>CAKJTW010000016.1:30400000-35400000 GCA_917880005.1 Nanger dama | reverse complement strand
TCTAAGTGTGGGATCCTCTCTCCACATAAGCCACACCCTTATGAAGCCTGTCACTAGCAGTTTAATGTAGGATAAAATGTTTAAATATAGGATACAAATGGAAATATCCACTGGAGAACCTTGGTATTTTAGAGTGAGTGTGTGTGTATGAAGGACTGATGCTGAGGCTGAAACTCCAGTACTTTGGCCACCTCATGCGAAGAGTTGACTCGTGGAAAAGACCCTGATGCTGGGAGGGATTGAAGGCAGGAGGAGAAGGGGACGACAGAGGGTGAGATGGCTGGATGGCATCACCGACTCGATGCACATGAGTTGGGTGAACTCCGGGAGTTGGTGATGGACAGAGGCCTGTTGTGCTGCTATTCATGGGGTTGCAGAGAGTCGGACACGACTGAGTGACTGAATTGAACTCATCTTTAATCAGATATAAGATTAAAACATTTTCCTTTAATTTTTGGTCTGGTTTATGGTGACTTCTGGTATCCATCTTATTTCATTTTATGCACTGGTTATTAGGAATCTGGAGAAGGAAATGGCAACCCACTCCAGTATTCTTGTCCGGAGAATCCTGTGGACGGAGGACCCTGGTGTTGGACATGACTAAAACGACTTAGCATGCATAGCATAGCGTGCATGTATGTGTGTGCCTATGTGTGTGTTTAATATTGTCTTTTGATATCATTCATATGCAATTTCAGGAGCTGATACAGAGAGCTCTTCTGTACCCTTTACCCAGATCCTCCCAATGACAATGTTTTGAAAAACTAGAATGCATATCACAACTAGGATCTTGAGACTGATACATAACATTTTGTCACCACAAGGAATCTTCATTTCACTTTTTAATAACTACATCCACTTCTGGCCTGGCAACCACTTATCTGTTCTTCATCTCTATAATTTAGTCAACATTTCAAGGATGGTGTTTCTGTGGAATACAGTATATAACGTTTTGGGACTGGTTGTTTTCGTTTGGCATAATCCATGCTCATGAGTAGCAGTTCATAGTATGAACATGCTGTGATTTGTTTAGGCAGTCACAGATGAAGAACTTCTAGGTTGCCTGTGGTTTGGAACTATGATGCATAAAGCTACACATTTCTCTGGAATAAAAGCCTAGAAGAGCCATTGCTCTATACAGTAGTTATAGGTTTACCTAAAAACATACAAACCCTTCCTCTCTTAAATTCTCACTAGTTATGTAAGAGTTATTCAGCTTCTCAGCATCTTTACTAACATGTTTATTTAATTATTTTTAATTTTAGTCATTCACATAGTTCTATAGTGATACCATACTGGGGCTTTACTTCACATTTTTCTGATGACCCAATGTTACTTAATAAATTTTCATGAGCTTATGTACGTGTGTGTGTGTGTGTGTGTGTGTGTGTGTGTGTGTGTGTGTGTGTATGTATTTGGTGACGAGTTTTTTTCTATTCTTATTTATTTATTTATTTTTGCTCATTCTCTAACTGGATTATTTGTGCCATGAAATTTGAGTTTTAAGCATTCTCTATATTTTCTGCATAGCAATTTGTTGCTGGATATGTGATTTGCAAATAAATTCTTTTTATCTATAGCTTTTCTTTCAATACTTTTTGACAGGGACCATTGCAAAAAAAAAAAGTTTAATTTATAGTATATTTTCTTTTATGGAACATATTTTTGGTGTCAAGTATAAGAACTCTGCCTAGTTCTAGGTTCCAAAGATTTTTCTAAGTTTTCTAAAAGTTTTATTATTTTATTTTTAAATCCATTCTCTGCTTTGAGTTAATGTTTATGAAAGGCATGAGACATAGTTATTCTTCCCATATGAATATTCTATTTCTCTGGCACCATTTGTTAAAAAGATAGTCTTATTTTTTTAAATTGCCTTTGCACCTATTTATAAGATCAGTTGGATGTTTTAGGATAAGTCAAACTCAGGGTTTTCTATTGTATCCACTGATCTATGTGTCTGTTTTTTTCTTTTTTTTTTTCTGTCAATACCAAACTATCTTGATTACTTGAACATGGCTTGAAATTAGATAGACTTGTACTTCCCATTTTATTCTTCTTTTGAAAATTGTTTTAATCTTTTGCCTTTCTATATAAGTTTTAAAATATGTTGTTATATCTACAAAAATATTGCTGGAGTTTTAATAGGAATTGTGTTAATCTATATATCGGGAGAAAGTTGACATATTTACCACATTGAATCTTGAAATCCATTAAAGTATTCTTCCATTTATGTAGTTTGATTACTTTCATCAGCATTACATAATTTTGACATAGAATTCCTATACATGTTTTCCTAGATTTACATCTAAATATTTCCTTTTAACAACTGTAAATTGTATTGTACTTTTAAATTTTGTGTCCTATGTTCCTTGCTTATTGTACAAAGATAGAGTCAAGTTTTAAATGTTAATCTTGTATGTATCATATGACCTTGTGGACTCACTAATTCACCCTAGAATTTTTAAATTTCTTCTTTTCCAATGGATTTTTTTTCCTCTCTTTTCTTGCTTTATTTCAGTGGCTTTATTGAATAAGAATGTGTTTTCCTGATATTCGGGGAAAATTTTGATCTTTACCATTGACTACAATGATAAATGTAGCTTTTTAAAAAAGAAGATCTGTAACAAGTTGAGAAAAGTTTTCTCTATTTCTATATTTCTGAGAGTCTTTTTTTTCATTTTATATTGGAATATAGCTAATTTATAACGTGTTACTTTCAGGGATACAGCAATGATTCAACTATACATATACATTCTCATTTAGATTGTTATAGAATATTGAGGAGAATTTCCTATGCTAAGTAGGTCCTTGTTGATTATCTGTTTTACATATAGTAGTACATGTATGTTAGTACCAAAATCCTAAAGTGGTTAGTGAATTTTGTCAAAGGATTGTCCACATCTGTTAAGGCAATCAGATGATTTTTCTTCTTTAGCTTATCGGGTATAATAGGTTACATTGTTTTATTTTTTAACATTAAACCAGACATGTTTCTCTGGAATGACTCCACTTGGTCATAGTATATAATTCTTTTTATGCAACCTTGAACACTATTTCCTAGTATTCTGTTGAGAAATATATATTCATATATACATATATTCATATATATTCATGAGGAGTATTTCTCTGTAGTTTTACTGCTTTAACTATCTGAGTTTCTTAAGGCAATGCTAGCTTTATAAGGTGGGATGGGAAATGTTTCCTTCTCTTATATCTACTTATATTGTATCTGAAACAAATTTCTTATAAAGAGCATACAGGTATACCACATTTTCAAATCTACTCTACTAATCTCTGTCTTTTATTTGGTGTGTTATCTTGACATATTAGGGCTTATGTCTCTCATCTGGGTTTTTGTTGTTTATATTTTTTTCTCCGTGTTTTCTTTCTCAGTTGTGCTTCATGTCTTCTTATTAGTTAACTGAAAAATTTTAGACTTCTATTGATTTATCTATAGTGTTTTGAGTATTTTTTTAAATATGGAAATTTTAATGATAGTTCTGGGTTATTGTGGTGGAGGGGTAGTTGCTTATTCATGTTCGACTCTTGCAATCCCATGGACTATAGTCCACTAGGTTCCTCTGTCCATGACACTGTATTCATATATAACTTATTACACTCTAGTGTTATAATTTTACTGATTTTATTAAAGTTCAAAAACCTCATCTGTTTTATGTCCCTTTACTTTTTCATATTTATAAATATTTGTCTCAATTTCATTTGTACACTTAAAACCATATCAGACAATGTTATAACATTCTTCTTTACAATGAAACATAGTTTAGAAAAATTCAGTGATGAAATTAATCCTATTGTATTTATAATTTTGCTTACCACATTCCTTTTATTCCCTGATGCTTCAAATTTCCTCATTTTGTCATTCTGGTTTTGTTTAGAGAAAAAACTTCTTTTAGCCCTTCTTTTGTGGTAGTTCTGCTGATGATAAAAGTTTTCCTTTTGTATAAGGATGTCTTGATTTCCCTTTCAGTCATGAAGGATATTTTTACTGAGTGTAGGATCTTTGATTGAAAGGACTTTTCTTTCAGTATTCTAAATAGTTGTGCCACTTCTTTCTGACTTCTAATACAACATCTGCTGTCATTTGTATTGTTTTCCCCCTCTAAATGCAAGGTGATTTTTTTCTGTATACTTTCAAGATTCTTTTCCTCATCTTTAGTTTTTAGTAACTAAACATTATATCTCCTGGCATGGATTTTTCGGGGGCTTAATCTGTTAAGGGTTCACTCAGTATTTACATGTATGCATACAAAACATAATAAATTGTATAATTAGAAAAGATAGGAGCATATTTACTTGATCTTTTCTAAGAATTAGTTACCTAACCCACTGAGGATTGCCCTATGGCAGGTGTTCAAAACCTCAATATTAAAAAATGTCTATTTGCATGTCTACTTCTTTATGGCATAGGCCACAGATAAAAGAAACACAGGTAGCAAAATAACCATATATTAAATAGGTTATCATATCTGGTAATATGGACTTTTTCCGTGTTAAATTGGTAAAATTGGAGAAAATTGAAAAATAAACAGGATAGAAATGAAAAAATACTGCCTAGTTTAATGCAGGATACACATTCAAGTTCATAACAAAAATAAAATCATTTTGAACAATATCACACTTTATTAGCATATTGAGGAAAATAATCCAAAACTGCTACGTTAAAAGTGGTTTGTATAGCATGCTCTAGATTCATCCAGCTCATTAGGAGTGACTCAATTGTGTCCTTTTTGTGAATAATATTCTGTATGTATATAATATACATACATATATTATACATTAATATTATACATATAATATTCTATATGTACCACAACTTCTTTATCCATTCATCTGTTGATGGATATCTAGGGTACTTCCATGTCCTACCTATTCTAAATAGTGCTGCCATGAACATTGGGGTACATACGTCTCTTTCTGTTATGGTTTTCTCAGGGTATGTGTCCAGTAGTGGAATTGCTGGGTCATATGGTAGCTCTCGGAGAAGGCAATAGCACCCACTCCAGTACTCTTGCCCAGAAAATCCCATGGACGGAGGAGCCTGGTGGGCTGCAGTCCATGGGGTCGCTAAAAGTCAGACATGACTGTGCGCCTTCACTTTCATTTTTCACTGTCATGCATTGGAGAAGGAAATGGCAGCCCACTCCAGTGTTCTTGCCTGGAGAATCCCAGGGACGGGGAGCCTGGTGGGCTGCCGTCTATGGGGTCGCACAGAGTCAGACATGATTGCAGCGACTTAGCAGCAGCAGCAGCAGCATGGTAGCTCTCTTCCTAGTTTTTTAAGGAATGTCCATACTGTTCTCCACAGTGGCTGTAAGGACAGAAACTATAAAGCTCTTAGAGGAAAACATAGGCAATGCATTCTTTGACATACATCACAGCAAGATCCTCTTTTACCTACCTCCTAGAGTAATGTAAATAAAAACAAAAATAAACAAATGGAACTTAATTAAAATTCAGAGATTTGACACAGCGAAGGAAACAATAAAGAAGATTAAAAGATGACCCTCAGAATAGGAGAAAATAATTGCCAACAAAACAACTGCTGAAGGACTCATCTCCAGAATAGTCCTTCAGGAGCCCATACAGCTCAACATCAGGACAATAAGTGGCCCAGTGCAAAAATGGCGGAAAACCTAGACAGACATTTCTCCAAAGAAGACATACAAATGGCTGATAAACACATAAAAAAACGTTCAACATCCCTCCTTATTAGAGAAATGCAATTCAAAATGACAATGAGGTCTCACACACCAGTCAGAATGGGACAAATTGACAGAGTAGGATGGAAACATATACATTACCATATGTAACATAGATAGCCACTGAAAAGTTGCTGTATACACAGGGAACTCAAATCAGATGCTCTGTGACAACCCAGAGGTGTGGGATGGGGTGGGAGATGGCAAGGAGGGCCAAGAGGGAGAGGACATTTGTATTCCTATGGCTGATTCATATTGATATATGGCAGAGACCAAAACAATATTGTAAAGCACTTATCCTCCAATTAAAATAAGTAATTTTTTTAAAGTGTCTTAAGAATCACAGAACTTCAAAGCTTCTAGGCTGAGTGAATTATAAATGGATTTAATGAAACTGTCATGTAGTTCTAACTCTTTAATGAGTAAAACTTAATAGCTACCGTTTTTAAATCAGGATTAATCTTGAATGACACAAATGTTGACTTAGGGAGTCTTTTAGAAAATCCTCTTTCATACATATAGCACATACATACATCAACTCTGTTATAATGTAACAAAGGTGTTTCTAAAAATTACCACAAACTCTTGAATAAAAAATAAAGAGCATGTAGGATAAATGGTCTTACCTAGTAGCTCCATGGGTCAAGGATCTGCCTGCAGTGCAGGAGACCTGGGTTCGATCCTTGAGATGGGAAGATCCCTGGAGAACACTCCAGTATTCTTTCCTGGAACATCCCAGAGACAGAGGAGCCTGGTGGGGTCTATGGGGTCACAAGAATCAAACATGACTGAGTGATTAAACCACCATAGGGTAAATGGAGTTGGAACATAATGCTTTAAAAACTTTGTCATGATATACACACACAAATAGGAAACCAATTAAAATGTTACAAAAATAAAAATACCTAAATTTCCCTGTGGAAGTGGCTGTTGAAAGGGCTTCAGTTTTTGAGGAACTATGAGATAGTGAGAAAACCTTTATCCAAAATGAGTCAAAAAAACCATAACACAGGATATAAATGAGTTAGCTAACAACACATGTGTTGAACTGAGATAACCCACTAGTTGTTCAGGTGTGTGCACATTTACATTGTGTATATCTTGTTTCAGTGAAAGTCGCTCAGTCGTGTCCAACTCTTTGCAACCCCAACTTTACAGTCTATGGAATTCTCTAGGCCAGAATACTGGAGTGGGTAGCCTTTGCCTCTGTCTTCCCAACCTAGGGATCGAACCCAGGTCTCCCACATTGCGGGCAGATTTTTTACTAACTGAGCTATCAGGGAATCTCCGACTTGTTTCAACCAGGTGCTATTTTGTCCCTTCACCTTCTGTTTGTCAGAGACAAACTACCATGAAAGCAAATGTGAAATTTGTATTATGCCTAAATGTTCCTTTAACATATCATTAGTATTGGAACAAATTCACTTCTTCAAAACAAGCATTTTAGCAGAACTATCTGCACCTACTTTGTAATCCAGGATACATTTGTTTCCAGGTGCTGAAGTTGGCTGAGATTTTCTGCACTGTAATTTAGTACAATTCCTTCTTTTAATGCAGTATAAACCCTGCAAAATCTGTATGCTATTTAATCCAAATTTTGGGACTTTAATAAGGAAATTAGAAACATTTCATTTCAAAAGAATTTAGTGTCAAGATAAATTTAAATACACACAAGTTAAACTTTAATGTATAAGTATTTGGTTTATTAAATTATGCTGTATCCATATAATATATTGCCCTGCAAATATTACAATTGCTTTGCAAAGCTTATCTTTTGATGTGAAAAATATTTATGACATATAAGAGGAAAGGAGATATTAAAATAATACATATTGTGAAAGAATGGCCAATGATAGTCATTTCTTTCAGGGTAATGCCTTATCACTGTATTCTATTTTGATGATGTGTTATACTAATCAATCAATAAATTGTTGCCTCCAGGTGGATGGGATTATAGTTTTCATTGGAGTATTTTTGTTCCTTTTGTTTTTAAATATTTATTGTTATTTTCTTCTTGTAATACATATACAGTTAGCATTATAATGTAAAAAGGCACATTATGTAACTTATTAGAGTGTGATTTTCAGAACAGTCTGTTGGTGTATTTTTATTCAGTGGTTTATCCATGGCCCCAAATTTTAATAGGTACAGTCCTTTATTAGTCCCAGGCTTTGTGTCTTGGGCCACTGGCAGATCTTCTAATTAAGCCCTGACTGATAATTTCTATCAATAGACTCTCAGTATAATGGCCCCTAAGCAATTAGAACCAGCAAATGAGATGACATCTATTGACTTTGTCTCTATTTCACCACTCTGGTCCAAATGACCAGTATGATGTATTCCCACTTGAATACCCACTGTCAATAATAATCATGAGAAATTTAATTTGGTTATTTTTAGAGCAGGCCAAAGGAACTTTATATGCACTGTATTGTCGTTTGTGTATTTTTGAAATAGATATGTGTCCTACAGTAGCATCAAAAAATGACCTACCTTTTCCAGCATATAATGGTATCTTTCTTCTAATGCATCCTCAGAGGATTCATTTTTAGATCCCACTCTTGGACAAAATATTACCATGCTCTCCTTCACTGGTGACATTGAAATAAAACTGCTGTGAGCCAGGGACTAGAGAAATAAATACAGTATTTTTCTTAAAGAAGCTAATTTGGCAGCAGTTGGGGGGGGGGGGGGGACCCTTGCTGTGGCAATGTCAAAAACAACCCTTTCTCAAATCCTATCCTTTTGCAGTGCTGAACAACCTTCCTGAGTTACACTTCTCTCACATCCTGAAGCCAAACCAAAAAAAAAAAAAAAAAAAGTTTAATCCGCATGAGCTAGGAATGAAATCCTTTATAAAAATAGCTCCTGGCCAGAAAGCTTTACTTAAAAAAGAAAGAAAGAAAAAACAGCAATGGACTAGTAAGCCGATAGAATTCTCACACTCTAACCTTACCACCTAGCATGAAAAGATGCTGGGCAGCGGAGTGTCAAGCTATATTGAGAAAAAAATGAGTCTCTGGTGCTCACAAATTCAGTTCCATTAAACAAGTATTTATTGAGTGCCTTCCATGGGCTCAACAATGTTTTAGACACGGTGGAAGAAGCAAAGAAAGTAAAGACAGTTACTACCCTGAAGGAGTTTGCAATTTTGTTGAGGAGCTTCCCCTGGAAAACAATTTCCTGCTGAATGAGTCAGAAATACACATGATTCTAAACACCCCGTGGACAGAAAACCTATTCACATGTCACCCAGATGTCATTTTAATGGAAGTTCAATCACCTCATTTTTAATTTAGCAAAGGAATCAACCCGGAGCATACATATGTCTTTAGCCTTGTCCACGTTTCAAGTGGATCATTCTAAGCAAACAAACTCTCCTCCAGACCCCAAATGCTGCTGATGAACTGCTGGAGCTGCCAGAATTTGCTCCTTGACCTTGTCTGTCAAGTATGATAGTCATTTTTTTCAGGTAATGCATTATCACCATGTCCCATTTTGATGATGTATTATACTTACACATCATTGAAGAGGCAATTTGCTTTGATGATGTACCGACATGCAATAGATCACAACTCTGAAGGAGTGAGAGGAGGAGCACCCTGGAGCTCTATAACTCAAGCAGTGATGGCATCTGTAGAAGAACAGGGAGACAATTAATTTAAATTATCTGGACAGGAACTGGGCTGACAGAATGCCTTTTGACCCTTTCCCAAATAAAATGTAAAAATAGTTATGCTAAAATTGCTGTTGTGTGGTTATAAAAGAGCAACATCAGAGATCCTGCGGTTATGGAACTTTTCAATATGTTGACTCCATTGGTGGAGGCACAGACTGACACAAGGTGTAGAAGTGCATAGAACTTAATGTGTTTACATACATAGACACAGATGAGTGTGAGTCAGATTTTGGTAATCTGAGTAACATAAATGGATTGTATCAGTGGCAGTATCTTGATGTGATATTATACTATAGTTTTACAAAATGTTAACATGGAGTGAACTAGGTAAAGTGTATAGAAAATATTTTGTGCAATTATTCTCTTTACAAATACACATCTGTACTTTTTATAAATGCACATGATTTTATAATTCTCACTAACTTCCATAAACATATTTCACATTGCAGATCTCAATTTTCTAAAGTAATACTCAATATTGAAATTGGTTTTAAGAAAGTTTGCACAGTTTAGGAGAAAACCACAAATACTAACATTTATAAAACATGAGCAATGAGCTATGTGATGTCTAAAATGATTGTACCTAAAATTTAGTAAGCCTATAGTTTATTAAAACTAAGTACTATCTCCTTAAAGTGAGATCAGAATTTCTAAAACACAATGAGTTTAGGTTAAGAGGCAATGATTCTCAATCACTTTCGAATGAAGTAATTAATAAAAACACCAAAATCTGCTATTTATAGTAGCAAATAAAAGTAAAGATCTGTTGATGTTTAAAATAAATAAATATAACTTGACAATGAGGTAAAGTGGCAATAATGAAGTGGATATCCAAGGATAATATAAAAGACAGAAATGACTTTGCTATCATCAAAAGAAAAGAAGTAGACCCAGTGATGGATATGCAGAGGTGGCAGTTTAAGGTAGGTGTATTTCAAACTGGAAAAGACTTCCTCAGATCTGTTTCATTTCTGTCCACAGAGGATTTGAGGGCATCTTTCTAGATGCGCTTCAGACAGTTTTGTAGGTCTTAGACTTGTATTTGAACCAACATTCTATGATTCAGTCATAGGTAAAGTCTCAATGAAGAGAAACTATTTCACAAGAATGTAGATAATACAATTTATAAAAACTGACTATGATTAGTAAAGAAGTTCCAGGGGTAGCTGGAGCATAGTCTGAACTGCTGAATTTGAAGTCAGATACCACAGCCAAGGTCTTTTCATCTCTTTTAAGAAGTCAAAATGTACCTGAGTAAGTCTTCAGTTAGGTCCAGTTTGCAAATCAGATATTTCTAGGATAATGAATCTATTGGTTTTTCTATATACTCAGCATGAACAACATTCCTTATTTCTGCAAAAAAAAAAAAAAGTTCTAGAGCTTATTGGAATATATCAGGAGCTAAAGTAGTCTTAATTTATTGCTACTTAATTCAATACTACCCTAAATTCTCCCTTTCTGTTAGTTTTTAAAATTTGGAAATGTATAAATGTTGAAAGTCACTCATTTTGTCCGGTTGTTTGCAACCCCATGGATATACAATCCATGGAATTTTCCATGTCAGAACACGATTGGGTAGACTTTCCCTTCTCCAGGGGATTTTCCCAACCCAGGGACTGAACCCAGGTCTCCTATATTGTGGGCAGATTCTTTACCAGCTGAGTGAGCCACCAGGGAAGCCCAAGAATACTGGAGTGGGTAGTCTATCACTTCTCCAGGAATCAAACTGGGGTCTCCTGCATTGCAGGCAGATTCTTTACAAGCTGAGCTACAAGGGAAGCTTGGAAATGTAAGCTCATTCCTAATCATGATTTTCTACTTTCCTCTCTGACATGCATGATAAACACCAGGGCCATGAAATCTCATCCTGTTGAAAATGAAGTTAAAAGGTGTATTTGTCTTAGACCGGTGACATAATATACCACAGAATTCCAAAAGGACCTATTCTCTTCTATTTAATCTCAGTGTGATTGTTTTGAGTGAAAAATTTAAAGCTCTTTTTATATCATTAGCTTGTTTTCTGGGAATAAAGGCATAGCATATAAAGAAATTTTAAGAAAAAGAAAGTTTCTAATTTTCTAGCTTAAAGTGTTTCTTTAAACAATATCATAATAAAGGTCCAGTGGCAGCAACATTTATTCTATTTTAAGATGCTTATCAATTTAAAGGACAAGGGCTCCTAGTTTTATGTTTCAATAGTTTAACATAACAAAATAGAGCAGTATTTTAATAAAGCTAAAAAGAGTTGAACATTCCTTTGCTATTGCTTTAAAATTAATTAATACCAGAACTGAAGTTCCCAACTTTTTATGTACTGAGAATCATTTTTCAATTAAAAATGATTTATGACTAATATTGGCTTTCCTAATGGCTCAACGGTAAAGAACCTGCCTGCAGTGCAGGAGATATAAGAGATGTGGGTTCAGTCTCTGGGTCTGGAAGATGCCCTGGAGAAGGAAATAGAACCTGCTCCACTATTATTGTCTGGGAAATCCCATGACAGAGGAGCCTGGTGGACTACAATCTATGGGGTTGCAAAGAGTCAAACATGACTGAGAAAGCAAACCAGCGATGACTAACATAGAAAATATGTCAAATAATAATTATATAGTCCCCCAAAAGAAGCAAAGATTAGGACACGAATATACATTTTATTATAGATTTGCCATTTTTAGTAATGTTCCCTATTGAAAAAGTGCTAATTTTCAGAAGACTTAAATTATGACATTAATTCACAATGTTTTGTCATTGACATCTGAATTAATTTGCAAATATATTTTGAAATTAATCATCTTTCACTAGTTCCAGGACATTGATAAATTTGGAATTTAAGAAAATCCTGAAGATTTTATCTCTCTAGAAAAAATATAAATAGATTGCACTCAAAGATGCATAATATACAAATAAAACAATAGAAGTTTTAAATACATGTTTTGGGTTGAGAATTAAGCCTGAGCTTGTTAACAGTAGGTTGTTATCTACTTGGATTTAATTTATCTTGAATAATCACTTACAAGTCCTACTTTTTTTCTTTTTTTGCTTTTTGTTTTTGTAGCATAACATATAATTTTGTTTGGCATAAGCAGTGTAAAAGATACTTAGAACAGAGTATGCAGAAAGTGTATGCAGAAAACTATTTGTTATTTTACTTTGGATAATAAAGACAATAATTGCTGGAGAATACTATTTTTTTAATTATTTATTTATTTTGACAGTGCTGGGTCTTCACTGAGTCACGGGGTTGTTTTTCCAATTGTGGTCAGTGGGGGCTGCTCTCTAGTTGTAGTGCATGACTTTCACATTGCAGTGGCTTCTCTTATTGCAGAACATGGGCTCAGAAGAATAATTTTAATCAAGCATTATTTTAGAGTTTGAGACATATGTTTTGGTTTGTTGGCTACTGCATTCTTCCATGCTTGAATGAGGCACATTTGAGTCACAGCTTTTTTTGGCAAGGTCTGTGGTACATATTTCAGCCAGCATGATGAATGAGGCTTTTGAAGACAGGAGGCAACCGCCTCTGACTTTAGCCCCAGGAAAGTCTATGAGCCCTGACATTGTCTGTCTTTGATAGGAAGCAAGTTTATCCTTGAGTCCTTTGACCTCATATAAGTTTATTTGCTTGCTCTTCTTTGCTCCCTAGCAGTTTCTCTGGGCAGCAAACTGAGTACCTTTCACTCAAGAAAATAAAAGATCACACATAATTTGACGTTTGTTATTTCATAAATGTGCTGGGTGATGATGTAATGGCATTTCTTTGCCTATATCTCTACATATAAAATGAAAAGAGATTATTGGGATTACTGTCCAGGTAACTCAGGCAAAAGTTTTATTTGCAAATTTAGGACTCTCTGTGAGTTAGCAGATTATTAAATCAATGACGTTCATAGGTCAGTAGATCATTTAATTGAACTGTCCAATCATAATATTCATTTTACAAGGTCCCTAATCTGATAGATGACACTAACCTGAAGTTTAGTAAAAAAAAAAAAAAAGGCAGCATAATGTACTGAAAGTGATGAAGAGTTATTCAATAGCTATAATAGCAAGAAGGTTACAGAGGATCAACAGAAAAATCTAGAAAAATTACAGTTGTGCACAGTGAGAAATAGAGACAGCCAAGGCACTGAAATATGTACAACTCAGGCAGCTGATTAGTATTAGGGCAAAAGCCTACCTATGTGATTTCCCCTGAATTGGAATTCCCCAGGAATAATAGTTCAGTGATATGCAGTCCATGGAGAAAAAAAATTCATACGTTTGTTCCAACCTTTCAAACTTCTTCTGCCTGAGGTCAATAGTAAATACTGTAATTAAAGCAGTTTGTGAAATATGAACCTAGAGAAGAATTGCACCGGTGGAGAAATGCCCGTTGAGATTGTATTCCAAGTATGTGTGGTATGACAGCTCAGTGTATTGAATCTTAGCCATCTGAGCACCTCCACACTTGCTGAAAACACTCTAGACATACTGAATGAGGATGATTCTAGGTTTTGCTGAAAATGTATGACTTTTCATAGAGAGTAAGTTTCAAGTTCTTATTCCATCATTAAAAGGGACTCAGAAACTTACATGTTTCCCCACTACCACCAACACATTTTCAAGTCTTGTTTGCGTCTTGTCATTAACTCTTTACCAAGATCACCTAGAAAATCACCATCTCATCAAAAACATAAAGTTTGTTCTTTCTTAAACTTTCTCTGCCCTAATCTATGTGTTGAACTCTTAACACTCTCTATTTTATGAACAGTTATAACAGAGCTGCTGCCCACCTATTCAGATATGTTTTACTTTGCTTCTCCTTATTCCTTGTGTGAACTTTGCTTTATATATAAGACCATAAAATGAAAGCCTTGTTTGTGTGCCTGCCTACTTTTAGACCAAGCATTTTCACCAAGAGTTTAATATTCTTTGGTTCCAAGGAAATTCAATGAACAAAAGTAAGAAAATATTTAAGAAATAATTTTGAAAAAACTGGATAGCTATATTGGAAAAAAAGATGAACCTTGTCTCACTTCATAGATATAGATGAATCTGGGATGAATCATACATGTAAATCTGAAAATTTGAACCATAAACCTTCCAAAAGAAGACATGGAAATAGCTTAGTGACATTTAGAGGGGCAATAATTTTGTTGGCCAGAAAAATAATAACTATAAAAGATAATAATATATATTTAGAGCTTAATAAAATTAAGAATCGTGTCTCATGAGAAGATAATATTAAGGAAATGAATAGAATAAGTCATACACTGGAAAATATCTGTAATGCATCTATGTGACACACACACACACACAAAATCTGCTAATCAGCAATTAAGGTGAAACAATGCAATAGAATGATGGGCAATGTGCTTCCCAGAGAATGAAACACAAGTGACCTAAAACCATGTGAAAATGTGTCCAATGTCATTCGTCATCAGGCAAATGCAAATTGAAACAACAGTTCTAGATGATTTCACACTCTCTACGATGACAAAAATGAAAAAGATTGAGAACTCCAGAAGTCAGCAAAGGTATAGATTATATTAGTTTCCTATTGCTCCTGTGGCAACACAACCTTTTTATCTTCACTTCTAGAGGTCAAAAATCCCAAAACAGAGGTATTGGACAGGTCGTTTTCCTTCTGGATGCTCTATAGGGGAATGTATTTCTGCCTCTACCAGCTTCTGAACACCATTTGCATTCCTTGGTTCAAGGCATCTTCCTCCATTTTCAAAGCCTTCTTTGAAGACATCACCCTCTGTTTCTGCCTTCATCATCACATTTCCTTCTATGGCTCTGACTCTCCTGTCTCCCTATTGTAAGAACACTGTGATCATCCTTGATCCACCAAATAATTTAGGATAATCTTCCTATCTCAAGATCCTCAAATTAATCACATCTGCAAAGTCCCTTTTGCTCTGGAAGGTGATATATTATCAGGTTTGGGGGAATAGGACATTTCAATGGAGGGCATTATCTTGCCTACAACACAGAGCAACATGAATTCTCAAAAAAATGGCGTGGCCACATTGGAAAATAGGTTGGCTGTGATGTCTTATATATTTAAAGATAAACATACATAGTTAAACCTTGCCTGTGTGCATGCTTAGTGACTTCAGTAGTGTCCACACTTCTTGAATCCTTGGACTGTAGCCCGTTAGACTCCTCTGTCCATGGAATCCTTCAGGCAAGAATACTGAAGGGGGTTGCTATGCCAGCCTCCAGGGCATCATTCTGATCTAGGGCATCATTCTGATGTAGGGATCAAGTCCACATCTCCTGTGTCTCCTGCATTACTGGTAGATTCTTTACCACTGAGCTGCTGGGGAAGCTCCTAGTTATACTTTATTACCTAGAAATTCCAGTCCAGGTTATTTGTGTGCTGCTAAGGCACTTCAGTTGTGTCTGACTCTCTGTGACCCTATGGACTGCAGCCCACCAGGCTCCTCTGTCCATGGGATTCTCCAGGCAAAAATACTGGAGTGGGCTGTCATTTCCTTCTCCAGGGATCTTGCTGATCCAGGGATCGGATCTGAATCTGTTAGGTCTACCTGCCTTGGCAGTCAGGCTCTTGACCACTAGTGCCACCTGGGAAGCCAGGTTATTTAACCAAATAAAAATTAAATATATATCCACAAGTAGGCTTACATTAGAATGCTTGTAGAAACCCTAATAATAACAGACAAAAACTGGAAATAACTCAAAATATTTATCAGAGATTATATAAATGTATTTTGGTATATTTCTGCTTGTAAAAATGAGCAAACTAATGATACGTGCAAAAACATGGATGAATTCCAAAAGCATTATTTTGAGTGAAATAAGCAGGATGTGAAAGACTATGCCCTGTGATTCCATTTATAAGAATACAAGAATAAACATAACAAGGTGGTTCAGTGGCAATCAGAAAATGGCTGCTACTTTGAGGGTGAAAATTGAATAGGAAGACATATGCAGGAATTCTCAAGAGTGATGAAAATATTCTATATCTTGCTTAGGGTTTTGGTTGTATTGATATATATATATAAAATATCACAACTCATCAAAATGAACACATAGGATTTGTGCATTTTATTGAATGTAAATTATACAACCATAAAAACATATTTTAAAAGTAAATGTTTAGAAATTCTTGTCTTGAAAAAATTTCAAGACTTTATGTTACATTTTTCTTCTACAGGTCTCAGTTCTGCCTAAAGGTAGTACAAACTTCATTATATGAAATCCATGTAAAAGAAAACAGCAACCACCAACACAGCAGTTTATTAATTGTGAAAACACATATATGAGTGGTCTTTTTCCCTCTCTTGATTTTTTTCACCCAACTTTTCCAGACCAATTGATAGGTTCGCTAAAAGCAAGCAACTTGACCTATTAGTAAACCGGAATTTTTTTTTTTTTCATTTTAATATACCAAAGACAGCCCTATGGCCAAACACTTTTATTACAATCAATACTAACAATATTTGGATTTTGAAATGAAATTTCTTTCATCCTTGATTGATGATTTTATTTTATGTTAAATTAAATGAAGATATGTGATAGAGCTCAAATCCCTGTGTCTATATCTATCCACATGGAAAATATAGATTATTATTATAAGCCCATATTGTTAGATTTTTGTATTGAAATTTCTAGTAGTTCCTCTTAGGTTATCCCTTTGAATATTCTGTTTAATCATCAGAATTATTCATTCCACCTTACAAAGGAAATATTGGTAAGAATCATACTGACTGTTCCCTAAATCCTTGTTGAAAACACTGGTCCATACAAATGGAGGTTGTTTCCTTGTTATCCACATGTGCTTCTTGCATTGAAATTCCACAGCACTTTTTTCACCAAGGCAGGCAGCTGACATATTCATGCTCATCATTTCAATAAAACCACAGCAAATACTGAATTTTCTCCCGGAAATTTATATTGTGAATACTGATAAAGTTAACAGGGCTATGCAGGCTTTTCCTGCAACCTCTATGTAAATCAAATGCTGTCAAAATAAAAATGGCTTTTACTTGTGCTTCTCTATACTACTCTAGCTAATGGTGCCTTCAGTTTTCTCTGAAATTCTCCTTCAAAGATGATTTTTGTGACATCTCTGTAAGGCCAAGAGCTGTGTTGTCTCTCAAGTAGTATTCACTTGTTCCTAGAGATTTAATTAAGAACCTCAGCAACTGAGTAGTAAGACCAAAAGATGGTTTGAAATCTTCAGTAAGGGGAAAGGGTTGCTTGATGCAGTTGCTTCATTGGGAGTAAATATAATTTACTCATTAATATGACTGATCTCTAATATAATGCAAAGAAAGGTTGGAAAAAGGAAGGGAGATAGTAAAGGAAACATCAGATATTTTATACTATTATGATAGTCCAGAGAGATAAAAAAAAGTGACGAATATTAAGTTATAACATTGATATCAAAGCATTTGTTAAGTCACTCAGTCGTGTTTGACTCTTTGCAACCCCATGGACTGTAGCACACCAGGGTTCCCTGTCCTTCACAATCTCCCAGAGCTTGCTCAATCTCATGTCCACCGAGTCAGTGATGCTATCCAACCATCTTGTCCTCTGTTGTCCCCTTCTCCTCCTGCCTTCAATCTTTCACAGTATTAGGATCTTCTCTAATGAGCCGTCTCTTTCCATCAGGTGGCCAGAGTATTGGAGCATCAGCATAAGTCTTGCCAATGAATATTCTGTTATTTCCTTTAGGATTGACTGGTTTGATCTCCTGGCAGTCCAAGGGACTCTCAAGAGTCTCCTCCAATATCACAGTTCAAAAGCATCAATTCTTTGGCATCAGCCTTCTTTATGGTCCAACTCTTATATCCATGCGTGATTACTGGGAAAACCATAGCTTTGACTAGATGGACCTTGGTCAGCAAAGTAATGTCTCTGCTTTTAATATGCTGCCTAGGTTGGTCATAGATTTACTTCCAAGGAGCAAGAGTCTTTTAATTTCAATGGCTGCAGTCACCATCTGCAGTGATTTTTGAGCCCAAGAAAATAAAGCCTGTCACTAGTTCCATTGTTTCTCCTATTTGCCATGAAGTGATGGGACCAGATGCCATGATCTTAGGTTTTTGAATGTTGAGTTTTAAGCCAACTTTTTCACTCTCTTTTTCACCTTCATCAAGAGCCTCTTTAGTTTCTCTTCACTTTCTGCCATAAAGGTGGTATCATCTGCATATATGAGGTTACTGATATTTCTCTCTGCAATCTTGATTCCAGCTTGGGCTTCCTCTAGCCCAGCATTTTGCATGATGCACCCTGCATATAAGTTAAATAAGCAGGGTGACAATATACAGCCTTGACATACTCCTTTCCCAATTTGAAATCAGTCCATTGTTGGAACAATGGACTAACTGTTGGTTAGTTTGGTTCTAACTGTTGCTTATTGACCTGAATATGGGTTTCTGAGAAAGCAAGTAAGGTGGTCTGGTATTCCCATTTTTTAAAGAATTTTCCTCAGTTTGTTGTGATACACATAGTCAAATGCTTTAGTGTAGTCAATAAAGCAGAAGTAGGTGTTTTTCTGTAATTCTCTTTTTCTGAGATCCAATGGATGTTGGCAATTTGATCTCTGATTCCTCTGCCTTTTCTAAATCCAGCTTGAATATCTGGAAGTTCTCAGTTCATGTACCATTGACCCTGGCTTGGAGAATTTTGAGCATTGATTTGGCTAACATGTGAAATGAATGCAATTATGTGGTAGTTTGAGTATTCTTTGGCATTGCTTTCTTTGGGATTGGAATAACCTTTTCCAGTCCGATGGCCACTGCTTTTCCATATTTGCTGGCAAATTGAGTGAAGCATTTTCACAGCATCATCTTTTAGGATTTGAAATAGCTCATCTGGAATTCCACCACCTCCATTAGCTTTGTTCGTAGTGATGCTTCCTAAGGCCCACTTGACTTCACACTCCAAGATGTCTGGCTCTAGATGTATGATCACACCATCGTGGTTATCTGAGTCATAAAGATTTTTTTTGTATATTTCTTATAGGTATTCTTGCTACCTCTTCTTACTATCTCTGCTTCTGTTAGGTCCATACAGTTTCTGTCCTTTATTGTGCCCATGTTTGCATGAAATGTTCCCTTGGTATCTCTGATTTTCTTGAAAAGATCTCTAGTCTTTCCTGTTGTATTCTTTTCCTCTATTTCTTTCTTATCTCCCCTTGTTATTCTTTGAAACTCTGCATTCAGATGGATATATCTTTCTTTTTCTCCTTTGCCTTTTGCCTCTCTTCTTTTCTTGGCTATTTGAAGGCCTCCTCAGACAACAATTATGCCTTTTGAATTTCTTTTTCTTGGGAATAGTCTTGATCACTGCCTCCTATACAATGTTACCAATCTCCATCCATAGTTCTTTAGGCACTCTATCAGATCTAATCCCTTGAATCTATTTGTCACTTTCACTGTATAATCATTAGGGATTTGATTTAGGTCATACCTTAATGGCCTAGTGGTTTTCCCTGCTTTCTTCATTTTAAGTCTTAATTCGACCATAAGGAGTTCATGACCTGAGCCTCAGTCACCTCCCAATCTTGTTTTTGTTGACTGTATACAGCTACTCCATCTTCAACTGCAGAGACTATAATCAGTCTGATTTTGGTGTTGACCCTAGGTGGTGTCCATGTGTTGAGTCATCTCTTATGTTGTTGGAAGAGCGTGTATTGTGCGTCATCTGTTGTTTGTTGGAAGAACCTAAAAGCTCTCTATTCTGCCTTTTGGCTTTAGTTCCTCATTGCTTCTTTCTCTCTGATCTGTAAAAGACTCTAGTATCAAGACCCCAGTAAGACCAAAACCATATAGGTGTTTAAGAAGTTAGTCTAATCCAAGCATTTTATAGCAAGTAAAATGTCAGTAATTGTTCCGAAAATTATATATCATAGAAAAATAAGTAAAATATGTTGCTGCAGAAAATAAGTACAAAGTATTTAACAACTTGTGTGTGTCTGTCCAATTTCCTCTAATCATGTACTGTTTCTTTGGATGTTTAAAATTAATAATTATGCAAATTTACCTGCTATTAGAAACATTTCAGCTTATCCCTCACAGTAACTTTTGGGTAATGAAATGGGTATATATGACTGATCCAGCTCAATCAATTACTATTTAAGAATAGTTTTCCCAGCTAGTACTAGTGAGGCCAGTATCATGGTTTTCAGTCTATCAAGTTTTGTTGTTTACTTTCAGATTCTCTACTGTGAATTTAAATTCCCTCATTTTAAAGATCTCATTTATCAAAGACATTGTCCATGCCATTATCAAGATATTTCCCACTCTGGCCATCTTTTTAATGAGGGCCCTAACTGTGAGAAAAATAAGAAAGAAAAATCTGGCTAATTCAGTAAAAACTCTATGCCAGTGATGGAAAAAAGGTGACAAAGACCACTTGTTAGGATGGGTCCAAAATAGCATGTTCCTCCATAGAGGGCGCTGCATGTTTAACATTACATAGTATCAGCCATCATTATCCCTCAGCTACAAAACTGAAATAGTCTATTTGGCTAGCATAGCTACAGCTTTTCTCTCTTAAAAGTTAACATCTTCTCTGCAATTCATGCTTCCTCTACTAGACATGTTGTATTTGTTTCCTGGTACTGCCATAGCAAATAATCACAAAGTGGGTGACTTAAAGCAATGCAAATGTATTCTTTCTAAGCTGGGAGACCAGATGTTTGAAATCCAGGTGTCAGCAGAATTGGTTCCTTCTTGAGGACCGTGAGTGACCATCTGTCCCAGTCTTCTCTCCTACTTCTGGTGTTTGCTGACAACCTTTGCTGCTCCTTGGCTTGCAGGTGCAGCACTGTAATTGCTGCATCTGTTGTCACATAATCACCTTCCCCCCTACGTGTGTGTCTTTATATGGTGTTTCTTCTGTGTGTGTCTGGCTCTGTGTCTCTTTTTATAAGGCCACCAGTTTCACAATGGCTTGCAACCTCATCCTACTGCAGTAAGACTTTATTTTAACTTACACCTAAATTGCATCTGCAAGGATTCTATTGTCAGATAAGGTCACAGTCATAGGTACCTGGAAGAAGGACAGCAACACGGTTCAACACCCAAGTACAGTATGTATTAATGTCTTCCTGATATATTTTCTTAATTTTCTTCTCTCACTTTACCATGTTTTGCACTCATTCCTACTTAGAAAAGCTTCTACCTAATCTTAAAACATCAGCTCAAATGTCCATTTCTTTCGTAGGTTTTAATATTCTTCTTGAGACAGACTCATTCTTTTCTCATAGCCATTTTCACACAAGTCCTTAGAACAAGGGTTACGGTATCATGTCTGATACATATTATATTCTCAGTAAATGGATTCTAAATGAATCTGTGGAGCTTATATTTCATAATATTTATAATAATCTATTAGGCTAGACATCTTTGAACCTATGAAACTGTGTATTATTTATATACTCATACTAGTTCTTGATTATGCTTATCTATTTGAATTAAATAATTTGTATCAAGGAATAATAAATCATTTAGCTGACTTTAAATGCTTACAAATCAGTCTCTACTTGTCTCATATCTGAAAATGGATCAAAATCATCCCTCACAAATGAAAGCATATTGATTTTTAGGATCTTTTCTTCTCTCATCACTTTCTCTTCCATAGATTTGTCTGAAGATAGAGTATCCTCATAATGTTTAACTTGCAAAAGAACATAATATGGAAAATACAAAATATTTTATCAGTATCTATAATACATGAAAAACAGTATGATTACTTGGAAGCATATAAAAGTTTTCAATGGGCATTAACTGCAATGGATATTAACATACTGTTAGGAAGCTGTTATTATCATTCACTGGGTGTATTCAGTTCAGTTCAGTTCAGTCGCTCAGTCATGTCCGACTCTTTGCGACCCCACGAATCGCAGCACGCCAGGCCTCCCTGTCCATCACCAACTCCCGGAGTTCACTCAGACTCACGTCCATCGAGTCCATGATGCCATCCAACCATCTCATCCTCTGCGTCCCCTTATTATACATCAAATCCGTTGTCTATAGATCATTAGAAGCATACATTTATCAATTTATGACAGAAAATAGAAAGTCTTAGAGACTTACTCTTTTAGTCAGTGGTTCTGTGAAAAATTTAAGTTCTACAAAACTGAGGTTTAGAGAAATATCTTTCTTATTAATATAAAATCTCCTGGTTCTATTACAGTGTGTAGAAAGAGGTGAGCATTAAGTAACTCATAACATTTACATTTGATATAAAAACAAGTAACAGCATTTTTCATGTTAGTCTAAATTGCATATATTCTCTTTCTGGTATCTTAGCCA
This sequence comes from Nanger dama, assembly GCA_917880005.1. Classification (NCBI taxonomy): domain Eukaryota; kingdom Metazoa; phylum Chordata; class Mammalia; order Artiodactyla; family Bovidae; genus Nanger; species Nanger dama. The sequence continues at coordinate 35,377,324 of CAKJTW010000016.1, read as the reverse complement.
GTTTCTCAAAAATGTAAACACCAGTGCTAGCTATATTTTCAGCCTATTAGTACATTACTTACTAATAAATAGAGTTACATTGTACTATTGTAACATGAACTTTGACATTATTATCCCATATTCATGTGAATGTTCCAAGAGTTCTTTTGGTGGCTACACTTGCCATAAATATAGTTTTATATCTTACAACTGGTGATTTAAAGATTTTAATTTTCTTTATGTTTACCAACTACAAAACAACTAGTTTTCTATCACTTAAGAACACTGTGTACATATGTAAATATATTTATATGTATGTGGTTTTTTATGTATATGTACATGAGTGAGTGTGTGTGTGTGTGTGTGCTCGTATTTTTTTCCTGAAAATGTCAAATCCCAATTCTCTCTAAGACCTAATGCTGAGAATTTTATTTTCTTAAGAGAACTCAAAATCTACTTAGTCTTTAAGGTCTGGGCTCCACAATTTAGTTTATCACCTTCTATTCTCATAACTTCACTCCAAGCTTCAGTTAAACAAAAAGGACACACTATTCCTATCTCGTTTACTTTATATTCACATCCACCGAAGTCTGACTCATCCTTAACGGATCATCTCCAATGTTACCTCCTCCTTGAAATCTTTATTAATCTCCCCAATTAATATCAGTGTTTTTCTCCCTTAAATGTTCTCAGTGCTTTAATCTCATTGAGTGAATGCAGAACATTGTCTGCTTTACATGGTATTCATTAGCATAATAGATGCTTCTCGGCTTTAAAACTACAAACTCCAGGATAGGAATTTTTCTAGTCATTTTTATGTTCCTGTTTGATAGTATAATGCCTGGTCCAGAAAGGCTATTCAAAAAATATTTGTTAAATTGAACTGAATAGGAGTATTTAATACAAGTTATAAAGTTAGCACTTATTAGCAAGAAGTTGTATCACAGAGAGTCAGACATAACTAATGTCTGACTCTCTAATATTGAAAAATTGCAATTAAAAGTTAAAAGAGTATTTAATAATGTGACAGTATATCTTATATTTCTCTAATTTACTGTGGAACACAAATAAATAAAATATTCTGAATCATTCTTATTGTCAGATGGATACATTTGATTTCTTACAGGCTATATCCATGGCATGTAGGCACTGGGGAGACTCACAGAGAGAGGAGAAAACATAACCAGGTCTCAGAGGTAATTTTCATAGAAATGGATGTCTTGGACTATATCTCCATTAACCTAGTGTTCTCTGAGTGTTAATTATCAAATCCTGAAACCAGAGACCTCAGAAAGGTATATCTGATGTATTTTTACTTTAGCATCAAAGAAAGTAGATCAGAGCTTTGGAGGTACAATTTCTCTGACTAATCGTAGGATTTAATGAAAGCATAAAATCTGTGATAACTCTATGGAAAGCAGAGTGCCCTATTTCTCCTTTATGGCAGAGTTACTTCTCAGTCATCCAGATTATCTTTTCTTAATCAAAGAGGATTATAATATTAAGGAAAAATCCACAAAGAGCAACAAATTTGATTTTTTAAAAAGCAATTCCTTCTCATTTACCACAGATAATAGATATTTTACCAACCTCAAGTTAGAGATGCTCAGGTCTCTAAGGCCTTTTTATCTAAGGCCTCTAGAGAAAACAAAATCATTCAGGATCTTGGCCAATATTTAAGTTAAAAAGATATAACTCTCTATAAGGATGATTCACTGGTAGTCTTAAATAACATTAGCTATCTTAAATAGTGTTTGGCACATTTTTCCTTGAGTGCATAATCAAAAGACACAGATGTTTATTTAAAGCTGACAATTTTAATGATCATGACATTCATTCATTTCAGTAAACTTTTTCAGAGTAGGACTGTTTGTATGGTTTTTCTCCTAGAGGTAATAGGGAAAACTAGAGTTTCTTTTCACTTTTAATAGGTAGATTATAATATTACATGCTCTTTTGAGGAACTGACTTAATGTTGAAGACAATGGAATTATTAATCATTTCAGGCTTATAGCATTAAACTATTAACATTTGGCTTTCAGACATTAATTATTCTTTGTTAAATGGCCTCAGTGTCAGAATTTACTTGTACATTCGTCCAAATCATAGAATTATACACCAGTGAATAAATAAATTTTCATTTCTGTAAATTATACCTGAAATAACCTGCCTTTACAAATAAAGTATGGCTAGGAGATGAGCTGTCTAAGAGTTTTAGAAATGGGAAAATGTGTTTTGATTTTTACTTTGGGAGTGCTGGAGACCTACTTGAGATTTAGAGTTAAAGAGTAAAAATATGTGACATAATGATTTATTTGAAGCATATAGGATGGTCATTCTGTTGCAAGAAGAGGGACTTCTTCCAGTGCCCAAAACTGGGCTCTTGTCTAACACTCAGAAATGAATTGTCTGAGGAGACACATGTGCTGACAAAGCAAGAGGTTTTACTGGGAAAGGGCACCCAGATGGAGAGCAGTAGGGTAAGGGAACCCAGGAGAATGGCTCACAGTCTCGGGGTTTATGGTGATGGGATTAGTTTCTAGGTGGTCTTTGGCCAATCATTCTAATTCAGAGTCTTTCCTGGTGGTGCACGCATCACTCAGCCAAGATGGATGCTAGCGAGAGGGATTCTGGGAAGTGGACAGACACACAGCGTCTCCTTTAGACCTTTCCCAAACTCTTCTGGTTGATGGTATCTTATTAGTTCTGTATTCCTTAGCAGGGTCTCCTGTCATAAAACAACTCATGCAAATGGTCACTACAGTGCCTGGCCAGCGTGGGCGGTTTCAATCAGTGTGCTTCCCCTAACAACTCACTAGGTGGGTATACGATTAGAAGGGATGTGTGCTGTAAATTTCCTGTTGCTAAAGAAACATCATTCCTGGTAAGCGTGTCTACTTTCCTCTTCTTAAAGACAAGAAGGCATTCTCACCAAGGAACCTACTGTTTGTCTATCTATCGATCCATCCATCCATCCGCCATCTATCATCAATTTTAGCTTATATTACTATTCATACGAAGAAGTGTTCTTTTATTTTTATTAAATATATTTGAATGTTTCTATAAAATTTAATATTAAATGCTACAGTGCTTTATTATTATTGTTATCATTCCTAACTAAAGTATGCTCTTCTTATAGACATTTTAAGAACTCAGTTCTTGGTGGATGGTAGCATGACTTATTGGACAGACTATGGGCATTAGAGCAAAGTGACAGGCTACATAAAATCTCTGTTACACACTACTGATTGATCTCATGTAATTATATTTACCTTATTTGCATCATCCTGGTAATAAATAAATAATGTTAATAATAAATTTCCATCATGTAGCATTTGTCTCATTTTAGCCATAAAACAAACCTACATGGTGATTTGTCTCATGTAGATTTGTCTCATTTTAGCCATAAAACAAACCTACATGGTGAAAATTAATAGTGTATGCTAATAATATATGTCTATTCAGCAATACGTGAACCGTGAACTTCCTGATGTTCAAGTTGGTTTTAGAAAAGGCAGAGGAACCAGAGATCAAATTGCCAACATCTGCTGGATCATGGAAAAAGCAAGAGAATTCCAGAAAAACATCTATTTCTGCTTTATTGACTACGCCCAAGCCTTTGACTGTGTGGATCACAAGAAACTGTGGAAGATTCTGAAAGAGATGGGAATACCAGACCACCTGACCTGCCTTGAGAAATCTGTATGCAGGTCAGGAAGCAACAGTTAGTACTGGACATGGAACAACAAACTGGTTCCAAATAGGAGAAGGAGTATTTCAAGGCTGTATATTGTCACTCTGCTTCTTTAACTTCTATGCAGAGTACGTCATGAGAAATGCTGGGCATGAGAAGTGCTGGGCTGGAAGAAACAAAAGCTGGAATCAAGATTGCTGGGAGAAATATCAATAATCTCAGATATGCAGATGACACCACCCTTATGGCAGAATGTGAAGAGGAACTACAAAACCTCTTGGTGAAAATGAAAGAGGAAAGTGAAAAAGTTGGCTTAAAGCTCAACATTCAGAAAACGAAGATCATGGCATCCAGTCCCATACTTCATGGGAAATAGATGGGGAAACAGTGGAAACAGTGTCAGACTTTATTTTGGGGGGCTCCAAAATCACTGCAGATGGTGACTACAGCCATTAAATTAAAAGATGTTTACTCCTTGGAAGAAAAGTTATGACCAACCTAGATAGCATATTCAAAAGCAGAGACATTACCTTGCCAGCTGAGGTCCATCTAGTCAAGGCTATGGTTTTTCCTGTGGTCATGTATGGATGTGAGAGTTGGACTGTGAAGAAGGCTGAGCACCTAAGAATTGATGCTTTTGAACTGTGGTGTTGGAGAAGACTCTTGAGAGTCCCTTGGACTCCAAGGACATCCAACCCATCCATTCTGAAGGAGATAAGCCCTGGGATTTCTTTGGAAGAAATTCTCATGTGAAGAGGCCACCTTATGTGAAGAGTTGACTCACTGGCCAAGACTCTGATGCTGGGAGGGATTGGGGGGCAGGAAGAGAAGGGAACGACAGAGGATGAGATGCTGGATGGTATCACTGACTCGATGGGTGTGAGTCTGAGTGAACTCGGGGAGTTAGTGATGGACGGGGAGACCTGGCGTGCTGCAATTCATGGAGTCGCAAAGAGTCAGAGACGACTGAGCAACCGAACTGATTGAACTGATAGACAGATACATGGAAAAAGTACCCAGTATACTACCTATCATTTATTATTCATTATGTGTCAGTTCTTCCTCCATCCTCTGACCCTCTTTGCTAACCAGGACAACTTACATGACTTAAACCTGTTATGTACTTCCTGAAATAACTTGCTTGACTCATTTGCTGAACACAAAAACCTAGTAATTGAAGTCTTCATACTAAATTCCATATTTTTGTGAATTATATCTTATGATCTGCTTATATTTACTTGCAGGATAACTTATCTTTATAGACTTGAGATCTTAAAATCTCTGATATTTCTAACGTGTTATGTCATAATATACTTATAAGTATATTATGTCATAATATACTTATATTACTTATAAGTAATATACTTATAATATTCTATGTGTCTTCCTTATTCACAAATGCTATGGAAGAAGAAAATCAACATATTAGATAAATTGAGAAAGCTGTCTAAACTCTACATAGCCATGTGTTAGATGTTTCTTCAAACAAATTGAAACAGACCAGGTGAATGAATATTTCCTTGAAGTGGAAACTAAACAAAATCTGTAGCTGCTGGGATAAAGAGAAATTAGTAAAAATCAGGAAACTTTGGTGCTGATATCAATTCTTCCACATCCGATTTTTACTCTTAAGTAATGATTGGTCTTTAACCAATCTCTTTGTTAGTTATCTCATCTGTACAATGAGAATACTCAACTAATCGTGGCATTGCTGGAATTACCTTCAGGAAAGCACTCAACTTCAGGAAAGCACTCAACTTCAATTCTTCACATGTTTCTACTGTATGTGGGGATCCACCACTGACGCTAAGGGTTTATTTAGAACCTTGGCCCAGGCAATCTGAGCATGGCAGCTCACTTGTCCCTAGCAACTAGTTCAAGGATGAGTGCAGGGCCCTCATAGCCCACAATATAGATTGTGAAAACTTTTTCTAAGACTCATGAAAGTAATATTTTTTCTACTAAATTTGATAGATTATGGGTAGCCATCTCTCATCACTTAGAATGTTGAAATTAAACCAGCATAAGGGAAAACTGAACCAACATAAATTAAAGCTGAGGCCTGAAGACATTTTAAACCACTACACCCACCTATGCCTGAAGTTATAATTGCCTGTGAATTAAGTTACATGAAGCCATCTAATACCCACATTATGTATGGAAGTGAAAGTGAAGTTGCTCAGCCATGTCAGACTCTTTGCGACCCCATGGACTGTAGCCTACCAGGCTCCTCTATCCGTGGGATTCTCCAGGCAAGAATATTGGAGTGGGTTGCCATTTCCTTCTCTAGGAGATCTTCCCAACCCAGGGATCGAACCCAGATCTCCTACATTGCAGGCAGACGCTTTACCATCTGAGCCACCACATGCTTGTGTGTATCACATGAAAATGTGGAATAAGTGTTTTAAATGATCAAGTTGGCTAATATATTAAAAGCTTGCACAGAGAAATAGTGACTTCCCTTTACAAAACAGATAATTTAAAAAAATAGGCTAGACATCTCACCATATACAGATGGCATATAAGCATATGAAAATATGTTCCACATCATATGTCATTAGGGAAATGCAAATTAAAACAGCTAAATAGAACTACACACCTACTAGAATGGCCAAAATCCAGAACACTGACATTCCAAATGCTGATGAGGATCTGGATCAACAGAAACACTTATTTAGTGCTAGGAGGAATAAGAAATTATACAGCCACTATGGAAAACACATTGACAGTCTCTTATCGATTCAGTTCAGTCGCTCAGTCACGTCCGACTCTTTGTGACCCCATGAAACACAGCACGCCAGGCCTCCCTATTCATTACCATCTCTCAGAGTTCACTCAGACTCATGTCCATCGAATCAGTGATGCCATCCAGCCATCTCATCCTCGGTCATCCCCTTCTCCTCCTGCCCCCAATCCCTCCCAGAATCAGTCTTTTCCAATGAATTAACTCTTCGCATGAAGTGGCCAAAGTATTGGAGTTTCAGCTTTAGCATCATTCCTTCCAAAGAAATCCTAGGGTTGATCTCCTTCAGAATGGACTGATTGGATCTCCTTGCAGTCCAAGGGACTCTCAAGAGTCAAAACTAACTATATTCTTTACTATACACATGATCCAGCAATTATGCTCCTTGGTATTTACCCAAAGTTATTGCAAATGTATGTCCATACAAAAACCTGAACACCATAGTTTATGATAGCAGCTTTTTTCATAATTGTCAAAACGTGGAAGCAATTAAGATATCCTTCAGTAGATGAATGGACAAATAAACTATGATACATATAGATAATAGTATATAATTTAATATTAGAAAGAAGTGCGGTATCAAGAAAAATGTGGAGAATAGTGGTGTAATGAACTTTGGGGTGCATGTATCTTTTTGAATTATGGTTTTCTCTAGCACTATTGATAATAGCCAAGACATGGAACCAACTTAAATGTCCATTGACAGATGGATAAGGAAGATGTGGTACATATATGCAAAGGAACAATACTCAGCCACTAAACAGAATGTGGCAATGGCATCTGCAGTAACATGGATGGACCTAGAGATTGCCATATCTAGTGAACTGTCTACGTCCTTGGTGGCTTAGATGGTAAAGAATCTGTCTGCAATGCAGGAGACCTATGTTTAATCCCTGAGCTGGGAAATCTCCTGGAAAAGGAGATGGCAATCCACACCCCAGTATTCTTTCCTGGAAAATTCCACAGATGGAAGGAGCCTGGTGGGCTACAGTTCATGGCATCTCAAAAGTCTGACATGACTGAACTACTAAGCACCCATACACACAGAACTTTGTCAAACAGAAAAAATAAATATCATGTGATATTGCTTATATGCAGAATCTAAAAAGAATGATACAAATGAACTTATTTACAAAACAGAAACACACTCAAAGGCTTAGAGAAATAACTTATGGTTACCAGAAGGAAAGGGTGGAGGAAGGAATAGATTAGCAGTTTGAGATTGATATGTACATACTGCTGTACTTAAAATAGAAAACAAACAAGGACTACTGTATAGCACTGGGAATTCTGCTCAGTCCTCTGTAGTAATCTATATAGGAAAAGAATTTGCAAAAGAATAGGCATATGTATAACTGAATCACTTTTCTCTATACCTGAAACTAACAATGTTGCTAATCAATTATGCTCCATGATAAGATTAAGAAAAAAAGAAAACACAGAGAGGATAGGCATGACATTAAAAGTTATTAAAAGCAAAAATCATCATGTGAGACTAAAGTATTTGTCCTATATTTAAAAAGGAATAAACAACACTGTTTTAGTTTAAAAAAAGATAAAGAATAGTTGTGGGAAAGGAAAGAAATACCAACCAAAGATAATAATGTCCATTTTAGTACATATTACATTGTTTTCTAAATCTTTCTTTTAGTATAAACCATGCTTTTTCCCATACTATTAATTTTTCATAATTATTATTTTTAGTGGATAAATAATAACATGTTGTCATGTGCCACATATCAACATTAACATAGCACTATGTTAAATTTTTCTGAATCTTTCTTTTAGCATAAACCATGCTTTTTCTCATACTATTAATTTTTTCATAATTATTATTTTTAGTGGATAAATAATAGCATGTTGTCATGTGCCACATATCAACATTAACATAACACTACGTTAAATGCATAACGTAACACTATGCATTTAAACATAACATTAATATAACACACTATCAACATTAACATAACACTATGTTCAATGCATAATATAACACTACGCATTTAAATTTCCCAAGATGGGTCAGCAGTATAGAATCCACTTGCAATGTAGGAGACACAGGTTTGATCCTTGTTTCAGGAAGATTCCTGGAGTTGGGCATGACAACCCCAGTCTAGGATTCTTGCCTGGAAAATTTCATGGACTGAGAAGCCTGGTGGACTACAGTCCAGTCCATGGGGTCACATAGAGTCAGACATGACCAAAGCCATTGAGCATGCATGCTCAAGGCATTTAGGTTGTTTCCAAATATTATAATGTTTAATGTTTATCTTATAGAGAAAGTTACATCTCAGTCTTAAAATAAGAATAAATGGTCAATAAATAATTATAATTTTAAAAAGACATGAAGAAAATAAATGCATATTACTAAGTAAAAGAAGCCAATCTGAAAAATCTACATACTAAAAATTTCATCTAAAGTGCTGTTTTGGAAAAACTATGGAGACAGTACATACATCAGTAGTTGCCAGAGATGGATCAAAGGGAGAAGATGATTAAACAGAGCAGAGAGGAATTTTGAAAAGTGAAAGGGAAGTAGCTCAATTGTGTCTGACTCTTTGCGACTCCATGGACGGTAGCCTGCCAGGCTCCTCTGTCCATGGAATCTTCCAGGCAAGGATACTGGGTGGGTTGCCATTTGTTTCTCCAGGGGATGTTCCCGACACAGTGATTGAACCCAGGTCTCCCACACTGCAGGCAGACTCTTTACCTTCTGAGCCACCAAGGAAGCCCTTCCAGATGGCTTCCCTGGAAGCCACCAGAGAAGAGAGGGAATTTTAGGACAGTGAAAATGCTGTGTGACGCTATAGTGATGGATATATGTCATTATACATTAGCCTAAACCCAAAGAATGTACAACATCAAGAGAGAACCCTATAGACTTTAGTGATCATTGTGTGTTAGTATAAGTTCATCCTTGTTGAAAAATGTAACAATTTGGTGAGTGATGTCAATAATGTGGTTGCATATATGTGGGGAGATGGTATATAGGAAATCTGTGTGCCTTCTCAATGTCATTGTAAGAGTATAACTGCTTTTAAAAAATTGTCTTTAAAATTTGTTTTTAAATAATCTAGATACATTTTTTCCTGAATTGTAGTACTAATCTTTTTTTCAAACAAAATGCTAATTGTATACAAAGTTTGTAAAATACAAATCTTCAATATTATCAGGATTTAATAAGTCTTCCATAACTGATGGTGAATAATCACTATGTGTTTCAAGTCTATGAACTAAACCACACCTCTGCTAATGAATAGTGATGGACTTTTTAAGGAAAGTGTGTCTGCTTTCAGATTGTGAGTCAACTTTTACTCTCCATCCCCTCATCCCAAGTCACACTTTGGAGACACATTCAGAGATTTTTTTTTTTTTTGTTAAATGCCAGGAGGTTGCTCATAGTAGATCATCTACAAATTGCTCCTTTTATTTCTTCTAGAAAAGTTAATGAGGGAATCAAATAACTTGACATACCTGCTACTCTCACAAAGCCATTAAAATGTTTTCTCTACATTTCCCTGAGGTTGAAGTGGGGAGTGGGGAGTGGGGGAAGCAAGAATAATGGTACATGTGTGTGTGTGCACATGCATACACAGTTGGTATTTCATACTCGGGCCAACCAGACATTCTGTGCTGAGTTACTTGTTTTTATTGCATACTCTTAAATCTGTTTTCTTAGAGAATGTTTAACTTATATTCTTATAAAGCCTTATTGGTTACAATGCTAAACTCACGATAGGCTTAATAAATACATACTCAACTGAATTAATAGTGATCTTAATAGCTCCACTGATGGGATATTGATGACATTATGCAGTTCGTTAAAATAGTAGCATCAGTAATTCTCAGTTAAACAGGGACCCATAAACAGTGACTACATCAGGCCAAGCCAGATCTTTCTTGATTTTATAAATAAAATGTTATGGAACAGCTACATAGTTAGAACCATTTGTTTTATATGTTGCCTATGGCTGCTTTTGTCCTATAGCAGCTGGAGGTGAATATTTGCCATAGAGACCCTATGGCTCTCAAAGTCAAAATATTTACTGTCTGGAGCTTTCCAGGAAAATTTTGCTGTTCCTTGTCCCAATATATTTATTTTCCATGTCTATCATGGTGAAAATGTAACTTTGGTCTTTATCCAAAGATAAAGACTTTGTAAACGTAACAGTTAAATGATTAAGACATAAAGACTAGATTCAAATGATGGAGTTAATTAAACAAATGTCAATAACTGTGTAACAAAAGCATATTATTTTCATATTTATTAGGTAATCAGGTAAATTTTACATAACACAATCTATGTAATTATGATAAAATAGTGAATGTAAAAGGAAAGTAATTAACATGAAGAAACCAGGATAGTCTGTGTTTAATTTCTTTGAACTTAAAATTTTATTATAAAGTATTAAAACATTATGTAGTGGGGGTATGATAGGAGTTTTTAACATTTAAACATGTATGTCTTTTGCCAAAACATTAAAATATGTTCAGTGTTTAGAAGATATGTAGCAATAGAATAAGCCCCATATGTCACATCAATTTTTTTTGTGGCTGGAGATCCTTAAGTCGAGTCAGATGCAGAAGCGCTATTATGGAAGAAATTCAACACAGTAAGGAGGGTCCTCCAGATTTCTTTCAGTTGAGGTTTTTTGTTTTTTTTGGTTTTTTGTTTTTTTAATTTTAGCTTGGTGATGATTGCTGCTGTGCTCAGTCATGTCCCACTCTTTGATACTCCATTTACTGTAGCCCACCAGGCTCTCTGTCCATTTCCCAGGCAACAGTACTGGGTGAGTTGCCATTTCCTTCTCCTAGTGGATCTTCTAGACCCAGGGATCGAACCTATATCTCTTGTGTCTCCTGCACTGGCAGGCAGATTCTTTACCATTGTCACCTGGGAAGCCCCTGGCGATGATTAGGTCAAATATAATAGATAAGCTCAAGAGCCACCACTGAAAAAAAAGGAGAGAAAAAGCAAGAAAGAAACAAAATCTGTGTGTGTGCACGTGTGTGTGTGTGCATATTTGAGTATTTTCTAGAAATTTGTTTTTAACCCTGTGGGTTTTTACCAAAGCACTTTTATACTCCATGAAAGCTACAAACTATTATATGATATGGCTCATGTCCTCAAGGAGCTTATATTTGCCTTCAAGATTTTTGTGGAGAGACTGCTTTTATTAGCTTGCCCATTTAGGACACTCAGTTATGAAGGCAACAAAATCTGAACAGTTGTTCAGAAGAGTTAAGATTTATATAGATAGAAAAAGCACAGGTAAAAAGAAAGGTATAGTATACTTTCAAAAGAATGATTTTACTAAATTGACTGAGATCATAAGAAATGAAAATCAACAATATGAGACACCTGACAATCCATCATGTAGAAGTAATCTCTATTCAATTTTGTTACATGACCTTCTGGTCTTTCTATGTATTTGCACACTTCTGCAAAATTAATGCATATTGAACACAAAGTTATATAACTTGATTTTCCACTTAGCAAAATAAAATGACTGCTTTCCCCATATCATTAGATAATTCTTTCTAGCTGAATACTTTGCCTTGAATAGTTAAATCATAATTTAATTAATCCCAGGATTTGCTATTTCCATTAAGATGGTTAAAGAGAAGCATGATTTGTATAAATTTGTATTGCCCATAGACAAATCCAATACTGGAACATACAATATCCTAAACAAATTTTGCAATGACCTAAGACGGTTGCCAGTGCTGTTTTTGAGCCACCCTTATACATTTATTTGGTAGGTTTTGTTTAACAGAGAGCCTAAGGAAAGGAAGACATAACGACGTTTAGCTTATTTTGTGTTTGAATAGCAAGTGTGGCCTATTATGGTAGATGCTACCTTAAATGCAGAAGGTAAGCTTAAATGAGAACCCCTTATTTTAAGGCTATAGCAGGATTCAGTTGTTTCTGTTTCATTGATGGGTTTTAGAAGAGATGGAAGATTTTGTTATTATACACACACAATATTTGTATTGTCTATGGATTTTAAGGGGTATGTTCACTTTCACATTTCCTTTGCCATTAGTATTATTTTTGTCTGAAGAAAAGGAAGATGAGTTGTATATTTGTCCCTTTTTGTCCAGAATTTTCTCCTATGTCCCATTACCAACTGACTAGTTTTCTCTTCACTTTGTACTTTTCTGTGAAGCTTTCATATCCTGTGCACTGGGAGAATAATATCTCTGCCAAGAGCATGTTATCTATATTTTGTAAAAAGAAATAAAGCAGGGAATGTGTGTTTAAAATATATATCAATAGCTTAATGAAGAATTGATAAAAATACAAATAATGATTCTAGATAAATGAACTTTGAAGATAATATGGTTTGTTCTCCGAAGAAAATTCAGAGTAAAAAGATAAATTCTACATTTTTTTATTGAATCTATCTCTGTAGCACTTTCATGTTCTTTAATCTCTTTTTCTTCCTTTTTTATCACTTGGTTTTGAAAACTTAATTCTCTGTGCTACACTTTGAGCAGTGAAAAGTATAACCAGAATGAGAAAACTTCTTAAGTTTTGCTTTTTATTAGAGCAAGGATCCATGAACGGAACAAGAGAGAAACAAACCTTGTAAGATTGATGGGGAAGAGAGAGAGAAAGAGAAGTTGAAGAAACAGAGGTGCTAATAATGAGAATTTGTTTGGTCCCAAGATGCAAAGCATTCTACCAGGCTAAGCACAAATGTCTTATCCTCTTGTTCTAGGTCAAAGAGTCTCCTCTTACTCACTGTTGTTTCTCAGCAGTTACAAATATAATTTTTATTAATAAACGGGGAAGCAGTTAAAGAGTGAAATTTCTGATCATTTTTATAAATCCCCAAAGATGCTCTTGATACATGGCTTTTCTTAGTAAATTAATAACATGCAATCCTATTTTTTTGTTGTTGTTTTAACTCACCATATATGTGATGATTCAATTTAAAGTCAGTTGACAAAAGTAAGGGCTTCCCTGATGGCTCAGACAGTAAAGCGTCTGCCTGCACTGCTGGAGACCCGGGCTCCATCCCTGGGTCAGGAACATCCCCTGGAGAAGGAAATGGCAGCCCACTCCAGTATCCTTGCCAGGAAGATTCCATGGACAAAGGAGCTTGGCAGGCCTGGAAAATTCCATGGATGGAGGAACCTGGCAGCCTGGAGATTCCATGGTGGAGGACCTGGCGGCTACAGTCCATGGGGCTGCAAAGAGTTGGACACAACTGAGCAACTTCATTTCACTTTTCATTTTCATATGTGATGATCTGATGTAAAGCCAGTTGATGGAAATCTTATATAACTCTTAGTGTATTGATCTGCCAAATCCATATTGACTCAGACTATATCATGTAGGAAAGTCATGGCTGAAGTCACTCTCTTACAAGTATAATATTTTGGAATAGTAGTTTTATTGTGAATTCTTCTACTTTAAAAACAATCGTTGTCACTATAAATTATTAGTGAATCAGCCTCTCTACTTATTAACAGTTTGTGATTTCTTTCCTAAGCTAAATCAAGGTAAATTCTGGAAAATGCTCCTATTTTTGTGGGTCTAGAATTCTTTGCTTCAGTCACTGCAAAATCAGAAGAATACTTGAGATTAGATGTTTAGGACTTCTGTTTCAATTATATGATTATTTAACAGAGTGCTTTTGTAACTAGATCTGATTTCTTCACAAATATGTTCACAGTTATGATTTTAGTGATAGACAAAGGGAGTGTAGCTTTGTGGTTTGGGGAGCTGGATTCAGGCCTTAAGTCTATCATTGCTGATTAAGAGTTATGTTATTCTGGTAAGTCATTAACCTCTTTGATACTTGGTGCCTCATCTGTACAATAAAGATACTATTATCTAATGTATATAGTTATTATTAGTGGAATAAGATGATGCCGTTAAACCATTTAATCTGTAGTAGCTCAATGCATGATAGGTCTCTCAAAATCTTCTCTGGAAAGCTAGTTGAAGTTGGAGATACAATCACAATAGTTTAGTAACTCCTCTGTATGATGCAATGTGGGTTTTGGACAATAAGGTTAATTTATCATTATGAACAAAAGAAATTTGAAAGATAAATATTTATTAATTTCAGATTCTACTCATTTTCAACTCCTCAATTTTATTTTCCATCCTTTTGGATTTTATTTATTTCAGGCCTCACAGCTGTTATCTTAGGTGAGACTGCAAAAAATTTTAAAACATCACAAAATTAAATTTAGAAGTAGCTATAAATAGCACAGTGCCAGAACTGCTTTTTCTCATAAAAATGAACACATACATATGGAGAGTATTTCTTTTCTCTTAATCCTTTTATGGTGCTAAATATCTTCAAATGAACAGAAGTATACATGGTTTTCATCGATCACTTCTAAGTACCTGTGAAATTGCAGGACATGGCACTCACACTTGAGTCATAATTGATATTTTAACACAAAAATATAAAACCGTATGTATCATTATTGCTAATAAGTAATCAGTTCAGTTCAGTCGCTCAGTCGTGTCCGACTCTTTGTGACCCCATGAATCGCAGCACGCCAGGCTTCCCTGTCCATCACCAGCTCCCAGAGTTCACTCAAACTCACGTCCATCGAGTCGGTGATGCCATCCAGCCATCTCATCCTCTGTTGTCCCCTTCTCCTCCTGCCCCCAATCCCTCCCAGCATCAGAGTCTTTTCCAATGAGTCAACTCTTCACATGAGGTGGCCAAAGTAGTGGAGTTTCAGCTTTAGCATCATCATTCCTTCCAAAGAAATCCCTGAGCTGATCTTCAGAATGGACTGGTTGGATCTCCTTGCAGTCCAAGGGACTCTCAAGAGTCTTCTCCAACACCACAGTTCAAAAGCATCAATTCTTCAGTGCTCAGCCTTCAGTGCTCAACTCACAGTCCAACTCTCACATCCATACATGACCACAGGGAAAACCATAGCCTTGACTAGACGGACCTTAGTCGGCAAAGTAATGTCTCTGCTTTTGAATATACTATCTAGGTTGGTCATAACTTTTCTTCCAAGGAGTAAGCGTCTTTTAATTTCGTGGCTGCAGTCACCATCTGCAGTGATTTTGGAGCCCCCAAAAATAAAGTCTGACACTGTTTCCACTGTTTCTCCATCTATTTACCGTGAAGGGATGGGACCAGATGCTATGATCTTCGTTTTTGAATGTTGAGCTTTAAGCCAACTTTTTCAATCTCCACTTTCACTTTCATCAAGAGGCTTTTTAGTTCCTCTTCACTGTCTCCATAGGGGTGGTGTCATCTGCATATCTGAGGTTATTGATATTTCTCCCAGCAATCTTGATTCCAGCTTGTGTTTTCTTCCAGCCCAACGTTTCTCATGATGTACTCTGCATAGAAGTTAAATAAGCAGGGTGACCTTTTTCCTGTTTGGAACCAGTCTGTTGTTCCATGTCCAGTTCTAACCGTTGCTTCCCTGACTTGCATACAGATTTCTCAAGAGGCAGGTTAGGTGGTCTGGTATTCCCATCTCTTTCAGAATTTTCCACAGTTTATTGTGATCCACACAGTCAAAGGCTTTGGCATACTGAATAAAGCAGAAATAGATGTTTTTCTGGAACTCTCTTGCTTTTTCCGTGATCCAGTGATGTTGGCTATTTGATCTCTGGTTCCTCTGCCTTTTCTAAAGCCAGCTTGAACATCAGGAAGTTCATGGTTCACGTATTGCTGAAGCCTGGCTTGGAGAATTTTGAGCATTACTTTGCTAGCATGTGAGATGAGTGCAACTGTGCAGTAGTTTGAGCATTCTTTGCCATTGCCTTTCTGTAGGATTGGTAATAAGGTGAAGTAAATTCTGACCCTGTGAATAATAATCTTTTGTGCAAAATCAGATATGTAAAATCCATGTAAAATGATGAAATAGTTGCTCTCCTATTGTTAGTTTGTTTTCTCTTGTCTTACAGAGTATTAAAACAGCTTCTAAGGAATTTTCCTAACTAATAGTTATATTCTAGTTTGTGATTCTTTAAGCAGATTTTTTTAAGCATGAAAGCCTAGCTTTCACTGAAAGAAAGCTTGTGAATTAAAAATCTAAATTTAGGGGACTTCCCTGAAGTCCAGTGGTTAAGACTGAGCTTTCATTGCAGGGGCGATGGATTCATTCCCTGGTTAGGGAACTAAGATCCTGCATGCCGTGAAGCACGTCCCTAAAAGAGGAAAGACCTAAATCTTAGGAAAATCATGCTTCTGTCAAAATAATTTTATTCTGTTTATAAATGTGCTTCCTAGTGTAATGGAAATAAAAGTTTCTATCAATGGATAATTTCCGAGAAAAGTTGCCAGATTTTAAAAGTGGTGATAAGTTAATGTAAAATAAGTATACAAATCCTAGGTAAGTATTAAGCTTTGTCTCTTTCTAGGAAGCAGAACTATAACAGAACCAAATTAAACTTACTTAATATCAAACTCATCAATCTGGCTTCTCTGCTATAGGTTGTGTTTTGGATTCTCTCTATGGAAGTCTTTGCCGATAAGGTCCTTTTGTAGAAACCCCATAATCGATGTGTTCAACTCATAACTCCAGCTTAGGTAGGGCCTAGATCAACTAAACCATGATTTTATGATGCTAAGCTAATCGTAAAGCTTAAAGATTTTTGGATATTAGCACAATGCCTCTGGATCATTAACTATTTTCAATTAACAGTAATCTTCCTTTAGTGGTGAATAGGTAGATTCCTTTGGTACAACCTGGCCATTAGTTGTTGGAAAGCCTTGTAGGAAATTAGTTACATGGGTCAGGCTTCTTTTATCTGCAGTGTCAACACAGTGCATATCCGCTAACTGCACTCATTTCTGTGGCAGCCACCCATTGTGGCTGTCATTTTTATTATAGTCTTTTTTTTTTTTCAGTCCAGATCTTTTCCTTACACCCATCATGCCATGAATTCAAGGAAATGGGCTCCAGCAGTCCTGGCTTTGGTTCCATTTGTTCTCACAATGTGTGTTTCTGTGGATGGAGCACACTGGCACTTCAGTTGAACCCAAGTCCCTTCCTCTTTGGCGTCCTACTTTTTCTGATCATTTTCCTTCATGTGTTTTAGGAAGCTGTCTTGGCTCTTAGAGTGTTTAACATGCTCAGTATGTACATTAATTCTCTTGGCAAGCACCTTGTCCTCAACTTGTTTGTTTATAATGATGCCAACAGCATTCTGGGTAACATTATAGACTCTTCTAGTTTTCCCATGGTAATATTTACAGGGCATTCCTGTTTTGAACAATGCCATCGATATCTACAATGCTACCTTTCTTGTAGATTCACATGTATGTCGCCAAAGGAACAACTCCACATTTTCTGCAAGGCCTAGAGAACACGTAGTGGGTACCCCTGCTCTTTCCCTCTGTGTTGGTCATCTTAGCAAATCACTGAAAGATGGCAGTTCCTACCATCTTTGTGAGTTGCAAGAGGTAGGAGGTATGAACCATTGTATCGTGAACAATATCCAGACTCCTTATAGGTCTGCATGACATAGCCCTTAACTCTCTCCCCAGTTTCATCTTATACCACTTTTCCTCTGGTTCAAGCTCTCTCTGCCACTGTTGTCTCATATTCGTAGGCAAAACATGCCACTCCTTGCCTGAGGAACTTTGTACATGACATGGATGAAGAAGAAGCCAGCAAGGGTGCTGTTTCAGGTCAAATCCTTTGATGGACTGATCTTGCAGGATGCTGGAAATTCACACTGGTACAACTATCAGCCCCTGGCTAAGGAGCCTCAGAATAGCAAGGGGATGTTAACTCCCAAGCACTACTCTGGCTCTCCATGCCTATGGGCAAATTGTCTCCAATAATCCTAGGAGAGGCTGCCAAATAAGTCTTGTATGTATTAATGCAGCTAATTGAAATCAAAAGCATCTTGAATCTGGAAGAAGGCCACTCTGAAATGAAAAATGAGAAGTTTGGATGTTAGATTAGTAGAGTCTTATAACATCTATCCATATAGATAGTGCTTTATTTCTAATAACGATCTATTCTGAAAGTTTTCCCTTTTAGCAATGCTCCACTAAAGAAAATCTGTTACACATTAGTGCATTGTCCAAACGGCATTGGCAAATAGAATAATGAGTATGGAGCTTAAGATAAAGAATTAAAACACAGAGGAGGAATCAAAACATTATCAATTGCAACAACAATGGCAAAAGGGGATATACAGAACAGTGAATGCAAAGTTCCTTAAAAATCAAAGGCTAAAAGAAAACAAAAACTGAGAGTGTCAGTGGAAGGCTAGTTCGTCAAAGTAATTCCCAGCTTAGCAGACCTCTTCTCTGCTAGAGGGAACACTCCTTAATCATCTTGATAGTCCTGCTAGCAAGAGGGTGTGCTAATTGGATGCCTGGCCCCACTGCCTAACATTGAGCAACTACTTTATTTCATAAACTGTTTTTTTTTTTTTTTTTAATAGCAAGTCTGAATAAGCAAGAAGAAAAACAACACTTTTTATATACTCCAGGTAAGAACATCTTAGAATATAAAAGAGAACTGGTAAGATACACTGAAAAGAGTAAGAAGGCAAGTTTACTGTTTTCTCTTTTCTATTGCAAAATATCTCATGCTGCCACCTAGGGAATGGCTAAGCAACTCTGAGACTTGGCTAGGATCCTGGTAGTGTTCCCTTTGAACCCCACAACCCATCCACAACTGGGGTGTTGTCTGAGTTTCAAAGTCTCATGTTTATTCTGTACTTTTTGCTAGAGCTCTGGTTTAAGTAAGCCTACAAATGACTTGTTTTGCAATTCCAAACACTGCCTTCTTTTGGAGACAGCATAGTAATTTCACTTTGGGGAATCACTTCCCTCCCATTATAAATCAATATGGTGGACCTGTCAGTCAAGGCAATGTACTTCTCTTAATCAAGAACTGAATATGTGATTTAAGCCAGGTCAAGTCAACGTTCTTCACATCCTCTGCTAGTCTCAGAGTCAAGTGGAGGAATTCAGAAAAAAAAAAAAAAGAGCTGCAGTTGATGTATGCTAGCGTTCAGGTAAATTTGCTAGTTGGATCATTGGAATAGCCATTGTATCTGTCCTGTCTATGGTACATCAGCCATTTGTCTGAGTCTATAAACTACACTGTGATTGAACAATAAACATAACTGATAATTATGTTTCCAAATTTAGAAATCACGTTTCCAAAAGGGATTTGGTTGTTAACTAGCCTACCTGTTTCCTCTCTGTTAAGGCACAGGCTAGACTTCAGTATCAAAGCTTTTTGTAATTTGATGCAGTTAAACCTTGAATGGATTGACTATTAGAGCTATTCTTGAAATATGTGTCACTGGATAGAAAGCTTTAAGAGGGCATTGCCCAGAACCTTACAGAGCAAGCCCTTAATAAATATGACATTTCACAAGAGTAAATTGTGAAGAGAAAAAAAATATCATATGAGTTATCTTGAGCAAGTAATTTAATGCTTTGGGCCTTTCTCTCCTTAGCAATGAAAATATTGGATTTTAAGCTGAAAAATTCAATGTTCCTTCAACATTTCCTCCCTAGTGTAGCCAATAATTATTGCTTACTTTGTGCTGGACTCTAATATTAAATTCATATTCATTACTTCATTGAATCTTTATGACAACCCTATGAGAAAGACATTAATATCAGTTGGGAATTCATTTAGTTACAAGTGGCAGAAAACCACAATGCACTTGCCTAGACCCATTAATTTTTTTCCCTTCACAAGAAGTCTGTGTCAGTAGCTGATGTCTTGTTGATATAAAAATTAGAACCTTTCCTCACATATTCACAAGACTGCAGACCTACTGTTTGCATTGTGTGCTTATTTGATGCAAATAAAGCAGAGGAAGGTAGAACAGTCTAGAAGCCAGAGTTTGGGTTTTGTTTTTTCCTTCATGAAGACAGAACTCACTTTCCTCACAACCCACAGTTGACTTCCACTTACATCTTATTGGCTGGGACTGTTAGCTTGAAGGGAGCCAGAAAAAAGGATATTTAGCTGGGCATATTTCTAGACCTCTAATTGGGGTTCTGTTGCCTAAAAGAAAGGAGGGAAGGATATTTGGAAGATGATTGACATGGTTAGCTGCAATGCTTTAATTTTTTTATATATTATGGTTAAGAAATGAAAGCACCAAAAGGAGAATAACAATATCATAAAGCTAAAAATAGGGCTATTCTGGTGGCTCAGACTGGGAAGAGTCTGCCTACAGTGTGGGAAATTCACATTCCATCCCTGGGTGGGGAAGATTCCCTGGAGAAGGAAACAGCAACCTGTTCCAGTATTCTTGCCTGGAAAACCCAATGGATGGAGGAGCCTGGCAGGCTATATAGTCCATGGAGTCGCAAAGAGTCGGACATGACTAAGTGACCTCACTTTCACTTTCAGGGCTAATAAATGCTGAAGAAAGGAGTTTGAAGCTAAGGACCTGGTTGCAAATCCAAACACTTAACAAGGGTAGGGTCAATACAGTGCAGGACTATGAAGTGGCAGCCGTGACTGTTTAGAATAGCCAGCTCTTTTGATCTACATGTAAAGAAAACATTTGGATCAACGGAACTAGATTATTAAAATTTACTTGTAAACATGCATGAATTATGGCAAAACTTTTTTTCATCTTCTTAATGTGTGTACTGGGTCTTAAATCAGTCTCTGTTTAAGGGAATTGCGTTATATCTTTCGGATCTCTATATTTATTTCAATATCATAAGCCACATCCCCCTACAAACCATAAGCTTTTGGGATGAATGTGGGGTGATAAAAATAACTTATTTTCAGGAGGCCGAAACTTAGTTTGAAGCCTGACATATTCTTTTGTAAACCTGTGTTAGTAAATTATAATTATCCTTGGTTTCTTCACATGTGAAAGGGAAATGATATCAAACCATTTTCAGAATAAATGCATATAAAATTTTAGCAGAGTACACAGGCCACATTGTAAACATTCAGTAAATGGCACATATTATTTTAATTACTTATGAACTTCAGAGTTTTGGTCTATTACCAAAGAAATTATATACTTTAGAGCAGATGTTTTAAATGCAAAAAGTAAAATCAAGAAAACAAAATCACAAGTAATCTCACATATAGCAGTAAAGATCAATTTGATTCTTATGCATTCTACCCAAACTTTTTCTCTTTGAGTGTTTATTAGAGTAATACATGTCTCAGATAACTAATGAATTTGTATAGAAAAAACTTGCTATAGGAAACCTTGTCTGTATTCTGATTCCTCTTCAACCCTAGTTTCACTTTTTAAAGGAATACTCAACTTTTCAGTAATGAAATTATACAACTATTGCTCAGTCTATTAACTGTAGAAAATACTTCTTGACTCCTAACTGCTAAAAATAAAGATTTAGTTTTCTTATACTATCATTCCTTAATTTTTTCTTTCCAACCCCATTATAATTCTTCCATTGATTACATTTTCAATATTAAAAAATATGCTTAAGACACAATTTTGGTTCCATTAATATTTAGCAGTTTTCTCTTGATGTTTTAAGAAAAAAATTTATTTCCTTATTCTCTCTTCCACTTTTTCCTCACTTTCTCTCCCATGTTAATGTGCTCCTTTCTGTAAGCTGTGCTTTAATTTGTACATTGTTGATGTTTTAATATTTTATATTGCAAGTTCAAAAGTTTATTGTGTTGTCCTTAGGTTGATGCTAAAAGTAGTTTCACAATTTATGATTGTATAAATGTTTTCTGGTTGGTCAACAAAATAAGAAGAATGCCTAGTTGTTCTCTGGTCCAATATCTTCACTCTGTGCCATGTACAGGAGAATTTTCTAACCATCAAGTTCAAATATATCATTTTTTAATTGACTAAAACCATTGTATTGGTTAGCTTGTTTTACAATTGGACCAAGACTGTCATATACATTGTTTTTCTTAGCTTATAACTGTTTTTCTTCTCTCTCTCTCTCTTTATTCATCATTTTCCTTTGTATATTCATGCTTTCTTAAATTTTTAATACTACTCCCCATTCTGTGGCCTCACCTTTCTGGATGCGTCCTCAACTAAGACTTCCTCTTATTTTTAATCTGAAATGGTTATACAATCCAGGTTGTCTGAAACTTCTCCTAATAACTTTCTTGGCTGGACCTACTGTTTTAGGACCTCGTGTGTTCATTTTTCTTGGATTATTTGGTCTTGACTGCTTACCCTGATGTGACTTTTTTTAATAATTTTTTAAATACTTTATTCTACATTACAATACTGTATTTGTTTTGCCATACATTGTGATGTGACTTTTAAAGAAGGTTTTGTCAGAAGGAAGACACCAAAGTCATTTCATATATATTTTTGTTAAGTTTCACATTTGATTTTTAATTTGACTAGTATGTCTATGGGGTTGCACAGAGTCGGACACGACTGAAGCAACTTAGCAGCAGCAACAGCAGCAGCAGTATAGAATTCTAGGTTAAAATAATTTTCCCAAAAATTTGTGGTTCTAAGAATTAATAAGAATACAAGTAGGTATGATTGATTTTTAAAATTTTGCTTCCAGGACATTTACAAGTCATTTTGATCTAAATTTTAGTGCCTATTTTCAGTTCTAGGAAATTTTCTTTCATCATTTGTTTGATACTTTCTTTCAGTTTTTCCTTTGTCTTGTTTGGGTTTGTTTTCTCATATAATTCTTCTTTCTGAGGGACCTCCTTCATTGGTGTTTTTGTATCTCGCATTATTTACTTACATTTTTAATCTCTTTCTTTTTCCTAAGAAAACACAAGTCTGTTCTCTAAGTCTGTGAATATGTTTCTGTTTCATAGATAAGTATATTTGTGTCATATTTTAGTCTCCATGTATAAGTAAGGTCCATCTAGTCAAAGCTTTGATTTTTCTGGTATTTATGTACGGATGTGAGAGTTGGACTATAAGGAAAGCTGAGCACCAAAGAATTGATGTTTTTAAACTGTGGTGTTGGAGAAGACTCTTGAGAGGCCCTTGGACTGCAAGGAGATCCAACCAGTCCATTCTAAAGGAGATCAGTCCTGGGTGTTCATTGGAAGGACTGATGCTAAAGCTGAAACTCCAATACTTTGGCCACCTCATGCAAAGAGTTGACTCATTGGTAAAGACCCTGATGCTGGGAGGGATTGGGAGCAGGAGGAGAAGGGGGACAACAGAGGATGAGATTGCTGGATGGCATCACCGACTCAATGAACATGAGTTTGGGTAAACTCTGGGAGTTGTTGATGGACAGCAGGCCTGGCGTGCTGAGATTCATAGTGTAGCAAAAAAGTTGAACACGACTGAGTGACTGAACTGAACTGAACTGAATATTCCACTGTGCGTACCACATCTTTATACATTCCTCTGTTGATGGATATTTAGGTTGCTTCCATATCTTGACTATTCTAAACAGTGCTTCAATGGACATTGGGGTGCACATATCCTTTCAGTCTAGATATATGTTTTTCTCTAGATATATGCTTGGATGGAATTTTTTTTAGGTTTACTATAAAAGATAAATAAAGATTTGTGATATTAAGTTCCCAAAATTTTAACTGAGCTCTGCTGCTGCTGCTGCTGCTGCTAAGTGGCTTCAGTCGTGTCCGACTCTGTGCGACCCCATAGACGGCAGCCCACCAGGCTCCTCTGTCCCTGGGATTCTCCAGGCAAGAATACTGGAGTGGGTTGCCATTTCCTTCTTCAATGCATGAAAGTGAAAAGTGAAAGTGAAGTCGCTTATTCGTGTTCGACTCTTAGCAACCCCATGGACTGTAGCCCACCAGGCTCCTCCATCCATGGGAAGTTGAAATGAAGTGGGATATTGGATACAACATTTCTATAAAACAAAGACAATCCCAATGTATTTTAAAAATATAGTCACTGTTCTTGTAAATAGCCCTCCCTTTTTATCAGGTGGAAAATAGCATTCTTCTTCTGATATTAATGACTTCCTTTTAGAATGCTTCCCTTTCCTAGAAAAAGAATGAACTTAACAATAGACAACAATCTGAGGTACTGAATGTTCAGTGCAGTAGAAAAAGAGAGCTTACCATTTTGAAAAACAAAATGTTTTCATTTGAATACTCCAGATTGTCCATTTCTATTAACAAAGTTGGTTTTTCATTTTGTCAAATTATATAAACTACATGGCCATACCCTTTATGGATATATATTGATATTAGGACTCCCCTGGTAGCTTAAATGGTAAAGAATCTGCATGCAACACAGGAGACCCAGATTCAATCCCTGGGTTGTAAAGATCCCTGGAATTGAAAATGGCAACCTACTCCAGTTTTCTTGCCTAGAGAATTGCTTGGACAGAGAAGCTCGTGGGCCTCAGTCCATGAGTCATCGAGAGTTGGACACAAATGAGCAACTAACATATTGATGTTAGGTCTTGTTATTGCTAGACACATTTTCATCATCACCTATTTCCCTATATATTTGTTGTCCAAACAAAACGTATATTATCTGTTCCTGTATTTGAGGACCACCAAGGTCTTTAAATAAAGGTTTGGTAAAAGGCAGATTTACCATAAAACTGGAAATATGAAACATGTGTGTACCCCTTATTTCCTGAATCACCTTACCCTTCTTCCCAATCATTCTGAGAGGCATTTAATACATTTTAATAAATGCCATCTCCACTTGAATTACCTAGAGCATAGTACATTTGGGCACAAATAAAAATACAATATATGGAAAGAAAAAAATGTTTTGAAAGTTCCCATTATATTCTAGGAAGTATTAAAGTTTTTGAAGCATATTATCAAGAGCAACAAATAATAAAATTTTATTCACTATATTATTATTTATAAAGTTTTCATTTCCACTATGCATGTACTGAAACAACACAAACTTTAAATTATAAAAGTATTATGCACTTTAGAAATCCATAAGACACCCCAAAAGCCTTTCTTCCTTTCTGAATGGCTGAACATAATACCAAGCTTTGCCAAATTTGTGTTAATGAGGAAAGAAAAAAATTTTACACACTGAATCCTGAATCATGTCTCCTTGTTAGTGTTGTAATAAGCGGTTTTAGTCTTTACAGCAAATTTCCATTTGTGGCTCTTTGAAAGAAGGCAGGGAAATTTTGTAGGAGTTCATCATTTTCCTGTCTCTCTCATGACGTTTGAATAGATAAGTGTCTTGCTGTGCCATTCAGTTATTCTGAAAGGTTAAAGTAAAGTAGACTCTTGGGTTTGATGTACAAATATTCATCCACAGCATTCGATGTAGAACAAGTCTAGGCTGCTTGTGTTTTACATTTGCTACTCATTTCCTGAGCCCTGACCTCAGCTGATAAACATTTTTCACTTTTAGTTTCAAGTAAAGGAGCTGAAAGCATGGTCTCATTTGGGGCATGTTATAGTCACAGCTACTTCATGCTCCCAATGCCTTTATTCACACCTAGAAATGTGCAAAATTACCTTGATAGTGTGCTGGGGAGCTTCTGTTACATATTGGTATGCTTATCTATGAGTCTTTCTGTCAATAAAAAGTAAAATTTTGCTTCAGTTCAGTTGCTCAGTGCGATCCCATGGACCAGGCCAGGGCTCCCTGTCCATCACCAGCTCCCAAAGTTTACTCTAACTCAGGTCCATTGAGTCAGTGATGCCATCCAACCATCTCATCCTCTGTCAACCTCCTTCTCATCCTGCCTTCAATCTTTCTCAGAATCAGGGTTTTGTTTTTTTGTTTTTCCAAAGAATCAGTTCTTCACATCAGGTGGCCAAAGTATTGGAGTTTCAGCTTCAGCATCAGACTTTCCAATGAACACCAGGACTGATCTCCTTTAGGATGGACTGGTTGGACCTCCTTGCAGTCCAGGGGACTCTCAAGAGTCTTTTCCAACGCCATAATTCAAAAGCATCAGTTCTTTGGTGCCTAGCTTTCTTTATAGTACAACTCTCACATCCATACATGACCATTGGAAAAACCATAGCCTTGACAAGGCAGACTTTCATTGGCAACGTAATATCTCTGCTTTTAATATGCCGTCTAGGTTGGTCATAACTTTCCTTCCAAAGAGTAAGAGTCTTTTAATTTCATGGCTGCAATCACCATCTGTAGTGATTTTGGAGCCCAAAATAATAAAGTCAGCCACTGTTTCCACTGTTTCCCCATCTATTTGCCATAAAGTGATGAGACCAGATGCCATGATATTAGTTTTCTGAATGTTGAGCTTTAAACCAACTTTTTTTCACTCCTCTTTCACTTTCATCAAGAGGCTCTTTAGTTCTTCTTCACTTTCTGCTATAAGGGTGGTGTCATCTGCATATCTGAGGATACTGATATTTCTCCCGGCAATCTTGATTCCAGCTTGTGCTTCCTCCAGGCCAGCATTTCTCATGATGTACTCTGCATGTAAGTTAAATAAGCATGGTGACAATATATAGCCTTGACGTACTCCTTTTCCTATTTGGAACCAGTCTGTTGTTCCATGTCCAGTTCTAACTGTTGCTTCCTGACCTGTATGCAGATTTCTCAACAGGCAGAAATAGATGTTTTTCTGGAACTCTCTTGCTTTTTCGATGATCCAGCAGATGTTGGCAATTTGATCTCTGGTTCCTCTGCCTCTTCTAAAACCAGCTTGAACATCTGGGAGTTCATGATTCACGCATATCTATGATTACAGATAGCTGGCTATTTCTTCTCCTTGTGAATCTTTATTCTTTCTTTCTTTTTTGTGAGCAAGTTATTCAAGTTCCTTGCAATGGATTTGTAAATTATGGTTTAGGTAGCATTTTCAGATTCAAAATAGAATTTAAAATAGGGAGAAACCAAATCAAGTGCCTAGAAGGAAGTATTAATAAATAAAGTTTGCTTCTTAAGTCCAGGCCACTAGGTCCCAATACCTTACACCATGTTTCTTTTACCCAATTATTTTCTAATGATCGGGAGACACACTCTGCCAGTAGACTGAGGTAGTATGGAGATTATCAACCTTTTAGCAACTATAGTCCAGGAAGCAGAGAAACCAACAGCTGTACCAGAAAATCATAAATTATATTTGAGGCATGTTTGAAACAGATTATTCCATTTGTGGTGCTATTTAACTCTGGGAGATGGTGATGGACAGGGAGGCCTGGCGTGCTGCAGTTCATGGGATCGCGAAGAGTCAGACACGACTGAGCGACTGAACTGAACTTAAAATCTGTACTTAAGCTCCAGTTTGTTTGGCAGTGAATCTGTGATTGTAGAAGGAAAAGAAGCCTCTCCAGCAAGACAACAGTAAAGCGAGGAGACATTTACAACAAGCAGCTGGGGGAGCTTCTATCTTCTTTATGATATACAGAAATCATGTTTAAAAAGGCTGTAAATCTCCAAGTCACCTGTGACCACAGTATGAAGTCAATTCAGAGTTAGCAATCTTTTGGGAGGTCATTTTTTTCTATCCAGTATCAATCAATTTGATGGGATGGGGAACACATAACACTTAGGATTAACATAATGCTTTATGACAACAAGACCACAGATGTGAAGAACAAAGGTAGCAAATTTGTCCACAGTGGAAAATACCATTTTGCTGGTAAGTTCTAGCATTCTAAGCTAGGGAAGGGGAAATCTTCCATTCTCAAAATTCACAGATGATCACCACCAACAGCAAATAAATACTCGAATCCAAAATACATTGATTTAAATTATTTCAAAATATAATTGTGTATCATAGAATCTGAGTTGCAGAGAGCTTAGAAAGCATAGTTAGGTATGGCTATGTATCTGTCAGAAGAATGGGAAATCATAAATTAAAGAGACTGACTACAGTTTTAGAACAAACAGAGGCATCGAACTGGAGACAGTATGATTAATCTCATGATTTAGAATGATTTCTGTTTACTAAAGTAGGACATATGTATCCTCTATTACCCACTAATTGCATTCTTTCAATATTCAATCAATAGAAATATTTGTGATGAGCATCAAAAGACAAGGAAAAAACATTCACAGTGGCATGAAATCTAACAGCCCCAAATTGATAAAGTCCAAAGGTTCATCATTTGTTGAATAGATAAAGCATGGTAATTAATACAATAGAATATTATACATCAATGAAAATGCAGCTATACACAATAAGAGTATATATTCATGCTTTCATTTATAAAATGTTCAATTAAACCAAAAAATAAATGACTTGTAGTAACAGACATTTATTGACTCATAGTTCTAGAAGTTAGAAGTCTAAGACCAAGGTAATTTTTCAGGCCATAGTCCCTCTGACAGTGCTAGGAAAGCATCTTTCTGTACTTTTTCTGCTTCTGGTATGTGCCATAAATCTTTGGGGTTTATTGGCTCCTAAATGCTTTGTTCCAGTCACATGTCTATCTCCTTCCTGTGTGTGTTCACACCATATTCCATCTCTGCATTTCTGTCTTCATGTCTAAATTTCTTTTTATAAGGATCAGTTCAGTCACTCAATTGTGTCTGATTCTTTGTGAACCCTTGGACTGTAGTAAACCAGGATTCCCTGACGATCACCAACTCCCAGAGCTTACTCAAACACATGTCCATCGATTTGGTGATGTCATCCAACCATCTCATCTTCTGTTGTTCCCTTTTCCTCCTGCCTTCAATCTTTCCCAGCATCAGGATCTCTTCCAATGAGTCAGTTCTTCACATCAGGTGACCGAAGTATTGGATTTGCAGCTTCAGCATCAGTCCTTCCAATGAATATTCAGGACTGATTTCCTTTAGAATGGACTGGTTGGATCTCCTTGCAGTCCAAGTCAATTAGAGGTCTATCTTATTCCAGTATATCTGCATATCTACAAGCTTATTTCCAAGTAAGTTTACATGCTGAGGAACTGGGAATTCAGGATTTCAACATATCTTTCTGAAAGGGAAACAGTTCAGTTCATACATACTTGAAATTCTCTGTGAAACTAGGGATGTGACTTGAAAAAAAAAAAAAAACTCCAAGATTGGATACAGAGCTCCAAGTACCCAATGTAGTGTTTATCTATGGCCTTTACAATGTCCTGTTTGTCAGTAATAATTCAGGTACTAATGTTCAAGGGTGATTTCTCTGAGCACAGCTATTGTTTGACTTTCCTGCATTCTACATTAATGTATATGTAGACAACACTGCCCACATCTTTAAAGTTATATATATATATCTGGTCAGGTATCAAAGATCTCATAGTCCACCCATCTCTGTTACAGGACTGATCAGTGATTCTAGGATATTTAGAGTCCAGCATCAAACTCTGAACATATTGATCCAGTACAAGGATAACACACATGGGAGGGAAGTATAGAGCATTATAGTCTGTCTATATCCAAGCTCTTTACAGACCTTGAAAAGGGAAACCAGAATACACTTCAAGAGAGATCAGACCAGATCTCACCTTCCATCTCAATCCCACATTCTAGGCAGCCTTTTCCCAGTTACCTGGAGTTGGTACGTGAGGTAAAACCTATGATTAGTTCATACTCAACATGCAGGGTCAATCAAAAGCTAAATGATCAGGTCAGGTAAATTTGACCTCTGTGACCTCTTTCATACCTTGCATTTCGGCTTCTTTCTTATTCATAGCATTATCCTGTCTCTGCTGCCCATGAGTCAGTGCTTTGTAGACGTGAAAAAGGTTATTCACCATTCTAAGCTTGTACCTGCCTCCACTCTTAGCAGTCAATTTCTGCCATGTCTAAATTTGGTTTCTAGTTAAATGGTAATATATATGTTGCAGCCATGACTGTTAATGGACTATGTTATTGCTTAACCTATGGAAAATTACACTGACCCTAAACAGTAATTGAATGTGGTAATAAAGATGAGACGTTGTTATGGTTATGGGTTTTGATTCGAGTCTCTGGGTTCAAATTTTGCCATTCATTTATTTTGGACAAATTACCCTTCTGGTCCATGCCTTCATTTCTGCCTCTATATACTATGAACAAAGTGTCTGTCTTACAGGTGTTGTTGAGATGAATGAATGAGTTGATACAGAAATGATTTAAAGCATTTTTGGCATATGGAAAGCATTTCACATGTTAGATAATTTAATAGTATAACTGTGCAAGCAGGAATCCTACATATGATGATTAAAACTTTAAGGCTGAAAAAATTCTATTTGACTTTTACCTATATGTTTGGCACTGTGTTAGATTTTGGAGATATAGTCTGTGCTTGAAGGAGAATTTAATGAAATAGACACAGAAATTAAATTGAAATATGGTAAGTGCTATAATGATTATATTAGACTTTTGTTATGAGAACACACTGACATGATGCAGCAGAATTTTTTTTAACTTTGAAACTTTACTCTTGCTGTTTTCTTTTGTTTACTGTACCGTAGAAAAATTTTCCTGTTAAAGCAATGAAGTGTTTTTTACAAAGAGCTGACTCTTGTCTTGCTGTCTTTTCTCCCTCTCTCATTCTTTCTTACTCCATGCTCTTCTAGCATAGATTTTTAGATATTCTTGAACCAGTCCACTTTGTAAATGAGTGGGATTCTTTAATATGACCTTCAATTTCTAAGAAATGTCACTATCATTTAAAGTTAGGTTTATTTATGAGAAGTTATGAGGTTGTTCAGTCACAAAGTCATGGACTGCAGCACACCAGGCTCCTCTGTCTTTCACTCTCTCCCCAAATTCCTGTCCACTGAGTCAGTACTACCTAACCATCTTATGCTCTGCCAACCCCTTCTCCTGTTGCTTTCAATCTTTCCCAGAAACAAGGTCTTTTCCAGTGAGCCAACTCTTCACATCAGGTAGCCAAAGTACTGGAGCTTCAGCTTCAGCATCAGTCATTTCAATGAATACTCAGGGTTGATTACCTTTAGGATTGACTGATTTGATCCCTTTGAAGTCAAGGAACTCTCAAGAGTCCTCCAATACCACATGATGTTGGCTAACATTAATTCACTTGTACTTTAAAAGAAAATGTATGTATAGACATATATGTGTGTATTTGTACATATATATATATAATTATTGACTTACAGAAAAGGATGTATTACTAGACATTGCAGGTAATTTATTACAAATATGACATATTTTCTCTCATTCTTTAACTCAGCAATTCTACTTTTCATAGTTCCTAAATCAAAAACATTTTGGTCAGGATTCAAAGGTTCTTACCTCTTTCTAGTGCATGATACAGTTAGGAAGAAAAAATATCATGACGGTTTGTTTTTATATTTAAACTTGCATTTTAACATAACAATGAAATACAAACCTTTTAAAATATCACCAGACATAAAGGGTCAGATATGATTGCAGATCCTGGGTTCTGAAAGTTTACTATTTCCTATACACATTGTCATTCAGAGCACCGAGTTGTTGGCCCATTTTGAAATAGAAATGTTATCTTTGAAGTTTAAAATTCACAAAGTTATTTGCTTTAGGCATCTGGTAGAATTCTGTATTGATAAAAATAAAAGTTATTAAATACCAAGGTTATAGGCTAATGTTCAGAAACATTTTCAAAATACTCCACAGGCCAACTCTGTGTTAAAGATTTGACTCAAATTGTTTAATAGAAGATACTTTTTGTGGTTAGTATGAAAAGAATTCTAAATTTGCCATTTCCTCTCTTAAGTCCCCTCCAGGGAAACAGTGAATGAAAGCATCTTGAGGATATTAAAAGAGAACATGTGTTGGAGAATGAATATATATGTTACTCTAGTTTCTTCCTATTGACAAAGTTAGTTATGCAAGTAGATAATGAGTTCACTACACTTCTTCCAGATTCTCTTCTATTCATCTCCCTATGCTTTTCTGAAACCTTTAGCAATCGACAAACTTAGCTTTCTATGAACTTTTTAAGGATAGTTCAAACAGCAGATGCTGCCCTTTGAAATCTGCTTTGAAATCTGTTGCAAGATGTAACCAAAATTAAGCAGGTGGAGGAGGGAGGACATACCTATATTTATTTGCATTGTATTTTACATTAGCAAGAGACTATCATAAAAGCATAGTTTCTTACCCCTGTTTTGTTAGAAACACTGACCTTTCTGTAGTAATTAAAGCAGAGTGTGTGGTTTCTACTCTGTAGAGTTTTAAATTTACTGTTAATGTGTGTGTTTGCTGAGTACTTTCAGACATGACCTGTGCTATTTTCAATTTTAATTCAAACTAATGTGGGAAGGTCTTAAGTCAACCTTTAGAAATGCAGGTGGGTTGTCATTATAAACAATACAAGATGGCATTCAATAACGGTTAGGAAGGAAGAAACAATATTGAGTATAAATACATTTTGAAATTTTTCACCAAGTTGGCATTGTCAAACCATTGACTCATGAAAATTGATTTCAGGTTCTCAATGATTGTTCTTTGGAAAGCAAGAGCATTAGTATGTTGAACACAATAAGGAGTCATTTTCTTAATCTAAAAACATTTGTGGCTATCTTGGATTCGCCGAAGCTTTAGATCAGGTTTGTTTTGTTGCTATTGCTGAAGCAATGATTTAAAATCAGCCAAAAATCTCAGTGTCAAATGGTGTTTAAACTTAAATGTTACTTTCATTCAGTTTAGTTCAGTTCAGTCACTCGTGTCTGACTCTTTGCAACCCCATGAATTGCACCACACCAGGCCTCCCTGTCCATCACCAACACCCGGAGTTCACTCAAACTCATGTCCATCCAGTCAGTGATGCCATCCAGCCATCTCATCCTCGGTTGTCCCCTTCTCCTCCTGCCCTCAATCCCTCCCAGCATCAGAGTCTTTTCCAATGAGTCAACTCTTTGCATGAGGTAGCCAAAGTATTGGAGCTTCAGCTTTAGCATCAGTCCTTCCAATGAACACCCAGGGCTGATCTTCTTTAGGATGGACTCGTTGGATCTCCTTTCAGTCCGAGGGACTCTCCAGAGTCTTCTCCAACACCACAGTTCCAAAGCATCAATTCTTTGGCGCTCAGTTTTCATTACATCTCTTTAGATTAAACAAAATTTCTTTCAGATATTATAAAATTTTCATGAATCAATGGTTTGACAATGCCAACTTGGTGAAAAATTTCAAATATTTAAAGTGTTTTCTCCAAACATAATAGTAACTCAGTAGAATACAGATTTTAAGAAATAACAATGGCACAAATTTTAGGGCTATGTTAAATTATTCTATATTAGCATTCTTAATACACATATTTTATGTAAGATATTTCTTTTTTCTCTTTGATTACTCTTAAAACTCTACCAAAAGGAAATAAATATTTTTGAGGCAGGGGATTCTGTTTTGCTTTCAGGATTTCTAAAAATGCTACCTTTACACAAACTTTAAACACCATCAGAAAATGAGATATTTCTCTTCCTCTTTCCCTTCTCCCAACTCTATTGGAAAGAAAATGTGGATGGTTAAGTCTATAGAGCATATAAAGAACTGATCCTCACAACACTCATAGGCAATCCAAGACCCATTATCTAACAGGTTTAACCTTTTCAGAATAACATGGAAAGAATGAAGCACTGAGGAAAAAAATTAGAACCAATATAATCCAGTATTTGCATCCCTGGGGGCTCCGAGGGTAAAAGTGTCTGCCTGCAATGAGGGAGACCCTGGTTCAATTCCTAGGTTGGACAGATCCCCTGGAGAAGGAAATG
Source organism: Nanger dama (assembly GCA_917880005.1). Taxonomy (NCBI): domain Eukaryota; kingdom Metazoa; phylum Chordata; class Mammalia; order Artiodactyla; family Bovidae; genus Nanger; species Nanger dama. The sequence goes on along the minus strand of CAKJTW010000016.1, from coordinate 35,343,446 downwards.
GCAATCCACCCCAGCACTCTTGCCTGGAAAATCCTGTGGATGAAGGAGCCTGATAGGCTACTGTCCATGGGGTCGCAAAGAGTCAGACACAACTGAGTGACTTCACTTTCATTCACTGTATTTAATAATAATAATGAAGTTCAACTTGTTTCAAGGAATTATTTATATTCTAAGACAAATGATTGTCTAGGCAGGAGCCAGGTTTTTTTTATTAACTGGAAAAGACTCTGATGCTGGGAGAGATTGGGGGCAGGAGGAGAAGGGGACAACAGAGGATGAGATGGCTGGATGGCATCACTGACTGATGGATGTGAGTCTGAGTGAACTCCAGGAGTTGGTGATGGACAGGGAGGCCTGGCATGCTGCGATTCATGGGGTCACAAAGAGTTGGACACGACTGAGCAACTGAACTGAACTTACTGAATGTGCTGTATTGTGTCAGTGGTTTAAATATGGTATTTCATATGTTTTTTGAAATTGCAACATTGTTTCCAGCATCACAGTTAAAAAGCCCTTCAAAATGCCACAAGGAAATCATTAGTCTAGTAGAGAATATTTTTGTATAATTGATGACAACTGTGTAATGATGCGGTGAGCTGGCAATTAAGCATAATTTGCTTATGCAAGTGAGTTGAAAAAATGGGAATCAATATTCAATCTACACCTATGTGAAAAGCAATTAGTTTAATTGATGGGGAAAAAACCCTCAACAATGGCTAATTATTCTAAAATGACCTGAAACACTCATGCAAATTAGTAGAATTAATTATACATGAAGGATTAGGCTATATAAATCATTTTTAAAACCTTGAAGTTTCTATTGTCATTCATAAAATGTTGTAGAAAAGGTAATTTAATAATATAATGGATCCACCTTAGAGAATAATCATCATATTTTGCTTACAATCTGTTGGCATAACATCATCTCAAAATAGACAATAATGAATACAAACAACACACATGTCATGGTTTTCCATTCAGTTATAATAGTTCAACAAAGAAACGTTTATCCAATAAGACACTATTTTGTAAAATTACTGGTTTTCTCTTATTCCTACTGGGGATCTACAGGAACTCCAGAGAAACTCTTCAAAAGTAAAACTCCAATATCTTGATTTACTTATCACCAACCCTGGTTTTTGTTTATGAAATAGATGACAATTTACTCTGTACTTGTTCTGCATTTTATTCATCACACAATCATGCCATTCTTATAATTACTTCTACAAAAGAAGGAGTTTCATGAATGCTTGAAACAGCAAATTTGCTCTTCACCTGAAATTAATTATAATTCAGGTCAGATTCACATTGTCAATATATTAGTCTATAATCTAAATACATATGGACTCACTAATAACTTGTTTTTAACTCCCATCCCAAGCAACATAATTGATTTTGAATAAATTAGGGGAGATCCCATGGACAGAGGAGCCTGATAGAGCTACAGTCCATGGGGTCGCAGAGAGTTGGACATGACTGAGTGACTAACTCTACTATTCTATTGCACAAACAAAAGCAATTATTGGAATCCGACTTCATTCTCTGCTGTAAAGGTATAAGACAAAAATTCTGTTGATACACAAAATGTGTTTCAGCTGAAGTTGTTTTTGATATAAACATATTATTTTTAGGAAGGAAAAGCACACACACAGAAGCTGGGTGAAGCCCTAACTTAGGTTTATCTTTTGGCTCAGCTGGTAAAGAATCCGCCTGCAATGCAGGAGACCTGGGTTCGATCCCTGGGTTGGGAAGATCCCCTGGAGAAAAGAATGGCTACCCACTCCAGAATTCCAGCCTGGAGAATTCCATGAACTCTATAGCCCTTGGATCACAAAGAGTCAGACATGATTGAGTGACTTTCACTTTCTTCCACCCTGCTTTTTAGAATATCTTTAAAGTTATCTCAATATCTTTTTCTGCAAAAAGTAAAAAAAAACAAAAACAAAAAAAAAAAACTCACACAATGATTAATTTTCTTTTGTAGGCTTGCCTTCACAATGATGCCAAGTTTAATTCTAAGATAAGCCTAAGCATCTTCATTTTTAATGTTTGTTGGTTATTCTATCACCAACTCATCAGTGGCCTGTATAAAAGCTTGCTTTTTAACTTGCAATTCTAGTCTTCATCTTTCTCTTCAACATCATAACTTTCAGTTCAGTTCAGTTCAGTCGCTCAGTTGTGTCTGACTCTTTGCGACTCCATGAATCGCAGCACGCCAGGCCTCCCTGTTCATTACCATCTCTCAGAGTTCACTCAGACTCATGTCCATCGAGTCCGTGATACCATCCAGCCATCTCATCCTCTGTCGTCCCCTTCTCCTCCTGCCCCCAATCCCTCCCAGCATCAGAGTCTTTTCCAATGAGTCAACTCTTCACATGAGGTGGCCAGAGTACTGGAGTTTCAGCTTTAGCATCATTCCTTCCAAAGAAACCCCAGGGTTGATCTCCTTCAGAATGGACTGGTTGGATCATAACTTTATCCTTATGTAAGTCAGCCCTGCTGCCCAGTGGCACAACAAAGTGTTATCAGCATACTATAAGGACTCTGCACACAGTCTCACAAAGATATTTTGTGACCCAAGGACTGTAGCCCTTCAGGCTCCTCTGTCCATAGATTTCTCCAGGCAAAAATACTGGAGTGGGTAGCCATTCCCCTTTCTAGGGGATCTTCCCGACGCAGGGATCAAATCCAGGTCTTATTATAGGCAGATTCTTTACCATCTGCTGGAGAAGGAAATGGCACCCCCCTCCAGTATTCTTGCCTGGAGAATCCCATGGACAGAGGAGCCTGGTGGGCTACAGTCCCCGGGTCGCAAAGAGTCGGACACGACTGAGCGACTTCACTTTCACTTTCTTTCTTTACCATCTGAGCCACCAGGGAAGACCCATTAAGCATGAATCTTTAGAATGCCCAAGTGCATTTTACAGCTCTGATAACACTCTTGAGCTATTACATTTTTGTTCTGAATGGAAGTCCCTCAGAGAGGAGGTAAAAAATTATCTGCTGTCAAAAAGCCTTGATGCGCTTCTAGTCATGAAGTTTCACACTTGAGAACTGAACATGGTTTTATATGGAATATTCTGACCTTCTCCAGAGAATGAATAAGTATGAAAAGAAATAACAGAAAGTGTTGGGCTCTGAGCTCTGCCACTGGCTCTTGGTTATTTCTGGTCTTTTCAGTCACTTATTGAACCCATAATACCTGGAATTAATCAGCCTTGTAATTCATCGGAGTCCTGTTATCCAGATCTTGAAAGGTGACCAGAGGCAAGATTTCTAACCTCAGCATTGCAAGAAGAATTTCAAGTTCCTGATCACCTTTCTGAATTTAAGTGGAAAGTCAATAGTTTTGGAATATGCTGTTTTATGTTTATCTATGTGCTTTTAATTTTGTCATTGTCTTTACCACAACTGTATGACTTAAGTAAAGTATTGTATATAGGGGGTGTTGAGTCATAGATGAAAAAGAAAAAGAACCCTGTGATGAGAAAATATTTACATAAAGTGGTGGCTCCAGAACTAAGATTAGTCTATGATACTTTTCTTTTAGGCATGGAAGTTGTTGCTAGATCAGGTTGCTCATCTAAAGGGTTGCTATGATTCATTCAGCTCAGTAAGCAGAGGTCCCAACCACTGTTTCTGCACCAATGCTGGCTCCCCAATATGCAGCCTACACAAATGCCTGCAGAATCACAAACATCTTAGAGTTTAGGAAACAGGAGAAATCTGAGAGACTGTCTAAAGCAGCAGTTCTCATCCTGACTGTAATTTGGGTCCTCCTGGGAAAGCCTAAAAACTGACACCTGGGTTCCACACACATCTGTTGGTCTGGAGGGCACCCTGGACAATGGAATTTTAAAATTTCTCCAGAATATTCATAAGTATAGCCAAGGTTGGGAACTGTCATTCTGAGGCAATACTGTAGGATTTAGGAACATGTAAGCCTATAGGAACCTAAAGAGGGAAGTAAGACAGGCATAAGAAAAATAACACCACTGTCTCTTACTGCTTATATTTTCCACTTTTAATTGAAATATGGATAAGAGAAATACTATTTCAGTATACATAAGAAAAACAACCATGCAAGCTCAATGTTAAATGGTAATGGAGACTTATACTTTAATTTGTGCCTAGGCTATCCAGATCTATTGATTTTGTCAAGCAATATAACAATTGTTATTTATTAATTTAAATTGCTCGTTGATTTAAATGATGCTTCATTTAGTTAACTAATTTTAAAAAATAAACAAGAGAGCTTTATTCCCAGGTGGCGCTACTGGTAAAGCATGTATCTGGCAATGCAGGAGGCATAAGAGAAGTGGGTTTGATTCCTGGGTTGGGAAGATTCCCCTGGAGAAGGAAATGGTAACCCACTCTAGCCTTCTTGCCTGGGAAATAGCATGGACAGAGCAGCCTGGTGGGCCGCAGTCCATGGGGCCACAAAGAGTCAGACATGACAGAATAACAGAGCACAGCATAAACAAGAGAGCTTTACAGTCGGAGAGGAGTGCCAGAGAAATGAGTGTCTGCAGAGGAGGACCTCCCAGCTCTTATCCACTTTTTTTTTCTTTTAAAACTACAACACTGTATTGTAGTGAAGTCCAGGGTGCACATGTGGTCTCCACCGGCACTGCCCTGAGGTTGGAAGCTTATTGTCTGTTGAAGAGGAGAGATCCAGTTTCCTACTCTTCCTTCTCTGACACCACCTGATGGGAGTTTGTGGCTCCTGGATGCAGCCTGGTTAGGGTGGTCTCCTCTCTAGACTTGCCTTTTGCTGGTGGGGGTGGGACTACAATATTTTCAGTGGTGGTTGACTAGAGCAAGGTAGTACTGGAAGAATATTGTCTTTCTTCCAAAGTTATCTCATTTTTCCTCCATTGGCTAGAGAAAGCATGTTTCTGCCGAGCCATTTTTTTTTGGTATGTGCATTGATGTTCCTGAGTTGCTGTCTTTACTGCAAATCTGTGCTATAATCTAGAAAAATGACATTGATGAACCTATTTGCAAGGAAGGAATGTAGACACAGGCGTAGATAATGGAGTTGTGGGGATGCAGAGAGTGAGACATATGGAGAAAGTAGCATCAACATATATTCACTATCAGGTATATGTGGTAAGATGGATAGCTGGTGAGAAGTTGCTGCACACCACAGGAAGCCCAGTCTGGTGCTCTGTGATAGCCTAGAGGATGGAATGGGAAGAGGGGAAGGAGACTAGGGAGGAGGGAGACATATGTATAATTCTGACTGATTTGTGTTGTTGTATGGCAGAAACCAATACAACATTGTAAAATAATTTTATATATATTTAATTAAATATAATTTAATATTTAAATTGAAAAAGAGGAAAAAAGAGTGAAGTAGAAAGCTCAAAAATTCACCACCATAAAGCCCTTGGGTCTCAGAATTTTTAGCCTGTCTGTCTACTTTCCTCCACCTTCAGAGTCTTCCTTTGTTTATTTTGTATAAACGTCCAGGGTTTTTAACTTTACTTAACAGAAAGACAAGAGCAAATTATGTCTACTCCAACTCTCTGAGCATGGGACTCAGTTACAACATAATTTTTAGAAAAGAATTATAAGAGATCCGTTAGCCATCACTTGTAATATCTAGTAACTGTTAATAAAAAGACATTTCATCATAGACAAGTTGCTTTTTTCCTTTTAAAAATATATCTTCTCCTACTGGTGGAGAGTAGTTGGGGCATATGAAATGTAATTCCTCTCAGTGATTTGGTTTCAGTTCTATGGTGTAAATCTAGCAGACTCTACCTCACTACCTTAATCCCCGAGAATCTAGCAGAGAGCAATTTGTGTTTACAAAGCTCACTGACAGCATTAACTCAACTATACTGAGCTGGCTTATGTGAAAATTTCATCACTTCTATGACATTCTCACCCGTTTTCCTCCCACTGACACCTAAATTTTCAATAGCACAAAGAACCTGGATGAGGAATGATCAGAGCTAGTAAAATATAAACTAGAGTCTCTTCATTAATTCAAACCCTACAAAAGCTGGCAAATATGATATGATGAAATGTCTCATTGGTATTTTTGAGGCCACAAAAATTGTACATAATAAAAGCATTTCCATAAAACTTTCATAATTATTATTGTAAAATGTATTTTCAAATCGGTAGTCCAACTACAAAGCTCTCTCAGAACTTCAAAAGTGTGAGTATGTCACTACCTAAAATTGTATACCCAGTACCCAAGACATAAGCTCTACCCTTGTTAAGATTTAGCATGAGTCTCATTTCTTTTCCACAGGAGAGATATGATAGACCCTTTTGTGTTTTGTCAGTTGCCATCTTCATGAACCTGAAGGATACCATCCTATTTTGACTTGCTTATCATGGGCTCGGGATCATGTTTTTCATTCTGCATTACCTTTCGACAGCAAGAAGGTATTTGACTGCTATGTATTTCCAGATCAGATTCCTAGTTATTACCTCAGTGCAAGGTATCAACAAATGCCTGTTGATTGAATGTTGCATAACTAAACATATATTACTACTTCCCCTTCTAAGTTGCCATCCTGATGTTTAGGAAATGTCACCAGTGTTCCAGAAGAGTAATACTTGGGTCCTCATAACTGTAGCATTGAGTAAGTGCTTTGAATACTCAGTGTTTCTGCACATTTCATACTACATCCTTGTCTGACAGACTCCCCTATTAATTTCCTGTCTCTTGACATCACTCTAGGTGTGTCAGTTTCTTAAGAAGCTATATTCTTCCCATTTCATTTGGCTTTGTTCTGGATTTTAAATTTTATGAGCCTGCAGATCAATGTCTGTCCTTGCTAGTTTTGCCTTGGGATGCAGCCTGTCAAGGTGATTTTATTCAGCTACCCCATGTGTCACTGTGGGTCAAGTAATGTCCTATTGTGGAAGATTGCCAAAATCTTTTGACTAAAACCACCCCTTCCATGTCAGTGGGCAGCAGGAGCAAATCTCTCATGATCTGGAGATTTATAGCACTCAAACACCTTCCTGCCATTTTGAGGGCATGCAGAAATAAAAACAGGCACAAGCCCATGCCAGGAAAGTCAATAATACCATGATAAGCAAATCAAAATAGAATGGTTTCCTCCCACTTCATGAAGATAGAAACCAACAAAAATGCAAAAGGGTCTATCATCTTCTGTAGAGGGTTGCCCTGTGAGAAAGGAAATAGACACATGCTAAATATTAACAAGGGTAGAGTTTATGTCAACATGTGGAAGTTCAAGTGGATGAACTCAATCTCAATATGAGGAAGAAATTTCCAGCTGAACAAATTGACTTGTTTGAGAATGGAATCACTCAGAAGGCAGTAAGCATGACCACTGGAGCTATTTGAGTTTAGACTAGACATCCAATTCCACATGTAAAAATCAGTTAGTTGCTTCACAAGGAAATAAGTCTTAAATGGAAATTAACAGAGTTAGGTTAAGCTTCCTCCTAATGCTAGCATTCTGGGATTCTATCAAAGAAGAGCTTGGACTGCTGATGTTTGCCTGTGGAGTCTCAGAAAGAAAGAAGCAAAACAAACGAAAAAGCCAAAGCATAAATAACTGAAAAGAGATGCCAACGTAGAAGTAACACCTACTCTACAACTAATTGCTAGTGTGATTTTCCTCTAATTGCTTAGCTGTGAATGTGTCTTTTCTTTTTAAATCTTCTGCCAAGATGGCTAAATCCAAACACAGTTTACAGCATTTCTAATTGGGAAATATAGTTTAGAGGAGAATTTGTTGAGTCCTTGTCAGTACCTGTCATTATTTTATTTGACGTTATTGACTTCAATAGCATTCTCAGGTGATATTTCCAAGTTTAACGAGTGGATTGTTTGCAGAGGGGAAAGTAAACACTTTTCTCTTAATAAAATGCATTAAAGAATTAACTTTATGTCAGTCCATTTTATAGAAGTGGTATTTCTAAGCCCTGTTAAAATTGTTTTATAAACTTCCTAACTGCTGAAACACATTAGGAGGTAATCACATTAGATGTTGCCTGCTGAGCCTGGAAAGACTTGGTCAGTAGTTTAAAGGGACTGTTCCAGTAACACAGTCAGCTCACTAGTAACTGGGTGACTCTAATTGAAATAACCTGACTGTGCCGTTAGTTCAAATGAGCACTTCAATCCTATTTATGCTTCATTTGAAACTAAGATTAAAAAGACGTCACTTATTAAAAAATGAGCTTCATTATAATATTATCCTCAAGGATCAGGATAGTGGGGATATATTATAGGTGAAACTTCATACTCATACAGATATTTAAATCATGTCTGCTACTTTTTGATTGCAGACACCTATTACCTACATAGTTAAATTGTAGAAATTCCTGTGATATAATAAATCCCAATATAAATATTTCACTTGACCAATATTCGATGAAGATCAAGCAGACTTTAAGTTGTGACTTCTGACAAAGCCCAATCCCCAGGGTGTTGATGGAGATTATACCTTGATATACCTGTAGTAGTTATCCTCAAAGATCCATCCCACCTCTCTTGCCTCCCATGATCCCACCTTCCTACTATTCAGACCCTTAAGTAGTTTCTTCAGACAAGAATACTGGAGTGGGTTTCCATTTCCTTCTCCAGGGGATATTCCTGAGCCAGGGATCAAAAACAGGGCTCCTGCGTTGCAGGCAGATCCTTTACCAGCTGAGCCATGAGGCCCCTTAGTATTCTCCTACATTGTACCATGGTTGGTCTGTGTGTCCACTGAATACAACGAAGATGATGACATGTCACTTGTAAGAGTAAATTGGGTTGCTTCCCTTGCATAGCTCTTCCTGAGGGAAGTCAGCTGCCATATTGTGAGGATACTCAAGCAACCTACAGAGAAGGCCATATGGCAAGGAAGTGAAGTATCTGGTCTCAGAAACTATGCAAAATAATAAATGTTTGTTGTTTTAAGCTATTAAATTTAAGATTATTTTCTATGCAATTATAGATAACTAAATACAGCATTCAGAAATGGAATGCTGCAAAAATAAAAATTTTAAAGTATGAGAATGACTTTGGAACTGAGGCATGGGAAGGAGTTAGAAAACCTGTAAAGATCTTCAGGACTGTGTTAATGAAATCTTAAAATGCCTCGAACATGAGTATTTAAAGAAAAGTGAAGAAAATCTTATGGAAAACTGGAGTTTAGCAATACTTATGCCTGCAGTAATGTACAAGTTTGAAAATGTGCCTAAAGAGCTGGATGATCTTGGTGAAAGACTTTCTGAGCAGAGCATTTAAAGTGTCCATTGATTTCTCCTTGCTGCTTATGAGAAAATTTAAAAGGAGAGGTAAACTAAAGGAAGGATTGTTAAACAAAAAGAGATCATTATCATGCTAGTTATATTATGTTAATAAATATTTAATGAAAAGAAATGACATGACAAATTCATTAAAATAAGCAAGAAATAACAAATTGAAACAGACTCATTTACATGAAATAAATTGAATTGGTAGTTAAAGACTTGTTTCCATTCCAGCAGCCTTTACCTACCCTAATTAAAAAAAAAAAAAAAAACCACCTAGATGGATTCAGATGAGAATTGCCAAACTATATGCAATAATTTTTCTATACTTATTAATTTCTTAGGGTTACTATATTGAACTAGCACATAATATGTGGATCAGGACAACAGAGATTTGTTTTCAGAGCTGGAAATCCCAAGTCAAGATTTTGGCAAGGTTATATTCTCTCTCCTAGCTATTGGTGAATTTTTAAAAAAGAAATAGACTTTATCTTTTAGAGTTTTATTAGATTCATGGAAAAATTGAGTGGAAAGCACAGAGATTCTCACACACTCTCTGCCAGCATAGCTTTCCCCTTCATTAACATCCCCCACAAGAGAGGTGCCTTTATCGGTGAATCTACATTGCCACATCATTATCAAAGTCCATAGTTTACATTAGGGTTCACTTTTATCATTATGCATTCTGTGGGTTTAGACCATACACAAAAACATATATTCACTGCTACAGGATCATACAGAATAGTTTACTGAGATTTTAATACTCTGTGTCTATCTAGTCATCATTCCCTCTTCTCTAACCCCTGGAAACCACTGATTATTTTTTGATCGTCATATTTTTGCCCTTCCTAGAGTGTCACATAGTTGAAAGCAAACATTAGATAGACTTTTCAGATTGATTACTTTCACCTACATTACATATACACTTAAGTTTCTTCCGTGTCTTTTTGTGATAATAGCTCTCATTTATTAAAAATTCCTGAATAATATCTCATCTAGACATACCTAGTTTGTTTATCCATTGACCTGCAGATGGATGTCAAGGTTGATTCCAAGTTTTTGGCAATGATAAATAAAGTTGCTATGAATTTCCTTATGCAGGACAGAAGCTTTCAACTCTATTAGGCAAATAGCAAAAAGTATGACTGTATAGTAAGAGTATGGTTAGTTTTGTAAGAAGCCGCCAAATTGTCTCCCTTAGAGGCTCTACTATTTTGCATCCCCACCAGCAATGAATTATTCCACATCCTTACCAGTATTTGATGTTTTGAATTTTGGCCATTCTGATAGGTATGTAGTGATATCTTACTTGTGTTTTAACTTGCATTTCTTTTAGATATGATGTAGAGTAACTTTTTTATATGTTTCTTTGTCATCTGCATATCTCTCTTGATTTGTTATGGTATTAGGCACATTTTTTAATCAAGTTGTTTGTTTTTTTATTTGTGAATGTTAAGAGTTCTTCTTATATTTTGGATAACAATCCTTTTTCAGATATGTGTTCTACAAGTATTTATTTTCCCAGTCTGTGACGTGTCTTTTCATTCTCTTAACAGTGTCTTTCACAGAGCAGAAGACTTTTTATTCAAGTCCAGTTTATCAATTATTTCTTTCATAGGCTGTGCTTTTATTGTTGTATCTAAAAGTCATCACCAAATTCAGAGTCATCTACATTTTCTCTTATGTTATCTTCTAAGAATTTTATATTTTTGTATTTTACGTTTATGTCTTTGATCCATTTTGAGTTAAATTTGTATAAAATGTCCTGTCATTTTCACTGGCTCCCTCTTTTCTGTGCTCTGGTCCTATGTCTTTACTGAAAACCCACCCTACTGTTTTTGTCTCTATGATTCTTGGCCATGGTGGAAACAGGAGCTGTTGGTGGTGAGGTTATGTCACTAAAGGACCAGTTTAGGTCTTTATTGCTGCTGCTGCTAAGTCACTTCAATCGTGTCCGACTCTGTGCGACCCCATAGAGGGCAGCCCACCAGAATCCCCCTGTCCCTGGGATTCTCCAGGCAAGAACACTGGAGTGGGTTGCCATTTCCTTTTCCAATGCAGGAAAGTGACAAGTGAAAGGGAAGTCGCTCAGTTGTGTCCAACTCTCCGCGACCCCTTGGACTGCAGCCTTCCAGGCTCCTCCGTCCATGGGATTTTCCAGGCAAGAGTACTGGAGTGGGTTGAGGACAAGCATTCCTTTGTGTTAGATAAAACTACATTAAATCCCATGTTTCCTTTAGAGACTCTCAGTGTTGAGACATCATTCCCATATCTGTTGATGGAGCATTTAGAAAAGGAAAATCATGCTCAATGAAATTCATGTTAAGATACATGTACAATCAGGGATTGATGGATTGGATTAGTGATAATAATGAATGACTGATTGAAAAAGCTTTCATAGAGAAGTCTGTCTGAATCAGAGAGTATAATAATCCTGATATGAAATGACCTTTCTTATCAATAAACCTGATGGAAAAAATTATAGTATTAGTAATGGATACATGGGAAAGATTTGATAGTCAACTTTGAGAAATTTAGCCACACTATTTGCCTTTATCAACTATTAATCATTAATTCAGTTTATTTAAGAGAAATAAGTATATTCAGATTGTATATTTTGTGTACAAGTTTTGGCAAAAATGTGTTTTGAAGGAATTTGTGCTTTTCACCCTGGTTACCAAATTTGAGAGTTTACTGCTAATGCCAGAATTTCATCTAAGTATAATTAACTCAAATAGTCTCAAAACTCATCATCTAAAGCATCAAAATCACTTCTGAGTAAGATGCTGGATATGGTTCATCTGAGGTCAAATTCCTCTCCATCTGTGAATGTCTAAAACACAGAGAAATATATTATCTATTTCCAAAATTGAGTGCTGGGCTAGGCAAAGGACAGACTGTCCTATTCTTAAAAAAAAAAATTTGAAGGGGAAAAAAATCACAGGTACCAATCAAGTCTAAAACCCAGCATGGCAAATTCCATTAGATTTCAAGGCTTGAAAATACTTCCTGTGACCCTGTCCGTTGGGCCTAATCAGGGCAGTTCTACACTTTCAGCCACACAGCAACATTCCTGCCCTCTCCAACCATAGTAGTAGCAACCACAATCTCTCAGTCCTTGAAAATCCTCCTGGCCTCTGAGCCACTCACTGGGTCTCTCTTCTTGTTTCTTAAAGATAACACGTGTTTGTTGCTGGATAGCTCTAGCTACATATTTCTTACTATAGCGAGCATGCCACACATCCATTACCTTTCTTCATTATTTCCATCTCTGTCCTCTCCTGTCAAAGCATCCTTTCTGCTGAGAGAGTTGATTGGATCCCTGAGTCACATGCCTAATCTAACAAAAAGTTTATCCAGGCACACTCTTGGTATTTTCTCTCCACAGCACATTGGGTAATTCTCTGAAATATGGATAAGGTGAAAATTTTCCAAATTATCAAGCTTTCTGCCACTTTATAACAAAGATCATATTTACCATTTCCATCAGAAGTCTCACTAGAAGCACCTTTAACATCCACATTTCCACCAGCAGTCCTTTAAGAAAAAACAAACAAATCTTTTTCTAGTGTGCAACTCTTACAGCCTCTACCCATTACCCAAGTTCAAGGCTACTGTCAAATTTTTAGTTAGATGTGATAATAGTATCCCATTTCCTAGTTCTAAAATCTGTATTAGTTTCCTAGGGCTGCCATAATAAACTCCCACATATTAGATGGCTTGAAACAGCTGATTTTTTTTTTCTTACAGTTGTGAAAGTTAGAAGTCCACAATCAAGATGCTGATAAGGGCATGCTCCCTTTCCTAGCTTTCCGCTGGTGGTTGCCACTGTCTTTGGCATTCTTTGACTTACAGCTACACAGATTCAGTCTCCCTCCATCAGATGGTGATTTTCCCTTTGTGTGTCTTTATCTTCACAAAGCATTCTCCTCCCTCTGTATCAGTGCCCTTCTCTATTCTTATAATAAGAGCATCACTTATAATTGATTCGAGACAACTCTAATCACCTCATCTTAATTTAACTACATTTACAAAGACACTATTTCCAGATAGATTATATTCATGGTTGGGGTTAGGAATTCAACATGCCTTTTGGTGGGTGGGTGGTTGGGGGACACAATTCAATCCTGAGCACACACATTTTACATTTTTCTGGAGCATTAAAAAGTAAGAGCTGTTTAGATTATTTTATGATCTATATCAGATTATATAAGAAAATATTATTGATTATGTAAGAAAATAAAAACTTAACCACATTTTGCTTATTAATATAAATAAAAAATACCAGCAATAAAATATTAGCTAAACTAATCCAAGAGTACATCTACACAACTTAGAGTCCATTCTGATGAATGAAGGTTTATCACCAAATGTCAAGAACATTATTAGTTGGGATAAATGTTTAACTGAAGTAATGAAAAAACCCCAAATTTTGGTGACTTAAATGGGTTGTCTCATGGGGATTCCGACCAGTTTGTATTAGTATCATAGAGCTTCCATGCTTGACCCATGGTTTCTAAAGTTATTTCATTTGCAGACAGTAAGAAAGAAGGACTGGGCGATCCAGGGAAGGTGGTACATATGTTAGAGATAACCTGTAAGTCACTCATAATAACTTTACTGTCATTCCATTTCCCATATTCAGTCACAATGCCCCAATTAGCTGTAAAGAAATCTTGCTTGAAATATAGTAGAAACAACAAAACACACATACAGACTGAGAGGGTTTGCACTGCATAAAATGTATATCCAGGGTATATAATGAAAGCAACAAAAGATTCAAGATTCCAACAAGAAAAACAAAAAGAATGTGAATAAGTATTTAAATGAAATGAAAAGTCTAGTTTCTAAAACTCGTAGAGAAAACGCTGAAACTAATTTTACATAATTAGAAGGTCAAATATGAAAAGATGGCATGACAGATGCTGTGACTGGCTCTTTCAAAATCCTCTCTACCCTTCTTTCAATATGCATTTCTGTATTTACAGAAGCCAGAAAGCTAAAATCACATCCCCCACCCTCGCTGCAGCTAAGGTTCTGGAAATAAGTTCTACCAGTAAGGCAAACACTCATCCACTTATAAGATGAAAATGTGACATAGGATCTCTTCCGCGCTTTTACCTATTTTCTGCTAGCGGGAACCAGTCAAGAGGTATGAATTGTTTCTACAGCTATGTCCCATTCTCTGATATTTTGAATATCTTTGGGGGATGCCAAGAAGTATTTGCATCTGTCATAATGGTGGGACTTCTTTCCAGTTGTAGTTTCCTGAAACACAGAAAACTATACAGAAAAGTGAATTAATGGTTTTATTTATTTGCAACAAAAGAGTAACCTACATGTACTTAGGATTACATTAATTCATCCCTCTATGCATGCATGCATGCATGCTAAGACTCTTCAGTTCTGTCTGACTCATTGTTACTCTGTGGACTGTAGCCTACCATGTTCTTCTGCTCATAGGATTCTCTGGGCAAGAATGCTGGAGTGGGTTGCCATGTCCTGCTCCAGGGGATCTTCCTGACCTGGAGATCGAACCTGCATCTGTTACATCTCCTGCATTGGCAGGTGGATTCTTTACCACTAATGCCAGCTGGGAAGCCCTCATCCCTCTATGCTGCTGCTAAGTCACTTCAGTCGTGTCCGACTCTATGCAACCCCATAGATGGCAGCCCACCAGGCTGCCCCGTCCCTGGGGTTCTCCAGGCAAAAACACTGGAGTGGGTTGCCATTTCCTTCTTCAGCGCATGAAAGTGAAAAGTGAAAGTGAAGTCGCTCAGTCACGTCCGACTCTTAGTGACCCCCATGGACTGCAGCCTACCAGGCTCCTCCATCCATGGGATTTTCCAGGCAAGAGTACTGGAGTGGGGGTGCCATTGCCTTCTCCGCCACCCCTCTATATCTGCAGTCAAATAATTAGAATTCCACATAACTAACACAGAGCAGTAACACACTGAAATAGTTGTAGCATACATTGTGGTGTCTATGTAGAACTGATGGTACCTTCCACTTCCTCCCACCATTGTGTAACATTGCTGTGGTTTGGTGGTATCAGTAAAGGTATAGGATATAAATGACCAGTACCAAACAGGATATTCCTGTTCACCCTTGACGCAATGATCACTGTAGCTAACCTAAATCTAAGTATTCTACCCTTGGCTAAAGGCTGATTTCATGTCTGATCCAACAACAAGAAGTCAGGATTTATGCTTGAAACATCCAAGTCTCAGATTTCTCAAAACTGCCATTGACCTTTGCAAACATGAGAAATATATACAAGTAAATCTGACACACTTGAAAACAAACCTGGGAGACTCATGAGAGCAATGGCTCTGGACTTTATATTTATATCAGCCAATAAATCTTCTTAGAGTTTAAATGAGTTAGAGTTGACTTGTACAGAACAGAGAGCACCCTAATTCATTCAGCAAGTACACATTTCTTTATCACTGATTTTATTCTTCTTGTTGTTTATGTGTCTGTGTGTGTGTGCACTCATGCGTAAGAGTGTGATGTATGCACACACATATCCTTATGACAGCAGTGTTACTGTATAGTGTGAAGAGTGTCAATCCTGGTGTCTAAAGAACTGGGTTCAACATGCAATTACATTTACTACTGGCATTACCGTTGTGAAGAAAATACTCTTAATTCTCCATGTATTCTTCAGGGAAAAAACACAGGCTAGGCCCAAACTATTTCATGTATGCCAGAAGATTCAAATGAAATTACATTACATGAAAGGGTTTTTTAAACTCCAAGTTATGATATAAGTAATTATTATTACCTTGCATATGATACAATCTATAGAAACGTCAGGGCTTCCCTGATAGATCAGCAGGTAAAGTGTCTGCCTGCAAATGCAGGAGACACTGGAGACGTGGGTTCCATCCCTGCGATGGGAAGATAACCCTGAAGTAGGAAATGGCAACCCACTCTAATATTCTTGCCTGGAAAATTCCATGGACAGAGGAACCTGGTGGGCTACAGTCCATGGGGACACAGAGAGTCGGGCACGACTGAGTGACTGTGTTTATTTGTTTTTACAGAAACATTTAAGAAACTCAAATTCCAATCTCCTCAAGTTTATCTTGTATTCTACTCAACTTCCTTTATTTTTAAAGTGGCACAAGCGAAGGACAAAATGTCATCTTTTACTTTGAATTCCCTTTCTTTTGTCAGTGGGTTTCACAAGCTTCACTTCATTTAAGCATAGTTCAGTGGTAAATTTCTATATATAACTGTGCTTTTAAGTTGCTTAAAGATACAACATAATTGGGTGTACCTTTAACCCAGTGTTTTAAAATCCTACAGAAATTGTGTGCACACAACACCTTCTAGTATTAAATAGACGGAGATCAAATAAAATGCAATGAACAATGTCTGCTCCTACTGAACTGGAAATGTTGTTAGTGAGATACAGGTCACAGATGACAGTGCTATCTCAAGAAACATAATGAGGGAATTTTGACAAGCCAAAGCTTTTAAAGTGTTTGAACTCCATAAAAACCTGCAGGCATGACAGATTAAATGTAATGCTTACCTCTGATTCTGAGCTGCAGCTTGCATCATCTAATTCCTGTAAATAAGAACAGATGTGCTGTTAGAAGGTTTTGATTTGTGTTTTTATTTTTCAAAACCCATCTAGCAGAGTGAGGTTTCTCCATTTGGGGGATGGTGGAGGAGCTTTGTTTTCTCGTTCAAGCATGTCAGAAATGGGAAAATAAGTCTCACTCATCTCCATCCTATTCAAAGAGAGGCTCAACACAATTTGCAGAATTGGGCGTGTGCTTTAAAGATGGATGAAAAGAGACTGAGCTACTCAAATACATCTTCAAATATTTAGAGCAAAAGAAAAACTACTTTAGCAAGTTTTGAAACTTAGCAATCATGAGTTCCAGCCTGTTACACCAGCAGCAACTTGAGAAGTTGTTAAGCACCCAGAGCAAATAAACAAGGTAAAAATACTACAGGCAAGTTTGCTAGGCCTCTAAATCACACACTCTGCACTTAAAGAATATATGTTGCTATTATTTAGGGTGATTTCTTTAGTAAAACAGAAGTCTCAACTTTAACACATATAAAAAAATATAATTTACAAGTTTCACATTTTCATTTCTGCTGATGACAGTTTTGTAAGAGCCTCACAAATCTAATTAAATAGTTCACAGACACACATTTGAATTTATTCACATGACAATGATATGAAAAGGATGGTGATAATACTTTTCACTTATGTTGAATGCTGCTTTACCCAAGAAACCCAAAATAATGCAGTCAAGTTTACATATCCAGAGTGGACTCCATTAGGCTTAGTTACCTAGCTGCCTGCAATAAAACAATACATAGATATCTTTAGTGTCATGATTTTTCTGAATAATCACATTTATATACTAGCTATAACCCACAAATCAAAATTATAAGAGGGAAAACTTGCAGATCTTTTCCCATGATGCCACAAAAATAACTGAAAATCAAGAATAGTCAGCTTCAATGGATTATTTCCCTACTCTGAAACAAAATTACCTTTAAAAATAAACTGCAGTCAATTTATATTAGTTTCAGGTGTACAACATAGTGATTCAATGTTTTTATAGATTGTAATGCATTTAAGATTATTATAAAATAATTGTTATATTTCTCTATGCTGTCAACATACATTTGTAGCTTATGTATTTTATAAATAGTAGCTTTTACCTGTTATTTCTATACCCCCACCTTACACACCCTTTATCTCTCCAAAGGGTAACCACTAATTTGTTCTGTATATCTCTGAATTTGTTTCTCTTTTGATATATATATATCCATTTATTTTAATTGTTTTAAATTTCCCCATATAAACGATAGCATAAAGTACTTGACTTACTTCATTAAGCAAAGCAAAATGACTTTTAGATTCAGTTCAGTTCAGTTCAGCTTAGTCGCTTAGTCACGTCTGACTCTTTGTGACCCCATGGACTGCAGCACACCAGGCCTCCCTGTCCATCACCAACTCCAGGAGTTTACCCAAACTCATGTCCATTGAGTCGGTGATGCCATCCAGCCATCTCATTCTCTGTTGTCCCCTTCTCCTCCTGTCCCCAATCCCTCCCAGCATCAGGGCCTTTACCAATGAGTCAACTCTTCTCATGAAGTGGCCAAAGTATTGGAGTTTCAGCTTTAGCATCAGTCCTTCCAATGAACACTCAGGACTGATCTCCTTTAGAATGGACTGATTGGGTCTCCTTATAGTCCAAGGAACTCTCCAGGGTCTTCCCCAACACCACAGTTCAAAAGCATCAATTCTTCAGCGCTCAACTTTCTTTATAGTCCAACTCTCACATCTATACATGACTACTGGAAAAACCATAGCCTTGACTAGATGGACCTTTGTTGGCAAAGTAATGTCTCTGCTTTTTAATATGACATCTAGGTTGGTCATAACTTTCTTTCCAAAGAGTGTCTTTTAATTTGATGGCTGCAGTCACCATCTGCAGTGATTTTGGAGCCCAAGAAAATAAAGTCTGACACTGTTTCCATTGTTTTCCCATCTATTTAACATAAAGTGATGGGACAGATGCCACAATCTTAGTTTTTTAAATACTGAGTTTTAAGGCAACTTTTTCACTCTCTTCTTTCACTTTCATCAAGCAGCTCTTCAGTTCCTCTTTGCTTTCTGCCATAAGGGTGGTGCCAACTGCATATCTGTGGCTATTGATATTTCTCCCAGAAATCTTGAATCTAGCTTGTGCTTCATCCAGCCCAGCATTTTACATGATGTACTCTGCATATAAGTTAAATAAGCAGTGTGACAATATACAGCCCTGATGTACTCCTTTCCCAATATGGAACTAGTCCATTGTTCCATGTTTGGTTCTAACTGGACCTGAGTCTAAAACAATGTACCAGCTATGTGATTTTTGGCAAATTTTCTAAGTTCTGAAATGTCAGTTTACCAAATCTATTGGGTTTGTACCATTTACCACATAGGATTGCTGGGAAAAAATAAGGAAATATGTTTAAAGTGCTTTGTGCTGTAGATAGATGGGGAAACAGTGGAAACAGTGGCTGACTTTATTTGGGAGGGGGGACACCAAAATCACTGCAAATGGTGACTGCAGCCATGAAATTAAAACACCCTTTCTCCTTGGAAGAAAAGTTATGACCAACCTGCTGCTGCTGCTGCTGCTGCTAAGTCGCTTCAGTTGTGTCTGACTCTGTTTGACCCCATAGACGGCAGCCCACCAGGCTCCCCCGTCCCTGGGATTCTCCAGGCAAGAACACTGGAGTGGGTTGCCATTTCCTTCTCCAATGCATGAAAGTGAAAAGTGAAAGTGAAGTCGTTCAGTAGTGTCTGACTCTTCATGACCCCATGGACTGCAGCACGCCAGGCTCCTCCATCCATGGGATTTTCCAGGCAAGAGTACTGGAGTGGGGTGCCATTGCCTTCTCCTGACCAACCTAAACAGCATATTCAAAAGTAGAGACATTACTTTGCCAAAAAGGTCCATCTGGTCAAGGCTACGGTTTTTCCAGTGGTCATGCATGGATGTGAGAGTTGGACTATAAAGAAAGCTGAGCACCGAAGAACCGATGCTTTTGAACTATGGTATTGGAGAAGACTCTTGAGAGTTCTTGAACAGCAAGGAAATACAACCAGTCCAGCCTAAAGGAAATCAGTCCTGAATATTCATTGGAAGGACTGAAGCTGAAGCTGAAGCTCCTATAGTTTGGCCACCTGATGCGAAGAACTGACTCATTGGAAAAGACCCTGATGCTGGGAAAGATTGAAGGCAGGAGGAGAAGGGGACAACAGAGGAGGAAATGATTGGATAGCATCACAGACTCAATGGAAATGAGTTTGAGTAAACTCCAGGAGTTGGTGATGGACAGGGAGGGCTTGCATGCTGCAGTCCATGGGGTCGCAAAGAGTTGGACATGACTGAGAAACTGAAATGAACTGAACTGAACTTTGCTGTAGATGCCAATGCTAGCCATAATTTAGAATTATCATTATTGGTAAGTCAGCCCTGAATTGTCCTCGAATAACCCTATTAGATTAATTTTTGGATTTCAATTATTAATGTTATCACCCACTGAAGTCTGGATTTCAACACAGAGAACATTTATCTTTGAAACAGAACCATTATGTGATAAAGTAAAAGGAAAACCTCATTACATTCTTGCATATTTATAGATTTTGATTTAAATGCAGAAAACAACAATTGTATAAAGTCAGTGAAATAATATTTTCCTTTGAAAGAATACTGAACTCATTTCTCTTTGATCTGATACTTAAAAAGTGGCAGTCCTCATATCAAAGGTCACAAGCAATAGTATATCATTTTTCATACATATTTTAAATTTTACTAAAGCATCTGAAGCTCATTGCTCATGGTACTGCTTTCTGACTGTTCTCTGTGAGTTCACAATATGTATAACCCTAACTCAATAGACAAGGGTATCCTCTTTAGAGAAATTGTGAGATACATGGACAATGGAAGAGACATTTTAGGCTTAAAAACAATGCTCACCAGAAAGGACACAGAAATAGCAGCAAAAAGATCAGAAGACTCATATATTAAACTTTTAAAAATAGATAATATAGTCACCTGGATCAAAGTCTAAAAATACAGCAGCTACACAGAGAAAATTCTCCCCCATCCTTGTCTCCATCTGCTCAGTTCTACCCTGAATAAGAAAAATTATCAATATCCAGCATTTAATTTCTGAGTTCATTTAGGCAAAAACATGCAAACAATATATATCCTTATTTTCCTCTTTCTTGTCCAAAAGAATTCATAACACTTATTGATGGGTTTCTATGTATTATGTGCTTTATCAATAGATAATTCTAAATCCACCACCTCATTTCATTTTTACAATAAGAAGGGCCCACTGTTTTTATGATTGCAGAGATGAAATCTACTTGTATGAAAACTGTACATGAACATTCATCTCTTCATGATGTTGCCTGTCATGTCTAATTACCAAGTACTGAAGTCCAAAGAAAAATTTGAATTGCCTCCCCACCAAATCCACATTGTGCTAAATGGACAAATGCATTCAGACTAGGTCCATTTGCACAGAGCAACAACATGAACGGATTCGTCTTTAAAAATCTGAAATAGATCTGTGCATGTAAGATGCATCTATGAGAACCCCTTATAATATAAGACAAATTCCATCAAAGTTTAGTCTCCATGTATTAGCTAACATAAAAAATGAACTAAGAAAAAAGGTAGAAAAATTTTAATGAGGATTTATCTTCTTTTCCTCTTCTAAATATGCCTCAGTAAACATCTATTTTTGTCCTTAATTGCAAAATTCTGTAATTGAGAAAGAAAAACCTAAAATAAAAAATAGAGATAGGATAGGGAAGCCTGATCTCTGCCTCCAGGTACATACTATGAGCAATGACCAGTAAAATTAAATCCTATTTTATATAGGAGAAATGATAATCAGCAGACTATTGTCTTGTGTATGTGAGGTGAAAATGAAATGATGGCCATTAGAAGAGAATAGTTTGAAAATAGTTCCACAGAAAAAAAATTTAAAAGAAAAAGGTAACATCATGAAAGCTACATTTTAGCAATTTGGAAAAAGCTATATTTTTAGATGGGTTGCAAACACTTCAAAAATTATAGTTACAACAATTATAGTTAAAATTTCATGTTGAGATTACACACATATGCATTTTTTCCCCGTCTAAGACAGGCAGAATTCTCCATCAAGATTAGTTTTCTCTGGGGCAAACTTGTGACAAGGAGGCTAAAAATTATATGGAATGCTCTGATGTTTCTAGTTTGAGTTGACAGAATTGAAATTATCAAGAACTGTGTACACTCTCATGTTTTCAAAATTAGCCACTTTTATTTATGGTGTTATATTTTTTGAAGCGGTTTACATTTCCAATAAATAATTAAGTCATATTTCTTCTACAACTTATCCTTCTGTTTCTGGAAAATATTACTAGAGAACAAAGGACACATATATTTTAACTTGAAGCTATAGGGGGAAGCTAAATAGAACACAAGGAAAATTTGGGTCTTTACTATCTTTAAAAGAGATGAAAACCATCATTTTCCCTGGTTACCCAAGAGTTTATTGTTTACAGACAGTGTTCTTAAAACTGCCAACTGTGTGATCTAGGATACCCACTAATTTTATTTCTGTTTGCCATTTCCTATCTCCTTAAAATCTAACTTGTTCACTATAACTCTATGTGAGCTTTTTATTTTATAGCTCCAGGGAGGTATAATTGACATACAAAAAAATTGCATATATTTAGGTGTACAAGTCAATAAACTGTGTCATATGTATAATCCCATGAAACTACCACAACTAATAAACATATCCACCACCTCAAAGGTTTTTTTCATGACCTGTTATAGTGCACTCTGTCCAGGCAATCATTCATCTATTTCTAGTTAACAGAGATTAACTTTAAAGAATTTTTTTATAAATGGAATCACACAGTATCTAGATTTTTAGTCTGATATATTCCAACGCAGTTAGATTGAGATCAATCTGTGCTGTTTCATGGATTAATCATTGGTCAGTTAATTTCTTTTTATTGCAGAGTAGTATTCCATTGTACTGATATCCTACCATCTGTTATTTCATTCACTTTTTGATAGATATTTCTGTTGTTTCTACCTTTAAATGTAACTAGAAGCCAATGTTTTACAAAATATAACAGCCCTTTCCAGTCTTCATTTTTCTAAACTTTAGCATTTGTTGCTCTTCCACACACTTGTATTTTGAGCCCTCCCTTTCTGAAGGCTTTACCATTGCTGTTGTGTTCTGTACCATTTCTAATCAGTCCTCCTGGGTTCTTCCTGGAAAGCTTTCTTTCTCTAACTTTCAGAGGAAGGCCATCCTGTTCACTGTCCTTATTGAAGAGCCCACACTTCTTATTGAAAAATTAAATACTCCCAGGCTTTCACTGATCTTGTCATGTAGATGACTCCTTTAGTCTGAATTTCCAGTTTCAGATGTCTTTCTTGGTTTCAGGCCATTATCTTATTTGAAAAATGGCCTTTAATTTACATCACTCTTAGAAACTGCACTTGTAAAGGTAGCTGATGGTGAACTCAATGACTTTTTCTTTTCTTATCCCCTTTGTCAAGCATCTTAGGTTCAGCATTTGAATTAATCTTCACTTTTTCCTTTGCTTTCTCTCTTATGACCAGTCTCTAATCATAATTTCACTTGAAATTTATGTCAGAATAATTCCTTTTCTAAATTTTATACCTCTCACACTTTCACAAAATAACTCTCATGATTTTGTTATATTCCCACATCTCTCAAGTTCCTTTCTAGTTTCCTCTGCTTATTGCTATAAAATCTCCCCAAATACTTTTTTTGTTCTTTGACCCACAGATCTTTTGTGGATCTCAGTTGCTTTCTATACCAAAAATATACTAGCTTCTTTCCCCAATAATCTAGGAACCATCCTACCTAGCAAATTAGTTTCTCACCCTTCCGTGTTAGTACCTCCCTCTGCTTACAATGCAGGAGACCTGGGTTTGATCCCTGGGTCAGGAAGATTCCCCTGGAGAAGGGAATGGCTACTCCCTTCAGTATTCTTGCCTGGAGAATTCCAAGGAGAGAAGGGCCTGGCGGGCTACAGTCCATGGGGTCTCAAAGAGTCAGACATGACCGAATGACTAACACACTGTCTTATTGACAGCCACCTTATCTCTGCATATTCCTTATTGTATTTGTTCAGGCTACTTCTCTTGCTCTGAAGACTGAGACTGAGAGGGTAACAGGCAGGAAGGCCAGAGACCTCAAAACAGGAAATAGGCTGCAAGTGTCAGAAATTTTTCATCTCTCTTAAGTGGCAGGAGAAAACAAACTAGTGTTATATTATCCCCCTTGTCTATACACATTTTAAAAGAGATTTCTCTTAAAATTCTGTGTTGCCATATGACACCTGGTTCCACCTGAACTTAACTTTTCTCAAACCTTGAGCTCACCAATCCATTTTGCTTATGAAGTGTTTGTCTTAAGCTATGTTAATGTACTATGTATTTACCCTAGACTCTGTCTTCAAGTGGGTTTCACCTAAAGGCTCAGAACTGACTTGACAAACCAGTGTGTTATACTCATACATTGCTCTCCTAATCTATGTTAATGAAACCATATTATTTGTTTGGAAATCTGCCTTTCTTCAAGATTCATGTCAATCGTTTTATGGTCTGGGATGATTCACCTGGTGCCAATGTTATCTCAATGCATGATGTGGGTGAGGGGCTTGGTGCCATTCTCTGAGGTTTTAAACATTTCCTTTCTCTAATTAGCAGATTGCTAGTAGCTATATAACATCTGGCTAAAGACTTAGCAAGGGGGCACTCTTTCTGCCCTCTTCTGATGTCTATGTCAGAAGCTTTCTCTATCTCTTTTATACTTTAATAAAACTTTATTACACAAAAGCTCTGAGTGATCAAGCCTTGTCTCTGGCCCCGGATTGAATTCTTCTCCAGATGCCAAGAATCCCACCATCTTTTGTAGTTCAGCAACAACCTTTCAAGACTATGAGGTCTAGAATCTAGAAGTTAGAATTTTGGCATTATTAATTACTGTTTAGGTCACTTTGGGTATCACTGTCTTCTTTTCATCCACATAATAAAGTTGTGAAAATTATGATAATTTGCATTAATAAAGAGCTCAAGCATATATTAAGTGATCAACAAACATTAGCTATTTTGATTAGGTAAATTCTACTTGTTTTCACTGACGAGCTCAAACTTAAAGAACAAGTTGACTTAAACCTAACAAATCAACTTAAATCTAACTTTATGTAGTGCAGTGTTTATGAGAATTGGCTCTTGAGATGGACTTACTCAATTAAAATCTGGCTTTACCATTTTCTATCCATGTGTCCAGGATAAATTTCTCAGATGTCTGTGCCTCAGTTTCCTTATTTGTAAAATGAAGATGATATTATTATTTGCTTTACAGGATTGTTCTTTCCTTTTTTTTCCCTGTAAACACCATTTATTGAAGGCACTGTCTTCTCTCCGTATATATCTTTGGCTCCTTTGAGATAAATTAACTGATCGTATATGCTTTTGTATATGTGCATATGTGATTTATTTCTGCACCCTCTATTCTGCTTCATTAATCTTTGTATCAGTGTTTATGCCAATACCATACTGTTTTAATTGCTCTACTTTTATCCTATAGTTTAAAATCAGGAAGCTTGATGCTTCCAGTTTTGTTCTGTTTTCTCAAGGTTGTTTTAATTATTCAGGGCCATTTGTGATTTCATACAAATTTTAGGATTGTTTGTTCTCTTTCTGCAACAAAAAAAAAAGTGTCATAGAAATTTGATATGGATTGCCTTGTCTGTAGATTGCTTTGGGTTCTATGAACATTTTAACAATATTGATTCTTCTGGAATATCTTTCTATTTATTTGTTTCTTCAGTTTCTTTCATCAGTATCTTATAGTTTTCAGTGTATAGATCTTTCTCAGTGTTGGTTAAATTTAGGGTTTTCTGGAGGTAAAAACAAGATCATCCCTGGGAGAAGCTGAGAAAATCTCCTGGTACCATTCACATTGCTTACTCCAAATTTTATTTCTTATCAAACTAAGGTCTATGGTAGTTTCTGTGCTTATGTTTCTGTGGGATATATATATCATCAAACTACATCTACCTTTTATGTAAATTGGATTAATTTTCCCCTTTGCTCCATAACAATGAAAGACATACAAAATCAAAGATTTTTTTCTAACTAGATTCAGCCCTGGTTAAGGTAGGCCCTCTTCCTTACATGGATTCCTATTAGTGGTTCAGAGTAAACATTTGGTAAAGATTCATTTTTAAGTGATGGTGTCAGTGTTGCATTGGTTTTATTCAACTTTTTACATACCTGATCCTAATGATCTTCCAGAACAGGCTCAGGAAATTGCAATTCATGCACCAAATCTAGCCCACTTCCTGATTTTATAAGTAAAGTTTAAATGGAAGGCTGCCAAGTTCTTTCCTTTACATATTTTCTGTGGCTATTTTCACTCTAGAAGAACAGAATAGAGTAGTTTTGACAGACACCATTTGGTCTGCAAAGCCTAAAATATTTACTGCCTGACCCTTACAGATAAAGCCTGCTAACTCTTGTTCTAAAGAATTAATTTATTCCCTAGTGAAAGGGGGATGTTCTTTCAACAAAAACTGCCAGATGTGGGATTTCAATGGCTCAACCTTTTTACTATTTTGATATCTATTTCTACTGTGAACACATATACTCTACTATGCTAAGTGTTTAGCTTGTATTTATACTTGCCTCAAACAAGCCAACTAATTTATTTAAGTCCTTCAGTCAACTTTAAAGCTTTTTTTCTAATTCAAGGAAACTGTTTCTCTGTCAACATATAGTTAAAAAAAAAAGTTGAATAAAAATGCTTTACTGGTTACAGTCAAATGCAGAAAAAACCTTACAGTGAGCTATAATATCAGTATTTATATGAATTCTTTTTAACAATCCATAAAGTCACATGAGTAGTAAAGCAAATCAGAATTTTAGGCATTCATGTCCTACCAAGATATTTTTAACCATCTCTCTCAGCTGTCTTCAACTCAGTGCATACTCCCACCATCCTAAACATCTGAAGAGTCTGTCATTTTCATATCTTCACTAAAGTCATCTCTCTGCTTGAAATTCTCCTCTTCCTAACACTATTTTTATCCCTAAAACACTCTATTGATAACATTCCCACTCAAATGTCATTCACTGCAGGATATTTTTCTACAATTACATCCAAAATTATTTTTATGCTACTTATTTCTATTGTGTGTTGTAGATAGTTCTCTTCAATGATTACAGTGTCAGTTTCCTGAGGACAATAAAACAATCTGTGGTTTTTAAATACCAGGAACCAAACTCTAGAGCTCCTGCTTGTAATGCTCCAAATAACTCTGAAGACTGGGAAAGAAATAAGGAGGGCCTAATTGTTTCCAGATTAGGGGAGCTGAAAGATAAAACAAATAACTAAGAAATAAAAATTCTGATGTAGGGAATAGTATTGGGAGGAAATCACTATGTAGCTTCCCAATTAGTAGAAATCTCCCTAAGACTATTTAGACATCATTGTAGAGAAGCTGATGAAGACATCTGCTCAGTGTTTAACAACTGACATATCAATAAATGATTGTTAGACTCATTCAGACTTAGATTTCAACAACTTTATGTAAAATGATGATAAGTTTCTCTATGAACATGATTTTAGTGTTAGCCAAGTAATTTTAAAAATACAGCTGAAGTAAAATAGAGATATAAAGACTTGTTCCTGAAAAAAATATTAGATATTCAAAACTTTTACCATGTCTTCTCTCATCCAGGTCAATATTTTCAACTTAAGTTAAAAAATGAGACTATATATGCATATATATACACATGTATATATTATGGGATATGCATATATACATGGGGCTTCCCCGGTGGCTCAGCAGTAAAGAACCCATCTGCCAATGCAGAGGATACAGGTTTTATTCCTGGGCCAGGAGATTCCCCTGGAGGAGGAAATGGCAACCGACTTCAGTATTCTTGCCTGAACTATTCCATGGACAGAGTAGCCTGGAGGGCTACAGCCTTTGGGGTCGCAAAGAGTTAGACACGACTGAACAACTGAGCACAAGCACACACATACATTATGGGATCCCAGACATTAATATATGTGTGTATATATATATAACTCATTAAAAGTGATTATGTAAAAATGATAAGTGAAATAACACCAATATTATGCATAATTTGTACCATATCAATAATCACCTCTAATACTTTGATAGACCTTCAGTTCAGTTCAGTTCAGTCACTCAGTCATGTCCGACTCTTTGCAACCCCATGAATTGCAGCACGCCAGGCCTCCCCGTGCATAACCAACACCTGGACTTCACTCAGACTCATGTCCATCGAGTTGGTGATGCCATCCAGCCATCTCATCCTCTGTCGTCCCCTTCTCCTCCTGCCCTCAATCCCTCCCAGCATCAGAGTGTTTTCCGATGGGTCAACTCTTCACATGAGGTGGCCAAAGTACTGAAGTTTCGGCTTTAGCATCATCCCTTCCAAAGAAATCCCAGGGCTGATCTCCTTCAGAATGGACTGATTGGATCTCCTTGCAGTCCAAGGGACTCTCAAGAGTCTTCTCCAACACCACAGTTCAAAAGCATCAATGATAGACATAGGCACACACAATTCTTTCTTTCAGTAACACTGCCCCCCACCCCCAAAGTTTCTACACAAATCTGAACAGGAATGAGAGACAACCCAGATCATCATGCTCTCCTAGTAACACCATCCTTCCTTCTTGTGCAAAATCACATTTGCTATTCTACTGCCATCAGCGCCTCAGACCAGAATTCATGCAATCATTTCTGTTTATTTTAGTGACTGCAAGAAGGCTTTACCAGCAAGGCTGTTTTCCCTATATTGCACTAAAGATCTTAGTCTGACCCACCTCCTACTTTACTTGACTCCTAAGGCTGTTATGGTCTTGCTCAAACTTTGGACTTCTTGGCTCCAGCAAATTAACTCATATTTTCAGCCATTTTTCTGAGTATCACCTTAACTACTTACCTGGAATTGAATCCTAACTCTTCCCTAAGGACATGGCTTCCTCATGTCCTTTTTAAACTGTGGTAGTTTTCTCTCCCATAACTCTTTGAGTCTGCAGTTAGAATAGATACCCCTCTTCAGTGTTCTAAGCTTCTTTCAGATTATGATTTTTCTCTGTTCCCTAAAATATCCAGCTTTGTAGCTCATGTCATTATATTCTACAGTCTGTCTCTCTTCCATGTCATAAAAAATGACACCCCTTAGTTTCCCCCTTCCCCATTCCTGAAGATTTTAGCATATAAGCCACTGTTACTTTTTCCAATCTAAATTTTGTGAGAATTCTTTGTGATTTTAATAGTGATCTGAACATTTCTTCCAGAACCCTGGCTTCTGAATTCCTTGACTCTTCATCCTTCAATAATCTTATCATCCACACTAAGTTACCCACTCTCATGGACATAATCCTGATATTTTCATTGTTAATAACTATATCACCTCTACAATCTTAGTTTTAGTTTTCCACTTATTGACTCATTCATTATTCATCCAGCTGAAACAATCCTTCAAGCCCTCAAGAGTTATTATCTATTAATCTTAGTGATTTTTACTCTTACAAGGTGAAACAGTATAATCTCTCATTTGCATGAACCCTCAACTCCTTTATCTATTCCTTTCTTCTTTCTACTCTAATTACTTTCCTCATCCTCAGATGACAATCTTATTTCCTATTTTACCAAGAAAATAAAATCACATAGAAGAGGACTCTAGTTTTACTAATAATCACATCTATTAGTCTATTTCTATAGCCTATATATACTACATTCAATACTACTTTTATTAGGGATCATCCAACTGCAGCCCCTATAAAAGACAACCACCTCACTTATGGAAAGGAGTCCAGGTCCTCTCTCTCTCATCCAGCCATTGTTTCTTCTATTCAAAGAATCTTTGATGTTTTCTGTAATGCACTTTTACTGTCAGCATATAAATATGCTGTAATATTGTTCATGTAAAAACAAAAACAAAAACCTTTCTTCACCACCCCCCATCCTCTGCTATGTATTGTTCCCAATCTCAGCTCCCTTTCAGGAAATCTTCTCTTACTTTTTCCATATCTTCTTCCAATGTTTTGAAGCCACTGGAGTTAGATTTTCATTTTTACCACATTACCAAATTCTCATCCAAATGCCACCAATGTGGCATGTTGCCAAATGCCACCAATCTCCGTGTTGCCAAATCACCTTGTCAATTTTCAGCCATCTTACATGACTATAAGATTTATTTGAGAGAGTTCATCTAAACCTCCTATTGGAATAGCCACACTTGGTTTTGCTTTTCTACCCTCTCAGTTCTCTTCAAATCTCACAGTTGAATGCTTCATTTTTGCTGGTTCCGCCTTATCTGAGCAAGCTCTACATTTAGGAGCTTTCCAGGATTCAGTCTGTAGATACCATCTTTTTCTGTCTATGTATTCTCTCTAGATGATCATACAGAGTCATTCCTTTAAAAGTCATTCAATATCACCTATGCAATGATGACTCAAGAATTTCTGTCTTCAGTCAAACTTATATATCCAGCTGCCTTATCTTTATTTGATGTAAAATAGGGAACTTGGTCTTAATATACCCCAAACTAAATTTCTGATTTTCTCTTAAATCTATTCCTTTCTTAGTCATTTCCATGCACCCTTTCCCTTGGTCAGGTTAGCTACTTGGGATCATGTTTAACTACTTTCTTTCTCTTATTCACTGTGCCAATCATCTACAAGTCTTAACTGTTCTATCTTTGAATTACTTCATCTCTATCACTACTATCATCCTGCTCTAAGTCACAAGAATTTCTTATTTTGCTTTATGAAATAGCCACCTAACTGATCTTCTTGCATCCATTCTTGCCATTTTAACCAAGATATGGAAACCGTGTAAGTGTTCACTAATGGATGGATAAAAAAGTATGTACTCACACACATGCATATACCTATAGTGGAATATTATTCAGTCATAAAGAAGATGAAAATCTTTCCATTTGCAACTATGGATAAAATTTGAGGAAAATACACTAACTGAAATAAGCCAGATAGAGAAAGACAACTACTATATAATTTCATTTCCCTGACCCATTTATAAAATTCAAACTCATAGAAACAGAGAGTAGATTGGTAGTTACCAGGGCTGAGAGGGAGAGGGGGGGTGGCTAAAGATGATTAAAGCATACAAACTGCCAGTTAGAAGATGAAGTTCTGAAGAGCTAATATATAGCATGTTGGCCATGGTTAACCATATTGTCTTGCATACTTGAAAGTTGTTTAGAGGATTGATCTTAGGAGTTCTTAAGACAAACAACAAGTGATTCTGTGAGGTGATAAATGTGTTTATCCACCTATTGTGGTAATAATTTCACAGTATATACATATTTCAGATCACCATGTTATATACGTTAAATTTACTCAGTCACATGTCAATTTTATCAATAAAGCTAGGAAAAAAAGAAATTCTGAATCCACAGATAAGTGATGCTTTTTAAAAAGTCTACTATTTAAAGACATTGTGCAATTCATCATGCAGATAGTCTAAGGATAACACTTTGTCTCACTGATAGAGACAATGTATATGATATGTCAGATCATTAAAAATAAAATTATTTTAACAAGTGTTAATTTTTCAAATAATTAATCTGCTTCTACAAAGAAGTCAGTATTCTTTTATTCTTTCAATATTAGGTCACAAACCATTTGTTGATTTACAAAAATTATAAACCATTTACGCTCAAATTTTCCTGAGGGCTGAGTATTATAATGAATTACAAACAGACATGTTATGGTGTTCTAAATCACAAACACCTCTGTTAAAGTCACACAGCCAAAGGCTAAAGGTGAACAGTTTTGGTAAGCAATAAAATTAATGTTTCTTTCTTTTTTTTTAATGAAATATCCAAAAGTCTTGAACAAGTAGTAATGTATTCCAAATACTTAAAAATACTTAAAGAAAAAAAATACCACTGAAAGAATCCAATTTGTTAAATTTGTCTTTTCTACATAATTAGTTTAGGGGTGAGCCAACACTTACATTGAGTGGGTTAGTACTAAATTACAAAACTTCATATACTACAGCAGAGTCAGCAGAAAGGATTTCATCTCTCCAGGGCTTGTAAGTGCAACTTGTCAGAGCAAGCACAATCTGTTTCTGATGTAATATTTATATTACATGTGCAGTGTTCTTCATCACAAGAGTTTGTCTAAATTAGCACAGACCCATGACTTCAGATGGGGACATGACCTCTAATTTCCACTTGCCTGTGTTTTGAGGTTCCTTTGTGAACACATAAAACTGTGAGCAGGTGAAATTTTGCTGGTTTGGGGCAATCAGGAGACAGAGTTTAAATTGTAGAGTGAGTTCTTATTCAAACATTTTAAAACTTACTATTGTGAATTTTGTTCTCTCAAGTATTTGTGATGTCTGTGTTTAATTCATCAAAGCCACTGAAGCTGTTCATATTGTAGAAAATAATACTAGTGATAATGATATTTTATTTATAGCAATCAACATAGGAGGCTTCCCTGATGGCTCAGAGGTAAAGAATTGGCTTGCAGGGCAGGAGATGCAGAAGATGTGAATTCAATCCCTGGGTCAGGAAGACCCTTGGAGTAGGAAATGGCAACCTACTCCAGTATTCTTGCCTGAAAAATCCTATGTACAGAGGAACCTGGATGGGCTACCATCCAAAGGGTTGCAAAGTGTCAGAGATGACTGAGTGACTGGGCATGCAACAATTAACATAGTAATCATTTATTTAAGCTAAAAGCCCCCTCCAGGGGGTAAAAACTAAATTTCACAATTTTTCACCTTGTCAGTGTGATATTTGTCCATTTCTGACTACTGTAGCTAAGTTTAGTGACCCACAAAGCAAGATGTCTCCCTAAATCTTTCCATTTTTAGAGCAGTCGTGTGACTTTGAAAGTAATCAAATTTATTTATGAAGTTAAATGTAAATTATGCCTAATATCAGGAAGACATAAGGAATGTTAAATAATACTAGCCTTACAATCAACTTTAGAGCTCAACAAACTCCGTCTTCTTATTTTCCACATGAGAAAACTAGGACTCAGAAAGATGTGTGATGTGTTCTTCAGTGACTGGTTGGAGAAACCAAGTTCCTTGGAACTCTGTCACTTTTCCTGTTTGCCGTTCATAATGTTACTCTTAGTTTGAGAATCGAGGACTCTCAGTACATTTTTGCTTCTCAGAAGCAAAGAAGAACCCAGTCAGATGACTCAATGACATGCTTTTGGCTCAAATTTGGCATCTCCCTGAAAGCAGCAACCATTTTGCCCACTAGCTTCTTGGATGTAGTGTAGTGGAAATGAAAGATCATGAGGCTGGATGGGTTTATCCTCAGAGTGAAAGTAGTTCAGTTCACCAGCTAACACAGAAATATCCCTTAAAACTCTTAAATCCCTTTGCTCACAAAACAAACTTCTGGTCTGTAATTTGATAAACTGAATGGATTTTCTTACCAGAAAGGTTATGCCCCATGAAGACAAATAGTTCAAGGTTATAGGCCAATATATCTCCAATTTTAAATCGACTGTCATTCTGGTTTTTGAGATATTCTCTGGTGAATCTAGTTCACTTCAGTTCCTCAGGTGATTGCTAAACAAATGGATCATAAAGAACTTCTCCATGTACAGTCACTTCATGCAATTATGAAATGATTTTCTGCCATGTTGGGCAAGGAAACTATAAGCAGGTTTTCTTATGTTAGACAAGTTCACAGAAACCTTGGACTGTCTCCCAGCAATAGGGCACAAAATCGTCCTCCAATGGGTAATGTGTTGGGTTTGGAACATTTTGTATACTTCTTCAAGTTTTGAGACTTCCTGAAAGGACAGGAAACTCAGCACAGTTAAGGATCAGAACTGTTTGCTGGTATCACTATATATATACATATATATATATGTATATATATATATATATTCAAAGGAATTGGTGATTGGGGTATCTCTGTTGGATTTTATGAGACTTTTTACTTGATTTAACCCTCTTGGTGATTCTGAGGCAGATAGAGATGATTTCAGTTACAGTCTTAAATCCCTGTTTAAGATTGTTTATCAGACAGGAAACAGAGATACAAATGGTTTAATCAAACAGTAAATTCTGTTTGCAACTTCTTCTATATAATTTTATATGTGTTCTGAATGGAATATCCTTTCTCAGCAGAGATTAGATTTGTTCCAATAATTTTTTGAGGGTACCATCAACCTTTTGACTAGAATCAAGTTTTAGTATGGGGCAAAATTGTCCCACTTTTATTCTTGTTAGATAATCAAAATTTTTGGTAAAGATACATTTATAAATTCATAGTTGTTATTTGCTCATTTAATCATGTCCAACTCTGCAACCTCTTGGACTGCAGTACTCCAAGTTCTTCTGTCCTGATTATTCCCAATCAATGATCACGTTTATTGTCTATTTCTTCTAAACTATCAGTTCATGTAGCCAGAACTCATATCCTTTTTATGCAGTATTGTGTATCCAGTATATGTCCTACTAGAGTTTAATAGTTATAAGTGAAGAAGATCTTAATATGTGGAATGTTGAAACAAATCAGAAAGAATGCACTATTCTTTTTTTTTTTTTTTTGGTCACAGAATTCCTTTCAGTGCACTTAATTGAGAAATTGTTCCATTTACCCTTACATGAGCTAAAGAATCTTGCTCAAATTAAGAAATAAAAAGTGTCATCAAAAACAATAACAACCATTTGCATCTGTCCTATTTAAATGATAATCTAAATAGTATTCATTTAAGACAAGCATAAAGAGAGAACAATGAAACCCTTAACAAGAGATGTTCGGTTTTTCAATTTAAAAGAATCCGGGAGAATTTTTAAGACTTTTCTAAATTTATCTTTTATATGATAATAGTTATCTGATAGTCTCTCTATCCTCATTTGTTTAGTGAGAGTCATGGATAGATCTATATTCTGATTAATATATGTTATATGTACTATAACATACATTAACTTAATTTTACAGTATTTACGTGGTAACTATTTCTTTACCCTGGGGATATTGAAAATAAAACAACTGAAGTATATTGTGTTGTGTCATAAACTATTATACTTTGTGTCATAGGGCCAGCATTGGGAAGTCAGATGTTCATATGCGAAGCTCACATGTTCTTTCTACTGCATCAGGGAGCCCAAGATTCCATAGTTGGTCAAGATACTGGTATGTCTTATTTCCAGCTTTATGATTCCCATCTCACGTGTAATTCCACCCCTCTCTACCATCTCATATCTGAGTTCCTGACATTCAGAAAAAATATTTCCAGTCTTTTAGCTGTTTGACTGTTAAAAATTCATAATAAGCAAATATATCATGTTCAAGTTCCCACTTTCTCTGTTCAAAAAAAAGCAGAGGATCTGA
Organism: Nanger dama; assembly: GCA_917880005.1. NCBI lineage: Eukaryota > Metazoa > Chordata > Mammalia > Artiodactyla > Bovidae > Nanger > Nanger dama. The sequence goes on along the minus strand of CAKJTW010000016.1, from coordinate 35,308,236 downwards.
ACTTTTCCTAATTTTGGAAATAATTTTTATTTGTAAATATAATACAGGTTGGAAATTACAAAAAAAAATTTTTAAGGAAATATAGAAAATATGCAAAAAGGAATTAAGGGAGTAAGGGAGGGAAGAAAGGAAGGAAGAAAGCAAAAATAGAAAAAGAAATTTTATCAAGACAGATAAAATATCCTAACATTCCCCCAAAACTTGCTGCTCTTTTCCCTGTTTATATACTAGCCAATCATAGATATTATTGTTCAGTTCAGTTCAGTTCAGTCGCTCAGTCGTGTCCGACTCTCGCGACCCCATGAATTGCAGCACGCCGGGCCTCCCTGTCCATCACGAACTCCTGGAGTTCACTCAGACTCATATCCATCGAGTCAGTGATGCCATCCAGCCATCTCATCTTCTGTCATCCCCTTCTCCTCCTGAGCTATATATTATAATTTTTTAATAAAAATGAGAATGTACATACCCTAAGGCCATCAGTATATGTAATAATGCATGCTACAGTAATTTTGTCATGGAAAAGAAATTGCTAATAATTGGAATATTTGGGGGTAAGAAATTGTTGAGGAAATTATTTATTTATTTGAGGATTTATTTCTCATGGAATATAAATAAATTGTGCTTTTCATAAGTTAGAGTCATATATATACTAGCCTGGAAAATTGACTAGTATAAATTGATGTTAAAAAATAAAAGCAAGTTTCAGAGTAATAATTTTAGTATACTCACATTTATGTGTAAAAGATTTTAAAAAGATAGAAAAAGGCATTTGTGTTACTAGAAGCATAGAAAAAAAAACTGGCAATGTGTGTGCCAATCTGTTACTGCAAGTTATTTTAAGAGATTTAGATCTGGAGCAAAGAAGGAAAGTACATTCTATTTTATTCTCTTTATATACTTCTGCATTATTTAAATTGTTTGAGACCTATATTACCTTAAAATTAAAAATAAAATCTTCATGCTATGTTTTAAAATTTCTATTGAAATCAAACCTAGACTGCCATAGTATTATGAAATATTCATACTATATATTAATACAAGTTAAAATAGAGTCAAACTATCTTTAACAAAAGAAAAGTCTAGAAAACCTCCAAATAATGAGTTAATGACACACATATACAAACCATAGTTGTGCCCCTCGGTCATAAAGTTTTTTTTTTTCCCTAAATTGAAGTATAATTGATTTACAGCACCATATTAGTTTCACGTATATAGCCCAGTGATTCAGTTACACATATATACTTGTTTCAGATTCTTTTCCTTTATAGGTTATTGTAAAATATTGAGTTTAGTTCCCTGCACTAAATAGTAGATCTTTGTTTATTTAGTTTATATATATTAGTGTGCATATGTTAATTTAAACCTTTAATTTATTCTTCCCTCTGCTTTCCCCTTTGGCAGCCACGTTCATTTTCTGTGTCTAAGGGTCTACTTCTATTTTGTAAACTTGTTAATTTGTATCATATTCTAGATTCCACATATTAGCGGCATCATATGACCTTCGTCTTTCTCTTTCTGATGTACTTCACTTAGTATGATAATCTCTGGGGCCATCCATGATGCTGCAAATTACATTATTTTATTTTTTATGGCTGTGTACACACTCATGTATACACATACATACATACATACATACATATATATATATATATATATATATAACCACATATTTTTTATCCATTCTTCTGTCAGTAGACATTTAGGTTATTTCCATGTCTAGGCTATTGGGAATAATGCTGCAATGAATCATGCTTTTGGAACAATCAAATGTTTTATTAGGATTCTCATAATTGTCAAGCACCAGAGAGTTGAAATTCAAACCCAAACTTTATTTAATGTAGGTATCCCATACATTAGTAGAGAAATTGGAGGGAGGGGTGCAATATACTGAAACAAAGATTTTATATGAGTGTATCACACAGCACAGAAACACCTATGATTGAGCATCACCCTATCTCAAAGTTTTGGAAAGATATATGGATGTAATCTTTTCTTTTCCTTTAGAAAATTTTGTTACCTTAGGTTGGTTAGATTTTTTTAATTTAAAATTAGCTGGTGACCATGTTACTGAGTCCAAGCTCACTCTACTAGCTACATGATAGGCCAGTGAATCCTAGAGATGAGGTGCTGAGGCAAGGAATACGACTTTATTCAGAAAGCCAGCTGAGGGAGAAGATGGCAAACTGATGTCTCAGAACAACCATCTTTAGGGTCTGAATGCCAGGTTCTTTTATGGGTCTGAGATGAGGGGACGTGAGGAAACAAAATAAAAAGGCCATTTAATCTTGCAAGTACCTCCTTGAATGGTAGGCCTCAGGCAGGTGACTATGTTAATTTCTTCCTTTCTGCCATCTGCAAATGGATAAGGTTTGGAACAAAGGCACTTTAGCTTAACAGTCAGGCAGAGGAGCAGGTCTCTGAGGCAGTCCCTTATGTGTGATTATAATAACAAAAGCAGCCAAAGAAACAGATCTAGCATGAAGAGTCTAAATTGACTCTTTCCTGCTACACAGTCACAAAAACCTTCAAAATTCAGAATCATTAAGTCAGAATCAAGACTAGCATTGCTCTTGTGAGGTCCTGTATTATCTTAATTTAAAATAATATTATTTATATCCACTGAGAAAATAAAAATATCCATATTTAGACATGGCCAACTACTACTCCCTAATTATTTGGCACATCCCATATGTATTGTAAGTCCCAATATGACAATGTTATCAGTGTGGGATAGAGTGAGGGAGAGACATAGAGACAGAGAGACAATGACAGAAAGATGGAGAGAGAGATGGGATTGAAGGATGAAACAGACAGAACAGGCTCCATCTTGAAAACAGGACTCCATCTTGGGCCGAATGGTGGACTTTGAGCTATATGCCTAGTATCTATGGAAACGACATACCAATGGAAAACAAGACACACACCCCCAACTCACTCACTCATGAAGGAGCCTCAGGATTTGTCTCACCTAAAAGAATATGGTAGTTATCTCTGTAACAGAGCAAGGTTGTAAATCCCATTATGCTTATGACAACAGGCCTATTGATAAATGTCCACTGTTTAACTATCTAGGCTTATGACAAATGAATCATGGTTTAACTTTGATGGTATCTCTCTTTTACCTTGTCCAGACTACTTTCAGGGAATTTGGGGAGGTAGGTTTGAGCACGTACACTTAGGGTATATAAGGTTTTCACAGAAACTGGTCGGGGTCCTTGGCTAAGAGGAGACTCTGCCTTGGGCCCGAGAGTGTAATAAACTGCACTCCACTATCTGCATTGTCCTTCTGAGTGAGTTTGTTTCCCGAAACATGTGGCTACAACAGTGACCTCATGGACTGTAGCCTGCCAGGCTCCTCTGTCTGTGGGAATTTTCTAAGCAAGGATGCTGGAGTGGGTTGACATGCCCTCCTCCAGAGGATCGTCCCAACCCAGGGATCAAACCCAAGTCTCCCACACTGCATGTAGATTCTTTACCCTCTGAGTCACCAGGGAGGCCCAGAGAACTGCATAGACAGACACTAAGAAATAGTCAATATATTAAAGATATGTTAAAATATGTAAAAATATGTTAAAAATAAAGGAATTTTTGTTAAATCTATGTTTTGAGGGAAATGAGTAAAAGTATCAATAGCAGTTGTTTCTAGGTGATACGGGGATAATATTTTTGCTTATGGCATATCTACATTTCTGGATATGTTATATTATTAAAACAAAGCAAAAGTACAATGTTACTTTAAAAATAGGAAAATAAAATCCTATTCAGTTGTAATATTTGTGTAGCCTCATAAGATCACTCAAAGGTGTGATATATTTTGCACATGAATAGATAAGGGATGGTGATGGGGATCTAGGAGCATTTTCTGCTTTAAGATCCATCATGTGCCCCTTGGTTGAATTTTGGAATGATTAGGAAAGATTTTAAGAATAGATTAAAGATTTTAAGCCTAGATCCCAATTTTCAGAGATCCTGATTTATTTCATCTTGAGCTGAGGCTTGAGTATGAACCTTTTAAAAGTCCTGCCAGTGATTGTAATGTGCAACCAAGGTTGAAAGATATACCACTGTAATGAAGTCCAAGCTCAGTCTTCTTGCTGCACAATAGGCCAGTTAACCCTAGAGACAGAGGTGTTGAGGCAAGAAATAGGACTTTATTCAGAGAGCTGAGTGACCTAGAGTATGGCAGACTAATGTCTCAAAATAATCATCTTGTCAAGGCCTGGATGCCAGGTTCTTTTATGGATCAGAGATGGGAGGAGGTGAGGAAACAAAATAAAAAAGCAATTTAATTCTTGCAAGTATCTCCTAGAATGGCAAGTCTTAGCCAAGGGATGTGTTAGTTTCTCTTCCTTACAGTTATTTCATGGTTGGTGTGACATAGAATATCTCCTGTCGTATTAATAAACAATGATGCCACAGCTATCCGTGATTTTGGCTCCCCAAATGTGAATTTCTGAGTCTCGCCAATAAGCAGAAAACAAGGGGCACCATTTTCCACACAAAGAATGCAAGAATTTTACAGTCCTTCATAGTTGGGCAGTGTCAGGCTATATCCTTGTGAGCCAAACAAAGACACCCTAGCCCAAAGGTCAGGAAGAGCGGGCAAGGCAGGGCTCCTTGAGGCAGACCATTATGTTTGCCTATAATAACGAAGCAGCAAAACAAGAATTAAAGTTACAAAAGCAAATCCAGTATGGAGTCAAAATTATCCCTTTCCAGTTATAACACTTTAATCTTTTCTTTTCAAAATAAATCTCATTCCAAATAAGGGCCTTTTTCCACAATAAAATATAGATGCACAACTAAGAATGAGCCTTCATTTATTCTAGGTCACGTCATCATCCGGGCTTTCTTTGTGGTTCAGCTGGTAAAGAATCACCTGCAATGCGAGAGACCTGGGTTGGATCCCTGGGTTGGGAAGATCCCCTGGAGAAAGGAAAGGCTACCCACTCCAGTATTCTGGCCTAGAGTATTCCATGGATATCCATGGAGTCACCAAGAGAGGGACATGGCAAAGCGACTTTCACTTTCATGTGATCCACTTCCCTAATCCACCTTCATCTTGAGTATTCTCTAGTTCCTTATTCATATCCTATATTCCTTTAAAAACAAAATATAAATTCCTTTCAAACCACTAAATATTATACAAAAATTTGAAAGCATTTCACTCAGTATTACTTTCCCAGTACCAGTTCTCATTTTATATTAATTTATTCAGTTGATCTGCTCTCCTCCAAGACTGAGTATGTTAGAGGTTCTATAGCCCAAGTCCCCCGCCCCACCCCCAACAGCCAGAAATAACAGCTTCCCTCCTGTGGGAGCACATAGTCACAGCTCATTTGTCAGTTTTATAACCCTAAAATGCACATACATGATAATAAATGCATGATTTGAGCTAGACCTGTTTCTGCATAAGATAAAAATGTTTATTAAATTCTGATTGCTTTTATACTACCCTCAAATCCCTTGGTCAACATCTCTTAGCCATGAAGTTAAGTCTGATGAAATAATAATTCCAGTGTACCAGGTGGTAGGGCTAACCTGAGATTGCCATTTTACTTTCTCTGGTAATATTTTCAACTCGGGTAGATGAAAAAGTACTGCAATTAATCTACCATGTTACTTCATAGACAATGAAAATACCTAGCACTGAGGCAGTACTTTTCATCAACAGGACTCTAAGCACTTGATACACGATTTTTCTCAGGAAGCTTCACAACAGCCATGAACACTAGGCATGCAGTTATCATCCTCATGTTCCCTACTGAGAACCCAGAGCATGGAGAGATGAATAACTTACTCACCTTCACACCAGATATAACTAAAAGTTTTGCTACACAAAGATATAACTAAATATTTTGCTATCCATCCAGTGTTTGTTGAAATATTTTTACTTTTTACTTTACAAAGCAAAATTTCAGTTTGTTACCAACTGGAATACTGTTCAAGAATCCAGGAAAATCATTTATGTCCTCTAGAGGTAAGTCCTTATTTTTAACTGATTTTTGATAGACTTTGGCAATAACTTTGTCATCATTTGTATCTGTATTAAAATACACTGTCACACTGACAACTGTCATCTAAAGTTGCATGTATGTTCTGGTGCTTCTTCATACATAAGTGACACCTTACTAATCACCATACGTTTTAATAAAACACATTGTAGCATTAATGTATTGCTTTACAGCCTTGAAAATAATTATATATTTTTCAATAAGAATTGTCACTAAATCGTAGCATTTTATGAACTATTTCCTTTTATAGAGGAAAAGGTGATTAACTAGCCATAAATAGCCCAAAGTTTAATACCCAATTTATGTTAAAAAAAAAAAGCTAACTTTGTTCCTGAAATAGTAGATTATAAAGAAAATAATAAATAAGTTTTACATATCTCCAAAGCCCTTCATATGTAAAGCAATACTAAAACACTACAATATATAATCTGATGGAACAAGGAGTAGGAAAAATAATTCAAAGATTAAATCACTTAAAAGTATGCTGTTTAATTTTAAATGTTCACATATACACACACACACGCATATATACCAAGATATTTTCACTTATTCATTATTTACTCATTTACTTAAGTATTTCTTGTGTGTCTAATATATGCTTGTCACTTATTTCCTGTCCTCAAGGAATTTGTTTTCTTGAAAGTGAAAGTCTCTCAGTCCTGTCTGACTCTTTGCAAGTCCATGGACTATGCAGTCCATGGAATTCTCTAGGACAGAATACTGAAGTGGGTAGCCTATCCCTTCTCCAGGGGATCTTCCCAACCCAGGAATCAAACCAGGGTCTCCTGCATTCCAGGTGGATTTTTACCAACTGAGCTATCAGGGAAGCCCATAGTTTTTCGAGGGATCTAAATGCTAATCAAATAACCATATAAACGAATGGAAAATTTTGATTTTGATATGTATCATGAGAGAGAAATAAGTGATGTCTAAGAGAATAAACCTGATAGATTTGACATATTCTTATGACAAGTAAGATGTTATTCAGTTCAGTTCAGTCACTCAGTTGTGTCCGACTCTTTGCGGCACCATGAATTGCAGCACGCCAGGCCTCCCTGTTCATTACCATCTCTTGGAGTTCACTCAGACTCGCATCCATCAAGTCAGTGATGCCATCCAGCCATCTCATCCTTGGCCGTCCCCTTTTCCTCCTGCCCCCAGTCCCTCCCAGCATCAGGGTTTTCACCACTGAGTCAGCTCTTCTCATGAGGTGGCCAAAGTACTGGAGTTTCAGCTTTAGCATCATTTCCTCCAAAGAAATCCCAGGGCTGATCTCCTTCAGAATGGACTGGTTGGAGTCCAAGGGACTCTCAAGAGTCTTCTCCAGCACCACAGTTCAAAAGCATCAATTCTTCGGCACTCAGCCTTCCTCACAGTCCAACTCTCACATCCATACATGACCACAGGAAAAACCATAGCCTTGACTAGATGGACCTTAGTCAGCAGAGTAATGTCTCTGCTTTTGAATATACTATCTAGGTTGGTCATAACTTTCCTTCCAAGGAGTAAGCATCTTTTAATTTCATGGCTGCAATCACCATCTGCAGTGATTTTGGAACCCCCAAAAATAAAGTCTGCCACTGTTTCCACTGTTTCTCCATCTATTTCCCATGGAGTGATGGGACCAGATGCCATGATCTTCATTTTCTGAATGTTGAGCTTTAGGCCAGCTTTTTCACTCTCCTCTTTTATTTTCATTAAGAGGCATTTTAGTTCCTCTTCACTTTCTGCCATAAGGGTGGTGTCATCTGCATATAAGATACTAATATCTTATTCTTCTTGTAACTTCCTGAAGTGAAGTCACTCAGTCGTGTCCAACTCTTTGCGACCCCATGGACTGTAGCCTACCAGGCTCCTCTGTCCATGGGATTTTCCAGGCAATAGTACTGGAGTGGATTGCCCTTTCCTTCTCCAGGAGATCTTCCTGACCCAGGGATCGAACCCAGGTATCCCGCATTGTAGATAGACACTTTACCATCTGAGCCACTGTAACTTCCTAGCTACTCATAAAACTGGATAGAGAGGAAAACACCAGGTGATATGTCAATATTTCTCAAATAAAACACAATAAGTATGCTGCTGCTACCCTCTCTCCTTTCTCCCTTCACATAAATCAATTTCCCAATATACAGATTTAAATATACAGAAAAAAATTGAATGGATTTGATGAATACATGAGAGATGAAAATAAGAATTCCTTTCAACCATTTTTATATTAATGCAGAAGTCCGTTTCCATGAGTTTTAGACCTGAATCAATACTTGAAATACATAATCATTTTAAATTAAACATCATATACTCTTTGACTTTATTTAATCAAGAAAAGTTGGTTTAAGTTAATAAATCACAGATGAGTTTTCTGTTGTGTATCTGTACAGACCCAAGAAAAAATGTATTAGGAATGCCTTTGCGCTACTTTAAAAATGTTCTAAAAGCAATAAGCAAAAGGTTATTATTTGGACTCTGTAATTCATAGAACCTTAAAATGAGAAGAAATCTTAGTTATCATAAACACGTTGTTTTCCTTCATCCCCCAAGCCCTGTTTCTTGAATGAAGGACCTCATGGCCAGTGAGACTAAAAATGACTACTAGAAATTCAAGTATTCTGAAAAGCATGAGGAAGAGCATAGCATTATGGGAAAAAAAAATGTGTCTAGTCATCAGACATAGGCTTAAGTCTTCCTCTATCAGTTATATTTTTCACTTTCAGAGTGCACTCCCACACCACTGATTCTGCCTTTTCATCTTTCAAGTCTCATCAAAAGTTTAACTTATAATAACTTTGTCTTCATGGCTTGTACTCTATAGTTAGAGCCTGTAATACTTTTTTTGTAGTTAATCTCACAAGTGTTAGTTTTCCCTATGAAGCACTCAAGGGCAAGGTGTTTATGCTATTTATCTGATTATACATTATTTGTACTCATTTTTAACTCTCTTGCAAATAGGAAATGTCTCAAAGGCTTTATTCAACCTGTTAATTAATGAGGAGACAAGTAAGATGTTAAAAATGGTTCTGAGAAGGTTTGAAGAGATAGGTATTTGTAAACAATTTAATAAATGAATGTTAGGGTGAAAATGCTAAGTTAAACACAGACCTGATTAATACCAACAGAGCAATAAACCATAACCTTCTATATTTTCACTGGTCAGCGGTACATGTATCTCTACCAAACAAACATATATAATTTTATAATATAATGTCAGTTCACTAGACATATATATAATATGTTCACTAGACTATATATAATATATATACCATCTACATTTTGCTGAATTTCAAAGTCTTGGATATTTTTTAACATCAAAGAAACTGTGCACAAATAAAAACGTTTGTCAAGTGGATGAATGAACAAATGCATCAACATAAGTTACCACATAATATGTCTGAATGTCAGTTTTCTTATCTATAATGAAAAATTATTTATTTTACCTTATGGGAAAAATTAAAAGGATCATAAATAAATATTATATGCCTCGTGTTTGCTCTCGGTAAATCTCACTTCTTGTCCCTCACTTTGATCACTGTTAAGCATCAGTAATTTTCACTATTATTTCTCCCAGCTCACTAATACATTCCTTTGCAACATTTAGCCTAGCTGTTGATTCACTTTAGTATCTTTTTCATTTCAGTTATTGTTCTTTATCTCTGTACAGTTGTTCTTTTGCATTTCTCTTTGTTAAAAATTTATATTTTCTCATTCTACACATTCATTCCTCTTCCAAGTTCTTGGATCATCTTTCTAATCACTACCCTGAACTCTTTTCAGATAGACTGCCTACCTCCACTTCACTTAGTCCTTCTTCTGGGGTTTTATCTCTTTCCTTCATTTGGAACATGTTTCTCTGTTGCTTCATTTTTCCTAAGTTTCTGTTTGTGTTTTTATGTATCTTGTAGGTTTCTTTTGCTTTCCAACCTTGGAGAAATGACCTTCTGTAGGAGGCATCTTACGCAACCCAGCAGCACGCTCATCCTCTCATCACCTGAGGTATGTGCTCTAACAGTTCCCGCAGTGAGCTCTACGTGAATCGGTCTCTGTGGTGAGCTAACTACATGGATTGTCTGGTAGGCTTGGTTGGCCCCTAGTTTGGTTGGGTGCCAGGCTCCACCTTGTGTGTATGTTCCCAACACTGGTTGGCAGAACCAGGTCAAGAGGTCACTGACTGCAGAGCCCAGGGTGCCCCGGGGCAATTGTTGGCATGAGCCAGAGGGCAGAGTCAGGATCCAGAAGACGTCAGGACTTCTATTTCCCTACTGGTGGTAAAGACCATTCCTGGAGTTAATGCTGGACTGCTGGCAGTTGAGCTGGAACCTGAAACCTGGCTGCAGGGTCCAGGGGATCCCAGAACTGATGTCAGACCACTGGCTGCAGGGGAATGGTTCCTGACACAGTTGGATATGGGATCCAGGATGTCCCAAAGTTTGCGTTGGCCTGCTAGTGGACAGGGCCAGGGGCCAGATAGTCTCAGGGAGGATTCTGGCCTGCTGCTGTTAGGCTAAGTCTACAGGCTGAAAAATTGAGGTTTTCTCCTGTTTAACGTCTGCTCTCTGCTGGTTGGTGCTGGTCCAGAGACTCAGGCAGATTCCCTGGAGGGCACAGCTGGGGTACAGGGGCCATGGGACTCTTGCCTGCCCACTGTCGGGTAGAGCTGGGTTTTGGACCCTCTGATGGGCAGGGCCATGTCCAGAAGCTGCTGGGGGCTTGGAGATCTTCATGCAGCCTGTCTGCTTATAGGTGAGGCTGGGTCCCTGCTATTCTGGGCCGTTGGACAAAGACAGGTCTGGGTGCTAATGAGCTGGAAGGAGGAATCCACAGTGGCTGCCTCTACCACCAACATCCGTGTGGTAAAAGGAGCTCCCCATAATGGTGCCACCAGGGTCTACGTCCCCAGAATGGGCCTCAGCCACCCACTGCTTCTCTGGAAGACTCCCTAAGACCAGCTGGTAGGTCTGGGACATGTTCCGTCAAATTACTTCTTTAGTCCTGAGTATCTAAGTGTGTGATACTTTGTGTGCACCGTTAAGTGTGAAATCTCTATTTCCCATGGTCCTTTGAGACTCCTGAAATTAAGCAACACTGGCCTTCAATGCCAAGTGCTCCGAATCCGCCCTGACAGGGAGCTCAGTGCTCTCATGCCTGCAATGCACTTGTTCTCCAGCTTATGGGTTGCTCACTCAGGGATACGGGACTCAACTGTATCCGTCCTTCCTTCTCATCTTGTTGTGGCTCCTTCTTTATGCCTTTAGTTGTAGAAGGTTTTTTTGTTTGTTTGTTTTTTGGTGGGTTTTAGTCTTTTTCATAAAGGGTTGTTCTGCAGATAGTTGTGATTTTGGTGTGCCCACGAGAGAAGGTGAGTTCAGTGCCTTTCTGTTTGGCCAATCTTCTATCACTATTGGCTCAGGGGCAGTAGTAGCTACGGCAGTGATGCGCCCCATGCTACCCCTAAAAGTGTGCAGACAGTCCCCTCACTTTGCTTTCTCATTCTTTACTCAGTGTTTTTCCCAGAATGCCTGTCACTTCTCTGTGAACTACCCCATACATTTTTTTTTTCCATGTGTAAAGTCTGGCTTCATCACGCCTTTATACAGTAGCAGAAACTCCTAAGTGTTCAGGAGGCAAAGACAGCAATAGCAATGTGCATCACAGCTGTAAGTTACTAGCTGATTAGTGCAATATTCTGGCACCTTGTTCTCTTCTTATATTATTCACCCAAGGCTACTGTAGTTTTTCTCTCAAATTCTCTACCTGTTAGTTTACTCACATATCCCACCAGGTTTCATCTCAGGCACATACTACTTTTTCTTAATTTATTATGCTCCTAGCCAAGGAACGAAGGTGGCCTGGAGCACTTTTAAATCAGGGGCATGTGATGGGAATTTTTTTTTTTTTTCCTTCATGTTTTGTCAGTGGCACAACTGAACCTCCTGTTTTGTTTGCCTGTAAGCATATGGTAATGCTCATCATCAATTCACTACGTCCCTGTTTTCATGGGAGAGTGTTGTGGTGGTGATAGTCCTTGTCAGCCTTCTTCTATTTGCATATTTAACTAACTGCTGCAAGGATGGAGTGTAGAGGGCATAAAGGAGATCATTATCTTGAAGTAAAAAAAAAAAATAATGACCTTGCGTCTTGAAGATAATAGCACTTTAGGATTTTTTAGTACATCAAAAAGAAGAAAAGCAAGGAATAGGAAGCATGCAAGTATGACGTGATAATAACAATCTCAAAGGATAATGTAGGTACTCACTAGTTTTTTCTAGTATTGAAATATAGTTGACATATAGCATCTTGTTAGTTTCATGTATACTGTATAATGATTTTATATTTGCATACATTATGCAGTGATCATCATGATAAGTCTAGTAACCATCTGTCCCCATATAAATATATTACATTATTATTGATCATTTTCTTTAGGCTATATATTACATCCCTTGTGGCTTATTCATTTTACAACTAGAGGTGTGTACCTCCTAATACTCTTTACCTATTTTACATGTACTAATTGTACTTCTGTTTGACTTACTGTGCAGAGCATAATATCCAGAAAATCCATCCATGTTGTACTTCCCAGCAACCACCCCGTAATATCCGCTATGGGTCTGTTTTATTTGTTTTGTCTTTCAGATTCCACATATAAATGAGCTCATATAACATTTTTATTTCTCTGTTTGACTTACTGTGCATATCATAATACCCAGAAAATCCATCCATTGATAAACAGAAAAATTTCACTTTTTGAATGAGTAATATTCCATCACACACCCACCCCCTTACCCCGCACACATGCACACACCACATCTTCCTATCCATTTATCTATCACTGGTCACTGCCATATGATCCAAGAATTTTGCTTCTGAGTATTTACACAAAGAAAAGAAAAACAGTAATTTCAAAAATTATATGCACACTAATTTTCATTGCAGTATTATTAACAATAGTTAAGATATGAAAGCAATACTTTTTTAAAATTAATCTAAATTGTTTATAATTTAGCAAAGATTGGTATTCCTGACAAAAACAAAAGATAGAAAGCAAAAATTAAGCCTCATCCCCACTAGATACAGTTATACCTGCTTTACAAAGTATTTTACTGGAGTATAGTTGCTTTATACTGCATCTCAGTTTCCTCTGTACAGCAAAGTGAATCAGTCATATATTTACAACTGATATATATTATATTATATATATTATATAATATATATATGTATCCTCTTTTGGATTTCCTTCCCACTGATGTCACCCCATAATACTGAGTTCCCTGAACTATACAGTAGATTCTCAATAGTTATATATTTTATGTTGCTGTTGTTCAGTCATTAAAATCATGTCTGACTCTTTGCAACCCCATGGACTGTAGCATGCCAGGCTCATCTGCCTTTCTGTTTCTCCTGGAATTTGCTCAAATCATCTCCATTGAGTCTGTGACACTATCTAATCATCTCAGTCTCTGCCTTCTCCTTCTTTTGCCTTCAATCTTTCCCAGCATCAGGGTCTTTTCAAATGAGTCAGCTCTTTGCATCCGGTGGCCAAAGTATTAGAGCTTCAGCAACAGTCCTTCCAATGAATATTCACAGCTGGATTTTCTTTAGGATTAACTGGCTTGATCTCCTTGCAGCCCAAGGGACTCTCAAGAGTCTTCTTTAGCACCATAGTTCAGAAAGCATCAATTCTTCAGTCCTCAGCCTTCTTTATGATCCAACTCTCATATCCCTACATGACTACTGGAAAAATCATAACTCTGACTATACAGACCTTTGTCAGTAAAGTGTTGTCTCTGCTTTTTAGTACACTGTCTGGGTTTGTTAGGGCTTTATTTCTAAGGAGCAAGTGTCTTTTAATTTCATGGCTATAGTCACTGTCTGCAGTGATTTTGTAGCCCAAGATGTTTAAGTCTGTCACTGTTTCCACTTTTTCCTCTAATGTTTTCTGTGAAGTGATGGGACCAGATGCCATGATCTTAGTTTTTGAATGTTGAGTTTTAAGCCAGCTTTTTCATTCTCCTCTTTCACCCTCAACAAGACGTTCTTTGGTTCCTCACTTTCTGCCTTTAGAGTGGTATCATCTGCATATTAGAGGTTGTTGATGTTTTTGCTGCCAATCTTGTTTCCAGCTTGTAACTTGTCCAGTCCATCATTCTGCATGATGTACTCTGCATATAAGGTAAATAAACAGGGTTACAAAAAACACCCTTGTCATACTCCTTTCTCAATTTTGAACAAGTCAGTTGTTCCATATAGGGTTTTAACTGTTGCTTCTTGACCTACATACAGGTTTCTAAGGAGACAGGTAAGGTGGTCTGGGATTCCCATCTTTTCAAGAATTTTCCAGTTTGTTTTGATACACAAACCAGAGGCTCTAGCATAGTCAATAGAGCACAAGTCGATGTTTTTTCCTGGAAATCCCTTACTTTCTCCATGATATAATTAATGTTGACAATTTGATCTCTGGTTTCTCTGCCTCTTTGAAACCCTCTTGTACGTCTGGAAGTTCTTGGCTTACATACTGCTTAAGCCTAGCTTGAAGGATTTTGAGCATTACCTTGCTAGCATGTGAAATGAGCACAATTTTTCACAGTAGTTTGAACATTCTTTGTCATTGTCCTTTGGGATTGGAATGAAAACTGAGTTTTTCCAGGCCTATGGCCACCGCCAAGTTTTCCAAATTTGCTGTCATATTGATTGAGTGCAGCACTTTAACAGCACCATCTTTTAGGGTTTTAAATAGTTGAGCTGGAATTTCATCACCTCCACTAGCTTTGTAGGTAGTAATGCTTCCTAAGGCCCGCTTATCACTTCACACTCCAGAATTTCTGGCTCTAGGTGAGTGGCCACACCACTGTGGTTATTCATGTCATTAAGACCTTTCTTGTATAGTTCTGTGTATCATTGCTACCTTTTCTTAATCTTTTATTTTAGGTCCTTATTGTTTCTGTCCTTTATCGTGCCCATCCTTTGCATGAAATGGTCTGTTGATATCTCCAACTTTCTTGATGAGATCTCTAGTCTTTCTCATTCTGTGGTTTTCATCTATTTCTTTGCATTAGTCGTTTAAGACCTTATTTCTCCTTGCTATTCTTTAGAACTCTGCATTCAGCTAGGTATATCTTTCCCTTTCTCCCTTGCCTTTCACATCTCTTCTTTTCTCAGCTATTTGTAAAACCTTGGGTGGCCATTCATGGCATGATCATATCTTCATTGAGTTACAGAAACCCCTTCATCAAGATAAGGCTGTGATCCATGAAGAGGTATCTGTTTTATACATATTATCAATCCCAATCTCTCAATTCATCATATCCTCCCATGCCCCACCTTGGTGTTCATATGTTTGTTCTCTATATGTATAACTCTATTTCTGCTTTGCAGATAGGTTCATCAGTAACATTTTTCTGGATTCCACATACATGTGTTAATATATGATATCAGTTTCACTTGTTCTGAGTTACTTCACTCTGTGATATTTTAAATGACTTTTCTTTGAAATGTAAAGAAACATATAATGTTTTACTGTCAAGAATATTGTGATTGACTAAAATTGTCACTGTCATGGACATCAAACATATTTA
Organism: Nanger dama; assembly: GCA_917880005.1. Classification (NCBI taxonomy): domain Eukaryota; kingdom Metazoa; phylum Chordata; class Mammalia; order Artiodactyla; family Bovidae; genus Nanger; species Nanger dama. The sequence continues at coordinate 35,292,653 of CAKJTW010000016.1, read as the reverse complement.
AACACCAGAATAGGCAACAGTGATAAAGGTGGTGATAAAATAGTTAAGCAAATAAATTTAATTGGCTCTTTTGAAGGGATTTACAAAAACAGTAATATGAGAAAAGGTTTATTGCAGGTGTTTGGTCAATGTTCTCTCAATTATTTGGTAAAATTAAGGAGTGTACATATGAGGTACATGTAATATAGGGTCAAAAAATATAAGAAATAATTAGTTTTCCTTTTTCAAGAGACCACAACAAATCAAGGTGCTTAAGTAAGATTTGTATCTTACATAAAATTTTACAGGTGAAATTTAAATCAATTTCCTCCTCCTTTTCTCGACAATAAACTGGTTAATAGTTGCTTATTATAAAATAAATCTTTCAAATACTTGGGAATCGTTAAGTATCCTCTTAGCTTTCTTTCTCCAATATAAAATTACTTATAAACTAATTTATGAATCATGCACATACCTTTAGAAGAAGCATAGTACATAAATTAACAACCCTCCTTGAGGAATAAACTCATGTGTTCCTTTTAAAATATATGCAACACTTCCCATTTATATGGGCAACATCACATATATCATCTGAATAGCAGTTTACATTTAGTATCTTTTACAAAAATGCAAACCAGTTTGGAGAGAAGTTCACTCTTTACGACTCTTTTAGGAGATAGGGAAAACCCTCTCTAAATATAAGAGCCGTGTTGGTGTTTTCTCTTATAGATTTCCATGTATCAAAATTTAGGGTAGCATTCCATTGGGGAAAGAAGGAAGGAAGGGAGGAAAGAAAGGAGAAAAGAAAAAGGGAAGAAAAAAAATGAAACCTGAAAAGAAAAAAATAATAAAACACCATGTCATTCTTTATTCATTATTAATTTCTTCCTTTCCTTTTCTCTCATTTAGTCCTCTCACGGCTTCTCCAATGTTTCCTTGTCCCCAGATTATCGTTTCCAGAACTCAGGCTCCTTTTCAGTTTAATGGCCCATTCTTCCTTACATTGTGTAATTGAGTGTCACCTAAGCCACTTCAATACTAACTCCTTGGTTAAGTCCAACTTAACATCTTCATAACTTTGCTAGACATATTTCTAGAAGCCAGTTTTTCTGTTGCTGTTGTTATAAGGGCATGCTTATTCTTCCAGGCACTTGGAGTCAGAATTTCTTTGTCATCTTTGATTTTAAATTTTAGTACCATGTTGGTGTTACCAAACTCTACTGGTCACAGCATCAAAATAGTTAGCTGATCACCCCTTCCCTCCTACTTTGAATAATGATCAAACTACTTCAATCCTCATTTCTCCTCATCTGTGCTGTGCTTAGTCATTCAATCATGTCTGAATCTTTGCAACCCCATGGATGATAGCCCATCAGGCTCCTCTGTCCATGGGGATTCTCCAGGCAAGGATACTAGAGTTTGTTGCTATGCCCTCCACGAGGGGATCCTCCCAACCCAGGGATAGAACCCAGGTCACCCACAGTGCAGGCGGAGGCTTTACAGTCTGAGCCACCAGGGAAGCCCATGAATACTGGAGTAGGTAACCTCTTCCTTCCCCAGGGAATACTCCAGACCCAGGAATTTAACCAGGGTCTCCTATATTGCAGGTGGATTCTTTACCAGCTGAGCTACCTAGATTATTATAAGAAATAATAATTTTAAACTAAGGTCTGTGTATTAATATATTGTCTTCCTCTGTATCAATCTATGCACAATGCTTCTATATTAATATTTCTTAAATTAAAAAGCCCAATTTATTTGATCCTTTAAGACTGTGAACAAATAATTACCCTAACATGTATGACCTTCAATAGCATCAAACCTATCAATAGTTCTTGATACTTATTTTCAGCCCAGTTTATTTCCCATATATAACTTAACCTGATAGATTCAATCCTGCTCTGTGTGCTTTCCTTCCTCTATGTTTTCATGCATGCTACACCCTCCACTAGGACACTCTTCTCCATTTGCAATGCCTAAACCCCTCAGCACTCCTCCTAATCTATTAAAATTCTATCCTGCCTTTGGTTTTGAAAAGCAGTATCATTCAGTAAATGCCCAGCATTTTCCCAATCCTCATAATAAAATGTTTGCTCCTTCCTTTGAATATCCATGCATTTATATTTGTACTTTTTAGATGCACTTAATTTTACCTACCTGTCATGTATGTATGCATACTTCTCTAATTTGTTTTATTAAATCTTAGAGCCACGGAGAGCAAGGATGTTGAGAAAATACTCACTGGTCAAGAAATGATTATAGTCTTGTGGTATACACCTAAGTCACTCCTAAGCATACAAAGATGAAGAAGGTTAAAAAAAAAAAAAAAAGACTGCTTAAAAATAAAATGACTCTGTCTGTAGTGGGTTTAGATTTATGTGACTGAAGACTGCTCTAGGATATTCAAATCAATGAATGTACAGAAACAATAGTAAATCTTTCAGTGGATGCTTATTTGTCTGGAAAAGAGACAGTCACACATTAGGCCATTGTGGTTTGACTCAAAATCAAAGCCATAGTCACTTTTGTGTTTTTAACCATGCTTCAAAGCATTCTCTTAAAAAACTGGAACTGCTAAACATATAGTAATGTCCTTATCCCGAGAAGGTCACAAGTGGTTTCTGTCGTGGTTCGCCTCATCTGTTTCCTCTGAACCCTGTTAAGACTGAGAAGGCCCACCTGATAGAGTTCTTGAGGCAATTGTTTCACTGTGGAGCCCCACATTGTACTACAAACTACTTTAAAATGTTTCTGGAAGGAATGCATCTTTAATTTAAAATGAACTCTCATTGCAAAAGCTTGAATGTACTTGAAATATCTGAGAAACCCTTGAAGTTATGAATATATAAAACCTCAAAGCTAGTCATTTTATAAATAAAAATCATTAATTTTTAATCAAAAGAAGATTTCCTCAGTGTAGGCTCCTAAATGTTTTATATCCGATATTCAGTGAAGGTTTGCTCTTTTTGGATGCCTTATCCTTGATGCCCTGCTCAATCTATTTGCCTTAATCTCAGCTACCATTCCAGCATGTGTGTACAATTGATTTTGTAGGACTTAGAGTCCAATCCTGGCATTCAGCCTGACTTTTATATATATATAGCAGAAAATATAGCAGTCATTTATTTTTTTGTTTGTTTCTTTTTCATTTACATTGTTTCTAAACTATGTTAAAAACACCTCCTTGGACTTCCAAGAGAGAAATCAAGAAAGAATATTTTGAGATGTATGTTTAAAGTTCAAATGGGTAATAATCTTGAAAGCTTCTGCTGGTTGAATATACGTCTTAATTTGCTGGCATTTTCTATTTCAGGTGATAAAATAATATAGTAGGTTAATATTTGGGGGAGAATACCATTTTATTACTAAAAATGTAAACATTTATTTAATTTCTATTAAAGATGCATTTTTAAGTCACATTTTTGTGACCATTTTCCCATTGATATTTGGAATCCAGATTAAAATGTTTAAAAATAAATTGTAATACATTTTTAAGTCCATGAGAAGATGAATAATAAATAAAGCCTAGGAAATATTTTAAACTTCCCTTTACTATCTAATTTTTGTCTGTTGAATTCTACTTTTAACAATGCCTGGACTCAAAGGAAACCAGAAAACCAAAAACATTAAAGAAGCTAAGAAAAATGCATTTGAAAATAGCTACTATAATATTAGAATAGTCAAAGAACATTGTATTTCTAAAACTATTTCATGACTGTACACCCATGATTACAAGTAATTTGGAGATTTTCTAACTTTTCATAATGTAATTATATTAATACATTAAATAAAACTTCTTTTATCCTAGTTCAAATATTTTCTTGTAAAAGATCAGCTCACAGTGCCTAATTAGCTTCGTAGATGAATGGAAGCTATAAGAGCAAAGACACAGTGAATTTCAGATAGGTATTCTACTCTAGTTGGTGAAGTTGGTTTCAATCGGTAAAGGTTAACGATTCAGAAAATGCTATATGTGGAAACTGAAACTGAACAATTAAGTAAATGGATGGCAGATAGTGGGAGCTAGGATTCATTCTGTTGGTATGGGGGATTCTAGATAAGCAAGGGCCCTAGAGAAGGAAATGGCAACCCACACCAGTATCCTTGCTTGGGAAATCCCATGGACAGAGGAGCTTGGCAGGCTACAGCCCATGGGGGTCTCAAAGAGTCAGACATGACTCATTGACTAAACAACAACAGATTAGATTAAAACCTAAACTATGAAAGAAATATGTTTCAATATATACTTATATAAATTATTGATTGAATAAATGAATCACTGGAGGGGAGCAAACAGTTATTCTGTGCAGAAGAATCTCAAATGATTTGTGTAGATACTCCCCTGCCCTGACAAAGAGAAGTGGAACATAACTTCCACTCCTTAACCTTCACATAGGACCTCCCACTAAAGAATACACTATGAAAAGCACGGGAAAAAATAACTCTATAGCCCAGAAGCCTGGCAAATACTATGTTGGCTAGGTAATGAAAGTCAACTGAGATAAGGTTGTGTTGATAGTATGCTAGTGACATGTTGTGAAAATGGTACTTCCTCTGTATTATTTTCCCTAAAAACCCATGACTCCAATCTAATCACGAGAAAAACATAAGGCAAATTCCAGTTAAGGAACAGTCAATAAAACATCTGACCAGTAGTCCACAGAACTGTTAAGGCCCTCAGAACCAAGAAAAGAAAGATTTAACAAACTGTCATAGTCTAGGAGCCTAAGGGGACATGATGACTAAAAGTAATGCAGTGTCTTGGATGGGTCACTGGAATAGAAAAAAAAAAAAAAAAAGACAACTGTTCCATACTAATGTAAGATCCATTAGCAATAGGGAAATGATGTGGGCTATATGAGAACTCCCTATACATGCTCATAGCTTTTCTGTAAATCTAAAACTATGCTGAACTAAAAATATATCTTTAAAATAATAACAAAACTTATTGGGGTGATGGACATGACCTGTTTGATGCTGATAGTATCTACACAACTCTGTCAGAATTCATAGAACTGTATACATACACATTATATCTCAATAAACTTTTCAGATGGTCCCCTGGCTTGTGGCTGTCAGAAAGTCTATGAAAATTACAAACCTCAGAGAATGTCTCTCTTTAATCACTGACATGGTGCCTCATGTCAGTGAGTACTTTCAACTGATTTCAAATATATTATGTATAGAGTTAGATGTCAGATATAATTGCATGTGCTATCACCTTATTTAAAATACATAAAATCATGGCTAAGTGATTAATATCCAAAATATAAAAAGTAGCTCATACAACTCAATATAAAAAAAAAAATAGTTCAATTAAAAAATAGACAGAGGAACTAAATAGACTTTTTTTTTTCCAAAGAGAATATGCAAGTGGCCAACAGGCACATGAAAAGATGCTCAACATCATTAATCATCAGGAAAATGCAAATCAAAACCACAATGAGATATCACTACCCACTTGTCAGAATGGCTGTCATCAAAAAGAATACAAATAATAAATGTTGGTGAAGATGTGGAGAAAAGGGAACCCTTGTACAACATTTTCAGGAATGTAAATTAATAGAGCCACTGTGGAAAACAGTATGGAGATTTCTCAAAGTAAATAAAAGTAAAAATACCATGTGCATGCATGCATGCTAAGTTGCTTCAGTCATGTTCAACTCTTTGCAACACTATGGACTACAGCCTGCAAGGATCCTCTGTCAATGGCAGTCTCAAGGCAAGAATACTGGAGTGGGTTGCCATGTCCTTCTCCAGGGAGTCTTCCCAACCCAGGGATTGAACCAGCATCTTTTAAGTCTCTTGCATTGGCAGGTGGTTTCTTTACCACTGGTGCCACCTGGAAAGCCCCCAAATACCATATGACCCAGCAATTCCAGTCTTGGGTAAATATTCAAAAGAAGCAACAACAGTAACTTGAAAAAGTACATACACCCTCAATGTTCATAGCAGCATTACTTACAAATTCCAAGATATGGAAGCAACCTAAGTGCCCATCAACAGATGTATGATTAAAGAAATGGTATATTTACACAATGGAATACTACTTGGCCATAAAAAGAAGAAAATGTTGCCATTTGCAACAGCATGGATAGACATGGAGGTGTTATGCTAAGTGAAATATGTCAGAGAAAAACAAATACTGTACATATTTATATGTGAAATCTGAAAAATGCAACAAACTAGTGAATATAATAATAAAGAAATAGACTCACAGATATGGAGAATAAACTAGTAGTTACCCACAGGGAGAAGAAACAGGAGAGGGACCATATAGGGATAGAGGATTAAGAGGTACAAGCAATTATGTATAAAATAAGCTTCAAAGATATATTGTAAAACAGCAGAAATATAGCCAATATTTTATAATAACTAAATGTCGCATAACCTTTAAAAACTATGAATCACTATATTGTATATCTGTAGTGTATAAATCATACATCAACTACACTTCAGTTAAAAATAAACTGCATTGCAGTACAGAGTGCTGAAGGTGATCCACCTTAGATTTGAGTCCCAGTTCTGCCACTTACTAACTGCAATCTTAGACAAATCATTTCACTCACCCGAACCTCAATATCCACATCAATACAATGAGATTAATAATACTTACATCATAACGCATTTTAAAGATTAGATAAACCAAATTTAGAGCTAATTATCATGCACAAATAAATGAAAGTGCTCTATCAATGGTAGTGATATGTTTATTCTAATATAATTTTATAAATATATTTATTATAATGTAATTAATTAAATATGTTTATTATAATGTAATTTTATAAGAGTGTGATGTGTTACATAGAGATAAATGAAAGAGTCACAGCAGTGGAAAACTCTAATTGAAGGCAGGCTAACCTTTCCAGTGGTTTTCAAAACAGTCTATTTTTAACCCTGGCTTCTCATATAATGTTAAACCAAGAACTAATGTTAACTGGAGATTGTTCAGGTTGTAGTAATTCCATTTCTGTTTGATGGAATAAACAGTCTAATTAGTGAACTTTTACAATAACCAATTTGTTCCTCATGGAAATCTAGGGTAAAGGGATCACTTAAGTGGTTTTTACCTACAACAAAGAAACTTTCTTTTTTTTTCTCTTTCTGATAAATTGTGTAACTCAAAGGTCAGTAATAGTTTCATGCATCACAAGTCCTTTCTCGTGCCTCACAGTGCCTCAGGGCATGCATTCTAATGTGATCTGTCAGCCCCTACCTAACAGATTTAGTTCTTACTTGTAATATATTAATAGCTTCATTTTTAGATTTTGTTTTTTTCCCAAATAGCACTAAGAAATTGATTGCCAGCTCACTGAGTTGAGAATGGAAGCAGATTGTTGAGCATGAATTACGGTCATGAAAACAGCATCAAGACTGCAGATTTGAATATGATAAATAAGAGAGAACTTACAAAGGAGTTGAGAAGCCAGCTGGGTGATTTTGCTATTAGAAATGGAAGAGATGGAGCTTTCTGGCATGTTTTTAAGCTTCAGAAATAGTTGCCAAGGCATGCAATAAGAAATTACCAACTACTTCAAAAGATGTAAACATCTATTTTTCTTTTATTCTAAAGCATGGTGATTCTCACAGGTTCTTAAAAATGCACAGTGGCGGGGGGTGGAGGGGGAACAGATCCTTATTTAATCTCTACTAAGTGAAAGAGTAGAGAATATATCAGATATGCAATTAAAAGACCGATTTACATATACTTTTTAAATTTTATTTATTTTCTTTGGAGGCTAATTGCAATATTCTAGTGGTTTTTGCTATACATTGACATGAATCAGCCGTGGGTGTACATGTGTCCCCCATCCTGAACTCCCCTCCCATCTCCCTCTCCATCCCATCCCTCAGGGTTGTACCAGGGCACTGGCCCTGAGTGCCTTGCCTCATGCATCAAACCTGGACTGATGATATGTTTCACATATGGTAATATACATGTTTCAATGATATTCTCTCAAATTATCTCACCCTCATCTTCTCCAGTACTTTGGCCACATCATGAGAAGAGCTGACTCACTGGAAAAGACTCTGATGCTGGGAGGGATTGGGGGCAGGAGGAGAAGGGGACGACCAAGGATTAGATGGCTGGATGGCGTCACAGACTCAATGGACGTGAGTCTGAGTGAACTCCAGATGGTGATGAACAGGGATGCCTGGTGTGCTGCAATTCATGGGGTCACAAAGAGTCAGACATGACTGAGCGACTGAAATGAACTGAACTGAACTGAACATCTTCTCCTACAGAGCCCAAAAGTCTGTTCCTTACATCTGTGTCTCTTTTGCTCTCTCATATATAGGGTCATTGTTACCATCTTTCTAAATTCCATATATATGTGTTAATATACTGTATTGGTGTTTTTCTTTCTGACTTATTTCACTCTGTATAATAGACTCCAGTTTCATCCACCTCATTAGAACTGATTCAAATGCATTCTTTTTAATAGCTGAGTAATATTCCATTGTGCGTATGTACCACAGCTTTCTTATCCATTCATGTGCCAATGGACATCTAGGTTGCTTCCATGTCCTAGCTATTGTAAACAGTGCTGCGATGAACATTGGGGTACATGTGTCTCTTTCAATTCTGGTTTCCTCGGTGTGTATGCCCAGCAGTGGGATTGCTGGGTCCTATGGCAACCTAGATAGCATATTCAAAAGCAGAGACATTACTCTGCCAACTAAGGTCAAGGCTATGGATTTTCCTGTGGTCATGTAGGAGTGAGAGCTGGACTGTGAAGAAGGCTGAGCGCTGAGTGCTGAAGAATTGATGCTTTTGAACTGTGGTGTTGGAGAAGACTCTTGAAAGTCCCTTGGACTGCAAGGAGATCCAACCAGTCCATTCTGAAGGAGATCAGCCCTGAGATTTCTTTGGAAGGAATGATGCTAAAGCTAAAACTCCAATACTTTGGCCACCTCATGAGAAGAGTTTACTCATTGGAAAAGACTCTGATGCTGGGAGGGATTGGGGGCAGGAGGAGAAGGGGACGACAGAGGATGAGATGGCTGGATGGCATCATTGACTCGATGGACAAGAATCTGAGTGAACTCTGGGAGTTGGTGATGGATAGGGAGGCCTGGCGTGCTATGACTCATGGTGTCGCAGAGTCGGACACGACTGAGCGACTGAAATGAACTGAACTGAACTGATGGAAGTTATATTTCCAGTTTTGTAAGGAATCCCCACACTGTTCTCCATAGTGGCTGTACTATTGTGCATTCCCACCAACAGTGTAAGAGGGTTCCCTTTTCTCCAAACCCTCTCCAGCATTTGTTTGTAGACTTTTTGATAGCAGCCATTCTCGCTGGAATAAGATGGTACTTCATTGTGATTTTGATCTGCATTTCTCTGATAACAAGTGATACTGAGTATGTTTTCTTGTGTTTGTTATCTGTCTGTATGTCTTCTTTGGAGAAATGTCTGTTTAGTCCTTTGGCCAAATTTTTTTTTTTTTTTTTGAGGGTCATTTGTTTTTCTGGAATTGAGCTGCATGCATATACTGTCTTTGTTACTCTGCCAATATAATGTCAGGGATCATAAAGTCATTTAGTCTGCTTAAGTTAGCAGGTCTTATAGAGTCTGCCTCACTAGGTTTTGATGAATTTCAAATCAATCCATGAAGTAAAGAACTGATAAGCTGGACTTCATTAACACTGAAATTTCTGTTGTGCAAAAGGCAGTCAAGAAAATGAGAAGACAAGTGAGAAACTGGGAGAAAATATTTGCAAAATATGTATCTGATAAAAGAGTTTTATCCAAAATACACCAGAAAAACCCTCTAAAAACTCAAAAATAGAAAATGAACAACCTAATTTAAAAATGGGTACAAAACCTGAACAGATATCAGACTGCAGAAAAAATATAGATGGCAAGTAAGCCCATGGGAAAAAAATGTTTCTAATCATATGTTATTAGGGTATTGCAAAATAAAACAATGAGATACTACTACACACTGATTAGAATGGAGAAAATCCAAGATATTGACAGTATCAAGCGCTAATATCAGTTTGGAGCAACAGGAACTGCCATTCATTGCTAGTGGGAATGCAAAATGCTACAATCACTCTGGAAGGCAGTATGATGGTTTCTTACAAGACTAAGCATATTTTTAGCATACAATCCAGGAATCATGCTTCTTGGTACATACCCAAGTTTGTTGGGAACTTATGCCTGCATACTGTACTCTATAGTAGCTTTCTTCATAACTGATAAAACTCAAAGGTGGCCAAGATGCCCTACAGCAGGTGAATGGATAAATAAACTGTGGTACATCCAGATAATGGGATAGAATTTGGCACTAAGAAATGAACTATCAAGCCATGGAAGAACTGTAGATGTATATTAATAGGTGAAAGAATCCAATTTGAAAAGGCAATGCACTGTGTGATTCCAATTGCATGACATTCTGGCAAGAGCAAACCTATGGAGACAGTTAACTGATCAGTCGTTGCCAGCAGCTGAGGGAGTGATGAACAGTCAGACCATAGAGGATTTCAGGATCTCAGACTTTTCTACGGATACTAATAGTTGAGACATGTCATTTATCCATACTCATACATCTGTCCGTACTCATGAAATGTAAGACTCTAACAGTGGCCTCTAATATAAACTATGTGTTTGGGTGAAAATGATGTGGCAGTGCCATTTCATCAGTTAGCACAGTTCTACTGTTCTGGTGAGGAATGCTGATACCGAGGGAAGCTGCATGTGCTGGAGCAGAGGTATATGGAAAGTTTCTGTATCTTCCTCTGAATTTTGCCGTGAAACTAAAACTATTTTTTTAAAATAGAGTACATTTTAAAAATATATAGTGTGTGGATGACCTCCATTAGAATCACTTCAGAGCAGGGCATCTCTGGTGGCTCAGTGGTAAAGAATCTGCCAGGGGATTTGGATTTGATCCCTGATCCAGGCTGGCATGCCTCAGAACAACTAAGCCCATACCCGCAATTATTGAACCTGTACTCTAGAGCCAAGGAGCCACAACTGCTGGGCCCCTGTGCCACAACTGCTGAAGCTCTCATGCCCTAGAGTTCATGCTCCTCAACAAGAGAGACCACCACAAGGAGAAGTCTGAGCACTGAAACTAGAGTAGCCACCACCTGCCATAGCTAGAGAACAGCCCACACAGCAACAGAGGCCCAACACAGCCAAACACAAATAAATCAAGAAATATATATTTTAATAAAGAATCACTTCAGGGCAATGGTGATTGTTTTTAGTGCAGATTCTCAAACCTCATATTGGTCCTACAGAAATTTAATCAGTAGACATGGGACCATATAACCTGGATTTTTAATAGGCTACTCAGATGATTATTATAAATAGGATAGTCATATGATTTATCATCCAAAGTCAAGATATTGAGAGAAGGAAGAACTGTTATTAATTATGCCAGGACTTATATGGTTACCCCATTTAAGAAAACCGACTTGAGAACTGCTACCTACAACAGTGATTCTTATTCCCAGATACACACTGGAATTCTCTTGGATTGCTTTTAAAAACAATTATACACCCAAGTCCTCTCCAAAATTCTTAAATCAGGCACTGACATTTTAATATAGCTTCTTAGATATTTCTATGTGGATTCATGTGGTCCTCATTAAATCCATGAATAAGTTCTTATTTTAAGAGGGAAAAAGAAAACATCTGTTAGAAAAATAAAGACAACACTGTCACATTAAAAGAAAAAAGAAAGATCATGTTGCCTAAAGATAACAAGAGCATCCTACAGCTCAAGGGCCCTGTGTAATTTAAAATATATATACTTCTATTTTTATTTATTTATTTTTTTAATTACAATACTGTATTTGTTTTGCCATACATTGACACGAATCAGCCATAGGTGAACACAATCTCCCAATGCCGAATCCCCCTCCCACCTCCCACCCCCCACCCCCGACTTGAATCATCCTGTGCATCAGCCCCATGCCTCCTGCATCCTACATTGAACATAGACTAGCGCCTCGTTTCTTACAGGAAAATATACATGTTTCATTGCCATTCTCCCATACCATCCCACCCTTTCCCTCTCCCTCAGAGTCCAAAAGCCCACTCTATACCTCTGTGTCTCTTGTTGTCTCACATGGAGGGTCATCATTACTGTCTTCTAAATTCCATATATATATGTCAGTATACTGTATTGGTGTTTTTCTTTCTGGCTTAGTTCACTCTGTATAATCGGTTCCAATTCCATCCATCTCATTAGAACTGAGTCAAATTTATTCTTTTTAAGGGCTGAGTAGTATTCCATAGTGTATATGAACCACAGCTTTCTTATCCATTCATCTGCTGATGGACATCTAGGTTGCTTCCATGATCTGTCTATTATAAACAGCGCTGTAATGAACATTGGGGTACATGTGTCTCTTTCACTTCTGGTTTCCTCAGTGTGTATGCCCAGCAGTGGGATTGCTGGGTCATAAGGCAGTTCTATTTGCAATTTTTAAGGAATCTCCACACTGTTTTCCATAATGGCTGTACTAGTTTGCATTCCCACCAGCAGTGTAAGAGGGTTCCCTTTTCTCCACATCCTCTCCAGCATTTATTGCTTGTAGACTTTTGGATTGCAGCCATTCTGACTGGTGTGAAATGGTATCTCATTGTGGTCTTGATTTGCATTTCTCTGATAATGAGTGATGTTGAACATCTTTTCATGTGTTTGTTAGCCATCCATATGTCTTCTTTGGAGAAATGCCTATTTAGTTCTTCGGCCCATTTATTTATTGGATCATTTATTTTTCTGGAGTTGAGCTGCATAAGTTGCTTATATATCTTTGAGATTAGTTGTTTGTCAGTTGTTTCATTTGCTATTGTTTTCTCCCATTCAGAAGGCTGTCTTTTCACCTTGCTTATAGTTTCCTTTGTTGTGCAGAAGCTTTTAATTTTAATTAGATCCCATTTGTTTATCTTTGCTTTTATTTCCAGTATACTGGGAGTTGGATCATAGAGGATCCTGCTGTGATTTATGTCGGAGAGTGTTTTGCCTATGTTCTCCTCTAGGAGTTTTATAGTTTCTGGTCTTACATTTAGATCTTTAATCCATTTTGAGTTTATTTTTGTGTATGGTGTTAGAAACCGGTCTAGTTTCAGTCTTTTACAAGTGGTTGACCAGTTTTCCCAGCACCACCTGTTAAAGAGACTATCTTTACTCCATTGTATATTCTTGCCTCCTTTGTCGAAGATAAGGTGTCCATAGGTATGTGGGTTAATCTCAGGGCTTTCGATTTTGTTCCATTGATCTATATTTCTGTCTTTGTGCCAGTACCATACTGTCTTAATGACTGTGGCTTTGTAGTAGAGCCTGAAGTCAGGCAAGTTGATTCCTCCAGTTCCATTTTTCTTTCTCAAGATTGCTTTGGCTATTCGAGGTTTTTTGTATTTCCATCAAATCTTGAGATTATTTGATCTAGTTCTGAGAAAAATACTGCTGGTAGCTTGATGGGAATTGCATTGAATCTGTAGATTGCTTTGGGTAGTATACTCATTTTCACTATATTGATTCTTCCAAGCCATGAGCATGGTATATTCCTCCATCTATTAGTGTCCTCTTTGATTTCTTTCATCAGTGTTTTATAGTTTTCGTTTATAGGTCTTTAGTTTCTTTAGGTAGGAATATTCCTAAGTATTTTATTCTTTTCGTTGCAATGGTGAATGGAATTGTTTCCTTGACTTCTTTTTCTACTTTCTTGTTATTAGTGTATAGGAATGCAAGAGATTTCTGAGTGTTGATTTTATATCCTGCAACTTTACTATATTCACTGATTAGCTCTAGTAGTTTTCTGGTCGAGTCTTTAGGATTTTCTATGTAGAGGATCATGTCATCTGCAAACAGTGAGAGTTTTACTTCTTCTTTTCCAATTTGGATTCCTTGTATTTCTTTTTCTGCTCTGATTGCTGTGGCCAAAACTTCCAGTACGATGTTGAAGAGTAGTGGTGAAAGTGGACACCCTTGTCTTGTTCCTGACTTTAGGGAAATGGTTTCAATTTTTCGCCATTGAGGATAATGTGAGCTGTGGGTTTGTCATATATAGCTTTTATTATGTTGAGGTATGTTCCTTCCAGTCCTGCTTTCTGGAGAGTTTTTATCATAAATGGATGCTGAATTTTGTCAAAGGCTTTTTCTGCATCTATTGAGATAATCATATGATTTTTATTTCTCAGTTTGTTAATGTGATGAATTACATTGATTGACTTGTGGATATTGAAGAATCCTTGCATCCCTGGGATAAAGCCCACTTGGTCATGATGTATGATATTTTTAATGTGTTGCTGGATTCTGATTGCTAGGATTTTGTTAAGGATTTTTGCATCTATGTTCATCAGTGATATTGGCCTGTAGTTTTCTTTTTTTGTGGTGTCTTTGTCAGGTTTTGGTATTAGGGTGATGGAGGCCTCATAGAATGAGTTTGGAAGTTTACCTTCCTCTGCAATTTTCTGGAATAGTTTCAGTAAGATAGGTATTAGCTCTTCTCGGAATTTTTGGTAGAATTCAGCTGTGAAGCCGTCTGGACCTGGGCTTTTGTTTGCTGGAAGATTTCTGATTACAGTTTCAATTTCCGTGCTTGTGATGGGTCTGTTAAGATTTTCTATTTCTTCCTGGTTCAGTTTTGGAAAATTGTACTTTTCTAAGAATTTGTCCATTTCTTCCAAGTTGTCCATTTTACTGGCATATAATTGCTGATAGTAGTCTCTTATGATTCTTTGTATTTCTGAGTTGTCTGTCGTGATCTCTCCATTTTCGTTTCTAATTTTGTTGATTTGATTTTTTTTCTCTTTGTTTCTTGATGAGTCTGGCTAATGGTTTGTCAATTTTATTTATCCTTTCAAAGAACCAGCTTTTTGCTTTGTTGATTTTTGCTATGGTCTCTTTTGTTTCTTTTGCATTTATTTCTGCCCTAATTTTTAGGATTTCTTTCCTTCTACTAACTCTGGGGTTCTCTATTTCTTCCTTTTCTAGTTGCTTTAGGTGTAGAGTTAGGTTATTTATTTGACTTTTTTCTTGTTTCTTGAGGTATGCCTGTATTGCTATGAACTTTCCTCTTAGCACTGCTTTTATAGTGTCCCAAAGGTTCTGTGTAGTTGTGTTTTCATTTTCATTTGTTTCGATGCATATTTTGATTTCTTTTTGATTTCTTCTGTGATTTATTTATTATTCAGTAGGGTGTTGTTCAGCCTCCAAATGTTGGAATTTTTAATAGTTTTTCTCCTGTAATTGAGATCTAACCTTAGTGCACTATGGTCAGAGAAGATGCTTGGAATAATTTCAATTTTTTTGAATTTATCAAGGTTAGATTTATGACCCAGAATGTGATCTATTCTGGAGAAGGTTCCGTGTGCACTTGAGTAAAAGGTGAAATTCATTGTTTTGGGGTGAAATGCATCGTTTGGGGTGAAATGTCCTATAGATATCAATTAGGTCTAACTGGTCTATTGTATCATTTAACGTTTGCGTTTCTTTGTTAATTTTCTGTTTAGTTGATCTGTCCATAGGTGTGAGTGGGGTATTAAAGTCTCCACTATTATTGTGTTATTATTAATTTCCCCTTTCATGCTTGTTAGCAATTGTCTTACATATTGCGGTGCTCCTATGTTGGGTGCATATATATTTATAATTGTTATATCTTCTTCTTGGATCGATCCTTTAATCATTATGTAGTGGCCTTCTTTGTCCCTTTTCACAGCCTTTGTTTTAAAGTCTATTTTATCGGATATGAGTATTGCTACTCCTGCTTTCTTTTGGTCTTTATTTGCATGGAATATCTTTTTCCAGCCCTTCACTTTTAGTCTGTATGTGTCCGTTGTTTTGAGGTGGGTCTCTTGTAAGCAGCATATATAGGGATCTTGTTTTTGTATCCATTCAGCCAGTCTTTGCCTTTTGGTTGGGGCATTCAACCCATTTACATTTAAGGTAATTATTGATAAGTATGCTCCTGTTGCCATTTACTTTATTGTTTTGGGTTTGGGTTTATACGTCCTTTTTGTGTTTCCTTTCTAAAGTCTATCCTTTAGTATTTGTTGGAGAGCTGGTTTGGTGGTGCTGAATTCTCTCAGCTTTTGCTTGTCTGGAAAGCTTTTGATTTCTCCTTCATATTTGAATGAGATCCTTGCTGGGTACAGTAGTCTTGGCTGAAGGTTATTATCTTTCATCACTTTAAGTATGTCTTGCCATTCCCTCCTGGCCTGAAGAGTTTCTATTGAAAGATCTGCAGTTATTCTTATGGGGATCCCTTGTGTGTTATTTGTTGTTTTTCCCTTGCTGCTTTTAATATTTGTTCTTTGTGTTTGGTATTTGTTAGTTTGATTAAAATATGTCTTGGGGTGTTTCGCCTTGGGTTTATCCTGTTTGGCACTCTCTGGGTTTCTTGGACTTGGGTGATTATTTCCTTCCCCATTTTAGGGACGTTTTCAATTATTATCTCCTCAAGTATTTTCTCATGGTCTTTCTTTTTGTCTTCTTCTTCTGGGACTCCTATAATTCGAATGTTGGAGCGTTTCATATTGTCTTGGAGGTCTCTGAGGTTGTCCTCATTTCTTTTAATTCGCCTTTCTTTTTCCCTCGCTGATTCATTTATTTCTACCATTCTATCTTCTATTTCACTAATCCTATCTTCTGCCTCCGATATTCTACTATTTGTAGCCTCCAGAGTATTTCTGATCTCATTTATTGCATTATTCATTATATGTTGACTCTTTTTATTTCTTCTAGGTCCTTGTTAAACCTTTCTTGCATCTTCTCAATCCTTGACCCCAGGCTATTTATCTGTGATTCCACTTTGATTTCAAGATTTTGGATCATTTTCGCTATCAGTATTCGAATTCTTTCTCAGGTAGATTCCCTATCTCTTCCTCTTTTGTTTGGTTTGGTGGGCTTGTCTCCTGTTCCTTTACCTGCTGGGTATTCCTCTGTCTCTTCATCCTGGTTATATTGCTGCGTTTGGGGTGGCTTTTCTATATTCTGGGAATTTGTGGAGTTCTCTTTATTATAGAGTTTCCTCTCTGTGTTTGGGGTTATATCAGTGGCTTGTCAAAGTTTCTTGATCAGGGAGGCTTATGTTGGAGTTCTAGTGGGTGGATCTGGATTTCCTCTTTCTGGAGTGCTGTGACGTGTGAAGTAATGGGTTACATGACGTCAGTGGTTTTGGAGTATTTTGAGTTGCCTGTGTATTGAAGCTCAGGGGCTTGTTCTTGTGTTGCTGGAGAATTTGCGTGGTATGTCTTGCTCTGGAGCTTGTTGGCCCTTGGGCAGTGCTCAATTTTTAGTATGGGTATGAAGGCGTTTGATGAGCTCTAATTGGATAATGTACCCTGTATTCAGGAATTCTTTGATGATCTCAGGATTTGGAATTATGCCTCCTGATTCTGGTTTTCAGATTTATTTTTAGAATAGGCTCATGATTTCTCCGTCTATTCAGCACTAATGTTAAAACGTCTAGGTTAATGATGATAGGTTTCTCCACCTTGAGGGTCGTCCCTAGAGGATCGGTGAGTTACTTGGAGGAGAGAAGAGGGAGGGAGTAGTTAGAGGTGAGTGGAATTGGATGAGGTGGAATCATAAGAGGGAAAAGCAAGTTAGCCCGTAACCACTTTCTTGTGTGTGCTCCGAAGTCTGGACTGCTCAGAGGTGGTCACAGAGTTATACATGGAAGAGGAGAGGAAGGAAGTAGATAGAGATGGACAGGAGGATAAAAGAGGGAGATAAGGAAGGAGGGATACAGATCCGGTCAGTGACCAGTTCCCTTAGAGTTCTCCTCCTTCTGGAACGCTCAGAGGTTCATAGGGTTGGGTAGAGAGGGGGAGGGGGAGGGAGGGAGACAAAAGCCACCTGGTGGCGAAAAGGGAGATTCCAAAGGTGGAGAGAGTGGTCAAGCCAGTAGTCTTGCACTCATGTAAAACTAGGTGCTGAGGATTAGGTTTTTAAAAGTACAAAATTGGCAACAAATACCAAAATGCCAAGATTAAAAATCTGGAGTATAAATTGGATTTTCAAAGATAGATTATTGAAGAGAAGATGAAGAAGTAGAGAGAAATTTAAAAAAAAAAAATAGAGAAAAATAAAAAAAGAAAAAAAGTAAAATATAATAAAATACTCCAGAATTATTAAAAGACAACTTCCTTCACCAATAAGACTATATACTGCTTTTGCTTAAACAATAGGGTTTTTTTTTTTAAGTAATATTAGGTTCTAAAAATAATAACTAGAAATATAGAATACTTAAAAATTTAAGGAAGTTTAGGGGAAAAAGGATGAAAAAGAAAAGGATAAACAAATTTAAAAAGGAAAAAAAGTAATTTTTAAAGAAAGAGAACAAAATTCTTAAAAAAAAAAATCACGCTTCCACATCATCCCCCCTCAAAAAATTTTTACGGTGTATCTGGCGCTTTCTCTGTCGTTGAGGGCTGTGTGGGGTCACTACCAAGGCAGTTCCCTCTGTTTGACTTCCTCTGTTTGCTGGTCTCTTCCGTGTCTGATTTCTGTCTTGCCACAAGGAGGGTGGTGATGAGCTCTGCACTGGGCTTGCCCTTCCCAATCCGCGGGATAACCGTGTGGGGCCTGCCCTATGTTTCATGCAATTCCCTGGTTTAAGCCGCTCAGGATTGGCGCTCAGGAAGTCCCCTCCCGGGTGCCGGGTTTGGTTCCAAGTCCAAGTGGTAGGGAGTTTGGCACGGACTATTGTTGCAGAAGTCTCAATAAAGAAGCTTGCTTGCAATTTGGTAGGTAATGTCTCTCTTGAGCTACGTCTGCCCTCTTCCCGCTTCAGGCTCTGGCTGCCCGTCGCCGGTGGGGGATGGTCTGCAGCCGGCTATTTCCGATCCGTCCTTTGTTCTGTGCGCGGGCCTGTCAGTGTCTTATGTTCGAGCGTTTCGCGTGTTAGTTACCCCCAGTCTGGTTTGTTAGTCCGGGATAAATCCTTCTATCCACGCGCGGACCCGATTCTGGCCCTGTTACGCCCCGATTCTCGAGAAAAGCCCTGCAGCCTACGTCTCCCGCGGCCCAATTCTTAGAAAGCTCTGTCGCAGGCGCGCTCCTCCCCTGCCCAACCCCCGCTGCTGTCGGATGCAGGCGTTTGCGCTGCTTATCCGCTGGGGGTTATACTGTTGAATTCATAATCTGTTGGTTTTAATTATTTATTTATTCTTCCTTCCTGTTATGTTGCCCTCTGTGCTTCCAGGGCTCGCCCCATGCACAGCTGTGAGAAAGTTCCCCAATTTTAGGGAACCTCTCTCTTTAAGAGTCTCTTCCTGGGACGGGATTCCCTTCCCGTGCCGGGGTTCCCTCCCTACCTCCTTTGTCTATAACTTCGTTCTTTAAAATAATATAAAGTATTTCCTACCTGGCTTTGAAGCCAATGATCTGCTTTGCTGGATGCCTGATGTCCTCTGCCAGCAGTCAGAAGTTATTTTGTGGAATTTGCTCAGCGTTGAAATGTTCTTTTGATGAGGTAGAGAGGGAGAGAGTGTTCTCCCCATCCTATTCCTCCGCCATCTTTTTCCCCAAAATATATATACTTTTAATATAGTACAGCAAACAAGTTCCATGGGTTGAGATAGCATGGGTGACATGAAACACAATCCTAGGAGAAAAAGAGAACATTGGGAGTGATGGCACTGAACAGGAAATGTTTCCATTATTCAGAGGAATCATATTTCCAGGCCTCTGGCAAGAGAAGGGGAAGAGGAAAGATTATTGATGTATGAGCACATAGTTAAAAGGGAGGCAAAACATTACTCACAGGTGTGAGGATACGTTCCTCACAGAAAGGATGAGCTTCATGAAGGGTAGCTGGGAAGGAGGAAGTGGTGGAGGCAAGTGCTTTCAAGGAAACTCATGACCATCTTTAAAGCCTGCTGTTGGGTTCTAGAGAGGATGAAATAAATACCCTGGGGCTTGAGTGAGTTCTGATGTTGGGTTTGGGTTTGATGATCACTCTCAGAAGTTATCCTTAGGTTTCTAGTCCTTGAATTCTCTTATCTTAGATAATGTCCTCTTCTTCTCCTGTATACTTAGGGCTAACTCATGGAAATCTAGCTAAAGAATTAGTTATATGGGTTTCATGATGGAGAGAAGAAAGGACAGGAAAATTTATAATAAGACAATAGCATCAAGATGAAAGTTTTGGAGACAAGCAAACCTGGGTTCAGACCGTGACTCTTTCATTTATCAGCCAGGGTGTCTGTGTTTTGTTTCTCTTCTGGAAAATGGAAAGATTAACACTAGCCTCAAAGTTGTGAATAGTGAGAAAAGAAATGAAAAGCTAATTACATATTAAGTGCTTAGCCAATTGTAGGTAGTATTAGTACCAAACTAATCACTTTACTTACAAAGTCCATATGGTCAAAGCTATGTTTTTCCAGTAGTCATGTGCAGATGTTAGAGATGGACCATAAAGAAGGGTGAATGCCAAAGGACTGATGCTTTTGAATTGTAGTGCTGGACAGACTATTGAGAGTCCCTTGGACAGCAAGGAGATCAAACAAGTCAGCCCTAAAAGAAATCAACCCTGAATAGTTTTTGGAAGGACTGATACTGAAGTTGAAGCTCCAATACTTTGGCCAGCTGATGCAGAGACAATAAATTGGAAAAGACCCTGATGGTAGGAAAGATGGAGGCAGCAGAAGAAGGGGGTCAATAGAGGATGAGATGGTTGGATGGCGTCACTGACAAAGTGAACATGAATCTGAAGAAATTCCAAGCAGTAGTGGAGGACAGGGAAGCCTGGAGTGCTGCAGTCCATGGGGTCAAAAGGAGTCCTAACAACTTAGTGACTGAATAACAAATAGCTACAGGAGCTTTGATAATTTTTTAAGAGAAAAGAAGGCCAAAAGAGATAGAGCATGTAGGGAGTAACTTAGCAAACGAATGATTGAGAATGTGAAATAAACAGAAGCTTCATTTCCAAAGATCTTAACCAATAGCCCACATAAGACTTTCTTAGGAAATCTTTAAATTAAATCTTTAATTAAATGTTAATAGTCAGAGACTTGGAGTAGTGAATATAGTGCTAGGAAGTAGAACAGTGGAGTTAACAATCGATTATAATCCAAAAGATCTACAAAAAAATGGAGATTTAGAAAGAAGTCAAAATAATTCTTTTCATTTTTCGCTTCTATTTTAGAATTAAATCTATCGATTTGGGATTTTTTTGGTATATGCAATATTTGTTCAAATGCTTAAGAAAGTATAAAACAGAGTTTAATAAGCTGTTTACCAAACTTCTGGTTTCTGAATGCTTTTCGTAAGTAATGTTTTCTTACCTCTCCATCACTAAAATTCCTAGATTTTTTTTTAATTTAAATATGAAATCTGATGTAAACCATTCATTTGACAGTTTAGTTTGTTTATCTAGATCCATTTTAAAACTGCATTATTATCTTTAAATGTATTTTTAGTCAAATCAAAGTAAATATTTCTTTCCATAAATTTTTTAATTTTACAATGAAATTAGTTTGGCATAAAAATCCCTTACATAATTCAATATTGTCCACAGTAGCATTTAAAAGGATTAGTTAACTTTTACTCTTAAATATTCCTAGATTGTCTCATAAAAGTCTTTGTGAAAAGCCAAGTTTACTTTTATTACTGAAAATTTTCTAGTTTTATATTTTGCTTTGTATATGTCTTGATTAAGCATACTCATTTTGTTTCCTCTATAGATGCATTTATCATGTCAACATCATATTTCTTCTTTTAATATGTAAAATTGACATTTTTATGAAGTTGCCAGATATTTTCCTTACGTGTCTATTTTCATCGTATTCATAATTGGCAGTATTTGCTGTTTCATATAATTTAGAGATAACTTTTTAAAAGTCTTTATGGTGAGAGAAATCACTTTCTGTGAGTTACAAGATCTTAATTATTACCTCCATTAGTTTGGGAGATTTTCATTTGTTTCCTTTGATAATAATGTTCATATGATCTTCTCAAGAAATGTTCTGGTTACATGCAGAAAAAGAACTCAATATAATAGAACATCCTTCTCAAGCAATGTAATTTGTTTTTAATTAGATCCATTTGAATTTTTCCCGTTAACAGTTCCTCAAACATTGTCATCCTACTTCTCTTCCTTATTCCATTGCCTAATTTGTTGAAAATATGAGCTACACCTGCTGCTTCCATTCTTCATTTGTAAGATTCTGTAATAGGTTTCTATACTTTTACTGAAATTGCACATTCATGTGCTAGCCATCTGTATCAGTTTCCTATTGTTGCTGTAACAAGTTGGAATAGACTTGGAGGCTAAAAACAACACAAACTTTTATATTACAGTTTTGGAGAACTGATGTCTGAAATGGGTCTCACTAAGCTAAAATCAAAAGTTTGAGAAGGGCTGTGTTCCATTCTGGAGAATCAGATTTCTTGTCTTGCTTCTAGAGGATAAGTGCACTCCTTTGCTTATAGCTTCTTTCCATCTTCAAAGCCAGAGATGGCTTTCTCACAATGAGTCACTCTGATACTGACTCTTATGCCTCCTATTCCATATACAAAAGAGCCTGTGATTAAATTATTTCTACTAGGATAATTCAGAAAAATCTCCCTATTTTACTATCAGCTAATTAGGAAAACTCCATCTGCAAGCTTAATTCCTCTTTGCCATGTAATATAACATAGTCACAGGTTTTAGGTATGAGGATGTGGGTATCTCTGGGGACTTATTATTCCATCTTCTATACATCCCTATCATCAAATTCTGTTCACTTGTACATGATCTGTCTTGGTCTCCATAGCTGGTGATTTTTGGTTTTGTTACTCTTTTGTGGGTGTTCTGTGAGGTTTTCTAAATCATGACAATCTCCTTCTCCTTATATTTCCTTTTCTGGAGAAATTCTCTATTTTTCCCGTAAAGGTATGATTTTTACTCCATGCTGATGATTCCAAAATGTATATTTTTAGCCCTATGTTCCTCTCTCCCCCTCCCCGTTTTTCTCATCCGCCCATTCCTATATATTCCAAATTTTATTGGGTAATTTCATTTGTTAATTCTTTAGCCCTTCCAAACTTACTCTATCTGGTACTAGGACACCAGTTTCAGAACTGTAGTTCTTTTGACTGTGGCATTATTTAAAAGAAGATAAGACACAGTGATTTAGACTCTCAGAACAGATAACTGATAGAATTAAGTCTAGAGCAGTATGAGATATTAAGAGCCAACTAAAAACTTATGTAAAACATGAGTTTTATTATGTTTATTATTATCTATTTTATTTTATTTTTTCTTGTATTACTTTATTATTTTAAAAATTTTAAAACTGATGTATAGATGGTATAAAATTGTATATAAGATTTAGGTGTAGCACACAGTGATTCACAATTTTAAGCTTATATTCCATTTATAGTTATAAAGTATATTATAAAATATTGGCTATATTCCTTGTGTTTTGTAATATATCCTAGTATTTTATTTATGTTATACATAGTAGTTTGTACCTCTTAATACCCAACCCCATTCTCTTTTGCCCATTGTCTTTTCCTAGTACACACTAGTTTGCTCTCTATATCTGTGAGTCTGTTTCATTTTTGCTACAGTCCCTATTTTGCTGGTTGTTTTAGATGAATATTTTAATGTTCCCTCATCCCTTGCAAAATTTCTTACAAGCATCATAATACCCCTAAAGTATAAGACAGGGAATGAATATGAATATTTCAATAAGGATGAGAAAAATTGTCTTGTACTAGCTTATTTTTGCCCACCACTCACAAACCTTTGTCCTTGGAAGATACCTGATTTCTTTACATTGTATACTTATGTAGCCTACCAAAAAGCACTAAAATATCCAGAATTATTGATTATCATGAATCTCTCTTTCATGTAAATCATCAATAATGTGACACGTATTCAGTAAAACATGCTTCTGCAAAACAAGCAGGTGAAAGACAGCACAATTCATGTCAAAGGGAGTGTTTATTATCTTTTAGTTCTCTTTACAAGATTAGAAAATACAAGATAGACAGCTGGAACAAGATTCAACTCTTGACACATATGACTCCATACAACTTAAGTGAAAATATCAGAATGATCCTCTAAATTTTAGGCTCCTAAAATATTTTTAATGTTTTTCAGAAGCCCTCTTGATTTGATCTTTTTGAGAATTATTTGGTGCAATATATTGTCCACTCTTTCAGGCATGAACCCTCTTGCCAGTTGTAATTACTTTCTCTCAAAATCTTTTTCTCTTTCACATCCATAACCACTAGCCACCATGTCCTTTGGATTATTCTCTTCTATTATATGTTCAATGCCTTTATTCTAATTCTTAATTATTTTCTCGAAATTCAAATATCACAATAGCTTGCCTCCATCTCTGTTTTCTTTTTTTAATGAAGTCTACCTATCATTGTCAGTTAATTTTTATAACTCACCAATTTCTTAGTGTTCCACCTCAAAAGTCTTTAAAAGCTCTCTGGTACTTGAAGAATAAATATTCAAATATTTAGACTATTTTTATGAGTTTTCACAATTAGTCAGACCTACCTATGCAGTGTCACTTGTCATTATTGAATTATATTAACTGCATATACTGGATCATCACAAAGTGTTCTGTAAAAACTAATTAACCTAATTTTTTAAAATTACATATTGGTAGATTGGAAGAAAAAAGGATTTCTTTGTGATTTTTTCAGATATCTAATATGCTAATATACATGGTAAAAATTCAAGAAGCAATCCTGAAAAGCAGGGATTCTGACATGCAACTGATTACAAAGCCTCTTTTTCTTAAGACACTATTGATATTTGGAGTGTTACCAGTCAATGCCCCAGGAAACAATACTGCAGCAATCTGCCCACAGCTGTATCTAGCTGGGTTCACCTCTTGGTGTCCCACAGGATCTACATCTTTATGAGGTGCTTGCAGTATGGTGCAGCTGGTTTTTGGGGGTTTTTTGTTTTGTTTTGTTTTGTTTTGTTTTTCCACAGTGACTTTTTTCCTCTTATTAATAGCCTATAGACTCCATCTCAGGAACAACATAAAATCCTACTTAAATGAGCTAGAGTAAAATGTTATTTGTTTATTTAAACATAAAACTCTTAGAACTTGACTTAGTACTATACTAACATACTCTGGTGGTTTTTAAAGATTCTTATTCTCTCATATTTTTAATCACTAGATGTTAAGGGCTGGGTGAATTTCATTTTAAAAGCAAGAACTAAGAAAACAGGCATAATTTTGAGAAAATAAAAGCAAGAGGAATATAAAAGTCAAGCTGAAATTTGACTACAGAGGCTGGAAACTTACACACAGTGAATACGAATGATACTCGTATGCCCTAGACTATAGTGACGCTATATAATTACTGATAATGATTACCATAAACTGCATAGAATGCTTCGTATGTGTGAGTGCTGTGTTAGTCTTTGCTAACATCACCTTCTTTAATTTTTATAACAGTTTCACAAAATTGGTAATATTGTCCCTGGATTTACAGATCCACAACGGAAAGAAAGATTCATTGATTTACTAAAACTCAGTCAACTGAGTAGTAGATTTAGATTTTAAATTTGTGTCTTTAGCTAATTTTAAACCACCAGGCTGTATCAGGAGTTGAGTCTGGACTCTCCACTATTGAAGAGACACAAGGATGGTTAGAAGAGAGCTCAAATTATAACATTAAAAAAAAAAAAAGGAATAGTGTATGAAAAGCCAAACAAATATTTCTTATCCAGCTAGAGGATGGAAGAAAAAGTAAAGAAGCAAATTTACTACACATCCATTAAGCGTGGCAAGAGAGTTATATCAGGGAGAGTCCTCAGTTATGAGTCACAGAAATTGACTCTGCCAGAACTTATTAAAGAGAATCCATTGAATGTATATTGAATAGATTAGAGTTCTCTCAGGAAATCCAGAGGACTAGAAACCCAAAATAAGCAGAAAAAAACACAGAAATAGGCAGTTGGAAAGATCATAATAAAACTTTTCATAAAACTAGTTCAAGTAGGACACCATGGCTATCATCTGGAGCGGTGCCTAACAAAGACCTGAAAGCCGTGGCTACTGCCTCTGGACAGCACGGCTGAGCCACTTGGTCTCTGACCCCGACAGTCACGTATTTGTGCTGCCACTGTCTACATAGGCAATAGATTCTCAGCTGGCCTCAATTTTTTTTTTTTTTTTTTTTGCCATCATTACTTGCAATTTAAAGACATGGTAGGAAGCATCTCACTGATTGTCCATGCCCTAATACAGGAAAGGATGAACACTTTGGTACATGCTGTTTTCAACTTTTAAAGAAATATTTTCTGCCTCCTTCTACTGAGTCTCTTAACATAGTGACTTATTCAAACATGGAGTAGAGGGTACAGATACTAAACCTTGAAAAAAAATAACAAGCATTCTCTATAGTCTACAATGTAATTTGACTGCTATTTACATAAAAATTCAGTATCTAATCCATAGTCCGAAGCTGGAGCAAAAGCTGAGAAAAGAAGAGAAGCTAAATGCAAGGAGAAAAGGAAATATATACCCATATGAATGCAGAGTTCCAAAGAATAGCAAAGAAAGATAAGAAAGCAAAGTGATCAATGCAAAGAAATAGAGGGAAACAGTAGAATAGGAAACTTATTCGCTCATATTTTTAATCACTAGATGCTAAGGCCTGGGTGAATTTCATTTTAAAAGCAAGAACTAGAGATCTCTTCAAGAAAATTAGATATATCAAGGGAACTTTTCATTCAAAGATGGATACAAAAAAAGATACAAATGGTATGGACCTAACAGAAGCAGAAGATATTAAGAAGAGGTGGCAAGAATACACAGAACTACACAAAAAGATCTTCATGACCTAAATAATCACAATGCTGTGGTCACTCATCTAGAGCCAGGAATCCTGGAATGTGAAGTCAAGTGGACCTTAGGAAGCATCACTACAAACAAAGCTAGTGGAGGTGATGGAATTCCAGTTGAGCTATTTCAAATCCTAAAAGATGATGCTATGAAAGTGCTGCTATGAAAGTGTCAGCAAATTTGGAAAACTCAGCAGTGGCCACAGGACTGGAAAAGGTCAGTCTTCATTCCAATCCCAAAGAAGGGCAATGCCAAAGAATGCTCAAACTACTGCACAATTGCACTCATCTCACATGCTAGCAAAGTAATGCTCAAAATTATAAAACCAGGCCTCAACAGTATGTGAATTATGAACTTTCAGATGTTCAAGTTGGATTTCCAAAAGCAGAGGAACCAAAGATCAAATTCCCAACATCCAATGGATCACAGAAAAAGCAAGAGAGTTCCAGAAAAACATCTACTTCCACTTTATTGAGGAGAAGGCAATGGCACCCCACTCCAGTACTCTTGCTTGGAAAATCCCATGGACGGAGGAACCTGGTGGGCTGCAGTCCATGGGGTCGTGAAGAGTCAGACACGACTGAGCGACTTTCCTTTCACTTTTCACTTTCCTGCATTGGAGAAGGAAATGGCAATCCACCCAGTGTTCTTGCGTGGAGAATCCCAGGGACGGCGGCGCCTGGTGGGCTTCCATCTATGGGGTCGCACAGAGTCAGATACGACTGAAGTGACTCAGCAGCAGCAGTAGCAGCCACTTTATTGATTATGCCAAAGCCTTAGACTGTGTAGATCACAATAAACTGTGGAAAATTCTTCAAGAGATGGGAATACCAGACCACCTTACGTGCCTCATGAGAAATCTGTATACAGGTCAAGAAGCCACAGTTAGAAATGGACATGGAACAACAAACTGGTTCCAAATTGGGAAAGGAGTATGTCAAGGTTGTATATTCTCAGCCTGTTTATTTAACTTACCTGCAGAGTACATCATGTAAAATGCCAGGCTGGATGAAGCACAAGCTGGAATCAAGATTGCCAGGAGAAATATCAACAGCCACAGATAAGCAGATGACACCACCCTTATGGCAGAAAGTAAAGACGAACTGAAGAGCCTCTTGATGAAAGTGAAAGTAGAGAGTGAAAAGTTTGCTTAAAACTCAACATTCAGGTCCCATCACTTCATAGCAAATAGATTGGGAAACAGCGCAAACAGTGACAGACCTTATTTTCTTGGGCTCCAAAATCCATGCAGATGGTGACTGCAGGCATGAAATTAAAAGATGCTTACTTCTTGGTAGAAAAGCTATGACAAAACTAGACAGCATATTAAAAAGCAGAGACATTAGTTTGCAAACAAAGATCTGTCTAGTCAAAGCTATGGTTTTTCCAATAGTCATATATGGATGAGAGAATTGGACTATAAAGAAAGCTGAGCACTGAAGAATTGATGCTTTTGAAATGTGGTGTTGGAGAAGACTCTTGAGAGTCCCTTGGACTGCAAGGAGATCCAACCAGTCCTAAAGGAAATAAATCCTGAATATTCATTGAAAGGACTGATGTTGATGCTGAAACTCCAATACTTTGGCCACCTGATGCAAAAACGGACTCATTTGAAAAGACCCTGATTCTGAGAAATACTGAAGGCAGGAGGAGAAGGGGACGACAGAGGATAAGATGGTTGGATGGCATCACTGACTTGATGGGCATGTGTTTGAGCATGCTCTGGGATTTGATGATCAGCAGGGAAGCCTGGTGTGCTGCAGTCCATGGGGTTACAAAGACTTAGACACTATTGAGCGACTGAACTGAACTGAAGCTGGACCAGCTACTTGAGGTACATGGTTAATTCATACTATTCTACTGTTCTGTATTTAGATTTCGTAAGATGTGCAATTTTAAAAGTTAATTTACATACCATGTTGATCCAAATCTACTTGAGAGTTTTCTAATAAACCAAGTATTAGCTTTTAAACTTGTTTTAAATAATTAAATTAAGTACACTTTTACATTCACAATTTGATCATAAAAAAGAATAGTAAAGATATATAACATTAGAAAATATAAAAATAAATTATTATTGAAACCAAGGAAAAATTTTAAACCAGAAGAAACTACTATATCAACAGAAATGAACTTGCAATTCTAGACTAGAGAATTATTTCCCAGAGAAATAAAGATTACCAGAATTCATCCCATTAAAGTTAGAAAGCTTAAGTAGATCAATTTTTTTTAATTTTATTTTTACTTTATTCTCCGTTACACTACTGTATTGGTTTTGCCATACATTGACATGAATCAGCCACAGGTGTACACGAGCTCCCAATCCTGGAAACCCCTCCCACCTCTCACCCCATATCATCTCTCTGGATCAGCTCCGTGCACCAGCCCCAAGCATCCTGTATCCTGTATCGAACATAGACTGGCGCTTTGTTTCTTACATGATAATATACATGTTTCAATGCCATTCTCCCAAATCATCTCACTCTCTTTCTCTCCCTCAGAGGTCAAAAGTCCATTCTATACCTCTGTGTCTCTTTGTTGTCTCACATAGAGGGTCATCATTACTATCTTTCTAAATTTCATATATATGTGTCAGTATACTGTATTGGTGTTTTTCTTTCTGGCTTACTTCACTCTGTATAATCGGCTCCAGTTTCATCCATCTCATTA
Source organism: Nanger dama (assembly GCA_917880005.1). Classification (NCBI taxonomy): domain Eukaryota; kingdom Metazoa; phylum Chordata; class Mammalia; order Artiodactyla; family Bovidae; genus Nanger; species Nanger dama. The sequence goes on along the minus strand of CAKJTW010000016.1, from coordinate 35,263,219 downwards.
GAACTGAGTCAAATTTATTCTTTTTAAGGGCTGAGTAATAATCCATTGTGTATATGTACCACAGCTTTCTTATCCATTCATCTGCTGATGGACATCTAGGTTGTTTCCATGTTTTGGCTATTATAAACAGTGCTGCAAATGAACATTGGGGTACATGTGTCTCTTTCAATTCTGGTTTCCTCAGTGTGTATGCCCAGCAGTGGGATTGCTGGGTCATAAGGCAGTTCTACTTGCAATTTTTAAGGAATCTCCACACTGTTTTCTATAGTGGCTGTACTAGTTTGCATTCCTACCAACAGTGTAAGAGGGTTCCCTTTTCTCCACATCCTCTCCAGCATTTATTGCTTGTAGACTTTTGGATCACAGCCATTCTGACTGGTGTGAAATGGTACTCATTGTGGTCTTGATTTGCATTTCTCTGATAATGAGTGATGTTGGAGCATCTTTTCATGTGTTTGTTAGCCATCCGTATGTCTTCTTTGGAGAAATGCCTATTTAGTTCTTTGGCCCATTTTTTGATTGGTTCGTTTATTTTTCTGGAGTTGAGCTGCATAAGTTGCTTGTATATTATATTTGAGATTAGTTGTTTGTCAGTTGCTTCATTTGCTATTGTTTTCTTCCATTCAGAAGGCTGTGTTTTCACCTTGCTTATAGTTTCCTTGTTGTGCAGAAGCTTTTAATTTTAATTAGATCCTATTTGTTTATTTTGCTTTTATTTCCAGTATTCTGGGAGATGGATCATAGAGGATCCTGCTGTGATTTATGTCGGAGAGTGTTTTGCCTATGTTCTCCTCTAGGAGTTTTATAGTTTCTGGTCTTAGGTTTAGATCTTTAATCCATTTTGGAGTTTATTTTTGTGTGTGGTGTTAGAAAGTGATCTAGTTTAATTCTTCTACAGATGTTTGACCAGTTTTCCCAGCACCACTTGTTAAAGAGATTGTCTTTACTCCATTGTATATTCTTGTCTCCTTTGTCAAAGACAAGGTGTCCATAGGTGTGTGGATTTATCTCTGGGCTTTCTATTTTGTTCCACTGATATATATTTCTGTCTTTGTGCCAGTACCATACTGCCTTAATGACTGTGGCTTTGTAGTAGAGCCTGAAGTCAGGCAAGTTGATTCCTCCAGTTCCATTCTTCTTTCTCAAGATTGCTTTGGCTATTCGAGGTTTTTTGTATTTCCATACAAATCTTGAAATTATTTGTTCTAGTTCTGTGAAAAATACTGCTGGTAGCTTAATAGGGATTGCATTGAATCTGTAGATTGCTTTGGGTAGTATACTCATTTTCACTGTATTGACTCTTCCGATCCATGAGCATGGTATATTTCTCCATCTATTAGTGTCCTCTTTGATTTCTTTCATCAGTGTTTTATAGTTTTTGATATATAGGTCTTTAGTTTCTTTAGGTAGGTACATTCCTAAGTATTTAATTCTTTTCATTGCATGGTGAATGGAATTGTTTCCTTAACTTCTTTTTCTACTTTCTCATTATTAGTGTATAGGAATGCAAGGGATTTCTGAGTGTTGATTTTATATCCTGCAACTTTATTATATTCATTGATTAGCTCTAGTAGATCAATATTTTAGAATAAATATAGGAAACTCTTAGAAAACATTCCACAAAATAGCACTAGGTTCAGTTATTTTCACAAGGCTATTTTTCTAAGCATCTATAAAATCCAGATAGTCCTAATGTTCTATGATTATTTCAGAGAATTTAAAAGGAAGAAAATTCTCTTAATTCCTTTGAAGCAACTATAACAGTGATATTTAAACCAGATACATACCACAAAAAATAAAATTGCAGGTCAATGATTCTTATAAATATTATTATGAAAAATCTTAAATTAATCATTAATAACATAAATCCAACACCATATTAAAAATAATACACTGTGAACAAAACGTTTACTTCAGGAATGCAAGGCTGATTTATATTAAAACAATAATTTATACTATATTCCATATTAACAATTTAAGGGGGAATTATATTATCTTCATACACAATAAGAAAGCCTTTGACAGAAAACATTACAAATTTATGACAGAAGCACTCAAAGAAATTATGAATTAAGGTATTCTTTCTTATCCTAGTAAAATATATTTACCTTAGTTTTAAGGCTAAGAGCTTCCCTGTGGCATAGTAGTAAAGAATCTGCTTGCCAGTGCAGAAGACACAGGTTCAGTCCCTAGGTTGGGAAGATCCCCTGGAGGAGGAATGGCAACTGACTCTAGTATTCTTGCCCGGAAAATTCCAGGAACAGAGGGCCCTGGTGGGCTACAGCCCATGGGGTCACAAAGAGACACAACTGAGTGATTGAGCATAGCAAAACAGTTTTAAAGCTAGCATGTTATTTGATGGGGAAAGACAAGAGGCATTTCCAGTAAGATTAGGAACAAGATAAGGATACTCATTATTTTTACTACTATTTCACATTTTCTACAGTGTTGGATAACTTAGTTATATGAAAGAAATTAATAAGAAATATAAAATGTGGGTAAAAAAGAAGTATAACTGATTCCATTTGTTGCTGTTGAAATACTAATTGTGGAAAACTATGCAGGGTCAGTAATAAAGCTCACTTAAAAACTGAATATTTAAATTAATTATGTGGACACAGAATTAACATTAAAAAAATCAATAGGCTTTTCTAACAATGAACAGTTAGAGAACTTAAGAGATGAGAAACCCCATTTACAAAAGCAAAAATAATACTAGATATTGAGAAATAAATTTAATTCAGTTCAATTCAGTTCAGTGGCTCAGTCATGTCTGACTCTTTGTGACCCCATGGACTGCAGCAAGCCAGGCTTCCCTGTCCATCAACACTCCCTGAGTTTACTCAAACTCATACCCATTGAGTTGGTGATGACATCCAACCATCTCATCCTCTGTCATCCCCTTCTCCTCCCACCTTCAATTCTTTCCCAGCATCAGGGTCTTTCCCATGAATCAATTCTTCACATCAGGTGGCCAAAGTGCTAGAGTTTCAGCTTCAGCATCAGTCCTTCTAATGAATATTCAGAACTCCTTTCCTTTATGATGGACTGATTGGATCTCCTTGCTGTACAAGGACTCTCAAGAATCTTCTCCTACACCACAGTTCAAAAGCATCAGTTCTTCAGTGCTCACCTTTCTTTATAGTCCAACTCTCACATCCATTCAAGACTACTGGAAAACCATAGCTTTGACTAGATGGACCTTTGTTGGCAAAGTAACATCTTGGATTTTTAATATACTGTCTAGGTTGGTATTAACTTTTCTTCCAAGGAGCAAGTGTCTTTTAATTTTGTGGCTGAAATCATCATCTGCAGTGATTTTGGAGCCCAAAAGAAATAGTCTGCCACTGTTTCCATTGTTTCCCCATCTATTTGTCATGAAGTGATGGGACAAGATGCCATGATCTTAGTTTTCTGAATGTTGACTTTTAGCCCAACTTTTTCACTCTCCTTTTCAATTTATTAAGAGGCTCTTTAGTTCTTGACTTTCTGCCACAGGGGTGGTATCATCTGCATTGATATTCTCCTGGCAATCTTGATTCTAGCTTCTGCTTCATCCAGTCCAACATTTCTCATGATGTACTCTGCATATAAGTTAAATAAGCAGGGTGACAATATACAGCCTTGACATACTCCTTTCCCAATTTGTAACTAGTCTGTTGTTCCATGTTCAGTTCTAACTGCTGCTTCTTGATCTGCATCCAGATTTCTCAAGAGGCAGGTCAGGTGGCCTGGTATTCCCATCTCTTGAAGAATTTTCCACAGGTTGTTGTGGATCTACACAGTCAAAGAAGGCTTTTGAAATTCATGATCCATGTACTGTTGACAATTTTGAGCATTACTTGGACAATTTTGAGCATTACTTTGCTAGAATATGAGATGAGTACAATTGTGCAGTAGTTTGAAAATTCTTTGGCATTGCCCTTCTTTGGGATTGAAATGCAGACTGATCTTTTTGTGTCCTGTGGCCACTGCTGAGTTTTTCAAATTTGATGACATATTGAATGCAGGCAGCACTTTCACAGCATCATTTTTTAGAATTTGAAATAGCTCAACTGGAATTCCATCACCTCCACTAGCTTTGTTTGTAGTGATGCTTCCTAAGGCCCTCTTGACTTTGCATTCCGGGATGTCTGGCTCTAGTGAGTGATCACACCATCATGATTATCTGGGTCATGAGGAACTCAAAGAAGTTCCTGTATTCTTGCCACCTCTTCTTAATATCTTCTGCTCTGTCAGGTCCATACCATTTCTGTCCTTTAGTGTGTCCATCTTTGCATGAAAAGTTCCCTTGGTATCTCTAATTTTCTTGAACAGATCTCTAGTCTTTCCCATTCTGTTGCTTTCCTCTGTTTCTTTACATGAATCACTGGGGAAGGTTTTCTTACCTCTCCTTGCTATTCTTTGGAACTCTGCATTCAAATAGGTATCTTTTTTTTTTCTCCTTTGCCTTTCACTTCTCTTCTTTTCATAGCTATTTGTAAGGCCTCCTCAGACAATCATTTTGCCTTTTTGCATTTCTTTTTCTTGGGGATGGTCTTGATCACTGCCTACTATACATTGTCATGAACCTACTTCCCTAGTTCTTCAGGCACTCTGTCCATCAGATCTAATGCCTTGAATGTATTTGTCACTTCCACTGTATAACCGTAAGGGATTTGATTTAGGTCATACCTGATTGGTCTAGTGATTTTTCCTACTTTCTTCAATTTAAGTCTGAATTTGGCAATAAGGAGTTCATGATCTGAGCCACAGTCAGCTCCTGGTCTTGTTTTTGCTGACTATATACAGCTTCGCCATCTTTGGCTGCAAAGAATATAATCAATCTGATTTCAGTGTTGATCGTCTGATGATGCCCATGTGTAGAGTCTTCTCTTGTGTTGTTTGAAGAGGGTGTTTGCTATGGCCAGTGAGCTCTCTTGGCAAAACTCTATTAGCCTTTGCCCTGCTTCATTCTGTACTCCAAGGCCAAATTTATCTATTACTCCAGGTATTTCTTGACTTCCTATTTTTGCATTCCAGTCCCCTTAAAGTGAAAAGGACGTCCTTTTTGGGTGTTAGTTCTAGAAGGTTGTAGGTCTTCATAGAACCATTCAACTTCAGCTTCTTCAGCTTTACTGGTTGGGGCATTGACTTGGATGACTGTGATATTGAACGGTTTGCCTTGGAAATAAAGAGAGATCATTCTGTCATTTTTGAGACTGCATCCAAGTACTGCATTTTGGACTCTTTTGTTGACTATGATGGCTACTTCATTTCTTCTAAGGGATTCTTGCCCATAGTAATAGATATAATGGCCATCTGAGTTAAATTCACCCTTTCCAGTCCATTTTAGTTCACTGATTCCTAAAATGTCGATGTTCACTCTTGCCATCTCCTGTTTGACCACTTCCAATTTGCCATGACTTATGGATCTAACATTCTAAGTTCTTATGCATAATTACAAATATATAAATGCATGAGGAAAGTTTTAACACTCCTAAAAGATATTAAAGAAGACTTGAGTGGAAAGACACACTCTGTTCTTACATAAAATGACTTGACATTATAAAGATGTAAGTTCTCCATTAGTTGTTTTATAAATTCAATGCAAATCTAATCAAAATACCAACAAATTACAGAGTTAGATAATATTACATTAAATTTCAGATGGAAGAAAAAAACATGTAAGAGCACCCAGGAATACAATGTAAAAGAAGAAATATGAGGAAAGACTAGCCTGACCAGACATTAAAATATATTACAAAGTCTCTATATTTAAGATAGAGTATCACTAGCATATGACTAGACAAGCAGACCTATGGAATTGAAGGTACAAAATTAAACATATATATATATATATATATATATATATAGTGGAACTCACTATATGACAAGAGTGCCACCTCAAATCATTAGGTAAAAATAAACTTGTTAATAACATATACTGGGAAAACTGCATAGCCATTTTGCAAAAAGGTAAACTTGGTTGCACATCTCACACCACATGCAAAATTAATCCCCAAAAGTGTTTGAATTCTTTCAATTCATGAACAGCAACAAGAAAGAAGGAAATGTAGTATTTTTTAAAATTCCTGCACACTTATTCACTAATTTCTTCACCATAATTAATAATGAATAACTTCCATATACCACATTCTGTTCAACTATGATGGGCTTAACTACTCGTGAATCAGCCAGAATTTTTAAATGCCCCATCACTTAGAATGCCACATAAAATATACCATTATAATTTGTTCTTATAACTCCTAATTGTGAGGTGTCTCTGCATACATTATTTTGCACATATACATTTCCAGCCCACCTTTAACGATGGTCCCATACCATTTCTCCACTGTTTCCCAAACTGTCAGAGAATTTGGAAAGTTACTTTACTCTCTTATAAGATCATTTCAAGCCGACTTTTTAATGAAGGATCCACACCCAAGATGCCTAATAATGAACTTCAGATAAGTAACCAAGAGTCAGGGGAAGGAAAGAGGCATCGAGGTCTAGTTGCATCTAGTTGCCCGCATACTCAGTCATATCTGACTCTTTTGAGTGGGTTACCATGCCTCCTCCAGGGGATCTTTCTGACCAAGCAATCGAACCCACTTCTTTTGTGTCTCCTGCATTGGTAGGAGGGTTTCTTAGCACTAGCGCCACCTGGGAAGTCCAAGGTCTAGTTAGGTCAACGCTAACAAGGAGATGAGAGCTCTGGCCTCTAGTGTCTGTATCTTCTCTGACACCATAATTCTTGGTATAAATCATTATTCTCTGAAATTTCAGTTCTTTCAAAATAAAAGGATTAGACATGAACTGATTATTTAAAACTCCTTATCATTTTAATAATGAGAGTATAGTTTTGTTCTTAATGCATACTTATACTTTATTTTTATTTTTGAAAAAAATGCAAAAAGCACAAATAATATCATTACCTTCAACCCTTTTATCTCTTTCTCTTATTTCCTTGCTCCACTATTTACTTACCTGCCTATTTGTTTATATATTCACATATTCAACTATTTCTTTTTGAAATTAAGATTGTATTCCATTTTTACCTAAAAATACATTATAACCATTTTTCTGTGTGATTCTATATTCTTCTATTTCAGGACTCTTCGTGGCCACATGGTATTTTTTGATTAGATATGCTATAGCTACTTAATCAATGTCTGCTTTTAAATAGTTAGGTGAATCAGGTTTTTACTTGTTTGACTTGCAGTGAAGATATTGAATTGATTCATTAATGTGTTACAGTCAGGGTCTCAACTCTATACATTTGGTAGTTTGAGATCAGATTTTAAAAGTGAAATTTGACAGCTATGGAATCATAGTCAGAAACCTACATCCAGCAAAAGGATAAAATGCCTGACATATGTGTCTGTGAAACCAAATTGAAGCTAAATCTGTTTCAAATAATAGTTTAAACAGTAAAGAAAAGCAATATGAGATACACTGCAGCAATAAGTCTCAACATGAATCACTAAATATTGGTATTGTTAAGGGACACAGCTATCCTACTTTTTATTTCACCAAGACTGTTTTAAGCATTATACATACTAATTTTATTCCCACAGTCATATTTGAGAAATATTAGTTCCCCAACTTAATAATGCCTCTGAGCCTTTGGTGAGATCCCTATCTGTCAAATCAATTGAAAAGATACAGGTTAGTTATCTTGACTTTTAATTTCACCAGTGACCTGTAATCTAACACTGATCCTTTCAAAAAACAATAACACAGCATGATCATATTGTAGCTGAAAACAAGTTATTTAAAGCCATTTAAATTTCTCCAGAATTTGCAGGTTTAAAATATGCATGTCAAAGCAGGCAGTCCAATAAATGCATCTAAGTTCTATTTTGGAGTAATGGAAATGGCAAGATGAAATAAATGAGAACCATTGTTAACATGAAATTTAGCCAAAGGACACTATTCTTATAAAAATGAAATGATAGCAGAGTAGTCCTTAATTTATTATCTATTGACAGTACCTATCAGATGGATTTCCATTGAAGCAGACTCTTATAAGTCATTCTATTTGCTATCTCTGGAGCAAAGGCATTTCTAATCAATGCCACCCTGTTTGGAAACTTGTGCAGATGACTGGTGTCTTGTTAATTCTTTAACCACCAGTTATAAGTACATTTAATTCAGAGTAAAAATTGTATGGCTGTTAAATATCATATATGCAAAAGTGCTTCCAGGCTTCTGTGCCTGCTGTGATATCACTGTAAAATTTCTCAGTTACTTGTGAATTGTGTTATGCAATATATATCCTAGTATAATAAATGAGTGAAAATAGGAAACACTGTATACTCCAACAGATTACAAATGGAAAGCTTTTAATTGAGTATGAAATTCTGTTCACATTCCATCAACAGAATTTTGAAAAAGGTTCCCTACTTTCTATCATGCTCAATTACAAATTGTTGAACATCTTCTTGGAGGGCATACTAAGAGGACAAAACTTTTTTTTTTTTTTTTAAGATGGCATGACTCATACAAAATATTTTGCAATTTTCCAAATTCAAGTCTAGAAATATCCTCAGATGACTAATGCTATGTGGGTGGATTATCCATTTGAAATTGAGTGGGTTTTTGGATGATTGCATTAGACTATGCAGTAATCCTTATATAAAAATTGAAGCCAACATTCTTCACAGCTGAAATTTTCAAATGATATGTGTTATTTTACTGCATAAATGTGTTTTTGCCTTAATATAACATCTGGATATCAATACCAATACCGCTCTCATAACTGTCACTAAATCTCACATGAGTAAGACTGGACTAAATTCCTGGATCCACTACTTAACATTGTGAAAACTTGGAGAAATTATTGAAATCTCTGAGCCCCAGTAGGTAAGTTAGTAATAATCCTTGGAATAAAATGGACTTAATATCAATTAGATAACACATGCAAACCACTTCTAACAACTCTTTTCACACAATGAACAATCAATAAATATTAATTAAAAGTATTATGTTATCTTCCTTAAACCAGTATACCAGACACAGGAGTCAATTTCATGATTAAAGCACAGAGAAATTTAGGTCCATTCTCTCCATTATGTTAAACATGGATAAGAAGATATACACAGATAAGCTTTTCTGAAATGTATGTACCAAGTATTCAGAAATAACATTATCTTAGGAGAGAAACATTAAGACAAAGATAAAAAGTAAAGAAAAAGCACATAGAACCTCTGTTCAAATTATGTAGCTACTCTGCCCTCAGGAGGTACATAACTCCCTGTTCCATAAATGTGAACTGTGCATATGTATAGAAAGGAGGAATGGAAGGGTAGTAACTTTGCATTGGAGAGAACAGACAAGACTATCTCGGTTCAGTTTAGTTCAGTCGCTCAGTTGTGTCTGACTCTTTGCGACCCCATGAACCACAGCACACCAGGCCTTCCTGTGCATCACCAACTCCCAGAGTCCACCCAAACCCATGTCCATCGAGTCAGTGATGCATCCAACCATCTCATCCTCCATCGTCCCCTTCTCCTCCTGCTCTCAATCTTTCCCAGCATCACAGTCTTTTCAAATAAGTCAGCTCTTCGCACCAGGTGACCGAAGTATTGGAGTTTCAGCCTCAACATCAGTCCCTCCAATGAACACCCAGGACTGATCTCCTTTAGGATGGACTGGTTGCATCTCCTTGCAGTCCAAGGGACTCTCAAGAGTCTTCTCCAACACCACAGTTCAAAAGCATCAATTCTTCTGTGCTCAGCTTTCTTTATAGTCCAATTCTCACATCCAAACAACACCACTGGAAAAACCATAGCCTTGACTAGACGGACCTTTGTTGGCAAAGTAATGCACCTGCTTTTTAATACACTGTCTAGGTTGGTCATAACTTTCCTTCCAAGGAGTAAGCGTCTTTTAATTTCATGGCTGCAATCACCATCTGCAGTGATTTTGGAACCCCCAAAAATAAAGTCTGCCACTGTTTCCACATCTATTTGCCATGAAGTGATGGGACCGGATGCCATGATCTTAGTTTTCTGAATGTTGAGCTTTAAGCCAACTTTCACTCTCTTCTTTCACTTTCATCATGAGGCTCTTTAGTTCTTCTTCACTTTCTGCCATAAGGGTGGTGTCATCTGCACATCGGAGACTGTCTTAGCCAGTGATAGAAAATCAATATCAAGTCATAAATAATGCTGATGGTATATAAAATTGATACGATGTGATAAAAATAGCAATGTAGCTTTGTGATCTTCCTGCCCAAAACCCATGACAACAGTAAAACATCAGGCAAATTGTAGTAAAGGGAAGGCCAACAACATACGTAACCTGTATTAAAAAAAAAAAAAAAAGCCAAGATCAACAAAAAAAGAAAGTGCAAAACGATTACAATCTGAAAGAATTTATAGAGACATGACAACAGAATGAAACTAGATGAGACTCTGGAAGAGAAAAAGAACAATTAAGTAAAAACAAAGGATATCTAAATAGTCTATGAAATTTATTTAATAATGATGATTTGATATTGGTTCATTAACTGTAACAAATACAGTAAGCACCTTGATACAAGGTATTTTTAATAGATAAAACTGCATCTGAGATGTATGGTAACTGTCTGTACTATCATTGCAATTTTTTTTTATAAACCGAAAACCGTTCTAGAAAATAACATTTTAAAAATTGAAAAAGACTCTGTAAACGAATACATTCTCTATGCAGAGCAGCATGCCAGGAACATGTCCTAAAACTCTAGGGGATCCTGGTATAGAAAGATAATTCCTTATGTTAAATAGTGTTTGTTTTGCCAAGTATAAAACTGTATAATCAGAAAAATGCAATTATGTGGGGTTTAAAATATAAGACCAAAATTAACATTCAAAATCAGAAAGATAAATAATTGGTTAATTATCCAGCACACTCTAGGGCTTGTTTTATGACATTTTCTGGTAATATTTTGATCATTTTACCTGTTAGAAAGAGTGACATATCCTTAAATTAAAGGCTGCTAAATAGCACAAATGTGAAAGGTGCAAAAGAGATAAAAATGGTCATTGACTTTAATTATTGGATTGTAGTGAGGTGATTCAGCTGTTTAAAAAATCATGATGGGAGCTTAAAATATAATTTACTCTATCTTATTTACTTTGTGTCACAGATGCGGTTTAAATAGAATGATGGAGATACGGTTAACTTTTGGATATACTAACCATGCAACTGCAGTAATAGTAGAAAGACAAAACAGATGCGGCAGAAGCTAGATAAGCCTTTTTTTTTACTCTGTCTCATTTTCACTGGGTTAGTTTAGCAATCCACAGTCGGTTTTCTCCTCTTTAATACATGGCTTCCTTCTGTGGCTCCAATTTAGTTGTTCAGATTGTCACCACAGATCAGGCAGCAGCAGGTGGAACAGGACTGGAGTTCACACACCTTCACTTTCCAGGCCTGACCCGGAAATCACAGACCACATTCTACTCACATTCCGTTGGGCAGAACTTTGTTCCATCACTATAGCATGTTACCAGAAAAACTGATAAAAAATGTATTCTCTTGATGGTTGACCTGTTAACCAGCTAAAACTAGGAAGTTCTTTATTTAAAAAGGAAATAATTACTGGTAGATTTCCAGTTATCTCTGATACAATAATGCCCAGGTCCCACACATCTAAAACTGGCATAGAACACACTTGAGGAACTTGTTAAGATGCAGATTACAATTTATTAGGTCTGAGGTTATGCTTTTAACAAGCTCCCAAGTGGTATCATTGCTAATGATCCAAGGATCAAACTATTATTTTCCAGATTCTAGCTTATATGCTACATAGAAAGAAGCTTTGCCTTCGAGCCAGATTTGGAATGGACCAGTATTCAGGTTCGGAGAAGGCAATGGCACCCGACTCCAGTACTCTTGCCTGGAAAATCCCATGGACGGAGGAGCCTGGTGGGCTGCAATCCATGGGGTCGCGAAGAGTCAGACATGACTGAGCGACTTCCCTTTCACTTTTCACTTTCATGCACTGGAGAAGGAAATGGCAACCCACTCCAGTGTTCTTGCCTGAGAATCCCAGGGACGGGGAGCCTGGTGGGCTGCCGTCTATGGGGTCACACAGAGTCGGACACGACTGAAGCAACGTAGCAGCAGTAGCAGCAGCAGTGTTCAGGTTAAACAATATTTTTCCTCTTTGGTTTATCTATTTTGTTTCTTATATGGTGACAGTGAGGAAAGCACAAAGAAAGCACTAACTTTCTGAATAAAGCTAGAAATAAGTAATTCTGTACAAGAAAAATTTGCAGTATATTTTCTCATTATTAAAGTAGTGTACTTAATTTATCACTGAGACAATTAATCATAATAATGAACTGAGAAACAGGATGAATTTGTGGTGGGGCAATATGTGGGTGAATGTTTACTACAAAGGGTCAGAAGAAAATTTTAAACCTGTGTATGAATTGAGAAAATATAGTATATTCAAAGGACAAAAGAAGATCTGTTTACAGTGAATTTCTTCTACTCAATAACAATATATTAGATTTTATATCATATTTTCCTCTGTATAGCTGAAAACTCTTATTTTGGCACTCAGTTCTTTTTTGTTTGTTTAATCGCTAAGTTGTATCTGGCGACCCCTTGGATTGTACACCAACAGGCTCCTCTGTCCCTGGGATTTCCCAGGCAAGAATATTGGAGTTTCTTCAGGGGATCTTCCCAGCCTAGGGATAGAACCTGTGTCGTCTGCTTGGCGATTGTATTCTTTACCACTGAACTACCTGGGATATGTATGTGTTTAGACACACACACACACACACAGTAAAAAGATCAAATAATTTTGTCCTTGTTTTCAAAATATATACCCCAGAGTGTGTTTGTGTGTTCAGTTGCTCAGCTGTATCCTGCTCTTTTGCAACCCCATGGATGTAGACTGCCAGGCTCTTCTGCTATAGGATTTCTCAGGCAAGAATACTGGAGTGGTTTGTTGTTTCCTGCTCCAGGGGGCTTTCCCATCCTAGGGATTGATCCCAGTCTCCTGCATCTCCTGCACTGGCAGGGGTATGCTTTACCACTGTACCTTATGGGAGTCCATATACCCCAGCCTCATTAGTAAAAAATGAAATGGTTAGAAACACATAGTACAAATACATCTACTTGATCTAGCAACATGGAACGGGTGACAATTACCAGATTATGGGCAAGGCTTGGGAGCCACTAAAACTCCCTGAGTATTTCCAGTGTGGAAATATAAACATTTCCAGCTCAGCTGCACAGTTCACCTAAAGAAAATGTACATTGTTTATTCATTAACATTGAAACTTCTAACATATGATTTCTAGAAACAAGATTGTCAATTTTTTCTTTTCTGAGTGAAATACTCTCTCTCAGAAAAGAAATATGTAACACCATACTGCTTAGGGTCAGTAGGGCTAGGATCATTTCACTCTCAGTACATGTTAACTGGTGATTAGGATCAAGAAAGGAAAATGAAGCCTCCTGAAGGTCACTGAAAATGTATTGGCTCATTTTAAATACTTTTAGTTCTTACCATAAGCAAAACACTGGAAATCTGAGATATAAATTGAATTATGGTGCATTTGTATCCTTTGAGAATTTATTATCTAGTAGGGGAGATGAGAAATTGATGTCTAAAAATTGCTATAGAATTCATAAATGCCTATGATTAGTTCCAAAAGCCTAGTTAAAACTATTCCTGTTATAGACATTTTACAAAATGATCAGTACTGGTTGAACTAATTAGGAAGGAGTTCATAGAATCACAAAGTAAAAGGCATTTGGAGGTCTGGATCCTAAGACATTACTCATTCAATCTTCCCTGAAAACCCCATTACATTTTTGCCAAACTTGTACTTTAAAATGTATAGGAATGGCAAACTAATCACCTTCTAAGATAGGTCTTCTGGATAGCTCTAAGGTAAAACATTCTAGTAAAATTGTTTATTTAATCTAAATAAATCTTAAACTTCTCTTAAAGGATAGAGGATATTCAATAAGCCAAGATTTTTCCAGATAAAGAGGATAAAAGGAATTATGTAGAAAAGCATAAGAACGTATCAAAGTAGAGAATTTTATAATGGATGTGAAGAGGAAAAAAAGCATAAATTCTTAGTTACATGAACGTAAACTAACAGTTTGGGCTGAATTTTATAACAATAGAATAATTGCTGAGGATTGTTGAGAAGATATGGATTATGAGGGATGACAGACTTTAGGAATATTCATCTATCAGTAGAATTCAAGATAGATTAGGGAACAGCATAAACTAAAGACCAGCAAAGAAAGAAGGGCTTGAGCTGCATGGTCAGAGTAGTACTAAGCCTCAAGTAAACTATAGCAGATGCTATAAATATCTTGCCCTCATTATATATGCATATATGATTTACATATATATACATATTCATGCATAATTTTATGAGATTCCCTGGTGGCCCAGTGGTAAAGAACTTGCCTGCCAATGCAGGAGCTGTGGGTTCAATCTCTTGGTCAGGAAGAACCCCTGAAGAAGAAAGTGGCAAGTCACTCCAGTATTCTTGCCTGATAAATTCCATTGAAAGAGGAGCCTGGCTGGCCACAGTCCATGGGGTCTCAGAGAGCTGATATGATTTAGCAACTAAAGATCAACAACAATAATGCATGGTCCTCAAACTATTTCTAGCCAATAGAATGCATTGCAATTTATTTGCACATATGGAATGACATGATTAAGAAGCAATGTGACTTTTCACCCTCTACTCTTCCATCAGAATGCAATGAACTCTGAGTCCTTAAGGGAAGGATTGGTGTTTTCATATCATAATTGGGCTTCCCTTTTTGCTCAGCTGATAAAGAATCTGCCTGCAATGTGGAAGACTTGGGTTTGATCCCTGGGGTGGGAAGATCCCCTGGAGAAGGGAAAGCCTACCCATTCCAGTATTCTTGCCTGGAGAATTTCATGGACTGTATAGTCCATGGGGTCTCAAAGAGTTAGACACGACTGAGAGACTTTCACTTTCATTTTATCATAACTGGCTGAATCTCATCTAGCAAAAACATGTTGTTGTTGTATTTTTACTGTTACATGAATTAAAGAGAAACTTTTATTCTGTTGAGCCAGTGAAATTTGGGGTCTATGTGTTACAGTAGCTGTTCTTTCTCTAATACAATGCCTTGTACTAAGAGAAGTTCTGAGGCACTGCAGGATTTTAAGCAATGGAGTGGATGCCATTTTATTTGATTAAAAAAATATATATCCTGTGGCTACAGATTGCAAAAGTTGGGTATTTGAGACTAGGCAAAGTGGGTGCAGATATTCTGATTAGGAGGCTCTTACAATAGTTGTGCTGAGTTCGTTATAGCCTGTAACTTGAGCAAGACTGAATCTTGGTTGGCAGCATTGATACTTAATTTTCGCTGGCAGTAAGAATCATAACTGACAAATTGTTCTGTCTTGATGCAAACACACTCATTGTTTCCTTTTGCCATGACATGGGTGCTGTATAACTAATGGGAATACCATTAACTAATGAAAGTTGTAGGCAGAAAAGACTCATGAACCTGTATTTCATCATTTGTAAAACATAAAACATACATTTACTTATTTATACCATTTATTCATGGTATTGAAAGTTGCCAACTAAATCAGTGTTTCTAAAACCTATTAATTATAATGAAATACCATTTATGTTAAAAGTGATAAAATATGTTTATTAACATAATTAAGCATAGCTCTATATTCTTTAAGCTTAAAGTACACTTCATTTAGTCACTAATGTAGTAGTAAAGATAACATCAGCATGATGCAGAATTCATTTTGATGTTATTCAATTCAAGAAGTAAATACATTTGGATAACTCCAAATTTTCACAGCTTGATTAAACATTTTTCAAGGACATTTACTCCTCTACAATGGTAAAAATGAATGTTGTTTCATATTCATTGGCAAAATCACTGTATACAGTGCTTTTGTAGACCTAACAGCATAGATTTCTTACTACCTTCTGACAGTACTCCCAGGCATCACTCCTGTTTAAATAAAGACAAAGCTAAGAGTTTTACACTGTGCAAATTATCAGAACCTATTTTATATCTAAACTGACACATCCAATATTTATTCACAAAAATAACAGTTTCACTGAAGCTTGTCCACACCATCTCTTTAAAGGGTTAGCTCCAAATGCATAAAAGTCAAATTGAAAGTTTGGCGAAAATTCAGTTCAGTTCAGTCTCTCAGTCCTGCCTGACTCTTTGCGACCCCATGGACTGCAGCATGCCAGGCTTCCTTGTCCGTCACCAACTCCTGGAGTTCACTCAAACTCATGTCCATTGAGTTGGTGATGACATCCAATCATCTCATCCTCTGTCGTCCCCTTCTCCTCCTGCCTTCAATCTTTCCCAGAATCAGGGTCTTTTCCAAGGAGTCAGTTCTTCGCTTTAGGTGGCCAAAATACTGGAGTTTCTGCTTCAGCATCAGTCCTTCCAATGAATATTCAGGACTGATTTCCTTCAGGATGGACTGGTTGGATCTCCTTGCAGTCCAAGGACTCTCAAGAGTCTTCCCCAACACCACAGTTCAAAGGTATCAATTCTTTAGCGCTCAGCTTTCTTTATAGTCCAATTCTCACATCCATACATGACTACTGGAAAAACCATAGCTTTGACTAGACAGACTTTTGTTTGCAAAGTAATGTTGCTGCTTTTTAAAGATTGGATGGTAAAGCATCTGCCTACAATGCGGGAGACCCGAGTTCAGTCTCTGAGTCAGGAAGATCCCCTCGAGAAGGAAATGGCAACCCACTCCAGTATTAATGCCTGGAAAACCCCATGGATCGAGGAGCCTGGTGGGCTACAGTCCATGGGGTCGCAAAGAGTCGGACACAACTGAGCGATTCCTCTTCTCTTCTTCTTCTCTTCTATGTTGGTCATAACTTTTCTTCCCAGGTGAGAAGTACACAATGTTAAATAGTATATACCATATGAGCTAGTGCCTGCAATACTGTATTACTTGTAAGAAGACCTAGGGTTGGTTATTTTGTCATTCATTCATTTATTTATGTGTATGTGTATATGGTGTCCAACTCTTTGCAGCCCCATGGACTAAAGCTTGCTCTTCTGTCCATGGAATTTTCCAGGAAAGAATACTGGAGTGAAATGCCATTTCCTACTCCAGGGAATATTCCCAAACCAGGGACTGAACCCAGGTCTCTTGCTTCTCCTGCATTGGCAGGCAGATTGTTTACCAATCACTTACTTATGTATCCATGCATTTCATCCATAGGCAGAATTATCATCTCAGTGCTATCTTTCTCCAAAAGTGTGATCTTAATCAGGTTCTTTAACTTTTCTGGAGTTAGTAACTGATCTACATACTAATAAGGCTTTTATTACTAGTGTCAAAAGGCTTTAATACTAGCATCAACTAAAGCTATAGATATAAAAGTATTTTGTCAAACTGTAAAGAAGATATTAACACGTTTCCATCTTAAATCATTATGTGAACCCCCCACCCCCACCCCCCACCCCCAGATTTCTTGAGTGCTCTCTGATCTACAACACAAATCATTCAAGAGGCATCTCAGAGGGAATTCTTTTTGAATCTTTGTATACTAACAACTGAGAAAAGCAAACTGAACATAAATTCACCATGAAGTGTGAATGTAAGCTCTGGATTTTCTTTCCCACCACACTAATCCCTTGATCTTGTAGAATTTCTGTCTTCTGTGTTAGTAATTACAAAGTGGCTCTTTCTAATATTTAAGACAAAGTCACTCCTGAGTGTCCTAGTGAACACTGGACTACTGCTATATCATACTATTTTGTAATAGATTAACATATCAATACATTTCATGTGATCATGCACATTTCCTTGCAGAACATCTACTTCAGTTACATTATCCAGAAAGAACAATGATTTTAAAAGTGAGAATAACATGATTTGACAAGGTAAATTAGCTGCCAAGATCCACTTTGCACATGGGAGATAGCCACTGAATGACATTTTAACGTATGATAAACGAACTTGTTCCCTCTCTCCCTTTCTTTCCCACTTTGCCATTACACAGAAAAAGATATAATCCCTCCAGTTAAACATAAATTGATTTTAGGCTAAGAAGGAAGATATGCTAGTAAAAGCTGTGCATTCAAGGAGGATAATGAGATTGATTCCATGTTCTGCAAATAAAAACACATTTCATTTAAATTTGGCTCCTTCAAGGATGAGTGAATGATTAAGATGTGCACATATGTTGAAGAAGCAAGTTAACTGAAAGATTGCTAAAGAGAAATGTCATGATGTGTTGAACAACCGAAACATCATTTAGAGATGTGACTGAACATGTAGGTTTTAATCCGCTGCTCAATCTATACTCCAGACCAGGCAAAGCCAAGTTCAAAAGTAGCAAGAGATTGCAAATATTTCCTTTGAACATAATAATCCTTATTGTTTGAAGTCATATATAACATGAGAATATGCAAGAGTATTTATTTTAAATAAAGTTAATGACAAAGTGACTGAATTGTATTTCTCGCTTCAGTAATAAGATCACTACAAGCCAGTTTGAGAACTACTTTTTTTTTTTTAATCACATGAATTTTGAAACCTTGAGCAGCCAAAATTTGAAAAACAGTGAAATCACTCATTGTTGTTCAGTTGCTCAGCTGTGTCCAACTCTTTGCCACCCATGGACTGCTACATGCCAGGCACCCCTGTCCTTCACCATTGCCCGGAGCTTGCTCAAAACTCATGTCCTTCGAGTTGGTGATGCCATCCAACCATATCATCCTTCGTCAACTCCTTCTCCTGCTATCTTCAATCTTTCCGAGCACTGGAGCCTTTGCCAGTGAGTCAGCTCTTTGCATCATATGGCCAAAGTATTGGAGCTTCAGGTTCAGCATTAGACCTTCCAATCAATATTCAGGATTGATTTCCTTTATGATGGACTGGTTTGATCTCCTTGCAGTGCAAGGACTCGCAAGAGTCCTCCAACACCACAGTTCAAAAGCAGCAATCCTTTGTCACTCAGACTTCTTTATGGTCCAACTCTCACATCCATACATGACTACTAGAAAAACCATAGCTTTGACTAGATGGACCTTTGTTGGCAAAGTAATGTCTCTGTTTCTTAATATGCTGTCTAGGTTGGTCACAGCTTTTTTCCAAGGAGCAAGCATCTTTTAATTTCATGGCTGCAATCACCACCTGCAGTGATTTTGGAGCCCAAGAAAATAAAGTCTGTTACTGTTTCTATTGTTTCCCCATCTATTTGCCATGAAGTGATGGGACCAGATGCAGTGATATTCATGTTTTGAATGTTGCGTTTTAAGCCAGCTTTTTCACTCTCAATTTTTCACTTTCATCAAAAGGCTCTTTAGTTCCTCTTCACTTTCTGCCACAAGGGTAATGTCATCTGCATATCTGAGGTTATTAATATTTCTCCCAGCAATCTTGATTCCAGCTTGTGTTTCATGCAGCCCGGCTTTTCACATGACGTACTCTACATATAAATTAAATAAGCAGGGTGACAATATACAGCCTTGATGTACTCCTTTTCCAATTTGTAACCAGTCCATTGTTCCATGTCTGGTTCTATTTGTTGCTCCTTGACCTACATACAGGTTTCTCAGGAGGCAGGTAACATGGTCTGGTATTCCCATCTCTTTAAAAATTTTCCACAGTTTGTTGTGATCCACACAGTCAAAGGCTTTGGTGTAGTCAATGAAGCAGAAATAGGTATATTTCTGGAATTCTTTTGCTTTTTCAATGATCCAGTGGATGTTGGCAATTTGATCTCTGGTTCCTCTACCTTTTCTATATACAAGCTGAACATCTGGAAGTTCTCAGTTCATGGACTGTTGAAGCCTGGCCTGGAGAAATTTGAGCATTAGTTTGCTAGCATGTGAAATGAGTGCAATTGTGCAACAGTTTGAATAACTTCACCATTGCCTTTCTTTGTGATTGGAATGAAAACTGACATATTCCAATTCCGTGGCCACTGCTGAGTTTTCCAAATTTGCTGGCATAGTGAGTGCAACACTTTGACAGCATCATCTTTTAGGATTTGAAATCACTCATAGATATGATTGACTTCCTGGTGGCTCAGATGGTAGTGTCTGCCTGCAATGCAGGAGACCTGGGTTCGATCCCTGGGTCGGGAAGATCCCATGGAGAAGGAAATGGCAACCCACTCCCGGAAAGTCCCATGGACAGAGGAGCCTGGTAGGCTATAGTCCATGGGGTCACAAAGAGGTGGACATGACTGAGTGACTTCAGTAAACCTTATACCTATATAGATATGATTAAAACAGTACGTTCCTTATATTCTACTGAACACCTTCAATCTCCTTCCCTTCATGTATGTTATGTTATACATAGCCTACATTTATTAGTATTTATTAACTTCTTCTGCAATAGGCTCCAGGAACTAGACATTCAAGAATTAATAAAAAGTATGGCTAAATACCAAAAATCTAATATCTAGTGCACAAAATATACTTTATGAGCAAATATGTATTCTGCTTTATTCAATTACACAGCATTTGTTATCCCTTGTGAGCACATACTCCTCTTAAGGAAAACAGTTTAATTATAAATTTACTCATGTGCATTAAAAACTCTCAGTGAGAATTACTCTGTGTATAAACTACGTCTTTCTTTACAATACCCCACATTATAATCACCAGAGTTAACCACTGATAATTGGAATGTTTCCATTTGGCTGAAAACTCACTGACACGGATCACACCCACACAACTTATTTTATACAAATGTAATCTACCTAGGCATATATTTTCAGTCTTGGTGTTTATTATTTAGCTTACTTTGAAGTTACTTCCAAATATTGACTGATCTATATCAACATTTTGTGTGTGTGTGTGTAAGACAGTCTTAGACTTCAATAATAGAAAGTAACTTTTTAAAGTTAATTTTCCAGAGTAAAAGTTAAACTGCATTTATAGTGAAAAAGATCTTGGGTTATATTGCCAGATTAGTTTCAATTTTCACTTCTATTTTGAGGTAACTGAGTTATGTGCTATTGTTAGAAATACTACAGAGAAATTCCATACACTAATTTCCCAGGTTCCCCTACTGTTACACAGTACAATATTAGAGCTAGGATATTGACATTAGCACAATACACCAGTCTGACATAGATTTCTCAAGTTTTGCTAGTACTTATTTGTATTTGTGTGTTTGTGTATGTTCTTGGTTTTACTCAAGTTCATCACATATGTAGGTTTGTGTATCCGTCACCGCAGTTAGAATACAGAACAAGTCCATCACCATAGGGATCCCTCATGCTGCCTCATACAACCACATTCACACCTCCACCATTCACAACTCCTTTCCTGACACCTGGCGGCCTTTAATTGTTGTCAAGTCTGAGCCTGGTTTGCTTGCTGCATGACAGGCAGCATTAACCAAGAGATGATGTTTGAGGCAAGGAATATGACTTTATTTGGAAAACTGGCTGACCAAGATGACAGAACAATGTCTCAAAATAGTCATCTTGCCAGCATCTGGGTGCCACATCCTCATCTTTATTTGGTGACTAAGTTTTAGTCATTTAGGTAGCCAGATAGTGATATCTCACTGTAATTTAAATCTGCGTCTATATAATAGCTACTGATGTTGAATATCTTTTCATGTACTTATTTATCATGTGCACATTCTTGATGAAATATTTCTCTGTACCTTTTTCTCATTTTCTAATTGGATCTTTTTTTCACTATTGAATTTTGAAAGTTCCTTATATATTTTAGATAATAGACTTCTTTCAGATATGTGGTTTATATTTTTTTCTTCCAGTTTGTATCTTTTTTTTGTTTCCATCCTTTTAGCAGTGTCTTTTACAGAGCACACATTTTGTTTTGTTTTTGATATGGTCCAGTGTGTCAATCTTTACTTTTCTGAAACAGATTTTGATGTCAGTCTAAGAACTTTTTACCTATCTACTGAAGATTTTTGCTTTTCTTTAAGTTTTATAATTTTACTTATTATGTTTAAATCTATATTCCATTTTGAGTTGACTTTTATGTAAGGTAGGATGTTTATGTTAAGGTACAATTTTTGTTGCCTATGATCAGTCACCATTTGTTGAAAAGGCTACTTTTCCTCTGTTGAATTATTTTGCTCCCTTTGTCAAAACCAGCTAGAGATCAACAAATGAGTCTAATTCTAAGCTCTATTGCTCTGTGTACCTATATCTCTGCCAATAGCACATTGTCAGATTACTGTATCAGTTTATTTTCAGGTGGAGTAATTCATCCCACTCAATTCTTTTTCAAGACTGTTTTAGATATTTTAACCTTGTATCTTTTCATATAAATTTTTGAATATTTGCCTCTGCCTAAAAAAATCTTCACTAGAATTTATAGAAATTATATTAAATTTCACTGATGCACACAGACTTTACTAAAAATGGAAAATGCTGAAATAGTTGAGTCAGTTTGGCAAAACTGATATCTTTGCATGATGAGTCATCCAATCCATGATTACAATATATCTCTTCATTTATTTAGATATTTTTAAATTTCTTTCATCATCATTTTGTATACTCAGTATATGAATCTTTGTGAATGTTTTCTTAAACTTATACCTATTTCATTATTCTTGGGTCATTTGTAGAACAGTTTTCTGTCTTAAAAATCCATTCTGTACATACTCATTGTTAGTATATCAAAATGTAATTATTTTTCTTACCAAATTCAATTACTAGTTTTAGGGGTTTATTTTACATAACTTTATCTGAATAAGTTATTTTTATAGGATTATATTAATTATGCATTAATAGAAAATATTTGGAAATATTCTATTTTCAGAACTAACTTCTCATTTTCAATGCCACAGTTATAGCTAGGAATCTAAAATAGCAAAACACATTTCTATATATGATAATCATTTAATATTAATAAGCACTCTTGTTTTTATCTTTTAGATAAATAGGAATATTTTACTTACATCATGAATATGTGATTGTTTTGAACAACGAAAGTAGTGAAAATGAAAATTATTTTTGGAAGAAGCTTTTAAGAAGTGCCACTGTTCAGTTCAGTTCAGTTGCTCAGTCGTGTTTGACTCTTTGCAACCCCATGAATCACAGCACGCCAGGCCTCCCTGTCCATCACCATCTCCCAGAGTTCACTCAGACTCACGTTCATCAAGTTTGTGATGCCATCAAGCCATCTCATCCTCTGTCGTCCCCTTCTCCTCCTGCCCCCAATCCTTCCCAGCATCAAAGTCTTTTCCAATGAGTCAACTCTTTGCATGAGGTGGCCAAAGTACTGGAGCTTCAGCTTTAGCATCATTCCTTTCAAAGAAATCCCAGGGCTGATCTCCTTCAGAATGGACTGGTTGGATCTCCTTGCAGTCCAAGGGACTCTCAAGAGTCTTCTCCAACACCACAGTTCAAAAGCATCAATTCTTCGGCGCTCAGCCTTCTTCACAGTCCAACTCTCACATCCATACATGACCACAGGAAAAACCATAGCCTTGACTAGATGGACCTTAGTCGGCAAAGTAATGTCTCTGCTTTTGAAAATACTATCTAGGTTGGCCATAACTTTTCTTCCAAGGAGTAAGTGTCTTTAAATTTCATGGCTGCAGTCACCATCTGCAGTGATTTGGGAGCCCCCAAAAAAAATAGTCTGACACTGTTTCCACTGTTTCCCCATCGATTTCCCATGAAGTGATGGGACTGGATGCCATGATCTTTGTTTTCTGAATATTGAGCTTTAAGCCAACTTTTTGCTTTCCTCTTTCACTTTCATCAAGAGGCTCTTTAGTTCCTCTTCACTTTCTGCCATAAGGGTGGTGTCATCTGCATATCTGAGGTGATTGATATTTCTCCCATCAATCTTGATTCCAGCTTGTGTTTCTTCCAGTCCAGCGTTTCTCATTATGTACTCCGCATATAAGTTAAATAAGTAGGGTAACAATATACAGCCTTGACGTACTCCTTTTCCTATTTGGAACCAGTCTGTTGTTCCATGTCCAGTTCTAACTGTTGCTTCCTGACCTGCATACAGATTTCTCAAGAGGCAGGTTAGGTGGTGGGTATTCCCATCTCTTTCAGAATTTTCCACAGTTTATTGTGATCCACACAGTCAAAGGCTTTGGCATAGTCAATAAAGCAGAAATAGATGTTTTTCTGGAACTCTCTTGCTTTTTCCATGATCCAGTGGATGTTGGCAATTTTTTTTTAATTAAATTTATTTATTTTTTTAATTACAATACTGTATTTGTTTTGCCATACATTGACACGAATCAGCCATAGGTGAACACAATCGCCCAATGCCGAAGCCCCCTCCCACCTCCCACCCCATATCCTCTACCTGAATCATCCTGTGCATCAGCCCCATGCATCCTGCATCCTACACCAAACATAGGTTAGCGCTTCGTTTCATACAGGAAAATACACATGCTTCACTGCCATTCTCCCAAAAAATTTGATCTCTGGTTCCTCTGCCTTTTCTAAAACCAACTTGAACATCAGGGAGTTCACAGTTCATGTATTGCTGAAGCCTGGCTTGGAGAATTTTGAGCACTACTTTACTAGCATGTGAGATGAGTGCAATTGTGTTAGGTCCAGACCATTTCTGTCCTTTACTGAACCCATCTTTGCATGAAATGTGCCCTTGGTATCTCTAATTTTCTTGAAGAGATCTCTAGTCTTTCCCATTCTGTTGTTTTCTTTGCATTGATCACTGAAGAAGGCTTTCTTATCTCTTCTTACTATTCTCTGGAACTCTGCATTCAGATGCTTATATCTTTCCTTTTCTCCTTGGCTTTTCACGTCTCTTCTTTTCACAGCTATTTGTAAGGCCTCCCCAGACAGCCATCTTGCTTTTTTGCATTTCTTTTCCATGGAGATGGTCTTGATCCCTGTCTCTTGTACAATGTCATGAACCTCATTCCATAGTTCATCAGGCACTCTATCTATCAGATCTAGGCCCTTAAATCTATTTCTCACTTCCAATATTTGGAAATATTCTCACTTTCAGAACTAACTTCTCATTTTCAATGCCACAGTTACAGCTAGGAATCTAGAATAGCAAAATACTTTTCTATATGTGATAATCATTTAATATTAATAAGCATTCTTATTTTTATCTTTTAGATAAATGGGAATATGTTACTTACATCATGAATATATGACTGTTTTGAACAACAATAGTGAAAATGCCAATCACTTTTGGAAGAAGCTTTTAAAAAGTGCCACTATAGCCACATTATTTTTACCTATTTCAGCCCTTATGATAGTCTGAATTAAAGTACAGCCCCCATCAACTATATCCCTCTGTGATACCATAAACAGAGCTTCCTTGCTGCCCCATGTTCAAAATGTAACAGGAAATGAACTTGTGTTAAGATTTGATTGATACAGAATAATGAAAGGAGGAAACTAGTCCTATAACATATATTTAGTGTAAATCAGTTAGGTAGGGCCTCAAATATTACAAACAGGAGGTAGACTGAGAAAGCTGCTCATCCCCTATCAGGGAGGATTTCCTAATATCTCCTGTGGATATAACCAAGACCCAGGGTTACATAGACAACTGAGCAAAGGATTCTCAAAAAAAAAAAAAAAAAAAAAAATCCAAGCTTAACCAAGGGGAATGCCCCATCTTTTAGGTGGAGAGCCTATAGAATGAGTTTTCAATTTCTGTAGAAGCATACCTCTTATGTCTCTATTTTTTTCTAAGTAAAAATACTTAATAGCATATCAGTGGCTCACAGTTATATATTTTGTGCAAGTAGGAATAAATAACTTATCATTAATTCGGGAGATTTCTGGGTAAAGAGGAGATATAGCCCATCACTCAGGTTTATTAGACAAAAATCTTGATGCTGTAATGTTGTGTGGCTTATAAGTTGTTTCATTCATAGACCACATGAATGTTTGTTGTGTGTATAGGAGGGAAAGGAGAGTATATAAAATATGCAGTGATCAGAGGGCAGATTTTGTTGGTCACTAGGAATTATCACAAATATTCCAGGTTGGTTTTTTTTTTTTTCCCAAGCACTTAATAGGATTGTACTTAATACGCCCCTCGATATTAGGCATGGCTTTCACCACTATAACAGAAGCAAAAGTTATATGTATCAATTTTCAGGAAAAAAGCCTTAAAGCCAGCATTAACTATGTCTCCTTTAAATTGTCATACTGATGTTGAAAAGGAGTTTTCAACATTTGGATTTTTGAGTGACTACAGCGAGAAGACTGATTTGAATCTCTGTTGGACAAGGACTTGAGAAAGAAAACTTTTGGTATTTCAAACCACTGAAATCTTGGAGGATTGTTTATTTCTGTAGCATAAACCAGCCTATGCTGACTGACCTACTCATTTCATCAAATGTCTTCTTTACTCTTGCTGCTGCGGCTGCTAAGTCGCTTCAGTTGTGTCCGACTCTGTGCGACCCCATAGACGGCAGCCCACTAGGCTCCCCCGTCCCTGGGATTCTCCAGGCAAGAGTACTGGAGTGGGGGTGCCATTGCCTTCTCTTTATTCTTAAATCATATAAAAAGAAAGGGAAGCACTGTGTTAAAGTCTATATGTGTGACAAACTTAATGAATCCCAATTGGAATTTTTGTATATACCTGGTATAATTTTAAGTTATTTTTCAAATCTGAGAAAGAGTTACAAAGTCTCATAGGGCCGGGTTTTTACCAAAAGTGGACAAAATTCATTGTACTGAACTAGCTCGTTAATGAGGTGTGGTAAAAGTTACATGTAAACCAGGAGACCAGACACAAGCAATTTCATTTTAATCTCTTAATCTTTAAGGCAGAAAGATTAGTTTGATTTAGTTAAAAGTCTTAATTACTGGACCAAAAAGCAAAGGTATTTTTATTACATTTAAGAACATGTAGTAATTGGAAACAGGCAAAAGAAATCCTTTGATAGTGAGCCTGTAAACATGTTATAAAGACATAAAAATACCAGACTAAGCAGAAATGTTAGCTACACTAATGGTACAATGTGCTTCAAAATTCCCACAAGCTGCTTATTACCTTAAGAGAGTGAAACTTGCACTTGGAGCTTGGCACCGACTTTACAACCACACCATGTTTTGCTACTAAAAACACCTTATGTCCAGTTTCTGATAAAATTAGCACAGATTTAAAATTAGTGCAGCAATTTAAGGCAATGAAGCAGAAATTAAACTGTGCTCAGACTGTCATAAAGAACAAACATAGAAGGCCAAAGCAGAAAATAATATATACTACCTTTAAAATATTTAAGGTTTTCAATTATCTCATTAGTTGTCCACCTAGAGATATTTTGGAATGCAGTTAACAAATCTGAATATTTTCTGGCAACTGAATAAAAGAGATTCAGTTCAGTTCAGTTCAGTCGCTCAGTCATCTCTGATTCTTTGCGACCCCGTGAACCAGAGCATGCCAGGCCTCCCTATCCATCACCAACTCCCGGAGTTTACCTAAACTCATGTCCATTGAGTTGGTGATGATATTCAACCATCTCATCCTCTCTTGTCCCCTTCTCCTCCCACCCTCAATCTTTCCCAGCATCAGGGTCTTTTCAAATGAGTCAGCTCTTTGCATCAGGTGACCAAAGTATTGGAGTTTCAGCTTCAACATCAGTCCTTCCAGTGAAAACTCAGGATTGATCTCCTTTTGGATGGATTGGTTGGATCCCCTAGCAGTTCAAGGGATTCTCAAGAGTCTTCTCCAACACCACAGTTTAAAACCATCAATTCTTTGGCGCTCACCTTTCTTTGTCCAACTCTCACATCCATACACTACTGAAAAACCATAGCTTTGACTAGACGGACCTTTGTTGGCAAAGTAATGTCTCTGCTTTTTAATATGCTGTCTGCTGCTGCTGCTAAGTCGCTTCAGTCGTGTTCCACTCTGTGCGACCCGAGGGATGGCAGCCCTCCAGGCTCCCCCATCCCTGGGATTCTTCAGGCAAGAACACTGGAGTGGGTTGCCATTTTCTTCTCCAATGCATGAAAGTGAAAAGTGAAAGTGAAGTCTCTCGGTCATGTCCGACTCTTCGCGATCCCATGGACTGCAGCCTACCAGGCTCCTCCGTCCATGGGATTTTCCAGGCAAGAGTACTGGAGTGGGGTGCCATTGCCTTCTCCTAGGCTGGTCATAACTTACCTTCCAAGGAGTGTCTTTTAATTTCATGGCTGCAATCACCATCTGCAGTGATATTGGAGCCAAAAAAATAAAGTCAGCCATTGTTTCCACTGTTTTCCCATCTATTTCCCATGAAGAGATGGGGCCAGATGCCATGATCTTAGTCTTCTGAATGTTGAGCTTTAAGCCAACTTTTTCACTCTCTTCTCATGATGCACTCTGCATAGAAGTTAAATAAGCAGGGTGACA
The DNA here is from genome assembly GCA_917880005.1 of Nanger dama. Taxonomy (NCBI): domain Eukaryota; kingdom Metazoa; phylum Chordata; class Mammalia; order Artiodactyla; family Bovidae; genus Nanger; species Nanger dama. The sequence continues at coordinate 35,234,923 of CAKJTW010000016.1, read as the reverse complement.
ATATACAGCCTTGATGTACTCCTTTTCCTATTTGAAACCAATCTGTTGTTCCATGTCCAGTGTCCAGTTCTAACTGTTGCTTCCTGACCTGCATGCAGGCTTCTCAAGAGAACAGTCAGGTGGTCTGGTATTCCCATCTCTTTCAGGATTTTCCACAGTTTATTGTAATCCACATAGTCAAAGGCTTTGGCATAGTCAATAAAGCAGAAATAGATGTTTTTCTGGAACTCTTTGCTTTTACCATGATCCAGTGGATGTTGGCAATTTGATCTCTGGTTCCTCTGCCTTTTCTAAAACCAGCTTGAACATCTGGAAGTTCACAGTTCACTTATTGCTGAAGCCTGGCTTGGAAAATATTGAGCATTACTTTACTAGCATGTGAGATGAATGCAATTGTGCAGTAGCTTGAGCATTCTTTGGGATTGCTTTTCTTTGGTATTGGAATGAAAACTGACCTTTTCCAGTCCTGTGGCCACTGCTGAGTTTTCCAAATTCGCTGACATACTGAGTGCAGCACTTTCACTACATCATCTTTTAGGATTTGAAATAGCTCAACTGGAATTCCATCACCTCCACTAGCTTTGCATTATAAGATTCATAATAGTATATTTATGTTTTCATATATAGTACACATTTTGCTGAATCTACTTGTGAGCTTTAAATAATTAAGTGGTGAGATGATTTTTCACATTTGATATACCTACATAAGGAAATGGCAACACACTCCAATATTTTTGCCTGGAAAATTCCATGGACAGAGGAGCCTGGTAGGCTACAGTCCATGGGGTCAGAAAGGAGTTGGACATGACTGAGGATGCACGCACATTAGATACCTTTATTAAATACCTTTTCAATTAAACCTGAGTTTACCTAGAACTTTTTGGGGGAAACTGTGTACAATTAGAGTATTGCCTTTTTTTTTCTCTTTATTGTGTGTGATTTAATTTTTCATATGTCATTATTAATTTCCCAAATTATCAAACCATACCATACTGCTTTAGCAAACTTATCTGTCCTTAAGTTTTCTAGCATAGTCAACTCTTGTTGATGAGCACTAGGAACAAATTAACACCTTTATAGAAAATAGAGAACAGTTTGTCAGCTAGACTGCAGGAAGCATTGGATGGGTTGCTCCAAACCTATGATCTCCTGCCAATACAGGATTTAACTCCTTACACCATTTAGAATCCATAATCCACTATTTAACTACCATCCTTAGGTGGCTTGCAATAATTGACTGCATCATGTCACTTTTTTGAAGAAGATATCAAGCTTTGCATCTGCAAATTTTTCTTTAAACTGAAAGCATATTATTAAGTTCATAAGACTTCTCTATGTTTCTTACATATATGTGCACGTGAGTGCCAAGTCACTTAAGTCGTGTCCGACTCTTTGAGACCCTGTAAACAGCCACCCTCCAGGCTTCTCTGTCCATGGGATTCTCCAGGGAAGAATACTAGAGTGTGTTGCCATGCCCTCCTCCAGGGAATTTTCCTCACCCAGGAATTGAACCCATGTCTCTTACATCTCCTGCATTGGCAGGTGGGTGCTTTCCCACTAGTGCCACTTGGGAAGCTCCATATACATCCTGCATATTCTGGAAATTCTCAAAACTGGAGAATTTAATGACATAATCTTCTGTGTACCTAATGAAGGAGAAATAATAGTGATACAGTATGGACAAATGTCAGAGAGTTTCTCTCAGTTTTCATATGAGATCAAGAATTTGGCCTTGTGATTGTAGATAATAATGTTATAAACATCAAAGTGTGCTCACTGATGTCCAACTCTTTGTGACACCGTGGACTGTAGCCCACCAGACTCCTATGTCCACGGAATTCTCTAGGCAAAAATACTGGAGTGGGTTGCCATGTCATTTTCCAAAGTTGCTAAGCCTAGATCCTAATTATTCCAAGCATAAAAATAAATGATTATATGACATAATAGAAATATTAGTTGATGCTTTTGTGGTAATCATATTACAGTAGTAAAACGTATCAAATCAACATGTACACCAAAAACTTGCACAACTGTTTATTTCAATTTTATCTCAGTAAAAAATTTTAAGGATTTGATTTTGATTCCACAAATTTTTAACTTCACGCAAGTGATATATCTATGAGTGCATGCTGACACTTTAGTTGTGTCCAACTCTATCAAGTGCTAAATTTGTATTGTAAGTTTGTATATATAGGAATGAAAATAGTGTATAATGCTGCTTAGTGACAAATATATAAGTGTTCTTCTTGTCTTAAAGTCAAGCAGGAGGTAAATTATTGTAGATCTTTATTGATACATATTAAGTATCCATTTCATTCTTCCATAATAATATCTAATATTAGCTGATCACTGACTATGTGCAGGGCATTGCAACTGCATAGATTTAAAATGTTTGGAATAGGAGGAAGTCCAGAGATGGCATTAATGAACTTGGAATTAATGAATTTGAGGATTGCCTGGTGTCCTCTGCTGATTTCTGAGAAGAGCTATAAATTCCTGTAACTTATGTAAGCTGGGCTTCAACCTTCTCCTGAGAGCTTGCTGATTCCAGAAAGCACTGTTTTCCTTTTTGTCTCATCTCTGCCCATGGGGACAGAGGTGAAGTTTTGCAGGAAGTCCAAAATTTCTGCTTCAGATGAGCTGCAGTAATTTTCAATGTGCCTTGCTTTTCCATGAAGGGTATGCATTTATATATACAACTAAATACTGTTCATCCATTAAAAAAAAAATGAAATTTTGCCATTTGCACCAGCATAGATGAATTTGGAGGATATGATGCTAAGTGAAATAAGTCAGGCAGAGAAAGACAGATATTGTGTGATATCACTTATATGCAAGATCTAAAAATTAAAACAAATTATTGAATATGATTTTTAAAAAAGTAAGCAGACTCTTAGATATAGAAAACAAACTACTTGTTACCAGTGGGGAGAGGAAAAGGGAGAGGGGCAAAGTAGAGGTAAGAGATTAAGAAGTACAAACTATTACATATAAAATAAATGTTACAAAGGCATCTTGTGCAATGCAAGGAATAAAGTCAATATTTTATGATAAATATAAATGAAGCATGAAGTTTAAATGTTATGAACTCTGGGCTTCCCTGGTGGCTCAGTGCTAAAGAATTTGCCTGCCAATGCAGGAGACATGGGTTTGATCCCTGGGTTGGGAAGATCCCCTGAAGAAGGAAATGGAAACCAACTCCAATATTCTTGCCTGGGAAATCCCATTGACAGAGGAGCTTGGTGGGTTACAGTTCATGGAGTTGCAAAAGAGTCAGACACTGCTTAGCACCTAGACAACAATTATGAACTGCTATGTTGTACACCTGTAACATATAATATTGAACATTAAATATATCTCAATTTAAAAAAAAAAAAAACATGCTTTGACCTCCACCTACTTCTGTATCCGCATTTCATGGCATTTTCTCCTTTATGCCTAACAATATATGCCTTCCTTTTTGTGAACCTCCGAGATCATAAGCAAATTAGGATGATTTCACTGTGTGTATTTTCACAGATGGTATGTCATGTGGCCTTTTAAGAAGATTCAGCCTTCTACAGTTTTTTTAGTGTTTATGTTATCCTGTATTCTTGAATGTGGACTACAATTAGAATTGCTTCCAGTAAATAGAATAAAACAAAAAGTGATGGGATGCCACTCTGAGATTAGGCTATGGAAGTCTGTGACTTCCATTGTGATTGAAAACTATTTATTGCCTTCTTGACTTTCATGGTTTGACAAAGTGAGATGCCATATCAGAGAAGCCACACATGGCCAGAACCTGAGAGCAATCTCTGATTAGCTACCAGTGAGGAAGTCACATCCTCAGTCTGGTGAGGTACTGAACTCTGCTAGTAACCACTGTGAGCCTGCAAGTTGATCCCTCCCCATGTGAGCCTTGAGGCGAGATGATAGCCCTAATTAACACCTTGACTCCAGCCTTGTCATGGGACAGAAAGCAGATTACTGAGCTAGATCATGCACAGAAACTGATGCACAGATAATAAATGTGCATTATTTTAAGCCACTAAGTTTGGGTGTAATTTGTTATTCAGAATAGGTAACTAATATAATAGAAGTTTCTCTTTCTGATGTAGGTGTCAACCTAATTACTGAATCACCAGGAATTTTATCATTGACAACTCAATCTAAAATCAGTGTCCCACCATCACTAACAAATTACTGTTTATTTTATTGTTATAGACACACACACACTCACTCTCATGACTATCTTAAGGCAAAACTGCTAGTCGTCATATCTCTTCTCTCCTGTTTTCTCATTACTTCCTGCCATGTGAATGATCAATCACTAATAAAAGAAAGAAAAAAAAACACTATATAATTTCCAACTTCCCTTGAAGTTTAGTCATGACCATAATAGGCTCTGTCTCCTGAGATTAAGTGAATATGGAATGTCCAAATTCCAACAGATATTCTTCTTCCCACCTTTGCCGTTCTCCTGAATGTGGATGTGAGAGCTTGAGCTGCGTATTGGACCCTGAGAATGAGGTTTACTCATGGGGATGGGAGCACAGATGGCTGGAAGTAACCCAGGCTCATTCAATTATAATCACCAAACCAACCCCGAACCACCTATCTAGACACATAAGGAGGACACAGACTCCCTTGTTTCAGCCACTATTATCGGAGGTCCTGTTATACCAAGGCAACCCTAAATCTAAGTGGCATATACTTACTAGATTGAGTTTGCTCATTATTTGATTATAGACCCTCTTCATTCTCCTTGTTATCTAAATTCGATCCATAAAAGCTCAATGATGGATGATCATTTTCTTATCTCCAGTTTTCATTGGTCCATCTTTTGTGACTAGAATAGTATTTGACATGCAACAAGCATTCAATAAACACTTTCAGAATAAATGTGTATGAATGGTCATTTAGACTGATTTAGAATGTTCGCTATTACAAAGCTGTAACAATAAATACTCTTGCATTCACATGGACACTCAGTTGCTCAGTCATGTCTGACTCTTTGCAACCCCATGGGCTGCAGCCCACCAGTCTCCTCTGTCCATGGGATTTCCCAGGCATGAATACTGGAGTGGGTTGCCATTTCTTTCTCCAGGGGATCTTCCCAGGGGTCGAACCCCAATCTCCTGCATTGCAGGCAGATGTTTTACCCTCTGAGCCACCAGGGAAGCCCTCTTTATACACATCTTTGTACAATTATGAATATTTGTTGTAAAAGGGACACCAAGAGGTAGGTAGAATTGCTGGATGGAAGAATATGTACATTACATTTAATAGTAACTGCCAAATTGCCTTTCCAGAAAATCTCTACCAATTTATGCTTTAATCCACAGTTTATCTTAGGAAATGTTTTCCTATTCTTTTGCCAAGAGTGGATACTACAAATCAGCTTTGGTTTTGCCAGTCTGATGTATAAGATAGATGTCCTTGTGATTTGTAGTTTGCTACAGAAAGATTGTTTTTCTGCAAGTCTACTCAGATTCTTATATTTAATGCATTGAGATTCTCTGGAAGGGATACACAGCATGCAATGTCTCCCAAAGTAACCATGGCAGTTTTTTTTCTTTTCTTTTTTTCTTTCTTAGGTGGTCTCAAGATACAGGAGTTCAGCATAGTAACACTCTCAGAAATTGTAGCTTAGACTTAAATAGTGGCCAGGATGCAGTGTACAGTTTCTCTCTAAGCTTTATGGAGGCTAAGTTGAATATATTTAGAACTTTCCATCAAAGAAACCCACTGAGAGATGATACAATATTGAGTTAATTATCTTCAGATTTTAATTTAGTAGGAATGACCTTGAGTTCATAACTAAGCAATTACATTAAGCAGTGTAGCTCTTGGTTAAGATAATAGGTTTCTCTGAGGAAGAATACTCTTCTCATTATGGACACAAGAGGAAAACCTTAGTCCTGTTTATTCTGTGCACTTGAAGAGTTCTGGGTGGATTGACTCCCTGACATGCTTTACCATGGAGTGAGGGTTTTCCCAGGATCTTGATTTTTCAGCGCTGAAACCAGAGAATGCTGGGCAAACCTGGATGAGGCGGTCATTGTATTTCAGACTTCATTTTCTAGGCTGGTTTATTTTTTGTAAAGTCATGTCTTTAGAAGAACATTTGCTGCAGAAATGCGTCACACTTTTCCGTGCAAACATTTTTGTGTGTGTGATAAAATATATATAACATAAATTGTATTTTTTTATTTTACTTTATATTGGAGCATAGTTAATTTGGACTTCCCAGGTGGCTCAGTAGGTAAAGAATCCGCTTGCAATTCAGGACATGCAGGAGATGCAGTTTCAATCCCTGAAATGGGAAGATCCCCTGGAGGAGGGCATGGAAACTCACTCCAATATTTTTGCCTAGAGAGTCTCATGGACAGAGGAGCATGGCAGGCTACAGTCCATAGGGTTGCAAAGAGTTGGACATGACAGGCAACTGAGCACACTCACAGCACAGTTAATTTACAATGCTGTGTTAGTTACAGGTATATAGCAAAGTGATCTAGTTATATATATTCATATATTTATCTTTAATATATTCTTTTCCCATATAGGTTATTACAGAATATTGAGTATTGTTTCCTGTGCTACACAGTAGGTCGTTACTGATTATCTAATTTATATACAGTAGTGTATAAATGTTAATCCCAAACTCCTAATTTATCCCTCTCCTCCATCTTTTCCCTTTGGCAACCATAAATTTGTTTTCTAAGTCTGTGAGTCTGTTTTGTAAATAAGTTCACTTGTATCATTCTTTTTTAGAATCCACATATAAGTGCTATCATAAGACATTTGTCTTTCTCTGTCTGATTTAACCTTTTGACATGCAGCTTATGTTAAAACATCATCATTCCAGTCATCTCTTCCTGCATTAAAAACTAGCCCAAAACTTTATGGCTTAGCACAATAGCTATTTTATCTTATCTCATGATTTTTGTGGCTCATGATTTGGATAGGGCTCAACTGAGGAATTACTCTCTTCCAACTTGCATTAGTTCAAGTCTTTTACAAAGCAACTGTTAAGAAATGAGTCTAGACATGCATGTGGTGCTTGGGAAAATACCTGTGAAAGATAAAGGGTGAGAACAGGTAGGAAAAGACTCAAACAGGGAGGCAGGTTCGACACCAATAAAAGAAATGTGGAAGGAAAAAGATTGGAAAGGAAGGTTCTTGGAATGCTGTGTTGGTGTGAGAGAAGGAGAGTTAGACTATAAGTTGTTCAGTCTCTGAGTCATACTGTTCACGGGGTTCTTGCTGCAAGAATACTGGAGTGGTTTCTCCAGTTGACCACATTTTGTCAGAACTCTTCACTATGACCCATTTGTCTTGGGGTCGCTGCACAGCATGGCTCATAGCTTCAGCGAGTTACAGAAGCCCCTTCACCATGACAAGGCTGTGATACATGAAGAGGAGGCTGTGAATTAACTGTGGGAGCTGTGTATTCTTCTGGAATGAAATTCCATGGTAGACTAAATATACTCAGTCATTGAGTAAGAGACATCTAGGAGAAGGGTGACTTTGGAACACCTGAATCAGGAGTGAGTGTGAATCGTATATATCCCTTGCAGCCAGTTATCAGGAAGATGTAAGCAGTGCATTTTCACGGCTGTTACACAGCCAAGAATGTCGTGTCATTCAGTAGATGTATGCTGAGCGTCCCTAATGACTCAGGTGATAAAGAATCCGCCTGCAATTCAGGAGACCCAGGTTCAGTCCCTGGGTGGGAGGAAGACCCCCTGGAAAAGGAAATGGCAACCCCCCAGTATTCTTCCCTGGAAAATCCCATGAACAGAGGAGCCTGATGGGCAACAGTTCATGGAGTCACAGAGAGTCGGACATGTCTTAGCGACTAAACCACCACGCCGGGTCAGTCTCAGTGACCCAAAGTAGCTTTGCACACATGCTGGTGGCATGAGCTAGTGTCTGGAGTGTCCACCGGGGCACCTTTGCAGAATGATGGCTTCCAGGTAGTGTGAACTCTGATACGATGGCTCAGGCAGTGCGTTCCAGTGAACGAGGAATAGATGCATAGTCTTTCATTAGGTAGCACTGGAGGTACACAGAGTCACTTCTGCCATCCTCTGTCGGTTTAAACAGTCACAAATCCTCCTGAGTTCAAGGGGTGGGGACAAAGATTCCACTTCTCATGGCAAGAATAGCAAAACATTTGTAACCATGTTTTAAAACAGCCACATGACCTAATTTCTTTTATTTCTCAGCTGGCACACACTCTACCCATTCTTATTATCCCTAAGAGGGAATTCATTTAACTGTTAAGGAAGTTCATTCTTTAAAACCAGACAGACATGAAGTTAAATCGAAGATCTTTGACCTTAGTTTAGTTTCCCTTTGTTTTGCCTTAAATGCTCAAATGAAATGGACATAATAATAATATTTAACTCAGTTATTATGAAGAATAAATGAGATAACGCATGTAAGTTCCTGGCAGGCAATAAGCTCTCAATATATGTTTGTTAGTACTTGTATATCTTTCCCATTTTTTATACTGTAGCACTGCCAATTCCATTGTTTTGGGAAATATAATTCTGAGTGTTTCCTGCTGCCTGAGAGGTGATTTTTTTGGATAAAATTCATTTATTGCCCCTTGAGGTTTTAGACTTTTAGATCTAGAAGAGACACATAACAATCAATTAAAGTTAACATTCCACCAGCATTTATTGATCAGCTATCTGGACATATCTCAGGAGGTAGGAAAGTGAAAAAAGTGGATGGAAAAGTCACTTAATCATGTCCAACTCTCTGCAACCCCATGGACCGTAACCCACCAGCATTTATTGAGCAGCTATCTGGGCATATCTTAGGAGGTAGGAAAGTGAAAGAAGTGGATGGAAAAGTCACTTAATCATGTCCAACTCTTTGCAACCCCATGGACCGTAACCCACCAGGCTCCTCTGTCCACGGGAATACTGGAGTGGTTTGCCATGCCCTCCTCCAGGGGATCTTCCCAACCCAGGGATCAAACCCACATCTCTTTTGTCTTTTGCATTGGTAGGCAGGTTCCTTACCATTAGGATCCCCTGAGACGCCCCAGGGAAGCCGAGGATGAGACTGCAAATGGAAGGGAAAACAAGGTACAAAGGCACACATGTTGCCTTGTAGTACTGGGAATGGACTCAAGGCGGCAGTGCAGCCCCCCTCGCCCCTCCCCGCGATCCTCGGCACCCCACGTCAGCAGCAGGCTGGCTGTGCTTCCCCTGCCCAGGTGTATGGCTCTGGCCACTTTGTGGATGTCCCGGGTCAGGCTCCCTGTGGATGTGGGGGGAAGAGGACCAAGTTTTGTGCTGGTAGCAGCTGAGTACCTCAGGCGGGGAGTTGTGCCAGCTCACACAGGAAAAAGGTCTGGCCAGGCCCTGTGACCAGATGGTTGGCCACTGGCCCAGCTGATTTTTCTCTCGATCTAATTTCTGGGCTGAATGTTACTGTTCCCCATGGTGATCTGGGGACTGTAAATTTTGAGCCTTGTTGGTGAATTTGAAAAACACTGGAGATCTAATGAAATGCAATGCATGCTTAAGTCACAGACACAGTAAGTGCTTTATAGCACCATCTCATTTAATCTTCCCAATACATTTCTGAGGTTGGGCTATGATATGTAGTCTACAGATAAGAAAGCTGAAGTTTTGCTACATAAAGTGAAAAATTAGACAATCAAGATTTGACATTTTTACATGGACCAATGGCAACAATGTGAGTGTTTTATCCCTTAATAAAATAGAATTCGATGAGTAGGCTTTCTGTCTTTTAGAATTTAAGTGGTAAATAAAAGTATATAATAAAAACCCTATCCGCCATAACTGGCACTGATGTTGGATCACCCATAAAAATATCACTTAACATATGGGATCATACAGTAGATACATACACAAATATTTTTAATATAAAACTATAAGTGTTCTTTTATTCATTAATCATTTGCTGAAATGCTAATGCTTTTTGTTTGCTGAGTATAGGTCTACTGACAGAAGTTCCCCACTGTCTTTTTACTCATTTAAAAAGCTCTCAGGATGCATCATCTAAGATCACCAGCTTCAATTTCCTTACAAAGTGAGGTCTTTTGTATTTTTATCATTGTTTGCACCAATTATTTAAAACTATCCTATACCTAATCCCAGGGCCGGGGGAGCCTGGTGGGCTGCCGTCTATGGGGTTGCACAGAGTCGGACACGACTGAAGTGACTTAGCAGCAGCATACCTAATTCTAACAATAATTTTTGAGCAAGATACCTTTTCTGATTTATTTCATAGGACATACATTATTTCCTCAGTTTTAAAAATATTTTAATAAAACTGAAAGCTTATCATATGGTGGTTTGAGGGGCAAACGTGGTAACTTCCCTGGGGAACCTGGAATGCATCAGTGTCCCCATAGGCAGTCAGAGGGCAAGTGCCAGCTCACCTGTAACATCCCTTAACCATAGCGGGTTGGAGCAGAGAGGATCTGCCTCTGACTACTGTTTACTTATCAGTAAGATCACGTTTGTTTCTATTGACATTTGTATCACTTGATACACTGTTTTGGCTTTTCTTCATTATGTTCCTAGACTAGCACTTTGCTAACAATTCATTTGCTTATAGAAATGAGTGGAAATACTTTTCTAAATGGGAACAAAACACACAATGAACTTCTTGTTAAAAAAAAGTCAGTAAACACAAACACACACACGTATACAGAAAGAGTCACATGTGTGTCTAGATTTCTTTGGGAATCACTCAAAAATGTAAGGTGTGATTTCTTTCTCAGAGTTGTCCAACAGGACACTCTGTGACCATGGAAATGTTCATCATGGGCCATTTGTGTTTGGTCGGGTTGCTTTTCTCTTACTGATTTGTATGATTGTTTTATATATTCTATAGCTAAAGTCTCCAATACATAGTCATAAGCGACATGTGACTGTTGAACACTCTTAGGTGTGGCTAATACAACCTAAGGAGCTACATTTTTCATTTGATTTAATTTTAATTAATTTAAATTGAATTGAAGTAGCTATATCTGATTAGTAGCTATCATACTGACCAGCACAGACCTATTGCTATTACTCCAGTATTTCCTCAAGTACAGAGCTAATTTATATGACTTGCTTCAAAACTAAATGAAGAGATTACAAAGGTAAATAAGGATATTTTAATGTTATCCTGAGTGACTTCCTCTTAGTTTGATTGAAAGAGAAACTGTAATGTGATTACATGTTTGCACACAAATATATGCTAACTGTATGTTATTTTTTAGATAATATTTTTCTTTTCTTGAGATTTAGTTTAAATCTCATTTATGAATGAGTCAAGAAAGTCAGAGTGCAAATGTCTTGTCTCTAAGATATAAACTAATTCACATGTGCCATGATATGCAAATATATGTAACTATCCATATTTGTACTTCATTTCATGAATTGAGCATTTGATAAAGGGTAAATATGCAGAGACATTACTCTGCCAACAAAGGTCCATCTAGTCAAGGCTATGATTTTTCCATTGGTCATGTATGGATGTGAGAGTTGGACTATAAAGAAAGCTGAGCATAGAAAAATTGATGTTTTTGAACTGCGGTGTTGGAGAAGACTCTTGAGAGTCCCTTGGACTGCAAGGAGATCCAACCAGTCCATTCTAAAAGAGATCAGTCCTGGGTATTCTTTGGAAGGACTGATGCTAAAGCTGAAACTCCAATACTTTGGCCACCTCATGCGAAGAGTTGATTTATTGGAAAAGACTCATGCTGGGAGAGATTGGGGGCAGGAGAAGGATGACAGAGGATGAGATGGCTGGATGGCATCACCGACTCAATGGACATGAGTTTGAGTGAACTCCAGGAGTTGTTGATGGACAGGCAGGCCTGTTGTGCTGCAATTAATGGGGTCACAAAGTGTCGGTCACGACTGAGCGACTGAACTGAACTGAAATATGCAAAAAATGCAAGTGTGAGAACAGATTGGCCAGTGGTCATTTTTCAGCATGTAATGATAACTGCAAAGCTACCAGAAATCTACTGGTAGACTGGTAGCTACCAGCCTTCCCCACTGCGTTCAAGTACTAGAATCTTCACTGGCCTGTAAATTGTATCATTTTAACTTAGAAATTATATGTTTCATAGACTACTGCTTATCCTATTTTAGAATCAGCATCTTTCTATCAGTCTAGGTCCAATGGACTGACTGAAAGTTTTGTGATAGAAATCCTTAATGAAGGATTACTCATTGGAAAAAAAAAATTGTTTTCATGTTCTTGCACTATTGACCAGCTACTCAGTTTGAAAGTATTAGTCATTCATTCATGTCCAGTTCTTTGCGACCCCCTGGACTGTAGCCAGCAGTGACTCCTCTGTCCATAGAAGTTTTCTGCCAAGTATACTGGAGTGGATTTCCATTCTCTGCTCCAGGGGATGTTCCAGACCCAGGGTTGAACCCAGGTCTCCTGCATTACAGGCAGATTCTTTACCATCTGAGACACCAGGGAAACTTGATAAATTTTATTCAGTTATGTTTGGCCAATTAATATCACACAAGAGAATAAACCACTTGAATAAACCACTTAAATAAACCACTTAAAGTCAGCATCTTCCCTCTTATGGAAACGTCACAGAATAAATGTTCTTTGTTGAAAAACCAGGAATGATAATTTCTTCATGAGAGCAAAATGATACTGTGCATTAAAGTAGAATGAAATAAAGTGCTCAATCAGGGAAATGGAACACTGTGGTCTGTGAGACTGATGAACATGCAGAAATTGGAATTATGATTTAGATTTATGAATCGAGAGTTCCCAGAGGAAGTGACTCGTAGAGAAGCTGCTTTCCTCAAGAGATGTCAACAAGTATTTGGATTAATTTGTTTTGACAGTTTCTTGCCACTAACAACTCCTCCTTGGCAGGAAAAACAGTTGACCTCTGCCAAACCTTTGTGTCTCTCTCCTGCACTCCACCCACCTTTTATGCAAAGTAAAATGAGGCTGCTTCAATTTTATAGGGATTACTAGTCATCCAGGATTTGAGGAACTAAAATAAAGTCCATAAAATGAATTTCATTTTTTAAAAAGAGCATCCTTAATGTCCTTGAAGTCTGTGTGGATAAATTTTAACAGTCTTTTGTTAGAGTCTTTTAAACTTATAGTGTTGAAATGCCCATTTCACAGATTGCAAATGTGTCTCATGGTTGAGCCCAGTGCACAAAGAGCTATTATGAGTATCAGATTATCTTAAAAATATTTTTCTTGATCTTTATTGTAAGACCTAGTCACAGATATTGAAGTAAGGAGTTTATAAATATAGATTCAAAAGTCAATCCCTTTTCAGTTAAAAATTTTACTAAAATGTAATCAATGTAAAGTTCTATATTTATGGAAAAATGTATTAGGATTGGACAGAAACTTCTGAATTATCTGAATCAAATTTCAACTCCTCCCCAAAATCAGTGGAATGAAAATATTACTTATGAACAGTGAATGGCAAAGAGCAATGTCAAGAAAGAGTAAACGGTCAAAAGGCTAAAACTTGAATATTTAATAAATTTTATAGTGAACAAATGATAAATCTAGAATCAATTTTCACTCTACTCTGGCAGATAAAGCACTTGCCTTCCTAAACCAAAATAATACATTAATATGATACAAAATAAAGCAACAGGCAAAAATCTCACGATATTGTTTTACAGAATCCTTTGGCTGTAAGTAATATACAAAACACTCAAATGTTGGAAAAAAAATAAAGGGATGTATTATCTTAAAGTTGTGTGCTTACCCAGGTCCAAATACAGGGCAATTCCAGGCATGATGCTCCATCTGTATTCTTCAGGTTTTCTTGACTCTCTCCTCCTTCTTGTTCTGGCTTCATCTTTCAGTTGGTAGCAAGATGATTATAGCATTTCTAGGCATCACATGCAGGGAGGATGTCACTAAGAGTCAGGAGGGGCTTAGTGCTTCAGTGAACACCACTGTACATGTCATATTGTGCACATGTGCAAGAATGATCTTAGTGTATAAACCTGGAATTGAAATTACTGAATTGGAGTGCACATAAGATATTAATTTCCCTACACACATCCATTTTTTTAACATGTGAAAATTCATATGGATCTACTTATATTTCTACTAGCAGAGAATAAGAGTTCCTGTCTTTTCCTTGTCTTATCAATACTTAATATTGTGAGATTGCTGAATAGTCTAATGTTCCTATTAAATCTTTTATATATTCCTCTCTGATTTTAGTGAAGTTGCACATCTTATATGTTTGCTGGAACTTTTTCAGTCCTTATTGTGGCCTATGAATTCTGTTGTTTATGATGGTCTTTTTGAATCAGAGTTTATAGATTTAATGGTAGCCTGTTTCAATCTCCAGTATAGAATGGAATCCATTTTATATAATATATATATTCCACATATTTTATGGAATACATTTCATATGAGTCCATCAGCCACCATCTATCTATTTATTTAAAACTTTTTATTTTGTATTGGGATATAGCCAATTAACAAACAATGTTGTAATAGTTTCAGGTGAACAGGGAAGGGACTCAGCCCTATACGTATACACATATCCATTGTCCCCCAAGTCACCATCTATTTAAATACTACCAATTAGATAATTTTTACCATCACTTTGTGAATATATTTTGATACTGGAGAATTATAAACTCTAACAAATAGCCCTGAAAAATGTTTTTATTTAGTATTCCCCAATGTTTAAAATTCCTATATTTTCATAATCATATGCTGCTAAGGTTTTATAAGCAATTTGTTTTCTTCTTATATTTTGCTTATATCTTTTAATGTGCTTTCAATTTGTGTATGTATTAAGCTAATTCTAAATATGATGCCACCAAGGACTCATATTTAGGAAATTTCCATTTGTTCAAAAGCAAGATTGCTACAGAATGGCCTTTTTCCATTTTTAGTATATCTTATTTTTTGTTATAACTTACAAATAGTATATTAAAGAAAGGAACTCTGTGGTACTTGGTGGCAAGCAGACTGCACACATACATATGTTGGCGTATTGACTGGGGCATTTTTAGTTATATTTAACAAAGTCCACTAGAACCAATTTAAAGAAAACAAAGAAATACTATATTCATTTTATGTATCACATAAACATAAAAATTACAGGAATGCATCAGCAATGAAGAAATGAACTGAAACAAAGGATCCAAATACTGAAAAAACATTCATTCTGTCTTTCACATCTGCTCTTTTTCTTGAATCTGCTTTATTTCCCTTCCTGATGTCACACTGCCATTCTATTTCCCAGGCTGTATGTTTGAAATAAAGATTTTAAGACGTCCTGAGTTTTCCTGTTTTTGGACCCCCTACCCGGAGAGTAATTGAATTGGCCTTTTACATTTTTCATCTGCCAGGGAAGAACCATCATGAACTTGATCTTGGATTAGCTGCCCACTCCAAGTCAATAGACTGTACACAGTATGGTTGAGACACGTAATATTGACATGGAGAATTTGGCTGTACCAATGTGATTTGAAGGGTACAAATCTCAGAAGCTAGAATGGAATTGGGCTTGAAAAATCAGCGTAATAGACGCTCACTACAATATCCATTATATTGAAATGCTCACTACAGCTAGTGAACGTTGCTTAATTTTTATTAAACACCTACTTTGCCGTCAGCATTGGACTTGACTTTTGGATAAGATGACTGAACTTTGAGGCCACTTATATGTCTAGCAGTTAGAAGAAAAGTATCATTGTATAGTTTCTATCATGTGCCAGACAATGTAACAGACGCTTTATGTATTATCATTGGCTATAACAATCCTAAAGCACTGTGTGGCAACTGTGGTCAAGAGAACCAACTGCAGGAAACATTGTTGTTCAACAGCTTCTAGCTACCACTTCTTTGAACGTGTCCCTTTGTTGACTCCCAACCCTGCTTTCCCAGGACTGCTTGCTCCCAGCCAAGGGTTAGGAACACTGGAAGTAAGCCATCTCTGCCCTCTGCAGGAGTCTTCTAGTGGGCAAGTTGGCTTGGGTGTTCTCCCTTGGCTGCAAGACCGTTTTAGTCTTTAGCTGTTGTCTGAGGCTCTCCATACCCAATTCCCTTCACTTTCTCCTTTCCACGTGCCAAACCTCGCCTGCAGTGCAAAAGGCTGCCACCTTTGGCTCCATCTCCTTTTAGCCTGCACAAGTGGCTTCCCCAATAGATAACTTGAGAGATATTTTACCTTATCTTGGTGGACCTTGGTTTCCTAAAGGACTTAAAGTAACTCTGCCTCATTTTTCAGACTAGAAAACCAATGCATAGAAAAGCTAAACAATTTTCCCAAAGTCACATATTAAGTGTTAGTAAAAGGGAAATGTCAAAATCAAATATAGATCTTTCTTATGTGAAAATCCAGATTCTTTCTGCCTCATCATATGCTTTTCACAAGTTTTATAAAAGTGATATTATTAATTTAATGTGTGAGACATTTAAAATAATGATGGCATGTAAAAAGCAATGTATAGTAGTTATTATTCTTTTGATTTTTGCCTTTGTTCATGTGCTGTAAGACATTTGGAAAGCAGCTCAGCACAGCAACTTCTAGGAAAGCTGTATGATGAATTGTGAACATGACCTACATTTTTTCTCTCCTATATCCCTTCTCCCAGCCCCTGCAAAGTGACACTGTACTTGTTTTCATTAAGAAGTGATACTATTTTCTACCCTTCCTTGAATCTGGCTTGGCCTTGTGACTTTCTTTGGCCAATGAGATATTAGTAAAAAATGATAGAAACTGAGCTTTAAAAAATATATTAATACATTAGGAATTACCTTTTTGTGGCTCTGAGAACATTCCACCACCATGTGAACAAGTCCAGGCAAATCTGCCTCAGGAAAAAGAACATATGGAATAGAGTAGAGTTGTTGAAGCAGAGAACCGCTCCTAGTACAGAATCCCCTCTTGACCTAACTTCCCCCATCTTCCCTGGCAGCTCACTACAGACACATACATGATAATAGTTGAGACCAGCAGACAATCCCTATATGATTACAACTAAATGGCTGAGTCACAGAATTAAAAACTAAATAAATGGTGTTCTCCAAGCCACTCAGTTTTGGAGTAGTTGTTATGTAGCAAGATTTAACTGTTACCCAATTGTAGCTATAGGAAAGAAAATATTTGTAGTGCACACTATTAACTGTCTACCCAGTGAGTGTTCCTTCCCTCTTTCCTGTTATCACTACACTAATGGTCTTCAGGTTTTGGCTACATATGGAAAGCAGTGACAGATTTTATTTTCTTTGTCTCCAAAATTACTATGACTGCAGCCATGAAATTAAAAGATGCTTGCTCTTTGGAAGGAAAGCTGTGACAAATCTAGACAGCATATTGAAAGAACAGAGACATGAGTTTGCCCATAAAGGTCGGTCCAGTCAAAGCTGTGGTTTTTCCAATAGTCATATATGGATGTGAGAGTTGGACCATAAACCAGGCTGAGCAACAAAGAAGTGATGCTTTTGAATTGTGGTGCTGAAGAAGACTCTTGATAGTACTTTGGACAGAGAGGAGATCAAATCAATCACTCCTAAAGGAAATCAATGCTGAATAAAAATGGCCTCGATAAAGGACAGAAATGGTCTGGACCTAACAGAAGCAAAAGATATTAAGAAGAAAGCGCCAATCTATGTTCAATGTAGGATGCAGGATGCATGGGGCTGATGCACAGGATGATTCAAGTAGAGGATGTGGGGTGGGAGGTGGGAGGGGGCTTCGGCATTGGGAGATTGTGTTCACCTATGGCTGATTCGTGTTAATGTATGGCAAAACAAATACAGTATTGTAATAAAAAAATAAATAATTTTAATAATAATAAAAAAGGAAAAAAAGAGTTTGCATCTGCCATTTAATGACTGTTTAATAAATGTTAGCTGCTGCTACCAAAAAAAAAAAAGATATTAAGAAGAGGTGGCAAGAATACATGGAAGAACTGTACAAAAAGATCTTCACGACCCAGATAATCATGATGATGTGATCACTAATCTAGAGCCAGACATCTTGGAATGTGAAGTCAAGTGGGCCTTACAAAGCATCCCTAAAAACAAAGCTAGTGGAGGTGATGGAATTCCAGTGGAGCTGTTTCAAATCCTGAAAGATGTTGCTGTGAAAGTGCTGCACTCAATATGCCAGCAAATTTGGAAAACTCAGCAGTGGCCACAGGACTGGAAAAGGTCAGTTTTCATTCCAGTTCCAAAGAAAGGCAATGCCAAAGAATGCTCAAGCTACTGCACAATTGCACTCATCTCACATGCTATTAAAGTAATGCTCAAAATTCTCCAAGCCAGCCTCCAGCAATACGTGAACCGTGAACTCCCTGATGTTCAAGCTGGTTTTAGAAAAAGCAGAGGAACCAGAGATCAAATTGCCAACATCCGCTGGATCATCAAAAAAGCAAGAGAGTTCCAGAAAAACATCTACTTCTGCTTTATTGACTATGCCAAAGCCTTTGACTGTGTAGATCACAAGAAACTGGAAAATTCTGAAATAGATGGGAATACCAGACCACCTAACCTGCCTCTTGAGAAATCTGTATGCAGGTCAGGAAGCAACAGTTAGAACTGGACATGGAACAACAGACTGGTTCCAAATAGGAAAAGGAGTACGTCAAGGCTGTATACTGTAACCCTGTTTCTTTAACTTATATGCAGAGTACATCATGAGAAACGCTGGACTGGAAGAAATACAAGCTGGAATCAAGATTGCTGGGAGAAATATCAAAAACCTCAGATATGCAGATGATACTACCCTTATGGCAGAAAGTGAAGAAGAACTAAAGAGCCTCTTGATGAAAGTGAAAGAGGAAAGCAAAAAGTTGGTTTAAAGCTCAACATTCAGAAAACAAAGATCATGGCATCTGGTTCCATCACTTCATGGGAAATAGATGGGGAAACAGTGGAAACAGTATCAGACTTTATTTTGGGGGGCTCCAAAATCACTGCAGATGGTGACTGTAGCCATGAAATTAAAAGACGCTTAGTCCTTGGGAGAAAAGTTATGGCCAACCTAGATAGTATTTTCAAAAGCAGAGACATTACTTTGCCGACTAATGTCCGTCTAGTCTAGGCTACGGTTTTTCCTGTGGTCATGTAGGGATGTGAGAGTTGGACTGTGAAGAAGGCTGAGCGCCAAAGAATTGATACTTTTGAACTGTGGTGTTGGAGAAGACACTTGAGAGTCCCTTGGACTGCAAGGAGATCCAACCAGTCCATTCTGAAGGAGATCAACCCTGGGATTTCTTTGAAAGGAATGATGCTAAAGCTGAAGCTCCAGTACTTTGGCCACCTCATGAGAAGAGTTGACTCATTGGAAAAGACTCTGATGCTGAGAGGGATTGAGGGCAGGAGGAGAAGGGGACGACAGAGGATGAGATGGCTGGATGGCATCATGGACTCGATGAACATGAGTCTGAGTGAACTCTGAGAGATGGTGATGGACAGGGAGGCCTAGAGTGCTACAATTCATGGGGTCGCGAAGAGTTGGACACGACTGAGTGACTGAACTGAACTGAACTGAACTGATAATGAACCAAAGCCACAGTATTTTGGCCACCTGATATGAAGAGCTGACTCATTGGAAAAGAAGCTGATGTTGGGAAAGACTGAGGGCAGAAGAAGGGGGGTGACAGAGGATGAGATGGTTGGATGGCATTATCAACGTAATGAACATGAGTTTGAGCAAACTCCAGAAGATAGTGAAAGACAGGGAAGCCTGGCATGCAGCAGTCCATGGGGTCACAAGAGTCAGACACACTTAATGACTGAATAACAACAAGCTTATGAAGCCTCTTTCCAGTGCCCACTGGTTAAATATTGATTGGTATAAGCCATTCATAGTAATTCTTTTTATGTTGCTATTGACTAGGCAGCAAATATAATGCTGACTAATGAGTCATCTGGGAGTTCTATTGCTGGACATTTCCAGATACAAGGAAGGAACATTTCACATTATGACTTTGAATACTACTTTGTGATAATATGATGCCTGGTGTGCTGGCAGCTTCCTTGAGGGCATGAATGAAAGTCAAGAGAAACAGAGAAGTTGGTATAGATACCTGATATCACTGAGTCACACTGAATTAATCAGTCCTTGAACTGCTTAGTCAAGATTTCCTGTTACATGAAATAATGTATTTCTTACTCTTTAAGACATATTAGTTATATTTTTCTCTTAACTTTTTCTGTAACTTGATGACATCCAATTTGATACCGTGGTTAAATTTAAGCTTCTTAGAAATTCAGTACAAGCTTTTGAAACTTAATATATGTATATTCATGCCAGGAGATGAAATCTATCCACTAATAAACTTCACCTTTCAGAGTTTCTGTCCCCTTCTTTCCTCTTCTTCTCCAAACTTATACCAAGCTTTATAAAAATACTTAACGAGAAAAGCAGCATCTCAGTTGATACAAAGAGAATGTGCTCCAATTTTCCCAAGTATTGCTGTATATTTCAATTTTTAAAACACAGCTGATTCCTTTAAAATGAACTTATTTAAATTGGAAAATTCTGTGCCACAAAATTAAATTACTAAAAGAGCACCTAACATAATATATTTGATCCTTGAGAGAGTGATCTGATCCCTTCAGAGAAGGTCAGAAACCATGGCCCCAAAATACCATCTTCAAGATTCCTCCTGAAGTTAGACAACTAGGTAGAGAAGTAAAACATGGTTTTTTGTTTGTTTGTTTGTTTCTAGTGTAAAGCACTATCCATGCTTGGATTCATGGTTGGCTCATAGCTCTCCAATAAAATCCCTTGTTTCTAAAATGTGTTCATAAATTGTCCTACCAAATCCAGAGTGTCTCATCTGGCTTTCTCAAAGCAAGCGTGCATGTTGCTGCTTTCTTATTTCAATGCAACCCAGAAAGTATCTTGCTGTAAGAAGGAAAAGAATTATGTTGGAAAGTAGCTGACATAAGAGTAAGTTTGAATAGTGGCAATGTTTTAAGTCTGATGAGAGTGCTATAGTTGAAGCCTCCAATTATTCACATGTCAAAAAAAAATAAATTATTTCCAAAATGGCATCCATTCACCCAGGTATCCAGGATGTTTCCAAACTAATTTGAAGGGTGATGGTCTGAGAGCAATGTTAATGGAGATTTGTACTCTGGCAAGGAGAAGGCAATGGCACCCTACTCCAGTACTCTTGCCTGGAAAATCTCATGGATGGAGGAGCCTGGTGGGCTGCAGTCCACGGGGTCGATACGAGTCAGATACAACTGAGCGACTTCACTTTCACGTTTCACTTTCATGCATTGGAGGAGGAAATGGCAAACCACTGCAGTATTCTTGCCTGGAACATCTCAGGGATGGGGGAACCTGGTGGGCTGCCTTCTATGGGGTTGCACAGAGTCGGATACAACTGAAGTGACTTAGCAGCAGCAGTAGTCTGGAAAACATTAATAGGAGGCATTTTGACACCCTATGTTTCCTCCTTGTGAATGGCAGTGTCAATTATGGACTCCTCGGAGAAGGCACTGACACCCCACTCCAGTACTCTTGCCTGGAAAGTCCCATGGGCAGAGGAGCCTGGTAGGCTGCAGTCCATGGGATCGCAAAGAGTCGGACATGACTGAGCGACTTCACTTTCACTTTTCACTTTCATGCATTGGAGAAGGAAATGGCAACCCACTCCAGTATTCTTGCCTGGAGAATCCCAGGGATGGGGAGCCTGGTGGGCTGCTGTCTATGGGGTCGCACAGAGTCAGGCACAACTGAAGCGACTTAGCAGCAGCAGCAGCAGCATGTAATCTCATCTGCCAATGGAGAGGATGCTGGCTCAGAAGGGAGACAGCTTATTGGTCCATCAGCAAATAGTCATTTGTACTTGCAGTTCACCAGCACAGTACGGTCTGAGTCTTTATGATCAGAACTCCTGCCAAAGATAAATGAGTCATAGAGGTCAAAGAATTTGATGACGATAGATCTCAAATCATCTCTTAGGATCTCTTTCACATATCCTTTGGTACCCATGGTGTCACCAAATACTATAAGGACAGAAACGTTAAGTTTGGAGATACTATTTTTAAATTTAGTGAACTAAAAAACCTGGGTGTTTTTATACAATGATGAAAAGGTTATCATGATCTCAACCCTCAGAAAATCTGAGAAACATATCTAAATGGCAAAATCACAGATGATCATGGTTGGCCCTGCTGCCTATAGTGATCTCAATAGTTAGTACGTTTTACCATTCACTTCCAAACTTCCAGCCACTTCTCTCAGGACTGAATCCGTGGCACATTTTTCAACTTTATGTCTCACTCGTTAAACCTTCATGCATGTACATGCTCACTTTCCTCCATGCTTCTTCCTTAGCTCTTGTTATTTGCCATTTTTCTGCCCTTTGAGAAAAGGAATAAATTTTCTTTCTTCCCCACCATCTGCTTATACCTTCTCATCCATTTCTTCCTATAAGAAACACAGTTTCATCCACAAAACTTGTATTTGTTACTATGAATTTATTTATTTGCTAGCGTTTGCTAAGATTATATTGATACAGAACTTTTATATAAAACAACATAGATACTTAATAAAGATTAGCTATTTTTTATTTCTTTTATCTTCCATGTTATGTGTCATATGTTCTTAGTTACAGAGTTCCCTAATTTACCATCTAAGATTGTCTGCAAAGGTGTCTGCCAACACCTCTCGTCACTGAATGTCTGGCTACTCCCTCCAAGTGGTGAGATCTATTTCCCCTGTCCTTATCTTTTTGATGGGCCTGATCAACAGAATGTGGCCACAGAAGCGTTGCGAGACTTCTAGGTCTATGATGGAAACTTTGACTTTTACCCTCTTGGGACCGATCTACCATGTGAAAGGTTTGCAGAGTTATTATAAGCATGAAAAGCGAGAGAGAGACAGTCCACACCAGCCACTCCCAGCTGAGGCATGAGACATGTGAGTGAACCATCTTAGATGTTCCAGCCATAGCCAACTTTTAGCTAAATGCAACTGCGTAACTCATGTCAACTCTATCTCTGCACAGATGCTCTGTCTCCACAAGCCTGGCACAAAGTGTGTACTTCTAAGCCAACAAACAATAATTGATTTTTTAAAGCCCCACTAAGTTCTGGGAAAGCTAGACATACAGCAATACAAATAATTAAGGTGTCTACAATGTACAATATGAAAACACAGAGAGGAATGTGAATTCATGAAACTGCTAATGCCTAGATCAACATCATGCCAATAGTTATGATGAAAATCTTAAAATGGATCAAAGATGCTTCTTCAGTTTCAGTTTACTTCCTCAGTCATGTCCGACTCTTTTCGACCCCATGACTGCAGCACGCCAGGCCTCCCTGTCCATCACCAACTCCCAGAGTCTACCCAAACTCATGTACATAAGTCAGTGATGCCATCCAACCACCTCATCCTCTGTCATCCCCTTCTCTACCTGCCCTCAATCTTTCTCAGCATCAGCGTCTTTTCAAATGAGTCAACTCTTCTCATCAGGTGGCCAAAGTATTGGAGTTTCAGTTTCAACATCATTCTTTCCAAAGAACACCCGGGATGGATCTCCTTTAGGATGGACTGGTTGGATCACCTTGCAATCCAAGAGACTCTCAAGAGTCTTCTCCAACACCACAGTTCAAAACCATCAATACTTCAGCCCTCCGCTCTCTTTATAGTCCAACTCTCACATCCATACATGACCACTGGAAAAACCATAGCTTTGACTAGATGGACCTTAGTTGGCAAAGTAATTTCTCTGCTTCTTAATATGCTATCTAGGTTGGTCATAACTTTTCTTCCAAGGAGTAAGCATCTTTTAATTTCATGGCTGCAGTCACCATCTGCAGTGATTTTGGAGCCCCCAAAAATAAAGTCAGCCATTGTTTCCACTGTTTCCCCATCTATTTCCCATGAAGTGATGGGACCAGAAGCCATGATCTTAGTTTTCTGAATGTTGAGCTTTAAGCCAACTTTTTCACTCTCCTCTTTCACTTTCATCAAGAGGCTTTTAGTTCCTCTTCACTTTCTGCCATAAGGGCAGTGTCATCTGCATATCTGAGTTCATTGATATTTCTCCCAGCTAGTGCTTCATACAGCCCAGCGTTTCTCACAATGTACTCTGCATATAAGTTAAATAAGCAGGGTGACAATATACAGCCTTGACGTACTCCTTTTCCTATTTGGAACAAGTCTATTGTTCCATGTCCAGTTCTAACTGTTGCTTCCTGACCTGCATATAGGTTTCTCAAGAGGCAGGTCAGGTGGTCTGGTATTCCCATCTCTTTCAGAATTTTCCACAGTTTATTGTGATCCACAGTCAAAGGCTTTGGCATAGTCAATAAAGCAGAAATAGATGTTTTTCTAGAACTCTCTTGCTTTTTTGATGATCCAGCAGATGTTGGAAATTTGATCTCTAGTTCCTCTGCCTTTTCTAAAACCAGTTTGAACATCTGGAAGTTCACGGTTCACGTATTGCTGAAGCCTGCCTTGGAGAATTTTGAGCATTACTCTGCTAGCATGTGAGATAAGTGCAATTGTGCAGTAGTTTGAGTATTCCTTAGCATTTCCTTTCTTTGGCATTGTAATGAAAGCTGAACTTTTCTAGTCTTAGGGGCCACTGCTGAGTTTTCCAAGTGTGGTGGCATATTGAGTGCAGCAGTTTCGCAGCATCATCTTTTAGGATCTGAAATAGCTCAGCTGAAATTCCATCACCTCCACTAGATTTGTTCGTACTGATGCTTTCTAAGGCCCACTTGACTTCACCTTCCAGGATGTCTGGCTATAGGTGAGTAATCACACCATCATGATTGGGTGTGAAGCCCTTTTTGTACAGTTCTGTGTATTCTTGCCACCTCTTCTTAATAATCTTCTTCTGTTAGGTCCCTACCATTTCTGTCCTTTATTGATCCTATCTTGGCATGAAATATTCCCTTGGTATCTCTAATTTTCTTGAAGAGATCTGTAGTCTTTCCCATTCTATTATTTTCCTCTATTTCTTTGCATTGATCACTAAAGAAGGCTTTCTTATCTCTCCTTGCTTCAGGAACTCGGCATTCAAATGGGTATAGCTTTCCTTTTCTCCTTTGTTTTTCACTTCTCTTCTTTTCTCAGCTATTTGTAAGGCCTCCTCAGACAACCATTTAGCTTTTTTGCATTTCTTTTTCTTTGGGCTGGTCTTGATCCCTGTCTCCTATACAATGTCACGAACCTCCGTCCATAGTTCATCAGGCACTCTATCATATCTAGTCCCTTAAGTCTATTTCTTACTTCCACTGTATAATCATAAGGGATTTTATTTAGGTCATACATGAATGGTCTAGTGGTTTTCCCCACTGAATTTGGCAATAACGAGTTCATGATCTGAGCCAGTCGCCTCCCGGTCTTGTTTTTGCTGATTGTATAGAGTTTCTCCATCTTTGGCTGCAAAGAATATAATCAGTCTGATTTCAGTGTTGGCCATCTGGTGATGTCCATGTGCACAGTCTTCTTTTGTGTTGTTGGAAGAGGGTGTTTGCTGTGACCAGTGCTTTCTCTTGGCAAAACTCTGTTAGCCTTTGCCCTGCTTCATTCTGTAACCCAAGTCCAAATTTGCCTGTTACTCCAGGTGTTTCCTGATTTCCTACTTTTGCATTCCAGTCCCCTATAAAGAAAAAGACATCTTTTTTGGGTGTTAGTTCTAAAAGGTCTTGTAGGTCTTCATAGAACCATTCAACTTAACTTCTTCAGCATTACTAGTTGGGGAATAGACTTGGATTACTGTGATATTTAGTGGTTTGCCTTGGAAATGAAGAGAGATCATTCTGTCATTTTTGAGATTGCATCCAAGTACTGCATTTTGCACTCTTTTGTTGACTATGATGGCTGTTGACTATGATGGCTACTCCATTTCTTCTAAGGGATTCCTGCCCACAATAGTAGATGTAATGGTCATTTGAGTCAAATTCACCCATTCCAGTCCATTTTAGTTTACTGATTCCTAGAATGTTGACATTCATTCTTGCCATCTCCTGTTTGACCACTTTCAATTTGCCTTGCTTCATGGACCTAACATTCCAGGTTCCTATGCAATATTCATCTTTATAGCATCAGACCTTGCTTCTATCACCAGTCACATCCATAATTGGATGTTGGTTTTGCTTTGGTTCCATCCCTTCATTCTTTCTGGAGTTATTTCTTCACTGATCTCCAATAGCATATTGGGTGCCACCAACCTGGGGAGTTCATCTTTCAGTGTCCTATCTTTTTGCCTTTTCATATTGTTCACAGGGTTCTCAAGGCAAGAGTACTGCAGTGGTTTGCCATTCTCTTCTCCAGTGGACCACATTTTGTCAGAGCTCTCCACCATGACCCATCCATCTTGGGTGGCCCGACACGGCATGACTTAGTTTCATTGAGTTAAACAAGGCTGTGGTCCATATGATCAGATTGGCTAGTTTTCTGTGATTGTGATTTCAGTCTGTCTGCCCTCTGATGCCCTCTCTCAGTGCCTACTGTCTTCTCTTACCGTGGACGTGGGGTATCTCTTCACGGCTGCTCTAGCAAAGTGCAGCCTCTGTTCCTTACCTTGGAAGTGGGGTATTTCCTCGTGGCCGCTGCTTGGATGTGGGGTATCTCCTCTCTGCCGCTCCAGCACAGCCACTGCTCACTGCTCCAGCGCCACACAGCTTCTTGGCTGCATACAAATCATGCTCCTCTCATGTCCATGAGGTCGCTAAGAGTTGGACACGACTGAGCGGCTTCACTGTCACTTTTCACTTCCATGCACTGGAGAAGGAAATGGCAACCCACTCCAGTATTCTTGCCTGGAGAATCCCAGGGATGGGGAGCCTGGTGGGCTGCCGTCTATGGGGTCGCACAGAGTCAGACACAACTGAGGCAACTTAGCAGCAGCAGCAGTGTGTCACTTAGGTGATCTCTTCACACCTGAGTGAGTGCACTGCAGATATCCTTGGGACTTCTGCTCAACTGACATCTCATGTGTATACCATCAAAACCTGCTCTGAAATGCATGTTTTCTGACCTGATTTCAAGCCCAGTGCTCATCATTCTGTCCAAAGGGTGTTCTTCTGGATATTATCTTTGTGTTGATCCAAAAACATGGCCTCATCTGCTTTAATCTTTAATGTTTCAAAGGAAATGTGAAACTATCCATAGCTATGAACAAACACTCTTTCAACAATCAGAAAATAAAGAGATGTGGAAATCACTTTCCCTAAACATCCCCTGTCCACATATCATTGCAGGATCCAGTCTTGGTGGCATTAACGACTTCCAGCTGATGTTGCGGGTTCTTCCAGATGTGTGAGCTCTTCCTTGGCATGCTCAGGTTTCTTGACCATTACTATGTTTTGAAATTTTGAAGTGTTGAAACTAATGTTTCACTGGATTGATGTTCCCTTCCTCTAGGTTCTGTAACTTTTATGAAAATAACCCTCACATCTAACTGCCAGCAAATCTGTTTTAATTTCAGAACTTGCATCAAAATGTCAATGGTGGTGACTAACATTAGCTTTGACACAAGCCATCCACTTTGTCATAACCACATGACATGACCATTAGCTTTTAATGTGGAAGAGATCATTTTCCATCAAGGTAGTATCATCTGTGGAACTTGGTTTTCCAGTACCCTGGACTAAACTTTTACTTCCAATGTTGATTTTGCTGAGGCTGGTAGAAGCCTCATATCCACTTATTTGCTACTTTGCAACAATTTTCTCTTATTTCTACTCTGTTACTAGAATCATACTATATTACTTTCTTTTAAAGCAAATTTTTGGACAGGAATCCTAATATTAGATAAATCATTTGAGTCAAGTATGAAGAAAAAAAATCCATTTCATCTGCATGAAGTTATCAGCAACCCTAAAGCATTTATTGTTTGCAAGCACTATAAACATGACCTCGCCTAGATGATTATGGTTCTGAATTAGTACTTATATATGAACAAAATGTATGTAACCTAAAATATTTTATTCATTACTGAGTCCAGTGAGCTGTGTAGCTTTGGAGGAGATTTTACCAAAACTCATCTTCAAAGATGTTCTTTTAAGCCTAACTTCCAGACTAAGGCTCATATAAAAAGCAATCATGGTGATATGCAATCTACTATCAGAAATTGTAGGTTTGATGTTTGTCAGCTTCGGTAATTTTAAGTTTTTGATATCTGTGTTAAAAACTTATTTCCCTGTTGTGTTACTTTTCCTGCCCTCTTATGTTGCTGCCTCTTTAGTAGTTGCTGCTTGGTTCACATGGTGACGTCTGTACTGGATGTATATTTTCACTGATCTGGTAAGAGTGGCTTTAATCAACATTCAGTTCAGAGGAGAGGCTTAAAACTAACTCTTTAATTAATGAGTTTCTAGATAAATTTGGCTTTCATTCTCAAGAAGACTTTATCGCTATTAACACTTCTCATGATCTTTTGTCTAAATCAGTGACTCAAAAATTTACTCTAATGAATAAGACTGTTAGGACCGTAATCATGTTTTAAAATTTTAACTGGAATACTTTTTTTTCTAACTTCACTCCTAATTGTCAGTCTAAACTCAAGTGATCTTGCCCAGGTGTAAGTATGTCCTGATGCTGTCAGCCACCTTGCTCCTGAAAGTCTGACATGGTCTCACGGGTCCCCACATAAAGTTAAGTAATATTAAACATAAGTTTCGTTTGTCCTTTATCTCCTTCTGTAATAATTATCCAAAACCTTCAAATTCGGTATTTTTCAGAGTTCTTTTTTTTTTTTTTAATTCATACATGACAAAAGGCAAAACACCAAATAACTCTGCCATGATACCACTTTGATTCAAGCATCTTCTGCTGGGCAAGTGATGTGGGCTGGAAAGAAATTCAACACATATAAACATTTTATGAACCACAGGAGGCAAGATAACTTCATTTTCTACCTAGAAATAAGCTCCCCAGTGCTATGAGAGCTGTCACTTAGTATAAGGATTTTGCTGCTTGCCAGCTTCAGTGCTAGAGCCAGTCACCTAACTTTCCCTGGATTTTAGCGTATACCCTTCAAGTATGAGTAATGGTGGCTAATTGTATTTGAGGTCACTTCCTCCCTCCTCAAATGAAGCTTCTACCCTTAATAGCTGTCCCTGCCCAATTGACCTTACAGAAGAGGGAAGGGAAATGGAGAAACCAGCACATTGGTTTCCCTCCTAGAACAGGGAGCCCTGTTCTAGGAGGAAGGAGGAGCTGGTCTTTCACCCACATCTTGGTGGCATCCTCCAAGTGTATAACACAAAGAGAATCTGTTCTCTTTCGCTCTAATACTGACTGTTCTCTTCACCCCTTTTGTCAATGAGCTTATGTAAAATCAAGTGCTTCCTTTTTTTCTCCCAAAGTAGAGAAAAAAAATATGTCTCCTCAGTTTCAGTTGTAACCTAGTGAAACAGCATGAACCTAGCCTGGAGAATCCCAGGGACAGAGGAGCCTAGTGGGCTGCCATCTATGGGGTCGCACAGAGTCGGACACGACTGAAGCGACTTAGCAGCAGCAGCAGCAGCAGCAGCAGGGCTTTCCTGGTGCCTCAGACAGTAAACAATCCACCTGTGATGGGGGGACCTGGGTTTGATCTCTGAGTGGGGGATATCCTCTGGAGAGGGAAATGGCAACCCACTTCAGTATTCTCTGGAAAATTCCTTGGACAGAGGAGCCTGGAGGGCTACAGTCCACGGAGTCACAAAGAGTCAGACACAACGAAGTGACTGTTTCTTTCTTTTTTAAAATTTGTTTATCACTTTCTTTCATGCCCTAATGGCAGCCAAATGTTGAGAGAATGTGAGAGGACATGAAGAAAAGGATGGTTCATGTATGAAGGAGCTATAGCCTGGCATAATGAGAGAGTTTTGAAGAGAATGCGGGGATTTGGAAGCTTACCGTGTGTTAGGCAAATGAAAGAGTATATTTCTGTCCACATCCATCCATAACTTTCTGCGTAAACATGCTTCCTGCTTCCATGGCACAGTTAATTGAGAAGGTAGTTGTCATTCATCCCTTTTAAATAGAGTTAGTTATTTGACTGAGAATCCAGGAGCCTATGAACTTGCCTATGAACTTGGCTGCTATAACTGGAAGGTCACTTTGATACAGGTCTTGGGTCTGCCATTTTAGGAAATAGAAGATTAGAGCCAGAGGCAGAAAAAGAAGAGAAAATGAAAACAGTAAACGTCTGTCTCGAGAAGGACAGACATGCTCTGCCACTGTGGCAGAAATAGAAACATATCTGGACCTTAGTGCTGACTGCGTTCCTGCTTTTCATTTAGTTGCTTCCTGTGTATGGACATGCTTTCAAAATCTCCCCTTTATCCTGAGGATTGTTCATCAAGTCTTTGTTCCTTGAAGCCAAAATTACTTGATGGGTAATTTTGACAGTATTTTGCAAATAATAATAATAATGAAGCATAAAGAAGAATAACACAAAAGAAAACTCATGAAATTGGTGGGAGAAACTACCCAGGAAGGAGTAAAAGTTTGGATGTATTAGTCACACACACACACACAATGAAGGTCAGAAAAACTTTATGTGGAGGCTTAAATACAAAAAATGGAGTAAAAACAGGTGTGGACATGCTTCAAGGAAAATGAGAAAGGTTAACACAATGGGTCAAAACAATTTAGGATGGAGCCAACATATTGTAAAGAAAATGCCAAAGAAGGTTAAATTTTATATATTCTCTTCTCTGACAGATTCTTCAATTCCAATATTTTTATACCTTTTTCTTCTACAAAAATCATTGAAAAAAATTATTTCCTTTTTTGCACATACTTTGTATTAACCTTTCCTAATTAAATTTTGAACTTTTCTTTTATTTATAAGAGATATTTAAAATGTTATTGTTACACTGAACACTATTTCCCATCTTTAATAACTGGCAAGTAATATAATTCCTTAACAATATTTTTGTGAAAAGGTCAGTGAGGCCACAAAACACATTTAGCTGACAGCACTTGGAGTTTCTGCATTTAAAGACAGGTTCAGCTGTTTTCAAGTCCATCTATTTCTTGTTTATTTGGAACTTTATCTTATGAACTGTAAATGTCACTTCTTATTTATTAAGTTATTTATCTGGCTTTCCCCTGGGTCATCACTGGGACTCACTAAGGACTCACTCACTACTTAATTTGGTTGTGATTCCTATCAGAAATGACCCTGGAAGGAGTGGATATGGAAAAAGCCATCTTCATTTGGCAGTTTTGATTTAGGACAGATTTAAAGTTCTCAGTGCAAAAGACTCACTGCTTTGCAAAGGAGATGCTTTATGGTGCTTCGAAACATATAGTCTATCAATAGAACCCAGAAGCTAGTAGCCCTCAGTAACAACACCATATGGACAGACTGGTCCAGCAGCCTCGGCTAACACACACACACACACAAACACTGCAGCTGCCAGGTGTTCAGATTCCCTTTGCCTCGGTGTTTCTCCAGGTGGTCCAAGCCTGAGTTACCTAGAGAGCTTTTCAGATGGCATATGCTGTATATCTGTATGTGTGTGTGGGCACACATTTATCTTTACACACTCATAAGCATATACATAATACATGGACAGATTCACCTCCATGGATGAGAATGCTTCAGTAGATTGTGTTGCTCAGATGTTGTTTGCTCTTACATCCAATCCTTACAGTGGAGGAAAGAGGAGCAGAGATAGCA
This sequence comes from Nanger dama, assembly GCA_917880005.1. Taxonomy (NCBI): domain Eukaryota; kingdom Metazoa; phylum Chordata; class Mammalia; order Artiodactyla; family Bovidae; genus Nanger; species Nanger dama. Next base: position 35,203,310 of record CAKJTW010000016.1, on the reverse strand, counting down.
GGGTTTGTGTGCTGTGAACCTCCTGCTTCTTTCTGCAGCAGATTGAGATGCAACAGAAACGCTGTTGTAAGTTCTGCTCCCTCGGGTGGTTGTTCTTACAGAATCTTTAGCTCCAAAGGGACGGCCCTACCATGGCCAACACCTGGAATTTTCAGAGCTCCCTTCTTCAACAATTTCTCTTTTCCTGGATGGTCACTAGTGATACACACGCTCTAATGTTTGCATACATAAACAATAATAATATTGTTGTTATTACAGTTGCAATAATTAAATATTTTATAGTGTTTCCTATTTGCAGGGCACTCTTTATAAGCTATGAAGCCATTTAATCCTCATCGCAACATATGAGGTAAGTTCTAGTACAGTAAGCCCTCTACATATGAATGAGCTCTATTCTGAGAGCACATTCGTAAGACCAATTTGTTTGTAAGTCCAACAAAGTTAGCCTATGTATCCATCTAACACAATCTGCTATATAGTACTGTACTGTAATACGTTTATAAAACTTTTCACACCAATAATAAATTTTAAAAAACACAAAAATAAAGAAAACATGTTTAATCTTCCAGTACAGTACCTTGAAAAGTACGGTAGTAACCAGTTACATCACCACTATTTGATGCTTACTTCTGGACATCTTGGGCTTGAAATAAAGATACTGTACTACTGTACTCTATACAGTAGTCTATTCTACAATAATGTACACAAAAACACAATGACTTGTAGAGGATGCACAAACATGATGGTGTGCACCAGACACATGAACTAACTTACATGATTGGACATGTGAACTCAAGTTTGCATGAGTTGAAAGTTTGCAACTTGAAGGTTTGGATGTATGGGACTTACTGTCTTATTATTTCCTTTCTGTGGGAAAGGCATCTCAGAACTGGAGGGGTTCAGTCACTTGCCTGTGGTCATACTGCTAGAAAGTGTGATATGAAAGTGGCAGCCTGGCTACATATATATACTGTCAATAGTGTGCACATATGATGGAGCGCCCAGACTCTCTCCATACACGCATTTTCTCACGCAACTCATCTCCATCTCCTCCACATCCAGAAATAAATGCAGCTATGGAAATCTGGGTCCCATCTTCACCCACTGAATTAGCATATGAGGGTGTGGTCCAAGTAATAGTATGATCAGAACATTTTCCAACTGATGTACATTTACAGCCCTCTTTAGGGGTCTAATTGTAACACAGAATTGGGAAAACTTTCACAGAGGAGAGAGTTGTTTTTTGTTTTTGTTTCTTTTTAATCCATCCTTTTTATTTTTACCTGTTTTAGCCAGAAGCCAATGTAGTATAGATTTGTTTTTAATGTCAAAGGATATTTTCTTGGTTGTTGTTGTTCAGTTGCTAAGTCATGTACAACTTGTGACCCCATGGACTGCAGCACCTTAGGCTCCCTTGTCCTTCACTATCTCCCAGAGCTTGCTCAAACTCATGTCCATTGAGTCAGTGTTGCTATATAATCATCTGATTCTTGGTAGCCCCCTTCTCCGTATCTTTCAAAGATGCTATTCACATCAGGTGGCCAAAGTATTGAAGCTTCAGCTTTAGCATCAGTCCTTCCAGTGAATATTCAGGGTTGGTTTCCTTTAGGATTGACTGTTTTTATCTTTCTAGGATTTTTCTAGAGTCCCATAATCCCCCATTATGGTCTTTTTCTATGAAAAACATTCATGCATATTGCCTCATCTGTCTACCCCATGTGAGTTGTTAACACTCCTCAGCTTCTAAGTATGGCCATGCTTTCTGCTTTAAATATTATACATTGATAAATTGAGATCTATCTTAATTTAAAATTGATTAATGGGTGAATACAGGCCTTTCAAGGCTAGTCCCATACCATATGGGCATCTTGGAGGCAGGGGGTGATATGAGGTGATATGAGATACAGCCCCCAAATGCTATTTCAGTAACCTCATTAGTGATGAAAGGGCTCAAGACAAAGATATGAATCTCAGTATTTTCATGAAAGGGAAATTGTTCTGGTAATATAGGGAGGAAATTGAGAAAAATGTAGTGAAATATGTATTCTCTATACTTAGAGAAAGTGCTAGTGTGTGACATCAGGAAAATAAAACCTCCTACACTTTTTCTGAGACCAGCAGACTTGATTTTAGCTTCTCCACAGTACTGAAGAAGCCCAAGAGGCCCAGCTAAAGGAGAGGGGGAGGGTATGTGACTTAGAGTCTGTTCTAATGATAGGAAAAATCTTCTATTATGATAGAAAAATAGCATCAAATTAAAATCATATTCTGGTGACACAATGAAGTAGATTATCTTTCTACTCTCTATTCCAGTCAGACACATTTTTCTCAACTCTAAAACTAGGGAATAATAATTCTACCATCATTGACTGTGCAGGGTAGATGACGGAGTTTACAGCTATATAACACTGAGTACTACCAGCCCCCAAATGCTAAGTGTTAGCTGCTAGTGCTGGTATTATAATTTGTAATGAATAATATAATTTCTGATCAAAAGGCTCAATCATAAAAGTTGAGGTTTGAATTTTGCTTTATCCATGGATGGCTTGAGAGTTTAATGTAGCATTTTTACTTCTTCTTTTTTCTGAAACTAGAAATTATATCCAGTTTCTGTTATGACATAATGGAACACAAGGACAACATTATAATATTTTCTATTTGAGAAATCTAAGCTAGAGACTTTCTTGAGGAGGCAGAGTTACTACAAGAATAGTCAGAACTCAAACACCAGTTTTCTGACAAATTGCTATAAACCAAGACAAACTGTGGTGGTTGCTGAGTCATGTCCAGCACTTGTAACCCCATGGACTATAGCCTGCCAGGCTCCTCTATCCATGGGATTTCCCAAGCAAGAGTACTGGAGTGGGTTGCTGTTTCCTTCTCCACCTTCTCCAGGCTCCACTTTCTCCAGGGAATCTTCCTGACTCAGGGACTGAAACTGAATCTCCTGCATTGTAGCCAAGTTTTTTGTTTGTTTGTTTGTTTTTTTACTGACTGAACCACAGTTAAAGCCTAAATAATGGAGGGATATTTTCTATAATGGTTCAGATGAACAAAGGGAGATATTTTATTGGAAGTTGGGCTAAGGACAGGGTATCATTGAAAATCTGTTAATTTGCTTAAATTTTGCCTGGATGTTTTCATAGATTGCTCTGAGTTAGTGAGCCTTAATATTTGGGAAGGCAATGGCAACCCACTCCAGTATTCTTGCCTGGAGAATCCCATGGACGGAGGAGCCTGGCAGGCTACAGTCCACGGGTCACAGAGTCGGACACAACTGAGTGACTTCACTTTCACTTTCACTTTCAGATGACCATGGGACTTGGCCCTAGAGCCATTTCTTCCTAATCCAGTTAGAATTGGCCTCATCCTTTTCCCTTACATGATAAATAAGGCTTCACGTTACCCTCAGCATGAATGGTGGCTTGGAATAGGTTCTAAGTCAAAATAAGACCAATTCACTGCGTGTGGGCAACTCAGTTGTGACTGTCTCTACCGAAGCTGCCAAACCAATGCTGGATACATTTCAGGGTATAATTTAATGGCCTTAAAATCCTAGATCAACCAAACTTCATTTTATTAAAATTCCTCTGCTCTCTCTTTGGTAGTTTTTGCTCTGTGTCAAAGACAGAGAGCCTGGAAGTACTTGGGCAAGTTTTGGACAATTTGGGATTGTTTCCCTGCTTGTCTTTTGTCAGTAAAGACTAGACCTGTGTCTTCTATGCAGAGAAGAGTTCTGTGATCACTCCTAAAAATAAAATGCTATATATAGGCTTGCTCATTCAAAATGGCAGAACTCTTCATTATGACCATCCATCTTGGGTGATCCTCCACAGCATGGCTCATAGCTTCCTTGAGTTACAGAAGCCACTTCACTATGACAAGTCTGTGATCCATGAAACATCTATTTCCATTTCAGTGACTATGCTAAAACTTTTAACTGTGTGGATTATAGAATACTGTGGAAAATTCTTAAAGAAATGGGAGTACCAAACCACCTTACCTGTCGTCTCCTGAGAAACCTGTATGTGAATCAAGACACAACAGTTAGAACCAGACATGGAACAACTGATTGGTTCAAAATTGGGAAAGGAGTACTACAATACTGTATATTGTCATCCTGTTCAATTCATATGCAGAGTATATCATGCAAAATGTTGGGCTGAATGAATCACAAATTAGAATCAAGATTGCCAGGAAAAATATCAACAACCTCAGATATGCAGATGATACCATTATAACAGCAGAAAGTGAAGAGGAACTATAGAGCCTCTTGATGAGTGTGTAAGAAGAGAGTGAAAAAGCTGGCTTAAAGCTCAACATTCAAAAAACTAAGATCATGGCATCCAGTCCCATCCCTTCGTGGCAAATAGATGGGGAAAAAGTGGAAGCAGTGACAGATTTTATTGGATTCCAAAATCACTGTGGATGGTGACTGCAGCCATGAAATTAAAAGACTATTGCTCCTTGGAAAGGAAAGCTATGACAAACCTAGACAGCTTATTAGAAAGCAGAGACATCACTCTGCAGACAAAGATCTGTATAGTCAAAGCTATGGTTTTTCCAGTAGTCACGTGTGGATGTGAGAGTTGGACCATAAAGAAAAAATGCTGCTGAGCAGTGAAAAAAAAATGACACTTTCAAACTGTGGTGCTGAAGAAGACTCTTGAGATTCCCTCACACTGCAAGGAGATCAAACCAGTCAATCCTAAGGGAAATCAATTCTGAATATTCATTGGAAGGACTGATGCTGAAGCTGAAGCTTCAGTACTTTGGTCAACTGATACTAAGAGCTAACTCACTGGAAAAGACTCTGATGCTGGGAAAGATTGAAGGCAAAAATAGAAGGGGATGGCAGAAGATGAGATAGTTAGATAGCATCATTGACTTGATGGACCTGGATTTGAGCAAACTCCAGGAGACAGTCTGGAGAAGGGATAGGCAACCCACTCCAGTATTCTTGGGCTTCCATGGTGACTCAGATAATACAGAACCCACCTGCAGAATACCTGGGCTCAATTGCTGGGTTGGAAAGATCCCCTGGAGGATGGCATGACAACCTACTCCAGTATTCTTGCCTGGAGAATCTCCATGGAGTAGCAAAGAGTAGGACATGACTGAACTACTGAAAAACAATTCAAAATTAGCATCATAGGACCAGGGCCAAGGTAAACTGAATGAAGCCCTCATCTTGAGCCTAAAACTTAAATAGGTGCCAAAAATAAAGACAAAAATAATAAAATATTAATTAAAAATCAACCTTAATGCAAAAAATCCATGATAAATAGTAAATTGAAACTGCAAATGAAATTAGAATTCAGTACTATATTTCACAGCCCTTCCTCACTTACCTCACTAGGCTATCATTTACTGATTTTTTTTTTTTCTAAATATTTCCTTCAAATATTTCTCTCAATTACTGAGTTTTTGTGCCTGTTGAAATTTCCCTCAAATAGCATGTACCTCTCTTTCCTTAGCCTGGCCCAAATTAGATTCTTATTAATCTTTCAGGGAGATGGTTAGATAATGAGGTCCAACCTACTGCACATTTTTCACAATAGCTTATAAAACTCAAGTTCTAGAAAAGACCTAGTGTGGCAAATTTCAGAGAACTTTGAAAAAATAAAGAATAATGATGCCTATTCATTTCTTGCTCTCAACAATCATATGAAATGGACATTTTTAAAAAATTGAGGCCATGTGTCACGAGGGATTGAACCTGCAATATAGTAAGTTCATTTACCCAGGATACGAGAGTAAAGGAGGAAAGTGAGTTTCAGAGTCAAATGGGCTGAGTAGACTGTCAGGAGGCAGAAATGAGAGCCCATGTTGTCCCAGAAAAGAGCAAGAGCTGTGAGATGTGGGAAAACTGTTTCCTATGGGTATTCTGGTTCCTAGTTCTATACTCTGTAAGGCCAACTATACTTCTACCCTTGGGTTCCATGAAATTCTTCTGTATCCTTCAAAGAAATTGCCATCATCAAGTTGTTAAAAGTTGATGATTGCCATCATCAACGTGTTAAAAGGTAAATTTCTCCTTGCTCCCAAAAGTAAAAGACTAACTGGTTGAAGTTTAATTCTTCCAAATCTCTACCCTGACAATATCCATCTCAGTTTTTACTTGGATAACTCCATTAACTTTCATCATTTAGCAATTATTCCATTTTCATTAAATGTTTACAGTTTTTCAAGAGAAGGTTTTACAGTTATTTTCTTTTTTATAATAAATGTTTATAGAAGTACACACATATTGCTTTAATTTTTTAACTGAATTGTAGTTGTGATGCACTAATTTTCAGCTCCCACAGTATCCAGTTGTATTGTGTACACAGGTGTCACACAATAAATATTTTAGGACAAAATCCATCTATTGACTATTTTTATTTTTACCAAGATACAAGGACAAATATCATCTCCAACAGTGTTAATATGCAATCATATATTATAAGCATAAAAAGATGTTCTCTTTCTCTGCTGTTAACCCTGGAATAAACAAGCCTGAATTATGAGATATTGTAACTCCTGAGAGAGCCACCAATAACAATAGAAAACATGAGTGCAAAGCTCAAATGGTTTGTGTGTTCACCAGAAACTCAATTCAAAATTATGGCTCAATAATTCAACTTTCTCCCTATGAGATTGTTTTATTTTTAATTTTATATCCTAGCTAGATAGAGTACCAAGCACAAAATATACACAGAAAAAAAAAAAAAAACACAGAGCCTAGGAAAGTTAAGTATTCATAAATCCATTATAACTGAGTTGTATAAGAATTAGTTTATTTTCATAATCTGTGCATCTGCATTTTTATTATAATTTTTATTAACATACATTCAAGTTCCCTGATTCTTAACATCTTTTATTCTGCTGATAATCCTACTGAAGGAATTGTTTGTCCATGATAGATTGCTTTGATTTCTAGCCTTCCCATTTAACTTTTTATAATTCTTGTTGTTATTTATTTATTTGGGGCTGTGCTCTGTCTTCAGTGCTGCACAGGCTTTTCTCTAGTTGTGGCAAGCAGTGGCTACTCTCTACTTGCATTGCAACGGTTCCTCATTGGTGTGGCTTCTCTTGTTGCAGAGCAGTGTCGCTAGGACACATGGGCTCAGTAGTTGTGGTTTGCAGGCTCCACAGCACAGGCTCAATACTTGTGGCACAGGGGCTTAGCTGATCCATGGCTGATCCTCGCTTCCCAGATCAGGAATCAAATCCCTGTCCCTTGCATTAGCAGGCGAATTCTTTGCCACTGAGCTACCAGGAAGTCCTGCATTAGTTTTAGGTAGCACTTCCTAGAGGTGTGTTTTGAGGCAAGTGATGGACATGTATTAAAAATACCAATGCATGTTTCTAAACCCACTTTTTGAATTTCCATATCCTCAAAGTTTACCAAGTCCAAAGCAAACATATTGAAGCCAAAATGGCAAAAAAAAATTATTTTAAGGGTGACTTTATGCAGGGTTACTGGAAATTCCAATGCAGATCCAAATAGCTAGAAATCACTAAATGGCCACTCCTTGAAAAAATAGTTAAAATTATTGTGCTGAGTCATGCTTAGAGCCTATGAAGAAGGCTATTTTCTCTCTACTGATGCAAAATCCTAGGAAGACTCTTAGCTGTCCCTCTGTGATATCAGCCTTTAAGGACTATAAATATATCCTTCAAAAATTTAGCATAACTCCATCAAATTATTGAGACTCAGTTTCCTCACTTGTAAATTTGCAGTAACAGTATCAATTTTGAAAGAGTATTATGAGAATTTAAGCAGTTAATGTATAAGGGTTTTTGTTACACCCTCTGTGTAACGGTGCTCCAATTATATAACATTGCTGTTTTTATGATTGTTATGATTTTACTTTTTCAGTTTATTTCCCTGTCATTAATCATCAAAACTGTATTATGAACCTTAATTTAAACATATAACATCTTTGGGGATAACCAAGATATCCTTAGGTTTATTATTTGCTATATAAGAAAGACATAGTTCAAATATCTGCCTTTCAAGTTTCAGAAGGTACATTTTACTCACTGTGTATTCTATCTGGTGAAAAATGGGTTTTGCTTTCCTTTATCAGCATTTTCTCATGACTGGGATGTCCTGGGTCATGGTGCAATTGTATGTCCCTCTGGAAAGACTTTTTCTTTGACTTGATTGCTACAGCCCTTATTTTTTATTTGACTGAGACACTTCCTTCAAGATTGAATGTTAAGCGTCAGTCACCTATTTGGAAAGACATCAACTTGCCATCTAACTAAGGATGTCTGTCTTATTTTCACTCTGCCCTTCTCTGACTTTCCAACTAGAATCTAAGTTCCTTCATGATTGTATTGTTTCATTAAATTTTGTAGTCCTTAGAAAACAAATATCCAGATACTAGGTTTCAAACGAATGAACGAAAATATGTGTAAGATATGTAAAAAAATACAATAAAATGTAATAGTGTTCTTAATTTTTACAGTCATTTGGCTAGTCTCTTCTGTAAAACAGAACATTTTGGAAGATTGTGTTATGCAGATGTTTTTCACTTAGTGGCTCTCTTTTACCAAAAGGAATCCTGATTTCCTGAAAGAATGAATGTAAAACTCAGAGGTGGCAATGGGATTCTAGGCACTAGGAAAATCTGACTTAGCCCTGTTATCAATAATTGTAACAACTATGGGAATGAAGCACGAAAAAAATTATTTATTCTTGTCAATTTCTAAAAAATAAGCAGATGACAAAATCCTTCTAGTTGTTTATTGATTCTGTTTGGTTGTAATGAACTCAGATATGTTTCATGTAGACATGTTCAGCAATTTTGAATATTGGGTAAGTGTTAGAATGACAGATAGTATGTGGATGGGCTTGATATATATTCTTACATCAGCCAGTAGCTGTTCAGTTTCTGTAAAATTATAGAAAATTTGCATTCATGTCAGGGAACTCTATCAAAGCAAAAAGATAACATGAAATTTCAAAATGTAATGTACAAATATTTTTCTAGATTCTCTTTTATGAACTTTTCTTAGATATAGAATCTTTTTCCTAAAATAAATTCAAATCACAAAGGCTGTATTCACTGATAATTCTGGTCCTGTGTACAGTGAAAAACACTACATTTGACACGAACAAACTGGAGCAGCTTTATGTTTATTTTTCATCTAATTTGTTGTGTTTGTATAGACATAACTTATCCAAGAATAATACAATTAAAATGCTAAAATTGTGCCAGATATATTTAATTCTAGTGGGCTGCAGTCCATGGGGTCGCTAAGAGTCGGACACGACTGAGCGACTTCCCTTTCACTTTTCACTTTCCTGCATTGGAGAAGGAAATGGCAACCCACTCCAGTGTTCTTGCCTGGAGAATCCCAGGAACAGGGGAGCCTGGTGGGTTGCCGTCTATGGGGTCACACAGAGTCGGACACGACTGAAGTGACTTAGCAGCAGCAGCAGTGATATTAAAGATCATATTTCTGATCAAACATAAAAAGAACCAGCACCAGCATCTTCTTTCTTGATGTACTTTGGGCACAAGTCTATGATATTAATCACCTGAGATGTCATAAATGTCTAATAAATAATTCTCCCCAATTCACAGGATTTTAAAAATGAAATTTCCAGAGAATAGAGTGATAATTTGGTTTACAACATAATTTGTCATTATGTATACTTAATCATGTGGTTTTTTTTTTTTTTTTTTTGTTTGTTTTTTTTTGCTTCTTTCTCATGTTATCTAGGAGAAGGCAATGGCACCCCACTCCAGTACTCTTACCTGGAAAATCCATGGGCAGAGGAGCCTGGTAGACTGCAGTCCATGGGGTTGCAAAGAGTCAGACACGACTGAGCACCTTCACTTTCACTTTTCACTTTCATGCATTGGAGAAGGAAATGGCAACCCACTCCAGTGTTTTTGCCTGGAGAATCCCAGGGACGGGGGAGCCTAGTGGGCTGCCGTCTATGGGGTCACGCAGAGTCAGACACGACTGAAGCGACTCAGCAGCAGCAGCAGCATGTTATCTAATAGTTGTGCTGTATGCCAAGTCACTTCAGTTGTGTTCAACTCTTTGTGACCCTATGGACTGTAGCCCACCAGGCTCCTCTGTCCATGGGATTCTCCAGACAGTTACTGGAATGGGTTGCCATTTCCTCCTCCAGAAGATCTTCCTGACCTAGGGATCGAACTCCTATCTATGTCTCCTGCTTTGGCTGGCAGGTTCTTTACCACTAACACCACCACCTAAAGACCAATGAGAACTAGAAATCATTTGAATCCCCCATTTTTAAAAAAAAATGTATGATATTTATAACACATCTTAAAATAGGTGGAAAACACTTCTGGAGAGTCTTTTATCTGTTCACTGAGTTAATCTGAAGAATGCTTTTTTTCTGCATATTTAATCTATTACTTAGTGATTCCAGAGAAATTTTATGCATTGGTATATTTAAAATAGGAAGTGACCAGATTATTGCCCTTATTATTAAACCCCAACAGACTACTCTGTCCATGGGATTTCCCAGGCAAGAATACTGGAGAGGGTTGCCATTCCCTCCTATGGGGATCTTCAGGCCTAGGGATTGAACCCACATCTCCTGCATCTGCTGCAATGGCAGGCAAATTCTTTTCCACTAGTGCCACCTGGGAAGCCCCTTTATAGTTACTGTTGCTGCTGCTTCTGCTGCTGCTGCTGCTGCTAAGTCGCTTCAGTCGTGTCTGACACTGTGCAACCCCATAGACGGCAGCCCACCAGGCTCCCCCATCCCTGGGATTCTCCAGGCAAGAACACTGGAATGGGTTACCATTTCCTTCTCCAATGCATGAAAGTGAAAAGTGAAAGTGAAGTCTCTCAGTCGTGTCCAACCCTCAGCGACCCCATGGACTGCAGCCCACCAGGCTCCTCCGTCCATGGGATTTTCCAGGCAAGAGTACTAACATCTAGTAAATATAATGTTCAATATGATGCACAGATGCTCAAGAAAGCACTCAAAATAGTGTATCAAATCTAGAATAAGGAAATCTGTGCTTCTTCATTAATCATAATTATAATTTAACTAGTTTTAGGGATCAGGAATTGAGTTTAATTCTAAAATTTAGAAGCACGGATGTCAGCTTTGAATATATTCCAAACATCCCATGACCATAGGTTTGTAGAACGGAAATGCTATTCCTCATGCAGAGAATACCCCCACTGTCAGTCAGTCCCGTCACGCTTGTCTTTAAGAAAAAAATCATCCCAGTCATTCAGAACTCAAAATAACTTTCAGTGGGAAATTTCATAACTTCAACACAAGCCTAATCCGCAAATCCCCAGCCCGAATAATTCTGATTTAATATCTTGAAAATGAAACCATCACCCAGAACGTTTTATTTCCCATTGTCCATGTGCAGTCTCATTCCAGCCAAAGTTACAAGATTTGGATATGCGCACTTTTAAGAGTAGAGGGAGGTATGTAGTTTGTTGTAGCAGAACATTTTCGTGTCTCTTTAAAGATTATGTACACAGTCTCTAAGACCATTTTGGAAAGAACAGGAACCTCAAACTCACATGTATTTTTCATTACTTTCTAGTTACTATTTCTTAGATTGTTAGAAATGGGATAATAACCTGAAGACTATCCTCCTGCGCTTTGCTGAAAGGGAAGATGGGATTGCCACCAAATCCCTAATTGAGACCAAATTAGAATAAACGATTGTTAAGCTCTCCAACCTAATTGTGGATGGTGTGTGTTTGACATTCGCTTAGATATAAATTAAAATAAAAGAGCATTTTCGGAGGCATTGGAGGAGCTCTGCATTAATGATGGCCTCCTTTGCACAGCTGAAGCTTTGCATTATTCATAATGTCATTATCAGGACTATTCAGCGTTGAATGATTTCTTCACCCAGAAATTGTACAGCCTGACCAGATAAGTAATATCTGTAGTTTGTATTTATTCTTATGACTGCTTACTGGGGTATGGCTTCTTTTATCTCTGCTGTGAGCTTACTTACTGCTGCTCAGCGGGATGTACCATCAGTGACATAAGCTTCATTCTTTTACAGATGCAGAGCGCTGCACCAAAGTATTAAATCCTGCAAATGTGGGGGAAATTCAAAGGCTTTAATCTTTGGACTGGCAATAGTCATTGTACCGCTGCCATATGTCAACGCTGAAGTTAAGTTTCGAGTCTGCTCCTAGTCAGGCAGGCATGTGGGCCTGTGCTGCCTGCTTGTTTGTTTAAGATAGAGTCTTCCCTGCCACTGCAATAACTTTGCATCCAAAACCTTTTCATCTGCACAAAACGAAGCAACCAGAGTCACACAATGAAATGCCAACGGGTCCTTTCAGAACTGATTTGTCTATTTCACAATCCCTTTCTTATTCTAATTAAACTTAGGAGAGAATTATGTTTCAACAACTTGGGCTGTGGAAAGACAAGGAATGGCAAGAGGGAATCAGAGCATTTAGAAAGCTCTCTGCTGTGAAAGCAAGGTTTAACGGTCTAGAGGGTTTTCTTTTTTTCCCTCAGCAAAGAGATCATCTTTTGAAATCTTCTCCATCAGTTCCCCTCTACACATACCAATTTCAGTTTTATAACACCCCTTGCTGTGCATCTCTTGGCAGGAAACTTGCCCATCTTGCAGAGTCTTGCATGAATAATTCATTGAAGTGTCATGCTGACTCTCAAAAGCCTGGATTACTGCTTTGGAGGAAATGTTTAATAGGATTCTTCCAAACAATCCAAAATATAGTTCTGAGTTCTATTTGTCTTATTCTCTTAGAAGGTCTGAGTGCAATGAAAGAATGAATTGCTGAAAGCCCAAACACACCTGAGGCCGTTCAACCTGTGTCCACTTGGATGGTAACCCCACAGTGAAGGTTAGTGTTTTAAATTAGGGTCCCAGCTTTTCAGACACGTGATTCTTGAGTACAGGATTTGAGTTCAAGACATTGGCACAATTACTTTTTGTTGGATCTTGAGGTTTCAGCCACTCTTAGATAACACTGAAGGATCTTGGAGAACCAGGCAAATAAGGAGTTGAGAGAAAGTACTGAGATGGATGTGGGCAAACAAATCCTATACAGAGTAGGCATTGTGATCTCTTGCTGTTATCTGTTGACAGTGTTCTTTAAGCAGTAGTCCTAATGTGCTGTGGACCAAACTAAAACATTTAAAGATTTTCTTTAGACTCAGAAACTTGTCTTTTAGTCCCTGTCTGGTGATTGCATGGTATCTCTTCACCTTTGTCTCCTCTTCCTTTCACCACAAAAGGCTTCCTTTGCAATTGCATCAAAGCCTACCTTCAACAAAGTCTCTAAAAATATTCATATTACCCCATGAAGGACTGATGTCCTAAATTTTAACCCAAGCTCACTCTCCCAGGATAATCTGCATTCTAAATCAAGAAAAGCATCACAAACTTGAAAATACTCTCTGTTGAGACTTTCTTTTTGCTTAATGACTTTGAGAAGGACAAAAGTTGTACTTGCTCATTGTAGAAAAACAAAACAGATAAAGCAAAAGAAAGAAAATTTTTAAATGGTAATCATCAATCACATCTTGACACTATATTAATCTATATATTTATATTTTGTATCTATACATAGATCTACCTATAGGTCTATAGATCCATATGTCCATGTGCATCACTTTACAAAGATTAAATAACCTACAGCAGAATTTTAAACAGCAATGCAATTCTGGAGGAGTATCTACTCCATAGGTGTGCCCTATCTAGGTCATTGGATTTTAAATTGTTTCATGGAGCTGTACAGATTAGTTGAAGGAGTTTGAGTTGGATATCGTTTTTTAAATTTGCCCTTAACATCTGTGACACTTTTTCCCATTTCTCTTTGTCCTTTGAGGCTAATGTGAATGGATTATATTAATAGGCACCCTTACCCTCTGGCTTCCCACTGGGTTCATTCAATGAGAGAGTCAACAGGAAGGAGCTCATCAGGAGGGAAGATGAGTTTAGGGTGTTTATTTTTCCAGTTTCCTCTCTTGGGAGGGACCATTAATAGCACACACTTCTTTCTGATTCTTAGTTTTAGTCACCAAAACTTCTGCTGTCTACCTCAGGCCTATAGTAGTAATGTCTTGATTCAGTTATTATTATGGCAAAGCAGGCTATCCCAACAGAGACTGAAAAGATTCTGCAACTTTTGCAGGGCTTGATAGAGAAGGCTCATTCCTTTCTCTTGCCAGTAGAGGATCTACTTCTAAGACAGCTCCCTCACACCGATGGCAAGTTGGTATTGACTATGGCCTTAGAATTCAGCTTAGACTGGGGGTCAGAGAGTCCAGGTTCCTCTTCACAGAGACCTTTCCAGGGCTATGCGCTGTGTGTGCTTAGTTGCTCAGTCGTGTCCAACCCTTGCCACTCCACGGACTGTAGCCTGCCAGGCTCCTCTGCTCCAGGGCTGTATTGCTTCAGTTTCCAAAATTCCTAGTATGGTGGCTAGATTCCAAGAGCAAGCATCTCAGAGAAAACCAAACATGTAAATGGGTATCACCTTCTATGATGCAGCTCTGGACATTGCATGGTATCTTTTTCTACTGTAGTTACAAATGCTCCCACATTCAAGAGAAGAGAATAGAGGCAACACTCCTCAATCAGAAGTATCAAAGGATACTGTATACAGATAAGAAATATTTAGCCATTTCAACTGGGATAAGAAATATTGTAGCCATTTTTATTTTAATGCAGACTATCAGACTGCTTCAGACTATTATTAACTCTAGGTTGTTGTGCTGTCTTTGGGGATTTCTTTATACCCTGTTTATTCTTTATAAATAATCTCTATTAAATTATCCTCAAATTCCCAAATTTGAAGATGCTATGTTTTCCTACTGGGGCAGTACCCAATAAGGGCTGAAAGCGGATGTGTCAAGAAGGTAGGGGAAGATGGTTCCAGTTAGCAGGGTGCCAGGAATCAACTTTAACTTCAACTACTACGATGCAGTCTTTAATTGTAATACATCTGTTTTGTTCTTCATAAGCTCTCACTCAAATCAAGTGTCATTCTGCTGACAAAATGCTTTATACCACCATTGGGGATTCTTGAGCACACTGATACCAATTTTCAAAGTTGTTTCCTGCCTTCTAATAAGTCTTAATCAAAGCCTTTATTAGCCAGTGGTTCTTGCCATGAAAATTCATTCTTCTGTTTGCTTAATCACTAGATATATACAAAGCATGTGCAGTATTCATTGTACTGTCAGATATTTTAACAAAACACTATCATCACTAAATCCCCAGACCTCTCCATTTTGACAGTCCTGGTGTCATTAACCCAACCTTGAGCATTCTGTTCAAACAGCGGACTCATACAGAAAAGGACTCGAATAGAATAGTCCCTTTTAAAAAAAAGAAAGAAAAATGTTCAACAGGACGTTTTTCTCTGTTTATACTGTTCATCTCTTCTCAGGTGAAACCCTCCAAATGCCTATTGAACCCACAAAAGGAAATGAAATAGCAGAAGCTAGGATATATTCTACTTGTGAGGACAAGTAGAATAGAAGGGAGCCACAGGCCTTTTCAGCTGGTGGTACTGAATTCTGTAAAATAAAAATATAAAAAGTCAATGTTTTGGCTAGGAGGTAATTAGGTGAAGGGAATATGTTTTTCTCATTTTCTCTTCTGGCCTTCAGAGTTTTTTCCTATGTGAAACTGAAAACTGTAGAATTGCTAAAGATAAAGAAGCAGAAAAAATGAAGAGCTTTAAGTCACCAGGAAATTTAAACTTCAGGTTAGTTATGCACACATTTGTCTATTTTGAAGTGCACGGAAGATTCATAGTTACGATAAATTATAACACAGATCAACAATCTACATAATCCCTTCAATTTTTAAAAAATGCCAATTTTCACTTAATCATTAATAGTCTGTGTTAAAATAACCAATATTCTGGTTGATCCTCAGCAATATGTGTGTTGACTGGCATTTATTTTGACCAAATGGATGTTTGTTCTGATTTGTCTAGGCTTGAGTTTAACCAGTTGTTAAATATTTTGAATACCATTCCTAGAAATAGATATTATTATTGTTCTCACTTTACAGATATTGAATGTGAGGTTTCCAAAATTCAGTTCCTCCCTCATATAAATGCCATAACTGAGCTTGGAACTCCACCTTTCAATAATCTTGCTATTACACCCTTTACTATGGTTCAGTTTTAAGTTCATCACTTAGGAAAGTAAACTGGCATCACACCAATATCAAACATGTTTCTACATGACTAAGTTTCAGTAACATATGAAATGTAAAAGGTTCTTTTAAAGCTAACTTGATGTTTAGAGCCCAAGGAACAGATTGTATCATTAGAAAGGTCAGAATCTCCTTTCACCCTTGTGTTCAAAGAGCAAAGCCCATACTTCAGATAAAGAGCTTATCTCGTTTTGAAGAAGACATTCTGCATTACTGTTTTCTTTCTGGTTTATATAACATCTGAAGTTAAGTTTTAAGGAAATAACCCTGTCTTCAAATATTTATTTTCTGAGTATCATTTCCATAGAGCTACACTGAGAATGATGGGGATAGGAGTTCCATATATTTGTATCCCCTCTCCCACAAGAAAAAGACTCCATTCTATTTATTAAAATTATCAGATAAAACTAGTTGACAAAACACACGGCAACTTAACCAATGCTTCCTATTTTCACATAGATACTAACCATGTCATATAAGAATTATTTTCTTACATAGTATGTTTTCTTGTCATCTAATGCTCTTTGATTAGCTCAAACCCAGCCTTCAGGCAGCACTTACATGAAATACTTACTATCTATGTAAAAATAGTAAATGGGCTTCCCAGGTGGAGCTAGTGGTAAAGAACCTGCTTGTCAATGCAGGAGATATGAGATGTAGGTTCAGTCCCTGAGTTGGGAAGATTCCCTGGAGAAGGAAATGGCAAGGAAATCTTGCCTGGGGAATCCCATGGACAGAGGAGCCTGGCAGGCTACAGTCCATAGGGTCACAAACAGTTGGACACAACACAATAAATATAATCTCTTTACTTCCAAAGTATGAATTTGTGCATAAGAAGAATAAATGCAAGTTAAATAGCCACCATTGTAAATAGTCCCTAATTTAGGTAACATTTATAAAGACCAAGTGAAATTGAAGCTAAGGCTATTAGTCAGTTATAAGCTCAAGGTGAACCCCCAACACTTTGCTGTTGTTTGTCAGAACTAAGTATGCTCACCCCCAACCCCCAGATATACCAGGGTCTCTTTGGCTTTAGAGTAATGTAAATTAAGACAAAACCTATGTGGTTTGCATAAGTTTCAGATATTTGATTAGTCATATGGCATTCCCCAAGCTCTGTCCAGAGCCAGGTCTCAGAAAAATAGGCTATCACACTATTTATTAATCTCACACATTTTAAAAATCATCTCCAATCTGCTTTCTTTTTTTTTTTTCCATTTCCTGCCTGGTAACAACTCTCACACTGAAAAGCATGGGGGCTGGGACCAAAATCGTCAATTTTTCCAGAAAAAATTTTATTCAGTTAGGCTCAAGTAAAGACTATGGCCCAAGCCAACCACAGCAAGTGGGAAAAATAATATCTAATATATTTTTATGTCTCCCCCTATGCCTCCCCCTATGCCTGGATCCATGGTCAAGACGCTTCCTATACTACAAAAGTCTTCTAATTCAATTATGTATGAAGGAAAATATCAAAGGAAAGTCATTGTGGAGATGTCAAGTTAGAAGTGTAGAATCTAAAGTTTTCTGTCTAAATTAAATTTCAATTAGATTGAATACCAGATTTCTGTTATTAATAGTAATTTGCACGTTTTTCTAAAAATTAATGTTACCCTGCATTACACTCACTAGCTCTGTACATTTACATGCATGCTCAATTGTTTCCAACTCTTCGTGACCCCATTGGAGAAGGCAGTGGCAACCCACTCCACTCCTCTTGCCTGGAAAATCCCATGGGCAGAGAAGCCTGGTAGGCTGCAGTCCTTGGGGTCGCTGAGAGTCGGTCGTGACTGAGTGACTTCACTTTCACTTTTCTCTTTCATGAATTAGAGAAGGAAATGGCAACTCCAGTGTTCTTGCTGGGAGAATCCTGGGAACCGGGGAGCCTGGTGGGCTGCCATCTCTGGGGTCGCACAGAGTCGGACACAACTGAAGCGACTTAGCAGCAGGAGCTTTGTGACCCCATGGACTGTAGCCCGTCAGGCTCCCTGTCAATGGGATTTTCCAGGCAAGAATACTGGAGTGGGTTGCCATTCCCTCCTCTAGGGATCTTTCTGATCCCTAAGTCCATCATCAAATTTGCCATCATGCCGCAATCTTTATTGCCTTTGTAGATAAGCTCTTAATCAAAAATCTTATTCCATTCTTTAAAGTGTAACATTCTGAAACTAAGTTTATAAAATGAAAAACTTCCTTATGCAAGCTTTGTAAATCCTATTCTTCTTCAGTTCAGTTCAGTTCAGTTGCTCAGTCGTATCTGACTCTTCGCGACCCCATGAATCACAGCTCTTAATCTCTAGTTTAAGACCAGTGTGTTCTGCAAACAAAGAAAAAATGTGAAAAGAGGTTTGTAAATTATAGTAACTCTCCCTTTACTTCTTCTAGTGATGATTTAAGTTTACATGTTGCTTAACAGGACATGATTATTGACTCGATTTCTATGATATATTTTCTGAATAACAGAATAAGTAGGCCTCTCTTGGGGAAAAAGAAGGTATACAGTTCTTCACATTGGGCTAGCTAAAAAGTTCATTTACGTTTTTTTAAATGTTATGGAAAACCCCAAATGACCTTTTGGTCAACCCAGTATTTAAATCAGCACACAACATTAAGAAAGTGATAAATTTAAAAACCACAAATAGAATAGCTATGGTACAAATATATGTTGCTGTTTCTAAAGTTATGACAGTCTTTATAGCAATTGAATTAATTGAGTCTCTTTTGCCTTTTAGGGCAAACAGGTTTGATTTTTTCCTCCAAATGGTTGCTAGTAGCTACCAGTAGTGCTGTAAGAGGACTCTCAGACTGACTGAAGTTATTGGAAAGATTGTCATGACCAACTCAAGATACCTGTCATGATGAGAGGGAAAAGTGGTAGCAAATATTTTGTTAGACATTTTGCCTTTCTCATGTATATAAAGTCAAAGAGAAAGACGGACTAATTTTTCCTGTTATTTAACTTTGGGACTCAAGGGAAATATTATATTGCCCATACTTGTACAATTAAAACTATCCCTACTGGTGTTTTGGAATTCAATCTTTCCAAAACTTCCAAAGTTACTCTAGTGAGAGGCCAAAATTTGGGAACTGTTATTTTAAAAATTAGAGTTAGATCAAACATATTCTGTAATTCAGAGATAAATGGTAATTTGTGAGCTGAGTATATGCATGCATGTGGCAGGTGGGAAGGGGCAGTACAAGAAACCAAGCAATGAAATTCTTGTCTCATAATAGACACATAGGATCGCTTTCACACTTGCATGTGTGTTTTTGTTTTTATGAAGATAAATTCGGGGAAAACTAAAAGAATAGATATAGACTCATCCAGGAAAATAAGAACAAGGTAGAGTATAATCTTTATTAGGGTCATAGATGCCTCTTGTTTCTCCCTAATGTAGAATGGCTCACCTGCCTTTAAACACGGTGGAAGTGGAAAACTCTGCCAATTGTTTTGAAAGTCATTGAATTACTTGATGATTCTAGCTTCCATTTCAGTGAGACTGTGGAGACCTAACCATAATTTACTTCCTGGTTGAGTGGTCCTAACAATGCTTTCTCTTAATACTGTACAATGTTATCACAAACTAAAGTGACATAAATAAGGAAACACTTGAATTCCCTTACCTCTTCTCATATATTTAAAAAATTTATTAGCTTCTAAATCCATGAGGCAATAAATATCTAAATGTTGTCACAAACATGTTCCTTTCTCCATCTTTTCCCTCTCTCACACACACATGCTATGTAGCTATTTCTGTTAATGCATTCTAATAAAGGAAAACTTTGGAAAAGTCTACAGAAATTAAAGTTTCTCAAGATGAATCATGATTTAATGATTAAAAATAACAATGTTTAGTAACATGCAAAATTATAACATATTGCAAAAGATAATTGAAATTCCTGCATATGCGTAGGATATTAATATTTTTCCCTGCTTTTTCTAATTAGATAGCTGTGCGTATTTAAAAATCTGTTCCCCACATGTGCTAAAGGATGCCAGGTTTTTCCTGAGTCATTCTACCAATTCAGATACTGTGTTTAAATGTCTTCTATTTCACCGGTAGTATATACACATGTGATATTTTAACATCATTGGAACCTACTGGTGTGCTGGGGGTGTCAGCACAGATGTAGAAACGTTATCATTATGAGAAAATAATTCATTTATTGGCCACATTCATCTTTCTATTTACAGCAGTGGCCCTTACTATCCAATGTGATTTATAGTATAGTCTCAACATGAGTTGCCAAAACTGATAGACTTCCAGAATATGAAAAGGTTTTGAGAGATGCTGTTATGGACTGAATATCTGTGTCCCCTAACTTCATATTGTCGACTTTAAAAATGTATAATGTGAGAGTTGCAAATTAAGTTTTCCTTGGGGCAAAATGAAGACTGCAGCCTGAGAGACACCTCAGATAGCTCTGAAAAACTGCTCCAAAGAGGTAGTAGGGGAAAGGCAGTATACACATGATTTTGGTGAAGGTGGAATACAGGTAATCAAAAACATTTTTCTAGAAGTTTCTCCTAGTCTCATGAAGCTTTCTGCTAGTCACGAGGAAAAGAGTCATTGCCATGAAGGATTTTCGTGCTTTTCTAGATATGAAGAGATACAAGAATTAAGCACATAAAATAGGCTCCTGAACATGGCTATCTGAAGATTTATCCTTCCAGTTTTTCCCCAGAGCACAGAGTGCCTCATTTCCATTCTCCACTCTAAACTCTTTACAGGGGTGTTGAAGGTCAGCAGCTATAATAGTATGTGATTTAATCCTTGTAGAGGTAGATGCCAAGTGCCCATGTCAAGCGCCAATTTGTAGCTGACAGTATGTTAAAACCTAACCCCATTATTATGGTATTTCTAGATGGGGATTTTGGAAGGTGCGTGGGTCATGAGGATGGAGTCCTTTGGAACTGGATTAGTGCCCTTATGAAAGACAGTCCAAGGAACTCCCTTGCTTCTTCTGCCACAGGAGGATACAGTAACTATTTGGTCATCTTTGAGTCAAAACAGAGACCCTGACCAGATACTGAATCTGCTAATGCCGTAACCTTGGATTTCCCAGTATTCAGTAATATAATAAATAAATTTCTGTTATTTAAGCCATGCAGTCTCTGGTTGACTGTTATAGCAGCTGGAGCAGATTAAGAGAAGTGCAGACCTTCTTTTAGAGCCAGATCTCTAGAAGCAGAACATGACCCAGGGATTTGGATGCCCTTGACTCATTCAGGGAGGTTGCTCAGGAGGAAAGACATGAGGGAAGCAAGATAAGAAGGGTATAGAATTAGCATGAGTTCTTCCACCTTGAGGCAAGAGGGTCCGCATCTTTTGCCTCGCTTTATTAGTTGCTAGAACTGCTGTCACAAAATGTCACAAGCTGGGTGTCTTAAATGATGGAAATATGTTGTCTCATAGATTTGGAGGCTGGAAGTCCAAGATCAAGGTGCCAACAGGGTTGGTTTCCTTAAGGACCATAAAGGAAGGATCTGGTCCATGCCTCTCTCCTTGGCTTGCAGATGGCTGCCCTCTTGCTGCCTCTTCACATGACCGTCTCTGTGCATTCGAGTCCCTGGTGTCTCTTTCTATGTCCCAACATCCTCTTATTTTAAGGACATCAGTCAGATTGGATGAGGGCCTATCCATGGGTTCTCATTTTGGTGAATCACCAATTAAAGACCAAGTCTCCAAATAAAATCATATTTTGAAGAACTGGGATCAGGGCTTCATTGTATGAATTTAAGGGATAGTAAACCATTCAGCCCATAACATACATCCACCACTCATTCAGTGGTTATAGACCACCTCTGGGATAAGGGTGGGGAGTAATCTTGTGTTTGTGTCTAGAAAGCACTTAGAGCAGGCGGGGCTGGATAGATGGACTGACTGGGGAAGGGGATCTGGGCAGAGCACCACACAGTGTTCACGTCAGAAATGATCACCAATAACAACAGCCAGTATTTCCTGAGATTTAATAATATATATATTTCATCAAATTTAGAACCTCACCAGTTATAAGATATACTTTTAAGTATTATAAAGAAAGAAAAAAATGTCCAAGATGAGGATCTAATAAAAAACCACCATCTAAAGTTGGTGCACCTAAGAGCTAAATCTTCATTATCAGATGAAACAAGTTAAAAGGTCACCTTTGTGACAAGATCAAAACAAGACTACTACCATGTTTTTTTTGTTGTTGTGTTTTTTGGGGTTTTTTTGTTTTTTGTTTTTTTTTTTTTGCATTCATACCGTCAGATTGGTCGAAAAATCTTGAGCAGACACTTCAAAGTGCTCTCAGGTCCTGATGTTCCCTAATGACTGGCAGAAATGTATACAAATCTGGCTAAACAGTCAAGTAAGTGCCACTGATTATAAAACATTTCCCCCAAAAGTAGAAAATAATGATAAACACAACAATAGATAAATGTTTATATGTTCCATGGCTTGTTCTCTAGGTGTTGGCAAGTTATAGTCCGTGGTCCAGATGTGGCTGCAACCTTTTTTGGTAAATAAATTTTATTGGAACATAGTCACACTCATTCACTTATATTGTCAGTCTGTGGCTGCTTTTACATAGCTGATTCATTGCATCAGAGACTGTTTTAGAAAGCCAGGAGTTATTATCTGATCCATTACAGAAAAGGTACGATGACCCAGAGCCCTTCCACCTATCCACTTTTCTAATTTTCATAATGATCTTATATGGTAGGTGGTGTTATATCCCCATTTTATAGACATAGAAATAGAGACCAAAGTCATATATAGCCTGATAAGTAGTATAAGAAAGATTTGATCATAGATGTGCCATTCTTATTTCTGATATTTGCTTACAGAGAAGTCAAGATAAAGAAGGGGAGAGACTGATAGTAGGAGACTCATAAAAAAGTTGTGGCATGAGTGAACGAATATCGCTGGGAAGTCACTCAGTTGTGTCTGACTGCGACCCCATGGACTATACCTTTTCCAGGGGATCCTCCCAACCCAGAGATTGAACCCAGGTCTCCTACACTGCAGGCGGATCCTTTACCAGCTGAACCACAAGGGAAGTCCAAGACTACTGGAGTGGGTAACCTATCCCTTCTGCAGTGGATCTTTCTGACCCAAGAATCAAACTGGGGTCTCCTGCATTGCAGACAGGTTCTTTACCAACTGAGCCATCAGAGAATCCCAAGGCTGGGAAGTGGCAGAAGCAAAATTTGAAGCCAGGTCACTCTGAATCCAAATCCCATTATCTCTTGGAAACTAGATTTTACAATGTAATTAAAAAGACTCTCTCAATCTCTCCAGTTAACTAACTTGCCAGAGTAATTCATACCATTGCCTCTGATAAAAATATGATGACTACTGCATCCAACAGGCTATGCTCAAGTACTTTTACTCCCAGCAGTTGAGATGGATGAGTCTTATTGGAATCATTATTTTTATTAACTGACTTACTATTGTCCTGATTTCACTGAGGAAGTCGTCATCCATTGTACCTGATACAGAAGTTTCTGTTAGTTAAGAGACATTCTAAAGACAGAAAAAATTTTCCTTGAAAAATTATTTAGTTGTAGATAAGGAAAAATTATTATTTTTGAAAACAATTAAAATTAAATTATTAAAAGTCCTAGCTGTTTGAATTTAATGCCCAGTATAAATCTTAAAATTATCAGAAACTGAGGTAGTTATTAATACATATGTGCATATAAATCTTACTAAAAATATTTCACA
Source organism: Nanger dama (assembly GCA_917880005.1). Lineage (NCBI taxonomy): Eukaryota > Metazoa > Chordata > Mammalia > Artiodactyla > Bovidae > Nanger > Nanger dama. The sequence continues at coordinate 35,179,426 of CAKJTW010000016.1, read as the reverse complement.
GAAACTCTTTTTTAAAGGGTTATTTTTTAAATAATTGGAAAATAGGAAATAATTTTAGGAAATATTAAGAAAATTTTAAAATATTTTTAAACTATTAAAGCCATTAAAAGATAGATATATTTTCAGGACTTAGTATTAACGAGAAGAAGGCAAGGTCTTCTGTTCAGTGAGGGAGCCTGTGTTGAACTCACTCTGGTCTTATTCCAGTGTACTTGCCTTTAACCACTACCTTTTATTTGCTGTTTTCTGGAAAATGCCATTCTGCACAAAGTTCTGTACAAAGTTCTTAAATAACTTTCTGATTGGGGCAGAGAGGAGAAGACATCTAAACTGAGTTTTGAATGGCTCACGCTGCTACTACTGCTAAGTTGCTGCAGTCGTGTCCAACTCTGTGTGACCCTATAGACGGCAGCCCACCAGGCTACCCCGTCCCTGAGATTCTCCAGGCAAGAACACTGGAGTGGGGTTGCCATTTCCTTCTCCAGTGCATGAAAGTGAAAAGTGAAAGGGAAGTCGCTCAGTTCTGTCTGACTCTTAGCAACCCCAGGGACTGCAGCCTACCAGGCTCCTCCACCCATGGGATTTTCCAGGCAAGAGGACTGGAGTGGGTTGCCATTGCCTTCTCCAGAATGGCTCATGGGAGCCCAGCAAAAGAATGAGGAGAGAAAGGGAAGGCAATGTAAGTCAAAGGAAAACCTGTGCAGAGACCAAAGGCATGACACAGCATAAAAAGTGCAGAGAGTTTAAAGTGGTTCAGAACTAGCAGAGGGTCTGGTGGATGTCGGGACACGGTGGCAAAAGGTTGTAATAAGGTTGAAAATACGTTCCGCATCTGTAGTGGGAAGCTTCAGCCAAGAACAGTGAGGAGCCACTGAAGAATTTAGACAATGGCAGAGAAATTCATATTTTCAATGTTGCACAGTCATCATCATGGCAGAGGTATATACAACAACCTGGAATGGGAATGGATAGGGTATCTCTGAACCTTCCTTATCAGTGTTGCTTGCTGGCTTCTCCCCTGTCCACGCATTCCGTACCACTGTGATGCAAGAGCCAGTCTTTGGCCCCTTCTCACTCTTCACACTCCCTTGGTCAAACTTATCCATTCCCACGACTCATAGATCACTGCAAGCAAACTGGGTCCCTCTCCCAAGGAACAGTCTAATGCTGCCCACTAACAGCAGCTTGAAGCTGAGAAATTTCAAACTCTGTGTATCCAATCTGACTCATAATCCACTAGCCCATACGATGACCTCATTCAGCAATGACCTTCCTATGCCATCAGATAGGAAGGCAGAAAATCAGATTTCCCAGATCCTTCTCTTGCTTTTCCTTCTTAAAAAATGATGATAAGGACACTTGTCACAAGATCTACCTTTTGAAAATGTAAAGTGCAGAATACAGCATCGTAAACTATGGGCAGAATGTGGTACAGCAGATCTCAAGAGCTTATTCAGCTCACACAAATGAAATGTTACACTTGTTGAAAAGCAGCTTCTTATTTCCCCTCCCCCAGCCCTTGGAACCTCCATTCTACTCTGTGTCTGTGAATTAGTTAAGAAACCTCATGTAAGTGTAATCATGCATATTTGTCCTCTCTAAATTCCTTTTTCTCCCAACACTCTCCATTTTATTCAGTTTCAAAATTGAATTTGAATTCTGTGAACTCAACCTATTAATAGCCCTATCTCTACTCTTGGGGTGGGTTCTCATTGTCTCTCCCCTGAGATGTGTGTCCTGGTCATCTCCTAATAGAATGGGGCTCTCTGTGCCCAGTCTTGCCTCTCTCCCATCTATTTTTCATCTTCTGATAAACACCATTCTAAATATCAAGCTGCCTCTTGCATAAATCTTCTCTATGTTTCCTCACTGCCTGTAAAATGCAGTCAGCACAGTTCTCAATTCTAAACGTAAACTGGAATCTCCTGAGGAGCTTTCCAACTGTAGACATCATAGTCCTGATGCCCAGAGTTCCCTGCTCTGGAGTGAGGCACAGAACTACTTTTAATATTTTGGAAACACTCCCAGGTGATTGTGATGTGCAGCTTGAGTGAGATTTACCAACAAGAGCCACAGAAGCTGTCACGGATTTGCCCATTGCTTATGTTTCCCCGTCTCTCCCACCTCACCCTTCCTTCAGCCCATAGCTTGTCCTTCACTCATGTTGAAAGAATGATAAATTCTCCAATATATCAACCTATTAATATATTTGGGTTGGCCAAAAAGTGTGTTCAGGTTTTTACGTAGCATCCTAAGGAAAAACCCAAAATGTTGACCAGCCCAGTATTTCAAGCCCTGTGGTTTTGATGTATGCTGTTCTCTGTGTCTGCAGAGCTCATCTTTCCTCCTCAGTGTTTGCCTGACTCTTCCCTCCTTTCGCCCCCAAGCCATCAGGTTTTTCCTCACATTTTAGAGCCTCTCTCACTTTATTGCACTTGTTCTTTACCCATCTGCCTTCCCCCATAGAAGTAGCTCCTTGAGTTGGGAGTTTGGGTCTCATTTTGTTCCTAGTGTTATCCTGGGACCTTACATATAGAAAAAGTCTCTCAACCTTGGCACTCTTGCTATTTTGGACTAGATAACCCTGCTTGTGGGGGCTGTCCTGCCCATTGTAGGAGCCCTGGGGGTCCCTAGTCTACCCACTAGATGCCAAGAGCACATCTCCTGCCGCTTGTGACAATCAAAACTCTCTCCTCTGGGTGGGGCTGGAGAGGCCATATTAGCCTTGATTGAAGGCACCTGAGTTGCTAAAGCTGACTGGAGGAGAGAATTCATCTAAGGTGTGGCAGACCGCAATATTGCTGGGCCCTGTGAATCAAGTGTCCACACCTGTGGCGTTCCCACCCCTATGCTGATACCGGCTTGGTCATGTGACTTACTTTGGCCAATAGTCCTCAACAAGCTTGATGCCCATGGAGGTTTCTAAAGCGCTTGTTGAATCCAGGCTTGTGTCTTGCGGTTTAGGCTTCATGTGTGGAAGTCAGGCTAGCCTCTGTCAACATGAGAGACCAAGCGAAAAAGAGACACTCAGACATTTAAGAGAAAGAGGTCATCTCTTCCAACATCCCAGCCAAGCTTCAGCTTCCAGTTTACCTACCATGTGGATAAGCCCAGGTGAGATCAGAGTCAGAACCTCCCAGCTCAGCCACAGAATCCTGACAAGTAATAAATCATTTTCTAAGCCACTTACTTTGGGGTGACTTGTTAGGCAGCAGTGCAGAATACTGAGGTTATTGTAAAAGTCCAGTGAAAGAAATTGGAGACTCTGAAGTAGGTCAATGGTAGAGGAAATAGGGAGCATGGTAGTTAATTTACTTTTCATGTTTTTTTATGCTGGGAAATCTAACTATCCTGAAGGATTCAAATTTATAAATAATTGATGACTTATACTTGTACACATCTTTAAGTATTTGAAAACCCTTATGTATCTTGGTTTTTCTTAGATGTTTGTTTGCATTAGACACTTTAAAGCATCTTTCATTTAGCTTTCATAACACTGTTAGGCCAGTCATAATATCCTGTTTCATAGACGAGGGAGCCGAGGCTCATAAAACCTCAGACCCATCAAACAGGTAGTAAGTGGTAGAACTGGGATTCAGCTTGAGCTACATGTGGCTCCCAAGACATTACTATTAAACCCTTCACTATGTTTTCCACAGAAGCCTTTGGTGTAATTTAAGATCTTCTGTATTTGTTCTTGATGACATGAAAGAAAAGCTTTTTCCCATCTCCTTTATCCTCAACAATTTCTTTCCCTGATACATCCCTGGTTTATCACTGGTACGTCTTCAGTTGATGAGCTATAAAACCTATAGGAAGATGGATGTGGGCAGTCTATTTTAGGAGCCTGTACCAGGAAAGATTATTTGCTGTGAGTTGATCAGCCCCTTAGTTCTCTCTCCTTCTTGCACATCTAAGGGAAATTCAGTCTTTGCCAGCTGACCCTAGGGCTTTTTATGATGCAGAATTAAGAGCTCCGGTAGAAAGTCAACAGGAGTGGTCAGAAGCCAGAAGTGTGCTTCTGCTGAAGGCTGGGATTTGAGGGGAGAGATGGAGGGTGGACTTCAAAAGGAAATAAATTCAGTTGTGGCCTTTTGATAAGTCAAGGATACACGTTCACTTGTGAATGTTGCTTAAATCATCTGAAACCTCTTAACGAAGGACTATGAACTTTCTTGAAAAACTCAAGAGGAGAAAAACTTTTCCCCAAACTTGGTGAAGGACCGGTCCCTACTTAGTCATCCTTATGATTCCCGCAGCTGTGGGGCTCTCTGTTGAGACTGTCTCCTCCCCCATTACCAAAAGCAGAATCAGAGTATCTCACCTGAGAAACTCATTGATGAAACATGAAATCTGGGATTTCATACAAAGAGCACCCAACAGTCTTGACTGCTCCTGGAGACAAAGGTATATAAAAGGTCCAGTCATTTTTTTAGTCTGAATGTCCCTTTTCATGTTTAAATCTCTTATGGTTACACAGACATTAAGATTTGCTGAATTGGAAACAGCTGTCTATCCATTTGTTTTCCCAAAGAAGGGACTAACTTTCTTCTGACACTGCAGCTGTGGTACAGGCAAGTGCTAGTTAACCGACTGCATACATCTAAGTTGATAGTTTTTTGGGAAATAAAAATTCCTTGGTACTCAAGTCTAAGCCAATGTCAACTGTGATAGAACTTTTCTCTCTTTACTAGTTAATCTGGCACATACCCAGCAGGAGGCACTGGTTTAAAACAAGAGGGCTTGCTCACCGGTTTCAGTGCTAATGGATTTTTCTTTTCAAGCCATTTTCTAACTTAAACAAAGGTTTGAAAATGAGTATATTGGCCTTCCCTGATAGCTCAGCTGGTAAAGAATCCGCCTGCAATGCAGGAGACCCCAGTTCAATTTCTGGATCAGGAAGATCCCCTGGCAAAGGGATAGGTTACCCACTCCAGTAGTCTTGGGCTTCCCTTGTGGTTCAGCTGGTAAAGAATCTGCCTGCAATGCAAGAGGCCTGGGTTTGATCCTTGTGTTGGGAAGATCCCCTGGAGAAGAGAAAGGCTACCCACTCCAGTAATCTGGCCTGAAGAATCATGGCGTCACAAAGAGCTGGACTCCACTGAGCAACTTTCACATTGGTTTTGGGCTTCCTGGGTGGCTCAGTGGTAAAGAACCCACCTGCGAAAGCAGGAGACGCAGTATCTATCCCTAGGCTGGGAAGGTCTCCTGAAGGAGACAATGGCAACCCGCTTCAGTATTGTTGGCCTGGAAAATCCCATGGACAGAGTAGCCTGGTGAACTGCAATCAGTGGGGTTGCAAAGACTAGACAGGAACACAACTGAACACCACCACCGTTACCATATTGGTTTTGGTAAATGGCTTATGACTTTAAAATAATCATTTTGAACACGACTGCAAACTGGGTGCTATACCAACTCTGTCAGTACAGTAGCCACTTGCCATGAGTGTTACTGAGCACATAAAATATGACTTTTTTTTTCAGAGATGATAATTTTAAATGATTCAGACTTGGATAGATAAAGAAAAGATAAAAGCATTTTTTTATGCATTACAGAAGCTTCTTTTCATACTTGAATGGCTATAATTTTTAAAATTTTACTGGAGCATGGTTGCTTTATAATATTAGTTTCTGCTGTACAGAAAAGTAAATCAGTTATAAATATACATATATCCCCCCCTCCCCATTTTTCTTTAGATTTGTTTTCCATTTAGGTCACCACAGAGTATTGAGGAGAGTTCCTGGTGCCCTACAGTAGGTTCTTATTAGTTATCTATTTTATACATAGTAGTTTATATAAGTCCATCCCATTTGGCCAATTCTTCCACCTTCTCTATCCCCCCCTTGTTATGTATAAGTTAGTTCTCTACATCTATGCCTCTATTTTTGCCCGTAAATTCATCTGTATCATTTTTCTAGATTCCACATAGAAGCAATAGTATACAGTGCTTGTTTTTCTTCCTGACTTTCCTCTGTATGCCCGTCTGTAGGTCCACACACATCTCTGGAAATGGCACTATTTGGTTTCTCCTTATGGCTATCTCATTGTATATTTTATATATATATATATCTTTCACATCTTATTTATCCAGTCCTCTGTGATTGGACATTTAGATTGCCTCCATGTTCTGGCTGTTGTAAATAGTGCTGCACTGAACATTAGGTTGCATGCATCTTTTTTAATTTTCTCTGAGTATATGTCCAGGAGTGGGATTTTTTAGGTCATATGGTAGTTTTTAGTTTTTGAGGAACCTCCATAGTGGCTGTGCCAGTTTACATTCCAACCAAAGGTTTAGGAGGGATCCCTTTTCCCCAAACCCTCTTCAGCATCTATTGTTTGTAGACTTTGTGATGACGGTCACTGACTGCTGTGAGGAGATACCTCACAGTAGTTTTGATTTGCTTTTCTCTCCTGTATTTGTTGACCATCTATATGTTTTCTTTGAAGAAAAGTCTATTTAGGTCTTTTACCTATTTTTTCATTTTTTAAAATTGAGATACATGAGCTGTTCATATATTTTGGGGATTAATCCCTTCTCATTTTCTTCATTTTCAAATATTTTCTCCTATTCTAAAGAGTTCTCTTTTTGTTTTCCTTTTTTATGGTTCCTTTACTGTGCGAAAGCTTTTAAGCTTAATTAGGTCCCATTTATTTTTATTTTCATTAGGAGGTGTGCCAAAAGATCTTAGTGTGATTTACAGCATTCTGCTTATGTGTATTTCCCTCTAAGAGTCTTGTAGTGTCTGGCCTTAACATTTGTAGTGTCTGGTCATTAATCCATTGTGAGTTTATTCTTGTGCACAGTGTTAGGGAGTGTTCTAATTTCATTCTTTTACATGTAGCTGTCCAGCTTTCCCAACAATACATTCCCATTTTCACCGTTGTATATTCTTGTCTCCTTTGTCAAGGGTGACTGTAGGAACATGGGTTTGTCGCTGGGCTATCCTCCTCCACTGAGCTATATTTCTGTTTTTGTGCTAGTACTACACTCTCTTGATTACTATAGATTTGTAGTAAAGTCTAAAGTCAGTGAATTTGATTCCTTCAGCCCTGTTTTTTTTTTTTCTCAAGATTCCTTTGGCTGGCTATTCAGGGTCTTTGGTGCTTCCATACAAACTGTAAATTTTCTTGTTCTAATTCTGTGAAAAATGCCATTGGTAATTTGATAAATATTGCATTGAATCTGTGTATAGCTTTGATTTCTATAGTCATTTCCACAATATTCCAATTTAAGAACATGATATGTGTCTCCATCTGTTTGTGTCATCTTTGATCTCTCTCATCATTATCTTAGTTTTTCTGAGTATAGGTCTTTTGTCTCTTTAGGTCTTTGTAATGTCTGGTTGTTAATCCATTGTGAGTTTATTATGAAAGTTGCTCAGTGGTGTCCCACTCTTTGCCACCCCATGGACTATACAGTGCATGGGATTCTCCAGGCCAGAATACTGGAGTAGGTAGCCTTTCCCTTCTACAGGATCTTTCCAGGAATGCAAGAGATATCTGTAAATTAATTTTGTATTCTTCAACTTTACCAAATTCGTTGACAAACTCTAGTAATTTTCTGGTGGCTTCTTTAGGATTTTCTAGGTACGGTATCATGTCATCTGCAAACAGTGACACTTCTGTTTCTTCTTTTCCAATTTGGGTTCCTTTTATTTCTTTTTCTTCTGATTGCTGTGACTAGGACTTCCAAACCCATGTTGAATAACAGTTGCAGGAGTGGACTTCCTTTCTTGATCTTAGGAGAAATGCTTTCAGTTTCCACCACTGATAACGATATCTGCTGCAGGTTTGTTGCAAATGGCTTTTATTATGTTGAAGTAAAGGTGCCATCTTTGCCTACTTTCTTGGGTTTTTATTATAAATTAGTGTTGAATTTTGCAAAAGCTTTTTCTTCATCTATTGGGATGATCATATGGTTTTCATTTAATTTGTTTAAAAAATGGATATTTTTAATTGAGATGTGCTGAAAGTATAAAATACATACCAGATTTTGAAGATTTAGTACTGAAAAGTAATGTAAAATGCCCCACTATTTTTTATATTAATTACCCATTGAAATAATATTTTGGATATTTCAGATTAAAACTTGAGCTCTTCATTCTCATTTTTTTTAAATATGGCTGCTCTAAAAGTTGAAATTATAGGTGTAGCTTGTATTATATTTCTGTTAGATAGTACTATATTTTTATATGAGCAAGTATTTTGTAATTATACTATCTTTTTTGGATTCAGTCTCTAGTTTCAGTTTCTCTCAACATTTCTCATTTTCCCAGATGATTCCAGAAACCACAAGGTCCAAATGGAACAGTGGCATTAAGGGAGTTACCTGAAAACTATTCTTAAAAAACTAAGGCAACTCAGAGCTCTTGTTACCCTTGGAAGTGTGTTTTAAACTTGGAGAAGGAGTCTTATGCACTCAGTAGTATATAGCAAGAAACAGGAAAGTTCTATTTGACTTAAAAAAAAAAAGATGGTTTTTGGTGAAATGCTAGGGTTTTCAAATCAGAACTTCATGCTGCACAGTCAGTAAGCCCGTTCTTTTGCCAAAAACCTTTTACAAAATTACTTCATTTGATTCTTGCAAAAAGCTTGGCAAATCAAAATTCATCCTGTGCTACAGACGAAAAACCGAAACAGAGAGGTAAGCAGCTTCTCTGAGATCACACAGCTGGGAAGTGTCAGCAGAAACTTTGGTACTCCTATTTGTTGAATCTGCTGGGTCCTCTCTCTGTAAGTCTCTGGCAGATGAAGAGCACCCCGGGTTTGGAACTGGCAGGTGGTATGTGAGGGGCGTCTGATTGTTTCCAGGTGGTCATGAGCTGTATGAATAAGCAGAGCAGGGGCTGGCTGGCTGAGAGCAGGGATGTCACCATTGACAGCCGTGGGCTGCTGAATAGATGAGTAATCGCTCAGACACCGAGAGTGTGCTCATAACAGAAAGCAATGCCTCCTTCTGTGATCTTAATAAGATAAATGTTCCATTGTTCTCACCTCTGGCTGGGGCCTATTTTCAGCAACAGAAGAACTGCTTTTAGAACTATAAATATTGTGCTGATTAGACAAACTGGGTTCATTAGAAAGATCAGGCAGAAAAGAAAAGTTAGAGGGAAAGCAGAATTCATCAGCACCATTCAGACTCTGGGGCTTAGTGAGGTGTCATTTTCTCCACAACTGGATTCCTGAGAACAGCAAAGCCATCTCTCCTGTCATCACCCCTCCTGTTTTCTCATGTGGAAACCAGGGAAGTGTCACGGTAATTGTGTTCATGGCATCTTTGTCATTTTCTGGGCAGTAAATGAGCCAGCCCCAAAGCAATGCAGATCAAGTTGGGTTAGGCAAAGCAAAACGCGGTCTGCCAAGAAAAATACATATTTGTGTAAAGGCTGAGCTGATGATAATATTGATTGAATACAGACTATTTGACAGATGGGTTACCAGCACTATTCTACTAAATCCTAATTCATATTAAGAGAGCAGCACAATAGTCAGCCCTGTGTTACTGAAGAAGACACAGAGGTTCAAAGTTGTGTAACCTGTACCCAGACTCGAGGCTGTTCTAAGCTAGAATACCCACCGTTGTGTGACCATGACACTATCCTGCCTTCCTCAGAGAAAGTCTTCCTATCACGAAAAAAAGTGATTTTTTTCTGATCCCTTTATTGAAAAAAGTGCACAAATCTATAATGAAGGCACTTGCAGCACATTGAATGTTTTTCTCCATTTTCATTCTCTAACAAAAATGGATACCAGATGTAAGTCCATGTATTTATGAAGGCGGTTGCTTTCTGCTCACCTCATTTGCCATTTGCTTTGACTCGAAGGAAGAAATAACTAAGAGCAACCTTACAGCTATAATTGGATTTTTGCCATCAGAAATGGCTTGGTACAATTGTATCCTAGAAGAAATAATATACATTTTGGGTTTAGTTTTATAGACCCTATTTACTGTAACCTTAGAGGTCTTAAATTTTATCTAGCAATGCATTTCGTTCAATACTTGCAACTTGCTTGTAACCCACTAGGAGGGAAAAAAGGCTAAGATCATTCTGATCTTGTCTTCCAACCTTCGCAGTGAACATAGCCATCTGAAATTTACATTTTTGGTAATCACAAACTCGACTTAAAACTTCCCAAAACAGCCTTATCTGCAAACTGCAGGAAGCATAAGGATAGTTTGGTCTCCAAAATCATTACTGAAGCACTTTGGTACCCTTCGTGTTGTTTGAGAGATTTTGTCATTTTTTCAGTTATGTGGCTTTTATAGAAAATCTTTGTTTAAGGCATTAGGTATCATACATACAATGTTTGATGAAAGGGAAAAATTAGGGGAAACATTTTATTATGAACAATGTGGAGCCTGTGTTTTAAAGGGACTTGTTCAGTCAACTAAAGTTGAGAAATTAAAACTTTTCAACTTGTGTTGGAAAAGTAAAAAGGATGTTTAGTATGGTTTAAGAATTGCAACAGAGAAGGGTAATAGGCCATTTTGCTGCTGGCTTACCACTTTCTCTTGAAAATAGAATGTCTGCTAACTATAGCAATTTAACTTGTTTAGAGCCGTATGAAATTATATCAATGCTTTGTTCTTCTCTTAGAGAAACCCCAAACTAAACATGTAATTCAAGATCAGGATTCTAAAAATACTTTTTCAGGAAGACCTGAGTCCTTAAAAATGAAAGTGGCAGAGAATCCCCACAAGGAATGATGGTAGACTCTTCTAGTAGTAGAGAATAGTATTTCTATTGTTTGTCGTTGCTCAGTCACTAAGTCATGTCCGATTCTTTGTGACCTCACGGACTGCAGCACACCAGGCTCCTCTGTCCTCAGACATCTCCTGGAGTTTACTCAAATACAAGTCCATTGAGTCAGTGATGCTATTTAACCGTCTCATCCTCTGTCACCCCCTTTTCCTTTTGCCTTCAATCTTTTGCAGCATCAGGGTCTTTTCCAATGAGTTCGCTCTTTGTATCAGGTGGCCAAAGTATTGGAGCTTCAGCATAAGTCCTGCCAGTGAATATTCAGGGTTGATTTCCTTTAGGATTGAATGGTTTGATCTCCTTGCAGTCCAAGTATTTCTATTACAAAGTACCAAACAGGAATTTTGTGGAGTTTGTCCTATCTTAATAATTTGAACCAAAGCCTATTTACTTTTCCCTATTTTAAAAAACATAAATGTCCAGTCCTGCCTGATCTTCTTAGGTTCAGCTTTAAGAACCAACATCTCACTTGACATATCCGTGTCTTTAACAGTGCTTTTCAAATTTTGATCTGCATATGAATTATAAGAGCACGTTGTGAAAATGCAGATTCTGGTTTAATGGGACCGGGATGGGATCTGAGGCTGATCACTTCTAACAAGCTCTTCAGGGCTACCCCTGTTCCTAGATAGGCTTAGGAAGGCAGGTGGAGCCCCCCCAACACACACACGCATCTGGCCTCACTTTCTGTCTCTGTCTCCATTTAATCCGATTGCAAGTCTATTGGTTCTGCTGTCAAACATTATACCTGATAGAACCTGATAGAACCTCATCTCCCCCTATTGCATAGATAAGACCCTGCCATTTCCTTCCTCATGACTGTCCTTGTTTCCTAGGGTCCTAAATGACTTCTTGCTCTTGGCCCCAGAATATCCTTCTCTCAAATGTCAGAGAGATACTTTTTCAAACATAAATCATGTCAAACTTACTGTAATTGTCGTCCAGTTGTTCCTTAGCCCATTACAAAGTAATCTAAAATGTGCCAACAGTGAGACCTTCCATTATCTGTTCTGTTTTCCTCTTCCACTTTGTCTCCCACTTTTCTCTTCCTGTTAACTTGATGCCTCCCATACTGGCAGCGTCATACTCCTTCACAAGACCAAGCACATGCTCACCTCAGGGCCTTTGCACTTGTTTTGCCTTCTTCCTGATAAGCTTGTCTTCCAGATCTTTGGATCATTACCTTATATTATTCGATTCACTGTTCCAATATCTGCTCTTCATGGGAACCTCCTACATACCTTGTTTTAGTTTCTCCTATTCCAGTTATTACGGGTGCTTAAATAATCACCAAACATTATATAGCTTCATACAGAAACTCTTCTGTTCTCTAATTTACAGTTGGGCTGGAGTTGGGGTGAGTAGTTTATTTCTGTTCCACTCATCTTTTGGCTGAGGTGGCTCAAAGCCTGAGCCCTAGCATCATCTGAAGGCTCCTTCTCACACATGCCTGACACCTGGGCTGAAAAGACTCAGCAGCTGGGCTCAGGCATTGTCTGTATCTCTTGTGGAATAACCACATGGTCTCTTTCTGTAAGCTGCTTCAGGTTAGCCAGACTCTAAAACACTGGGGAACAGAGGGAGCCAGGTGGAAGTCAAATGGCCATTTGTGACCTACCTTCAAATCTGCCAGATTCTATTTGTTGGAAGCAAGTTATGAAGGATGCCCCATATGCAAGGGGAGAAAAATTAAATTCCACCTTTTGGAGCAGAAATGTCAGAAACTTTGTTAAACCTTTTGTAAAAACCATCATATATTCCAACTGCTCATTCTGTGTCTTTCCTAGCACTATTCACAAGGTGAAATCACACTCTTTTTGGTTCCTCTTACTAGAACATAAGTTCCGTGAGAGAAGGTACTTGGTCTTCTTTACTGCTCTATCGCCAGCAACTCAAACTGCTGGACTAAAAGTATTTTCACATATGCGATGATTTGTTTATTTAATAAAGCTATTTTCTCTGCAGAATTCAGTTGAGTTCCCATTTACTGTTGTTACTGAGTTCATGCAGGAAATTACCGTAGTGCAGCTCAAGTGGTTTATGCTTAAAGCAATACTGGGTGACATTCCTAATAATAGCTAACTTTGGTATGCTTGATACACACCTAATTCTTCATATGGGTTACTCTATTTACTCTCCCAAAAAATCTAAGAGATGGTACTGTTATTGAAAATCTACTTAGTGGCAGAACTGGAATTCAAAACCAATCCTGCCTGAGTGCAAAGGAAATTTCTGGCTATTCTATTTCACTCTTCTGAGTCTTTAATAGGTAGAGTCCTGCAAGCCTCAAATGAGTTATCTGTGAGAGTGACTTGCCAAAAGTACACTGCTAAGAAATTGTAATGTAATATTTAATGTTATATGTTTCAATTATTTGGATAGATCTTTGTATGCATATTTCACCCTAATCTGTAAGTTTTTACTTTCAGGAAATGACTCACTGTACTGGTCTATCCTACAGTGCCTGAGACAGGTGAAGAGTTTGATAACTAACTGAGGAATTAATGAGTATAGTATAGAAGTCCTGATAGGTAGAATGATCTTAAAACTTTTAAGTGAATATATATTTTATATGCATGCATTTTATGCAGAGTTTACTATTTGGAACTCAAAAACCACAAATTCTTTGAGAGGTAGATAAAGTAATTGTCATAAATTAGCCAGTTAGCTTCTATGCATGGAATCATGAAGTGGGAACATGGAAAGAAGACAAGAAAAGGTTCAAAATTCTGATGCACCTCTTGGTAGAGTGGGAAGACTCCTAAATGTTTGTTTTAAGCTTTCTTTTCCTTATCTCTAAAATGGAGATCATACTAACCTCAGATGATTGATGAAATGGTATAACTTAAGTGCTTTGTAGTATACAATGTATTTTGAAAATATAAGTCATCATCTATTCTGAGTCTAGGCTACTTTCTATTCATATGAGGAAATGAGTGGTATATATTAGCTATACTTCTAAAAGTCACTACAGGCCTTTCATTTATTTTATTTACTTTGTATTGAGATATAATGTAACATTGGATAAGCTTAAGGTGTACAACATGTTGATTTGATGTACTTAATTATTGTAATTGGATTGCCACTGTAGCATTAGCTAACTCAAACACATCCCATAATTATCATTTTTTTGTGTGTGGTGAGAATAAGGTTTAGTCTTGGCACTTTTAAAATGTATTATAAAATACTGCTGACTATAATCATTAGTGAAGTGAAAAGTGAAGTCGCTTAGTCATGTCCAACACTTTGCGACCCCATGGACTGTAGCCTACCAGGCTCCTCCATCCATGAGATTCTCCAGGAAAGAATACTGGAGTGGGTTACCATTTCCCTATGCATTAAATCTCGAGTGGCAAATTTGTACCCTTAAACAACATATGTCCAATTCCTCTCGCCTGTGGTAACACTGCTCTACTATTTTTCTGAGTTGGGCTTTTTGAGATTCTACATGTAAGTGGAGAATTTACAGTATTTGTCTTTGTCTGACTTACCCCACTTAGCATATTAACTTAGAGGTCTATCTGTTATGGATGGCAGGTTTTTGTTTTTTTTTTAATGGCTGAGTGATATTCCATTATATATTCACATCACCTGTTGATCCAGTCATCCATTGATGAATACTTAGCTTGTTTCTATATCTGAGTTACTACGTTTATTGCAGCATTATTCATAAGAGGGCAGATAACTTTTAATGTCTTGTTTTCATGACCTTTGGATATATGCCCAGAAATACGATTGATGGATCATTTGGTAGTTGATTTTTACTTTTTCTCAGGAACCTCCATAAGGTTTTTCATACTGATTGAGCCAATTTATATATATATATATATCTCGTTTCTCTACATCTTTGCCAACACTTGTTTTCTTAATGATGGTCACTCTGATAGGTCTGAGGACATATCTATGTTTGTGATTTGCATTTCCCTGGTGATTAGTGGCTTTGAACATCTTTTCGTGTACCTGTTGGCCTTTTAGGAATTATTAAAATCTTACTTCTTAAAATTATAGTTTATGGACTGAAAGTTGTTTTTGTTGTACAGGAAATTGTTCTTAAATGAATATGTTACCCACAAATATTGTGATGGAGATGTTTCAAACTCTTGATCCTTGTTACCAGGGAGAAATAGGGGATGGGCTGTGATGAGTCCTTTGTTTCCCAGGTGTCATCCTTCAGTTTCCTTTCTAAAAGGTGTTTGATTTTGTTTGGAGTGGCAATATGACCAGCCTCAAGGGGAAATCAATGATGGATTTTAGGCCACTGTGTCTATTCTACTTTCCTGTGATATACCCAGTCATGTGTTGTTAGAATGATCCATGAAATAAAATTACATGATCATAGTGAAATGAAAAACAAATAGATGTATACTCCAGGACTTCTAGGGAAGGGTACTTTCTGATAAGGTGAAGTTCTATTGTTCCATTTTTTTCCAACCCTTTCTGCTTGAACCATTGACTTCCTCATATTACATTTGCAGCAAGAGCAAAATAGACCAATAAAATTTTGAAATGCATCCTAGTCTAAAAGAATCTGATAAAACTGAGCCTCTCAATAACCTGAGTATAGTCTACCTACAGATTTCTTAAGTAAACAATAAAAATTATGAGTACAGCCGCTTTTCATTTGGTTACTGTTGGGATTACTTGGAGTTCCTTGCATTGTAACTGACCTATGGTATATTACCTCAAAAATCTAGGGAAGAATAGTTATAAAGCAAGGCTTGTATTTACCGTGTTGAAACAGTAGCATCTTGAAAGAAGCAGTTTTGAGTATAGCAGAAAGAGAAGCAAAAAAACGAAAACCACAAACAAAAATTAAGTAAGCTCAACAAAAGCACAATTCTAATTTTCTCAGCGTTAAGGCAGCCAAACATCCAGAACTGATCCTTTTCATAAGATAACACAAAAATTTCACTTAAACTTAGTTAAATGTAGGGTGACCAGCTGAGAAAAAGACAATGAAGGGTTTTCATACAATTAGCCAATAGTCCTACTGACATAAATTTTTATCTTCTGTTCCATGTCATCCTACTTTTTGTATGAATTGTCCCTTTGAAATTCTGTGAAGGAACTGAAAGAATCTCAGGGCATCTGGATCCAAGAGAGAAAAGTCAAGTGGCAAAGCCACCCAACAGGGTAAGATCATGTGAGGCCAACTTGGAGAGTGAAGATACTGTCAAGAAGAGGTTAGGTGGGGCAAGATGGAAGATGATGAGAGAGAGTGACCCCTCAGTGGGCTATGTAATTTAGGCCAAAGTAATCGTAGCTAAATAGAGAGCTGCAGAGAAAGGACAACGTGTGAAAGGAGTTGAGGAAAGTATGTAAAAACAGATGAGTAGGTATTACATTAAACAGAGACATACAGGGAATGTGACTAGCTACAATGACAGGAACATTTGGATTTCATATTTGAGAAAACCAGGCAAGACAGAGGAGCTGTTTGCTAGGAATGTCAAATTGTATCAAATGCTGCAGAGGATAACATTCAAGGGTAAAGGTATTGATGACGTTGAATGTTAAGAATATGGTCACTATGGGGGAAGCCAGACAGTGGTGGGTTGAAGAAGTGGGTGGACAGTGAGCTTCAGAGATAGTGAAGGCACACAAATATTGAAGGAGTGGTCCAAAGAGGGGTTAACTGAAGGGAAATGGAAATGAAGGTGGAAGAGAGAAGTCTTTATTTGAATAGGAGAGAGCTGAGTAATGTTCAAGGATCCATCTTGAACCGTGACTACCGTTTTTCTCATCTCTTACAAATCATATACTAAAGCGAACAGAGTTCTATTGTTTTCCTTTCTTTTGGCAATGCATATAATAGAAAGGAAATTGACAAAAAACTAGGAGGATGCAATTCCCAGAGGTAGCATTGTCTCACAGAAACCGAGAGAGACTTTTAAATTTGAAAACAACAATGAAAACGCATTCTCACTGGGATTACAATGCTTCTAGCAGCCTCTTTCATAGCAGACATTCCTCAGAGGCTGCCAGTGCTACCCGAGTGCCTTCCCCTTGAACTTCAGCTCCTTCTGAAGGAATCTCCAGTGTGCAGCCTCCCTTCTCATGGGGCCTCCTGTTTCTTTTCTGTTCCCACAGAAAGCATTTCAGCTTTTGTTTAACTTGCTCTTGTTGAAGATAGGTCCATTTCTACAAACAAGGCGCTAAATAGCTCATGCATAGAGTTGTCTATCAGCCTTAGAAAATGGACTATGCTTGCAGCAGAGATGCCTTTCTATTCTCATAATGTTTCATCTGGGTCCTAGGTACTTAGCTAGACTACATTTCCCAGCCACCCTCCCAGTTAAGTGTGGTTATGTGCAATGTGGACTGAAATGATAGGGGAAAAAATGGTCTGTCACTAAGCTATGTCCAACTCTTTGCAACCTCATGGACTGTAGCCCGCTAGGCTCCTCTGTTCTTGAGATTTTCAGGCGAGAATATTGGAATGGATTGCCATTTCCTTCTCCTGGGAATCTTGCCAACCCAGGGATCGAACCCTTGTCTCTTGCTTGGCAGGTGGATTCTTTACCACTGAGCTACTAGAGAAGTCCTGTCACTTAAAACCTTCAAGTTCTTTTTACATATTCTTAAATATGGACAAAAAATGGACACAAAGCTACCTAAAATGGACACAAAGCCCAGGGAAATTTATAAGCTACCAATTGAAGATAACATTTTCAGAAGGTAGATGATTTAGCCCTGAAATGAGACTTATCTGACAAGCAGCAGCTTTTAATCACTGAGACACAAACTTGGATTAAACTGTGGAATTTCAAAGGCTTAATACAATATATTTAAAACAAAATAGTAACAAATACATCATTCAGTCATTCATGGTAATGACATGAGCCATGTATTGATTTGTATACCACTCACCATATAACTATTATCTAATTCTCCACAAAATAAATTCTCTCTATAAATGCTATGACCCCCATTTTACAGATCAAAGAGTTTATGCTTCAAAGCAATTACCAAATCTTCCCAACAGTGACTGTCTAAAATCCATATAGGGGCTTGTAATATCTTCATCTAAAACATTATTATGGAACAGATTCTAGGGATATTTGGCTCTTCTGCATAGCTCCTACTTCAAAGTAAACATAAGCTCTTAATTCATTTTGAAATCTATATGCATGAAATATCTAAAGAATGCATAGCTAAGATATTATTTACAGCATAGTAATTCAGAATAACACTTTAATTACCTGAAAAATCAGATATTCTAACATGCTTAAGCAAGGTCAAATTCTAGAGTCCCTTTTAAAATAACAAAAAAGGAAACATTCTCTCCTGTTAAAGTTAAGTTCAAGATACAAAAGTATATCCTCATAAAAATTTGTCAGACATACTTTTCACTTGGCATAACCTATTTAAAATGAACAGCTCAAGATCAGCCTGGCTTGACCTAAGTATATATGCACCATCTTGAATATTCACATTATGGTTCATTGAAAAGGCAATGGGCTTTGCAACAAGATTGACAACAAAAGGGAAAGTGATGAGGAAAATTGCCTTACTTATCTGCTACAGTACTCTTGATTGCCTACTGTAATTTTACAGTTCATTATAAGAGGGGAAAAAGTTTGACCGTCAACTTGAGTACTTGTATATCATAAATTGCTACAAAGAATAAGTTGCTTGAAGCACTCTTTAATGAAGCCACCATAATTGTGTGTTTTTGAAGCATCAATTTTCACCAGTTTTACCCCTAATGGAGTTATGTGGGTAAAATACTTAAAGGTCATCAGACACTGTGGGATATGAAACAAGTGTAGAAAACTGAAGATGTTAAAAAATTACACAGGGGTGACACAGGCTATTTTCTAAGTCATCACCTGATATAGCATGAGATTTGACTGGATAATTGAAGTAAATCGCAGTGCTTTCATAGATGGTCATCACAGATCAGGTAGGGGTCAGAAAACATAACAACTTTAATCATCCTTTAACATAAGTGAATGCCACTCTGCAGTACTGTGGGGATGCTCCTATTTAAAGCTATTTCCCCATTCTACTAAAAGTCCTAAACTTCACTTCTTCAAAGGATACTTCCTAACTTACTACTACTACATCGCTTCAGTTGTGTCCAACTCTGTGCAACCCCATAGCTGGGAGCCCACCAGACTCCCCCATCCCTGGGATCCTCCAGGCAAGAACACTGGAGTGGGTTGCCATTTCCTAACTTAAAACACTTGAATATCTTAGTGTTAGTCTCTCAGTCATGTCCGACTCTTTATGATCTGTAGCCCACCAGGCTCCTCTGTCCATGGGGATTCTCCAGGCAAGAATACTGGAGCAGCTTGCTATTCCCATCTCCAGGGGGATCTTCCCAATGCAGGGATCCAACCTGGGTCTCCTGCATTGCAAGCATATTCTTTACCACCTGAGTCACCAGGGAAGCCCTTCCATTATCTAGAATGGTGCTATTAAATACTACAGACACTAGACATGTGGGGCTGTTTTAAAATATTCAGATCTCAGTGCCAGTACTCAAAGTTCAAGTGTTCAGTGGCTTCATGTGGCTTATGACCATGGCCTTAGAAAATACAACTCTACATTTCCATCAGTTTTGAGAACTCGGATCTAGAACTAGATTACCTGATATGATACCCACAAACCGGATATGGATATTAAGACCTCGAAAAGTAACTAGTCCATGTTGAGACTTGCTTTTGAGATTCCAGAATACACAGCAGGTTTGGAAGACATATTTCTAAAAATGTACTGTATAATCTCAGCAATTCTTGTGCTAATTAAATGTTGAAACAATGATAGATAAAATATGTTATTAAATCATGTTTATTTTTACTACTTAAAACGTGACTATCAGGGAATTTAAATTTACATACTTGCCTTGCATTATAGTTATTCTGGACAACGCCAGTCTATAGGAATCAAGCCTACATGGTAAAGTCTTCCCAGGTGGCACTAGTGATAAAGAACCCACCCGTCAATGCAGGAGACTTAAAAGATGCAAGTTTGATCCCTGGGTTGGGAAGATCCCCCGGTAAAGGAAATGACAACCAATTCCAATGCTCTTGCCTAGAGAATCCCTCGGACAGAGGAGCTTTGCAGACTATGATTCATTGGGTGGCAGAGAGTCAGACACAACTGAACTGAGTTTGCACCAAATGCAAGCCTGAACTACCAGGTAGCTCGGTGAAGTTCAGCA
This sequence comes from Nanger dama, assembly GCA_917880005.1. Classification (NCBI taxonomy): domain Eukaryota; kingdom Metazoa; phylum Chordata; class Mammalia; order Artiodactyla; family Bovidae; genus Nanger; species Nanger dama. The sequence continues at coordinate 35,159,494 of CAKJTW010000016.1, read as the reverse complement.
TACTGTCTTGCATCAGGGAATCTGTATACCTGAGGAATCATGGGGGTGCTTACCACACTGAGGAAGAGAGGTGGTTCCAGACGGGACCTGAGGAAGGAGAATTTAGGTACCATTTAAATGATACAGTGTTTTGATAAGGCACAGAGCAAAAAGGGCTGTTTGCCAAGGATTTAATTGCAAGCCTGAGGGTGAAAAGCATATATTTATCTTTTGAAACTAGCAAAGTCAAGATACATGCAGAATGTATTCAAAACCCCCTCATTTAAAGTTCTGCAACGAGATTAGAAATTGAGGCTGTATCAAGGGCTTCCATGGTGGTTCAGAGAGTAAAGAATCTACCTGCAATGCAGGAAACTCAGGTCTGATCCCTGAGTCAGGAAGATCCCCTAGAGAAGAGAATGGCTACCCACTCTAGTATTCTTGCCTGGGAAATGACAGAGGAGCCTGGTGGGCTACAGTCCACGAGGTCAAAAGAGTCAGATCGGATGGAGAGACTTTCAGTGTCACTTGTTTTCACCTTTCTCAAGGGGACTCAGTTCAGTCAAAGGTGGTAGGATTCATTCTTGGTAATATTATTCCTCAGTGTTACATCATCCTGTTAATTATGAAAAGCTATTTTTATACACTAATAATAAAATAAATTTTCATATTTCTTGACCTAGGATTAAAGTTCATCCACAGTCTCTGCAGTTCCCAGTAATATCCCTTATTCTTCATATATACTGTGATTATGCAAAAATGTCCTCAAAATGCCCTTCTCTTTCCACCTCTTTGGCTCATATTCTCTATGTTTAGAATGTTCTTCTCACTCCTTCTGTTGAACTCTTTCATGGCTTAGTTCAAATGTCATAGCTTCTAAAGGCTGCCCAGCTTTTACCTGACACAGTCAAACTAGCATCAAACAAATATCCCAGAACTTGGTTTTGACCTTCCTTGGGAAAATGATGGACACATTTTCACTTGGTGTGTAATCAGTTGTACACGAACCCTCTCTGCCCCCTACTTGACCAGCTTTTAGAAAGGAGTAAACATGCTTTGACTTTATATTCCTCTTAAAACAGTCTATTTTACATAGTACATTCTCTAAAACATATGATGAAGGAATGTTTATTTGTGATAATGAGAAAATGCAATCAGTAATGAAAAAAAAATCCTTGTAGACAGATGGTATGACCTGACATTTTAAAACTTTGCTTTATCTTTGCTATATTTTCATAACTGTCTTTAGCTTTTTGGGTGTCTCATACCCCCACTTCCTTTTGCCTCTTTAGAAACATACCTCTTTAGAAACATACGCATACATGCTTGCAAGAGAGAGAGGGAGAAATGTATGACCATTGCTTTAGAGAGTTAGTTCACAGATCAGCTGCACAGTTCCTATTATACCACCCTGCTTATTTCTAATTTAGTAATAGTTAACCGACATCTGTACTAACATCAGGTTGAATCAGAGTCTCACTTCCTTCCTTCCTCAGTCATTTCCACCCAGCTAATTGATGCCAGACATTTCTAGGTAATGAATGTATATGATGAAAGATTATTCTAAATACACTTTGACGACTATAGGTGAAATAGGAGGTAAATAGATAGTATTCTTTGAGGAGATTTTATATAATTGCTTATCTTATGGCTCTGGCATAGTATAAGAAAGTCTAATTTTCCTTGGCAAGAATAAAATACATCCTATATAGGAAATGCTATACCTCTGAAAAAGCAAAAGCACTGTGCTAGGGAGCAAAGGCTGGTGCATTGCCTGACTTACTAGCTAGGTGATGCAACAACTGGGCACCAGGAACACAAAAGCATCTTGTGTCTACTTCCTCTTCAGGCAAAATAAATAAACAAGAATACTCGTCTCTAAACTTTTTTCATAAGAATCACAAAGAAAAATTCCCAGGACTGGTCCCGAGGGATTATAACTAGTGGGTTTAGAGAGATCTGGTATCTATTATGTTTTGCTCTTATGAAGCATCCTAGTAATTACAAGTTTGAAAAACTCAATCTGATTGCAGCCTAGCTTCACACTTCACAGTGTACAAGAATTACTGGGAGGCTTGTTAAAAATTGCAAATTGTGCCATCTGACTTCTCACGATCCTGATTCAGCAGATCTGAGGTGGCACTCAGAAATCCAAAATTTTAATGAGCGTCTCCTGGTAATTCTGACTCAGGTTCATAGACCACAACTGGAGAAATACAGGATTCAGCTATGATTTAGGAGAGTTGATGGCTATAACTCCAGCAATTAGAACAGACCTGGGGCTCAGTTACTGTTGCTGAATCAAATGGAAATGCCCTGTGATGTTATTTTATTTAGCTAAAGAGTTCATTATTTGAAAGGGAAAAGTGAACTAATTACTCTTTGCAACTCCATGGCCTATAGACCATCAGGCTCCTCTACCCGTGGGATCATCTAGACAAGAATACTGAAGTGGGTTGCTATTTCCTCAACCACGGGATCTTCCAGACCCAGGGATCGAACCCATGTCTCCTGCATTGGCTCTTTAATGCTGAGTCATCTGGGCAGCCCAATAAGATAACCAAGATTGAATTATTAATTCCAGTCCCCTGTCTCTTCAGTACACTGATGTTTCCAATTCATTTTTGGTTTATTCAATAAACATTTCTTGAAGTCCTATGATAGGCCAGGCAGCCTGTGAGGAACTGATGGTATAGCCATGAACAAAGAGAAATAGTTTCTCTCCCACTGCATCCCAAGGTGTAGGAGCGTTGTATGGTTATCTATTGCTGGATGACAAACCATGTCAAAACTTACTGGCTTACAACCAACAATCATTCACTTCTCTCGCAATCAGCAGTTTGAATAGAGGCAGTGAAACATCTGTGTTTTCCATGTGGCATCAACTTGCACAGCTATTGTACCTGGGAGATCCCGTTTCAAGATGCTACCTGTCCATTTGATGGTGGCTATCACAACAAAGGTCTTGATCCCTCCGTATGTGGCCTTCCCAGGGGCTGCTTGGGGTCCACACAGCATAGGGGTCTGAGGGTAGGTGGACATTTTACATGGGGCTGGCTTTCCTCAGTCTTGTAGCACAACAAGATATAGGCTGCAAAGCACCTTCCTAGCTAGCTTCACAAGTCACAGAGGGTAACTCTACTAAATTCTATTGGCAATTCAAATCGCTAAGGCAGTCATCGGTTTATAGGGTGTGAAATTTTCTTGCAACTCCCAATAGGAGGAGTAACAAAGAATTTGCTGCTGTTTTTAATTGTTCACGGGGTGAGGCAGATATTTAACAATGAACTAAATATACTTGCAATGAGTGCTCCTAAGAAAAAGGATCTGGTGCTATGGAAACATAAAACAGAGGGAGGTAATTAGGAAGAGACCCCCTAAGGAAGTAATATTACAGATGAGACGGGCTCCAAGTCAGAGTGCTACATAAAAAGTGAAGAGATAATAATCAGAAGCAGGTAAAATGATTAAGTAAAAAGAAAGTAAAAATAGTAAGAGCTATTCTTAATTACTCAGTTGCTCTGTGCCAGGCACTGTTTCCAGACTTTACATGTATCATTTCACTGAACTCTTAACAATCCTAGATAATGAGTAATCATATTCCCATTTTGTACCTCCTGAAAAATAAAGAGTTCCTCAAGATGGCAAAGCTAGTGAGTGGCATTGCCAGGGTTTTAGGGTCTCACTGTATTCTAGAAATTTGAGCATATGGGCATCCTTGTACCAAAGGTTATCACAGCAAGGAGCTGTGAGTAGCTAAGAAATTCCAATAGGAGAGCTGACACCCAAGGAGGAAGTTATGCAGAAAGTAAGAGTGAGCAAGCAGCAGAAATGAACTTCATCTCGTGCACCCCTGGCTCTGGTGAAGGGTTGTAATTTTCTCTCACCGCAGCGTTTTAGAAAGAGATTGAAAAATAACAGCTGGATTCCCATTTTTAAGTAGGGAAGGAAAGTCATTCCCTTTGATTTGGCTCCATTTTCCAACTTTTCTTTAAGCCCTAAATGACCTTAGTAACTACCTCTTTCTCCAGGTAAAGTGGAAATGGATGATCTTGTAGCAGTGGACAGAATTTGCTAAATAAGTAATATCTCTTTAAATAAACCTTGAAAAGTATGTCAGTTGTCTAGGTTTCCGCAGGCCAGGTGACAGTATAGTTGAGAATGCATCACCTGGTGACGTGGTTCTTATGATGTTCAGATGTAATACTTCATCCAGACCAGCATGATATACTATCAGCTCTGTGTTGCTCTGATGATGTATTACTTGGTAAAATAAGGTTAGCTGTCAAAAACTCATTGCAAGGAACTGAAAGTTTGGCTGGGGGAAAAAAATTCATTTCAGGTCTTAAAAAATACATTTTTCATTTGAGTGGAGGGAAAGATGACATGGTTAGAAGTCAAAAGGCTTGAGGGCCTTCTGAACCCTGGTGGGGAAAAAAAAAAAAAAAACATCTTTCAATACAGACAACTCAGAGGAAAGTCAGGGCCAAATCAATGAAGCCAGTGCCTTCCTATTTTGTAGGAGCCAATCACGTACGATTGCAGAATAGTACAACTTGGGAGACTTTTTGTAACTTCCACAGCTATGTCCTTGAGACAGCAGAGGATGGAAAAATTATTTGGGTAGGTGTTTCAAGAGAATAAGTTTCTATAACAAACATCTGGAATTAGTGTTCTGTACATGGGCTAGAAATGTCATTATTATTTAGCATAGTCCTATTTATGGATGTCTTAACTGTTTTTATAGAGAGCGATAATATATTCTAAAATGATCTTTAATACTGATATTTCAAAATCTGTTCTTAAATATGTGTGTGTCATGAAATTTTAAACAGTCTTTCAATGTTTTATTTGGTTTCAGACGTGCTGACTAATCTTGGAACTGGATTTATATTTATCACAAAATTCAGCTTTTAGCCCCACCTATTTTTAATTTCTACCAGATATTTTCATGATAAGGTTAGAGAAAATAAGAACCTAAAAAAAAAAAATAAAAGTACCAGCCAAACAAAACCTCTAAGGGAGCCAAATGGAAGAAGTGTTTAAGTAAAACAAGCAAGTCCTTAAATTTTGAGATTCTAGAGTTGGACTCTGATTTTTGAACAGGTGGTTCTTTTCACTTGTCTAGAATATGAAAGAGTTAGAGAACTCATGTATTCATCGAGATGAATGTCACTTTCTGCTATTAAGAAAAACCAAGTATCATCTAACTAAAAACTATCAGGCTAAAACAAAATAGCCAAACAGTGATTATGAAGCATATTCTTTGTTTATCCTGTGTTCTGTCTCTTCTAAATAAGGTAGAGGTAGAGCTAGAGAATGCCATGTTATTTCATTTTCCAACTTTACAGCATATTTCAAAATATTTTCAGATCTTGTCTGCTATGGTTTGTTCTAATTAATTAAAACATGTAATTATATCTACATCACTCCAAAATATCTTGGTATTGTGACAAGCTGGAGTGGACTAAGGTATGGTGGGGAATCAATCCAAATACTTATCTGGAAAATGAATGTAAAGAACAGTCACAAATTCAATTAATAGTTTTGAAACCAGTTCATGTATTATTAGTTTTGGCCTTAAAATAACTTAGTGAATAAGCCCATAAACAGTCATTTTATCATCAAATAAAAATTGCAACTGCTTATAGAGCTCTCATCACTTGTTTGACAAAAGAAAATACCACCTTGCAAGAGGAAGACATCTATCTGATGTATATTTCTAAATTTCTTTTTAATTTAGATACATTTCTACTTTGTTTAAAAAATCTTAAGAATTTTTAAAGTATTTTTGAAGGAATGATTCAATTGTTTATAATATATATCACAACATTTTTAAATGTCATTATGATGGATATTTTAATTTAGTATTTTGATAAGTTGAGAACTGGTGATTTGTTACTGGAGCAAGTTATAATAATGAATTGATTTATATAGATGATGATAAGATATACTAATTGGGTTTATTTTTGGGAAAAAGGCATTTCAAAATCTATTTGTGTTTATGTACCCAAACCCAATTTTAATAAGTAAGCTGAGACAAAGGAAATATGAAATATATGTATAAATATATATGGATATCTGTATAAATAACTATATATATTTCTTGCCATCTTAAGGAAAAAGATGTCGAATTCTAAACATCAAAAGTCTTATAATAAAGGTGGTAAGATTGTAGGGAAATATATTTAAATTGTAAAAATGTATAAGAACTAAAGAATTTTAAACTAGTTGGGGACTTTATTGTGTGCAGGCAGAGATCTTGTAGGAGATTGGCGTGGGTGACATGAGAAAACATGGGACATCCTTTTAGCTGGGAAAGAAATTTTGAGTGACATGAAAAAGAGGAATAAATACATTGGAGAGAGAGAGTGGCTTACATTTAACCAGTTACATGGTACCTGGGTGGTATTTTTACAGAGTAATATAGTGAAAATATTTAAATTTTCAGACCTAGATCTGGGATGATCTATTGTCCAGTAGGAAACAGCAATCTCCTCCAGTATTCTTACCTGGACATTCCATGGACTGAAGAGCCTAGCAGGCTATAGTCCGTGGAGTCGCAGAGAGTCGGACATGACTGAAGCAACAGAACTCCCTCCCTCCCTCCCTCCCTCCTCCCTCCCCCCTCCCTCCCTCCCTCCCTCCCTCCCTCCCTCCCTCTCTCTCTCTTTCTCTCTCTCCCTCTCTCTTTCTCTCTCTCCCTCCCTCCCCCCCTCCCTCCCTCCCTCTCTCCCTCCCTCCCTCTCTCTCCCTCTCTCTTTCTCTCTCTCCCTCTCTCTTTCTCTCCCTCCCTCCCTCTCTCTCCCTCTCTCTTTCTCTCTCTCCCTCTCTCTTTCTCTCTCTCCCTCTCTCTTTCCCTCCCTCCCTCTCTCTTTCTCTCTCTCCCTCTCTCTTTCCCTCCCTCCCTCTCTCTTTCCCTCCCTCCCTCCCTCTCTCCCTCTCTCCCTCGCTCCTTCCAGTAGAGTGGGGCATGCATGTTTTGAACTCTTTTAGCTAGGATTCATGTGATCAACAGAGTGAGGACTTGAGTGTGTCATTACAACAGCCCCGTTACCTGGAGGAATGCACACAGGTTAGAAAGCATAGTTAGGTAAGGACAGGACAGAAAGTTATAGGGACTTGATGATGACACAATGCAGACGACACTTCAAGGAGACGTAATACTTTGCTTCATCCTCCGTGGAGCAAATCCTCATTAATGGATTTGATAGTTACCTTGACAGAGAAAGCTTCAAATACATATTCCTTTCCTTATATGTCTCGGTGTTTTCCCAAAGCATAGTAAGCCTACTCCTGGCAGTATTCAGAATGTGATGCTATGCCATAGACATTTGTTTATAAAGTTATTCACTTAAATAAATAAATAAATTAGAAAAAGCATGGCTGAGTCATGAAACTGATGATACTGCAATATCATTGCTTAAGGGTAAGATCAAATCAGTGTTAAATAAATTTAGAAAAAAGCAATAGTTTATGTTCAGTAAGAAGGTTTAGGAAAGTCACAAATGCAGAAAAGTCTACATGTTAAGTGAAAGACTGAGATTGGAAAAAAGCCTGGTTCTCTGTTTTTCCTCACATAGCTCTTTATGTCTCTGATACAATCTAGATTTATCCTTTTCATCATTCTCTACCCATCTTCTGTCTTATAACTGACCACATCATTTGTGAGACCCAGTGAAAAATAAAAATCCAGGACTTCTTTTTCAAAAGTTATAAGTAATTTCCAGATGGTGACAGGAGAGTCTTAAGCGTGGGCTGTTTGTGAGTTTGAGCCCCAGCGCAGTTGATTCTACCGCCTTTTTGTGTAAAGGAACAGGATGAATTGGGATCTGCCAAAGTTTCATGTTCATCTTGGTGGCAGGAAATCTGAGGTGCAGAGTCAAATTTTATGGAGGTGTTTGTGTAGGTGTGTATGTTTGGGTATTATTGTTTCTAATGGAAAGGCAGACTATATCTAAGACAGTTCTGGAAAAGCAAACATCAAGACTTTCTCTATTGTTATGTATGTGGGAGAACATGTAATCATGAGTTACAGAAGCCAGGGTCCCAGAGGCCTCCTTTGGATGGTTTTCGGGCCACATATTGGTCTCTGCTGTGAAATGTCTTATTTTATATAGATAATTAAATACCCCAAGCTACTTTTCTAGGTTAACCTGGGGAAAAAAGTTTTATGCTCAGTAAGAATGTTTAGGAAACTCACAGATGCAGGAAAGTCCACATGTGAAGTAAAAGACTGAGATTGGAGAAAAACCCTGGTTCCCTATTTTTTCTCGTACAGCTTTTTATGTCTCTGATACTATCTAGATTTATCCTTTTCATCATTATGTACCGATCCTCTGTCTCATGACTGACCACATCATTTGTGAGACCCAGTGCAAAAAATAAAATCCAGGGCTCTTTTTTCAAAAGTTATAAGTAATTTCCAGGTGATGATAGGAGAGCCTCCCTTTGGGAAGAATGACATTTCAGCCTTTAGGGCATAAAGTGGGAGATCAGTTGCTTTTCTCTTCAGATTCATCTTAAGTCTCACCAAGCCTGCAAAAAATGAACTGTTTTTCTCCATCTTCCCCTCCCTCCTCATGCTTTTGCCATCCTGCAACTTTTATTTTTGCCTTCGGGTTTCAGCTTACAGGACATCTCCCCATCATGCATTTCTGAAGCCCATGAGTGTTGATCCTGCCCTGGGATGCCAGATTGCTTTGGTCTCCTTAAGGCTTTCTTCTAGCCCCTAGAGGAGCACTTCAGAGGCTTTCTGGAAGTTGCTTGCCTGTCTGTCATCCTTCCAGATTCTGCGATGGGTGAAGTCAGGATTTCATCGTTTTGACAGCTTATTCTCTATTCTGCCAAAGATCCTGGCACATAACACACTCTACATATTTGGTGAATGAATGATTGAATGACTTAATGCATCAGTTAAAATACATGAAAGGTCTGAGAGCACCAAGAATATCTACAAAAGACTCAAATGAACTGGCCTAAATGATATTTTAACTGCTTATGACATATGCATCATGGTCTCCATATGGGCTTTTAGGCATGCATAAGTATCTCCATCCTTATATTGTATTTTCAAATAAAGGATTGCTTTTAAAAATACTTTCAATATTCATTTAATGTCTAGCTTCAAAACAGGTTTCATATTGAAAGCCTGTGCATACCAAACCAATTTTGTCAAATTTTTTGTAGTAAATGTGAATCATAAGTAACTTTTTAAAAATCACCAATATTTACCCTTTAAACATTTGAACCATGTTTGTGGTTCATTGTTTTCATACATGAATCTACTCTTCTACCTCATGTAAAAACAGTTTTACTTGTGTAAAATTGTCTTTTAGTAGGGACATGTCGTAATTCATGTGATAAATCATTTCTGATTCTTAAATATGTCACAAAGAGGTTTGAAAACGAAAAAAATTTTGATCTTCTAGCTCTAGAGTTTATTGGCTTTGATGTTAGATGCTGTGTTTCTTAAAAAAAAAATCCTGAGTTTCTTAATTCTGTAAACTCTGGACTTAGATTCAGTTATGAGCTAAAGATGAATAAATTCATAATCTCAAAAGTCTGTATGCTTATGTGTATTAAATTTGTACACTGTTTGATTATTTTTAAAGCTCATGTGCAAAACTCTATAAATTTCCAGTTGTCTTGTTAGAAGTATTCTATCATTAAGAAAGTTTGCAGTAAAATGTATAATGACTTAAGACATCTGAGCTATATAAAAATGAAATAGAAAAACTAAACTTTGTAGAAAGATATTTTTGCCAATGAAGTATCTTGTCTGAAAGTTTTGGACAATTTGGTAAGGGGATAAATAATTTGGATCTTTGGGTGAAAAACTGTAAAAAAAAAAAAAAAAAAGCTGAGATTTATCAGAAATTCACCTGCCTTTCTCTGTGGGAATTAATGGACTGGAATTGCTATAGTAAGAAGAGTGAGTTCTGTTCTTAAGTGGGAATTAATAGGAACTGATAGAAAGTGATGTTGGACTTCATCTCTGCGCAATTCATTTCTCTCATCTTTTCTACATCAGTAGTCAAACTTTGCTAGAGATAAAAATAAATACTTAACATACATAAATATATTTTCTTGCTGTTTTCTCTCCAGGGTTGCTGTTAAGCACAGAGTGTGTTTTCTGAAAGGCTGTTCTTTACATAAGAAGGTCAAACATATGGACTTCCTGTTTCCAAAGAGGGAGCATAGTGTTACAGGTATGGTACTTTGATTTTAAAACCTCCTTCATGTTCTGGCACCACTGTGAACAAACTGAGACCTTCATCAATAGCTTATCTACTATTTTTTAAAAACAATTTATTTTAAGCCATTTTAGCCAAACAAAATTGAGAGGAAGAAAGATACTCCACATGCCCCCATCCCCCAAACAAGCATAGATGCTCCGTACCACCCACTGTCAATATCACTCACCAGAATGATACTTAAAAAAAAAAAAAAAGAAAGAAAGAAATTACATTGATACAGGGCTTCCCTGGTGGCTCAGATGGTAAAGAATCTGCCTGCAGTGCAGCAGACCCAGGTTCAATCCCTGGGTTGGGAAGATTCCTGGAGGAGATCATGGCAACCCACAGCAGTATTCTTGCCGTTGCTGGAGAATTCCATAGACCAAGGAGCCTGGCATGAGGCTGCAAAGAGCTGGACATGACTGAGTGACTAACACTTTCACTACATTGACACAGCATTGTCAAAGTCCATTGTTTAGCTTAGGTTTACTTTTCAGCACCCTTCTACAGTGCAATTCGGTTGTTTTCCTCACAAAACCTTTTCTTTTCAATTATAAGCATACACTTATTCATAGATAAAGTCCTTTTACATAAACATTACCGTCTTGGGAAACATTTCTAGTCCTCCATGACCACTTGGGGACTATGTCCCTTGAGATGTGACATTGTCTTAGCTATGCAAGAATGGACAGGACTGAGATTGTTTTATGTTACCTAAATGTTAGACTAAACTGTCCCTCACATATCAAGGAGACTAACATTTATATCCTGGGAGAGGAGTGCTCCTCCAGATGGCTGCCGTCACCTGTTTCCTGTTGATTCTTTCTGGGAGTTGTCATCCTTGTAGAGAAAATTAATGGTGCTAAATTCTGAGGGTATACCTATTTGGAAGAGGCTTCCCAGGTGGCGCTAGTGGTATAGAAACCCTTGCCAATGCAGGAGACCTAACAGATGCGGGTTTGATACCTGGGTCGGGAAAATCCCCTGGAGAAGGACACAGCAACCCACTCTAGTACTCTTGCCTGGAAAATCCCATGGATGGAGGAGCCTGGCGGGCTATAGTCCATGGGGTCACAAAAAGGACACAACTGAAGCGACTTAGCATGCATGCATCCATTACTCCCAGCACTGTACGTCTTATGACATATATCCTTCACTAAAATATCAGAGTATTTTCACCTCCCTAAAAATCATTCATACTCTGCCTATTCATCCTTTCCCCACCTCTACCCTGAAAACCTAAGCTCTTTTTATTTTCTTCATAGTTTTGTTTTTTCCAGAATATTATATAGTAGAAATCATACACTATATAGGCTTTTCAGATGGACTCTTTCCCTTTGTTATGTGCCATGTTTTTTCACGGCCTAAACTTTCTTTTTTGGGGGTGGAAATATATGTTTAAAAAATATATTTCACTTTCATTTCTGAATAAGTGACATATGCCCAACATTCAAAACATGCAGAAGGATATGTTCAATGCTTACCTTGAATGTATTGCTCAGGGACATTGTCCTATCCCCTTCCAGTAACTTTTGTAGAAAATAGTACATTTACTAGTTTTTGTATATATTCTAGACAGTTTATGCATTTATAAAAATATGCATAGGTGTTTTTTTTTTCCCCACACAAATTATATCAGTAATGTCATACACGTGATTCCACACCTTGACATTCTCATGCAGTAACTCTTGGAATAGCTCCATATCATTACATAGAAAACTACCTAATTATTTTTAATGGCTGTGATGTTTTATTGTGTGAATTTATCATAATTTAATCATTCTGTATTCATGTTCATTTAGGCTTGTTCCAATCTTTTGCAATTTGAAATATGTTCCTGACAAAAGCTAGACTGATTCATTTAAAGTTAAAATAATTTGAAGATAGTTAGAATTTTCCCCTTCATCTCTCCATAAGTCTTTGCAAAAGGAGCAGGAAATATAAACACAGAAACCAGTAGCATTTTCTTTGTTTAACAGCTCTTTTTAATTTTAGTGCTGAATAATATTTCATTGTGTGGATATACCATGTTTTATTTATCCATTCACCTGCTGAAATTGCATCTTGGTTGCTTTCAAGTTTTGGCAGTTATGAATAAAAGTACTGTAAATCGCAGTTAATAGTCAGACCTTTGTCGGCAAAGTAATGTCTCTGCTTTTTAATGTGCTGTCTAGGTTGGTCATAGCTTTTCTTCCAGGGATCAAGTGTCTTTTACTTTCATGGCTGCAGTCACCATCTGCGTGATTTTGGAGCTCAAAAAAACAAAATCCCTCACTGTTTCCATTGTTTCCCTGTCTATTTTCCATTAAGTGATGGCACCAGATTCCGTGAACTTAGTTTTCTGAATGTTAAGTTTTAAGCCAACATTTTCATTCTCCTCTTTCACTTTCATCAAGAGGCTCTTTAGTTCTTCTTTGCTTTCTGCTATAAGGGTGGTGTCATCTGCATATGATACAAAACATCTTTACATATGATTACATGCCACCAGTGTATCTTTTTTGCTAACCGTTTCTTTAATATGTGATTTTTAAAGTTCCTGTTTCAATTCCTTTGATGTATTAGAGTGAGATAAAATAGGTGAATAGCTCATAATACAGCGTATAGTAAATGTATGAAACATACTGGCTGTTTTTCTTATTCACTGTCATAATAAAAGGGTGTCAAATAAGTGTTGTCAAAAAACAATTATTTTGGCTCAATTATTACAGTAAGAAGCTAAAATATTAAAACATTACAAATTATTTTAAATTTTGAAGTTTTGAAAACATGCTATGTGAAAGCTGTCTAGACATTCAGGAGCTAACTTCAAGTTTTAAAAAAAGGAAATTAAAATGTACTCTCAGATAGTATAGACTGTTTAGAATCTTCCTCCCTAGTTGTTTTTATCTAATACATTAGTACAGCCTATATGTGTTGACCACTGGACATATAAACTACTTTTACATTTATGAACAAGGCAATTGAAATTTGTTCTCTCAAGGCCAAAAGCGTAAGTCAGTGTGAAGGGTGAGACAGTAGACTATTTGATCAAACTATTGATTCCTCTTTTAAGGTAACACATGTGGGCTAAAATTTTCACTTTTTATTTGGCTGTTACATGTTAGAAGCTGAAGAAATTTATTTTCTGTTTACCTTCTGCGACCACGCTTACTTCTGTGGACAATTCCAGTCAGCATGCCTCTGAGACTAATTCATGCCCTCTGATAAATATAAACAAGAAGAGTTGCCTCAGACTGCAGTCTCCAACTTAGGCGATCATGGATGCCCTGTATAAACTGCTTTGATTAATTGCCAAGTAATCATATATTAGGGCTTCCCCACTGGCTGAGTAGCTAAAGAATTTGCCTGCAATGCAGGAGACACAAGAGATGTAGGTTTGATCCCTGGGTCAGGAAGATCACCTGGAAAAGGAAATGGCAACCCACTCCAGTATTCTTGCCTGGAAAATTCCATGAACAGAGGAGCCTGGGGGCTATAGTCCAAAGGTTCACAAAGAGTCAGACCTGACAGAGTGACTACGCACAGACACAATCATATATTAATATAGGAAAAGATATAAAGCATAATAAGTTAAACTATCAGGTTAGTAAGAGAAAATTCAGATAGTTTGTATTCAATATTGATGAAGACATTTTAAGGGAAATGACCTCTGTTTACCAGGTTTTTTCCTTTGACCTGTTTAACTGAATTTCTATTGATTTAACAGTGAGGTAGCACCTGTTGCAGACATTCCCAGTAAACCTCTCTTCCTGAATTTATTGACTCAGTAAGCACCTTTATTCTTGAACCAGTAATTGGCAAGGGCAATAAAGCTGTGTTAATTGGTTTAAGCTGTCATAGTCCTTTTGGATCAGAGGTCAATCCCACATAAATGATATGCCTACTACAAACTGTGAAATGGTTGAAAAGGATGCTGGGGCATGAACCTCACAATATCCACCACTTGTAGCAGAGCACTTGTAGCAATGCACTTTTCTTTTGATTGTTTCTGAGTGTATCCAGCCTGTCCCCACCCAAATAACATCACTGGGCAGCTGAGGACAAATGTGACCAAAATGCCTAACCAGTTAGTTGATTTGCTGCTGCTGCTGCTGCCGCCGCTGCTGCTGCTGCCGCTGCTGCTGCTGCTAAGTCGCTTCAGTCGTGTCCGACTCCAGCCAACCCATAGATGGCAGCCCAACAGGCTGCCCCGTCCCTGGGATTCTCCAGGTAAGAACACTGGAGTGGGTTGCCATTTCCTTCTCCAATGCGTGAAAGTGAAAAGTTGAAGTGAAGTCATTCAGTCGTGTCTGACTCCTAGCGACCCCATGGACTGTAGCCACCAGGCTCCTCCATCCATGGGATTTTCCAGGCAGGAATACTGGAGTGGGGTGCCATTGCCTTCTCCGGTTAGTTGATTTAGAAATGGACAAATGTATCCCTGCTTACAGTCAAGATCACTTCCTGCAATTGGGAATTGTGATAAAGAGGCTCATCTCCCCTGATGCTTTCTTGAAGAAGTCAGATAAAAATGTAGCAGCTCAAAGCACTGGCTACTTGCTACTCTTATCAACTAGGTGACAGAGAAAGCTAATATTCAGCAAGATAAAAGAATAAGTCACATGTACAGAAAAAAATTTAAAATACACAAAGATTGTTTTCATGATTCTTTATAGCACTCTCATCCCTTACTCTAGTTCATTCTTGATTCATCCCAGTATCTTTCTTGCTTAAGTTAAACTCAGGCAAGTTTTCATTTTTGCAACCACAAGAATCTCTAGGAAAATGGACATCCTTTCCTTACATAAGACTTACTTTTCTGCTGTATAAATTATACTTTTTCCCCTATGGATAGATATATGGATATGCTCACACACACACACTTGCATACCCAATGTTCAAAGTATATGTAAAATAATTTTTAAAATTTATTTTTAATTGAAGGATAATTGCTTTACAGTGTTGTGTTGCTTTCTGCCATACATCAACATGAATCAGCCATAGGTACACATATGTCCCCTCCTTGAACCTCCCTCCCATCTCCCACATCCAACCCCATTCCTCCCTCTCTGGGTTATCAAATAGTCCTATTTGAGTTCCCTGAGTCATACAGCAAATTTCCAATACCTATCTATTTTACATATGGTATTATATATGTTTCCATGCCACTCTCTCCATTTATCATAAGGGCTGGATACTTGGAATGAAGAAGAGACTAAAAGCCAAAGTTTTCTTTTTTTCTGTCATGGGATGTGGTTTGGTATGGTGATAAAAGGAGACAGATTTTGGAGGAAATCGGTAGTGATATTAAAATAATAATTTGTACTCATCTACAAAAATCTTTGTAAAACTTTACCTTGTGAGTGAAACTTGTGCTTTTTCTGCCTCCCTCCTTAAGGCAAACAGCTCCTGAGTCTGCTATCCAGAAGAATGTTTGGCTTCTTGACATTGTCCCATTCTCTCAACAGAGTCCCAACAGGCAGGAGAGGAAGGTAAGTGTTGTTAACACTCTAGGCACATAATATATAATCAACAGTATGTTGTGGATTAACAATTAAATAAGCAAATCAAGTTGCTGTGTACTATAAATCTTATATTCTGAATTTGATGTCATAGGAAATTTTTTTCCTGAGCTTTTAAGCACCAGTACTTTCATTTACAAAACATAAAATTGCTGTATTTTTAAATTACGATTACTTACATGGGATCTTTTAGATCCCTGCTACTAGAGGTATGATCCAGAGATCAGTAGTATATGCATCGTCTGGGGATTTGTTGAAGTATAGAATCTCAAGCCCTAGCTTTAACAGTCAAGTGTAACTTTGTATTTTAACAAAACTCCTGAGTAACCCAGTGCACATTACGGTTCAAGAAGCACTGGATTACATGATTATTTTTGTGTTGTTTTGACATGAATGGGGGAAGCCTGGCGTACTGACGTCCACGGACATACATGGACACTATGGACACGACTGAGTGATTGACCTGACGTTATGAAATAGAATAACCCTAACCTTGATTTTTAAAAAAAGTTTTATTTTTCACTTATACTGCATTATTTGTTTCCTGTCACAGATAGTCATAACTAATCTACTATGCTAAATCACAAGAGTTGGTAATCAAATGAGATTGGCTCTAAATCCAAACATTAATGAAAGTGATGTTCGAAAATATCTTTTAAAGAGATAATGCTCAATTCCAGGTGGTATTTAGATAGTTTCATGTTACAGGATTTATTTTCAGAAAAAGTATGATTCCTAAAATAAATTAATTCTAGAAATTGAGAAAGCTACCTTGTAGCTTTATTATTATTACATTTGTCGATATTGGGATGTAACATTATTATTCAGAGACTATCAATTGGTTTTTAAGATTTTAAGATGTATACTCTATTGACAGTATCTATTGATATTTTATTGAAAATTCAGACTGCTTGGTACTTGTTAATAAACCCAGACAAATTCTGGCACAACAGCTAATGCAGTTGGTGATATTCTATTGTTTTGAATCTGGAAGTCATATTTTCTTTCAGAATTAGTGTTGTATATCATGCTACATGACTGTTTATAACTTTAAGGGAAAATTGGTGTTTATATATCATTTAATTACAATGAATTGAAGTATATATTTAATCAACTACATTATATTAAAACTAAACTGAAGGTTTACAAGAAATTCTAGGTGAAATATTACTGTTGACTTTACAAATCAAACTCTGATTATACAGATGTCTCAATTATTTCTTTTACTGCAACAAATTAACTCTTTCTGCTAAATCTCTAAGGTTTGCTGAAGTAATTCTTCTGGTAAATTTAAAGGGAATTTCACTACATTATATAAAATTTGCATTGAGGTATAGTTGCTGTATACTATATAAGTTACAGATGTACAACACAGTGATACACAATTGTTATAGGTTAAACTTCATTTATAGTTATAAAATACTGGCTATATTTGCATTTTTCTGTTGATTAGCATTGTTGAGCTTCTTTTCGTTTGCCTGTTGACCATTAGTATGTTCTTTGAAAAATTGTCTATTCAGGTCTTTTGCCATTTTTAAAAGGGGTTTGTTTTGTTTTTATGTGGAGTTCTATGAGCTGTTTATATATATTGGATATTAACCTTTTTGGTCATGTCATTAGCAGATATATTCTCACATTCAGTAAGCTGTCTTTTTGTTGAAGATTTGCTTTTCTGTGCAAAAGCTCTTCAGTCTAATTAGGTCCTTATTTTTATTTTGGGTTTTTGTTTTTCACTTTTACTTGCTTTAGGAGACACATCCAAAATACATCACTATGATTCATGTTAAAAGAGTGCCATGTTCTTCTGGGAGTTTTATGGTTTCCAGGCTTGATTTTAGATTTTAAACCATTTTGAGTTTACTTTGGGCTTCCCTGGTGGCTCAGAGGTTAAAGCGTCTGCCTGGAATGCGGGAGACCCAGGTTCAATCCCTGGGTTGGGAAGATCCCCTGGAGAAAGAAATGGCAACCCACTCTAGTACTCTTGCCTGGAGAATCCCATGGAGGAAGGAGCCTGGTGGGCTACAGTCCATGGGGTTGCAAGAGTCGGACAGGACTGAGCAACTTCACTTTCACTTTGAGTTTGCTTTGGTATATGGTGAGAGAAAATGTCTAATTCCATTCTTCTGCATGTTGTTGTGTAGTTTTCCCAGGACCACTTACTGAAGGGACTGTATTTTCTTCATATTATATTCTTGCCTGCTTTGTCATGGGCTAACTGATCATAATCATGGGCTTATTTATGGTCTCTACGCTATTCCACTGATCCATGTGTCTGTTTTTGTGCCAGTACCAAACAGTGTTGATTACTATAGCTTTGTATTATAGCCTGAATTCAAGGAATGTGATTCCTCCAGCTCTGTTCTTTCCCAGAATTTTTTTTTTTTTTTTTTTTTAATTCAGGGTCTTTTGTATTTTCACAAAAATTTTAAAGTGTTCTACTTCTGAGAAAAAAATACCTTTGATATTTAATAGGGATTGCATTGAATCTGTAGATTGCCTTGTGTAGTATAATTATTTTAACAGTACTATTTCTTCCAATTCATGAAAACAATCTGTTTCTTTTTTTTTTTGAAGGATAATTGCTTTACAGAATTTTGTTGTTTTCTGCCAAGTATCAACATGAATCAGCCAGAGATCTACCAGTGTGTGTTTCTGTGTCATCCTCAATTTATTTCATTACTGTCTTAAAGCTTTCCAAGTACAATTCTTGTACCTGCTTCGGTAGGTTTATTCAAAGGTATTTTTTTTTCCTTTTCAGTATGATTGTAAACTGGATTGTTTCCTTAATTTCCCTTATTGACAGTTGATTGTTGGTGACTATTGTATAGAAATTCAACAGACTTATATATATTACTTCTGTATTCTGCAACTGTACCAAATTCATCGAGTTGTAGTAGGTTTGGGTGGTGTCTTTAGGATTTTCTATGTATATTATCATCTACAAGCAGTTTAAGTTTTACTCTTTCCTTTATAATTTGGAATTCTCTTTTTGTCTGATTGCTGTGGCAAGGAGTTCCAATATTATGCTGAAAAACAAGTAGCAAGAGTTGACCTCTTTGTCTTGTTTCTTAGAGGAAACACATTCAGCTTTTCACCATTGAGTATGGTGTTAGCTGTGGATTTGTCATATCTGGCCTTTATTATATTGAGGTATGTCCCCTCTTTGTCCACTTTGTGGACAGTTTCTTTATAAATGCACGTTAAGTTTTGTCCAAAGCTTTTTGCATCTGTTGAGATGATCATATGGTTCTTATTGTTCAATTTCTAATGTGTTGTATCCACTGATTGACTTGTAGATATGTAGATATTGAAAAATCCTTCAGGCTCACATTTTTAGAAACAAAAAAACCAATAGGTTCTTTGAACTTATTTTTCTCAACAAATATTTACTGATCCTTTACGAGAAGACTGTTGTTCTGAGTTCTGTGTGAGAAAGAAGCAAATCACAAAGAAATAGTTTCAACATCTCAAGCAGAATATATATTTATGTGTCCATCTTTATGTGTGTGATCACCATTAAAAAGAAAGGTTATTGATTATGTCTAATTATTTTTCATATGTTCCAGGCACTAGATATGATAGAAAGTATGTAATAGTAACAGTAGGCCTTAGTAACCATTGACATTATATCAGCAACTTTACTAAACGTTTAATTTCACTATTTCTTTGATCTTAACAAAATTCCTATGAATTGGATATATGTAGTACTTCATTTTACACATAAAAAAGCAGACTCTGCAATGTTTTGGATATGCTGTTCAAGATCACAGAGATAATACGTGTTCAATCCAGAAATAATAGCCAGTGTTTAGGGTGCTTGTGTGTGTTTATGAGGGTTCATTGTAAGCTTCTGATTATTGAATAACTCTAAACAAGCACCAGATAAATACACTTTCTAAATCAATTGGGTAAATTTATTCTGTGAATGCTGTTCTTTACTGAACTACAAATGACTACTATCAAGGTGAAAGAAATGAGATTGAACAGTAGTGCTTCTCATCATGCACAAGGTCTCTATTTTCACCTCTTTTGAGAAAAAGATTTACCATAGGCAATGCGGTCCACTAATATAGTTACTATCCTAAGATGGTATAAAAATTAATTTTCAAAAAAGTATAGTGAATAAAAAGAAAGTTGAGTATGTGTATAATGTCTGTCAGGATGCAGCCAGACCCATTTTACATCATTCGCTTCTTCTTGGTACTTTTCCCCAAAGGTCCAATAGTACAGGATATTTCTTTCTTTTTTTTTTTTTTCCATTGTAGTTTGATGTTTTTAACTTTTTATTTTGCATTGAAGTATAGCTGATTAACAATGTTGTGATAATCTCAGGTAGACAGCAAAGGAGTTCAATCATACAAATACATGCATCCATTCTCTCCCAGGCTCCCCTCCCATCCAGGCTGCCACGTAACGCTGAGCAGAGTTCCCTGTGCTATACAGTAGGTCCTTGTTGGTTATCCATTTTAAATATAGCAGTGTGTACATGTCCATCCCAAACTCCCTATCTATTCCCCAATCCTTCCTCCTTCACAACCTTAAATTCATTCTCTGAGTCTGAGTCTTTTTCTGTTTTGTAAATAAGTTCTTTTGCAGCATTTCTTTTTAGACTCTCCATATAAGGCGTGTCCTAGATATTTTTCTTTCTGTATGACTTACAGAAGTACAGAATATTTCTGAATGGTATTTTTCTGACTTGAGGATTCTTCTTGAAAAACTAGCAATATCCTTTCATGGCAAAGATACGAGAAGTCTGCCTGAGAGTAGCCAGTGGTACCAGATACTCAGGTTTTTCCATTTTTCCACAGCAAAATTTTAAAGGAGAAAATGGAAAGGATATAAACTTGTTTGCCCCCTGAGTGCCTTTAAAGTAACTAATGTATACTTTGGTTTGCAATCACATGGCACCTATTAAAACAGAGAGTGACTATTTTTATCTAGTTGGTTTAGAGTTGGACTCCCCAAAGAGCCATAAAGAATGGGAATGTAGACTATCATTTTGGAGGTAGTTTCAATTGAAAAAACATTAGTGCTAGAAGTTAGAAGAAGAGTCTTCTTTGTATCAAGGAATTAGAATCTTCTCCAAGGGTTTTGCATTAAAGACCCACTATAACTCTGTTGTTGTGGTTATTGTTGTTAAGGAATACAAAGACTATATTGATCTTTTTCTTTTTATTGTAGTATAATGAAGTTATATTTGTTCTGATTTTGTATTTGTAAATGTGAATAGTCTCTACAACTCTGGAGAGTTTAATACATTATATATTTAGACTTAATCATCCACTCTCCATCACCTCTTTTAACACATTTGTAATTGGGAGGGACCAGTTCATTTAAACCAAATTAATCACATTTGGCCTGAATTAATATTTATTAGCATGATTTATATTGATGGCTACTTCACATTTTTCTCTCTCCTCCTCTCTGTTTTTTACCTGTTCATTAAGCCTCAGTTCAGTTCAGCAGTCATTCAGTCATGTCTGACTCTTTGCAACCCCATGAACTGTAGCATGCCATGCTTCCCTATCCATCACCAGCTCCTGGAGCTTGCTCAAACTCATGTACATCCAACCATCTCATCCTCTGTCATCCCCTTCTCCTCCTACCCTAAATCTTTCCCAGCATCAGAGTCTTTTCCAATGAGTCAGTTCTTCACATCAGGTGGCCCAAGTATTGGAGTTTCACCTTCAGCATCAGTCCTTCCAATGACTATTCAGGACTGATTTCCTTTAGGATTGACTGGTTTGATCTCCTTTCAGTCCAAAGGACTCTCAAGATTCTTCTCCAGCACCATAGTTCAAAAGCATCAATGCTCTGTATGTTATTGTAAGAATAGAAACTAAAGAAAAAGAAAGGGAAAAATATCTCAGCCCAGAGCTCCGTGTTGAAGATATAACAGCTAAGAAACAGTGCTGACATTTTTCCTGATAGAATAACAGATGCCTTAGTTAAACACATTCATTTTAAATTAACAGGTTTATTTTCCTTCTGAGTGTTAATGAAATGATCAAAATTGTACTGTATATAATAAAGGTAAATAGTTGAAAATAGCCATGCCCATATTAAGTCTCATCACAGAAATGATAAAGCCTAAAGGTCAGTTCCAGAAAAACATACATTTCTGCTTTATTGAATGTGCCAAATCCTTTGACTGTGTGGATCACAACAAACTGTGGAAAATTCTGAAAGAGATAGGAATACCAGACCACCTGACCTGTCTCTTGAGAAATCTGTATGCAGGTCAGGAAGTAAGTTAGAACTGGGCATGGAATAACAGACTGGTTCCAAATAGGAAAAGGAGTACATCAACGCTGTATATTGTCACCCTGCTTATTTAACTTATATGCAAAGTACATCATGAGAAATGCTGGGCTGAATGAAGAACAAGCTGGAATCAAAATTGCCAGGATAAATATCAATAGGCTCAGATATGCAGATGACACCACCCTTATGGCAAAAAGTGAAGAAGAACTAAAGAGGCTCTTGATGAAAGTGGAAGAGGAGAGTGAAAAAGTTGGCTTAAAGCTCAACATTCAGAAAACTAACATCATGGCATCTGGTCCCATCACTTCATAGCAAATAGATGGGGAAACAGTGGCAACACTGGCTGACTTTATTTTGGGGTTTTCCAAATCACTGCAGATGGTGACTGCAGCCATGAAATTAAAAGATTCTTACTCCTTGGAAGGAAAGTTATGACCAACCTAGACAGCATATTCAAAAGCAGAGAATTACTTTGCTAACAAAGGTCCATCTAGTCAAGGCTATGGTTTTTTCCAGTAGTCATGTATGGATGTGAGAGTTGGACTATAAAGAAAGCTGAGTGCCAAAGAAT
The DNA here is from genome assembly GCA_917880005.1 of Nanger dama. Classification (NCBI taxonomy): domain Eukaryota; kingdom Metazoa; phylum Chordata; class Mammalia; order Artiodactyla; family Bovidae; genus Nanger; species Nanger dama. Next base: position 35,136,941 of record CAKJTW010000016.1, on the reverse strand, counting down.
TGATGCTTTTGAACTGTCGTGTTGGAGAAGACTCTTGAGACTCCCTTGGACTGCAAGGAGATCCAACCAGTCCATCCTAAAGGAAATCAGTCATGAGTGTTCATTAGAAGGACTGATATTGAAGCTGAAACTTTAATACTTTGGCCACATGATGCGAAAGACTGACTCATTTGAAAAGACCCTGATGCTTGGAAGGATTGGGGGCAGAAGGAGAAGGGGATAACAGAGGATGAGTGGTTGGATGGCATCACTGACTCAATGGACATGAGTTTAGGTAAACTCTGGGAGTTGATGATGGACAAGGGAGGCCTGGTGTGCTGTACTTCATGGGGTCACAAAGAGTTGGACATGACCGAGTGACTGAACTGAACCAAACTAAAAGGTCAGTTATGGATTTGGGGCTTATTTAAGAACTATACATTGCCAACTCAGATGCCACCCAGTGGTGTGCTAGAGACAGCTTTTACAATATTTGTGTATTTACTGAACTCCATGTTTAGTGATGTCACATAGTTGACTGGAAATGGGTCATAAGAGTATTTACAGCATGGGAATTGGTAAATGGTATAACTTAGACCGGTTTTTCCCCCACCCATGCAGAAAATCTTAAGCATTTTCCAGTACAGCACTACACATGAGCGTACAATTGTTTTTAACCAGTATCATCTATATTGTATTCCTTTACAAATGCATGGTGTTATCCATAGGCTAACTACACATCAATCTGGATAAACTGGACATTTTTGGCATAATTTTGGACCTTAGTCAACATTTGCTGAGTGAATATATCACCATACGTGGTAAAATAAAAGCCTTGCCTATTTGAATACAAAATTCTATTCATAAACATTTAATTTAGACTAACTTGTTAGAAATTGTAATGTATGAATTTATAATTATTGAGGCAAAATTTCATATAAAAGAAAAAAAATATTAATGGATTGGATTAAATATCCAGCTCCTCTACTTGCTAAATAGACCACTTATTCAAATTCTATACTCTACAGTTTCTCATATGAAAGTAGAGACAATAATAACCACAGGTTTATTGTAAAGATTCTAACAATATGAAGTATTTGTTACATAACATGCTTAAAGTTGGCAATAGATATTGCTCATATAACAAAGTCAACAATAATTATTATTCTTATTTTAAATACAATCATCTGAGGATAACTAACTTTTTAAGTAGTATGTAATGAGATTTAGAAGAAAAAAAAACATGATTTTTCAGCTACGGATTCATTGGTAATTCCTTTAACTGTGCTGGAAATAAATCTCAATGAGTAGAATCTTTCATGAAGATTCTATGAAGATTTCATGAAGGCTGAGAATTCATAAAGGGCTAGCCAAAGCATTTTCTTTACCAAATAGTAAAATTCCTTTTCAATTATCCAGCTAAAATTGGCAGTAAGATTTACCTAAATAAGAAACTTAAGTTAATAGTATATTTCTAAGATCAAAAGGAAACAAATCCCCAGAAATCTGAGAACTGGGACATAGGCCTCTCCTGGCCTTTATCCTCTAGGTAAATAGAATGAATGGTGATGCAACAATTTTGTTATAACTCCGGTTTTCAAACATAATATGCAGAACAGTCAATAGAAAAGCCTGTGGCAAAAATGCAGATTATTGATATCCCTTTTACTGACTCACTACCCGGGGAGGAAAAATAGAGAGGGAAGAGGAGAAGACAGAGGGAAGAAATGGAGAGAGGGAGGAAAGAGAGGAATGGATAAGAGAAAAGAGATGGGAAGAAGGAAAGTAGGAAGAATATTTTTGGAAAAGATTAATATTTACCTCTTAATGTCTTCTAATATTCTAAAGTTTCAACACTGGGCTTGTATACTTTTTTATTTGTTCAGAGTTCTGATATTTGGGAAGAAGATCAGAAGTTTGTATTGATATAGTTTAGGTAGATTTATAACAGAGTAAGTCATCTTACTGGAAATGGTGTCATAAGTCAGAATGATATTAAGTCAAAACTGATTTTCTCAATGGAACAATGGTGTAGTCCAGAGCAACTTCCCAGACACATCATGAGATGAGAACAAGCATCCTCTTTAATCAGCTGCAGGTGATAGATGTATACAACATAAAACTTTCTCAAGGGATGTAAATTTACTTAGCTGTAATTCAGTCATCAATAATATAAAATTGCACTTGATAGGATACTGCATCTCAGTATAGTGGGTTAGAGTTATTATGTTCTTCATAATCCATATCCTATTATTAATGCAACAAGGCATAAATAAAAGAAAGCCATTGGTGTCCTGGAAATTCACAGGATTGTACTCCTTGAGGAAATTTGTTCCAAACGTTCTTTTTCTTTTGGTAGCTATGGTATGATTACTATTTCCTAATAATCATCTTGACTTGTGGGTATCTGCCAGGGTCCAGCCTGGTGGATCCAGGGTAATTTGAAGGTAAGACGGAATTGGCATCGTAGGAAAAAAATTATTTAATTACAGATATAGAGAGAGATTAGAAACGGATAGTGTAGGGAAAATTAGTGGAGAAAAAGAGGCTGAATAACTTGGTTTACATGGAATACCAATCACCACCTACGTAGGCCACAGGCGTCTTTCCGTTCTCCCGAAGGAGAGGAGGCACTGAGGCCCGCACCCACCCACCCCCACCGGGTCCGATCTTAGAAGCCCAGGCAAAATTAGCAGGCTTGGTGAGTACCCACATTCCAGATGGGAATTCAGCCAGAAAAAACGGGGAGCAAGAAAGAAACAACACGAGGGAATCAGTCTTTCCTGAAACTGATCCGAATTTTCTTTTAAGGTTTGCTTATATACCTTTTGTTACACATAGGGATGAATACAGAGTCACGCAGGGTTCAGCAGTCCTGACCTTTATCAAAATCAGGTACTTTACATAAAAAAACGTCTTAGCGGTTTGACATCATCTTCTGGCCATGAGGCCTGCTGACATTTTACAACGCTTTCTTTCTGATAACCAAAAACTTAGTTTTTCCAAGAGTGTTTTTTCTTAAACCAGGCACCACCCTCCAAATAAAGTTGTATTCCTATAGCATGAGGGTGTAGTGAGTTACAATCAAGAAAGGAATTTATTTAACCCAAGGTTAACATGATTAATCTTAAAGGTTAATACTTATTTTTTCTATATGCTAGTTATATTCATTATAAGGGCAGGGAATATGGAAATTTAGCAGCAAACATCAGCCCAACAAATGAAAATCCTTTCACCAATATTCCCCTTAAGATCTATTTAGTCTTAAGATAGTGATAAAGTTACATTTTTACATAGCAAGGACACAGTGATTTATAACAAAATACAGTGGTTTATAACAAAATAGAATTCATTAACTCAAAAATCTAGTATTGCTAACATCAAAAAGTACTATATTTCCTTTTCTATATTCCAAATACATTGATTAATATATGCCCAGATGCCTAAGGATATGGAGGCATGGCGGCAATCATTGACTCAACAATGAGAAAAGCCCTATGCTAATTAAGACCCTCAAAATACTCCAAACTCTCTGTGCTGTTTCTACTTTCTTAAAAGGATTGCTTTTAAGAATAATAGATGCACAGATCCAAAATTGCTTCAGTCAACCACCTTTCAACACATTAAACTGGAGATGCTAGTTTGTCAAACTGACAAGCTAGTTTGTCAGCAGAGAGGTTTGACCTGAGACACCCTTGTCCCACCCAGGGCAGGGAATTAGCAGCAATTATTGGCACAACAAATTAAAAACCCTTCACCAATATAATTCCTAACCAACCCACTATACTAATAATTTCTAACTTTTTAAAAAGAATTTGCCTTTAGTAAGTCCAAAACATCTTGTGCCTCTCACGGTTGGGAGCCTGTAAACAATCACATGTGGCCAGACGATCCTGTACAGGCAGACTAGATAACCTTCAGAGGAGTCCGTAAGTTGAAACACTCTCGTCACGCCCAGGGATTTTTATTGACTTGGAGCTGCACGTTTACTCCTTCTCCGAGAGAACCGGTGGGGAACAGCCCCCTATAAAGTCAGAGGTGTAGGTGAGAGCATGAAACAGTAAAGTAGGTAGACTCTGGTTTGAGGGGTAGATGCTCGGGAACAGGGGGTTTCCTGAGGCTTGATCATGCCTTTGCATATGCCAAGCCTCCTTCCTCATGACCTTTGCCATGGGCGGAGTTCCTCACACTGGCTCCCAGCAGGTATCTTTCTTGATGTCTTTTTCATAGTATAAATAGACCAAATTATCAGAACTGAACCTCAATTTATTGGCCTTTCTGCTAAACTGCAAACAAGTTCTTTGTGTTTTTTTTTAAAAACTAGTGTTATCAACAGTAATAATCAACATTGATAATGTCTCAACACTAGCAGATATACATCACCTGCGTTGGATGAGTACAAACTACCTTGAAAGTGCATGTGTTGATATATTTGCCTATTTGTCCTCAAATTTTCAGTATTGGATCCTTTTCACAGATATTTTTCATGAGATTAAATATTTAACTTTCAATATGGGTCAGATTTAAACGCAATTTGGGCTGAATTTTGTCTCCATAGAATCAAAAATTCTACTGTCTTAAAAGGATTGCTTTTAAGAATAATAGATGCACAGATCCAAAATTGCTTCAGTCAACCACCTTTCAACACATTAAATTTTCAATATAAGTATGATTATAGATTAATGCAATTGATGTTATAGGGAAAAAAATGGATCAAATTTATTTCAGCTGGTATCCAGTAAGGATATAGCAATTATTCTAACAAATTTAAACAGATAATTCAGTATAGGGGCTTGATGACACAAGTGATGCAAAAGCTTACAAATCAAAGAATGGGGATGCAGCACAATTTGAAAGCGAAAGTGTTAGTCACTCAGTCATGTCAGATTCTGTGACTCCATGGACTGTAGCCCACCAGGCTTATTGTGACCTGCCAGGCTCCTTTGTCCATGGAGCCCTCCAGAGAAGAATACTGGGTAGCCATTCCCTTCTCCAGGGGATCTTCCCAACCTAAGGATCTAACCTGGGTCTCCCTCAGTGTGGGCAGATTCTTTACTATCTGAGCCACCAGGGAAGCCCAGTTTAGTAACACTTCCCAGGTGGCCCTATGCTGTGCTGTGCTTAGTCACTCAGTCGTGTCTGACTCTTTGCATCCCGATGGACTGCAACTGGCCAGCCTCCTCTATCCATGGGGATTCTCCAGGCAAGAATACTAGAGTGTGTTGCCATGCCCTCAGGAATCTTCCTAACCCAGGGGTCGAAACCAGGTCTCCCATATTGCATGCCAGATGGCACTAGTGAAGTGGTAAAGAACCCACCTGCCAAATGCAGGAGACATAAGAGATGTGGCTTCAATCCCTGGTCTAGAAGATCCCCTGGAGAATGTCATGGCAGCCCACTCCAGTATTCTTGCCTGGAGAATCCCATGGACAGAGAAGCCTGGGGGCTAGAGTCCAGGCGGTCATAAAGAGTCAGACATGACTGAAGAGACTTAGCATGCACACACACCCGCAACTAAGCTACCATTCCTGAGTCCCAAAAGAAAAGGATTTTATCAAATCCCAGGGAGCTGTCCAGCAGAGGACAAGCCTGACAAGAGCTTCAACTACCCAGAAATGCAGACATTGCCCACAGACATGCCATGGCAGAGCAAGAGAGGAACAAAAACCCTAATTGCTATCTGCCTGGGAAAGGTTCTTTGCAGAATATGTCGAATGCATCTGAGATGAAATAGAAAAGGAACAGCTCAGATAAATATCTTCATATGTATTCTTTATAAAGTTATCTTCATGAAAGATTCCAGGCTCACTCAAATGATGCTATTGCACAGTATATTTTTACATTTCTATCTGTAGAGATTTTACTACTCTCAGAAGAAAATCTGTCTTCCCCAGAGCCCATGAATAGCATAAGTTCACTTATGTCCTGGCTTACTGTTATAATTACTGCACACGACAACATGCCTGTAATTTGCCTGTGCTGCAAAATGTGAATCACCAGATGTTGATTGCTAGGAAATGAGATCTGTCTGTGCTAGCAAGTTTTAAGAGCTTTCCCATTAAGGAAGTGAAGGATGATGTAGTTCTGAGTGTATATATTATCATAAAACTCATTTTGTGATAGCCAAATAGGAATTCTGAACACTCTTTATTATTTTTAAACGATTAACCTTTAATGGGGCTGTATATCAAGAGTTTTAAGTCCAGTTAGTGGTAGCATAGAGAGAGTTAAGATTTATTGAGTACCTACTATGAGCTGAGCACTATATAGGAACTTTGTAAACATTACCTTACGGTGTTATGAGATAGGTATTCTGTTTAATGTGATCTAATATCCATTGTCTCTTCCCTACAAATCTATATCACAAATATTTTGAACTCACCTGTGGCTTTATTTTAGGTGACTTAAACTTATTTGTCTCCTTTTCCCACTTACTTTTAGTTCATTCATTTGTGTATTTGTGTGAGCAACTTTTATACTTTGAGGGAACAAGACAAGCTTTATGTAAATAAATATCTTTTTACTTGAAATAGAATTGTGGATTCTATGTTAAACTGTGGATTTAGAACATAGACCATTGTACTAACCATTGTTTTCTGATGCTAACTACCAGACAGAGAATGACTCTGGGTTATTTTTGTGTTTCTCCAATTAAGCTAACTTGAATCTATATCCAGTGATATGCCACACATACATTTCTGTAGTAGTAACTAATTTTTCTTCTGTTTTGATCCCTGTAAGTATGCATGCCTGTTTTTTTGTTTTGTTTTGTTTTTTGTTTTTTTTTTTATGTGTTTTTCCAACGTGCTTTTTCTGGGTCCTTGCTTAAGAATGAGATTTGATTGACTTGAATGTTAGAGTCTTTTTCATTTCACTGTAACACTTTTAGTTTGTAAAGACTCTGTTCCCAACTACTAAGAAGGATTAACAAAGATTATTAATTTTTTCCATATTTTTTTCTTGCTGTAACTTTTCTGTAATTCTACTGCATTCCTCCGTCTATGAAACAATAAATACAAGTTGTAGGATAAAACAGTCTTCTGAATACCACTGGGATGTTTCATACCACAGAAGTCTGACAATTCTGACAACTCCCCTCACATAGTTTTTAATAAAGTAGGTCTCTAATTTTCATCTTCTTTTGTCTTAGAAAAACAAGTTTGTTAGTAATGTCAGCATGGTCTCTCAACAATTCTTGTCAGTGAAAAATGTTTGTGTGTTGCTAGTAACACTAAAAATCATTCACTGGGGACCTGTGCAGATGACAATGAGATTTACTGCCTGAGTCTTAACAGTTATTTTACTTGTTAGAATAACTTGGCTTGGGAGCATGCTAACAAACAAACAACTTCTGAGAGCTATTTTGCTTTGGTAATTTTATGTTGTTAAAATCATGTGGAGATGCAGGCATTTCTGCAACCTATGGAACAATGAGATAGCATGTGTAAAGCTAGGCTGATACCTTGAGGTAATTCTCCTTTGTGAACTAACAATATTCGGTAATCAGCTATAGCGAATGTGTCTCCATGATAATATATTCTTGTCTTGAACACAGTAATTTTTTTTTCTGGTAACATATTCCTTTCAGCACTCATATCTCTATCTACCACTCAATTATATATGCATGGGTTCATGTTTTCACATTGTGTATTGTATTCACACCTTCTTCTACACTTGTAACACTTAATCCAACAGTGTATTATTTATCTCTGTCAAGCATTGTGTTCTTACGGATACAGGCTTATCTAGGAGCTTCCCAAACACCACATAATCACAAGTCAATGAATCCACTGATTTTTGTATACATCTGACAAAATTACTGTTCATTTCAATGGAAGGAAATGTCAAACAGCTTTTTAAAAATTTAATTGAGTGTGTGATTGATTTCTCCATTGAGCTTGGTCAAAATACCACTCAATAGAAAGAGAATTGTGGAGACAAATATACTAAATACAAATATACTAAAATAGTCCATTTGGAAAAGCATTTTTCAATTGGCAGGTGAAGCTCTTCTTTGCAGATACTCAGTGCAAGGTCATAGTCTGGTATGCCCATGTAACTGAGGTCTTGTTTTTGAACTTAGTATGCTCTGCCTATTTAAAATTTAACAGCTGGATATCAACCAAAATGACATCTTGATGAGAGGAAAGATTGCGCTACTCTCTCATTCATGCTTCCCATGTTAGTCTTTTTCACAGTCAGGAGACCTGGGACTCTGCAATTTCAAAGTGGAATGTCTTTGTGGCTTCTTTGAAACATGACACTGACTTGCTTTTCCTTGAAGTAGGAAATAGACCCAGGGATAGTTACCCTGCAGTAAGTTCAAGGTCAAGCCCATGCTGCTTGCCACATGCTGCTGCTGCTGCTGCTAAGTTACTTCAGTCGTGTCTGACTCTGTGCGACCCCATAGATGGCACCCCACCAGACTCCCCAGTCCCTGGGATTCTCCAGGCAAGAACACTGGAGTGGATTGTCATTTCCTTCTCCAATGCATAAAAGTGAAAAGGGAAAGTGAAGTCACTCAGTCGTGTCCGACTCTTCGCAACCCCATGAACTGCAGCCCCCAGGCTCCTCTATCCATGCAATTTTCCAGGCAGGAGTACTGGAGTGGAGTGCCATTGCCTTCTCCGGCTTGCCACATGAGAGACCGATAAATTGAGAGACAGGTGGGGCAAGAATTTGTGACTTTATTTGCAAAGGCAGCAGACCAAGAAGATGATGGACTAGTGTCCTAAATAACCGTCTTATCCAAGTTAGAATTCAGGTTATTTGTTTTTGTTTTTTTATACTGAAAGTGGAGGGAATGTGACCTTGGTATAGGAATCCTTTGCTCTTGAAGCTGCCCAAGTATTAGATCTGGTCACAGTGTTCCAGTAAACCTCCTACAAGACTGTTATTTTCCATTCTGCAAATTTTTATAAGGGTCAGATCCTTGAGAATGGGCTATCATGTTTACTTCATGCTCTAACCAGCATTCTTTTACAAAGGTGCAGAACCAGCCTGACTAAGCACAGGCAACAGATCACAAGGGCTGGAGCTAAAGGAATAGTCCTAAGATGGAGTTAGGTTTTTCCTTCTCTGTTACACCATCTCTTCCTGTCTTTGGACAAACACTACTGTGGCAACTCATGGTGGTTCTTACAAGTTCTTAGAGCTTACTTTTTTTTAACCTCATGAAAGTAAAATTTCTAGAACTTTTGCTAATATATCATCACCAAAATTGAATGAAGGAAGAAAATAACTTATCTGTGTAATTTAGTAATATTCTTCTTCTTTCTAATCGAGGATTAAATCTTTTGTAACCTCTTTAAACTTTTGTTACCTTTCTCATTTAAAGTGACAAGTTAAATGCTAATGCAATTGATAGGGGTGAGCAACTGGTCAATGACCAGCCTGATCAGACTGCATAATGTAGCTGAAATTGCTAAAATACGCAGGCCCATTGTAATTTTGACAGAAAACAGTTTTCTACGGGCCTTTATATCTCCCTAGGTGATATTAAAAGCCAAGAATGTTTTAAGTACCACATTTCTTTCAAAGAAAGTTGGGAGAATGCAGCAACCTTAACTTCAAGCTAAAATATGTGCATAAATTTCTAAGTATCATGAGATTTTTACCTGTGTCTATTTTGAATGGAAAATTTGATGGTAAATTATGTTGAAAACATGAATACAGCCCCAACTGGGATGTCTTATGCTATGTTCCATGTCACCAAAATAAAACTTGACTTAACTACAGTTTCAGCTCTCCCCAAAATGGAATCTTAAGCCAGTCATTCAGGAATTGCCTGATCAGTACTAATTAGATAATCTTCCTGATAGACCCCTGCCATGCCCTAAGGAACAGTAAAACTTGCAATCACCACCCACCTATTTTGTCTCCTGTAGGTTCTTTGTTCCTGCTCCCTTAGGCTTGTAAAACTTTTTCATTTTATCCATCTCAGGGGAGCTCCTTTTTATCTGTTAGATTGAATGCTGCCTCATTCAAATAGATTTTTGCTTAAATAAGGCCTTCAAAATTTTAATATAAACTCAGTTTATCTTTTAACAAATATAATACTACAGATAAAGATCCTTGTCCACTTTGCACCCACAATCACAATGTAAGTTACAGTAACTAAGAGACTACTTTTTCCACTTAGCTCTAGGTTTTCTAAGGCAAAATGAATTAGACATTTTTAGTAGTTATTTGATGATGTAGGCATAGGCAAGGGGGTAGGGGAAGATTGCATGCAAATTAGTGTGGGTCATTTAAAGACCTATGTTAACATTTATTTCAGTAACTTTTGTTACTGAAAGTTATTACAATAAATGTTGGTGCATCCAGGATGTTTGAAAATGATTGGCATGATGAATGTACATCTGTTAGCATTTGATACCTGGAAGCTCACTTTTGGAGGCTATATCATTTTTATATGTATTTGACCCTTGTTTTTTGCAATATTGAACTAGATTGCTGTTAGCCTATATTGTACTTTTGTACATAAAGGGAAAAAGGCCCCACTTCTGGTATATTCAGAATTTGCGGGAACCAGTACAAAATGAAAATGTGGAGTTTTTTTTAAAAATTATTAATTTCAAGACAATGACATGGAACATTAAACCAAGTGCAGAAACCTTCTAAGTTCGAGTCTGTCCAACTGTCTAGGCTACATGCCCATGAAACTGGCCTTTTGTCAGTGCAGAAAAAGCTAGATTTTCAATCACATTTGTCCTTTCATGGCCAGATGCTATCATTCAGGAAGAAAGTAGGGCCTTGGTAACGAGACTGTGATGAATTCTCTCATCAGTAAGAATGTGCACGCATGCATGCATGCTAAGTCGCTTTAGTTGTATCCGACTCTGTACAACCCAATGGACTGTATCCCACCAGGTTCCTCTGATACTAATGCCAGTTCATACTTTTAGATGGAATATTTTTCTGGATAGTACTGGATGTAGGTTGGTATGTGGTGAATGGGGCACTAAATAACTTTTCTTGCTCATTCAGTTAAGCACCTAGTCAAAATTAGGAATTGTCCATTTATTTGTGATCCGTTTTCATTTCTTAGTCATAAAGTAAGGGATAGTATACTTTAGTAGATTAGATATGAGAAATAGCTGAGTGTGAATTCAGACAACATCAGTTCTTAGTTGGAAATATTTAGCCAACTTACTTACATCATTAAGTTCCTCATCTGTAAAATGGGGAAAATATCTACAACCTAGAAAGTACAATTTTAGCATGAAAAAAGTTCTCTTGCTTTTCAATGATCCTCTCATTCACTAAGTAATATCTCTGATTATGATAAAATAAGATCAGGTTTTTTTCTCTTAGTGGCAAAGAATGTGTATTAATGACTATGATCTTTGATTAAGAACATCTTAAATTATCATAAATGATACCTTGTAAATCTGAAATACAATCTAAAAGTAAATTGAATTAGAACCCTTTTTAGTGGGAGAAAAGGTTATGAAATCAGTGTGATATCAAACCTAAAATAATGGCATAAAGATTTTCTTTAATAATACTCTAATGGAAGCTTAAGTGGAAATTTTAATCATTTCCTGTGTGTGTGTGTTTTATAGACTTTTTCTTGTTAAAATTGTACATTTATATATTTAGATGACCAATAATTTAAATATACATCACCAAGGAAATTACGAGATGAATGAACAATTCAGTCAAAGGTAAATAACTAGTACTCTATGGAAAGAAAGCAAGAATTTAATCTGGAAAACTTTGAGGGTCAATCAGTTAAAATATTTGCATTGTGCAAAATGATTTCCATAGCAATGGGAATTTGGAGGTCTCAAAACAATTCTAACATTTCATCTCATTTCCTAATATATATCATGTTGATGAGAGGCCAAAATTTCTTGTGATATCAAAATATATAAATATCAATCAATTTTTTGCCAGCAAAACACATTTTAGAAGACATGGTATATTGGATATAGCACAGGATTTGGATCCAAACAGACCTTGTTCAAATTCCAGTTACCAACATTAAATAATATTTCTATAACTTGGCAACTCATTGAAACTTGCTGACCCTAGATTCTTTATTTTAGAAATTAGGATGCTAACCCCCATTTTACAAAAATAAAGAATGGAGTGTGATATATATGTGACCTTCCAATATGGTACTTTCTTAATTGATTACTATTGATAGTTATTAACATTAATAATATTTGTGAAACACATCTTATTTTTATATTTTCATTTTAGTTTTCTTTGTGAGTGGTTCAGTTCAGTTCAGTCACTCAGTCTTGTCTGACTCTTTGCGACCCCATGAATTGCAGCATACCAGGCCTCTGTGTCCATCACCAACTCCTGGAGTTCACCCAAACTCATGTCCATTGAGTCGGTGATGCCATCCAGCCATCTCATCCTCTGTCATTCCCTTCTTCTCTTGCCCTCAATCTTTCCCAGCATCAAGGTCTTTCCAAATGAGTCGGCTCTTCTCATCAGGTTCCATAGTAAAATGCTTTGCTTTCTTCAAAACCAACAACAAAACTTTGACCGGTTAGCTCCATAGTAAAGAACTGCTAGAAAAAGATATATTCTGTTCCACAATTAAGCATTCTCTTTTAGATCAGGATTGAAAATTTAGATGCCTAAAAAACAAGACAGAGCATGCCCTGGAATATTTTCTTATGAAATATGGCACTGTATTTTTTGAGCAAGACACACATTGTCTGCATGTGAAACTTAGACAAGTATTTTCCATTTCACCAAGATACAGTCTTCTCTGTTTTTGTAAATTCAGAGACTTCTTTCTTACGTTTAACAGTTATAGACTCAAAAGTATTTTTTCTCTTAACTCTAAGCTTAAACAAGTGTATAAGTATAATGACAAATAACCAGATTGTCTATCTCAGTGTGAGGCATCAACATGATATAGCAGTGACTGTTACAAATGGAAAAGTTTATTCCCCATCCAAAAGGACAGCTACAGTTTACACTTAACCAGTTATTAGTAGTGAGATATGGCTCAGTATTGCTAGATGATTTTATCTTTCAAAAAAACTTAAAATTCCATTTCTTGTGAAATTTTAAAAACTGGACACTACTGCACATTTTGGCATAACTACTAGCATTATGTAGACAAAGCCAAACATTTCATGGACTGATTGAACAAAATAGTTCACCATTTTACATTACCTGCTTTAAGTAGGTAGCAGATCTTTGTTAAGAGATCTATAATCAAACCTCCTGAAAGTATGACTGCATAGCCAGTTGGTTGGACTAATAGTCCAGCAACCATTGCTACCTACAGGATGGAGTTAGCAATGAAAAATTTAGTATACACTTTCTTATTTCTCGATAGAGACCCTAGCATAAGTACATCAATTCTCAACTATATTGAGAAAAAGTTAATGATTATTGGATAACTGAAAAGAACTAGAGACCTACCAGTTCCATTGCAAATCTGTCTTTTCTCTTCGTTACAAGCTTCTCCATATGCTACCCTCACTTTCAAAATTAGAAACAGGTGAAAAAAATGGAGGAGTCCGAATATAGCACAAATTCCTTTCTGATAATAGTTTTGACTTGCTTTCCTAATTAGCCTGACTATATCTAGGTTTCTGTGATTAACTGACTGGCTGAAATTGGTCAAAATAGTAGTGATTAATGCATCCTTTAGGCCTTTCCTGATCACAAGGGATTAAAAAAAAAAAAAAAAAACCTGCTTTCGTTTCTGAAAAAAATGAAGCTGTCTTGCAAAGATACATGATGACGTAAGGAAGACAAGAATAGGCTTCAGCAGCCAAGAAGTAATGCTGGACAGAGGAACAGAATGTTGTTCTTGTGGTTCAGAAAGAAAGGTCTGTCAACACCACTGGTGAGTCAACACCTCTTTTTGCATTTGCCTCCTGAAACAGGTATTCAGGTCTCCTCATTAGGGATATGCTAACCCTGTTAGTCTCTCTGCTTTACTCTCAATATGTTTATATGTGATTATTGAATTTTTCTATTTTTCTTTCTGTCTCACAATTGCTACTGCGCTATTGGCTTCCAGCGACCCATAACTTCCACTTGTTTCATGATTTTTGCCGCTTACCCCTTCACTCAAGCTCCTACAGAGGGACGATCTTATGGAGCCTGTCAATCACCATCCAATTTATATGGTGGTGTTCTCGGTAGACTTTTTCAGATCAGTCGTTGCTTATCCTGCATCCCACCAATCTGTGGACAGATACCTCAAGAGCAGGTGTCCATTTTGGTCTAATGGTTTGTTGCCAAGGCTGGTGGGGTCACGTGGTGTGAAGTGCAGCTACTCATCTATAAGGAATTCCTCCCAGGATCAGTGAGATCATGACAGAACCTCTGAGGCTTCTCAGAATGATATACTCTCGTTTGTAGCATCCTGGGTGCCCAGAACAAATAATGAACTTACCCCTACCCCCTCAGCATAACTACAGATTGCCAAAAATATTCAATAATTCAAACACAACTTCAACTCATTAAAACAATGTATTATTCAGTGTTCAGCTGGGTTCACAAAATCTGTTCTGCCCTTAAGTTTTTGAGAATTTTTGATGCTGAAATATTATTAAAATTTTGTAAAGTTTTAAGATAGGGTTATCAATTTTCAAACTGCATTCCACAAAGCTCATACACATGAAAGTGCACTGATATCCTGAACTTGGCAAGTCTGAAACCGCTTGGCCCATAATTCTGAAAAGTGGATTAGTAAAATATCACATCAGCTATTGGGAGGGGTTTATATAAAGTTTCCTTTCTGATAGGTAACTGCAGTATCTGTCCCGAATGGTTGATTTCTACTTAGCTATAAAATTCTAGAGCTAGGGAATTAATTATGCAAAGATTGAGATTGAGTATTGTTTGAAATAGACAATAGAACTTGAGGATAAATAATGCCTTTCAAGCATCCATTTCTCCATTTTGGTCTAGGTCTATATCTACAAGTTTCTATTCCTTTCAATGTGATGTAGAGTTCAGGGGTCTGAAAAAATATTTTTAATTCTGAACCTTTATATTTGTGAAGCTATCTGATTTCTTATTCAAATCCAGAATCCTCTGTTGATAATGAGGTCCATTTCCTCCTTTAGAAGGGGCGTTGCTTCTCATATATTTCAGTTGCTTCTCATGTATTTAGGTCACGTACACACACATGCACTTAATGCACACCATACAAGAAGCAAAAAAATGAAATTTTCTGATTACAAGTGATTAAATATTCCTTAATTTTTTTCAACTCAAATGTTACTCTAGTAAGTTTCTGAATTGAAACTTTTGTCTATGGTTCTTAGGAAGCTTAGCAAAAGTTATAGTTAGGAAAAAAAGAACAAAAGGACTGTAATTTTTGTGATCTCTATAGACTATATTAACATAAACCAATATTAACAGAAGGACTACTGACTTTTCATGTATTTTTCTTCCACTTTACTTTGATCTTCAGTCAACTTTGAACATAATAAAAATGATCAATTTTGTGTAAAGCCTAAAACTCAAAGAGAACTTTTGATTTTTCCTTCTAAAAAAATTGCTGTAACAAATATATGAAATCTAATATCCTAACAGATTTTAAAATACATTTTTAACTTGAAGGCCATTATTGTATAGCAATGATGTCGTTGAATAAGCTTTTCATTTTGTATCACTTCAACTTTATACCCATTGAATATAAAATTGTGATATCTCCCTCCCCTCTTCACTGAGCAACCACCATCTACTTTATGCTTTGATAACTTCAACTGCTTGAGATGGCTCATATGAGTGGAATCATGCACTATTTATTCTGCTGTGATTGGCTTGCTTTCCTTAGCATAATGTCTTCAAGCTTCATCCATGATGTGGCATATTACTGAAGTTCTTTATTTTATGCTTGAATAATATTCCACTGTAAATGTGTATAAATCACACTTTTAATCTGTTCATCCATTGTAGGCCATTTAGTATGTCAGCTTCTTGGTTCTTGGGAATAATGCTGCAATGTACATGAGAGGACAGATATCTCTTTGAGAACCTGTTTATATTTTTTGGACAGATAACCAGAGATGAGATTGCTGGATCATATGGTAGTTCTATTTTTTGGATGAACCTGTATGTCGCGCTTCATTGTGCCTGCACTATTTAGTATTTCAAAGAATATTGCACAAGAATCCCAGTGTCTCCACACCCAACCCTTACTTCTTGTTTTTGTTTTGTTTTAATAAACAGACAAGCATCTTAAAGGATGGGTTGTAATATCTCATTGTACTTTTTGATTTACATTTCCTTGGTCTATTCATATATCTGTTGGCTGTTTGGATGCCTTCTTTGGAAAAAGGTCTACTTTTTCCCCCATTTTTAATGGATTATATTTTTGTTAGTGTAGTCTAAGAATTTATTATATGTTTGAATATTAACTCCTTATTAGATATATGACTTGCAAATATTTTCTCCCACTCTGCTAGTTATGTTTTCACTCTATTGATTGTTTTCTTTGCTGTAAAGAAGCTTTAGTCTGGTGCAGTCCCACTTGGCTATTTTTGCTTCTATTGATTGTGATTTTGATGTCATATAAAGGAAATCACTCCCAAGAGCAATGTCACAAAGCTTTTCTCCTATGTCTCCTTCTATTAGCTTTTGAGTTGTTTCAACTTTGTGTAGGGTGTAATTTAAAAAACCAGCTTCACTCTTTTGTTTGTGGATGTCCAGTTTTCCCAATAATATTTGTTGACAAGACAGTTTTTCCCTACTGAGCATTCATGGCACCATTGTCAAAGATTATTTGACTGTATATACATAGGACTGTTTGGAAACTCTCTCTTCCCTTCTGTTTATACAAATGTCTGTCTTAATGCCAAAGCAAGACATGAATTATTGTAACTTTATAATATGCTTTGAAATAAGTGTGAGATTTTCAGCTTTGTCTTCCTTCTCATGGTCATTCTGTTTACTTTTTTGCTGCAGTTCCATATGAATTTTAAGATGACCTATACTATTTCTATAAAGGATACCGTTAGGGTTTTGATAAGAATTGAATCTGTAAATCACTTCAGAAGGTAAGGACCATCTTTTTAACAATATAAAGTTTTCTAATCCATGAACATGGAACATCTTTCCATTGATTTGTATCTTTCATTTTTTCAGCAACGTTTTATAGCTTTCAGTGTACAGGTCTTTTGCTTCCTTGGTTAAGGTTATTCTGAAGTATCTTACTATTTATAATGCTATTGTATAAGAAATTGTTTTCTGAATTTACTTTCCAGATTATTGTTAGTGTACAGGCATAGAAATGATTTTTGTTAATTTTTTATGATGCAGCTTTGCTGAATTTATTTTTAACAATTTTCTGTTTTGTTGTAGAATCTTTACAGTTTATATACATAAGTCATGTCAGCTCTAAATAGAGATAATTTACTTCTTCCTTTCTGATTTGGGTGTCTTTTGTCTCTTTTTCTGACCTAATTCCTCTGGCTAGAGTATCTATTACTATATTGAATGGAAATGATGAGAGTCATGGTTATTGCCTTGTTGATCTTAAAAGTTTTCAAGGTTTTATTGTTGGATATAATGTTAGGTTTGGATTTTTTTAGTGTGACCTTAATTATTTGAGGTACTTTTCTTCTCTTCCCAATTTTATGTTTTTTAATCATAATCATAAAGGGATATTGAATGCTGTCAAATGCTTTAATACATCTATTGATATTATCATAAAGTTTTATGCTTTTTCTCTGTCGACTTGGTGTAACACATTGGTTAATAATAATATGTTGCATTATCCTTGCATTCCAGGGATAAATCCAAGTTGATCATGTTTTATGATCATTTACTGCACTCTTAAATTGAGTTTGCTGTATTAGGTTGAGGATTGTTGCATTAATGTTTGTAAGGAATATTGGTTTGGAGTTTTATTTTCTTATACTATCTTTGTTTGGCTCTGGCATCAAGGTAATATCGGCCTCATAACTTTGGGAATGTTCCCTCCTCTATTATTTTGGAAGAGTTTGAGAAGGAATGACATTAATTTTTCTTTGACTGTTTGGTGGACTTCACCAGTGAAGCCATCCAGTCCTGGCTTTTCTTTGTTTGCTGCTGCTGCTGCTGCTGCTGTCACTTCCGTCGTGTCCGACTCTGTGCGACCCCATAGACGGCAGCCCACCAGGCTCCCCCGTCCCTGGGATTCTCCAGGCAAGAACACTGGAGCAGGTTGCCATTTCCTTCTCCAGTGCAGGAAAGTGAAAAGGGAAAGTCAAGTTGCTCAGTTGTGTCCGACTCCTAGCAACCCCAGGAACTGCAGCCCACCAGGCTCCTCCAACCATGGGATTTTTCGGGCAGGAGTACTGGAGTGGGGGTGCCAATGCCTTCTCCATTTCTTTGTTTAGAGATTGTTAGTGATTCAATTTCCTTAGTAGAACTGTTCAGTTTTCTCTTCTTCATGATTCAGTCTTCATAGGTTCTGTTTCTAGATACTCATCCATTTCTTCTATATTTTTTAATGTATTACCATAAAATCATTTATAGCAGTCATTTGTAATCCTTTTTACTACTGTGGCATGAGCTGTGATAGCTCCCCTTTGATTTCTGATTTTGTTTATTGGAATCTTTGTTTTTCTTTGTCTATCTAAAGATAGGTCAGTGTTGTTCATCTTTTCATAAAAATCAGCTCTTTTGTCAATTTTTGTAATTCTCTAATTTGCTTGATCCTATCTCAATCTTTATTATTTCCTCCTTCCACTAACTTAGGAATGTTCTTAAATCATATCCTTAGGTATACTCCTTGCTATCTAAACTCTATAACAACTTTATAGCTTCTTTATACTTTCTCAAACTGTTTCCAAAGTCACAACAATTCACTGAGCCTTTAGTATCTTTCTAGTGTACTTCCTTTTTACTTGAAAAGTCAATCATATTCTGTTACTTCAAACCAAGAACCATGATATTTTTGAGCAACAACTGTGAATTAGATCTTTACCTGTATTAAACTCTGTTGTTGAGGTAGGTTGAGGACATTAATGGCTCAGTTCTTTACTTCCCATTGTATACATATCCTTTGTGATGTAATCCTAGAGTTATTCTCCAAAAGAGAGTATATTCCCTACCACAAGAAATTTATTTTGCCCAGTGGTATTTGATGGAAGTGATGGTGTGCCAGTTCCAAACCTAGGCATCAGGAGACTTTGAGTGCTTCTATTTGGTTTCTTGACTTCTGAGAACATTCCCAGAGCTTCTGCTGATCCCATGTGATGGATGGCAGATACATGGAACAGAACTGAGTCACCTGAAGTTCAGCCCAGATGAGGTCCCTACATGAGCCCAGGCTACATCAGCTAAATGACTTAGACATAAGAAAGTAAATTCTTATTGTGATGTACCAAAACATGTCATTTTACACAGCAAAAATAACCAATTATATTATATTGTGTTATTCACCCCAAATATTGAAATGAGACACAGAGGCTTGAAAAAATTAAGCAGTTGTTACATAAAAGTTAAATATCTGATAAATAGAAGAACCAGGATTAAAAATTGACTTTGAGTGCTAAAAAGTACATGGCATTCCACTATTCCATGAGAAATCTAATATAGCAGTATTTTCACATGTTCACTAGCCAACATTTAGAATGGTATCCAGCAAGAGATATTAAGCTTATCTTTTTATGATTTGAATTCTTTTCTGTGACTATGAATCTAAGCAGCTCCTCTTTTATTCATGCTATAAATAAGAAACAACTATAGGAAATATCTGATTTTGACTTTTTATCAGACATAACTTTCAATCTTGTTTTTAAAGTTGTATATGAGTTAGGGGACTTGACACATCATTGAGCATTCCTGCCACAAATAGCATGATGCTTGAAATGAATAGTACTACTATGGAGACAGTTATTTGCTACAAAGATAGATTGCTAGGTAGTTACAAGATTTTCCCACATAGGAAAATATAGCTCATAATTTTACCACCATGAAGATCTATAAAACTTTGCAAAACAACCAAGGAAGAAGAATAATTTTAAAAAGTCAATATATATTAAAAAGGTAAAATAATACTAGTGAATAAAAGTGTTTCCAACTAAAATGTCTCTTTAAAAACAACTGTTACCATTTTCTTTTGTTTTACCCAAGAAAAAATTGTATTCATTTATTGCAATACACCACATACCTACATAGGCTTTTTCCCATCAACTATTTTCAGCAGACCCATAGTGAGGAACATAGTTATTTCCACTTTTAAAATATTTGTAAACATATCTTTGAGTACTTATGTAATGATTTATTTGCAGGGCAGTGCCAAGCTGAGTTAATAATAAAATGAAAGTTCTGCTAAACAGTGTCAAAATTGTTTCCTAGTAATTTGCCCCAATTTATGCTCTTACACATACAAAAGTTACTCCAATTAGCAATGCTCTACACACACATGCAAACACACAAATTCCTCATCCTTGGAAACCCTAGTTTTTGATAGATTTTTAAAAAGTATTTTGGTCATATTTCACCTCAACACAGTAGCAGTTACCTATCCCAGGCCTCCAGTCCTGTGGCAGATAACTGTGCCTGCATTACAAGAGGAGCTAACACTGAACTTTAGGAGTCAACGTGGGCAAAAGGAACCTGTGTTCCCAATACTGGGGAACTGTACTCTAGATTCTTTTGCTGCTTCAGATCACAGAGGCACAGAAATGTTGGCAGTTATTATTGTTGCATCTCACCCCATTAATGCAAATCCATGCCCCTCTAGCTGAAATGTCTTCAGAAGACTTAAAGAGCCAGTACTTTTTCATTTCCCCTCATTTTTCTTATTTCTCACTTTCAAGAGCAGGATATTAAGAGTAAGATATTCAAATTAAACTGCATATATAGGAGAAATTAAAAGTCTCCGTGCATGGCCAGGGGAAGGCAGAGTAGAAGACCTACATATGTTTTAAGTTTATACCTTAATTTGGCCTTCGGCACTGAGATGGTATATACCAATTAAATAAACAAAAACAGAAAACTGTGGGCAAGACTAAGAACCTAACTTCCAAATTTATCACACTCTTAGATTTAAATATACAGTTTTCAAAAATAAAAAAATCACAAGACAGACAAAGAAACAGAAAAGTATAACTTACTTAGAGGAAAAAACTAATCAACAAAAATTGCCCCTGAGAAAGACTTGGGGACTTCCCTGGTGACTAAAACTCTGCCTTCCAGTGCATGGGACACAGATTGGCTCCCCGGTCTGGGAAGATCCCAAATGCTACAGAACAGCTAACCCCATGTTCCACAACTAGAGAACCTATGCTCTAGAGCACATGAGCCACAACTACTGAATTCATGCGCCTAGAGTTTGTGCTCAGGAACAAGAGAATGCACCACAGTGAGAAGCCTGCAAACCTCAGTGAACAGCAGCAGCCCCCTACTCACCACAACTAGAGAAAGGCTACATGCGGCAACAAAGGCCCAGCACAGCCAAAAATAAATAAATTCCTTAGAAAAAAAGAGAGACCGGATGAAAGACATGACTACTAGATAAGGCTTTAAAACAATTGTCGTAAAGATCTTCAAAGCACTAAGGAAGACCTGGAGAAAGTCAGGAAAACCAGATATGAACAAAATGGAAGCATCATGAAAGAGATAGAAAACCTAGAAAGAAACCAAAAGGAAATTCAGAAGCTGAAAACTATAACAATTGAAATTTACAAAGTCACTAGAGAGGATTCAAAGGCAGATTTGTGCGGACAGAAGAATGAACCACTAAACCTGAAGGTAGAATGATAAAAAATAATTAAGTCAGAGGAACAGAAAGAAAAAAGGTTAAAGAAGAAGGAACAAAGCCCAGAAGAGTCTTTTAAAATAAAAAAAAAAAGTTACAAAGATATTCTTTATTAATAAAATGTTCAACAGCTCAATAAACTAAAATAATTGCAAATATTTTAAAAAGCCAATAATATACCATGAAAATATGATTCAGAATTTGACAAAATTGAAGAAATAGACAATCACTCAATAGTTGGAGACTTCACTACTCCACTCTGAATGGGTAGAACAATAACTGATAGAACAATGGATAGAAAATAAGAAAATAAAAGAACTTGAACAATGCAATAATCTAACTAGATCTGACTAGACATCTATAGCACTCTGCTGCTGCTGCTGCTAAGTCGCTTTAGTCGTGTCCAACTCTGTGTGACCCCATAGACGGCAGCCCACCAGGCTCCCCCGTCCCTGGGATTCTCCAGGCAAGAACACTGGAGTGGGTTGCCATTTCCTTCTCCAGTGCATAAAAGTGAAAAGTGAAAGTGAAGTCACTCAGTTGTGTCCGACTTTTCACGACCCCATGGACTGCAGCCCACCAGGTTCCTCCATCCATGGGATTTTCCAGGCAAGAGTACTGGAGTGGGGTGCCATTGCCTTCTCCCTATAGCACTCTACTCAACAGTAATATGCATATTCAAGTGTTCATGGACTATTTTTGGGATAGGACATACATTCGGCTACAAATTGAGATTCAATAGGTTTTAGAAGGAAGATATAATAGAAAGTAATATTTTCTCTAACATCAGTGGATGAAGTTAGAAATCAATAACAGAAGGAAACTGGAAAACTTAAAGAAAGTCTTGAAAATTAAAAAATAAAAACACATTCTTAAAAATCCAGTGGATACCTATAAGGGAAAATATCTGGAAAAGAACATCTTACATATATCTGAATCACTTTGATAGGCTCCTGAAACTATTACAACATTGTAAATAAACTATACTTCAATTTAAAAAATATTTTAAAAGTCCACTGAATCAAAGAAGAAATCACAAGCAAACTAAATACTTAGAAAAAATAAAAAGTACAACAAACCAAAACACATCAGTTCAGTTCAGTCATTCAGTCGTGTCTGACTATTTGCATCCTCATGGACTGCAGCACACCAGGCTTCCCTGTCCATCAACAACTCACGGAGCTTGCTCAAACTCATGTCCATCCAGTCGGTGATTCTATCCAACCATCTTGTTCTCTGGCGTCCCCTTCTCCTCCTGCCTCCAATCTCTCCCAGCATCAAAGTCTTTTCCAATGAGTCAACTCTTCGCATGAGGTGGCCAAAGTCCTAGAGTTTCAGCTTTAGCATCATTCCTTCCAAAGAAATCCCAGGGTTGATCTCCTTCAGAATGGACTAGTTGGATCTCCTTGCAGTCCAAGGGACTCTCAAGAGTCTTCTCCAACACCACAGTTCAAAAGCATCAATTCTTCAGTGCTCACCTTTCTTGATAGTCCAACTCTCACATCCATACATGACTACTGGAAAAGCCATAGCCTTGACTAGACAAACTGCCGGGGTCCCGCCCAGTGGATCCAGGGTAATTTGAAGGTGGGGACGAAGTAGACATCCTAGGAAAAAAGTTATTTAATTACAGATATAGAGAGAGATTAGAACGGATAGTGTAGTAGGAAAATTAGTGGAGAAAAAGAGGCTGAAAAACTGGTTTAAGTGGAATACTAATTACCACCTACGTAAGCCACAGGCGTCTTTCCATTCTCCTGAAGGAGAGGAGGAATTGAGGCCTCCCCGGTCCGATCTTAGAAGCCCAGGCAGAGTTAGTAGGCTTGGTGCGTACCCCCATACCAGAGGGAAATTCAGCCAGAAAAGTGGGGAGCAAGAAAGAAACGACGCAGGGGAATCAGTCTTTCCAGAAACTGATCCCATTTCTTTATTTTTCAGGTTTGTTTTTATACCTTTTGTTATACATAGGGATGAATACAGTCACACGGGGGTCAGCAGACCTGACCCTTGTCACAATCAGGTGCTTCATATAAAATTATACAAAGGTCTTATGAGTTTTTACATCATCTTCTGACCATGAGGTCTGCTGACATTTTATGATACTTTCTGATACCAGTCAGTTAACCAGAAAACTTATTTTTCCAGGGATGATTTTTCTTAAATCTGGTGCCACTCTCCAAATAAAGTTGCATTCCTATAAGGTGAGGGGTGTAGAGAGTTACAATCAAGAAAGGAATTTACTTAACCCAAGGTTAACATGATTAATCTTAAAGGTTAATAGTTATTTCTCCTATATGCTTAAAGGTTAATACTTATTTTTTCTATATGCTAGTTATATGTATTATAAGGGCAGGAAATATGGAGATTTAGCAGCAAACGTCAGCCCAACAAATGAAAACCTTTCACCAATGTTCCCTTTACAATCTATTTAGTCTTAAGATAGTGATAAAGTTACATTTTTGCATAGCAAGGACACAGTGATTTATAACAAAGTACAGTGATCTATTACAAAAGAGAAAGTTCATTAACTCAAAAAGTCTAGTTTTGCTAACCTTAAAAACTACTATATTTCCTTTTCTATATTCCAAATACATTGATTAATATATTCCCAGGTGCCTAAGGATATGGAGACCTGGCGGCAATCAAATGAGAAAAGCCCTATGCTATTACTCCAAACTCAGAGTTTGCTGTTTATGGTTGAGAGGTTGTCACACAAGCTAGTCTGTCAGCAGAGAAGTTTGACCTGAGACACCCTTGTCACACCCAGGGCAGGTAATTAGCAGTAATTATTGACAGGACAAATGAAAAAGCCCTTCACCAATATAATTCCTAATCAACCTACTAATACTATACTAATAATCTTCTAATTTCTCAAAAGAGTCTGTATTTAGAAAGTTTTAAAGCATCCCATGCCTCTCACAGCTGGGAGGCTGTAAACAATCACATGTGGCCGGACAAACCTGATTAGGCAGGCTAGAGAACCTTCAGAGTTTGTAAGTTGAAACACTCTTGTCACATCCAGGAATTTTTATTAACTGGAGCTGCAAGTTAACTCCTTCTCCGAGAGAAATGGTTATGAGGGAGAGCTCCCCGTAAAGTACTCTGGTTTTGGGGGTAAATGCTCAGGAACAGGGGAT
This sequence comes from Nanger dama, assembly GCA_917880005.1. Lineage (NCBI taxonomy): Eukaryota > Metazoa > Chordata > Mammalia > Artiodactyla > Bovidae > Nanger > Nanger dama. The sequence continues at coordinate 35,112,134 of CAKJTW010000016.1, read as the reverse complement.
TTCCTAAGGCTTGATCACGCCTTTGCGTATGCGAAGCATCCTTCCTCATGACCTTTGCCATGGGCGGAGTTCCTCACGCTGGCCCCCAACAACAAACCTTTGTTGACAAAGTAACATCTCTGCTTTTTAATATAGTGTCTAGGTTTGTCATAGCTTTTCTTCCAAGGAACAAGCGTCTTTTAATTTCATGACTGCAGTCTCCATCCACAGTGATTTTGGAGCCCAAGAAAATAAAGTCTGTCACTCTTTCCATGTTTCTCCATCTATTTGCCATGGAGTGATGGGACCAGATGCCAAGATCTTAGTTTTCTGAATGATGAGTTTTAAGCCAGCTTTTACACACTCCTCTTTCACTTTCATCAAGAGGCTCTTTAGTTCCTCTTCAATTTCTGCCATAAGGGCGGTGTCATCTGTATATCTGACGTTATTGATAATTCTCCTGGCAATCTTGATTCCAGTTTTTGCTTCATCCAGCCTAGCATTTCACATGATGTACTCTGTATATAAAAGGTAAATAAGCAGGGTGAAAATATGCAACTTTGACGTACCCCTTTCCCAATTGGGAACCAGTCTGTTGTTCCACGTCCAGTTCTAACTGTTGCTTCTTGACCTGCATACAGATTTCTCAGGAGGCAAGTAAAGTGGTCTGGTATTCCCATTTTTGAAGTATTTTCCCACAGTTTGTTGTGATTCATACAGTCAAAGACTTTGGCATAATCAGTAAAGCAGAAGGAGATGTTTTTTCTGGAGTTCTCTTGCTTTTTCTGTGATCCAGCAGTTATTGGCAACTTGATCTCTGCCTTTTCTAAATCCAGCTTGAACATCTGGAAGTTCATGGTTCATGCACTATTGAAGCCTGGCTTGGAGAATTTTGAGCATTACTTTGCTGGCATGTGAGATGAGTGTAATTGTGTGATAGTTTGAACATTCTTTGGCATTGCCCATCTTTGGTATTGGAATGAAAACTGACTTTTCCAGTCCTGTGCCCACTGCTGTGTTTTCTGCATTTGCTGGCATATTGAATGCAGTTCTGTAACAGCATCACTTTTAGGATTTGAAATAATTGGACCAAAATACATATAATACAGCAAAGAAATGCTAGTGGAGAAATGTATATCTATAAGCACTTTCATAAAAAAAAAAAAAAAGAAAAGAAAGAAAGAAACCAACTTTACAACTATGGGACTAGAAAAAGAAGAAACTAAGCCCAAAATTAGTAGCAGGAAGAGAATAACGAAGACTAGAACAGAGATATATGACATAGAGAATAGTAAAGCAATAAAATATCAATAAGATCAAAAGTTGATTCTTTGAAAAGAAAAACAAAACTGACAAACCTTTAGCTAATTAGATTTTTTTAAATATTCAAATTACTAAAATTAGAAGGAAAAGTAGAGGCATTACTGCTGTTTTGGGGAAAATTAAAAGGTTTATAAGAGTACAGTTGACCCTTGGATCTCTGAGCTTGCTTCTCACAGCTTCAGTTAACCACAGTCAACGGCAGTTTGAAAACATTAAATGTCAAATTTCAGAAATAAGCAATTCATAAGTTTGAAGTGTGTGCATGGCATTATGAATACAGTAATGAAATCTTGGAGTGCCATAGACTGTCCTTTTCCATACTGTTTGTGGTTCCAGGCCATCAGCATCGTCATGGCTTAGTGGCTGACAATCACCTGAACAAGCTTCTCCTGACATATCCTCGGAAGGTCAGTCGTAGCCCAGTGTTGTGTCATAATGCCTACAATATTGGCTTCCTTTTCTCACAGAGGCCTTTTGTCATCTCACATTATGACATGATAGTAATGCTACCTGGCTATTTTTAAAAGCTGAGTTTGTTTGTTTGTTTTCTCTTACTAATCTGAAGGAAGTATCCTTAAACTTATAAAGAAATAGTCCTTTGTCTGACATTTCTATATAAAACTTTAGGGTAGAAGGTTTGAACATTATTTTGGATCTCAGGGTAATTAAAATTGTTCTGAGGGAAAGTTACAGCTGAAGTAAAAAACGGTGGACTAGTGGTAGTCTTATTTTTTGAGTGGACTATTCCTTTGTCTCCCAGACTTTCGCTGTTTTTAAACCTATAATTTCTATTCCATTGAGATTACATTATTATTTCAAAATAACTTGCTGTATATAAAATCAAACATTTCTATATCCCTGCACACTACAGTCCCAATAAGGCTTTTACAGTTTTATTTTCCCATAAATTAGATTTGTGATGGTGTGTTTGGCTTTTATTCTGGGAGACTTTTTATTCCTAAAAGATCTTATAAAAATAAATGAGTTGATTTATTAAAAATGCAATGCATATTTTTTATTTTATTCTCATATGGCTCATTTTCCTTAGATTCCTAAATGAGTAATATATTGAATTAATTCTCTGCATACATTGTTTGATTTTAATTTGTTGAACAGCATTATCCATAAATAGTAAAATAAATAATTGCATGTTAGAAAGCTGATTCTAAAATGCATCTAATTTTCAGCATGGCTTGATGTTTATCATCTAGAACATTTGAACCTTCAACACACTCATATTTTTCTAAGGCTTTAGAGCATTTCTATCATTATGCCTGGAAATAACATATTATAATAGAGAACTTAAACTGTCCTAGAAGCCATTAAACCATCTTCACTAAAAATATTTAAATTAACACACTTAAACTCTCACAATTTAAATGAAATTTTAGCTGCTATTATTTAAAATGGGAAGATTCAGTTGTAATGGCATTGCATAAAACTGATGTTTGATATCTCAAATAATTAAAAAGAAAACCTTCAAAATGGACCAAAAGCCGCTGTTTTACCTATGGATTTTTGATAGCTCATTGCTTTTCAATTTCAGTGATCAGAGATGGCTACTTTCAAGAGTTTCCTTTTTTCTATGGACAGGGGAGCCTGGTGGGCTACACAGTCCATGGGGTCAGAAAGAGCTGGACATGACTGAGTGACTAACACTTTCACTTTCCACTTTTCCACTTAGAAGGAAGCTGTGTGGGATGTGCATTATTCCTCATATGGAAGTTGAACAAATCATGTATATGAAACCCAATATAAAATATGTTGAGTGTGATACTGTCAGCTTAAAAATTAGTCACAATGTTAAATGTGAGAGTTATGTTTTATTTGGTGGGAATTTTTAGTACTTCAAGCCCGAGAGACAGCATCTCAAGTAACCCTGAGAGAACTGTTCCTTGAGGCAAGGAGAAGAGTCAGGTTGTACAGAAGTTTGCCGGTAGTCTGAACAGCAGAACAGTATTGTCAATTAAGGAAAACCATTTATCTCAAGTTAAGGAATTTCACCAGTCCAGGTTCTATGCAAGAGACAGGGTGCTCAGGGCTGGTGCACTGGGATGACCTTGAAGGATAGGATGGGGAGGGAGGTAGAGGGGGGTTCAGGATGGAGAACACATGTACACCCATGGCTGATTCATGTCAATGTATGGCAAAACCATTACAATATTGTAAAGTAATTAGTGTCCAATTAAAATAAATTATTTTTAAAAATTTAGCACTTTTTTCTATGTATGGGAAGAACAAGAGTCTGCTCACTGAAAGTGTCCTTTTATATGCATCTCAGCTCTCTGGGGCCAGTATCCTGTGTTTTTTCACATTCCCTGTAGCTATACAGTGCTCACCATGGGGAGTGACTGACAGCTGCCTATTCAGTTCAGTTCAGTCACTCAGTTGTGTCCGACTCTTTATGACCCCATGAACTGCAGCATTCCAGGCTTCCCTGTCCATCACCAACTCCCAGAGTTCACTCAAACTCATGTCCATCGAGTCAGTGATACCATCCAGCCATCTCACCCTCTGTCGTTCCCTTCTCCTCCTATCCCCAATCCCTCTCAGCATCAGGGTCTTTTCCAATGAGTCAACTCTTCACATGAGGTGACCAAAGTATTGGAGGTTCAGCTTCAGCATCATTCCTTCCAATGAACACCCAGGACTGATCTCCTTTAGGATGGACTGGTTGGACCCCCTCGCAATCCAAGGGACTCTCAAGAGTCCTCTCCAACACCACAGTTCAAAAGCATCAATTCTTCAGCACTCAGCTTTCTTCACGGTCCAACTCTCATATCCATACATGACTACTGGAAAAACCATAGCCTTGACTAGATGGGTTAGCAGGTATTATTCTTCCTGGGTGCCCTTTAGGCTGAGAAATTCACCTTTGGATGGATGAAATCGCTGATGGCTATGACATCTTTGTTTATTGGTATGAAATATTCCACATCTTAGTGCTTGAATCACAAGTTCAGTTCAGATTAGTCACTCAGTCGTGTCTGACTCATTGCGACCCCATGGACTGCAGCATGCCAGGCCTCCTTGTCCATCACCAACTCCTGAATCGTGCTCAAACTCATGTCCATCGAGTCAGTGATGCCATCCAACCATCTCATCCTCTGTTGGCCCCTCCTCCTCCTGCTTTCAGTCTTTCCTAGCATCAGGGTCTTTTCAATGAGTCAGTTCTTCGCATCAGGTGGTCAAAGTATTAAAGAGTTTCAGCTTCAACATCAGTCCTTCCAATGAATATTCTGGACTGATTTCCTTTAGAATTGATTGATTTGATCTCCTTGCAGTCCAAGGGACTCTCAAGAATCTTCTCCAACAGCACAGTTGAAAAGCATCAATTCTTCAGTGCTCATCTTACTTTATAGTACAACTCTCACATCCATACATGACCACTGGAAAAACCATAGCCTTGACTAGACAGACCTTTGTTGGAAAAGTAATGTCTCTGCCTTTTAATATGCTGTCTAGGTTGGTCATAGCTTTTCTTCCAAGGAATAAATGTCTTTTAATTTCAATGCTGCAATCATGATCTGCAGTGATTTTGGAGCCCAAAAAATAGCCTGTCACTGTTTCCATTCTTTCCCCATCTGTTTGCCATGGAGTGATACCATGGACCAGATGTCATGATCTTTGTTTTCTGAATGTTGAGTTTTAAGCCAAATTTTCACTCTCCTCTTGCACTTTCATCAAGAGGCTCTTTAGTTCCTCTTCACTTTCTGCAGTAAGGGTGGTGTCAACTGCATTTCTGAGGTTATTGATATTTCTCCTGGCAAGTTTGATTCCAGCTTATACTTTATCCAGCCCAGCATTTCACATGATATATTCTGCATGAAAGTTAAATAAGGAGAGTGACAGTATACAACCTTGATGTACTCCTTTCCCAATTGGGAACCAATCTCTTGTTCCATGTCCAGTTCTAACTATTGCTTCTGACTTTTATACAGATTTCTCAGGAGGCAGGTAAGGTGGTCTGGTATTCCCATCTCTTTCAGAATTTTTCCACAGTTTGTTGTGATCTACACAATAGAAGGCTTTGGCATAGTCAGTAAAGCAGAAGGAAATGTTTTCCTGGAGTTCTCCTGATTTTTCTGTGATGCAGCAGATGTTGGCAATTTGACTCTGGTTCCTCTGCCTTTTTAAAACCAGCTTGAACATCTGGAAGTTCACGGTTCATGTACTGTTGAAGCCTGGCTTGGAGAATTTTGAGCACTACTTTGCTAGCGTGTGAGATGAGTGCAATTGTGCTGTAGTTTGAACATTCTTTGGCATTGGGCCCTTCTTTGGAATTGGAATGAAAACTGACCTTTTCCAGTCCTGTGGCCACTGCTGCATTTTCCAAATTTGCTGGCATATCGAGTGCAGCACTTTGACAGCATCATCTTTTAGGATTTGAAATAGCTCAACTGGAATTTCATCATGCCCACTAGCTTTGTTTGTAGTGATGCTTCCTAAGGCCCCCTTGACTTTGTATTCCAGGATGTCTGACTCTAGATGAGTGATCACACCATAATTGTTATCTGGGTCATGATGATCTTTTGTATAGTTCTGTGTATTCTTGCCACCTTTTCCTATTATCTTCTGCTTCTTTTAGGTGCATACCATTTCTCCCCTTTATTGAGCTCATCTTTGAATGAAATGTTCCCTTGGTATCTCTAACTTTTTAAGAGATCTCTAGTTTTCCCATTCTATTGTTTTCCTCTATTTCTTTGCACTGATCACTGAGGAAGGCTTTCTTATCCCTCCTTGCTGTTCTTTGGAACTCTGCATTCAAATGGGTTTATCTTTCCTTTTCTCCTTTGCTTTTGGCTTCTCTTCTGTTCTCAGCTATTTGTAAGTCACAAGAGCTAGAGGTTATTCTCAACCCTAGCTCTGCCTCAGTGTATGAAAATATGGCCAACATTTAGTATTTTTGACTTTTGTTCTTCATCCTTATAAAAAATGATTGTAATTACAGAGGGATTTATTTTAATGCTTTTGAAGTTTCAGTTTCAAGGATTCTCGCTTGCATAGGTCACTTCCAAAACCCTAGATGGGCTGAGTGTTCATATTTAATTTTTTTTTTTCCTTAAGAGAGACCTCCCTAATGAAGGTGCTTCTGGGTTCCTAAAGCCTGGATTGGAATGCATTCTGGAATATATTCTCCTGAGTTTGTCCTCCAGTTCTTCAATTAAGTAATATTTTATGAATGTTCAGTAATTGTTCATACAGTTACTTAAAACTCTGTCACTCATAGTGTTTTCTGTCATAAGACATTTCTGCTTTTCCTACAATACTGTACAGCTGTTAAGAAGAATGACTTTCAATGGAATGTCAAAAGAAAAGAAAAAGAAAACTTTGAGATCTGTGTTCTTAATTCTTTAACTTTCCTAACTTCTTAGTACAGTGATTGGAGAAGGCAATGGCACCTCACTCCAGTACTCTTGCCTAGAAAATCCCATGGATGGAGGAGCCTGGTAGGCTACAGTCCATGGATGCGGTCTCTAAGAGTCCAGATACAACTGGGCGACTTCACTTTCACTTTTCACTTTCATGCCTTGGAGAAGGAAATGGCAACCCACTCCAGTGTTCTTGCCTGGAGAATCCCAGGGACAGGGGAGCCTGGTGGGCTGCCATCTGTGGACTTGCACAGAGTCAGACACGACTGAGGCCACTTAGCAGCAGCACCAGTACAGTGATTCTCCCTGGGTTGGGAAGATCCCCTGGAGAAAGAAATGGCAACATACTCCAATATTCTTGCCTGGAAAAATCCCATGAACAGATGGCCCCATGGGCTACAATCCATTGAGTTGCAAGAGTTGGATATGATTTAGCAACTGAATGACAAAAAATAATGATTCTCAGTTGTGATTACATTATCAGGTATGTGAGAATCAGCAGAAGTCTTTTTTGTTTTGTTTTAAATGCATATTCTTAGAGTTTCAAGGTAGATTTACTGAGTAATGAAAGAAGGAAAGGGTTGCTGATATCAGAAATCAGCATTTCAAGGAAGCGCTTCAAATGCTTTTGTGTCCACTAATCTTAAGAGCCATCTACTTATTTCCATGTTCTGGAAGGCTTCCGTGTTTCATTGAAATTAGGACTGTATGGCAAACAGAATAAGAACACAAGAAAAGCTGAATGTGGGTGAAACTGTGTGCCCCTTTCTCCCAACAAAAATGGAAGAGATTAGCACATTTTATTGTATTAATATTATATATCTCTTCTCCCAATTTATATCCCCCACCTCCCGACTTTTTTGTTTGCCTTTTTCTCCTTCCACTTGTCAGTGAGCACAGAGCTGGAGTAAAGGGAGGAGAAAGAAAAACTGCAAAGGAAAGCTGCCTTAGATTCATTCCCTTGTCCATCTTCTTGCTTGGAGGCTCAGAACCTAGCATGCCTCAGGGGGTGCTTGTGAACAGATGAAGTGGAATGGGTGGGGTGGGGGAGAGCACTAGGGAAGACTCGATCTTACCACTTCCCTAATACATTGGGGATGATCTTTGTACTGTCCTCCCTTAACACTTTAAGAAGTTGTTTCAATAAAGGTTAAAGAGTGGAGCAGCATACATGTAGAGAAAGAAAGGCACCCCTGAACCTGTGAGTTTCATGCCTGCTTAATTCTGAGCTGAGAGCCTGTTACACACCATGAGGGAACCAAGATGATCCCTAACAGGGCAGACATTCAGGCCAGGATCCATGTGGAATGAGCAGTAGAAGTTCTGAGGACTCTGACATATACTGCAAAAAGGGACCATCTTAGTATGTTCCACATCATGGGTGTCCCTGGTGGCACAGTTGGTAAAGAACCCACCTGCAAAGCGAAAGACCTGGGTTCAATCCCTGGCTTGGGAAGATCCCCTGGAGGAGGGCATGGCAACCCACTCCAGTATTCTTGCCTGGAGAATCCCGATTGATTCTGTAGCTGGCCCCACCCCCCCACACACCCCCTCACCCCCCCACCCCCAGAGGAGCCTGGCAGGCTACAGTCCATGGGGTCACAAAGAGTCACACATGACTGAGCAACTAAGCACAGAGCAGCATGTCTTAATAAATGGCCTGTCTCTCAGAAGATCCTGAGAAATAGCTACAGAATACATTGTGGAAATTCATTTTCCATTGTGAGAAACAGGAGAACACAAAACTTTGGAGAACAAAGAGAATATTTACAGAGACTTTTTTTTTTAACCTCCCTGCAACTCCTTTCTTTTTTTTTTTTCTTTTTTTTTAATTAAATTTATTTATTTTTTTAATTACAATACTGTATTTGTTTTGCCATACATTGACACGAATCAGCCATAGGTGAACACAATCGCCCAATGCCGAAGCCCCCTCCCACCTCCCACCCCACATCCTCTACCTGAATCATTCTGTGCATCAGCCCCATGCATCCTGCATCCTACACCAAACATAGATTAGCGCTTCGTTTCTTACAGGAAAATACACATGCTTCACTGCCATTCTCCCAAACCATCCCACCCTTTCCCTCTCCCTCAGAGTCCAAAAGTCCACTCTATACCTCTGTGTCTCTTGTTGTCTCACATATAGGGTCATCATTACTGTCTTCTAAATTCCATATATATGTGTCAGTATACTGTATTGGTGTTTTTCTTTCTGGCTTACTTCACTCTGTATAATCGGTTCCAATTTCATCCATCTCATTAGAACTGAGTCAAATTTATTCTTTTTAAGAGCTGAGTAGTATTCCATAGTGTATATGAACCACAGCTTTCTTATCCATTCATCTGCTGATGGACATCTAGGTTGCTTCCATGTCCTGGCTATTATAAACAGCGCTGCAATGAACATTGGGGTACATGTGTCTCTTTCAATTCTGGTTTCCTCAGTGTGTATGCCCAGCAGTGGGATTGCTGGGTCATAAGGCAGTTCTATTTGCAATTTTTTAAGGAATCTCCACACTGTTTTCCATAATGGCTGTACTAGTTTGCATTCCCACCAGCAGTGTAAGAGGGTTCCGTTTTCTCCACACCCTCTCCAGCATTTATTGCTTGTAGACTTTTGGATCGCAGCCATTCTGACTGGTGTGAAATGGTACCTCATTGTGGTCTTGATTTGCATTTCTCTGATAATGAGTGATGTTGAGCACCTTCTCATGTGTTTGTTAGCCATCTGTATGTCTTCTTTGGAGAAATGCCTATTTAGTTCTTTGGCCCATTTTTTTATTGGATCATTTATTTTTCTGGAGTTGAGCTGCATAAGTTGCTTGTATATCTTTGAGATTAGTTGTTTGTCAGTTGTTTCATTTGCTATTGTTTTCTCCCATTCAGAAGGCTGTCTTTTCACCTTGCTTATAGTTTCCTTTGTTGTGCAGAAGCTTTTAATTTTAATTAGATCCCATTTGTTTATCTTTGCTTTGATTCCATGTTTTAGGATGATAATTTGCTTGAGTAAGTGTGTCTGGCAATTAGGGAAGCACAAAAGGAAAAATAAAGACAAAGTATTTGCAAATGACGTCAGTTTTTCTGCTGTGCCTGAACTTTGTGATAAGGCCGGGGTTCTCTGGTGGACTTTGGAGAAAATAGTCACTTGTATGTGATTAGCAGGAGTATGAGCACAGAAACTCTGTGCATGTGTGCGTGTGCACGCGTGCGCACCAAAGAGAAATGGTACTTCATTTGGCCTGGTGTGTTGCTCAGTTGAAATGTTTAAGCATCTCCATCAGTTCTGATTGTTCATCCCCTTTTCAGTAGTGATGATTTCCACTGTGCATTTAAAAATGGAAACTTGCCTCAAGTTTTTAGGAAATGAAAGTTCCTACAGTTAGTTGAAAACTACATGGAAAAAAAAGTTAATGTTCCTTTTTTTTTTTTCTTTACTTCTATTTATTGACCAGAGAATAGAACATAGCTGAAGACAAAGTATAAATGAATATTAGCAAGGAGGATAAATGAAAAGGTTGGAATGGGCAAGAATTTTTAAAGTAACTTTTTTGAAAGAAATATATTTAAGGAAAATAAGACAAATCCATCTATTTGTTTGTAGAATGTAACTTCTGAATGTCATAAAACTGGTAGTAAAAGGTTGTTGCTGAACTACGCAAAGACACCAGGATTCTTGGCCTCTTGGAGGAGAAGAATTCAATCCGGAGCCAGAGATGAGGCTTGATTTCTCAGAGCTTTTGTGTAATAAAGTTTTATTAAACTATAAAGGAGATAGAGAAAGCTTCTGACATAGGCATCAGAAGGGGGCAGAAAGAGTACCCCCTTGCTAGTGTTAGCCATGGAGTTATAGACTCTCTAATTAGTTATTGCAGTGAATCAAAAGAATGTCTGAAGGTTGTAAAGACCTGACTAGACCTACTCCCATAATTTACACCTTAAGATAACAGGATTAGCCAGAAGGTTTTTTCCAGAGACTGTCCTTAAGCAGGATACATTATTGTTATATAATCCTAAGGAATGTAGAGAGACAAAAAAGTTTGTCCTTTCTTCCTCCTTGAGAATTCCAGACCCCTCTCTCCTTAGAGACCCCTAGACTTTTTATCAACCTGCCTAGGAAGTGACTCTATCAGTAGGAAAATGTAAGTGATCACATACATTCACTAATTAATTATCATGAATGTTCAAGCTACTTAAAATCTTCCTTATAATAGCTCAACTGCCACTTTAATCTTTAGGGCCACATTTAAACACATGAAGGATCTTTTAATCTGAGGCTTGGCATTGACCATCATATCTAGTAGAAACTCTTCCTAATCATAATTTTCCTTTTAACCGTCTTTGCAATTTAATCTCAAACATGGTTCTCTTGTTAAAGGTAATTGAACATTTAACAAAAAGAAATAAGAAAAATGTGTGGAAGTATTTATAGACATGCTGTTAAAACACATTTTTATTCCAGCCTGGTTTTCTCTGTCATTAACATTTATCCAAATCTTTTTTTTTTTAGCATAAAATTCTTTTTTAATACTTTATTCTACATTACAATACTGTATTTGTTTTGCCATACATTGACATGAATCGGCCACAGGTGTCCACGATCTCCCAATGCCAAAGCCCCCTCCCACCTCCCACCCCACATCCTCTCCCTGAATCATCCCGTGCACCAGCCCCATGCGTCCTGCATCCTGTATTGAACATAGACTGGCGCTTCATTCTTACAAGATAGTATACATGTTTCAATGCCGTTCTCCCAAATCATCCCACCCTCTCCCTCTCCCTCAGAGTCCAAAAGTCCGTTCTATACCTCTGAGTCTCTTTTGTTGTCTCAAATAGAGGGTCTTCATTACTATCCTTCTAAATTCCATATATATGTGTCAGTATACTGTATTGGTGTTTTTCTTTCTGGCTTACTTCACTCTGTATAATCGGCTCCAGTTTCATCCATCTCATTAGAACTGAGTCAAATTTATTCTTTTTAAGGGCTGAGTAGTACTCCATTGTGTATATGTTCCACAGCTTTCTTATCCATTCATCTGCTGATGGACATCTAGGTTGTTTCCATGTCCTGGCTATTATAAACAGTGCTGCAATGAACATTGGGGTACATGTGTCTCTATCCAAATCTTATTGCAAGTGTTCTGGAAAGATACAAAGGAATGTACACAAAATGGCATGTATCATTGTCATTGACTCTTTTAAACAATAGCTTTGAGATTTAAAGTCATTCCTTCAGGGTGTTTATCAGAGGGAAAATTAGCCTTAGGAAAGAGGCTAAACTGCTCTATAAAGTTATTTGAAGGAATCTGCTTAGGAGGTTACTTCCATAAGAAGACTTTTCTGTTGATAGAGAGTAGTTGTTGATTATCTCGAAGCCTGGCTGATTGATTAGTTGTTGCTGTGCTTGATAGCATGGCAAAAATAAGTTCAATGTTATGGGATCAATTCTGATTGTTAAGAGTTAGTTTCACATCACTGCCTTATTGAGTTCAGCCAAGATCCCAGGAACTATTAGGAACTGCTGGGATGCTTATCACAAATCTATTCCCACTACTTGGGATGCACTTTTGTCTGCAAGTCACTGGTTTCAATGACTAATGCTGAGCATACAGCAAAAGATGGGGTAGCTCTTACCAGAAACTCTTACTCATTTCATTTTGAACAGTATGATTCTTAAAAGTTGTGGGAGCTTAGTATTCAGTCTAATTAAGGAAATGATTTCCAAATTATATTATGATCCTTGGGCTTCCCAGGTGTTGCTAGTGGTAAAGAACCCATGTACCAATCCAGGAGACATAAGAGATGCAAGTTCAATCCCTGTGTCAGGAAGATCTCCTGGAGGAGGGCATGACAACCCATGCCAGTATTCTTTGCTGGAGAATTCTGCAGAAGGAGGAGTCTGGCAGGCTACAATTCATGGAGTCGCAGAGAATCATAAACAAATGAAGCAACTTAGCACAGCACAGCTCATTATGATCCTTACCAACGCCCCCTTATGAAAATGTAATGTCTATTAAACTTTCATATTAATATCTTCTCCCAGGACTTCTAATTCCTTTATTGCTTATTCTAGCTGGCATTTTTAATATCAGATTTTTTCAACGGAATATTGGTAATACTTAACACTAAGCATTATTATTATTAAGTGTAATACTTAATAATGCTTAATGAGTATTATTATTATGTAAAAATAATAGTTCATATTATTACTAAATGCTTACTTGGCAGTGTGTATTTCTAACTAACCTCTTAAAAGACAAGTATCATCTCTACTGGCCAATGTTATTGTTCTTAATGATACAAATGACTTACCATTTGATAAGTATGGCAACATGAGTCACAGTGAGAAAAATACTAGTAATGATTGCACCTTCTAGATTATGTCTAGGTTACTATCTGCTCATTTCTTATATATAAAAAATAGTATAATTTGTTTAGTACTGACTTCTCCCTCATGCCTGAGGAAGAATTAAACTCTCAAGAGAAGAATAAAGTCACATAGCTACATATTTCTATAGAAATGGGGGGAAAAGCAAACTATAATAAAAACTGTAAATTCAGATAGTTGTTCAATGGCTGAGGAATATATTTGGTGCTGTGATAGCTATTAAATGCATTTTAGCATCCATAATAATTGAGAATAGTAGCAAAGTAATCATTATGAATAGTGAAACAAATATAAACTAAAAAGGAATCACTATTCATTATGTTTTGTTGCTTGTTCTAGTGCCAGAGTTTCCTTTCCTACTGTGATAATGGTATAAAGCATCAGGGTAAGCTATAAAATATGAAGCAGTTTTCAAAATATTTTCATAATTATTTCATCGTGTATACTCTCATTTTCCAAAATATCTCAAAATAAACCAATGCTATAGTTGAGTCAATGAAGTTAGACCTTCCAAGAGGAGATTGAACTTGATTTCATAAAATGTTTTTTTCAGTAATGTTTATTGTGGGCTTACTGTGTGCAAGGCTTCTCACTAAGTCATAGAAACAGAGATTAATAAAATGTGTCTTATTTCAAGAAGTTATGAACTAATGATGGAGAAAAATGGTGATAGAGAAGTGTACAAGAAACTATGTGGATATTGTAACAGATGACCTGAGATTACCTGGGAAGGGACCAAGAAAACTATTGCCGCCTGTGCTTCTCCCCACCACTGCGAGTAATATGAGCTCCAGTTACCTTCGTCCGTCAAAAGTCTGACTTTTTCCCTCCAAATGGTTAGTATTTATTTCTTCTCCCTTCTTCTCTGACGCTTTATCTTTGAGAAAGGAGTTGAAAAAGAAAGAGTACATGTCACATGTGTATATAAAATAAAATGTCCCCTGTTGGATTTTGCAGGAATGATCGATTTTCCAATGATGTATCTGGTTATCTGGTATCTGGGTGTGCTGTGCTCAATTTTGTCCAACTCTTTACAACCCTTTAGACTGTAGCTCACCAGATCCCTCTGTCCATGGATTTCTCCAAGCAAGAACACTGGAGCAGGTTGCCATGACCTCTGCCAGGGTATCTTCCTGACCCAGAGATCAAACCTATATCTCCTGCATTGCAGGCAGATTCGTTACCCGCTGAGCCATGATATATCTAGAAAACAGTAACTTGCCTGGTTTAATTTATGGCATGAAAACATAAGTTATGTGGTAGAAGGAAACCTTAAGTTTAATATGCAGAGCTCATTGACTGTGGTACAGCCAAATAGACTTGCACTAGGGCCTGCCTGCATTGGAGACAGGGTAATTGAGTCCATAGATCTGTACTCCATGATCTGCAGGGCTGGCACTTAATTCTCTACCTGGTGCATCAATAAATTTCAAAATTAACATTCATGAGAACTTAAGGAAAACTACCTAGCCGAAAAGATTTAGGCTTGATCTATATTTGTCTTCTATGTGAAGGAAACAAGTTTATAAAACACCCAAGTGTTCTAAAATATTGATAGCCCAGCAGTATCTTGGAATTAAAATTCTTTAGCTGTTTCTTGGATAGTTTGAATGAGGACATTAGATCATGCTTGGTACTTCTGCTATACAGCAGAAGTAATATCTGGAAAGGAAGTAAGTCATTTAAAGTGATTTTAGACATCTGTTTTCTAATATAAAACTTCTCCCTTTCTGTAAAATATTTTATTGTAATAAGAAATAATAGTGTCTTTGTTTGTTTGGAAATCTGTTTATCTTTGTTTGCTTTTAACTTGAGGCCACAGAATTTACCTAAATAACACTAACTTGGAATATTCTGCCCTTTTAGAGCATTTTGTTTGATGGCAAGTCTCAGTCTTTGTAAGGACAGTGACAACTGACAAGTATGTCACACAGTGGTTTTGGTGTCAGAAATGCATTAATTCAGATCTCAGCATATATAACAGAGACTCTTAAATTCCCTTTGGATGGGGGAACATGCAACTTTTTTATCTCTAGATCTACTCTTCACTGAGGAAAGTCAGCCATGCTGTTCTTAAACCCAACTCCATGATTTAATCAATAAAAGAGAGAGTTATTCTCTGGCACCCAATGGTCCTAAAGTGGAAAAGGGTAGATTAGAAATGACTGCAGTGCGAAAAGTTGACGACACCAATATGGTATCAGGTGGTGGACAAAGGAGAAAGCAAGTAAAAATTGCTGATGGCAGAAGTTGCCTGATCTTAAAAATGCTGGGTCTTTGCAGTTCTTCTCTGTTATTGTCAACAAATTGTCTGTTGTTTGATGTTGAAGGGACTCTTAGAGTAACTCAAACTAGCTTTTCTATGTGAATTTTTTTCCACTGCTTCTTCACCACCACTTTGCACCCCGCACCCTAATATCTTCTTATTCTCCCTCCTAAGAATTACATGCATGCAGTGAACTTTCATCCACCCATCCCTGTTCTCCACCTCCACGTTACACTTTCTAAAACCTTTCAAAAGGTGCCGATGACTGAAGCTTTTAGCAGATGCCATATTCCTGAGAGGTTCTTCATGACCTCAGCTTTATGTCCCTCTCCATCTTGCATTTGTATCATTTACCTTCCTATTACTCCACACTGAAGCCACTTGGAATTTAGCACTTCTGGTAGCTATTCACAAAAGATATGCTCATTCCAAGCTAGGAGTAGCTCTCCTGCTCCTTCCATCTGCCATATTCTTCTGCCCTTCATGAGGTGAGGTGAGGTGAGGTGAAGTTGCTCAGTTGTGTCCGACTCTTTGCAGCCCCGTGGACTGTAACCTAGTAGGCTTCTCTGTCCATGGGATTCTCCAGGCAAGAATACTGGAGTGGATTGCCATTTCCTTCTCCAGGGGATCTTCCCAACCCAGGGATCGATCCCGGGTCTCCCGCATTGGAGGCAGACGCTTTAACCTCTGAGCCACCAGGGAAGCCCTCTGACCTTCATAGTGCAACTGAAATGCTACGTTCTTACAATGACCTTTCCTGAGTTTGGAAGCTACAATTCTCTCTGCTGTAAGCTTTCACAGAATCCTATATTTTTCTTTATATCAAGCTTTTCTATATTAACTTTTCAAAAATCACAGTTACTTAATGTGTTGGTCTCCACTCACAAGTCCGATGACACTGAGAACCATTTTATTTCTGTTTATATTACATCCTCAGCACCAAATAGAGTACATTTAAGTAGTATGGCCAAAATGAAGACTTGATTATTGATGAAATGGTGATAATGCTGATAATCTGTTCAGAAATTAGCCACCAATACTAATTTACTCTATTCAGCAGCATCGAATAATCAGAGACATTGATTAGGATATTCAGTTCAGTCACTCAGTCGAGTCTGATTCTTTGCAAGCCCATGGTCTGCAGCATGCCAGGCCTCCCTGTCCATCACCAACTCCTGGAGTTTACCCAAACTCATGTCCATTGAATTGGTGATGCCAATCAACCCTCTCATCCTCCGTCATCCCCTTCTTCTCCTGCCTTCAATCTTTCCCAGCATCAGGGTCTTTTCAGATGAGTCAGTCCTTTGCATCAGGTGGCCACAGTATTGAAGTTGCAGCTTCAACATCAGTCCTTCCAGTGAACACCCAGGACTGATCTCCTTTAGGATGGACTGGTTGGATCTCCTTGCAGTCCAAGGGACTCTCAAGAGTCTTTTCCAACACCACAGTTCAAAATCAGTTCTTTGGCACTTAGTTTCATTTGTAGTCCAACTCTCACATCCATACTTGACTACTGGAAAAACCATAGCCTTGACTGATGAGTGAAGTCACTCAGTCATGTCCGACTCTGCAACCCCGTTCGCTGTAGCCTACCAGGTTTCTCCGTCCATGGGATTCTCCAGGCAAGAATACTGGAGTGGGTTACCATTTCCTTCTCCAGGGGATCTTCCCAACCCAGGGATCGAACCCAGGTCTCCCACATTGGAAGCAGATGCTTTAACCTCTGAGCCACCAGGGAAGCCCATAGATGGACCTTTGTTGGCAAAGCAACGTCTATGCACTTTAATAAGCTGTCTAGGCTGTTCATAACTTTCCTTCCAAGGAGTAAGCATCTTTTAATTTCATGGCTGTAGTCACCATCTGCAGTGATTTTGGAGCCCCCAAAATAAAGTCTGTCACTGTTTCCCTATCTATTTGCCATGAAGTGATGGGACCGGATTCCATGATCTTAGTTTTCTGAATGTCAAGCTTTAAGCAAACTTTTTCACTCTCCTTTCACTTTACTCAAGAGACTCTTTAGTTCCTCTTCACTTTCTGCCATAAGGGTGGTGTCATCTGCATATCTGAGGTTATTGATATTTCTGCTGGCAATCTGGATTCCAGCTTGTGCTTCACCTAGCCCAGTTTTTCTCATGATAAACTCTGCATATAAGTTAAATAAGCACAATGACAATATACAGCCTTCACATACTTCTTTTCCTATTTGGAAACAGTCTGTTGTTCCATGTCCAGTTCTAACTGTTGCTTCCTGACCTGCATACAGATTTCTCAAGAGGCAGGTTAGGTGGTCTGGTATTCCCATCTCTTTCAGAATTTTCCACAGTTTGTTGTGAGCCACACAGTCAAAGGATTTAACATAGTCAATAAAGCATAAATAGATGTTTTTCTGGAACTCTGCTTTTTTGATGATCCAGCGGATGTTGGCAATTTGATCTGATTCCTCTGCCTTTTCTAAAACCAGCTTGAACGTCTGGAATTTCACAGTTCACGTATTGTTGAAGCCTGGCTTGGAGATTTTAAGCATTACTTTACTAGCTTGTGAGATGAGTGCAGTTGTGTAGTAGTTTGAACATTGTTTGGCATTTCCTTTCTTTGAGATTGGAATGAAAACTGACCTTTACAGTCCTATGACCACTGCTACATTTTGCAAATTTGTTAGCATATTGAGTGAAGCACTTTCACAGCATTATCTTTCGGGATTTGAAACAGCTCAGCTGGAATTCCATCACCTCCACTAGCTTTGTTTGTAGTGATGTTTCCTAAGGCCCACTTGATTTCAGAGTCCAGGATATCTGGCTCTATGTGAGATATCACACCATGGTGATCATCTGGGTCATGAAGATCTTTTTTGTACAGTTCTTCTGTGTATTCTTGCCACCTCTTCTTAATATCTTCTGCTTCTGTTAGGTCCATACCATTTCTGTCCTTTATTGATCCTATCTTTGCATGAAATATTCCCTTGGAATCTCTAATTTTCTTGAAGAGATCTCTGGTCTTTCCCATTCTATTGTTTTCCTCTATTACAAATTATTTAAATCACCATATTTATTGGGATCAATTAGTTTATCATTCAGTCCAAATTAAATTGCATAAATAACTTTAATACCCTAC
This sequence comes from Nanger dama, assembly GCA_917880005.1. Taxonomy (NCBI): domain Eukaryota; kingdom Metazoa; phylum Chordata; class Mammalia; order Artiodactyla; family Bovidae; genus Nanger; species Nanger dama. Next base: position 35,093,695 of record CAKJTW010000016.1, on the reverse strand, counting down.
AAGCAGTATTATGTCAGAACTGTTCTGAAATGTATAATTTTGCCAGTAAAGATAGCTTACAATATTATTTATTCTGTGCGTTTGGTTTTAAAGAGCCTTAATTTTAGACTTCATTGTGCTAGACTAGATTAATATGAAAAATATTTATGTCTTATCCATGTACATTCATGACGTAAGTATACTTCTCGTTTTGACTTTCAATTTAGCAAAGTCATTTGTTTGGCTGTGGACTGCCAGCAGACATGACGTGTGACACAAGCAGAGCTTTGATAATGTGTTTATGCAGTAGACATTGAACTTGAATGGTTTTGTTTCTTCTCTCTGCAGAGCTTTCCCCTGAAAGCTGTGGTCTCATTCAAATGGGGTCTCAAATGCAAGGCTATGGAGAAACTTTATACACTATCAGTGGGAATGAAAATTGATACAGTCATTGTAACACTATGAAGGTTCATCAAAAATTTTAAAATATAACTACCCGATGATCCAGAAACACCTCTTCCGAGTTTATACCCAAAGGAAATGAAATTCTGGAAGATATCTGTGCTCCTAGGTTAGTGAAGTGAAGTCACTCAGTCGTGTCCTACTCCTTGCGACCCCATGGACTGTAGCCTACCAGGCTCCTCTGTCCATGGGATTTTCCAGGCAAGAATACTGGAGTGGGTTACCATTCGCAATAGCCAAGATATGGAAATACTTTGTATCCATTGACAGATGAGTGGATAAAGAAATTCTGATAGCATTAAAAAAGGAAATCCTACTATTTGCCACAGCATAAATAAACCTAGAGGACATTATGCTAAGTGAAATAAGTCAGACCCAGAAATTTTAAAAACCTTCATTATAGTATTTATATGTGTAATCTAAAAAAGTCAAGTAGAAAGTAGAATGGTGATTACCAGCAATCTAAAAAAGTTAAATAGAGAGTAGAGTGAAGATTACCAGGGAAGAGGAGATGGGGGAAAAGGGGAGGTGTTAGTCAAAGGATAAAATGTTGCACCTATGTAAGAGGAATCCCTGGAGATACATAGGGGTACTGCATGATGACTGTAATTAATGATACCGTTTGTTGCTGTGTACTTGCTCAGTCATGTCCAACTCTGCAACCCCAAAGACGTTCTGGCCTGCAAGCTTCTCTGTCCATGGTATCGGATACTAAAAATTTGCTAGGAAAGCAGATTTCAGGTGCTCTCATCACATACACAAGATCTGTTAAATAGCTTAACTGTTGTAACCATATCACTATGTATATCAAATCATTACACTCTACCCTTTAAATATATACAATTTTAATTTTAAAAAAAATTAAAAAATAAAGAATCAGAGAATTGAATGGTTTTGTTCAATTGTTTACTGAGCTAATATGTTCATGAATAATAAATCTTAATTGTTGACTTCCAAGTTAAAAAAAAAATCTCAAATAAATATACAGTGGACGGAGATAACTCAGCTGAACTGTAGACCCTTGAGAAAAATACATGTCATTGGTGAGGGCCATTGAGAGTATCGCATTGTTAATTAGTGGCGATGGTTAATTTTTACCCATAATACACAAAAATTTGTGGGGAAGATGGTGTAAGGCAGAGGCCAGTTGCTGCCTTGGCAAATCACCATAAGTGAAACTTCTATAATTACTTGAGTGTAATATAAATGACTAAAGGCTATTAATAATAGGATATAAAGTTGTCCAAGCAGCCTGAAAGACCTGAAATATCACATGAATAAATACAAAAGACATTCAGTGATGATTATATAGCTTCCACACACTAGCTACACTCTAGGTTAGTTTCCTTGCATCCTAAAACTCTAGGTTCTGTTTTGTACATGTGTGTCTCTGTATATTTTCTAGTCACTTGAAATGATCTGAAGACCAGTACATCCTTAACTAATACTAAAAGCTAACTAGATTTTTTTTCAAAATTATTACTCTGAAACATGCAGAGATTTTTGTCAAGACTGCAACTAGTCATTAAAACACAGAGGTATGATCCGTTTTGCACCATCATCAAGCATCAAAAGGCATTTTTAACATAATGCTATGATTCATAATCAGTTAACATTTTCTAGTATGTTGAAAGCTGAAGTATGATTTCAAAATTGAAATTGGTACTCTAGTCTCATTAATGAGTGGTTTGGAATATGTATGGAAATAGTTCTCATTTTCAATAATTCTTCTTCTTCATTATAGCATTTAAAGGGGGTAGAGGGTGGGAATTAAAAATACCATTTTACAGGCACACAAATTTTAACTAGCAGCAGATGGTAAGACTGTAAAGAAACTGCTCCTCAAGCCAAGCTTACAGAAATTGGTCTCTTTTCCTTATAGTCACACATCATTTAGTACTAGAATCAGGGGTCAGAGCAATACTTGCCACATGTTAACCCCAGTATATCTACCTCTTGCTGGTGTAGATGCTGCATTTCAAGGAATTTGATTTGAGTCAAAAAGCATGCTGTAATTTTTATTATGATAAGCCATGACCTTTGATGATATTTTGCCCAATAATGAATTCTCTGGAGAACTTGAATCTCTTTTTTTACTTGAAATAAAGCTTCATTTTATTTAAATGCTTTGTGGAACCATAAAACTGTATTCTTTTACATTCAATCTAGGGGAGGTTTTTTTGTGTGTGGTTTTTTTTGTTTGTTTGTTTTTGTTTTTTTGAGGCAAAGGAAAGATAGGGGAAATATGTGTGTTGGTGTGTAAGTATGTGTGTGTATGTCTTGATGTGGGGACAGGGAATTCATGGAGGGAAAGGTGGTAGGCTAGAAGTTAGCAGGGACAGAAAGATCCTTTACAGTCCTATGGTATTTTTTTTTCACACCCTGTAAATTCTTGGATGTGCTACTCTTCTAAAGTTGGAGGCTAATTCCCTTCCCCCTGAATATAAGTTGGGCTTTTTGAGTTGTTACTACTGAATGGCATGAGGTAAAAGTGATGCTACAGAGTTTCCAAGAACAGATGGTAAACAAGGATGGCTATTGTCTGACTCTGTTGTATTATTTGCATTAGGGAAAGACAGTTGCCAGGTTGTGAAGTAACTCAGATAGCCTTGTGTGGGGATCTGTGTGAGACACCACTGCCCATAGACAGCATGACTTGCCAGCTATGTCAGTGAGCCATGCTGACAGCAGATCCCTGAGCCCCACTCAAAGCTGCAGACGACTACAGCTCTCACATGCACGATCAAATCTCATGAAGCCAGAAATGCCCAGCAAAACCATTTTTTTTAAAATACTTTATTCTACATTACAATACTGTATTTGTTTTGCCATACATTGGCATGAATCAGCCACAGGTGAACACAATCTCCCAATGCCAAAGCCCCCTCCCACCTCTCACCCCACATCCTCTCCCTGAATCATCCCGTGCACCAGCCCCATGCATCCTGCATCCTGTATTGAACATAGACTGGCGCTTCATTCTTACAAGATAGTATACATGTTTCAATGCCGTTCTCCCAAATCATCCCACCCTCTCCCTCTCCCTCAGAGTCCAAAAGTCCGTTCTATACCTCTGAGTCTCTTTTGTTGTCTCACATAGAGGGTTTTCATTACTATCCTTCTAAATTCCATATATATGTGTCAGTATACTGTATTGGTGTTTTTCTTTCTGGCTTACTTCACTCTGTATAATCGGCTCCAATTTCATCCATCTCATTAGAACTAAGTCGAATTTATTCTTTTTAAGGGCTGAGTAATACTGCATTGTGTATATGTACCACTGCTTTCTTATCCATTCATCTGCTGATGGACATCTAGGTTGTTTCCATGTCCTGGCTATTATAAACAGTGCTGCAATGAACACTGGGGTACATGTGTCTCTTTCAATTCTGGTTTCCTCGGTGTGTATGCCCAGCAGTGGGATTGCTGGATCATAAAGCAGTTCTATTTGCAATTTTTTAAGGAATCTCCACACTGTTTTCCATAGTGGCTGTACTAGTTTGCATTCCCACCAGCAGTGTAAGAGGGTTCCCTTTTCTCCACATCCTCTCCAGCATTTATTGCTTGTAGACTTTTGGATCGCAGCCATTCTGACTGGTGTGAAATGATACCTCATTGTGGTCTTGATTTGCATTTCTCTGATAATAAGTGATGTTGAGCACCTTCTCATGTGTTTGTTAGCCATCCGTATGTCTTCTTTGGAGAAATGCTTATTTAGTTCTTTGGCCCATTTTTTTATTGGATCATTTATTTTTCTGGAGTTGAGCTGCATAAGTTGCTTGTATATCTTTGAGATTAGTGGTTTGTCACTTGTTTCATTTGCTATTGTTTTCTCCCATTCAGAAGGCTGTCTTTTCACCTTGCTTATAGTTTCCTTTGTTGTGCAGAAGCTTTTAATTTTAATTAGATCCCATTTGTTTATTTTTGCTTTTATTTCCAGTATATTGGGAGGTGGATCATAGAGGATCCTGCTGTGATTTATGCAGGAGAGTGTTTTGCCTATGTTTTCCTCTAGGAGTTTTATAGTTTCTGGTCTTACATTTAGATCTTTAATCCATTTTGAGTTTATTTTTGTGTATGGTGTTAGAAAGAGATCGTTTCATTCTTTTACAAGTGGATGACCAGTTTTCCCAGCACCACCTGTTAAAGAGACTGTCTTTACTCCATTGTATATACTTGCCTCCTTTGTCGAAGATAAGGTGTCCATAGGTGTGTGGGTTTATCTCAGGGCTTTCTATTTTGTTCCATTGATCTATATTTCTGTCTTTGTGCCAGTACCATACTGCCTTAATGACTGTGGCTTTGTAGTAGAGCCTGAAGTCAGGGAAGTTGATTCCTCCAGTTCCATTCTTCTTTCTCAAGGTTGCTTTGGCTATTCGAGGTTTTTGTATTTCCATACAAATCTTGAGATTATTTGATCTAGTTCTGTGAAAAATACTGCTGGTAACTTGATAGGAATTGCATTGAATCTGTAGATTGCTTTGGGTAGTATACTCATTTTCACTATATTGATTCTTCCGACCCATGAGCATGGTATATTTCTCCATCTATTAGTGTCCTCTTTGATTTCTTTCATCAGTGTTTTATAGTTTTCGATATATAGGTCTTTAGTTTCTTTAGGTAGGTATATTCCTAAGTATTTTATTCTTTTCGTTGCAGTGGTGAATGGGATTGTTTCCTTGACTTCTTTTTCTACTTTCTCATTATTAGTGTATAGGAATGCAAGGAATTTCTGAGTGTTGATTTTATATCCTGCAACTTTACTATATTCGTTGATTAGCTCTAGTAGTTTTCTGGTCGAGTCTTTAGTATTTTCTATATAGAGGATCATGTCCTCTGCAAACAGTGAGAGTTTTACTTCTTCTTTTCCAATTTGGATTCCTTTTATTTCTTTTTCTGCTCTGATTGCTGTGGCCAAAACTTCCAGTACGATTTTGAATAGTAGTGGTGAAAGTGGACACCCTTGTCTTGTTCCTGACTTTAGGGGAAATGGTTTCAATTTTTCACCATTGAGGATAATGTTAGCTGTGGGTTTGTCATATATAGCTTTTATTATGTTGAGGTACGTTCCTTCTATTCCTGCTTTCTGGAGCGTTTTTATCATAAATGGATGTTGAATTTTATCAAAGGCTTTTTCTGCATCTATTGAGATAATCATATGATTTTTATTTTTCAGTTTGTTAATGTGATGAATTACATTGATTGATTTGCGGATATTGAAGAATCCTTGCATCCCTGGGATAAAGCCCACTTGGTCATGGTGTATGATCTTTTTACTGTGTTGCTGGATTCTGATTGCTAGGATTTTGTTAAGGATTTTTGCATCTATGTTCATCAGTGATATTGGCCTGTAGTTTTCTTTTTTTGTGGTGTCTTTGTCAGGTTTTGGTATTAGGGTGATGGTGGCCTCATAGAATGAGTTTGGAAGTTTACCTTCCTCTGCAATTTTCTGGAATAGCTTCAGTAAGATAGGTGTTAGCTCTTCTCGAAATTTTTGGTAGAATTCAGCTGTGAAGCCGTCTGGACCTGGGCTTTTGTTTGCTGGAAGATTTCTGATTACAGTTTCAATTTCCATGCTTGTGATGGGTCTGTTAAGATCTTCTATTTCTTCCTGGTTCAGTTTTGGAAAGTTGTACTTTTCTAAGAATTTGTCCATTTCTTCCAAGTTGTCCATTTTATTGGTATATAATTGCTGATAGTAGTCTCTTATGATTCTTTGTATTTCTGTGTTGTCTGTCGTGATCTCTCCATTTTCATTTCTAATTTTATTGATTTGATTTTTTTCTCTTTGTTTCTTGATGAGTCTGGCTAATGGTTTATCAATTTTATTTATCCTTTCAAAGAACCAGCTTTTTGCTTTGTTGATTTTTGCTATGGTCTCTTTTGTTTCTTTTGCATTTATTTCTGCCCTAATTTTTAAGATTTCTTTCCTTCTACTAGCTCTGGGGTTCTCTATTTCTTCCTTTTCTAGTTGCTTTAGGTGTAGAGTTAGGTTATTTATTTGACTTCTTTCTTGTTTCTTGAGGTATGCCTGTATGGCTATGAACTTTCCTCTTAGCACTGCTTTTATAGTGTCCCATAGGTTCTGTGTAGTTGTGTTTTCATTTTCATTCATTTCGATGCATAATTTGATTTCTTTTTTGATTTCTTCTGTGATTTGTTGATTATTCAGAAGGGTGTTGTTCAGCCTCCAAATGTTGGAATTTTTAATAGCTTTTCTCCTGTAATTGAGATCTAACCTTAGTGCATTATGGTCAGAGAAGATGCTTGGAATAATTTCGATTTTTTTGAATTTATCAAGGTTAGATTTATGACCCAGAATGTGATCTATCCTGGAAAAGGTTCCGTGTGCACTTGAGTAAAAGGTGAAATTCATTGTTTTGGGGTGAAATGTCCTATAGATATCAATTAGGTCTAACTGGTCTATTGTATCGTTTAAAGTTTGTGTTTCTTTGTTAATTTTCTGTTTAGTTGATCTGTCCATAGGTGTGAGTGGGGTATTAAAGTCTCCCACTATTATTGTGTTATTATTAATTTCCCCTTTCATGCTTGTTAGCATTTGTCTTACATATCATGGTGCTCCTATGTTGGGTGCATATATATTTATAATTGTTATATCTTCTTCTTGGATTGATCCTTTAATCATTATGTAGTGGCCTTCTTTGTCCCTTTTCACAGCCTTTGTTTTAAAGTCTATTTTATCGGATATGAGTATTGCTACTCCTGCTTTCTTTTGGTCTTTATTTGCATGGAATATCTTTTTCCAGCCCTTCACTTTCAGTCTGTATGTGTCTGTTGTTTTGAGGTGGGTCTCTTGTAAGCAGCATATATAGGGATCTTGTTTTTTGTATCCGTTCAGCCAGTCTTTGCCTTTTGGTTGGGGCATTCAACCCATTTACATTTAAGGTAGTTACTGATAAGTATGCTCCTGTTGCCATTTACTTTATTGTTTTGGGTTCGGGTTTATACGTCCTTTTTGTGTTTCCTGTCTAAAGTCTATCCTTTAGTATTTGTTAGAGAGCTGGTTTGGTGGTGCTGAATTCTCTCAGCTTTTGCTTGTCTGTAAAGCTTTTGATTTCTCCTTCATATTTGAATGAGATTCTTGCTGGGTACAGTAGTCTTGGTTGAAGATTATTATCTTTCATCACTTTAAGTATGTCTTGCCATTCCCTCCTAGCCTGAAGAGTTTCTATTGAAAGATCTGCAGTTATTCTTATGGGGATCCCCTTGTGTGTTATTTGTTGTTTTTCCCTTGCTGCTTTTAATATTTGTTCTTTGTGTTTGGTCTTTGTTAGTTTGATTAGTATATGTCTTGGGGTGTTCCACCTTGGGTTTATCCTGTTTGGCACTCTCTGGGTTTCTTGGACTTGGGTGATTATTTCTTTCCCTATTTTAGGGAAGTTTTCAACTATTATCTCCTCAAGTATTTTCTCATGGTCTTTCTTTTTGTCTTCTTCTTCTGGGACTCCTATAATTCGAATGTTGGAGCATTTCATATTGTCTTGGAGGTCTCTGAGGTTGTCCTCATTTCTTTTAATTCGTCTTTCTTTTTCCCTCGCTGATTCATTTATTTCCACCATTTTATCTTTTATTTCACTAATCCTATCTTCTGCCTCTGATATTCTACTATTTGTAGCCTCCAGAGTGTTTCTGATCTCATTGATTGCATTATTCATTATATGTTGACTCTTTTTATTTCTTCTAGGTCCTTGTTAAACCTTTCTTGCATCTTCTCAGTCCTTGACCCCAGGCTATTTATCTGTGATTCCATTTTGATTTCAAGATTTTGGATCATTTTCACTATCAGTATTCAGAATTCTTTCTCAGGTAGATTCCCTATCTCTTCCTCTTTTGTTTGGTTTGGTGGGCATGTCGCCTGTTCCTTTACCTGCTGGGTATTCCTCTGTCTCTTCATCCTGGTTATATTGCTGCGTTTGGGGTGGCTTTTCTATATTCTGGGAATTTGTGGAATTCTCTTTATTATAGAGCTTCCTCTCTGTGTTTGGGGTTATATCAGTGGCTTGTCAAAGTTTCTTGATTAGAGAGGCTTGTGTTGAGGCTCTGGTGGGTGGAGTTGGATTTCCTCTCTCTGGAGTGCTGTGAAGTGTCAAGTAATGGGTTATGGGACGTCAATGATTTTGGAGTATTTTGAGCTGCCTGTGTATTGAAGCTCAGGGGCTTGTTCTTGTGTTGCTGGAGAATTTGCGTGGTATGTCTTGCTCTGGAACTTCTTGGCCCTTGGGTGGTGCTCAATTTCAGTATAGGTATGAAGGCGTTTGATGAGCTCTTATTGGATAATGTTCCCTGTATTCAGGAATTCTTTGATGATCTCAGGATTTGGAATTATGCCTCCTGATTCTGGTTTTCAGATTTATTTTTACAATAGCCTCATGATTTCTCCATCTATTCAGCACTATTGTTAAAACATCTGGGTTAATGATGATAGGTTTCTCCACCTTGAGGGTCGTCCCTAGAGGATCGCTGAGTTACTTGGAAGAGAGAAGAGGGAGAGGGTAGTTAGAGATGAGTGGAATGGGCTGAGGTGGAATCAAAAGAGGAAAGAGCAAGCTAGCCCGTAACCACTTTCTTGTGTGCCCTCCAAAGTCTGGACCTCTCAGAGGTGGTCACAGAGTTATACATGGAAGAGGAGAGGGAGGAAGTAGATAGAGGTGGTCAGGAGGATGAAAGAGGGAGATGCAAAGGAGGGATACAGATCTGGCCAGTGACCAGTTCCCTGAGGATTCTCCACCTTCAGGAGCACACAGAGATTCATAGAGTTGGGTAGAGAAGAGGAGGGGAAGGGATGAGACAAAAGCCACCTGGTGGAGAAAAGAGAGATTCCAAAAGGGGAGAGAGTGGTCAAGCCAGTAGTCTCACACTCATGTAAAATTGGGTACTGAAGATTAGGTTTTTAAAAGTAAAAATTGGCAACAAATACCAAAATGTTGAGATTAAAAATCTGGAGTAGAGATTGGATTTTCAAAGATAAAATATTAAAGATAAGAAAAAGAAGGAGAGAAAAATTTAAAAAAATTTGAGAAAAAAATAATAAAAATAGAATAAAATAAAAGATTCCAGAATTATTAAAATACAACTTCCACCACCAATAGGACTATATACAGCGTTTGCTTTAAAGATAGGGTTTTGTTTTTTTTGTAAAGTAATAATAGGTTATAAAGATAATAAATAGAAATATAGAAGACTTAAAAGTTTAAGCAAGTTTAGGGAAAAAAACGAAAAAGAAAAGAGAAAACAAATTTAAAAAGAAAAAAAAATTTTTAAAGAAAGAAAAAAAATTCTTAAAAAAATCACACTTCCACGTCATCCCCCACCCCTCCCCCAAAAAAAAATTGATCATAAAAGTAGTAACGGTATATCTGGCGCTTTCTCTGTCGTTGTAGACTGTGTGGGGTCACTACCAAGGCAGTTCCCTCTGTTTGATTTCCTCTCTTTGCTGGTCTCTTCCGTGTCTGATTTCCGTCTTGACACAGGGAGGGTGATGGTGGACTCTGCACTGAGCTTGCCCCTTCTTGCTCCTTGGGATAACCTTGTGGGGCCTGCCCTATGCTTCGTGCACTTCCCTGGTCTTTGGCGTTCAGGATTGCCGGTCAGGAAGCCCTCCGAGACTTGAATTTGGTTGAACAGGGGCTTTGTTCCCATCCCAGGTCCCCGGTCCGAGTGGCTTGGGAGTTTGACGCGGGCTATTGCAACTTCTGGGCTTCCGGGTCGCTCAATTTTCTGGGAGCTCCGCCGGGGCTCTTTCTCAGGCAGATGATGACTGTTCAGAGCCCCCCAGCAGTTTCAATAGCAAAGAAATCAGTTTGCAATTTGGTATGTAACGTCACTCTTGAGCTGCGATTGCCCCCTTCCAGCACTTAAGGCTCTGGCTGCCTGTCGCCGGAGGGGGATGGTCTGCAGCCGGCTATTGCCGATCCGTCCTTATGTTCCAGCGTTCCGCGTGTTGGCTAACCCACAGTCTGGTTTGCTAGACCAAGATAGTTCTTTCTAGCCACGCGCGGACCCGATTCTGGCCCAGTTACGCCCCGATTCTCAAGATAAGCCCTGTAGCCTACGTCTCCCATGGCCCAATTCTTAGAAAGCTCTGTCGCGGGCGCGCTCCTCCCCTGCCCAACCCCCGCTGCTGTCGGAAGCAGGCGTTTGCGCTGCTTATCCGCTGGGGGTTATACTGTTGAATTCGTAATCTGTTGGTTTTGTTTATTTATTTATTTATTCTTCCTTCCTGTTATGTTGCCCTCTGTGCTTCCAGGGCTCGCCCCATACACAGCTGTGAGAATGCTCCCCTATTTTAGGGAACCTCTCTTTTTAAGAGTCTCTTCCTGGGACAGGATTCCCTTCCCGGGACGGGGCTTCCTCCCTACCTCCTTTGTCTCTGTCTTCGTCGTATGTATTAATTCCTACCTGGTTTTGAAGCCGATGATCCTCTTTGCTGGATGCCTGATGTCCTCTGCCAGCAGTCAGAAGTTGTTTTGTGGAATTTACTCAGCTTTGAAATGTTCTTTTGATGAAGCAGTGAGGAGAAAGTGTTCTCCCCATCCTATTCCTCCGCCATCTTTTCAGCAAAACCATTCTTACAGTCCTGACCCTGTGTTATTGTGAGAAGTTAGGAAACATTATTACTATTTTCAGCCATTAAGTTTTAGAATCATTTATTACTCAGCAACAAATTGCTAATATGTACAAGTTTAAATTTATTTTTTTTTTTTGTTACTAGAAAACTATAGGTAATTTTAATAAAATCACTTCAAGAATATAATTTTGGTGGTAAAACCAATACAATGTGCTCTAAAATAATTTTTCTACTGAGCTAAATAAAGTCATCTGTAAATCCTGTAACAAAACATTAATATTTGCAAAATCTGACTAAAAAGTAAATACAACTTTCCATTTCTAACAGAGTAATTCAAAAGTTCACTCTGAGGGGACTGAGTTTTGGGTTTTATTTTGGTTTCATTGCCAAGCATAATTACATTGTTATTCAGAATTTGAGGTGTGTTACTTGTTTATTTAACAAAATACTGTTGCTCTGAAATAAGCTCATTTTCAGAGTGATAGTAATGTTTAAAAAAATCATGAAAATGCAAGCTGCATTTTTTAAAAGTTATAATCATTTAAATTCTGATTGTATCTGTAGGTTCACAATTCTCCACTCTTATTTTTAAAAAAAAACACTTTATATATGATCAATCTAGATCATAATTAGTGCATCTTAATGAAGTTTCCACCAATGAACGTAGAACAATGTACCAATAGCCAAACAGCATCATTTGTTTATCAAAGATAAATGGTACTATCTAGAAACAAAGACAATCCTTCATGAATTTTACTTTGCCAAGTAAAAATACCTCCCAAGAGCTAAAGGCACACTTTCTATTCATATCTAACACTGTAACCAACCATAAAGTCATTACTGGTTTTCAACTTAATAACCAATTAACGCTTCTCAAACAAACTGTTTTCAATCCTGATAGCTCTTTATTTTCTCTAATAAATTTGATATTTGCAATAGATGTTCATCATGAGAATAATCAAAATTAGATGAATGTGACAATAGACTGACAAAGTGTTTCACACCTCTGAATGATACCGAGTCAAGAATGGGAGAAAGAGTTGCAAAATAAGACTACTTCAATGCTACTAATGATCTTGCAATAAAACCAGCAATACATCCAATTCAAGAGCTATCATCTCACTTCCAACTTCTTCCCCTCAAGAACAATTTGAATCTCTTTGGCATCCAAAGTCTCGTAAGTCAATAAAGCTTCTGCCAGATTCTTGTGCTCTTTTGCATGAGTCTTCAAGATATGTTTTGCTCGCTCATATGAATCCCTCAAAAGGATTCTGATTTCCTGTTCAATAGCAGATTGAGTTTCTGGACTCAGTTTCCCTGTATCACTGTAGGTCATAACTCTAAGCTTTTCACTCATTCCAAATTTGGTGACCATGCGCTTTGCTATTTTGGTTGCATTATCAAAATCACTGGAAGCACCTGTTGTAATATGGTCACTTCCAAATATAAGCTCCTCTGCCACTCTTCCTCCCATGCTGACATCCATCTGGGCAAGCAGCTGAGCTCTAGTTTCATTCCACCGATCATTCTCAGGCAACAGGGACACATGTCCAAGTGTTGGCCCTCGAGGCATGATTGTAGCTTTGTTGATAGGCATTGCATCTTTAGTATAATATGCAATAATAGCATGACCGGACTCATGATATGCTGTGATCGTTTTGTTTTTGTTATCAATTTCCACACTTCTACGTTCAGGCCCCATTAGGATTTTATATTGATTTCATTTTATAATCACACTATAGATAATATTGGTACCTCCTTTTTAGTTAAAAGATTTCTTTTTATTTAAAAAACTTGTATACTAGAAGTGAAAGAAACGTGAAGTGAAAGTGCTAGTCACTTAGTCCTGTCCAGCTCTCTGTGATCCCATGGACTGTAGCCTGCCAGGCAAGAATATTGGAGTGGGTTGCCATTCCCTTCTCCAGATTTTCCCAGCCCAGCGATCGCACACAGATCTTCATCATTGCAGGCAGATTCTTTGCCGTCCGAGCTACCAGTGCCACAAAGATTCTCTAATATTAGAAAACTGAGGGCTGGTTCTCTTGCTGATGAAGCACACAGTATATCTTAACTCCTTCTAATTACTTTGTTCAGTGTTTTTAACATGTGTGTTTTAATATTCATGTTCATGTGATGACTGCTACTGTGCCACCAGCTATTGCAACTTTTGTGGGGAGAGGAATAGGGGAAAAGGGCTGAATTCAATAGTGTGTCCTTAGAATACCTGTGCTTATTTGGGTCAAGAAGAAAAACCCTCTCCAGCACTCTATCCTACACTACAGTGACCAAGGTGTTAATTGCCTCCCTTAAGCTGCAAGGAAGGATCAGCACATTGACCTCTCAGGGAAAATCTGGAATCTGAAGGTAGTAAGATATGGAAAATGGACATTTCTAGGCAATTCTCTGTACCTCTCATCATCTACCCTATGTTCACATAAACTCTTTTTCTACTTTTTAATTTTGCAGACAGACATCCCAAAAGGTATAACATCCACACCAGTCATGGACTATAGCTCAAAGTTTAAGAGCTCTGAGTGGTGTACGGATCAATTCAGTACTCCTAGAACAAAGAACAAAAGTAACAACGTATGCCATAGGGGAAAAAAACTATTTTATGGTTGTAAAATAAATGGGTCTTTATGCTTACTAACAGCCAGGTGCTCAGTTAAAATGAGTTAATTTACCTTTTCTTAACATGAACAGATCATTCAAGAGACGTAAAATTATTCTTGCTCCAATATTCAAGGTATACTTTGATGTAAACTATTCAGTGCAAATTTTTATAATCTCTTTAAATTTTCATATTTCTTTAGATATTAAGAGAAGCTGCTGACTACAAGCTAAAAATTAAAGTTTAGCCCACTCCTTAGGTAACTAGTAAATTCAAAATTCATTAAATGCACACTTTGCTATTAAGAAACAATTATGTACAATCATTATAAATTCTTGTCAAACTTGTATGAGTTTATCTTAAACTTAAATGGTTAATGATGTAATAAGTATATATGTATGGGTGTGTGTGCTGCACGTGTGCTCAGTCGCTTAGTTGTGTCCAACTCTGCAACCCCATGAACTGTAGCCCACCAGACTGTAGCCCATGGGATTTCCCAGACAAGAATACTGGAGTGGGTTGCCATTTCTTACCCCAAGTATATATGTAGTTTTCTCAAAAACAGTTCATCTGCTCAAAGCAATTGCAAAATAAGTTTCCTTGAAAATGGCCTATTATAAGTCTAACAGTTTTAAGAATGTTTTTATAAAAGCCTCTGGACCTTAAATTCAATATCATTTACTGAGCAACTGATTTAAATTTCTCTCAGAATTATATTAAATGAGTAAAACCGTTAAAAAAATAAGTCCTTATTATACCGTGGAATATTAGAGAAGAATTTATGAAATAAACCCCAAAGGTTTTGTAAAGTTTCTTTAAAAATGTGATTTATAAAGAAAAAAGCAATAGAAAAAGAGAAATACCAAAAAAAAAATGGTAAGAACAATAGAAATGCTTAAAGATTAATTAAACAGAATTGGCTATAATACAATCCACAACCACAACAAACATAGAGTGAGAGAGAGATGTTAAGATATATAAAGTTTGATTCAAAGGACAAATTCAGTTAACAGTGAAGAAAATAAAATCAGAAAAAAAATCAAACCTGGGGAAAAAAACTTAGCTTTACATTGAAAAAGCCAACTAAACACCAAAGAGAATGACTTAAAAAAAAAAAAAATCTTATAATTTGATACATTCTTGGCCAATGTTTGATAGAGGTTCTAAAAATTTTATGATGAAAATCTTGAGGATGTCTCCCAGCAAAACAGAAGAGTAGTTTAAGAGAAAGGAAGATAAAGGATCCAAGCAACAATGTGATTCACATAAATATTCAGTAAAATAAGATTTTGCAACATACTTATAAAGTAATAAGTTCAAATGAAAGTAATTTTCTATGAAGAATGTTTTCAAGAAGACATTTTCTATTTAGCCTATACTGTAATTAGGATTCTGAATATCTAATGACTATCCATTGTGGTCTGAGACATATTGAAATGATTTATTATTGTGTGTGATTGCTAGAAAGTAGTAAAACAGGAACTCGTGTAAAAACTTCTCCCTTGAGCTGCATTAGATCAAACTTAGGAGCATAGTTTTATTCTCTCTGTCTAGGCATCTTGGTTAATTTTGTGATGAATTCACACAGTAACAATGTTGCAGTGTAACCCCTCCTACCTCAGAGTGTGACTGTATTTTGAGAGAGGCTTTTAAAGAGGTAATGTTAAGTGAGATCATTAGGATGGACCCTCATCTTATGAAAAACTATACATTTTTTGTATAAACTATTAAAAAATACATTTCCATTGTTTAAGCCTCTTGCTTCTTTGTGATAGCTGCTTTGGCAAACTAATACTAACATTATCACACTCAGGGACAAAATGGAATAAGAATGTACTAATTTTTTAAGTGAACTAATTACATCATGTTCATAACAGAATAAAATAGGCCTGACTAAATTTGATAAATAAAGAAAAATAGAACAAACATCTAATGTAGAAAATTGTTGAGGAAAGGAGAATTAAAATGACTAAAAGTGATTGCTACTTAAAACAGTACTAGAAATGAATAGGAAATGAGAGGTATTCAACTTTTTAAAAATAGCATTCTGCCCTGAAAAGAATTTCATCAACACCATCTTTCTAGGTTCCATATATATGCATTCATATACTATATATTTTTTTCTTTCTCCCTTCACTCTGTAAAACAGGCTCTCTGTTTATCCACCTCATTAGGACAGACTCAAATGTGTTCTTTTTTATGGCTGAGTAATATTCCACGGTGTAAATGTACCACAGCTTCTTTATCCACTCATCTGTCAATAGACATCTAGGTGCTACTAGACATCCAGTGCTGCAGTGAACATCTGGGTACATGTGTCTCTTTTGATTATGATTTTCTCAGAGTTAATGCCCAGTAGTGGCATTTTGGGTCATATGGTAGTTCTATTCCTAGATTTCTAAGGAGTCTCCATACTGTTTTCCATAGTGACTATATCAGTTTACATTCCCACCAACAGTGCAAGAGGGTTCCGTTTTCTCCAAACCCTCCCTAGCATTTATTGTTTATAGATGTTTGAATGATGACCATTCTGACCAGTATGAGGTGATACCTCATTGTCATTTTGATTTGCGTTTCTCTAATAATGAGTGATGCTAAGCTTCTCTTCATGTGTTTCTTCAGTTCGTGTGTTTCTTAGCTGTCTGTGTATCTTCTTTGGAGAAATGTCTGTTTAGGTCTTTGGCCCATATTTTGATTGGGCTGTTTGTTTTCCTGATGTTGAGCTGTATGAGCTGCTTATATATTCTGGATATTATCCTTTGTCAGTTGTTTCATTTGCAATGATTTTCTCTCATCCTGAGGGTTGTCTTTAGTAGAGACAAGACATAGACAACAGGCCTGTGGACACAGTGGGGGAAGGAAAGCTTGGGATGAATTGAGACAGTAGCATGGAAACATGCATTAGCATATGTAAATAGATAGCCTGTGGAAATTTACTGTATGATGCAGTTCAAATCAAGTGTGCTATAATAACTTAGAGGGGTGGCGTGACGTGGGAGGTGGGAGAGGGGTTCAAAACAAAGGGGATATCTGTACACCTGCAACTGATTCATGTGGATGTATGGCAGAGACCAACACAACATTGTAAAGCAATTATCTTTTGATTAGAAATAAATTAATTGAGAATGGCATTGAAATATGTATAATATCATATATGAAACGAATTGCCAGTCCAGGTTCAATGCATGATACTGGATGCTTGGGGCTGGTGCACTAGGACAACCCAGAGGGATGGTACGAGGAGGGAGGAGAGAGGGGGTTCAGGATGGGATACACGTGTATACCTGTGGCAGATTCATCTTGATGTATGGCAAAACCAATACAATATTGTAAAGTAATTAACCTCCAATTCAAATAAATAAATTTATATAAAAAACGAAAGTATTTGAAAAATAAACTCAAAATGCATTGAAGAGCTTAAAAATAGCATTCTATACTGTGATTTTGTCTGTGAATTACTTTTCACCAAAAAAGTAGATGCAATTAATCAGTTTTGAGCTGTTTATGAAAAGTTACCATAGACTCTGTGGCTTCTGTATCAATTTTTTTCCCTGGTATGTTTTTATTGCATGAGCTATTCAGGCTTACAGAATATGAAAAAGAAAGTAAATGGTTGTTGAAACTAATTTATTATCTGGTTTCCTAAAATGAAGAATATGTTGGTAACAAAACATACGGGAAAACTTTGAGACTTCAAAGGAGATATCATTGGAAGAAGCAGACTGGGGCTAAGGTATACTGTGGGGAATTTTTATAAATTATAACCACAGGCATTGAAACAGTGACAGGTGGTAGAAGAAGAGATGAAATACAGAATGGTGGTGATGAAGGTGAGGCAGAGATGACCAGATTCAGCTTGCTGGAAGGATTTCAATTCAATATAGTATCTTTGAAAAGTGAATGGTCTCTGAAACTGACTGAGGGACAATTCTATTGTACCCATGTCTTATTCATTGACATTAAATGTGTCTAGTCATTCAACTCTTGAAAGTATTAGAAAATAAATAATGTAAATTGTATTATTTGCATGTAGGCAGTCTTTTAAATGAGGTTCAGAGTCATAATCAATTAACAAAGGAAAAGACAGAGATCATTGTCTTTAATTCAGAATAGAGGTCTGAATTAACTTATTTACTAGTATGTCTCCAGGAATGGTGTTCTGTGCTGTATTTAGTTGCTCAGTCATGTCCAACTCTTTGCAACCCCATGGTCTGTAGCCTGCCAGGCTCCTCTGTCGATGGGGATTCTCCAGGCAAGAATACTGGAGTGGGTTGCCATGCCCTCTTCCAGGGGATCTTCTCAACCCAGGTATGAAACCCAGATTTTCCACATTGCAGAAGATTTTTTTTACCATCTGAGCCACCAGGGAAGCCCAGGAAAGGCATAACATAGATCAAAAATTAAAATGTATTTGACGATCTGTGTTGTATAATGCAGACAGGATGGCTTTCATAAAGAAACATATATTTTTTCATATATGCTGCATAATTTTATTACTCAGTTTAAATGAGATTGAATTTGGAGATTATCTGTGAGCAGATTGAAGCAGTTATTGATGGACAAGATAAACACAACTGTATAATATCTGATGCAAGCCATTCAGAATTATTTAGTCTTTTTCATTGATCAGAAAATTTATCTTGTTTTTATAATAATAAAAAATCATCATCAAATGACATGCAGTGATGGAATTTCCATCATGTACATCTTTCCATTTCAGCCAAATTCATGGAAAAATATTCTACACTTGTTTTAGTCCATCAGAGCTACTGTAATGAAGTACAGCAGAATGGATAGCTTCTAAACAAGAGAAATTTAATTCCTATAGTTGTGGAGATTGGAGATTGTGAATGCCAATGTCAGGAGCCAGCATGGTCTGGGAAGGGCCCTTCTCTGGGTTGCAGACTTCCGATCATACCCTGACATGTGGAGAGGGGCTAGATAGAGTTCTCTGAACTCTTTTTTCTAAAAGCACTAATCCCAATCATGAGGCTCCATCCTTATGGTCTAAGTGCCTCCCAAAGCCCCCCACCTTCTAATATCACACTGGATGTTAGGGTTTCAACTTAGGGATTTGGGGAGGACACAAATAATCAGCCTACACACACATTTGTTCATCCTGCTTCTTCGTGCCCCTGTCATTCTTCAGTCTCTGGAACCTGGCCTTGACTCCCACGGTTCAGTCATCTCCATAGATGTGCAAGGGCTTCTGTGTAACTGTCTTCATCTTAGCTGACTTTTCAGAAACTCTGAGCTACATCCTTCTTTATTTACCTCTCTATTGGTAATTTCTATTTGAATCTTCCTTAAATAGCTCAATATTAAACTTTCCAAAATGGAGCTATATCTTTCTCCTTGTTATTCCATGGTCTAATCAGGTGAGCCTTCCAACTTCTTTTTCAACCTGTGTACTAATCGCTCTCCCTCTTTAGTTGCTAAATCGTGTCTGACTCTTGTGACCCTGTAGACTGCAGCCTGCTGGGCTTCTCTGTCCATGGGATTCTCCAGGCAAGAATACTGGAGTGGGTTGCCATATACTTCTCCAAGGGATCTTCCCAACCCAGGGATCGAACCCAGGTTTCCTGCACCAGAGGCAGATTCTTTACCAACTGAGCTACAAGGGAAGCCCATTAAAGTCAATGCTATGCCCTAGATATGTTTTTCTAATCTAACCATTTCTCTCTGTCCATGTGTCCTTATTATAGTCAAGACTAGTTTTATTTTTTGCCTGGATTGTGGTCATGACCTTCTAACTAATCTTTTTCTCTATGTTTTTTTCTAATCCATTCCATTCCCCATATCATAAGCAATCTTATTCAAAAATGAATTGTACAAACATGTAGTATGTGTATGGTGAAGGAAACGGCAATCCACTCCAGTATTCTTGCCTGTGGACAGAGGAGCCTGGTGGGCTGCTGTCTGTGGGGTCGCACAGAGTCAGGCACAACTGAAGTGACGCAGCAGCAGCAGCAGCAGCAGAAATATGTATAAACATATATGTGAGTATATGTGTACATTTTGGGTGTGAAAGTGTATATGTGCATATATATGTATGTGTGCAATTACACAGTCTTGGTTCCTCTCAATGTGGCATTCCAAATACTTATTCTGGTTTATAAAGATCGTGTGTAGCTTTGGCTATCTCTTCTTATATCTGTTTACTTATTCTGCCCCCATCTCTCATTATATCACCCTTACATTTAACTGTTGAACCATTTTCAGTTCCAGTTTGCTGATGAGTTTTCTCACTTTAGGGTTTTAAAGCACCCTTTTCCTTCTATTCACAACTTTTTAATTCACAATGTTCTACTACATTCCTGCTCCTACTTCTGAATAACTCTGTGGATTAAAAGGGTCTGGGTCTGTAGCTGGTTCTCACATTTCTTTTGGCCTCCTGGACATGAACTATTGCCATCAATTTTTCTTGAACTATCAACTCAAGGACTTTCTGAGAGTAGACTTGTATTAGAGCAAAATAAGTGACAATCCAGGTGGTGACTACAGGACTAGCTACAGCACCTATTTTTAAGTATGAAGTGTTGATGATGAGTTATAGCTGAGAATATGCACATGAGTCCATAGCCCTGAGTGAATGCCTAGAATACCACACATAAAAATTGAAATGAGCTTAGGGCTGGGACCTTTCAAACCTGAAGTTCTGCATGTGGTTAGCTTGTCTTTCATGCTATGCTTCTCTCAAGTGCGGGATGACATAAAGTCTGCCTGGGATTCATGGAAACTCCACAAAGCTGCTGTTGTGGCATTCTCAATTGTTTCCTTTCTGTATCTTTCTAGGGATCAGTCAACCTGATGCTAGCTGAAGTATATTGTGTCTTATGAGTTCCATTGTCAGTCTAAACCTAAGATCACTGCTGCCAGTAGAGTAGAGACGCACTTGAATCTCTATTCATTAAATTTAGCTACTGGCTCACTTCCTCCAGAAAGTATTCCCTGACTGACCAGGTAAGTCAAGAATTGAAGTCATAGTGCACCAGCCCCAACCATCCAGTATCATGCATCAAGCCTGGACTGGCGATTAGTTTCATATATGATATTATACATGTTTCAATGTCATTCTCCCAAATCATCCCTCCCTCTCCCTCTCCCCCAGAGTCCAAAAGATTGTTCTATACATCTGTGTCATTTTGCTGTCTCGCATACAGGGTTATCGTTACTATCTTTCTAAATTCAATAAATTTATATTTTAAAAAAGAATTGAAACCCTAATGTCCTCATAAAGCAGATACACTTCTCTCCTCAGTAGTTATTAAGCTATATAATTCTTTATTCATCAATAATTGTATACTTTCTCTTACTCATTGGTATTTCCCAAATATGTGATACAATGTCTGACACTTAGTAGCTTTTGAATAAAATTATTAAATAAACAAATGGCTAAAGACTATAAATCTATCCCTGCCATGGAGAATAGGGAACTGGTAAATAAAGTTTAGGTAAGTAAAGCTCAGTTTTCTATTTATTCTCCCATTGTATCACTTTATTCTTGCTATGTAACAGACCTTCAAAACTGGCTTAAAGTGATAATAATCATTTATTACTGAGCATGTGTCTGCAGGTTGCCTGGGAAGTGGCTGGTCAAGGCTCAGTGTGGTTAGGATGCCCTGCTTTCAGCTGCAGTAACTGGCTAGCGCTCTCTCTTACTGTAGGACCATGGGTCTAGTCCACAGGTCTCTCATGCTTCTTGGACCAGCAAGATGGGTAGGGTATACTGTTTATATGACAGAGGCAGAGGTGCAAAAGAGAAAGTAAATGTATGCCAGTTCTCTTTCAACACTCCTTGGCAGTGACATGGTGTTATTTCTGCCCACCTATCATTGACCAAAGCAAATGATAAAATCACATCTAAAGTCAAGGGCCAGGAAAATACATTTCACCCACAGAGAGGCCATGGCACAGCAAGTAAAACAACAATGTAAAAAAACTGTAACTATGTGATGAATGTGTTAATTGACCTTATAGCAATAGCAATTATAGCAGTATACCCATATATCAAATGACTACTCTGTATACCTTAAACTTTTGCAATGTCATATGTCTATTTTGTGGAAAAGGCAATGGCACCCCACTCCAGTACTCTTGCCTAGAGAATCCCATGGATGGAGGAGCCTGGTAGGCTGCAGTCCATGGGATTGTGAAGAGTCGGACACGACTGAGCAACTTCACTTTCACTTTTCACTTTCACACATTGGAGAAGGAAATGGCAATCCAGTCCAGTGTTCTTGCCTGGGGAATCCCAGGGACAGGGGAGCCTGTTGGGCTGCCATCTATGGGGTCGCACAGAGTCAGACATGACTGAAGCAACTTAGCAGCAGCAATATGTCTATTTTGAGGGCTTCCCAGGTGGCACAATGGTAGAGTATCTGCCTGCCAATTCAGGAGACGCAAAAGAGGTGGATTTAATCCCCAGGTCTGGAAAATCCTCTGGAGAAGGGAATGGTTACCCACTCCAGTATTCTTGAATTCCATGAATAGAGGAGCCTGGTGGGCTACAGTCCATGGGATTGCAAAGAGTTAGATGCAACTGAGCATAGAACATGCCTATGTTACCTCAAGAAAGCTGGAGGAAAAAAATCAGATTACATACTGAGCCAAATTTCAACTAATTTGTATGGGCAGTATGAAACCAGCCTGCCAGGCTTGTCTGTCCATGGCATTTCTCAAGCAAGAATCCTGGAGTGGACTGCCATCCCTTCTCCAGGGGATCTTCCTGACCCAGGAATCAAACCCAAGTCCCAAGTCTCTCTCATAGCAGGCATATTCTTTACCATCTGAGCCACCAGGGAATCCCCCAACTTTTATAATATGGAGATATATATATATACACACATATATATATATATATAATTTCTCTAAGTTAGGTGGTCTGGGTTTTTATGATTATAGAAAAATAATATATATAAACTGTAGCCCACCAGGCTTCTGCATCTATGGGATTCTCCAGGCAAGAATATTGGAGTGGGTTGCCATTTCCTTCTCCAATATATATAGTCTTAAGACCAAGTTTGTTTCTCCTGAAGAATGGCTATTTTAAATGTAGAAGCTCCGTTGCTCAGTTCTTCAGGTCCAAGTATTGTTTTTGTTGTTGTTACTTGAATTTTGTGGATAATTTCCTTGAACCTTAATTGGTCTTGGCCTGCAAATATCTAACTCAAGTTGCATTGCTTTCTACTGAACAGTTGAGATTGTCATTAGCATTACTGAACATATTTCCACAGTTTTGTAATTTATTTTAGTCAAAGGAAAGATCAATTGCATTTTGAAAATATTGTTCACATTGTTAGGATCCTTCCAATCAATTCAGACAAGGAAGGTGTAGATTCATTATTTTATAATCTAGGTAGCATTGAAGGTAATGATAAATGCTTTCCTCCAAGTAAAAACACACCTTTATTTCTTTTTAACCTACAAATTACTTGTATAACTCGATAGTTTAGTCTGCTTCCAGTGTTTAAAAAGTAGATGATTTAAGGTCAATTGGTGAATTCATTCCTCTTGACTTTAAATGTGTCTCCATTATATGCATTCCAAAGAAAAAATATTACCTAATCTGCAAAGATATATTTTAATCTCTAAACAATTTCTTGGATACATTTACAACTATAATTTTGTGTATTGTGAAGCACTCTAATTATTCAATGTGAATTCTAGTCTAATGTTTAGCAAAAAAAAAAAATGTAAAAGCATGCATAACATTGACTGCAGATAAATGCACTGAGGAACAGAAGGAAATAGCAATGTTTTAAAGGCATTCAGATTCCTAGTTTTTAAGCCACTAATGCTAGTTATAAAGTTGGTTAAGGTAGGCTTGGGGAGAAAATATTTGAGAAGGAGTTATAAAACATCACGCAGTTTTTATATTTATTTCTCTTATTCTAAAATATCTTTCTTGACAGTAGTTGTATTGAGATGGGAACTATTGAGAGCTGATCCATATTGCTAGAATGTCATGAAGAAAGGTGCCATGCTCAATAAATATCACACATCAATGATTGCAATAGACTGAGTGTTTGGGTCTCCACACACTGCTGATTCATGAGTTGAAATCCTAATGCCTAAGGTGATTGTATTAGGAGGTGAGGTCTCTGGGACGTGATTCAGGAGAGTGGAGGTCTTATGAAAAGTATCAGTGACCTTATGAATGAAGCCCCAGAGAGCTCTCTTGCCCACTCTAGGTATGAGAACATTGAGAAGTCAGAAAGCATCCTCCCACCAGACCCTTATCTTGGACTTTCTAAACTCTTGAACTGTGAGAAATAAGTTTCATTGCTTATAAGCCACAAAGTCTATCATGTTTTATATAGCAGTCTGAATGGCATATAAAAGTGACTTTTATAAATCTTTGTTTTGTTTTACTGAGTATGTAGTTAGGTGATTGTAGAGTGTTTTCTACCCTCTACACTTTCTGCTTGATAAGATTGGTCTGTACTTTTGTACATATGTATGTACATATGTATTCATAGCCGTATGTTTGCTTAATAATCTTATGAGAAAGGTCACCATATTTGGAGGGATAGAATAAAAAAACACATGGTATAAAGCAGCGACGCTGTTCAGTCTGTGAATGTGTGCATTCCCAAAGTTCTTTGATAACCTCACAAAAAGTATATGCAACTTTTTATGATATATGATGTTTCAAAGAGAATGCATGTTGATTCACGTATGAACTTTAGAACAATGGTATTACATATAATTAGAATCTGAGGGACAAGAGACAAAAATCAATAGATCTATTTCTGTCTTACTTATCTTGGTATTTTCCTCTTTTACATATGGCAGACACTTCATATTCTACTGGGAATAAGTGGTAGAGGAGTCAAGAACTGTGAATTAAAAGTATAGTATATAATCGGAATAAGAGGATTAATATTGTAAGATGGGTGGATTGGTGAGAAGACAAAAAGTAAAACTTGAGTGAAGAAACTAAAAATGGGGACTTTCCCTGGCGATTCAGTGGTTAAGACTCCATGTTCCCAGTGCAGGAGGTATGGGTTTGATCCCTGGTCAGGGAACTAAGATCACACGTGTTGCACAGTGCCTCAAAAACAAACAACAACAACAACAACAAAGACCTAGATACACTGGGAAAGATAGAGCCTTTAAGTATAGATAACAGAGTCTTTATGGGACCTGGTTTGACCTGAACTGAGCATCTAAAGACAGACAGAAATTGAGGCTGAATGTTGGAGTCAAGAAGAAAAATACATAGATTAGTTAGGCAGAAACTAAAATTTAGCCTTGGACTGAAGTTCCAGGATCCTAGCCAGAGATAATTACGAATCCCAAATTTATAGATTCTCCCTCTTTTCTAAACTATAACACATCTTACATGAAATATTTTATTAATTTCTTACAACATTCCTAGAATAATTATTATTTTTGATTAGTCTTTTGCAAAGGAAGTAGTTGAGATGCTAGACGTTAATCTACCCAAAGGCCCCATAGCTGGAAATAGGGGAAGCCAGGATGGAAACCCAGGCATTGCTCTGGGAGCTCATGCTCTTAACCTGGAAGGGTCCCTGGAGAAAGAAGGGAGCGAAGGGGTATAGCTTCTCACCATTCAGCTGGAGTTCAGAGCACACTGTGTGATGAGATGTGTGAGCGGATATGTCCTGGTAAGGTGTAGGCTTGCAAGCAAGGTAGCACTTCCATCAACCAGTCTCAGCATATGTAAAAGCAGCAGCAGTGGCCATGTGGATACAGATTCCCAAGGCATTAGGAGAGATGACCTTGAACTTTGTTCAGGAGGCTAGATGGGAACAATTCTGATTGTGGCATCAAGGCCAGAATGATATTCAGTGTTTGGAGTTCCCTGGGGCAAAGGAACAAACAAAAAGTTTTCACTAACCCTTTTAAAATCGTAGATAAAAGCCAGTTACATCTCTAAACATTTCAGAGGACACTGGTGCCTAGATTGAAACTGCCAAATGTAATCATTTTGCACCATCCACCTTTATAACAAAGGTTTATATGTTTTCACTTCTTTAGAAGAAGGCTTGTGACCACAGAACAATTTTTTTTTTCAGCATGTTTTTTGCTTGAAAGGATTCTAGGCCTCGAGGGTATTATGCTAGGAACTCACAGACAATAAAATAAATTGAAATAGAGACACTAGACA
Source organism: Nanger dama (assembly GCA_917880005.1). Taxonomy (NCBI): domain Eukaryota; kingdom Metazoa; phylum Chordata; class Mammalia; order Artiodactyla; family Bovidae; genus Nanger; species Nanger dama. The sequence continues at coordinate 35,067,919 of CAKJTW010000016.1, read as the reverse complement.
CTATTAAGTTATAGGTGGTTACTAATAGGCAGTTTTGCAGTAAAGGACTGAATATGGAATTGCACATCGAATTCTACCACAATAGTTACTAGCTGTAAAATAGGGCATTATGTTCCTTGTGATTTCAGACTTTTTGAGCATTTATTGCATTTTTTTCTGGATTTTTTTTTATAACTGGACTCATGGCTTTAAATTGAGCGATGTTGTCCTGAAGAATGTATTTGAAAAATATATATATCTTGAGCATATTATTTGAAAATGCAATTAATATCCCTTTACAAATAAGACTGTCTTGTCTTTTCCAGTTTTTCAGATACTCTGACATATGTATGTAGTATGTGTTCAGTAAATGGTAACTATTTTGCTTTTCATATCTGAATTTAAAAAAAAACAGCTTGTGAATTATTTACTGAAATGCTTTGCGCTGTTTTCATAGGATATCTTTGTTCTCCAAGTTCACTGGATGAAAGTTGTCATACAGGGCCATGAGGAAGAGGCTGGGTTTCCAGACCTATTATCTCAAGAAATAGCTGTTCTCTTGGTTGGAACATTGTTCATTCCCTTGGGCCACAGAATGAGGACAGATGTGAAAAGGATGAATCCTTGCTGATAATTTTATCAGACCTTATAATCCTTTGACTTTTAACAAACTCTGCAGTGGAACTTGAGGAAATGTGACATAGTGTGGTGGAGTTTGAACTGCATAGAGCAGAAAAGGAAGGTTGTACAGAATTTTGTGCAGGTGTGCATGTATTTATGTGGTTGCCTCAGAATTCTGTCATATCTGCTATTTGCAGGTCGTGCAGCCCTCTTTCCTTTGAAAATAGCCTCCCTTTTCACTTTGGTCTTGGTGAAGCCAGGGAGGCCATAAGGATCTGGGCTGCTCTGGGCTCGCTGGTTTTGCATCCAGGTTTTAATACTTACTGTGTGACCTTGGGCAAGTTACTTAACCTCTCTGCATGTCCTTTTCTTCATCTTAAAATAGTTAATATGAAACCTTCCATATTAAGTCATTATATATTAGGATTTGTATAACCTGGATTTCCCTAAAGAGCAGAGTCTAAGATACAGGATTGGGTGCCGTTGGTTTGTTGCAGGAGATGATCACATGCGGTTGGGTCCAGGAAAGAGTAAATTAGTGAAGACACAAGAGTTAGTTTAGAGCTCTGTCCCAAGCTGGTCACTGCTATGATCACTGGGGTTCAACCCTGATGCAAGTCCTTTGAGACCTGTACAGACTTTCCCAGAGAAAGGTCTACCAAGAAACTGAGGAGCAGAGTATTCACAGACCCCCTTTCCTAGTGTGTTCCCCATGGGGTGTTAACTTTGACACACTTGGAAGTTTGCACACATTTATCTGAACAGTTCCACAGGAATCTCTCCCAGCTCAGGGACAGAAGATCAGGGCAGATACTGGGAGGTTTGTTGCCACACAGAGGCAAGATATTGTCAGAATATGCCTGGTGACTGCCACCAAGCAGCTGAAGTTAAAAAGACGCACTAGGTGATATAAGAAGGGGAGGTGTTGCTTTGGGATTAAATGGGGGAAATGTGTGCAAAATGTCTAGACCATCATCATGGTAAGCACTCAATACCTGTTAACTAGCAAACAGATAATACTGTTCTGGCCAGAGGTATGTAAGTATTTTATAGAAAATTATGTCTCTAGACTTCTTCCCTTCTTACAACATGTATGTTATGTTGTAGAATAATACTGTCAGAGCTTTACTATACCACATTCCAGTAACAATAGCACAATGTTGGTTACTCCCCTCTCTCCTCAGGGGAAGGAATAATTAATTGTAGTTTGAACAATGTCAAAAGAATCCCTAGGCTTTAAGTAAGGCTATCCAAGGGACATAAAGGTTAACAAATTCCTATGGACACAAAGACATCTGATCAGTGTATGAGCTTAAATAAGATGTTTTCCCAACCTCAACACATACATGCAAGCACACACATACACATATATACACAGAGTTCAGCTGCTATAAAATATGAATATGAGCTACTTTTCAGGGAATTTTTAGATCTGTTTCAACCCACAAATGAGGTAAGCAATTTGAGCTGAAAGTGAGACCTATATATTTTCTTAATTCCCAGTTGCTTCACTGAGAACACTGAACTTTTTCTCATCACTGTAGATAATGAATTAGCAAGCTTAGCTTTAGATCATTCATACTGTTTTTCTTAATCTATAATTGAAAAAATGTGCTTCCTTTTGTCTTTCTTTTCTTTGATGCTTCCTTGTGATACTTAAATTTTTATTTCTTTATGCTGATAAAATATGGAGAAACATGTAGGCAGAGTGTTGAGCAAGATACCTATCTATAAGTGAAGACTGTTTTAAAAGTTTGCCTTTCTTATAGAAGATGGGGAAATTGGATAGATTTTCTAAGGAGATAAGTAAACATAGTGAATATAGAATATAGGGGTTTTTTTATTAAAAGCAGAAAGAATTGCTTGGGAGAAAAGTAAAAATATAAATAATCATCAGCCTTTTTGTCCACAATTGTGTTCCCACAGGTCAAGATGTCTTTTTAAATATTTTGCATTTGCTTTTAAGTCTAAAAGTTATTTATACATTTTCTGAAATGTCTATCCAGTGTGTGTTAAACATTCTTTAAAACCTTATTGAAATTAAAACTATTGATACACTTTTAACAGATCTGTTTAAGTTTATTAAATCCAACACTTTGACTCATTTGTGGGTGACCTCAAAAATCCTAGCACTGCCTGTGCAAAGGAAATCACTGTTTGGGGTTACTTGTGCTCTTTCACAGAAAACGCTGAAGAGCTCAGATGAGTACCCCATAATGGGTTTACCTTGGCTCCTCACAATGCATTTAACTACAGCAGTGATAATGAATGGCCACAAATCGAGGCATAAATTTAAGACTTGGGAAGTTTAGGTCTGGTGTTAGGAGTGCCTTACTATAAATAAGGACTGGCTGCCCTTGAACATTTTTAAAGCATGTGTGGATCTGGTGTTAAAACTAGCAAAATTCATTGCTCATTTTTCCTTTGCTGGTAGAAGAATTTACAGTATGTCTCTTGGGTCTCTTGAGCTATGTGGGAATACACAAATCTCAGCTTTAGCGAGAGCCATGCGGTGCCTTTATTAGTCTTAGGGGAACCAGAATCAGCTCCATTGATTTGGAGATTTGCTCCTTTTAGAAAATTACATGGACTTCTGTATTTAGGATGCCCTATATTACCTTAATCGTGACTCTTGTAACACAGTTACTGCTTAATGTATGACTTTTCTTTGCAACTTTTATCACCTTAACTCTGCTGGTTGGATTCGAAGATTAGAGCAATTAGCAGAAGACAGTTGACCTTCTCCAGGGTCATCACAGAGAGCCCTTGCCAACCACTGAGATATTTGGATTATTTTAGGCAGTGATGATTTAGATTATTCAAAATAGTAGTAATAAAAATTAATAGAGAATTAGGAAAATGGTTTATTGTTTAATTTCTCATTTTATAAAAGGTGTATGTTTTCCAATGGATTATATGCACTAACATGTTCTGCTAATAATAATTCATATTTTTGCTATAAACAGTGTGGGCAAGATGCTAGGAACAAAAGAAAGGAGAGAAATTGCCCTAAAGATGCTTACAGCCTAGTATGGGCAATAAGACAGTTTAAAAAATAGCTACATACCTGAAAGAAATACATACTTACATATATATACATGTATACTCATGAATTAATGTATATATGTCCATATAATAATTAAAATATCAATTGGAGCACAATCATGTTAGTCAGAATTTGAAATTACCCAAAGTTCCCTAAGCAGTAGGATGAATTACTAACCTGTCTCATAGTTGCATGGTAGAATATAATATAGCCCCAAGAATTAAGAAATCATAACTATGTGTAGAAACATGGATGAATATAATGTTGAGTATGTTAGGTAGTTAGAATAGGAAAAAGAAGTCTAGAATGACAATGGCTAAAAGACAAAGAAGGGAAAAGCCAGTGAAAACTAAACACAACAAGTTCCATGGCCATTGCCATTCTAGATTTCTTTTTCCTTTTCTAGCTACCTAACAAGTAGAAGAAGCCAGACACTAAAATATATATACTGTATGTTTCTATGTATGTAAAGTACAGACAAATTCCTCTATGCTGTTAAAAGTCAGGCAAGTTAGCAGTGACTAGTAACTATAGTGATAGTAGGGGATGTGAAGTGGCCCTCTGGCGTTCTCATTGAATTGTTACACTGCTTTAAACTGCGTGTTACGTACAGTTCATGAAAATTCACAAACCATACATATATGAGGCATGCATTTTTCTATATGTATATATATATACTTCAGTTGAGATTTTAAAAATGAGCAGTTTTAAGTAGAAGAAGACCTTTGCAGAAGAAATGTTTTAAGAGTAGGCTATATCTACTAGGTGCCACTGCCTTAGTCTTCTTGATGAATTGGCAAGATTTAGAGATCTGGAGGAAGTTATGAAGGAAGAAGAAACACAAGCCAAGACAAAGAGGTGGGAAAGCATCAGGTCACTTATTAAATGAAATTTTAAGTCCTTGAGAAGTAGGACAAGTACAAAGAGAAAAATATTAAGTTTGGTTAGGCCAGACAATGAAAAAAATAAATATGAAAAAGTTTTGTTTTTGCTTTTGTTTTTTTTTACATGATGGCAGTCAATGAAATTTTTGATCAATAAGACGGCGTAGTTGTGGTTTTGAAATGTAGCGATTGCATTTGGGATGATAGATTGAAAGGCAGGGTGACTGAAGGAGAGAAGATTGAACCATGCCTGCAGTATTTACAGGGGAACTTCATATGGGTGTCTGCGCTGGATGGCAGTGGTGGGACGGTGACTGGCACTCAAGAATTATTAACTGGGTGAACACTACTATAAAGCAGTAAGTGAAGGAATGGGATTTTGCAGTAGATTCTGTAAGTAGGCTTTCTTAAAGAATGAGTTTGTTTTCTCAGTGGTTCATCATTCCAAAGCAGGATCTATATTTTACAATGTAATGTCATTTGAAATTGGGATTGGAGCACATGGTAAACTCTCCCACACTTTTAGGTGACAATCAGATCACTGAATCTTAACTGCTTCGAGTGAAAATTGTATGTAGAATGCAGTGGTGGGCTGGTTGTATTATCCGTTAATTCTGTCAAAATGCATTCTGAAGTGAAATACAAGTTTCCCTCAAGTAGTATATTGCACCATTTTCTCAGTAATTTTCCTAAATGAAAGACCAACAGTCACAGTGTATTTTGGGTGGTTTGGTTAGGAATTGTTTTACGCTACAAATTCTTTAGTAGTTCTTATCTTGAAGGTCATTAATTCCAGCATTCTGAGAGGCAGATCAATGGTAGTAATTGGAACATCTTCGTTTTCTCTTGGAATTCTGACCACAGATACACTAACTAGGTTTCAGGTCAGTTTTTAAGGAAAAGCTACAGATTTGTGTTGAATTACATTTTTTTTTTTTCATTCGTTTTGCTTGTGAATCCTGGCAAGAACTTTGGGATAGTTGGTGACAACTGACTCTAAGCATTTATATATGAGAGGGAAAGAAGAGTGGTCTAGCCCCAGATCCAAGCAAGGATGTCTGGCAGGATCAGGGAGACACTTTATCAGCAAAGTATGTGGGTGAAAAGAAGGCCTGGATCATCTAATTCTTTCCAGTGAATGTTGGATGAACAGAATCTACTAGATAATTAATCTTCACTTTCTCTTTGCTCTTCTCAACACAGTTTAATTGTAGAGGAATTAAGGAGATAGAAAACATGGCTGATTCACTGTATATTAATGAACAGCTTCAATTCCAACTGGTATTTCTAAACTTCTCATCCTTTCTCTTACTGCTTTCCTACTTCCAATCCATCTTCCACATTCTCACTAATGCTGTCAATAAATTTGTTTTCATTTGATCATGCCACATGTCTATTGAAAAAGTCTGACGTGACAACATAAAAGGTACTAACTCCTTTAACTGGCTTTTTGTAGGTATTAAGGGTCTGTTTGTTGAAATGACACTAATTGAGAAAAGAAAAAGAAAAAAAAACTATCATTATTGGTAAACTCAGAGATAATATGACCCTAAAAGATTTTAGCTTAGTTTTGTCTTGCTGATTTTATTTTAAATTATCCACCTTATGTCAAGATCTTCAGTAGCAATAATGAATTAGTTATCTCTGAAGCATGTAATGGAGTTCATTGTAAGTAAATAAGATTGCAGTTTAAATATTGATTCGGGAATAATTGAGTTTGCAACATGTGTTTTATAAACAATGCTGTTATTCTTGTTTATTTGTGGGAAGGAAAAAAAAATCTTTGAATTTGAATTCAGATATAAAAGAGCCAAGAAGTTTATCCCCTCTCCAAAAATATATATTCAGAAATTATAAAGGGAACACAGTGATTAGGAAAAAATATGAGGATCAGTACATGTAAATTATGAGATGAACCATATTTCTGAAATCTAAGGGAATTATTATATTTCAACATACCACATTTGTATGGAAATTCTTATAACATGTTTAAGAAACTTCCAATATACATATCACACACAATCCATAAACCCATAAAAATGGAAACATTTTTTATGTGTCATTATTTAGAATTTTTAAATAATAAATACATCAGAAATAAAGTTTTACTTGTTTATTGCAATAGTAAACTAAGACACAAGTTTAGAAGATGACATATGCCAAATGTGAAATGAGATATTGAATCAAGGTAGTGTTTTCATTAATGTTTTTAATATATTATTTTTTCATATATTAAAAACCCACGTATGCTGGGTTCGTAGTATCCCTCTTTCAAAATAAATTTTGCTCTTTCTCTTGGCATCCATCTTGGCAAAGGGATAGCCACAAAATCATGTGTAAGTCAGGATTTCATAAGATATAATTATCAAAATAAGCAACACAGATCTGATGCATCTGGTTTTTCTTTACCTTTAAAAAAATTTCCTTTGCCTCCACAGATTTACTTTCTTACAGGCTATCTAAAAATATTTTTGTTTAAGAAGGAGAAAAAGTGCCTCATGACAATTTGCATAATATGTTAATGCAGATATGCATCTAGACATCTGGATGGCATTTTAATACCTCATTCTCATTCAAGGAACTAGACCTCACACAGATGGTAGAGACAATTTTAAGAGCATTGTTGTAAACAAATAAGGCAGCCAGGAAGCCAAACACACTCCAAGATAGGCTTTGCCACCAAAGAAGCTTTTTAGTGAGATGTTTTGACTACAAGATTGCACAGCCCTTATCAGTCTCTGACAAAAGGAGAGGGACCAGCAAGCAGTTTTCCTAGGCAAAGAAAAGGAGAAAAAACCCACACTACTGACATGCATTTTCAGCTTTGACTATTTGGGAGATTAAATATATTTTTATACTTACACAGAATTTATGTGTGCATATACCCATACACATATGTATATATACCATGTATATGGATATATACATTTTTAATATATATAAAGAGAGATATAGGATTTAACAGTAAGTTTATCTCTTTCTTCCTTCTCTCCCTAGAGATATGTACAATCAAATCTTCAGCTATTAAAAACTGGTAGTCTGGAATCTTTTTGCCTAAGTTTAAACTCTGAGTTAGATATACAATTAACTAGCATTGTTGTTTTGAGCAAGTGACTTAGTCTCTTCTTGCATCTGTTTTGTCATATGGGATAATGATGGTCCCTGTCTTAAAGGGTGGATAAGAAGATTAAATGGATCCAATACTTACCACATGCCCAGATCTCACAATCTTTCAACAAATGTTAGCAGTTATCATCATTGTTTTGTTTATTTTTTGTTATATTCTGAAGCTTCCCAGGTGGCTCAGTGGTAAGAATCAGCCTGCTAATGCAGGAGACACAGGAGATATGGGTTCAGTCCCTGGTTGGGAATATCCCTGGAGGAAGAAATGGCAACCCACTCCAATATTCTTGCCTGGAGAATCTGATGGACATAGGATCCTGGAAGGCTACAGTCCATGGGTTCACAAAGAGTTGGACAGGACTGAGCACACACACATGCACTTTTGAATCTTGCCATCTGTAATATGAAATTGTCAGGCGAGTGTAATCTCCTTGGTTCTGTCTCATCACAACAAAGATTTGAAGCGATGGACATTAAAGCTCTCGGCACATTACAGCTCTTGGACAGACCATGTTATAGTTCTTAGATCAGTGTTACAGCTCCGTGTTACACCTCAGTTTTATTTAGAAAATAGCAGGAAAATACATCCTCGAGGCGTGAGGGAATGCCGACCCAAAGACACGAAGAGGAGAGAGAGAGGCCTGGCCCATCGGCTCCCCCTTTTGTATGTTTTCCCCCGGGCCTGCCCTATGTAAACTGGGCTAGCCAGGAGTGCTGTTTCTTCTACCAAGGGCCTCACTCTGGTCCTCAGACCTTCTTTTGTTCTATTTTTGCAGGCTTTCCCCTTCCTTGTCTTTTAGCCACCACCATTTTGGACTCCTGTTTCCTATTCTACCAACCTAACAAAACCACTGAACTTGTTCTCTCATGAGGCAATAATAGGTTTCAGGGTCTCCTGGAGATGTGACAGGGATCAGGCTCTGAAATCAGCCAAACTGTGTCTTAAACCTGAGTCTTTTTCTTACTGATGGGTGTGTCATGGTTAATTTCTATATATGGTAGGTGGGGGATAATACATAGTTGTTTTTCCTGTGTAAGGCTGCAGTTGAAGTAAAAGCTTTTGGGAACAGCTATACAGGTCACATGACTTGTTACTGAGGTTTTGCATGCCTATATTATCCAAAGGAAAGGACACTCAGCAATCATGTTTCTCCTTATTGTATCTCTCTGGTAGACATTGCTTAATTTAGGCCAATTTGGATTTGGGATTGAGTGACATTTGTGAGTTGATGCTTAACTTTTAAAATAATTGCATTTCACCTATGGCTGATTCCTGTTGATGTTTGGTAGAAACCAATGCAATACTGTTGGAGAAGGAAATGGCAACCCACTCCAGTATTCTTGCTTGGAGAATCCCATGGATGAAGGAGCCTAGTGGGCTACAGTCCACAGGGTCACAAAGAGTCGGACACGACTGAACAACTTCACTTCACTTCACTTCACTTAATGCAATACTGTAAAGCAATTATCCTTCAATTAAAGATAATAAAATAATGGCACTTCATTTGAGGAGCTATGTGTTTGTCAGGTTTGTTCTTGGTTATGCCTAAAGAAGTAACAGGTTTTCAGTAGAGAAAATGAGGAATGGTAATAGAGGAGTGAAAGTCCATCTAGACCCTCAGAGTGAAACAGAGATAAGGTCAAATAGAGATTGTGATTTCCTGGGTTCTATAGCATATCAGATTCATTCAAGCACTTTTTCTTAATTTACCCTGTATGTGATAGATTTCTTTTGCTAGTAATTAAAATATCCTGATTAGGATAACACATAATTTGCCTTTCACTATTAGATCAACTTTGGGATTATAGTGTTCTAATATAGTACCACACTATATTAATTGAGAGCATTCATAAAGCAAAATGTGCCCATTTTTGAGGAACATACTTTGCATGGTTCTTTTATTTAAAAATTTATTACAGATAAAAGTTTAATCATCATATAACAAATGTAGCCAAGTGAAGTGAAGTCACTCAGTCATATCTAACTCTTTGCGACCCCATGGACTGTCCATGGGATTTTCCAGGCAAGAATACTGGATGGGTTGCCATTTCCTTCTCCAGGAGATCTTCCCGACCCAGTGATGAAACCTAGGTCTCCCACATTGTAGGCAGATGCTTTAATGTCTGGCCACCAGGGAAGTCTCAAATTATGGTATAAAGAAGCTTTTTAAAAATAGGCAAAAGTAGTTTAAAAATTTTAGACATTATAAATCTTTCTTAATCCTAATATTGTAAATTTTTTCATATTACCCTTAAGACTTCTTGTAGATAACATTCTGTGGCCATAGCTCACTTTCACAATTACCTGACTATAGCTGACTTCTAGTTAGTTCCATAACCAATTAACACTTTGTAGAATCACCAAGCTCATCACTTTTGTCCTTTCATTTAGAGATAAAACACCTTTTATTTATTTCACTGTAACACAGAAATACCTATATTAAGCTCAAGTAGGAGAAATAGAAAAAATCCAAAAGCCACAATTTGAAGTTGGTTAGAAGCTTGTCCAGATGACATTTAACATAGTGTTGGAAAAATACAGATGCTTATCTTGGAATCAGCAAACAAATTATGCTCATGGTAAAATTATAAATTTCTGACTTTACAGTTTTGTTCTATATGTCCATTGACGTATACGCTCAAGAATAAGAAGTAGAAAGATTTCAAATATGAAACCTGTTTGTTTAGCTTCTCTCAGCATGAGTCTCTCAGTCTGTGAGGTGGTAATAAAATATGAACCTCACAGGTTATCAAAAAAAAATGAGATAATGTATACAAAATTCTTATACAATGTCTAACACAAAGCATAACAAATATGGTTACTTCCAGATGGTAACAGAGCTATGGACCAATCTCTACAGTTGTCATTATGCAAGTGTAGTGAAACGGAACATGAAAGACTGTTGTAATTTCAGTCTAATACCCAATATTTATGGAAATAGCTTTCTCTCTCAAATATTTGTTTAGGTCATCTTTAACCACTAAATGTGTCAGTAACCTCTTGTCTATTGCAAAATTTAATCTGTATTATCAGTAAAAAAAAAAAAGATATTTATCCTTATGCACACATAAGAAATTCGTGTATGTGACACTTGAGTGTATAGTCATAAGTGGGGTCATGTGAACGTTGTCACATAAAAGTTTTCTGTCCTAACCATTGAGATCTTTGCATTAATCTAGATTGTAGATCTTAAGTTTGTGTTCATTGAAAATTCACCAAGTAAAAGATTGTTCAATATAGTTTTCATGTTTGTTATCAGTCTCTGTTTTAATTATGGGTAAGATAAATAATCGGAGAAGGCAATGGCACCCCACTCCAGTACTCTTGCCTGGAAAATACCATGGGCGGAGGTGCCTGCTAGGCTGCAGTCCATGGGATCGCTAAGAGTCAGACACGACTAAGCGACATCACTTTCCCTTTTCACTTTCCTGCATTGGAGAAGGAAATAGCAACCCACTCCAGTGTTCTTGCCTGGAGAATCCCAGAGATGGGGCAGCCTGGTGGGCTGCGTCTATGGGGTCGCACAGAGTCGGACACAACTGAAACGACTTAGCAGCAGCAAGATAAATAATAGGAATAAAGCAGCATGAGTCAAAGCATAGTAATTGTGCATATTCTTGTGAAAACAGAACTGAAAAGTTATGAATAAAGTTGACACCTGCTTAAACAATTGCCTGAATCTGGCTGGTATAAAATATAGTTAAAAGTATTACTATGAAATCACCCTAAGTTTAATATTTTGGTATGTTTTCTTTCTGACAACACACCTTGAAAACATGCTTCATTTATCCTTACCTCTTGGTATAGATGAGACCTCCTTTTCCATTTTTGGAACACTTTGGAGAAGTGTATTCCATATTAGAAATTTATTAGATTTCATCAGAAGACAGGTGGTTATGAATCTTTGTTTCCAAAAAGGAGACCTGAGAGATATTCCATATTAAAGGTGTTATTCCCTTTTGGTAGAAACATGCAAATGACTGTTTTTGCTAAAAAAAAAAAAAAAAGAAAGAAAGAAAGAAAAGAAGAAAATCTATAAAACATTTCCTCCTTATTGTTTCCCTTGGGAACAACAGTTCCCTATTATTCATAATTGTAAAGGCAAATTGAAATTTGATGTTTATGTTCACAGGAATAAGATAAGTGGGGACATTTTAAGGATATCAAGCCTAGAAAAATCTACTTTTTATTTGGAATTCATACATATATACATAACGTTAATTGGACCAACCTAAAGGCTACCTTACAGAGGAGTCTGATGGGATACAGTCCACAGGGTCACAAAGAGTTGGACTCAACTACAATAACTTAGCACACATAAAGGCTAATTCAAATTTGGCTCTGTTATTTATCTTTTGAGAGACAAAGATTGGGAAGTAAATTTAACTAGCAGAGCAATTGGATCTTCATTGAAATTATTATAAAGTTGAAGAATAAAGACATATATGCATAGAGAAACAATTTGTGAAGTAAAACATCTTTAAATAGATAAGCTATTGCCATCATAAGATAGAAAATGTATGAAACAGGAATGAGCTGTACTTTCAGTTAAAGTGATAATGAATGACAGCAAAAAATCAGGACTCACTATGCAAGGCTGACTGTTTCTGTGATGCCCTATCTAGTCTTTATTGATCTGCTGTGTAATTAACCGGTGTTAACACTAACAGACACACCTATAATACTGAAAGAGAACTTTTGAATCTACTCCAGTCCACATATGATGCTGGAACTAGGACATCTTCTCTCCCTAGTCAAATTTCACTGGGAAAAAGAATCACACAAATGCTGAAATACATGAGCCATCTAACTGCTTCTGATGAATTAGCTAACTTCACCCACCTGTATCATCAACATGTAGGCATTCTGTGCCGCCACACATTCTCCACAAGCAATGATTGCCTGGAGTTGGCAGGGGGCCGGGGGAGGGGGTGAAAGTGTTGGTCTCTCACTTAAGTCTGACTCTGTGACGCTGTAGCCAATGGACTGTAGCCCACCAGGCTCCTCTGTCCATGGAATTCCCCAGTCAAAAATACTGGAGTGGGTTGCCATTCCCTTCTCCAGATGATCGTCCCAACCCAGGGATCAAACCTGGCTCTCCTGCATTGCAGGCAGATTCTTTACTGTCTGAGCCTTAGGAGTTGCCAAGTGAATAACTGCACCACGATGAGATACTGCTATTTGAACACTGCCAAGGTAAGGGGTAAAAATGAGGAACAGTAGTGAAAGGTAAGTGAAGGCTGCAATATATTAGGAATTCCGCCTAGGAATTCAGGTGGGCCAGAAGACCTGGCCTATTGGAGGAATTGCGACTACTTTCAATCCTTACTTTTCTAACCTCTTTTGCCCCAGCCTCTAACACACCCTAGGCGAACAGACACAGGGCTCTATGTGCTTGGCAACTTGCTACCCATTTCATTGTTCAGTGGTTCTGGAAGGGCACAGAATGCAACTCTAGCCTGGAAACATTTGGAAAAAATAATACTGTTCATAATATATCTTTGTTTCCTCCTCTGAGTGATGGTTGAAGGTGACTTTCCTGACTGCTGTTAGCAATTTTCCAAAATTAAATACCATATTTTTTGCATTTGATAGGCACAGCTGTGTCTGTTACCAAGGGCAAGCCCACCTGCACACCATTCTGTGTTCATTTAATATACTGAGAACTTTATTTAGAACCCAGTTTCATGGGGGAAAATGCAAATTGTGAGAATCAATTTTGTGGGTGATGAATTCTTGAGTTCCACATTGAGTTATGAAAAGGGCAAATTCATTTGTTTCCAGTAGAAGTAATATGCTGCTGCTGCTGCTGCTAAGTCGCTTCAGTCGTGTTCGACTCTGTGCGACCCCATAGATGGCAGCCCAGCAGGCTCCCCCATCCCTAGGATTCTCAAGGCAAGAATACTGGAGTGGGTTGCCATTTCTTCCTCCAATGCATGAAAGTGAAAGTGAAGTCACTCAGTCATTTCCGACTCTTCGTGAAGTAATATAGGCCTCACCAAAATCTTAGCCATGAAGCAAGTGGGATCTATGTCTACATTTGTTATCTTTGTGTGTATATGTTTATGAAGCTAGTTTTTAATTTTTTATGTTTATTCATTTTTTATTTGGCTTTGCCAGGTCTTAGTTATAGCATGTGGAATGTAGTTTCTTGATCAGGCATCAAACCCAGGTTTCTTCCCTTGTAAGTATGGAGTCTTAACCATTGGACTACCAGGAAAGTTCCTGAATTAAATTTTCAAAACTCCATGGTATTCTAAATCTGATAAACACGAATAGAAAGTGGCAAGACCAAGTTTAGGGACTGATGTGAGAGTTCTAATTCTGGTATTTGATCAAGTGACTCCATTTCTCAAAGTCTCTATTATTTTGCTGCCAATTGCACTGGCAGAGTAGATTAAACCCACAGTCATCTAGGACTCTAAGAAAGTTCTACAATTTGGGGATGTGGAATTAGAGTATGTGATCTTTCCCAATTAAAATAATTTATCTCTCAACTACAATGAGATATCACCTCACACCAGTCAGAATGGCCATCATCAAAAAGTCTACAAACAATAAATGCTGGAGACAGTGTGGACAAAGGGAACTCTCTTGCATTATTGGTGGGAATGCAAATTGATACAGATACAGCCACTATGGAAGACAGTATGGAGATCCCTTAAAAACCTAGGAATATAAGCACCATAAGGCTCAACAATCCCACTCCTAGGCATATACCCTGAGGAAACCAAAGGTGAAAAAGACACATGTACCCAGTGTTCATTGCAGCACTATTTAAAACAGCTAGAACATGGAAGCAGCCTAGATGTTCATCGACAGATGATGGATAAAGCAGCTGTGGTACACATATACAATGGAATATTACTCAGCCATAAAAAGGAACACATTTGAGTCAGTTCTAATGAGGCATATGAATGTAGAGCCTATTAGGCGGTGTGGAGTAAGTCAGAAAGAGAAAGATAAATATTGTATACTAACACATATACATGGAATCTAGAAAGATGGTACCAATTAATTTATTTGCAGGGCAGCAATGGAGAAACAGAGAACAGACCTCTGGACACAGTGGTATGAAAGGAGGAGGTGGTGAGATGTAGGAAGAAAGAGAGTGGAAAAAGTTGGCTTAAAGCTCAACATTCAGAAAACAAAGATCATGGCATCTGGTCCCATCACTTTGTGGGAAATAGATGGGCAAACAGTGTCAGACTTTATTTTTGGGGGCTCCAAAATCACTGCAGATGGTGACTACAGCCATGAAATTAAAAGACACTTACTCCTTGGAAGGAAAGTTATGACCAACCTAGATAGCATACTCAAAAGCAGAGATGTTACTTTGCCGACTAATGTCCCTCTAGTCAAGCTATGATTTTTACAGTGGTCATGTATGGATGTGAGAGTTGGACTGTGAAAAAAGCTGAGCGCTGAAGAATTGATGCTTTTGAACTGTGGTGTTGGAGAAGACTGCAAGGAGATCCAACCAGTCCATTCTGAAGGAGATCAGCCCTGGGATTTCTTTGGAAGGAATGATGCTAAAGCTGAAACTCCAGTACTTTGGCCACCTCATGCGAAGAGTTGACTCATTGGAAAAGACTCATGCTAGGAGGGATTGGGGACAGGAGGAAAAGGGGACGACAGAGGATGAGATGGCTGGATGGCATCACTGAGTCGATGGACGTGAGTCTGAGGGAACTCCAGGAGTTGGTGATGGACAGGGAGGC
Organism: Nanger dama; assembly: GCA_917880005.1. Taxonomy (NCBI): domain Eukaryota; kingdom Metazoa; phylum Chordata; class Mammalia; order Artiodactyla; family Bovidae; genus Nanger; species Nanger dama. The sequence continues at coordinate 35,052,544 of CAKJTW010000016.1, read as the reverse complement.
CTGGCGTGCTGCGATTCATGGGGTTGCAAAGAGTCGGACACGACTGAGCAACTGAACCAATGGAGAGAGTAACATGGAAACTTACATTACCATATGTAAAACAGATAGCCAATGGGAATTTGCCATATGGCTCAGGAAACTCAAAGAGTCTCTCTGTAACCTCGAAGGGTGGGAAGGGGAGGGAGATGGGAGTGAGGTTCAGAGGGAGGGGACATATGTATACCCATGACTCATTCATGTTTCTATTTCACAGAAAACAACAAAATTCTGTAAAGCAATTATCCTTCAAGTTAAATTTTTTTTAAAAAGATCGTATCTCTCCAGGCAAAATTAATTTCATATTTAAGGTGACAATGGTTTCTTCTTGTTATTTATGAGGGACCGCAATTTCCAAAGTGTGTCCAATGGGATGCTCGTCTCTCAAGGTGTTCTACAAAAGCAGACATTTCCGTGGTAACTACATTTGGCATGTTCCACACACTTTTCCCCTCATCCTGGAGGAGTCATAAATTGCATTAGCATTTGAAGACGTTCAGAAATCCCACAGAAAAGAAAAACATTTAACTCTGACCCTGTCTTTCTCAAACTTAGTTGACCTTAAGTGTTGGGTCATCTTTCCTTATTTGACATCTTTCCTTTGCCCCTCACATTTACTCTTCAACCTTCTCCACATGGCTTTGTGGATTGTAACACTGGGTTTCCTTTCCACTGTCTGGAAGTTGTGCAGTAGTGAAGAGCACAGTTATTGAAAGTTCTGTTTCTTGCTATTAAAGAAGAACTAAGAGCTCTTTACTGTCCATGTTCTCTTGTAGAAGTCATGGTGAAAATTTCTTTTCGTTTCTGGCATGCAGGATATTTCTTTAACACAAGTGTGCCTTTATATTAAGTCTTATCACTTCCTAGCAGCAACTGGTTCACAACCCTGCTGACTGTGCAATGGTTTCCCAGAAAGACATCCTTCTAAGAGTATGTTGTCTCAAACGTGGCAAAAATTGCTTTTTATACTATATCAGGGATCAAGAGCTTTTAAGGACTGTTTCTTGCTTCCCTGATAATGTTCACAAGAAGAGTAAACTAAATGTTTCATTTTTCCAGGTTCTGAAAAATACCCATTGTAGTGCTCAGAATGAACATAGCAAACAAATCAGTCCTGAAAATCTCAAGTGTCTGGACACGGAAAGGACTGTAGAGGGAAAGGCTACTCATTTCTGAAGTAGTAGTTACCTATGATCTTACCCCTCTGCATGCAAAGGGCAGAGGAAAGGCATTGAACTGTCCCCCACCCTCACCTTTACAGTTGGCCTGGTGTGTGAAGAAAAGAATAAAGGTAAGGGACAAGGTGCCAGAGAAAAGTCCCAAAGATACCTGCATTCCCTTGGATTGCCATGGTAGGAACATCATGGTTTCTCAAGAATCAGGTTTATTCTACAGAACTTTTATTGTTGTTTACTTACTAAGTCGTGTCTGACTCTTTGAGACACCATGAACTGCAGCACACCAGGCTTCCCTGTCCTTCACCATCTCCCAGAACTTGCTAAAATCCATAGCTATTGTTATGGCTTAAATCATCTTATCAGTATTCCATAATGACCACACCCACTGAGAAAAGGAACCCCGGCAACAAGAGCATGGAGGGTAGATTTTGGGGGCCAAGAGTGTGTTACAGAGTGCTGCTGCGGACTTGGAGACAGGAGGACCAAGTTTTCATAATTTGATGGCACCACAAAAACACTCATCACTGAGATTCATTTTTCTCTAAAAGTGAATGAAAAAGAGATGTCTGCTCCAGGCAGATGGAGGACGAGGCTGCTCTAGATCCAGAATGTTAGATGCAGGTTTCCCCAGGTAGCAAGATTCATGTGTGTTCATAGCTGCATTGAGATTTCTGGTTGGATTTGGCTACCTTATCAAAGGTTGAAGTTTGGAGCCTGTTTGTATTAATAAAATGGTTTAGTGTGATGTACTGTTGCAGACTGATTATGAGCCACTGGTCTAGAGTTTTCTAGAAGGGAAAAAAAAATGCTCTTTATAAATAACTCAATGTAAGAAATTTATCTCAAAAACAAGTACTAAAAAAAAAGAGCAACAAACTTTCCTTCCTACGAAACATGTGTTTCTTTTCATATTTAATAAAATTCTCTCTTTGGGTACCTAGAAAATTTTAATTCAGGCTTCTTTATACTCTGTCACAGCAACTATATGGTTGCTATATTTGTCTTTTTAATGCAACAACTTCTTTACATTTTGGGCTAATTTTTTTCTACCTATTAATATTTACCATGTTCAATTTGTCTGCTATCTCTCCATCTGCATATCTATGCATGTATTTGTCTATTACACAAAAATCTTCTTAGAAGTGTTACTATCTAAATTTAATAATGTTAGTTAAATACACTTCATATTTTCTTGACTTGTTCATGTCTTTTTATCATAAACACAACTTGGAAATTTATAGATAAAAGTTATAAACATATTTACCACGCATTTTATAAAAGTATATATATAAATATATATGAAACTGATCTTATGTATACATATACATCCACATATGGGACTTTTGGTAAATTTCTTTTGGCTTTTTATTTATATATGCAAACAAAAAGAGCTGGTGATGATGGCATCTGAATCTGTTGCCTCTATTATAATCTCACAACTCTAAGATTCCCACACAGTTGGAAACACCATTTATCTACAAAATTCTTCTGCTGGTGTGCTCCCAGGGAAGCAGAGAAAATAAAGAGTTCAGTACCTTTAATTTTTCTGCTTTTTATGTCCTTCATAGTGTCTATATTTAGCAAACACCCCCTCACATTAAAAGTTTCTTTATATTTAATCTTAAGAATTTCCTTTGGTAGGCCTTTCCTAAAAACTTGCCTCAGAATTACACAAATGCCTGTTAAGGTGCCTAACCATTTATTCCTACTTTTTCTCTCCTTTCCTTTTTCTTTTCTTAATTTTCAACTGAAAGTATATGCTTCCTGTAAACTGCAATTACAATTGGCATATATTACAGATGGCAGAAGTAAATTTTGATACAAATTCATATATTGTTCTTGTATGTGGTGAAGTGAAAGCCTTTCAGAAATCATGTGCCCAAAATTCTCCAGAGAATCTCGGATCTATTATCGATATCATGCTTTGTGAAACTTTTATCTTAGTGTTCCCTATCTCTCATTTTTAGGTGGGTATTTTTATTCTGCCAGTATTACCCATGCCCATTGGATCAACCAGGAGTTCATCTAAGACTTCTCCTCCTGGGTAAATGACATGCCCACATGTGACTATATAATTGAATTTTGACTTATGCAAAAGAAAAACGTTGTAAAGTAGATAAAAGTACTGTAAATAGATATTTAAAATAAGGGAACAGATGGCCTCTTTGTGAATATGTTCAGATACAGCCAAAATATGGCAAACAGATGGTTTACACGTATGGGTAGCTTGGTGATGGAGCCTGGAGTTTGTGAGATAGAATGGACAAGAGCTCTGAGGTTTCCTAAACACTGAAATTTGTATCATCAGAGAAAAGCATTACAGACTACATGAACACACAGACAACCTGTTAAAAACGCACCCCATGCCATTTCATCTTCCTGGAAACCTCCATTTGCCTTTCATCATTCCATCAGTAAGTAAATGACTTGCACTGTTGAGGAAGAAAATTTTAAGTGTGAGGATGATAGTGCAGATGAGATACGAATACCTCAGCTTGTTCACCCCTGTTTAGTGCTGACTTGTTAGATTTACTTCTTTTCACTATTGGCTTATCCTTGTTTATTTTGCAAGTCAAATCTTAAGGACATTCAAAATACACCAGCTTATTTCCCATACATGTGTTGCTAGTTATTTCTACTTAGAAGGGACTATATATACATACACTCTGTGTGTGTGTGTGTGTGTGTGTGTGTGTGTTAGAACAAAGGGTCAGTGATATCTCTTCTATCTTAGGCAGCACTGTGTTAGATAATTCTCCAAATGAAGAAGCAGACAAACATTTCTTTTTAAAAAAATTACATAAGCAATGCTTAAATGCTACAGCTTAAACAATGCAGAATTATATAGATTGAAAAGTGTCCCCGTACATCTTTGTTGTTACTCAGTTGCTCAGTCATGTCCAATTCTTTGTGACCCCATAGGCTGCAGCAGGCCAGGCTTCCCTGTCCTTCACCATCTCCCAGAGCTTTCTCAAACTCTTGTCCGTTGAGTCGGTGATGCCATCTGACCGTCTCATCCTCTGTCGTCTCATTCTCTTCTTGCCTTTAATCTTTCCCAATATCAGGGTCTTTTCCAATGAGTCAGCTCCTTTATGGTAACCACCATTATCATCACAGTGCATATTTTATTCTGTTATTTTCTATTAAGTTATATATATGTATGTGCCTCCATATTCACATATATGGATTTAATTAAATTCATATATGAATTTTATTAAATCCATATATGAATTTTATTAACCATGTTTTAAATCCTAAATTCAATCATTTCCATGCATGAGATGTTTTTCTTTTAAACATATCTTACAATCATACCTGAAAATCAAACTCATTTTCAGAAAGTTTGCATATTTCATAAAATGAAAGAATTATAGTCTTTGTAGAATATCTGACATAAATCTATTTAGGAAAATTTATTACCAAGCACGCTTCCTTGAGCAAACATGAACAGAAGAATTTATGATCACATGTGGAAAATGAAAGCAGAATTTCTAGGTAAATACCAAAACTATAACTCTTAACTTCTTTCCATGGCTAGATTGGCCTTTTTCACTTCAGTTTCTCTCCTCTGTATGTATTCTGAGGTTTTTGTGTAATGTGAAAAAGTGATATTCAGAAATAGAAAGTAGTCACATGGAAAAAGACTTGCAGTTGACAGAGTCCTACCTAAAGAGCAACTGTGGTTGCACTAGTGTCTTCTATTGAAATGCTTGCTCATCTACAAGGAATTTGAGTAATATGGGACAGGTTTTAAAGAGTTACATTTTTTCCCCTAAGAACCAATCTGTGTATTCATGCATGTTATTTGCCCAATTGGGGCAAAAAGATTGATGCTCAATAGATTGATACTGTTCTATGCGCCTCCCCCTACTTGAATAGATATTCCCCTGGGAACTTGCTACATTACTTGGACATAGTGATTAAAATCACCAGATTTTATTTCAGTTTTACTTTACTTGACCTTTGGAAGCACAGCTTTCCTTTTACCTCTCCATCCTTCTGGCTTCTTCCTAGCTATTGTCCCGTATTTTTTTCTATTAATCTCCATATTATCCATGGTATTTATGGTACCAGTCCTCTGTTATTAATTTCTCTGGGTTCTAAAAAGATCAGATTTATCTTTGGTTTCATTTAGATATGCTTTGTCCCTAAATAACACAACTCTTGAAAAGATAGATTTGGTTGATTTATTTGAAAATGAAATCATAATTCTTTGCAGTAAACATGCCTGATTCTCATTCTTAAAGCTCCTTTATTTCAGAAGATTCCAAATGGATTTTAAAACAAATCTTAGGTGTGATGGATATTTTAGGGTGTGTCTGCTTTGGATCAAGCACAGTGCCAAAAACTTTCACAATGTGTTGTTTTGCTAGTAAAACTTAGTAAATGTATGAAAGTGAAACTGTTAAATGATAGTTATGCTTTATATTGGAGGAAGAAGAAACAGCTCATATCTTAAGTCTAAATCTATATAAAAAATAATACCAATATTTTATATATACATACTGGTTTCAATTTTAAAATACTTCTGTATATTAGCTCAACTGATAGGAACGACAATATGGTGGAATGTTAATTTTTAAAGAAGACAAAAGTAGTGCTCTTCAGATGGTCTTGGACTTGTCATTATCCCATAGCTACCTCCCTAGCATTCTGCTGTTTTTCTCCTCTCTAACAGACTATGAACCATTTCATTATTTTAATTGCCTTATTCCCAGAGTGTCAGTAATCAACAAAAGCAGCAACTGTTCCCTACTTATTGGTGTGTATAAGTTCACATCAGTTTTAATGAATCAGTTTTATGATTTTTCGAACTTCTTTGTAGTTTTCTTCAGTAAATCATGAAAGGAAGCATATGTGGCTTTTTGCCCAAATAGTCATATATTCATCAAGTTGACTTATTTTCAGTGGACACTGTGTTTACACATTCAACGTCTTTGTTAAATGAATGAATATAGGACTTCTATAGTATTTGAATCATTTTGTCAATTTCTAACTGACCTCTCTATATGTTATCATTGTCACCTAAAGCTCCAGTACTTTGAGAGCATTTGTTAAATATTCATTTGAATATAGATACATATTTCCTGAATAAACACTTTGGTTTAAAACTTTGTGCACTGGAGGAAAAAATGAATGTGCTTTTTATTCATTTAATATTCATTCATTCAAATGTGCCTGAAAAATCCCATCCAGTATTCCCATGGACAGAGGAGCCTGGTGGGCTACAGTTTGCTGCTAGGTCACTTCAGTCGTGTCTGACTCTGTGCAACCCCATAGAAAGCAGCCCACCTGGTTCCCCCGTCCCTGGGATTCTCCAGGCAAGAACACTGGAGTTGGGGTGCCATTGCCTTCTCCAGTTTATGGTGTTGCAAAGAGTCAGACATGACTGAGCGACTGAACATACTGATATAGTTCATGCTGGTATAAAGTCTAATAGCTACATTACATACTTTTGCATTCTACTGATGAACTACAGTTCGATTCAAAATCTTACCATTATTGAACTTCATAGTTTTGTGGTTTTTTTCAACAGCAGGGTCTCCTCAAAGTTTTGCGTTTTCATTAAAGGGTGCTATGTGCAGTTTCTTCTTTCTTTGCTTGTTTGTAGCTGATTATATGAACATTTCTTATCTGTCTAACCTCTACAAACTGGGATGAGACTGGAGAATTTATAAATTAACAACAGTGGTACTATTGTACAAGCTTTTAGGGAAGAATACATTTTCTATCCTTAGTACTTGTTTCATTTCCTCTTGTTTGTGGTCTTTAAAAAATGCTCTCAAAAAAATAAACACTTGGTCAATATATCTAAAAACACTACATTTTGTTGGAATGCCACTTCTGAATGGTGCTAGGGGCAGTTTTAGAGAGCTGGCACTTCTATTCAGTCAGAATAGTCGGCCTCCATTTCCTTAGTTGTGGTTCCCATACCAATAGAATGTCCTGCTTCTTTTGATACATTTATTAACCACAAGTTGAATCATTCTGTTTCTGAAATCTATCAGTTTCTTTTGCATGAATAAACTATAGTTAAGTCAATTTTAAATTTGCTGTCCTAACATACATGCTGTATAATAGAGTAGTTTTTCCCTATCATATGAAGAACTCCTTTTGCAAGTATCATTGATATTTTTCTTGGGAATTCCTGACTTTACCACAGCCTTTATTTATTATTTCATATTCTATTTTTGGTGGTCATTGTTTCTTCTTTTATATTAACTATGATTTTTTTAAAAAGAATTTCTCCAGAGCTAATATCTTTAATAGATTTCATTAATGTCTCCTTTTTTTGTATGTGTTCATTGTTTTCTTTGGATATAACATTTCCCACCCTTACTTTGCCAATAAGTTCTTAAATTTATCACTGATGCTTAATATTTTTCTTCATTATGTAATTATTTTTCATATTATTTTGGGGGTTTTCTTAGGAAGTGGCAAAGTATACTTATTTATATGAATATTCCATGTCTTTTGATTTCAGTAACATTTATGCTTATTAATAATTTTCTTTTCCTATATCACTGGCAGTCGAATAAAACCAGACATCTGTTTCTTTGCACTATCAGCATATTTAGGCATTGGCAGAAGAGTTTGATTGAAATTTTTCTAAATATGATCACAGTACTTTATAGATTTTCATCTTTTTTATAACAACATAAACATGGATTGCATTTGCCCTTTAATCAAGTGTTTGTGATTCAAGAAGACTTACCAAGATCAGATAGTTCTGAGGAAAGATTGCATTTCTCAGGCTACGATAGAAAAAGGAAGTTGAACTATTGGGAGGAAGAAAAAATGTCTTCCATACCCAGTGTCATGTACATTCTTCATGGTTTATAGGATTTTCTTAATCTTTAAAATGGCGATATTAGTTTTCCTACCAAGCTGCAAGAGAGGGTTGTTAGGTTGAATCAGATGAAATGATATGTTAAACATTTTACTTTATGGCTTATCTACTGTTTCAATTAAGTTCAGTTCAGTCACTTAGTCATGTCCGACTCTTTGTGACCCCATGGACTGGAGCACACCAGGCTTCCCTGTCCATCACCAACTCCCAGAGCTTGCTCAAGCTCATGTCTATCCAGTCAGTTATGTCATCCAGCCATCTCACCCTCTGTTGTTCCCTTCTCCTCCCAATTTCAATCTTTCCCAGCATCAGGGTCTTTTCCAATGAATCAGTTGTTCGCATCAGGTGGCCAAAGTATTGGAGCTTCAGCATCAGTCTTTCCAACAAATATTCAGGACTGATTTCCTTTAGGACGGACTGGTTGGATCTTCCTACAGTCCAAGGGACCTCTCGAGAGTCTTCAACACCACAGTACTAGAGCATCAATTCTTTGACACTCAGCTTGCTTTACAGTCCAACTCTCACATCCATACAGGACTACTGGAAAAACCATCGCTTTGACTTAGATGGACCTTTGTTGGCAAAGTACTGTTGCTGCTTTTAATATGCTGTCTAAGTTGGTCATAGCTTTTCTTCCAAGGAGCAAGTGTCTTTTAATTTCATGGCTGAAGTCACCATCTGCAGTGAGTTTGGGGCTCCCCAAAATAAAGTCTCTCACTGTTTCCATAGTTTCCCTATCTATCTGCCATGGAGTGATGGGACTGGATGTTTGCCCCCAACTGTGAACCAGGCCACTGCCAACCCATGCCTCTGCTGGAGACTCCTGGACACTCACAACCAACTCTGGGTCAGTCTCTTGTGGTCAGTGCTCCATTTTCCTGGGTTCTGGTGTGCAAAAGATTTTGTGTGTGCCCTTCAAGAGTCTGTTTCCCCAGCCCTGTGTAAGTTCTGGTGGCTCTATGGTGGGGTTAATGGCGATCTCCTCCAAGAGGGCTTTTGCCATACCAAGGTATGCTTCGTGATTTGTTGCTGCTAGTCATTAAGATGTGTCCAACTCTTTGAGACCCCCCATGGGCTATAGCCCACTAGGGTCCTCTGTTCATTGGATTCCCCAGGCAAGAATACTAGAGTGGGTTGCCATTTCCTTCTCCAGGGGATCTTCCCAACCAAGGGATCAAGCCTGCATCTCCTGCATTATAGGCAGATTCTTTACCACTTAACCATAGGGGAAGCAGTAATGTGATTGTTTTTTGTATGTAATACATATTATGTGATAGAATTTCATAGAACTATATTATATATATGCATATATGTATGTATAATCATTATCTTACAATGAAAAAACAAAAATGCAACAATTGGTGGCTATAGGTTTTGCAATTTGATTTGTTATATTGGTGGTCTTTAATGATTTCTCCAGCCCATGATGAAGTACACAGTGAGTAGAAAAACAAATGTCATCCATTCTTCTGACAGAGTACCCAGGCTTCTGTAAATCTGGGGAAACTCTTCAATCATTCCTGGCTTTCTAATTCCCCCTTCAGCCATTGTCATATAACAGTTTTCTTCCAAAGAATTGTTCACATTAATTTCTAAAAGTTAAAATGGCTTTGGATTTTGTCTTACTTTCAGGGTGAACTAGTCTATGGATCAGAGGTTAATTACCAGCAGTTTTCCTAAAAACAGTCTGAAAATAATTTTGAGAAAAATACTCCACTTAATACAACAGACACTTAATACAACAGACACTAATACAACAGTGTGTGTTTTTGTCATACAAAGTGATCACTTTGAATATTTCTCACCACTCACTTAGCCAGATATTTTGGTATGCTCTATAAACAATTAAATTTAATATGGCCCCCAAATAAATCTCTAAATTTGTTTCTCTCTCCAAACTGTTCTCTCCATTATTTTTAAGTATGCTTATTTAATATCTGCTCACTGTTTATAATTTAAAATCTTAGAATTATCATTGACTGCTTTCTTTATTCATTCTCATAAATCATTTTGATTCTACTTTCTAATGCTTCTCACATCAGATCTCTCCCTTTCCTACCGTTTGTCACTGCTTTATTTTGGGTAAACTTTGTCTCATACTGGACATCATCTGAATATCCAGCTTGTCTCCCATCCCCTATTCTCAGTTTTCCCTTAGCCATCCATCCCTGGAATTTTCATTCTGTTCTCTAGATAGTGCCCCAAATTACTTAGCCATTATATGTTGACATCATCTTCCTTGTTTAAAGGTTTCTGATGCACAATCATTAGCCATTAGGGAAATGCAAATTAAAATACAGTAACTTCAGTTCAGTCATTCTGTCACGTCCTACTCTTTGTGACCCCATGGACTGCAGTGCACCAGGCTTCCCTGTCTATTGCCAACTCAAACAGCTTACTTAAACATATCCATCAAGTCAGTGATGCAGCCAACCATCTCACCCTCAATCATCCATTTCCCTTCCTACCTTCAGTCTTTCCCAGCATCAGGGTCTTTTCCAGTGAGTCAGTTCTTTGAATCAGGTGGCCAAAGTATTAGAACTTCAGCATCAGTCCTTCCAGTGAATATTCAGGGTTGATTTCCTTTATGATTGACTGGTTTGATCTCCTTGCTGTCCAAGAGACTCTCAAGAGTCTTCTCCAACACCACAGTTCAAAAGCATCAATTTTTCAGCGCTCAGCTTTCTTTATACTCCAACTCTTACATCCATATGTGACTACTGGTAAAACCATAGCTTTGACTAGATGGACCTTTGACAGTACTGTCTATGCTTTTTAATATACTGTCTAGGTTGGTCATAGCTTTTCTTCCAAAGAACAACTGTCTTTTAATTTCATGGCTGCAGTCACCATCTGCAATGACTTTTGAGCCCAATAAAATAAGGTCAGTCACTGTTTACATTTTTCTCCAGATTTTTGCAATGAAGTGGTGGGACCACATGCCATAATCTTAGTTTTCTGAATGTTGAGTTTTAAGCCAGCTTTTTCAATTTCCTCTTTCACCTTCATCAAGAGGCTCTAATTTACTTTCTGCCATAAGAGTGGTGACATCTGCATATCTGAGGTTACTGATATTTCTCCTGGAAATCTTGATTCCAGCTTTTACTTCATCCAGACCGGCATTTCACATGATGTACTCTGCATATAAGTTAAATAATGAAGGTGACAATATACAGGTTCAGTTCAGTTCAGTCATTCAGTCATGTCCAACTCTTTGCAACCCCCATGAATCAGGACACCAGGCCTCCCTGTCCATCAGCAACTCCCGGAGTTCACTCAGACTCACGTCCATCCAGCCGTCTCATCCTCTGTCGTCCCCTTCTCCTCTTGCCCCCAATCCCTCCCAGCATCAGAGTCTCTTCCAATGAGTCAACTCTTCGCATGAGGTGGCCAGAATACTGGAGTTTCAGCTTTAGCATCATTCCTTCCAAAGAAATCCCAGGGCTGATCTCCTTGCAGTCCAAGGCACTCTCAAGAGTCTTTTCCAACACCACAGTTCAAAAGCATCAGTTCTTCGGCACTCAGCCTTCTTCACAGCCCAACTCTGATATCCATACATGACCACAGGAAAAACCATAGCCTTGACAAGACGGACCTTAGTCGGCAAAGTAATGGCTCTGCTTTTGAATATGCTCTCTAGGTTGGTCATAACTTTTCTTCCAAGGAGTAAGCATCTTTCAATTTCATGGCTGCAGTCACCATCTGCAGTGATTTTGGAGCCCCAAAAATAAAGTGTGACACTGTTTCCCCATCTATTTCCCATTAGGTGATGTACAGGTTAGATGTACTCTTTTCCCAATTTAGAAACAGTCTGTTGTTCTATGTCCCATTCTAACTGTTGCTTCTTGACCTGCATACAGATTTCTCAGGAGGCAGGTAAGGTAATTTGGTATTCCCATCTCTTTCAGAATTTTCCAGTTTGTTGTGATCCACATAGTCAAAGGTTTAGCATAGTCAGTGAAGCAGAAGTAGATGATTTTCTGGAATTCTGTTGCTTTTTCTATGATCCAGTGGATGTTGGCAACTTGATCTCTGTTTCCTCTGCCTTTTCTAAAACCAGCTTGACTATCAGGAAGTTCTTGGTTCACATATTGCTGAAGCCTAGCTTGGAGAATTTTGAGCATGACTTTGCTAGCATGTGAGATGAGTGCAACTATGCAGTAGTTTGAGCATTCTTTGGCATTGCCTTTCTTTGGGACTGGAATGAAACTGACATTTTCAGTCCTGTGGCTACTGCTGAGTTTTCCAAATTTGCTGGCATATTGAGTGCAGCACTTTCACAGCATCATCTTTTAGGATTTGAAATAGCTCAACTGGAATTCCATCACCTCCACTAGTTTTGTTTGTAGGGATGCTTCCCAGGCCTACTTGACCTCACACTCCAGGATGTCTGGCTCTAGGTGAGTGATCACACCATCATGGTTATCTGAGTCATGAAGATCTTTTTGTATAATTCTTCTGCATATTCTTGCCACCTCATCTTAATCTGTTCTGCTTCTGTTAGGTCCATAATGTTTCTGTCCTTTATTGAGCCCATCTTTGCATGAAATGTTCCCTAATTTTCTGGAAGTGCTCTTGGCTCTTACATTCTATTGTTTTCCTCTATTTCTTTGCATTGATCACTGAGGAAGACTTTTTTATCTCTCCTTGCCATTCTTTGGAACTCTGCATTCAGATGGGTATATCTTTCCTTTTTCCTTTGCCTTTCACTGCTACTCTTTTCTCAGCTATTTGTAAGGCCTCATCAACCATTTTACCTCTTTGCATTTCTTTTTCTTGGGGATGATTCTGATCACCACCTCCTATACAATGTTATCAACCTCTGGCCATACTTCTTCAGGTATTCTGTCTATCAGACATGATCCCTTGAATATCTTTGTCACTTCCACTGTACAGTCCTAAGGGGTTTGATTTAGGTCATACCTGAATGATCTAGTGGTATTTCCTACTTTCTCCAATTTAACTCTGAATTTTGCCATAAGGAGTTCATGATCTGGACCACAGTCAGCTCCCGGTCTTGTTTTTGCTGACTGTATAGAGCTTCTCCATCTTTGGTTGCAAGAATATAATCAATCTGATTTCAGTGTTGACCATCTGGTGATGTTCATGTGTAGAGTCTTCTCTTGTGTTGTTGGAAGAGGGTGTTTGCTATAACCAGTGTGTTCTCTTGGCAAAACTCTGTTAGCCTTTGCCCTGCTTCATTTTGTACTCAAGGCCACACTGGGTTACTCCAAGTATCTCTTGACTTCCTACTTTTGTCATCCAGTCCCCTATGATGAAAATGAGATCTCTTTTCTGGTGTAAGTTCTAGAAGGTCTTGTAGGTCTTCATAGAACCATTCAGCTTCTTTGGCATTAGTGGTCGGGGAATAGACTTGGATTACTGTGATACTGAATTGTTTGCCTTGAAATGAACAGAGATCATTGTGTCATTTTTGAGATTGCGCCCAAGCACTGCATTTTGGGTTCTTTTGGTGACTATGGGGGCTAGTCCATTTCTCTAAGGGATTCTTTCGCTCAGTAGTAAATAAAATGGTCATCTGAATTAATTTGCTCATTCTGGTGAATTTCAGTTCACCAATTGCTAAAAATGTTGATGTTCCTGTTGACCACTTCCAATTTACCTTGATTCATAGGCCTAACATTCCAGGTTCCTATGCAATATTGTTCTTTACAGCATTGGACTTTACTTCCATCACCTGTCACAACCACAGCTGAGCATTGTTTTCATTTTGGCTCAGCCTCTTCATTCTTTCTGAAGCTACATTTCCTCTCTTCTCCAGTAGCATAATGGGCACCTACAAACCTGGGGAGTTCATTTTTCAGTGTCCTATCTTTTTGCCTTTTCATACTGTTCATGGGGTTCTCAAGGCAAGAATACTGAAGTGGTTTGCCATTCTCTTCTCCAATGGACCACGTTTTGCCAGAACTCTGCACAGTGACCTATCCTTCTTGGGTGGCCCTACATGGCATGCCTCATAGTTTCATTGAGTTAGACAAGGCTGTGATCCAGGTGATCAGTTTGGTTAGTTTTCCATAATTGTGGTTTACATTCTGTCTGCCCTCTGATGGATAAGGATAAGAAGCTTGCGGAAGCTTCCTGATGAGAGGGACTAGCTGTGGGGGAATCCGGGTCTTGCTCTGATAGGCGGGGCTGTACTCAGTAAATCTTTAACTTTCTTTTGATGGTTAGAGGTATGTTCCCTCTCTGTATTTTGGCCTGAGGCCAAACTATGGTAGGGGTAATGGTGACCTCGTTCAAAAGGACTTATGCCAGGACTGTTGTATTCAATGCCTCTGACCCCACAGGATGTCACTGTTGATCCATGCATTTGCCAGAGGCATCTGGACACTCACAGGGAAGTCTGGCTCAGTCTCTTGTGGGGTCATTGCTTCTTTCTTCTGGGTCCCGGTGCTCACAACATTTTGTATGAGCCCTCTGAGATCTCTGGAGATTATGGGCTTTGATTCTAAACATGATTTCCCCTCTCCTACTGTCTTGTTGGGGCTTCTCCTTTGCCCTTGGATGTGGCGTATCTTTTTTGGTGGGATCCAGCATTGTCCTGTCGATGGTTCATTGGTTAGTTGCAACTTCGAAGTTCTCACAGGAGAAGATGAGTGCACATCCTTCCACTCCACCATCTTGTGGATATCATACAATAACTACTCCACATTTATTAGAATAGGAGAATATATTGACAATAGCAAGTGCTGGCAAGGATGAAAGACAGTGAAATCTTCTCTGTCTTGCTGCTGAAAATATAAATCAGTGTCTCCATTCTGAAAAAAGTAGTCTTTTATAAAGTTAACTATACACTTACCATATGAGGGAGTAAACACATTCTTGGGTATTTATCTCAAAGAAATTAAAAGTTATGTTCACGTGTAAATATAAAAACCTGTACAGAGATATTCATAGCTGCCTTAAACTAGGACAGTCCAATTTTCCTTTAATAATTAAATGGATAAACACACCATGGTACATCAGTACAACAGAATACTTGTTAGCAATAAAAAGGAACTATGGAGACACACAGCTTAGATATACCTCAAGACCATATGATAAGTGGATAAGAGGCCAATCACAAAAGATTGCCTACTACATGATTCCATTTATAAAAAAGTCTGAAAGTGACAAGTTGTGATGATGGAGGACAAATCAGTGATCACTAAGGGTTATGATGGAGAGTGTGGCTATTAAAGAATAACATGAGGGAGTTTCTTTATGGTGATGGAACAGTTTTGTATCCTGATTGCAGTGACCGTTGTCTGTATATCTGATAGCATTCTGTAGCACTGTACACTGAGAGATGAAATAGGGCTGGCAAAAGCTGATGACCTCTGTGTCACGTCTGTAGTCTAGCTACCAGTATTGTGCCAGTGTTAATGTTCTGGTTTGGGCAGTGTTATTTGGTTACACAGGTATATGAGACTCTTCATACTGAGATTGTGTTCTGCTCATTTATTTTTTAAAAGCAGCACTATTTTAAAACTGTTCAACTTAGGCTCTTTTGAAGGAAACTGTTGTTAAAAAGAAAAGGCTTCTGTTTAATCCTCAAAGCCAAGAGAGATAAAACTCAGACTCTTAACGAGGCATACAATGCAAATCCAAATTATTTTTAAACTCCGTAAACATCATTCCTCTTTATTCTCACAAGTAGTTTCTGTCTTGACCATCCTGAAACTCTCACAGGTTTATGTGGCACTCCTTCTTCCACCCTCTTAGTGGCAAATTCCTATTCATATTTCAGTGAAGGGTTGATCTCCTCTTGCTGTAGTCTTTCTCAAACCTCAGCTACTGCTCCTCCTCTGTGCTTCTGTCACATACTGTCACACTTCTACTGAGAACTGACCACATTTGCTGGGATTTTTGTTTCCTTGTTTGTTTATTCATGGGTTTTTCTCCACTAGACTATAAACTCAAGGAAAGGTGTTGCACCTTGCTATTCTACTTTCAGTCCAACAAACTCTGCATCAGTCCATTGAATTCATAAACACAGTATGTAACTGAGTTGATCATTTAGCCCCCAATAAATTAATGTTTCCTGTTTTGTTAACAAACTTTCCCTCTTAGACTTTGTTAATAGAAATGTTTTTATTTTCTCCCACCCACAATGCAAGTCTACTTTGCATTGTTGTTTCTGAGCTTCCTCTTCTGGCTCAATTGGCAAAACTTCAGTGTGTTTCAGATACATTTTTAAAAGCAACCTTTGTGGGTCTAATCAACATTAATACCATCTGTGCTTTTCTATAGCCCAGGGAAATTCTATCTAGAGTTACAGAACAGTTCTGAATAGAGTTAGAAATAACTACAGTTCCCTTGGAATCCATAACATTTTATTTGCCAGACATTATGTCCATAGCATCTAATGCCTGCTGTTATGAGCTACCATAGCCACAATTTAAAAAACATTTGTTTTATATGTAATCTCTTAGGTCAAGCTCTCAGGAAGTCATTTTAGATTATGTCATTTTGATATGATCAAATCACTTTTTAGAAATGACAGAAGTGATAACATGGAAGACAGTAGGACTCTGCTATAAAAATAAAAGCAGAAACAATAAATTTTGCCTGAAACAAATTTTGTGTTAAGTGGGACAGCACAATTAGGAATATTATGGTTATAGTTATAAATGTCAAACTTTTATTCGGCCTAATTCCCAAACATTTTCTCATATTCCTTCTGTCATCAAACAGCCAAGGTCTCTCCCTCCCTCTTTCTGACTGTAACTGTAGACAGTATAGCGTGAGAGCACAAGAGTCTTAATCAAGACAATATGATGGAGATTCTCCAGATACTTGACAACTGCATTTTTACCCTACATTATGAGGCTCAACACAAAGGCTTTGGCTGTACCTTTCCTTGGCTCCTTACAGTCCAGACTCATTGGCCTTCTTTTTGTTCTACCATCCCTCGGAGCTTGGACTGGCTTTGGAACTTGACACTAGCTGCTTTCTCTGCTTGGAATGAAAGCTCCTGTAGCTCAACACATGTCTTTTATTCTGTTTAGTCAAAGCAACGTTAACATTGTAAAGTAATTACCCTCCAATTAGAAATTTTGAAACAAAAATAAAGGGGAAAAAAGACAATGTTTTCAGAGCATTAAGAAAGAAAAAGAAAAAAAAAAAAACTTTAAATGTCACTTTCTGAGAGAGGGCTATTGAGTCTGAAGTAGCTTCATCACATTTTGCTGGGCTTTCCCAGGACAGTTCACTAGGACTGATGTTACACATCTCTTTCCAACTTGATACTCAAGAGTGTTACCTTGTAGCTTGAAATCATGTTTGGGATAATTTACCCCACTGAAAACAGCAAATACTACAACTGAGGGCTGTGTCTGATTTCTGTTTTTTGAGAGCTGGTTACTAAACATTTACCAACATACATCGCCTCCACCACCAATCAGTATATAACTCTTTTAATTCACTTATTTTTAAACAGTCACTTGTCTTCTTAAAAATCTGTATTTGTGCATGTGTCTTTGCTTCTGGAAGAACATAAGCATTTTGAAAACCAGTTGAGTGCTCTCTTCCCAGTGCCTAAAACAGTGAACTCCATAGGACAGGTAAATAGCAAGTATTTGTTGAATGAGTGAATCATTAGGCTAGATCTGTTACTTTTAAAAAGTGAATTTATTAACCCTAACACCAATCAGTTGACATTTTTCCTACAAAACTTATATTACTATGTGAATGATTTCCTCAAATAATGCTACATTTAACGTATGCTGTGTTACTATAGTTTTTTTTCAAACAAACTTGAACACTGGCTAAAGTTGGGGAGGGCTAGTTAGACCTAGTTTATGCTCAATATGAACTTGACTCAGAAGAGAGAACTTTTAAATCCTTAAACCATCTAAGTAATCACTCCAATTCTTTCATGTCATTGTTAATAATTAAATGTTTAAAACTTCTTGAAGCTATTAAGCTAGGAATAAAAATGCAATATTTCAACCCAATTTACTCAGCTAAAGAACAATCCCAGATGTTATTTAACATGAAGATTAGCAGTGATCTGCATTTCATTAAAATCTGAGTATTAGAAAGAGAATTTTTAACATATTATGTAAAGAAGTTAATTTAACTCTATTAAATAAGAGGATATTATCTTCAGTTCCCTGAAAGCATGTTAATTAGATCCTGAGTCTGCCTCAGTGGACAAGAATTTGAGCAAACTCCAAGGGATAGTGAAGGACAGGGAAGCCTAAAACGCTGCAGTCCATGGGGTCACAAAGAGTCTGATAAGACTTAGTGATTGAACACAACACACACACATGCCTGAGATGAATTGTTGGGTTTTTGTTGTTGTTGTTGTTGTTTTTGCTTCCATATAGTTGTGTTCCCATAGGTGTGACATAATCCACTATCAGGTGAAATTTAAGTGTGGGTTTCTATTATTCTTTTTTTTTCCCCACTGAATTTACAATGTTAGTTTTTATTTATTCACTTATTTTTACCCAAATAATCATTACTTTTACATTAGCATCTATAACTTATTTGGAAAATTCATTTGGAATGCTATCATTATAATTCAGTCCTGAAAACGTATGTTCAAATAACTAAAGAAAATGTTAAATATTATTCTTTGTTAAGCTATTTTAAACTTTACTAAAAGATGAGCCAGTGTGGTAAAAAATGTGGCCAAGGTGAAAATTCCCTTTAAGTGTATTTATGAGACTTCTTAGTGTCTTCTGTTCTCATTATAAACAAAGTTAATGTCTTTTTTTATTTTTTAAAAATTGAGCAACCCAATTATTTAATGGTCCTAGGGTTTAAAGAGAAAAAATATATATATTGAAAATCAGATGCCCTAGATATTGTCTCTTTAAAAGCTAATTCACTTTTTACATTAACTACCATCAGAGATGATACTGTTAAATTGAACAGCTATGGCATTGCTTTCTGTTGGTCATCGTGCAGAGAGTCAAATCTGCAATATAATGTTACAACTGCCTTTGGATCCTGAAACCTGGGTTAGCTGAAAAAGTAAAACTGTGACTAAACGGCTTTCACTTTTATTGTTCAGCATCTGATAAACTTGTTTACCATTTGTGTTTAGGTCTGTGGTTGCTCAAATGTAATTCTTACCTCTTGCTCTGGGAGCAATACATGTCACTAGGAAATATTGTTCTTTATGGCAAGTCAACCACAGTATAAAGCTGCAAATAATCATTGAGCCTTTATTTAGTAATACACTCTAATAGATACTGTGCAGAATTCAGATGTTGGTAGGAGGGTCCTTCATCACAGGGGAAAATCAGGGTAGTTTAGACAGCCTTAAATTCCTACGGATAATAACAAAAGGAAGAAGGAGATGAATGAAACTTGAGAACAAAATAGTAAATAGTGAAGATTCTTTAGAAAACCATTATATCCATACACAGCAAACAGGACTTCCTAAAATGAAAGAGAAAATGAGGGAAGAATTTCTTGATCGGAGATCCCTGTTTTGTTGTAAAGCCAAGCTAAGTCCAGATTCTAGTTTGTATAAAACTAGGAGGAAAGGAATCACTAATGTATTCATGGAGTATATTCCTTAAGAGACCACTAGTCTCTATGTATGGGGGATCCAAAAGGGAGACAACTTCTGAACAACTCCATTCAAGGAGCTGTAGGATATGGACCAGAAAAACAGAAAAGACAGGAGAGTAATGGGTATGAGAGACTTTAGTAAATGAATGAAGCAAGAGTCATCAAATTTAGTGGATAATATGATGGAGTAGTGCAGAGAAGGCAATGGCACCCCCACTCCAGTACTCTTGCCTGGAAAATCCCATGGACAGAGGAGCCTGGTGGGCTACAACTCATGGGGTTGCTAAGAGTCGGACACAATGAGCGACTTCACATTCACTTTTCACTTTTATGCATTGGAGAAGGAAATGGCAGCCCACTCCAGTGTTCTTGCCTGGAGAATCCCAGGGATGGGGTGCCTGGTGGGTTGCCATCTATGGGGTCATATAGAGTCAGACAGAACTGAAGTGACTTAGCAGCAGCAGCAGAATAAAGTATATAAAATTTACAGAATGTCAATAGGTACAAGTGTATAGTTAGTATATGAATATGTAAATATCCATACATATGCAGCCAAAACTATTAGCAATTTTCGTGTAGACATAGAATGTTTTCTGGTGTTAAGAGTCATAGGCTAAACAGTAGACGAATAAGTAAATACACTGGTTCCCTCAGATGTCTCTTCTGTCTTCATGCTTGGTTCTGTAAAATTCACTAATGCTATTTTGTGCTTCATGAAAACCCACACAAAAGTCTGATCCCCAGTAGTTCATGTACAGCTCATCGGTTTGTTTTAGTGGAGGTCATAGGCAGATTACAGACTGTCCTGTCCTTTTTCTTATTGATAGAAGTTTAATCTATAAAGCAAATTTCTGCATCAACATAATTTTACTGAACAATCTTTCTATGCCTTCATAACTACATAAAGCAATGTAGTATTCAAAAATTGGTGGTTTATTTCCATCTATTTCCAACATATTATTCTGATGTATATGTCAAAATACTTATTTTTCACAAGTGCAGTAGGACTGTGAGTTCTGTGAACTTTTTAAAAATTTTATTGAAGTGTAAATAATTGATTTATAGTGTTGTGTTTAATTTCTGCTCAATAGAAAAATGACTCAGTTATGCATATATATATTCTTTTCATATCACAGGGCATAGAATATAGCTTCCTATGCTATACCGCAGGACCCTGTTGTCCATCCATCCTATATATATTAGTTTGCATCTGCTAATCAAACTGTTAATCCATCCCTCCCCCACACTCCCACCCCTTTAGCAGCCACATCTGTTTTCTATACCTGTAAGTCTATTTTTTTAATAAATTTATTTTTTAAAGTTAGAATAACATTTCATGGTGAAGGGCCTCTTATTTAACTCACCTATTACCAATTAGCATTTATCCCATGGTTCCAGTAAAGGTAAGCACCTCTCCTATTATGCCTCTCTTCTCAGCTTTATCCACCCAAAAGCCAAAACAACTTAGATGGTCTCTTAAGATTTTTCTGTTACATGATTTATTCCCCGCCACTTTTGACATTCAGAAAGCAACACTGAATTATGAGTTCTATTTTGTAAAGAGTGAAAAAGATGATAACATATTTTAAAGTTAAGAATAGATTCATTTGACATAGATTTTTCTGTATTTATCCCTCCTTTCAATGAGTAGTCAAGGCGTTTATTGTGCTCTACATACAGATCTATGTTATAAGAACATTCTTTCCCAGACCCTGAAATAAATGCTTAGCAAGGTAATCTTAGAGTTTTATAAGGAGGAGTAACTATCTACTTTCTGTCATCACAAACCAGTCACAGGTCCTGTCTCAACTTTTTTTATTAATAATGAGTCACGGATGCTGCTCAGAATCCTTTGTCTGCAATTTTCTCTCCACAAATTGGTGTTTAATTATCTGCAAGAAAAAGCAGTGAATTTGTTTTGTGACTAAGTGTAAACTCATTGATTCTCATCTCAGAAAACAATTACAGAGATGGTTTATTTCCTTGATAGATTGTTTCTTATATATGGAGTGATCAAGAACAAGAATGCAAATGAATATGTAATTATGACTACTGTGCAGTGTTTTGTTTGCTTTTCCTTTTAAACATTTTTCATTAATTGTCAAGTCAAACTGGGAGAATTTCATTAGTGAGGGTACAGGTTAAATTGTCTGTGGGAAACTAATGATGGCAGCAGCTTCTTTCTCACTCTCTGCACTGAAAGGTGGAGTTTATTTCCTCTCTCCTTGAACTTGGGTTTGCCCTGTTACTGTTGACTCAGAAACTATACTAGAAGTGACACTGTGCCAATTCCAAGAGCGTAGCAGCTCCCATTTCCTCTTGTTTGGAATGCTTGCTCTGGGGTAAACCAGCTGTCAAATGACAAGTAGATACTGCAAAGTTGCTCAACTGTGAGGACGCCCAGCTGACCGTGTTCTTATATCATTTAAACATCATGCATTTTAATTGACTGGTCTCCTTTTTTGGATGCTACCTTAAAAAAAGAATAAATATGCCTTGTTTATTTTTCATTAATTTTTACAGTACACATGTATGGAGTGCAATTAGAGAGATACAGGGGTAAAAGACAGTATGTTTACTTAGAAGGAATCATAGTGATTACATACATTCTGAGAGACAAGAGAAGTGAACACACCAAAGTAATAAAATTCACAGGTGCTAGGACAGAAAAATGAACAGTGTGCAAATTGGGATGCTAGACTAAGAATGCTAATTCTCTCTAGAAGTCTACTTTTCACACTTTTTTTTTTACTATTTTTAATATTTTATGTGCACCATAGTAATAATAACTCTTCAATTTTTTGATTTACTTTTATTGAAGTACAGTTGATTTACAATGTTGTGTTAATTTCTGCTGTGATTCAGTTATATATATATATATATATATAATATAGGCATTCTTCTTTAATATTCTTTTCCATTATGGTTTATCATAACATACTAAATATAGTTCACTGCACTAAACACTGGACATTATTTATTCATTCCTTATGTAATAGCTTATATCTGCTATACTGGACCTCCTATTCAATTCCCTCCCCGCCCTTGCTGCCCCTTGGTACCCACAAGTTTCTTCTCTATGTTTATGAGTCTGTATCTATTTTGTAGATTGGTTCATCTGTGCTGTATCTTAGATTCTACATATAACTGATATCGTATGGTATCCACTTAGTATGATATTCTCTAGTTGCATCTGTGTGTGTCCATGCTCAGTCCCTAAGTCATGTCTGACTCTTTGCAACTTCATGGACGATAGCTTGCCAGACTCCTCTGTCCATGGATCTTCCCAGGCGAGTATACTGGAAGGGGTTGCATTTCCTTCTCCAGGGCATCTTCCTGACCCAGGGCTTGAACCTGCATCTCCTGCATTTGCAGGTGGATTCTTACTACTGAGCCTCCTGGTAAGCTCCTACTTGCTGCAAATGGCATTATTTCATCCTTTCTTTATGGCTGAGCTACTCTCCAATTATTAAGCACAAATCAAATGATGGGCATTAAGTAAGTGATACATTGCTCTGAGAAAGAGACAAGAAATTATGAATAATATAGTTCTAAAAGTTTCCATTGCAAATTGATCTCAAAAATACTTAAGTAAATTCAGTTTATCAGGAAAAGGGAACAACTAGACTCTAAAGTGGGATTTGTTGTGGTTTAGCAGCTAAGTCATGTCTGACTCTTTTGTGACCCCATGGACTGTAGCCCTCCAGGCTCCTCTCTCCATGAAATTTCCCAGTCAAGAATACTGGAGTGTATTGCCATGCCCTCCTCTAGGGGATCTTCCTGACCCACGAGTCGAAACTGCACCTCCTGTGTCTCCTGCATTTCAGGCAGATTATTTACCCACTGAACCATGAGGGAAGCCCCAGTAAATGGGATACCCTTTCAGCATGCAGGCTCATCAGTGTTACTTCCCTGAAGTGTTATATGTGAAGATAAAAATATTTAACATTCATCCTTGTCCTCTTGATGCCGATGTCAGAAAGGACAACATGGCACTCCAACTAAAATGTATTGTATTCTTGTAACTGATAGCAATACCTGTGGGAAGAGCTTGTTTCATTAAGGCAGTTCTTATAATAATGTGTAACAACTGCTGACAAATGTCTCTGAGTAGGATCTCTCTCCAGATCAACCTTACTGAAGGGAATAATTTGTAATGTCAGTTTAATTGTTTGCATGAAGACGACAGTACTGGAAATGGGACTCTTAAAACACTTGAAAATAATTTGAATCCTTTAGTTTTTGAAATTTCACTTCAAATTTGCTTTGTTTTCTCAGAGATAATACAAATATAAATTTTTAGCCTAGCACTTTGTGAGATTATTTCAAAAGTGAAATTAATAGTCAGAATTCAGTGTATCTATCTTACTTAAATTGCTTCATTAGTAGAGTTGAGTTCCAGATCCACCACTTTGTAGCTGTGTGGTCTTATTCCAGTCATTCATCTGCCTCACATCACCTTGCGAAAATGAATGGATAGAACACATGGTTGTGGTCTTCAAAGTGCCTTTAACAGAGACACCCATTCTTTAAAGCAATGCCTACTAAGAAGTCAAATATGAAAAGCATAGACAGGGTTACTTGAAGGGACTCCAGTCAGTCCAATTGTACAATTTTAGTGTGTAATAAAGAGATTTGCAGGAATATAAAATAATCATAGTCATATTTTCTTTGTGAAAATAAAGAAACTTTGGTTATATTCCTTTTTCATCTTTTCTTCCCATGTTACTGGCTAACATCAGTTCCTACAGATGGCAGGGGGTTCAAAATTCTGTTGGATGTCTAATTAAAATTTTTTAAGTTAAAACTCATCTCATGGGGAGAAATAAACAGGGTAGGATAAAATGAATGACTAGATAGAAATGTTTTAAGTAGCAAATTTGTTGTAGATGTTACACAGAAAAAGAGTTTCATTGTCAAGTAAGTTTGAAAGACAGTGATAGGTAGCAGATAGATTTATTTATTGTAGGTTTCTCAGAAGTCACAGCTGCTGATGTGCATTGTGAATTCTCCAGGAAATGGTATTATTCTTCAAAGTCAGGCAACAAACCACTGAAATTTAGGAAAGACAGAAATGTGTTTTCTTCATCATTTTACCCCAGTGCCTGTTATGATATCTGACACAAACTTGACATGCAGTCCATAACAGTTGATTGAACTGAAATTATCTCTGAGTTTTAGTTCCCGGGTCACTGTTAAGTAGCTTTCTGACTGGAAATACATAATCTATTCTCTCTGGCACTATTTCTGTTGTCTTCAGTTCAGTTCAGTTGCTCAGTCGTGTCCAACTCTTTGCGACCCCAAGAATTGCAGCACGCCAGGCCTCCCTGACCATCACCAACTCCTGGGGTTCACTCAGACTCACGTCCATCTAGTCGGATATGTCATCCAGCCATCTCATCCTCTGTCATCCCCTTCTCCTCCTGCCCCCAGTCCTTCCCAGCATCAGAGTCTTTTCCAATAAGTCAACTCTTCGCATGAGGTGGCCAAAGTACTGGAGTTTCAGCTTTAGCGTTATTCCTTCCAAAGAAATCCCAGGGCTGATCTCCCTCAGAATGGACTGGTTGGATCTCCTTGCAGTCCAAGGGACTCTCAAGAGTCTTCTCCAACACCACAGTTCAAAAGCATCAATTCTTTGGCACTCAGCCTTCTTCACACTCCAACCCTCACATCCGTACATGACCACAGGAAAAACCATAGCCTTGACTAGACAGACCTTAGTCGGCAAAGTAATGTCTCTGCTTTTGAATATACTGTCTAGGTTGGTCATAACTTTTCTTCCAAGGAGTAAGTGTCTTTTAATTTCATGGCTGCAGTCACCATCTGCAGTGATTTTGGAGCCCCCCAAAATAAAGTCTGACACTCTTTCCACTGTTTCCCCATCTATTTCTCATGAACTGGTGGGACCGGATGCCATGATCTTTGTTTTCTGAATGTTGAGCTTTAAGCCAACTTTTTCACTCTCCACTTTCACTTTCATCAAGGGTTTTGCTCCTTTCCTGCCATAAGGGTGATGTCATCTGCATATCTGAGGTTATTGCTATTTTTCCCAGCAATCTTGATTCCAGCTTGTGCTTCTTCCAGCCCAGCATTTCTCATGATATACTCTGCATATAAGTTAAATAAGCAGGGTGACAATGTACAGCCTTGACATACTCCTTTTCCTATTTGGAACCAGTCTGTTGTCCCATGTCCAGGTCTAACTGTTGCTTCCTGACCTGCATACAGATTTCTCAAGAGGCAGGTCAGGTGGTCTAGTATTCCCGTCTCTTTCAGAATTTTCCAGTTTATTGTGATCCACGCAGTCAAATGCTTTGGCATAGTCAATAAAGTAGAAATAGATGTTTTTCTGGAACTCTCTTACTTTTTCCATGATCCAGCAGATGTTGGCAATTTGATCTCATTCTTTGCCTTTTCTAAAACCAGCCTGAATATCTGAAGTTCACGGTTCACGTATTGTTGAAGCCTGGCTTGGAGGATTTTGAGCATTACTTTACTAGCATGTGAGATGAGTGCAATTGTGTGGTAGTTTGAGCATTCTTTGACATTGCCTTTCTTTGGGATTGGAATGAAAACTGACCTTTTCCAGTCCTGTGGCCACTGCTGAGTTTTCCAAATTTGCTGGCATGTTGAGTGCAGCACTTTCACAGCATCATCTTTTAGAATTTGAAATAGCTCACCTGGAATTCCATCATCTCCACTAGCTTTGTTCATGTTAGAGAGTTTAAAAAAAGAGAAAAAAGGCACAAAAATAAATGAAAGCTTGGAAACTGTACCCATTGAACTGCTAAAGCTCCATCTAGATTTCTTAATATTCTGAAATCTAGTGAGGCGTTGTATGCTCAAATTGGAAAGTTGTGTCCAATACAGGAAGACAAACACATTTATCTGTGGCAGTGTTTTACCACATCGGTTTTATTGTTACTGCTTTCCATGTGATTCATACTTAATGTACTCTTGCCCAATGTAATGAACTTCATTCTTGTAGGGCTATTCTGTTAAATTTAGTTTTTATGCTTATTTGAAGTAAGTTACAGATTTATTTCTATATGTGCATTGCCATTGAAAATAAATATAAGAAAAGATTCTTATAATTATTAAATGCTTATGTATTGGATGCTATTCTAAATATCATACATTTATCATAAAGCCCAATTTTATTTAATTCTCCCAATATTGCCTGATTTAAGTATTACTGTCTCTTTTCTGGATGAGTAAGAAATTTTGAGGATAAGAAACTTTAAGGACTTTTTTCATATATATGGCTAGAAAATTACAGAGTTGAAGTACAGGCTGTTTTATCTGATTCAGAATCACATACTTTTAAATAGTCAATAACAGAAATTTAAAATACAAAAATTAAGTTCCGCTCCCCTTGTGGCTTCCCTGGAAGTTCCCTCCTCTGAAACATCAATGGAAATAAGAAAATGCCTTGCATTTTCCTCATCTCATCATGAATTTTTGCACTATCCCAGGTTTATACCCAAACTGAAGGATGAGTTCAAACAGGCAGAAGGTGAGGGATTGAAACCTAAATATTGGAGGTCTCAAGTGATTTTCTCCCTCCTATGATGGCATTGAATGAACTTAAACCTAATGTTAGCATGGTGGTGGTTTAGTCACATCCGACTCTTGCAACCCCATGGACAGTAGCCTGCCAGGCTCCTCTGTCCACAGGATTCTCCAGGCACAAATACTGGAGTGGGTATCCTTCTCCAGGGAATCTTCCCAACCCAGGAATCAAACCCAGGTCTCCTGCCCTGCAGGCAGAGTAGTTCAATGTTAACATCAAGATCTTCAAAACATCATTCAACGTAGGGGAAAAGGGAATCAATATTAACATCAGGATCTTCCGTCTTACTTAATGCTTTTATTCACTTTTTATGTACAACGAGCATAACCCCAAAGGAGAAGGCAATGGCACCCCACTCCAGGACTCCTGCCTAGAAAATCCCATGGTTGGAGAAGCCTGGAAGGCTGCAGTCCATGGGGTTGCTGAGGGTCGGACACGACTGAGCAACTTCCCTTTGACTTTTCACTTTCATGCATTGGAGAAGGAAATGGCAACCCACTCCAGTGTTCTTGCCTGGAGAATCCCAGGGACGGGGGAGCCTGGTGGGCTGCCATCTATGGGGTCGCACAGAATCGGACACAACTGAAGTGACTTAGCAGCAACATAACCCCAAAGAGCTAATACATTTTATTTTATAATATTGCCCGTAAATTTTACACATTCATTCTTCATTGTTCCATCTGTCATCACTGCATTCCTGCCTCTATTCGTTTAACAAATATTTACTGAAGACTTGTCATATGCTGGCACTGTTTAGGTTCGTCTATACATTAATAAAGATAAAAGACAAAAATCCATGACATGATAGAACTCAGATTTTGATGGGGTAGAGACAACCATAGATAAAATGAGCGTGTTATTATTTATGTAACATGAGAATACCTTAAGGAATACCATAAGGACTATGGGGAAATAACTCAGGGAAGGCAGATGAGTTTTGGAGAGCAGAGTGGATTTTAAATTGATTATTCAAATAAGGAGTTACTGGAAAGGTGACATTTAAGCAAGTATATGAGAGAAGTTAGCAATGAGTCAGCTGGATGGGTATCTAAAGCAAGAGCATTCCAGGTGGAGGGTCCAACAAGGTGGTGAATTAGAAGGATATCAGTGAGGAAAGGAGTACAAAGGAGATGGAAAAGCCATCACAGTTGCAGAGTAAAAGCTATCATAGACATGAATCAGCCATGGGTGTACATGTGTTCCCCATCCGGAACCCCCCGCCCACCTCCCTCCCCATCCCATCCCTCTGGGTCATCCCAGTGCACCAGCCCTCAGCATTGAACCTGGACTGATGATCTGTTTCACATATGATATTATACATTTTTCAATGCTGTTCTCTCAAATCATCATACCCTCACCTTCACCTGAACTCCCTGCTATTTCTTGTAAGTTAAGCAAACATCTTAAGTAGCCTTGTGTAATTTGAGCAAATGTCTATGTCATGGAAGTAACGCTTGAGGCAGAAATTCAGACACACAGATGCATGATATGGGGAGCTGTCAGTGATGACACAGAACTCAGGAGCAGATGGAAGAATGGGATGTCAGCAGCATCAGTTAACAGCCCAAGGGAGCTTCCAAGAGACTTCACCTCCTGATCACAAAATTCCAACATTCTTCTGTCTCCTCCTCCTCTTATCTTGTCAACTTCTCTACAGTCTCTACACACCTCTTCATTCACCTACTTAACATATTATATTTCTATTGCTAACTCACATACAATTTCCTTATTAAATAGGATATAATCCCCTTTGATCAATATTCTCCAAAAATAAAAGAAATTTTACATGGTAAAAAACGAAACAAAAACTATCATAGACAGAGTATGCGACTGGTGGCTCTACTTCTCACCTTTAATCTTCACGAGTGGGACGTGGTGGAAATGATGCTATGTCACGTCTGAGCATAGGTCTTAAAGGGCATGCAGCTTTCACTTGGGATCACCATGCCAGAGAAAGTCCACTGCCGTGTAGGAAATCTAACTACCCTCAGGCTGCTATATTGGAGAGACCATGTGGAAAGGTCTCATAAGTGAGTCAGAGACGTGCCTGATGAGTCTTCAGATATTTATGTCACCCCAGTTCAGGCGCCAAACCTGTAAATGAGGAAGACTTCAAGATATGTCTGCCCCAGCCCCCATCAGATGGCAGTCATAGGAGAAATGCCAAGTCAGAATAACCCAGCTGAGCCCCACTGGTCTCAGAGCTCTTGAGAGGCAACAGTAAATGACTGTTAGTTTTTTAGAGCTTCTCTGCTTTGGAATTATTTGTTACGCATAAGTGGATAACTGCGATTAGTAGCCTTTTGAGTATTTTGAACAAAGGAATGCTATTACTTCTGTTTTAACAGGATTTCTCTGGCTTTTTGCAGTGAGGGAAGAGAGAATAAGATTATTTTAATAGTACAAACAAAAATATTAGTTTCTTGGGGAGGCTCAGCTGGGAGGGGATATATGTATATTTATGGATGATTCACATTGTATGGCAGAAAACAGCACAACATTGTAAAGCAGTTATCCTGCAATTAAAAATTTTAAATATATTAGTGCCTTGGACCAGAATGGTTGTAGTGGGGGTATTGAGAAAGAGTATTTAAATGTACTTTGAAGATGTAGGCAATAACTTTACCCGAGAGATTAGATGTAGGGTATAAGATAAAGTGTTGAATAAAAATGTTTACCAAGTTCTTAAGCATCTGGCTGAATCTTAGCTCTCATTTATTTGTTGTGGGCAGAGCATGGGAGGAGCTAGTTTGAAGGTAAAATTTAGGACTCAAGTTTGGGTTTGTTAAGATGTATATGTCAATTTGACATCACAGTAGAGAAAGTAAGGAATTAGCTACATGTAAGAGCCTCATGTTCCTAGGAGACAACCTATCTGAGGAGATAAATGTGGGTGATGTTAACATACAGAAAATATTTAGCCAGGAAAATTAATGAAAGTGTAAAGGGAGAAAAGAAAGACCAAGAACTCAGAGCGTTTCAATTTTAAGAAGCCAGAGAGATGACTTGGTGCTAGCAAGGGTGTTCAGGAGAAAAGGGCCAAAGAAGTAGAAGAAAAATTAGGAGTGATGTTCAGGGCAGCCAGGTGGGAATAATTCTGAACTAAGACCAGTATTCTTTATGCAACTGAATACCGGAAATAGAGTGTAAAGGTTTAAAAGCCATTTTGCCTCTGTTCATCAGACTGCGACAACCAATAGTGGCATGTTGAGTCCATTCTGTGTGTAAACATCAGTAAAACTTGAGCACATATTCTCAATTGCGAGTGTAACTTCACAACCTGGTGGAGAATTGGGAATAAATCGAAACTTTTTCTAGGCATGATACCAAATCATAATAAATGAGAGGGATGGTTAGGCGCAGGATGTTTTAGCCTCTTCTCTGATTGTTGAGTGTCAGGGAACATCCACCACAATAACTCTTTGATTTTAAGTGGGGATTTTCCTAGAGGACACTGAGGCTATATCAGTCTTACTATTCATATTAAGAGCCCAAATGATCATTAATGATACCATGTTTTCTCACATGATACACGTTGTCAGAGATTTAAATATATAAGCTGAAGAAATAAGTTAGTCCAACCATCCTATTTCTTTCCAGGAGGCACAATTAAGCTTCATTCTGCTGATTTTTCTCTTCCATATTTCCCATGTGTTTATTTTCATCACAACACAGATGTGACAGTCCTGTTATTTTATCCCTTAAGGATGCTGGTATTAAATATAATGTGAAATCTCAAAGAAATTCACAGTAATATACACATATAACTAGTTTCATAAATGAAGGGTTGAAATGAACTCTCCAAGGATTGTATTTGCTATTAAATGTTCTCTGTTGAAATGAACAGATAATTAATATGCCTCATGGTTAGAATGTAAAATCTGCTTCATTACACAAAAACCTAGGGAATTAAAACCATCCTTTTCTAATTTATGAAAGATAAATCTAACTTTTAAATTCTATGTTTTACTCATTATTAAGGACTGATAATATGCACAATGTATGTGAAAGCCAATTATCTAAGAGCAATTTTAGGTTCACAGAAAAATTAAGATGTAAATATAGGCAGTTCCTATATGTCTCCTGCCCCCCATGCACGTATAGGCCCATTATCAACTTCTTCACCAAAGTGATACATTTGTTACAGTTAATGAGCCTACACTGGCACCTTATAATCACTAAGAACCATAGCTTACCTAGAGGATTCACTCTAGATGTTGTAGTTTCTTTGGGTTTGGGCAAGTCTCTAATGACAGGTGGACCTCCCTACTGGCTCAGTGGTAAAGAATCTTCCTGCCAATGCAGGGGATGTGGATTCAATCCCTGGATGGGGAAGATCCCCTGGAGAAAAAAAAAAAAAATGGCAACCCACTTCAGTATTCTTGGGAATATTGTATTAAAGAGGAGCCTGAGGAGCTGCATCCATAGAGTCACAAAGAGTCAGACAAGACTGAGCGACTTAACAGCAACAGCAAATAATGACATGTATTCATTATTATGGTATGAAGTAGAGTATTTTCACCACCCTAAAAATCCACTGTGCTCCACCTGTTCATGATCTTCAGTTTTGAAGGATAATTTTGCAAGGCTAAGAATTCTAGGTGCATATGGTTTGTCTTTAAATATATCACTTCACTCTTACTGATTGCATAGTTGATGAGAAGTTGGATGTAATTCTTATCTTTGCCGCTGTATGAAAAGTGAAAGCATTAGTCACTCAGTCACGTCCAACTCTTTGAGCCCCCATGGACTGTAGCCCACCAGGCTCCTCTGTCCGTGGAATTCTCCAGGCAAGAATACTAGGGTGGGTAGCCACTTCCTTCTCCAGCGGATTGTTCTAACCCAGGGATTAAACCCAAGTCCCCTACGTTGCAGGCAGATTGTTCCTACATGAGCCCCCAGGGAAGCTATCTACCCTCTGGCTTCTTTCAGGATTTTTTTTTAAGTTGGGTTTTCTGCAGTTTGAGTATAAGAGACCTAAGTGTAATTTTTTTTAGCATTTACCTTTCTTTGTGTTCTCCAAGCTTCCTGGATCTGTGGCTTGCTTGTCTGACATTGACTTGGGGAAATTCTTAGTCAATAGTACCTTAAAAATCTCTTCGTTCCTCATATATTCCTATTACATGTATGTTAAACCTTCTGTAGTAACCCCTCAGTTCTTGTATAATCTGCTTTTTAATTTTCTTTCCTCTTCATGATTCAGTTTGGGTCTAGTTCTGATGCTTGCTCTCTCTGTCTCTTCACATTGTCTTTTCTGTCTTTTAGTATGCCTGTAACATTTTCTTGGCCCTGATGTACCAGGAAAAAGCAACTATAAATACTAACGTGGTGGGGGCACGTGGGAGGAGGAGAAGGAGTCTACACTTCTATGACTGTGGCTAAAGCTGAGTATTACCCTTTCCCCAGATTGGTTAAGCCTTGAAAACACCCCAAGACTTTAATATCTGGTAAAAATAGGTTCTCTTGAGATCGAACCAATCCATCCTAAAGGAGATCAGTCCTGGGTGTTCATTGGAAGGACTGATGATGAAGCTGAAACTCCAATACTTTGGCCACTTCATGCGAAGAGTTGACTCACTGGCAAAGACCCTGATGCTGGGAGGGATTGGGGGCAGGAGGAGAAGGGGACGACAGAGGATGAGATGTCTGGATGGCATCACCAACTCGGACGTGGGTTTGGGTGAACTCCGGGAGTTGGTGATGGACAGGGAGGCCTGGAGTGCTGCAATTCATGGGGTCGCAAAGAGTCGGACACGACTGAGCGACTGAACTGAACAGAGAGCAGACTAGCTTGAGGAAAAAAGAAAGCTCTGAGGTGTTTCAAAATTGATCTTTTTCCCCTCTGTCTGCCAGAAGCATAAGCGATTTTTTTCTCTGATATTTAGTGTGAGGAGCTAGTTTAGGTCCTACAGATTAAACTCACAAATCTGCAAGTGCCCCCAGTGACCAAACTCCCTGGAGCTTTTGACTCCGACGTGGCCACACAGCCTCTCCTGCAGTTTATCATTTATAGTTCAGGTTTTCCTACCCTGGCACTAGTTCCTGTGGGGGTTCTGCTTATGGGTTTTTGTGATTCTCTGAATTTGACCTGTTTCTTTCTAATCTGAGAGTCAGTCATTTGCCCTGTGCCCTCCTGTCTTATGGATTTAAGAAAAGTTGTTCTCATTCACTCCATTCAGCTTTTTACTAGATTTTATAATGGAATGAAAATTTCTAAGCTGCTTGCATGCCAGCAAATAGTAGTTCTTTTTAGACTAGAGAACAGAGCATTCTAATTAATATTTGAAAAAGCATTCACATTAGTACCACAAAATTCAAACAAAATTTCCTTCAGTTTATAGGTCATTTGTGTATCTTATATTAAATGCATATATGTATATATGTATTGCCCACATTTCTATAATATTTCATTTTTGATCTGTAAAAACTCATACACAAGATACTATTTTTATATATGTTTTACATATACTGCAGATATTTTTTTCAGACTACTATCCTTCAGGCTTAAACACTAGCGTGGCCCACCAGGCTCCTCTGTACATGGGATTTTTGAGGCAAGAACACTGGGGTAGGTTGCTATTTCCTCCTCCAGGGGATCTTCTCCAACCCAATGTCAAACCAGAGTCTCCTGTTTCTCCTGCATTGGCAGACAGATTCTTTGCCACTGGTACCACCTGGGAAGCCCTAATATTCCTTATAGTAGTAGATAGTAAACATGATGTAAAATCTCACATTTTTCCATTAGTTTAAAACATTAAAAAATCTTCTTCCCCCAATTTTGCAATTGCTTGAAACAGTATATACACACCTATACACACATAGGTATATATATATACACCTTTGTATATACAGTTTGTATATACAGTTGACCCTTAAAAATGTGGGGGTTAAAGGTGCTAATACCTCCCCTACAACTGAAAATCTTTGTATTACCTTTGTCTTTTTCCTTGATATCTGAAGGGGATTGGTTCCAGGACTGGCCTTGAGCACCAAAATTAGCTCAAAGCCTATAGTCAGCCCCTCTTCTCTGCACTTTCACATCTGGAGCTTCAACCACAGATCATGCAGTACTGCAATATTTGCTGAAAATAAAATCTGCATTAAGTGAACCAACACAGTTCAAAGCTGAGTTGTTCAAGGCTCAATAACAGGCATATGTATGTGTTTGTATCTGTGTTCCATATTTGGAACTGCTTTGTGTAAGCATTGATATGAATGGAGAGTTCTATTTTCAAGAGCATAGTTAATTGTTCCAACACTATTGAAGGCTTATTGAACACTGCAGCTTTTCCACCACTCATTTGAAATGTCTTATTGGTCATAAACAAATCCTTATAATGAGGAGCTCCTCAAGCACATGATACTTACAGATACCTCCTTGCCTTGGCTAGTCCTCTCTCGGATACATCCAATGCCCATCTTTCCTTTTTTAAAGTATTTAATTTATTTATTTGACTGTGTTGGGTCTTAGTTGTAGCTCAGACTCTCTAGCTGTGACACGAGGGCTCAGTAGTTGAGGTGCATGGGCCTAGTTCCTCTGTGGCATGTAGGATCTTAGCAAACCTGCAGCCCTTCCCTTGCAAGGCGAAATGTTAATCACTGGACCATCAGGGCAATCCCCTCATCTTTCCTTTTGGCACACAGTGTATACTTCTACTCATTCTTGACCTTCTCAGTTGAAGTGTCATGGGTTGTGCTTGGCTTGTGCTTTCACTCCACTTGTTATATCTTATACTGAGCGATAATCAGTTGGTATAGGTAGAATGTCTGCTACACCTCTGGGTAAACTTGATCCATATACCCTATATTATGTAGCAATAGATATATTGCTTTATTTCGAGAAGGATGAAGATAAGAAACATGCATGTTGTTCAGCATGCATAAAAGGTAACTGGTTAAATTTATATCTCATCACATCATTCACATACTGGGATTTCCCCTTTACTAGAAATACTCTATTTTAGTATGTGTTTGTTTTATTGAAATATACGTTTTTAAATATATATATATATATATATATAAGAGCATAGTTAACTGTTTCAACACTATTGAACACAATAATAATTTAACACAATTGAACATAATAATATGGTTTAGTCACTAAGTCATATCTGACTCTTGGCAACCCCATGGACTGTAGTACACCAGGCTCTTCTGTCCATGGAATTCTCCAGATAAGAATACTGGAGTAGGTTGCCATCTCCTTCTCCAGGGGATCTTCCCAACCCAGAGATCAAACCCACATCTCCTGCATTGCAAGCGGATTCTTTACCACTCAGCCACCCAAGAAGACCTGTGTGTGTGTGTGTGTGTGTGTGTGTGTGTGTGTGTGTGTGAGAGAGTGTGAGAGAGAGAGAGTGAGTGAGTTTGTTGTGTATGTGAGTTATATATCCTTCAAGAAGATTAGGGTTGCCTTTTTAGGAGTGTGGCAAAACCAAAGTCAACCTGCAGTGTTTTAAATGTTCTGTGTTATAGGCACACAGTTTGGCACATTGCAAGCATACTGCTGTGTGTAGGAAATGGAAAATGGTAATGACATTATATCAAGCAAAACTTGCACCCTGGAAGGGCAGGATATATCCACGCTGCTAATTTTTCCAGTTCAATCTTTGTCTTCTTTGTGGAAAGAAATCAAAGGGATGTCCACTGATGCCAGTGCACATCGCAGAAAGTACAAATCACAAATGATCCATTTAAAGTCTGATATTAATTTGACACTTCATTAGTGGGAAAGTCTCTCCTCTGGTTCTAGTTACCACTTTTCCAGTTTAAATCCAGAAAACAACAGCAGAGGCATCTTTGCCAGCTAAGTTGAACAGTATAACTCAGTTTGGGGGAAGATGATAGCTGTGGTACAAATTCATCTTTTGAGCCTCTTCTTGAGGGTAGTTGATAGTAATTGGACTACTTCTTTGTGCAGAATCTGTGGGTGAGCACCCCCACTTTGAGGAAGAAACCTGAAGTTTGCTAGCTAAGTTAACAAGTGTAAAATTGTTAGTCAGTTTTCTGGGGAAGTAAATATGTGCAGTTAAGTGTGTGTGATTATTATGCAGCCCCAGAAAACTCCACATGCCAGTTTATTTGCTTATGGTGTTTTGGAAAATGGATCCTTTAGAGAATGAGAAAGTTTAAACTTTCAACTCCACTGATTTTAATTAAGCTATCTGTAGACTGGTGAGCACTGCAAAATTCAAGAACCTGATGAGACAGTAGAGATTATACAGTAGGTACCGTGACCAATGGCTAGTCCTTAATTACCTGAAACCGACAAGACAATGACCTGTCAAATTCATGGAAATTATTTTTCATAAAACCTGAATATGGCAGTGTAATATTTATTTTTTATGTGCTCTGTTTTCTTTATTTTTTATTGAGGCATAGTTGATTTACAACATTGTGTTTATTTCAGGTATATAGCAAAATGAATCAGTTACATATTTTTCGATGATTTTCTATTATAGGTTATTACAAGGTATTGAATATAGTTTCCTGTGCTATACAGTATTTCCTTTTTCTTGTCATTTTTATGTATAGTAGCTAGTATCTGTTAATTGCATGTTCCTAATTTATCTCCTGCTCTTTCCCCTTTGGTAACGATATATACATTCTCTTTGTGACTCTGTTACTATTTTACACATATATTTATGTGTATCATTTTTTTAGATTCAATATACTAGTGATATTGTATTACGTTTGTGTTTTTCTGACTTAGTTCACATATACTATAAGCTCTAGATTCATCCATGTTGTTGCAAATGGCAAGATTTCATTCTTTTTTATAGATGGCAGCACAGTATAAAATTTTAGAGAAAAAAAAGAAGTCTAGACTAAAAAGAAGTTACCTGTCATTAAAAATGAATATGTGTGAAAAGAGAGACATGAGAATGTTGATGATATGATATATTAAGTGAAAAAGATACAGAAAACAATACAGCCAGCGTGCTTCCATCTTGGTGAGAGTTAAGTACACCAAGCCATTTTAATCTGTTCCACTAATGCAGAAAGAATATATAGTCACTTTTTTTCATTTCTTAATCATTAGAACACCTTATCTTCCTTGAAATGAAGCATATATTAGTGTTTCTCTGTCTTTCTGCCCAAAGCTGGGAGACCTTGAATCTGAACTGTGCGCCAATGACGTTCTTCTAAAAGTCACACAGTGTTACTGTCAGAGGCTGGTCATGGAAAACTTCACACTTGGCCACTGCTACTGGGATACCTTTGATAGCTGAAACCTTGATGGGGTGGTACCCATAAGGCACCAGGGACAGAGTCTATTTTAGATCACACTCTCATGATCTGTTTTTCTTCCACAGCACATAATAATAGAGCTGATAAGATGGGGGTTAGAGGATTTTTATCTAGAAAACTCTACTAACCCAGCCTCCACAAATTTATCCTGAGCTGATCCCAAGTCACCAGGCTAAAGACCCTGGATTGCTTTAATATGTATCCTTCATTCCACATCCAAGGAGTAGTGGTTAATGTTTTATTCCATTTTCTATTCTGTCTCCAACAGGCTAGATTTCTACCTATATTGACTACTTTTTGCTTTTCAATCAGGTAGATCTAATTCCAGGGTAATGAATAGTCAACAGTCTTAATTATATATTCTAGAGATGGCAACCTTTCACATCCAGAAGATGTACCATTCTATACTCGTATGAAAATATGCTTAAAAATACCAAGCTACTGATTCTAATTAATTTTTTTCTTCTAATGTTTATTGATTCCTATCATTTTTCTAGTTCATTAGCATATGCATGATCTCTCATCTGTCATAATGAGTGCTTGCAGTTATAAGAAGATTGCCATTTTTATGTCCTCTCTATATCAAATATTTTCACTGATCAGCTTCTATGAAGAAACTTCTACATCTAATATGGAAGCCTTGAAAACACACAAAGCTGGCAATTGGTAATGAGAAAGATTGTCAGTGAGAAACACACAGATTCTGAAATAAAAGTTTGTTGTTGTTGTTCAGCTGCTAAGTCATGTCCGACTCTTTGCAATCCCATGAACCGCAGCACACCAGGATTCCTTGTCCTTCACTATCTCCCAGAGTTTGCTTAAACTTTGAGTTGGAGATGCCATCCAACCATCTCATCCTCTTCCACCCCCTTCTCCTCCTGCCCTCAGTGTTTCCCAGCATCAGGGTCTTTTCCAGTCAGTCAACTCTACCCATCAGGTGGCCAAATCTTGGAGCTTCATCATCAGTCCTTACAATGAATATTCAGGTTTGATCTCCTTTACGATTGACTGATTGTATATCCTTGCAGTCTGAGGGACTCTCAAGAATCTTCTCCAGCACCACAATTTGAAAGCATCATTTCTTCGATGCTGAGCCTTTTTAATGGTCCAACTCTTACATCTGTACATGACTACTGGAAAAACCATAGCTTCAACTATATGGACCTTTGTTGGCAAAGTTTGCCTTCCAAGGAGCAAGAGTCTTTTAATTTTGTGGCTGCAGTCACCATCTGCAGTGATTTGGAGCCCAAGAAAATAAAATCTGTCACTGTTTCCACTTTTACTCCTCCTATTTGCCATGAAATGATGGGGCCAGAGGCCATGATATTAGCTCTTTTGAATGTTGATTTTTAAGCCAGTTTTTACTCTCCTCTTTCACCCTCATTAAAAGGCTCTTTGGTTCCTCTTTGCTTTCTGCCATTAGAATGATTATCATCTGCATATTGAGGTTGTTGATATTTCTCCTGGCAATCTTGATTCTAGCTTGGTTCATCCAGTTTGCATGATATGCTCTGCATAGAAGTTAAACAGGGTGACAATATAAAACCTTATCATACTCCTTTCCCAATTTTGAACCAGTCCATTTTTACATGTCCTGTACTGTGGCTTCTTGAAAGTTGCAGTTTACTAAACATTCCTTTTTGTCCAACTGTTTCTTCAGATTTGCAAAAGTTAAAAGTAAAATCCCTCTGGGATTTCCCAGGTGACCCAGTGGCTAAGACTCCATACTCCCAATACAGGGGACCCAGGTTCAAATCCTAGTCAGGGAACTATATCCCACATGCCACAACTAAGATCTGGTGCATCCAAATACAGAAAAATAAATTTCAAAAAACTAAAAATGCAAAGTCCCTATGCATGAACTCTCAAGTTTCTCTTAACATACACCTCAAGACAGTGAGAACGGAGATAATCATGTAAAACTCTCCAAAATACTTTTCTCTGAAGTGTATCTAGGCATTTGAAGATCAAAAATATCTTTAGCTTCAATTATCCAGAAAATGGCTTTCATTGCAGGCTCAAACTTGATTTGTTTTATCCGTAACAGAAATTCCATCTCAAACTGAATATAATAAAAAGCAGACAGTCAGTTCAGTCGCTCAGTCATGTCCGACTCTTTGCAACCCCATGAATCGCAGCACGCCAGGCCTCTCCATCCATCACCAACTCCCAGAGTTCACTCAGACTCATGTCCGTCGAGTCAGTGATGCCATCAGGATGTCATTTAAACATATTTTCTGTTTTACTTCAGTACCTGAATCTCCAGGGCAATGATCATGACAGTTTGGGAGCCTTTGTTCCTCTATTTTTTTTTCTTTCTTTAACACTAAACATCCTGGACATTCAGTAGCAGAGGTACATGGGGAATAGAGAAGTAGCAATTGATCAGTAAAGAATCTGCCTGCACTGCAGGAGACTTGGGTTCAATCCCTGAGTTGGGAAAATCCTCTGGAGGAGGGCATGGCAACCCACTTCAGTATTCTTACCTGGAGAATCCCTATGGACAGAGGAGCCTGGTGAGCTACAGTCCATGGGATCGCAAAGAGTTGGACATGACAGAGTGACTAAGCACACACACATGCAATTGATAAAATTAGTTATAAAGCTAAATCCTATGTGATACTTCTTACCAAGACAGACAGTCACATCTCATATAAAACAACTTAATATTTGACTCTTGGCTGCACAGGAAAATAATGCACACAGTAAATTAGAGCACATTTGCTTAAATGTGTCATGAACATTCATCTTGTTTATAGATTCATCCTAATGAAAGAGGTAAATCTGGATTTCCCAGAAAAGAAAGGAAGGGAAGAAGGAAAAATGAAAGAAAGGAAAAGCAGGAGGACATTTAAAAAGAAACATACATACCATCCTGGTTACAAGTGTCCTGAAGTCCATCTCTCATTTCCAGAAAGTCACCAAACTTATGTTCGATAAATGTAAACGAATATTTTTATTCTGTCATTTTAAATGCTTTGGGAAATGCTCTTAGTTTATTTCTTTTTTTCTGATGTTGCTCCTATCTCTCACGCTTTGCTTATCTTTTGGAACTGTCTGTCCTACTTGAGCTCTGCCAAGAAGATATTTTGCAAGGACATCTTCTGCTCCCAGGTATAAAAATGACTCAAACACCACTATTATTTTTGCCCTTCAGGAAAAAAATTTCTGTGAAAATCCTGATTGCATTTCCTTTCATAAGATTCCCTCTCATTTACTGACTGAAAGGTTTGGGTCAAACCAGCCACATGTACTCTCTGTAGTTTATCAGCAGAAGGATTCTTTGAAAGATTAAATTGCATAGGCCTGACTTCTCAAGTGAAGTAGAAAAAAAATAAATCACCTAGTAAAAATGCTAAAATTGTGATTTTCTTGGAGAATGTTGTAAAATTTTAGCAAATTAAATATATTACATTTAAACCCATTTGTACTTTGGACTGGATTGTTTATTGATGCTTGAACAAACTGTCATTTGTGTGTAGAGATAAGCAAATTGAAGCACTGTAATTACCCATAAATGTGTTTTGTGTTTCATGGAATTTTAAAGTAGTCAAAAAATATCAATGAAATCAAGCATGGGGAAAATATTGCATTATTAATAGTGTATTTAAAAGTAAATAAGATCTCAAATGTCTTTATAAATCATTTTTAGTCAACATAATCCTTCAAGCATCAATTCACTATATTTTTAAATGCACATTTATTATCTCTCTATGTGGTTTTCCCCATCTCTCATTTTTCTTGTCTGCATTTCTGTTTGGGGAAGAATGTAAAATGTAGAAACAAGCTCTCAGAAATACATGTCTCCTCTCCCTTAA
The DNA here is from genome assembly GCA_917880005.1 of Nanger dama. Lineage (NCBI taxonomy): Eukaryota > Metazoa > Chordata > Mammalia > Artiodactyla > Bovidae > Nanger > Nanger dama. Next base: position 35,011,306 of record CAKJTW010000016.1, on the reverse strand, counting down.
AGTCCACTGCTGCTGCTAAATCACTTCAGTCGTGTCCAACTCTGTGCAACCCCATAGACGGCAGCCCACCATACTCCCCCTCCCTGGGATTCTCCAGGCAAGAACACTGTAGTGGGTTGCCATTTCCTTCTCCAATATTTATTTTTAAATAATGATTTGAAAATTCTAATTGCTCTCTCATTAGCCTCTCTGACTCCAGTTTCTTCTCATCTCAATGGTTAAGAAAAATATACACCATCTTCTTGCATCTCCTGACACCAGACCCTAGTCGGTTTCCTGAATAGGGCCTCAACCTTTCAGCCCACCCCCACCCCCGTGACACCCGCTTCATTTACATTCTTATCACCACCCTCACCCATGCCTCCTTAGAGTATTTCAGTAGCCTTTTAACTTCATGCTCTATGCTTCATCTCTTTCTTTACCATCATAACAATAGCTGTTTTATTTCACATTGGGATTTTCCAGGTGGTACTACTGGTAAAGAACCCACCTGCCAATGCAGGAAACATAAGAGACACAGGTTTGATCCCTGGGTTGGGAAGGTTGATCCCCTGGAGGAGGATATGGCAACCCACTCCAGTATTCTTGCCTGGGAAATCCCATGGACAGAGGAGCCGGGTGTACTACATAGAGCCACAAAAGAGTGGGACATGGCTGAGCACCTGAGAGTGTTATGAACCAGGCCCAGTGCTAAGATTTTACAGAATGCATTTAAAATGTGCAGCTAACAAGCATGGGCACAGATAATAATATCCAGCTTTTCATGTGACCAAATTGAAAGTAGCTTCAGCTCAGTAGCTCAGCCATGTCCGACTCTTCGCGACCCCATGAATCGCAGCACCCCAGGCCTCCCTGTCCATCACCAACTCCCAGAGCTCACCCAAACTCAAGTCCACAACTAGCTTAGGGTTTGGTTTTAAGTTAAGGCTTTGGTGCAGATTCAGTTCTGTCTGAATCAAGCTCTTAAATGCCACTATCTCCCCCTCCCTCTCCATTTTTATAAACTATGAATTTGATGTATTTCATTATCTTATGAAAAACTCTTTAGTGTATCCCAAAAAGAGTTGGTATAAGTATGAATCCCTTAATATGATATCAATATCCTTAATTATCTAATTTATGATTCCTGCATTTCTAGCCTAGTCTGTTATTTTCCCAGTTGTTCTGTATATTTCTGGTTAATCAGGAACATGAACTCAGTTTGTAGATCCCACCTAGAGCATGACTCTCTGCTTTTGCCTGTGCTGGCCTCTCTGCCTGGAAACTGTTAACTTAACCGTGATCTTCCTATCCTATACCCTCAGCTCTGAACCTGACTCGCTTCCAGGGAGAATTGGTTCCTCCCTCCTCTGAGACCATTCACACCTTCAAGCCATAAAACAAGGAATAAAACTGCCATATGACCACCCAGCAATCCCACCACTGGGCATATACCCTAAGGAAACCATAAGTGAATGAGACACATGTACACGAGTGCTCACTGCAACACTATTTACAAAATCGAGAACATGCGCTTCCCTGGTGGCTCAGTCAGTAAACACTCCGCCTGCAATGCAAGAGACCTAGATTCGATCCCTTAGGTGGGAAGATCCTCTGGAGAAGGAAACGGCAATCCACTCCACTGTTTTTGCCTGGGAAATCCCATAGACAGAGGACCCTGGCAGACTACAGTCCATGGGGTGGGAAAGAGTCAAACACGACTCAGCAACTAAACCACCATCAGGACATGGAAGAAACTTAGACGTCCATTGGCAGATGATAAGGAAGTTATTGTACATATACATAATGAAAGAGTACTCAGCTATAAAAATGAACACAGTTGAGTCAGTTTTAATGAATTGGTATAGTAGTTGGTGTAAGTTGGTATAAGTTGGTATAAATCCATTCTAATGAGGTGGATGAACCTAGAGCCTATTATACAGATGAAATAAGTCTGAAAGAGAAGGACAAATATTGTATGTTAATGCATATATATGGAATTTAGAAAGATGGTACTGACAGTCTTATATACAGGGCAGCAAAAGAGTTCAGTTCAGTCGCTCAGTCATGTCTGACTCTTTGCAACCCAATGGACCACAGAATGCCAGGCCTACCTGTCCATCACCAACTCCTGGAGTTTACCCAGATTCATGTCCATTGAGTTGGTGATGCCATCCAACCATCTTATCCTCTGTCATCCCCTTCTCATCGTGCCTTCAATCTTTCCCAGCATCAGGGTTTTTCCCATGAGTCAGCTCTTTGCATCAGGCGGCCAAAGTATTGGAGTTTCAGCTTCAACATCAGTCCTTCTAATGAACATTCAGGACTGATCTCCTTTAGGATGGACTGGTTGGATCTCCTTGCAGTTCAAGGGACTCTCAAGAGTCTTCTCCAATAGCACAGTTCAAAAGCATCAATTCTTCGGTGCTCAGCTTTCCTTATAGTCCAACTCTCACATCCATACATGACTACTGGAAAAACCATAGCCTTGACTAGATGGACCTTTGTTGGCAAAGTAATGTCTCTGCTTTTTAATATGCTGTCTAGCTTGGTCATAATTTTCCTTCCAAGGAGCAAGTGTCTTTTAATTTCATGGCTGCAATCACCATCTGCAGTGATTTTGGAGCCCCCCAAAATAAAGTCTGACACTGTTTCCACTGTTTCCCCATCTATTTGCCATGAAGTGATGGGACCAGATGCCATGATCTTAGTTTTCTGAATGCTGAGCCTTAAGCCAACTTTTTCACTCTCCTCTTTCACTTTCATCAAGAGGCTCTTTAGTTCTTCACTTTCTGCCATAAGGGTGGTGGTATCTGCGTATCTGAGGTTATTGATATTTCTCCCAGCAATCCTGATTCCAGCTTGTGCTTCATCCAACCCAGCGTTTCTCGTGATGTACTCTGCATATAAGTTAAATAAGCAGGATGACAATATACAGCCTTGACGTACTCCTTTTCCTATTTGGAACCAGTCTGTTGTTCATATTCAGTTCTAACTGATGCTTCCTGACCTGCATACATAGGGAGATACAGATATAAATAACACATCTTTTTAACACAGTGGGGAAAAGAGAGGGTAGGATGATTTGAGAGAACAGCATTGAAACATACACATAACCACATGTGAAACAGACAGGCAATGAGGGAACCCACAGTCGGTGAGAGGAATGGGGAGAGGAGGGAGGTAGGACAGGGGTTCAGGAAGGAGTGCTCATATGTATGCTTATGGCCAATTCACGTTAATATATGGTAGAGGACAGCACAATATTGTAAAGCAATTATCCTCTAATTAAAATAAAATTTTTAAAAGGTGATAGCAAAAAAAAAGTGAACTCAAGGAAAGATCGTGAGTGTTTTCTGTCTTTGTTCTCTAGGATCTAGTATTGTGCTTTGCTCATGCTGGGATTAAATATACATTGTTTAAATCTAAGGTAAGCACCTTTACTTCACACAGGAATTTTTCTCTTTTGGAGAGGTAGAATTTTCCAAAATGACTTGATCTATATAACCAGTTCATTGATTCAAAGCGTTTGGACTGACTGCATGCAAGAAGAAACATCATGCACGTTTTCCTTTATGGAACTATGCCAAGAGCTAAGTACTAGGTTATTGAATCCTCTGCTTTAAAGCCACCCTTGACTTATTTCCAAGATTATTTTTTCCCAGTTACACTGATTCTTTCTGTGTATTCCCTGCCTTTGGCCATGTTTAAAATTGAATTGCTTATGTCTCCTCCCTTGACTTCTCTTCTAAACCTATTATGATTTAGTTCATTTTTTCTTAGCTCCCTATTTGAAAATTTCTGGCTGTAACACTTTCTTATAACTTCTATTACTATCCTAGCTTTTTGCTTAAGCTCAGTGGTGCATCAATAAGGTTGGGCAGAGTTTCAACAGCATTTAATCTTACATTTTTAATTATTCCTCACATTTTGCTGTCTTGACACATTTACTGTAATAAAGGAAATCATTAATTTACTTAGAAATATGTGTGTGAAAACTATATTTTTCCTTTTGATTAATTTCCATATTCATCATTACTTTGCTGTTAATTTACTATGCATTCACAAGAATGAGGGGAAGAGCACAAGTTTTTCCTTTTTGTTCAGAAAGAACTGTCTTAGAAATCAAATGGAGCTGAAAATTAATTTGCATTTTGGCTGGCAAATGGGAAGAGAATTCTTCTTCTTAAAGATGTGTGTTGGTCCCATCCTCATATTTCTTCTAAATCTAAATATACATCACACCCTTCTCTGATTTCCTCTATAAAAATACCATAAACTGGGTGGCTTATAAGCAACAGAAATTAGTTTCTCATGGTTCTGGGGCCTAGGCAGTCCAAGATCAAGGCACAAGCACATTCATTGTCTGGTGAGAAGCCATGTCGTGGTTGGTAAATTGAATCTTCTCACTTCAGCCTCACATTACAGAAGGAGAAAGGGAACTCTCTGGGCTCTCATTTTTAAAGATGCAGATCTCATTCAGGAGGGCTCTACTTTCATAACCTAATCATCTCCCAAAGGACCCACCTCCTAAAATCATCATATTGGAGATGTGGTTTCAACACATGAATTTCAGGGGGACAAATATTCAGTCTATAGGATTTCTACCTTCATATCAATTTCTAAACTACTTTCTCATCCTTTATGAAAAGAAAAGAAACCTGATTTCCCTTTGGATAAAGGAAGACAATATAGACAGTATCGTCAATATAGATAGTATAATCAAGGCTATGGTCTTCCCACTGCGATGTATGGTTGTGAGGAGTAGACTGTAAGGAAAAGCGGAGCACTAAAAATTGATGCCTTCAAACTGTGGTGCTGGAAAAGACTCCTAAGAGTACCTTGGACAGCACGGAGATCAAACTAGTCATCAAAAGGGAAATCAACTCTGAATACTCCTTGAAAGGATTGATGATGCAGTTGAAATGCCAGTGTTTGGGTCATCTGATGTGAACAAGTGATTCGCTAGAAAACTCCGTGATGCTGGGAAAGATTGAGGGTAGAGGATAGGGCGTCAGAGGATGAGATGCCTGGATGGCATCTCAGATGCAGTAGCCATGAACTTGGGCAAACTTTGGAAGATGATGAGGGACAGGGAGTCCTGGTGTGCTGCAGTCTGTGGGTCACAAAGAGTCAGACATGACTGGGCAACTGAACAACAACCACAAATAATTGAAAATAAACTTACAAAGTGAGCTTTAACTTAAACTGCATTTGAATGATCCCTCTGTCAGAAAACGAGAACCATGCTTGGGTGGGGGAGGTCAAATATCTTATCCAGAGTTAGCAGCAAAGGATGGAGTCCTGGCATAAAGGGAAGGTCTTGAATTGTGTCTGTACATGGAGTGAATTGATACTGGTACTGACTCCTAAATTAATGAAAAGGAATCTATTGTTTTTATATAAGTGATTAAAATAGCCATCTTGGGAAGATACCAAATTTACAGTTATGAAATGAGAACCAAAGTATGATGCCAGAAAATAGCTAAAATTTACAGATGAGTATATATGCCACATACTGTTCTTAGACCTTTTTTAATTATTATTTTACTTTATTTTACTTTACAATACTATATTGGTTTTGCCGTACATCAACACGAATCTGCCATGGGTGTACATGAGTTCCCAATCCTGAACCCCCACTATCTCCCTCCCCATACCATCTCTCTGGACCTTTTTAAATCCGTAAAAGTCCTCACAATAACACAGAGAGGATTTCTACTATATACATTTTACAGAGGAGAAAATTGAGGTTTGCAAAAGTTAAATAAGTACACCTAGTTTGTTATTAATAAGTGGAAGGACTTGCAATTTGAACTCAGGCAAACTAAACTCTGGAGCCCACATTATTAACTTCAACATAATCCTACTGTTTACCAAATAAAACTGGGCAATTCATATTGTTTCTCTGACTCCAGATTTTACTTTTATAATACCCCTTCTGTGTCTGCACTTACAGTGCAAGAGTGGAGGGTAGAGGACTATAATGGCTTTGCAAATGGCCTTTGTCTTGGTTTCCTTCTGGGTTTGAATTCTGGGTTTTCCCTGTAGGCAAGTTATCATAGATGGTCATATATCCATTTGCTCATCTTTAAAGGGGCATAAGAACAGAGGATGCAAAGGATTTGGAGGGAAGGTGAATAAGAGGTGATGTGTGTATAAATAACTCAGCACAGTACCTGGGATATACTCAGCTCTCAGTAAATGATTCTTAACCTAAAGCATCCTTTACAGTAACACTTACTGGAGGAGCAGAATAAAAACATATGTCAGAGTTGTAGAGAATGTAAACCCCAAACAAAATTTTCTTGTTTTATTTTACACATTCATGTAGACTTTGCATTCTGTTCTATTATATACATGTGTATATGTTTATGTACATGTGTATGTATATGTGTACACACATGTATATATATGCATACTTATGTGTATATCCTACATGCATACATATACATATATGTGTGTATGTATGTAAGCAGGATGGCATCACCGATGCAATGAGCATGAGGACTCCCAGAGACAGTGAGGGACAGGGAGGCTTGGCGTGCCGCAGTCCATGGGGTCACAAAGAGTCAGACATGACTTGGGTGACTTAACAACAACAATATGTATGTATATGTGTGTGTGTGTGTGTATCTCATGTTAAAAACATGTTTGCTACTACTTATTTTCAGAACTTAATGTTTTAAGTGTGCTACCTGTGTCCTTGACTAACGCTCAAGATTGTGTGCCAATGAATCTATATCCATTTTGAAAACTTGGGTTGTAACATAAAGCCAGATGCAACAGAACTGTAATAATTTGCTCGTAAATAGATGTAAGAAAGACTTTGAGGGCAGCAAAAACTGGTAGCATTTAGTTAGCTTTTCCTGTGTCATGGGCACAGATGGTGTCACACACAAATCGCCTGACCTCTTTAGTGAAAGTTGCTTAGTCTTGTCCAAGCCTTTGCGACCCCATGGACTATACAGTCCATGGAATTCTCCAGGCCAGAATACTGGAGTGGGTAGCCTTTCCCTTCTCCAGGGGATCTTCCCAACCCAGGGATCAAATCCAGGTCTCCCGCACTGCAGGCAGATTCTCTACCAGCTGAGCCACAAGGAAAGCCCAACAACACTAGAGTGGTACCTGTTCAAATGTTGGACAATATTCACAGCTGCTTGGCTGGTCAGCTTTGCTCCCACTGCCTCCCCTGTCCATCTGTTCTGGGGCAGTGACTCACTGGCACTGCTTTGCCTCCACGTGGCGCTAACCATGGTGCTTGGCTTTCATTTCCCATCCTATGTGATTATATCTAAGCTAGTCTCTTACGCCCTATTCTGCTTTCCTCCGTACTCAGTCTCCAAAGAGCAACTCTTCTCCCCACCCCACTCCTCTCAAAAGTTCTTGTAACAGAATTCTCAATATCAGCTCTACTTCTCAGGGAAGTAAACTTAAAACTTAGAGATTTAGTATTCAAACAGAACGTTGTGAACTCCACAAGAAAGACAAAACAGAGTTTAAACATTTTAAAGCAAAATGATTTAAATGCTCAGATGTTTCTTTTCTTTGAGTATTATTTATCTCAGTGTTTCAAAATGTAGTACTGTAGTGCTGGGAGAGTTAAATGGTTTTAAGTGACAAATTGGTTAATTACTGTAGTTTTGTGTTTATGTTAATATCAGTTAGTAAAAATATATGTGTCTGTGTTTATGATTGCTTAGAAAATCTTGGAAGTTATATTTAAATTTGATTTTAAAAACATTAATTATAGGTACTAATTGGATATGGCAAATATATCAAATGTGTAAGTTGGTGAGTAAAATGTTAGGAAATACTTCTTATCCCCCAAGTTCTTCGGTCTGTAGCCATCTCTCATCTAAATAAATAGAATCTATTTTTTTTATCTTGAGTAAATGAAATTTACTGAGTTTTGGGGGGTTGCCCTGTGAAAGTGCTGTCCAGCATGGCGACATCTGGCAAAAGATTATAGTAATTTCTAAGTGATGGCCAAGTGTTAGATGGTTGGCAGAGTCTTGGTAACCAGCTTCTGTCATGAAGACTTCCTCTATTATTTGGAATAATTTGTAGTGTGCTACACCTTCCCCACTATGCAAGTGTGTATTTTCCCATCATCTCATTTTAGACATGATCCATTGAGGGGAAAATTCATCAGATTTCAGGGGTTAGGATAAGATCTTTAATTATTTGAATAAGGTACACATGCTAGGGACTCTTGTCTCTTTGAATCCAGTAGATTTCTGCACTGAATTGTTAATATTTGTGAGTTTTGTAGAAAGAGAGTCTATGGATGATAGTAGATTCTAAGAATTTTCCTATTTCCCAAAAGGTCAAGAACTACTAGAAAACATAGAAAACTTGTGAAATGAAAGATTTAGAGAGAGTGGGAATAATTACATTGTTATATGTAAAGTACATAATCTTAAAAATCAAATAGATTTTAGGTTAATCATAATTTTTTATTGGTAATTCTGACTTTTTAAACCAATATCTAGCAAGCACGTCTCTCTTTACAGTAGCATTTGTTCAGTATCTTCTATACCATGACTGTTTTTTAATATGATGATAAATATGTATAACATAAAATTTATCATGTTAGCCATTTTAAGTGTTTAGTGGCATCAAGTAGAGTTCCACTGTTGGACAGCCATCACCAGTATTCATTTCCAGAGTGTTTTCATTATCCCAAACTAAAACTCTGTACCCATTCCATAATGATTCCCCATTTCATTTCACCCTTCCCCATTCCAGACCTGTTAATCTCTATTCTACTTTCTGCCTCTAAGAATTTGATGATTCTAGCTACTTCATGTCAGTGGAATCATACAGCATCAGTCCTTTTGTGTCTAGCTAAACCATGATAATGTCAATTCTGTTATACTCAGTAGGGTTCATGATGACAAGAATTGCTTTTACTAAGTATTTTCTATTTGACTTCAGCATCCAGATATATGTAATGGTTTCCAAATATATAGATAGATATAAAAACATACTAGTGGTTACCAAGAGAAACAGGGAAAGAAGAAGAGGCAAATTAGGAGTATGAGATTGAGATACGAGCTAATACATATAAAATATGTAAGAAACAGGATATGTACACCTGAAAATAACATAATGTTGTAAATCAACTATACTTCAATGAAAATAAATAAAAAATTTTGAAAGGAAAAAAGGGACAGCTAACCTGCTGTGGAATAGATTTATTTGCATAAATGTTACAGGAACAAAAAGTTATGACCAACCTAGAAAGTATATTCAAAAGCAGAGACATCACTTTGCCAACTAAGGTCCGTCTAGTCAAGGCTATTGTTTTTCCTGTGGTCATGTATGGATGTGAAAGTCGGACTGTGAAGAAGGCTGAGCGCCAAAGAATTGCTGCTTTTGGACTGTGGTGTTGGAGAAGACTCTTGAGAGTCCTTTAGACTGCAAGGAGATCCAACCAGTCCATTCTGAAGGAGATCAACCCTGGGATTTCTTTGGAAGGAATGATGCTAAAGCTGAAACTCCAATACTTTGGCCACCTCATGCGAAGAGTTGACTCATTGGAAAAGACTCTGATGCTGGGAGGGATTAGGGGCAGGAGGAGAAGGGGACGACAGAGGATGAGATGGCTGGATGGCATCACGAACTCGATGGACGTGAGTCTGAGTGAACTCCGGGAGATGGTGATGGACAGGGAGGCCTGGCATGCTGCGATTCATGGGGTCGCAAAGAGTCAGACACGACTGAGCAACTGAACTGAACTGAATAGTAATTTTTATTATTTTCTTATGTACTAATATTTCAGTAAACGATCTATGAGTTAAAAACCATCTAAAAAACAGCATCCACATAATATAGTTTATAAGTTTTAAAATTCATATTGTCTCTTGTGAGTTGTGGAAATTCAAAAGCAGTATGGCATAGAGATGAAGACACATGTTTCATTCTTGCAAAGATTCAGTTATCTCATGTTAAAGATGAGGAATATAATCTAACTCAGAAGTGGGTATGAGTCTTAGGTGAGGTCATACCTCCATCTACTCAATAATTTTTATTATATGGTTATTATAAGCCAGACAGTGCATTAAATGTTGGCTGGGCTGTGATGAATAATACAGAAAAAGCACCTGCCTTCATGGAGTTTATAGTTCCTGGCACACGTACATGCTCAAAAGTATTAGTTGCAATTATCAACATTACCCAGTATTTGATCCTGAGTTAGGAGAAAAAAAAAAAAAACTACTACTCTATCATATCCACCCAATTGTTAACAAATTTCAAGCATTTTATCCAACCCTAAATACTCAACACAAGTAAGAATGCTAAGCATTTTCTAAAAGTTGATAATTGTCTTATTAACCAGACAAGAACTTCCTAGACTGGCAAATATTGCTGAGTTGACAATATTGAGTGATGAGATGGTAAAAGAGCATCAGCATGAGTCCCTATATTGAAGGGCTATGAAAAAGGGTAATTTGGAGATATCTGAGTGACCCAGAGAAGCTACATTTCACTTAGAAGTGTTGAAAATGCTTTGACAAATCGGTTTATATCTGAGAACTTGAATGAGTCTAAGATGGTCCTCATCTTCTAGAAAAGAACAAATGTGAAATAAGACTGCTATTATTTCTTTAGGTCTTACTGAGATTATTTTTTGCAAGAGGATGTGAATATGTGAGTTTTCTATAATAACATCATACCTTGTGTTGGATCACTAGGTAGTTATGGGATAATCTAGGGCTCAGGGAGAGATTTTTATGACAAGCTTTATAATAGACTTTCACTGTTTTTCAAGAAGAAAATCCCACTGAAGATAGAAGGTTTTTATTTTTCTCTGGCTATAACACATCTCCATAAAGATGATATTCTGCTGATATTTGAGATTCATATTATCTGCACAAAAACTTTAAGTGTTTTGTTCGGTGTGACAGTGAAACTGTCTAGGAATGCTAAGGCAAGGGGGAAATGGTGTTTAGGTAATATTTACAGAAATAGGTAAGAAAATTTAAGCCTAGGAGAGATAAAGTAAACTGATAATTACTGCCTGATGTTTGATCTTTTCCCTTGAATATCTTCAGTTTTAAGTGATTTGGGCACTGTTAACAAAATGATTTTTCTTTATATTTCACCAACTTCTGATTTGAATTAAAAACATTTTTAGGCAATCAATGGGTTATTTAAAATCCACAAGGCCAATTCTTTGTGAAGAAACTATTGTTTGTTCTTTGCCACCCATAGTCCATTCTTCTGTGATGGTTACTATGTCAACTTGGCTAGGGCATGGTACCCAGCTATTTGGTCAAATCACTGGTCTGAAGGTTATTGTAAAGGAATTTTTTCAACATTTTAATCAGCAGCAGATTACTTTCCATAAATGTGAATGGGCCTCATCCAGTCAGTTGAAGGACTTAATAGACTCAAAAAAAAAAGGCCAATCTCCCCAGAGAAAGAGGGAATTCTACCAGCAGATTGCCTTTGGACTGCAGCAGTAACATTAACTCTTTCCTGGGTGTCAATCCTATCAACTCACCCTGCAGATTTTGGACTGTCAGCTCTCACAATCACAAGTCAGTTCCTTAAAATACATCTTTCTCTTCCATATATCCGTATATCTTACTGTTTGTTTTTCTAGAGAACACTGACTAACACACCTTGTATGCATGAATCATTCTTTTTAATATTTGTTTTTATTTATTTATTGTGGCACACAAGATCTTTAGATGCAGGATGCAAAACATTCTAGTGCGGCATGTGGGATCTTCTAGTTGCGGCACATGTGTGAATCTTTCTTGAATCAGACATTTCTACCTAGGCATTCTCCTTGGACAGCTGATTGGGAAGTCTTTTGCCAGGTCTGTATGAGACAGAGTTCAAGTGTATTTGGGAGCCTGGTTATGAAAAAAGCATCAGATTTTAAAAATAGAACTATATTATCTATCCAATTCTACACGGACATTTCACCTGTGTGTGTACTAATGTTTTCATCTTCCACATCCATACATTCTTCCAATTGTTGGTATTAGGTAACATAAAGCAGAGTCTTGGAAAGTTTGATTTTACCCATCAGATGAAAACAGGTACTCTTCCAGTCTAAAAGGAGAAATGCTAGCAATAAGTTAACCTCATTATTAAAATTCCAGTTATCTTTTAAAACCGCCTACATGAGGGCACCAAATGGGTTATAAAAAAGACAATAGAAAACTCTGACAGAAAAGAGATTACGAGAGCATAAAATAGTTGCTTCCTCAAATGTGTTTTTGTGGGATAATGGGGACAGCCATTTGAATGGAGGATGAGTATAAACTGAACAAGCTAAAGAAAATAAGCTACTTGATTTCTGCATTTCTGGAAACACAATTTAGAGTATTAGGATTGAACCTGAAATAAAGAAGTGAAGTAAAGATTATTCCCTGGATTCCCGTTGATAGTGATGAAATAATAAAAATATCCAGCTATTATAGACTATATCACTTATCCATTTCATTCCCAGTTGGAATCATGCAACATAAAATATAGGCTGGATATGAAAGATGTGATGGTAAAGGTATCAGTCTTTAAAAACTTATGATAGCCTTCTATTTATTGCAGCTATTTTCATCCATCCCCTTCTTCAGTGTATCAGCTCATTGCAGTCAGTGGACAGTGAATTAATATATCTTTATATGCTTCACGGTGTTGAACATACATACAAACATACCCCCACACATAGCTGTTTCAATTTGCTATTGCCATGAAATTCTGCTTAGTAAATCTCCTCACACTCATTAGCTTAAAGCAATAAGCATGTATTAAATCTCAACATCTCTGAACTGCCTGTGGATTGACATTTTTGTAGGCTGGGCCGGACATAGCTCTCCTGATATAAGCTAGGCTTGGCTGGGTGGTTTGGTTCTTATTCATGTGTTTTCTTTTACTCTCAGAGAGATAGTTTGGCATGTTCTCATCACAGAGGCAGAGATACAGGAAGTCAAGCCCAATCAGAGAAATATTTCAAACCTCTACTCTGCCAAATCTACCAAAATCACATTGGTCAGATAGCAAGTTACCAACCTCTATCCAGGGATGAGTGGGATCAGAGATGCTGGAGAGTTACTGGACAAATTTTTGGTGTATAATTCCATTGCTGGGAGAGGGGAAATAAAGCATTGAAATAGTCTACCACAGATATACTTAAGGAATTCTAAGTGTACATGTGATTTTCCAAACTATATATCTTTATGGATTCTTAGTAACTTATAAAAGTGACAATTGTGGGGTTTGTTATTACATTGAGTATGCTCATAGGCAGAGTTTCAAAGTTATCTTTAAGATAAGAACCTTTAGCATATTTTAGTGAAAGGGAAAAGCAGTACACATACGTCATGAAAGGTCGAACTTTTTCAGGAATGCAGTAATTCAGAGCTTTGTGGAGTAACAAAATTGTTCTTATGCACTTTCTAGGATGGATTAGGTTTTATTTGATGTAGAATATCTTCCAAGTGAATCCAGATCAAGAGAGAAACTGTCCCCACAGTTCTTAGTGAAATATTCTACAGAAAATCCACTTTCATGACCAGTAACTTGATTTTATACCTCAATTTGTGAACTGCACATCTGGCAAACAATATGACTTAGGAAAGGAAAAAATAAAATAAAAGACCTAAAAATTATTTTATAAAATAGAATGTCATCTGAGAGTAACTTGATTCCTAAAAGAAAAATAAATTTGTTTTATTTTGGTCACATAATAGTGCCATACATTCTTTATAGTATTTTACGAAGTAGAATTGACCCTTAAACAATACCGGTGTTAGGAGCCCTCTGCAAAGTTGAAAATCCATGTATAATTTACAGTTGACTGTTTGCATATGTGGTTCCTCAGTGTCCACAGGTTTGCATCCACAGACTTAGCTAACTACAGATTGTGTAGTACTGTAGTAGTTACTATTCCAAAAATTCTACCTGTAAGTGGACCCACAGAGTTTAAATACACATCATTCAAGGGTTAACTGTATTTTCATATGTCTGGTTGGATATTCTTATAATATCATTAATATAGACAGACAAATGTATCCTCATTTGACATATGAAGAAATTAAAGCTCGAGTCAATGAAATTAAGATGATTGCAGTCTATGTAATAGTGAACGATGCATCTGACAGCAAATAAAAGATAATCTAATTCAAACTGGCTTAAATTATAAAAAGGATTGACTGAAGTTCATGTAAACTGAAGCTCAGAGGTAGATTAGGATAATCCTTGGTTTAATAAGAGCTTGACTTTTCTGCGATTGCTGTGTGTCTTTCTCCACATATGTGTTTTATATTTTGACCATATTCACAAGATGGCCACCAATAGAACGCAGAACAGTGTTTTCTGATTGACACCCACAAGCTGGTTTTAGAAAAGGCAGAGGAACCAGAGATCAAATTGCCAACGTCTGCTGGATCATGGAAAAAGTAAGAGAGTTCCAGAAAAACATCTATTTCAGCTTTATCAACTATGCCAAAGCCTTTGACTATGTGGATCACAATAAACTATGGAAAATTCTTCAAGAGATGGGAATACCAGACCACCTGACCTGCCTCTTGAGAAACCTGTATGCAGATCAGGAAGCAACAGTTAGAACTGGACATGGAATAACAGACTGGTTCCATATAGGAAAAGGAGTATGTCAAGGTTGTATATTGTCACCCTGCTTATTTAACTTCTATGCAGAGTACATCATGAGAAACGCTGGGCTGGAAGAAACACAAGCTGGAATCAAGATTGCCGGGAGAAATATCAATAACCTCAGATATGCAGATGACACCACCCTTATGGCAGAAAGTGAAGAGGAACTAAAAAGCCTCTTGATGAAAGTGAAAGTGGAGAGGAAAAAGTTGGCGTAAAGCTCAACATTCAGAAAATGAAGATCATGGCATCTGGTCCCATCATTTCATGGGAAATCAATGGGGAAACAGTGGAAAGAGTGTCAGACTTTATTTTGGGGGCTCCAAAATCATGGCAGATGGTGATTGCAGCCATGAAATTAAAAGACACTTACTCCTTGGAAGAAAAGTTATGACCAACCTAGATAGTATATTCAAAAGCAGAGACATTACTTTGCCAACTAATGTTCGTCTAGTCAAGGCTGTGGTTTTTCCTGTGGTCATGTATGGATGTGAGGGTTGGACTGTGAAGAAGGCTGAGCACCGAAGAATTGATGCTTTTGAACTGTGGTGTTGGAGAAGACTCTTGAGAGTCCCTTGGACTGCAAGGAGATCCAACCAGTCCATTCTGAAGATCAGCCCTGGGATTTCTTTGGAAGGAATGATGCTAAAGCTGAAACTCCAGTACTTTGGCCACCTCATGCGAAGAGTTGACTCACTGGAAAAGACTCTGATGCTGGGAGGGATTGGGGACAGGAGGAGAAGGGGACGACAGAGGATGAGATGGCTGGATGGCATCACTGACTCGATGGATGTGAGTCTGAGTGAACTCCGGGAGTTGGTGATGGACAGGGAGGTCTGACGTGCTGCGATTTATGGGGTTGCAAAGAGTCGGACACGACTGAGCAACTGAACTGAACAGTATTGACACCCATGAAGCGTGTCTGGCATGCTGCAGTCCATGGGGTCGCAAAGAGTCGGACCAACTGGGCAACTGAACAAGGACAAGGAAGAGTATTGAGCTTTCTGCTCATGGAACCATCTGGCAGTCAGTCTCATGGGACCTGGAACCCCATGTGGTGATTGGTCGATGCCTGGGTAACACAAACCAATCCCTGTAGCAGTGAGTTGGAGTTTATCCAAAACTCCTGAGATCATTGTAGCCAAGGTTTATCCCTAGGACTGGAGAAGAAGACATACTCAAAGCTGAAAAACATTGTCTGTAGACTTTTTGATGAGGGCCATTCTGACCAGTGTGAGGTGATATCTCATTGTAGTTTTGATTTGGATTTCTCTAATAATGAATAATGTTGAGCATCTTTTCATGTGTTTTTTAGCCACCTGTATGTCTTCTTTGGAGAAATGTCTGTTTAGGTCTTTTTTCTCACTTTCTCATTGAGTTGTTTGTTTTCTGGTATTGAGTTGTATGAGCTGTTTATTTTGGAAATTAATCCTTTGTCAGTTGTTTCATTTGCTATTATTTTCTCCCATTCTGAGGGTTGTCTTTTCACCTTGCTTATATTTTCCTTTGGTGTGCAAAAGCTTTTAAGTTTAATCAGGTCCTACTTGTTTACTTTTGTTTTTATTTCCATTACTCTAGGAGATGGGTGACATGGAAACTTAGATTACCATATGTAAAACAGATACCCAATGGGAATTTGCTGATTGGCTCGGGAAACTCAAACAGGGGCTCTGTCTCAACCTAGAGGGGTGGGATGGGGAGGGAGACAGGTGGAAGTTTCAAAAGGAGGGGGTCTATGTATACCTATGGCTGATTCATGTTGAGGTTTGATGGAAAACAGCAAAATTCTGTAAAGCAATTATACTTCAATAAAAAATAAATTTTTTAAAAATTAAACAAAGCATACTAAAGTAATCTGGGGATTTAGCCAGTGAGGGTGAAGAAAGAGGTTTAAAGCTAAGAACATGTAAAATTAAACACTATCTGCCACATTCCTTTTTCATTCTTTAATAATCTGTCTTCTTTTGATTAATATACATGTTAAGTTGTCTTATAAATATTTACCTGCTTTCTCCATTATGTGAATAATAAGACAGAGCACATTTCTTACTATTTGTAAAAAGTAATAATCTATTTCTTGAGCATTTATTGAAATTTTCTATGTGATATGAGTTAAGACAAAAAGCTTTGCTACTTCTGAGACAGTATTTCAATATTGTTATATATTCTGATATTATTGTTCAGTTGTCATTTTTTAGTGATAACATTCATCAGAGTGAATGATCATTTATTTGATTGATTAATGTACACAAATTATTGTCTTTAATGGCAGCTTGATTTGGAAGACCTATCAAGTCATATATTACAGATCCATTTCCTCTGAAAATTGTTCTTCCATGTCAGCAAATGCACATTTTGTTGGGAATAAATCACCAAAATGTGGCTACATATATGTTATATATGAAACATTGTTAATGGCTCCTCTTCACACCAATATGGTTTTATGCTGGACAATGTAAGGACAGTTTCCAGTCCAAAGCCTTTGGTCATTTCTCAGAGGCTCCATTACATTTTCCAGGCTACTTAGAATACCATTTAGTAAATTGCTGCCTCAGGGCACTAGATAATGATTTTATGGTTTAAAGAGTTAATATACCTGAATTGCCTGACTTAACGAAAATGCCTCATTACACCACACACACATACACGCACATACACAAACACACACACACAGACACACACACAGATTTACTATAACTTTAGCCACTAAGTTATACTGCTGGTGTTCCCAGGATGTCAGAAAAATAATAATTCAATTTTCAATATTGGAGGTACTCTAGAGACCTTGTTATTAAACTTCCTCACTGTAAAGAGAACATAATGGTGTCACTGGATTTATCTGCCTTCTTGCTACTCCAGTACTTGAGAAGGCTACATCTATCTCAACTCCAAAATACACATAATTTGAGGACTAATTATTTCTATGTTTTCCCAGAAAATATTCCCAAATTATGTTTGAAGATGAAAGAGTAACGAACCATCAGCCAAGGAAAGCTAATATCAATCATTGTGGGAAAAGAATAACAACATTTTCCCAATCTCTACAGTTTTTTAACAAGAAAAGGTGTGGTTATTGCACATACTATAGTTCTCCAGGCTAAAAAGATCCGAATGTCTTTAAAAAAATCTAGAAAGAGGTGCTACTAGTGGGCTGTAATTGGGCTGACTGGAGTTTAGGTTTAATATTCTTCCTTGCCCCTAGCATCCCTCTTGGCTGTTTCTAGGCATTGCCCTTTCCTTTCACAGCCTTGACATTTTCTTTTGACCTTAACTTCTTAATGTTCCTTCGCTTTCTAAATGCTTCCTTTTTCATGCATCTGAAAATGGAGTCTTTTAAATAAGGACACCTGTCATACTGTCAGTTACAAGGTAAAATCAGCACCGCAACCCAAACGTCACGTTTCTCTGTCTGGTTACAGTAATGTATATTTAAAACAATAACATTAGTGTTGTTCCGATGAGTCTCAGAATGCAATTTTTGGCTTCTCCCGTATTACATGCTCTTTTTCAACTTTGAACAATCTTCTCTCTCTTATCACTAAAGATAGATAAATCTATTCAATCTTTCTATCCCACATACCTAATCTAGATACCTCCCTTTTGATTCCCTTCATATTTAATGTTTTTCAAGAATTCATCAGTGTTCTCTTCCTCATTACAGTTCATTTCTGCCCTCACCAACCCACTAAAACTGGACTCATTGAGTTAATAATGATCATTTGTTTCTCAGATCAATGGATACTAATGTATTCCATCTCGAGAACAAATGACTCCTTCCTGAAACTGACTGTTAGAAAGAAGTTGTTTGCTTGGTCTCTCTCCCACCTCTTAGGTTGAATTTCTTTCACGTCCTCATCCCCAGCCATGCTTACCCTATAAATATAGATATATTTTTTGCATCTCATAGTTCTTTACATATTTAACTTTCTCACTGGCTTCAACACCACCCACACAGCTGTGATTCACCCATTTCTGTATCTAAACCAGTGGTTCTCAGCCAGGGTGATTTCACACACACACACACACACACACACACACACACTCCCCCATGACACACACTGGAGACATTTTTGTTGGATGCAACTAGAGGAATGAACATGTTACTGGGACCTAGTATGCAGAGACCATGGATGCTGTAAATATCCTACATCCATGGGAAACCCTCTTGTAACAAGGGAATATCCAGCTAAAAATATCAGTAGCATCAAGGGTAATAAACTCATCTAATAAACTCTCATCTCACCTTTCCTCAATTTCCAACTTACATTCAGTTGCTTAGCTGATGTCTCTACAACACAAATGTTCCTTAGAGGCTCTGAGCTTAATGTTACCAAGAAATTCAGCATAATCTGTGCTCAGTTAATTCTCTCATGTTGCCTGGTTTTTGATTTTAGATTTAAAGAGTTTCTCTTTTCAACTCTTCAAAATGTATAGTGTGTGTGTATATATGTGTGCGTGTGTGTGTGTGTATCAAATTGCTAACATCCATTGGATCACCAAAAAGCAAGAGAGTTCCAGAAAAACATCTACTTCTGCTTTATTGGCTATGCCAAAGCCTTTGACTGTGTGGATCACAACAAACTGTGAAAAATTCTTAAAGAGATAGGACTACCAGAGCACCTGCCCTGCCTCCTGTGTCAAGAAGCCACAGTTAGAACTGGACATGGAACAACAGACTGGTTCCAAATCAGGAAAGGAGTACATTAAGACTGTATATTGTCACCCTGCTTATTTAACTTATATGCAGAGTACATAATGAGAAACACTGGGCTGGATGAAGCACGAGCTGGAATCAAGATTGCTGGGAGAAATATCAATAACTTCAGATATGCAGATGACACCACCCTTATGGCAAAACGCAAAGAAGTAAAGAGCCTCTTGATGAAAGTAAAAAGGAGAGTGAAAAAGTTAGCTTAAAACTCAACAATCAGAAAACTAAGATCATGGCATCTGGTCTAATCACTTCATGACAAATAGATAGGGAAACGATGGAAACAGTGACAGACTTTATATTGGGGGCTCCAAAATCACTGCAGATGGTGACTGCAGCCATGAAATTAAAAGACACCTGCTCCTTGGAAGAAAAGCTAAAAGCTTATGACCAACCTAGACAGCATATTAAAAAGCCAGTCTATGTTCGATGCAGGATGCAGGATGCATGGGGCTGGTGCACGGGATGATTCAGGGAGAGGATGTGGGGTGGGAGGTGGGAGGGGGCTTTGGCATTGGGAGATCGTGGACACCTGTGGCTGATTCATGTCAATGTATGGCAAAACAAATACAGTATTGTAATGTATAATAAAGTATTAAAATAAATAAAATATTAGCAAATTTAAAAAAAATAAAAATAAAAAGCAGAGACATTACTTTGCCAACAAAGGTCCATCTAATCAAAGCTATGGTTTTTCCAGTAATCACGTGTGGATGTGAGAGTTTGACTATAAGGAAATCTGAGCACCAAAGAACTGATGCTCTTGAACTGTGGTGTTGGAGAAGACTCTTAAGAGTCCCTTGGACTGCAAGGAGGTCAAACCAGTCAATGCTAAAGGAAATCAGTCCTGAACATTCATTGGAAGGACTAGTGCTGAAGATGAAACTCCAATACTTTGGCCACTTGATGCAAAGAACTGACCCATTATAAAAGACCCTGATGCTGGGAAGGATTGAAGGTGGGAGAAGGGGATGACAGAGGACAAGATTGTTGGATGGCGTCACCAACTCTATGGACATGAGTTTAAGTAAACTCCGAGGGTTGATGATGGACAGGGTGGCCTGGCATGCTGCAGTTCATGGGGTCACAAAGAGTCAAACACAGCTGAGCTACTGAACTGAACTGAGCATATATAAGTAACACATTTCATTGCTGTAAAATTCTTATTTAGTGTTATAATTGTAATCTATGTTGATTTCTCCTGTTTATGATAGAAACTATTTGATCTTCTATAAACTTTTGGTCACCTTTTAGAGAGTGGAGGTCCAGACAAACTCATTATGGGATGGAAATCACACACATACATGTTTATGTGTGTGACTAAATTGTGAATTTGTTTGGAAAAGTATTGTCTACTCCATAATTTTATTTTCATAGTGTCAGTTAGGCAAATTACAATTTCTAATAATTTAAATTATTCAGCTCTTTTACAAAGGAAGACTTTTAAAAGTTATTAATGAAGCCAAGATCACAAACTTTTTGTCCTTGTGAGTACACACACACGTGTGTGTGTATATATTTAAAATGTATATATGAAATATATATATATGTCAAGGCTGTATATTGTCACCCTGCTTATTTAACTTATATGCAGAGTATATCATGAGAAATGCTGGGCTAGAAGAAGCACAAGCTGGAATCAAGATTGCCGGGAGAAATATCAATAACCTCAGATATGCAGATGATAGCACCCTTATGGCAAGAAGTGAAGAGAAACTAAAAAGCCTCTTGATGAAAGTGAAAGAGGAGAGTGAAAAGCTGGCTTAAAGCTCAACATTCAGAAAACAAAGATTATGGTATCTGGTCCCATCACTTCATGGCAAATAGACGGGAAAACAGTGGCAACACTGGCTGACTTTATTTCTTGGGGCTCCAAAATCACTGCAGATGGTGACTGCAGCCATGAAATTAAAAGACACTCCCTGGAAGAAAAGTTATGACCAACCTAGATAGCATATTCAAAAGCAGAGACATTACTTTGCCAACAAAGGTCCGTCTAGTCAAGGTTATGGATGCATGCAGTAGTCATGCATGGATGTGAGAGTTGGACTGTGAAGAAAGCTGAGCACAGAAGAATTGATGCTTTTGAACTGTGGTGTTGGAGAAGACTCCTGTGAGTCCCTTGGACTACAAGGAGATCCAGCTAGTCCATTCTGAAGGAAATCAGCCCTGGGTGTTCTTTGGAAAGAATGATGCTAAAGCTGAAACTCCAGTACTTTGGCCACCTCATGCAAAGAGTTGACTCATTGGAAAAGACCCTTATGCTGGGAGGGATTGGGGGCAAGAGGAGAAGGGGACGACAGAGGATGAGATGGCTGGATGGCATCATGGACTCAGTGGACATGAGTCTGAGTGAACTCCGGGAGATGGTGATGGACAGGGAGGCCTGGCGTGCTGCAATTCATGGGGTCACAAAGAGTTGGACACGACTGAGTGACTGAACTGAACTGATACATGCTCAGTCATGTCAAATTCTTTGCAACCCCATGAACTGTATAGCCCATCAGGCTCCTCTGCCCATGGGATTTTCCAGGCAAGAATACTGGAGTGGGTTGCCATTTCCTTCTCCAGGGATATGCGTATGTGTATGCATGACATGATTTCCAGTGATGCTGTGTGTATGCAAGATTGAAATGAATAGCTTTAGAATACTTCTCAAAGGCTCCTTGGCTACACAGAACTAGGATCTTATAATCTGGAAATCTTCATTTTTAAACTATGTGATTTTATGTGAATTCATGCTAAAGAACCAATTCCTTTGCCAAGGTCCAGGCCAATCACAACAGTTACGTCCTCTGTGTTGACTCTGTTGATGAGCAGCCATATCCCCTCTATCCGTGCAGTAGAGCTTTTGGCAAGAGGTGGCAAATAATTAACATGTAGACTTTTCAACCAGTGGTTTGGACACTGGGCCTCTGAGCTGAATGTTCTCCCTGAGATTCTATTGAAGAAAATTTGGCATCACCCAGGCTCGAACTCTCTTTTGCTAATAGTAGTACTTGCTTTAGATGGTCACAGAATTAATCACAGTCTCAAGGAATCAATGTCAGGTTTGAAGCTGAGGACTTCCTTAGGTGGAAAGGGACATTTTCTGATCAGAAAGCACTTCACTTATCAACCAAGCTGATTTTTTTTCCAGCTCTTTTGCTTCTTCTATCAATATGTCTCTCTCTTTTAACTTGCTTGATTTGTGTACTTGACTGCGGTTTAGTTTCTGCGTTGCAGCCCTTGGAGGTCTGAGAGCATGTGTACATCAGTGTATGATGGTCATGTGACAGCGTGAAAGGCTCCCTGGACTGGGAAGCTGGGTACCTTGTTTTCCAACTCTGACACCAACCAGCCATAAATGTCCAGATTGCATCTCACCAATTTTTTTTTTTTTAAATGGAGACTGCTATGGCACATTCACCTCCAGTTTTTTCTTAAGTGTTCTGAGGTCTCATTGGCCTCTGGGGAAAGGAGCCAAGTTATAATGCTATCTGGCAATAGGTGTGCTTGCTTTTTTGGTTTTTGTTTCCATATGTGACCTGGAATTTTTAAATTGTATATTATTAAAGAACTTGTATACGTACATGAGTGTGTGTGTGTGTGTGTGTGTAAGCAATTGTATAGTATAAAAAGATGCTATGTATTTTTGTGTATGTATATATATGTGTATATTTATATGCTCAGTACTAGAAAGTATTGAGGGGAAAAGTCAAACATTTCTAATGAAAATGTTTGAAATTAATTTAAAGAAACAGACCCACTTATGCACATATGTAAATACAAGTACATACATATTTAGGTGTGTGTCTATATACATAACCTGGAGGAGGGTTTGGCAACCCACTCCAGTATTCTTGAGGGAAGAATCCCCACGGACAGAGGAGCCTGGTGAGCTGCCGTCCACAGGGTCTCAAAGAGTCGGACACAGCTGAGCGACTAAGCACAGCACATATATACATAAGGGGCTTCCCTTGTGGCTCAGTGATAAAAAAAAATCCATCTGCCAATCCAGGAAACACAGGTTCCATCCCTGAGGTGGGAAGATCCCCTGGAGAAGGGAAGGGCTACCCACTCCAGTATTCTTGCCTGGAGAATTCCATGGACAGAGGAGCCTGGCAGACTGCAGTCTGTGGGGTCGCAAAAGAGTCAGACATGCCTGAAACACTAAACATCAGCAACAAACACATACATGATCACTGGAATTGTTTCTAGAGAATGTTAGTTTTGAGTGAAAAGGTGACAATATAAGAAGTTCCTTATGAGGACTGTTCTGGCCACACTATGTGAGATAGATACGAGGGATAAAGCTTTGAGAGGAAGACATCTGTTCAGGGATGCTTAAAAATAGCTCAGAAAGAAAGAGTAAAAGTCTCAACAGGGTAGTAGCTTTGGGAATAAAGAGGAGGAAGTAGATGGGTCAGGGTGTGGGTCACAGTGGCGGTTCGTAAAATCAACCTCGTTGAACAGTTTCTGAATCAGACTTACCTTAGGGAAACCCCAAAACATTGTTCTTAAGGACTCAAATACCTTCTCAGAGAACTAACCAGATTGTTTCTGTAGGTGCTATAAGACTTTAATTAAGCTCAAACAACTTATGAAAGAAGTAAAAGCTGAGGCGTTGACTTAATTAGGCCATGAGAGGGCTCTCCCTTTAAGATCAGAGCGTCCCATTTATAGTGCGACCCTCCCAATGGCAGTGCTTGTGCCACATTTGGAAATATGAATCTTTGAACAATTCCACTAATTCCACTAATTGGCTGCCTCCACCTACATTAATAGATATACTGCAGTCTTTTCCTGTGAGTCCAAGACACATGTGGCAACATTGTACAAGGTGCATGTCTTGCCCACAAAACCAGGGAAACTTACGGCGCATGTCAAGGTAGTGGCTGGATTATTATTATTGATCCACTTGGCTGCCTCTTGTCACTATGTCACAGCTGGCTTGCAGTCCTAAGGAAGACCTATTACATATGCTGAATCTTGAAGATTCGGGGAGAGATGAGGGGGAAATAAATAGTATTAACCACTCAATATCCTGCTATGCTTTGGTTCAGGGTGCTGGCAAGAAAGTAGAATTCATAGTTTGGTGGAGAGAGTGTTGGCGGCTAGAGAAAAAATTTTATTTAAATTTTAATGAACGGTGGCTAAGTGCTTTAGATTATGTGAACATTCAATTTATAAGTTAATTTTGGAGTGCCTACCCCAGAAATCGCATAATCTAAAATCACTCTAATAAGAGTTTGGCTGTGACTAAATTCACAGTCAAAGGAGAGACGTTACTCTAAATTTAGCCTCATTTTTGGATCATGAAAATCGTTAGATTGGGTCATACACACCATGGTGCCGAGTGGTGCTTAATTAACTTAATGGGCCAAGACTTCATTTTGCATGATCTTTATGGTATTTGTGGAACTATTAGCTGTGGAGATAGCAGGAGCAAAAGCCAAGAGCTGCCACCAGGGGGCGCTTAAGTACTTTCTTTCTCTACAAGTCAATCAAATCAGGACTTCCTGATGCCTGGAAGAAGCATGAGAGTACAGATTGATTTCCAGAAGAGTACGTGAGTCTGAGTGAACTCCGAGAGATGGTGATGAACAGGGAGGCCTGGCGTGCTGCGATTCATGGGGTCGCAAAGAGTCGGACACGACTGAGCAACTGAACTGAACATTAAATTTCCTTAAATGTACTGGAAAAATAAACTGGTTCTAATGATAGGATTTAGTGTATTTAGGGACCCAGACCACACAATACACACACATAAAGGAGACACGTTTTCAAATCACAGTGCGTATATCAAAAGAAACAGTTTATGAACTTCTTTTTCTTATCTCAGTTCTCACAACAGTATTATGAAGCAGGTACTATTATTATTTCTTTTGTAGAAGAGGAAATGGCAACTTGGAGAAGTTAATATAGGTTACATGATTGGTTGGTTGCAGAGCTGGTATTGTAATGCAACAAACCCTTAATTTTTCATTGGTGTGTCCGTTTGCCTCTGAAATCAACACCCTGGGAACTGGCCAAAGTCCAAAGGTTTGTCAAAATCTTAAACAAATGGTGTTTAAAATTTAGGGGAAATGTAAAAGTTTTAGTTGACCTCAATGTTATATTGAATTTCCTTCATGATAAGAGAAAAAGACAGAAGAGATTGGCCAGTAGCATTTGGTAATAAACACAGAAACACTATAATAGTAATATAAAACACTCGAGCTGCTTTGTGAATTAATTTTAAAGTAGTTGCATGCCTGAAATTGCTTAATATGAACTTCCCAATGAAAGAATCTCTGACTTAGCTTTCTTGTTAAGAGGATTGTCACCTTTTTTCCTCTCTGACTCTGAACAACAGATAACATTATATAAAACTTGTCCCAATAGGCTCCAAATCAGCAGAGGAGGGAGAATACACACTCTTATTCAGAGGCCCATTTTCTTTGTTTTGCAAAAACAGTGGGGAAGAAGGTTAATCACAAACAGAGATGTAATTCGGTCCAGCGGGGGAGTTCCTTCCCCACTCTGACAATGGCGTTAATCTTAATTACGTGATTTACTCCAAGGAAAAGTCAGATTAATGTACCTGTTAGAACGCCACCACCCAGTTTGTCTAATTAATGTAAATTGTAAAATGTTCAAAAGGTGTCAGGAAGCAGAATGTGGCCTGCTCCTCTAATTTGAAAACACTCTAATTAGGATGTATTCTTGGAGAGAAGGTGCCTTGTGTACCACCTTCAGGAAAATCAGGAAGATTTCCAAGAAAAAATAAAGAGGCTTGGACTGAAGTCACATAGGAGACGCACTGCCTTTCTGAACAAAGACATATGAAATAATGGGCTTCATGACTGCACGTGTGTTGGTCTCAGGTTGGGTCAACTCCTCTGAACTATCTAAGTCTGAGAAGGCACAGTTAGAAGTGCAGTTCATGCTTTGAGAATACTCTGATCATTAGCACAAGACTGAGAAGAGCTGGAGCAAAGAGAATTTTCTGTCTCCTGAAATTTGAAGTCAATGCCCTTATGTTGGTTTAATAATGTAAGTTTATAAGTCAGTAGAACATGTCCAACAATAACTTTAAGATCATGTGATTCTATTCAGTTTTACCTCTCGACAAGAGGTACACACAGTGATTCCCATATCTCAGTTTCAATGATAATAGCCTCAGACGGTAAAGAGTCTGTCTACAATGCAAGAGACCCGGGTTCAATCCCTGTGTCAGGAAGATCTGCTGGAGAAGAAAATGGCAATCCACTCCAGCACTATTGCCTGGAAAACCCCATGGACAGAGGAGCCTGGTAGGCTACAGTCCATGGGGTCACAAAGAGTCGGACACGACTGAGCGACTTCACTTACTGCTATTATCAAATGAATATCCACTTGCTATGAATTGATTTGTGTCCCCAAAAATTCTCACCAAAGCTCTAACCTACATTCTGATTATGTTAGGAGTCAGGCCTTTTAAGAGATAATTAATAAGGTCATAAGGGTGAGACCTAAATCTGATAGGATTGGTGGCCTTACAAGAAGAGGAATATGGCTTTCTCTCCCCCTCTCCCCACTTTTGCTCAGAGGAAGCCATCTTCAAGCCAGAGAGCCCTTTCCAGAAACTAAACTCTGCAGAACCTTGAGCTTGGACTTTCCAGGCTCTGAAACCGTAAGGATATAAATCTCTTTCAAGCTGCCCAATCTATGGTGTTTTGTTATGGCAGACATAGCAGAGTAATATGCAGCTCTGAATAATTACAGCAATCTTCCTGCTGAGAATCGCATACTTATAACAGAGATTGGCCTTGAGTTTATCTTTAAAACTTCTATCTTTAAAAGATAGATTTGACAACTTTTTGTAACACTACTTAAAACCTGAAAATCCATTCATATGAATACTCTTCTGGAAATACTTTCTGCAATAGTAATAAATTATTTTTTGTAATATCTATATCCTGGGAAAACCAGTGTGGTTAATTTTATTTTATAAAGAAAAGCATCACTTATTACAGGAATTTACTATTTCCAGAAATGGTGCAATATGCCACTTACCATAATAAAGTTTTTAAAGGGTAGTTTTCTAAGATGCTCCAAAAAGATTACATTAAAAAAAAAAAAACTCTTGATTAATCAAGTGTGAAAAATGATGCTTTGTTAAAAGTTCAGTGTGGTTATTTTATAGCTGGACTTGTAGACACTTAGACACTTTCACATGCCAATGTGTTGAATCAATAAAGTTTATCATGATTTTCAAGAATGAGATACAAATGCAGATTTTTCCAGCACATCTGACAAAAGGACCCTTATTTCATTTAGTACAAATTAAAAACCTATGGAACTGATATCTGCAGGACACAGAGCCTCTCAGCAAATCCTATTTTAAATGAAGAATTCTTTTGCAAAGAAAAGAGCTGCTGTATCAGTAGATTTCAGAGCAGGTAAAGAAAAGAATATTAATTATTTCAAACAGAACAGAATTTCACACTTGGAATTAGGTGGGAGGTAGGTGGGAAATACTGCTGCTGAATCTTTAGGTCAAATCCTGTAAACTGCATTAACATCAGAACGGAGCTGCCAAAGGTGAGAACTGGCAGAGGATATGGAGTCTGGCCAGACCCTGCAGATGCTCTTGTCTTCTGACATCAACACTGTCAGCCTCCACTGCTGGAGGAAGGTGGCCTGTTCTGCCTTCTTACATCTTCCTCTGCGCACACAAGCATGTCTTATTGGCAGAGGCAGATTGAATCCAGAGCCCTAGAGATACAAGAGTCTGTGGAATGTAACACCCAGGCTTCCAGCCTCAGAGATACAGTCCTATGAATCATATATTCTGGATTTCTACTTATTTTGTCAGTGAAACACACTGTAAACAGATGTTCTGAGATTTTTAAGTCCTGTTTCCAATTCTCATTTCATATTCCTTTGGAAAACGGACCAAAAATCGCTCCTCCTTTATAATGTTATTTTTGGTTGTGCTGGGTATTCATTGCTATATGCAGGCTTTCTCTAGTTATGGAGAGTTG
The DNA here is from genome assembly GCA_917880005.1 of Nanger dama. Taxonomy (NCBI): domain Eukaryota; kingdom Metazoa; phylum Chordata; class Mammalia; order Artiodactyla; family Bovidae; genus Nanger; species Nanger dama. Next base: position 34,982,992 of record CAKJTW010000016.1, on the reverse strand, counting down.
CGGCTACTCTTAGATGTGGTCCACAGGCTTCTCATAGAGTGACTTCTCTTGTTGAAGATCACAGGCTCTGGGCATGAGGGCTTCAGCAGTTGCAGCACACAGGCTCAGCAGCTGTGACATAGGAGCTGACTTGCTCCTCAGCACATGGAATCTTCCTGGCCCAGAAGTCAAACCCATGTCTCCACATTGGCAGGCAGGTTCATATCCATGCACCACCAGGGAAGTCCTGAGAACAAATCTCTTTAACATTCTTTTACATGCTTGAAGAATCATAAGCACGTAGTAGAGGCTTCAGAAAGAGTTGTGTGAATAAATGAATAAAAGACATCTATGATTGTTAATAAATGGATGTTTACCTGTGGAATCCACAGGTAAACTTCGAGTAGCGCTTTATGAATTAACTTCATTTAATAATGACTTATTTCAGTTATCCTAAGCATATCTGCACAGTAAAACTGAATTAAGCAATATTTACTACAGGGCATGCATGAAAAGAAAAAAAGCACATTTACTGAATATGAGGACATGAAAGATAAGATAGAGCGACACTCCATTATGACTCTCCTGTGTTTTTCTCTTTCTCTCATCTTTGCCACAGTGGTCAGAGACTTTCAAAGGACCTCACACTGTTCTCTTTAGCATAGAGATGGCTTACAGTTGATGGAGTAGCAATGCTTCTCCCCAGGACGTGGCTCAGATATACAGGTTCTCATCTGCCTTTCTACAGAAAGGTCAGAGATCGGTGTTGGGGCTTGGGTTTCCTGGCAGTGCAGTGGGTAAGACTGCACGCTTCTCCTGCAGGGGGCACAGGGTCTGTCCCTGGCCAGGGAACTAATACCCACATGCCACACACGTGGCCAAATAAGTGAAGGTGGAGCTTGAAGTACCACGTAAATAGTGTCAGTTCCTGTGTGTGGGTGTGTGTGTGTGTGTGTGTGTGTGTGTGTGTGTGTGTATTAGGGGGGGAGGAGAGAGTTTTTCTCTCAATATGCTATTTTGTTTTATTATAATATCTGAGCAAAAGAGGGAGATTCTAATCAGCTGAGATATTTTCTTTAACTTAGGTGGACATGCTAAGAAATCAGAGCATTCTTGTGAGTACATCCTCTTAAGCCGCACAAAGTCTATTTTTCTTTTTTGAAGAAAAAATCAGCACTTTACCTAAACTCTTTCTCTGTCTCCCTTTCTCCATGAAAAGTTATAGCCCAGGGAGATAGTAGACCCCAAATCTAACAACAAGATCAGACACCAGACAAAATATTGTCAGACACGAAATCTGATAATACACGTCAACTATCAGTCACTCTGACATTGTCTTGTTTTTCTTACAGGTGTATTTGAAACATATTAATAGGCACATAAACAAAACCGGTATCAGCAGCATGGCCTGGGGTGATGGATTTACAATGTGGCCTGCCATCATCATCTTTGTTCCTCTGTTGTCACCTTGGAGCCACACATTCTACCAAGTGCCTGACTCCACATCAGACCTGCTGAGAAAAAAACAAAACACACACACATACAAGACTGAGTTATGCCTCTGAGATTTCAGGACTTGTCTCTTTCGGGAGCTAGTATCTGCAGCCCTGACAAATGGGAGGAGGGCATCCTTTGTACTAAAAGTCCAATAAATGGGGGACCTCATTTCACCTTTTTCATCATAAACCCCTGGTAAAATCAGCAGAAATAGCATTTCAGAAATATTCACTATTATATCCTGGGGACTGCAGGCCAAGCTCCATGCTTCTGTGCTTTTCTTTTCCCTGGAAAGAGAATAGATAACGTATATTCAAGGTTCTGGAAGGCCTCGAGTCCAGAGAAGATCAAGGACTATCAGCTGAAAAGTTGAGGAAATTTTGAACTTCTGTGAAATTCTCAAATCACAGAGGCAGTTATCCACAAGGCAAGAAGTCTGCTTAATCTGAGCAATCCTCTTTAGCCTGTTGCCCTCCAGGGACTCAGAAGCCTGGCATTTGCACTTGGGTTTGCAAGAACCAGGAGTGTAACAGGTGATGGGAGTATTAGTGATTAGGAAAATAGTCTGGAGCCAAGAGGCTTGTTCAATAATATAACACAAAGGGATTTAAAAGAAAAGAGGCAAGCAAGCGCTGAGCAGTTAGTCTTCGTGGTCGGAAGTCTTTTGTTTTCCTCTAATCTCCTTAAAGGTGATTGCTGTGGTGGTGAAGGCTCTTATATTTAATAGCCTCTAGAGCTATTTCATTTTGGAGATGAAACATATTTTACACTTACATAAAACATACTTTATGCCGCAACACAGATGCTACAACCAGTACCCCCTTGCTCCAAGAGAGCGTTACACAAAGGATCCCCAAAGATTTCAGAACTGCACTTACCATATACAAAAGACAGATTACAGTAATACTAACCTCCAAGGTTAACGTCATAGAAACACAGAAGATGGGACTATTTATTAGTTTCCCTCCTGGGGAGTTAGCAGCCCCCCAAAGTAAATTTTTTTAATGCACTTAACCCTGGCAAGGATAACTGTTCCAGGTATATAGATTTTCAGTAACTGCTCAAGTTGTCGATACATTGCACTCACTGCTCAGTAGGTGCCCCTGAATCGTGAATTTTGTTAATGAAGAATTGTCAAGAAGTATTGGCTTCATTAAGAAAGCAATATTCTTCTCAGTAGCCTCAGTCTCATTTTAGGAAATCCACAGGGGATACATAACGCGAGACTTCAGAGCACAAGACATCGTATTATTATTTCCCAAATCTTTGCAAGTGTCCCCCAAAGCAGAAAAAGATTAAATTATAGGGTTTTGATTTCTCTACTGTTTCAAAGCACAAACCTATAAAAGGGGAGCACTGACACTCTTTTCAAGGACATAAAACCACCTTTGACTTTACATGAAATACTTCGAGTTGATATAATTGCTCCTCAGATCTCAAAGCACTTTGTCATGTTTCATTGAACTTGACTCTTCCCTTTGGGCAAGAAAGGTTGACCAAAAAAAAAAAAATCTTACTCTGTTTGCTTTCTCAAGCTACTCCAGGATTAAACGGAAACACAGCATGTCTTTATGTCTTTGTGGCCTCATGATTCTTAGCAGGGAGATTTTCTGTGTATCCCATTTATGGGGATAAGTAAGAGTCGTCTGTATATACAGAGACAAAGAGAATAGAAAGTGGTGTGATTTTAAAACTGGAACTGTTCCTTTTCCAAATCTTCCCTTCCATTTCAAGATGGTGTCAGGAATCTATAATTCAAAAAAGACCAAAGGCTGCCCTGCTAAAATTTGCTTTTATTTTAGAGAATCATCAGCTTCTACGGTTCTATGAAAATACAGAGGCAGTTAGCAAAAGTCTTATTAGTACTTTACCCAGATGCTCTCTGAAATGGTAAATAGAAGTAATAAAAAGTATTTTGAAGTCTGAATAAGATGAAACTTGTAAAGAACTTAATATTGGGCAGAAAGTAAACTCCCTAAATGTTAACAAGCAATACTAATAGTAATCATAGTTGTAAAACATTTTGGTTTTTCCCTGTAACCCGTTTGCACATGCTACCACATTTATAGAGTTTAATAAGATTGTGTTCACCTATGGCTGATTCATGTCAATGTATGGCAAAACAAATACAGTATTGTAACTTAAAAATAAATTTAAAAAAATCTGACAATATTTTCTAGAGTTAGATTTATAAAATCTGAAAGTTACTATTTGTCCCCCTTCTTCCTTTTATCCCTGCTCTCCTCCCTTCTTCCCTTTCTTCTTTCCTTGCTTTATTATTTAATTCATTCAGCCAGTAATATTTAGTGAACACCTCTCTGTAAACACCGCAGATAAATTGAGGACCAAGCTAAACACAATTGAAATATGAAATTTATATTTTAGAGGATAAGAGGCAAATATTAAACCCAAAATTCAGAAATGCTTAATGCCAATTGTGAGATGTATTTCACCAGAGACAGCATAGGAAACATTAATAGATTGTAACCTGGGCATATATCCACAGCAGCAGCAGACTCATCACTGTCAGAAGCACTAATTTAATTGTTTCTTAAATATATTGCTATGGGATGAACATACAGTAGAAGTAAAAATTTAACAGATCTTTTCCTTCATGAAGCCCTCATTTTCATTTTCAACTGTGTGCTGAGAAACTCTAAGGGTCTTACAAGTGCAAGACCCTAAATGCCCACTGGAGCATGTAAGGGAGAGGGCATGCACTAAAGCTTCTTTACTCCACAGGCACTTCAGTCAGGGTGTGAGTAGCCCTCACTTTGCACAACACCATACAAACACAAATGTGTGGCTGTGTTTATGTGGAAACTCAGTCCTTGCTTAAGCAGGTCCCACATGTGTGTAATGTGCGTTAATGTCGGTTAACTCGGCACCGTGTAAAGTGAGGGCTCCTTGGGGGTACTGGTACGTATGTTTGACAAAGGTCAGATAGCCAAAAAGCAGGTAACTGCCAACTGTTTCTAGTCTTGAGCATGGTCTTCCAGTTCAAGATTTCTTTTAAAAATATATAACTCCAAGGAACTATCTTATTCCACTGGGCTAAATATCTCATTCTCTTGACTTTTTCTCGTAAGATTCAGCACAGTTACTCTCGCTACTCGGATCACCTCTTTGAACACATACTAGCTTGCCACCATTCTTCTTAACTCTCGGGACTCAAAACTGAGCATCAAGTATGATATGTAATGGGCTGTTTATTTTTTAATGTAATTTCCCTGTTCATGTTGGCTGCCCTTGGTCTTTCACTGCTGCACACAGGCTTTCTCGAGTTGCAGTATGCAGGCTTCTCCTCCTGGTGACTTGCCTTGTGGTGGAGCATGGACCCTAGGGTGTGTGGTCTCCAGTAGTTGTGTCATGGTGTGCTCTGTAGTTGCGACTCATGGGCTCAGTAGTTGTGGCACACAGGATTAGCTGCCCCATGGCATGTGGGATCCTCCTGGACCAGGGATCGAACCGGCATCCCCTGCACTGCAAGGTGGATTCTTAACCACTGAACCAGCAGGGAAGCCTACAGTGAGACATTTATTTCTGATCTCTGGAGAGTGTGTAGGCACATGTCTTTGCAGTTCACCATTGTAACCCCAGTATCCTAGCAAGGACCTGATATCCAGTTGGCACTTAATAGTTGTTTCATTAATAAATACTGTAAATATGGCATGGTCCTCCATAGTATAGATGCCTACTTCAATAACTGTGGTTTCCCTGGTGGCTCAGATGGTTCAATCCCTGGGTCGGGAAGATCCCCTGAAGAAGGGAATGGCTACCCACTCCAATGTTCTTGCCTGGAGAATTCCATGACAGAGGAGCCTCACAGGCTATAGTCCTTAGGACTGCAAAGTCTCAGACATGACTGAGCGACTGACTAACACTTTACTTTCAATAACTACAACATGAGCTTTGCTGGTAGCCACATCACACAGTTGACTGATTCTCTATTTCTTGCTGATTGATCAAATGAATTACTTTTCATTTGTGAAGGTCCTGAGGGCCCTGACATGAGGCAGGTAAATTTTGTTGGGGAAGGATTGTTAGAACAAAAGTCAGATCTGGAGTGAGGTCCTAAAGTGGAAAGGAAGTTGTTAAGAATATCATGATCTCTCTCCCATAAGTGCTTTGTGCTTAGAGGCTGAAAAGAACAAGGAAATCAGAAATAAAACTTTCACATCATTCTAGAAATGCCAAGGCATAATGTAGAAGTTTTATGGTTTTATATTTTAAAGCTTCTGCATTATAGTATTGATTTGAATGATTTGAAATTTCATACAAAATTTCATTACCTCTTAACTTGATGAAAGTCACCAAAGAAAGAAATGTTACAGAAATGGACTATTCCATAATGCCTTTCTTATTCATGTCAGATTGTCAGCACAGATAATTGGCACTTCAAATGGTGTGGGGGAAAGTACAGTTGAATATCATATCCGGGCAAAGCAACTTGGCATTTATGTGACTAAGCTTAAAATATTCACACTCAAATTAGAAATCATACTTCTGGAAATCTAATCTAAGGAAATAGTGAGAGAATAGTCAAAGATGTATGTATGAAATATGTATCAAAGCTTTTTTTTGTACAATAGAAAAAGAAACACTGCTCTTTGACATGGAACTATTAAGACAAAATTATGATTAAACCTACATGATTGAAATTAAAATTGTTATATTTCCAGAAAGATGCAGAAAAGTGTATAAGTTATCTTTAAACTGAGATAAAAAGATGGAAAGTAAAACAAAAACTAATAATAATGGTTACCTAGGAGGTAGATGATGACTTAGTTGAAATGCACTGGGTTGAGGGCCAGAACAGGGATTTGTTGAACCAGCTTTGTACTTATATACATAACCAAATTTTCAGGCTTGCTGCTAGTTAACTCCAAAATTCTTGTACAGTTGGGAAAGTTCTATAAAGCAGCTTGCTTTCAAGAGTGGCCTGGGGGTGGTGTATGGCAAGCTGAATTCCATCATTAGCCACTAGTAACATTATGTGGAATTGTCTTAAAAACCAACAAATGAGTCCATTTTTAAACACCTGCTTTCTAAAAAAAAAAAAAAAGGAAGAATTATAGGACATTGTAGTATGGTAGTTCAGAGAAAGAATTGTGGTGATCAGCATCAACAAAATGCCATCGATAAACTCATAACAGATTTAAACCTGACTTAAGCTGATCACCTTTGGTGAAGCAAGTGGAAACCCACTCCAGTATTCTTGCCTGGAGAATCCTATGGACAGAGGAACCTTGTGGGCTGCAGTCCATGGGGTTGCAAGAGTCGGACATGACTGAGCAACTTCACTTTCACTTTTCACTTTCATGCACTAGAGAAGGAAATGGCAACCCACTCCAGTGTTGCCTGGAGAATCCCAGGGACTTGTGGGCTGCTGTCTATAGGGTTGCACAGAGTTGGACACGACTGAAGTGACTTAGCAGTAGCAGCAGTAGCATAAGAGCAAGAAGGAAAAATAAAGTAAAAAATAGAGCTTGGTTTACTTTAGTTTTGAATTTGGAAGCAGGTGTATGTTTTATGTAATGTGTAATATAGAAAAAAAAACTTAAATTCCAAAGGAAAATAACCTGAGTGTAAACTTAGTTAAAGATGTAAAGAAGAAGCTTTGAATTCTAATAATTTGTATAAGAATTTTGGAATATATCTCAATAACAAAGATATGGCAAAAAATCTTTTATTTCCTTTAAATTGAAGTATAGTCAATTTATAATATTATTTTAGTATCAACTGTACAGCCTGGTGATTCAGTATTTCTACACACTATATTTCATTAAAAGTTATTATCAAATAATAGCTATAATTCCCTGTGCCATACAGTGTATTCTTTGCATGTCTATTTTAAACATGATAGTTTGTATTTCTCAGTTCCGCGCCCTTAAACTGTCCCTCTCTTGGCAAAAAAAAAAAGAAAAAGAAATCTTAAAATGCTACCTGTAATCATATTTTAATAATACTGATATTGTTATTTTAACATATTACCTACATATTTTGGAATAAATCAAATATGTATTTTTATGTCATCAGGAGACATGGCTTTAATTGTTAGAAAAATATAAATGTAAATTTAAAGAAGCTAAGCAAAAGCCTTTTCATCTAATATTTGAATTGAAATTATCAAAATAAACTCATGCTTTATTTTGACATATTTTCCCATATCTTTCCACTAAAATGTCTAGAAATAATGACTATCCCAGTACTTGTCAATAGTCCCAGCCCACAGATCATGGTCTCTAAATGTCTTTCCTCATCAAAGAAAACAGGACACCTTGGAGAGATGACCAATTATAGGTTTGGGACAGAAAAAATATATATACAAGCCTGAAACATTTGGTTAAACTTGCCAAGCAGGGAGGTACATTACTGTCCTTACATGAAAAGGAAATCACAGTAATAATGGCAAGGAATTGAAATGTACCAAAATGTAAATCATGTGGCTTCATAATGGTACCAAAAAAAAAAAATGGTAAAAGAGAATCAGGTACTTTTCTATTCAGACTACCTCAATATAGCCTGAGAGTTTATATAGATGTATTTCAGATAATAAATGTGAAATTAATGATAAAATTAGATTATTACCATTTTGTAGCCACTATTGAAAAGAAGAATGATGATTAATAGCTGGTAAAACCAAAACCCAAAAATGAACGCCTAGTGGGAAGCTTCATAACAGATGGATCAGTTTGTCAACCTCTTTCAGTCTTAGTACCACAAACACATGTACACATACTCATACACACACCCACAAAGTAGAATGTGCATATTTGATGTGATACAATAGAAATTATTCAGCCTTACCTACAGCTATAAATTATCCATGTCACGATATTGAACCCAAACTTTAAGACTGACTTACCAGTTTGTAGGACATATACAGGTAGAACAGTGTGTTGAAAACACCACAGAGAAACAATCTGCAAAATTCAGGGTGTGAGAAATTCTTCAGGACAAATAACTGATTTCCTCAACAAGTCAGTGGCATGAAAATAAATAAGAAAAGGGACCAATACATTAATAAGGGACTTAACAGTTATCTCAACCAAATGGTACCTGTTGGATATTTTTTAATCCCAGTTTAAGCATACAAAATAGTAAAAACACATTTAAAAACAATTGTGAAAGCTTAAACATTGGAAAAGACCCTGATGCTGGGAAAGATTGAGGGCAGGAGGAGAAGGGAGAGACGGAGGATGAGATGTTTGGATGGCATCACCCACTCGACAGACATGAATTGACCAAACTCTGGGAGTTAGTGAAGGACAGGGAAGCCTTGCATGTTACAGTCCATGGGGTCGCAAAGAGTTGGACACAACTGAGCGCCTGAACAACAAAAAAATGTTGACTAGGTGATTTTGAACACATTTTCAAATACATCAAGTGCAATAATGGTATTTTAATTAGGTTACAAATAGGATCATTTATATTTTAGAAGTACAAACTGAACTGTTCATGGACAAAATTATATGCTGTCTTAGATTTGATTTAAAATATGCTAGTGGAATGATAAAATAATGGGTAGTGTTGTAGGTAATCAAGGTTGGCCATATGTTGATAACTGTCTAAGTTAAGTGGAGGGCATAAGGTGTTTTAATATAATACTCTCCCTAATTTTATCCATTTGTGACATTTCACATACTAAGAAGTTAAAATTAATATTTTTAGATAATATTAACAACAGTTAGCTCTGGATTATAGGATTTATAAATCCTTTACTTTTCTTGATTTATTGCATAATTTTTTTTAGTAAGAGTGTGTGACTTTCATTAAAAAAAAGGTATATAAATTTTAAGTGAACTCAAGACCCAACTTGACCTGGTATATCCAGGTTCAAATTCCCTAATATGTCAAGAGTCACAGCATTGTTTTCCAAGGGCTACTGTAACAAAGTACCACAACTCAGTGTCTTAAAACAATGGAAGTTATTTAATCTCTTGCAGTTCTGGAGGCTGGAAATCCAAAGTCAAGGTCTCAGGAGGCGCTTGTTCTTTCTGGAAACTGTACGGGGGAATCACTTCTTGTCCTTCTAGCTTCTGGTAGTGGCCGTCAGTCCTTGGCTTATAGCTGCTGTCACTCCAGTCTCTGCTTCTGTGTTACATAGTATTCTCCTTGGGCTTGTCTGTCTTTTCCTCTTATAAGGATGTCTTATAAGGGTCCATCTGATTCCAATATGACATTATCTTATAACTAACTATAAACATCTAGCCAGTTATATCTACAATGAACTTATTCCGAAATAAAGCCACCTTCTGAGGTGCTGGGATTAAAACTTCAACATACCTTTTGGGGTCACAGAATTCAACCCATAACAGCCACAAATGCTGCCCATGATTCTTGAAATAGCTGGGATATATCAGGCAAATATTCTACATAAATTTGGCCCAATTTCAAATCTCAGATAAGCTCCTTATTAGTTCTGTGACCTCAGATTTAATTTTTAAATCATATTTCCCTTGGCTGATCACACTAACAGCAATAATAATAGAATCATTTGTCTTAGGTCGGGTTCTCTACGAGACACCCTAACGCAGAATTTGTTTGCTAACCCTTTGGTGGAGTGAGTACAATCGTGCAGCAATAAGAGTAAGGGAGAAAATGGCAGAGAGGCCAGAAAACACTGGAAGCAAATATGGTGGGCCCTCCCTACCAGTTGTTCATCATCTGCAGATATAACCAGCATTGGATCCAAAGTTAACTAAATCTCAGAAAGTGGTAACCACAGATACAGAGGGTCAACTGTACTATGTCATTTTATGTAAGGAACTTGAGCGTCCCCAGTTTTGGCATTCTCAGGGGCCCTGACCTAATCCCCCATGGGTACTGGAGGTGACTGTACGTGCTAGTACACTAGTACCAGGTGGGTCACCGCTTCACAAGAACCATGTCAGTTACGTAGGAATTTCCAGACAGACTTGTGGAACCACCGTAGCTCAGCACCCTTCAGTGGGGTCAAGACAAGAAGTATGTATCTTGTACAGCTCCTTCTTATTGCCTCTTTCTCATTTTTCCTAGTTAAGCCTATGAACCCTTAACTCTCCAGCTCTCCCCATATCCCACTCTTGGTTTTGTCGCCCAGTTCACCTAGGCATTCAGGAGGCCACATCCCACACCAAGTGGGGAAGGGCTTCCCTGAATTCAGAAGTAGGAAGACTAGAGAGAGCCTCTGGTAGGTAGGATTGGGGTGGATTCATGGCAGGTAAAATGGAAGCTGTATCCAAACCGAGCATTTATCCTGGAAATGGTTTATGGAGATCAGGCAGATGAGGCTATATGCTGAAATTTTCCGTGGAAAGCAGCTGAAATTTTCTGTGGAAAGCAGCTGAAACTGAGGAAATCTAGCTTGGCATGCAAACTGTCTCCAAAGAACACTCACCAGCTGACAGGTTAGTTGTGATGTGTCCCTGAGAAACTACTGGTAGCTCAGCTGGTAGAGAATCCGCCTGCACATACGGGAGACCTGGTTTGGGAAGAGAGCCTGGAGAAGGGAAGAGCTACCCACTCCAGTATTCTCACCTGGAGAATCCCATGGACAGAGGGGCCTGGTGGGTTACAGTCCGTGGGATTGCAAAGAGTCAGACACGACTGAGCAAATAACACTTTCACTTCCTGTTTATTGGGAAGAGACCGATTTCAGCATTCAAAGAACTTATCGTATAATTTTATACTTATTTTAAGAGGGCCACATGAACTTGAGGAGAAGAGGCAAAACTGTGTTTAATTGAGGAGACTTTATTTTAAAGCCACTGTGATATTAAACTCAGCCTCTGAACTGCTTGTAATGGAAAGGAACTAGCCCCACAAAATAATAAGAGCATGAAAGAAAGGGGGTCTTAAAGTCAACGTTTGAACTAGTGTAAATAAGAGTTCAGACTATGGCCTAATGCACTTTTATTTTATTACACTGTTGTTGCTTTGTTCTTGTTTGTTTGTTTTTGCCATGAAACAACACTCTTCTTATTGATCTTCCCATCTTCATTCCTCCTTCCCCTCCTACCCCTCCATCCCCCTCAGTACTTCTTGCAGCCACAAGTCTAGGCTACAGGAAAAAAGGAGTTTAAGAATTCACATACCAGCTTTGGAACGCAAAAGCTATTGAAACATACAAATTGTTTAACTTTGTAAACTTTGGTTTCAGTTGTAACTAACAAGTGGAAATGGTTAAGGCAGATCACATACATCAGGTGCTTAGCATTGCTCTCTAGTGACATTGTCCAATTTTCATCCACACAGTCTTCCTCCTCTCTAGATCTGACCACAGTGGATGCCTAACTTCCTCATCCACCTTTACTGCCTGCCAGCCTCTCTCTTCAGTCCCTCTTTATACCATAACTGGAGGAATCCTGCTCAGAGGGAATTCTTTTCAGGGCCCTCTCACCAACAAAAGATAAACATGAGATTCCCAAGTCTGCTCTCACCTTTCTGCTCAGCTTCATTCCTCACCACACACACACCATTTCCCACATGCACGGCACCCTAGAATTTTACCTCTGTGATAGCCTTCTCCTGACACATAGCTAATTTCTGCTTGTCATTCAGGCCTCAGTTGAAGTTCTTCTTCAAACCAAAAAAGCTTCAGTACAGCAGAGGAAACCATCAACAAAATGAAAAGGCCGCCAAATGGGAGAAAATATTTGCAACCATGCATTGTATAAGGAGTTAACATCCAAAATATACAAGAGATTCCTAAAACCTGATAGCAAAAAATAACCAAATGAAAAAAGAGCAAAGGACCTGAATAGATATTTTTCTAAGAAAGACATATACCTGGTCAACAGGTACCAGAAAAGACACCCAACATCACTAATTACCATTGAAATGCAAATCAAAGCCAGAATATTACTTTACATCTGCTAGTGTGTCTTTTTAGGAAAAGAGAAGAGAGAATAAATATTGGCAAGGATGTAGAGCAAACTGAATCCTTGTACACCACTGGTGGGAATGAAAATAGGTGCAGCCACTATAGAAAACAGTATGGAGGTTTGTCAAGAAATTAAAAATAGAACTACTATCAGTTCAGTTCAGTCTCTCAGTCGTGTCCAACTCTTTGCAACCCCATGAATTGCAGCATGCCAGGCCTCCCTGTCCATCACCAACTCCTGGAGTCTACTCGATTTCATGTTCATCCAGTCGGTGATGCCATCCAGCCATCTCATCCTCTGTCGTCCCCTTCTCCTCCTGCCCCCAATCTCTCCCAGCATCAGAGTCTTTTCCAATGCGTCAACTCTTTGCATGAGGTGGCCAAAGTACTGGAGTTTCAGCTTCAGCATCATTCTTTCCAAAGAAATCCCAGGGCTGATCTCCTTCAGAATGGACTGGTTGGATCTCCTTGCAGTCCTAGGGACTCTCAAGAGTCTCCTCCAACACCACAGTTCAAAAGCATCAATTCTTCGGGCGCTCAGCCTTCTTCACAGTCCGACTCTCACATCCATACATGACCACAGGAAAAACCATAGCCTTGACTAGACGGAACTTAGTTGTCAAAGTAATGTCTCTGCTTTTGAATATGCTATCTAGTTTGGTCATAACTTTTCTTCCAAGGAGTAAGCGTCTTTTAATTTCATGGCTGCAGTCACCATCTGCAGGGATTTTGGAGCCCAAAAAATAAAGTCTGACACTGTTTCCACTGTTTCCCCATCTATTTCTCATGAAGTGATGGGACCAGATGCCATGATCTTTGTTTTCTGAATGTTGAACTTTAAGCCAATTTTTTCACTCTCCTTTTTACTTTCATCAAGAGGCTCTTTAGTTCCTCTTCACTTTCTGCCATAAGGGTAGTGTCCTTATGACCATCTGCATATCTGAGGTTATTGATAATTCTCCTGGCAATCTTGATTCCAGCTTATGTTTCTTCCAATCCAGCATTTTTCATGATGTACTCTGCATATAAGTTAAATAAGTAGGGTGACAATATACTGCCTTGATGTACTCCTTTTCCTATTTGGAACCAGTCTGTTGTTCCATGTCCAGTTCTAACTGTTGCTTCCTGACCTGCATGCAGATTTCTCAAGAGGCAGGTCAGATGGTCTGGTATTCCCATCTCTTGAAGAATTTTCTACAGTTTATTGTGATCTACACAGTCAAAGGCTTTGGCATAGTCAATAAAGTAGAGATAGATATTTTTCTGGAACTCTCTTGCTTTTTCCAAGATCCAGCAGATGTTGGCAATTTGATCTCTGATTTCTCTGCCTTTTCTAAAACCAGCTTGAACATCTGGAAGTTCACGGCTCACATATTGCTGAAGCCGGCTTGGAGAATTTTGAGCATTACTTTACTAGCATGTGAGATGAGTGCAATTGTGTGGTAGTTTGAACATTCTTTGGCATTGCCTTTCTTTGGGATTGGAATGAAAACTGACCTTTTCCAGTCCTGTGGCCACTGCTGAGTTTTCCAAGTTTGCTGGCGTATTGAGTGCAACATTTTCACAGCATCATCTTTCAGGATTTAAAATAGCTCAATTGGAATTCCATCACCTCCACTAGCTTTGTTCATAGTGATGCTTTCTAAGGCCCACTTGACTTCACATTTCAGGATGTCTGCCTCTAGGTGAGTGATCACACCATCGTGATTATCTGGGTCATGTTTTTTTGTACAGTTCCTCTGTGTATTCTTGCCACCTCTTCTTAATATCTTCTGCTTCTGTTAGGTCCATACCATTTCTGTCCTTTATCGAGCCCACCTTTGCAAGAAATGTTCCCTTGGTATCTCTAATTTTCTTGAAGAGATCTCTAGTCTTTCCCATTCTGTTCTTTTCCTCTATTTCTTTGCATTGATCTCTGAAGAAGGCTTTCTTATCTCTTCTTGCTATTCTTTGGAACTCTTCATTCAGATGCTTTTATCTTTCCTTATCTCCTTTGTTTTTCACCTCTCTTCTTTTCACAGCTATTTGTAAGGCCTCCCCAGACAACCGTTTTGCTTTTTTGCATTTCTTTTCCATGGGGATGGTCTTGATCACTGTTTCCTGTACAATATCATGAATCTCATTCCATAGTTCATTAGGCACTCTATCTATCAGATCTAGGCCCTTAAATCTATTTCTCACTTCCATTGTATAATCATAAGGGATTTGATTTAGGTCATACCTGAATGGTCTAGTGATTTTCCCTACTTTCTTCAATTTAAGTCTGATTTTGATAATAAGGAGGTCATGATCTGAGCCACAGTCAGCTCCTGATCTTGTTTTTGTTGACTGTATAGAGCTTCTCCATCTTTGGTTGCAATTCCAATTCTAAGTACATACCCAGTAGAAATGTGGAATCACTATCACAAATAGATGTCTGCATTCACATGTTCATTTCAGTAGTATTCACAATAGCCAAGATACAGAGACAACCTAAGTGTCCATCAACTGACAGATAAAGAAAATATGGTATGTATTCACACTGGAAAATATTCAGCCTTCAACAAAAGAAAATCCTGCCATTTGAAACAACAGAGATGAATGTGGAAGGCAGTAACCTAAGTGAAATAAGCCACAAAAATACAGATATTGCATAGTGTCACTTGCATGCATAATCTTTAAAAATAGTGATAGCTTACAGAGAACCGTGCCGGATATTTGATCTCCGAAGAAGATTTAACTTTGGGACCAGGGACCAGGCTTGATCACTCAAGAGCTTTTGTATAGCAGAGTTTTATTAAAGTGAAAAAGGACAGAGAAAACTTCTGATATAGACATCAGAAGGGGGACAGAAAGTTCCTCTCTCAATAGTTTAAGCAAGAGAGTTATATACTTTTAAATTAGTTATTACAATCACTCAATGTCTCAAGGTTCTAAAGATCTTACTAGGCCCACCTCATAATTTACATTTTAAGATAACAGGATTAGCCAGAAGGTTTTCAGGAAGGTGAAACCATCCTCAAGCAGGATGCATTGTTGTTATATAATCCTTAGTATAGTTTAAACAGAGTTGTTTGTTGTATAATCATAAGTTCTGGGCTTTTATGTAACTAAGACTAAGGAATGTAGAAAGAAAGAAAAATATGTTTGTCCTTTCCCTCCTCCTTGAAAATTCCAGACCCCTGTTTCTGCTTTGAGAGCCTCAGACCCCTTTCTTCTCCTTGGGGACCCCGGATTTCTTATCAACCTGTCTGGGAATTGACTCATTCCTCCCTTTTCTTTTAGGAGAATTATGTTGCCAAGGGAAAGGGGCATTGTTTTCATTCTATAATTACTTCCTGCTGTTGAGGGGTGTCGTCCCTAAATTATTGAGGCAACATATTCTCCTAACCCTCATATTGAGGGTCTCTGATCCAGGGGCCCCGAATAATAGTTGCAGGAGGTTGTGGCACTAGAAGGAGCCTGGACAATCATTTGTTACTTAAAAGCTTTTAGATGGTTAGAAACAAACCCCATTATACAGTTACAAATGTAAGGCAAAAGAGTCATTAAACCAAGTTAAAACATAATCAAAATTAAAAGTCATATTATGTACATAGTTACATCAGTCTATCCTAGAATTTTTAGGTGTCATCAAATCATGAAGAGGCATCACATATGATTGTCCTTGGTGAAGGTATTCTCAGAGATGAAGAAAGTCCTTTCCTTAAAGTGGAGAAACCCACAATGGGAAGCCTTCAATCGACGAGGAGGTTGAAAAGCTGAAAGCCAGGCCACATAGTTAATTCTAAGGCTTCAGGGTGTATGACAATATCTGTGCATGAAAACTGTCTCCCATAAAGACAGTGCCTTCTTCTTAGAGGCAGTTTGAGCCCTCATTAAAGCTATGGGTAAAACTTTAAACCAACTGTCTTGTGTTTCCTGAGTTGGCTTACACAAGAGTCTTTTAATAATGTCATTAGCCTTTTCACTTTTTCTGAAGATCGGGGTCTCCAGAAACAGTGTAAGTAATATTCTATTCCTAGAGGCTTTGACACCTTTTGAGTTACAGCAGCTTTAAAGATGGAGCCATTGTCACTCTGAACTTTAGAGTTTAAGATCCCACTGACATCATGAGAAGTCAGTACAGTAAGATTTTGCCCATTCATTAACTTTGGACTTTAGTGAATACTGCTTTTGATGTGAAACTAGGTTAGGATCATTGAGTTTGATAATGACGGGAACAGTATTTTGTGCTCGACCCATAGTTTTGCCATTAGCCCACACTCTAGGATTTACATTTTGTTCCATTAGTGGGAGAGAAAGAGCAGGCTCCATATTCATGAAAAACAGAGGCCTGGATGTTGTTCAGAATATCCCTTCCCAGAAGGGGTGAGGGAGACTCCAGCGCAAATAGAAAGTTGTGAGAAAATAGTACAGAGTCCCAGTTGCAGCTTAAAGGATGACTGAAATAATAACATTTGGCTCATCCAGACAGTCCCATTGTGGTAGTGGATCAGGAGGAAAGTGGACCAGGAGCTTCAGTGAGCACAGAGAAATTTGCCCGAGTATCCAAAAGAAATTGACTGATTGGCCCTCCACAGTTATTAATACCTGGGGTTCCTCAGGTGTTATTAAGATGAAGACTTGTGTGGGGACCCCCAGGCACATTTAGTCCTGATTGTCCTGAGAGTCCAAGCCCTGGGGTCTACACTTCAGAGGGCTGTCTCTCCTCCAGTGTGGTCTTTTACAGATTGGGCATGGAGCTAGGGGCAGCTTAGATGCCTGAGGGCAATCCCACTTGAGATGCCCTCCTTTCTGCAGTAATAACAAGTTCCTCCCTTTTCACCTGGGTCCCTCTGGGCATTTTTCCTCAGGCTATTTCAGAGCAGGTCTGATAGCCATTGTCGGGGCTTTAGTCTTTTGCCTGGTTCTGTTTTGCCTCTATTTTCTTCCTCATATTCTCTACTGTAATATATTGTCTGAGCCAGGTGCAACAGTTTTTCTAAATATTGGTTTGGTCCGAACGCCTATTTTAGGAAGGTACAGCAAATATCTGGAGTCAACTGAGTGAGAAATCTATCTTTTAAGATCATTTCTCCCTCTGCACTTTCAGGATCAGCGTCAATAAACTTGCGAAGAGTCTCCCGTACTCTTTACTAGGAGTTTATCAGACGTTTCCTTCTCTCCTGTTCTATGTCAGCAAACTTAGCCTCAAGTCTCAGCATGCACTCACTTGAGTCCTTCAAGAATACAACCAGCAAAGCAGCTCTGTTATAGGAACTGCCTGGCTTCCAGTAGGAAGGAGGGCTGTTTTGTGCTCCCTCTTTCCCCTTGTCTCACGTTCAAGCCATTCATCTCCAAAAGTAGTAACTTCCTGCAAAATTCAAGCTCTCAAGTCAGGTCCATGTCTGTCCCAAGACATGAATTACATCTCTCCAAGTAAGGTCATAAAGTAGTCCCATAAAGTCTTCTATGTAATTTTGGCTCCTCTAAATTGTCTACTGAGACTCAGGCAATCCCTCCTAAAAGGGTGCCCTAATTCTCAGCCTGTTCAGTTGGGACCCCCAGATACAGGGGCAAAGTAAGAGAACAGGAGGCAGTCGTAGGTTTCACACCAAAATCTGTACCCTTAGGATACAAGTCTGGCCTGTCTTGCAGAGAAATAAGGAGCAACACATACAGAACTTCTATCCATTTCTCTTGTTTTCTATGGAACCTGTCTAGCTGTAAAACAATATCATAATTTAAAGACCTTTCAACAGGCCAGCATTCCGTCTTGTAAAAGATACTGTGGCCATTTAGTATCACAGAAGATCAGAAGTGTCTTTTTAAACTCTGGGGATCAAACGTCCCAGTTTTTTAAATACATTTTAAAGGAGTAGTTATGGAACTGTTAGTTGCCATCTGTAAGAGAGAAACAAGCAGCATCCACAGCCGTGGCTCCGTTCCACCAAAGGCGTCCCTCCCTGCTCTAGACGCAGGTGTAGGCAGACTCTCCACCGAAGCTTTCCTTCCCTGGTGGAACTTAGTCTGTCCCTTGCCGAAGCAGGCACCTTACTTGTCCCTCCCGGTTCTTCCACTGAGGTGGGATGCACCAGGGGTAGAACTGATGGCATCCCAGATTGATGTCCAGTCCCTCACCATTAAGACTTTTGTCTGATTTTTGCTCCTTTTTCTCTGATGCCACCTGGGGTGGAGCAGGGTATTTAGAATATTTCCCAAGCTGGGACTACTAGGGGAAGCATCCGTGTTTCCATGTGCCTATCCTCATTCCTGAGGATAGTCTGACCGCAGTAGAAGCAGTCATTGCCACATCAGTATATGCGATAGTGAAAGGGTCAGCCAGCTAGGAAAAAGTGATTTTTGTCCTCAAGCTATTAGGGCAAAGCCTTCCAGTTCATCTCCACAGATTCCACAGAAAGAATATCTAGGGAGTTGAGACAGAAGCCATCAGAGAGACTTCTCCGGTCTGCTAAGAGCTAGCACTACCAAAGGAAGAAGCCCATTGCACTTCCAATCTGACTAGATCCTGCAGTTCCTGTGTCCACAGATCCTGCAGATCTGTGTCCTCAAAACCACATGGCCACCAGCAGTGCCTTTATCCACATAGACAGGCGGCACAGGCATAACAGAGACTCCCTTTCAGGTCTCCCGGCCCCTGAGGGAGGTAGCCAAGAGAGTAACCTCTAGCCTGAGAGACATTCCTGGAGCTAGAGTTCCACCTAGTTCCCAAACATGCAGCTGGAGCTAGTTCCCCCTCGCTCCATACATGCCCCTGGTAACTTTCTAGCAAGGCTTGCCGAGTCTAGCAAGGCTAGGTGATTCCATGCACAGGGTCTAAGTAAAAGTACACAATAACAGCATGGATCACAAGTCCCTTGAAGGTCTATGATACAACAGATTATGTTAGTAGTGCTAATTCCCCATGCAATTATGAAATGGTCAGAGAGAGCAGGAAAAGGTGACCAGTGGCCCTTAGGAAGCATCACTATGAACAAAGCTAGTGGAGATGATGGAATTCCAATTGAGCTATTCCAAATCCTAAAAGATGATGCTATGAAAGTGCTGCACTCAATCTGCCAGCAAATTTGGAAAACTCAGCAGTGGCCACAGGACTGGAAAAGGTCAGTTTTCATTCCAGCACCAAAGAAAGGCAATGCCAAAGAATGTTCAAACTACCATACAATTTCAGCCATCTCACACACTAGCAAAGTAATGCTCAAAATTCTCCAAGCCAGTCAGTCTTCAACAGTACATGAGCCATGAACTTCCAGATGTTCAAGCTGGTTTTAGAAAAGGCAGAGGAACCAGAGATCAAATTGCCAACATGCATTGGATCATATAAAAGCAAGAAAGTTCCAGAGAGACATGTATTTCTGCTTTATTGACTATACCAAAGTCTTCGTGTGGATCACAATAAACTGTGGAAAATTCTGAAAGAGATGGGAATACCAGACCACCTTACCTACCTCTTGAGAAATCTGTATGCAGGTCAAGAAGCAACAGTTAAAGCTGGACATGGAACAAAAGACTGGTTCCAAATAGGGAAAGGAGTATATCAAGCCTGTATATTGTCACCCTGCTTATTTAACATATAGACAGAGTATATCATGAGAAACACTGGGCTGGATGAAGCACAAGCTGGAATCAAGATTGCCAGGAGAAATATCAGTAACCTCAGAAACACAGATGACACCATCCTTATGGCAGAGTGAAGAAAAACTAAAGAGCCTCTTGATGAAAGTGAAAGAGGAGAGTGAAAACCTTGGCTTAAAGCTCAACATTCAGAAAATTAAGATCATGGCATACAGTCCCATCACTTCATGGGAAATAGATGGAGAAATAGTGTAAATAGTGACAGACTTTATTTTGGGGGGCTTCAAAATCACTGCAGATGGTGACTGGGGGCCAACCATGAAATTAAAAGATGCTTACTCCTTGGAAGAAAAATCATGACCAACTTAGACAGCATATTAAAAAGCAGAGACATCACTTTGCCAACAAACGTCCATCTAGTCAAGCCTATGGTTTTTCCAGTAGTCATGTATGGATGTGAGAGTTGGACTATAAAGAAAGCTGAACACCAAAGAATGGATGCTTTTGAACTGTGGTGTTGGAGAAGACTCTTGAGAGTCTCTTGGACTGCAAGGGGATCCAACCAGTCCATCCTAAAGGAAATCAGTCCTGAATATTCACTGGAAGGACTGATGTTGAAGCTGAAACTCCAATACTTTGGCCACCTGATGTGAAGAACTGACTCATATTTGAAAAGACCCTGATGCTCAGAAAGATTGAAGGTGGGAGGAGAAGGGGATGACAGAGGATGAGATGGTTGGATGGCATCACCGACTCAACGGACATGAGTTTGAGTAAACTCTGAGAGTTGGTGATGGACAGGGAGGCCTGGCGTGCTGCAGTTCATGGGGTCACAAAGAGTCAGATAGGACTGAGCAACTGAACTGAGCAAAGTTTAAACTGAGTTGTTTGTTGTGTAATCAGCAGTTCTGGGCTTAAAGAAAAGAAGAAGAAAAAAAAAACCTTTTATGTGACTAAGACTAAGGAATGTAGAGAAAACAAAAAGATGTTTGTCCTTTCCTCCTTCCTGAGAATTTCACACCCCCAGCTCCTTGAGCTTCAGACCACTTTCTCCTCCTTGGGGACCCCAGATTTCTTATCAACCTGCCTGGGAATTGACTGTCTCAATAGTCAAGGTCACAGAATCAAAGGGGAGAATGTTGTTTGCCAGAGTTTGGGGATTTGGACAAAAGCTGAGAGGTTGGTTTAGACTTTTAATTATAGGGTTTAGGTTCTAATAAAGGGTTTAGACTTCTAATTATAAAATGAATAGGTTCTGAGGATCTAAGGAATAGAATAGTGACTATAGTTGACACTACTGTACCGTATATATATCTATATCTGTATATCTGGACATCATGCACTGGATTAAAAAAATTGCTGTAAATAGGCCTTAGGAATGTGGTAGTGAAGTGTAGGTGGAAGGGAAGCTTTCCTTGGCCCTTTTATGAGCCTTTTCTGTCCTTTTATGAGCCTCTGCCTCTGTAATGTGAACTTCACAAGAGCTTCTTAGGTTTGGGGGATTTTTGTTGTTTATTGTTGTTTTTCCCTTCTAGACTGGAAAGAATAGCTTGAGTGGCTGGAGGTGGGTACTCCCTCCCCTCAGGACAGCTTGCTATTGTTGTTTAGTCCTTCCGTGTATCCCACTCCTTTGTGACCCCCTGGACTGTAATCTTTCAAGCTCCTCTGTCCATGGGATTTCCCAGGCAAGAATACTGGGCTTGGTTGTCATTTCCTTCTCCAGGGAATCTTGCCTATTCAGGGATTGAACCTGAGTCTCTTGCACTGGCAGATGGATTCTTTACCACTGAGCCACCAGGAAAGGCCCTCAAGGCAGCTGTGATTAGTTTCCTTGAGGGCAGGCAATCTGTGCTTCCCTCCTGGCTCAGACAGTGAAGAATCAGCCTGCAGTGTGGGAGACCTGGGTTCAGTCCCTGGGTTGAAAAGATCCCCTGGAGGAGGGCATGGCAACCCACTCCAGTATTCTTGCCTGGAGAATGCCCATAGGCAGAGGGTCCTAGCGGGCTTCAGTCCATGGGGTCGCAAAGGTCCGACATGCCTAAGCGACTAAGGACTGACACCGCGCAGGCTGCAAAAGAACAGAGTTCTCTGATGCGTTTCGAAACAGTGCCCATTCCCCTCCCTCTGCCAGGAGCAGAATGAGAACATTCTCTGGTAGTGACTTTAGAAGTTGAAGGCTTCAGGGGGTACAAGCTCACAAGTTTGTGGGTGCCCCCTAATGGCTGGGTCCCCCTGGAGTGTTTAGCCCTGAGTTGCCCACACTGAATCTCCAGCAATCTATCGTTCATAGTTAAGATTTCCTACTTCCCTGGTGGCTCAGAGTTTAAAGCATCTGCCTCCAATGCGTGAGACGCGGGTTCGATCCCTGGTTCGGGAAGAACCCCTGGAGAAGGAAATGGCAACCCACTCCAGCATTCTTGCCCGGAGAATCCCATGGACAGAGAAGCCTAGTAGGTTACAGTCCACGGGGTCACAAAGAGTCGGACACGACTGAGCGACCTCACCTCCCCTCCCCCCTCACCATAGCCCTAATTCCTGCCTCCCGGTCTCTGCCAGTGAATTTCTGCTCCAGGAAAACAATAATGCCCTGTTTTTCCCTATCTGTCTCGATCTTCGGGGCAGCGGTGCTTCCTGTTTTCCTCTCTCATGAATCCGAGAAGGGTTGTTGATTTTTAGTTTCTTGAGCTGTTTATTTGTTGTTGAGCCCAAGTGACAACTTCTAAGTTTCTTACACGTGGAACACGCATTCCTCAGATGGCCAGTCTCTCTATCCTGTGTTCCGAGAGTGGCACTCATTTTCTTGCCAGGAGCGTTGCTGCCACCATCACAGTTGGATCTTTATTTCTTTTTCAAATAAATAAAATTAAAGGAAACTGGGAGCCCACAGTTACATGATACTCTGCACTCTCCCTCAAACTGAAGTCTCATCAGTCAGGGGTTGACTGTGAAAGAGAATTCTGCCCTTCCTGACACTACTTCTGAGGCGTTTATCTGGAGTTTCCAACATGTCATCTAAATCATGTGTGCAGCGGAATCATACAGATACTTTCCAGCCTTTTATAGAAGTGTCGATTTTGAATGATAATCTTAAGCCTTGTTTTCAAGAGTGTTTTTCCTCTCCTTGAATATTGCATAGCACAGACAACTGCATTCAGGCATGTTGTTTTTTTGGTTTTTGTTTTTGATGAAAAAATTTGAATGCATGATGCATGCCCGTTTGAGGATACCACATTCCTTCTATTTCAGTAAGAGCTTAGAAAATAATTAAGGATTTAGGGCTTTAAATCCATTCTAGGTGAGCCGGTCTATCAAGAATGTCGCCACCACCTCACACACCTCACCCAGCCTTCACTCAAGTGCTTCTATAATTACACTGTAAGTAGCTAATTAAAAAGAAGGTGTTTAATGTATTGGAGTTAAGAGTGCTTTCTATTCAGGAAATTAGTTCTACTCCTTATTAGGAGGTGCAAATAAGCCGTTCAATAATGTGAAGTCACTCGAAACAAAATACTGACCAGGAATCTTCCTGAAGGTATAATTCCAGCCAGAATAAAGGTGTCTGGGAAAATTACTCCCCCACCCTAACCCACCCCACCTCCCACCCCCTGCTGCTTCCCGCCTCTTCACATTATTGTTATCTAGTTGCACAAGACAGAGATGAGAAACAGGACTTCCGCATTTCTCAGATGGCCAGTCTCTATCCTGTGTTCCGAGAGTGGCCCTCATCTTCTTGCCAGTAGCACTGCTCCCACGATCACAGCTGGATCTTTATTTCTTTTCAAATAAATAAAATTAAAGGTGCTCAGCAGGGCACAGTTCAGCTGTATATCTCCTAGTTGCACACAAATTGAAGCTGCTTTTAACTTGTATTTTTAAACTTCTTTGCGATCCTGCAATGATAAAAGTAAAGAGTCAGACAATGTAGTCCATTTACCTGCCCGCTTTCCCTCTAAATAGACAGCAGTTGGTTGTGAACGTGTTACTAGGGCAATTTTATGGCAAATAACTCTTTTTCTTAAAAGGTGATAGAAATAGCTAGAGAAGAAGACAGATTTTGTTTCCGTTTCAAATTTCTCAGGCATCTGCAAGGTCAGAGTTGCTGCTGAATACAGTTGAGGTAATTTAATGAAACTTTTCTCGTGAGTAGGTGGGAGGCAGGAGGAAACGATATTTATTGCAAGATATATAAGGCATTACTTTGCATTCAAAAGTCATAGCATTCTTTTTTTTTAGCTGAAGTGTAGTTGGTATACAGTGTTGTGTTAATTTCTGCTGTATAGAAAAATGATTCAGTTATATACATACATGCATGCATTCTTTTTAAAGAAAAAAAAATTATTGGAGTATAGTTGCTTTATGGTGCTTCCCAAGTAGCTTAGTGGTCAAGATCCACCTGGCAGTGCAGGAGACACAGGAGACACGGGTTTGATCCCCTGGAGGAGGAAACATCAACCCACTCTAGTATTCTTGCCTGGGAAATCCCATGGGCAGAGGAGCCTGGCAGGCTACAGTCCATAGGGTCGCAAAGAATCAGACATGACTGTGCATGCACACACGAGGTGTGAGAGAGAGTTGCTTTACCATACTGTGTTACTTTCTACTGTACAGCAAAGTGAATCTGCTATATGTATACATATATCCTCCCTGTTTTGAATTTTCTTTCAGTGTAGGTAGGACACCACAGAACTCTTAAGTTCCCTGAACTATACAGCAGGTTCTCATTAGTTGCCTGTTTTATCAGTTCAGTCCAGTCGCTCAGTCGTGTCTGACTCTTTGCGACCCCATGAATCCCAGCACGCCAGGCCTCCCTGTCCATCACCAACTCCTGGAGTTCACTCAGATTCACGTCCATTGAGTCAGGGATGCCATCCAGCCATCTCATCCTCTGTCGTCCCCTTCTCCTCCTGCCCCCAATCCTTCCCAGCATCAAAGCCTGTTTTATACTTAGTATCAAAATTATATATATGTCAATCCTAACCTCTCAGTTCTTTCCACCTCCAGCTCTTTCCTGCTTGGTGTCTATAATTTGTTCTGTACACCTACTTCTCTATTTCTGTTTTGCAAATAAGATCATCTGTACCATTTTTCTAGATGCTGTGAAGTGAAATGAAGTTGCTCAGTCATGTCCGACTCTTTGCGACCCCATAGACTATAGCCTACCAGGTTTCACCGTCCATGGGATTTTCCAGGCAAGGATACTGGAGGGGTTGCCATTTCCTTCTCCAAGAGATCTTCCCGACCCAGAGATTGAACCCTGGTCTCCCGCATTGCAGACAGGTGCTTTACCGTCTGAGCCACCAGGGAAGTCTCTCTAGATGCCATATATACCATTAATATAATATTTGTTTGGAAATTGAGCCCTTGATTGTAGATGCAATCAAGTTAAGATGAGGTCATACAACCTCATCTTACATGAGATGAGGTCAACAACATGAGATTGTTGTTGTCCAGTCGCTCAGTCATGTCTGACTCTTGTGACCCCATAGACTGCAGGCCAGGCCTGCACGCCAGGCTTCCCTGTCCTTCACTATCTCCTGGAGTTTGCTGAAACTCATGTCCATTGAGTCGGTGATGCCATCCAACCATCTCATCCTCTGTCATCCCCTTCTCCTCCTGCCTTCAATCTTTCCCAGCATCAGGGTCTTTTCCGGTGAGTCAGCTCTTCACATCAGGTCGCCAGAGTATTGGAGTTTCAGCTTCATCATCAGTCCTTCCAATGAACACCTAGGACGGATCTCCTTTAGGAATGACTGGTTTGATCTCTTTGAAGTCCGAGGGACTCTTAAGAGCCTTCTCCAGCATGCGATTAGAATGGCCTTCATGCAGTATAAATGGACACAGGCCTAGAGGTAGGACCATCATGTGAAGACAGACGCAGTGGTTGCTATTACTCTTGCACAAACCACAGCATGCCTGAGGCTATCATAAGGTAGAAGAGGCAAGAAAGGACCTTTCTATGGAAGATTTGGAGGGTAGAGCCCTTCCTCCACCTTGCTTTGGACTTCTAGACTGAAAAACCATGAGAAATGAAATTTCCCGTGTTTTAAGGAACCTGGTCTGTGATCATTTGTTCCATCAGCCCTAGAAAACTAGTATACCTTTCTTTTGCTCTGGCTTTGACCTACTAAGATGCCCCATTTCTGGCCCCAAACTCATCAGTTTCTCCTTTGTTATTTAAGTTACCTCATATTTGGAGCAAACTCCAAGAGACATTGAAGGACAGGGAAGCTGGACACACTGTAGTCCGTGGAGTCGCAAAGAGTCGGGCATGACTTAGCAAATGAACAATACCCAAAATAGTCTTTCCAATAGATTCCCTTCAAACATAGATTAGCCTACATGAATGCTGTTGTTTTCATCCAATTGTCGAAGCTAATAAACACACGTCCTGCTTGCATCTTAGGTGTCTTTTCATATTGGTAGCCAGTCAAACATAGTTTATTAAGAAAAATGATTCAAACTTGTAAATCAGGCAAAGGCAGGGCCATGCACACTCTTATAGACATATTAAGTTAGAATATTGCTTATCAGACCAACACAAAGGTTTTTAATTATCTATATTTCAGGAATGTACCACTGATCACCTTAACACTTATTGTAAAAGTACATAGTCTGTGAAGTTGCAAGTTAACTTCTAGACTTTTGCCTGGTAGAAATGTAAATCATTATTTTCTAATAGAAAATGTAACTAAAAGGTTTGGGTTTTCTTGCCCTGTAGAGCATTAACCAGTTTTGTAGCTAATCTAGCAATGTTATGCCCACATTCTTTTCCTCAGTACTATACAATCTTTGTTCCAACAATTATCCTTTGAATCATCTTTGCCTTCCTGCTGATTACTGCATTAATGAGGAGAATTGCTCCTGATGTATTCGTATGAAAATCATATTTTCAACTTCTGGTAATTATCTTTTGACATGCCACATGCACAGATAGAATTATTAGAGAATGTTGATACTTCCAGATTAGCTGAATGACCTTGTGCAAATGTATTCACAAAGCAGAAGTTAGGATTTGATACAAATGGAAAATGTGAAAGAATGTCATTGTGCTTTCACAAAAAGAATGATTTTCATTTTCTCCCTTAAGATTTAAAAAATGAATTTCTTAAGACTTAAAAATACATATATTCCTATATATATTTGTAGAATTATATATGTATTTCTAATTCTGGAAAGCTAATTTGCTCATATATATTGACTGAGCAATGACTAAGGGTCTCTTAGAGTCTAAGACAAACTTTCACTGAAGATCTCTTCTTTAGAGTTATATTAAATATCTTCAAGTCCATGTTATTTCACCCAGTTCTATGGGTGTAACTAAACTGGACATAGACGCATAAGAATATTAAATAAACTGAAAACCCAAAGTAGAAAGTTACATGAAACTGATGAGAAAATAAGGCAATCTCCATAGCAATATCCAACTTGCATTTTCACTGCAATCTTGAAACGTCAAAGTAAAAAAGACAAAGAATAATTGCAAAGAAATCCTACAACATTTGCAATGTAGAGACAATATGACATTTTTGAAAAGAAATGGACATCAAAGGGAGTGTGTGTGTGTATGTGTGTGTGTGTACACACCTGCACTCCAGTGCACATACCACAGAGATAGAAGTTGGGAAAGAATAAAGGGTAGGAAAGGAAATAAGGATACCACCGTTTCCTGAATGTTATTATATGCCCTAGTCTAAAAGTCCATTTAAAAATTGAAGTTTTCAATTCTTGCCATAGGAGAGCATATCATTCCCATTAGAATATGAAATAGGGTGATTACCTTTCCAATGGTCATACAGAAACAGGGTTCAAGTTCATTTCTAACTCCAATCGTCTTTATTTTGGATTTTCTAATAAAGAACATTGCATTATTCCAATGAAAACACTTGTTGAAGCATATAGTGTGACCAAGTCTGAGATTTTATTATTTGAGAGATGACCATTATTAGCTGTTTCAAATCCTGAAAGAAGATGCTGTGAAAGTGCTGCACTCAATATGCCAGCAAATTTGGAAAACTCAGCAGTGGCTACAGGACTGGAAAAGGTCAGTTTTCATTCCAATTCCAAAGAAAGGCAATGCCAAAGAATGCTCAAACTACCGCACAATTGCACTCATCTCACATGCTAGTAAAGTAATGCTCAAAATTCTTTAAGCCAGGCTACAGCAATATGTGAACTGTGAACTTCCAGATGTTCAAGCTGGTTTTAGAAAAGGCAGAGGAACCAGAGATCAAATTGCCAACATCCACTGGATCATGGAAAAAGCAAGAGAGTTCCAGAAAAACATCCATTTCTGCTTTATTGACTATGCCAAAGCCTTTGACTGTGTGGATCACAATAAACTGTGGAAAATTCTGAAAAGAGATGGGAATACCAGACCACCTAACCTGCCTCTTGAGAAATCTGTATGCAGGTCAAGAAGCAACAGTTAGAACTGAACATGGAACAGACTGTTTCCAAATAGGAAAAGGAGTACGTCAAGGCTGTATATTGTCACCCTGCTTATTTAACTTCTATGCAGAGTACATCATGAGAAATGCTGGACTGGAAGAAACATAAGCTGGAATCAAGATTGCTGGGAGAAATATCAATAACCTCAGATATGCAGATGACACCACTCTTATGGCAGAAAGTGAAGAGGAACTAAAAAGCCTCTTGATGAAAGTGAAAGTGGAGAGTGAAAAAGTTGGCGTAAAGCTCAACATTCAGAAAACGAAGATCATGGCATCCAGTCCCATCATTTCATGGGAAATAGATGGGGAAACAGTGTCAGACTTTATTTTGGGGGCTCCAAAATCACTGCAGATGGTGATTGCAGCCATGAAATTATAAGACAGTTACTCTTTGGAAGAAAAGTTATGACCAACCTAGATAGTATATTCAAAAGCAGAGACATTACTTTGCCGACTAAGGTCCCTCTAGTCAAGGCTATGGTATTCCCAGTGGTCATGTATGGATATGAGAGCTGGACTGTGAAGAAGGCTGAGCACTGAAGAATTGATGCTTTTGAACTGTTGTGTTGAAGAAGACTCTTGAGAGTCCCTTGGACTGCAAGGAGATCCAACCAGTCCATTCTGAAGGAGATCAGCCCTGGGTGTTCTTTGGAAGGAATGATGCTAAAGCTGAAACTCCAGTACTTTGGCCACCTCATGCGAAGAGTTGACTCATTGGAAAAGACTCTGATGCTGGGAGGGATTGGGGCAGGAGGAGAAGGGGACGACCGAGGATGAGATGGCTGGATGGCATCACGGACTCAATGGACTTGAGTCTGAGTGAAATTTGGGAGTTGGTGATGGACAGGGAAGCCTGGCGTGCTGCGATTCATGGGGTCGCAAAGAGTCGGACGCAACTGAGCAACTGAACTGAACTGAGAAAGACTAAAATGTTACAACTTAAAGGGATACCATGTTTTGTTACTAAGTAGTATTTAATTTTCTAGGTATTGAAAAATCATTTTTCCTTATTTAGCAATGGATGTTTTTTATCATATGTCACCAAAAAAGAAATATAAGCAAAATACATTTTTAGTATGTTCCTTTTTCCCCATTCTGTGTTTAATTTTTCCAGATAACATTTATACTCACAGTTGTATTTTTTTCCACATACAACTGCTAATTAACATCTACAAGTACTTCAAAACTAATGATAATGAAGTTTTGTTTTGTTTTGTTTTTTAACAAATGATTGATTGCTACACCTCAGGGGGTTTCTTCAAAGCCATTGATTTTTTTTTATTTCCTGGCAAATATACACAAGTAAGTATCTGTATTTATTTGCCAGTATGTGTGTGTGTGCATGTGTGTATGCTCATATAATTAAATATGTGACTTTTACAAATATGCATATACACTCTCTAACATTTTTAGGTTATGAAAACCTATCAGAAAACACTTCAATATTATTCATTTTGATAGTCTCTTCAACATCCACTTCGTTGTCTTTCATAGAAGAACTCAGAAAATATTTATCAATATGAAGTTAACCTAAAGAATTTTTCTCTAATTTTTACAACTTTCAAAATTTAGCTTCATGTGTAATAAGGAAATCTCTTTACTAGAATAAATTTTCTAGATATGCTGAAAATATGTTCTTAAATGTTTACCCTTTAAGAATATAAATATTTACCATTTATTAGTAATAGAAAACCAATCAAGACAGCAAATTGCAAAATATATCAGTGAAGGCAAATTTTTCCTTAGAAAAGATAATTTAAAGTTATAGTATTTCAAGGAGTTTTGCAGTATTACTTGTTGATTTCTGTCTAATTTAATGCAGATTATAAAGCAAACATCTGCTAGGCTCATCCAACAGATCAGTTGAGTAACTAAAGGTAGCAAAATTGGTATGTTTGGTTTTCTAACACAGGATTTCTTTTATTAGCAGCATTTTAAAATTGGATTTTTATTACCATTTTATGTGACGTATAATTTGTACATTAAAAATAAAAATTTCAAAAATTATCACTTTGCATCTTATTCAACAGAAATGTAGGGCGTGAAATCTTGCTTCGATTGAATACGTAACATCCCAAACTTCTTAGTGCCCCAGTCTATCAGCCAGTCTTCCCAAATACTCATATGTAATTTTGAGTTAAATTTGAAAAAATTTATTTAAACATGTCATACAAATAAGTGTGTAAATTCTATAACCAGCTGTTCCTAACAGCAATATTTCAGTGTATCAAAAAGATCATTTCTCTAAGCTAATAGTTTATAACTAGAAAGCGAGGGTGGCTTTTTAGCTGATATGTCTGCTGCTGTTCTTCCTCCAGTTTTAGGGAATTTTGCAATTCTTCTAACCTGAATGCCACATACAGATACTAACACACACATACAGAGTTTTTAAAGAAATAACATAAAAATCCAATGGCCAGAATAGTGTAACGAATACAGATTTTTTCAGTGAATTTCTAGGTTCAAATCCCGTCTCAACCCTTGCTAGCTTAGAGCCTTCAGGAGTGATTTAGCCTCTCTGTTTCCATTTCTTCATCTGTAAAGTGGGATAGTTAGAGGTACCTAGTATGGCACGCCACTTCAGTACTCTTGCCTGGAAAATCCCATGGACGGAGGAGCCTGGTAGGCTGCAGTCCATGGGGTCGCTAAGGGTCAGACATGACTGAGCGACTTCACTTTCACTTTTCACTTTCATGCATTGGAGAAGGAAATGGCAACCCACTCCAGTGTTCTTGCCTAGAGAATCCCAGGGATGGGGGAGCCTGGTGGGCTATCGTCTATGGGTTGGACACGACTGAAGCAACTTAGCAGCAATCCATATGAAGGCTTTGAGGAAAAAGTAATATTTGAAATGAATGGAGAATTCTACCTGCCACATATTAAATCATACAAGCGTTTGCTAAATTTTAAAAAAATGAAACTATTTCTATTAGTAGTCACAGCACATACTGAAGGATTTTGTACATCTTTGAAAATGTGATGTAGGGTCCACCTATTTTTGGTATTTACTTCTCCCCTTGCCTCACCATAAGTACGTTTGCTTTTTGCTATTATGCTCTCAAAACTATTATCGCAATGAGTAACCATATGTAAAATGCCTCTGTAAGTGTTAGTTGGTCAGTTGTGTCCAGTTCTTCACGACCTTATGAACTGCAGCCACCAGGTTCTTCTGTCTGTGTAATTCTTCAGGCAAGAATACTGGAGGGGTAGCCATTCCCTTCTCCCAGGGGATCTTTCTGACCCAGGGATAGAACCTGGGTCTCCTGCACCGCAGGCAGATTCTTACTCTCTGAGCCAACAGGGAAACCCATAAAATGCCCATTAAGCTGGTTAATGCACTGAAACATGGAATTAGCTCCAGCCCTCACCCCTCAAATGATTCAACTGTTCTTTGTTGGAAATGAGCAGAATTGGGTTGATTTCACCAAGCAGAGTTTCCAGATTTTAATAAGGCTGATACTATAGAGCAGCCAATGCTACTTCTAACTCATAGACTCTCAGGAGTTTCGTGGAAGGAGACAGGATACAAACATGTGTGAAGTCCTAACGTGATGCCTGTGATTTGCTAGTGTTAGTGATCACCATCCTCATGCACTAAATCAAGTTCCACGTGAATAAGCAGCACTGTCTTTGAGGCCTGAAAGGAACTCACAGTGAAGTTTTACAGAGGTTTCAAACTCAATAGGATCCAAATAAAGTCATCTCTCCTGTCTGCCTGTCTGTGCATTTAAAGAATCGAAATAGCTCTCTGCCTCACCTAGGAGTCTGAAACTTGCTTCTTTTACAAATAGGATTTGTTTCATGCAAGTATGATTTTCATCTATCTTTGCTCCTTTAATTATCTTATACTAAGCATAAAAGAGATTCCCTTAAGAATTGTACTCATTATTAGGGGTTAAAGATAGTTATTTGATAGATGAGGGCACTTGGTATTTTTATTGACCTCAAATTGTCTGATTAGCTCCCTTTAGACTCCCACCTGGTTACAGTAATGGAAACAATGTGATTATTTTGCATTAGGACAGGTCCTCTTGCAAAAGTTCAGCTGTCCATTTTATTAATACTATTCTATTTGCATGCTAAGTTACACATTAACTTGTACAATAGTCTATGTTCCCAACACTGCATGGGCTGGAATATTAATTTTGGATAAGATTAAGAAATGTTAGAAGGGAAAACTTTGCAGTAAATTTGTTTGAAAAACAGTGACTTAAAAGAGGTTCTTTACCACCAGACTTCTCAGAACCATGTTAATACACATCACCTTCAACAGAGAGATACAGGATGCTGTGTCTGCCCAACATTTCTACCACTTTTTCCAGCTTAAAATACCCCTCAGAATTCGTATTATGTGGTGCACCAGTTGGGAATGGCTTCTTGGTACACTCTCTCTATTTTTGAAAAGTGTATCTGTTTACCATCACTTGAATTCTTTTATCGGTTGGTCCTCCTTCATGTACCCAAGTAGTGGAGAGTTAAGAAAAGCAGGGTAGTTGTGAATAACACTAAGTAACAAATATATACCCCTTAGCTCATTTCTCCCCCGGAAGAGGCAAGTACAGCTTTGGAATTTACTGTTTCTGTCACCAATGTAAAAATTGAGAGTATTGAGCATATATATTAAAAAAAAAAAAAAAACTATTAGCAAGACCAACTAGGTCCACCGTGGTACTAGTGAACCTCCAAGTGCTTTCCACCTTCTACTGCCAAGCCACAGCTTAAGCAGCCCTTCAGTAAAAACAAATGAACATTTCCCATCAAAAACCCAATGAGAATCAGTGGATAGGCACTCTAGAAAACCAGCTTTGGGTTTACTATGAAGAAAAACATGGTCATACAGAAGAATGAACATGGAAATGCTATGAATATGTGACCCAAAGCCAGTCTACCTGTTCCCACGGATCTAGAGAATGTTGCTATTTGGAAGACAACTTAGAGTGATAGTAGATGGATTTCACCTCCTACACTGTCTTAATCCCTTTGGGTTGCTGTTACAGGATATTATAGACTGGGTGGCTTACAAACAGAGATTTATTTCTCACATTTCTAGAGACTGAGAAATTGAAGATGCAGGTGCTGGCTGATTCACTGTCTAGCAAGAGCATGCTTGATGTTTTATAGATAACTCTCATATGTGTCCTCAGATGGCAGAAGGGGTGAAGGAGCTCTCTGGGTCCTCTGTATAAGGGAAGTAGTACCATTCACAAGGGTGCCACCTTATGACCTAATCACCTCCAAGTAGCATCACACTGGGGATTAGGATTTCAATTTATGAATTTTGGAGGTATAAAACATGGCACATATCAAATCCAAGTAACTTGTTGTGGCTTTCTGAGCCATATGTGGAGGAAAACTCATATGTTGGTGTTACAATGTAGCATGAACAATTAACAAAAGATCAAATTGTTAGGAATTGGAGTTTTGACAGTGTATAGGTCACCTGCTGGGCACTGGAACCAGCTGATTGCATCCTAAGACATCTGTCAAAATAGACTTTGCCGCAGTTTTTCCCCTGTGTCTGTGCATGCTCAGTTGCTTCAGTCATGTCTGACTGTTTGCGACCCTATGGGTTATAGCCCACCAGCTCCTCTGTCCATGGGGATTCTCCAGGCAAGAATATTGAAGTGGGTTGCCACATGTTTCTCCAGGGGATCTTCCTGACCTAGGGATTCAACTCATGACTTCTGAAATAGCCATTATTGCCTTCCTTGTCATTTAAAATCTTAAATAAGATATTCAATTACACATCAATAATATTCACTCACTACAGTTAGAGTTATTGAGGTGAGAACACTTTTTCATACAACCCATTTGGGTCTGAAAGTATTCACAGAGCTATAGGCTCAATAAAAGTGGAAGAGTCATCATTCCAACTTGTAGAGCAAACCAAGTTGGAAAATCAGGCATGTTGCTATTGGTAAAGAAACAAGTAGGGGACAAGAGACAAATATCCTTGTATAGAAAATTTAAATAGCATAATTCCTCTTTTACTTTAGTGCAGCCTTTAAAATCTTTGCCTCTTGACTATACAATATAAAATGAACTCTGGGGTTTCCCTGGTGCTCAATGGTAAGGAATCTTCCTGCCAGTGCAGAAGATGTGAGTCCAGTCCCTGATCTGGGAAGATGCCACACGCTGCAGAGCAGTGGAGCCCGTGAGTCACAACTGTTGAGTCTGTGCTGCCCAGGAACCACACCCGCGGAGCCCAGCAGCCTGTGCCCTGCAACACGAGAAGCGCCTACAATGAGAGGCCTGGGCGCCGCCAGCCAGAGAGTAGCCCCTGCTAGCCACAACTAGAGGAAAGCCCACACAGCGACGAAGACCCAGCACAACCAAAAGAAGCATATATTTTTAAAATTATGAACTCTAAACACCATACAGCATCAGCATTCTCATACAAAACTATTTGAACTATGTAATGAGCTTTTTGCAGTGTTTGTTTTCCTCTACTTTTAACTTTGTCTTCAGGCTTAAACAGAATGTCAACCATCTAATTTTATGGAATCTCTTGTGAATTGGGCATTTGGTAAACGATAAAAACAGAATTGTAGGTTTTCATCATAGAGTGAGAAGCATGGAGAATAACATATGCATGTTCTAAAATCTAAATGTCTTCAATATCAGAATACAGTGCTGACTAAACATTAATAGAATGTGCCTTTGCATCATATCCAGATTCCAAGTAACTAGAATCTTGAATGTTCACGATGACTGGGACTGTCTTTGGTCATGGCATTGAAAATGTGGTTGGAACCTCATTAACACTCTAGTCACTCTTGTACTGATAGGATAAAATGCATACAGTAAAAGGAAAGCAGAAATGTATCATATAAATATCAGAAGGCCTTATCCATAAGATTGAAGAAACTTAGAACTGCAATGAATTGTTGTAGACTAATTTAAACTTTCTTTTTCCAAATAAGGAAACAGATCCCAAGAAATACAGCCATGTGTGCTAAGCACTTGCTTCAGTATGACGGGCACAAAGCTAAAACTCGGACTGTAAGATTTTATCATCTTAGTGTTCTTTGCACTTACCCAATAGAAATGATTTTAAAATGATAAAATCATAAACTGGTATAAGCAAATTCCCTTCTCATCTGGTATTTGTAATGACGATAATTTGGAAGGTCAGAACCACATTTTGCCCCCCATTATTCTGCAAGGAATGTGCACTGAAACAATTTGAAAACTTTATGGGATGTAGGCTTCCTATTACAATTGCCCGAATAGTAAAACATTCAGATTGTTAATTTTTGAAGACACGGCCATTTCCAAACTGTTTTTATTTTCACTATGTTTTATCTCTTACTTTCTTACATTTCATGAAGATTAAGATCTTTGTAATTTAAAAATTATGCAACAGCTGCTGCAAACTGCTTTTTACACTGGAACATGAAATTTATATTGGGAAAATACTGATTACCAGCTATAAAATATGTATGAGCCTCCACAGCCAACTTTGTAAAATGGAATTTCTCCTCACAGCAAAATGGAATGGTTACTTTGCTTGGAGGATTCTCTATTAAAGGAGAATTGTATTGATATGTGTTAAGTATTGTTCTATTACATGAATAATGCAACCATCCATTGTGATACTATTTTGGAATTATTTCTGTACCAATTTATTATTTAGACACTTACCTATTATACGTTGCTGCCTTTGTAGCGAACCTTATTTTTTTTGATAGAAGGCATAACTGTATACCTATAGATGACAAATGTATGAAAAGTGAAAATTGACCCCATGAACTATACAGTCCACGGAATTCTCCAGGCCAGAATACTGGAATGGGTAGCTGTTCCCTTCTCCAGGGGATCTTCCCAACCCAGGGATTGAACTCAGGTCTCCCACATTGCAAGTAGATTCTTTACCAGCTGAGCCACCAGGGAATCTCAAGAATACTGGAATGGGTAGCCTATCCCTTTTCCATCAGATCTTCCCAATCCAGGAATTGAAGCAGGGTCTCCTGCATTGCACATGGATTCTTTACCAGCTGAGCTGACTAATGTATATTTGTAATTAATTTTGATTCTGTGTGTTTTCATGGCTAATGAGACAGGCATGTTTTATATTTTAATACTATACATATTGTACATATCAACCAGAAAAATACCATATAATTTGAGGGAGGGTTATTGATGCTTTTGAACTGTGGTGTTGGAGGAGACTCTTGAGAGTCCCTTGGACTGCAAAGAGATCCAACCAGTCCGTTCTGAAGGAGATCAACCCTGGGATTTCTTTGGAAGGAATGATGCTAAAGCTCAAACTCCAGTACTTTGGCCACCTCATGCGAAGAGTTGACTCATGGGAAAAGACTCTGATGCTGGGAGGGATTAGGGCCAGAAGGAGAAGGGGACGACCGAGGATGAGATGGCTGGATGGCATCACAGACTCGATGGACATGAGTCTGAGTGAAATTTGGGAGTTGGTGATGGACAGGGAGGCCTGGCGTGCTGTGATTCATGGGGTCACAAAGAGTCGGACACGACTGACTGACTGGACTGAACTGAACTATGTTGATGATGAATGACAGAAAATAAGCTGTCAGGGATTTACTTTAAAAATTGTTTCCTCGAGCATTTTGAACTTTTCACAGATAGTGCTTTGGTCTTATTTTATTCTCTTAACCATGTAAGTCTCACAAGGTTATTATCCCTGTTTTAAAAATTAAGACACGTGGTGGTTACATATCTTTTGCCAATGCTACCCCCAAATAGCCAAATTATTAATCTTCGCAAAGACTGTGTAACTCCTGGTTCTGGAGACTGGTGAGTCCAAGCTCACGGCACCAGCATGATTGACTGAGGTCGTGCTTCCCAGTTCATTGCTGACCTGTTTCACTGTGTCCTCACATGATGGCTCAGATAGTAAAGATTCTCCTTGCAACACAGGAGACCCGGGTGTGATCCTTGGGTCAGGAAGATGCCCTGGAGAAGGGAATGGCAACCCACTCCAGTATTTTTGCCTGGAGAATTCCATGGACAGAGCCTGGCGAGCTACAGTCCATGGGTTTGCAAAGAGTCACATAGGACTGAATGACTAACACTTTCAGATGGTGGAAGGAGCCAGGAAATTCTTGGGCATCTCTCTAACAAGACCACTGATGCCATTCATGCCATTCATGAGGAATTCAGTGTATAATTATGGGAAGACGTTAACTTTAAAGCCACAGTAATGACTCAGTTACTTCATAGAGACAGAAGCGTCTATTTCACTCATTTTATTTTTTAATTGAGATATAGTTATGTACAGTATTATATGTTACAGGTGTACAACATCATGATTTACAATTTTTTAAGATTATGCTCATTTTTATAGTTATTGTAAATTATTGGCTACATTCCCTTTGGCTGTAACAGTATATCTTTGTAGTATATTTAAGCATAATAGTTTGTGCCTCTTAAACTCCTACTGCTCTCTTGCCCCTCTCCCCACTAGTAACCACTGATTTGTTCTCTCTGTGACTGTTTCCTTTTTGTTCTGTTCAGAGCTTTTATTTCTTAGATTTCACGTATCAGTGATATCATATAGCATCCGTCTTGCTCTGACTTATTCTTCATAGGATATCTTTAAGCTAATCCATGTTGCTGAAAATGGCAAATGTCATTCTTTTTTGGCTGAGTACTATTCTGTTGTATGTACGTGCCACCTCTTACACACTGATCTGTGGATGAATGCTTAGCTCATTTCCATATCTTGGCAACTGCAGATAATGCTGCTAAGAACATCGGATGCATTTATCTTTTTGAATACGGTGTTTGCTTCCATTTTTTCAGATATATACCCAGGAGCAGAATTACTATGTTACATGGTGGTTCTATTTTTGGTTTTTTGAGAAACTGCCATACTGCTTGCCACAGTGGCTGCACTAATCTAGCTTATCACTAACAAGGTACCAGGGTTCTTCTTTCTCCAAATCCTTTTAATACATTCGATTTTTGTGGTCTGTTTGGTAATGGCCATCTGGCAGGTATAAGATGATATTTCATTGCAGTATTAATTTGCATTTCTCTGATTAACAATGTTGAGCATCTTTACATATGCCTGCTCAGCATCTGTATGTCTTCTTTGGAAAAATGTCTATTCAGATCTTCTGGCCATTTTTTAATCAGATTGTTGTTGTTGGGTTGTTTTAATTTTTGATGATAGGTTATATGAATTGTTTAGGTATGTTGGATATTAACCCATTACTGGTTATATTATTTATGAATATATTCTCTAATTCAGTAGGTTGTCTTTCTTGTCAGTGGTTTCCTTTATTGTACAAAATCTTTTAAGTCTAATTATGTCCCATCTGTTTATCTTTGCTTTAAAAGATAAATCCCAGAAACTATAGCTGTGGTTTATGTCAAAGACTATTCTGCCTATGTTTTTCTCTAGGAGTTATAGAGTTTCATGTCTTACATTCGGTCTTTAAGTGATTTGAGTTTATTTTTGTATATTTTATGAGAGAATGTTCTAATTTCATTCTTTCACATGCACCACGTTTTCCCAGCACCACTTACTGAAAAGACTGTCTTTCCTCCCATGTATATGCTTACCTCCTTTATCACAGGTTAATTGCCCATAAGTGCTTGATTTATTTCTGCGCTTTCTCCGCTTCGTTGAGCTCTGTGTCTGTCTTTGTGACAGCACGGTACTTGTTTGATTTAGTAGTTTTGTAGTAAAGTCTGAAGTCAGGAGTGTGATTCCTCCAGCCTTCTTTGTCAACATTGTGTTGAATATTCTGGGTCTTTTCTGTATCCTTACAAGTTTTTAATTGATTTGTTCTAGTTTTGTGAGAAATACCATTCATATTCTAATAGGAATCGCATTGAATCTGTAGATTGCCTTGGGTGGTATGGTTATTTTAGCAATATTAATTCTTCCATTCCAAGAACACTGTATATCTTAACATCTGTTCGTGCCATCCTCAGTTAGAGCACAGGTCTTTTACCTCCTTAGGTAGGCTTATTCCTAGGTATTTTATTCTTTTCGGTGCAGTGGTAAATGGGATCATTTCTTTTTCTGATCTTTCATTGTTAGTGCTTTGAAGTGCAACAGATTTCTGTGTGTTAATTTTGCAAGTAAGTGAATTAACTGATGAGCTCTAGTTTCTCAGTGACTTCTTTAGATTGATTTTTGCATAGTATCATGCCATCTGCAACCAGTGACAGTTCTGCATGTTCCATTCTGCTTTGGATTCTTTATTTCTTTCTCAATTGCCGTGGCTAGAATTTCCAATACCGTGTTGAGCCATAATGGTCAGAGTGAGTACCCTTGTCTTGTTCCTGATCTTTCAGGAGACTTTCAGCTTTTCTCTGTTGAATATGATCTTAGCTGTGAGTTTGTCATATATGGCCCTTATTCTGTTGATGTATTGGGTATGTTCCTTCCGTGCCACTTTCGGCAGACTTTTTATCATAAAGGGAATTGAATGTTGTCAAAAGCCTTTACTGCATCTATTGAGATGATCATATGGTTATTATTCTTCGACTAAAAGATGTTCTTATACTTTATTTGTCCGTGTCTTAGTTGACACTCGTGGGGTCTGCATTGCAGCATGTGGATGGCTTTGCCTATCCACGTTGTCAAAATGGTGTTATTTCATACTATCTCATGGGTAGGAGGCATTCTGTTGCATGTCTGTACCACATGTTTTTAATCATTTGTCAATGGACATTTTGATTCCTTCCAAGTCTTAAATATTGTAAATAGTGCTGTGGTGAATACTGAGGTGCAGTTATCTTCACAAAATATTATTTGTGTGCTTACTGACTCATAGTAAAATTCCCCTCATAGGGTTTCTCTTTTCATTGATTTGTGAGGAACCTCTATGCTGCTCTCTATAGAGGAGAACCAGATTACATTGCGCCAACAGTGTAGGAGGGTTCTCATTTTTCCACAGCCTATGCAGCTTTGTTTCTCTGTAGTCCTTTGGGTGATGACATTACATTGAAAAGCAGTGATTTGAGACATGGAATCATGTTGCTGTTGTTGTTTAAACTGTGGGCTGGGAATAGACCAGTTGTGCAATATACCGGTTGAAGTGCATGCTTGACAGAGAGCCTGGATCAGAAGATGGTGATGGTTTAGTTGCTAAGTCATGTCCAACTCTTGGGACCCCATGGGCTGTAGCTTTGCAGGTTCCTCTGTCCCTGGGATTTCCCAGGCAAAAATACTGGAGTGGGTTCCTGTTTCCTTCTCCAGGGGATCTTCCTGACCCAGGGTCGAGCCCAGGTCTCCTGAATTTCAGGTGGATTCTTTACCGACTGAGCTAGAAGAACCCTCTTTCAAACACCTAGCCCAGTACATTTCTTCAGGTCGGTATTGTTTTCAGCCTCCCAGGCCTATGAATAAGTGACCACGAGCTGCCCTTTGTAAGTTGCAGTTGCAGTTGCAGAAAGCGGCCACAAGGCGGCAGCCCTTCCTCCCACCCAACTCTGGTTACTGCTTCAACCAGAGCCTTAGGGAAAGTCCTGTCCTGGATGGAAGTTAGAGTGGAATGTGCCAGAACAAAGACCCAAGGACTTGAGTCTCACCACTTCACCCCTCTTACCCTTAACAGCCCAGATTAACACGAATGTCTGCCAAAACTGGAGCCTCAGGGTGATTGGTATGTGGGGTGAACGACTGAAAAAGCAGAAGGTGAGAACCCACCCCTTGGAACCTGTGGAGACCAGGGGACAGTTTAAAGCTCTTTCAACCCATAGTGTGCACCCTTCTTTGGATACACTAGGCTTTGTATGGGTGTGGGAAGGCCCAGTTGTATCCCAGCTCCTGTTGCCATCCAGAGAGTGGGGCAATCAGAGTTGGAGGGGCTTCATTTGCAAGCACCTCTAACCATCTCCTTAGCACTTGGGACTGCAGCATGCATGGGGTCCAGGCTCAGACAAAAGCAGAGGTCCCCAGTGCCTCAGTGGAAAACAATTGCCATTTCTACCTCTTTCTGTCTTTGAATTTTTGCTTTACTTTGGGGTATAATTGATTTGGAAGGTTGTGTATTTTGAGGTGTACAGCCACATGATTCAGTTATAGACGTGCTTAGGACTGTTCTTATTTGAATCTTTGCACATGTGGATGAATGCACGTTGCCACCTGTGTTTCCTGTGCTCCACAGTGGGCCCTTGGTGGTTATGGATTCCCAATATACTTGTGTGTATACGTTAATGCCAAAATTCTGAATTATCCTTTGCATCCATATTTCATCTTTGTGGATTATCATTTGCTGTTGTTGTTGTTGCTCCAAGTCTGTGAGTCTGTTTCTGTCTTGGAAATTCATTTATTCATGAAATTCTACATTCTGCCTATAGGTGGTATCCTAAGCTTGTATCTTTCTCTGTCCCACAACAGTCTGTGTCCAAGCATGGCTAGGTCCATTCATATTGTAAACCGGCATATTTCATGGTGTCTCATGGCTGAGAGGTATTACACTGTATAATGTACCAAACACTTCTTAATCGGTCATCTGTCAGTGGACATTTTGATTCATTTTGGGTCTTGGATATTGTAAATCATGCTGCAGTGAATATTGAGGTGCAGTTATCCTTGCACAATATTATTTTGTTTGCAGATTGGTCTGTAGTTGAATTGGCCCCTCATAGGGTTCCTCTCTTCATAGATTTGTGAGGAACCTCAATACTGCTCTCCATAGAGGGACTACCAGTTCACATTGTTCCAACACTGTAAGAGGGTTTTCTTTATTCCATGGCCTGTGCAGAATTATTTCTCTGTAGTACTTTGGATGATGACCACTTTGAGGAGTGTGAGGGAATCCTCACTGACATTTTTATTTGCATTGCAAAAAAAGTAGTGGTTTGAGGCATGAAATCACGTGGGGGTTTTTTGCCTGTTTGTTCGAAACCGTGGGCCAACAGTATACCAGTTGAAAGTGCTTACTTGACAGTGGGAGTGTTGTAGAGCTCTCTTTCAATTGCCTAGCCCAGGACATTTCTTCCAGCAGTGATTGTGTACAGACCCACAGGCCTTGTGAATTTTAAGTGCAGACAAGCTGCCCTTTGTAAACTGCAGTTACAAGACACCTCCAAAGGTGGCGGCTCTTCCTCCTCCCCCACTCTGGTTACTAAAATCAACCAGAGCCTTAGGGCAAGCTGTGTCCTAGGTGACAGTTAAGAATGGAAAGTGCCAGCACAAAGACCCCAGGGCTTAGGGCTCATTACTTCATCCCTCTTAAGAGCCCAGACTAACACCAATCCCTGCTAAAACTCTATCCTCAGGGTGCTGTAGCATGTGCCTGGAATGACTGTGAAAAAGATGGGGGCTGGAGACCAGGGGAAAGTCTAAAGCTCTTTCGGCCCAGAGTGTGAACCATCCTTTGGATGCACTTGGCTTGGTATGGGTGTAGGAAGGCCCAGCAAGATCCACAGCTCTTGTTGCCAACCGGAGAGTGGCCAGGCACTCGGGCTGAAGAAGTTTCATTTGCTGGCATCTGCTCCCCATCTCGTTAGCATTTAAACAGTTCAGCTTTGGGACTGGAACCTGCATGGAGTCCAGGCCTGTGACACAAGCAGAGGTCCCCAAGACCTGAATGGAATATAGTCACTTTTTTCTCTCTTTTAATTGAATTTTTAATTTTTTTATTGGTATAATCCATTTAGAAGGTTGTATATTTTGCGATGTACAGTCACATGATTCGGTTCTAGATTTGCATATGACTGTTGTTGGTAGTTGGTAAGTCGTGTCTGACTCTCTTGTTCCCCGGGCTTCACTGTTCATGGGATTTCCCATGAACGCATATTGAAATAGGTTGCCATTTCCATCTCTAGGGGATCCTCCCACCCCAGGTAGCAAACCATCACCTCCTGTACTGGCAGGCAGATTCATTACCACTGAGCCAGCA
Organism: Nanger dama; assembly: GCA_917880005.1. Lineage (NCBI taxonomy): Eukaryota > Metazoa > Chordata > Mammalia > Artiodactyla > Bovidae > Nanger > Nanger dama. The sequence continues at coordinate 34,939,799 of CAKJTW010000016.1, read as the reverse complement.
GGGAAGCCCCTGATATATGACTATTGTTATTTGAAACTTTTCATGTATAAATTAATACACAGTGTTGATTGAGAATCACTGTGCCCTACAATAGGCCTTTGTTGATTTTGTATTTCCAGATTATGTGTGTGTATATTGGAGAAGGAAATGGCAATCCACTCCAGTATTCTTGCCTGGAGAATCCCATGGACGGAGAAGCCTAGTAGGTTATAGTCCATGGGGTCGTAATACCACCTCCTAAACCCTCCTTTCCCCCATGTGTCCTCTTTGAGAACCATCCGTTTTCTAAGTCTGAAAGTCTGTTTCTGTTTCAAATATTCATTCATTCCTATGAAAATCTAGATTCTAAGTGATAACCTAAGCTATGTATACTTCTCTATCTCACAGCATTTAGCATCTGAGCATGTCTGTGTCCTTCCACGTTACTAAAATGTCATTATTTCATGCAATCTCATGGTTGAGAGATAATCCATTGTATATGTGTACTATTGGTTTTTTAATCATTTGTTTGTCAATGGACATTCTGATTCCTTCTAAGACATTGTAATTAGTTCTGCAGTGAACATTCAGGTGCAGTTATCTTTGCAAAATATAATCCCTTATGGGATAGCCCCCCTTGTTGGGTACCACTCTCCGTAGATTTGTGAGGAGCTTCTATACAGCTGTCCTTAAAGGGAGTGCCAGCTTACATTCCCAGCAGCAATGTAGGAGGGTTCCCTTTCTTCCAGGCCCAATCCAGCATTTATTTCTCTGTAGGCCTTTTGAGGGTAACCACTTTGATTTGTGTGAGGGAATCCTCATTGTCGTTTTGTATTGCATTAAAAAGACTTTTCAGGCATGAAGTCATGTGTGTTTTTTTTTTTCTTTTTAAGCTGTGTGCTGACAATATACCAGTGGAAAGTGACTCTTGACAGTGGACCCGCTTTAGAGCTCTGTTGCAAATCTTTCCCCAGATCATTTCTCCAACCGGGTATTGTTTACAACCCCAAGGCCTTGTTGAGTAGCAAGTGCTGACAATCTGCCCTTTGTAAGTTGCAGTTGTGGGAAGTGTCCACAAGGCGGCAGCACTTACTCCTGCCCCACTCGTAACTGCAACCACCAGCTGCTGCTGCTAAGTCACTTCAGTCGTGTCCGACTCTGTGCGATCCCATAGACGGCAGCCCACCAGGCTCCCCCGTCCCTGGGATTCTCCAGGCAAGAACACTGGAGTGGGTTGCCATTTCCTTCTCCAATGCATGAAAATGAAAAGTGAAAGTGAAGTCGCCCAGTCGTGCCTGACTCTTAGCGACCCCACGGACTGCAGCCTACCAGGCTCCTCCGTCCATGGGATTTTCCAGGCAAGAGCACTGGAGTGGGGGTGCCATTGCCTTCTCCAGAGCCTTGGGGAAAGTCCTGTTGCGGAGGAAGTCTCACCCGAGTGCTTGAGTCTCATTACTTCATCCCTCTTACCCTTAGGAGCCAACCAAGGCTTGGTATGAATGTAGGAAGGGTTGGACCCCAGCTCCTGATGCCATCCAGAGAGTGACAGGACAAACAGGGTTTGAAGGGGCTTTCTTTGCTGGCACCTCTTCCCCATCTCCTTTGCCTTAGAAATAGTAGCTTTGGGACTGGAACGTGCATGGATTCCAGGGTTCAGACAAAAATAGATTTCCCTAATGTCTCAGTGGAATACAATCGCCATTTCTCTCTTTTTAAATTTAACTTTTATTTTACTTGCAGTATAAATGGTTTAGAAGGTTGTGTATTTTGAGATGCACGGCCACGTGATTCAGTTGTAGATGTATGTATGCGCGTTTTGTTTGAATGTTTGCATGTGTGGATGAATGCACATTTTTAACTGAAGTTCCCTAGCCCAACGGAGAAGGCAATGGCAGCCCACTCCAGTGTTCTTGCCTGGAGAATTCCAGGGATGGGGAGCCTGGTGGGCTGCCGTCTATGGGATCGCACAGAGTCGGACACGACTGAAGCGACTTAGCAGCAGTAGCAGCAGCAGCAGCCCAATAGTAGGTACTTGCTGATTATGTATTTCCCATATTCTTATGTATGTATGGTAATCCAACCTCCTAAAATTATTTTTGCATTCATATTTCATCTTGGGGGAGTGTTTTTTCCCAAGTCTGTAATTCTGTTTCTGTGTTAAAAGTCATTCATTCCTATGAAATTCTAGATTCAACCTATGTGATATCCTAAGCTTATATTTTTCTCTGTCCCAGATAAGTTATCAACTAAGCATGACTACATCCATCCATGTTGCGAAAATGGCATTATTTCATGATATCTCATAGCTGAGAGATAATCTATTGTATAATGTACCACATGTTTTTTAATCATTTGTCACTGGACATTTTGATTCCATGTGGGATGCTGTAAATAGTACCGCAGTGAATATCCAGGTGCAGTTATCTTTGCAAAAATATTGTTTTCTGTTGACCCCATGGTGGAATTCCCCCTCATAGGGTCCCAACTCTTCGTAGATTTTGAGGAACCTCTATATCATAGAGGTAGTACCAATTTACATTTTCACCAGCAGATTAGGAGGGTTCTTTCTTCCAGGCCCTAGCCAGGATTTATTTCTCAGTAGGCTTTTGGATTATGACCACTTTAACTCTTGTGAGGAAATCCTCATTCATGTTTTCATTTACATTCCATTAAAAAGCGATTGGAGACATGAAATCATTCGTTTTTTTCTTTTTAAACCGTGGTCTGACAGTATCCAGATGAAGTGCCTGCTTGACAGTGGGCCGGTTTAGAACTCTCTTTCAAATGCCTAGCACAGGACATTTCTTTGGGCAGGTATTGTTTCAGCCCACAGTTAAAAATGTTAGTCATTGAGTCGTGTCCGACTTTTTATGACCCCACAGACTGTAGCCACCAGACTTCTGTCCATGGAATTTTCCAGGCAAGAATACAGGAGTGGGTTGCCATTCCCTTCTCCAGGGGATCTTCCCGACCCAAGGATCAAACCTGGGTCTCACACATTGCAGGAGGATTCTTGACCACTGGAGCCACCAGGGAAAGCAAGAGCTGACAAGTTTTTGGAAGTTGCAGTTGAGGGTAGCGTCCACAAGGTGGCAGCACATTTCTCCCCCGCCCAACTCTGGCTACTGCATCAACCAGAGCTTTAGGGAAAGTCGTGTCCTGAGTGAAAGTTAGAGTGGACTGTGCCCGTACAAAGACCGGAGTGCTTGAGTCTCATTACTTATCCCTCTCACCCTTACTAGATCAGACTAACACCATTCCCTGTCAAAACTCCGCCCTCAGGGTGCTGTAGTGTGTGGCTTGTGTGACTGTGTAAAAGGAGGCTGGGGCTGGGAACTCCAACCGCAGGAGATGCGGAGACCAGGGGACATTTGAAAGCTCTTCCAGCCCAGAGTGTGCACCATCGTTTGAGTGCCCTAGGCTGGGCTGTGTTGTAGGCAGGGCCCCTGGCTCCATAGTTCCTAATGCCTCCTCCTCCCTACTTTCTTGCCTTAAAACCATCCACCTGTGCAGGAGCCTGTGTGCGGCCCAGGATTCACACAAGCAGAGAGCCCCAGTGCCTCCGTGGGATATGGCCGCCGTTTCTCTTTTTTTAACTAAACTTTTGCGTATCATGGATATAGAAGGTGGTGCTTGTTGAGGTTCAGCCAACTGACTCATTTCTAGATGTACATGTGACTGTTTTTGTTTGAATTTCTTCACATATAAACTAGTGCATAGTGTTATCTTCCTGTGAACTACACTAGGCCCTTACTGACAATGTATTTCTAGAACATTTCTGTATGTCTGTGTATAAGCAAAACTCCCAAATTAACCTTGACCCCATTCATTTTTGCAGGCCGTTGGTTTTTATTTTTTCTAAGTTGTGCGTGTGTTTTGTTTTGGATATTCATTCATTCTTATGAAATTCTAGATTCTACCTGCCTTGGGTCCATCCGTGTTGCTAAAATGGCATTATTTCATACTATCTCCTGGCCAAGGGATATTCTGTTGTATATATGCACCACATGTTTTTAAATCATTCATCTGTCAGCGGACATTCTGATTCCTTCTGAGTCTTGGATGTTATAAACAGTGCTTCAGTGAATATTGAGGTGTAATTACTTACAAAATATTGTTTGTATGCATATCAGCCCTGGGGTAAATTTGGCCCTTCATAGGGTCCCTGGCTTCATCGTTTTCTAAAGCACCTCGATACTGCTCTCCACAGAGGGAGTGCCAGTTTACATTGCTCCGACAGTGCAGGAGCGTTCTCTTTCTTCCGTGACCTACCCAGCATCATTTCACCGCAGCGCTTTTGTTGATGACCTCTTTGACTGTTGGGGGAAATCCTCATTGTCGTTTTGATTTGTATTGTATTAAAAAGCAGAGATTTGAGGCATGACATTTCTTTCTAATCCATGAGCTAACAATACACCAGCTGAAAGGGGCTGCTTTACAGTGGGCCTGGTTTAGAACTCTCTTTCAAATGTGTAGCCCAGGACCTTTCTTTGGGCAGGTAGTGTTTTCACTCCAGGGGCCCTTGTGAATCTCAAGTGCTGACAAGCTGCCCTTTGGTGCCGTTTCAGGACGTGTCCACAAGGGGGCAGCACTTACCACTCCCTCTACTCTGGTTACTCCATCAACCAGAGCACTGTCCTGTCCTGGGTGGAAGTTAGAGTGGAGTGTGCCAGCACGGAAACCCGCAGGCTTGAGTCTCATTCCTTCACCCCTTTTCCCTTTAAGAGTTCAGACTAACAGCAGGCTCTTCCAAACCCGATCCTCAGGGTGCTGCAGTAAGCGGACTATGAGAATACAGGCTGGAGCTGGGAACCTCACCCCCAGGCAATATGGAGAACATGGGACTTTTTATAGCTCTTTCAGCCCAGAGTGGGCGTCCTCTGGGTGCACTCGGCTTAGAGTGGCGGTTTAGGAAGGCCCAGCTGTATCCACAGATCCTGGCACCATGCAGAATGTGACTGGGCAATCCGGGTTTGAGGGGGCTTCAATTGCTGGTTCCTCTCCCTCCATCTGTTTAGCCTTAGAACTGTCCAGCTTTGGGACTGCAGTGCGCAGGGGTTTCAGGCTTGGGACAAAAGTAGTGGTCTCCTTTATTTGAATTTTTATTTTACTTACAAGTATAATTGATTTAGAAGGCTGTGTATTTTGAGGTGTGCAACCACATGAATCAGTTGTAGATGTGCGTAAGCTAATATTAGTTGAATCTCTGCATACGTGGATGAATGCACATTGTGAATTGGCGTTTCCTGTGCCCAACAATAAGTTCTTGCTGGTTATATACCTCCAATTTTCTTGCGTATATATGTTAATGCCAACCTTCTATGTTATCTTTGCATCCTGTTTCATCTTTGGGAACCAGAGGTTTGTTTTCAAGTCTATGAGTCTGTTTCTGTTTTGGGAATTCATTTGTTCCTATGGCATTCTAGATTCAATCTATAACTGATAGCCTAAGCTTTCTCTGTTCCACGCTAGTTAGTGTCTAAGCGTGCCTGGGTCCATCCATGTTGCTAAAATGGCATTATTTCATGATATCGCATGACTGAGAGCTAACCCACTGTATATATGTACCACATGCTTTTTAATCATTCAACTGTCAGTGGACATTGTGATTCCTTTTGAGCTTTGGAGGTAGTAAATAGTGCTGCAGTGAATATTGAGAAGCAGTTATCTTTGCAAAATATTGTTTTCTATGCATATTGGCCCAGATTTGAATTGCCTGCTCATAGGGCCCCTCTCTTCATAGATTTGTGAGGAACCTCAATATTGCTCTCCATAGAGCAGCTACCAGTTCACACTGTCCCAACAGTGTAGGAGGGATCTTTCTTCCACGACATATACACAGCATTATTTCTCTATAGTCTTTTGGCGAGTGACCACTTTGAGGGGTGTGAGGGAATCTTCACTGGCATTTTTATTTGCATTGCATGAAAAAGCTGCAGTTTGAGGCATGAAATCACGTTTTTGTTTTGTTCTAAACCTTGGGCTGACAGTATACCAGTTGAAAATGCCTACTTGACACTGGGCCTGTTTTAGAACTCTCTTCCAAATCCCTGCCCAGGATATTTCTTTGGGCAGGTGTTTTCAGCCCCACAGGCCTTGTGAGTCCCAAGTACAGACAAGCTGACATTTGTAAGTTTCAGGAAGCATCCACAAGATGGCAGCGCTACCTCCCGTCCCACTCGGGTTACTGCTTTGATCAGAGCCTCAGGGGAAGTCCGGCCCTCAGGGGAAGTTAGAGTGGAATTCAGCTCAGTGGCTCAGTTGCAGCCAACTCTTTGCAGCCCTGTGGACTGCAGCACGCCAGTTCTCCCTGTCCATCACCAACTTTCCCAGCTTGCTCAATACTCATGTCTGTTGAGTCAGTGATGCCAACCAACCATCTCCTCCTCTGTCATCCCCTTCTCCTCCTGCCCTCAATCTTGCCCAGCATTAGGATCTTTTCTAGTGAGTCAGTTCTTTGCATCAGGTGGCCAAAGTATTGCAGTTTCAGCTTCAGCATCACTCCTTCCAATTCAGGTCTGATTTCCTTTAGGATGGACTGATTGGATCTCCTTGCAGTCCAAGGGACTCACAACAGTCTTCTTCAACACCACAGTTCAAAAGCATCAATTCTTCGGCGCTCAGCTTTCTTCACAGTCCAACTCTCACATCCATACATGACCACTGGAAAAACCATAGCTTTCACTAGACTGACATTTATAGGCAAAGTAATGTCTCTTCTTTTTAATATGCTGCCTAAGTTGGGCATAAGTTTTCTTCCAAGGGTAAGCGTCTTTTAATTTCATGGCTACAGTCACCATCTGCAGTGATATTAGAGCCTGGAAAAATAAAGTCTCTCACTGTTTCCATTATTTCCCCATCTATTTGCCATGAAGTGATGGGGCGGATTTTTGAATGTTGAGCTTTAAGCCAGCTTTTTCACTCTCCTCTTTCATTTTCTTCAAGAAGCTCTTTAGTTTTTCTTTGTTTTCTGCCATAAGGGTGGTGTCATCTGCCTATCTGAGGTTATCGATATTTCTTCCAGCAATCTTGATTCCTGCTTGGGCTTCTTCCAGCCCAGCATTTCTCATGATGTACTCTGCCTATAAGTTAAATAAGCAGGGTGACAATATACCACGTTGATGTACTCCTTTTCCTATTTGGAACCAGTCTGTTGTTCCATGTCCAGTTCTGTTTCTTCTTGACCTGCATACAGATTTTGCAGGAGGCAGGTCAGGTGGTCTGGTATCCCCATCTCTTGAAGAATTTTCCACAGTTTATTGTGATCCACACTGTCAAAGGCTTTGGCATAGTCAATGAAGAAGAAGTAGATGTTTTCTGGAACTCTCTTGCTTTTTCCATGATCCAACAGATGTTGGCAATTTGATCTCTGGTTCCTCTGCCTTTTCTAAATCCAGCTTGAACATCTGGAATTTCTCAGTTCACATTCTACTGAAGCCTGGCTTGGAGGATTTTGAGATGACCTTGCTAGCAAGCGAAATGAGTGCAGTTGTGCCATAGCTTGAACATTCTATGGCATTGCTTTTCTTTGGAATTGAAATGATAGTTGACCTTTTCTAGTCCTGTGACCACTGCTGAGTTTTCCAAGTTTGCTAGCATATTGAGCGCAGCTCTTTAACAGCATCATCTTTTAGAATTTGAAGTAGCTCAGCTGGAATTCCATCACCTCTGCTAGCTTTGTTTGTAGTGATGTTTCCTAAGGCCCACTTGACTTCATAATGCAGGATGTCTGACTCTAGGTGAGTGATCGCACCGGTGTGGTTATCCAGGTAATTGAAATCTTTTTGTATAGCTCCTCTGTGTATTCTTGCCAGCTCTTCTTAATCTTTTCTGCTTCTGTTAGGTCCATACTATTTCTGTTCTTTATTGAGCCCATCTTTGCATGAAATGTTCCCTTGGTATCTCTAATTTTCTTGAAGAGATCTCTAGTCTTTCCCATTCTGTTGTTTACATCCATTTCTTTGCATTGTTCACAGGAGGGCTTTCTTATCTCTCTTTGCTATTCTTTGGAACTCTGCATTCAGATCCATTGCGTTACAAAGCAGCAATGTGAGGCATAACATCACAGACTTTTTTCTTTAAACGTTGTGCTGACAGTATACTAGGTGAAGTGCCTGCCTGAGAGTGGGCCTGACTTAGAAATCTCTTTCAAGTGTCTCGCCCAGGACTTTTTCTTGGGCAGGTATTATTTCTGCCCCACGAAGTCAAAGTGTTAGTCACTCAGTTGTGTCTGACTTTTTGCGACCCCCACGGACTGTTGCCCACCAGGCTACTCTCTTTGGGATTCCCCAGGCAAGAATACTGGAGTGGATTGCCATTCCCTTCGCCAGGAGATCTACCCAACCCAGGGATTGAACCGTGGTCTCCCGCATTTCAGGTGGATTCTTAACTGCCTGAGCTACCAACGAAGCAAGTTAAGTGCTGATGTTTCTCTTTTCAAGTTGCAGCTGTGAGAAGTGTCCACACGGTGGCAGCACTTCCTCCTGCCCCACTGTGCTGAGTGCATCAACCAGAGCCTAGGGAAAGCGGCCTCCTGGGTGGAAGTTGCAGTGGGATAGGCCAGCACGAGGCCTGAGGCCCTGAGTCTCATTACTGTCTCTCTCTTAGCCTTAAGAGCTCAGACCAATACTGCCCAAGCTCAATTGTCAGGGTGAGAAAGCAAACTGGAGCTGGAAAGCCCACCCCCAGGACATGTGGAGACCAGGGCACATTGTAAAGCTCTTTCAGCCCAGAAAGTGCACCATTCTTAGGGTGCACGAGGCTTGGTATTCTCGCCTGGGGAATCTCATGGACAAAGGAGCCTGGTGGGCTACAGTCCATGGGGTCGCAAAGAGTCGGACATGACTGAGCGACTCCCCCCCACACACACACACACACACACACACACACACACACACACACACACACACACACACACACACACACAGACACACACACACACACAGACAGCGACAGGCAGGGTTGGTATTGGTGTAGGAAGGCCCAGCCCCTGGTGCCATCCAGAGTTACTGGGAAGTCAGGGTTTGAGGGGACTTCATTCGCTGGCACCTCTTCTCCATCTCCTTTGCCTTAGAATTGCCCAGCTTTGGGACGGGAGCATGCATGGGGTCCAGGTTTCAAACAAAAGGAGAGGTCCCCAGTGCCTCAGTGGAACAATCACCTTTTCTCTCTCTTTTTTTTAATGTGAATTTTTATTTTACTTATGAATATAATTGATTTAGAAGATTGTATATTTTGAGGTGTACAACCAGGTGACTCAGTTGTAGATGTGCTTATGACTGTTATTGGACTCTTTTCACATATGGATCAATGCACATTGTTCACTGGAGTTCCCTCTGCAGGGTGTAGGCTCTTGCTGATTATTGATTTCCAGTATATCTGTGTATATATGTTAGTGTCCCAACCTCCTGTATTATCCTTGCCCCCATGTTTCCTCTTTGGGAACACTGTTTTTTTTTTTCTTTTTTCTTTTTCTAAGTCTTTGTTTCCCATTTTGAAAATGCATTCATCCTATGAAATTCTCGATTCAGCCTTGAAGTTATATCCTAAGCTGGTATCTTTCTCTTTCAACACTTAATGTCTGCACATGGTTAGGCCCATCCCTGTTGCTAAAATGGCAATATTTCATAATACCTCATGACTGAGAGGTATTCCATTGTGTAGCGGTACCACATGGTTGTTAACCATGCACCTCTCAGTGAACATTTTGATTCATTTGAAATCTTGGGTGTTACAGATAGCAATGAAGTGAATATGAAGGTGCAGTTACCTTCACAAAATTTTGTTTTGTGTGTGGATTGGCTCCATAGTGAAACTGCCCCTAAGGATGCCTGTCTTGATGACGTTGACCACTCTGACAGGCATGAGGAAATCCTCACTGTCATTTTCATTTGCATTGCATCCAGCTCAGTTCCGTTCAGCCGCTCAGTCGTGGCCGACTCTTTGCGACCCCATGAACTGCAGCATGCCAGGCCTCCCTGTCTATCACCAACTCCCGGAGTTTACCCAAACCCATGTCCATCGAGTCGGTGATGCCATCCAGCCATCTCATCCTCTGTCATCCCCTTCTCCTGCCCTCAATCCTCCCCACCATCAGGGTCTTTTCCAGTGAGTCAGCTCTTCACATCAGGTAGGTGGCCAATGTATTGGAGTTTCAGCTTTAGCATCAGTACTTCCAATGAATATTCAGCACTGATTGCCTTTAGGATGGACTGGTTGGATCTCCTTTCAGTCCAAGGGACTCTCAAGAGTCTTCTCCAACACCACAGTTCAAAAGCATCAATTCTGTGGTGCTCAGCTTTCTTTATAGTCCAACTCTCACAACCATACATGACCACTGGAAAAACCAAAGCCTTGACTAGATGGACCTTTGTTGGCAAAGTAATGTTTCTGCTTTTTAATATGCTGTCTAGATTGGTCATAACTTTCCTTCCAAGGAGTAAGTGCCTTTTAATTTCATGGCTGCAATCACCATCTGCAGTGGTTTTGGAGCCCAGAAAAACAAAGTCAGCCACTGTTTCCCCATCTATTTCCCATGAAGTGATGGGACCAGATTCCATGATCTTAGTTTTCTGAATGTTGAGCTTTAAGCCAACTTTTTCACTTTCCTCTTACACTTTCATCAAGAGGCTCTTTAGTTCCTCTTCACTTTCTGCCATAAAGGTCGTGTCATCTGCATATCTGAGGTTATTGATATTTCTCCCAACAATCTTGATTCCAGCTTGTGCTTCCTCCAGAAAGCAGCAACTTGTGGCATGAAATCAGTTGTTTCCTCTTTTAAACTGTGTGCTGACTATACACCAGTGGAAATTGCCTGCTGAATGTGGGCCCGCTTTAGAGATCTCTTGTGATTGCCTAGCTTAGTACAATTATTTGGTCAAGTCAGGGTTTTATGGTTGGTTGGTTTGTTTTTAATTAATACAGACCCTCAAGCCTGGGATAAGGAAGTGCCGACAAGCTGCCCTTTGTAATTTGCAGTTGCAGGCAGCTTCCACAAGGCGGCAGCACTTTCTCCCGCCCCACTCTGGCTACTACCTCAATCAGAGACAGGGAAAGTCGTGTCCCGGGTGGAAGTAAGAGTGGAATATGCCCCGTACAGAGGCCTAAGAGCCTCTCATTACTTCCTCCTTCTTACCCTTAACGTCAGACTCTGCCAAAACTCGATCCTCAGGGTGCTAGCATGTGGGGTGAACCACTGTGAAATGGCAGACTGGAGCTGGGAACCACACCCCCAGGACATGAGGCGACAAGGATATATTTTAAAGCTCTTTCAGTCCTTGGAGTCACGAAGAGTCGGACACGACTGAGCGACTTCACTTTCACTTTTCACTTTAATGCATTGGAGAAGGAAATGGAAACCCACTCCAGTGTTCTTGCCTGGAGAATCCCAGGGAGCACCATCCTTTGGATGCGCTAGGTTACGTATGGGTGTAGGAAGGCCCTGCTGTATCTACAGATCCTGGTGCCATCCAGAGAGTGGGCAATCAGGGCTTGAGGGGGTTTCATTAGAGGGCAACTTCTCCTCATCTCCTTAGCCTTAGAAATATCCAGTTTCCGGATGAAGCCTGCATGAGATTCAGGCTTGGCTAGTAGAGGTCCCCAGTGCCTCAGTGGAATACAGCGGCTTTTTCTACCCTTTTAAAAATTGAATTTCTATTTTATGCATGGTTATAATTGATTTAGAATGCTGAGTGCTTGGAGTTTGTCAGCCACGTGGGGGTTCCCTTGTTGATGTACATATGACTATCCATGTTTGAACCTGTGTTCATCTGGATTGATGCACCTGGTTGATTAGAGTTTTTGTGCCCAGCAAGAGGCCTTTGCTGATTATATATTTCCAATATACTTGTGCATATATATTAATGCAAAAAAAGCAAATTATCCTTGCTTCCATGTTTTATCTTTGGGAACTATCTCCCCCCACCCAAGTCTGTGAGTCTGTTTTTATTTTGGAAATTCATTTGTTCCTATGAAATTGTAAACTCTGCCGGTAAGTGATATCCTTAACTTGAATCACGATCTTTGACACAATAGTTAGTAACTGAGCATGTCTGGTTCCATCCATGTTGCTAAAATGGCCTTATTTCATCCTGCCTCATGGCTGAGAGAGATTGCATTGTATGTATGTACCTCATGTTTTAAATCAGTCAGCTGTCCGTGGACGTTTGGATTCCTTTTGAGTCTCAGATGTTGTAAATAGCACTTCAGTGACTACAGAGGTGAAGTTATTCTTGCAAAATGTTGGTTTCTGTGGAGATTGGTCCAAAGTTGAACTGGCCCTTCTCTTCATAGGTTTGTGAGGAACCTCTGTACTGATCTGCATAGCAGGAGTACCAACAGTACTCCAGCAGTGTGGAAGGGAGCTGTTTCTTCCACAAGCTACCCAGCACTACTTCTCTATGGTCCCTTGGATGATGACCACTTTGACTGATGTGTGGGGAGTCTTACTCGCATTTTCATTTACATTGCATTACAAAGCAGCAATTTGAAGCGTGAAATCATGTTGTTGTTTTTTCCCTTTTAAACCATAAGCTTGTAATACACCTGTTGAAAGTGCCTGTTTGACAGGGGGCCTGGTTTATAACTCCCTTTCAAATGCCTGGCTCAGGACATTTATTTGGGCATGTATTTTTTTATTAAGAGGAATCTGTAGGTCTTGTGAATAACAAGTGCCAGCAAGCTGCCCTTTGTTAGTTGCAGTTTCAGAAAGTGGCCACAAGGCGGCAGCACTTCCTCCCACCCCACTCTGGTTCCTGCATCACCCAGAGCCTTAGGGAAAGCTGTGTCCTGGGTGGAAGTTAGAGTGGAATGTGCCAGTACAAAGACCAGAGAACTTGAATCTCATTACTTCATCCCTGTTACCATTAGGAGTCCAAATTAACACCAGCGTCTGTCAAAATTTACTCCTGATGGTGCCCTAGTATGTGAGTTGGTCAGCTATAAACAAGGAGGCTGGATCTGGGAACCCCAACACCAGGGGATGTGGAGACCAGGGGAGTTGGCAGAGCTCTTCCAGCCCAGAGGGGACACCACCCTTTGGGGGCACTAGGCTTAGTATAGTTATTTGAATGCCCAGCTGAGTTTGGAGTGTGTGGGGCCATCCACAGGGGGCCAGTCACTCCTGGTTCAAGGGGGTTCATTTGTTGGCACATCCTCCTAAGCTCCTTTGGCCCCTGGATAATTCAGTTTTGAGACTGAAGCCTGCTCACATTCCATGGACATGGCACCGTCCCAGATACCAGGGGTGTTGGGGAATGTCCTAGGCGATTCCCTCAATTAGCTTATGGTGATGATGGTGGTAATGTTGCAATACAGATTTTTATATTTTGTTTCTTTGAGGTATATAGTAACAGATTCAGCTGTGTACATGAATTTTTTTATTGTTTTTCAGAATCTTTCCCTATATAAGTTATGACAGAATGTTGAGTAGAATTTCCTTTAGGATACATTAAGTTCCAGTTGATTATTTATAATTTTCTATATATTATACTGTCAGAGAAGGCAATGGCAATCTACTCTAGTACTCTTGCCTGGCAAATCCCATGGACGGAGGAGCCTGGTAGGCTGCAGTCCAGGGGGTCGCCAGGAGTCGGACCCGACTGAGCTGCTCTGGGGTCACACAGAGTCGGACACAACTGAAGCAGCTTAGCAGCAGCAACAGCAGCAGCATATATATTACACCGTATATATTCATCTCTCTCTCTCTTAATTTATCCATCTTCTCCATGTGGATAGTGGTTTTGTCCAGAATGTCAGTTCAGCTTGTCAAGCTTATGCTGAGGTAATAGAGAACACTGCTGCTCCGTGGTGTAGACTGACACTGATTTTTCTCCTGTGCTATAAATTTCAACAACGTTTGTGGCGACTTTGCTTTTCACTCACTGTTACTCAGTGGGGCCGGGCTGATGAAGCCTCTACATTTGCTTCCAGGAACACCTGGTTTGAGGCACAGAACATGGAAAGTCCTGCCCCAGCTTTCAGAGGTTTCATGGGAGGTGACTGACTGTGGCCAGCCCTGTGTCTGCAACCAACTAACTTTCATGAGAAATGCAGTCCTAACCCATATTTGCAAGAGGAGAGAAATGCTTGCAAATATATAGAAATGAGCCTTAAAAGTATTTTTCAGAACTTCTGTCATCAAATTCAAGTTTCAGGAATTCCATAGCATTTATGCCCTAAGTAGTGAGAAAGAAAAACGGATAATACCTGTATCACACAAAGAGGAAGTGTAAAGATAAAAGAGGGTGAATCTTCATGTTCAAATTGAGACGATATCATAAAGTCTGTATAAGCAGAGATATTTGATGTATGATACCTATTATAACAGGAGGCAATGTAGAAAGTTGCCACCAAAGTATATTTGATGGGAATATTTAAATAATAGGACATCACTGTGCTGACTTTTTAAATGGATGAAATTTGTGTGTATGTATACACATATACATATATATATATATTTATGAAGATAATTAAAATATTGGCTGGAAAAAGAATTGCATAAGACATTTAAAAATGAGATACTCCATAGGAATATGAAGTTATTTTTGTAAATAGTGATCAACATACATAATTGTACACTCACTTCTCCTAAACAAGAGTTCTGCTAGTACTGGATGGTATAAGGAACAGAAATCTGATGTTTTCACCTTAAACTGATAACAAACCTTGTTACTTTGGAAAAGTAGAGCACAAATGGAAGTGGAGACGGAGGAGGAGAACTTTTGCTTAAATATTACCTTTTTGTTGCTTTCATAACATGTATGATTTGTATAATTATTTACAAATGAATTTACTTTGTTTAAATGCAGATCTCCTTAAAACATCAAAACGTGTGTGTGTGTGTGTTGCCCAGTCATGTCCTACTCTTTGAGACCCCATGGACTGTAGCCCACCAGGCTCCTCTGTCTATGGAATTCTCCAGGCAAGAATACTAGAGTGGGTTGCCATTCCCTTCTCCAGGGGATCTTCCCAACTCAGGGTTTGAACTCTGGTCTCCTGCATTGCAGGCAGATTCTTTATCACTGAGCCATCAGGGAGCCCCAACATATATATATATATATGCCCCAATATATATATGTATACTCACAGACACACACACACACTATAGTATATGTTACATTTAATATATTAATACATATTATATAAATATATTAAATATATATCTGTTATGAAAATATTAAAATCCCAGGGAACAAATCAGAGACATACATTTGACTTTTCTCCAGGTCCTTACAAGGACCTCCACAAGAGGATAAAGACGAACTTAACATTCCATATCCATGTCCTACACAGGGTTTACTCTGAGGCCCTTGCATAAAGCTAGAAAACTGGACAGTGCTATTTTTCTTCATTCCCATCCTTATAAATCAACTTCTCATCTTTTTTTCTTTTTAAAAATATATCCATGATGTGCAGTTTAGCTAGAGGTTGCCAGGTTAAATAAAATTCATTTTCTTTCCTTTCCCCAAAAAGTGTTAGAAGCACATGGGCAAATCAATGAAAGATTTCCTTTGGATTTTACTAAAGGGCAAGCAGGGCACCTAGTGGATTCCACTCAGATGCCGTGTGTAAGGCAAATTCAGGGGTCGACAGAGCCAGGCTTCTAATACACACATGAATATTTGTCCCAAGATGTACTGCTCATTTTTTTTTTTCTGCAGTGTCCTCTTATCTAATTACTGAAGCATCTGTTTTCCTTTAAAAATAAAATAGCCATTGACATGTTATTTTGAACCAATGTTTAGAACCCAGTGGTATCTTTACCATTAAATGTATGTGAACAATGCCAATCTAAATATTTATCAAGGAATTGCATCTATTACCTGAGAGATCTGTGCATCGACAGATACTGTCATGTAGAAGAGATGACTGTTCACCATAAGAATATTTTTGGCTAGAAAGGAAAAAAAAAAAAACTATGACTTAAATTGACCTGAACAAATAGATTATTTTCCTAAATTCCAGGAAGTTTACAAGACAGTATTTGCTGGGTTGTTTCAGCAGCTCCGCCATGGCTGGCATGCTTGTGATAATTTTCACTTGTTGTGAAGTCACGGGACGGCTGCAGCAGCTCTCACCATCACGCTTTCCATCACGTTCAAAGACACGGGTGGGAGGTAGTGCAGGGAAGAGCGTTTCTTCCTGTGTCTTCCTTTACGAATAAGTGAAGGAATTTTTCCAGGAATCCATTCAGTGTATTTCCCTTTGTATATCACTGGACAGGCTAGGCAATATCCTCAGTATTAGAAAAGAGATTTGCTTTGCCCACCCTCTACCCCTAACATCAGTGCCCCTCATTCCAAAATAGAAAAAAAAATGCTCAATGACTTTGGGAAAAAATAATGAGGAGAGACAGTATCAGTGTTCCTAAGAGTGCGTCCTTATAGTAATAAGCCCTTCCCTTGTCCAGGTTTTGTTTAGGCCTTTTATAAATGTTAATTAATTTACTCCTCAAAATATGTGTGTAAGCTGGGGACTGTTATTCCCAGTGTAAAGTGGGGTACTGTGGCTATGGATCCTGGGGAGTGGAGAAGAAAAGAACTGCACCGTGAGTGGGTTTGTTTGTTTTTTACAGCGAGTGTTTTGAACCAGGATTTATACACTGGTTGAAAGAGTTCCTAATCATTGTGCTAAGCAGTTGCTCCAGGCGGCAGCAGATGATGACCAAAAATTAAGGCCCATGGAGGCTTTTGACCAGTTATGTAAACAAGGAGGCAAGTCTTACCCAGAACTTCCAGACTACCCTCAAAACTGTGTCACCCAATTATAAGTGAGAACAAAATGAGAGGACATGTAGATATGAACAATTAAAGAAAGTTACCTTTATTCAGGGCGTCCCTGGTAGC
Organism: Nanger dama; assembly: GCA_917880005.1. NCBI lineage: Eukaryota > Metazoa > Chordata > Mammalia > Artiodactyla > Bovidae > Nanger > Nanger dama. The sequence continues at coordinate 34,922,976 of CAKJTW010000016.1, read as the reverse complement.
TGAGAGGTTAAAGCATCTGCCTGCAATGCAGGAGACCCAGGTTCAGTCCCTGGGGTGGGAAAATTCCCTGGAGAAGGAAGTAGCAACCCACTCCAGTATTATTGCCTGGAGAATCCCATGGGTGGAAGAGCCTGGTGTGCTACAGTCCACGGGGTTGCAAAGAGTCGGACATGACTGAGTGACTTTACCTTTATTCATAGGGCTTCCCTTGTGGCTCAGATGGTAGAGAATCCACCTGCAATGCAGGAGACCCAGGTTCGATCCCTGAGTCAGGAAGATACCCTGGAGGAGGGCATAGCAACCCACTCCAGTGTTCTTGCCTGGAGAATCCCATGGACAGAGGAGCCTGGTGGGCTTCAGTCCATAGGGTCACAACGTGAGTGAGTGAAGTTGCTCAGTCGTGTCCAGCTCTTTGCGACCCCGTGGACTTTAGCCTACCAGGCTCCTCCCTCCATGGGGTTCTCCAGGCAAGAGTCCTGGAGTGGGTTGCCATTTCCTTCTTCAGGGGATCTTCCCAACCCAGGGATTGAACCCAGGTCTCCCGCATTCCAGGCAGATGCTTTAACCTCTGAGCCACCAGGGAAGGAAAAGGGGAGGAACTAACTTAAAAGAAAACCAAGAAACCTGCAGATAATGACGCACCAGTATAATCTGGGGACACGGTGATTCTGGTCACAGTCAATTTCTCCCTCCCAGAACCACAGACACAATGGCGAGCTCGACGTAGAGACTTGTCAGAGTGAAGGATCAGGAGTCAAGAGGAAATGACTCCCATTCTTCCTCCTTTCCTATCTGACAAGGAAGGCTCTGTGATTCTGTCCTCATAGGAGCTGCAAAGAGAAATCAAACATCATATCCCAATCATAGCTCCCTGCTGAGGGCTGTGACTGAAGTTACCTAACCCCAGGGGCCATTAGACTATCCAGGGGCCATTAGACTATACACGATGTCTTAGCAGATATACCCCCTCATTTTGAAACCCACCTCTAACCTTCTGACCCATGTCACAAATAAGAGAAACTGAATTTTAAAAGGCACAACATTAAGCCAGACCTTCCCTAACTTAAGTCAAGGAAACGTCAACACATTCACTGGATCATGTAGACTGAAAATTTGATTGTGTAATTTTATTCCCATGCAAAATAATCCTCCACTTTTAAGAACACGTTAAAATAATTATTTTAATGTAGATCATTTGTTTTAGGTTAGGGGCTAATTGCTATTCCTTCCATTTATGGAAATAGACCAAAAAAATGTATTTCTTACTCATCATCTTAGCAGCCAACTATCTTGAGTGCTTGAAAATAGGAAACTTTATGTGCATTAAGGATTACATCTCCAGTGTCCATAGGCAAAAGAAATTGTTTGGGCTTTTTAAAAATTTGACTTCTTACCTATTTACAATGTGCCCTGCGATTGTTTCTTTTAAATTGCCATCACTGTGTTAATTGTTTTAATATTATGACCGTTTTTCTTGCACTGTAGACTAATTTTTATTTCCTCTCAGGGTCCTTCTAGTATTTCAGAACTACAAAAAGAGGATGCTGTTTTACTGAGCTTGATTATATTGGCCTGAGGTCAGCCAGCGTTTTCTGTAAAGGGCCAGAGAGTAAGTATTTTAGGCTTTGTGGGCCATGCCCTCTGCCAGCCCTGTTCAGCTCCGCAGTCGTATGAAAACAGTCCAAGACAATGTGTAAACGAGCATAGCTGTGCTTCAGTACAACTTTGCAGAAAGAGGAGGACCCTGACTTGGCTCAGGAGCAATAATTTGCCGACCTCTGGTGGGAAACTCTAGCTCTTTAATGCCTGAAAAATTGTTAACATACGTCTGCTGCTGCTGCTGCTGCTAAGTCACTTCAGTCGTGTTCGACTCTATGTGACCCCATAGATGGCAGCCCACCAGGCTCCCTCATCCCTGGGATTCTCCAGGCAAAAACACTGGAGTGGATACATCTAGGTCTGTGCAATTTTAAAATAGTTTAAATAGAGTAGTAAATGTATCCTAATATGTATGAGGTGTCAACTGCTATCGTGTTTGCATACTTTTGTAATTTTAAATTACTAATTTGCCTTATTTTTAGCAAATTGTGGATGATTGATGGCAAAGATGGAGACATTCATAATTGCATGTTTCAGCTAGGAAATAATGCTGTGATGCGTGCTGAAACAATCATGGAATCCCAAAACCTAATGACAGCAGTGAGTCAAAATCATAAATGTTAGTGCTGGCTTGACTTCGCAGTCACTCCTCAAGGTAACCAGCTTCCTTCCTGACTTCCTCAGGCAGCATCACAGAACAGACTGCACTTATCATGAACAGTTTGTATGTGAAAATACAGTGCTAGTAAAGGTTGGATAACTGGTCTACCATTCTGAAACCTACATAGCAGCAAAGCTGCGACTGGAGCCCCGATGTCCTGATGCTGTACAACTGTTTCTGCCCATAGCTCTTCTTCCTTGTAGAAACAAACTCCTGTAGGTCCTAGAGGCTGAGTGATCCTGTAGGTTTTTAGCAGAATTTCCAAGAAAAGCATCCAGATTTGGGGAACTGAGAGAGGCTAGTCTTTAGATAAAATCAGTGTTGACCAGACATTTTAGACACAATGCTGAGTGGTACAGAGTTCTGAGCTGGTGGCCTGAGTTGTGTTTCGGTTTTATTTTTTTCTTCCCCTCTCTTTATTTTTATTTATTTATATATTTGACTGTTCCAAGTCTTAGTTGTGGCATGAGAGACCTTGAGCAGCGGCATGCAAATACTTAGTTGCAACATGTGGGATCTAGTTCCCGTATCAAGGATCAAACCTGAGTCCCCTGTATTGGAAGGGTGGAGTCTCAGCCACTGGACCACCTGGGAGGTCCTTCTGGCCTGTGTCTCAGCAGCAGAATTCCATGTCTTTGGTAGTTAATAGCTGGGGGTTAATCTCCAAGTAAGTGTTGGGCTGTTACCCAGGACTTCAGTGGATATCCCAGTCCTTATGCATTAGCGTTATCTGCCTGATTAACGGGATGCTCTGTAAGTGACATGAGCCACTGATTAAAATGATGTATTTGCCTGGAATTTCCTGCCCACATCATGACCAACATTACTCACCAATCATGGACAGCTTGACACCAGCACTCTCTGAGTCTTGAAAAGAACATCCTCATGGACCCCACAGGCCAATCTGAATTTTTACAGCTGAAATCTTATCGCCTTTGCAGCCCTAGATGACTGTATTGTTTCCTGTAGTTCAGATCTGAGGCAGGCGTTGGTTCCAATGTCCCACAGTGGTATGTGGGGTTTTTTTGCGAAGCAGCAACTTTGGTCCCAGATTTAGTCAACTAGCAGTGTTTCAGGATGAGAACTAGACCATCGGTGCATTTAAGAATGTAACTTCCAGTAGCAGCAGATTTGGGGGTCTCAGGAAGTGGCAGAATTTAAAAGGCATTTATGTTGAGCATCAAATCATAGCAGGGGAAGGAAAAGAGAAAAATAAGCAAAAGGGAATGAGTAGATAAGAAGGGGAAAAGGAGGTGCAACCAGCATCCACTGTGGTGAATGGAAGCTTCTGGAGAATGGTGGACCCAGGAGACTTTCTGCTTTTCCTACTGAGGCTTGTTGACCTCTTTTTGGAATAAAGGTACAGTGTTGCACAGAGGTCATTTGTCTTATTCTCTGAATAATCCCTAGTGTTCAGCAAGTTTTGTGTAATTTTGGGTCTTTCAGTTAACCTTGTTAATGTGTCTATGTCTTTTGTGGCTTATTGCCAACCTCTTTATCTAATATACAGTTAATATGTTCATGTTTCATGAAAATGTTATCTATCTACATTTGAAATATGGTGATGTAAACCATAAAAATTCTTAATTTGTGCAACACCCTTCTATGTTCAAAAATTAATTTGATTTCATAGCTAGTTAGCTAGTTGTGTAAATTATAAACAGTGTATGCTTTTTTTCAACCAGTACTACCTTATTTAGCTGATAAATAAGAAAGCCATTTTATCAAGATGAGTTTTGACTTATACAAGTTTGGAGTCACATTAGGGTATTAGGAACATACTCTGACATGAATTAGAGTGCCCTGAAAGTCAGAATATATGAGCTAGGGTTTCAGAATGTGAGTTACTAAAGATAGGTTAAATATCTCAAGAGGTCTGAAAAACTATTAGCTATATAAAAGCTTGTGAACTCAAAAGGGACTGGAACAATGATGAACACAGGCTTTACAGCAATGAGCAATCTTGTAGTATCTTCCCTAACTATCTGGGAAAATGAAAATATCACGTAAGGAAGGAAAGTATGCTTTCTTGCTAATTGAACCAATAACCAACATTTGTGTCTGTAGTTCCAGGACTGTGCTCTCACTGAAACATATTTGACAGTGGATAGAGGGTAACTGTGGGCACTTACTGACAATAAAGACTCAAATAATTAGGCAAAAATTAATCTGTGTTTTCCATTGCAGAGAAATCTACCAGATAATTTTACTGGTTATTATCCTGATAAATGAACAAAAGAAATTACTATACTCTTGCCAAACTGTCCAGAATGTAAAAATAGAGTGTGGGTGGAGAAAAGACAGATATGGTGACTATCAGCCAATCCACTAAAATCAAGAATTTTAAAGTCAACTCCAATTTATGTCAGGCTTATTCAGAATAAAGTTTAACTTCATCTTTCTCATTTCACTTTTACCTACCTATTTACCTCACAGTGTTTGTAAATTGCTCTGCTTTGAAATCCCATTTTCTACCCTTATGATCTGGAATTTATTTGACCAATTATTTCTTTCTCCATTTGTTTCTTTCTTGAGGCAGATATTCCGCCTTAGCAAAATAATGTACAACAAATGACTAGGCACTTTTTTTTAATGAGTTTTTTTCTGCAGTTGGAGTCTTGCTATTTAGCTTTGATGTGGAGACCCATACCCAAACAGTGTGTCTTAAATCATATGGAGAAAATAGAAAAAAATTAAATTAGAAAGCCCAAAATATCTATTACATAGGTCACTAGGTATTACCCTCAAACACAATATTCATCAAATATGAGTGATACTTTCTTTTCTAGAAAGGTATATAAAGTGGACTCATTGGTAAAATTCACAGATACATGATATTGGAGCTGTGTCAGACATGAAGTCAGACAGCGGGATATGTATACGCTAACTGGGTGAATGTTAGGAAGTGAAATGTGAAAATGGCCCACAGTGGGTTCTGGCTCAGGCTTTTATTCAAAGAAACTGTATGTAATGTCTGAAATTTAGTACACTAAAGCTACCATCTTTTAACCTTTCCAGTTATTCTAAGGAAAGTTAAACTAATAGTTATTAGCCTTTTTAAAAATTTATTTTTAATTTCTTGAAAACTTTTTGGCCATATGGAACCACATGAGGGGATCTCATTTCCCCAGCTAGGGATCGAACCTACTCTCCCTGGAGTAGAAGGGCAGTCTTAACAACCACTGGACCACTAGGAAAGTCCCTTAAATTTTTTTTTTTTTTTAATGTTTTAGTCTCCATGCTTTACATGCTGTTAGGGACTAAATGTGTGTTGATGAAAACCTAATCAGTCGATCTTAGAAAGAAATGAAAAATTTTGTTTGAGCCAAATTTGAGCATCTCAGAAATTTCTGAGAACTGTTTTACCTGTTAGAAGTCAAGGCACAGTTACATAAGGGTTTTGAGACAGAGGGCTGTACATGAAATTTCATATTATTGACAGTCTACACAATCCAGATCATCGTGGCCCCATACAAGATCAAAGAGGAATGTTACCTTTTAAGGACTTATCTTGTTGATGCTGGGAGAACATGCTTTTACAGTTGAGCAGGTATTTCTGCTGATGTAGGCGGTTTGGTTGATGCATAATCCACGTAAGTCAGGGGAGAGAGGAGGGAAAGGGGCAGAGACAATTTTTGATGTTTCAGTTTTTCTTATCTTGCATAAGGTTTGAATTCTATTTCACATATGTATGTCCTCTGAGAATTCCTCATGTTGAAACCCCAACCCACAGTGCGACTGTATTTGGGGAAATGATCTATAGGGAGATGATCAAATTTAAATGAAGTCCTAAGACTGGGGCCTTCATCCTATAGAATCCCTGTTTTTATTAAAAGAGCTATCTTGCTCTCTCTCTCTGCCACGTGAGGACACAGGGAAGGCTGCCACCTACAAGCCAGAAAGAGAGTTCTTACCACAAATCGAGTAAGCCAGCACCCTGTTTTTGGGCTTTCCAGCCTCCTGAACTGTGAGAAATAACTTTCTGTTGTTTAAGTGACTCTGTCTTGTTGTTTAGAGCCACCCAAGTCACCCCTGACACGTGGGAAGTATTATTAGCGTTGTATCTATTAACGTTCAGAGGAAGAAGTCAACCAATTAATGTGGGTGAGGCCCCACATTAATCGTGTTGAACTGTGGCATTAAACAAAACTGATAGGCTGATGATATTTGGAAATTAGTTGTAGACCTTTTCTAAAATACATTTGCTTCTGACTCTATAACATAGATTGGTGCTTCCCTACAAATAGATATTTAAGGTCACAATGCTGAATTTTACTGAGTCTCATGCTTCTGGAAAATAGCCAGGACTGAGAAATCCTCCCAGCCTTTGCGTTCCGGAAAATGGGACATGCGCACAGCACACACACACACACACACACACACACATGCAACCTTTCCCTCAATGACTTAGATAAGAATCAAGGCACCTCCCTCAGCTTACACATGACTAGGCTGGAGACAGATACTCCAAATTCCCATTCTTTGCCTCTTAAATGAAAATCTGAGTTGTATTCCCGCTGACCAAGATTTGAACAAGATTTGATCCTTGTTTGAACAAACCTCTTTCCTCCTGCCAGGACTCTGAATTTTGGCCCATCCTCAGCCAGAGTCAGCATACAGCCCCTCTATAATGGCCCTTACAGGGAATAGGTTATTGTTTAGTCACTCAGTCATGTCCAACTCTTTGAGACCCCATGGACTGCAGCACACCAGGCTTCCCTTCCTTCACCATCTCCCAAAGCTTGCTCAATCTCATGTCCATGGAGTCGGTGATGCCATCCAACCATCTGGGCCTCTGTTGTCCCCCTTCTCCTCCTTCTGTCTTTCCCAGCATCAGGGGCTTTTCCAATGAGTTGGCTCTTTGCATCAAGTGGCCAAAATATTGGAACTTCAGCTTCATCATCAGTCCTTCCAATGACTATTCAGGACTGATTTCCTTTAGGATTGACTGATTTGATTTCCTTACCATCCAAGGGACTCTCAAGAGTCTTCTCCAACACCATAGTTCAAAAGCATCATTTCTTTGGTGCTCAGCCTTCTTTATGGTCCAACTCTCAGATCCATACAAGACTACTGGAAAAAATATAGCTTTGACTCTACGGACCTTTGTCGGCAAAGTGACATCTCTGCTTTTTAATATGCTGTGTAGGTTTGTCATAGCTTTTCTTCCAAGGAGCAAGCACCTTTTTTCATGGCTGCAGTCACCATCTCCAGTGATTTTGGATCGCAGGAAAATTAAGTTGGTCATTGTTTCCATTGTTTCCCCATCTATTTGCCATGATGTCATGGGACCAGATGCCATGATCTTTGTTTTTTTGAAGGTTCAGTTTTAAGCCAGGTTTTTCACTCTTCTCTTTCACATTCATCAAGAGGCTCTTTATTTCCTCTTTCAGCCATAAGGGTGGTATCATCTACATATCTGAGGTTATTGATATTTCTCCTGGCAATCTTGATTCCAGTTTGTGCTTCATCCAGCCTGGCATTGCATATGATGTACTCTGAATTTAAGTTAAATAAGGAGGGTGACAATCAGTTCAGTTCAACCACTCAGTTGTGTCTGACTCTTGTGACCCCATAGACTGTAGCACCCCAGTCTTTCCTATCCATCACCAACTCCCAGAGCTTATTCAAACTCACATCCATTGAGTCGGTGATGGCCATCTAACCATCTCGTCTTCTGTCATCCCCTTCTCCTCCCACCTTCAATCTTTCCCAGCATCAGGGTCTTTTCAAATGAGTCAGTTCTTCACATCAGGTGGCCAAAGTATTGGGTCTTCAGCTTCAGCATCAGTCCTTCCAATGAATATTCAGGACTGATTTCCTTTAGGATGGCCTTGTTGAATCTCCTTGCAGTTCAAGGAACTCTCAAGAGTCTTCTCCAACATCACAGTTTAAAAGCATCAGTTCTTTGGTGCTCAGCATTCTTTATAGTCCAACTCTCACATCCATACATGACTGTTGGAAAACTATAGCTTTTACTAGATGGACAACATATAGCTTTAATGTACTCCTTTCCCAATTTTAAACCAGTCCATTGTTCCATGTAAGGTTCTAACTGTTGCTACTTGTCCTGTATACAGGTTTCTCAGGAGGCAGGTTAGGTGGTCTGGTAGTCCCACTTATTTAGGAATTTTCCACACAGAGGCTTTAAGGATAGTCAATGAAGCAGATGTTTTTCTGGAATTCTCTTGCTTTTTCTATGATCCAACAGATGTTGGCAATTTGATCTCTGGTTTCTCTGCCTTTTCTAAATCCAGCTTGATTATCTGGAAGTCCACAGTTCACATTACTATTGAAGCCTGGCATGGAAGATTTTGAGCATGACTTTGCTAGCATGTAAATGGGTGCAATTGTGTGGTAGTATATTGAACATTCTTTGGCATTGCCCTTCTTTGGGATTGGGATGAAAACTGACCTTTTGCAGTCTTGGGGCCACTGCAGAGTTTTCCAAATTTGCTGGCATATTGAGTGCAGCACTTTCACAGCATCATCTTTCAGGATTTGAAATAGCTCAGCTTGAATTCCATCACCTCCACTAGCTATGTTCGTAGTGATGCTTCCCAAGGCTCATTTGACTTTGTACTCCAGGATGTCTGGCTCTAGGTGAGTGATCACACATTGTGGTTATCCGGGAATAGGTAGGAGGCTGCAATTAGGACAAATATTCTCCTCACTCATCCCACTTTCCCACACCAGGTGCTGCCTGAAAACTGGCTTCACCTCTTGGTGTTGAGCCACAAGGCACAACAAAGCCAAAGATGGGGAAGGATTTATTACTTGCAGAAAGTGAGGAGACCACTGGGGAAGCAGTGTCTCACCTACAACAAAATTAGGGAAGTTTTAAGATAAGGGGACATGCATATTCATGAAGTGGCTCAGGGGGTAGGCAAAGTCCAAGCTTTGGTTGATTGAAATCTTGAAGGTCAAAAAATGTCAACATCAACATCGTCATCTCTTGGACTCTAGTTGATCTGGTTTGTTTTCTCAAGATCCTTATTATTGAGACATGTGTGAGGGCCCGCATTGTGGTTAGGCTTAGATCGTAAAATGACTTGAGCCCAAAATAGCTTGTCTCATGTTAAGAAAGACACGCCTGATTCTCATTCTCTGGGGACCCTCACCCCGTGATCTTCCACTGGCACTTCTTAGCCCTGCTCACCCCTCCTCAGAAAAGCTGCCTTGCCTGACCTCGGAGACCCTGGCTGCTCTTCTGATCACAGCACCTTTCCCCCACCCCCGACAGTGATCCCATTCACCACTTTCTCTTTATGTCCAGATTAATTTTTCATTTGATGAAGGAAGCCTGGATTAAAGCAAATTTAGTCAGAAGGCTCTGGGAGTCTTAGATGAACTGGCTTCTCACACTATTCTCTATCCTTTCCCAGTGACAGCTGCGGTTTTGGTTTCTGCTCCTATAATTGAACATTGATGGGTGAAATAATTCATGATCAAACTGGGGAGTTTTACCTTCCTTTTAGGAAGATCTCCTCTAGAGTTTTTTCTACCTAATTCAATTATAAGTATTTTAATAAAGTTCTTTGCTGTTCAGCTTCTTCTGTAGACCTGAAAACTGAACTGTTGTACCAAATCTGACTCAGGGGATTTTTATGAGATACATTAGAAAATGTAAACCACCTTTACTCTAAAAATTGATGGATATGGTTTGCATATTAAAATGATTGGGTTCTCTATAGAGTGATATTTTCTACTTAGAAATAAATTGGGTTTGAGTTTGTGATATTATGTTTAGAACTCTGGTTTAGAATCATATAGGTTTAGGTCCTGATTTCAGTTTGCTATTTTGTAGCAGAAAAGTAATAGATTTAGGATCTCAACTGTTTCACTTGAAAATCATAAAAACAAACAAACACTATCTCACTTGGTTGTTGGTATCATTGAATGTGGGCAAAGTACTTAGCAAAGTGACTGGCACTGGTTAAAGAAAGAAACACTATTATAATAATTAATAAGGTACTTAACAGAAACTTTTGTCTATGTTTGTTTTTATGTTTCTTTAGGATTTTCAGTCTTTTCTCTCTCAATGTATTTTTGAAATTGTTAGCCATACCCCATGACATGAGGGATTTTAGTTCCCTAACCAGGGATCAAACCCACAACCCTCATTAGAAGCATGGAACCTTCCAAGGGTAAAACTACTTGACCACCTGGAAAGTCCCAATAAGGTACTTTTTCCAGTCTTCTTCTGCTGCTTTGCTCAATGGAATAAGGTCTCTTCTTGTCTCTGGATGGAAAGGCTGGAAGTTCTATGACTTTCCTGGTCCACTTTAATATCTTCAAAGTCCTTTATTAGTTTAAGTTACAAAACACATCCTCAGTTTGGAAATCAGGCTGTCTAGATCCAGGAAATCTTGATTATACAGTAGGCCAGCATATGGGATCTGGGTAAAGGATATACGGAATATCTGGTTTGTGTTTCTTTTTCTTCATCTCTAAGCCTGGCAGGTGTTTGTTGGAAATTCTTCCTGTCCTGGAAGATTTTGTTGGTTCTTTGGGCACCAATGGCTTCCCAGGTAGCTCAAACAGGGAAGAATCTGCCTGCCATGTGGGGGACCTGGGTTTAATCCCTGGGTCAGGAAGATCCCCTCGAGAAGGTAATGGAAACTCACTCTAGTATTCTCACCTGGAGAATTCCATCGATAGAGAAGCCTGGTGGGCTACAGTCCATGGAGTCGCAAGAAGTCAGACCCAAGAACACTGTCCTGCTGTTGGGGAACTTTCTCCTCCAGCTCCGTTAACTGCAAATGGCTTTCCATTTCTGCAGGGCATTTCCTTCTGGAGCAGTTCCTTTAGAAACTGGAAGTCCATGGCCAGCTTGTCTCTGACGTTGTTTCTCCTCCTGGAGAGTCTTCTTGGACAAAATTTGACCAGTAACCCCTGACCCTCCACTCCGTGTTGGCTCTCACAACCTTATGACCCCTACAAGAACCACAGGAAGACCTGCCCGTCCTTGACCCTTACAGACACCTGTAATGCAAGTCATTCCAGAGCAGTTTTCTCTTCTCCAGCCTCCATGCCCTAAATTGTTTGTTCTTCATATATCAGATAGAAGTCAGACACTAGCCTCCTGTGTCCTTTAAGCCTCAGGTGACCCATTTCAAGGGCTGTGTGATTCTGTTGAAGTTATTTCCTCTAGAACCAAGGGAGAGACACTTTTAGACTTTCCCTCAGTGCTGGGGAGCCATTCAAAGACATAAAGCTCGTTCTCAGCCACAAAGCTCGTAACTTCCACCACGTAAGTTCTTTTACTGCATTCTTAGATATCTGGCATCTGACAACCCACAGATTTGAGCCCATTTTAATGCCCTTCTCCATCATTATTTGTTTGTTAAGTCTATTCAGCTCAGTAAAAATAAATACATAGATTACATGTGTAATTATTAAAAACATGAGCTCAGCACCTGAAATGAGTCTGCTAGGTGATGTAAGAAATTTCCAAAAGGCTCAGTGGGGGAGTAAATTAAGTGAAAGGAAAATAAAAGGGTGAGTTTTAAGACGCAGTTCAAATTCCAGGCCAGTGTCAGCATCACGGGTGTTAGTGAAGCAGGCAGGACCAGCTTTAGTGAAAATTTCAGCTTCCTTCTAAACTCATATTGTCACTGATAGAATGCAAACAGTAGCCACTAGCTGAATAGGCTTTCTTAGCAGACATTGCGCTGCACACTTTTATATTCTTTATCTCCTTTACTCTGCAGCATCATTCATAATGTCAGAGAAATGTAATAATGTATCGAGGACCACATGACTAACAAACTTAGAGGCAGAGAGTTCATATCAGCTCTGTCTGGATCCATAGCCTGAGCTCTTAAACACTGCACGGATTGATGTTTGAAACCCTTTCCCAGGTTTTGCAGGAAATTTGTCTAAGGTCTTGTGTATCAATCATGCCCTCGGCAGGCTCAGTGTGAGGAGGAAACCATGTTCTGAGAGTTTATTCAGTAGTTTTTCTTACGTTTGTCTGGAGAAGTATCATGCCATGTCATCCATTTAGAGAACAATATGAAGTTTCTCAGCTGGTCCACCGAGGACAGAATCAAAATCAATAATTTGGTAATAGAGTCAAAAGGTACATTTTGTAACATAAACAGCAGAAAATAACTGCTTACCTCTTCTTTGGGAAGCATCAGACAGCCTAACATTAGCTAGAGGGGTACAGATTATGTAATAAACATCCAAGTTTACAGAAAGAACAAGTGGGAGAGAGAGGGAAGGAAGAGAGGGAGGAGGGCTGGAAAAAGAGAGGGGGAGAGAGATAAGGCAACACATTTAGGAGCTGGAGAGAAAATGACTGAGATCATCATTCCTAAATTCTGCTTTTCACAAGGTCCCACATGATGTTCATGCGGGTCTGTGATAGCGCTCTAAGAACAAGCGCTTGTGAGACGCTGGATTAAACACTGGGATACGGCGAAGGACGGTGAAGCCTGGCGTGCTGCAGTCCAAGGGGTGCAAAGAGTCAGACACGACTGAGCATCTGAACAGCAGCAGCTATGCCGCAGTCGCTCAGTCTTTAGCACGTGGCTCAGCTCTCCAAGCAGGGGACGCAGTCTGCTGTCGTTTCACACTCTTTTGATCGTAGAAGCCTTCTCTTCTCTCCATTCACCCGCCACTCAGAAGGAGCAGCTATCACCAAGGAAAGGGCTCCAGGGACGCTCCTTTGAGAAATGGTGGTCTTTGTGACCACAGGAAGGAAGCCGTTGCCCTAATCAAGCTTTGCTAATTGTGACTATTGGAAGGAGATGGAGTCAGAATCGCAGGGGTCTTTTTCTCCTCCAGACACAAAGTCAACATGGTTTTCTGGCGAGAGGGAGTGTGCTCAAGTCAGATGTGTCACTGGTAGGGACGCTGCATAATGAGGCTGCATGTTCAAACCTGCCATCTGATGTGCACGCCCTGAGACGGATGGCAAGGCTCAGGCTTCTCTTTGAAAGTTTTAAGTGACAAATGCTTATTTTTGGCACCAAAAGTCACGGTCTTTTTAGATACTGATTTCTCAGCTGAAATAACTCACCATAATGATATGCACAGACCGTACCCCACAGATCAGCTTCCTTCTGCCATCTGCAAATGGAGCATAAACAGGAGGAGGGCACCGGGGTTACCATATGCAGCTTCTTTCAGGAAGAACCAGAGAAGAGCAGATGTTAGCAAGGGGACTGTCAGGGGGCTTTCTAATTTATCCATTATTTTACATCGCACAGCGCTAAAGCTGTGATACCGATCTCATTTTGCATTAGAGGATTAGGAGTAAGCTCTTCTAGTAGAAGGTAGTTCTTCATGCTGCTTTGGCGAACAGTGTAATGAAGGTCTTCCACAGAAACTGACTTTACTGGGTTCCAGGCCTTTATTCCTAGACTCTCTTTTCACATGGCTGAGCCCAACAAAATTGTCATCTGTCTCGGATTCATGCTGATAGCTGAGAGTGAACAACCTTTTGCTGTGACCCTGATAAGCTACCTCTGGAAATCACTGGGCCATCCCCCATCTTCTTGGATAACCCTACAGTTTGAGCAAACCCTGAAATCATTAGCTTTCAAAGCTCTTGTTAATTCTGTGTGGAAGTAGTTCCTGGGATTTCTTCTGAGCATCAGTGCTTCACCCCTGAATCTGAGAGATTCCAACCAAAGGAATTAAGTAGTTCTGTTTAAATAAGTAACAATATAGTCTCAAGTAAGTGATGTCAACAGTGATAATCTCAGATATTGGGTAAATGGGTGGGACACTATTCCTTGCTTTTCTCTGAATTTTAAATGACATGAAAAGTCCATTATTTTACAGATGTATAGTATTTTTAAAGTTAGCAATTGCCTTTGATTCCAGTATCACAGTTACATCTTATAAGAAGCTGGTGAGGAAGGTGGGGTGAGTATTTGAAGCCCAGCCATGTGACTGGCCCCAAAGCACTGCCCAAAATGGCAGAGCCTGGGTCCCCCTTGAAGCCGTGATGTTTCGGAAGTCAGCTCACCCTCCATGGTGCACGGCATCTCCTGCAAAGTTTATGCTCCCGGGCGTTTACTTTTGTTACTGCTCGAAAGGCAGGACTTTGGAGAAATAGGAGGACAGATAAGGGCTTCCTGTGAATTCTTGGGATGTCTGTGGTCTGGTTACTTCTTCAGTGTGTGATGAACCTGTGAAAATTCTTTCTTTATTATTAGTAAAAGCAGTGATAGTACTACCTAATTTTATTGACTATGTGGCTATATGCCTGGTGCCACCTTGTATGCATTTAAAAATCATAACTATCAATACAGAGTGAGGTGGGGAGAGAAGGAGAAAATACTAGTTTCCTCAATTACAGGTGATTAAACTGATACAGACTCTGCGAGATTAAACAACTCCCACAGGGCCATTTAGTTACTTAACTGGTGAGTGGTGATGCCAGAAACAAAATCAAAGAATTTGTTCTCACTGATTCTTAAAGCCTAGAGTTCATAACCGCAAACCCAGGAAAGACAAATACCCTGTGTACGGGCTGCCAGCCCCTAGCCCTGCATCCGTTTCAGCTGTTGTTAATCTATTCTGGCACTTTTTTTGGACTACCTCATTGGTCTTACCTTTCCCACACAGCTCTTAGTATATAATTGGAGTTGGTGTGCAATATGAGTTGCCATTCTTCCATCAACTATACTGACTTCAAAATTCATACTCTAAACAGCTGAGATACACTTTGAGGAGAAAAAATAGCTAATGTATTTCATCATCAATTCTTATTACTATGTCACTGTTAATATCACATAGGGATGCATATATATGTATTTTAGCTGGTGACAGGTTAGAAAAGAAGTGAAGGATTGTTCATTTGGACTAAAATGCATATTGCCACAGTGATGATCACAGAGTTTGTTTAGTATGGAATATGCATTTTTAGTTATTTGGGCAAGTGACTCATTGTTACCAGTTCCAAAGTATAAACAACGCTTTAGATACCATGTGTCCAACCATCTGCAGGGTGCTAGTTAATGTGTGTTCCAGTGAACTTAACTATACAATTGGGAGTTGTACAAGCAATTAGTCTCTTTGTCTTTTGATTTCACCGAGACTGGCAGAGAAAGGAAGCACTTTGTGAGGAAAAAGGATAAGCACAGATACGTATTTCTCATGGGTGGGGTCCTGAATGCTACGGTCGTTGGCCCATAGACCCAAAGAAAGTGTAAGTGTCCTGACATCTTTAAAAGGAGGGTCAGGTCTTCTGTGTTTCATTAGTTTCCTCAAAATCCTTAAACTATAAAAGATGGAGAACTATCCACTCAAGTGAAGCTCAGCAGTGGACTGCAATTAGAAGCGAGTGTGCAGAATTCTCCACCACTTGTTTCACTTATAATGAGTCCCAGACGTTTTTGTGAGAAAGGCTGCACACGATGATCATTTTTGACATGATGACTTCAGTGGGAGGAAGGAGGAAGTCGTGACGGCCATTAGGGAAGCTTTGTGTCCAGCAGGGTAGAAAGATGTGAGACCTCTGGTGAGATGAAAAGCTCAATAGTTCCACTCAAAAGCTGTTTTCCTATAACTCATGGTAGAGATAGTAGTTAAGACCTCGAGATATTTTGTAAATATCCATAACATAAATCATCAGTTCAGTTCAGTCACTCAGTCATGTCCGACTCTTTGTGATCCCATGGACTGCAGCACTCCAGGCCTCCCTGTCCATCACCAACTCCCTGTCCATCACCGCTCCAGCGCTGCACAGCCACCAACATAAATCATAAGGATTTATATTTATTGTAAGCGGTTATGGTTATTTCTATGCTGACAGTCCTAGCCATTATCTTACTTGCTTCCACGCATGATAATCATTATAGCTTACAAATACTTACATTTGGTTTTACATGTCCAGCAACCATTTGTCAAGAACCTACTTTGTTCCTTATTACTTTAAATTTTCTTATTCATTCCTTCCCACAAACCTAAAAGTTAGATATCATTCCAGATGAGAAAACTGAATTTCAAGGGACACATAGATACAACTGGAAAGTAGGAGAGCCAGGTTTTGAAATCTGAAAGACCAGATGCCTGCCTGCTCACAGTATTGGAGGCTACCTTTTGCCTTCACCACTATAGGTAAGCGATGTGATCTTGGCCAAGTACTTTTCTCAGAATCTATTATATAAAATAATGATTTTTAAACTAGATAATTTTTTTTTTTGTTACGAAGAGATTCTAATCTTGAACAGTAACAAATGTAAGGGCACAAACCAACCACATTAATGAGATTACACACGTACATTATATCCATAGTTGCATATATACATATGTTAAATACATGTGTATATAGATATATGGATTAAATATAGAAACTATGCTGTATCTATATAATTTAACCATATGCTATAACTATCATGGTGACTTTGTGGAACTTATTTTCTTAGATTTCACTTTCTTCTTGAATTAAATGTGAGGTGACTAGATCAGAAGTTCCTAAGAATGGTGAATAAACTGGGTTTCAGCAAATTCTCCAAACCCCTGTTTAAATGCAAAATTGTGTATATGAGCTGCTTTGAGAATTTGATTAAAGCTATTGCAGATTTTCCCCAAAAATAAACCTATGCAAACAGATGCTAGGCTTTTATATAGGTCAGAATCTTAACTCCTGGAATATGAACTCCAAAGGTTTGACATTTTATCACTATAAAGTGCTATCTTCAAAATGGGTTTATTTGAAAATGAGTATTTTAAAAATTACAGCTATATCGTTATCTTTTTACTTTACAGTTTAATATAAATTGTAGGAAATATAGAATTCTTAATTAATATGTCTAGAGGATATTTGGGGACCTTTTATACATTTTGACACATACTGCCAAATTGCTTTTAAAATGTTTTTACCAGTTAGTGTTAGCAGGAGTTATAAACAGTTCACCATCCCCCTTGCCAATTGTGAACATGATGATCATTTTTCATCTTTGCCAACTCTATGGAGAGTAATTGTGCTGTTTCACTGCATTTTAATTTTACTATCATTGCACACTGTTCGCCTGTCAAAGATTTGAATTTACCAAAGCTACAGCCTCAGCTGTAAATACTTCTAACATCATGGCAAAAGCTGAGAATGAAGAATATTACACCTCTGAAAAGTTGCAGTTTCAGGAAAAAGTAGGAACGTAGATGCTTTCTCTCTGGAAGTCACTCTCTCTTGTGTAACTCTAACAAAGTTCTATGTTGGTACAATCTGCATGTTCATTAGATGTCCCCATTAACTAAAAGTCTTCCTAAAGATCTGTGAAACAAGAGGCTTGGAGGATCCTGAGAAGTAGGAGAGTTTAGAAATGGTCCATAGTAATCAGCTATACACATACTCTTCTGTGGTTGCTGGGAAGATAAAGAAATGACATATAGCTTGGGTTAGAAATGGATTAAGGATATTGAAGGATTTACAAAAGGCTTGTGTTGCTTATTCCAGTGCAAAGAGACTTTCTGTTTAGACTTGGAGAGAGCAAAGAACTGTGAGATTGCTCTGCAAAAGAACCATAATAGATGCTGAAGCAATTTTCCAACCATTTTAGAACTTCTCAGAGGCTGTGAAGATTAGCAGTTTCATTTGCTTAATTAAATATATCTATATCTATATATATGTATATTTTAAAATAGAAAATAGAGCTATTTTTCCTAGATTGGCATTTCTTTGTATAAAAAAGAAAACAAATGTCAGATATTATAAAACATTGAAATTTTATATTACTGTGTTGTGGATTTGAGACCATAAACCATCAAGGGGGTATGCTATTCTTATCATTCTGAAAGTCAATTTGGTACTATGAAAAGCATATTCAGAGAAATGACTGATGTGATTTTATTATTTCTGAATGTTTCCCAATTTTAATCGGTTGTTTTCCAAATTTCGGCAGTGTTGTAGGTCAGTTATTCTTCAGGTGGCATCACCTGACCAGCAGATGAAGCAGCAGCATCTGGGAACTTTCAAAATGCAAAATCTTAGGTCCAGCCCCAGATCTGCAGAACACAAAACTCCAACGATGGAATCCAGGACTCCTGCGCTGACAAAGCCCTTCAGGAGTGCCACAGGTTTACACTAATAAAATGAGAGCTGGCGAATTCCATTAAAGTATTTAACTGTTGTGCACTGAAGGTAAAGTTTAACCTGAGTTTGAAACTGTTTTATTTGTATTAGATGTCAGTGCAGATTTCACCTTGTCATCTTTCTTAACAAAATAATTTGTTTCAAACAGCACCATACCTTTTACTGCAGAATTATCAACATGATTATAAGTACATCTTTTCAGTTAACACTTTTAAAAAGTGTTTAATAATGTTATAAGGTGATTTGTACTTTGCATATTGGCTATTTACACACTTGAAGTCATTTTTATCTTCACCACAGACTGATGATAGAGGTATTATTAATTTAGCTATACAGATGTTCACTAGAAAATACTTTATCCTTATACTGGGAGTATTTCTAATTACAGAAAAAAGCAAGAACTATCAATTTGTTTGCTGATGTTTTAGTTGCTAAGTTGTACCTTACTCTTGTGACCCCAGGAACTGTAGCCCGCCAGGCTCCTCTGTCCTTGGGATTTCCCAGGCAAGAATACTGGAGTAGGCTGTCATTTCTTTCTCCAGGGGATCTTCCAGACCCAGAGATAGAACCCCAGTCTCCTGCATTGCAGGCAGATTCTTTACCACCTGAGCCACCAGGGAAGCCCATCAAACAAAATATCAATTTGTTTGGAAATTGATAATAATACATACAATTAAGAAGTTATTTATCTTTCTACCAAAAAGGAAAAAATGAAAATAATCTATTTTCCCCATTTCTTAAGTATTTATTATAATTTTATCATAAATTAAGATTTGAAAAATACCAATCCCTTAGAAAAGACCTATGTAATTGACAAAGCTTGAATTAATGTTCAGTAATGAGTATGATTTAGAAGTGAAAGAGTAAAGTAAAAGAAATGAAAGAGTAAAATCTAAGTAATACATATACAATACAGGTTTCAATCTCCACACGTTTCAATCTCGAAAACTGCCTTCAAGGAAAAAAAGATACCTTGTGCATATATAGCATGGGCTTGAACATAAAGTTTATATCCTTGTAAAACACTCCCATCTAGTGGTTGACTCTTTTAATTACATCTTTTATTAAAATAGCACAATTATAAGATGCTTCCACTGTTTAAATCAAAGAAGTATGTGTTGGTATTTTATAAATTAATTTTAAGATAATACATTTCAATATATAAAGTAAATATCAGCTGCATGAAATTATAAATATCTTCACCATGAAAATCATTCTAATATAGATTTTAGTGCAGTTCTTTGTATGTATCTTGATGAAATTTACTTCCCCTCCCCCTCCCCACCCCCAAATCTGTCTTGTCTCTTATAACTAGAATTACTGAGTTAATGATTACTTAGCCACATACAAAACAACTTTTTTTTCTGAAAGCGGAAGGGAGGATGACCTGGTGGCAGCTTTGGAAAAGATTGGTTTCCCCACAATCAGGCCTGCTGTGTGCAGTTCTGTATTTTTATTGAGGTACCTGTATATTATTTTTTTAATTGAGATATAATTGACATAATATTATTTTCATATATAAAATATCTGACTTAGCTTTATATGTATATGGAAATTATCACCAAAATAAGCTGAGCATATTCTAAATGCAGGCATGCTTACAAAATGTAAACAGGTTTATTTTGAAGTATAGCTGACATATAATGCCTTTGAACTGTGGTGCTGGAGAAGACTCTTGAAAGTCCCTTGGACTGCAAGGAGATCTAACCAGTCCAGCCTAAAGGAGATCAGTCCTGGGTGTTCATTGGAAGGACTGATGCTAAAGCTGAAACTCCAATATTTTGGCCACCTGATGCAAAGGACTGACTCATTTGAAAAGACCCTGATGCTGGGAAAGATTGAGGGCAGGAGAAGGGGATGACAGAGGATGAGATGGTTGGATGGCATCACCGACTCAATGGACATGAGTTTGAGTAAACTCCGGGAGTTGGTGATGGACAGGGAGGCCTGGTGTGCTGCCGTTCATGGGGTCACAAAGAGTCAGACACGACTGAGTGACTGAACTGAACTGACATATAGTACTAGGTAAGTTACAGGTGTACAACATTGATATCCACAATTTTTAAATGTTAAATGCCATCTATAGCTTTATAAAATATCAGCCACCTTCCCTGTATTGTATAGTATATCCTCTGCTTCTTTATTTTGTGCATGATAGTTTGTAACTCTGAGTATCCTATTCCTAGGTTGCTTCTCCCCAAGGTAACCAGTAGCACATTTTTTAATATCTGAATTTTTTTCTTTTCTAGTATATTTATGCCAGGAGCCAGCACGGGAGATCCCACCCATGACAAGGTCATGTGGAGAAGCCTGATGGGCAAGGTGAGTCAGGTCTCGAGCGTCTACCCAGAAACCAAAATCTGTCTGTTTACTGTCTGCTATACTATACTCTTCTGACATTACCACCTTTTCTCTGGAAAGAATTAATTCAGAGCTCCAGTTAACAGTCTCCTGCATATAAAAGGTGGTCTTGGCTTAAACCTCTTTGATAGCTAACTTACCTAACTGGTCTGCCCGGACTTTTTACAACTTGTTAATTGTTTACAGCCCCCCAGCCACGAGAGGCACAAAGCTTAAAGCATCTTAAAAATACAGAGTCTTTTCTAAAGAGCTAAAAATTATATTGGTGACGGGTTTCACTGTTGAGTCAATGACTGCTGCCAGGCCTCCATATCCTTTATCTTTTAGGCACCTGGGAGGAAATTAATCAATGTAATCGGGATATAGAAAAAGGAATATAGTAGTTTTGATGTTAGCAACACTAGACTTTTGAGTTAATTACTTTTCTCTCTGTTATAAATCACTGTATTTCTTTCATTGTTATAAATTGTTGTGTCCTTGCTATGTAAGAATGTAACTTTATTTAGTGCTTTCTGAGAGTGGCACCAGACTTTGGGATGAACACTTTTAAGACAAATGAGTCTTCTGTTTGACAAACCCTTATCAGAAAAGGGCTGTAAAATGTTAATTGGCCTTCTGGCCAGAAGATGATGTAAATCACCTAAGACTAACTATGCAGAGAGAGCCTGGTCCTGATAAGAGTCAGGGCTGCTGATGCTGCATAATTCTGTATTATCCATTGATCTCTATGTACAACCAAAAAGTATAAAAAGCCTGCCGGACAATAGAGGATCAGCCAGTCACTGGACTGGTTTCCCCTGTCTTTCCTTACTCTATTTTCTGGCTGAATTCCCATCTGGGGCGTGGAGGCTCGCCATGTCTACTTACTTGCCCCTGCTTCTAAGACCCATGAGAGAGGGAGCCCAAGGCGGGGTACCCTCCACTATTCAAATGGGCGCCGGTGGCCTAACATAGATGGTGCAGATCTCTTGCCTGAGGTTTTATTAGCTTTCCATGTAAACCAAGTTATTTAGAATCTTTTCTCCACTAAATTTTCCTACTATACTATTTCTTCTTAATTTCTTTTATATTTCTAAATAAATAAGTTTTACTCACCTACGCCATCTCCCCTTCGAATTCCCTGGATCCGCTGGGGCAGGACCCTGGCAGTTCACTCATTTGGTCTATAGATTCTACATGTAAGCGATACCATACAATATTTGCCTTTCTCTGACTTATTTCACTTAGCACAATGCCCTCCAAGTCCATTCATGTTGCTGCAAATGAAAAAAAAAGTTGTTTTTTGCAATGTAATTACTCTCTAATCTGTGGGTCACCCACTCAGGATATGGACTTGACTATATCACCAGTCCACCCTTCCTACCTGTCTCCTTGAGGTGTGTACTTTGTCTTCAGTTGTAGAAGATTTTTTTTTTCTTGTAGGTTCCAGTCTTTCACTGTTGACATTTCTGCAAATGTTTGTGATTTAGATGTGACCTTGTGAGAAGGTGAGCCCAGGGTCTTTCTACTCCTCCATCTTATCCAGTCTCTCCCAGATCAGTAAGTTTTAATAAGAAAACTAATTGGTTTTTTGCTTACTTCTATTTGTTGTTTCCCATGTGGTGCTTAAGCTCATTCACTTACTCAACAACTATTTTTTGAGAACTGTTTCATGCTGGGGCCAATTCTGGGTGTCAGAGCAGGGAACAAGATAGGCAAAGGTGCTTTTCTCATGGAACTCACATTGTAGTATGTGCAGATAATACAAAAATTAAGTAAGGATATAAATTAGTAATGACTGCTTTGAAGAAATGAAGAGTAATGTAACAGTCCCTGACTACTTCAGAGTTAATAATCAGAAACATCTCCAAATAAGTGACCTTTAAATATACTATAAGCCAGTTTATAGAAGATTCAGGGGACTTTTCAGACCGAAAAACACTAGGCAGGTCAGTAAAGTACCTCACATATGGTCATGTGGTTAGGAGTTTTTAGAGTCTTGGCTGAATTCACTGAGAAACCATTACTATAATCTGATGTATACTTTGTAAGGCTTCTTGGGATTATTTAACAAATTTCAGAGGACCACAAAAATGAAGCAAGAGCAGCCCTAGGAAATAGATGTCTTGGTTTAGAGTGGTAGCAATGGTGGTGAACTATGAGTTAAAGAGTATTTTAGAGTTAGAATTGATAGATGATGTGAAACACTGAGAAACAGTGGGTCCAGGAATGCCTTTCAGGCTTTTGGTTTGAATGACATAGTGGACAATAGGGTCATTTATTAAGACAGAGAACCCAGAGAAAGAACAGTATAGAGGTGCTAGTGGAGACTGTCTCATGGATCTGGACTAGCATTTTCTCAAATGCATTAGTTATTTGGAATATCTCCTGTGACCATTTTACAAATATTTTAAAAATGTCCCTTGGATGCCAGAGATTATGCTAGACAGTTGATACTTCATAAAAAAGAAGATGCCCTTATAGAATTTCTGGACTAATCAAAGTAATAGACATGGTAATTACTATAAAACTGCAGCAGTGACTGGTGCAAATACTGAGGTAAGTAATAATCTGATACACTAAAAAGTGTGATTTGACCAAGTTATGGAAGTTTGGGGAGGTTTCTCTAAAGAAATGACGTTAAACTTTGAAACAGATCAGTGGTTTTGTGAAGAAGAAAGATTAAAAGGCTCACAACAGGAAGGAATTGACCAAATACTCAGAGCTGATAAAGCGGAGTCTTAGCCTGAATTCCTTAAAAGAGCCTGCAGCAGTCAGTATATGGACTACTAATTTATTAGGGAGTGCAGTCCCCATAAACTAGTATTAGGCACAAGGGAAAGGGAGAATGAGGCAGGGAAAAAATTAATAGATTCTATTCAATTGGCCCCTGTTAAATGCAAATGATTGATCTAATCCATGGGACAATCCTGTATAAGGGATATGGGAAGGGACATGAGACAAGAAAGAAGGCTGGAATTTACCTACCAGTTTCCCTGTATCACTGTAAAACCCTTACTCTGTGGGGGTCTTAATTCCTCCATGAGCAGGAATAGGGACCAGGCAGGGTTCCATGGCATCTCATGCGATAGGGGCAAGGGAAGAGCTTTCTGGAAGAGTTTCATCATGAGCACTCCCTTTATTTCCACCTGGATTTAGTCTGTCATTCATGAGGAGCCACTCACTCCAACTGCAGCTGGTACGAGACTGACAGCGCCTCAAGAACCCGAAGCACGACTTAAGAAGCATTTGATACAACCACTGTAATAGGAAGGAAGGAAGGAAGGGAACAGTGGTAAACGATGGGATTCAGGACCTAAGGAGAAATCTGACCGTGCTGGATAATGAGGAGCAATTAAAGACTTTCTGCTCTCTCTCAAGAACAGTGGAAAGTCATCTGGGGGAGCAAAGTAGGGATAAAGTTGGTTTAGCTGAAGTGCTTCTGGGCCAGTCCAGGACATACGCAAGCAACAACATCAACAGAATTTAGTGACAGGTTGAGCGTGGGGAACAGGAGAAGACTGAGTATGAAGGATGATGGTTAATGGCTTGAGTGCTTACTGCTGCTTAAAATCACTGAGCTGTACAGTGTGTTGGGGGGTGGGGGGAGGTGGAGCAGCTTTAGCAGGGGAAAAGTATGCATCCACTTTCAAAACATTTTTCCTCCTGTCTTCAGAGGTCAGACATCAAGCAAGGAGTCATCTATGGAAAACTTGGTGGAAGGATTTTGGAATAGAAAGTACTTCAAAGTTGGCAGTCCGGATATGACAATCAAAGTCTTGGAGGTATGAGATACTTCAGAGAGATGGTAGAGTGAGAAAGAGAGGATTGAGTCTGCCAGGGACTTCAGGATCCACTAAGCTTAGATATTGTATTTTCTTCCTGGAGAACTGCATTGTGGCAGATTTCCCAACTTTTCAGTGACTGCTTTTAGGCTGTATACACTGAACAGTTTTATAGACACAGTTTTGTCTGTTTTCCCCTAGTATACGTTCTGACCATACTATATTAAAACCAATAAGTTTCTAACCATGAATAAGTCAGCTTTAAACTCAAACCCACCTTTCTAAAGCATTTCTAAGAGGAGTGAGGGAATAAAAAGTATATAACTGTATGTAAAATACTTAGTACACAGAAAATGCTTTTTTACAAATCACAATTTTCAGTAGATTTTCTGCTGAGCCAGATCAGGTGTTCCAATTACCCACTAGCCTTGGTGGAAAGTACAGCCTATTGGATGTTTTCTTGCAAAGGGACACTTCCACATTGTTCTAAAACCAATCAGATGAAATACGTTCATTTTAATTTTACATCTATCATAACTATAGAGTTTATTGGCATATTACAGTTTGTAGATGTGGACGATATTAAATGGTCTATTTGTAAAAATTATCATTCAGCTCAAAATACCTTACTTACACCTTTATGCTCTACTAATTTATACTTCATTTACAGATATCCCAGGATCAGAGGCAACTGAAGGTGAGGTTGTTATGTAAATTCTGACTCTTATGTGGATAGAAAAAAAAAGCAAACATTTTTAGAGTGCGTGAAGTTGAACGTTTATTGGGAAAGTTGAATTTCTTGTATACTGAAAATATTTTTAAACCATACATATTCATAGGCATAATACAAACACCACCTACAATACAAACACATTTTAATTAGGTTCTCTATGAATATTAATTCTAGCCAAAAGAAAATCAGGTAAACCAGTTCTGCGTACCTTTTATCTGCTTTGATGATGTAATCCAACAATTTAAGATATAAACAAAGTAAGCTTTGGCACAACCCTACTTATTTCACTATGGGTACTAGGATACATACTACCACAGATTACAAACCCAATCCCTTCATAATCAATTCAAAATTGTTACAAGAAGCAAACCTTAATGACATGTAAACATTTTTAGGGTTTCAATTGGCAATTATGTCTTAAATGCTTAGAAAAACACACCACCATTTCTCATTATTGTTCTCTCTTTAGCTCATCTCTTCCATGAATATAAAGTAGGAAAAATATTATTTGAGACTTCCAGCATAATTCCATTGTGCTTTACACTTTTATAAATATGGATACATCTAAAATATCAGATGCCTTTTTACCAACAGAATAAATCCACCAAATTCACATTTTATTATAAACACATGCAAAATTAGTGAAAAACACTTTAGTATAGCAAAGACCCTGCTTAATTTCCTTCTGATTAATAATTTTGGATGGCATGTGCAAACCATACTGCTCACTGAACAGTAGATTTATTTCCTGTAGATTTGTTTTTCTATAAAAATATATTTATGTGTTCACAGGAAAAAGTTGGTATGTGTGGAGTGACTTTTGACGTATCGTTAGATTATAGGTTTGTTTATGAAGTTAGAAGGCATCTTAGCTTTTATCATTTTCAAATTTTTCTTCATACAAAAGAACACCCTGTGACAGAGATAAGGTAACTGAGATCATTGTTAGCACTTTGAAGTTGAGACAGTTTGAAGCAAAGGGGTCAAGCAACTTGCCTAAGGTTTACGTACATCAGTGCTGGAACCAGGAAGAGAACTTGCGTTTTCCTAACCCTTGAACAGCTCCCTAGGAACTGATCCCCACCATCAATCCTGGAGATTATATACAATCTATTACACTGAAATAATATTGGCTGTAGGCTAGAGAAAGTTAGTTATAGACCTATTCCTTCTGTGCAGATTCCCAGTAGAAACCAAATGCTATTGAAACAGGGTAATGAAGAGTCATAGCTAAAGGCAATCTTAAAGCAATCTCGTTTTTCAAATCCATATGTTTGGGACATTAAGAAAATACGAGCAGGAACATGCTTATTGCTCACCAGTTGAAGAACGCTGTGATCCAGGAAAACAAAACATTACTTGTGTTAACTTCTAATTGAAGGGTGATTAAATTTATATTAATCCTAATGCATTTTTGAGACTATGTCCAACCTGCATAAACCTTTTCAGCTGATGACAAAGATGAGGAACCGGGATACTAGAGGAACTAAACTCTGAGGTCCTAACTTTGGCCTCATTGATAGCTGAGTACCAGAAATTCCCCCAGGTAAGTCAGAACATGATGACTCTTCCTTGAGAAAAGCTCTGCCTTAAAATTAGATGGGGATCAAGCTCAAGGTGCCGGAGGGGTGTGTGGCTCCTCATCCCCAGCTTGAGGACCACCGTGCCTTCCCACTCTGGAAATTTTTCCATCAGAAGTGTGGCCAAGTCCTGAGCCCACCAAGTAATGTTGTAAGACAGACATTCTTTTCTGCTGCCTATCCATTTGGGAGGACACACAGGTTTAAAATGATAATTAGCTATTCAGTGTGGATTACTGCTTGACTGTTATACACAATTCCTCATTTTGGTCCACAAGAAAAAAAGTAGGCTACATGAATAAAAGTCAAGGCTTGAAAAATATATATGAAAGTAAAAACTGTGAGTTGGTTTCACATAAACATAATTCAGAAATATACTTAAGGATGTAATGGTAAGGTTAAGAAATATTTCCATAAAATGAGAAGCTCAACACTGAATTTTACTGACACACATGCACAGCCCTTCACAGTATTTCTAAACCACTCTCATGTACAATTTTAGAAGGACTAGTAGCTCACATGCCAGGAAATAAATTCTCTGAATTTGTGTTAGCTTTGATAGAAGGAGAACACAGAAAAATATCCCACCCTGAAGATTCTTAAAATGTGATATAGGCAAACATATGTATAGGAATTTATGCTGTTAATGGTTTTACTTTTTGGCGGGCTGGGGTAGGGAGTACACTCAAAAACAAAACTTTACTTTGAAAAATATGAAAACATTCCCCTCAATATTTATATGATATTTTATTTTGAGATTGTTGGAAAAGCATATAAGAACAAAATTCAATTGCTTTGTACAAAGTCTTCAGTTTGGGAACCTCATGTTATTGGTCATAGCTGTGGACTGATGAAAAATGGTATATTACTATATACTCTAGCTGTACAGACATGCCTGTTAATGTTCTTTTTCTCACTTCAAAATAAAACAATCTCTATTTTAAATTGTGTAAATATTAACATAATATGTACAATGCATTCACGAAATATATGGAACATACCATTATACAAACATAGAAAAAGGTAAAAGCAGTCAATTTAGAAATGGAGATATCAAATAGTTATCAGACCCCAGCATCACAGACACCTTTCTTGCCTGTTCTTTCATAAAATAACCTCTGACCACTGTTTCTTTTGCAGCTGAATTGAGTAAAAAACAAACAAACAAAAAACAGAAAAATGTTTTTAGGTGTCATAACTGATAGAAACTAAGTTCATGTTGAAACTGAAAGAATTCTGTTTAAGCAAGACCATCTCTGGGCAAAGGGTTAGGAGCTCAATAAATACTAGTTGATTGTTCACCTAAGACTTCTGCTAGTAACATTTTAAATAATAAATTCAGACTATATATATTCAATGAAGTGTTATTCAATAAGACATTCATATTCCTCTTTGCAGCTTACATAACCAGGTGGCTTACCATCTTTTAACCTGTCATGAAGTGAAGTCACTGAGCCAGTTCTCCGAGAGTGAGTACACATGTGAAGACGCAGAAAACCTGCAAGGCAGCAACATCTATGCAGACACAGTGAAGAGTGGGACCAGGCAGGTATGCATTTCACCGGACAGAGACTTTGGATTCAGTTGAGGTGAATCTAAATACAGGATTTGTTTTTGTGGTTTGCATTTTGAGCACCTAAAAGAAAAAAAAACAACTCCAGGCCTATAGTGCTAAGTATTTTCACTTTTTCAAGGCAGTGCTCTTTTTCTTAAGAGAGTTGCAGGATGTTTGAATTCTGGGTGAAAGCTTCTGCCAGAATGTTTCTATTCTATATGAAAGTTCTTGCTCCCTTGAACAGTTAAATCTGGAAGGTTGGTGTGAACCACTGGTTTGTTGCTACATGCTCTGTTTATGCCCGGAGTGGAAACGTTGCTGTGGAACCTCCATTGCTTTCCACAGATCCTTTCTCCTTAGACCCAGCATAGGCACCAATGAAAGAGCCATCCTCGTTGAAAAGACCGTGGTCACCTTCTCCGTACTCCACTAAGCTGTCGGCACTCTCCGTGGCCTGCAAATCCCTGTTAAGGGACCGAAGGCTTCCTTTGAGAGGTTTTTCGTCACTGTCACTAGAAAATCAAAAGAATAGTTTGACAAAATCTGAAATATTCATGGAAAGCAAAACTCATGCCAAAGTGCTAACAGGTTTAAAAATTTCCAGATAATCATGTTAGCACTGAAGACACTAAATGACCCTTTCATAAAGAAATGTTTAGAAAGTCATTACCAATTTGTGTTATGCTGAGAAACTGAGAAACTTTTCTGCTATTCACAACACTCCTGCTTTCCTTTAAAACTGAGACATGCAGATATTCAATCTGCTTATGTACATAGAGAACAAAAGTTATCTCCTTCACTTTTAGGAACTTTTAGAACTCCTGGTCATCAAAGCTTGATCTTCTGCCTTCACCTTGGATCCTCCGTATTTTTCCAGAGCCTTCCAAAAATGTCTCTCTTGTTCAGGTTAATCAAATTCTGTTTCTTGTAACCAAAGAACTTCAATACAGTTTATAAATTCAGGGTTGTTAAATTAGAAAGAGAATAGCTGGCATTTTGAGAATAGGAATGCTACAAGTATCCTGCACTTATGCTCCAAGTTTTATTCTTTAACAAATCCAACTCTGAGTTAGTAAAATGTCTTTCAAATGATACAGTTTTCTTAATTTCTACCTGAGGATTTTTTTTTAAATACCAACTTCTTTCACATTGTAAAGGTGTATACCAAATGAGAAGATTTTATAAAATTCTAAAAAGGAAAAAATGGGGGAAAAGGTCATTAGTGGATGATGAGCACTTTATAGAATGGGGTAGTAGTAGCTGCTGGTGTCCATCCAGTTGTTCCTTTAGCTCAGTTTTTCTAGAAGCAGGGCAGGATGGTATTGCACTGGCCTCTGTGTTAGGCAGTGCCAGGGGATTTTTTGGCCAAAGAAAGGTGAGCAGGAATGACAGGGTCGTTTTAGAGCTGCTGCTCTGTGTGCCATATTCCGGTTTACTGCTGTGGCGACCTGCACACTCATCCACCAGCCAGCTCTCCTAAGGACCAAGACGGCCAGAGCCATCTATGGTGGACACGGGCATGTGGACACAGAACTTGAGAGCAAAAATATCTGGAGTTGTTTTCACTAGAAGTATAACTACTGCACAATTGCACTCATTTCACACGCTAGTAAAGTCATGCTCAAAATTCTCCAAGCCAGGCTTCAGCAGTATGTGAACTTCCAGATGTTCAAGCTGGTTTTAGAAAAGGCAGAGGAACCAGAAATCAAATTGCCAACATCCGCTGGATCATGGAAAAACAAGAGAGTTCCAGAAAAATATCTATTTCTGCTTTATTGACTATGCCAAAGCCTTTGACTTTGTGATCACAATAAACTGTGGAAAATTCAAGAGATGGGAATACCAGACCACCTGACCTGCCTCTTGAGAAACCTGTATGCAGGTCAGGAAGCAACAGTTAAAACTGGTTGAAACAACAGTCTGGTTCCAAACACGAAAAGGAGTATGTCAAGGCTGTATATTGTCACCTTGCTTATTTAACTTATTTGCAGAGTGCATCATGAGAAATGCTGGGCTGGAAAAAGCACAAGCTGGAATCAAGGTTGCTGGGAGAAATATCAATAACCTCAGATTTGCAGATGACACCACCCTTATGGCAGAAAGCAAAGAAGAACTAAAAAGCCTCTTGATAAAAGTGAGAGAGGAGAGTGAAAAAGTTGGCTTAAAGCTCAACACTCAGAAAACTAAGATCATGGCATCTGGTCCCATCACTTCATGGGAAATAGATGGGAAACAGTGTAAACAGTGTCAGACTTTATTTTTGGGGCTCCAAAATCACTGCAGATGGTTATTAATTTCAGCCATGAAATTAAAAGGCCCTTACTCCTTGGAAGGAAAGTTATGACCAACCTAGATAGCATATTCAAAAGCAGAGACATTACTTTGCAGACTAAGGTCCATCTAGTCAAGGCTATGGTTTTTCCAGTGGTCATGTATGGATGTGAGAGTTGGACTGTGAAGAAAGCTGGACGCCAAAGAATTGATGCTTTTAAACTGTGGTATTGGAGAAGACTCTTGAGAGTCCCTTGAACTACAAGGAGATCTAACCAGCCCATCCTAAAGGAGATCAGTCCTGGGTGTTCACTGGAAGGAATGATGCTGAAGCTGAAGCTCCAGTACTTTGGCCACCTCATGTGAAGAGCTGACTCATTGGAAAAGACTCTGATGCTGGGAGGGATTGGGGGCAAGAAGAGAAGGGGATGACAGAGGATGAGATGGCTGGATGGCATCACGGACTCGATGGACTTGAGCCTAAGTGAACTCCAGGAGTTGGTGATGAACAGGGAGACCTGCGTGCTGCGATTCATGGGGTCACAAAGAGTCGGATACGACTGAGCGACTCGACTCAACTGATAACTCAGACTGTCCTGACTCTTACAATACTTGTTTCCAGAACCAGGATGCAACAGTTACAAAAACAAATATGAAGAAAACTAAAAGACCAAATGTGGCATTACCTTACAGATCAGGCAAAGGGATAGCAAAGAAACTATCACCAGAAGCTGGAAAGATGAGAATTCACGTGATGTTACTGTCCCCTGGAATAATCTTCCTGAACTGAAATAGCGCAGGGGGTGGTTTTACCTGGCTTTTAGAGCAGCCACAAAACATGAGGCCATGAGTTTTGAATAAGGCATGTCTTTAGGTTTTTTCCTTATAAAATTGATCAAGTAATATGTCTTTCAAAAACATTTTAAACAGCTGCCATAGATCCTCAATGATCCTTGCCTTGTGGGATTTGAGGCACAGTTTTCTAGTAAAATTTAAAGTTTTTTTCTCCCTGCTTTCACCCTTTAATGCTCCTTTTCCTAGAAACTATCTGAAGTCATTTACCAAGAAATATCAAAGTATAAAGAATATTTATAAATGGAGGAAATTCCTAAATGGAGGAAAGAAAAATAAGTATAGAGGCAAGGAGAGCGTACCATGAGGTCCAGATGTGCATCGGTTAGTGTATGTGTGTGTGCGTGCGTGCTTAGTCGCTCAGCCGTGTCTGATTCTTTTGCAACCCCATGAACTGTAGCTCGCCAGGCTCCTCTATTCATGGAATTTTCCAGGCAAGAATACTGGAATGGGTTGTCATTTCCTTCTCCAGGGATCCTCCCAACCCAGGGACTGAACCCACATCTCCTGCATTGGCAGGCAGATTCTTTACCATCTGGGCAACCTGGGAAGCCCACGTAAGTTAATGCAGGAGAGATAATGAGAATATTCCACAACTCTGTTTATAATGACGGATCCAGGGCAGGGGCCAGTCGGAGCCAACTGAGTCTGCTCTGTAATATGGCACCTGGTCTTGGTGCTAATGGGCATATATGCTTGGAAACTGCAACAGCTCCCTTGGCTGCAGAATACAGAGCCCCTGACTGAAAGCAACAGAGTCCTCAACAGGAACAGATGAGTGAAGAAGAGGGTGATGGAAAGGTGAGGGCAAGATGGGCAACACAGCCTCAAGAGATACTTCCCTCCTACCAGATTTCTTGCAGTTTCTCCCATTTTGGCACATTTGTGTAAGTTTGGTCCAGGGGTTAAGAGTGACACAATCTTTTTCATGATTTAAAGCCTGTCTTAACCGTCTTTGGAAGAACTCTCAGCAGAGCTCATCTTAGGAATAGTTGCTCCCTGTTTTGCTCCTATTCTCTTGAATCAATTACAATCATTTGCATAGATAATTCCCCCCACACAGACTAGGTTCATCTTGAGGACATGTTTTGTGACTTAATCACCTTTGTAGGTATACACCGTAGGTACACAAAATACGTGTTTATGGGCATACACTGAATACAACCCGAGTTCACAATGGCTACGGTGAGGAGTGACTACAAGATATTTTACCTATTTTATATAGATAATCTCTAAATAACAATACTGTCCTGTGACTAACACCTTTCAAGGAAAGTGTCCAAGCACACAGAGTCTACCTAGATCTAGTAGCAGTTACACCTCACACCTCCTCATACAGACATTTGGTTGCTATCAATTACTTGCATTACTATTCTTCATAAGGGTGTTAAAATGTAGTCCTGTAAGCTTTAAGTAGAAATGCTTTTTAAAAAAATATTTTAAAGTTTATTTAACCTGATGGATATACGCTTTGATGCATTTTTTAAATGGAGTGTAATGTTTACCTGTATTCTCCAAAGGTTTCATCTTTCGCTGACTGAACTTCAGGGTCTGGATGAAGATCCTCCTTTTCTTTCACTAGAAACACACACACACAGGTAGAGGAGTAATACAAGTATTTTTAAAGACATATTTCTTCAAAGCACTGTTAAAACGTCAAGTATTCTGTGTCTGTACCTATTCACTCATCTTTCACCTCTTTGTTACCAGAGTTACAGCCTGGTACAGTTAAACATGAATTTAGTATTATGTGGGCAACATGTCTTAATGAGTCAAACCTAGTTACAGTCTCTCAGTAAAGACCAAATGTATGTACACTTTACAATGCTAAATTTCCTGAAAATGTCATTGGCTGATATCAGATCTATGTTGTTAAACTAAAGGACTAAAAAGTCCATTTGGCTGTTCTCTTCCTACTCCAAACTGCCTCAATAATCAGAATGTTCAGGTCTATGATACCATGAGTTAAATGAGATTTATTCTAAACAGTGGGATATAGGACTCGAAGATTGTTGCCTCATTGTGCTCAGAAAACTCGAACTAAAATCCCCTGTCATGGCACTTTTACTACTTACTTGCAGAGAGATGAGAATTTCTCTTGGTTTTCCTACAGTGTGAAATGCTGACTTGTGTTTAAGAGCACAACTTGAAGAAACTCCTTCAGAATCTGGATAAGGTAACACTTCACAAAGGACAATTTGTTGCATATTCTCTTTACAGTTTTCAGTTACTTACCTAGAACATCCATTAGTCATTGAAACTCTAATTCATAAGAATTCAGTATTCACAAGAAAAGGCATATAATTGCTTAAGCATTCTAGGTAATGTTACAAAAATTTGGAAATTATTCTCTGGTTTGATGGTTCAATATACCTAATGGGCTCCCCAAAACATATACTGGATGAATCAGAAGCCAGTAAAGAATTTCATACTGATCTGATAAACAACAAACAAATAGCACTGAGATGTAAATCCTTCCCCTCTATAACAGCATCATGAATACTGAGCAAAAATAATGGTAACAACAAATATATATATATATATATATATATATATATATATATATATATATATATATATATATATAAAGATAAAATACATTTGAAAATTGAATGAAGTTAAAGCCAGCTATTAACTAGGATGATTTTAATTTATATTTTATGTACCATTAATTCAAGAGGTATTATACCTGATATATATCAGAGGAAAAAGGGATGTATTCCCAGCAATGGTTAAGTTAACACAGCTGACTAGTGAACCCAGTACTATTAGAATGTACTACTGCAAAATAGCTCTGGGTCATGAATTTGTAGAGAGGCATACTATTAAAATATATGTGTGTGATTAAGTAACAAGTCTCCCTAACATCTGTGATATTTTACAGCTAGAAAATAGAAGCATGAAAGTATTATATGCCTCTCTAAAGCCTATTTTATATACTAGAAATGAATATTTCATTTTAAAAAGATGAAATACTTTTATTTATAAAACAAGTAACTACCTAGAAATAATTTTCTTGATCATACATACACCCCTTTGGTTAGTTAATAGAGGAATTTTCTTTTCCTCTCAGTACAGTATATAACGAATGTACTAATATAAATAGACTTTAATGTATAATTAAAACAACTGAAGATATCTCTTACAAAGCTCTCCTAGAAATTAAATGTAAAGTGTGAAAGTGTTAATCGCTCAGTCGTGTCTGATTCTTTGCGACCCCATGGACTGTAACCTGGCAGGCTCCTCGGTCTATAGTATTTTCCAGGCAAGAATACTGGAGTGGGTTGCCATTTCCTTCTCCAGGGGATCTTCCCAACCCTGGAATCAAAAAAATCCAGGTCTCCTGAATTCCAGGCAGATTCTTTACCATCCTAGCTACCTGGGATGTCCTAAACAGGTAAGTAGAATTTACTTAGTAAAATTTAAAGGCATAGTAAGAAACAACTTTACCGGAGTACTTTCCACCTTTGTTCCTCTTCACAAAGCAAACAGTTAACAATATTAGTGTGAGTAGAGCAATTGCACACATCAGTCCAATAAACCAGCCTTGAGTGGAGATGTCATCGTACAGACCAGCATATTCTGTTATACAAAAAGAAAGCACACTGAGTACTGGAAACAGTCTTTGAAATTAAGCCCCTTTGGGAACATTAAACATCATTTTTAAACATACAGAATAGCATCACTTTTGTCCTTGGAGTGCCCCTAGAGGGTATGTGATTAGAAGTACAGTTCATCAGGAGAATCCTGATAAATTGTTAATTCATTGTTCAGAAAGGGCCCTCTCAAACTGCATTTGACTCTGAGGATGAAAACCAAAGAGAAACAGTGGAGACAGATCAAGATAAACACAGTAGCAGCAGCAAGCAAGCAAAGCACAAGCTGCCTTGGTTACATGCAGATTGCCAAGGAGATTCTGGGGTTTTTAGTTTGTTATTAACACAGGTTAATTAGCCACAGACATTTTTAGGCAACTACTCTGGTAAAAACAATTAAGAGGTAAGTCTGGACGTTGGTGAGACATTGTTCATTTCGATACTTTTAAAACGCTATGCCAAAACAAATTGACACTATGGTTTTTACAGCTAACGTACTTCACATTTTCAACATAAGAAGTATGTAAAAGTAAATAATCTACAGAGCATAGATGTATTGTCTAAGATGGCTCCAAACAGAATCTCATTTCTCACCTCTCCCTCTTGTCTCAATTACATCTTCAAAAATGCTATTGTTATCAACCCAATTCTTAGTCAAAAGGCGAACTACATGTTCGGCTCCCGGCTCAAATGCCTCTACTGGGTGAATCTTTTGAGTAAGATTTACTCCTTCTGATATCTTCCCGACACTTTTACCTAAGAAATGTACACAGTTAATTCATATGAATTGTAATTACTGAAAAGTAGGACATGAAAAGCAAAAAGTACTGTTATTTGAGATGAATAAGAGAGCCATTCCTCAGTTCTGAATTATCAGAAGATGAAGAAAATTAACATATCAAGATTTTCTTTTTAATGTGCTGAAATGGAGTCTATGAACTTAATTCATGTCCTTTAAAAATGATACACATGTTGATGAAGTGATGCTATAAATTTACATGGTCATATGAATGGTTTGAAACCAAACACAGACTTCAAGAATTATACAATGTCACTTTGTGCAATTTGGACTTTCACAAACCTTGAAGGAACCAGATTTGGAGACTGTGGCTTATAACTGAAAGCATATGGCCTTAAAACCTTTAAGCTACATTACTTCCTTTGCCTTGGTCATTTTCATAAGTACTGATACAACAGCATAATATACTCATATATTAATTAAATGCTTGAAATTTCTAGAAACTTAGGCTACATAAAAGTGCAGGTTTATAGGTAGTTTTAAATGAAATGTATTGAAATTTTGAAGTGTTTGAGAACTTTACACTTCAAAATAAATATATGTCAATATATTGTAGAATATCATAGCAGATAAGAATATGACAAGTATAATTAAAATATACATTTAATTTCTGACCTTATAACAAAATATCTAAAATAATTTTGCTGTTGATCCATAATGTTGCTAAGAATTAACTCAATAAAATGTTTTAACAATGTTTAAAGGCTTTAAATGAGAATGTGTCACATGTTAAAATTTAGGTATAACTTTTCAACACAGAGTAAAAATTGATTATATAGTTATTGATAACACAAAGACATCATTAAAAATGGCACCGTGAGAAAAATAAGACCAGTTATATTAGTTGAAGAAAACCTTCAAGATTGAACACTATTGAAACAAAACACAATTAATTTTGCCTTTAAAAAACATAAATTTAGTGTTCCATTAAATAGCACAAGCTTTTGAAAAATATAGCAAAGCAAGTATTTTATTGCAACCAGTAGTAACACAAAAAGAGTATTTCTGATTAACTCGATTTTTCCCCCTTTTTAGATTATGGAATGCAAGCCACCTGAAAATCAGTGACAACCAGAAAATGATGGAGGGAAAAAAATGCTTGTGTATCAAATCCCATTCTCTGATTTAATGCCAGATGACCTTAAAATGCACCATCCAGGCAAAGCAAAGAAAAGAAAGATACACAGAAACAGATTCCAATTTGCACAAAAGTTAACATTTTTAGAGTATTTAGTAATAGCAAGATGGATATTCTCAATAGAAATATATATTTGTTTCATTTTTCCCCAAAGATCATGCTGAAAACTGTAGAAAAGACTAGTTGTTTTTTTCTGTAAATATGGCAATATAAGCCTATAGAAGAAAATTCAGTGTCAACAGGGGAAGGGGACAGTAGCTGACATTGCAGAATCCTGAAAAAGAGCACAAACATACTAGTAAGAAACACTTTCAAATCATGACACATGAGAGTGAAGAAATATGCTATAAGACGCTCAAGCACATTAGATATATTTTGAATTTGCAGAAGAGAGTAGCATCCTTTATATAACCACATAAACAGCATTTTCCACTCTCTGAAAACAACTTGTCAATTCAACCAAGCCCAAATTTGCCAATATTTCCATATATACGAGAATGCATGACTATTATAAGACAATTTTGTGATTTTTTTTTACATGCTGCTAATCGCCACGAATGAGACTAGCATTTCTGATATATATTATAGTGTTGGTCCTTAAATAAAAGCAACCCTCCCCCGGCCTTAAACTCTGTTTTAGAAAATACTACAGTTGCATATTTAGATTACCACTATTCTGACTTATTTCTTGGAGTCAGACACTTGTTAACCATTTGAACTCGAGGAATCAGAACCTTTTAGTTACTGAGTGTTTTCAGTCACCATTAAAAGTAGATAAATAAGTTCTTCAATTCACTTGGTGTCCAATTCATCCCTGGGAACAATTTGAGTTTTTGAGAGAAACTATTTTGGATATATATATATTATGTGTGTGTGTGTGTGTGTATATATATGTATATAGACACATTCCCCATAAAAAGAAAGTTTTGAGTATATAGGAACTCTTAGGAAAACATAAGCTCTTCAGTATTTACATTGACTAGGAACAAAATGAGAGGAGAAACAAACTGAACAAGGTCACAGCATAACCACTTACACATTCATTTCACAGTGATTCAGGAACTTAAATACATTGCAATATATATCTTATATAAATGATAGTTAAATTTTCTTCGTTACTATTTTCTCTTTTTTCCACGGATTCTACCTTTCATTTAATCTAAAATTTGGGAAAGCATCCAGAACAGTGGATGCATAGTACATGATACATAAATGACTTGTCTATATTTCCCTTCCTGCTCTCTCCCATTTCCTTTTGCCGGCCTCCAATAACCTTCTAGGTCTCATAAACATGAATTCAATGCAAGGCCCTCTTTTTAAGCTTCATAGTGTGTTTATCCTTTCCCCAATCCACTTCCCTTTCTTGTTTTACCTTATTTTATCTCCTAATGCCCTGTTGATAACATAGAAAGCTTAGTAAAAATACTTCTAAAATCATAATTGGAGAAATAATTTTGGAAGGGAAATGGCCTGAGTTGGAAAAAAAAAAATAGAAAAGTAAAATTGAATTAGGTGAACTATACAAATGAAACGATACAGTTATGAGCCATTTTCAAGCTAATTACTTGGCATCATCCAGTAGACAGTAAAATAAAATTGGTATATGAATCACTGTATAGATGACTCATGACATGAGGGTGAAATGTGTTAGATCAGTGTTGCAAAATGTCTACCAGTGCAAGAGGCAAACATTTTTTCTGGGAGGAAACATTTCCCAAAGAAAAATACCAGCTCTACTAACCTTATGACTAACTTTGTGACCCTATAGCCCCCTATTTTAATTAAAATTATAGTTCCTGACCTTATATACACTGAGGCTACAGTTTGATTACTGTTGTGCAGAAATCCATAAATTGAGTCAATGTGAACTTTAGAAACAAGAAAAATAAATTCTGTACATCAGTGGAAAACAGAAGGTCAGATAGACTGAGAGCACAATCATTTCTGATTTATAGTGACTACCATGGTGCTTTCCTTTCAGAGCAGTTTAAACAGAGCATGCATAAGCTCCAGTACTTACTTCCTTCTCCTAATGTAGCACTCTCCTCAGTGATTGGCTTTCCACAGCCCTTTGAAGTGCAAGCCCTCAAGTAGAATTTGTACTTGGTAGTTGCATTGAGGTTCAAGAGACGCCAGCTGGGCTTTGATGGAGTTGTAATGTTGATATCAGTTAGCTCTCCAATTTCATCAGTGTCATTTACTGAAGCAAGAAACATGGACATCAACACCTCGGATTTTGTAGTCTTAACCATTCAAGTTATGTTATGCCTTATTTCTGCTTCTATTTATGCTTGTGGCCTGCCATCTTAATTATTCATAGTCATCAACTCAATTCTATGAGGTAGATACAATTATTATGACATACTATCCATGGGTAATTTAAGATCTGGCAAGAATAAACACACTGCCTAGATCTAGACCCACTAACTGGCAAATTAGGATTTGAATCTAAACCACAGCCTTTTAACTCCAGAGCCCATGCTCTTAAATCACTATGCTACACTGGACAACCACTCCAGCCTTACCATATCTATTAACAATGATGAGCTTCCCCCATTGATATATTTTCACTGTATCCTTGATTTGTGTGTGTGTGTCTGTGTATTAGTTGCTTAGTCATGTCTGACTGTTTGTGACCCCATGGAGTTTCAGCCACCAGATTCCTCTGTCCATGGGATGTCCCAGGAGTGGGTTGCCATTTCCTTCTTCAGAGGACCTTCCTGACCCAGTGATCAAACCCAGATCTCCTGCATTGCAGGCAGATTCTCTACCATCTGAGCTAAGTACTTTTAATCTTTTATTTTAAAAATTTGAACAGTGATTTACCAGAGTCTTCTATAGGTTTTGGTTTAATATGTAGCACTGAACAAGTATTCAGATATAAAGACTCAAGAAACTTATAACAATGTATTTTAAAATGTCTACTGTATTACGTAAAGTGCTGTGTGGAAAAATATGATTTAGATAGTGCCTTTCAAAGAACCTGCAGCATAGCAAGATCTTGATATTTGTGCAAGAGCACAAAGTACTATAAGACTACCAAAAGAATAATCCAAGATGAAATGGTACGTTCAACACTGTGAAAACATTAGTGGTGAGAAAAGGGCTAGAATAAACACTCTTCATACTTGGTCCAAGAGACCATAAGAATATATTTACTCTTTAACTTAAAAATGCCTTCACTGTAGATATAATGCAGTGAGATAAATGGAAATGAAAAATGACTAATACAAACATAGGAAAGAAGTAAAATAATCACTCTTGGTAGATTACTTGAGAGCACTCCTGTAAATACCACCAAGTCAACTGAAGGACTACCACAATCAATGTAAGAATTCAGCAAAGTACATAGAGAGCTCTCATATACATACTCAACAACTATTTAGAACATACAGCCATAGAAATAGATAAGCCATCTAAGAATATTTCAATCACTTAATAGATAGCTAAATAAGTATACATATAAGACTAGAGATCTCTTCAAGAAAATTAGAGATATGAAGGGAACATTTCATGCCAAGATGGGCACAATAAAGGACAGAAATGGTATGGATCTAACAGAAGCAGAAGATATTAAGAATAGGTGGCAAGAAAACACATAAGAACTGTACAAAAAAATATCTTCACAACCCAGAAAATCACAATGGTGTGCTCACTCACCTAGAGCCAGACATCCTGGAATGCCAAGTCAAGTGGGCCTTACGAAGCATCACAATGAACAAAGCTAGTAGAGGTGATGGAATTCCAGTTGAGCTATTTCAAATCCTAAAAGATGATGCTGTGAAAGTGCTGCACTCAATATGCCAGCAAATTTGGAAAACAGCAGAGGCCCCAGGACTGGAAAAGGTCAGTTTTCATTCCAATCCAAATGAATACCAAAGAATGCTCAAACTACCACACAACTGCACTCATCTCACATGCTAGTAATGTAATGCTCAAAATTCTCTAAGCCAGGCTTCAACAGTATGTGAACTGTGAACTTCCAGATGTTCAAGCTGGGTTTAGAAGAGGGAGACGACCCAGAGATCAAATTGCCAACATCCATTGGATCATCGAAAAGCAAGAGAGTTCCAGAAAAACACCTAGTTCTGCTTTACTGACTATGCCAAAGCCTATAACTGTATGGACCACAACAAACTGTGGAAAATTCTGAAAGAAATGGGAATACCAGACCACCTGACCTGCCTCTTGAGAAATCTGTATGCAGGTCAAGAAGCAACAGTTAGAACAAGACATGGAACAACAGACTAATTCCAAATCAGGAAAGGAGAACGCCAAGGCTGTAAATTGTTACCCTGCTTATTTAACTTATTTGCAGAGTACATCATGAGAAACTCTGGGCTGGATGAAGCACAAACTGGAATCAAGATTGCCGGAAGAAATATCAATAACCTCAGATATGTAGATGACACCACCCTTATAGCAGAAGGCAAAAAACTAAAGAGCCTCTTGATGAAAATAAGAGAGTAGAGGGAAACATTGGCTTAAAGCTCAACATTCAGAAAACGAAGATCATGGCATCTGGTCCCATCACTTCATGGGAAATAGATGGGGAAACAGTGAAAACAGCGACAGACTTTATTTTTGTGGCTCCAAAATCACTGCAGATGGTGACCACAGCCATGAAATTAAAACACACCTGCTCCTTGGGAAAAAAGGTATGACCAACCTAGACAGCACATTAAAAGCAGAGACATTACTTTGCCAACAAAGGTCTGTGTAGTCAAAGCTATGGTTTTGCCAGTAGTCATGTATAAATGTGAGATTTGGACTACAAAGAAAGCTGAGTACCAAAGAATTGATGCTTTTGAACTGTGGTCTTGGAGAAGACCCGTAAGATTTCCTTGGACTACAAGGAGATCCAACCAGTCCATCCTAAAAGAAATCAGTCCTAAATATTCACTGGAAGGTGTGATGCTGAAGCTGAAACTCCAATAGTTTTGGCCTCCTGATCTGAAGAACTGACTCACTGGAAAAAACCCAGATGCTGGGAAAGATTGAAGGTGGGAGGAGAAGGGGATGACAGAGGATGAGATGGTTGGATGGCATCACAGACTCAATGGACATGGGTTTGAGTAAACTCTGGGAGTTGGTGATGGACAGGGAGGCCTGGCATGCTACAGTTCATCAGGTCACAAAGAGTTGGATTGGACTGAGCGACTGAAGTGAAGTAAATATAACGTCGTTATTTTATTGAAAGTCCACATTATCAAGTAGTACAGTAACCACAGCGATTTTAATAGTTCAGCTTTTTCTCTATATATTGTAAGCACTTGTTTTTAGAATAAGTTTAGATATTATATACAGATCAACATGATGGTAGGAATTTATTTAATATTCAGTTTTTCTATTATTAGAATAAAGATAAGATCTATCTTTACCAAATAAGGTTGACATTGAAAATTTTTTTTTTTTAAAGTAGTTCTCAAGTAGTGTATTTTCTTCAGTGCTTCCTACATGTTTGAAATCCAGTTTATGGAATTAAGAGACTTAAAGTCTTCCCTGCTGGTAAAGAATCTGCCTGCAATATGGGAGACTAGAGTTTGACCCCTGGGTTGGGAGATCCCATGGTGAAGGAAATAGCTACTCACTCCAGTATTCTGACCTGGAGAATTCCATGGACTATTCCAAGGGGTTGCAAAGAATCAGACATGACTGAGCAGCTTTCACTTTCACTTTCACGAGCTCAGCATCTAGAATGACTGAGCTGGGTTTCAATGTTTTCGTAACACTTGTTTTACTGCCTGACTCTTTGTAAGTGAACTCTGTATACTTCTCATACATAAAGTAGTGATGGTACATACCTCAAAGACCCTGTTTTCATGAAAAATGAAGGAGAGTACTCAATTTTTACTGATCCTGCTAACTAGCCAATACTCAAAAATGCTAAACCACTGCCTCTATTAGGGTTATGCCTGTACCTGTTTAATCATAGGTACTCAAAGCAGAACAGACGCTAAGGCTGACACCTGACCTGAAGCCTTGAAGGTATTGATGGCAGTTCAGGGTTATGATCCAGCTGACCTATGCAAGCAGTGTAGACTGGGCTTCCATAGACCTGATGTTTCTGCTGCTTAGGAATTCATGCTTTCTAAGTTTAACATGTTCCTATGAGCTCGGTCCCCTAATCTCCATGTTGAGCTGATACTTAGATTTGAAGACTGTAACAGATGGGTGGTGCTATGTTTAAAATAATCTACAACATGCTTTCATCTAAACATGTTGTTTTTAACTTAATGGCACAAGAGCATATGGAGGAGAGCCTGTGTTGTCCAAAGACAACTCTGGTTCTCTCAGTGGGACAGGACTGTAGCAGTGGACTACAGAAGCAGGATTCTACAAACACAACTAGATGCAGAGTTGAGACTGGAAACATGCCTCAGAGACAGAAGAGGCAGGGTAGGGTGGAAGTCAGTGTGCTCTGAATCTCCACTATATCACTTCTTTTTCTGTTTACAATTTTTAAATTTAATTTACTTAAACTAAAAATAGAAACAAGCTCTTCACCCATTTCTCCTACCGCTCCCCAACTTCCAAGTCTGGGGCTACCACCACCACCACCAATCTATTCTCTATCTACTACATCATTTACTAACTCTTTTCTTTGCGTATTTCCTAATTCTCAAGGTATCATATATATATATATATATATGAGTGGGTGTGCGCTCAATGAGATCCTGTGGACTAAAGCCCGCCATGCTCCTCTGTCCATAGGATTCTCCAGGCAACAGTACTAGAGTGGGTTGCCATTTCCTTCTCCAGGATATCTACCCAACCCAGGGATCAAACTTGTGTTCCCTATGACTCCTGCATTATCACCGAGCCACCTGGCAATACCTAGATACATATTAAAATGCATATTTTCTGGTATCTATTGACACTGCTTTTCTCCCCTCAAAACAAGAATTGGCAAACCTTTCTGCTAAGGAATAGACTTTAAATATTTTAGCCTTTGTGGGCTATGTGATCTCTGTTGCAACTACTCAGCTCTGCCACTGTAGTAAGAAAGCAGCTATAGACAAATATGTTAGTGGACATGGCCATGTTGCAATAAAACTTGTAAGAACAGGCAGCAGGCTCGATTTGATCTCTAAGCCAGTTTACAAACCCCTGTGCTATAAGTAAGTGTGCCAGCCTACCAACCATGAATTAGATTCTCAGCATGGAAAACCAAATACTCAACCAAAAAAAATGAAACGTTAATAGGCGAATCTAATTCAAATATGTACTCACTTATCTGGTACTGCAATAGATATCCAATTAAGTTTCCATTCAGTTTCTTGGGTAGCCCCCAGGACAAAGTGGCAGTGTCTTTATCAACCTTGATGACTTTGAGAAAAGTTGGTTGTTCAGGTACTGGAAAACACAAAACCAACAATAGGCACTCCAATCAGTAAATTTCTTTAAAAAAATTATAGTTTGTTTCTTTTTATTAAATTGAGGAGCCAACTCATATGACATATGTACAGCCTAACCACTAATAAGAGACGAAATGTTTTGACCATTGGGATATTTGTTATTTTAAATTGTTATTTATAAACTAGATATTAATCCTAAACTGTCTCACCTCCTTCTGGTGTTTGAAATATAAAAGGCTCACTCTCTGGACCAGCTCCTTTGGAATTATAGGCTAAGACTGTTAAGTGAAATTCACTAAAGGCATCCAGAGAAGGAACCATTCCATAGTTTCTTTGTCCTGAAAATCTCAGAATGTTTACTTCTTTGGGATGTGTCCTTCCATCCAACAGGCTTTTGTCTTCCACCAGTTTACCTGCAATGGGAATAGGAACCCTTTAACATATCACCAACTCAATGGACATGAATATGAAGGACAGAGAAGCCTGGCGTGCTGTAGTCCATGGGGTAGCAAAGAGTTGGACACGACTTAAGAACTGAACAACAGCATATCACCAGTGATAGAAGATTTCTCTTTCAGCTTCTGAAATCAGTCTTAT
The DNA here is from genome assembly GCA_917880005.1 of Nanger dama. NCBI lineage: Eukaryota > Metazoa > Chordata > Mammalia > Artiodactyla > Bovidae > Nanger > Nanger dama. The sequence goes on along the minus strand of CAKJTW010000016.1, from coordinate 34,878,058 downwards.
TTACAGGAAATATATTAGTTTAACAATGAGAGAAGAAAAGCTATGATAAAAACCTGATATCCTTTCAGATGTCCGTGTACTCTTTCCTTTGGAATTGTTGACCAGGTAACTTTAACTAATGTGCTGTTTATAACATCCACCCCTTGGATCACTGGAGCTGTATCAGGATCTGTTGGGCACATAAGAAGGATTAGCTTTCAAATAATCCAAACATTATTAGCATCCTTTTCTAAAGGTGATCCTTAATTTCTTTCTTTTTTTTTTAATCTGAGGAAAGCTCTTTTCTCAGATCTGTTTCAAATGGAATGAAGAGGGTTTCTCATTACAGAAGAGTTTCAGGGCCTCAATATTAATAGGTTTCTAGAGAAGAGGAGGGCCTGTACCGCACTGAGAAAAGCCCCTGTCCAGATAGATATGGTGTGAGCAAGGTAACTGAAAACAGTGGACAATGAAATCCTCCACGGGGATCTTGCCTTGGAAACGTGAACTAGACTAATATTATAACTCAAATGACTTGGGAGTTTGATGAATAACATTAACTGAGCATATTAATGTTCAACATTAATTGAGCATATTCTGTGTGTCAGACACTGTTCTGAGAGCCTATCCTGGATTGGCTCACATAATCCTTAGAACAGTCCCACCAAATGGTATTATTATTATCCCCACTCTACAGGGGAGCTAACTACAGAGAAGTAAACCAGACCCACCGCAGCCAAGACTAATGTGTTGGTTCCCAGTGCAGAGACCTGAGTAGTGAAAACAGAGAGTGAGAGTGAAGACGCTCAGTCGTGTCCGACTTTGCAACCCCATGGGCTGTAGGAGCCTACGATGCTCCTCGGTCCATAGGATTCTCCAGGCAATGCGGGAGACCCGGGTTCAATCCCTGGGTCAGGAAGATCCTCTGGAGAAGGAAATGGCAACCCACTCCAGTGTTCTTGCCTGGAGAATCCCAGGGACAGGGGAGCCTTGGTGGGCTGCCGTCTATGGGGTCGCATGGAGTCGGACACGACTGAAGCGACTTAGCAGCAGCAGCATCTAGTTATCTGCAATGCAGTGTCTTCCCTTTTCCAAAAATTTATTTGCAGCAGTTCTTATGGTATAAATATCTAATAATAAAATCATGTCATTAGTACCTCAAAATTCTGCGTGTGAGTGCTTCTAAATGGAAATCTGGGTCTGCACCTCACCTTCCTTAGGAAGGCCAGCCCTGAGGCCAGGGTGTGGCAGCAGGCAGCTGGGAGGAGGCCCTTGGCAAGTAAGGGCACACATGATTGGACACCCTCTAAGAGTCATGCTGCTGAACTGTGTGCAATGATGGCTCCAGGTCTCTGATGTTCATTATGGAAGTAGTTTTTTTGGGGAAACTGAATAAAATTAACCCTTTTGCTGTTCTTCCTCACCACCCCTCTGGCAACTCTCCTGCAGTCGGCTCTAAAGTAGAAACCATGTGTTCAATTTCCTTTTATCTCCCACTGTCAGTATAGCCGCTTTGCATGCAGTACTTGCTCAAAAATGCTCCTCGACAGGGGTGCAATCTACTTAAGAGAAGCTATTCTAGAAGTGGTCGCCGTCTGTGCATCACTTACAGTCTTCTCCAGAATAGAGAATCACTGACTGTGGCTCAGGGCCAGAGCCCAGGTGATTGATGGCTTGGACCTGGACGTCGTACGGTGCATAGACAGCAGGTGTCATCACCCGCAGGGTGTGGTTGGTGACTGTCTCTTCCTCCCACTCCACTGGGGCTCCCTGTGGCTTCCAGGTCACTCTGTACTCCAGTCCGGGTCCATTCTGCTCCATGGCTTTCAAAGGCTAAAACAGAAGGTTGGCATGATCACAGATAGGCTGAGTCAGGAGACAGAGAAGCCACCCTAAATGGTACAAGAAATGTGGCAAAAAGGGATCATTTTTGGTGAGATCTTTAATCCCCTCTTTGGTTTGGAAACGCTGATGAAAAGTTTTGTCATTCTGTTCATTTTAAGCTTGAGAGTTGCTCCTTCCCTTCCCCAAGTAGAAAGAATCCCACCATTTTGATGTCTGGATTATGCCCTTGCGGTTAATTCTAACTGTTCATATATGAAAGAACTTACTAAGAATTTCTGTAGAAAGTTTTAGCTTTTCTTCACACTTTCTTCTATAGTCTAATTTTTTCATTCCTAAAGAACTGCAGAAATGAGAAGGACATGGCTATGAGTTCCCTAAGCATAGTGTTAGTAGCGCTTTGCTACCCCAGGGACTGCAGCTTGGCAGGCTCCTCTGTTCATGGAGTCCTCCAGGCAAGAATACTGGAGTGGGCTGCCATTTCCTACTCCAGGATCCCTAAATACAAATGGGATTTTTTTCATTGCTTTTCAGTCAAAACTCTTTCCATCTGACTCCATCCATTATCCCCCATCTTCCTTCCAAGAGAAGAGAGAGAGCAAGTAAATATTTTTGGATAATATGTTTTTGTGTGCACCAGTACCCAGAAGATGTACCTCCTCTCTATAATACAATAGTCCCCAGCTCCTTGCCCATTCTCTTTCCATTTCTTTTACGAGAAAGCGTTCCCCATCCTCCAGTTTATTTTGCTGTATAGAAATATTTACTGGAGGAATTTCTCGAATAGGAGATTGGTTATTTCCACTCTGGCTTTTAATTAAATAATACTTTAATTAAAAAACATTAATGTGATTTAAACCATCTATTTAATATCACAAAAATGGGAATATGCATTTAAATGAATCAACTATATACAACACATAGAAATTTGATTTTAGCCATAGATTTATAAGAGTCACTTATATAACTAATAATTTTGTCTATATGCAAGTGATTCAATAACCATATGTAATGTTTTTATAGAATTTGTAATACTTCTTGACTCAGATTAATTTATAAGTACTTAATAGAGGGACTGGATGGAATAAAGTTAAAAGAACAGTAGTATATCAGCACAATAATTTCAAGTCTGGTGCTTATTCTAGGGTTAATAGTTAAATTCTCTAAAAGGAAAAAATATGAAATCAAAAGCTTTCTGAGATGTTGACAGTCACTGTTTATATTTTGCTTTCAAGCTTTTGCTCCAAGATATTTCCTCTCATATAGATAAACTTACCAGAGGCTGTCACATTGCCCAGATAAGTCAGGCCACAAGCTTTCAGTTCCATTCTAGAATCTAGAATTACAGCTACCTTTAGTCCCAACTGACAATAAATATGTACAAATACTATTATTCAGTTTATGCATGTTTTGCTTCAAGAAAAATAGTTGTATTTGATAAAGCTCCCTGAAAAATTTTGAACTGTGCCACCCTGGTAACACTGTCAAGAAAAAATCTTACCTAAATTGCTAGCCTCCTTGGTGCCTAGACTCCCAAAGAAACTGCAGGAATACTTCATATTTGGCTTTCAGAAAGTGGACAACAAAACCTCAACAAATTCACAAATAGATCCCAAACAAAGATAACAAACCATAGTAACCAGGGATGTGGGGTGGGGAGTGGGGGAAGATCACTAGCATTCCTTCCCCTCATGAAGCTGCTCATAAGAAAGGCATCTCTATAAGAGGTTCTTAATCTGATGTCTAGGCATCTCTAGATGGGGTCTGTGGATGCCCTTCAAAGGATCTGAAAACCCATGGAACTGCTAGTAAAACTTTCTATGTATAATTTTGTAGAACAAAACTGTACTTCTGTTGTATTTTCAAAGAGATCTATGAACAAAGCAAGGTTATACTGACTAGAAACTGGATAGATATTTTTGTACTAAGTTCCTTTCAAGGCTGGTGGTTTTCTGATTACAATTGTAGTAGAAACAATAAGTCCTACATCCTTTAGAGGACTTAAACCATGTGGCTGTGATCATATAACCAGGTAACTGGAGAAGTTCTAGTTCCCAAACATTAATGAAATGGGTTTTTGTTTTGATCATTTTCTGGAATCTGTGAGATTAGATATTTGCTATTTTATTCAAGTTCAAATGTAACATAAATACATTTATACTTGAGAATAAAGTATAAATTCATCATTATCTTAGAAGATAATATTAACTAAAAAGAGTAGTTTTATCATTAAGTTAAAATTTAATGTCACTTTTTAAAAAATGAATCCAATCTATGTTCAATGTGGATGCAGGATGCATGGGGCTGATGCACAGGATGATTCAAGTAGGGATGTGGGGTGGGAGGTGGGAGGGGGCTTCGGCATTGGAGATTGTGTTCACCTATGGCTGATTCGTGTCAATGTTGGCAAAACAAATACGTATTGTAATTAAAAAAATTTAATAATAAAAAAAAAATAAAATAAAAGGGGAATCCTTAATATTTAATATACCAAATTTATAAAGATAATGTATATACAATAGAACATGAGCTAAATAAGATAACTGAAATCCATTTTGACTATAAAATAAGGTTCACCTATCAATGAGTAAATGCACGTTCACTAATAAGTTACAAGTAAAAGTGTATATTATTTTTCTCCATTGAATGTTTCATAATGATATTATTTTATTTCTCCTGTATTTGCCTATTGTCTGTCCCTCCAACTAGATTATACATTCAGGAAAACAAAGACTATTTTTAACTGTCATATATAAACTAAGGACCTCATAATACTTTTATTCATAGTTAATGCTAAAAAGAAAAAATAGGGGCAACCAGTCTGTTCCTATTTAATCCTTTTGTGAAAGATCAATGTTGTCTTCCATTTTTTTTTTTTTAGACAAATTGCTCCTCTCTGATCATTATCTTGTAAATAGGAATTATTTTGTAAGTCAATCTTTGAGGGGATCTGGTAATCAATTTATACTGTGTGCTTGTCAACTTGGGGAAATAGCTGGCATTTAACTCCAGTTTACAAGATAATTCATGCAAAAGAATAACTGATCAGTAAATGTTCTTAAACTTCACTGGTTATGCTTATAGTTACTAGGCCTCTAACATTTCAAAATGACATGAAACACAATGGAATATATTATGAAGGTAATTGTCAGCTTAGTTCCAAATCTCTATTTCCTTCCTCTGGTCAGTTAATTACTAAATTACATGTCATTTACTTCTCAAAGACAAACTGTAAACACTTTCATAGTTTAATCCCATTCTTCCAGGAAGAGAGCACTAGTAATTAGTCTTGTGTATCTTTGGGGGTGGGGACAGAGTGATTTATGAATAGGATGATCAGTAGGAAGGACTGCAAATCCCAGCTCTCTTTCATTACTGACTCAGGGCATGCATCTGGGTAAGAGCACAGAGCTGCAGCCCCAGCTTCTCTGAATGTACTGCTGACAGCATGGAGCTACTATAGCCCTCCCAGAGGAGTCGTGACAATTAATGAACTAATGTTAGTGGAAAATGGTGCACTTCTCTGTGGAAGTGACCTGATAATTATACACTATTATTGTCATCTAATCCAGTTATATCATCTATCTAATAGAAGTTTCTATGGAATTTAAAAGACAATAGATACTCTAAAAGGATAAGATCCTAACATAATTTTAAATGTAGTAGCAGCTACTTGTGGCCATATGTTCAAGAAAATAATCCTATTCTTGACTATATTTAACTTCTGTATATTGCCAATTATTTTTCAAATTTTAAGTTTGCAAAGCTTACTCTCACTGAAATGGGAATAAAGGGTTAGTTTTACATAAAGATATTGACTACATATTTTGTAGGTATGGTCAATGTTATCATGTAAGACCAATCAATGATAAAGAAAAACAGAAATCAAACTTTGTACATTCTAAAATTCTTCCAAAAATCACATGTGGAATGAGTTGTGGAAATAAATTAATATTTTCCAGCATATGTTAAAAAATGCTTGTAAAATTCAGTGACTTCAGTATCAGAAATCTGTTATTAATTAGAATTGCTAAATGGTAACCTACTTTCAAGTAAATTAAAATACTTGTTCATGAAACATGTCAAAATAGAGGAGCGTAACATCTTCCACTGTTACAGAAGAAATTTAGAAATGGCATTAAAACAAATTAAAGTCATCTGAGCAGATACAAACTTTTGTGCAAAATTCAAAGAAGAAAGTCTATTTTAGTAACTTTTAATATTTTATATATATATAAATAATAAAGAGAATATGAGTAGAGTCTGAAGTTCAAAGATATTCATGTGGAAATCCTAGTTTTGTTGATTTCTAATTGTATGGTGATGGGCCAGTCTATCCGTGGACCCGTTTCTGTATCTAGGGTACAGTATTAATGATCCTCTCTTGACAACATTGGTCTCCGATTTTGATATGAGTACACAGAATGCCTAATAGTGCTTAGTAAGTGGTGACTGTTCCTTAGGGGGTCATACTTTTGATATGCTTAATCTTTATTGGCCATGTACCAACAGACAGTGAAAGATTATCAGTAAGTTGGTTTTTTTTTGAATGGGAGAGGGGAGAGGATTAAGAATATTGCTAATAAAAATATTAGGAATCATAAACTTTGGGGGATTGATTATAATGAAATCAGCCTGTAAAAACTTTCTTCAATTATCTACCACAGTTAAACTCTATTTTACAACATTCTAATCACAATGACTTTGTAAAACATATAAATAAAATATATTTATAAAATATATAAATAGTTTTCATCTGTTCTTAAAAGGTATTGTTCTTTCATTATACTTAGGATGTGGACCTAAAAAGTAAAAAGAACACAAAGGTAATAAGTAAAACATAAAGAATCCTCACCTCCCATTTGATAATCATTTCCTTGGGTTGAGAAGCTTGAACTCTTATGTTTTGTGGATTCTTGTCTGGAGCTGAAAAATTATAAATATGAAAATTAATTTTCCCCATTGTATGATCTATAGATATATCATCCCTCTGCCCATAAAAAATAGATTTTTATATAACTTTCATTATATTTATTATATCTGGCCCAGTTTATAAAAAGATTCACAGCACTTTTATATAATGATTTTAGAATATATATATTTCACATATTATATTTATATATATTATGAAATGATCACAATAGTTAACATATCTCACCTCACATAAAGCATGTTTTATATATATATATATAGGAGTAAAATCATATTCATGGATTGATATTATTATTAGTCACTGGAGAATAGAAGACTTACTTTACCTATCATCATTTTAAACCTGCTCTTAAAATTCTAAACACACTATTTAAATATACATTTTAGTTTTAAATCTGCTTTACTTGTTCTTTTAGAATTATTGTTAGAAATGTGATATGAATGTTTGCCTCTATGTGAATAAAATTAAAGGTCATATATTAATATCAACAGCTAAGTTTTAGGGGCATCAAATAGGAAACAGCAGGTAATGCCCCCATGAAATATATTTGGATGAATCTATTTTATAAGAAGGGTTAAGTATGCAGTTTAGTGTCAAGATGAATTTATACTAAAATCATACAAGTACCTGATTATTATCTCTGCTTATATTTTCTCAATCCCCAGAGGGAATTATATCCTAGCATATTTATTTCAGACAGAGAGGGAAAAATACCATGCTATGACCACATTGTTAATCATTTCCAATTCAACAATACAAATTTCAGTACTATCAATATTTTGCTTTATTGGTTTATAACATTATATAAGGCTCATGTTTACAATATTATATTTTGAATTCTGTATATACTACAGCATGTTGGTTCTTGATAATTTTTTTTTAAAGCCTCTTGAGATTTTAGGTAGATATTAGATATCTATTTCATTATTGAGATATAAAAATACACTAAATGCATAAAATGGCATTACATGCAGTAAAAATTGAAAGCACTATCTATAACATATCCAGAGTTTTACTTCAGAAAGTTGAAATGAGGAGAAAAGTAAAGAGAAAGTTGACTTTAATATACACTGAACTTTAGTTTACAACTTATTTATGGTATCTGATTTTAACATAACACTCAGCTATCAGAAATTACTCAGAATAATGCCTGTTCATGTTCTTCAAACATTTATATACAACTTACAAGACTGATGCCCTTTGACTCTTTTCTGTGTTGTTAGCTCTCTACTGGAGGAAATCTAAAATACACCATGGCATCAATCCTTTTTATTAAAGATGTTCAAGGATATGGCAAACTGAAATATTTTGTTAGAAACTTGAGGTGTGAGCATCCATACCGGCTGGGGGTGTTTCGTGATGGCCTGATGGGTGGCTAGGCTGGCTTCTCCCAACTTCATTCACGGCTATGACCCTGAATTGGTATCTCACATATGGAGCCAAAGACAGCACGACTGTTGTTTCCTTTCCTTGGACTCGAGTCAGTTCTTCCCACCTTCCAGGCTCCTCTTTGTTTCCTTCAAATTCTACAATATACTCTGGCAGTGGGAACACAGAAAAACACATTAGAAAAGACTGAGAATGTTTAAGTTATACTAAGGTTTATATATAATATTAAATGTTTTAAAGGATGTTTTACGGATAATCCACTCATGTACCAATAGCTATAATATTAACTCTGGAGAGCACAGCTACCCCAAGCCTTCCCTACCGCTGATATTGCTATTGTGGTCATCTCCAGCCTCCCACGTCAGTCGAACACTTCTGTTCTGTCTTTCCGACAAGTGAAGGTTTTCTGGTGGATCTGGAACATCTGGGTAATAATGAAAAATAAAGATAAGGAAAAGGCAGATCATTGCCTTGTCAATCCCACTTCCTCACTCAGGCACACTGCAATCCTCTGCTTCTCTTCCATGCCCCTGCCTCCACTCTGACCTGCCAAATCTCACCTGACCTTCTGGTTCTATTCCAAATGCAGGTTCATCCACATCTGTTCCCATCTGTAAGTATTACCTCCCTTTACTATGACTAATACAGCTCATACACTTACTTGTATGCTTGGTTCATCTCTTGTATGGGACTAAACAGATCTTCCAGAATAGTAACCATACTTTATTCATCTTTACATCCCCAGTGCCTTGCACATAAATGTTTTGTGACTAAGTAAACAGTGTATTATCACTTAAATCATGCATGTGATTATCATATTAGAATCATAAACTTAGGTCCTATAAGTACAGGAAAATAAGAACTTGAATTTAGGCTTTCTTTTCAACATGCTTTGGATTTTTCATTTATAACAATGAATTACCAGGATATCATACCTGGAGTTCTAAAGAAGAGTAGGAAAGGGATTTATATTGGAAGAAGATATTGAGCTGATAAATGTTGTGACAGAGACTAGAAACCTGAGTAGGCAATGACAAATTTTAAACGTGTTGAAGACATGGAAATTTTAAGTACTTTAAACATAAAAGGAACAGCAAAAGAAAAAAAATGTATCACTAATGATCCTGACTTCTCAAATTTGGTTTCACTTCTCTCGTAAATTCAAGAACACATTTTTTCAGAGGAGACAATCAAAGTCATATCTAATGACACCTTCTTAGGTGAGCTTTCTTCTCCAAGTGGGAAAAAAACATCCATTATCCCTGTATTTAACAACTGTTGGGAATTTATACTGACAAACATTGTCTTTTCACTTCAGGAGACATTATATTTTTAAAATGTGGTCAGTGACTACGTTCACACTGTAGAATCCTAAATGATAATTTACCGTAGAGCCCTAAATAAGAATTTATTTCCTCCACAGGCTTGAGGATATCTGAACTCAGAGAATTTAAGCTTGTCTTCAGCACTTACTAAGTCTACTATTTCTCAAATTTCTTGAAACAACCAGTGCAGCCTGTTTTGTCTGATATTAAAATCTGCTCTTTCTGAGAATCACATAGAGCTGTGATAGATGGACTGCAACTGAGACCTAAAAGAATGTTGCTCTTCAAGGATGCTTCTGGTAGGGCTTTTGAAAGTAACTTCTGATTGAAAAGGGTCAACCATATGCTTTAAAAACTACTCTCCAGGAAAAAGAGTCTTTTAGAAACTATACATGGATTTGACATTTGTTACTGTCAGTTATGGGGACACGCTTCTTAAAATCAGAGACTGACCTGAAAACAGAGGGTATAAACTCCAAACTCCACAAAGTGGTATAGGATGCCCCCTATCTCATTAAATATTCATTATTTTATTTTCATTCTAAAAACATCTGGCAATTGCTTCATCAATAAATAGTACATATAGTCACTATTTAAAATGATCAAACTTTAATAGTTCTAGAAGATGGCAGCCTAATTACAAGACTGATATATCAAATTTCACAAGAAAATTTACATGGCATGTATCAGGTGGTAGGGACACTAGTATCTTTGCCATTGCTCAAAATACTTGAGGGCAAAGCCCATGGATCCTGACACTGACATTTAAAATTGTACCTGGGACAAACTCCAGTCTACCTGAATTTTAACCATTTGATCCGGTGAATCACTTACTGGAATGATTACTAAGGAGTGAACCTTTCTGCTTTTAGTTCCCTGAAATAGCTGAAATACATCTCCTAAAAGGTTTCTTTTGAACCAAGTCCATACCACCTATCATCTGATAGGTAAAAACCAAACATTTTGGGGAATTTTTAGGTGGTCATTTGTTTCACTTGAAACATGATGGTCATTTATCTCACTTGAAATAAAGTGGTCGTTGGCTTCACTAGTAAAGATCCAGCCTCTTTACTCATTTTCCACCAGCCTCCCTCAAGAGGGACTGAATTCTTTCCTCTCGATCTGTACCCAGGGGAGGCAACCTCCCTGTGAATCCCATTGACCAGAGTGCTAAGGATAGAAATGCCTATTAATAGTAAGGATTTATCTAGACACATGGTCAAGGCATTTAAGATACTTCCCTGGTGGCTTAAGACACTAAAAAACCTGCCTGTAATGCAAGAGACATGGGTTTGATCTCTGGGTCAGGAAGATCCCCTGGAGAAGAGAATGGCAACCCACTCCAGTATTCTTGCCTGGAGAATTCCATGGACAGAGGATCCTGGCGGGCTACAGTCTATGGGGTCGCAAAGAGCTAGACATGACTGAGTGATTAACACTTTCTCTCACCAAACCACTTTTAAGGACTGTCAGCAAGCTAAAGGAAAACTAAGTGCTAGCCACTGAAATACAGTAATAAGAGAAAATTAAAATTAAAAGACGCTCACTCCTTGGAAGGAAAGTTATGACCAACCTAGATAGCATATTCAAAAGCAGAGACATTACTTTGCCAACAAAGGTCCGTCTAGTCGAGGCTATGGTTTTTCCAGTGGTCATGTATGGATGTGAGAGTTGGATTGTGCTGAGTGCTGAAGAATTGATGCTTTTGAACTGTGGTGTTGGAGAAGACTCTTGAGAGTCCCTTGGACTGTAAGGAGATCAGCCTTGGGATTTCTTTGGAAGGAATGATGCTGAAGCTGAAACTCCAGTACTTTGGCCACCTCATGCGAAGAGTTGACTCATTGGAAAAAACTCTGATGCTGGGAGGGACTGGGGGCAGGAGGAGAAGGGGACGACCGAGGATGAGATGGCTGGATGGCATCACTGACTCGATGGATGTGAGTCTGAGTGAACTCCGGGAGTTGGTGATGGACAGGGAGGCCTGGTGTGCTGTGATTCATGGGGTCGCAAAGAGTTGGACATGACTGAGCGACTGAACTGAATTGAACTGAAAAATTTCTTTGTCAGGTTCTCAGCAAAAAGTAAACAGTTCACACAACTTAAGGTGATTCAGTGAGTTTGTAATAAAGACTCAAAAGATATGAGCAGAATATCTGGGGTGGGGGGTGGGGTGCGGGCAGTTACTAGAATTCCGCCAGGGAGAGCTGTGTGGACAAAGCCTCTCAGAGCATAGATGACTATGGCAGAGGCACGCAGCCAGCCTGCAGGGAGGCGGTATCTGGAGGATACACCCTCCACCCACCACCTCTCCTGCCAGGGCTCCCCACTGGCCAAAGCAAATGAAAGCTTGAGGGTAAGCGGTTTATCGATTGCCACCGTTTTCCAGATTCAGAGAGCAGGTAAGACTGAATCCAGAAGGGAAACAAGGAGAGCTATCCAGCAGTCTACAGGCGGTAAACATGGACGACTGCAAGCATAACTGTACTGATTGTGCCAAAGGGGCATGCACATTGCTTTCTAATTAGAATTATTATTTAAAAAAAAATCAGAAGCCTTTCTCTGCATAAGAACCCATCAAGTCCCTCCCTCTCCTTCCGAATGGGGCCCTGGGAATTGAGCTCGGTCCGGCCTCTGGTTTAGATCAGGACCACTGTTTAATCACCACTGGACCCCACCCTGACCTCTCCACACTAGCCCACCTCTGTCCCTCAGCCACATCTCTCTGTATACAGGTCAAAGGTCCTGGGAACTCAAGCATACTTCAGTTTTCTTTCTGCTGATAGCATCACCTACCTCCCACTGCTTCTGGCAACAGTACCCAAGCAGAAAAAAAGAAATTAAGCATTACTTAACTTCTTTAGAATAAGAAGAGGTAAAAGCATTTGAAAGTAGGGTAACTAATGGAAAAATTCAAACTAACAAACATGCACAGGCTTAATGATCATTGGCTTAATTGCCAAGAACAGTGAATTTAATCAGTAATAGAGAAAAAAATGAACAAAGATTTCTCAATTAGTTACTACACTTACCAAGGACAGTTACTTGCGTCATATCAGCAATGCTATCCAGAGCAGTGTGAGCTGAACATGAGTATATACCTTCATCTTCCATGGTGACATTAGATATTGTCAGATTAGCTCCATCAATAATTATCCTACCAGGAAAAAAGTGAGTCTGTGATGAGGATGAAAATAATAGAAACAAAAGAAATGTAATCCTGTTGAAAATAAATATTCCTCATGGAAAATATTTCAAGGAAGAATTTAAAAAAAAAAGCCTGTCACATAATGCATTTTATTGGAGAATTCAATAGTTGAAAAATGTGGATAAAACATTACTAAAACGCACAAAAATGTCTACAAGTCATGAAAGGAATCAGGTTTGTTTGTTTGTAATTTATGAACTCCAACCATCTGTGATTCATGGATCAGTGATGAAACTGTCTTGCCTGGTATGTCTAAAGACTGTGTAATAATTAGCATACATTTGAATAATTCGTAATGCATGTTTGGGAAACCACCTACACAGGATCAACTAGGGTGCTTCTTACAAAGATGGATTCCTGAATCACACCTCAGGTCTACAGAGCCGGGATATCTCAGTTGAAGTGTGGTAATCTATCTTTGACAACTTTCTCTTTTCTCCATCCTTCCAACCTCCCACAGAGAATGCACATTAAGATCTGGTACAAATTAAACTGTGACTCATTTGAACACTAGATGGCAGAGTAGGACTTCTTTTTGGAAATTATTTGATGCTTTATTATTTGCCAATTTTTATTGAGTTTACATTTTTAAAATAAATTATACCTTTTATTCTATGCCTATGTATTATTAGCCTAGTTATTCATTTTTAAAAATTAAAGTTCCATTAAATTTGAGACATGTTCACAGCAGTTTTTTATCTGGTTGAAATAAACAGTCTTCCTTGTGGAGGAGAGAAAATCTTAATTTTTTAAATATAAAACTCATATAAACTGTTAAAAATTGAGTTAAAAGAAGCCCCTTAAAAGTATAGTAAAGTTAAATATGGTTCTTTCCTTTGATGACAGACAATGTCAGCCCCTTAGCTTTATGCCAATAACAACAATTTGCCAACTGATACTACCTGTTATTGCTAGTCAAGAAACTCACTATAATTCTAATGAAGAAGCTTTGCCATAAATTAGTTTCTCAGTTCATGTTAGCTATGTGTCCATTTGGTACAAATATCCGAATATTACATACACTTACAACCTTGAAAAATTTACTTGCTTAGATGAAGAAATAGGATTTAATAACCTTTTCAGGAGGGCTGTTTGAGCCCTGCACATCCACGAGGGCCCAGAGAAGCTGAAATATAGCCTAAAATATACGATCTTTTTGCCAAGATTTATCCCCAAGTGCGCAGCTGCTTCAGGCCAGAAAGAAAGGGCAACTTTTCTGTAATGCTCTGTTTTAACAACTCAGAATTGTGCCTATTTTTAATCAAGGTAGAATGACGTGGTTCTTGAAATGTGGTAGCTATGCTGTACCAAGAGAGGTTATTAAAATTCCATGCACTGGCCTCAGGCCAGGTTCTGATTCAGAACTTCTAGGAACAGGGCAAGGACCTCTGCATTTGAACAAGATAACTAGGGAATTCTCGCTCACATCAAAATTTGACTATATGTGTTAGCAAGGATGCACTCTGCTGTGCAGAAATAAGAAATAGCTCCAATTTCTGAGTGCATAAGAACACAACACTTTAGGTCTCTCTTATGTTTCCATTAGAGGTCAACTGTATTCTGCTTGAAGAAGTCCTTTCATTACATCTGTTAAGCATATTATACATTTAAAAAATGGATTCTACTATACTCATAGAACCTGCTCTCTGGTTTCATCTCCATCTCTGTCCCTCCTAGTCTTTCCCCCTGTTTTTACCTGTTTAATTACCTTCCTTGAGAACCTTGCCATTACCTGCAATGTCTCACCTCCCTCATCTGAAACATCTAGCTTGCTAGTCCCCAAACCATGTTAACCTCCACTGTTTTATTGCTCCAGTCTGTCTGTGTAACAGCCAGACTTCACTCCAGACAACATGACAACATGGTTCTCTCTTTGGGGACCTATGTTTGAGGCTCCAACTATGACTGTGTAATCCTGAACAAAACTTGGAGCCTAACTCATGTTATCTAAGAAATGGGTATAACAATATTTTCTTTCTCTTCAGCAGAAGTAAATGAGGGAAAAACACACAAAATGATTGGTGTACAGAGCCTGGCTTAGTATGTGCTCAGAGAATGTTACTAATAATATTAATCAAATTGATTCAATTCATTGTTGGCTCATAACTCATCACATTTCTTAATGTCCCCAACTACCCTTCCTTCTCCCTTTCTGCTTGAACAAACTACCTTCATCTCTTAGGAAGGGACCCTTCTATCCTTATAATCTCTGCCTAATCTAATGCCTTATAGCTCTGAATCCTTATCTTCCAGCCCTAAGCTCTACCCCATTCATTTGCTGTAATTTTCAAGGGGAAAAAGTACCCCTTCCATGATGCCAAGATAAAGCCTTCCCATGTGTGCTCTTGACACCTTTCCCCTCTCATCCTCCTGTTCACAGACATATAGACACATCCCAAACCCCACTGTGACCTCCCCTGCAAGGCAGTCCTTCACTCTGTCGTCATGACAGTCTGCGTTACATTTGTTAAGCACAGTCAAAATTTTACAAATGGATTGATGTCACATCCATTTTCCATTTCATTTTTCATTGTTAACAACACTATATTGTCTAGAGCCTCCTACAGGATAGAAATCCACAGAAAATCCCTTGAGATCATTCCAGCCTTCCTAACAGGTTTGCTGTGAGGATAATCAAGAGAAAGCAAGGATGAGAGGCACTAAAATAACATGAGGCATCCGGCAGTTATAAAGGCCCAGGGTGGCAGGTCTCAACACTCATCACACCCCTGTATGTGACAGGAGGCAGGAAGGAAGATAAGCAGGTATTTTCACTTCTTTTTCCCTCCATGTGTCTTTGGATCAGAAATTTAACCACTTTCTAGGTAAAAGCTCTGACTTAAGCCTAGTGATGAAAAGGCACCCCCAGCAGAAGGTGGGAGAGAGGAGCCTACTAATGGTTCCACAGAAATTTAGTGGACACCTGTGATCTCAACTTCCTGCTAAAATTTCACGCCTGCTCCTGGCTTCAGTCAAGACTAGCCAGCAACAGTCACTCCCAGCCCTTCCCACCATAGATATCCCGTCTATGTTAAGGTTATTGTCCTTCCCGCTACCCGTATTTAAAGAAAACTAGAAGAATATCTGCATTACTTAGGTGACCAGATAGCCAGAGCCAGCATCCTGCAGAAGCTGTAAAACTGAGTCACAGAGGCCGTTTTGAATGTATGGATTCAGTGCCTAAATATGCAGGTAACATCACCAACAAGCCATGAGTCTGATTTCCTTCTCAGCTACAACCCAGAGAGGATCCCAGATAACTAGACAGTAGTGAAAACACAAGGAGAATGTGGGGACATCTGAGCAGCTGATGAATTGACTGATACCTAACCAAAGGCTGAAGATCTCTGCTGCAGTGTGTAGCCTATTAGGTATCATTGCTATTCTTTTATGCCCCCGACAAGTGGTTGCAGTATGTATGCTGTCTTTCCACAAACATTACATTTACAGAAGAGATGCGATAGTATAAATTAAGTACCTAGGTTAAGACCAATCAGTACCTTTAGAGAGAGGTGGCACACATACTCACAAATACCAAAGGAGACCAACCAGGTAACAGAAAGGAGACGAGAGTACTGGAGAAATGAGTAGAATGGATCATCACAACTAAATTGGACTGTGTAGTGAGTATATTCTAGTACTTGGTGTTAATGCACAGTAATCCTATGATGAACTTACCCTGAAAAACTTTTTTTGAACTAAACTGTGTTATAGAATAAAAACTAAGGCACAGAAAAGTTAGGCAACCCGGAGAAAAGCATAATTCCAAAAGATATTCCATGAACCCCAATGTTCACTGCAGCACTATTTACAACAGCTTGGACATGGAAGCAAGGTTAATGTTCACCGAGAGGGGAATCAATGCAGAAGACATGCCACGTATTCACAATGGAATAAATTCAGCCATAAACAGGAATCAAACGGTGCCGTTTGCAGAGATGTGGATGAACCTAGAGACTCTCATACAGAGTCAAGTCAGAAATACTAACACGTGTATGTGGAATGTAGATAAAATTGGTATAGATGAACCTATTTGCAAAGCAGAAATAGAGACAGATGTAGAGAACAAATGTGTGGATACAAAGGTGGCATTGTGGTGGGAAGAGCTGGGAAATTGGGGCTGATGTGTATACAGCACTATGTGTAAAACAGATAACTAATGAGAACCCACTGTGCAGCACAAGGAACTCTACTTACTGCTCTGTGGTGACCTAATGGGAAGGAAGGAAAAAATAAAAGTGGGATATATGTATATGGGTGGCTGATTCACTTAGCAGTATAGCAGAAAATAACACAGCACTGTAAAATTTTTACTTCAATAAAAATTTTAAAAATGCAGAAAAAAGTTCGGCACCTTGTCTAAGGTCACAAGCCCAGTTAAGCTACAACGCTGGTATTCCAACCCAGGCCTCTGGGCTTCAGAGCCCATGCTCTTAATAATAACATTGCCACCACCTCGTGGAGAAAAGCAAGTCCTGTCTAACGATCTTCAGATTTAGACATCCAGAATGATGGATAACAAAATAAGCCTGCAGGTGAGACTTGGATCAAACATGGTCACTGTTTAATACCTAACTCAGCAACAATGCAAAAGAAAGGAGAATGGTCCTCTGCTTTCAAAAGACAGCATATGTATTCAGTAAATAATATTTTCTTTGATGTACTTAATAATGTTTGGAACTAGTCAGTATCTATTCATACATTATTCTATATTCTCTTCTCAATTTTTATATATTCTCTACAAAGAAAGTGGACGGCTCAAAAATGTACTTGTCCACTCTTAATTAATGGGAAGTGTTCAAGATATGATTTAGGTTCTGCCCATGAGACAGACTCCTGTGAGACTGGGAGGGAGAAGGGACAGGACACCAGCTCCTCCTCTGGGGCCGTGTGAGCCACTCAGTTGTGTCTGACTCTTTGCGACCCCATGGATTGCAGTCCATCAGACTCCTCTGTCCATGGGATTCTCCAGGCAAGAATACTGGAGTGGGTTTCCATTCCCTTCTCCAGGGGAATCTTCCCGACCCAGGGATCGAACCCCAGTCTCCTGCATCGCAGGCAGATTCTTTGCTGTCTGAGCTACCAGGGCCCTGTGAGCGACAGAGACTCTGGCACAAGTCACAACTGTCAGTGTTGGGGTCTCCAGGAGCACCAATGGGCTGAGGGGCCAGTGAAGGCAGCAGCAACATCAGCCATGTGGACTGCAGCTGCAGGACCACACCACTGAGAACCCAAAAGCTCAGGAAGCACCGTCCTCAGGCCTAACTTCTCCAGTCTTGCCATGGCTCGGTGGGCACCCAAGCCCGAGCACAAGTATAATAACAGGACTGCGTTTCCTGCCCTTACAGAATGGTGCACATTATATGAAAGTGAAGTCGCTCAGTAGTGTCCGATTCTTTGCAACTCCATGGACTGTAGCCTATCAGGCTCCTCCGTCCATGGGATTTTCCAGGCAAGAACACTGGACTGGGTTGTCATTTCCTTCTCCAGGAGATCTTCCAGACCCAGAGACTGAACCTGGGTCTCCCGCATTGTAGACAGATGCTTTACCGTCTGAGCCACCAGGGAATCTCATATATGAAAAACAGCTAGTAAAAATGAAAAGACCAATGTTTGAGGGCAAAGTGAAAAAAGTACATTATATGACCTTTTAAATATTGCCTTAAAGACTGAAATGTAATAATCAGTTTTTATCTTAATGCAGTGTAAATACTTTTACCACTATTTTTCTTTCAAATGCAAGGTTTAATCCCAAGCCAATATCATGAGATACGGTAATGGTGTACTTACCTGCCATCCTCAGTGCCATTAATCTCAAAGGCTTCTCCATCTTTACTCCAGGACAACTTCAAACTGTGTTTCAGATGTGAGTCACATTTGCTCTCACAGTGTAATTCCAGTAAATGTGATTTGGGGACCCGAGGATTCTTGGGAGAAACTCTAAGGGTTGTAGCATCTGTTTTTATAAAACAAAGATACCAGTCAGAAGTACAGAACAGCTGATTTTATTGTCAAAGTGAAAGTAAAAGTAACTCACAGTCGTGTCTGACTCTTTGTGACCCCATGGACTATACAGTCCATGGAATTCTCCAGGCTAGAATACTGGAATGGGTAGCCTTTCCCTTCTCCAGGGGATCTTCCCAACCCAGGGATCAAACCCAGGTCTCCTGCATTGCAGACAGATTCTTCACCAGGTGAGCCACAGGGAAGCCCAAGAAAACTGGAGTGGGTAGCCCATCCCTTCTCCAGGGATCTTCCTGACCCAGGAATTGAACCAAGGTTTCCTGTATTACAGGAGGATTCTTTACCAACTGAACTCTCAGTGAACACTTAAGTTATCAACAAGTTGGCAGCACTGGGACTATTGTCAAGTACCTGTCATTTAATCAACCAAAATGGTCAACAGTTATTGTCAAATCTTCATGCACTATTTATCACATTGTCATTTCTTAACATCACATATCCTTACTAATTTTGTTCCATCCCTGCCAGGGCACCTCGCTGGAAGTATTAATTAATAACACTATCCCTTTCTACTTCCTAGACAAAGGGAATAAGAAGAAAGCAAGGAAGCAAATGCATCCAGATGTTGAAAATAATATAAATTCTCCTTCTAGTACTCTGGATATGTGATAACAATACCATAAAGAAAAGAAGAAAATCAAATCATTTCCTATTATCATGCTTATTAGCACAAACCTGAGGTTAAATGGTGCAGCCTACGCACAGATGAACTAACTGCACGAAGGTGTGGAATGTGAACACAAGCCCCATGAAGGCAGAGGCTGTATCTGTTTTGTTACTACATTCAAGTGTTCACAGAACCCAGAAGGGAGCCTGTATATAATAGGTACTCAATATGTATTTGTTGAATGAGTTACAGTTGAGTCACATTTTGAAAATAAAGTAGTAATATCAATACTATAAAGCTCAAACATTGGTATCATGGCTATATTGAAAAATGTTTTATTATAACTGTTTCAAACATATAATCCTTACTCCTAGGGACCATAATAAAGCTGACTTCCAATTTCACAATCATGCCCTAGTATTTGCTATCTATATGTTACTCAAAAGCTGATTAAAATGTGAAAGTGTTAGTAATATTAATTATTTGATATCCTAAGCACAAAATTTGAAGAGATTATCAAACAGAATTAATTCCAAGTAAATTATAACTAAACATCCTATTCCTAATTTGAAAGTCAGAAATTTATTGAATGATAACCAATACTGTATGGTAAGCACTTGTTTAACAAGACTCTGAAGTTCACATTCATTGTGACATTTTATAATTATAACAATTCTTTGAAAATATCTCTGCCTTACAGAGAAGATAAAGGCTAAAATGAAATTAAGTAATGATACTAATATTTTCTAATTAATAAGGGATTGAACTATAATTTGAACTCAAGACTGGAAGAGACCAAAACTCATGCTTTCATGGCTAATAAACACATGAAAGGATGCTCAACATCATTCATTATTAGAGAAATGCAATTCAAAATCACAGTGAGTTATTATCTCATGCCAGTCAGGATGGCCACCATCAAAAAGTCTACAAACCATGAATGCTGGGGAGGGTGTGGAGAAAAGGGAACCCTCTTACACTTTAGGTAGGAATGCAAACTGGTACAGCCACTATGGAGAACAGTGTGGAGATTCCTTAAAAAAAGGAAATTAAACTGACATATGACCCAGCAACCCCACTGCTGGACATACACACCAAAGAAACCAGATTTCAAAGAGACACATGTATCCCAGTGTTCACTGCAGCACCATTTACAATAGCTAGGACATGGAAACAACCTAGATGTCCATCGGCAGACGAATGGATAAGGAAGCTGTATATATACACAGTGGAATCTTATAATGAGGTGGGTGAAACTGGAGTCTATTATACAGAGTGAAGTAAGTCAGAAAGAGAAACAATACAGTATATTAACACATATATATGGGATTTAGAAAGATAGTAATGACGATCCCATATGCAAGGCATCAAAAGAGACACAGATGTGGAGAACAGACTTTTGGACTATGTGGGAGAAGATGAAGGTGGGATGAATTGAGAGAATAGGAAAAAAAAAAAACCTCATGCTTTTAATCACTCTGCTGTATAGCCTCTTAATCAACTCCACTCTTGACATTCTTATTTGTAACAATTACACCCTTAATGTGGTGTATTGCACTGACTAACTTGCTTATATTGAAGAACCGTGTGTCCCTGGGATAAAGCCCACTTTATCATGATGCTTTTAAATTGTTGTTGGGTTAAAAAAAAGTATGCCTTTAACTCTCATGGATATGGTTCCTATATACCCTTTATATATACAATGGACATTAGAGCAGACCAAAAGTTTATAAACTTGGCCTTCTCTCT
Source organism: Nanger dama (assembly GCA_917880005.1). Classification (NCBI taxonomy): domain Eukaryota; kingdom Metazoa; phylum Chordata; class Mammalia; order Artiodactyla; family Bovidae; genus Nanger; species Nanger dama. The sequence goes on along the minus strand of CAKJTW010000016.1, from coordinate 34,857,005 downwards.
GGCCGCTAGCAGTTTCGAGGTCCACTTTGGGCCAAGCACTGTGTTGGGCAGTAGGGAGGTCAAGGTTTATTTGGATTCCAGACTTCACTCTCATTACCTTTTACCTGGCAGAGCTGCTCAACTTTGATTCAGGTTTTATAATGTACAAAGGGATCCCCAGGTTCAGCAGTAAAGAATCTGCCTACAATACAGCAGATGCAGGTTTGATCCGTCAGCTGGGAATATCTCCTGGAGGGAGGACATGGTTACCCACTCCTGTATCCTTGCTTGGGAAATCCCATGGACAGAGGACCCGGGCAGGCTACAGTTCATGGGATTGCAAAAGAATTGGACACAACTTAGTGACTAAACAACAACAACAAATAAAGTATAGGAAGAATCATCTTCATTGACATTATCAGAGTATTTTAAAAATTATATGTATCATTTGAAAATGCAGAGAGACACCCAATATAAGTTGACATCACACAACATTAATGTTCCTTAAAAACATAGTCCATGGGGTTGGCAGGTTGGGTAACTTTGGGTACAGAAAAAAATACAAGAAAAGAATAAAAGAATATAAGATACAGATGGACCTAGAGAGTGTCATACTAAGTGAAACCAGTCAGACAGAGAAGAAGTATCGTGTGACACCCCTTATATGTGGAATCTAAAAACAAATGAACTTACTCACAAAACAGAAACAGACTCACAGACTTAGAGAATGAGTCTATGGTTGCCGGTGGGAAGGATGGGAGGGTAGTTATGGAGTTTAGGGTGGACATGTACACACTCCACATTTAAATCAGGTGATCAACAAGGACTGACTGTCTAGCACAGGGAACTCTGCTCATTGTTATATGGCAGTCTGGATGGGAGGGAATTTGGAGCAGAATGGATACATGTATATGTATGGCTTACTCCCTCCACTATTCATCTGAAATTATAACAACATTGTTTGTTAACTGGCTATAATAAATAGAAAACAAAATACAAAATGAAAAGGTAAGAAAATATAAGACAGCAAAGAAGCAATGACAGAATAAGAGAAGGAAAGGAGTGTGTGTGTGTGAGACAAAGAGAAATGTTAAGGTAAGACTTAACACAGATGATCACACAAATATGCACCCAGTCACCTAAGCAGAGGTAGTGACTGGTATGACAGTGACCTGCCACAAGAAACACAAGTCCTCCCTACATTTACTATACACACGTATGTGCGAGCTCAGTCATGTCTGACTCTTTGTGACCCCATGGATTGTAGCCTGCCAGGTTTCTCTGCCCATGGAATTCTCCAGGCAGTCTCCTCCACTGGCAGGCAGATTCTTTACCACTGAGCCACCGTTCTCTGTGTTTTCCTGACAAGGGTTCTCTGAGCAATTTTAAAATCAAAATATTGATGATGCTTGTGGGTCTGGGTTCCAATTAGCCTGAGTCTAGGTGCAGAGATGCTCCTCTCTGGGACACTGATATATTTTGGCACATACTTAACTTTTGTGAGCACTTAGAAATAAAATAGGTTGCTTGGACAAGAGAAAAAACACAAAGCTGTTTATGATTTAAAAACAGGATGAAAACCTTTGCCATTCTGTCATGCCCTAGTCTTTACAAAAACGGATCCCTTTTGAATTTATTTCTGAAATTTTTGGTTCTAAGAGTTGAATACTGATGACATTTCATTGAGTTGGTTACTGAAAAAAACAGTTACAGAAATATACCAAAATAGGGGATTTTAAAGTGTTGCTGGTCATCCATCACCAAGAACACCCAGCTCTCTCTTATAATGGTATAAAGCTATGGACACATCACTGACATAGCCTCTAATTCTTGTGCTGGTCTTTTAGATGAAATCTGATCTAGGGAAAAGGGAAAGCTGAAGCCGTGTGACAGTTTATGCAAAGTAAAATCAAAATAAAATTACTTCTGATATCCAGACTGGCTGTGACTGCTGTTTTTCCTTTCGCATTTTCTACCCAACAAGAGTAGGAACCAGCATCTTCTTCGGTGGTCTCGGTGATCTGTAACGTGCCATTCTCATGGACATGATACCTTCTGCCATCGAGAGGTTTTGCTTCTTCCACTTTCTGCCTATGGACATAGAAAGCATGAATTAATTTGGGCTATGATTGAATCGTATGTTTGTTTTTTTTCATACTGGCCACTGGTGTCATTCAATCTCATCCTTTCTTCACAAACTTAGCAAACCTTACAAAATTTTCCATTATACTTAACAATTCTTTAAAATATTATGTATTTGGTTGCACTGGGTTGCTGGGTCTTAGTTGTGGCACGTGGGACCTAGTTCCCCGACCAGGCATTGAACCTGGGCCCCCTGCATTAGGAGCACAGATCTCAATCGCTGGACCACCAGGGAAGTCCTTACTATTTTTTTTTGTAATAGGTGGTAAGTGTATATCTTACCTGCCCGAGTAGACTGTAACTGGAGGAAATTTGAGTCTGAGCTCTGTGTCTCTGCTGTATTTATAATAGCTCTCAGTACCACTTTGCATCTGTCCTCAGAGTTTAATAAATTGTTTCTGCCTTATTGATGGTGAACTCTTTAGTTAATCATTGCTGCGGGGTACTAAATGGGAAAGCTAGTAATTGAAAGAGATAATGAACCTTCTGAACCTCCGGCTGTCCAGAGTGAACATTGGTCATTCAGAAATATTATAGGCCAGGAAGACATCCCTGTCCTGTGGACATGGATTACATTTACCCTTATCAACACAAAGTCATTTTCTCCAACATTCATCCATTTTCCAAGCTTTTTTCTGCCACAACTTGATTCACCTTCTACATTTCACAATAAGAGGCTGCTGAAGAGAAAACAGCCAAAGGACAAATTCTTGCTACTGCTCACAGGAGATGTTAGAGGGTTGGGACTAGGGTAAGGGAAGAGAGGCACTTGCCTAAGAGACAAAGTTTAAGGGTTGCCCCCACCCCCACCCCAAATCTCAGTAATCCAGATAAATACTTTTTCAAAGTATTTTTCCTTTTGTTTCTGATGTGGATCATTTCTAAATTCTTAATTGAATTTGTTACAATATTGCTTCTGTTTAATGTTTTGGTTTTTTGGCTGCAGGGCATGTGGGATTTTACTTCCCCGACCACAGATCGAATCTGCACCCCGTCTTGGGATAAGAATTCTCTGTCTTTGGAAAAAACCACTGGACCACCACGGAATTCCCAAGGTATGTAAATATTTTAATGTGATATTTGCACACATCAAAAATAATGCAAAAAGATCCACAATGAACAAAATAGCTACTGATAGGGCGAGGAGTCCGTTATGGCCCAAAAGGAGGCGGGGGCCGGCACTGAAGGCTGGCCGACGCCCAAACAGGAACCAAGAGGCAGACCGACCTTCCGGGGCCGGCCTAGAGGCTCTGGTCCAATCAAGGGGGCAACACGAAAACCAAGGACACCGATCACCACCGTAACCTACATCTGCTGCCTTATCTGGAGAAAGACTTGGCCTATTCCCAGCCCCGGCTATAAAAACCCTCCCGCACCCCCTCCTGCTTTGCAGATTCCTTTGTTCCCTCGCTCGCTTGCCCCTGGGAGTTCTGCCCGGGAGCGATCGCCCAATAAAGGCCTTTTTACTAATGGTCCCTAGAAGTGGCTTTTCTTCCAGCGGAGTTTTCTTACATCTGGCGCCCAATGTGGGGCTCGAGGTGAGGGCCTCTGACACTTGCCGTTGGGGCCCCCTCGAGCTCCACCGCCGAGGTAGCCCCGGACCCAGGCGACTGACCAACCTCCCGGACGGCAGAATACGGGGTAAGTCCCTTCCGGCTTTGGATCCCGCCATCTCTGGCGACCACTTCCCTAGGGCCTGGTAATTGGTGCACGTTACTGGGCCCTCCTCAGGTTCTCGGTTCGTGAGGGAGACGTCCTGAGCGACCGGGTAACCTCTCCGGCTCCAGGAGCCTCCTCGGTCTCCACTCGGGAGGGGAGACGTCCTGACCGAGTGTGAAGACCCTCCGGCCTTTAAGGCCTTTCCTCGGTCCCTAGCTTGCGAGGGGGACGCCCTAAGCGGCTGCGGGGATCCTCTGGCCCCCTGGCCCGCCCAGAGACGTCTGGACGGCAGGGGCAACCTCCGCTGTTGGTGGTCGCCATGAGATTGACAGCCTCCAAACCCGACCCCCAATATTCTACTCCTTTAAAGTGCCTACTGGCTAATTTGTGGACCCTAAGACTAAGGGATATATCCGCCCCAAACAGCTTACTTTCTTGTGTTCGCAGGCCTGGCCTCAGTATTCTCTCGATAATGGCTCACAATGGCCGGCCACAGGGACATTAGACTTTAACGTCCTCCGTGATTTGGATAATTACTGCCGGAGAACGGGAAAATGGTCTGAGGTCCCTTATGTCCTGGCCTTTTGGGCGTTACGCTCCCGCCCACCCTGTGCACTACCTGCGCCCCCTAACCAGATCCTCCTTACCATGGCCCCCCGACCCCTCCCTCCCAGGCCAAGCCCGTTCCTCCCTCCTCCGGAGACTCGGCTTTTACCATCCCCCCAGAAGAGCTGACCGCCCCCTCCCCCCGTATGCTTCCACTCTGCCTCCTACCTCCTCCGCCCCGCCCACTCCTTCTGCCTCGCCCACTCCTTCTGCCTCACCTACTCCCACCTCCGCGCCCGCCCTAAAAGCCCCTCACCCAGCTCTGGCTCCAGCAACACCTGGTCCCATTCTTTACCCTCCCCTCCCGTCAGTGGCCCCGCCGCCTTCTCCGGTCAGCTCCCATACTCGTTCTCATAGCAGCTCACAGGAGCCTCCTTCTTCCGTTTCTTCTCCTTCCACCCCAGCTCCGCTGTTTCCTTTGCGACAAGTAGCTGGAACTGAGGGCCCTAGCCCAGGTCCACGTCCCCTTTTCCCTCCAGGACCTGGCCCAGATAGAGGCTAAACTGGGGTCTTTCTCTTCTAACCCTACTCAGTACATTAAACAGTTCACAGGCCTGACTCGCGCCTATGCTTTGACTTGGCAGGACATCTATGTTATTTTGGGGTCTTCCACCACCCCAGAAGAGAGGCAGGCTATCTGGATGGCAGCCAGAGCTCAGGCCGACCAGAGGCACATTGCCAGTCCCTCTCCCGAGCACCCCCGGGGCCCGGGCGGTCCCTGACTTTGACCCTGATTGGAACTATCAGGAGGGGGTGGTGGCCAGCAACGAGTACGCTATATGATAGAGTGCCTTATTGATGGGATGGAGGTTTCCTCTCATAAGGTTGTAAATTTCCTTAAGCTGGATGAGGTGACTCAGGGGCCTGAAGAAAATCCGGCCATGTTCCTCAATCGGCTTACTGAGGCCCTTATTCAATACACTAGGCTGTCCCCTGAGTCCCCCGTAGGGGCAGCCACCCTTGGCCAGTCGTTTTATCTCTCAGTCTGCCCCTGATATCCGGAAAAAGCTGGCCAAGGCTGAGGATGGCCCTCAGACCCCTATCCGAGATCTGGTGAAAATGGCATTTAAGGTCTACAACGCCCGTGAGGAGACTGCTGAGGCCAGCTGAAAGGCGAGGCTCAAGCAGAAGGCCGAGTTCCAGGCGAGCCTCCTAAACCAGCAAACCCAAGCCTTGGTAGCAGCCCTGAGGCCGACGACGGGCTCGGGGCCCCCAAAACCCCCTCCGGGGGCATGCTTCAAGTGCGGCCAAGAAGGACACTGGGCCAGGAGGTGCCCCGATCCGCGGCCTCCATCCAAGCCATGTCCACTGTGCAAACAACGAGGACATTGGGCCAGCGACTGTCCCCAGGCCTCTCGGGCCCCGACCTCTAGGGGCCGGGGACCAGAGCGCCCCAGGGAGGCTCCCGACCCTACTCCGGCTTTGGAGCTGCTGAGCTTCGACGAAGACTGATGCCGCCCAGACTCGGGGACCCCGATCACCCAAGCCGAGCCCAGGGTAACGCTCCAGGTAGCGGGTAAGCCTATCAACTTCCTGGTTGATACGGGGCTACCTATTCAGTCCTCCCTTCCTCTGGGGGCATCTTACATCCTTCCCAGATTTCGGTTATGGGAACTGATGGCCGACCTTCATGTCCTCTCCAGACCCAACCACTGTCCTGTCAATTAGATTCCTGCATGTTCACTCACTCCTTTTTAGTTATTCCTTCCTGCCCTACCCCGCTTTTGGGGAGAGATATACTCGTTAAGCTAAAGGCCACCCTCCACCTGACCCCGGATCGGCTCCCACGTCGGGGGCCTTCCTGATGCTACTCACAGACCCCCTGGCTCCTCCTGTTAGTCCTGAGGTCTGGGACACCCGAGGTCCCGGTGGTGGCTCGGCACCACCCTCCAGTCCTTATTCGGCTACGAGATCCCACTTCTTTCCCAGCTCGACCCCAATTCCCCTTGTCGATCCATAGCCTTAAGGGACTAAAGCCCATCATCGACCGTCTCATGGGACAGGGTCTCCTAATCCCCACGACCTCTCCTTGTAACACGCCCATCCTTCCTGTCCGGAAGGCTTCCGGTGACTACCGGCTGGTGCAAGATCTCCGCCTGATCAACGCAGCGGTGGTCCCCGCCCATCCGCTTGTCCCTAACCCTTACACCCTCCTCTCCTCTATCCCTCCCCAAACTTCTCATTTCACTGTTATTGACCTCAAAGATGCTTTCTTTACCATCCCACTTCATCCCGATTGCCAGTTTCTCTTCGCTTTCACCTGGACTGATCCGGACACCCAGCTGACCACTCAGCTCACCTGGACCGTACTCCCTCAGGGATTCAGAGATAGTCCCCATTATTTTGGACAAGCTCTATCCCAAGACCTGGCTAGGTGCTCGCTTCACCCCAGCACTCTCCTCCAATACGTAGATGACTTACTCCTTTGTAGCCCCTCAGAAGAGACTTCTAGACAACACACTGCAACTCTTCTTAATTTCCTTGGTTCCCTGGGCTACAGAGCCTCACAATCCAAGGCTCAACTGACCCAGACCTCTGTTGTCTATCTAGGTCTCCAAATTACTCCCACCACTAAAGCCCTGACAGCAGATCGGGTGTAGCCTCCTCCGGTCCATCTGTCCTCCAGCCAATGGAGAGCAGATATTGTCCTTTTAGGGCTGACAGGACTTTTCCGACACTGGGTCCCAAATTACACCACCCTGGCCAAGCCTCTGTATGCTGCAGCTAAAAAACTCCCACAGGGCCGCTGTCTTCCCCCACCAAGATTTCCCAGCAGGTGGCTGCAGCCTTGGGCATCGTCTGGCATCTCCACATTCCTCATCGGCCTCAATCGTCGGGCAAGGTAGAGAGGGTGAATGGAATCATCAAGACACACCTGACCAAACTTGCTTCAGAAGTGCGATTGTCCTGGGTCGACCTCCTTCCTCTGGCGCTCACCCGTGTGCGCACCACGCCTCACACAAAGACAGGTTTGACCCCCTTCCGAGCTGCTTTACGGAAGGCCTTATCTCCTAACCTACCTCCCGGAGGGGAGACTCCCCACTCGTGGGGTACCTCCCTCTCTTTTCCCTCCTACGATCCTTGCTGAGGGAACACGCTGACCGTGCCTTGCCGCAACTGGCAGACGACAAAGAGCCGATCCGGCCTTTGGCCCCAGGAGATCAGGTACTGCTAAAAACTCTCAACCCTCGCCCACTACAACCCCGCTGGATGGGACCCCACACAGTAATCCTCACCACTCCTACGGCAGCTAAACTCCTGGGACACGACCCCTGGTACCATCTGACCCGACTTAAGCCTGCACCTCCAGGTCTCCCTAAGCCTCCGCCAGAGAAAAAAAAGATCTTACCACTCTGTCCTTACTAGCCCAACAAAACTAGTCATCAGTCGGACTCCCCTTCCCTTGATCTCAGAATAACCATTAACCAAATCTGTCATTTGTCAGTCTCAAGGCAGTCAAGACACTCTCCTACCTGATGTTTGCCTGGGACCATTCGCTGTGGCTACTGGCGATCACAGTTCTGGCCATACTCTTTGCCATTGGATTGGCGGTCACCGCTCCCCAAGACTGGTCATCTGTACATCGACTGTCGCTGGCCTTTGCTTACCTAGCTATCTGTGCTCTACTCTTATGGTGCTATTTCCTTGGGGCCTAAGTCAGGGGAGGGGGGAGGGGCCTCTGTGCTTGGACCCTCCTGGCTATAAATCCCAGGATAGTCATAACACCGCCTTCCCCCAATATGGGCCCCCTTTCACCTCCCTTCCACCTCTCCCCCACCTCCCTTCTCCTCCCCCTTGTCTCTCTGGGACTGGCCCAGGGGGTTCGATGACCCCGCCAAAGCCAGGCAGCTACTAGCCAAACGGATGGGAAAGCCATGTGACTGCGCCGGAGGCATGCTTGACCAATATCCTGAAGGCCAGATCAAGGCCATCCGAACAGTCGACTGCACAAACAAGGTGGCTTACAATTTTGTTGGAACAGGGTACATCCCCAATAGTAGGGGACACTCTTTCATAGGGGGCCCAACATCTGGCAGTGCGTGCCGGCTGTTCCAATCCCAGACCCCAGACCCCGGGACAAAAGGCAAACTGCTCCTGTGACGTAACACTAGACACCTTACACACACTGTGCTATCTAAAAGAACAAGTTCGGCAGTGTAGGACATCGAGAGGCGAGATCCTGTGGACGGCCACCAAGACTGCCCACTTCCGGGGGTGAGATGAGTGCAAAGAGTTGGTCTCCCCCTTGTGGGGGAAAAACTAGAGAAACCGTTTGTTGGAAGCTGGTGGCCCCCATTGGGACATCAGACGGAGGGGGGTCCAAGACATGGCTCGTGAACAGCGGGTTGACCTAAAGATCCAGGCATACATAAACAAAACGTTACCCCGGCTCCAATACCACCCCTTAGCCCTTCCAGAAAATCGTGGACCTCTCCAATTAGACCCAAAAGCGGCCGATGTTCTAACACGCGCCTGGGAGGCCCTCAATCAGTCAAACTCCGACCTGGCTCAAGGTTGCTGGATGTGTATGACCCTGGGCCCACCCCGCCCGGTGGCAGTCCTAGCCAACATCTCTTGGGCGGCCCTGGCCAATAACACCCAGACAGGTATGCCCACCACAGAGTGCCGAGTGGCCCAGCCACTAAAGATACAACCTGTAGGGCCCAACCGTGGAGGGTACTGTGTGAGAGGCCACATTAAAGACAATACGACAGCTGTAGACGTGGGGAACCAGGAATATGTCAACTGTTCAACCTTCGAGGTTGTAAATACCCCGACCTGCGTCCCCTGGCCCGCTGTCCTGGTCTGCGGCGGGAACTTGGCCTACACCTTCCTCCCTACAAATTGGACAGGGACGTGTGTTATATCCATCCTTATGCCTGACATAGACCTCATATCGGGAGAAGACGCAGTCCCCGTACCTAGTTTTGACTACATAGCAGGGAGGCATAAACGAGCCGTCCAGATGATCCCCCTGTTGGTGGGACTAGGTATATCCTCGGGTGTGGCCATGGGAGCCACGGGAATAGGGATGTCTCAACACACATATGTCCAGCTTTCTCAACAGATAATCACTGATGTCAACCGATTAGCCGACACCATGCTGGAACTTCAGAGTCAAATAGACTCCCTGGCAGAAGTGGTTCTCCAAAACCGGCGAGGCTTAGACCTGATAACTGCAAAGGAAGGGGGGATCTGCCTGGTCCTACAGGAGTGATGCTGCTTCTACGCCAACCGCTCCGGGATCGTGCGAACCAAGATCAAGGAGCTGCAAGAAGACCTGGAAAAAAGGCGGAGACAGCTGCAAGATAACCCACTGTGGACCGGCCTCAACGGCCTGCTCCCCTATCTGCTACCTATGCTGGGTCCCCTGTTGCTCTTGGTTCTAGGCTTAACTATAGGGCCCTGCCTTTTTCAGATGTTGCTCAAGCGTCTGCAAGAGATAGCCCAGGCGGCAACTGGCAAGATATTAATGATGGGGGCATACGCCCGTCTGGGGCAGGATGACACAGATATACACACCCCCCCTTAAAAGCCCTGTAGACGACTCATACCCTGACATAAACGGCACTCGCCCTCAATCCCCGCTGCACCCTATCCCTTGTCGCCCCTGTTCAGCAGGAAGTAGCCAGAGAGAATCGGCGCCCCTTTCCCTATATTAAAGAGGCCGGGATGATAGGGCGAGGAGTCCGTTATGGCCCAAAAGGAGGCGGGGGGCCGGCACTGAAGGCTGGCCGACGCCCAAACAGGAACCAAGAGGCAGACCGACCTTCCGGGGCCGGCCTAGAGGCTCTGGTCCAATCAAGGGGGCAACACGAAAACCAAGGACACCAATCACCACCGTAACCTACATCTGCCGCCTTATCTGGAGAAAGACTTGGCCTATTCCCAGCCCCGGCTATAAAAACCCTCCCGCACCCCTCCCTGCTTTGCAGATTCCTTTGTTCCCTCGCTCGCTTGCCCCAGGCCTTTTTACTAATGGTCCCTAGAAGTGGCTTTTCTTCCCGTGGCGTTTTCTTACAGCTACCTTTTAAATAAAGACAGAATCTGGTCCTATAAATTATATGACATTGCCCTGCTCACCTCACTCTAATCTCAGCCCCGCAGAGCACTGGGGAAAATTATTTAAGATCCATTTAAGCAAGCTTTCCTAGAGAAGGAACAAATGTGGCAGATCAACAGAACGATGTGTCTGGAGTTACTATCCCAACCTAGAACCTGAAACTAAAATTCAAAACACACGTTGAAAATGTTTTAAACATAGGCATTTGTAATGGAATGCAGGCTTAATACTAATGTAGATAATATCTAAAACAAAACAATGCATGACTTAGATACACTCATAATGAAAACCTAAATCTACCTGTAAAATTGTCATCATTGCTTTAATGCCTCGCTTTCCTTTGTAAGCAAAAATGAATGGCTCTCCATATTTCCCCATGTGGGAGAATCCAGATCTAGTCAATAGTTCCAGGAGAGGCAGGAAAGTAAGTTTGCTACTTTATTTCTCAGAGGCACTTGTTACATGTAATAACACTGACACAATGCAGCCTGTCAAATGGTGGATGGAGGAACACGGGAAATTTACGACTGATGTTCTCTTAGGAAAACTGTGTAACAGCTTACCAGGACACTATTGCCTCCGGTGAAGCAAAGAACTCACAGTGTAAGAAAGCACTGTATCCAACCACTGTAGCATAATTTTCTTCATCTGCCGTTTGTATCAATGGACGAACATCTATGTGAAAATAATACAGTTTTAAACTTTTGTATAAGAAATAATATAAGAAAGTTAATTTTTTTCAATATCCTAGTCATATTAATAAAAATGGAAAGCAGCTGAGTTATCACAGCACTGTTGTTTAGCCACTATTGTGTCTGATTCTTTGTGACCTCATGGACTGTAGCCCGTCGGGCTCCTCTGTCTATGGGATTTTCCAGGGAAGAATACTGGAGTGGGTTGCCATTTCCTTCTCTAATCACAGCACACATTCCTGAATGAGGAAGTATCCCAATGTAGTACCTTTCTGGAAGTTTGGTATGAGGTCTAATACTCAAATGTAAGGCAAAAGGTACTTCGATCCCCTCCACCCTCCCCCTGCCCCCACCACTTTTTTTTTTTTTTTTTTTCTGGCTATGCTGCATAGTTTGGAGGGTCTTGGTTCCTTCACTAAGAATTGAACTGGGGGTCATGGCAGTGCAGGTGCTGAGTCCCAACAACGGACCACCAGGGAACTCCCTCCACCACGTTTCCATGTGCTGAGAATTCAGTCGACTTGTGAGTATGACCTTGAACATTTTCCTGAAGACAAGAGTGGATAGATAGCTTGCTCCTGTGTATGCTTGCCTGCGGTCCAAAGGGTCGCAAAGGGTAGGACATGACTCAAGTGACTGAGGACACACGCATGCTTACCTACAACATCGATGTTGGCATTGGCAAGGATAGTGCCATGGACATTTGAAGCTTCACACTGGTACACAGCGGTGTGATTCGGTTGTACGTTGGTAAAACTGATTTCCCCAGGGGAGATGACATCACCAGAAAATGGATTACCTACAAGAGATGAAACAAATGTCAGCTTGATAAAAAATAGAATCTGAAATACTTATATGCCATTCATTAAACATGTCACACAGTATTTATATTTTAAGACCAGTTTAGGGTGAATAGTTCATCAAAGCCAATTCTTTAGAATTTCTTAACATGAACCATGGAGTTTTCTTTCAATCCCTTCTGCAGTTTCAGTCTTCCTCCAAATGAGTATTTACAGCCAACATATCTGTTGATCTCTAGCCCAAAGTCTCTCCCAAGATTCCAGATTTTCTGTTTAGCACTGAAATCCCACTGGGAACCAAATCTCACTTACTCTTATAAATTGAGGTCTGGCAACTGCCCAGCATAACCAGATGATCAACACAGCTGGATCCCCCAATCCACCAATACTGGCTACTGTCTTCCCTCTTGTTGTTCCCTTGTTTCACTTTCCTGCCCTTCTGCAATTTCCCGATCTACACCATTCGTTTCAAGTGCCTTCATTTGCTATTTTACCACTTCAGATAAATAGCTCATGTATTTTACTTTCCCAGGAAGACTAAATTCTTCTTGAGAGCACAGGCCAGCTTTTTTCTCCTTTCTTGGCAATAAATCCCTATCCCGTTGGTTATCCAAGTATAATTCTGGAAATATCTTTTGGAAATGAGAAAATCTAACATTTATGCTACTTTAATTAAGGGCCAAGGAACTCTGCTGGATACCCCACATGTGCTATCTCATTAACTCTGCTCAGAACCTGCTAGATCAGCACCAACATGGCTGCTGAGCAGGGCAGGGGACTGTATTTCAGAAAATACCACGTCCCACAGCAACTGGCCATGTGCCAAAGCACATGTCTTGCTCGGACACTTGAAAGCAGCACTGAGAAGAAAAAAATATATATATTAGCTAGGAATGTTGAATGAGGAGCACACACGGTAAAATTTTTCATTTCAATGTCATTTCAAAGTTAGTAATATATCTAACTTTTAAAGCTAGTACCATATACTAATGCCTATATGTGGAATCTAGAAAAATGGTACAGATGAACTTATTTCTAAGATGGGAATACAGATGTAGCTGTAGATCAGTAATACATGTGGACACGGGGAGGGATGAGGAGGGTGGACGAGACCGGTAGATTTGGGACTGACATATATACACTGCCAAATGTAAAATAGATAGCTAGCGGGAAGCTGGCATAAAGCAGAAGAAGCTCAGCTCAGTGCTCTATGATGACCTAGAGGGGTGAGATGGGTGGGAGAGGTCCAAGAAGGATGAGATATATGTATGCATATGGCTGACTCCCTTCATTGTACAGCAGAAATCAACACAGCATTGTCAAGCAGTTATATTCCAGTACTTTTTTTTTTTTTCTCATGGTATCTCCATTATAGAAAATAGTCTCACTATACTAAGTATGGGGTTATAGAAAACACTGAATAATAAAACAGAGGCTTTTTCTTAGGCATCATTTGTCTCTCTGGGAATGAGAAAGGAATGTATTTTTACACTTGACTGTGAGCTCCGTGGGAGCAAGATCTTGTATGCCCTAGAGTTTCAATCACTATGTCCCTGGTGCCTGGAAAGTAGCCACAGTGGAGGAGACAGACAGTGAACATTTTTTGGGAAGACTGAAAAACAGTTTATGGCATTTTATCTCTGGAAGGTCCCTGGGGTAGGCAGAATAATGAGCCCCTGAAAGATGGCCACAGACTCATCTCTACAACTTGTGAACAGTTTCCTTTTTGTGGCAAAAGGAACTTTGCACATGTGCCTAAGGACAGGCACTCAAGATTGGAGTTATCCTGGATTCTCCAAGGTGGCCCAATGGAATGACATGGCTGTTTATAATCACAGAACCCTGCCCAGCTGCGGCTAATCAAAGGGAGAAGTGACTATGGAAAAATGATCGGGGAGATGTAGCATTGCTGATTTGAAGTTTGGAGGAAGGAAGCTGTGACTGAAGGAAAGTGGCTACCATCTAGGAGCTGGAAAAGACAAGAAAAGAGTTGCCCCATGCCCGCAGAAAGAAGCAGCACAACCTTGGTTTTAGCCGAGGGAGACTTGCATTGGGCTTCCAACAAACAGGATTGTGAAGTAATAAATGTCTACTGCTTTTTGATATATGACATGGGGAACCCAAATCCAGTGCTCTGTGACAACCTGGAGGATGGGTGGGAAGAGAGGTAGAAGAAGGGTTCAGCAGGGAGGGCACACATACATGCCTGTGGCCAACTCAAGCTGCTGTCTGGCAGAGGCCATCTCAACACTGTAAATTATCCTCCAGTTAAAAGAAATACAACTTTTTAAAAAGTATACTATATTAAGCCACTAAATTTGTGGTCATTTGTTATAGGAACAATAGAAATTTGATAGAGTCCTGTAGGACAGAGTATCTGTCAAGAATCATCAGGATGAGTAGCACTTCTAAGTTTTCAAGGCTACACAGCATCAAGTTTCTGGTCTCATTCTGCAGTCTCACACTCTACATCAAGTTTTAAAAGCTTCAGCCTATTGGTACTCCTTATACCATCTGCCCCATGGTAAATTCTGAGTCTACACTGCACTACAAAAAGAAGAAATGAAACTCTGGCCTCATGTTTGAGTGACAAACACTGTTCAAAGCTGCCTTCTGAAATAGGTATGGAAACTGGAATACTTGTGGCAAACAGGCTACCGGGAGCTCCCAGAATTCTAAAAACTCAAGTTATTTATCAACTAAAAACCACTCTTCCTGACTCAGGTTATTTGATCAGTTCAAAGGGCAAAAATGCAATATAGGAGGAGAAGCTTCAGCTCCGGACTTTTTCATTTCAGTTCCATTTATGGCTCTAAATTTACTTGGGGTGTGTCCTCAAGTATGTAATGCAATCTCTCTGGGCCTCATTTGACATATGTAAAAACTGGAGAATAAAATAAAAATATCTTTCAGGGCCAGTAATACTGGATGCAAAGCATTTGAAGAAGGTTAGGCTTACAATAAATAATAGTAATCGTTTTGATTTGATGTAAAAACATCACATATAAAGGATAAGTGATTGCTAAAAATAGATGCTTACAGAGATTCCAAACCCTTCAGTAATCCCACAGTCATCAGAAATCCCAGTTAAAAATGGTTATGACCAGTTGGCAGGGGAACAAGGAAAGCTGTGTAAGGAACAGGGAGCAAGGGCTCCAAGGATGAGGATGAGGCTTTGGTTCCAGCTCTGCCCTTTCTCAGCCAGGCTTTCTCGTGTTAGTTTATTTTCAGTGATCATGTGGTCATCCACCAACAAACCTGTTAGCCGAACTGTGGATATAAATTCATACCCTAAGTGTTACTACCACCAACCTAGCCCAAGGGCCCAGTATCTTTAAGGCAGCTCTTACTTGGAGTCCTACAACTGCTTCTCCATTCAGAGTCCAGAAGAAGTCTTTCTTAATAAATTAGAGCCTCTCACTATTCTGCTCTAAATACTTCAAGAGCTGCGTATCTGATTCACAATAATATTCCGAGTCCTTTGGGACCTTCCCCTTTCCATGCGACATGACCCCAGCAACTCCAGATCAGACTCTCTCAGCATGGCCTCCTCACTCACTCAGCTTAGCTACACTGCGGGCCCTCCTTTTCCTCCGCACTCCAAACACACCTCGGGTCTCTATACATATTGACTTCTCCAGCCTGGAAGCTTTCACTGATACTGGCATGTCAACATCACTTACCCCCTCAAATCTCTACTCAAACGTAAATAACCACAATGGTCTTATTGGTATTATCCTAAAATCTGATAGCCACTCTAGGTTCTGAACTTCCCTTTCATCCACCCCCTTCCCCAGCTAGTTCTCACTCTGCCACATCTATGTGATTATCTATTGAATATATGTGATTATCTACTGCATATCTATTGGTGTGGAGAGAAATCTCCACATCAGAATATCTGTTTATGAGAAAAGGAATTGTTCATTTTATTCACTGCTATGTCCCAAGCAACAAGGTGAACGCTTGGCTCTTAAGATGAAGGTATTCAATAATATTACTGAATGAAATGATCTGTTAAATGTGAATAATTGTACTTCCTTTAAAAGCTCATTTGGGGACAAAGCAGTATGTGAATATTCTTCATATATAGCCAGGTGCCATTCAAATATAAAATTTTATGATTTTATGTTGAGGTTCCGCATTCTTTTAGTGTCCTTAACATTCTTTATAAACAAAAACTGTTTTCACTTCCCTCAGGTATACCAGAAATCTTATTTTTCATTTCCTATTCTGTTCTCTAAAAAGATGAGGAAAAAGTCTCAAATTGAGGGTATTAATAATGAGGGCAAAAATGTCATCAACACATGAATAAAGAAAATGTGATGTGTGTGTGTGTGTGTGTATGCATATACCTATATTATATTATTTATATAATGGAATATTACAAAGTGAAAGTCACTCAGTCATGTACGACTCTTTGCGACTCCATGGACTGTAGCCTACCAGGCTCCTCTGTCCATGGAATTCTTCAGGCCAGAATACTGGAGTGGGTAGCCTTTCTCTTCTTCAGGGGATCTTCCCAACCCAGATTTGAACCCAGGTTTCCCACATGGCAGGCAGATTCTTTACCATCTGAGCCACCAGGTAAGCCCAAGAACACTGGAGTGGATAGCCTATCCCTTCTCCAGGGGATCTTCCTGACCCAGGAATCAAACCAGGGTCTCCTGCATTGCACGTGGATCCATTACCAGGGACGCCCCCATGGAATATTATTCAGCCACAAAAAAGAAAATCATGTCACTCATGACAGCATGGGTGGACCCTGAGGGCATTATGCTAAGTGACATAAGTCAGAAAAAGACAAATACTATATGATCACATTTATATGTGAAATATAGAAAACAAGATCATAGATACAGAGAACAGTTAATAGTTGCCAGAGACTGGAGGACACAGGGATGGGCCAAATGGGTGAGGTAGGTAAAAAGGCATAAAGTTCCAATTATAAAATGAATAAGTCATGGAGATATAATGCACTGCATAGCAATAATAGTTAATAATACAATAATTATTAATAATTAATAATAATTATTGTTTAATAATAATTATTGTTTAATAATAATAATTATTGTTTAATAATAATTATTAATAATGGTTAATTTGACAAAACATGGTCAAATATTTTGGCAGTGGCAAACCACTTCAGTATTCTTGCTTTGAGAACCCCATGAACAGTATGAAAGGGCAAAAATATAGCACCCTGAAAGATGAACTCCCCAGGTCACTTGGTGCCCAAGATGCTACTGGAGATGAGTGAAGAACTAACTCCAGAAAGAACAAAGAGACGGAGCAAAAGCAAAAACACCACCCAGCTGTGGATGTGACTGGTGATGGAAGTAAAGTCTGATGCTGTAAACAGCAATACTGCATAGGAACCTGGAATGTCAGGTCCATGAATCAAGGCAAATTGGAAGTGGTCAAATGAGAGATGGCCAGAGTGAACACTGACATTCTAGGGATCAGTGAACCAAAATGGACTGAAATAGGTGAATTTAACTCAGATGACCATATACCTACTACTGTGGGCAAGAATTCCTTAGAAGAAATGGAGTAGCCCTCATTGTCAACAAAAAGACTCTGAAATGCAGTACTTGGATGCAATCTCAAAAGGACAAAAAGATCTCTGTTCATTTCCAAGGCAAACCATTCAATATCACAGTAATCCAAGTAATCTGACCAGTAATGCTGAAGAAGCAGAACAGTTTTATGAAGACCAACAAGACTTTCTAGAACTAACGCTCAAAGAAGATTTCCTTTTTATTATAGGGGACTGGAATGCAAAAGTAAAGAGATACCTGGAGTAACAGGCAAATTTGGCCTGGAGTACAAAACAAAGGAGGTCAAAGGCTAAGAGAGTTTTGCCAAGAGAACGCATTGGTCATGGCAAACATTGTCTTCCAACAGTACAAGAGAAGACTCTACACATGGACATCACCAGATGGTCAATATCAAAATCAGATTGATTATATTCTTTGCAGCCAAAGGTGGAGAAGCTCTATACAGAAAGCAAAAACAAGACTGGGAGTTGACTGTGGCTCAGATCATGAACTCCTTACTGCCAAATTCAGAGTTATATTGAAGAAAGTAGGGAAAACCACTAGACCATCCAGGTATGACCTAAATCAAATCCCTTATAATTATGCAGTGGAAGTGACACAGAGTTTCAAGATATTAGATCTGATAGAGTGGCTGAAGAACTATGGAAGGAGTTTCATGACACTCTACAGGAGGCAGGGTGAAGACCTTCTCCAAGAAAAAGAAATGCAAAAAGGCAAAATGGTTGTCTGAGGAGCCCTTACAAAGAGCTGAGAAATTAGAAGAGAAGCTAAAGGAAAAGGAGAAAAGGAAAGATATACCCATTTGAATGCAGAGTTCCAAAGAATAGCAAGAAGAGATAAGAGAGCCTTCCACAGTGATCAATGCAAAGAAATAGAGGAACACAAGAGAAAACTAGAGATCAAGGGAACATTTCATGCAAAGACGGGCACAATAAAGGACAGAAATGTTATGGACCTAATAGAAACAGAAGATATTAAGAAGAGGTGGCAAGAATACACAGAAGAACTGTACAAAGAAGATCTTCGTAACCAAGATAAGCACGATGGTGTGATCACTAACCTAGATTCAGACATCCTGTAATGTGAAGTCAAGCAGGCCTTAGGAACCATCACTATGAACAAAGCTAGTGGAGGTGATGGAATTCCAGTTGAGCTATTTCAAATCCCGTAAGATGATACTGTGAAAGTGTTGCACTCAACATGCCAGCAAATTTGGAAAACTCAGCAAGGGCCACAGGACTGGAAAAGGTTAGTTTTCATTCCAATCCCCAAAAAAGGCAATGCTGAAGAATGTTCAAACTACTGTGCAACTGCACTCATCTCAGACACTAGTAAAGTAGTGCTTGAAATTCTCCAAGTCAGGCTTCAACAGTGTGAACCATGAACTTCCAGATGTTCAAGTTGGGTTTAAAAAGGCAGAAGAACCAGAGATCAAATTGCCAACATCTGTTGGATCATCGAAAAAGCAAGAGAGTTCCAGAAAAACATATACTATTGCTTTATTGACTACTCAAAAGCCTTTGACTGTGTGAATCACAACAAACTGTGGAAAATTCTGAAAGAGATGGAATACCAGACCACCTGACCTGCCTCTTGAGAAATCTGTATGCAGGTCAGGAAGCAACAGTTAGAACTGGACATGGAACAACAGACTGGTTCCAAATTGGGAAAGGAGTAGGTCAAGGCTGTATATTGTCACCCTTATTTAACTTATATGCAGAGTACATCCTGCGAAATGCTGGGCTGGTGAAGCCCAACCTTGAATCAAGATTTTGGGAGAAATATCAATAACTTCAGATATGCAGATGACACCACTCTTACTGGCAGAAAGCGAAGAAGAATTAAAGAGCCTCTTGATGAAAGTGAAAGAGGAGAGTGAAAAAGTTGGCTTACAGCTCAACATTCAGAAAACTAAGATGATGGCATCCCATCACTTCATGGCAAATAGATGGGGAAACAATGGAAACCGTGACAGACTTTATTTTCTGGGCTCCAAAATCACTGCAGATGGTAAATGCAGCCATGAAATTAAAAGATGCTTCCTCCTTGGATTAAAAGTTACGACCAGTCTAGACAGTGTATTAAAAAGCAGAGACATTACTTTGCCAAAAGAGGTCTGTCTAGTCAAACTTATGGTTTTTTAGTGGTCATGTATGGATGTGAGAGTTGGACTATAAAGATAGCAGAGCACCGAAGAATTGATGCTTTTGAACTGTGGTCTTGGAGAAGACTCTTGAGAGTGCCTTGGACTGCAAAGAGATCCAAAATGTCAATCCTAAAAGGAATCAGTCCTGAATATTCATTGGAAGGACTGATGCTAAAGCTGAAATTGAAATACTTTGGCTACCTGATGCAAAGAACCAACTAATTGGAAAAACCCTGATCCTAGAAAGACTGAAGGTGGGAGAAGAAGGAGAGACAGAGGATGAGATGGTTGGATGGCATCACTGGCTCGATGGACATTACTTTGAGTAAACTCTGAGAGTTGGTGATGGACAAGGAAACCAGACATGCTGAAGTCCATAGAGTCACAAAAGTCTAATACGAGTGAGCAACTGAACTGAACTGAAGGTGGAATTTCCTAGTGGTCCAGTAGATAGCTGCTAATAGGGAATTTCCTACAAGTCTGGTGGTTACATCTCCAATCTCTCACTGCCGAGGGTCCAGGTTCAATCCCTGGTTGGGGAATTAAATCTCACAAGCCACAGCACAGCCAAAATTTTTAAAAGGATGCCAACAGAATAGATCTTGAAAGTTCTCATCACAAGAAGAAAAAATTCTGTAAGAAAATTCTGTAAGAAAAACTCTGTAAGGTAACAGATGTTAACTAGATTTGTTGTGGTGATCATTATGCAATGTAGGGCTTCCCTGGTGGTTCAGAGGTTAAAGCGTCCACCTGGAATGCAGGAGATCCGGGTTCGATCCCTGGGTCGGGAAGATCCCCTGGAGAAGGCAATGGCAACCCACTCCAGTACTCTTGCCTGGAGAATCCCATGGAGGGAGGAGCCTGGTAGGCTAAAGTCCATGAGGTCGCAAAGAGTCGGACACGACTGAGCGACTTTACTTACTTACTTACTTATGCAACGTATATAAATATCAAACTATGATGCTATACACCTCAATTTAATGTAAAGCATACCTCAATATGAAAAGGAAAGAAAAAATAACTTTCAGAACTGTTCAGTGTTCTGTCAAAGTATTTGTATTTTAAATAAGTAGGCACATTGAAAGCTATAACAATTTCAGAATTGAAAGCAATTTTGTTTAGTTACTTTCTGAAAGAGTAGATATGGCCATACTGTTATTTGAGCAATTCTAGATTAATAGTCAATCCTATGTAATAGGTATTTTTAAATAATTACTTTAATTTTCAATCTCATCATCAAATGTGTTCAGTCACTTTATCTGCTTGTCACTGACACTGTACTTATGATCATACAAAGAAAAAGAAAACAGATGTGCTTCTCAAAAATAATAGTAATAAGCACTAGAGTTTCCTATTTGCTGTGTGAAAACAATACTAAACAGTATTTTGGGAGTATTCTTTGTGTGGTAGCCCCTGTGAAGCACTCTCTATGTGTGCCTCCTTTAATCTACATAACCCCAGTGGTCAGTGCTATTTTCATCTTCATTTTACTGACGATGAAACAAGTTTAAAGAGGGTCAGTAATAGTGGGATGAATTGAGAGAATACCTGGACATACACACTACCATGTGTAAAATGGAAAGCTGGTGGGAAGCAGCTATGGGGCACAGTAAGAAACCAAATCACAGACAGTGAATGCTAGAGCCGGAATGCCAACACAGACCCTCTGGATCCACAGTTTATATAAACTGTCACAATATTCTACAGATAAGCATTATCCTAGGTGGTAGACTATGTTGATCTCATGCAATTACAATCAACTACCATTAGCACCATTTTGTAATTAAACACTTAAGTTTCAGGAGGTTCCCAGCTGTATTGAGTTGCCTGATCAATCTCCCCAAGCTTGAGTGCACAGCCTGGTTGGGACCCCAGAGACACATGTCACTAGGATGCCCACCCTGATATGAGTGGGTCCAAGACAAAAGGAACTAACAAAAGCATCACACATTATATCTCAATATTTTAAATGCTCTAAATTACACTAATCAACTGACAAATAAGACTTGTTCTATTATCCCACCTTTACAAAGACATTCAAAATGACTAGAGCTCTAGGTTGAAACTGAGGATTTGGGACTTCTCGGAGCCCCAGGCTAGAACATGGTGGAGTGGGCAGATTAGGCCCATCTCTGCTTTTCCACGCCATGGCCAGCTGGGAAGGACTCAGAGCTGACTGACTACACAGGGGATTCTTCTGGTCTTGGGGACTCAAACTTGGTTGAGAACCTGAAGTGAGCCAGGTTCAGGCTTTGCATGTCTCTTTGGCCCTGTGGATTTCTCAGATTATGGAGACAGGTATGCCAGAACGGGTCCTCGTAAAGAGCAGAACCCAATGAGGAGTAACTGTTGCCTGGATCCAAGGCAAGTCCTGAATTTCAGCTGCACCCTCAACCACTGGGTCCCTGTGCCTATTCCTTCTCAGGCAGAGAAACCTTCCTCCTTGGATGCATCCTTTATGTCACTTAACTGTCTTATTTAAACTAATATAACTGCCAAACAAATAGTATTTATGGCTTTTCCATAAATGTAAGCGCAAATAGAATTACTTTGAAAGATGCAATTCTGGATTCTCTGGTTAGATCTGTCTGACAGTAAGGACCACTTACCAACTCCACTTTAGCCATAACAAGGGGGTCTAATCATTAAGAGTCCCAGCCAAACACTGCCTTCAGCATCGCCTCATAACTGGGGTTTTCACTTACTCTCAATTGGTAAACCATTGACTCTCCACTTGATCGTGGGTTCGGGCCGTCCTTCAGCCTCACACAATAGGATGCCACTGCTGCCAGTGCTATATACGCCACTCTGAGGTTTCTTGGTCCAGCGAGGGGGCTCTGGAAATAAAGGGAAGAGCTCATCAGTGTTTTATCTACTTCAGAAGGTCCAGAAATGCTATATCAATAACCTCAGATATGCAGATGACACCACCCTTATGGCAGAAAGTGAAGAGGAACTAAAAAGCCTCTTGATGAAAGTGAAAGAGGAGAGTGAAAAAGTTGGCTTAAAACTCAACATTCAGAAAACGAAGATCATGGCATCTGGTCCCATCACTTCATGGGAAATAGATGGGGAAACAGTGGAAACAGTGTCCGACTTTTTTTTTTTTTTTTTGGCTCCAAAATCACTGCAGATGGTGACTGCAGCCATGAAATTAAAAGACGCTTACTCCTTGGGAGGAAAGTTAAGACCAACCTAGATAGCATACTCAAAAGCAGAGACATTACTTTGCCAACAAAGGTTCATCTAGTCAAGGCTATGGTTTTTCCAGTAGTCATGTATGGATGTGAGAGTTGGACTGTGAAGAAGGCTGAGCACCGAACAATTGATGCTTTTGAACTGTGGTGTTGGAGAAGACTCTTGAGAGTCCCTGGGACTGCAAGGAAATCCAACCAGTCCATCCTAAAGGAGATTAGCCGTGGGTGTTCTCTGGAAGGACTGATGCTAAAGCTGAAACTCCAATATTTTGGCCACCTCATGTGAAGAGTTGACTCATTGGAAAAGACTCTGATGATGGGAGGGATTGGGGGCAGGAGGAGAAGGGGACGACAGAGGATGAGATGGCTGGATGGCATCACTGACTCGATGGACCTGAGTTTGGGTGAACTCTGGGCGTTGGTGATGGACAGGGAGGCTTGGCGTGCTGTGATTCATGGGGTCGCAAAGAGTCGGACATGACTGAGCGACTGAACTGAACTGAGAAATGTTAAGGACTGCATTTCCATTATACACCAGCAGATGGCAGACACAACAAAGTGTTTCACATTAAGTCTTCTCTAAGGTCAGACAGGCATTGTTATTTGCCTGGAATGGGGTTTGTGTGTGGGCATGCGTTTTTATGAGTGTGTGTGTTTTAATTTGGCATCTTAGCATGTACAGTAAAATCCACACACTAAAAACAGTTATCTACATTCAATTTATCTAGCTACACTATCTATCTCATTACAGAAAAATGCAGGAAAGGTGACGTTTACTGAGTGCTGACCACAGCTTATTTCAGGCGGAAGCAAGGCATCCAAAATGGCTGATTTTCAAGTAACATATTTTGAAAATTTTTTAATGAAACTAAAACATTCAGCTATTATTTTAAATATTTCTTAATTAATGACTTTATAGCATTTTATATCTCCATATCCCAAAGCCCATCTTGGGAATTTGGAAAACATTATTTCCTAGATAAATTCTTTTTGCAAGGGGGTAGGAGAAGGAATCCTAAAAGCAACATTTACTATTCTGCCCTCAGAACAATGGAGGAAAAGATATACTCAAATTACTTGCATCTTTCCGTGTCCTAATACGCCAATATTATAAGGCTAAGTGGTATTTCAGTATAGAAGGAGACATTTTCTTTAAGTGCAAACATCACTGTCATGTTTTGTCACCTTAAGTATATTACTATGTCAGGAGCGAATAAAAGATTCATATTAAAGTATGGATGGTTTGGATAATTTAATTTCAGAGAAAATTGCACAATACCTACAGGTAGTAACTCCCATCAAGTGTTGCTTGGTTATTTCTCCCAAGACAGTTTTGGACTTACATTTTTAGTCAAAAGGAAACTCTTTAAGATACATATGTGTAAAACAAAAGTGTCACTTGAAGAATTTGTTACAAAACAAAGGAGGAAAAGGGGGGATTATGTGGGGAAAAATGTCCATACACTCACCAGGAAAAACAAAGAACTACAAATATCCCTGGCAAGTTCAAGTCTGAGCAAGAGACATGCCTTTGTAATTATTCGACAGGATACAGACTTGTTAAATTCCAAGTTAAATATGTGTGTTCATAATCTACATGATGTAAATATTTATTCATACAGTTTAAAGTGCAGCAGTCCAAATTATAAACCGCATGTGAACTTTTAAGGTGAAGAGTTTTACTTCTGTGTGTATGTCTACATTTTACATCATTGTTACTTTCTTCTGATCTTTTCATACAATCACTGTAAAGTAAAACACTTGAGTTACAGAAAAACCATGAAAGAGTTCTTATTCACAGTAGAAAACTAAGACTACTGCTTTTAGAACATGTAAAAATAAAAGAAATCATGGCCATGCACTATACAACACGATGGCTATAACTTATGAATAATACTGTATTACCTATTTGCAAGTTGCTAAGAATATAGCTGCAAAGTTCTCATCAGAGAAAAATTGTAACTATGTACTGATGGATATAAACTATACTACTTGTGATTGCTTTACAATACATACCAATATTGAATCATTATACTGGATAGCTGAAACTAATGATGTAATATGTCAATTATATCTCAATAAAAATAATAAAGGATATCATGCAATGATGACCCTTCTCTAAATCGTTCTGAGTAATAAAATCAAGATTTCTATTTCTATTCTCATCCTACAAATTTCATTAATCCTTTGGTACCAGCATTAAGATATACTACTGTTAGATATTGCTTCCCAGCTGATGCGGTGGTAAAGAAACCGCCTACCAATGCAGGGGATGCAGGTTCAGTCCCTGGGTCAGCAAGGTCCCCTGGGGAAGGAAACAGCAACCCACTCCAGTAATCCTGCCTGGGAAATCCCATGGACAGAAGAGCCTAGCGGGCTACAGTCTATGGGGTCTCAAGAATCAGACAGTACCCAGTGACTGAGCCTGCGCACACACACACACTGTCAGATCTTAGGTAAAAGGTACTTAAATGACCATCTCGATCAACCCTTTAACCTCACAGATGGAGAACTGAGCTCTGGAGAAATCATTCAACTTTCCCAGGGCCACCAGTAAAATAAGGCTCACTTTCTGTTCTTGCCATTCCATGGACCAGCAGACCTACTGAGTGAGAAGCACTGAGACCCCCAAGTGAATGTGGTGTTATGTCTAACTCATTACTATTTCTTTAATTTGGATCACAGGAACAAAGGCCAAACAGTTGTACCAACTTTCATTTTGTACTTCCAGATCCAAGCTCTCCAACATGTATCATCTGTGCACACGCACTAGAAATCATCAGTCAACGTTGTTCTTGTTGTTTAGTTGCTCAGTCGTGTCTGACCCTTTTGTGAACCCCCTGGACTGTAGCCCACCGGAATTTTCTGTCCATGGAATTCTCCAGGAAAGAATACTGGAGTCAGTGGCCATTTTCCTTCTCCAGGAATCTTCCCAACTCAGGGACTGAACCCATATCTCCTGCACAGGCAGGCAGATTCTTTATGGCTGAGCTACTTGGGAAGCCCCCACTAAACTTCACCTGAACCCTTTCTGATAAGCTTTCTTTATAAATGCTTAGACATTTGTTTTTATGCTTCTCATCCCTGTTTCTCCCGGCGAAGTAAGCTGCTGCTGCTGCTGCTGCTGCTGTTAAGTTGCTTCAGTCGTGTCGGACTCTGTGCGACCCCATAGACGGCAGCCCACCAGACTCCCTGTCCCTGGGATTCTCCAGGCAAGAACACTGGAGTGGGTTGCCATTTCCTTCTCCAATGCAAGAAAGTGAAAAGTGAAAGGGAAAGCGAAGTCGTATCTGACTCTTGGCGACCCCATGGACCGCAGCCCAGCAGGCTCCTCCGCCCATGGGATTTTCCAGGCAAGAGTACTGGAGTGGGGTGCCATTGCCTTCTCCAGAGAAGTAAGCTAGTCCTGAGCAAAGGTATGTTTGGTCATGCGATTTGAAAGGGACTTCAGGCTTGTTATTCAGTTCAGTTCAGTCGCTCAGTCAGTTGTGTCCGACTCTTTGTGACTCCATGAATCACAGCACGCCAGGCCTCCCTGTCCATTACCAACTCCCAGAGTTCACTCAAACTCATGTCTATCGAGTCAGTGATGCCATCCAGCCATCCCATCCTCTGTTGTCCCCTTTTCCTCCTGCCCCCAATCCCTCCCAGCATCAGAGTCTTTTCCAATGAGTCAACTCTTCGCATGAGGTGGCCAAAATATTGGAGTTTCAGCTTTAGCATCAGTCCTTCCCATGAACACCCAGCACTGATCTCCTTTAGGATGGACTGGTTGATCTCCTTGCAGTCCAAGGGACTCTCAAGAGTCTTCTCCAACATCAGAGTTCAAAAGCATCAATTCTTCGGTGGTCAGCTTTCTTCACAGTCCAACTCTCACATCCATAGATGACCACTGTTCTTCTTAGAAGCATATTCTTCCTGGGTCTGTTGCAACACTGCTCTCAATACCTGCCTAGGCTGAGATTTTCACACCTGGCATCTGCAGTGAGAGCACCTAGACTATATCTCTTAGGTTAGTGATCTGTGAAAAGCCAGGACAGAATTGCTCTCTTTCTGATGTCTCCTCTGCTTAGTATAGGGCAGCAAACATTTGTCACCCCAAAATATCTCTTTGGCACACAGATTATTTTGAGCTGAAAATAATCAAGGCCCAAAAGATTCAGGAAGAAACTCTGATCTCGCCACTAACTGCATAAAATAGTTTAGTTAGAAGGCCTATTTCTGGAATACAGCTATTGCAGAAATATGTGCCAAGAACGGCTAGCATAGTGGATCAGATGGTAAATAATCTGCCTGCAACGGGAGACCCAGGTTTGATCCCTGGGTCTGGAAGATCCCCTGGTGAAGGGAATGGCAACTGTCTCCAGTATTCTTGCGTGGACAATTCCATGGGCTAGGTTTGATGGGGGAAACTGCAGGGCCTAGATATTAGAGTCCACTCTATGTCCCCCTGTCTGCCGGCCCTGCAAACACAGACAAATCCAACATTGGCTCTTCCATCTCCAGTCTTTCTTGGAGATGCTGTCCTCTCCTCTGAAGCCCCAACTATCCTCTTTAGTCTTTAGCTGAAGATGGTGTTTAAGCTCTGGCCCTTTTGGTCAGTTACTCAGTTCTCCTGGCTTGCTCCCATGTATACATGTTACTACTCTTTTGTTTTTCTCCTGTTAATCTGTTCCATGCTAATTTAATTTTTAGATGAGCCAGGAGAAAAAGGAAAATTTCTTCCTCCCTGATACTGGCACAAAGGAGAACAGATGTGTGTGGTGTAATTTTAAGTTGAACTGAAATGACTCAGTGGGTACCACAGTGAGCCTGAGGACATTGGCTAGGGGACAGGGAATATCTGGTGGTTGCTATGAGGCTATGGGCATGCAGGAACACCAGAACAGATTTTTTCAAAGGTTGGCACATGCAACTGTATTCCTGATAGGTAAGACCTATTTGAAAGGATGGGGGCGGGGGAAGGCTTAAGAGAGAAGAAAGAATGATTAAAATGGAAATTTCTGAGAGTAAGAAAGCATCATCACTGAATCCCAGTCTTTCATCTATTATCCATAAATCTCTGGTAACTGATGAAAATGACTTATGTTGAAATTTTACTCATTTAGTTATAATTATAAACAAAAAAATAAGATGGTAAATTTCTCTCATGATGATCAAAACTGAGATGCAAATGTCTGAATGTTTACAATGTAATAAGCAAGCTAATTAGAGATGTTTATCACTGGAAGGAAAACAAAACAGAAATCTTGGTACCTATGAAATATACAACATAGAGGTTATTTTCTTAGTAACAGATTTCTATTAAATATCTATATTCTAACAGATCAAAAATTATTAGGTTCAGCAAACTTGGATTTCACTGCAACTTTTTAGAAGTAGATTGTTACTTGAAAATGAGACTTTCTCAAATAGGTCAATTACTGAATTGTGTTTGAATTCATGACATCTTTTTAAAATACACCACAATTATGGTTATAAAATTATGTATAAATACTTGCCTATTACATTTACTAAATTTCAAAAGCCCTACATGATACAAAAGTTTGCAGCCCAAACACTGTTAGTTGGATGCAGTTGAAACATACCTGTGATCATATTTTGATTTTTGTATTTAGAAAATTTTAAGGCCATTTTGGTTTCCTAGGTGGCACAGTAAAGAATTTGCCTGGCAGTGCAGGAGAGGAAAGAGATGCCAGTTGGACTCCTGGGTCAGTGACCCACTGGGACCCACTCCAGTATTCTTGCCTGGAAAATTCCATGGACAGAGGAGTGTGGTGGGCTTGTGAGATTTTAGTTCCTCAACTAGTGATGACAGATTTTAGCTGTGTTTATAATATTAATAAAGAATAAATATCACAGATATAGAGCATACAGTAAAAAACATGCTTTTGCTTAAGCACATTGGATGTTTTCAGAATGGGCTACATTGTCAAAGTTTATAGTAACATTGCTCTTTTCTCATATGACTAATCCTGTTATTTAATTAGTTTCCAAGCAAGAGACAAAACAAGGGAAAGAAGAAAGTGCAGGAAGGCGGAATAAAATTGAGTGAAAGTGAACTTATCCCTCCATATGATTAATGAAGGATGTATTCACTGCTTTTGTACTTTAAAAAAAAGAAAGACTTCTTCAGCTGGTCTTGCTTTTCACTTGCATGTGTGAAGAGAAACTCCTAAAACATACAACTGAGGGCACGTTTAGTAGTTTCTCATTAAGGATAAAGGATTAAATGTCCCCCATAAAAACATTATTTACATCTCAATACTGCTAATAGCTATTTTATGAATAGCAAGGACAATTTGTTCAGGAAACCTATATTCCTTTGGAGCCCTATAGTCAACATTTTAAATTGCATAATTAATTTTACATCCTTGATTTATTTTTTTTTTTTGCAACCTTTGCAGTTCTTCTGAAAGCTTCAGTCTCACAGTCAAGAAACCCGTGGCCAGATTGTTAAAATATTCAGCTACTGTAGCGACGTTCCAGCCATCTGGAAGGATTTCTAATAGTCAGCAACTTGGAGTAAGAGCAGCTAACAGTTAGACCTGTCAGGTTCGTGGGTATGTGTTGGTGCTGTGATGAGGGTCGGGGGGTGCAGAGGGTTACAGAAAAACATCCCTGTTGTATGGTCTAGCTGTATTATGCACAGGCATCAAACACTGACTAAAATTATGGAAAAAAATCTCTCAAACTCTTCCTCTCTGAATTCCTTGGTGAATAATATCAGAAGAATATGTCACTATTGGCAACTGTTGATATTTAAGCATAACAACAGGCTTCCTCTTATAACAGGTTTTGCTTTTGTTGCACTAAGGGAAATGATACTCTCATCTTTGGTTTTCCATTCTTCCTATTGTGAGATGTGCTAAGTTGCTTCAGTCCTGCCCAACTCTTTGCGACCCCATGGACTATAGCCTGCCAGGCTCCTCTGTCCATGGGATTCTCCAGGCAAGAATATTGGAGTGGGTTGCATTTCCTTCTCCAGGGGATCTTCCCAACCCAGGGATTGAACTGGCGTCTCTTGAATCTCCTGCATTGGCAGGCAAATTCTTTATCACTAGTGCCACTTGGGAAGCCCACACTGAGAGACGAGTTTTGAAAATATGCCGCTATTCCAAATAGCAACATGATTAAAAGTTATCTTAACATTTACTTGTTAATATAACTTCCATCTGAGCCTTTCTTTTTCCATTAATTAAAACAGTGGGCCTTTACTTAGGTATTCCTTGTGCAGAATGAAGCTTTAAGAGGGGAACTTCATTGGAATATAAATGAAAGCCTTAGAGCATCAGTTCACTAAATAGAAACCTGAAAGAGATCATTTCTTTCAATCGTTAAGCCTGCGCAGCACTAAAAAAGCAGAAATACAGTAATCATCCCATTAATTTGATCCATACAGTCAACCAAATCATACATGAAAACTGCAGTGTTATCAGGACCACAGAAATAGGTCTGCATCAGTCAAATTCACAGGATGATTAGGTAACCTTACATGTGCCCAGAAGCCAGAGCCCTGATAACTAATACTGTGGCTTACCTTCTTTTTCAATGGTGACATCACTGCTTACTTATTTCTGTGATACAACAAACAATATACCAGGCTCTATTGATCAAAAAGCTTCAGTTTACAGAAAGAGGACATGAATATAACGTATTTTTTGCCCCTTTGGCAGAGAAATAACACTTACATCATACTATTTTTCTTTCCCCATCAGCAACATACTAAATATCATCTGAATCCAAGAGATGGATTCCCCCAAACAGGAAACAGTTAAGATGGTAATCTGTCTGACTCCCTCATTTCATTGGTAAGAAATGGAGATACAGAAAGGTGAAGTAAACTGGGCAAGGACCCAGGAAGTTAATGCCAGGACTGGGAAACTCCAAGCTTCTCTCAGGCCTATCGTAACACTTTCTATGATGGTAATGCTTTCTTCTTTCAAGATTTCATATTATGCAGTGTTACACACATATTACACTCAATGTTTTTTTATAATACGATGATATAAGAGATCAGGTTTACTGACCAGTCTAAGTCATCTGTGTTCAATCCCTAACCCAAGATCTTTTCTTGTCATTTTTCCCTTCTATGGGGTTTCATGCGAGAAATGGCAAAATGATTAACTGAAGTCTAATATTGCTCACTCTACAATTAAATGCTGAAACAGCTTACTCATTTATATATATATATATATATATGCATTTGAGGTTGACTATACATATGAATTCACCTTTTTTTTTTAAATAGAAAAATAAATCAACACAGGAAATGTACCTTCTACTATAATGTGAAAATCATGAGTGGCTGATCCCAAGAAATTGTTGGCTGTACAGCGATAGTTTCCTTGGTCCTCATAGGAGACATTCTCTATCTTCAAAGTGTCGACAGAATTATTTTTTGATTCTCCTCCCTTTGGTAAATCACCTCCCATTTTGTCCCAAGCAACTTTTGGAGTTGGTCTGTGAAACAATACATAAATGGTAAACATTTTTTAAGTGAAAAATAAAATATAAAGAAATCTACAGGGTACTTCCCTCACTGTGCTAATTTCAGGTCTGCATTCAAGGGTTCCATTGAAAACATCAGCCTTCCCAGTGCACAGACTTGCACACCACCATCCACCATCCGTAGTGAAGATCAGGGTTGGATCACGTCTCCTTCATTGCAAACTCCTTTAATAGGCTACCTCTTCAGAAATCTTCTGTTTCCTCTACTAAGAGGGCTAGCTCCATGGAAGTGCTGAATACGGATGGTTAGATGAAGGATGGATGACTGGACCCATAGAAATATACAAGATTTTTTTTTCAAGTGTGCTATCTCCCTGTGGGTGGTTTTGAAGGGGCCAGAAATAACAGCCGTCTTCCCCATATGAGTTTGAAAAACACCATAAACTAAGACCCAAGGTTTATGATAGCAGCGGGTAGCTGTGACACCCCTCTTAATCCTTATGAAGCTGCTATTGCAGAATAAGACTCAAATGTGGGTGCCCAGTGTACTGGCTAGACCGAGGAATGGCTCATTTTAGTCCAAGGTGGGCTCTGAGGCATAGACTGGGTCACTCAAGCAGATTGTCAGCCTAGTAGGGAATACAGGAACCAAGGAATGAACCAAATCTCTCTTGATGAGAAAAATTAGATCACCCAATATAAACAACAAATGATAAAAGCAAGAACAAAACAAATCCCAAGTTGATAACTTGTCATACATCAACCCAATGACATTTTTCACCTTATCTGGGTGGAAAACAGGAATGAGGAATTAAGCCAGCTAGGTTTAAAACAGAAAAATCCCATCTGTTGGGATTTTTGAAATGAAACATTTTTGAATGCAAACCAGACAAGTGGAGAACTGGGACGCTCTATGACTTTTGTGATTTAAAAATTATATGAAGAACAGTGATGCCTGATTTTAACTAATGGATGATTTTTTTTCTCCTCTTCACTTGAGCTATATGACTGAGTGGAAGAAGTATTTTTGCTCTTTTTACTGATGACTATTTTCTTCTCACATTTCTTTTTATCATTAATACCTGAAAGTTATTGAGTATGTTCTAAATGGGAGCATCATTATCATCATTTTACCAGTGTGGATTCTAAAGTTCAAGAGGTTAATTTGTTTAAAGTCACTGGGGTAATCAATGACGCATTAGAACTTGAAATTATCTGACTAAACTTGTTCTTTTGATCAGTCTTCTATTTTATTTGTGCTTTCCCCATTCTTTTTTTCCCCTTCCTAACCATGAATTCTGAGAATATACGCTTATAGGCAAATTAATTAGTTACTAGTTAATAAGTGAACAATTCATAATGTTTGCATCAATTTTCCTAAATTGTATTGTTAGGCAATGGTTAAAATAATTCAGTTATTATGCAAAAAAAATAGAGGTAAAAGTGATGATTTTTACACACATCTAGTCTCTTCCCTCACTGCATAAGTACTTGTCTGGAACCACCACCACCGTTCATTTCACCAGGCTTAAAATACAGGATATAGCACTGACTTCTGTAGGGAACAGTAAGGATGCTCAGACAGTGGCTATGACAGTGTATTAGCTGTTGGCTTCCTGAGCACACCACCCAACAGGATGCATAACCCATACCTCCTAACTGCTTGCTTTGCACTCCATCTGTCAAAACGGCAATTTGCCAAAGTGCAGGCTGCTCTGGACTTTAGTTCCTCCGAATCAGGGGATTTTTGTAAGCTCATACTTTAATGGTACAAGCATCTCACCTGCTGTAAAATCTTTTTTTTTTTTTTCTTTTGCCAGTCCTTGGAAACCAGCCTAATCTTCTAATACCTATTCTTTGAAAGAATAGGATAAAATGATTATCTAATAAGTATCATATGACTATAAAACAAATTCATCTGGGGACACATCTGTAACATTGCAAGAACATCCAGCTATTGTCTTGCTAATGTTTTTCTTTCCTTTTTCAAAAGTTTAGTAAACATTTACTAACAGCACTTGAACAATACATTTTTGAAGGAAAATATACATAAATCCACACCATACCATCATCTCAACGTTTTCCTTAGGTCCTTGCCTAGTCAACTTTAATTCTTAAACTTCCTTTGTTTGCAAGAGAATTGTATCTAGCTTCAACCCATGAATTCACAAAACAGAGAAAAGACAGAAAAATTGAGCCCAACAGTCAGCAGAGGGAATGTGCCTTGAAGCCTAACGAAGCTTTCACAGGATGTGAGTGAGTGTGAACTGGTCCATGAATGTGCTCTTTCCACCAAGGGACTCACCGTCTGCACTCCTTTTGGGGAGTGAACACTTTTCTGAATAAAATTCACAATGTCGTTTTTTAGCTATTCTTAGTTTCTAACTTATAGAATCTGAACCCCTCAACCTTTCCCTCTGAAAGCTTTCCCGTTTTACTTAATAGTGTCCACATTTTCATTATTACTAGCCATTTTCTGAAACATCTACTATACCCCACTTCTTTAGACTCAGGCGCAGTGCCGTCCTCTGTCTACCCTGCCTTTAACTGAACAGAACAGTTCACTTGGTTGAAATATGCTGCAGAAGTTAAATTTAGAGGTAGTTTAGGGTTCTGGAGACAGGATGGAATCCCAGCCTCCACTGAGTACTAAGTCTAGAGAGGTGAAGTCCACTCTCCGGCCTGCACTTGCCTAACCAACAATAGGGATGAGTCATGAGATGCCTGTGGTGAGGATAAAATGAGCTAATGTATGTAAAGGGCAAGACACAGTGCCGGACACATAATAAAGAGGACAATATCTTCATTATACCTATTCCAGTAGAAGGTTCGTGTTCAAAACTTCTTAGAGGGCCTCCCTGGTAGTTCAGTGGTAAAGAATTTGCCTGCCAACGCAGAAGACATGGGTTCAATCCCTGGTCTGGGAAGATCCCACCTACCATAGAGCAACTAAGCCTGAGCACCACAACTATTGAACAGGTGTTCTAGAACCCAAGAAGTACAACTACTGAAGCCTGTGCTCCACACAAGAGAGGTCACTGCAATGAGAAGCCTGCACACCGCAACCAGAGAGTAGCCCTTCCTCGCCACAACTAGAGAAGCCCATGTAGCAAAGAAGGCCCAGCACTGTCAAAAGGAAAGAATCAATTAAATTTTAAAATAAAACTTCTTAGAATACATTTTTTTCCAAGTACTCTAAACATTTTACAATGTATCACATTCACCTGGAAGAGAATTAGACCAGATAGGATTCTCAATCCAAATCCATGACGACTACAAAGAAAACCCTTCAGATGAACTTCTCTGACAAGGCCTTCAGTTCAGTCGCTCAGTCGTGTCCGACTCTTTGCGACCCCATGAATCGCAGCACGCCAGGCCTCCCTGTCCATCACCAGCTCCTGGAGTTCACCCAGACTCACGTCCATCGAGTCAGTGATGCCATCCAGCCATCTCATCCTCTGTCGTCCCCTTCTCCTCCTGCCCCCATCCCTCCCAGCATCAGAGTCTTTTCCAATGAGTCAACTCTTCACATGAGGTGGCCAAAGTTACTGGAGTTTCAGCTTTAGCATCATTCCTTCCAAAGAAATCCCAGGGCTGATCTCCTTAGGAATCCTCAAGTCCCAAAGACAACACATGCCAGTGCTCACTTTTTCTCTATTGGCTCATGATGCTGCATTTTCTGAAAAGCCCACAGAGTCTATTTTATTGAAGACCATCCATGCAGTTGGCAGCCCACTCAAGAGGTAAGTTATGGCATTTGTGGTCAACAGGAGAAAAGAGTTACTGACACGTTCTTCGTGCCCAAAGAGTCAACCGAGAATAGTGATGAACCATGGAAGAATGTAATTTCAACCACTATAAACGTGTATGAATAAGAACAAAAATGCAGGCAGTTACCAACATGATCCAAACGAACCTGACGCTTTCATCTCCTCACATAATACAGAGATAAAATTCCTGAACAGAGGCCATGTCACTGCACATCTAATTACTCTATGGCAATATACTTGGGCAGTTTAAGACAGATAAGCAACCTGAATATTTTGAAGGATGGAAAGAGAAATTTACAAAGTTTAGCAGTTATAAAGCCATTAAAATCTGCTCCTTTTGTTCACAGTCCAATTTAAAACCACTCATTCAGAATATACACTGAACAATGAATATGAATTTCAAATTCTAGTCCATGAACCAGATGAACAGCTAGAAAAAGCCCTTAGTTTACAAACTGAGTATATAAACTCAGGTGCTAGGAAGGTGGGATCTATTTTCCCACGGTCTTCTCAATGGCAGGGATGGGAATGTGGTGGTAAAGAAGGGTGATGATAGCAAAGAGACAATCTTGTATGAGCAGGTATTAAATAAGATGATCCTTGTTTATATAGACTTATGATAGCTACTTAACAAGCATCACAATTTCAAGAGGAGACCAAGTGAAGTCTTTTCTTGGAGGATTTGCAAAACTGTACTTTAGGTGTGGAAAAAAACTTTGGTTCTGACGTGAAACTCTCTTAAATCGCGTAATCTGGGACTTCTCTAGTGATCCAGTGGTCGAGAACCCGCCTGCCAATGCTGGAGACATGGGTTTGATCCCTGGTCCAGAAATATTTCACAATGCCACAGGACAATTACACTCATGTGTCACAACTATTGAGCCTCTGCTCGAGAGCCCGGGACCACAACTACTGAGCCCACGTGTGTCACTGCTGAAGCCCGCATGCCTAGAGCCCATGCTCTGCCGCAGGAGAAGCCACTGCCTGCACACGGTAACTAGAGAAAGCTTATGCACAGCAACAAAGACCCAGTGCAGACAAAAAAAAATTAATTTAAATTGCTTGATCTAGATCTGTTTGTGTGCAAAGGACATGTGGGTAAAATAATAGAGATCCGTAGAACCCGGGAAACATAACAAGCAGAAGCAGGACAAATAATACAGCAGAAAGACATAAACCTGGCACCAATCGTGACGGGCTGACTCTTCACAACCTCGTGCTCTAAGGATGCATCCCCCGTTGAGCGAGGTAAGGAGGGCACTGTCCCTGCCACCTCCATTCACACTTTCACCAACTGACAGAGCTATCTAATTATAAATCAATCTTGGTCACAGCCTGAAATCTGCAGAGAGAGGTGCAAATTACTTTCCCCAGAAATGTAGTAACAGGATTTTCTCTTCTCAAGAAATCATTTCTGAAAGATGCAAGCAGGCATACTCTTCACTGCTACCTGATTCTTTACAGAGCAGAATGGAAAGAGTCATGAACAGGGTCAAGTTACTCACAGGCCTTCAGCAAAACACTCGAGCAGCAGGGTGTCCCCTTTGAGGACGGTGATAAAAGAGTCACTGCCACTTTCAGGAGGAGGCAACAATAGTCTGGGTTTTCTCTGCTTGATTGAATTTGCTACAGAACAGAATAGAAAAGACTCAGATTTTGTTCAAACTAAGAAACTCCTTTGGCACTCAATCCTTCCTAAAACATATTTAACCATATGGACCTGTGTGTGTGTATGTATATTTACACACAGATTTTAATTTATTTTCACACATTTATTTCACATATATTTCACACATTTTAATATATTCCTACTTAAATAGACTCCACTCTTACCAGGAAGCATGGGTTGCCCTTCAGACACATTAACTAAGCGCTGCATCAAGTTTTACAAAGGTTATGATTCAAACCACATCTTCAAATTCAGAAGTTCAAACAGTGTTCAAGATAATTAGTTTCTTGATGAAAGCCTTAAGTTCATTGACAGTCAATAGCTTTATATTACACATTTTAATCATACTTGGTCATGTTTGATGGCCGGGTGTATTTTTCTTGAATTGAATGTGCCTAAGTATCTGACAGGATTCCTCTTACAATACAGTTTCCTGATCCCTACACCCAGAAACTCTGACTCAGGAAGCCTGTGGTGTGGCACCAGGCATCTATGAATTTATCAGTGAGGTGATCCTACTTTCAGTCTTGTATCCTCAAAGACACTGCTGTACAAAAAAGATTCACAAGCCATCTCAGTAACTGGTGAGGAAATGTTCCATTCTTATTTTCCTAAAGTGAAAGTCACTCAGTCCTGTCTGACTCTTTGCGACCCCATGGACTGTATAGTCAGTCAGTCCATGGAATTCTCCAGGCCAGAATACTGGCCGTGGATAGCTGTTCCCTTCTCCAGGGGATCTTCCCAATCCAGGGATTGAACCCAGGTCTCCTGCATTGCAGGCAGATTCTTTATGGTCTGAGCCACCAGAGAAGCCCCTTTTTCCTAAGAAGCCTTTCAAATACAATGGAAAATGAGGAAGCTTCCATTTTCAATGC
Organism: Nanger dama; assembly: GCA_917880005.1. Classification (NCBI taxonomy): domain Eukaryota; kingdom Metazoa; phylum Chordata; class Mammalia; order Artiodactyla; family Bovidae; genus Nanger; species Nanger dama. The sequence goes on along the minus strand of CAKJTW010000016.1, from coordinate 34,819,397 downwards.
AGATTCTGATTTCCATTCCAAGTGTTCACACAAATTATGTTTCACATCCAATGTCAATGGGATCTGATGTGATATGCGAAGTGTAGAGGCGAGGGCCGCTATCAGAGCAGAGGAATGAAGGCACTGACACAGTGTATACCTTGCCATAGCTTCTTTACAAGTGTTTATTTGTTTTTTGAAAAATATGAACATGTATTATATGGTGTGTTTTTTTTTTTACACTTTTATATTGGAGCACAGCCTATTAACAAGTGTGTGATAGGTTCAGATAGACAGCAAAGGGACTCAGCCATACATAAACATGTATCCATTCTCCCCCAAACTCCCCTCCCATCCATGTGTAATGATTTTATTGAGTGCTGAAAAGATACAACAACATATGTTTGTGTTATTGACCTCAAAGGAAACGATGTTGCCTATATACACCTCATTAGTTCATTTTCAAACTGAGGGTACAGCAAGGAGAGCCCTCATCCAGCCCTGGTGATGTTATCAGTATATTAGATTACCAAAGTTATCATGGAGGGTTCATTGCTGGTGCCAATTATAAAAGAAATATTTGTTGCATTCCGATAAATCATTATTTTCTCTGTAGAAAAAGTACTTACTGTATAATTTGGTTAAATGTTCTATGTGAAAAAAATTTTTTCAATAATAAAAACCATTTCATAGACAAGTAAGCTTGGAAAATGCTGCAACTTATATTCTTTCTCACTGAATCACAATGGACAGATGTGTAGTAAGTACTTCAAGAGGTCTAGAAAGGAAAATAACCATTTGACTTTCTTGCACTCAATGCTTTCTCTACTTCTGTTAACACTCAACCATTGCTTTTTCCTTTCTTCATGTAACAGCTCTCTGCCAAACTGCTGATTAACCATAAGAGGCATTTTTGGAGATTCATAATAATTACTCCATGAAAAACATAATATTATAGATGTATATGTATTTGCTTATGGTAATTATATCATCAATAAGTATATAGGTGTATTTATATAGTTATGCATTTGTAAATATTGCCCCCATTTACAGAGAAAATAGAACCCTCTATGTTAACCCTTTCCTTACTAAGAGTATCAGTATATTAATAAACTCAGAAGGTATTAAAGTTCAAATTCTGAGATGACAATGAGACCACAGGTGAAAATAAATGTCAACATTCTACATGTCATCAACTTACCGTTGGAAATATTTTCTGTGGATGAACTCGAGTCATTAACATGCTTTACTGAAATAAAAAAATGGAAGAAAAAACTCACAAACATAATGGTAGATGCTGACATCGAAACAATGAAAAGACATAGTTTTATCCTACAAAAATTACACAGTGAGGTACAAGCACACTTCACTAGAACAGCGCCTTTGGGAACCTAGTTGAAAAATATTTATAAAGAGCTTAATCTTGAGCTACCATAGATGAAATCCAGGTGGAAGGACACAAATTAGAGCGCCATTAAAAAGAACTGAGGTTTCTGAAACCCTGGCATAGAGAATCAACACACAACAAAGTGATGAACCAAATCATGAAAAAATTATGAACCACGTTAGACAATGGAATGGTCATGCCAACTTTTGACTCTACCAGAGCCAGTTATTCAGTCAATGAATTTCTGGAGATTATCTCTGCCCTTTGAATCTTGGTTATTTCTTTGACTAATAATGACAGTTTTCAAATTTAAGAACCCAGAATGCCATCTGTAGAATCAAGTAGGAAAGAGAAGCAATTCAAATAACTTTGCCAATTTGGGAAATACAGAAAAATTCGATGCGATAAAAATGATCATATTACTTCTTGTTGCTTTTGACTCTGTCCTTTTCTCCCACATGTTCAGCTTTGCCAGTTTATCCGAAATCACAGAGATTCTGAGCCTGAGACTTGCTGAAAAAACTCTGGAATTTTGTTCTGTGTTTTACACAAGGAAAGTGACTCGACTCTCTGTCATCAAGTGACATACACTGGTCCTGTGAATTGAGATTTGATTTTCTGGCTGCAGGAGACAGAGATACTGTCGATGCGCAGCTGCAGATGTTTCTTTCATCTGGAAGGAGTCTCCAGAGTTAAACTCTACAATGCTGGAAAATATCAACCCAGCTTTAACTGGCTTCAACCAGAATAAAATTACAGACACATTCGTCTTCCACATTCATGCTGGCACAATAAATCATTTCAACTTACAACTGTTAACTGTCAGCTTCATTGGCATTTTCTGCACAATAGTCCTCAACCTCGGGAATGCAGCAAAGCAGCAATAATCATTCCGACTGTCCTTTTCCTCCACATTCGCGAAGTACAGATCTCCCTTTTGGCTCATGTATACTCTCTCATCTTGCTTAATGTGTTCTAATTCTGGAAGAGAAATATCTTTTCATTTAAAGGGGCAACTGTCCTTTATTATGCCTTGTTGCCTTTTTTCCATTATCCTTTCTTTCATATTATTTTATTTTTCATGTAGGCTCTTCTTATTCCTCCCAAGTCTGGTCTTACTATAGAAGCAATTAGTGAGTAAGAAGTAAAACACAAACAACAAGAAAATCATTGAGAGAGCACCTATCAGCATTAACTGAAGTATCCTGATGGACAACTAGTCTGAGCATTTGACCTCTCCTGACCATTTAGGATTCTACTTCTGCTCTATGGGTCTGCACTGACTTATTTGAAAACTAGTGCAAACAGATAATGGCCTAATTATTACTTTTATTATATTAGGATCATATTTGTTAAAAACAGATTTTCATAAAATTGTGTTTGAGATATTAATCCCTCTGCCATGATGCAGCCTAGTTAGGTTCTACGATGGATGGAATCTGGAACTCTGGCTACAACCAAGAGTAGCTTCTTTTGCTTTCTTCCAAATACTGTATGATTATTACTTTTCTCTGTGGGTCATAATGAGAAAAGATTTAGATAGATCTGCTAAGGCACATGCCAGAGGTAGGGTTTACAAGAAGCTGGAATCCCAATGCAAGAGCTGATAATAGCTTTTGGAAAATTAAACACAGAAGTTAATACTAATTTCTAATACTAATAATAATTTGTGCATCACTGTATTAAGTAGGTGCAACATATTAAAAGAGAAAAATAAAGCTAGCAACACAGATACAAGCCATTCTCAATTTGACATACTGTATCGTATTAACAGACTCTACTCTTTCCAGATATGACAAAATCAAGACATATTTAGTGGTTTTCTAGTGCTTTCATGTATATTCAGAACTTAGAGCAGACTATAGATAGAAATAGTTTTTAGACTATACTTGATTTCACTTTCATAAGTTCATAATAATTTTGTATCCTTCATTTCAGTATGTCATTTGACACAATGCATGAAATCAAAATGTCCTCTTATTGACAGAACAGAACCTTACTTACCAATATTCATCCAATAAATGTGTAAAGGTGGCAGGCCTTTGGGAGGGTTGCATGGAAGGACAATTGGATCACCTTCCTCCACTTCAAGAGGGTCGATTTTTCTTTGGGAAATTTTGGCGTATCTGATATAAAAAATCATTTAAAGGCATCGTTTTAAAATTCTAATCTTACAAGTAATGTTTAATGTTACAAGTATTATCTTAAAGCATTCTTCTTGTAGAAACTGGAACATTTTTAGTAAATTCAACACCCTAAATCTTCTTGTCTATGACCTGCAGAGGAAAATACTGTTAACATCTGTGCTGCATCATTATACAAAGTTAAAAATATTTCTGCATTCTGTAACTGTAGAAAACAAATAATTTTGCTTTGACATCAATAAGGCAACAATATGCGTGTGCATATTTCTCAGTGAAGAGGTATAAGCTCTGAGTCATAGGAGTTGCTTGTTTTAAGTTTTCATAGATTTGGTATCATTTTTCTCCAAATGCTGTGATTTATTTTTAGGCAAATATTTATTTTCTGTCTTTTGCTTTATTCTGAAGCCCTTGAATGTGACTGGCAAATATTCCATTCAGATCATAATCAAACAAAATACACAATTCAAAGCCCACATAGGGAAAAAATGGTATGAATACAATGAAAAGCCAAACACAACCACTAGAAGTTGCAAAGAGAGCCATCCACATTGGAATCACGCCCAGTAAATAAAATTGTAAGTGAAATGAAATGGATGTAGGACAGGAGACTTTGCAGTATTTGAAAATATTGTTTCTTTCCCATGCTGGAATCAATTCCCTAAAACGGTCAATGCAATTACTGAGAATGTTAAGTCACAACAGTGCAGAATCTGAAATACAACACTGAAGTTTGATATTTTATGAAGTTATTTATAAAAGTTTTAAGAATAGTATGGAAATACAAAAAACCTCGAATAGCAAAAGCAATCTTGAAAAGAAGAATGGAACTGGAGGAATCAACTTGCCTGACTTCAGGCTCTACTACAAAGCCACAGTCATTAAGACAGTATGGTACTGGCACAAAGACAGAAATATAGATCAATGGAACAAAACAGAAAGCCCAGAGATAAATCCACACACCTATGGACACCTTATCTTCGACAAAGGAGGCAAGAATATCCAATGAAGTAAGACAATCTCTTTAACAAGCGGTGCTGGGAAAACTGGTCAACCACTTGTAGAAAAATGAAACTAGATCACTTTCTAACACCACACACAAAAATAAACTCAAAATGGATTAAAGATCTAAACGTAAGACCAGAAACTATAAAACTCCTAGAGGAGAACATAGGCAAAACACTCTCCGACATAAATCACAGCAGGATCCTCTATGATCCACCTCCCAGAATATTGGAAATAAAAGCAAAAATAAACAAATGGGATCTAATTAAAATTAAAACTTTCTGCACAACAAAGGACACTATAAGTAAGATGAAAAGACAGCCTTCTGAGTGGGAGAAAACAATAGCAAATGAAACAACTGACAAACAACTAATCTCAAAAATATACAAGCAGCTTATGCAGCTCAACTCCAGAAAAATAAACGATCCAATCAAAAAATGGGCCAAAGAACTAAATAGGCATTTCTCCAAAGAAGACATACGGATGGCTAACAAACACATGAAAAGATGCTCAACATCACTCATTATCAGAGAAATGCAAATCAAGACCACAATGAGGTATCATTTCACACCAGTCAGAATGGCTGCAATCCAAAAGTCTACAAGCAATAAATGCTGGAGAGGATGTGGAGAAAAGGGAACCCTCTTACACTGTTGGTGGGAATGCAAACTAGTACAGCCACTATGGAAAACAGTGTGGAGATTCCTTAAAAATTGCAAATAGATCTGCCTTATGACCCAGCAATCCCACTGCTGGGCATACACACCGAGGAAACCAGAATTGAAAGAGACACATGTACCCACTGTTCATTGCAGCATTGTTTATGAAACAACCTAGATGTCCATCAGCAGATGAATGGATAAGAAAGCTGTGGTACATATACACAATGGAGTATTACTCAGCCCTTAATACATTTGAATCAGTTCTAATGAGATGGATGAAACTGGAGCCGATTACACAGAGCGAAGTAAGCCAGAAAGAAAAACACCAATACAGGATACTGACACATATATATGAAATTTAGAAAGATAGTAATCATGACCCTGTATGTGAGACAACAAAAGAGACACAGATGTATAGAACGGACTTTTGGACTCTGTGGGAGAGGGAGACGGTGGGATGATTTGGGAGAATGGCATTGAAACATGTATACTATCATGTAAGAAACGAAGTGCCAGTTTATGTTCGATACAGGATACAGGATGCTTGGGGCTGGTGTACGGGGATGATCCAGAGAGATGATGTGGGGTGGGAGGTGGGAGGGGTTTCAGGATTGGGAGCTCGTGTACACCTGTGGCTGATTCATGTCAATGTATGGCAAAACCAATACAGTATTGTAAAGTAGAATAAAGTAAAAATAAAATTTTAAAAAATATATTCTGCCTCAACATTGTTTGTACATCTGCACTACAGAATTACTTAGGGTTTGATAGATGAGAAAAGTCTTATATGAGGTATTGATAGCCTACCTGACCTGGTGGAATTTATTAGCAGTTTTCCATCCTTATATTTCATTCTTAAAATATGGCTCACAAAAGATTATTATTATTCCTGAGAGTCTAAAAAATATATTCATTTACTGTCAATTTTCCTCTTGAGAAGCTTTGTGCCATTCCCTTGCTCCTCACCCCCACTCCCTACTCTAACTCCTCAGTGATTGAGGGAACTCGTTGACATTTCTTATCGATGCACTAGCTACAGTGCATTGCTTTTTGTCTAAATTCAAGGACCTTTCACAGCTTAACATCGCAGGGGCAGTGTCTTTATTACACCACCTTTGCTAGTTCAAAAGACAGGCGCTGGCGTGTGACAGTCCTCAGTGGATTCCCTCACTCGTTCTAAGATTTCTCCTGGCAAGTCTGGAAATGAAATTTGAGATAGGAACCATCTTGGACACGAATTTGGTATATTTTCTGTAAAATGATTTGTATGACATTTGCTGTCAGTCAAAGCTAAGGCTTGACAGGCAATGAGTTTGAGCAAGCTCCAGGAGTTGGACAGGGAAGCCTGGCGCGCTGCAGTCCGTGGCGTTGCAAAGAGTCGGACATGACTGAGTGACTGAACTGAACTGAACCACCTTGGAATCATGCTTTTGCTCTAGGTAGAATGAAACTTCCAACAAAAGACAGAGGAACATCTGAGTATATCCCCTACATGTACCTTGTTGACAAATTATCAATACCACCTATTTGGTAAAGCCTTAGCTTTGACTGACAGCAAATTTTAAACAAGGCATTCTGCAGAAATATACCTTATGCAAGTAAAGTGCAGTAACTTACAGAACTAGTACGTACCCTAAGCTCCAAATTCAAATCTCTTGTTTAGTGAAACTCGCTCTAACCAAAGCTCAGTATTTATTGTTATTAAAGTTAGCAGTGTTGTTTGGTAGTTATTGAATCTACTTATAGATCTGTTTATACTCAGACAATAGAAGCAATAGAGGAAGGGAGACAGATTAGGAAATGAAAGACGCATGTAATCCTGTTTTGCAACTAGCAAACTTTACAGTGCCAAATATGAATACACAGTTCCCTGGGTGGTATCTAATGTAAAGTTGCTAATTAAGTTGTATAAAGCCCTAATTGGAGAGTTGTCTCTTTAGAAAAAATTTAATAATTCAAACAGATAGTATCGCCAGTGAAGCACTATCATCCTTGCATTAATTAAATCTAGATTATAAAATTCTAATTACAAAAGTGTAACTATGTTACTCAACTGGCTTCCAAGGTATTCATAATAAAAAGATAAAATAAGATTTAAAAGTCTTCCAAAGCCTTTATCACATACCATAAATCTGGAACAGCTTTACCCAAAGAGTGAAATTAATACCTGCAAACTGGGAAGAATATTTATATATTTAATAATTTAATGCCCGAGAATAAAGACTGTAAAGGATATAAATTTGTCAGATTTTTTTAGATCTTACTCTTTGACTTTCAAACTATATTGTAAATTTGATGTAAAGCAAAAGAGTGAATATTTTAACATCCACAGATAAATGTGAAATTTAATTATTATAACAACTGCAAGCATGACATCTACCTTAATTCAATTTTAAAAATGACTATTTACATTTACAACCTCCAGACCTTCATTGGATTAGTTGGAGAATATATAAACTCATTGCTAAAATTAACAAGCGGGTACTCTTTCTACCCCCCTTCTGATGCCTATGTCAGAAGCTTTCTCTATCTCCTTTATACTTTAATAAAACTTTATTACACACAAAAAAATAAAAATAAAAAAATAAAAATGACTATTTAACTCCAACCAATGACTTTTGCTAACTGTATTTCTCTGGTGATAAACATTAGCATTGTTGAGTTTGGACAGATGCAATACTTGAAAACCATGAATTGTAAACAGTCATTTTTCTTTTGTATGAGGCAACTACACTGCTGGAGCTCACCAACACATTTCAAATGAGTGCTTTATTAACACCCAAAGCAAAATCACTTAATTGTGTATCACTTAATTGTGACTGGACTTGATCATGGAATGGTGTCTTTGCAAAGGGATCAGCATCCACTTCTACATTAGCATCTACCTAAGTAGGATTTGAAGAATGTTTGGAAATCTCATAATATCAAGTCTAGATGAAGCCATAAACATTTAGTCCCTATCAGTGAATCAAGCAAAGCATAGCACCCATCCCTTTACTACTTTTCAATAGGCTTCCACATTCATTATTCACTGTAGCAGACTAACTTCTCGTAACAACTCGAAGGGCCCAATTCCCTAAAAACCCACCTAGCATGAAAAGCCTTTCGGAGAGACAAAGTAGCTACATGCTAGTCTTCTTATTGAAGCTATCAACACACAGCAAACCTGCAAATACAAAATCTCTAGGGGCTCTATACTTGAGGTACTGACAGTTAATTCTGAAACCCATCATCTTAACTCTTTCAACTAATATACTAAAAAAAATAACATCTTTATACTTGAAATATAGCAGACTTGTGAAAAACAATTTTTTTTAAATCTACAGACTAGCCTATAAATGGCTCTGACCTGGACACTAAAACTAACCGGCTATTTTGCTTCAGAACACTATCCTTACTTTCTGTGCCCCCTTTTACTTTTCTCTGGTATCTTAGAATCCTTTCAATCAATCTCTCTGGGCTCCTCAAAAGCCTCCCTCAGAGGCTTTTCTTAAGGAACAAGTTGCACAGTCCCACATGGCAACCAACAGTAAAGAACTGGTAATGAAATGTCATCAGAGAAATTTAATGAAATACAAGTAATTCTGACTAACCACGTCAGTGAAAAGGTACTGGTGACTTAACCATTACCAAGTTACATTACCTACATATTATCTTTATGTTACCTACAGAGTATCTTTTCTCTGATACCCAAAGAAGAAAATCAAATCTCCCTATATTCTCTCTCTCTGAGTCTGATAACTTATCACCAAGGTTATTTTCAACAAAGAAGGATAATGCTTTTTAGCTCATCCAGAGGATGTGTTAACACAATAATTGAAGCATAGGCAACATTGTGTAGCATCAGATATAAACGTGTTCTGGAGCCAGCTGCTTAGGGATGAATCCTGGCTTCATCCCTTACTATGTGACCTGAACCTATTACTTATTGTATTTCAGGTTCTTCATTCATAAAATGGAATTCGACACGACAGCTAATTCATTGATTTGTGGCAAAGTTAAATAAACTATTTCATATAAACCAATTAACATAGTGTCGGGCACTTAAAAATCACTCAGTATGGTGGCTCTTATTCAAATATTTTCACTTTACATGGTAAACTCAGCCATATTGTATAGAGATGGGCAAAGGGACAAAGGCTTTCCTTTGCTATTGTTTTTGATCTTTATATAGCCTATATCATAACCACTTCTACATTTCATTCAACTATTTGGAATTAACTTTATCAAAGAAAGTAGGGAGGGTGCCTGAGGGATGAAAGACTGTATCTTATAGAGAATCTATGGTTTAATGAATTATTCTGTCCCCTTTCCTATGCCAAAGAGCTTTATCTATTTTGACTTCTCACTTTGTTTACAGGACTGGCCTGGGGAGCTTTTGAGTGCCTTCCATTTCCTTTGAATGTGCTCAGCAAATTGCTGACAGTCTGGCATCATTATCATGAATGCAAGCCACTGAGCTCACATGCTGTATCCCCCTGAACTCCAGTTTCTGTCTGCAAAGAGATTTAATTGATTCCCATTTCCTGGAGAGTACCCTATTAACCCACTTAGAAGTACAGAGAAATAGCACTGCCTTTCAGTCTATGAACTGGTAATGAATTCACACTAAGGAGAGACAACCATTGCAGTCCATTTCATTCTAGTCATTCACATACTGGGACGCATGAGAGCAAAATCCCCGGCTTTAATTAAACCTTTAACACTCTAAGTTGCACTCTCTACTGAACAAACTGATCCTCCTAAGGTTAGTTTGCATATATTAGTAGAAGAAATTAGTGTATACCACTGGAACCCGACTTTTGCTCTTCTACCCTTCCCAAATTAGAGCAGTAAATAGCTAAGATATGTCTGAAGGAAACTGATCTGAGGAATTCATACAAATGTAGAAACCCAGCACACTAGTAGTTTCTATTAAAACAATATACAGATAATTTCACCTCTAAACCTGCTATTCCTTGTATTACTTTACAAGTAATGTATACTGCATTTTTCCTGTACTCATTCTTTTCATCTTTAGCCAGTAAATCAATCACTGATAATAAGAATTCACACAGCACTTATAAGACAATATAGAGAACGAAGAATAGGACAGGTTGATATCATTCTCGCCTTTAATATCCTGATTAATATATTTGACAGTCAAAGTCTCCAAACAACAAAAAATGCTTTTAAAATTCCACACAATTTACACATGGATATTCCTAACATCACTGATTATTACTAATTTTTTCTTTTTATAATAGTCAAAGTTAGAAACAATCCAAATGGACATCAACTGGTGAATGGATAAACAAAACGTGGTATATCTGCCTCATTATTATATGAATATTATTCAGCAATAAACATGAACAAACCACTGATTTATCCTAGAACATGAATGAATCACAAAAATCCAGGCCAAGTGGAAAGAAGCTAGATGGGAAAGATCACATATTGTATGATTTAATTTACATGAAATATTCAGAAAAAAAAAAATTTCTAGAGGCAAGCATCAGACTGGCGACTGCCTGGGCCTGGGTGTGGGGACAGATAGCACCTCATCTTTCAGGGATGAGGGAAATGCTCTAATACTGGCTTCTAATGATAGCTGAACTGAAATTTTTTATGATAAAAGGAACCACTGTGTACATAAGCTGGTAAAATTTATGATGTGTAAATAATACACAGAATCTATAAGAAAAATTAGTATAGGCTAAAGTTATGACCAACCTAGATAGCATATTAAAAAGCAGACATTACTTTACCAACAAAGGTCCGTCTAGTCAAGGCTATGGTTTTTCCAGTGGTCATATATGGATGTGAGAGTTGGACTGTGAAGAAAGCTGAGCGCCAAAGAATTGATGCTTTGGAACTGTGGTGTTGGAGAAGACTCTTGAAAGTCCCTTAGACTGCAAGGAGATCCAACCAGTCCATCCTAAAGGAAATTAGTCCTGAATATTCATTGGAAGGACTGATGCTGAAGCTGAAACTCCAATACTTTGGCTACCTTATGCGAAGAGCTGACTCATTGGAAAAGACCCTGATACTGGGAGGGACTGGGGGCAGGGAGGAGACAGGGACAACAGAGGATGAGATGACTGGATGGCATCACCGACTCGATGGACATGAGTTTGAGTAAACTCCAGGAGTTGGTGATGGACAGGGAGGCCTGGCAATGCTGCAATTCATGGGGTTGCAAAGAGTCGGACACAACTGAGCGACTGAACTGAACTGAAGATAGACTAAGAATGTTAAGTGGAGAAGGCTGATCTGTGCCCTAAAGGATAAAGAAAACTGAACAGCCAAAATGGAATTATTTACAGCATCATTCTAACTTCACTGATATATGTCATAATGAAGGCAAGAAAATAGCTTACATTCTCTCCAGACTCACTGACCACACCAACAGGATTTAGGTTTCTTGGGTACAGTCTTTCTTTCTTTTTTTTTTTTTTGGAGTTTTATAAATTTATTTATTTTTTTAATTACAATACTGTATTTGTTTTGCCATACATTGACATGAATCAGCCACAGGTGAACACAATCTCCCAATGCCGAAGCCCCCTCCCACCTCCCACCCCACATCCTCTACCTGAATCATCCTGTGCTCCAGCCCCATGCATCCTGCATCCTGCACTGAACATAGATTAGCACTTCGTTTCTTACAAGAACGTATACATGTTTCAGTGCCATTCTCCCAAACCATCCCACCCTTTCCCTCTCCCTCAGAATCCAAAAGTCCGTTCTATACCTCTGTGTCTCTTTTTGTTGTCTCACATATAGGGTCATCATTACTATCTTCTAAATTCCATATATATGTGTCAGTATTCTGTATTGGTGTTTTTCTTTCTGGCTTACTTCACTCTGTATAATCGGTTCCAGTTTCATCCATCTCATTAGAACTGAGTCAAATTTATTCTTTTTAAGGGCTGAGTAGTACTCCACTGTGTGTATGTACCACAGCTTTCTTATCCATTCATCTGCTGATGGACATCTAGGTTGCTTCCATGTCCTGGCTATTATAAACAGCGCTGCAATGAACATTGGGGTACATGTGTCTCTTTCAATTCTGGTTTCCTCAGTGTGTATGCCCAGCAGTGGGATTGCTTGTTCACTGCTGTATCTCACATTACTAGAAAAGTGTCTGACACATGAAGGGAGTTTATTGAAGATCTGTTGAATAATTCACGGCCTAACTTACCATGCCATATCTTGGAAAATCCATTCAGTTGAATGATTTTCTCCATATTTGAAAACAGTACATTGTATTTGGTTGTTTTATTTTTCTTTTACTCTCTTTCCCTGGCAAAGTCAACTGCAATTTTGTTAAGTGAGCTCGCTCAATCGTGTCTGACTCTTTGTGACCCCATGGACTGTAGCCTACCAGGCTCTTCCATTCATGGGATTCTCCAGAGAAGAATACTGGAGTGGGTTGCCATTTCCTTCTCCAGGGGAACTTCCTGACCCAGGGATCGAACTCTGGTCTCCGCACTGGGGGCAGGCACTTTACCCTCTGAGCCACCCGGGTAGATAACTAAACACAGTGTATAAATTTTTCTGTCTGTAAGGGGTAATGACCAGATTTTCAACTACTGTATCTATGTTCAAACTTAGTGTCTAGCCTTTAGGTTTGTTTTAAAGAAAAGTTTAAGAAATGAGAGTTAAAACTTTAAAGTTTTACAAACTTTAAAACTCATATCACAGATTGTAATATAAATGAAGAATCAATTCTCTACACCTTAAGAGAAGAATCAATTGATAAAACTTGTAGGAAGCCTTTAATGATCTCTGATTTATAAACTCTTAAGAATTGGGCTGATGGTCCTATTCAACATACAAATAATTGCAGAAAGGTATTAGATGATGAAGTAATTTTAGGAGGAGCTGGAAATGATGCATGAGAAATCTAATTTACTTTCCACTTTTCTACAGGAGCAGAAAAAATGGCACAATTATCCACTACATAGCTCAGATTCAACTCCCATCTCTTAATTACAATACTAGCCAATTCTGGCCAGAATTACCCTTATATTTTTCATGCCTTCACTTGGTCTGCTTTGATAATGACAGAAAACATTTTCTTCTCAAAAATCCTTTAATTGCAGAACCTTATACTAAAATGTGTCATTTCTCTGCTATAGGTCTAGCAACTGCCTGTTCCTTTGTGTCTCCATAGCAACCACTAGAATTCAGGTTAGGGATCACTCTAATGCCTTGTCTTGTACAACAGATATTTTTATATCTTCCTTTCCTCTCCCTCTGTCTCCTACTTCCTCATCTTATTTCAGTTAATTATATTATATACTTATTTTATACTTATTTATATTATACACTATATTATAGTTTATAATAATATAATCTGTAATATAGAACAATAACTATAGCTGTACAGTTAGTTAATCTATGCAATTTTATGATTCTCAATTACAGTTTTCTGACCCAGAATTCATGAACATTCCCTACCATCATTTTAAACCCAAACTCCAGAGGCAAATTTTCAAGTCTGTATGTCACTACTGTGCCCACTACTATGCTCTAACATCACACTTAACAATTCAGTATGTCTAAGGCAAACCAGCACGCTACATACTAATTCTGTAGCATACCTCGTCCAAGGCAAGGAGCAGCAGCTGCGCTTTGCTGGAGCAGCCGTGAAGAGACACCCCACGCCCAAGGTAAGAGAAACCCAAGTAAGATGGTAGGTATTGCAAGAGGGCATCAGAAGGCAGACACACTGAAACCATACTCATAGAAAACTAGTCAATCTAATCACACTAGGACCACAGCCTTGTCTAACTCAGTGAAACCAAGCCATGCCTGCGGGGCAACCCAAGACAGGTGGGTCATGGTGGAGCGGGCTTACAGAACGTGGTCCACTGGAGAAGGCAATGGCAAGCCACTTCAGTTTTCTTGCCTTGAGAACCCCATGAACAGTATGAAAAGGCAAAATGATAGGATACCAAAAGAGAAACTTGCCAGGTCATTAGGTGCCCAATATGCTACTGGAGATCAGTGGAGAAATAACTCCAGAAAGAATGAAGGGATGGAGCCAAAGCAAAAACAATACCCAGTTGAGTATGTGACCGGTGACAGAAGCAAGATCTGATGCTGTAAAGAGCAATATTGCATAGGAACCTGGAATGTCAGGTCCATGAATCAAGGCAAATTGGAAGTGGTCAAACAAGAGATGGCAAGGGTGAACATCGACATTCTACCAATCAGCGAACTAAAAGGGACTGGAATGGGTGAATTTAACTCAGATGACCATTATATCTACTACTGCGGGCAGGAATCCCTCAGAAGAAATGGAGTGGCCATCATGGTCAACAAAAGAGTCCAAAATGCAGTACTTGGATGCAATCTCAAAAATGACAGAATGATCTCTGCTCGTTTCCAGGCAAACCATTCAATATCACAGTAATCCAAGTCTATGCCCCAACCAGTAATGCTGAAGAAGCTGAAGTTGAATGGTTTTATGAAGACCTACAAGACCTTGTAGAACTAACACTCAAAAAAGATGTCCTTTCATTATAGGGGACTGGAATGCTAAAGTAAGAAGTCAAGAAACACCTGGAGTAACAGGCAAATTTGGCCTTGGAATATGGAATGAAGCAGGGCAAAGACTAATAGAGTTTTGCCAAGAAAATGCACTGGTCATAGCAAACACCTTCTTCCAACAACACAAGAGAAGACTCTACACATGGACATCACCAGATGGTCAACACCAAAATCAGACTGATTATATTCTATGCAGCCAAAGATGGAGAAGCTCTATACAGTCAACAAAAACAAGACCAGGAGCTGACTGTGGCTCAGATCACGAACTCCTTATTACCAAATTCAGACTTAAACTGAAGAAAGTAGGGAAAACCGCTAGACCATTCAGGTATGACCTAAATCAAACCCCTTATGATTATACAGTGGAAGTGAGAAATAGATTTAAGGGCCTAGATCTGATAGAATGTCTACTGAACTATGGAGTGAGGTTCGTGACATTGTACAGGAGACAGGGATCAAGACCATCCCCATGGAAAAGAAATGCAAAAAAGCAAAATGGCTGTCCGGGGAGGCCTTACAAATAGCTGTGAAAAGAAGAGAGGCAAAAAGCAAAGGAGAAAAGTAAAGATATAAGCATATGAATGCAGAGTTCCAAAGAATAGCAAGAGATAAGAAAGCCTTCTTCAGCGATCAATGCAAAAAAATAGAGGAAAACAACAGAATAGGAAAGACTAGAGATCTCTTCAAGAAAATAAGAGATACCAAGGGAACTTTTCATGCAAAGATGGGTTCGATAAAGGACAGAAATGGTATGGACCTAACAGAAGCAGAAGATATTAAGAAGAGGTGGCAAGAATACACGGAAGAACTGTACCAAAAAGATCTTCATGACCAAGATAATCATGATGATGTGATCGCTAATCTAGAGCCAGACATCTTGGAATGTGAAGTCAAGTGGGCCTTAGAAAGCATCACTACGAAAAGATGCTCAACATCACTCATTATCAGAGAAATGCAAATCAAAACCACAATGAGGTACCATTTCACACCAGTCAGAATGGCTGCAATCCAAAAGTCTACAAGCAATAAATGCTGGAGAGGATGTGGAGAAAAGGGAACCCTCTTACACTACTGGTGGGAATGCAAACTAGTACAGCCATTATGGAAAACAGTGTGGAGATTCCTTAAAAAATTGCAAATAGATCTGCCTATGACCCAGCAATCCCACTGCTGGGCATACTCACCAAGGAAACCAGAATTGAAAGAGACACATGTACCCCAATGTTCATTGCAGCACTTCTTATAATTGCCAGGACATGGAAACAACCTAGATGTCCATCAGCAGATGAGTGGATAGGAAAGCTGTGGTACATATATACAATGGAGTATTACTCAGCCCTTAAAAGATTAAATTTGACTCAGTTCTAATGAGATGGATGAAACTGGAGCTGATTATACAGAGTGAAGTAAGCCAGAAAGAAAAACACCAATACAGAATACTGACACATATATATGGAATTTAGAAAGATAGTAATGATGACCCTGTATGTGAGACAACAAAAGAGACACAGAGGTATAGAACGGACTTTTGGCCTCTGAGGGAGAGGGAGAGGGTGGGATGATTTGGGAGAATGGCATTGAAACATGTATACTATCATATAAGAAACGAAGTGCCAGTCTATGTTCAATGCAGGATACAGGATGCTTGGGGCTGGTGCACAGGATGATCCAGGGAGATGATGTGGGGTGGGAGGTGGGAGGGGGCTTTGGCATTGGGAGATTGTGTTCACCTGTGGCTGATTCATGTCAATGTATGGTAAAACCAATACAGTATTGTAACGTAGAATGAAGTATTTAAAAAAAAAAAGAAAAGCACCACTACGAACAAATAGTGGAGGTGATGGAATTCCAGTTGAGCTATTTCAAATCCTGAAAGATGATGCTGTGAAAGTGCTGCACTCAATATGCCAGCAAATTTGGAAAACTTAGCAGTGGCCACAGGACTGGAAAAGGTCAGTTTTCATTCCAATCCCACAGAAAGGCAATGCCAAAGAATGCTCAAACTACTACACAATTGCACTCATCTCACACGCTAGTAAAGTAATGCTCAAAATTCTCCAAGCCAGGCTTCAGCAATACGTGAACTGTGAACTCCCTGATGTTCAAGCTGGTTTTAGAAAAGGCAGAGGTCCAGAGATCAAATTGCCAACATCCGCTGGATCATTGAAAAAGCAAGAGAGTTCCAGAAAAACATCTACTTCTGCTTTATTGACTATGCCAAAGCCTTTGACTGTGTGGATCACAACAAACTGTGGAAAATTCTTCAAGAGATGGGAATACCAGACCACCTGACTTGCCTCTCGAGAAATCTGTAAGCAGGTCAGGAAGCAATGGTTAGAACTGGACATGGAACAACAGACTGGTTCCAAATAGGAAAAGGAGTACATCAAGGCTGTATATTGTCACCCTGCTTCTTTAACTTCTATGCAGAGTACATCATGAGAAACGCTGGGCTGGAAGCAGCACAAGCTGGAATCAAGATTGCCAGGAGAAATATCAATAACCTCAGATATGCAGATGATACCACCCTTATGGCAGAAAGCGAAGAGGAGCTAAAAGCCTCTTGATGAAAGTGAAAGGAGAGAGTGAAAAAAGTTGGCTTAAAGCTCAACATTCAGAAAACGAAGATCATGGCATCCAGTCCTATCACTTCATGGGAAATAGATGGGGAAACAGTGTCAGACTTTATTTTGGGGGCTCCAAAATCACTGCGGATGGTGACTGCAGCCATGAAATTAGAAGACGCTTACTCCTTGGAAGAAAAGTAATGACCAACCTAGATAGTATATTCAAAAGCAGAGACATTACTTTGCTGAATAAGGTCCATCTAGTCAAGGCTATGGTTTTTCCAGTGGTCATGTATGGATGTGAGAGTTGGACTGTGAAGAAGGCTGAGTGCTGAAGAATTGATGCTTTTGAACTGTGGTGTTGGAGAAGACTCTTGAGAGTCCCTTGGACTGAAAGGAGATCCAACCAGTCCATTCAGAAGGAGATCAACCCTGGGATTTCTTTGGGAGGAATGATGCTAAAGCTGAAACTCCAGTACTCTGGCCACCTCATGTGAAGAGTTGACTCACTGGAAAAGACTCTGATGCTGGGAGGGATTGGGGGCAGGAGGAGAAGGGGACGACAGAGGATGAGATGGCTGGGTGGCATCACGGACTCGATGGACGTGAGTCTGAGTGAACTCCAAGAGATGGTGATGGACAAGGGAGGCCTGGCGTGCTGCAGTTCATGGGGTCACAAAGAGTCAGACACGACTGAGCAACTGAACTGAACTGAACATACTAATTAATTTTGTACGTATAATGACCGCATACAATAGACAATAAAAAGAAAGAAATGCAGCACTCCTGACCCACCACCCTTCGTAAGAGAAACATACAAGCACCATCACCTTTCTATTTGGTGTAGATCCTACCTGTTCCAGATCCCGTTAGACGTAACTACCATCCTAAAGTTTGTCTTCATCATTGTCTTGTTCTGCATTATGATTTTACCATATGAAATAATAATCCTAAACAATATTTTATTAATTTTTACATATACTGACCTTTCATAAATGAAGTCACATTTTATGTTTCTTTTCGAGATTTGCGTTCATTGTTCAACACATCTCTAAGGTTCAGTCTTCACTGCTGAGTAATATTTGTATGAATATGCCACATTTATTTCATTATGTCACAAATGAACTTGTGTTTTTGTTCCGTATATTTCTAAAACACAAACAATGCTGCCACAGCTATTCCTGGCGCTCACAGGTAAGGGGCACATGCACATGAGCAAAGAAGAGGAATTTCTGGGTCACTGGAGAGAGAATCTTTAAGTAGGCAGCGACCAATATCCTCTACAGTCCAAGCAGTAAACTGGACTCTCCACAGTGGATACCTGTTATGCCGGCTGCAAAGCCCCACTAAAACCGCTACTTTCACACTCTGCAGTATTTCCCAGTTACGCAGGAATCAAATGCATGTATTATTAAGGTTACCATAGATCTATTTCTGATTACTAATTATATTAAGCACATTTTTATATTTGTATTGGCCACTGCAGTCTGAGGTGCAAGTTTATATCTTTTGCCATCTTCCTTTTTTGCTTTTTACTTGGTAGTGGTGGTTTAGTCGCTAAGTTGTGTCTGACTCTTTGCGACCCCATGGACAATAGCTTGCCAGGCGTCTCTGTCCATGGGATTCTCCAGGCAAGAATACTGGACTGGCTTGCCATTTCCTTCTCCAATTTCAGTTCAGTGGCTCAGTCATGTCCGACTCTTTGTGACCCCATGAACCGTAGCACGCCAGGCCTCCCTGTCCATCACCAACTCCCAGAGTCCACCTAAACCCATGTCCATTGAATCAGTGACACCATCCAACCATCTTATCCTCTGTCATCCCCTTTTCCTCCTGCCCTCAATCTTCCCCAACATCAGGGTCTTTTCTCCAACTTAGAGATCTGTAAAATTATTTATAAATACATTAATATCCTCTTCAGTTATATTCATTGGTAATGTTTTTTCTGGATTTTTTAAAAATACCCATTTCTCAACTGTATTTTGGTCATATCTACTTCATAGCTAACGTATCATCAAATACTGAAAAACACTCTGCAGTTTCAGGTGTAATGTTCTAAACAAGCTGATTAGCTAGAGTTTTTGATTGGGTTCTTTAAATCCTCCATGTGCTTTTCTAATGTTTCCTCTGCTTGAGCTCCCAAATAATGAAACACACATGTGAACACCTTTGATCACTATGTAGATTTTCTATTTCTCTTTGTACTATTTCTCCGTACACCTTCATATTACATATGCCTGGTACATTAATCTCCAGGGAGCCTTTATAAAATAAAGTCTATTTTGATTGATATTAATAGAGCCATACATACTTTTCTTTTGAACAGTATTTATTCAAGATATCTATTTATGTATTAAAAAGATGCAACATCTTTTCTCCCTTTTAGTTTCAACAGTTCTATTTGCTCAAGATTTATATGTGTAATGTGGTAAATAGCTTGTAACTTTTTAAATTTTGGAGCTTTTAGTTTACTTTCATCTTTAACGATATGTTTAGATTTCTATAGTTTTTTTTTTCCTCTCCTTTCTTGCCTTTTTTTTTTTCTTCTTGATATCAGGGTTTGATAAATCACTCATGTTTTGTTCTATATGTATACTGTAACTATTCTATACATTTTAAGACATATACTTGTTAAGATTTTAAATTTGAGTTATAGTCTCTCCTCTAGAACAATACAGAAAACTTAAAAAATTTAAACCCAGTTTCCTGTTCCAACTTTAAGGATAACACACACGTTTTTCATTATTTATTCTCCCCAGGTTTGTGTACATTCTACTCCCCCCAGCATAAGGTGTCCATATCCTGAAAGGTCTAGAACTCTGCAAGAAGAAACTGCAAAACAGGACCTCTCGGCAGTTTTATATCCAAGAATTTTTTCTTCAAAGCCTTTGGTTAGAATCAAGTAGTGTTGGATACCTTAAAATTCAGGAAAATAAATGACCAAATGTGAAAATCAGTCATCAGAGATCCCATGCTACAGAGATCAGATCTGGTAATAAAGAACTTGCTTACTCTTGGGGATAATTATTGATAAATAACAGCTTTAATGGTAAGGGAACTTGTAGTTTCCCATGATTATGATCTATGGAAGATATTACTAACATATTCTAATATCACTGGGCACTCATACTGAGGTTAGGTGGGGCTATGCCATTTGTTTTGCCCTGCCTAACAAGGTGAGTAGAAGCTGCCTGTGTAACTTCTTGTGGGAATCAGTGTTCTATGCCCCCACTCTAAAGTTTCACATGGTGCAGACATAGGATGATGGTATATCCATCAGTTAGGATCTCTGAAAATCTACATGGAGAACAGTTGCTCTGAAGAGCTGCCAGAACTACAGCAAACTGCCTCATCAAGGAACAACCCTGGATTAACACAAGGGCTTGGGGATTACTTGGGACTGCAGCATAACCTAGCCAAATCTAACTAATATATTTAACTTCATTGGATGAAGCAAAACAAATACTATTTTTCCTCATGTTACATGTATTATTAGTGAAACACAGCGAAAGTATGTCACTTTCAAGGTCATCAACTTCTAAATATCAAAACCTGGAAGATAATTTCCCTTATGAATAAAATATAACGCAATTATAAGCTGATTAAATTAATAATCTTATTTCATTGCAGCCTAGTAGAACTCCTACTAAACGTCACTAAAATATTAAATGAAATCTCCTCTGTAATACTTGCTGTTGCTGCTGCTGTTTAGATGCTAAGTTGTGTATGACTCTTTAGCAACCCCATGGACTATAGCCCAGCCAGATTCCTCTCTCCATGGAATTCTCCAGGCAAGAATACTGGAGTGGGTTGCCATTTCCTTCTCTAGGGGATCTTCCCCAACCAGGGAATGAACCCACGTCTCCTGCATTGGCAAGCACATTCTTTACCACTGAGCTGCCTGGGAAGCACCGAGATACTTACTAGGAACTATAAACTCGATTTCTTCTGACATAGCAATCCCCAGCTTATTAGAAGCAAAGCAGCGGTATTTTCCTTGAAAGTGAGATATGTGCCCATCATTTGGTATCCTGAAAGTTCCCCCATTGTTAGATACAATTATCCGAGGGTCAGAGAGATTAAAAGGCTTGTCATCCTTATTCCACAAGAATCTGTAAGACAAAACTAAAGTTAGCAACCCGAAAAAAATCATAACTTATTTACAATATACAGAAATAAGAAAACCGAGACATTTTAAAATAGAAAGTATATATATATATATATATATATATATATTTAACTGAATATAACAATACAAAAAGGTATCTAAAATAATCTGAGAAATCTTATAAACTGCTATAGACTTAATGTTTATGTCTCTCTAAAATTTGTATGTTGAAGTCTATTTCCCAATATATTGTAATAGTGTTTGAGGGTAGGGCCTTGGAGAGGTGATTATGTCATGCCCATTCTTGCTCCCTTCTGCCAGGTGAGGTTACAAGAAGATGACTGGCTGTGAACAGCAAGCAGGTCATCACCAGACAACAAAGCTGCCAGTGATAGTAAATCTGCCAGTGACTTGGTCTTGGTCTTCTCACCACCAGAGCTGTGAGAAATATGTGTTTATTGTTTAAGCCATTCAGTCCGTGACATTTTTATTGTAGCAACCAGAACTGACTGAGACACAAGACATGAAAAAGCTGTGACAATTGGAAGGGGAAAAAAGATAGGTTTCATTTGTTCTTTTAAAATTAAAGATGTATTTTATAACTTATCCAATTGAAACGATAATGTAGGATCTTTACTAATATTTCAGACATTACAGTATTTGGAAACTAACAAATATAAATATACAATATGTGTCCATGTATGTATGTGTGTATCTGTCTGTATTTGAGAAGAGCTCACTCAAAATTCAAAAACACACAAGCAATTATTATCAAATTGGGTTATATAGTCTATCAATATTTTTAGACATATTTGTCACATAATTGAGATCACAGTGAATGTATAATTTTTCCATTTAAGTTTTTCCAATTATTGCAATGCTCTAAAGATAGCTTTTATGACTACATTATCTTCTGTCTTATGATTCCTAATTAATTTATCTAACCATTTTCACTTTTTCTCTTTTATGAACAATATTGTTATAAAAACTCTACATATTTATTTTGGGTGGTAATTTACCAAATATTTTATTATGATAATTCCTTAAAAGTGAGATTGATAAACCCATAATATAAGAAATATTTCATCACTTTTGATAAGCACTGAAGAATTATATTCCAGAAAATACATAGACAATTCCCACTCCTGTATGTAACAGTATCCGTTCTATGGACATGGTTATAAAAGGTTTTGTTTTTATCTTTAAAAAATCTAATAAATATATAGTGACTTCCCATTTTATTTTATATATTAATAATGCACACCAATTTGAATACGCTCCAGGAACACAGTCTGACACTTGTTCAAAAAGAATAGCAAAATCTTAGGCAACAATTTTCTTAGGAGCATGCCTGTCTCCTGACAACTTCTCTTACTTCTTTTCTCTCTGTATCTTTCATCTTTTTGGTTCTAGGTGCAAATAACATAGAGAATCTTTTTCTTTAAAATTCTAATACCTAATATATTCAAAATGAAACTACCAATTTGTGCCATGCTGCATCTTTTCATTCATTCAAGGTTTCTCTAAACCTGCTACCCAGTATACATGCTACATAATTGATGCTACAGAGTTTTTGCTATCACTTTCAGTGATATTGCTGTTACTAACAAATGGAATTTCTGGATTTGTTCCTTTTACTATTATGGGATTTTTTTTTCTTTCTTGTTTTCTAATTATTTTCTGTTTTATATAATAAGGTATTTAACTATATCTTTAAAAAGAAAAATTGACCATTTATTTCATATGTATAAAATTTTGGTTTTGTCCATTGAATTTTATTGAGTTTTCAGACAGAATATCAATTATCAAATAAAGATAATAATAATGTAGTACTAAATATTCTTTCTGTATCTAGAGTCATTAAAAAATACTTACATATTAGATATGACTTGAGAAGAATAAATAATCCTAATAGCAGGTACTCTATTCATGATTCTGAATTAGTAGTTCATAATTAAACTTGATACTGGATATTGACATGATAAATATAACTCATCATTAATCATCTCCCATGATTGTATGGTGTATCTCTTGATATAATCAAGTTAACCAATATTTATATATAATAATATTGATTGATCCATATTTGCAGTGATTAATACATTCTCCTTTATTCCATTATAATTTATCCATATTCACATATATGAATTATAGTTGGTAAAAGACAGAAAAATGACAATTAAGAATGCTAATAATTCACTAATAATCTTTAAAATATCAAATTATCAGGCAATAAAAATGTTATTCACAACACAATTTAAAATAATTAATTTCCATTCTTTCATCTTTAATGGGTGTAAAATGATCAGGTAAATCAATGAAAGTCTGTAGGTTTGCTTATCATTCTAGAATCATTTAGAACTTTAAAATCTTGAATTCTCTTCACATCTTTTCCTCTTTAACTTCAGTACTCACACATTTCTTTCTCTCCAAACTAGTAGGTACTTTGAAAAAGCTTTCAGAGATTATAATTACCTATAGTAACAATTTTTTCATTAATAATAAAATACTAGATAAAATATACCATGTCATTTTTATTTTGCCATCTGAGTTAACATCTCTATAACAAAGTTAAAAATATCAAGTAACAACCTATTCACTGAATATATGTGTCACAATTAAGACATGCAATAATATGTATAGAATAACATTTATAAATATATTAACTTTGGTTTAATAAATGCCACCTTTCAATAAATAGAATAAAGTATTTTCTGTTATCTATCTAGCTTGTTCACTCATAAATAATTGGTGCATGTTTCCACAATGCCAAAGCCTATGCTAAATATTTAACATAAGATGATTTATGATAAAAATAATTTTAGCTGGCAAAAGAACATGCGTAAAATAACCAAGCTTTGTTTTTACAGACATAGCTATCATTCACTTGGAAATGTTTACTTTCAATAATGTGTAGATTTATAGTCCAATAAGCTTATAAAGATTAGAGTAAAATTCAGTATAAAGGATTGTATAATTTTAAATAACTACTTAGTTTGAAAAAAACATACTCACTTTGGTTCTGGATTTCCTTTAGCTACACATTCAATTTGAAAATACTCATCAAAAGGAAAGGCAACTTGCACTGTGGACTGCTTCACAATTGTTGGAACCTGTTGAACTAAGTATTAAAATAAGTATTTAAATAATGTGCTCTCCAAAAACCGGCTGAAGTTAGTTTAGCTACAACAAAAATAATTTAAACACACTTTCTACATTAGTAAGTACAACCAGAGAACAAATCTGACTTCCTCTTTGCAAAATGTAGTTAGCTCTAGGGACTATACTTCACTGCATCCATTTATGTTGTCATATGTTTTTATAAACCCACAATAATGTAACAGTGTAACTTTAAAACATCCAACTTATATTGGCATTTCATCTATGTTGATGTGTTTATGCGTATTTACTTTGTTTGGTCATTGACAATTGACAATATTTGGTCACTGACCATATTTGATAACTTGCCTAATAATTTTATTTTTGGAAATTAGACTATTTCTTCATTCCATAAGTATATAGATTTTTCCTTTATTGAATTAGTTACCTGTGATAAATTTCTAGGCATGGATACAAATGGTAATGACCCTGGATAAATGTAAACATGTCTAAGAGGATATTTACCACAAACAACCTATGAGTATAGCAGTTTCCCACAGTCATGCCACGAATGAATAAGTGTTTTAAAATGATGAAACATTTTGCTAATTATTACCAAAAAATAACCCCTCCTCTTTAGTTTTATTTCCATTTATTGATTTTGTTATATTTCTCCTGAGCTCGATTTTCATTTGTCACTTACAATTTATAATTTTTAAATACATTTTGCCACCTTGGGAACTTGAGGGTATTCTCTTCTTTATAGAATTTAGCACTAATGATCGTTAGGATGAAAATGATAGCTAATATATAATGGTTTCTTTAAAGAGGATTCCTCAAATTCAGATATTCCTTCACCTTGTGACGTTGTTTTTTTTTCATTTTGACATGACATACCTTCCAGACAAATTTAAAAAGTAGAGGATAGCTTTGTATCTCACCAATTCAAGCAGAGGGATGGCATTTCTGAGAATTATGACTATAAAATAAATGTCCTAATGCTGAAGTTTCAAACTTGGATTAAGTTTTAAAACAGGACACCAATCATGATATACGTTAAAAATCTGTCCTAGAGCATTCAATAGCTTTCAAAGGAAGAAACTACAAATTTAGTACATTTGTAACAAGCCCTGTAAGAAAACAGGATTGAATTCCTAAGAAAGGATAAATGGTTCAGTAGCTGAAATCTGACTTTGGCAAATAGGCTCTGAGAAAGCATTTTCTGAGTGTGACACACACAGGTGGTATTCCACAGTGGATACAAAGAGGCCCCAAAACCCTGTGACCCTAAGCCAGGCCCAGAGCCACACTCTACTCTTCTCATTTGTAAAATTAGAGACTCAAGCCAAGTAAGCAGACTTTTTGGTCATTGGATCCCTTTGCATTCTTAAATACATCTTCAAGTGGTTTTGTAAAAGTAGGTTGTATTTAACAATATTTACCATATTAGAATTAAAAGTGAAAAATCTTCTAAATATTTATTCACTTAAAACAATCCTATTATTCGTTAAAGTAAATAACATTTTATCAAAAATACCGAATGTAGTTAGAAAAGTGGCATTGTTTTACATTATTACAAATCTCTAATATCTTAATGGACAATGGCTGGATTCTATCTACCTCTGTATTCCATATGTTATGTTTTGTTGCAATAAATGAAGAAGAGCCAACCTTACATAGATGTGTACCTAAAAAAGGCTGAGATATTTTATAATTCTTTCTGATTTTTGTGGGTTTCCCTTGTGGCTCAGCTGGTAAAGAATTCACCTGCAATGCAGGAGACTGGGGTTCGATCCCTGAGTTGGGAAGATCCCATGGAGAAGGGAAAGGTTACCCACTCCAGTATTCTGGCCTGGAGAATTCCACAGACTACATTCCATGGGACCTCAGAGTCAGACATGACTGAGCGACTTTCACTTTCTGATTTTTGTGGGCACTGTTTTTGGATAGTACCCCAAAACTCACCAAGCACAGTTTCTTAAAGGTTTCTTGCAATATGAAATCGGAAACCCTGTGAATATATTTTTATATTCTGTTATATTAAAATGTTTTATCCACGGGTGATTTTTAAATCGTGCATGTTTTTGTGACATGTAATATTCATCTGGAAAAACTATCAGTTAACTGAGTTATATAAATCTTCCAAATACTGACACATGTCATTACACAATATTAAAATTTCTCATTTGTTAATATCGCTGATCTTAGAAATGCCTTAAATGTGGAGATGCTGTCAGTCTCACAGTAGAGAATACAAGCTTTCCACAATTCTACTATGTGCCTAAACACTCATATTCTATCATTGACAATATATATTATCAGTTATTTCTGTTGAAGTGGCAGGCTCCCATGGTTCACTTTGGGGAAAATATCCATCAAAGTAATCCATTTTTTCTATTAGTAAAAATGATATCTGGCTTGGCATTCACATAATGACACAATCAAGGAAGACAGACTGTCATAGTACTTCGTTCACAGCAGAATTATTTTATATTTATTTCCAAGTTCATCCTACAGAATATTAAGAAGAATGTACTCAAGGATGAAGATTTAATAACATCAATAATGCTTAACTGTTTCAACGAGGACAGTCTTAAGCAAAACTTTACTTTGGGGGTTTTTTGGGGTTTTTAGATTTTTTGTTGTTGTTATTTTAGTATAAGTATATGGTCCTGGGAATTCCCTAAGTTTGGTGCCAATGCCTTGACCTGTGCTGGGCAAGTGCCTTTGTAGTACCACTGCCTTTGCAACATCAGTGCATAGTGGAACATCAACTTGCTGGAAAAGTAAAAAGTGACATCTTGGTATTATGATAAACATTTGATCAAATGGACTGCCTAAGCAAATCTCTGTGACGCTGAGTGGCCCATGAATCACATTTGGAACACCAATGGCCAGCCGAGTATAACAACTCAGCCATTTCCAATTCTAAAATGCTTCACTTTTGCCTAATCAATCTGATAATTGAATTTTACCAGTCTAGTGCCATTAGCCCAAGTTCAGGCTTTATCCAACTGGACATTTATAAACACTTTAATAACACGTGGAAAGCCTTCATATCGTCATCGACATTTACTTGGTTCTGACTACCACCTCTTTCTGTGTAGAGCAGGTCTTGAGCATATTGCAAATTCCTATTATTTAAATGTTATTACAGTTATAAATGATGAGGGGTGATGCACAATAGCAACAGTCCCTAAGATATCAGCTAATAACTTGTGAACAACTTGTTTATTAGAACATTATTCATTGTTAAATTTGTTAAGGCTGTAAAGTCTCAGCCATAACTAATTATTCAGGGAATGAAGCTAACAACCTTTGGGTGTTTATAAGAATATATATTCTACATTATAAATCTTTTCCTCCATAATTAGGCCAATTACAGAGACACCAGACTCGTTGACATTCAAACTGAATACCTGCCTTACTTCATTTGCCAATGAGACCTCTAGAGTACTGAAATAAATGGGTAATTTTCAGATGTTCTGAAAACATGTCATTAATATTTTATAACAATTGTTGTCTAAGGACATTACAGCATGAAAATGCATAAGTAACTGAGACAACCAGAAAATTTTAAAAATGTGTCTTATGTACTAATATAAAATTTCCTATCACCACTGATGAACTAAATGAGAACAGATGGACGGAAAATGTATAGTCTCTGCTCAGAAATCTGAATCAGGAATCCCAGTACATCTTTGGCACTACTGGGAAGAAAATGTAATTATTAACCTCTTTCCCATAAGGAGGATTGCTAACAACCTTGCTCTTAATTCAACTAAAGATGTATCATTTCAGGTTTTCAACCAGTGTTTGTACATATAGGCCAATATATACGATGTGTAGGCTAACAGATTTTCACTTTGAATAAAACAGAACTTTAAATTTGTACATCTGTACAATAGGTTTGAGGTCAAGACTAATTCTTTGAAGTTTACATGATCAGCAAAGAATATTTGCAATACTAAGATTATAATGATCAAGATATGTTATACATTATGAGTCAGCAAGTTCAGTTCAGTTCAGTCGCTCAGTCGTGTCTGACTCTTTGTGACCCCATGAATCGCAGCACGCCAGGCCTCCCTGTCCATCACCATCTCTTGGAGTTCACTCAGACTCACGTCCATCAAGTCTGTGATGCCATCCAGCCATCTCATCCTCGGTCGTCCCCTTCTCCTCCTGCCCCCAATCCCTCCCAGCATCAGAGTCTTTTCCAATGAGTCAGTTCTTCACATGAGGTGGCCAAAGTACGGGAGCTTCAGCTTCAGCAACATTCCTTCCAAAGAAATCCCAGGGCTGATCTCCTTCAGAATGGACTGGTTGGATTTCCTTGCAGTCCAAGGGACTCTCAAGAGTCTTCTCCAACACCACAGTTCAAAAGCATCAATTCTTCGGCACTCAGCCTTCTTCACAGTCCAACTCTCACATCCATACGTGACCATTGGAAAAACCATAGCCTTGACTAGACGGACCTTAGTCGGCAAAGTAATGTCTCTGCTTTTGAATATACTATCTAGGTTGGTCATAACTTTTCTTCCAAGGAGTAAGCATCTTCTAATTTCATGGCTGCAGTCGCCATCTGTGGTGATTTTGGAGCCCTCAAAAATAAAGTCTGACACTGTTTCCACTGTTTCCCCATCTATTTCCCATGAAGTGATGGGACCGGATGCCATGATCTTCGTTTTCTGAATGTTGAGCTTTAAGCCAACTTTTTCACTCTCCTCTTTCACTTTCATCAAGAGGCTTTTTAGCTCCTCTTCACTTTCTGCCATAAGGGTGGTGTCATATGCATATCTGAGATAATTGATATTTCTCCCGGCAATCTTGAGTCCAGCTTGTGTTTCTTCCAGTCCAGCGTTTCTCATGATGTACTCTGCATAGAAGTTAAAGAAGCAGGGTGACAATATACAGCCTTGATGTACTCCTTTTCCTATTTGGAACCAGTCTGTTGGTCCATGTCCAGTTCTAACTGTTGCTTCCTGACCTGCATACAGATTTCTCAAGAGGCAGGTTAGGTGGTCTGGTATTCCCATCTCTTTCAGAATTTTCCACAGTTTATTGTGATCCACACAGTCAAAGGCTTTGGCATAGTCAATAAAGCAGAAATAGATCTTTTTCTGGAACTCTTGCTTTTTCCATGATCCAGTGGATGTTGGCAATTTGATCTCTGGTTCCTCTGCCTTTTCTAAAACCAGCTTGAACATCAGGGAGTTCACAGTTCACGTACTGCTGAAGCCTGGCTTCTGAATTTTGAGCATTACTTTACTAGCATGTGAGATGAGTGTAATTGTGCAGTAGTTTGAGCATTCTGTGGCATTGCCTTTCTGCTGAGTTCTCCAAATTTGCTGGCATACTGAATGCAGTAGTTTCACAGCATCATCCTTCAGGATTTGAAATAGCTCAACTGGAATTCCATCACCTCCACTAGCTTTGTTCTTAGTGATGCTTTCTAAGGCCCACTTGACTTCACATTCCAAGATGTCTGGCTCTAGATTAGTGATCACATCATCATGATTATCTGGGTCGTGAAGATCATTTTGTACAGTTCTTCCATGTATTCTTACCACCTCTTCTTAATATCTTCTGCTTGTTAGGTCCATACCATTTCTGTCCTTTATCAAACCCATCTTTGCATGAAATGTTCCCTTTCTATCTCTGATTTTCTTGAAGAGATCTCTAGTCTTTCCCATTCTGTTCATTTCCTCTGTTTCTTTGCATTGATTGCTGAAGAAAGCTTTCTTATCTCTTCTTGCTATTCTTTGGAACTCTGCATTCAGATGCTTATATCTTTCCTTTTCTCCTTTGCTTTTCACCTCTCTTCTTTTCACAGCTATTTGTAAGGCCTCCCTAGACAGCCATTTTGCTTTTTTGTATTTCTTTTCCATGAGTCAGCAAATTAGGTATAAAAGAAGACAGTAGGGATCAATACTTGAACTGTATCGATAAAAATATGTAAATAATCCCAAGTGCTTATAAACAAGAGAAATTCTCCTAAACTGTACTTTAAATACTTGATACATTATTACATAAATTGTGTTTCCAGGTATACTTTTTTTCAACTTCTGGTTACTATAACTTGCTCAAGTTGGTTTATGATGGTTAAAGATTTACATCCATTTTTATTGATACCAACATATGCTAAGATACATATACCCGCCAAATGACTAACATTTTGATATGAATTCACCCCGTAGAATGCTTTAAATCTGCAGAGGTATTATCATATTACACTTTTAGTTGTGTATTATGAAAATGCATTTTCAATGTTTTTCTAATTATTTTCATTCTTGAATAGATAATTATTGTGAAAAACAATACAAAGTTCATTCAGCTCTTTTGTCCTGATTGGTTGAATGCCATTAACTTCTGAGTCACAACTCTAAAATAAACTAATCAAACACATAAAAGAAATAACTGTTGCTAATATTGCAGATTACCTTACATGGTAAAATACCACCTGATCTATAGGTTATATTTCTTGTTATGTGCCAAGTTTGCCTAAAAGTATAAAAGCCTGAGCTGCAAAATAATTAATTATAGCAAGCAGCCAAGTATAAGCCTTCTGAAAAATTTAAAAGGAGAGTATGAATTCCATATAGATTGCTGTAAGACTGGTAGAAATATGGCAGAAAAATCACATGTCCAATATACAGTTACTCAACTTGAAAATCAAAATGCAAATATGGACTTCAAAAGTAGGTATTGAATATTGTCACTTTACCTGAAAGTGGTATATCAACAGCTGTTGAGAATTTTAACAGGAAAAAAATTAGAGATGTGATTAATCCTCTTCCACTTAACAATATCTCCATTGCTCTTCAGGAAGGAGGCAGCCCAGAAAGAATGAAAATTGTAATGTCTTTTCTTACTTTTGATCAGAAGCTGGTTACAAACAAACAAACCTGGAAACAAACAAAACAGTAACACATACTCTAAGCTCGTGTACTGTAAATGGTCAACAGAAGTTGAACATATTTTTCTGTTGGCAATAATTTTCTCTTTATCAAACTGTTCTCAAATAACTGCATACAAATGTAAGTTTTTCTTCTTTGTATTTAAAATAAAGGACAGTTGATATGGTAAACCATAAACTACTGCCATAATTTTTTTTTTTGATCAGAGGAAATTTTACTTGGAATGTACTCTAGTACACTCTAATGAATGTCAGTGGCTTTGAGAGTAACTTCAGTTAGGTAATTTCTTTCCAAAGGTGACTCTTTTTCAACCTTTATTTTAAGCATTTAACCTCATTTGAGTTGTTCACTGTCAGAAATTTAATATTTTGTTTCCCTGGGAACAGAACTTTTCATGTTCAAAATTATCACACTAATAGAAAGTAAATATCAGGATACAGGGAAATGAACAAGGAAGAATGAATAGATAAGGACCAGCCACTACGACTAAAATTCATGAATCTAGACTTGCCTCAAGAAAACAAAAGAGCATCAGTTAATTTGCACTTCAGCAGAAAGTTTATTCATTCCACTGTTGACAGAAATATATTAAGGGTTGAAATATAAATTTCTCCTTACTTTCTCTTGTGATTTTTTTATTCTGAAACATGATAATAGATATTCAAGCATTATTTATCATGTACTGTTTTATTACACTTTATGTTCTAATTATTTAATTATATAATATTTATAATATAGTATATATTATTATTTAGTAGTTCATAATAATGTACTGCTTTATGATACCAGTAGACCATTCAGGGATGACCTAAATCAAATCCCTTATGATTATACAGTGGAAGTGACAAATAGGTTCAAGGGATAAGATTTGGTAGCCAGACTACCTGAAGAACTATGGAGGGAGGTTCTTGACACTGTACAGGAGGCAGTGACAAAGCCATCCCCAAGAAAGAGAAATGCAAAAAAGCAAAATGGTTGTCTGAGGAGGCCTTACAAATAGCAGAGAAAGGAAGAGAAGTGAAAGGCAAAGGAGAAAAGGAAAGATATACCTATTTGAATGCAGAGTTCCAAAGAATAGCAAGGAGAGATAAGAAAGCCTTCCTCAGGGATCAATGCAAAGAAATAGAAAAAAACAATAAAATGTGAAAGACTAGAGATCTCTTCAAGAAAACTACAGAGATCAAGGGAACACTTCATGCAAAGATGGGCACAACAAAGGACAGAAAGAGTATGGACCTAACAGAAGCAGAAGATATTAAGAAAAGGTGGCAAAAAAAAAAAAAGGTGTCAAGAATACACAGAAGAACTGTACAAAAAAGATCTTCATGATAACCACAATGGTGTGATCACTCACCTAGAGCCAGACATCCTGGGATGTGAAGACAAGTGGGTCCTAGGAAGTATCACTATGAACAAAGCTAACAGAGGTGATGGAATTCCAGTTGAGCTATTTCAAATCCTGAAAGATGATGCTGTGAAAGTGCTGCACTTGATATGCCAGCAAATGTGAACACTCAGCAGTGGCCACAGGACTGGAAAAGGTCAGTTTTCATTCCAAACCCTAAGAAAGGCAATGCCAAAGAATGTTCAACCTACCGCACGACTGCACTCATCACACACATTAGCAAAGTAATGCTCAAAATTCTCTAAGCCAGGCTTCAACAGTACGTGAACCCTGAACGTCCAGATGTTCAAGCTGGTTTTAGAAAAGGCAGAGGAACCAGAGATCAGATTGCCAACATCTGTTGCATCACTGAAAAAGCAAGAGAGTTCCAGAAAAACATCTACTTCTGCTTTATTGATTATACCAAAGCCTTTTACTGTGTGGATCACAACAACCTGTGGAAAATTCTGAAAGAGATGGGAATTCCAGACCACCTGACCTGCCTCCTGAGAAATCTGTATGCAGGTCAAGAAGCAGCAGCTAGAGTCAGACACGGAACAATGGAATGGTTCCAAATTCGGAAAGGAATATGTCAAGGCTGTACACTGTCAACTTGTTTATTTAACTTATATGCAGAGTACATCATGCAAACTGCTGGGCTGGATGAAACACAAGCTGGAATCAAGATTGCCGGAAGAAATATCAATAACCTCAGATAGGCAGATGATACCACCCTAATAACAGAAAGCGAAGAGGAACTGAAGAGCTTCTTGATAAAAGTTAAAGAGCTGGCTTAAAATACAACATTCAAAAAACTAAGATCATGGCATCTGGTCCCATCATTTCATGGCAAACAGATGGAGAAACATGGAAACCACAACAGACTTTACTTTCTTGGGCTACAAAATCACTGCAGATGGTGACTGCAGCCATGAAATTAAAAGATGCTTGCTCCTTGGAAGAAAAGTTATGACCAACCTAGACAACATTTTAAAAAGCTGAGACATTACTTTGCCAATAAACGTCCGTCTAGTTAAGGCTATGGTTTTTCCAGTAGTCATGTATGGATGTGAGAGTTGGACTATAAAGAAAGCTGAGCACTGAAGAATTGATGCTTTTGAACCGTGGTGCTGGAGAAGACTCTTGTGAGACCCTTGGACTGCAGGGAGATCCAACCAGTCCATCCTAAAGGAGATCAGTCATGGGTGTTCATTGGAAGGACTGATGTTGAAGCTGAAACTCCAATACTTTGGCCACCCGATGCGAAAAACTGACTCACTGGAAAAGACTGATGCTGGGAAAGATTGAAGGTGGGAGAAGGGGATGACAGAGGATGCGACGGTTGGATGGCGTCACCAACTCAATGAACATGAGTTTGAATATGCTCCAGGAGTTGGTGATGAACAGGGAAGCCTGAAGTGCTGTAGTCCATGGGGTCACGAATAGTTGGATGTGACTGAGCAACTGAACTGACCTGAATTGTTTCATTGTATGAAGAATGATTCTTTAACTTCTACAGTGATTCCCAATTTTTAAAAGTTTTACACACATAATTTCATATAATCCCTTGAGACCCTTTCCCCCCCCCTGATTTCCCCCCCTTTCCTCTATCCACCGATAACCATAAGTTTGTTCTCTATATCTGTGTTTGCTTCTTGCTTCTTTTGTTTTATTCACAAGTTGTAGTTTTTTTAGATTACACATATCAGTGATAACACAGTATTTGTCATTTTGTCTTCCAAGTCCATCAATATTACTGCAAATGGCATAATGTAATTCTTTTTATGACTGAGTAGTCCATTGTGTGTATTTATGTATGTGTGTATGTGTATGTGTGTGTACATTTTTATCCATTCATTTGTTGGTGGCTACTTAAGTTGCTTCCATACTCTGGCAATTGTAAACAATGCTGCAATGAAAGCTGGGAGTGCATGTGTCTTTTCAAATTAGTCTTTTGGGGTTTTCAAAGATATATACCCAGGAGCGGAAAGCTGGGTCATATGCTAGTTCTATTTTTATCTTTGAGAAATCTTCATACTGTTTTCCACAGTGCTTACACCAATTTATATCCCTACCAACAGTATATGAGGGTTCCCCTTTTTCCACATCCTCATCAATATATGTTATTTGTGTTCTTTTTGGTGATAGACATTCTGACATAATAAAGGCCATATATGACCATCACATGGTCTCTGG
Organism: Nanger dama; assembly: GCA_917880005.1. NCBI lineage: Eukaryota > Metazoa > Chordata > Mammalia > Artiodactyla > Bovidae > Nanger > Nanger dama. Next base: position 34,784,412 of record CAKJTW010000016.1, on the reverse strand, counting down.
TGGCCCAGATGGTAAAGAATCTGTCTGCAATGCAGGAGATCCTGGTTCAGTCCCTAAGTTAGGAAGATCACCTAGGGAAGGGATGACCACTCACTCCAGTATTCTTGCCTGGAGAATTCCATGGACAGAGGAGCCTGGCAGGCTACAGTCCATAGGGAAGCAGTTGGACATGACTGAGAGACTGAACAACAGGAGGTGAAAGACCTTACTCAGAAAACTAAGACACTGATGAAAGAAATTAAAGATGAAACAAACAAATGGAAAGATATATTGTGTTCCTGAATCAGGAGAATTAATATTGTTAAAATAACCATAGTACCCAAGGCAATATACAGATTCAATGCAATCTCTATCAAAATACCAAGTGCATTTTTGCAGAACTAGAACGGATAATTTTAAAATTTGTATGGAAACACAAACACCCCAAATAGCCAAAGCAATCTTGAGAAAGAAGATTCCAGTATGGTACTAGAACAGACACACTGATTCTAAAACAAAATAGAAAGCCCAGAATAAACCCACTCACTTAAGGCAGATTAATCTACGACGAAGAAGGAAAAATATATGATAAGCAGGCAAGAATACTCAATAAGTGGTCCTGGGAAAACTGGACAGCTATATGTAAAACAATGAACTTATAATATTTTTTTTCATATATAAAAATAAACTCAAATGGATTAAAGACTTAAGTGTAAAACCAGATATTATGCAATTCCTAAAAGGAAACATCAGCAGAACATTCTCTGACATAAATTGTTAAAATAATTTTTTGGATCTGTCTCTTAAAAGAAAGGAAACGAAAGCAAAATTAAACAAATGGGACCTAATTAAATTTAAAAGCTTTTACACAGCAAAGGAAACCACTGGCACAATGAAAAGGCAATCTATTAAATGGGAGAGGAAACTTGCAAATGATATAATGTATCCCTGAAAATGAATTTGCTTTAAAATATGATAATTAGTTTTTCCAGGTACTTAATTTTTTTCTGTAAAAATAATTTACTTATTTATTCATTACAACTAGTAGAAAAATTAATGTAAGTAGAGTCAGATAAGCAATTTAATTTATATTTAACTCCAAATATCTTGACTTTTAAAAATTCCCATCAAGTTGTACCTCAAGATATTATGCACTAGAGCTTTTCATACATTTATGCAAGTAGGTAAAATCCAAAGTAGTAACTAATGCTACTGTGTTACCGTTATAAAATAGAAAGTCTGAAACTACAACAACACATTTATATTTTGACTAAAGTTATATTGATCATGAAGGAAAATAGTCCCAACCTCCTCACAAAATGTCATGAATCTTTGTTCTTAGAGTAATGCCAGTTTTACTTTGTCTGATCTCATTTGACCCGTTTGTAAAATAGAAATTGGGAAAAAAAAAAAAAAAACTACCCTTGCATGGTTCAGAATATTTCCTAAAATGAAAAATAACTTACATTGGTAATTAAAAGTTATTTTCAAAAAGGTTATTATGTTAAATGACACCATTTTCCTGGTGAAATTAATTATCCCAGTCAACAAAATAAAATGTGAAAAAAATTGATTTCATTATAAAAAGCAGAACATTGCCTGAGGACAAAAACTCAGTTCTACATTATTTGTAGAGAGAGAATGAATCATTTAGCTATTTCTAAGGTAAAAAGTAGAATGAAAATGTTAATTCCTTGACCTTCGAATTTTCCTTTTCCTTCTCTTGAAGTACTATGAAAATGGTAATCTAAATTCATTGTTTATAGGTATATATATTTACTTGCAATTTATTATTTAATATTCTGTTCCATTAATAGTCAATGCTGATTTAAAGGTACTTTATGTATTTGAGCGGTCCTCTATCTGTAGAAGGTAAGGCTTTCAAATGCTATTATGAGACCAAATTTTCAGATTAATCTCTCATCCTACCCTGAATTAGAGAATAAAAATACTAGACAGCCAAATAAGTGAGAACAGGCTTAATTTCAATTAATTACTGATTTAGGTTAGTGAGCTCAACTGTCTCTAATTGCCATAGTAAAATATCTCATAGATATGAATTGTTCTACAGTGATGGTATGACTTTTGTAATTTTAATGATTTTAACCACATGGTCTTGATCCAAGAAATTCTCTCCCATAAAAGCATGCCACACTGAAGTCTTAGCTTAAAATAAGCATATAAATTCAGCCCCATAACAAACAATGATGACATCCTTAGTTTCCAGAATAGGGGTAATGGTTAGTTTTATATCTGACCTTATCACCTGCAGGGATTAGCTTCAATTTACCTGAGACTTAAATGTTAAGAGGGTGTTAAATAAAGGTCACTGGAAGTTAAGATATGACCCCCTGCAAGCAACGCTCCATTATGTGATGATGACAGCCCCAAACAGCTTTCATACTGAAAAGGCAAAGTCAGTCACAATCTCACAGTCAGAAGGCATAAAAGGGCATACTATTTAGTAATTAGGTTTTTATAACAGTACAGTAACAATAAAAGCACATTCTCATTTATCTTTATTCAAAGAATACAAATTTAGAGAATCTGTGGTGGCTCAATGGTAAAGAATCCGCCTGTCAATGAAGAAGACACAGGTTTGATTGGAGAAGGCCATGGCACCCCACTCCAGTACTCTTGCCTGGAAAATCCCATGGATGGAGGAGCCTGGTGGGCTGCAGTCCATGGGGTCACGAAGAGTCGGACACGACTGAGCGACTTCACTTTCATGCATTGGAGAAGGAAATAGCAACCCACTCCAGTGTTTTTGCCTGGAGAATCCCAGGGACGGCGGAGCCTGGTGAGCTGCGGTCTGTGTCTACAGGGTCGCACAGAGTTGGACACGACGGAAGCGACTCAGCAGCAGCAGCAGCAGCAGTTTTCATCTGTGATCCGGGAAGATCCCACATGGCCCAGAGCAACTACGCCATGGTACTGCCACTACTGTGGCTGTGCTCGAGGGCCTGGGAGCCACAGCCACCGAGCCTGCCTGCTGCAGCTACTGAAGTCTGCAGGCCCTAGGGCCTGTGCGCCACCACAATGAGAAGCCTGCACACTGCAGCTAGAGAGGAGCCGTGGCTCTGTGCATCTAGAGAAAGGCCTACGCAACAACAAAACCCAGCACAGCCATAAATTAAAAAAAAAAAAAATACATTTTGAAAGAATATGAATTTAACGCTTTACATCAGAACTCAAGATAAAAGTCATTACTGAACTCAGGATGGTGCCGACACTAAGACAATAAAAAATATACTAAACTATTCTTGAGGCATAGTTACATAAAGCTGATTACATGAAATTAACTCCGATCCAGAAAAAGAACCAACGAATTTTCATGACTCTGGACCAACTGGGTTGTATCTTCCTGCCATACTAGATCCTGCTCAAAAGAAGCAAAATATTCATGACATCTCACTCAAAAGGAAATGGATGTCTCACTGTTATTAAATTGACCTTTCCTGACTTCCTTAACTTTTCCAGAATGACTAGCATGACAACAATTAGGAACACATTGGTTTCAACAGAATCAGAAACATGGATAGGCATGCATACCACATGAAACGCTTCTAATACAGCAATAAGAAAATGAAGGTCTTTGTTTCTCCAAAACAGCAGCCTCTAACATACATGCATCAACAACATTAGCAAGTGAACCCATAGATCTGTCTCATGTTCTTAACACACCTTCACTGTGGTACATCTGTGAACAACTTACTCCCTTAACTTAAATTCATTTTCTGCTTTAGGAACTGGAGGAGAGGTGGCTTAGCCTTTTCATTCCACCTGGCCTCCGTAAGTAAATGTCAAGATACTGCGGCCTGCTAACCAGCCACAAAAGAGAACAATATGTAGTAAATAAGAATATGGAGAATGCAGTCAGTTTATCGAGACTTCAAAGCAATCACTCACTAATTATGTAGCCGTGGGCACGTCACTTAACCTTTACCATTCTCCTCTATAAACGAATACAAGAGTTGCCACCCTGTAAGCATACTTAGCAAGCGTTAAGTGAGGTAATATATGTTTAGCATACACGAGTGAGTGAGTGAGTGAGTGAGTGAATGAAAGTTGCTCAGTCATATCCGATTCTTTGTGACCCCATTGACTATATAGTCCATGGAATTCTCAAGGCCAGAATACTGAAGTGGGTAGCTTTTCCCTTCTCCAGGGGATCTTCCCAACCCAGGGTTCGAACCCAGGTCTCCCGCATTGCAGGCGGAGTCTTTACCAGCTGAGCCACCAGGGGAGCCCCAAAATACTGGAGTGGTTAGCCTATCCCTGCTCCAGGGGATCCAGGAATCAAGCTGGGGTCTCCTCATTGCATGCAGATCCTTTACCAAATGAGCTACGAGGGCAGCCCTAGCATACATGACAGGATAATAAATGCAATTTACTGCTAGCGACACCGATGGTAACTTTGTTGTTAGTGGTAACTAGGATATAGCCTCTGTTAATAATAGTAGGGCTTCTATTAGAGCAATAAAATCATAATGACTTAAAACACTTTTCACTAAACTATTTAATTCAGTTCAGTCGCTCAGTCATGTCTGACTCTGAGTCGCCCCATGTTCTGCAGCACCCCAGGGTTCCCTTGTCCATCACCAACTCCCAGAGCTTACTCAAACAAATCTTCATTGAGTCAGTGAGGCCATCCAACAATCTCATCCTCTGTCGTTCCCTTCTCCTCCCACCTTCAATCTTCCCCAGCATTAGTATCTTTTCAAATGAGTCAGGTGGTCAAAGTATTGGAGTTTCAGTTTCAGCATCAGTCCTTCAAATGAATATACTCTTTGAATCAAAATATTATTAACAGAGGTTATTGAGACGTCTCCCGGCAACCTTGATCCCAGCTTGGGCTTCATCCAGCCTGGCATTTCGCATGATGTACTCTGCATAGAAGTTAAATAAGCAGGGTGACAGTATACAGCCTTGACATATCCCTTTCCTGATTTGGAACCAGTCTCTTGTTCCATGTCCAGTTCTAACTGTTGCTTCTTGACCTGCATACAGATTTCTCAGGAGGCAGGTCAGGTGGTCTGGTATTGCTCTCTCTTTAAGAATTTTCCACAGTTTGCTGTGATCCACACAGTCAAAGGCTTTGGCATAGTCAATAAAGCAGATGTTTTTCTGGAACTCTCTTGCACTTTCAGTGATCCAGTGGATGCTGGCAACTTGATCTCTAGTTTCTCTGCCTATTCTAAAACCAGCTTGAACACCTGGAAGTTCAGGGTTCACGTACTGTTGAAGTCTGTCTTGGAGAATTTTGAGCATTACTTTGCTAACATGTGAGATGAGTGCAACTGTGTAGTAGTGTGAGCATTCTTTGGCATTGCCTTTCTTAGGGACTGGAATGAAAACTGACCTCTTCCAGTCCTGTGGTCACTACTGAGTGTTCACATTTGCTGGCATATTGAGTGCAGCACTTTCACATCATCATCTTTTAGGATTTGAAATAGCTCAACTGGAACCTATCACCTCCACTCGCTTTGTTCATAGTGATGCTTCCTAAGGCCCACTTGTTTTCACATTCCAGGATGTCTGGCTCTAGGTGAGTGATCACACAACTGTGGTTATCTGGGTCATGAAGATCTTGTTTGTATAGTTCTTCTATGTATTTTTGCCACCTCCTCTTAATATCTTCTGCTTCTGTTAGGTCCGTACCATTTCTGTCCTTTATTGTGCCCATCTTTGCATGAAATGTTCCCTTGGTATCTCTGATTTTCTTGAAAACATCTCTAATCTTTCCCATTCTATTGTTTTTCTCTATTTCTTTGCACTGATCACTGAGAAAGGCTTTCTTATCTCTCCTTGCTATTCTTTGGAACTCTACATTCAAATGGGTATATCTTTCCTTTTCTCCTTTGCCTTTCTCTTCCCTTCTTTTCTCTGCTATTTGTAAGCCTCCTCAGAGAGCCATTTTGCTTTTTGCATTTCTTTTTTTGGTGATGGTCTTGATCCCTGCCTCCTGTACAATGTCACAAAACTCTGTCCACAGTTCTTCAGGCACTCTGTCGATCAGAGCTAATTCCTTGAATCTATTTGTCACTTCTACTGTATAAGGGGTTTGATTTAGGTCATACCTGAATGGTCTTGTGGTTTTCCCTGCTTTCTTCAATTTAAGTCTGAATTTGTCAATAAGGAGTTCATGATCTGAGCCACAGTCAGCTCCCGGTCTTCTTTGTGGTGACTGTATTTACTGGTGAAACAAAATTAATAGATTTTAAACACTCTACTAAATAGGAGAGCTTTTTTTTTTTTTTTTAAGGTGTGGGTGGACCATGGTAGATAACAAAACATCTTCCATTCTCATGCATCCACATGCTTTGGCAGATGACTTTACATGTATTTCCTCACTTCTTCAATCTGGTCAGCTTTTGACCAACAATGTGAGCTCTGAGTTGAGGCTTCAAGAACTCATGCATGTTTCATTCTCTCTTTTGGAACTCTGCTCAGTCTAGACTGCACTAGCCTACCGGAAGATGAGTGACATCTCCGCATCACCCTCTATAATCCCGGCCAACAGCCAGCCAGCCACCAATGTGGAAGGACAGCCACCCTAAATGAACCAGCCCCAGATGACCTGCCAGTTGGACACATGTCTAAGAGCCAGCCTGATCAGGATCCGTCCAAGACTGGCTAAGATCAGCAGATCTGCTTGTGTCCTGCCTGGGGTTCAGGACACCCTACCCCCAAACATGCACTTTGATGTATTGAGTATTTTAAGCTGAAGGAATTTTAGGAATGGGAAGGCCTGGAGGACTCTTTGACCTTCCCCCTGAAGCAAATTCATAAAACCTTCTTGTAAGAGCTGCCCTCCCTGTACCACGAGGAAAAGGAACATCCTTATCTCTGAGATGGAGGGATGCTGCCAAGAATCGAAATAAACAGACCTTGCCAAGTTTCCTGCAGGTCACTGCACTTAGCTCAGATGCCGTTTTTCCTACCACATTTCTACAACTTTCTGCTCTTTCTCAAATGTAGCAGGAAAAAAGCTCAGGTATAACCACTTGTTCCGGTCTTTATTTCCTTACGAGGGCTCCCATATCACATAAAACTTAGAGTAACAGAAACACACAACTTTATTTAATATGCCTTTTGTTTCAGAGACCCACTCAAGAGGAGTAAAAGAGTAAAGGAAAAATATATATTTATATTTCATCCTCTATATACTGGAACAAACGGTAGACTAAGCAACAATAATAAATATTTATTGTATGAAATCAATCTGTTTTAGCATGGTTGCAACGCAGAAAGGACTAACTGATACAGTGCAGAAAGAATAAAAGAATCGATAAAGTATTGATAAATGCTGAAGCTATGCAATAGATATATATGGAAATTCTTTATTTTGAGGTATATTTTAATATTTCCACAATAAAGACATTTTTAATGTTTATTCAATCAATGGAAATCAGAGATTATCCTGAAGTATTCCAACAGCAGTAAGGAGATTCCTTAAGGCAAACAAAGTCTTGAGAACTTCCACTAGCTTACTTGTAGAATAAAAGACAATAGGAAGAAAGGTTCCTTTAAGGCTACCATGTTATCCAGACCTCTTCTGTTTGAACTAGGTTCATAAAATTTTGAATCCCTTTGAGTGTAAATGTACCTCTACTCCACACATCCAAACAGTTATATAACACAATGCTTGTTTCTTATTGCTTTATGAGTTTGTAATGCAATGGTCCAACTAAAGAAAATATAAACCCAAAGTATAATAATTATTTTAATCTGGATAGCTGTTGGTAGAATACTTGATGCCTTCTGGTATTTCTTTCATGCTTTGAGTCTTAACTCACTGATTTTGCATTGTTTCTGTTGGAGTCTGCTTTAAATTCCATTAACGAAGTATAAGAAAAGCAAAAGGAATAGAATAAATCAAGATTACATTTTCACACTGAACTATTATATGCTACCTTTCTAAACTGAAGAGAAACAAGTATTTTAGAATTAAATGTCTTGTTGCTTTTGTTAATATATTCTGAATAATAATCATTCCTAACAGCCACTTGTTTTTTACATTTAACAGTAATGATGTCATGTTTACTCAAAAACCTCTGACACTATTGTTCTCCAGAGGTCCTACTGAATTATAAGCACGTTCTTCCTTGAAGGAAAATATGTAACACAAATCCATATAATTTAATCTCAAAATATGGATATTCCTACTTCCTTTTAAAATGAACCAGAATCTGACCAGTGAGGTAATGGATCAAAAACAGCTTAGAAGGCAGCTAGTTCAAGATACTAAAATTTATCTTGGTGGTATTTCTCACATTCTTGCTATTTTCTGTTAATAATTTTTCACAAACATGCTCACGTCAAATTTCTAAAGAGAAAATATAATAAATCAGCTTCAAAAAAAAAAAACCCTCTTGTGATCACTGTTTCTAAAGGCCTTATTTCTACTGCAGCAGCTACACAAAGCAGCCATGTCAGCGGCTGTCCATCTGCCATTTCTAAAGAAGGCATAGAAGGTAATCAGCCCCCAAAAGTGCTGTGTTGACATTCCTCTTTACTGAGAAACAGCATGAAGTTGCTGCCACCACGATTTCTAGGGGTCGGAATTAACTTCATGCATGCTAAATCATTAAATAACATTTTTCAACTAGGAAGCTTGAAATAGATCAGCAACTTTTATTATAATTGGCAGGAAGAGATATATTATGACATTGGTATCCAAATTGCTGCTTTAAAAATAATTCAATGGATTTGTGTAATAGTCTGGCTTGCTGTCATATCATAGAATTATGTAAATTGCATTTTCTTTTCAAAAGTAAGGTCTTGAGAATTAGTGACACTTTGTAACACAAAGTGTCTTATATAAAGCCATCTGACATTTTCAGGATGGGGTGGATGTCACCCTCACTTCCCTGGGACCTCAAGTGCCCCTTTACGCAACTCCGTTTTATGTGCTTGTCAAGCTAAACGATTCCCTTCATTCCAAAATTAGATCTTATAGGGAGGAAGTCCAGCATATTTCCATAAGCCTAAAGTGTGATCTGAATCACTCAACACCTTGAAACTGGGAAAGGATAAACACAAAGAAAATGAAAAGGCTTTTGTTCACTCACATGCTTGGCTAATACCATAAATCAATTTACAAGTGTCATAAACACGGTAATCCTGAAATAACTGTTAATGGGCTTTTTGCTCCGAAAACAAAGGAAATATTGTACATTACAACTAAATTCATTCAAACTGTTTCATGTCACTGAAGTGACAAGACAAAAGAATTGTTTGGAGTTATAATTCACCCTCCCTGCAGGAGTTGAAAGAAGTGTAGATTTCCACTATGAAATTGATTTTATTGGGAAAATGTCACCATTAATTAATAATTATGTTGGATAAACTAATATCATTCATATAATACCATTTGTTTGATTAAATAGCAAAATACTGTGCTTGAACACTGACAGGAATAGAACTGAATCTAACATTTTTTTTTGGTCTGTTTTCCCTTTATTTACCTATACATCTCACATTCTTACCAAGAGTATTCTGAGACAATATCCAATTCAAATCCTTTCAAAATGGAGAAAAAGAAAAGAACCAGATCTCAAGGTCACTTGACTACAGCGTTGGAGAAAATGATCTATCTTATACCCCCACATGTAAGTCATGTACTGAGTCATTTCATACAAAACTCTTACACAGTGATATTCACCTAGTGAACTTTTTAAAAACTGAGGAATAACACAGATGTTCTAAAGTACACAAAACTTAGGTGCACAGCCCAGTGAATTTTTGCATATGTATAAATTTATGTCACCACTTTCCAAACCGTTCAAGGAGCTCTAATGACACAAGCATTATCTTAGTTTCCTTCCTAGAGGGCCTGCAGATGACCAGTTCCCAAGAGAGCAAACCAGTCTGTGTTCCTCTGGCCTACTGCATCCAAATGAGGGTGGTATCGGGCTTATGTGGGGTGGGATGCATGTATAATTATAATTTTTATTTATAATTTTTAAAGAATGAATTATATACACTATTATAAAAAATATTACATCAAAAAATTTTAATTAAAAACATACATAGGTTTTAGATGGTTTTAACATGCCTTGTTTACTTTTCTGTATTAGTGAAATGTTTCTCACGTGCATGCTCTACTTATAAAACTAAAATAAGGGTTCTCAAGTTATTTTTTGCACTGGCTTCATGCGCATATTTGTAAGAGAGTTTATAGTCCTCGGGGCACATGCCAGATCCTATCCATCCTTATTCTGCATGTCAAAACCATAGGAGTCACTCAGTAAACCTTTATAAATAAATGAATGGATGAATTTCATACATTCATTCACAAAAGAATATATTCTGCATAAATGCACAATGTTGATAAAACTCTAAATTCATCTTTTTTGTTGTTTGTCCAAAGACAACTCAGAAATTAAATTTTCCTAATTAGTCATTAAACTAAGCAAGGATTTGTATATGTAAAACATTGATGCAAACACTGCTAGGCTTGTTTCAGTAACAACTGCTAACAGAAGTAGAACTTTCAATGAATATGATTAATTCTTATCCAGGGTTTATTTGAGGCTAACTATTTGCATAGCTTTTAGTGGTTCTGACAATTGCCAACAGAAGTAACTACATTTTCTAAAATTTACTTTAGAATACTTCAACATAAACTATGTTAGAGTTGCAGAGATATGATGTGTGTGTGCGCGCGCTAATTTGCTTCAGTCGTATCTGACTCTTTGCAATCCCATAAGATGTAGCCTGCCAGGCTCCTCTGTCCACAGGATGCTCCAGGCAAGAAGACTGGAATGGGTTGCCATGCATTCCAAGGAGTCTTCCCGACCCAGGGACTGAACTGGAATCTCTCCTGACTCCTGCACTGGCAGGTGGGTTCTTTACCACAGTGCCACCTCTAACCCATAATCTTCCCAGATAGCTCAGTGATAAAGAATCTGCCTACAAAGCAGGAGGTGCAGGTTCAATCCCTGGGTCAGGAAGAGCCCTGGAGAAGAAAATGGCAACCCACTCCAATAGTCTTGCCTGGCAAATTTCAGGGACAGAGGAGCCTGGCGGGCTAGGGATCACAAAGAGTCAGACACAACTTACCGACTAAGCACGCATGCATGCATAGCTTAGGTAATATTTGAAAGGTTTTAATCAAAACTCTTCTCAATTTCTAATCAAATATAGAATTGGCTATATTTTTTTAAGCATCAGAGATGGCTTGTTCATCACCAGGAAAAATGTTACAAGAATGTTCCATGGTAAAACAAATAGTGTTCAAGATATAGAAGGACTCGTTTGAAATATCTGTCCAGAAACAAGCACCCCTACATAAATAGGAAATAAAAAATCAAGCAAGCCCTACAGCCTACAATTCCACTGTGCCCTTGGCTAAGAATCCTACTCCTTCCTGCACTGACAGTGTTTTCCTCTTTCCAATTTAAGAGCAGCTGAATACAGCAACTCAACACCTCTATGGACCCTTCCTGCAGAATTCTAACACAATGCCTTGAAAGTTTAGTGCCCAGGACTCCACTGAGCTGACAGAGTAGAGGGTATAACTGAATGTGCTGTGCATGCTTGTGAGCACACATATATATGAGCACATGTGTACATTTGATGCTTAATAAATATTTCCATGGGAAACTTCCACCTAAGACCGTCCATGTCCCAAAGCACCTGATAACCACGTTGAGAAAGAAAAGAATGAAAACCTTCATTTTCTTATAAGTCCTGGAAACTACCAGTATCTATGAAAATGATGAAAAAAATGGATTGGGTCAAGATGTAAACATCAAGAACTTATTATATGATATGAACTTCCTATGTGGAAGCACTTTCAACAAAGATACTCATAAATCTGAAGAAGTTATATACCATTAACCTTAACCTTGGCTTCTTTCAAAGATATAAAGAATGCATTCCAACCACTGGCACTTGAGAATGGTCTTATTTTTCCTTTAATATTTAAAAGGCACTTAAGGTTCTTATACTGATTGGGAGGTCATCGCTGTTAACAATTGATAATGACTATCAAGCACATGAACAAGTCATTACTAAGTCATTCAGGGAGGACAGACTGGATGATGAAGATGACTAGTCCACAATTTGGGGTATCTTGCTTCTGATTTTTTTTCTATACTATTGCGCAGTTGAGTTCAGCTCAGTTCAGTCGCTCAGTCATGTCCAGCTCTTTGCGACCCCATGGACTGCAGTATACCAGGCTTCTCTGTCCATCACCAACTCCTAGAGCTTACTCAGACTCATGTCCATTGAGTTGTTGATGCCATCCAACCATCTCTCAAGTGCTTGTTAATTGTTTGCATCTTTTCTGTTTTGCTCCCACATTTCTTTTCCATTCTCTGAGGCAAAAGCATCCAAGGCAATTTATTGGTTAAAAATGCTAAAGACCATAGAGTAATACTATAACTTTCAACTTTTCTCTTTAAATTTGTAGTTCATAAAGTATTCTTCTTGTCAATTCAAAACTTTTAGGTGCAATATAATGAAGCAAATCAACCATGATCAGTGAGTTCTAGGACACAGTAAGGAAATAATATTTGTGCCTTGTCACAGTCTAGGGGTTGCCAAAGTGAGATTTCTTTATTCAAGTTTATAAAAAGGTGTATGTTTTTAAAAGTCTAATAGATGTACAAATGCCTAGTTATGTTAGAAATTTAAAGCTGGTCATCGCTAAACAAGTTCTAAAAAGCAATCTTATTCTTCAAGTCATAAAATTCAAAGTATGATTCTGAGGTACTTAAGAGAAATTTATAAAAAGCTTGCAATTTCCTTTGGTTTATCAATTACTCTTATTATGGCACTATAAACATTAGATGGCATTAGAGCTGACAAAGTTGACTGATAATCCTTTCTACTCCCATGAGAAGAATTAGTGCAGTGTCCTCACAATAAAGTGTGGAAAATTATGAAAAAGATGGGAATACCAGACTACCTGACCTGCCTCTTGAGAAATCTATATGCAAGTCAGGAAGCAACAGTTAGAACTGGACATGGAACAACAGACTGGTTCCAAATAGGAAAAGGAGTACCTCAAGGCTGTATACTGTCATCCTGCTTCTTTAACTTATATGCAGAGTACATCATGAGAAACACTGTACTGGAAGAAACATGAGCTGGAATCAAGATTGCCAGGAGAAATACCAATAACCTCAGATATGCAGATGACACCACCCTTATGGCAAAAAGTGAAGAGGAACTCAAAAGCCTCTTGATGAAAGGATGAAAGTGAAAGAGGAGAGTGAAAAAGTTGGCTTAAAGCTTAACATTCAGAAAACAAAGATCATGGCATCCGGTCCCATCACTTCATGGGAAATAGATGAGGAAACAGTGGAAACAGTGTCAGACTTTATTTTGGGGGCTCCAAAATTACTGCAGTATGGTGACTGCAGCCATGAAATTAGAATACGCTTACTCCTTGGAAGGAAAGTTATGACCAACCTAGATAGTATATTCAAAAGCAGAGACATTACTTTGCTAACTAAGGTCCTTCTAGTCAAGGCTATGGTTTTTCCTGTGATCATGTATGGATGTGAGAGTTGGACTGTGAAGAAGGCTGAGTGCCGAAGAATTGATGCTTTTGAACTGTGGTGTTGGAGAAGACTCTTGAGAGTCCCTTGGTCTGCAAGGAGATCCAACCAGTCCATTCTGAAGGAAATCAACCCTGGGATTTCTTTGGGAGGAATGATGCTAAAGCTGAACCTCCAGTACTTTGGCCACCTCATGCGAAGAGTTGACTCATAGGAAAAGATTCTGATGTTGGGAGGGATTGGGGGCAGGAGGAGAAGGGGACGACTGAGGATGAGATGGCTGGATGGCATCATGGACTCGATGGACATGAGTCTGAGTGAACTCCGGGAGTTGTTGATGGACAGGGAGGCCTGGCGTGCTGCGATTCATGGGGTCACAAAGAGTCGGACACGACTGAGCGATTGAACTGAACTGAACTGGGCTGATGACCTAGATCTCTAACCCCTTTTTATTTTGCAGTTGTTTTCCATGAACAAGAAATAAGAACAAGAAAACATCATCACCTTATACATCATTCACAACTGATTAGCTTGTTTATCTGTACTATAACTAGTTAGATACAACTTTCTGTGGTAGAGTTATATGGCTTCCGTAACACATACGTTAACAATGTGAAATAATCTTATGCCAGTTGATTATAATATTAATACTTTTTAAATTGTTTTCAGTGGGTATTATCATATACCATTTTAAAGTTTTTGTTTTTGCCTTTTTTATAACAAAAATATACCCTTATAAAATTCTTATAGAAAATTATTAAATATGATACATATTAAAATAATTAATATGTAATTGTAATAATTAGATGAAAAGATTACACATCTCTTCTTCCTCACCCCAGCCAACACTTAAGGTATGACCACTTCCAGATATTTTTCTATGGAAACATATTATATAATAATGTATAATTTATCTATTTTTACACAAATGCTATCATGTATCTATGATATTCTGTTGAATGAAAAGGCAAGTTGTGGACAAAGAGGAACCAAAGAATGTGGGTTTACCAAATAGTTCCACAAGGTTTAAGTCATATCCCACTGCCTTTGCCCACCTGCTGTGCAACCAAAAGGAATTCAGGATGAAAAACAGGATGAGGCACTCTGTGTTTTGGATAGACGGGCCCTTAGATAGTCAGATGCATGGGCGTCCCAAATGGCACAGTGGTAAAGAATCCACCTGCCAATACAGGAGACATAGTTTCAATCCCTGGGTCAAGAAGATGCCCTGAAGAAGCAAATGGTAACCCATCCCGGTATTCTTGCCTGAGAAATCCGGTGGGCAGAAGAGCCTGGCAGGCTACAGTCCATGTGGTTGCAAAGAGTCAGATACAACTGAAATTGTGTGCACAAGATATATATATGTGTGTGTGTGTGTGTGTGTGTGTGTGTGTGTGTGTGTGTGTGATAGAGATAGAGAGAGAGAGAGAGAGAGAGATTGCTTCTTCTCTACCTCTTCAGAGAAGTTTTCTCATAGCTAAGTGAGTGGCTGCCTAAGGACTATAGTCCTCAGTACGGTTGCTGAATAAAACTTATACCCAAGAGTTTTATCTTGTGTGTCTTTAAGGCAACAAAATTATAAAGTCCTATTTATAGAACTAACACCTAAAGATCATGAGGCTTTTCCTGGGCAATACATTTCTTTCTGCTCATTTCTGTTTAGGAAAAAATGATTGAAAAAAATTGAAAGATTTTAAACTTCTCTGGCTAAAAATTATACTTAGGACCTGTGTCGCTGCTTTTAAGTTCATTAAAACGTTAATTCATTTGTTGGGTATTTCCAAGGACAAACAACATTCTCTCTACTATAGAAATTTTGTTTTATATTATTTTGTGACTCCAAAGACAATACTATATGCATTGTGCCAACTTAAAATTGATACTTGCCTTCTGCCTCTACAAGGATTAAATCACAAGCTGCTGTGACCACTGACCTCCAACACACCCAAATGAGGCACACTCTGTGCTCCGGGAAAAACTGGCAGAATAGGACTTCAGATAGTTAGACTCTTTCAGGAGATTTTATGAGCCCAATTTTTGCATCCCTTCATATTTAAAAAAGCACTAAGATGATAAATGGTGACATTGCTTTTTGTGACTAGCAATAACATGCAAAAATGTGGACTTGACTGCATGTACTATCTTCACCAAAATCACATACATATACTAAACTTCCCCTTGAACTCTTCAGAGCAATTTCTCAGAACTAATATCTTGTGTCCCAGGCCGTTGTCCTCATTTTGCTCCAAATAAAACTTAACCCTTACATTGTACACTTTTTCTCAATCAACAACTGGAATATCCTGAAAGAAAGAAAGTGAAGTTTCTCAATCATGTCCGACTCTTTGAGACCCCATGGACTGTAGCCTACCAGGCTCCTCCGTCCGTGGGATTTTCGAGGCAAGAGTACTGGAGTGGGTTGCCATTTCCTTCTCCAGAAGATCTTCCCAACCCTGGGATTGAACCCGGGTCTCCCGCATTGTAGGCAGATACTTTACCATCTGAGCCACCAGGGAAGCCCATGAACACTGGAGTGAGTAGCCTATCCCTTGTCCAAGGGATCTTCCTGACCTAGGAATCGACCAGGGTCTCCTGCATCGCAGGATGATTCTTTACCAGCTGAGCTATCAGGGAAGCCCCTGTTGACTCTGCTTCGGATCATATTCCTGCCTACCTATAAACTATCTCTATCAGAAAGACTCAAACCTCAACATTTAGACTCCTTAAACAGAAAATCTAGAGGTGCATTCATTTTCGTCTTATGGCAATTTCCATCTCAGCACCATCACCCCCCCACACACACACACAACCTACCATGATCAGAGCTAAAAGCTTGAGTCCCCTCAGTGTTCTCAACAAATCTTACTGATTTTTGTTGCTCTCATTCAATCTATGATTGCCTCTCTAGATTCTCTCATTATTTCACTTGCTGTCATATTACAGCAGGCTTCTAAAATTTTTCTCTATCTCTTTCTCTAAGCTTTCATTTCTTTCTTCAAATTCTTGACCGGTTTATCTTTCTGAAACCCAGTAATGATCTTGTTCTTCCCATACTGAAATCAGGTAGAAGTGCTTAAATACTTAGTGTTAAAGTGGGGCCAGGATCTGCAACCTGGATAGAAGGAAAAGGGAAGTGGAGTTTTTATATGGTATTTCCAAGCAAGCTCACTCTTCATAGGTATCTGTGTTACCCTGTTTGAAGACACACACAGATGCAAACTATAGATGGGGACTAACTGTCCTGAAGCCACGCATAAGTGCTGATGTGGTTTCATTGCTTCCCCATCAGGTCAGTATAATGTGCAAACCTCGGAACATAATATACAAACTTGTCTTTTCTCCTTGTGCAAACTCATGGAAGGAGAATGGGTTTTCATAAAACAGTTCTACATATTTTATAAATAACTAGATTGATATGTATAAAGCCAAGATATTACATCTTCCAAATATGGTATGAGAATTCAGTGAGGCAACATTTCTACCTAATATTGTACCTGGAACATCACAAGTTCTTAAAATTGGTAGCAATGGTGGGGTTTTTTGTTGTAATTTCCTCCTATCCTACCACCTTTTTCTCCCCTCATCATCCAAAAAGGAACCAGTGGTATTTACAAATATTTACAACTCATTGGGCCCACTGTTCCCTCATGCTTTGCCCATTCAACTCTCTCTCCCCTGAAAAGCTCTATCTGCCTACTTTAGCCAGTAATGGCTTACACATGTCTCAAGATTTTAACTTATACATTGATTTTACATTTCTAGAGACTAACTTTGTTGCTTTCCTGAAAGCTAAGGCACACATATCATAATGTATGTGTATTTTTAACACCCCCATCACTTCACATAATTACCAAATTTTTGTGGGGTGTTAACATTTAACATGTCAGATATGTAATCTCTTAACTTGCAAGTGTATTATACGGTATTGGTAACTATAATCACCATGCTTTACATGAGATCCCCAGAGCTTACTCACCTTTCACTGGAAGTTTGTGCCCTTTGACCAACATCTCCCCATTGCACCCACACCTCGGCCGCTCTTCTACTCTTCATTTCTGTGAGATCAGCTTTTTAGGTTCCACAGATAAGTGAGAATATACACATTTATGTAGGAATAGCATTTGTCTTTGTCTTATTTTGTGTAATGCCACAACGTGTTATTTATTTACCAGGCTGCTGTTGCTGCTAAGTCACTTCAGTCGTGTCCAACTATGTGTGACCCCATAAATGGTGGCCCACCAGACTCCGCCGTCCCTGGGATTCTCCAGGCAAGAACAGTGGAGTGGGTTGCCATTTCCTTCTCCAATGCATGAAAGTGAAAAGTGAAACTGAAGTCGCTCAGTCCTGCCCGACTCTTCACGACCCCATGGACTGCAGCCTACCAGGCTCCTCCCTCCATGGGATTTTCCAGGCAAGAGTACTGGAGTGGGGTGCCATATATTCCCTCCCAAACTGAAAGCTCACGGGAACCAGGGATTCTGTCTCATTTATCCTCCTACAGTGTCTAGCACATAGGAACTTACTCAATAAATGTCAGCAGAATGAGTAAACCTGAAACATGTACCAAATGCATTATCCACTAAAACCTTACCCTTCTCATTATTCAACTATGTTGAAGCACTTCATCAGTGCAATGTTTATTCTATCTATATTTTAAAATTCTCCAGTCTATAGAAAGACTTTACTCGATGCCATGTGCCATATTTAGGGTATCAGATTCATTATCTGTGATGTTAGTCTTGTATTCCTCTCATTGTGCCAAGTCACTTCAGTCTTGTCCAACTCTTTGTGATCCCATGGACTGCAGCCTTCCAGGCTCCTTTGTCCATGGGATTCTCCAGGCATCAATACTGGAGTGGGTTGCCATTTCCTTCTCCAATTCCTCTAATTAGATGGTAAAAATATTTAAGATCAGGGGCTGTTTCACTAACCTCTGTAACCACATCACTGAGGGAAAAAATTGGGGAAAAAATTAAATACTTAAGTATTTCACCCAAAGATGGGCACAATAAAGCACAGAAATAGTAGAGACCTAGTAGATGCTGAAGAGATCAAGCAGAGATGAAAAGGATATATGGAAGAACTATACGAAAAAAGATCTTAATGAACCAGATTACTATAGTGGTGTGGTTAGCCACCCAGAGCCAGACATTCTGGAGTGTGAAGTCAACTTAACCTTAGGAAGCAGTAGTAGAGCTAGTGGATGCAATGGAATTCCAGTAGAGCTATTCACAACCCTAAAGGATGATGCCATCAAGGTGCTGCATTCAGTATGTCAGCAAACCTGGAAGACCCAACAGTGGCCACAGGACTGGAAAAGGTCAATCCTCATCCCAATTCCCCAAAACGGTATTACTAAAGAATGTGCCAGCCATGGGACAATTGCACTCATCTCTCATGCTAGTAAGGTCATGCTTAAAATCTTGCACGACAGGCTTCAGCATTATGCAAACCAAGAATTTCCAGATATCCAAGCTGGGTTTAGAAAGGCTGAGGAACCGGAGATCAAATTGCCTACATTTGCTGGATCAGAGAGAAAGCAAGGAAATTCCAGAAAAACACCTACCTCTGTTTCACCAGCTATGCTAAAGCCTTTGACTGTGTGCATCATAACAAACTGTGGAACGTTCTTAAAGAGACTGGGACACCAGACCATCTTCCCTCTCTCCTGAGAAATCTATATTCAGGTCAAGAAGCAAAAGATAGAACCCTGTATGGAACAACTGATTGGTTCAAGAATGAGAATGTAATACAGCAGGGCTGTCTGCTGTTACCCTGTTTGCTGAGCACATCATGAGAAATAATGAACTGGAGGAGTTACAAGCTGGAATCAAGACAGGCGGGAGAAACATCAACCACCTCAGATATGCAGATGATACCACTCTAATGGCAGAAAGCAAAGAGGAATTAAAGAGGCTCTTGATGAAGGTGAAGGAAAGTGAAACAGCTGGCTTAAAACTAAATATTATTAAAAAAACTAAGATCATGGCATTCGGCCCCATTACTTCATAGCAAATAGAAGGGGAAAAGGTGTAGTAGTTACAGATTTCCTCTTCTTCATCTCTAAAATCACTGCAGATGGTGACTGCAGCCACGAAATCAGAAGACAAGTGCTTGAGAGAGAAGCTATGACAAACCTACACAGTGTATCAAAAAGCAGAGAGGTTACTCTGCTGACAAAGATTCATACAGTCAAGGCTATGATCTTCCCAGTGGTCACGTATGATTGTGAGACCTAGACCATAAAGAAGGCAGAACATCAACATGATGATGTATGGCAAAACCTACAATATTATAAAGTAATTAACCTCCAATTAAAATAAATTTATATTAAAAATAAATAAATAAAATTATAGAAATGGAAAAAAAAAGAAGGCAGAATACCAAGAATTGATGCCTTCAAACTGTGGTGCTGCATACGACTCCTAAAAGTGCCCTAGACAGCAAGGAGATCAAATCAGTGACTCTTAAGGAAAATCAACTCTAAATACTCATTGGAAGGACTGATGCTAAAGCTGAAGCTCCAGTATTTTGGTCATTTTGCAAATAGCTGACTCATTGGAAAAGTCCTTAATGCTGGGAAATATTGAGGGCAGAAGGAGAAGAGGGCATCAGAGGATGAGATGACTGGATGGCATCACCGATGCAATGCACATGAACTTGGGCAAACTTTAGGAGATGGTGAGGGACAGGGAGGCCTGGCATGCGGCAATCCATAGGGTTGCAAAGAGTCAGACACGACTGGGCAACTGAACAACAAAAACATACTTAAACAGCAGATCTGCCATTCACATTCTTTTCCTCCACCAAGAGGCCACCCCTCAGAAATAAAAACAGCAATCCAGTCAAATCTCTGGTTAAAAATGGTAGTAACAGACTTCCTGGCAAGTAAGTTAATAGCATTGACCAGTGAGAGCCCTCTTCTATGAAGTGACTCTCTTTAGCACTGCCACAGAGGATGACATAGTTGGATGGCATCACTGACTCGATGGACGTGAATCTGAGTGAACTCCGGGAGTTGGTGATGGACAAGGAGGCCTGGCATACTGTGATTCATGGGGTCGCAAAGAGTCGGACACGACTGAGTGACTGAACTGAACTGATGGTAAAACAATCCAGTATCTAATGTTAGTGGGGCATACTCTATTGAAAAAAACGATATTATATGAACATAAAATGCAGATTTTTATGATCTAAATATTGCTTTGTAGTTGTAATGAAAATAGCCCACATCACTTAGAGACCCCTACATGAAACTGGGCCCCATGCATGCTCCAAAGCAGCATGAAAAGACTTTAGAACTTCAGAAGTTAAGTACATCTCCCTCAGGAAATCACAGAGGTGCAGGAAGAAGTCCTTGACCTCCAGTGACGTTCCCAAGTCCTTTCTTGCTGTCTCAGAGCATTCAAGGGGTCCAGTTTACATAAGGTTTCACCTGTGCCCTAGGATTATCTGTACCCTTAAAATTATTAGTCACAAGAAAGAAGCCCTGAAACATGCTACAGTGTGGATAAGTCATAGTGAAATGTCTAAGTGAAAACAGTCAGAGACAAAAATCATATATTTTATGGTTACTGTATAATCCCAGTTATATGATATGCCCAAAATATTTAAATTCAGAGACAGAAAGTAGATTCCTGATTGCCAGGGGCCAGGTAAGGGAGGAATGGGGAGTGACTATTAACAGCTACAAATTTTCTTTTTGTGGAGATGAAAATGTTCTGGAATTAGAGCTGATTCCTGATCATTGCACAACTCTGACTACATTAAAAACCACTAAATTGTACACTTCAAAGAGTAAAGTATGTGATATGTGAATTAGATCTTCAGAAAGCTGTTTATTTTTTTCTGCTAAGAAGCAACAAATATATAAAAATGTTAAAAAATTATTAGTCAAGCTATATTGGGTGAGATCTGTGATTATCTGTTTGACCCTCTGTATTATCTCAACCTCCAATAGGTTTATCTCCTAAAAGAACATATTTTTATGTCTACTGAGCATAATAGGACAAATTCTGAGAGAGATCTTACTGGATTTATCTAACCAACAGACATATGCTGACATATTGTTTCATTGTGGGGAGTTATAAACACAGAAACCAGTCAAGAAGTTTGGTTTTATACACTTAGATGGAAATAAGTCCACTCAGGAGCCCAGTAACACAATCACAGATGATTTTCAAGTGGGCCAGCTAAATACACTGCCTCTGCACCTTACAACTATACAAGACCTACAGGGTTGGTTTATATTTTGAAATTCAGCTCTAATTTGAAATTCAGCCTCATTCAGCTCATAACCACTAGCCCACTGTGATGGCCCAGAAACATTTCCTGCATCAGAGTAAAGATTTCACAATATTAAAATCAATGCAGTTTCCTATTGTTAACCAAGGGTCTGTTTCTTCAGTCCTGCAGAGATGAGGCAAGAACGGAGCTCTCTTTGAAGCCAACAAATGCTTAAGGTCAGATCATCTCCATGGGATACAAAGCAAACCCAGGGAGAAATAATAGCCAAATGTATTTGAAATGTTCTGTTAGAACGAGTATTGCTGTAATATACACCATTCATGCAAGACTGGGTACAGTTTTGTTCTCTCTTCAGTGTCTGAAGTATTGTACAGTTTAAAAATAGTGTTCTATCTCCCATTGATTAAAAGTACCACTATTTGAGAACTGTCATTACATGGGTTCATACCATACTGAAAGGCATTTTACAAGTATGAAATCAATGTTACCCACAACTCCCTATGTATAATATGCCTAATGATGTCGAAATGTTCTACTCAGCAAAAAAGCAAATACAAAGATGATATCATTAATTTTCTTAACCACAAATTATGCTTAGGACCTCTTCTCTCTTCCCCTATGTCAATCTTTAGTCCTTTTCTCTCATTATCTTTGTCTTTCTCCCTCATGTTTATCTCTCCATCCTCTAACCAGCTCTCTGTCCTAGTCCTTTCAGTTGGTACCTCTCCCATCTGTGCCCTCCTCACTTATTAACTTCAGGACTCTCCACACCTCTTTCTGTTCTTTCCCAATGCACGTTTTCTCCTCCCCACGCTTTCTTCATTCATCCTGCTCCCTTGACCTCACCATGCACTTTAGGAATGCCGTTATGCATGTATATTTCAACCTACAAAATGTTATGTACATTAGCTTAACTATTCTGCTCTAAAGTCTACAAGCCCCTCTTTCTACAAGCCTCTCTTACAGAGTTTTCTTGTTCATGATATGATAAATAGCTACCATGTGTCTGCATTCCACCTTTCTTTTTATTTTAAATTACTTCCCACCCATTTTGTCCCAGGTATGGGCTCATGGTCTAACGTTGGGCATCCCCAACATCTACCCTCTCCAGGTCATTGTGATATGTGAATGTGTGACCCAAGTGTAAGTAATGAAAACGATAGCCTGAGAATGTCCAAAGCCTCTTTTCCTCAGTGGTTATGAATTTATTAAAGCATGGGTCAAAAACAGTGATCATGGTAATAAATTCATGGAGAAAGTGATTTAAAGAAAAAAATGAAACATAAACACAAAGAAAAATATAGACAGATATAAGAGACATGAGAGCATTTGAGTCTTTGTACCAGTATCTGTGAGGCCAGATCCATCCATGTTTTCACATAGTTTTCACATATAAAATAATAAATTTATTTTACATTAAGTAATGTGAGTTTGGGCTTCCCTGGTGGCTCCGTGGTAAAGAATCCACCTGCCAATGCAGGAAACACGGCTTTGATCACTGGGTTGGAAAGATCCCATGGAGAAGAAAATAATAACTTACTCTTGTATTCTGGAAAATCCCATGGACAGAGGGGCTGAAGGGCTACAGTCCATGGGGTTACAAAGAGTCATACATGACTTAGCAACTAAACGAGAATGATGTGAGCTCAGTTTTTGCCACTTGCAATTTATCTCTAAAAATATACAAATCTATATATTGGAGTATAGATCTGAATTCGGTGATAGGACACACGTAATTTCCAGTCTGGAGGAAAACAAAGTAAATATTCACCAAGTAAGTAAGTAAGTGCATAAAGAGTTGCTAAAATAGAAATTTCAGTTGCCAGGAGACTCTAGAAATACATTCCAAAGAATATGATAAAGCATAGCATTCACTAAGAAGGGGCCTAACCTCCTCATGACATCAAAGACAGAGAGCTGGGTGGAAATTAGAAATTATTTCTCTGGAAAGACTTGGGCAGTGATTTCAATTTCCATTGTCCCCCAGGTAGGAAACATGCTATGGCTCCATCTTCTAAACTCAAACCAAATGAGGAAGAATTAGAGTTGGCAGGTGATTGTACAAATAGACTTACAGTCACCATTTAAAACCTAAAGTCTCAATCAGTAGAACAGAGCATACCTCTTCACTAGATAAGCAGTCTGCCATTTGATAAACAGCAAGTGTGTGTGTGTGTGTGTGTGTGTGTGTGTGTGTGTGTGTGTGCGCAAGATGTTTGTCTGCACGATGCACGCACTCTCTCAAGTGTGTCCAACTCTTTGTGGCCCCATGAATTGTAGTATACCAATGTGTCTCTTGCATTGGCAGGCAGATGCTTTACCACTAGTGCCACCTGGAACAGCAAATACTTACTAGTAAATAAACAACTTACCACAAATGAACACATACACACAGTAAACACAAAAGAAAAGCCCCCATTGTTGCTTTGCTTTACAGGCCTTTTCATGTTCTTATCTAACTACTTTTACCTGACTCTGTGTGTTCAGTCACAGCTCACTCTTTGGACCCCATGGACTGTAGCCCATCCAGAAGCAGAAAACTGATTTTCTTTTTCCCATTGTCTTAGAATAGAGCTAACACTTTCATTTATTTTTTATTCAGGAACTCTGGTAGAGACGGATGATTCAGAACAAAAGAGAGAAAAAAAAAATCAAACCTTCCTTTTGAAGGGGAAAATCTGCCAGCCCCAAATATGGCTCTCTGGAATAAGGATTATTTTAGGACAATTATTTTTAAGAACTAGCAGATACAGGAAAAGTTCTGAAAGCTGAGAAGTAACTCATCTGTGAGAGATGTTTACACTGTTTACACTTGCAAGGCAAAGCTCCATTTCTAATGCTGTCTCCCTCTCCACACCAGGAAGAGAAAGAGGACTCTAAATCTCTAGAAACTCTTATTCATGGAGAAGGCAATGATTTAAATAGACATGATAACCTTACCCTCGTTCACTGTGATTTTTCTTGATAAACTTCCTTAACTGGCCTCCTCTCCTGCAACCAAATATCTTTCTTTCATCTTTGATGAATAATGTTTTTAAGATGATCACTTGGGCCACTTTGGAGAGTTATTCAGTTTTCCTGGATATCTGCCATATATACAGGAAATATGTGTACATGTGTGCTCAGTTGTGTTCAACTCTACAACCCTGTGGACTCTAGCCTGCCAAGCTCCTCAGTCCATGGGATTCTCCAGACAAAAACTCTGGAGTGGGTTGCCATTTCTTCCTGCAGGGAATCTTACCAACCCAGGGATCGAACCTGCATCGGTTGCATTGGCAGGAGGTTCTTATCAGCTGCACCACCTGGGAAGCCCATAGGTAGGTTACAAAGCCTGTAAGAATTTTTTCTGTTAGCTGCGTGGGCGCAGGAAGGCCGAGAGGAGCTATTCCACGTGCAACATCAGGAGAGACGTCCCCGAGGAGATACCTTCGTCCAAGGTAAGGAGCAGCGGCTGCGCTTTGCTGGAGCAGCCATGAAGAGATACCCCACGTCCAAGTTAAGAGAAACCCAAGTAGGATGGTAGGTGCTGCGAGAGGGCAACAGAGGGCAGACATACTGAAACCATAATCACAGAAAAGTAGTCAATCTGATCACATGGACCACAGCCTTGTCTAACTCAATGAAACGAAACCATGCCATGTGTGGCCACCCAAGATGGGTGGGTCATGGTGGAGAGGTCTGATAGAATGTGGCCCACTGGAGACAGGAATGGCAAACCACTTCAGTATTATTGCCTTGAGAACCCCATGAACAGTATGAAAAGGCAAAATGATAGGATGCTGAAAGAGGAACTCCCAGGTCAGTAGGTGCTCAATATGCTACTGGAGGTCAGTGGAGAAATAACTCCAGAAGGAATGAAGGGATGGAGCCAAAGCAAAAACAATATCCAGTTGAGTATGTGACTGGTGATAGAAGCAAGGGCCAATGCTGTAAAGAGCAATATTGCATAGGAACCTGGAATGTCAGGTCCATGAATCAAGGCAAATTGGAAGTGGTCAAACAAGAGATGGCAAGGGTGAACATCGACATTCTACCAATCAGCGAACTAAAATGGACTGGAATGGGTGAATTTAACTCAGGTGACCATTATATCTACTACTCTGGGAAGGAATCCCTTAGACAAAATGGAGTAGCCAGCATGGTCAACAAAAGAGTCCAAAATGCAGTACTTGGATGCAATCTCAAAATGACAGAATGATCTCTGTTCTTTTCCAAGGCAAACCATTCAATATCACAGTAATCCAAGTCTATGCCCCAACCAGTAATGCTGAAGAAGCTGAAGTTGAACGGTTCTATGAAGACCTACCAGACCTTTTAGAACTAAGACCCAAAAAAGATGTCCTTTTCATTATAGGGGACTGGAATGCAAAAGTAGGAAGTCAACAAACACCAATAACAGTCAAATTTCACCTTGAAACACAGACTGAAGAAGGATAAAAGCTAATAGAGTTTTGCCAAGAGAACGCACTAGTCATAGCAAACATTCTCTTCCAACAACACAGGAAAAGACTCTACACATGCACATCCTCAGATGGTCAATACCAAAATCAGATTGATTATATTCTTTGCAGTCAAAGATGGAGAAGCTTTATACAGTCAGCAAAAACAAGACCAGGAGCTGACTGTGGCTCAGATCATGAACTCCTTATTGCCAATTTCAAACATCAATTAAAGAAAGTAGGGAAAACCATGAGACTATTCAGGTATGACCTAAATAAAATCCCTTATTATTATACAGTGGGAGTGAGAAATAGATTTAAGGGACTAGATCTGATAGACAGAGTGCCTGATGAATTATGGAATGACGTTCATGACATCATACAGGAGACAGGGATCAAGACCATCCCCTTGGAAAAGAAATGCAAAAAAGCAAAATGGGTGTCTGGGGAGGGCTTACAAATAGCTGTAAAAAGAAGGGAGGTGAAAAGCAAAGGAGAAAAGGAAAGATATAAGCATCTGAATGCAGAGTTCCAAAGAATAGAAGGAGAGGTAAGAAAGCCTTCCTCAGCGATCAACGCAAAGAAATAGAGGAAAAGAACGGAATGGGAAAGACTAGAGATCTCTTCAAGAAACTTACAGATACCAAGGGAACACTTCATGCAAAGATGGGCTCAATAAAGGACAAAAATGGCATAGATATAACAGAAGCAGAAGATATTAAGAAGAAGTGGCAAGAATACACAGAAGAACTGTACAAAAAATGATCATCAAGACCAAGATAATCATGATGGTGTGATCACTCACCTAGAGCCAGACATCCTGGAATGTGAAGTCAAGTGGGCCTTAGAAAGCATCACTACGAACAAAGCTAGTGGAGGTGATGGAATTCCAGTTGAGCTATTTCAAATCCTGAAAGATGATGCTGTGAAAGTGCTGCACTCAATATGCCAGCAAATTTGGAAAACTCAGCAGTGGCCACAGGGCTGGAAAAGGTCAGTTTTCATTCCAATCCCAAAGAAAGGCAATGCCAAAGAATGCTCAAACTACCGCACAATAGCACTCATCTCACGCGCTAGTAAAGTAATGCTCAAAATTCTCCAAGTCAGGCTTCAGCAATATGTGAACCGTGAACTTCCAGATGTTCAAGCTGGTTTTAGAAAAGGCAGAGGAACCAGAGATCAAATTGCCAACATTTGCTGGATCATCGAAAAAGCAAGAGAGTTCTAGAAAAACATATATTTCTGCTTTATTGACTATGCCAAAGCCTTTGGCTGTGTGGACCACAATAAACTGTGGAAAATTCTTCAAGAGATGGGAATTCCAGACCACCTGGAAAATTCTTCAAGAGAGGGGAATACCAGACCACCTGACCTGGCTCTTGAGAAACCTGTATGCAGGTTAGGAAACAACAGTTAGAACTGGACATGGAACAGACTGGTTCTAAATAGGAAAAGGAGTACATCAAGGCTGTATATTGTCACCCTGCTTATTTTAACTTATATGCAGAGTGCATCATGAGAAACGCTGGGCTGGAACAAGCACAAGCTGGAATGAAGTGTGCCAGGAGAAATATCAATAACCTCAGATTTGCAGATGACACCACCCTTACGGCAG
Organism: Nanger dama; assembly: GCA_917880005.1. Classification (NCBI taxonomy): domain Eukaryota; kingdom Metazoa; phylum Chordata; class Mammalia; order Artiodactyla; family Bovidae; genus Nanger; species Nanger dama. The sequence goes on along the minus strand of CAKJTW010000016.1, from coordinate 34,756,618 downwards.
AAAGAGAAGAGGAACTAAAAGCCTCTTGATGAAAGTGAAAGTGGAGAGTGAAAAAGTTGGCTTAAAGCTCAACATTCAGAAAACGAAGATCATGGTATCTGGTCCCATCACTTCATGGGAAATAGATGGGGAAACAGTGGCAACAGGCTCATACTTTATTTTGGGGGCTCCAAAATCACTGCAGATGGTGACTGCAGCCATGAAATTAAAAGATTCTTACTCCTTGGAAGGAAAGTTATGACCAACCTAGACAGCATATTCAAAAGCAGAGATATTACTTTGCTAACCAAGGTCCGTCTAGTCAAGGCTGTGGTTTTTCCAGTGGTCATGTATGGATGTGAGAGCTGGACTGTGAAGAAGGCTGAGCACCGAAGAATTGATGCTTTTGAACTGTGGTGTTGGAGAAGACTCTTGTGAGTCCCTTGGACTGCAAGGAGATCCAGCCAGGCCATCCTGAAGATCATCAGTCCTGGGTGTTCATTGGAAGGACTGATGCTGAAGCTGAAACTCCAATACTTTGGCCACCTGATATGAAGAGTTGACTCATTGGAAAAGACCCTGATCTGGGAGGGGTTGGGGGCAGGAGGAGAAGGGGACGACCGAGAATGTGATGGCTGGATGGCATCAGCGACTTGATGGACATGAGTTTGGGTAAACTCCAGGAGTTGGTGATGGACAGGGAAGCCTGGCGTGCTGGCAATTCATGGGGTTGCCAAGAGTCATACATGACTGAGCAGCTGAACTGAACTGATTCTTTGTCTTGCCTTTAGAAATAGTTTCCTTTCTTAGTATGTAGCTCTTCTCTATAGACTACATGGGATACTGCCTGATTGATGAATCATTCATTAAAGCCAAAAAGATCTTTAAAATTTACTCAGTTGAATTTTCAAGTTAAAAAGGAAGGAAGGAAAAAAGTTAAAGCTTCATCTATCTATATAGTATCATTTTAGTAAGTAGAATTATAATAAGTAACCTAAAATATCATAGAACAGCACTACAGTCTGGCACACAGTAAGCATCCCATAAATAACTATGAAATCAACAAATAGAATAAATTCATGGCATTGACTCCCTCCCATTTAGACATATATGGTCATGCATTTCCATCATGAGTAGTTTGCAAGCTGAATTCTGGTCAACTTCACTTCTAAAAGTGTGGTAAATTGAACTTATTAACTATGCTGACTTTAGTCTCTATTTGGTGTACTATTATTAATATAGTAAATCCTTATTTAGAAAGAAAGAGTATTCACATCCCCAGGTTCATTACAGTATTACTTACATTAAGCACGATTTGGAAACTAACTAAAAGTTCATTAAAGGATGAATGGATAAAATTTGTGTGTGTGTATCTATCTATACACACATACACACATACATATACACACACATACACATACACACATACACACATATACAAACACACACACTTTATATACACACACACACACCTATAGACACACACAAACATATATATACATACACACACATACACACACATATACACACAATGCAGTATTATTCAGCCCACAAAGAAATGAAATCTTGTTTTTGTGACAACATAGATGGATTTCAAGAGAATAATGCTAAATGAAATAATTCAGATAGGAAAAGACAAATATTGTATGGTCTCTCATGGGTGGAATCTTAAAAATAAGAAGCTCATAGATATGGAGAATACGGGGAAATTGGTAAACTGGTTTTTTTTTGGGGGGTTAGTTTCGATACATTGATTTTTTTAATTTTATTTTTTTCTTTATTCTACTTTACAATACTGTATTGGTTTTGCCATACATTGACAAGAATCAGCCACAGGTGTACACAAGCTCCCAATCCTGAAACCCCCTCCCACCCCACATCATCTCTCTGGATCATCCCCGTGCACCAGCCCCAAGCATCCTGTATCCTGTATTGAACATAAACTGGCGCTTTGTTTCTTATATGATAGTATACATGTTTCAATGCCATTCTCCCATACCATCCCACCCTCTCCCTCTCCCACAGAGTCCAAAAGTCCGTTCTATACCTCTGTGTCTCTTTTGTTGTCTCACATACAGGGTCATCATTACTATCTTTCTAAATTCCATATATATGTGTCAGTATCCTGTATTGGTGTTTTTCTTTCTGGCTTACTTCACTCTGTATAATCGGTTCCAGTTTCATCCATCTCATTAGAACTGAGTCAAATGTATTCTTTTTAATGGCTGAGTAATACTCCATTGTGTATGTACCACAGCTTTCTTATCCATTCATCTGCTGATGGACATCTAGGTTGTTTCCATGTCCTGGCAATTATAAACAATGCTGCAATGAACATTGGGGTACATGTGTCTCTTTCAATTCTGGTTTCCTTGGTGTGTATGCCCAGCAGTGGGCTTGCCGGGTCATAAGGCAGATCTATTTGCAATTTTTTAAGGAATCTCCACACTGTTTTCCATAATGGCTGTACTAGTTTGCATTCCCACCAATACATTGATTTTTTAAAAATATTATTAAATTATTTGTTTTAAACATGCAGTAACAATAGTGAACACGAAGGAGAAAAAAACAAAAGAAAACAGAAGAGGTTCTGTTTCAGATGCCAAATCTATCAGGAAGAATCTTGGTTTCATTTGGATTTGGTCACTGTGTTTAGAGTATCAGTCAAAAAGTATAATCCTAGTTTTCTATTCTAAGCATATGTAGTTACGGAATATTACATGAGTAATGTGAATTCCGATACATTTATTTTTCTAATTGAAGTCAGTGGATTCAAAAATGACTTCCTGGATTCTATGCTTATTGTTAAAAATCGTGTATAGCCTTTCCCCTAACAACATTAGAAAGCATACACACATGAATGATCAGAATCATCATTTGGAATCTTTGACAAGAGTGCATAGGAGAAAGATGAAGAGGATTGGCCAGTATCTCACACATGAAAACATATCTTGCTTGACCTCTGATTTCTAAATAAATATCCAGTATTTACTGAGTTGTATTTTACATTTGTTACTTTTTCTTTCTTCAGAAAAACAGGTGGAAGAGCCAGCCAATTATATATCCATTTCTCTTCCAGCTAAAAAGAGTTTCCTTTACCAGTTTCTACCTCAGCATTTCTAAATTTTAATAGTGAATCAATTACTCATTATTTAAAGATGGTATTTATTTTATAAACCAACCTAAAGCACTATGCTGCTGCTGCTGCTGCTAAGTCGCTTCAGTCGTGTCTGACTCTGTGCGACCGCATAGACGGCAGCCCATCAGGCTCCTCCATCCCTGGGATTCTCCAGGCAAGAACACTGGAGTGGGTTGCCATTTCCTTCTCCAATGCATGAAAGTGAAAAGTGAAAGTGAAGTCACTCAGTCGTGTCTGACTCGTCACGACCCCATGGACTGCAGCCCACCAGGCTCCCCTGTCCATGGGATTTGCCAGGCAAGAGGACTGGAGTGGGGTGCCATTGCCTTTGCCCTTATAGCACTACGCTGTACCTGTATTTTTATATACAAACAACCAATCAATAAATGTTTATCAAGTTTTACCATACATCCATAAGTCAGGCTGATACTAATCATTAAAAGTATTGGGATTTTATACCAGAATATCAACTTTTTTTCCCCCAAGATTTATCTCCTGGGGCATAGTGAATCAAACTTACTAATTATATTCACTGCATTAATTTCTATTACAGTACTGTAGACAATGTTTCTAATATAAAATTTTTATATTTAGAAAAGAATTTTTTTAAAAGATGTACTGAATTAATAACAAAAAGATGACTATTTCTGTAAGCAAAATAGCAATATGTAAGTACATTATGGTGATGGCTTAGTGGCTAAGTTGTGTCCAATTCTTTGTGACCTCATGCTCTACAGCCCACCAGGCTGCTCTGTCCATGGGATTTTCCAGGCACAAATACTGGAGTCAGTTGCCATTTCCTTCTCCAGGAGATATTCCAGACCCAGCGATTGAATCAACTCTCCTGCACTGCAAGTGGATCCTTTATGGACTGAACCATCAGGGAAGTTCAAGTATACAGTTCAGTTCAGTCACTCAGTCGCGTCTGACTCTGCGACCCCATGAATCACAGCACGTCAGGGCCTCCCTGTCCATCACCAACTCCCAGAGTTCACTCAAACTCATGTCCATGGAGTCGGTGATGCCATCCAGCCATCTCATCCTCAGTCGTCCCCTTTTCCTCCTGTCTTCAATCTTTCCCAGCATCAGGGTCCTTTCCAATAAGTCAGCTCTTCTCATCAGGCCGCCAAAGTACTGGAGCTTTAGCATCAGTCCTTTCAGTGAATATTTAGGGTTGATTTCCTTTAGGATAGACTGGTTGGATCTCCTTGCAGTTCAAGGGACTCTCAAGAGTCTTCTCCAACACCACAGTTTGAAAACATCAATTCTTTGTCCCTCAGCCTTCTTTATGGTCAAACTCTTGTATCCATACATGACTACTGGAAAAACCATAGCTTTGACTATACAGACCCTGTCAGCAAAGTAATGTCTTTGCTTTTTTATATGCTGTCTAGGTTGGTCATAGCTTTTTTTCAAGGAGCAAGTATCTTTTAATTTCATGGTAGCAGTCACCATCTGCAGTGATTTTGGAGCCCAAGAAAATAAAGTCTGTCACTGTTTCCATTGTTTCCCCATCTATTTGCCCTGAAGTGATGGGAACAGATGCCATAATCTTTGTTTTTGAATGTTCAGTTTTAAGCCAACTTTTGGGCTTCCCTGCTAGCTCAGCTGGTAAATAATCCGCCTGTAATTCAGGAGACCTGGGTTCGATTCCTGGGTTAGGGAAGACCCCCTAGAGGACAGGATGGCAATCCACTCCAGTATTCTTGTGTAGAGAATCCCCATGGACAGAGGAGCCTGGTGGGCTACAGTCTGCTGCTGCTGCTAAGTCGCTTCAGTCGTGTCTGACCCTGTGTGACCCCAGAGATGGCAGCCCACCAGGCTCCGTCATCCCTGGGATTCTCTAGGCAAGAACACTGGAGTGGGATGCCATTTCCTTCTCCAGGGCTACAGTCTACAGGGTTGCAAAGAGTTGGACCTGACTGAGTGACTAAGCACAGCACAGCATACTCCAGAACAGGGCCATGTGTTGGGAAGGAAAAAGTGATGAACACATGGCTCCTTCCAAAATTCTATTATCAAGGATGGCAAGTTAGAATTTGTCATTCAATTAAGCAAACAAACAAACAAACAAAAGAACCAAGAGACAGAAATACTAAACCAAAGTATTTCAGGGGCTCATTAAATGACTAAGGGAAATAATTTTCTCTTTTCTAACCTAACAAGCATATGCAGGTGGCCCTCATTATTAGCAGACTATCTGCAAATTAACATAGTTACTAAAATTTATCTATAGCCCCCAAATCAACACAGTACTTTTGCAGTCCTTCACAAACATATACGAAGCATGAAACCATTTAAGTTGCTTGATATACTTGTTTCTAGCTGCCTTGAATGAGTTGCTCTGCCTTCTTGTCGCAGTTTTCATACTAAAGTGCCCTTTCCACAGTCTATTTAGTTTTTCTCATTTTTGTATCTTTTGTTTTGGCTTTTTTTTTTTTTTTTTTGGCTGTGCCATGCAGCTTGCTTGCTGGATCTTAGCTTTCCAACTAAGGATTGAACTCATGTCCTTGGCAATGAAAGCAGAGTCCTAACCACTGGACCACTAGGGAACTGCCTCATTTTTATGCTTTCACTATATAAAATGGTTCACTATTTTAAAGCGTGGGGCTTCCCAAGTGGACTGGCGGTAACGAATCTGCCTGCAGTCCAGGTGGTATAGGATACTCCAGTTTACTCCCTGGGTCGAGAAGACCCCTCAAGAAGGAAATGCCAACCCATTCCAGTATCCTTGCCTGGAGAATCCTATGGACATAGGAGTCTGAAGGGCTACAGTCCAGAGGATCACAAAGACTCAGACATAACTGAAGTGACTGAGCATGTATTTGAAAGTGTGCTGTCTACCAATCCTAAATTCAAAAAGGCTGTGATAAGCTTTGCAGGGAAAACAGATGCATTAGGTAAGTTTCATTTAGGAATAAGCTACAGTGCTGTTGATCCTGAGATCAATGTTAATGAATAAACTATATATTCTAAGAAATAGCAAGGGAATTTTAGAAAAACATCTCCTACTGCTTCATTGACTGTGCTAAAGTCTTTGACTGTGCGGATCAAAACAAACTGTGGAAAATTCTTAAAGAGATGCGAATATCAGACCACCTTACCTGCCTCCTGAGAAACTTGTATGAGAAGTCAAGAAGCAACTAATTAGAGCCAGATATTGAACAAATAACTGGTTCAAAATTGGGAAAGGAGTACATCAAGGCTGTATATTGTCACCCTGCTTATTTAATTTACATTCAGAGTACATCATGCAAAATGCCAAGCTCGATGAATCACAAGCTGGAATCAAGATTACTGGGAGAAATATCAACAACCTCAGATATGCAGATGATACCACTCTAAAAGCAGAAAGTGAAGAGCAACTATAGAGCTTCTTGATGATGGTGAAAGAGGAGAATGAAAAATTTGGCTTAAAATACTCATTCAAAAAAAAATTAAAATCATGGCACCCAGTCCCATCACTTCATGGCAGATAGATGGGGAAATAATGGGAAAAGTGACAGATCTTATTTTCCTGGGCTCCAAAATCACTGCAGACAGAGTATAGCCATGAAATTAAAAATGCTTGCTCCTTGGAAGGAAAGCTATGACAAACCTACACAGCATATTAAAAAGCAGAGCATCACTTTGCTGACAAAACTGCTTGTAGTCAAAGCTATGGTTTCTCCAGTGGTCATGTACAAATGTGAGGGTTGGACCATAAAGAAGGCTGAGCACCAAAGAACTGATGCTTTTGAATTGTGGTGATTGAGAAGACTCTTGAGAGTATCTTGGACAGGAGATCCAAAGAGCAAGAATATCAAACCAGTCAATCCTAAAGGAAATCAATCCTGAATATTCATAGGAAAGACTGATGCTGAAGCTCCAATACTTTGGCCACCTGATTCGAAGAGCCAGCTCATTGGAAAAGACCCTGATGCTGGGAAAGATTGAGAGCAGAAGGAGAAGGGGGTGGGGGAGGATGAAATGGTCATATAGCATCACAAACTCAATGGACATGAATCTGAGCAGACTCTGGGAGATAGTCAAGGACAGGAGAGCCTGGCGTGCTGCAGGCTATGGGGTCACAAAGAGTCGGGCATGACTTAGTGACGGAACAACAACAAGGTCTTCAAACAGAAACATACATACAGCAAAGTGACGTATTGATTAGTTAATGAAAAATTTGTAGTCAGAAGCTCTAAGAAACCTAACCCTGTGGTTCCCCTTAGGAACATGGTTCATATTCACTCAGTATTTGTGGCAACTTTATAGAATGTAACTACCTTAAATAATTAAAATCAGTTGTAAATGTTACTGTTTTAGATTTTATATCATCTCTCATATTTGATTTAGTTTCAGAATAATCCTAATCCATAATGAATGATTAAACCAAAAACCCAAGGACCAAGTAACCTATTTTCCATGGTTTCATTCACGGTACTAACTATACCAAGTTTTCGTATCTTTAAGCTAAAAAGAAATGAACTTTCCAGGAGTGAATTTTTGATCTTCAAAGTATCATATAAACATGTGTTTTACAAAACTCCTTCTTAAATGAAAAACATGTTTCAGACCACAAAATGAATGCAAAATAAATGATGCCTCCATATGTGTATGTGTGTGTACACATATATATATATATATATATATATAGAGAGAGAGAGAGAGAGAGAGAGAGACCTGAATTCTAGACAGTTCTTTCAGTTGACGTATTTTCCCTAGACTGTACTTCAGTATCATTCGATCTGTGTTACAACAGGAGAGAGACTGATTAAAGGTATTCAAAAGAATACAATAGGGAAATGTAGGTGTTCTAAAATGCTGCTCTGTTTCACAATTGAGCTTATCCCCAGCTCTTTTTAATAACCTGTCTTCTCCATATAAAGATGCTGTTCATGGTCCTGTTGATTAAAAAAAAAAAAAAACTGTAAGGGGCATTCCTATGAACAAAACCTGACATACAGAAAATGCAAAGATGAAGACAACCCCGTCCCACCCCGACTCCCTGGTGCCCACATGCCATTTGTCAGGAAAATGGTGAGAGCCTAGACCAGTAGAGGTGGAGGGTTGGCAGGGAACTGCTCACATCTCCAACATGGTCCCTTCTGGTGAAAAACAGCATTTGTGAAACAGCAGCCCAGGGGTCAGGGTAAAATCTTTGGCAATGGAACTGGGCCAAAAAATAGACTCAGAGGAACACTAAATCTGCAACCTTGACCTCATTAGCAGTAAACAGAAACCAATTGCTAATTACCTTATGGCTACATTGTAAACTGATAATGTATGTATGTAAATTGTGTGTATGTTTGTATATAAATCATGTATGTGTGTAAACTTGTACACACTTGGTATGCGTTGGCACCTAAAATTTGCAAGGATTGGCTCAGACGGTAAAGCGTCTATCTACAATGCGGGAGACCTGGGTTCAATCCCTGGGTCAGCAAGATCCCTTAGAGAAGGAAATGGCAATCCACTCCAGTACTATTGCCTGAAAAATCCCATGGACAGAGGAGCCAGGTAGGCTACAGTCCATGGGGTCGCAAAGAGTTGGACACGACTGAGCAACTTCACTTCAATATGATTTAAGTTAGGGAGACAAGATACTAGATTAACCAATACCCTCTAATGGAAAATGAGGGTTAAATCTTAAAGTAGTGATGAAGTTTCTGGTGGAAAATATACTAACTGTACAAAGTATATTGACTTAGTCACCTTAATTTAGCTTTGTTCTGTACTCTGAAGAAGAGGTAATTCAATCTAAATCAAAGTAAATGAAGCTAGATAAATGATATCAGTAAAATACAAGATATCATGTTGTTCTACAAGAACAAACTTTTTAATTTATCTGGCATTTGGAGGCACCTCACAATATAATGGTGCTATAAGTAAATTAAACAATGTCTTATTAAGCCCAATTAGTACCATGCATTGAAAATATTACCAAAAGGATTAATTATATCAAATTAGAGAGTAGCACTTATAAATCTCTACAGAAGAAACTTTAGAACAGATTCTAGATTACAAAGAGAGGTCTCCTTCTTCCCCAAAGCAGAGTTTTATTGTAATAATACTACAATAATAATTACAAAGCCATATGCTTTTTTAATATCTCTGTTCAAGTTTATATAAGAGAAGGTAATAAAATAATCCAAGATATAAGTCTGCCAAGTGGCAAATATGGTTTGAAGGAAAAGCAAAGATCTTTAACCCCTAATAGAAGAATCTTGAGAGTCCCTCGAACTGCAAGGAGATCAACCAGTCCATCCTAAAGGAGATCAGTCCTGAGTGTTCACTGGAAGGACTGATGGTAAAGCTGAAACTCCAATACTTTGGCCACCTGATGCAAAGAGCTGACTCATTTGAAAAGACCCTGATGCTGGGAGGGATTCAGGGCAGGAGGAGAAGGGGATGACAGAGGGTGAGATGGTTAGATGGCATCACCAACTCAATGGACATGAGTTTGGGTAAGCTCCGGGAGTTGGTGATGGACAGGGAGGCCTGGCATGCTGTGATTCATGGGGTTGCAAAGAGTTGGACACAACTGGGTGACTGAACTGAACATATTGAGTGTCTATGAGTGCCAGGCACAGAGCTAGAATCCAGAGATACAATGATAACCAAGACAGATTTGCTAACTCACCTATTAGAATTCATATTTTAATGATGGCAAAAAGAAATACATATGAAGATAATAGCCACGGTAAGTGCCATGCAAGAGACAAACTGGGTGATGTAACTGAGAACAGGGAGGGCATGGACATCTTAGGGGGCTTAAAGGAGGTCTCCCTTGGGATATTTATCTTGGACCAGAATTGTGAAAAGCAGGGTAATGAGTTTTATGAATTATGTTCATTGTGAATATTTTTCATGTGTTGCTCATTATTATAATTATGTTCAATTATAAAAGTGAGAGGAGAAAAACTTGCCAGAGCAAAACATAATGAGGGAAACTAAATAAAAAAACATCACAAGTCTGGAAACACTGCTTCCTCTCACTGCAGCTTCTTTTCTTCCCTACCTCAAGGGCCAATGCAGAGTCACACAGGTTCATAATTAATGGTGACCACAAAAGCAAGGGGAAAAATAAATCCCAGGGTTTCTGTTCTTCCTGTTGCTGTCACTTCTGCAGGAAATTGCTAATAATAAAGCTATTATTTACTAAGTCTTGGTTATTTTATATGCATGCTATTATGTATAATACTTCATTTAATCCTCACATATCAAGAAGGTAAGTGTTATTAACTTCATTTTGCATTTCAGTAAACTAGCATAGAATCTGAATAATTTGTCTGCGATTACACAGCTGTGGAGGAGTCGGGTTGTACTCTGAAGCACAGTTGGACCTGTCAAAACTGTGATTTTTAGGTACTAGAGTAGAAAGCAAAATTAAGGAAAGAATTGAAATGATTATCTTCTCTCTGGCTTTCCCTTATTCATCCAGTGCATGTTCCCACTGACTATACTGAATTTTGTACTCAATTACTTAACTGCAGTATAAAAATAGACTTTGGCTTCTCTGGCGACACAACTTTTACATGCCAATGATACTTGTAGAGAAGACAGAGGGAGGGACTTCAGATTTCTCTGAAATGCCCAATCACCCAGTGGCAACCATATCTTCCTCAAATAAGACTTATCTTGTCGTTTGTATTTTTGCAAAGAATTCCACATTTCCTCAAGATGTTTGACTGGCAGCTGACAACGGATTCTACAATATTTTATACTTAATTTCAGTACCTACACCAATGGAATTATAAATGGATCCACATACAGGTTCATAGTTTTCTATTACCACAAGTACATATAATTACCTCAAATACAATCACCTTATTCAGTTATGCCTATTTTAAAATGGGTATTTCAGTCCAATAGAAATTTAAAGAATAATTAGGGAGGGGCTACAAGAAGAGATAAGAAAGCCTTGCTCAGCGATCAATGCAAAGAAATAGAGGAAAACAACAGAATGGGAAAGCCTAGAGATCTCTTCAAGAAAATTAGAGATATCAAGGGAGCATTTCATGCAAAGATGGGCTCAATAAAGGACAGAAATGGTATGCACCTAACAGAAGCAGAAGATATTAAGAGATGGCAAGAAAACACAGAAGAACTGTACAAAAAGATCTTCATGACCAAGATAATCATGATGGTATGATCACTCACCTAGAGCCAGACATCTTGGAATGTGAAGTCAAGTGGGCCTTAGAAAGCATCACTAGGAATAAAGGTAGTGGAGGTAATGGAATTCCAGTTGAGCTATTTTAAATCCTGAAAGATGATGCTGTGAAAGTGCTGCACTCAATATGCCAGCAAATTTGGAAAACTCAGCAGTGGCCACAGGGCTGGAAAGGTCAGTTTTCACTCCAATCCCAAAGAAAGGCAATGCCAAAGAATGCTCAAACTACTGCACAATTGCATTCATCTCACACACTAGTAAAGTAATGCTCAAAATTCTCCAAGCCAGGCTTCAGCAATACATGAACCATGAATTTCCAGATGTTCAAGCTGGTTTTAGAAAAGGCAGAGGAACCAGAGATCAAATTGCCAACATTTGCTGGATCATCGAAAAAGCAAGAGAGCATCAGAAAAATATCTACTTCTGTTTTATTGACTATGCCAAAGCCTTTGACTGTGTGGACCACAATAAACCGTGGAAAATTCTTCAAGAGAATGAAATACCAGACCACCTGACCTGCCTCTTGAGAAACCTATATGCAGGTCAGGAAGCAACAGTTAGAACTGGACATGGAACAACAGACTGGTTCCAAATAGGAAAAGGAGTACATCAAAGCTGTATATTGTCACCCTGCTTATGTAACTTCTATGCAGAGTACATCATGAGAAACGCTGGACTGGAAGAAGCACAAGCTGGAATCAAGATTTCCAGGAGAAATATCAATAACCTCATATATGCAGATGATACCACCCTTATGGCAGAAAGTGAAGAGGGACTAAAAAGCCTCTTGATGAAAGTGAAAGTGGAGAGTGAAAAAGTTGGCTTAAAGCTCAACATTCAGAAAACAAAGATCATGGTATCTGGTCCCATCACTTCATGGGGAATAGATAGGGAAACAGTGGAAACAGCGTCAGATTTTATTTTGGGGGCTCCAAAATCACTGCAGATGATGATTGCAGCCATGAAATTAAAAGACTCTTACTCCTTGGAAGAAAAGTTATGACCAAGCTAGATAGCATATTGAAAAGCAGAGACACTGCTTTGCCAACAAAGGTCCGTCTAGTCAAGGCTGTGGTTTTTCCAGTGGTCATGTATGGATGTGAGAGTTGGACTGTGAAGAAAGGTGAGCACCAAAGAATTGATGCTTTGAACTGTGGTGTTGGAGAAGACTCTTGAGAGTCCCTTGGACTGCAAGGAGATCCAACCAGTCCATCCTAAAGGAGAGATCAGTTATGGATGTTCATTGGAGGGACTGATGCTAAAGCTGAAACTCCAGTAACTTTGGCCACCTCATACGAAGAGTTGATTCATTGGAAAAGACCCTGATCTGGGAGGGATTGGGGGCAGGAGGAGAAGGGGATGACCAAGGATGAGATGGCTGGATGGCATCACAGACTCCATGAATGTGAGTCTGAGTCAACTCCGAGAGATGATAATGAACAGGGAGGCCTGGCATGCTGCGATTCATGGGGTCGCAAAGAGTCGGACACGACTAAGCGACTGAACTGAACTTTCTTATAAATCTATCAGAGCAGGATTTTCTTTTAGCAGTTTTCTCTAGTCACTCCCCGTCTCCCCAGTTATATACATTAACATGAAGGCAGAAAACATATTTATCATGTTCTCTGAATAATTTCCAGCTCTTTCACAGGATGTTTTAAAATCTGAATATCTCACATTTGCTTTTTAATGGTCCAGTGTTCATGGCATTGCTACGAGAGTGACTATCTTTTCACTGGTAGGGCTACACAGTTTCATTTAGAAATGAGCCAGACTTCAATTCATTTGGAACAGTGTATAAAAATTTCCATACAGACATTCTAGTGTTGTTCACACGTATATGTAAGTCAACATGCCAGCAAATGATTGTCTCTTTACACTCCTAACATAAAACCTTGTGTGGATAGAAATAAGTCAACATGAATGAATAATTCATTCACATCTTTGCTTTGCTGTCCTGTACTACTCAGATCTCACATTAAATGCCACCTCAGAGTCCTTAGTTCACTAATGTAACCCCGTCATTCTCTCAAAACCTTCTGTCTTGATCCACAGAACACTTAGCAGCAATATCTTTTGTTTAGACGTTTTTTCCCCCTGATTGTAACCAAAGCCAGCAAAGCACCACATGAACAGAGACTTATATTTCACTAATGTATCCCCAGTACTTAACAAAGTACTTGGCACATAAAAGGTAACCAATACATGCTTGTGGAATGATATGTGACTGGATGAATCAATGTGTGAGAGAATGTAAACCTGAGAAACACAGAAATCCATTCATGCATCCAATAAATATCCCATCTTTTGATGCATATTTCCTGAGCCCATGGCTTAATCCTTAAAGCATTTTGCCACCTTCCCACCCTGGCCTCTTGAGGGCACCAAACTCACCCTAAGTATGTTAGTTGCTCAATGCTAAGTCACTTCAGTTGTGTCTGACTTTTTGCAACCCCATGGACTGTAGCCCACCAGGCTACTCTGTCCATGGGATTCTCCAGGCAAGAATCCTAGAATGGGTTTCCATTCTCTTCTCCAGCAGATCTTCCTAACCCAGGGATCAAACCTGAGTCTCCTGCATTGCAGGTGGATTCCTTACCCTCTGAGCAACCAGGGAAGACCCTCATCTTTAGGCATTGTTAAATACTGATTTTAAAGAACATGTATATTATGATAAATGAAATAATGTCTTTTATACCAGTGGTTCTCACCTGAGTGGAGAGGAGGGGAGGACATGTCACAATATCTGAAGGTGTTTTGACTTATCACAACTGGCAGGGTAGTACTGGCATCTATTGGAAGGCCAGGGATACTGATGCTAAGCGTCCAACATTGCAGGAGATTGTCCCCTACAGAAAAGAATTATCCAGTCCCAAATGCTAAGAATTACAATGTTGTACATTATTCTCTATTGCTTGTAAGGATTCAAGGTGACATATATTTATTAGATAACTACCATATGCTAGTATCAAATTGATTTCCTTTGAATAAAAAGACATATTATAGATGAATTACAAGTGGATTGATAGATAGTTGACTTGCCAGATGGATGGATGAAGGGGTATAGATGGGTGAATGGATACTTTACTGACATACATGCATACATAAGTCAAACTACAGCAGTCATAATGCTCTGTGTAGGAGTTAAATAAACCACATGTAATTGCTAATTTTAGGACATTTAAATTCTTTTTATTCATCTCACAGCATCTCCACAGAACTTGTACTTTTTAACAATAAAATACTGGACTGAATAGAAAGCTACTCATGAATTTGGGGAGAGATTGCATGGTCATTTTGGCCTTAAATGGTAATGATATTTGTGGTAGATTTCTTGTGAGAACTAATTACCAGATTTTAGTTAAGTGCCTCAAGAAATAAATATAATAATGCCTTCTTCAAATGAAAGGCATGTGTCTCTTTCCCGAAAGTGAGAATCACTGTGACAAGTGAGAAATCCATTAACTATGTAGATGGAATCGTTCTGCATATAAGGAGGTATCAAACTGGAATCTAGTAAAAGAGTGTGAGCATAGGCTTTTTGAAAACAGAGGCTCAAATAGTGGGGATTATACTTAGATCCCTGAACAGAAAATAAAAATTTTATTTCCCTGGAGGTCTTACATTTTACACAGCATAACCCAAAGATCAGACTGCAAGTAGCAAAGGCAGGATTTATGAAAAAACAGGGAGTAGATGTAGCTTCTCCCTCATTTCCACTGCAGTATGCAGGCATCCATAGTGTATGGTTTGGAAGCACACAAACTGAAACAATACAGAGATTAGCATGGCCCCTGTATGCAGACAGCATGCAAACGTATGAAGTTTTCTGTGTTGTATAGTGGGATGACATATTCAAAGTGCTAATGGTCAACCAAAAACTCTAAGTCACTCAAAACAATTCTGCAAAACTGATGAGAAATTAAGACATTCCCAGGTAAACAAAGACTGATGCGTTGCTAGCATATCTGTCCTACAAGAAATATTACTGTGACTCCTTCAAACTGAAATGAAACGACACTAGATATTAACTTGAATTTACACAAGGAAATAAAGAACACCAGTAAAAGAAAATATATGAGACTTTGTATGTATTTTTGTAAACTTTTACTCTTGATGAAAAGATAATGGCATAAAACAATAATCATAAAACTGTATAATGGTGAGCTTACATTGTATAAAGATGTAATTTGTATGACAATAACAGCACAGAGAAGAACTCAACATGAATTAAAGACTTGAGTGTAATGCCAGAGACTATAAAACTCTTAGAGGAAAATATTGGTAGAACTCTCTGACAAATCACAGAATTTTCTTTGACCCACTTTCTAGAGTAATCTTTGTTGTTATTACAACAAAGATTAACAAAAGGGATCTAATTAAATTTAAAAGCTTTTTCACGCAAAGAAAACCATAAACTAGATGAAAAGACAGCTTTCAGGACCAGAGAAAATATTTGCAACTGACAAAAGGTCAGTCTCCAAAACACGCAAACATCTCATGCAGCTCAAAACCAAAAAAATAAGAGGGGGATACATTGGTGGCTCAGTGGTAAAGAATCTGCCTGCCAATGCGGCAGACATGGGTTCAATTATTAATCCCAAAGATCCCACCACTACTAGAGAGTAGCCCCTGCTTCCTGCAAGTAGAGAAAAGCTCGTGCAACAACAAAGAACGGGCATAAGCAAAAGTAAATAAATCTAAGAAAGCTGTGGTACATATACACAATGGAGTATTAGCCCTTAAAAGAATAAATTTGAATCAGTTCTAATGAGATGGATGAAACTGGAGCCGATTATACAGAGTGAAGTAAGCCACAAAGAAAAACACCAATACAGTATACTGACACATATATATGGAATTTAGAAAGATAGTAATGATGACCCTGTATGTGAGATAACAAAAGAGACACAGAGGTATAGAACGGACTTTTGGACTCTGAGGGAGAGGGAGAGGGTGGGATGATTTGGGAGAATGGCACTGAAACATGTATACTATCATGTAAGAAACGAAGCGCCAGTTTATGTTCTTTACAGGATACAGGATGCTTGGGGCTGGTGCACAGGATAATCCAGGGAGATGATATGGGGTGGGAGGTGGGAGGGGGTTTCAGGATTGGGAGCTCGTGTACACCTGTGGCTGATTCATGTCAATGTATGGCAAAACCAATACAGTATTGTAAAGTAGAATAAAGTAAAAATAAAATTAAAAAAATAATAAAATAAAATTTAAAAAGTGGGCAGAAGACCTAAATAGATATTTCTTCAAAGAGGACATACAGATAGCTAGCAAACACATGAAAAGATGCTCAACACCACTAATTACTAGAGAAATGCAAATAAAAACACAATAAGGTACCATCTCACACCTGCCAAAGGTATCATTTCACACCTGCCAGAATTGTCATCATTAAAAATCTGCAAACAATAAATGCTAGAGAGGGTGTGGAGGTAAGGGAACCCCTTGCACTGTTAGAGGGAACATAAATTGATATAGCCACTGTTCTCCATTCTGAAGAACAGAATGGAGGTTACTTAAAAAATTAAAATAGAACTACCATACGACCCAGCAATCCCACCACTGGGCATATACTGAGGGAAAACCATAGATCAAAAAGACATATGAACCCCGATTTTCCATGCAGCATGATTTGACAAGAGCCAGGACACTGAAGACACCTAAATGTCCACCAACAGAAGAATGGATACAGACAATGTGTACATATATACAATGGAACATTACTCAGCTATATGGACCGAGACTATCATATAGAGTGAAATTAATCAGGAAGAGAAAAACAAATATTGCATATTAAAATAATTTAAAATTTTAAATATTGCATATTAAAAATTTTAAGTGCATATGTGGAATCTTGGAAAATGGTACAGATGTTGAAAGCAGAAATAGAGACACAGAAATAGAGAATAAATGTATGGACACAAAGGGTGGAGGGGGGATAGGATAAATTGGGAGATTGGGATTGATATATACATACTATTGCTACTAAATATAAAACAGATAACTAATGAGAAACAACACCCAGTTGTGGATGTGACTGGTGATAGAAGCAAACTGATTGGTCATAAAAGCAAGGTCTGAGGCTGTAAAGTGCAATATTGCACAGGAACCTGGAATGTTAGATCCATTAATCAAGGTATATTAGAACTGGTCAAACAGCAGATGGCAAGAGTAAACATCAACATTTTAGGAATCTGTGAATTAAAATGGCCTGGAATGGGTGAATTTAACTCAGATGACCATTATATCTACCACTGTGGGCAGAAGTAATGAAGAAATGAAGTAGCCATCACAGTGGACAGAAGAGTCTGAAATGCAGTACTTGGAGGCAATCTCAAAAACGACAGAACGATCTCCGTTCATTTTCAAGGCAAACCATTCAGTATCACAGTAATCCAAGTCTATGCTCCGACCAGTAAAGCTGAAGAAGCTGAAGTTGAAGACCTTGATGAAGACCTACAACATCTCCTAGAACTAACAACGCAAAAAGATGTCCTTTTCATTATAGGGGACTGGAATGCAAAAGTAGGAAGTCAAGAAACACCTGGAGTAACGGGCAAATTTAGCTTTGGAGTAGAGAACGCAGAAGGGCAAAGACTAATAGAGTTTTGCCAAGAGAATGCATTGGTCATAGCAAACATCCTCTTCCAACAACACAAGAGAAGACTCTACACATGGACATCACCAGATGGTCAACACCAAAAAAATCAGATTGATTATATTCTTTGCAGCCAAAGATGGAGAAGCTTTATACAATCAGCAAAAACAAGACCAGGAGCTGACTGTGGCTCAGATCATGAACTCATTATTGCCAAATTCAGACTTAAACTGAAGAAAGTAGGGAAAACAACTAGACCATTCAGGCACGACCTAAATCAAATCCCTTATGATTATTCAGTGCAAGTAAAAAATGTATTCAAGGGATTAGATCTGATGGACAGAGTGCCTGAAGAACTTTGGACAGAGGTCTGTGACACTGTACAGGAGACAGGGATTA
Organism: Nanger dama; assembly: GCA_917880005.1. Lineage (NCBI taxonomy): Eukaryota > Metazoa > Chordata > Mammalia > Artiodactyla > Bovidae > Nanger > Nanger dama. The sequence continues at coordinate 34,738,327 of CAKJTW010000016.1, read as the reverse complement.
AGACCATCCCCATGGAAAAGAAATGAAAAAAAGCAAAATGGTTGTCTGAGGAGGCCTTACAAATAGCTTTGAAAAGAAGAGAAGTGAAAAGGAAAGATATATGTATTTGAATGCAGAGTTCCAAGGAATAGCAAGAAGAGATAAGAAAACCTTCCTCAGGGATCAGTACAAAGAAACAGAGGAAAACAATAGAATTGGAAAGCCTAGAGATCTCTTCAAGGAAATGAGAGATACCAAAGAAACATTTCATGCAAAGATGGACACAATAAAGAACAGAAATGGTATGGACCTAAGAAGCAGAATATATTAAGAAAAGGTGGTAAGAATACACAGAACTACTATACAAAAAGATCTTCATGACCCAGATAATCATGATGGTATGATCACTCACCTAGAGCCAGACATCCTGGAATATGAAGTCAAGTGGGCCTTAGGAAGCATCACTACGAACAAAGCTAGTGGAAGTGATGGAATTCCAGTTGAGCTATTTCAAATCCTAAAAGATGATGCTGTGAAAGTGCTGCACTCAACACGTCAGGAAATTTCGAAAACTCAGCAGTGGCCACAGGACTGGAAAAGGTCAGTTTTCATTCTAATCCCAAAGAAAGGCAATGCAAAGAATGCTTAAATTACTGCACAGTTGCACTCATCTCACACACTAGCAAAGTAATGCTCAAAATTCTCCAAGCCTAGACTTCAACAGTACGTGAACCATGAACTTCCAGGTGTTCGAACTGGTTTTAGCAAAGGCAGAGAAACCAGAGAAAGTTGCCAACATCCACTGGATCACTGGAAAAGCAAGAGAGTTCCAGAAAAAACATCTATTTCTGCTTTATTGACTATACCAAATCTTATGACTGTTAGGATCATGACAAACTGTGGAAAATTCTTAAAGAGATGGAGAAGCCATACCATACGACCTGCCTCCTGAGAAATCTGTATGTAGGTTAAGAAGCAACAGTTAGAACTGGACATGGAGCAACAGACCGGTTCCAAATCAGGAAAGAAGTATGTCAAGGCTGTATATGGTCAATCTGTTTACTTAACTTATATGCAGAGTACATCATGAGAAATGCTGGGCTGGAACAAGCACAAGCTGGAATCAAGACTGCTGGGAGAAATATCAGTAACCTCAGATATGCAGATGACACCTCCCTTATGGCATAAAGTGAAGAACTAAGAAGCCTCTTGATGAAAGTGAAAGAGGAGAGTGAAAAAGTTGGCGTAAAGCTCAACATTCAGAAAACGAAGATCATGGCATCTGGTCCCATCACTTCATGGCAAATAGATGGGTAAACAGTGGAGACAGTGACAGACTTTATTTTGAGGGGCTCAAAAATCACTGCAGATGGTGACTGCAGCCATGAAATTAAAAGACACTTGCTCCTTGGAAGGAAAGTTATGACCAAACTTGACAGCATATTAAAAAGCAGACATTACATTGCCAACAAAGGTCTGTCTAGTCAAGGTTATGGTTTTTCCAGTGGTCATGTACGGATGTGAGAATTGGACTATTAAGAAAGCTGAGTGCCAAAGAATTGATGCTTTTGAACTGTGGTGTTGGAGAAGACTCTTGAGAGTCCTTTGGACTGCAAGGAGATCCAACCAGTCCATCCTAAAGGAAATCAGTCCTGGGTGTTCATTGGAAGGACTGATGCTGAAGCTGAAACTCCAATACTTTGGCCTGATGCAAAGAACTGATTCATTGGAAAAGACCCTGGTGCTGGGAAAGATTGAGGGCAGGAGGGGAAGGGGATGACAAAGTATGAGATGGCTGGATGGCATCACTGACTCGATGGACATGAATCTGAATAAACTCCAGGAGTTGGCGATGGACAGGGAGGCCTGGTGTGCTGCAGTAAACAGTCGGACGTGACTGAGCCACTGAACTGAATGAGAACCTGCTGTACAGCACATGAACTTCACTCAGTGCTCTTTGTTGACCAATATAGGATGAAAATCTAAAAAGAGGGGCTATATCTATACATGTTGGTGATTCACTTTGCTGTATAGTAGGAACTAACAATATTATAAAGCAACTATACTTCATAAAAAAATAAAAATAGAAAAAATAAAAGACGGTACCACTTTTAAAAAAGAAGAAAGAAATAACAGGAATGCATTGGGATCTTTAATTCTTATTAATATTCTTATTAGTATTAACCCAATAAGTTGTTTTATGTCAGATGCTAACTATAATCCTCAAGGCAACCACTGAGGAAATGAAATTTAAAATACAGAAAGTAGAACAAGGGAAGTAAAATGGTACACTGCCAATTATTTAACACAGAAGTTACTAAAGGAGGGATAAAAACAAAAATAATAGACATAGAAAAATAGCAAAATGCTAGATGTCAATTCCACTGTAACAGTTATTACATTAGATGACTGTGGATTGAACACTAATTTCAAAGCAGAGATTGGCAAAAGAGTTTAAAGAAAATTTTCCAGCTATATGGTGTTCAGAAGTGCATGACTTCAGATTCAAAGATGCTTATAGGCTGAAAGTAAAAGGAAAAATAAATACCTTGGAAAAGGTAACCAAAATAGATCTTAGATGGCTATACTACCATTAAGCAAAATAGACTTTAAGGAAAACACTGTTACTTTACAGACAAAGAGGGATTTTTTTTTAATACAATGTCAGCAAGCCAACCCATCAGAAGATATAACAATTATGAACATAAATGTACCTTAAATCATTCTCAAATACACAAGATTAAAAATGGGTACAATGAAGGGAGAAATAGAGAGTTCAACAATAATAGCTGAAAATTTCAATACTTCATTTTCAATAATGGATAAAACAACTAAGCAGAAGATAAGGAAATTAAAGATTCAGAAGTTTCCACGGGCTTTTGTTTGAGGACACAGAAATGGCTGAACAGAAAACTACAGAGCCACTATAGCAAGACAGAACAGACCTATATATTACTAAGAGCTTTCCACAGAAGCAAAACCAACAAGATATGTATACATGTGTATAGTTGTAGATATGGAAATTTATTTTGAGGAATTGGTTCACACAGTTGCAGAGTCTCTTCAGTCTGATATGTGCAGAGCAAGCTAAGAGGCTGGACACTCAGGAAAGAGTTGCAGTTTGAGTCCACGGGCAGACTTGCTGGCAGACTTCCTCCTTGGCATTAGATAAGGTAGACTCTATTCTGTAAAACACTTCTACTGACCGCATGAGGCCCGCCCACATCGCAGAAGCCAACCTGCTAAAGCAGCTTAAATGCCAACTTAAATGCCAATCTAATCCAAAAAGGCTTCCAGATGGCTCAGGGGTAAAGAATCCGCGTGCAATGCAGGAGATGTGGATTCAGTGTCGGGAAGATCCCCTGGAGAAGAAAATGGCAACCCACTCCAGTATTCTTGTCTGGGAAATCCCATGGACAGAGCACCTGGTGGGTTACAGTCCATAGGGTTGTAAAGAGTCAGACATGACTGAGTGACTGAGCATGTATTGTACATCCAAAAAATATCTTCACAGAAACACCTACAATAATGTTTGACCAAATATCTAGGCCCTGTGCTTACCCAAGTTATTACATAAAAGTAACCACCACAGGCTCCAATGATAAGACAGATAGGTGGCTAAGTCTTAGAGGGGCCCAGCACCACATATGGCTGTTGGCATAGCTGATGTCATTTTGGGCCCTTACATTTTTTTCATGTCCTTCCACTGAACCTACCTAGGATCTGCATACATGTAACTGTACTGGGCAGTGAATCACTTCTGTTATCGAGGGCTTTGTAGTTAATAGACATGGTTTAATCATCGTTAGGACCAGGTAGCCTCTATACGGGTTAATCCCATTAGTTCCCACACAATAATAACAATTTTCACTGACTATTCCCCCATCCACAAAAATAGCTATCCATTCATAAATCTAGACTTAAGAGTGCATGTCCTGTTTCCTAGCACCTATTTTTATACCCTAGGTTAACAATCAAATTGGCCCAGTGGCCTCAAGGCAGTGTGCAATACAGCTGCCAGTGCTTCCAGATCTTTGTCCACCAATCCCACCCGGTGCCTAAATTACCGTGTAATAACTGAGTGCCTCATTATTCAGTCTCACCATGCATGCCCAGTTTGGCGGGCACTTTTTGTTCCCAGTGTTCTCCAACACACCATTTAACGAGACTTAAGGTGGACGATCAAAAGCAGAAGATTTCTGGTCCCTCGCAATGCAAAATAAGCAGTAGAATCACAATTTACCAGCCTCATAATTTACAAGATGCTGGAATGTTGGTCGTGACTGTGTGATTTACATATTAAATACTAGTCACGGGGCAGGATGGTAAAATCAAGAAAGGAACCAGAAGACATCAGGGCCACTCTTCTAAGATGGAACAGACCTGTATACATTAGAGTTTTTCAGAGAAATAGACACAAAAAGATATGTATATATGCATCAGTTCAGTCACTCAGTCGTGTCTGACTCTTTGCGACCCCATGAATCACAGCACACCAGCCCTTCCTGTCCATCACCAACTCCTGGAGTTTCCACAAACTCATGTCCATCGAGTTGGTGATGCCATCCAGCCATCTCATCCTCTGTAGTCCCCTTTTCCTCCTGCCCCCAATCCCTCCCAGGATCAGGGTCTTTTCCAATGCGTCAACTCTTCGCATGTGGCCAAAGTATTGGAGTTTTAGCTTCAGCATCAGTCCTTCCAATGAACACCCAGGACTGATCTTTAGGACAGACTGGTTGGATCTCCTTGCAATCCAAGGGACTCTCAAGAGTCTTCTCTAACACCACAGTTCAAAAGCATCAACTTCAGTGCTCAGCTTTCTTCACAGTCCAACTCTCACATCCATACATGACCACAGGAAAAACCATAGCTTTGACTAGACGGACCTCTGTTGGCAAAGTGATATCTCTGCTTTTCAGTATGCTACCTAGGTTTGTCATAACTTTCCTTCCAAGGAGTAAGCATCTTTTAATTTCATGGCTGCAATCACCATGTGCAGTGATTTTGCAGCCCCCCAAAATAAAGTCTGACACTGTTTCCACTGATTCCCCACCTATCTACCATGAAGTAATGGGACCAGATGCCATGATCTTAGTTTTCTGAATGTTGAGCTTTAAGCCAACTTTTTCACTTTCCTCTTTCACTTTCATCAACATACAGGCATATATATTCATTTTGAGAAATTGGTTCACATTGGGAGACTGAATTGACATATATACACTATTGCTGCAATATATAAAAGATAACTAATGAGAACATACACTATAGCTCAGGGAACTCAGTGCTCTGTGGTATGAGCCCTTTAAATGCACTCATGGAGTCATGTAAATTCCCAGGCTCCTTGGCAATTTCTTTGGGAGCAGAAGTTCTAACAGGACTAACTCTAAAATACTCAACAATTAATAAGGAGACTAAGTTACTCAAGACAATTAAGTTTTTACAACCTGAACACTACTGAAATTTTGAATGGATATTTCCTTGCTGTGGAAATATGCCCTGCTCATTCTAGGGTGTTGAGGAGAATCATTGACATGTGAACCACGAGGCTAGTAACACCTTTACTCTTCTCCCCAAATTGTGACTGTCAACCATCTCTCCAGACATTGCCAGATGCTCCCTGATAGGCAAAATCACTCCAGATGAGAACCACTAGGTTAAAGAAGGTGATATTCTTAACTGGAACATTTTCTGGCTAACAATTTTACATATAATGTATTTATCTGTGTACATGTGTGCATATGTCTCCGCATCTTCGTGTACGTCTCTATGTCTGTATACATCTCTGTGAAATTTGTGTGTATACATCTCTGTGTACACCTGTGCAACTTTGCATGTACGTATGTGTATGCATGTATGAGTGATGGGGAGGAGGGGCACTAACTGTTATTGTTTAGTTGCTAAGTCATGTCTGACTCTTTTGCAACCCCATGCACTATAGCCCACCAGGTTCCTCTGTCCACAGGATTCTCCCGGCAAGAATACTGGAGTGGGTTGCCATTTCCTTCTCAAGGGGATCTCCTGACACAGGGCTCAAACCCACATCTCCTGCTTGACAGGCAGATTCTTTACCACTGAGCCACCTGGGAAGTCTACACTTGCTAATAGTTAACTACTCAAACCAGGGAGGAAAAAGATTACCATCTATAACCCATGAGAAAACAGTATGTATTAAACTACCCATCCAACTTCTGAAAGTTCTTGTAGTTCATTTCTTTATCCTTCACTGATCCCTCAAAGAAATAGTCATTTAGTTGACTATTTTATGGCTATAGTTTGGACTATTTTATAGTTATAGTTTAGTCATTTATAGTCAAGGTGATAGTTTTTATTACCCTCTGACTCTAGCCTCTTGTGCCATTCTTGTATGCTTGCCTTTTGACAGATTAAAGTTGTATTTCTCAGATTCTGCTTGCATGTAGTAAATACACCAAAAGCAGTTGTCAACCAGCCTTACCAGTAATGAAAAAACTACCAACATTTCTTATCTATTTTGGAGGTTCTCCAGTTTGCCATTAATGATAAAATGATTTGCCACAAATTATTTTCTTCTTTTAACACTGATTTTCAATTTTTAGATAAATTTTGTTAGAAAACAGTTTATGTATTATCCATGTCAACACAACATTCTCTTGAAAAAAAAAAACAAACAAACTGGAAAATCTCCCATTCTTTTAAGTACAAACTGTCTTCACTGTTGCTGAAATTGAAATAAATATCTGAGTCTACCAATAACAGTTTGGAAATCTATTTTAAAAATTTACCTTAATCCAGACTTAGTGAAGATATTCCCTACACCCATATGTGTGGCATATAGACCAGTACAGTCCTATTGTCATTTCTCTTTCCTTTTTGTTTAGTGGAAATCTGATTTTATCCCAACCTGAGCATAATCAGTAGTTTAGAAAAAAAAAAGTGGACTATGTGAAAAAAAAAAAAAAAAAGGACTATTTTTATGCAATGGTTTTATACTCAGTAGGGAAAAAAAAAAAAAACCCTGTTCGCCAAGTAAAGGGATTAACACATCTTCAAGGGACTTCTCAAGTTCAATTTTTTCCCCCTGGCTCAGCATTTCATTTTACGGCATCTATTAATCAAGTCTAAGAGCCTTAAATCCCCAATCCCTACTTGAGATTATTTCACAACTGCTGTCCTCTCCTCCCTTTGTCTCTATCTTCCTCTGTATTGTTTCACCTCAGCTCTTCACCCTACTCCTTCCGTCACCCCAGTTCACCATCCTTTCAGCACAGCAGCCATCAATTTCCAAAACCATACAAGGACTAACATTCATACTTTCAAAGGGACTTCACTAAGTAATGAAGATTATTTAAGAAATGTCAGGAAAAAAAATGGATCACTCCAGAATCTAGAGCAACCAGCCCCAACTGGAGAGGGAAAAATGGAAAAAGATGACTAAATTTATCTTTGCTATTTATTGTATTTGAATAGCAAAACTCACAGTTAATCAGGAGAGAGACCAGCTATAGCAAACAGCCCCCTTCAAAGAAAATAAACATTTTAAGAAGCTAAATGTATGCAAAATATATTGAAGGTTAAAAAGAAAAATAGTAGGGTGGTGAAAGGAACCAGGTATAGTCTCCACTGAGAAATCTGTTGATCTTTTTTTTTTTCACTAAAGTGCAAAGTACAGGTAAGTGATTGGCTATTTTCTTCCTTGTCCTCATCCTTAAAAGTAACTGAAAAATTGCTAAGGATCTAAAAGGTCAAACATCGTTCATCTATCTTTTCTCAGACACTCATCATAATTCTGAATGTTATTACATAGGTCTATTGTATGCATTTCCCCTTAAGAATATGAAGATCTGGGCATAAGAGATACACAGAGAAATCAGAGTAATTTCAAGTTACTAGAAATCATTTAAACGCCAAAGGCAAACTTCTACCTGGAAACCAAACACCCTGCCTTTTCTTCCTTAACAAGATTCAAACTAACATTTCTTTCTTTGTTCCCATCCTTGATAGAGTTCAGATACTAAAACATTACTTCCTGTCTGAGATTTGCAGACTGCCGTTTATAACATTGTAAAATGCCCCTTTTACTGAGTAACTATGTATGTACCTCTGCAAGCAAATGGTCTATTCCTCAGGTCCAGTATCCCAAATCTACCATTATGCTTCTTGAATTGACAGAAAATTGCTTTCAAATGCAGTTTCTATGCATCCTTTTTATAGATATGGTTAAAAAAAAGGCAGCAAATCAAAAAGGAAAACAGGTTAATTTTATGCCAATCACGAAACCTGGTGACAGGTGTTGCCATATGTTGCGACAAGATCTTCTGGCCATGGGTCATTGCTTTGAAAGCAACTAACGAATGGCCTGCAGTACTGTGACACGCAGAATGGCCCCCTGGGATCTCATGCAAAGATCTCATGACGGGTGTGAAATTAACTCATGGCATCATGCTATTTTCCAAACATGACAGCTCCCAGATCAGTATCCAGTTAGCGCAGTGGGGACTGTAGGAGGAACCTCGACATCTAGCAAATGATTTCAGTGGAGTCCCCTGTGAGCCTTAAGAAGAAACATCCCCAGAGAGAATGTCTAGAAAGGTTAAAATCATAGATGGTAGTGGGCAAATACATTAAGTTAAGCAAAGTAACTCTTTCTGGGACAGCCTCATAATTTCAATTTGCTTCCTGGACTAATTTTCACAAAAATAAATAAAGTACTCAGTATTATAATTTTGAAGAGCTCTTTATTTCTTCCTTGAATTAGAACAAGAGATTCAGTCATGATCTGAGGAAATAATGAAGTGACCACACTTCCTCCCAACACACACACGTGTGCAAATGAACATACACAAACACACACGTCTCTGCCACATAGAGTAAAACATACATGCTCACACTGGAACTTTCATAATTTTATGTGCAAAAGTAAAATCTCTAGACAAAGGAGTAAAACTTTGCTACAGAAAATAAAGATGCTAAAAGAACAAAATGAAACACTTGCGTCATGTAATAAATGAATGTGTCACAGCTTTACTGACTTATGAGTTAATTCCCTTCCTTACATCAATTTCAAATGTCATATCAAAGATAATAGGTGGAAATGGGCAAATATGGAGTAAGAAGAGTAAGCAAATTCAGCATTTAGAAATACAGCCATCTAAACACAGTATTTATTTTCTTTGAATTTCCAGTACAAAACACTTTTTGCATAATGTTCATAGTGTTTTTTAAAACAAACAAAACCATAGGCACAGTACTGTTGTTTGAAATGCAAGCAATGTTTGGTCTTAAAAGCATAAAAGGAATGCATGAATACCAGTGTAGCAGAGAGTGAGAAATTACATGAGATCGAATGCTATGTTCTTTGGCCAACAGGGAAATTAAGTGTATTAATATACTGTGTGTGTACAAATAGAGACCATTAAAATTTGGTTTCACAATCTGGGCACTAGTTATGAATTCCTATTTCTTCATTTTACTTTTTAAATTTAAATTTTCCTCAGAATTACTTTTGATCCTAGCATGTGGACATTACCATTTAATTCTAGGACTGGGATACCTGAAGTATCAAATAATAACCTTCAATTTCCAAGCAGATGTTTAATACATTTTAAGATCAATAAGCATTTAACCCATTATAAACAATTTCCTTGAGTGGCCATATATGCAACAAACACTATATAATACATGCTATGTCTTGGGACTATTCTAAGAACTTCATAAGAAATTCATTTAATCTTAATAAAACAATCCAGTGAGGTATGTATGACTATTATTTCCAACTCTTGGATGAGGTTAACATGGAAGCAGAGTAAGTCATGTAAAACATGTCTAGGGACTTCCCTGGTGGTCCAGGGATCAAGAATCCACCTGCCAACGCACAGGGCATGAGTTCAGTCCCTGGTCCAGGAAGATCCTACATGCGGCAGAGCAACTGAGCCTGTGTGCCAGAGCTACTGGGCCCCTGCTCTGCATCAAGGGAAGTCACTGCAAAGAGAAGCCTGTACGACGCAACTACAGAGTAGCCCCCACTGACCACAACAAGAGAAACCCTAGGCAGCAGCAAAGACCCGGTGCAAGCAAGATAAATAAATAAAAAACAAACAAACAAAAATATGTCTATAGTTAATCTCTGGAATACTCAAACGGAACCAAAATCCAGACTTTTTAAAAAAAAATTTGTAATTGGAACTGCTTTGCAATGTTGTATTGATTTCTGCCATGCAACAATTTGAATCAGCCTCTGGAGTCTCCGTCCTACTCCCCACCCTATCCCACCTCTCTAGCTTGTGACAGAGCACCAGGTTGAGCTCCCTGTGTCATGCAGCAAATCCCCATCGGCTATCTAGTTTACATATGGTCATGTATATGCGTCAATGCTACTCTCTTAATTGATCACACTCTCTCCTTCCCCTGCTTTGTCTGCAAGTCTGTTCTCTATGTCTGCATTCCTATTGCTGTCCTTCAAACTGGTTCATCAGTACCATTTGTCTATATTCCATATATATGTGTTAATATACAACATCTGTCTCTCTGACTTACTTCACTCTGTATAACAGGCTCTAGGTTCATCCGTATCACTAGAACTGACTCAGATTCATTCTTTTTATGGCTAATACTCCATTGTATATATGTACCACGTATATCATCGTTTGATGGACATGTAGATTGCTTCCATGTCCTAGCTATTGTATGTAATGCCTCAGTGAATACTGAGCAACAGACATCTTTAGGAATTGTGGTTTTCTCAGGGTAGATGCCCAGTGGTGGGCAGAATTCAGACTCAACCTCCACACCATGAAGTTCAGCATCCAGTAGGTCTTCAATTCTGATTACTAGTTTTTAGAACTTGAATTACTTTCTTGAACTTTCAAATTCAGGTTTTTCCCACTACAAAAAGGGAGTAATAGCATTTAAAAGGTTAAGTGAGATACAATATAAAATTATTAGAAAATGGCTAGGCACACAATATGTATATTCAATTAACAGTATCTTTATATCATTGCTAATAATGTTTAAATTTCACACATGTCCTTTTATGTCTTTATACAAGTGTTCCTTTCAGAGTAAGAACTACCCTTTTGAATAGTAGAAATGGCCTTTTTCGAATTCAGGAAATACAGTTTTCTCATTATAAAACATTAAGTTTATTAAACGCCCCCATTCAACAGTCTTATGAATACAGAAAAAATAGACTAGTGGGAAAAAAAGGCAACACAGATAGTCTCCAGGTGTCTACTGTTTCCTGGTTATGACATCATGTAAGCTATCTGCACTTTCTGCAGATACTAGTTCTACACAGCAACTACAGCAGTTCATAAGATATGTTTCTTATGTTGGAGATGAAGCAAATCTGGACCCACACTTGCTTTTAATACACATTAACAGGATAGATTTATGTTCTCAATCTGACCAATGACTAGTAAGTTTAAATAACAAATTCTTTTAACATAGCAAAATATATTCTTAGGATATTAATGTGATATTACATAATGAGTCATGCAGTGAGCAACAACCAGGCACAGCCTGGCCACTTGATAGCTAAGTAAACTTGGGCTCACTGATCCTGTCTGAAAGTGAAAGTCGTTCAGTTGTATCCAACTCTTTGAGACCCTATGGAATAGTCCATGCCAGAATTCTGGAGTGGGTAGCCGTTCACTTCTCCAGGGTTATCTTCCCAAACCAGGGATTGAAACCAGGTCTCTTCCATTGCAGGCAGATTCTTTACCTGCTGAGCTACCAGGGAAGACCTATCCTGCCTCTCTCCCCGAAAGAGGCAGTTTAATTATTAGCAAATATGTAGAATGACCCCATCCAGCACCTACTGTGTGCCTAGTGCCATGCTAGACACTTAAGATACAGTAGTGAGCAAAACCAGCCTGTAGCCCATTTTAACAGAAGGTACTATCTAAATTGCTTAGTTAGAAAATGGAGATATTGCTTGTCTCATTAAAATGTCAATGAAAAGTTATATGGTTTACTAGAATAATAAATGAAGATGCTACAAGGATCACACTGGTTTATGTAGAAAATGTAAGAAAATAAATATCAATATTTCTTGCACATTAGCAATTGGATAAATCCTCATATAAATAAAAGAAACACAGAGGAAAAACTGTGCATTGACTGAAGCACAATATAGCTTATAATGTCCCATAATGGGAGAAGATTTTTTTAATTACAAATGTTTTAGGTACTCCTAAAAATGGCCACAAATATTCTATTTAAAATTTGAAACCCATGGTAAAGGGGAATCTAAAACTAACTAATGAGCTGTTTACAGTAAAAGGGAGCTATTGGTAGTGTGTATGTCAGCCTGCCTTTCACTGGAGTAAAAATAATAATAATAAATTTCACCAGAAATTTTTTTTCCAGTGCCCGGATTTAGAAAACTGTGAGTTGTTGAACTTTAAAATCAGTTCTTTCCTCATTTAACTTAATTGAATAATACATTCCAGAGTGCATGCGTGCTCAGTGGTGTCCAACTCTTTAAGACCCCATGGCTTGTAGCCCACCAGGCTTCTCTGTCCATTGAATTTTTCAGGCAATAATACCAGGGTTGTCATTTCCTCCTCCATGGTATATTCCTGATCCAGGAATTGAACCCACACCTCTGGCGTCTCCTGCACTGGCAGCCATATTCTTTACCACTGAGCCAGGAAGGCCTAGAGAAAATGAGCCACCTGGGAAGTCCCATATTTGAATAGTGGGTTTATTTATTCTGCTAAAGACAGCTTTAGTTGGCTTAATAGTTTTGCCTATTAATTTGAATATGGTTTAACCTAGGCAAACTCATTTACATTGGGATAGTAATATATCTGAATAGTATCCAAAATGTATGTGTATGTGTACATGTTTTATAGGGATCAGAAATGCCACATGAGACAATACTGTGTCCAGATTTGTTCTTTCCAAAATGGCAGTTGCTAGCCACATGCTGTGATTTACATTTACATTAATTACACTGAAATAGCATTAAATATTTAGCTTCTCAGTTACACTAGTCACACTTCAAGTACTCGACAGCCACATGTGGTTTCAGGCTAACATATTGGATGAGGCAGATATAGAACATTTCTATCACTGAAGAAAATTTTATTGAGCAGATCTGCTATGGACATTCATGTATATTCATCCATCCATTATTTTTGCCCCTTCATTTTTGATTCTTCATACCAGAAATATTGATCAATTACCTACCATATACCCAGCCCAGGGCTAAGCCATGGGACACAGTGATAAGCAAACAAAGATATTGTTCAAATTACCATGGAGCTTACACTTATATGGGGTAAAAGACATTAACAAACCACACGAATAAAGATAAGATTGAAATATGCTAAGTGCAAAGAAGGAGGGAAGGTGTGCTATTTAGAGAGAGGAGATGGATGCACCCAGCAAAAATGACTGATGAAGTGACAACTGAATTGAGATCAGGAGAATGTGCAGCTGGGCAAAGAGGTAAGATCGTGGAGAGGGCACAGGCAGATAAGCACGTGCAAAGGCTCTGTGGTCAGGAAGGCCTGGAGAAAAGGTCAGTGAATGGGAGTTGGTGAAGGAGGGTGGGTACTGTGTTCCCAGTTGAGCCTGCAAGTTAGTTAGGTTGACATTACTGAAACTTCGTAAACTGTGTAAAAAGCTGGTCTTCATCCAAGATAATCGAAATCAATTTTAAGGAACAGAAAGTAATTTTAAGCAGAAAGATGGTATGATCAAATTTACATTTCAGAAAGAATCTCTGGGTAGAGTACGAAAAAACTACCATATGGGCAAGACTAGATAAGAATAGTTAGCAGACACATCGGTGCATATTATCATCTGCCACCTGCCACCTCAAGTTTAAATATAGGCAGGCAGACTATAATTTAAATATACGAAGCATTGAAAAATTTAACTGTTAAGTATGCAAGATACTTATATCATGCTTAGCTAAATTTTTGAAGGCTATTATAATAGAAAACATAAACCTAACATCAAACTCATGAAGCTGATAATATCCTAACATACACAATTTCATCCATCCACAGAGACAACAGCAGAGAGAAGCAAAGGGAATAATGTGAATGTGCTGAATTCAACTCCAACGAGTATTGCTGAGGCTTAATGGTGAAACAGTAAAGGTCCAGAGAAGAAGACCCAGCCCCTGAATAAGATTAAAGGAGATGATGGGGGCTAAGGAGAAAATAATGAAGTTTGGGAGTGATCACTACCTCCAAGAAATTAAAAAGTTTCAATACTTGTGGAAAAAAGGCTGCCAAACTAAAACATACTAATTCAGGTTCTTGGATGAGGAACTCTGAATGTGGTCACAGGAGAAGCAATCTCTTTTGGCCATGAAAAAGCCGCTAAGCAAATTCCTTCTTGGTACACTCAGTTATACCAAAGAGACTGCAAAATGCACAGGACTTCCATGAAGCATTTGATTTACTATGATCTCCTCACTGTTCCTAGGATACATGCCAAACTCTCTTTTCTAGAGTCTTTGCAGATGCTTTTCCTCTCACGTCAATGGCTCCTTCCCAGATACTCACATAGCTACACTTCCTTCCCATCTCTCATCTGATGTCACCCCTTCAGAGAGGCCTCCCCAAACTATACACGAATATAATAGTGGCCCACGTCCCTGTTTTTATTCTCATAAAAGGAAATATCACCATCCGACACTTCATCTCTTCATTGGTTTGGCTGTTAGTTTTTTCCCTAGCTTAGACTGTAACTGCGATAAAAGGAGAAATTTGTCTTATTCATCTCTGTATCCCCAGTGCCAACTGTCAGGCAGTCATAGGAGTTCAGTAAGTACTGGGTGAATGAATGAATGGGAGGATGAATCAAGTCACAGTACGAGTCCAGCAGTCAGTAATCTTTGGAACGTTTATCACAAAATGTGCCAACTGCTACTTTGAACTAGTTCAGAAAACTCTTGCCTGATTTTGCAATGTCTTTGCCACAATGCGAACAACTCCACAGCCTTTCTAGTTATGAGCATGAAAAGTCTCCCTTGCCTTAGGCTTCTTGCAGTTTAAAGTGTCACGGTTAAACCGCTAACTTCCGACATTAGCTACCTGAGGGAAGAATCAGTGTCTAACTCATCTTCCTATGTCCACAGAACCAAAACACAGTATCTTGTAATGAAAGGAGCTTGTCTTCTTGAAATGTTTCTGAGAGGAAAAGTGCCATGGGAAAATAAAAAGGCTTGAATTAAAAATACATCCCTTACTATACCTAAGACTTAGAGGAAGACCATAAAGTCCATTCAGAAATGACGAAGAGTGTATCAATAGGGTAAAAACAAACTTATGAGTTGGAAATATATTTATCACACCCCTAGAGTTTGGAATAGTACAAGAGTACTTACAAATTTTACAGAAAAACAAGGTTGTTGGAGAAATAAAACATTTATAGCAACAAATAAATACATTCTGATGCTTTGAAAAGAATAAATTTCCCCAATATTTTTGGCATTGCTATACATTCTTGTAAAATATGGTAAAGTAAAAAAATGACAATTTTATAGTAACTAATAGGTATAAGAATTTAATGTTTTTATGGAAACTAGTAAAATTATTTATATCTATATTATTTACAAATATAAAAATTTCACTTACCCAGTTCTGTTGAAATTTTGCTACGTTGCAGAAAATGTCTATATATGATTTCACAGTGAGCACATATCAAAACAGTATTTTATCACAATGTGATTTTTAATAGCTTGAGTTATGACTACCAAATAGATATGTCACAAAAACATGATCTTCACTTAACATGAAAGATGACTTTTCATAAGAGTGCTTCGAACCCAGCATATGTATGAAAGGAAGAACCATGGTGCATACCCAACACCCAATATGCTCAACCACATTCATCAATGTTCACTTTGATTTCCCTTTCCTGTCTCCATTGCTCCTCTGAATCTCTTTGTCAGATAACATTATCACACATTTCCTGATTTCCACAGTGGAATGAAAATATCAGCCTTTGCAGCTCTGCATCTCTGGATTTCTATTTATGGCAATGTCCATTCAAAATTTAAAATTGTAACAGTTTCTCTACCCTCACAAATTCCCTGTATCTCATCTCATGGCAATTTCTCCTTGGTAAGCAGTCTTCCATAATCTCCCCATCAACCACTCTGCCTATTACTAGGGGAAAAAAAGTTAGTGGGCACAAGGTGTCTACATGGCAGGGAAAATAAAATAGAGGAGGCCTCATGGAGCTCTCTAATCCAGTTGTGACTGGTTGATCAAGGACTCTTACCTCAGTTGGAACGTTGGCCTGAAATGATTTCATTTTTTTCCTTCAAGTGTTGTTTTCAGCTTGGTTTTGCCAAATTCTCTGTTCCCGCCATTCTATGCTATTTTATTCCATAAGACTCAAGTCACTGTTTATCACTAAGTATCAGGCTAATTTAAAATGCTCCCTTCCTCCCTATTTTTGGCCAGAACTATGCTGAAAGGAGCTGGAATGAGGAGAGCAATGCCATCGCTTCTTTTATCCACTTCTCTTCTAGCATCCTGGAATTAGAACCCACTCTTACAGCCTGGATCTTCAGCTGGATCAGCTCCTGTGCAGTCCCCAGCTCCCACCCATAACTGCAGGGCCCAGAGCATCTTGCTCCTGTTGTCGCTGCTCTGAGAAACCCCCTAGGTGAGGTACCAGCAAGACAGCTGGAGCCCAGATACTAATACCAGGTCTGCTTGATAGATGGGACATTTCAGGTACCCCTGCTGGGCCCAGTGATGAGAGTCTGGGCTGCTCTACTGGCCCAACCCTACTTTCTCCTTCCACTTTTCTTCTGCCCTGCTCACATCAGCATAAGAAGTCATCACTGATTCAGGTAAACAGGGAATAAACTACCAGTTTCCCGTCTTTCAGGCACATCCATCTGTGCTAAAGTTTGACTAGACTCCTTCCCTGACATTGCAAAGGAAAAAGAGAATCCCCTCTTATCACCAACAATGAACGTGGCACAAAGCTAAACCACTTCAAAGAGCCACTCTCACCTTCCTGGCCCCAAATCTTTCTGTGTACAAACTGGGCAGCTAAGGTAATGGTTGGGGTAATCTGGCTTCTTCTTTCAACTCTTGGGAAACCTCTGAGTGGTATCCTTGTGTGACCAAGCAGGACCCTATGAGGGCATTCCAGAATAGACTCCCCACCCATGTCCTCCACCTGCCTTTTGTTTGTTTAAAAAAAAAAAAAACTTTAGTCAAACAATAAATTCAACTCGAGAAGTGAGAAAATGCAGAAAGATGGTAAAACAGTCAAGCAAGACAAAATACTTCAGCCATTAAACAAAGGTGAAGACTTTCAGCTCTTCCTCAAGGACTATAAGACAATATCCTGAGCCACGTCCTTTAGCTGTTTTGCAGATACCAAAACCCAGAACAGGTGGAAGAAGTTAACTGTATGCTGCTCACAGCATGCAGACCCCCCTTCTGCTGGATGCAGAAGGTTGATGATTAATGATGCTGACTCCCATGTCCCTCACCACTAGCCAATCAGAAGCATGTCCATGAGCTGATCTCGCCCTGCTCTGTGAATACTGTCAGACTTCTCATTACCCTCTACAGGGTGGGGCACACATTTAGGAGAGCTTTAGGTTGCTGTGACCTCCTTTGCTTGGCACAGCAATAAAGCTGTTCTTTCCTACTCCACCCAAAACTCTGTCTCCACGTTTCCATCTATCAGGCACCAGTGAACAAAGGCCAAGTTTCAGCAACACTAGGCTCATCTCTGATTTGGGCTGTGAGTTCTCCCCACCAATTTGAGAGCAACAACAGCAATAAAAACACAACATCTCACCCAATACTCCTTTAAGACTCATTAGCAGAGAAGTCTAAATTAGGTTAATTTTTGGCCACCACCGTAATCACTTTTGTCTTTAGACCCTATGTTCTATAACATTTCATTTTTTTTTATTTTTTATTTTTTTATTTTTTTATTTTTTTAAATTTATTTATTTATTTATTTATTTTTTAATTACAATACTGTATTTGTTTTGCCATACATTGACACGAATCAGCCATAGGTGAACACAATCTCCCAATGCCGAAGCCCCCTCCCACCTCCCACCCAACATCCTCTACTTGAATCATCCTGTGCATCAGCCCCATGCATCCTGCATCCTACATTGAACATAGATTGGCGCTTCGTTTCTTACAGGAAAATATACGTTTCAATATTTCAAGAGGAGCAGACTGAATTGTTTCCTAAAACTGAGTCCTACTAATGAACACAGCAGCTAAATCCAAACCTGCCTAACTCCAAATATGATTTTTTAGTTTCTTTTAGTGCACTAAATAAAATTAAGATTCAAAGCTCTGTCTGAATAATTATTAAACTGTGCAACATATATTTATGACATGTACAACAATCTTGGGTAAAGGAAAAGGAACATGTACAAATAATTCCATTAATTATGAAATTGAATCCAAAGCACCAACTAGTCATCATTGAAAATACCTTTTCATATCACTGCTATGGCTTCTAGAAAATCTTATACTTCATTTTTGCAAAATTAGTGTCTGACTCACTGAGATAAAAACAAAACATAGATGCTTGTGGAATATACTGAAGATCTGCATGCAGAGAATTAAACCTATTGAACAGGTGTTGGGACAAAACACACTTAGAGCAAGAATAAACAAAAAAACGTGACAATGTCAACAAATATGAATTGAATAAACTACCAGCTGGATTAAAAACCAAACAAGTTTTTCTTCATAGGAAAGATATACCATTTTAAAATTGACCATCATCAACGCAACTGGCCAAACTCATGATTAGAGATGAGAATACTGACAAATGCATTTTACGAAAATCATTAGAACTTCTTATGAAAATGTGTTCAATTTGCTTTTATTGTTTTATCAGAATTATTTCATACTTTAAATCTATTCTAACAAAATATCTCAAATCAGAAGTTACCTGTAAGTGATATTGTATTTAGCATTTTCTTGAGTTTTATACAACTCAGTGGAGAAAATCAACATGAATCTGGCCTTGCCTTTGAGATGCACAAAAGAACTTAACTAAGTGTGAATGTTATATCACTGAAGACCATGAATATAATATGTATATGGTGATTTTAGATTCTCAAGAGGGGAAACTTTACAGATGGGATACATTTTAAATTACCACACAATTGGACTCATCTCACATGCTAGTAAAGTAATGCTCAAAATTCAGAAGCCAGGCTTCAGCAGTACGTGAACTGTGAACTCCCTGATGTTCAAGCTGGTTTTAGAAAAGGCAGAGGAACCAGAGATCAAATTGCCAACATCCGCTGGATCATGGAAAATGCAAGAGAGTTCCAGAAAAACATCTATTTCTGCTTTATTGACTATGCCAAAGCCTTTGACTGTGTGGATCACAAGAAACCGTGGAAAATTCTGAAAGAGATGGGAATACAAAACCACCTAACCTGCCTCTTGAGAAATCTGTATGCAGGTCAGGAAGCAGCAGTTAGAACTGGAGATGGAACAACAGACTGGTTCCAAATAGGAAAAGGAGTACGTCAAGGCTGTATATTGTCACCCTGCTTCTTTAACTTCTATGCAGAGTACATCATGAGAAACGTTGGACTGGAAGAAACACAAGCTGGAATCAAGATTGCCGGGAGAAATATCAATAACCTCAGATATGAAAATGACACCACCCTTATGGCAGAAAGTGAAGAGGAGCTAAAGAGCCTCTTGATGAAAGTAAAGAGGAGAGTGAAAAAGTTGGCTTAAAGCTCAACATTCACAAAACGAAGATCATGGTATCTGGTCCCATCACTTCATAGGAAATAGATGGGGAAACAGTGGAAACAGTCAGACTTTTTTGGGCTCCAAAATCACCACAGATGGTGACTGCTGCCATGAAATTAGAAGACGCTTACTCCTTGGAAGAAAAGTTATGACCAACCTAGATAGCATATTCAAAAGCAGAGACATTACTTTGCCGACTAAGGTCCGTCTAGTCAAGGCTATGATTTTTCCTGTGGTCATGTATGGATGTGAGAGTTGGACTGTGAAGAAGGCTGAGTGCCGAAGAATTGATGCTTTTGAACTGTGGTGTTGGAGAAGACTCTTGAGAGTCCCTTGGACTGCAAGGAGATCCGACCAGTCCATTCTGAAGGAGATCAACCCTGGGATTTCTTTGGAAGGAATGATGCTAAAGCTGAAACTCCAGTACTTTGGCCACCTCATGCGAAGAGTTGACTCATTGGAAAAGACTCTGATGCTGGGAGGAATTGGGGGCAGGAGGAGAAGGGGACGACCAAGGATGAGATGGCTGGATGGCATCACTGACTCAATGGACATGAATCTGAGTGAATTCCGGGAGATGGTGATAAACATGGAGGCCTGGCATGCTGCGATTCATGGGGTCGCAAAGAGTTGGACACGACTGGGCGTCTGAACTGAACTTTGGAAAAATAAAAAAAAAATTAAATTCTCATAATTTAAAGTAATAGCCACTGGAAACTTCAAAACACTGAGTTCTTAGGAAGTGAATAAAATTTTAAGGAGAAGGAAATAAAAACTAAAATATGAACATAAAATAGAAGAAAATGAACAATTCCAACCTAAGGCCTAAATCTCCTCATAGTGGTTAATTAGGATTTTATGCAAGGGAAGTTGCTACGAGGCCAAAAAACCAAATTCTCATTATATTCGAGCCACGAGTCATGAGGGAAATGACAGCATGATCTGCCTTAAAAATAGTATCACTTATTTTTTTCAGCTGTTTTATAGGTATTTGTTTAAAACCTGATGCATACAGGGAAGCGGCACAGGCTAACAAAAGCATAGGATCCTTACCACTGTGAAATATGAAAAAACATACCGCAAATAGCAGACGAAGGCACGGAAGCAGGCTCGCCAATATGAAAAATAATGAGGACAAATTATGCTGGTAAAAGCTCTGGAGGTGTAGACCTGTGATTAGTCACCAACCAGCTTCCCGCAGACTGAGTTCCTAGCATTTCAAGTAAGGGGGCAGTGAGATGATTTCCTGGATGTCTTAGTCTGTTCAGTCTGTCATAACAGCACCGTAAACTGTGTGGCTCATAAACAACAGAAATTTATTTCTCACAGTTCTGGAGGCTGGGCAGTAGTCCAAGATGAAGGCGCTGGAAGATCCAGTGCCTGGTAAGAATCCTCTTCGGAGTCACAGGCAGCAGTCTTCCAGCTGGGCTCTCTCAGGGCGGAAGAGGGGAAGGGGTTTGTGGGGCCCTTTTAGAGAGGCTCTAACACCATTCGTGAAGGCTCCATCCCCAAGTCCTAATTGCCTCCCAAAGCCCCACCTCCTAACACCGTCTCGCTGGAGATTCAGCTTCAACTTAGCAATGTTCAGCGAGTCACAAATATTCATTCTATAGCACCGGACCCTAAGAGAATCAGGGAACAGCTTTGGTTAATAACTATTGTTCTAAGAACTACTGTTGTGATCATATGAATGGTTAACAATTGTGTCTTGGAGTGCCCTAGAGTAGTGCCCTGAACTGTTGCTTCACTTGATTTAAGAACCTCCCTTCCCACCCAAGAGCTTCAGGGAGCCGCACTATGCTCACACGTGTTTCGGGACTATCCCATTTGTTGTTAGCTTATTTGTTCTAATGAAAAATCACACACTCTCTCATCCTAACTTCTCAATGCATGAAACCTACACAATTTCTCTGAGATAGGTGGCCGCTGAGCGGGGAGCCACATACACCACCACCCCTGAGTGTGCCATTTCGCCTTGTGGATTTTTTTCCAGCTGAAGCCAATTAAGACCCAGTAGACTCAGGTAAAGCTTTTTGCCTAAATGGCACCCCCCGCTCCAGTACTCTTGCCTGGAAAATTCCATGGACGGAGGATCCTGGTAGGCTACAGTCCATGGGGTCGCAAAGAGTTGGACAGGACTGAGCGACTTCACTTTTTCACTTTCACTGCCTATAAAAATTTAGATAAAGGGTCTGTACCTAGAAGAGGGCTATTATCAGAGATAATTTTTATATCTCAAAGACATATCTGCATGACAGGGCAAACATCCGATTACCAAACATGCTCTTCTCAGCTTCCTATGGATTGGCTTCTACATTTTGGAAGCCCAAGTTTCCTACCCCCATCTCCTTAACTCAGGATGGTATATAAGCCACAAGTGACTGACTGACCTTGAGTCTCCTATTTTTCTTTCTTTTTGTTTTCTTTTTACAGAGCTCCCTGAATCCAAAATTAAGTTTGTTTTTCTCCTGTAGTCTGTCTCACGTTAACTTAATTATTAGACCAACCAAAGAACCTAGAAGAGAAGGAGGGAGAAGTTTTGCACCCCATCAGAAAGAAACCCTCTATCCTAATGTTACTGATGCCAAAGCCAGAGCTGAACCTTTTTACAAATAAAGAGGTGTTGTGCCAGCCTGCATATTCAGGAAAGGGACTAATTCTTCCATAAGTTCCATCAGCTCCAAGACATCCCAAAGAAACCTACAATCTGGGAAAAGTAGTCTGCCTGCCATGACGATAGAGCTTCACGATCAGTGCCTACCCGGCTCCTCACCAGCTTGCTGTTGTTGCCACAGCTGCTGGTAACATGCCAACTAAGCCACCTAATTTTTCAAAATGCAAGAAAGAAGGCTCTTTTTCCAGGCATTTATGCTTAACCAAGGATGCTGCACAACAAAGTTGGCCATGGTCACTAACCTCATCACATTTTATAGACTTTTTCACAACTGCCACTGAGAAACTGATCTGCTCCGAGTGGACGAGGTGCAGAGACCCAGAACTGCCACCCCCTTTAAATACCTGCTGGTACCATTTATTTCTCTGTACGGAATGACTTATTCGTTTTTATTTATTTTCCTTAGCAGGCTTGTTATTTTGACTAGGCACTAGAGATTTCAAAAACTTTGAATACTGAGGAGAAACCTCTTTTATTCCCGAAGATTCCTGGAATGTTTATCCAAATTTACCACCTCATTTTCCATTGCACTGCCACCTTATAGCAACCATCAAGTTTAAAAACCTCAAAATTCCACCTCATTAAACTCTCTGCTTCATTGTGCATACTTAAAAGATCCTGCCACTGTATTTACCACACCTCTCTCATAAAGGTTTTGAATGAATGTAGGGAAAATATATTACTGTATAGAAATTTGAGAAACATTCAGAGTAGGAGCTACCCTCTTCCTTCCATAATGTCATCCTTCTCGTGCGCTTGGGGATCACATCAATCAGATTTTGTATTTCAACTCAGAAACTCAGTAGTTTTTGACTAAAATTCAGTGTGAACCTCAATTCCTTATTTATGAAATGAGGATAGAGAAAAAGCCCTATTCTTTAGATTATAGAAAGCAGTAAGTGATATAAAAGTATCACAATAGTAAATTTACACAGTATCTATATCTCATTTTAAAAACAGATGAAAGTCTGTATCTCACTTGTAGTCCTTTCCCAACGTCCAAGCCAAAGTTCTGTCAAAAATGCTTGGAATCATAAACCAGGAAGCAAGGACTGGAAAGAAACATTTAGGCAGAGTTGTAGATGTCTAGTTCACTTAGCTTTCTGGCCTTTTATGCAAATAATCCATTATGAAAAAAGAAAGGAGGTCTTTGTATAACAGAATGACACATTTTCCCTACAAGCCCAAGACCATTTTATTAATCAGAATGCCCTTTGTTAAAAGAGCAAGTATCATTCATTCTGAGATAATGAGCAGTCCCCAAACCCACAATTCAGATTATCTCAAAGATAGGAAGTGAATATTTGCCTCTGCAGGCTTCATGTATGGCACGCAGTAGGTCTACAATATATTTCCATAGTATATATAAATGATACAGGTCAGGGACATTGTGAAAGTGTGACAGTCTTGAGTTATCAAAGGTGCAAACTGCCAGTATTCTCATCATTGATCTTTTATAGTGTTGTTTTTCAAAACTACTTCTCCCTTTCTGCGTGATCTGTTTACTCGAAAGCCTATGCAATTTTACTATTGATATTACCAAGTTCTTATTTCCATTGGAATACAAATAGGACCTCTACAAGTTCATTTTCAAAATGATTCCCTAGTGTAGGAAAGAGAGCAATAAAGGTGGAGGTTATGAACAGTATCATTTACGCTTGGACTTTTTTAAGTGCATAAAGAAATAATTCACCTGTCCTATTCATGTGGCAATGAGTTTAGCGTCATTTAAATAGAGTACATAAAAAGAATCATTCAACTCATTTAACTGCTCATTGGTTATCCTTAGAGTGAGGTCTGAATGACAGCACCAGAGTGACGCACCCAAAAGAGAAAGAAACTAGAGCAAAAAACTACAGGGCACTTCTGTAAATCTATTTACAGTGAGAGTGCAGCCTATGGACACTATCCATCTTAGAAAAGCCGACCACTGGACAGGAACACACAGGAAAAGGTCATTCTTTTCAAATCAATGTTAGCCCTTCACACTACCACCATGTGACTCTCCACATGGATATAATCAAAGTAGCTTATGCAAGTGTATGGAGCTAAGGACAAAGCAAAAACTGGCATGCTTAAAATTACTCTTTCAACACCCACTAACCCATCACAGATGGGGTGAATGTTCTTTACATTCCAAGGTCTGTAAAAATCTGAAAATAAGATGTATAAAAGCAAATATATGTATAAATAAAAATAACATAATTGTTGTCTTTAAGAAGCTGACTCAATAAATCAATTATGTGAATAAATCTTAGCTAGAGGGAGCGATCTGGAGCAGTGACAAATGAAAGTGGAAACAAGGGACCTCTTACGTCTTGTCTAGCACATTTCATCACTGGAAGCTTCTGGTAATAAATGCTCATCTCTTTTCTCTAACATTATTCCTTCTTAAAAGAAAACAAAAGAACGGACAAGAAACATGTCACAGTGGTACAATGAAGAAGCTGCTGAAATTCAGAACCATAGGATACATGACAAATTTTCAGTTAAATGTTCATTATGTCCACTGTGTACTTTTTTTTTTTTCATTAACTACTCCAAGAGCTATAACCTCTTAATGCATCAATACCACCACCCTGGGGATGACACTAAATTAGCTCTTTCAGATGGCGAGGAGTTCATTTGATGAATCACTACAAGTCTCAGGGCACTAGAGTGGACAGAAGCGGGTCGATGGGGCAGCTCAATCCTGTTTCTTAGAAGCTTAGCTGCTTGGGCATCTGGATTCTACTTGCATGCAAAGCATTTAGCAAGGAAACTGACAGAAGAATCTACTTTCCAAATTTCTCTCACTTTGCACCATGTTTTGGACTAAACATTATATAGTCTTCATATTTCAGGACCATTCTGAACTACAAGGAGGAATAGTTTTGAAATATCTAAATGAGATTATATAAAACTGTCACTAAGGATTGTCATTAAGGACTCTGGCCACCTGATATGAAGAGCCTACCCAACTGGAAGACTCTGATGCTGGGGGAAAATGAAGGCAAAAGGAGAAAAGGGCAACCGAGGGCGAGACAGATAGCATCATTGACTCAGCGGGCACCAATCTAAGCAGTCTCTGGGACATGGTGAAGGACAGAGGAGCCTGCATGATTTCTCCTCTCCCTTACCTCCCTCCCTCTCTTCTTCCTTTCTTCCTTTCCCCCTCTTTTTCTTTCTACCTTTCTTTAAGACCCAGCAGTTTACTCGGAGGTAAAAATTAAGTAAACATCATGTTAAATACATAATATTTCGGTGGATCGCAGCATTGAGTAATTTTTGTATGCGATTTTGTTTCACTCTGCTTGTATTATGCAATGCCAGACCTTCTTTTTGTACAATGATCAAAGGTAAAAACAGGGGTTTTGTCCAGTCCAGAGACCTGGGAGGCAGAACTAAGCGACCAAACCACCATGGGATTTAACAGCTTAGTTCATCCTTCAGATGATTCTCATTTATTTCTGAAAAACAAACAGTACAATTAATTTAATAAGTAGAAAAGGGGGCAGACAGAATGGTTTCTCAAACTGTCAAAACCAGGCTGATTTCCAACAAGCTGGTGGTTGCAAAGCTGCTGAGACTTCATGGAAATGTCTGGGAAAAATAATTTCATTTAAAAACCATTTTGGGTTTCCTAATCTTGTTTATTTCTTACTGCTTTCCCCCCTTATTTTATTAACAATGAAGTTTATAGGAAAATAAGAGTGTCTCCTTCCATAGGAAGCTTTTACGTAGATCTTTTATTTCTACCATCCAATGCATTGATTTTTGAGGTCAGCATCTTGAACAAGTTTCACAAACTATACCCCAGCGTCAATGAGTTAACTTTTAAAAATGATCTTCCCATCTGTCTGTCTGGTAAGTTACAGTAGCCTACAGGTTCCCACATATGTATAGATCTTTGTTATCGTAATAGCATGAGAATGTGATTTAGGAAGTAAGAGTGACTCCTCAAGCTATAGTGGCATTGTAGTCAAAAAGGGATTTTTTTTTCTTTTTTTGGTAATTGGAGGATAACTGCTTCATAATATTGTGCTGGTTCCTGCCTTACGAAAGCATGAATCAGCCATGAGTATATACATAGGCCCTCTCTCTTTAATCTGCCCCCCACTGCAATCCCATCCCATCGCATCAGGGTCATCACAGAGCAACAGGCTGAGCTCACTGTTATACAGCAAAACAGGTTTGATTAAGTCCTTTTTACCTCTTTAAATGATAAGCATACTTTATAGCATATGATATGGTTTGGGAGGTAGTGATCCCAAATTGGTCAGCAATATGCAAATGACTTAAAACATAAGATGGAAACTGTTGTTTCTAATGGCTTGGTACAGATTCATGTTTTTTAAGAATGTAAAAGAGAAGAACCATTTTATGACATTCCAAAATTCACTTCTTGTATTTTATTTTCAGTTTTTAGTGTACTGAACATTGTGTGCACTCATTCAAAAATAGTTCTGCTAAAATTTTAGAACACAGATTAATTATTAGAATCCTGTGCCTCACAGTCAGAAATTCTAATTCAGCAGGTCCAGAGTGGAGCCCAGGAATCTACATATGTAATTAACATCCCAAGAAATTATTTTACTCATTTATTCCATTATTCATTAACAAAATCTCATTGTGACAGATATTATGCTGTGTGCTCAGTTCTGTGGATACATTGATGAAAAACAAAGTCCCTGCTTTAATCCATTGCTTTAATGTATAAATAAAATGCATGGAAGCAATAAGATCCAAGAATAGAAATACAATAGGGAAAAGCAATAGCAGGGAATGATGAATGAGACAGTAAGATGGGATATTCAGGCAAAACCTCCCTGATAAGATATTGCTGATATAAGTGGTTCAAGGACCAAAGTTGGAAGAAAAACTCCATTTAAACAGGCTAAGGATGAGGATATAGTATACATATAGCTATGTATACACACAACATTATAAAGCAATTATGCTCCTATTATATGTGTGTGTGTGTGTGTGTGTGTGTGGCAGGTTGCCACTTCCTATTCCTATAACACACACACACATATATATATATGGGCTTCCCTGGTAAAGGAAATGGCAAACCATTCCAGTATTCTTGCCTGGGAAACCCCAGAACAGAGGAGCCTGGCAGGCTACAGTTCATAGGGTCGCAAAGAGCCAGACACCATTTATCAACTAAACCACTATACACACACACATACACACAAACATATAGGGCTTCCCCAGTGGCTAAGTGGTAAATAATCTGTCTACAATGCAGGAGATGCAGGTTTGATCCCTGGGTTGGGAAGATCCCCTAGAGGAGAGCATGACAACTCACTCCAGTATTTCTGCCTAGATAATCCCATGAACAAAGGAGCCTGGCAGGCTACAGTCCATAGGGTTGCAAAGAGTTGGACATAAGTGAAATGACTGAGCATGTACGCATATATGTATATGTATACATGTGTGCATATATATGTATAAGTTTAAAAACAGGCTAAGTAAAATAAAACTTATGTCTTGCTTCTCAGCTTGCACATGATGTCAGATATCTCATATGTCTTCAAATTTCTAATTTCTCTTGGTACTTAACAGTTTACTCTTTAGTTCAGTTCAGTCGCTCAGTTGTGTCCGACTCTTTGCGACCCCATGAATTGCAGTATGCCAGGCTGTGCTGTGGTTCATGGGGTCGCAAAGAGTCAGACATGACTGAGGGCGTGCTCCAATTTATGGGGTCGCAAAGAGTCGGACACGACTGAGCAACTGAACTGAACTGAGGCCTCCCTGTCCATCATCAACTCCCAGAGTTCACTCAAACTCACGTCCATCGAGTCCGTGATGCCATCCAACCATCTCATCCTCTGTCGTCCCCTTCTCCTCCTGCCCCCAATCCCTCCCAGTATCAGAGTCTTTTCCAATGAGTCAACGCTTCGCATGACGTGGCCAAAGTACTGGAGTTTCAGCTTTAGCATCAGTCCGTCCAAAGAACACCCAGGGCTGATCTCCTTTAGAATGGACTGGTTGGATCCCCTTGCAGTCCAAGGGACTCTCAAGAGTCTTCTCCAACACCACAGTTCAAAAGCATCAATTCTTCGGTGATCAGCTTTCTTCACAGTCCAACTCTCACATCCATACATGACCATTAGCCTTGACTAGATGGACCTTTGTTAGCAAGGTAATGTCTCTGCTTTTCAATATGCTATCTACTTCCCTGCAATCCTATGTCCTCCTACATGCACATAACACAAATCACACATATTTTTATTAAAAAATGTTTAAAATGAAGACAGTGTGGCACAGTTATAGTTTTTTGCTTTAAAAAGACTGTTCAAGAATGATGTAATAAAATTGCCCAAAAGTTGGCAGTCCTAGAATATAGTAAAAAAATAATGGATCTAGAATAAAGAATGTGATTGTCACACTTTACTTTTCTCCCCCAAGAGACACTTGGAAATTTTTATACAGGTCTAGGTGCTTCAGTTTAAAATGGATTCATACCAACAGCTCTTTCAGAAGTGAGCTCCCAAGATGGGAGGTGGGACAGAGTTGAAGGACCTGGGGATGTTTTCCTGTGAAAAAGATGACTCAAGTGAGATATAAATCTTCGCTTCAAACATAAGAGGGTCATAGAAATGGAATAAGACTTTGTTTTGGGGGTCCAAAGAGCAGAGCTGGAAGAAACAAAAGAAAATTCCTGAGAGAGATATTTGAGGCTTATACAAATGTAGCTCTTGGTTTGGAGTTACACAGATATGGGCCTGGAAGCCTCAGGAAGGAGCTCCCGTGTCAGAGGAGGTGAAGTAGGGGTCAATGACCACTTATGGCAATCGGAATGCAAATGCCTTCAAGCCCAAAGGAATGGTTGAATTAAAGGACAGCTGAGGTCTTGCTGACTAAGAGAATTTATGACGCATGATTCAGAATTCCATGAGTCAAAATAGTAGGACTGACTGCCCCAGGAAACAATAGCCCCTCTTACTCTTACAGGCCTCTCAAACCAGGAGGCATGTCAGTGCTGCCCCGACAGACAGCCACGTGGGAAGAACTGAATGTTTGAAGTTGATACAGTTGGCCTTTAAAAGGACAGCGTGTCCTTCCAGGGCTTGCTCCCTCTTTTGGGGGCTGCCCTCTCCCAGCCTCCATCATCTTCTCCCACATGGTCCCATAAACATATAAACACATCCCCAGAACATGCTGCCTCTGTCGGAACCATCCAGCCTGGTGTTCTCAAGAGTCCATCTTCCTCAAAGGGAGATACCAAATTAACAAAAAACAAATTCAAAGTTTTTCAAGTTATTCAAGTGATATGTTCATGATTTTTTTCATATGCGTCCATTACTTGCACTTATTTTTAACTGACTTTTCAATTGAAAGTATTTTAAGATAATATGCTCTCTCACTACTATAAAATGGGAACTAAGTACCACATTCCATAAAAAAATAAAGACATTGAAACCTCAACAGTTAAGTTCTACACAGACATTTTAACCAACTGAATCTTGTATTTTGAAGTCTGGTCTCTTTTAGGAGAAAGAGATAGTAGAAAGTTAAAATTTATAAACTCATACAAGCATAAATCTATGTGTTTTTTTAACTTAATCTGAAGTACCTAAAGAGAATTAAAAATGAAAAATGTTTGATGCATATGTCTGCTATTTAATCTTAAATTACCTATGATTATTTTATACTCCATCAGTGGTACTCACCCCTTAACTAACTAAAACTAATGTCCCCATGTTAGAGGAGAAATGAAGCCTTAACCCCTAAAGCAGCCCAGGTGGACAAAACTTTAAGGAATAATGAATTAGAGAATGCCAGGCACCATGGAAAATCCATGGAAATATCTTTAATCACCTACGTAGTAAGTCTCTGTTGAACTATAGTTTCCATGTAAGGACAACCACAGACACAGGCAGGACTCACTTCTTGCTTGTAATCCTTTTGCCTAGATTCCAGGTCTGGCAATACAAAGTTGTCCAGTCCAAATCATTGACTCATTCAGCAATCCCCAAAATAACTGGGCAACCACTGTATGCCAGCTGCTCTGCTAGGCACTGAGAACACAGCACTTGATACATAAGATTCCTGCACTCACCTCCAAATTTACAGGGGAATTCTGTGGATTCAGGATAGTTACATCTCTAAGTCAGAGTTTATCCACCTCAGTGTGAATGACATTTGGGGCAGAATAATTCCTTTTTATAGGAAGTTGTTCTATGTGTTGCAGAATGTTTAGTGGCAGCCCATTTTTCTACCTCTGTCCCAAAGGTAACAATCAAAAATGTAAAAATGTTTCCAGATATTACTAGATGTCCCCTGAAGGACAAAATTACCCCTGGTTGAAAACCGCTGCTCTAAGTCCTTCTTCCCTATATGTAAAGCAACAACGCCGCCTTGTACAACTTCAGGGAACACCATTCATTTGTACTCCATGTGAATTTCTTCCTTAAAACTATGTAACAAATGTACATCCCTCAAAAGGAGAAGCTCTGCTGCTTTACTGTGTAATGGGTGAAATTACATGCTCTGGTGATACACACTGGGCTTCCCTGGTAGCTCGGATGGTAAAGAATCTGCCTTCAAGGCAGGAGACCTGGGTTCGATCCCTGGATTGGGAAGACTCCTGGAGAAAGGAATGGCTACCCACTCCAGTAGTCTTGACTGGAAAATTCTATGGACAGAGGAGCCATGAATTTAGAGATTTAATAAAAGACAAGGATATAGAATACTTATCAAAGTTCTACCATTTTTTTTCAAACTGCATTCATGAGTATTGCTTCTCTTTTCTCATTTCTCATTTCTCTGTCATGCACACACATACACAAACTAAGGCATGAAACTCTTACTTTGTCTAACATATGATTAGTTCTAAGCAGAAGCCCAAAGAAAGTGAAGAAGCAAAAACATCAATTGATGAATGCTGCAGTAAGTTCTACGTAATTCAATGTCCTTTTGGACAAAGATCCCAGAAAATTTTTTTAAAGCTGAGAGTGTGACACCAGACAAAAAAAGAAATACCCTCACTTCCCAGATACTTTCCTCTTAGGTATTTTAACAGACCAGTGCTTCTCAACTCTGCTTGTCAATAAAATCATGAGTAGAAGTTGAAAAGAGCAACCCCCATAACAACAACAACAACAACAAAATAGCTATCTGAGCTTCATCTACAAAGTTAGAATAGCTGCCCAGAAAGCCTTAGATTTAAAGAGTGCCACAAGTAATTATTATGGGCACTAAAAGGTGTGAACTACTGTTCTAGGTTGTCAGGAAATACTGGGGGAAAACAAGACAAGAAAATAAAGCCTGCAGCATACATATGAATCACTTATCTCTGCATTTTCCAGATTTGAGATTTCAGATACTAAGTTTCTCCCAAGGAATGTCACTTGCCCAAAATAAATGAAAACCTTTAGCATTTACACTTTTATCCAGAGATAAAAACTTTTATCCAGAGATTTACACTTTTATCCACACCCACACATACCTGCTAGTTATCAGATACAAAGATAGCATAATGCCCATCTGTGCCTCTTCATGACCTGGAAGTTACTGAATTCTAGAGGTCATTTGAATGACTTCCCAATCGTAAATCAATGTGGTATAAACTATAATCATTAAAAATGTCTAAGAAGGTTTTTATAATCACACAAAACTCTAGGAAATATCCCCCACTGCCTTTGAATCATAGCAACTGGAAGTCTAGCCTTTTTAGTGGATAAAGAAAGACATCTCTTAAACTACACACAATTGACTAAGTTACAAATAATAGCTCAAAACATCCTTTTCCCAGAAAACAACTCCTTTTTGAGACTATAATTACAGTAGGAAGCCAGTCAGAAGGGTAAGAATGAAATGATCTATCTAAAAATAGCATTCTGAAAGAAAACACAAATTCAAGTACAATTTCATAGGACAGAAATGGGGTCTAGGCAGCCAGAGACAGGGGGAGGAGGAGGCTGGTGCAAAAGCATAAAGAAGGGTAGAAACAATGGAAAATACAAGTCTAGCTTCTTTCTATGATTTACAAGGCCATGCACAGTCTGGGGCCCACAACCCTCTCAAGACTCTCTCCTCCCAGCTCCTTGTGTTCCAGCTGCAACAATCATTTTTAAGACCTAGGGAAAAAAATCTAGCTCTTTCTCTGCTCAGACTTAAGAGCTATACTTCTCCCAAGCCTGAAGGTTTAATCCAGCTTTCCTCCTCAGAGAGGCCTCTTCTCTACTGGGGAGGGATCTTGAGAAGTTACCATAGCTGGTTGATTTCCTGGAAAGCTCACTCTGGTCTATGAATGAGCTATCTCAGATCAGAGCATGGGGGAAGAGACAGGAAGGAAGCTGAAACACCCAAAGGGAAAAGTTGAGCTGGGATTCAGCTTAAAGAGAACCCTCAGCCCACCCTTCAGGAGTTCTGAAGTGGACATGATCTCTCAGTTCAGTTCAGTTCAGTCACTCAGTCGCGTCCGACTCTTTGTGACCCCATGAACTGCAGCACGCCAGGCCTCCCTGTTCATCACCATCTCTCAGAGTTCACTCAGACTCACGTCCATCGAGTCTGTGATGCCATCCAGCCATCTCATCCTCGGTCGTCCCCTTCTCCTCCTGCCCCCAACCCTCCCAGCATCAGAGTCTTTTCCAATGAGCCAACTCTTCGCATGAGGTGGCCAAAGTACTGGAGCTTCAGCTTCAGCATCATTCCTTCCAAAGAAATCCCAGGGTTGATCTCCTTCAGAATGGACTGGTTGGATCTCCTTGCAGTCCAAGGAACTCTCAAGTGTCTTCTCCAACACCACAGTTCAAAAGCATCAATTCTTCAGTGCTCAGCCTTCTTCACAGTCCAACTCTCACATCCACACATGACCACAGGAAAAACCAGGGCCTTGACTAGATGGACCTTAGTTGGCAAAGTAATGTCTCTGCTTTTGAATATACTATCTAGGTTGGCCATAACTTTTCTTCCAAGGAGTAAGTGTCTTCTAATTTCATGGCTGCAGTCACCATCTGCAGTGATTTTGGAGCCCAAAAATAAAGTCTGACACTGTTTCCCCATCTATTTCCCATGAAGTGATGGGACCGGATGCCATGATCTTCGTTTTCTGAATGTTGAGCTTTAAGCCAACTTTTTCACTCTCCTCTTTCCCTTTCATCAAGAGGCTTTTTAGCTCCTCTTCACTTTCTGCCATAAGGGTGGTATCATCTGCATATCTGAGGTTATTGATATTTCTCCCGGCAATCTTGATTCCAGCTTGTGTTTCTTCCAGTCCAGTGTTTCTCATGATGTACTCTGCATAGAAGTTAAATAAGCAGGGTGACAATATACAGCCTTGACGTACTCCTTTCCTATTTGTAACCAGTCTGTTGTTCCATGTCCAGTTCTAACTGTTGCTTCCTGACCTGCATACAGATTTCTCAAGAGGCAGGTTAAGTGGACTGGTATTCCCATCTCTTTCAGAATTTTCCACAGTTTATTGTAATTCACACATTCTAAGGCTTTGGCATAGTCAATAAAGCAGAAATAGACGTGATCTTTAGAGCTGTCCTAATTTGCACAAGTGTGCTGGGTCTTCATCCCTCTACATCATATAGTAGATGTCCCCCTGTAAAGGAGACATGACCTTGCAGAAAGGGGTGCTCTCTTCATCTGAGGCAGCTCTGACCCTGAGTACTGATTGTTGGAAGCATCCCAAACAACAGAAGGCATAGAACTGGAAAAAAGTGAAAGTCACTCATTTGTGTCCTACTCTTTGTGACCCCATGGACTATACAGTCCAGAATAATGGACTCCAGGCAAGAATACTGGAGTGGGTAGCTTTTCCCTGCTCCAGAGGACTTTCCCAACCCAAGGATCAAACCAAGGTATTCCACACTGCAGGTGGATAATTTTCCAGCTGAGCCACAAGGGGAAGCCCAAGAACACTGGAGTGGGTAGCCTATCCCTTTTCCAAGGAATCTTCCCAACCTAGGAATCAAACCTGGGTCTCCTGTATTGCAGGCGGATTCTTTACCAACTGAACTATCAGGGAAGCCCAACAGGAGGTACAACTGGTTCTCAAAGGCTGATCTGGCTAGATTATAGAATCTACCACCGTAACTTTATCTCACTGTTCCTCGATTTCCTCATTTATAAAATGAAGATGACACTAACGATCTCAAAAGATGTCCAGCATCTTCCATGGTGACTAAGCTCAGCATTAAGTTCTCAATAAATGCTAAATATGCATCTGTATCAGCTCTATTCAGGAAAACAATGTGGAAACACTTTTGATTAGAGAGCATTTTTTCAAAATTCCCTCCTTTCTCCCTTTATCCATTGACTCAACCAATATTACCTGAGTGTCTACTAGGTATTATGGATTTTTCAATACCTGAGGAAAGAGGGTTGAATGTTCTTGTCCAAAAGGAATTTACTTTTTAGTAACACGTGCATGCTAAGTTGCTTCAGTTGTGTCCAACTCTTCGAGACCCCATGGACTGTAGCCTTCCTGGCTCTGTCTGTGGGATTTCCCAGGCAAGAATACTGGAGTGGGTTGCCATTTCCTCCTCCCGGGGATCTTCCCCACCCAGGATTGACCTTAGTCTCCTTCACTGGCAGGTGGGTCTTTACCACTAGCACCACCTGGTAAGATTTTTAGTAACAGGAAGAAGGAAAATAACCATGTAAATAAAAAGGTAATAGAACACTGTTAATAGTAATTAGAAGTCTCAGATATGCAGGTGATAATACTCTAATGGCAGAAAGCAAAGAGGAACTAAAGAGCCTCTTGATGAAGGTGGAAGAGGAGTGCAAAGAATCTGGCTTAAAGCTCAACATTAAAAAAATAAAAGATCACGGCATCTGTTCCCATCATTTCATAACAAATAAAAAGGGAAAAAGTGGAAGCAGTGACAGATTTTTCCCTTCTTGGGCTCCAAAAATCACTGCAGATGGAGACTGCAGCCATGAAAATAGAAGATGCTTGCTTCTTGGAAGGAAAGCTACGACAAACCTAGACAGCATATGAAAAAGCAGAGACGTCACTTTGCTGGCAAAAGTCTGTATAGTCAAAGCTATGGTCTTTCCAGTAGTCGTGTATGGATATGAAAGTTGGACCATACAGAAGGCTGAGCACCGAAAAATTGATGCTTTTGAACTGTCGTGCTGGAGAAGGCTCTTGAGAGTCCCTTGGACAGCAAAGAGATCAAACCAGTCAATCCTAAAGGAAATCAAGTGTGAATATTCATTTGAAGGACTGATGCTGAAGCTGGAACTCCAGTACTTTGGCAACCTGATGCAAACAGGGGAAAAGACCCTGATGTGGAAAAGATTGAAGGCAAAAGGAGAAGAGGGCAGCAGAGGATGAGATGGTTAGATAGTATCACCGATTCAATAGGCATGATCTTGGACAAGCTCCAGGAGTAAGTGAGGCAGAGAGGCCTGCCGTGTGCACATGGGGTCACAACAGTTAGACACAACCAAGTGACTGAAAGACAAAAAAAGAGTAATAGATGTTAACTGAAGGATGAAGAAACGTGTTTAAGAAATTGTATTATTGGACGCATTAATGAGTCACATAAACCCAAATCAAACTAACTTAATTAAGGGAATTTATCAGCCTACAAACAAAAACATATATAAAAAGCAGAGGGAGAAGCAGCACCAGGAGCCTCTGAATTCTAAAACCCAAACACCATTAAGCCATCTTGCTTACTCATACTTCTGTCTTGCTTGTTTGCAGGATTATTCTCTGATACTAGCTCTGTTATTTCCCCCTTGAGTACAATTTATCCCTAGTGAAGGATGTTGAATATCATCAAATTGGCACTACCTATCCCATCGTATAAACCATGGTGCTAAGGGAGGGTCATAATTCAATATGTACACAGTCTTATAGTCAAGGCAATAAAAGTAATGTTGTTAATAATTATCAAGGCTTTGCCATGTATAAGATACAATGCATTCATATAATTGTATTATAATAAAAAATAAATTCCATAAGTACTATTATCTCCTTTTACTAAAGAAAAAAACAATGGCTCAAAGAGATTAAGTAATTTACAAAAGCCCACATTATTAGTAAGTACTGAAGGTCAAATTCAAACTCACTTCAATCAAATCTCCTAAGCACATGCTCATAACCACTAGATAATTAGGCTGTGCTAATGTTGGTTACTATATAGTTATATCATAATAAATGTAATTATTTCACTACCTTAATTAATCCATGCTGATCAGTCCTCCATCCAACATGAAGGCGTGATAATTGGACATTCACAAATGAAAAGCATAACCATACCAAGGCCAATAAAATGGGAAATAGCACAAGAAAAAAAGTAGCAGAAGAAATCAACATGAAATATCATTTAATGCTATAATCATTGAGGCCAATCAGACAATGATTGGCCAATTTAACCATATCTAATTCATGTTGGGGTTTACATGCTTCTATTAAATTGGGAGGAGTCTTTATTACACTGGAAAATCAGGGAGGAATTGTAAAATGTACACTAGTCTAGAAGCTAGGAGATATAAGATCTAATTCTTATTCAGTAAACCTGCATTTGACTTTTTAAAAAGATTTTTCTGATGTGGACTATTTTAAAGTCTTTATTTAATTTGTTACAACACTGCTTCTGTTTCCTGTTTTGTTTTTGGTTTTTTGACTCTGAGGCATGTGGGATCTTAGCTCTTTGACCAGGAATGGAACTCACACTCTCTGTATTGAAAGGCGAATTCTTAACTACTGGACTGCCAGGAAAGTTCCTGCATTTGACTTTGAATGCATCAACATTCCAGTTTTTTAACCCAGAATTTAAGGACAATAGTCCCTGGCCTATTTACTATGTTTAATATGTATTCCCTAAAGGTTAAGACACAATATACAGAAGCACTTAGCATATTTATCACACAAAACATCTGTTGAGTTTTTAAAATACCAAGTAGGAAAAAACATATATCTTGAGTTTTCTTATACCTGTAGCACTAGAAAAAAGGTTAAATGTTTGATATAATAAAGTTGAAAGTAAACTTTTTAAAGCTTAAACAAAAGTAATTTAAGTGAAACATAAACAGAGTGAAGATGTTCCAATCAAACCAAATATTTCTGTATTAATACTTAAATACAAAGATATAAAATAAGTCATCCTCCAGATTTAGAAATGTTGTAGAATTCTGCTTAGACCAAAAGAATCTTATACATATTCCTAAGCATTTTATAAGAAATAAGAAAACACTATTTGGAGGTATTTCTAGATGTTACAGCGGTTGAAAATTCTTGGCCTGAAGCCTCATATTTCTATCGTTTGATTTTACAGTCCTAGAATTTCCATTTCCAACTCAGCTTGATATTTTTAGTTGGAGAACTAAATTCATTTTAAACAGGACTGTAAAAATGTGACAATTACAAAGGGAATGATCTGAGAAACCAACCGTAATGGGAAATTAAATGTCCCACCAAAATAATTTAAAGACTTTTAGCAAGAGAAATATGTGCTATAAAATTTAATCTAAGATAATAGAAACTCCTAAAATGTGACTTATAGAAATATAAGTGGCTAGAAGGTGAAACTGGGCTTCTTTTCAAAATTTACTTCCCCAAAACAACACTTTCCCCAACCTGTCAGCATACAAACTTCCCATATCTGGCATGAAATTTCCAGCTTTAGATTTGCCCAAAAAGTCATGGAAAGTTGGAGCAAGAAGGAAGCTTGCAATCTTAATCTAACACTCCCATTTTATAGAAGTATGAAGTTGAAACTCAACGTAATGAAATAATATGCCTAAAATCATACTACAAATCAATGCCAGAACCCAAGATGAAAATGGTGATGATGATGATGACAGCAACCACTCACTGAGACAGTTCTGTAACGTAAAGATTACGATCAGGGGCCTGAGGTTCAGAGAGGTTGGCTAATTAGCCAAACCTATGCTCTTCATCAGTTTACTA
Source organism: Nanger dama (assembly GCA_917880005.1). NCBI lineage: Eukaryota > Metazoa > Chordata > Mammalia > Artiodactyla > Bovidae > Nanger > Nanger dama. Next base: position 34,700,076 of record CAKJTW010000016.1, on the reverse strand, counting down.
TCTCCTGCACCGTTCTCTGCCTTGTGCATGTGTACTAAGTTGCTTCAGTCATGTTCATCTCTCTGCAACCCCAGGGACTGGAGCCTCCTCTGTCCATGTATTTCTACAGGAGTGGGTTGGTTTTCTGCCTTGTACCTGGACTCATTTTCCACCACCACTTCCCTTCCAAGAAAAATAAATCCATGGTGATAAAATTCTCTAATCAAATGGATCTTTCTTATTTCCTGCTTGCCCGGTTTATTTCCTACCTCTGATTAGGCCTCAGTTTCTCAGAGAGGCTTTCTCTGACCTCCCTTAAGTCAAATCCTCCTAACTAGCATTTATGAGAGGTGCAATTTCATAGTTGTTTGCATGGTAATCAAATGAATATGTGTCTACCATAATAGAGATAAGATTTATGAGGGTAAAACTGCCTGTTTGTTTTCTGGTGTATCCTCAGCCAAGTGTCTCCAAATAGTTAAACAAAAATAACTGTTGAATGAATTAATTTTTTAAAAAACATTTGCTTCCTAAAAATGAATGAAGAATACTATATTAGACAAATGTAAAGTGATTTATAAGATTCATTGTTTTTTATGGTCATCTTACACATGACACAAGTTTAATATATTATAAAATATGTAAAATATGATGACAGGAGAGTATGATGTATAGAGATATTGTACACAGTTAAGGAACTTCCTATATTCACAATGTGGAATGAAATACCAAAATCACATAAGGGTTGATTAACCGGTTAACAAGAAAGTAACAATTAGCATGGATTGAAATCCTTCACCAAACCCAAGGTCAGTACACTATAGTCACTCAAATATAAAATATAACATACCTGCTGTTTGTAGTTGTGAAGAAACACTAAAATAGGCATGGAAAGATCACAAATATAAGGAAGCACTTCCTGGAGTCTGTCTGCAAGAAAGTTACTCAAGACAACGGTGCCAGCTACTCACTATCTCAAAGGCAGACCTCAATCATACTATTAAAAATATTTATTTTCACTTTTCTAACAGTGAACGTTGACCTTAAGAAAAGGAGATTGTACTGTACAGTGTTCTTAGCTTCAACACATTTCTCCGTTTCACTCCTTTTCTTGCCGTTTTTTGGGCAGGGAATGTTGTGGTTTCTATGCAGGCTCCAATCTTCGATCTCTGTGCACAAGGCTTCTTTCTACGGCAGGATCATTTATGACGGGCTATATTAGCCTGTGATAAGAGGCTATGATTTACTTCCTAATTCCCTGCTTCATCACCAGGCTCTCAGAAGTGCCTGCTCCATCGCCCTCCCCAGTTCAGATAGTGATAGCAATGATGTATTTCTTTGGTTTGCTTCCTCTCCAAGGCCTGAAATATTTTCACACATCTGCAGTTCAATATAATCTGCTATTTAGGGGAGATGCCTATGATTTGTGTCAATGTTATACATAGCACTTTTCCCCAACATGGATCGCCTTGGGGCAAAAATGGCATTTTGTTGAGGGAACACAATTTTCTCTATTCATTGGATTTTACTCTGAATCATTTGTTTGCTTGTTCTACTTATGTCCCCGGACATTTTATTCATGCAGTATGTTGTGCTACCACTTGAAAAGCCTTTTTAAATGACAATAGAAGATTCACAATGTCTATTTATTAATTTAAAAGATCACCCATGTTTCAGTGGGTTTCAGTGTCTCTTTGTCTTTAATATTTTTATGGACATTTTGCTTTGGTCTTTTCTCTGAAAAGCAATAGAAACTTTTTTCCCACTGAAAAGAGACTCTGTCTTCTGAAAGTACAAAGACAGAAAAAATAAGTAAATGATTAGAAAATGGCTAAGAAGACTAAACCCAACCCTGTTAAAATCTTACAAGCCAGTGGACTGGCAGTAAGAACAAAACCTGTAAAATGATCACAGACTTTGGCCTTAAAAGAAAATTCTTCGCATGATGCTCATTCTACAATTTTTTTGATTTTGAGATGCCATTTCTCTAGTGATTTAGAATCTACCTGTAGCATTTTAACAACATATTTGTATTTCTCAGTTTCCCTTTGGAGCCCTCACTGAGTTTTCATGCTTTAGAGATCACATTTGTGTGTGTGATTTGAGTAAAAGCAACTTCAATACGACTCCCATTGAAACAAACATATTTTTGGCACCTCGATACCAAAATTATGTTTGCAAACTGGAGGCGATCCAAAAAAACAGCCACAAGAATGATGAAGGGAATGGAGGGCTTGGCTAAGGAAGAAATGCGGGGCTTCTGAATGTCTCAAGAGTGCCTAAACAACAATAAAGGAACAAAACAGCCCATAAATATTGAAAAGGTGTACACATCAAATACGGATAGGAATGATTAATTCTGGGACAAGAGAATGGAGCTAGTTTTGGTGTTCTTATATCATGGGAAGGAAAAAAGAAAAAGGACCCTGCTTAGTATCATCCTTTTAAAATATGCAAGGCTCATTCCTCATGCAAAATATTTTAGCATCCAATGGAATCTTATCATCTCAGAATGCCTCCATTTTATTTTATTTTTGGTGGTAACAAAGTTTTATTAAAGTATAAAGGAGATAGAGAAAGCTTCGACATAGGCACAGAAGGGGGTAGAAAGAGTACCCGCTTGTTAATTTTAGCAATGAGTTTATATATTCTCCACTCCATGAGGTCTGGGAGGCTGTAAAGCCTCACCAGACCTACTCCCATAATTTACATTTTAAGATAACAGAATTAGCCAGAAGGTTTAATCCAGAGACTGTCCTCAGGCAGGAATGCCTCCATTTTAAAAGATACTGAAAATTTAGCCATTTATTCAAAATAGAGGAACTTCTTTCTCAGGATATCAGTTTTACCCAGTTTCAACATCAAATCTTTTGAGGAGAGACTTTCATTTTGGGTAAGATTCATTCAACAATTCTTCACACTTTTATTTCGGAATGGTCCTCAAGTGAATTAGACATAGGCAATACCAACAACACCTGGTCTCTTAGCCAGCTGGAGAGTTAAGGGGACAAGAGAATTAATCAGAAATCAAGTCTTAGTGAGACTAGAAGCTACCAGCATGATTGCCTACATTAGAGGATGCAGAAAAGCAATCTAAGAATTTTAAGTTGAGCCCAGAAGGTGTCCAAGGAGTGAACAATCAGGAGAATCTTTTCCTCCTGCTGTTCTTCCTTTCCTTTTTCCCCAGGCCCCATCTTTATAAAGCATCTAGTGGGTGCTACGTTCTGTGCTCAGTGGTAACAAAGCAAATATATATCTGAACTGTACTCTGCCCTCAAAGACAAATTACTGAGACAATATGTACACAAATTATCGAAACTGAGTGTAAGGCCTAAAACAGAGTTAGAATAAGACAGACGCAGGATCAGCCAAACAAGCTGCATCTGTGCAGTGCATTCACCAGAGATCTCCAGAGAAACAGAACCAGTAGCATATATACAGGAATAAACAAAGAGGTACTATTGGAATTGTCTCACAAGATTAAGGAGGATGAGAAATCTCATGACCTGTTCTCTACAAACTGAAGAACCAGCAATGCTGGTGCAATAATTCAGTATGATTTCAAAGGTCTCTGCTTCTCTGGTGGCTCAGATGGTAAAGCATCTGCCTTCAATGCAGGAGACCTGGGTTCGATCCTTGGGTCAGGAAGATCCCCTGGAGAAGGAAATGGCACCCCACTTCAGTACTCTTGCCTGGAAAATTCCATGGATGGAGGAGCCTTGTGGGCTACAGTACATGCGGTCGCAGAGTCGGACACAACTGAGCAATTTCACTATTACTCTTTTCAAAGGCCCAAGAACCAAGAATGCTGATGCCCGAGGGCAGAAGATGGGGGTCTCAGCTCGAACAGAGAACAAGTCCACCCTCCTCTGTCTTTGTTTTATTCACGCCCTCAGTGAACTGGATGATACCCACTCAAGTTGGGAGGGCAGTCTTCATTCAGTCTACTAACACAAACGCTAATCTCCTCTGGAAATACCCTCACACACAAACCTAGAAATAATGTTTCATCAGCTATCTGGGAACCCCTTAGCCTGGTCAAACTTACATTTAAAATTCACCACCACAAGGAGTATATGCATCACACTGCACTGAGAAGATTTCAGAAAGGACAGACATAACTTGTCCTCCCAGAGAATGGGAGTCAAGCCCTGATATAACTGAGCATGTGAAATGCTTTCTGAGAGTAGGTATGGATTTCACTGGAACATAATCTATACCTTCACGACAGCTTCACAGAGCAGCAAGGGAGGTTGGCTATAATCTTCTCTTAGGTAGTAACAGCATGATACTAAGACGCAAAGGAATATACTACTCTGTCTTCCCTCCTCTCGGGACATGCAGCCTAGAGTCTGATAAAAAAATTCACTCAAATCCATAAATCAGTAGGAGGACCCATGTGTAGAGATAAGCACCAGCAACCAGTCTCAGCACATGACCCAATGTGACACATCATTTTATCAGAGTACATATTTTACTGTGACCTTCCACAAAAATACAGATGCTATCATTCAACTACTTAATCCTTCTGTTAAGATATAAAGATAGTATCATCTCTGGATAAATTATACAGAGGACTGGCAATGATTGAAACATATAAATAAAACTATGTTAATGTGCTATGCACAAACTCAAATTATTTTTTACACTTAAAACATGTGGGCTGTGCTGTGAACAAGTTCAGACACATTTTAGTGTTGAATAATATAATGGCAAAATTAGTATTCATATATTATAGTCTATCAGTGTCTTGGGGATTATTTCACCTCATATTTTTAATTCTTGGGAGATTTTGAGGGGCTCTCTAAATCAAAGATTCTCAAAAGAAAATTAACACTAAAGTATGTTTGCAAATGTTTGTACATGTTTGTGTCTGTGTGTGTATCCTTAGGGACTATAATTCCCTAAGCACTTCCTGGAAGGTGCATAGTTAAATTTCTCAAGCACTAAAACGGATGGACGGCAAGGGAACTTATTTTGTAGAATTAAATAATGATTTGATTGATCATCAAGAGGAACACAAGAAAACAAACATAACAATAAAATGAAGTTAAGAATGTATGTCATGAGTGAGCAGTTGTTTTGTAAGTTGCCATCCTTTTCTGTGGAGAAGGCAATGGCACCCCACTCCAGTACTCTTGCCTGGAAAATCCCATGGACAGAGAAGCCTGGTGGGCTGCAGTCCATGGGGTCACAAAGAGTCGGACATGACTGAGTGACTTCACTGTGACTTTTCATTTTCATGCAATGGAGAAGGAAATGGCAACCCACTCCAGTATTCTTGCCTAGAGAATCCCAGGGATGGGGGAGCCTGGTGGGCTGCCATCTATGGGGTCGCACAGAGTGGGACACGACTAAAGCAACTTAGCAGCAGCAGCAGCGGCATCCTTTTCCATGATGTCAAAAGACACAATTATTAATATATCATCGTGACACAACCACAGTTAAGGTTCCTCATGGCAGCATGCTAACATCTTTTTTTTTTTTTTATACACTAGACATTGTATTTCATCCTTTAATTTCCGAAAAGATTTACCTAGGTTTCTTAGGATCTAGAAATTCATTAGGATAAAATCATAAAAGTGTTTTAACATAATAAATGTGCTCCTAATAACCATTCATCATCAAAGGATTTGATTACTCATCAGATTTCAAGAAGAGTTTTCTCTAGGAATATATCTCAAATGCTTTTTAATCTTCTAATAGACCAATAGTTTCACTGGAGTTAGAAAGACTGAACAGAGTTCCAAAGATCAACACACTACAGCAGAGGGGATAAAATCCCTCATCTGAATGAGACTCAGGGCACAGGCTATCCAAACCACACACACAGTTTCCCCATAGACCTCTTCTTGGAATAGCCCTACATTCATTTAGAAGGCCCCTCCTGGTTACCAGGAAACAGGTAAGGAGCAATGACTCAAAAACTCAAGGAGTCCCATCTCTTTCCACACTGCCTTCCTCATAGTTACTAAGGTCCCCATATACAATCAGTACGTAGAAAGGTTTTGCATGCACCCAAAAGTAATTCTACAGGAGTACATACTCTCTTGGTTAGAGAATGTGCTCTTGAAAAAGTAAAAAGAGTATTATTCTTCACTGAAAAAAATACCATTTTTTCCTCATACAACAAACTAGTGAATACAACAACAATAAAAAGGAGCTGACTCACAGATACAGAGAACAAACTAGTGGTTACCAGTGGGGAGAAAATAGGGGCAGAGGTGGTAAAGGAATACAGGGTTAAGATGAACAAGTTATTAGGTATAAAATAAGCTAAAAGGATATATTATAAAACATGGGGAACAGAGTAAGTACTTCATAATAACTATAAATGTAGTATAACCTGTATAACCTTTAAAAATTGGGAATCACTATAATTACAATAATATATAATATCATCATTATATTTATATAATGCTATATATCAACCATACATCAATAAAAATGCTATTTTTTTCCAAATCACTTTGTCTTTAAAAACTTATAATGATAGTAACGGTTAAAATTAACTGAATAATATATGGATTCAACACAGTGCTAATACACATTACCAAAATAATCTGATTTAACTCATACCTACAAGAAATTACAACTATTATTCTAATTTTATGAACTAGGAAATGGAAGTTTAAAAGAGGTAAGTAACTTCCCCATAACCAGATCTATGTGTATCTGGCCCATAAAAGAAGGCTTTTTCTCACTCTTCCAAACCCTTTGAAATTGGTTACAATTCAGCCTGGTATTGCACAAAGAGTTTGAACAAGCTCCAAAGGAGGACTCAGGTCAGATTCCACACTGATCCAAATCCAAGGGACAGTTACTAAAGCTGAAAGCCCTTCAGATCATGAAGGGGTAAGCTCTGTGTGACCGATGCTTTGAAAATGCATAAGGCACCTGATTAAAGACAATATTCTTACCAGTAAATTAAGTTCCCTTCAGTTCCACTATGATGTCTGTGGTATTAACACAGGGCCATTGTAGTTTACAGCACCTAGAGACAGATTAGAAAGTTGTAATTTTAGAGATAATCCCCATCTAAGAAACCATTTTTAAGTAATTTTTTACTGTTTCCATGTTTAAGAAGGTGATTTATTTTTCCTTCCTCACTAACTCTTGAAAAATTCCCAGATACCTAAACAACAGCATTGCTCTGTTGCTGAGGATAAAAATACAGTCTCCAGATTTCTACCTATGAAGAAATGAAACAGAGATGGAAAAAACAGCCACAAAATTACTCTTCTTATTGATAGAATTATCGATGTGTCTTCTTTCGCAAACTCAAGTATTTTGCAACAGACCACAATTGCCCGAATTTCTTCTTGGCAGTCCTCCATGGACTGCTTTTCACAATAGCCACTTGCTTTTGTCTGAGGCTGTGACCCATCTATCAGTATAAAACTGTACAGACTGAAACGATGAGAGCTCTATCAGGAAGCGCTCTCCGAGATCAGAACTCTATGAATTAGAGTTAACATAAACCTTCCTTTCAAGAGGCCATCTCTCACCCAGGTGTGTTCCCAGCAATCCTCCCATCTTTTAAAAAACCAACACGTGAAATGAAGGAGCTGTTTCAACCAGTACACACTCTTTTTATTGTTAACTCCCAAATGATTTGTGGATTGGCTCTCAACCTCTAAAAGATTATATATAAGCTTTTCCCAAATGCCTTCCCAAGAGTATTATCTTTGAAAACTAAGATTTTTCTGCTGAACATAAGGACGGTCAAAATGAGTCAAAGATTTTTGTCATACCAGTTGTCTTAATTTAATGAGCATCATTCTAAAGAGCTAAATTCCATTTTGTAATTTTAACTCATTCCAGTGGAAACTACTAATTAAAGAGTTTATAAAACTACAATATCTTTTGCCCTTAGAAGAAAGATGGATAAAATATCCAAGTAATACACTTCGTTTCTGTGCATTATTTGATGATCTTTCTGGCCTTATTCCAAAAGCTGTTGCCAAAATGCTATAAGCAGATTGCAATGCCTCCAGAGAAAAACTGACACCAATACACTGAAAAGAAAAAATTCCACCCTGGCAAGGATGAGAATAGTCCTCACTGCTTTCCAACTGACCAAGTGACACACTGCACAGACTGTGCCCTGTATACTTTTGTCTAGTGGCCTCATTTTAGTTCCTTTCAGCTGACTTCTCACACTGTTACTGTTATAATTTTCATTATAACAAAAAGAACTATTTATGCATGGCTCACAAAGCCCAAATCAACATTTAACATGGCCTCTAACCAGTGGGTTCATGGTACACATAGCTTGAGTATAGCTGTATTTATAGAGGTCTACAGGCCAATAGAAACTTTTCCCCTAAATACAGGAATATAAAAACAGGCCATCATTTGTTGTATCCAGCGTGCTCTGTATTTCCATAGTCACCTAGTGGGGAAAAGAAAAAATGAGATGTTTTCACGTGTGGATTCCAAATGAGATTTGCTGACTGCCTTACCTCATTTACTGAGACTAAAGTTAAATGATATCCTTTATATAAGCAGTGATAAATTGGATATAGTCTACAGCCAGGTTCCCACATTAAGTCTGTTTAAGACATCTCTTCAAAATCCACCCATCTTGTACAGCTCCTGTAGGTAGCTCTTCCCAATGGGACTCACCTTTTACCTCCATGTGTCACGCCCAAGACAATAGGGATCAGTGACCATGCTGAAGTTATCCACACTTTCACTTACAATTTCAAAAGACTGTCTTGGCATTAGGCATGAAGACTGTAGCTACTGATCAAACTGATTTGTATGCTCACAGCAGCAGCATATGCCTGCTGAGCTCTCATCTGCTTCATTCAACTTTGGTTGAGAAGGCACTCACATTAATCATGGATTTAAGTTCTGTGCTGCTAATCCAATCACTGTGTGTGAGTGTGGTGTTGTGTGCCTCTGTTTGATACTGGTGTATATAAAGGGTTATTTCTGTGTTATTAGGTCTCCTTTCATTCCTTTCACGCTGTGAGTGTATGATCTCCAAAAAGGCATTCGAAGACAATTCTTTAGAATGCAACAATATTAGAACATATATATGCATATATTTACATATAATCCACATTAAATACATATATTAAGGCATATAGGCTGATAATAAAATATGAACATATATACTATTTTTAATCTCATCATATCTAATTCTTTTAAATTTGTCTGATTTTTTTGTTTCCTTATGGTAAATATTAGCACACCATGAATCCATACAAATTTGGGATATACATAGGTGGGAAGTACAGGCTTAAATATTATTTTATAAAGGTATGCACATACATGGGCTTCCCAGGTGGTTCAGTGGTAAAGAATCAGCCTGCCAATACAGGAGACATGGGTTCAATCCCTGGGTCAGGAAGATCCCCTGGTGGAGGAAAATGGCCATCCATTCCAGTATTCTTGCCTGGGAAATGCCATGGAAAGAGGAGCCAGGTGGGCTACGGTCCCTGGAGTCAGTTACAAAGAGCTGGACACAACTGAGTGACTGAGCATGCACGCATGCACACACCCACACTACACTGTGCAGTCTAAGGTGTCCTTCTCATCCTGCTTTTATTACATTTAGCAAGATATATTATCTTTTGAATTTGTTTGTTTAAAGCCTTTACCCTTCCTCCTATCACCAGTGATACAGATACTAGTATCTTCTTTTCCACACTTACAGGTAAGTTGATTGTTTATTTTTCAAAATCCCTGTTTTCTACTTACGAGATATGAATAACCACACCTACCAAATGTCATGGGAGGAATGAGGAATACTGAAAGGGAATCTGAAAAATTTAGAAGCAGATTAAAGCAATACAGGCATTTGAGCCCTTCTTGGTTGCTCGCTTTTACTCAAAAAAAAAAAAAAAAAAAAGCATGACAAAGAAGCTATAGTGTAGGCAAATCAAACCAAACGAGTTAAACTCTACTCACTTGTGGAAAAAATAACAAAGCACACCAGAGGGAGAAACAGAACTTTCTCAAAGTAAGAGGCAGTTAAAAAAATGGACCATGGTCCACCTGGTGAAGAGCAAACCCATGACAAGTGTAAAACAGGAGCTCTGAATCAGCTGAACTTGGGTTTACATGCCTTCCTGATATGAACACTTTGCTGCCCTGAGGTTATTTAGATTATGAAAATAGTATTTTTCACACAATATGGCCTTTACAAGCAAACCTATGACTCCATAGTTACACAGCAAAAGAAACAGTGATTTCTTCCAATGCTGGAGGAAAAAAATTACTTAATAATATGCAATGCTTCTACATGATACCATCCCAGGTTATTTTTAAGGTGAATTCTCCATACCCACTGAATTTACAACAAATCATATGTAAATTTCAAGCTGCATTTTAGATAATATGAACCAGATCAATGGCTATCCTAAATATTTCTGATAGCTTCTCTCTATATTTAATACAGTAAATCTTGAGTTCCAAAATGGTAAATCTTGATTGCTGCTGTAATCCCAGTACCACTGACTGGCAATGTAATGAAGCTTAAGAAATAAATTTTGGAAGAATTAGTGATTGAATGTATAAAAGTTACATGTATCAAGAATTAGTGTTACTTCAGTTCTTTAACCCGACAGTCCTAGGTATGAATGTCACTCTGATAGAACAGGGAACACATTAACCAGTGTATCTGACAAAAGTGACACAGGAGCATAAGGAAAAAGAGCCCGAGGAGCTAAAAGTAAAGTGACTATGAAAAAAAAAAAGTACGGTGAGCGTGCACTTACTGTGTGATCTTAGGCTAGAAACTTTTAGAACTCCAATTGTCCTGTTGGCAATAAGGGATAAAGGTATCTACCTTGCAGTACAGTGTTGAGGGACAGGACTGACATGGACAAAACACTGAGCTCAGGGATGGGACCTGGAAAATGTCCAGTGACCAGAAGGGCAGCTTAGCTCTCCATCATCACCAGGAGAGAGGAATTGGGAAGGACACCTGATCAGTGTCCCCAACTCAAACTCAGTCAACAGATGGAAACCATGTTATCTTAAGAGGCAGCATAGGAACCTTGACAACTGTTCTATAAGCTACCTGTGTGGGCAGGTACATACATTATTCTCATGAGACAGAAGAGGATTTCTGTACAATGTGTGTGTGTGTGTGTGTGTGTGTTTCACAAGTTTGTGAGTTCCTCAAGGCCAAGAAAAACAGTGTTATTAATTTTTGCTTCCCTAATACTCAAGTGCAGTGGCTGTCAAATTATCAAAAACTGGTTGCTTATTAAATATACACCGAATGAAAACGCATATTCTATGTATGCATGTACGTCAGGGGGGGCGGTATATGTATTTGGAACAGTATATGCATTTGATGTTCCTTTTCCTTTTAAAATGTGCCTAATTTCAATCTTTAACCACTGGAGAATATCTAGTGACAAAAAATAGACTAAGAGCACTTCAGCTTTTAGTCAGTATTTGGGTCCATATTCTTAAGACATTGGGATTGAAAAGGCATCTTTCTGTTATCAATTGACATTTACTTGGCATGAATAAATGAGCTCTTGATTCAAATCATGGAGTTCTATGCACTCAAAAATCTATGCCAAGATGCTTGGCTCAATTTTGTTTAATTGTTTCTTTTTAAAAAGGAAGTGATATAATATCCTTTAGGAAATAGACAGTAGTTGGTGGTACAGTAAAAATGAACACACAATGGAAATTCTTCAATATGCATAATAAAATGAAAAGGATGATTTGGGAGAATGGCATTGAAACATGTATACTATCTCGTAAGAATGAAGCACCAGTCTATGTTCAATACAGGATACAGGATGCATGGGGCTGGTGCACAGGATGATTCAGGGAGATGATATAGGGTGGGAGGTGGGAGGGGGCTTCGGCATTGGGAGATCGTGGACACCTGTGGCTGATTCATGTCAATGTATGGCAGAACAAATACAGTATTGTAATGTAGAATAAAGTATTAAAAAAATACAAACAAACCGTAAACGTTTGCTTTTGGAAGTTCTTTATAAGCAAAACCTTACACAAGCAATATAGAAATGTTGAATTTCTTCCTACAAACACTTCTGAAAGAATACTCAAAAAGAAGAGTTCCTGTTCTTGACCACTAGCTTTAGTATTTGCTTACTAAAAACAATTATTGATGTCCTACTAAGGACCATATGTGAATTTTTCTAACATCAGTTGACAACATACTTTGTGCTGGATGTTGTGATAAGCAGTTTATGAATTATCTCATGTAATAGAGTGCCCTCTAAGTTAGGTACCATTGACCATAATTTTATAGATGATGAAAAAATTCATATAGGTTAGTCTGTACAAACACACAATGAGAATGAGTGGCAGAGTAAAGATGTGCAATCAGTGTTTCTTCAAGGCCTACTTTCTCCACTCGCTTACTTTTCCTACCACATCATTCACATCAAGTACCATGAGTTTGATAAAAAGACTCAATAGTAATTATTTACCTATGTTCTGCCACATTTTGAGATATACATTCTTAAAGAGGTTAATAGCATAATACAATGAAATCAGCAAAGAATATTCCAGGGCTACCTAATAAATATTATTCCTAGCTCTGTTACTAGCATTGCCTATAAACAGAAAGTTTCATAACCATTTTGGGGCTCAGTATCTTCATCTACAATATGACAGTGTCAACAGTGATTGTGAGACTCTTTTTGCCTCAAAAGTCAATGATTACAAGAAAAATTTCTCCAATAATAGAGCTGAAGGAGGTACACAGAAGGATAATTAAAATGTTGAAGAGGCTGAGATCATGAGACTCATAAAGAGGAAAACTAAAAGTCTTTTGCAGGTAAAGATGAATACACAGAACATATAGATCAAAATACATAAAACCTTGAGAATACAGGGAAGTCAACATAATATCTTTTCTACAATCTTGGATTATTAAAACTTGCAAGAGGGACAGACAATCCCTCAGAAATGAGTTGGGAAGCAATTCATACACAGTAGAATTTTACTATGACGACAGGTCATGTATGTTAAAGAAACAGTTTCCAAAAGGGGTCAAGACATATTTTGGGCAAGCGCACTCATAGTTTATTCACAGAAAGGAGAATTTTTGAGAACATCATGGAGAACCAATAAACCCTCTCAAGAATCCCTTGTGGATGGCTGATCTAGAAGGGTCTGGATTTGACCAATGATATCAATTACACTCAGGTACTTTGGCATTTGATTCAGTGCCAGTAGGTAACACACAGAAAGTAATTAATAAATGTGTCTGAATGAATGAGCTCTGCCACTTAAAAGCTGTGTCACCTTGAGGAAACTACTTAACTCCTGTCTTCTCTACAATCAAACGTGGCTGTGATTTCTTCTGTTGATGACCTGAGAATCAACATTATTAAACAGTAGGAAAAATACAAAAAGGTGAAATTTTCTGATAAAACTCCCAGCCAAGCATCTAAAGTAGTTTGTTGGAGCAGAATCCTGAGGTGGAGGAACATGACCTGAGGCTCAGAGTGCATCTATAAGGCACAAATTCCTCATCACTTTCTCTGTGCTATTCCAACCATGAGCGCCAACGTGGCAAAACAACCACATTTGACTGCATTCCGTAGTCACAGCACAAACCTTGAACCCAAGCCCCATATGACACCAGAGGAAGAGCTGGAGCTTTTCTAAATAATATGATTTAAAAGTCCCACCTACCAGACGTCAGAGTCTCTCTTCTGGACCTGCTGTTCTTCTTGTTTATTACCTTGGAGTGTGATGGTCAGACACATCCCCCTCATCTTCTTAATATGTCAAATGCATGCAAATATTAATAGAAAACATGTTTGAAATGGTTTTGAAAGCAATAAACAAACACATCAATGTTTTAAGAATAAGTCACATTGATCATCTTTTAGATCTCAAAGAAGATATAGATCTAATTTTATAGTACTTTCTAACGCAATTGGAGATTGTCTTCCCAGGAAGTAGGAATGTCCATTACAACCTGGCAGTAGCAAATCTGAAAACATCTGGTTGAGGAGTACTCTGCTTTTATATATGCTCCAAATGCATATAACAATAATCTCACATAAAAAGTGTAAGTCTCTCAGTCGTGTCCAACTCTGTGTGACATCATAGACCGTTGCCCACCAAGCTCCTCTGTCCATGGGATTCTCCAAGCAAGAATAATGAAATGGGTTGCCATTCCCTTCTCCAGGGCATCTTCCCGACCCAGGGATCAAACCTGGGTTTCCTGCCTTGCAGGCTGATTCTTTACGATCTGAGCCACCAGGGAAGCTCAACCTCAGATATCAGAGAAGCTAAGCTCCTTTGACAAAAGCCTGAGCAAATCAGTTGACCAAGTAAATAGCAAGAGCAAGGCCCATTTAGAGATGATAATAAGGTATGTTTATGTGGGGCATGCTGTAAACCAGGCACTGTTCTACTTCATATTTGATGAATTAATTTCATCCTTACAACTTTATGAGGCAGACACTTTTTTTTTTGTAAGGTCCTCATTCCAGAGATGAGGAACTAAGGCCCCAAAATTTTACATACTTCGTAAGGTTACAGAACCATTTCTCCAGAATGTAGCTTTGTAGTTTTGATAGGCTTTAATACTGCCAAAGACATTACTGCAGCATCAAAATGCTTTTAAAACAGACTCTTGTTGTTTAGAACTGCAAGCTTAGTGACACAAACATTTCAAATCATGATTAAAGAAAGGAATTACAAACCATTAAAAGACATACTGAAAAATGAATTAAAACTGCTTGAGAGTCTTTCAGGCACATTTAGGTAGAACAGGAAGTTAACATAGCTATTATTAGGACTTTCTGTCTCAAAGCATTGTACAAGGGGTCTTTGTTTATTCATTCAAGTATTTACTACTTGTCTGTGTCTTGCACTGTGCTAAGTCACGCCCATGAATGGGAGCCCTATGTCCTCAAAAAGGAACTTGTTGAAACAAATCCGATCCCAGGATGCTATTCCCAATTTCCAGCATGAGCCACACTCCACCTGCTGCTTTGATCAGAGTATGTGCTCACGTGGCTTTCAAGCCTTGACTGGTCTTCACTGTTCTCATACCACTGGTTTGTGGATCTCAGACTGTCCACTTCCTTCTCAGCTTACTCAAAGAACACCCAAGGCTGTACTCTCTAACCCTCTATGAAATAAGATGAAGATTCAATCCTCTGTCCACCTTTTCCAGATATTTTCAGTATGGTATGTATTTTAGTCCACCACAGTGAGCCAGTGAATTTTCAAGTGGTTTTACTACTCCATCCATGAAAAACTCATTTTCCATCCAGAAATTTCATTTTAGAAAGGCTTTGTAGGAAATGACAATTGGTTTAAGTGGATAACTGTGTAGGGCTTTTTGCTTTATTATGAATGTAATAAGTGTTCACTGTAGAGACTTTTGGTAAATATTAGTGTGTACGTGTGTATATGTATGTGGGTGTATATACATATATACATATGCATATGTGTATATGCATATATACATACATATAAAACAGATATCATCTATCAAACACAAATACTATTAACATTTAGTGCATTAACATTTAGTCCTTTCCCTAATTAATATATCAATATTCAAGGACTTCCCTGGTGGTACAGTGGAGGTAAGAATTCACCTGCTAACATGGGTTTGATCTCTGGTCTTGCAAGACTTCACATGTTGTGAAGAAACTAAGCCCATGTACCACAGGTCTTGAGCCTATACTCTAAGGCCCATGAGCCACAGCTAGTGAGCCCATGTGCTGCAACTACTGAAGACCACGCACCTTAGAGTCTGTGCTCCACAACAGGAGAAGCCACTGCAATGAGAAGCCCATGCACCACAACGAAGAATAGCCCCCACTTGCCACAACTTGAGAAAGTCCACACACAGCAACGAAGACCAAGCACAATAAAAAATAAATTAATAAATAAAAATTGCTTTTAAATTATATATCAATATTCAAATAGTGATATAGCTATACACACAAATATATGCATACTCATCTATGTATATATACTAGTTAATATCTAAAACCATAAACTGTTTAGCTGTACATAACATTAAGAACATTTTGCTTTATTGAATAACCTAACATCCTCTTATGTTCATATGCTTGGGTCAATAGTCACATAACTAGAAATCTAACTTGTGTATTTTTCAAATGTATTTTCAAAGAATATTGAATGCTGGAGAAACTTCTTATGTCATAACATTAGGTGAAACAACAAAAGTTTATAGAGTTTGAGCTCGGTTTTACCAAAAACTGATCTAGATCTATAGCTACCTGGGGAATAACATTGCAAAAATACACATTATGAGCATTGCCTTTGTGGGGGAAGGGACAAGAAGAGATTAAAGACGATCCAATTGAATAGACATATTTTTAATAGTCATAAATTATTTTTTTGCATCAAAATAAACATGTTAAGAAATGAAAATACTTTTCTCCCAAAGGCTACATAGTTATTTGAACTAGGTAAGTAAATGGCTCAATTTATCAAGCTGAAAAGAAAGAAACTGCATTCCAGTTTTAGGGCATAGGGTGGGTATGGGAAAGCAAAAGAGGCAGCTGAGAAGTAGTCTAAGGAAACAGGGCAGAGTCAGGAAGATATATGGTCTGGGGAAGCTGAAGAGAAAGACAGAGAAAAGATAAGAGAGAGATGAGACTAAAACAATGTAATCATTTCACAATAAATATGTATATCAAGCCATATGTTGTACATTTTAAATATAAACAGTTTTTGTTTGTCAATATGCCTCAATAAAGCAGTAAAATAAAGTTATATTTCAATTAAAAAACAGAGATAATGTCTAACATGATGATCTTATTTTATATACACTCATTGGGAAATGGAAACTTTGTTCTGCAAAATAAGTCAAAGGGCAAAGACCTAACTTCTAAAACTATGTAAATAAATAAGTAGCAGAGAATGGAAAAATTATTCTAATAACTGAAAAAAAATCTAAAACTGCTTCAAAGAGATGTCATAAGATGTTCAAAGACTAAAATATGCTATCATTTATTGATAGACTTTAAATGATATTTGAACTATCAAGCTACTAATTTTCTATAATAAAATACTAATGCTAATTAACCGTAATGCAGAAAAACTATGCAAATTCAATGGCAACTCTCAAAATGCTTTTAATGGGGACCAATTCAAAATAATTCTGTATGAAGGGCTCCAGGGAACTGTGTACAAGCATTATAATATTCAAACATAACTGTGTCACCCAAAAGACCAAATTAATAATTTGTAACAAGTCCACCAATATGCAGACCTAGACCCTGATTCCCCAGTGCCCCTTTAAAATGAGCTAGGTACACAGGAAATGTCAAATTCTCTGAGTTAAAGAGATGAATATGTGAATTTTCAGTATAACTTTCTGGTCAACCAGTAGTGATTGCCATGACTTCCACTCCTGCCAAAAATTGATCAGCAAATCAATCAGAAATATAAGAGATTTCTGACATGAAGAGATAGAAAGCCATTAGTGATTCTTTTAAAAATATTCATTAAAATTAAATTTATATTGGGTTAAGTAAGGTGAAAGTATAGTTGAGGATCAGACCAGTACATTGAGGGTGAGATACATTTGGGGTGATAGAGAATAAAAAATAAAGTCGAAAGATACACTTTTGGTTGAAAATTTCAATTAACTTTTTAAGATATTAAAAATAAACATTCAGAAAAAAATTTAATGCAAACCATTTTGCAAAAATTCAAGCTTTGTTCACCTAGGGTTAGGCCTATTTCAGTTCTCTATGAAAGTGTGCCTCTGCAGTGACATAAGACATTTAAAGCAAAATGAAAAAACCACAGCAATCGTGGTAGTGATGGTGGTGTTTTTAATAAAAAGAGAAGAAAAGAAGGAAGGAAAGAAAAAATTTGCCTTAATTATGGGAAATCTCCAAGGGAATTTATTTTTTTATTTTTTATGAATATTGGGGAAAGTTATTTGGATCTCCAATCTGCATTGATTTTATACCCCAGGGAATCTGAAAAAAAGGAGATAGTATAATAAGCACAATTTCAGTTAGACAAAAACTCTGAGAAAATATAAACTAATATATTAAAATCACTTTTCAGATATCTAATCCTATAGCAGGAGGACTACCATTAAGGTGAAATGAAAATTAGTGATTTTTATGCAGTTAAGAGATTTTTAACACCATTAGAATCACAAACATATTTGAAAATCTGGAGAAAGCTGACTCTTCAGAAATACAGACACATATTCATGCATTAAATATACTGAACACAATTACAACAGTCTCAAGGGCTCCCCTGGAGGCTCAGCTATAAAGAATCTGCCTGCAATGCAGGAATCGCAGGAGATCCGCAGGTTGGGAAGATCTCCTGGAGGAGGAAATGGCAACCGTCTCAAGTATTCTTGCCTGGAGAGTCCCTGGTGGACTACAGTCCATGGGGTCGCAAAGAATTGGATACAACTAAAGTGACTTAGCACACACACACAACAGTCTCAATGACCCCTCTGATCTAAGTCATTCAAACTCTTCAAGATAAAGTTCAACCTAAAAGAGGATTTTTCAGCAGTAAAATAGGGAACTAAAATATGTCATAATTATTTAATCAAATTTTATTGCAAATTACCTATCTTAACAATATGACATCTTACATTATTTTGTAGCACTACATGCTTTTTTAAAATTTAATCCTTGAAGTAATTTTGTGTCTTAGTTTTTAGGTTCCTTTCTAAATCAGGAAAAATACAATCCAGTGAGCTAAGTTACTTCTTTAAAGTCACACACAGCAAGTGACAAAGGTCAAGTGTACAACACCATATTGTGATTCCAGTTCCAGTCCTTTCTTGACAATGTCATAACCTAGTTTATATGTTTTTTTAAGTGGTTTTTACTTTGTGAAGTTACACAGTTTAAAATAGTACAAAACAAATTCAATCTTGTCCTGTGAAAGGAAAACTACTTCTTTTTTTTTTTCCAAATCATCAGCTGGTGGTTTGTTATGAACCAGTGAACAAGCTGTGGACCATAGCTTCCTACTTGGAATTTTGTCAGTTTTAAGTGTTTGCTTTTATCTATTTCTGTTTAACGTGATAACACAAAAGTCAAGAGAAGCAGCACTTCCTTAGTCTCTTCACGTAATCTGGGCATCATACAGGAACTTTAAAGACAAGTTTTATTCTCTTCATTATATATCAAATGCTCTGAATTTATTATACAAGAGACCCTTTGATCCTTCAGAAACAAGCTTCTTTTTGAAGCCCTGGCAACATAGTGTTCAAGAGGTCTCCTCCAAGAGGGGCCAGTGGGTCACTCAGCACACATTTTAAGTACTTATTTTGTATAGCTCCTTATTAGGGCTTTATAATACTGCAGAAATTCGGAGTAGAGGAGAGAGGGAGGATCCATTCAAACCAAAACAAAACAAAAGCAGCAAACAGTAAGAAGGGTTCAACTCCTTCCCTTAGTGAGCCCTTGATGAAATGGAGACAGGAAATTTTATCTAAGGAAAGCAAGGATGGTGGACTAAGGAGGGGCACAGGCAGGTAACTAATTGGCAAGTTCAAGACAAAACAGATTAAGGTAAAAATCACATGAATCAACATTATTTTCTGTTTTCTCAAAGCCACATACAAGATTACAAGGTATAATCTGAACCCAGCTATAAGGATCCCACAGAAATCTCAAGTCATTTTATAATTCCAAAAGAATGAAGGAACGAGTAGCTGAGAGCTAACTAATTATCTGGAAAATTCAAGCAAAACATCCTTTCCTCTAATCCTTCCATATTCACAAATATTTTAGGAAATACTAGGCTCTAGAGACCTACATATTCTAAAAAATGGACCAATTTCAGAATAGCCAGTTCCACTTTGGGCCTTCATCTTCTTTTGGTTTGAGAAAGGTAGTATTTGCAGGTTATTTCTTGCATGAATTACTCACTGAGTATACCTGGAGTGGATGCCACTGAATTGCTTCTGTGTTCTAGGGCAAGATTTCAATGGACACAAGGGGAAAGGACCTGGTCAGTAAACATTTTGGGAATTATGCTTTTCTGTCATTTTTACACATCAGTGCTCAAAATTAATGAAGTTTCTAAAGGAAGTAACAATTAGAAAAAAGATTAGGACAGACTTTTACTAAACTGTATCAGACACAAACCATGTTGGCAGAAATTATAATTAATAAACAGTGAAATGCAACACCATCCTAAACAGAAAGCAGAATCTCCTTAGAAACAACAGAGAGGGCTAATACAAAAATCAATGTTCACTGTGCTGGTTGCCTGCAAAATTACACAGTTAATCCTGTGTAAACTAACCTATCAGCAATGCACTCTGCAGGATTCCTGATAACTATTAGGCTGCACAATGTATTAAAGAAAGAGAACTTTAATGAGATCCCATGAGAACCTAATGATTTAAATCATGTTCTTTTCCTCCCTAAAAGAACATTTTTACTCCACTTAATGGACATTACTTTCCATATCTGATACACATATGGTCAAATTCACCATTAAATCAAGTACCAGGAACCAGAGGACAGCCTATCTTAAGTCTAAAATATGCTATTAAGCTGATATCAATGTAATAAGAGGATTTAGAAATCTATATGAAAAGATGTCACTTATATTCTTAGATTTGATAGTAATATACTGCTATCCTATGTCAGTGGGCTCTCACAGGGGCTAATGAGCTATTACAAAATTGTATTACCACAAGATACACCATACGAAGACATGTAGTCCTGTGGGGCATTCAATTTATGTAAATTATAATCTGGTTTATTTTACCTCAAAAACAACTAGAAATAAAGAAACCACTTAGGTATAATCGTTTTAAAGATATTGCCACTGTTACACATGTATTTACACTTACATAACAGTACAAGTAATGAGGCTTACATTCATGTGAGAGTACTCTTGAATATTTAATATATAAATAGACAAGTCTGCACAGTTTAATCAGAAAAACAGTTCAAAAAATTTTTGATAATTGGGGTAAGCCTTTAAGGGACTTTATTCAACTCTTAGGATTGATTATAATTCCATCTATCTACCACTTAGATAGAGGCAAAGTGATTCTTCAAGCTCTCCCCTGTGCCTGCATTACATACTCAGGTAAACTGAAATTCTCATGGTAAAGAATCTGCCTGCAATGCAGGAGACCCAGGTTCAATCCCTGGGTTGGGAAGATCCTCTGGAGGAGGGCATGGCAACCCACTCCAGTATTCTTGCCTGGAGAATCCCCATGGACAGAGGAGTCTGTGGGCTACAGTCCACAGGGTCACAGAGTTGGACACAGCTATGCACAGCACAACACAGACATATTATTATTATTAAACATTCCAATAACTTCATTAAATTTGGTCTTGACTTCTTCTGAGTCTTGATGCTGTAATCCTGACACAATCTAGTCATAGATGAAATCCAGTTAGGCACTGTCCACCTCTACCCCTAACTGCATGCCAAAATAAACAGATGTATGGATGGATCTGTCTGCCTAGTCATCTGCAGATCGATAAATACACAAGGGCACTTAATTGCAATACGCAAAAGCGAGAAAAAGGAAATTTTTTTTTTCCCAACCGTTTTCCTGGAGCCCGTTAGGACATCCCAGAAAGCCTTACCTGAAAACTCACAAGTATCAGCTGGTTTTCTCCCCTTTGCCTCTACTGCTGGAAGCAAACAGCTGGTGCTGCTGCTGCTGCTAAGTCACTTCAGTCGTGACGGACTCTGTGTGACCCCACAGACGGCAGCCCACCAGGCTCCCCCATCCCTGGAATTTTCTAGGCAAGAACACTGGAGTGGGTTGCCATTTCCTTCTCCAATGCATGAAAGTGAAAAGTCAAAGTGAAGTCTCTCAGTCGTGTCCGACTCTTAGCGACCCCATGGACTGCAGCCTACCAGGCTCCTCCATCCATGGGATTTTCCAGGTAAGAGTACTGGAGTGGGGTGCCATTGCCTTCTCCAAGGTCATCTTTAAAACCCTCAAATGAAGCAAACAGAAGAGAGTCCAAATATCACAACAAAAATTGTCAGCAGGAGGCCAGAGCAATGAGTACGCGTATTTTAAGGAGTAGAAAGATGGGGGCAGTGGGGAGAGACAAAAGAGGGAAATCCAGGAGGAGAAAAGAATATAGGTGTGCTAAGGAGAGCCATTTGCCTGAAATGCTGGAAGCCTCCGAGGCAATAGTCAGACTGTCGTGACATGCAGTGACATGGTATCATGAAACTGTAGCAAGGACCCACACATGTAGCACCTTGCCACACATTACCTATTGTCTTTCAAGATGATATGAGTCTTTGGGCTCTTATTTTCATACAATAAGAATCAAAAATGGTAAGAGAAAAGACAGAGGTTTCGTTTGTTCTTTTTATTCTCATTTAGCTCAGAAGCACCGTGCTCTCCTATCTGATCCAAGGATGATCAGCATCACTCAGCATCACTCAGCTCAGCAGCATCATTAACGGAGCACACATACCTGCGCTACTCTAGAGCCCAACCTCAGACCTAGCTCCTCCAGGGCTAATATATCACTTTCTGTCTCATGTTTCTTCTCATATGGCTTCTCCAAAAACATACCGTTTTTCTAAAAACAGGCAGAAAATATTGAAAAGGATTTACAAGACAGCTCCCTGCTTGGTTTTAATAGATGGGCATTCACAGGTGGCTACTGAAGAAAAAGTAAGATGAACATGGAGTAGAGAGGAGATGGCTAACATTTATATTCCCTATAGATCCTGGGAATATCTGCACCTGCTACATGCTTGTAGGATATAAATATTACTTTTACCTCTGAAGACTCTAGTGAAAGTATTTACCTGAAATAATAGGCATGAATTAACCTGATATGCATTCCAGTTTTCAGAAAAATTTTTAATTTCCAGCAAGACAATATTTTGAGAAGGACTAAGACATGCTTCTTATGCTGTTTTCAAAACTCTCCCATGTGAAGTTTACTCAGAAAGTTATTTGTCTGCCAAGTCCTGGGGAAAGGAAGAAGAACTGTGGAAAATGAAGGAAAAGACATAAATCATAAGCACCACAGGGTAAAAATTTTTCTCTGAGAAGTCACAGAAATATCCTCACTTTTAAAAGAAGACAGCAAAGCACTTACTCTCTCATTATACATTCTTAAGTATTGCTCTCTATTTTAGATATTAGAGAAATATAATCACCATTTAGTTCTTAGACTGTGGTGTTGTGTGTATGTGTTCGTGAGTGTGATTATGAGCATGTGTGCAGGTGCAAATAAAAGGTAATCATTTTGTGTTTCAGCCAGCTTTCACTTTTTGTTTATGTGCTGTCTTTAAAAAAAAAAACCCTTTGAGAATCAATTCAGGCTCTACTTTATTGGATGGTTCTCTAATTTATATTCATTATCAGGCTTCAAAGATATTAAATTTGGTTCAACTTAAGGATCAAATAAGACACAGTCTGATACCTTGTGCAGTTTCCATCACAGCACTTATTATTGATCTATTAATTGTGTATCTCCTGAGCTAGACTGCAGTCTCTGAGTGTCGGTACCCATTCAGTTGCTCGTTATTGCTCCTGAACTTAACACAGAACTTAGTACACACTCAGAGCTCAATATTAAATTCAGAATGAATAAAAGGTTTAAATGCTTAGCCCCCCAGTCAGTTAGTACCTAATACAGTCCTTTTCAGTTTTTTCAATGATTTTTTGCACTTTTCTCTCCACCGAACTTTGCATGTAACCAACATGGGTTTTGATTCTTTACTGAATCTAATAATGTTCACAATTGCAGCAAATACATTTTTAGTAAATGCTTCATGCCAGTCACTGCTCTAACAGTTTTTAAAAGAGTAATTCATTTACTAACATTGAGACCATCTTCACAGAAACCTTAACACAAACCAGGTGGACTCTAGAAGCTGAAAAATGTTAAGAAACAGATTCTCCCCTAGGGGCTCTAGAGGGACACAGCATTACTGACATTTTGATTTTAGGACTTGTAGTCTAAAGAACAGTAGGCCTCCAGAACAGTAAGAAAAGAAATTTAAAGCCACTAAACTGGTGGCTTTAATGGCAGAAAGCAAAGAGGAACTAAAGAGCCTCTTGATGAGGGTAGAAGAGGAGAGTGAAAAAGCTGGCTTAAAACTCAGTATTAAAAAACAAACTAAGATCATGGCATCCAGTCACATCGCTTCATGGCAAACAGAGGAGGAAAAGATGGAAGCGATGACAGATTTCCTCTTCTTCAGCTCTAAAATCACTGTGGATGGTGATTGCAGCCAGAAATTAGAAGACGATCACTTCTTAGCAGGAAAGCTATGACAAACCTAGACAATGTATTAAAAAGCAAAGACATCACTTTGTCAACAAAGGTGCATACAGTCAAGGCTATGGTCTTTTTCAGTATTCAAGTACAAATGTGAGAGTTGGACCATAAAGAAGGGAGAGCACTGA
Source organism: Nanger dama (assembly GCA_917880005.1). Classification (NCBI taxonomy): domain Eukaryota; kingdom Metazoa; phylum Chordata; class Mammalia; order Artiodactyla; family Bovidae; genus Nanger; species Nanger dama. Next base: position 34,675,733 of record CAKJTW010000016.1, on the reverse strand, counting down.
AAAATTGATCCTTTCCAACTGTGGTGCTGGAAAAGACTCTTGAGAGCCCCTTGGACTGCAAGGAGATCAAACCAGTCAGTCCTAAAGGAAATCAGTCCCGAATATTCATTGGAAGGACTGATGCTGAAGCTGGAACCTCAGTACTTTGGCCACCTGATGCAAAGAACTGACTCACTGGAAAGACCCTGATGCTAGGAAAGATTGAAGGCAGTAGAAGAAGGGGACGACAGAGGATGAGATGGTTATATGGCATCACTGACTCCAAGAACGTGAGTTTGAGCAAACTCCGGGAGTTGGTGATGGACAGGGAAGCCTGGCGTGCTGCAGTCCATGGGGTTACAAACAATTGGACATGACTTGGTGACTGAACAACAACAAAACTAGTGGTAACTGTTTAGAGCAACAATAGAAAACTAATACAGGTGTTGTAATATACAAATGTATAGATAACCCACATTTTAGAGGACCAATTTCTGCTCTTCACAAAATAGCAATTTCTTTTTACAGACATAAATCAGATCAAGTTGTTTTATCTGCCTGAAAAACTGAATAGACATTTTTTTTTCTCAAGAAGGAAATGGAGATGCCTAATAAGTACATGAAAAGATGTTCAACATCACTAATTATCAGGAAAATGCAAATCAAAACCATAATGAGGTATCACCACACACCTGTCAGAATGGCTGTCATTAAAAACACCACAAACAACACATGCCGGTTAAGGATGGAGGACACAATAGAAGCCTTGTATATTGCTGGTGCGAATGTATTGCTGCAGCCACTGTAGAAAGCAGTATGACAATTTCTCAAAACACTACAGACAGAAATTCCACTTGACCCTACAATCCCACTCCTGGGTACATATCTGAAAAAATAAAAAACACTAATTCAAAACATACATGCACCCCAATATTCATAGCAGCGTTATCTACAACTGCCAAAATATGGAAACAATCTAAGTGTTCATCAACAGATGAGTAGTTAAAGATATGGTATATATACATGACATAATACTCCTCAGCCATAAAAAATAACAAAATTTTGCCATGTGGAGCAACATGGATAGACTTGGATATAATGCTAAGTGAAGTAAGTCAGACACGGAAAGACAAATCCTGTATGATATCACTTACATGTGGAATCTAAAAAATACATACAACTAACTAGTGAATTTAACACAAAAGAAGCAGACTTACAGATACAGAGAATAAACTACTGGTTACCAGTGTGGGTGTTTTTGTGGAGGCAGGAGGGCATTGGGCAGGGGAGTGGGTGGTATAAGCTCTTGTGTATAAAATAGGCTCAAAAATGTTTGTACAACACAGGAAATATAACTAATATTTCATAATAGCTAGGAATGGAAATTAACCTTTAAAAATTGTATAAGAATGTTTTAATTAATAAAAATTTTTAATTTGCTTAACTGGCTGGAGCCCTTTGAAGTTCCTATATTGCATTTGAAATCCACATGCTCACACACAACTTACAAGGCCTCATATGATCTGCCCTAACCTCACCTGTGCCAAGCTCTCCCATGCTCACTGCACTCCTGATCTCAGCCTTCTGTCAGTTCATGACTTCGACCCTGCCTTTCCGCTCCCTGCCTGTCTGCCTGGAACTCTGCTCTTCTGGCTCTTCTATTTGCCTTCTTCCCTTTCAGACTCAGTTTGAAAGTCACCTTCTCAGTGAGCCCTTTCTAAAGTAGGTTCCTCCCCTCATTTTCCTCTATCACAATCCTTGTTTCTTCCTTGTAATGATTTCATTGTTTACTTATTTATTGGCTGATATTTTCAGTAATGGCAAATTCTGGGAGGCAGGGAATCTGTCTTCATCTTAATGCTTAGCACAGTGCCTGCGATTTATAAACAGCTCGATGAATATTTGATGAATGATTGAATGAATGACTCCTTGAAATCAAAATTACATACACACATACACACTTTTCTTGAAGACATCATTTCTTCTGTTTTCTACCTGGTAGCATAGCTATACCCCCACAGGTAGAGTTTTCTGATACTATTACTTTCCAGCATCAATCTGGTCAGATCAAATTATTCAGGAGTTGTACAGAACATAATTCCTCCCTGGATACACATAGGAATGAAAGGAAAAAAAAATCAAGCTACTAAAAATTCCCTTCCTCTGCAGACTTTTAAACTGCTAATCAGCACAAGCAGCTTGTAGCAGATTGAGCTCAAAGTGTTGCTGAAATGGCACATAACTAATTTCAGGTGATTTAATATCTTACATTGCCCTAGTGAAAATATTGACACAGAAGAAGAATATGATTTGGAGTCTTTCTGCACTGCTGAATTCGGTGTTAGTTTTGGAGCCTCTATCAAGGCATTTCCATTAATCAACACTACTAAAGAAAGGAAGTCTGGGTGTGGCATCCAGAAACCACTGCCAACTTAGGAAAATGCTAGAAAATGGGCAAATGCTAGTTATCTGGGTATGAATATTTAGAACCCCTTTCCAAAAATGTATAGTTCACTTGGTCCATTTCAAAGTCACGTCCAGCAATGTTTCTTGAGTGGTCAATGGCAAATGCCTGTGGAGGAAATAGTCTCCCAAATATATTGTCAATACTCATAGATAATTACTTTTGTTAAGGTAAATACAGTGTTAAGATTCTTCTGGCAAAGTCACATCTTACTAACGGCGTCTCTAAGCACAAAGTTTTCTGTTTTGTTTTTGTGTTTTAGAAACAGGTCTGGTATACACTAACTGGAGCTCCCAGATGGCTCAGTGGTAAAGAACCTGCCCGCAATGCAGGAAGCATGGGTTCAGTCCCTGGAGAAGGAAATGGCAACCCACTCCAGTGTTCTTGCCTGGGAAATCCCATGGACAGAGGAGCCTGGCAGGGTACAGTCCTTGGGGTGAGAAAGAGTCAGACACTACTTAGCAACTAAACAGCAGCACATACTGACTTCTAGGGTTCAGAGGTTATTATTTTATTCATAAAAGCATTCTCTAGTATATTACATCATAACAACTCTCATTAACTTTATGAACAAGAATAGTTAAACTCTTCTCCTAACAACATTGAAAATAATACAAAAAGCAAGAAGACCTTTCCAACTGCCATAGAGGAAAGTCAAATTGAAATTATGGGACATCAAAAGAAAAATAAAACTGTAGTATTTTGAATTATTGTGCCATACACTTGCAAAAATGGATTTCACCCTCGTTGAGTCAAACTTCAAATACCAGTAATGCTATTTTTCTCACAGTACTTCAGTCTAAAGCTGTACCATTCGACACAGTTTTTAAATATCATTTGATCAGTAGTGCTCCTCTAAAATAAAGCAGTGCTTTTTAAACCTCATACTTTGTTCACATATATTTGCAGCTAGGTCTCAGATCCTACATTCTTAGGTTTAAAATATGTCAACTACATATATTCACACTCAGAACATGCATTATACCCATTTTTAAAGGTTTAGGCTGGAAGCTGACAAATTTGATTAAAATGACTGATTCATGGAGTCAGTGAATGAAAAATGAGTGGAAACACTGAAAGTCAAACAAATTCAGAAATCATAAAATGGCAAACTCAGAAGTAAATTTCACCATTGAATCATTCAGTAGATGTCAATGACACCTTTGTCAAAGTCAAGTTGTAAAGCTTTTGAGAGATGCTTCAATGCACAGAACAGTTTTATAATTAATCACCTAGTATGTGGCCAAGAAATAGATGTCACTTTTTGCCCTCAATAAACATGCAGTGGCAAAGGCGAATCCACTGACAATTTTAAGAGGTTTTCACTTTGCTGATGAATGCTTTATGAGAAAGCATAGCCTAAGAGAGTGAATGCAACATAAGTGAGGTTTTGTAGATATACAAAGGATCAATTATATACACATTTGTGTGTGTGCATGTACTTTAATGTGTTTAAATTTTCAACTTTTAGTCTTTAAATTATGCCTTGACACTGTTACTTATTACATGTGTATAATTAATCTTTATAAGAAGTTCCTTCAGAAGAGTTAAAATATTTCACATCACTGTAACTATTACTTTATAAACTCTACTAATGGAAGCAATTCTTCAAATAGAACTCTGAGTTTTTGTGTATTTCTAGGTATGGATGAAATATTCATAGCAATTAATACAGGGTGTATTATTCAAAGAGCTGTCAGAAGGAAGAATATCATTACGAACCAATACTGTGGGTGTTTACTTTTGTACTTTTTCTTAAAGTAAAATTCCTTAAAGTTGTAAGTTTATACAAAAATGTAAACAAGAATTTAGAGAATCATTAAGAGTTCATAGTCAGATCCCAATATTGGAATTCATTATAATTAATTTCCTTTCCTGTTTTTTTTTTTTTCATTTCACATGCATATTATGTATAGAAAACTGACCACAGAATGGTCATACCTACAGTATCTGAGCTTGCCTAACTAAGAACGAGGTCCTAGAAATAATAGTACTCTGAAACACAGAGAAGATATTAACACAAAAGGAAAAAAAAAAAGACAGTGCTGTTTTTCTATTGGTTCTCTGGTCACATCACAAGGTCACTGGCACCAAATAGCCCTATAATAGCTCAAAATGCCCATACTCTTGACCTCTCTGCCAATCAAGAAGGCATCTGGCTGGCTCCCTAAACACAGAAGCTGTGAAGTCACCATCTTCCAACTATGCTTGGCTTTCTCTAAGCCTACTCCAAATTAGGGTGGGAAGGCCTTCCAGAACTTGAGAAAAGCATGCATATCGTACTTTATCACATCAGGTTTTCTCAAACAGCACTAGATTACACTATGCCGAGGTATGTTGTGTTGATGTTACACTGATAAATACTGCTAAAAATCAAATGCTCATTAAATAGGGTTTGAACATTTTTTATTTCAGAGAAATTATAATTGCAATGGAATTTCTTCTTCAGCTTTCAAGTTCTGCCTCTTCTCTGACATCTTTTAGTAGTACAAGGAGATCCAACCAGTCCATTCTAAAGGAGATCAGTTCTGGGTGTTCATTGGAAGGACTGATGCTAAAGCTGAAACTCCAATACTTTGGCCACCTCATGCGAAGAGTCGACTCATTGGAAAAGACCCTGATGCTGGGAGGGCTTGGGGGCAGGAGGAGAAGGGGACGACCGAGGATGAGATGGCTGGATGGCATCACCGACTCGATGGACATGAGTTTGAGTAAACTCCAGGAGTTGGTGATGGACAGGGAAGTCTGGCATGCTGCGATTCATGGGGTCGCAAAGAGTCGGACACGACTGAGCAACTGAACTGACTGATGACTGAAGCTGGAAGTACTCTTTCTCTATTTCGACCACACATCATCAATACATTCCAATACAATGTAATATGTCAATTGCATTCCAATACATACATTGGCATTTATGCCTTTATTTTGCAGTGCACTTATTGCATGTCCCAGCTCTTTAATTGGACTGGAGGTTCATAACATTGCAGGAATGCAAGACACTAGAAAATCCATCTACACTCATTTTATGGGCATGCATTTAGTAGAAACTGTAAGCATCTTCAGGCCACCACTTGTGTCTAACTCCTCTTGGAGTCTGTCTATCCAGCGTTGTAATTTCCACACAGTAAGAACTTTCTAAATTTTCACATAAACACTAAATGCAGAATCAGAATGAAGAGAGAACAGGACACTGATGAATTTTTCTTAGGGATATTTTTACCCTCCTGGAGTTCAGCTGCATGTCCTAGAATAGTATTCTCAGTACCGATAGGATCTTAGAAGGTGGCTTTGGGCATGATGTAAGTGAACATCCTTTGTCTTTTAATCCTTCTGACTACAGAAACCTGAAAGGCTCAAGTAGGTCCTAATACATCATTACCAGCACTTTAACCTTACCAATCTATTTCATAAAGAAGGAACAGGATTGAAGCCTGAGGCCTTCAGCAGGCCACAGGATCTTGCTAGAATGTAGTGCCCTTGGGCTGTTTTCACTGTATTCACGTTTGTATGCACCTTTCATTATTTTCCCTGGTGGTGTTTCATTGATAGCAATGAAATCACACTTCCATTTTAAGTCATTGTCTTTATAATGAGCTAGCTAAAAGTTTACGTGAATTATGGTAGATGGCACAAAGATAGGACAAAAACTGTGACGATGGTTACGTTTCATCGAGTACAGTCTTAGAGCTGTAGATTATTGCGTGACCTGTAACTTTCAGAAGAAAGGAGAGCAGGAAATGTATTGAGAAGACAGACAGGAGCAGCGAGCTGTTCAGTAACCGGAGAGGGTCTCTAAGGATACAAGAAAGCACAGGGAATCATGAAGGCCGAGTCCGGCTGGCTGTGGAAAGCAAGTGTGACAGTTACTTGGCAGTCAAAGCAGTGGGAAGCCAGGGGGAGTTTTTAGGACGTAAGTGACATAGTGGTCAAAGTGACAAGCGAGAAAGGGGATTTTAACTGTGACATTTAGGTCTTAGTGGAGAAGGGTGACAACGAAAGGCAGAAATCTCGTGAGAGAAAGGTTGCAGTGGTCTAGTGATTAGAAGACTGAACAAGGAATTTTCCGGAATGGCTCATGAGAAATAAATCTTAGTGTGTCAAGAAGAAAGCTGAAGCAAGTTCTACAGTTGTTTAAAGTAGAGAAAGAATACAGAGGACAGAGAATGGCAAACTGCTAAAGGGAGATGAGAGAAAAGACACTCTCAGCTACAGTAAAAATATATTTTGCTAAATCAAAAGAAACTACAGGAAACCTAGGATGCTTGTGTTTCAGTAGTCCCAGTCATTTTTAAAAATAGAAACTCATTATAGAAACCTCAGCTTACAACTTCCACGAATTTCTGCCATTTGTTTCATTTTTTTCTCAAATCCAAGAGAGCAGAATTTAACATTTATAAGGCTTCAGGTTATATCATCGAAAAATGAAACCTGTTCAGAAAGTTTGTATTTCTTAAATAAGGAAACTTTTTATCAGTCACAAATGATTTGTCATTAAAAGACCTTTAAGACAAAATCATACAACCTGAGTCTAAGTTCTGTATTCACACATATGAGTTTAATGAGTTTCCTTAACTTTCTGAACAGGATGAATACATACCTTGCGTAAATAACTAGCTGTTATGAGTATCAAATTAAATGATGTATCTATACAGTGTCTTTCAGTCAAAGACAATTTACAGCATTACCAGGATAGGATTACATTCACCATAGCACAGCACTTTAGGGTTATGTATATTGCACATTGCCTGTGGAAATAATTTTTGCAGTATGAAAAATATGGTGCAGTACCTTTCAGCAGGATTGCAGGAGAAACACATCAACCTACTTTTATCAGAAGGCTGGGATTCACAGGTACAAGAAAAATGGCATGCATGGTTTCCAAGCACTTAGAGAAAAATGCCATGCTATAGAAGGAAGAATATGCTGGAACGTTTTGAGGAAATAGAGAAGCAATGAGAACACAAATTGAACATGCGTCAGGCATGGTGGCAGCTGCTCTTTAGCTTCTCTCAGTAAACATCCGAAGAGAAAGAGATACCCCAAGCACGCTACCCTGCTGTATCTTCTTCACCTGCTTCTTGTTCTGAGCAGAGAAGATATAGGTATAATGGTCCTTGCTACCCGTTAGCATCTTCACATTACAGTCATGCTTCTGGAAGTTACAGGTAAAGGAGGCTTGCTGCCAAATGCATAACCATCATTTCAGGCCAAGAAGCCTACTTCCTTTTCCATCTGTGGCTGTAATGGACAAATAGAAGGAAATGGAGCAGCTCTTTTCTTCCCCTCCTCAAGTCGGAGATTTGCGCAATCTAAGTAGTCTCCTTGATTCCTGGCATTCCAGTTTGACCTTGGCCCTTCTGACTCTGATGAAGAGCCTCCTGGTTCTCCCAAGCCCAAACCACTTCTAAGGTAAAAGGAAAAGAGTAAGGATAAACATTAAGTGCATCAGAGGACAAAAGCCCAGAGCCCAGACAGAAGCCCAGAAAAGCCCATCCCACTAAAGAATCTTTGGACAAAACTATTCTTGGCCAGCTTACCCCTCTTTTATCTCAGCTCTAGCCTCTCTCTCCAGAAAAAACTATGAGTACTTTCATGGAGCCGACGTTCACCCTCATGTCACACTCCCTTCTCAAAGTCAGGTTTCTTCCTGAGCTTAAGATATCTAGGAAGATATTTAGGTATTTAGGAAGATGTTTAGAAAGACTTAAGATATTTAGGAAGTGAGGAAGAGAAAGGAGTGTCCACTTGGGACAGAGAATGGTTCTACTTGTTCCTCATTTTATTCCACTCTCTGTATCAATCATGTGTCACAGCAGGATTGATAATTCTGTTATCAGCATGGCTTTTACAAAATTTCTTCCTATCCTATCTACTAGCATCCCCCAACAATGTAGTTAGAGGAGTCCTCCCTTTGAAAAGGGGTTGGTCTTTGATAGCTTGGGCCAATGGATTACAGTGGAAGTGTTGCTCCAGGGCTGGACTTTAACAAAATTGACAGTTTTCTAAGTTGAGCTCTCAGAGCCCTGAGTCATCATGTAAAGTCCAACAACCTGTTAGAGAGACCGGTGAAAAGGCCATGTAGCTACATGAAAAGGAAAAGGAGACCAGCTGAGCTCCATGCAACTGGCCAAAACAGGACACATGCAAGTGAAGCCACCTTGGGGCCACCAGTCCAACTTAGCCACCATCTAAAAATCACCATGTGACCTCAGTTGTCGTGCGGTAGAGCTAAAGAAATCACTCACAAAATAATGAGATTTCATAGATTGAAATTTTAACTTGTTTAAGTTATGGGTTAGTTTACTATGTAGCAGTAGATAAATCGGACAATGCCCCTTCACATTTTACAAACTGCTATTAATACGTGATCACATTTCTGAATCAGCTTTCATCATTGCCCTTCTTAGCTACACATAAGCCTCCAGGTATTTTTCTTCCAAACAATAACCAGCTTGTACATTTCCCCAATAATCTCAGATGCAAAACACATATCTACTGAGTTCTTAAACATATGGTGAATTCCCAGTACACAATTCAAAAAGAAATGATGAAAATAACATGAACTGAATTTCAGAAGTCAATGGAATGGTGATGGTACTTACAAATCACAGTTTCCCTAAGTGATAGTAAGAGTATACAAAAATGAACCATGATTCCCTTGCAGAGGGTGGTACGAAATCTCATTTGCAAACAATAGTACCTTGGATAGTTACCAGTGCATTGCTTCTAGAAGGATATCTTGTAAAAGGTTTGGAGGTTTTATCATTGCAGTTTTGTATTTAACATTCTTAAGCAGCTGTATCACTAGTTAAGAGGGCTTTGGATGATTTTCAGATAAACGATCTGTACTCCTATAGGTGATACATAAAAATATTTCTTTGTTTTATCTTAAACTGTATTGTGGTTTCTTACTGACTCAGGACCAGCCATATACACACGATCTTTGAGTTGTCTTTTTCTAATCTTTCTATCCTTCTCCCTTGCTGAAGAGATGTTAGCTGTGAATTCTTTTGCTGTGAATGAATCCGCAACATTTCCTTCATCTGTTCTAACCTGCAGTTTACACTTCATCATCCACTAAAATAAAACAATTGAACCTATTGAGATGGTTCTAAATTAAATGTAAACAGTCACTGAATGAGGCAAGTATTTCCATAATAAAATGTTTGCAGTTGGTGAATTTTTGCAGAGATAAGATTTAGGTTGCTATGATTTCTTTTTTTTTTTTTTTTTTGGGTTTTAGATACTAGCCTAGAATTTAAATACTGGAGGTAGCTATGAGTAAACTCCAAATGAATACCTATCATTATAGTCACTGATCTATATTTTCAGTCTTATTTGCAGTAGTAAAACAGTATGGATAAAATGAGTGTTTAATATCATTAAATACTGAATGTATCATTCAGTATTTTAGGACATCTACACAGGTCAAAATAGATTGGGATTGAAAGGATTTAATAGCATACATTAATTAGGGAATAATAAATTACTCTGTATAATTCAAGGCCTCCAATCTTATCTTTTAAATATGTATGTACTTGGAGTAGCTGCATAATTACTTCAGTCTTCCTTCCACCTCAGTTTTAGACTGAATTGCGAACAGTGCACACCCTTCTGCCCACCCCATGCACGGATACACTTACAACCACCCACATAATCTTATTTCATTTATGGAACTAGTTTTAAATAACCAAGAACATATTGGAATGCAATCTTCAAACATACTAAAAGCATTGCAAATCCAGCTGAATAAAAATCAAGACTAGGTCTTCTGTTCCTTTCATAGGACACAGAACCAAATGTGCAGCCAAATTATCCTTCCATTAAGGTCACATTCTCGTTTTGGAGAGGAGAAAATCAAAGGAGTCTACCCTAGAAGCATCCATTCTGTTAAACTTGGGAAATGATGACACACACCTTGCTGTCCCTCCTCATCAGTTCAGAATTTGGAGGGGCAAAGAAAGTGGAATGCATGCTCAATTGAGGCAGTAAATACTAGCTGTAGCAGACTGTTTTACTGTTAAATACAGTAATGGGTTTTTAATGGCTGCTGTCCAAAGTTACACAGGAGAAAAATGGTTTATTAGTAATAATAATAGCTGGCACTTTTATCTTCAAAGCACTTTACAAATATTAGCTCATTAATCCTCTAACTGCCACTGGGAGGGTGCGTTAATGTTTTCATCCTCAGTTTACAGCTGGTGAGACAGGAAAATAGAAGGTAGAAACCAAGTTTTCAAAAGGAGGTTTTGTGTATAGAGGTCAATTTCCAATTCAAACAACTCATATCAATTTTTATATGTAATTGAATGGCATTCACTCTGACGATTGTTATTCCTTTTTGAGGGGATAGTAATTAAAGGTCAAATCCAATTTTTTTGAACTTGAGTCACATGAGATGCACCTGAATTGCTCATTCCTGGTCCTTTAGCACTATTTCAAGCAAATCAATTGTGTTCAGAATCTATTCAGCCCAAATCAATTACACGCAGACACTTGTATGCATGGAAAAAGGTCTCTTGAGACCCTTTGAAATTTAGCTCCACTGAGAGTTGCTGGAGATCACAATGTGAAACAAGGTCAAGGTCAAATTTAAACACCTTTATTCTGGCTTCCTATTTTTAACCATTCACTCAGATCTCCTTTCCGGAAAATACTATATGTCCCAAATTAGTGAACAATAATGAACAACCCAAACAATCTATTACTCCTTCTGGTGTAGTCTGTAGATGGTAAAATTATTATTGGTTTTCTTTCTTTACTTGCCACCAAGGACAATGTTTTCAATTCTTTGCCATTGTACAATGCCTTAAGTATTTTAATTGAATAAACTATTTCCCCACTGTGTCATTAGATGCATTGTAGCGAACAAGTTTACAAATTCTCTGAATTTATAATACAAAAATAAACGCATTTGTTAAGGAGCCACGTGCTATACTCCAAAGAAGCAGGCATGGATCAAACAAAAGCCTTACAGCAAATTCATTCCATATAGTCCAAGGAAATGGGATCTACTGTCTAGACACAGCAAAAAGCAAACACATTTCTGCCACTATTACATAAAAAGTCTTTTGAGTCAGTGATTGAGAATGCTATTATTATTTTGCATATTAAAAAATTAACATTTTTCTCAATACCACATACCCCCAAAATCAAATACCTCTCAAAATTCCCAAATATATTGATCATGCCTAGAATAGGGTTGCTTTTTTCCTCCAAAGCCTTATCTTAATTGACAGCTGTTAATAAAGACAGTGTCACCATTATGATAGGTGTCATCAAAAACAGCCAGCCTGGGATATGGCATCTGCCATTGCCAACTATGTCTATCTTAATCTGGAGTGGCAGATACGCCTTTGTGGAAATGCCAACCGTGTAATGCAATTGGATACATATAATACCCAGATGTGAGGGAAATCTATGCATATTGAGATTACAGAGTATCAGAAACATTTCTGCCAAGAAATAAAAGATGGTAATGAAGGCAACCAAAAGGTTTGATGAAGGTGAAGGTTGATTTTTACATATACTAGTGCCCAGGACACATTTCAGGAGGACTCAGACATCAGAAACCTCTATAACATGATTTTGCAGAAAACACAAATGTCTTTCTTTCCCAATGTATCTCCCACATGGGAGTGTCTCACAGCAAATCTTTGCAACAAGAATTTTAAATCTTTTTAAATGCCACCACTCCAAGGATTAGCATTCAATATCATTTAATACTTTAGGAGGAGCCCTTAATTATCTACTTTCCATATGACAAAATAATACACAGAAGAGGCAAATCTGGATGGCCCTTGACAAAGACCATAGTTAGAGAATCCTGCTAATCCTGGGGTGCCAGTACTATGGATATTGCCCAGGTGGGAAATGAAGTCCAAGAGTAAAGAGAATGGGTATGTAATGAACTGAATGTATGTCTCTTCCAAATTCATATGTTGAAACCCTAATCTCAATGAAAAGCTACTTGGAGGTGTAGCATTTACAAGGGAATTGAATCATGAGGGTGGTGCCCTCATGAATGTGATTAGTGGCCTTATAAAAGGGATACTGGAGAACTCTTGAACTCTTTTTGTCCTTCTCACCATGAAGGTATAATGAGAAGTCAGCAGTCTGCAAATCAGAAGAAGGCTTTCATAAGAACCAGACTATGCTGGAATCCTGTCCCCAGAACTGTGAGTAACAAATTTCTATTGTTTATAAACCTCCCCTTCTGTGGTACTTTGTTACAGTAGTCTTGACTAAGATGGGGTGTTTAGGGGTCTCTTGGACGCAAAGGTAGCACAGGGTAGTAGTTAAAGAGCTTGAGGCTGGAGATTAGACACTTTTGAGTTGGAGTACTACTGGCTTGGCCACTTCCAAGTCATACTGTATGACCCTGGACAAAGACACCCTATGCCTGTGACACTCAGCATTAAATGAATATTATCATAACAGTACTTTCCTCAAAACACTGATGCAGAGATTATAAAATACATCATTAACATTTAGTAAGGGACAGGTAATTTAACTGTTTGCCTGGCATAGCCTCAGTTCTGTCTCTAGCACAAAGCAGTTACTCAATAAATGTCTCATAGCACATCCAATAAATCAACCATTTAATCAGTCAACGTATATTGGAATTAAGGAAGCTATTAAAAAAATCGAATCTCCTTATCTTTGGGCAGGGTTATATTCAACCTTGGACAGAAAACTGGTGAATTTTTCAGTGTTTCCCCTAGACTCATTGCATTCCCTCAGCTTATATGTTAACTCTGAATTTGCTTTTTAAAAACAAATCAGTTATACAATATTTCTTTTTTCTTTCAAAGAAGGAAATTTAAAAGCTGTAGAGTGTATTATGAACTGAGTTACATATGATGGTATCTGCACTTTCATTCTGGCTTCACCACTGCCCAGCCCACTATTCAACCTTCAGTTCAGTTCAGTCAGTTCAGTCGCTCAGTCGTGTCCGACTCTTTGCAACCCCATGAATCACAGCATGCCAGGCCTCCCTGTCCATCACCAACTCCCAGAGTTCACTCAAACTTATGAGCACCAAGTCGGTGACGCCATCCAGACATCTCATCCTCTGTCATCCCCTTCTCCTCCTGCCCCCAACCCCTCCCAGGGTCTTTTCCAATGAGTCAACTGTTTGCATGAAGTGGTCAAAGTATTGGAGTTTCAGCCTCAGCATCAGTCCTTCCAATAAACACCCAGGACTGGTTTCCTTTAGGATGGACTGGTTGGATCTCCTTGCAGTCCAAGGGACTCTCAAGAGTCTTCTTCAACACCACAGTTCAAAAGCATTAATTCTTGGGTGCTCAGCTTTCTTCATAGTCCAACTCTCACATCCATACAGGACTACTGGAAAAACCATAGCCTTGACTAGACGGACCTCTGTTGGCAAAGTAAGATCTCTGCTTTTCAATATGTTATCTAGGTTGGTCATAACTTTCCTTCCAAGTGTTGAATGTCAAGGGTCTCAGAAAAAGTCAATACTTGTCTTTCACTTGAACCTTTGCACAGGAGATGTGTTTTTCTTTGAACACATCAATATATAAGACATCCCATAGTAAGCTGATATCTTGTCACATCACTTTGTTTAGTGGTCTTCAACACAGTAACAAACTAAATTCAGAGTCAGCTCTAATAGCAATACATCATTAAAAATCTCCAAAATTTTCTCACCAATTTACTTTCTATTACTTTGGAAACTATGTTCCTTAGCCAGGATAAACACAAATTTCTCATATCAGGATGCTACCAATATATCCCTGATCTAGTTTCTCATCCTCTTTATCCTGATAACACTGCACCACAGAGAGGGAGCCCTTCAGAGATCCAAACATCCAGGTCACGATGACTTTAGGTGATCAGAGTATTATCTGAAGGTATCTCCATCTTGGGTACATCTGTAATTCCTAGAGCTAAAATCACCACTTACAGCAAAAGCTTTTGTTAGGGGGGAACCTCTGCTAACCTGTTACCAAAGAAGCTAGAATCCATTGTTTGCATTATTCACTGTGCTTTACAGCTTTCTCTTGGAAGGCAGAGATAATTCAAGGGAAAGGGGAAGTTTGTTTTGAAGTTTGAAGCTTCAACTGAAACCCACTTCTGGCCATGAGCATGCCCACCTGGGGCAATGAAGGAGGATCAGAGGAAGGAATGAATAACAAAGGGGAAGGGAAAATGATGGCCCTGAATGCAGATTTCAGGATTCTCCTGAAATCTTTGTTCAGCTTTTGTCAGTTCAGGTTTTCTTCTTCCCCCTTACACAAGTTCCATAAATATGAAGCTTTCAGGGTGTGCTGGATATCCTTCAGTAGCTCTCCAGATTCATATTTATTCTCCACCTTCCTCCAGGCTGCTCTGGGCAGAGGGCACCAACTGCAGCACACCACTTGGACCAGGCTCCTTTGTCCTCTGACTGCTGATGGGTACAGCCACTGGGAGGAAGAAGGAGGAGACCCTCGGGTAGGAGGAGACCAGTGTCCTGCAACTTGACAATGGCTGTGTTTCTCTAAAATCACAGGTTCTATCCGCAACCTGGAGAAGGCAATGGTACTCCACTCCAGTACTCTTGCCTGGAAAATCCCATGGATGGAGAAGCCTGGTGGGCTGCAAGTCCATGGGGTCACTGAGGGTTGGACATGACTAAGCGACTTGACTTTCACTTTTCACTTTCATGCATTGGAGAAGGAGATGGCAACTCACTCCAGTGTTCTTGCCTGGAGAATCCCAGGGATGGGGGAGCCTGGTGGGCTGCCGTCTATCCGCAACCTTCCCCAGAGCTACGGCTCCCATCCTTTCAGTAACTTCTTTCTCCTGTCATCCCTCTAGACTAAGGGCAGTAATAGCCCAGGGTTGCTTCAGCAGCCTTTCCTTGTTGGCTTCCCTCAACCCTGCCCCAAAAGATGTGGTTGGTTTCTTCTTTAAACTCCCTTCAATTGCCCCATATGAGTACCACTTATATACAAGGGGAAAAAAATCAAGTGAAAGCAAGAGAGTGTCAACTTTTACCCAGAGGAAATAAAAAACTCTGGGTCCTTTTACACTGCCAAGAGAACATGCTACCCTGTTCCACTGGATGGTACTCTGCCACCAGGGCATTCAAGTCCAATACTGCAAGATCATCGCGTCTCTCAAGATGAGTCAGAAATATGAATTTTATGTGAAATCCCTGGTTTTAAAATAGTGGCTTAAATATTTTCTAAATATGTCTTAGGCCAAAGAAAACACATATGTAGCCTGGGTTCAGTCCAAGGGACATAGGGCTGGATCTTAAATAGACTATGGTGCCTCTTAAAAAAAAATCTTTCTGTTATAATGCAGAATTATATCAAGAAACATAGAAATTTTCATCTATACAACTCTTTCCTACACAATTAATTAATCTAAAAATAATAACTTTCTCTCCCTCATTTGAAATTTCATAGCTAAAACAGAACTATCAGGAACCCAAAAGTGACAAGAATCTTGTCTAGGATTCTTATCTAGATTGTTCTAAATGTATGAATCTAATCAAATCACATAGTTTCTGCATGGCTCTCTCCATTCATCCGCAAAATCAGGATAATGACTTTTTTCCTACCATCTTCACAGGGACATTTGGCTGAAAAATGAAATAATATAGTAAATGAAAAGCACATTTGAGCTCTTCAGAGAATAAAGTGCTGTATAAACCAAAGGGATTACTAAGAAAAACCTCAGAGTTTTGTCAGAGCTTTTCTTCTTTTCCAACCACATTTCATGATGCCAAGGTAACTGTAAGTCAATGCCTCAAGCCAGCACAATGTTATAGAAGACCTCTCCAAATCTAAGGCAGTGGTTCTCAACTCTGGCATTACTATTTCACTGGAGTTTTTCAAAACTCGACACGCCTGGTCACCACTTCCAAGAACTCTTACTGAATTTATCTGGGTTGGCACTTTTTAAAAGTTCTCTAGATGATTATCACTTCAGTCAAGCCTGAAAACTACTATCCAGGATTTTTCAAACGTGAAACAATCACTACCTGCATATGAACATCTAATTGATGTAATCAACAAAGTTCCATGATTTTAATAGTAACATAATGTACTGTGCCATGCTGTGCTGAGTAGCTCAGTTGGTCCGACTCTTTGCCTGCTAGGCTCCTCTGTCCATGGGGATTCTCCAGGCGGGAATACTAGAGTGGGTTGCCATGCCCTCTTCCAGGGCATCTTCCCAATCCAGGGATCAAACTCAGGTCTCCCGCATTGCAAGCAGATTCTTTACCAGCTGAGCCACCACTAAGTTCACACTTATTCATATACATAGACACACTCATGTCTTTTATCCATTCACACACTGAGCATGGAATAAAAATTATTATAATAAAAAGCCAGAATTTATTGATTGCTTAATGCATTCTAGTAAGTTGTCTACCTAGACTGCTGCATATAACGCTCATAATAACACACATGAACTGAGTACGGATTTGTTGTTGTTCAGTCACTAAGCCGTGTCCAAATCTGTGCAGCCTCATGAACTGCAGCATGCCAGGCTCCTCTGTCCTCCACTGTCTCCTGAGTTTGTTCAGTTTCATGTGCTCTGAGTCAATGATGCCATCTAATCATCTCATTCTCTGCCCCTCCCTTCTCCTTTTGCCTTCCCAGCATCACAGTCTTTCCAGTGAGTTGGCCCTTCACATCATGTGGACAAAACATTGAAGTTTAATGAATATTCAGAGTTGATTTCCTTTAGGACTGACTGGTTTGGGTATAGATAGAGGTCCACATCTCCACAGACAAAATCAGTTTTAGGGAGGTTAAAATGACTTACTCAGGACCACGCATTGAGGAATTAACAGAACTGGACTGGGAACCCTGGCAGCCTGACTCTTACAGCCATGATATTTATGTAATAACTACCACACCCTGTTTGCTTCCCACTGTGACAGAACCTGTAGTGTTTAAAAGGTAAGTAAAATGAAGCATGTGGCCTCAAAAAGATTCTGCCATCTGATAGGGGAATGTGATGCAGACTAAACTTCACAGGTTAAACAGGGAAATGGTCCTCCCTGGAATGAGGGAGAGGTGGATTGGAAAATGGGCAATGCCTGGCTATACTAAGCTTCTACTTCACAACTAGAGAGGAAATGAGATGTACTCAGACATTCAAAGAGAGAATGTAATGAGACCACCAGGGGAAAAAAAAAGGCAAAACAAAAACTGGTCAAAGAACAGACTGCATTTATATATTAGCCATTCAACACATTTATTATTCTTATCACCTCCTAGTATCACTTGGATTGAATGTTTATGCCTCCCTAAATTTACCAAATTATCATCTCTACCAGCAAACCACAACTTCTGAAGAATTCACCACAGTTCAAAATTTATTTCTGATTCTTACTGAAAAATTATACACAAACCCAACTGTAACACACATGTACACACACACACACACCCACACACACAGACTCTTAATGTGACTTCCAAAGAGGTAAACAAGTTGCAATTTTTGGTAGTAATAAACTAATGTGAAAATTAAGTAAAAATTTTTACAGAAAAATTTTAATAACTGAAAACAGAATATTCTTTCTCTTTGTACTTTTATTATCTAAACACAATGGGGATGTAAGCAAGACCATTTTTTTATCCACAATACATAAAATCTCAATTAGTTATGGTCTATTTGTGCACTGACTAAAAACATTCGTTAACAAAACAGAATTTTCTAGTTTACTGGATAAATATACCAGGAGAAATTGCAGAATAATGTTAGGTTGCCAAGCAACCGCTGCTCTACTCTCTCATTCATCAAGCTTCTTATCCCAGTGCTAGAGAATTCCAACCAATTTGTTTCTTGGGAAAATTATAGTGACTTTCAGTAACACAATAACACTTTTATTCTCAGAAGATAAACTTAGATGTTCTTTTGATCAAAGGGATGTGTTAATTCATTATTCTCTATGTGGTGCTAATGAGAAAGCTATAATTAACCAACTACACTATTGCGACACACATAAAATAAACTGCAGTAATTAGTAATGTTTAAGGTGTTAACCAGCCTCCAAAATTAGAAAATACAGAATCTTTCCCCCAATAAAGATGCAGAGAAAGGAGAAATCACCATAGCTAATTAAACTGAGAATTGTTTCCATTCCCTACCCTCCTCCCCCTGCAAAAATGGGAGAGGCACAGGATCACCAAAATGTGAGAGATTTCATTTCAAAAGCAGAGAAAATGGCTCAGTGCCAAAATTTACCTGTAGGTAGACATAAATGCTGGAGAATAATGTAATCTTTTCTTTGAAAGAATGCTTAGCACAATATTTTTCCAGGAATGAATAGAAAGAATATTATGCTTTCACTCATTAGCTGTGTTAACTTAGCATATTGTATGTAAATCACCATAATAATTGCATTCTCTTCAGACTGAATTAGTTAGTTAGAATGAAGCTGTAATCAAAATGTTCATAATTGAAAATATAGTATTCTTGGTCTCGTTTTGAAAAAATAACAAGGAACACTGATTGAATCAAATAATACAGTTCATCATTGAAAATAGCCTCTCTAGGTTATACCTTAGCATGTCAATTAGCTCCCAAATCTGGATTTGCCATGGTTTTTTACTGTTACCCTTTGTCTTCAGCCTAACTTCAGCTTTCCACGTGCAGAATCTAAGATTGACTTTTTAGATTTTAGATTTTTTTTTTTAGGAAAAATATAAAATAGTAAAAAGCTAAATTTTGTTTCTGAAATGTATTAGATTCTATGCACTGCTGGCTGTCATAAATCAAAGGGCAAAATAATTTCCAATAAATGGAACATTTAATGCCAATGCTCCTGGGAAAGAATATGTAAATGATCACATGAATTTCAGGCAAGCTGTCACAGTAATTCCTCAAGGTACCCTTTAAAGATGACATATTCACTGTGAAGAAGGGGGCATTGGTTGTCTTGCAAAAGTCAAACTTGAAGCAATACTCCACTATATGAACTGATACAGGGCTTCCTGACATTCATTTCTTCAAATCTAATGCCATTAGCCACCCTCTATTACTTAATTTTCTTTCATGAGATAAAAATTGGTAGAATCTCAAATCTGCCTTAAATCATTACTTTTACTTATATTTCCCCATAAAAAAATGAGTCTGTCTAAAATATTTTGAAAAGCAAATTTGGGTCAAACAACCTTCAATCTTCAAAGATTTCAGAAGCTAATTATAAAAACCAAGCTCCGATTCAGCAAATATTTCCCTAGGTGAGGTCTATTTTGTAAAAGTCATAAGGAGCTTTGTGGGTGACATCTGTCTGGTTTCAGTTGCTTCAGAGCCATCAAAATATGCCAAAATTCTAAAAAGCAGGTAATTTTGAAATGAATTTAATACTAGTTCATTTAATGACATGAATTCACTTTAAGGTAATAAATATATTATGTGCACTATCAAATTCTAGCAGACTTGTAATTAGGTAAAGGGGATATATAACTTGATCATTACTGGATACGTTGGAGCACCTGTACAACCAAGAGCAGTAAATAAACATCCATAGCCTTTTCTTTAAAGGAAAGGACACATAAGCTGCAACAGAGAACAATCTGGAAAACATACATTAATCATCACAGTCCCGAACCTCTGCAGTGAAGAACAGAAACATGCCTGGAAAGAGATTTTAATGAACTGTCCTAGCCAGTACTCTAACTTGCCCAGAAATAACTATTTGTTTCCATTTATTCACTGACAATATTCAAGAGTTTGTGAGCACACTATGTGCTCTGCCATTACTGGAGGGAAATCCACAGCACTACTTAAGTCCATAAAATAGAAACCCCCATTATACACTAGACTCTAGAACCAAGTTAAATTTTGAAAGTCACAGGGTGATCCATCCTAAAAATAATGAAATTAAGCCAACTGCAACATTAGCAGATGAGAGAGGAAACATTTTTACACACAAAGCAGTAAAGCCAATTTTTTGTTCTCTTGTCACTAAGTTTCCCTAAACAGCTTTCTAAGCTTCTTTCACCATCCCAGTTGGTTAATTTATGTCTTCCAATCTGTTGGAAATCAAAGCTTTGTAGAAGATAAACTGGACAGTAATACTAATATCAATCCATGGTCTCCAAAATTAGAAATCAGTATTTTGCCTTCAGTAAAAACGCAGAGAAAAGAGAAGACACCCTATCGACTTAAACTGAGGATTAATTTATAACAGAAAACGGGGTCAGCAACCATAACTTTAGTGTTGATTACACATCAGACGCTGAGCTAAACTGTTTACTGGAATTATCTTACTCCACTTGTTCAAAAACCCAAAAGAAAGGTATTGATACTATCCTTATTATTTAAAAGGGGAAATTGAGGCAGGGTATAAACGACTCATCCAAAACCACACATCTCAGAGCTATGAACCCACGTCAGCGCGGCGAGAGACTCTGCCTTGCACGAGCCCAGGTGGCTCACCAGTTGCCCACCCCGCGCGCACGCGCAAACGTGCCCCCCACCTCGGGCGTTCCGTGAGCGCGCCATCGCGCACGCGCATGCCCTGGCACCACTTGCCAGCTCTGGGGGCTCTTTGGGAGCTCCCCCACCCCGGCGGAGCTGAACCCCAGCGCCACTCGCGTTTGGATGAACCTAAGTCTTCCTCCGCGCCTTGTCGCCCTGCTGTGTCACTACACACCTGCCTTCAGTAGCTCACCTCCTACCCCTTCGCCGCCCGCCCTTCGGCTGACAGCCTGACCACCCAACCCCGCACGCGCCCCAGGATGCGACTCGGGGTGTGGGTACCTGAGCCCTCGCGGTGGCGGCTTCTTCAGCCCCCGGCTTTTCGCACGAATTCCTCAGTCCTGCCCCCGGCTGAGAAAGTGAGGCTCGCAGTGAGCAAGAGGAGTGGGAATGCAGGGGCTGGCTGGTGTTCCCCAGCTTCCCGGCTCCAGTCCCAGCTCTCCAGATTAATCACTTTCTCCCTGCTCCCCCAACCCCCACGCACACTCTCACTCAAAAAAGAAGAGAGGGAGAGAGGCACAAAGAGGAAGAAGGGACCATCCGTGACTGGCATCTCTTAGCTCCCCCAGCTCCGCTACCAGGGAGCCATGGCAACCACGCCCCCGGCCTGCCCCCTCATCCCCTCGGTGGTCTGGGGAGGTGGAGCCCTAACCCTCCCGGTTTTCTCATCCCCCACCCCCCGCCCCACCAACCCAGGTGTCCAAAATCTCCTTTTCAAGCTGGCGGCGCGCATCAAACCTCACCGGCATGTGTAATCGTCCCTTGAGAGTAGGAGCATGACAGTGGGGCGGCTGTGTTGGAGAAAGAGAACTGAGCCCTACGACCCAAGAGATGGTAGGGGGCAGGGAGGAGTCATGCCAAGACTGACCCTCAAACCCAGCCGGGTGAGGCTGGAATCTCCAGGAGGGTCTGGAATCCTCTCCAGAGGGTAGCAAGAGATGCAGGTAAGGGAAGCTGGAGAAAAGACAGAGTCAGCCTACCTACCCGTGACCAGGAGGAGAAAGTGGGAGCTGGAGGATTCGAGGAGCTGCTTTACTCCTTCCCACCGACCAGAACCTCCTGAAGCCAGCCTCAGCCACCAGGGGGCGGGGCTGGGAAAGGGGTGTCTCTAACTGGCCGAAGGCTGAGGGAACCTCGGACCACCTTACTTTATGCAATGACGGAGCCCTGACTACGCACCATCACCGACCCACCATGGGTTGAATCCCTCCCCGCTGGAGCAAACCCATTATCCTCCTTGGATCTCGCTCAAAGAGTTGGGGAGCTCCCCGGGGCTAACAAGACAGAAGCACATTAATCACCGCCCCCCACCCCCAACCCCGGCACACCTGAGTCGCCCCCAGTACCAGATCCGTCCTGTACCTTCCTTCGAGGAAACCGCTCCTTTAAGCTGGCTTGGAGCGGGAGAAGGGCGTGGAAGTCCAGCAGCTCCCGGCGGATGCACGGGAGTTTCTCGCCGGCAGCTCCCAGCCGATCTGCACGCGGGTCTGCCCGCGGAGAGGTCGCCGCGCCCCTCCCACCGCCGGCTGTGGCCGCGAGGACGCGGACCTGTTCTGGCTTGCTCTCGGATCCACACCCTCCCCGCAGAGGGAGGCTCGCGCAGCTCCTCTCTGCGGTGGTTCTGCCCACCCACCCCACACCCACGCCGCTTATTTCCCCTCCCTTTCCTCGCTCCCTTGGGACAGAGAGAGTTTCAGGCTTAAGACTTTTATTTCACGGTGAAAAGCAAGGGACGAAGCCCAAACTTTGCTCGCCATTTTCTACGTCTATGTTTAAAAGAGGTAGGATCTGCCCCTTTTATCTGCAAAGAGAAATTTTAAAGTCCGTCTGCCCTCTGATAGCTCCACTCCATACATATTCCAGACACAGGTCGCCAGTCTGGTTTTCTCCCAGAGCTGCATGTTGGAGGGGTGTGGTGCCATGGACCTATTTAAAATTTTTTTTTTCTTTTTGCTATCATTACTCATTTAGAGGCGTGATGAGGCTTGCTATTTAATTTACAAATGATGCTACTTCCGTAAACTGGCAAATTATTGTTATTTGAATGTATGCACCTTCTTCTGTTACCATTTTTAATTGTCCTATTACTTATGGTCAGTAATTTTATAACATTGTTCCGTAACATTTTTCCTACTTATTCTGTATTACTTCACTAATGAATTAATCAATTATAAAATAGAAAAAAGTCTTGGGTACTTATTTCCACTTCTGTTGCCTTATTAATTCTCCCTAGAAATGCAATTTTTATTTGAAGATTCCAAAATTAATCTGGGAAAGTTACAATCTTTGCAGTATAAAGTGATTTTTATACCCCTTTCATTTTTTCCTCACCATAATCATATTTTCCAAAAATTTCACACAGTACCACTTTTTAAAAAATTTTGTTGAATTTAAGTTCTCTTTGATGGTTAAAGAATCATTGACTTCTAAGTTTTACTCTAAGGCAGTGAGATTGACCTTACAGTCTGGTTTTGTCCACTGAACAATGAGGGCATTTAGAGACGTGAGCCCCCTCAGAGTTGGATGCCGCTATAGTGAGCAGCAAGGGGAAGGCAACTCAGGATTCTGCTTCAGAAGCAATTGAATAAAATATTTTGAAAAATGAATAAATGGACTTTTAAATTTTAATAATTGCTAACCTTGGAGCTCCAATTCTGTCAGTTCATGTGTGGGCATGGCTGTTACTGATTGTATGGCAAATTGCAAATGCAAGTGAGGGCAGGATGTGTCCTGAGTTTAAACTGAACTGCTGGAGTAATTTCTTTGCCTGAGGCATCATTATTCACATGGCATGTTTTCTAAAGTAGAAACAAAGATAGAATATTGAATAAAATTCCGACAGGGAAAGTACTGTATCTGTAAGAAAACATTTCAGAGGTCAAGAAGACACAAAGCTAAGTTGATCTCCTGAGTATCTCACCTTCTTGTGAGCATCTGCTGAGCCGAAGACTCAGAACTCCAACCTGGTCAAAGCAACAGAGTACTGAAACCTATTGCTCTTCTTTGCTTTATGGTATGTTTGCTTGACATTTGGATTCCTATTTAAAAAAAAACAAACAAATGTTTGTTCAGCACCTACTAATTAGCAGTCATTGTTCTAGGAGCCAGGGTACAGTGGAAAATTCAACAGGCAAGGCTAGTTGCTTATTTTTAAATTAACTACCCAAAGATATATAAGAGAATAGCAAGGCATGATACCTGAAACAAGAAGATGATGTGTCAGTTCTTAAACATGAGTTTTGCTTGAAAAGGGAAAAAACATGATTCTGCATGTAAACCAGGAAATAGCCCAAGAGTAAACCTATGGCTTAAGGACAAACATTAAGTCCTCATGTACACAAAAAACTTTACCCCAGGCAAGCACATTTTAAGAAAGAAGGGGGGAGAGAGGGAAAAGGTAGGCTAGGGAAAAGGAAGGAAAGGAGGGAGGAAGGAAGACAGGCAAAGGAAAATAGAATTTGAGAGAAAGGAAGTATTTTATCCAACTAAAGGAAATTTGTTTGTTTTTTAAGGATTTCAAAATGGAGGCAGTGACTTAAACTTCCACATCCAAGAAACACTTCATAGTTATTACCTCCAAGGATAATTTCATATTTTTAACACATTGTCAAGGACAGGCAACCAATTCAGGTTTCCCATCCCAAGAAACTTACAGATCTATTGCCTCTGCTTCTAGAAAGACTGGAACCTGACACCAGAAGGCAGCCTTCAGCCTGAATGGATGTTTGCTGAAGATACCTTCTGCTGCTGCTCTGAAATCCTCTCTTGGCTCCTGTTCTCTGGTCTGACACTCTATTCAGCATATTTCTCACTCTACAAACAGTCCTTATCTATCAGCCGTCACACCTTTGCATGTGGGTGCTGGAGAAAGACTGGATACTTCTGTCACATGAAAATGTGATTGCATTAGCCTTGAAAGGTGTGAATTTCTTGCTCACAATTGAGGAAGATCGTGGAAAATAAAATTTCAGCTATCAAATCACAAATGCAAGGGAGAAAAGGACTTCTTTCATGAACAGAAGCAGAAGGTGAGAGAGATAGGCTGGTCATATGGAAAAAAAGAGAAAAGCTGGGGTATTTTTCAGCTTTTACTGCTAATTTACTACCTACCCTCAGCCTGAACCATCATTTGGTATCATTCCCAGAGTAGGGCCATTGAAGGAATATTGGCTCTTGGCAACGGCTAGTAGCTAGTTATATGGCATCATTCCTAGAAAAATTGTTTAGCAGAAGAGCTATAGTTTTGGAAATGGCATTTCAGTCTAGAGGTTCAGAACAGTCACAGATCAACAGAGGTTTTCCAGCCAACTGCTGTAATAAAGGAAAGCAGGATCTTTCCACTGAGGGATAAACCCTCAAAGGCAACCTTGGAAGTACAAAGCAGCCACCTTCAGCTTAGATATTAATAAAGCAAAATAAGACCATATTAACTCTGAGGAGTTAAAATGACAGAGTCGATACTCCTTTAACTTGTCCTTTAATGTGAGAACAAAAGGACATGTATTAAAAATCAAAGGGCAATAATTCTGGAACAAATACAAAGGTAAAATCTTGTATTTCGTGCTGTGGATCATTAATATGTGTGATTCACCCTTAGGAGGTCATGGAACCAGATACTTTCATTGGATTTTAATAGGACTAAGTAATTTTCTGGTCATTAATAACACTATACTTATATAGCTAAAACATTGCTTATATCTTGTCAAATTTCAGGCTTCAAGGCATTTGTTGGTTTCTTGTGGAGATCAGAAAGATTTCCTGTCCTCCAATTAGAAACACCTAACTGTCAGTTACGGCTGGCTTACTTTCATATTGGTGATTCGTTCCAAAGTCCTAGGCAACCAAGTTTTATTCACATTTATTGGGGGAAAAGCCTGATATTTGGGGAAGAGGAGAATTTCATCTGAATCTGTACTCCAAACATAGTGTAAAATCTTTTCAATCTGGTAAGGACCTCAGCTAACATATTCTCCTACAGCTTCTTTTTATACTTGAGGTAGGTAAGGTTCAGAAGTTTTCTCAAGGTGGTACAACTAGTTAGTGGCCTAGAAAAAAAATTTTTTAAATCTCCTTGTTTTTAATCTTGTATCATTTTAGAATGTGACAAGCCACTGCCATTCTGGAAGATAATTTATTCCAATTTTGCTACAGCAAACAAAATGTATGCTAAATAGTGAGATAGTGAGTGATGCACAAGAATAAGGATTGATCATTACAGAAAACATAGTTCAGCTGAAGTAAAGGACTTAGTTTATCTTTTTCATCTATTCTGTCTTGGTTTTGACCAATAAGTCTTACTGCTGTCTGTATAACGTAACCATGTTAGAGAAAAAGGAGAGAACTAGCGGGTCTTAATATAAGACATTATGTATGGCAGGATGTTTACTCCCCTCTCTCTTCCTGCCTCACCCCTCAAATCTTTTTTTTTTTTTTTTTAATTCCTGGGCACATGGCCACCTACTAAAAGACAAAGTGTAAACTGAAGACGAGGTTCTCACTAAAGGGACGTGAAGAGAACTGTAGTTGCCAATTTCCAGGTCATCGACTTAAAAATAATCTAGATTATTTTAGCTCTTTTTCCTTCTAGCTAGCCTGCAGTGGTTAAAGTCTTACACTGAAGATGACAAAGAGCATCTAGGAACCTGAGTTCCTGATGACTCTGTAAATCAGAACCTGCTTACTACCCTGAACCGACTTTATCTCTTTTTGAGCTAATGTCTTCTGGGGTCTCTGTATTATATTTATTTAGCTTTTCTCCAAAGTAATACAACTGTTATCTCAACCATCAGAGCAATTTCAGAGCAGTAAAGTAAAATAAGAATGGAGGTACATGGATACTGCTATTATTTTTAAAATTTCCCTGCATTTATCTGCATTAATATGGCTCAACCAGTGCTAGGGAATAACAAATCCCCCTGTGTTTATTTGGGTGAGTAGAGGCTCATTCCAATGCTTCCTCTCTACTTCTGGTTCAGATGATACAATCATGACCAACCAACATATTCCATCCCTCTGCTCAGAGCAATGAAAGGCAGATTCAAAAGCAGTCAATCATAGACATATCTTGAACTTTCTAAACAACTGGGATAAAAAGTGATGATTGCTCAGCAGGTCTGATATAAGCGAGGCTGCTTCTTATCAACACTTAGAGCATGCCTGAGAATGAAAGCACCATGGAGGAAAGAAAAGGAGAGAGACAGATACTTGCTATTCTTATTTGAAGAGCTTGATCTTCAAATAAGCTCAAAGTTCACTGTTTATTAAAAGCTAAAACTGGAATAAATCTTAATTTGTAGCTAAGTGAATGAAAAAAAAATTTCCATAAAATAATTTGCATTGGTTTCCAGTTTCTTGTGATCAAAATCATTTTTTTCACTATAAATGCCCAAGTAAGATTATTATCTTGGGATAAGTAACTTCAGATATGCAGATGACACCACCTTTATGGCAGAAAGTGAAGAAGAACTAAAGAGCCTCTTGATGAAAGTGAAAGAGGACAGTGAAAAAGTTGGCTTAAAGCTCAACATTCAGAAAACTAAGATCATGGCATCTGGTCCCATCAATTCATGGCAAATAGATGGGGAAACAGTGGCTGAATTTATTTTTCTGGGCTCCAAAATCACTGCAGATAGTGATTGCAGCCATGAAATGAAAAGACACTTATTCCTTGGAAGAAAAACTATGACTAACCTAGATAGCATATTGAAAAGCAGAGACATTACTTTCTCAACAAAGGTCTGTCTAGTCAAGGTTATAGTTTTCCCAGTAGTCATGTATGGATGTGAGAGTTGGACTATAAAGAAAGCTGAGCACTGAAGAATTGATGCTTTTGAACTGTGGTGTTGGAGAAGACTCTTGTGAGTTCCTTGGACTGCAAGGAGATCCAACCCGTCCATCCTAAAGGAAATCAGCCCTGAATATTCATTGGAAGGACTGATGCTGAAGCTGGAACGTTAGTACTTTGGCCACCTGATGTGAAGAACTGACTCATTTGAAAAGACCCTGATGCTGGGAAAGATTGAGGGCAGAAGGAGAAGGGGACGGCAGAGGATGAGATGGTGGGATCATATCACTGACTCAATGGACATGACTTTGGGTGAACTCCGGGAGTTGGTGATGGACAGGGAGGCCTGGCATGCTGCGGTTCATGGGGTGGCAAAGAGTTGGATACGACTGAGCGATTGAACTGACTAAAGTTGTTTAGTAAAAGGGATGTGCGTGACAAATAGTTTCCTTTCCGTGACATTACCTATCTGGTTGGCAATGACACCTTGAAATACTCTGTCTAAAGGATTCCACCCTATATCTGAATTCAGCAGGAAACAACAAAGTGATCTATTAATGATGCCTGACATTAATATTGTACAAGAAGTGATTCTCATGTTCCATAGGTATTTGTCATCCTTGTTTTAAGGCATTCTTAAAATTTGACATAAATCTAGATGTATGGAGGCCTTACTTTTTAAAAAAAAATTATGATAATAATAGTACATTCTTTGGGGGCATATTTTTCACTCTTTAAAAGAGAGCCCTGGACCAATTAGTCTTCCCGTATAGTGTTTAGGGGCCATAACTCATACTTTCAATTGACTTTTTTCCTGCAAAATAAACAAATTAATTAACAAAGATGTGTCTAAAGCACAAACTGCTGTTAATAACGTGTTTACTGTGTTAATAGAAAACATGATGCAAATATTTAGTCATTGCATTGGATTTATTTTCTTTCAGGGCTTAAATGAGACTTATCAATCTATTTTTTCATGCTGTTTTCAGAACATGATAAACAGACAAACTCAATAAGGCATTCCAAACTCTATTCCACAGAACAGTAAGCCCACAGCAAGGATTCTGAATCCCTTGTTTGTACTGACATGAAAGATTTGCCTTAGTGTATGGGCATTAGTTCTGTCTTCTGCAACATAGAAGAATTATACTCAGTATGTTTAAGGATGTCCATAAATTTGGACCCAGGATTTCCACTTCAATGACTCTATACAATTTAAATAACTTAAAACACAGGATATTTACTGTCTTTCTCACTCAGGTAGTTTTTTGCCAGCTCATACTAAAACACTTAAGGGCACATAACTAGGCATGAGTAATACATATAAGTATTACATAACTTATATTGCCCATGTTCCCTTCAAACAAGCAAAATTTACTGACTTATTTGTTTTTCCTATTGCTTAGTCTATACACTAATACAAATGTGAAACACGTTAAAAATTTTTCCTATCTCATATAAAGAAGCCATCTTAAAAGGTTTCTCAAATTAAGTATATTTTAATATCTCAAATATACATAAAGGAGGAAATTTGATGATGAAAGTCTGAAATATTCCAGAGTCCCTAAAATATTCTGGTGCAACATCCAGAGAAAATAGATAGGAATCGACAAGTACAATGAATATATGCAATGTAGATAATAACGAACAAACACAAGGCACAATTCCAGTTAAAACCCTTGATAATATTTTTGCTAATGAAAAAACAATACAAAACAAAAAGTAAAGCTTAAATATAATTGCATTACCCAATTTTAGGACAGATGCCATTTTAGAGGTCATTAATTCATGCAGCCATTTCAGAAAAATATAATTCATTATGTGTTTTTACATTGGGCATGTCAGATGGTGCTACTCTAAACGTGGCTTTCAATGCAGGAGATGCAGGTTTGCTCCCTGGGTCATGCAAATCCCCTGAAGAAGGAAGTGGCAACCCAGTTTGTATTTTTGCCTGGGAAATCCCATGAACAGAGGAGCCTGGTGAGCTATAGTCTATGGGGTGGCAAAGAGTCAGACACGACTGAAACAACTTAGCATGCACATTATTACATTAATAAATAATAAAATCAGCAATTATACTCAATATGTTTACGGATGTCCATAAACTTGGACCCAGGACTTCTGCTTCTATGATTCTATAGCATGTAAATAACTTGAAATACAAGTAACTCAATAGGCCCATAAATATTCAGTGATAAAATTAATTATGAATACAGGAGAACATAGTTACCAGGTTGAATCATTTGAAGCTGTCCCTATGCCAATCCTGCAACGATGGTGATTTCATGTTGTTCAACCTAAGAGATTATTCTGCAACCCTATGAAGATTAAACAGTGTTCTAAAATTGTGTTTTTAGATTTGTAATATAAGAATTTCTTTCCAAAGTAAAGTTGTGGAATTATAGTTAGGGTTCCTTTCAGGACCAACCCTGTTATACATAAAAACTATCATGCATGGATAGAATGTAAATATAATGCCTGAAAGCACTGGAAAGTTTCCTCGAACAGTTAGATACTGGAAAGGGTAGACACTGGAGGAAGGAGACGGCACTGGATGAGTGTCCTGTTTTATAACTTTTCACCAGAGGGCAGGACTCAGTCTGTCCATACTAAGTGGATAAAATAAGGAAAGAAAAATTACAGACTTACTGGCTTAAAGAAGGAGGACAGATTTTTGCATACCCAGACTGACTGGAAAATGAAAGGGAAAAACCCATCAAGGAAAAAGTCAAAGGAAGAGAGTCCCAAATTCTGTGTGTAAACACTGCCCAGCCTCTGGCAATCCTCTGAAATATGCATTAGTAGGACAGTCTCCAAACAGAGCTCTGTTGAGGCTAAAAGAACCGAACTGAGATTTCAACCATCTACCATAAAAGGGACTCTCCTTTGATCTCAGCCACATTTTACTGCCTTCTAAGAAAAATAGAAATCAATATTATTTGGAGAACATACAGAATCTAGAATCTCTACAATGCTCAAAAAAACAATCCAGAGCTACTGAATATTTGATAAACATATGTGAACTCTACTCAAAGACAATGGAGATCAATCCTGAGATGATAGACACTGGACTTAGTGGACAACAGATTTAAAACCCAATTATATTTATATTTATACTCAAGGAAATGAAGATATTCTCAAAACTGAATATGAAGTGAAGAAATATAAACTGAGGAATAGAATCTTGTAAAAGTGAACAAAAAGGAAATCATTGATTTGAAAAAAATATAATAGCTGAAATTTAAAATTTTTATTTCGCTTAATAACAGTTTGAAGGTAACAATAAAGAGTCAATGAACTATAATAGAAACTTTTCAACCTCATCAATAGAAATTTTCCAACCTCAAAGACAGAGAAAAAATTGGAGGGGGAAAATGAATACAGCTTCCAAATACTTAATATGTATACTGGGGTGTAATAATAAATAAGAAATAATGGTAATAAAAATTTGCCAAATATTATAAAAGTCAGAAATGTATAGATTCAAGAAATTCAGCCCCATAGCAGAATAAGCACAAAGAAAGCCCCACCTAGGCAACACAGTAATTAAACTGCTAGAATAAATAAATAAATATTAAAAGAGAACCGTAAAAGAAGACAGAGAGAAAAACTACACATTACATACAATAGCAAATTAAAAATGCTAAAGAAAAAAAAAAAAGCAAAACTAGAATTCTAGATCCA
Source organism: Nanger dama (assembly GCA_917880005.1). Classification (NCBI taxonomy): domain Eukaryota; kingdom Metazoa; phylum Chordata; class Mammalia; order Artiodactyla; family Bovidae; genus Nanger; species Nanger dama. The sequence goes on along the minus strand of CAKJTW010000016.1, from coordinate 34,644,366 downwards.
GTGAAAATGTTCTTCCAGTATGAAGGCAAGATAAAGATAGTTCTCAATAAAAGAAAACTAAAGAGAGTTATCACCCTCAGAACTGCCTTACAAGAAGTATTAAAAATAGTTATTAAGGCTGAAGGGAAACAACAGATGAACCTAAGATCTTTAGGAAGAAATAAAAGAATCTGAAAAGGGAAATATGTGAGTAAAAATAAGACTTTTTTTTTTTCTTTCAATTTACTTAAAGTATGTGTGACTGTTTAAACTAAAAGCCCTAGCTCTTACTTCCAATAAAACTGAGACAATTCTCCCAACTAAAGAGAAAATGGTGGGCTTCCCATGTGGCCCAGTGGTAAAGAATCTGCCTGTCAATGTGGAAGACACAAGAGACACAGGTTTGATCCCTGAGTCAGGAAGATCTCCTGGAGAAGGAAATGGAAACCCACTCCAGCATGCAGGCTACAGTCCATAGGGGTGCAAAGAATCGGACACAGCTGAGCACACAGTGCACACACACACACAAAAGAGAAATGCACATATTGCACTTATATACAAACATAAAGACATGTTTCAATTATTTATATTTCCTGAATAAAAATGTAGCATCTTTCATAATGTAGATTTCATCCAGAATTTATTATTAGCACAACTACAGAAGCCTGCAGAGATTTTACAGAAAGATCAGCTCAATTAGATAAAAATGAGAATCTTCTTTTCAGATCTAAATTTTGCATCATTATCTCTCTAGGAAGAGATCATTAAATTATGATTTAGTCACAGAGCTGTTTACTGATTAGAATGCAGAACACTTAATCATTTGCATTTGAAACGAAGTGGAATATATATAGATAATCCACTTTAAGACGAAAGAGCTTAAAATTTATCTAAATTTGAATGAACTGGTTAAGAGGAAGTATGAAACAACTCTGCTCAATATAGTGTGTTTTTGTACTATATAGGCTTAAAGACCTGGTTTTGGTGGAAACAGCTAGGGCTGATTAACTGACAAAAGTTTTACACACAAGGTAATTAACAACAATTCTTAGGTACCTAATAAGTTTTCTTTGCTTCATCCAATGAAAAATACATTTGGGAGCAACTTTTGTTTTTGTTTCTCAAAATTAGACTGATGTTTATTCCAGGATCAGATGCAATTATCATGAACAAAAGAAAAGTATTTCTCTCAGTATTTCATCCAGTATCTTATCATGTCTTTTCTTTCATACAACAGTTGGATATCATGAGCAGAAGATATTTTTAATTTTTCATAATTATCTAAAATCAGAAGTTATAAATACATTATGTATAATGCAACTTTGAGTTTTCAAGGCACTGGTAAGTATTTAGAGTCCAGTTAAACAAGAGGACATGATAGAATAAATAAAAGTTTGTTTTATATTCCTAAACTTTTTTCCTTATAAAATAAATATTTGGAGGATACCATGTTTCTAACACAAATAAAAATACCATAAATCTAATGTACATCCAAATGCAATTTTCCACTAAATGCTACTGAAATAAATTGCAAATAAAATTTCTATAAACTGATATTAACTGGCAGCCTAATTATGTCTTTAATTCATGAACCCACTCCAAAATTTAGATATAGTGAAATATAAAATGGTCACCAAGATATCTAGTGAACCGTAATAATAATCTTTTGAAAAACTTAAAATGCTATTGAAATATTTTTATTTTGATAATAACAAGTTTACTAGGGATGAATTGCAAAGCCTTCCTGACTGATTCTTACTCAAAGTATTTAAATGTCAAATTCTCTTGCCAGATTTTGAAGGTGATAGCTGGTCATTAACTTCTCTGAAAGTTAGTGAATAAAGCAAGGCATATGTTCCAGACTTGACGAATTACACACATCCATTATAACATCTAGAAAATAAAGGCATTCCCATGCCAACCTTCAACCCTCAACAAGAATTTATTCAAGCCATAACTCCACACTGATGACAGAGCAAACCAACATAAAATGGGGACTTTACCAAAGGAATTGTTTATAGAGGGGTCAGAAGAGGTTTCCCGTAAAACGCTGTAGAAGCCCAACTGTTTTGTTCTATTTTATCCTTACCGTAATAAACTCCTATCCTTTAAGTTATCGAATTTTCTCACCATCATGTGATCTTAAATGTAAGGTGAAAAACGCCCTTGTTGGAATTATCTCAAAGAGGGAAAATAAAAGATGTTCTCTGAAACGGTGACTATGGTTTTGTTCCTATATCCTTTGGCAGATGAATTAGCCTCCTTGGGAATTGTTAGTTAAATGGAATTCTGGTTGTGGGGAGCATCACCAAGTTTGTGCTTATTTCCATCAGTAGGTGTAATCTTGCATACTTGCTGAAGATGGATGACTTTGTTTGTGCTTTTGATTCCCCAGAGACTGGACTTTAGTAAAAGGATACAGAGAGTATTGTTAAATGGGGTATCTATGATGCATGTTAAAGTCAGAAAAAAATACATAATAAGGTCAGAAAAATAACGAGCCTTAAGCACAAGCAGACATTGCTTCCCTAAGTAAGCAGGAGTAATGGAGAGAGAAAAAAAGGAAAACGTAAATTGCATTGTATACACTAAAAGTGCTTCACCTAGAAAACACATTCAATAAGTTTATTTCCTATTTCTTGAGAAATAAATAACCCTATCAACAAAATATGTGGTATTCTAGGGTCAAAGCAGTAAAGTGAACATTCAGAGTTTAAAAGGGAATTGGAAATTAGACACAGGCTCATAACTGAAAACCAGATGCATTTGTGAACCTTTTACTACATGAGCATCAGAGGCCCTTCAAGTGAAGAATATGGTAAAACTGTTTAATGATACCATTGTTCATATAAATTATCTTAGGAAAAATAAACAGCCTATAAAGTTACTGAATTATCATCCAGCACATACATATGTAATCTGCATATGGTAAACATGAAAAACAGGTAACTTTCTAATACTTTGGAATAAATGGAACTTCAGTATGTTTTACAGACCACTTTGAATATCTTAGAGAAGCAATAGTTCCTTTCTGTATCTAAATTTGGAGAGCTTCAGTCCCTGCCTTCATAACAGCCTAATCCTTACCAAGTGATATCCTGCAGAGATTTTCAGTATCTGCTATAATGGGGATTCCTTTCATCTCAAATGTAGCTCTGAGAGCAGTGCTGCTTGCAGAATACTCAGGAAGTGAATACAAGTGGAGCATCCTGCTATGAGCTGGAAAGCACAGGCAGGAGCTTCACCACTTTGCCAGGCCAATGCTAAGCCTCCAAAAACAAAGGGATCTTTCTTATTAGAAGAACAAACAACTCATGCCAGGTGAAATGCATTCTCTAACGCTGACTTGTCTTCCCTCCACGCATCAATGTGGTTACAGTCCAATTTGTCCAAGTAGCCATTTCATTAAGGCCCTTGGTAAGTACTGGCTTATCATAGAAACTGGCCAAATTTAAAAACAAATATATTCTATTCTGAGAGGTAAACAATTTAAAATAGCTCCTCGGTGTTTACAATCACAGTATTTGATCAAAACAACAGAACCACCAAAGTAGAGCCAAATAAGATGTTTCCATCTAAATCGATATTTTCTCACAATGGGAAAAACAGGGATGATGCTCATATATAAGCATAATTCAGCAGAATAATCAAATTCTTAATCATCCTGAAGACTGTACCTCAGAATTGTAACCAGTTGGTTTTTTTCTATAATTTTAAAGCAGTGGAGATGGCTTAGCTGGGGTCCGTCATCTTTTCTGTCTTGTGACAAAGCACCACATGCCTTTTTAATGGTAAATTTGCCTTGATTTAATAGCACTGAAAGTAACCAAGGGACAAAATAACAAAATTAATCTATCTTCATAAAATAAAATGATTCAAATGTTCCCAAAGCATTTGCTTCAAAGAAGTTATATTTCAATAAATGATCAAGTATTTGGTGAATACCTATTATGTACCAAAAATAAAAACTTTGAAATAATATGCAGTTCATCCTTCATTCCACATGGAGCAATGCAATGGGGATAAACTATATAATTGACCTTTATAAGGGTCCTGCATATAGGAATGGGGATAATTGTAAGGTTTTAAATTATTTTAAAACATTGATTCCAGGGACTTACCTAGTGGTCCAGTGGCTAAGACTCCACGTTCCCAATGCAAGGGGCCCGGGTTCAATCCTTGGTTAGGGAACTAGATCCCACATGCAAAAACTGGGAAAAAAAATCCTACATTTCACAACTAAAGATCCTACATGTTGCAACTAAGACCTGGTGCAGCCAAATAATAAATAAATATTAAAAATTGATACTATTAAATTATTCCTCTATTCAAACATCTTTGAGACCATATGGACTGTAACCTGCCAGGCTCCTCTGTCCATGGGATTTCTCAGGCAAGAATACTGGTGTGGGTTGCCATTTTCTTCTCCAAGAGATCTTCCCAACCCAGGGATCAAACACGAAGTCTCCTGCCTGGCAAGTGGATTCTTTACCATTGAGCCATGAGGAAAGCTCCAGATAGTAATATATAACAAATTAACTATTCCTTTCCTCCTTTTCCATTTCATATAACTGCAAAATAGAAGTTTGGTAGGCCACAAGGCAGAGACTACAAAGGTTAATCGGTACTCTAGTCCCCTTTTGTTCCTTGCATATAATTGAATTGGTTTCCCCAGGATCTCTCATCTGGATGGAATCATTCAACTGAACTCTGATCAATGGAATACGGATGGAAGAAATATGCACCACATTCAAGGATGGCTATAAAACAATCTTTCAAGTTTTCCCTCTCTTCATCTATGTGGCTGGAAGTAAAGAAGGAAACATCTGTGCTTCAAGAGAGAAGAAACTGGGGCTCTCTGGATTAACTTTAAGAGAAGAGACATCCAACCTAGTGTACTTACAGTAAAGGTATATGAATGAGGAACAGATTTTATTCTGTAGTCACTAGAATTTTGGAAAAGGGACAAAAATTTTGTTATATCAGAAAGCATCAATTGCTCTAATAACATTCATCAGATATGTTTTCCATGAAATGGCATTATGTTTTTAGCCTTTACAACATAACCATCAGATTATTACAAAATAATTATTATTGATATTTTACTAAGCCTGAGTCATGGTAATATGCCCTTGCTTATACTAATTCTCTGCATTGATCTAAAAATGCTGTTTCTATTTTCTTTATTTCTTTTATGGCTCTGTATTAGTTTGCTAGGATTGCCATAACAAAATATCACAGACTGGGTTACAGAAACAATAGAAACATATTGTCTCATAGGCCTGGAGGCCAGAATTCCAATAACAAGGTGTTAATAAGTTTGGTTTCTTCTGAGACCTCTCTCCTTAGCTTGCAGATGGCTGACTTCTCACCATGTCTGCACCTGATCTTTCTTCTATGTGTGCACATCCCTAGTCTAGGGTGTGTTTAATTTTCTTTTTCTTATAAGGACACTAGTAAGATTGGGTGAGGGCTCAATCTGAGGGCCTTATGTTAATTTAATGACTTCCTTAAATGCCTTATCTCTAAATATAATCATATCCTGAGATATTGAAGGTTAAAGCTCCAACATAAGAATTTTAGAAAGGACACAATTCAGTCTATAGCAGGCACCAAGAATCATTCATTATTTGACCCTCGATCCTTCCCCCTGCATCACCTCATATATTTGCCAAGTCCGATTAAGTTTATCCCAGAATTTATCTTTCATTTCTGTCCCTTCATCCCCACTTCTGCAGCCACCTTGTCCATGACCTCATTTCTTTTAGTCAGAACTTCAGTAAATTGTCCTTCTGTATCCACTTCCCTACATCTCCAAACCATCCTACTATCTGATCAAAAATCAGCAAGGGTTTTCAACTACTTTATGAAGAAAAGATCGTATTTTGAGACCTATTGTTCAAGAGCCTGGAAAATTGTGTGTCAAACTATGTTTCTGCCTGTCTATCCTAATACTTGCTTTCATTCAAATTTGACACTTATTCCCCCAAATCACATCATGTTTTCTTAATACTCAGCATTTAATTTCTCTATTTCTTGCTCCTGGAATTCCTGTACTATCATCTTGATCTATCTTAACTGAATATACCGTTTTATTCTCCAATAGACTGCTTCTGATCTCCAGAGTTATTTCATAGAAAGTCCCTCTAAGCTTCCACAGCAACTGGAACCAGTGGAGGTCCATTTTGTATTATCACTTCTGGCATAATTATTATATTAGATCCTATGCAAAATGCTTGACATATATTACTTCATTAGTCTCCCCATTCATCCTGAATAGCTGTAATTATTTACCCATTTTACAGATGCAGAAATGAATATTAGAGTGTTAAATGTCTTCCTTAAGGTTACACAGCCCGAAAAGTGGCAGAGCACACACTTCAGTCTGAGTCTGCCTGCTCTGGTTCCAGTGATTTTAAACATACAATATATTACCTCTGCATATTTATACAGAAGTTTTTCTATCTGTGAGCATTTCACTAATGTACTTCTGGGGATGTAGTCAAAACCATTTTACGAAACAGAAGCATATCAGTTCTGTCAGCTGTCAACAGATGGCATGTGATACAGGGTCACTTTCGTCTCTGCCACTGTGCTTACATTCAGTCCATCTTTAGAATCATTCATATTTTAGTCACCTTTGTAACACACAGTGTCTACTACCTCGTGCATGTTGCATATGTATATACTACAGAAATGATGCACAAATCAAATGGAAAAATGAAGACTCTCCATTTCAACCAAGATGATCACCCTGTTCTCATGTATGATGGATAGCCATCTATTAAAAAGAGAAAAGGACTTCCCTGGTGGCTCAGGTGGTAAAGCATCTGCCTACAATACGGGAGACCAGGTTCAGTCCCTGGGTTGGGAAGATCTCCTGGAGAAGGAAATGGCAACCCACTCCAGTATTCTTGCCTGGAAAGTCTCATGGACGGAAAAGCCTAGTAAGCTACAGTCCATGGGGTCACAAAGAGTCAGACACGATTGAGTGACCTTCATTCACTCAAAAAGAGAAAGGAAAGGAAGAACTGCACAAAATCAAAGTTTGTATTATATTTTTTCTCTGGATCATTTCTCTCCACTTACTTAGGATGTCAGACATGTACAGCTTTCAAAATATATTCTTGTTTAAAAAAAAAACAACCACTTTTTTTTTCACAGTACTTATGAAAGTGAGTGTTAGTCATTTAGCTGAGTCTAACTCCTTGCAACCTCCTAAACCGGGGCCTGCCAGGCTCCTCTATCCATGGAATTCTCTAGACAAGAATACTGGAGTGGGTAGCTACTCCCTTCTCCAGGGATCTTCCTGACCCAGGGTTCAAACTTGGGTCTTCCACATTGCAGGCAGAGTCTTTATCATCTGAGCCACCAGGGAAGCCACTAGTATATAAACTGTTTCTGTTTGGTTGACTATATATGTATATATACATTTCTCAAAAAATTAGAAACTTGGTGTTATCTAGGTTAAGCAATGACATCCCACTCCAGTACTCTTGCCTGGAAAATGCCATGGATGGAGGAGCCTGGTGGGCTGCAGTCATTGGGGCCGCTAGGAGTCGGACATGACTGAGTGACTTCACTTTCACTTTTCACTTTCATGCATTGGAGAAGGAAATGACAACCCACTCCAGTGTTCTTGCCTGGAGAATCCCAGGGATGGGGGAGCCTGGTGGGCTGCCATCTCTGGGGTCACACAGAGTCAGACACGACTGAAGCAACTTAGCAGCAGCAGCAAGCTAAGTAACACTGGGCATTTATTTTAAAATCATGACCATTCACTTTAATACCATGACTTAAATCATATCCACACCCAGTAAACTGAATAACTGAGATAGTAATCCAAATAATTCAGACCAAATCAATTATAGTACAAAATAGTCAAGTAATTTTCCTTCTTGAATTATCTATTAATTGTTTGTACTCTTAACTTCACTTTACTAGTGAAGAAACAGCATTATTTCTAAATCAATATTACTATTAAGTCTAGATCATTAATTAGTCATATATTTTCTGAGTTCAGAAGGAAATTATGCATGAGGCAGTGGCCATGGGCAGAAGAGGTTGACTCTATCAAAAGACTAATTTTATGATCAATGCAGTTACCAAAAAAATCTCAGTATGGTCATCCAAATTGATTTAGTTGAAGCAACAAAACGACATTTTCATAAACACAGACTGAAATTCACTTTTTCCATTGTGTTCTCCATAGGTTAGCAAATGCAAAGGATCAGTTTATAAACCTTCTTTTCCTTGGGTGTACTCTGGGCAGTCTATAGAAGGACAATTAGTCTCTGGGCCCAGATAATCTTTACATTTCCAATACACTGTTTGACAAAAACACATACAGGCAAAGATATATGCTGGCTATTGTAGGAAGTTCTTCAAAAGAAGATATGCTTACAGTGGATTTAGACAATATGTTGGCGACAGGCAAATGAGACCTAAATTTAGCTTGAAATGGGGTAAAATGGATAAAGAGTGATTATGTCTGTTTTTTTCTGATGAGGTTAGTACCTTGAATCATGACCTCTTGAGAAAAATAAGATGGAGTGTTCTAATGGATTTTTCTTAATCTAATGTAGAAATGACATTGAATAATGGTTCCCAATTAGGATCCTCCTCTTCACCTGCATTTAGTGTGACATCCCCACGTTTGCTTTGATTATCTGAGTAATACAAAGCTGAGTTTCAAAAGGTGAACTCCTCTCTGCATTGAGGACATGAGAATGACCAATTTAAATTTGTACTGTGCAAATGAAGAAAAGATGTTGCCTAGAATTTTCACAAGTATCTCATATTGGTATTGCAAAGTCATAAGAATGCTGAACTATGTTACAATATAGCACAACCAATTCCTGTACAAGATTAAATTATGCATTCTTGACTCTATTATTTTTCAGATATATAACATTAAGAAACACAGAGCAGAAAAACCATAGTGGTGGATATTGGTCATTTTCAAAGGCTTTGTGCAATACAAACCCTCAAGAGTCTACGCACAGTAGTTCATCCTATATTTAGTGATGAAGGAAAGAATGCCAGATTTACTTGTTCCTTATTCCTTAAAGAAACAGCCTGTTGTTCAATATCCTCCTCTCTGAAACCAGAAAAATTAAAAGAATATAAGATTCTGAAAATCCCTCCTTAATTAAACTAGGTGCATGACTCCTGAATTTTGGTTAAATATCCCTCACTGAGAAGTGTTTAAATTTCTTCCAAGTTTTTGCAACAGGAAATCTAGTGAAGACCCCAGAAAGATACAGATTGTTTGGTGTTGGTGGTTGGAGGGAGCCACAGGATACCAGGGCTTGCTATTCTGACCTATGTTTTAAGATAACCTCATATCACGAATTAAATTCAACATTCAGAATCCATTCCAATGCCTTATCTTTAAAACCACCAAGAGCTGGTAATTCGGAAAAGCTGGATGGATAAATGGAAAACCAGACTCTGATTTCCTCAGGAGAATCAAGCTTGCAAATCCCCGATGAATCATGGAAATTAGGCATTTCCCCAAACCAACCTTTTCTTTTGCCCTAGGATAACCTGATCAAATTTCTTGGCTTCATTTTCTCTATTGGGCTACCAGTAATGTGAAACTGCTGAGGCCCTGTCAGATCTAAAGCCAATTTCAAAGGAAAGCCAGTTCCTTGGGGGAAAGGCAGCCACGCAACGGCAAGATTGTGCTAATAGTTAAATCTCATCTTCAAATGCCACGAACTGTCTTAAGAGAAAATGATATAGAGAGGGAGAGGAAAAGAGAGAGGAAATAAAGCAGCAATGAGAAGAAACAGCTGAAAAGGAGAATCAGTGGAAGAAAGCAGGGAAAATCTAAAGCTCCAACATGTTGCAGGAAATACACTATCTATCCTCGGATCTGCAAGCTAAATGCAAGCTTGATCTTCACAAATAATCTGAAACATTCTTCATGTTGATTTGTTATGTGAAATAATTAATTCAGGGTGGTATTTTATAACACCTTTCAAGCTGCTCTGATGCCTATTTGGGTAATAAAATGAGAATCATTGGGGGAAAATAGGAATTCATTTATTTACTTCATGAGACTTACTTCGTAATATTTCATAATATTAACTTCAAATTTTTTGTAATTTTGGAGAAAATTTAGCTGATAAATTCTGAGAAGAATTAGGTTTTTACAGTATTGGCTATTACAGAATATTATTGTTGCAGATTATATTAAATATTGGCTATTATAGACTATGCCCAAGTATGATAAAGAGAGGTGTTTGGACAAGAAATTTTTGGTATTACATGTATGTTGAGTAAGATACTATTATTATTGAGAAATAACATAGAATAGAAATATTACTATTTAAGGACCTTCCTTAACTAGTAAAATTACCTTCTAATTAACAATTCATTGAGTAAACGAATATCAGTCAAAACAATGTGCATTGTTAACATGGAAATTACTTAACAGAAGCCATTTCTCTCTCCTTTTTAACCCTGTGAGTGGCCATAAATTCATATTAGAATATAGTAACATTTATGTAGAAATTATTAAGAATATTGTTCATGTAGGAAACTTCTGAGCATAGCTTACTTGGTTTAATTTATTCTGAAGTTTTCAAATAACAAAAGGGAGAATAAAGGCTTATTTTCATTTGTTTAATGATCCAAGCTGTGCAATATGCAGAAGACACAAATCACAATTTCATGCCCAAAGACCACTTGCTTCCACAAATTTAAAGCAGAAATATTAAGATTTGTAATTCTGTCTTTCTTAGTCTTAGATTTTTGCTTTGTTTTGGTTTTGTTTGCTTGATTCTGTTGTTTTTTTTTTTAAGAAGCTCCTGTTCCTCTGCTTTGTTTACATTGAGTGTGGGTGTCTATTCTATCAAGTCATGATGACAGTAACTGCCCTCCTCATTGGTCATTCTAGGGTTCCTAATTAGATGGAACAATTGTAATGATTCTAAATGTTCTTTTCTCAGCATCATTTCCATTATTAATTCATTATGGCCATGCAGATAGAGTCAGTTATTTAACTGAAGAAATTTTCTGGATAAATCGGGCAAAATAAATCTTGCACATGCTCATGTGTGTGTTTTTGTTCATGTGTGTGAGATAGAGGTGGGGGAGGAAGGGAGAGAGGGAAAGACATCCAGTCTTAAATATCAAGTTTATCTTTCTAATTAATTAAATTTGCCGGGAAATTTCTCACTTGGTTGTTACATGGTATAGTGGAGAGATCATTCAGTATTCTTTTGATGGAAAGGAGAAAACACAAAGCTCCTCTTAGCTTTTTGTTTGTTTTGCTTTTTTAAAAGGGGAATTTAGCTGTTGTGTTGGGAATTCTGATAATATACACTGGATTTCAGGCATGGATGGATCCATGGATCCAAGTATGTCTTACCTGCTGTCCCTTCATTCCTAATTTTTTTGTTTTTGCTTCATTTTTTCTTTTGATATTCCTTGAGCAAAATGGCCTTGGCAGCTATAAACTGTTTTTGTAATCCTGGAAGGAAGATAATATAAATAGTAGCAACAATAATAATAGCTGATATTCAGTTATAACACACACTGACAACTTACTTTATGCTAGAGCATTTCTAAATTCTTTAGTATTCATATGCCAATCAAAATAATTTTATTAAATATTATTCTTCGTATTTTGTAGATGAGGGAAGAGAAACTCTTGTTTTGCTAATTCTATTAGAAAATTTGGGACATTTCTGATTGATTTATTTCACCTAAATGCCCTTGTTACAATCTAGACTTAAGGTAGCTTATATATAACAGTTTGCTCAGCCTTGTTCAAATTCTATCTCTATGACCAGGAAAAGTGTGTGACATGCTCTAAAGAGGAGAAAAAATGTGCTAAAATTATCCATCCTTTATATGGAATATGGCACTCAGGTTATGATCCACTTCTATTAATATACTTCAAGTTTTGAATTTAGAAATCATTCACTATCATAATTTAGACATCATAAGGAAAGCATAAAAATATAAGAATATAACTTTTACTCTAAGTTTGAGGATTTAAACAAGTACACAGGAGAAAAGTAAGCAAACACACACTGAATTTTTAAAATCCAGGAAAAACAAAAGATAAATGAAGATAAACAAAGAATGAGACTCCATGCCAAAAAAACAACAATTTTAGTAATTCACATTTTAGAGAACCTGTTATGTGCAGCATACAATTAATCACTGTAGCAAATGCTTAGATTTCACAACCTTTTTAGAAAAAGAAACTGAGGCTGAAAGAGAATTCATGATTCAACCAAGGTAACATAGCAGAGTCTATACTGCTCTCTCTCATGGATGGCTCTAATCTGTGAATAAAATTAGAACTGGATAAAATTTACTAAATTTGATTCATTGAAAAATACACCCTGAACTATCAAGATTCTTTACATCTTACATATTTAAATAATTCTTTAATAATGTCTTAAAAATTTGTAATCCAAACTTGTAATATGGAATTCCAATTCCAGAAAATGTACAGAGCCATACAAAGTTATATCCATAAGGAAAAGGAATTTCTTCAGTATTTCACCTTAAATAAGCCCAGAACAATATTAGCTATAAATCAAATTAATGAACACATTAATAAAATCCTAGTGATATTGCTGCAGTCCAGTGTGAAATACAACCCCAGAGAGTGTGGTCATATATCAAAATAAAAATACATTTTGCTAAGTTGGTAGGAATGAAATGTATACCTTATTTCAAACCTACTCTTTGAAGACCAAAAGGTCTACATTTAGATTGTGGCACGCCTTCTCTAATGTCATGCAATGTTAAGAACCACACTTTGAATTTTCAAAGAGGTGTCTTGCAGTTTATCACCTCAGAATTCATTTGTTATCAGTTAGGGCTTTTGCTCTGTAAGCCTGGAGCTGCGAACAATTGAAGCCCATTCACTTGGCAAGTTAGCACTTGGAGTATCACACGCAGTAGACTTGAAGAATCAGTTCTGGTTCAGGTTAGAAGACTCAATATCAGCTATGTCAGCCCACCATTCCAGAGTACACTTTATAACACCTGAGGAGTTTGTAATTTTACCTTTAAAATTTGTTTTCAGATTGAGTGAAATTGTCTCTGCCAGCAATAACTTTAATATTTTCAATACTTTAAAAGACAATTTTAGATTCGTCTATACATGTTAGAGGGAGTAGCAAATGGCAACCCACTTCTGTATTCTCGCCTGGAAAATCCCACAGTCTCAGGAGCATGGTAGGCTACAGTCCATAGACTTGCAGAGTTGGATATGACTGAGCAACTAAGCACATACGTGTTAGATGCACCAACATCAAATGAATCCTTTAAAAATGTACCCTTCATAGTGATATTTTGCATAACATCTGTGAACCATAAAGAGTTACGAAGATTCTAGGAAAAGCTTATGTGCAAAAAGTACCTGAAAAAGATTTATGTTGACTTGTTGATGGATTTGTCTGTGTATGTACAAGACAACCAGTTCAATATGGGAATCTTTTACATTGCATTCTGTAGCACTGTCAACTTAGATTTGCAAAGGTAAAAGGGTAATGCCATCAGAAGGAGTCAAAGGAGCTTTGCACCATTTCATTAAAAATCAATTTGCAAGCAGAGATAGGATATCAAGGTACTGGGAACAGCAACTCTGATTTATCAAAAAGAAATCAAGCTAAATAAATACAATGTTTTAATATCAAAGAACTGACCCTGCAAGTAAGAAAATTTTAGAAAAAAGAATTGCTTTGATTTTTATTTTGTTTTGAACCTATACTCACATGAAGTTTTAAATCTATAAAATTGTGAAAGAGGTTAATTTTGGAAAAGAATAACTCAAAGAAACAACACACATGCTTATATGCTTATATACAAGTATTAATATATAGATACTTGTATATATGGATGCATATAACTTCCTGGAGATTGCTGGCATTTTCACAGTTTTTTAATTCCAAATTATCTTGGATTGAAGGTGAACAAAATTTAGATAAGAAATAAATATATTTATATAATATAACATACAATCCAGTGGTGGGAATACTTAAACAAATCCATGTAGATGGGCACAATAGTATGTTGTTTATTATACACTGAGAACAGTGTGCCATTTGGACTTAAGAAATGTATTGAAGAGTGTCAGCAGGAAGAGAGGCACTCGACAATGAGTATTCAAAGAGAGGCAAAGGAATTTAGACTTATTTGTATTTAGAAGTAGGAATCCATGAAGGCTTTGAGCAATAGCCGAAATGGTATGGTTCCAGAAATGTGACCTTCAGTAGAGAGTAGGATGGATTAGAGGAGAGAGACAAGCTGGGAAGTAGGCTAGGAAGATATGGCAATGAGGCAAGCGTGATTGTGATAAGATGGCCAGATGGGAACGATGGGATGGGGATGGCACGACAAAGACAGAATAGGGACAACCTCGTCTTTACCTCCCATACACAAAATCTGAGCTAAGGATTCAATCTGGGCACTGGGGAAAATGAGAGACAAGTCTTTGTATAAACACAACTGTGTGATCTTAGGCTTATTTTGTTCCCCCTTGAGACTCAATTTCCATGTCTGCAAATAAGGTTACTTAGTTCATTTCAGTTCAGTCGCTCAGTCGTGTTCGACTCTTTGCGACCCCATGAATTGCAGCACGCCAGACTGAAGTGACTTAGCAGCAGCAGCAGCAGCAGCAGCAGCAGGCCTCCTGTCCATCACCAATTTCCAGAGTTCACTCAGACTCACATCCATCGAGTTGGTGATGCCATCCAGCGATCTCATCCTCTGTCGTCCCCTTCTCCTCCTGCCCCCAATCCCTCTCAGAGTCAGAGTCTTTTTCAATGAGTCAGCTCTTCACATGAAGTGGCCAAAATACTGGAGTTTCAGCTTTAGCATCATTCCTTCCAAAGAACACCTAGGGCTGATCTCCTTTAGAATGGACTGGTTGGCTCTGCTTGCAGTCCAAGGGACTCTCAAGAGTCTTCTCCAACACCACAGTTCAAAAGCATCAATTCTTCAGCGCTCAACTTTCTTCACAGTCCAACTCTCACATCCATACACGACTACTGGAAAAACCATAGCCTTGACTAGACGGACCTTTGTTGGCAACGTAATGTCTCTGCTTTTGAATATGCTATCTAGGTTGGTCATAACTTTCCTTCCAAGGAGTAAGCGTCTTTTAATTTCATGGATGCAGTCACCATCTGCAGTGATTTTGGAGCCCCCAAATAGTCTGACACTGTTTCCACTGTTTCCCATCTATTTCCTATGAAGTGATGGGACTGGATGCCATGATCTTCGTTTTCTGAATGTTGAGCTTTAAGCCAACTTTTTAACTCTCCTCTTTCACTTTCATCAAGAGGTTTTTTAGTTCCTCTTCATTTTCTGCCATAAAGGTGGCATCATCCGCATATCTGAGGTTATTGATATTTCTCCCGGCAATCTTGATTCCAGCTTGTGCTTCTTCCAGCCCAGCGTTTCTCATGATGTACTCTGCATATAGGTTAAATAAGGAGGGTGATAATATACAGCCTTGATGTATTCCTAATTAGTAGATGCTTTTTCTCAGCTCAGAAATCTATGCTTCTATAATACAGTACACTGAAAGAATGGTCAGAGTAAAATGGACTAGAATGAAACAAAGGAAAAATCAAGAATGGGTAGTCGTTTGGGCAATAAAACATAATAGAGAACTTAATATGGATGAGGAATTGTGTGGGTTATTTTACATTTATTACCTTGCTTAGGTCTCATAGCAAACCAGTAACTCAAGAGGTGGACAAAAAGAATTAACAACAAACCTACAGAAATACTTGTCAAGGGAGGCAGCAAAGAGAGGCATCTTTCTCAGAAAAGATGGGCTAAACTGATAGGGTAGAAATCTGATGGCGTTATGAAATGAAGACTCCTCATCAAGTCTGGCCCAAGTGGCCTGGGGTTCAGTTTAATGTCAACTCGATGATATCTCTTGTTTATTTAACTCGCAGTGGCACATCTAAAAAGAAAGGGCAGTGACACCCATCTTAGTCTCCATTTACCAGCAGGGCTGTGAATCTTCTTTTTTTACCTACTTGCCAACCTCAGAGCACTAAACTCCTATGGCTGCCTCGTTACTAAGCCATTTCAGCATCAAATGCATTCCTCTTCCGCCTCTCTTGACCAGGAGCAAAGTAGAGAACAATTGTTTAGATGACATTAACACCCGAGCTTAGATTAATGATGCCAAATCTGATTTATATTGTCTTTCCTCAGCCATATGATCTGGCATTCTCTGTGCCCTTTCACTGCAGTTGCACATTAAGCTGCATGCTTTAGAGGTTTTCTGCAACAACTCCCAGACCACTTTCCTAATCAGTATTCGCCACTATCTTTCCTTTCAGCAGAAGCACATTACTTTCTTTTCCCTTTGTTCTTATATTTATTCCTGTAAGGTTTGTTAGCATCAACTACCTCTACTATTTATTAGTCTGGTTTGAATAATGAGCCAAGAGTCTATAAAAATATATGTTTAAGTTGCTTGATAGAGAAATACACTAGCCAGCTTATAGGAAAATTAAGAGGTAGCATTTATGAGGAATGCCTAAAAATAAGACATCTTTTTTCAATTGGATAATCAAGTTTTGACAGAATTTTTAGGTTTAAGATTTATGGTGGAATCTTGTTTCAGCTCTTATAGGCGACATATTTTATCTTACTGTGTGTAAAATCAGTTTAGTCAAAATATGCATAACAGCATCAATTTATTTTGGAAGAGAGAAGAATGGAGGCATTACAAAATTATCACAAGACTACTTTCTCTTTAAGCTCTAGCGTGTAATTTTTAAAAGTCAACTGATTGCAAAAATATCATTGAATCGATCTGAGATATAAACCATTTTCAGCTTTCTTGACAGGAAACTGTGAAAAGCTTGATAAAAATCAAAGAATATGAGATGCTGGTTAAAGATAATAATCTTTTCATTCTGAGCTCACAGACTGTGCCAGGGAGAAAACACAGGCAAACAAAAGCATTAGGCCCCAGGCTTCCAAAGGAGGAACAGACAAGATTTCAACCCATGGGTTTATTCAAGTGGTGGTCAGTGTGATTCACTAGCTGAATTCTGGCTCTGATTGCCATTACTCAAACTATGCCTATTTATCCCCAGACAGGACAAAATGGCTGTCTTTGTAGCCCACTCTATAGCAGCACATTTGCAGCAATCAACACTTGTAACTGTTCTCTATTCATGCCTCTAAGAATACAAATTGCTGAACGAGGAGAAATAACCAGATGAGTAAAATGTATGTTTTAAATCAATCAGATTATGCATTCATTTACTCATTCACACACACAGTATATATACTAGATGTTGTGCTAAATGCTGTGACTAAATGGTGAAGAAAAGCAGACACAGTCTCTACCTGCAAGGAGCTTATACTCTAGTGGGGAGGGGGTTGGAAAAGGAGACATTAATCAAAACATCACACAAATATATGAATGGCATAGGCAGTGAAGGAGAAAACAGGTGCTACCAGAGCCCGTAAGAGGAGATTATATACCATGGTCAAAGATCTTACAGAAATTGTCCCAGAGGGAGTAACACAGCACTGTGATAATATGAAACAAGGAAGTAAATTAGCAAGGTGAAGAAGGCAAAAAAATCAGCCCAGGCAGAAGGAATGGAATGGTTAAACCTCTGATGTGAGGGGAGCTTGATGAATAAAAAGAACTAAAAGGGCAGCTTTGTTGGAGCACAGATTGAGAAGATTTTAGCATCACAGGAAGAATCCAGATTCTAAAGAGTCCTCTGGGCCATAACATGGAGTTTTGTTTTATACTGTATGAAATGGAAAAATACTAAACTGTTTTAAATAGGAGAGGCATAATCAGATTTGCATTATGAAAGGATCTCCGTGGCTTCAAAGTGGAGAATAGATTATAAGAGAAAATCAGAAAATCCCCAGTATGTTTCATGGTCTGCAGTGCAAACAAGTGGTGAGGCAATTCCATTCCCACACTGGCTGAACTGAAATTAGAAGGATGGTAGAGAAGATGTGCTTGGACTGAGCTGATGGGTGAGATTCTGATCCAGTGACTCTGCCAAGCATGATCTCATTTTAGAAACCAAAAGAGGTTGGAAACCAAGATCTCTATCAGTCTCTTTACTCCCATGACCTCAACTATCCAATCTTCTATCCAAGCTGTCCAACCAGGAAATTTCTCTTTCAAGCATTTTGTTTCTAAGTCAAAGCTTATTTATTCTCTAATTAGATTGTGTCCTCTCCATATCAGCTACTGTTTTAAAAAATTTGTTTCTCCATTCAAGATGTATTAATGCAACTAGTAATTAGAGTTTCAACTATGAGATGTACTCCACATGCTATGCTGAGAATATAATCAAAATATATATATCTGACCCTCAAATATCCCAGTCCAGATGAGAACTTACATATAGGTCACAGTACAGAGTAGGACGGGCTTCCCGGGTGGCTCAGTGATAAAGCATCTGTCTGTGATGCAGACGACGCAGGGGATTTGATCTCTGGGTTGGGAAGATCCTCTGTAGGACGGCATGGCTACCCACTCTAGTATTCTTACCTAGAGAATCCCATGGACACAGAAGCCTGGAGGGCTGTAGCCCATAGGGTCGAAAAGAGTCGGACACAATTGAGGTGACTTAGCATACATATACACACACACACAAAATAGCACACTTCGTATTAAAATCTAGATCTCTAATTACTCTAGGAAAAAATATTTTAAGGACATAGAGGATATGATAGTACTATATTTATATCCCGCATGGCAGTGATGAGCCTAAGCTGATCATTCCATTTTTTATCAAAATAAGACCAAAAAATGACCAGCAATGGAGAAAATGTTGAGAAAAATGGAATAAAGCCCATCTCTTGTTGCAAGCGTTATTTCTATGTGTTTAATATGCAACTATCAGCACATTTCCCCCTCATTTACATTATTTCCCTGGTCCCTGTAGGCATCTGAAATTGTATGATGTGATGTAGACCTTGAAAGATGAGTGGAGAAGGGCATTGCAGGCAGAGGAAGCAGGGAGGTAGAGAAGAGGATGTGAGTTGCTGGAGAGAAATGCATGTAGAAGCAGCAAAGGGGAGCAAGGCTAAAGGCCACAATCTGTGACCAGGTTATAAAAGTTCTTTTATGAAATGCTAAAATGTTGAGATTACCCTATGGAGAAAAACTGAGGCAAATGTGTTTTTCAAGCTGTTAAATGCATTATTCATTAATCCTGTTATGGCTATGAATTTAAAAGGAATAAATAAAACTGAAAATGAAGATCTGAGGAATTTTCTGTAAATTTAGCTCCACAAAATTGAATACAACTCTTTCAGTGACGCAAAGCTGTTTGTTACTTTTCAGTCTATGAGTATGTTGTGATAAGTTTGAAGTTATAGGAAATAAGATCTCCAGGGGGAGATCTGCTGCTGCTGCTGCTGCTGCTGCTGCTGCTGCTGCTGCTGCTGCTGTGTTGCTTCAGTTGGTCTGATTCTGTGCGACCCCATAGATGGCAGCCCACCAGGATCCCCCGTCCCTGGGATTCTCCAGGCAAGAATACTGGAGTGGGTTGCCATGTCCTTCTCCAATGCATGAAAGTGAAAAGTGAAAGTGAAGTCACTCAGTCGTCTCTGACTCTTCACGACCCCATGGACTGCAGCCTACCAGGCTCCTCCATCCATGGGATTTTCCAGGCAAGAGTACTGGAGTGGGGTGCCATTGCTTTCTCCAGAGGAGATCTAGTTTTTATATTAAACTGATCTTACTAGCAGAATTCATAACGTGATTTATAAATGTAAATTAAGATACAGTAAAGAGTAAGATACAAAGAACTGTATGCTGTGTGTACAGACACTAGTGACATGAACTCCAAATCTACAGTCAACCCAAGCTCCCCTGCTACTCCTATGTTGAAGTTGCAGCTAAATACTTACACCCACCTGTACCTCTAATTAGGACAGACGAAGTGACCCATAATGGCTTAAGAGACCGACAGAATCTTCCAGCGGTACTTAAGATGAATGGGAAATGAAATAATGAAAGGGAAAGGCCTGTCTGGCAAAGATCTTCTTATTTCTTGTTTTCTCTCCTTTTCCTATCAGATGCTAATAGCTAACTACCATTCTGCTCCTCTTTTGGCAGCCCTGAACATTTTCACTGCTGAACCCCTTTCTGGCTGCTTGTTTTGTAAGAGGATACAACTCTTCTTTCTTTAAACCAGTTCTCATTCTTGGTTGTCTTAGGCTACCTCTAAGAATACTCTCAGGATCCCCCTTCCTTGTATTCCTTGTGTAATCTCCTCCTCTTAAGGATGTGGGAGACCTAAGTACTTGGTTCTCAAGAATAGAATGCATCATAAGTGATGGGATGTTGCTTCCAAGATTAGTTTACACACAATGGTAAGGTCCATTTGGCTCTCTCTCTTGCTCTCTTGATCACTTTACTCTAAGAGAAACCAGCTGTCATAATGTGGGGTGCTCTTTGGAGAGACTTAAATGGAAATGGAGAAGGAAATGGCAATCCAATGAGACTACCCAACAGGCACATGAGAGGGCTCAGGAGCAGATCTTCCCACAGTTGAGCTCGAGATGACTGCAATCTCAGCTGACACCCTAATTAGTCTTGGGAGAGAACCTATGCCTGAGATTCCCAACTCAGCTACACCTAGGTGCCTTCCCCTTACCTGTGAGATAATAAACGTTTGTTGTTCTTAGTTGCTAAATTTTGAAGTTACTATCTAGCAATAGAGAATATCACACAGGCAGCCATTAGAATGCCTGAGGGAGCTTTTTAAAAATACCCCTATGCAATGGCCCTGAAAGAGAACAATTTCATCAGAAACAGAGAGGGCTGGGGCCCAGGAAGCCATCATTTTAAATAATGTCTGGGTAATTCCAGCCATACTTTAGAATAACTGCTTCAAGCTATTTCTGGTTGGTTTCTCTGCGTCTTTCAGCTGAACAGACTCCTGTTATGACTTTTAATGTCAACTATATAAACATTTTGTTACCCATGATTTCTGAATCTAATTCTGGTTTTTCTCTTCACATTTAGCAAAATGCTGAATTTAATCTTGGTTGTTGCCATATATCGTTACAAGCATATCAATTTTCTTTACCTGTTATTAATTTTAACATGTCAACTTGGGGAGGAAGAGGAAACCTATTGCCTTCTCCTGACAACCGTAGTTGTCAATGTTCTTATCCTTCTACTTTCAAAATAGATAAAGAAATAAATGTCATATAATAGGACTATATCAAGCACTACTTAAAACAGCATTAAAAACCCTGTCTTTACCTTCCACTCTGTGAAAAGACACCACAGAAGTCACATCGATACTTGGCCCCACTTTTGTCCTCAGTAAACAAGTCACTGTTTTGTGGTTTATGAACTTTTACAAAGGATTCAGGCAAAGTTGATTTGTTTAATTTTAAATAATTTTTACATACTTGATGTAGCCCTTACTGAAAGTATGTGAACTGTGGACCCAGAAAACAGTTTTGAATGCTTATTCATTTATCAACTTATTCATGTTAAATAAATCTGCTTATATGCTGTTCAATTTCTTCACATATAAATAAGAGTAATAATAAATACTTTATAGAATTATTATGAAATTTACACATAAAAATATACATCTCAGAAACATTTGAAACAGTGTTTGCTACTGCTACTGCTAAGTCGCTTCAGTCGTGTCCAACTCTGTGCGACCCCACAGACGGCAGCCCACTGGGCTCCCCCATCCTTGGGATTCTCCAGGCAAGAATACTGGAGTGGGTTGCCATTTCCTTCTCCCATGCATGAAAGTGAAAAGTGAAAGTGAAGTCGCTCAGCCGTGTCCGACTCCTAGCGACCCCATGGACAGCAGCCCACCAGGCTCCTCCATCCACTGGAGTTTCCAGTCAAGAGTACTGGGGTGGGGTGCCATTGCCTTCCCTGGAAACAGTGTTTGGTAAATGCTAATTGCTATTGCTATTGTTGATATCTTTGTTTTTAATAAACAAAAGAACAGTTATGTAAAATATAATGTCATGGTTAGCTCTCTAAGGAAAACAATAATAATAACTCTATATCTAAGTTTCTGGAAAGCACATAAAAGAGGAGGAGAAAATGTTTTTAAAATTCATGTCTGCAGAAATTATTACCCTGTAAAAATGTTCTAGGGCATAAACCTTGAAGAATTTTGGAGGTGGTATATAACCAATATATATAGTTTTAGGAGAGAATTCATGGGTACTTTAAAGCTTGAACGAACCTAGTAGGAATTAACAGGTGTAATATATTTAAGTGAGGCAAGGGAGCTGGACTAATGAGTCTAATGAGTCCCATGAATACATTGTATTAGGATTTATGCTCACTCTGTTTGGATCCTGCCAAAGCAAGATTCCCACAGTAGAGAGTAAGATGTTAGATTACAAAGTAATAGCAAAACCACTGGAGCTTTTTCAGGCAACAACTATAAGAGTTCCCTCAATTCAGTTCATATTGCATCATGAAATTAGTCATAATCACAATGAATCTAGAAATAAGGGTTATGAACATTAGGTAGTAATAAAAATCAAAGGAAAAAAAAATCAAAGGAAGAACTAATTGAAAGAACTTGAAAATACTGACATTTTATGGAGTTCAAAATAGGCTTTAGACATTGGCAAATACGACCAAAACTAGCATTATCCTGCGCACAGGAAAGATCAGTAAAAGCAGCCAACTTAATACCCTCATGAAGCTTAGAGTCTAATGAGAAGATATAAGTAAAATGAATAATGCAAATGTATTCATTGTAACTGAGAAGAGGTATGGGGTGCTGGCTATAGGGTCAGATATTAACCAGACCTAATCAAGATAGGGCATTAGCATAGGCTTACTGAAGAATGAGCTTTAAATTTAGATCTAAAGACAGGAATAGTAGTACTATGTACATATGAAAGTCACAGGTATCATGGCCGCCTTTTGCTATATAAAGGATTACTAAAATTAAAGGCACTTTGATTGGAAGAAATAATGGATATTATCCCTTATAGATGAGAATCATGAATGATATGTCTGGATTCAGATGAAATTGTCTGATGATAGTGTTCATGCTGTGAACATAGTTATAGAAAGTGACTTAGAGTGGCAAAGCCCAAGAATCCTCTTGCTCAGCCCCTGGGGTAACTAGAAAAAACTGTAGGAAGACATTGTCTGTGAACTTGGTAACGAGGTTGTTCCTCCAAAGCCCTTCCCTATGACAGTAGTCTGACTTTATGATAGCAGCTGGTCTCTTTCAAACTCTTTGGTTTCAAGAATATTATTACTGGCTAAGAACTTTGTCTTTCAACCCATTGAAGTTTTGTCTAGGTGGTATGAAAAGCTATATAAACTTAGACACCAGAATGATGTGTAGATGGGCATGACATGGACTTAGGGAATATGATGATTTATATCTTGGCGTCCACTACAAATTGCTATGAAAGCTTGAAAGTAAAAGTGTCCGTCAGTCAAGCATGTCCAACTCTTTGAGATCCTATGGATGCTCCTCTGTCTAGGGCAAGAATACTGGAGTGGGTTGCCATTTCCTTCTCCAGGGGATCTTCTGGACCCAGAGATCAAACCTGGGCCGTCAGCCCACATTGCAGTTAGCCTCTTTACCACGTGAGCCACTGGGGAAGCACAACTTGCCGTATAGTCCACCAAGTCACTGAGCTTCCAGTAGCACACACTTGTGCTACTCTTACAAGAGTACCAGTTACTTACCGTGCACCAAGAATTACTCTAAAATCTTCATGTATGTTAACTAGCTTAAGCCTAGGTGGTAAACTGGGGTTAAATAACTTGCCCAGGGTCACACAACTAGTAACAGTGAGAGCCAGAATGGGAACACAGAGGTCTCACTGCAGCATCTATGTTCTAAAGCATCTCGAAGGACAGGTTTTCTTGTTGATTATATTGTGTTTGTTTCCCTTTCTAAATAGGTAGATAAGCTCCAGGAGATGGTGAAGGACAGGGAAGCCTGGCGTGCTGCAGTCCATGGGGTCACAAAGAGTCTGATATACTGAGCGAGTGAACAACAACAACAGATAAAATGTGGTCTGAACAAGTAATGTAATAACTATCTATGGTGATATCAAGGGGCACTCTCAGGGTGAGTCATTTCAGGACTGTGTTGACATCCTTGGGCTCCTTTAGATGCCTGTGCAGAGCTGATGTCTGTCTACAAATTCAACCGCTCCTGGCCCAAGACAGAATTTAAATTCTGTAGCTATAGCTCTGCAAAGCAGAGCTGCCAAAGGAAGACAATGACTGTGAGGATCAGGGGGTTATGTGGGGCCAGTTCTCTAGAACAGGTGGGACTACTATTAAAATATATGGCCAAAGTCTCTCCTTGATGTGTTCCATTGTAAATTTTAGGGGTGGATTTAAATGACACAATTTTAACATCCCTTGAGAAAACAAACCCTGGGGTGTATGGTGCTGTTATTCTTATTATTATTTATACAGTTATGTCAGTCAGTATAATTATTATCATTATTCTGGATGTTTTGATCCTCACTCCATCACAGATTCTGCCCTACCATGAGAAGGAATGCATCTGCTTTGCTCGACACTGCAGACACAGTGTCTCACGGAGTTCAAGTTTAAAAAATATTTGTAAAATAAGTGTATCTTAGTTGAGAGAAATATTTACTTTAAATCCACATTAATTCTGATGGGTTATTCATAATACATGATAAAGTTAAACACTCAAGAACATAAAATATGAATAAAAAAGGTGTTCAACATGCACACTTAAAAACACACCAAGAAGAGATAGAAAATTGTTTAGTGGGTGTGAAATTTCAGTTTTGTAAGATGAACTGGCTCTAAAAGGACTGTTGATTGTTTGCACAACAGTGTGAATATCCTTATCATTACTGAACTGTACACTTAAAGATGGTTATGATGGTAAATTTTCTTTTTTAATAACAATTACAAACTTTAAAAAATTGTAATAAAGAACATTTGCAGAGTAAAAGTAAAATAAAGACCCTGGTGAGTGAGTGAAGTTGCTCAGTCGTGTCTGACTCTTTGGGACCCCATGGACTATAGCCTGCCAGGCTCCTCCATCCATGGGATTTTCCAGGCAAGAATACTGGAGTGGTTTGCCATTTCCTTCTCCAAAAGACTCTGGTAAATTAAAACAAAAACATATAGAATGTTTAGAAAAAAACATATGCAAGGCTATAAGAGTTATGATTCCTTGATATGCTGATAGTAATTTCTTTTGCTCCTCATTTCCTGCTACATTTTTGCTGCTAGAATTTCCCTTGCCTACTGTCAGATCCTCCATCTATGAAATGTGATCTATAATTGCAAAAATTTTGTCCAATATTCTTAGGAGAAAAGCTCTTTATCATTGTAAGTATTTGCGATGCTTTTAGAAAAAAAAAAAAGAAAAAAACTGTCTTGTCTGTTTAACTGTAAAATCTTTACAAGACCATGTTTCTGCACCTACAGCTCTTCCTTACTTAGACCATAAACTAAAGTCATGCTAATGCAGGCAACACAAGAGACGCAGGTTCAGTCCCTGAGTCAGGAAGATCACCTGGAGAAGGAAATGGCAATCCACTCCAGTACCTTTGCCTGGAAATTTTCATGAACAGAGGAGTCTGGTGGGCTACAGTCCATGGGGTCACAAAGAATCGGACATGCCTGGGCACACACACATGATGGTTAACTTGGGTATGTTCAAGACTATCCTCTACATGTGGTGCCCAGGACATTTTTGGCCACTGATTACCTGCTCTGGGAGAAATACCTTGCCGTGTAAGTGTTATTTCATTCAGAAAAGATTAAAAATAAAACTGCCACAGATGTAATGTTTGTGTTCTCTTAAAATAAGTCTGAGACCTGAAAGAGGGCCTTTACCTGACATGCTGTCACCTGATTTACTATTTCCAGCCTGGAGGACTGTAAGACACAAATTGCTCTTGTTTATAAACTATCCAATCTGTGGTATTTTGTTACAGCAGCCCAGATGGACCAAAACATCAACGATAAGCTACAAACCAAGTATGATGTTGCTGAACAGGCAAGACCACTGAATTTGGAAGCAAACCATCTGCATTAACACCCAGTTGGGTTTATGAACTGGTTCATATTCCTGCTTAATCTCACTTTTCCCCCTAAACAGAAGAGCTCTTCAAACCAGATTCTATTGTTTCTCTGACAAATATATTCTGACATCCAAAGCAGCTGCCAAGAAAGTTTCAAGATTTCATTTCTCATTTTGCCAAAAGAGCTTTTTTATTATTTTGCCTTTTTTTGTTTTTGCACACACACCAATCCACTGCTTACGTATCATGCACTCACAAATACATATAGGTGTTTTTGCATACATATGGTGTGTGTGCAGTATGTGAGAAGTTGTCTATACATTGAGACTTCAAGAACTGTAAGAAGGGCCCTGAACTCCTGGTGTCGTGGCCTCACATGCCTTCCTGCTCTTGATACCGCCTTTGTAAGAACCCAGACATTTAAGTAAATCACATTGCTTCCAGCTCCATTATTCCTCATGATCTGGGCTATGTCTTTGGTAAAATGGCTCAAGGTAAGGAAGGCTAGGAAATAGAAATCCACAGGTGAAATTATATAGAGATTCCGGTAGGAAGCAGACTCCAGTCACGTAAGGAAGCATCTGCAGATGTGTAGACAGGCTGAAGGAAATGACAGTGGTGGCCCAGGCCTAGAGTCTAGCAACAGTAGGACAGCATTAGCACACTTGAGCTCCAGGTGAGGGGAGGAGGAAATAAGGTTGCTGGAGACGAAAGTGAGATACAGCCATGCGGCAATATATGAGCTGTAATCATAGCAGTATGCAGCCTCTGGCAGGAAAAGCAGCCTGGATGAAGAGCAACCACTGAAAAAAGAAACCTGCCACTCTTTCTGTCTGTAAAGGTCTCCTGCCAGTGCCTGAAAGTGAAAGTCGCCCAGTCGTGTCCAACTCTTTGCAACCCCATGGACTATACAGTTCATGCAATTCTTCAGGCCAGAATACTGGAGTGGGTAGCCTTTCCCTTCTCCAGGGGATCTTCCCAACCCAGGGATCAAACCCAGGTCTCCTGCATTGCAGGCGGATTCTTTATCAGCCATGCCACAAGAGAAGTCCAAGAAAACAGGAGTGGGTAGCCTATCCCTTCTCTAGCAGATTATCCCAACCCAGGAATCAAACCAGGGTTTTCTACATTATAGGCAGATTCTTTACCAACTGAGATATCAGAGAAGCCAGTGTTTGCCACCAGCCAAACCCTGTGGCACTGCTTCTCACATGATGCTGAGGTGGCTGGTATAAGGTCCCTTCTCTGAGAAGCACAGATGTACAAGAAGCCAACTAGCAAGAAAGCCCAGGAAATGCCATGCAGAAGCCATCACGCTCCCTGAACAGGCAAAGAGCAGAGGAGGGAGTATGCGTCTAAGGGTGGAAATGGGAAATAGCCAGCACAGGGAGAGACCATCAACGTGCCCGGAAGAAACCCTGAAGGCAAGACCAATATAAAGTGGGTGGGACGTGTCCCTGAATTGTGCAGTAGACAGCAGGAAGATTTTCAGGAGTAAATGGAAGGCTTAGTTCTTTGACTGAACTTGGGGAACAAGGCAAGATCTCAGCTCCTACACTGTAAACAGGGGTAAGAATCAGCTCTACCAAGAATAAAAGAACCTCATGGTAAGATATAGAGGAGGGGGTTGTGGAGTGAGTTATAAGCAACAAACAAGAGCTTACAGTAGGAAAGGAATCAAGGATTCCATGATGCTCAGCTTAGAGTAATTAACTTGAACTTATTCCTTCCTACACCTCTGGGTAAGAGTGTAGAGTAGGGAGGGTCCAACTGTTCCAATCTGTAGTAGAACTGATAAACTAGGAAGAGACATCCAAACAAGTGATTAGAAACCATTTTAATAATACAAATTTGTACTGTGGCTTATATTAACATACTCTAAATGTAGAGGCAAAAATTGTAATATCAACCTCACCTGGGAGGATGTTAAAATTGCGAATTATCAGTCTCCTCACAACAAAGGTATTGAATCAATATCTCTGGGGTGGGGTTCACAAATCTGTAGTTTAGCAAGTCAAAATCACTGGTTCTCAACCTGGTTGCTCCTCAGAGTTACCTAATGTGTTTTTTAAAAATGTCATTGTCTGCGTTCCACCTCTAGAAAATCTGGTTACGTTGGATTGAGAGGTATCGTAGATTGTTCTAAAAGGCAGCTTTATTAATCTCCCATACCCCTGTGCACACTACTTACCATTCCAGTATCACAAGGTGGAGTTTATTTCTTTACCCATAAAATCCAGGCTTCATGATGTGGTTTGTTTTGTCCAGATAATTAATAGGAGAATGAGTTAACTCATCCTCTTAACTCACAAGAGGTGAGTTAGAAAGACATGTACATTAGGGCTTATTCTTTTCAGCTATTTTTAGAAACCTGAGATCATATTGTGAATAAACCCAAATGAGGCTATTAGATATGCCAAAAGGAAATGATCAACCTTATCTGATGATTTGCCAATCGCCAGACATGTCAGAGTCTATATTTAGTCACTCAGCCAGAGGACTACACCAGTGACCACAGGTGGGATGAGCAGAAGAACCAGCTGGTGGGGCCCAGCTCAAATGGCAAGCAAGTATGGTTTCTAAGATGCTAAGCTACAGGATGGGTTACTTGTTATGTAGCAATAAGTGCTAATACAAGGTGTGAGGTTTTAAAATGATGATATTTATGTGCAGTGGCTGATATTAAATCACCTGTTCTTCTACATGATTGTAATTGGAATCATCTGGAAAGCTTTTAATATTCATGGCTGGGCTTCACCACAAAAATGTCTGATATAACTGATAAGAGGTATATCCAAGTCAACAGAATTTTTTAAAACTTCCCAAGTGATTCTAGTTTTCAATAGAAGTTGATGATCACTAGCAATGGCATCCCACTCCAGTACTCTTGCCTGGAAAATCCCATGGACAGAGGAGCCTGGTAGGCTGCAGTCCACGGGGTCGCTGAGAGTTGGACACAACTCAGTGACTTCACTTTCACTTTTCACCTTCATGTATTGGAGAAGGAAACGGCAACCCACTCCAGTGCTCTTGCCTGGAGACTCCCAGGGATGGCGGAGCCTGGTGGGCTGCCGTATATGGGGTCTCATAGAGTTGGACACGACTGAAGCGACTTAGCAGCAGCAGCCCTTATATTTTTGTTGATATGGATACTTAGAATCACTTATGCAACCATCTACTTGGATTTAGAAAAGGCAGAGGAACCAGAGATCAAGTTGCCAACATCCACTGGATCATAGAAAAAGCAAGGGGATTCCAGAAAAAACATATGCTTCTGCTTCGTTGACTACGCTGAAGCCTTTGATTGTGTGAATCACAACAAACTGCAGGCAATTCTTAGAGATGGAAATACCAGACCACCTTACCTGTCTCCTGAGAAACCTGTATGAAGATAAATACGCAAGAGTTAAAACCAGACACAAAACAATGGGCTGGTTCCAAATTGGGAAAGGAGTATTAAAAGGCTGTATATTGTCACCCTGTTTAATTAACTTCTATGTAGAGTATGTCATGTGAAATTTCAGGCTGGACGAAGCACAAGTTGGAATCAAGATTGCACTTATTGCTACATAACAAGTAACCCATCCTGTAGCTTAGCATCTTAAAAACCATACTTGTTTGCCATTTGAGCTGGGCCCAACCAGCTGGTTCTTCTGCTCATCCCACCTGTAGTCACTGGTGTAGTCCTCTGGCTGAGTGACTAAATATAGACTCTGACATATCTGGCGGTTGGCAAATCATCAAGAGAAATATCAACAACCTTAGATATGCAGATGATACCACTCTAACGGCCAAAAGCAAAGAGAAAATAAACAGCCTCTTGATGAGGGTGAAAGAGGAGAATGAAAAAGCTGGCTTAAAAAGCAACAATCAAAAAACTAAGATCATGGCATCTAGTCCCATAATTTTAGGGCAAATAGTTGGAGGGAAAGTGGAAACTTGCAAATTTTATTTCATTGGGCTCCAGAATCACTGTGGACAGTGACTACAGCCAAAAATTAAAAAATGCTTGCTCCTTGTAAGAAAAGCGGTAAAAACCTAGTTCAGTTCAGTCACTCAGTCGACTCTTTGTGACCCCATTAATTGCAGCACGCCAGGCGTCCTTGTCCATCACCAACTCCTAGAGTTCACTCAAACTCATGTCCATCGAGTTGGTGATGCCATCCAGCTATCTTCTCCAGTAGCATATTGGGCACCTACCGACCTGGGGAGTTCCTCTTTCAGTATCCTATCATTTTGCTTTTTCATACAGTTCATGGGGTTCTCAAGGCAAGAATATTGAAGTGGTTTGCCATTCCCTTCTCCAGTGGACCACATTCTGTCAGACCTCTCCACCATGACCCGCCCATCTTCGGTGGCCCCACGTGGCATAGCTTAGTTTCATTGAGTTAGACAAGGCTGTGGTCTGTGTGATCAGATTGACTAGTTTTCTGTGATTATGGTTTCAGTGTGTCTGCCCTCTGATGCCCTCTCACGACACCTACTGTCTTACTTGGGTTTCTCTTACCTTGGACATGGGATATCCTAGAGAACATATCAAAAAGCAGAGACATCATTTTGCCAACAAAGTTCTATCCAATCAAAGCTATCTAGTCATGTATGGATGTTAGTTGGACCATAAAAAAAACTAAGTGCCAAAGAACTGATGCTTTTGAACTGTGGGGCTGGAGGACTCTTAAGAGTTCCTTGGACTGAAAGGAGATTAAACTAGTCAATCCTAAAGAAAATCAACCCTGAATATTCACCAGAGGGACTGATGCTGAAGCTGCAATATTTTGGCCACCTGATGCAAAGAGAAAGACTCATTGGGAAAGACTCTGAAGCTGGGAAAGGTTGACGGCAAGAGGAGAAGAGGGTGACAGAAAATGAGTTGGTTGGATAGCATCACTGACTCAATGGACATGAGTTTGAAGGACAAAGAAGTCTGGTATGTTGCAGTCCGTGGGGGTTGCAAAGAGCTGGAAATGACTTAGTGACTGAAAAACAACAATAAATTCTAAAGGCACCGTGAGTGCAAAGGATAGTGAAAAGGGAGATAAAGCTCTATTGAACCAAGAAGTAACCCACTATACACCACATTTACACCCCTTTTACACCGGTGTTTATAGATCCTGACCCTTCTGGCATAAATAATACTGGATGTGAGCATGGTTGGGGCCTTCAGATCAGCTTGCTAAATACCAGCCTCAAGAATCATGAATTCTCTCTACCTATGGTTATCATGTAAATAAAAATATTATTCACTTTTATTGTCTATAGACTCACTTTTTGTTGGCTGACAAAAATTGAGAACTTTCTATAAAAATCAGGAGATCCTGTGGATCTTGAAAAATCCCAGTCATGGCAACATCGATTCTCATTCTCAAAAGGCAATAAACTGAATGAAGCAGAATCACTTACTTGTAGACACTTCCTTCAGATGGATATTGTGGTCTTCAGTTTATAGCTGTTCTGCTCCTTCCAGCTCAGGCCTTCGTCCCCTCTCCTGCCATACCCTCCATGCTCAAGGGCTGCATCTGCTTTATTGTTTAGGTTATTTGCCAGTGCCCCTGTGGGAAGTGGATATTTTGCATTCTCGGATCATTCTTTCCTTAACTTCCCATTAGATTACATTTTGTCATTCAGTTACTTTCTTCCTTATGTGGTTATCTCCTAGCTTACATGGGAAAATCTTTTCTATCCAACCAGACAGAAAATTTCACTCTCCAACTAAACAGCAAACTCCTTGAAGCCAGAAGCACTATATAAACTTTTTTCACATCTCTAAAGGATACCAGCGCAGTGTTAAATAGACAAATACTTAGCAAATATTCACTGAAATATAGTTGAACAACTTGGAAGAGAGTGGTCATTAGTAACTTGAGTCAATTACATGTCCCCTTAATGTATAATTCAAGAAAGATTGAAGGCAGGAGGAGAAGGAGATGACAGAGGATGAAATGATTGGAAGGGATCACTGACTCAATGGACATGAGTTTGAGCCAGTTCCAGGAGTTGGTGATGAAGCCTGGTGTATTGCAGTCCATGGGGTCACAAAGAGTCAGACATGACTGAGCAATTGAACTGACTGATTTAATGTATAATTACTACTGAAGATTGAACTGATACTTTTGGAGCTTCACAAAAGTACCATGTTAGAGAAGCCTGAATTTGGGAAATATAAACCATTTCTAAAGGAGAAAAAATGATTCATGCTGGTGCTTCTTGAGGGTTGTTTGCATGTCATATGCATTGTGTTAATTTCTGGTAAGGTATTCCTTGATACTAACAAAATAAATCTGGCTCTGCATCTTCTATCACTGTTTTCAAATCACACATCTTAATATCTAGTTTCTTTGCACTTCAGGTCAAATAATAAAGAAAATTCATTAGACAGAAGCTTGGTATGCTCCTATGTGTACCTCTGCAAGAGAATTTTAATAATCAAAGAATTTGCTGATGTAGGGATATGATAAATTGCTTTGCTACAGGGTAATATAAACCTTAACTAGTATGATGAATACTTCTGCTTCATGAAGAAAGCCGAAATGCTGCAAACTATTTAAATATGTGCTTCTTGATAAATGAAGACAATCATCTGCAAATATTCTAGATGAGATACAATATGACTTCCATATGAAAGTGAAATGTCTCCAGAGGAAAAAAGGCTCAAAGAAAGACGTTTTGAGACAGGAAACAGACACACAAAAGCATTTAATATCACCAGTGTATTTTATGGAAGCATCTTTGAATCAACAATTTTTAAAAATTCATTTTCCAGTTTATAATTATCAAGCTTAATAATTGGTTTTCAAATTTCTTTTGGAATGCTGATTTTCATGGCTGATAATGAAGAAAGAGCTTTAACAACAGAAGTCCCCAGGGTTTAAAAGTCATTAATACACAGAACAGTTGCTTTCTAGGCTTTTCTCATACGCTGATATTAAAACATAACAAAAAATATCAATTGAGGGGTTACCATATTTGCTTTTGTGTAGAAGATACAAGATGGCAATATCCTGAAATCTCATGAAAATTTGACCAATGGCACCAACAAATTCAATAGCTGGATGAAGGCACTTGATATTTTTTTCCTTGTCAATGTGCAGATGCTTTGTGGAATAGCCCATTTTACATAGTGTAATTAATTTCTTCTTTTATGTTTATTAATACATTCCCCTATTTATTTAGGGCTTCCCCAGGGGTAGGGGCCCCCCCCGTGCTGGAGACATAAGATATGAGTTGGATCCCTGGGTCAGGAAGATCCCATGGCAGAAGGCATGGTAATCTACTCCAGTATTCTTGCCTGGAGAATCCCATGGACAGAGGAGCCAACAGGGCTACAGTCCATAGGATCACAGGGTTGAGACACGATGGAAGTGACTTAGTAAACACGTATGCACATTTATTTGATTTTCCTAGGTTGTTCTTCTACCTTCTTGAAATGTATGCTTGCTTCATTTATTTAAAATTTTTTCCTATTATTTGCATTTGCTCTTAGGTTTGTAAGTGTTTCTTTTGATGTCACCATGGCTTCAATCTTCAGGGCCCAGTGTGATTGATGTTCTTAAAACTTCACATTTCTTAATGCCATTTGCAGCAACATGCTGAGTGAAGTCAGACAGAGAAGGAGAAATATCATATGACATCCCTCATGTGCAGAATCAAAAAGAAGTGGTACAAATTAATTTATTTACAAAAGAGAAATAGACTCACAGACTTGGAGAACAAACTTATGGTTGCCAGGGGAAACCATGGGAGGAAAGTGACAGAGTTTGGGACTGACATGCATTTAAAATGGATAGCCAACAAGGACCTACTGGGTCACACAGGGAACTCTGTTCAATATTTTGTGGCACCTTACATGGGAGGGGGATTTGGGGGAAAATGGATACATGTATATGCGTGACTGATCACCTCTGCTGTCAAGCTGAAGCTATCACAACATTGTTCATCAGCTATATTTCAATAAAAAATAAAGTATTTAGAAAATCTTCATGTTTCTAAACCATTTGCAATATAAGGAAGTCTCCAGCTTACAATGGTTCAACTTCCAATTTTTGACTTTACAGTAGTGCAAACCAATACAAATTCAATAGAAATTGTATTTGAAATTTTGCTCCTTTCCCGTGGCTAGTAATATGCAATATGAGACTCCCTCTTGATGCTGGACAGAGGCAGGGAGCCATATTTCTCAGTCAGCCATATGATCACCAGGTGAAACAACCCACTCATTTACAGCCAGTCTAGTTTTTCATGTTCAGTACATTGTTCAACAAATTCTATGAGATATTCAACAATTTGTTATAAAGTAGGCTTTATTTTAGATGATTTTGCTGAACTGTAGGCTAATGTGTTTTGAGTCCGTTAAACATACATTAGGCTGGGCTTCCTGGTGGCTTAGTGGTAAAGAATCCTGCCAGTGCAGGAGATGCTGGTTCAATTCCTGGGTTGAGAAGATCCTCCGAAGAGGGAAATGGGAACCCACTCCAGTATTCTTGCCTGGAAAATTCCATGGACAGAGGCGCCTAGCAGGCTACAGTCCATGGGGTCACAAAAGAGTCAAACATGACTTAGCTTCTAAATAATAACAATCTAAGTTAGGCTAAGCTGTTAGTATGACGTTAAACAGGTTGAATGTATTTAAATACACTTTTGATTTATCTAGTTTTGACTTACCAGGGGTGTATCAGGATGGAACCACACTGTAAGTCGAGGAAGATTTATCTATATCTGTATTTTATATTATCTTTTCAAGGCTTATTTAGAAGGTGGCTTCTTACAATCTTTCAAGGAGTGATGCTTGGCTATTCTTTAATTCCTACCCATCTAACTTCACTATCTCTTGATTCAGTTATTTAAGCTATATATTTTCTGCTTTGGAGACTCTATTGTGGTTTTTATTTTTGACCGAATACACAGCATTTTTTGGTTGTGTTTAAAAATATGTGTCATGTATCTTTTAAAATTTAAAAATATCTAGATATACCTATTAATCCTATAAAATTTATTAATCATATTATTCATGTTCATGTTCTTTACTCATGTCAACTGGATGTCAATTATTAAAAGGAAAATGACTTTCTGTGTGATTTGGGAATGTTCTTTTATTTCTATTAGCATTACAGAGAGTATTTCAATATTATGTGTTTGCAAAGATACCACATTGTCAATGGGATATAAATATTTTTGATATAAATTTTTTTCTAAAAACTTGAAAATGCTAAGAGGAAGCCAAAGAGTAATAATTCAAAAACACATCATATATGAAATGGTAAAAGTGGTTGTAGTCCAGAAAATTCTAGTCTATAATAGACAAGACTTGCAAGGGGATGGAAGAGGTGAGAAATAAACGGTTGTTTATTGCTGAACAACTGAACACGGTTGTTCGTGTTCAGTCTCGTCCAACTCTTAGAGACGCCCAGGACTGTAGCCCACCACCTTTTCTGTCCATGGGATTTTCCAGGCAAGAGTACTGGAGTGGGTGGCCATTTCCTTCTGCAGGGATCTTCCTGACCTAGAGATCAAACCTACAGCTGCTGCATTGACAGGCGGATTCTGCACCGTTGAGCTACTTGGGAAGCTGGTGAAGTAAACCATCCAAAACCAGATCCATCACGCTGCCACATGGCTGTGATATGCTAGCAGCCATCTGACTCCTAGAACTATGTTTGGCCATAGAGAAATAAGTTTAATAAACATTAAACCACCTTTCTCAACCACATGAAATAGGAAGCAGGATGGCACAGTGAAAAATGCAGTGCTCCTTGGCTTTGACTGTTTTCCTTATGCACTAGCTGTGTGACCTTGAGCCAGTTACTTACATCCTCTGAGCCTCAGAGTCTTAAACTGAAAATAATAAAGCCTTTCTAGTAAGGTTGTTATAAAGATAAATGAGATAATTTGTGTAAATAACATAGTGAAGTGAAAGCATCTGGGACATGTAGGTAGTCTATAAAGGGCAGTCTCTATTGTTATTGTAGTAAAACCAACAATACTAATATAATTTAATTATTATTCATGAAGCTTCTAAAAGGGGTATTAACATTCAAACCACGATGGGTAGTTCACTATTGCTGCATAACAATTATACCACCAATTTAGTGGCTTGAACCAACAGACATTTATTATCTCATAGTTTTTGTAGGTCAGGAATCTGGGCACAGCTTAACTGGACCCTCTGCTTTAGGGTCTCTCACAAACTATAATGAAAGTGCTGAACAGGAGTAGGGACTTAAGTCAAGGCTCAAAGGGGAAGGATCTGCTTCCAAGATCATGTTTGTTGGCAAAACCAGTTTCTTTTAGCCTGCTGTACTGAGGACCCTGACTTCATGGACTGTTGGTCAAGGCTACAGCGTGGCCTTCGCCATAGGGTTAGCAACAACCTGGCAGGATGCTTCCACAAAGGCAGTAAGGAAGAAAGTCTTATAGCAAGACAAACATTACAGTCCTACATAACAGAACCACAGAGAGATGTTTCATCACGTTTTATCTGACTTCTTTTGGGTAAAGCTATAGGTACCACTGATGCTGACTGGAGGAGATTACAAGAGGATATGAATACTAGGAGGAAAGGAAGATGGAGATCATCTTAGTAGAGTATCCGCACCACAGGTAGAAACTGGAAAGAGGGCTGTTTGGCATCATTTAAGAAGTACTTTAAAATATTTGAAAAATGGCCTCCCCTGCTGGCTCAGAGGGTAAAGAATCTCTTGCAATGCAGGAGACTCAGGTTCGATCCTTGGTTGGGAAGATCCCCTGGAGGAGGACATGGCATCCGACTCCAGGATTCCTGCTTTGGGAATTTCGCAGACCTAGGACGCTGGAGGGCAACAGACCATGGAGTCACAAAGAGTTGGACATGACTGAGTGACTAACACTATACAGTTTTTAAAAAAGCAAACTATTATGCTGACAAAATTGGTTTAAACGGTCTCCTTAAGTAATAAGTTTAGCAGTTGTCATTCTGGTAGCTCAGCTGGTAAAGAATCTGTCTGCAATGCAGGAGACCCTGGTTTGATTCTTGGGACAGGAAGATCTGCTGGCGAAGGGACAGGCTACCCACACTAGTATTCTGGCATGGAGAATTCTGGCCTGAAGCAATACCTATTTAGGCTTCCCTGGTGGCTCAGATGGTAAAGGATCCACCTGCAGTGTGGGAGACTTGGGTTTGATCCTTGGGTTGGAAAGATCTCCTGGAGATGGGAATGGCTACCCACTCTAGCATTCTTGCCTGAAGAATCCCCATGGACAGAGGAGCATGGTGGGCTACAGTCCATGGGGTCGCAAAGAACTGGACATGAATGAGTGACTTTCACTTTCAATGCCTTATTTAGAAAATAGCAGCTGAACTCTTTAAATATTTGTTAAATGCAAAATGAAGTTTTACTTGAAGTCAAGAGTGAAATCTTTGAATCAGATGGGCAGTGTTTCTAACTCTTTCTCTGATAATTACTCTGTGTGACCTGGGACCTTACTTAATTACCACTGCCCAAGTTTCATCACGGAGAAGGCAATGGCACCCCACTCCAGTACTCTTGCTTGGAAAAATCCCATGGACAGAGGAGCCTGGTAGGCTGCAGTCCATGGGATCGCTGAGAGTTGGACACGACTCAGTGACTTCACTTTCACTTTTCACCTTCATGCATTGGAGAAGGAAATGGCAACCCACTCCAGTGTTCTTGCATGGAGAATCCCAGGGACGGCAGAGCCTGGTGGACTGCCGTCTATGGGGTCGCACAGAGTCAGGCACGACTGAAGCAACTTAGCAGCAGCAGCAGCAAGTTTCATCATCTGCAAAACTGAGCGTAATAATACTGCTCTTTATAGAACTGTTTTGAAGATTAAATACATTTATTCCTGTCAAGTTTTTAACATGACTGTCCTATGTATGGAATAAATATTAGCTTTTTATTATACTATTTAGTCAAAATGGATTAAAACTAAGGACAGATAGTGGCTTTTAGAAATTACATATTTTTAGCTAATAATTTTCACATTTAAGTATGTAAATAGCCATCACAAAGTAAGCTTTCACCCTTTTATCTAGTTAAATATTTGATAACTAACAGGGCACGTATAGAACTATCCAGGTTCCCATTTTGTTGCAGCTTGATTACAATGTTTTTGTTATTCTTAATGAGAATCTTGGATTAGATTAAAATGCAAGAAAACGGATGGTTACTCATATTTTAATAATAGCAGGGTGATGAAGCCTTTGTCTTCCAATTTAATTATAGATTGCCCCCTTTTGATCCAACAGCAGTATTAACTTTTGGTAAATAATCAGCCTGCCAATATTTGTCAAACATTTCACATTAAATTGCTGTCATTCGGATGACAAATATATGTGGTTCACAAACTCTCCTGGTTTTTCCCAGGAGCAATGTGCAACTAAATGAGCACAGAGAGAACATAAGGATTTGGAAGAACTGATCTGAATATAAGAGAAGACATTTCACAAAAGCGCTAGTTTGCATTCTTACACAGACTTGAGCAATGCTAACAAATTGCCTTGACTGAAAAAGGCTCTTTCCTTCTCTTTCCTGTTTCTTTGTATGTGGGAATTTATTGAAGAAATATTTTACATTGATGGTGAGAGAGTTTTACAGTTAACCCACAAGTTGAAATAGTGTAGCTTGCCAGTATATCTTCACCAACTTCAGTTTCCTGGTCACCCAGAAATAGTTTTCTTTAATCCACCAAAGCCATGCCAATTGCCATAAGGGCATAGGCGCCAATGAGGTGGACCTCACGAATATTTCTGCTAAGGACTAATTAGACACTAGTTTCTAAGAGACACTATTTTATCCTTCATCTTTACCTTGCTCTTCTTTTAATTTATGAGATAGGGACAGGTTTATGTACTTTAAAAATCTTTAATTTCATTCAACTAAAAATGATTTGGGATTTTTCATATGTTAAACTCATATATTATTTAAAGTAAACAAATACTTGAATTCACAGTCAAGAAAATAAAAGTGCTTTCTTATTTAACTCCCTTAATAAAATTTCATAATTTCCTAATATATACCTTTAAGTCAATTTTTATTTTAAGTGAGATACAATTGACAAGTAATATGACATTAGTTTCAAATGTACAAAATAATAACTTGATAATTTGTGTACTTCATGAAACGATCGCCACGATAAGTGTAGTTAACATCTGTCACCATATGTAATTAAAATTTTTCTTCTATTTATTTTCTTGTGATGAGGACTTTTAAGATCTACTCTCTTAGCAACTTTCAAATATTCAAAATAGTTTTATTAAATATAGTCACCATGCTGTATGCGATATCCCCATGATTTATTTAGTTTATATCAGGAAGTTTGTACTTTTAACACTCTGAATCCATTTGCCCACTCCCTACCCTCATCGTTCCACAACTACCAGTATGGTCTCTGTATCTATGAACATATTTCCAGTCTGTTTGCTTGTTTGCTCTTTAGATTTCATATGTAACTGAGATCATACAATATTTGGCTTTCTCTGTTTGACATTTATTATAATATATATGTCATATGTGCTTCCCCTGGTGGCTCAGAGGTTAAAGCATCTGCCTGCAGTGCGGGAGACCTGGGTTCGATCCCTGGGTCAGGGAGATCCCCTGGAGAAGGAAATGGCAACCCACTCCAGTATTTTTGCCTGGAGAATTCCATGGATGGAGGAGCCTGGTGGGCTACAGTTCATGGGGTGTCGAAGAGTCGGACACGACTGAGTGATGTCACTTCATATGTCATATGTATATATATCAATCTTCTGTCCATTCATTGATGGACACTTATTTCCATTTAGCTATCATAAATAACACTGCAATGAACATGGGGAGGGGTACATATATCTTTTAGAATTAGTGTTTTTGTTTTCTTCAGATAAATACTCAAAAGTGAAATTGCTGGTTCTGTTTTTAATTTTTTGAGGAACTGCCATACTGTTTTCCATCAGTTCAGCTCAGTGCAGTTGCTCAGTCATGTCCGACTCTTTGCAACCCCATGGACTGCAGCATGCCAGGATTCCCTGTCCATCACCAACTCCTGGAGTTTACTCAAACTTATGTTCATTGAGTCAGTGATGCCATCCAACCATGTCATCCTCTGTCAATCCCCTTCTCCTCCTGCCTTCAATCTTTCCCAGCATCAGGGTCTTTTCCAGTGAGTCAGTTCTTCACATCAGGTGCCCAAAGTGTTGGAGTTTCAGCTTCAACATCAGTCCTTCCAAAGAACACTCAGGACTGATCTCCTTTAGGATGGACTGGTTGGATCTCCTTGCAGTCCAAGGGACTCTCAAGAATCTCTTCCACACCACAATTCAAAAGCATCAATTCTTCAGTGCTCAGCTTTCTTTATAGTCCAACTCTTACATCCATACATGACTACTGGAAAAACCATAGCCTTGACTAGATGAACCTTTTTTGGCAAAGTTATGTCTCTGCTTTTTAATATGCTGTCTGGTATTTACAATTTACATTCCCAACAACAGTGCAACAAAATTTTCTTGTTCCTCATCCTTGCCAACACTTATTTCCTGTCTTTTTGAAAACAACCATTCTAACAAACGTGAGGTAACGTCTCATTTTGGTTTTTATTTGTGTTTCCTCGATGGTTACTGACAGTGAGGACCTTTTCATATACCTTTTGGCAGTCTTTATATCTTCTTTGAAGAAAATATCTATTCAGATCGTCTGCCCTCTTTCCAGTCTAGATTGTTTACTTTTTGCCTGAATTGTTTCACATATTTTTGCACAATTACAATTATATTAAGAAAAATAGCGATTGGAAAACACTTTGAATGTTTCTTTATAAAATTAAAAATTCTCTTACCATATGATCAATCATGATCCTTAGTATTTACTCAAAAGGAGCTTAAAACTTATGTGCAATCAAAAGCCTGCACATGAATATTTATAGCACCTTTTTCATAACTGCCAAAGCTTGGAAGCAACCAAGACGCTCTTCAATAGATAAATAGAAAAATAAATTGTGGTACATCCAGACGATGGAATGTTATATGGCACTAAAAAGAAATAATCTCTAAGCCATGAATGGGCATGGGGAACTTTAAATATATATTGCTAAGTGAAAGAAGGCAATTTGAAAGGCTACATGTACAATTTCACCTATATGACATACTGGAAAAGCAAAAGTATGGAGACAACAAAATGATCAATGGTTGCCAGGAGTTGAGGGCTGGGGGAGAGAGAGATGAATAGGCAGAGCACAGATTTTTAGGGCAGTGGAAATACTTTGTATGACATTATAATAATGGCTAATGCTATTATAAATTTACCAAAAGCTATAGAATATAAACATTGAGAGTTAACCATAAAGTAATCTATTTTGAATGATTTTGAATGACTATGATGTTCCCTTATAGGTCAGTTGGGGAAGAATCTGCTTGCAATGCAGGAGACCTGAGTTCATTTCCTGGGTTGGCAAGATCCCCTGGAGGAGGGCATGGCAACCCACTCCAGTATTCTTGCCTGGAGAATCTCATGGAGAGAGGAGCCTGATGGGCTACAGACCATGGGGTCGCAAGAGTCAGACACGACTTAGTGACTAAACCACCACCATCACTATGATGTGTCTGTGTACATTTATCCCTGGTAAGAAAAGAATATACCATTCTGGTAAGTGATGTTGATCATGGAGGAGGTTATGAATATATAGGATTAGGGGGCATATGGGAAATCGCTGTACCTCCCTCTCAATTTATATTTAAACCTAAAAATGCTGTGAAAATCAAGGCTTTAAGGAAGAAAAAAGAAAATACAGACACAATCTCTCTACATTGAAAAGAATAGCAGCCTTATTCCACTAAGCCATAACTCCAGACAAGAGTGACCTCTGCTAAGGGTGAAGGTTTTTATTTACCTTTCTTCCCTTCTTCCTATTGCCTGCTAACTTAAATGCCCATTAAGTCTGTACCACTATATATTTGTAATATGAGCACCAACGTCTCAGCTACTAGACCAAGACTGCCGGCTGACTTCACATACCATTGAATAGCAAACAGACAACATGATTGTTTCAAGATATAAATTTTACTCATACACACACACACACACACACACACACACACACACACTAACTCTTGAAGGTATAGTGTGTTTGCCCAGGTAGAAGTGGGAAAAAAAATCCATAAGGACAACGTCTTTTCTCAAAATTCACCAATTTTAACATAGACAAGAAATAATAACAGAAGAATGCTCTGAAGACAGACTGTCTGATTTTCTATCATGGGACCTCTGGGCAAGGTATTCAGTGCTTCAGTTCTAGGGACACAGTTTTTATAGAAAAGATCCCAAAGCAAAGCAAAAGAAGTACTGAATTGGTTATAGTTATAGTTTAAGTGGCTACCTTATTTGGGAATCCTGGTTGGCTGTGATTGGTTGTTCTTAAGTTTCGCTTTCTAAGATTCAAGTGCATTGACTCTGGCTTAGGTTTTGGCTTGCTTTCATAGGCTACCAAGGCATTAGAGCAACCTCAGTTTAATGGCCTCCTTGCTGAAATACTTTAACAGAACGTAATGCTTCAGTTATTACTAGGGCTATACAAACTCATTCTGGCAGAGAATCCATAGTGCTTTGCATGTGGTCTTTTGATTAAAGCCACATTTCCCACCTGTGAACACAAAATATGTGTAGAAAGACTTACTATTAGCCCTTTCAGAACCAGTTCTGAAATTAATGCATTTTGAACAAATTCACATTTGTTTTCCTCATCAATATTGCTATTGTTGTAAATGCCTTTTACATTAAAAGAGTTATATACATGACTCATCCTTGCCTTAGAAAAATTTTAAAAAGTACAAAGTATTTCTAAAGGATAATATGTAAAGCATTAAGTAGAAATATTTATTATCATTCTCTGTTATATAGATTTGAATACATTGATTATTATAGCATATACTACTATTATTTGAATATGAGGTTCTAATGTTTTAGCTAATGTTTATTGAATGCCCACAATAGGACAAATAATGGTAAAGTGTTCTCAGTTGTTTCCTTAATCTTCTTTCTAACTTCAGGAGTATAATAATACTAAGTTTTACCAAAGAAGAATGAGGAATCTGAAGTACTGAAGAGGTAAGTAACTTTAATAACACCTTACATATAGTAGAGCAGCAGTCCCCAACCTTTTTGACATCAGGGACCAGTTTTGTGGAAGATAATTTTTCAATGGACTGGGGGTGGTTTGGGGATGATTCAAATATATTACATTTATTGTGCACTTTATTTCTAATATTCTTACATCAGCTCCATCAGGTATTAAATCCTGGAGGCTGGGGACACCTGGTGTAGTGGATGGGCCAGGATTAGGATCCAGGCAGTCCTGCCCCAGTGTCTTCCGCATGCCCTCCCTCGACAAATACCAGTTGAGCCACTAAAAAATAATATTTCCTTCTCGTATTTGTTGATTATCCATCTTGTGAGTATGGAAATTGAGAAACAAAAGGATTAAGCAATTTGCTCAAAGTCATTCAGCTAGCAAAAGTGGGGAGCCAGGATTTGCACCCTGGCTCTACTGCCTCAGCTGGAGACACAACCACAGGTGCTGTTGACAAAGAAAGTTTTGAGTTTTGAATTTTAGATTTGCAAGATGAAAAGGATTCTGAAGATGGATGGTGCTGATGTTTGCACAATAAGAATGTGCTTAATATCAATGAACTGTACATGTAAAGTGGTTAAAATAGTAAATTTTATATTATGTGTCTTTCATTATTAAAAAAAGAAATCTTAAATTTTTTTGAAGTATTTTCTACTTGGCCTGGCTCTCCTTACTAGTAGAGAACTTGAGTCTACCAGAAGTATCTCCTTTTATAAATGTTTGCCTTCTAGTCCATCTGGTGTTCAGTAATGATCACTATTAGTGTTCCTCTTCATATCTAAGGTAGAGTCACATTGCACCGTACCCTGTTAATAGAGTAGCATCCACCCCTCCATCCATTAAAACACCATCAGGAATACCTGACTATAACTTTAGAAAAGAGAGTTCCAAGAAAATGGGTCATGGTACCAGTAAATTTCAACAAGTTCATGACAGAAGAAATAAGAAAGATGGAAAAAAAGTTTCAACTCCTTACTAGGTCCTGAATGAGGACAGTGAAATAGGAAGAAGGGAAAGTAGCTAGGGAACCGAGGAGCATCAGGACCAGGGATGTTCCAGCAGGAAGTGATAACAGTTTAAGTCAACTGAATACAGAACACCACAATCTTACTTCAAATCCTCACTCACTTCTACGGATTAGCAAAGTCCTACTGTTTTACAAAATACTTTCTCAGATAGTACTTTATGTTTTGTGCACTAACACCACCAATAACACAAGCACAAATGAAATA
Source organism: Nanger dama (assembly GCA_917880005.1). Lineage (NCBI taxonomy): Eukaryota > Metazoa > Chordata > Mammalia > Artiodactyla > Bovidae > Nanger > Nanger dama. Next base: position 34,600,027 of record CAKJTW010000016.1, on the reverse strand, counting down.
TGTGGTATGCCTAAAACTTTTGCATGAATTTAGATGGTTTGAAGAGAAGGAGAGGGCGGTAAGTCTTGTATGTCTTTAATTTTTGTTTTTCTCTTTTGGGCCGCACCACACAGCTTGTGGCATCCTAGTTCCCAGATCAATCTGGGGGATAGAATCCACTTCCCCTGCCACAGAAGTACAAAGTCTTAACCACTGGAATACTCAGTAAATCCCACGAGTCTTTACTTTTAAAATGACAGCACTTTTAAATGGAACAGTAACAAGAAACTGTACAGAAAGCATGTGCACAGAAATAGACTCTATTGTTTCAGGGGCTGGAGAGAAACACTGACAGTGGCCCAGTGTTGTTTTACCACTTCATTAGTGACACTCTGGTCTATTGGGGGATATGATGAAATATGGCTAATGAATCCAAAGTGACCCAGGTAGCTGTGAAGGGGACAGAAGAGGGCCATAAATAACTGAATGCGCTCAGTGATGGGGGTAAATCTTTCCACTTCCCAGACATGGATTGAGAAGGAGGACAAACTTGTCAGTATTCTAGTTCTACAAATACATTTTCAATAGACTTATCCAAGGTCACTATTTCCCCTTGTTTATGAAAGCATATAGATGTTTTGGTAGCTTAATTTAAACTGGAATGAAAACATTACTATAGTAAAAAAGGTTATGGTTGAGCTTTTGTCTTTCAATTACATGTTTAGTAAGTTAATTATTGAAACAGATCTACTTCACTGAAAATACAAAAAAGGAAAACAAAGATTCTTTCAAAAGTTAAAAATACTTGCCAAGAAGGTGTCTTAATAGTTTCAAAGCTCTAATAAAAAAATGCTGTAGTATACTAAATGACCCATTCTGTAATATTATAGCTTTGTTTGACACGATAAATTGCTTTATAACATGCTAGTGTGCATTGAAAGTAAGTCAGATTGCTTTAAATCGTGGCTTTATCTGTCTGTTCATTATTCTTGCTATTATTATTATTACTTTATTATTTTTACATATGACTACAAACCAATGTTGAAAAATGAAGACTTCTTTCCTAACATTTGTAAGATAGGTATGAACACAAATTATGGAAACTGACATGTCTGGAATAACTGCTTAGTCTTACTCTGGTGCCCTTCAATATATTTTCATGACATTATTAAAATGCACCTTGATCTCCACCATCTGATTGACTTCTTGACAATGAGCTGGCAAAATAAGAGCAATGTGAGCAAGCAAAATATTCATTAATACCCCAAGTTCAAGAAAAACACATATTAGCTTTTCTAGGAACATATGGAAATATTCAGCATTATAGAAATTTTATGCATAATGAGTTTGGTGTGTGAATACAATATGACACTATATTTTGAAAATATATAACAATGGAAATAAGTTGGAACTTTAAAAGATGTCTCACCTTTTTCTTTTCTGTTTCCCTTTCTGTTTTTTTTTTTTCTATTTCTCTCCTTCCCTCCCATTTTCTTTCTTTCTCTTCTAGAACTGACTTAAAGACTTCGATAGAGTAGAACAAAGTAAATGTGCGTACTGTAAGTGGGAGGGGAGGTGAGTGGAAGGTGTCAAGGCAAATTGCACGTCTATGTAGCAGGGCTACTCTGTAACACACGTTGTAGATTGACTGGGGTGATCAGATACCCATGCAGAGAAGTGGCCTGGTGGAGATCTGAGGGTATCACCTAAAGGGATGCCAAGTGTGAGGTGTCTCTGTACAAGCGGGTTGAGGAGAGAATTTTATGGAAGAGAGTGTGCTGGCCAAGACAGGCTATTAGATACAGAAGGATTGATCAAATAAGTATAAAAAATTAACAGAAGCCAGTTTTCTCAGTGTCTGAGAAAGGCTGATAAGGAAGATTATTCTCAAATAAGGAAGAGAATTAGGTTGAAATGTATAGTTTTAGATTGAAATTGGTAGTATTGCCATGAACTTGTTTTCAATATATATATATGTATATATATTTATACATATATAATGATGCACATGTAAATAAGTATAGATGAAAATGTGAATATATATATGTGTGTGTATAATATAGATGTATATATTATACACACAGACCTATACATGCTCAGTTGTGTCTGACTCTTTGTGACCTCCATGGACTGGAGCCTACCAGGCTCCTCTATCCATGGAATTTTTCAAGCAAGAGTACTGGAATGGGTTGCCATTTCCTTCTCCAGGGGATCTTCCTGACCCAGGGATCGAACCCAGGTCTCCAAAATTGCAGGCAGACACTTTTTTTTACCATCTGAGCCACCTGGGAAGCCCTTTCATATACATACATACATACATACATACATATATATATATATATATATATATATATATAATATACACATAGACCTATATACAGTGACATATCAATAGCAAAGAGCACCCAAAGCTATCATTCTGGAGCTCGCTGGAAAAATGGTTAATTCCTGGGCTAAAGGAGGAAATGAAAGTAAAATATGATCCTGGAAAATCTTGTTATGCCAGAAAACATGGATATATTTTTTAAAAATAGTGAGAACATTTCAAGAAGGTGCAGAAGCCAGCTATAAGGAATTCCCATTCACAGAATGAGACATTAAGGCATCAAAATAAACCTAACAACTAATTGTAAGCCACAGAATAAAATAGAAAACCATAAGTTTATTATGAGCAAGTGAGTGAGTGAAAGTCACTTAGTCATGTACAACTCTTCATGATCCCATGGACTGTAGCCCACCAGGCCCCACTGTCCACAGAATTCTCCAGACAAGAATACCGGAATGCGTAGCCATCCTCTCCTCCAGGGGATCTACCTGACCTGGGTATTAAACCTGGGTCTCCTGTATTGCAGGCAGATTCTTTACCATGTAAGACCCCAGGAAAGACTCTGAATTCATTATATAGATATAAATAAATAAATTAGTTAATTGAAAGTATTGTAAGGAATGGGTTATGTATGCAATTTCCATGTACTTAATAAAACAACCATTATTCACAAAGGATAAAAGTGTAACTTTACATTGGAGAAATATACAATATGCTCTTTTAAAAGAATGATCAAATGAACAAATAATGAGAGAAACTGAAATCAAAAAGCTATGTAAGGATCCAGGGAGAAGAATATAGCAGCCCTCCAGTGATATTTCCGCTAAGGATGCATTACCTAAGTCTAACCATAGCAACCCTTCACACAACCTCAGATTGAGGGACAGGCTATAAAATAACTGGCCTATGATCTTCAAGTGTCAAGGTCATGAATTCAGGGAAAAGACCAAGGGATTGTTCTATACCCAAACGTGGGTTGTGATCCCAAACTTGCTTCTTTAACTGCAAAGGATGCAATTGGGACTAACTGGTGAAATCTGAATGGGATTTCAGGACTGGATGGCAGTTAATGAATCAATTCTAATTTTCTGCTGTTGAGAGTTGTATTGTGATGAGAGGAGAATGTCTTTGTTTCTCTATTATTGTACTTGCATTTTTTTCCTGTAATCTGTGGCTGTTTCAATTTTTTAGAAAGATAAGAAAATTTTGGATCAGAGTCTCTCACAACATGATTTGATATTCTACCAATTTAAAGATAGTTGTAATAATTCTAATTGCTTTTGCAATCTCTGAATTTTAATAGATGTCAGATTTTTACCACCCTAGAGAATTTCTATAAAATTCAATTATTTTTCTAGCTCATTTTATATTTCACGGTGATGTGTTTACACATTGTACCCTGGGACCTAAGGATAATAGGGGAAATCAATTGTTAACAAAATGAAATGTAAGCCCTGTGACAGCATATACCATTCTTATACTTGGTTTCAAATATGCCTATTTAATTTCATTTTAGAGTGAAATCAGATAAAATTAAAATTCTATTTAGATATTCTCCAGAAGTTAAGTGAGTCCCTGAAGTGATTAGCCACAAAGAAATTTTAATTAGTTTGATGAAATCTGCCTTTCAAGTGGTCTGAAATTTGGAGATTCAAGAAAATGATCTGTTGGGTGTTTTGTTTTGTTTTTCCCTTCTACAAAACCAAACCAAAACCAAGCCAAACCTGAGGAATTAAAAGGCTTTGTCTGAGAGGAGCAGAGAATGGACTCCCTGTCAGGATGGTATAATTTGTATGCAACCGTGTTTCTCCAGTTATCTCTGTCTTTATATGTGTGAGGGGTTAAAAAGTGGCTAAGGTAGGCATGATACTACAATGTGAATAAGAGTATTAACACAGACAATATGGACTATTGCCATATTTTTACATAAAACCAGATAAAACAATGAGCCTTGCATACAAATCTGTGCTGAAAAGGCACTGCCTTATCACATTACCACGGATCAGTGTGAATTTCCTTTTCAAAGCAGAGTTCTGAGCAGAGTCTCGAGCCAAGTTCTTTTCTATGTGTATGCAAAGACTTCATTTCAGACATCTTGGGCTGGAGCAGCATGTAAATTGTCAGGAAAAAATATTGCTAGCCTGGAGCTACCAATAGAGCCAGTTGTATGGCCAAATGTACAGATTTGGCAAACCAGCTGTTTTCCCTGCTCAAGGAATTTTCATGATGTGCTCCTGCTAAGCAAATCAAACAAGCATTACGTCAGCTTTTATAGTGCATTAAAACCTGGGGCTTTTGTGGAGATTTGAACAAAGGTTATTTAATATTTTCCCTTCTGATGATGAATATTTCTCTACTTTTAAAAAGGTACAAGTTTGGGATATTGAGAACAACTAGCAGACACAAAGTTATCCTACCTCTCTGAGTTTTTAACTGATAAAAACAAAGGGAGAGGTAGGGACTAAGGCAGAGAGAAGGATGAGCAGGATACAAGAATGTAATTTTCTGTTTGTTTGTTTTGAGAGTAATAGGTCCATGAGGACAGTGATTCTGTCTCTTTGGTTCACTATCAATAGTAATTAATTAATTCTATCAGTATTAGCAGACAGAAAAGTGCCTGGTAGACTTTAGAATTTAAAACTGCCAATTTTTAGACAGAAATAAGTGAATCATGTCAAATTCTTATCATGGATTTAGATCGTCACTCAGTTTGGGAGAAGGTTAATTTTTAGATCATCACTCAATTTGGGAGAAGGTTAATTTCATTTTGTAAAATGAAAAAGGAAACTCTTATTCCTACTGTCTCTGAGAATATAACTTCCTGGTGGAGTTTCCAGTCAGGCCAGAGGACAATCTCGGCCAAATGTTTCTTATTGCATCATTTATTCTTAGTATTCAGTCATTCATTTAATACATACTTATTATGCATCTGCTATGTGTCAAGCTCTGGAGTGTGTCAGGAAAATTAGACATTTATGGATAATATCCCTTATCTCAGGAAGCTCAGTGAGGGTAACAGAAAGAAAGAGATTCTGCAGTACAATGTGATGAGTATTATGAAATGTGAAGGCTGTGGCCTTTAACCAGGTGATGCTAGTATTTATAGGGAATAAGCATGAAATTGGGTTTTCTTGGTAGCTCAGTTGGTAAAGAATCCACCTGCAATGCAGGAGACCCCAGTTCGATTCTTGGGTTGTGAAGATCAGCTGGAGAAGAGATAGGCTACCCACTCCAGTCTTCTTGGGCTGCCCTTGTGACTTAACTGGTAAAGAATCCACCTGTATTGCTGAAGACCTGGGTTCAATCCCTGGGTTGGGAAGATCTCCTGGAGAAGGGAAAGGCTACCCACTCCAGTATTCTGGCCTGGAGAATTCCATGGACTGTATAGTCCATAGTGTCGCAAAGAATTGGACATGACTGAGTGACTTTCACTTCACTTCACTTCAAGCATAAAATAATATGAGATGGGTTTAATAAGATAGAAAGGTTGAATGGTTGTGATACTTCAAATATAAAAGCCCTCAGGTATGTTTCCAAAGTGATAGGATAGTTTCTGCCTTTAAGTATTTGGGTTGTGTTCCCTGTCTTTGGACTTTGGCTTCTACCTACCTGAAACCCCTGTCATTTAAAACTTACTGATTTACAAGCTATTTTTAAATCAGTCACTGTGCTAATCTGGGTCCTTCTAGCAAATTACCAAACCTGAAGTGGAGTAAAGCTGTTGGAACACTGCCTAACATTTGTTTCATCTGATAGAAATAATATAATGATTTTTATCTTTTTAAAATTTAATTTATTAATTGATAAAGTAATCTATTTATTAATTTAACTATTTATTAATTAGTTCATAATTTGCTAATAGAATCTTATTATATATAGAGAGAGATATATAAAGGTGACACACATGTGCAGATTTATAGTTATTTATATGTGTAAATTTATGTGTACATAATTGTTGCTTAATAAGGAATTTGACTGGCCTTTGCCCTTGGTTACTGGGAGAAAGACTATAAATCCATGGAATTTCCCAAGCAGTAAGTGTTTCTGTTATTCATGAGCCCCCTAGATCAACCTCAGTTTATGCTGACCAGATAATGATAGGGCTGTGTCCATCAGAAGGATCAACTTTTGCTTAGAGGATTGGGACTTTGAACCAGTCTAAACTCCAAGGAGGGATGGAAGTGGGAGGCTTGAGATTGAGTTCAGAAGTAGCCAATGATTCCATCAAATCTGTTTATGTAATGAAACTCCAGTAAGAAGCCTGGACACCAGAGTTTGGTGGAGATTTTTGGCTGGTGAACATGGCAGTGTGCTAAGGGAGTGACATGCCCTGATTCCATGGGAAAAGGGCATGGAAGCTCTGCATTTGGCATGCTCCTAGACATCAACCTATGTGTCTCTTTTGGTGGCTGATCCTGATTTATATCTTTTACAGTTAAAAATTGTGAGCAAAGTACGTTCCTGAGTCTCATGAGTCCTATGCATGAAATATTGAACTTGGCTAGGGATTATGAGAACTTCCTTGTTTTGTAACCAGTTGGTCAGAAATACAGATAGCCTGGGGACCCCCAAATCCCTGCTGGCATCTAAATGAAGACAGTCTTTTGGGGGATCATGCCCTTTAACTTATGGTAGGAGAAGGAAGTGGCAACCCATTCCAGTGTTCTTGCCTGGAGAATCCCAGGGACGGGGGAGCCTGGTGGGCTGCCGTCTATGGGATCGCACAGAGTCGGACACGACTGAAGCGACTTAGCAGCAGCAGCAGCAGCAGTCTGATGTTAACTCCAAGTAGGTTAGCTTCAGAACTGAATGGTGGTGCTTCAGTATACATTATATGAAGGATGAAGGTCTGGAAACATGAATAACACATGGGATTCTAAGATAATACCTTGTTGTATGCCCAGTCTTTTACATAACCTTTTTCTAAGTTATCAAGATCCTTTGAGAACAATGTACAATGAGGCCCAGATTGGCTCTGTCCATGGTACAGATTTTCAACCAACGTCCTTCACTTCATATCTAAGTGTTATCACAGTTGTTTTTGCTGCTCATAGGTTGACATACATATACACATACATATAAGGCACCAAAGAAAGTGATCAGTGCATGTGCAGTGCTCAGCTCATATCGGCTTTCTTCTTACTCAACTTTTTGATAACTGAAAGATCTTTGAATAGGCACAGACTCTGAAAAGGTAAATCCTCTGGTGATGAAGAAAAATTCCCTTTTTAAAAACCTGCTCTGACAATACAGTCCCTTCATTGGAGGACCTCAATTAGATCAGAGGAGTTGTTATCATAGACACACAGTGTAAATGGATTTATCTGCATTCTCATTTCTGCTCTCACTCTTAAGTTCCACAGCCCCACAGCCAACAGAAAGCATTTTTTTTTTTTTTTTTGGCATTGGGATCAGGAATTTCAGAACTTATTTTATGAAGCCATTAGTGCTTCACAAACAAATAAAAGAATGGGTGTTAAAGACATGGGTTTTTGGCAGGAGGAAGGCATTGGGGATCAACACACATGAATAGGGATGGGGTGATAAATTATGACTGATATCTGGGGAAGAGCTTTAGTCATTATTTGGATTATGTTCTCTTTGTATTAGAAGACATTTCTTTTATGAACAAAAATTGGTTTCTTTGGAATTCTCCTTGCCTTAATTTCTATCTTTGGGGCTTCACCTCATTTGCATGATTGTCTTAGAGAACAATTTATCATCCCTCTTTTACGCATCTGATTTTCTAAAGGTCACCTAGTAAGTCAGGGATGACATTGGGCATATTCTCTTGGGTAACTTCTAATAATTGCACTTCCTCCCTGATGCTTTGGGTGTCTGGCACATTTGTAATTGACAGAAGGATAACAATGCAATCTGGCTTGTTTCCAAGGCCACCCTCAAATAAAGCTGGATGGTTATGGGGATGGTTAAACCACCCATATCCATCCCTTTGCCTCAGGAAGTTAGGCTGAGTGAGGCAAATATTAAAAATCCAAAATAAAGAAATTATCTGGTTGGATCATTGTTTATTTTTTTAAGTTTTGTTTTTTGATGTTGACTATTTTTAAAGTCCTTATTGAATTTGTTGCAATACTGCTTCTGTTTTATGTTTTGTTTTTTTGCCAAGAGACATGTGGGATCCTAGCTCCCAGACCAGGGATCAAACCCAGATGCCCTGCATTGGAAGGTGAAGTCTTAACCAATGGAATGCCAAAGAAGATTTGGATCATTGCTTCTTTAATTAAAAAAAAATATGCATTTAATTAACAACATACCTGGATAAGTAAGCAGTAAATAGCAATAGAAATTTGAATGCTGCTTAAACTCTTTCCAGCTATCTTTACAAGTGCCCAACCTGCTCCTATCTTTTCACAAGTGCTTTGGGCACAGAAAACTTTGCTTACACATTAAAGCTAGTTTCTAAGTGGTGCTTAACCAGGCTGACCCAGGAGAAAATTCTGATTTCTAGATTGATATATTAATGTCAAAGTGAAAAGAATTTCACCTTTCAGGTATGTGATTAGAGTGGGAGAGAAGTATCAAAACGTGGGGAAAAAATAAGAAAGGTGATATTTCATCAAAAACATATGCCAGGCAGGTAATTTACTGACAGATACAGGAGATTTTGTGATTGTCTTTGTCCATTCTTTGGCAACCTTATACTGGCCTACTAAAAACCACAAAATGTTCTATTGTTAATACCATGGATTTTTGTTTCTAAAATATAAACTGGAGATGTTACGATGATGATGAAAGAGTATTTGTTTTGCTTCTGAAACCAAGTAGATAACTGAACAATGTGTTATAGATCCTAAAAGCTAGAACTTTTTGTTTGATGAAAGTTTGGATAAAAGATAAATACATAAATTTAATTATACTTATTTGAAATTTGATTAATCATGATATATATAATATTTAAACAGCTTTTCAAACTTAGCAAAGTATTTTTATATTTTAACTTATCCTAAAGACATTACTTTGCCGACTAAGGTCCGTCTAGTCAAGCTATGGTTTTTCCTGTGGTCATGTATGGGTGTGAGAGTTGGACTGTGAAGAAGGCTGAGTGCTGAAGAATTGATGCTTTTGAGCTGTGGTGTTGGAGAAGACTCTTGAGAGTCCCTTGGTCTGCAAGGAGATCCAACCAGTCCATTCTAAAGGAGATCAGCCCTGGGATTTCTTTGGAAGGAATGATGCTGAAGCTGAAACTCCAATACTTTGGCCACCTCATGCGAAGAGCTGACTCATTGGAAAAGACTCTGATGCTGGGAAGGATTGGGCGCAGGAGGAGAAGGGGATGACAGAGGCTGAGATGGCTGGATGGCATCACGGACTCGATGAACGTGAGTCTGAGTGAACTCCAGGAGTTGGTGATGGACAGGGAGGCCTGGCGTGCTGCAATTCATGGGGTCACGAAGAGTCGGACACAACTGAGCGACTGAACTGAACTGAAATGAAATATGGTATATTGCATGACTAGTTCCAGTTCTTTACACCCCTCCTGGTATGCATGCTGGTCTGTATGCACTTTGCCATGTGACCCTGAGATGACTCTGACTTGGGTCATGTAATTTGTTCTGGCCAATAGAATAAGACTGTATTGAATATATGCCCAATCTGTGCCTAGATTTCAGGAGATCTTGCAGGTTTCTGCTTGTACTCTTGTGCTTCAACTACAACCATGAGAAACATTCCTAGGCTAGTAGTCTGTTGGTTCCAGGAGATGGCTGAGGGACATAGGGAGCAGAACTACCCAGAGACTCTCTCCCAACCAAGCCAAACCTAAGCAGAGTTCTCAGCTGCCCAGCAATTGCAGGAACTATAATAATAAATAATTGCCTTTTTAAGCTCCTGAGCTAGGGGACAATGTAGCAATAGCTAAGTGACTCTGTAGTATCTCAGATTGGAGTGTGGCACAGTTCATGGTTTACTAAAGACATAACAGAGAGCCTGAATGGTTAAAAGGCTTTCTCAAAATCACATGCAAATCAGCATCACATCGGGCCTTAAACACATCTCTTGATTTCAAATTCCCATGTTTTTATACTCCAAAAATTCTCCTTAGTAGGCCTAGTGTCCTGTACTCTGTAAGCACACATGTCTTGTTCAGAGCATAGAAGTCAATAATTGAATGGAACACTTACTTTTGCAAATGGATGAGAAAGAAGAGAGTCATTGAAAGGTTGGTCATTGAAAGGCTGGTCAAAAGTGAGTCATTGAAAGACACCCCTTTAAACATTGCTCTGTTTTTACCTGAATTCAACACCTTCCTAACCTAGGATCAAGAATGATTAAGCTTGAAAGGATGAAGACAAGCCAACCTTCTATTTAGTATATCTCTCTTCATTGCCTGGGGCTTAGAAAGTCCCACACAACTGGATACATTAATTATGTCTGCCCTTGTAAGAAATGTTTCAAAGTCCTCTCCCAATGCCACATATAAAGTTTTTAAAAGCAATAAGCAAAGATAAAGATTTGAGACAAACTGAGGCAACCTATATTCATATGTGGAAGAAAACTTCCTGCAATTGAGTACTGAAAAGCCATCAGATTTCAGGGTCTGTCTAGGCATCATTTATGTTTGGCAGATGGGAAGGGATTGTTGTTTTATTTCTCATTTATTCTATTTTTGCTTCTCTAGGGGCATTTAGGTCGGCAGACTGTTACTTATTTCTTGTAGAGGTCTTTAGGGACACATTTAGAGACTAAAACCAATAAAGCTACTTGGGCATCTTGTAATGTATTTTGCAGATTCAGCTAACTGAGCAGGCCCCAGTGGAAGGCTTTTTTTTTTTTAATAATTGGGCTTCCAAAATTGTGTGCGTACTGACAGGTAATATTCATGCACATAAATTTGACAATAACAACTCATTGCTCTCATGTTTCGGCTGCCACCTACATGCTGGTGCCTCTCAACTTTTTAAAATGAATCTCGGCTTTCTATATTCAATTGCTTTTCTGCAAGTGAATGCCCCAAGGCACTTCAAAATTAACATAGGCAAATCTAAATGCATCATATTCTCCTTACCACCTTTTCTTCCTGGATACCCCATCTCAGTTAATTGCCTTACCATCTACCCAGTCACCTAAATCATTGTTCCAACTATCATCCTTGACTCACTGTATTTCTATATTCTTCAGTATTTATGGGTCCAATGCTCTATCAGTCTTACCTAATAAGTGTTTCTGAAATTTGTCTCGTCCTTTACAATTCCTGGCTTTCCAACATTTCTCAGTTGAAATGTTGCATCTCCTGCCTTAAACCCCCAAACTGTCTTTATGAAAGCTGACCAATTAGCTCTCAACCAAATGGCTTCCAATAAAAATCTACTTAATGAAATCCAAGCTCCTTATAGGGTGAGTAGAATAGTCACTGCCTCTTTCTCAAACCTCATCAATGCAAAGTGGACTCTGGAAGCTAACTGGCTTCATATTCTGGCTTCACTACTCTGGGTATGCAAACTTGAGCACATTTCTCTACAACTCTGTGCCTCAATTTCCTTGTCAGTAAAATGGGATTATAGTGCTGCTTATCTCAAAATATTGCTATGAGCATTAAATTAAGTAATATGGTAAATAAAAGTACTACCTAATACAGAATAAGCCCTCCACAAATGTTTCTCAGACCCCAACTGTCTGCTTCAAACATTCTGATCTGTTATTTCCTATATGTACCATGTTGCATTCTATGTTCACCCTTTTCTTAATGTTTCCCTTGTCTATATCAAAATTCTTTCTTTGACTATCTCCAAAGAATGCTTCATCTGATTATTGAATTGAATTATTTATTCATGCCTTCATTCTTTCATGTAGTTATAATTTCTTGAGTAGTGACTCTGTATTATGCAAGTGGCATATAAAAATGGTCACAAAAAATATGGCATTCTGGCTTCAAGGAGCTTGTGGGTAGATAAGGTTGGGAAATTGATAAACACACAATCACAGTCACTTAATTAAAGGAGAATATGTGTGGCTGTTGAAGAAAAGACTAGAGAATATATAAACATAGTTGAGAGGAAACTATATTTGACATAATACAGTCTGGAGGAAGTACTTCAGGTATCCTCAGTTCAGTTCAGTCGCTCAGTCATGTATGACTCTTTGCGACCCCATGAATCACAGCACGCCAGGCCTCCCTGTCCATCACCAACTCCCAGAGTTCACTCAGACTCATGTTCATCAAGTCAGTGATGCCATCCAGCCATCTCATACTCTGTCATCCCCTTCTCCTCCTGCGCCCAGTCCCTCCCAGCATCAGAGTCTTTTCCAATGAGTCAACTCTTAAAATGAGGTGTCCAAAGTACTGGAGTTTCAGCTTCAGGATCATTCCCTCCAAAGAAATCCCAGGGCTGATCTCCTTCAGAATGGACTGGTTGGATCTCCTTGCAGACCAAGGGACTCTCAAGAGTCTTCTCCAGCACCGTAGTTCAAAAGCATCAATTCTTTGGTGCTCAGCTTTCTTCACAGTCCAACTCTCACACCCATACATGACCACAGGAAAAACCATAGCCTTGACTAGACGGACCTTAGTCGGCAAAGTAATGTCTCTGCTTTTGAATATGCTATCTAGGTTGGTCATAACTTTCCTTCCAAGGAGTAAGCCTCTTTTAATTTCATGGCTGCAGTCACCATCTGCAGTGATTCTGGAGCTCAAAAAAATAAAGTCTGACACTGTTTCCACTGTTTCCCCATCTATTTGCCATGAAGTGATGGGACAGGATGCCATGATCTTTGTTTTCTGAATGTTGAGCTTTAAGCCAACTTTTTCACTCTCCACTTTCACTTTCATCAAGAGGCTTTTTAGTTCCTCTTCACTTTCTCCCATAAGGGTGATGTCATCTGCATATCTAAGGTTATTGATATTTCTCCTGGCAATCTTGATTCCAGCTTGTGCTTCTTCCAGCCCAGCGTTTCTCATGATGTACTCTGCATATAAGTTAAAGAAGCAGGGTGACAATATACAGCCTTGAGGTACTCCTTTTCCTATTTGGAACCAGTCTGTTGGTCCATGTCCAGTTCTAACTGTTGCTTCCTGACCTGCATATAGGTTTCTCAAGAGGCAGGTCAGGTGGTCTAGTATTCCCATCTCTTTCAGAATTTTCCACAGTTTATTGTGATCCACACAGTCAAAGGCTTTGGCGTAGTCAATAAAGCAGAAATAGATGTTTCTCTGGCACTCTCTTGCTTTTTCCATGATCCAGCGGATGTTGGCAATTTGATCTCTGGCTCCTCTGCCTTTTCTAAAACCAGGTTGAACATCTGGAAGTTCACAGTTCACGTACTGCTGAAGCCTGTCTTGGAGAATTTTGAGCATTACTTTACTAGCGTGTGAGATGAGTGCAATTGTGCGGTAGTTTGAGCATTCTTTGGCATTGCCTTTCTGTGGGACTGGAATGAAAACTGACCTTTTCCAGTCCTGTGGCCACTGCTGAGTTTTCCAAATTTGCTGGCATATGAAGTGCTGCACTCAATATGCCAGCAAATTTGGAAATTTGGAAAACTCAGGTATCCTAGCCTCCAGGAAATTGTCCCTGATGTCCAGATAAGGTTAGCTTTTTGTACCCTGTGATCTGGGAACACACCTGATACCTAAGTCTGGTTGAGCTGCTATAACAAAATGCCACAGAGTGGCTTAAACAAGAGATATTCATTTCTCACAGGTCTGGAAGCAGGAAGTCTAAGTTTAAGGTGCCAGTTGATTCCTGGTGTGACTTATTCCTGGCTTGCAGACCTTCTCACTTCGTCCTCACATGGCTGAGAGAGAGCCATCTCTGTTTCTCTCTCTTCTTATAAACTCTCTAATATCACCATGAGGACCCCATCTTCATGACCTCATGTAACTCCAGTTAGCAAAGGCATCATCTCTAGACACTACATTAAGGGTTAGGTTTCAACATATGAATTTTGGAGGACACAGTTCAGTTCACAGCACCTGCATAGCCTACCCCAGAGAACGTACCTTAAATGGTGAAAAGTATCCGTTTTCTTTTTTTCTCTTTCTTTCTTGACTACAGTGACTTGAGGACAGACACTGTATCTTTATCCATTGCTTCTGTCCCCATTAGCTGAGAACTGCTTTCATAGGTTGCTAATTCCTCATAGCTTCAGCTTGTACAACAGTGAGTCACAGATTTCCACAGGTTTCCTATGCCCTGTGTTAATGATGTCCAGGTAGAAAGTGTTAAAGACATCATGCTGCTGAAATGGGGTACTGTAAGTTCATACCTTCCTGAAGCCAGCTGTCTCAGTATTGGCTCAAAAGACGTAAGAGAAAAACAAAGATCTAAACTACGATGTAAGGAACAGTTTGCTGGTGTTTCTGAGAAAATGTTTGCTTCCTTGATAAAGAAAATCAGTGGAGCTGGTTCTACCCTATTCCCTCGGTCTTCTATTTTTTTGCCATGAAGGTAGAAATGACATCTAATAATCATCTTTGAACAGGAAGAGCTAGGCTTGTGGGAAATGCAAAGGAAGTGCACTTGCATGCTTAGGGCATTGAGCTATTATTGAACCTGTCCCTGACTACTACATCTGGAATTCCTATTATATGAGAAAAATAAACTACTGCTTATTAAACCAGTGTAGCTTTATTTTTGTTACTTACAGCTAATGCATTTCTGACTCTTCTATCCAATCTGCTCATATAACACATTGTTTTTGCATTACTATTATTATCGCTAGCTTCACTGCATCACATAATATCATTCTCTCCAAACTCTCACATGTAGAAATAACTTGATCATCTTCATATTTCCATCTCGCATGCATTTTGAATATGTAGACAAAATAAAAGTTGCATAGATGTGAAGTAGCTAAAAACGTCACCTGCTATGAGATATTTACTTTCAGAAATGTTTTTATAGGAAATTTACTATAAAGAAGAATCCTTCATAATACTAAATTGGTATCCTCTAGTATCCAACCCAGTAACATCATAGAAATGCAGCAAATATTTCAATATTCAAAACAATTATAAAACATTTCTATACTCCCATCTTCCAAAGATGGTCATATTTAATATTTTATTGTATTTTCTTACAGTATTTTTTCTCTGGATAAAAATTCCACGGTCTGTATAGTCCATGGGGCTGCAAAGAGTCAGACATGACTGAGTAAATTTCACTTTCATTCTCATATAATATATACATTTTTCATCTGTAAGAGCAAATATTATCCAGTTAGGATCCTGTTATATTTACTGTTTTGTAAACTACCTTTTCAGAGAAGGCAATGGCAACCCACTCCAGTACTCTTGCCTGGAAAATCCCATGGACGTCCATGGGGTCGCTAAGACTCAGACACAACTGAGCGGCTTCACTTTCACTTTTCACTTTCATGCATTGGAGAAAGAAATGACAACCCACTCCAGTGTTGTCTGGAGAATCCCAGGGACGGGGGAGCCTGGTGGGCTGCTGTCTATGGGGTCGCACAAAGTCAGACATGACTGAAGTTGCTTAGCAGCAGTAGCAAGCTACCTTTTAAACAATCAGTCGTTATGAATATTTTTCATGACATGACACTCTTTGATAACCCAATTATAATAAGTCACAGGGCTTTGTTATTTAGCTGTACCACGATTACATTATCTTTTGGATTTCTGGGTTGCTTCAATTCTTCTTGCTGTTTCCTGTAGTAGATATATGTTGCTTTCATTTCCTCCCTAATATTAGTCCTTTTGGAGGGCTGCCACTCCCTTAATTCTGGAGAGATGTCAGTCATAATCTATTGCCCATCCTTGGCTATGGTGACCTTGAATAAATTAATATTTCATCTCCTGGGAAAAATGATTGGTCTAAAATTAAGAATACAGCTATACATGTGCACACCACTATATTTTAAAGGGTTAACCAACAAGGTCCAACTGTATAGCACAGGGAACTCTGTTCAATGTTATGTGGCAGCCTGAATGGAAGGGAATTTGGGAGAGAATGGATACATGTATATGTATGGCTGAGTCCCTCTTCTATCCACCTGAAACTATCACATCATAGTTAATCAGTTATACACCAATACAAAATAAAAAGATTTTTTGAAAAAAGAATATTACTCAGGTAAGATCAGAGCCCATTTTGGGGATTTCTAATTAGATGATGAAGATGAGTGCGAGAGGTAGGGAAGCTATCACTTTTTCTTAGTGTTACTCACTGTGTTAACGTGGGCCATTAGTTCTCAGAAACTTTTAACAGTTCAAAATCTCTTGGGAGAAATGTACCTTTGGTTAGGGAGAATAAGCATAAGATAACAGTGAAGGCTGGTTGAGAAGTTAGTTAAAGAAGAGAGAAAAAGCGTTGTTTTTGGAGTGAGCTTTGCCTGAAGCTATTCTACTTTTGGATCTCTCTGCTTCAGGAACCAAAGTGTTCTATTTTTACTGTTGTTATTTTTCATTTCAACTAGTTTCAGTAGGCTTTTTGATAACAGCTAAGTAGTAAATCTAATAGAGTGGTCTGCTAAATCTCTTCATGAATGAGAATCTCTTCATGCTATTTTTATGGCATTATTATTTTGATGTAAATTGAAAACAATATCTTTTTATCATGATAGTCATGTCCTGGAAAATTCATGGTTCATGTGTTGTATTTTCTTTATATTGACTTTTCAAAATAAAATAGGTTTTACTCCTGCAGACTACTCTTGCAAGAGCCTGTTGAGTTCCTTCAGATGAGCATAGCACATGGTAAGCCTACAATAGAATCATGATGAGTAGATTATCAAATGATTGAATTTGCTGCCTGAGGAGCCCCAAGAGTTTCTTTTTAAAGGTGCATTGATTCCCTCAGGTTGTGATCAAACACTATATTAGACACTTTGAAATACTGTTCTCTTTGGTCTTTCAATTTTATATGGTTGTAAAAAAAGAAAAAACAACTTCATGTGTTTGTTGCAATTTTTCAGCATGAAATGTAAGCTTAGCTTTAAGAACATGAATTTTGCTCCCCGAGGAAGGAACTATAAAGTCCCATTGAGATTTAAACACAGATGATGGGACTATTTGCTAGGTTTGGGGGTTTGAATTCCAGGTACTCATAAAAGTTCTGACAGTTTGATGAAATCATAATTTGAAGGCATTAGAAAGTTTTTGGTGTACAGGATCATATGTGAAGTGGTAAAGATAGCATGGCAGGCCTCAGAAAAAAGGATAAGGAGAAAGGCTTCCTAAGTTTTCCTCCATCACTAAATAGTGCTTGTTATGTTTTCTCCACTACATCATCCTAGAAACTCTCAAGCTTTCCCAAGACTGTCCAGTTTCTCTCTGGAATTAACTAACAGGCAAAGAAAAAAAAAATAATGTTTGGTTTTAGTCATAAAGTTTATAATCAATATTAGAATTAGCAGAGTCACAACAGCTAATTCATGAGGCAAATGTCAAAAACTAAGACAAAGCAAATGACTAAAACAGGCAGCGGGCAGGATATAATTGACAGGACACTGACCAATATGCCCATCAACTATATTATCTTTTTGCTTTAATGAGTTTATTTGGGTATATTTTTTTTCTTTCTCATATTCTAATTTTTTCCTGCTGTTCTATAGTTTGTTATAACTGAATCAGATATGCTATTGCTAAGCATTCCCTTGTAGGTTACTACAAGCATAAATCCAGAGAGAGTCTATGCTTGAAGGACAATCCAAGCCCCACAGGGCTTCACTCAACAGGTGTCTGCCATCTCAGAGGAAGACTATCCTTCAGCTGGATATCTTGATTCAACAGTATGAATCAAACGGCAATCCCACAGTTGTTCTTATTCTGGCAAGAGCCCCTTTAATCCCTCTTTTTCCTCAATGCTAGCAGCTTCATTATCCCTCTACCTTGGGACCACTGAGGTTAATCACTATGCCTCTTGCCTGGGTTAGTTTGACCATCACAAAATATCCATGATCCCCACACGGTTCCTCATCCTCCAGGCTCCAGACTCTATCCCCCTTGCCTTTCATGACCTTTATTCCTCCCTCCCTATCTCCTAACACTCTTTCAAGGAGCCTCATGGAGTTCTAGGTCAATCATCAGTAAACATCCCCTTCTTGATTGAATGGAAATCTCCTCCTATGGCATCGGTTTTCCTGCAGCTCTTTCAAGGGGTGACTCTTTCTCTCCTCCAATTCTCCTGACATGGCACCTAGAGGCAGGATTGATGTCCTACGCTCTGCACTGACACTTCGAGTCCAATCTTTGTTGAATCTTAAACATTCAGCTTTGAAATTTGTCTCATACAATACTCCTCCTTATTTTCATTTCACCCTTTTTCTTTAGAAAAATGTCTTCTGTTACACTTTCATTTTCTTCAAACTACTGTTATCAGAACAATCGATAATTTCTGTATCCACACAGATGATCTTTCTAATGCCCTCCTTCTAACTTCTTAACCTCCTGCACTCCAGTGATTTTGTCCTATACCCTATCCTAGAGCCTCTATATCACTGGCATATGTTCGACCATTAGTGGCATCACATTCCATTCTACTTTCCAATTCCCTTCTTGTAGAATCTAATCTCCAACAAGACTCTGTGCTGTGTGCTGTGCTTAGTCGCTCAGTCACCCCCTCCAAACTCGCTAATGCATTGACCCCATCAATTTTTTTATTGTTCTTCGATGCCTCCCCACCAAATCTTCTCTTCCCTCCATAGTCTGCTTGAACTTCATAGTCAGGTACCATTATCTTTTATGATTTAACTTATTATAATTATTTTCTTGCAACTGTATCACCTCTCTCTATTTTCTTGGCAAAACCACACCCCTGGTTTTATTCACATCTCTGTATACTTAGTGCCTCCACTAGCACTCTTGAAATTGGCTGGAGAAGACCCCCAGATATTCTCATTGACAGTATCTTAAATTCATCAAAAACCTCAAGTTGGTCCTTACTACTGCCTGTCAAGCATAGTATATACCATTTGTCAATTTTCTCTCTTGGTCTCTAGCATAGTCTCTCAAACTTTAATGGGAAAAACAAATCAAAACAAAATTCTGGATTCTTGCTAAAATACAGATTATGATTTTGCAGATGTGTAATGGAACCTAGGATTCTGAATTCCTAGTAAGCTCCTAGATAAAGTCAGTGCTACTGGTACATTAAGATGGGAGGACAGAATGAGGCTTACAAACCTTTTTTCCTCTCTAAAAATTCCATGATGTATTTCCCCATCATTACTCTTAAACTTTGGCTTTGCTTCCTACTTTACCAGAAAACTGAAGCAAAATCACACTAGAAATTCTATAAGCAGTACCCATCATATCTGCCCATCTTCCTGCACTTGGGTTAATGCACTTACCTTGTATCCTACTAGTAAACACAGACTGTTTCGGGTCCACAGCAATGCCAAACTTTCTACTTATACATGATCTAGAGCTTTTCCTCCTTCCTGTTCTCTCAAGTTTCTCTGGCAGTTTTCCCCTCTCAGTTTTAAAACAATTAAAAAAATCTACTGAATCATTCCCATAAACATACTGATATGTCATCATTTACCCCATGTTAAATAAAACTGTCTCTCTTGATCCCACCTTCCCCTTAAACTATCACCCAATTTCTTTTCTTCCCTTAAAACTGTCTCTCTTGATCCCATCTTCCCCTTAAACTATCACCCAATTTCTTTTCTTCCCGTGAAAGGGTATCTATATTCCATGTGACCAATTATTCCACATCCATATCTCTTGCCACTGCTACAACCAGGTTTTAACCCCACTTTCCATTGTAACTGGCTTTCTGAATGTTGACAATGGCCTCAATGTTACTAAATCCCAGATTACAACTCATTTCACATAGTATCAAACTCTTATGAGCATTTGCCACAGTTGATCTCTCCCTACTTGAAAATTTTCCTTATTTTGCTTACAAGACATTTCATTTGTCTTATTTGCCTCCTATCTTTCTAATCATTTTATTCTCTAATTTGTTTGGCTGGTTCCTCTTCTTTTCTACAATCTCAACATGTTGTAGGAGCTCAGAGCTCAATCCTACGACCTCTTCTGCTTTTGAAATCTGTAGTCACTGCTAGGTAATCTAGTCAATGGACATGAGTCTGAGTGAACTCCAGGAGTTGGTGATGGACAGGGAGGCCTGGCATGCTGCCATTCATGGGGTGGCAAAGAGTCGGACATGACTGAGCGATTGAACTGAACTGAACTGAGGTCAACTACACCAATAGTATCAATTTAAATACCTATCTCTACATTGATGTCTCCTAAATTCCTATCTCCATTACAACCTCTCCTCTGAAATCTATGTGTGTATATTCATCTGCCTATTTGATGACTGTTACATGAGTGTCTAAGAGGTAAGTTCAGTTTGACTGTAAGTAAAAGTGAGCTCATGATTTCTTTTTCACAAACTTTCTTTTCCCCAGTCAGAATTTCTGCAAGGTCCTCTTTCTTGGTTAATATATATTCTTGTAGTTCAAACCTAAACTTTTATATCTTCTTTAATTCTTCTCTATCTCTTACAGTCCATATCCAATCTACCAGTAAATCCCTCAGTTCTAACTTCAAAACATTGATAATCCATCCTATTCTCATGGCTCCTCCAGGCACCACCCTGACCAAACCACCTGGCCTGGATTCTTGCAATAATCTAACACATCTCCCTGCTTCCACCTTTGCCAAATCTATCTGACACACTAGCTAGAGTGATCACCTTAGAGTGATCACCTTAAAGAGTAAGATCTTCTCAATCTTCTGCTTAAGCTTTTCCAGAGTTTTCACTACAATAGTTAAAAGTTCTAACTAGGTCTTTCAAGGTCCTATTTTTCCTAACCCTTGTTATCTTTCAAATGTCATCGTCTATCCTTTCTCCCAACTGTCCTCTGCTTCAGTCATTCAGCTCTCTGATACCAGACACAGCCTAGGACCTTGGCACTTGCTCTCCCCTCTACTTGGAGTGAAGCTTCCCCAACCATCTGTCTGGCTTACATCCTCACTTCCTTCACAACTTGCTCAAAACTCCTCATCTCAGTAAAGCATTTCCTAATGACTTTTATTGAAATTTTGTCCAACACATCTTGATTTAAATTCTTCCTTTGCACTTATCACTGTCACACATGGTACCTGTTGCCATTTTCTACTTTGTCTATCTCCTCCACTGGAATATACAATCTATGTTGGGTTTTTTTCTGTTTATCATTGCCTCCCTGGTACTTTGATCAATGTCTGATATATAGTAGAGGGTTAAAAACTGTTTGTTGAACAAATAAATCGCCTTGTAATTTAACATGATGAGCACCAACATAAATAACTTCAAGTTTTTGCACCTGTCTCTTTATTGGGCGAAGTCTGAGAAAATGCCAATTGAGGACAAAAATTGAGGCTAGTTACCTGGACTTGCAAGCATGCATGCATGCTAAGTTACTTCAGTTTAGTTCAGTTCAGTCACTCAGTCGTATCCGACTCTTTGCGACCCCATGAATCGCAGCACGCAAGGCCTCCCTGTCCATCACCAGCTTCCCAGAGTTCACTCAGACTCACATCCATCGAGTCAGTGATGCCATCCAGCCATCTCATCCTCTGTCATCTCCTTCTCGTCCTGCCCCCAATCCCTCCCAGAACCAGAGTCTTTTCCAATGAGTCAACTCTTCTCATAACGTGGCCAAAGTACTGGAATTTCAGCTTTAGCATCATTCCTTCCTTCAGTCATGTCCAACTCTGGGCAATCCCATGGACTGCAGCCTGCCAGGCTCCTCTGTCCATGAGATTCTTCAAGCAAGAATACTAGAGTGGGTTGCTGTGCCCTCCTCCAGGGGATCTTCCAGACCCAGGGGTTGAACCCGAGTCTCTTACATCTATCTGCACTGTCAGGCAGGTTCTTTATCTCTAGCACCAGCTGGGAAGCCCACCTGGACTTGGGCTAAATCTATTTTGTGCTTACCTCAATATTCTCCTGGCTTCTTTTTCTACTCTTTCCCCCTTTCCTTTCTAGAGAACAAGGTAACAGACACAAAGTAGATGGTATGTTCATCTTTGTTGTGGGGAGGGAGGTTGCAAATGAATTTGCCACTTGAATTTGCAATTTGAATTTGCTTCCAACTCTACCAGGTATGAGTTGTAAAAGTCTGTGAAAATTATTACAGTCCAGCTACTTAACCTGAAGTCATCATTTGCCTAAGTGTTAGTGTTAGTCACTCAGTCATGCCCGACTCTTTGCGACCCCATGGACTACAGCCCACTAGGCTCTGCTGTCCATGAGATTTCCAGGCAAGGATACTGGAGTGGGTTGCCATTTCCTTCTCCAGGGGATCTTCCCAACCAAGGGACTGAACCCAGGTCTCCTGCACTGCAGGCAGCTTCTTTACTGACTGAGAAAGCCTATATCCATGTATCAATTTCACTGCTATCCACCAAAGAGATCTGCTCTGATGTTTCATTCTTACTCTTGGTTCCCTGAATATGATCCTCAGCATCCTGTAAGAAGGACAGATGCTTAACAACATGGGTTTTTACATTTATGTAAGCGTTTCCGTACTCAACAAATTTTCCAGGAACTTTATTTGTTCAAAGAATCCATATGTTTGTAATGAAGTTCTATTCATCTCAATCTCACAAACATATCCAAATGAAAAATCCATTAGAACCTGCAGTAGTTAAGGTCCTTAACCATTTTTTTCCAGCTCAGTTCCTAGCATTTCCATTATGCCTTGCTAAGGAGACCACAGGGCCCCCAAATTGTTGCTGAGTGCACAGTGTTTGTATAATAAATATGATTTGAGTGCTTCAAATGTGCACTAAATCATGGAATCTCAGGTTATAAAAAGCACTGAATCGTCTAACTCTGATGCTCATCCACACTGTTTGATTCTTTTTCTAACGCTCCCTTTTGAACACCTCTGAAGATGGAGCAGACACTGCTGCTTCTTGAAGAAATGCAAATATAGGCCTGTTACACAACTCTCCTTGGGTTGTCATAAAGTTAATTTGTGAATCAGGACCCATTAAATGGAGACCACATCAGTGGCCCAGCCCATATCACAAATCTGAACCTAAGGAAACCTGCATTCGGGGAAGCAAACGGCCAAGGAAACCTAACATATAACAATCACAGTCTTCCAGCTCAACTTTAGCTAGCTTGCCTTACCCTAGAAAACAAGACCTGCTGGCCTTGTAAGTCAGGCCTTACGATCACTCACCAATCACCCGGTTCCCATGCTGCTTCTCTAATGTTGTGCAAACTCACATTTGGCCCAAATCCCTTGGGAACAGTGCTCCATTCTTGTGAAGCACCGCACTCCCTGAGTCCGTGGGTTGTTTTCTTCTGAATGAAGTACATCATCCTCATTACTATCTGATTTTAGTTTTGTCATTTTAAACTATAATTTCTGTTCCTCTCATTTATATGTTGATACTAGTTATGTTGCAGGGCAGAGAGATATAAGAGAAAAAGATCTGGATGCAGCATGAGTTCCAGTCTAATTGAACCACTCGATAGTTTGCTTTTGAGCTTGGCACTCATCTGCTGAGTTTCATTTTCTCAGTCTGTTGAATGATCTAACAAAAGACTTCAGTGTGTGCGGTGGCCCAAACTCACTAGAAGTTGAGTTCTGTTCTGACTACATCACAGAACAGGATGGGTAAACAAGTTAATGGGGCAGCCTTGTTCCACAGGCTCAGTCAGGGACCAAGGATGATGTAGGAGCTGTTATAATTAGCACTGCTTTCCTAGGTCTTGCGGCAACTTTTTCCTCCAGCCAACCAGAGGGGAAAAGCATGTGGAAGCAGGGACACAGGATATTGTGTGTGCCAGGGGCTGAGGGGACACACGTGTGCGCATTTTAAAATATATCACATGTAGAAAAGGCTCCCAATTTTTTCATTAATGTTCCTTTGACTAGAATCTATTCTTAGGAGCACGTCTAACTTCCACAGGAGCTGGGATGTGTAGCTCCTGGCTGGTGGCCACTTCTCACAGATAGTACTATGAAAAGGAAAACAACCTTTTTTTTAGTATGCCACAGCTGCCAAATAGGACAATAATAGCTCACAGGATTGAGAAGATGTGCACGTCAGGGTTTTGTGAAACACTAGTGATTATTTTCTATATTTTGCATGCAGACAGAATGAGCTCCTTTCATCTTCTGCATAGCTGTCTTAGAAATGCTTAAAATCAACCATCATATGTCATTCGAGGATTCTTTTCCTCCTGCTTAAGTAAATCCTCATTCATTTTACAGTTCCCCATTGGACATCATTTCAAGTCCTTTAACAGCCATACATTTTTTTTTCTTTGCACATGCTTCAAATGTAGCGAACACACCTGGATGTAAGACCTCAGGTAGAGTATGAACAGCATAGAGAAGAGAGGCCCTGTTTCCTCTCTTCCTTGAGATGTAGTGTTCCTTTTAGTGCAAGTAATGATGGAGATAGCTTTGCAGGAAGCCTCATCATAGGGTTGATTTCTACTGACCTTGCAGTTGACTAAAGCCCTTAAGTATTGCATTGCTATGTTACTTTGCATTTCAAAGATGTTCTACCACCTTTTGGGGTGGGGAGGAAGTATCTGATTTTCAAATCAATACCAAAAGCACTAAAGGATAAAGAGAATTTGGGGCTTATCCAACAAGCAAAGCTTTGACAAATATTTGTAGCCATATAGCAAGTAAGTGATTGTTCTCCATTGTTCTTACTGAATCAACCCTATTTTTAAAACTTTTATCACTGTTAGAATTTTTAATCATACAAGTGTCACATTAGTACAATATCATTTTACAATAATAAAAATATAAGTAAATACCATTCTTGACTCTCCACTCAAATAGTATTCTGCTCCTATTTATAAATGTACATACAGCTTATAAAGTTTTGGTTTCTTTAAAGTTTCAGACATATATTGTATTGTAGATAGTCCAGTGCATTTTTCATTTACCAATGTGTTTTTAAATTCCGTATATCTAATAGTGCATGCACACTGATATAGTCAAAATGGATAACCAACAAGGAACCCTACTCAATGTCATGTGGCAGCCTGAATGAGAGGGGAGTTTGGGGGAGAATGGATACATGTGCATGTATGGCTGGCTCTGAAACTACTATAGCATTGTTATTGACTATACCCCAATACGAAAGAAAAGATTAAAATTTGAAACAAACAAAACTAACAGTATGTGTAAATCTGCCTTCTCCTTTTCATTAGGAGTATTTGTTACATGGATATGGATAGTCCATTTAATGAGTATTCTATTAAGAGGCACTTAAATTTGGTCTGAATTTTTCCATTAGACAGTACTGCACTGAATCTCCTATGTTTATCTCTTTGTACACGTCCATAATTTTCCTTTACATTTTAATGTGTTATTACTCAGCCATAAAAACAACACAATTCAAATTTTAAAAGATGTATTGACAGAAACACTTAAAAAAAAACAAAAACTAGTACCAATTTCCATTCCTCCTCCCAACAATAATGGAAGATACCTAATTCCCTACCACTTTGCCAAGGTTTGATGTCTCTTTCTAATGACTGAGATAGGTTTTCAGGTAGCTTCATTGTGCTGTAATTTTTACTATGTCTTTCAATATTTTCCAATTCTATTCAAAAAGTCATCATTTTAATTAACATTTCTTGGGTGAGCAGTGACTTAAGATCCTTTCAAATGTATATTGGCCTTTGGTTTGCTCTTTTCTGTGTATAACAGGATGCCAATTACATTTCCATTCTTAGATTTTGAGTTTACCCTTTTACTAAACTTTGACCATTAAGGGAGGATCTGGCCTCTGCTTTATTTAGGTGTCTCTGCAGAGTATAACGCAGTGTCACCCACTGAGCAAATGCTCAGGGTCTTACTTTCTCCCTGCCTCTCACTTCCCATGTCTAATCTACCAGCAAGTTCTGTTGCTTCCACTCTTGAAATGTGTTCCAATCTGTGGTATGCTTATTATTTATCTGCTTCCACAAGTTTAATTTCCACACAAACAAGGGCCCTCACTCTCATGTTCACACATTTATTCTCACTAGTTAGTAAGCATTCTTATGCTTTTAGTGATATGTCTCCTATTTTCTGATTGTTTTCACTACTTTTCTTATCCCAAGTTAAAAGAGAAGATTTTGAATCTATATCTTGAAGACAATACAGACAAATAAATAAATGGGTTTTTCTTTCTTTTAAATTCAATAAAAATAGTCCTCAACCTTTATCTGAGCTAAAACACCCCTATAGGATCACTATGGAAAGCAAAACAATGGCTCCTTCCAAAGATGGCCACATCCTAAACCCCAGTATTTATGAATGTGGTACCTTTCATGGCACAAGGGACTTTGAAGATATGATGAAGTTGAGGATCTGGAGCTGGGGAGACTGACCTAGATTATGCATGTGAATCCAGTATAATCACAGGATTCTTACAAAAGGCAGTCTGGAGGGTCAAAGTCAAAGAAGGATATGTGATGACAGAAGATGAGGATGAAGTGATTCCAGAAAAAGGCCATGAACCAACGAGTGTAGGTAGCCCTGAAAAACTGGAAAAGCAAGGAAACAGATTCTCCTCTGGCTTCCAGAAGAATTTCAGCCCTGCCAACTCATTTTAAACTTCTGACCTCCACAGCAGTAAGATAATGTATCTGTATTGTTTTAAGCCAATACATTTCTGGTAATTTGATACAACAAAATAAGGAAATAACATAGGCATGCACCCATTTCTAAAGCATTCACTTCCCAGTCTACTGTACAGACAAGAGAAACTAGGGGTTTAATAAAATTTCCACTTTATTTTTCAATAGTTTCACTTCTATGTCTTCAACAGTTTATAAACCTTATAGCAATAAGTCTAAGAACTGCTATTTCAGAGGGTCCAATATTTATGTATATAAAGCCTCTTGATGAAAGTGAAGGAGGAGAGTGAAACAGTTGGCTTAAAGCTCAACATTCAGAAAACTAAGATCATGGCATCTGGTCCCATCACCTCATGGGAAATAGATGGGGAAACAGTGGAAACAGTGTCAGACTTTATTTTGGGGGCTCCAAAATCACTGCAGATGGTGACTGCAGCCATGAAATTAAAAGACGCTTACTCCTTGGAAGGATAGTTATGACCAACCTAGGTAGCATATTCAAAAGCAGAGACATTGCTTTGCCAAAAAAGGTCTGTCTAGTCAAGGCTATAGTTTTTCCAGTGGTCATGTATGGGTGTGAGAGTTGGACTGTGAAGAAAGCTGAGCACCAAAGAATTGATGCTTTTGAACTACGGTGCTGGAGAAGACTCTTGAGAGTCCCTTGGACTGCAAGGAGATCCAACCAGTCCATTCTAAAGGAGATTAGTCCTAGGTGATCTTTGGAAGGACTGATGCCAAAGCTGAAACTCCAATACTTTGGCCACCTCATGCAAAGAGGTGACTCATTGGAAAATACTCTGATGCTGGGAGGGATTGGAGGCAGGAGGAGAAGGAGATGACAGAGAATGAGATGGCTGGATGGCATCACCGACTCAATGGACATGAGTTTGAGTGAACTCCGGGAGTTGGTGATGGACAGGGAGGCCTGGCATGCTCTGACTCAGGGAGTCGCAAAGAGTCGGACACAACTGAGCTACTGACCTGAACTGAACTGAATATTTATGCCAACTAGCGAGGTAACAGTGTTTGTATTAGTCAAGATTCTCCAGAGAAACAGAATCAACAGCATATGTATGTATAGAGAGACATATTTATTTTAAAGAATTAATTTATGATTATTGTTGTTCATTCACTAAGTTGTGTCTGACTCTTTGCAACCTCATGGACTGCAGCAATGCAGGCTTTCCTGTCCTCCACTATCTTCCAGAATTTGCTCAAACTCAAGTCTATTGAATCAATGATGCTATATAACCATCTCATCCTTTGCCACCCTCTTCTCCTTTAGCCTCCAATCTTTCCCAGCATAAGGGTCTTTCCAACAAATCTAAAATCTGTGGGATATGACCAGTAGGCTGGAGACCCAGAAGAAAGCTTCAGTTTGAAATCAAAGGTGTTTTGCTGGAAAAATTTCTTATTTGAAAAGGTAAGTTGTTGTTCAATTCAGGCCTTCAACTGACTGGATGAGACCCACCCACACTGAGGAGGGTAATCTGCTTTACTCAAAGTCCACTCATTTAAATATTAATCTCCTCATGAAAATAACCTTCAAAGAAACTTCCAGAATAATATACAGCTGATTAACTCAAATTATATTGATTTCCCCCTCCCTTACTAAAGTTGAATCTCCAGCCACCTGTAAAGTTCTCTTTCCTCATGTGTTAGTTAAGCTTCTCTTGGTGGAAAACAATAGAAATTAGTTCTTTCTAGTGATATCTGATGGAGAAGGAAATGGCAACCCACTCCAGTACTCTTGCCTGGAGAATCCCTTAGACAGAGCAGCCTGGTGGGCTACAGTCCATGAGGTCTCAGAGTCAGACACAACTGAGTGACTGACACACAGTGGTATTTGATGGAATAATTCTATCATTGTATTAAAAATAAAAAGAATCACTGAACAAGCCAACTTCAGTAGGAGAAAGAATTAAGACATACCTAGAAAAATTCCTCAAAAGATGCTCTCTCTATAACCCTAACAATCATGTGAGGAAGCTTCTGTGACTTTGAATCTCTCTCTCTTTATTCAACATTTTAAATTAGGTTAAATTGAATTTTAATGTAAAGCAAATCTTAATGTCATCCCAAATCATGTCAAATCCAGAAAACAAATCACGAGAAGAAAAAGAGGTTCAGAAAGCAAAGACAGAGCCACAGATAGCCCAAATTGGGGTGTCAGGGCTATTATACATAAGCAGAACTCACCAGGAGATAGGTAGCCTGCTATGAGTGGGTACTGTAATACATCAGATAGGTTTTGTGGCTGTCAAGGTCTTGTACAGATGCTCACCAATATTTCAGTGATGACCTTGGAATGTGTGCAATGCCAGGTACTGCCATGTCAGTGATGAATTGGAACATCTGAATTGTCAAAGTTAAATGATGTTCTCTTATGGTATGTGAGAGAAATGCCTCTTTTCACTTAAAGTTTCACTGTATATAAATGATCTCTAAGAGCTGCTGCTTCTCCAAGTATCTTACAGGCTCTACCAGCCTTTGTTTAGAACTTCCCTACCCTTTTTCCATGTGACTCATAAAAGAGGCCAAAGAGATGGAACCAGAAGAGAAACCTAATGACAGTTCTTGCACTGGTTTCATAATCATTCACTTTCGCAAGTGATCAAAGTTTGTTTTGTTTTTGTTTTTACTGCCAGTCTTATCATCTCTTATTATGGCTTTGATTCAGGCAGGCGCCAAGTCTCTTACGCAAACAGACTCCTGGGAGAATTGCTTCACCATTCAGTAGTCAGTTTCAGACATGGCTGAACCCTAGTGATAGGTTCCACATTCCTTGCCCCTCCCAATAATCCTTTAACTTTGCATCATGCTGCCCATTTTATAAAGTAGCCCACTTATGTTACCTCATTTGTTTCTCAAGGTGACTCTCAGAGGGAGTCAGCCAGGATAGCTTTACCTCTATATGATAAGCTCAAAATACATGCCTTATTCAAGTTCAGATAGCCGGTAAATGGGTTAGATCAGGTTCTTTTAACTTCAAATCCAGTGCCATTTCTATCACATCCTGCTATCTCCTTTAGTGCTGAACATGGATTAATTTGTTTCCACATGAGAAGCTATCAGGACAGTGAGCAGGCAGATGACAAACAATGAGGATTTGCTATTTATCATGCAGAGGAGAAGGGCACTTTGCCTCGTGAACAGCAGGATTTCAATTGTTGCTCATCTAATACCATGGAATATATACACATACATATATATAATTAATATAATATATATTAAACAATGCATTGCCCTCTAAATATATAAATGCAGCATAGTATTTTAGACCCTTATCATAAAGTGTCAAGGCATCCTTACAACCTTCTGGGGAACCAAAATGAAAACACTGGGCCTATATTTTGCACAAAAGCCAGATCGCAAGTGGATATCAATGGAGCTTAATAAGTAAGGCAACCAAATTGCACACCTAGGTATTCCCACAAGCACACTGACAACAGACCATGTGGAATCAACAATATTATCTTTTCTAATTATTAAAAAATAATATGAGGCCACAGGAAACTTCTGAAATTATTTCAAAGTCTATAAATCGTAGTTATTCCTGTGTCCCTCTGCCACCTATCATTTTATTTTTCATTTGGAAGGGTTCATAGAAAAGACTTGACATTTTAAAATCTCTTTTCAAGCTACAATTCATGTTGGAATATTTTATTACATTTTATTAATAGTTCAGAGTCCCACAATTGTTTAATTGGTGAGGGCAAAGGTATCAACAATTTGTGTGTCTCATTACTGACTTATCTTGGGGAAGGCTGTGAGCCATGAAGAGAGGCACCACCTGGAATAAAAGGAGTCATTTACTACATGAGTTTTTAAAAGAACATACAAATCTTCTATTTTTTTTCCCATTCAAACACACAGACTTGTGCTAGCTTGTCTTATACGTCAGAATCATATTAAAACTATTTCTGTAATTAAGTCTAGTTTAAACTATAACAATTCTGAGAATGCTTTGTATTTTAAAACACTTTTCTCAGAATTAGACATCTTGGATATCTCCTACAGAGATTTTGTCAATCCTAGGTGGCATTGGGAACTCTCTCTGTTAATGAAAACACTTTTCTTTTTTTTGCACTTTGCATTGTGTATTCTACAAAGAATACTCACATCTCTCCATGACATTTGAAAATCATACAATTTAATCATCAGTTCACTTCAGTTCAGTCACTCAGTTGTGTCCGACTTTTTGCGACCCCATGAGTCGCAGCACGCCAGGCCTCCCTGTCCATCACCAACTTGAGAGGTTCACTTAAACTCACATCCATCGAGCCAGTGAGGCCATCCAGCCATCTCATTCTCTGTCGTCCCCTTTTCTTCCTGCCCCCAACCCCTCCCAGCATCAGGGTCTTTTCCAATGAGTCAACTCTTCGTATGAGGTGGCCAAAGACTGGAGTTTCAGCTTCAGCATCATTCCTTCCAAAGAACATCCAGGATCTTCTTTAGAATGGACTGGTTGGATTTCCTTGCAGTCCAAGGTGCTCTCAAGAGTCTTCTTCAACACCACAGTTCAAACGCATCAATTCTTCTGCGTTCAGCTCTCTTTATAGTCCAACTCACATCCATACATGACTACTGGAAAAAACCATAGCCTTGACTAGACAGACCTTTGTTGACAAAGTAATGTCTCTGCTTTTAATATGCTGTCTAGGTTGGTCATAACTTTTCTTCCAAAGAGTAAGCATCTTTTAATTTCATGGCTACAATCACCATCTACAGTGATTTTGGAGCCCCCATAAATAAACAGTTTCCATTGTTTCCCTGTCTATTTGACATGAAGTGATGGGACCAGATGCCATGATTTTAGTTTTCTGAATGTTGAGTTTTAAGCCAACATTTTTACTCTCCTCTTTCACTTTCATCAAGAGGCCTTTTAGTTCTTCTTCACTTTCTGCCATAAGGGTGGTGTCATCTGCATTTATGAGGTTATTGATATTTCTTCCAGCAATCTTGATTCCAGCTTGTGCTTCCTCCAGCCCAACATTTCTCATGATGTATTCTGCATATAAGTTAAAGAAACAGGGTGACACTATACAGCCTTGATGTACTCCTTTTCCTATTTGGAACCAGTCTATTGTTCCATGTCCTGTTCTAACTGCTGCTTCCTGACCTGCATATAGGTTTCTCAAGAGGCAGGACAGGTGATCTGGTATTCCCATCTCTTTCAGAATTTTCCACAGTTTATTGTGACCACATAGTCAAAGGCTGTGGCATAGTCAATAAAGTAGAAATAGATGTTTTTCTGGAACTCTCTTCCTTTTTTTGATGATCCAGCAGATGTTGGCAATTTGATCTCTGGTTCCTCTGCCTTTTCTAAAACCAGCTTGAACATCTGGAAATTCACAGTTTATGTATTGCTGAAGCCTGGCTTGGAGAATTTGGGGCCTTACTTTACTAGTGTGTGAGATGAGTACAATTGTGTGGTAGTTTGAGCATTCTTTGGCATTGCCTTTCTTTGGGACTGGAATGAAAACTGACCTTTTCCAGTTCTGTGGCCACTGCTGAGTTTTCCAAACTTGCTGGCACATTGAGTGCAGCACTTTCATAGCATCATCTTTCAGGATTTGAAATAGCTCTATTGGAATTCCATCACCTCCACTAGCTTTGTTTGTAGTGATGCTTTCTAAGGCCCACTTGACTTCCCATTCCAGGATGTCTGGCTCTAGGTGAGTGGTCACCTGGGTCATGAAGCTCTTTTTGTACAGTTCTTCTGTGTATTCTTGTCACCTCTTCTTAATATTTTCTGCTTCTGTTAGGTCCAGACCATTTCTGTCCTTTATTGAGCCCATCTTTACATGAAATGTTCCTTGGTATCTCTAATTTTCTTGAAGAGATCTCTAGTCTTTCCCATTCTGTTGTTTTCCTCTATTTCTTTGCATTGATCACGAGAAGGCTTTCTTATCTCTCCTTGCTATTCTTTGGAACTCTGCATTCAAATGGGTATATCTTTCTGTATGCTTAGAGAAGTTACCTAATAGGCCCCCCAGTCACACAGATAGTAACAGAGCCAAAATTTGACCTCAAGTGATAAGACTGGATTGTGTAAATTTGTATTGATCATGTCACATTTCATAGTCTTTAAACAGTATTCTTGCCTGGAAAATTTCATGGTCTGAAAAACCTGGTCAGCTACAGTCCATGGGGTCACATAGAGTCGGACATGACTAAGCATACGTGCACAGACTCACATCATTAGCACAATTATAGCAGTCATTTAGCACAGAAAAACAAATCCAACATCAAGAACCCCCATTACTCACCCCCTTGAAGGGCAGACAGTTGCTCTGAAGGGGAGACAGTTCCTCCAGAAGGGAGTGGTATTTTCTATTTGCAACAGGATTGATAATTCTAGTAAGCTAGTGGAAAAACTGTACAAAAAGATCTTCACAACCCAGATAGTCATGATGATGTGATCACTAATCTAGAGCCAGACATCTTGGAATGTGAAGTCAAGTGTGCCTTAGAAAGCATCACTACGAACAAAGCTAGTGGAGGTGATGGAATTCCAATTGAGCTGTTTCACATCCTGAAAGATGATGCTGTGAAAGTGCTGCACTTGATATGTCAGCAAATGTGAACACTCAGCAGTGGCCACAGGACTGGAAAAGGTCAGTTTTCATTCCAATTCCAAAGAAAAGCAATGCCAAAGAATGTTCAAACTACCGCACAATTGCACTCATCTTACACACTAGTAAAGTAATGCTCAAAATTTTCCAAGCCAGGCTTCAGCAATACGTGAACCGTGAACTCCCTGATGTTCAAGCTGGTTTTAGAAAAGGCAGAGGAACCAGAGATCAAATTGCCAACATCCGCTGGATCATGGAAAAAGCAAGAGAGTTCCAGAAAAATATCTATTTCTGCTTTGATTATGCCAAAGCCTTTGACTGTGTGGATCACAATAAACTGTGGAAAATTCTGAAAGAGATGGGAATACTAGACCACCTGACCTGCCTCTTGAGAAACCTATATGCAGGTCAGGAAGCAACAGTTAGAACTGGACATGGACCAACAGACTGGTTCCAAATAGGAAAAGGAGTACATCAAAGCTGTATATTGTCACCCTGCTTCTTTAACTTATATGCAGAGTACATCATGAGAAACGCTGGGCTGGAAGAAGCACAAGCTGGAATCAAGATTGCCGGGAAAAATATCAATAACCTCAGATATGCAGATGACACCACCCTTATGACAGAAAGTGAAGAGGAACTAAAAAGCCTCTTGATGAAAGTGAAAGTGGAGAGTGAAAAAGTTGGCTTAAAGCTCAACATTCAGAAAACGAAGATCATGGCATCCAGTCCCATCACTTCATGGCAAACAGATGAGGAAACAGTGGAAACAGTGTCAGACTTTATTTTTGGAGCTCCAGAATCACTGCAGCCATGAAATTGGAAGACGCTTACTCCTTGGAAGAAAAGTTATGACCAACCTAGACAGCATATTCAAAAGCAGAGACATTACTTTGCTGACTACGGTCCCTCTGGTCAAGGCTATGGTTTTTCCAGTGGTCATGTATGGATGTGAGAGTTGGACTGTGAAGAAGGCTGAGCGCTGAAGAATTGATGCATTTGAACTGTGGTGTTGGAGAAGACTCTTGAGAGTCCCTTGGACTGCAAGGAGATCCAACCAGTCCATTCTGAAGGAGATCAGCTCTGGGATTTCTTTGGAAGGAATGATGCTAGAGCTGAAACTCCAATGCTGTAGCCACCTCATGAGAAGAGTTGACTCACTGGAAAAGACTCTGATGCTGGGAGGGGTTGGAGGCAGGAGGAGAAAGGGATGACCGAGGATGAGATGGCTGGATGGCATCACGGACTCGATGGACGTGAGTTGGGTGAACCCCAGGAGATTGTGATGAACAGGGAGGCCTGGCGTGTTGCGATTCATGGGGTCACAAGGAGTCGGACACGACTGAGCAACTGACCTGAAGTGAACTGAAGAAAATGCAAACCTAGCTCATTTACTAGAAAATTAAGATATAAACCCAAGCTTTACAGGAACTCAGCTGGCTACAAACAGGAAGAGAGGACAAGCATGCATGTAGGAAAACATCAAGTTTCCAGCCTGATTCAAGCCAGCTCTGCTACTCTGAGTAAATCTATACCACCCTCAACACCTCAAGATCCCATTCAATAGTAAAAGGAGCTTATCTCTCACCTAAAGCTCCTTTCATCTGTGTGAGCCTCTGCTTCTTTTTGATCAATGGTGCTAGCTAGCCTTTTCTGGGAATCTTTTGATATAGACAATGAATGTTTAATGTTTCTCCAAGTTCTGTTATTTTACTCTGGAGCAATAATTTTCAATGTGGAGAAGGGTGCTATTTCATTTCCCAGAGAACATTTGGCCCGATCTGGTGACATTCTGGATTGTCATAATGGGGGTGATGCTACTGGCATCTAGTGGGTAGAGGCCAGGGATGCAGCTATACCTACATGCTACATTGCACAGGACTGGTCCTTACAACAAAGAACTAACTCAGCCCCGAAAGTCGACAGTGCTGCTGTTGGAAAACCCTGCAGTAGTTGGAATTTAATATGATTGTGCATTGCAAAATGCTAACCTCAAATCACTACAGCTGACCAATGGTAACTCTAATCTCTCTTTTTTCCAGTTCTGTTTTCTATTTGTAGGATGGTGCCAATAAAGCTCTGTAATTTGATACTCCTGCTGCCATTGCTAATGTATATTTCTTGGTCATATAATTGCTGTGAAGAATAGAAGTGCAAAAGATGAACAAATGTATTGTTGCCAATTTTATTTTTCCTCCTAATAGTAAAGAGAGATAGTTAAAAATTCCCTTTGCATCTGCTGTTTTTCTCACCCCGAATGTATTTTCAATAAAATGTGAATCCATGGTCAAAAACTACAGAGGCTTAAGCATTTCCTACTCGGAGATTTTAACACTGCAAGATATCACAATGGTGCTGATTCCAGGATACTCTATTTTCTCTGTCCAAAAATGAGAATCATGGGAATAAAATACCATTAAAACAAAATACCTTATGTTTCTCAATGTGTCTCTCCATTTAAAATTGGCAGCAAAAGACCCAGCACGGTAACAAGGATGAACTCAGTTTTTCCAACATGAAGCAAATTTCAAAAAGGTTTTGCCGTGTCTTTGCCTTTCATGGAATTCATACAGGTTAAAATGGAGGTTACTCATCACTGTTAGTAAAAATGAGCCCTCAGAAGAGGCAGAGCAAATGTTTGAAATGTGA
Organism: Nanger dama; assembly: GCA_917880005.1. Classification (NCBI taxonomy): domain Eukaryota; kingdom Metazoa; phylum Chordata; class Mammalia; order Artiodactyla; family Bovidae; genus Nanger; species Nanger dama. The sequence goes on along the minus strand of CAKJTW010000016.1, from coordinate 34,563,971 downwards.
ACCATAATGTTTACAGAGGCAGAACTTATTGCAAAGATGTACTATTGTACCAGTTGGGCCCCAAAATGTTGCTCTCTGCTTTAAGTTTGAATCAGTGTCTATAATACAGACATGTTTCAGAGATTTCTGGGAAAACTTATTTTCTAAATCTAAATTATCCCAAGCTCCCTCCATTCTGCAGAACTGTTCACCAGCCAGCCCCCTTTGTTTTTGTTATGAATGACTATTAGCCAGGCTATTTAAAGCAACTGATGCATTCAATTGTCAGTTATAAATGTCTGTGGAGAGCACCACAAATGAACCACAATTTGATTTAAATCTTTTTCCCTCTTAACCAAAATGGCAGGGTTTGAAAGAGTACAAAAAGTACATCTGTTATCATGACAAAGGCTGGAGAAACAATGAAGAGAAAGATTAGAAGGCAAAAACACCTGCAAATAGAAGTTAAAGACCTTTGAGTAAAGAGAGAATGAGACAAATGCCCTCCTGCTCATTTACTCTGTTAGGACAAAGGAAAACAGGAGTTAAATAGGAAAGCAGGCCTCTCCTGAATTTCGTTTTCACATATCTGGTATTGATCTCACCATAGCCTTCTTTTGTAAAGTAAACATGTTTATAATTGGCTACGTTTTTTAAACTTGCTGTGATGCTACAGTTAGTCTTAGTTGTAAATGAAATTAAATGAAATTAAGGAGTTGTCTTCAATCATCATTCCATTCATTAATATACCCAACAAATACTGACTGTTTGCTACATGAGAGGCAATGTCTCAAGAGAAGAGCCTGACAGTTAAACAGCATGGATGTATTAATATGTGTTGCTGCCGAGTAAGTGACTCTGAAATTTTGCAGCACAGAGTAAAATAAATATTCATTATCTCATGATAGCTATGGGCTTCCCTGGTGGCTCAGACAGTAAAGAATCTACCTGCAATGCAGGAGACCCGGATTCGATCCCTGGGTCGGAAAGATCCCCTGGAGAAGGGAATGGCAACCCACTCCAGTATTCTTGCCTGGAGAATTCCATCTCCAGAGAAGTCTGGAGGGCTACAGTCCATGGGGTCACAAAGGGTCACACAAGACTGAGTGATTACCACACACACACATGTACACACATGATGGCTATGTATGTCAGGAATTCAGGAGCAGACTGTGTGGTTCTGGCTCAGGGTTTCTATGATCTTGCCATCAGTATAGTGGCTGGAGAATTCAGCTTCCATGATGATTAACTCCAATGGTGCTGGTTGTTTGCAGGGATCCTCAGTTCCTCCCTGTTTGGGCTTCTCCATGGTCTGCTTGAGTGAAAAGTTCCTGACTTCCCAGAGTGAATAATTTCAAATACAGGCAGCAGTCAAAATCTATTTTATGACCCAGTCTTGTAAGTCATACACTGCAATTTCCATACTGTCCCATGGGTAACCAGGTCAGCTATATTCCATTTGGGAGAAGATTATACAAGGGTGTGAATAGCTACAAAAGAGAATTACTAGACTGGTTTGTAGGTTGCCTGCAAATGGCTAAGGGCTCATTTCTGTGTACAGTGAGTAGATTTTTAGTATAAGCAGCAAAATTCCCTCTCTTATGGAGCTTATATTCTGAAGAAGGCATATCATAAACTCACATAAATAAGAAATTGTCACATTTGTATATCCATTATTATCAAGAGAAAGAAGGACAGAGACTAACTGGGTGATGAGACTGGGATATTTTTGATAGTATTGTTAAGTAAGTTTTCTTTCAGGTTGCTTTTAAACTAAGATGTAATTGACAAAAAGGATTCAAGCCTCTGAAGCTCTTTGAAGAAGTATGGCAGGCACAGAGAAAACTTATGCTAAGGATTTAAATGGACACAAGCCTGACTTGTTCAAGGAATAGAAAGAAAGTCAGTGCTCTTGGAGATTAGCATAAAAGAGAAGGGTGGACTGAGACAAAGCCGCACAGATAGGCTCACACACTAACTCATGTATGCCTCATAAGTCAGAGTAAGGAATTTCCATTTAATTTGAAGTGTGGTAGGAGGGCATGGCAACTCACTCCAGTATTCTTGCCTGGAGAATCCTATGGACAGAGGAGCCTGGCAGGCTATGGTCCATAGGGTCACAAAGAGTCAGACATGACTGAAGCAACCTAGCATGCACGCACGCAGGAAAACAAAAACAAAAACAATAGTTGGAAATCATTTCTTTTCAGGACAAAAGTATTCATCAGGATCAAAGGATACATGGTTGCTTTGATGAGTGTACATTTGGGTGTGTGTATGGGTGTGTGGGTGAGAGGGAAGGGAGAACCGAAAGCTTTCCTTCGGCACCATGGACAGAGGCCATAAAGACTACTCACTGTATGTCCCAAGGACAATGATCCAACTTCAAGTCTTACCTAATGATGTTACCTTCGTGAGAAGGCAAAAGGAGCTGTATGATAACCATCTTTCTCTGTTTCTGATTCCCTCAACCAGGCAGAGTTACAGACATGCTGCCAAATACCATTCTATATTACATACATCTCTCCTATTTTAGTTTTTAGTTTTCATGATGTTTTTCTTCTCACCTCACTCTATTCTCTTGCTTAAAGACAAGATGATATAAAAGTCATCTGTATGTTTCAAGCAACAAATACAATCTTAGCACATAATATATGCTCAGGATACATCTGTTGAATGAACAAACAAATGACTGAGTATGCATGTAAATGACTGAATGCATGTAAAAACAGTAATTTTTGAAAAGAAGAATGAAGTGCCTTCATAAAAGTGACACCAATTATTTGAAGTATGAGAAACAATTAAATTTGGGATGCCTATACTGGGGACCATTTACCATTTGAATCTCAGAATATTCATAGATATGAGATACACAGGTATAAAAACTGACTCCTATGCTAAGTAGCCAAGAGGGAGTCTGCTTTTGATGCTGTGGCTCTCTAAATCTTAAAATCTTTTGTAAAATAAATTATTATACAAGAGTCAAGTATTTCTACTAATTTGTTGCTTCTGGAAATAGCTTTCACTGCCCTTTCAAGCATTTTTATGGTTGGATGCTACATTTGCATTTTGCCAATGGAGTTTATAATTAACTACACATGTCTACGTCTCCAACCTTTTCAGTTAGTTTCTTTTTCTTCCATGGTTTTGCCTCCTCTCTCAAATGATAATTTCTTTACTGAAATTTTGCGCTCTCTGCTATAAAATTTGAGTTAAAAAAATAGTAAAAATTCTTTAAAAAGCATGTTCACCTCTTTAGAGAAAATATGTCATGGAAACATAACAAATGCATGAAATAAATGAACATGATGCAGTTGCACATCAGATATATTAGTATCATTTATTTTAGATTTTAACCATCTAAGCGATAAAGGTCACTGAAGGGTGGATGTGAAGACAATTAAGGTCATTGGGATTTCCTGGGATTATTAGCTTTTCTTAAAATGGCACCATACCTAATACTGAGCTAGGACTGCAGAGTGTCAAGAGCTATTTTTAATTATTAAAAGTAATTTCACATGTGGTTTAACAGTCATAATTGGAATTTTGAGTTATGCTTTCCTTGGTAACAACCCATTTCCTTTGTTTGGATAAACCACAGGCACAGAGAGATGAAATATGATGCCCTTTAATATGTGGTACTTCAAGAAATTATGTTTCACTGGCAGGCATTTGGCATTTTCTGCAGCTGAAATGCAATTTTAGTAAAATACAATAGAGATGAGGCCCCACCATTAATACACCTCCCTCAACAGCTTCTGGGGCTTCAGTAAACAAAGGCGAATGACAAAATGGGTCTGCCTGCTCTTCACAGAAATACTAAGAGCTCGGGAGGGATTGGCAATATACAGCTGTCATCCTGAGTGACTCAGTGGGTTGTAGGGAAGATGGTGCTCCTGACTAACAGCAGAAGCTCGTGTGTGGTAGCTACTAGCTCTTTTAGGGGGAAAGAGGGGGCATATCAGCTTGAAGCACAATATCCCCCTGAAAAACCACTAGCACTGCCGCTTGACACAACTCAGGCTAAATTCACTAAAATTCACTAATTCACTAAATCACTAATTCACTGAATCAGTAATTCACTCAAATCACACTGCTAATAGATGGTTAGGCTGAAATTTAAGGTCAAAATTTGTTTGATCCCCAAATCTAGATTCTTTTCTTTCTCTTTGCACTTGAGCAGTTCATTTGCTCTTCATTTAAACTGCTTAATTAAAATGAGGACAACTGACTAAACCAGTTTGAAGACAGGGTACACTTGGCCGCTGAAAAGAAGATTGCTTAACTGGTAAGAGGTGGAGTGTGTGGGAAAATGAAAGAGAGGCTTTTGGCTGAAGAAGACATCTATCTGTATGCTGAGGGCAGCAATCCATGTGGTTAAACAGAGAATGCAGAATTATTCAGCAGGTCAGATAAGAGGAGGCCAATACCATATAGGTGACAAGACTGCATTTTAAGGTCTAAAACCTAAACTCTTAACTAGTGGACTATATCATATTAACATGGAATTATCATACATGATTTTACATTACACTGCATTTGAATATATACTTGTGAAAATCATTCAGTCATGTCCGACTCTGTGACCTCATGGACTATAGCCTGCCAGGCTCCTCTGTCCGTGGAATTTCCAAAGCCAGAAACCTGGAGTCGGAAGCCATTCCCTGTGTGGCCCAAAGGATGAAAATATTTAGTATCTGGTCCTTTGCAGAAGAATGCCAACTTCTGATACATGTTATGCTGTGCTGTGCTTAGTTGCTCAGTTGTGTCTGACTTTGTGTGACACCATGGATTATGCCAGGCTCCGCTGTCCATGGGATTCTCCAGGCAAGAATACTGGAATCAGTCGCCATGCCCTTTTCCAGGGGATCTTCCCAACCCAGGGATCAAACCCAGGTCTCCTGCACTGCAGGCGGATTCTTTACCGTCTAAGCCACCAGGGAAGCCCTTTCTCTCTCTGTCTCTCTCTCACACACACACATATATAATACATATATTTATATATGTATGTACTAATATGACATGATCCATAAGACACAATATAGTATAATTCAATATATGCTATGCTGAAGCTGACTGCTATTGCTTATGATTACCAATCTCTGCCCAGCTTCACATTCAGTGATGTCACGTTAGTAACATATTATCAGTCATTGTTGTTGTTGTTGTTCAGTCACTAAGTTGTATCCAACTCTCCAGCCCGTGAGATTCCTCTGTCCTCCACTGTCTCCCAGAGTTCACATAAACTCATGTCTGTGAGTCAGTGATGCCGTTCAACCATCTCACTCTCTGCTGCCCTCTTCTCCCTTTGCCTTCAGGCTTTCTGCCAGCATTTGGGTCTTTCCCAGTGATGTGACTCTTCACATCAGGTGGCCAGAGTATTGGAGCTTCAGCTTCAGCATCATCCTTCCAGTGAATATTCAGGGTAGACTCCCTTTAAGATTAACTGCTTTCATCTCCTTGTGGTCCAAGAGGCTTCCAAGAGTGTTCTCCAGCACTGCAATTTGAATGTGTCAATTCTTTGATGCTTAGCCTTCTTTACAGTCCAGCCCTCACATCTGAACGTGACTACTGGAAAAACCATGGCTTTGACTATATGGACTTTAGTCAGCAAAGTGTTATCTCTGCTTTTTAATATATTGTCTAGGTTTTTCATAGCTTTCCTTCCAAGGAACAAGCATCTTCTAATTTCATGGCTGAAGTCACCATCCACAGTGATTTTGAAGCCCAAGAAAATAAAATCTGTCACCGCTTCCATTTTTCCCCTTCTATTTGCCATGAAGAGATGAGACTAGATGCCATATTAGTTTTTTCTCATGTTGTTTCAGACCAGCTTTTCCACTCTCTTCTTTGACCCTTATCAGAAGGCTCTTTGGTTTCTCTTCACTTTCTGCCATTAGGGTGGTATCATCTGCATATCTGAGGTTGCTGATATTTCTCCCAGCAATCTTGATTCTAGCCTGTGATTCATGCAGTGCAGCATTTTGCTGATGAAATCTGCATATAAGTTAAGTAACCAGGGTGATGACATACAGCCTACAGCCTTTTCATACTCCTTTCTCAATTTGAAACCAGTCCATTGTTCCATGTCCTGTTATAACTGTGGCTTCTTGACCTGTATACAAATTTCTCAGGAGGAAGGTAAGGTGGTCTGGTACTCCCAACTCTTTAAAAAATTTCCACAGTTTGTTATGATCCACACAGTCAAATGCTTTATCATAGTCAGTGAAGAAGAAACAGATGTTTTTCTGGAACTCCCTTGCTTTTTCCATGATCCAATCCATGTTGGCAATTTGACCTCTGGTTCTTCTGCCTTTTTAAACTCAACTTGTACATCTGGAGTTTTTCAGTTCATGTATTACTAAAACCTCGCTTGAAGGATTTTGAGCATAACCTAGGTAATATTCATCTATGGTAAGAGAACGTATCTGCAGCATGACAGTTGCAAATGATACACATCTGAGCTGCTTTTCCTGGTGAGCTGGTTCAACATTTAACAACACTATTCCCATGAGGCACTAGGGGTAGAGAACTTGCCTCCCAATGCAGGAGACAAGCGATGCACGTGCTGTCCCTGGGTCATGAAGATCCCCTGGAGGAGGGCACAGCAACCCTCTCCAGTATTCTTGCCTGGAGAATCTCATGGATAGAGGAGCCTGGCACCACTGTAGACCTCAGGGTCTCAGAGTCGAACACGACTGAAGTGACTTAGCATGCAAGCATGCATTGATTATATTGTATAATTTTATAGCTAGTGGAATAAGCACCCATGTCTGATATTTAATTGTGAGTTCTCAAGTGAAAGGATTAATTTTAATGACATCTTGTTTAGAGCTTGTCTATATATAGCACAGTGCCTAGCACAGAGTGGGTGCTCAGTAAATTATTTTTGCGTGAAGGAGCAAGTACTTTACAGCCCCTTTCACAGCTTTTACAATATTTACTTCCATTAGCCTAACAGTATCGGTGTTTGTAACATCACTACAGTAGGTTGCCAAGGGATAAAACATATAAAGTCTGAAGTGCAGTTCTTTGCTTCTCAACGGAATTGCTTCACAGTGCAGAAACACACTGCGTACATATCAAGTACCTAACACTTATTTCTACCTAGGAGGCTTGGAAGGATGTTGCTGCTCGGGACGAAAGTGAAGTCTCCAGCAGTTCCAAAGTGATTAAACATACATCTAAAATACAAATACTTGAGTTATGTATGTATGCTTGCCTTCATACTTTTTTCTTTTGTTTCCTTTTGTCCCTTGCATTTGCTCTGCCTTGCCTTTGATGTGATCCACACATTAAAAGCCTAGGTTCTTGTTATCAAAGAGAATTCTTTCCAAAATTATAAAAACACAACCTCAAAGAGTTCTCACAAATGTGGTTGAGTCTAGGAATTTAATTTTTCATCAGAAAATATGCCAGAAACCATTTTTATCCCAGATTAACATAGGCTTTGGCATCTGAAAGACTAATAATGCATCCTAGTTCTGTACTGACCAACTATGTGATCATGGGCCTCAGTTTTTTCTTCTGTAAAACAGATATAAAATGCCCAGCACAAAAGGATAAATCCAGATAATGTATTGAAGTACTTTTCACAATGCCTAATCTCTAACGAGCATTTAGTAAGTGGTCGATTTTTTCAGTATCTGGCACAATGAGCTTAAATTCATATATTTTGAATGAATGATTAAATGAGAAGCCAAACAGCTCCTGAAGATTTAAATATTCATTCTGTTATGCCCAAGTCGCAAAATCTCCCAGTGGCCACCAGGGAGCCGATATCTGATGCAAAAGCAAGAGAGTTTTTATTAACAAGCTCAAGCTGGGGTTCCCACCAGTACCAATGCAGCGTCTGAGAGGAGCCTCGAGTTTTGGGCTACACTGCTTATATAGGGAATATCCAGGTAAAAGGGTAGAAAGGGGGTGTTCAGGCTGAAGGACAACTGATTGGTTGCCTTCTTCTATAGGGTTGTGTATGGATCCCTGATTGGTTTTTACTTCCAAGGTAAATCACAAGTTCCTGAACGTAAAGTCAGGAGGTTTAACCTAAGGGCCGATTGGCTGGTGAACAGTGGGGCAAGGTTAGGTAATATCCAAAGTCTAAGTTTGTTTGCCCGGAACCTTTACAAAATGGAATTCTTTTACAAGATGGAGTAGCTTAGGCTCTTCAATTCCTTTTTTTCCAGAGCTGTCCATTAGAACTTTCTGAGAATGCTATATATCTGCACTGGTGAATAAAGTAGTCCACATATGTGAATTAAATTTATGAAAGAGCACTTTCAAGTTAACTAGTCTAGTATAACTGAGTGCCTGTATATTTAATTTTATATAAATTGAATTAAATTAAATTCAAATGCCTACAAGTGTGTATGACTACCCTATTAAACTGAAGTTAAAGGATCAACAATAGAAAATCAGATTATATTTCGGACTCAGAACAAAATTTTCAGAAAGTGTTATTCATTGTTTGAATGACAACATAAATAATTTTTTACTTTTTTTCATCCATAGCCCTCCTTTGTCTCTTTTTTATTCTGTTCTCACCCATAAAACTGGAATTTCTTGTAGGATTTTCTACTTTCGTGAGATAGCTTTGTGTATAGTGATTATATCTACCCTTCAAAGACCCTACCTGCCTGGCTGGATATATTTAAACTCCAGGTGTTTCTGACAGGCACTGGGGTCGCTAGTCAGGGCAAGATAAGAGGTGAAAAAAGTTAGAAGGTCCTGAGTGGCCTGGTTTATAGTCGTCAAGCCTTTCTTACCATTCAGATGTAGATGCAATAAAGGTGATGGCAATTTTGCTGTGTTTGCTGCTGATAAAAGTGACCTAACAGCCCTACCAGCTTCATTTGTTCTTAAGTGTTCTATTAGGGAGGAATACATAAATTTATTTTAGATAGTTCCCAGAGTAATGAGGAGAAAAGATGCTACATGCATTTTAATAAAGTTGTGATAAAGAGGTGCTCTGAGTATATTGATATTTGCAAACACTTAAACCACTAAATCATACAGCATAATGACCCTCAGAAGTCATCTAACTCTAATTATTTATTTTATGGTTGACAAGGCTGAAAGTGACCGGCTCAGGGACAGAAAGAGCAGCCAAGATAAGTTTTAAACTCAGGTTTGCTGATTTCTCAGTGCTCTATTATACTCTTTAGGTGTTGCAAATAGAAAAGAAAAAAAAGATCTATTTTGCAAGACTGTTGGAATGCTAAAGCACTTGTAGGCTAGGAAAAGAGTTGTATGTATGTAAATATATTGTAATGTGATACCTTGGGCAAGAGTGTCATTTCAGTATTTTCCCTACTTTAGCACCCCCTCCTTACCCTTAGGCACAGATTGACTACAATTCTCTCAGAGGACACAATACCCTCTTGGAGTAAATTAGGCAGGTTGGAAAATTGCATTAACTCTTTCCAGTCCCCAGGGAGCACATTTGGTAAATCCCTGCTTCAGTGCACTAATTTTCCTCCTGGTGTGTGGCTAATGCACTGGGGGAAAGGGAGCTTATCGGGGGTGCAGTGAGGTCAGGGACCACATTATTGCGACTTTATTGCCAATGAGATGAGTTGAAGCCTCCCACATGTAAATCAAAGAGTTAACAATGGGGCCGGGTGGCTGCTCTGGCTTTGTCACTTCAGGGTCACAACTGGACAGGCTGCGATGTGTCTCCTTTCAGACACTCGGGTTAAACAACCACTGCGTTTTGCAAACCATCAGTTGTGCGTCTGCAAAGCCCAGACCAGGGTATTACACAGCCTGAGATCACTCAATCTTCAAGACTCATTTTACCCCTACCATCTAATCTACAGGATTGAGAAAGCAAGGTGAGATCGGAAATCCACGCAGTCATTGTTTGGCCCAGTTTTTCCAATTTCCTACCTTGAGTCAGACACACCATGCACTCTGAGCCCAGTATTCGCTTCTAGATGAGAAAGTCAAATAGCTTCATTTCCCTCCTTACTGCAGAAGAATTGTGTCTAGATTATAAGCGAATATCCCACTCTCTCCCACCCACTCTGCATTTCTATACACACACATACTTGCCTTTTTCTCAAGAAAAACAAACACAATGGAAACTACAATTCTACTAGAAAAAAAAAATGAGACTAGCAAACACTCATCTCGATTCCTAGGGTACAGTTTTTAGAAAAGAAAATAAGAATTTACAATTCTGTGAGCAGAATTATGTGCATGGAAAACCAAACTCATGAAAGTGACTCAATCAGGATTAATGTTCTGGAATCGTCTCCATTTTTCCAGTGGCTGCAGGCTAACATCAAGGGATTCTATAGGGCCCAGGCTTCTGAGCATTCAAGTTCATTAGGCATGCATGTCGTTTTGGCAGGAAGCCACCCTCTTTAAGCAAAACCCAGTCACAGATAAACGGAGGGCAATCATCTCCCAAGTATTAAATGCAGGGCTGCGGAGAGCTGGCTGCCAATCTTGTGGGCTGAGGAATAAAAGGGGTGGAAGGAGCAACTGCGCTTTGTGTCCTTATGATCCCAGAGTGCACAATACAGCTGAAGCCGGAAGAAGCCCCCAAGACCAGCTCTCAGAGGCAAGATCAAAACCACTCGTTCAAAGAGTAGTAATGTTACATGTCTGACCTGAGAAGTGCATTTGTTTCTGGGAACTTAGACATCTCACAGACCCTTTCTATTAAATCTCTGTGGTGTCCTTGGAAAAAGACGTGAGACCAAAAGTACAGTACAAATGGGGACACTGAGGCACAGGGAGGTCCGCGGATTAGAGTGAGGGTGACCTCAGTGAGGCCCACATGCAGATAGAAGTAGAGGGTTGAGGGACCCATCACACATCTTTAGACAAGGCCACTGGGAGCTCGAACGACGCAGTTGGCACATTGCAGGATAACAAACTGAAATATTCACCGGTGTCAGGAAGTAGCATAAAGGGATAAAGTAGGAGGGTATACAATCATAGGGGACAATGAAGGCTTATCAAGAGCACCTAGAAAACCAGTTGTTTTTTGGGATCTCTCAATTTATATATACTGGCAATCCAATAGCTTTAAATACAGTAGAAGCCAAGCAAATCATGTTGATAAGTCCAATCTAGTCCTAGACCAACCTTCTATGCCCTTTGGCTTAGGAAATTAAACACATCGGCTCAAAGTTCAAACTTCTTCTTCTGGCTGAATGGCCAACCTCAGCTTTCTTCTGTCGGTGTTAAGCATGAGGCATTGAAGCTCCATCTGAACACACATCCGTGGTGTTGTTAGTGGTAAAGAACTCACCTGTCAATGCAGGAAACATAAGAGACAGGGGTCTGATCCCTGGGTCGGGAAGATCCTCTGGAGGAGGGCATGACAATGCACTCTATTCTCGCCTGGAGAATCCCATGGACAGAGGAGTCTGGTGGGCTACAGTCCATGGGGTCGCAAAGAGTCGGACACGACTGAAGTGACTTAGAACACACAACTTGTAAACTTGGTTAAAATGCTGAGATGGCAGCATGATCCCGGCCACTGAAGCCAGGATTATAAACAGAGATGGCTTGGTGAGGATGTCCTTCATTTTAAGAAAAACAAAAGACCAGCTATCTCCTTAGAAAATCAGTAACAAAGATCTGCTCATATCTTTCTAAGCACAGGACAAATTTTCTAATATTTTGAGGCTCTGTCTTGCCAACCAACTCTCTCCACAAACTCAGCTTCTGTCTCTACCCCATGACCATGCTTTCTCCCTGCCTTCACTCCCTGCATATCCTTCTGTCAAACTGCTGTCTGGGTATTCACATCTTTGATTATATCCTAGAGAGGCTAATCTTTGGAATTTTTATAACCCGTGGGGGTGAAAGAAGGGTAAGCTGACTGATGAAATCCCTTCTGCATTAATAGGTGATAAAGTAAAATCCGATCCCCAAGGGCCATCATACAGAAACCCTCTGGTCCTACTTTTATGTGGGTCATATATCTTAATAGGTTTTCAAGCAATTTAGAAGACAAGACAAAGCAGCTGGTGAGGGCCAATTTACAAGGCCTTAGTTCCCAACAACACACATGCTGCCCTGTAACAAAAGCCCACTTGGCATAAATGAGCCTTTTCCAAATAGAAGACACACACATACACGCATATCTTAGAAAGTCCACTTTATCCAAGCATTCACTGGCTTTGTTTCATAGAAAAACATCCTTTTCTTATTTATTTGATGGCCTGCAACATCTGTTCAGTATTTATTTTTCTCCTTAACTATTTCAAAATGGCCACTCTGAGCTCTGTAAATGCTAGTTGCTTTCGGTTTGTTGTAAAGAGGAGAAATAAAACTGTGGATCCTCTGAGTAAACTAGCAAGCCATGGACCACCTTCATTATATCAGTGGTTCCATGGCAACATTTTCACCAGTCTGGAAGTAAGAAAGTGATAAGTGATTCTACATATGATAATAATTTAGCACTGCAATTTTACATTATGCAAATCTAAAGCAAGCTGTGCTTTGAGGTGTGCCAGTGGGGTACAGTAAGGCTGCCTGAATCAAGACAGGGCAATCCACAGGGGGAGAAAATGAGTTTTGCTCTTCAAGGTGCCTTCTGCTCTGGAATACATTCAGAAAAATTAATCAGTCTCTAACATCGCATGTTACTCTCTCTCATTACAAACCAGAGTAAACAATTACTGCATTAAGCACTCTCTGAGAGGTTTCAAAAGGCCACTGGTGCTTACCGCTGATTTTCATAAATGATCTTCGAGGAGCTCCCCTGGGGATGGGAGCTCTGGGGAGGTCTAGGGAGAGGTTAGCGAGGCATGCATCTTATTACCATGATGATGAGATGCAACATGCAGCTCTGGCTGTAGAGCCGGTTGCCTGGGTGTGGGGCTGAGGGCTTCCGGGTTTCTGGGGAAATGTCAAATCTTAATTGATGGCAGACTCCTAGGGGGACACGTACTTCTTTTCTGGAGCCGTGATCATAAGAGGACAAGCTTTGGAAGCTGAATCCTGGTTCCAACAATTATGAACTCTGACAAGTTAGTAGAAATTGGACAGTATCATCTATACCTCGTAGAGTCAATGCGGGATCTACAGAGAATAAAGCATTCTGATTTAGGCCCAACCCTGCCCTGGATGTAGGTTCAAGGAAGGGTTCTTATTTTATTCATTTATTTATTTTGCCAAGGTCAAACTTTCCTACTAACTGGATCATTTGGTGAAAATAGCAACAGTACTTCTGCCTTGTATACAGCAATATAGTGTCTTGCAAATTGTCACATACAGTATATGTAATAACTCAGCTAATATTCTGTCACTGAATAAGCAAATGAATAGAGGGCAGTTATTTTGTTTGAAAAGGGGATCCCCTTTGTCTGCTTTAGAGACTGAGGCAGAAAACTGTGATCAGGATGGTTCAACTCAAGAAATTCCACTATTCTCCTTGATTCTACCAAGGGAAAGATGTACAGATAAGAAACAAAGTATAAGAACGACAAAGTGTTGAGACAACCTTGAGATGAGGCAAATGAGTTTGGAGAAAAAAAAATGCACTGAACAATTAGAGGAGGGAATTTATGGGGAAGCCACAGCTCCGTGCTTTTCTCTTTCTTCAGAACATGATTGATAGTACCTGTCCATTCCTCTCCTGAGGCTTGGAGCTGCAATGATTAGACAACTCTAGAACTTGGAGCCACTTGTAGAAAGAAGCTATCAAATGGATGATTTTGTTTATTACTTCTGTGGCCACAGGGCACAGCTTGCTTTCAGACAAGCATGTCAGCACAGAGAGGTGAAAGAATGTGATTGGAATATTCAGTGAGTCCAGAGAACACACCTTGCCTGGTTGGTGAGCATCCTTGCCTCACCTAGGCACACACAGTCTTGTTGACAGCTGGATTCACAGCTTACTGACATTATTCTGTGCATGAGAACCAAGGTGTCAGGTGGAATGCCCTGAAGCTGGCACATTAATGTGGCATCATACTTGTTTAGGTCCCAAGTTGACCATTGCAACTGATCATCAGATAGTCTATTTTGGTCTGGGAAAGCAAGAGCTCCTTTAAATCAACCACAGTATGTAACTAAGGCTGCCTAGAGCAGCTCATGGACGAATAATGCTCTTCCACTTCCCCATGGACCATAATGGAGATCAATGAAATGCTCAAGTCAGATATCGCTTTCATAACAGAGAAGGTTTATCAGTAGGTTTATTTTTCCTGATCAAACTTTGTGATAACCTCTGTGTTTATTCAGTTGGGTGGTTTGTAAATTAACGGTATTTACTAAGTATCTGCAATGTGTACCCTACTAGGTCTCATGAGAAAAAGAAGCCCACTATCAACAAAATCCAATGCCTTAGCTTGTCATTCAGTGAAATTAATTATCTCTCCACTATTTAGCATTTCGGTTTCCACTCCACACTTTATTGCCTCCAGAATCCAACCTTCCAGTTGTTGAAACTACAACTGAAATCAGGTGGCCTGTTTTCAGGTTTGGCCTGTCTGGGAAACATCTTTCCTCCCTTTTTGGTTCACTAATGAAAAAAATGATAAACAAAAATTAGGTTCATGTATTGCTTCTTCTAAAAACACTCTTGATTTTCTTTACTCTCTGCTTTGTAATTTTTGTGTACAAACACGCCAGTACTCTTGCCTGGAAAATCCCATGGATGGAGGAGCCTGGTGGGCTGCAGTCCATGGGGTTGCTAAGTCGGACACGACTGAACAACTTCACTTTCACCTTTCGCTTTCATGCATTGGAGAAGGAAATGGCAACCCACTCCGGTGTTCTTGCCTGGAGAGTCCCAGGGACGGAGGAGCCTGGTGGGCTGCCGTCTATGGGGTTGCACAGAGTCAGACATGACTGAAGCGACTTAGCATGTACATGTATACATGTGTGTCCTTTGTATGTGAACACAGTTCTCCAAAATGCATTGTGGAGGACTTGCTGGTGGTCCAGTGACTAAGAATCTACCCTGCAGTGCAGACAGGGGTTCGATACCTGATCGGGGAACTAAGATCCCACATGACATGAAGCAATTAAGCTCATGTGCCACAACTACTAAGGCTGAGCACCACAACTAGAGAGTATGTGAGCTGAAAGAAAGATCCCACGTGACGTGACAAAGATTCCCATGTGCCAAAACTAAGACCTGATGCAGCCAAATAAATACATAAATAATAAAATGCATTGTGATGGGAAGAACAAAGTACCCTCACCACCACGGAAGACATTCACATCCTAATTCCTGGAAAGTGTGAATGTGCTCTTTTATGTGGTGAAAGGATCTCTGTCAATGAGATTAAGTCACACATTTTGAGATGGTAACACTATCCTGCACTATTCCATGTAATTTCTAGGATCCTTAAAAATGGAAGAGGGAGGAGGCAGAAGTGTCAGTCAGAAAAGGTGTGGTGATGGAAGCAGAGGATGCAATGACGTCATTGCTGTCTTTGAAGATGGGAGGGCCTAAAGACGAGGAATGTAGGTAGCATCTGGATATTGAAAAAGAGAAGAAAACAGATTATTCCCTAGAGTTTCCAGAAAGAATGCAACCCTATTAAAAACATGAGTTTAACTCACTGAGACCCATTTGAGACTTCTGACCTCCACAATGGTAAGATAACAAATTCATGGTTTTTAAGCCACTAAGTGTGTGGTAATTTGTTACATCAGCAACAATAGACTAATTCATACTCATAACATTTTATTGGTTTTATTTGTGCCCAGGTCTTTCTCCTTCCACAGGAATAACTATGTTTTTTGAAGTAGTTTAAAATAGCTACCCTGTGTTAAAAGTATTCATTTCAGGTCCTGAGCTAATTACATGTATTACCCCATCTGATATTCAAATAACTGTACAACATCAGATTATAAAGCAATAGGCATTGATGTACAGTACCTGGTATTGAGTTCAGGTTTCCTGGGTTCTCAGCTTCATTATATACTAGCTCTAGGACCTTGATAAAGTTATTTTTTCTCTGATTCAGTTTCCTCATCTGAAAAATGGGGATTAAAATGATTTCTGCTTTTTAGGGCAGTGGTAAGAATTACTTACCTCTTCATCATTATAAGATGAGTTCATATAAAGAGTTCAAAACGTATATATGGCATATAATAAGCATTATGCAAATGCTTAACTACAAAAATTATCATCCTCATCTTAAAGGTAATGAAACTAAGCACAGAGAACATAACGCAATTGACCTATAGAAAGAGATGTAATTAAATAAAGCCTAATTACTCAACTTCAACACATGAGATTAACACATGTTTCTTGACTGAATATACTCACAATTCATAAAGTTCTCTATACATGGGAGAAACCACACTTACAACAACACTAAAGAAACATTGAGAGTTTTTCAAATGTTATAGGACATGTAGAATAGGAGTTATGTTTTTGATCAAAATGAGAAGACAATCACTGGTATAATTTGGTGGGCAGGTAGCAAGTGACCATATCACATCAGAATATAGTGTATGACAGTGCCAGGAAGGTTTTATGCTAAGAAGACGATTGGCTTGGTTAGATTAGTACTTATTGAAATAATTATTCACCCTGGATGCTGAAAACGTCCAATATCAGAACAATGCTGCTGCTGCTAAGTCGTTTCAGTCGTGTCCAACTCTGTGCGACCCCATATACGGCAGCCCACCAGGCTCCCCCATCCCTGGGACTCTCCAGGCAAGAACACTGGAGTGGGTTGCCATTTCCTTCTCCAATGCATGAAAGTGAAAAGTGAAAGTGAAGTCACTCAGTCGTGTCCGATTCTTAGCGACCTCATGGACTGCAGCTCACCAGGCTCTTCCATCCATGGGACTTTCCAGGCAAGAGTACTGGAGTGGGGTGCCATTGCCTTCTCCAGACAATAGGTAAGAGCATTTTTGCAGACTTAATAGAAAGGCATGCATTTCTTTGTTAAGCACCTCTCTATGACATAGATTCTTAAACCTGAGAGCATCAGGTTGCTGGGGGCCACTTCCAAGCACTTCACATTCAGTAGGGCTGGGGTCAGGCTACAAAATCTGTTATTTCTAACAATTAGCAGGCAATGCTAATGCTTCTGGTTAGGAAACCACACTTAAAGACACACTGATCTATAGCAATTATTTCCCCACCGCCTTAGTCCAAGATTACTTCCAAAAGACTCACAAAGGGAATTTAATTGTCTCAATCTAACATTTCAGGGAATTGAAAGGGAAGTCCTGTCTGAGTATTTGTAACAGCATGAAGCCCATTAAAAGTACAAGACTCTAAGAAAGCAAATCGGCTTTATTCGAGAAAGCTTTTAAAGGACTTGCAACACGGAGGAAATGATTCTAAGGCAATGGCTATGTCCAATACTCAGTTCTCAATACAGAACCACTTCATTCTATGTTGAGAGTGTCTCCTGACTTAATTGAATGTCTTCGGCCCTATTCCCAATACCATCCCCATCAGTTTGTCCACACAGCAGGATGGGATTATATATCTGTACTTTGGCCAAGAAACATTCTCAAGTGACACAACATTGAGCCTAGGCATAGAAGGCTAATCAACCAAAGAAGCTCATTGTTAATAGAGATGCAAAATCATACTTCTTTTCTCTCAGATTGGTCAGGATCTCTCTTAGCAATATTACCATCCAATATGAGAGGAAGAGGAGGAAAGAGAGCTGAAGATTTTGCCATTTTTTCTTTTATTTCCTTTTAATATTTCTCATCTAGCTAAGAAATAACTTTGGGCTCACACTTGGAAGTAGGGTTTAAATTAAGGATGAAATATTAAAGCGCAGCTACTTAAGAAGAAAAAGAAAGAAAAGTTATCTCTGATCTAAATTGAGGGCAGCCACTGGGCAAGATGAGTAGAAAAGAATGAGTGTACAGTCATGCAAAAATTATCTCAGTCATCTTTAAGATTAATCACACATCAATATGCAAAAGAAATATCACATTTGAGGATGTCGGACATGAAGAACTATAAGAACAACCACAGGAATAAAAAATGACCTTCAAAATCCCTTAGTTATGAATAACTATACTGCTCAAAGTTTGGTAACAAAGTATCATTATTTTAAAAGCTAATAACAAAAATGTAAGCAATGCTTCAATGGGAAAATTGCACATATTTGATTTACTGGAAAAACCACCCCCTATAATTGCTTCCACTCAGCAAATTCTCAAGAGGAGGGTGTGAAAGCAGTTGTAATGCAGTGCCAGCTCTGAGAACACCGTCAACAAGAATGAATTCATATATTCAGTTCAGTTGTCGGCTTCTTAGCTCAAGGATGAGTTGTTGCCCACCTGTAGAGAGAAACTAATGAGCAAAGGCACATTTTCTCTCTCACTTTGCATGGGTGGAGATTTATTTCCCACTCAGTAATATTAAAATTATGAAGCCTAAAGAAAAACCAGACTGAGGACCATGATGCTCTTGTTTACCGGGATATATGAATGCCAGATCTCCCAGCTTGTTTACTCCTTTTCTGTACTCTTCAGAGCATCTTGTACAGAAGTGCCTTGCCATTACTAGTTTTGTGACTTAAGACAAGTTATTTTATCTTATTAGTTAAAAATCTTTAACATGCTCCAGTGCTTTGCAATGTTAATTTAATCTTTCCTTTCTAATAATGCATTGATGTAGGTAGGTTTATTATTCCTAATTTGTAGGTGGGAAAACTGAAGCATGAAGAGACTAATGAACTTGCCCATGGTTACAACACTGGCAAGTAGAGATTCCAGAATCCTTTACCTGTAAAATCTCCCATAGAAGCTCTAGGCATTTTTGTGTCTTAATGTACACAATTGGGTAACCTACCTTATGCAAAGACTCCATATTTTAACTTTGTAAAGCCCTGAACAAGAACATTGCCTCTGGTCATTGATGAAAATGTTTAGCTAAAAGTAATGGTATTAAATAAGCACTTAATAAATGCTTTTGAATGAGAAAATTGACTTCGTGATAGTGAATGAAATCACTACAAGCATAATGAAAATTTATTAAATCCCACGTAGTAGACCATCACTTTTAGCAAAGAGAATTTCCTTTCCTCAAGTCATCTGAGTAATGACCTCTATTAAATTTCCTACATGGGTGGTGTTGAGGAATATGTATGTGTAAAGCATTGTCAATAGAAAATGCTTTAGCATATTTTTTTTAACTCATTATGGAATCCAGACAGTTGAGAACGAAGGTTGAAAACAATATCTGAGATTGTCAAATGGACTTTGGAATGAGCTTTGAGCAGGATAGAAGGTTGCAGGTTGAAGCAAAAGCAATTAGTTGCCCATCATGTGGTTATTGATCTTCCTGTCTTTTTGTTATCAGGACCTTAAAGGCTAGATAAAAGCTGTGACTTCAATACATCACAATTTGGAGTAAATATGAATAACCTTTAGTACATTGGGGCTGTATTTTTCTGTGAGATACAGACAGTAACTAGCTTTGACCCCCACAAAGGGGAAGTAATTGTCAAATTGAGATGACACCTTTCAAAGATGGGTGATTCAAAAAATAAATTAGAAGAAGGAAATGCCACTTGGAATAATTGAACTGAATTTAAAAGAACAATAAATATTCCACTTCTGCCACTCAATTTTAAAAGGCCTTTTAACCTCCATTTTCTAGTGAGGTTTGAAAACAGAAAGATCTTTTAATCAAAGGGCTCATATCAGAGTTCCAAATTCTATACCTTGAACGTTTGGAGATAAGTATTTTGAACACAGTCAGATGCTTACGGGAATTCTTAATGAGGAAAATAAAATGACTCTAAGAAAAGAATAAGATCATAAGTCTGGTTTTGCATTATCCTGTGAAGACTCCTTTCCTAAATAAAACATATTTTTGAGGAGTTGTATGAATTAGGAGAATCTATGAGCTTTGTCAGGAAGTAATTTTATAATCATGGTTATCATAAGCTGGCCAATTATAGGTCATGCCTATTTTTGGTAAATAAAACTTTATTTGAACAGAGCCATAATTATTCACTTACAAATTGCCTCTGGTTGGAAAACTATGGCTCACAAGGATGAAATATTTACTATCTGGTCCTTTGCAGAAGTATGCCAACTGCCGGTATATGTTATGCTGTGCTGTGCTGTGCTGTGCTTAATTGCTCAGTTGTATCTGACTCCGTGTGACACCATGGACTGTACCAGGTTCCACTGTCCATGGGATTCTCCAGGCGAGAATACTGGAGTCGGTTGCCATGCCCTTCTCCAGGAGATCTTCCCAATCCAGGGGCTGAACTCAGTTCTCCCACATTGTACGTGGATTCTTTACCATCTAAGCCACCAGGGAAGCCTGATATATATTATTGGGAATTATAACAAAATCAGTTAGGGAGCTATTTGATAGCCATTGGCATATCTTAAAGAGTTACATTCCCTTTAAACAGAGCCACCATTAGTTTTATTGAGAAAAACCTTTTTTTCTACCGAGAACTAATCAATACATTAAAAAAAAATTTAGCTTTTGAGTAATGACACTACCATTCACTAAAACGCTTCAGGCAAAACATGAGGATTTATCCTTAATGTCTCATCTTATACCTGACATTCACTTTATCAGCAAATCCTTACATGGCTCGCCTTCAACATATCTCCCTAAGCCACTTGCTGCTTCTAACTTCACTGTTGCAGTCCTAGCACAAGATCTCATCATGTCTCACCTGGACTTCAGCAATAGTAACTTAAAACATTTACTTTTTGCCCCTGCTCTAAATCATTAGTATCTAATAGCTAATGGAATGTTTAAAACTCAAGTCCGATCATGGTATCTTCTGTTTAAAAGCCTGCCTTGTCTTGCCATTTCACTCAGAGTAAAATCCAAACTCTGTCCACATCATCTGGACCTACATGGTCCCGCTCCTTTCTGCCTGTGCATCACTGCCTGCTTGCTTGCTGGGATCCAGCCCTATCTACCTTACTTCAAACAGGTCAACCTGGCCTTGCCTCAGGACATTGCTTTTGTCCCCTCTGCCCAAAATAATCTGCTCCTGGGTCCCTGTATGGTCTACTTCTCATCACTCAGGTCTCATTACAAGCATAGTCTTGGCAAAAATATTTTCTTGAATCGTCTATTTTATATGCCCTGCTTTATTTACCCTCACAGTCCCTTGCAAGTACATTCCCTGGTTGTTTTCCTTAAGGATTTATCATTTTCAGAAAATGTCTAACTGAGTTATTTCTCATTTCTCTTGTCTTGGTATATTTCAGGTCTATGAGAGTAGAGTATGCCTGTTGAGTTCACTGCTAAACCAAACTCCTCGAGTAGTCTCCCATGCATAGTTCTGCTCAGTTTATACTTGGTGAATAAATACTGTGGAGGTTAAGATTATGATTTAATGGAATAAAAAGATACATGACATATTTACTTACTCAAAATCTAAGAATTATATGTAAATAAAAGTCAATGAGAAACATGTTTGATAGCATCCATAGGAGATTAGAGAATGAAAAATACGTAGGTTAGCATGGGTGGAAAAGATCTTTTTGGCAGAGGAATAAGATTCCAGCTGAAGAGAGAGAGTGGGCAAACACTGAGACAAGAACCAGTTCTTGTGAAAACAAGGTAAAAGGGAAGAACTCCTGGAGACTAACCAGATACGAAATTTGCAGAAGTAACAGAAACTTTATGACCATAAAATAAAAATGAATGAGGTGGCTGAAGGCATAGTGCACAAGACTATTTTGAATCAAATAACTTAAGTATTGCAAACTCTACCAGAATCAAGAGATGAGGAAACTGTCTATCTGATGTCCTAACGGAGGTTTTTAGAGAAGGCAATGGCACCCCACTCCGGTACTCTTGCCTGGAAAATCCCATGGACGGAGGAGCCTGGTGGGCTGCAGTCCATGGGGTCACTGAGAGTTGGACACGACTGAGCAACTTCCCTTTCACTTTTCACTTTCATGCACTGGAGAAGGAAATGGCAGCCCACTCCAGTGTTCTTGCCTGGAGAATCCCAGGGACGGGGAGCCTGGTGGGCTGCCGTCTATGAGGTCGCAGAGTCAGACACGACTGAAGCGACTCAGCAGCAGCAGCAGCAGCAATGGAGGTTTTTACAGACAGTGCAGCAGTGCTTCTGCAAGTGGAAAGATGCAGAGAGTGGGCAGCTTCCGTGGTTACCCTTTTTCCTCTCTCTTCCTTTTCTCAGTTACCCCATGGTTGCACAAGCAATTTTCAATGGGTTCCTACTTTTGTGAAAGACAGAATGCCTAATACCTGATCTCTTTCTCTTTAATTTAGATGTCTACCTTCTACCCTAGAATGGCTAAATGTTTCACCCTCAATAAACGTTTTTCCCTCAGAACTTCTAAAGCAATTCCTTTGTTTTCCATATGAAGTAACCACTTCCTTTTCTTCTGATGTCCAATCTTTCTCTTCATTGTACATTCACCAGTATCTCCAGCATGTATACAGTTCCTACTGTTCTCATACTTGAAAACTCTTCCTCTTCTTTCCTTTGTCCGTTCTACAACCCTTTCTACGCATATCCAAGCTCATCAATTTGGAAGCTCCCATGTGACTCTCTTCCTGAAACTTTTTTCTAATTTTTACAGCCCATTTTCCTTAAATATAGCTTATAGATGCCAAGTGCTTGCTGTGGATCAAAAACCATGCATAAGTGTGACATCTGCAAATATATTACTGCACTTGATCCTGGGTAGGCAATCAAGCATCATTATTTTCATTTTCGAGATATGAAAAATGAAGCTGAGAGGGGTTAAGAAACTTACTCAAGGTCAAATAGTTGTAACTGTCAGAGTCCTGACTTGAATGCAGGTCTGTTTGTTACCAAGACCTGAGCTTATAGTGACTAAATGCTAAGGCCAAGTGAGCACTGATTATTTTCTTCCCTCAACTTAGGTTCAAGTATTCAGTCTGCATGCACCCAGTATTGCATAATATGATATCCTATCTAATTTTCCAGTCCTCTATTCTGATTGGTCTATACCAATGCTGAATTCATCATTAAATTTCAAATATTCTCATATTTGTACTTTGTGTATCTTATTCATCTTTATAATCTTTCCAATGCTTATAAAAGTGCACTGATCTGCCTATTATTTTTCCAAGGTAAAAAAATGGAATCATTAAATAAATAATATATTTATTTAAATATTTAATACTTATTAATTGGTATTTAAATATTTAATGTTTAAATATTTAATAATTAGCATTTAAAACTTCAAGGTTGACTATAGGGTTCTTGAGAGATGTTCTTCACTGACTATTTATCAAGCATTCTTCACATAAGGATCTCTTAGTTTTTGACTGGAAGCATGCAAGTTACCAGGAAATAGCAAATAAAATAGATCTGGTTCTTGGCAGACAGAGCTTACAACCTCTATTCACACTCTTTGTTTTTCCTTGTATAGGATGCTAAGCATCAACATACAGTGATTGATGGGGACTTCCCTGGTGGTCCAGTGGTTAAGAATCCACCTTCCAATGCAGGGGATTTGGGTTCAATCCCTGATCAGGGAACTAAGATCCCAAATGACCAAGGGGTACCTAAGCCAACACATTGCAACTGGAGTGCTGCAACTAATGAGTCCTCATGATACAACAAACACCCTACATGCCACAACTAAGACCTGATGCAACCAAAATTTAAAATAAATAAATATTTTTAAAAGCCAAACATACAGCGACTGATGGAGAGTAATACGTCCAAAGCATCTTACTGAAAGTTTGGACATGATAAAAGAAAAGCAGAGCACACCAATATAGGAAATAATTACAAATGCAATTAAAAACCTTTTTTAAAGAACTTATTAAACTAATCAGCTTATGGAAGAAATTTGTTAGATCATAGAATACAAAATTTAATTATACATGCCTTACACAGTTTTTGGAGATGGAAATGGCAACCCATTCCAGCACTCTTGCCTGGAAAATTCCATGGACTGAGGAGCCTGGTGGGCTACAGTCCATGGGGTCGCAAAGAGTCAGACACGACTGACTTCACTCTCACTTACACATTTTTAGTTTGAAACATAAAAAATGCAGCACAAATCTCTTGAAGACCAGGGTCTTTTCTTTATGCATGGATCATCTGATCCATGTTTCATTTCTCTTACATAAACAACACTAATAATGGGTTGTTTGTAATTTCCATTTTCAATGTCTATAATGAGGAATGAGAATGTAAAATTCTATGACATATATTATTTTATGAATCATTTACAACTGTTTTGTTACATTAGATTTAACATTCTTTGTAGCAAATTTATATTCCACTGTCAAATTAGTTTCCATAGAGATATCACTCTCCATTTTCACATGGGTATTTTCTCTGTTTACATTATATTTAATTAAATTATTTAATTATAACAACAAGTAAGTGATTAAACAGGTTTGGGAACAAATGGTATAACAGATTCTTGGTAAACACTCAGCTCAGTTAAACTGGTGGAAAGAAAAGGGCTTGAGTCACTACAGAGTTTCTTCCTAAGTAAATTCAGTGTGTTACTAACTGTCAGTGAGGTGGACCTCACTGTGTTACCAAATTCAGTGAAGTGACCAACTATTTGGGTTTTCCCAACACTGGGATTCAGGACTTTCAGTGCTGAAACCAAGACATTTTAAGGCAAACCTCCTGGGTTGCTCACCCTAGCTATGGGTGTCAGTGACTGTGCTTTACAGATGAGAAGTAGATCACTGGTAAATCTGGCACATTAATCAGGTGGAGTTTGATTAACGGAATCTATGCACAGACTCATATATAATCGCAGGATCCCTTATCCAGCCCTGTTCTTATTTTATCTCAACATGTCTACACAACAAGTGGTAGTTTACACATGCAACTGGCTGGAGTCATTCTAGTTCTCCCTGAGCTTTGGAGGCTATACCAAAATAACCCACATTCACACAAAAAGAGATGATTATAATTCATGTAATTCTAAAGTTGAATGTGTTTCTCCTCTTCTCCATGACCCACATCTCTACAGGATCATTGACAATGGAACCAGCAACTTTCTCATGAGAATGTACTACCCGTCCCATCACGGTGTCATCTGCCAATAGCCCCCAAGAGAAAATCACACAATCTGATATCTATTCATTTCCCAAAGTAATTTTAGATAGAACACGAGATAAATTTTGGTACTTTAGGCCAGGCTGAGCTGCAGCAGACACAATCTAGTTTCCATAATATGTTTCTTCCTTGTGAGGTGAAGTTTTGCCCATTCTTACCCTGTAACACGTGGTTTCTGATGGAGCACAGGAGGCAGATTGTAATGGCTCTACACCCAATATTTGTGTGGTTCTTGCTTTCAACAGCAAGGCTGTGAGGGTAACCTGTATAAGAATAGGAATATTCTTAGAGAGAAAGTGTTCGTCGTTCAGTCATGTCCAACTCTGTGTGACCCCATGGACTGCAGCCCACCAGGATTCTCTGTCCATGGAATTCTCCAAGCAAGAATACTGGAGTGGGTAGCTATTCCCTTCTCCAGGGGATCTTCCCAGCCCAGGGATAGAACCCGGGTCTCCTGCATTGCAGGCAGATTTTTTTATTGTCTGAGCCACGAGGGAAGCCCATTCTTAGAAGTCCATATCTTTCAACAATGAACTAAATATTCATTGGTTACCCCCATGATGCAACACCATATCTATTTTCTAATGAACACAGGGAGATAAATATTCTATCTAGTCTGAAAACTAGAGAAAAGGAAAACATACAGAATCTCTAAGCACATGCTCCTTTGAGCTTTCAAAATAGGGAAACTTGCGTTTATTATTCAGCTGATGAAAGCTGCTCACAAGTTTAAGGCATTCTTACCAAGGGCTGTCTTGGGACTTAGAGAAATCAGATATGAGAAAGTCGTGCCTAGGACAACTAACATTTTAATATTCATAATTCTATGAATCAAGCCTTAGTTTGAAGTTGTTAAAAATGACAAATGTAAGATAATCCAGATAAGTTAATGTTGTATCTTTCTTTTTCCCTGAAAGATACTCACCTGGAGAGAATAACATTAGACTGTGTGTTCCTAAAGCCTGCTTCCCAGGTGTCGTACTATAAGACAGAAGGGGGCAGTATTTTCTGGTGTGTCTTATGATGATGTTGTTTAGTCACTAAGTTGTATCAGTCCTAAAGGAAGTCAGTCCTGAATATTCATTGGAAGGACTGATGCTGAAGCTGAATGTCCAATACTTTGGCCACCAGATGCGAAGAACTGACTCATTTGAAAAGACCCTGATGCTGGGAAAGATTGAACGCAGGAGGAGAAGGGGATGACAGAGGATGAGATGGCTAGATGGCATCACCGACTCAATGGACATGAAATTGAGTAGGCTCCTGGAGTTGGTGATGGACAGGGAAGCCTAGCATGCTGCAGTCCATGGGGTCACAAAGAGTCAGACATGACTGAACGACTGAGCTGAAGTTATGTCTGACTCTTTTGTGATCTCATGGACCGTAGTCTGCCAGGCTCCTCTATCCATGAGATTTTCTAGGCAAGAATACTGGAGTGGGTGGCCATTTCTCCTCCAGGGGATCTTCCTGACCCAGGGATCAAATCTGTGTCTTGTGCATTGACTGGCAGGTTCTTTACCCTGAACTACCTGGGAAGTTGTGTCTTATGACACAAAGTGCTTTTTTAATGGCTCTGTGCATTGCAAGCTTAGTGTCAGACAATATCTCCTCATGTTTAATATATTTGTTATTATTTGCAGTGCTCATATTATCAATAAAAATCATACATAAGCCCAAGTGAGAAATAACTGCCTTGGCATATTCCTGAAAGGCTGATGGACTCTGTCACAAGATCTGCTTGGTTGGTCATCTTTGCAGACGTGAGCTGTGGGAAGAAAGCCGTAGGCAATGCAATTTTACAGGGAACATATGGGCAGAAATTTATAAGATCCTTGGGGAGGGACTTCTGTTACCCAGATGGTTGCCAAAATTCCTGATCCCTGCACTCTGGAAATGAGACTGAGAGAGTTAATCAGATTAGTATGAATGATGATGTGGGAACTTCAACGTGTGCCACCTCCCTGGTTCGTAGTCCTCTCATGCATGCCTTCATTATGGTCTACCCCTTTTGGAAGCTTATAAAGTCATGGAAGTGTCACCCGACAGTCACTAGTTTATTCACTCATCTAAGAGCACACAGAGATCTTAATGAGCAAAGTCCAGTAAAATAATAATTAATACACTCACTTCCTTCAAGGGCCTTGAATGATAATTTTTAAAAATTAAGATCCTAGTTGCTATTAAATATTATGGGAAAGTAATTATATTTTTATCTATAAATAAAAATCAACAGAATCAGAACCAGTTTCGCAATTTGGTTTAAAAAGTTATGAAAGGAATTTGTGACAGAAAAAAAAATTTGAGTAATTAGAATTTATTAGAAAATTTCCAATAATCACTTTCTCTGTATTATTTACCACTATGACCCCAGAGTTTACCATAATAATTGCTAAAATGTAGCAATCAATAATTTTTTAAGAAAAATTAAAATTTCTCGGACTTCAATTTGTTATTTTTGGTAGAGGTCATAAAAATTCAGTATTTTTATTTTTGCACATATTTTTCCTTTGCATTAACAAAACCAGGAACTATAAATTGCTGATAGGTTTATTGAACTGAGAACCAGAAATCTTGGGTAACAGTCTGTTCTCCTATTTTGCTGTGTGATCTAAAGCAACTGATTGCAATAGAGAGATCTGGGTTTGGCATTAGACAGATTCAATAAGCCACCTTAATTCTTCCCTGCCATTGGCCATTCTGAAGCTTAATATCCTCAACTGTAAAATGGTGGTGCATAATACCTATGTCAAAGAACTCATGTTAGAATTAAATAATGAGAGCAGTTTTTCATGGAATTAAAAATGCACTAATGTAAGGTAACTTGTACAAAAACTCAATATATGCCAGACACAGTTCTAAATATATTGCAGGCATTCAATTCTCATAACAATTCTATGGCCTTGGTAATACTATTATCTCCATTTTAGGGATGGGTGGAATGAGGACCAGGGAAGTTAAGTAACTTTCCCAGAGTTACACAGCTAAGTGACAATGAGAGGATCTGAACCTGAAGTAGTTTAATTTCATAGTCTGTGCTCTTCTTCACTTCCCTGTTCACCAATAATAGATGAACACTAAAAATTGGTTTTCCTTTAACTGTGACATTGTATCTGTGATTATTTTATCCCTAAAAGAGTTTTTAAAAATATTTGTGCTCTCTGGTTATCTGGAATATGGAGAAAGTTCTGGAAAGAAATAAGTTCCTATCCAATCAGGCTTGGTATTGGTATCTGAGTTGGACAGTCTCCAGCCAAAACTTTCAGAGCTATCTTCCTGGCGGATCTTCAGCTCTGAAGAAATCAGGTAGCGAATGCATGTGCAGCAAGTTAGAGTCTTCTCTGCATTGGCTGATCCAAACTCTGACAGACTGGACACCAACTTCCAGTGGTTTTCAGCTCTGGCCTTTCTCTATCCAGGGATTCTTAGGATCACACTGTAAGCTGAGCTCTACCCCACAGCTGAATTCAAGACTTTTCCTGAAACTGGGGCTGGATGCCAACCAAGTGGTTGCTTTAGCAATAGAGACACCTGTCTCCTAGAAAACTAAATGAGATCACCAACCTATTTGCATAAACTAGCAGATGGGGAAGAGTTGCATTTGTTATCTAGTTTTGGCTGGATTTCAACCAATTATATGGATTTAAAATGTTTGGTCTTTCATTGCCAAACCTGTGAGCTATCCACTCCCTAATGTGTTTTTCATAAACATGTTTTTATAAGATTCAAAATATTAATGGCATCTGCTTTACATTTTTTCCCTGCTAACTGGCTTATACATTAGATGAGACATTAAGGCATCTAACCCTTTCTCATAAAACTTTGTAACAGTAATTCCACCATTGATTTCTAAATATTGAGATTGTGACTCCACCTTTACCATTGATTTTTTAAACAAACCATAGCTTAAGACATAATATATTCATATATCATGTTTTTATTTAATATTATGTTAACTTAATATTGTCCATACTAAATAATAATAATTTAATATTGTTAATATTAAACAATGATATTCACCAGTTTAAACCTAGGACCAAACTCAGTGCCTAGAACATAACAGATATTCAGTGGAGATTTGCTGAAAGACTGAGTGAATGAATTCAAGAATGAATACTTGAACTACCAGCATTTGAATGTCAGCTTTCAGAGCTTTGATAGGAGACAGTGGGAATTTAAGCAACCTTGACAGGGTCTGTTTAAGGAATAGCAATTGGTTATCCACCCCAATCAATATTTACAAAGTGCACACCACTGTGAACTCCTCCAGGGTGGCAGGAGTAGTGTCTCTTTCATCTTTCCAAAACACATGTTAAGTAGGGCCACATACATGGCAGAATCTCAATAAATGCTTTTAAATGACCACAAAAGTGTAAGATTTAACCCAACCCTCCCAGGAATGCATAGTCTATATTTCAGTGGCAGAAGGGCTATCTCCAACATCCTTCAGGTTGCTTCCTGCTACTCCTACAGGTCAAAATGAATAGCAATCTAAGATTTACTGAAATTATTTTGACATTTTTAACAATCCAGGACTGCTGCTAGCTCAATTTCCCTTCAAAATGGAAAGATACTCAGGATACGGTTCTCCTTATGACTATATTCTAAGACAGGGATTTGGAACGAAGAATCAAAAGCCTTCATCATGTGTTACTATGCAGGATATAAAGCAATTCATCTTTTGTCATTAAGTTGTGACATCTGCCTGCATGTGGCCTGAGTTCCAATGAGTTTGGCTTCCTCTAATTCCCTGGGTCATTAGTTACATAATCGTAATTATTTTCAGCTGTGCAGATTGTTGTTGTTTTTTCATCTATTCTTCTCCTCCCCTTCTTCATCGCATTTCCACACTGATGGAAACCATGAGAGTGCCATCTGGTACAACCTGTGCATGGGGCCAGTCAAATGAAAGGCAGCCACTGAAGGATGCCCCTATTACATCAGATGCATTTGTATGCTGCCTTCGCTCCCACACCATTTCCTGTCTCTCCAGATTTCACGAGCTCCCCAGAGACGGCTGAATACAGCCCTCCTCCCCACAGTGCCAGTGACATCTGAAGAGTTGTCTCTATTGAGGACGATGCAATTGACACCAAGTTATGGATAACTCTATTTGCAGAGAATTAACATTGCCTGCATGTCTACCAGCTAACTTAGGCAATTATAGAGGCCACTGCCAGATGAGTATTAACATAAGTGGAAAAGCTTCACTTTGTGTGAGTCAGACTATGCAGGCAGCGCGTAGCACCCTCAGTAGACTGTGTAGACTTTTATTTCCAAGAACAATCCTTTCATGTGCAGACAATACTCTATCTTGGAGCAATTGCCTGGAATCCTCCTCAGTAGAAATTATATTGCAGCTTGTGGGAAACAAATGTATCAGAAAGATTGTGCCTCTACATTTTTTAAGTCTATGCATTATCTCTAGGCAAACTGCTTGATCTTCATAAATACCAATGAAGTTGGTACATTATTTCCTTTTGATATTTTTAGCTGCTTTGTTTAGTGTCATGAGGAGGAAATGGTATTGAAAGGGAAGTCAGGAGACATGGGTTCTAGTTTAAACTTTGTGTTGTACAACCTGAATATTTGACATCTAATTTTGACTTCGTCTCTCTGGGTTTCAGATTCATTATGTAGATAATGTTTCTCAAAGGGTAACCCATAGATCTTTGACTCAGAATCACCTGGGAGTAATTATGAAAATTACTAAGTAAAAATGTATATTCCTGAGTGACTTCTGCTTCAAGGAATATGGAATAGAAATACTTTTCCATATATCTCCCACTAAGCATAACCAAAAACTGTGGACAATGTAGCTAAAACAAACAGAAAGGTGGAGAGAATAATGTAGGTTGATCAGGGACCTCGAGACCCAAGGAGTCCAATAACAAAATAAAAAGACCCAAGGCATGAGATGGCAGTGGGTTTCTTGGGCATACGTCAGACCTGGAGTTGAAGAAGCTGGCAACCTGAGAATTCGAATGAATGAATGAATGTAGGCCAATAAATAAATAAATAAATAAATAAATAAGGCCAACCAAAGCAAAGTTGTGCTAGCTATAGTTAGAGGCAGGTAGCAAGATAGGAAAACCAAAAAAAAATGTGCAATCACCACTGTACACCAGCCAGACATCACAGAGAGAACCATGGCCTCAAGCATAACAGCAAAGCCAAGGGAAGAGCCTAGGCTTTCACCCTCCTGAGGCTGTGATGAGCAGCCACAGCTTTCCTGCTGGGCAGTGTCAAAGAAGGCAAACTTCAGAGCTGGGAGTGTCATCCCACAGGCATGTAATGAGACTCCTGCCTCCACAGTGTCAGTGGAGACTACATGGGAAACCAGATCTTTCACCCAACCATCATTAATGAGCTTTACCCCTCTGATGACAACAGAACCCGATAGAGAGCTTAGACTTCTACTTGGCAGTAAGGAAATAATATCCTCTACTTCCCAGACATGCCAGAGCATGTCAGTGCAAGTCAGCTGAAGCAGCAGCTTTAAATAAAATCCATTGTCTTATACTGTTAAAATGGGCAGGTTTCTATATTAAAAAAAAAAAAAAAAGTACTCATCATGCCAAGAACCAAGAGGATCTCAAATTCTACCAAAAAAAAAAAAAAAAAGAAAGAAAGAAAGAAAAGAAAACCAACAGTTCTAGATACAAGATGAACTGCTAAGAGTTCTCAAATATTTCAAAGCTGCCATGATGCTTTGGTGAGCAATCATAAACATGCATGAAACAAACAAATTAGAAAGCCTCAGCAAAGGAATGAAAGTGTTAAAGAAGTATCCAACTGAAATTTTAGAAATGAAGAAACTAGAAAGGAGGAGATAGAGGATAGAATTAGTAAACTGAAAGATGGAAGAACAGAAATTACCCAATTTGAACAGCAGGGAAAAAAGACAATGGGAATGAATAGCCTCACAGCCCTGTTGGACTATAACTAAACATTACTCAACTTAACCCTCTTCAAAGTACCAGAGAGAGAGAGATAAGAAAGAAGGCAAAATTGAAAAAAAAAGCATCCACAGAAATAATGGCTGAAATGTTTCAAATCTGGCACGTGACATAATCCTACAAACTCACAAAACTAATCAGATGCTAAACAAAATGAGCCAATAGCAATCCGTGACAAGATATAATAAACTTCTGAAAACTGAAGACAAAGAGAAAAATTCTTGAATGCTGCTGGGGGAAATGACACACTT
The DNA here is from genome assembly GCA_917880005.1 of Nanger dama. Lineage (NCBI taxonomy): Eukaryota > Metazoa > Chordata > Mammalia > Artiodactyla > Bovidae > Nanger > Nanger dama. Next base: position 34,531,805 of record CAKJTW010000016.1, on the reverse strand, counting down.
ACAGAAGAAAACAAATGGAATGACAACTTCTTACCAGAGGTTATGTATGCCAGAATGACAAAATATTTTTCTGGTCCTTAAAGCAAAGAAATGTCAAGCCAGATTTCTTTAACCAGTGAAAATATCCTTTAGAAAGGAGGGGGAAGTCAAGATATACTTAAATGAAGGGAAACCAAGAAAATCTTATCATCAGACCCCACCCTAAAAGAATGGCTAAAGGGAGTTCTCTAAAAAGAAAGGAAATAATGAAAGAGTGAAACACCAGGAAGGAAGAAAAAACATGGTCAGCAAAAATACGGATAAATACATTAGACTTCTGTTCTCCTCTTGAGTTTTCTAAAGTATGTTTGATGATTGAAAGAAAAACTATGACTCTGTTGATATGATTCTAACTATATGTAGAGGAAATATTTAGACAAGTATATCCCGGGGGAAAGAAAGTGGACATAAAGAGACCTGTAAGAGGTGGGCTTTGTAACAGGAAAGCAATAGTTTTTCCTGACATTCCCCCACGCCCAACAAATTTCTCATAGTTTTTCACTGGTAAGAATTCTACCACCCTGGCTGGAAGAGACGAAGGAATTTGGAAAGTGCTTTAGCTGAGCACATGGATTTTGTTAGAAAGAAAAAAGGGAAGAAAAACTATTTTGTGGACCACAAACAGTATCTGATAACTAACTCTAAGAGTCAATGAAAGAATTATACACGATGTTGTTTTTAACAGGCTTAACATAAGAGGATGAGATGGTTGGGTGACATCACCAACTCTATGGTCATGAGTTTGAGTGCGCTCCAGGAGCTGGCAATGGACAGAGAAGCCTGGTGTGCTGCAGCCAATGGGGCTGCATAGAGAGAAGCCTGGTGTGCTGCAGCCCATGGGGCTGCATAGAGTCGAACATGACTGAGTGACTGAACTGAACATAAGGCTTTGCTCAACATTAACTGCTTTAATGAATGTTTCTTTCCCTCTTTCAGGGAAACAGACAAAAAGAGCACAATATAATATTTCAGATATATAGAATTGTTACACAGTATTAGATCTAGTTTTTCATTGCCCAGAATAATTTCTGATCTTTTCACAAAGACAACAAGGGTTTAATGTACTCTCTGTTTTACTGGCTGAGCATGTGAAGTGAAAGTTGACAGTAAACAATGTATAATTATGTAGGACCATGGGTTCACTAAATTTAGAAAGCATGCAGAAAATGGCCAGTATCAATCATTATATATAGATACACACACAGGACAGGACATAGGAAAAGGTAGTGGTGATGCAGCAGCAAATAATCCCTAATCTTTCCATTAGAACAGAAAGAGCCTTCCCCCCATAAACTAAAACAAACCCACCCATAGCTCTCCCCACTAATGGCAGAAAGTGAAGAGCCTTTTGATGAAACTGAAAGAAGAGAGTGAAAAAGCTGGCTTAAAACTCAACACGCAAAAAACTAAGATCATGGCATCTGGACCCATCACTTCATGGCAAATAGATGGGGAAACAATGGAAGCAGTGCCAGAATTTATTTTCTTGGGCTTCAAAATCACTGTGGACAGTGACTGCAGCCATGAAATTAAAAGATGTTTGCTCCTTGAAAGAAAAGCTGTGACAAACCTAGACAGCATATTAAAAAGCAGAGAGATACTTTGCCACCAAAAGTCCAAATAGTCAAAGCTATGGTTTTTCAGTAGTCAGGTATGGATGTGAGAGCTGGACCATAAGGAGGGCTGAGCACTGAAGAGCTGCTCCTTTTAAACTATGGTGCTGGAGGAGACTTTTGAGAGTCCCATGGACAGCAAGGAGATCCAACCAGTCAATCCTAAAGGAAATCAACTGTGAATATTCACTGGGAAGACTGATACTGAAGCTGAATTCCAATCCTTTGGACACCTGATGCAAAGAGCTGACTCACTGCAATAGACTCTCATGCTGGGAAAGGTTGAGGGCAGAAGAAAAAGGGAATGACAGGGGATGATGTGGTTTGATGGCATCATCGACTCAATGGACATGAGTTTTAGCAAACTCTGGGAGACTGTGAAGGACAAGGAAGTCTGATGTGGTGCAGTCCATGGGGTCACAAAGAGTTGTACACGTCTGAGCAACTGAACAACAACAATCTCTCCTCCAGATATACACTGTGGTTTCCTGTGTCCACACTCCTCTCCCAAGCCTTAACTAAAAATCTTATTTCAGGGAATGAAGGGACATCACACCTGTTCTAAGCCTAATGCTGGTTCTAGCATAGAAACCCACATAGAATTCTGTGGGTTTCTGTGTCTTTTCCCTGTGCCTTCCACATCATCTCTTAAAGGAATTCCTTTCTACAAAAAGCACAGCCAGGTCTACATTCCAGGTGTTCTGATATACTACAGAAATGCACCCAGATATTGTCCAGATATTGCATAGTCTTAGAGAATCTTTTATAAATGTGGAAATAGGTGATGTTGATGACACTTAAGCCACCAAGGACTATGCAAGGTACTGTGGCTTTACTAATACCTGGGTGAACATTTTACTTTTAAATTATTTCCTCATATCTTTGCTTTTTTCATGTTCCCATAAAGCTTAAAATCCAAGGATTTCAGTTTAATGAGAACTGTATTAGCTCCATCTACTTACCTCACACATTCTCAGCAGCAAAGGAGCATAGTGAAAGCTGAAAGCAAAAGCACATATGTATTTTTGGTAAGGAAGCTATTGATTAAAGGCCATTCATCTCATTACATATACACAGAAGCCAAGAGAAAGAGAAAGAGAAAAATCTGAAAAACAGGTTTGGTATATGCATATCCAGCAGATCAAAGAGAAGAGTGAATTATTTAGCATGGCACAAGTGGAATTAAGGTAAATTTTGACTAGAAATGAAGAAGATGCTTCCTGTCAGTAAAATAATTGGATTGTAAAATCACATCCCAGGAGAGATAGAAGGCACTTAATCTTGGATCGTTTGCAAAGGTGCAAACACACAGTGAAAATATTCTGAAAAGTCCCCATTATGGAAACAATTTCTCTTGTGGAGAACTGCTTTAATGTGGCCTACTGATTCTGTCATTTCTTCTTTTGAAATAAATTGGGGAAATCAGCAAAAGAAAAACAGTCTTAGTAAAGATATTAAGAAATAAATATGTGCTATGTTATTGTAGTGAATGTGCCCATATTCAAAAATTTTAAATCATTAACAGTGACCCATGCAGTGAGAAAGTTCTAGGGGCTAAAAGAACAAAAGTCATTTGGCCCCTCATTGGACAGAAAACAGCTATCACTTACTTAGCACCTACCTCATATTAGACACTATATAGCTTCTTTCTTAATCAGACCCAGGTTTCCCTAGTGGTTCAGATGGTAAAGAATCTGCCTGTGATGCAGGAGACCCAGGTTTGATCCCTGGGTCAGCAAGATACCCTGGAGAAGGAAATGGCAACCCACTCCAGTATTCTTGTCTGGGAAATGCCATGAACAGAGGAGTCTGGCTGGGTCCCAAAGAGTCGGACACAACTGAGTGACCAGCACTTTTTCACTTTCACCCATTCCAGTAAAACAGGTTTTATTATCTTCCTGCAAATATGAGAAAATTAGCTCAGAGAGCTGAAATATCCATCCACAATCACACAGCTGTTGAGTCAGAATATTAATCCAACTTGTCTGACTTATAGTTGGGAAGAGGCACAAAGCTTTCCTTTCACCAAAGCAACATTTCTCAGTAGGCAAAGATCCTGAGGGCCAGAGGTTGAAGGATATGGGCCCAGGCCTTCTAGCTAGTTGGTGAACGGCAATCACCCTCCTCAAGTCTCCACCCTCCTCCTTCCTTCAGTGCTCTTCACATGACATGCACATTACCTGAACAACCACCCTGTTGAATAACCAGGTTCTAAAGTGAAAGCAAAATAAAAGTGCAAGTCACTCAGCCATGTGACCCCATGGACTATACAGTCCATGGACTTCTCCAGGCCAGAATGGAGTGGGTCGCCTTTCCCTTCTCCAGGGGATCTTCCCCACTCAGGGATCAAACCCAGGTCTCCTGTATTGTGGGCAGATTATTTACCAGCTAAGCCGCAAGGGAAGCCCAAGAATACTGGAGTGAGTAGCCTATACCTTCTCCAGTGAATCTTTCTGACTCAGGGAATCAAACTGGGGCCTCTTGCATTGCAGGCAGATTCTTTACCAACTGAGCTATCAAGGAAACCTCAACCTGGTTCTAAGGACAGGGTAATTAGGGGCAGACCAAACCTGTACCTGCTTCTCCCTTTAGTGATAAACTGCTTTTCAAAAAAGTGCCTCCTTTTAGGTCACTATAGAGCACAGAGTAGTGTTCTCTGCAGTATACAGGATGTTCTCATTACCAAAAGGGGGCTCAGCCCGTAAAGAATCCACCAGCCATGCAGGAGACTTGGGCTTGATCCCTGGGTCGAGAAGATCCCCTGGAGGAAGAAATGGCAACCTACTCCAGTATTCTTGCCTGGAGAATTTCATGGACAGAGAAGCCTAGCAGGAGTCCACGGGGTCACAAAGAGTCAGACAGAGCTGAGTGACAAACATACTTAAAATAGAGGAAATATATGCATATGTAGAGCTGAGTCACTTTGCTGTCTGGCAGAAACTACCAAAACATAGTAAAGTAACTATATTTTAATAAAAATTAATTTCAAAAACTGTACCTCCCTGTGAGTACCTCCTGTATTTTCCTCCTAAGTATCATGTACCTCCCTGTGAGTACCTCCTTATTTTCTCCTAAGTATCATGTCCTTTTATGATGGTTAAAGCCTTAAAAATATAAAAGCCTAGAAAGTTGGAAAAGTTACACCCTTCCCAGCTACACATTTGGAAATAGACAGCATGTTATTTGTCCTGATAAAGTGTGATCCATTTGATTTCCTTACTCCAGCTTCTTACATTCCTCTCCCCACATCTTAGGTACCTCCCTCCCACCACATATCCCTTTTCCTACCTTCAGCTTCCTCGTATTCCTACCACTGGCATGCACTCTGCTTTCTCCGGTGTTGAGTATTCCTGTCTCTGTCCAGAGCTCTGTTGGCAAAGTCTTTTATGTCAAAACTAGTCTGACTTCTCTTTTGAGAAGCGGGACTTCCTTCCTGTGATCCATGAAAGGTCAGTCCTCACACTTGCTCTGTGGGGAGGCTAGAGATATTCTTGCTTACAAATATAAAAGAGCCACTGGCTAAATCTCGGGTTTAAGTGACCTGGTTTATAACTTTGACTTCCAGCCACCCACAGTCAGAAGCCAAGCAGTCCATGACAGGCACTAAGCAGAGTATTTAAGAGACAGTAACAATCCAAACATATCGCTGTCCGTAAAATCTACACAAAGCTAAAGGGGACTCTCCCGTGAGTTTCCTCCTTTTCCAGCTTTTGCCCTTTCCTTTCCCTTTCCTTTTGCTCTTTCCCATCCCTTTAAAAACCACAAAGATACGGTTGTCCCTTTCAATTGCAAATGAAACCCTGGCTCTCTAAACGCAAGTTCCTTCCTGGCAGGCTTTGCAAAAGACATTTAAAAACAGGATTCAAAGTAGCAGAGGGTTTCAGCTCTGGAGACGCCACAAAATGATTCCTTATTGGTAGCAACTGGTAAAACCTGAGCCCAAAGAAGTCAGACTGGCCCCTTCTAGATGGTCCAGTAGAAAATGCTCTCTGAGTTTCCCTTGAAAATGGGAATAGCATGTGTTTACAAAGGTGGTGGAAATGGCTGCTTCTCTGAATCTTAATTTTAATGCATGTCCAATCTGAGGCTCTCTGGATGAAACGAACAGGGAAGGGGAACAGGAGGAAAATCTGCTCGAGAAAGATATGGAAAGTTTGAAAGCAGAACAGCCTCTGCACATTTTACCATGAGCAGTGAAACAGGTTACCCATGGGGCTAAGACATTAAACTACAGGATCAACACACCCAGTCCCACACTCACACACAAATACACAGCAAGGTTCAACCAAATACCCAGGACGGGAATACGACATGGAAGGCTTGGTTCTAAAGAAGTTGTTTTGAGAAGAAATGTTCTTCTCTGTCATGAACTGGAATTCACTGCACAAGCACAATGCTCTCTTCAAAGATCCTGGCACAAAAACAGATAGAAGGAGCCATCCAAAAATCCTTGATGAACACACACAGCCCTTTGCACAGTGACTGGGAGCAAAGTGATTTGCAGCATGAATGACATTTTTGACCTCATAACAAATGCTTCCTTGGCCAATGGTTAACTCCAGGAACTAGAGTCCATTATAGTCTTTGAGATCTAACGTTAATTAGGTGGAAAATATATGGTAGTTTGACAACAGCCAATATTCAATATTGATTTTTGTCCCTTTTAAGTTAGTATTAATAATAGGATGAGACAAATCAAAACCAAGACATTATAACCTCTAGAAAGAAAATTTTTGGAAGTGATAAGATACACCTAAATTTTTTGGGGGAAAAAAAGAGCCCAAATATAAACATAAAGCATGTGTGCCTTATTCAGGAAAAAGCAGGATTCCATGCAAAAGGCTATTCTCTTGATACAGCCACTTGAATCATTAATGTTGAAGATGTGTACATTTTTTACAGCTACATTTCTGAGTGAAATTCAATACTGACAGTGCATCCAGAGCTGTGGTATCTTTCTCAGGCAGCAATATTATAAGGACGAAATGAAATTTCAGCTAGATGAAATTCAGGGGCAGGTAATCCAGAAGTCTGTACGTATAAATCACCTCAGTACTCTGAAGATTGCTACGATCATCCTCACTTCATCTCTGTTGAAATCCATTCTCTACAGTTCATCCTCTATCAGGCTGAAGGCTGATATACTAGGTGTTCTGGCCATTCAAAAATGCGAGGATTGTGCAGGAAGAAAGCTAGCTAGTGCATATTAAACACTCCTGCTGTTTCCTCTTTCATTCATATTTGAACAAAGCTGAGATAAGGTTTTTTGTTTGTTTCCTTGTTTACTAATGTGTTCAAAGAATTTCTGTAGAAATCTGGCCAACTAATATTTCTTCATTTACTTAGAAAAATATTTGAGGGCAAAAACATACACCAGGCATATGGCATAGTAGAGGCTGGTAATGTAACAGTGCATAAACTTTCAGTTATAAAAGAAGTCATGAGGATGTATAGTATAGTAACTATAGTTAATAATACCGTATTGTATATTCTAAAGTTACTAAGAGAGGAGATTTTAAAAGTTCTTAAAATCACAAGAAAAAATTGTAACTGTGTATGGTGACTGATGTTAACTAGACTTAATGAGATGATCATTTCACAATACATACAGATATTGAATCATGTTGTATACCTGAAGTTAATAAAGTTAATATGTTCTGTGTCAATTATACCTTGATAAAAAGAAAAAAAAGTCAGCTATAGATCCTGTCCTCATGAAACTTGCATTCTGGTGGGAGAGACAAACACACAAAAATATATACATCAATGAATGAATGAAAGGATGAATATAAATTCAAACTGTGATCACTGTTAGGAAATCATTGGTCCAGTTAGGGGCTAAGTTGTAAAATGGGGAGAGGGAAAGTGACATGCTATGGGCAAGAAGATTTTTCTAAGGAAACAGTCCTTTAACGGAGATCAAAGAAAGAACACAGAGGTAGTCATGCAAAGTTTTGGGGAGAACAACAGACATAGAAGAGATGTGGCGAGGTCTCGAGACAAGAAAAGAGTTTGTAACAAAATGCAAACAAACAAAAACCAAGCAAACCAAAACCCACACTAATATGACCAGGGCATAGCTGACTGGAGATAAACAGCTTGAGAGGTTAGAGACAAAATAAAGGCCAGATTATGCGAAGCTGTAGGCTATGAGTCATTGGATTGGACAACTCCATGGCTGTCAGCCTTGGAGTTTCAGAATGGCAAAATTGTGCGTGTTGGGGGCGTGGGATCCAGTGATTCAAAAGGGCACGTTGATGGAGTAAGGGAATGAGTGACAGTCTCATAGCTGTGCAGTCAAAACACTGGTATCTAGTCACATATATTAAGACAGTACTGAGTGGATTTGGTGACTTGAAAGCTATTGATCTTTTTATTATACCTGTTCCTTTATAGAAAAATTTCAAAACAGAAAATAGGAGAATGTTAGGCTTCGGAGTAACCCAGAGGTCACTTGATCCTTTAGGTTATAGGGGAAAAAATTGAGGCCGAGTGATGTCAAACGACATAGGCAGGAATAAAAATTGAATCAACCACTGCCCTCTCCACCCCAAAGGAAATCAGTCCTGAATATTCATTGGAAGGACTGATGTTGAAGCTGAAACTCCAATACTTTGGCTACCTGATGCAAAGAATTGACTCACTGGAAAAGACCCTGATGCTGGGAACGATTGAAGGCGGGAGGAGAAGGGGACGACAGAGGATGAGATGGTTGGGTGGCATCACCAACTCAGTGGACATGAGTAGACTCCAAGAGTTGGTGATGGACAGGAGGCCTGACACGCTGCAGTCCATGGGGTCACAAAGAGTCGGACACGACTGAGTGACTGAACTGAACTGAACTGAACTGTACGGGAAGTGTTTTAAGGTGTATAACTAAGATATGTGGCTAAAATGGAATGATGGAGGTGAGGAGAGGAGAGGATATGTCAGGATGAGGTTTGGGGTAGTAGAAGAATCATTAATGGAAGGTTGATGAACAAACCTTCATGGAGACTTGGTTACGAGAGAATGAGAGGAAACAACCTACATTTCCATTCAGTTCAGTTCAGTTGCTTGGTCGTGTCCGACTCTTTGCGACCCCATGAATCACAGCACACCAGGCCTCCCTGTCTATCACCATATCCCGGAGTTAACTCAGACTCACGTCCATCGAGTCAGTGATGCCATCCAGCCATCTCATCCTCTCTTGTCCCCTTCTCCTCCTGCCCCCAATCCCTCCCAGCATCAGAGTCTTTTCCAATGAGTCAACTATTTGCATCAGGTGGCCAAAGTACTGGAGTTTCAGCTTTAGCATCAGTCCTTCCAACGAACACCCAGGACTGATCTCCTTCAGAATGGACTGGTTGGATCTCCTTGCAGTCCAAGGGACTCTCAAGAGTCTTCTCCAACACCACAGTTCGAAAGCATAGGAGATAATTCAAGAAGATTAGATAAATTCTTGTGATAGAATTTTATGTGACCCTTCAATATGTCATTTGTGAGGAGGTTTTCCTGATGTTTGCAATTGCTTATAATAAAAATGAGAAAAGCAGGACATAAACATGAGTTCTGAAATGTGCTGTCACCCATACAATGAAAAAAATATTAGACGTACATTTGTAAAATATAATATTTTACTATTCTGCCTGTTTGACATTCAATTATTATGTTCCAGATGTTGCACTAAACCTATGTATTATCTTAATCATCCCTGCTGAACCACATGAAAAACCCAACAATACTGGAGTAGGTAGCCTAGCCCTTCTCCAGGGAATCTTCTCAACCCAGGAATTGAACCAGGGTTTCCTGCTCTGCAGGCAGATTCTTTACCAACTGAGCTCTCAGGGAAACCCCTTCAAAACACTAAGAAGGCATTATGACTGTACACACTTAAGAAGGTTTAATTAAGTCACTTGAGGTTACAAGATTAGAAAGATGCTGAGCCAGGTGAAAAATTATGTACTACTATATTTTAAATCATTTTAAGGCGAAAAATCACATATTACTATCTTTTAAATTATTACCTTTTTCTTTTCTACATTTCCCAATTTTACACTGTGGAAATATACTGCATTGTAATTTAAAAAATAAACTGAATGTCAGGTCAACTAAAAAGATGTAATTGCAACTTGTGCTTCACTGGTGATCTGATTTTCTCTTCCCCTCTCTGGTTCTCAAATACCTCTTGATAGCTGGCTTTTTAGTCTGCTTTCAATTCATTAAACACTCATTTAGCACTTACTATGTTGCTAGTATTATTGATTCTATTTACCCTCAGAACCACTGGGCAGGAGCTACTGAAAACACAAGTTCCTTTCAGTGCAATTACCCTTGTGCTAAGAAAACGACTGCCTCTGCTTTCACTCGCTCCTATTTGTTAAGGCTGGGTGGCCAGAGGATTTGCACAATTGGAATTCGGTTTCTCCTTACTTGCCCTCAGCAAATTCCTTATATTTGTATGAAAATATCATTTCACAATTTCAGTGCACTCTTGCCCCATGATATTCCCATCATTGCCAAGGAAATGAGAAGTATTTTGAGACCCAGAAGCTGCCAACCTAAGTTGTATCAGAAACACTAAATGCCTCTACTTTCTGCTCTTAGCAGCTTCTAGCTTTTCTCTAACTTCTAAGGTGGAAGCAATGGTTTGCAAAGCATTTACATCCTTTTGTTTCCTGTGTGATGGCTTTACTAATGTCTTCACAACAGCGTACTACACATATTTTATTTCAATAAAATGTTTTTAAAGAATGTGACAATTTTTCTGAATTTATGGCACGACTTTGGCTTTGATTATTTCGTGTGTTCTGTCTTGTGATGTTTTAGCCTAAAAGAAGAAACTAAAAACGATGGCTTTAATTTTATGTTCTCTAAAAATATCATCAAACATAAAAGTTCATTAATCTACAATATAAAATTCTTAACTGAAAAACTTTTCAAAGAACTTTCCTAAAGCCATTTGCTAAGTATTTCAAAATCCTGGAATGATATAAATAATAATAACCCTAACAAAAGTAACAATGACTGAAGTATTACTACATGCCAGATAATATATTTTTTCAATGAAAATAATATTTATTCCACTTAACCCTCTACACAAATTATGCTGCTGCTGCTAAGTCGCTTCAGTTGTCTCCCACTCTGTGCGACCCCATAGACAGCCGCCCATCAGGCTCCTTGTCCCTGGGATTCTCCAGGCAAGAACAGTGGAGTGGGTTGCCATTTCCTTCTCCAATGCATGAAAGTGAAAAGTGAAAGTGAAGTCGCTCGGTTGTGTCCGATTCTTAGCGACCCCATGGACTGCAGCCCAACAGGCTCCTCCGTCCATGGGATTTTCCAGGCAAGAGTATTGGAGTGGGGTGTCTAGAGTTAGGTATTATTACTGACTATTACACTGATGGGCAGACTATGGAGAGACCAAGTAACTTGTGTGGTGACACACAACCTATAAACAGTAAAGCTCAGATTTAAGCCCAGCTCTTTCCCACTTAAAGGAATATCAATAACCATAATATACTTCATGATTGAATTTTATCTGAAAAATGAGATGATGTTTATGTCTATTCATTTATGAGTAAAACCACAGCTTGGATAGCCAGGAAAGTTTTATTAACATCCATGTCATTCAGTTCAGTTTATGCTGAGTGTCTGTGAGTTAAAGGAAAGCTGCTTCAGAATTATTGATCAAAACCCATATATCTTACAATGGAAGAGAAGAAACAGTAGATCTAATTTATTGACCACAGGTCCCTAAACACAAATTGATATAATCAAATCAATGCCTAGTTTTAATAAACCTTGTCTCCACATCCCTAATCAATAGTATGAATTTAAATTAGCTGTCGCATATTTTTACAAGAATAATCTGCAACATGTAATCCTTCAGCATCAGCATTATACATGGTCACATGGGAAACATACCTATTTGTAATAAATGTCAAACTGAAATGCTTTAAATTAACCATCACTTGAAATGTAATAGATGAACATGCAGTTAAGAGATCTCCATGCAGAACTTTAAGTATTAATAAAAATGACTACTCTTAATTCAGAGACCATCACTTGCCATACCCCATCAACACTTCACACACTTCTCCCACTCAGTCATCTCTACAGTTGCATGAGATGGGTAGAAACTCCAATTCAGGGCTGAAGAAACTTAGCCACACAGGGGCTAATCACTTGTTCAAAACCCACAGATGTTAAAGTATGCATAGCAATTTAAATTAAGGTATGGGGATTGTGGGCCTTCCCAGGTGGTAGAGTGGGTAAAGAATAATCTGCCTGCAGTGCAGGAGATGCAGGAGTCATGAGTTGGATCCCCAGATCTGGAAGATACCCTGGAGGAGGGCATGGCAACCCACTCCAGTATTCTTGCCTGGAGAATCCCATGGACAAGAAGGAGCCCAGGGGGCTATAGTCCATAGGGTCACAAAGAGTTGGACACTCCTGAAATGACTGAGTACACATGGGGACTGTAAGTGCTTATGCTCTTTCAACTAAATAAGACTGCCTACCTTTGCAAATACTTGGGCCTCTGTTTCATGTGTCTTCAAAATCTTGAGCTACCTAGAGGCAAGGTGGACTTAATTTAGCGAAAAGAGAAAACTATACTTTAAAATCTGTTTTTTTTTGTTTAAATTATTATGGTATTTTTACTAAGGCTTGACACTAGCCTCATGTATTTGTTGTTTATGCAATTACCATAAAGTCTTAATGGATGTAGAGCTACCAGAAATCCAATTATAAATTTCCTTGCAAACATTTAATAGATAGCAATAACTCATGGGTCTTTAAAAATTCCCCCATGATTAAGGACTGGATATCAGTAATTGCTTCTCTGCATTGGTAAACAGGAACGTTGTTCGACTCTACCTGATAACAGATTATGGAAAGAAATGTGAACACTCCATCAGTCCTGTTTTCTAGATATCATTCCCTTCTGCATAGAGTGTGATGTTGGGAATTTTTGCTTTGGCCACCAGTGGTCACTAGACAAATCAGAGACAAATAGGTTAAACTTGTTGAACTTGAGTTTGTTTGCATAAAAGATAATGATGATAATACAATTAATATAGCACTTCTTTAAATATCTTTGTATTGAATGAGGTCGTGTTAGTGGAAAGAAGCGTGTAAACATAAATATGAGTCAACACTCCTGTAGATTATCACAAAATTCACCTGATTCAATCTCTCAATTTTATATACACAGAGGCCCAGATAATGAGAACAATTATGCAAGGACACAAAGTGATACTTCTAAACAACGTGCTTAGGCCAACTTTTTTGGACATTGCTCCCAAAGCAGCGTATTTACAGGAGGCCTCATTGCACAGCTCTAGAGGGCACCGTTCATATTGTGAACTGCAAACAAGGCATGCCCTGAAGCACAGCTTGAAACTGAAAATGAATGGGGCCCTTGGAGTTGTGTTGCCAAGTGGCATTGTTTAATAGCTTCATCTCAACTGGCTTTTTCTTTCCTCTTTCAAATACTTATCAAGAAGCTCATTGTTCGAATATTTAGAAATTTCTGTTCATTTTAGTGATTATCCTTGCAACATCTTATTATTTTAAATTGAAAGAGGGGTCTGTGCTGCACACCCTTTTCTCAAAACACATTGCCTTTGCTTACCTCTGCATTGTAGGAGAAGCAAGGGGCTGCGCACTGTAATGAAATCTACCCTTCTTCATATAAGCCTTGGCAAAAATAATAGACTTTTTTTTTTTTTTACCATATGTTATCCTTAATTTTCCCCTGATGATATTGTCTAATTACATTCTTTGGTTTTCAGAAATATTACATAACCTTCTATTATCTTGTCTTGTATTTCCTTGACATCCTAGTCTTTGCTTAGTTGTTTGCCAACAGATTTTCTTTCCATCAGTGCTAGCATCTCCTCAAGGTCAGTTCTAGACTCTCAGTTCTTTCCTCTCTTAACCAATGGCTATCTTCCACTGGCACAGTGAAGGCCTTGGGAATCAGAAAAACCTATGTTTTGAATCCCAGCTCTGCTACTGATTGTATCTATCTTCTCTGAACAGACCTCGACTCTGTGAGCTCTGTTCTGTCATTTTCAGATGAGACTGATTATACTATCTCAAAGATCTGATCTGTGGAATAAACACTATCATGTGTAAAAATCACCATGTGTCCTCACAAATTATACTCCCATTGCATTAATTTCAATGTCATTGCCTTTTCACTGGAGTGTAAGTTCTTTGAACCTGGAGATGATTCCAGCCTCGATCACTACTTTATACTCAATGCCTTGTCTGCTGCTGTTTCATAGAAGGTATGAAGTAAATGAAGCCTGAGGGCAAGCTGGCAACTTCCTGATACAGTTTCTTGCTAATATTCTAATCAAATTTATCTTGCTGGGGACAGAAGCAATAAAAGCTATAGCAGATCCATTAATTTCTGTTTCTTAAGAGAAGAAAAATCAGCATTATCAAGATGGCGAAGTAGAAGAATGTGTGTTCATCTTAACCTGTGAGAATTCCAAAATTACAGCTTGCTGCTGAACAACCATCAACAGGAGAACGTTGAATCCCACCAAAAAAGATACCCCACATCCAAAAGCAAAGAAGCAGCCTCAGCAATACAGTAGGAGGTTTGTGACATTGTACAGGAGGCAGGGATCAAGACCATCTTCAAGAAAAAGAAATACAAAAAAGGCAAAATGGTTGTCTGAGGAGGCCTTACAAATAGCTGAGAAAAGAAGAGAAGTGAAAGGCAAAGGAGAAAAGGACAGATAAACCCATCTGAATGCAGAGTTCCAAAGAATAACAAGTAGACATTAGAAAGCCTTCCTCAGTAATCAGAGCAAAGAAATGAAGAAAAACAATAGAATGGCAAAGACTAGAGATCCCTTCAAGAAACTTAGAGATATCAAGGAAACATTTCATGCAAAGATGGGCTCAATAAAGGCCAGAAATGGTATGGACTTAAATGAAGCAGAAGATATTCAGAAGAGGTGGCAAGAATACACAGAAGAATTATACAGAAAAGATCTTCATGATCCAGATAATCTGTGATGGTGTCTAGCTCACCTAGAGCCAGACATCCTGAAATGTGAAGACAAGTGGGCCTTAGGAAGCATCACTATGAACAAAGCAAGTGAAGGTGATGGAATTCCAGTTGAGCTATTTCAAATGCTAAAAGATGATGCTGTGAGTGCTGCATGCAATATGCCAGCAAATTTGGAAAACTCAGCTGTGGCCACAGGATTGGAAACGGTCAGTCTTCATTCCAATCCCAAAGAAAGGCAATGCTAAAGAATGTTCAAACTACTGCACAATTGAACTCATCTCACATGCTAGCAAAGTAATGCTCAAGATTCTCCACATCAAGCTTCAACAGTACATAAACTGTGAACTTCCAGATGTTTAAGCTGGACTTAGAAAAGGCAGAGGAATGAGAGATCAAATTGCCAACATCTGTTGGGTCATCAAAAAGCAAGAGAGTTCCAGAAAAACATCTGTTTTTGCTCTATTAACTATGCCAAAGCCTTTGACTGTGTGGATCACAATAAACTGTGGAAAATTCTGAAATACCAGACCAATTTATCTGCCTGTGGAGAAATCTGTATGCAGGTCAAGAAGCAACAGTTAGAGCTGGACATGGAACAACAGACTGGTTCCAAATCAGGAAAGGAGTATGTCAAGGCTGTATATTGTCACCCTGCTTATTTAACTTATATGCAGAGTACATCATGCAAAATGCTGGACTGGAAAGATCACAAGCTGGAATCAAGATTGTTGGGGGAAATATCAATAACTTCAGATATGCAGATGTCACCACCCTTAAGGAAGAAAATGAAGAACAACTAAAGAGCCTCTTGAGGAAAGTGAAAGAGGAGAGTGAAAAAGTTTGCTTAAAGCTCAACATTCAGAGAACTAAGATCATGGCATTCAGTCCCATCATTTCATGGCAAATAGATGGGGAAACAATGGAAACAATGATAGACTTTATTTTCTGGGGCTCCAAAATCACTGCAGATGGTGACTGCAGCCACGAAATTAAAAGATGCTTGCTTCTTGGAAGAAAAGCTATAACCAAGCTAGATAGCATATTCAAAAGCAGAGACATTACTTTGCCACCAAAGTCCATTTGGTCAAAGCTACGGTTTTTCTAGTAGTCATGTATGGATGTGAGAGCTGGACTGTAAAGAAAGCTGAGCACCAAAGAACTGATGATTTTGAACTGTGGTGTTGGAGAAGACTCTTAAGAGTCCCTTGGACTGCAAGGAGATCAAACCAGTGTATCCTAAAGGAAATCTGTCCTGAATATTCATTGGAAGGACTGATGCTGAAGCTGAAACTCCAATAATTTGGCCACCTGATGTAAAGAACAGACTCATTGGGAAAGACCCTGATTCTGGGCAAGACTGAAGGCTGGAGGAGAAGTGAATGGCGGAGGATGAGATGGTTGGATGGCATCACCGACTCCATGGACATGAGTTTGAGCAAGCTTCAGGAGTTGGTGATGGACAGGGAAGCCTGGTGTGCAGCAATCCATGTGGTAGCAAAGAGTCAGACACGACTGAGCACCTGAACTGAACTGAACTGAAGAGAAGAAAAGAACTGTTAATTCAAAATTCAAATCAAAACTTTAAATTCCTCTTTCTCCTCTTCTGTCATCTTCTTATGGCTCCCAGTTCTCAACTAAGTACCTTAAACTTTTCTGTACATACTCAGTTTTTTTCACTCTCTTATCCCTCCTGCCTTTGTTTCTTTCATTACTCATACTGTGTAGAAGTCCAGGAACTAGCAGGGAGCAGAAGAAGAGGAGCCAAGGTCGAGATCCTTTTCTGCTAGCAAGGAAAGAAGTAGGGGAAGAAAGTTAGTGCACGCATGAATGGCTTCTTCCTCATTGTCACCTATGTTCTGAATGTATAAATGAATGAATGCCATTGATTTGGTCCCACCACCTCAAAAAATTGTAGTCCTAGTACTTCCCTGGTGACGCAGTAGTGACGATTCTGTGCCTCCAGAGTCTTCCCAGGCAGGGGGCCCAGGTTCAATCCCTGGTTAGAGAACTAGATCTGGACTGTCACAACAGAAGATCCCACATGCCACAGTGGAGATCTAAGATCTCGCCACAAGTAAGACCCAGTGTGCCCCCCCCCCCCAAAAAAAAAAACCAAGCAAAAAACAAATTTAAAAAAAACTCTTGCAGTCCTCTTTGCCTGTTAGTCTTCTCACTGCCTATATCTAGCAAGTCCTGTCTGTACTGTGTTCATTTTGAAGTGTATTCTTTCAACTTTCTTTAACTGTAAGTAACTGATTTATGATATTCACTCATATTCTGCAAGAGCTAATGAAGAGAGTGTGTTAATACAACACATAAAGAGCTGGTGCAAACCCCAGGGGATGGACACTGGATGAGAAGAAGTTCATGTTTATTTTCCAGATAGAGACAATGACCATGTTAGAAAGCAATAGCAAGCGAGATCCAAATGAGGGACACCTCTGTCCTAAACCGACTTTCCTGTATACTCCCTAATTATTTCATGAAATGCTACTCTTTGCCTTTTGATTTAGGAGTTCCTTGAGAGCAGAGCCTTTATTAATTACTTTGTTCCTTTTGCAACTCTCAAGGTATATGAGCAGGTTCTCAACAAATGGAAAAAGTGCCTTCAGTTCATAAAATGTCACTTTCTTCAGACCCATGCAAAACAGAACAAATAAATTGAAAAATTGCCTTCAGTTCGTAAGATGTCACTTTCTTCAGACCCATGCAAAACAGAACAAATAATCCTCCTTAAAAATGATGAAGGAGGGAATTCCCTAGTGGTACAGTGGATAGGTCTAATGGCAGAGGAAAGCAAAGAGGAACTAAAGAGTCTCTTGATGAGGGTGAAGGAGGACAGTGAAAGAACCGGCTTAAGACTTAAGACTATTAAAAAGACTGAGATCATGGCATCCGACCCCATTACTGCATGGCAAATAGAAGGGGGAAAAGGGGGGAAACAGTGACATGTTTCCTCTTCTTCGCCTCCAAAATCAGTGCAGATGGTGACTGCAGCCATGAAATCAGAAGACGATTGCTTCTTGGCAGGAAAGCGATGACAAATCTAGACAATGTGTTGAAAAGCAGAGATATCACTCTGCCGACAAAGGTCCATATAATCAAGGCCAAGGTCTTCCCAGTGGTCACCTATGCTTTTGAGAACTGGACCGTAAAGAAGCAGAATGCCAAAAAATGGATGCCTTTGAACTGTGGTGCGGGAGAAGATTCCTGAAAGTCCCTTGGACAGCAAGGATATTAAGCCAGTCAATCTTAAGGGAGATCAACCCTGAATACTCACTGGAAGGACGGATGGTGAAGCTGAAGCTCTGGTATTTTGGTCCTCTGATGTGAACAGATGGCTCACTGGAAAAGTCCCTGATGCTGGGAAAGATTGAGGGCAGAAGGAGAAGAAGGTGTCAGAGGATGAGATGGCTGGACGGCATCACCAATGCAATGGATATGAACTTGGGCAGACTCCGGGAGATGGTGAGGGACAGGGAGGCCTGGTGTGCTGCAGTCCATGGGGTCACAAAGAATCAGACATGACTGGGCAACTGAACAACAACAACAGTGGTTTAGAATCCACCATCAATGCAGGAGACTATGGTTCGATTCTTGGTTTGGGAAGATCCCATATGCCTCAAAGCAGCTAAGCCCAGGCCCCACTATTACTGAGCCAGTGATCCCCAGCCACATGAGTCCACATGTTAAAACTACTGAAGCCTGCATACCTAGAACCCACGCTCCGCAACAAGAGAAGCCACTGCAATGAGAAGACCATGCGTGAAAACAGAGTAGCCCCCGCTCACCAGAACTAGAGGAAGCCTGTGCAAAAGCAACAAAGACCCGGCACAGCCAAAAATAAATAATAATTTTAAAATGTATAAACAATAACAGACAAATAATTTTTAAAAAAGCTGAAAGAGGCATCTAAATATAATATGTGCTGATTGCTCTTAAAATGTTGCATTGTCTTGCTTAATTAAATTGCTTTATTATTTTATCCCACCTACATCTGGAAAGATTGCTGGTGAGAAGTCTCATGATCACACCTGCAACATTAAACAGCAAATGGTAAAGAACAGATGCAGGCTTAAACTCTGGGTTGGGGACATTCCGTGGAGGAGAGCATGGCAACCCACTCCAGTATTCTGGCCTAAAGAATTCCATGGGCAGAGGAGCCTGGCAGGCTACAGTCCATAGGGTCACAATGAGTTGGGCATGACTGAAGCTACTACACAACACATTAGTCTTTGATGAAGAGTAAATTTAATTTAATTTTAGTAATTTTAGTAAAATTTAGAGAATTTGACTAAATAGCCATTAGAAAATCTAATGGAAAGGTGGTAGACCTGAAATCAACCTTAGCTTCAGTGATTATAAGCTGTGTCATTTGAAGCAAATTTTAAAAATATTTATTGCTCAAGATCTACACCTGACATTGTTTCCTAGGATATTAGAAGTGAAAATAAAATATTAAGGCAGTACCTGGCATGGAGTACTTGCTAAAAAATTGGTAGTGCACTCTCTACAGTAATGTACTCTTATCTACATAACCAGAGCCTATCAGCCAAAATCTACAAACTGTAAAAGAGAGAGAGATATTGAAGTTTAACCAAGTCAAATTGACTGTCACTGGCATTTAATCTCCTTTAAATTATGTTCTTAATATTTTGACTATTCACTGTGCATTCTGTCTATTCCTTGTCAGTTTTGCTATTCACACCCTCCTAATTCATGCTGATATTTTTCAAGTCTTGGCTTACTCACCATTTGGATGCAATATTCAGGTTATCTAATTGGGGCTCATAAATAAACTCCTCCTGGATTTCATTTTTCTCTCCTCGGTTTTGGGTTGCCCGGGTAAGGCTCATTTGGGGTCTTGGCACCAAGTCAGATGAAGGCAACAAGTCTGCAGTGGAGCAGTTCCCCAGACACAGTGTTTCACCAGGGTTAGGAAGAAGGATCAGCTCCCTGGTTATCTTGCAAAACTGTATTTGATTCTGCTAAGAGCAGACTGTCTCCCCCCGCCCCTTTACTTCATAACAGGCAGAACAAAGAAGACGGCTCCTATGAGAGATAAACTATTCAGCACTGTGTGAGATGATTAAAAACAAGAAAGATTCCTTGTGGGTTTTGACAGGGTTTTCTCCTCCCCCTCATGGTGGAAGGCAGAGAGCTTCAGTCAACATTCTGCTACTAAGCAAGAAGTTTGCAGCAATTCTGAATAAAGTCTAATCAAGCAAAACAAAGAATTTTTCCATGCCTTGAATAACTTGAGGTGTGTTTTTGGGGCTGAGTAATCTTCCCCAAAATGAAGTGTAAAAATGGTGTTTGTTTTAACCGGTTCATAGAATGACCTCAGGGAAATCTCACGTGTAATTTGTGAACGGACCATGTAAATATGTGGTTTTGAAAGTGGCTCTTTGCTGCTGATATGCCATTGATTAAGTTGCGTTTTTAAGCTTGCTTTTGGAATATTGTTTACTTTAAATGTGTGTTTCAAAAGGGTATTTGGGAAGAGGCTAACCTTTTGAAATGTGGCCTTTGAGAGTATTTTGGAAAGGTTCATGATGCCTGTTTGCACATTCTAAAGACACACAATTCAGTCAAAAAGTGTTTACTGAGTGTATCAGAAATATCATCAGAAATGAATTATAAAGACACTATCAATAACACTTTATACTTATCTTGGGTAAATACCTTTTTCATTCTCTGATGATTGTGAAGGAATAAAACAGTTCTGTTTGGTTTCTAGGCTGATGTAACAAATTACCACAAACTTGATGGCTTCAGTTCAGTTCAGTCGCTCAGTCGTGTCTGACTCTTTGCAACCCCATGAACTGCCAGGCTTCCTTGTCCATCACCAACTCCCAGAGTTCACCCAAACTCATGTTCATTGAGTTGGTGATGCCATCCAACCATCTCATCCTCTGTTATCCCCTTCTCCTCCTGCCCTCAATCTTTCCCAACATCAGGGTTTTTTCAAATGAGTCAGCTGTTTGTATCAGGTGGCCAAAGTATTGGAGTTTCAGCTTCAACACCAATCCTTCCAATGAACACCCAGGACTGATCTCCTTTAGGATGGACTGGTTGGATCTCCTTGCAGTCCAAGGGACTCTCAAGAGTCTTCTCCAACACCACAGTTCAAAAGCATCAATTCTTCAGTGCTCAGCTTTCCTCACAGTCCAACTCTCCCATCCATACATGACTACTAGAAAAACCATAGCCTTGACTAGAACGGGCCTTTGTTGACAAATAATGTCTCTGCTTTTTAATATGCTAAATAGGTTGGTCATAACTTTCCTCCCAAGGAGTAAGCGTCTTTTAATTTCATGGCTGCAGTCACCATCTGCAGTGATTTTGGAGCCCCCAAAATGAAGTCAGCCACTGTTTCCACTGTTTCCCCATCTATTTGCCATGAAGTGATAGGACCAGATGCCATGACCTTAGTTTTCTGAATATTGAGCTTTAAGCCAACTTTTTCACTCTCCTCTTTCACTTTCAAGAGGCTTTTTAGTTCCTCTTCACTTTCTGCCATAAGGGTGGTGCCATCTGCATTTCTGAGGTTACTGATATTTCTCCTGGCAATCTTGATTCCAGCTTGTGCTTCTTCCAGTCCAGCGTTTCTCATGATGTATTCTGCATAGAAGTTAAATAAGCAGGGTGACAATATACAGCCTTGACGTACTCCTTTTCCTGTTTGGAACCAGTCTGTTGGTTCATGTCCAGTTCTAACTGTTGCTTCCTGACCTGCATACAGGTTTCTCAAGAGGCAGGTCTGATGGTCTGGTATTCCCATCTCTTTCAGAATTTTCAGTTTGTTGTGATCCACACAGTCAAAGCTTTGGCATAGTCAATAAAGCAGAAATAGATGTTTTTCTGGAACTCTCTTGCTTTTTCCATGATCCAGAGGATGTTGGCAATTTGATTTCTGGTTCCTCTGCCTTTTCTAAAACCAGCTTGAACATCAGGGAGTTCTTGGTTCACATATTGCTGAAGCCTGGCTTGAAGAATTTTGAGCATTACTAGCGTGTGAGATGAGTGCCATTGTGCGGTAGTTTGAGCATTTTTGGCATTGCTTTTCTTTGGGATTGGAATGAAAACTGACATTTTGGCTTAAAACAACACAAATCCATTCTCACAATTTTGGAGGGCAGAAGTCCAAATTCAAGGTGTTGACAGGGCTAAACTCCCCCTTGAGCCTCTTGGGGAGAATCTATAGTGTGTAATCTCCCTAACTTCGGGAGCTGCCATCAATCAGCCCTTCCCATTCCTTGGCTGGTAGTTGCATTTCTCTAGTTTCTGATTCCCTCTTTATGTGGCCTTCTTTGCTGAGTGTATCTTCTTTCTGGTGTGTCTAGCTCTAACTCCCTAATCCTTTCTTTTATAAGAGTATGTGTAATCTGTGATCACATTTAAATTCCACCCAGATAATCCAGGACAAGCTCCTTTTCTCAATATTCTCAACTTAACCACATTAAATTACTTTATAAGGTAACAGTCACTGTTTTACCATAGAAGGTGATATTCTTAGGTTCTGTGGAGGAGGATAGGGGTATGTCACATCTTTGGGGCGTATTTTTCACCCTAGCAGAGTTATTATCCTCTGGCCCCTGAAGATTCCTGTCCATCCACATGGAAAACATATGATCCCCATTCCAACATTCCCCAAAGTCTCATTACAGCACCAACTAAAGTTCAAAATGTCTTCTAAAAATATCACCTCCAAAATTCCAAATCTCAGCATTTAAATCATCTGAATCATATATGGATAACATTCTGGGTATGATTCATCCTGGGGCAAAATTCCTCTCCCTCTGTGAACCTATGAAACCTAGACAAAATGTTATCTGTCTCCAAAACACAATGGTGGGAAAGGGATAGGATAATAATTACTGACATTCCCATTTTAGAAGAGAGAAAATAAAAGGAATAAAGGGATCATTTATCTTAAGAATCAAAATCAGGTAGGCAAATTTCTTGGGGTTTCAAGGCCTGATAATTATTTTCTGTAGCTTGAAGTTATACCCTCTGCGTCTGAAGCTCTGCCTTCTGCTCCCTACACTCTGTCCTTAGAATCATTACTTCTTTTCCTTTATGAGTTGTAGGTATTTGCTCCTATAAAAGCCTAGTCTAATAGTCTGTCTTCATTTTGTCTCATTTTTATCCCTTTCTTTCCAGTCAAGTGGTATTTCTGTTCTGCCAATAAAATATTCTCAAAAATCCTTGTGGGTCATCCATGTTTGTCATGAATTGTCAAACCATTAGGCAAGAGTGCCTCCACAGATCTTTTCTGGAGCACTCTCTCTATTCCTAGCTTTGACTGGCATGGTTGAGTGCATCCAAGACTCACACACCTGTCAAGCCTTCATCACATTGTTGTTCTCTCATATCCTTGGCTTTCCTTCAAAAATATTATTTCCTAACAGTGACTTCCCCAATTTTAGCTTTTTTCCCAATCTGGATAGGCTGGGAATTCCTGAAATTATTAAATTCTGGCTCATTTCTAATTAACAGTTCCCTTTTCAATTTATTTCTTTCCTGTTGGATTTTTACCATCAGTGGCAAGAAGAAACCAGGCTGTATCTTTAAGATTTTGCACCAAAATCTCCTCAGCTAATTATCCAAGTTTACTGAATAGAAGTCCTGCTTTTGACACAACTATTGGGCACAATACAGCCAAGTTTTCTGTCACTATATAACTAGGATACCCTTCCCTTCATTTTTCCAATAATAAATTCCTTATTTCATCCCCTGATCTCAAACCAGCAGTGCCCTTACATTAATGTTTCTGATAACATTTTATTTATGATTATATATACACACACACATATAGCCTCTCAAACTAAAGAAGATTTCTCTATCATACTCTTCACCCTATTCTGAGCTCTCACAAGAATCTAGCCTGCCAGGCTCCTCTGTCCATGGAATTTCCCCAGGCAAGACTACAGGAATGGACAACCATTCCTTTCTCCAGAGGATCTTCCTGACATAGTGATTGAGCCCAGATCTTCTGCACTGCAGGCAGATTCTTTACTTCTGAGCTAGCAGTGAAGCACATAGGCATAGGCTCAAACTACAGAAGATTTTTCTATCATGTTCTTTACTTTATTCTGATTTCTCACAGGAATCTCCTTTAGTGTCCATATTTCTGCCAATAGTTTCTTCAAGAAAATCTAGGCATTTGCTCTCAGGCTTCTCCAAATTCTTTTAGTCTCTATCTATTGTCCAACTGCAAAGTTATTTCCTCATTTTTAGGAATTTATTACAGCAGGTGTAAAAAAATCTGTTTTAGATTCTTATGGCTGCTGTAACAAATTACCACACATTTGGTGACTTAAAACAATAGAAATGCATTCTCTCTCCTAATTCATGGTCTCTCAGAAATTCAAATATGTTTCACTGAGTTGAAATTAAGGTGGCATCAGACAGGTCTGAGCTCCTTCTGGAGGTTCCAAAGGAGACTTCTTTTCTTTCCTCCTTGGCTCTGGTGGCTGCAGGGATTCCCTGGCTTGTGGACAAATCCCTCCAATCTCTGTCTCCATCTTCAAGTCATCTTCTTTCTTCTTCTTCCCCCAACCCCTCTATGTCTGTGTCCAAACTCCCTCTGCCTCTCTCTTGTAAGGATACATGTGATTATATTAGATTCACCTGGATAATCTAGGATAAATGCCTCCTCTCAAGATCCTTAACCTAATCACATCTTTTGCTGTATAAAATAATATTCACACCTTTGCCATACAAGGTAATACTCAAAAGTTCTAGGGATTAGGTCATGGACATATCTGTTTTTTGGGCTGTGGGGTTTTATACTTAGTGTGTACGATAGTTAACATTCCAATGACATCTTATTGTGTGCCAGACACTGTGGTAAACATTTTATAGCATCTTTTCTTGTAGCCCTTAAAAATATAAAGAATATATTATTATCTCCATTCTAAAGATAAAGAAAGTAAAATCAGAGTAAAATATTCCCAAAGTCCCAAAGGTCAGAGACCTTATTTATACTGTTACACGACCTCTATGTGGCTATGGTGCTTTAGGAGTTTATATTTTAATTAAAATTTAAAAAATACATATACACAAAATAGTTACAGATTTCATCGTAATCCAAGACTACTCCCCTTTACTTTGCATCCAACACACTTAAAAATACCCAGTAAGGAGAATGACTCAACTGCGAGTAGATATATTGTGGGGGTAGCATTGATTTTTGGATTACAAATGTCCATTAATTCTCATTCTCTGTCCCAGGTGAAAGATTCATGGATGCCTGATGCCTGTATTAAATTCAGGCAATAAGGTGGGGGCACACTGTGTGACTCACAGCAGTGCTTTGCTACATGTTTCCAATCTGGCGGAAGATTTAGAGCTAGGAATCTAGACAGATGAAGAAACGAGGTGGCCAACTGTCACCATCCGTGTCCATTAAACAACAACAACTTGGTCTCAGACTCCCTATGAGGCACCGAGCTGAGAGGAAAAGGAAAGAAGAGGCAGTCAGTGCTTTCCTAAAAAGAAAGCAGTAGAAGCTCATGCACATGTAACTGGACACACCAGAACAATTATGGTGTTGGAAAAAACACACTGGAAAGTAGAAGGCCAAGTACCAGTAATGACCTGAGATGGAAGAAGCTACTTTGAAAAGTCAGCACACACAGAAACTTCCATAGAAGCATGTGGCTGGGCAGACAGAAAGGAGGAAGCAGATGGAGGTGATGGCGGTGCTGGGAATGCCATGGACACATGTGAGCTGGAGCAGAACCCAAGGATGGGTTTGGAGAGGAAGGCAGTTCCAAGATTTTTACCAAGACTATGAGTCATTTTTACTTTACAAAATAACATTTATCATTTTTACTATTATTATTACTATAAACATAATCTATTTTTATGTGAAATAATACTTAGATCACAAAAACATTAGTGAACATATAGACAATAATGATCATGATAATAACACTTTGCAGAAATAACTAGTATTGATATTTTATTCTGAGTTCTTCCTATTGTATATATTTATCCATACCTATACATTTTTTTTCCATATTAGGATTCTGATGCACAATCTGTCCTATATACTAATTTCTTTAGTTAGAAACCCGCTGTAAAGATTTTTCAGATAATTAAATATTTCACAAAAATATGACGTCAAGGGCTGTATGTCGATTATATTGGTATATTGTTATTCATTTAATAATTCTCTAATTTGGGGTATTTAAGTTGTATCTTATTTTACCCTTTTATAACTACTGATCTGAAAATTATATGTATACATATAACTTTTATGCATATCTACTGGATAAGTCAGTTTCAAATGAGAAGCAAGGGAGTCCCAGCAGTAATTCAACATTAATATTCTCTGTCTCTTTTTCTCCTTTCCCTTATTTATCTGTGTGTATTATACACACCGTCCCAAACATGTATATATATACATGTATAGACATATACACATATACATATTTCTTTTATAGAATTATTTTATATATGTAATATTATATCAGTATCATTCAAAGGGTTATTACATATATATATTAAGATTTTGTGAGATTATTACATATATAATAACCTATATGTTATATCTGAAAAGTGGAACTGTTAGTCTCTCAGTTGTGTCTGACTCTTTGCAACCCCATGGACTGTAGTCTGCCAGGCTCCTGTGTTCATGGTGTTCTCCAGGCAAGAATACTGAAGGGGTTGCCATGTCCTTCTCCAGGGGATCTTCCTGACCCAGGGATTGAACCCAAGTCTCCCGCATTGCAGGCAGATTATTTACTGTTTGAGCTACCTGGGAAGCCCATATAGTACATATAATGATATATATTACATATAGGGTTTTATATTGTTTCAAAGGATTATTAAATGTATAATAACTTATGTATACATATGAAATAACCCTACAAAACAGATAACAATATACCAGCAAGGCTAGAGAGGTAGTTAAAATATAGGTGTGGGAAATCTAGGATTCAATCTCAACACTCTCTAACATCAAAATTTAAATTCTTATCTCTAAGATGATAGCCACAAAATTAGAAGATGCTTGCTCCTTGGAAGAAAAATTATAATCAACCTAGATGGTGTATTAGAAAACACAGACATTACTTTGCCAACAAAGGTCCATAGAGTCAAAGCTATGGTTCTTCCAGTAGTTATGTATGGATGTGAGAATTGGACCATAAAGAAGGCTGAACACTGAAGAACTGATGCTTTTGAGCTGTGGTGTTGGAGAAGATTCTTGAGAGTCACTTGGACTTCAAGGAGATCAAACAAGTCAATCCTAAAGGAAATCAATCCTGAATATTCATTAGAAGGGCTCATGCTGTGGCTGAAGCTCCGATACTTTGACCACCTGAAGTGAAGAGCTGACTGATTAGAAAAGACCCTGATGCTGGGAGAGATTGAAGGCAGGAGGAGAAGGGGACGACAGAGGATGAGATGGTTGGATGGCATCACTGACTCAACGGCTATGAGTTTGAGCAAGCTCCAGGATATGGTGACGGATGGGAAATCTGGCATGCTGCAGTCCATGGGGTGGCAAATGGCTGGACACCACTGAGCTACTGAACCACAACAAGGATGATGCTACTGCTGCTCCCTTTATTGAGCACTAACTATATGCTAGACAAAGAAGTATTTTTTAAGAACCATATTATACAACTCTTACAACAACTCTGTGAGGTAAACAACTGTTACTATTAATACAACTATATTAGAGTTAAAGGAACAGAAATAGAATTGAGTAATTAGTGTAAGGTAACATAGCTAGTTGGGCTTTCCTGTTAGCTCAACTTCCCTGGTAAAGAACCCACCCAGGAGGTCCCAGTTTGATTCCTGAGTCAGGAAGATCCCCTGGAGAAGGCACAGGTCCGACACTCCAGTATTCATGGGATTCCCTGGTGGCTCAGATGGTAAAGAGTCCGCCTACAATGTGGGAGACCTAGTTTCGATGCTTGGGTTGGGAAGATCCCCCGGAGGAAGGCACGGCGACCCACTCCAGTATTCTTGCCTGGAGAATTCCCATGGACAGAGGAGCCTGCAGGGTTTCAGTCCATGGGGTCACAAAGAGTCGGACCTGACTGAGCAACTAAACACAGCATAGCACAGCTAGTTACCATATTTGTCAAGAAGTCCCAGTGTGTGGGAACATGATATGGAAAGATGACTTTTTATTTCAAGGTGTTTGAGTTAGAACTCTTGGCTATTTCTCATAGTCCCATCAGCAAATATTTCAATGGTGGCAGTGGGGTGTATTGGCTAATAATGTAGACTCTGCAACTAGAGGGCTCCAAGTCAAATCTCAGCTCTGGCACACACTAACTGTGTGACCTTTGACAGATACTTAACATATCTGTGAAAATTTTCTCATCTGTAAATCTGAGATAATAAGTTAATTGCAAAAACTATATAAGTAAATAACAAAATGTAAATATTCTCTTATGATAAGGCTTCAAAAACTGCTAACCAATATCCATTTGTTGTTCTTTAGCTGCTAAGTCACATCTGACTCTTTTTTGACTCAAGAACTATAGCCCGCCATGGACAGAGAAGTCCATGGGATTTCCCAGAGAAGAATAACTGGAGCGGATTGCCATCTCCTTCTTCAGGGGATCTTTGCTACCCAGGAATTAAACCTGCATATCCTGCACTGGCAGGCAGATTCTTTACCACCGAGCCACCAGGGAAATCCAACTAACATCCACAAAAGTAATAATAATGACAAGGACTTTCCTGGTGGTCCAGTGGTTAAAAATCTGCCTTCCAATGCAGGACATGTGGGTTCCAAATCTGATCAGGGAACTAAGATTCCACTTGCCTTGGAGCAACTAAACCCATGGGTCACAACTACCGAGCCCATGTGTTGCAACTACTGAAGACTCCTCTGCTTACAGCCCATGCTATACAACAGGAGAAGCCATTGCAATGAGAAACTTGTAGACTGCACTGAAAGCCCAGCACAACCACCAACAATAATAATAAATAATAATAATAAAAGATTAACTCACCTAAAAAAGAAAATTAACAGATAAGTGAAGGCTGAAGGCATTTTTCTCTTGGATTTGGCTATAAGAAAACCCAATTTTGTTGGAAAATTCCAGTCAGACTTCTGTTAACTTTGAAAAACCAGTGAAAATTAGAAAATAGAAAAACAACCTAACATATGGCTCCTTTATACTTCATAAAATAATTAACTATTTAGTCATCTACTTTGGCTGAAATCAAGGGTGGCCTTAAAAATAAAAGCACCACTAAAGAACTGGGATCACTTTGCTAGCTTTTAGGAAAAGACACCAGCGAGATGTAAAAAGGCCACAGACAAGGTCTGTGAGGTCCAGAGAAGGTCTGAGACATGAATAGGGGGGGATGGTGCGTTGAGGGGATCACCCTGGTCACTCCCCCAAAACAACACATACAGTCTGAGAGCTTAATGACCTTGGCTTATTATAAACAAGATACCTGTGCCACATCTGGTAAGAAAAGACCTGGGGGACACAGAGTGAAAGAATTTTATGATTTAAAGAGCCACTGGTCCAGACACCAAGGTGATGGAGGGCTGAAAGCAGAAGTGAATGACTCACACAAAGTGTCTCGGTCTAGGTGTTTAGACTCAAAACTCAGTGCTCTTTCACTTACCTCATTTATGTATGCATGTGTGGGCAGAAATATATGTGTGTCTACGCATGAGCATGCATATATTGCATATACTTGTTTATATATGAAAATGTATAAGAATGTTTATGCAGAAACAAGTGTATAAATATGTATGTATATTTGTACATAAATATACATATTTCATTCTGTATATTCTATCAAGTGCTGTCAGCCCTGTTGCATAATTTATGTCATGAATTATTGATACTATCCATAGAGAAAGTTTAGGTTAATTTACATCAAAAATCTTCTTGAAGACATTTAGCAATTTTTCACAGCTACAGTGGAGCTTGCAAGGATATAGATTTAGTATTTGTGTTGCATGGGTTTCCTTTTACTGACGTGGTGTCAAACTGCAGGGACGTTTTCAAGAAAGGCTATCTCTAGAAGCAAAATCAAATGACATTGTAACTGAAGTCTGCATTTTTGGTGAGAGCTCTCCTCTGTTTCTTTGTCACCGTGCATAAGAAGAGCTGTGCTGCGCTGCTTCAGACAAAGGAGTTGGCAAGAGAAAGGCTATGAGACATTGCTGTTTCTTGTTTCTATATTCAACAACAGTGTGCAAAGCCATGCCCAGCCAGTTTACTCTTGTAGTGATAGGCAATCACAATTCATTTCTTTAAAGAAAAATATGCTATGGTTTACCTTTCCCTGAAGCAAAAAGCCATGATAACTAACCATGTATTGTTTTCCTTAGTAAAACTCACTCATTTCATCTACTATTGGGATAGCATTTCTGTGATCTTAACTCTTTCTTTCCCTCTAGATAGTAACCAAGCTCAGTGGTAATGAAGATTATGAAAGTCCCCTGCTCAAATGCCATAATCTTCTAAAGCTTCCCTTGTGAGAGAGTGCGATCTGGTATGTTGGTTGGATTTGATTTGAAATAAATTCTGCAATCTGCTCTATCACGCCAGGATGCAGAAAAGTGAGGAATAATTGGCATGTGCTCTCATTTTGATCTTTATGTGATGTTGGGAATCTACTTACTGGTGATTTCAGCCCAGTTAGTAGGGTATGTGTTGTTGTGGTAAAAAAGTAAGCAGTTCAGCTTAAAGATTAAGGCAATCTCACACCACTGTGTTAAATCCATTGTGCAGTTCTGAGGTGGTGAATATCGCCAGGCAGGCAGGGCCTAGTTACACAGCTGTGGTGCAGTGTCTAGTGTATCACTGGCACTTAGGACAGTACATTAAAAAAATGGAAAAATTTTACCATTCCCTTCTACCACTGGAACGATTATTTCCTTAAAATTTTTGTTCAGTATGACTTGCCTCTTTTATTTAAGTAAATATGTTACAAAAAGAAAATTTGGTAATATAGGTATCATTTGATATTCATAATATATATGTACATAAATAAGGCACCATGGATATTTAGATTCACTACCTTTTTCTTTCCGTATGTAAATGATAGCACATAGACTAAACTTTAGAATGCTGAAGTTTGCATATCCTCAACTACTAATCATAATCATAATAATATAAAGCCACTATCATTTAAATACTTCGTAAATACAGTTAGCTCATTTAATTTGATCCTCATAATAACCTTAGGAGAACATCATTGTTTTCCTCACATTATAGACAAGAAATTGATACTATGCAAAACGAAGGTTAATGATATGATACAATTTATAATAAAAATAAACCAGAAGTTATCTGTTGAGCTGTTCTTTTACACTGAGATGTATCAATAATGTCTTACTTGATTCACACAACAATCCTGAGAACTGCTCTCTTCATTAAAGATGAGGGAATCTAACTTGCCCAGCCATGTAGCTATTAACTGAAAAAGTCAGGCTTTGAACTCCAACATCTTGCCTCCGAGTTGTGCAACACACACCTCTATGTAGCACAATTTGCATAATCACACCATAGGAGTCAAAAGCATACCTTACTAAACGGAGAACAAGGAGGGTTTTAGAGATATTCTAGTACTTCTGGCTCACATTCTACAAATGAGGAAACTGAATCTGAAGTTGCAATGCTCAATCAGTTGGACTGTGATTTCCAATCACTGTGAAAAGAATTGATCCATATTTTAAAAAAAAATCTGTTCATTGGTGAAGCGGTATAGAATCTCCCTCCATCAGTGAAATAACCAGGAAGTTTTGTACTGGTAACCACGCCTTCAGAGCTGTGTATATAAAGGGTGAGAGAGATAGTTTACATAAACAGAAGATAACCAGCCAACTCCAACAGCAGAGGAAGGTTAACAGTTGACCTTTGCCTTCTTTCAGGAAGCACAGAAGAGCAAGGAACAATTCAAGCTTGGGAGATGAGGATCCACAATGTACTATCTGTTTTCTTCCATTTGATTTCTTTGTTAAGATAAGCATTTCCTTGAAACTGATGCCCAGAGCTGTCATTTATCCACTTGCCATTATCACGTCTAAATCCCGCAGGCCCACTTCAAACGCAAGGGATACACCTGCAGGTTCTGAATGGGCTTCCCCAACAATGCTGCACAATTGACTTACATTTAAAAATACTTTGATCGACCCATCCCTTTGTTACAGGAGCTAGAAGCACTAGAGGAGGCTGTTGGAATAAAAATCTGCTGCCACAGCTAAATATGTTGACTTTACCAAAAAGAGATATCTCCTGTCTCTTTAGAAGAAGGATTACATGCAATGGAAAGATTGATGCTCCTCTGTCAGAAAGCTACCTTGGAACAGGTGCTCCCAATTAATTTCCATGAGCCACATTCACCCTGTGGTTAGATAATTAAAAAAATAACCTGGGTGAACCTTCTCATGCCAGGAGAGCTAGCACATTTGATGTAATGAAATAGCATTTAGGAATAATCCACTAAAAATGAAATTAATCTTTATTTTGGTATGTATGTTAATGAATAATACCATTGATGTAGCTTTTAAAATTAAATCAAAGCTGTCCTACACAGCGAGAGGAGTATCAGATTGTTCTGAAAAATGTATAAAATAGAGAAAATAACAAAGGAAGTTTTCAATACTCAGAGACAAGAGAATGATTCATTTTCATTCTGCTTTTGCATATATATCAATATAAATGTGGTCAAACATTATTGGAAGTTTTACAAATTGAAAGCATATTCATTTAAAAAGTAATTAACCAAGTAATCTACATAGACATTGTAAACTAATTAGAAAACCACCATTAAGCATAATACAAGTCTCATTTTTTTATAGTAGCACAGTATTTTATCTGATATATTTTGTTTGTTTGCTTAACAGTTCAAAGAATTATATTAATGTGGTAATAGATTTTTGTGGTTGTTATGAAGCCCATGTGCCTTGGGGAGGATTTTAAATATCATGAAGCTGAGTTCCTTCCAGTTCTCTTTCTCATTAGGAGGACGAGAGAGGCCAGACTCTTAGCAAAGATTGGACAGAGATATAAAAGAGACAATTATGTGGTCTATTACCAATTCTGATAGACCTTATGGTATTTAAATGAACAAAGCTCTCTTTGTGATTTCATTAACATGATTTCTTTTCAGAGAATGAGCACTTCTCATCTACTTCCTCCATTTTGGAAAAACAACCCAATTTTTCTCAAGCTCATTTGAAAAAGAAGAGGTTGTTGGCCTCTCAGCGATTGATTGAGAATGTGTACAGTCTCTGAGTGTACCTGACTCACGGCTTATCTCAGCCTACACTAGGGCAAGAAGCACTATGTTATATTCCAGTGGAATAAATAGAGGTTTAAAAGCACAGAACATAATAACCCTTATTGATTTATAATTCCATGGCATTTGTTAGTTTGTTTTTCTCATTCTTTCTCTTTTTCCCTCTTAGGAAAATGAGATGCATTAACATCTGTGGCCAGAACATATTGTTCTGAAAGAGTTCAAATGTAATTTGCTGGATTTCTCCATTTAAAGTTTACCCCATTATGAAGATTTTAGTATTTACATATCATTTTTCCTTGTTCCCTTCTAAAAAGTAATTTTATACATTAGGTAGTATACTGATTAAAATGTGTACATTCAAATTTCCCATATTTAAAAAGCCATTATGGGCATAAACAAAAATAATGGACTCATGTGAACAATGGGCTTTTCTAATATTTCATTCTGGCCTATTTTAAGAATGACTAAGGCATAGAAATATTACTCTATATACACTATTGTACATATTGTATGTTATTGTATATACCTAAACAGATCCTTTTATTACTTATTATGGTGTTCAGTGTAAAAATCTGGGGGAGATTTTTCGTTCAACTGATATCTAAGGAGACACTGCCTCATGATCTCTTTCTTTAAGCTTCAGTGCTGCTTATAAAATATGAAACCACGTATTCTGAGCCTGCTCTCTGTATGAGTTCCAAAGGTGAAAGAAAGGAAGAAGTCAAGAGAAGGTGAATTGAGCATTAAATAAAGCAAGGATCCAAATCTCTGCGCAGTTAAGTTCTGGAGCAGGGATAGGAGCAACTTTTAAATGTGCTCTTGCAGATATATTACAGATTGCCCAAAGCTCTGAGCCCTTTCAACTTGGCCGAAGGTGGTATCTCTTCCTTTAAGCAGTCCATGGGGTTGCAAAGAGAGAGTTGGACATAACTTAGCGACCAAACCATGACAACAAAGGCTTGTTTACCGACTTCAACCCCTGGGACCGCCACCTTAAATGAAAGCTATTTGTTTCAGGTGTAGAAGTGGACAGAGATTTTGTGGGACCTGAAGCCTGTATAGATTGGATGGGCTATTTTAAGAAAAAATATAAAACTGTAAATACAATAGGTATATTGGAAGTAAATATTAAGAATAAGAAAATAAACCAAAACGAATAACTTCAGACGTGAAATCCAGGCCACTCTCCACCAGAATCTCTCTAGACAAGTTATTAGCAATGTTTAAGTGGAAATGATATCTGACTGTCTCCTGGATTTCCTCCCCTGCTGGTACACCCCTAGAATTTCCAGGCACCTTACTAAGGGAGGGTTGGAAAGCTGGTGTTTCCTTTGTTGCTTTTGTTCAGTCGCTCAGTTGTGTCCAACTCTTTGCAACCCCGTGGACTACAGCACACCAGGCTTCCCTTTCCTTCACCATGTCCTAGAGCTTGCTCAAACTCATGTCCATCGAGTTGGTGATGCCATCCAACCACCTCATCTTCTGTTGTCCCCTTCTCCTCCTGCCCTCAATTTTCCCCAGCATCAGGGGCTTTTCCATCAGGGTGCTTCCTTAGCATTCTGGCAAATCTGCCTTCAAGTCACACTTAGACAGTCCTTCCCTGTAAGGCTTTCCTAAAAGCCTGCTTTCAGCACCCCTGTCCTGAGCCTCCAAAGCATCTTGCGTGCACCTTCATCACAGCGTTCACCGCCTTAACCTGTAAGTGCTTCATTACAGGTCAAGTGCTTCATGCCTTAGGAATCTTTAGGACAGGATAGCCAAATCCCTCCCCATTCTACCCCTTGTTTCTAGCACAGTTCCTAGACCATACTATGCAGTGAATCACTCTTTTACAATAACAGCAAATAACGTGTACTACTTCCTATGTGCTGGGCTCTGTTCTACGCATTTTACATATATTCACTGTTACATAGCTATCATTATCATCAAAGTGAAACAAATGAGGAAAACGGAGAAGTAAAGTTTAAATAACTTGTTCAAGGGCAAATAACCAGTTCAAGCTGGAGCTTTGATTCAAACCCATGCAGTGTGCTAACGAAGTCTACGCTGTCAATGCTAAGCAATACTGCCTCTCAGAAAACACGGGTATTGTGGTTTTCTCTGGGTATATGCCTAAGAGTAGGATTTCTGGCACATATGGTAGTTCTAGTCTTAGTTTTTTAAGGAAACTCCATACTGTTCTTCACAGTGGCTGCACCAATTTACATTCCCACCAGCAATGACAATAGCCAGGACATGGAAGCAAACTAAATGTCCATCAACAGAGGAATGAATAAAGTAGATGTGGTACATATATACAATGGAATATTATTCAGTTACAAAAAGAACAAAATATGCCACTTGCAGAAACATAGGATGGACTTAGAGTCATACTGAGTGAAGCTAAGTTGGAGAAAGACAAATATCATGGCTTATATGTGGAATCTAAAAAGGTACAAATGAACTTATTTACAAAACAGAAGTAGAGTCACAGATGTAGAAAACAAACTTATGGTTATCAGGAGATGGGGGAAATGCAAATTGGGAAATTAGAATTGATGTATACATACTACTATATATAAGATAGATAAATAATAAAGACCTGTTGTATAGCACGGGGCACTCTACTCAATACTCTATAAAGGCCTATGTAGGAAGAGAATTTTAAAAAAGAGTGGATATATGTACGTGTATTTCCCTGGTAGCTCAGTGGTAAAGAATCTGCCTGCAGTGCAGGAGACGTGAGTTTGATTCCTGAGTCAGGAAGATCCCCTGGGGAGGAAATGGCAACCTACTCCAGGGTTCTTGCCTGGGAAGTCCCATGCACAGAGGAGCTTGATGTCCATGGGTTCTCAAAGGAGTCAGACACAACTTAGCGACTAAATCACCACCACAGCTGATTCACTTTGCTGTATACCTGAAACTAACACAACATTTTAATCAATTATACTCATATATATATATATATATTTTTTTTTAGGCATGGGTATAAGAATACTTGCTTCATTCCTGTTTTGAGTGGCATTTGAACTCTGCCTCAAGGCACTGCTTGTACAATGATCAGCTCCTGATTATTCAAGAATTGATAATCCACTTTATGGAATTGTGAAGCCTTTTCACCCCCTATAGCTGCTTGCCTGCAGGAAGCATTTACGTGCTTGTTATAAACTCCCCAGAGAGGAAGGCCAGAGTGGGGAGGCTGTTACTGCCATTATCCTGCACACTCTCCCATTATCCTTCCTGCTCCTGGCGACTGGGAAAGCTAAGGTTGCAGTGGCTTGTCAGGATGTGTGGATTTCAATATGTCACAACTCCTAAGTATCTATACTTACCCTATTCACCCCGTAAGGGCGGATCATCCAGACCAATCCTCTTGTTGGAAAGATATGTTAAGCATACAAGTGGAAGCTCAAGAATATGCACCTTAAGTAGAGTTGAAAGATTTTGAGTAGAAGAGTGACAGGATAAAAACTGTATTTGAAGAGGATTAAGAGAAGGATTGCAGAAGAGGAAGAAATGAAAGACAAAGAGATCAGTCATAGGCCAGCTGGCATTCCACGCAGCCAGCTTCCCAGGTGGACACTTACATTGCAAGCATGTCAACCATTTTCAGCATTTTACTTGAAACTAATTATTTGCTGAAATTGATTTTATTTTAATTTTTCAACTCCAATGAATCTCATCAATTTATTTGGAAAATCTTATGAAAAATTGTACTTTAGTTTTGAAGATGAAATGTGCAAATGCAACTGGGTTCATCAAAATGGTAAATAACACTTGTGTTTCCTAGCCAGCAAACAGGTAGTGCAGTGGTAAAGAATCTGCCTGCCAATACAGGAGATGCAAAAGACGTGGGTTTGATCCCTGGGTCAGGAAGATCCCCTGGAGGAGGAAATGGCATCCCACTCCAGTATCCTTGCCTGGAGAATCCCAAAGACAGAGGAATCTGGTGGGCTAGAGTCCATGGGGTTGCAAAGAGTCAGACATGACTGAGCAAGCACAAAAAACAATATTTACTAAAATTTCCCTATATCAAGGTTTACTTCTACTATGCAGAATTTTCTTTTAGTAAGAGTAAGAAATATTAGGCCATAGGTACAATTGAAATTTTTCTTTCAATTACAGACAGTGAAAGAAGGATGACTTTTCTATTGAAGAGATAGCTTTGGTGATTTTGTAATCCAGACTGTATATGTTTTATGCAACATTAATCTGCCTCATTTTGCTCAGATGAGAGGTTTTATATGTCATTCTCAGGCAAAATTGGTGACCATAACTGTGTAATGAAGTTGAGTTCCCAGCAGCTTATTAGGATTGGGTTCCTGAAATTTTTAAAAGCATACATGGAGCCTGGAAGAAATGAGCAGAATTATTCTGCAGTACAATTTCATTCATTTAGAAGGCACTCATTTGGAGTTTATGATTGTGCAGCAATAGCTGCGGTGACCTTTAACAGGGTGCTGTCTACTCAATGGAATTATATCAAACTGCTCAAGGAAAGCAAACTCTTATAAAGCATCTGCTATCACTTTAGAGGCACCATTTTAAAAGCTGAAAAATCGAAATAATTATTAGCTACCCATTTAAGTAGTTCTTCTAGAATATGTTATTAATGATACTAATTTGTGTTAATTTATGCTGGGAGGGATTGGGGACAGGAGGAGAAGGGGACGACAGATGATGAGATGGCTGGATGTGAGTCTGAGTGAATTCTGGGAGTTGGTGATGGACAGGGAGGCCTGGCGTGCTGCAGTTCATGGGGTCATAAAGAGTCAGACACGAATGAGCGACTGAACTGAACTGAATTGATTGCCGTAAATGCCACTTTGTTTTAGTTCTTGTAATTCCAACCACTACAATTCCTTTGTTTAATGCCATTTGTTCCATATTCTTAGAAGAAATGGAGTAGCCATCATGGTCAACAAAAGAGTCTGAAATGCAGTACGTGGATGCAATCTCTAAAATGACAGAATGATCTCTCTTCGTTTCCAAGGCAAACCATTTAATATCACAGTAATCCAAGCCTACGCCCCAGCCAGTAACACTGAAGAAGCTGAAGCTGAACGGTTCTATGAAGACCTACAAGAACTTTTAGAACACTGCAAAAAGATGATCTTTTCATTATAGGGGACTGGAGTGCAAAAGTAGGAAGCCAAGAAACACCTGGAGTAACAGGCAAATTTGGCCTTGGAGTACAGAATGAAGCATGGCAAAGACTAATAGAGTTTTGCCAAGAGAATGCACTGGTCATGGCCAACACCCTCTTCTAACAACACAAGAGAAGATGCTACACAAGGACATCACCAAATGGTCAATGCTGAAATCAGATTGATTATATTCTATGTAGCCAAAGATGGAGAAGCTCTATACAGTCAGCAAAAACAAGACTGGGAGCTGACTGTGGCTCAGATCATGAACTCCTTATTGTCAAATTCAGACTTACATTGAAGAAAGTAGCAAAAACCACTAGACCATTCAGGTATGACTTAAAATCAAATCCCTTATGATTATACAGGGAAGTGAGAAATAGATTTAAGGGACTAGATCTGATATACAGAGTGCCTGATGAACTATGGACAGAGGTTCATGACATTGTATAGGAGACAGGGATCAAGACCATCCCCATGGAAAAGAAATGCAAAAAAGCAAAATGGCTGTCTGAGGAGGCCTTACAAATAGCTATGAAACGAAGAAAAGTGAAAAGCAAAGGAGAAATGGAAAGACACACTCATCTGAATGCAGAGTTCCAAAGAATAGCAAAGAGAGATAAGAAAGCCTTCCTCAGGGATCAATGCAAAGAAATAGAGGAAAACAACAGAATGGGAAAGACCAGAGATCTCTTCAAGAAAATTAGAGACACCGAGGGAACATTTCATGCAAAGATGGGCTCAATAAAGGACAGAAATGGTATGGACCTAACAGAAGCAGAAGATATTAAGAGGTGGCAAGAATACACAGAAGAACTGTACAAAAAATATCTTCATGACCAAGAAAATCATGATGGTGTGATCACTCACCTAAAGCCAGACATCCTGGAATGTAAAGTTAAGTGGGCCTTAGGAAGCATCACTATGAATAAAGCTAGTGGAGGTGATGGAATTTCAGCTGAGCTATTTCAAATCCTGAAAGATGATGCTGTGAAAGTGCTGCACTCAATATGCCAGCAAATTTGGAAAACTCAGCAGTGGCCACAGGACTGGAAAAGGTCAGTTTACATTCCAATCCCACAGAAAGGCAATGCCAAAGAATGCCCAAA
The DNA here is from genome assembly GCA_917880005.1 of Nanger dama. Classification (NCBI taxonomy): domain Eukaryota; kingdom Metazoa; phylum Chordata; class Mammalia; order Artiodactyla; family Bovidae; genus Nanger; species Nanger dama. Next base: position 34,492,657 of record CAKJTW010000016.1, on the reverse strand, counting down.
CTACCGCACAATTGCACTCATCTCACATGCCAGTAAAGTGATGCTCAGAATTCTCCAAGCCAGGCTTCAACAGTAGTACATGAAGTGTGAACTCCCTGATGTTCAAGCTGGTTTTAGAAAAGGCAGAGGAACCAGAGATCAAATTGCCAACATCTGCTGGATCATGGCAAAAGCAAGAGAGTTCCAGAAAAACATCTATTTCTACTTTATTGACGATACCAAAGCCTTTGACTGTGTGGATCACAATAAACTGTGGAAAATTCTGAAAGAGACGGGAATACCAGACCACCTGACCTGCCTCTTGAGAAACCTATATGCAGGTCAAGAAGCAACATTTAGAACTGGACATGGACCAACAGACTGGTTCCAAATAGGAAAAGGAGTATGTCAAGGGTGTATATTGACACCCTGCTAATTTAACTTCTATGCAGAATACATAAGGAGAAACGTTGGGCTGGAAGAAGCACAAGCTGGAATCAAGATTGAGAGATATCAGTAACCTCAGGTATGCAGATGATACCACCCTTATGGCAGAAATTGAAGAACTAAAGAGCCTCTTGATGAAAGTGAAAGAGGAGAGTGAAAAAGTTGGCTAAAAGCTCAACATTCAGAAAACTAAAATCATGGCATCCGGTCCCATCATTTCACTGGGAAATAGATGGGGAAACAGGGGAAACAGTGTCAGACTTTATTTTTTCAGACTCCAAAATCACTGCAGATGGTGACTGCAGCCATGAAATTAAAAGATGCTTACTCCTTGGAAGAAAAGTTATGACCAACCTAGATAGCATGTTAAAAAGCAGAGACATTACTTTGCCAACAAAGGTCCATCTAGTCAAGGCTATGGTTTTTCCAGTGGTCATATATGGATGTGAGAGTTGGACTGAAGAAAGCTGAGCACTGAAGAATTGATGCTTTTGAACTGTGGTGTTGGAGAAGACTCTTGAAAGTCTCTTGACTACAAGGAGATCCAACAGTCCATTCTATAGGAAATCAGTCCTGGGTGTTCTTTGGAAGGACTGATGCTGAAGCTGAAACTCCAATACTTTGGCCATGTCATGCGAAGAGTTGACTCACTGGAAATGACTTTGATGCTGGGAGGGATTGGGGGCAGGAGGAGAAGGGGACGACAGAGGATGAGATGGCTGGATGGCATCACGGACTCGATGGACGTGAGTTTGAGTGAATTCCGGGGAGTTGGTGATGGACTGGGAGGCCTGGCATGCTTTGATTCATGGGGTTGCAAAGAGTCGGACATGACTGAGCAACTGAACTGAAACAAACTGAACTGAACCGATTCCATGTTGAGCTAATAGAATAGGTTTTGGCCATCTAAAAATAATAGAAAGGTATTTGTCAAATATCCACTGACATCATCAGAAATCATTCACTGAACACTTTTCAAGTTTGAGATCATTTTAGAGATTTTAAGACTGTGTTTTTACGTATAACACAGGTTTTTAGTGCTAAAGCCAGGTGATCTTTTGGAAATTTGAAAATTAACAGTTTCCTTGCCCTTCTGTTCATTTCCCAGGTAGGAAATGCCTTCTACTGAAGGGGATCCCCTTTCTGTAGCATGGCCTAAAAGTTAATAGATGCTCATGATTTTTCTTGAAAATTGGAGTGGTTAAATAATTGAGTGGTTCAGCCTTTTATATGAAGTGCCCTAAATTTTAAGTTGATGACAGACAACACAGAATCACTTGGTCATCGAAGTCCTGGCACCAGATTCCAGCTAACTATTTCAAATAGCAAATAGTTAGCAAAGGTCCAGGCAAGAAGGTATGTAGAAGATTCTAGGAGGAGAGTAGGCAGGCACCAAAATACCACACAGGCAGACAGGGCCCAGAGGGTCAACAGGAAAGACATCATCAAAAAAACAGTCTCACTATGGGCCCATATATGTCAGTTACATGCAAGGCTCCATGAAAGGTAAACAAGAGTTTCCATGTCTGAGAAACCCTGCATTCCTTTCTTTAGCTTTTCACTCAATGCTTGGTCTTAACTATTTATTGTATACATGGTCACCCAACTGTGTTAGCATCTGCCTAGAACTTACCATAGTTTCCCCCACTCAATAGACGCTGATTGAGTAGAATTTGTTGAAGATAAGTGGCACAAAGTAAAAAGGCTGAAGGGCTTCCCAGTGGCACGAGTGGGAAAGAATCTGCCTGCCAATGCAGGAGACTTGGGTTCAATCTCTGGTTAGGGAAGATCCCCTGAGAAAGAAATGGCCACCCACTCCAGTAATCTTGCCTAGAAAATGCCATGGACAGAGGAGCCTAGTGGGCTACGGTTCACGGGATCCCAAAGAGTCAGACACGACTGAACAACTGAGCACCATACACACACGAAGGCTGGAAAACGGAAGGACAATTTCAGGCAAGTTGCTCATGTGTGTAAGAATCATTCATGGGTCTCTACACACTTACCTCTGCATCTTATTAGTGAATGGGTCTGTCTTACCCAGGACATATCTGCAATCGGGAATGACACCCAACTTTATTGTCAAAACCTTTAGTATAATTTCCCCTTTTTCTTTCCATTCCTAAAGTAGAAGGGTGAGTTTGAGTAGGGAAGACAGCATAACTCTTAACGAACTGGGCTCAGTGAGACAGGGTCATGGTTCTACGTGGAAGCAGTAACAATCACAGTACAATTAATTAGCTAGGACTGAAAGAAGACAAAAACACACACTTACTATTAATAATTTACTATCATTCTTGCTTTTATCAGCTAAGCTGTGTAAACACGAAGCTGATATCATAAGAGCAGGCTACCTCAAGAGCAGTGAAGTAAATGGAGACTTTCTTCTTTTATTAAAAATATTTTGTTTTTGCACTTGAGCACTCCAGTGAGCAGCGGAGTCTCATGGTGAGATAATTCATGGGAAGCCATAGATTGACTAGGTTTTGTGGTTACGCCTAGGGGGCCATAACCAAATTACATACAGGGAAGAAAACTGCCATTGTGTATCTTCAAAATCTGAAGCTGTGTTTTACATGCAGGAAACTGATCAACATCAGTTGACTTAAACTGAGTTTGGAAAATGCATATAGTTCTGAAAGTTGTCCTTTAAACCATGTAGGCCGTAGAGATCACCCTATCAGTTTAGCTATAGGCCCAAGTGGGTAAGAAAAATATGGGATCATGGATGAAACAGCCAAAAGTAGAAGATATCTGGAAAGATAAATCAAGAAATCCGAATCAGAATAGAGAGAGTAGCCATGGATCTAGAAAAATCAATCAACTTCGTAATGCAAGTGGCCTGTTGATCAATTCTTCATCACATTATTCGCATTTCTGACTTTTGGTTTTGATAGTGTCAACTAAGAAACATAATCTGCCTGCATGTTCTTCAAAGAGCGAACTCATACTCCTATAGAATATGAACTAAAAGATGACCTAAACTTCTCTGCTCCTTTTGAGTAAAGTTTGAAAATCTTGTCCATTTCTAGAAACTTCAGGTAGTTAAGCAGTATCTATTCCTCAAATCTTGTCTCTCGTGATGTCAATAAGTACTATCTCTCATGATGTCAATATCTACATTCAGTAGCTTCAGTGTTCTTCTTCAGAAGCAGAAAACTCACTATATTTGGCAATGTGGAATTGAAGTATCATAGTTCTTTGCAGAAAATCATCTACACCAACATGTTTCAAATATAACCTGACTGACTAATACTAGTTTTTTGGAAGTTTTCTTCATAAAATTTCAATGACAGCAACTTTATAGCAAACTCACTACATAACTTGTTGGTGTGTGGGATACTGTTAAAAGAAATAATCTAACTCCTTATTCTACAAGGCTCACCAAAATATTGAGAGTGTTCATATGATGTCATGAATAAATAGTTTCAAAGATTAGGGGTTTAACCGAATATGTGGTTTTTCCAGAGGGACCCCTTTGACTCCAAAGCCATTGCCTTTTTAAACAACAACAACAACAACAATTCTTCAACTAGCAAAAGCTAATTTGGAAAGCTAGCTTAACTAGGAATGAAGAAAATTCTTTCCAAGAAAAAAGACTTGCAAGCTCTATTCTGGCATTTTTGCTAAAGAATAATTTGTTGTTGTGGTTCAGTCTCTAAGTTGTGTCTGGCTCTTCACGACCCCATGGGCTGCAGCACACAGGACTCCCCTATCCCTCACTGTCTCCCAGAGTTTGCTCTATTTCATGTTCATTGATGCTATCTAACCATCTCATCCTCTGTCACCCTTTTTCTTCCTGCCTTCAATCTTTCCCAGCATCAGGGTCTTTTCCAATGAATGGGTTCTTCACATTAGGTGGCCAAAGCATTGGAGCTATCAGTCCTTCTGGTGAATATTCAAGGTTGATTTCTTTTAGGATTGACTGGTTTGATCTCCCTGTGATCCAAGGGACTCTCAAGAGTCTTTTCCAGCATCACAATTTGAAAGCATCAGTTCTTCAACACTCAGTCTTCTTTATGGTCCACCTCTCACATCCATACATGACTACTGGAAAAACTAGCTTTGACTAGATGGACCTTTGTTGGCAAAGTTATGTCTCTGCTTTTTAATATGCTGTATAGTTTTCTCATAGCTTTCCTTCCAAGGAGCAAGCATCTTTAAATTTCCTGGCTGCAGTGCCCACCTTCAGTGATTTTGGAGTCCAAGAAAATAAAATCTGTCACTGTCTTCATATTTTCCCCTTCTATTTGCTATGTAATAATGGGCTCCAGTGTTCTTGCCTGGAGAATCCCAGGGACGCGGGGGGCCTGTTGGGCTGCCGTCTTTGGGGTCGCACAGAGTCGGACACGACTGAAGCCACTTAGCAGCAGCAGCAGCAATGGGATCTGATGCCATGATCTTAGTTTTTTGAATACTGGTGTTTAAGCCAACTTTTTCACTCTCCTCTTTTACCCTCATCAAAAAGCTCTTTTGATTCCAGGTTGTGACTCATCCCAGCCCAGCATTTCACAGAATGTATTCTGCATATAAGTTACCTAGGCAGGGTGGCAACATAGAGGTTTGATGTACTTCTTCCCTAACTTGGAACCAGTCTGTTGTTCCATGGCTGGTTCTAACTGTTGCTTTTTGATCCACCTACAGGTTTCTAAGCAGACAAGTAAGGTGGTCTGCTATTCCCATCTCTTTAAGAATTTTCTATAGTTTGTTGTGATCCATACAGTCAAAGGCTTTAGCATAGTCAATGAAGCAGAAATAGATGTTTTTCTGGAATTGTCTTGCTTTTTCTATGATCCAATTTGATCTCTGGTTTCCCTGCCTTTTCTAAATCCAGCTTGAACATCTGGAAGTTCTTGGTTCATATACTGCTGAAACCTAGCTTGAAAGATTTTGAATATAACCTTGTTAGGATGTGGAATGAATGCAATTGTATAATAGTTTGACGATCCCTTGGCATTCTCCATCTTTGTGACTAGAATAAAAACTGACTTTCTCCAGTCCTGTGGCCACTGCTGAGATTTCCAAATTGGCTGACATACTGAGTGCAGCACTGTCATAGCATCATCTTTTAGGATTTGAAGTAGCTTAGCTGGAATTCCGTCTAGCTTTGTTCATAGTAATGCTTTCTAAGGCCAACTTGACTTAACACTTCAGCATATCTGGCTCTAGGTGAGTGACCACACCACTGTGGTTATCTGAGTCCTTAAAATTTTTTTATAGTTCTGTGTATTCTTGCCACCTCTTAATCTCTTCTGCTCTAGTTAAGTCCTTACTGTTTCTTTCCTTTATCATGCCCATCCTTGCATGAAATATTCCCCTGATATCTCAGATTTTCTTGAGATCTCTAGTCTTTTCTATTCTATCGTTTTCCTCTACTTCTTTGCATTGTTCTCTTTAAGAAGACTTTCTTATCTCTCCTTGCTATTCTCTGGAACTCTGCATTCAGTTGGGTATATCTTTTCCTTTCTCCCTTGCCTTTCACTTCTCTTCTTTCCTCAGCTATTTGTAAAGCATCCTCAGACAACCACTTTGCCTTCTTGCATTTCTTTTTCTTTGGGATAGTTTTGATCACTGCCTCCTATACAATGTTATGATCCTCTGTCCATAGTTCTTCAGGCACTCTGTCTATCAGATTTAATCCCTTGAATCTATTTGTTACCTTCACTGTCTAATCATAAGGGATTTGATTTAGGTCATACCTGAATGGCCCAGTGGTTTTCCTCTCTTTGTTCAATTTCAACCTGACTTTCATAATAAGGATCTCATGCTCTAAGGCACCATCAGCTTCAGGTCTTTGTTCTACTGACTGTATGGAGTGTCTCCATCATTGGCTGTAAAGAATATAATCGATCTGATTTCAGTGCTGGCCATCTGATGATGTCTATGTGTTGTTGGAAGTGGGTGTTTACTATGATCAGTGTGTTCTCTTGAAAAAGAATACTGAGAGTTCTTTATCAGAAAGGCATAAATCATGCTCGGTTGTGTCTGACTCTGCAGCTCCATGGACGCCTGGACCCTGCCAGGCTCCTTTGTCCTAGGGATTCTCCCAGCAATGCCAGGGGACACCTTGCCGTCTTACCACTCCCTCCTCCAAGGGATATTCCTGACCTAGGGATTGAACCTGTATCTCCTATGTCTCCTGCCATAAATGGAGCCTTAAAAGCATTAGCTGAAAATGTTTCTATTCAAGAATCTATTGAGGTTAATCAAATACTGTGTTAGTGAAATGACCAATTCAAAGGATAGCTTGCACCTTTCCTTTCTGAAGACTCACATTTCCTCATATCACCTAAGAGCAAAAACTGTAAAATGCCAAAGTAAGACTATTAAGTAACAGAACAAATACCTTCTCCTCACCCACTGATGAATCACCCGTGCTCTTACTCTAAAGCACTCTTAGTTTCGACTACAAATTTCACACAGCAGAAATGAAGATTAAGGGGAGTGTTACTGGGACTTAAAATGGTTCTCACACAACAGAGTAAAAAGGAGTTCCATGGTGGAAAGAGAGCAAAGGCTAAATCTGTACTAGTTGCAGCCACTAGATTTCAAAGCATTTCCTGTGAACTCACAGATGGGTGCAGACTGCACACTACCCTCTCATGCTCGGATAAAGGTGTCAAATTATGAACAGTCTGATGACAATGCCTAGCTTCTTACCATTCTGTGCACATGTACACACATACACACAGATGTAATTTGAATCTCCCTGCCTACCCACCAAAATGTCACAAATATACACAGACATGCAAATCAAGAACATGCACATGTGCACGAATACACATACCAGCACATACCTGTGTGCACACATCACATGTGAACTGACCACAATGCACACTTACCCTCACACGCATAAATGTAAACACTTTGATACCTAGCACACAATGTATGTCCATGCACACACATACTTCAGATAGACACACACTCAAGCACACTCACATGTGCAACACACATGCACACATGCAGCTAACATGAACACCAGCATGAACACAGAGGTGCACGGGCATGCCTTAGGCAAGAACCCATATACGCAGTAAGACGCACACATGCAACTCGACCCACACATAGATAGACACGCATGTGCACAAATGGTAAGGGAGAAGACTCAGAAGATTCTAGAGAAATTAAATATGTCCCCATTAAAAAGCTTGTCAATTTTTGTTATAAACAAGAGAAATGGGGGAAAAGGGGAAATCAATACAAAAGGATAGAATAACCAGGTTTCAGGTTTTCAAGCCTTGAGGCATCCCTTTGCAGAATGGAGGTTACCATTTTAATTAAAAAGGACACAGTATCAAAGCCATAGCAAGCGATGGTAGGTGTGCCTAACTCCAAAATGCTGGGTGGCACTGCTTAATCCTCTAGATACACAATTCAGTTCCCAGCAGAGCTGAGCAATTTGATCAAGGACAGTAGGAACAGTAAACAGCAGAGGCTTGACTTACCTTTAAGCATGAACCACGAGTCCACTCCCTTTAAGTTCCCGTCAATATTTCATCTCATAAACAGGAAGGGGAAATGCATTTAACATAGAGATTTCTCCATTTAAAATTCTTTTTAGTTTCTAATCATAGATTAGAAGTTTGACAGTGATGAGGTGCTTATAATTTATGTATGAATCTGTTGCATTTTAAGTGTGCCCAGACACACATATGGAAAATGGAGAAGCGTGTTTTTATGTGGTGTTCTCTGCATGAACGATGTCCAGTTAGCACCCAGTACACTCTGAGGATGCAACAGTGCTATTTTAAACATGATTAACAAAATATAAGTAAGAAAAAAACACACAGCTTTCAATGCTCCATTTTATAACACATTCTACAAATAATTTTTGTGTGTAAAGAAGAAAAGCCATTCTGTCGTCTTCTGTAGATAAAGCATGATTCCTTACCGTCCTCTTGTGGTAATTTTAGTGAATGACGTTCGACAAAATCCCTCCACCTCCTCACCTCCCACCACCATTACTAACGATGACCCTCTACAGGTTCTTAGGGTAAACCACAGCAAACTGCTTGTACTTGACAATATTTGTCCTATAAACATGGTGCTGTCATGTGTTATGGTTCTAAAATCCTCTACTGATTGCCAGCATGTTTTCTGAATCCCCAGGATAATTCACATACCATATACTTGGATTTGTTTTAAATTAGAACTCCCTGTCTAACTGTAAGAGCGAGCAGAACTGTACCATACTTCCTGGCCACATTTTTATCAGTGTCTACCAGAAGGACCTTCTGATCCGCTAGAGCTGCTTCTCGCCCTCTGTTGTATTCTTGACCTCTGCTTTGTCCCTCCTTTCATAAAGGTCCCTTCCTGCCTCAGCCAATATAGATCCAGTTCTTTATTGCCCAGCTCAAGGTACCTTTCTTGGCTGTAACCGGCTTCCAAGAATCTGTGTCTGCTATTTTGATGGCCAAAATTAAAACCCTAATAAATTACTTGCTCTATACTGCCTAAATCTTGAATGTGCCCCATTCATAAAACCACTGATACCTATATGTTCTGAAGAAAGAATACCTCTCTGCTACCGATCTATGTATCAAACTATCTAATTTTATCTATCTATCCTTCCATCTATATTTACAGTAGGTACAATGATGTTCCCCCAGAGATGTCCATGACCTAATTACCAAATATAGGAATATGGTACCTTACATGGCAAAGGAAAATTAAGTGTGGTAATCAGCTAACCTCAAACTTGAAAGACTAACCACGATCATCAAGTTCTTCCAGTGTATCAGAGGAAGTCGTAAATGTAGAGAAAAAGGTAGAAGACAGAGGAAGAGATGGCAGCAGAAGTATTCAGACCAGCCTGGTCGCCTTTGAAGGAGGAAGAGGAAGTGAGTGAGCCAAGGGATGTGAGTGGCCTCTAGAAGATGGAAAAAAACAGAAAAAGGGACTGTCCTTTATGGCAGTCCTTTATGGTTTAGAAGTAATGGAGTCTTAAAGATGCAAATGTGATAAATCACTAACTCAAAAGCAGCAATTTATTTATTTATTTATTTTTTTTAAGAAGAAAGAAAATCTCACTATATTTTACTCAGGCCTTGTGGACCTAGGCTGGTGTCACAGACTTGGACCTAGGCTGGTGTCACAGACTTGAACCCATGCAGGCTTCGTTCCCAAGGCTGACTGACCTAAGGTCTTAACCTTAGACCTAGAGAGGATGTGCCAGAAAATGAACTCCCTCTTGGACATGGAGTGCCTGGTCCCCCTCCTGATGGCACCACAAAGTCCAGATCCAGTTGACTCTCCCTACACCTGGGCCAAGTGTAGGGCACCTGAAGGGTGGTGCACCCTCTGGAATGGAAGAGCTTTGAAAAGCTTCCTGGTCTTCACATCTCCTGCTGTTGGGGTTCCCAGCTCCAGCCTCCTTTTTCACAGTTGCCTACCTGGTATACAGCACCCTCAGTGGGAAGATTTGGCAGATGATGGTGTTTTTCTGGGCTGTAAAGTGTAAGAGGGATAAAGGAAAGGGACACAACCTTCGGGTGTTTCTGTGGGCACATTCCATACTTAACATGCTCTCCAGGACACACTTTCCCTGTCTCCCTTTTCACCGTTTACTAGAATAAGGTGTGAGGACGTGCTGCCGTCTTGTGGACATATCTCGCAATTGCAACTTTAAAATTACTAGTGCTCAGAACTTGCTATTCACCAGGCCTGTAGGGCTTATAACATCCCCTGCCCTCAAGGAATACCCCGGGGCAGGGCTGTGGAAAAAGAAGGTAAATTAGGCGGACTTCCAAATGCCAGTTTCAACAGAACATTATACTTGCACCATTTCAAAGAAGAACACGGATTAGATCCCCCAAATCATTATTAGAGAAGTACCCATCCAAAGATCAACAAAGTGTCCCTTGGGAGCAGTCAGAATTGCCATTAACAAAAACTCTGTATACAATAAATGCGGAGGAGATCATGGATGAAACACACACACACACACACACACACCCCAATCTGCACAGTTGTTTAGAACATAAACTTGTACAGATGCAGACCAGTAGAGAGATTTCTTACAAGAGAGAGAAACTATGATTAGATGAGCCCACTTCTGGAATACATCCAGAAAAAATAATTTGCAAAGATAACTACATCCCAGTATTCATTATAGCTCTACTGACAATAGTCACAACCCAGAAGCAATCAATGTCCATCCGAAGATGCATGGATAAACAACCTGTGGAACATACATACAATAGAATATCACTTGGCTACAAAACAGCGACATACTGCCGTGTCCAATAAGATGGGGAAACTCGAGATAATCATGCAATAAGTGAACAGAGAGAGAGGGACAAGAAACATAACAGCTTAGGATATCACTGATAGGTAGAATCTAAAATTGGATAGGAATACACTTATTTCCAAAACAGAAAGAGACTCAAGGACTTAGAAACCAAGCTGATGGGTTCCAAAGAGGAAACATGTGCGGAAAAGGATAAATTAAGAGGTTGAGATTAATATACACACACAATATATGGTATAGATAATCAATGTGGATTTATAGGGTAGGTCACGGGAACTATACTCAACACTGTCACAATCTCGTAAGAAAGCATGGTAAAATGAACAGTCACATGTATATCTAGAAATGAATCACACTGTTGTGTACTTCAAAGAAAAGAGCAGTTCTATTTCATGCTCAAGCATATAATAATAATGTAATTTTTAAAAGGGGGCAGAAATCAAAGCTGCCTATATTCCATCAGGCCTTGGGGACCTGGACTGGTGTTATACACCTGGACCCATTCAAGCTCCATTCCCAAGGCTGGACTGTCCTAAGGCTGTGAGATCTGGAGAGGATATGACAGTAAATGAATCTCTTTTAGAGCTGGAGTGCCTGGGCCCCCTCGGGATGGCACCACAAAGTCCAGCTGAACCAACTGTAGGGCACCTGAAGGATGGTGTACCCTCTGGAATGGAAGAGCTTTGAAAAGTCCCCTGGTCTTCACATCTCCGGTTGCTGGGTTCCCAGCTCTAGGCTTTTTTCACAGTTGCTCACCTGGCATACAGCACCCTCAGGAAGGAAGTTAGGCAGCTGAAGCTGTTTGTGTGGACTGTGAAGGGTAAAAGGGATGAAGGAAAGGGACACAAGCCTTTCGATGTTTGTGCTAACACATTCCACACTCACTTATACCCTAGGACAGACTTTCCCTCTTTTCCTTTTCACCAGTAACCAGAGTGGGGCATGAGGAAGTGCTGCCACCTTGTGGAAATATCCAACAACTACAATTTAAAACTTTTCAGAACTTGCTGTTCACAGAGTGGAGTGAAGTGAAATTTGCTCAGTCGGGAATGCCAGCCTTTCCCTTCTCCAGGGGATCTTCCCAACCCAGGGGTTGAACCCAGGTCGCCCGCACTGCAGGCGGATTCTTTACCCGCCGAGCCTCACACAAAGGAAGCCCAAGAATACTGGCGTGGGTAGTCTATCCGTTCTCCAGGGGATCTTCCCGACCCAGGAATCGAATCGGGGTCTCCTGCATTGCAGGCGGATTCTTTACCAATTGAGTTATCAGGGAAGCCCTCACAGGGTCCAAAGGGCTGTAAATATCCTCTGCCCTCAAGGGCGGTAGAAGAAGAATTCTAAAAAGGGCCGACTTACAAGATGCCAGTTTCAGCAAGTACATTGTCCTCGCACCATTTCAAAGAGACACCAGTTTGGATGCCCCTAAACCACCAGTTATAGAGATGTACCCATCCAAGGGGCTTCCCAGGTGGCGCTAGTGGTAAAGAACACACTTGCCAATGCAGGAGACATAAGAGACACGGGTTCAATCCCTGAATTGGGAAGATCTCCTAGAGGAGGGCATGTGTTCTTGCCTGAAGAATCCCATGGACAGAGGATTCTGGTGGGCTACAGTCCACGGGGTCGCAAAGAGTTTGATACAACTGAAGCGACGAAGCACGCAGCCAACCAAAGATCAGCGAGGTGTCCCCTCACAGCAGGCAGAATGACCATCAGCAAAGACCCTACATACAGTAAATGCTGCAGAGGTCGGTGGTGGGGAGGGGGGAGGTGGGGTGGTGGGGGGTGGCGGGGTAACCTCCCGCACAATTGTTTGAAACTTAAACTGGTACAGGCACTATGCAGACCAGTAGACAGGTATCTTACAAAAAAAAAAAAAAAGAGCTGCCTTATGATCAGATAATCCTACTCTTGGATGTGGCCACAGAAAATTATATACACGAAGATTACTGCACTCCACCACTCACTGAAGCACTACCGACAACACTCACAAGCCAGAAGCAACCAGAATGTGCATCCAGAGATGAATGGGTAAACAATCTGTGGTAAAACAGACAAGGCAATGCTACTCAGACGTAAAATAGCAGGCAGGCTGCCATGTGCTGCAGTTTGGGGGAACTCAGGGTGATCATGCAGTTAAGTGAACTGAGTGAAACAGGAAAGATAATAGCTTAGGATTTTACCTACAGGTAGAATGTAAAATCTGATAGGAAGGCACTACTTTCCAAAAGAGAAAGAGACTCAAGGACTTAGAAACCAAGCTGATGGCGCCCAAGAAGGAAACGTGTGGAAAGGGATAAATTAGGAGTTTGAGGTTAATATACATATACAAATATATAAGAAATAGATAATCAACATGGACCTACTGTAGGGCGTAGGAACTGTACTCAACAATGTCACAATCTCATTAAAAGCAGATTGTGAAATTAATAGCTGAGTATATATCTAGAAATAAATCACATTTGCTGACACTGCAAAGAAAAACAACAGTGTAAATAAACGATACTTAAACATGAAATAATAATGTAATTTTTTTTTTAATAAAAAGGAAGAAAGCAAAGCCTACTATATCCCCTCAGGCCTTGGGGACCTGGGCTGGTATCACAAACCTGGACCCCTGCAGGCTCCAATCTCAAGGCTGAACTTTCCTAAGGCTGAGGGAGCTGGGGGAATGGGCAGCAAATGAACCTCCCTTGGACCTGGAGCGCTTGGTCTCCCTCCGGATGGCGCCACAAACTCCAGATCCAGTTGGCCCTTCCTACACCTGAGGGTTTCCCAGGTGGCACTAAGGGTAAAGAACCCATCTGCCCATGCAGGAGACATAAGAGACACAGGCTTGATACTTAGTAGGGAAGATCCGCTGGAGAAGGGAATGGCAAGCCACTCCAGTATTCTCACCTGGAGAATCCCGTGGACAGAGGAGCCTGGAAGGCTACAGTCCATGGGGTTGCAAAGAGTCCGACATGACTGATGTGACTTAGCACTGAAGCATAGCTGAACCAATCAAAAGGCACCCCAAGGATGGTGCACACGCTAGGATGGAAGAGCTTTGAAAAGTCTTCACATCTCCAGCTGTTGGGGTTCCTAGCTTCAGCGTTCTTTTTTGTAGTTGCCTCACTCAGATTCACAGCATCCTCAGTAGAGAGGTTTGGCAGATGATGCTATTTCTGTGGACTGTAAAGGGTAAGAGGAAAGAAGGAAAGGGCACAAGCCTTTTGGTGTTTGTACTAACACATTCCACACTCATTTGCCACCTAGGCCACGACTTTCTCTGGCTCCTTTTTCACCAGTAACTAGAGTGGGGCATGAGGAAGTGCTGCCTCCTTGTAGTGGTTTCATGCAACTACAACTGTAAAATCACGGCTGCTCAGAACTTGCTCTTCACAAGGCCTGCAGGGCTGTAAACATCCCCTGCCCTCAAAAAAACGTCCCCGGGCAGAGCACAGCCCCGCAAAAGAGGGCTGACTTACAAGATGCCAATTTCAGCAGACACACTGTCCTCGCACCATTTCAAAAACCATAAGATTAGATGTCCCAAATCACCGATTATTACAGAAGTATTCATCCAAAGAACAACGAGGTGTCCCCTGGCAGCAGTCAGAATGGCCCTAATGAAAAATGCTACGGAGAATAAATGCCGGGAGGTCGTGGAAGAAAAGAAACCCTTCTACACAGTTGGTGGGGATATAAACTGGTATGCTGCTGCTGCTAAGTCCCTTCAGTCGTGTCCGACTCTGTGCCACCACATAGATGGCAGCCCACCAGGCTCCTCCATCCATGGGATTTTCCAGGCAAGAGTACTGGAGTGGGATGCCATTGCCTTCTCTGATAAATTGGTATACCTGCATACAATAGGAGAGACCTGGGTTCGATCCCTAGGTCAGGAAGATCCTCTGAGAGAGAGAATGGCAACCCACTCCAGTGTTCTTGCCTGGAGAATCCCATGGACGGAGGAGCCTAGTGGTCCACAGTCCACCTGGTCACAAAGGATTGGGCACGACTGAGCGACTAACATTACATTACTACTATAGGCGCTATGCTGAGCAGGATATAGGTTTCTTATGAAAAGAAAACGAGAACTTAGGACTGTGTTCTCATGTGACCCTTCCTTTGTGAGTACACTTCTGCATAAAAGCGACCAGTCCTATTGGGTTAGGGCCCTGTCCTGATGACTTCATTTAACCTGAATAACCTTAAGTCTCGGGACTTCCCTGGTGGTCCAATGGTTAGGAAACCACTTTGCAATGCAGGGGACACCGGTTTGATTGCTGATCTCTTACGGTACTAAGATCCCATGTGCCCATGCCCAGAACTACTGAGTCTGCTTGCTGAAGGAAAGAGCCTGCATGATGCCACAAAGATTCCACCTGCTGCTACTAAGACCTGATGCAGACAAATAAGTAAGTAAACAAATATTTTAAGAAAAGACTCTACCTCCAAATACAAATTCTTCCCCTACGTTAGCTAATTTTTGATCTTAGGCAAGATACTTATTCTTACAGAAGCTTCTTTTCCTGATCTGTGGTGAACAGCTAACACTAAACATCTCGTCTTCAGTTCAATTCATTTCAGTTGCTCAGTTATGTCCAACTCTTTGCGACCCCATGGACTGCAGCACACCAGGTCTCCCTGTCCATCACCAACTCTCAGAGCTTGCTCAGACTTATGTCCATTGAGTTGGTGATGCCATCCAGCCATCTCATCCTCTGTCATCCCCCTCTCCTCCTGCCTTTAATCTTTCCCAGCATCAGGGTCTTTTCAAATGAGTCAGTTCTTCGCATCAGGTGACCAAAGTATTGGAGTTTCAGCTTCAGCATCAGTCCTTCCAATGAATATTCAGGACTGAGCTCCTTTAGGATGGACTGGTAGGATCTTCTTGCAGTCCAAGAGACTTTCAAGAGTCCTCAACACCATGGTTAAAAACTATCAATTCTTTGGCACTCAGCTTTCTTTAGAGTCCAAATCTCACATCTGTATATGACTAGTAAAAAAACCATAGCTTTGACTTGACAGATTTTTGTTGGCAAAGTAATGTCTCGGCTTTTTAATACACTATCTAGGTTGGTCATAGCTTTTTTTCCAAGGAGCAAGTATCTTTTAATTTCATCGCTGCAGTCACCAACTGCAGTGATTTTGGAGTCCAAGAAAATAAAGTCTCTCACTGTTTCCATTGTTTTGCCACCTATTTGCCATGAAGTGGGACCAAATGCCATGATCTTAGTTTTCTGAATGTTGAGTTTTAAGCCAACTTTTAACTCTCCTCTTTCACTTTCATCAAGAGGCTTTTAGTTCCTCTTCACTTTCTGCCATAAGGGTGGTATCATCTGCATATCTGAGGTTATTGATATTTCTCCCAGCAATCTTGATTCCAGCTTGTGCTTCATCTAGCCCAGCATTTCACATGATGTATGCTGCATACAAGTTAAATAAGCAGGGTAACAATATACAGTCTTGAAGGACTCCTTTCCTAATTTGGAACCAGTCTGTTGTTCCATGTCCAGTTCTAACTGTTGCTTCTTGATCTGCATACAGATTTATCAGGAGGCAGGTCAGGTGGTCTGGTATTCCCACCTCTTGAAGAATTCTCCATAGTTTGTTGTGTTTCACACAGTCAAAGGCTTTGATGTAGTCAAAAGCAGAAGTAGAAGTTTTTCTGGAATTCTGCTTTTTTGTTGACCCAGTGGATGTTGGTAATTTGGTCTCTGGTTCCTCTGTCTTTTCTAAAACCAGCTTGAACATCTGAAAGTTCATGCTTCATATACTATTGAAGCCTGCCTTGCAGAATTTTGAGCATTAATTTGCTACTGTGTGAGATGAGTGCAATTGTGTGGTAGTTTGAGCATTCTTTGGCATTGCCTTTCTTTGGGATTGGAATGGAAACTGACCTTTTCCAGTCCTGTGGCCACTGCTGAGTTTTCCAAATTTGCTGGCATATTGAGTGCAGCACTTTCACAGCATCATCTCTTCGTCTAATTCTTGGTAATTGTTCACACATTCAGGAATCACCTGGGCTTTCATTAAAACATAGATTCTGATTCATCTGATCTAGGATGAGCCTGAGATTCTTCATTTCTCACAAGCTCCAGGTAACACTGCTGTTACTTATTCTGTTGACCACACCTTGACTGGCAAGGTCTGAGTTAATAGGTACAAAGCACTTAGGATACTGCCTACCACATCAGAAAATCCCCCAAACCTTGTCTCTGTCAGCATTATTGCAATCGAACTGATTGTAGATCAGTAGACTATGCCTTTGTGGGAATATGATTTTCTAGTTTGTACACCATAGCCCACCTTTGCCAAACTTCTTTCAGGTCGTCAAAAGGTGTTACTTTTGCACATGTCCTGGCCATCGTATCAGCTGTTTCCTCTGGTGATCTCTGTATCCTCCCTTCCCTGCAGAAGTTCCAGGAAGGTAAGAGTTTGTGCTTATGTACTAATGTAGCTTCATACGGAAGGCACAGGGGCTTCCCAGGTGGCACTAGAGGTGAAGCGCCTGCTTGCCAGTGTAGGAAACGTAAGAGACCCAGGGTCGATCCCTGGGTCAGGAAGATCCCTTGGAGAAGGGAATGGCCAACCACTCCAGTATTCTAGGCAGAAGAATCCCATGGACAGAGGGCAGGATACAACCCATAGGGTTGCAAAGAGTAGGACATGGCTGGAGCAACTTAGCATGCTCATTCACATGGTTGGCATAGAATAAATACTCAATACGTTTGTGTGATCTATTAATGAATGAATGCAGGGATGAATGGGTAGGTGGATGGATGGATGTCTTGGATGATGGATAAAAAAGCAGATATCCCCATTTTTAAGGGATTTTTGACACAGCATTGATCAGTGACAACTTGAATTAATTTTATTTAGCCTGGAATACTCAGACATATGAATCATCTCAAAATCTATAAACCCACTGTTAGTACTCGTCAACCTGTCCCCTTTTGTCCAGCTGAGAAGAATGTTTATGAATAATGGAATCCCTAACTGGGTGTTAACATGCGGCAAACATCTGTCCATGATACCTTTCATGAAGCGGTTACAGACTCAAGCTCATTTAACTTCAACTTCACTGTAAGCCTCAGATTACAGCTTCACTAGAGTCAGCAATCTCACTCATGGAGAGGGGCACACAGAAAGAAACAAACAAATACTGAGGACCGGTTCTCAATGAGCTCCCCATCATTACAGGGAAGACACACTACAGTTGTTCTAGTGACTGATCGTAGCTTGGCCGCATCATCCTCACAATTCAGAGAAGAGACTGTTTATGATTATTACTAAGATAAAGATAATGAACTTGTTGGCAGCTTGTGATCTCATAATTCATTGATCAATTTAAAATAAAATAGATTCTTCCTTTTTGGACTGGACAAACTGCACTCTTATCAGAAATAATGTTACACTTTCAGACAACAGGGCCTGTATCAAGCTTAATCAATCCTCTGATAGTATAGTGTGCATTCACAGAAATGTCTTAAAAATATATTCTGAGGATTTTACCTTGGTTGGAAGCATAGCACACTCGATTATGAAGGAAAGAAGCCATTCAGCATGTGCCTTGAGGCTTATTAAGTTCCCTGGGACTCGTGATAATGAAGATAAACAGCCTAACCTTTCCTCAACTTGCCACCCTGGTTACCACAATGTCTCATTAGGAAGAAACTCTGTGGGAAAAACATGGATAAATGCATGCCCTCTATTTTTACACTCTAATTTTCTTTTCACTCCACAATCTGGCTACTTTCTGAAGTCAGAGAACAGTGCTTTTGTGAAAGATTTTTGCTACAAAATTCTCAGCTTAGGTTTTAAGAGTTTAAAGTTGCAGACAGGTTGACAGAGTAGCTTGTAATAATTCTATAAACTGGAATTCTTAAGGGACAAATGTCAAGATGCTTTCTAGCACTTACAATAATTTCTAAAATTTGATATGCAATTATTCCATGTTCCATTTTTTTAAAAAAGAGAAAGGAGAGAGAAGAAGATATCAGACTATTTATGATTAGAAAAATCTATTACAAAGAAGAACAAAAGTAACAACATATACTGATCATTTCAATTTGATGATAATAGTATCCTAGTGCATTGTGTTAATTAATAAAATACAGCTGCTGAAATAATAATAATTTGCCTCTGCTTCTCTTGAATAAATAATAGGTGAAATAAACCACTGAAAAATCTTGCCTCTATTCTCCACTTTTTGAGATCAGATGGTCCACTGAAGAACAGGCTCCTGCTTCACTGATAGGAGAAGTAGGAGGGAAGGTGATAAAGCACAGGTATGGACAGAGAAAAAAATCATCCTTGCTATTTGCAAGAGGCACCAAAACTCCTGAATGGCATCAAGAACTCTTCTTGAGACTCAGAAGAGTTGAGTCACGATCCAACACCAGACAATATCTAGCTTTGCTCCCAAATAGGCTGTATATTTCCATGACAGAACTGAGAATCTGCTATGCTCCTTGGTCTCCAGTCATCTGCACGTATTGTTCTTATTCCTGGCTCACTTTTTCTCTAGCCTTGATCAGTCTCACCTCCCTTAACCTCACATTCTTTCTGGATAATCCCTATGTAGGCATCATGACTGTCCTCTGTCCTTTCGGATCTTCTAAAGTAGCACCACCTGACTTTGCAGTGTGCGCTCAGTCGCCCAGTTAAGTTCAACTCTTTGCCACCCCATGGACTGTAGCCCGCCAGGCTCCTCTGTCCATGGGATTTCCCCAGGCAAGAGTACTGAGTGGGGTGCCATTTCCTTGTGACCGCTTGTTTACATATCTGTTTCTCCCTTGAGATAGTATGTTCCTTCAGGGAACAGTGCCACTGTGCAACATTCTAACTCGAGACACTGGTGCAGTCTCTAGAACCTGGAAGACATTCAGTAAACAGAAGTAGAAGAATGAATGAATGAATGAATGAAACTTTCTTATATTTAAAGGAAAATCGAGGTATTTCAAGATTTAAATTAAGGTTATATCTGCCACTTCATGTGTTCATTAATTAACAATAATTCAAAATAATAGGAAATATTTCTGATTCCTAATAAGAAATAATCAGAACAATACAAATTAAAACCATAGTGTTAATATATCATTTGGGGAAGTCTATTTACATTTATTTTGAGAAGGAAGAGGAGAAACTGTATTCTCATACCCTACCCTTAAGAGTTAAAGTTTACATGTCCTATTTGGAAAGATGTTTGACAAGTAAGTAAATGGAAATTCACACACCACTTTGGCCCATTCATTTCACCATTTCACTTCTCTCTCTCTCTCTTTGTGCTCAAGTTGCTTCAGTCATGTCTGACTCTTTGTGACCCCATGGATCATAGCCCACCAGGCTTCTCTGTCCATGGGATTTCACAGCTAAGATTTCTGGAGTGAGTTGTCATTTCCTTCTCCAGGGGATCTTCCAGAACCAGGGATCAAACTCCATATATATCAGTTTAGTTTAGTCGCTCAGCTGTGTCCAACTTTTGCCTACCCCATGGGCTGCTGCACACCAGGTTTCCCTGTCCATCATCAACCCCTGAAGCTTGCTCAAACTCATTGAATTGGTGACGCCATCCAACCGTGTAATCCTCTGTTGTCCTCTTCTCTTCCTGCCTTAAATCTTTCCCAGCATCAGGGTCTTTTCAAATGAGTCAGTTCTTTGCATCAAGTGGCCAAAGTATTGGAGTTTCAGCTTCAGCATCAGTCCTTCCAATGAATATTCAGAACTGATTTCCTTTAGGATGGACTGGTCGGATTTCCTTGCAGCCCAACAGACTCTCAACAGTCCAACAGTCTTCTCCAACACCACAGTTCAAAAGCATCAATTATTTGGCACTCAGCTTTCTTCACAGTCCAACTCTCACGTCCATACATGACTACTGGAAATTGGCAAAGTAATGTCTCTGCTTTTTAATATGCTATCTAGGATGGTCCTAGCTTTTCTTCCAAGGGGTAAGCATCTTTTAATTTCATGATTGCAGACACCATCTGCAGTGATTTTGAAGCCAAAAAAAAAAAAAAAAGTATCTCACTTTTTCCATTGTTTCCCCCACCTATTTGCCATAAAGTGTTGGGACTGGATGCATGATCTAAGTTTTCTGAATGTCGAGTTTTAAGCCAAAATTTTCACTCTCCTCATTCATTTTCATCGAGAGCCTCTTTAGTTCTTCTTCGCTTTCTGCCATAAGGATGGTGTCATCTGCATATGTGAGATAACTGATATTTCTCCCAGCAAGCTTGATTCCAGCTTGTGCTCATCCAACCCGGCATTTCACATGATGTACCCTGCATATAAGTTAAATAAGCAGGGTGACAATATACAGCCTTGACACACTCCTTTTCCAATTTGGAAACGGTCTGTTGTTCCATGTCTAGTTCTAACTCTTGCTTCTTGATCTGCATACAGATTTATCAGGAGGCAGGTCAGGTGGTCTGGTATTCCCATCTCTTGAAGAATTTTCCACAATTTGTTGTGATCCACACAGTCAAAGGCTTTGGTGTAGTTGAAGCAGAAGTAGATGTTTTCTGGAACTCTCTTGCTTTTTTGATGATCCAGCAGATGTTGGTAATTTGGTCTCTGGTTCCTCTGCCTTTTCTAAACCCAGCTTGAACATCTGGAAGTTCATGTTTCATGTACTATTGAAGCCTGGCTTGTAGGATTTTGAGCATTAATTTGTTAGTGTGTGAGATGAGTGCAATTGTGTGGTAGTGTGAACATTTTTTGGCATTGCCTTTCTTTGGGATTGGAATGAAAACTGACCTTTTCCAATCCTGTGGCCACTGCTGAGTGTTCCACATTTGGTGGCATATTCAGTGCAGCACTTTCACAGCATCATTTTTAGTATTTGAAATAGCTCAGCTAGAATTCCATCACCTCCACTAGCTTTGTTCATAGCGATGCTTCCTAAGGCCCACTTGACTTCGCAGTCCAGGATGTCTGACTTTAGATGAGTGGTCACACCATCATGGTTATCTGGATTATTAAGATCTTTTAGTATAGTTCTTCTGTGTATTCTTGCCACTTTTAAATATCTTTTGCTTCTGTTAGGTCCATACAATTTCTGTCCTTATTTGTGGCCATCTTTGCATAAAATGTTCCCTTGGTATCATTAATTTTCTTGAAGAGATCTCTAGTCTTTCCCATTCTTCTGTTTTCCTCTATTTCTTTGCACTGATAACTGAGGAAGACTTTCTTATCTCTTCTTGTTGTTCTTTGGAACTCTGCATTCAAATGGGTATATCTTTCCTTTTCTCCTTTGCCATTCGCTTCTCTTTTATGCACAGTTATTTGTAAGCCTTCTTCAGACAACTCTTTTGCCTTTTGCATTTCTGTTTCTTGGGGATGGTCTTGATCACTGCCTCCTGTACAATGTCATGAACCTCTGTCCATAGTTCTTCAGGCACTCTGTCTATCAGATCTAATCCCTTGAATCTATTTGTTACTTCTACTGTATAATCATAAGGAATTTGATTTAGGTCATTCCTGAGTGGTCTAGTGATTTTCCTTATTTTCTTCAACTTAAATCTTAATTTGGCAATAAGGATTCATGATCTGAGCCACAGTTAGGTCCTGGTCTTGTTTTTGCTGAGTGTATAAAGCTTCTCCATCTTTGGCTGCAGAGAATATAATCAATCTGATTTTGGTATTGACCAGCTGGTGATATCCATGTGTAGAGTTTCTCTTGTGTTGTTGGAAGAGGGTGTTTGCTGTGACCAGTGCATTCTCTTGACAAAACTCTGTTAGCCTTTGCCCTGATTCATTTTGTACTCCATGGCCAAATTTGCTTGTTACTCCAGATATCTCTTGACTTCCTATTTTTGCATTACAGTCCCCTATAATGAAAAGGACATATTTTGGGGGTGTTAGTTCTAGAAGGATGTAGGTCTTCTTGGAGCCGTTCAACAGATGGTAAAAAAATCAACCTGCAATGCAGGAGACATGGATTTGATCCCTGGGTTACGAAGATTCCCTGGAGAAGGAAAAGGCTACCCACTCCAGTGTTCTGGCCTGGAGAATTCCATGGACTCTATAGTTCATGGAGTCACAAAGTGTTGGACATGACTGAGAGATTTCACTATATATATAAATCATTTACTGACATAATTAAGTGTATTCACTACAGCATTTGGGGTAAAACAGCATGAATGTATTTCCAGATGAAAATGTCTAAATAAAATTGACTATAATCACAAAAGACTGATATATGTAGCATTTAACATCTTGAAGTATTATAGATAGATCTTAAAAAGCATAATGATGTTGGGGAAAAAGCAATTTGCAAGATAATAATTTCTCCATGATACTATTTGTGTAAATAGACTCTTTATAAGCCAATACAATATATATGGTTTATACAAGTGCATTTATGTTTAAAAATATAGGAATTGGGTTGGAATGATATTCAGTGACCCCTTGATAGAGGATATCTCTGGGAAAGAATCTAAGTGATGAGATTTGGGGGAGTAGTCAGATATCTTCATTTTCTTCATAGAATTTTCAACTTCTCTATTTAAAACTAAGTTTGAAGTATAACACTGGCAATGGAAATCTAAGCACTGATTGTTCAGATTATGTAGTATATAACTATCTAGGTCTTCTGTGTTGTCCCTAACGATAGGACAGATAAAGGACGGGCACCAAACAACACTCTCAGGTTTGGAGATGCAGGTGGGAATGAGGCCACAGGATAGTGGACAGGATAATATCTAGCCCTACCTGTGGCAATGAAAGGACATCAAGTTAAGATGCCTGTTCATATGAGATGTCCCTCCTGTTACCCTTAGGCAATGTCATGACAATCCTGAGTTATTTAGAGAGGCTCATGAGTACTGTGAAACAAATGACTTGGGAAAAATAAAAGGAAAGTGATTACTGTGGAAAGGAAGGAATAAAATTGGCCAAATGATGTTGCTCTTGCTGAGACAGAGAGTGGAGAGGCAAACAAGCCGCCTCCCAGGTCTGGTTATTACAGATAACAGCTGTCTGAATGTAAGAATCAGCGTCCTGAATATGCAGGCCATCAATCAGTAGTCTTAAACTGTAAAACAACAACAAAAAGCATCCGTCGCACACGGCCCACAAGACAGTCACTGTGCTACCATTATTGACTGGTTTCTTAAAAGGAGATCAAAAGAAACCATATTCCATTTTCTTATAGAGAATGAAAGTGACAAGGATGAGAAGCGTGCAGTGTGTAGTATAGATAAACAAAAAGAAGGCTTTCCAACAAGTACATGTTCTGCCGACAGAAAGAAAGAAAGAAAGGAGAAAGAAGTTTGGTTGTCAATTGTAAAGAGGACATTAATTAAAATAGACTGTGAATCAGCGCTGTGTGTGTATCAGAGTACAGTTTTAATAAGCTATGAGAAGGACTCAGAGTGCTGAATGCCTCAGTGGTTTTAAACTGGGACCTTTGAACTCTGTTAATTTATATACTGGCTGTCATAAAATTCAGCAGACTGTCAATTGCTATCATAACACTATTGCTTTTACACTGACAGCGACAAGATTACCCTTCAATAGCAATAAACACGCAGAGAGGTAGAAGGCATTTTATTACAGCAAAAGCTGTCAGTTCAGTTCTCATCTGCCACTGCCCCACCCCATTAGCTTGACTAAGCTGCCCAGCTAACCTGGTTCTCAGGCCTGTTACTGGAAGTATAGAAATCAAAACAGCTGCTCCACTAAATCCCCTATGCTCTAATATTTTAGAATTTTATTAAACCCATCTAGTATGCTATGGCAGAGAAGGCAGTGGCACCCCACTCCAGTACTCTTGCCTGGAAAATCCCATGGATGGAGAAGCCTGGTAGGCTGCAGTCCATGCTAAGGGTCGGACACAACTGAGCAACTTCCCTTTCACTTTTCACTTTCATGCACTGGAGAAGGAAATGGCAACCCACTCCAGTGTTCTTGCCTGGAGAATCCCAGGGGCGGGGGAGCCTGGTGGGCTGCCGTCTATGGGGTCGCACAGAGTCAGACACAACTGAAGAGACTTAGCAGTATGCTATGGGAATTAGAAGAAAGAGAAAAGTATTTTGTGAAAGAAAAGCCTCTCTTTCAGTCAGCTGTGGAAGATGCATGCTATGGCATTTTGTAAATTTCATAAGTAACATACGCTTTAAAATTAGATATTGCAGAGGGACTCATGGGTGTTGGAAAAATACTGCATTATAAATTGAATATGGAAATTTGCTGTTTGGCATCTTACTTTCCTTTCTCTGACATATCAGAAAAAACATTATAAATAGTTCCCCTTCGAATCTGAAATGATCTGAAGATTAGACTCTCCTGGCCTTCAAAGAAATAGAAAATAATTTTGGAGTTACTGATAAATTTGATTTGTGGTTTAAAAAGGGTACCAAAGCTTATTTTGAAAGAACAAAATAATTTGTATTTTCCTGAGAGGAAAATGGAATCATTGTGTGAATAGGATTTGGAGAAATGTTATAAGGAAAATGGTAATATTGTTGGGGAGTGGTGGGAACATAAAAGGAAGAAAGTGACTAACAGGGAAGAAAGTGACTAACAGGGAAGATAGCAGAAAGGAGAATCTCCTTGTGATTGACATGGAATCAAAGAGCAGTAGGAAAACCCAGAAGAGAAATTAGATGAAGGTTGCCCCAGAGTCCTGAAATCCACTCCAGTCAGATAACTTACAGCTGTGATAGCTCAAAACACAGTGAGTGAAGTCACACAGCCCTTCCCCATCACTATAGTGCTGAGTTTTCCAGGCTGGCGATCTATTGCATCTTTTGCTCAGTCATCCCCTAGAGGGCTGTTGTTGTGTCTGTGATCAAACCTGCCTCAAGGCCACATCCAGGACTCAGCCCTCAGGAAGTTGACAAGTGAAAAGGTTAGTGGCAAACAACTTATCTTTACTTAGAAGGAGATGTTGAAGGAACCTGCTTATGTATCTTCTGTTCACATTCCATTGGCCCAAAGTTGGTCACATGGCCACATCCAAGTGCAAGGAAGGCTGGGAAATGTAGTCACCAGTGGTCTAGTGGGCAGCCATGAGCCCACATAAAGCTATGCTTATGGCTACTTCACATTGTTGTACGGAAGGCAGAAACCAACAGAACAATGTAAAGCAATTATCCTCCAATCAAAAATGAATTTAAAAAACAGAAGGATAAAATGGATATTGTCTAGTAAGAAAGTTCATAAAGAAGGAAGAGGGTCCACTGCTCATGAAGAGCTGAGTGGGAAATCTGGCAAAGGGACCTGAAGGAAATATTCTGAGTCTGCAGTAGTCCTTTGAGACCCTCAGAACTCCCACTGCTCACTGTGTCTACCTCCTATTTCTTGTTTTTGGCCATTGGCAAAATTTACCCATGGTAGGTGCAGACTTGACTGCATCAGCAGCTAGAATCTCCCTCGTTGAACCATAACAGTTATGCCTAACTGGTCTCAGGACTTTACTTGGGCTCTGATTAACTTGCCCCATGACCTAATTACTAGAAAATCCAGAAGAGAAGTGTAGCTCTCTGGGAGTCTGTGTAGTGATCTACTTGGGAATTCACACTGAAATGAATAAACTAAGGACCTGACCATAAGCTGGAATGAAAATTAATAACACCTTTGATACCAATATTTACATAGACATGAATGAATATCCAAAAGCAATCTACTCATATAATTTTAATGTGATTTAAATGCAGAGTCCATAGAGGGTAGATCAAAAACTATCATAGAGTATGGCAATATTTTCAAATTTCAGCCTTAAGTGAGGAATTCTATTAGTAGGTGCTACTGTGATAGACATTAATTATAGGAAAGGAAATTGGTTTTCTTTGAAGTGTTTTACATATTAATCTCTGGCAAAATTTAAACAATTCTAAATGTAGATTTTTTTCTCACCCAGTATTAAAATTACTGTGGATGTACATGTTGAATCAAAGAGGTATTTCTTTACGTCTAAGTTCCTGTTATATTACTGGGAACAAGAAAAAATTTCCTCTGATAGAATACGTCTGAGATAATATGAAATTGTAGTGAGGAAAATTTATTGATAGCTATAGAGAAGCTAAAGAATATTTCTAAGTAAAAAGACTGCTAAAGGAAAAGTTACACTCTATTTTCATTCAGTTTTAGTGTGGTAGTAATCCAACAGGAAGAATATGACATGTGTTAACCTCTACCAAGACTGTTTGAAATTTTGTAAAGGCCATATACAATGCATTTTATGAACGTTCAGTTCAGTTCAGTGGCTCAATCATATCTGACTCTTTGTGACCCCATGAATCGCAGCATGCCAGGCCTCTCTGTCCATCACCATCTCCCGGAGTTCACTCAGACTCACGTCCATCGAGTCAGTGATGCCATCCAGCCATCTCACCCTCAGTCATCCCCTTCTCCTCCTTGCCCCCAATCCCTCCCAGCATCAGAGTCTTTTCCAATGAGTCAACACTTCACATGAGGTGGCCAAAGTACTGGAGTTTCAGCTTTAGCATCATTCCTTCCAAAGAAATCCCAGGGCTGATCTCTTTCAGAATGGACTCGTTGGATCTCCTTGCAGTCCAAGAGACTCTCAAGAGTCTTCTCCAATACCACAGTTCACATCAATTCTTTGGCGCTCAGCTTTCTTCACAGTCCAACTCTCACATCCATACATGACCACTGGGAAAACCATAGCCTTGACTAGACGGATCTTTGTTGGCAAAGTAATATCTCTGCTTTTCATTATGCTATCTAGGTTGGTCATAACTTTTCTTCCAAGGAGTAAGTGTCTTTTAATTTTATGGCTGCAGTCACCATCTGCAGTGATTTTGGAGCCCCCAAAATAAAGTCTGACACTGTTTCCACTGTTTCCCCATCTATTTCCCATGAAGTGATGGGAACAGATGCCCTGATCTTCGTTTTCCGAATGTTGAGCTTTTAGCCAACTTTTTCACTCTCCACTTTCACTTTCATTAAGAGGCTTTTTAGTTCCTCTTCGCTTTCTACCATAAGGGTGGTGTCATCTGCATACCTGAGGTTATTGATATTTCTCCTGGCAATCTTGATTCAGCTTGTGTTTCTTCCAGTCCAGCGTTTCTCATGATGTATTCTGCATAGAAGTTAAATTAGCAGGATGTCAATATACACCCTTGACATACTCCTTTTCCTATTTGGAACCAGTCTGTTGGTCCATGTCCAGTTCTAAATGTTGCTTCCTGACCTGCATATAGGTTTCTCAAGAGGCAGGTCAGGTGGTCTGGTTTTCCCATCTCTTTCAGAATTTTCCACAGTTTATTGTGACCCACACAGTCAAAGGCTTTGGCATAGTCAATAAAGCAGAATTAGATGTTTTTCTGGAACTCTCTTGCTTTTCCCATGATCCAGCAGATGTTGGCAATTTGATTTCTGGTTCCTCTGCCTTTTCTAAAACCAGCTAGAACATCAGGAAGTTTATGCTTCATGTACTACTGTTGAAGCCTGGCTTGGAGAATTTTGAGCATTACTTTACTAGAGTGTGAGATGAGTGCAATTGTGTGGTAGTTTGAGCATTCTTTGGCATTGCCTTTCTGTGGGATTGGAATGCAAACTGACCTTTTCCAGTCCTGTGGCCACTGCTGAGTTTTCCAAATTTGCTGGCATATTGAGTGCAGCACTTTCACAGCATCATCTTTCAGGATTTGAAAAAGCTCAACTGGAATTCCATCATCTCCACTAGCTTTGTTCGTAGTGATGCTTTCTAAGGCACGCTTGACTCCACATTCCAGGATGTCTGGCTTTAGGTGAGTGATCACACCATCGTGATTATCTGGGTCATGATGCTCTTTTTTGTACAGTTCTTCTGTGTATTCTTGCCACCTCTTTTAATATCTTCTGCTTCTGTTAGGTGCATACCATTTCTGTCCTTTACTAAGCCCATCTTTGCACGAAATGTTCCCTTGGTGTCTCTAATTTTCTTGAAGAGATCTCTAGTCTTTCCCATTCTGTTGTTTTCCTCTATTTCTTTGCATTGATCGCTGAGGAAGGCTTTCTTATCTCTCTTTGCTATTCTTTAGAAACTCTGCATTCAGATGCTTATATCTTTCCTTTTCTTCTTTGCTTTTGCTTCTCTTCTTTCAAAGCTATTTGTAAGACCTCCGCAGACAGCCATTTTGCTTTTTGCATTTCTTTTCCATGGGGATGGTCGTGATCCCTGTCTCCTGTACAATGTCACGAACCTCATTCCATAGTTCATCAGGCACTCTGTCTGTTAGATCTAGTCCCTTAAATCTATTTCTCACTTGCACTGTATAATCATAAGGGATTTGATTTACTTCATACCTGAATGGTCTAGTGGTTTTCCCTACTTTTTCAATTTAAGTGTGAATTTGGCAATAAGGAGTTCATAATCTGATCCACAGTCAGCTCCTGGTCTTGTTTTTGCTGACTGTATAGAGCTTCTCCAAATATTAAAAGTCACCTCCAAGACTATTTTAAAGAACCCATGGAGTTTCCCTGGTGGCCCAATGGTAAAGAACCCATCCGTCAATGCAGGAAAGGAAGGTTCGATTCCTGGGTCGGGAAGATCCCCTGGAGAAGGAGATGAAAATCCACTCCAGTATTTTTGCCTGGGAAGCCTCATGGATAGAGGAGCCTGCCTAGCCCAAGTCCATAGGGTTGCAAAGAGTCAGACACCGCTTACAGACTAAACAACAGCAAAGCAGAACCCATAAACATAGTTGCTTATTTCTTGAAGATTGTTTGAGAAAGAATGTGTGAATCATATTAGATATAGAGATGTTTTATTTATTTTTGACTGCATGAAGAGGGAACATATCTATATTCACTAAGTCACTTTTTTAAATATATAAACTTTGAAGACTGTTTTGTATTTCCCATTTGACCCTCCAAATGTGTGTCACATCTTCCTACATGGATTTCTTTCTCTGAGGCTAATCTCTGAGGAGATAAAACAGTTTCCTTAACCTGTGGATTCAGAGGGAAGGACAGCAAATAACAAAGCCAGAGCCTATGGAATTTTATTCCACTTGTCTCTCCTTGCTGGCTCAGCTCTGATTGACTGCTCTCATCAGAGACTTTCTCTCCCCCAGACTCCCATTCATTGCTTCCTCCCCCACTCCAGTGTTGGGTTCCTCATGGTTTACTTTCCCACACCTTTATTAGCCCCTCGTCAAATAGCTTTAACTAGTGAAAACTGTCTGTTTTCTCCAGGGTCCCTGGCTGAAACAACATGCCATTATTGGACTATATCCTTATATATTACATTATTTCCCTAACACTTTGCATTTAGAGTTTTCTTGAATATTTTGAATCTAAATACTGTGGTAATGAAGATGGATGTACACAGTTCTAGGGGGCAGATTTGGTTATTTTTAAATTATATTTTTGATTGCTGATATGTAGACATGCTTACTAACATCTACCAACACTGATAAAATCTTTTATTATTTCTAATAGTTTAACTGTGGATTTTCATACATTTTAATGAAGATAATCATATGAGTTATAACTATGATTTTGTTTCTTTCTTTCCAATCTAGCTGTTTTTTATGCCTGTTTGTATCTTACTGCACTGCCTAGGACATATAATAAAATGTTGATTGCAAACAGTATTAATGGGCATTAATTTCTTCCTGATTTCAAAAGAAATGCCTATATTTCATGATTAAATATAAACTATTACTTTAGGATAAATTTCTAAATGTTGAATTATTCAAGCAATAGAACTGTTTTTAGCCTTTCTGGTATATATCATGAAATTTGGTCCCAGAAAAATTATAATATTTTGTATTACTGTCAATATTTTCTGAAAATGCTCTTTTCCATACAGTCATGCCAACACAGGAGATGAATTATATTTCTTTTGTTTTTTTATTACCTGATTTTTAAAAAGTTATGACTCATTATCATTGTCATGATAAATATGTAAACATTACAGAAAAATAAAATCTCCCTTCATCCTTCCTGATGTTTCCATTCTCATCTGCTAGAGATAATCATTCCCAAATTAATTTACTAATCTGTAATTATTTAAAAATAATGTCTGCATTTTATGGTACCTGTTTTAGGAGATTAAATTATTGAATTATTATTTAGAGGGAAAATACAGTTATAACTCCTAACTTCTTGATGAGTTTATAAAAAGGCTATTCGATCCATGCTAAAATGTATTTATGCAATTCTAAAATGGCAGAAACTAAAAAAAAATAATTGAGGTGCACAACTGAACATTACTTTCTCATTTTTCAAATAAAAAAAAAGAGTTTCATAAACATGGGAGACATAATTCTCAATTAGACAACAGATCATACAATTAAGAATGCAGACCCAGTCCCAGTGAAGACAAATAGTCTTTCTTTGTTCCATGCTGCTGCTGCTTCTGTTACTAAGTAGCCTCAGTAGTGTCCGATTCTGTGCAACCCCATAGACAGCAGCCCACCAGGCGCCGCCATCCCTGGGATTCTCCAGGCAAGAACACTGAAGTGGGCTGCCATTTCCTTCTCCAATGCAAAGTGAAAAGTGAAAGTGAAGTCACTCAGTCGTGTCTGACCCTTAGTGACCCCATGGACTGCAGCCTACCAGGCTCCTCCATCCATGGGATTTTCCAGGCAAGAGTACTGGAGTGGGGTGCCATTGCCTTTTCCACGTTTGTTCCATGGTCAAGCCTAAACTCAAATGTACTACAAGGAAGAAAAAGGATTAAGTTTCTGCTGATAGTCAAAAATATGATTGCATACTTGATAATGTATTTTGTTTACTATAAAACCACTTCACTAGTTTCTAAGCCCATGAAACTATACTTTCTATTTTAAAGTATTTCAGAAGCACTTTTTAATCATTGAGATCCATTTCTTTTCCCCATGTATAAGTGAGAGCTGGACTGTAAAGAAGGCTGAGCTCCAAAGAATTGATGCTTTTGAACTGTGGTGTTGGAGAAGACTCTTGAGAGTCCCTTGGACTGCAAGGAGATCCAACCAGTCCACCCTAAAGGAGATCAGTCCTGGGTGTTCATTGGAAGGACTGATGTTGAAGCTGAAACTCCAATACCTTGGCCACCTGATTCGAAGAACTGACTCATTTGAAAAGATCCTGATGCTGGGAAAGATTGAGGGCAGGAGGGGGAGGGGATGACAGAAGATGAGATGGTTGGATGGCATCAGCAACTCAATGGACATGAGTTTGGGTAAACTCTAGGAGTTGGTGACGAACAGGGAGGCCTGGCATGCTGCAGTCCATGGGGTCACAGAGTTGGACATGACTGAATACTGAACTGAAATGATAAGTTCTTAAAATTACTTTAGAGATGAGCCCCAAGTTTGGGTCATTTTTCTCTAACATAAATGCTAAACTAAACTAAAAACAAACCATTTCAATCTACCTGCTACATACAGTTTTCCAAAGTGAGATGTTTGTTTCCTAGCTCCATAAATGTAAGTCATAAAAACAGTAAATGTTGACAGCTTTACTCCACCTGAAATTTACATTAGGTAGTCACTGGTCTATGGAAGGTACAATGTCTATGAGAGAACTCATCAAAAATATAGATATAAAACATACACCTGCCTTTTGTCTCAGAAGGCTGCATGACTTTCATCTCATCCCATAAATAATGGAGGCATCAGCACATCTATCTGCACACAATAACAAATCTCATTCTCTTGGTAATTGTAAAAACACTGAAGCCTGTTATTGACCTTGTGTAAAAATACAGGCACGGGACAAAAACATGAAGAAACTTTTTGTCTGCCTATATTCACTTTCTAAAGCCCCATCACACACTTTGAAAACCATTAAACTAAAAGTCAGTGATGTGAAAAGACAGAGGAAAAATATATTATCAAATAAAGCAAAGCAGACAAGTTAAATCAAAAGATGCATTCAACCATACCATGTCACTCAATGTTCCTATTTTTCTTAGCTTAAATTATTTTTGAGAGATTTGCATTAAGGGAAGGCTAAAATCTTAAGATCTCAAAACTATGACTTATATACTGTTACTTCTCACTTTGCTAGCTCATTTTGCAAATGAACAGTTTCTATGGATGTATTTTCAAAGTATGAAACTTTTCCTACATTGTAAGAGGGCATATAGTCTAGTTGAGTTACATTGAAAATGATCAGCAAATACTTCTTGCAAATGATCACCATTTGCAAGTAATCATTTTATCCTCATCCTGTTCTCTGTCAGGGCTCTGAAACTACAATATTATCCGTTGCCCCAGGGAGTATAATATACATACATTGTCGATAGATGACATAAAAATAATGTCATTAAGTCTTCCAACAAGCAGTGTTCAATAATTACCATAATAGCCTGGAAGAGGGAGAGAGAAATATAAACTACAGCAGGGAAAATAGGCGCTTTAACAGAGGTCAAATTTGAGCTGGTTCATCAAGATTGGAGTTAGAAAGATGATTGCTGTGTTGTCTTAGTCGCTCAGTCCTGTCTGACTCTTTGTGATCCCATGGACTGTAGCCCACCAAGCTCCTCTGTGCATGGGATTCTCCAGCAAGAATACTGAAGTGGGAAGCCATGCCCTCCTCCAGGGGATCTTCCTGACCCAGGGATTGAATCTGCGTCTCTTCTTCCACACTGGCAGATGAGTTCTTTACCACTAATGCTACCTCAGAACTGCCCCCCCGCCCCCCGCCAACCTACTCTTCCAATACTAGGCAGCACATTTTAAAGAGTTTATTTAGAGCACTTCAAGGTTCATAGCAAAATTAATGAATTGGTACAGAGATTTCCCATATGCACCCTTTACCCACACGAGCAGAGGCTCCTCTGTTATCAGCATTACCCACCGAGTGGTACATTGGTTACACCTGAGGAATTTATATTGCCACATCATTTCATTCAAATATCCGTCATTACTTGGGTTTGTTCTCAGTGTCATACATCATATATGACAATTTGATCAAAGTGCTTCATCTCCCTGAGGCCAGGAAGAAACTTAGACTCTTTAATTCTTGGTACTAAGAAATTATCACAATTTTCTCATAAGGTCAAAAAACTTTTACCATCTTGGATATTGGAAGCCATTTGAACCATAAAGCCAACAGTTAAGTGATAATGAAGTGATATGAATGATGGGTTGGGTTATAGGAGGTAGAGTGAATTAATCAATTAAAATATTGTTAAAATTATTGAGACAGTGGATCCTGAAAATATTTAAAGGTGAAGGATTTAATAGAAGATGTGCTGAAGGATGGGAATAGAAAATAATGAAAAGGGTTGAAAAGGAAATAGCATAAAGAGAGAGAGAAACGGTTCATTTAAAGTAGGTGGATGAAAACTTTATTTTAGCTAAAACAAATAATTCCACAAATATTTACCAGGAATCTAACATTTACCAGCATAGGGCTAGAACATTATAAAACTTATATGAACTAATTCTTATAAAATCATTGTTATTATTTTTTATATAAAAGATGAGGAATGACTCAGAGAAATTTAAAAACAACAACAGCCTTGTTCCAGGTCCCATATTCTTTCAGCTCTATCATGCATCTTCTCTTTCAGATAAGATAAAATATAAGAGAAAGATGAAAAAAAACTTGCTTAGTTGTATTTACATTAAAAATATTGATGAGGAGTTACTACCTAATTAGCAGTTCAATATTATGAAGAATTTAGAATGACACATTTATTTTCATTACTCTCCATGTTTTGAAAATTAAAATTTCTTTGTACTCTAAGTATAAAAAATCTGTTCATTAGTGATAAACCTGATACAATTAAACTTGACTTTCAAAATTAAGGAAGGTTTGAGAAAAGTAATCTCATATAATGTGCAGTAATAGAACATTATCAAAGGGAATTAAGCACATTGCATGTGAAGTCCTCTAAACTATGTTTATAGTGCTACTTATTTGGATCATTCAGAACATATAAATACTGAGAATTTTTCTTGGGTATTTTTGTTTTTCTTCCTGTTGTTTCAGGAGATTGAGTCAATTGTGCATATTTTATCAAACATTTGTCCATTCCCCATTTCACAATGTCTGGAAATATGCTCAGTTAATGTTTGTTGGCTGAATGACTGACTGGCAGGCTGTTGGACCAGAGATAATATTTTTGATCTAGAAGAAATAATTAGCTAAACAGTTTAGAATAATGTCATTCTTTTGTTTGGGATTCTACAGGCTCAGCATTTCATTAAGTACTTTCCCACATTCTTACAAGAACCTCAAGATCCACCCCTATGCCTACCCACACCTTCTTTTCGACCTCATCTCCACCTTCTCTCCCTCTTAGTGTCTCCAGTCGAGTCACACTGGTCTTCTTGCTATCCTCAAATGGTCAGACATATGTATATCTATGGTGGAGTTTGCTGTATCATTTCCTTTTCCTGGGACATTCTTCCCATTTTCTTTCTTCCTTCAGGTCTTTGCTCAAATCTCATCCTCTTAAAGAGAACTATAAGAGCACCTTATTTAATTGTGCTACTAGTTGCCACCTCTAGCCCTTAGCAGTTCCATTTTTTTTCTCTGTTCTTTTCTTTTTCCTATAGCACTTATTCCCCTGATGGATCAGATGGTAAAAAATCTGTCTGCAATGCAGGAGAGCTGGGTTCGATCCCTGGGTGAGGAAGATCCCCTGAAGAAGGGAATGGTAACCTACTCTAGTATTCTTGTTTGGAGATCCCATGGGCAGAGAAGCCTGCAGGGTACAGTTCATGGAGTGACAAAAACTTGGACATGACTGAGCAATTAACACTCGTATTTTCACTGTCATAGCTCTTATCACATTTTAATACTACATGTAGTTCATTTAGAAATTAAATTTGTTTATTACTGTCCTATTGCATTTACATGCCCAGTGAAAGTGGGAATCTTTATCTTTCTTGTTCACTGATGTATCCTGAGTATCCAGAATAAGCCCTATGTCCAAAAATATTTTTCAGATGAGTGAATGAATAAGTAATAGTAATGGTTAATGCTTTCCAAAAGCATCTACTTTCTAAGAAAATTAAATATTAAACTGCCTAATAAGCATGATTGTGATTTTCTTTTTCACTAAAGGAAAAAAACAGGAAACTGAGATTTCAGTTGAATAATATGCCCAGACTTTCATGGCTAGTAACTAGATGTATAACTCCAAATCTCTAAACCCTCTCCACACGTTGCTGAGACTAGAACATACTAAAAAACATGTTAGCTCTTTGCTCTTAGTGAAGACTTATCATCATCCAAAGATAAGGATTAAAACATGGAAGCTATTTTGCAACAGAAGGAAAGTCCTCTGGGGAATGATGCTGTAATATGATCAAATTTATATTTTATTCAAGATTGAATGATGCACTATAGCAATATTTCTGGGAGAAGAAAGGAAATTTTTTTCTTAAACTCTGTGACTATTTTCTCCATCTTTCTTTTGCTGCTAATTATGCTTGGATTCATAAGCTAAAACTTACTCAAAACATATATGTAAGTTTATCATTCTTTCACACTCAGAACAACTGCATAATGATTTCATGCAATATCTATATTACAATAAGGTAAATTATTATTCTAAAATATTTTGATGATTTCTATTTTAAAGTTTCATTTTTGAGATAAACAGAGCTTTTCTGTCATACTACTCAATTATTATAACCCTCTTTCTGCCTCACTCAAACTGGGTGTCAGAGGTCAGTTAAATTAAAAAAAAAATTATTTCATTTTTTAATGTTTGTTTTTGTTTGTTTATTTTTAGCTGTGCTGAGTCTTCACTGTTGCATGGGCTTTCTCTAGTTTTGGTGAGTGGGGGCTACTCTCTGGTTGCAGTGCACCAGGTGCTCATTGCAGGGTCTTGCTGCAGAGCACAGGCTCAGCAGTTGTGGCACACAGGTTTAGTTGTCCCGAGGCATGCGGGATCTTCCTGGATAAGGGATGGAACCTGTGTCTCCTGCAATGGCAGGTGGATTCTTTACCACTGAGCCGCCAAGGAAGCCCTGAAAAAATGTTTTAAACTTGTCAACAACATGCATGAAGTTCCAGCAGCTTAGAAATGTCTCAACTATTCAATCTTCTGAGAGTAATAAAGCATGTTAAAATGCAACAAAACCTTAAAATGAGGATTGTAGCAAGAGAGAAAATCTCCAACTTCTAAAAATTTCCAAACTACAAAAGTTTCCATTATAAAGCAACAAGAAAAAAGTGCATTTTAATTTGATGCAATTGCAGCATATGACCAAATGGGAAATGGTTCTACTGTGAAAGGCAATCTCCCCTTTGTCAAAGCTCTGACAAGCCAAAGATGACTTACTTATTGATCTTTCTCTTTGCAAAATAGAAGAATTGACTAAAGAAAGGAAAAAAAGAAGGTAGAGTTAAGTAAGCTTCATTAAAAAAACTAATGAAGGCAAAGAAAATTTACCAAAAACTTATGATACATGATGTGTATCAAAGAAAAACACTTAAGTTTTCAGTTGTGATAAGTGGAGACATTTATTTTTGTATTTTGGAATACTGCTTCTTTCCTTTTATAGGGAGACTGTACCACCTTGAAAATACTGTTTTGGAGGGGCTGCTACCAAAAACTACTTACTCTCCTCCCCCTCCCCCACTAGTTTGCTCTTTCCTTCGTTCCTTCCCTCCCTTCTTTCTTTTTCATTCTTTCTTCCCTTCTTACTTTCTCTGAGTTCATTATTAAAATTACATAAAATACATAAAATAAAACTGATCATTTTAACTATTTTAAGTGTACAGTTCTGTGGCATTAAGTACACTCACATTGCTGTGTAACAATCCTTTTTTACACTTATAAATAAAATACCTTACTCTCATCCCAGGCTTCCCAGGTGGCGCTAGTGGTAAAGAACCAGCCTGCCAATGCAGGAGACATAAGAGATGTGGATTGGATCCCTGGATCCCTGCATCAGGATGATTTCCTGGAGGAGGGCATGGCAACCCACTCCAGTATTCTTGCCTGAAGAATCCCAAGGACAGAGGAACCTGGTGGGTTATGGTTCATAGGATCTCAGAGTTGGGCATGGCTGAAGCGATTTAGCACGTGCACACACACTTTATCATCTCACCTGCTTATCTTGTTCACCTGAGTCACATAATAGGAAAGTTAAGGACAAGGAGAAAGATTTTAAGGCGTTCTATAACCACATGATTTTAATTTCCCAAGTGAAGTATGTGATATAAGAACATTGATGAGCCTGGCAATTAAGACATTTTGTTCGCCTTTACTTTTTTTTTTTTTTGCCCTTTTGGGTAAATTCATGTAAATCCCACCACTCTATTCCAAATTGTGTTCCTTGGATTACCAGTTCTGGGGATGTTTGTAGGTGATGCCCAGAAAAGGAGTATATGACCAGATAATTTTGGACCCTCTAGGTTAGCAGGTTTCATCTGTAGGACTTTCTTAAAATGTCTCATTTGTTTATATGCATTGTAACTCCAAGTAAGAAAGGTGACCTTCAGGTTTTACAAAGATGTTTAAACACTGAACTGTGATATCACTTGAGAATATTTTAGGGCTACTTCGCAATGGAGTATACTTTGAAAAACATGAGAATCTCTTCTACAGATGTGTCATTCAGATTTTTACAATATCATTTGGTACTTAAAACATAAAGATAAAAAACTTTTATTTTATTTTGATGTTTACTCATTTGGAAACCTGCCATTATTTTTCACATCCACCATCTGTCCTGAGCTGCCCACTGGTTGCCTCAAAACTGTATCTTTCTGCCATTTGTTCATCTAATGCTTTTACTCTTGAAATTCTATGTGTGTGTGCTCAGTCGTGTCTGACTCTTTGAAACCTCATGACTGTAGTTTGCCAGGCTCCTCTGTCTATGGAGTTTTGGCAAGAATATTGGAATGGGTTGCCATTTCCTACTCAGGGGATGTTCACCCAGGGATCGAACTTGCATCTCCTGCATTGGCAGGCAGATTTGTTACTACAGAAATTGTACTTCCCTTCAAAAGTGGCTATGACAGGCAATATATATATAGTGAGAGGGAGAAAAGAAATTCATTATCTAAATCTTAACAAACAGAAAGCCCAAAGCATACTGAGGAAAGCCTTGCAAGTGAGGTGGCTCGGGAACTCTGTGTTGTGGCCAGGTATCAGGAAACTCTAATGAGGCCGTCTCCGCTATCCCCCTGCAGACTCTCCTCCCAGGGGCCAGCACTGGACATGTCCTCACAGGGATGGATTGATCACTCTTCTGTTTAATACTGTGTTCACATTGTCCCCCTCACCCACCAAAACCCACCACTACTTTAAAGAAAAGACTGACTTTTCCAGCCACTAGGAGGAGATCATAGTGTTCAGTTAAACCTCTGATTAAGGAAGAGAATGGGTCCCAGACCCCAGCCAGTGCCAACAGAACATTAGCTCCCAAGCTCACTGGCTTTTCACTTAAAATCACTGGCTTTTCGCTTAAATTTTGATCTTCAGCAAAGTCAACACAGAACCACCAACACATACTAAGAATAACAGAACTTTGTGCATATAACAGAACTTTTTACCTATCTTTACTTACAGCATATTCTGTGGTAGACAAAAAACATGTGAACCCATTGGCATTGGAAAAGTCTTCATTTAAAAAAAAAATTATTTATCTGTTTGGTTCCACTGGGCCTTAGTAGTGGCACTTGGGATTTAACCATTCCAGTTTGAGGGTTGCTCTCTTTCACTGACTCTCTCTCCATCAAAACTTCTGTTTCTGCCCCCTCTCTACTTGGCTTAGTGCCTCTTTCAGATTCACTAACCATCCTCTTAGCTTAGTTTCAACAAGAAGCATGATCAGTTATGAAAACAAAAGTGAAAATAACAGGGAAGGTGGGGTATGTAGAGGCAACATCTGCTTTGGGTGTTATGACAAAGTATTCACCATAGACAAGTATTGTGGATTGAACTGTGTCCCCCAAAGATATGCTGAAGTCCCTAATCTCCAGTACCTGTGAATATGACCTTATCTGAAAATAAGTGCTTTGCAGATACAATCAATTTAAAATGAGGTCATAGTGGATAGTGAAAGTCGCTCAGTCATGTCCGACTCTATGACCCAGGGCCGAATACTGGAGTGGGTAACAAGAATACTGGAATGGGTTGCCATGTCCTACTCCAGGGAATTTTTCAATCCAAGGATTGAACCCAGATCTCCCACCTTGCAGGTGGATTCTTTACCAGCTGAGCCACCAGAGAAGCCCAAGAATACTGGAGTGGGTAGCCTGTCCATTCTCTAGCAGATCTTCTCAACTCAGGAATCGAACTGGGGTCTCTTGCATTTCAGGCAGATTCTTTATCAGCTGAGCTACCAGGAAAGCCCTAAATCCAATGACGCATATCCCTATAAGAAGATAGACATTTGGAGACACAGCGGGGAAAAGCCATGTGAAAATGGATTAAGGATTGGAGTGATGTGACTACTAGACGAGGAACATTAAGTATTGCCAGCAACCCCTGGAAGCTCTAAGAGCCAAGGAAGGATTCTTCAAAGAGCATTAAGAGGAAGCATGGTACTTCCCAGCCCTTGATTTCAGATTTCTAGCCTTTAGAACGATAAGAGAACATGTCTCAAACCACTCACTTTATGGTAATTTGTTATAGCATCCCTAAGAAACTATTATACAAGTGAGTGCAAAGGTCTAATAGCTGCAAGAAGAAAAGGAAAATTAATAATTAGGGAAGAATAAAACCCAGATTAACTTCCTAACAAATTATCTGGTACATCAAGAAGTTCACACAGGAGACAGTACCATCTTACAAGTTATCAGTAACTGGTTACTTCCACTTTACAAATATGTATTGGATACCTCTTCTGGGCCACTGGAAGGTAAATTGACCATGGCTTACCCTAAAAGCCATGGAGCTTCCCTGGTGGCTCAGGCAGCAAAGCATCTGCCTACAATGCGGGAGAGCTGGGTTCAATCCTGGGTTGGGAAGATCCCCTGGAGAAGGAAATGGCAACCCATTCCGGTATGCTTGCCTGGAAAAGCCCATGGACGGAGAAGCCTGGTAGGCTACAGTCTATGGGGTTGTAAAAGAGTCAGACGTGACTGAGCGACTTCACTTTCTTACCCTAGAAGGAGTAAAACGCAATGGATGAGCAATAGACATAGGACCACAAGCTCTCCATAAGTGTGTAAGGATACTTTCGAGGTAGAGAGAAAGAGAATTTAATATGAACTTGAAGGTCTGGAGAACACTTCCTCCAGAAAATCAAGCCTTGCCTGGGTCCTGCTTGCTGAGTAGGCATTGGACAAGGGAAGGATGGTATAGAGAGCATCTGAGGCATCTAGAGCATAACCAACACCAAAGGTGTAATAGGGTGTATGACGACCAACCGTGTGTTCTGAAAGGGCAAACATTAATATAGAAGGTAAGCCCAGAGAGGCAAATAGAGACTGGGATATGAAAGGTCTCACGCATCATGCTAACGCAGTTGTCCAGACTTTACAGTGTGAAAACAGGAACTAATGGTGGCTTTTAAACTAAGAGGTCAGGATTTCATTTTGTGTATTTCACTTTGCTGTAGAAGATGAACTGGAGAAAGACAAGGCCTCCTGCACAAAAACTGGAGTGGGAAATTGGCTGAGCCAGGAGTGATGTCTCACAACAGGAAGGGTGAAGCACACTGAGGCTGGAGCCCAGCACATCCTGCATCACTAGAAACTCTCTGGGGACTAATGCTTGGCTAGTGAGTGCCTCTCTCCTCTGTGTTGTGCTCTGGTGACAAGCATTCATAAGATCAGGCTGGTCTGAATTCATAGAGTCCCTATTAGTCATCTCAAAGCAGATTACATTAAAGTCTTACAGGTGTCCTCCCTTCTTATCCTTTTATAATGGAGTGGGTTATCAGTATTTGTATTTGGCCACTAATCCATATCTCTAGAAAAAGTTAAGATGTAGCACTACATTTTTCTCTAATGAATTCATCCTCATGAACTCTATCCATCATAATATTCTCAAGGAAACAGACTGAAAACTGAAGGAGACAAAATACAGCTTTTCTCAGTGCCAACTATTGATTTTGAATGATCCATCAACTCTTCTTGTGGCAGCAGGTCCTGGGTCCACAGACTGCTAGGGCTATCTTTGCACACTGGTCATGTTGTTCTGCCATGTAGAACTTTCCCATAGCTCTGTTTCTTCACTCACAAAAATTTACATAATGCTCTCATTTTATCTGTCCAACCTTGCACTTTATGATGAATGTCAAGTGTTCCATTAATTTCCCTTTGGCTCTTAGTTCACATCCACATAGTATCACAGTTTCCTTGTTGTTGTTGAGTTGCTCAGTTGTGTCAGACTCTTTTGTGACCCCATGGACTGTGGCCCACCAGGTTCCTCTGTCTATGGAATTTCTCATGCGAAAACACTGGAGTGGGTTGCCATTTCCTTTTCCAGGGGATCTTCCCGACCAAGGGATTAAACTTGTGTCTCCTGTATTGGCAGGCAGATTCCTTACCACTGAGCTGTTAGGGGAAGCCCCCATGATCTCTTTATCTATTCCTAATTTTTCTTGTTGCAGTCCATGGGGACACAAAGAGACAGACATGACTGAGTGACTGAACTGAACTGAATTTTTCTTGACATACAACCTCTTGAAAAGACAAGTAAATGGTTGTCCTTTGCTTTGATGATGAGATATAGAGTAATGCTATTTTCACTGAATACAGTTTTTCTGGGACATATGTTTACATTAGTCTGTCTACTTCTTACAAAAAGGATTTGCCAGCAGAAGAAATTGTGTGCAGAATTAAAGGATAAATCAATCTTAACCTAGGTGATTTGAGCTACAATAATCCATAAAGAGCCTCAAATTCAAAAAGAACATTTTATCTTCTGTTAACACAATACTTTGTTTTATTCAAGCTAATAAAAAGTTTATCTTTTTCTACAGCAAGGAAGAATAAGGACTTTTGAGCAGAGTTTTATCTAGTTAAAAGAAAATGTACTGTCAAAAGCATAATTTAAATAACATTAATAAAAATAAATCTGTTTTAGAAAGAAACTCTTCTGTCTGTGACAGAAAGTTAACTCCAACTAGCTTAAACAAAATAAAATCCTTACCTTATTCACAACTAGAGATTCAAGGGGTACAGATCAAAGGTGTTGGCTTAAAGCTCAACATTCAGAAAACTAAGATCATGGCATCCGGTTCTATCAGTTCATGGCAAACAGATGGAGAAACAGTGGAAACAATGAGAGACTTTATTTTTTTGGGGTCCAAGATCACTGCAGGTGGTGATTGCAGCCATGAAATTAAAAGATGCTTACTCCTTGAAAGGGAAGTTATGACCAACCTAGACAGCATATTGAAAAGTAGAGACATTACTTTGTCAACAAAGGTCTGTCTAGTCAAGACTATGGTTTTTCCAGTGGTCATGTATGGATGTGAGAATTGGACCATAAAGAAAGCTGAGCACTGAAGAATTGATGCTTTTTAACTGTGGTGTTGGAGAAGACTCTTGAGAATCCCTGGGACTGCAAGGAGATCCAACAAGTCCATCCTAAAGGAGATCAGTCCTGAGTGTTCATTGAAAGGACTGATGTTGAAGCTGAAACTCCAATACTTTGGCCACCTGATGTGAAGAGCTGACTCACTGGAAAAGACCCTGATGCTGGGAAAGATTGAGGGCAGGAGGAGAAAGGGATGACAGAGGATGAGATGGTTGGATGGCATCATTGACTCAATGGACATGGGTGTGGGTGGACTCTGGCAGTTGGTGATGGACAGGAGGCCTGGTGTGCTGCGGTTCATGGGGTCGAAAAGAGTCAGACATGACTGAGTGACTGAACTGAACTGACTGAGATCAAAAACTATAAAACTCTAAAGTAATCATGTCAGTTAGATATTCCTCTCTTTCCCTCTTTATGCCTTCATCTCTGAGTGTGCCTGCTTCCCATTATTCTCATTTCCTTCTACTATGAAAATGTTGATACATGTAGGTATAAGCACAGAAACCAACTTTTGCTGGTTGAAATCATTCAGTTTAAAGGGTAGAAGTAAAGACATCTCTGTCTAGATAGCCACCTATAAAGTCTGAAAAGTATTGTGATCAAGTCTGTTGGGCACCTCATCCATTTCAAGTTAATCACTATGGATATGTAAGTGGGAGAGAGTGGTTAATCGTCCCCTTCAAACTACTCCCAGTAGAAACAGAGGCACTATAAAAGAAGAGGAATGATGATATTACCAAAGGGAGGTGGAGTGCTGAGCTGGGGGAGAGGGGAGACAAAGAAAGGCTTTATCAGCACTCTGACCCCAGCTGGAGACAAGTACGAGAAAAGGTAGAAATATCTCCCAGCACAGTAAAATTACAAGGAATACAGGAGAACAAACCAAGGAAACATTCCACCCAGAGATTGTATATTAAATGGCTTCTATTCTGGGGACCATCTCCAGATTAGGAATGAAAAAACAAAATAAAAGAATTTGAGTTGTATATGTATAGACTGGATTCAAGACTGATCGCAGCAATATAAGATGTAACATAGTTCCTTCCACAAACATTTTCTCTGTGAAAATGGAGACTCAATACAATTTTTGCTCCCAGCCGAGGTTTTCTAACAGAGGAATGAACCTGAGTTTACCAAGTCTGTTTTACATACAAACTAAAATGTTTGGTTGTGCATGTTACCCCCTAACATACAAATTATCTTCAATGGATAAAGTCATGTGATAAATAGTTTCTCCAGAATTTTATGGGCGCAGGATTCTTTATCCTAACAGTTTTCTGTTATTTCTTAAGAAACACTGTCACTCTCTAACTCATTTATATATCTAGTTAAAAAAAAATAGACAAAGGGACCAACTTATTAGTCTTTGCTTCTTCTGGTACATCTTCTTAATGCCAGAAAAGATACTCCCAGCCTCTAGACCTTCAGAATACTAACTTCATACCATTCATAAGAGACAGACAGCATATTTTGTATTGAATTCTAGCTAAATATTATAGCTTCACATATATTTTTGGAAAATTTTTGAAGAACATCTACTAAAACGACAGTAATAGCTAATTTTGAGCAACCACTATGAGTAGAATTATATGCTAATTCTGGGTGTATAAACAT
Organism: Nanger dama; assembly: GCA_917880005.1. NCBI lineage: Eukaryota > Metazoa > Chordata > Mammalia > Artiodactyla > Bovidae > Nanger > Nanger dama. The sequence continues at coordinate 34,448,030 of CAKJTW010000016.1, read as the reverse complement.
TTATTTATATATTTGTAGAGATGTATATATATATGTATTTGTGTCTGTATTGCTTGAAATATACCGAAAAGATAGCTATGTCCCATTTTTACATGAAAAACTGTGGGTCCAAAGGTAGAATTATCTTGTCTATGATTAACTACTGATGAGGGGCAGAGCTGAGATTTGAATGCTCATATGTGCTGTTCCAAAGCTCCTAGAACAGTTGGGAGGGGGCATGATTAGAGAGACATAGTTAATGGCTATGAAGATCATGGCTTCAACTGTGGTGATGCAGGGAACATGGAGAAAACTAAAGCGGATTTAAGGATACTATAAGTTAGCAACAACAGACCTTGACATGAGAGTCCAGCTCTGCTCTGTTCACAGTGTTCCAGCCTTTTGGACGTCCCTAGAAAACACACTTGCATGAGGATAAATGTTGGGGAGGAGGATGTTATGGGCTGCTGTGAGAATTTAACTCTCTTCTGTTGAGAAACCTCTCCTAAATCAGAGAAGCTGGGAAAGGACACTTAGGTCAGTGTATTAGTCAATCACTCTCTTAACGAGCACAGGAAAGCTTAGGAGAGGGAGAGAATTCTGGTCATGCCATTCCTTCAGGCCTTAGACTGAAAGACAGGATACTGGAGCAGGGAATCTTTGAGATTAATGAACCTGAGACAGAACAGAAATTCCCCCCAACTCCACTAACTTTAAGCCCCAAAAGATGTCTGAGTCCCTGGCCTGGATCACCATGAACTTGGTGTTCCCTTTCCTATTTCCCTATTACTTTTGCCTCCAGGTTGCCTATGAACATCTAGATACTCTCACTAAACTTCTAACCTTTCAGATAATGAATGCAAATTTAAACACAGATTTTACTTATTGAAAGGCATTAATCATTTTAAACTGTATTAATGAATAACTAATTAACGTTAGGGAAATCTTGTTAAATTTCCAAAATCAAATTTAACTTTTATACGACAATGATATGCAGTCATCCATTAAACTGGTAGTAATTATCTATTAGTCTAGTGACATTCAGTACCACAGAAAGGTTGTATATTAAATGGCTTCTATTCTGGGGACCATCTCCAGACTAGGAATGAAAAAACAAAATAAAAGAATTTGAGTTGTATATGTATAGACTGGATTCAAGATTGACAGCAGCAATGTAAGATGTAACATAGTTCCTTCCACAAACATTTTCTTCCTCCTCTCTCGACCATACTTCTCTCCCTACCTCCCCTCCTGTCCTTCTTTCTTTCTCTTTCTCTGGCCTTCTATTCTTCCATCCTCCTTTTCCTTTATTTAAAAAAATAAAGAACATTTCCTTATATTCTTTCCAAAATAATCCAGTAGAGGGCGAATGATCTTTGCTTAAATTTTATAAATCTTTATGAAAGTGAGTTTAAGTAAACCCTGCCTTCCTCTTTCTTTGTGTTACAAATAGAGGATTTTCACACTTTCCTGGGTTCCTGAATGTTCCCTCTTTTCTTGAAGTAATCCGTGGTTAACAAACATACATAAACACACCAAGAAATGATTATCTTTTTAATTAGCAATTTGTTTATTGTTTCTAAATAAAAATGTGCTCCATGAGACATATTATTTTTATTTTATTTTATGTTATTTATTCTATGTTACAATACTGTATTGGTTTGCCATACATTGACATGAATCAGCCACAGGTGTACACGATCTCCCAATGCCGAAGCCCCCTCCCACCTCCCACCCCATATCATCTCTCTGGATCATCCTGTGCACCAGCCCCAAGCATCCTGTATCCTGTATTGAACATAGACTGGTGCTTCATTTCTTATACGATAGTATACATGTTTCAATGCCATTCTCCCAAATCATCCCACCCTCTCCCTCTCCCTCAGAGGCCAAAAGTCTGTGCTATACCCCTGTGTCTCTTTTGTTGCATGAGACATATTAAAAACAAACAAACAAAAAAACAGTTAAAGATGAAGTAATCCTCATATCTAATTTTATGTTGCTATAAAACTCATTCCTGTAAATGTGTAAGTAAACATCATATAGAAAGTTGGAAAATCAAAGTCATAAATTAATAGTGAATGAGCAGAGACAAAGCTGCACTAAAAAGTAGTTTCCTTAAAGCTTATAAAAGTTATGGCTCAATTTTAATCAGCATAATGTGGTTGCATTGTATTTATGTATGAGCAGTAGTTTTACCCTATTCAGAGAATGCTTCTGGGAGATACACTGTGGAATTACTTGTGAAATTGCCAGAAGCTCTGGGTCAACAAAATTCTTTTTCACTCATGTTTACATTGGAGAAAATATAGTATACCTTTATGTTTCTTATTTTAAAAGAATAAAAAAATTTAATTTTTAAGAGAAATCACTTAGGCATTTCACTTTCCAGGTCTCCTTGATGACTGTTTCATACTTCCTCCTGTCTTTGCAAATCACCAACATTCCTTTCCCTATGACATTAAAGCAGTCAGAAAAAATCTAGAAAAGCTCCACTCACTCCAGCCATTGCATCAACACATCTCGGAAGGTCTACACCTACACGTTCGTTCTTACCTCCAGTTTCTATTGATATTTTCCTTCTTCCACCAAAATCCAGCCCCTCTTATTGTACTCTGGATTCTAAAGTGTGTGTGTGTGTGTGTGTGTGTGTGTGTAGCCACGTGCGTATATGTGTGTGTGTGTGTGTTAGTTGCTCAGTCATGTCCAAACTCTTTGCAACCCCATGGACTGCAGCTCTCCGGGTTCCACTGCCCATGGAATTCTCCAGGTTAGAGTACTGTAGTGGGTTGTCATTCCCTTTTCAGGGGAACTTCCCAACCCAGGATTGAACCTGGGTCTCCTGTATTGCAGGCAGATTCTTTACCATCTTAAGCCATCAGGGAAGCCCATTCTGAAGTGTACTTCTCTCTATTTCTCAAACACTCCACAGTTGTTCTTATCTCACAGGCTTAGAGTTCAGTATTACCTTACCAAGAAATCTCCTTTTTCCAGATTACCACACTATCTCCTGCTCACCTTGCTCACAGGTATAACCTCAGTACCCCACTTCATATGTTGCTGCCTCCACAGGAGCAAACCTGATGTCCACTAGCTTGCATTATGTCTCCACAGCATTCTTCTTCTATAAACTAGCATATCATTAAAAAAATTGTACGTATTTTGTCTTTTATTCACTAATCTATGTTGCCAGTTTCTAACACAGATCATGGACAATATAGATGGTTTAAAATATTGCTGAATGAATAAATTAGTATCCCCAAGTACTCGTGTTTAATCCATACCAACGTAATTGCTGGATCTGCTGGCAGACCCATTTAAAATTTGAGAGTTTCTTATAAATTCTTCTCTAAAAAGATCAAACCATTTTAAAGTCCTATAAATAGTATGAGACTATGTGCTTCTCTGCAATTTAATAAACAGTTTTCATAGCTAAGTTTTAAAAGTCTTTGCCAGTCTAATAACCCAAACAAATCTTAATTTGTTTTGAATTGCATTTGCTATATTGCTTGTTGGGTTGGGCATATTTTCCTGTCTTTGCTGGTGTTTGTATTTCTTAATGAGTATCTGATTTTCTAGGCAGTCTTTAAGAATTACAGACTTAACCTTGGTCCCTTATATATGCTAAACATGTGACCAGTTTTGAAATAAGCAGGACTCTAGGGGGTTAATTCATTTTCACTCTTGCTTCCTCTTTACTTAAATGAAACTTGTTCTTCCCTAGCTGCTAGGTGAAAAACTGGGTAACTTCATTTCTAGTCATGTTTAGGTAATACAGATAGCATAGATTTAGTAAAGTATACAAATAGTACAGATTTGGAAAATGCAAACAGTATAGATAGTATAGAAAAAGCACAGATTTAGAAAGTGCATTTTTTCATTTGATACCCAAAACTCTGAAACTGGCTTGAAGTTTGAGCCTATCTGGGCTCTGTCTGGAGCTGTACAGGGAAGCCACAGTTAGAAAAAAAAGGGATGTGGCTGGCTTTTGCATTCTTTCTTCTATTCTCCCAGCTTTACTAATTTTAATTTCTAGCCCCTGTAGGGCTGAAGCATTGGAGAGAGGAGGAAGGGAATGAAGCGGGCAGGGGTTAGCCAAATGCCCTTAACTGATAGATACTGCAGTAAGATGAGGTGGCGTTATCTCTGCTTGGCAGACAATTAAAACAGACTCTGACATGGAGCTTGCATGGATTCTGTTGGGCGCTCTCATCTCTTTTTAAAAAATGTTTATTTATTTTTGGTTTTGCTGGGTCTTCGTTGCTATGCATGGGGCCTATTCTCTAGCTGCGGTTTGCCGGCTTCTCATTGCAGCGGTTTCTCTTCTTACAGAGCCAGAGCACTGGCTCTTGAGTGCATGGGCTTCAGTAGTTGCGGCACGTGGGTTCATTGCTTGGGGCTCTGGGCTCTAGAGGATGGGCTCAGTAGTTGCGCCGCATGGGCTTAGTTGCTCTGAGGCATACGGAATCTTCCCGGACTGAGGTTTGAACCCGTGTCTCCTGCTTTGGCAGTTAGATTCTTAACCACTGACCCACCAATGAAGTCCTGGCCTTCTGATCTTTTGACCTGTGCGAATGCCTGGGAATCCTGTAGTAACTCAGCTTCAGTCACTTTTTATTAGGGTTTGATTGACCTTTGTGGACAGGTCTGGAAATGCTTTCACTCAGCCTATTTCCAGACTATGACCCAGATCCTGATCACTCGTGAGTCAGGCACATTATGGGAGAACAAACGGAGCCTAATGCAACAGCAGCTTCCTTGACGGCTCACAAGCCCACTTCTCAACCTCGACACTTCTCAGGAGGGAATCGGGCACAACTGTCACTTTTAAGCGCAATGGACGTTTTGCAGGTTCTCCTCTTGAGCCACCAGTCTTCTCTTGCTCTTGAGAAGTGTATTGTCTCATGAAGGAGACCAGAGTGGGATTTTTCAGTACTGTAAGAGTTCACTTGAGACATCCTTTTTATAAATATGAGTTTCCCTTGTGGCTCAGACAATAAAGAATCTGCCTGCAATGGATCCCTGGATCTCCTGGAGACGGACTGGCTACCCACTCCAGTTTTCTTGCTTGGTGAAGTCCATGGACAGAGGAGCCTGGCAGACCACAGTCCATCGAGTCACAAAGATCTGAATACAACTTAGTGAGTTTCCCAAGTGGTGCTTGTGGTAAAGAACCCACAGGAGATATAAGAGCTGAGCGCTTGATCCCTGGGTTGAGAAGGTCCCCTGGAGGAGGGTGTGGCAATCCACTCTCATATTCTTGCCTGGAGAATCCCATGGACAGAGGAGCCTGGTGGACTACAGTCCATAGGGTCACAAAATTAGCTTGTCTTTTTGCTGTATTTTCATCCCATCATGTCTTAAAATTTTTATACAGTTAAACGTTTCAATATTTTCCCTGTGGTGTGTATCTTGTTGAACAACACCATGCCTAACTCAAGGTCATAAAATACCCCTATTTCCTTCTATATATTTTATTGATTAGTCTACTTAGGAAAGTGAAGTTGTTCAGTCGTGTCTGACTCGTGGCGACTCCGTGGACTGTAGCCCACCATGCTCCTCTGTCCATGGGATTTTCCAGGCTAGAGTACTGGAGTGGGTTGCCATTTCCTTCTCCAGAGGATTTTCCTGACCCAGGGATCAAACCCAGGTCTCTCGTATTGTAAGCAAGATGCTTTACCTTCTGAGCCACCAGGGAAGTCCTTAGTCTACTTATAGATAAATATTGATTCCATCTGTGATTTATTTTGACACATTTTGTAATGTAGGTCATCTAATTTTAGTTTTTCTTAAATGAAAGCTAACCACTGTCAAAATGGTTGTGCTTTCCCCCAATGAGAAATGCCATCTTTATCACATATTTAATTCCTGAGTAGGTTTCAAATCTGATCAAGCAGCTATTTTTTCCTCAGTGAATAATGGGTATTATATATTTTAAAAGGCCAGATAATCTAATTACTGAACTGAGTAACATGTCTATTTTACATGTTTCCATAAATTCTACAGAACAGTCAGCAGTCATTATTCTAGGCACCTTATCATTTTCTGGCTTTTTAAAAATAAGTTTAAAAATAGGATAATATATAGGCTTCAGTTCAGTTCAGTTCAGTCACTCAGTCATGTCTGACTCTTTGTGACCCCGTGAATTGCAGCACGCCAGGCCTCTCTGTCCATCAGCAACTCCTGGAGTTCACTCACATTCATGTCCATCGAGTCAGTGATGCCATCCAGCCATCTCATCCTCTGTCATCCCCTTCTCCTTCTGCCCCCAATCCCTCTCAGCATCAAAGTCTTTTCTAATGAGTCAACTCTTTGCATGAGGTGGCCAAAGTATTGGAGTTTCAGCTTTAGCATCGTTCCTTCCAAAGAAATCCCAAGGTTGATCTCCTTTAGGATGGACTGGTTGGATCTCCTTGCATTCCAAGGGATTCTCAAGAGTCTTCTCCAACACCACAGTTCAAAAGCATCAGTTCTTCGGCACTCAGCCTTCTTCACAGTCCAACTCTCAAACATCCATACACGACCACTGGGAAAACCATAGCCTTGACTAGATGGACCTTAGTTGACAAAGTAATGTCTCTGCTTTTGAATATGCTATCTAGGTTCAGTCATAACTTTTCTTCCAAGGAGCAAGTGTCTTTTAATTTCATGGCTGCAGTCACCATCTGCCGTGATTTTGGAGCCCCCAAAATAAGGTTTGACACTGTTTCCCCATCTATTTCCCAATGAAGTGATGGGACCGGATGCCATGATCTTTGTTTTCTGAATGTTGAGCTTTAAGTCAACTTTTTCACTCTCCCTTTCACTTTCATCAAGAGGCTTAGTTCCTCTTTGCTTTCTGCCATAAGGGTAGTGTCAACTGCATATCTGAGGTTATTGATATTTCTTCTGGCAATCTTGATTCAGCTTGTGTTTCTTCCAGTCCAGCGTTTCTCATGATGTACTCTGCATATAAGTTAAATAAGTAGGGTGACAATATACAGCCTTTATGTACTCTTTTCCTATTTGGAACCAGTCTGTTGGTCCATGTCCAGTTTTAACTGTTGCTTCCTGACCTGCATACAGGTTTCTCAAGAGGCAGGTCAGGTGGTCTGGTGTTCCCATCTCTTGAAGAATTTTCCACAGTTTGTTGTGATCCGCACAGTCAAAGGCTTTGGCATAGTCAATACACAGAAATAGATGTTTTTCTGGAATTCTCTTGCTTTTCAGGATCCAGCGGATGTTGGCAATTTGATCTCTGGTTCCTTTTCTAAAACCAGATTAAACATCAGGAAGTTCACAGTTCACATATTGCTGAAGCCTGGCTTGGAGAATTTTGAACATTACTTTACTAGCATGTGAGATAAGTGTAATTGTGTGGTAGTTTGAACGTTCTTTGGCATTGCCTTTCTGTGGGATTGGAATGCAAACTGACCTTTTCCAGCCCTGTGGCCACTGCTGAGTTTTCCAAATTTGCTGGCATATTGCATGCAGCACTTTCACAGCATCATCTTTCAGGATTTGAAATAGGGCACCTGGAATTCCATCACCCCCACTAGCTTTGTTCGTAGTGATGCTTTTAAGGCCCACTTGACTTCACATTCCAGGATGTCTGGCTCTAGGTGAGTAATCACACCATTGTGATTATCTTGGTCGTGAGGCTCTTTTTTTGTACAGTTCTTCTATGTATTCTTGCCACCTCTTCTTAATATCTTCTGCTTTTGTTGAGTCCATATCATTTCTGTCCTTTATCGGAGCCCATCTTTGCATGAAATGTTCCCTTCCCTTATTATGACAATATATTAAAAAAAAAATTTAGACAACCTATAGAATTGGAGAAAATATTTGCAAACAGTGCAGCCAACAAGGGGTTAATTTCTAAAAAGCACAAATAGCTTAAACAGCTCAAATATCCAAAAACAAACAACATGATCAAAAAAATATGCAGAAGACCTATTTTCTATGAAATAACATAGACATTTCTCCATAAAGACATATTTACAACCAATAAGCACATGGAAAAGATGCTTAATGTTGCTAATTATCAGAGAAATACAAATCAAAACTAAAACAAGGTATCATTTCACACCTGTTAGAATGGCCATTATCAAAAAGTCAACAAATAATAAATAATATGTATTTAAATAATAAATAAATAAAATCTGAAGAAGTTGTGGAGAAAAAGGAACCTTCCTGCACCATTGGTAATATAAATTATCGGTGTGAATTGGGAGGGGGCACTATGGAGAACAGTATGGAGGTTTTTAAAAAACTAAATTCAGAGTTATGATATGATCCAGAGATCCCACTCTTGGGCATATATCTGGAAGAGACAAAAATATCTAATTCAAAGAAAATGTATGTACAGTTCACAGCAGCACTGTTTGCAATAGTCAAGACATGGAAGCAACCTAAATCCATGGACTCATGAGTGGATAAAGTAAATGTGATTTTACGTACACATACACACACACAATAGAATATTATTCAGCCATAAAAGAATGAAACAATCTCATTTGCAGCAACATGGATGGACCTAGAGATTGTCACATTAAGTGAAATAAGGCAGATAGAGAAAGACAAATATATGAAATCACTCACATGTGGAATCTTAGAAAGTACTGATGCAAATGAATTTATTTATAAAACAGAAATAGACTCACAGACATTAGGAACAAGTTTACGGTTACCAAAAGGGAAAGCAGGGGGAGAGATAAATGAGGAATTAGGGATTAACAGATACACAATACTATATGTAAAAGTAGAAAAGCACAAGGACCTATTGTATAGCACAGGGAACTATATTCAATATCTTGTAATAACATATAATGGAAGGATTCTGAAAAGGAATCTATCTATATAGCTAACTGAATCACTTTGCTGTAAACCTAAAACATTGTAAATCAACTGTACTTCGGTAAAAAAAAAAAAAAAAAATTCTGAGCCAACTGTCATTGTAAAACATAGCCTTAATTTAAGTCTCATATTCATTTCCAAACATTATACTCAATAAGATAAAATTTATCCATTACAAGCTGCCTATTTTAAAATTAGCTTTATGCAAAGAAAATTATGTATGCCCTACTATTTCATCCCAAAATATTACATAGTTTAATAAATGTCAACTCTGCACTTCTTTGACATTATATCTACATTTGGTTTGAAAGCCCAAAAGGGAAAAAAAAAAAAACTGATTTCCACAAATTTGTCTCAAACTCAGCTGAGTCTGCTGAGTTGTGATAATGGAATGACATGATGAAATGACACAAATATTGTTATACTGCAATAAATAGGATTGTGTTTTCCCCTGAGGAGGGAAAAAACAGAGGCTAGCAATAGCAGAAAATTTTATTTTTGTCAGTTTCATTCTGCAGGTAGCTTTTATATGTTTTTATATTTTAAAATATGATGCACAATGAATGCACTGAGTAGTTCATACCTAGCCTAGTAGTTAAAAAATGAAATAGCACCAATTTCCTTTTAGTAGACCACTATAAAGAAAGCTCTCCTTAGATTACAAACATAATGAGAATATTACACAGCATGCTGTCAACTGCACATTTGTCTAATAAAAAATCCTTCTAAGGATGAAGAGTTAATTAAAAATTACCTAGTAATCTGTTACCTAGAAGTTTGAAGTCAGGCTTGGAGGATAAAAACTGGAAAATTCCTCTATCATAGACTCAAATTACCATATGGTTTCAGGAGATATATATTTGACCGCTAACTGCATATTTTTCAAAGGAAATATAAAAGAAATTTTAGGAAAGCCTTGTGCTCAGACAGGAGTCAAATCTAGTTCTTCAATAATATCATTTAAATTAAGGTGAAACTGCAAAGTTCAAGAGATCTTAGTTCCCTGACCAGGGATTGACCCACACCCTTGGTGGTGACCGCTCAGAGTCCTAGCTTCTGGACCACAAGGGAATTCCGAGAGACACTGGTTTGATGACTAGAGGATGGTGAAGAAGACAGGGGTAATGATAGTAGGCAGGCCAATTCCAAATTTTATACACATTTAAACCTGACATGTTTTAATAAGACACTTCCTTATTGTTTCTTTTTTTCTCTTTTTTAAATGAAATAAATCCCATCAATTCATATACAGTCTCTTCTTGTACAGAATCAGAGGAGAAATTGGTGCCTCAAAGAAACTTTGGTCATTGTTAATGGTGTTCCATGAGCTATCAGACCTCCACACACATAACAACTGTCTGCTCTCTCTGCTCTCTGACTCCTGTGCTCCAGCCAACTAGATAGCTGTTCTCGGGCCTTCCTGTCAAGTTAAACTCCTGGATCTGATTTGTGTTGGTCCTGCTATCTCAAATGTTTTTCAATTACTAACAGGAAGAATGCAGGTTAGAGGTAGGTGTAAAAGCTATAATCCTAAGGGAAGTGGACTGATAATATTTATTTTGTATTTAATAAATGCCATTGATTGTGCTAAGTGCTTTGTGTGACTCATTGCAACATCTGATGCAGTAAGCACTCTTTTAAAAAAATTAAATTGTCTATGTATATACACACATATAAAACACTTTTAAATTTGTATTGGAGTATAGCCAATTAACAATGTTGTGATAGTTTCAGGTAGACAGCAAAGGGACTCAGCCATACCATAAACACGTACATTCGTCCCCACACTCCCCTCCTATCCAGGCTGCCGCATAATACTGAACTGTGTTTCCCTAGACGCAAGCCCTCTTATTATTGCCACTTTTGAAACTGGGATGCAACCCAAAGGTGTCACAGCTTATCAGGAGGACAGCCTGGGACCCTTGCTCTGAAACGCGTTCCCCTGCTTCTCCCATGTCCTTGGGAACTGAACTGTAACAAAAGGATGCTACCTCCCACCTGTGTGTTCTTTGGGTCAAAGTACGAGGGGCCCAGGACAAAAAGTAGGTGGTTAAATGCTACTCTCTGAAGGGTAAGGACAAAGGTAAGAGTAATTATGACTCCCAGTTTGTTAAAAGAAGATAGAGACGGGTGAGTAGAGGATAAACTACTTGAGCAATCCAGTGATGCTAACCAAATTACTTCATTCCTCATGCCCTCAGGCATCTTATAATGCCAGTATACCTTACATAAAGTCCACAGACTAGAAGTTTTCAGAGTCCAGCAAAAATTTCAGAGGCACTACCATTTTCACAACTCAGAGTCTGAGTTGAAGAATGATGGAGATAGAATTGGCACCAAATTCAAGACAGATTTGTAACTTTTCAGTATCCACCTAAATTGAGAAAATATTTGGAGTAATGTTTTACAGCATTTTGGCAAAATAAAAATAAGAGAAACAAAGAATAAAAAGATATGAAAAATTTATAAAATTTTGCTTTAGAAATTTTGACTAGTGATTCAGCTAGAAAGGCAGAATTTGCCTGACCCTGTAAGCTCTACTGGGATAAGACAGAACTTCATTATTTGGACTCATTCATTCATTCGACACATATTTTTTGAGGGCTCACTAGGTGTTGGGGATAAAACTGTAAACAAGACAGATACAGTTTTTGGTTTGGTGAAATTATAGTAAAAGAGGTAATAAACCAGTAATTGATGAAATAAAATATGATATGGTGGTTAGAAGATAAGTAACAATAAATGCAAAGCACTGGTAGATAATAAATGAAAATTTGAGAGCTGAAGCTATCTGAGTAGGGGACATTAAAACTGAGACTTGAATAAGAAGATGGAATTAGCCCTGGGAAGCTCTGGAAGACTGTTCCCAGGAAAAGAAAAGCTCTTGTACGAAACCTCTGAGGTGAAGAATCAGAGAGCAAGTGTGATGGGAGGGGGACAGTGCATGAGATGAAGCGAAGGAACAGGCAGGGCCAGACAACACTTCAGCACGCTAGAGCTCAGAATCAATACGCACATTTAATTTTAAGTACAATTCAAAACAAATGGAAGGTTGCAAACAGTGACAATATTTTTTTTCCCCCAAATCAGGATATTTTTAAGAAAGAAAGGTATCTTTCCTAATTAAGATATCAGGGCAACAGGTACAAACTGGAATCATTCTAAGCAAAGTGTGTCCAATATGTTAATCATATTTGTAAAGAGGTGGTGAGCCATGACCTGATTGTGATGTTCAAGGATTACTCTGAATGCTGAGCAGTCAAGGAGAAGGAGACAACAGAGGATGAGATGGTTGGATGGTGACATCGACTCACTGGACATGAGTTTGAGCAAACTCAGGGAGATAGTGAAAGGCAGGGGATTCTGGAGTGCTGCTGTCCACGGGGTCGCAAAGAGTTGGACACAGGAGAGTGATTGAACAACAACAAAGAATGGAAGGAGGGAGAATAATTAAAAAGTTTTTCATTAACCTACAAGGGAAAGAATAGTAGCTTTCATGAGTGTGGAAGCAGTGAACATTTTATTTCACTGAGCAAACACATGTGCCAGCATTGAGTGATATACTTGAATGTAGAGGCAACAGGATTCGCTAACAGGGAGCAGAAAACTTTTGGCCAAGATGGCTCATGGACAGAGAGGAAAGAACAGTGACTCCTAGTTTTCTGGCCTCAGAAATTAGGTGGATGCATTGGGTTAAGGCAGCATCCTGGGTTGAAAGGGAATAAGAGTTCTCTTTTGTTCATGGTAAGTCACTGATCATTCTTACAGTAGTCACTTAGCTATGGTTTTTAGTAGTCATGTACAGATGTGAGAGTTGGACCATAAAGAAGTATGAGCACTGAAGAATTGATGCTTTTGAACTGTGGTGCTGGAGAAGACTCTTGAGAGACCTTTGGACTGCAAGGACATGTAACCCATCCATCCTAAAGGAAATCAATCCTGAATATTCATTGGAAGGACTGATGCTGAAGCTGAAGCTCCAATATTTTGGCCACCTGATGATAAGAGCCAACTCACTGGAAAAGACTCTGATGCTGGGAAACATCAAAGGAGGGCAAAGGAGAAGAGGGTGGCAGAGGATGAGATAGCAGAGGTTAGATAGCATTACCGACTCAATGGACATGAATCTGAGCAAACTCCACAAGATAGTGAAGGACAGAGGAGACTGGCATGCTGTAGACCACGAGGTGGCAAAGAGTTGGGCGCGACTTAGTGACTGGACAATTAAGGGATGCTTATTCAGCATCCAATGGAGATGTCAAGTAGTCAGTTGGGATATGAGTTTTAAATTCACGGGAAGACATGGTTAAAGGCATATATTTAGCACTCATCAGTCTATGGATAGCATTATTGCAGTTGCCTGATCTTTGCTTTCTTAGTCTTTACTGATCCTCAGGATCCATAAACAAGTTGAAAAAGTCAAGGTCATATTTAGTACATGGTTTTCCAGAGTCTGGCCCTCCAAACAGATCAGAATGGAACTTGGTATTTGTGTATAATTCATCTTTTGATGTCCCAGTGCTAGAGACCTTTATCTGACATGGCACATGGTAGAGTCATGGAAATTGCGTTGTGAACAAGCTCTCTGGGGATTCAAGTACCCACTGTTTCTGAAGCACTGCCTTCATTGTTGCCATAGTATCACATGAGTATTCAAAGAGGCAGAGAGAAGCAGGCAGTTATGCTCCTCGTGCTAGCAGAGTTTTTGATGATGAGGGTGGAATGGGGATGGAGGAATATTTTTTTTTATTAGTGTCTTAATTTTGTCATCATAACTGTTATTTATTTTCATCCTCTAAAATGTTATTTGGACTCTATTTTGTTTCACCTTAATGCAGTATAATAGAGTGGTCCTCAAAGTTGGAAGACAGAGGGATCGTGGCACAGGCTTTACTGAAAACATGGACTTAATGATCAATTTGTCAAAAATTATGCTCAGAATCTTTAATTTTAACAAGTACCTCAGATACTTCCAAAACTTTGACTCCCTAGGTGATTCAGCACAAATTCCTGCTCTGAGTTTCCACATGAGGGCTTCTAATCACTTGATGTGGAAACCCTATTATTTGGATATGTTCAAGTACAGTGTTTGATTTACATTACATTACAGCTCCATCTGTTTGTTCTCCTGTTATGTTTAAAGAACGAGATTAATGAGAGTAAACAGCTGGGTTCTACATTCACTTTCTGAAAATTAAAAAAAAATATCAAACTTTAGTTGGTTTCATGGGAACCTTATTATAGTCTCAAGAAAAGAAGCTCTCTTCCTATTAATCTTTAAGTAAATTTTACCAAAATATGCCAATGTCAAAAAGATTTCTCTCAGATGAAATGTTCAAGTGAAAATATTTTTTAGCACTCCATGTTAGCTGCTACTCATTGTTAGCTTTATGCATTGCATCAGTTTTCCAGGTCTAAATTTAATAATTCTGAGAGTATGGTAAACCTGAATAGATTATCTAAAGGAAAAAGATAGATGCAAAGACGGAAATAAGCTACTTAACATAAGTGGAAAAGCACACGTGACTATTATTGTTAATAATTCATTCTATTTTTAGGCACGCTAAAATTTTAAAAGCTCTTACATATCCATTACTTATTTTTCTTATAGCAGTCCTGTAGAGTAGGAGGCAATTATCATTTCTACTTTATAAGTAGAGTTCTAAGAAAATAAGTGACTTTCCAGTAAGTGCTAGATCAAGGGCTTAAACTCAAGTATCTTTTACCCAAGTCTGGAGTGCCATACAAAATACCTGCATGACCTTGTCAAAATAAATTTGGCCATTCTTCATTGTTTGTTTTTAAGATGATGTCTCCAGATCACATTTCTCTTTTAAAATCTTATTTATGGCTGCGCTGGATCTTTTAGCTTTGCATGTGCTTTCTCAAGGTGTGGCTGGCTCATTGAGGTGTCAGCGCTTTTACTGTGGTGGCTTCTCTTGTTTTGGAGCACAAGCTCTAGGCACACGAGCTTCAGCAGTTGCAGCTCACAGGCCCTAGAGGGTGTGGGCTTCAGTCGTTGCAGCGTGCGGGCTCTCAGTAGTTCTGGCTTTCAGGCTCTAGAGCACAGCATCAGTGATTGTGGCACGTGGGCTCAGTTGCTTTGCAGCAGGTGGAGTCTTCCAGGACCAGTCTCCTGCATTGGCAGGTGGACTCATCCACTGTGCCACCAGGGAAATCTTAAATGTGACCATTCTTTTCCTTGACATTTGAATCAGAAATTCCCCTTCTTGCCAGCTGTTTGAAGTGCTTATAAACAGCTTTAGACAAGCCCTCCTGAGTGCATCAACCTCTTTTCAAAAAAATAAGAAAGTATATTTTTTCATGACACTTTTGATGCAAAAACACACCTCAAACTGGCTTAAGTAGAAAGGGAAACGTGTGCGTGTGCATGTGTACATGTGTGTCTGTGAGAGAGGGAGGGAATTTATTGTCTTACATGAATGAAAATTCAAGGAACAGGAAATTTTCGGGTAAAGCTAGATCCAGGATTACACATAATGCTATCCAGTCCAGGCCCCTTTCCAGTGCTTGGTCAGCTCTCTCTGTTCTACCCAATGATGGGGGTTCAACTATCTTTTCTTTTTTTTTTTAATACTTTATTCTACATTACAATACTGTATTTGTTTTGCCATACATTGACATGAATCAGCCACAGGTGTACATGATCTCCCAATGCCAAGCCCCCTCCCACCTCCCACCCCATTCAACTATCTTTTCATGAAGGTCTCTGGAAGATTCAGGCTTTATTTTCAAATCTCCATGTCAAGGAGATATGCCTCCTCAGTTCATGGTATCCCAGCAAAATTCTAGGTGTATCTTCTGTTGACTGAATCAGTGGTCTTGAGGAGAGGATACATTGCTCTGCCAGCTTATGAAGGGCAGGTCCTACCCCTGCTTGCCCATCAGCTGGAGGCTGCAGACCACCACCCACACTGGGGACAAGGAATGGCTAGATACTTCCACTACATTGAGAACATCAAAAAATATTAAGCATAATTTTCTTCTAACTTAGCATTTCCTGAGAAATGATGACACTAACTTGTTTTATCATTATGAAAAGAATTCAGGAGTTTTAGGACTTGGTCAGTGGACTTATGACCACCAGTCTTCTGTGTGCAAGTGGGTGACCCAAACATTTATAGGTCAACTGATTTACAAATTAGTTTTAGAAAAGAAAAGAAAGAAAAAAAGTCACTTCAGTCATATCTGACTCTTTGTGACCCCATGGGCTATAGCCCTCCAAGCTCCTCTGTTCATGGAATTCTCCAGGCAAGACTACTGGAGTGGGTTGCCATTCTCTTCTCCAGGGAATCTTTTGGACCCAGGGATCAAACTCAGGTCTCCTGCATTGGAGGCAGTTTCTTTACCGTCTGAGGCACCTGGGAAGCCTCCATAAATTAGTTTACTGCCTTTTAAACAGGTGAAGGGGATGGAATAGGTGGAACACAGAAAGTTTTGGAAATTCAAAAGCTCTAATGCTTTGAACTTAGACTGTGAGGGACTATTATAGTCAATCACTGTAATACATTTATTATGCTTCGGTGCTTGAACATGTCCATTGCCAGACAAAGCTCAGATTTATAGGCAATATCATACATTATGTATCAGCTATAAAAAAAAGGTTTATGCTATTGCACTAAATTTTGAGAAAATAAAAAACCTGACAAAGAGGATACTACACTTAAAAAAAAAAAAGAAAACAAAAAAACCTGTAGCTTATGTTCAACCCCTTGCAGTTGCTTCAGCTTCAGCAGTCAGCTATGTATTTGTGTTTAGGTTCTTACAAAGCACACTGAGACACTAATAGTAGTTTTTAGAAGCAAAAGTGCTGTCTAGAAGGAAGAAAGCTTTTAGTTCAGAAGAAATTGAGTTCATTTTTCATTTTAAAGTCTTGAAGGTTTTAGTGTTACTAAGCCCTAGGACCACTCTAAGATAAGAACATCAATCCTAAATAACGGTACATCTTAGTATTTTAGTTAGATGGCAGGGCAAGCATCAGAACCCAATTTTTAAAGAGCAATTATTATTACTAGAGAATTAAAGACTGATGGATAATACTAGCATAAGTTTTTAAATATTAGGGATTCTCACCCTTCACAAAAGACAGTAAAACTAAGAGCAAGATGAGATTAAAATAATACTTGTCACCGCAAATTCTTTGCTGGGTGAGTCATCTTACTTGAAGAGTAAAGACAAGTTAAACACTAGACAAAATATATTGCCCTGGACTACCAAATAATATGCAGCTGAAGTTCAGTAAGTGCTCAAAAGGAATCTCATACAGGTGTTTTCAATAAATGGAAAATTAATTTTTAAAAGGAAGAGATCAGAATGCTAACTTTTAATGTGTCTACACACATTTTCAATGTGAAAAAGTGTCTCTGGTATAAATAAATACACATTATTTGTACATAATGACACAGCAGTATTTGCTCCCTCTATCTGGCAGAGCGCTTCCTTGGTGGCTCAGCTGGTAAAGAATTCACCCGCAACCCAGGAGACTTAGGTTCAGTTCGTGGGTAGGGAAGATTCTCTGGAGAAGGAAATGGCAACCCACACCAGTATTCTTGTCTGGAAAATCCCATGGAGAGAGAAGCCTGGTGGACAACAGAACATGGGGTCGTGAAGAATCAGACACAACTTAGCATCTAAACCACCACCGCCACATTTTATCTAACCAATTGTTGATAAACATTTTTTTGTGCAAATTTTTCCTATTAAAAATAATGCTGTACCTAGCACCCCAATTTATATATTAAGCATGCAATTGCAAGTACATCTGTAGGGTAAATTCTTAGCAGAGAAATTGCTGCACTGTATAGTTGTTCATTCTTTTTAACTGATCAAAAGGCATTAAAGGTGCTCGTACAGAAGAAAAAAAAAAAATCTTTCAGGCAGTGACAGTGGGAGTCAAATATATATCAAAGGTAATTCTCTAAAAATACTCAGGATTTTAGAGTATCTATTTAAGTCTTTATTAGTCTTACTTCTCAGAAAATAAGCTATAGAGAATGGCAGGGGATTTTAATGAGCACACTCATTAATCAGATTCTACCTATGCTTCTTGTAAAATCATGGCTATTTTTTTTTTAAGTTTAAAAATTAATGTTGATTATACGTTGCAATATATAAAAGTGAACTTGAGAATTAATTATTTATTTTTGATATGTAAGATAGATGAATCTAATTCTCCTGGTAAACCCCTAAAATAGTGATTGGACAATAGAAGGTACTCAATACATTAAAATTATTGAAATAATTTATTCATGACTCTAAACACTTGAAAACCATAGCAAGCCTCATTTGGAGATCCAAAGGGGCTTGCTAACTTCAGCAAGTCTGGCTTGTTTCCTCCCCCAGAGTTTCCTGGTTTATAAGTTTGTAACTAAAACCTGATTTACCAGCAGAACATGGTAGTTCATGGGTCAGAATCACAGAAGAATCAGGGAATAGATTCACAGTACTCAAACATGTGAGACTGAGGTATAAAAGATGATGGCAAATATAGTAGTTCACAGTTGGGATTGCTGAACGATGTCTCAGGTATTCTCTACTGAGAGTTCTCAGATTTCCTCCCCATAATTTTTAGCAGAATTACGTCATTTATTTGAAATTCAGCCAACTCAGAAAATTTTTAAGCTTTATTGGTATATGATTAACAGATCATATTACGTAAGGTTAAGGGGTAAAAGCACTACTGAGCAACTTCACTTTCACTTTTCACTTTCATGCATTGGAGAAGGAAATGGCAACCCACTCCAGTATTCTTGGCCTGGAGAATCCCAGGGACAAGGAGCCTGATGGGCTGCTGTCTATGGGGTCGCACAGAGTCAGACATGACTGAAGCGACTTAGCAGCAGCAGCAAGGGGTAAAATGTGATAATTTGATACACATATATAATGAGAATATTACCTTTCAGAAAATGTGAACAGTAAGATAAATAGTCTTTTAATTTCATGGCAGCAGTCACCATCTGCAGTGATTTTGAAACTAAAACATGCTTGCTCCTTGGAAGAAAAGCTATAACTAATGTAGACAGCAGATTAAAAAGCACAGACATTACTTTGTCAACAAAGGTCTGTCTAGTCAAAGCTATGGTTTGTCCAGTAGTCATGTATGGATGAAGAGCTGGGCTTAAAGAAAGCTGAGTGCAAAATTGATGCTTTTGAATTGATGTTTTTGAATTATGGTGTTGAAGACTCTTGAGAGTCTCTTGGACTGCAGGAGATCAAACCAGTCAATCTTAAAGGAAATCAGTTCTGAATATTCACTAGAAGGACTGATGCTAAAGCTGAAACTCCAATGCTTGGCCACCTGATGTGAAGAACTGACTCACTGGAAAAGACTCTGATGCTGGGAAAGATTGAAGGCAGGAGGAGAAGGGGATGACAGAAGATGAGATGGTTGGATGGCATCACTGATTCGATAGACATGAGTTTGAGTGAGCTCCGGGAGATGGTGATAGACAGGGAAGCCTGGCGTGTTGTGGTTCATGGGGTTGCAAAGAGTCAGACACGACTCAGTGCCCGAAATGACTGAAATGAGAGAATAAACTAACAATCTATAAGTCCAATATGATATAAGTGAATGAATGAATAAGGTAGAATTATTCCATGTTTTAGAATGTAAGCTAATAAATATAGAAGCAACTATGTAGTTAAAAATCACTATTTGGCAAAACAAGGGTAAAAATCATTTCAGAAAGAATCATCATTGTCACTAAAATTACTGGGTAAATAATTGATGATAAACATAATATTTTCCCTAAAGAAGCATATTAAATTCAGAGAGGGAAACAGGAATTCTATAGTGAGGAAAACTGGCAGATACCTCCTTAGACAAGTGATCAAAGTTAAAATCACCATTAACAGTGATTTGCTTCCTGAGAAGGACACATCAATCCCCTTTGAGGTATTCCTGGGAAAAAGCAAAGCATAACCTGAATCTATCTGCCGGACCCCAATTGTAGGACAATCTGCAAAAGCAGAAACAAAAGAAAGACTTATATTCTTAAAAAATTTTTTTAATTTTATTTATTTATTTTTTACTTTATTTTACTTTACAATACTGTATTGGTTTTGCCACACAACATGAATCCACCACGTGTTCTTAAAAAAATGTCAAAGGCATGAAAGATAAAGCCTGGGGAACTATTCCAGATTAAAGAAAATTAAAGAAGCATGGCAACAACATGAAATATGCACTGTCGGATGAAATCCTGGACAGGAAAGCTCGTTTTCCTGTTGTATTTCTAATGCATACGCAACATTAGTGAGATAACTCAGAAATTTGAATTTAAAATTTGATCTAAATAATGCTTATAGATTAGAAACTAGTAAAGTTTCAATGCTGATTTCCTATTTTTAATAACTATACTAAGGTTATGTGAGAAATATTTCAGTTTCAAAGAAATACACATTGGAAAATTTAGGAGAAATGGGGTTTCATGTCTCCAATTTACTCTCAGAACTTTAGAAAAAAATAGAGAAACGTATCCGGTAAAATATTTATATATTGATATTCCTGAAATCTGGGTGAAAACTATAGTAGAGTTATTTGACTAGATCATAAGTTTCACATGTATGAGACTGTTCCAAAATGAAAAGTTAAAAGTATTCTAAACCAAATATTCTGGCTACTTTATTCTTAAGCCAAATGTTATTTTTCCATATGAGGAGATCTTATCAAAATTCTTTGCAGAAAATGTATTGTGTTACTTTTTGAAGATGCTTTAGTGTATGTTTGAAGCCAGCATTAAATACATATTGCATATATGAATAAAAATAATTTTAAAATAAAGAAAGAAGACAGGAGGGGTAAAAGGGTGGGGAAAAGAGATAGAGGATATGAGGGATGGAGAGAGTGAAAGAAGAGAGGTTACAGCAGTCCTTCCCCGCCTTTATTGACCGCTGACCTTTCTGTGGTTTTGGTTACCTGAGGTCAACCTAGGTCCAGAAATGTTAAATGGGAAATTCCATAAATAAATAACTGTACATTTTAAATTACATGCCATTCTGAGTGGCATGATGAAATCTTGCTCCAGCCTGGTCCCCTGCCCTGACGTGAAGCATCCTAAATATTCCTTTGATCCAGGATTTCCCACATAGTAATCACTTAGTATTAAAAGCTCTATAGGTTAGCAGATGGACTGGAATTTCCAAGTACTGCAGTCTTTGTGTTCAAGTAACTCTTATTTTGCTCAGTAATGATCACAAAGTGCAAAGAGATGTGATGTTAGCAATTAGGATTATGCCAAAAGAAGCCATAAGATGCTTCTTTACTGTGAAAAGCTGAAAGTTCTCAGCTTGTTAATGAAATTTAAAAAATCATTTGCTGATTACTAAAATCTGTGCTAAGAATGAATCTTCCATTGCTGAAACTGTGAGAAAAAAATAAAACTTCATGCTAGTTTTGCTATCTCACCTCAAAATGCAAAAGTTATGGCCACAGTGTGAGGTAAGTGCTTAGTTAAGATGGAAAAGGCATCAGCTTTGTACAATAAGATACTTAGAAACTACATTCATATAAATTTTATTACAGTATATAGTTATAATTGCTCTGTTTTATTATTACTTATTATTGCTCATCTCCTACTGTGCTTAATTTATAAATTTAAATATAATTATAGTTATGTATATATAGGGAAAAAAACCATAGTATATATAAGGTCCAGTACTCTCTGGTTTCATGCATCCACTGGGGGTCTTGGCAAGTTACCCTCACTGATAAGAGGGAAACTGCTGTACAGGTGTTTCAACAAAATATTGTGGCTTTGCTTCCAGACAATCTCAGTAAAATGAATATTGCAATAAAGCAAGTCACACAAATCTTTTGGTTTCCCAGTGCATATAAAGGTAATGTTAACACTATATGGTAGTCTGTTAAGTCCGCAATAGCATTATGTCTTAGGAAACAATGTTCATATCTGAATTTTAAAATATTTTGTTGGTAAAACATTCAGACCATCGTCTGAGCCTTCACTGAGTTGTAGTAACATTAAAGATTATATATCACCATAAAAATATAGTAAAAATGCAAAAGTTTGAAATATTATGAGAATTATATGACAGAGACTATGAAATGAGCAAATGATATTCCAAAATAGTGCTAGTGGTATCAACCGTTGTTTGATACAGGTTTGCCAGAAACCTTCATTTTATTAAAAAAACACTAATATCTGAAAGTGTAATATAGTCAAGTGCAATAAAACCTGGTATGCCTGTAGTGCCTAAATATTTAGACTTTTCTACCAAGTGAAAAGTGAAAGTTGTTCAATTATGTCTGATTCTTACAACATAAACAAAAATGAGCTCAAACTCTTAAAAAAAAGTCATCTCAGGAAAAGTAATAAAAACAGTAAGGGGGAGGTTAAAAGGGACTAAAAATATTTTTAAAATGCATGACACTTGACTGAGATTGAATTGAATTTTCAAAAGAAATAGTTTTAAATGCCGCTGGGGACTAATGGGGAAATGTAAATAAAGCCTATCTTAGATGATATTTATTAATGCTAATCTTCCTAAGAGTGATAGTGGTATGGAGGTTAAGCAAGACAATGTCTATTTTTTAGAATATGCACATTGAATGTTTAGAGACAAGAATCTTAATACCTATGCATTGTTTTCTTAAGGTTTAGAAGATTAAAAAAAAAAGGTGTGTCTGGGTAGATAGAATACTAGATAGACAAATATGCAGAGGGTGTGGCTCAATAGCCATAAATAGAAAGGAAAGTGCATGCAATGTTATATTAGTTCAGCATTTCTGTAGGTATGAAAATTTTGAAACCAAAAATATTTGGAAAGACTGATTGTTGAAGAAACATTCTGTATGATATAAAAGGTTATGTTCTTTGCAGTATTTTGCTTAGTTACAAATTGTTATGTTCAATGAGAACTTTCTAGTTAAAATAATAAGGCAAAAAATAAAAATAAAGTAGACCAGTATAAAAGTGCTCTCTTATATCTTCTGCACAACATAATTTCATAGTCAGTATTTTTGTCTGATGTTTATAGTCACCAAGTCATAATTCATCTATAAGTCTAGAATTTGTTACCTTAGATTCTATGTTTCTCTATGTTTGAAAAAGCTCATTAAATAAGAAATATTATAGTTGCTGAGTTGATTAGAATATACATATTGAAAAATGCTTGTGTAAGTAATGCATGTGACCAGAATCTTTTAGGGAATGAAAAACAAGAGGCCAATCTTAAGGAAAGTAACTGCTGTCTTATTTAATTTCTGCCAATGGTCTAACCCACTCTAGAAAGTCCTGGGAGCTTTTTTAATCTACCACCTTGTGTGAACAATCCTTCTCTTAGGCTGGGAAAATACTTGTGCAATAAGAGGCACAGGAACTTGGGAAGCCCCAATGTTCTCAGAGAAGTCACACATCTTAGTTCCCAGGAACTCCACACATGGCTACACAACAGAAATACCAAAGGAGCTTATTCTCCACCCAACACTTGCCTCAGAATCTATAGGATTCATCCCTAGCAATTTTTACGATATATTTTTTAAGTTCCTTTAACTGATCATGAGAAATGCTGGGCTGGAAGAAGCACAAGCTGGAATCAAGATTGCTGGGAGAAATATCAATAACCTCAGATACGCAGATGACACCACTCTTATGGCAGAAAGTGAAGAGGAACTAAAAAGCCTCTTGATGAAAGTGAAAGAGGAGAATGAAAAAGTTGACTTAAAGCTCAATATTCAGAAAACGAAGATCATGATATCTGGTCCCATGACTTCATTGGAAATAGATGGGGAAACAGTGGAAATAGGGTCAGACTTTATTTTTGGGAGCTCCAAAATCACTGCAGATGGTGACTGCAGCCATGAAATTAAAAGACGCTTACTCCTGGGAAGGAAAGTTATGATCAACCTAGATAGCATATTCAAAAACAGAGACATTACTTTGTCAACAAAGGTCCGTCTAGTCAAGGCTATGGTTTTCCCTGTGGTCATGTATGGATGTGAGAGTTGGACTGTGAAGAAGGCTGAGTGCCGAAGAATTGATGCTTTTGACTGTGGTGTTGGAGAAGACTCTTGAGAGTCCCTTGGACTGCAAGGAGATCCAACCAGTCCATCCTAAAGGAGATCAGCCCTGGGTGTTCATTGGAAGGACTGAGGCTGAAGCTGAAACTCCAATACTTTGGCCACCGCATGAGAAGAGTTGACTCACAGGAAAAGACCCTGATGCTGGGAGGGATTGGGGGCAGGAGGAGAAGGAGATGACAGAGGATGAGATGGCTGGATGGCATCACTGACTCGATGGACATGAGTTTGAGCAACTCTGAGAGTTGGTGATAGACAGGGAGGCCGGGTGTGCTGATTCATGGGGTCACAAAGAGTCGGACATGACTGAGCGGCTGAACTGAACTGAACTGAACTGATTCCAAAGCCCTGCTAGGTATAGGAATCAACAAGAAATTAACCTTCATAGGACTGAAATAGTTTACCTAGAAAGAGCTGATTTCCCTAGAAATTCTTTCCCTTAAATCCTTTCATTAAATCAGTTTACATTCTTTCATTAAAATTAAAAATTATTCACAATTTGACTAATAAAATAGTGAATATCTAATGCATTTGAAAATTGAAGAACTACATTTGAATTACCTTTTTATAATTTACAATTCATGTAACATAGGAAGAATAATGTTATTTCTCAGCGCTCCCCTGTGAAAAGGGAATAACCATGTCTATGAGTCAGTATTGAGTTATGTCACCGTATTTATGCTTGTGAAACATAGTCACTTCTAAGACTTTATATTTGGAAAACCTACATCAAAAAGTCTAATACAATACTAATCAATATGTATGCAGAGTCAGCAGGCACAATGCTATAACATAAAAGGAATCAAAATTTAAATCTGCTTGTAAAATTTGGCACAAATAAATGGAAACTGTTACACTTGATCTTCTTTCTTCTTCCTTTCATTTCAAGGTAAAAGAACACTCTAGAATGTCTGTATAATACTGAAAGAAATACATCAAATATTAAGAGCATCCGAATATACTCAAATCCACTTCTCTGTGATTTACTCAGTTTAAGTCTTCAATGAATATCATCACAAAAATTTGTCAGGGACCTCTTGCCAAATCTGCCTATGCAAGTTGACATCTGTGGGAGCTTGCATTGCTATTAGATGTGATATAAAATTTCATTTATTTAAAATACTGAAATAAGAACGAGTTTTGGAATTTAAATAAATTTTCAGTAGGGAATTAAGGAAGGGTTTTCACGCCTAATTGCTTTGGAACTTCCCTGGTGGCTTAGACAATAGAGCATCTGCCTGCAAGGCAGAAGACCTGGGTTCAATCCCTGGGTCAGAAAGATCCCCTGGAGAAGGAAATGGCAACCCACTCCGGTATGCTTGCCCAGAAAATCCCAAGGACAAAGGAGCCTGGTAGGCTACAGCCCATGGTGTCACAAAGAGTCAGACACGACTGAGCAAATTCACT
The DNA here is from genome assembly GCA_917880005.1 of Nanger dama. Classification (NCBI taxonomy): domain Eukaryota; kingdom Metazoa; phylum Chordata; class Mammalia; order Artiodactyla; family Bovidae; genus Nanger; species Nanger dama. Next base: position 34,422,751 of record CAKJTW010000016.1, on the reverse strand, counting down.
TTCACTTTTCACTTTTCTTTATAAGAAGATAATCAGAGCCCAGATATCACTGGTTTAAATATTAAAGTTATTTATATTTTGCAGCAATTTCCCAAAATTATATCCTAAGTTATTACCCCAAATTCCTACAATTTAAGGAATCTAAGATAATTCTTGTGCAATTAACTTTCAGGCATGCACAAATGTTGAACAGAGTAAATCAAATTTCTTAAACACTCTATTTATTAAGAAGTCATCACAGTGCTAGGAATTCAAACCTAACTTTGATAGAAAGCCAGGTGCAGAGGAATGTATTTTTGACTAAAAGATTTGCTATATTTGTAACACCATGAAGAAAAAAATGTTGAACAATCAAGTATAAATGATAAAGTCTTAATGTACCCATTCATTAGAATAAATGGCTCATTAAATTAAAAAAATGAAATAAGTGCTTAAAGACTAAGTTGTGGGGAAAGGAGTTGTCTAATCTTATAAATACTGTGTAATGTTGACACAAGTCAATAATTCTCAGCACGATTAAATGTAGAAGACATGAAATTTCCTGTTTTGTACAGCGTTTCCTTTATATCCCTCCCAACTGCAGCCTATGGTAAGGCATACACATTCTGATCCTTGTGCCTTTTGTGGTTTATGTACCTCATCTGAGCAGATGCTTCACCAATCATAAATTAAAGGAAGACTTTATTGCCTCTCATTTCTCTGACATTATTAGGCTTGTCACAGCACTAGATGTAGCATTTTATGAGACCTACTAAATCCCTCTTGGTGTTTTGTTGCATGTAACTATTTCTTTGTCATCAGTAATTTCTTAACACACACACACACACACACACACTCCTTTATGATTAGAACAACTATTCCAGAGCCTATACTTAAAGAGCTAGTTCAAAGCATTACATTGAAGTCTGAGGGGAAAAGTTCTGATTATCTTTGATCATGTTGAAACTGCTAAGTGAATGCCAATTGTACCTACGAAAATGCAAATAGTTCAATCATATATATTATACTCCTTCTCTTAAAGTATAATAAATGTCAGCATTTATAATTATTAAAATCTTTTCAATTAGATTTATTGGAGTCTAAAAAGAACAAAGAGAATGCATTTCCTTTTGAAAAGATTAGGGTTCAAAAACAGTGGCAAAAGATATTCTGTTTCAGTGCTGAACCCTAACAGCATGGCACAGAATAAGATTTGTGTAAACCTTTAACTTGAAATCTGCATGTTTTTTATTTAACCAGTCGAGTGCTTTTAGGAGTCCTGGAGTATGAATTATTATTACTGACCCAAGAGGGTCAAGTATTTTAAATCCAATCAATTCATGATTATTCATTTGTGAACGCTCCAAGCTAGTTGCTTTCTCAATCATATATCCCAGCTGCTTCAATTCTTTGCTGTTTTTTTTTTTTTTTTTAATTAAATGGTTGATGGAAACAGAAACCCATCCTTGTCTTTATTCCAGGGTCTTTAAGCACAGTTATGCCATGATCTATGTATTGAAATTCATTAAGACATTCCAAAATGCCTTAGAGTAGGAGTTGTTCATTCACGATACACTGTTTTACCTGCCACAGTTGCTTCATATTTGTGTGTACATATATTTTCAATTCTCTAAGGTAAATACCAAACATCGAGCTGATGGGAAAATGTATAGTTTTAAGAAACTGACCAACTGTTTTAAAAGTGGTTGTGAATTTTCACATTCCCAGCTGCAAGATCTGGGAGGTCCAAGGACTCCACAATCTTTACAGCCCTTGGTGTGGTCAGTCTTCTAAATCTTAGTCATGAAAGTAAATGACTAATGGCTTTTAATGGTTTTCATCTGCATATATGCTAACAATGTTGAGCCTTTTGGCCTGTATTTGTTTACCTCTCACATATTTTCTTTTTACCTTTTGCCCAATATTTTCATTTTGTCTTCTTAGTATAAAGGTGTAAGAGTTCTTTATATATCTTAGACATAAGCCTTTGAAATATGTTTTGCAATATATTTTTCCTGTCTATGACTTGATTTTTCATTTTGCTAACAATGTCTTTCAAAGAGCAAAATTTTAAATTTTGATGAACTTCTAAATTATCAATAATTTCATTTTGTGGCTCATTCTTTATGTTCCATATCTAAAAATATTTGCCTAACCTATAAAATTTTAATAATAATGAGCTTTTATGTTTAGGCCTCCTGTTAATTTCTTGTTAACATGATATGCAATAAGGGTCTAATTTCAATATATACACATTAAATATATATCATATCTAATTGTTTCTGCAGCCTTTGTGGAACAAGTGTCTTTTTCTCATTGAGTTTCCTTCACAGCTTGGTTGAAAATCAAATGACAAGATGTGCTGTGCTGTGCTAAATCACTTCAGTGGTGTCTGACTCTTTGCAACCCCATGGACCATAGCCCGCTAGGCTCCCCTGTCTTCGCGATTTTCCAGGCAAGAATACTGGAGTGGGTTGCCATAGCCTCCTCCAGGGAATCTTCCGACCCAGGGATCAAACCCACATCTCTTACATCTCCTTCATTGGCTGACGGGTTCTTTACCACTATTACCACCTGGGAAGCCCTGACAAGATATATGTGGGTCTATATTTAGATTCTCTATTTCAGGACATTAACCTTTTCATGCTAATACCACAATGTCTTGATTAATGTAGCTTCTTTTGCTATAATTTTGCTTTATCTAAAATTTTACGGAATGGAATTATATCGTATGTGTTATGAAGTCCTTTATTCTCAACTTCCTTTTTCTCCCTGACTTCCTTCATTTGACATTATCCTTTTGAGGGTAACCCATACATATGCCTGTGTATTGTTTCTCTAAATTTATGAATATAATGCCAACTGTCCAGTAGTAATAGGATTCTCTCTTATCGTCAAACTACCCCTGTGTGTGGTAGTCGCTCAGTCGTGCCTGACTCTTTGCGACCCTATGGACTGCAATCCACCAGGTTCCTCTGTCCATGAGATTTTCCAGGCAAGGATACTGGATTGGGTTGCCATTTCCTTCTCCATGGGATCTTCCCAACCCAGGGATCGAACCCAGCTCTCCTGCATTGCAGGCAAATTCTTTACCGACTGAGCTACAAGGGAAGCCCCTTTCAACTACCCCTATGGTAGTTGAAAGAATTAGAAAGCAGATGAAGACGGCAAAGTGGATTGCACAATTTCTATAAGAGTCCTCTAGGAAATTTACTCAGAAATGAAAAAATAATGGAAAAAGTAGCAAGCAGCAAAAACTTGGTTGATAACTGAATTGCAAGTATCTATAGTGAATTACATATTCAAGACACTGTGAGCATTTTCAGTGAAACTTTGGTTAAAGGTAATAGTGAAATATCTAGACAATGAGGATACCAATACGGGTCTGTCAGTTTTGACATTCTTTTTTTCCCTTTGTGTCAATCAAAATTTCCACATGGAATCATTTTCTTTTGCCTGAAAAAAAAATTTGTTTAACATTTCTAGGAGTTCAGATGAGAGGGTGATGAATCCTCTCAGCTTTTGTTTGAAAATGTATTTATATCACTTACATTTCTGAAATATATTCTACTTAAAAATTCCTAGATGAAGTTTCTTTTTCAGTTCTTCACAAATCTTTATTATTTTCTACCATAATTGTCTTTTTATCTGGCTGCTTTTGTAATCTTTTTTTTTTTGGCAGGGGGTCTGGCTGTTTTTAAGAATTTTTTTAATCACTTGTTTTTAATAATTCGATTGTTATTCATGTTGGCGTGGTGTTCTTTATATTACTTCTGTCTGGGTTTGTTAAAATTTTTGATTCTGTGGTTTTAGCTTTCATCAGATTTGCAAATATTTTTACCATTATTTTTCCTTATATTTTATTTTTGTCCACCTCCTACTTTGGAGTCTCAGTAATACCTTTATTAGACAGATTGATATTGCCTCACAGTTCATTATTTCTGTACCTTTTTTTGTTCAGTCCTTTTTCTAGGTGTTTAATTTTGGACATTTTCTATTACTAGGCTTTTACTTCTTCTGATCTTTTTTTCTGGGGTATCTACTCTTCCATTAATCTCATCCAGTGTCATTTTTATATTTCTGATATTGAGTTGTTCATCTCTAAAAGTTCATTTGGATCTTTCTGAGGTTTTCTATTTCTCTCTTAATATAGTCATATTATTTCTCATCTTTGAACATATTTTAGATTTATGTATGTCACTCAGCCATGTCCAACTCTTTGTGACCCCATAGACTGTAGTCCACCAGGCTCCTGTGTCCATGAGAATTCTCCAGGCAAGAATACTAGAGTGGGTCGCCATGACCCCCTCCAGGGAATCTTTCCAACCCAGGGATCAAACCCAGTCTCCCACATTGCAGGCAGATTCTTTACCAGCTAAGCCACCAGGGAAGCCCATGAATACTGGAGTTGGTAGCTTATCTCTTCTCCAGGGGATCTTTCCAACCCAGGAATCGAACCAGGGTCTCCCAGAATTGCAGGCAGATTTTTACCAGCTGAGCTACCAGGGAAGCCATAACTATTTCAAAATTCTTCTTTATATTTGGGCCTATTTCTATAGAAATATCTGGTAATGTTTAATTTTAAGCATTGTTTGCTTTATGTTGTTGAATGTTGGATTTTGTTTCATTGCTTCAAAGAGTATGCAGTTTTGTTTTCCCATAGGGGTACCTACTTGTGGATAAATTTTATATTTTTGAGGCTTTCTTTTAAACCTTGTTATGACAAATCCAGTGTAGACTTAATCTATAACTAATTTAGCCCTGCTACTAAGGTGTGTCTCTTCAGAACACTTCAGCAATTCTTCTATTAAAAGACATTTCCACTTTGACTGCTGGGAACACAAATATTTCTAGTTCCGTGTGAGTACTGAATCATTCGGTCTGTTTTTCAGTGGTTCTTTCTAGTCTTGGAAAATTTTATCCTGCTCACACATGGATTAGTTCTCAGCCAAAGACTCAAAGGGACCCTGGGTACAAACCTCTAGAACGCTCTCCTCCAGAGCTCTCTCTGATCCAAACTCAGCTTTCTATTCTCTCTACTCAATATGATTTCTAGGCTTTTTCCTTGCTGCACTGTGTTCTAAGAACTACTTTTAGGCAACAGACTAGGTCAATCAGGGAAATCACCTCATTAGGTTTCTTTCTTCTAGTCATCATAGTCGTGTACTGGCTATTGTCTGATGCCTCAAAACCATGGTTTAATTAACTAATTTTTCCCATTTTTGAGTCCTTTCTTTGAACTCCTGGAATATATGGAAAACCATTAAAACTACAACAAATACACATTTGGCCAAATACTGAAAAGTCAAAATCAAAATTAAGTTTGAACCAAGGCTAAAGTCAGAAACAAATATCGCCATAACAAAATGAAGTTATATGATACATAATTAAATCTAAGTTTCAGAAAGAAATGCAATTATTAATAAATGTTTTGGTAGTTAAATTTTAATATTGTGATATTAGATGACAGAAACAAACATTCTGCTGTATTAGGATTACTCTACTACTCATTTGTAATATTAACTAGTGAGTCACTTGCACCTGAGATTGCTGGAGGCATATATTGCATAATATTTGACTAGCTTTGCTGACATTAGATTCTGCTGTTCCTTCATCTAAATAAAATGGACTAATATAGTAGATGAACACTGATAGCTCAGTTGGTAAAGAATCCTCCTGCAATGCAGAAGACCCCAACTCAATTCCTGGGTTGGGAAGATCCGATGGAGGAGGGAAAGGCTACCCACTCCAGAATTCTGGCCTGGAGAATTCCATGGACTATATAGTCCATGGGATCACAAAAAGTCACACATGACTGAGTGACTTCACTTCACTTCATAGTAGATGAACACCTGGACTTTCCTCCTTTTCTCCACTTTCATTCCTACATTTGAAGATTTGCTGTGTAGTAAAGTTGAAATCTCACTGAAGGCAATCCCCAAAACATTTTCTTACTGCTTGAAGAAAATGCTTTCAGTATTTTCAGAAGCTGATTCAAAGTTGTTTTCTTTACTTTAAAAAAATTGTAATAATCTTTCAAATACTTTCTGCTTCTCATAATCTCTTGAGGTTATTTTCCTTTTCATCTTTAATCTAGATGTTTGGCAAAGTAGCAATATTGGCTTTCTAGAAAAAAAAATCATACAAGTTTCCACATTGCTTACATACCAATTTTAGCTTCATTCCAGGAATATGATGATATGAAGATCTTCAGAGCAGATGGCATACAAAAGTACTATCTATAGTAGTTTTGTTAATTCTCAGCAAGGATCAGGGAATTCTGTCAGTGCATAAGTTCAGAGATAACAGAAATGATATTAAAGTTGGCAACTGAACTTTCAAAGATTGAGACAAGAGTCAAGTTCAATAGTTGTTTTGAGCTGTTGATATAAGAACTATCTTGATCTTGGCTGGAATTTCTTGAGACTTCTGGAAAATACTCAATGGTTGTCTTATTCTGCCATTATTAGGCCTCCCATATTAAAGGACTCTCTTGAGTATTCATTCTAGAACTCCACTTGAAAAGCCAGTACTCAGAATTCTCAAGGCAAGTGGCCTAGAAATGTTTGCATTTATCTCAGAATCTCATCATCTTCTCTCTACTGTTTTCTTCCATTTCCCTTTCCATGTCTCAAATATACAGTTTATATTTCTCACTACTTAATATTTTTTATTCATTTCGATTTTAGTTTTTATTCTTGTCAATCTGCTGAAAAAGCCCCTCAAAAATTTAAATTCCTTTCAGTGACTTTTCTTAAATGTCAGTGTTGGAGATGGTGCAGAGAAATAGTCCCTATGTCACTACATTGTTGTTGCTTAATTGAATATTTATAGCAGTTTCATGCACAGCACCACAGTGTGAAGATTCCTTTTCTTTCTTTCTTTTAAAATAGGTTTGATCTCTTTTGATTAATGGCCTGACCCAATTAGCACACAATTCTTACATTCATGAAAGTGACAAAACCTGAAAACATTATCTGAACTAGAAAGTTACTTATCTTCTTATCTTTTGAAAATTTCAAGTAAAAGTATAACATTTAATTTTGAAAAAAAAATGATATCAAGATTAAAATTTTAACAGAGTTGGAAAACAAATTCCTTCACATAATAGAAATATTAAAAATGAATTTAAATGTCAATTTTGACGCCTCTCACTCTGCAGAGACACTGGCAAGAGAACGCATGAAGATTCTTTATGGTACATATTCATGCTTACTGAAAGCTGTTAAGGAAATATTACCCATCTCTGCTGAACTCTGCATAGAATTCCCTGCAGCAGCTGCTCCAAGTCTATTCATCCTCCTTAGTATAAAACATAGGAATGCTAAGATGTTAACACTTGGAGTTCAAAGCATTTTAGTTCCATATCTTCTCTCTCCTCCAGTCAAAAACTCTCCTAGCGGTTCACTTGATGCCAGCCCCTGTATGCCAGCTGTTCTACTGTGAGTGCTAGTTGCTTTAGTTGTGATTATACTGTGCTAATGTACTTTTCAAGGTACTTACTACACTGTAAGATTTAAAAAAAAAATTTTCCAACTTTTTTGTTTTGGTTTATAAAGCAGAGACATTACTTTGCTGACTAAGGTCTGTCTAGTCAAGGCTATCGTTTTCAGTAGTCATGTATGGATGTGAGAGTTGGACTGTGAAGAAGGCTGAGCGCCGAAGAATTGATGCTTTTGAACTGTGGTGTTGGAGAAGACTCTTGAGAGTCCCTTGGACTGCAAGGAAATCAACCAGTCTATTCTGAAGGAGATCAACCGTGGGATTTCTTTGGAAAGAATGATGCTAAAGCTGAAACTCCAGTACTTTGGCCAACTCATGCGAAGAGTTGACTCATTAGAAAAGACTCTGATGCTGGGAGGGATTGGGGGCAGGAGAAGAAGGGGACGACAGAGGATGAGATGGCTGGATGGCATCACTGACTTGATGGATGCGAGTCTGAATGAACTCCGGGAGTTGGTGATGGACAGGGAGGCCTGGTGTGCTGTGATTTATGGGGTCACAAAGAGTCGGACACGACTGAGCAACTGAACTGAACTGATTCTTTGTGTAAAAAGCATTATAAGCCTATTATAGTACAGTACTATATAGCCAATTGTGTTATTTGGGTACCTAGAACAAATTGGACTTAGGAGCACACTCTTGGAATGGAACTCATTCATTGTAGGACTTCAGTTCAGTTCAGTTCAGTTGCTCAATTGTGTCTGACTGACTCTTCGCAACCCTGTGGACTGAGCCATGCCAAGCCTCTGTGTCCATCACAAACTCCTGGAGTTTGCTCAAACTCATGTCCATTGAGTTGGCGATGCCATCCAACCATTTCATCCTCTGTCATCCTCTTCTCCTCCCATCTTCAATGTAGCACTTACTGTATACCAATCAGCTTTTGCTCTAAAGGAAATCACTCCAAAATTCAGTGAAGTAAAACAACACCATTTATTTAGCTCACAAGTCACTGGGGACAGCTTAGTGGTTCACTGGTCTGAGTCAGCTTGGTTTGGTCACTGTTGGGTTTCCTCATGTATCTTCGCTCAGATCCCAGATTGGCTGGAAGCTGGATGATATTGGCTGGTCTCACTTACATGTTTCACACTCGGTAGGCTCTCTACCAGGCTGTCTAAGGTTTTGTGTTTTTTTTTTTTTCCCCACATGGCTTGTCATCCTGCAGCAGAACAGCTTGGGTTTCTTCACAAGACAGTTAAAGGATTGCAGATGGCAGCAAGAGAAAGACAGAGTGTTCCTTTATTCAGGAACTCTTCAAATATATTCTTGCATTTTACTTGATATGTAAAATGTGCCAATGGCCAAAGCATATCATATGGCCAAACTCAGTCTCACTATTCGAGAGTACATCCATGGGTATAAATGAAGAAGAAAAGAATTCGTTGTGATTTTTACAATTGGCTTAATTATTGATTCCCATATTATTATATCACTTGTTCACAATGACTCTGTTCTCTTTTCTAAACCCAGACTTTTAAAGAATTAATAGTTGAATCAAGGCAGATGAACTCGAGTTGGTACAACCATAATATTGTATTACTACAACAAAAAGTGACACCAGACAGTTTATAGTATAGAAGTATACACATTCATGATCATTATAAGAGACAAAATAAAATTAAAGATAATTAAATGTACTAGACAATGTAGCATAAACCCAGAGAAAGCAAGAATAGTTTTGATGGAGATGTTAATTGGTTAAGAATACATAATGAAAAAAACAGTGACCTATTTTCTAGCCTTCAAATTCACCTTCCGCTAAGGTGCCTATTGGAAACTCCACGTGGATTTGTCCACGATATTTTATGCACATGTTCAAGATACAAATGAATTATCTTCCCTCACTCAAATCTTCTTCCCACAAGTCCCTTATTTTGATTCACTCACTCATTGATTCATTCCACAAATATTTATCTAGTGGTTACCAGGTGCTACTTTTTTCTAAGTGTGGTGATAGAGTAAACAGAGTTTCTTCCCTAAAAGAACGAAGCACCAGTCTATGTTCAATACAGGATACAGGATGCTTGGGGCTGGTGCACAGGATGATCCAGAGAGATGATATGGGGTGGGAGGGTGGGAGGGGTTTCGGCATTGGGAGATCGTGTACACCTGTGGCTGATTCATGTCATTGTATGGCAAAATCAATACAGTATTGTAATGTAGAATAAAGTATTAAAAAAATTTTTTTTTAAGTGATAAAAAAAGAATCTTACATAGAGTGCATGGTGAGTATATAGAAAAATTTAAAAATTAAGAAGTCATAGAATATTGTATCGAGATAAATACAAAGATAAAAACATACACAGGCAGTATCTCTTAGTAGGGAGTAAAAATTTAGCTACCTTGGGAAACAGTGTTGCATTGCTTTTTAATCTGAACACTGCTATAACCACTCTAGTACTCTTGCCTGGAAAATCCGATAGGTGGAGAAGCCTAGTAGGCTGCCGTCCCATGGGGTCGTTAAGAGTCGGACATGACTGAGCGACTTCACTTTCACTTTTCACTTTCATGCATGGGAGAAGGAAATAGCAGCCCACTCCAGTGTTCTTGCCTGGAGAATCTCAGGGAGCCTGGTGGGCTGCCATCTATGGGGTCGCACAGAGTCAGACACGACTAAAGTGACTTAGCAGCAGTAGCAGCAACCTATGACACTGATATTCTATTTTCAAGTATATGCCCAAGATACATTCTTTCATATGTACCAAGACATAGACATATAAAACTGTTAAAAGCATCATTTGTCCATAAGAGCAACAATCTAGGAAAAAAAACAAATGTGTATTAATATGCAATAGAGTATTATTAGATAGATTCTAAGAAAAAAAATAAAACTCTGTTTGCTGGTAAAATGCATATATTTTAACAGCCACTTTGGAAAAACAGCTTCACATTATATTAATAAGTGGAACAGTCATATATCTTAAAACTTAGTAGTTCTACTCCTAAGTTTTTACCCTGGAGAAATTATTACACATGCCTACAAAAACATATGCAGAAAGATTCATGTTAACTCTGTTTATGTCAGCAAAAGATTTTAGAATATTTAAGATAGAAGAATGGATACATTAAATGTACTCACAGATTATTAAATGTACAACAGATTATTTTATGCCAGTGAAAATAAGTAGAACTTGGTAAATCCTAGAGAATATAAAAATAAAAGTCATAATGTGACTCCCCTTTCAACTACAGGAAACCAGCTTGTAAAAGACTAGAAAATCCATCTAAATTAAAATAAAATAGTTTAAAACATTGGTAAGCTACTGAAGTTGCTGAGATTTGAGGGGTAATATTCTGAATACGACAGAAGTTGAGGTGAGCATGACATTCTCCATACTGTTTTCTCCCCATAGAATATTTCATGAATTTTGGAGAAGGACAAAAGGCTAAAAAACTGGGCAGATCCAAGCTTCTAGGAGTCAGAAAAACCAGCAGTCGCTTTATATCCTCAATGTCCTTGGGAGGCAAACATGGGTATTCTGATATGCCAAAGGAAGCTCCAATACTTTGGCCACCTGAATATTGCAAAGAGCCAGCGCATTGGAAAAGACCCTAATGATGGGGAAAATTGAGGGCAGGAGAAGTAGGGGGCAGAAGAGGATGAGATGATTGAATGGCATCACTAACTCAATGGACATGAGTTTGAGTGAACTCCAGGAAATAGTGAAGGACAGGAAGCCTGGTGTGCTGCAGTCCAGGAGCTTGCAAAGAATCAGACAAGACTGAGTGACAGAACAACAACAGGACAGTCAGCAGGAGGGGCTAAGACTCTAGAGGAAAACAAGGTGCAAATAAGTAACATTGCCATCACAATTGTTTCCTCCTCAGGGAATTTCTTGAAATGTTAGTTAAACTGTGTGAAAGTCTAAGAAGCCAAGTGAAATTATCTGAAAAGCAAAGTTCTTTTCAGAAGTTTCACATTGCTAGGGAGACCAAAACTGTAGTTTTTGATATGCCAAAGAGAACAAATCTGAGTAACACACAAAGCTGTCATTTGGAATCCTGAAGAGCTTCACTCCAGAAGTAGGAATATATCAATGACTGACAGAGAGAACTTAAAAACAAAAACAAGAAACTATAATTCAGTCTAAGATTAGTTCAGTCCTTGCTTAGACACAGATAATCTGCCCCTACCTACTCTCACTGCAGGGCAACGGCTTCCCTGATGGCTCATATGGTCAAGAATCAGCTTGCAAGGCAGGAGTCCCAGGTTCAATCCCTGGGTCAGGAAGATCCCCTAGAGAAGGGCATGGCAATCACTCCAGTATTCTTGCTTGGAGAATTCCATGGAGAGGGGAGCCTGGTAGGCTACAGTCCATGGGGTCACAAAGAGTTGGACACGACTGAGCAACTAACAAAACAACATGGAGGAAATCCCACCATCCTGAGTCTCTGCAATAGTTCATACTCAATATATGGCATTTAATAAAAAATCATGCATATAAAATGTATCAGTCAGCTGTATCCAGAATTATGTTCCAAAACAAGCGATCCTACAATCTCAGCAACGTGAGACAATGAGTATTTCTTTGTTTCACACCTACAAGTTGGCTAGTAGTGGTTTTTTTCTCCTGAGGCTATGAGTCTGCAGGTCAGCTGGGATAGTTGTGTTTTAGGTTGTATATTTATACATCAACAGAGGTAGTTCTGCTCTGGCTGTTCTATTCTGCAGTTCAGGCTGAATGGGTGACAATTACCCAGAGTCTTAAGTGTGCAAAATAGACCATGTAAGCATATCAACTGCTTTGATATCACTTCCACTAAGCACCCATTCACCAAAGCCACCTGGCAAAATCCAAAGTGAAGGAGTTGGCAAGTACTTTCCATCCCAATGGGGCCATGTTAACTATGGAATCTATGTGGAAAATTAATGCTAATTGGATGCAGAAAGTGAAGAGAAGGGTAAATCGTGCCAGGACTCAGTTTACTTTCTTGGTCAAAATTATTTGTGCCACTTCTGCTTACAAAATATTCTTATATTCATGTCAAGATTCAAAAAATCTCATCCAACTATATTATCAAGTATATATAGATATGCTATTCTAAGATGTTTTATAATTTTAAAAGATCAATAGTTCTCATTAATCACATTAATATAGAGAAAAAGCATATGATCTTCTCAAAATACACAATGAATCAACTGATGAGATTTCATGCACATCTATGATTTAAAACTCTTATTGAACTAGGAATAGAAGGAAATTTCCTGAATAAGACAAAAGATAGAGACAAAAGCACTGCAGTAAATATCATATTTTATGGTAAAATTTAAAAATCTTCTCCCTGAAGACCATGAATAAGACAAAAATGCTCATTCTCACTACTTTTATTCATCATTGTCCTACTGATCCAAGCTAGTGGAATAAATCAAGGGGAAAATCACATAAGGGTAGAAAAGAAAGACACAAAATTGTCATCATTCACATATAACACAACATATAAAAATCCATAATCTGCAATACAACTATTAGATTTGATGAGTGAACTTAGTGAGTTTGTTGATTATTTAAGTCAATATAAAATAAGCAAACATCTATAAAGTACATAAAATAGATATTCAAATTAAAATATGTCCTATAATAACATACATGCTGCTGCTGCTGCTAAGTCTCTTCAGTCGTGTCCGACTCTGTGCAACATAAATACCTTAAACAAAAGACATATAGAACCTATACACAGAAATTATTGAGAGAAATTAAAGGCATAAATAAATGAAGACATATACTGAGTTTATGGTTTATATTTTATAGATGATTCACTATTGTTAAGATGTCAATTGTCAATAAATACATTAATTAAAAAATAAATTTGAAAAGGATGTCAATTGTCTTCATGTAGATCTATAGGTTCACTATAATTCTATGTAGATTATAAACAATCTGTGTGTGAATTGACACACTGATTTTTAAATTATACAAAAACTCAAAGTCAAAACTAATAAACTCAATCTTGAAAAAAGCTGGAAGATACATCGTCAGTATTAAGAAAGACCCATTGACATAGGATCCCACTTACACTGCAATGGACAGAAATCACTGACTTGACAGCAAAGGAGGCACCTGTGTGTGCCTGACTAGCGTATCTCCTTGTCCTAACCACACTGCACCACCAGAAGCTACCAGCTCTATGAGTGATGAAATAGCTCTTCAATCTGCAGCTAAGATAACAGCTGGGAGAGAATTCCTTGTGAGGACAAGATGCCATCTTCCAGGATGAAGTATATGCCCTAAATCAACTAAAATGATATGATGATATGATATCCCCAATAGATAAAGTATCCAGTCTAGGCTCTAAAGGGTAAAACTTAACTCACTTAACATCATTTCAAATTGGCCTCTGGGAATTTGTGTTTCTTACTTTAGCAACTTTAGCTCTGTGGTCTGAAGGGGCAAAGTGAATGTCTCACTGAACTTACAGCCATGGTTGAGTTTTTTCACTCTGTGTCTAGAGCTAAAGCAAGGGATCAATATACTAGCATGAGTAATAGACCCTAATCTTGGGAAGGAGATAGTGTTGCTGTTACATAAAGGGGCAGCCTAGAGTAGATTGTGTGGAGTCCTATACCAAGGTCACAGGACAAAAATCTCCAAAACTGACTGAGCCCCATGGCAACTGTTGCCATGAGCCTCTGGATCTCAATCAGCCACCTCACTGACTCTATATTAGGTAAAATACCCACCCTATAGCATCCTAACCAATCACCTGATGCCACCCTTCCAGCAGGAATTTTCTATGTCTTGAGGCTGAAAAAACTGGCTACTAGTCCACAAAAGATGTTGACTCTCCCTTGAGCTGACCAGATGTTCTAATAGCATCTCCCTTTCTATAGTGTCTCCTGCTGTAATAAACTCATTCACCGCTCATTCTGCCTCATGTCTGGAAATTCTTTTTCAGCCTGCACATGGATCCCCACAGGTTTGCATTTGATGATACTCCATGCTGAATCTTACTGATCAATGTGCACATGCAGCAGCTACCACCTGAGAAGGGCATGCATGGTGACCAGAAGCTCAGGCACAAGCTCCAGACCCCTTCTAGTATCTTTCTCTTTCAAGTTTCAGCAGGAAAGGAGACCAACCAGAATCCCAGAGAAGTTGCTGACAGATAGGATGAACAAATATGCAAATCAAATGAATTTAAGCAAACAAGGGATGACCTATACTATATAGAACATCACCCAGATGTGGCTTTCTGAAAAAAACTTACTTATGCCACCAGCTGCAGAGAATGTTGCTAATGGCTTACAGCCATGTCCTTCTCAGGGCTTTAGTGTCATGAAGGGAGCGCCATGAGACGTTCATCCATGTTTCAGTCACCCCTCTGGGCACTAGCCCTTGCTTCAGCTTGGGACAATTCTTCAGGTCATTCCCAGTCTAGACTGTGAGGTGGGCTATGGATGGCCTTGGGTTCATTTTACTCAGTCCTGCTTTCTTCATTTCTAAATACCATTTTTTTTTCCAAACACAGTATCCAGTAAATCTTCTTCATACAAATTCCCACGTGAATCTGGTTCTGGGGAACATATCCTAAGACACTGTTCCTATTTAGGTTAAACCATAAACATCTACAGCTAGATTGTCAGCACCTTGAAGGCAAGCAGAGTCTCTTTTCCTCCTGTAATTCTGGTTGCTAGTGTAGAGCTTTGCACATTGCTAGTGCTTAGTGGAAATGGCAACCCACTTCCAATATTCTTGCCTGGAGAATCCCATGGAAAGTGGAACCTTGTGGGCCACAGTCTATGGGGTTGCAAAGAGTCGGGCACGAATGAATGGCTAAACAACAACAGTGGTATAACTGAGGACCAAATCATGAGCTGTCCTTCCCACAAGACTGTAAACTTCTTGAGAACAGGACTACAACCAATTTTTAAATTTTTTTTAACATTATCACACATTCAATAATAACATTTAGCAGAGGCTTTAAATAAATTTCCCTTGAAAGATCAACTTTTAGAGTGCTGCTGCATAACAAAAGAGAAGTTAATATATTCACTTACATTGAAAAACACTTTCTTTGTTAGCCTAATAGCATCTGCTTTCCATTTTCTCTTTAGAAAATTCAGATCAGCACCTTTGATCTACTAATTGATGTGGACAGGGAAAAAAGGAACCTGACATGGTTTGCCATTCTGCTATTTTAAAAATTATTTTGACACTGATGCAAAGAAAGCGCCAGACTTGTGTTCAGAGATATCAAACGTTAAATGATACATTTTCAGAGGAGATAATGATAGATAATGAGGGAAATGAGTTCTTACCAGAGTCATCACTGGGTTTGAGCTCTCCAGCTTCAGACACTCCAAATTGGTTGAGTGCTTCTATAGTGACGTGAACAAGGACAGTTTGAGGGAAACATCAGGGAGCCCTGATTCTATTAACTGTAATCACTGTGGTGTTTCTGCTCGCTGGTACAACACATTTTCCATGTAGCAATAAATGCTGAAGCACATTTCATTAATTCGTGCTTTCCCTAAACAGCAATGTGTTTAGCCGCAGATCAGTGTGTGACTTTATCACAGAAATGGAAGCAAGGGAAGTGCAATGAAACAAACCACTGAACCACCTTCCAGGAAAGCTGCTCTTTGCTGTGAGGTGCTTTGAACTAGGCCTATTGCCGTCAGCACAGTAAGGGACCTGCTCCCTGAGAGTCCTGGGTTCCCCAGGAAATCTCTCAGGAACCTGAAGTTAAACCAGATTCTGCTACATTCAGTCAGCTTTGCTAGTCAGCTGCAGTTTCTCTCTGGAGGCTTGTGTAGTCAATCTGTCTGTGCTTAAGTCAGGAACTTGAAATTCTAATCACCGCCCTGATGGCAGTTTGCAG
Source organism: Nanger dama (assembly GCA_917880005.1). Taxonomy (NCBI): domain Eukaryota; kingdom Metazoa; phylum Chordata; class Mammalia; order Artiodactyla; family Bovidae; genus Nanger; species Nanger dama. Next base: position 34,406,449 of record CAKJTW010000016.1, on the reverse strand, counting down.
TATGTCTTTTGTGCGGGCCACTGACTGCTTCTGGTGATCCAGCAGTTTCTCAAGTGGAGCTTTAGAGAAGGGACAGTTCTTAACTATGACTATTCAGAGAATTAATATTGACAGAACACTTGTATGTCTGTAGATGAATAGTAAGGTAGCCTTGTAGAGACTCAGTGAAGTAGAACATTTTCATTTGTAGTTATCAATGGAATAAACACCATTCTTCTTACAGTTATTATGTGTAAAGTGTGTAAAGAAATTAGTTCAAGACCGAGAAGATAATATGAACTGTATTTGACATGGAATTGTAATTTTATTATCACTGGCTACTCATATCCCAGTGTTATATGCTCATTCCAAAGTTAGAAGCACATATTTAGATGTTTTTGTTCAGTGCTTGCAAGCATGAGGGGCTAACATCAAATAGGAGGGAAATTAAAGGCAGTCTGTAGATCTTGGAAGACTGATTATTGTATGAAAGTAACACTGCTTCTTTGCCAGATAGTTTCTATTTTCTCTTTAAGATCCCTTACTCTTTCACAGCTTGTCCTGTACAGAGAATCACAAAGGACTCCTTTTCCTCTGGCTTTCTCTCAGCTTAGACGATGTACAGCCCCATGGATGTCAGAAGGAAAGAGGAAAATGAGGTCAAAGTATTTATTCCCTAGGCTCCCTTCCTCCCTGTGGGGTAGGTTTGTAGTGAGCATTACCTGGAGGTAAGAGTTCTCAGCAATTAACCCGCTCTACATAGCTCCCTTTTCCTTCTAGGTTTCAGTTCAGCTCCTTCCCTTTAATCCTTCAGATCTAAGTGTAGATGCTCCCCAGCTCATAATGGTTCTACTTCTGATTTGTAATTTTACAGTGGTGGGAAAGCCTTACACCTTCAGCAGAAACCCTACTTTGAATTTTGACCCTTTCTCAAGTTGGGAATATACAGTATCATACCTTCTATTGATGCTGGTCAGTGACAATGAGCACAACTCCCAGACCGCCAGGGATCATAAGAGTAAACATCCAACATGCTTAGAACCATTTGGTATCCAGATGACCACTCTGGTCTTCACTTTCAGTACATTATCCAATAAATTCCATGAGATATTCAAAACTTTATTATAAAATAGGCATTGGTGTTAGATGATTTTCCCAATTGTAGACTAATGTAAGTGTACTGTGCACATTTAAGGTAAGTGAGGCTAAGCTCTGATGTTCTTTAGGTTAGTTGTGTTAAATGCATTTTCAAATTATAATACTTTTAACTTACATTGAATCTATTGGGACATGACCCTATTGTAAGTCAAAGAAGATCTGTATACTGAAAATGTCCTTAATATTTTTGTACCCTCTGACCAGTTTTGTAAATAATCCTGTTAGCAAACATTCTTATGCTATCTTGCTTTGATGTGACATCTGCTTACCCTTCCAAACCAACTGACATACCTCCATCTCTTCCTCTTCTTTCATCAAGTTCTGCTTTTTTGGCATTCCATATGATCTGGTTGCTATCACATAATACAACTGGATCTCTTCCATCAGAGGATTCATTTTGAATCTCACAGTTTCCAAGCCAGTGCTGTCCAAGAGAAATATTACACAAACCACCTATGTAATTTTCCATTTTCTAGCAGCTACATATGAAAAAGTGTTCAAAAGTCTTAAATCCATCTTAATTATCTATTTCACTTTACCCAGTATATCTGAGTACTCTGCTAAACTCTCTACAAACTTAATTTTTTCTTTTTACAATAAATTTATGAGCGTTACCCTGATATATTCTATGGTTGAGAAAGGTTCATCCATTGATGCATTTGCTCATCAATAAATATTTATTAAATGCTACTGTGTACCAGAACCATCCTAGGCTCTATAAGCTCAATGAGCAAAGATATGCAATAATGGTGTTCCTATTCCAATGAATGATTCCATTCATTTTGGAATCAAGGTCTTCTAAACCAGATTTTCAAGTCATCTACTTAATATGTGGTTGTTATGTGATTACATTACTACATTTATTCATCTTTTCCATTCCAAAAATATTCTATGACTTTTTAAAAGTTACTCTGTGATAATAAAGAGAATAAACTTAACTTGGTCGCAACGTTCTTGCACAAGTGTGTTAGCTGCTCAGTCATATCTAACTCTTTGTGGCTCTATGGACTGTAACCCACCAGGCTCCTCTGTCCATGGAATTTTCTGGAATGGGTTGTTATTCCCTTCTTGGTCAGGGGATCTTCCTGACCAAGGGATGGAACCTGGATCTCCTGCCCTGCAGGCAGATTCTTTACTCTCTGAGCCACCGGACAAGCCCATATTTAATTTACTTGCACCAACTTAATTCTTATACTCCTATCAAGAATTTCCCCAGGTCCAGATTATACCCTCTGTTCATGTTCTGTATTTTTGTACCTTTTGTGTATCTGATATGGTTCCCTGTGTTTAGCTGTCTCTTTTTCTTTGTCTAACCTTCTACAAATCAACACCTCCCTTTGCCACAGTGAGTAAGATGTAGTCTCTCTCCCTGTGTACATTCCAAGACTGATTTCATATTGATTATCTACATTGGTTTCCCTTAGAAATTATTTTCACAATACAGGAAGATTACTCATGAAGTCTGTAATTTAAGCTGGCATATTTTTAATTCCTGTGTTGTTCTTAGTGCCTTGAAATAATAACAATTATAATGAAGCTGTGATTAAGCACATGAGAAATATTCTGCTATTTGAAGACTTAAATCAGAAACCTGAAAAGTAAATTCCAATATGTTTGATGATAATTATGAAGATTCTACAAACCATAGAACCCAAATTCAAAAACAGATTTTGTGCTCTAGCTTTAAAGTATCTACCCATGATGAATATAGTAAGTCAGTCAATGAGGGGGATTCTTTCTTGATATATATCTATATATACACATCAAATCATGACACTGTACACTTTAAATATCTGACAAATTAATTGTCAATTATACCTAAGTAAGGCTGAAAAAAAACCCCAACTATCCAAATATGTAGGCAAGTTTCTAGTAAAAGCATAGAAACAAAAGATTAAAGATCTGTAATTTCTTCCTAGGTTTAGAGGTATGTCTTCCTTAGTCAACCTTCTAGGCTTTTTTTCATACTTAAACATCCTCATTTCTATTGTTATGGGTAAATATATTTTCTTATGTAAAATTTCTTAGGCAAGAAATTTCTTGCTTAAGTAAGATTTCTTAAGCAAGATTTTTTCAAAGTTTCTTTTTGTCTTTCTTTTTGTTTTTTAAATTATGAAAGTATGAAAACACATTTACAGCAGACTTGTAAAATAGAGAACAAAGTTACATATAGTTCCATTATATATTTAATTATTTGTATAAATAAATTAAGATTTTTAGTTGGAGTTTCAGTATCAAAACCTCAAAAATTACTAGAATGAATAGACAGAAAAGTAGAAAGATAGGCCTGAAAAGCACTATGAACCAATTCAACAGAATTAAGATTTATACAATTTTCATACAACAGCAGGACACAAATTCTATTCAAGTTCCCATAGACTATAAACCAGGAGAGACTGGAACATACCTGGGGACATAAAACAAGGTACAAAAATTTCATGGTCTAAAGGTATTGAAGTCACACAGAGTCTGTTGTCTAATCACTGTGGAATTATGTTAGAAATCAATATCAAAAGATATTTGAAAATAACCCACATATTTTCAAGTGCAGTGTGACATTTACCAAGACAGATCTTTGACTTAGCCATTGAAAGCCTCAGCAAAGTTAAAAGACTGAAAAACACAGAGGGATTTTTTTAAGATTAAAAAATTTTAAAGCATTTAAAAACTAATATCAAATTGAGAAATTAATATAAAGATGAGAAATTAAGAGCAAAGATATTTTAAAAATCTTATGTATTCAGAAATTAAATGTCTGCTTTTAAATGATGGGTATATCTTATAAACTGTAACAAGGAAAGATAGAAAATATTTGCAACAGAATAAAAATGAAAAGATAAGTTTACAAAATTTGTTGCATGCAACTGAAGTTGCTTAATGCAACTAAATACAATGGCAAGTTCAAATAAGTTATAAAAACAAATAATGGACACTAGCATAAACTTTTGTGAAATCTGAACAAAATTTGTGCTTTATAGCTAATAATGCTGTATCACAGGTGAATTTCCTGTTTTTTTTTTTCTTTACAACATAACATTTCATTATATTCTCAAAATTTGAGTAGAAGTTTCAAGCTTCACTCAAGTTTATTTTTAATAATAAGCTTTTAAACTTTTAGCAGTAATCCTAGATGCCAGAATAAATGGAACTATATCAAAATTTTAGGGAATAGAAATTAAAAATCTAGCATTTGATTCATACTTGGTCAAACAACTGGAACCATAATTTTTAGCTAAGCAAAAATTCATGTTATGTAAATTATATATATTATACATACTCTGTATGTATGTGTGTATGTATACAAAACTTTTCTACTACACTTGATAAAAGTTTGAGAAAGAACAACCAAAAAAAAAGGTGATGGAGAAACTGGAAAACATAAAATAACTGAGAGCACTGAATGTGAAATAGAAAAAGTGAAACAAACTAGGTAAAAGGTCATCATATAGTCCAGCTGTTTTTAAGCAATGCTGCTCATCAGAAACACATTTGGAGCTTTAGAGAAAAAAATAAATACCTGGGCATTTGCATTTTTGAAACATTCTAAGATAATTCTAATGTGCATGTAGATTTTAAAAAGTGATTATAGGTTTTTCTATTAAAATGGTAGTTTTAGTGATATAGTGATATATAATTAAAAGTTATATTATTTTCTGTTGACCAATCATGATACATGGTATCAAATGAATAATAGTTACATAATCACAATAGTAAAAAATGTTTATCAGTTTTTACAATCAATAGTCAGACAAAAAGTAAAAGATAATTGCAATTGCAAGCCATAATAGGAGCATGATTAACCTAGCAATGTAAGCTAATTACATAATCTGGGGACTTAAGGAGAGTGATGTGGTAAGCAGAAGTGCATGCGTGAACGTATTTTCATCTTCCCAGCCAGTCTATGTCTTTTGCTTGATGCATTTAACCCAGTTAGGTAATTATCAATATGTGTGATTCTATTACCATTTTCTTAATTGTTTTAGGTTTATTTTTGTAGGTCTGTTTTCTTGTCTTGTGTTTCCTGAGCTAGAGAAATTCCTTTAGCACTTGTAAAGCGGGTTTGGTGGTACTGAATTCTATTAACTGTTGCATGTCTGGAAGCTTTTGATTTCTCCATCAAACCTGAATGAGATTCTGGCTAGGTAGAGTATTCTTGGTTGTAGGTTCTTTCCTTTCATCATTTTAAATATATTGGGTCATTCCCTTCTGGCTTGTAGAGTTTCTGTTGAGAAGTCAGCTTATATAATCTTAATGAGTTTGTGTGCATGTTATCTGTCATTTTTCCTTTGTTGCTTTTAATATTTTATCTTTGTCTTTAATTTTTGTTATTTTGATTACTATGTGTCTTGAGTGTTCCTTCTTGGGTTTATCCTGCCTGGGACTTTCTGTACTTCCTGGGCTTGGTTGACACTTCCTTTTCCTGGTGAGGGAAGTTTTCAGCCTTATCTCTTCAAAGATTTTCTTAGGTCCTTTCTCTCTTCTTCTGGAACCCTATAATGTAAATGTTGGCCAAAGTTTCTTTTTTGAAATTAGAGTGTGTTTTATAATCTAAATGTCAAAAGAAACAAGTGAACTCTGATTTAATAAAATGCAAATACTATTAAATCAATTATGTGTCTAATTATAGATGGCCTTTCTCAAGGTATCTTATTATCAGAGAAATAAGGTGATCATCAGACTATTAGAAGGACTTGAATATATAATATAATGAAACACTATCAAGCTCAACTGTAAATTCCTCTATGGCAGGGAAAATGTAAATGAGATAAACAGAAAGTCTTGGATTACTCATCTCCAAAAGACAGTGGTGGTGTGGCAAATAAGAGAACACCAATAAGCTTTGCATTATAGTTGTTTGGCAGGGGGAAGACTGAATTTTCAGGATAGCTGCGTTTTTTAAAGAGAAGCTAGATATCAGAACACTAGCACCAAGATGCTTACATAGTTCGTTCCTGACTTCACTGCTTGTTATAAGAGGGACAACTAACAACTTTTCAAGAACAAGGTATCACTGAGAGAATCCTAGAATGAGGGAATGAGACTGAAGCATCCTTTGTTCCTCGAAGACCCAAACAGACTGCATTAGGAGATAAAAGAAGAGGCCGCACAATGATCACATGGCCCATCCTCCAGACTTGCACATTATCAGTCAGGGAGGTGTTCCCTGAGCCTCTGGTGCCTCCAGTGAAGAAACAGAACTCAGTGGGGACAACCAGCCTCCTCCTGCATTATAGTCACTTTGTAAAAGCCCCTATTTTGATCTTGCACCATGGAGATCACAGGAAATCTGTAAGATTCAAACTGAGAATCTGATGGTGAGAGAGTGAGGGAGGGGCTTCCAATAGTCAGTGTGTGGATCTTAGACTGAGTTCAGAGCTGCAGCACCCAAGCAGTAATACCAACCAGTGGCTTTGCTCATCTGCAGAACCAAGTTTGGGGCATTTTCAGACTAGGAAACTCTGCAGGGTGCATATCTGTTGATTTGAATCCTCAAGTGACAAATTTTGCAGGCCCTAGAGTCCAGTTTGCCCATACATGGGAAAGTTGGAGTCACAGCATCACCCAAGTGAAGAATGTCTTTTAGAACAGAGAGGTAGGTAGGCAGAATTGATTTCCCACAGAGCAAAGCCAGTACTGGGCATGGAGGCTTTTCATGCTACTGAGAGGCAGGAGGATTAATTTATAGCCAAGGATAAGGGTAGCTCCGTGTCCCTCCAAACAGGGAGCCTGCTTGAAAAACTGAAAGTAGCTTGGAGAAGCCCCTTTCCCTTCCTCCCAGGCAAGGGGGCTCAGACATAATCTCATCCATCATGGAGTGTGTCTTCAGACCCCATCTGACAAGAAGGACTGGCAAAACAGCTGAAAGCTGTGCAGCCAGCAGGACTCAGGCCAAGAGATGGGCAGACAGAGTCAGTACTTTGCAGAGGAAAGCCAGTGGCCCTGTCTGGACAGGGAACTTAGGGTACAGTGCTATTTGAATTAAGACAACAAAGAGCTAAACCAGTTTTTGAAATGTTTTCTTCTGCTTTTTCTAGGCAAGGAGTCTAAACTGTAGTCCCACTCATCTCTGAATAAAACCTTCAGCCAGTCTGACCAGAAAACCTAACCAGAGCACATAAGTAGCTGTATGGCCCATCCAATAGCCCTGTGAACAGTGATACTTCAACAAAAAGCATACCAGTGACTCGCCCCATCTGTTGAGCAAAGCTGGTGGCCTCACCTGACCAGGGAATCCAGTACACAGTCAGGCCTGATTCAAGCTGCCAATTACTGAGCTGTAAAGGCCCTGGGCCCTGGCAGGCTGACTTACCAGGACATAGAACTTAATTCACAGTCCCATCTACTGCTGAACATTGTATCCAGTCCTGACCATCCAGGAGGCCTGACTGTAGCACTCAGACAACTGCAGAGCCCATTTTATAGCTCACAGGCGCAAGGATTCGACCAGCTGTTCTATCGCTCTGTTCTCAGTCAGTAGCACACCCCTTATACTCCATCACTATCCTCAGAGATTAAACAGTTGCTTCTCCCAAAATGGACCACAGTAGAAGACCTCACATGCTTAAAGACATTACCAGGAGAACATCCAGAAACCTCAGCTGAGCTGACTGGTGAAGAACTGTTTCTGCCAAAGCAAATTTGTGAAGTCTGGAGGAAGTGTTCCATTACTCAGATATGTATATATGAATGTAAAACAATTCAAGGATCAAAAACCATAAGGTAAATATGATACCATTCAAGGAAAATTTTAAAGTTTTAATAACTGACCCTAAGGAAATGAAGATCTATGGACTTGTTAGACAAAAATTCCAGAATAGTCGTCTTAAGGAATTTTAGTAAACTACATTAGGCTAACCACGATACCTTGTAATAAAACTATCAGAAGTCAAAAACAAAGAAAGAATTTTAAGATCAATAAGAGAGAACTTCTACAAGGGAAGAAAGTGAACACTACTTTAGCAGAAGAAAGGAACTGACACAGAATAGAGGAAAAATCAATGAAATAGGAAACAGAAAAACAAAGGAAAGACTCTAACCAAACTAAGAATTGGTTCTTTGAACAGATAAAGTTGACAAATGAAGGAAAATCGAGACTAATAAAGAAAAAAAGAGAAAGGACCCAAATCAACAAAATTAAAAATAAAAAATAGGAGGCATTATAACTAATGCCAGAAATTTTCAAAGGATTATGAGGTCACTATGAACAACTATACACCAACAAACTGGACAACCTAGAAGAAATAGAAAAATTCTTTGAAACATACAATATACCAAGACTGAAGCAGGAAGAAATAGATACTTGTGATTACCACAAGCAGATGTGGAAGGAGGGAGGAATTTGAGGAAGGCTGCTGAAAGGTACAGACTTCCAGTTATAACCGTGTGGAAGGGGGCGCGTTGTACAAACATGATGAGTATAGCTAACAGTGCGTGCTTAGTCACTTTAGTGACGTCCAACCTTTGCGACCCTGCGGACTGTAGCCCACAGGGCTCCTCTGTCTATGGAATTCTCCAAACAAGAATACTGGAGTGGGTTGCCACGCCCTTCTCCAGGAGATCTTCCTAGCCCAGGGTTGGAACCTGTGTCTCTTATGTATCTTGCATTGGCAGCCGGGTTTCTTTATCACTAGCGGCACATGTATAGGAAACTTTTTAAGAGAGTAAATCTTAAGAATTATAATCACAAGGAGAATTTTTTTCCTTTATTCTTTACATCTTTCTTTTATCTTTATTGTACCCATATGAGAAGATTGATGTTAACTGACCTACTGTGATAATCATTTCACAATATGTGTAATCAAACCATCGTGTTGTACCCCTTAAATTTAGTGATACATGTAAATCACTTCTCAGTAAAACCAGGAAAAAGAAGCTAGAAATCTGTATATGTTTATGTATGTATTTGTGTGGGAGGGCATGTGAAAACGTCTAACTCCTATATTTGAGCAATAATTCAATTCTATTTTTGGTTTTAATAGATTATAAGCCAGCACTGCATGGCTTGAGCCAGCTCATAACCTCAAATATAAGAAAACCAAACTCTCAGGAAATGACCTTAAAGTCACTTAGCATTTTAATCTTAATAGATACATCTATACTTTGTATAACACATTCTTGAGTAATTGAAGTTGAGAGAACTTGGTGTAAACACAATATCGGTGTAAATACAATTGTTATCATGGAGAAAAAGGGATATTTTACAGATATATGTGAAATTTTGAATAGTATCCACATAGAGAGAGTATTCTGGTTTATTCTAAAGGATAAGCCAGTTACTACATACTTTACACACTATTAATTTTAAAGGTACTTTAATTACTTCTCATTGCAAATGTGCAATCATTGAAGATAAAGAGTGGTATGGCTATTATTAACTGTGACAATGCTTTCAGAAACACCTTAATGCATTAATGTAATATCAAAAGTTTAGAGATATTATGAAACTTTTGTTCACTGAGGTGTTTGTAGTTATTGTGAAAATACATAAATATGCATTTTACATTGGAAAATTATAAACAGACTTTAGAGAATTGGTTTTCTTTTAATTCTATAGTGTTGTATATTCATATAAGAAGGTATTTTTCAAAAATTGTTGTGCAATACTTGAAAATAATCAACTTAGACCTGGTTTCTCATCTTAGATAGCCACTTTAACCATCTGACAGCTGAACTAGACCCTCAGATCCAAAAAGCCTATTAATAGTTGGCAGCAAACAATAGAAATATCCTGGATTGGTGCAAGAACAAAAGAGCACTTTCAAATTTTAATGAATGGGTAGCCTATGATGTGTCATAGATATGACAGTAATGGCCTAGAGACAGAAAAAAACGTGGGGACCCACGGCATAATGAGGAAGAGCAAAAGAATCCCTGCTATTGACATAGAGTATATGACTTACAGGAGAGAGTTGCTACCAGGAGCAGGGAAGCAAAGGAATTATTTTACAGAGACAGTTTTATTTTTTTAAAGAAGATCTCTTTCCCAGCCACAGCATAGTCATAACTAAAGAATAATTTCCTATGTGGCACGATTTAGTTGTTGACATCCTGTAATGCAGACCCAAAGGGAAGATTAAAATGGAGGATGATAGCACTTGCAAGGAAGTCTCACTGAGAAAACCTAAATACTGACAGTTCTTAGTCATTTATATCTTAGTAAATAAGTACTCCTTTAAACCATCAAATTTAAACTGTGTGGCTATATATTATACATTTAATTTGTTAGCACATGTAAACCAAGAAGACTGAAAGCAAATGCATTTAGAGGAAGTGGTGGCTGTTTTTATTTTTCCAAATATCGTTTGCTTTTAGAGTAAGATATCAATTTTTCTAAGAGACATGCAAATTCAGTAAGATTCTGCTGTACATCCATCAGCACAACAAAAGGACTGACGATGTTTAGTATTGGGGAGTATGTGAATGAGCAGAACACTCACTCACTGCTGATGGTAAGATAAATAGGTACAACTTTGGAAAATACTTTGGAAGAATCAAGTAAAGTTAAATATGTAGACTCTGTGAACCCCACAAAAATGCACGCATATGTCCATCAAATCATATGTACAAGAATGTTCACAGCATCGTTGTTCATAATATTCCCCAATAAGGGAAACAAAAAAGCAAATGTACATCAACCACAGAATGGATACCTGAATTGTGGTGTATTCATGACAGAATACCACACAGCAATGAAATAGAATAAGCCACTCCGATACACATTTATCAGAGAAAGCAATGGCACCCCACTCCAGTGTTCTTGCCTGGAAAATCCCATGGGCGGAGGAGCCTGGTAGGCTGCAGTCCATGGGATCGCGAAGAGTCGGACACGAATGAGTGACTTCACTTCCACTTTTCACTTTCATGCACCGGAGAAGGAAATGGCAACCCACTCCAGTACTCTTGCCTGGAGGATCCCATGGATGGAGGAGCCTGGTGGGCTATAGTCCATGGGGTTGCTAAGAGTCAAACACGACTGAGCGACTTCACTTCGACTTTTCACTTTCATACATTGGAGAAGGAAATGGCAACCCACTCCAGTATTCTTGCCTTGAGAATCTCAGGAACGGGGGTGCCTGGTGGGCTGCTGTCTATGGGGTCACACAGAGTCAGAGAAAACTGAAGCGACTTAGCAGCAGCAGCAGCTGGTGGCTCAGGCAGTAAAGAATCTACCTGCAATACAGGAGACCCGGGTTCAATCCCCAGGGGGCTTCCTAGGTGGTTCTAGCAGTAAAGAACCCACTTACCAATGCAGGAGGCATAAGAGATTGCCAGTTCGATCCCTGGGGTTGGGAAGATCCCCTGGAGGAGGGCATAGCAACTCACACCAGTATTCTTGCCTGGAGAATCCTATGGACAGAGGAGCCTGGAGGGCTACAGAGGGTCCATAGGCTAGCACAGAGTCAGACGCGACTAAAGCCATTTAGCACACACATAATTCTCACAAACTGAATACTGACTGAGCAAAGATAGACACAAATGATCCATTCTGTATGATTTCAATTGTATAAAGTACAACCACAGGCGAGAGGAAACTATGGTAATAGAGGATAGAGAGATGCTGTTTCTCAAGCAGTTATAAATTGAGGAAGGAACACAGGAATCCTTCTGGGTTACAATATATTTTCTGTATCTTGGATCTGCGATTCAATTGCATAGGGATGCAATTCTGTATAAATTCAGCAAATGGAGCACTGAATATCTCAACACTTTCCTGTATGTCAGATACTTCAAGGGAAAAAAAAAAGCCAAACAAAAATCACTGGCAAAAACCCGTACCCTTTGCAAAAAGGGTTTTTAAGTAGCATTGTTCTGGAATATCTTGGGTGTATATGTGACTCTTTGTGACCCTATGGACTGTAGCCTTTCAGGATCCTCTGTTCATGGGATTTCCCAAGTAAGAATACTGGAGTGGGTTGCCATGCCCTTCTCCAGGAGATCTTCCTGATCCATGCATTAAGACTGCATCTACCTGCTTCTTCTGCATTGCAGGTAGATCTTTTTTTTTTTTTTTTTTTTTTTTTTTTTTTTAACTGCTGAGCCACTAGGGAAGTCCCGGGAAATAGCTTAGATTTTGCCATCTCTAGTAAACTGGCCTCTATAACATTTATAGTTTCAAGGCATGTTAGAGAATCCATCATAAATGTATAGAGTTGGAAGGGAGCTTGGAGAACTATCAAATTTGTCTCCTTCATGTCACAGAAAATGAAACAGAAGCTGAGAGATAAAGTTTTTTGCAGGAGGCCACCCAGCTAGACAGTAGCTGAGTTAGGACTCAAACGTGTGACTCCTTTAAGTCAGGATTTCTTCCACTACCTGTTGCTTCGATGCTGGTTTATCCTTTGTAGTGGCTTCAGCAGGTTCTGATGGCCATTTAGCGTATGACTACTCAGCGCTCAGCGCAGCCTCCGGGATTGCAGAACATCAGGTGGTTCTCAGTCAATCCATGGCACTCACGGGTGTTTCCCTTTTAGCTTGCCCCCAGGAATTCAGTTTTCCCTTCCCTTCTTCAAAGGCTACCTGTGTCATTTCTCCTCTTACCTGGGACCACCTCCAGTGCAGCAGTTTGCTCAGTATCTTCTTTCCTTGGCCCTTTAAAACATGCACACGTCCTTCATATACCAGTGTATCATCACATACTGGGGGAGGGATAAAAGAAATGTGAAAAAGTACATAAGAGGAAGAAAATCAGATTTTGAATCTCATGAAATATTTTCTGGTGGATCCTCAGCTATTCTTCTCAAAGGATGTGCAAAAGCAAAAAGTACAATTCAGGAGTGAAAAAGAATAAATCATACTGAAAGAATTATCCATATATTAAAAGACTTACATTTGTGAGATAATACAATAAGCTTCTTTCTTAAGACCAACATCTGGTGGTAAGTATAATAACTATAAATACATAGTGCCTAAATAATTTGATATATCTGCTATAATTATCATATGGTATGAAAATATCTATGATTTCTATTGATAATATCATAGATATTGTCAATATTACTATGTATGGGTATTTTTTTGGGGGCTTCCCTGGTGGCTCAGATGGTAAAGTGTCTGCCTACAATGTGGGAGACCTAGGTTCGATTCCTGGGTTGGGAAGACCCTCTGGAGAAGGAAATGGCAACCCACTCCAGTACTCTTGCCTGGAAAATCCCATGGACGGAGGAGCCTGGTAGGCTATAGTCTATGGGGTCACAAAGAGTCAGACACGACTGAGTGACTTCACTTCACTATGGATATTCTTTTAACCTAAATTCCAGGTGACACAGTGGTAAAGAATCTGCCTGCCAATGCAGGAGATGCAAGAAACACAGGTTCAATCTCTGGGTTGGGAAGATCACCTGGAGGAGGAAATGACAATCCATCTCAGTATTCTTGCCTGGGAAAAGAGAGAAGCCTGGTGGGCTATAGTACATGGGGTTGCAAAGAGTCCCACACAACTGAATATGCACACACTCATACTTAACAAAAGAAAACGTTAACCTTTGATAACGTGATTTTTTTTTTAAATTCAGGGTCACGGATCTATTCTAAACATTGTTACTGGAAGCTAGTTACTATTTATAGACAAAATTGCCTGAAATGGAAATATTCAAAGAGAGGGAGATAAATGCTATCACTATCAGTTCAGTTCAGTTCAGTCACTCAGTCATGTCCAACTCTTTGCGACCCCATGAATCACAGCACGCCAGGCCTCCCTGTCCATCACCAACTCCCGGAGTTCACTCAAACTCATGTCCATTGAGTCCGTGATGCTATCCAGCCATCTCATCCTCTGTCGTCCCCTTCTTCTCCTGCCCCCAATCCCTCCCAGCATCAGAGTCTTTTCCAATGAGTCAACTCTTCGCATGAGGTGGCCAAAGTACTGGAGTTTCAGCTTTAGCATCATTCCTTCCAAAGAACATCCAGGGTTGATCTCCTTTAGGGTGGACTGGTTGGATCTTCCTGCAGTCCAAAGGACTCTCAAGAGTCTTCTCCAACACCACAGTTCAAAAGCATCAATTCTTTGGCGCTCAGCCTTCTTCATAATCCAACTCTCACATCCATACATGACCACAGGAAAAACCATAGCCTTGACTAGACAGATCTTTGTTGGCAAAGTAATGTCCCTGCTTTTGAATATGCTATCTAGGTTGGTCATAACTTTCCTTCCGAGGAGTGAGCGTCTTTTAATTTCATGGCTACAATTACCATCTGCAGTGATTTTGGAGCCCCCAAAATAAAGTCTCTCACTGTTTCACTGTTTCCCCATCTATTGCCCATGAAGTGATGGGACCAGATGCCATGATCTTCGTTTTCTGAATGTTGAGCTTTAAGCCAACTTTTTCACTCTCCTCTTTCACTTTCATCAAGAGGCTTTTTAGTTCCTCTTCACTTTCTGCCATAAGGGTGGTGTCATCTGCATATTTGAGGTTATTGATATTTCTCCCAGCAATCGTGATTCAATATCAGCAACAATAATAAAAGCCCAGGTCTGAGACAGGGTCTCAGTGACCTTTAGAAACCCTTAGCCAGTGATCTTTAGAGACCCTTAGACAAGATCTTTAGATTTTTAGAGTGATCTAAAGTGATATTTAGAGATCCTTATCCAGGAAATCTAGAGTCCTTTTAATGTTGCCTTTGCAAGAAGTCATAGCCTGTACATAAGCAAGTACAGAAAATGGGTGGCATAGAAGTGGGGGAGCAATAATTTGTTAGTGAGGTATAAGAAGATACCTTCCTTATATTCAAAGATCTTTCTTCCCTACAGAGGGAAAAAAAAAAAGATGAGCCATCTGGAGATAACAAGTAAATAATTAAGTACTCACCCACATAAATTATATTATGTCATAAAATCATTTGAAATATGCATTTCAATAATGTATAGAAATAAGAGTACACTGGGCTTAATAGTATTTCTTCAGATTTAAAAAATTTCCAGGCTATAATTTCTTTTATAAGTTTTCTAGCATAGCTTGGGAAGCTCAGAATTCTTTGTAGGACATCTTTTCCCTAAGCACCCACATCCTCTTGTGATTTGTTACCTCTTCTCCAAGATACTTTCAACCTCTTAAAGGCAGAGCAGCAACTTATTTATTTGATCTGACTTTTCATAATTACTCAGGCTACTAATTTTATTAAGCCAAATAGTATCTCAGGAAACCTTGTGTCAAGGGTGTGATGGATGGGAGCTTTGATTGATTGGTTACTTTTCATTTTGCAAAATTTTCCATGTTGCAATTCACTTACAGTTTGATTAGAGATAATAACAGATGACAGTTATATATATAAATGATATTCTAATTAATTTTAAGCAGGATTTTAGTGAGAGCAAAAATAAGGGGGATAAAAATATCTGCTTTTCAATTTTTACTGACATTTACGTTTTGGTTTGGTGGTACTTGAAAAGGAAAATTGTAGTTGCCTTTTGAGTATATGTACTTAATTTTAAAACTTTAATTAGGTTTTTTTCCTTTAAGAGTGTCGTTTAGGCTATATCCTGTATCCTGTCCTAGTAAGGTGTACTTTATGTAAAAGAATGTATCATTGCAGAAACACTGAATGTGATTTTTAAAGCAGCTTTTATCTTTTGCTGATCCATTGTCAGATATGAACCTAAATGCCCACTAGAGGTCTCTCCACCCTGAATTATTCCTGAATCCTAAAAGAAGAGCATTTATTATATTTTAAATTCCTTGCCTGCTTACTATAGCGAGTGAAATTTTGCTGCATTTGACATGATAGCTAGCCATGACCTTAACAGAGGAAAAGGGATGCTGACATCCCACTGCTACGCCTGGGAGTCTATTTTATTTACATTCGAAAATGTTAGTTTCACTGCTCTGCTCTGTAGAGTTCATCTGACAGTTTTCATGCTTCTGAGTGAGGATGGAAAACATGAAAGCCCTTTAAAGATAGTGACCACATGCTGTCATGTTCTTTGCA
Organism: Nanger dama; assembly: GCA_917880005.1. Taxonomy (NCBI): domain Eukaryota; kingdom Metazoa; phylum Chordata; class Mammalia; order Artiodactyla; family Bovidae; genus Nanger; species Nanger dama. Next base: position 34,390,390 of record CAKJTW010000016.1, on the reverse strand, counting down.
GCTTGCAGAAAACTCTGGTATCCTATCAACTGGAAATAATTATTATGATAGGCAATTTTTAGCCTTAACTCTTATCAAATTACAAAAAATAGAGATTTTAATTCAAAGGAACAACTTTTGTAGGCAAACTGTAGAAAACTAATTGATATTCTGATACATTTATTTTCTTCATTATGTCAAATAAAGTTTAGGGAGCTTATCTTATGTGTAGTCTGCATACAGAAACTTGTTACAGTGTATAATTATAAGAATAATTTGCGTGTGTGGGTGTGTGTGTGTATGTGTGTGTGGTGCATCTGTGTGTCTAGATAAAGCAATTTTGAGATCACTTCAGCAAATATTTATAAACTGTCCTTTACTAGATGAGTCTTGAAACATGGAAATAAAATGCCAGCAAGGTTTAGTCACCTTGTAACCCTCTTCATGGCCTTTAATTCCACATTGTGGCTAGAGAGAAGACAGTTAGTGACCAATGGATAGAGTGTTCTATTAAGAAAAGTCAGCATTTAGGATGAGCTGTAATCACTGCCCCTACAAGGGATAGAGGTCACCCCATTTCAGAACTGATCCTTGGAAATTAGATTAATTCTCTGCTGTGGCCCAAAGAAACCTGCAAGCCAAATGAAGAAAAAAACAAAACAAAACAGATCATCAATGAAGTGCAGCGATCCATGAGACTGAACTGAAAATGTGGCTAAGGAAGAGCAAACACCAAGTAAACCTATTGCTTTCAACTCATAATTATTTTTCTTTTCAAAATGAAAGCCTGCTAAGAAAAAGCAGAACTATGTATAAGAAGCCAACGCAGCACCTGCCCTAACAAAGCACATTAACAAGCAATGTAAAGACCTTCTTAATTCTTGAATCAACTTGTAGTCATGATTGACATGAGGACAAAGTGATCTCAAGGTATCAGCTCTCTGGTCTGAAGGAAGGTATCAGCTCTCTGGTCTGAAGGAATCCTAATCCCCTGGTGTTTTGCTGCTTGACTGCTGGACCAATAAACACCAGCCCAGAGGAGTTTGATCCAGAATCCAAATCACCATAAGCAGACATCCAATATGATGTCTTGGAAACTGTTGCCTCCTTACTATGATCAAAGTCAGTGGAAGACATTTTCCACAAGATGAGATTGGAATGAGAATAAATATTGAAATTGGGGTGACCCCCTCCAAGGCGAAGGATGCCACTTTCTCATGAAGCAGAGAGTAATAACCTAAGAGAGTATAACCTAAGAGAGCACGTTTTCTTAATTGATATCACACTGTCTGGGGACAGATTTCCAACATAACCAGGTTATGGAACTAATCTGAGCTACACTGTTCTACTAAAATAGTTGGAAGTCTATGAAAAGATTTTCAGGACAGTGTTGTGTTTAATAATGAAAATTAAAATCAACCTATTGTCCAGTGTATGGCATTGGTTAGTGAAACATTCAGGTAGCATTTAAAATGATAATGTGTGACAATATTTGCTAAAAGAAAGTGGTTCCATGATTTCACAATTATAATTACTAAATGGAAAGCAGTGGTTTTTAAGTATTTTAACTGACAATAAGAAAATCATTATGCTTTATAATCCCATACACATTTATGCACACACACACACACACACACACACACACACCCACATACAAATGAAACCATATTCACCTTGATTTTTACTGTTTAGTCTATTTCTTTATATTCTATTTAAATTATTTTAATGCTGGTTATTACCACTAAATACATTTTCTGATCCAATAATTGGTTATAACTCATTGTTTGAAAATATTTGAGGTTAAGAATAACATATCGTATAATCTGTTTTGTAAATATATACATTTCATGGAAAAGTCATGAAGATTATACATTGAAATATAAACCATAGTTCTCTTTCTATGATGGGGTTTCTAATTTTTTTCTTTCTTTCTCACTTTCATCAGCACATTTGCCTTCAGGAAATTATATTTTTGGTAACTGAAAATCATCCAAGAAATGTTTCAGATATTTTCAAATCATTGCAATGTTTGACTGCATCCTCCTATTAGGTTTATCTACTGTGTTTTCTTCCAGAACCATAATGACATCCCTATTCTCTCATTTTCTATCTTTAAGTACCTAAAAAGGAGAGAGAAAATAAAGGCTAATATGAGGAAGCACTGAAGAAAATAAAGATGAGAGGGAAAGAAGAAGGAGTAATTTTCCTGTAAGTTTTTAAAATTTATTTACCCAAGGTGTTTATGTGTATGTGTGTGCACACGTACATGAGTGCACAGGATTGTACGCATGTATGTTCAAGCTGGTTTTAGAAAAGGCAGAGGAACCAGAGATCAAATTGCCAACATCCGCTAGATCATGGAAAAAGCAAGGAGTTCCAGAAAAACATCTATTTCTGCTTTATTGACTATGCCAAAGCCTTTGACTGTGTGGATCACAATAAACTGTGGAATATTCTGAGAGAGATGGGAATACCAGACCACCTGACCTGCCTCTTGAGAAATCTGTATGCAAGTCAGGAAGCAACAGTTAGAACTGGACAAAGAACAACAGACTGGTTCCAAATAGGAAAAGGAGTACATCAAGGCTGTATATTGTCATCTTGCTTATTTAACTTATATGCAGAGTACATCATGAGAAACGTTGGATTGGAAGAAACACAAGCTGGAATCAAGATTGCCGGGAGAAATATCAATAACCTCAGATATGCAGATGACACCACCCTTATGGCAGAAAGTGAAGAGGAACTCAGAAGCCTCTTGATGAAGTGAAAGAGCAGAATGAAAAATCTGGCTTAAAGTTCAACATTCAGAAAATGAAGACCATGGTATCCAGTCCCATTACTTCATGGGCAATAGATGGGGAAACAGTGGAAACAGTAAGAGACTTTATTTTTTGGGCTCCAACATCACTGCAGATGGTGACTGCAGCCATGAAATTAAAAGGTGCTTACTCCTTGGAAGGAAAGTTATGACCAACCTAGATAGCATATTCAAAAGCAGAGACATTACTTTGCTGACTAAGGTCCGTCTAGTCAAGGCTATGGTTTTTCCAGTAGTCATGTATGGATGTGAGAGTTGGACTATGAAGAAGGCTGAGTGCCGAAGAATTGATGCTTTCGAAGTGTGGTGCTGGAGAAGACTCTTGAGAGTCTCTTGGACTGTAAGGAAATCCAACTAGTCCATTCTGAAGGAGATCTGCTAAGTCACATCAGTCGTGTCCGATTCTGTGCGACCCCATAGACAGCAGCCCTCCAGGCTCCTCCATCCCTGGGATTCTCCAGGCAAGAACACTGGAGTGAGTTGCCATTTCCTTCTCCAATTCTGAAGGAGATCAGCCCTGGGATTTCTTTGGAAGGAATGATGCTAAAGCTGAAACTCCAGTACTTTGGCCACCTCATGTGAAGAGTTGACTCATTGGAAAAGACTCTGATGCTGGGAGGGATTGGGGGCAGGAGGAGAAAGGGACGACAGAGGATGAGATGGCTGGATGGCATCACTGACTCGATGGATGTGAATCTGAGTAAACTCTGGGAGTTGGTGATGGACAGGGAGGCCTGGCGTGCTGCAATTCATGGGGTCGCAAAGAGTCGGACACGACTGAGCAACTGAACTGAACTGAACTTAATGTACAAAAGTATGTGTGTAGATATTGGACCCAGAGCTTATTTTTATGCTTGCCAAGAGACTGAGACAAAATAAGAAGAACCCCATTTGAACCATTAATTTCATTAGTTAGCTGTCAACTTGAGAAAGGCACATCCTGCTTTTTCTGTGCCTCACTTTCCCTATTCATAAAACAGAGTTGCTGTGCTAAGATTTCACTTCTAGATAATATTGATGGCTGATTCTTCACTTACAGGTGTATATTTTGGATTATTGATAACTCAAAATCCATACTTTTTATCCTATGTTAAATTCCCATATTGAGAAAACACTGCAAACTTTCTGCCTTTTTTTGTGTTAAATTTAGTTCAGTGGCTAAATCAGATCAGATGTGTCCTTTTATAATAAATATTAGTACCACTAACTTACACTGTTTGATTACTTGAACCTTAAAACTTAGCAAAATTGAAGCAAAACCTATTTACACATGGATGGTATAGTCACTCTGCTGACATAAATACATATTTATTTAAACAGTCTGTGTCTCCTGTGGGCTTTCTGCATAGCTAAGTCGGTAAAGAGTCTGCCTACAGTGTGGGAGACCTGGGTTCGATCCATGGGTTGGGAATATTCCCTGGAGAAGGAAATGGCAACCCACTCCAGTATTCTTGCATGAGAATGTCACGGACACAGGAGTCTGGCAGGCTACAGTCCGTGGGGTCATAAGAGTCGGACATGACTTAGCCACCACCATGTCTCCTATAGATATTGGTTTACCTAATTTTTGGTGTTAAAGACTATGAGTTGTATTTAATAGAATGTCATGTAAAGAGCTTTGATAAGCTTTATTCATAGTTTTGAAAATGTTCAAGGTCCTTCCAGACTTAACTTCAATTTAAAGATGTTCACTACTGATAGTGGAAGCAAGTCTTCAAGGCGAGATTCTCTCTGGGAACCGATTACAGGGACTTTCATATGTACCTGATTCATAGACATTTCTGAGGTCACAGGCCAGTGGTTAAGAAATGGCAGCATACGTGTCAAATCTGTTTCGAAGGAATTTTTTTTTTTGGGGGAGCGGGGAAGGTGTTTGGACTTAAAAATTAGTTACAAATACTATAGGATTCTCTATAATAGATCAGAATTGTTTTTTAGCTTCTCTCAAAAATTCTAACATTTTCAACCTGGATCTAGATTCCCGCAAAGCACCCCATGGACTACAGTCACCATTGCCCTTTATCACTGGTACACTGCACAGTCTAGTTCTCATTCATGCAGGTTGTCTGCTCAGCCTTTCTGGGCCTTTGAACTTTAGATCTCCTATGGTAAGCAAACATATTTTAAGTCATCATGAGTCAAAAATTATATATTTGATATAATGAACTAGAAAATAAATGCAATGAGTAGCAGGGATTAACTAAAAACAAACCGTAGATATTTCCTGCAACCTTCTTCTCTAAACACACTCATTTCCTATTTTATTTTCAAGCCTCATTGGCTTCATGTTGTTACATTTACATACTCTCACCTCTCTCTCTTACCCTTCTGTTTCTGGGAGCTATTTTTGTAACATGAAGATAATAACGCCTGCTCAGCCCACCTTTCTGGGTTATTGTGAAGATCCAAGTGTAAAAGTGCTATATAAATGCAGAGTATTATTATATCCATTATTATGCACGCTCAGGCATGGGTGGGTTCTTTTAGGCCCTGCTGCTCCAGCTGGCTTGAAGTTGACGTCTCAGCAGTAACAGATAAAGTTAGTTAGATGCCTTTAAACCCATTTATTGCTGCACTTGACTTTTTCATCCTGGTGTTGAGGCAGCAGGATCTTTTTTTCTCTGTCAGCTTAGAACTCATTCTAACAGAAAAAACAAACAAACAAACAAACAAACTGTCCTCAGTTTCTGTGACAAGAACTGAGGGTGAAAACGTACTTGTGCTTTGTCTCGTGTAAATGTGGGTTTATTCAACGTGGCTTCCACTACTGGCAGGTGCAAAGGGAGTAGCACCTCTGGGAGATTTATCTCAGCTCGTTTCTCCAGAAACAGTCCACAATTGTGTTGTCTTTTGTTTGAATGGCACACATCATTTTGTAAAACATTCATATAGTTTGACATCAAAAAAATAGATCAAAGCAATCTGTGAATCAGAAAACGTAGAAGTCTACACATATCTGCAGAGCCTCTCTTCTCTGAGCTCACACTAGATACATCGGCACCCATCTGACATCCCACAAAGTCAGGGTGTTTTATCTGTATTTAACTGATATGATCCCTGGACTTCCTTCATAACTCAGTTGGTAGAGAATCCACCTGCAACACAGGAGACCCCGGTTTGATTCCTGGGTCAGGAAGATCTGCTAGAGAAGGGATAGGCTACCCATTCCAGTATTCTTGGGCTTCCCTTGTGGCTCAGTTAGTGAAGAATCTGCCTGCAATGTGGGAGACCTGGGTTTGATCCCTGGATTGGGAAGATTCCCTGGAGAAGGGAAAAGCTACCCACTCCAGTATTCTGGCCTGGAGAATTCCTTGGACTGTATAGTCCAAGGGGGTCTCAAAGAGTCAGACACAACTGAGTGACTTTCATTTCACTTCACAACTGATATATTCCCCAGTGCCCAGAATGATGAGTGACCTATAGTAAGCTCTCCCTACATTTTGGTTTAGTTGTTGAGTAAAAATTACCTAGTACATAGCTACAACTTACCTTTTCCAGAATAAAAACGCTGATTCTTATCTTGCAAATTCAAATTTGCTCCCCTCTTTACTCTTTCCATCTTTATAAATGGCACCACTACCCTCCCTGCTGTTCAGTTGCTTTGATTCTTCTCTTTCCCTTACTTTTTGTTGTTGTTCAGTTGCTAAGTCATGTCCTACACTTTGTGACCCCACGGACCACAGCATGCCAATCTTCCCTATCCTTCACTATCTCCAGGAGTTTGCTCAAACTCATGTCCACTGAGTAAGAGATGCCTTGATGCCATCCAACCATCTCATACTCTGTCGTCTCCTCTTCCTCCTGCCTTCAATCTTTCCCAGCATCGGGGTCTTTTCCAATGAATCAGCTCCTTGCATCAGGTGGCCAAAGTACTGGAGCTTCATTTCAGCATCAGTCCTTCCAGTGAATATTCTGGGTTGATTTTCTTTAGGACTGACTGATCTCCTTGCTGTCCAAGGGACTCTTAAGAGTCTTACTACCAGCTTCCAATCCATCAGTGAGTCCTTATGACTCTACCTCTGTGATGTGGCCAGACTCTGTCTCAGTTCAGTTCAGTTTAGTCACTCAGTCATGTCCGACTCTTTGCCACCTCATGAATTGCAGCACACCAAGGCCTCCCGGTCCATCACCAACAACCGGAGTTCACTCAGATTCACATCCATCGAGTCAGTGATGCCATCCAGCCATCTCATCCTCTGTGGTCCCATTCTCCTCCTGCCCCAAATCCCTCCCAGCATCAAAATCTTTTCCAATGAGTCAACTCTTTGCATGAGGTGGCCAAAATACTGAAGTTTCAGCTTTAGGATCATTCCTTCCAAAGAAATCCCAGGGCTGATCTTCAGAATTGACTGGTTGGATTTCCTTGCAGTCTAAGGGACTCTCAAGAGTCTTCTCCAACACCACAGTTCAAAAGCATCAATTCTTTAGCACTCAGCCTTCTTCACAGTCCAACTCTCACATCCATACATGCCTACTGGAAAAACCATAGCCTTGACTAGACGGACCTTAGTCGGCAAAGTAATGTCTCTGCTTTTGAATATGCTATCTAGTTGGTCATAACTTTTCTTCCAAGGAGTAAGCGTCTTTTAATTTCATGGCTGCAGTCACCATCTGCAGTGATGTTGGAGCCCCCAAAATAAAGTCTCTCACTGTTTCCACTGTTTCCCCATCTATTGCCCATGAAGTAATGGGACCGGATGCCATGATCTTCATTTTCTAAATGCTGAGCTTTAAGCCAACTTTTTTCACTCTCCTCTTTCACTTTCATCAAGAGGCTTTTGAGTTCCTCTTCACTTTCTGCCATAAGGGTGGTGTCATCTGCATACCTGAGGTTATTGATATTTCTCCCAGCAATCTTGATTCCAGCTTGTGTTTCTTCCAGTCCAGCATTTCTCATGATGTACTCCGCATGTAAGTTAAATAAGGAGGGTGACAATATTCAGCCTTGACATACTCCCCCTTTTCCTATTTGGAACCAGTCTGTTGTTCCATGTCCAGTTCTAACTGCTGCTTCCTGAGCTCCATACAGATTTCTCAAGAGGCAGGTCAGGTGGTCTGGTATTCCCATCTCTCTCAGAATTTTCCACAGTTTATTGTGATCCACACAGTCAAAGGCTTTGGCATAGTCAATAAAGCAGAAATAGATGTTTTTCTGGAACTCTCTCACTTTTTCGATGATCCAGCGGATGTTGGCAATTTGATTTCTGGTTCCTCTGCCTTTTCTAAAACCAGCTTGAACATCTGGAAGTTCACGGTTCACGTATTGCTGAAGCCTGGCTTGGAGAATTTTGAGCATTACTTTACTAGAGTGTGAGATGAGTGCAATTGTGTGGTAGTTTGAGCATTCTTTGGCATTGCCTTTCTTTAGGATTGGAATGAAAACTGACCTTTTGCAGTCCTGTGGCCACTGCTGAGTTTTCCAAATTTGCTGGCATTTTGAGTGAAGCACTTTCACAGCATCATCTTTCAGGATTTGAAATAGCTCAAACTGGAATGCCATCACTTCCACTAGCTTTGTCCGTAGAAATGCTTTCTAAGGCCCACTTGACTTCACATTCCAGGATGGCTGGCTCTCGATGAGTGATCATACCACCGTGATTATCCGGGTAGTGAAGATATTTATTGTACAGTTCTTCTGTGTATTCTTGCCACCTCTTCTTAATATCATCTGCTTCTGTTAGGTCCATATCATTTCTGTCCTTTATTGAGCCCATCTTTGCATGAAACATTCCCTTGGTATCTCTAATTTTCTTGAAGAGATCTCTGGCCTTTCCCATTCTGTTCTTTTCCTCTATTTCTTTGCATTGATCACTGAGGAAGGCTTTCTTATGTCTTCTTGCTATTCTTTGGAATTCTGCATTCAGATTGCTTATATCTGTCCTTTTCTCCTTTGCTTTTCACCTCTCTTCTTTTCACAGCTATTTTTAAGGCCTCCCTAGACAGCCATTTTGCTTTTTTGCATTTCTTTTCCATATGGATGGTCTTGATCCGTGTCTCCTGTACAATATCATGAACCTCATTCCATAGTTCATCAGGCACTCTATCAGATCTAGGCCCTTAAATTTATTTCTCACTTCCACTGTATAATCATATGGGATTTGATTTAGGTCATATCTGAGTGGTCTAGCGGTTTTTCCTACTTTCTTCAATTTAAGTCTGAATTTGGTATTAAGAAGTTCATGATCTGAGCCACAGTCAGTTCCTGGTCTTCTTTTTGTTGACTATAGAGCTTCTCCATCTCTGGCTGCAAAGAATATAATCAATCTGATTTCGTGTTGACCGTCTGGTGATGTCCATGTGTAGAGTCTTCTCTTGTGTTGTTGGAAGAGGGTGTTTGCTATGACCAGTGCATTTTCTTGGCAAAACTCTATTAGTCTACTTCTCACCAATATCACTGCAACCACAATACTAGTAACTCTTAGCTCTTGGATGGATAACTCCAACACCAGCCTCCTCCAGATTACTGCCTCCATCTTTCCCTCCTATAATCCATTCTCCCCACAACAGCTGAAGGGAACTTTTAAAATATAAATATGGTCATCTTACCTGCTGCTAAGAATTCCCCAGTGCTGTTTCATTATGTTTAGACTAAGATGCAAATTCTCAGTCTATAAGAGCACAGATCTATGGTTTGCAACACTGGCAGCCAACAGAATCATCTGGAGATATTTATAATACATAGAACTTGAACTCACACATTAGACTGATTGAATCAATGTCTCTGGAGGGAAAGTCTCAGTAGATTACACTTGGGACATCACCTCAACTTCTTGAACACCTTACACTGTTCTCCTTTTAATTCTAAACCTTTGTACCTTGGGCTTCTTTTCTTTCTCCAGAAATCATCAAGGTCATGCCAGCCTCCAAGGAAAAGCCAGGACTTTTGCTTTTGTTGTACTTTCTGTCTGGAATGTCCCTCCTTTTCTCACAGCTGCCTCTGTTCCTCCTTCAGGAGTCTTATCTTCCTTAGTAGGTCTTATTAACCTAGCCACAGTCTCCATCCTTCAGCAATTTCTGTGCCATAATATGTGTCTCTCTCAATAGAAACTAAAGGCACTAAGGCAAGGACATTGCTTGCCTTCTTTATTGCTACTTCATAGTGCTAAAAAAGAAAAAAAAAAAAAAAACTTTAGTCTTTATGGGCTCTATCCCAACTAGCCACTTGTGCCATTGTAGTACGAAGATAGCCAAAGATGTGACGTGACAGATGGGCATGGCTGTGTCCTAATAAAACCTCATTTATGGATTGAAATTTGAATTTAATTTTATGGGTAGCAAAATACTATCCCTCTTTTGATTTTTTTCAGCCCTTAAAATTGTAAATATCATTACTAGTTCATACACCCATAGAGGAAAAATAAACAGAAACAAAAACAGACCAAACCCATAATACATGTGGCAGGCTGAATTTGGTCCACCAGCTGTGATTTGCCAGCCTCTAAGAGTATCTGATTTTTTAATTTGAAAGTCCAGAATTTCTTTGAGAAATACAAAGAGGCTTCCTAAAAACACTATTAGCAGTGCTATCGCACTATTTCCTCCTAGGGATTTCTGCATGTCTCAAAACAATTCAGAAAACATTTGGCAAGTATATATTATGCTAAATAGAATTGGATTAAGTGGCAGGCCAGGGGGCAGCTACCCAGGGTAAAATCTATAACTGAAGCTAAAATATCATCATAATAAATTGGGAACAGCACACTTCTGAACTCAGTTTCCCATAATAGTCTTTTTTCATAAATGACAAAATACAACTTCCTAAAAATAAAGACCAGTACCAATACCCTGAATGAATAGCTATTTGAAACAGAATCTAACTTGTACCTACGTCCATTCTCATTAAATACATATTGAGAAAACAGTTAAATAATTTTAGCATTTAAATATTTCACAGATTGTAAATTATTTTTCTGTTTCTGGATTTTATGTAACTTCAACTGACCCTAAACTGAAGAATTTGCAAAGACATCAAAACACAGGGAATAAATAAACTCCTTGTTTTCAAGGTGCTTATCCTAGCTTTCCTCAACTTTCACCTAGTTAAACACTAATTATACATTTCACTTCAGCCCAGAGGTCACTATCCATCAGCAGTCCTCCATTCTTTGTATGTCCCCTTCTTTACTGTATTTACATATTTGTTTTAAAATAAATTTATAAATAACAAGTATATTATATTTAAAACTGTAAATATTTATTTACATACTTTATTTAATTGATGCTGCTTTTTCTCTTGAGACTGCCAAGCACTTGAAGATATTTTATGGTCCAGGATGAACCTTCTGCCTGGCATTCAATTTGTACTCAACAAATAATTATTCAATCAAGGAATAAGGAACTGAATAAAGGAATGTGATGGACCTCAATGGAAGGCAAAATTTTTTGACTTCACAGCTACTATGACATTTCCTTCCATTTTTCTCTATAACATTTTATAATTCATGGTGCATACATTTGTTATGAATATGATAATCATTTTTGAGATTCAAACAGTCCACCTTTGGGTGAATGGAGAATAAAACAGGGAGGAAATGAAGGCTCCCCTGTAGTGAAAATTCATTAGACACAGAGGTAGACTTTCCAACCACAGCATTTATCTTAAAGCTCACATGCTGGTTATTGGAGAAGAAGAAAAATCAACTGCATGTATTTAAAAGCACAGGGAAACACAAAGCAAATCCTTCTTTCAAAACCACAGGAAGCTTGTTTTCAATCCTGATTCTAAAAGATGAACAGCCAACTCTCCGCTTCATTATAATCCTCACTGCTGCCCTTACAATTAGGTCCTAGAAAGCATGCTGGTGCTCAGACACAAAATTGAAAGCTACTGCAGACATGTATTTCCAGATACAGATATGTATGTTTTCTGTTTCTATGGCAAGGGGCAGATTGAAGTGAAAGCTCCCACTCAGCTAACTGTTCCTGATCAGAGTATTCCCCTTTCTCCTTACTTCTGCAGCAGCAAGACATGTAGACTTGTACACTAGCAAGACTATTTGTGCTTTGCTCAGTTGCTTCAGTCATGCCCTACCCTTTGTGACTTATAGACTATAGCACACGAGGCTCCTCTGTCCATGGGATTCTCCAGGCAAGAAGACTGGAGTGAACTGCAGTACCCTCCTCCAGGGGATCTTCCCAACCCAGGAATCTGGCATCTCCTGCATTGCTGGCAGATTCTTTACCCACTGAGCCAACTGGGAAGCCCATTAGCACACTAAGGCCCCCTAAATCTGTTCCCATTAGCTCATGGTATCAGAATGTGGAGAAGCTAACCTATAGACCTGCCTTCTGACTGCCTTCATTAGGCATATAACTGGTCCGTTATCAATTGCACACAGGCCTCCTGAATGCATGGTTTCTCCGGCCTGCAGAGCCCCTTAAACTGCTGCTGTAAGCAACATATGCAGTAAGCAAGGGCACCAGTATAAAAACAAACGTTAACTGAATAGTGTTGGAGCAGCATTTCACAAACTCCCATCAAGCACAGGATATGAAGTGAAGAACAGAACCAGGAGAAATCATGTCCTAGAGTAGAGGTGACAGGCACAGCCCACTATGAGTGGGCTGTGCAGTAGGGTCTATTTAGACACTGAAATTGTATGTATCAGATGATAATATACTTCCCACCAAAAGATATGTAGGCCAGAAGAGTTTATCACTCATGTGATCAATAGAATTCAGATTATTAATTTAGAGTCCTTAGAGTCATAAAACTGTGATGGTAGTGTTGAATAACACAAGTGTAATATACTAATAAGAAATATATATTTTTGGAGGAAGAACACAAGTTTGGAGCAAAGAAACTGAATAACACTCTCCAGCAAAAGTATAATATAAAATCAAGAGTCATAGTCCTTTCAGCAATATCTAAACTCATAATTGCCTGAAACAATTTTTAAAAAAATCTGCATAGTTATGGAATTGTGAAATGAGCATGCTATAAGATAAGATGTTTACTCTAATTATATAAAATTAATCTCCACAAAAACATTCCTATCGCTTAATCCTGGCTTATATCTCTGCTGAATCTCCTATCCAAACTAAACACAGTACAATGAAATGTTAAGGTGAAGGTGCAAGTCTTGCAACAAATATACAATTTCATGAAGTTAACAAAAGTGATATTGGAGAATTTCTTTAAACCTCAAGGCATTTACAAACAGTACTTTAACATGAGTAGAGCAGTTAATAATTAAACATGTAATTATTGTCAGGGATGATGACACAACTATCATTTCAAAAGAAAATGACTTAAATATAAAAAGATTCAGAGAAGTCCTTGGGAAATCTCAAGAAGTCCTTGAATATTTTTTGAAAATATGATATTCTGTATCATTTGCTTGAAACTCAAAAGTGAAGAATATTGTTTCACACCATGAGAAAATTTTTCACAAAAAATGTTCTAGGAAAAGATAAATATAACTCAAATCTTGCTTATTTTAGGTATCAGCTTTTAGTTGCCATTTATAAAATAAAATATAAAATTAAGAAACATAATATGAAACAACCATTCATATATATTAATAAAATAAAAGGCAAATAGAATCAATGTAAGATAAAATATAACATAAAAGAAAATAAACCTTTTCATAATCTTACCTTCTGTTTTCAGGTAACATTCCAACAAAAACTTTTTTCAGAATTTATGTGCCATATTCATCTCTACTTTAAGTAGATTCTCTTCAAGGAAACTTTTCCCTGGCACCAACTTTCCTTGGCTATGGAGAATTATCTAAGTAGAGTTTTGCTTCCTACTCCTCTGAAAGTTTTTCTTGACTACTTCATGATTTCCTCTTCCTACCATCACTAGTTAAAAGTGAGGCTTCTCCAGGTTTCATTGATTTGTAAAAAGTTAATATAGTTTATTGTCCAGTGAGGATACTTTGGAATGTGAAAGGAGAAGCCAAAAATAAATAACAGTCACTGAGTGATTTACAATGGTTGTATCTGCTGAACTTCAATTTTTTTGTCCAAATTACTTCACATGCTCTTCTCCTGTGAGCTAGGCCATTCCCAACTAACAAACATGTAATCTCCCTATTCCATTATTTCCTTCATATTCCCAACCTCAGATTCCATCTAGTGAACCTAACTCAAAATCTCGACATGAACATAGCTTCCCTTCTCCACTCTCTTTCAACCCATTCAATCAGCCACAATTAAAATGTTTTTCCCCTTGTTTATATGAATCCATCTTATATGAATAAAACCCTGATACTTTCATTTGGACCTTCTGTACCAAATCCCTATCTCCCTCCTGTCTTTTCCTTCCCAACTGTATCTCATTTCCTGCCATATACCAACAAAAAATAGTCAGACAAGATCAGTTTTTAACAATGCTACAGGCGGGACCAATCCCCTTAGCTGCACGTGGGCAAAGCTGCAGTCTTTATGAATCCTTCCTATATAATCTTCCATCTTTTCCTTTATGGTAATGTGGTAATTTGTAACCAGAGATACAGCCACTTCCTTGACAATGTAAGACATAAGATCGATGTGCAGGGTGAACAATTTTTCTGCAGTAATGATCAAATAATGCCATGACTATAAAATAGTTAACAACCGTGATATAAGAGGCCTGGAAACAGTGACCATGCATTTTCAGTGGAGACAGCTGTGAGCTTGTGTAATCTCTACTGCCCACTGTGGCAGATCACTGTGACCTTGACCAAGTTAATTAATTTTCTAAGCACGTTTCCTCATATCTAAAAACAGGAATAATAACTTTTACCTTTCTTTGTTTATTATGAGAAAGAAGTGAGATAATTTTTATAGAATGCTGATATAGACTTTCAATCAATGGTAATGACAACGATGAAGAAAATGATGTTGGTAATATATCTAGCGGTTTCTTACAGCTATCCTTTTGTATCTGTTTTCCCCCTATCTAAAAGTTTTTTATTCTCTCATTTTACCTGGTACAATTTTCATTAACTGTTAGGATATAGCTCAGATTTTATCTGCTTCAAGAGCATTTTCTTTACATAACCCAGGCTGAGCTGAGTTTCACATTTTTATCTCTGCATCTCTTTAAGAGAAAGTATTGAAATGGAGCAGGATTCTGTGGGGCTCCTGGGCAAGGAAGTCTTTCTGTGTCCCCCTTCCACTTTTGCAGGGAACAGACTTCAGCCTCCATGACCCTTCCTGAGTTCCCAAGTGCAGATTCAGACAGCTGCTAATCACAGAAGGAAAGGAATGCAGAGACAAGAAAGGAATAACCAGGAAATGATAGTGCATACCCTGATGATGGGAAAGATTGAAGGCAGGAGAAGAAGGGGACAACAGAGGATGAGATGGATGGATGACATCACCGACTTGATGGACATGAGTTTGAGCAAGCTCTGGGAGTTGGTGATGTACAGGGAATCCTGGCATGCTGCAGTCCCTAGGGTCACAAAGAGTTGGACACGACTGAGCGACTGAACTGAACTGAATAGTGCAGTCTTGGGGGCAGGTTCCTGTTTCTACCTCAAGGGATACACATAACAATATCTTTGAGCACTTTACAGAACTAAAACCTGGAGTTAGCATTTTTGATTCCAGAGAAGACCACTTGAGGTCAGATAAAGGAAACAGAGAAGCTCACCAGGAGATTACTTGAGGTTATTAAAGGAGTACAGGTCCTATATACATTTTAATCTTATCAGCAATCCTGCCTTTGAAATATTCCTATAAAACTCCTTACCAAATTCTTCCAGGGTTGGAACACATTGTTTTTGAGGGCAGGACGCCTCTGTGTCCCCTCTTTGCCTGGAAAAGCAATGAATCTATTCTCTTCTACTTTAACCAAAAAACTCTGTAAGATTTAACTTGGCATCAGTGCACAGAGGCTGAGTTTTTGGCAACAGTACATTACAATGAAACTATTAATAAAGATGATTCCCCAGCCAGACTATACATTCTTTCAAAGTCAAAGTCACTGTGGCTTATTACCGTTTTATCTTAGGGCCTCACATAGATAGTTGGCAAATAGGTTTCAGGGGTTAAAGGGATTTGGGGTTGATATGACTAGCAGAAGTAATGACACACACAAGGTCTATTGGGTGGCACTTAAATAGGATGGAATTCAAGAGGAAGTCCCTTGCAACATATGACTTTCCAGGAGCTACCGTTCAGAAGGGGAGGAGGGTAAGAGGTTTCCTGAGAGAAAAGTGAGAGGAGAGGTGGGGGAAGAAGGGGCTTTCAGGTGACAAATGTCAGCAGCAGGGCAGGGAATCTCTGGGTCAGAGAGCACCAAAGGATAGTAGCAGCTTGGGGCCTTATCATACAAGACTCTATCTTATCAATGGGTGACATTCTGTAAGGCAAAATTTTCCTGAGGTATGCAAAGCAGGCATTCAAAAAACTAAGATCATGACATCTGGCCCCATCACTTTATGGCAAATAAATGGGGAAACAAGGGAAAGAGTTACAGATTTTATTTTCCTGGGCTCCAAAATCACTGCTGATGGTGACTGCAGCCATGCAAATAAAAGACACTTGTTCCTTGGAAGAAAAGCTATGATAAATCTCGACAACCTATTAAAAAGCAGAGACATTACTTTGCTGACAAAGGTCCATATAGTCAAAGCTATGGTTTTTCCAGTAGTCATGTATGGATGTGAGAGTGAGAGTTGGACCATAAAGAAGGCTGAGCACTGAAGAATTGATGCTTTTGAATTGTGGTGTTGGAGAAGACCTGTGAAAGTCCCTTGGGCTGCAAGGGAGATCAAATCAGTCAATTCTAAAGAAATAAATCCTAAATATTCACTGGAGGGACTGATGCTGAAGCTGAAGCTCCAATACTTTGAGCATCTGATGTGTACAGCCACCTCATTGGAAAAGTCCTTGATGCTGGTAAAGACTGAAGGCAGGAGAAAAAGGGGACAACAGAGGATGAGATGGATGGATGACATCACCAACTTGATGGATATGAGTTTGAGCAAGCTCCAGGAGATGATGAAGAACAGGGAAGCCTGGCATGCTGTAGTCCATGGTTTCACAAAAAGTCGGTCACAACTGAGTGACTGAACAACAAAATGCAAAGCAGGCAGCTCTAAGTGGTTCAAAAATCTACTTATTTGGGTTTTTTTTTTAAAAATTGGATGTGTAAAAGTTTGAGTTTGGTATTAATGAGCTTTTGAGCTAAAGGGTCTTAGCCTGAAGTAAAAATAATAATAATAATAACTTACAGGCTAATACACAGAGCCTATCTTTGGTCCATTTATAGGGAGCATTGGTAGGTACTCAGTAATTATTGGACTTACATATAAATTTACTAACCACAATTTTGCTGTATATTCAGAATTTCCCAAGGGAATGTGGGCTTCCTAGGTGGCATTAGTGGCAAAGAACCTGCCCGTCAATACAGGATACATTACAGACATGAGTTCAATCGCTGGATTGTGAAGATCTACTGGAGGAGGGCATGGCAGCTCCAATATTCTCGCCTGGAAAATCCAATGGACAGAGGAGACTGGGAGGCTATGGCCCATAGGGTCTCAAAGAGTTGGATGTGAGTGAAATGACTTAGCACACATGAAGAATTATTGAACTTACATTCAGAGCTAGTAACTACAACTCTGTGGTCTATTCAGAATTTCCCAAGGGAACATCATGTCTTAATTGAGTTCAGATTCAGACTCCAGAGGTAGTGGGCTTGGCTTATTTGTTTCTTTAAATACGTTCATTAATCTATTCAGCTTTAAAGTCCAAGACATTTGAAAGAGCTCTCTGGGAGATGGGTGTATCGTGACTCCCCTTTATAGCTCTACAGTAAGCTAATACCTTGGGTATCATGTATATCCAATAAATATTTGTTATTTAAAATAAATTAATGATCCCAAATTTTATATGGCATATATTCTTTAATAAGCCCCTTATAACTGAAAGCCTTTCTTTAGGCTTTGAAAAATATATATTCTTGAAGAGAAAACTCAACCCCAACCCATTTAGAAATATTTAATTGTATCTGTTGAACTAATATGTGGATTTTTTAGTTGAAAAATATTGATAAAAACTTCATACATGAGAAATGTCACCTAATGTAGGCAAGTTGAGATTATCAGAAGGAAAGATGATGAGTTATCTTTCTTATAAAAATGCCTATTCTATGTCTCTAAATCCACAGATGGTGAGGATGAGGATGGATAGATGAATGGATGGATGAGTGGAGGGAGAAATGAAGGAGTGGATGGAGGGAGGAAGGGAGAGAGAATATTTACTTCACATTTGCTATGCCCATACATGATAAAAAAAGAATTTCAGCTTTCACAGACTCTTCCATGAAAGAGAATTGCAACCTTCTTCCATGTTAGTCTTTCAGCTTGCCTCCTTAAAATAGTTTTATTTTTTAACTTTTGAAAAGTAATTTCAAGCACACTGAAAAGACAATAAAATCAATGTGGAATTGTAATTAAGTTCCAGATCAACATATTCTAGAGGAAGACAAAAGTAAGTAGCTGGAACTCTCTTATTTTATGAACTAACTGAATTATACATCATCCACTTACTGTTCAATTGGTCTAATTATGGTCAACATCAGTCTCAGTTTTCAAGATGGCAGAATATAATTCTGCCACTTTTGGAACTAGCCTTGTCAAACTGATATTAAGCAGATTTTGTGCCTAATGCCTTATTTCCATCCACTTGGCAGTAGTACTATATAAATAAAATGATTCAAAATAAAATAATTTTTCAACAAATTGCTTTGGAATCTTTACTTCTTGTAGTTATTTCTTTTTATATTCCATTTTTGGTTGAATATTATATGATTTTATAATATTTATTATCTTCATTCAACAAAAATAAAGTCAAGGCATCCATACTGTTCTAGGATGAACTAAAATTGTGAACATAAATCACTTAAAGTAATAAGGATAATTAAGTTGACAACAAAAATATTGAAAATTATTTAAGCAGTTCATTATATGCAATGTCTAATTTGGCTTTGTATGAAATAGAATTTAAACTACTTTATTGAGGATTCCAGCTGGCAAGAGTGGTAAAGAATCTGCCTGCTCATACAGGAGACATAAGAGACACGGGTTCGACCTCTGGGTTGAGAAGATCCCCTAGAGGAGGGAATGGCAACCCACTTCAGTATTGTTACCTGGAGAATCTCATGGACAGAAGTGCCTGGCTGGCTACAGTCCACAGGGTCAAAAGAGTCGGAGATGACTTGCGCACATGCAAACACACACACACACACACACACACACACACACACACACACACACACACACACACATCACATATAAATACAGTTTCAATGCACCCTGAAAACTCATTGTTAGAAGTTGCAAAACCCAGGTAATTAACTATTAGATAGCAGTAAGAAATCGACTTCAAACATCTCAATTACTGGTAGTGGAGCAAATAATTTAAATCTTCTATGACTCACTCAAATGTTTGTTGTTCACATATTTAGCAAGACTAACCTCACAAATTAAACCATAAAATAAGCCAAAACTTTGTAACAAAATACTAGGAGTTAAACACAAAACCAGAAAAGTCATCAGGATTGTGTTATTCCAGTTCAGAGGAAATCCCCCAAAGCCAGACAATGGAGCAAATCCATTGAACACTCTTGTTCAATATAGCGTCTATGAAAATAATAAATAGGATGCTCCCGAGATACACTTAGTTCCAGAAACATTTTCCTTTGTATGCACAATGTTTTGGTAATTTTAAAATTGGTCACTGATGTTTAAAAACAATCAAGATACTTCAAATAAAGTTCTGCAATTCAAGTTTATTGTGAAAACTTCAATGTGTCAGCACTAAACTCATGGTTCCTCAAAGCAATGATACTCTCAATTTGAGTGACTATGGTTACTTCAGAAGGATCATGTGCTTTTCTGAGGCCAGGATTGCTGCCACACCCAACAATGTGGCCTGATATCTATTTCAGTTATTCATCTTATATGCATGAGCCTGGTAGAAACAGTATGGGATTTAAGACCCCTGGACTCAAGGAAAAAAGAAAATATGGAAAACTTGACCACTCCACACAAACCTGAACTTAAATCCTCTGAACAGAGATGGAAAGATTGGGTGATAATTTTCTTTCCTAGAATCCATCATAGCATCCGTATGTCAATTGAAGTTTGTTAACAGACAGTGATTTGTCCAAAGTAAATGTTAAGGGGAACTGGGAGTAAAATCTTATGGGATTCAAACAAAGAAATTGGAATTTGAGGGTTTATATACCTAAATCACTGGAGAAGGAAATGGCAACCCACTCCAGTGTTCTTGGCCTGGAGAATCCCAGGGACGGGGGAGCCTGGTGGGCTGCCGTCTGTGGGGTCGCACAGAGTTGGACATGACTGAAGCGACTAAGCAGCAGCAGCAGCATACCTAGTCCCAAATTAATCATTCAGTTAACATCTCACCAAATTAGCTGGTTGCTCAATTAAATCAATCAAATCAATCTCATTGTTTGGTAAATCAAAGCTAAGGACCTAGTGTTATCTTTTTATAGGACAATGGCTGTAATCTATATAAATGATTTTCCCCAAAAATATTTCTTGAAGTAGGAGCTACTTACCAAATTTGTCTAAAATCAAACAGATATATAAAGGAGTGAAAAAATTCCCTGAAAGACCAAAGAATGATTGGAAAATAAAGTAGAAGGGGAATAGTTTTTCTTAAGGATTATATTATTTCAAAGTGTGTGCAACTAAGCATATAGGTTTTGCAATCTATGAAAGTATTTTCTGTAAACTGGGCAATTTAATTGACCTTATTTACCCTGTGCTGTGGTGTGCTTAGTTGCTCAGTCTGACTGTTGTGACCCAAGGGCTGTAGCCCCCCAGGCTCCTCTGTCCATGAGGATTCTCCAGGCAAGAATACTGGGTGGGTTGCCATGCCCTCCTCCAGGGGATCTTCCCAGCCCAGGGATCAAACCCACCTCTCCTACATTGTAGGTGGATTCTTTACCGCCTGAGCCACCAGAGAAGCCCAAGAATACTGCAGTGGGTAGTCTGTCCCTTCTCCAGGAGAACTTCCAGACCCAGGAATCAAACCAGGGTCTTGTGCATTGCAAGCAGATTCTTTACCAGCTGAGTTACCCAGGAAGCACAACACTTTACCCTAGTAAAAGCTAACATTATAGAGAAAAAAAAAAAAACTTAGAAAAATCTAAATCTACCTCAAGGTCTTATCATTAGTTTTGTAAACAAAGAACTGCTTTATATCGTCAAACAATGAAAGGAAAAAAAGTGGGTAGTTACATGATTTTTCATTTATTTTTGGAGAAGCAACATGTTCATGCCAAGTTGGATACTGATTATCAGGAAATTTGTCAAAATGCACATATAATAATAAAAACTACATTGTTTCCCATGAAAGAATAAAAACATTTACTCAGTAAGTTTTCGTTTTTTAGAAAAAAAAAAGAACAATAATTCTAATCAACATGCATTCCAGTAAACGTTGACACACTCTGTACCTGATCCCTATTAAGCTGCTGTTGATTCTGTCTATCTAACAGTAACTATCAAAATTAAAAGGGATTAAGATGAAGTGTCAGTTTCTTTTTGACTGCTTCCAATAAGATATCTGGAAATGCTTTACTGACTAATTTTTACAATATCTTGTGGGGCTACTATTGAGTATCCTGTAAAAGTAGTTGAAAGGAATCAAAAGAGTAAATGATTTCTTTGGAAAAAATGAGTTGCCCATATTCAGAGAAGTTGAAATGCTCTGAATAACCACAACATTCATTCATTTGAGTGTTGTTTGAAGGTATGTTATTTCAGATCTAGTTAAAACGCTAGACACGAGAAGTAAATTGCAAACAGAAAGGTATAAAAGAAGATGTTGTAGAACTAATTGGACGAATGAGCTATGCAAACTACAGAAAGTTTTTATGAACCTAGAAATAAAATACCCATGTGTTGTAAATATATTTAAAAAATATTCCTGATCTAATTTACCAAGCTGCTGCTGCTGCTAAGTTGCTTCAGTTGTGTCCAACTCTGGTGCGACACCATTGACGGCAGCTCACCAGGCTCCCCTGTCCCTGGGATTCTCCAGGCAAGAACACTGGAGTGGGTTACCAAGCTGACATACCCCAGAAGGCTTGTAGTTACTATAAATGATTTTATCAGTAAAATTTCTTAAAGTACTACACTAGGAAGATGAAAAATTCAGAGACAATAAAGTCTCATTGTGATGACTATAATCCATGGAACTAGATGTAGATGACAAGTAGGAACCTCAATATTAAATGATGTAGGAAGCATCAAAGAAGAACTCTTCCTTTGCCTTTCACTATATTTATAGCATTGCATGCTTCAAGGAAAGACATTTTATTTGAGAGCATTCATTTTTAGCTAGAAAGCTCTTGAAAGAGGATCTGGCACATAGTAAGTGCTACATATGCTGCTATTTTTGTTATTACTATTTCCATAAACTTTCTTTGTCAAATTAATTAAGAAAAGGGATTTAATAAGGTATATATGAAATATAAATTGTAAGCCAATGAAAAAAAAAATTCTTCCCACATAAAAATATGTTCTTTAATATTTCACTACCTTTGAGTAGTTACTGTTTCTAAGAAACTTCTAGATTAACTAACATCTTCTCCAATATTTAAATTACTATAGGCACTAATAAGAATAAATATACACACAAAAAAGAAAGAAATATGTCTCTTCCCTCATAGTAATTTTAGCCAGTGTGATTTTATTGAAGGACATTCCACTCTCTCAGGTTTCTTATCTAAACCATATAAATTTGCAAAATTATTAAAAAATGGGACTGTTTCATAAAACAAACCCTAAGCTTCATTTATCACTTTCAGGATATTCTCCCATGCTTTTTGATTAATACTTTTATTAGAGGCATTCAATACAGATAATGCAAAATTAAATGGATTTTGCCAGAATACATTATAGCCATTAAAATAAATCAGACTATTAAATGGAGGAAAAAGTAAAATCTGAAAAAGAAATATAATTCCATATAACTTATGACAGAGTCAATTAATCACATAACTACAATTTGAGTCTTTCTCTATAGAAGGAAAGGAATAAAGTTCCATTTAATACTTCATCATTATTGTCATATTCTCCAAAAGAAAAGACCATGAGCCAAGCACCAGTATGTAGTGGATCTGAAGACAAAAATTTTCTTTATTTTTTCCTGACTACCCTTGACTCAGCTACCCCTGCAGCACTTTCCAGAGACAATATAAAGTATGAACCAATCCAAATTTCTGTCTTTCAAAAATTGTGAAATAAGTCATTTGGGAAGAGCTCTTGTCTTTTGTCATTCTGTCTTCATTTCCACATTCTGCTTCTGAAAATTTTTCTCTAGTGTTCCATTTCACAAAATTGCCTCCAATTTCCAATTACCTTAATAACATGATAGAACATTTACTTGACTTTAATTATTGAACTTCACAAGTTTTTGGCCTTTAAGATTTCCTCTTAAATAATAAAAAGGCAAGATGAACATTTTTTTACAAGTGCAATTGTGCACCCAATATGAATTCATAGAATTATAATTAAGTTCATTTTTACCAAATACCAAAATCCGCTATGAAGCCTTTTTAATATTGTCTGAGTTTTATATGATTTCTGAAATTTATTATTTATTGGTTTAATAGATTTTTAGGTGTCAGTTATAGTTTAGTAAATTTAAGTGATAATTGAAAAACTTTTTCTCTGATACTGTTTGATGACAAGTTTAATCAATCAAAAATTCTACTTCTGACTATGTGGTTAGAGCCTATTAAGGGGACATGGAAGCAAAAAAATAGATTCTTTCCTCACAGAACTTACAAGACAGTTGGAAAGACAGAAGCAACATGTAAGAGATGTTTGGAAACAACTAAAATATTCTTGGATTTCTGATGCAACAAGAATTAAGCAGGACAAAGAGGAAGGAGGAGGGGGTGGCGGGAATTTGGATTTTGATAAAGAGGAGACTTTTATGGCAGTTTCAAGATTCCAAGGAGAAGGTAATGGCAACCCATTCCAGTACTCTTGCCTGGAAAATCCCATGGATGGAGGAGCCTGGTAGGCTGCAGTCCATGGGGTCGCTAAGAGTTGGACATGACTGAGCGACTTCACTTTCACGCACTGGAGAAGGAAATGGCAACCCACTCCAGTGTTCTTGCCTGGAGAATCCAAGGGACCGGGGAGGCTGGTGGGCTGCCATCTATGGGGTCGCACAATCAGACACAACTGAAGCGACTCAGCAGCAGCAGCAGCAAGGTTCCAAAAAGATAAACCAGGATCTCTAGAACAAATATGGTCAGGAAGGAGGATGCCTCCTTAAGGAGGGAGCAGTATGCACATGAAATAGACTAAATGAGAACATTCAGGTGTTTGTTCCTAAATAGATACAGCCTGCCTTTCACTGTAAATTACATCATGCACACATAGCCTGCTGGGAAATGGTATATTATAATACTTACAGAGATAGGCATTATTTTTAGAAATTTGAATTTCCAACATGACTCTTGTCATTTAACTACATGTATTAAATTGGGCAAGGGACAAATCATTTACGAATTAGCCCTTGATGAACTGATACTTGTCCCCATGCCCCATCCTCCACTTCTTGTATAATTTAGTGATCTCCACATTTTCATTTATTAGATGTCTCTAAAGTCCTCTTCGACCTCATCTGTTTCAGCAGTCTTATCCTCCACACTTCTGCTACCTATTTCTATGATTATACCTTTAATCTTATAATTAAAGATGTGTATCCATCCCTGGAGGAGGGCATGGCAATCCACTCCAGTATTCTTGCCTGGAGAATCCCCATGGACAGAGGAGCCTAGTGGGCTACAGTCCATAGGGTTACAAAGAGCTGGACATGACAGAGCAACTAAACACAGCACATCCATTCCTTAATCTGTATTTCAAACATTGTCCTCTCCAAATCCTCCCTCCCTCTCTTTCGATTTTATTCTCTAGCATATCCTGTATCCATAAATTCTTCCTTCTCACTGTGACTTCCAGTTTACTGACCTTTTCACTTTTCCACTTTTTATCACCCCCATTATGTCCTCACTTTTGCTCTCACCCAGCTCAATTACATGGTCAATCACAGTAATCATTCCCTTTCAAATACTCTCAACTCACTTGGTCTCTCTCCTTCCATCATCTTGCCTAGCAAGGTACCAAATCTGGCTAAATCTAAGCCTTTGACTACTCAAGGCCTATATCTAAGCAGCTGAATACTTCTGAAGAAAATGTACAGCCAAACTGAGAAGTTTGTATTTAAATCCTTGACAGAAATCTCAAGTGAGCTCTTAGTGTTTTCCTAGCATTAAGTACATTTCCCTAGTCAATTCACTTTCTCATTCTATATGGCTCCTTTGAAATCTTTTACTCACTCTTCAGATTTTCCATGTCTTTCATTCACTTGTTTTTCTCAGTTAAAGGTACTGCTTAAACTTTTCCATTAAAAAAAAAAAAATCAGAATAAGATGCCCATGTTCTTCTACTACCAACTTAGTATCTGCATCTGTATCCATATACTTTGCCTTCTCTTTCTCCCTTGTAAGATGGAAGCAACTAAGACCAACCTACTGGCTATTCTATGCCATGCCACAAAAGGGTCCTGGCTCCTGAAATCTTCCTCCCTCTTTCTTTCAGCCTCAAATTTTGTTCTGTGGAAGTCAGCAAACTATGGTCTGTGGGGCCAAACTTGGCTGGACACCTAAGTCAAAAATTATTCTAAAAATTTTATGGTAAAAACAAAGACCATTCTTTGACTTCATTTCTCCCTCCAGCTATACCATCCCTTCAATGCTTTCATTTGAAGCAATAATCATTACAATAATTATCAGCTCCTATAGTTTTAGTCATTCAATCATATCCAAATCCTTGTGATCCTATGGACTGCAGCCCACCAGGCTTCTCTGTCCATGGGATTCTCCAGGCAAGAATACTGCAGTGGGTTGCCATTTCCCTCTCCTACAGTTTTCACTCCATTTTCCTGTCTGCTTTGAGGTCACTCTGATAAGCTTCTGTATCCACCACCGAACTGAAATTAATCTTTTATGCTGCAAGTAGAGCACTAATGGTCACTGCATTCACTTGGTACTCTGTTAGCTGTTTGACAGGAATCACTTTCTCCTTCACTTGCATCTGGGTTCCATCCTTTCTTGATCAATTCCCTTCTTATCTGGCTGATTCTTCTTTGTTTCTTTTGCTGAATATTCCCGTTTTCCCAACATCTAATACCTGGAGAGCTCTCAAGCTATCATCTGACCTCTTTTCTTCCTCTGCTTGCTGAGTGATCTCATCATTTAGCACCATGATTTTACAGGATATGAATAAACTGATGCTCTTACATGTATAATTCTACCCCAGACCAGATTTATATATACAAGAGCATGTTATATATATATATTCCCTGGTGGCTCAGATGGTAAAGCGTCTGCCTACAATGCAGGAGACTCGGGTTTAATCTCTGGGTCGGGAAGATCCCCTGAAGAAGGATATGGCAACCCATTCCAGTACTCTTCCCTGAAAATACCATGGATGGAAGAGCATGCTAGGCTACAGTCCATGGGGTTGCAAAGAGTCGGACACGACTGAGTGACTTCACTTTCACTATATATATATATATATATATCTCAATCAAAATTTATAACCTAAAAACACACTCTTGATTTTGGCTCCCAAACCTTCACCTTCTTTGATGTCTTTCTCCTCTAATTAAAAGGCAACCTTTGTTCCTCCAAATGCTTAAACCAAAATCTTGTTGTAACTTTGATTTTTCTCAGTTTCTCATATTCAAATCCTATTGACTCTTTGATATATTTTTAACTGTAACACTCAAATACTATTAGCTCTATCTTTAAAATAAACCAAAGTATTCACTTTTACTGCATCCATTTCTATGCCCTTAACCCTAGTTCAGTCATTTTACATCTTGACTACAGTAGCAGCCTTATTTGTTCTATCTATTCCACCCTTGTTCCCTCAGGCTACTTCTTTTTTTATGTGGCTTTCCGTTACAAAATAATTGAAATCAAAACATTGAACCATGACCTGTGTGGGCCCAGATTTTCTCGCCTCTGTTTATTCTGCAACTTCCATTAAATTCCACACCCTACCCTCTACTATTCTTCATCATATTGGTTTGATGTCTGCTGCCCATAACCTCTAAGCTCAGTTCCTACTGCTGTTCACTCTAAATGCTTTCCCTCTCTCTGATCATCACATGCTGTTATCTAATCTTCAGATTCCAGATCAAATATCTCCTTCCCAGAGAGGCTTCTCCTGGCCACCCTGGCCCTCTACCTGCTCTATCTCATCCACTTACCCCTTAAAACTCCTGAGTGAGAGTGAGTGAGTGAAGTCGCTCAGTCGTGTCTGACTCTTTGTGACCCCATGGACTGTAACTTATCAGGCTCATCTGTCCATGGGATTTTCCAGGCAATAGTACTGGAGTGGATTGCCGTTTTTAAAACTCCTACTATTTCCTGTATTTCTTTCATAGCCCTTATCTCCATCAGATAGTCCTCTACCATATGGTTCTTTTACCTTACTAGAATATTAACTCTGTAAGATTATGTATGTCCTTTACCCTGTCTTAATTGCCACTGTATCCAAGAGTCTGAAAGAGCTGTCACTCATGAACATCTGTTGATATACTAAATGAATTAATAAATAAATTTTTAAAAATCTATTTAAAATGTTTCATATATTGCCTGGCAAAATAAAATGCTAAATAAACAGAGGCTATTAATGGAAAATAAAGATAATAAATGTAAGAAAATAAGAAAATTTAAAAATAAAATGGAAATGTAAAAATAAATACTATTTTAATTTAAAACCATCAAAGTAGAAGAGTGATACACAAAACATAAATATCAATGCTACAGAATAAACCTATAAAAGTACTTCAACATAGACAGATACCCCTCTATAATGGATTTGCAGTGCTGATACAATATTTTATTTTCTGAGAGAGTATTGGAGAAGGCAATGGCACCCCACTCCAGTACTCTTGCCTGGAAAATCCCATGTATGGAGGAGCCTGGTAGGGTGCAGTCCACGGGGTCGCTAAGAGTTGGACACGACTGAGCAACTTCACTGTCACTTTTCACTTTCATGCACTGGAGAAGGAAATGGCACCCCACTCCAGTATTCTTGCCTAGAGAATCCCAGGGATAGGGGAGCCTGGTGGGCTGCCGTCTCATGGGGTCGCACAGAGTCGGACACGACTGAAGCGACTTAGCAGCAGCATTATACCTTTATTCAAAATGCTCAAGCCCACACACACATGCAAAGATGGGATATGCTACTGAAGTCAGCACTGGCAGCCACTGGAGAAAGAGAACTGAGCTCTCTTTTTTGAAGAAAAGAAATGAAGTTGCTGCTATTCCATGCTTGTTTAAGCTTAAGTTTCAATTTGTGTTAAGTCTGGTCTCTTCCAAGTTCTGAATAGAACATTAAATTAAGTACTGCACAGTCAGTGTGACTAATATTCTTTTCTCATTCTTCTAGGCCTTTGACTCTGCTCTGGGTAACATCCTTTACAAAGCTGACTTTGATCTCTTTTCCTTGGTTCAAGTGGTATGTGGGACATTTTCAACAAAATTTAAGTGTGTGGTTTCAAATGTTGAATATATATTGAAGCTGCATAAGCATCTTATTAGAAAAATAGTTGGAAAAAGTCATTATATGTGAATACTGAACTTCCATTTCTTTTAAAATGGTAAAATTTCTGCAATTTGATTGAGTTTATTTTATTTTTTTCACTTCGGTGCAATTCATTAAACAGGACTGGGTGTCTATAGGTTGAAAGCAATGTGTTGGCCACTCTAGAAGATTCCAAATGAGCCAGGTGTGGAAAATGGGTTCTATCTCTTGGGTCACTTCAGCTGAATGATTATAGTAGCCTGAGGGGCTATCTTGAGAAGGGCTTTGAGGCTCTGATTAGAATTACGGGAAAGAGTGATATGATCCATGAATGATATCTGACTAAATTGGCAAAGGGGGAATCACTGCACAAACAATGAGTGTTTGCTATGTTGGAATTTGATGCTTATTGCTTTTAGATAGCTATAGTTTACTAAACAAGAAAAGATTAAACCACATGGTTATAAGGCAGGAAGTCATGTTAACAGTTTAATGCAGAAATAACTCTTTTGTTTGCCTCTTTACTGGAATAGAGTTAGCAACAGAAAAAAAAAGTGGTAATCAGATTCTACTGCCTTTGTGAATGTGGGAACCCTTGGGTGCTGGGGACAGTTGCCTTTTGTTTGTTTCTTTCTCAGTTATGTAGGGTTGGGCTACTCTTAGTTATCACCCTCACAATGACAGATCATAACTTTTCTTCCAAGGAGTAAGCGCCTTTAATTTCATGGCTGCAGTCAGCATCTGCAGTGATTTTGGAGCCCAAAAGTCATTCAGTTGTGTCCAACTCTTTGAGACACTATGGACTATAAGGTCCATGGAATTTTCCAGGTCAGAATACTGGAGTGGGTATCCTTTCCCTTCTCCAGGGATTAAACCCAGGTCTCCCGAATTGCAGGCAGATATTTTAACAGCTGAGTCACAAGGGAAGCCCAAGAACATTGGAGTGGTAGCCTATCCCTTCTCCAGAAGATCTTCCTAACCCAAGAATAGAACCGGTATCTCCTGCATTGCAGGTGGATTCTTTATCAACTGAGCTTCCAGGAAAGCCCATGTTTTGTATAGGCAGTTGAAAATATTTACCTTCATTCTGTGGATTTGTCCATTGTAATTTTAGGATTATCCCATGTGTTACTTCAGAAAATTATGGAGATAGTGGCAAATAGCCTTTTCTGAATTGTCATTGGTTTAATTTCTTTACTTTTTAAAAGAAAATTTTAGAATTCTATATTTTTTTCCCAAATTGGAGGGAAACGTTTTACTAACCTGTGATTACCATATCATGATAATTATTTTTAAACTGGACTATTCCTTAAGCTGGTTAGGCTAGATGGACAGTGAATTAGGGTGCAGCAATTGATAATTCAACATACTGACATCTTCACCTATGTTTTTAATCAAAATCTAACCTAGTCCTGAGCAGTCTTTTAAAATTATAACTCTTTTAGTTTTAGTAGAGATTTTGTGACAAGCCTATTGTAATCATAGACAATGGAAATGGAAGGTTTAGACTCATCATATATTTTATGAAGACACCAATCACTAAGTGGGTTATGATTATTATAAGACTTATTTTAATATCAAGTATCAGAATATTAATTATGGAAATTATGGAAAACAATGCAAATCCTAGTATAAAAAATGTTGGTTTATACTTACTATTATAACATACAGAGAAATTATATATCTTAAATATACAATCTCCCATTTGTAGTCACATCATGAAAGAAAAGATAGATCTGTTTGCTGCTATTCCTCATGGTTCTAAATAAGTGCGTTTCTCTATGTATTCATTTCAGTTGATCACATCTATCCCTATGGCTTCTACAGTCATTTTCTTATTGGTGGTTTCCTTTCAGTCTAAGCTTAGGGCTCATGTCAAACTCTCTTGTGGTCACCTGTAGCTCAGTATTTCAAAGGTCCCTCTGATTCAACATTTACCTAAACGTATCATCCCTGGAGTAGGAACTGGCAACCTGCTCCAGTATTCTTGCCTAAAAATTCCAGAGTAGCGGGCTACAGTTCATGCGGTCACAATGAGTCAGATATGACTGAGCATGTATCCATTCTTCTTAAAGTTATCATATCCTTACCTCCTACCCTGCTTCTTCCACAAGTTTTCTAACATTTCTATATTATTTCTATATTTATAACATTTCTAACATTTCTATTTACTGGAATACCATCACTATCCATCCTCTCAAGGCATATGCTATTGTTGCTGTTCATTTGCTCAGTCATGTCTAACTCTTTGCAACCCCATAGACTGCAGCACGCCAAGCCTCCCTGTCTATCACCAACTCCTAGAGCCTGCTCAAATTCATGTCCATCGAGTTGGTGATGCCATCCAATCATCTCTAATCTTCTGTCTTCCCCCTTCTCCTCCTGCCTTCAATCTTCCCCAGCATCAGTGTCTTGTCTAATGAATCAGCTCTTAGCATCAAGTGGCCAAAGTACTGGAGTTTCAGCTTCAGTATCAGTACTTCGAATGAATATTCAGGGTTGATTTCCTTTAGGATTGACTGGTTTGATTTCCTTGCAGTCCAAGGGACTCTCAAGAGTCTTCTCCAACACCACAATTCAAGAGCATCAATCCTTTGCTGCTTAGCCTTCTTTGTGATCCAAATCACATATGCTTACATGACTACCGGGAAAACCATAGCTTTGACTATATGGACATTTGTTGACTATATGGACAGTAATGTCTCTGCTTTTTAATACACTGTCTAGGTTTGTCATAGCTTTTCTTCCAAGGAGCAAGTGTCTTTTAATTTCATGGCTGCAGTCATCATCTGCAGTGATTTTGGAGCCCAAGACTGTTTCCATTGTTTCCCAATCTATTTGCCATGAAGTGATGGGACTGAAAGCCATGATCTTTGTTTTCTGAATGTTGAGTTTTAAGCCAACTTTTTCACTCTCTTCTTTCATCTTTATCAAGAGGCTCTTTAGTTCCTCCTTGCTTTCTGCCATAAGGGTGGTGTCATCAGCACATCAAAGGTTATTGATATTTCAAGGCATATACTAAACAGAAAAACATTCTTCATTGCCAATATTCAGCTAAAATAATCAACCATACTGATTAATCATCTTGACTAAGGGTTTCTTGAAACATGAGGGCTTCTCTTAACTCCCAGAACGTCCCAGGACTAACCTGAGAAGTTGGTCACCCTACATACAAATGGTTCTAGTCTAGTCTTAGGCGTCTTTTCTTTGCATTAGTCTTTTCTTTCTGTTTTCTCGCTCTTTTTCCCTTAGTTCAAGCCTAGATCTCTAGAACAGCATCATCATGGGTTTTCAAATAATTCTCCACTTT
This sequence comes from Nanger dama, assembly GCA_917880005.1. Lineage (NCBI taxonomy): Eukaryota > Metazoa > Chordata > Mammalia > Artiodactyla > Bovidae > Nanger > Nanger dama. The sequence goes on along the minus strand of CAKJTW010000016.1, from coordinate 34,358,685 downwards.
GTTCTCCTGGTGATATTTCTAAAATGCAAATATCCTTTGGAATACACTTTTTTGTGTCTCAACTCCGTTTCATCTACACTCACATTCAACTAACAGTGTGCTTTAAATTTTTACAAGTCTCTAAGTCTCTCTTGGTGGCTCAAATAGTAAAGAATCCACTTGCAATGTGGAAGACCTGAGTTCAATCTCTGGATCAGGAAGATCCCCTGGAGGAGGGCATGGCAACCCATTCCAGTATTCTTACCTGGAGAATCCCCTGAACAGAGGAGCATTGTGGGCTACAATCCATGGGGTTACAGAGTCGGACACAACTAAGTGACTAACACTCTCTCTCTTACATCTCTCAAAAGTCAGGACTATGTATTATTTATCAGTATATACCCAGCACTTTTCACAGTGACGTGTGTAAAGCACATGCTTAATAACTATATTTTGGATGAATAAGCAAACAAAAGTAAACATCACTCTCGGTTTAAAGTCCTTCAGTGACTTACTGTAATTCTCAGTAAAAAGTGCAAATATCTACCAGAGGCATGTAAAACCCTTCATACTCCAGATTACATGTGTCTCCTCACCTCTAGCTATTCCCAGTTCACATTCATCTCTCATTTACTACCTGAATTTTGTGAATAATAATTTTGAATAGATTTTTTTTTCTATTTTGAACTCATCTGAATCATCCTAGTTGTCCTCCTGATTCATCAGAAGTGCCACGTCTTCTAAGAGGCCAGCCCAATATCCTCACTCACTCATGTCTCTCTTCTGTTGTCCTATAACGCTTTACTTGCTATTATCAGAGCATTTTAGCACATTCACTGTGAACTTCTATTTATCTATTTTTCCACTTCCCCGATAAAATTATGAATTCTGCAAGACCAAAGACTTTATATTATTTTAGTCTTGAATTTCAGTGCCTCATGCAGTTACTAAATACAGAGTGGATATTAAATAAACCTGTTGAATAAGAATACACAACAAAAATTGAACTTAAAATGTTAAAAGTAATCTCAGGGAATAAAATAACATAAACGAATGCTAAAGGAAATCAATCCTGAATATTCATTGGAAGGACTGATGCTGAGGCTGAAGCTCCAATACTTTGTCCACCTTATGAGAAGAGCCAACTCACTGGAAAAGACCCTGATTCTGGGAAAGGTTGAGAGCAGGAGGAGAAGGGGACAACAGAGGATGAGATGGTTGGATGGCATCACTGACTCAATGGACATAAATTTGTGCAAACTCTGGAAGATGGTGAAGGACAGGGAAGGCTGTCATGCTGCAGTCCATGGGATTGCAAAGAGTTGGGCATGACTTAGCAACTGAACAACAACAACATAATGAATGCTACTTAAGTTGTACTTTGATATTTAATTGCTCTTTAAAGGGTATTTTTTATTTTATTTCCCTTGCATATAAAATAAAAAAACCCTTCAAACCTGGATGATTTCTGTTCTTGAGATTAATGGTCTTTACAGCTACTGTAGCTTCCCTGGTAGATCAGCCAGTGAAGAATCCACCTTCAGTGTGGGATACCTGGATTTCATCCCTGGGTTGGGAAGATCCCATGGAGAAGGGAACAGCCATTCACTTTGGTATTCTCGCCTGGAAAATTCCATTGACTACAGTCCATGGGTTCCCAAAGAGTCAGATAGGACCAAGTGACTTTTACTTTCACATTCCTACTTTCATTCCTCCATTGATTCATTCAGTTCACATATTGAAAATTATCCTTGATGAGTTTGATGTGTCAGTCATCCTCAGAGGTGCTCAGAATACAGAGGTGAAAGGCCAAAGTCCCTGCTTTCCAGGGGCTTACGTTCTACAGGACAGGGAAGACTATAAAAGCACATAGATCAATGAAACAGGATAGTTTCAAATGGTAACAAGTGCTCTTTAAGACAATAACTTAGAGTGACTATAAACATAAGACTGTACTCATATATTTAGAGAAAAGAAAAATATCAAATTGACACATGCTATAAGAATGCTTGGAGAAGGCAATGGCACCCCACTCCAGTACTCTTGCCTGGAAAATCCCATGGACAGAGGAGCCTGGTAGGCTGCAGTCCATGGGGTCGCTAAGAGTCAGGCATGACTGAGGGACTTCCCTTTCACTTTTCACTTTCATGCATTGGAGAAGGAAATGGCAACCCACTCCAGTGTTCTTGCCTGGAGAATCCCAGGGACAGAGGAGACTTAGTGGGCTGCCGTCTCTGGGGTCGCACAGAGTCGGACACGACTGAAGCAACTTAGCAGCAGCAGCAGCAGCAGCAGCAGCAGAATGCTAACATCAAACAAGCTTTTCTTTTATGAGCATGTAAAAGAATTTGTGGAATTTTTCCCTCTCTTGAACACAGTTCTTTCACGATAAAGTAATTTTTGCCAGTTCCCAAAATCTTAACATTTATTTAATAGTTTATTTAGTACATTACCAAAATTTAGGCCCCCAACACTGCTGATTTTAAAATGATTTTCTAAGGTGAATGAACATGTAAAAAAAAAAAAAAAAAAGGAACAGAAGTTTCATCCATTCCACTAGCCATCAACCCTGATGTTGGCTGTCTGCCTTGTGCTGCTTTCTAAACATAGGCAGCTGGTGCATTCTAAAAGACTAGAAATGATAAATGGGGTAGAGACTGCTTAAGGTCTTTGTAAAGTTTAATGAAAGATTTATCTCTTGAGGGTAATGTTCCTCTTTCTTTTACTGAAATGAGAGTTTGATAACCTCTCATTGTGCTTTTGATAAATTACACCTCACAGTCATAACTAAAATGACTAAGTGGAAAAAATTTTAAAAATAGCTAAGCAAGGTCTAGTTATCATCGACTGGTTTAATACTTAGTATCTACAAGTTTGGCATTTGCAATACTTTTAATTATCAAGCTGAGAAAACCTATGATTCAGTAATTTAACAGCAATTACTGAAAGACCCTTTAATGTTTCTCTATGCCAATTATAACCAAAGGGATTGGAGATTATGACTTAGTCAACTTAGTCAAGTTAGGGCATTCTCATCTAGAATCACAAAGGGTGTTTTCTTGTCAGAGTTTGCCATTACTGTTGTTTAAGCCATTAATATTTAATTTCAAATTTAACAGGTTTAAGTGGGTTTATATTTTTATATATCCAGATGAAGGAAAATTGAAAAGACAATTATCCAGCCCTAAAAACTCAAAGAAAAACAAAACACTTCAGATATTTTATTTAACTCAAAGAAAGCTGAATATTTTTCCAAGATCCCAATGTTTATCCCCAAACATTAGAAATATAACTTTATTTTAAATTCAGTTTTCCAAGAGTATCTAAGAGATATGATTTTAAAAAGGAGATAATTATCAAGATGCCTACAGAGGTTAAAAATGTATGTAGTAAGTACTTAATACATTCAGACTGTAAAGAATCCACCTGCAATACGGGAGAACTGGGTTCAATCCCTGGGATGGGAAGATCCCATGGAGGAGGGCATGGCAACCTCCTTCAGTATTCTTGCCTGGAGAATCCCCATGGACAGAGGAGCCTGGTGGGCTGCAATCCCTGGAGTTGCAAATAGTTGGACACAACTGAGCAACTAAGCACACACACACAGCACATATCTAAAACCATGCACTAGGAATGGGGCTGTCTGGTAGGCACAGCATTTCCCTGAGTTCTGTGTGAATGTGGGTAAATGCCTTGTCTCATTTTTCCCAGGGGATGTTCTAGAGTTGGTTAGATTCAGATGGGACTTCCTTTTCTCCTAGGAATTCTAATGAGAATAGGACATGTACAGCTACTGCTCTTCATCTTTTTAAATCTCATAGGTGATTTTTATTATGAAATAAATCCATATTTAATGTTAAAAGCAACACATAAACATATAAAGCAAGAAAGAAAATGCTTCCAACCCTCCCCACTATACCCTGTCTCCACTTGTTTCCCAAAGTTCAGCCCCTCCACACTCACACAGATACACACCCTCACTCCTATTCCTCCAAGCCAACCAACTGTAACACATACTGCATGTAAAAACTCTAACTGTAGTATATGTAAAAGACATTCAAATATAAATACAAATATATATATATAATTATATAAATAAATCTATATCAGTATATTTGTATATAATATGTCAAATAAAATAAAATTAAGTAATTTGTAATAAATTATACTGTATAAAATATATATAATTATAATATATTGCTGATATTTAGTCGTTAAGTCATGTCTGACTCAGTGGTCTCATGAACTGCAGTATGCCAGGCTTCCCTGTCCTTTATCTCCCTGAGTTTGCTCAAACTCACGTCCATCAAGTCAGTGATACGATTCAACCATCTCATTCTCTGCTGCCTCCTTCTCCTACTTCCTTCAATCTTTCCCAGCATCAGGGTCTTTTCCAACGAGTCGGCTCTTTGCATCAGGTGGCCAAAATATTGGATCTTCAGCTTCAGCATCATTCCTCCCAATGCATATTCAGGGTTGATTTCCTTTAGGATTGACTGGTTTGATTTTCTTGCTATCTAAGGCAGTCTCAGAAGTCTTCTCCAACACATAGTTCAAAAGCATCAATTCTTCAGTGCTCAGCATTCTTCACAGTCCAACTCTCACATCCATACATGACTACTGGAAAAATCACAGCTTTGACTAGATGGACCTTTGTAGGCAAAGTGATGTCTCTGCTTTTTAATACACTATTTCAGTTTGTCACAGCTTTTCTTCTAAGGAGCAAGGATCTTTTAATTTAGTGGCTGCAGTCACCATCCACAGTGATTTTAGAGCCTAAGAAAGTAAAATTTGTCACTGCTTCCAATCTTTCCTCTTCTGTTTTCCATGAAGTGACAGGACTGGAGGCCATGATCTTAGTTTTTGAATTTTAAGCCAGCTTTTTCATTCTCCTCTTTATCCTCATCCAAAAACTCTTTAGTTCCTCATCACTTTCTACAATTAAGGTGGTATCATCTGAATATTTGAGGTTGTTGATATTTCTCCCAGCAATTTTCTTTCTAGCTTGTGAATCATCCAGCCCAGAATTAAAACATATAAGATAATGTAATTATATAGTTTAGTTATTAAATTTGTAATATAGTATGGTGTACTCTCTCTCTCTCTCTCTCTCTCATACATATATATATATATATATATATATACACACACACACACACACATATACACATATATATATATATATATACTTTTATTTATTTATTCTACTTTACAATACTGTATTGGTTTTGCCATACACTGACATGAATCTGCCACAGGTGTACATGAGTTCCCAATCCTGAGCCCCCCACCCCCACCTCTCTCCCCCCATATCATCTCTCTGGGTCATCCCAGTATAGCAGCCCCAAGCATCCTGTATCCTGTATCGAACCTAGACTGGCGATACGTTTCTTACATGATAGTATACATGTTTCAATGCCATTCTCCCAAATCATCCCACCCTCTCCCTTTCCCCTCAGAGGCCAAAAAGTCTGTTCTATACATCTGTGTCTCTTTTGCTGTCTCACATACAGGATTATCATTACCATCTTTCTAAATTCCATATATATGTGTTAGTATACTGTATTAGTGTTTTTCTTTCTGGATTACTTCACTCTGTATAATTGGCTCCTCATTAGAACAGATTCAAATGTATTCTTTTTAATGGCTGAGTAATACTCCATTGTGTATATGTACCACAGCTTTCTTATCCATTCATCTGCTGATGGACATCTAGGGTTGCTTCCATGTCCTGTCTATTATAAACAGTGCTGCAATGAACATTGGGGTACATGTGTCTCTTTCAATTCTGGTTTCCTCGGTATGTATGCCCAGCAGTGGGATTGCTGGGTCATAAGGCAGTTCAATTTCCAGTTTTTTAAGGAATCACCACACTGTTCTCCATAGTGGCTGTACTAGTTAGCATTCCCACTAACAGTGTAAGAGGCTTCCTTTTCTCCACACACTCTTCAGCATTTATTGCTTGCAGACTTTTGGATCACAGCCATTCTGACTGGCGTGAAATGGTACCTAATTGTGGTCTTGATTTGCATTTCTCTGATAATGAGTGATGTTGAGCATCTTTTCATGTATTTGTTAGCCATCCGTATGTCTTCTTTGGAGAAATGTCTATTTAGTTCTTTGGCCCATTTTTTGATTGGGTCGTTTATTTTTCTAGAATTGAGCTGCATAAGTTGTTTGTATATTTTTGAGATAAGTTGTTTGTCAGTTGCTTCATTTGCTATTATTTTTCCCATTCTGAAGTCTGTCTTTTCACCTTGCTTATAGTTTCCTTTGTTGTGTAGAAGCTTTTAATTTTAATTATATCCCATTTGTTTATCTTTGCTTTTATTTCCAGTATCTGGGAGGTAGATCATAGAGGATCTTGCTGTGATTTATGTTGGAGAGTGTTTTGCCTATGTTCTCTAGGAGTTTTATAGTTTCTGGTCTTACATTTAGATCTTTAATCCATTTTGAGTTTATTTTTGTGTTTAAGGTGTTAGAAAGTGTTCTAGTTTCATTCTTTTACAAGCAGTTGACCAGTTTTCCCAGCACCACTTGTTAAAGAGACTGTCTTTTCTCCATTGTATATTCTTGCTTCCTTTGTCAAAGATAAGGTGTCCATAGGTATATGGATTTATCTGGGCTATTTTGTTCCATTGATCTATATTTCTGTCTTTGTGCCAGTACATACTGTCTTGATGACTGTGGCTTTGTAGTAGAGCCTGAAGTCAGGCAGGTTGATTCCTCCAGTTCCACTCTTCTTTCTCAAGATTGCTTTGGCTACTCCAGTTTTTTTTGTATTTCCATACAAATTGTGAAATTATTTGTTCTAGCTCTGTGAAAAATACTGCTGGTAGCTTGATAGGGATTGCATTGAATCTGTAGATTGCTTTGGGTAGTGTACTCATTTTCACTATATTGATTCTTCCAATCCATGAACATGGTATATTTCTCCATCTATTAGTGTCCTCTTTGATTTCTTTCACCAGTGTTTTATAGTTTTCTATATAAAAATGGGATCCCATCATATACACTCAACTTCATCTTAGCTTTATTTTTCCTGTCAGTTCCTTCCTGAAACTCCCCCACTCTATCTCATTATGTTTCCTCACCTAGCTTGTCTTCAACTTTATGTTGTTACACATTTATGATCTAACTAATTGTTCAACATTTCTTATTCCTTTTGTCCAATCTATTGTTCAGGTGTAGGCACATATGTAGGGGAAAATACTACAAGTATCCTTTAGCTTCTAGCCTCTAAAGGGCTTCCCTGGTGGCTCAGTCTATATAGAGCCTGCCTGCAAATGCAGGAGACACTGGTTTGATCTCTGGGTCAGGAAGATCCCTGGGCGAAGGAAATGGCAACCTCCTCCAGTATTCTTGCCTGGGAAATGCCATGGCCAGAGAAGCCTGGAGGGCTACAGTCCATGGGGTCATAAGAGTCAGACACAGCTTAGTGACTACATCACCACGGGAGGTAAAAATCTTAGGGGTAAGTTTAAAGCAGTCTTCCTTTTCTGACTGTTACCAGCTGAAGGGAAAAGCAATCTGATTATACAACCCTGGACAAACAGCATGTCTAACAAAAGAGGTAACTATGAAATAATCTATAAATTCTACCCAATTGTTCATTCTTTTTACATGGACTCTCACTGTCTATCATTCAAACCCAATTCAATATAAATGAGACACTTTAGTGAAAATAACTTTAGTGAAAAAGTAACCTTTTATTTTATTTTAGTGAAAAACTAACCTTTTTATTTACTCTTTGAGTCGGGAATGATCCACAGATGGAGTTACTCTCAGATGCTATCTGATTATTCCTTATGAACCATTTAAGAAAAAATTTAAAAGATAAATGCAATCTTTTGTGGCAGAATCATTGATTCTTTTCATAGCCTGACTGATTGGGACAATTTTGCAATTAGCACAGGCTCTCCTCTTTCATGAGAAGGTGAGGTGTTCTATGCTTAGAAAAGAAAAGGGGAATCCTTTCCCTCTGTAGCTATTAAAATAATACAGCTGAGAGAATGGCTAAAGTGGACTACTCATTTCTTCTGATTCTCTGTAAGAATTAAACCAGGCCAGATGGCTCGATGGATGATAAAAGAGCAAACTTCAAAAAGAATTATGATTTCTGCCAAACAGTATTGGTTCCGGAGTAATAAGTGAGATACTTGGGCTCATTAGTTATCATCCTTTCCCTGCAATAATGTGGACAGAGGAATGTAAAAATAATCATTTTACTGGTTATAATATTGCTGATGGACTCTTTTTAAAGGGCAAAATGCTGTCTTGCTATATCCACAGTGAAGAGCATTGGCTTGATTTAATGCGTTTTCCTGAGCATCATATGAAATAGATTTGTAAGTGACTTGTATTGAAAGATTTAAGTATTGAAGGATTCTCGGAGGTTATGTCAGATGACTAACACCACAAAGGTGGAAGGGTTTAATCCTTCATGTGTAAACAATGCACACAGACATTACAGTGGGGCTGAAATAAGAATAATAAGGAGTCATTCCCCCAGGGAATTTAAACTAGGCAACGTGCTGGCCCTAGCTCTTTAGCAAGTATTCTAATATGGCTGAGGTTGCTAAGAGGGAATATAAATAAATCCTTAATTTAAAAGAGCCCTTTCTTTCTGTGGTTCCGTGAAACAACTAGACATATTGGAACATCGCCTGGGAGGCGAAGGATGAAAAAGAATGAAAAGTCAGGCAGTTTTGGTAAGGATTTTCAGCTCATACTCATCTTTTAACCAATATTTTAAGATTTCATTGATTGCATCATTCATCCTTAGAAGTATCTACTGTGTTCAGCCTATAATGTCCAGAATTATTGAAGACTTAGTTCCTCACCACTCTTTTTTCTTTCTCCCTCACTCCATTCCTCCCTCCCTGTCTCTCCATCTCAATTATCTGGGCTCAACATTGACTAAACTCACTGCATCAGATAACTATACCTTTCTGACTGTGAAATTAAACAGTAATAGTTATTTTTACAACTGCCAGGAATGGAAATTAGAATATTCATGGATCAGAATGGGCAAACTAACACCCACAAGAAAAACCCAGGCTATCACATGCTTTGTATTGCCAAAGTTAAGAATACTTTTTATTTTTATTTTTTAATGTTAGAAGGAAAGCAAAAGAACAAGTTTTGATAACATGAAAGCTATGTGAAATGCAGACTTCAGTGTCACAGATAATGTTCTGTTGGAACAGGCTGCACCCATCATTTATAAACAATCTATGGTTGCTTTGCCACAGCTCTTCCTCTTTAGATAAAGGAAGGGTTTGCTGAACTCTGACATAGATAATGTTCAATAAACGGTAATTATTGAGAGAATATCAAAAGGGTTGAGTAAAGACTGAAATACATAGTCTTCAACATGCAGCTTTCAATAAGCTACAAGTCCAAACACAGATATCTCTAAGACTCAGGCAGAGAATTTGGAATGAACCAGGTCAGGGAGTCCATGGTGGGGGTTGCATAGGGCATGGTTACCTGTTTTAATATCCACCTGTTGCAGCTGATACTCAACACCAGTAGCTACTGTTGCAAACACAGGCTTCAGACTGTCTAAGAAGAGGAGATGGAACTTAATTTTTGTGTGAAACTTGTTGGCAACCAATTAAAATTGCTTGAATTGCTATTCAACAAAGTGTGGAGGAAATAAAATATGTCTATGTGCCAGATGTAAGTTAGCAGTGAAAGACAAAAATTGCAAGGTTTGATATGAAGAATAACAACAGCCATAAATTGACAAGAATATAATTTCTTTTCAAAATACTTTCTGGGGTCAATGTAACTTTGGCCATGTGATGAGACTTAGATCATCTCCTTTCTTTTTTCTTTTCCTGGAGAGGTATTTTTGCTTGAGAAATACACAAGCACAGATGGGACTGTGCACTTTTTTTCTTTTTAGCTTTTTGAAATTTCTGCTATCTTTCTCTCATGTACATATGAGTATAGGTACACTGCTTCCTGAATTCCACAATAGCTAGATTAAGTGCTCGGCACATGGAATGACTATAGATGTCTGCCTAGCAAAATTTAAATGAATAATAATAACTAATTCCCACTCCATTTATCAAAGTCTCCAATATATGTAAATAAGCCCTAAGTGTCAGGGCTGATATACAAACACAGTGACCACTATGCTGAACAGTTCTTTCCCAAATAGGTGTTTTTGGATAGCTACAGCAAGATATAATATTAATATGTCACTTTTCTTTGTAAACAGAGTAGAGAATATATGTGCAATATCTACTGGGTATATTTTCCCCCAGTGTCTAGCCTTGTAGAATATCTATGTACTGTAGATATATAAATGTCATACACTCACCAAGAAACAGCATGGTTCATGGAAGCATTAGAAAGAGATATGTTTTTGTACTTCAACTTTTTATTGTAATTCACTCTACAATACTATACAACGCAGCTCTTCAAATTGCTAGGGAAAAAGTAATATTTTTTTCTCTAGAAATAAAGGTTAGAAATGATACATTTGTAATCATCTGTGTACATAAAGGTGTATTCATCATAGGCATAAAATATGTGTGTACTCTTGCTTATTAACCTCTCAAAGCCTATAGAAATCATTATGAAGGCTATTAACAAACAGAGGAGCAATGTGGTCCAGGGCAAGGAATGGAATCGTTATCATTCTCCACTGTTTTCCTTCCTTCCCCAAAAAGTCTTTGATATTAGTTAAGGTTTTTCTGTCTCTGGTGATGTTTCTCTTAAGTTCTTCAAGAAATAAATATTTTTGAGGCTATTCTAATACTTTATTTAATTAGATTATAGCATTTACTTTTAAGTGTGTAAAGCATTTTGAATTTTATAGATCTGTGGCTATAAATCCGACATGTAGAAGCAAATATTTAGAAATAAAAATACATTTAGAGGCATTTGGAAATAAATTTACTCAAAGAAGTAGGAATTTTACATGTTCCAAAATTTCTAAATACTATTGCAGAATGAATCTATTAAATAAAGGGTATGTGTGAAGCTATTCCTAAATGAATTATATGGCTAAATGTTTTAATATTATCATTGTCAGAAATAAGTATTGAATGGCATTTTTGTTAGTCTTAATTTATACCATAATCACATGCCTTTAAAATGCATTTAATATATGTTGAAATGCTTTATAAATACTAACATTTACAGGGTAGCTTTCTGTGGGTATTGGAAACAGTCTCTGCAGTGTAATTTCTCAGAGCTCAGCAAGAAGTTAGAATTGTGTCTTCATAATGATATTCTGCATCTGCATAGGATCTTTGCTTAAGGATCTCAGAGAGCTTTACTTAATATTAAGTGATTAAATCATACAGTACCCTTGAGTGACAAGTTTAATTATACCCATTTCCAGAAAGACAGTACGCTGAAAAACTATTAATCTACAAACCCAAGGTTATCCAGATAATCAAGACCAGAAGGTCATTTTCTGGGATAGCCAAGCCTCCCCCAGTGGGTTGCTCCTATATGGAAGTGAATTTTCAGACTTGGGGTTTTGCCAATTTCTTCAGGACGTTTACAAAACTAAATATCACCATTAGTAGCTCAGGCATCAAATCCAGGGAAGGCTATCAATACCTCTTATCTCCTACGATTCAACAACCCTTGCATGGTTTGTCACATTGTTTTTGATGTTGCGTGTGTGTGTGTGTGTGTGTGTGTGTGTGTTTTAAGAAAACAAAGAAAACAAAGAGCTTTTGTTCTCTGTTAAAAAAATCATGAAAATGCTGTGTGCAAATTTGAGAAAGGGAATTTTGAGTATACCTCTGTACACACATTAATTTTACAATGAAACACACACACCACACACATTCACAAACACAAACTCACAGATATCTTGTACCTTTAACTAGTCCGGTTGGTTTTACCACCCACAACTGACTCTCACATAGACTTTTTTTAGATCATGAGAAAGTATTTAATATGTGTATCTAACAAAAGATGGATGCGTTCAATGTACAAAATTGGGGTCGCAGAGTTGGACACGACTTAGCAACTAAACCACCACCATCACAAAGTAAAATGTATCACTCTTTTTCTTAATGTATTCGGTGTTATTCTTCAGTTCAGTTCAGTTCAGTCGCTCAGTCGTGTCCGACTCTTTGCGACCCCATGAATCGCAGCACGCCAGGCCTCCCTGAAAGACACAATCATTCCCAATATTAAACAAGTATTCACTTATAATTTTTGGCACTTTAAAATGTTTTTAATTATTATATTATTGCATTATAATATTGTGTTAGGTTCTGCTGTACAACAACATGAATCAGCACCTAGATTCTTGCCCCTGCTTTTTACTCTCTGCTTCACTCCCTGACATGAGAAGCTGTTGCTTGTAGGCATAGGAATCTTGTAATCATAAGTGGAAAAGCATGAGAATCAAGAGTTAAAACACAAAAATACTGGGGAAGCTGGAAGGGAGCATGGCCTGAATTTTATGATATTACTGAGCAACCAGCCCATTCCTGGGACCAATTACCTCTACCTCTCAACTTCTTGTAAAGTAAACTATAAACATCATCATGGTTCAGATGTCTTTTTGGTAACCTGCAGCCAAACACCTTCCCAACCAATAACATTTTACCTTACTGCTCTTTTTCATTATTTTCATAACATTACTCTCCATATGAGAATATCTTATTTATAAATCTGCTCACTGGTTTTACTTTCTCTCTCCTCATATTAAAAGAGTAGCTGAACAAAAGAAGAAACTATTTTTGTCTACTAATGGCTGTATCCAAATAATTAATATTCATAGATACATTCCAAGTTGTCATAGTTTTAAAGAATGAAATGAATCCTTGAGTGAATGAACATGTTAAGTGTCTTACATACATAGCTAATCACTGAAACATTAAAAACTTCCTTCAGTTTGCATCACTGTCTATCAGATTTATACAAATATAAGCTGCTTTCTTACTATTCTATACGGAAAAGACATTTATTTAATTCCTCCATAAAAAATTGACATGGAGCAGCCTCACTAGTTCAGTTCAGTTCAGTCACTCAGTCATGTCCAGCTCTTTGCAACCACATGGACTGCAGTATGCCAGGCTTTCCTGTCCATCATTAACTCCTGGAGCTTACTCAAACTCATGTCCACTGAGTCAGTAATGCCATCCAACCATCTCATCCTCTGTCATCTCTTTCTCCTCCTGTCTTTAATCATTCCCAGCATCAGGGTCTTTTCAAATGAGTCAGTTCTTTGCATCAGGTGGTCAAAGTATTGGAGTTTCAGCTTTTGCATCAGTCCTCCCAATGAATATTCAGGATTGATTTCCTTTAGGATGGACTGGTTTCATCCTTGCTGTCCAAAGGACTCTCAAAAGTCTTCTCCAATACCACAGTTCAAAAGCACCAATCCTTCAGTGCTCAGCTTTCTTTTTAGTTCAACTCTCACATCCATACATGACTACTGGAAACACCAAAGCTTTAACTAGATGGAACTTTGTTGACAAAGTAATGTCTCTGCTTTTTAATATGCTGTCTAGGTTGGTCATAGCTTTTTTTCCAAGGAGCAAGCATCTTTTAATTTCATGGCTGCAGTCACCACCTGCAGTGATTTTGGAGACCAAGAAAATAAAGTCTGTCACTGTTTCCATTGTTTCTCCATCTATTTGCCATGAACTGATGGGACCAGATGCCGTGATCTTGGTTTTCTGAATGTTGAGTTTAAGCCATCTTTTGCACTCTCCTCTTTCACGTTCATCAAGAGGCTCTTTAGTTCTTCTTTACTTTATGCCATAAGGGTGGTGTCATCTGCATATTAGAGATTACTGATATTTCTCCCAGCAATCTTGATTCCAGCTTGTGATTCATCCAGTCTAGCATTTTCTCATGATGTACTCTGCATATAAGTTAAATAAACAGGGTGACAATATACAGCCTTGATGAACTCCTTTTCCTATTTGGAACCAGTCTGTTGCTCCATGTCCAGGTCTAACTGTTGGTTCCTGGCCTGCATACAGGTTTCTGAAGAGGCAGGTCAGGTGGTCTGGTACTCCCATCTCTTTCAGAATTTTCCACAGTTTGTTGTGATCCATGCAGTCAAAGGCTTTGTCATAGTCAATAAAGCAGAAGTAGATATATTTCTGGAACTTTCTTGCTCTTTCCATGATCCAACAAATGTTGGTCATTTGATCTCTGGTTCCTCTGTCTTTTCTAAATCTAGCTTGAACATCTGGAATATCATGGTTCACATACTGTTGAAGCCTGGCTTGGAGAATTTTGAGCATTACTTTGCTAGCGTGTGAGATGAGTGCAATTGTGCTGTAGTTTGAGATGAGTGCAATTGTGCTGTAGTTTGAGCATTCTTTGGCATTGCCTTTCTTTGGGATTGGTATGAAAGCTGACCTTTCCCACTCCAATGGCCACTGTTGAGTTTTCCTCACTAAGTCTGACTTAATTTCAGTTTTCATCAGAACAAGCTTGCTTCTGAAAGCAGTGACGAAAACTACAGACTGTGAGCAGCTGCTTCTGCCAGAGCAAGGGTTCACTGCTTATATAACAGAATGAAAAAGAACAAGGCAGAAGTAACAGGCCCCTTTCAACCACCCCCTTGCCTTCAGTCTCCCTTTCTCCACTGGCAAACAAACAGAGCATTGGCTATAAAAGGAGAAGAATAAAATTTAGTATCCCATCCATAGCATCACAAAGTGTATAGAAGTGGCTGAGAGAAAACAGACTAGCATGCCACAAAAAAATAATAATAACTGTGTTCCATGGAATCAAGTCTTCTACCTTTATAATTCATTCCAGGGTGATTTTTTCCTCCTTAAAACACAGATCTGAGCAGGTCAGTTCCCTACACAGTAACTTTCAGACGGTTTCCATGCCCTTTTAACAGCTTTCAGGCTACTTAGTACCATAGACATGACTCTTTATGACTTGGCCCTTGACTTCTCTACCCTTATCTTCTAGTATCCTCCTGTATTCTGAACATAGGAGTCTGAGTCAGTTCCTAAGTGGCAGGTTTTCTCAAAGTTTTGTGTCTTTATACATTCTCTTTAAAACTCTGTCACTCCATTCTTCTTTTTCTTCTTGCTAATGTTCATGGAAGTCTTAGAACTTTTTAAAGTCTCACTTTCTACATCTGCTAAATGGGAATGTTAGCATATTTCATTATATAAGATTGTTCAGTTCAGTTCAGTCACTCAGTCCTGTCTGACCCCATGAATCACAGCACTCCAGGCCTTCCTGTCCATCACCGACTCCTGGAGTTCACTCAAACTCATGTCCATTGAGTCAGTTATGCCATCCAGCCATCTCATTCTCTGTCATCCCCTTCTCCTCCTGCCCCCAGTTCCTCCCAGCATCAGGGTCTTTTCCAATGAGTCATCTCTTCGCGTGAGGTGGCCAAAGTACTGGAGTTTCAGCTTCAGCATCAGTCCCTCCAGTGAACACCCAGGACTGATCTCCTTTAGGATGGACTGGTTGGATCTTCTTGCAGTCCAAGGGACTCTGAAGAGTCTTCTCCAATATCACAGTTCAAAAGCATCAATTCTTCAGTGCTCAGCTTTCTTCACAGTGTACCTCTCACATTCATACATGATCACTGGAAAAACCATAGCCTTGACTAGATGGACCTTTGTTGACAAAGTAATGAGTTTTCCACAATTTATTGTGGTTCACACAGTCAAAGGTTTGGCATAGTCAATAAATCAGAAATAGATGATTTTCTGGAACTCTCTTGCTTTTTCAATGATCCAGCGGATGTTGGCAATTTGATCTCTGGGTCCTCTGCCTTTTCTAAAACCAGCTTGAACATCTGGAAGTTCACAGTTCATGTATTGCTCAAGCCTGGCTTGGAGAATTTGGGGCATTACTTTACTAGCGTGTGAGATGAGTGCAATTGTGCAGTAGTTGTAGCATTCTTTGGCATTGCCTTTCTTTGGGATTGCAATGAAAATGGAACTTTTCCAGTCCTGTGGCCACTGCTGAGTTTTCCAAATTTGCTGGCATATTGAGTGCAGCGCTTTCACAGCATCATCTTTCAGGATTTGAAATAGCTCAACTGGAATTCCATCACCTTCACTAGCTTTGTTTGTAGTGATGCTTTCCAAGGCCCACTTGACTTCACATTCCAGGATGTCTGGCTCTAGGTGAGTGATCACACCATCATGATTATCTGGGTTGTGAAGCTCTTTTTGTACAGTTCTTCTGTGTATGGTAATTCAAATAATGTAAACCACTAGTACCAACAAATACATAGCTTAGACTGAATAAGCATTTTCTCTCAGTGTTCTCATTGTCTTTCATCAGCTCAGTTCAGTTCAGTTCAGTTTAGTTCAGTTGCTCAGTCGTGTCCAACTCTTTGCAACCCCATGAATCGCAGCACGCCAGGCCTCCTTGTTCATTACCATCTCTCGGAGTTCACTCAGACTCACATCCATCAAGTCCATGATGCCATCCAGCCATCTCATCCTCGGTCGTCCCCTTTGCCTCCTGCCCCCAATCGCTCCCAGCATCAGAGTCTTTTTCAATTAGTCAACTCTTTGCATGATGTGGCCAAAGTACTGGAGTTTCAGCTTTAGCATCATTCCTTTCAAAGAAATCCCAGAGCTGATCTCCTTCAGAATGGACTGGTTGGATCTCCTTGTAGTCCAAGGGACTCTCAAGAGTCTTCTCCAACACTACAGTTCAAAAGCATCAATTCTTTGGCACTCAGCCTTCCTCACAGTACAACTCTCACATCCATACATGACCACTGGCAAAACCATAGTCTTGACTAGACGGACCTTGGTCGGCAAAGTAATGTCTCTGCTTTTGAATATACTATCTAGGTGAATATACTGTCTAGGTTGGTCATATCTTTTCTTCCAAGGAGTAAGCATTTTCTAATTTCATGGCTGCACTCACCATCTGCAGTGATTTTGGAGCCCCCAAAATAAAATCTGACACTGTTTCCACTGTTTCCCCATCTATTTCCCATGAAGTGATGGGACTGGATACCATGATCTTCGTTTTCTGAATATTGAGTTTTAAGCCAACTTTTTCACCCTCCTCTTTCACTTTCATCAAGAGGCTTTTAGCTCCTTTTCACTTTCTACCATAAGGGTGGTGTCATCTGCTAACTCTACCAAGATAACCCTTTCTCTTACAAGCCCTCTCTGATGCTAACCTGTGCATTTCCTTTGTGAATCCATAGCACTCCTACCATAACAACAAGACCTATCAAACTGTAGTAGAGTCCCAGGTTTATTCTCTTGTCTTTCTCAGTAAATTACAAAATTATTGAAGGCCAGGGCAATACCTTTTATATCTTTAACGCTTGTGCTTAGCACAGTGCACATCAGATAGTGAGTTTTCAATAACAATCAGTTCAATGAAAAAAAAATGTTCTTTTATACAAATTTGCTTTAAATACTGCTGCTGCTACTGCTAAGTCACGATAGTCGTGTCCGCCTCTGTGTGACCCCATAGACAGCAGCCCACTAGGCTCCCCAATTACATAAAGACAATATTCACACACACACACACACACACACACACACACACGCACACAAGGCAGATTAATTGCTATTTAGACAACTACCACAGCAGGTTATTTCACCATGAGGATTCTAGCCGTCCTCCAGACTTACTAACTATAAATTATCTACTAAATTTATGAAAGCAAAGTCCTCATATTTAAAGCATTTAGGAGAAGGTGAAAATTATTCATCTGAGCTGTGCGGCTATGTGTTAACCTAAGTTCCACCACCATATCTTTCAAAGCAGAACCAAAGGCAGGGTTGGGAAAGGGTACTTGGGTGGGGAAGTGACCCTAAATGAACAGGAGTGGGAGATGGAAAGAGTGATGCTGGGAAAGTGTGAAGGCCAACAGAGAATGTGGACTGGAGCTACTGTGGACAACCAGGGTGCATTGGCACTGGGGACCCCAGAGGAGGGATGCAAACTGCACATCAGAATTCTTCACCTAAAGGACAAATGAGAATGGAGTCTTCCATCCCTCATTGGTCAAGAGCAGACACAAGGACCACTAATGACCTCACGTTGCTTGATTCTGAATACTTCAAAATGGCTGAGAGATTGTCTATAGACATCTCAGTAAGAAGCAACAGGAGACTCCTAGGGCAGAAAGCAAGAGAGATTCCAAGCACAGACAGGAGTGGTGGTATTGGTGTAACTGAGGGCAGCCTGCTGTCACAGCAATTGTTAGAGTCAAAAGAAAAAAAAAAAAGTCTGAGAAAACACTGCTTGCATCTTAATCAAGGTGAAATATAGGTCTTTTAAAATGTGTTACATTCACAAACTGCTTAGAATATACTAAAGAACTTATAAATAACTGAGAGGATAAGTCAAAAGTACATGTTATTTCAATTAGTAGTAGAGGAGATGGACTACCTCATCACATATTAATTAGCATTAACACATTAAACATTTATTTTGTTTACAAAGATTTATTGTCTATAAGAGAACACAACATTTGAAGGAAAACTGAAAACTGAAGAAAGTTGTGTGAATATTTCATTTTTAAGCACTCAATTAACAGTTAAGATTTATCAAGTGACAAAGAATTAATCTCAAAAATACACAAGCAACTCCTGCACCTCAACTCCAGAAAAATAAACGACCCAATCAAAAAATGGGCCAAAGAACTAAACAGACATTTCTCCAAAGAAGACATACAGATGGCTAACAAACATATGAAAAGATGCTCAACATCACTCATTATCAGAGAAATGCAAATCAAAACCACAATGAGGTACCATTTCACACCAGTCAGAATGGCTGTGATCCAGAAGTCCAATAAATGCTGGAGAGGGTGTGCAGAAAAGAGAACTCTCTTAAACTGTTGGTGGGAATGCAAACTAGTACAGCGACTATGGAGAACAGTGTGGAGATTCCTTAAAAACTGGAAATAGAACTGCCATACGACCGAGCAATCCCACTGCTGGCCACATACACCAAGGAAACCAGAATTGAAAGAGACACGTGTACCCCAATGTTCACTGCAGCACTGTTTATAATAGCCAGGACACGGAAGCAACTTAGATGTATATCAGCAGATGAATGGATAAGAAAGCTGTGGTACATATACACAATGGAATATTACTCAGCCATTAAAAAGAATACATTTCAATCAGTTCTAATGAGGTGGATGAAAATGGAGCCTATTATACAGAGTGAAGTAAGCCAGAAAGGAAAATACCAATACAGAATAATAATGCATATATATGGAATTTAGAAAGATGCTAATGATAACCCTGTATGTGAGAGAGCAAAAGAGACACAGATGTATAGAACAGTCTTTTGGACTCTGTGGGAGAATGTGAGGGTGTTATGATTTGAGAGAATAGCATGGAAACATATATATTATCATATGTGAAACAGATTGCCAGTCCAGGTTCGATGCATGATAGAGGATGATTGGGGCTGGTGCACTGGGATGACCCAGAGGAATGAGATGGGGAGGGAGGTGAGAAGGGGGTTCAGGATGGGGAACATATGTACACTTGTGGCAGATTCATGTCAATGTAGGGCAAAACCAATACAATATTGTAAAGTAATTAGCCTCTAATTAAAATAAATAAGTTTATATTAAAAAAATACAAAACCAAAAAAAAAAAACAACTAAAGTAATGAAGTGGGAGGAGCATGTAGGAGTACATATGAAACAGATTGGTCATGTACTAATAACTGTTGAAGCTGAGTGAATCAGGTTCATTATTTTCTCAACTTCTATGGGAAAAAAAAAGATTTATCAATGTTTATTTACTTTATATTTTTTCTACCAGATTTTGAGTTTAGAATATATTCAGTTCCTTGGTTTTTCAATTTCCAACTTAAAAAGTTAAACAATTACTACTAATTTTTTAACATAATTTTGACTCGATTCATCCTCTTTGCTTTCATTTAATGACTTAACCAATAATATTAGAGCTTTCTTGCTATTGCATTTTTGAAATTTTTTATGGAAGTATACTTGATTTACAATGTTTGCTATACAACAAAGTGATTCATTTATACATGTATACATATTCCATTATTATTACAAAATATTGAATGCTGTTTCCTGTGCTGTAATGCTGGTCCCTGTGCTATGCTCAGTCGCTCAGCTGTGTCTGACTCTTTGAGATCCCATTCACTCCTCTGTCCATGGAATTTCCCAGGCAAGAATCCTAGAGTGTGTTGCCATTTCATACTCTAGGGGATCTTCTTGACCCAGGGATTGAACCTGTGTCTCTTGAGTCTCCAGCATTTGCAGGTGGGTTCTTTACCACTGTGCCACCTGGGAAGCTAGGAGGTCCTTAATTTTATCTATTGTATACATATAGTGTGTATATGTTAATGCCAAATGCCAAATTTATCCCTCCCTTCCCTTTCCCAGTTGGTAAAGGTTTATGTGTGTTTTCTATGTCTGTGAGTCTATTAGAAAAAAACTTAAACGTTACTTCAATAATTATTCTTTACTTTTCTCTGTAGAAGGAATGCATATGATTTGAACTGGCTCAGTGCCACCAGACAAGAAAACACAACTGGCATGTTTAATTAAACAACAATTATAATTGCTCTTGAAAGAAAAAAAATGTTATTCAAATGTATTAATGAGAATTGAAAGGAAATATGTAACAAAATTAAAAATCTTTTTAAAAACTACTGGTAGTTGTGCTCCTCTGTGAAACCTAGATGATAAACTTCTATGACTTCTAGTAATTTTAATCTTTATTGTTTTATACGATGTTTCCGCCAAGCTTATCCAACCTAAAGTACAGTAACTAGTCCCACATCCAAGGTTATTCTTAAACTTCTGAGTTTACCTATCCAATATGCACATAGCTACAAGGCAAGCAAAGGGAAACTTCAGCACTAAGCAATGTGCCTAACAAAGATCTATGTTTTTGTGGAGAAACATTCCTGTGCATTTTAAAATTTCCATTTAATGAAGAATCATGCATTTTGGAACTGTTAACAGAACATTATCTACATCATCCTCTTTAAAAATGCCTAAGACACTGGCTCTCATCTTCTTATTCCCTGTTTACCATTTTGCTTTCAGATCACTGCTGCCAATGTTCCTATTACATGGAGAGGCCACCTTTCCCTCCTGGCAGGAAAACTGCATTGAACAAATTTAACTCAAGAGACAGTATAAGTATTTGCCCATCTAATCAAACAGCTTGTTCTGGATTTCCATCCAGAGTGTGAAGCCCTTTGGGACATTCCCATACCACCTTCCCCTCCCCCTCAGGAAATCTGTTCCTGGAAAATGCTCTCTTCTGCTAATAAGTAGCAGCACTAAATACACAGATCAAAATCCCTGATATTCAAACTGAAACTTTTAATCTGCTTCCAATTCTTTGTGAATACTAGCCTAAGCTCATAACAAACTCTACTGTAATTCTTTTCAAGGTAGGGCAGTTCAAGTAAGAGAAGCTCTATCAAAGAATCAGAGAGAGATTTTCTGCCATTTATTTACTTCTTTTTAATACCAACTATATAGGGCTTGCCTAAACTATTTAACTTGAAATTCAAAACCAGACCCCACAGGTAAGCAAGCTTTATTCCCACTTTAGAGGCAAGTAAATTAAAGTAGAGGGGTTTAAATAATTTTTTCACATTCACATCAAGTTACAGCAGAGACAAAAATGTAAGTCCAGGCCTCCTAGTGCACAGTCTAATGTTATTTAATGCAGATATATAATGAAAGGAATAGTAATCTTAAAGCTAGAAGTTCTGTAATAGCCAACTTTTACAAGCTATGAACATAACATTTCTGAATTTTTATATCCTCATCTATTTAAAAAGATAATAATGCTTACTTATTTTATAGATATTTAAGGAATAATTTTATGTGAAATTCTATTATCAATTGCAAAATGTTGTGTTATTTCTAGCATGTATCCTCAGAAAACTTTTTGTTTTTTTAAAGAATAAAGTTGCAGAGGATATCTATAGAATTGTCTTCATAGCGATGGTCTTGTCACTTTTCCAGTTACTGCCCATTTGTTTTTCCCTTGCCTATTTAAATTACCGAAAAGGAACCAATATTTTAAATGAGATTTTATTCTGATGCTAGAGTTGATTGATTCAAGACAGAACATGAATTTATCTAACCAGCAGCTTCTTCCCTAGTTTTTGAATTTGGGATTTAGGGACTTGTATATCAGTTTGTCAAGAGCAAAGCCCTCCTCCATGGAGTCAACCTCAGTAAATGTTACCTTCTGGGCCACAGAAAGAGAGAAAGATAGTATATGAAGAGGAAGAGAGGGAAACGGAGAAGAAGAGAGGGAGGGGGCCGGGTGGGAGAGAGAGAGAGAGAGAGAGAGAGAGAGAGAGAGAGAGGAGGAGGGAAGGAGGAGGAGACACAGAAAGAGGAAGAGGAAGATAGAGAAGGAGGCGAAGGAGAGGCAGGAGGAGAAGGAGGAAGTTATTTTTTAAAATGATGTTGATGTGTGCAAACAATGGGGGAAATTAAGAGTTCAGATATGTTCACTTTTCTGAATTTAGTTATTTCCAGTTCTGTTCCAGGGCTTTGGCCTCTTGTGGTTTTTCTATATTGTTATAATCAATTTCCCTTTTTTGATCAAGTAAACTTCCACTCACCAGTAATCAATATAATCTTTAAAAAATCATTGCATTGATAGAATGTGTTAAGCTGAATAATGGCTCCCAACATTATTTAGGTCCAAAGCCAGGGAACCTGTAAAGGTTACCTTATAAAAGATGTAATTAATTAAGGATTTATAAATGGGGAGATAATCTCGGATTAACCAGCAGACTCTAATTTCTAAGAAGGTAGAAGTTTTGACTACGGAGGAAGGCAATGTTACAAATGAAGCAAGATGCTGCTGCACCTTGAAGCAGAGAAACATGGAGGAAGGGGCTGTGAGCCAAGGAATGCAAGTAATGAAGCTTCAGAAGCTGGGAAAAGCAAGGGAACAGATTCTTCTCTAAGCTCAGTGTACTGGTCAGTCTTCTCAAGACAGAAAGCACCAACAGGATGCATAGATATAGATAGTGGTAGAACTGAATATATAGAGCTAAAAACAATGGGTATATGCATATGGGGGCTTCCCAGGTGGCACTAGTGGTAAAGAACCCACCTGCCAGTTCAGCAGATGGAAGAGACATGAGTTCAATCTCTGGGTCAGGAGGATCCCCTGAAGCAGGGCAATACAACCCACTACAGTATTCTTGCCAGGAAAATTCCATGGACAGAAGAGCTTGGCAGGCTGTGGTCCATGTGGTCGCAAAGAGTCAGACACAACTGAAGTGAAAGAACATACACTAAAAAGCACATAAAAGATGACGTACGTAAGCTGTATTTAATCCAAGAAATGCGCACAATGAAAGGCTGTAGAGAGAAGGCACAGAATCAACATGGCAGAAAGCCCTAAAGATACGGATACTTTTGAATTCTCAGTGCGTACCTCAACTCTCTGAGTGCAGACATTTCGCACATAGCCTCTGCCATGGACACAGTTGAGGAAATATCCTCAAAGTGTTCAAGGAGGGCAAAGTTAATACATGAAATATTTTAGTGTCTCGAGAAGGGTTCAGCTAAGGTTGATTAAGCTGTTTCTTTTTTATTTAATGCTTGATATGTCAGCCAAAGGCTGTATTCAACTCCTTGGCGACGTTTTTGCTAGCTCAGGCATTAAGTCGATTTCCACAGATAGAACAAACCTCTTTTGTCCAAATGTTTGCTCAAGAGGTGACTGCATCAGTTTTTACATGAGTGAAAGGTTGTTGCCCTTTATTTATTGTGGCAAGTTGCCTTTTCAAAATGTGTTTTGCTTGATACTGGATCTCAGGACATAACTGAAGCACATTTTTACTACCCTACTGATCAGATTTAAGAATTTATTTCAGTACTCAAATGCCCATGTGATTTATTTTAAGAGGAACATTATCCCTGGTGCTTTTAGAAAATCTGGACTCACTGTTGTTGTTTTATTCACATACCTTAATGCCAGGATGGATCACTTTTATAACTGAGTGAAAAGACATCACAAAATTTCTTGCATTTAGTGTACATTGTGCCTTCTAAGGCATATGATTAACTGAGTATTTAGAAATTCTGGATTTAAATTAAGTGTTAGTATCCTTTTTCAGAATTTTTATAAGATTAGCATTTAAATTTTGAGAAATGAGATATTGCATATCTCAGCTGAACCCAACCAAGGCTTAATTTTGAGAGAGCTGGTTGGCCAAAGGATGTACAAGAATCAATTAGTAATCAGTTAGTAATGCTATGACAGAATCATAAAACGAAATGACTTCTATGGAAGGAACAGTCCTTTGGGACTGAAAACATGTGGCAAACTTATTTCTCTGCTCTCCTCCAGGACCACAGAAATGTTGGTAGGAGCAGTGAGTAAACTGCAGCAGCCACAAAGCAATCACTGTAACTGAAGATTCATTGACAAGAGGAAAGATGATATTTTACATGATGATTGGTTTTCTAGTTAGGAAGGGAACTTCACTCAAAGTCTAGAGCATATCAGAAAACAATCTGAGTTACTTTAAAAATGTATTTGAAACAGGCACTGAGGGCTTAAACATGGATGAAAGTAATTAACTTATCATGCAAAGACAGTTTGTGAAGAGTTTGAGACTGATGCCTAAATTTATAATGGTAATGCAGAAAAAAAATGCCTTTTAAAAAGTTTGCTCCAATTTTAGGGTAATAGGGTAAAACAATTTACATATATGTTAAAAATAAATTGAAAGCATTGTAAACATATTTATCAGATTTTAATTTTTAAATTCATTTACCTAAAAACTTTCAAATGAGAGTTTAAAAATAATCAAAAAAGTGCCAGCTTTACCTAAACCCTGATACTAATAAAGCAGTCTGATTGGTATACAAACATGAAAGGAGAGGAGTTCGAACTATAATCAAACATCTTTCAACCATGAACATTATCACCAGGAAAGTAAATAACCATGAGCAATAATGGTTGTAAAAAGAATGCACTGTAAATCAGAGTATAAAAGTGCTTCGAATTTCAATTGATCAGTGCCTCCAAAACTAATCCAAGCAGCATTTTCATTAACCCAAATGATCTTCAGAAAAATAGTTTTAATTTCCATTTAATATTCTTTTACCATGTCTATGACCTTCAAGCATGTAAATGGTAAAATATGAAACATAAAATATGATATTAGAGAAAACTGTATCCTATTACTCGACATAATTTCAATTACTAAAAGATCCATACAACGACAGTACATTACATACAACAATAATACATTCAACCCTTATTTTAAAAAAACCTTTCATCATCTTACTTGGCATTACCTCATGTCTAGTGAGATCTTCTCTCTCTTCCCTTCCTACCCCTGCCTTTATAAAACACACAATGATATCCATTTGGGAAACAAATGTTTTATTTCCCAAGTGGAAAGAAACAATTTGCTTCTTATGAAATAGAAAATTGACAGGAAATCACAGACACATAGGTAACAAGTATTATTCAACATAAATTTGTTTTTCTTCTATTCTGTCATCATAGCTAATCATTTTTGAGTAATTTTTTAGATGTCCTGACATAGTTATCACTTTGTTGGAAATGTTAATGATTCTGTGTGTTTTTGAAAGAAATGTCCATGCATTTTTAGAAGTGCAAAGTTTGTCAGAAAGTCAATGAGAAGTGGATCTATGAATTCAGTAACAGGAAATTTCAAACACTTGTTGAAAAGTACACACCAAAAGGCTGTGAGTTAATCAAATACATGTGTGGAATCTACTTTGGGCTAGAATTGTATGACACAAAGACAGAGCCTCACTGTAAACTATGAACTTTACTTAATAATAATTTATTAATATTGGTCCATTAATTGTGGAAAAATATACCACTCTAATGCAGTATGTTAATATTGGAGAGAAGATGGGGAGATGTAGATGGGGATAAGACAAAAGGAGTGTCTATCTTATCTAATCAGTTTTTCTACAAAGCTAAAACTTCTAAAATATATAAACAATATGTAATAAATTGAAATTAATATCAAGATCATCTCATTTTTTCTCTTAAAAATTTCTTTTACTTCTTTGCAGCTTTTTTAAAGTCATATGTCTCTTTTATCAGATTCTTTAAAATCTGTTTTAGTTTGGGGGTTGTTTTGTTTTTTGGTATTCTGCATTTCACTTTTATTTGTCTGAAAGGGAGAGTTACTCAGTTGTGTCTGACTCTTTGTGATTCCATGGACTTCTCCAGGCCAGACTATTGGAGTGGGTAGCCTTTCCCTCCTCCAGGGGATCTCCCCAACCCAGGGATCAAACCTAGGTCTCCTGCATTGCAGACAGATTCTTTACCAGCTGAGCCACAAGGGAAGCCCAAGAATACTGGAGTGGGTAGCCTATCCCTTCTCCAGCAGATCTTCCTGACCCAGGAATCGAACTGAGGTCTCCTGCATTGCAGGCAGATACTTTACCATATGAAATGCTAGGGAAGCAAGCCCCTTTTATTTGTCTAGGATGGATTTATTTTTATTTATCTGATATTTTGGAACTCTGGGATTTTAAGAATTGATATCTCTCAACTCATCTTGATATTCTCAACAATTTCTTCTTTAGTATTGCTTTGTCTCTACTGTCTCCCACAGGAACTCCAACAGACTCATTGTTAAACTTGTTATTTTGTCCACTAGATCTCAGTCTGCTTTTATAGCTTATCTTTTTGACTTTAAAACCTACCTTGAGTAATTCAGATCTATCTTCTGGTTTATCAATTCTTTCTTCATCATTGTTTAATCTGATGTTTAACATACCCATTGAGTTATGTTTAACATACCCATTGAGTTTTGTGTTTTAATTATTTCAATTTTCAAATATGTCTTTTTTTTCAAACATCTCTGGGCAATTTTCATAATGTAGTATTTGCTTCTTCTCACATATTATCTTTCATGCCTTTAAAATGATTAAACTCACTCTTTTTATGTTTTATATTGAACGCTCTATTATTGACACATTCCATGGGATCGATCCATTGTTTCTGCTGACTTTCAAAGTGGTTCATTTCATTATTATTCATTGCCTATTTATTTTTAAATTCATACATGCTGTAACTCTAGCTATAAAAATCGTTTGAGGATTGTTTTGGCTAGTGTTCCTTTAAAAAAAAAAAGTTGTGCTCGCTTCTCTCAAGTGTTCATAACTTTCAATCCATAACTGCTTGAAGCTAAATTTTTGCTTAAGCTTACACAAATAATATAGATTTCCTGAAATTTACATGCTTTCTGACTTTTCGTTAGGAATTATCAAAAAAGCTACTACCAAGAGAGACATACGTCTCAACAATCTACTGTGGAGGGACAAGATTTTTTTCTAGTTTACTCTCTTGGGGACCCAACTTCTGTTGGGTCCATGACACAACATTTCTCTTTCTCAGGCTTTATCTGCTCATAGTTTATGAATGTGAATATGACTCATTAAAATCTTGGTAGGTCATTTCTGGCCCCTGAATAGTCTGCTCTATTTTATAATTAGCTTCTGTATGAAAAAGTTATCTCTTTACAAAACTTTACCAAGTGCTTTTTCATGCTGTACCCAAAACAGTCCATAAGATTATCTACCATAAAAATGTGTTTCTAAGAATAATCTATCATATTTGTATAAATGAAACAAATTCTCCACCTTTTCATGGTCAATAAATACTGTCATGTGACAGTAAAACAAGGGTTGGAATTTTTTTTTCTTTTATTCCATAGTATCAATAGAAAGGAAGTTATAAGAAAGAATATGAAAAATTGTGTATAGTATCAGTTCAGGTCAGTTCAGTCATGCCAAGCCTCCCTGTCCATCACCAACTCCAAGAGTTTACCCAAACTCATGTCCATTACCTGGAAAATCCTACAGATGGAGCCTGGTAGGCTGCAGTCCATGGGGTCGCTAAGAGTCAGACACGACTGAACGACTTCACTTTCATTTTTCACTTTCATGCATTGGAGAAGGAAATGGCAACCCACTGCAGTGTTCTTGCCTGGAGAATCCAAGGGACAGGGGAGCCTGGTGGGCTGCTGTCTATGGGGTCGCACAGAGTTGGACACAACTGAAGTGACTTAGGAGCAGCAGCAGAATGTCCATTGAGTTGGTGATGCCATCCAACCATCTCATCCTCTGTCGTCCTCTTCTCCTCCCATTTTCAATCTTTCCCAGCATCAGGGTCTTTTCAAATGAGTCAGCTCTTCGCATCAGGTAGCCAAAGTATTGGAGTTTCAGCTTCACTATAATGCCATTTATAAAACCACCAATACCTGAACACACAAATACACATACAAATATACCCAAATACAGACAAACACATGCATTTAAATTGTAATTTATATACTAAGTTGTTGGCATGATTTCCCTAGTAAAGTATGGCAGATAAAGGGAAGGAGGAAGGATGAGAGAAGCAGAGAATGAACTGAAAAGGAAAGTGAGAGGGAAAACAGCACCCTAAAATATAATATAATATTTAGGTCATTAGGACTTCCCTGGTGGCTCAGACAGTAAAGCGTCTGTCTACAATGTGGGAGACCCGGGTTCGATCCCTGGGTCAGGAAGATCCCCTGGAGAAGGAAATGGCAATCCACCTCAGTACTATTGCCTGGCAAATCCCATGGACAGAGGAGCCTGGTAGGCTACAGCCCATGGGGTCTCAAAGAGTCGGACACGACTGAGTGACTTCACTTCATTTTAGGTCATTAAGTTAAATATTGTGTTTATATTCAAACAAAATATATATTTTGCTCATCACCTGGATATTAACATTACAGATGACATATATATATAGCATACTCATTTGCCAATTCATTTACTAATGGTCCAAGAGTAATGTCATTGATGGTGGGAATAAAATTTTCAAATACAGCACAACTACTCAATGAAACTATTTAAGGGGGAATCCTGAAGTAAAAGGGAAAACTGTTAAGGATCAGATGCCAACAGAGACTGAAATTCCTTGAGTGAATTACAATTATGACAATCAGCGTTTCTAAACTAGATTATCAAGTCACCTTAATAACAACATGGAAAAAGTTTCATTGTATTCCTTGATTCTCAAAGCAGTCTTAAAATTTATCATGCCACCTCTGTGTATTTCTACCACCATAAAGGATACATTGCACATCACAAAGGGGATGTGTTGTGTTAATTTAATCCCAATGACTGAACATTTGAAAACAACTCTGGTCTTTAAAAGGCTGTTTTGTGAGCAACTGGTGCAACACAATTTTGCTTTGACTTTGAACAGGTCCCAATGTCACCTTTACTCTTTTACCTAGAGCTGCATTTTATTTGCCTGAGCAACCATGGAAACACTGGGCTGATGGGTTTGTCGTACATTGTGTCTTCGTGACTTTCCACTACAGAGGATAGGTTAACTGCAGTAATTCTAGCATTATACCCTAATTTCACAGTACAGCTTTTGTATTATTAGTATAAATGTGTTTTTCCATTCCAGGATGTGTTCCACGTGGGTTATTTCCTCATCGATGATGGTAGTAATTTAACAGGACTTGAAACTGGATTATCTTCTGTAGGAAGACTGATTTAGGTCAATATGTTTAAGAGGTGAACACAATGAGAAAAAGTCTTACTCTAGAAATTGATTAATTTAATTGCTAAAAGTGTCTCTTTTTCCCAGTAATTTATGGATCAACAATATCACTAAGAATTGTCTATTTCTTTGAATTATTTCTAGATCAACAACACTTATCTTCAACTATCAGCTACTGCTGGAACTTCAGTACCTAATGTTTTAGGAAAATATAAAGTCCTAGTATATAGTATTCCAGTGTTGACTTAAAAATTAAATACTTCTTACTAAACTTATAGGAAGCCCAATTTAAACTTTATTTGTACTGCTGAAATCAACTTTCCTAAGATTAAATGTAAAATCAAAGAAGAGAACAGGCATGCGCTCTCTTTCAGTCTTTGGAATGTGCCTTGCTCTCTCCTTCCATAGTGACTATATATATATATATATATATATATATATATATATATACACCCTTCACTTCATGGGAAATAGATGGGGAAACAGTGGAAACAGTGTCAGACTTTATTTTTTGGGGCTCCAAAATCACTGCAGATGGTGACTGCAGCCATGAAATTAAAAGATGCTTACTCCTTGGAAGGAAAGCTATGACCAACCTAGATAGCATATTCAAAAGCAGAGACAGTACTTTGCCAACAAAGGTCCATCTAGTCAAGGCTATAGTTTTTCCAGTGGTCATGTATGGATGTGAGAGTTGGATTGTGAAGAAGGCTGAGCGCCGAAGAATTGATGCGTTTGAACTGTGGTGTTGGAGAAGACTCTTGAGAGTCCCTTGGATTGCAAGGAGATCCAACCAGTCCATTCTGAAGGAGATCAGCCCTGGGATTTCTTTGGAGGGAATGATGCTGAAGCTGAAACTCCAGTACTTTGGCCACCAGATGTGAAGAGTTGACTCACTAGAAAAGACTGATGCTGGGAGGGATTGGGGGCAAAAGGAGAAGGGAAGGACAGAAGATGAGATGGCTAAATGGCATCACTGACCCGATGGACATGAGTCTGAGTGAACTCCGGGAGTTGGTGATGGATAGAGAGGCCTGGCGTGCTGCAATTCATGTGGTTGCAAAGAGTCGGACACGACCAAGTGACTAAACTGAACTGAAGTGATAATTAAATAAACCATCTAGAGTCACAGCACAAAAATTATTCCTTTGTCTCAATTCTTTCTTATAGCAAAATCAATTGTCTTCAACCACAGGGCAGCTACTAATTTATGTTATCAATTGTGCTATCCAGTAGAACATTCCCTGATGATGGAAGTTCACTTCAGTTCAGTTGCTCAATCGTGTCCGCTTCTTTGTGACCCAATGGACTGCAGCATGCCAGGCCTCCCTGTCCATCACCAACTCAAGGAGCTTACTCAAACTCATGCCCATTGAGTCGGTGATGCCATCCAACCATCCCATCCTCTGTCGTCCGCTTCTCCTCCTGCCCTCAATCTTTCTCAGCATCAGGGTCTTTTTCAATGAGTCAGTTCTTTGCATCAGGTGGCCAAAATATTGGAACTTCAGCTTTAGTGTCAGTCCTTCCAACACCCAGGACTGATCTCCTTTAGATTGGACTGGTTGGATCTCCTTGCAGTCCAAGGGACTCTCAAGAATCTTCTCCAACACCACAGTTCAAAAGCATCAATTCTTCGGTGCTCAGCTTTGTTCACAGTCCAACTCTCACATCCATACATGACTACTGGAAAAACCATAGCTTTGACTAGATGGACTTTTGTTGGTAAAATAATGTCTCTGCTGTTTAATATGCTGTCTAGGTTGGTTATAGCTTTTCTTCCAAGGAGCAAGAATCTTTTAATTTCATGGCTGCAGTCACCATCTGTAGTGATTTTGGAGCCCCCCCCAAAATAAAGTCTCTCACTGTTTCTATTATTTCCCATCTATTTGCCATGAAGTGATGGGACCAGATGCCATGATCTTGGTTTTCTGAATGGTAAGTTTTAAGTCAACTTTTTCACTGTTCTCTTCCACTTTCATCATGAGGCTCTTTAGTTCTTCTTCATTTTCTGCCATAAGGGTGGTGTCATCTATGATGACAGAATGTTCATTTAATTCCAATATCGTTTGGCAATGTCCAATACAGTAATCACTAGCTATATACAACTAATAAGCACTTGAAATGTTGGCTAGTACAACTGTGGAAGTGAATTTTATACATTATTTAGTTTTAGTTAATTTTAATTTTATTAGACGTATGTGACTAGTGGCCATTGCATTGGAAAGCATTAAGATGGTTATTAGGTTATAAAGTTGTTTTTCCTTTTGCTGAAAAATCCAGGGAAAGATTTTAGGCATGCTGATGTGAGATAAAATTTCATGATTAGTAAAGTAAAAAAAAAAAAACCTTTCAACTTTGATATATAAAGCCAAATCTCATCAATACCAGGAAAGAATATCAGAAAAAAGTAATAAATACAACTATGTTTTTGAACTTCCATTTTGTCCTCTCTCACCCTAATTAAAGTCAAACACAACTGATAAGGCACTATCCTTGCCCTTTCACAGCTTTTTCATTTCCCACCCATCTTCCAAAATCTTGTTTCAGCCTCATATGGTCAAGTGACCTTTCCCTGGTAATTCCAACCCACAATGTACTCTCACTACCTAATTTGCCTTGTATTTCCTATGCTATTCAGAAGGACCTTTCTTTCATTAGCATATACTTTATATCACGCAGCTGGGAAAGAACTCTTAAAGCAGATTAACCTTTGGGGTTAATAGGCTTCTTCTTATTCATAACTAACACAATGAAGAGTTAGCTCAATAACTTGAAAGGATTATTGCACTTCTGAGAAAGCCTGACCAGTACACTACTTGTTATTTACACTCTAAGAGGAACTGACCATGGATGTGACTTCAAATGCACAAGGATATATTGAATTTTATGTTCACCCTTGGCCTGTCTAAAATATGTTCACACTACTGACTATATCTTCCTTGCTTAAAATTCACTCCTCTATTGCCTTCTGTGACATACCTGACCTTACTTTCTTCCTCTCTTCTCTATGATTATCTATTTTCTTTGCTTGATTTCTATCATTTTTGGAAACAAATTTAGGCATTGACCAGGTACATTTCTCTGCATCAGCCCTCATTCTCCTTCCTGTAAATAGCATATTCTGCATATATTTTCTCCCACTATCAAATTTTAACATATCATGTCTAAACTCCAATAATCTCCAAACCATGCAAATTACCTGATTATAATGTCAATCCCTGTCTTATTCATTCCAGTATTGTTCCAGCATTGTCTTCTGTAAAGGCCATGCTCATCAGATCACTTCACGGTTGAAGTATTGATAGTCATTTATTAATATCTGGAATTCCAGTTTCCAACTCTACCAGATGACCGTTCAGACCCTCTAATCTTTATCCATACTCTCTGAGGAGCCAATCATGACTGCTGCTACTATTTATTAGGAATCATCTGTTTACACTAGATGAGTTTTTCTATAAACTACAGCACAAAACACTATCGGCTTCACTACCAAGACTTTTCACATACTCAGTCTCCCTCCTATGTCGGTATTCCTCTGTACAGACTGCCTGCCTCATTCCTCAAGGTCATGCATGGCTTATAATCTTACATGTAAAATTTTTCTAATTACTTGAGATTTCAGGATATTTTTCTACCTCAACAGTTACAAAATTGAATGACTTTAGGGACAAGACACAAGACAATGAGATGGGCAACATAATTTAAATAAAAGCATACTTTTGTATATTGAGCATGTAAGGGCTATTTCTTAATTTCTTCCTGGAAATTGGCTCTCATTTTAATCTATTAATAAAACACAAGGATCTGTCAAATTCTTTTTCTTTTTTACTTTCTGTTTCACTGGAGACACAAGTAGAGGAAGCACTTTGCTCTGAGAAACAGCAGCACAGTGGTGATGATCAAAGCCACTGATGCTCAGCCTTGCTGTCAGAAAGGCAGTAGGGATTGGTAGAGACTGTGGCAACATGTCTTAGTCCAAAGGTCACCTTACTTAATTAGTATTAGGTAATTACCATGAGAATATGCAACTAGTGTCAGAAGACAGCATTTTTAGGAAAATCTAGGAATCCAACCATCATGCAGTGTAACAAATCAAAAATGGCTATATGTGACAGGTAATCTTCTTACACTAATTGCCTTCTCTCTTGATATTCACCAGTCAGGATGCATTTAAATACTACTTAACACTATTTGACATTATAATCTACTTACTACATATGTTGGATCACCTTTCCCAAATAGATCCTAAGGTCCTTGAAAAATCAGTTCATGATGTGTGTGTATATACATACATACATATATATATACTATTTATTTATTTATTTTTGGCTGTGCTGGGTCTTCATCATTGCACATGGGCTATCTCTATTTTTGGCAAGTAGTGGGTACTCTCTAGTTGCCACGTGTGGGCTTCTCATCGTGGTGGTTTCTCTTATTGCAGAGTAAGGGCCCTAGGAGCATGTGGGTTTCACTAGCTGCAGAACATGGGCTCAGTAGTTGCAGCACATGGTCTTAGTTGCTCCACAGCATGTGAGATTCTCTTGGATTGGGATTGAACCCTTAACTCCGGCACTGGGAGGAGGATTCTTTACTACTGAGCCACCAGGGAAGCCCTTTATATGTGTTTTTAATCTCTCTTGGTGTATGGTACAGTGCAGGACCCATGAAAATCAATGTGACATTTTGATTTATTAGCTGCTTGTTTTTGTATTGGCTTAAATATAAGATAACCCCAAATATAACCTTGGATAAAATCACAACATTTCTACACCTATTGCATATCAATAATAAGAAAAATATATAGGAATGGCACATTATATATGCTCAATAAATATAACTGGATGAGTGATATTCACCAGATTAAGCAGATTTATGAGTTATAAGACGGAAGTGTTACAGCGGTTTCTTTAAATTTCAAAAGCTATTTTCATAGCATCACTAACAGAATACTAAGTCACTCCCTGGTTAATGTTTGGAACTGGCCAAACAATTAGGTTCTGGTAATTAGAATTAGAACCATATTATACTGGATCTAAATAAAATGCTCTGTCGTGGAAGTATAGATCTGAAATAATGATAGTCATAAGAAAGAAATATATATCACAAGTAAAAGAAACAGGAAAAACTGACTTTGATGCATTCAAAATGCTAAAGAAAGAAAGCACGTATAGTGTGCCTATGTATAGCTTCTATGTTATATACTTTCTGTAGTACTCATGAAGAAAGTGAGAGTGTTACTCACCCAGTCAAATCTGACTCTTTGTGACCCCAAGGACTCTAGTCTGCCAGGCTCTTATGTCCATGGAATTTTCCAGGCAAGGATACTGAAGTGGGTAGTCATTCCTTTCTCCAGGGAATCTTTCTGACCCAGGGATGGAACCCAGGTCTCCTGCATTGTAGGCAGATTCTTTACCATCTGCACCACCAGGGAAGCCTCATAGTACTCATAGACATTCTTAAAGCTGCTCTGAATAACTAGAAAAGTAAAAATAAAAAGGGTCTCAGAAATTCTTTTAATCTTTTCAACTTTTTCCCTGTTCAGTGCATAAAAATTAACTTTGTAGTATCTGGGATAAGTCCCCAGTTATTACAGGCTTAGGTATCTATGAAAAATTTAAAATAGCATGTGTCTTAATTGTAGCTATCTTATACTTTAGAGAATATTTACAATTTTTAAAATGGGCTGAAAGTAAAACTATTTACTAAATGTCATGAATAGTCCAGCTCCAACTGGGCTCAGTTTAACCCTTAACGTTTCCAAAGACTTATCAATCATAAATTTACCTAATTATTTAGGCAGTGTTTGATAGGTTAATATGTGCTGTTTTTTATGCCCACCTCTTTCTTCTCCTGTGTTGTTGGAAGAGGGTGTTTGCTATGACCAGTGCATTCTCTTGGCAGAACTCTGTTAGCCTTTGCCCTGCTTCATTCTGTACTCCAAGGCCAAATTTGCCTGTTACTCCAGGTGTTTCTTGACTTCCTACTTTTGCATTCCAGTCCCCTATAATGAAAAGGACATCTTTTTGGGTGTTACTTCTAGCAGGTCGTGTAGGTCTTCATAGAACAGTTTAACTTCAGCTTCTTCAGCATTACTGGTTTGGGCATAGACTTGGATTACCTTGATATTGAATGGTTTGCCTTGGAAATGAACAGAGATCATTCTGTCATTTTTGAGATTGCATCCAAGTACTGCATTTTGGACTCTTTTTGTTGACTATGATGACTACATCATGAACTCTTTATTGCCAAATTCAGACTCAAATTGAAGAAAGTGGGGAAAACAACTAGACCATTCAGGTATGACCTAAATCACATCCCTTATGACTATACAGCGGAAGTGAGAAATAGATTTAAGGGACTAGATCTGATAGAGAGAGTGCCTGATGAACTATGGATAGAGGTTCGTGACCCTGTACAGGAGACAGGGAGCAAGATCATCCCCAAGAAAAGCAATGCAAAACAGCAAAATGATTGTCTGAAGAGGCCTTACAAATAGCTGTGAAAAGAAGAGATGTGAAAAGCAAAGGAGAAAAGGAAAGTTATAAGCATCTGAATGCAGAGTTCCAAAGAATAGCAAGGAGAGATAAGAAAGCCTTCCTCAATGATAAATGCAAAGAATAGAGAAAAACAGTACAATGGGAAAGACTAGAGATCTCTTCAAGAAAATTAGAGATACCAAGGGAACATTTCATGCAAAGATGGGCTCGATAAAGGACAGAAATGGTATGCACCTAAAAGAAGCAGAAGATATTAAAAGAGGTGGCAAGAATACACAGAAGAACTGTACAAAAAGAGCTTCATGACCCAGATAATCACGAACGTGTGATCACTCACACTCACCTAGAGCCGGACATTCTGGAATATGAAGTCAAGTGGGCTTTAGGAAGCATCACTATGAACAAAGTTAGTAGAGGTGATGGAATTCCAGTTGAGCTGTTTCAAATCCTGAAACATGATGCTGTGAAAGTGCTGCACTCAATATGCCAGCAAATTTGGAAAACTCAGCAGTGGCCACAGGACTGGAAAAGGTCAGTTTTTCATTCCAATCCCAAAGAAAGTCAATGCCAAAGAATGCTCAAACTACCACACAATTGCACTCATCTCATACGCTAGTAAAGTAATGCTCAAAATTCTCCAAGAAAGGCTTCAGCATTACGTGAACTATGAATTTCCAGATATTCAAGCTGGTTTTAGAAAAGGCAGAGGAAGCAGAGATCAAATTGCCAACATCCTCTGGATCATCAAAAAAGCAAGAGAGTTCCAGAAAAACATCTATTTCTGCTTTACTGACTATGCCAAAGCCTTTGACTGTGTGGATCATAATAAACTTTGGAAAATTCTGAAAGAGATGGGAATACAAGACCATCCGACCTGCTCTCTTGAGAAACCTGTATACAGGTCAGAAAGCAACAGTTAGAACTGGACATGGAACAACAGACTGGTTCCACATAGGAAAAGGAGTTCGTCAAGGCTGTAT
Source organism: Nanger dama (assembly GCA_917880005.1). NCBI lineage: Eukaryota > Metazoa > Chordata > Mammalia > Artiodactyla > Bovidae > Nanger > Nanger dama. The sequence goes on along the minus strand of CAKJTW010000016.1, from coordinate 34,321,731 downwards.
ATTGGTATCCTGCTTATTTAACTTATATGCAGAGTACATCATGAGAAATGCTGGGCTGGAGGAAGCACAAACTGCAATCAAGGTTGCCAGGAGAAATATCAATAACCTCAGATATGCAGATGACACTACCTTTATGGCAGAAAGGGAAGAAGAACTAAAGAGCCTCTTGATGAAATGAAATAGGAGAGTGAAAAAGTTGGCTAAAAGCTCAACATTCAGAAAACGAAGATCAGGACATCTGGTCCCATCATTTCATGGCAAATAGATGGGGAAACAGTGGATACAGTGGCTGACTTTATTTTTCTGGGATCCAAGATCACTGCAGATGGTGATGTAGCCATGAAATTAAAAGGCTCTTGCTCCTTGGAAGGAAAGTTAGATAGCATATTCAAAAGCAGAGACATTACTTTGCCAACAATGGTCCGTTTAGTCTAGGCTATGGTTTTTCCATTGGTCATGTATGAATGTGAGAGTTGGACTATAAAGAAAGCTGAGCGCAGAAGAATTGATGATTTTGAACTGTGGTGTTGGAGAAGACTGTTGAGAGTCCCCTGGACTGCAAGGAGATCCAACCAGTTCATCTTAAAGGAGATCAGTCCTGGGTGTTCATTGGAGGGACTGATGTTGAAGGAGAAGCTCCAATAATTTGGCCACCTGATGCAGAGAGCTGACTCATTGAAAAACACCCTTATGTCGGGAGGGATTGGGGGCAGGAGGAGAAGGGGACGACAGAGGATGAGATGGTTGGATGGCATTACCAACACAATAGACATGAGTCTGAGTGAACTCCAGGTGTTGGTGTTGGACAGGGAGGCCTGGCATTCTGTGGAGCATGGGGTGGCAAAGAGTCGGATGTGACTGAGTGACTGAACTTAACTGAAGTTCCTTTCTTTGTATATATTAATATATGATATATTATTTTAATATAAAATAAAATAAAGACTAGTTTTATTTTCATTATCTACAGGAAAATTTTCTGAGATTCCTGATTTCCCACAAGATTTATGTTCAACAAAAATTGAATATACCACATACACTCTAGGTGAAACTCTCTCATTGTTGAACTGTTGTTTTTTTAATGTCAGGAACTCCAATGTGGAATATTAATATCACAGATGTGGATTTATTAATTTAAAGGCATATTGAACATTACTATCTATAAAAATAGCAGCTACTGCCTTGTGATTTTATTGGAATATCTGTGCATTTATATTCTTTGTCCAAAACTTCAGAAGTGTGCAAAATACATATATATCTGAGTAGAGTTGTCAGTGGTGTGAGAGTACTTTGGCTATTTTATAATGTTCTCAACTTATTTTGCTTTAAAATATGAAATAAATAGTAAAGAGAAAGAATGGTAGACAGCAGAAAGAAATAAAGAGAAAAAATTTCAGGTATGTTCCATCCACACAGATAATCAGGACAAGTGATCAATTTTAGTTCCTGGATATTACTAGAAATCTTGTCTCTTTCTGTTATTTATAACCCTGCTTCAATCCAGTCCTCAATTATTGGAACATAATTATGAACCCCAGTGTGTGGCTTCCTAGCTCAGTCACCTCACCAGTCCCTCTATTATGACTGAATCTACCACAGTTAACCCAATCAATTGGTCTGTCATCCATCCATTTATATATTCTATCTTATCTAATCATATAGCAAAAATTTGGCTTTAGTCTATGTTTATAATTTCTCCCATCCTCCAACTTCCATTTTTTAATTGATTTTATTATTTTTTTAATTGGTGGAAAATTGCTTTAGAAATTTGTTTTGGTTTCTGCAATACAACAACATGAATCAATCATATATATTTATGCTGTGCTGTGCTGAGTCGCTCAGTTGTGTCCAACTCTTTGCAACCCCATGGACTGTAAGGCCACCAGCCTCCTCTGTCCCAGGGGATTCTCCAGGCAAGAACACTGGAGTGGATTGCCATGTCCTTCTCCAGGGGATCTTCTCAACCCAGGGATCAAACCCAGGTCCTCTGCATTGTAGGCAGATTTTTACCATCTGAACCACCAGGGAAGCCCAATACTGGAGTGGGTAGCTTATTCCTTCTTCAGAGGAACTTCCCGACGAAGGAATTGAACTGAGGTCTCCTGCATTGCAGGCAGATTCTTTACCAGAAGAGCTGCAATGATTAGGACCTTTTAGTTTACCTTGAATTATGCCTGGTTTTCTTAGGTAATGTTTAAGCTAGTACCAGGAAATTTTACTAATTGTTTTCATCTCTTAGCCCACACTTGACATCATGCTTACCAATAAAATACTGTTTGGTATTACTATTTTAGAGAGGGTAAGGAAAAGAAAACTCTATCACTAATATGATTTAATACTATTTCAAAGATTCTGGTCGATAAAGTAGAATAAAGAAATAAAATATAAAACATAATATAGTTATTATAAACATTTTATAAAATATATGTACATAAAATTCTTTTCCCTCCTTCTCCTCTGTCCCTTCTCCCAATCCCACCCCTCTAGGTCATCATAGAGCACCAGGCTGGGCTCCCTGTTATTTAGCAACTTCCCAGTAACTATTTTACACATGATAGTTTATATATATTAATTCTGCTTTCTCAGTTCTTTCCACCATCACCTTGCCCTGCTATATCCACAATTCCTTTCTCTACTAGGTTCATCAGTACCATTTTTCTAGATTCCATTTATACATGTTAATACATGATACTTGTTTTTCTTTTTCTGGCTTACTTCACTCTGCTTAAGAGGCTCTCACTTCATCTACCTCACTACAACTGACTCAACTTCATTCCTTTTTATGGCTGAGGAATATTTCATCACATAAATGCACCACAACTTCTTTATCCATTCATCTTTATCCATACATCTAGGTTGCTTTCATGTCCTGGCTATTGTAAATATTGCTGCAATGAACTTTGGAGTACATGTGTCTCTTAGGAACTTCCCAGATTGCGCTAATGTTAAAGAACCTATGGGCTTCCCAGATTGTGCTAATGATAAAGAACCTACGTGCCAATGCAGGAGACATAAGAGATGTGAGTTCAATCTCTGGGTCAGGAAGATCCCCTGGAGGAGGGAATGACAACCTAGTCCAGTATCCTTGCCTGGACAATCCCATGAACAAAGAAGCTGTCAGACTACAGTCCATAGAGTTGCAAAGAGTAGGACATAACTGCAGCGGCTTAGCATGCACACATATGGTTTTTACAATTGTGGTTTTCTCAGGGTATAGGTCCAGTGGTAGGATTGCTGGAGCATATGGTAGATTTATTTCTAGTTTTTAAAGCAATCTCCATTCTGTTTTCCATAATGGCTGCATCATTTTACACTCCCACCAGGTGTACTGGAGGGTTCCTTTTTTCCTACATCCTCTGCAGAATTTATTGTTTGTAGATTTTTCAATGATGAGTATTCTGACTGGTGTGATACCTAATTGTAGTTTTGATTTGCATTTCTCTAATAATGAGCAATGTTGAGCATCCTTCCATGTGTTTATTGGTCATCTGTATGTCTTCTTTGGAGAACGATCTGTTTAGGTCTTCTGCCCCCCCCCCCTTTTTGATTGGGTTGTTTTTCTGATATTGAACTGTATGAACTGCTTATATATTTTGGAGATGAGTCCTTTGTCATTTGCTTCATTTGCAAATATTTTCTCCCATTCGGAAGAGTCTTTCATCTTGTTTATAGTTCCCTTTGCTTTGCTGTGCAAAAACTTAATTTTTATTAGGTCCCATTTGTTTATTTATTTATTTATTTTTTACTTACATTTATTTTGGAGGTGGGTCAGAGAATCTTGCTGCAATTTGTGTCACAGAGTGTACTGCCTATATGTTCCTCTAAGAGCTTAATTTCTGGCCTTATGTATAAGTTTTTAATCCATTTTGAGTTCATTTTTGTGTATGGTGTTAGGAAGTGTTCTGATTTCATTCTTATACAAGTAGCTGTCCAGCTTTCATAGCACCATTTATTAAAAAGGCTTTTGTTTCTCCATTATATATTCCTGCCTGCTTTGTCAAAGATAAGGTGCCCATAGGTGTGTGGTTTTAGCTCTAGGCTTTCTAACTTGTCCCATTGGTCTATATTCTGTTTCTGTGCCAGTAACATACTGTCTTGAAGACTGTATCTTTGTAGTATAATTTGAAGTCAGGAAGGATGACTCCTTCAGCTCCATTTTTCATTCTCAAGATTGCTTTGGCTATTCGAGGTCTTTTGTATTTCCATACAAATTGTAATTTTTCTTTTTAATTCTGTGAAAAATACCACTGATAATTTGATAGATATTGTACTGAATCTGTTAGAGAAGGCAATGGCACCCCACTCCAGTACTCATGCCTGGAAAATTCTATGGACAGAGGAGCCTGGTAGGCTGTGGTCCATGGGGATGCTAAGAGTCGGACACAACTGAGCGACTTCACTTTCACTTTTCACTTTCATGCACTGGAGAAGGAAATGGCAACCCACTCCAGTGTTCTTGCCTGGAGAATCCCAGGGATGGGGGAGCCTGGTGGGCTGCTGTCTTTGGGGTTGCACAGAGTCAGACACGACTGCAGCAACTTAGCAGCAGCAGCACTGAATCTGTAGATTGCTTTGGGCAGTATAGTCATTTTGACAATATTGATTCTTCCAATCTAAGAACATGGTATATCTCTCCATCCATTTGTGTAATATTTAATTTTTTTCATCAGAGTCTTACAGTTATCTGCATACAGGTCTTTGTCTCTTTCAGTTCAGTTCAGTGGCTCAGTTGTGTCTGACTCTTTGCGACCCCATGAACAGCAACATGCCAGGCCACCCTGTCCATCACCAACTCCCGCAGTTTACCCAAACTCAAGTCCATTGAGTCGGTGATGCCATCCAGCCATCTCATCCTCTGTCGTTCCCTTCTCCTCCTGCCCCCAATCCCTCCCAGAATCAGAGCCTTTTCCAATGAGTCAACTCTTCACATGAAGTGGCCAAAATATTGGAGTTTCAGCTTCAACATCAGTCCTTCCAATGAACACCCAGGACTGGTCTCCTTTAGGATGGACCGGTTGGATCTCCTTGCAGTCAAGGGACTCTCAAGCGTCTTCTCCAACACCACAGTTCAAAAGCATCAATTCTTCGGCGCTCAGCATTCTTCACAGTTCAACTCTTAAATTCATACATGACCACTGGAAAAACCATAGCCTTAGCTAGACGGACCTTTGTTGGAAAAGTAATATCTCTGCTTTTCAATATACCATCTAGGTTGGTCATAACGTTCCTTCCAAGGAGTAAGCGTCTTTTAATTTCATGGCTGCAGTCACCATCTGCAGTGATTTTGGAGCCCAAAATAATAAAATCTGACACTGTTTCCACTGTTTCCCCATCTATTTCCAATGAAGTGATGGGATTGGATGCCATGATCTTAGTTTTCTGAATGTTGAGCTTTTAGCCAACTTTTTCACTCTCCTCTTTCACTTTCATCAAGAGGCTTTAGTTCCTCTTTACTTTCTGCTATAAGGGTGGTATCATCTGCATAATCTGAGGTTATCAATATTTCTCCTGGCAATCTTGATTTCAGTTTGTGCTTCTTTCAGCCCAGTGTTTCTCACGATGTACTCTGCACATAAGTTAAAGAAGCAGGGTGACAATATACAGCCTTGACATACTCCTTTTCCTATTTGGAACCAGTCTGTTGTTCCATGTCCAGTTGCTTCCTGACCTGCATACAGGTTTCTCAAGAGGCAGGTCAGGTGGTCTGGTATTCCCATCTCTTTCAGAATTTTCCAAAGTTTATTGTGATCCACATAGTCAAAGGCTTTGGCATAGTCAATAAAGCAGAAGTTTTTCTGGAACTCTCTTACTTTTTCCATGATCCAATGGATGTTGGCAATTTGATCTCTGGTTCCTCTGCCTTTTCTATAGCCAGCTTGAATATCTGGAAGTTCATTGTTCACATATTGCTGAAGCCTGTCTTGAAGAATTTTGAGCATTACTTTACTAGTGTGTGAGATGAGTACAACTGTGCGGTAGTTTAAGCATTCTTTGACATTGCTTTTCTTTGGGATTGGAATGAAAACTGACCTTTTCCAGTCCTGTGACCACTGCTGAGATTTCCAAATTTGGTGGCAAACTGAGTTCAGCACTTTCACAGCATCATCTTTCAGGATTTGAAATAGCTCAACTGGAATTCCATCACCTCCACTAACTTTGTTCCTAGTGATGCTTTCTAAGGCCCACTTGACTTCACATTCCAGTATGTCTGGCTCTAGGTGAGTGATCACAGCATCGTGATTATCTGGGTTGTGAAGCTCTTTTTGTACAGTTCTGTGTATTCTTGCCACCTCTTCTTAATATCTGCTACTTCTGTTAGGTCCATATCATTTCTGTCCTTTATTGAGCCCATCTTTGCATGAAATGTTCTCTTGGTATCTCTACTTTTCTTGAAGAGATCTCTAGTCTTTCCCATTTTGTTGTTTTCCTCTATTGCTTTGCATTGATCATTGAGGAAGGCTTTCTTATCTCTCCTTGCTATTCTTTGGAACTGTGCATTCAGATGCTTATATCTTTCCATTTCTCCTTTGTTTTTCATTTCTCTTCTTTTCACAGCTATTTGTAAGACCTCCCCAGACAGCTATTTTGCTTTTTTCATTTCTTTTCCATGGGATGGTCTTGCTCCCTGTCTCCTGTACAATGTCATGAACCTCTGTTCCTAGTTCATCAGGCACTCTGTCTATCAGATCTAGTCCCTTAAATCTATTTCTCAGTTCCACTGTATAGTCATAAGGGATTTAAGTCATACCTGAATGGTCTAGTGGTTTTCCCCACTTTCTTCAATTTAAGTCTGAATTTGGCAATAAGGAGTTCATGATCTGAGCCACTGTCAGATCCCAGTCTTTTTTTTTTTTTTCTGACTGTATAGAGCTTCTACATCTTTGGCTGCAAAGAATATAATCAATCTGATTTCAGTGTTGACCATCTGGGATGTCCATGTGTAGAGTCTTCTTTTGTGTTGTTGGAAGAGAGTGTTTGTTATGATTTGTGAATTCTGCTGGTAAAACTCTATTAGCCTTTGCCCTGCTTCAAAACGTCCAAGGTCAGGAGGGACATCCATGAGGAAATAACCTTCATCCAAGGTAAGAAGTAGTGGTTGCACTTTCTGGAGCAGCCATGAAGAGATACCCCAAGGAAGGTAAGAGAAATCCAAGTAAGATGGTATGTGTTGCAAGAGGACATCAGAGGGCAGATACACTGAAACCATAATCACAGAAAACTAGCCAATCTGGTCACATGGACCACAGCCTCGTCTGACTCAGTGAAACTAAGCCATGCCATGTGGGGCCACCCAAGAGAGTCGGGTCATGGCGGAGAGGTCTGACAGAATGTGGTCCACTGGAGAAGAGAATGGGAAATCACTTCAGTATTCTTGCCTTGAGAATCCCATGAACAGTATGAAAAGGCAAAATGATTGGATACTGAAAGAGGAACTCCCCGGGTCAGTAGGTGTCCCATATGCTTCTGGAGATCAGTGGAGACATAACTCCTGAAAGAATAAAGGGATAAAGCCAAAGCAAAAACAATACCCAGCTGTGGATGTGACTGGTGATAGATGCAAGGTCCGATGCTGTAAAGAATAATATTGCTAGGAACCTGGAATGTTGGGTCCATGAATCAAGGCAAATTGGAAATGGTCAAACAGGAGGTGGCAAGAGTGAACACTGACATTCTAGGAATCAGTGAACTAAAATGAACTGGAATGGGTGAATTTAACTCGGATGACCATTATATCTACTACCGTGTACAGGAATCCCTTAGAAGAAACTGAGTAGCCATCATGGTCAGCAAAGGAGTCTGAAATGCAGTACTTGGATGCAATCTCAAAAATGACAGAATGATCTTTGTTCGTTTCCAAGGCAAACCATTCAATATTATGGTAATCCAAGCCTATGTCCAACCAGTAATGCTGAAGAAGCTGAAGTTGAACGGTTCTTTGAAGACCTACAAGAACTTTTAGAACTAACTTCACCTAGATAACTATGTTCTAATATCAAATACTTTGGCTACTTGATGCAAAAAATCGACTAATTTGAAAATACTCCAATTTGGGGTCTTGGGCAAGATGGAAAGCAAAAGGAAAAGGAGGCAGCAGAGGATAAAATGTTCAGATAGCATACTGACTCAATGGATATGCTGTTGTTGCTGTTCAGTCACTAGGTTCTGTCCAACACTTTGCGACCCCATGGACTGCAGCATGCCAGGCTTCCCTGTCCTTCACTATCTCCCAGAGTTTGCTCAGACTCATGTCCATTGAGTTTTATGCCATTCAACCGTTTCACTCCCTGTTGCCTCTTTCTCCTCCTGCCCTCAGTCTTTCCCAGCATCAGAGTCTTTTCCAATGAGTCACCTATGTGCTCAGTTGTCTCTTTGCTGCCCCATGGACTGTAGCCTTCCAGGTATCTCTGTCCACTGAATTTTCCAGGCAAGAATACAGGAGTGAGTGGTCATTTCCTACTCCACCCAAAGTCACATAACAATGTGCAATAAGTATTCCTTTTCATACTCCAAATCTTTCTGGAGTGCTACAGCAAAGTGACAGTGATAAATTAAAAAGTAATCTAAAACACCAGAAAAATATTTACAAATATATGTTAATCATAATCCTTAACTCTCTGAGATAATTTTAAAGTAAGTGTGGATTTTAAAAGTTAAAGAAATAATATCACATTAAGTTTATAGAGTTGAAGATGAAGCCAACAGTATTAAGCTCCAATTATATTGCATTTTTTGGTACAGTGAACAGATAGACGAAGTTTTAAGCCCTAATTTATCATAGAATGATATTAAAAGGGTATTTGAATATCAAAAAGATAATTATTTTTAAAAGAAACCTTTACATCCTATCTCCCAAGGGTTTTTTAGTTTTGTTTCATCTTATTATCTGGTTAAGGCAGCATTAATACTAGTTACTATAGAATACTTTAGATGTTCAATGGATTGTGCCTAGAGATTTATTTATATTGTCATAAAGCAATCTTATAAGAGTATTATTGATTTCTGTACCAACCAGAATGGGCTGAGATTTACAGTGGTAACAAACAATCTCAAGTTTTCAAGTTCCATTGTGAGTCAGAATGGGGCTCAGGGCTCAGAATGACAGAACTTCTTTATTTGGAGCATTGTGATTATAAGAGAAAGAAAGATTCTGAATTTTATAAGCACTTTTCAAGATAATCACTCACATATCACTGGGCAAAGCAAGTCACATGCCCACATCTAACTCCAAGGGACCAGACACATGCTGCGGCTGTACTGTGCTGAGGAAAGAGGACTACAAGTATCTACACAACATTAATCATCACTACGTTATCCCCTTTACAGATAATAAATATGTCACTGGATGGCGGTGAATTAATCTACTCATAGTCACACTTGCAGTGTATTAGAACTGGGATTTAAACTCAGATACATCAATTTTGCTAACTAACAACCATTTCTCACCAAATAAACTTACTGGCTTAAAATAACAATTCATTTGGTTTATGAGTTTGTGGGTTGACCATCTTGACCAGGCTCATGTGAATGATTCTTTCCATTAGGCTTGGCTAATTGGGCTAGGATCACTCATGTGTTTATAGCCAGCAGGCATATCTGCTGGGAGCTGTCTAAGGTGGTTCAATTAGGACTGCTCATCTCTGTTCCACATGGTATCTCATCCTTTAACAACCCAGGCTTGTTCTCATGGCTATGATGCCAGAATACTGAAAGAAGCAGAAGGCACGTGCAAAATTAGTGTCATATCTTTGCTTCTGTCACATTCTATTGGCCAAATCAATCACAAGGCTAACCAAGTTCAGTGGAAGAAGAAATAGATTCCACTTCCTGACAGAAGAAGCCGTGATAGATGAACTTGCAAAGGACACTGATAAAGGAGGAGGCAATTGGCTTTAAAAGTTTATGCTAACACTATGTTAAATGCAATAATTATTTCCCCTAATTTAGCAGTATAGTTCAATGGCACTTTACTAAGGTTTTACTTGTAAAAATTGACGATCTATTCTGTGTTTTTTTAAATGGTGAATTTTCATTTAATTCTTTTATAAGACCTACAGGATAAGATCAAAGATTAAAAAAAAAAAAAAACCAAGTGGTACATTGCATCTAATTATTTCCCTTCAAAACAGTTGCAAAAATAGCACATCTAGTAATTATCCATATGGTGATGTTATTTCAACATTTCAAAACTCTCAACTGGAGCTCAAATATAATAAAAAGCAATAAATATCATGTCAAGCAGCGATATTAAATGGGAACTATTAACAAGATATTGAATTTGTGTTTTTAAATTTTCTGGTGGTTCATAGAAGTAAATGTTGCTAGCTAAAGTCCCTCTTCATTTTGAGAAATCAATTTGTTGTTAAGTCCTTCTTACTCCTGTCTTATAGAATTAAGAACTACTTCTTCAAAGTCTTTGGTAGGGGATGTATGACAGCTTAATTAGGTTAGGCAGAGTTAGGTTCTATATCCTAATATCACCATATAATTGATGACTTCAGCAAGTTATGGAATATCTATGACTCATTTCCACATTTGTAAATGGGGATTATTAAACAGTATTCTCACAGCTACTTCCTATGTTTCTTAGGAGAATAGAACAATGCACAAAGCCTTGAGTACAGTAATTGTTCCATAAATATTTCTTCTAATTGGAACAGTCTTTTCAATTAGGATGGAAAATTTACATTTAATTTTTTCATTAAATGAAAAAATACATTTAAAAATCTAAGGTAAAAGAGAGAGAGAGAGAGAGAGAGAGAGAGAGAGAGAGAGAGAGAGAGAGAAACGTTTAGACCATAAAACTATATTCCAGTTCCAAGGCATCTTTGGGAGTCAACGTTTTTTAACATTAATGAGAGTAGTTCAATCAACTTTAAGATAATTTCTAGTTCCCCTCAAAATTATATAAATGATAATAAGAAATCTCTTTCATCACTTGCCCCCATTTTGTTCATTTAACTCAATGAGAGAATTTTCTTTCCATCATCCCCTTTATTCTGGTAGAAAACATATACCCAAAGGACCAATTGTGTACAAGTTTTCAGCTGACCTTTTCAAGGCAGTTAACATTTGAAAGATTTACTCCAAAGGTGTAAGTCAACAGTAGAGGACTAGGCAGTTTAGAGAGGTCCATGGAATTCAGAAAGAAATATAGAGAAACTCACCCAAACAATGAAGACAAAATCTCTGGCAGCAACAAAACCAAGAAAGAGGGAGACAGACTCCAGGCTATAAATTTGTGTCCTAGTTTTAGAAAGTAAATGGGCCCTGCCGCACAAAAAAGGCTAGTTGTTCAACTCTTACCTGCCTTGCCACCAGCATAAAGGATCCCAAGTAGAGATATTTATTAAATTCAGGAAAGTGAAACGTGGTAAATCAGTTCTGTATGATTTCTCTCTCCCTCTCTTATAGCTCATTTTCCATTCCCTGCTTGCCTTGTCAAATATATATGAATGATACAAATTATCTTTCCATTATTCACTATATTCTTTAATAGGGACAATTTTCACTAACTTTAAAAGTCTATGATAGGACTTCCCTGGAGGTACAGTGGATAAAAATATACTTGCCAATGCAGGACCTGGTCTGGGAAGATTCTACATGCTGCAGGGCAACTAAGCCTGTGGGCCACAACTACTGAGCCTGTGTTCTGCAACTACTGAAGCCTGTGCACCTCATGCCTGTGCACTGCAAGAAGAGATGCTATTCCAGTGAGAAGCCCATGCACCACTATGAGGAGTGGCCCTGTCTCACTGCAACCAGAGAAGGCACGCACACAGCCGTGAAGACCTAGCACAAACCAAAAACAAAGAAATACACTTAAAATTCGTTTTAAGTCTATGATAACAATAATAGCTAAGATCTTTCTCTTTTTAATTATTGAACTGCATTTTTAGAGAGGTTTTAGATTCATAGAAAAATTGAGTGAGAAGCACAAAGCATTCCCATATACACCTTGTCTACACACATGCACCACCTCCATCACTCCTGATACCCACAGTCCAGAGGTGCAGGTGTTACACATGAGGAACCTAACATTGATACATTATTATCTCCCCAAGTCCATAGTTCACATTAGGGTTCACTCTTTTTTTTTTTTCCAGTTACTACCTTTTTTTAAATTAAATTTATTTATTTTTTAAATTACAATACTGTATTTGTTTTGCCATACATTGACACGAATCAGCCATAGGTGAACACAGTCTCCCAATTCCGAAGCCCCCTCCCACCTCCCACCCCACATCCTCTACTTGAATCATCCTGTGCATCAGCCCCATGCATCCTGCATCCTACATTGAACATAGATTGGCGCTTCGTTTCTTACAAGAAAATATACATGTTTCATTGCCATTCTCCCAAACCATCCCACCCTTTCCCTCTCCCTCAGAGTCCAAAAGTCCACTCTATACCTCTGTGTCTCTTTGTTGTCTCACATATAGGGTCATCATTACTGTCTTCTAAATTCCATATATATGTGTCAGTATACTGTATTGGTGTTTTTCTTTCTGGCTTACTTCACTCTGTATAATCGGTTCCAATTTCATCCATCTCATTAGAACTGAGTCAAATTTATTCTTTTTAAGGGCTGAGTAGTATTCCATAGTGTATATGTACCACAGCTTTCTTATCCAATCATCTGCTGATGGACATCTAGGTTGCTTCCATGTCCTGGCTATTATAAACAGCGCTGCAATGAACATTGGGGTACATGTGTCTCTTTCAATTCTGGTTTCCTCGGTGTGTATGCCCAGCAGTGGGATTGCAGGGTCATAAGGCAGTTCTATTTGCAATTTTTTAAGGAATCTCCACACTGTTTTCCATAGTGGCTGTACTAGTTTGCATTCCCACCAGCAGTGTAAGAGGGTTCCCTTCTCTCCACATCCTCTCCAGCATTTATTGCTTGTAGACTTTTGGATCGCAGCCATTCTGACTGGTGTGAAATGGTACCTCATTGTGGTCTTGATTTGCATTTCTCTGATAATGAGTGATGTTGAACATCTTTTCATGTGTTTGTTAGCCATCCGTATGTCTTCTTTGGAGAAATGCCTATTTAGTTCTTTGGCCCATTTTTTGATTGGATCATTTATTTTTCTGGAGTTGAGCTGCATAAGTTGCTTATATATCTTTGAGATTAGTTGTTTGTCAGTTGTTTCATTTGCTATTGTTTTCTCCCATTCAGAAGGCTGTCTTTTCACCTTGCTTATAGTTTCCTTTGTTGTGCAGAAGCTTTTAATTTTAATTAGATCCCATTTGTTTATCTTTGCTTTTATTTCCAGTATACTGGGAGTTGGATCATAGAGGATCCTGCTGTGATTTATGTCGGAGAGTGTTTTGCCTATGCTCTCCTCTAGGAGTTTTATAGTTTCTGGTCTTACATTTAGATCTTTAATCCATTTTGAGTTTATTTTTGTGTATGGTGTTAGAAAGGGGTGTAGTTTCATTCTTTTACAAGTGGATGACCAGTTTTCCCAGCACCATCTGTTAAAGAGACTGTCTTTACTCCAATGTATATTCTTGCCTCCTTTGTCGAAGATAAGGTGTCCATAGGTGTGTGGGTTTATCTCAGAGCTTTCTATTTTGTTCCATTGATCTATATTTCTGTCTTTGTGCCAGTACCATACTGTCTTAATGACTGTGGCTTTGTAGTAGAGCCTGAAGTCAGGCAAGTTGATTCCTCCAGTTCCATTTTTCTTTCTCAAGATTGCTTTGGCTATTCGAGGTTTTTTGTATTTCCATACAAATCTTGAGATTATTTGATCTAGTTCTGTGAAAAATACTGCTGGTAGCTTGATGGGAATTGCATTGAATCTGTAGATTGCTTTAGGTAGTATACTCATTTTCACTATATTGACTCTTCTGACCCATGACCATGGTATATTTCTCCATCTATTAGTGTCCTCTTTGATTTCTTTCATCAGTGTTTTATAGTTTTCGATATATAGGTCTTTAGTTTCTTTAGGTAGGAATATTCCTAAGTATTTTATTCTTTTCCTTGCAATGGTGAATGGAATTGTTTCCTTAACTTCTTTTTCTACTTTCTCATTATTAGTGTATAGGAATGCAAGGGATTTCTGAGTGTTGATTTTATATCCTGCAACTTTACTATATTCATTGATTAGCTCTAGTAGTTTTCTGGTCGAGTCTTTAGGATTTTCTATGTAGAGGATCATGTCATCTGCAAACAGTGAGAGTTTTACTTCTTCTTTTCCAATTTGGATTCCTTGTATTTCTTTTTCTGCTCTGATTGCTGTGACCAAAACTTCCAGTACGATGTTGAAGAGTAGTGGTGAAAGTGGACACCCTTGTCTTGTTCCTGACTTTAGGGGAAATGGTTTCAATTTTTCGCCATTGAGGATAATGTTAGCTGTGGGTTTGTCATATATAGCTTTTATTATGTTGAGGTATGTTCCTTCTATTCCTGCTTTCTGGAGAGTTTTTATCATAAATGGATGTTGAATTTTGTCAAAGGCTTTTTCTGCATCTATTGAGATAATCATATGATTTTTATTTCTCAGTTTGTTAATGTGATGAATTACATTGATTGACTTGTGGATATTGAAGAATCCTTGCATCCCTGGGATAAAGCCCACTTGGTCATGGTGTATGATCTTTTAATGTGTTGCTGGATTCTGATTGCTAGGATTTTGTTGAGGATTTTTGCATCTATGTTCATCAGTGATATTGGCCTGTAGTTTTCTTTTTTTGTGGTGTCTTTGTCAGGTTTTGGTATTAGGGTGATGGTGGCCTCATAGAATGAGTTTGGAAGTTTACCTTCCTCTGCAATTTTCTGGAATAGCTTCAGTAAGATAGGTGTTAGCTCTTCTCGGAATTTTTGGTAGAATTCAGCTGTGAAGCCGTCTGGACCTGGGCTTTTGTTTGCTGGAAGATTTCTGATTACAGTTTCAATTTCCGTGCTTGTGATGGGTCTGTTAAGATTTTCTATTTCTTCCTGGTTCAGTTTTGGAAAATTGTACTTTTCTAAGAATTTGTCCATTTCTTCCAAGTTGTCCATTTTATTGGCATATAATTGCTGATAGTAGTCTCTTATGATTCTTTGTATTTCTGAGTTGTCTGTCGTGATCTCTCCATTTTCATTTCTAATTTTGTTGATTTGATTTTTTTCCCTTTGTTTCTTGATGAGTCTGGCTAATGGTTTGTCAATTTTATTTATCCTTTCAAAGAACCAGCTTTTTGCTTTGTTGATTTTTGCTATGGTCTCTTTTGTTTATTTTGCATTTATTTCTGCCCTAATTTTTAGGATTTCTTTCCTTCTACTAACTCTGGGGTTCTCTATTTCTTCCTTCTCTAGTTGCTTTAGGTGTAGAGTTAGGTTCTTTATTTGACTTTTTTCTTGTTTCTTGAGGTATGCCTGTAATTGCTATGAACTTTCCTCTTAGGACTGCTTTTATAGTGTCCCAAAGGTTCTGTGTAGTTGTGTTTTCATTTTCATTCGTTTCAATGCATATTTTGATTTCTTTTTGATTTCTTCTGTGATTTGTTGATTATTCAGAAGGGTGTTGTTCAGCCTCCAAATGTTGGAATTTTTAATAGTTTTTCTCCTATAACTGAGATCTAACCTTAGTGCATTATGGTCAGAGAAGATGCTTGGAATAATTTCGATTTTTTTGAATTTATCAAGGTTAGATTTATGACCCAGAATGTGATCTATCCTGGAAAAGGTTCCGTGTGCACTTGAGTAAAAGGTGAAATTCATTGTTTTGGGGTGAAATGTCCTATAGATATCAATTAGGTCTAACTGGTCAGTTGTATCGTTTAACGTTTGTGTTTCTTTGTTAATTTTCTGCTTAGTTGATCTGTCCATAGGTGTGAGTGGGGTATTAAAGTCTCCCACTATTATTGTGTTATTATTAATTTCCCCTTTCATGCTTGTTAGCAATTGTCTTACGTATTGTGGTGCTCCTATGTTGGGTGCATATATATTTATAATTGTTATATCTTCTTCTTGGATTGATCCTTTAATCATTATGTAGTGGCCTTCTTTGTCCCTTTTCACAGCCTTTGTTTTAAAGTCTATTTTATCGGATATGAGTATTGCTACTCCTGCTTTCTTTTGGTCTTTATTTGCACGGAATATCTTTTTTCCAGCCCTTCACTTTTAGTCTGTATGTGTCCGTTGTTTTGAGGTGGGTCTCTTGTAGGCAGCATATATAGGGATCTTGTTTTTGTATCCATTCAGCCAGTCTTTGCCTTTTGGTTGGGGCATTCAACCCATTTACATTTAAGGTAATTATTGATAAGTATGCTCCTGTTGCCATTTACTTTATTGTTTTGGGTTCGGGTTTATACGTCCTTTTTGTGTTTCCAGTCTAAAGTCTATCCTTTAGTATTTGTTGGAGAGCTGGTTTGGTGGTGCTGAATTCTCTCAGCTTTTGCTTGTCTGTAAAGCTTTTGATTTCTCCTTCATATTTGAATGAGATCCTTGCTGGGTACAGTAGTCTTGGCTGAAGGTTATTTTCTTTCATCACTTTAAGTATGTCTTGCCATTCTCTCCTGGCCTGAAGAGTTTCTATTGAAAGATCTGCAGTTATTCTTATGGGGATCCCCTTGTGTGTTATTTGTTGTTTTTCCCTTGCTGCTTTTAATAATTGTTCTTTGTGTTTGGTCTTTGTTAGTTTGATTAAAATATGTCTTGGGGTGTTTCACCTTGGGTTTATCCTGTTTGGCTCTCTCTGGGTTTCTTGGACTTGGGTGATTATTTCCTTCCCCATTTTAGGAAGTTTTCAACTATTATCTCCTCAAGTATTTTCTCATGGTCTTTCTTTTGGTCTTCTTCTTCTGGGACTCGTATAATTCGAATGTTGGAGCGTTTCATATTGTCTTAGAGTTCTCTGAGGTTGTCCTCATTTCTTTTAATTCGTCTTTCGTTTTCCCTGGCTGATTCATTTATTTCTACCATTCTATCTTCTATTTCACTAATCCTATCTTCTGCTTCCGATATTCTACTATTTGTAGCCTCCAGAGTGTTTCTGATCACATTTATTGCCTTATTCATTATATGTTGACTCTTTTTTATTTCTTCTAGGTCCTTGTTAAACCTTTCTTGCATCTTCTCAATCCTTGACCCCAGGCTATTTATCTGTGATTCCATTTTGATTTCAAGATTTTGGATCATTTTCACTATCAGTATTCAGAATTCTTTCTCAGGTAGATTCCCTATCTCTTCCTCTTTTGTTTGGTTTGGTGGGCATGTATCCTGTTCCTTTACCTGCTGGGTATTCCTCTGTCTCTTCATCCTGGTTATATTGCTGCGTTTGGGGTGGCTTTTCTATATTCTGGGAATTTGTGGAGTTCTCTTTATTATAGAGCTTCCTCTCTGTGTTTGGGGTTATATAAGTGGCTTGTCAAAGTTTCTTGATCAGGGAGGCTTGTGTTGGAGTTCTGGTGGGTGGATCTGGATTTCCTCTCTCTGGAGTGCTGTGACGTGTGAAGTAATGGCTTATCAGACGTCAATTGTTTTGGAGTATTTTGAGTTGCCTGTGTATTGAAGCTCAGGGGCTTGTTCTTGTGTTGCTGGAGAATTTGCGTGGTATGTCTTGCTCTGGAGCTTGTTGGCCCTTGGGCAGTGCTCAATTTCAGTATAGGTATGAAGGCGTTTGATGAGCTCTTATTGGATAATGTTCCCTGTATTCAGGAATTCTTTGATGATCTCAGGATTTGGAATTACGCCTCCTGATTCTGATTTTCAGATTTATTTTTACAATAGCCTCATGATTTCTCCATCTATTCAGCATTAATGTTAAAACATCTGGGTTAATGATGATAGGTTTCTCCACCTTGAGGGTCGTCCCTAGAGGATCGGTGAGTTACTGGTTTTGAAGCCAATGATCTGCTTTGCTGGATGCCTGATGTCCTCTGCCAGCAGTCAGAAGTTATTTTGTGGAATTTGCTCAGCGTTGAAATGTTCTTTTGATGAGGTAGAGAGGGAGAAAGTGTTCTCCCCATCCTATTCCTCCGCCATCTTTTTTCCTCCCTCGGGTTCACTCTTTGTGTTGTATCTTCTATGGATTTTCATACAACGAAAGGTGACATATATTTACATTATAATATCATATCGAATAGTTCCACCACCCTAAAAATCCTCCGTGTTCCACCTATTTATCTCTCCTTCCTTTTTACCCTTAGGAACCAATGACTCTTTTACTGGCTCCTTAGTTTAGCCTTTTCCAGAATGGCAAATAGTTGTAATCTTACAGTATGTAGACTTTTCAGAAAAGCTTCTTTCACTTAGTAATATATGTTCGAGTTTCCTCTCTGTTTTTTCATGTATTAATAGCTTGTTTCTTCTAGCACTAACAGTCCATAGTATGCATGTCTCACAGTTTATTTATCTACCTCCTAAGTTTTTAAAGCATATACCTATAGGGGTAAATAGTCATATATTATATAATTTAATCATTCTAATGACCATATTATCCTTATTGAACCAAGGAGGTAGTTAGAGTAAAGTGAAATTAAGTGACATGGCCAAGATCATTTGAATAAAAATGGTAAATCTAAGATCCTTAAGCCTGTTTTCCCTGCTATAAATACACACAGAATATTTTACATAGGCTTTTCAAAAGTGCATCAACCAAAATTAGTTAAGATATTCTTTAACCAGAGTGTTCTACGTTTATGTACCAATCTCCACCCACCTCCCTGACTTCTTTCCTTCACAGGGTAAGTTTTGATAGAAACAAAGATCACTACACTCAGGACTACTGTATTATTGTTAAAAAAAATGAAAACAACAATTGTAACAAATCACCAGTTACAATTTCTCTTCTGAGCACATCCAGGGCATAAATCTCTTTAGATAATCTAACCCTATATTACACTACCTGTTGTGGAGAGATGATTGTTTGTTATATTGTGTCAACTTGAAACTAGAAAGCCCCCCCATTCTTTTCATTCATAGTGAATATGAAACTCACTTTCAAATATTTCACTTGTCTTCAGATATCTAGGTTCTCACTTATGAAGCTTAAGAGTCTATAAACCAAATTGGAGGTGAAGAAAAGAGAAAACCAAATGGAGAGGCCTGTTTAAAATTCAGCAGTATGCTCTGACACAGATAATGCTTTATTCTCCTCTATATCTGTCCTTTCAAAGCAACTGCCAACTGATCTTTTTATATCCACTTGAAAATATATCATCCACACTTCATGCTTCAGTTTTACTTGAACAATCATCTGTTCACTTTTCCAGCAGAATAATCCCACAGGAGTTTTTAATTTCATGTATAAATACTGATATTTAATATAGGACTTTAATGGTAGCGAATACTATGGTTAAAACCACAGTATTCTTGGTTATTTCGTAAAGTATTATTCCTAAGTAAATATTTCCTAAGTAAATATTCCAATGGATATTTTCTAAAGTTTCTTATTTTTACAGTAACTATGCTTTTTATTATAAAAGCTAAATCACTTTTCAAAAGATTGACAAGCAAGAAAATATTAAATGGGGGATAAATTCCAGCCAGATTTTCTAGAACAAAGAAACGTATAAATGACAGAAAAATGCTCAGTCATGACTGAATTTTGTATACTTGTTCTGTTTAATGTTTGAAAAGCAGGGTCCTTAGTAGGTAAAATCAAATTTTATTTTTAATTAGTTAATTTTATTTTAAAGTAGAAGATTAGCTAAAAGGAGAATGAGGACCCTTGGGAGGAAAAAGATAATACATTCCTTTACATCTCCTTAGAAAGTATTGGACTGGCAAAGGTTCATTACAGTCTTTGTACCAACACAATACTATTTAATTGGACACTTAATGTCAGGACATGAGAAATCATAGTTAGGAGTAATAAAGGCCCCTGGAATGGATTCCTGTGTATTTCATGTGCTTTTAGGGGTAACATACATTATGGACCCCATCTTCCCATAAATTATACAATTGGATTCCCAAGGATCCTCAGCAAGGCACTGAGGCTTTGTAACATCTGTCCAGTCTCATCGTGTACATTCCCCATGCGTAATAAATACTTCACAAATGAAGTAATTTGTTTAGGTGCAGTGATTTTCAGCCCTGGCTGCACAACAGAATCACCTGGAGAGATGCTTTTTTTTTTTTTCAATCTGATGCTCGGGAACTGTCTCAGAGATGAAGCCTAGACAAAATAGTTTGTTAAAATTTCCCCAGATGACTACAATTTATAGCTGGCTCTAAGACTCACTGCTCTAGTTTAGTACTTCTCAAACTCTGAAGTGTGTAACTATCATCAGGAGGTCTTGTTAACCTAAGGAATTTAGTTTCATTTATCTGGGGCATAGCAGAAGCTTCTGCAATTCTGACAAGCTCTGTAGGTCCATGGACCACAATTTGAGTAGCAAGGGCAACAAGCCTGATATAACCTGATTCTTACTTTCAAACAATCAGATCACACAAGAAGCAAGTAACTATGGTCCCCCAGGCTAAAATAATACTAAAATAATTGGATTAGTTGGTGAAAAGTGGTCTGAATGAACTTGTTAGCGATTGTGTTCTGGTTTACCAAATAATGCTATTGAACATACACATTTGATAGATAGATAGGTAGATATTAATAGATAGAAAATTGCTATTATAAAGTCAGTGATCATGATCACAACATTCTATATGGACCGAATGAA
The DNA here is from genome assembly GCA_917880005.1 of Nanger dama. Lineage (NCBI taxonomy): Eukaryota > Metazoa > Chordata > Mammalia > Artiodactyla > Bovidae > Nanger > Nanger dama. The sequence goes on along the minus strand of CAKJTW010000016.1, from coordinate 34,301,118 downwards.
GCCGTGGTTGTCAGTGACTTCAATAACTCTGGTTAGAATCAGTCATTATCTCCTCATAAACAGAGAATGATGATATGTGGGTTGGTAGATGGTATTTGACAGTTAGTTCCTTGAGATACTTTCTCTGGCCTTTGGCTTTGGAATCTTCTTTAGATTCTATCCCTATCACTGGGGTAAAGGAGGGAGGAAAAAGATAGGCATGCTTTGAACCTCAGTACAATGCTATTAACCTTCACTTGGATTTGGATCTTTTGAGCTTCTGTATCATAGTACAACTAGAAAGTACAGTAGTGTAAGGATTCCATGAGAGAATGGGAAAATTCCACTCTAGCAGAAACAGATTCTGAAAGAAATGCACATAGAACAATAACCTGACTCCGTAAAAGATTAACCTGATTTAAAGCTGTCTTTCATATTGTTATGCTTCTGTAAAAGTTGGAAAGATTTTTAAATATAGTTGACTTTAAGAATTAAAATTTTATTTTCAAGAATTAAAATGTGACTGCAACATAAGCAAGCTACTGTTTCATTATCTGGAACATGTATCACATGTAACAACTAATTCAAGATTTATTTTTCCTGGTACTTGTGAAAAACACAGTAATCTATTGATGCTAATACATAAATAAAATCTTCATTTATTTCACTCTCTTGGATTTCAGACTCTGTATCATATCTAATGTTTTAAAAACCTATAAACAGGCACATCTGAAAAACTAATCAAATATTAAGAAGAAAGCAAATGTTTAAAAACAGCTAAATTGGAGAAAAAGTGTGATACAATCTTAATTGTTATTGTTCACATTAAAATGAAATACTGAGAGTAGTGACTAATTCTATGAATCATTTTATTAGAGAATATGCAAACTATAATTACAGGGACTATCTAGACAAAAAAGATGTATATTTTATTTAATCAATTCATTGATTTAACAAGTATATGAGTTTCCTAGTATAGGAAGTTTTACTTTTAAATTAGCTGGCCTGAGGATAGCATTAGTAATAAACAGCTATATAACAATTAAAATTCCATTTACATTTTTCAAAAAAAAATGTTTACACAATTATTAAATGTTTTTAAATTTATTTCTTATTTCTAAAAATATTAATCTTGTAAATAAACATTCATGGCTTATTATCTCTTGATAACTTGGGAAAACTGGAATATGCTGTATTCAGAAAACTCTATGGATGTGAGTTTGAGTGAACTCCAGGAGTTGGTGATGGACAGGGAGGCCTGGCATGCTGTGATTCATGGGATCGCAAAAGTCGGATGCAACTGAGTGACTGAACTAAACTGAACTGATGACAGTATGTCTATTTTTTACATTTGCAGCAACATGGATGCCCTAGAGATTATCAAACTAAGTGAAGTAAGCTAAGAAAGACAAATATATGATATCACCTACATATGAAGTGTAAAAAAGTATACAAATGAACTTACTTACAAAAGAGAAATAGACTCACACACATAGAGAACAAATTTAGGGCTACCAAAGAGGAAAGAAATGGGGATGGATAAATTAGGAATTGGGATTAGCAGATATACACTCAGTTCAGTTCAGTTACTCAGTCGTGTCCTACTCTTTGTGACCCCATGGTCTGCAGCACACTATGCTACTCTGTCCATCACCAACTCCCACAGCTTGCTCAAACTCATGTCCATTGAGTCGATGATGCCATTCAACCATCTCATCCTCTGCCACCCCCCTCCTCCTTCTGCCTTCAATCTTTCTTAGCCTCAGGGTCTTTTCAAATGAGTCAGTTCTTTGCAACAGGTGGCCACAAGTATTGGAGTTTCAGCTTGAGCATCAGCCCTTCCAATGAACATTCAGGACTGATCTCCTTTAGGATGGACTGGTTAGATCTCCTTACAGTCCAAGAGACTCTTAAGGGTCTTCTCCAGCACCACAGTTCAAAAGCACCAATTCTTCAGCACTTAGCTTTTTCATAGCTCAACTCACGTCCATATATGATTACTGAAAACACCAAAGCTTTGTCTAGACGGACTTTTGTCAGCAAAATAATGTCTCTGATTTTTAATATGCTGTCTAGGTTGGTCAGAACTTTTCCTCCAAGGAGCAATATCTTTTAATTTCATGGCTGCAGTCACAAAAGTATCTCACTGTTTCCATTGTCTCCCCATCTATTTGCCATGAGGTGATGGGACCAGATGCTATGATCTGAGTTTTCTGAATGTTGAGTTTTAAGCCAACATTTTACTCTCCTCTTTCACTTTCACCAAGAGGCTCTTTAGTTCTTCTTCACTTTCTGCCACAGGGGTGGTGTCATCTGCTTATCTGAGGTTATTGATATTCCTCCCAGCAATCTTGATTCCTGCTTGTGCTTTATCCATCCCGGCATTTCACATGATGTACTCTGCAAATAAGTTAAATAAGCAGGGTGACATTATACAGCCTTGACGTACTCCTTTTCGGATTTGGAACCAGTCTGTTATTCCATGTCCTGGTCTAACTGTTGCTTCTCGACCTACATACAGATTTCTCTGGAGGCAGATAAGGTGGTCTGGTATTCCCATCACTTGAAGAATTTTCCTGTTTGTTGTGATCCACACAGTCAAAGGCACTGGATTAGTAAATAAAGCAGAAGTAGTGGCCATAGCAAACACCCTCTTTCAACAACACAAGAGAAGACTCTACACATGGCCATCACCAGATGGTCAACACCGAAATCAGATTGATTATATCCTTTGCAGCCAAAGATGGAGAACCTCTATACAGTCAACAAAAACAAGACCAGGAGCTGACTGTGGCTCAGATCATAAACTCCTTATTACCAAATTCAGATTCAAGTTGAAGAAAGTAGGGGAAACTGCTAGACCATTCAGATATGACCTAAATCAAATCCTTTATGATTATAAAGTGGAACTGAGAAATAGATTTAAGGGCCTAGATCTGATAGATAGAGTGCCTGATGAACTATGGAATGAGGTTCGTGACACTGTACAGGAGACAGGGAGCAAGACCATCCCCATGGAAAAGAAATGCAAAAAGCAAAATGGCTGTCTGGGGAGGCCTTACAAATAGCTGTGAAAAGAAGAGAGTAAAAACCAAAGGAGAAAAGGAAATATATAAACATCTGAATGCAGAGTTCCAGAGAATAGAAAAAGAGATAAGAAAGCCTTCTTCAGCGATCAATGCAAAGAAACAGAGGAAAAGAACAGAATGGGAAAGACTAGAGATCTCTTCAAGAAAATTAGAGATACCAAGGGAACATTTCATGCAAAGATGGGCTCGATAAGGGACAGAAATGGTCTGGACCTAACAGAAGCAGAAGATATTAAGAAGAGATGGCAAGAATACACAGAAGAACTGTACAAAAAAGATCTCCATGACGAAGATAATCATGATGGTGTGATCACTAATCTAGAGCCAGACATCCTGGAATGTGAAGTCAAGTGGGCCTTGGAAAGTACCGCTATGAACAAAGCTAGTGGAGGTGGTGGAATTCCAGTTGAGCTGTTTCAAATCCTGAAAGATGATGCTGTAAAGTGCTGCATTCAATATGCCAGCAAATTTGGAAAACTCAGCAGTGGTCACAGGACTGGAAAAGGTCAGTTTTCATTCCAATTCCAAAGAAAGCAATGCCAAAGAATGCTCAAACTACCATACAATTGCACTCATCTCACATGCTAGTAAAGTAATATTCAAAATTCTCCAAGCCAGGGTTCAGCAGTACATGAACTGTGAACTTCCTGATGTTCAAGCTGGTTTTAGAAATGGCAGAGGAACCAGAGATCAAATTGCCAACATCTGCTGAATCATTGAAAAAGCCAGAGAGTTCCAGAAAAACATCTACTTCTGCTTTATTGACTATGCTAAAGCCTTTCACTGTGTGGATCGCAACAAACTGTGGAAAATTCTGAAAGAGATGGGAATATCAGACCAACTGACTTGCCTCTTGAGAAACCTGTTTGCAGGTCAGGAAGCAGCAGTTAGAACTGGACATGGAACAACAGACTGGTTCCAAATAGGAAAAGGAGTACGTCAAGGCTGTATATTGTCACCCTGCTTATTTAACTTATATGCAGAGTACATCACAAGAAATGCTGGACTGGAAGAAACACAAGCTGAAATCAAGATTGCTGGGAGAAATATCAATAACCTCAGATATGCAGATGACACCACTCAATGGCAGAATGTGAAGAGGAACTAAAAGCCTCATGATGAAAGTGAAAGTGGAGAGCGAAAAAGTTGGCCTAAAGCTCAACATTCAGAAAACGAAGATCATGGCACCCAGTCATCACTTCATGGCTATTAGATGGGGAAACAGTGAAAACAGTGTCAGACTTAATTTTTATGGGCTCCAAAATCACTGCAGGTGGTGACTGCAGCCATGAAATTAAAAGACGCTTACTCCTAGGGAGAAAAGTTATGACCAACCTAGGTAGTATATTCCAAAAGCAGAGACATTACTTTGCTGACTAAGGTCCGTCTAGTCAAGGCTATGGTTTTTCCTGTGGTCATGTATGGATGTGAGAGTTGGACTGTGAAGAAGGCTGAGCACCGAAGAATTGATGCCTTTGAACTGTGGTGTTGGAGAAGACTCTTGAGAGTCCCTTGGACTGCAAGGAGATCCAATCAATCCATTCTGAAGGAGATCAGCCCTGGGTGTTCATTGGAAGGACTGATGCTGAAGCTGAAACTCCAGTACTTTGGCCACCTCTTGTGAAGAGTTGACTCACTGGAAAAGATCTGATGCTGGGAGGGATTGGGGGCAGGAGGAGAAGGGGACAAGAGAGGATGAGATGGCTGGATGGCATCACTGACTTCATGGATGTGAGTTTGAGTGAACTCTGGGAGTTGGTGATGGACAGGGAGGCCCTGGCATGCTGTGATTCATGGGGTTGCAAAGAGTCGGACTCGACTGAGTGACTGAACTGAACTGAACTGAGATGTTTTTCTGAAACTCTCTTGCTTCTTCAGTGACCCAGTGGATGTTGGCCATTTGATCTCTGGTTCCTCTGCCTTTTCTAAGTCGAGCTTGGATACCTGGAAGTTCATGGTTCACATACTACTGAGGCCTGCCTTGGAGAATTTTGTGCATTACTTTGCTAGTGTGTGAGTTGAGTGCAATTGTGCGGTAGTTTGAACATTCTTTGGCACTGCCTTTCTTTGGGATTGGAATGAAAAGTGACATTTTCCAGTCCTGTGGCCACTGCTGAGTTTTCCAAATTGGCTGGCATATTGAGTGCAGCACTTTCACAGCATCATCCTTTAGGATTTGAAATAGCTCAGTTGGAATTTGATCACTTCCAGTAGCTTTGTTCATGCAATGCTTCCTAAGGCCCACTTGACTTCCCATTCCAGGATATCTGGCTCCAGGTGAGTGATCACACCATCATGGTTATCTAAGTTATGCAGGTCTTTTTGAATAGTTCTTCTATGTATTCTTGCCTCCTCTTCTTAATATCTTCTGCTTCTGATAGGTCCATACCATTTCTGTCCTTTATTGAGCCCATCTTTGCATGAAATGTTCCCTTTGAGTCTCTGATTTTCTTGAAGGGATCTCTAGTCTTTCCCATTCTATTGTTTTCCTCTATTTCTTTGCATTGATTGCTGAGGAAGGCTGTCTTATCTGTCCTTGCTCTTTTTTGGAACTCTGTATTCAAATGGGTATATCTTTCCATTTCTCCTTTGCCTTTCACTTCTCTTCTTTTCTCAGCTTTTGTAAGGCCTCCTCAGACAACCCTTTTCCTTTTTGCATTTATTTTTCTTGGGGATGGTCTTGATCACTGCCTCCTATACAATGTCATGAACCTCTGTCCATAGTTCTTCAGGGACTCTATCAGATCTAATTCCTTGAATCTATTTGTCACTGTATAATCATAAGGGATTTGTTTTAGGTCATACCTGAGTGGTCTAGTGGTTTTCCCTACTTTCTTCAATTTAAGTCTGAATTTGGCAATAAGGAGTTCATGATCTGAGTCACAGTCAGCTACCAGTCTTTTTTTTTTTTTTTTCCGCTGACTTTATAGAGCTTCTCCATCCTGACTGCAAAGAACATTATCAATTTGATTTCAGTATTGATCATCTGGTGATGTCCATGTATAGAGTCTTCTCTTTTGTTGTTGGACGTGGGTTTTTGCTATGACCAGTGTATTCTTTTGGCAAAACTCTGTTAGCCTTTACCTTGCTTCTTTTCGTACACCAAGGCCAAATTTGCCTGTTACTTCAGGTATTTCTTGACTTCCTACTTTTGCATTTCAGCCCCCTATGATGAAAAAGACATCTTTTTTGTGTGTCAGTTCTAGAAGGTCCTGTTTTTCTTCATAGTAGGTATGCTGCTGCTGCTGCTGCTGCTGCTGCTAAGTCACTTCAGTTGTGTCTGACTCTGTGCGACCCCATACACAGCAGCCCACCAGGCTCCCCCATCCCTGGGAGTCTCCAGGCAAGAACACTGGAGTGGGTTGCCATTTCCTTCTCCAATGCATGAAAGTGAAAAGTGAAAGTGAAGTTGCACAGTTGTGTCCGACTCTTAGCGATCCCATGGACTGCAGCCACCAGGCTCCTCCATCCATGGGATTTTCCAGGCAAGAGTACTGGAGTGGGGTGCCATTGCCTTCTCCACATAGTAGACATACACTACTATATATAAAACAGAAGAACAAAATGGGCCTACTGTATAGCACAGGAAGCTATATTCAATATCTTATAATAAACTATAATGAAAAAGAATCTAAAAGAATATATAAGCATATATAATATATATTTAATACATATCTGAATCATTTTGCTGTATCCCAGAAGCTAACACTACACTGTAAATGAACTATGCATCTACTTTAAATAAAGAAATTAATAAATAATAAAGGGTGTCCATAACATCTTCCAGAACTTCATTTGAAATATTTTTAATCAACAGTATGTTAAAGGTAATTTTTACTGACTGTATGTAAATGTTTACTCAGAAAGTGGAATCTAGACTTAAATTTGAAGGAAGTGAAGTGAAGTCGCTCAGTCGTGTCCGACTCTTTGCAACCCCATGGACTGTAGCCTACCAGGCTCATCTGTCCATGGGATTCTCCAGGCAAGAATACTGGAGGGGTTGCCATTTCCTTCTCCAGGGGGTCTTCCTGACCCAGGATTGAACCCGGGTCTCCTGCATTGGAGGCAGATGCTTTAACCTCTGAGCCATCAGGGAAATTTGAAGAAAATAGAGCTTAAAAACATGTGAGGATATTCACAAGCAGCTTTTCCATAAAATCATCCTTTGTTCTAAAATCTTCTTTCCACACTCAAAATATTTTTATGAGGATCTGTAATCCACCCTCAGTAACAAACATATGTGTCTTTAAAGCACATCTGTGGAAATATTAAAGAGGTAATAAGATGCAACGAAGAGAAAGGATTTTGATTCTGTTGTGGTTGTTCATGGCTCCAAACTTCTTTGTTTAGTTTCTTATTTCTTTGCCCTTTTTCCCTCTCAAATTGCTCAGTTTCATCATTCCTACTGTCATAACATCTGCCCCACTGCTTTTCAATATCCTAACATTTCTTATTTCAAGAATGTGATTCTTCCCCTGGAGCATCGATCTGCCCCCTGATTGGCAGTATTGGTTTGCTGGCCTGGTTGTCTCTGTGCAGATTACCACCACCACCCTCAGCCTTTGCCTGAAAGGTTACCTTCAGTCCAAATAAATAGAGAGTCTAGATAGACAGTTTTTCAGGCAATACAAAATGTTTTCTCTAACCTGATAGAATCTTTCAAGTGGCTCATGTTGGAAGGATAGGTTTAATCCTGAATAACAACAGTTACTGGGGAACAGCATAATGGGAATGCAGATTTCAGCAGCCTGGGCTGGAATCTTCTCTCCATTCCTTCAGGCTGGCTCCATTTAAAAAGGGCACTGTGTCTAATGGTTAATAACATGAGCTCAGATGTCTGAACTTTCAGAATTTAAATCCTGATTTCAGTATTAACTCTTTAGGTAACTTGGGGAAATTATTTAATTTCAGTGAGCTCAGTTTCTCAACTAGTAAAATACCTCACAGTATTATTATAAAGAGGGAAAAATGAGATAATGAGTGATTTCATAAGTACCTAATAAACGATAGCTATTTTTTATTAGTATAGCAAATGAGTGAAAGTTGTCCTTGTAGCAAAGAGATTTAGGACATAAATAGATGGAATTAGCCATAATGCTTTCACAATAGAGTTTATAATATAAATATTTTGTAAAATTATATGTTTTTAAAGTCCTTCAGAGCAAAGGGAAAAATGAGATTTCTAAATTCCATGGATATGTATTAAAAATCATATGCACTGATCAATAAAGTCTGAAGGGGCTGATGAAACAGACTGTATCTTTCTGGGACAGTAATTTTATTCTATGAATTATTTATAAGGAGAATGAAGTAGAAACAAAAGAAATATGAAAGCATAAGGCTTACCTTATCAGTCATAATCTTTCAAACATCAGCAATGAAGTTATAATCATTTGCCACATGCTGGGGCATCCAGGAACAGTGTAACATTGTGTCATATAAAAAATGCATCATAATATGTAGGAGAAATTAATCCCTGGTGAGTTGCTAAGTGTCTATTTTGAGTTTGCCCTAATTGTGGGTTTAAAAATTAGGTGAAAATAGATTTGGGGTAGAGGATATATCCAATAAGAGCATCTCCAATATGTGATCCTTTTAGCACATGTTACATCATGGGCCTCCCAGGTGGCAGTAGAGGTAAAGAACTCGCCTGCCAGTACATTAGACGTAAGAGATGATGATTCGACCCCTGGGTGGGTAAGACCCCCTGGAGGAGAGCATGGCAACTCAATTCAGTATTTTTGCCTGGAGAATTCCATGGTCAGCTATAATCCACTGGGTTGCAAAGAGTTGGGCATGACCGAAGCAACTTGCAGGCACGCATGCATGCACATCATGAGCAGTAAAGATCTCTACAGAATTATAACCATGTAGGTCTTATTTTGACTACAAGGAAACTGAGGCCTAAGCAGTTACATAACAAAACTGAGTAGCAGAATGTTAAGTGAGAATCCAGGCTTTGTAATTATCAGTCCTTTATCCTTTACACTTTACACTCTGTCTAATTTACAAGGCAATTTTGAGAAGTAACAACAGGAAAAAACAAGTCAGATTTCACTTTATGCTAAATTTCACTATTAAAGAAAGCAAGCTTTATTAGTTCTATAATGCATAACAATTATATGACAATTAGGTGGTATCCATGGGACTATCCATAGATAATAATAGCTAATAATTATTGAGCAGTCTGTGGTGGAGTACCTATTATGTCCCATGCCATTTTCTAAAGGCTTTATGAGTATTAATTTATCTAATTCCTGATGAAGCCATTATTATTATTACTCTTAGTTTACAGATGTCTGAGTCACTGTAAGGTTAAGCCAAAGATATGATCATATCATCAAACAATATCTTTTTCCCCTCTTTTGATGGAAGCTTATGTAAGATCAAAAATAATTGTGGAAAAAATAAATATACTATATTCTCAAAACAAATGTATTCTGTTCTTGAGATGAACTGAAAAATATATATGTCCAAGGTAAAAATACAGAATAATTATTTATATATGAATATATCATCGGTTCATGGGAAAATTGTAGAATAGAGTAAGTCTTGGAACAAATCATCTAAATGAGCCTATGCACTAAAGTATCTTTCCCAGTTGTTAAGGTCTTAACCTTGAGAACAACCCATAATTTATATTTTTCTCATCTCACTTCCTCATATTGGGACCAAAGGCAACTTATCGTTGACTGGTGTTATTTGGTTATTGATCTGTTCCGGGTATCAGTGAAGTACTAAAGCACAAAATGGTAAAATTTTTATTGAGGTAACAGGGCAAAGGTCACTTCCTCTTAATATATTTTTCTTGAAATTTTTAAGGTAACATTAGATACCTCCCCTTTCTCTGACATCAGCATCATTGATTTGCAAATAGAGCTTTTGGGATTGGCTGTGTGCCTCTTCAAAAAGAAAAATATCCCTTTGTAGGAATGTATTCTGGCAGTGGGATCCTGAATTGCTAGTGTAAGAATTAGTTAGTGAAGCGACAGTAGACACTTTTAAATTATTAAAGTACAGTTGGTATATCACATCTCTAATGTTTCCAGCGAAGGACTACTGAAGAATTTATCATTTGTAGATTTATTTCCTTACAAAACTTGTCTTCTTCTTACTTATCTTCATGAAAATTTCAGTGGTTCAATTCTTATAAAAATATCATTTATGCTAGTTATGATGACAGCAAGAAAGTGTTAGAAGGTTACACTATGGTAGAGTAAGCTGCCAGTCCTACATAAAAATCTGCAAACAGAAACACAAGGCCCTCTTTTCTCCTCATTATGTTCATGCTTTCGATGCTTTGAGGAGAAGCAACACTTCCTTAGGAAGTATAAACAAATTTGTGAGGATGATTTCACCTATTCCCAGGCTGAATCTGCAGAAAAACTTAAAGAGTCTGCATGCTTTTGAGTTTTCTGGGCCCAATCCTCTGTCAATTGTTATTTCCCCTGAATGCTAACCAGATTCTGAGTGAATTTAAATTGAGAAGCTATTTTTGTTTCTGGATAAATTATTAGTGAAACACTACCAGTTGAAAACAGGGAAGGGGCCATTAATACAAAGATCTTTCTTTAATGTAAAATAATGGTGAGTTTGAAAAGAGAGCACACGACAGATGAACATAGTTTTTGTGTGTTTAACTTTATGAGTGAAAGAATAAGAAATATCCAAGACAAATTCATAAGAGAAGAAAGTATAGAACAGTCATAGTCAAGTGGGAATGTACTCTTCCCTCATTCATTGTCTAATGGAATGTGTGTAACACTAATTTCAAACTTTAAAATGGGGAAACAACAAAGAATGTAAATTCTTCTAAAAATATAAAATATAATGCCAAGGAATCTATTACTTTGACAACTAATGGGTAGTGCACCTATTCTGCTTTATTGACTATGCCTATGTCTATGACTATTTGACTGTGTGGATCACAATAAACTGTGGAAAACTCTGAAAGAGATGGGAATACCAGACCAACTGACCTGCCTCTTGAGAAACCTATATGCAGGTCAGGAAGCAACAGTAAGAACTGGACATGGAACAACAGACTGTTTCCAAATAGGAAAAGGAGTACGTCAAGGCTGTATATTGCCACCCTGCTTATTTAACTTATATGCAGAGTACATCATGAGAAACGCTGGGCGGGAGGAAGCACAGGCTGGAATCAAGATTGCTGGGAGAAATATCAATAACCTCGGATTATGCAGATGACACCACCCTTATGGCAGAAAGTGAAGAAGAACTGAAGAGCCTCTTGATGAAGGTGCAGGAGGAGAGTGAAAAAGTTGGCGTAAAGCTCAACATTCAGAAAACTAAGATCATGGCATCGAATCCCATCACTTCACGACAAATAGATGGGGAAATAGTGGTAACAGTGGCTGACTCTATTATTTGGGCTCCAAAATCACTGCAGATGGTGATTGCAGCCATGAAATTAAAAGATGCTTACTCCTTGGAAGGAAAGTTATGACCAACCTAGACAGCATATTGAAAAGCAGAGACATTACTTTGCCAACAAATGTCCATCTAGTCAAGGCTATGGTTTTTCCAATAGTCATGTATGGATGTAAGAGTTGGACTATAAAGAAAGCTGAGCACAGAAGAATTGATGCTTTTGAACTGTGGTGTTGGGTAAGACTCTTGAGAGTCCCTTGAACTACAAAGAGGTCCAACCAGTCCATCCTAAAGGAAATCAGTCCTGAATATCCATTGGAAGGACTGATGCTGAACCTGAAACTCCAATACTTTGGCCACCTGATGTGAAGAGCTGACTCATTTGAAAAGACCCTGATGCTGGGAAAGACTGAGGGCAGAAGGAGAAGGGGACGACAGAGGATGAGATGCTTGGATGGCATCACCGACTCAATGGAGATGGTTGTGGGTGGACTCTGGGAGTTGGTGATGAACAGGGAGGCCTGGGGTGCTGTGGTTCATGGGGTCACAAAGAGTCAGACAAGACTGAGTGACTGAACTGAACTGAATAGTGCAAAACCCTCCTAGAAGATAGGAGTAGGGGCTACAGATTCCCAAACCAAAACCAGTACTAGAAGGGGTAGAAAATGGGACTATGTCCAAGAAACCTGTTTCATTAAAAAAAAAAAAAAAAAATTCTGCCAAATCCTGTCGCATCTATTTTGTCACAAAGCAAAAACGTACTATGTGAATTTACTTCTGAAAAGCATAAATATATTAGCAAATGCCAGAAGGAAATTCTCACGGAATTCATAATAATGTATGTAGGTATGAACTGCCCTGACCACTACTTGACCTTCATACAAATTCAAGGGCATTGCAAAGCTTAGGTGTCTGGTGCCATGCATCTTGCTGCAAGATCTCTTCAGCTGTCCCCCATTATTCTTAGGGTAAGGAATGAAACACCAGAATGGTCCTAAAATGCCCTTGACTCTCACTTTACTTCCCTAATCTTGGCTCTCACTGATTTGAGCAAATTAAATACTCTTCTAAAATTTCTGTTTTGTTCCTGACTTTGGGGCTTTTGTTATTTTTGTTCGTTTGTCTGAAGAACACTGCTTACTTTCTTTTTCTTTGCTTAATCTTGGTCACATTTCCACGACGGCGTCAGTCTCTCTGGCTAGATTTCTCTGAAGCCCTCCACTTATAAACTTCCATAGCATATTATCAACCTCCCAGTCATATAACTGCTAAGAATGTGTCTTGTTTGTAAACCACTCTGTCAAGTTTTGCATAGTCACCCAAATGAAGTAAGACTTTTCTCTGCAGGCTGTAAGGCCTGGACATGCAATTGTCTTCTGCACCACTGGGTTCCCGGCACCTTGGCTGAACACATGCTTCACAGTGGTACTCAATAAATATTTAATGAATAAATATATCCATTCCTTATCCCAGTATCCTATCAGGTTGGTGCAAAAATAACTGTAGTTTAGCATTGTTGAGCTTTGCTGTTTGATATTGGAATACATTCTTAAATAAATATGATTAAGTTATGTATCATTTCAATGCAAGTTTCTTGCTTTTGTTTTCTTGCTAATGACATTACTTGCTTTGTATTTTATATTTATTTTAGATTATGGAAATGATGTTAGCCAAAAAGAAAATTCAAGTGATTTTGTTATTCGAGTTCAAAATGGGTCATAAAGCAGTAGAAACAACTTGCAGTATCAACACACTTGGCCCAAGAACTGCTAACAAACACTCAGTGCAGTGGTGGTTCAAGAGAGATGAGAGCAAAGGAGATGAGAACTTTGAAGATGACGAGTGCAGTGGCCACCATCGGAAGCTGACAGCGATCAACTGAGAGCCATCATCAAAGCTTATCCTCTTACAACTATGTGAGAAGTTGCCCAAGAACTCATCATCGACCATTCTACTGTCATCTGGCATGTATGCATGTATGCTAAGTCACCTCAATCAGGTCCTACTCTTTGCGAGCCTAAGGACTGTAGCCTGCCAGGTTCCTCTGTTAATTTGAAGCAAAATGGAAAGGTGAAAAAGCTTGATAAGTGGATGTCTCATGAGCTGATCACAGATCCAAAAAAAAAAAGTAGTTTTAAAGTGTCCTCTTATTCTGTGCAACAACAACGAACCATTTCTCAATAACCTCGTGACGTGTGACAAAAAGCGGATTTTAACAGGTCAAGGTCACTGTTTTGTGGTCTTCAGCCTATCTGATCCACTACAGCTTTCTGAATCCCAGTGAAACCATTACATCTGAGCAGTATGTTCTGCAAATTAACAAGATGCACCAAAAACTGTAAGGCCTGCAGCCAGCACCGGTCAACAGAGTGGGCCCAATTCTTCTCCATGAGAACATCTGACCACATATTGCACAACCAATGCTTCAAAAGTTGAACGAATTGAGCTATGGAGTTTTGCCTCATCCTCCATATTCACCTGACCTCTTGCCAACTGACCGCCACTTCTTCAAGCATTTCTACAACTTTTTAAAGGGAAAAACTTCCACAATCAGCAGGAGGCAGAAAATGTTTTGCAAGGGTTTGTTCATCCCAGAGCATGATTTTTTATGCTAAAGTAATAGACATACTTATTTCCCATTGCCAAAAATGTGTTGATTGTAATTGCTCCTATTTTGATTAATAGAGATGTGTTTGAACATAGTTATGATTTAAAAATCACAGTCCGAAATTGCAATTACTTTTTCACCAACCTAATAGAATATGACTTACGTCCAAGGTTTGACATTTATCTGTGGCTAAGTCAAGGAGATTGTCTTTTTCTTGAACATGGTGGTACAGTTGGAAAGGAAACCATTATTCATGGAATAATCAATCCATGCTCTAGCTAACTGGAAACTCTCACCTAACAAATAATGGCAAACTAATGAAGAATGTTAAGTGACCTCAATGGATTTTTTCTGCCTGTTCATCTAACCCACTCCATCTTGGAGACTTAGTTCATATATACCTCTCACTTAGGAGGCCTGCCTCAAATCTCTACCAACTCAGTCTTCACTTATCTCTTCCATTTTACTAAGTTACTAGATGTTCAAGTTGCATTTAGAAAAGGCAGAGGAACCAGAGATCAAATTGCCAACATTAAATGAATTATAGAGAAAGTAAGGAAATTCCAGAAAAATATCTACTTCTACTTCATTGACTATGCTAAAGCCTTTGACTGTGTGGATCACAAAAAACTGTGGAAAATTCTTAAAGACTGAGAATGCCAGACCACCTTACCTGTCTCATGAGAAACCTGTAATGCAGATCAAATGCAACAGTTAGAACCAGACATGAAACAACAGACTGATTCAAAATTGGGAAAGAAGAAAGACAAAGCTGTATATTGTCACCTGGTTACTTAGCTTATATGCAGAATATATCATGTAAAATTCAAGACTGGATGAACCACAAGCTGGAATCAAGATTGCCAGGAAAAAGTTCAACAACCTCAGATATACAGATGGTAACATTCTAATGGCAGAAAGTGAAGAGGAACTAAAGAGCCTCTTAATGAAGGTGAAAGAAGAGAGTGTAAAGGCTGGCTTAAAACTCAATATTCAAAAAACTAAGATCATGGCATCTGGTCCCAATAATTCATGGCAATTAGAAGGGGAAAATGTGGAAGCAATGACAGATTTTATTTTCTTGGGCTCCAAAATCCCTGCAAATGGTGACTACAGTCATGTAATCATTAATAAAAGATGCTTGTTCCTTGGAAGGAAAACTATGACAAATCTCAACAGCATATTGGGCTTCTCTGGTGGCTCAGATGGTAAAGAATCTGCCTTAAATGCAAAAGACCTGGGTTCGATGCCTGGGTGGGGGAGATCCCTGGAGAAAGAGATGGCTACCCACTCCAGTATTCTTGCCTGGAGAATCCCATCGACAAGTGGAGCCTGGCTGGCTACATACAGTCCATGGGGTGGTCAGACATAACTGAGTGACTAAGCACAGGCAGCATATTAAAAAGCAAAGACATCACTTTTCTGACAAAGGTCTACCTAGTAAAAGCTATAGTTTCTCCAGTAGTCAAGTAACGATGTGACAGTTGGACCATAAAGAAGGCTGAGTGCTGAAGAACTGGGGTTTTTGAGTTTTGTACTGGAGAAGACTTGAGAGTCCTTTCAACTGCAAGGAGATCAAGCTAGTCAATCCTAATGGAAAGCACCCTAAATATACATTGGAAGGACTGATGCTGCAGCGGAATTTCCAATACTTTGGCCACCTGATGCGAAGGGCTACTTCACTAGAAAAGACCCTGATGCTGGGGAGAAGTGGAATGTAAAAGGAGAAAGGAACAACAGAGGATAAGATGGCTGCATAACATCATTGGACTCAATGGACATGAATCTATGTAAATTTTTATAGATAGTGAAGGACAGGGAAGCCTGGTGTGCTGCAGTCCAAGGACACGATTTAGTGACTGAACAACAACAAAGTTACTAGAGGTGTTTATAATAAAGGCCCCAAAAGAGTAATCAAGGTGAATCTGTCAAAGTCAATGGTCTGCATGTGGGGCTTTCTAGGGAATCATTTGCTTGTTGAATTTATCTTGGTCTACGACTACAATGTGATTGTATTGCAACTCTGTCTGCTCAGGATTCTCAAATAGGTATTAAGAAATGTCTTACCAGTAAGGGACTGAGGTTTATAAATCAGTAAGTCTGTTCATTAATTTATAATGAGAAGGACAAGCATTGAGTGAACCTGCCTGTGATGTTAGTCCAACCAAGTGGTTTTTTTCCTGTAGATATAAAAATTGTTAGCAGTTTGCTCAGTAAGCCCTGGAATCAAAACGAGGGAATAACAAATATTGAATGGCATCAGGCTTTGATGGTATTATTTCCCTCCTACCTCAGGGCTATAAACACATTGGCAATAAAAAATGGAAACATTCTTGAGTCTTTAAAAGGACACTATTAAAATTATGCTGGGACAATTGGTATGAAGATTACTCAAGGCAAACTTGGACATATGATTGCTAGGGATATTAAAAACCAGGAAGAAGGTGGTATCCACTCTTTCCTAAAGAATGTTAAAAAGACACTTCTAATTGCTTCTCATTTTTCTGTGCCTCTGTATTTTACCAAACCATCTTCTTGTTCAAGAGGTGTAGTAGTCAGACCTCCAAGATGACCCATGAGATTTTTCCTCATCTAGTCACATACCTGGGGTATATAACCTGAAACTTTCATGAGACTATGATGGGAAAGTCATTCTTTTGATTAGGTTATATTTATGGGATAGTTGCTTTTGTGATTATGTTCCTTTATATTAAACTCTTTCATAGCATCCTGGAGATAGTTTTCCCTACTGGTCCTGAGGGAAATAAGCTGCCATGTTGTGTATCAGGTTACATGCCAGGGAAGAAATGCTTCTAGAAGCTAAGGAACTATATACATACACCAGGGCTTCCCTGGTGGCTCAGATGGTGAAGAATCCACCTGCAATGCAGGAGACCTGGAATCAATCCTTGGTCAGGAAGATCCCCTGGAGAAGTGAATAGCTTCTCACTCCAGTATTCTTGCCTGGAGAATTCCATGGACAGGGGAGCCTGACAGGCTACAGCTCATGGAGTCACAAAGAGCTGGACGTGACTGAGCGACTATGCACACACATATAGTTGTATAAGCCACAACTATAGGAACTGGCTTTTGCAGCAACCAGTGAGCTGAAGACCCCAAGCCTCGAATGAGACAAACAGCCCTGGCTAATATGTTGATTGCAGTCTATGAGAACCTCAACAGAGGATACACCTAAGCCTTGCTGTGCCCAGACTCCATATCCATAGAAATGGTGAATTAGTATAGTGTGTTGTTTTAGTTACCATTACACTGGTGGTACCTTGTTACTCAGTAAAATAAAACTAATACAGCAAGCTTTATCTACTCATTTCTAAATTTGGGTAATATTCAGTTCCTGCTAGTAAGTATCAGAGTTATATCCTTGAGAGCAAAGATAAAGTCTTATTCTTACTGGTATACACCAAAGTATACATCACAATGCTGGGTCAGTAGACAGTTTTCTAAAATAAATTAATAAGGTAAATAAGCAAATGAGTAAGTAAATAAATGATAACTAGCTAGCTAGATAAAAATTTATTAATTTATAGTAAATCATTTTTATTTTCTTTGATTTTCTGTACCTCAAAAGAGAGGGTCAAACACTACTAAAAATATCGTCAAACTCTCTTGCTTGAAGTACACCCTGTTGCTGTAATATGTGGAACAGGCCTTGCATGATTTGCTTCTGATTCCTTCATCAATTTTTATACCCTCATATTCTTTTTCACGTGCTCCAACTACACTACATTTCATTCCAGTGATGAGCTTTTTTTTTTTCTAATAGAAAGAGTATTATTATTCATGCAATAGCCCTTTCATGAGAAGTTGAATGAGATTATGCATGTGTGCTTACTCAGTCATGTCTGACTCTGTGATCCCATGGACTGCAGCCCACCCAGGCTCCTTTGTCCAGGAGATTTTCCTGGCAAGAATTCTGGAATGGGTTGCCATTTCCTTCTCCAGAGGATCTTCCCAACCCAGGGACTGAACCCAGGTCTTCCAAATTGCAGGCAGATTCTTTACCATCTGAACCGCCAGGGAAGCCCAAATGAGATAATACGTCAAGTTAAATCAGAGCAATGTTTCGTTTCTAAAAAGCAAATGATGAATGCCAGCTCTTAATAATTTTACTAAGATCTTTTCAGTGTTCTTTCACTGCACTTTTCTTACTGCTTTCTCTTTCTTTTCCCAGCTAAGTAGCTGACTCAGCCTTCAGGTTTTAGTTTAAATACATTTATTTTGGAAGTCTTTCCTGACACCACCCACCACTGTCCCTAGATTAAGACTTCTTGTTACATTGAGCCACAATTTACTAGACTTTCCTTTCATAGCACTTGTTATAATGCCAAGTAAAAACCGTTTATATGTTTATGATTAGTTGTGTAAAGTCTGCCTCTTCTACTAAAATCACAAGGTTCATGAGGGCAAAGACCCTATTTGCCTTATTTATTATTGTTTCCCTAATTCCAGTATAAGGTTTGACACATAAGACCTGTTCAGAACTATTCATAAGCAGTAAATACATATATATATATATATATATATATATATATATGATTATAGAAAAAGCATTCATTGAGAAAGAATCAAAGCAATGGCCCTTACATTTTCTTGCTACAAACATAAGATAAATAAAAAATGAAGAGGGTCAAACAGTGAATTAAATGGAAATATATGTATTTAAATTAGGTGAAATTAATTGTGTCAAAAGTATTTAATTTTTCAAAATATCACATTACAGAAGAATTCAAAGAGTCACTTTAGCTGTAACTATATTCATTATTTCAGAGTTGGCTGGAAAAAAGACAGAGTTGGCAGTTTATTCCACCATCCCTCATGTGTTACAAGGCTAAATTTAGCTGTTGTAATAAACAGACTCCCAAATTTCATAGGTACAATGAATGTTTACTTTGAGCTGTAACAACGTAATGTGGGTATTTTAGTTAAGTGGCTTTTTCATAGGCAGAGATTCAGGAATTCCAGTCTGTTCTCATCTTATGACTTTCCCAGGAGAGGAAAGAACAAGGGGGAACTATGAGTGAGAAGTTTTTATGGACCATACTGGAAATGGAGCATCTCACTCCTGCTACCATTCTGTGAGTAGCAACTTCAACACTGGTGCACCTCAGCAGAAAATATGCTGGAAATGCTGTCTAGCTGTATCCACAGAAAGAAGAGGAAGTTGATGTGGGTGAGAGTTTAGCCAGTCTCTGCCATGACATGCCAAAAATTAAATGTGTTCTCTATCCTCATACCACTCCAAAGTTGAGCAGATTTATACGACAGTGAATGGATATTTATTTCAATATACCCAAGACATGTCTGTAATCTTCCAGAATGTAAAAGATATAGGCATTATGTTATGTCAAAATGACCCCAAATGCCATGAATTTAGCATGATAACAGCAACCTTGATTAGGTCAAGTATCAACCTTTCCAGTACATAAAAACATTAATAAATTAGGCTTTTCTCCCCTCTCTATTTTTAACAGAATATTTGGGAATTAGATTATTACAGCCCAGTTATTTCTAAAGATGAGTAACACTTCCACAGGGCACTGCTAAAATGCACTGAGGCATTTTAATTGCCTATGAATATTCAAAACCTCATTATTGTTGCAGTTTATAATTCTCAAACTCCCTTGACAAAAATGTGCAGCATGCAGTAAAAAAAAAAAAGCAATCCATTTAAAAGCATTGACATCTATGTTCAACCATTTCACATTAGCTCTTAGCTTCTGAGTTTATACGTTACAGTTCATTTTGTGGAGGTACTAAGATTGTGTGCATTCTTCACCCTTCAAAGTACAGCCTGTTGATTGTGTACATTTCCTGCTCAGAGCATATGATATTTTATATAAGACATTACATGTATAGAACTGACATAAAATTAAGACTGAAATTTGGATGAAGATAAAGATTTGTATGCAATAGAAAGCAAAACCAGAAGTTAAGAATATCTTCTCTGGTTTTGCTTAGAATCATGATGGTAAAACAGCAATGGAAACAAATTTGTAATTCTAAGCACTATAATACCAAGATGAATTCCACTGGAGGGGGCGGGGGGAACCACACACACAATTCTGCAGACAAGGAGACAGACATCTTTATTAGATCATCAAAGCAGACTTGGAAGAAAGTCAAGGAAGCTATACAAGTCCTCCCCCACTAAGAGACAGGTTTTACTAGATGTCTGTAGACTAGCTTTTTCTTTCTATAAATATTTATGGAATTCCTGCATGTGCCAGGAACTTTGTCAGTAGGAGGAGACATATTGACGCATAAAGTAAGAGTAGTATTCTCAAGTAGCTCAGCACACATCTATCTCTATTTTCATGTCCACTCTTACCAATCTCTATTTTCTTTCCTTTTCTTTCTTCACCATCTTAATCCTCTTAAAAAAAAAAAAGTCCTTCAGCAAACACTGACTGCATATTCACTGAATATAAGAGAATGTATTAGATGATAGAATTAGTTGCTCATGGTACATTCAGAGTACAGACAGATAAACCTACAATGATAGAACAACGTGGAAGCAGAAAAAAAGAAAATAAAAGGTGTTTTAGTTTATGACCCTATCCAGCCTAGAGCATTAGGAAAAACTTCTGAGAAGTTGACAACTGATTTAAATAATAAAAGATCAAATTTAAGTCAGTCGGCTAAGCAATAGTAGTCCTGGGAGAGCTGGTCCAAAATTCTAGGTAAAAGTAAAAGCAAGAAAAAGGCAAATTGAAGAGAAAGAGCAGGAATCATGTATGGAGTAAAAGTTTGGGTTTCTGGCTGCAATCCAAAGGCTGGCAATGGAGCCCTATCCAGACCAGTTGTGGTCTGAAGTGAGTTAGACCTTTAGATAGAGATTGAGGGGGGATATTTGGAAGGCTGGTAGTCCATGTTGACATCAGCAATGACTGTGCAGTCATAAGCTCAGCACTCTTGACACGTCAAAGATTTTTTAAAACATTTTTTAGAGGTAAGTTCACCACATCTGTATACATACGCTACAGGAAGTAGCCTTGAATACACAGAATTTCTCACTGATTTCTGCTGAGTAACAGCATCGATCCCTCCCTGCTATTTTTCAAAATAATTTACTTATCCATTTATTTTATGTTTGGCTGTTTTGGGTCTTCGTTTCTGTGCAGGCTTTAGTCTAGATGCGTGAGGGGTGGCTACTCTCCACTTGTGCTGCGGGAGTTTCTCTTGTTATGGAGCAGGGGCTCTAGGGCGCCTGAACTCAGTAACTGTGGCTCCCAGGCTCTAGAGCGCAGGCTCAATAGTAGTGGTGCAATGGCTTACTTGCTCTTTGGCATGTGGTATGTTCCCAGCCTAGGTATCAAACCCAGGTCTCCTGTGTTTGTAGGCAGATTCTTTACCACTGAGCTCTCAGGGAAGCCCCATTCCCTATATTCTTCTATATTCTTATGAAGTTGAAATATCCTGATATTTAATAGGAAACTTAACAAAAGTAGAAGTTGAGGGAATCATTTTAAAACATGACATAAAATAATATTTCATATGTATTTCTCTGTGTGCTTAGTAACTCACTCATGTTTAACTCTTTATAACTCCATGGAGTATAGCCTGCCAGGCACCTCTGTCCATGGGGATTCTCCAGGCAAGAATACTAAAATGGGTTGCCACGCCCTCCAAGGGATCTTCCCAACCCAGGGATTAAACACAGGTCACCCTATTTGCAGGCAGATGCTTTACAGTCTGAGCTACCATATCAGTGGACAGAAAAGACGGAACACTATAACAGAAAAGGGGCATGTGAATTTAACAGGTAGTTTAAGAAACAAGAGATATATGTAGCTAGTAAGCATATTAAAAATCTCATTTATTAACACACACAAAGGGTGAAAACTATAACTAGATGCCATTTTTTCAATATGAATCTATGCTAATACTTATTAAATATGTAATCTTTAAGAACATGCTACACAAAACTCTACATATATTAATACAGTTAATAAAACCATCTTGTTTGTGTGGTTACTATTACACTATTATAACAATTTTTATAAATGGTAAAATTGAGACAAACAAAGGCTATGCATTTGTCCCTGGCAGTAGATTCTGAATCAAACTGACAAATATCTAATACACAGCAGAACTCAGTGCTGGAATTGCTACAGCAGAATGGCATGCTTGCAGATACCACAAGGTTAACTTGGTACAAATTTCCTAGAGAGCAACTTCTCAGCAAAAATGAAAAGCTTTAAAATCCATTAAATCTTTAAAATGTTCCACCTCTACAAATTTTTACTGAAGGAAAAAAGTCAGAGATCATGATGTTCAAGGAAGTTCACAGGAATGTTACAAAGAGAGCACAATTTTATAACCAAATTTTGACAAAAGGTGTTTGGTTACAAACAATATGGTACAGCCAGAAAGTAAAATGCTATTTTAAATCCTAATTTAAAATAACTATCATAAGGATATAATAAGGTGGGAAATGCCATGATATAATGATATAAAAACAGTATTCCATGGAGGTGTTTCAAAATGGTAGCACTGGGAGATTCTGAACTCATATCCTCTCACTGACACTACAGATCTACAATTATGTATAGAGCAATTCCCTGTGGGAAGGGCCTGAAAATTAGTTGAACATCTCCTCCACAATGAAGAATAAAGGGACCATATCAATATGCGTAGGAGAGGCAGAGACGTGGTCTTGCCAAAAATTCCATCCCTGGTGTGGCACCCACTACTGAGAGGGATTTAAAAGATATGAAGCTTCTTCAGGAGGAGAGGGGTTGTACTCCATAGTAGGCACTCCAATTCTTGATGAGCCCCTGCAAAATCTGGGTTTGAAAACCAAAGAGGCTTGTGTCCAGGAGAACCATGGGCTCTAGCATATGGAGAGTCTGCTTTTAAAAGGCTCACACAGACTCACTTGCCCTAGCCCAGTTCAGTCACTCAGTCGTTTCTGACTCTTTGCGATCCCATGAACCACAGCACACCAGGCCTCTCTCTCAATCACCCACTCCCGGAGTCCATCCAAATCCATGTTCATTGATTCGGTGATGCCATTCAAGCATCACATCCTCTGTCATCCCCTTCTCCTCCTGTCCTCAATCTTTCCCAGCATCAGAGTCTTTTCAGATGAGTCAGCTCTTCACATCAGGTGGCCAAAGTATTGGAGTTTCAGGTTCAGCATCAGTCCTTCCAATGAATGTTCAGGACTGATTTCCTTTAGGATGGACTAGTTGGATCTCCTTGCAATCCAAGGGACTCTCAAGAGTCTTACCCAACACCACAGTTCAAAACCATCAATTCTTCAGCGCTCAGCTTTCTTTATAGTCCAACTCTCACATTCATAAATGACTACTGGAAAAACCATAGCCTTGACTAGACTGACCTTAAGTTGACAAAGTAATGTCTCTGCTTTTCAATATGCTGTCTAGGTTGGTCATAACTTTCCTTCTTTTTAAGACGCTTAAAAGAGTAAGTGTCTTTCAATTTCATGGCTGCAGTCACCATCTGCAGTGATTTTGGAGCCCATAAAAATTAAGTCTGACACTGTTTCCACTGTTTCCCCATCTATTTACCATGAAATGATGGGACCAGACGCCATGATCTTAGTTTTCCTGAATGTTGAGCTTTAAGCCAACTTTTTCACTCTCCTCTTTCACTTTCATCAAGAGGCTCTTTAGTTCTTCTTCACTTTCTGCCATAAAGGTGGTGTCATCTGCATATCTGAGGTTATGGATATTTCTCCCAGCAATCTTGATTCCAGCATGTACTTCCTTCAGTCCAGCATTTCTCATGATGTACTCTGCATATAAGTTAAATAAGCAGGGTGACAATATACAACCTTGACATACTCCTTTTCCTCTTTGGAACCAGTCTGTTGTTCCATGTCCAGTTCTAACTGTTGCTTCCTGACCTGCATACAAGTTTCTCAAGAGGCAGGTCAGATAGTCTGGTATTCCCATCTCTTTCAGAATTTTCCACAGCTTATTGTGATCCACACAGTCAAAGGCTTGCCCCAGGAACCACTGCAAAAGCAACAGTCTGAATAGCACCTAGGAATATATGTGAAAGAGGTTCATTCATTCATTGTAGAGCAACTGTTGGAGGAACATGAATTTGTTTGGATTCTTCTCATAGACAGAAGCACTGGCAGGTACCATTTTTGAATTCTCCATCTACCTTGCTAGTATTGCACTGGAGAGTACCATTTTTACAATTTCTATTGCTAGTGGACACATCCATCCCCCATTTTGCTGCTGCCGTCCCACCAAAATCAGCTGGACATGCACAGCTCACACAGCAGACACCACTAGAGCACCTGGCTCTATGGGTCTGAAACTTCTTAAGAAATAATGTTGTATTTATACAATGTTATATACATATATATTTATTTAACATTTTATATATATAATATTATATAAATATAACATTGTCTTATCTATATATGGCTTCCCTGGTGGCTCAGTGGTAAATTATCTGCCTGCAACGTATAAGGCCCGGTTCAATCCTTGGATCAGGTAGATCCTTTTGGGAAGGGAAAGGTTACCCACTCCAGTATTCTCGTCTGGAAAATTCCATAGACAGTGGAGCCTGGCAGGATACAATCCATGCGGTTGCAAGGGGAACAGAAAAAGAAAACTAAAGGTCAGTATCTCTGATGAACCTAGATACAAAAATCCATGAAGAAAATATTAGCAAATCAAATGCAACAATGTATTAAAAGAACCTTATACCTTGACCAAGTGTGATACACTATAGGAAATCAAGAATGGTTTAGTGAATTTGAGTCAATCAATGTGGTACACCAGATTAACAAAATGAAGGCTAGAAATCATATGATCATCTCAATAGACACTTGAAAAAGCATTTGGAGAAATTTAGGAAAAATTTTCCATTTACAACAACACCAAAATAATTAAATATTTAGGAATTAGCCAAGGTCGGGTGAATGGATTGTACACTGAAAACTATAAAAGTTTGGTACAACAAATTGAGGATGACAGAAACAAATGGGAGGATTTATTGTGTTCGTGGATTGAAAAATTAATATTATTAAAATTCCCTACTCCAAAGCATTCCATAAATTCAATGCAGTCCCTATCAAAAATTTAATAGTGTTTTTCACAAAAATAGATAAAAACAATTCTGAAATTTGTGTGTAATCACAAAATAACACAATTAGCAAAAAAAAATAGTGAAAAAGAAAAAGAAAACTCGAGATATCGTGGTTCTTGACTTCAAACTATATTACAAACTAACATGATACTATCATAAAAGTAGACACAGAAATCAGTGGAACAGAATAGAGATCTTAGAAGTAAACTCATGCATATATAGTCAATTAATTTACAACAAAGGAGGCAAAGATAAAGAAAAGAGAAAGGACAGTCTCTTTAATAAATGATGTTGGGAAAACTGGACAGTGTATGTGGAAGAATGACTTTGGGTCACTATCTTACACCATACAAAAAATTAACTCAAAATGGATTAAAGAGTTGAATGTAAGACCAGAAGTATAAAACTTCTAGAAGAAACCATAGGTGGTAAGCTCCTTAATATCATTTTAAGTGATTTTTTTTTTTTTTTTGCTCCAAAGGCAATAGGGCTTCCCTGGTGGCTTAGATGGTAAAGAATCTCCCTGCAATGAAGGAGATCAGGGTTCAATCTCTGGGTCAGGAAGATCTCCTGGGGTAGGAAATGGCAACCCACTCCAGTATGGTTGTCTGGAGAATTCTGTGGACAGAGGAGCCTGGTGGGCTACAGTCCATGGGATCACAAATAGTCAGACACTTCGTGACTAACACACAACCAAAGGCAGTAGCAACAAAAACAAAAATAAACCAATGGGATTATACTAAAACCAACCAACCAAACAACAACAACAAAAACAAAAACAAAAAGCCTCTGCACAGCAAAGTGTAGAAAGCAAGTGCTTGTCGCTTAGTCGTGTCTGACTCTTTGCAACTCCATGGACAGTAGCCCACCAGGCTCCTCTGCCCATGGGATTTTCCAGCCAAGAATCCTGGAGTGGGGTGCCATTTCCTTATCCAGGGTATCTTCCTGACTCAGATCGAACCTAGGTCTCCCGCATTGCAGGCAGATTCTTTACCATCTGAGCTACCAGGGAAGGAAAGGAAACCATCAACAAAATCAAAAGGCAGCTAGTGAATAGAAGATATTTGCAAAGTATATATTTGATAAGGGATTAATATCTAAAATATGTAAAGAACTCATACAACTTAATGGCAAGATAGTCCGATTAAAAAATGGGCTGTGTATCTGAATAGACATATTTTCAAAATATAAAGATGTCCAACAGGCACATCGAAAGATGCTCAGCAACACTACTCATCATGGAAAAGCATGATAAGGAGATATTACCTTATCAGACTTGTCAGAAAGGACACTATCAAAAGAACAAGAAATAATGTGTTGGTGAGGATGTAGTGAAAGGAAATGTTCACGCAATGTTGGTGAGAATTGAGAACAGTACAGAGGTTCTTCCAAAAATTAAAAGTAGCACTACCATATGATCTAGAAATTCTACTTCTCATTATTCACCCAAAGAAAATGAAAACTGAAAAAATAAATGCACTCATATGTTCCCTGAAGCATTATTTACAATAGCCGAGAGATTCAAAAAATCTAATTGTCCAGAGACAGATAAATGGATAAAGAAGGTGTGGTATACACATACACAGTGCAATTATATTCAGTCATAAAACAAAATGAAACTTTGTCATTTGCAACAACATGGATGCACCTTGAGTGGATTATGCTAAGCAAAGTAATTCAGAGAAAGACTAATACCACATGATCTCACTTATTTGTGGAATATGAAAACACAACCAACAAAATGAAACAGATTTACAGATACAGAGAACAAATGGTTGTTTGCCAGAGGAGAAGGGGTCTGGGGGTAGGTGAAATGGGGCAAAGAGATCATGTGGTACAGACTTTCAGGTATAAATAAATAAGTAATGAGGATGTATTATACAGCATGGGGATTATAGTCAATAATATTAGGACAATTTTAAAGTTGCTAAGAGAGAAAATGTTGAAATTCTTATAAGTAAGAAGTTATAACTCTATATGGTGACACATAATAAATAGATTTATTATGGTGATCATTTCAGAATACATTCAAATGTCAAGTCATCATGCTGTACACCTGAAACTGATACAATGATCTATGTCAATTACATCAACAAAGAAAAAAAAGTAAATACTAGAAAGTAAAATATGTTTAACCATGCTGAATCATATTATACACTGAAAAGAATTTTAAAAATAAATTGTTTTGTAGTTACTCACTTAAAAATAGTATTTTAAAACCTTTAAAAACTATAAATATGAATTGTGATTTTACAAATTGTGTAATTATACACATACATTAACACACACATGGACAAATATGGTCAAATGGGAAAATAAACCAAAAAAATTAATAGAGATGATCATTTAGTTGTTAGAAGGTATATGTCGGATTTCTCCTTTCCTGTGTAACTTTTGCAATTAGAATATTAATTTTGTTACAAAAAAGGAGACTAATTTTTAATGTGTACATTTCATGTGTCTCAGATTTTGAGGCGGGTAGAATCAGGTTGAGTCAACACTGTCACAAAATGACAGCTGTTACCTAACACAGGGTCTCACTTAACTTAATGAGTAAATATCCTTCAGAGCAGATGTGTAAACAAGACCTTGATTAATGAATATGCTAACTGTTCCTCTCTACTACTCACATTAACCTCTGTTTGTTATTTAATTGGCATACATCCTTATGAAAAAAATTTATCATTTCCAGTCAAATCCTAAAGTTATAATTTCAGAACTTTTCTAAAAATATTCTCCTGCCATCAAGAACTGTCTGAGATAAAATTTACATCTAGGCTCTTGTTACCACCTGCATCTTCCATTGTTTGCCATCAGGTTTCCTGGAAAGACTTCAGGCAGATCCTGTTTAGGGAATGGTTCTTAGTCTAAGATGAGAATAAAGACAACCAGCCAGCAGGGGTTTTTTGTTTGTTTGTTTTGTTTTTTAGCATTTTAATTTATTTATTTTTAATTGGAGGATAATTGCTTTACAACATTGTGTTGGTTTCTGCCATACATCAACATGAATCAACCATAGCTATAGGTATGTAAAATGACATTTTGTAAAGCCCATTCCCTCCTCCTCACCCTGGTGATTCCAGTGTGAAGCTAAGACCAAGAGCTTCAAGTTTTGATCTTCTTGAAGTAAAGACTTTATTTTCTTGGGCTCCAAAAATCACTGTGGATGGTGACTGCAGCCATGAAATTAAAAGAGGCTTGCTGCTTGGAAGAAAAGTTATGACTATACTAGATAGCATATTAAAAAGCAGAGACACTACTTTGCCAACAAGGGTCCATCTAGTCAAAACTATGGTTTTTCCAGTAGTCATGTATGGATGTGAGAGTTGGACTATAAAGAAAGCCGAGCACTGAAGAATTGATGGTTTTGAACTGTGGTGTTAGAGAAGACTCTTGAGAGTCCCTTGGACTGCAATGAGATCCAATCAGTCCTTTCTAAAGAAAATCAGTCCTGAATATTCATTGGAAGGAATGATGCTGAACCTGAAACTCCAATACTCTGGCCACCTGATGAGAAGAATTGACTCATTGGAAAAGACCCTGATGCTGGGAAAGATTGAAGGGAGGAGGAGACAGTGATGACAGAAGATGATGTGGTTGGATGGCATCTCTGACTTGATGGACATGAGTCTGAGCAAGCTCTGAGCATTGGTGATGGACAGGGAAGCCTGGCGTGCTGCAGTCCATGGGGTTGCAAAGAGTTGGACACAACTGAGCAACTGAACTGAACTGAAAAATAAGGACAATCTCAGTATAGTCAGTCCTCCATTTTCTTGGGTTCTACATTATATTGCTTGATTTAACTAACATGGGATCAAAAATATTCTTTTAAAATGTCAGAAAGTTAAAAAAAATGCAGCACTTCAATTTGACACATGCTGGCAACTAGTTACATAGCATTTACATTTTATTTACAAGTATTTACATAGCATTAACATTGTATTAGGTATTATAAATAATCTAGAGATTATTTAAAGAACATGGGACAATGTGCTTAGGTTGGGGCCTTGATGTGCAGATTTTGGTGTTCACCAGGGTCTGTAACCAACTCCCTGCAAATACCAGAGACTGCTGCATATTCTTCTGAGAACTCTTTTCCATTCTATTCCATTAGGGTAAATCTGAGCCTCCTTAGCAGTATCAGGGACACCTATCAAATGAAGTTAAAAGATGCTATTGCCATCAATCGAAATAAATTCATCAAAGTTAGCAAGAAAATGAACCACTTCCCACTCTAGGCTTTTCATGCCACAGATATGGTAACATGCAGGAGATGTAAGGCAAAGAGCAACCATGAACTACTGATATTTCATTGTTTACCACAGTAGTATTAGGAGAGAGGACAGGCAAATACTATGCACAACACCCGCCTAAGCACACAGTTTTATTAAAGCTAAGTTATTCACCTCCCCTCTCCCAAACCCTTACCCAACAGATCTCACTCATGTCATCTACTCTCGGTCATCTAATTCTTTATATTATTTGTGCTTTTGTGTCCGACTCTTAGTGCCCTGTAGACTATGGCCCACCAAGCTCCTCTGTCCAGGGGTTCTCCAGGCAGGAATAGTGGAATGGGTTGCCACTTTCTCCTTCAGATCTATTTCCTAAATCATTTAAATTGCTCCAAGTGAAGTTCATAGAAATGTTACTTCAGACTTTAAAGAAGTTCATTTCATTAGCTAGTGACTTGTTTTATCTTGGCTATGTCACCAGTTTATCACATGTTGTTTTGTTTCTATTAAGGACAATTGTTATCGTTCAATGGCTCAGTTGTTTCTGACTCTTTGCGACTCCATGGAATGCAGCACGCCAGGATTCCCTGTCCTTTACTATCTCCTAGAGCTTGTTCAAACTCATGTCCATTAAGTTGGTGATGCCATTCAACCATTTCATCCTCTGTCCCCAGTTTCTTATCCCGCCTTCAATCTTTCCCAGCATCAGGGTCTTTTCTAATGAGTTGGCTCTTTGCATCAGGTGACCAAAGAATTGGAGCTTCAGCTTCAGTATCAGTTTTTCCAATGAATATTCAGGGTTAATTTCCTTTAGGATTGACTGGTTTGATCTCCTTGCAGTCCAAGGGACTCTCAAGAGTCTTCTCCAACACCACAGGTCAAAAGCATCCATTCTTCAGTGCTCAGTCTTCTTTATGGTCTAAATCTCACATCCATACATGACTACTGGAAAAACCACAACTTTGACTAGATGGACCTTTGTCAGAAAAGTAATGTCTCTGCTTTTTAATACATTGTCTAGGTTTGTCAAAAAAGAACTTCAATCCAGATAATCATGATGGTGTGATCATTAATCTAGAGCCAGACATCCTAGAATGTGAAGTCAAGTGGGCCTTAGAAAGCATCACTATGAACAAAGCTAGTGGAGGTGATGGAATTCCTGTTGAGCTATTTCAAATTCTGAAAGATGATACTGTGAAAGTGCTGCACTCAGTATGCCAGCAAATTTGGAAAACTCAGCAGTGGCCACAGCACTGGAAAAGGTCAGTTTTCATTCCAATTCCAAAGAAAGGAAATGCCAAAGAATGCTCAAACTACTGCATAATTGAATTCATCTCACATGCTAGCAAAGTAATGCTCAAAATTCTCCAAGCCAGGCTTCAGCAATACATGAACCATGAACTTCCTGATGTTCAAGCTGGTTTTAGAAAAGGCAGAGGAACCAGAGATCAAATTGCCAACATCCGCTGGATCATGGAAAAAGCGAGAGAGTACCATGAAATATCTATTTCTGCTTTATTGACTATGCCAAAGCCTTTGACTTTGTGGATCACAAAAAACTGTGGAAAATTCTGAGAGAGATGGGAATACCAGACCACCTGACCTGCCTCTTGAGAAATCTGTATGCAGGTCAGGAAGCAACAGTTAGAACTGGACATGGAACAACAGAATGGTTCCAAATAGGAAAAGGAGTACGTCAAGGCTGAATATTGTCACCCTCCTTATTTAACTTATATGCAGAGTATATCATGAGAAACGCTGGGTTAGAAGAAACACAAGCTGGAATCAAGATTTCCAGGAGAAATATCAATAACCTCAGATATGCAGATGACACCACCCTTATGGCAGAAAATGAAGATGAACTAAAAAGCCTCTTGATGACAGTGAATGTGGAGAGTGAGAAAGCTGGCTTAAAGCTCAACATTCAGAAAATGAAGATCATGGTATCTGGTCTCATCACTTCATGGGAAATAGATGGGGAAACAGTGGAAACAGTGTCAGACTTCATTTCTGGGGGCTCCAAAATCAATGGAGATGGTGACTGCAGCCATGAAATCAAAAGATGCTTACTCCTTGGAAGAAAAGTTATGACCAACCTAGATAGTATATTCAAAAGCAGCGATATTACTTTGCCGACTAAGATCCGTCTAGTCGTTTTTCCTGTGGTCATGTATGGATGTGAGTTGGACTGTGAAAAAGGCTGAGTGCCAAAGAATTGATGCTTTTGAACTGTGGTGTTGGAGAAGACTCTTGAGAGTCCTTTGCACTGCAAGGAGGTCCAATCAGTCCATTCTGAAGGAGATCAGCCCTGGGATTTCTTTGGAAGAAATGATGCTAAAGCTGAAAGTCCAGTACTTTGGCCTCCTCATGCGAAGAGTTGACTCATTGGAAAAGACTCTGATGCTGGGAGGGATTGGGGGCAGGAGGAAAAGAGGATGACAGAGGATGAGATGGCTGGATGGCACTACTGACTCGATGGACCTGAGTCCGAGTGAACTCTGGAGTTGGTGATGGACAGGGAGGCCTGGCGTGCTACAATTCATGGGGTTGCAAAGAGTCGGACATGACTGAGCGACTGAACTGAACTGAACTAGGTTTGTCATAGTTGTTCTTCCAAGGAGCAAGCGTCTTTTAATTTCATGGCTGCTGTACCATCTGCAGTGATTTTGGAGCCCAAGACATGGAAACTCAGAATGTCTTCATATATATGTGTGTCCATGGAAGTATACCTTTATTTGGGGAAAAAAAAGCTTTTTCATTTATACATTTTTGAAATTAATTCTTAACTTAGAAATCTGTTTCTTTTTCTCCTAACAAGACCAACTGCCTGCCTAAGCAATATTGTCGTGTCTGCTTCACTTGGTCATTAAACTGAAAGAGGGCCTGAATATCTCGTGTGTGAGTGCTAAGTCACTTTAGTTATATCCAGCTCTTTGCAACCCTATGGACTGTAGCCCTCCATACTCCTCTCTCCAGGGATTCATCAGGCAAGAATACCGGAGTGGATTGTCATGCCCTCCTTCAAGGAATCTTTCCGATCCAGGGATCGAACCTGTGTCTCCTGAGGGTCTTGTATCACAGGCAGATTCTTTACTGCTGAGCATTGGAGAAGCCCTGAATAGCCTGTAGACAGTGGTAAATGTTGGCAATAGTTAATGCTCTAAAATGTGTGAGTGATTGCTTCTGTAGCAACCCAGACCAGGTGTTGACACTCAGCTAAATCTTCCCTTTTTTTAAAAAAGTATGATATTCTAAACTCAGCAAATGTGCACCTACTTAATATAGCAATTCCCAGGCATTTAAATGCTATGTAATTTCTCAAAAATGAAATGTCTTTGAACTGGAATAATATGCCTTCCATAACCTGAACTCTTTCATTAGTTATTTTTAACAATACTTTTTTTCCTTCAAATTAAACAAACTTATTTTGAGAATCAAATGAAAGAAGAGTAATTATGACTATACTTCCATTGTATTATTTGTGGAAAAGGATGTATTTTGAAAGAAAGTATTGGCAAATGTGTCTAGAGCTTAAATTAACTTAAGGAAAGCCTAGTAAAATAAATTAGGCAAGCTTGAAAGAAATTATTGCATTATGTCTTTTCTACCACACTCTTCATTTCCCCCCCACGGGGATCTAAGGATAGGGGAGAATTTAGAATACATTAGCTGGAGTAGAAAGAGGAGCAAAAGTGAGGGAACATGGAATTTGGAAAAAACAAAAGGAAGATGTGCTTAGGAAGGAATGGAAAGGATGGAAAATACTGACTGTCACAATTTCCAGGATCTCACTTCTTGGTTATGCCCACTGGAATTTTGGGTGTTGCAAATTTAAACACATTATTAGGATGTCATGAGGTTTTGTGACTGTGGAATAATCACACCATAAGAATCAGGTAAAGCTCAGTCCCATCCTAATTCAGAGAAAACCTTTTATTCAGGTTGTATAAGTTCTAATAGTATAGCAATTCCCAAGTCCCTGCCAAGAAATTCATCATCTTCAAACTTCAGTCACTGACCTCCTTCCTGGGGATAATGGAGAAGGTGAAATGCCCCTTTTAGGAGAGACAACTTGAGTCTTCCATCTTAATCTTCTTTCCTGGACAGTCTTGATGTGTACTTTGATATACAAAAGGGTTCATTATAAGAAGCCTTGACAAACTCCCAAATCTCTAAAATTTAGATTTTATATGCCAGAAATCGAAGCATAAATCTACTTTTTTTTTTTGCCACTAAAAGAGTTGTTTAAAGTGAGATATAATTGAAGCCAATATCTGTAGGAATGTTTATTTTAAAAGATATTTTCATCATGATTGATTAACAAATACTAATATAGCATGTAGGGCTTCACAGGTGGAGATGTGGTAAAGAGTCTTCTTGCCAGTGCAGGAGATTTAAGAGATGTGGGTTCAATCCCTGCATCCGAAAGATCCCCTGGAAGAGGGCATGGCAATCTGCTTCGGTATTCTTGCCTGGGAAATCCCATTGACAGAAGAGCCTGGTGGGCTTCAGTCTAGGGGGTCACAAAGGACACGACTGAGCAACTGAGAACACACACTCATATACCATGTAAGTACCAAGTACTATTCTAACTTTTACAAATACCCCCAAAAACTCATATTAATTCTACCTGATAGATAATATTATTACCAAACCAACTTTTTCAAAGGAGAAAACTGAAGCGGAGATAGTCTTAAGTGACTTGTCCAGGGGTACACAGTTATTAGAGATGGAGTCAAGGTAAAATGCAAGGGCCCTGGGGACAGGGACTGGGCACTCTGCCATGTAACCTTTAACTTATGAATGAAAGGAAGGTTTTTTGGCCGATTCATGGGCATGAGAAGCCCTCCTGTCCCAGAGAGGTATGGATTGGGCTGAGAGGAGGGTCACAAATTTAAAGTTTTCTGTTTAGTTTACAATTTAACATTCATAGTAGGTGAAAATCAGACACAAATCAGAAGATTAAGTGAAATAACTGAAAATGAAATTTTGGGGAAAAAAATGAAACTATTCACAACTATTCTTGGAATATATGTTCCTGGATCCTGTTTGAGTTGGACTATAACAACTATAGACTTAGCTTTTAAAATCCTCGTTTTACGCTAAGATTAAATAGGGACTTCCTAGATGCGAGTTCAGTTCAGTCACTCAGGCATGTCCAACTCTTTGTGATCCCATGGACTGCAGCACACCAGGCTTCCCTGTCCATCACCAACTCCCACAGCTTGCTCAAACTCAAGTCCACCAAGTTGGTAATCCCATCCCCTTCCCCTGCTGCTTTCAATCTTTCCCAGAATCAGAGTCTTTTCCAATGAGTCAGTTCTTCACATCAGGTGGCCAAAGTATGGAATTTCAGCTTCAGCATCAGTCCTTCCAATGAATATTCAGGACTGATTTCCTTTAGAACAGACTAGTTGGATTTCCTTGCAGTATAAAGGACTCTCAAGAGTCTTCTCCAACACCACAGTTCAAAAGATCAATTCTTTGGTGCTCAGCTTTCGTTATAGTCCACCTCACACATTCACACATGACTAATGGAAATGCCATAGCTTTGACTAGACAGACTTTTGACGGCAAAGTAATGTCTCTGCATTTTAATATGCTATCTAGGATGGTCATAGCTTTTCTTCCAAGGAGCAAGCATCTTTTAATTTCATGGCTGCAATCACAATCAGCAGTGATTTTGGAACCCAAGAAAATAAAATCTGTCACTGTTTTTCATTGTTTTCCCATCGACTTGCCATTAAGTGATGGGGCCAGATGCCATGATCTTCGTTTTTTGAATGTTGAGTTTTAAGCCAGCTTTTTCACTCTCCCCTGTCACTTTCACCAAGAAGCTCTTCAGTTTATCTTTGCCTTCTGACATAAGAGTGGTGTCATCTGCATATCTGAGGTTATTAATATTTCTCCTGGCAGTCTTGATTCCACCTTGTGCTTCATCTAGCCCGGCATTTCGCATGATGTACTATGTGGGAGGTACTTGTCAAAGTTACTTAACTCATAACTTATAAACTGCTCATAACAAATCCTACAAGGTAGGTGCTATTACTATTCCCATGAGGAAAGTAAAGAAGAGAAATGTTAATTAACTCTTAGCAAGTGCCTTAGAGATGCTTGTTTTAAGTAGGTGACTTGGACTAGGGGTACTGGTCATGGAGACAGAGGACGTGAGTAAATTTGAGATACACACTTTGGAACTTGAACCCACTTAGTGCTTTTATCACTTTATGGTGAGCATGTTAATATAAAACAAACCTAATTGGTAGCTATTTCTTGTAACAGACTTTTCCTTTACTATTTAGAAATATGTTCTGACATCTGTAAAGGGGCTTTCAATTTACAAAGCACGTTCTTCTCAACCATGATTATGAGCAATTACAACCCTTGTATTGAGTACTCACCATGTATTAGAGGTGGGGATTCTCTAGCTTGAAGATGTTAGGTCCTAAGAACTTCAGAGATGTGTGTGTTCTGACTTACTCTCTCAAATGTCTTCTTAAGAAAATAATGCTATTTTGTCTTCTATTTTACAGATGGGGACTCTTAGGCTTAAGAAGGCTGGTGGTTAATAGTAGCTTCTAGGCCTGGGTTTGTTCCTAACACTACAATTGCCCAAGCCAAGTGTGGAATCTGGTCTGAAAGAGTTGAGAAAGGTCTTTAAAGACACAGGAACTCTTCCTTCAGTGCCCTTGAATTACCCAGATTGTCTGCATTTATAGTCAGAGCCTCATTCCTAAAGGGACTCACACTTTACTAAGCTGTATAAAATGCATTCACATACACTTTCACACGCATACATACATGTGTATTATCTCTATGAAAATATATAGGAATATGAAATATTCTCATGTTAAACATAAGGTAAAAATGAATATGAAATATATATTTGAATATGAACATACAAATGTATATATATGGTCCCTAAGCACCTCTCAACAAAAGAATACTGTTTCCTAATGTAACCAGTGTCCCTAGCTATTATTCTGTAACCAAGTCTGCAATTCATAGCACTATGCAAAACCCAAAGGAAACCTTAGGACTGTCTCCTTTTGCAATTTATAAAAGTGGAAACCTATTCTCTACATGCTGAGCCATAAGCCACAATAAAAAATAAAAACAAGAGAGAGAGAGACTAGCAAATATTAGGCTTCCCAGGAAGCACTCTGGTAAAGAACCCACCTGCCAATGCAGGAGATACAAGAGACACTGGTTCGATTCCTGGGTTGAGAAGATCCCTTGAAAAAGGGAATGGCTACCCACTCCAGTATTCTTGCCTGAAAAATTGCATGGACAGAGGAGACTGGCAGGCTGCAATCCACAGGGTCATGAAGAGTGACATGACTGAGTGACTAAAAATAGCACACAGCAAATTATCCTTCAAAAACATGGCATAGCTGTTAGCTACGAGCAAGCAAACATGTAAAAACAGAGAAATAAACATATAGCCACTCATATTTCTCTAGTGATTGAACAGAGAAATCTGTGCCTGGAGATGGGCACTGATTTTCATCAATGAAAAGCAACCATGAGCTCTCTCCCCTTAACAGAATAACTCTTAAAATATATCACTAATCAGTCCAGACATTGCCTAGCTTGCAGTGCTCTGCATAGAGTGACAAATATTTATATAAGCCATCATTGAAAAATCTAGGAGACTTGTCAGTCTAAACGGAGTGATTCATCTGTAAGATAAATAATCCCATCATTTCATGGGAAATGGATGGGGAAACAGAGGAAACAGTGTCAGAGTTTATTTTTGGGGGCTGCAAGATCACTGCAGATGGTGACTGCAGCCATGAAATTAGAAGATGCTTATTCCTTGGAAGAAAAGTTATGACCAACCGAGATAGCATATTCAAAAGCAGAGACATTACTTTGCCGACTAAGGTCCGTCTAGTCAAGGCTATGGTTTTTCCAGTAGTCATGTATGGATGTGAGAGTTGGACTGTGAAGAAGGCTGAGTGCCAAAGAATTGATGCTTTTGAACTGTGGTGTTGGAGAATACTCTTGAGAGTCCCTTGGACTGCAAGGAAATCCAACCAGTTCATTCTGAAGGAGATCAGCCCTGGGATTTCTTTGGAAGGAATGATGCTAAAGCTGAAACTCCAGTACTTTGGCCACCTCATGCAGAGTTGACTCATTGGAAACAACTCTGATGCTAGGAGGGATTGGGGGCAGGAG
Source organism: Nanger dama (assembly GCA_917880005.1). NCBI lineage: Eukaryota > Metazoa > Chordata > Mammalia > Artiodactyla > Bovidae > Nanger > Nanger dama. The sequence continues at coordinate 34,263,544 of CAKJTW010000016.1, read as the reverse complement.
GAAAAGAGGATGACAGAGGATGAGATGGCTGGATGGCATCACGGACTCGATGGATGTGAATCTGAGTGAACTCCGGGAATTGGTGATGGACAGGGAGGCCTGGGGTGCTGCAATTTATGGGGTCGCAAAGAGTCGGACACAACTGAGGGACTGAACTGAACTGAACTGAAGGAACTTGAAATTCTATCCCTTATAATAATTCAAAAAATTGAAAAGTAATTAATTCAGTTTTCAGTAAATTTTTTTGGTTTGCATATAAAATGTCAGGTTCAGTACTAAGAATTAGGAAAAGATGAACAAGGCAGGTATTGATCTTGTGATAGGGAGAATTCTAAGATGATCCCTGGTCCCTGACGACTCATGCACTTGTTAAATGTCCTTCTAATAGTAGGTGAGACCTGGAAATACGTGATGATATCATTCCTGTCATTAGACTAATAACCAGTTGAATTTTGAGTTAATCAAAAGGGAGAAAATACTGGCTGGTCTGACTTAATTTTATGAGTCCTTAAAAGAAGGCAAAGCTGTAGAAAGACTTTCTGCTAGTCAGAAGGAAGAAAGCAAATAGCTCCCATGTACCTAGGGAGAGGGCAGCCTCAGAGCTGAGGACCTCAGTACAATAGCAACAAGGAATCGATGTTTGTCAATATCTTCAACAAGTATGGAAGACAACCTTGAGCCTCAGCTTAGAGTGACCAACCCACTGCCACCAGCTCCTTGATTTGTAGGCTTCAGAATGAAGAGAATATCCGTGAAGAGAATATCCACCTAAGCCATGCCTGGACCCCTCACCCATGGGAATGTATGTTGGTTTAAACCACCAAGTTTAGAGCTATTTGTTACACAGCAATAGAAAACTAATACAGGTTTTTTGTAGGACAAATGATGAAATTCTTCAGCCTCAAAATATTTTCCCTTTCTTTTGTAATTCCCTAACCTCTCATGCCTGAGGTTGTATTTCTCTGCCTCTATAAGTAAGGTGTTAGGAAGGTGAATAGAAAAAGGTAAGCTAAAGAAAGGGGAAAAAATATATGAACTCATCAAAGCATATGCTAGACAAAAGGAAATGGAGTCAGTAACCTCATTTTCCCCAGGATGATGAGCCCTACTACCATGGTGATCGATAACATTAGCTTCAAAGCCATCAACTGAAGAAATGCAAAACTATGGAGTAACAGACAAGACCATCAGAAACACCGGTTCCTCCCCCAAAAAATGGGTTCCAAATAAATGGAATGACCATCTTTCAGGACAGTTATAGCAGAAACAGAACATAGCAAGTAAATACCCCTGGCAAAAGGCAAAAGGAAGTTCAGGCCGAGGAATGCGTACTCCATCTTCCTCTGAAAAGTAGGAAGGAAAAGTAGGAAACTAATTAGCTCCAAATATAAGAAGCAATTTTTACTTCTTATTTTTATTTTACAAGAGCTTTTTTTTCCTCTCTCTCTCTTTGAAATAGCCCTTTTAACTTGGAACCTCACACAACGCAGACTTCAACTGCTGCTGCATTTAGATTTTCATTAAAACACACATGCTGTATGCAGTATTTTGATCTTGGAAGTGCTTGATATGTTAATGGTCTTGCTTTCTACTTGTGAACTTGGCATCATTCTTATTTGGTGGGCGTGATGAACGAAAAAAGTGTGGTTGGTGGGAGGACAGAATGCCCTTCACTGAACAAAGGCGAATGCTTCTAAACAGGCTATTATCTGTTCACTCAGCCATGGTCAGAGAACCTATATATATATATGAGAATTATAGTCGACTTCTGAAAGAGTAATCCTCTATTAAAAAACTCACTTGGCCCTTTTTCCCATTGGTTCCAAAAATTCACTTGACTCTCAAACTCCTTAGGAGGAGATCATGAACTCCTTTCTACTTAAAATCTCTATGACAGAAACTCACAACACCTAAATAAAAGGGAACTAAAGCTCCACTGTGATGATCATTCAAAAGCTAATCTCAGATCCCCAGGCTCTTGTAAAATAAAACCCTTTCTCAGTAGATATCTCCTATCTTCAGAATCTCTTTGAACATTGATTTTACAAAAACACTCAAAGACAACTGGTTCAGAAAAAAGATATTAGCCACTGAAAAATAGTTCTGATATAAGTGTAATTAAAAACCATATGTAGTGTCTTTTGTTGATAATCATTATAACTATGAAATATATATGTTCCTGCCTGTGATTATCAAGTCTTAACATTTTTTCTGAAAGTGCAACATTGGAAGAAACCTGTGCTGAGAGATTTGAGAAGATACAAAATGCAAATGAACACATGAATGGATAAATATGCAAAAATAACATATTCCTTGCCTTCCAGGAACTCATAATCTATTGAGACAAAGACATAAATGAAGAACTCTGATACTCAGCTGTCCCTGGTTGGTGCTACAGAAACACCATTTTAAAAATAGCACAATAGAAAAACAAAGGGGTTCCAACTGCGGAAACCAGAAAGATTTCTTGGAAGAGGTTAGAACTAAGCTTCTATTTTTAAGGCAAGACATTCATTACTCTAGAATTCAGAAGATGACTGTTAATACCTGCTTTCATGTCAACCATGTGTCTGATCCTATGCTTGGTGCTTTACTTTTTTTTTTTCTTTTATTATTATTATTATTTTTTTGCTTACTTTACAATATTGTACTGGTTTCACCACACATCAACATGAATCCACCACGGGTGTACACATGTTCCCAATCCTGAACCCCCTCCTACCTCCCCCATACACCATCACAATTGCAGATTAACAAACAATTGTAAGAAATAACATGGAGACACTGTGTACCCTTCACTCAGTTATAATGGTAATAACATCTTGCATAACTATAGCATAGTATCGAGGCAAAAAAATCAACACTGACCTTACTTCAGACCTTAATTCACCAGCTATACATGCACTCATGTGTATGTGTATGTATTTAGTTCCATGTAACTTTATAACATGGGCAAATTTATGTGACCATCACCATCAAGATATAAAACATGCGTTTTTGGAGCATGTTCACATTAATATTTACAGATGATATTAATTGAGTTCTTACCATGTACCATCCTCAGCACTAGGTGTTTACAGTCATTTGTCATTTAACTGTTTTGTATGGAATAAATGGCAAAGACATCCACTGTTTTTACAAATCGGCCTTTTCAGGTAACATTACTCTGATAGTTCTCTGGATAACCACTCTTGTCCACTGTTAGTCTTTGTGGCCTCTACCAATTCCAAACTGTAGGTTCAAGGCTGAACACAAAAGTCAGATGTGTTTGTCCTGACCATGTGATAGGCACACAACTTAATTGGACTTAATAAGACTTTCGTAGGTATTTATGAAAGTCTTTACTTTTTCACAGGACTTAACCTAAAATGTTGTAGATATGGAGATACTGGCAGCCATCTCAATACTGCATGGAAACTGACAATGATAGTAACATGGAGAGGAGGGTTGATACCTTGAAAAAGACAGCATTCTAATGGTGTTGTTCAAACTCCTGGTGACAGGCTATCCTTTCCTTTTTAGTTAATTAAGCCATCTTCCTATTTTCCTTAAGCCAGTCTAAATCAGGTTTTCTGTCACTTGAAGTGAAAGCTATAAAGGTACTCCTGCTATAAAGGTACTCTTAGTATACACATATTTAAATGAGAAAACTGAGCTACAGAGATTCAAAATAGTTTGCTGTTTTACGAAAACAGGAATAAATGAAACAGTACTGAATGGAACCAAGGTTGAAATTAGACAGCATGAGTCCAGACGCTATACTCTACGGGCTATGTTATTATGGTATGTCATTTGGTCCAGTCAACAAGGGGTTAGATTCCTCATTGTATAGATGAGGAAATAGATCTGAGATGCTTGGAAGATAATTGTTGTAATAATTTGCTACATTAAAATAGTATTTCAAAACTTACTGACATCATTTTATTTACTTGCGATGCTTTACACCTGCATTTTGGACCTACACAGCAGGGGAAAAATCTTCATCTTTTCTCTCTTGAGGGTCTCTCATGTGGCTGCAGTTAGGTAGCAGGTAGTTTGAGTAGTGATTGGTATGGGAGACATTAACCAGGATGGCCCATCTAGGATGCATGGGTCACTCAACCTTACAGGTAAGCAGAGTGACTGGCAGTAGAAGAGTCTCCAGCAGCAACAGAGGGGTATCACATTTGCTTATGTCCCATGGGCCAAAGCAAGTCGGGTGGCCAAGTCTTCTGCACCATATCATATACGAGAAGAATGGGTGACTAGGCATAAGGAATAAGGACAGGAAGGTGTACGATAAGATTGAATCCAGTGAAAGATCAGGAAGGCAACGTTATGAGGAGACAATGACGCTGAAGGTTTCAGGAAGAAAGTGAGTCCAGTGGGTCTCACAGTAGCGGTTGAACAGGGAAAGAGGAGAGAGGGTGGGTAGCTAAGAGAAAAATTCCTTTGGTTACGTTGTAAACCTGCTTTCAGTTCCTGAAGTCATGCACGGTGCAGTGCAGAATGAATGAGAAGGACTGGCCCAAGAACAGCTTATAAAACACTCAGAAGATATGTTGTAGAAGGTTAGGAGCCTTCTACCTTTCAATCAGAGGAAACAATAGATTACTTACGCAACATGGCATCTCAAACTCTTTGAGTTTTAACGTGTTCTAATTAATTGCCTTTTCAGTTGCTCTGCTCTACTGCTATCACGAAGGACTTACACTTTTTTGTTAATAGATTTTTAAAATACTTTTCAAATTAAAAAAAAACGAATACAAGTACTCTGAAATTATGAATATGTTTTAAATCACATGTTAAAGCCATTTATGTCTACATTAAATATAAAATGTTATAGATATTTTCTATCTTTGGTCATCTCTAAAATTACCACAAATGTAACTATGCAACTGCTAATAATTATAATCTTGGTTATTTAGCTGAGAGGCATATAAATTTTATAAGGTAATAAATCTTATTAAATGTTCCCTGGAGTATCAATTGATTCATTAACTTGTAATAAATGCTTTTAAAATGCAAATTAAATAATAACTGGAAACACCTCAGTTAAATGCCACCAGGATATCTATTACATACTTCTAGTAGAAACCTGCATTTTCTCTTTCTTTTAAAGCAGTGTATTCATAAACAGTCAATAAGATGGTTACTATGGTGGGGGACTATTTTGGGGGTGTGAGGATGTGAAGAGGAGGGCTTGGTGAATTAAATTCTTACTTAAAATAATCAATCAAATCATTCAAATCAGAATCTATTTTTAGGAGTAATTCTTTGTACAATCACTCTGAAGAGCTACTTGGCAATATATCAAAGGTGTCTTGTCCTTCTACTCAAACACTTGACTTCCAGGAATCTATTTAAGAAAATAATCAGAAAGCCATTCAAAGATATAGGTGTAAAGACATTCATCTCAGTAATATTCTAAATGTGTGACAATGTCTAAATCAATTTGGTATTTTCATTTGATGAAACATTATTCAGAAACTTCCACTGATATTTCTAAAAGATAGCTAATCACATGGGGGAGTGTACATAATGTATAACTAATGGCTGATGTTATAATATTAATTTTTTTGAAGATGTAAAACCATATGTCCAGCTTCATTCCAATTTTATACAAAAATATACCTCTATAGACAGGCCAAAGGAAGTTCATTCAGTAATGTGAGGTTATAGCTGTACAATTGTATAATTAATAATGATATTTAATTCAGCTCCTTTTAGAACTTTTGTGGCAATTTTTAAATTTTAAAAAAGCCTCGAAATCTACTGGATTTCTAATTCAGAGACATAAACGTGTTACTTAAAGAAAGAGAGAAGCAACCTTAATTGAGCAAAATAATGGCTTCAGATTGTAATAAAGAATATTCCAGTTGATGACAGAAACTTACAATCATTGAAACTAAAAGAAGGTAACCCAATCTCATAATAAGAATGAAAGCTGACAATAGAGTAACCATTGCCAAATTTAAAAATAAGCCTCCAAGTTTAGACTTTGAAATATTTACTAATCAGGTAGATTGAAACTAGACTACAGCTTTTGAAATGTTTAGGATTTATTGCCACTGGAATCACTGTATAAAGTATGGAACTAATCTATTTAAGCATGACTTTCACTCTGATTTCAGTATTTTATTACTATCATTCATTTTCAACCCTTTACTCCCATAGATTTTATGTGTTCCATAAGTATATTTTTTTGTTCCAAAGTTAATATAATGATTAGATTTCAAAAGGTACTTACACAAAAGTCCCTGTAAATTTGATTTTCCAAAGCATAAATAAATGTCGATAACTCCCGTATGTCTAAAGAGGGAGCTATTGACTAAGAATGGCTGGATTATGTCAAATTGAATAAAGATATTTCTCAATTCACAAAGAAACCCTTGTACATATTACTAACTGAATCTGACACTATTGATACTTGATTAAAAAATAAATTACTTTATGAATCAATTTCAGCACTATAAACTTGAAATATTGCATTTTCATTGACATCATTTTCCTTGATTCAACAGCTGCTCATTCCTACTAGTACCAAATATCCTTCCATTTTTGACAAGTACTATTCATTTAAGTGTTCTATATTGAGCATTATATTTTAAGGGTTCTTTATTAAACATTATGTAATTACCACACCTCTATCATAATCTTTACAATGTTCATAAATGAATAGGTTGACAGTATGGTTAACCTTTGAAAGTGGGACCAGAAACTTGGCCTTTGGAGGAATCATGATGGTTTTAATTAATCTGTTCAATAACTTTGAATTGCAATGGATCATAATACTCTAAATGAGAAACTTGGTACTAAAAAATCCTGGTTGTTTAATAACAATTTCTGAAATACCAGTTATTCATAAAATTTGTAGATACTTTTTGAAATAAAGATGGCCAATTTCAGGAACTAGTTATTCCAACCTAGTGATTCACAAGTAGCAGTAACATCTCTGATATATCCTCATTATGGAACATAATCAAGGCAGTTTCTGCCACACACAATCCTAAATGCTAAAAAAGCATTCAGAGAGCAATGCCAAGCACAACACAGTATGCATTTCTAAAACTTGGTTCAAACATTGTCAATGGATTTGCATGTGATGTTCAACTGAAGACAACTAATTTATGAGTATGAATCAACTGACATCTTTTTTTTCATCAACAAAATTAAGTGTATTGATGGATCTTTCTTGGTAAATCACTAATACTTTAGTGATGAGGACACTTTCATAAAATGGTTATGATTGTGACATAAGATATGGATCATACCTGTATCTCTCCTCTCTACTTTGGAAGATCTATAGGGCATGACCTGTCAGTTTAGTTCAGTCACTCAGTCATGTCCAACTCTTTGCAGCCCCATGTACTGCAGCATACCAGGCCTCCCTGTCCATCTCCAACTCCCGGAGTTTACTCAAACTCATGTCCATTGAGTTAGTGATGCCATCCAACCATCTCATCCTCTATCATCCCCTTCTCCTTCTGCCTTCAAGTCTTTCCAAGCATCAGGGTCTTTTCAAATAAGTCAGTTCTTCACATCAGGTGACCGAAGTATTGCAATTTCAGCTTCACCTTCAACACTGGAAGGAATATTCACTCCTTCCAATGAATATTCAGGACTGATTTCCTTTAGGAAGGACTGGTTGGTTCTCCTTGCAGTCCAAGGGACTCTCAATAGTCTTCTCCAACACCGCAGTTCAAAAGCATCAGTTCTTCGGCACTCAGCTTTCTTTACAGTCCAGCTCTCACATCCATACATGACTACTGGAAAAACCATAGCTTTGACTAGATGGACCTTTGTTAGCGAAGTGATGTCTCTGCTTTTTAATATGCTGTCTAGGTTGGTCATAACTTTCCTTCCAAGCAGCAAGCCTCTTTTAATTTCATGGCTGCAGTCATCATCTGCAGTGATTTGGGGCCCCCAAATAAGTCTGTCACTGTTTCCCCATCTATTTGTCATGAAGTGATGGGACCAGATGCCATGATCTTTGTTTTCTGAATGTTGAGCTTTAAGCCAACTTTTTCACTCTCCTCTTTCACTTTCATCAAGAGCCTCGTTAGTTCTTCACTTTCTGCCATAAGGGTGGTGTCATCTGCATATCTGAGGTTTTTGATATTTCTCCCAGAAATCCTGATTCCAGCCTGTGCATCTTCCAGCCCAGCGTTTCTCATGATGTACTCTGCATAGAAGTTAAATAAGCAGGGTGACAAATATACAGTCTTGACGTACTCCTTTCCTGATTTGGAACCAGTCTGTTGTCCTATGTCCAGTTCTAACTGTTGCTTCCTGACCTGCATACAGGTTTCTCAAGAGGCAGGTCAGGTGGTCTAGTATTCCCAACTCTTTAAGAATTTTCCAGAGTTTGTTGTAATCCACATAGTCAAGGGCTTTGGCATAGTGACCTGTGGTAACTGGCAAAAAGTTCACTCTAAACCACTGCTTCTTTCAAGTTTGATTTTGACAAACCCTAAAAATCCTCTAAGGCAGTATGTTAGTATTCTAAGTTGGTTCCATGCAGTTATTCAAATATTCTTTGGGAATAATTAATGAAAATATAATAAGAGTACATTGACAATGAAACTTGATCAGCTAAACAAATAATCAAATTATATGGAATTATTTTTATTGTTAAAAACACATAATTAGACACATACTACCCAAAGTAATCTACAGATTTAGTGAGATGTTTATCACATTCTCCATAACATTTTTCAAAGAAGTAGGGCAAATAATCCTAAAATGGAACAATAAAAGGACTATAACTGTCAAAGCAATTCTGAGGATAAAGAAGGAGAAGCCATACCCTTCTCAGACTTTAGACAACACTACAAAGCTATAGTAATTAAAATACTGTGGTATTGGCACAGAAATATACATATGGACCAATGGAACAGAACTGTTTCTTGTTCAGTTGCTAAGTCCTAAATTGTGTCCAATTCTCTGCAACCCCGTGGACTGTAGGCTACCCAGCTCAACTGTCCAGAGGACTTTCCCAGCAAGAATACTGGAGTGGGTTGCTGTTTTTTCTCCAATGGAACAGAACAGAGAGCCCAGAAATAAAGCCACACACCTATAAACAATTCATCTTTGACAAACAATGTCCTACTGTATAGCACAGGGAACTATATTCTATATCCTGTGATAAGCCATAATGGAGAAAATATGAAATAGAATATGTGTGTGTATATATATATATATATATATGTATGTGTGTGTGTATAACTGAGTCACTTTGCTATAAAGGAGAAATTAACACAACACTGTAAATCAATTGTACTTCAATAAAATTTTTAAAAAGTAACATCAAAAATACATAGACATACACCTAAATATAAAAAGTAGTAGATACTGCTAAATTTATAGATATACTCCAAATTTTAAATTTTAAGAGAAAAACATAATAGAAAACATATCTTTACAATGAGTAATATATGCTCTTAAACTTTGATATTTTTAATGATAGAGAATAATACATATGGATTTAGCTCTTATCTAGATGTACTACAATAATTCATTGAAAAATCATTTTATTGAGTTGAATCAAAAATAAACCTGACAATTACTCTGTTTCTTATATCAAGTTATAGATCATTAGCTCAAAGTCACATGGATGTCAGAAAGAAAAATAAAGAAGATTAATTGTTTTGCATTTGAGATCAAAATTTGCCTGAGGGAGATAGGTGCACAGAGTTTAGTAGCACATCTCTAGATTGATTTCCATAGATAAATTTATTCCCTATAAAAGAGTGCATTAACTTTAGTACCAATGCTGTCTGGGATTTAGAATTTGTAATCATTTATAATATATACCATTTTTAGAATGTTTATCAAATGTGAAGGTAACACTTTTCTGATCCAACTCTAAGTATTATGTTTTATTATTTTATAATTTATGTTGATGACTTTGCATTAAGCCAGTTAGTTCTTTACTATCTCTCTGCATTGCAGCCTCGATCTTTTGAGTTAGTGGTTTAGGATTTGAGTTGCAAACTGGTCCAGAGATTTTCTCCATGTGATACTAACTGTCCCCATGAGAATGATTTTAACAGCATTGATCTCTTTGCTCTGTGTAAGAAAACTAATAGGTTCAGGTATTCTCTGCAAAAAATTTATAGACCAGTATAAACTCTTCCTTACAAAAGTAGCTATCAGCATGTTTTATTTTACAAATTGAAAGGATACATGATTATAATTTGACATCTGCATATACTAAGGGATCACTACCGCAAGCCTAGCTGCCATCAGTCACCATACAGTTGACCCCCTTCACGCATTACATGCACCCCTAACCTTATTTTTTGGTAACCACAAATCTTCTCTCTGTGTCTATGAGTTTGGTTCTGCTTTATTTCTTTTGTTCACTTTTTTTTTAATTCCACATATGAGTGAAATCATACGGTATTTGTTCTTCTTCACCTGACATATTTCATGTAGTATAATATTAATACATTCAAGGTCTTTGTTGTTGCAGTTCACAGGACTGTATTTTTCTTATGGCTCAGTAACATTCCACATAAACACACACACACACACACACACACACACACACACACACACACACCCCCCCACATCATCTTTACCTATTCACCCATCAACAGGCTGTTTCCATATCTTGAAGACATAGCGGTGCATGGCGGTGGTTTAGTTGTTAAGTCATGTCTGACTCTTGCGAACCCATGGAGTGAAGCCCACCAGGCCTCTCTATCCATGGGATTCTCTAGCCAAGAATACTGGAATGGGTGGCCATTTCCTTCTCCAGGGCATCTTCATGACCCAGGGATTGAACCTGCATCTCTTGCATTGCAAGCAGATTCTTTACCAATGAACCTCCAGGAAGCCCATGATGTGGTGCATATATCTTTTCAAATTAGTGTTTTTATGGTTTTTTTTTGATAAATGCTCAGAAATGGAATAGTTCTACTCTTGTTTGATGAATCTCCAAATCTCTTAAAAGTACCTTTTCAAAACACTTGTATATACCCTCAAGTCAACACAATAAGCATGGTTAAATTTTATAATTACTATTTAAATAACATTTTAAGCCATGATGTGCTGTGTGCTGTACTTAGTCACTTAGTAATGTCTGATGCTTTGCGACCCCATGGACTGACCCGCCAGGCTCCTCTACCCACGGGGAATCTCCAGGCAGACTTATAGGAGTAGGTTGCCATTTCCTTCTCCAGGGGATCTTCCCAACCCAGGGATGGATCGCATGTTTCCTGCATTGCAAGTGAATTCTTTACTGCTGAGCCACCAGGGAAGCCCAAAATAATACTTAAATATACCAATTTTAGTGGAATTATGACTTTTTTCTGGGCTTTCCTGGTGGTTCAGCAGTAAGAATTTGCCTGCAATGCAGGAGATGAAGGAGACACGGGTTCAATCCCTGGGTGTGGAGATCCCCTGGAGGAGTGCATTGCAACTCACTCCAGTGTTCTTGCCTAAAGACCCCCATGGAAAGAGTCCCTGGTGGGCTACAATTCATGGGGTTACAAACAGACACAGTTGAAGTGACTGAGCGTGCACATGCATGCATGCATGTGCACACACACACACATGCACACATGGCATTTGTCCTTCACCTGACGTATTTCATGTAGTATAATAAATTCTCCAAACCAGGCTTAAGCAATAAGTGAACCGTGACCTTCCAGATGTTCAAGCTGGTTTTAGTAAAGGCAGAGGAACCAGAGATCAAATTGCCAACATCCGCTGGATCATGGAAAAAGCAAGACAGTTCCAGAAAAACATCTATTTCTGCTTTATTCACTATGCCAAAGCCTTTGATGTGTGGATCACCCTGCTTATTTAACTTATATGCAGAGTACATCATGAGAAATGCTGGAATGGAAGAAGCACAGGCTGTTGTCAGAAGAAATATCAATAACCTCAGATATGCAGATAACACCACCCTTATGGCAGAAAGTAAAGAGGAACTCAAAAGCCTCCTGATGGAAGTGAAAGAGGAGAGTGAAAAAAATTGGCTTAAAGCTCAACATTCAGAAAACGAAGATCATGGTATATGGTCCCATCACTTCATGGCAAATAGATGGGGAAACAGTGGAAACAGTGTCAGATTTTATTTTTCTGGGCTCCAGAATCACTGCAGATGGTGACTGCAGCCATGAAATTAAAAGACGCTTCCTCCTTGGAAGAAAAGTTATGACCAACCTGCTGCTAAGTCACTTCGGTTGTGTCCGACTCTGTGCGACCCCAGAGTCGGCAGCCCACCAGGCTCTGCCGTCCCCGAGATTCTCCAGGCAAGAACACTGGAGTGGGTTGCCATTTCCTTCTCCAATGCATGAAAGTGAAAAGTGACAGTGAAGTCGCTCAGTCATGTCTGACTCTTAGCAACCCCATGGAATGCAGCCCACCAGGCTCCTCCATCCACTGGATTCTCCAGGCAAGAGTACTGGAATGGGGTGCCATTGCCTTCTCCAATGACCAACCTAGACAGCATATTCAAAAGCAGAGACATTACTTTGCCAACAATGTTCCGTCTAGTCAAGGCTATCATTTTTCCTGTGGTCATGTATGGATGTGAGTTGGACTGTAAAGAAAGCTGAGCGCTGAAGAATTGATGCATTGAACTGTGGTGTTGGTGAAGACTTGAGAGTCCCTTGGACTGCAAGGAAATCCAGCCAGTTCAATCTAAAGGAGATCAGCCCTGGGTGTTCTTTGGAAGGAATGATGCTAAAGCTAAAACTCCAGTACTTTGGCCACCTCATTTTAAGAGTTGACTCATTGGAAAAGACTCTGATGCTGGGAGGGATTGGGGGCAGGAGGAGAAGGGGACGACAGAGGATGAGATGGTTGGATGGCATGAACTGAACTGAACTGAATATTAATACATTATATTATTAACACACACACATGAGTTTTCTAATGTAATATTAGCTTTCTCATTGCAAACAATCATCACTAGGGGTTAAGAAGAAATGAACCTCATGGTAGGTAATACTCAACAAAACCTATGGTTTGAAAGTTTATTCCTAATATTCATCAATGTTAACTTATTGCTATTTTCTTCTTCAATTCAAAGATGATAGATAGCCACATAAGAAATCAATATGAGCAATGTCTCATTTTTAGATTTGGCAGGTTGATTCCAAATCGCTGATTAGTTCTGCTTGAAGGGACAGGTCATTATGAACTATTAGAGAGCTCAGTTATTCGTAACAGACATTTTCATGGTGAGAATGAGTAAGAGCAATATTCCTATACTTCATAAAACAGCTGTTGCAGTTTGGAAGTATATAGGAAATAAAAATCTATAGAAGTACCTTTTTGCATTTATATTTCATTTGGGGAGCAGTCATCTCATGTTTTAGGAGTTCTAGCTTCATTCAGATTATTCGTTTATTCAGCAAGCATTTATTGAGTGTCCAGCATGAATCTGAGGGCTCAAAAATAAATAAAAGTTGCCTCCTGTTAGCATGCTGCATTTCTGAATCAATTTATTTTTAGCCTACAACTCATTTTTATAAAAGACAGTTCCTATACAATTATTTAAACCTATTTAAATTCTAAAGCAAATGAAACAGTGTTAACAAAAGATAACAATATATTTTAATTACCCATATGCCTCAAGCGTCTGGCTGGAATGCGGGAGACCCGGGTTCGATCCCTGGGTAGGGAAGATCCCCTGGAGAAGGAAATGGCAACCCACTCCAGTACTCTTGCCTGGAGAATCCCACGGAGGGAGGAGCCTGGTAGGTTACAGTCCGTGGGGTCGCAAAGAGTCGGACACGACTGAGCCGACTTCACTCACTCACTCACTCACATGCCTCACAAGCACTAGAAAATTCTAACATGAGCTTGAGCCATCTTCTAACTCACCCCATCACAGAGTCTCTTAATTAACATTTCTTGCTATGGGGCTAGAAGTCCTGTATATTTTCCAGAAGTTATAAACGAAAAAGTTCAAAAGTTTCTAATAAAGTAAAATAACCTCCTAGGAACAGGAAGGAGAAGGCAATGGCACCCTACTCCAGTACTCTTGCCTGGAAAATCCTATGGTTGGAGGAGCCTGGTGGACTGCCCTTGCACAGAGTCAGACAGGACTGAAGCAACTTAGCAGCAGCAGGAACAGGAAACATAGATAAGGAGGATTGATTTTCCCCCCTTTATTTTCTTTTTATTGTATCTATATGAGAAGATAGATGTTAGGGTAACCGAGTTGTGACAATCATTTCACAATCTATGTTAATCCAACCATTATGCTATATGCCTTAAGCTTATATGGTGAAATGTTAGTTATTTCTCAGTAAAACTGAGAAAAAATGATGGCTTTTAATTTAGCATTTACTACAAAAGATACTTTCAAAAGTTATATAAAATATGTAGAAATATATCCCATTATAAAAAATCATTTTAACAATGAATGGGAATTCACCCAAATTTTTATTCCCTCTTTAATACAAACCACACAAGGAGTAGATGATATTTTATGTTGAATAATTTATGCTTAATAAATTATTGTTAAACATAATAATATCATGTTCAACAATAATTTATGCTAGAATGTTTTTAATAAAATATATTTCATATATTTTAATATATATAAATATATATTAATACATTTGTAGTATAATATTAGGTTCAATATTATAATTAATATAAAAATAACTTAAATATTTTGCCCAAATATTGTAAACTTAAAACCTGAAGTTTTTTGCATTCTTCACCTAAATCAATGGCCTTTTTAACGAACTCTTCTTTTCTTCCTTTTCCCTTTTTCTTTAGAACTTATTTGAAGACCACAGTGTTTAGTATCTGTAAGTCTTGTAAATGTATTTGGACAAGCAATAAATTTCTGACTTGAAATAAAAACAGGTAAATCTGGGGTGTGGATGTGTATTTTCCTCTGGATGTTCCTCTAAATTAGAGTCTAGATAATATTGATAATGGGAGAGGAAAAGGTCTTATTTGAGAGTAAAAACGTTTTTGGACCTCTATAGTACTCTGATATGACTGAGGCCAAAGTAGTATCATTTGAGTTTCCAGGAAAAATACAGAACCTAATATTTATTAAATACCTCCAGGTGGTGCTAGTGGTAAGAATATGCCTGCCAAGGCAGGAGATGCAAGAGATGCAGGTTTGATCCCTAGGGTGGAAAGATCCCTAGAGTAGGAAGTGGCAATTCACTCCAGTTTTCTTGCCTGGAAACTTTCATGGACAGAGGAGCTTGGTGGACTACAGTCTATGGGGGCACAGAGAGTCTGACATGAATAAGCAACTGAGCACACATATGTCAATCATTTTATTAATCTTACCCTAAGTCCCTTGGAGCCCATATTCTTTATAAGTTATCCCCTATTGTGAGATGCAAACAAGAATTTTCACACCTGGAAAATACTCATATTTTCTTTGATCTTTGTCAGTTTCAGGCAAGGGCAACTGATCAGCTCATTTCTCTTGACAACCCACTGATGAGTAGTAGCTACTTAGGACATGATGATAAAAGATTTCTCAGGCTGAGGCTGAGTTCTACTGGAGGAAGCTGGCTGGTGATGTCTGTGTTCCTGGGAGGAGTAGGTGATGTGAGTGCATACTATTTTCTCTGACTTAGATACTGCAAACAATGCAGTGTATCTGCCTCTAATGCTTAATTCTGTAACATAAATCCAATGAGCAGAATATACCTCCCAGATTTTGCAGACAATGTAAGAAAATCTTTACAAACATACAATTTGATATTACTTTGTCTCCATTTGTCTAATCTTATCCATATATTTAACAACTTACTACAGCTTTTCCTATGATGTGTTTTTAAAAATGGATATATAGAGCAATAAATAGGAAAAGGCAAATCTAAAATATTATCAAATAAGAAATGACAGATCTAAAATTAAAAATCAATATTTAATCAACTTAATGCATTATCGACAGGTAAGGCTGAGTTTACTATTTCTGTATACTTTCATCATGAATAAAAAGAAGCTCATAATTGAGTAAGATTCATGATTTATCATAGGCCACAAGAATCCATAACTTGTTCCAGCTTTCATATTCCCATTAGCATGAATATTTGTGAAATATCAGACAGTTTCAGCACTGATGGTCAATTAAAGAATATAGATATAGATATGAGATGAGAACTTAGAAGTTCACATCCTAAAAATCAAGTTTAATTTGGAAGCTATAAACAGCCAAAGAACTTAGGTCTTTAACATAAAACTGCTACTTTCATTGCCTCTCATGTTGAAAGAACTGAAAATTAAATTCAAACCTCTTCCCATGATTTTCCAGGTCAAAATCCAGTCCTGCCTACCCCCTCTGATGTTAGCACCCGCCACTCTCCTCATTTCTACTTTGCTCCTGAAGCTCTAAAGTTATCTCCAATCTCCTGAGTCATTGAAGCTTGTTCCAGCCTCAAGGCTTGGGTACTTCTTATTTCCCTTGTCTAAATGGCTCTTCCCCAAATTTTCATAAGATTGGCATATCTTGTCATCTAGGTCTCAGCTCAAATCACACATCCTCAGAAAGATCTGACCTGATGTTCCTTTGTCTCTGCTCACTATCAGTCTCATTATCTTGTTAACCTCAACCACTATTTTTAAATATCTTAGTCTTTCAATTATTTATGATTATTGTCTGCCTTCATCCATCAGAAAGTAAGCTCCAGATAGGCATGATTTATGTCAATATTGGTTATTCCTACATCTCCAGAGGTAAGACCCAAGGGCTAGGAAAATACTTATTAATAAGAGTTGAGATAATAAATAAAAGAACAAAGAACTGAATATGAATACTTTCCTCATTCTATTTTAATACCAGAATTTTTTCGGTTCTGATAAGGTAAAGTATTAGACAACATTCCCAAGATAAAAGCAACACTGAACTGCATAGAGTTGATTCTTTAATAATTCTATGGTGAATTTTCTTATTTAGAATCTCAGCTCTGTACCATTGACAGCTCTTGTTGGAAGGCACTTTATAGACTGCCTTCTTTCTTGACTTGGTTTGTGCTAACTTCCAGAAGTTTTCTAATGCTATATCACAATAAACTTGATTAGTGAAGAAAAGTATACGTAACTATTAGAATGAAGATTTTATACAGTAGTTGCTGGCAGGTTCTTTAGTAACAACAGTGTAGACTACTGTAATACGTGCTCAGTGCTCAGTTGCTCAGTCATGTCTAACTCTTTTTGCAACCCCATGGATTGTAGCCCGCTAGGCGCCTCTGTCCAAAAGATTTTTCAGGAAAGAATACTGAGGTGGGTTGCCATTTCCTCTTCCAGGGGATCTTCATGACCCGGGGATCAAATCTTGCATCACCTGCATTGCCAGGTAGAGAAGATTTACCACTGAGCCACCTGGGAAGCCACTGTAATAGAGATGACATTAATTCAGAAATTTTCCTTATTCTGAGACCTAGATGACAAGATATGCCAATCTTATGAAAATTTGGGGAAGAGCCACTTAGACAAGGGAAATAAGAAGTACACAAGCCTTGAGGCTGGAACAAGCTTCAATGACTCAGGAGATTGGAGATAACTTCAGAGCTTTCCTTATTCTATCAGCCCTGTGAGTGTGTCCAAGTATGTATAATAGCTCTTTATCAACTTTACCATGTCGCTTACTCCTTGGAAGAAAAGTTATGACCAGTCTAGATAGTATATTCAAAAGCAGAGACATTACTTTGCCGACTAAGTTCCATCTAGTCAAGGCTATGGTTTTTCCTGTGGTCATGAATGGATGTGAGAGTTGGACTGTGAAGAAGGCTGAGCACCAAAGAATTGATGTTTTTGAACTGGGGTGTTGGAGAAGACTCTTGAGAGTCCCTTGGACTGCAAGGAGATCCAACCAGTCCATTCTGAAGGAGATCAGCCCTGGGATTTCCTTGGAAGGAATGATGCTCAAGCTGAAACTCCAGTACTTTGGCCACCTCATGCGAAGAGTTGACTCATTGGAAAAGACTCTGGGAGGGATTGGGGGCAGGAGGAGAAGGGGACGACAGAGGATGAGATGGCTGGATGGCGTCACTGACTCGATGGATGTGAGTCTGAGTGAACTCCGGGAATTGGTGATGGACAGGGAGGCCTGGCATGCTGCGATTCATGGGGTTGCAAAGAGTCGGACACGACTAAGCAACTGAACTGAACTGAACTGAATATGAAAGAAGTGACTAGAGTGCATGCAAAATAAACATTAGCCTAATACACGATCAAAAACTAAGAGCTTCAAATATACTATACTTGTAAATTTCTGTATAATAGACCTAGATTTTCACTACTTTAGACCTCAAAGATATTTGGAAATGTAAAATTATCATAAAGCAATCTGATATTTATCAAGTACCTTTTAAACATTAGGAGTATTCACACTTGTATAAAAGACTCTCTTCTCTCTGAGAGTGTGTTAGGCAGTATCAGGTTATATTTAAGAGAACAAAACCTCAAAATAACAGATATAAACACAGTAGAAACTTATTTCCCCCAAGTAAAATAAGCCTAGAAAGGGTTAGTATAGGGTTGCTCAGTGTGGCACAGCGTCAGCGACCTAGGGTTCTTCTGTAACGCTTCACTACCATCCTTAGCATGCGGCTTCCATATCATATTCTGATGGCTAGTCTATTGCCAGTTCCCCAATACAATTGGGAGAGTGAAGAAAGGATCAAAGGATGATGAACTTCTCCTTTTTATTTAACATCTCCTTTTTAAGGAGAACTTACATTAACAACTCATTACACAGACAATTCACACAGATGCACAGGAAATTTAGGACATAGGGTCATATTCATGTGCCTAGCTAATTTTAGTTTCTAGTTTTAAGGAAGAAAGAGAGATAAGATATTTAGGGGAAATAGAAGTAAAGAGTAAACATATATAAAGAGTAAAACATAAAGAAAGTACCAGTGAAATATCTAATATCTCAATTATTATTTTGGGTAGTAAATCAGAGTACATAAGAGATTAAAGCCTTGGAGTTAGATCACCTGAATTTAAAGTTTGGGTCCATCTTTATTTGCATTAATGAACTTGGATAACTATTTAAACTTTCCAAGTCTCAGTTTCTTAGCCATAAATAGAGAATAATATTAGCATGTATCTTTCAGAGTGCTATTGAGATGATTAACTATAATGACGGACATACAACTTGCTCACCTTTAGCACTCAATAAGTACTGATATGATGATAGTGGTAACAGCAGAAGTAATGATAGTAGTAGTAGTAGTATAATTATAGAAACATTTATGATTATTATAATTAGTAGCAGAGAATGTTTGAGAAGCTTCATAGAATAGGAAGTACTGGAGAAAGACCAGGTTGGTCACATTGAATTTACAAAGCTAGAAAGGAAAGGGACTTCCCAGATGAGCATAACAATACATGAAGACCAGTACAAGATTAATCTGCAGTGATCAAACCTTCCATCGGTTCATCACAAAAGGATTTAAAGCACTTGGGAGACTGAAGCTTGTTGGATTCAGATATAAGCATTGTGTAATGATTTAATTATTAATACAATTATTCCATTGCAGAAGGTTATCTGAGCTGCTAATTAGGAAAACACAAATTTTGAGCTGTATTAGTAAGACTATAGTTAAATAAAATCCTTAGATATCACCTTTTATCACATTTTTACTTTGGATAATATAACAATAATTTCAATGCTACCAAAAATCTAACAATCCTCACTGCTGGTAAACCATTGAATGAAAGTATGGTCATGATACCTATTTTGAATCCGGTATTTGAGAATGTATGTGTATATATGCATATCCCCAATCTTTTCTCCACAATGTGAGGAGCTTTGGGATACCTTCAGTTGTAATTATTTATTTTAGCCTAAAACAGTAAAATGTGCACCTGGGTGTGAATGTTTCATCTTCCCACCATTGGAAATCCCTTGAAAAATTCTAACCTATTCGAAAGCCTAATTTAAAATCAATATGCATGTATTTTCTTTCATCTTTAAAATATGCAAAAATAAGCTGTTTCTCAGTGATGAAGAACTAAACAGTAGCTTGAAATGTCACTTATTTGAATTTCATAAGTCAGTCTTTCCCTATACCTTTTTTCCCTCCCTGTGCTGTCACTCAGAGAATTTCAGGCAAACAGTTGGAAACTAAGCAAAGTCCTCTGCAAGGTCTGAGTCTTAATCACACAGTTTATTGGATAGATGTGACGTGATTACCATCAACTAATGTTATTTTTATCCCTTACTTTGCACCAGCCACTCTTCTAATACCTTCACAGTTTCCCTCTCAGCTAATCCTCATCAGAATCAGATGAGGTGAACTCTGTGATTGTACCAATTTCAGAGCCCAGATAACTGAGACACAGAGAGAATAAGGACTTCGGCCAATGGCATGCAGGTGATAAATGGTGGAAATGGGATTACAACCCATCCAGCCTGCCTCTATGTAGCACACACCTAACCTCTGCATTACTCTGCCTGTCCTGCACATAGATCCACGTTCATGCCCCCTGGGTAGAGAGAAATTTTTCCTTCCTTAGTTGAGAACTGTTTTATAACATTTTATTTCCACAAAGCTAATTGTTTTTTATGTGTCATCTGTGGTTCCATTCCTCAGTTCTACAAATTATGGGCTGAAAGTACTATATATATAGGCTATAGACAACATATTGGTGAGCCCACATTCACACTACAGACTTCAGTTATATGCAGAGAAATGACACAGTAACATATTTGATTTTCTCACAAAAAAATCTATTTCAGTGTCTTCACACCTGCATGATACATAGTGCACTGTTTTCCAAGGTAGACGAGGAAAAATACTGTGCATGGAAAAATACTGGCTGCTGTGTGTGTGTGTGCGTGTGTGCGTGTGCATATGCGTGTGTGTGTGTGTGTGTGTGAAACCAGCTGGATTACAAAATAAAAATGCTACATCTGATAAAAAGCTACGGGAGCCACACAAGCACCTAGCAGAGGGCATGCAGAGTTTCTTAAAAATCCCTTGTTGTTTTAACAAACACACATCATCATAGCCCGTTTTGACAGCCAAATAGTGCCACCACCACAGAGTCCAGATGAAAAGAAAAAGCGCAATTGAATGTAAATGGGAAAACCCATTTATAATATCATTCTAGATGTAGAATGAACATATACCAATCTAATCGAGATGGTAAATAGATTTTTCAGTCTCTCGAAACCTTTATGGAAAGAGGATTTGAATGTACATGAAAGGAACAGGGAGACGTTTTTCATCATAGGAAAAAGAATTACATGTGCACATACATATGCAGACATTAGATAAAGAGCACACTGATTTATCGTCTAGTTTCCAATGCAAATTCATTCCTCAGTTTATCCAAGTGGACTGCTTGAGATTTATTATAAAGGAAGGATGATGGGTATCTCCAAAGAATCGAGTATTTTACAATAATAGAGTAGTGTTGTATACATTTAATTAATGCCAAATATCCCTGAAAATAAAGAGAAGGTGGAACTTTCTCAAAGAGCAATCAACCTGGGAAAGGCTTTATAATTTGTCTTCACACACATCTTCTCCAAATAGGCACCCAAGGTAGTTTTGGAAACATACTCTGCTGTATCATTACCCACTTGACTCTCAGTGGCTTCCTGTTACTTTTAGAATGGAAACAATGCTTATGAGACTCTGTATATCCCTTCTCCTGACAACCATGAGGTTCCAATTCATAACTCCCCACCTCACACTCCAAGCCCGTCAATCTTTTTTTTCATTTGCTAAAAAAAACACGTGCTTTCTTCTGCTTAAGGCCATTCACCAAGTCTCCTTACAGCTGTTACCTCAGTACCTAGTTGAAAATATGATGACTGAGTGCATGCTACCTCCTTTTTCTGCTATGTTCTCTCCCCTTTCATTCTTTTTTCAATTGGAAGATAATTGCCTTACAAGGCTGTGGTGGACTCTGCTGTAAATCAGTGTGAATCAGTCATAATTATATATATTTGCACCTCCATTCCCCCACCCTATTCCACCCCTCTAGGTCGTCACAGAGCACTAGGCTAGGGTCCCTGTGTTATACAGCAGCTTTCCGCTAATTATCTATTTTACACATGATCATGGATATATATGTTAATGCTATTTTGTCAACCTGTTCTACCTTCTCCTTCCCCTGCTGTGTCCACTGGACCATTCTCTATGTCTGCATCTTCATTTCTTCTCCGTAATTATATGCATCAGTACTATTTTTCTATACCCCATATAGATGCATTAATATATGATATTTGTTTTTCTCTGACTTACTTTACTCTACATAACAGGCTCTGGATTCATCCACCTCACTACAACTGACTCAAATTTATTCCTTTTTATGGCTGAGTAATATTCCAGTGTGTGTGTGTGTGTGTGTGTGTGTGTGTGTGTGTGTGTGTGTATACTTCTTTATCCATATATATATATATACACACAATTTCTTTATCCATTCATCTGCTGATGGACATCTAAGTTTCTTCCATGTCCTAGCTATTGTAAATAGTGTTGCAATGATCCACCTCCTAGAGTGCTGCTGCTGCTGCTGCTGCTGCCGCTAAGTCACTTCAGTTGTGTCCAACCCTGTGCGACCCCAAAGATGGCAGCCTACCAGGCTCCACCATCCCTGGGATTCTCCAGGCAAGAACACTGGAGTGGGTTGTCATTTCCTTCTCCAATGCATGAAAGTGAAAAGTGAAAGAAGTCGCTCAGTCGTGTCCGACTCTTAGCGACTCCATGGACTGCAGCCTACCAGGCTCTTCCATCCATGGGATTTTCCAGGCAAGAGTACTGGAGTGGGGTGCCATTGCCTTCTCCTAGAGTAATGGGAATAAAAACAAAAATAAACAAATGAGACTTAATTAACCTTAAAAGCTTTTGCACAGCAAAGGAAAAAAATTTAAAAAGAATGAGAGAAAATGATTGCAAATGAAGCAACTGAAAAATGATTAATCGCCAAAATATGTAAGGAGCTCATACAGCTCAATATCAGAAAAATGACCCAATTTTAAAAATAGACAAAAGACCTAAACAGACATTTCTCCAAAGAAGACATACAGATGGCCAACAACTACATTAAAGATGCTCAACCTAGCTCATTATGAGGGAAATGCAAATCAAAACTACAATGAGGTATCACTTCACATCAATGAGAATGGCCATCAACAAGAAAACTATAAACAATTAATGTTGGAGAGGGTGTAGAGAAAAGGGAACCCTACTGCACTGTTGGTGGGAATGTAAATTGGTACAGCCACTATGGAGAATAGTACAGATATTCCTTAACAAACCAGGAATAAAACTACCATATGACGCAGCAATCCCACTACTGGACATAAACCCTGAGAAAACCACAATTGTAAAAGACACATGCACCCCCAGTGTTCACTGCAGAACTATTTACAATAGCCAGGGCATGGAAGCAACCTAAATGTCCCCTTGCATTTTTAACTTGGGGAAGCCTTCTCTTAGTCTACCATCCAGTGGTACCACATCCATTTCTTCATGGCACTGATCAAAACTTGTAATTCCACATTTATTTCTGGAATAGTTTGATTAGTACCCACTTACTTTACTAAACTCTTACTTCATGAGAAGAGCAGCCAAGCCATTTTTTCCTCATCATGGTTTCCTTAGCAACTCTTAAATGTTTGTTGAATATATGAGTGAGTAAACTAATGAATAAATGAACAGCAAAAGAAAAATTCTAGGAAGAGTAAAGTCCTCCAACATTTTTATAAAGTAACCTAGGTATCACATTCACAGTCAAATAAAGGAAGCAGATAGAACTCTATTGGCACCATTTATCATTACCACTGGCTAATGGTAAAATACTTGGAAGTATACAACTTAAAATCTGCTGTGAAATCTAAATACTTTTGGACTATTTCTCTACTAACAGTTTCCAAGTAAATTATATACTTGCTACCTGTCTTTTCTGCACAGCATGTGGGATCCTAGTTTGCAGACCAGGCATTGAATTTGTGCCTCCTGCAGTAGAAGCACAGAGTTAGTTTTTGTTTAACTACTGGGCCATCAGTGAGGCCCCACATGTTTTATTAATGGTTGTATTTCTGATACTTTAACTTTGGACTAAGGAAAAAAAATCTCATCCATTTCCAGGAGGAGCAGCATAGCTTCTGGGTCAAAGGAATTGGTTAAAAATTATTGGGACTCTACAAAAATACAAGAAAAATGATTTTTCCATTTTATTTTATTCGAAAGTATATAGCTGAATACTTGAAATGATGATTTCCAAGCATTGCTTTAAAAATAGTGTCCTCAAGCAAATGTACTGGGCTCCTCTGTCCATGGGATTCTCCAAGCATAAATACTGGAGTGGATTGCCATGCCCTTCTCCAGGCAACTCAGGTACTGAACCCAGGTTTCCCACATTCCAGGCAGATTCTTTACCATCTGAGTGACCAGGGAAGCTAATAGCTTGCAGTAGTAGTAGCTAAATTAATGTCTTTATAAATTAAAGAAGTCAATGAGTCAGAGACTTTAGAATTGTAAATGAACTTCAATAAAACCTCAAGATACAAGCTCAATTAAATTGTATAAGAACATCTTTGTTTCCCTCTTTATTTTGCACACTCCTGTAGTATTTATCTTTCTGGGAGAAATACAGATATTTGAAAGGGGCCGCCTTTATGTTATTGTCTCTTCAGTTCAGTTCAGTTCAGTTCAGTCTCTCAGTCGTGTCCGACTCTTTGCGACCACATGAACCTCAGCACACCAGGCCTCCCTGTCCATCACCAACTCCCAGAGTTCACTCAGACTCGCGTCCATAGAGTCAGTGATGCCATCCAGCCATCTCACCCTCTGTCGTCCCATTCGCCTCCTGCCCCCAGTCCCTCCCAGCATCAAAGTCTTTTCCATTGAGTCAACTCTTCGCATGAGGTGGCCAAAGTACTGGAGTTTCAGCTTTAGCATCATTCCTTCCAAAGAAATCCCAGGGCTGATCTCCTTCAGAATGGACTGGTTGGATCTCTTTGCAGGCCAAGGGACTCTCAAGAGTCTTCTCCAACACCACACTTCAAAAGCAGCAATTCTTTGGCACTCAGCTTTCTTCACAGTCCACCTCTTACATCCATACATGACCACTGGAAAAACCATAGCCTTGACTAGATGGACCTTAGTTGGCAAAGTAATGTCTCTGCTTTTGAATATGCTATCTAGGTTGGTCATAACTTTCCTTCAAAGGAGTAAGCATCTTTTAATTTCATGGCTGCAGTCACCATCTGCTGTGATTTTGGAGCCCAGAAAAATTAAGTCTAACACTGTTTCCACTGTTTCCCCATCTATTTCCCATGAAGTGATGGGACTGGATGCCATGATCTACGTTTTCTGAATGTTGAGCTTTAGGACAACTTTTTCACTCTCCTCTTTCACTTTCATAAGAGGCTTTTAGTTCCTCTTCACTTTCTGCCATGAGGGTGGTGTCATCTGCATAAAGCATTTGCCATATGTTGTCAAATGAATCATTTTTATTTATTTCACAGGGTTTCTATGTCAACCATTAATTAAAATTAGAGTGAGCTTGTTATAAGGGTTTGCACCCTAGAGCAAAATCTCATCTGAAGTGGGATTCTGACTTTTACAGAGTTCTTACTCAACTCAAACAAAAACATGTTGATACCTCAAGTTTCGAGAATACACGTTTGCTGAAATTCTTAAATATGTCAGTGATGTCCATTTTAATGTTGTAGGACATATTCCCTATGTTTTAAAAGATTGTGAGGTTCATACCCATTTAAGGGAAATTAGAAAATAATTTAGGATTTTGTAGTTTTCAAAAAGAAAAAGTATCAGGAACATACAATTGATTTCTTCTGTTTGCCATTTCTTCTTTATTCAGTTCAAAATTTTATTTCCACCCCCTTTCTGGTCTTTTGAAAAGCCCAATCAACTTTCAACTCATAACTGTTTTTTGTCTATTTTTTTTTGAAAATACACTGCCTTGAGAGTTTTTCCAGAGATAAGAGAACACATTTTTAAAAGAAAAAACCCTGTACTTTATAGTCTTTTAACTGATGAAGTTTTTCTATTTTATTTATTCACTTATGTTTGGAAGTGCTGATGTT
Source organism: Nanger dama (assembly GCA_917880005.1). NCBI lineage: Eukaryota > Metazoa > Chordata > Mammalia > Artiodactyla > Bovidae > Nanger > Nanger dama. The sequence goes on along the minus strand of CAKJTW010000016.1, from coordinate 34,237,542 downwards.
TGTTTGGCTATTCAAAGATGGGAAGAAATACAAAGTTTAGCTCCTAATTTAATTTTAAAAATGAAAAGTAGGTCAAAAATCATTGCACTGAAACTGGTTCAAATAACCTCTAATGGGTAACACAGGGATGATCATTAATCTGGCACGATTTTTGTTCTTGCAGCTTTAGTATTTTGCCTACAGTACATGTTCAGCAATAAGGGCAGTCTCTGATAAACAGTAATTTTTGTGTTGTCTTGCAGAGTCAGGAAATGGATTATCCTTGTTGTACAAGCATTGAGTTTAATTAAACAATCAATTATTCATTAAGGCCCTATTTAGGTTCAGCACTGCACTGGGTGCTTTGGAGAAAAAAATAAGTACAAAGTAGTGCCTGTGCTTAAGTATGAAATATTGACTAAGGCACTCATGCTAACTAAGGGGAGAAAAAATGAGATATAAAGTTTTGACAAAAATGAGGACTACGGTAATTATCAAAGGCTCCAAGGAGGAGTTGGGATATGATGTGGATAGTGAGGAGTACATGGGAAATTATTTTGCTGGCAACATGTTTCAAGGAAGGAGAATAAAACTTATTGGAAGCCTATATTCCACAGTAATGCAATGAGAATACAACAAACATATGCTTACTGTTAAATGATATGGGGAAACATCAACTTAGATAACTTAATAGTCCGTTACATCTTTACATACACAAATGAAATTCACTAAAGTATTTTAAAACTCTTAGTATCTGATAGAAGGATTATTTCCTTCTCTATAATTTTAATAACAGCTCTTTTAAAGATTAGATTTATCTAAAGTCTGTTGTTACCAAATCTTTCAAAGTGTATATATATATATATATATATATATATATATTTTGTTTTGAAAACATACAGTGGTGTTTCCTGGACATGCTTCATCTCTATTCATAACTTTACTTAACACAAATAAAACATTAATGCTTCAGCCAACAATAGTTACTTATAGTGTTATCATTTTGGAATGATACTAAAACAAAGAGAATCTAGGTCACACCTATTTAAAGCTCTTCTTAGCATTCAGTAATCTATTTTTGCCATTATATCACTCATTTGCTTTTTGCTTACTTAAAAGGTAAACATTTAATTGTTTCTAGGCTTGAACTTTTTAAAATTTGTGATTTTTGAAGTAATTTTTTACTTATAGCAATGTTGTAGACAGAGTACAGAAAGTTTCCTTATGTTCTTCAGCCATGGTATCATTATCAACATTGAGAAATTAAGAAGGTACAATTTTATGAACTAAACTATAAACATTATTTGGATTTCCCCACATTTTCCACTAATGCCTTCTTTTCTTGTTTCAGGATCCAATCCAGGTTATCATATTCATTTACTCATTATATTCCCTTTGTTATTGTTGTTCAGTTGCTAAGTCATGTCAGACACTTTGCAATGCTATAGACTGCAACAGGCTTCCTTCACTATCTCCCTGAGTTTGCTCAAATTTTTATTCATTGATTTGGTGATGCTACCTAACCATCCCATTCTCTGATGACCTATGCTTATTCGCCTTCAATCTTTACCAGCATCACGGTCTTTTCCAAAGAGTTGGTTCTTTGTATCAGGTGGCCAAACTATTGGAGCTTCAGAATCAGTCTGAGCGACCAGGTAAGCCCCTTATATTGCCTTGGTCTCTTACTTCTAACCTGAAATTTCTTTCATCTTTCTTTGTGTTTTCATAAATTTGACACTTTAAAAGAATACTAACAGGACATTTTGTAGAATAGCCTTACATTTGGATCTGTCTAATACTTTCTCCGGTGGCCGAGAGGAGCAACCCAAGGAGCGGTGGCTGTGCAGGTGCAGGAGGGCCTAGAGGAGCTATTGCACACTGAAGGTCAGGAACAGCGGCGGTAAGGAATACCCCTCGTCCAAGGTAAGGAGCAGTGGCTGTGTTTTGCTGGAGAAGTGATGAAGAGATACCCTACGCCCAAGGTAAGGGAAACCCAAGTAAGATGGTAGGTGTTGCAAGAGGGCATCAGAGGGCAGACACACTGAAACCATACTCACAGAAAACTAGTCAATCTAATCACACTAGGACCACAGCCTTGTCTAACTCAATGAAACCAAGCGAGGCCTGCGGGGCAACCCAAGATGGGCGGGTCATGGTGGAGAGGTCTGACAGATTGTGGTCCACAGGAGAAGGTAATGGCAAACCACTTCAGTATTCTTGCCTTGAGAACCCCATGAACAGTATGAAAAGGCAAAATGATAGGATACTGAAAGAGGAACTCCTCAGGTCATTAGTGCCCAATATGCTCCTGGAGATCAGTGGAGAAATAACTCCAGAAAGAATGAAGGGACGGAGCCAAAGCAAAAACAATACCCAGCTGTGGATGTGACTGGAGACAGAAGCAAGGTCCAATGCTGTAAAGAACAATATTGCATAGGAACCTGGAATGTCAGGTCCATGGGCAAATTGGAAGTGGTCAAACAAGAGATGGCAAGGGTGAACGTCGACATTCCGGAATCAGCTAACTAAAATGGACTGGAATGGGTGAATTTAACTCAGATGACCATTATATCTACTGCTGTGGGCAGGAATCCCTCAGAAGAAATGGAGTAGCCATGATGGTCAACAAAAAGTCCAAAATGCAGTACTTGGATGCAGTCTCAAAAATGACAGAAGGATCTCTGTTCGTCTCCAAGGCAAATCATTCAATATTACAGTAATCCAAGTCTATGACCCACCCAGTAACGCTGAAGTAGCTGAAGTTGAACGGTTTTATGAAGACCTACAGGACCTTTAGAACAAACACCCAAAAAGATATCCTTTTCATTATAGGGGACTGGAATGCAAAAGTAGGAAGTCAAGAAACACCTGGAGTAACAGGCAAATTTTGCCTTGGAATGTGGAATGAAGCCGGGCAAAGACTAATAGAGTTTTGCCAAGAAAATGCACTGGTCATAGCAAACACCCTTTTCCAACAACACAAGAGAAGACTCTACATATGGACATCACCAGATGGTCAACACCGAAATCAGATTGATGATATTCTTTGCAGCCAAAGATGGAGAAGCTCTATACAGTCAAAAACAAGACCAGGAGCCGACTGTGGCTCAGATCATGAACTCCTTATTACCAAATTCAGACTGAACTTGAAGAAAGTAGGGAAAACCGCTAGACCATTCAGGTATGACCTAAATCAAATCAGTTATGATTATACAGTGCAAGTGAGAAATAGATTTAAGGGATTCGATCTGATAGACAGAGTGCCTGATGAACTATGGAATGAGGTTCGTGACATTGTACAGGAGACAGGGATCAAGACCATCCCCATGGAAAAGAAATGCAAAAAGCAAAATGGCTCTCTGGGGAGGCCTTACAAATAGCTATGAAAAGAAGAGAAGGAAAAAGCAAAGGAGAAAAGGAAAGATATAAGCATCTGAATGCAGAGTTCCAGAGAATAGCAAGATAGATAAGAAAGCCCTCCTCAGTGATCAATGCAAAGAAATAGAGGATAACAACAGAATGGGAAGGACTAGAGATCTCTTCAAGAAAATCAGAGACACAGAGGGAACATTTCATGCAAAGATGGGCTCGATAAAGGACAGAAATGCTATAGACCTAACAGAAGCAGAAGATATTAAGAAGAGGTAGCAAGAATACACAGAAGAACTGTGAAAAAAAGAGCTTCAAGACCCAGATAATCATGATGGTGTGATCACTCACATAGAGCCAGACATCCTGGAATGCGAAGTCAAGTGGGCCTTAGAAAGCATCACTATTAACAAAGCTAGTGGAGGTGGTGGAATTCCAGTTGAGCTGCTTCAAATCCTGAAAGAGGATGCTGTAAAAGTGCTGCACTCAATATGCCAGCAAATTTGGAAAACTCAGCAGTGGCCACAGGACTGGAAAAGGTCAGTTTTCATTTCAATACCAAAGAAAAGCAGTGCCAAAGAATGCTCAAACTACCACACAATTGTACTCATCTCACATACTAGTAAAGTAATGCTCAAAATTCTCCAAGCCAGGCTTCAGCAATACGTGAACCATGAACTTCCTGATGTTCAAGCTGGTTTTAGAAAAGGCAGAGGAACCAGAGATCAAAGTGCCAACATCCGCTGGATCATAGAAAAAGCAAGAGAGTACCATGAAATATCTATTTCTGCTTTATTGACTATGCCAAAGCCTTTGACTTTGTGGATCACAGTAAACTGTGGAAAATTCTGAAAGAGATGAGAATACCAGACCACCTGACCTGCCTCTTGAAAAAGCTGTATGCAGGTGAGGAAGCAACAGTTAGACCTGGACATGGAACAACAGACTGGTTCCACATAGGAAAAGGAGTACATCAAGGCTGTATATTGTCACCCTGCTTATTTAACTTATATGCAGAATATATCATGAGAAACGCTGGACTGGAAGAAACACAAGCTGGAATCAAGATTGCTGGGAGAAATATAAAAAACCTCAGATATGCAGATGACACCACCCTTATGGCAGAAAGTGAAGAGGAACTGAAAAGCCTCTTGATGAAAGTGAAAGAGGAGAGTGAAAAAGTTGGCTTAAAGCTCAACATTCAGAAAACGAAGATCATGGCATCTGGTCCCATCACTTCATGGGAAATAGATGGGGAAGCAGTGGAAACAGTGTCAGACTTTATTTTGGGGGCTCCAAAATCACTGCAGATGGTGACTGCAGCCATGAAATTAAAAGATGCTTACTCCTTGGAAGAAAAGTTATGACCAACCTAGATAGCATATTCAAAAGCAGAGACATTACTTTGCTGACTAAGGTCCGTCTAGTCAAGGCTATGGTTTTTCCAGTAGTCATGTATGGATGTAAGAGTTGGACTGTGAAGAAGGCAGAGTGCCAAAGAATTGATGCTTTTGAACTGTGGTGTTGGAGAAGACTCTTGAGAGTCCCTTGGACTGCAAGGAGATCCAACCAGTCCATTCTGAAGGAGATCAGCCCTGGGATTTCTTTGGAAGGAATGATGCTAAAGCTGAAACTCCAGTACTTTGGCCACCTCATGCGAAGAGTTGACTCATTGGAAAAGACTCTGATGCTGGGAGGGATTTGGGGCAGGAGGAGAAGCGGCTGACCGAGGATGAGATGGCTGGATGGCATCACTGACTCTATGGACGCGAGTCTGAGTGAACTCTGGGAGATGGGGATGGACAGGGAGGCCTGGCAAGCTGCGATTCATGGGGTTGCAAAGAGTCAGACACGACTGAGTGACTGAACTGAACTGAATACTTTCTCATAGTTAAACTGAGGTTATGTAATTTTGGAAACAGTACTATCCAGTGCTCTTCTAATGTCGTCATATCAGAGGGTACATAGTATCAAAAGAAGTTGCTCAGTCCTGGCCAACCCTTTGCAACCCCATGGACTTTATCCTACCAGGCTCCTTTATGACTAGGAATGTTAACCTTGTTCCTTTGGTTAAGATAGTTTCTCTCAGAGTTTTCAATATAAAGTTACTATTTTTCTTTGTCTATATTCTCCCTTTTAGAAGTGATATATTAAGTCCATCTCATACTTAAGGGGAGGAAAATTAGATAATATTTCCTTTGAGAGCATTTTTATACATCTGTGGACTTATGTTAACACTATCACAATGTTAATAAATTCTTTGTGTATAACACACTTTAAGACTATATAACTATGCTGATTGTCCTTGAAATTTTTACCACTAATTTTAGCTTTCACCAGTGGACCTTGCCTGCAGCAACGAATACTATCACAGTTTAAAGGTAGCCTTCCATTTCCTTCATTCTGTCTATATTCACTAACTAGAATAATTCTATAAGGAAGGTTTAACACATTTATTTGTTTATTCAGTCAATCATGTAATTATAACAGTACAGATTTGTGAATATTCATTTTATTCTTTGGGTTATATTCCAGTACTATAATTATTTAATTGGTTGGTTTTATCATTCCAGCTTTGGCTATGGGAGAGTTTTCAAGTTGCTCCTGTGCCCATTTGACATGCTCCCATGCTCTTTGTCTCTTCTCCTTCTTCCTCATTTGTAACACCTCCTTCATCTATGGCATCACAAGATGCATGAAGTTCATATCATATTTTCCCTGCTCAAGTGCTGAAATCAACAATCTCTGCTAGGAACCCTTAATTCTTTTATTGGAGGATAATTTCTAGAGACCAAGATCTGATCCCTGGGTGTGTTCACTGCTACTGTGATGTTACTGCTGTGGAAATAAATGAAACCAGCCAGAGGAGAATAAGTACTTTAGTGGTTCAGACAGTATCTGCCTGTGATATAGGAGACCTGGGGTTCAATCCCTGGGTCAGGAAGATCCCCTGGAGAATGGAACAGCAACCCACTCCAGTATTTTTGCCTGGAGAATCCCATGGACAGAAGAGCCTGATGGGCTACAGTCTGTGGGCTTGCAGAAGAGTCAGACACAACTTAGCGACTAAACAACAATTAGGAATTATAAAGATTTTAACTTTGACAAGGCTATAGCAAGTTTTTTTTTTAAGTTTTATCTCTTAAAATAATTATTAGCACTTGGAGGTGTTTAAAAACCTTAAAAAGAATTTATGACGTTTTTCATTCCTCTTAGAATATGCAAATATTAAATAAGAATATTCATGGAAACATTTAAAAATGAATACCCACAAATAATTCCTCATATTATTAATATTTACTGTACTACTGTTTACAAGTGAATTCAATGTTCTTCTTATAATTCAATTGGAATATCAAGAAAAAGACTATTTTGGAAAAGCAAAGCTGGTGAGGTAACAAAAATACTTCTTTCTATTGGCACATTATCCATTTAGCTTATTAATAAAGATATGGAAAATTTACATCATTAATATTACAAAAAGTATGCTTTGTTTTGGTAAGATAGAGAAACAATTTATTTATGTAAACTATTTTAATTAAAACTACTTAACAGATATATTATGACATTAACAAATTCTTTATGAAAGTATTGTATGAATATAATACCCATGCTATATGTTATTCTTTTACCCCTCATTCTTCCCCAACCCCTCATTCAAATACAGATCTCCCTCAACTGACAATGGGGTTATATCCATATAAATTCATGCAAACTGAAAATATAGGCATATCTTAGAAATAGCCCAGGCTCAATTCTAGATGACCCCAATAAAGCAAATACCTTAATAAACTGAGTCACACAATTTTTTTTGTTTCCCAAAACATATGAAAATTATGTTTACACTATTGTGTAACATAGACTATAAGGTAGCCTATTACTGTGTAGCCTATTGCTGTGTTTCAACCAATGCTGTATGCAACAGCATTATGTCAAAAATGTGCATACGTTAAATAAAAATGCTTTATTGCTAAAAAAAGGTTAACTATCATTTGCACCTTCAGTGAGTCATTATCCTTTTGCTGGTGGAGGATCTTGCCTCCATGTTGAAGGCTGCTGAGTGATGAGGGTGGCGGTTGCTAAAGGTCGAGGTGTCTGTGGCAATTTCTTGAAATAAGACAGCAATGAAGTATGCAACATCAATTGACTCTTCCTTTCTCTTGAACATTTAGATGCCATTTTAGGGGTATTAGGAGAAGGCAATGGCACCCCACTCCAGCACTCTTGCCTGGAAAATACCATAGACAGAGGAGCCTGGTAGGCTGCCGTCCAGGGGGTCGCGAAGAGTCAGACACTACTGAGCCACTTCCCTTTCACTTTTCACTTTCATGCATTGGAGAAGGAAATGGCAACCCACTCCAGTGTTCTTGCCTGGAGAATTCCAGGGACAAGGGAGCCTGGTGGACTGTCCTCTGTGGGGTCGCACAGAGTTGGACACGACTGAAGCAACTTAGCAGCAGCAGAAGCAGCAGCATAGGGGTATTAATTGATCTGTTTCAGAATAATTGTATCTCCATGAATAGGGAGGGTCAAGCAGAGGAGAGAATGAGGGGGAACAGCTCATTCATGAAGGAGTCAGAACACATATAACACTTATAGATTAAGCTCCCCATCTTGTACGGGTATGTCTCATGGTGCCCCAAACAATTTCAGTAGTAACCTCAAAGATCACATATCACCACAAAAAAATAAAAGTGAAAGTTAGTTGCACAGTGGTGTCTGACTCTGTGATCCCATGGAATTTAGCCTGCCCGGTTCCTCTGTCCATGGAATTCTCGAGGGTAGAGCACTGGAGTGGGTTTTGCCATTTTTTTCTCCAGGAGATCTTCCTTACCCAGGGATGGAGGGATCGAACCTGTGTGTCCTGCAATGCAGGCAGATTCTTTCCCAGTTGAGCCGCTAGGGAAGCCATAGTATCATAATAAACTCAGTAATAAAATTTTTAAATTTTTGAGAATTACCAAAATGTGATACAGAGACATGAAGTGAGCAAATACCATTGGGAAAATGGCACCAATCAACTTGCTGGATGAAGGGTTGCCACAAATTGTTAGTTTGGAAAAAGCACAAGTTATCTGGGGGAGCACAATGAAGCAAAGAACAGTAAAACAAAGGCATGCTTCTTCTGTAAGTCAACATCCATTTAATACACCGAACTCACGAGCATCATGGCTTAGACTAGCCTACTTTACACATGCTCAGAACATATACCGTAGCCTAAAGTTGGACACTAGCCTCTCACACAAAGACTGCATTATAATAAAGTACAGAATATCTACTGTAATTTATTGAAGACTAAACTGAAAGTGAAAAATAGAATGGCTATCTGAGCCCAGAAATTTTGTAAGTGTATTTGTTGCTAATGCCCTTGTGATCACATGGCTGACTGGGAACAGTGGCTTGCCACTCAGGATCATGAGAGAGTACCATACTATATTTCGTGAGCTTGGGAAAAGATTCAAAAACTTGAAGTAGGGTTTCTACTTATTGCATATCACTATAACATCCCCTTCACGAATTACAGCCTTGTTGTGGAGAAGAGGTTTGCATAACTCAATGAAACTATGAGCCATGCTATGCAGGGCCACCTGAGACAAATGGGTCATAGTGAAGAGTTCTGACACAACATGGTCCACTGGAAGAGGGAATGCAAACCGCTCTAGTATTCTTGCTGTAAAAATCTCATGATCAGTATGAAAAGGCAGAAAGAAATGACACCCAAAAATGAGCCCCCAAGGTCAGAAGGTGTCCAATATACTACTGGGGAAGAGCAAAGGGCAGTTACTATTATCTCCAAAATCAATGAAGTAGCTGGACCAAAATGAAAATGATATTCAGTTGTGGATGTGTCTGGTAGTGAAAATAAAGTTCAATGCTATAAAGAACAATATTACATAGGAACCTGGAATGTTAGGTCCATGAATCAAGGTAAATTGGATGTGATCAACCAAGAGATGGCAAGAGTGAACATCAACATCTTAAGAATCAGTGAACTAAAATGGATGAGAATGGGCGAATTTAATTCACATGACCGTTATATCTGCTACTGTGGGCAAGAATCCCTTAGAAGGAATGGAGTAGCCCTAGTAGTCAACAAGAGTCCAAAATGCAGTACTCGGGTGCAACTCAAAAATGATGGAATGATTTCGTTTCTTTTCCAAGCCAAACCATTCAACCTAACAGTAATCCAACTCCACTATACAATTGTGATTATTTCATATGCTAGTAACATTATACTCAAAATTCTTCAAGCTAGGCTTCAGTAGTATGTGGACTGAGAACTTTCTGACGTACAAGCTGGATTTAGAAAAGGCAGAAGAACCAGAAATCAAATTGCCAACATTCACTGGATCATAGAGAAAGAAAGGGGATTCCAGAAAAACATCTAGTTTTGCTTCACTGACTATGCTAAAACCCTTGACTGTGTAGATCACAACAAACTGTAGAAAATTCTTAAAGAGATGGGAGTTCCAGACCACCTTACCTGAGAAATCTGTATGCAGGTCAAGAAGCAAAAGTAAGAACTGGACATGGAACAACAGACTGGTTCCAAATTGGGAAAGTAGTACAAGGCTGTATATTGTCACTCTGCTTATTTAGCTTCAATGCAGAGTACATCATAAGAAATGTCTGGCTGAATGAATTGCAAACTGGAATCAAGACTGCTGGTGAAAATATCAACAACCTCAGATAGGCAGATGATACCACCCTAATGGCAGAAAGTGAAGAGAAACTAAAGAGGCTAATTATCCTCCTAATGAGGATAAAAGAGGAGAGTGAAAAGGTGGCTTAAAACTCAACGTTCAAAAAACTGATATCATGGCATCCAATCCCATCACTTCATGGCAAATAGAAGGGGTAAACGTGGAAGCAGTGACAGATTTTATTTTCTTGAGCTTAAAAACCACTGCAGACAGTGACTACAGCCATAAAATTAAAAGACGCTTGCTCCTTGGAAGGAAGGCTATGATAAATTTAGACAGCATATTAAAATGCAGAGACATCACTTTGCCAACAAATATTTGTACAGTCAAAGCTATGGTTTCTCCAGTAGTCATGGATGGATGTGAGAGTTGTACCATAAAGAAGGCTGAGTGCTGAAGAATAAAGAAGGCTGAGTGCTGAAGAATTGAGGCTTTCAAATTGTGGTGCCAGAGCAGACTCTGGGGAGTCTCTTGGACTGCAAGGAGATCAAACCAGTCAGTCCTAAAGGAAATCAACTCTAAATATACATTGGGAGGACTGATGTTGAAGCTGAAGCTCCAATATTTTGGCCACCTGCTGTAAAGAGCTGACTCACCAGAAAAGAGCTTGATGCTGGGAAATATTGAAGGCAAAAGGAGAAAGGAGAGGCAGAGGATTAGATGGTTAGATAGCATCATCGATTCAATGGACATGAATCTGAGCAAACTCCAGGAGATAGTGAAGGACAGAGGAGCCTGGCATGCTGCAGTTCATGGGATTGCAAAGAGTTGGACACCAGACACCACTTAGAGACTGAATAACAATATCACATCACCTGTAAAGTTGAAATATCATAAGTTGAAACACTGTAAGTCAGGGACTATTTGTAATTACAAATCTCATGTGTTTCAATGACAGGTAGACCTTTATGATGCTAGTACTTGAAGACAGATATTATTTTTGATTGTCTAAATAACAAAGTCAATTAAGAAAAACTGAAATCCCTACTTAAAAATAGTTTCAAATCCATGTTTCAGCTTTAACTGTGCTCCTGAACTGTGCTCCCTCTAACCTCTATGAACCTTCATTTAACATATGGATCCTCATATCTAACTTATAGGTAGGAGTGTAAAATCAGCCTAATAATCAGTGTTATTTCAATGTTATTTGGCTTCTCTGACGCTCAGATGGTAAAAATCTGTCTGCAATATGGGAGACCTGGATTCGATCCCTTTGTTGGGAAGATCTCCTGGAGAAGGGAATGACCACCCAGTTCATTATTCTTGCCTGGAGAATTCCATGGACAGAGGAGCTTAGCAGTCTATAGTCCATGGGTTCACAATGAGTCAGACACAACTGAGTGACTAACACTTAATGTTGTTAGGGATTTGATTCTGGTCTTCATTTTAAAAATCCTGTGGCAGCCACAAACATCAGGAACAGTAACTGATTAATAAAAGATACTGTAAATGTTACAAGTCTGCCATATAATTTAATGGTGTTTTACTAACAATGGTGAAAAAAAGATAAATCTAGACCCATGATTAAGCAAGGTCCAGTTGGATAGCCTATCAGTGTTACCCAAAGTGACAGATTGCTTTTCTGAAGGTTTACTGAAATATAGCAAATCAAGATGGATACAAAGTTTCTTTATAAAGACCAGGAAAAGATTATGAGATTTTTCAGGATGTAAGACTATATTTCTAGTTATGAAAATATAATGTTTCTTGTTAATATTAAGAGCAAGTATCAATAAGAATACTAATGAAAAAATATTGAGAGATTATTATCTATTTTATCATAAAGGAGACAGTTTGATACAGTTTTTAAATAAGAAGGAAGAATGTATCATTCTAGTCCAAATCTCCACTGATTAACAGAAAATAACCACACCTCATCATTAATATAGGATTAATAAAATTTCTTCTTCAGAGTTGTTGTGATATAAGACATATAGATGAAGAGGTTAGCATGCAGTTTGATACCTAAAAAGCCCTCAGTCCATGATTACAGTTCCTAGGATGACAATGTCTTCTGCTTTTATGAGCATTCCTACCAAAAATGTAGGCAGACATTTTGATATGTATCCATTATGCATTCAATAAATGTATTCATTAATTAATTCATCACAATGTTTGAGGCACTCAGGCCAACAATATGAAGGAAATCAGCACATGTGACCACAGTGCAAAGCAAGAGATCAATTACTGATGAAGAGATAGCTGCAACAGTGAGAAAAGGAGAGTGTTAAAATAAGTATCACTAAAGCGACAGAATTTGATTAATCATAGAAGATATATATGGTTCCTAAAATTTCAGAAGGTTTTAGAGAGAAATAGATGGTGGAAACTAGAGTAAATTCCAAATACAATCCGAGCAAAGTTCTGAGCCTCATGTGAGCCAGTCTTCAAGCAAATAGACTCTAGTCATAATGAGAAAATAATTCCAGTTCTCTAATTGTCTCTCAAAGAACATCAAAGAGACTCAATTTAAAACCTTCTTCTGCCATCCTTTTCATTTCTTTATGTTTTACCCCCTTCTGCTTCCCCTGAAGCATCCCTTCATGTTTCTCCTTCTCTACACAGCATCAAAATATACTTCATCCCAAGAGGTCTTTCCTTTTTCATTTCCTTTGCTGTATTTCTCTTTATTCTTACCCCTTGTAGAAGTTACTCTTGACACACTTCAAATTCCCTATTCTGATTTTCCCTCCACTGATTAGTATGATCTGCATAAAAGGTCCAAGAACTAGGGCAGGGGCTCTTTTCCAAGGGATTCAAGGAGAAAACTGCATTTCAGCATAATTGGGATTCTCTTTATATGCTAGGCATTTATTTTATGCATTTAGAAACATCATTCTGAGAAGTAATCCACAGGTTTCTTTAGACTGCCAAAGAAGTTTGTGGCACAAAACAAGTTTTAAAACACTTAAAACTAGGGAGGAGGAGGAGGAGAAATGGCAGCAAATAAGTTGAGTTTTTGTCCCTATTTCACTTGAAAGGACCTGCAGTTTTGCAGGAGACAGTGAGCAGTCTATGTGGCCAAAACTTAGGAGGAGGAACAGGAAGGAAAGGGAGATGAGACATTGATTTCCACAAGAACAGAAACAAAAATGACACAAAACAGCCACTATCCTGTGTATAAATAGTAGCAGCCTTTTCACAAAAACACAAATGGCGCATCCCCTCTCTTTTCCATTCTATCCTCTCTTAGATAACCCGGCTTCTTCTTTCATTAGTGTTCCCCAAATGATCCATAGTCTAAATCTAGCAACGCAATATGCGAACTTACTGCAACTTCTGATTTCAAAGCAGATTAGTTGCTTCCCCAAATTAAACGGAAATCAGCTGTCACAGTTCCAATATTTCACAGCAGGTACCCAGCCATCTAATTCGCATCCTGTCTCCCCTTATACCCTCCACACCTCTCCTAATACTTTAACTAGAAATCTTCAAGGCAGTAGATTTCTGAAAGACATTCCTGTCAGCTCAGTGTTGTTGAAAAATCAACCCACCTGCCACCAGCTGTGTGACAGTTTCTATAGTGTTGCCAGGCCCATAATGGCTCAGAGTATATGTGAATATATTATTTTTGACAGGTTCCTCTCCCAATTAAGGACCATACAAAACTCTCCACTCACAGTCCCAATAGTTCTATCCCTTGAGAAGTTAAGGAGTTTTACACCTAGGAAAAAATAAAATCTTTAGGTTTTCAGGGGGATCTGGGAAGGGACACAAATCAGGGGGCAGCTCATCCTTTAACATCAGCGGGTCAGTCTCCAGGGGCAGTGCTGGCTGCCGATCTGCAGCATGTTAGTCACCTTCTGCCATCAGCTCCATGACAATAACAAAGCTCTCCCATAATACCCAAGCTGTTGCTTCTGTGAAAGTGGCAGAATCCCAATTATTCTCACAAATAGAAGACTCAGAACTGACTGAACCACATTTTAAGTTTTTCTCTTGAGGACAGATTGAACATGGCAGCTTCTTTCAAGTAATGGCCACTTGAAAGATCAAACTATTGCAAGAAAATGCATAGATGATGAATTTAAACTCGTCCTCATGGTGGTTTATAGTCAATGGTGAATGAGAACTGATTTTCTTTTGCAGTTTAACTCCCTTGAACTTCAAAATTTACAACTAATATTGGTGAGAGACTTATACTAGCTGACATGTATTCTATTACCAATAATAAAAAATTCAGAAAGTGTATTGAGTGCATAGTACATATCAAGCATTGCACACATATGAATCATCAAAATCCTTTTATTTGAATACCAAGGTGATCATTTTTGAAGAGGAGGAAACTGAGAACATAAATGACCAGATGAAGCTAGTACTAGGCGGAGTCTGGATTTGAGAACAGGCAGTCTGAATCCAGAGGCCAATTGCAAGTTTTCTTCTTATGCAGGGCTCTACATATAAAAAGGCCCCATAATTAAGGTTCTTTTCTAATTGTCTTGAGATTATTAATAATTTTTGGATAAGGAGCTATGCATTTTCATGTTGCACGTCACCTTATATAGCTGGTCCTGAGCATACAATTAACTTGGATGCTACAATACCTATATTTTACCACTTACAATACCTATATTTTACCACCTAGTTCAGAGAAAGTCCAGCAAACTCCACTTTATCCTTACCCACTGCTCAGAGTTCTTACTTGTCCTTATCTTAACTGCAATCTGGTTATCAGTAGAAAACATCAGTCTTTTGGAAGGTTACCTCTCACATGAAGGCCAGTGTTTCGTTTACCATCTACCCACTATGTGCATGAGGGTTAGGAGGGTCTATTTACTTCATGCTTCTCATTTCCACTTCTAGACCATTTCTTTCAGCTTCTTGTAAACTAAGTCCTACTTCCTTGATTACCAAACTATTCATTGCACTGCTCTTCCCCCTTCTCATTCGTGATCATTTTTGAAGCCTCTAGTTCATTCTCCATTTGTTGACCTGATTCTTTGGAACCAGGCCAAAGCATCTTTAACATCACATCACCTTCAACATCCATACATAAACCCATCTTTTCACTACCTGGTCTCTCACATCCTTGACCTCTAAGTCCCTGATATCAATTCAGCCACATTCTGCAAAGGTTATATCTAGGAATTTGTTATTACCAGAAATGGAACCACTTAATCATAAATTCATATTTGTTATATTTTTGCTACTGCCATCAGCCCTTCCAGTTGAATTATTTACTCTTTTGATCTTAATTCTTGACCCTGTAGGATCTTTTCATCTTCTACCTTCTGCTTTTCCTTATGCCGCAACATTTATCTTTATTAATGTCTTCCCTTACTCACTGATACCACAGACGACTATTTCTATACTTATGTCAGTACCCAAACTCCACAGCACTTTTATTTTTTTCATCACAGCAATCTGGCAAAATGTCATCCTAAATTAATCCTGACCTATGTTTTCTCTATGTCTGCATTTTAAAATCCAAGCTTTACTGGATATACACCCACAGATGTACACATGATTACCGATTTTCAACAGGCAATCAGCCCTGCCAACCAGTTCAATTCACCAAAAATTTTCTAGTATATCTGCTCTCAGGTCAAGTGCACTAGTGATATTGCTTGAGAAAAGAATTCTAAGCAAGTGATTCATAGAGGAGTGATGAAAGCAAGATAGGAAAGGATGAGAAGTGAGGTAAAAGGCCTGGGTTCTACTGAAATTCCAGCCTCAGTCTCAAACCACAAGGAGTCTGGAACACAAATGGCACTACAGAGTTGGACTACTTGAGGCAGAGACAAGAAATTCAGGCTTTTGTATAAATATCGGCCCCTTGCCATCCAATTCAGTCATTAGCCCTTCATTCCCTGGAGGTAGGGCAAAAGCTCCTAGGAATTTGTTTACATACAACCAAGGGCAATTCTCAGAAGACTATATGACTTGCTTGCAGCTGACCTTAACAGCATCTGGGTGATGAATTCACTGTGGAGTACACGAGATTTGAGTGGGAGAACCATTATCATCAATGCCATTCATTTTTGCAACCTCTACTATAATTCAGTTTAGTTCACTCACTCAGTCATGTCTGACTCTGCAACCAATGGACTGCAGCATGCCAGGCCTCCCTGTGCATCACCAACTCCTGAATTTACTCAAACTCATGTTCATTGAGTAGGTGATGCCATCCAACAATCTCATTCTCTGTTGTCCCCTTCTCCTCCCACCTTCAATCTTTCCTAGCATCTTTCAAATAAGTCAGTTTTTGTATCAAGTGCCCAAGGTATCGGGGTTTCAGCCTCAGTCCTTCTAATGAGCACCCAGGACTGATCTCCTTTAGGATGCACTGGCTGGATCTCCTTATAGTCCAAGGAACTCTCAAGAGTCTTCTCCCAAACCACAGTTCAAAAGCATCAATTCTTCAGTGTTCAGCTTTCTTTATAGTCCAATTCTCACATCCATACATGACTACTGGAAAAATCATAGCCTTGACTAGATGGACTTTTAATGGCAAAATAGTATCTCTGCTTTTTAAAATGCTATCTAGGTATGTCAGAACTTTTCTTCCAAGGAGTGTCTTTTAATTTCATGGCTACAGTCACCATCTGCAGTGATTTTGAAGCCCCAAAATAAAGTCTGTCACTGTATCCACTGTTTCCCCATCTATCTTCCATGAAGTGATGGAACTGGATGCCATGATCTTAAGTTTTCTGAATGTTGAGTTTTAAGCCAACTTTTTCGCTCTCCTCTTTCACTTTCATCAAGAAGCTCTTTAGTTCTTTTTCCCTTTTGGCAGTAAGTGTGGTGTTATCTGCGTATCTGAGGTTATTGATATTTCTCCCGGCAATCTTGATTCCAGCTTGTGCTCCATCCAGCCCAGTGTTTCTCATAATGTACTCTGCATATAAGTTAAATAAGTAGGGTAACAATATACAGCCTTGACGTACTTCTTTCCCGATTTGGAAACTGTTGTTCCAAGTCAAGTTCTAACTGTTGCCGCCTGACCTGCATACAGATTTCTCTAAAGGCAGGTCAGGTGGTCTAGTATTCCCATCTGTTGAAGAATTTTCCACAGTTGGTTGTGATCCACATAGTCAAAGGCTTTGGCATAGTCAATAAAGCAGAAGTAGATGATTTTATGGAACTCTCTTGCTTTTTCGATGATCCAGCAGATGTTGGCAATTTGATATTTGGTTCCTCTGCCTTTTCTAAATCCAGCTTGAGCATCTGGAAGTTCACAGTTCATGTACTGTTCAAGTCTAGCTTGGAGATTTGAGCATTACTTTGCTAGCCTGTGAGATTAGTGCAATAGTGCAGTAGTTTGAACATTCTTTGGCATTGCCTTTCTCTGGGATTGGAATGAAAACTGACCTTTTCCAGTCCTGTGGCCACTGCTGAGTTTTCCAAATTTGCTGGCATATTGAGTGCAGCACTTTCAAAGCATCATCTTTCAGGATTTGAAATAGCTAATCTGGAATTCCATCACTACACTAGCTTTGTTTGTAGTGATGCTTCCTAAGGCCCACTTGACTTCCCATTCCAGGATGTTTGGCTCTGGGTGAGTGATCACGCCATCGTGGTTATTTGGGTCATGAAGATCTTTCTTGTACAGTTCTTCTGTGTGTTCTTGCCTCCCTCTTCTTAATATCTCTGCTTTTGTTAGGTCCATACCAATTCTGTCCTTTATTGTGCCCATCATTGCATGAAATGTTCCTTTGATATCTCTACTTTTCTTGAAGATATCTCTAGTCTTTCCCATTCTATTGTTTTCCTCTGTTTCTTTGCACTGATCAATGAGGAAGGCTTTCTTATCTCTCCTTGCTATTCTTTAGAACTCTGCATTTAAATGGATATATCTTTCCTTTTCTCCTTTGCCTTTCACTTCTTTTCTCAGCTATATGTAAGGCCTACTCAGACAACCGTTTGCCTTTTTCCATTTCTTTTTCTGGGATAGTCTTGATCCCATCTAGTCAAGGCTATAGTTCTTCCTGTGGTCATGTATGGATGTGAGAGTTGGACTGTGAAGAAGGCTGAGAGCCAAAGAATTGATGCTTTTGAACTGTGGTGTTGGAGAAGACTCTTGAGAGTCCCTTGGACTGCAAGGACATCCAACCAGTCCATTCAGAAGGAGATCAGCCCTTGGATTTCTTTGGAAGGAATGATGCTAAAGCTGAAACTCCAGTATTTTGGCCACCTCATGAGAAGAGTTGACTCATTAGAAAAGACTCTGATGCTGGGAGGGATTGGGGGCAGGAGGAGAAGGGAACGACAGAGGATGAGATGGCTGGATGACATCATTGACTCAATGGACGTGAATCTGAGTGAACTCTGGGAGTTGGTGATGGACAGGGAGGCCTGGCATGCTGCGATTCATGGGGTCGCAAAGAGTCGGACATGACTGAGCCACTGAACTGAACTGAACTGAGTCTTGATCCCTGCCTCCTGTACAATGTCATGAACTTCATCCTTAGTTCATCAGGCACTCTATCAGATCGAATCCCTTGAATCTATTTCTCACTTCCACTATATAATCATAAGGGATTTGATTTAGGTCATATCTGAATGGTCTAGTGGTTTTCCCTACTTTCTTCAATTTAAGTCTGAATTTGGCAATAAAGAATTCATGATCTGAGCCACAGTCAGCTCCTGGTCTTGTTTTTGTTGACTGTATAGAGCTTCTCTATCTTTGGCTGCAAAGAATATCATCAATCTGATTTCGGTGTTGACCATCTGGTGATGTCCATGTGTAGAGTCTTCTCTTGTGTTGTTGCAAGAGGGTGTTTGCTATGACCAGTGCGTTTTCTTGGCAAAACTCTATTAGTCTTTGCCCTGCTTCATTCCTCATTCCAAGGCCAAATTTGCCTGTTACTCCAGGTGTTTCTTGACTTCCTACTTTAGCATTCCAGTCCCCTATAACAAAAAGGACATCTTTTGGGGGTGTTCGTTCTAAAAGGTCTTGTAGGTCTTCATAAAACCGTTCAACTTCAGCTTCTTCAGCATTACTGGTTGGGGCATAGACTTGGATTACTGTGATATTGAATGGTTTGCCTCAGAAACGAACAGAAATCATTCTGTCATTTTTGAGACTGCATCCAAGTACTGCATTTTGGACTCTTTCGTTGACCATGATGGCTATTCCATTTCTTCTGAGGGATTCCTCAGAAGATATAACAGGCATCTGAGTTAAATTCACCCATTCCAGTTTTTAGTTCGCTGATTCCTAGTATGTCAACATTCACTCTTCCTATCTCTTGTTTGGCCACTTCCAATTTGCCTTGATTCATAAACCTGACATTCCAGATTCCTATGCAATATTGCTCTTTACAGTATTGGACCTTGCTTCTATCACCAGTCACATCCACAGCTGGGTATTGTTTTTGCTTTGGCTCCATCCCTTCATTCTTTCTGGACACAACTGAGTGAATGAACTGAACTGATGATGTAATGAGGAGCTTTTGAAGCTCTCTGAGTAAACTGCCATTTGTTTAACCTGTATTTTTAATCAAATGTCAGTTATCAATCAGTTTATAGGCACACTTCGTATCTAAAGTGTTCACTCATCATACTAAATTGAAAGACCAAATACCTAGAGTTATTTTCCCAAATACTCAGAACTAAGTGAGTGAAGTCACTCAGTTGTGTCCAACTGTTTGCAATCCCATGGACTGTAGCCTACCAGGTTTCTCTGTCCATGAGATTGTCCAGGCAAGAATACTAGAGTGGGTTACCATTTCTTTCTCCAGACTCAGAACTAAAGCACTCATAAAATTTAACCATGCTAACTTCATTACAAGTCACCCATCACATAGTTTATGCGTTACTAACAGACACAGTTCTGATACGGGGCCCTCCACTAAGCAATGTCTACAGTGATAGCAAAGCATTAAAGGAAATGTACCAATCTCACAGAGTACATTTATCATTTTAAACATACTGGAAGCATAGAGTACCTCAATGATGGAAGGGAAGATAATATTAATAGTTTTGTTTTTTTAATATAGTAATAGTTTGAAACAATTTGGTCTTCTAGGAATCCAGATCAGAAATTAATAGTTGCTCAGGTTTGGAAGTAAACTTCAAGGTTATTCTGCCCAAATATTTCATGACATCTGTCCCACTCAGAGAATTTTACTTACTACTTTTCTTTCCTATAAAGATTCTCATTAATGAGTTTAATATTATTTTTAAGCTTAAGACTAGAAATTGAGAGCTGGTTGCTTAAAAACAAAGCTGGATAAAATGTTTGTTTTGTCACATGTCTTTTTAAAATAAAATGATCCAAGATGTCTTTAGTCATCATCAGAATATAGTTTGAGCCTTCATGTGTGTGAGAGAACATTTCCCTCAATTTATTATAATTTTTGTTATTTATGCACAACAGTGATGGAAACAGCTTGGTGTAGGTTTCCAAAGCACAGTGTGGGAGGCCCTGTGTGTGCACAATTCCTTGTTATTTGTTACTAGGATTTGTCCACATACCTTCTGCCCAATCTGTCTGGTGCTTTGAAATATTGCAGCTGCTTCTCATTTCCCGTTAAACCTGATTGGCAGCAAAATCAGAGCTGTAGTTCAACCTGGAAACAAAAGCATGACTCCAAGCAAAAATACACAGGGTGGGAAAACAGTCATTAATGCCACCACAAAGTGAAAATTTCCCATCATTGGCTACCATCTAGGGGCTTTATTTACAATGCTAGGCCCATTTCTAAAGTAGGGTGTTCCATCTGTACTGGATGCTGGTTTATATCATGGGTGACTCCAACACAGTGGTTCTTAACTGGGTGTGATTTTGCTTCCCACAGGACATTTAGCAATGTCTGTCTCAATGGTCTCAATTGAGGACTGATGCCCATCACATGGGTGGAAGGCCAGAGACGCAGCTAAAAATCCCATAATGCACCTGAAAGTCTTCCATGACAAAGAATTATACTGTACATAATTTCAGTACTGCTGAGGCTTAGAGTCCTGTTCAAGGTATTCCAAACCAAACTAAAAGCTATAAATGATAATTTCCCTTCTTTACTGCCATTCAGGATACAAACAGCAATGCTTACTAGGGAATAAGCACTTTTAAATGCATGGGAACTGACTTGGTACTATACTTCTGTATCGGTGATATTCATGAATTTGTTTATTGCTATGCATTTTGACCAAAAACCAACAGGCACTTCCCTGGTGGCCCAGTGGCAAAGACTCTGTGTTCCCAGTGCAAGGGCTGGGGCTTGGTCCCTGGTCAGGGAACTAGCACACACAAGCCACAACTAACAGTTTGCAGGCTACAACTAAAGATCCCACATGCCGCAACTAACACCCAATGAAGTACCAACAATCAGGAGAAAGGAAAATGAAAATTCTTAGAAATTTTATAGCTTGGAGGGACTTTTCTAGTCCAGTCTTTACAAACTCTGTTCCTTAAAGAATTAGTTCTGTAAAATATATCCCATGATACATCTTATAGGCATCCAGGTTGAATGACACAGAGAAATGTTGGTTTAAACAGACTGAAATATGCTTTGATTACACATGACCATTCTAAGAGCCTTGATTGCTCACAGGCACCATGGCTCTTCAAAGGTGACTATAGTAAAAATATATATTTATTTAAACTCATTGGACCATGAAATCTTTTACTTCTGTAATATCTATTAATATGGCTTAAACAAATGATCTAGTCCAACCAGCATGTTCCTATAAATAAAGAAGTATGGTACAAAAGCTGGGGTTATTTGCCCAGGATTACCGACCAAATTAGAGACAAAGAAAGGATCACATCAAAGACTACCTCACACAGTCCATTCTTTCTTCCACTATACATCGTTTCTTTATACAGCGGTTTTAAAATATGATTTAATTATATAATTGAACCATAGTACATAGTGCTTGGAGTAAACATTACTTTACACGGGGCAGGGGAGGGGGGCGGCTTTCCCTGGTGGCTCAGCAGGTAAAGAATCCGCTTGCAATGCAGGAGACCCAGGTTTAGTTCCTGGGTTGGGAAGATCCCTGGAGAAGGGAATGGCTACCCACTCTAGTATTCTTGCCTAGAGAATTCTATGGACAGAGGATCCTGGAGGGCAACAGTCCATAGTGTTGCAAAGAGTCAGACATGACTAAGCAACTAATACTTTCACTACACAGAGTATTTTCAAATTCATGATCCTGTTTAATTCTCACAACTCAGATCAAGTTATTTTTTCCACTTCTTTTCTTCCCTTCTTCATCTTCATCATCATTTTTCCTCTTATCATCATGACTGCCACTTCTTGAATATAAACCACTAGTTCACCATAAGATTAGGGTCTTGTTACCCCAAGGTTGAAAACAAGCTGTGGCTCACTGGAGCCACTTATTTTTTGTTGTATTAATGGATGTCCCATTTTACAGAGAAAAAGAATAATAGGCTAACTTACAGTGGAAGTATTCCTGATGCTTCAGACAGTAAGAATCTGCCTGCAATGTAGGAGACCCAGGTTCAATCCCTGGGTCCGGAAAGTCTTCTGGAGAAAGGAATGGCTACCCACTCCAGTATTCTTGCCTGGAGAATTCCATGGACAGAGGAGCCTGGTGGGCTACAGTCTATGGGGTTGCAGAGAGTCAGACACGACTGAGCGACTAACATTTTCACACATCATTTTTAAGAAACATGTTATTTTCATATGCCTTTTGACCATGTACATTTATTTTTTATTAAAAAATCTATTCAGTTTAGGTACCATTTAAAAATTTTGTTTTGTTTGTTTTTGATATTAAGCTGTATGAGCTATTTATATATATATGTTGGATATTAATCCTTTATTGATCATTTGTAAATATTTTCCCTCATTTAGTTGGTTATCTTTTCCTTTTGTCAATGATTTCCTTTGCTATGCAAAATTTTTTAAGTTTAATTAGACCCAATTTATTTATTTTTGTTTTTATTTCCTTTGATTTAGGAGACAAATCCAAAAAAAAAAAAAAAGAAAAAGAAAGAAAAGTGCTACAATTTATATCGAAGACTATTCTATGTTTTCCTCTGTCTTTTATGGAATCTGGTCTTACATTTAGGTCTATAAACCACTTTGAGTTTCATTTTATATATGGTGCTAGAGAGAGTTATAATTTTGTTCTTTTATATGTAGGTGTCCAGTTTTCCCTGTACCACGTATTGAAGAGATTGTCTTCTCTCCACTGTATATTCTTACTTCATTTATCATAGATTAACTACCCTTAAGTGCATGGGTTTATTTCTGGGCTCTTTATTTTGTTCCATTGCTCTATGTATCTGATGTGTTTTTTGTTGTTGTTGTTGTTTGTTTGTTTGTTTGTTTGTTTTGATGTCAATACTATACAGTTTTGATTAATGTAGTTTTGGGAAGTAAGGGAGCATAATTACTCCTGCTCTGTTCTCTTTCTTTTAGAAGATTTCAATCTTTTTCAAGACTGTCTGGCTATTTGCATCTTTTGAGCTTCAGTGCAAATTTTTAAATTATTTGTTATAGTTCTGTGGAAAATGCAATTGGTATTTTGCTAGGGATTGCCCTGAATCTGTAGATTGCCTTGGGTAGTATGAACATTTTAGCAATATTAATTTTCCCAGTCTAAGAACACAGTATATCTTTCCATCTGTTTGTGTTGTCTTCAATTTCTTTCATCAGTGTCTTGCAAATGAGAACCACAATGAGATATCACTTTATACTTGTCAGAATCACAATCATCAAAAAGAACACAAATGTTGGTGAGAATGTAGAGAAAAGGGAATCCTTGTACATTGTTGGTGTGAATGTAAACTAATGTGGTCACTGTGGAAAACAGTATAGAGGTTTTGTCCTGGATCTATATCCCCGAAACAGTAATTAGAACAATCCATGCAGATTAATATCTGTAGCAATTTTATTTACAATTGCTAACATATGAAAGCAGTCTAAGTATCCATCAACAGGTAAATGGATAAATAGGATTGTAATCACACACATACACATAATGGAATACTACTAAGACAAAAAAAGAACAAATTTTTTTCCATTTGCAGCAAAATGAATGGTCATGGAAGGCATTATGCTAAGTGAAATAAGTCAGCAGAGAAAGACAAATCTTTTATGTTATTACTTATGTAGGAGTCTAAAAATACAATAAACTAGTGGATATAACCCACAAAAGCAGACTCACAAATACAGAGTTCTCTATATTCTATTGTTGGTTACCTATGGGAAAAGGAAAAGAGGAGGGCAATATAAGTGTAAGGAGTAAGAGATACAAACTATTATATATAAAAAATGCTACAATAATACATTGTACAACACGGGAATGTAACCAACATTTCATAATAACTATAAATGGAATCTAACCTTCAAAATATGAGAATCACTATATTGTACATCTTCAACATAAGACCTTTTAGAACTAACATCCAAAAAAGATGTCCTTTTCATTATAAGGGACTGGAGTGCAAAAGGAGGAAGTCAAGAAACACCTGGGGGTAACAGGCAAATTAGGCCTCGGGATACGGAATGAAGCAGGGCAAAGTCTAATAGAATTGTGCCAAGAGAACGCACTGGTCGTAACAAACACCCTCTTCCAACAACACAAACGATTCTATACATTGACATCACCAGAAGGTCAACATCGAAATCAGATTGATTGTATTCTTTGCAGCCAAAGATGGAGAAGCTCCATACAGTCAGAAAAAACAAGACCAGGAGCTTACTATGGCTCAGATCATGAACTCCTTATTGCCAAATTCAGACTTAAATTGAAGAAAGTAGGGAAAACCACTAGACCATTCAGGTATGACCTAAATCAAATCCCTTATAATTATACAGTGGGGTGAGAAATAGATTTAAGGGACTAGATCTAATAGACAGAGTGTCTCATGAACTATGGATGGAAGTTTGTGACATTGTACAGGAGACAGGGATCAAGAACATCCCCATTTAAGAAATGCAAAAAGCAAAATGGCTGTCTGAGGAGGCCTTACAAATAGCTGTGAAAAGAAGAGAATCAAAAGGCAAAGGAGAAAAGAAAAGATATAAGCATCTGAATGCAGAGTTCCAAAGAATAGCAAGAAGAGATGAGAAAGCCTTCCTCAGTGATCAATGAAAAGAAATAGAGGAAAACAACAGAATGGAAAAGACTAGAGATCTATTCAAGAAAATTAGAGATACCAAGGGAACATTTCATGCAAAGATGGACTCGATAAAGGACAGAAATGGTATGGACCTAACAGAAGCAGAAGATATTAAGAAGAGGTGGCAAGAATACACAGAACTGTACAAAAAGATCTTCATGACCAACATAAGCAAGATGGTGTGATCACTCACATAGAGCCAGACATCCTGGAATGTGAAGTCAAGTGGGCCTTACAAAGCATCACTATGAACAAAGTTAGTGGAAGTGATAGAATTCCAGTCGAACTATTTCAAATCCTGAAATATGATGCTGTGAAAGTGCTACACTCAATATGCCAGCAAATTTGGAAAACTCAGCAGTGGCCACAGAACTGGAAAAGGTCAGTTTTCATTCCAATCCCAAAGAAAGGCAATGCCAAAGAATGCTCAAACTACCGCAAAATTGCACTCATCTCACATGCTAGTAAAGTAATGCTCAAAATTCTCCAAGCCAGGATTCAGCAATACATGAACCGTGAACTTCCAGATGTTCAAGCTGGTTTTAGAAAAGGCAGAGGAACCAGAGATCAAATTCCTGGATCGTGGAAAAAGCAAGAGAGTTCCAGAAAAATATCTATTTCTGCTTTATTGACTATGCCAAAGCCTTTGACTGTGTGGATCACAACAAACTGTGGAAAATTCTTCAATGAATGAAGTCGCTCAGTCGTGTCTGACTCTCTGCGACCTCATGGACTGTAGCCTACCAGGCTCCTCTGTCCATGGGATTTTCCAGGCAAGAGTGCTGGAGTGGATCGACATTTCCTTCTCCAGGGGATCTTCCCAACCCAGGAATCGAACCCGGGTCTCCCGCATGGTAGGCAAATGCTTTACCGTCTGAGTCACCAGGGAAGCCCATAAATTCTTCAAGAGATGGGAATACCAGACAACCTGACCTGCCTGTTGAGAAATCTGTATGCAGGTCAGGAAGCAACAGTTAGAACAGGACATGGAACAGCAGACTGGTTCCAAAGAGGAAAAGGAGTACATCAAGGCTGTATATTGTTACCCTGCTTATTTAACTTATATGCAGAGTACGTCATGAGAAATGCTGGGCTGGAAGAAGCACAAGCTGGAATCAAGATTGCCGGCACAAATATCAATAACCTTGGATTATGCAGATGACGCCACCCTTATGGCAGAAAGTAAAGAGGAACTAAAAACCTCTTGATGAAAGTGAATGTGGAGAGTGAAGAAGGTGGCTTAAAGCTCAACATTCAGAAAACAAAGATCATGGCATCAGGTCCCATGACCTCATGGGAAATAGATGGGGAAACAGTGGAAACAGTGTCAGACTTTATTTTTGGGGGATTCAAAATCAGTGCAGATGGTGATGTAGCCATTAAATTAAAAGATGCTTACTCCTTGGAAGAAAAGTTATGACCTACCTAGATAGCATATTGAAGAGCAGAGACATTACTTTGCCGACTAAGGTCCGTCTAGTCAAGGCTATGGTTTTTCCGGTGGTCATGTATGGATATGAGAGTTGGACTGTGAAGAAAGCTTAGCGCTGAAGATTTGATGCTTTTGAACTGTGGTGTTGGTAAAGAATCCTGAGAGTCCCTTGGGCTGCAAGGAGATCTAACCAGTCCATTCTAAAGGATATCAGTCCTGGGTGTTCTTTGGAAGGACTGATGCTGAAGCTGAAACTCCAATACTTTGGCCATTTCATGCCAAATGTTGACTCCTTGGAAAAGACTCTGATGCTGAGAGGGATTGAGGGCAGGAGGTGAATGAGACGACAAAGGATGAGATGGCTGGATGGCATCACCGACTCGATGGACAAGAGTTTGAGTGAACTCTGGGAGTTGGTGATGGACAGAGAGGCCTGGTGTGCTGCAATTCATGGGGTTACAAAGAGTCGGACATGAATGAGCGACTGAACTGAACATATATTAATGTATGGCTGCTGCTGCTGCTAAGTCGCTTCAGTCGTGTCCGACTCTGTGGGACCCCATAGATGGCAGCCCACCAGGCTCCCCCGTTCCTGGGATTCTCCTGGCAAGAACACTGGAGTGGGTTGCCATTTCCTTCTCCAGTGCATGAAAGTGAAAAGTGAATGGCTACTATATTTTAATTAAAAATAATAAATACTAAAAATCCCTTTGTCTGTTAAAGGCACTATGCTAGTCAAATTGTCATTTGTCATTTCTTTGAATTAGTAACAAGTAGCAGCAACAACAAGAGATAAAGCAAAACTGACAGAGGAAAGGGAAAAAAAAATCACATTATTTAGAAAAGCATCTAAGAGAAACCACAAAATAAGGGAAAGAAAATAGCAGTACTCTTTTTTTTTCTTGTTTTTGCGCATTAAGCGAATGTGTAGAGGCAAGCTGGACTTACTTTATATTTCAGCATATTGACTTACATTCATTTGATTTTACGCAAAAGGCCAATGATTTCTGCTAGGGAAAATTTCTCAGTGGAGCTACAAGAAGGGACAGAATAATGAGCAATGAACTTTTCATGACTATCTGGTTAAACTAACTGGAATTAAACACTTCAGCAGTTTCATTTCAGTTTTATTTTTATTTCTTGTGGTTATGGAGTCTAGTCAACTTGGTGTTTAACTCATAATTCTCAAAAAACAAAACTAAGTAGAACTCATCCCAAAAGTAAAGAGATGAAAGATCATCTTTAATTATGAATTCCCTGAGCTTACTAAAGACCCTTGTCAGTTCTCCACTAACTCAGAGACCAATATTGCAGAGAATTGTCTTAACACATTATTGACAAGGGAATTTTTGCAGAAACCAACACCTGTGGCCAGTGATTCATTATGTAAGTGAATACTGAAATGACCCCAATGACCTTTGAGTAACAAAATGTGTATTAAAGAAAGCACTTGTTACTAGGAAGAAACATTTAACACTGGGATATGTTATCAATTTCCTTGGAGGAGGAAATGGCAACCCACTCCAGTATTCTTGCCTGGAGAATCCCATGGACAGAGGAGGCTGATGAGCTACAACACTCCATGGGGTCACAAAGGGTCTGACATGACTGAGCGACTAAATTTTCACACATTATTTCTAAGAAACATGTTATTTTCATATACCTTTTGACCATGTACATTTCCTTTGTAGAAAAAAGTCTATTCAGTTCAGGTACCATTAAAAATTTTTTTCTTCTCAGTCGGGTCCAACTGTTTGCAACCCCACGGACTGTAACCTACCAGGATCCTCTGTCCATGGGATTTTCCAGGCAAGAATACTAGAGTGAGTTGCTATTTCCAATTTAAAGGTAGGCAAACCTAAAAGGGCATTATAACCACAAAATAAAATAAAATCAGCTTTGAATTAGTTCATTTCTAGACATGAGACTAATGATTTTAATATCGAGTTATAGTCATATGTTTCCACTGTTTCCCTATCTATTTCCCATGAAGTGATGGGACCAGATGCCATGATCTTAGTTTTCTGAATGTTGAGCTTTAAGCCAACTTTTCACTCTCCTCTTTCACTTTCAACAAGAGGCTTTTTAGTTCTTCTTCACTTTCTGCCATAAGGGTGGTGTCATCTGCATGTCTGAGGTTATTGATATTTCTCCTCACAATATTGATTCCAGCTTGTGCTTCATCCAGCCCAGCACTTCTCATGATGTACTCTGCATATAAGTTAAATAAGCAGAGTGACAATATACAGCTTTGATGTACTCCTTTTCTTATTTGAAACCAGTCTGTTGTTCCATGTCCAGCTCTAACTGTTGCTTCCTGACCTGCATACAGGTTTCTCAAGAGGCAGGTCAGGTGGGCTCCAAAATCACTAGAGATGGTGACTGTAACCATGAAATTAAAAGACACTCTTTGGGAGGAAAGTTATGACCAATCTGGACAGCATATTAAAAGCAGAGACATTACTTCATCAACAAAGGTCCATCTAGTCAAGGCAATGGTTTTCCAGTAGCCATGTATGGATGTGAGAGTTGGACTATAAATAAAGCTGAGAGCCAAAGAACCGATGATTTTGGACAGTAGTGTCAGAGAAGATTCTTGTGAGTCCCTTGGACTGCAAGGAGAGCCAACCAGTCCATCCTAAAGGAGGTCAGTCCTGGGTGTTCATTGGAAGGACTGATGTTGAAGCTCAAACTACAATACTTTGGCCACCTGATGCAAAGTGAAAAGACCCTGATGCTGGGAAAGATTAAGGGCAGGAGGAGAAGTGGAGGACAGAGGATGAGATGGTTGGATGGCATCACCTACTCAATGGACATGAGTTTGGGTAAACTCTGGGAGTTGGTGAGGGACAGGGAGGCCTGGCATGCTGGGTTCATGGGGTCTCAAAGAGTCAGACACAACTAAATGACTGAACTGAACTGATGGTCCTATGTTTAGAAAAATTTTAAATGAGCCTGAAGCTCACATAAAGCTAAACTGAAAGGCTGCCACAAGATATTTATTTATTTGCAAGTCTACTAGCCCATCACTCATTCACATATCAGTAAGCACATACTATGCGGAAAGTACCAAGCTCAGTGCTATGGAGGAATAAAGATAAAAACTATGATCTTAAGGAAGCCATGAACTAGAGAATCAGATATTTAAAAAGATAATCCCCAAGCAATCTAAATTCATGCATTCCCATCAAGCTACCAGCGATTTTTCTCAGAACTAGATCAATAATCTCAGATTTGTTGAATACAAACCTCGATAGCCAAAGCAATCTTGGAGAAATGGAACTGGAGGATACTTGCCGACTTCGCTCTAACCCAGTTTAGGTATGGTTGGCGATATGATCGTGGACAAATCGCCTGGTTCCCACTACCTATGGCCCTTTTTCGAAGGGGGTTTGGTAACATCTCTTTAAGTGGTGTGGGAACTACACTTGTGTTTGCCCCTCTCTAACACCATACAATAAACTAATGGATTGTCTATGTAGACAGAAACTATAAAACTCCTGGGGACTAGGCAAACACTCTCCGATATCCGGGTCTCTTGTCCTCTCCGTTCTGTGCAGATACATGGGATCTATTAATTGCTTCTGCAGGAACTATAAGCAGGTGAAAAGACAGCCTTCTGAATGGGAGAAAACAATAGCAATGAACAACTGACAAACAACTAATCTCAAAGACATATGCAACTTTGCAGCTCAACTCCAGAAAAATAAATGATCCAAATGGGCCAAAGAACTAAATAGGCTTTCTCCAAAGAGACATACGGATGGCTAACAAACACATGGAAAGATGCTCAACATCACTCATTATCAGAGAATGCAAATCAGACCACATGAGGTCCATTTCCCCGTCAGAATGGCTGTGATCCAGAGTCTATAAGCAATAAATGCTGGAGAGGGTGTGGAGAAAGGGAACCCTCTTCACTGCTGGTGGGAATGCAAACTAGTACAGCCATTATGGAAAACAGTGTGGAGATTCCTTTGCTGACTGCCTTATGACCCAGCATCCCACTGCTGGGCACCACCCGAGAAACCAGAATTGAAAGAGACACGTGTACCCCAATGTTCTTGCGCGCTGTTTATAATAGCCAGGACATGGAGCAACCCTAGGTGTCCATCAGCAGATGAATGGATAAGAAAGCTGTGGTTCATATCACTATGGAATACTACTCAGCCCTTAAAAAGAATAAATTTGACTCAGTTCTTGGTGGATGAATTGGAACCGATTATACAGAGTGAAGTAAGCCAGAAAGAAAAACACCAATCAGTATCTGCCATATATTGGAATTTAGAAGACAGTTGTACCCTTGTGAGACAACAGAGCCGAGGTATAGAGTGGACTTTTGGACTCTGAGGGAGAGGGAAAGGGTGGGTGGTTTGGGAGAATGGCGTGAAGCTGTTATTTTCCTGTAAGAAGGCGCTAATCTATGTTTGGTGTAGGATGCGGATGCTGGGGCTGTGCCGGATGATTCGGTGGGATGTGGGGTGGGGGGGGGGGGGCTTCGGCTTGGGCGTTGTGTTCCCTTGGCTGTTCGTGTCTGTTGGCACAATCGTTTGTAATTTATTTTTTAATTTTAATTGTTCCCACACATATGTGCAGAAAATTCGATTTAAAAATGCTCATTGCCGTTTCACATTTTTTAAAAATACAGGGAACATAAAGTGAAGTTAAGTGAGCCTTAGAAAGCATCACTACGAACAAAGCTAGTGGAGGTGGTGGAATTCCAGTTGAGCTGTTTCAAACTCTGAAAGATAAAGCTGTGAAAGTGCTGCACTCAATATGCCAGCAAATTTGGAACACTCAGCAGTGACCACAGGACTGGAAAAGGTCAGTTTTCATTCCAATCCCAAAGAAAGGCAATGCCAAAGAATGCTCAAACTACTGCACAATTGCTCTCATCTCACCTGCTAGTTAAGTAATGCTCAAAATTCTCCAAGCCAGACTTCAGCAATACGTGAACCGTGAACTTCCAGATGTTCAAGCTGGTTTTAGAAAAGGCAGAGGAACCAGAGATCAAATTGCCAACATCTGCTGGATCATGGCAAAAGCAAGAGAGTTCCAGAAAAACATCTATTTGTGCTTTATTGACTATGCCAAAGCCTTTGACTGTGTGGGTCACAGTAAACTGTGGAAAATTCTGAAAGAGATGAGAATACCAGACAACCAAACCTGCTTCTTGAGAAATCTGTATGCAGGTCAGGAAGCAACAGTTAGAACTGGACATGGAACAACAGACTGGTTCCAAATAGGAAAAGGAGTACGTCAAGGCTGTATATTGTCACCCTGCTTATATAACTTATATGCAGAGTACATCATGAGAAACGCTGGGCTGGAAGAAGCACAAGCTGGAATCAAGACTGCCAGGAGAAATATTAATAACCTCAGATATGCAGATGACACCACCCTTATGGCAGAAAGTGAAGAGGAACTAAAAAGCCTCTTGATGGAAGTAAAGAGGAAAGTGAAAAAGTTGGCTTAAAGCTCAACGTTCAGAAAATGAAGATCATGGCATCCAGTCCCATCACTTCATGGGAAATAGACGGGGAAACAGTGGAAACAGTGTCAGACTTTATTTTTGGGGGATCCAAAATCAGTGCAGATGGTGATGCAGCCATTAAATTAAAAGATGCTTACTCCTTGGAAGAAAAGTTATGACCTACCTAGATAGCATATTGAAGAGCAGAGACATTACTTTGCCGACTAAGGTCTGTCTAGTCAAGGCTATGGTTTTTCCAGTGGTCATGTAAGGATGTGAGAGTTGGACTGTGAAGAAGGCTGAGTGCCAAAGAATTGATGCTTTTGAAGTGTGGTGTTGGAGAAGACTCTTGAGAGTCCCTTGCACTGCAAGGAGATCCAACCAGTCCATTCTGAAGGAGATTAGCCCTGGGATATTTCTTTGGAAGGAATTATGCTGAAGCTGAAACTCCAGTACTTTGGCCACCTCATGCGAAGAATTGACTCATTAGAAAAGACTCTGATGCTGGGAGGGATTGGGGGCAGGAGCAGAAGGGGACGACCGAGGATGAGATGGCTGCATGGCATCATGGATTTGATGTAAGTTGAGTCTAAGTGAACTCCAGGAGATGGTGATGAACAGGGAGGCCTGGCGTGCTGCGATTCATGGGGTCGCAAAGAGTCGGACACGGCTGAGTGACTGAACTGAACTGAAGAGAGAAATGGCTAAAATAATATAAATTATTCACTATGTGTAATAACATAACAGCAGCAAGTACCTCACAAAACAATCCCAAGATTCAGTATTTGAGTGAGCAAAGCAAGTTGCTGAATAAACATGGCCACATAATTACTATATATTTAGGGTATATAACATGTATAGGAATGGTTAGGGGAAAGTTCTGCAAAGACATAAATGAAATGAAAACAGTGGTTCCCTCAAGGTAAAGTACTGGAACTAGAGGAGATGATCATAAAAAGTTATAGTTTTCCTGGAACTAGAAGGGATGGTCATAAAAATTATAGTTCATATTTTATAATGAGAATATGTTTACTATTTATCAAAGAATGTAAACAGAGAGATATATAGGTTTATATTAATGTGATCAATACCACAAAGAAAATCACATAAAGTGATTAAAAAAATTTTAATGAGTGAAATGGTTCCTTCTAGGAGAAATTATGCAACATTCTGTTTATGAGAAGCCACATATTCTTAGTTATAAAAATTCAGAGGTGGACACAAAGTAGTGCTATAACACAGAAAAGTGAACTAAAAATGGCTGCCAAGGTTTTGGAGGGAAGGAAAGAGGGATGAAGAGGTAGGGCACAGGGGATTTTTAGGGCAGTGAAAACATTCTGTATGAATTAGAATGGTGGGTACATAATATTATGGATTGGTAAATTTAAAAAAATTATTCAAGCCAAATAGTGAACCTAACTTTTTCCAATGGACTTTAGTTAGTAACTATGCATCCATACTGGGTATTTCAATTTTAACCAATTCACCACATCACTGCAAGATATTAATAGAAGAAACTGTGTGGAGATGTTGTGGAGAGGAGTAGGAAGTATATGGAAATTCTCTACTTTATGTTCTCAGTACAGTTGCTCAGTCGTATCCAACCCTTTGCGACCCCATGGACCGCAGCACTGGCTTTCCTGTCTATCACCAACTCCCGGAGCCTACTCAAACTCATGTCCATCGCACTGGTGATGCCATCCAAGCATCTCATCCTCTGTTGTCCCCTTCTCTCAGCTCCACCTTCACTCTTTCCTAGCATTAGCATTTTATGTTCTATTTTTCTATAAAACTTAAACTACTCTAAGAAATAAATCCTATTTTAATTTTAAAATGTTATAATAGAGCAATGCATAAAGAATAAGAAGGACATAAATAAAAGAACAATTAATGCTTTGGGTGGGAGCCTCAGCCAGTGGTTATATGATATCCATGTCGTGAGTTAACACACAGAGCTCTAATGTGACTGATACACAGAACATTCAGTGTTTTATTTATTTATTTAGCTGATTTATCTGTTTGCTTAGTTTATAATTTTGACATGTCTTAAAGAAGTAGAACTGCACAAGGAAGACAAAGAATCAAAAATATTGCAAGGAAAGAAAAGAGCTAGATTGATGGCATTCATATGTGAAGAAGAGTCCTTGCTGGGACTGGAATAGAATTGGGGGTGACTTGAGAGCAGGTTTATGT
Organism: Nanger dama; assembly: GCA_917880005.1. Lineage (NCBI taxonomy): Eukaryota > Metazoa > Chordata > Mammalia > Artiodactyla > Bovidae > Nanger > Nanger dama. The sequence goes on along the minus strand of CAKJTW010000016.1, from coordinate 34,203,349 downwards.
TAAACAGACTGGAAATGAAGCAAGAACACTAAGATGAGATTAGACTTCTAAGGTGTTTGGGTATGAAAATCAATTTTTTTTTCCCCTAAGACAATGACCTACTCACTTCTGTGCTTCTGGAAGATTGATGAGAATGAGAAGAGATGCAGAGAGGCCAGGAAAGGGATAGAAAATATGTATCAAATGTTATGGTTTGGGAATTAAAATGAGTGGGTTCATTTGGTTCTGATATTTTCTAGCTATGTATGTAACCATAAGGCACACATCTTAAATATTTTCAATCTTAATCTCCTCATAAATAATAATATTTGTAAATACAGTACTGTTAAATAGTTTTATTGGTGGTATTAGTTGAGATAATATATACTAAAGTTGAGATAATATATTCAAAACTACCCAATACAGAATCTTATACACAATATTTAGGAGTTTTTCTGTTACAATGCTCAATATAATTGTTGTATTAGAGACCTAAGAACAGATAGAGACAAAAAAAATTAATTTTGGGCAATGGAAAGAGAAAAGGTATGACAGTGACTCAGCTTGAGTTACTTCAAAAATAGTGATATTAATGACAAACAGGAAAAAAAATAAAAGGATGTTAGAAGTTTGGACAAAGAGTTTGATCACAGACATAGAACTTAAAGTTTTTTTTCAAAATATACAAAGAACTCATACAACTCAACAACAAAAATGCACCACTTGAAAAGTGGGCAGAAGACCAAAATAGAACATTTCTCCAAAGAAGACATATAGATGGCCAATAGCCACATGAAAAAACATTCAATGTCACTAATTATTAGAGAAGTATAAATCAAAATGATGAAAAGTCAGAATAGCCATCGTTAAAATGTCCACAAAGGATAAATGCTTGACAGAGTGTGGAGAAAAGGGAACCTTTGTACACTGTTGCAGGGAATGTAAGGTGGGACAGCCATTATGGAAAACAGTATGGGGTTTCCTCCAAAAACTAAAAATAGAGTTGTCATGTGATCTACCAATCCCACTGCTGGGCAAATATATAGACCAAACTATAATTCAAAAAAATTTACACTCACCTCTATGTTCAGAGCAGCACTATTCACAACAGATAAACCATGGAAGCAACCTCATTGTCCATCAGCAGATGAATGTATGAACTTAGAGATTATCATATTAAGTGAAGTAAGTCATTAAGAGAATGACAAATACCATATGATATCATGTATATGTTCAATCTAAAATAAGACACAAAAGAACCTATCTATAAAACAGAGACAGATTTACAGACATAGAGAAGTGATTGCCAAGGGGAAATGGGGGAGGGATGGAGTGGGAATTTAGGGTTGGCAGATGTAAGATAACATATATAGCATGGATAAACAACAAGGTCCTACTATATAGCACAGGGAACTGTATTCAATATTTCATGATAAACCATAATGCAAAAGACTATATTTGTCTATAACTGAATCACCTTGCTGGATAGCAGAAATTAACGGGCCATTATAAATCATTATATTTCAATTAAAGAAAGAAATATTCATCCCAGATCCAAAGGAAATCATACAGTAGAAAGCAACATGAGAGGGTAAAACAAACAAACAAACAAAACCTTTAGAGTTTAGAGTTCATGGGCAGGAGACTATATGGGACACTGAGATATTTTTAACTGATTCACAGGAAGTAGGCATGAAGGGTGCAGGGAAAACATGCAGGATAATGCCAATGATGAAGGCGGAAGGCTGCAGAGGAACACTGTACCCAGTAGAAATCACTCATAACTTGCAACCACTGGGAAAGGAACAGGAAGGTAAGAGTGGATTCCACAAAGGCCCTGAGGAAATTTCTCTGAAAATCAGTATGCTTCTACTGGCCTACTTATCTCTTTATGTTTCATCTCACACACATCCACACAAATGCCCTCAAGGCATATCTCAGTTTACATAGGTTCAGTCACTCGGTCATGTCCGACTTTTGTGACCCCATTAACCTAAGCAGGCCAGGCTTCCCTGTTCATCGCCAACTCCCAGGCCCTGCTCAAACTCATGTACATCGAGTTGGTGATACCATCCAACCATCTCATTCTCTGTCATCCCTTTCTCCTCCTGCCTTCAATCTTCCCCAGCATCAGGGTATTTTCCAATGAGTCAGTTCTTCACATTAGGTGGCCAAAGTATTGGAATTTCAGCTTCAGCATCATTCCTTCCAATGAATATTCAAGACTGATTTCCTTTAAAACTGACTAGTGGGATCTCCTTGCAGTCCAAGGGACTCTCAAGAGTCTTCTCCAAGAACCACAGTTCAAAAACATCCATTCTTTGATGCTCAGCTTTCTTTATAGTTCAACTCTCATATCCATACATGACTACTGGAAAAACCACAGCTTTGACTAGACAGACTTTTGTTGGCAAAATAATGTCTCTGCTTTCTAATATGCTGTCCAGGTTGGTCATAGCTTTTCTTCTAAGAAGAAAGCATCTTTTAATTTCATGGCTACAGTCACCATCTGCAGTGATTTGGGAGCCCAAGAAAATAAAATCTCTCACTGATTTCATTGTTTATCCACCTATTTGCCATGAAGTTATGGGACCAGATGCCATTATCTTTATTTTTGAATGTTGAGTTTTAAGCTAGGTTTTTCACTGTTCTCTTTCACTTTCATCAAGAGACTCTTTAGTTCCTCTTCACTGCCATAAAGGTGGTGTCATCTGCATATCTGAGATTATTGTTATTTCTTCCAGCAATCTTGATGCCAGCCTGTGCATTCAGCCTGGTATTTCACATGATGTACTCTGCATATACGTTAAATAAGAAGAGTGACAACCTACAGCCTTAACGTACTCCTTTCCCTATTTGGAACCAGTCTGTTGTTCCATGTTTATTTCTAGCTGTTGCTTCTTGACCTGCATACAGATTTCTCAGGAAGCAAGTCAGGTGGTCTGGTATTCCCAACACTTTAAGAATTTTCCATAGTTTGCTGTGATCCACACAGTCAAAGCTTTGGTGTAATCAATAAAGGAGAAATAGATGCTTTTCTGGAATTCTCTTGCTTCTTCTATGACCCAGTGGATGTTGGCAATTTGATCTCTGGTTCCTTTGCCTTTTCTAACTCCAGCTTGAACATCTGGAAGTTCATGGTTCATGTACTGTTCAAGCCTGGCTTGGAGAACTTTGAGCATTACTTTTCTAGCATGTGAGATGAGTGCAATTGTACAGTAGTTTGAACATTCTTTGGCTTTGCCTTTCCTTGGGATTGGAAAGAAAACTGACCTTTTCCAGTCCTGTGGCCACTGATGAGTTTTCCAAATTTGTTGGCATATTGTAACAGCACTGTAACAGCATCATCCTTTAGGATTTGAAATAGCTAAGCTGGAATTCCATCACCTCCACCTGCTTTCTTCCTAATGATGCTTCCTAAGGCCCACTTGATTTCCCATTCCACAATATCTGGCTCTAGGTGAGTAATCACACCATCGTGGTTATCTGGGTCATGAAGATCTTTTTTGTACAGTTCTTCTGAGTGTTCTTGTGACTTCTGTTTAATATTTTCTGCTTCTGTTAGGTCCATACCATTTCTGTCCTTTATTGTGCCCATCTTTGCATGAAATGATCCCTTGGTATCTCTACGTTTCTTGAAGAGATCTCTAGTCTTTCCTATTCTATTGTTTTCCTTTATTTCTTTGCATTGATTGGTGAGGAAGGCTTTCTTATCTCTCCTTGCTATTCTTTGGAACTCTGCATTCAAATGGTATATATTTCCTTTTCTCCTTTGCCTTTCGCTTCTCCTTTTTCAGCTATTTGTAAGGCCTCCTCAGACAACCCTTTTGCTTTTTGCATTGCTTTTTCTTGGGGATGGTCTTGATCTCTTCCTCCTGTACAATGTCAGGAACCTCTGTCCATAGATCTTCAGGCACTGTGTCTATCAGACCTAATCCATCGAATCTATTTGTCACTTCCACTTCAGTTTGCATGGGCTGCTATAAATAAGAATACCATTGAGTGAGTGGCTTAAACAACATGTATTCTCATTGTTATGGAAACCCAAGATCAAGGGCAATCACAATAGGTTTTGTTCTGAGGCCTCCTCTTGGCTTATAGGTTGCCACCAATTCAACCTATGCTTATAAGATCTCTTTATGTCCTTGTGTAGAGAGGGAAACAGAAAGGGAGAGGGAACTAGGGAGAGAGCCAGGGAGGGGAAGGAGGGAGAGTCAGGAGTTATCTCATATATTAGAAATAAAAGTATATATTCTTAATATGCTACATTAAAAATATGAAGATTTATAATAGGGATGTAATGACATACTGTGGGAAATGATAAAAGTGATGTTGAAAAGTGAATATATTTTTGATAATTTGTCTCTTATCATAAAAACTGACCTTTGTCATGTCTATTACTATTTTTTCAATCCATTCTTTTAATTATTAAACCAATAGACCATTGCTTATTTTTTATAATAATTTTAAAACCACCACTTCAACATTAATTTTGCTCACTGGCACACTATACTGCTAATTATTTCATTCAATGCATAATATTTTACCACTGTTATCAGTTCAGTTCAGTTCAGTCGCTCAGTCATGTCCGACTCTTTGCGACCCCATGAATCGCAGTATGCCAGGCCTCCCTGTCCATCACCATCTCCCGGATTTCACTCAGACTCACATCCATCGAGTCCGTGATGCCATCCAGCCATCTCACCCTGGGTCATCCCCTTCTCCTCTTGCCCCCAATCCCTCCCAGCATCAGAGTTGTTTCCAATGAGTCAACCCTTCACATGAGGTGGCCAAAGTACTGGAGTTTCAGCTTTAGCATCATTCCTTCCAAAGAAATCCCAGGGCTGATCTCCTTCAGAATGGACTGGTTGGATCTCCTTGCAGTCCAAGGGACTCTCAAGAGTCTTCTCCAACACCACAGTTCAAAAGCATCAATTCTTCGGTCCTCAGCCTTCTTCACAGTCCAACTCTCACATCCATACATGACCACAGGAAAAATCATAGCCTTGACTAGACAGACCTTAGTCGGAAAAGTAATGTCTCTGCTTTTGAATATACTATCTAGGTTGGTCATAACTTTTCTTCCAAGGAGTAAGCGTCTTTTAATTTCATGATTGCAGTCACCATCTGCAGTGTTATAGAAAGACCATATTGAATTACAGATATGTAATTGCTATCCTGTATTGATATGTAAATGCTCTCCTGTATTGCTCATTTATCATATATTTTATTATTCTAATTACAGCACTAGCACTGATCATGTTCAGGGTAAAGGTGAGGGTTACTAAGGCATTAGTATTAGTTTCTAGGAATTTTAAATTTAAGTGATTCACTCTTTTCCCTAAAGCAATCTCATTGTTTCTCCATCAGACTCAAATTACATCTTATGGTTTTATTCAGTGACTAATTAACGCCATTTTCCAGAACAAATCTCTGACAGGGTTGAGAATAAAAGCCTAATTTACAATACAAAAACAATGGACCATGTGGTCATGGTCAGTGACTTTTACTCAAAAGTCAATGCCATCTAATTACAATGCTTGGAAAGTTGCACAAGGGATCAATGCCAACTTATTCTGTTCAAGTTCTCCCTATTAACAACTTAAATGTCCAAGAGTAGGACTGTCATCCTCCTAAGAAAGAACTCAGAAGACAACAAACAACATGAAAGCAATAATGACCATAGGGCTTACCACAGCGCTGGGCACAAAGTAATTGTTCAATAAATGCTAGTAAATAACACTAAGAGTGCTATACTACCAGATTTAGTAATGTTCACTTCCCTGATGGTGCAGAGGTTAAAGCGTCTGCCTGTAATGTGGGAGACCTAGGTTTGATCCCTCGGTCGGGAAGATCCCCTGGAGAAGGAAATGGCAACCCACTCCAGTATTCTTGCCTGGAGAATCCCATGGACAGAGGAGCTTGGTGGGCTACAGTCCACGGGTCGCAAAGAGTCGGACATGACTGAGCGACTTCACTTTCACTTTCCCTTTGGTTAAAGTTCAGAGAACAAACAACATAAAAAATTAAAAAGGGCTCCAACATATAAAGTATTTGATATGTAAATTTCTATGACTGTCACAAAAACATCCTTAGCTTATTTCTTGGAAAACAGTATGCGTCTCATTTATTTCCTGAATGAAGGTAAGAATCAGTGCTCTTCAGAACAAACTGTGTATGTGAGCAAAGGAGGAGGCATGAGAAAGTTCCTGCAAGAGTTGCCCTTTCATAGTCCTTCATAATGGCCATGCTAGCAACTCTAACTTGGGTAGGCTAAACTCCAATAACTGTCACAGGGATCAAACAAAATCTGCACCTTGCCAGTTTTGCATGTCTGACAGAATCAGGGCAGCTCCTTAAGAGTCAAAACATAATAATCATTAAATAAAAATATGGAAAAATGCCAAAATAGGACTTACTGTTACTCTGTTTTTCCCTACAGGATATATTAAGCCAAAATTGCTGGCAGGGGAATGTGGTATTTTTATGATAAATCCTGAGATTCTTTATTAAATGCCCATAGAAAAATAAATATCATTCTTAGTTTGAAAAATATTTAAACTTCATAGATTATTATTAGTCTCTCTTGTATTGTAATTAGAGGAAAATACATTTTTAAAAAAATTACATCTCTATAAGATTATTTTCTTGTCATCCCTTCACTACATTTGCTCTGACTAAAGTTTCATCTTTCTGTATATATAACATTTTTTGTGTGTGAGGAGGTGCACACCTCATGGCATATAGGATCTTAGTTCCCCAACCAGGGATCAAACCCATACCCTCTGCAGCGGAAGCACAGTCTTAACCACTGGACCACCAGGGAAATCTCAATAACCATTTTAACTTTCTGTTTTCCAAGCATCCTTAAAAGTGTACTTCTGCAATATCCTGCAGGAAATGCTATTCTAATTGCATTTTTAAATTATTACATGTGTGTGCTGAGTAGGACTTTCAGTTAATGTCTCTGCCTATTAGGTAATTTTACCTTGAAGTTTGAAATAATTTGTTATTAAACATTGTTTAAATAATCCCAAGACAACAATGTAGCCATTAATATGTCTAGTGATGATTATTTATTCATGCATAATGTCTCTCATGTATGAGTTAATGTTACAATAAACCAGTCACTAATTCAATGTTAAATCTGAGATCTAATTCTGCTGCTGTTGACCACCTTTAAAAGCAATTTTCAAATTTTTAATTCAGCATTATGTGGCTAAAACCAAATTGAGAGTATATACAGAATTATATTAACCCTAATGGGAATTATAGGCTTTGGTCTTGATATATGTTATTAAGCTGCAAGTATGAAACCTCACAGGTACCAAAACCTATAATTTTCTACTCTTTAGCCACAGAGCCATCCCTTCCGCCTATTTAAAAAAAATATAATGCGATAGGGGAGGGATGGAATGGGAGATTGGGGTTAGCAGATGCAAGCTATTATATATAGAACTGATAAACAAGGTCCTACTGTGTAGCAAAAGAAACTATATTTGATATCCTGTGATAAGCAACACTGTAAAAGAATACGAAAAATAATGTGTATATATGTATAACTAAATCACTTGGCTGAATAGCAGAAATTAACATAACACTGTAAATTAATTATTTTAATTCAGTTTAGTTCAGTTGCTCAGTCATGTTAGACTCTTTGCAACCCCATGGACAGCACCCAGGCATCCCTGTCCATCACCAGTTCTGAATGTACTCAAACTCAGGTCCATTGAGTCGATGACGCCATCCAACCATCTCATCCTCTGTCATCCCCTTCTCCTCCCACCTTCAATCTTTCCCTGTTGTTCCATGTCCTGTTCTAACTGTTCCTTCTTGACCTGCATACAGATTTCTCAGGAGGCAGATCAGGTGGTCTGGTATTTCCATCTCTTGAAGAATTTTACAAAGTTTGTTGTGATCAACACAGTTAAAGAATTTGGCTTTCATGCCTTCTGTTCCAGAATACAATTGAATTAATAAGAAATCATAATGATTATAATATATCCATGTGATGCTAATTTATATCAATTTAATTGATCATTCAAACATCTCATCACTGTAATCTATAACACTTTTGAAACCTTTTTGAAAATCAAATATTATATGTGTATATATATATATTAGATATATACTAGATACATATATATTTTTTCCCTATTCTTTAACAGCTCACAGCTTTTAAAAGTAATGTGACATTTGGCCTAGGAAGAAGTAAAGGCAGGGACTGTTTTATTTTGTGATCAGTTTCTTTGTCAGGAATTTCTTTATTCCCTTCTGCTTCCCTCCTCACCACTCCCCTCCATCTCCCTCTCCCTCTCTCTCTCTCTGCCCCCTTCTCCCTTACTCTGGAAGAGGCACTGAAATTAGAGGAATTGTACATCTAACTATATGCTACAGCCACCTTAAATTTTTTCAAGAGTTTCTCTCTATGTACCTGTGCGGTAAGACACACCAGCCCAAAACCTTTCTCACTTCTGTACATATAGTATTTTATATATCCTGGAACTTAATTAGTAATTCAATTTTTAGATTTTGAATGTTTTCCATGGAAGCTCTTATTACATACATTCATCTTTTTCCTAAGGAAACTCAACTTCTACAAATTCTTTTTCCTTCTGTTTCAAATTAGCACAGACCAAAGCTTTCTTAACACAGTATCTTAAATCCAGGTCAGTGATTCTAAAACTAAAACTATCTGAGATAAATCTGGCATAAAATATATTTTACTTTGTTTAACAGTTTTGCTAAAATGTCTTTTTCATTGCATTCAACCTTTGTCAAAAATAAAAAATGAGTATATGTGCATGAATTTATTTCTGATATCTCTATTCTTTTCTGTTAATTTCTGCATCTATTCTTTTAACACCACCATGCAATTATTGAGAGAGTTAACTCTCAGGTAGGTTGATATGAAGTACAGGGTCCTCAAGGGAGAGGAGGAGAAGGAAGGAATCTGGGACTCTCAAGGAGGAGAAAAGGAGAAACTTTTTTTTTTCTTTCCATTCCTGCATTTAAATCACACAAAACTTTTTTTTTTTTTTTCAAGCCAAGAGGAAATGATTATACAACAAAAAACTCATCTTGCAAAAGGGTATGCTTTTTCTTAAATCCTGTACCAGTGATTATATAACAACAAATGTATCTTGCTCAGGACAGAGGATATGTTTCTCCTTCTTGAGAATCTTCTGACTAATCAGGTCATCTTACAGTGTGTGCTGTGGGAGGTCTGGTAAAATCTTTCTCTAGTTCTAATTCCGTTATCTTAAAATGTGTATTGTGGGAGTGGGTCTGGTAAGACCTTTACAACCTTGAGACATTCTTCTGATTTCTTGTTAATAAGCAGTCGAAGAATATATAGCTCCCTTGCTAAGATTAGTGGCAGGGCCTCTCCGCCCTCTTCTGATGTCTATGTCAGCAGCGTTCTCTGTCCTTTTCCACTGTTATAAAACTTCTGCCACAGTAAGTTTCATACTGTGTGACTGAAGAGTGTCTGAAGCCTGGTCCGTGGTTCTGAAGTTAAATCTTCCTTTTTGGAAATCACGAATCCGGCACTGTTCACAGTAAACTATCAGTATGATTACCGCAGTTCTATAAATTATGAAAATTGGCTGAATGCCCACAAACTTCCATCACAGTTAAAATAGTTCTATGCATTTCTGAAAAAATAAGCCAGGCTTGGTTTCGCATAACTTTTGAAATCATTTTGGCTATCCTAGTCTTTTGTTTTTCCATAGAATTGACTAGGAAATATCTACCAATGGCCAAAAAAAAAAAAAAAAAGTCTGTTAGGATTTTGATTGAGGTTGTATTGAATCTATAGATCAAATTAGGCAGAACTGACATCTTAATGATACTGAGTCCTCCAATTCATGAACATAGTCGAACCCTGCATTTATCTAACTTTTAAAAATATTTAATAAATGTTTGTCGCTTTAATACAGACTACATATTCTATTAGATGTATATTTATTTCATTTTCTGGTGCTTTAAGAAATATGTTGACTTTCAAATTTCCTATTTTTGTAGCTCATTGTTATCATACAGAAGCATACATTTTGTTACCCAAAAGATCATAAAACTCACTCACTGTGAGATTTTTTTAAAGATCTTTGTTATGTTTGACATAGATAATCATGTCAACTGCAAATAGAAATGATTTTATTTATACTTTCTCAAACTGTAAGTCTGTTTTTTCTTTATTTTATAATGGCTAAAACTTTATTTGAAGTGATTTTGAATAGGAATGATGAAACAGATATTGTTGAGTTTTGTCTGATCTAAAAGGGAAAAGAATTCAGTCTTTTATCACTGAGTATGAGATTATCTTAGGTTTTCTGGTGCGAGAAGTTTCAACTGAATATTTGATGGCGTTATCTTCTATTCATAGTGAGCTGAAATTTTTCATTTTGTTGAATTTATTATAAAAAATTACACGGATTGATTTTCTAATGTTAAGCCAGGTTTATAGGCCCTAGATAAACTTCCCTGGGGCAAGATGTAGTATGATTTTAATATACTGATAGATGCTATTTTCAAATATTTGGGAGGCAATTTCTGCAGCTACATTCATGTGAGATATTGATATGTAGGTTTTCTTTTCTAGCAATATATAAGTCATATAACTGGTAGTGATTTTGGTATTACCTAAATGCTAGTGTCATGAGATAGAATAGGGAAATGTTTCTTTTCTCTTCCATTTTGAAATAAATAATGTAGAGCTGATTCTATGTATTCCTGAACTATTTGGTAGAATTCAGCATTAAAAACATCTGGGCCTATTTTCCTTTTTTTTCAGATTTATAATTAAGAATCCAATTTAATTTATAGGTATCAGTTAAGTTCAGTCACTCAGTCGTGTCCAGCTCTTTGCGACCCCATGGACTGTAGTACACCGGGTCTCTCTGTCCATCACCAACTCCTGGAGTTTACTCAAATTCATGTTCATCGAGTCAGTGATGCCATTCAACCATCTGGTCCTCTGTCCCCTACTTCTTCTCCTGCCTTCAATCTTTCCCAGCATCAGAGTCTTTTCAAATAAATCAGTTCTTCACATCAGGTGGCCAAAGTATTGGAGTTTCAGCTCCAGCATCAGTCCTTCCAATGAATATTCAGGACTGATTTCCTTCAAGATGGACTGGTTGGATCTCCTTGAAGTCCAAGGGACTCTCAAGAGTCCTCTTCAACACCACAATTCAAAAGCACCAATTCCCTGCTGCTCAGCTTTCTTTACAGTCCAACTCTCACATCCGTAAGGAGAAGTCAATGGTAACCCACTATAGTACTCTTGCCTGGAAAATCCCATGGAGGAGTCTGGTAGGCTGCAGTCCATGGGGTCGCTAGGAGTCAGAACAACTGAGCGACTTCACTTTCAGTTTTCACTTTCACGCACTGAAAAAGGAAATGGCAACCCACTCCAGTGTTTTTGCCTGGAGAATCCCAGGGACAGGGGAGCCTGGTGGGCTGCCGTCTATGGGGTCGAGCAGAGTCGGACACGACTGAAGCGACTTAGCAGCAGCAGTAGCAGCACATAAATACATGACTACTGGAAAACCCATAGCTTTGATTAGATGAACCTTTATTGGCAAAGTAATGTCTCTGCTTTTTAATAAGCTAAGTTGGTCAGAACTTTTCTTCCAAGGAGCAAATGTCTTTTAATTTCATGGCTGAAGTCAACATCTGCAGTGATTTTGAAGCCCCCAAAATAAAGTCAGCCATTGTTTCCACTGTTTCCCCATCTACTTGCAATGAAGTGAGAGGACCAGATGCCATGATCTTAGTTTTCTGAGCGTTGAGTTTTAAGCCAACATTTTCACTCTCCTCTTTCACTTTCATCAAGAAGCTCTTTAGTTCTTCCCTTTCTGCCATAACCATGGTGTCATCTGCATACCTGAGGTATTGATATTTCTCCCGGCAATCTTGATTCCAGCTTGTGCTTCATCCAGCCCAGAGTTTCTCATGATGTACTCTGCATATAAGTTAAATAAGCAGGGTGACAATGTACATATTTGCTGTACTCCTTTCCCAATTTGGAACCAGTCTGTTGTTACATATGCTGTTCTAACTGTTGCTTGTCGATCTGCATACAGATTTCTCAGGAGATAGGTCAGGTGGTCTGGTATTCCCAACACTTTAAGAATCTTCAACAGTTTATTGTGATCCACACAGTCAAAGGTTTTGGTGTAGTCAATAAAGCAAAAGTAGCTGTTTTTCTGAAACTCTCTTCCTTTTTCAATGATCCAACAGATGTTGGCAATTTGATATTTGGTTCCTTTGCCTTTTCTAAATCTAGCTTGAACATCTGGAAGCTCTTGGCTCATGTACTGTTGAAGCCTGATTGGAGAATTTTGAGCATTACTTTACTAGCATGTGAGATGAGTGCAATCGTGTGGTAGTTTGAGCATTCTTTGGCATTGCCTTTCTTTGGGATTGGAATGAAAACTGACCTTTTCCAGTCCTGTGGCCACTGCTGAGTTTTCCAAATTTGCTGGCATACTGAGTGCAGTGTTTCACAGCACCATCTTTTAGGATTTGAAATAGCTCAATTGGAATTCCATCACCTCCACTAGCTTTGTTCATAGTGTTTCTCCCTAAGGCCCACTCATTCAAGAATGTCTATCTCTAAGTGAGTGATCACACCATTTTGGTTATCTGGATCATGAAGATCTTTTTTGTATCTTCTGTTTGTTCTTGCCTCCTCTTCTTAATATCTTCTGCTTCTGTTAGGTCCATACCATTTCTGTCCTTTATTGTGCCCATCTTTGCATTAAAAGTTCTCTTGGTATTCTTAATTTTCTTGAAGAGATCTCTATTCTTTCCCATTCTATTTTTTTTTCTCTATTGCTTAACATTGATCACTGAGGAAGGCTTTTTTATCTCTCTTTGCTATTCTTCAGAACTCTGCATTCAAATGGGTATATCTTTCCTTTTCTCCTTTACCTTTTGCTTCTCTTTTTTCTCAGCTATTTGTAAGGCTTCCTCAGACAACCCTTTTGCTTTTTGCATTTCTTTTTCTTGCAGATGGTCTTGATACCTGCCTCCTGTACAATTTCACAAACCTCCATCCACATTTATTCAGGCACTCTGTCTATCAGATCTAATCCCTTGAATCTATTTCTCACTTCCACTGTATAATCATAAAGGGATTTAATTCATACCTGAATGGTCTAGTGGTATTCCCCTAATTTCTTCAATTTAAGTCTGAATTTCTCAAAAAAGAGTTCAAGATCTGAGCCATAGTAAGCTCCTGGTCTTGTTTTTGCTGACTGTATGGAGCTTCTCCACCTTTGGCTGCAAAGAATACAATCAATCTGATTTCGGTGTTGACCTTCTGGTGATGTCAATGTGTAAAATCTTTTGTGTTGTTGGAAGAGGGTATTTGCTATAACCAGTGTGTTCCCTTGGCAGAACTCTATTAGCCTTGCCTTCCTTCATTCTGCACTCCAAGGCCAAATGTGCCTATTACTCTAGGTATTTCTTGACTTCCTACTTTTGCACTCCAGTCCCCTATAATGAAAGGACATATTTTGGGGATATTAGTCCTAGAAGATCTTGTAGGTCTTCATACAACCGTTCACCTTCAGCTTCTTTTGTTATTACTTGTAGGGGCATAGGCTTGGATTACTGTGATATTGAAAGGTTTATCTTGGAAATGAACAGAGATCATTCTGTCATTTTTGAGATTGCATCCTACTACTGCATTTCAGACTCTTGTTTACTGTGATGGCTACTCCATTTCTTCTAAGGGAATCTAGCCCACAGTAGTAGATATAATGATCATCTGAATTAAATTCACCCATTCTTGTCCATTTTAGTTCACTGATTCCTAGAATGTCGATGTTCACTCTTGCCATCTCCTATTTCACCACTTCCAATTTGTCTTGATTTATGGACCTAACATTCCAGGTTCCTATGCAATATTGCTCTTTACATCATTGGACTTTACTTCCATCACCAGTCCTGTCCATAACTGGGTGTTGTCTTGCTTTGACTCCAATTCTTTATTCTTTCTCAAGTTATTTCTCCACTATTCTCCAGTAGCATATTGAGCACCTACCAACCTGGGGAGTTCATCTTTCAGTGTCCTTTCTTTTTGCCTTTTCATACTGTTCATGGGGTTCTCAAGGCAAGGATACTGAAGTGGTTTGCCATTCTCTTCTCTAGTGAAGCATGTTTTGTCAGAACTCTCCACCATAACACGTCCATCTTGGGTGGCTTTACATGGCATAGCTTATAGTTTCATTGAGTTAGATAAAGCTGTGGTCCATGTGATCACATGGTATAAGACCATTTATAGGTATAAGACCATTCCATATAGCCTTTTCTCCTAGATTGTGTTTTAAAAGTGTTTTTTTTCCCCAAAGAATGTGTTCATTTCATCCATATTTTCACACTTATGGACATGGAGTTGTTCAGTATTCTTTTATTATCCTTTTGATTTTTGTGAGGTTATGGTGATGCGTCAGTTGTCCTTCATGACATTAGTAATTTGTGTTACCCTGTTTCATCTTGATCATTCTGACTAAATGTTCATCAATTATATTCACACTCATGAAGAACTCGTTTTGGTTTCATTAAATTTCTTGATCATTTTCCTATCTTCTGATGGCTTTGAGTTTACTATTCTTTCCTTTTCTAATTTCTTACAAGTGAAACATAGATAAGTGGTTTGAGATTTTTATTATTTTCTAAGTTAAGCTTTCAGTGATACAAATGTCCCTCTAAGCACTGCTTTAGTTATATCCCACACATTTTGATTTGTTGTTTTAAAATTTCTGTTTCATCTCAAAATATTTTAAAATTTATCTTTAGACTTTCTCAGTTGGTAAAGAATCCTCCTGCAATGCAGGAGACCCTGGTTCTGTTCCTGTGTCAGGAAGATCCCTTTGAAAAGGGATAGGCTACCCACTCCAGTGTTCTTGGGCTTCCGTTGTTGCTCACTTGGTAAAGAATCTGCCTACAATGCAGGATACCTGGGTTCAATACCTCCTGGAGAAGGACAAAGCTACCCACTTCAGTATTCTGGCCCAGAGAATTCCAAGGACTGTATAGTCCATGGGGTTGCAAAAGTCAGACACAACTGAGTGACTTTCACTTTCACTTGGACCTTTTCTTTGAAGTGTGTTAAATTTCCACATAGCTGTGAATTTTTCTGATATCTTTTTCTTACTGATTTCTAACTAAGTTCCAATCAGACTGGTCTAAGAACATTTTTGTTTTGGTTTCTATTCCTTAAAGTTGGCTGTGATTTTTATTTTTTTTATTTTTTTTGTCCAGATTATGGCCTATGTTGGTGAATTTTTCTAGTTAATTATCTATTTAAGAGAACAATATATTCTGTTTCATCTCCCAGGTCTACCTCACAATGAAGTCTGAGGGCTCTTTCCAATCTTTTGTGAGTGAGCCTGGAGAGGATTATGAAGAAAAATCTTGAAAGCAAAGAAGATACAAATTCAGCCAATATCTATAGTCCACAAGTGTCTTCCACTGTCCTTTCACAAGAATTTCCCATACTTTGTCTTCATTAATTTCTCATCTTCTCTTGCTGAAATCTTCTAACCAGTTTGGTTGTGTCTGCTTAGATGAACAAGTGCTCAATTTCCTTTCTGTACTCACTTCTCTCTCCTTAGACTTTCCCTTAGTTAGGTATTTGGCCAGTTAGTTAAAAAAATCATAAATTTAATGTATTTTGTTTTTAATTTTAAGAGTGAGAATGATGCTCTTTTCAATTCCCTACATATTAGGATAGAAATTTATTTACTGTTACTGTCTAAAATGGGCACTTTTCATTTTACTTTAAAAGGAAGTTTACTGCCCATCATATAAGATAATTAGCTACTGAATATCTTCTATAAAATAAAATCTATATTATTTCTAATGATTATGAACCCTTGAAACATAATCAACTTGTGTACACTGAAAACTTTATATTTATTTATAGTTCCTATAAAATAAGACACAATTATAATCATAAGAGAAGCAACAGAATACACTAAAAAAACTGCATACCTCATTTATAATTAAAGCCAATCTATGGTTTGCTATACTTCACTTAAATGCATCACCAAAATTCCATAAACCTCATGAAAGAAATTATAAAATTAATGAAAACATCCTGAAATGAAATGTAGCTGTATAATCATGAAGAAATAAAGCTATGGATGCTGCATCTAAATAGAAAACAGACCAAAGAATTGTCTGCTTTCATTTATAATTTTTCAACTAGGGGTAGAAAGCATCATTGAGAATCTCACATCACAGTTTAATAACAGTAACCCTTGATATTGGGCTTCATAGTTCATAAATTAAACTATAAAGGCATAATAATCTGGAGATAAGAGGACAGATTTTGAAATCAGACAGATTTGGTCCTAATCTGAAATTCAGCCCCATCAGTTAACCATAGGTTATTTCAGGAATAATGAAAAAGACTTTTCAATAAAAGACTTATGTTAAAATATTTCAAGATTATTTCCAAATAGCATGGAAATTAGTGGCCTAATGAGTTTTACCTGTCAGTGGATACCTAGAAAACCATCCATTCTGATCCTGTGCTTGTAGTTATTTTGGTGAAATTTTGAAGTCATTTAGCAAATTCTTTGGCATGACATCCTCGTGTAGTGAACAGAATGCACTGACTTTTTAAATGAACAACAATTGGGATCTAATTCCAATCATGCCTTTATTCGGAGAGCAAACTTTTGTAAGTCACTAAATTGATATGATCTACAGTATTTTCACCTAAAAATGAGAATTAAAAATATCTTTTTCTTAGGCCTGTAATAAACAATGCATGCAAAATGCCTAAATCTCTGTTACTTCTATCATTATCATCACCACTACCATCACCATCTTCACTTTTAATATCACGGAGCTTGAGAAAACCAAGTTCAAGAGTCAGTGTCAAATCTAGCTGCAAATTCTTGTCACAGCCAAGATAAGAAGCCTTAACCACCTCGCAACATATTTCTGTGTTTATACTTAACAATTGTGCTTGCCAGGTGGCGCTACTGGTCGAGAACCCACTTGCCAATGCAGCACATAAGAGATGCAGGTTCGATCCCTGATCCCCTGGAGGAGGGCTTTGCAACCCACTCCAATATTCCTGCCTGGAGAATCCTATAGACAGAGGAGCCTGGTGGGCTAGGAGTCCATAGGGTAGCAAAGAGTTGGACATGACTGAAGTGACTCAGCACCCACCACCACCACAGCTAACAAGATAAAGAATGCATGAAATAAAAGCTTTACAACTGTGATAAAAACAATAGTGCCCTGAGGTTTCAAAAAAAAACACTACTAAACTCAATTTAATTTCAATTCAACTTTTTAAAATAATTAGGTGACCAGAAATAAGTTAGATTTCTGGTATATGAATGTTGCTATTATCAAATATCAAATTAAACAATGACATAGCAGACTGGATGTCATATGATATTCCATATTTAGAGATGTTCTTAGATCTTTATACTATTTTAAACCTTTGTTGTTTTTAATGATTCATTATCTAATGCTATCTTATTGATTTGCTTTATAGTGACCCTATGAAAAGCTTATGAACTTCTCTAAATTTTGTTGTTCAGTCACTAAGTTGTGTTCAACTCTTTGTGACCCCCATGTACTGCAGCACACCAGGCTTCCCGATCCTTTGCTGTCTCTCAGAGTTTTAGAAAACTCATATCCATTGAGCTGGTGATGCTGTCTAACCATATCTACGAGAAGTTATAGTTTAAGAAAACATACTCTTATTAGTGTAAGCCAAACCCTCAATTCTAATTCTAGTAACTACTATACCCAAGACACTGTTTATCCACATATTTTATTACACGACTTGGATCATAAGATTTCTTCCCATGCTATTTATTTAATAACCTTAGAGTAATAACAAAGTTAGGTGTTTTCAGGTCAACACACTTTTTGCAAAGACACATAAAAATAAATATTTCATGGAATACTTATGCAAATCATTATATTAAAGAGGATCTCATCTGACCTTTGGTTGAACTACAGTAGGAAATCAAGAAAACATCACAAAGAAAGAAGAACAAGGGGTCATGTGAAACTGAGAATGATAAACCATAATATTGAATACTTATAAATAATTTTTCCAATAAAAGTATCCCTCATCTGGCATGTTGATAGTTTTATGTGTCATTCTTCCTAATGTTTCCTAACTCGTTAATTACAATCACTGATTGCTTCATCCAGATACCTGACAATGTATTCATCCCTTCATCCTCCATTCATCAATCCATGCTTTCATTTTTACTGATTATCTACTTACATAAGCCCCCATGTTAATGCTGAGGGTGACTCCAACATGGCTAGTGTAGAACTGATTGCTTGCCAGCCAGTTTAGTAAAAGAATATACCTTTCTGCTTAAGTGTAAAGACTTTGAATCATAAAGATGCATATTCAAATCCCATCTCTGCTATTAGCTATGGGTTACATGCATTTTGCTTAATCTCCCCTTGCCAAAATTTACTTATTTGTAAAGTTCAGTTCAGTCGCTCAGTCGTGTCCAACTCTTTGCAATCCCATGAATCGCAGCACACCAGGCCTCCCTGTCCATCACCAACTCCCGGAGTTCAGACTCACATCCATCGAGTCTGTGATGCCATGCAGCCATCTCATCCTCTGTAGTCCCCTTCTCTTCCTGCCCCCAATCCCTCCCATCATCAGAGTCTTTTCCAATGAATCAACTCTTCGCATGAGGTGGCCAAAGTACTGGAGTTTCAGCTTTAGCATCAGTCCTTCCAAAGAAATCCCAGGGCTGATCTCCTTCAGAATGGACTGGTTGGATCTCACTGCAGTCCAAGGGACACTCAAGAGTTTTCTCCAACACCACAGTTCAAAAGCATCAGTTCTCTGGTGCTCAGCCTTCTTCACAGTCCAACTCTCAAATCCACACATGACCACTGGGAAAACCATAGCCTTGACTAGACGGACCTTAGTTGGCAAAGTAATGTCTCTTAACTTTTCTTCCAAGGAGTAAGCATCTTCTAATTTCATGGCTGCAGTCACCATCTGCAGTGATTTTGGAGCCCAGAAAAATAAAGTCTGACACTGTTTCCACTGTTTCCCCATTTATTTCCATGAAGTGATGGGACCGGATCATGATGCCATGATCTTCGTTTTCTGAATGTTGAGCTTTAAGCCAACTTTTTCACTCTCCTCTTTCACTTTCATCAAGAGGCTTTTCAGTTCCTCTTCACTTTCTACCATAAGGGTGGTGTCATCTGCATATCTGAGGTTATTGATATTTCTCCCGGCAATCTTGATTCCAGCTTGTGTTTCTTCTAGTCCAGCGTTTCTCATGATGTACTCTGCATATAAGTTTAATAAGCAGGGTGACAATATACAACCTTGACGTACTCCTTTTCCTATTTGGAACCAGTCTGTTGTTTCCATGTCCAGTTCTAATTGTTGCTTCCTGACCTGCATAGAGATTTCTCAAGAGGCAGGTCAGGTGGTCTGGTATTCCCATCTCTCTCAGAATTTTCCACAGTTGATTGTGATCCACATAGTCAAAGGCTTTGTCATAGTCAATAAAGCAGAAATAGATGTTTTTCTGGAAGTCTCTTGCTTTTTCCATGATCCAGCAGATGTTGGCAATTTGATCTCTGGTTCCTCTGCCTTTTCTAAAACCAGCTTGAACATCTGGAAGTTCACGGTTCACGTATTGCTGAGGCCTGACTTGGAGAATTTTGAGCATTACTTTACTAGCATGTGAGATGAGTGCAATTGTGCAGTAGTTTGAGCATTCTTTGGCATTGCCTTTCTTTGGGATTGGAATGAAAACTGACGTTTTCCAGCCCTGTGGCCACTGCTGAGTGTTCCAAATTTGCTGGCATATTGAGTGTAGCACTTTCACAGCATCATCTTTCAGGATTTGAAACAGCTCAACTGGAATTCCATCACCTCCACTAGCTTTGTTCGTAGTGATGATTTCTAAGGCCCACTTGACTTCACATTCCAGGATGTCTGGCTCTAGATGAGTGATCACACCATCATGATTATCTTGGTCATGAAGATCTTTTTGTACAGTTCTGTGTATTCTTGCCACCTCTTCTTAATATCTTCTGCTTCTGTTAGGTCCATACCATTTCTGTCCTTTTTCGTGCCCATCTTTGCATGAAATGTTCCCTTGGTATCTCTAATTTTCTTGAAGAGATCTCTAGTCTTTCCCATTCTGTTCTTTTCCTCTATTTCTTTGCATTGATTGCTGAAGAAGGCTTTCTTATCTCTTCTTGCTATTCTTTGGAACTCTGCATTCAGATGCTTATATCTTTCCTTTTCTCCTTTGCTTTTCACTTCTCTTCTTTTCAAAGCTATTTGTAAGGCCTCTCCAGACAGCCATTTTGCTTTTTGCATTTCTTTTCTATGGGGATGGTCTTGATCCCTGTCTCCTGTACAATGTCTTGAACCTCATTCCATAGTTCATCAGGCACTCTATCTATCAGATCTAGGCCCTTAAATCTATTTCTCACTTCCACTGTGTAATCATAAGGGATTTGATTTAGGTCATACTTGAATGGTCTAGCAGTTTTCCCTACTTTCTTCAATTTAAGTCTGAATCTGGTAATAAGGAGTACATGATCTGAGCCACAGTCAACTCCTGGTCTTAATATCTATATATGGTGGTAGCAGGATGTTTAAATGAGATTATCATACAACCTACTTGTTGACCTCAGTAATGGTAACTATCATTATTATTCAACAGATGGGGAAAAACACACACACACACACACACACACACACAAGAACTAAGACTCATCAAATATTACTGTTGGAAAGGAGCATTCAGAAACATCAGCAGAGTACAACAACTTGAAAGGAAAGCAACGAAAGACATTTACATTTTATGTAAAGGTAGTGTCAAATGCTGGGGAAAAACTAAGGAAAATCAGTATTTTGATCCATTGGTTCCTCCTGGAAATATGTATGAAAGTATGACTGTGGCTCATATCATGAACTCCTTTTTACCAAATTCAGACTTAAGTGGAAGAAAGTAGGGAAAACCACTTGGACATTCAAGTATGACCTAAATCATATCCCTTATGATTATATAATTATATTCAGCTTCCTATAGAGCTCAGTTGGTAAAGAATCCACCTGTAATGCAGGATGCCCCAGTTTGATTCCTGGATCAGGAGATTCACTGGAGAAGGGACAGGCTACTCACTCCAGGATTCTTGGCTTCCCTTATAAGTCAGTTGCTAAAGAATCTGCCTGCAATGAGGGGAGACCTGGGTTCAATCCCTGGGTTGGGAAGATTCTTGGAGAAGGTAAAGGCTACCCACTCTAGTATTCTCACCTGGAGGATTCCATGGACTATATGTCCCTGGGGTTGCAGCAAGGAGTCAACACGACTGAGCGACTTTCACTATATACAGTGGAAGTGACAAATAGACTCAAGAGATTAGATCTGATAGAGTGCCAGAGGAACAATGGATGGAGGTTCATGACATTAACAGGAGGCAGTGATCAAGACCATTCCCAAGGAAAAGAAACACAAAAGGCAAAGTGGTTGTCTGGGGAGGCCTTACAAATAGCTGTGAAAAGAAGAGAAGTGAAAAACAAAAGAGATAAGGAAAGATATAAGCATCTGAATGCAGAGTTCCAAAGAATAGCAAGAAGAGATAAGAAAGCCTTCTTCAGCAATCAATGCAAAGAAATAGAGGAAAAAAACAGAATGGGAAAGTCTAGAGATCTCTCCAAGAAAATTAGAGACACCAAGGAACATTTCACGAAAGATGGGCACAATAAAGGACAGAAATGGTATGGACATAACAGAAACAGAAGATATTAAGAAGAGGTGGCAAGAATACACAGAAGAATTTATCCAAAAAAGCTCTTCATGATCCAGATAACCACGATGGTGTGATCACTCACCTAGAGACAGACATCCTGGAAAGGGAAGTCAAGTGGGCCTTAGGAAGAATCACAATAAACAAAGTTATCGGAAGTGATGGAATTCCAGTTGCTGCTGGTGCTGCTAAGTCACTTCAGTCGTGTCTGACTCTGTGTGACCCCATAGATGGCAGCCCATCAGGCTCCCCCATCCCTGGGATTCTCCAGGCAGGAGTACTGGAGTGGGGTGCCATTTCCTTCTCCAATTCCAGTTGAGCTATATCAAATCCTGAAAGATGATGCTGTGAAAGTGCTACACTCAATATGCCAGCAAATTTGGAACACTCAGCAGTGGCCACAGGACTGGAAAAGGTCAGTTTTCATTGCAATCCCAAAGAAAGGCAATGCCTAAGAATGTTCAAACTACTGCACAATTGCACTCATCTCACATGCTAGCAAAGTAATGCTCAAAATTCTCCAAGTCAGGCTTCAACAGTACATGAACAAAAAACTTCCAGATGTTCACGCTGGATTTAGAAAAGGCAGAGGAACCAGAAATTGATTGCCAACATCCATTGGACCATCGAAAAGGCAAGCGAAACCAGAAAAAGAAATCTATTTCTGCTTTATTGATGACGCCAAAACCTTTGACTGTGTGGATTCACAACAAACTGTGGAAAATTCTTCAACAGATGGGAATACCAGACACCTTACCTGCCTCCTGAGAAATCTTTATGCAGGTCATGCAACAGTTAGAACCAGACATGGGACAACAGACTGGTTCCAAATTGGGAAAGAGTATGTCAAGGCTGTATATTGTCACCGTGCTTATTCAACTTATATACAGAATATATTATGTGAAATGCCAGGGTGTGTGAAGCACAAGCTGGAACCAAGATTGCCAGAAAAAAATATCAATAACCTCAGATACAGAGATGGCACCACATTTACAGCAGAAAGTGAAGCACTAAAGAGCCTCTTGATGAAAGTTAAAGAGGAGAGTGAAAAAGCTGGCTTAAAACTCAGCATTCAAAAAACTAAGATTATGGTGTCTGGTCCCATCACTTCATGCAAATAGATGGGAAAACAATGGAAACAGTGAGAGATTTTATTTTATTGGGCTCCAAAATCACTGCAGATTGTGGCTTCAGCCATGAAATTAAAGGATGCTTGCTCCTCGGAAGAAAAGCCATGACCAACCTAGACAGCATATTAAAAGCAGAGGCATTACTTTACCAACAAAGGTCTGTATAGTCAAAATTATGATTTTTCCAATAGTCATGTATGAATGTGAGAGTTGGACTATAAAGAAAGCTGAGCAACAAAGAATGGATGTTTTTGAACTGTGGTGTTGGAGAAGATTCTTGAGAGTCCCTTGGACTGCAAGGAGATCAAACCAATCAATCCTAAAGGAAATCCACCCTTAATATTCATTGGAAGGACTGATGTTGAAGCTGAAACTCCAATACTTTGGCCACCTGATGCAAAGAACCTACTCATTAGAAAAGATCCTGATGCTGGAAAAGATTGAAGGCAGGAGGAGAAGGGGACGACAGCAGATTAGATGGTTGGATGGCATCACTGCCGAGGGACAAGAGTCTGAGCAAGCTCCAGGAGTTGGTGATGGACAGGGAGGAGAGGCATGCTGTAGTCCATAGGGTTGCAAATAGTCAGACACGACTGAGCTGAACCGAACGACTGGGTTAACCTCTTTTTATTTAATGGCACTCATACCTGGAAGCAAGGGCATTGCATAAATAACAAAAGAAAGGTATATATGTATAGACACAGATATGTTTGTCTACGTACACAGATATGTATACATGGACATATATACTCACTATTGCAGCATACCCCCCCACAAAATTTTGTTTTAAAAGCTTATGATATACTTGAAATATACTTTAGAAATAATTGAATATAGACAAGCTTCAAGTGAGGAACTGTTGTAAAACATTTGCTGGTGTTCTTATTTCTGACAAAAGTAAAACATACAATTTCTTTCTTGTTTTTACTTTCTTGGTATTGAATTATGTTACTTATTTCTCTAGATTCCTCATTTTGTATATGAGAGAACAAGAAAATGAAATAAGAACAGAAATATAAAGCCAGTAGAGCAATAAGCTGTGATGCCACCTGAGAGGGCAAGCATAAGTGGCCTAATTAGTGAAAGCTACATGCTACACTGTATAAGCTTCAGTGAAGATATAGCCTTAGAGTTTATTATATAATTTACTTAAGCCCTTATTTAGGAGTAGAAAATACAACAATAAAGAAACCATTTGCTTCAGGTGGTCTCTACTTATAATGGAGAGTATGTAGAATTTACAGTCAGGGAAATATGGAGATTCAAATTATAGCTGACCTGAGTTCTCATGGATAAATCACTTCATCATTTTCAATCTGTGAGAGGCAATACTGCGTGTTTGATAAAAGCATAAGTTTACTGGATTTGTACCTGACTCTACTGTTTATTAGGTGAGTGGCCCTGGATATGTAATTTAATCTTTCTCAGTGACAGTTTCCTAATGAAATGTGAATAACAGTACTAGATTCATCAGCACGATGCTAGAAGGTGTAACAAATAAATAAATATCAATATCTCAACATCTTAATGCAACAGAAGTTTATTCTGCTCTTATGTTGCAGTCTAGGCAGGTGCTCCTAGTGGGCAGGCAGCTTTCCTACATTGTGGCAGTACATGCATCTAGGCTCCTTAGATCCTGTGGTTCCACTAACACCACAGGTCTTTGCAGTCAATCAGTGGGAGGGGAAAGAAACCCAAAAGAAGGCACACTCAATTCTTAAAGGCTTTGGTGCAGAGTGGCATATACCATTTCCACTCAGGTTCTGTTTATAACGCAGTGCCATGTGATCACACCTAGGAGCAAGGAAACCTGAGAAAGATGGTCCTTGCCTGGGAACTCACTTTGCAGCCACAACCCTACGATGGACTCGAGCACATGAACAGTGGCAGACAACTAGCCAACTCCCAGTCCGTATCTTTTATGGGTGATGACAGGTTCAGAAATGACCAGCCAAACATATGCTATACAGTGAGCAATCAATAAATGATAACTGCTAATTACTAACTCCTCCAAAGTTGCTTGAGATTTTCCTGGCTGTAGCACTGAGGACCCTGTGTTTCAGGAACCCTTAGCTCCAGGCAACTTGGGATAGTTTGCCTAGAACTGTCCTGGTTTTAAAATTTAAAATTCCACATCACAAAAACCCCCTCAGTTATATGCAAAGCAGGACAGTTGGTTACCCTACTACTAATGTTATTATTATGATTGCCTTGAATAAAAGAAAATACTTCTTATTTGTGTGCTGAGTATGTGTGTGTGTATGTACTGATAATTGCTTTGTTGATATGAATAAAATATAATAAATAAAAGATGCATGCATGTAAGTTGCTTCAGTCATGTCCAACTCTTTGAGACCCTTTGGACTGTAGCCCGCCAGACTCCTCTGTCCATGGGATTCTCCAGGCAAAAATACTGAAGTAGGTTGCCATGCCCTCCTGCAGCAGATCGTCCTGACTCAGGGATGGAACTCGTGTTTCTTACATCTCCTGCATTGGCAGGCAGGTTGCTTACCACTAGGGCCAACTGGGAGGCCCAAATAAAAGACATTGTTATATAAATTTTTATTTTGAAAATGATTTGCTGGGAATGATGCAAAGATACATTTGAAATGTTTGCAAGAGTGAGAGCTGTCTTCAGACGAACAGATATAAGCATGTTTAAATATTAAGACGTACTTTGAGTGGTTTCTGAAGCTGGAAGACATGAAAGGTAAATGATAGCTTAATATAAATAATTTTTAAAAAGAATTGTTCAGTTAGGAAACAGACTAATGTAGCATCTCCCAAGGTAGATTTGAAAAGCTAAACACACATTGTTGCTACATCCCAAAAGGATTACGTGATCACTTAATATACTTTAAATGCAATATCATCCTCGCCCCTCTGCATATAGGAGTCAGGCTTTTAAAACTGATCTATTTTCTTAGGCCAATAGAAAATGAGTACACATTTTAGCAAATGTAGAAGAGGAATGCATTTCCCCCTTACTTCTCCAATCTTTATAAATCTATCATTAAGCTTAATTTTCTGTATTCACCTATTTTTTTCTGTTTCTAATGTCAAAGTTGCTCTCTGGTATCAGAGCTAGTTCAGAATTTACTGTGGTTTAAACCAGTCAATGGAGGCTGTTCAGTTGCTCAGGTGTGTCCAACTCTTTGGACCTGTAGAACGCCAGGCTTCCTTGTCCTTCACCAACTCCTGGAGTTTGCTCAAACTCATGTCCATCGAGTCGGTGATGTCATCCAACCATCTGGTCTCTGTCATACCCTTTTTCTCCCACCTTCAACCTTTCCCAGCATCAGACTCTTTTCTAATGAGTCAGCTCTTTGCATCAGGTAGCCAAAGTATTGGAGCTTCAGCATCAGTCCTTCCAATGAATATTCAGGGTGGATTTTCTTTAGGATTGACCGATTTGATCTCCTTGCTGTCCAAAGGACTTTCAAGAGTCTCCTCCAACACCACAGTTCAAAAGCCTCAATTCTTTGGCACAATCAATGAAGGTGCTTTCCCCGTTTTCTCTATATCTATCTCTGTGAGTTAGGGGAACGATAGAATTGTATACTTGAGCTAAAAAAGAATACTGGCCAGAGCCTTTGTAGATGGTGATCTGCAAGTTCTACAGATCTATAGAACTGGCCACCCCAAAAGAAGTTGGTTGCAGGATCCCCTTGCCAACATCATCTTTGAGTTTCCCTTCCTGACAATATTTTTCCTAGATGCCAGCATACTCTATGATGACAAGCAAAGAGGAGGTTCTCTGTGAGATTCCCAAACTCACTGAAGCTGGAATCTTTTTTTCTTTGATCAGTTCAGTTCAGTCGCTCAGTTGTGTCTGACTCTTTGTGACCCAGTGAACCTCAGCACGCCAGGCCTCCCTGTCCATCACCAACACCTGGAGTTCACTCAAACTCATGTCCATTGAGTTGGTGATGCCATCCAGCCATCTCATCCTCTGTCATCCCCTTCTCCTCCTGCCCCCAATCCCTCCCAGCATCAGAGTCTTTTCCAATGAGTCAGCTCTTCGCATGAAGTGGCCAAAGTATCGGAGTTTCAACTTTAGCATCAGTCCTTCCAGTGAACACCCAGGACTGATCTCCTTTAGAATGGACTGGCTGGATCTCTTTGCAGTCCAAGGGATTCTCAAGAGTCTTCTCCAACACCACAGTTCAAAAGCATCAATTCTTCATATTTGATTAACAAATACTATCTTTCCTTTTAAGTGACCAGTGATTAGATTTTTTTTGTTTGTTTTCTGTTTTCCTTTTGGCAAATCCAAAGAGGAAGAGAAGATCACAAGATCTGGAAAGGAGGAAATGAGTCAGATGCAAAGTCGCTTGGGTAGTTATTAAGTTGTATCCAACTCATTGTGACCCCATGGACTGTAGCCCACCAGGCTCCTTTATCCATGCATTTCCCAGGCAAGAATATACCAGGGTGGGTTGCCATTTCCTTCTCCAGGGGTTCCTCCTGATCCAGGGATCAAACCCATATCTCCTGCATTGCATGTGTATTCTTTACCACTTAACCATGTGGACCCTGTGTAATTACGGTGTAGGGGCTGGTGCTTTTGAAATAAGGCCTCCTTTTAGGGACCAACAAGGAACATATGAGCTTTGTGAAGTGGCAAATTTCTATCATTTATATATGGGGCATCTACTATTTAACAGGGCTTCCCTGGTTGCTCAGGTGGTAAAGAATCTGCCTGCAATGCAGGAGACCTGGGTTTGATCCCTGGGTTGGGAAGATTTCCTGGAGGAGGGTATGGCAACCTACTCCAGTATTCTTGCCTGGAGAATCCCATTGGACAGAGGAGCCTGGGGACTACAGTCCATAGTGTCTCAAAGAGTCAGATATGACTGACAGACTAAGCACAGTACACCACAGCATTATTTGACAGGGCAATGCACTTTGGCTTACTCGTACAGAAATCAAAGAGGACTGTCAGAAAACAGTCCAGTAAGGCCTTCTGTGGGACAAGATACTCTCCCAAGTCTAAGGTCTTAAGATTTTCTATATAAATATGAGTTCTTTTCTCTTGCTATTGGTATCCCAATGAGGTACATATTATCCTGACATATTTAATGGCATTCCCAGAGTTCCCCAGGAGAAAGTAAGCAACGCACTTTTTGATGAACATAGGAATGCTGACTGGATGAATGATATGACTTCTAGAGAAGAAAGATAAAGAAATAGCAACCCAGATTTCCCTGGCTGTTCAGTGGTTAAGAATCTGCCTGCCAATACAGGGAAGATGAGTTCGATCCCTGGTTGGGGAGGATCCCATATGCTACAGGACATCTAAGCCCATGTGCACAGCTACTGAGAACGCTGTGCTCTGTGTGCAGCTACGGCAGTTCATGCACCCTAGAGCCCATGCCTGTGCTCCACAACAAGAGCAGCAACAAAGACCCAGTATAGCAATAAATATATATATATTTTTAAAAAATGAATTAGCAACCAAATAGACAAAATTGGGGCAATCATGCAAATCACATTCAATAATTGAGTGAGTCATTGAATTCTACTTGGCTTACAAATCTTAATTCAATTTAGGACACCAGAATTTACAGTTCCTAATTATCACTTCAACCTTTATACTGCCCCGTATGACCTTTCAGAGCACAAAGACAGCACTATATTATTCCTTTGGACTTTTCAATTTGGACCTCAGTGAAAATTGGAAGAAAAAGGATGATTTTTAGAAGGACAGAATGACCTCTTGCCAATAAACGAAATCCCATTTTATTGGGAAAGTAGGGTAGACCCATGAAATGATGTGAAAGCTCTAGTTCTTGTCATAGCAACTTAAAGTCCCTGGGTCTCAGAATTTTAAATGATAAACTGGAGTGACAGTGAGCCCCAGGTTCTTTACATCCATTTATATTAGAGTCTTTCATTTGCTTGTTTCCCCCAACAGACTCTGAACTTCAGAGTCATGTCTTATTCATCTATTCATAATCATAATGCTAAAATTAAAAAGAGAATATTTTGGTATAGAATGCAAAGTCTGGAGAAGCAATAGCTTCAGGCACCACTGCATCCAGAAGCTCAAACAATGTTGCAACATTCTATCTCTTTCTCTTGTCTCAATTTTTGGCGTTACTTTTTGGGTACCTTTCTTCATATATTGATTTCTGACAGCTTTGCTGCTGCTGCTGCTAAGTTGCTTCAGTCATGTCCGACTCTGTGCGACCCCATAGACGGCAGCCCACCAGGCTCCCCGTCCCTGGGATTCTCCAGGCAAGAACACTGGAGTGGGTTGCCATTTCCTTCTCCAATGCATGAAAGTGAAAAGTGAAAGTGAAGTCGCTCAGTCATGTCCGACTCTTTGGGACCCCATGAACTGCAGCCTACCAGGCTCCTCCGTTCACGGGATTTTTCCAGGCAATACTGGAGTGGGGTGCCATTGCCTTCTCCTCTGACAGCTTTAGCCTTGTCCTATCTTTTCAGTTAACAATTCTACTGAACAGAAGACTTCTCTTTAATTAGTACCACCAAAACTCCTGGAATGTTTCATTTCCTTCATATGGGTTATAGGTACATGTCTTAAATATACTGTTTCTATGGCTCCTGAAGCTAAATATGCTAACTGGCCAGACATTTTTATTTACTCACCCTAAGGATTAAAAATCAGGGTAGGGTAAGATTAGCCCCATCTAAACTGGTCAGAACCATTTGGACTAAGGGTGGAACAGGAATATTTCCTAAAAATAAACAGAGAAGAAGTAATGGATCCCAGGAATATATTCACATTCTTGCCCACAACCCCTTCCCTTCCTCTCTCTGTCTTTGCCTTTGTCTCGCTCTCTTTCACAAACACACAAGGTATGTGCTCTTATTAATACAATCTGACCTGCATGTTTGACAGTTGCTATGTTTTAGAAGCAGTTTCCAAAATTAACAAAATAACATTGGTCATTACAGGTCCAAGAGTTTGGTTTTTAAACAGTCATTAGTAGCATCATAGTAAGAGTACTTGTCAGAAAACATTTAGACTACACAAATATAACTAGATGAATTTAAAAAATGAAAGCAATGATAGTCAACTTCCTGTATATTTCTCCTACTGAATTTCACATTATGTTGAACTTTTCCTCTTGAAAATCATTATGCTTCACATATTAGATTAACACAGGTTTAATACAATTCATTTCTAGCCCAAGAGTCTGTGCATTTTCTCCCTTCAAATTGGAAGCCCTAAAAATACTAGTTTTCTGCTAAATTATAAATTCTATTAAATTATAGCTCAAACTAAACAGGTTTTATCAAATCTAAAAATGATATATATTTTAATCTCTTGAAATTAAAATATAGATGGAAGTGTTTTGTAATTCTCTACTTGGGGTCCCCCTTGTTAACACATTTCCCTTATAATTAGATGACATTTAACAATATTATTTCAAATAATAATTACTTTTAAGAGATCCATACATTAGTTTGAAACATGAAATTTCTATCATTGTAGGTAAAATGCTACCAAATAATAAATATTTCAAATAAAACTATAGTTTGGTAAAACAATTATCATTTTAGAATCATATCAGTGATATGGAAACATTCAGAGGACAGTTCTACACATTAAATTCAACATTATTTTTTAAGGATATTTTGTGCAGCCTAAACATCACTTTGAGAAAGTGTATTTACTGCTACATCGTTTCCTGAAGTGCTTCATATCAGTCAATAATACTAACAAAAATTTTATTAATTAGTTTTTTCTTTAGGGTATTGAGCTGGGGAAAGATTAGGAGCAGACATTAAATTATGGGTACTGTGCCTATTTCATTGCATTGTCATTTCTCTCCTATGTCAATCTCGTCTCATTCGAAGAACTGAGACAAGTCATCATTCATAATTGCCAGTATTCATTCACAATTCAAGAAAGACTTTTCTTCGAATACCCTTTCTAGCTCTTTTATTCTACTTTGGACCTTATGACAAAATCTAGATATCTCTGAGATCATAGTACTTTGAGTGCTTTATGTATACTCTTGTTAATGTTACCATCACAATATAATGACTGTACAGCCTGAAGAACAGGAATGGCCTTATTTTTCATCTTTGAATACAGTATCAGAAACATACATATTAAATTACATACCTTAAAGCAAACTTGAAGACAAAGGTGACATCAAAATACTGCTAAGTGTTTTAAAACATATTAAATTCTATCACAAATGGAAATTTTTGACTGCCTATGTTTCTGGTAGCAGAAACATTTTTATAAGAATATAACTATTTTTACATACAAATAAAGGAAAATTGTATAAAATATCACTTACTAAAATTAATTTGTAGTGAATCATCTTTCAGATACATTCAGTAAGAATTTAAATTTCTTTTGGTTTGAAACATATGAAAAAGAGATTTATTTCTAACAAAGCTATGAATCCATAGGGCTAAAAATTTCCGACACTGCAGAAGAACTTATAATGAAAACAGTCTCCTGCTATATTTCTCCCACTGTACAACCTTCTCCACTAGAATAAAATTCCCAACTTTATTCCTTTTAGTTCCAGATTCTTCCTATAGTTGCCGACAGAAGTCTTATATGACTATAAAAGATTTATAAGGTATCATTTATAGTCTTTTTGCTGTGATAGTTGAAAGTTAGTTCAAATATTTCAACACCATCTCCACCGTACCTCTCAATATATTTACACATCACTTTTTAGTTCTAACCTGGAACTTCAAACAAAAATACTATAACCTCAATTTTTCATTTCAGTAACTTACACAGAGTACTCTTTGGCTCCACTGCTTTACAACATGAGGATATGTGCAATATTACCCTAGCCTAATGATCACCACCACCTCTGCCTACAAACTCTGATTTCTCAGTTTCATCTGTATTTTTAGTTTTATGTTTTCTGAATTTAACTTTCTGAAACTGTAGCCACATGTTCTCTTTTTAGCCATAACCATTGATTCTAGAAGATATAAACTATTAAAATTGCTTATACCACTATGAGCAGGAAAATAACATAGTTAGGATGCTTGGAATACATTTTCTTCCCTCTTCTTATAATGTCCTAATTATTAAATTACTAGAGCGCAGTTCAAATGTATGCAGTGTTTTTACACTCCATCCATCACCTCAAGAATTAAGTTCTCAGTAACACCATCAGTTCTTTTGCTTCTCCACGGGGGTCGCTGTCTTGGATGTCTTTGTGCTTCTTGACTGTTCCTACACAGTAATATAGGATGTCTTCATGCAAAATCTTTTTGGCTGCCTTTCTGTGCTTTCTCAGTTCCAAAGTTTCCTGACTCTTTGCATATCTGAAATGCCTTTTTTTTTTTTTTTTGTCCTCACATTTGAATGACAAGTTTGTCTAGGTATACAGTTTGAGTCTGAAAATATTCCCTCAACATTGTCTGCATATAGTAATGCTGGTGAATCTCATGGTATTATTCATTGCTTTAATTGTGGTCTCTTCTTTTCTCTTGAAGCTTTTAATAGCTCTCTCTCTCTCTTCATTTTTAGTTCCTGAAAATTCCTGCTGCCTTGTCACTTAAAGGTCTTTTTTATTGTGACTAGGCACTTTGTAGGCCATTTTAACTTAAAATCTGATTTTAAAATTTCTAATTAGCATGCGCTAATTCTGTATAAATCTGTTTTCCTTTGGAAATCCAAGTAGTCACATGTGATATTGTATTTTCTGGTTCCATTCTCTAGTTTTTGTTTTTATTTATTTGTTCTTTTCTTCTAATTCTTAGTGTTTTCTTTAATTTTTATTTCAATCCACGTTAAGATTTTTTGGACTCGCATATTTTTTTAAGTTCCAAGAGCTGTTTTTCCCTATATTTCATTCTGTTTGGCTTTTTAAAGATGAAATATATCTCTGAATCTATCTGGTAATAACAGTAGAGTGGTTTTGGATTTTTGTTTATTTTATATGTTTATTTAATTAAGTCCCTTAATTATCTCTGTGTAATCCCTGGGTATATTTTTTCATTTTAGTTCTTAGATTCTTATTATTTATTGTTATTTAGATTCTTTACTGCTATTCTACATATTTGTGTTTGTGTTCATACATAAGAATGAAAGCATATATAAGAATGAAAGCAAAAAAGCAAAAAGAGAGAGGCAAACTTGAAAGAATTTGCATTTAGTTAATAAATAACCATGGAGGCAACAGAGAAACCATGCTGGGAAGTTGTACCACCTAGTAATTGAGACTATAAGCTCTAGAATCAGAATGCTAAAGATCTAATAGGCACTCCAACTTTAATAGTTGTGGGATATTGGACAATTTGTTTTCCCTCTCTGAAACTTGGTTTCCTAATATCTAAGATATGCACAAGAGTGATTAACTTTTACTTATAGGATTTTTGTGAGCATTAACTTATATATGTGACACAATAAGATAATGTAATTGCTGTGAGTGTCTGGCACTGTGAGAAAACACTCTGAATAGAATCTGAAGCTGTCCATAGTCTTTTATAGATCTAAAACAACTAATTACTACCACAAAAAGTGACACTGATTTTCTATAGATAGATTTCTATAATATAATACTTCTATATGAAGTATTAAATAAGAAGACATGAATGTTATGGGTCTAAGTTATTAAACATATACAACTGACCTTTCTCAAGTAGACTTTAATATTGTACCTGTTCACTGAAATGTCCCATTATTTCCTTTGTTTTTGGATGAATTTTTAAAGAGGTTATATTTTCAAAATATTTGGATATATTACACTATTCAAAAATGTAAGTCAGAAATAAATCAACATTATGAGTACTTAGAGAGAGTACCACACAGGGGAAAAAAGAAGTAAATAAACAAACCCTTGGGAAGTCACGGATGGTGTGATGAAAAGAAGCCAGGAGCATACACTTAGACAACCTAGACCTGATTCCCCTCTTCCTTCTTTGCTCCAAGGCACCTAAGTCACACTCACAACCTGAGCATCACCTCCTCACTTGCAAACTATTCAAATGCCCATACAAATTAAAGATTCTAGAATCATTTATCCATAAGTTAAAAACTCCCTTTTGTGTCATCTTGGATAAGATATGCAAATCAGAAATCTATTTTGATATCTTAGAAACCTCACCCAGTGTGATTCTAAGTGAGATTTCTTAATATAACTTTATTTATATATATATATATATATATATATATATATATATATATCCTATCTAGTACTTTCTCTTTAGTAGTTTCTCTATCTAGTACTTTCTTTTACTACTTTCTCTATTTAGTACCTTCTTCTTTATCAAGCTATCTAAGATAAACTTCTGAAACCAGCCACAGGTAGGAGTGATAAATACCTTCCTACATGTGCCTCTAGGAAAGACTGTGAACTTGCTCTTGTCGTTTTTCTAATACACATAGAAATAATTGTAAAGTCAAACACACCTAGGGTTAAGTTTAAGAGTATCTATCATACTCTCCAAAAAGTACCTTCCAAAGTTCTGTTCAATTCAGCTTCACTAGAGTTAAATCTACTTTAAGGAATATTAACTATGATGATATTCAAGTTAATCAAGAATAACTAAAAAGATTTATCTTGCTGTCAGTCTCAGCCCAGTTGAATAACTGAGCATGTGAAATGTAAGGAGTTTAAAAATAGTAAACTATGCTAATTAGAAAAGTCATTTTAGGTGTCAAATACCTTCAAACTCCTGTGGGTGTTTATATATGGATATAAATTTTCCATTTTACATGATATTATTGAAAAGGGCAATAGTGCCATGTAATTGATGATCAAAATGAAGTTTAAATAAATGAAGTTTTGCAGTTTATTCAGCGATTGATTAGTTCAATGGGTTGTGCTGTTTCCTATAATCAGATGTGAACTTTGGTTTAATATTCAAGAAAGTCCACTGTTCTGGTTCTGTTGGTTACTTTCTGTCCTTAGCTTTACTGTCACTTTCTCAAGTGGTCTTCCTGGACCACTCTGTTTTATTATCATTTTACCCCTTTAATTTCCTTCAAAGCATTTTACTAACCAATGATTATTTACCGTCTCTCTCCCACAAAGTGTCAGTTCCACATATTAGGAGATTTTATCTGCATTTATTTTCTATTATTTATCTCTATTATCTGAATCTATATATATATCTGTATTATTTTCTATCTCCATCCTTTAGCACAATGCCTAGTGCCAAGTATAAGCTTAAAGCATATTTTAAATAAGGAAAAGAAGACCAGGTCACACATTTAAGCTGTTTGGGAGCTATTTTCATACTATTCTCTATTCTCTGACTTAAAATATAGAAATTTCTATCAATTTTTGTATATAATTCTGTTACAACATTACATTACTTAAGGGAATATTATCTCGGAACCTCATGATTCTTCCTGTGACTCAACCATCTTTAATACTTGGCTTCCAACATCATCCCCAAAAGAGGAAAGAGCAAGAAAAATGGTACATGACAGATGTACAGCACAGTAGATCTGCAGCATGGCTGGTAACCTTTCATTGGCCAGAATTCTGTCACATAGCTACCTGCAACTATAGGGAGGCAAAAACAGGGAAATGAAGTCTATCTGTGGGCCCAGGACAAAAGGAAAATGAATTGGGTGAACATACTGCAAGGATTTGCCACATGGATTAAGTTACTATATATCTATCATCACTTTTTAAAAACATGGGCTTTACTTATATATTGTATATCTAACGCAGTGACTGAAACATACTTAGCCTGTAATCAATACTTATTAAATAAATTATGTTGAGGTAGATACATTGGATTTATATTTTAAGGACATCATATAAACTCATAATTGTATGTCAAATACATAATGCTTCAGTTCTTTTTGTCTTATAGCATCAAGTTTACACATAATACTTTCTTTTGAATTAAGGAAGATAAAAACTTAGGTGAGATTCACTGATATTGATCATTCATCAATTCCACATATACTTTAAGCTCCTTTGAAGGTCATTTGGTTACCAATATTTGACAAAATTGGATCTGGCTTAAGTGCTCTACTTTTCCATGCTTGCTCAGATTTTATAATTTATTGACTACACAAGATTTTCCTTAATCACTTCTGACAGATAAGGAAGTTAATAACAAAATCATGTAAGAAAAAAATCTTCCTTTTCAGTCTCAGAACTTTAGTCATCAGTTTTCACTGTCCCACTGTGCTGCTTTTCAAAGCTGGTTTTACAAAGTCAGGTAAACAATTGAGTAAATCTAAATGCATGCAGTCCTTGTTGTCAGAGCGTTAGCACTGAAATCTCAGCTACGTGACACACAAAAATTATATAACTTGTCTGAGTTTCAGACAAGTTAACTTACTACCTGTGAAATGGTGATTATACAATCTGTTCAGAGAAGCCAGCTTGTGCGAAAACACTGTGGAAATACAAAGCATTGTACTGAAGTCAGCTATTATTATTCTTGGTGTGCCTATTGATGCTTCACTTCTTTATGTTTTCATATCAATACTTTCTCAATAAAGTTGTAGGGAAGAATCTTTAATCAGCTAAATTTCATTGTTCACACGTAAAATGCAGATTGTTAAGGAGATCATATTTTCTGAGTTTCAGAAACAGGATCTTTCATTGGGCTTATTTGCATAACAACCCCAAAATTTCACCAAGAGAAGGTAAAAATTCCTACAAATGAAAATGTGGAAAAAAAAAAAACCCACAGTAATATTACGGAATCATAGGATAAAGGTCTTATGATAAGAGTTTCAAGATGCAACAAGGGATTGCAGTAAAATTAAAATCAAGATGAATATAATTCACTGTAAAATCAAACTGATTTTCATGTTTATCATGGCATTTGTAACAAGAAACAAACAATTAAGATAGTGCTAAGTCATGTCTGATTCTTGCAACCCTATGGACTATAGCCTGCCAGCCTCCTCTGTCCTTGGTGTTTTCCAAGCAAGAATACTAGAGTGGGTTGCCAGTTCTTTCTCCAGGGGATCTTCCTGACCCAGGAATCGAAGCCAGGTCTCCAGAATTGCAGGCAGATTCAAACAAACAATGGAAATTTCTAAATAGGGCAGCTTTTAAGATTAGATTCTGGTCTGAATCTCTGCTCTGCCACTTGTTACCTAGTCTATTGAGACTTCAACCTTCTCATTCCCCAAAATTGATTAATAACTGTAACATATGGCTCTACTGCTAGAAAAGAAAGTGTATTTCCAGTGCCTAGCACAGTGCCCCAATAGATGGATCTCAAAAATAGCAACACTGACAGATGGCATCAGGAAGATAAATCCCCCAATCTCTCTCTACACTTACCACACAGTCTTTCCGTTTTCTCCTGTTACTTTTTTAGTTCTCTATCTAGTCTGGACATCCAGTGATCAAGGCTGTCTTGGAGAATTTAACACT
Source organism: Nanger dama (assembly GCA_917880005.1). Lineage (NCBI taxonomy): Eukaryota > Metazoa > Chordata > Mammalia > Artiodactyla > Bovidae > Nanger > Nanger dama. The sequence goes on along the minus strand of CAKJTW010000016.1, from coordinate 34,166,121 downwards.
CGATTTTAACATTATCACTATCTTGCCAGTTTTAAATTCTAGATAATCACTGTTGCTGAATTAACCAGTCTCATCACAGAAATTGTTGCCTGAGAATATTACATTCATTCTCAAACCTACCAAAATTAGTGCTTTCACTAATAGTCAAAATAATCTCCGTCTAACCTTAACATACACAGAGTTGCTGTTGGTTTTAGTTTTACCTGAGAGTTTTTTGATTTCTCAACAATGTTTATTTTTTTCCAGACCTAAATTATATTCTTCCTAGTCCCTAAGCAAATCTTCTAGACTAACAAAGACACTTCCTCACTTTCCCTGATTCCCTCAGAGCGAAATAATCTCAACCTCTCCCTTTTTGTTTGTTTTCTGTTGTGTGTGTGCATGAATGCATGCACATATGGTTGATGTTGATACTCGTATTATCTATTTGTGTATTTATGTTAGCGGGTATATATTTGCCTAAAAGCTTGTGTAGTACTTTTTCTGTGTGTCCTTATGTGAGTGTAGGCGTGTGTGTGTGTGTTTTGTATATCCCCTACCATTTAAACAGTTTTTTAAAAAAAAAAAAGAGTCCTTGTTTTTCTTATTCTTTCTATGTAACCCCATTGTAATACAAATTTTATGGATATTCAGTAAATATTTGAATAATGAAAATTCCTATCCATTAAGCACAACTATATTTTTCTTTACCACATAAATCCCAATATCTAAACACAATGGCAGAAAACATGATTATGCTGGATTGAATATTTTAATATGCTGTTCTTTAGATGGAATTATAGACTCTGGAATTCAGTGTGTCATTTACATATTTTTGAACCTCATTAATCCAGGCCAGAAATACTGAGACAGTATTTTTTCCTTAACTTGTGAATTAGAGCATGAATATGAAAATTCACATGTATTTTCATAATAATGAAAAGTGTTCATGATACAATTGCTGGTTTATCAAACATAATAATATTTCATTCTTTATATATATATAAGGGCTTTATCATAATTTCTACAATAAAATGACTTTTTCTATTAGCAATACCACTTTCCAAAAGCAAGAGTAAACAAAAACATGCCAACATCTTTTGGAGGGAACAGAAATACCTGTAAATTGATCAAGTGATAATTACTTGACTTCTATTTCTTAGGGACAGTTGACAGTTTTTTAAAAAATTTATTTAAAACCTGCTTTAAAAAGTTAATGGCTTTATAGAGGTATCATACATCACATAATTCTTCCATTTTAAGTATACAATTCACTGTTCTTACCATATTCAAAGAGGTTTGCAGCCATCACCACAGCTCATTTTAAATGTCTTCATTACTCCTTAAAGAAACACTGTATCCATGACCCCTAAAGGAAACCCCACACCTATGTCTTCCCACTTCTACCATCCAGCCCTACAAAAACCACATATTCTACCTCTGTCTTTTCAGGATTGCTCTGTTTCTGGAATTGGTAGCCTGACTCTGAGCAACTGAACAACCCGTGTTAATATAATGTCACCTTCATCATCACCTCCTATAACCCAGTCAGCAGACCCCATAGCGAAGACGGTGGTTAAGAGAAGAATAAACGTGCATGTATTTCATTATTCTCTAAAATTTAAGAACTTTGGGGAAATATGCAATTACCAGGCCCAGTCATGAAATAACAGAAGCAATAAAGACCAAAATAACTGGCAGTCAGACTCTGTCCTCAGACTCCAGTAAACACCCTAAAAGTTGAAGGAAGTTGGAAAGTTTCAATACAACACCATTACTTTTCTCCTTTTCTAAATATTCACAGTAGAATGGCCTCATTTCATTAGCTTCTAGAGCTTTTATTTTTAGTTTACTCTGCTTTGTACTGCCTGTTCATTGGGTACAGGAATAGATGCTGGCATTCAAGGGTAAACAGGGTCATAGCAAGAGGACAGATTCAGAACCATCAAGCTAATCTACAAACAGTGAAGGCAATAGAGCACAAGATTATTTCTTATTCAATCACTGCATAACTTGAGATTTTCACATTTGGAGTTGGCTTATTAGTAACAATGTATTTCCTCAAATTTCACAGTTAAGCAGATGACACAAAACACCGAGAAGAAATGGATAAAATATCTAGACAAAAAAAAGGAGGATGAGCTTGATATCTTTTGTATGATAGACACATGTCATTTCCTGTCTAATAAAAGGAGTAGATGGTTATAAGAGCCTGATAATAGCTGTACTTATACACCCCTTATATTAACTGAAGAAAAATCATCAGACAGAGGTTAGCTTCTGATCAGTGTGAACAGTCAACATACACACACAGAGAATATTTATATTTGACATCTTCCCTGAAGGACTTCAATCTAGCTCAGAGGAACCACAGCTGAGGCAGGTCACCCTGAGGTGAGCAGTAATATAGGTTCACAATGGAAAAGAGAGGGTCAACGCAGTTTACTCAGTCCTATAACACAGACAAGTCTGAATGGTAGAAGGAAAACAGGAACATATCAATTATCAAAGAAATGTTTAAACTGTCCTTATAATTTGGCTTTAAATTGGTATCTCAACTACACTAACTTTTTAAAAATAAATCACAAATTTATTTGATTTATTGGTGATTTATACAGTTTAATTGAAGATTGGTTTGTCAAAAGCCTTAAAAAATGTTGACTATCAACAGTGCTAAAACAAAACAGGCAGTAATTACGCATGTGTGTGTGCTAAGTCACTTCAGTCATGTCTGACTCTGTGTAACCCTGTAGACTGTAGCCCACCAGGCTCCTCAGTCCATGGAATTCTCCATGCAGGAATACTGAAGTGAGTTGTCATGCCCTGCTCCACGGAATCTTTGCAATCCAGGAATTGAACCTGCATCTCCTGCCTTGCAGGCAGATTCCTTTACTACTGAGCCACTGGGGAAGCCTGGTAGTAATTATACCAGCTGAAAACTTTCATATACTAGAAATGCACCAAATGTATTTGTTGGCCTAATTACTTATAGTCAAACTTGTAAATCAATATTCAGAGCAAGTCAAAGCCAAAATTGAATAAAGCTATCATAGAATAACCTTCTAAAATAAATATGACTTAAAAAAACAGTTAGTATTTAATAATTTACTATTATACTATTTTGTTATTTAATTTTATTTAAACTTTTAAAAAGTTGGCTTTTTGCTGGAGGAGCCCCTTCTCATCCTTATTTGATCTAGATTGCTCCTATAGTTACCACAATGTGCTACTGCAATATGAACTACTTGCTTGTTTGAAACCTAGAACTGTGCAGGAATGAGGTTATTTCTGTCCAGCTCTGCCAGTAAGGGATATTAATAATGCACTGATAGTGTTTTTCTTCACTTAATAATAGTAACTGACTAAGGTAGAGCCATCTTTACTTCATTTTCTGAACTGAAGTGTCATTGGGGCAGATGCAATTTTTCTGAAGCAACTTTCAAACTTAACTATTATGTGCTTCCTCAAGAAGATATTTCATTCACTTTTTAAAAAATTTCTAATATTTTTGTAAATACTTCCTGCTTCACACAATCTCTTGGTGGAGAAAACATGCCTAAACCTTGAAACTGGGAATATGGCCCTAGGACAATGTAGCTAACTTTATAGACATGCAAATTGTTTCTAAGTTTTCATTGGCATCTAAGATTTCATGTGCTCTGTCACTCAGTAGTGTCCAATTCTTTGCAACCCTATGAACTGTAGCCCACCAAGGTTCTCAGTTGATGGGATTCTTCACTCCAAGAACACTGGAGTGGGTTGTCATGGAGTGGGTTGTCATTTCTTCCTCCAGAGGATCTTCCTGACCCAGGGATTGAACTGGTGTCTCCTCAACTCTTGCACTGGCAGGCAGATTCTTTTATCACTGAACCACCTGGGAGGCCCAAAGATTTCATAACATCTGTACTAATTTCAGAATCTTCCCTGTAGAAGAATGTTAGAAAGTTTTTGATTAGTGAAGACTATCCCCACCCCAAAATACCTATACTTTCTAATCACATGAATTTGATTCTAGCAAATAAACTAAGATATGTATTTTTTCTCCATGTTAACCTGATTGGACAAAATTTGGCCCATCTCTATAACATTTAAAATATTATGGTGACAATTAAGTTTTAAATCTTTAGAACAGGTGATCTAAAAACCTTTCAGGATTTGAGTGTTCTTTTGAATATACAAAAGTTATAAATTCATATTTACTTGTATTTTTACTATTATTCACAGAGAAAAAAATCTACATGCAGACAAACCACTAATTTGTTTACCAGAGACTCATTAGAAGATCCAGAGTTTTCCATCACTACTGTGAAAGACTTAATTTGTGACATCTTTACCTAAAATTATTAACTGAGCACATACTGTGTCCCAAACACTGTTCTAGACACTGAGGATATTCCAGAAATTAAAAAAAAAAAAAAAGTCTACCCTTAGGGGCTTATATTAGCAAGGGGAGAGAAAAATAAAAATCATTAAGTGCTTTGAGAATTATATAGTGGTGAAGAAAAACAGAAGGTACTGACAAGAAAGTTCTAAAACCAAATAAATCATCATCGTCTCTCTATGTTTCTGAGAGACTTTCTTTAGAAGGTTTCTTTTCTAAACTGTGATTTTGTTTGTACTACAATTCGAAGTACTAAGTAGATCTATTTTGGTCATTTTCTTGCCGTAAAAATTGTGCTGAACAAATCAAGTATTATAATGTCTGTTATGCTTGAGTCAATATTTTCTTTTGAAAACATTCTAGCCTGTGATAAGGACAATCTGTTTTGGCATTAAATAGTATGTTAACAAAACTATATTAAATAACTTTGGGAAATCCATTCAAATTCATCGGACTTTTGAATAACACTAATAATGTTCCATAAGAATATTAAAGTATTCAAAAGTACTTTACATGTTCAGTTTAGTCACTCAGTCGTGTCCAACTCTTTGCGACCCCATGAATCGCAGCACGCCAGGCCTCCCTGTCCATCACCAGCTCCCGGAATGCACTCAAACTCACGTCCATCGAGTCAGTGATGCCATCTAGCCATCTCATCCTCTGTTGTCCCCTTCTCCTTCTGTCCCTAATCCCTCCCAGTATCAGAGTCTTTTCCAATGAGTCAACTCTTCGCATGAGGTGCCCAGAGTACTGGAGTTTCAGCTTTAGCACCATTCCTCCCGAAGGACACCCAGGACTGATCTCTTTTAGAATGGACTGGTTGGATTTCCTTGCAGTCCAAGGGACTCTCAAGAGTCTTCTCCAACACCACAGTTCAAAAGCATCAATTCTTTGGCACTCAGCTTTCTTCACAGTCCAACTCTCACATCTATACATGACCACTGGAAAAACCATAGCCTTGACTAGACGGACCTTTGTTGGCAAAGTAATGTCTTTGCTTTTCAATATGCTATCTAGATTGGTCATAACTTTCCTTCCAAGGAGTAAGTGTCTTTTAATTTCATGGCTGCAGTCACCATCTGCAGTGATTTTGGAGCCCAAAAGATAAAGTCTGGCACTGTTCCCACTGTTTCCCCATCTATTTCCCATGAAGTGATGGGACCAGATGCCATGATCTTCATTTTCTGAATGTTGGGCTTTAAGCCAACTTTTCACTCTCCTCTTTCACTTTCATCAAGAGGCTTAGTTCCTCTTCACTTTCTGCCATAAGGGTGGTGTCATCTGCATATCTGAGGTTATTGATCTTTCTCCCAGCAATCTTGATTCCAGCTTGAGCTTCTTCCAGCCCAGCGTTTCTCGTGATGTAGTTTGCATAGAAGTTAAATAAGCAGGGTGACAATATACAGCCTTGACGTACTCCTTTTCCTATTTGGAACCAGTCTGGTGTTCCATGTCCAGTTCTAACTGTTGCTTCCTCACTTGCATACAGGTTTCTCAAGAGGCAGGTCAGGTGATCTGATATACCCACCTCTTTCAGAATTTTCCACAGTTATTGTGATCCACACAGTCAAAGGCTTTGGCATAATCAATAAAGCAGAAATAGATGTTTTTCTGGTACTCTCTTGCTTTTTCCATGATCCAGCAGATGTTGGCAATTTGATCTCTGGTTCCTATGCCTTTTCTAAAACCATCTTGAACATCTGGGAGTTCACGGTTCATGTATTGCTGAAGCCTGGCTTGGAGAATTTTGAGCATTACTTTACTAGCATGTGAGATGAGGACAATTGTGCAGTAGTTTGAGCATTCTTTGGCATTGCATTTCTTTGGGATTGCAATGAAAACTGACCTTTTCCAGTCCCATGGCCACTGCTGAGTTTTCCAAATTTGCTGACATATTGAGTGCAGCACTTTCACAGCATCATCTTTCAGGATTTGAAATAGTTCAACTGGAATTCCATTTACATGTAAACTATCTTTTATGACATGGTAATATAACTGAAAAAAATCAATATTTATGTCACTAAATTAAATATGTTACAACATATGTTGAAAATCAAGAATAAGAAACCTTAGGAATTTATCAAAGTATAGATGCCAATAGTAACAAATTTCCAAATAATCAAAGTGAGTTTTAATGTCATTTTTCTATCAGTTTGTATCAAGTTCAAAATACCATTCTAACTTCAGTTAACGTACTATATGATGTAAACTTCCCCAGAACTCACTGATATATTGAATATATATATTAATATACAATTTAAATCTATGTTAGCCAATAAAGATCTTCATTTATTTAAAAAATAGCCATTGTCTCTTTCAAATCCCTTTAAAATCATAGATCAAAATATTTCACTTTTATTTAGATGGAATTTCCATTTCTCCTGCTGAAATATTTCACTTGTTCAAGTTTGAAAATATGGTAAATAATAATGATTGTGTTTAGCTTTTGAATATTACTTTGAATTCTTCTATTTTGAATCAGAACCATTATTTTTAAATTCTAGGGCTATTAGAAATGAATTATGAAATGTCATATTTTAAAGTGGTACCTGAAAAGAGCCTCATATGAAATCATCATTCTAAAAATCATATCTAAAAGCAGATGGTCTGGAATATGATTTTTCTCAACTCCATCTTTGGCTAAATTCAATTTTGCTTTGCCACACCAAGTCTTAAAGAAGGAGTATCTTAAAATATAATGAGAAACCTGAACAGTAGACAGATGGAAATCACTATCATTTAAAGCAGCTTCAGGTGAAATTCACATCACATACAGTGTGAAAAGTAGCATGAATACTCAGGTTTTTACTAAAAAGCTTGTTTACAAGCATCATTATAACTGTTGAAAAGCTTGCTATTTTGTTCATAAACTATGTGTCTGGGTTGCAAATCTATCAATGAAAACTAATATGCATATGCTGAGAGCACAATGACCTTTAGAGCAAGAATTGGGCTAGTCATGAATGAGTTATTATGCAAACCAGGATCTAATTGATTGGGTTTACTACAATAATTATAATGATAATTATCATAAAAAGAGCAATTGCTGTTCACTGAGTACTAAGTCTGGACTAATGGCTTTCCTAAGCACTTTGGGTGCATTATCTCATGGCCTAAATCTCAAATAATAATAAAGCAGTGGGCAGTAATTCAATTAATTCTCATAGTTTTATCAAGTAGGTACTGTTATCCTCACTTTACAGATGAAGAAATTGAGGCTTAGAAATATAAAATAACTTGTAGAAGTCATGAACTTTGGATTTGATAAAAGGCAAAGCAGGGATCAAATCAAGTTACTTGAAGTGAAAGTCTGCATTCCCATCTACTTTGTTTACTGTTTCCTAATAATCATTTTCCTCTTTGTGACTTCTAACTGAAATTTGTATCAACTCAGATCTTGATTTTGATCTTGTATCTGAAACATAATCGAGTTCCTTTCTTTGCTTGCCAACTTGATTTTTGTAATTGATTCTGCACTCACCCAGTTTTGATGTGCCATAATCAAACAGTTGGTTAAGATGGTTGGCCATCTCTCTTCTTGAATACTTGCTCCAGTGATATTTTAGGCATAAAACTATTGTCTGAAACTATATGACTATTCAGCTTTTCAAAAGGATGTATTATATCAGCTCTCCTACTGATTTTTGGACATTTTCATATTTTTTAAGTAGTTGGTTAGAAATCATTGTATTCATATTTTTAAAATGAAAAATAGTATAAAAGCCATGAAACAATCTTCGTTTTTCATTTTCACTTACTCAAATAGATTCTGAAATCTGAAGATCAATGCTTTTAAATAGGTTGATATAAATCAATTAACACACACTGAGATTCATATTCTCCTTCAAGGTGACAAAGTCAAAAGCCATGTTCCATTAGGTATTTCCTTTGTATTTACAATTGTATTGCATTTCAACTTGGAAAGGAAAAGCTAATGATTTTTCCAAGAGAGATTTCTTGCCAAGACAAAGAAGTTAGATCCATTTCTCTGGTATACAATCACAGTTCTTCACCAGTATCTGAGAGGTCAGGAATGTCCGTTACAAGGGACAGAAATCCAAATTAGATTGGATTAAGCACAAGTAGGGAATCTTGGCTTCAACATGGGTGCTAAGTTGCTTCAGTCATGTCTGACTCTTTGTGACCCTATGGACTGTAGCCCACCAGGCTCCTCTGTCCATGGGATTCTCCAGGCAATAATACTGGAGTGGGTTGCCATGCCCTCCTCCAGGGGATCTTACGAACCAGGATCGAACCTGAATCTCTTCTATCTCCTGCCTTGGCAGGTGGGTTCTTTACCACCATCACCACCTTGGGAAGCCCCTTGGGTTGTACAGTTGGGGAATTATAAGTGATATTTTATTCTGGGTAGTACTCAATTCAGGGGCTTAAATAATGTCCTACTTCAGTTTCTCTCTTTCCTTTATTTTCTCTCTCCTCCCTTAATCCTAGATCCTACAAGGCAATTGCCAGCATGTTCAAACTTGTTTATACCCATAATAGACTATACCATTTTCTTAAAATCTTCTCTTTCTCGGAAGTTTCCCCTGATTCTCCAAACTGGGACTCATTTACATGGTTTGGGTCACATAACTATGTCTAAACTAATCATGTGGTCAAGAGAGGGACTACATCTACTGCCCACAAGCCTCCTGGATCACATCATAATCTGGACTAATTTGTGTTCCCCTCACCACACTGACCAATGTGACTGGACATTAGAGTCTTTAGGAGGTAATTAAGGTTAAATGAGGTCAAATGGGTAATCCATTAAGATTTATGTCCTTATTAGAAAAACATCAGAGACAGCTCTCCACCCCCTTTCTCTGTCATGCAAGGACACAGCAAGACAGCCATCTGCAAGTCAAGAAAAGAGGCCTCAGGAATAGAACCCACCAGCAACTTTATTTTGGACTTCCCAGCCTCCAGAAGTGTGAGACATAAACTTTTGTTGTTTAACCAATCAAGGCTATAGTAGTTTGAGTGAACTAATACACCAGCCATAAAGAGCAAGAGAATGAATCGGTTTTTCCTAAAGCTTACAGACTAAAGAGCGGAAGAGAAGGCATTCTGCAGAAGACAACTCAGAAGCTATTTCCTAAAAAAGGTAAAATAGATATTGGTAAGCATAGTTATCAACCCAGTTTTAGCTAAGCTAGTCACTGGGTCCCCTGAGTGAGTGAGTGAGTGAGTGGGTGGGTGAGTGAAGTTACTCAGTTGTTTCCGACTCTTTGCGACCCCGTGGACTGTAGCCCACCAGGCTCCTCCATCCATGGGATTCTCCAGGCAAGAATACTGGAATGGGTAGACATTTCTTTCTCCAAGGGATCTTCCCAACCCAGGGATAGAACCCACGTCTCCTGCATTTAACCCACGTCTCCACTTTAACCTCTGAGCCACCAGGGAAGCCCATGACTAGACATCTGCTAAAAGGGAATTATGTGCAAAGTTTTGTGTCATTTGTATCTGTGTTTGTACTTGAGGAGCTGATTCATAGAATTCATTGGATCCTCAATTGTTATATTACTCCTCAAAACTGGGTGGATCTGAGTTCATTGGGTCCCACAGAAGATCAAGGTAGATGTGGAACCAAGGTGGAAAGGGGGTAAGAATGGGTTCTGGATGTATTTTATTTAAGAGAACTGTTTCACTTTGTTTAGCATAATCATCCTGGGGAACAGATTCACTCTAAGAGTTGTAGCATCAAGTGTTAAGTTTACTTTCACCTTGTGACTTTCTTTACCTCATGTATCTTTCCTGATTTTTAAAGTCACCTATTATTAATAATAGATACCTATTATCTATTAATAGGCAGTAATATTACCTATTATTAACAATAAGTAACTTTAAAAATACAGGAAAGTTTCTAAGGTATAGCACAAGGAAGTATATTCAATATCCTGTGGTAAACCATAATGAAAAAGAATATAAAAAGAATGTATATATGTGTATAACTGAGTCACTTTGCTGTATAGCAGAGACAGGCACAACTTGTAAATCAATTATACTTCAGTAAGAAAACATGCAGGAATGGAACAATTCATTTCTTCCCTAGGATACATGTCTTTTCCTTTACTATACAATCTATACCCAATCTACTTCTCTCATCTGGCTTTATCCCCAACTCTAATTTATTGGTTCTAATAAAGAAGGTTATTTTTTCAGTTATAGTTTATGCAGAGTGTCCCTTCTTAAGCATAAGTGGCTAGGTTCTCATGGAAAAAAATTTCAAAGTATTTTCACAACAAAAGAAATGTCTATTGATAATAAGTAGAAAATATTTTAAAGTTATATCTGTGTTATCATATGAGCTAAAGAAAAGAAAAAGAAGACACCAGAGCTTATAGTGGTTGTCATAATGTGGTGAGCCATCAATCATTCATATTTTTTTTCTTCTGTGCTACACTCTGCATAAACTATAACTGAAAAAATAACCTTCTTTATTAGAACCAATACAGACACAGACATCCTTCAGTGTTTTCCACTTATTTCTCATTGGTCCCTCAAATAGTTACTAGGCATAGATATACAGTTCTGGTTTTATTCCTGATTTGCAATTATTGAAAATCTCATCCACTGCAGTTAGATTTCTTTTCAACCATATATTTCTGAGTCATACACTTATTGCTATCATCAGATCCCAATGGCAATCCAGACTGCAAATGTTGTTGTCATCGGTCTTCATCCTTGATACCTTGTTCTATTTCAGACGTCTGGCCAGGTTTCACTGGCCAGTCTCACTGAGAGGGCAAGTTTTCTCATTAGTTTCTGCTACCAAGTATAATCATTGCAGGGAGGGAAGTGGTAGTCACTTTTACCAAAGGTCTCTAGAGCATTTGCTGTTTTATTGTTTAATTATATTTATAATATTTGTTACTGGTGGCAAGTGCTTTGTAAAAAAATGAAAAATAAAATAAAACCATCTAAAAGGTGTCATTTAATTGATATCATGGGCATTTGAGACTGTGGTAAATTTAATATAAATTTGAAACTTTCTTTCCTCTTTGGTAGCTCATTTCTTTGGCAAGTTTTCCCCCACTAGACCCTAAGGTAAAGGGATCATTGTCCTTATAAGCTCTGATGTGTAGCCTGCAAGTTGACTTATTTGCATATACTTTTAAATCAACTTGGATATAAGATTGTGATAGTCTAGAAGTAATAGCATCATCTTAGAAATAAACTGGTAAAAATTCTACTTTTGTATTATGGAAATGAGATACTGATTTTATGCCAAATAAAGTGTCAGAATAAAAGCAGAATTTTATTCTCTGCTTAGAAACAATAATAAGTTGTTATATTTTTAATCACTTTCATTCAGGTGACACCGAAGTCACCTGAATGTATTTTGATGATTCTGATTTATGTACACAATGCCATGTTTAAATATTTTAATGATTAGAAATTACATAATGAAGTGAATTATTTTACGCAAGTTGTCAATTCTGTAGCTTCAATAATCTTTGCTAATTTTGTGAGACATATGTTCAAAAAATAACAATGTGACCCAATGCTTATTATTTCAAAGTTATTTTCTTCTTCATTTTTTCTTGCTTCCTGACTAATATGAAGAGATAATGATTAAGATTATTCAGATTTCAACAAACAAATAGAAGAAAGGCAACATTTCCACCTAACACAAAACCAGCATTCCCAATCAGCACTTGCATTGCAAAGTAACCATTTCGACAGCCATTTTTATTTATGAGCATATTGTTGGATTTTTTTTTTTGCTTTCCTTCTCTTTGTAGGAGTGGCTGTGGTGAAGGAATGCCTGTTTAACATGCATGCTCTTGGAGAGACTGTCATTTGAACTAATTTTTTTTTTTCAAACTTCTTATCACTATGCCCAGTTTTTAAGGTGACTTAGTATTAATGGGGCTTCCTTGGTGGCTCAGAGGTTAAAGCATCTGCCTGCAATGTGGGAGACCTGGGTTCGATCCCTGGGTCGGGAAGATCCTCTGGAGAAGGAAATGGCAACCCACTCCAGGATTCCTGCCTGGAGAATCCCATGGATGGAAGAGCCTGGTGGGCTACAGTCCACGGGGTTGCAAAGAGTCAGACATGACTGAGTGATTTGTAAAGAATTCACATGCAATGCAGGAGATCCTGGTTGGATTCCTTGATGGGGAAGATCCACTGGAGAAGGGATAGGCTATCCCCTCCAGTATTCTTGTGCTTCCCTTGTGTCTCAGCTGGTTAAGAATCTGTCTGCAATGCGGGAGACCTGGGTTTGATCTCTGGATTGGGAAGGTCCCCTGGAGAAGGGAAAGGCTACCCACTCCAGTATTCTGGCCTGGAGAATTCCATAGACCGTATAGTCCATGGGGTTGCAAAGAGTCAGATATGATTTCCACTTTCAGTAGAGTGGGTATAGATTGTATAGGAAAGGAAAAGACATTTATAAACAAATTGTAGGAATTTCTCTTAGATACTGAGAGATGTAAAATTTGGGAGCTCTGGCTTCAAGGAAGTTTCCATTAAGATAGGCATTTTCTTTTTTTTCTTTCATACACTGACACAACACCCAAAGTCCATAGTTTACATTAGGATTTGCACTTTGTGTTGTATATGCTATAGGCTTTGACAAACATGTAAGGACACATATCTATGATTATAATATCATATAGGTTTTGACATATATGTAATGACATATATCCATGATTATAGTATTATGTAGAGTGGCCCCATTGCCATTAAAATCCTCTGTACTGTCTATTCATCCCCCACTCTGCCTTAAATCCAGGGTAACCCACTGTCTCCATAGTTTGGAGTTTTCTAGAATGTCATACAGTTGGAATCATACAGTGATTCAGTATTCAATACTGAATACAGTATTCAAACTTCCCTTTTCCACTTAATAATATACATTTAAGAGTCCTCCATGTCATTTCACTTGATAGTTCATCTCTTTTCAGCACTGAGGATATTTAGTTGTCTGGATGTACCACAGTCTATTTAGATATTCACTTACTGAAGTACATTTTGGTTGCTTGTAAGTCTTGGTAACTATGATTAAAGCTGCCATAAACATCCTTCAGAAGATTTTTTTATGTAGACAAAAAGATTTCATCTCATTGATAAATGGATAAATGTTGAATAACAAGGAGTACAATTGCTGGATTATAAAGTAAGAGTATATATGCTGCTGCTGCTAAGTCGCTTCAGTCGTGTCTGACTCTGTGAGACCCCATAGACGGCAGCCCACCAGGCTCCCCTGTCCCTGGAATTCTCTAGGCAAGAAAACTGGAGTGGGTTGCCATTTCCTTCTCCAAAGCATGAAAGTGAAAAGTGAAAGTGAAGTCGCTCAGTCGTGTCCGACTGTTAGCAACCCCATGGACTACAGCCTACCAGGCTGCTCCGTCCATGGGATTTTCTAGGCAAGAGTACTGGAGTGGGTTGCCAGTGCCTTCTCTGAGAGTATATATAGTTTTTTATAAAGGAGACACAGGTTCTGTCTCTGGGTTTGAAAGATCCTCTGGAGAAGAAAATGGCAACCCACTCCAGTATTTTTGCCTGGGAAATCCCATGGACAGAGGAGTCTGGCAGGCTACAGTCTAAGGGGTCATAAGAATCAGACATGACTTATTGACTAAAGAACAACAACTAGTATTATTTTGGTGTGAATTTCGAATTAACATTCTTTTCTTCTCTAGTTAGTGTTAGTCACCCAGGCCCTTTACTCTCATGCTTTAATTGGTACATATGCTAATAAAATCTGTTTTTCAATTTTTTTTAAGGAAAAAATACAAGTGTCATTGGAGGTCCAAATGCAACTGAGTAAATTTGGTAGAACATAATCTTATTTCATAGTCTGACTCAATGTGATACATCCATCAATCTTATCAATGTACCTATACACATTATCATATTCTTAGATAAAATTGCTGTGAATCATAGCTTCATATTTTGGCTGTGATTCATGTTTAATTATATTAAGACAAGGCTTATAACCTATCTTCTTTGATAATATTGTATCATGCCTTCAAACTGCTTATCGAGATTTAAGTACATATGTAATTGTTTAGGATTAATGTCTGCATTCTCAGTCTCCTCCTCCCGCTTTTTCAAATCATTTGAACACAGTATTTGGTACATGGTAGATTTGCAGATGTTATATATAGACTTCAATGACTTTTACAAACATGTATGATACATACATCATGTAATCACTTTGCTAATCAACATGTTGAACACAGCTTCAATCCCAGAAGGTTCCATCCAGCCTCTTTTCAGTCAATCCTCATGAGCAAACTGGGAGTTACATAGGTAGTAGTATTTATATAAGACTTTAGCTTACATAAACAAAAGCCAATCAACACGACAGTACTGAACCCTTTCTTCAATGTTTCAGTCAAAGTTAATTTAAAGTCATTATTCTCTTTTGAACCCACATTTTCAAGGAAAGATAATCACTTGGAAATCTGTATACAACGGAGCACATTTTGGTAGAATTTAATATAAAACGAAACTGGCTTCAAAAACTTTCCTTTTTTGTTGGGAATGAGAGTAGGTGAGAGGACAGTGGGAGCTCAGAAAACATTCATTATTGTTCAATATGCAGAGCAGCAGGGGAGGGAAATTAAAGTAGAGGAGTGGAGAACAGCAGCAATATCCTGCAAATCAACAACCCTCCTTTGTGGGAGTGGAAATACCGAAGGGAATAGAATCTTAGAGTGTCCCATCTTCTTGATCTTGCTGCACTCTGTGAGTAAATATAAAATGGCAAAGCAAATATGCTGCTACAAATGGAGGAAAAATAGGTAAATAACTGAAACAGAGCCAACCTGCTGCACTGATAAAGGGGGCTGTTCTCAGCTTTACTGGGGCTTGAAGCCTATTTTAGGTATTAGCTTCCTCATATATCATGATAAATATCTTTAGTTGAAAGACAAAGAGATTTTCCAAAAAATGGTCAAATAGTTTAATAGGCAAAAAGAACAGAAATTGAATGAAAGAGTAGCAGTTGCTTGTCAGTGAATACTAGGTAGGCATTGCACAAAAGCCCACTTCCTTAGCTATGAATATTTAAATGTGGCAACCACATTACAAGAAAACAATGAAGCAATCTGACAATTCAGCAAGCTCCCCACCTAAAGATTTATAAAAACAGAGAATAAGTAGAACATGACATTTGGCAATTGTTGTTTCTGAAGTGAACTGCTATTATTTCCAAAGCAAGTAATTACTCAGAAAGCAAAGTAGAGAAAGCAGGCAAACAATCAAAATACCAATGTGATGAACCTATATACGTAAGTTGGTTTTTGAACTGAAATATAGGGGCTATCCTGCATGATGGAAGACAAATTTGGAAAGAATAATATGAGAACCAAGTCAAGCCATTATTCCTAGTCAATCTGAAATGTAAAAGTTCATTATTCATGTTTGAAAAAACTTGAAGTTCTTAGTTCCAGCTGGGACCAGAAGTTGAAGAGCCAAATCAGAGAACCAAAAGATATGAGGACTTTGTGATATGCACACCTCATTTGGAAGTATGAAACAGGAACCTTTTTTATGAAAGTAAAATTAATAATCATTTTGATTTAAGAAATGTAATGCTGCTAACCACCTAACCTGCCTCTTGAGAAACCTATATGCAGGTCAGGAAGCAACAGTTAGAACTGAACATGGAACAACAGACTGGTTCCAAATAGGAAAAGGAGTACGTCCAGGCTGTATACTGTCACCTTGCTTATTTAACTTCTATGCAGAGTACATCATGAGAAATGCTGGACTGGAAGAAGCACAAGCTGGAATCAAGATTGCCGGGAGAAATATCAATAACCTCAGATATGCAGATGATACCACCTTTATCACAGAAAGTGAAGAGGAACTAAAAGCCTCTTGATGAAAGTGAAAGTGGAGAATGAAAAAGCTGGCTTAAAGCTCAACATTCAGAAAACTAAGATAATGGCATCTGGTTCCATCACTTCATGGCAAATAGATGGGGAAACAGTGGGAACAGTGTCAGACTTCATTTTGGGGGCTCCAAAATCACTGCAGATGGTGACTGCAGCCATGAAATTAAAAGATTCTTACTCCTTGGAAGGAAAGTTATAACCAACCTAGACAGCATATTCAAAAGCAGAGACAGTACTTTGCCAACAAAGGTCCGTCTAGTCAAGGCTATGGTTTTTCCAGTGGTCATGTGTAGATGTGAGAGTTGGACTGTGAAGAAGGCTGAGCACTGAAAAATTGATGCTTTTGAACTGTGGTGTTGGAGAAGACTCTTGAGAGAGTCCCTTGGACTGCAAGGAAATCCAGCCAGTCCATCCTAAAGGAGGCCTGGTGTGCTGCGATTCATGGAGTCACAAAGTGTCGGACATGACTGAGCAACTGAACTTAATTGAACTGAAACTGCTATTTTAATTTCCATGTCAATGGTAATAAGTAAGATTAAACATTATAATATGCTTTATCCAGTAAGTATATATTTTTTTCCTCAAACAGCTTATTAATCAGCTTCATCCGGTTTTTTTCTTTATTGGCATATCTCTATTGATTAGTAAGAGTTCTTTATATTTTCTTACTGTGTTTTACAGATATTTTCTCCCAGGCCCTCATATTTCCTTAAACTTTGTCATTATTTTTTTTCTATAGAGATTGCACTACAGCTACCTTCATTTTTTAATTAAAAAGAAATATTGTTTTTCTTAACTTTTTGTTCATTATACAAGTGAAGAACATTATACAGGCCTTCTCCTAAGACATATACTTAATTTTAATATATTGTGTAAACAAATTTTTGTCTTAAAAGTTCATTCCAAACTTCTCTGAAATCTGTTTATTTAAGTTTATAACATCATATTTTTGTTCACACTGTCAAATAGTTTTCCTTCTCCCAATTTTGGGCTGCATTTTCTTCAGCACTTTCCAGTTTACTCTTACCTACTTTCTCTCCCTAACAAGTTCCTCATAATTTCTAGTCTTAGTGTCTTTCAGAATCATAGCAGATATATTTTATCTATTTTCCTTGAATTCTAAATTTTTGGCTAGAGTTAAGTAGCTCTCTGCTCAGTCCATTATCTTGATCTAATCTCTCTTAGGTTTGCAAAAATATTTTTGAATACAGAAAGTAAACATCAACTGGTAAGAATATCCACATTCAGGAACTATCTAAATAAAACAACTGCAAGGTGTAGAATTAAGAAGCGTGATTTCTCCATTAGGCAGATTAAACATGGGAAGAGTAAGGCAGCACTAAAGAGAGAAAACGGAGAGGAAAAGCCTGGAGGAGCCAACAATCTGTGAAGCAAGGATGACCTTGAATAAAGAAGGAAGATTAAATAAAAGAATCCTTAACTGTGTGCAATTTCAAAAAAAAACCTTGGCAAGGCTTCTGGGGAGTCCTGGAGCCATCAGAGGATCCCCATATCTCCCAAGAATGGATATGCTTTGGTACCCCTGTGTGCTCACTCACTGACTGGCTGTAGCCCCTGTGGCATGAAGCTTTATTACGAGCTTGGATTTGGGAGATACTTTGGTCCATAGACTAAAATCTTTGTAACTGGAGGTCTGATAGGCATGTTCTCATAGCTACCAAGATGATATGTACTTTTTCCATGCTTTATTGAGAGTTAGCTTGTTTGAACTTCAGCAACTTTTATTGTAAGTATGTTTTTATTTATTTGTGGTGGTGGTTTAGTCGGTTAAGTCGGTATTCATGTCCTACTGTTGTGACCCTATGGACTGTAGCCTGCCAGGCTCCTCTGACCATGGGATCCTCCAGACAAGAATAGTGGAGTAGGTTGCCATTTCCTTCTCCAGGGAATCTTCCCTACCCAGGAATCAAACCTGGGTCTCCTGCATTGCAGGCAGATCCTTTACCAACTGAGCTATGAGCATATAACTTTCAGAATGGCAGGCACTCACAATATATTTTGAACAATACCTGAAGGCTCTTAGCCATTCGTTTTGTTGTAAAAATACATTATTATTACAAATTTAAAATAATAATGATAATAATCTTATTCTCATCACTTTTTGATAGGACAGTAGAAAACCCTCCAACGTATGTTTTTCTAAATACTGAGAGAACAAAAAGGTATCTTTAATTTTTGCCATTAATATGCTACATGAATATAAGCTTTTCAATTCATTCAGTAAATATATCAAAGATGAATAAACAAACAAAGTACACATATAAAACAGCATACAGGCCAGTAACACTCAGGGTTAGTACCTTTTCTAAAATTTCCAAACACTAACTTTATAATTGTCACAGAATGTTTGTAAACATTTCCATCAGGTTTTTCTGTTTTCATAATTTTCTATTCATCATAAGTAGTTCTTTGCTCTTATGGGTAAAATTAAATTATTACTAATTTATTTAGGCATACTTAATTACTTTTTAATTTTCAGTTAAGGCTTCATTTCCTCTCATACTTTTATATTCTTTTCTAAAAATTATATAAATTCAGGTTTTTATTATTATGCTTTTATGAGATACATATGATATTCTAGGTACAGTCTGTTCAACAGTGGAGACAGGCAAGACAATTGACTCTCCGTTTTGTTCATGACACGATGCCTTTTCAATCCCAAATCACACAGTAATTTTTAACTGGCAGTACAGACTTTAAATTCATATTTAATTTGCTATCCACAGTCACTTTTCTCTTCATTTCTATCTCCTTTGGATGGTTAGACATTGTAGGGAAATCTAACATACTTTCATTATTCCTCATTGACCTATCCTGCTTAACAAATGCCACTCTATATGGTTAGCAACATGTTTGTGGAATCTGAATTTGCATTCTCTACCTTAACTCTTGCTTGTAATTTAAAGCAGTATTAATATATTTATGAAAATAATATAGTTAAGTATACAGCTGGTTTTGCCATCAGTAAATAAATGCATGTGGAATTAATATGATTAACACAGGGATTTTTTCCCAACTTAACCTTTAATAAAAATGTGATATTACATGTTATGTGGCATAACTTATACTAATAGCTTACTTAAGTATATCTTACACTGAATAGTAATTCTTAATTTTTAAAAGTAACATTCACTCATTAAACAAACTAGAATATATAAAAATCACACACAAACTACACATAAGAGAAAAATGAAAATAGATCCAAAAATATTTACATACATATGTGTGTATGTGTGCCTATATATATGTATGGAAGAACTATACAAAAAGGTCTTCATGATCCAGATAACCATGATGGTGTGATCACTCACCCAGAGCCAGACATCCTGGAATGGGAAGTCATGTGGGCCTTAGGAAGCATCACTACAAACAAAGCTAGTGGAGGTGACAGAATTCCAGTTGAGCTATTTCAAATCCTAAAAGATGATGCTGTGAAAGTGCTGCACTCAATATACCAGCAAAATTGGAAAACTCAGCAGTGGCCACAGGACTGGAAAGGTCAGTTTCCATTCCAGTCCCAAAGAAAGGTAATGCAAAGAACACTTAGACTACCGTACAATTACACTCATCTCACATGCTAGTAAAGTGAAAGTGAAAGTCACTCAGTCATGTTTGACTCTTTGCGATCTCATGGACTTTACAGTCCATGGAATTCTCCAGGCCAGAATACTGGAGTGGGTAGTGTTTCCCTTCTCCAGGGATCTTCCCAACCCAGGGACTGAACCCAGGTCTCCCACACTGCAGGGAGATTCTGTACCAGCTGAGCCACAAGGGAAGCCCCACACTAGTAAAGTAATGCTCAAAATTCTTCAAGCCAGGGTTCAACAATACGTGAACTGTGAACTTCCAGATATTCCAGCTGAGTTTAGAAAAGGCAGAGGAACCAGAGATCAAATTGCCAACATCTACTGGATCATCCAAAAAGTAAGAGAGTTCCAGAAAAACATCTATTTCTGCTTTATTGACCACGCCAAAGCCTTTGACTGTGTGGATCACCACAAACTGTGGAAAATTCTTAAAGAGATGGGAATACCACACTACCTGATCTGCCTCTTGAGAAATCTGTATGCAGGTCAGGAAGCAACAGTTAGAACTGGACATGGAAAAACAGACTGGTTCCAAATAGGAAAAGGAGTATGTCAAGGCTGTATATTGCCACCCTGGTAATTTAACTTACATGCAGAGTTCAGTTCAGTTCAGTCACTCAGTCATGTCCGACTCTGCGACTCCCTGAGTTGCTGCACACCAGGCCTCCCTGTCCATCACCAACTCCCGGAGTTCACTCAAACTCATTCCGTCGAGTCGGTGATACCATCCAGCCATCTCATCCTCTGTTGTCCCCTTCTCCTCCTGACCCCAATCCCTCCCAGCATCAGAGTCTGTTCCAATGAGTCAACTCTTCTCATGAGGCGGCCAAAGTACTGGAGTTTCAGCTTTAGCATCATTCCTTCCAAAGAACACCCAAGGCTGATCTCCTTTCGAATGGACTGGTTGTACTTCCTTGCAGTCCAAGGGACTCTCAAGAGTCTTCTCCAACACCACAGTTCAAAAGCATCAATTCTTCGGTGCTCAGCTTTCTTCACAGTCCAACTCTCACATCCACATGACCACTGGAAAAGCCATATCCTTGACTAGACAGACCTTTGTTGGCAAAGTAATGTCTCTGCTTTTGAATATGCTGTCTAGGTTGATCATAACATTCCTTCCAAGGAGTAAGCATCTTTTAATTTTATGGCTGCAATCACCATCTGCAGTGATTTTGGAGCCCCCAAAATAAGGTCTGACACTGTTTCCACTGTTTCCCCATCTATTTCTCATGAAATGATGGGACTGGATGCCGTGATCTTTGTTTTCTGAATGTTGAGCTTTAAGTCAACTTTTTTACTCTCCTCTTTCACTTTCATCAAGAGGCTTTTTAAGCTCCTTTTCACTTTCTGCCATAAGGGTGGTGCCATCTGCATATAGAAGGTTATTGATATCTCTCCTGGCAATCTTGATTCCAGCTTGTGCTTCTTCCAGTCCAGCGTTTCTCATGATGTACTCTGCATTTAAGTTAAAGAAGCAGGGTGACAATATACAGCCTTGACGTACTCCTTTTCCTATTTGGAACCAGTCTGTTGTTCCATGTTCAGTTCTAACTGTTGCTTCCTGACCTGCATAAGGTTTCTCAAGAGGCAGGTCAGGTGGTCTGCTATTCCCATCTCTTTCAGAATTTTCCACAGTTTATTGTGATCCACACAGTTAAAGGTTTTGGTATAGTCAATAAAACAGAAATAGATGTTTTTCAGGAACTCTCCCTTTTCCATGATCCAGCAGATGTTGACAATTTGATCTCTGGTTCCTCTGTCTTTTCTAAAACAGAGTATATCATGAGAAACACTGGGCTGGATGAAGCACAAGCTGGAATCAAGATTTCCGGGAGAAATATCTGTAATCTCAGATATGCAGATGACACCACCCTTATTGCAGAAAGCAAAGAAGAACTAAAGGGCCTTGTGATGAAAGTGAAAGAGGAGAGTAGAAATTTTGGCTTAAATCTCAGCATTCAAAAAACTAAGATCATGGCATCTGGTCCCATCACTTCATGCCAAATAGATGGAGAAACAATGGAAACTCTAAGAGACTTTATTTTGGGGGGGGTCCAAAATAACTGAAGATGGTGACTGCAGCCATGAAATTAAAAATGTTTGCTCCTTAGAAGAAAAGTTCTGACCAACCTAGACAGCATATTAAAAGCAGGGACATTACTTTGCCAACAAATGTTCATCTAGTCAAAGCTATGGCTTTTCCAGAAGTCGTGTTTGGATATGAGAGTTCGACTATAAGGAAAGCTGAGCACCAAAGAATAGATGCTTTTGAACTGTAGTGTTAGCGAAGACTCTTGAGTGTCCCTTGGACTGCAAGGAGGTCCAACCAGTCCATTCTAAAGAAAATCAGTCCTCCCAATGCCGAAGCCCCCTCCCACCTCCCACCCCACAATACTGTATTTGTTTTGCCATACATTGACATGAATCAGCCACAGGTGTCCACGATCTCCCAATGCCAAAGCCCCCTCCCACCTCCCACCCCACATCCTCTCCCTGAATCATCCGTGCACCCGCCCCATGCGTCCTGCATCCTGTATTGAACATAGACTGGCGCTTCATTCTTACAAGATAGTATACATGTTCACCTATGGCTGATTCGAGTCAATGTATGGCAAAACAAATACAGTATTGTAATTTTAAAAAATAAATAAATTTAATAAAAAGCAAAAAAATAAAAATAAAAAAAATAAAAATAAAAAAATAAAACCTGTTGGAATGTAAAAAAAAAAAAAGAAAAAAGAGAAAATCAGTTCTGAATATTCATTGGAAGAACTGATGCTGAAGCTGAAACTCCAATACTTTGGCCACCCCATGTGAAGAACTAACTCATTTGAAAAGATCCTGATGCTGGTAAAGATTGAAGGCAGGATAAGGGGGCGACAGAGGATGAGATGGTTGGATGGCATCACCAATTCAATGGACATGAGTTTGTTGGTGATGCCATCACCACCGGAAGTTGGTGATGGACAAGGAAGGCTGGCATGCTGCAGTCCATGGCGTCGCAAAGAGTCGCACTTGACTGAGTGACTGAACTGAACTGAGGCACACATTTAAATGTTTTATACAGACACACACACACACGTGTGTGTGTGTGTGTGTATATATATATATATATATCCTGTGTGCTGCAACCACTGAAACCTGTGTGCACTGAACCATGCTTTGCAACAAGAGAAGCCATACAATGAAAAGCTCACACACTGCTACAAAGACCCAGCACAGCAAAAATTTAGGAAAAAAAAAAAGTGTATCACATAACTGGTGTGGAGTAGAGAGAATAATCTAAGCTTCTCACTCCAAACTCTCTTCTTTCACTGGAGGTTACAAACTGTACCTTCTATTTCACTTGCAGACAGGTTTTTTTGACTGGTGGCATTTCCTAACAAATTGAATTATATGATAAGATTTAGATATTTAAAAAGGAAAATCTGGGAAAAAATGAGAAAATCTAGCAACTGTGGATCCAAGTTTAAGATATCTCTGATTTAAGTAGCCCCTACCAACTTTGGCAGAGATGCACCTTCCTGCACACACGGCTATCCCTGTCAGTCTTACTTGATTCAGTTGTGTCACATCTCTAGCCACGGCAGACATTTGAGTGTTTAACTTGTGTACTGTTCCAGGTGGCTTTTCTGCTATATTAAACTGGAGATCAATTTAAGAAGGATGCATAACTTTATAACATGATTCAGACCATCAACTCACTTTCCAACTGGTTTCATCAGTGTTCTTGCCTGGAGAATCCCAGTGATGGGGGAGCCTGTTGGGCTGCCATCTCTGGGGTCGCACAGAGTCGGACACGACTGAAGCGACTTAGCAGCAGCAGCAGCAGGATTTTTGTAAGGGTCCTGCTTCTAAAGTGCTTCAGGATTGAATCAATACAGTGTCTGTTGACTGTTCACTAAATACATTCATTCTATGAGTGGAATCTAAACTACGCTTACTAGATAGAGTACCTTTTATGCTATACTAAATGAAGTTTAAAATCACTGTTATCCTAAAGCAATAACACAAGAATGTTCCAGTTCGGCCCCTATGGATATTCAATCGCTCTTCTCTTGGTTCCTATTTTTTTTTCTTCTTTTTCCTTTACAATTAAGTATGATTACAGCAGCTCTGCACCTGCTCTTTTGTCATTAAAAACATGTACTGCTTAAACTATTAGCTTCTCAACATCCTTGTTGCATAGGAGAGATCACTCTCTCACCAGGAATGAGTAAGGAGAAGCTAAGTGAATCACAGAACTTAATGTCTTCCTTGCTGAACACTCAGTGGTGACCCTATGGTTCGTTTCCTCAACTCTCCCCTCTTCAGAGTCTCTGAGGATTGACTTCCCAGAAGTTATTCATACCCTCTTCAGTTTTCACCAATAATAGAGGCAAAAATGTTAACTCCTTGCACCTAGGATTGATTTTATGCCATAATTCTAGGTAATTATTTGTAAACAGTATTTTCTGGATGAAGTTTCTAATAAATGTACCTTATAACAGTTATAATGTCTAAAATTTAAAAAGTGGATCATAACAAGTGTTGTCAAGGATGTGGAGCTATGGAACTCAGAGATTCAGTTAAAGTATAAATTAGTAAAACTTCCTAGAAAAAAACTCTTAGGTAGTATCTACTAATGTTTAGCATTAAGTATGAATTAGACCTTCCACTCCTAGGTATACCCCCAACAGAAATGCATATGTCTAATTACCAAAAACAAAAATACAGAAGACTATGTATAGCACAATTCATAGTAGTCCAATACAGAAAACATCCCAAATGTCCATTAACAGTGAAATAGATAAATAATGAATAATTATAAAATAGAATATTGTACTACAGTGAAAATGAACAAACTACAACTATACCCAACACTGAGGATGCATATCACAGCCATAACATTTAGCAAAAGATATCAGCCATAAAAGAGCATAACTGTATAATTCCATTTACATGAAGTTCAAAACTATGAAAACCTATGCTATGCAGTTAGAAGTTAAGACAGTGACCACTATTGTGTACAGTGGAAATGGGGATCTTTGTAGGGGCTGGTAATGCTTTAACTCTTAACTTGGAGGTTTGGTTACAGAGGTGCAATCAATCTATGAACATTCAACTGTCGGTGCTTAAATCTGAAACGTACTAGCTGGCCAAAATGTTATTTCCGGTTTTTCATATCATAGGAAAACTCAAACAAACTTTTTGGCTAACCCAGTACATTATACTTGAAGTTTACTGAAACAGAGAAAGAGGAGGAAAAGAGAGGAAGCCAGAGAGAGCTGAGAGTGAGGGAGAAGGGGACCTTGGCTGGCAGAGTCCTTTTTCCCTCTGGTCCTATTAGTCTATTTCAGTTGAAATACAAATGTGAGTTATGGATGTGTAACAGTCATAAAGAGCATGAGGGTGAAACCTGTAAACCAAAGAGACCAATATGCAAAGACAGATTAAGTGCCCAGGGTCTCTGATCTCTGATGATAACACTGAACAACTGTGCCAACTCTGGACACTGATATCCAGACTTTCTGTTGCCTGAGACAAAATTAACTCTACCCTTTTTGATGTTACCTGTCAGATATTTTTCTTGACTGCTTTCACATCCAGTTCCTATCACTACTGCACAGTTTTCTTCTAATTTTTAGCAATTTTCGAGTTAACAGTCTGATCACATGTAAATTTAACCCAAACCACTAAACCCTATTTTAGAGTCTCATAGTCCAAGAGAGACTGTAATGGTGGAAAATGCTTACACTTAAAGCAAAGTGAGGTGCAAAGACAAACTGGTTTTGGTTCAAGACAGCAACAGAGAAGGATCCGGGGCTCACCTTCCCCCATGGACACTGTGACTCTGTAGCAATTTATGGAACAGCTTCCTCTAGGAAATAAAACTAAAAACCAAGTAACTCCACTGTCTCTAGCAAACAAGAGAAGGCCCACATCAGAGCGAGTAGAAGAGGCTGGGACACAGCTGCCACCATACACTCCATCTGCTGCACAGTGACCCAGATAGGAGGGGACTCAAAATCCGAGCTTCTCCCTGATAAGGAAGCAGCTTGAACCCCACAGTGGACACCCTGTAAGACCCGTCCTTCTGACCACCCCCCAAACCACAACTCCGACACAGTTTAGGCCGGCGCGCCGGCGCCCGGGCGCCCGACGCCCGGGGACGCACGGGGGGGGGGGGGGGCGGAGGGCCTGGTGGGTGTGTGGGGAGGGAGTGACGGCTGACCCTGCGGCTTGGTTTTACCCGCCGAGGGTCTTTGGGGGTCTTGCGTAGTATTGTAGAGGGGGTACCGTGGGTGTTTTTCCTGGGCGCTCTTCCGGGCTTATTACTAGCCTTTCCCCTCCTTCGCCGTGTTACCTGATCACAGGTGGTTGCGGCTTTGGCTGCCTCCCGCTTCGCGGGGGACTACTTATACAGCTGGTGGTTGTTCGTGTTTTACACTATTACCTTTTACTCTTACCTTACATCTTGGGGGTATCGTACACTGGCTGCCCGGTTTGCTTGTTGGTGTTGTGTGGCGCCTCTCGCTTCTTTCGTCCGCTGTTTCTTCTCCCCCACGCTGGGGGGCGGCGTGGCCCCGTTGGCGGTCCCTTGTGCGGCGGTCCTCCGCCTGCGGGTGGGTCTGGCCTTCCTTGGCGCGGTTCTGTGCTTTCGTGGGGCGTGGTCCGGTTCTGTCCCTTGTGGGTGGGGTCGGGGTGTGGTCTCCCCTGGTCTGTTTGTGCCTTCCGGCCCCCCTGGCGTGGCCCTTCTGGGCCGTGGTGGGTGTCCTCTCTGCCGTGGTCTTGCCCGTCACCTTGTTTTCGTCTCCCTCCTGGTTCTTGGGTGTGCCTTACTTTCGTGGCCGGTGGGCGGTCCACCCGGACAGGCCGGGGGCACCCCAGCCCGTCTCTGCTTTGTTGGTCTTTTTGTTTATTTTTCTTTTCCGCCCTGACTCTGGGTCTGTTGCACTGTTTTTCATCGTCCCCAGCTGTACTCCTGCTTTTTGGGCAGTGCCGCCCTTTTTGGCGCTCCGCGCGGTTTCTTCTTTTCTTGCTTTTGGGCACTTTTTTTTGGTGGGATGCTTCCACCCATCCTGAGGTATCCACACCAGCAGTTTTTGCCGCCGCGCAGGACATACCTCGTGATCCACTTCCCTGGCCCCGGCCGGCCGCAGCCTTCTTCGCCCCTCCTTGTTTTGCGCCGGCATTTACCTCTTGGCGGTCTGCGTTCGGACCACTTGCTCAGCCAATTTTAAGTCCCGGCACCTCATATCCTGCTTTAATTAAGAGAGCTGTTTTAGCCCCTAAGTGAGTCTATGGTATTTGTTTTTAACATTTCTCTGGCTTCTCCTTCCGCGTAGCCTGTTTCCTCTGGGCTGGGGGGCGTTTCTTTCTTTGAGCATATTGCCAGCAATCTCGTAGCCCGTCTTTTTCCCCCCCCCTCGCGAGCTTGATCGGCCATTTGTTTCCCTCAGTTACCAGGGACCGATCTCGTTGTGTTGGCGTGGTTACCATTTTTTGGCAACATCAGGCAGCCACAGCCTTTCGTTTTTTTTTAATCTTTTGCCGGCCTGAGTCCCTCTCTGTTGGTTGCTCCATGGACTGCGTTGCGGCATATCTACTATCGTGTTGTTGGCCTTTTCCCCGTGCCAGTTCTGGCCTTTGGGGGATCGCTCGCTTTTGGGCTGCGTACCTTGGGGGGAGCTGCCCAGTACCTCGTCCCATCGCCACCCTGCCCTGCCCACCGCCTTCTTTTGCTGCTTGCGTACCATGTCACCTTGGCATCCTGGCGGCTGTCCGGGTCTGCCTCTATGTCTCCCGTCAGATTTTTGACAGTCATGGGTCACCTCGGCTGGCTGGGGTCCGGCAGCGGTGGCGGGTTGTCCGGTGCCGCGTGACCTGTTCGCCGGTTTGAGCACGCTGTGTGGGTCATCCTGGCGTTGTTGCCATCTCTCGGGGTTGGCGTACACTTTTGCGTGGGCGTGACATTGTTCTGCCCCAGTGTCAGTTGTCTGATTTTACTGGACTGCCATGGCAGCCACTATACCACTTCGGCCGCCAGCCACGGTCCAGTTTCTTTGCATTGCCACCGCCGATTCCATGGTCCCAGCTTTGGGTGGGACCCTGTGCCATTTTTTCAGCCACATAGAGTGGCGGCTTGTCCACATCTGGGTCCCAGGCGGGCTGCACGGCCGCTTCCTCGCTCTTTCCCCAGGGGGTCTGCCTTGGTCGGGGTCGGGCGGCCATCTCTGCCCCCCGTCCGCCTCCCTGCGTGCCCGCTCCCTACTTGTCGGGTTTTCGGGGCCGGTTTCTGGCCACCGCCTCTTTTGGCCTCCGGCCACGCTTCATCTCTGGTTGGTACCCCAGGTACTCCTGTTGCCGGCAGTCTGGGCCTTTTGGCAGGCCCGGCCGGGGTGCCTTTGGTCGTGTCTCGTCCTTTCCTGCACCCTCTGCGTTCAGCGGCCAGAGCGTATCTACATTTGGGCAGGTTCCTGGGGTTTGTGGCACGGTGCGGGTCCTGGTGGGGCTCTGGTTTGTCTGCGCCTGGTCCCGTTAGCTTCCAGGTCCTGTGGGTCTTTCCACTTGCTAGGCTGCTGCGGGGGCTGGTCGTGGCAGGGGCATCTTTCAGGTCCGCGTGGGGGGGGTGCTCGCGGTTGTTGTGGTTTGGCCCTTTTTTTTTTTGGTCGGTTCCCCGCTTGTTGACTTCTCTCAATCCTGTACAGGCCTTTCGCCCGTTCCGGCTCCCGCCGGGCCGGTTTCCAGCCTTGACTTTATCATTCCAGTCGACCTTTGTTGTGGGTCCCATCTCGCCTCTTCCTCATCGGGTCTGGCGGCTGGTGGGGTGGCGGGCCTTGTTTTTACCACCACTGGGGGCTGGTGGACGGCCTTCCTGCCCGGCTTGCCCAGCCTGGGGGGTCTTGTCGTCCTGCTTTCTGTCTCGGGGGGGCTCTCTGCCTGTTTCATCTTCTGCCTCGGGTCCCTGCCGGCCTTCCCTCCCCGTTGCACTGTGGTGCCCTCGGTGTGGGTCTGGCCCCCTTCGTGGCGTCCCGTCCCGCGGGGTGGGCATTCAGGATTCGGCGGTGGGTCCCGCCCCGCCGGTCCACTGTTCTTCGGGTGTCCTGGGTTGTTGTCCCTGGCCCCCTGTCCCATGCCTTTTTTGTGGACAATGCCCTCCGGTTGTGGCGGGTGTTGGGCTCCTGTGTCTACCAGACTGTCGCTTCCTCCACCTTTGGTTCCCTGGCTCGGGGGTCGGCCCCGTCCCCCAATCTTCTTTTGGCCGGTTTTGTGGGGGTGGGGCCTCTCCTCTTCTTCTGGGCGCTTTGGCCATGCCCTTCTCTTTCGCGACACTGTTTTTGTCTGTGGTGGGTTGTTCCTGTCCTGCTTTAGGGCCTCGTCTTCACTCTTTTTCTTTTAATCACTGTGGTAGATTTTGCCAGTTTTGCCTGTCTTTTTTCTATCTCCCGCATTCTGCCCCGATCTTTTCCTCCTTTTTCCTCTGTTTCCTTTATTGAACACCTTGTCTGCTTCTTTGATCAAATCTTGAGAGAGATCCCTGTAACCCATCTAGTTCTGTACTTTCTCTTAATACTGGTCATGCAGGCCTGTGCCTGTTCTTCGTGTGGGTCGGGGGTTCTCTTGTGTCTATTAACCTATCTGGCGTGGTCGGTGGCCCTTGGTCACTTCCCTTCCTTAGCCAATTGGTGGGGCGCCTTGCTGCCCCTCGGCGCCCAGAGCCTGGCTGCCCTCAGGTGCCCCTACCTGCGGTTGTGTCCAGTCGGTCTCGTCGGGGCCACTCTTTTCATTGGGTGCTTGGCTCCTCTCTCTGGCACTTTGGCCTCCTGCTCGCTGTCTTTCTTCTGTGTGGCGGTCTGCTATTGTGGCTGTGTGGACGTTTTTCGGGTGGCTGGGGTTATCGGGGGTTGTTTTTTCCGTTGTGGTCAGGGAGGTGGCCTCTGGGGCGCCCCGGTCATCAGGGGCCCTCTCCCGGGGGGGGGTGGGTCCGGTGCGCTCTCGCTGTCCTCCGCCCCTTTTTCCTTCTTTGGCTGTTCGGCGGGCGGTCGCTTTGCCTCTGGGTGCCGGGGGTGGGCCTGTTGTGGTGTTTTTGGTGGTGGGTCTTCGTTGGTTTTTTTTGGTTTTCTTTTTTCTTTGCCGTTTTAGGCAGTTCTGCAGCAGGCTCCAACGGCTTTCCTGTGGGCGGGCCGCCCCCACCGGGGTGCGGCCGTCTTCCCAGACCATTTGCCCTGTCCGTTCGTGCGGGTGTTCGTTTTACCTTTTGTTGTTCTGCGCCTTCTGGCGGCCAGCCGTAACTGGGCTCTCTGCTCTCTGTTTTCTTTTTCACTGTCTGGGTGGCGGCTTCGTCGCCCCCTTTCTTGCCGGGTTTCGGGGGCCCTGGTTTTGTGCCTGCCCTGCCGGTTTTGGCCTTCGCCGGTGGGCTCACGGGTGGGCTTGTCTGGCCTTCGTCCACAGTGCCTGCCCGGTTCGTGCCTCCCGCTCGCCTTTCCTGCTTCGGGTGCTTTACACGGGTGTACGCTTTCGCGCCGGCCGTGCCAGGGTTGGTGGCGCTCCCGGGCTGCTGTGGCCCTGTCGCAAGTTTTTGGGGCGCGCCGTGTCTCCTTGGGGCCCCGTCGTGGTGGTGGGCGGTGGTGGTGGGCGGTGGTGCTTGTTGGTGGGTTGTTGTTGGTTGTTCTTTTTTTTCGGTCCGGTTTTGGGGGGTTCTGCGGTGTTCTGTCGGTGGGCGCGTGTGTATTTTCCTGGAGGCACAGCCCCCCCCCCGGGGCTTAAATTTTACCCTAGGCCCTCCAGCCCCAACTTTTAAGACCTGCACCTGAGAGATGAGCCCTCCAAAACTGAAAACTAACCAGGCTCAGGTACATGAGACCCACAAGGCTATGACCATCAGAGAAAGGCTCTCAAACGGCGGGCATGATGGGATTCACCTGCCTTCGGGCCCAGAAGGAGGTGTACATCCAGAGGCGGCAAACTTGCTGTGAAGGAAGCTCATCCACTCTTTAAGCCCAGCCAGAGACTCAGGCTTCCCAGGGGTCCACAGCCAACCTGCTGCTGCTGGCCACCATCTTCATATTGCCCTCTGTCTGTGGGCACCATCTTTTTTTTTTTTTTTTCTTCTGGGTACAATCTACACACCCACTTTCTGCTTCTTTCCAGTCTTCAGAGGCCGTCTTTGTGCTCTGGCTGGCAGGCACCATCTTCCTTTTTCTTCCCCTTTCCTTTTCTTTTCCGGGCAGTTGCTGTCTGTCCAGCCCCTGGGCGCCATCTTCCCCTCTCTCCTCTGACTACGCCCTATTGTCTGGTTTTAGCGCCTGCCACTCAGGAGACGCTCTTTGAACCTCAGGGCCCTGGAGGCGGAGAGGACTCACGTTCCCAAGTCTCGCGGGACTGTAACAACCTGAGACAGGGTTCTGGGCAGGCTGACCCAGTGGAGCTCAGTGAAGACATCGGACTGAGACCCTCCGGGTCTTTGTGTGAAAGAGGCCTGTTTCTTTATCCTCAAAGCTGCAGTCTGAGGGGCGTCTTTTGATTAAACAGGTGTTAAGGATGACTGTGATCCCTTCCAGAGACCTCAGAGGCTATCTTCGTCTCGGCCACAGCTGCGCACTGGAGCACCTCTGTCTTTTCCGGAAGCTTGCGTTCCCGGGTCCCAGGGGACAGTAACCAACGGAGACAGTTTTCATTAGGCTCCCCCATTCCAGGGCTTGGCCACAGAAAGCTGAATAAATAAAAGGTGCCCTGTCTTTCTGAGAAAGAGGCCTGTTTGGCTTGTGAGGTGCTCAACCCTGAAGGGCAGCTCACGCTCGGTCCCTGTGCAGAGGCTATGCACAGACGCCCCTCAGGGAACTGTGTCACCATCTTGGTGCCAACCAGCCTCCACATGGGAGCTTCTAAGCTTGTCTGGAGCCCCAACATTTGCTGCTGCTACACAGAAACACCTCCAGATGGTCTGGATCTGGAAGCCTCTGTATCCTGCCTGCCCCAAAGAACCGTCTATGTGCTTCTGGAAGGGCAGCCACCTGAGGCTGGGCTTCCTGTCAGCCCCAGTCAGGTGCCCACCGAGATCCCCCTTCAGGACGCTGACAGGTCTGGTCTCAGCCTCACCCACTGGGAGCCGGGAAGAATAAAACAGACTGTGGGCTAGTCACAAAGGCTGAGAGACGACCAAGAGACGGGGTTGGACTGCAGGATAAGATCCAGTTGCATGAGGCTCTCCTTCCAGATGGGGAAGTTGGCTACTTCATCCAGTGCATGGAAACCAACCCCAAGAGTCAAATAACATGAAGAAATAGAGGAATGTGTTCCAAAGGAAGGAATAAGATAAAACTTGAGGAAAAAAGCTTAATAAAAAGGTATAGTTTATTTTTGTTCTTGTTATTCATGCTTTAATAATTGGCAAAGATGTCTGATATTTTTGGTAAAGACACAATATGTTCATGTTTGCTGACAGACTAGATTCTGTTTTGCTTTCTCCTCCCAGCTTTGATGTGCCTTTTCGACTCTCTTCCACATACCTGAAATATCATGCATTGTGATCAGTTGTTTCAATCTAGTTCCTAAGGTCTTTGAACATAAGCACCTAGTTTTAATCCTAGTACTTAGCCCAGTTTTGCTAAAGAAAAGATATATCACATGTGTATTTGCTGTATGTTATATGACTGTATTAGGAGTCTATTTTATAAACTTTTATTTAATATTTATTTGTTTTAATTTTGTCTGCATCAGGGCTTAACTTTTGGTGTGCAGACTTCTCTGCATTTGTATTCTGTGTGCTTCAAGGCACTTGGGCTCTGAGGTTTCCCTAAGGAAACTTATTTCCCCAACCTTAGGAAACTCTGAAGTTTCCCTATGGAAACTTATTCCCCATAGGGAATCGAACCTATGTCCCCTGCATTAGAAAGTGGTTTCTTTTTTTAATTAATTAATTATTGGGGTTGCACTGAGTCTTCACTGTTGCATGGGCTTTCTCTAGTTGCTGCGAGTAAGGGCTACCTCTGGTTGTGGTGTGTGGGTTTTTCATTATGGCCAAATCTCTTGTTACAGAGCACAGGCTCAAGGATAGTGGGCTTCAGTAGTTGTGGTGCAGTCTTTGTTGCTCTGCAGCCTATAGGGTCTTCCTGGAATAGAGATTGGACCCGCAGCCCCTGAATTGGCAGATTCTTTACCACTGAGCCACCTGGGAAGACCCAGGTGCAAATTTTAAAGCTGCATCATATATGGCGTGTGTAATGGCTCTTTCTCATTTGGGGGTACTGATTATTAATTCCCTTTTTTTCTTTCACAAAAATCTGTGAAGTTTTTCTATGAAAAGCAAGTTAATACATATTTTCAGCTTTGCAGGCCAAGTGGTTTAGGCCCTAACTATCAACTTTACCCTTGGAGCACAAGAGCAGCCATAGATGTTTCATACACAAACAGGGATAGTTATGCTGTAATAAAATTTATTTACAATTTTGGTGGTTCAGTAGTTAAGGCTTTTGTTTTCGCTACTGAGGTCCTGCCTGGTCAGGGAACCAAGATCCCAGCAAGCCTCCTGCCCTGACTGCCCCCAAAAAATATTCACCAAAAAAAAAAAAAAGGCAACAATCTGGATTGGCCATGGGTCACAGTTTGCCAAACCTTGTGTTTGAACTTGTAAATAAAACTTTAGCTGCTTATTTTTACTAATGAAGCTAAAGAGATCAGAAACTTTTTTACTCCATTCTCTAAGATAAATGGAAACGGTTGAGATTATAGAATTGTTGCCAGAGTTCATCTAGACTTTGAATCTGGAGCAAGTGATGCAAGGAATTAAAGAAAGTGGGAAGCCCTTCAGTGTAACAGTGGGGTGTACTGATCAGATTTTTCCAGCCTTAACAACATTATGGTGTTCTGGGCTCCTCACGTTTCTGAAGCTTTGATCTTTTTTATTTTATTTTTATGTTTTGGCTGTGTAGCATGTGGGATCTTTTGTTACTGAACCAAGGATTAAACCCGCACCCTCTGCAGTGGAAGGTGGAGTCTTAACAAGTGGACCTCTAGTGAATTCCTTCTAATCATTTCTTCCTGGTACATGCAGGCTTTCTCTAGTTGGGATACTCAGGCTTCTTAATGTGGTGGCAGTGAGGTGGTGTCTCTTGTTGCCGAGCACGGGCTTTAGAATGTGCAGGCTTCAGTAGTTGTCGTACATGGGATTACTTTGCTCCGTGGCATGTGGTATCCTTACACACTAGGGATAAAATCTGTTCCCTGCATTGGCAGGCAGATTCTTAACCATTGGACTACCAGGGAAGTTCCTCTGATCCCTTTTAAATGACATTGTCATCTTTAGAATACAGATTTTGTATAAAATCTAAATTTTCAGAGTCTCTTGAAAAATTAAGAAAATCATAAGAACCTTACTACTGGCTGATCCATTTAGACTAAGCATGAGTTTGCCATTCCCAATCACACCCTACCACCTTCCCCATTATGAGGCTTAGTATCACTTGCCATTCTGCATCAGGTATATGCTATTATTTTTCTTAACCTGAAGTTCTTTGCTCATTTATGTGCCTTGCCTAGTATGTGTATAAATCTGCAAGTTCATCTCTTGAAATAGGTCATCACAGTATACTTTTTTTTTTTTTTTTTTAAGATAATGCCATGTTTAAAACTGGGTTTTCCTGGTGGCTCAGTTGGTAAAGAATCTGCCTGGAATGTGGGAGATCTGGGTTCAGTCCCAGGTTTGGGAAGTTCCCCTGGAGGAGAGCATGGCAACCCACTCTAATATCCTTGCCTGGAGAATCCCCATGGACAGAGGAGCCTTGGGGGCTACAGTCTCTGGGGTTGCAAAGAGTCAGATAGGACTGAGTAATTTTCACTTTCACTTTTCTTTCATGTTTAAAACCTTCTTGTCTGAATATGATTCAATAAGTAGTCTTCTTAACCCAAGTTAAACACAGAAGTCCAGAAATTAAGGTAAATTGTACTATATACACTCTGAGCATGTGAATTATCTCATCTCATACACTCTGAGTAGGGGCATAATGGCTTTTCCTTTAACCGTAACCTAAAACAATGGACTTTAATAGTTTCCCTGGTAGCTCAGCTGGTAAAGAATCTGCCTGCAATGCAGGAGACCCTGGTTCAATTCCTGGGGAGGGAATATCTGCTGGAGAAGCAATAGGCTACCCACTCCAGTATTCTGGCGTGGAGAATTCCATGGACTGTCTGTCCATGGGGTCGCAAAGAGCAGGGCAGGACTGAGCAACTTTCACTTTGCTTTAACAGTTTAGGGAGAAATAGCTCCACTCCTTTGTCTCCCCTACCCATTTCTCCCAACTTTCTTAGAAATTATAGTTAACCATCACATTGCTTAGTTTTTAATTTGGATCTTATGTTTCTGGATACTAATTCAATAATCTTAATCCTACCTGAAGTAACAAAATACTGTTCGACAGAGCACATTATTAGGCAAACATTTTCTTCTCTATTCTCTATGTTTTCCTCTTGAGGAGCTCCCTGCATGTAACAAAATTGGCCCTTCCCTTCCCCCTTCCCTCACTTTGTCCTAGAGGAGTAGATTTAATTTTCTGTTTTGAGGGTTGTGAAGAAGAATGTGGGAACATGCATACACCAGTCCCACCCTTCCTAGGAGTAGGACTTTCCTCAGAAAGTTTTCGGTCTTTCCTACTCTGCTATTCTGCAAGTTTACAAGGGACAGCTTGGGATGGTCAACTCCTGTTTCTGGGAGAAAAGTCAGCCTAAGCCAAGGGTTTTGTATTAGAAATCTCATTTTCCTACAAACTTAAAACACATTTTCCAGTATCAATTAACCATTTAAGAAAGGAGAAATTTTGACCCCCCATCTCCATAACACCTTTGTCTTATCTTAAAATACATTCAGAAGCCAGGCAGAGAGGGTGGGTCATGTCACTGGGCACCCTTAGGATTACCATCACATGCGAGTAACAAATTGTTACCAAAGGTGTTATTTGGAGGGCATATCCCTTCACATTTTTCAATATTAATCACTTTGATCAACAGGATTTGATTAAATCCTGACCCAAGTTATGAACGCAAATGTGTCTGTTGTTAAGATTGCCTCCATGAATCAAAATACTGCTGATAAGACCAGTTTAAGAAGTTCTGTATGTTGGAACTCATCAGGCTGAGTATCAGCAGGCCAAGGAGAATCCAGGCCCACCCATGAGAAGGAAGGTCATTAGAGAAAGGGGGATATGCTGCACTTGAGACTTCACCCTGAACAGGCTTCCCAGGGACCCTGTCTGCACCGTTCAGAACTCAACCAAACAAACACATTCACTGTTCAGCCTTGCTTTTCTGATTTTAACAATTCTTCTTGTAGGAACTTACCAATGAGTACAAAGATTATGTACAACTATGTTCCTTCATTGTTTATAATAACTCTCCCAGGCCCACCAAAAACAAAAGTCTGTAAACCAGTCAATGGAAGGTAGGTTAAAATAAAATATCTGTTGTTGTTTATCACTAAATTGTGTCCAACTCTTCGTGATCCCATGGACTGCAGCACGCCAGGTAAAGTATGGTGTCTCCATACGATGAATCACATAGTCATTAAAGAGAATCATAGCGGTCTATATTCATTGATAAGAATTCCATGACATATAGCTGAACAAGAACTTAAGAGGATGTGAAATAGCAAGTACAGAGCAACCT
Source organism: Nanger dama (assembly GCA_917880005.1). Taxonomy (NCBI): domain Eukaryota; kingdom Metazoa; phylum Chordata; class Mammalia; order Artiodactyla; family Bovidae; genus Nanger; species Nanger dama. The sequence goes on along the minus strand of CAKJTW010000016.1, from coordinate 34,129,657 downwards.
CACCTGCAAATATATATATATTTGTATGTACATGTGTAAATAAAGTTTTTGGAAGGATTGTCATGAGAATGCTAATGGTTGGTTTCTGGGTATTGGGATTTGAAGTGATTTTATCAATTAAAACTTTTTCCATATTGCTCTAAAACAAATGGGGTTGCTTCCATGAGAATCTATTGCTCTGTACTGATATCATCAGCTCTCTGATGATAACTATTTAGGGCATCAGTTTTCTGGTTTCAAGATCATTAGTCTTTTCAGAAAACAGCATAATTGAACTACATTTTGTTTTATTCCTAAGAACCATAGCATTTAGTTTTTAGGGAGCTACGTGTGATTTCTGGTCACTAGAGCAGTTATTTAAGGCTCTCAGTTTGAAAACAGCATGAGTATATCACAATGCCTCTTTCATTAAAACAGGCAAAAGGGACAATTTGGTTACACATACCCTCAAAACCATCTTGTATCTAACATACTTTAGAGTGCTTTGGGAGCTATCATCAGAAATTCATCTCTTTCCAGCTAATAGCCCTTTCATATTGCTTTTCTTGCCAATGAACAGATTCTTTTCTCATTCCCATATTCCATTTTTTAAATTGATTTTTCACACTTTGCCCTCTGGAAGTAGATTTTGGTGATTTATATGGATACTAAGAATTAGCAGTCAGCATGCATTTCATTCATGATCCTTAAAAATCATAATTATCTAATGCACAATATAGAATAGATGTTGGCAACTTCCAGGCTATTAATAAGAAGAATGGGTTGTTGCAAATTACAGAATAATTTTATCATATGTTTTGAAGTACAAGTTTATGTTTTAAATACTGTTTTTTAAAAAACAGAAGGCAAAATAACATTACTTAACAGAAAGAAAGAGAATGAAATTTTTATTGTTTGGAACAGATTATCAAGTTTTTAAGTAGCATATACTCTGAAAAAGTATATATAACAAAATAGACTATTCCAGAAGGGAGGAGAAATGTGTATTTCCATGTGAAATTCTAAAATAATAACCTCTTTTTATTTTATATTCAAATTATATAATCAAAATGTGAAAAAATAATATAAGCTAATTTTGGGGATCCTAGGTGTATTGCTAATTTAAAAATCTGATTCAAAATAATGTTATTATATTTTTTCCAGCATTCTTTAAAATATGTAATTATTTTCTGTTTCTAAACTTGATGTTAGGGTAAAAATGTAGTGCCCCCTACACTGTTATTGATTACTGTCTTTTTCATTTTTAAAAATAGTTCAGGAATTCTTAAAATCTTATTTTTCCTAAGCCACAGAAAATTTGTCATGCATATCTTATTTCAAAGGGGTAAATGCAAAACTCTAATGATTCATGAAAATTGCTTGAAAGCATAAACCCAAAACATGACACAGGGGTAGATTCTTAATAAGACTATTAGAAGACTAATAGAAATCTTTGCCACAGGTCTCTCAATAAATACTCTTTGTTGATTCATAAAATTTTCAGAATTCCTTACATGCCTATTTTTATTAACGACTTAACAGAGAGCTTTGGGGTTGCAAAGGGTTGGGGGAAGGGAATGATTGCGTTGGAACTGGTACCCATAGTACATATTTACAAACCTGCCAACCTGGCATTGATTTTTATAGACTGAATACAAACAAGAAATCCAAAGCCTATCTTCTTCCTCTGCAGGCAAATATTTTCAATTGAAAAGTTGGCCAGTATATCCAAGTAAAATGAGATGTATGCACAGTATTTTACTGCATTATATGGTAATCCTTTCACAACAATAAAAAGATCTACAATAGAAGAAATCACAGATTTTGAAAATTTTCTTTAATTATATACCTTGTCATTTTTATGTACGCCACATTATAAACCAGTCTATATATTACAGAAATTGTATACTTCAGACTTATGAGTAAACATACTTAGTTCTACAAATTCCATTTTACAGTAGTAATAAATGCCTACATAATTTACTGAGTGTATATGAAGTAAATAAACCCAAAGAAGTCACTTAAAAATCCTCCATTCAAACCTATAATTTTAAAAGGCTGCAGTTACCTATTAATATTCTTATCTTAATTTGATTTTTGCTCTAGGAAATTGAATGAGAGAGTAGATGGTCTTATGAGCTTTTTCTCCTTGGCCAGAACCATCATATACAACACACATACAAAAATCAACTCCCAGTACCATCTGTAAGAAAACAGCTTAGGGAGAGCTAAAAAGTTTTAATTTCCCACTGCCACTATCAAACTGCAGCTGTAGGAGCAACCCTGAGCCTTTGTGAAACTACTCAGCTTGCTTTTGTTTCCAGGCATTGGCAGAGCCTACTCTTCAAGGGAGGTGAATCTAGTATCATAAATGTGAAGTGCTGTTTTATGGATCTCTCCTGCCTTTAAGCAAGATTAGGAATCAACAAGCTTTCATATATGCTAAGAGATATAACAGACTGAAGTTGCCACATGGTGCATTGCCACAGATTTTACATACCTACTCTAAGAATTTATCAACCAAACAATATGTGGGAATTTGCTTTATAATTTAATTCTAAAGGATACTTAACAGAGGGTTTGCTGCTGCTTCTCCTTTATGCCTAGCATACAATCTGTTGGCAAGTCTGGTAGATTTTACCTCTAAAATAACTTCTCCCTGCTTTCACTACAACAGTGTTAGAAATTTTGAAATCACTCTCTATACTAGTTTGCTAGGGCCACTGTAACAAAGTACCACAGATGAGTGGCTTAAAATACAGAAATTAACTTTCTTACAGTTGATGAGGTCAGAAATTCAAGATCAGGGTGTTAGGAGGCTTGGTTCCTTCCTCTCTGTTTGGCTTGCAGATGGTTGTCTTCTCAGTGTGTCCTCACATGTCCTTCCTCTGTGCACATAGGCCTCTGATGTACCTTTTTACCTGTCCAAAATTCCTCTTCATAAAAAACACCTGTCAGGTTGGACTGAGAGGTACCTTAACAGCCTTTTGACCTAAGCATCCCTTGAAAGGCTCTTATCATTAAATACTGTCACATTGTAAGGACATAGGGTTAAGCTTCAATATACAAATTTTGAGGAAACAGAATTCTGCCCCAAACACTCCTCAATATTCTTCTTAATCTAAACTCCTCTTACAAACAAAAATTTCTCCTATCAAATACATTCCAGACCACATCATTACCTCACCAATTATCTTTCAATGAATTTCACTCTTTCCAAAGAAAAGTGTCAGTCGCTCAGTGGTATCTGACTCTTTGCAACCCTATGGACTGTAGCCCGCCAGGCTCCTCTGTCCATGGGATTCACCAGACAAGAATGCTGGAGTGGGTTGCCATTTCTTCCCCCAGGGGATCTTCCCAACCTAGGGATCAAACCTGGGTCTCCTTCATTGAAGGCAGATTCTTTACCACCTGAGCCACGAAGAAAGCCTACTATTTCCAAAGAGAAATTCAAATGTATAGCTTGACACCTCATGTCATTCTATTTCCAGCCTACCTTTGCAACCATAATATCATCTTTACATCTGATCTGCCAAACAACTAAAAGAATTGGTCTAATTTCTACCCTGACAGAAACATCTACTCTCATGAGTTTGTTTATCACTGCTCCCTACTCAAATGCTAACTCTTTGACCAAATATGCCTTAGCCCTTCTTTATAGGGGATATCTTCAGAGAACATCTCTATCCCTGTTGTTTGGGAACAGTCTCCAGTATCTGTAATATCACTCAAAATCCCACAAGTGTTTGTGGAATGGCTGTTCCCTAGCTCCTGATATATGCAGTTAGGGTCTCAGGTATTGGCACATGACTGAAGTCTTGCTAATGATTGTATTCCAATTCTCAGGCTATAGGTATTATTCAAAGAAAACACATTTATCTAATGAGCACTAAACTTAGGACTTCTGCTAGGACACTAGAGAACAAGGAACTCTTAATTGAAGTTGTAAAATTAGCAAAAATAAACCTGGGCTGTTGCCACTTTGTCACTCAAGTGGGATAAATAAAAATAATTTAAACCCTGGAAATAGTTTGGTTGAACCACAGAGCATCAGTAATACAGAGAAATTTTAAATGCTACTAGAGGGAATATATTATTTAGAAAGGTATGACAATTAGACTAACAGCAGGCTTCTCACCAGAACAATAGAGACAGGAGACTTTTATCATCAAACAAAGGAAAAAAAATAACTGTCTAGAACTTTTTTTACCAGCTAAAGCAGGAGTAGAGAATAAAGTTAAGAACTTGTCATGTACATAATAGTTCTTAAAATTAAGAACTTGTCATGCAACGACAGACCTAAAAGAAATAACTACTAAAGGATGTACTTTATTCAGAGGAAGTGATCCATAAGTTAAAGGAAAGAATGAGAGATAAAATAGTAACAAAAAAAAAGTAATTCAGTAATATACGTTCATAAGTCTATTTAATGTGCAACTTAAGCTCAGACTATAAAGAGTCTGCCTGCAAATGGGGAGACCCTGGTTCTATCCCTAGGTTGGGAAGATCCCCTGGAGAAGGGAATTGCTACCTATTCCAGTATTCTTGTCTGGAGAATTCAGTAAAGTATGTTTAGTCAAGTATGAATATATTGGAGTTAAGTGAAGTATAAAGTATGTTCTGTAAAAAATGTACACAAAGTATGTTCCGTAAGGTAATTTAGTGATATATGTTCATAAGTCTAATTACTGTGCAACTAAAGTTACATGTATTGATACCAAGGATGGTAATCATGGGAAGATCACTTTGAATTAATGCTTGCTAAGATATAATATTTCCAGTGACTCATTGGAGAAAACCCTGATGCTGTGAAAGATTGAAGGCAGTAGGAGAAGGGGATGACAGAGGATGAGATGGTTGGAGAACATCACTGATTCAATGGACATGAGTTGAGCCAGCTCCAGGAGTTGGTGATGGACAGGGAAGCCTGGCATTCTGCAGCTCATGAGGTTTGCAAAGAGTCGGACATGACTGAGTGATTGAACTGAACTGAAGGTATAATGTTATGCCTCCAAATGAACTAGTCAATTAATAATAATCATGTTTGTGAATATGAATTAATAACAATGAAATTTTCATATGTTGCTGATGTCTTAACTGATATTTACAGCCACTTGAGAAAACTGGCAATATTCTACTAAGTCTATACATACTCTATGATCTAGCAATTTCTATCTAACATAAATTGACACATGTTTTTAAAATAGAACAATAATGTCCAGAGGAACACCATTTTTTATTTATTTGTTTTTAATTGGAGTGCAATGGCTTTAAAATATTGTGTTGTTTTCTGTTGTACAGTGTGAATTGGCTATAGGTATACACATATGTCCTCCCTCCTAAGCCTCTCTCCCTCCCTCCCATCCTCCCCCGGTCATCACAGGGCACTGGGCTGAGCTCCCTAACAGCAGGTTCCCACCATTCCCACTACCTGCTGTTTCACACATGCTGGTGCATATATGTCATTGCTACTCTCTCAATTTGTTCCACCCTCTCCTTCCCCTACTATGTCCACAAGTCCATTCTGCATGTCTGCAACTCTATTCCTGCCCTGCAGATAGATTCATCAGTTCCATTTTCTAGATTCCATATGTATGCATTAATATATGACATTTGTTCTCTCTTTCTGACTTACTTCACTCTGTCTGACAGATTCTAGGTTCATCCTCATCACTACAAATGACCCAGTTTCAGTCCATGTTATAGTTGAGGAATATTCCTCTGCAAATATGTACCACATCTTCTTTATCGATTCATCTGTCAGTGGGCCTTTAGGTTGCTTCCATGTCCTCGCTATTGTAAAATATTGCTGCAATAAACATTGGGGTATATGTGTATGTATATATGGAGTACATAATTTTGAATTATGGCTTTCTCCAGAGTATATGCCCAGTAGTGGTATTGCTGGGTCATATGGCAGTTTTCATTTTAGTTTTTCGAGGAACTTCAGCACTGTTTTCCACAGTGGTTGTGTCAATTTGCATTCTCATCCACAGTGCAAGAGGGTTCCCTTTTCTCCCCACCCTATCTAGCATTTATTGTTTGTAGTTTTTTGTTGTTGTTGTTGTTGATGGCCATTCTGACCAGTGTGAGGTGATACATCATTGTAGTTTTGATTTGCATTTCTCTAATAATGAGCAACTTTCCCTGGTGGCTCAGTGGTAAAGAATCTGCCTGCCAATGCAGGAGACATTGGTCTGGGAAGATCCTATGGAGAAGGAAATGACAACCCACTCTGGTATTCTTGCCTGAAAAGTCTCCATGGACAGAGGAATCTGGAGGGTTACAGTCCAAGGAGTCACAAAGAGTTGGACACAACTTGAGCACCTGAGCAACACAACAACAATAATGAGCAATGTTGAGCATCTGTAGTGTCATTGTTGGTCATCTGTATGTCTTCTGTGGAGAGATGCCTGTTTAGGTCTTCCACCCATTTTTTATTGCGTTGTTCGTTTTATTTTTTATATTAAGCTGCATGAGATGCTTTTATATTTTGGAGATTAATCCTATGTCAGTTGCTTTATTTGCAAATGTTTTTCTCTGATTCTGGAGGTGTCTTTTCATCTTATTTGTTGTTTCCTTTGCTTTGCTAAAGCTTTTAGGTTTATTTATCTCCCATTTGTTTATTTTTGTTTTTATTTTTGTTACTCTAGGAGGTGGGTCAAAAGGATGTTGCTGCAGTTTTTGTTATAAAGTGTTCTGCGTATATTTTCTGCTAAGAAAAACTGTATTTGTTTTTTAAAAATCCAAGTAAACCTAAGTCCATCCATAGGTAAATGAATAAATTGTACTATATTTGTATAATTATTACACATGTATGAGAATAAATGAATTAATCATGAACATAATGGTGTGGATGAATCTCATAGATACTGTGTTAAATGACAGAAGTCATACAGTAAAGAGCACATACTAGAAGACTGTATTTGTACAGAGTTTAAGGATAGCTAAAACTAATTATGTCCCACCCATGTTGACTTTAAGGGGCAGGTAGGAACTGGAAGGGAACACAAAATAGCTTCTAGTGCTTTGTGTGCTAAGTTGCTTCAGTGGTGTCTGACTCTTTGCAACCCTATGGACTGTAGCCTGCTAGGCTCCTCCGTCCATGGGGATTCTCCAGGCAAGAATACTGGAGTGGATTGCCATGTCCTTCTCCAGGGGAATCTTCCTACCCCAGGGATCAAACCTGTGTCTCTTAGAGCTCCTGCACTGACAGGCAGATTCTTTACCATTAGTGCCACATAGACCGTAGTGTTCTAGGGATGTTCTGTTTCTTCATCCACATGCTGGTTATACATGTGTTTACTTCATGATATTTAATGAGATGTTTCACTTACTTTGTATGTGTAAGTTGAGCTTCTCTGATGATTCAGTGGGTCAAGAATCCACCTGCAACGCAGGAGATACATGAGACACAGGTTTCATCCCTGGGCTGGGAAAATCCCTTGGAGGAGGAAAATGGCAACCCACTCCAGTATTCTTGCCTGGGCAATCCCATGGACAGAGGAGCCTGGCGGGCTACAGTCCATGGGGTCACAAAAATCAGACAAGACTGAGCTACTAAGAGTCAGGCATGACTGAGCAACTAAGCACTCACATATGTGCAAGTCAATGTGTTTTATGTTCAAATAACAAAAATATAGAAATAACCATTTAAAATATAATTAAATCTGAAACTACCAAGCCTAAAGGGAATAAAAGACGTGTATAAAACTATCCATTCAATAGAAAGCAAGTAAATACGCATACCAATATTTTGTAAGAGACTGTATGATATATTCACTTATATGACACATATTTACAGAGCATCTACCACATTGCAGGAACTGTTATAAATATGGAGGATTCACATCAGGGAATGGAAATATAAAAGTGCCAGAGGGAGAGAGTATCTATAGCAAGGTGGCCAGGGAAAGATTCAATAAATAGATGACATTATAAAAAGACTCTAAGGGATGAAGTTTCAAACCCAAAATAAGATAGTACCAAAAAGAGAAAATGGCAACTGTGAAAGTTCTGCTAGAGGTAGCTACACAGATCCAATGGACAGAGGCAGATAAGTGTGACTGAGCAGAGTGAGGATGAGAATATTGAAGCAGAGTGAGAATAAAAACCAAATTATACAGGGCTCTGGGGGAGTTCTTGAGAGAATGTATGTAGGGAATAAGAGGAAAGGAAACTGGCTCTAAGATTGTTAGCCTAAGGAAAAGGAAAATAGAGTAACCATTTACTGGCATAAGACATACTGTGGAAGAAGCAAATATGTCGATAAGGACAATAAATATAAATGGATTAAACTCTGTTGTTAAAAGAAAGAGTTAATGGATTTATTCATTTGATATGTATGATATTCTTACCTATATGAATGGGTATATATTTCTGAGATAATATATGTAAATGTATTTCTCTCCTTTAAATGTCAAGTTTCTTGCAATTTTCTAGGAGAGTCTCTTGAGGCAAAGAGACATTTTGTAACACTGTAATATATACAAGCAATGCAGGGTATCTAGATAATAAGAGCAGTTTAAAGAAACTTTTGGGAGTAAATTTATCTTTGAACTCCTTTTGTTATGGTTTTTATAAGCTCATAATGCAATGTAATTCAGAACCATAAATTTAGTAAATCCTTAATATTAATACATGCTTGGTAATAGTAATATTATTGTTGTTATTTATTATTGTTCATTCTCCATATACACACTAAAATCACACCTTATTATTATACTGAAACCTAGCAATAAGAATGAAATAATCACCCTCAGCTACTTTGTATAGCAAAGGTAAATATAAATACTTTTGATCTACTTGGGTAAACAGTATAGGAAAGAGATTTTGAAATAATGGAACTAAAATTTTTAGTATTTTTTTCCTTTGGGGTTTAAGAGAGGATGGTTGTATTAATTATATTTCTCAGTTCGTGTCACAATATCAAGCTTAAGAACAATTTCTCTTATTCTCGTTCCCCACTCTTAATTCCCCTTTCTGTTCCCTGGTAACCATTTTATTTCAGATTTGTTCCCATATTTATATGTGTTCATTTTAATGTTTTTTTCCCTCTGCAGGTATACTCAATTTACATTAATGGAATTGTGCTATAGATCATATTGTTTTGTATTTTCTCACTCTTCACTCTTTTCAAGGTCTTTCTATGTTACTCTAGGCATGTACTTCACTGCATTTAACTACTGCTTAGAATTTATTGCATACACAGTGCCCTACTCATGTCCTCTATTCTTATTCTATCAGTGTACATCTGTGAACTTCCGAATATCTGCACTGCAACCGTATTCCATTACCTATGGGCTTTCTCTGGCCACCAGAGACCATACTGCTGCCCGCTGTATGCCTGAAGAGGTAGGACATTATGCTTCTTGAAAACAGCTCAATCAATGACCAGAGTTGGTGTATAAATTCTCCATCAACCTCTTCTCTTAGTTGTATGGTAGTCTAGGCCAGTCTCCAGGGTTTCCCTAAATGCTTAAGCTTCAGTGGCTAGTTCTTAAATTTATGATCCATTTCTTTTTGGCTGCTGTCTTCCCATTCATTTGGCATGCCTCTGCTCTCCTACTTGTTTCTTACACATCCCCAGAAAGTGTCTCCATCCCATGGTCTAGGTGATCCCAAACTAAGAGAGTATTTCATTCACTTAATTATATTGTACTATAGCCCTAGTGATGGCCTCTGGTTATGAACTTCAGATAACTGCCTACTCAACACAATATTAATAAGTGTTTTCAGAGAAGTCCCCTTACTGACATATGAGATAATTTCTCCAGGTAACGTACTGTGTTAAGTTTGTTGGGTAGTACGGCTCCTATGTAAATAGACTAGGAACTTCTAGATTTCTCTCCAAAGTGATGCACATGATTTTCTAGATAGCCTTATGTTGGCCAGCCCTACTTTACACAATTGATAAGTGTTTGAAACTTACTGATAGTTTAGTTTGAATTTTTCTAATACTAAGCTTTTTCATAAGCTTTAAGTCTCCTGTGAATTGTCTGATCAGATCCTCTTCTTATTTTTCTAATTCCATTCAGGACTTTCTTACATTCTTGAAATCACTATCAAATTGAGAAATTATAGATATCATCTCCTAGTCTATCATTTGTTAACTTTTGGATAGTATCAAGTTCTGAATAGAAATCCTTAATTTTGGCCAATTATTACATTAATCTATCATTTTCTCTGTAATAAGGCTTCGTTGGTGTTGTTTAAGTAACCCTTCTCACTCCTAAGTCATAAAGATACTCTCCTAAATTATCATCTATTAACTTTAGAGCATATTTCACATGTATATGTTTAGTTCTTTGAGTCATCCTTATTTATGGCTTTAAAAATTCCTAAAAATTTTAATATAGCTATACAGATTAACTGCATATTATTAAAGAAAATTGCAAAATAAATGAGAATCAGCAGCAACACAAATTGTTCTCAATGCTTCCATGGGCACAACACTTGAATCACTCTTGTTCCTCTCTGAAGGCCACAGTTCTAAGCTTAAGTTATGCCAAACTGCTAGAGGACATTCTTGTTTTCCTAGTTCTGACCCCTGCTGCTAGGTGAATCTCTCTTACAAAGGACAGTTTTTTCTTTCACAAATTTGGAGATACTGCATTACACATTTTGACTGTTTTTTCCTCTGTTGCCTCAAATGGAGCAACTGGCTGTCTTTCTGCTATTCCTCTGAAGTGCAAACTGTTTCCAAACAAAGAAAATGAGCTTTGTCTGCTTGGTCTCCTTGGGTGAGCCCATCAGACAAGCTTGGCTCTGGGGGTGGCCCACAGAGCATAGGATTCCCACCTATGCCTACCCTGCTGATTCTGTGGGACCATTGAATCTCCTCCATTTCCAAATCTATACTCTCAGCCGGAGGCGGGGAGGGGGGTGGGGGAGATATAGCTTCCTGAGCAATCTGTTCTCTTTGCTTTCACAGAGTCTACCTCAGCCTGTTTCTTTCTATTAAGAGAAATAAATACTTTTCAGAGCTTGATTGTAAAGAGCTATAATCTTTTTCAAACATCCTACTAGATTTCAAGATAGACCAGCCAGGATACAACAATAAATGCTGCACAATACCGTTGTACAAGCTAGAAATTTAGGGTAGCCTAGGTTGTTTAATATGGATATTTGTATTCTTTAATAACACAATATATATAAAACAAAGCAGCAGATAGTTAGTAAATTAGAATTCAGAATTACACTTAAGTACTGGATGGGGAGGGCTTCACTGGTAGCTCAGCTGATAAAGAATCTACCTGCAGTGCAGGAGACCCCAGTTCAGTTCCTAGGTTGGGAAGATCCCTGCAATAGGGATAGGCTACCCACTCCAGCATTCTTGGGCTTCCCTGGTGGCTCAGTCAGTAATGAATCTGTCTACAATGCAGGAGACCTGTATTTGATCCCTGGGCTGGGAAGATCTGGAGGAGGGCATGGCAGCCTACTCCAGTATTCTTGCCTGGAGAATCCCCATGGACTGTAGCCTGCCAGGCTCCTCTGTCCATGGGGTTGCAAAGGTTGAACAGGACTAAGCAAAGCACAGTGCAGCACTGGATGGGAATTTAATCCTCACCTTCTTAAATCCTTCAAATCAGGATTAGAGTGAGAATCACTGTGCATGCTAGATTGCTCAGTTATGTCCGAATCTTTGCGACCCTGTGGACTGTAGCCCACCAGACTCCTCTGTACATGAGGTTCTGCAGGCAAGAATACTGGAGTGGGTTGCCATGTCCTCCAATAGTGGATCTTCCCAACCCAGGTATTGAACCCACATCTCTTTGTCTTTGCATTGGCAGGCAGGTTCTTTACCACTAGCACCACCTGGGAAGCCCAAGAATCACTGTGGGAGTGATTAATTTTTAATTAATATATGTTTATTTGTTCATAAATATTTAATAAATTTGTATTTATTAAAATACATATTTTGACCACCAGTACTACAGATTCTGATTCAGTCGGGGATTTTGTTGGAGACTAGCCAGTGCAAACCATCCATGTTATAAATGAGAAAACACTAGTTAATAAAATGTACCCTATAGCAGCACTGATAACTGCCTATTCAAGATCCTTTCTAGCTTTCTTCCTCACTTGCAGTCACAACACTTTTATTTCTCAGTCTCTCACATGTAAGGGTCATGATGTGACCCAGTCCTAGTCAATGAGAAGTAACAGAAATTTCTGATACAGTGTCTGAGGTTAAAAACACACACACACACACACACACACACCTTGGAATATGACCAATTTGGGCTTGTTAATCTGATTTTCTTTTCCCTTATTTCATTTCTTATCCTTTTACCATGGACCCTTCTCTCTTTTCTTGCTTGGAACATAATTGTGATGGTTACAGGTCCAGCATCCATTAAATGAGGATGAGAATAAGCTCTAAACTGCAAGCTGAACAGAAGGACAGGTGTCTTGATGCCTGATGACTAATGATGCTAACAGCCACGAACACACTGCTCCTCAAATTCTGGTTATATCACAGTCACAGGTGAACACAGTTTCTCTTAGTTATAGACATTTATTTCCTTTGTGAAACTATACATGTGCCTGTATAGGCATTTGTGCATATGTTGTGTATGGACACATAGGTCAACAAGTAAATAATACAATAAGTGGACCAGAGCTGAAATCGACTGTATCAAAAGTAACCAAAACATAAACTTCCATAAAGATTCAGGGACTATCAGACAGAGGTGAGTGAGGTACACTATATCAGTGAAACTTTTGGTAGTTGCAAATAATAGAAAGGCAATTAAAATTTGCCTTTCAAGGATGAGCTTTCTAAATCATGATTTGATTCAAGATCTTATATAATTTCATCAGTTACTGTCTTCCCCTCTCATTTTTTCAGCCTGCTTTCCTCTATACTTTAGCACACAACCTTTCAAAGGATCAAAGATGGAAAACAACAACTTCTTACATACATCTACTAAGTTAAAAATCTAAGGAAAATAGAACTTGCCTCTATTTTTCCTAATAGTTCCAGGCAAATGCTTGTGACTAAGCTATATCATGACTAAGCTCAATAAGGTCATGTTCACATGTCTGAACAAATAACCATTGCCATCATAATAAAGTAATCTGACTGGGTATGGAATCAATTGACCTTACCCAAGCAAAATGGGCACCCTCAGTATACCCTTCTATACTGAGAGTATAGAAGGAGTTGTATAAAAAGAAAAGTACAGTATTGTTATCATGAAGAGCTTGTGAGGGGAAATTGGGTGGAGTTTGACACTGGGCATATTTCTTTTAAAAGGCAGATGTCCACCACATCACATGATCATTCTGTCATAAGCCCAAGGTAAATAAGACAATTTAGTCCACCAAGGTTCTACCCAGTACCTTTCTCAAATGATACTAGTTCTTATAATTCTGGAATTCTAGTTGTAGTTTACCATTGTAAAATATGAATTTCCAACCTTTGAGGATAATCATTGGAAGATGCATCAGAAATACCAGACCTTAAATAAGCTCTAGAAGGGAAATGCTTGGACTTATCTTTCTTAATATATTTTTTAACTTGATGATCTTATCGACTTCCAGGATGGTGCAGGATAAAAGATTAGAATCTAGGATACAAGGATAAAATTACTAATGTATCTGTGATTGTGTGTGTCCAAATAAAATAAAACTGTGCTAATGTTTATATATGTGTATAAAATCTGTGAGCATAAAATATCAGTAATTTATCTACCACGCTATCTCTAGCAACTAGCACAGAGCCTGAAAAACAGTAAAAACTGAATAAATATGTAACGGGTGAATGAACAAGTCCATGAAAGAAACTGAGGCCATTTGTCTTTATCTGATCTCTCCAGATTATATAGGTGATACAAGCACGCAGGAAAACAACTTATAAAGTTTACTTTGGCAAGTGAGAGCTCTGAATTCCTCACTCAAACCTTGACTCAGCTGACAAGATACTGTAAATAAATCAACTTAAATGTTTTGCCTTTTTAAACTTGGGGGATACGGGGTAAACAAAAACATTTATCAAATACAAAGTCATAAATATCTAGGTAGCTATATTTTGCATTAATGGCTCAATCCAACCTTATCATTATAGTACTTGAATAAGTTCAATAGCAACATGGAATCTATAAAAAGGCAGAAGACAAACAGCAAAACAAGATATTGTAAATATAAATGGATAGTGCTTCCTTTAATAATTATCTTTCTCACCAAGGTCACATGAAAGGGAATAATATATACAGGAAAATATATACTTGTCCAACATTCCAAAGGACAATGCATTACCATCACTTCCAATTCATCCTTCAAAGTAAGAATTACAGTTGTACACATAACTGCTCTGCTTCTTCTGGAATGCTTAGTTGCATGAGTTTAATATTATTTTCTGTGAATTACTATTTATTTTCCTTTTTAATAGATTAATTTCTATTTTCCATCAATTTAAATTTAGAGTTAATTAGGTAGACATAGGGCTTCCCTGGATGGCTCAGCAATAAACAATCCACCAGCAATGCAGAAGATGCAGGAGATGCGGGTTCAACCCCTGGGTCAGAAAGATCTCTTGGAGGAGGCATGGCAACCCCCTCCAGTATTCTTGCCTGAAGAATCACATAGACAGAGGAAGCCTGGCAGGCTACTGTCCATAGGGTGGCAAAGAGTCAGACCTGACTGAGCATGCATACATGCATGCAGGTAGATCTAAATATTAATATGGTAGTTTAGTAACATAAGGAAATCTCATTCTTTTCTATCTCTATCATCACACTGTGATAATTAAGTCAGATTTTTATTTCCAGTTATTTCATTTACTAAACCATTGCCTCATGTAAAATATTTTAAACATGGAGATTTAGAGGATGATGAAATCCAAAAGAATAGAATACTCTTTAAAAAGTAAATATATATACATACATATCAACAAGGCAAAATTCCAAATGTATGAAAAAGAGAAGAAAATAAATGTTTGTTTGTATATCCATGCAAGAAAGATAAAAAGAAACAGTCCAAATGTGTTTCCTAGACAAAAGAAAGATGATCACCTTTAGGTGATGAAATTATGACTAAGAAGCATATACCTTTTCTATTAAGCTTTTTTTTGTTTTTGTTTTCCTCCCTTTTGGTAAAAGTAAAATGTTTACCATGAAATGAGACAATATTAATACTGTTATATAATATGATGAACTGAAAGTTGCTCACTTGTGTCCAACTCTTTGCAGTCCCATGGACTATAGCTTGCCTCTGTCCATGGAATTCTCCAGGCAAGGGTACTAGAGTGTTTGCTATGCCCTCTTCCAGGATATTTTCCCCACCCAGGGATTGAACCCAGGTCTCCTGCATTGCAGGCAGATTCTTTACCATCTGAGCCACCAGGAAGCAGCAAAGATCAAACTGAATGACATTAGAGACCAACGAACTGTGAAAAATTCTTAAAGAGATGGGAAAACCAGACCCCCATATCTGTCTCCTGAGAAATCTGTCTGCGTGCATGTCAAGAAGCAACAGAACAGACATGCAACAACTGACTGGTTCAAAATTGTGAAAGGAATACAACAAGGCTATATTGTCACTTAGACAAGGTATATTGTCACTCTGCTTATTTAACTTATATGCAGAGTACATCATGCAAAATGCCAGGCTGGCTAAATTACAAGCTGGAATCAAGATTGCCAGGAGAAATATAAACAACCTCAGATATACAGATGATAACATTCTAATGACAGACAGTGAACAGGAACTAAAGAGCCTCTTTACAAGGGTCAACAAGGAGAGTGAAAAAGCCCGTTTGAATCTCAACATTAAAAAAATGAAGATCCTGGCAACTGAACCCATTATTTCATGGAAAGTAAAAGGTGAGAAAGTAGAAACAGTAAAAGACTTTTATTTTCTTGGACTCTAAAATCACTGCAGATGGGGACTGCAGCCATGAAATTAAAAGACATGCTCCTTGGAAGGAAAGCTATAGCAAACCGAGACAGCATATTAAAAGCAGACATGACTTTGCCAACAAAGGTCCATCTGGTCAAAGCTATGGTTTTTCCAGTAGTCATGTACAGCCCTGAGAGTTGGACCATAAAGAAGGCAGAACACAGAAGAATTGATGCTTTTGAATTGTGGTGTTGGAGAAGACTTGAGAAGACTTTGCAAAATCAAACTAGTCAATCCTAAGGGCAGTCAACCCTGAATATTCATTGGAAGGACTGATGCTGAAGATGAAGCTCTAATATTTTGTACACCTGAGTCAAAGAGCCAACTCATTGCAAAAGACCCTGATACTGGGAAAGATTGAGGGCAAGAGGCAAAGGGGCCACAGAGGTTGATATTGTTGGATGGCATCACTGACTCAATGGACATGAGTTTAGCAAACTCCAAGAGGTAGTGAAGTACAAGAAAGCCTGATGTCCTGCAGTCCATGCAGTTGTAAAGAGGAGGTCATGGCTTAGTGATGAACAACCACAATAGGAAACCAGTTCTGGTGCCAAAAATGTTGGGGACTGCTAGTATAAGGGCCTCTTTGATCTCCTGAGTGCTGCTGCTAAGTCGCTTCAGTCGTGTCCGACCCTGTGCGACCCCACAGACGGCAACCCACCAGGCTCCCCCATCCCTGGGATTCTCCAGGCAAGAACACTGTAGTGGGTTGCCATTTCCTTCTCCAGTGCATGAAAGTGAAAAGTCAAAGTGAAGTCGCTCAGTCGTGTCTAACTCTTAGCGACCCTGTGGACTGCAGCCTACCAGGCTCTTCCGTCCATGGGATTTTCCAGGCAAGAGTACTGGAGTGGGTTGCCATTGCCTTCTCCTGATCTCCTGAATGATGAGTGGCAATTTTAGACAGCAGGTATGTGTCGAACTCTCGAGACCTAGGGACCAGGGGAATGACCTGAAACACCAACTTGAAGGATTATATAACATCATCATGTAAAGTGTTAACATATAATCATTTCAGCAAATCCTCCTAGGGTTCTAACCAATAATTCTAGACTTGGCAGTTTTAGAGAGAAAGGAAGCATGTCATCTCTAAGCCTATAGAATCAGTTACAATTAAAACCATGTACCAGCACCACATTAGATGGTTTACATGAGTTGCATTATATAATGCTCACAACAACTATGAAGGTGAAGTGTAATCTGTCTCATTATTTAAATGAAGAAGTCGCAGCTCTGGAGGCATGCTCCAGATCATAGAGATAGAAAAAAAGGGAATACAATTGTGTCTCACTCCAAGACTAATGGTTGTAACTACCGTTCTTCATGGCAGTAGATATGTTTAGAGGCCTATAAGTATCACTTTATCCTGAGTGCTGGATTACTGGAAAATTTTCCTTTGCAAAGTCCGCCTCACCCTCAGGAGACATTTTACCAGGGTTGATCCCCCAAGTCTATTTCAACTCTAAGGGTTTATCAACTCAGCCTATTAACAACCGTTGGATTTTTATATTATTTTTGTAATGTTATTTCTAAGACACAATCAGTTTCTGGCTTCAAATCCAAGAAAAGGGGAAAGATCAGTGAAACAAAGCTGTAGAATATCAGAGGGAATAAAGAAAAAAAAAAGAATACCAGAGGAAAGACATGAGCCAAAAATTGGATTTATAGAAGAAGAAATCTTAAAGGAAACTCCATGGAGACTATGAGTCTACAACCTAGTCTGACAGTTTGATGTTGTGCCATAATTCAACATAATGAAGAAATGGAGAGACTAAGGTGTTCATATTAAACTATTCATGAATAATAAAATCATCTTAATTTTAGCTGGTTACATATTTTATTTAAATTATTTTATGTCATTCCAAATGGTGAGAGTGGCAAGGATTCGATGATGTTAATTTAAAAGCAACTGCTTAAGTTGCTTAAGATTTAAATAATTCCTGTTTTGAGAGAATGAAAAACCACTGCTGACTAAATCAAGGAAGGAAGACATTTATAAAGGCATGAAACATCACAGAAATGATTATATTCTAGTTAATACTTCATGTAACAATTCATATTTTAAGGGAGTTGGCTCTGTGTTTAGAGCACTGTTTTATCTATTTTATATAGAAAGTAGTATATTTAGCTGCTAAAATACTGCTGCTGTCTAAATGTCCTAGCATCCCCGTCATTGAAGTACATAACCACCAATCTTCCAAAAACTATGTTTATATTAATTTGCCATTGAATAAATGATAAAGCTCTATAAAAGTCAAAACTTTCTGAGTTTTGTTTTTCAGATAGTGTAATATTGTGCCATATATTCTAGTATTATTACTTACATACAATTTTCTTTTAGCATGACAGTACAAGGTGAATAATGTTTTCTTGTGAGCTGGCATCCTCACCATTGAAGATAAACCTAATACACTGTAAAATCACATGCTGCCTAATGTAATAGACTTATTTTCCTGATAGCATTGTGTTTCACCTACTTATTTCTTCCATCTTTCACCCATAGAGTTTTACATTATGTTCACTTTGTATACCATGAGCCAGTCACACTTCATAACTAAACAATCTCTGCCATTGACAAATCCTTTAACCAAAAAAGTAAGACCCTACTTTAAGCTGATCATCATTGGTTCTCTTGGATATACTGTATATGTGAGTTGTGGCTCAGACTGTAAGAAATCTGCCTGCAATGCAGGAGATCTGGGTTTGATCCCGGGGTCAGGAAGATCCCTGGAGAAGGAAATGACAACCCACTCCAGAATTCTTATTTGGAGAATCCCATGGACAGAGGAGCCTGGCAGGCAACATAAAGAGTCAGACATGACTGAGCAAATAACATGGACAAATACATGCATCCTACCTAATTACACCTAATCTTGATTTATTTTACTTTGTATCTTTTGCCCACTTTGTTTTACATTCTATTGCTTTTAGACAGAAAGAATATAAGAAAAACACAACTTTCAAAATTTGATACATATAAAGTCTTTTCAGTTTGCCTAACTATTCTGTGAAAATATCCCCTGCCCACTAAAAGTTAAAATACAAGTTAAAATCCTCATTTGCCCTCAATAGCTCCCTAAATTGTTCATCAAAAACTCTTCCCTTTAAATCATCCAACAACATATACTTCCAGCTATATATAAGTATATACATAAATATACACCTATACATATACGTATTACAATCATCAAACTCACCTCATTTCCTAATGCAACTCATTCCAAATTTATTTCCAATTTAGATCAATAAAGCTCTTTTCCTTACCTAAAGTCAATAAAATGCAATAAATTTAAAGTTTCTTGCTTATCGTCCAAAAAATTATCCCGTGAAAGATGACAAAGGAGTTTTACTTCACTAGAGAAAGAAACCAATCTCCAAAATAACATCCTAAGAAATGGTTTTTCCTGAGATTTTCTTCTTCATTTTTATAAAGGAAAAGTAATATAAACAGAGGAGACATTTCAGCAAAATCAAACGGTAAGAAGTTTCACATTAGGCACACTGTTATTTCTTTTTAAAAAGGAAAGTAGTTTTATCTTATGCTGTAAATATTCCAGAATATTTTAAAAGGCGTTTATTTGCCCTCATTTTTTCCTGACAGTGTTAGTGTCTTTTCTAGGTTCAGTTATCACTTAAATGATGATAATAATCATTACTACTCCCAAAGATGTTTAAGTAGACATGAAAGAGAAAAAATCTTTAAACTGATCTTGAAATAACTGAATCTTGAAACAAATGTTCTTGAAATGATCCTTAAAATAACTAGACTTATGTGTTTAAAGGAAATTCAACCCCCAACAACTTCCTCTATATTAATTACTTTATACTGGGAAGGTCAATCAATCAATCTCAACTGAAAATGCAAACATCTGCTGTAGACAAGAGGAGCTACCCGGCGTCTGAGGTCAGGGGCGGCGGCCGGGAGGAAACACCCCGAGTCCGAGGTCAGGGGTGGCCGGGAGAAACCACCTCCAGCCGGAGGCCAGGGGCGGTGACCCTGAGGGAGACACCTGGAACCCGAGACCAGAGGAGGCGGCTGGGAGGAGCCAATCACGCCGGAGGGCTGGGCCGGCAGGCGGGAGGTGCAACCCAAGGAATCTGGCTGCGCAGGCACAGGAGGGCCTAGAGGAGCTATCCAACATTGAAGGTCAGGAACAGCGGCGGTAAGGAGATACCCCTAATCCAAGGTAAGGAGCAGTGGCTGTGCTTTGCTGGAGCAGCCGTGAAGAGATACCCCACAACCAAGGTAAGAGAAACCCAAGTAGGATGGTAGGTGTTGTAGGAGGGCATCAGAAGACAGACACACTGAAACCATACTCACAGAAAACTAGTCAATCTAATCACACTAGGACCACAGCCTTTTCTAACTCAGTGAAACCAAGCCATGCCTGTGGGGCAACCCAAGATGGGCGGGTCATGGTGGAGAGGTCTGACAGAATGTGGTCCACAGGAGAAGGGAATGGCAAGCCACTTCAGTATTCTTGCCTTGAGAACGCCATGAACAGTATAAAAAGGCAAAATGATAGGATACCAAAAGAGGAACTCCCTAGGTTATTAGGTGCCCAATATGCTACTGGAGATCAGTGGAGAAATAACTCCAGAAAAAACGAAGGGATGGAGCCAAAGCAAAAACAGTACCCAGCTGTGGCTATGACTGGTGATAGAAGCAAGGTCCGATGCTGTAAAGAGCAATATTGCATAGGAACCTGGAATGTCAGGTCCATGAATCAAGGCAAATTGGAAGTGGTCAAACGAGATGGCAAGGGTGAACGTTGACATTCTAGGAATCAGCGAACTAAAATTGACTGGAATGGGTGAATTTAATTCAGATGACCATTCTATCTACTACTGCGGGCAGGAATCCCTCAGAAGAAATGGAGTAGCAATCATGGTCAACAAAAGAGTCCGAAATGCAGTACTTGGATGCAATCTCAAAAACGACAAAATGATCTCTGTTCGTCTCCAAAGCAAACCATTCAATATCACAGTTATCCAAGTCTATGCCCCAACCGGTAATGCTGAAGAAGCTGAAGTTGAATGATTCTATGAAGACCTACAAAACCTTTTAGAACTAACACCCAAAAAAGATGTCCCTTTCATTATAGGGGACTGGAATGCTAAAGTAGGAAGTCAAGAAACACCTGGAGTAACAGGCAAATTTGGCTTTAGAATGTGGAATGAAGCAGGGCAAAGACTAATAGAGTTTTGCCAAGAGAACACACTGGTCATGGCCAACACCCTCTTCTAACAACACAAGAGAAGGCTCTACACATGGACATCACTAGATGGTCAACACCGAAATCAGATTGATTATATTCTTTGCAGCCAAAGATGGAGAAGCTCTATACAGTCAACAAAAACAAGACCAGGAGCCGACTGTGGCTCAGATTATGAACATGTTATTACCAAATTCAGACTTCAGTTGAAGAAAGTAGGGAAAACCGCTAGACCATTCAGGTATGACCTAAATCAAATCCCTTATGATTATACAGTGGAAGTGAGAAATAGATTTAAGGGCCTAGATCTGATAGATAGAGTGCCTGATGAACTATGGACGGAGGTTCGTGACATTGTACAGGAGACAGGGATCAAAACCATCCCCATGGAAAAGAAATGCAAAAAAGCAAAATGGCTCTCTGGGGAGGCCTTACAAATAGCTGTGAAAAGAAGAGAGGCAAAAAGCAAAGGAGAAAAGGAAAGAAATAAGCATCTGAATGCAGAGTTCCAAAGAATAGCAAGAAGAGATTAGAAAGCCTTCTTCAGTGATCAATGCAAAGAAATAGAGGAAAAGAACAGAATGGGAAAGACTACAGATCTCTTCAAGAAAGTTAGAGATACCAAGGGAACATTTCATGCAAAGATGGGCTCAATAAAGGACAGAACTAGTATGGACCTAACAGAAGCAGAAGATATTAAGAAGAGGTGGAAGAATACATAGAAGGACTATACAAAAAGATCTTCACGACCCAGATAATCATGATGATGTGATCACTCATCTAGAGCCAGACATCTTGGAATGTGAAGTCAAGTGGGCCTTAGAAAGCATCACTATGAACAAAGCTAGTGGAGGTGATGGAATTCCAGTGGAGCTGTTTCAAATCCTGAAAGATGATGCTGTGAAAGTGCTGCACTAAATATGCCAAAAATTTGGAACACTCAGCAGTGGCCACAGGACTGGAAAAGGTCAGTTTTCATTCCAATCCCAAAGAAAGGAAATGCCAAAGAATGCTCAAACTACCGCACAACTGTACTCATCTCACACGCTAGTAAAGTAATGCTCAAAATTCTCCAAGCCAGGCTTCAGCAATACGTGAACCGTGAACTCCCTGATGTTCAAGCTGGTTTTAGAAAATGCAGAGGAACCAGAGATCAAATTGCTAACATCTGCTGGATCATGGAAAAAGCAAGAGAGTACCAGAAAAACATCTGCTTCTGCATTATTGACTATGCCAAAGCCTTTGTGTGGATCACAATAAACTGTGGAAAATTCTGAAAAAGATGGGAATACCAGACCACCTAACCTACCGTTTGAGAAATCTGTATGCAGGTCAGGAAGCAACAGTTAGAACTGGACATGGAAAAACAGACTGGTTCCAAATAGGAAAAGGAGTATGTCAAGGCTGTATACTCTCACCCTGTTTATTTAACTTATATGCAGAGTACATCATGAGAAATGCTGGACTAGAAGAAACACAAGCTGGAATCAAGATTACTGGGAGAAATATCAGTAACCTCAGATATACAGATGATACCACCCTTAGGGCAGAAAGTGAAGAAGAACTAAAAAGCCTCTTGATGAAAGTGAAAGAGGAAAGTGAAAAAGTTGGTTTAAAGCTCAACATTCAGAAAACGAAGATCATGGCATCGGGTCCCATCACTTCATGGGAAATAGATGGGGAAACAGTGGAAACAGTGTCAGACTTTATTTTTGGGGGCTCCAAAATCACTGCAGATGGTGACTGCAGCCATGAAATTAAAAGACGCTTAGTCCTTGGAAGAAAAGTTATGACCAACCTAGATAGCATATTCAAAAGCAGAGACATTACTTTGCCAACTAAGGTCCGTCTAGTCAAGGCTATGGTTTTTCCAGTGGTCATGTATGGATGTGAGAGTTGGACTGTGAAGGCTGAGCACCGAAGAATTGATGCTTTTGAACTGTGGTGTTGGAGAAGACTCTTGAGAGTCCCTTGGACTGCAAGGAGATCCAACCAGTCCATTCTGAAGGAGATCAGCCTTGGGATTTCTTTGGAAGGAATGATGCTAAAGCTGAAACTCCAGTACTTTGGCCACCTCATGAGAAGAGTTGACTCATTGGAACAGACTCTGATGCTGGGAGGGATTGGGGTCAAGAGGAGAAGAGGATGACAGGGGATGAGATGGCT
Organism: Nanger dama; assembly: GCA_917880005.1. Taxonomy (NCBI): domain Eukaryota; kingdom Metazoa; phylum Chordata; class Mammalia; order Artiodactyla; family Bovidae; genus Nanger; species Nanger dama. The sequence goes on along the minus strand of CAKJTW010000016.1, from coordinate 34,106,396 downwards.
GGCTGGCATCACTGACTCGATGAACATGGGTCTGAATGAACTCCGGGAGATGGTGATGGACAGGGAGGCCTGGCGTGCTGCGATTCATGGGGTTGGGAAGAATCGGACATGACCGAGCGACTGAACTGTACTGAATATAATATAGACTTTGCAGCAAATAACAATACATTTAAATCTTTTCTAAAATCATGAAAGAAATAAAGATCAGGTTTCATTCTATTTTCACAAAATCCAGAAAATTTTCAGAAATATTCAACTCTTTTACTCACTGTGTACTAAATGAACCTTGTTTTTAGTAACTCTAGTATTAACAAATTCTAGGATTTGGAGTTGAGCCACCTGAGTTCAAGACCCAAATCTTGGCTGACTGACAAATACCAAATTATTTAATATTTTAGGCCCACCTCAGTTTCCTGTGTAAAATGGATCCTATAGGATTTTATGAACAGTAAATATTACCATACTTGTAAAACATTTAGCACCACCCATTCCTGGCTCCTGATGTGTGCTCAGTAAATACAGTTTGCTCTTGTTGTACATGCTGAGGCCCTGGAACATTTGTTCTTTCTGTCAGATATACAGCGATCCCACTGGACATAGTCCAAAAGATGTGTTCACCTGATCAACCAAACCGGAGCATTAACCGCAATGATAAAAGAAACCTGGTTCTCCCATCTACCATGTTCAACCAGTGATCCTTCTTATCTTTCACACGAACTATGCAAAGTAGATATGATTCAGCCTTATCTTAAACAAAGAAATATATGTAAACATGGTCACACAGCTTGGTAAAGGGCAGAATTTTTACTCCTATGAACTTTCCTTTGCACCATGCTACAAACGCACACATTAAGTTAAGAGGAAGGAGGAAGGAACTATCAAATTCTCCCTTTCAGCTGAGTCATAGACAGAAAAGAGGATGGTTTGTGTTTTAATATGGTTTCACTCCATAATGTTTTTGATTATGGAACTTGACAAGACCCTCTGTCAAATTCACAGATGCCTGGGTATCTTGAAGTTTCTCTTAAGCTCCTGTTAAATGAAGATACTCTTTGGAGAGAATTTATCACGGGATCCTTGAGAGAGAGTTAGTTGACTGATACCCGAGTTTGCATGGCTGACAGACTGGAAGACAGAACTGGGAATTGGAAGGGTTGAAAGTGGAAAAAGATGGACAAGAGGTCCAAGATAGAGTACAACACATCAAATGAGAAGATAATCCCAATGTACTCAGTACTTAGTAGGCAGAAAGAAACATGAACTTTATAATTCATCTTTAGCTTGGCTATAGTAGCCTAATGATTAACTACTCTTATTGTTACTAAAATCATCTTATGTAAGAAAAATAGTGACCAAATTACACTGGCTTAGAGGAAAATTATTCTGCCTTTTAGTCACATTCTGCCATTTAGTTCATATGTTGCATGGGGCAAGTTACTACATAGCTCTGATTGAGTTTCCACACCTGTAATAATTGCCTTTCCTCCTCACAGTGTTGTTATGAAAGTTAGAGCATATACTAAAGCTCATGGGGAAAAAAATAATCTTGGTAGATACAAATTATCATCATGCAATGACTGCTTAAACAAATATATAACAGGCAAGTTTTTAATGCAAGGAACTGTTTTACTACAGAGTAACCGAAGTAAGACAAATGTTCCACTTGGCAGGAATGTCATGTAACAAAATTATTACTAATTACCACTTATCCTTAATCCTCATATAAAAGCAAAAAAAGTTCTACTAAGATGGGATTCTAAGATTATTTTATTTGAACAAAGGCACACATCAGTCAATTCCTAAGCCTTATCTGAGAAGGCAATGGCACCCCACTCCAGTACTCTAGCCTGGAAAATCCCATGAACGGAGGAGCCTGGTGGGCTGCAGTCCATGGGATCACTGAGGGTCAGACATGACTGAGTGACTTCACTTTCACTTTTCACTTTCATATGTTGGAGAAGGAAATGGCAACTCACTCCAGTGTTCTTGCCTGGAGAATCCCAGGGAGGGGGTCACACAGAGTCGAACACGACTAAAGTGACTTAGCAGCAGCAGCAGTGCACTTATCAAGGCATGTGTGCCCCTGATTTCCACTTCAGATCATGCTGTCATCTATGGTGAGAGTCACACTCAACACATTTCATCTCTAAATTGATCTAAGTTGAACTCTGGCCTCAGGTTAATGCAAACTGGGATGGATCCAGTGGGCAAGCTCAGTGTTTGTACACCCTTTCATATTCACAAAGGTTTTATCATTCCTACTTGAGTTTTAGCCTAAAAGAATAGTTGAGGAGAAAAACCTGTTTTTAAAATTCCAAGGAAAATATAATTAATTGCTGTCAAATTGTAACTCTTCTTGTAGTCTGCAGGGCAGATATTTTACTGAGAAAGAGTCTCAGGTGAGTCCCTTGGCTGACACCAATATATTGCATTTATCAAGGAAGTGAATTCTTCTTCAAAGTATCTTAATCATGAAATCATAAAGCGGTTCCATTCTAGTCTTCCCTCTAGGCTGTCATCATTTCTTCTATCAGTTATATCACCTTACTATGAGGCATAACTTCATTTCTAAAGCGCTGTTATTCAACTACCAAAAAGAAATCTAAATTGTAAATATTGGACCTATTTCTATTTATTTTCTTCTAATAATTTATTTCATTTTAAATACCACAGTCTTTGTTTTTGCAATCACTACATTTCTTTAATCTGTCACCTTTCTCGGACTCTGCTTGCTTACTTCCATAAACGACATTGGGAAAAAAAAAGAAAAGTTGAATTTGATGTTGGGTCAATGAGGATTTGAATCTTTTATTTACTACCATAATCACAAAACAGAATTGCTTCCTTCAAATTGCACTCATAAATTACCAACTATTATGCCTTAGTGTATTGGTGCAAAGGTTGATGCTGACTAAAGTTTTAGAGGAGTAGAAGAACTTGTAATTTATGTGTCACATGTGGTCACAACATAACTACTTGTCACTTGCTTGAGTAGCTACAGAGAGATAGAGAAAAAGAGGGCTAATATACCCATATGGATGCCAAAACTTCCCCTTACAAATCTTGTGATGTGTCCAAAAACCTAGCATGTGAGATCTGAGACCAATTTGCTTCTTTAGAGAGCTACTCAGTTTTCAATTTTCAGCTCCAGAGAACCCAGTTATTTCCCTTTAGGAAACAGAAAATATGAGGCCAAATAATGAAGCATACTCATTTTTAGGCACAGGAGATTTTTGTCCTCCTAAAGCAAATCAGAAAAACAAAGCCTAAAGGCACATGAACAACCATTCATTTAATCCATATGCAATAGCCTATTTATTCCTTTCCAGAGGAGGAAGGTGAAATTAACTCATGGAATGTGGACAAGGGATTATTTAAATCTACTTTTCTCACTAAGTCCATTGCTCAAGGTTTATAAAGACTCTTAGGCCATGGACTGATTACTCACCCTGCAGGTAACTGATCCTTAGGTGTACAACTTTTTCAAAATAAGGATAACTTATCTACATTGTAAGTGAGACTATATAGCCATTTATGCTAGCCAACTATGACTTAAATCAAATTCCTTATGATTATAAAGTGGAAGTGAGAAATAAATTTAAGGGACTAGATCTGATAGACAAAGTGCCTGAAGAACTATGGATGGAGGTTCATGGTTCATGACATTGTACAGGAGACAGGGATCAAAACCATCCCCATGGAAAAGAAATGCAAAAAAGCAAAATGGCTGTCTGGTGAGGCCTTGCAAACAGATGTGAAAAGAAGAGAAGCGAAAAGCAAAGGAGAAAAGGAAAGATATAAGCATCTGAATGCAGAATTCCAAAGAATAGCAAGAAGAGATAAGAAAGCCTTCCTCAGCGCTCAATGCAATGAAATAGAGGAAAACAACAGAATGGGAAAGACTAGAGATCTCTTCAAGAAAATTAGAGATACCAAGGGAACAATTTCATGCAAAGATGGGCTCAATAAAGGACAGAAATGGTATGGACCTAACAGAAGCAGAAGATATTAAGAACAGGTAGCAAGAATACACAGAAGAACTGTACAAAAAGATCTTCGTGACCAAGATAATCATGATGGTGTGATCACTCACCTAGAGCCAGACATCCTGGAATGTGAAGTCAAGTGGGCCTTAGAAAGCATCACTAGGAACAAAGCTAGTGGAGGTGATGGAATTCCAGTGGAGCTGTTTCAAATCCTGAAAGATGATGCTGTGAAAGTGCTGCACTAAATATGCCAAAAAATTTGGAACACTCAGCAGTGGCCACAGGACTGGAAAAGGTCAGTTTTCATTCCAATTCCAAAGAAAGGCAATGCCAAAGAATGCTCAAACTACCGCACAACTGCATTCATCTCACATGCTAGTAAAGTAGTGCTCAAAATTCTGCAAGCCAGGCTTCAGCAATACGCGAACCGTGAACTCCCTGATGTTCAAGCTGGTTTTAGAAAAGGCAGAGGAACCAGAGATCAAATTGCCAAAATCTGCTGGATCATGGAAAAAGCAAGAGAGTGCCAGAGAAACATCTATTTCTGCTTTATTGACTATGCCAGATCCTTTGACTGTGTGGATACAATAAACTGTGGAAAATTTGGAAAGAAATGGGAATACCAGCCTATCTGACCTGCCTCTTGAGAAACCTGTATGCAGGTCAGGAAGCAACAGTTAGAACTGGACATGGAACAACAGACTGGTTCCAAATAGGAAAAGGAGTACGTCAAGGCTTTATATTATCACCCTGCTTATTTAACTTATATGCAGAGTACGTCATGAGAAACAATGGGCTGGAAGAAGCACAAGCTGGAATCAAGATTGCCGGGAGAAATATCAATAACCTCAGATATGCAAATGACACCACACTTATGGCAGAAAGTGAAGAGGAACTAAAAAGTTTCCTGATGTAAGTGAAAGAGGAGAGTGAAAAAGTTGGCTTAAAGCTCAGCATTCACAAAACAAAGATCATGGCATCTGGTCCCATCACTTCATGGGAAATAGATGGGGAAACAGTGGAAACAGTGTCAGACTTTATTTTTTGAGGCTCCAGAATCACTGCAGATGGTGACTGCAGCCATGAAATTAAAAGACTCTTACTCCTTGGAAGCAAAGTTATGACCAATCTAGATAGCATATTCAAAAGCAGAGACATTACTTTGCCAACAAAGGTCTGTCTAGTCAAGTCTATTGTTTTTCCAGTGGTCATGTATGTATGTGCGAGTTGGACTGTGAAGAAAACTGAGTGCTGAAGAATTGATGCTTTTGAACTGTGGTGTTGAAAAAGACTCTTGAGAGTCCCTTGGACTGCACGGAGATCCAACTAGTCCATTCTAAAGGATATCAGTCCTAGGTGTTCATTGGAGGGACTGATGCTGATTTCAGCTGAAACTACAGTATTTTGGCCACCTCATGCGAAGAGTTGACTCATTGGAAAAGACTCTGATGCTGAGGGGGATTGGGGGCAGGAGGAGAAGGGGACAACAGAGGATGAGTTGTCTGGATGGCACATCACTGACTCGATGAACATGAGTTTGGGTAAACTCCGGGAGTTGGTGATGGACAGGGAGGCCTGACGTGCTGCAGTTCATAGGGTCAGAAAGAGTCGGACATGACTGAGCGACTGAACTGAACTGAACTGAACCAATATACACCGCTCAATTGGGCAAAAATTTAAAGTGTCTGAAAGCAGCAAAAGTTTATGAACACATGAAACATCTGAGAACTCTGATATATTGTTTATACAACATATTAACTTGGGCAAATAAATTGTACTTTCAAAATAACATTATCTATTAAGGTTGATGATATATGTACCCTGAGTCATGGTACTAGTTATACACTCTAGAAATATGCCTTTACATTTGTACCAGGATCTGGTAAGGTCAGTAGCAGCATTAGACATGATATTACCAAATAAGAATAACCCAAATGTCCATCACAATAGAGAGAACCTACAAATTGTAGCATACTCATACAAAAGAAAGCTATATAGCACTGAAAATAAATAAGCAACAGCTACATAAAAATTCAGGGGCATCATGTCCAAGAGTTACGTTGCAAGTATTTATTAATAATTGATATGACATTCAGTTCAGTTCAGTTCAGTCACTCAGTCGTGTCCGACTCTTTGCGACCCCATGAATCGCAGCACGCCAGGCCTCCCTGTCGATCACCAACTCCTGGAGTTCACTCAGACTCATGTCCATCGAGTCAGTGATGCCATCCAGCCATCTCATCCTCGGTCGTCCCCTTCTCCTCCTGTCCCCAATCCTTCCCAGCATCAGAGTCTTTTTCCAATGAGTCAACTCTTCGCATGAGGTGGCCAAAGTACTGGAGTTTCAGCTTTAGCATCATTCCTTCCAAAGAAATCCCAGGATTGATCTCCTTCAGAATGGACTGGTTGGATCTCCTTGCAGTCCAAGGGACTTGGAGTCCAAGGGACTCAAGAGTCTTCTCCAACACCACAGTTCAAAAGCACCAATTCTTTGACGCTCAGCCTTCTTCACAGTCCAATTCTCACACCCATACATGACCATAGGAAAAACCATAGCCTTGACTAGATGGACCTTAGTCAGCTAAGTAATGTCTCTGCTTTTGAATATGCTGTCTAGGTTGGTCATAACTTTTCTTCCAAGGAGTAAGCATCTTTTAATTTCATGGCTGCAGTCACCATCTGCAGTGATTTTGGAGCCCAAAAAGATAAAGTCTGGCACTGTTTGCACTGTTTCCACTGTTTCCCTATCTATTTCCCATGGAGTGATGGGACCAGATGCCACGATCTTCGTTTTGTGAATGTTGAGCTTTAAGCCAACTTTTTCACTCTCTTCTTTCACTTTCATCAAGAGGCTTTTAGTTCCTCTTCACTTTCTGCCATAAGGGTGATGTCATCTGCACATCTGAGGTTATTGATATTTCTCCTGGCAATCTTGATTCCAGCTTGTGCTTCTTCCAGCCCAGCGTTTCTCATGATGTACTCTGCATATAAGTTAATTAAGCAGGGTGACAATATACAGTCTTGACGTACTCCTTTTCCTATTTGGAACCAGTCTGTTGTTCCATGTCCAGTTCTAACTGCTGCTTCCTGACTTGCATACAGATTTCTCAAGAGGCAGGTCAGGTGGTCTGTTGTCCCCATCTCTCTCAGAATCTTCCACAGTTTTTAGTTTTGAACAAATAGGAAACATGCCAGATATTAATGACTAATATATATCTGCTGGAAGAATATCAATGACCACTGGATAAATCTAAAGGGACATCATATTTTTCAACAGAAAAAACAAATATGTAATATTTATACTATTGTTGTTTAGTTGCTAAGTCATGTCTGGCTCTTTTTCAACTACACGGGTTATCGCCCAGCAGGCTCCTCTGTCCATGGGATTTGCCAAGCCAAAATACTGGAGTGGGTTGTCCTTTCCTTCTGCAGGGGAACTTCCCAACCCAGGAATCAAACCCACGCCTCCAGTGGCTCCTACATTGCCAAACAGATTCTTTACCTCTGAGCCACCAGGGAAGCCCATATTCTATTTATTCTTATTTATAAATTAGTATGTGTCTCTTTAAGTGTGTGCTGGGCTGTGCTGTTCTTAGTTGCTCAGTCATGTCCCACTCTTTGCGACCCCATGGACTGTAGCCTGCCAGGCTCCTCTGTCCATGGGATTTTCCAAGCAAGAATACTGGAGAGGGTTGCCACGTCCTCCTCCAGGGGATCTTCCCAACCCAGGAATTGAACCCAGGTCTCCTGCATTGCAGGTGGATTCTTTATCAGCTGAGCCACCAGGGAAACCCCTATGTAAGTATACTTATGTAGAATATATGCATATATATTCTATAAAGTTCAGGAACAAATAAAGTTAATTTCATTCTTTAGGGCAGTATCATGATTCATAAAATTAAAAATAAGAGAAAGTAATTTCCACAGAAATCAGGGTAGTGGTTACTAAGAAGGGAGAGAGTGGATTAAAAAGTCATAAGACATAGTACTATATTATATTACATTATATTATATTATGTTAGTACTCAGGGGCCTTTTAGGGAGCTGTTAATATTCTGTTTAGTAAGTGACGAGAATCATTCACTATATATCTATTTTCATACTTGATATATACATTTTGATGCTGTATATTTATCAGGTATGAAAAAATATATGTGTGTGTATATATGTATATACATAGATATACATACACACACACACACACATATATATATATATCTTCCCAGGTGGCTCACTGGTAAAAATTCACCTGCCAATGCAGGAGACACAGGTTCAATCCCTAGACTGGGAAGATTTCCTGGAAAATGAAATGGCAACCCACTCCAGTGTTCTTGCCTGGAAAATCCCATGGACAAAGGAGCTTGGGCTTGACAGGATTTAGTCCATGGAGTCACAAAAGAGTCAGATACAACTTAGTGACTAAAAGAACAAAAACATATATATGTACACATACACATGCACACACTTGTAGTAAACACACACATAAACAACCAAAATTGAAAACAAAATCATTTATATCATTTGTGGGCATTTTCTTCTAGCATTTGGTGGAAACTATTGAATCATGATGCTAAGCTATCATTTATTTTTTTCAAGATTTCCAAAACTGTTACCCAATTCATACAATTATGGTTGTCTTTACAACATTCAGTTGTCACATATACTTCAGAACTTGAGGCTGCTGCTTATTCCCTCACCTCTTCCCAGTTCAGGCAAGAGCATCTTAGTAACCACTATACTGGCACAGGCCAGGAGCAGTTCCTTCACTTCTCACAACCATACTTTCCATCTGCCCAGTGAGTGATCCAGTTGCCAAATCCATTTGAAAGTTCTTTCTGGGACCAATTCTGGTACCACTTATAAAGGCTGCAATTCTACAAAACAAGTGCTAAGGCAATGTGTGGGGAGAATGATTCAAGTAACAGGAGTGAGAAATAGGAGGGAAGGCCTATACAAGAATCCAAAACTAAGGGTGACTAATCCTCAGTCGTACAGGATGCTGGGGGATCAAAAGCATTATACGTTAGCTTCTGTCCCTCACTGATCAAGAATAACCCAAGGAGGGTTAAGTCCTTTGCATCTCTGGGTTGTACAAACTTGATTGCTGAGGAGCTTATTTCAAGAATATGAAATAAGTGCGTAAACTGAGGTTCTCTTAGGTTGCACCTTCATAAATGTTATTGAAGTCTGCAAGGGAACTGGTCACCACAAAAGTGACTGGAGTAATTGGTAGTGGCATACGAGTGGTATCTATACACTGGTATAAATCTGTTTAGGGACTTTTCAGAATCTATGCACCTTCTTTTAATAATAAAATCCACATTACTTGGAGGAAATCCTCAAGCCTCACTTTCAACTTCTGTGATTCATTAGACAGAGCAAACTCTAGAAGTGAGTTTGTGAATCAGACCTGGCCATTCATTGTCAGTCTCCACTTAGGGACTTTTGTTGATAGCCTCAAGAAAAAGGAGATTTTCTGGTCTTAAAGCTAGGAACATGTGCACTTGTAGCTGCTGAGGATTATCACATGAAACTAGCTGCCTAAGAGTGAAGGCAACACAAAGGAAAGGAGGGTGCAGGGAGTGAGATGGAAAAATTTCTATTAACGTCATTTGAATATTTATATACAACCAGGCAATACTGGAGAGGATAGCCATTCCCATCTTCAAGGGATCTACCTGATCCAGGGATCGACTCAGGTCTCCTGCATTGCAGGCAGATTCTTTACTGTCTGAGCCACCAGGAAGCCCTATACAACCATACCTGAAACCAATATACTATGATATTTTTAGAACACAAGCCAATAAATTCAAGTTCCTCTGTTTTTCTTACCAGTTCTTAGGCACCTCAGAAAAGCTATTGCATCTAGGATTTCTAAAAATTTATTTTCAAATAAGAATGAGATTTGAATTAACTCAAAATGGATTGAAGAGTTAAAGGTAAAAGTGAAATCATAAAAGTCTTAGAATAAAATAGAGGTTGCAAGCCCCTTGCCATAGCCTTGGCAATGATTTTCTGAATTTAATACCAAAAGCAAAGACAACAAAAGAAAAATAAGCAAATAGGAATAGATAAAAAGCTTTTGCAGAGCAAAAACAAAAACAAAAAACAAAATGAAAAGGCGACCTACTGAATAGGAGAAAACATATGTAAATCACATAATCAATAAGTGATTAATATCCATAATATATAAAGAACTCTACACCTGCATAGCAAAAAAAAAAAAAAAAAAAAACTCTATTAAAAACAGAGGATCAGAATAGACACTTATTCCAAATATGACATGGCTTGATAATGGTTATTATCAAAAAGTTAAGAAATACAGAGTACTGGCAAGGATGTGGAGAGACAGAAACATTCGCCCTTTGTTAGTGGGACTGTAAGTTGGTGCAGCCACTATGAAACAGTATAGAAGTTCCTCAAAAAGTTAAAATGGGAACTATCCACAAGCTCTAATAATTCTGGGTAGTTCATTGCAGAAATTGGAAATGCTAACTTTAACCTCCATATTCACTGCAACATTATTTACATTAGCAAAGATACAGAAACAGCCTAAGTATCCATGGATAGATGAATGAGTAAAGAAGCTGTGGTATATATATATACACACTGGAATAGTAGGCAGCCATAAAAAGAAGAATATCTTGGGAATTCCCTGACAGTCCAGTAGTTAGAATTTGATGCTTTCCATGCCAGGCCAGATTTGATCCCTGATTTGGGGACTAAGATCCTGCAAGCCATCTAGCACAGCCAACAAATAAAAACAGGATATCTTGCCATTTGAGACAACATGGATTGATGTTGAGGGCATTATACTAAGTGAAGTAAATCAGACAGAGAAAAACAAATACTGTATGATTTCACTTTTATGTGGAATCTAAAACAACAAGCTCATAGATACAGAGACGGATTGGCAGTTGCCAGAGGCCGAAGATGGGCATTAGGTGAAATGGGTGAAGGAGCTCAAAGGTACACAACTTCAGTTATAAAGTAAATAAGTCATGGGATGTAATATACATCATGACAGCTTTAATTATAATATTATAAAGTATTAGTGTTACAGAGAGTGATAATAGAGGATGGATCTTAGCATTTCTCATCACACACACACATATTCTGTAACTATGTACTTGATGGATGTTAACTAGACATGCGATCATTTTGTGATACAGTTGACCCTTGAACAACATAGATTTAAACTGCACAGGTCCACTTCCACTCAGAATTTTAAAATAAACACTGTCTGAATCCATAGCTGTCTTAATCCAAGGATGTGAAACTGAGAATACAGAGGGTCAATTATAAAGCTATTTGCAGATTTTTGACATAATGGGAGGCCACACCCCAACACCCATATTGTTCTGGGTCAACTACATATAAAATATCAAATAATTATGTTGTATCCCTGAAACTAATACAATGTTGTATATCAATTATACCTCTTTTTTTTTTTGAAAAAAGGAGTAAGATTTGAATTTAATAGGTTGTGGATGAATTTGTGATGTTTTTACACAATTATTGTAGACACGTAGTTCATATATGTAAATACCTGGTCCTTCTTAGCAAACCTATCAGATGCATCATAGAAGATAAACTATCTAATAGACAGTTCTGTCATCTTATAAGAAGAGAAATGTAAATAACATACATTCTAAGGATTTGGATAATTGAAAGCATAACGGGGCTTCATGGGCTCTTCATACGTATTTCTTTGACCAGTCTTTATTGTCTTGCATTAGAGTTAGTAACTGCTTTTTAAACATTCCCCCAAACTTCAAGAATGCACAAGGCAAGGCAAGGACAAGTATATAATTACCACAGAGTGCTTTCTTATTTTCTTTAAAGGCACCATAATGCAGCTCAAGCACGTTCCTGTCTGTGGAATGTGGAGCTGTTAATATACCATTTAGATGCAGTAGTTCTCTCTGGCTGAAAAAACACTTTGTTCTTATTCTCTCTTAACAGTTTTGATTTTCTGAAAATTATGATGGAATTGACTGCAGGCAGGCTGTGAATTCATTATGCGGCATTAACTAACCAGAGGATATTGTAAAAATAGGTGTGGCATTACCTTGATACCAACTAAATATTCCGGGGAGAGGGAAAGATGAATAATATATGTATATAGGGATAGATGTGATCTATCCACATTGATTGGAGAAGGAAATGGCAACCCATTCCAGTACTCTTGCCTGTATAATCCCCTGAGCAGTGGATCCTGGTGGGCTACAGTCCATGGGGTTGCAGAGTCAGACACGACTGAGCGACTAACACACACATCCACATTGACAAATATCATATACACAAAGAAAATTTGTGTACACAAATTGCTTTTATATGATTATATCATTTAATGTTCATAATCTACTCAGGAGGTAAGAATTTTCATCCAGGCTTCAGAGATGGTTGAGTGACTTTAACCACTGATACAGACTCAGAAATAAGGGCAGAGTAAGAAAATCTGTTTCTTTTTTCTTTTTCTAATGTTCTTTCATCCCACTGGAATTGAGTTTTTGTTAATAAAGGAATGGTGTTTTGGTAAAAGCTTGCTAGGATTTTAGATTTGTTCAGCCTTCTGTAAATTCCAGTTGTGCTTATTGTCAGTACTAATTAACTTGGCAAACAATTTTTTAAGGTTTTACCTTCTCAGATTTTTCTGCAAAATTTCAGAGGATCTTATATGTACATTTACTGAAGTATTAATCATCTTGAATTGCAGTTATCTCCATGTACTATACTTCCAGTTGACTATAAAAATCCATTCTCTTCCATTGTTTTCTTTTAATTAATTTATTTTTTATTGAAGGATAATTGCTTTACAGAATTTTGCTGTTTTCTGTCAAACCCCAACATGAATCAGCCATAGGTATACATATATCCCCTCCCTTTTGAACCTCCCTCCCATCTCCCTCCTCTCCAGGCTGACAAAGAGCCCCTTTTCAGTTTCCTGAGCCAATCAGCAAATTCCCACTGGCTATCTATTTTACATATGGTAGTGTACTACCATATGTTACTCTTTCCATACATCTCACCCTATCCTCCCCTCTCCCCATGTCCATAAGTCTATTCTCTATGTCTGTTTCTCCACTATTGCCCTATAAATAAATTCTTCAGTACCATTTTTCTAGATTCCATTTATGTGTTAGAGTATGGTATTTATCTTTCTCTTTCTGACTCACTTCATTCTGTGTAATAGGTTCTAGGTTTATCCACCTCATTAAAACTGACTCAACTGTGTTCCTTTCATGGCTAATATTCCACTGTGTAGATCTATCACAACTTCTTTATCCATTCATCTGTTGATGGACATCTAGGTTGCTTCCATGTTTTTTTAAGACTTGTTCAAAAATCAGGTAGTCATGAGCTTCAGTTGATGTTGAGTCCCATCACCATGGCAAACTCATAACATAAATTTTGAGTATTGAAATTTTGGCTCTTGTAAACCAGTTATTATTTCTATCAACCCTGTTGACGAGTTTGGAAATGGTCATAGGATACAATTCTGATTGATGAAAAATGAAGGATGTCTGCTGAGAGATGAGTGAACAATTTGTACTGACTTTTTAAAAAGAACATGTGAGGATGTTATGCTTGGAAATGCTGCAGCCACTTTGATGCTATGAATGTAAAGCCTATAAGTGAAGACAGCCCACTAAGTATGGGTAAAAAAAAAAAAAGTAACAAAACCCACCAAACAACAAACCAATGAAAAGCAAACAAAGAAAAAAAGCCCTGAAGCATTGCTCTCACTTTTAAGATACTGGATTTTCCAACTTTTACTGTGCAGAAGTGCAGAGGTTTTTTTTTTTTAATAGTCAAATTCAGATTTATTGCTCATTTCTGTGCTTGGTAATGTTTTAAAATTAATTTGTTGATTTTAACTGGCATATAGTTTATTATGTTATAATATTGTGATGGTGTTTGCCATACGTGAACATGAACTGGCCACAGGTACACATGTGCCCCCCATTCTGTATCCGCCTCCCACATCCCTCCTCACTCTATCCCTCTGTGTTGTCCAGAGCACCTGTTTCATGCATTGAACGTATGGTAATGTACATGTTTCAGTGCTATTCTCTCAAATCATGCCACTGAGATTTTGTTTCTTGTCACCAAGAGCATCAAATAAGAAACATCGTTAATATTTCTTTGTAACAAACTAAATTTTGAGTTACTTGAGGACATACAATCCAGGCTACTAATCTTTGTAACTAGTGTCTAGTACAATGACAAACACAGATTGAGTACTCAAACACTGTTAGTTGAATGTATGCATGAATGAACAACTTTCAAAATAGTCAAAGAAAGAGAGAACAATAATGCTAATACTACCACATTTTCACTGATTTCTGGCAAATAACTATCTGAACTATCTGAGTCATTGTAGAAGACTTTAAAGAGAGAAAGTCTGAGAATATTTGTTTCATAGAATTAATAATTTTTCAAGTGTATGGTAGTTGGTTTATTGAATTCATAAAGAAGAAGCTGAAAGTCTTTGTGTTTAAGATGTGTCATTCATTTAAAGCAGCAATTTCTGTCATGCTGTCCTTTTAGAATGGCCCTATTAATATGGGTCATCTGGTAGAACAAGAACATCACTTTGTTCTCTGGATTCTCTCTAATCTATGGGAAAGCTCCCCAATATGAGACTGACATCTAGAACAGAAAATCAAATAACAAGTGAATACATAGATGGCTTTAAAAAGAAGTTCACAAATGATTGACAAGTAAATGGAATTATTTAGAAGTTTCATCCTTAAGTTGAAAGGAGAATTTAAAATAAAAGGAATTCAATTTTCCACATGGTGAAGGGTGTTGTTTGAGCCCCCATTCTCTCTTTTCTTCCTGTGTCACTGAACATGGGCTGACTTTTCTCAGTTAAATGTTTCTTATTCCTTTGAGCTGTCAAGGCAGTTTGTCAACATTATTGATTAGATCACCCATCATAATTTCATTTAAAATATATACAATAATAAAATGTATCTACTTTCAAGGAAAATTTTAATTTAGTTTGTTACAGTTTTTTGAATGAAAGAAATTTGCACAAAAATGTGTCTTCTATATTGTCTCCCTAATTTGGGGCTAATAATCATCTATAATTTGTATATTATCATCCAAGCTTATATTCATCATTTTTAAAAATTATTATATAAAAAGCAATGATTACTTACCTATTTTTGATTAACATTATGTTTGTTTCAGGTGTATATATAATAATTCAATCTTTGTGTATACTACAAAGTAAACAGCACAGTAAGTCTAGTTATTATCCATCACCATAAAATTAACCCCTTCACCCATTTATCCACTTTACCATTTACTCACGTCTCCCGTGGGTTGGGAATATTCCCTGAAAGAGGGCATGGCAACCCACTCTAGTATTCTTGCCTCGAGAGTCCCATGGAAAGAGAAGACTGGTGGGCTACAGTCCATCAGTTCAGTTCAGTCGCTCAGTCGTGTCCGACTCTTTGCGACCCCGTAAATTGCAGCACGCCAGGCCTCCCTGTCCATCACCATCTCCCGGAGTTCACTCAGACTCACGTTCATCCAGTCCGTGATGCCATCCAACCATCTCATCCTCATCGTCCGCTTCTCCTCCTGCCCCCAATCCCTCCCATCATCAGAGTGTTTACCAATGAGTCAACTCTTCACATGAGGTGGCCAAAGTACTGGAGTTTTAGCTTTAGCGTCATTCCTTCCAAAGAAATCCCAGGGCTGATCTCCTTCAGAATGGACTGGTTGGATCTCCTTGCAGTCCAAGGGACTCTCAAAAGTCTTCTCCAACACCACAGTTCAAAAGCATCAGTTCTTCGGTGCTCAGCCTTCTTCACAGTCCAACTCACATCCATACGTGACCACAGGAAAAACCATAGCCTTGACTAGACGGACCTTCGTCAGCAAAGTAATGTCTCTGCTTTTGAATATACTATCTAGGTTGGTCATAACTTGTCTTCCAAGGAGTAAGCATCTGTTAATTTCATGGCTGCTGTCACCGTCTGCAGTGATTTCTGAAAAAGTAAAGTCTGACAGTATTTCCACTGTTTCCCCGTCTATTTCCCATGAAGTGATGGGACCAGATGCCATGATCTTTGCTTTCTGAATGTTGAGCTTTAGGCCAACTTTTTCACTCTCCACTTTCACTTTCATCAAGAGGCTCCTTAGTTCCTCTTCACTTTCTGCCATAAGGGTGGTGTCATCTGCATATCTGAGCACAGGGCTGCAAAAAGTCAGATACAACTGAAGCAACTTAGCACACATGCACACACATGCACCTCTGATAAACACCAATCTTTTCTCTGTATCTAGAAATTTTATTTATTTTGTTTTTATATCCCACACATAAATAAATGTATATGGCATTTGTCTGATTTTAATTAACATAGTGCACTTAAGGTCCATCTATGTTGTCACAAATGGCAAGATTGCATTTTTTTAATGGCTGAGAAGCAGCTCATTGTATATAGGTATATATCACATGTTTATCCATTCGTCCATCTTTTGATGCTCAGGTTGTTTCCATATCTTGGTTACTATAAATAATGCTGCAATAAATATAAATGCATATATCTTTTGGAATTACTGTTTTCTTTTTCTTCAGATGAAGACCTAGAAGCAGAAGAGATGGATTGTATGGTAGTTTTATTCTTAATTTTTTAGGCCTATCTATACTGTTTTCCATAGTGGATGTGCCAATTTACATTCACACCTTTTCTCCCCATCCTCTAGAACATTGATTATTTCTTGTCTTTTTTATAACAGTCATTCCAACAGTTGGGAGGTGTTAACTCATTTTGGTTTTGATTTGCATTTCTTTCATGATTAATGATCCTACTATATATATATATATTTTTTTTTTTAAGTGTCTAGTTAGATCCTCTTTTCATTTTATACTCAGCATTTTTTTTTTTTTTTTCTTTTTTGAGTTCTTTATTTAGAGTACTAACACATTTTTTTGGTATATGGCAAATATTTTCTCCCATTTAGTAGGTTACACTTAATGATTTCCTTTGCTTTTCAGAAGATATTTTTAGTTTGAAGTAGTCCCTGATTTTATTCTTGTTTTTGTTCTCTTTGCTTCTGTGGTCACATCCATAAATTCCACACCAAATCTGATGTTAAAGAGTGTACCACCTATGTTTTCCTCTAGGACTCTTATGGTTTCAGGTCTTACATTCAAGTCTTTAATCTACTTTGAGTTCATTTTTTTTTGTGTAGTGGAAAACAGTGGTCTGGTCTCATTTTTTTTTATATGCATCTTTCCAGTTTTCTCAACACTATTTATTATAGAGACTGTATTTTCCACATTGCATATTTTTGTATGCTGTAGTATAAAATAATTAACCATATATGTGTGGGTTTACTTCTTGGCTCTCTGTTCAGTTTCATTGATCTGTGTATCTGTTTTTATGCCAATACCATACTATTTAGATTAGTGTAGCTTTATAATATAGTTTGAATTCAGGGATCATGATAAGTCATGCTTTTTCTTCTTTTTCAAACTTTCTTTGGCTATTCAGGATCCTTTGTGATTCCAAACAAATTTTAAGGTCATTTGTTCTAGTTCTGTAAAAATGCCATTTTTTAGATAAGGATTCCTTTGAATTTATAGATTGTCTTGTGTAGAATGATCATATTAACAATATTAATTCTTGCAATCCACAAGCATGGAATGTCTTTTTATTTCTTTCTGTCTTCAGTTTCTTTCAACATTGTTCATATAGTTTTCAGTGTACAGAGCTTTCCCCTCCTCAGATAAATTTATTTCTAGCTATTATATTCTTTTTGATGCAATTGTAAATATAATTGTTTCCATAATTCCCCCTTCTCATAGTTGATTGTTAGACTATAAAAATGCAACAGATTTTTGTATATTAATTTTGTACCCTGAAGATTTACTGAATGACTCTATTAGTTTTTACAGTTTTCTAGTAGAGTGTTTCGAAGAAGGCAATGGCACCCCACTCCAGTACTCTCGCCTGGAAAATCCCATGGACGGAAAGCCTGGTGGGCTGCAGTTCATGGGATCGCTGAGTCAGACACGACTGAGCAACTACTGAGCAACTTCACTTTCACTTTTCACTTTAATGCATTGGAAAAGGAAATGGCAACCCACTCTAGTGTTCTTGCCTGGAGAATCCCAGGGATAGGGGAGCCTGGTGGGCTGCCATCTATTGGGTCGCACAGAGTTGGACACAAATGAAGTGACTTAGCAGCAGCAGCAGCAGCAGTCGAGTCTTTAGAGTTTTCTATGTATAAATTCTTGCTGTCCACAAATAGTGTCAGCTTCACTTTTCCATTCCAATTTGGCTACATTTTCCTTCTTTTTCCTGACTAATTGTTCTGGTTAGGACTCCTAATACAATATGCAATAAAAGTGATGAGAGCAATGAGAGTGACTGATGTTAAGGGAAAGCTTTCAGTTTTTCTCCACTGAGTAGTATGGTAGCTGTAAGTTTGTCATATATGCTCCTAATTATGGTGAGGTGTGTTCTGTCTATAGTCACTTAGTTGAGATCATAACAAGCTCTTTTATCTCTCTTTCAATTTTGGATGAAAACTTTGCATATAGAGTATTCTAGGTTGAACTTTTTTTTTCTTTTCCTTCAGTACTTTGAATATATCATGCCATTCCATTCTGGTTTGCAAAGTTTCTGCTGAGATTTCTGCTGATAGTCCTATGGGGGTTCCCTTGTATGTAACGGACAAGGCAATGGCACCCCACTCCAGTACTCTTGCCTGGAAAATCCCATGGATGGAGGAGCCTGGTAGGCTACAGTCTATGGGGTCGCTAAGAGTCGGACACGACTGAGCGACTGCACTTTCACTTTTCACTTTCATGCACTAGAGAAGGAAATGGCAACCCACTCCAGTGTTCTTGCCTGGAGAATCCCAGGGACAGGGAGCCTGGCGGGCTGCCGTCTATGGCGTCGCACAGAGTCAGACACGACTGACGCGACTTAGCAGCTTGTATGTAAACTGTTGTTTTTCACTTGCTGATTTTAATATTCTCTATCTTTAACTTTAAACATTTTAATCATCGTATATCTTGTCATGGATTCCTTTGAGTTCATCTTGTTTGAACTTCTCTGGGTCTCAGGTTAGAGAAGTTTTTAACCATTATTTTTCCAAATACATTTCTTGCTCACCCCCTTTCTTTTTCTGAAACCTCTATAATGGAAATGTTAGTCCTTTTGATTTTGTTCGATTGGTTCGTTAAGCATTTTTCATTCATTTCCATTTCTCTCTCTTCCTTTTAACCTTCATGCTCTGTTTGGATGAGTTTCACTGCTCTGACTTCCAGACTACTGATTCTTTTTGATGCTTCATGTAGCTTGTGGTTGAACCTCACTCGTGTATATTTCATGTTAGTTGCATTTTTCAGTTCTGAAACCTATTTGGTACTTTCGTAAATTTTCTATCTCTTTGCTGAAGTTTTTACTGTGTTAATCTATTCTTATCCTGAGTTTGGTGAGCATCTTTACGACCATTACTTTGAACTCTTTATCAGGCATATTACTTCTCTTCATTTTGTTAAGGTGCATTTTGTTTTTAATGGGGTTTTGTCTTTTTTTTTTAGTTCAGAAAATATCTCTCAGTTTCCTTATTTTGCTTGTCCCTCTGTGTCTATTTTGATATACCACTGACCCTTGAACAATGGATCCATTTAGACATGTATTCTTTCCAATAAATACATACTACACAACTAATGATCCATAGTTGGTTGAATCTGTGGATGCAGAAGTGTGGATATGGAAAGATGACTGTAAAGTTACACATGAATTTTTGACTGCATGTGGAATTGGCACTCAGCCCATGTAATGTTCAAGGATCAACTGTATAAACTTAAACAGCTCCCTCTCCCAGTCTTGAAGAAATGGTCACACGTAGACAATTAACCTTGTAATTGAACCTTGCCGCAGCTCTTAGTTGTTTCTCTCGAACTTTGCCAACAAAAGTCCATCTAGTCAAGGCTATGGTTTTTCCAGTGGTCATGTATGGATGTGAGAGTTGGACTATAAACAAAGCTGAGGGCCGAAGAATTGATGCTTTTGAACTGTGGTGTTGGAGAAGACTCTTGAGAGTCCCTTGGACTGCAAGGAGTTCCAACCAGTCCATCTTAAAGGAGATCAGTCCTGGATGTTCATTGGAAGGACAGATGTTGAAACTGAAACACCATTACTTTGGCCACCTAATGCAAAGAGCTGATTCATATGAAAAGACCCTGATGCTGGAAAAGATTGAGGAGGGCAAGAGGAGAAGGGGATGAGAGAGGATAAGATGGTTGGATGGCATCACCGACTTGATGAACATGGGTTTGAGTGGACTCTGGGAGTTGGTGATGGACAGGGAGGCCTGGCATGCTGCAGTTCATGGGGTCACAAAGAGTTGGACATGAATGAGTGACTGAACTGAACTGAAGCAGCCTGATTTATTCTTTATGGGTCTCAGTTGTTGAGATTATCCCAAGCCAGCACCTAGTTTCAGGGTCACTGGAAGCCATACCCTTAGGCAGTAGTTTTTAAAGTATGAAAATACATATAGTCCTAAGGGACCAGCATTGTAATCCCTGCTAGTCTTCTAGACTAGGTGATTTGGCTATGTTCCCTTAATGAAAGTTGCAAAAAATAGTGTTCCAGATGAGTGTATAAGCTCCCTGCAGAGAGATACTGCTGAGCTGTAGCAAAATTAAAAGAAAGGGGAAAGATGACATCCCCTGGCCAATATTCCCTGAGAGTTCCTTTGTAGCCTCTAAATGTGTGGTTAACATGAAACCTGGTCTTTAGACTGAAGCTCTAGGACAAGGAAAAATGTCTTTTTATAGGAAAAGTGGAGTTGTTTCAGCCTGGTAAGGCGTTTCCTGGGACTGGTAGTCTACTAGGAACTGTCTCAGTGATTGTTTCAGCCCCAGAAACACAGGCACCCAAGCCACCAGAGACAGGCACACAAGGGGCATGGAGTGTGGGGACTGCAAGCACCTGCCAGCTTCAGCTTGGGGTTGGGGGAGTTCTTAGGCTGCAGTGGGGTGGGTTATGCCCAACTGTGCTTCCAAGGTGGAAGGAGTGCAAAAACGATGTTCACCCGTGCCAGTGCTAGCAAAGAGGAGTAAGGGAGCAAAAACGGTGCCTGCTAGCACTTCTATCCCTGGAGAAAATCTGAACAGATAACTGTGCCCACAGCAGATGCTTTAAGATTAGCTAATTTTGTGCTGAATCCTGGGTGAGCATCTCAGGTAGTTCAGTGGTAAAGAATTCGCCTCCCACTGCAGGAGACACAAGTTTGATCCCTGAGTTGTGAAGATCCCCTGGAGTAGGAAATGTCAACGCACTCCAGTATTCTTGCCTGGGAAATCCCACGGACAAAGGAGTCTGGCAGGCTGCAGTTTACAGGGTTGCAAAAGAGTCGGACATGACTTAGGAACTAAACAATAGTTTAATGCTGGAGCCTGGGGTGAGTGAGTCTGCAAATAAGTCCTTCAAAAGTGAACTTTCTGTTAACCTAGTCTTTTGAGTGACCTGAAAGTAAGCCCCTTTGTTTTCAAATCTGGACATTTTGGGGCTCATCTCCCTGGAGCAGCTTCCAAACGTTGGGGTGGCTGATGTGGGGCAGAAACACCTTCCTCCTCAGGGAGTAGGTTCATATTTGTGAGATCCCTCCATCTTGGTGTTGCCTCAAGGGGTGGGGGATGTTTTTGCCAAGACTGGGTCTCTGTCTCTCTTATTTACCTCTATGTAGTCATTTTATCCTTTGTTCTCAAGATGTCTGGCTAACTTTCAGGTCTGTTTCAAATTTAATTGGTACATACATACTATAGATTTGGTGTGTACGTGAGAGGAGGTGAGTTCAGGATCTTCCTACACTGCTATGCCAAGATCTACTTACCTTTCTTCTGATTTGTGCTTCCCACAGGGTTATGACACACACTCTTTCTAATATATGACACTTACTACTCTCTATAAATCTTTTGTCGTTCCTTTCCCAACAACGGATGCCCTCCATACCAGTCCATTAGTCTAGATATCCCCCACTCAGTGAAAAAGGCCCCTTTTCAAACGATTTTTATATGATTCTTGTCATCAAATGTGATAGATGGCAGGTTAGGTGGTATGGTGGGAGGGGAAGGGCACAAAGGCAGGCTAAGAGAAAGAAATATTTCTTTCATGGAGATTACACTTGGAAGATGGAGACAATCATTAAATAATGACTCACACAAATGAATGAAAGTTAAAACTGTGAGTAATGCTACAAAATAGGAATTCCCTCATGACTCAGATAGTAAAGAGTCCGCCTGCAATGCAGGAGACCCAGGTTCAGGTTTGTAAAGAGAGAACTTAACCATGTCTGCAAGGCTGGGGAAAACTTCCTTAAAGAAAAAGAATTACAGAAGGAAATATGGAAATAATATATATCAAACAGGTAAGGGTCAGTGAAGTTGTGGCAAAGGATAATGCACCAAGTCAAAGATCAGATTTTAAAATCTCTAAGGTCAAATGGAAACGGACCTATTCAAGGAAAAGAAGAAAGCCAAAGAGGCTGAAGATCAGTGAGTACTGTGGGGACAAGGACTGAGAATTTTGAATTGGTATGATATGATGGTTTTACAAGCTGTGTCAAGGATTTGATCTTTATCGAAAGAATTAAAAAAAAAAAACTAATGGAGTATTTTAAGCATGATCAAATTTGCATTTAAAAAGTCCTCCAACTTCAGAGTGAAAAAATTGTTAGAGAAAGGCCAAAATGGGCACTGCTGTTCCAATGATGAAGCTGTGGTAGGGGTCCAACAATGATGATGATTGTTTGGGTTCAGTTCAGTTCAGTCACTCAGTCATGTCCGACACTTCCTGACCCCATGAATCACAGCATGCCAGGCCTCCCTGTCCATCACCAACTCCCGGAGTTCACTCAGACTCACGTCCATCAAGTCAGTGATACCATCCAACCATCTCATCCTCTGTCGTCCCCTTCTCCTCCTGCCCCCAATCTCTCCCAGCATCAGAGTCTTTTCCAGTGATTTAACTCTTCCCATGAGGTGGCCAAAGTACTGGAGTTTCAGCTTCAGCACCATTCCCTCCAAAGAAATGCCAGGGCTGATCTCCTTCAGAATGGACTGGTTGGATCTCCTTGCAGTCCAAGGGACTCTCAAGAGTCTTCTCCAACACCACAGTTCAAAAGCATCATTTCTTTGGCACTCAGCCTTCTTCACAGTCCAACTCTCACATCCATACATGACCACTGGAAAAGCCATAGCTTTGACTAGATGGACCTTTGTTAGCAAAGTAATATATCTGCTTTTGAATATGCTATCTAGGTTGGTCATAACTTTTTCCAAGGAGTAAGCGTCTTTTAAATTTCATGGCTGCAGTGACCATCTGCAGTGATTTTGGAGCCCCCCAAATAAAATCTGCCACTGTTTCCACTGTTTCCTCATCTACTTCCCATGAAGTGATGGGACCAGATGCCATGATCTTCATTTTCTGAATTTGAGCTTTAAGCCAACTTTTTCACTCTCCACTTTCACTTTCATCAAGAGGCTTTTAGTTCCTCTTCACTTTCTGCCATAATGGTGGTGTCATCTGCATATCTGAGGTTATTGATATTTCTCCCGGCAATCTTGATTCCAGCTTGTGATTCTTCCAGCCCAGTGTTTGGGTTAGGCTCAAAGAAATAGGGATGTGCAGCATATATGCTTGTACAAATGTATGTTTAAGAAATAGAATTATCAAGATTTTCATGAAATGCCAGGGCAGGGAGGAGAGTGAGGGAAAAGAAGGTGTCAGTGACTGCTTTCTTTCTGTGTTCGCACCAGTATGGGTGGTGGTGCTACTCATGTAGAAAGCACTGGGAGAGTGTAGTATTTGGTGGGAGTTTGACTTGGGTTGAAGTATTTGGGGTATGTTAACTTTGAGATGTGATTTTGGGTATGTTAACTTTGAGATGCCTTTGAGATATACAAAAAAATATGTCCAGCAGGTGATTGGGTATACAGTTATGTAATTTAAAAGAGAGAATTGAACAGTACCTGTAAATGTGTGGACAACCTGAAGACTCAGTTATAATTTGATATATTCTAATCTGTTTTTACATGTCAATCCCATTTGAAGAGGTTTAAAAATCACATGCAGAGTACATCATGCATTACAAATGCAGTACAAATGCAGAGAAGCACTAGGCTGAAAGAAGCACAAGCTGGAATCAAGATTGCCAAGAGAAATATCAATAACCTCAGATATGCAGATGACATCACTCTTATGGCAGAAAGTGAAGAGGAACTAAAAAGCCTCTTGATGAAAATGAGAGGAGAGTGAAAAAAGTTTGCTTAAAGCTCAACATTCAGAAAACGAAGATCATGGCATCTGGTCCCATCACTTCATGGGAAATAGATAGGGAAACAGTGTCAGACTATTTTTGAGGGCTCCAAAATCACTGCAGATGGTGACTGCAGCCATGAAATTAAAAGATGCTTAGTCCTTGGAAGAAAAGTTATGACCAACCTAGATAGCATATTCAAAAGCAGAGACATTACTTTGCTAACAAAGGTCCATCTAGTCAAGGCTATGGTTTTTCCTGTGGTCATGTATGGATGTGAGAGTTGCACTGTGAAGAAAGCTGAGCACCGAAGAATTGATGCTTTTGAACTGTAGTGTTGGAGAAGACTCTTGAGAATCTCTTGGACTGCGAGGAGATCCAATCAGTCCATTCTGAAGGAGATCAGTCCTGAATATTCATCTGAAGGACTGATGCTGAAGCTGAAGCTCCAGTACGTTGGCCACCTCATGGGAAGAGTTGACTCATTTGAAAAGACCCTGATGCTGGGAGGGACTGGGAGCAGAAGGAGAAGGGGACAACAGAGGATGAAATGGCTGGATGGCATCACCGACTTGATGGACATGAGTTTGGGCAAACTCCAGGAGTTGGTGATGGACAAGGAGGCCTGGCCTTCTGCGATTCATGGGGTTGCAAAGAGTCAAACATGACTGATGACTAAAGTTAACTGAAAAATCAAAATGATCTTCAGAGGTCTAGGTTGAAACTTGACAGGGAGATACATTAAGAGGTAAAGTAGTATGATGGAAAAATGGCAGCAATTTGTGTTAGAAGACCTGGGTTCAAATCCCAGTGATGCTTCTTATGTCATTTTATCATCTTCAGCAAATCACCTTCTCAATCAGAAATTCAGTTTCCTTCTCTGGTTTATAACAATAATGAAACCTCCTTCTGATTGCTGTTTTAAGGAATAATGTGATGGTGTTCATGATGAGGCTATATGAAAATGCTTTGTTAGTGGCTACAAACACCAATCTTATTTTATTGTGCAAATCCTACCTATGAGAATGTATGTATAGTCTGCTCAATGCTTAACCCATAGCATGAAATAAGCACAGGCCTTTGAAGAGTCAGACAAAGCTGGCATGCTAGAGTACTGGTTCACTGGTTTTCTGAGGGTTATGTTAAATATATATATTTTTTAATCCAACCTCAGTTCCCTTTAATGACCTAGACTTTTACATCACGATATAATGTTCTCTCATTAATCATTATTAAGAATACAGAAAAGACTGTGCCGACATGGGAATTTAGTGCCTATAACACAGTGTTTTCCAATTCCAATTAATTTCTTCACGTATCGAAAGGCCAAGCACTTCTTCTACTTCTGCTTCTTCTACCTAGGTGAACTTCTGTCTTACTCTCTTTCTGTCTGGATGTGAATAGATACAAACTTCCCTGGTGGCTCAGATAGTAAAGCATCCCTGGGTCGGGAATATCCCCTGGAGAAGGAAATGGCAACCCACTCCAGCACTCTTGCCTGGAAAATCACATGGATGGAGGAGCCTGGTGGGCTACAGTCCATGGGGTTGCAAAGATTCGGACATGACTGAGTGACTTTCTTTCTTTTCTTTCCTAGTGCAGGATGAAGAGATACAACCCCTTGGGGAACTAGACATAGCCCTAACAAGTCTATGAAACAGTCACCAATTAAAACTATAGAAAACAGTTTCAGAGTGCACTATGTCAATGTTCTAGAAAAATTTCTGAGCGTCTATTGTATGACTTGGAGGAAAATCATCGGAGATGCTAGGAGGATCAAAGAAAATGAAGAAAATGACGCTTAACAGATTAATTACAACATTAAATAATTATTGGTCATAAGTGGTATGTCTTAGAAAAGATATCCTGGCTCAGAAAACACCTTAATAAGTAGCATCATAGAAAGTTTATGAACAATTATTACTCATTTGTCACTGAAATTTTAGAGAATTTTGGTTGTTTTATTGTTTTAAAATGCATGTAACATAAAATATGTCCTTGTACCTATTTTAACATGTGCAAATAAGTTTCACTAAGTACATTCACAGAGCTGTGCAGTCATCGTACAAGGGTGCTCAGTTGTTCAGTTGTGTCCGACTCATTGTGACCCCATGGACTGTAACTCACCAGGCTTCTCTGTCCATGAAATTTTTCAGGCAAGAGTGCTGGAGTGGGTTGCCATTTCTTTCTCCAGGGGATCTTCCCAATCCAGGGATCAAACCCATGTCTTCTGCATCTCCTGAATTGGCAGGAGGATTCTTTACCACTGAGTTACCTGGGAATCCCATGCAGTCATCACCACTACCCTGTTCCAGAATAAATTTCAAAAGGAAACCCTGAACCCAGGAAGAAATAATTTCATATCCCTTCTCCCCTAGTCCCTGGCAAACACCAAATTGTTCTGTCCCTATGGATTTGCCTACTCTGAACATTTCATATAAATGGCATGCAGCTTTTTAGGGTTGGGCTTCCTTTAATTCCCTGGTGGCTCAGAGGTTGAAGGATCTGCCTGTAATGTGGGAGACCTGGGTTCGATCCCTGGGTCAGGAAGATCCTCTGGAGAAGGAAATGGCAACCCACTCCAGTATTTTTGCCTGGAGAATCCCATGGATTGAGGAGCCTGGTGGGCTACAGTCCATGGGGTCGCAAAGATCGGACATGACTGAGCGAATCCACTTTCACTTTCTTTCCTTTAATTTAATTTCTTTTCTTTCTTTCTTTCTTTTTTTTTTCTTTAGAACAAGATATTTCACACACTCCTTTTTTAAATTGACGTAGAGTTGATTTACAGTATTGTGTTAGTTTCAGGTATACACCTAAGTGATTCAGTTTCATATGTATATATTATTTACAACTGTGTAACAGTTGTATCTGTTAATAGCATACTCCTAATTCATCCCTCCCCCATTCCCATTCATTTGTATTTTTTAGATTCCACATTCCATGTATACATATCATTTGTCTTTTTCTGTGACTTAATTCACTAATATAATATTCTTTAAATCCACCCATGTTGCTGCAAATGGCAAAATAGCATTTTTCATGGCTGAGTAACATTCCATATTATGTAAGTGTTCAGTTGAGTCGCTGAGTTGTGTCTTTGCGACTCCATGGACTGCAGCATGCCAGGCCTCCCTGTTCATCACCAGTTCCCAGGGTTTATCCAAACTCATGTCCATTGAGTCAGTGATGCCATCCAACCATCTCATCCTCTGTCATCCCCTTCTCTTCCTGCCCTCAATCTTTCCCAGCCTCAGGGTCTTTTCAAATGAGTCAGCTCTTCACATCAGGTGGTCAAAGTATTGGAGTTTCAGCTTCAACATCAGTCCTTCCAATGAACACTCAGGACTGATTTCCTTTACAATGGACTGGTTGGATCTTCTTGCAGTGCAAGGGACTCTCAAGAGTCTTCTCCAACACCACGGTTCAAAAGCATCAATTATTTGGCACTCAGCTTTCTTTATAGTGCAACTCTCACATCCATACATGACCACTGGAAAAACCATAGCCTTGACTAGATGGACCTTTGTTGGCAAAGTAATGCCTCTGCTTTTTAATGTGCTGTGTAAGCTGGTTATAACTTTCCTTCCAAGGAGTAAGTGTCTCTTAATTTCATGGCTGCAGTCACCATCTGCAGTGATTTTGGAGCCCCCAAAATAAAGTCAGCCATTGTTTCTACTGTTTTCTCATCTATTTGCCATGAAGTGATGGGACCGGATGCCATGATCTTAGTTTTCTGAATGTTTCAAGCCAAGTGTTTCACTCTCTTTTACTTTCATCAAGAGGCTCTTTAGTTCTTCTTCATCCAAGTATTGCATTTTGGACTCTTTTGTTGACTATGATGGCTACTCCATTTCTTCTAAAAGATTCTTGCCCACAGTGGTAGATATACCAGTCATCTGAGTTAAATTCACCCATTCCAGTCAATTTAGTTCTCTGATTACTAAAATGTTGTTTACTCTTACCATCTCCTGATTAACAACTTCCAATTTGCCTTGATTTATGGACCTAACATTCCAGGTTCCTATGAAATATTGCTCTTTACAGCTTCAGACCTTGCTTCTATTACCAGTTGCATCCACAGCTGGATGTTGTTTGTGCTTTGGCTCCATCTCTTCATTCTTTCTGGAGTTATTTATCCACTGATCAAAATGTTTGGGTAAGATGTTACAGAAAAACCCAAATGAACTTTTGCCTACCCCAATATTAAACACATCTTCTTAATCCAGTCTCATCTGTTGATCAGAACATAGGTTGCTTCTATGTTTTGGCAATTGTAAATAGTGCTGCTATGACCATCGGGGTGCATATATCTTTTTAAATCAATGTTTTCATTTTTTTCAGGCTATATACCCAGTAGTAGAATTGCATGGTCATATGGTAGTTGTTTGTTTATTTGTTTGTTTTTACTTTTTAAGGAACCTCCATAGTATTTTGTATAGTAGCTACACCAATTTACATTCCTACCAACAGTGTATGAGGGTTCCCTTTTCTTCACATCCTCACCAACATTCTCACCAACATTTATTTATGTTCTTTTTGACAATAACCATGTTGAGAGTTGTGAGGTGATACTTCACTCACAAGTGAAGTGAGGTGATAATCACTTGTGAGGTGATTAGCATTTCTCTAATAATTATCAATGTTGAGCCTCTTTTTATGTTTTTTTTTAGCTACCTCTATATCTTCTTTGAGAAAATGTCTATTCCAGTATTCAGTCAGTTTTTTCTTTTATTGGATTTGTTGTTGTTGTTGTTGTTATTGTTGTTTTGGGGGGTCGTTGAGCTATATGAACTGCTTGTATATTTTGACTTATTGGTCACATTATTTGCAAATATTTTTCCCGTTATATATGTTGTCTTTGTTTTGTCGATGATTTCCTTTGCTGTGCAAAATCTGTCACATTTAATTAGGTCCCATTTTTTTGTTTAATTTTGGCTTTTGTATATTTTGCCTTGGAGACTGATCCAAGAAAGCTTTGCTACAATTTATATCAGAGTGTTTCACCTATGTTGTCTTCTAGGAGTTTTTTGGTCTTATGTTTTACATTTAGGTTATCAAACCAAACAGCTACCCTATAGACTTTGATCAGAGCATTTAGTCCACTGACATTTAAAATTACTGATAGATGTGTATTTATTGCCATTTTATTCCTGTTTTCCAATTGTTTTTGTAGTTTTTCTTTGTTAAGTTCTTCTTTTTGTTTTTCCATTTGTAGTTTGATGATTTTCTTTTGTAGTATGCTTCACTTCCTTTCTTCAATCTTCATTATACAGTTGCCTTTCCTGTTGGGATTTTTCCCTTTCCTCTGAATTCTTTGGAGAAGGGAATGGCAATCCACTCCAGTACTATTGCCTGGAAAATCCCATGGACAGAGAACTGTAGGCTACAGTCCATGGGGTGGCAAAGAGTCGGACACAACTGAGCGACTTCGCTTCACTTTTCTGAATTCTTGCCTCATTTTCATTTAGATAGGACCCTCAACATTCCTTTTAGGATAGGTGTAGGATTGCTTCTTGTACCTGGATATCTGTTTACAACTTTGATTTGGGAAATTTTTAGTCATAATTTCTTCATAAACATTTTTGATCCCTTTCTCTGTCTCTTCTCCCTCTGTAACCCTTATTACTCATATGTTTGCTCAGTTTGTATTATCTTATAGATCTTATATGTTGCTCTAGGTTTGTTTTCTTTTGTCTGTTCTGATTGTGTGATTCCCATTATTCTATCCTTCAGATCAGTCATCTGTTCTGTGTTGTTTAGTTAGCTTTCTTACTTAATTGCTTAGTTGAACCCAACTCTTTGAAACTCCAGGGACTCTAAGCCTGCCAGGCTCCTCTGTGCATGGGATTTTTCAGGCAGAATGCTGGAGTGGGTTGCCATTTCCTTTCTCCAGGGGATCTTTCTGACCCAAAGATTGAACCCATGTCTCTGTGTCTCCTGCATTGCAGACAGATTCTCATTGCTTTTAGATTGTCTTTTATGTTAGAAATTGAATTATCTATTTTTTGACTGGGCCATCTTCATAGTTTATAGTTCCTTGTTAAAATGATCTGTGTTTTTATCAATGCTCTTGCCTAATTCAGTTAGCATTCTTATTATCATTTTCTAAAAATTGAAAATCTGGTAGACTAAGTAATTATCTCTGTTTCATTATTTCTTTTTCCAGATTAACTCTTGCTCTTTCAATTGGGAGTAGTTCCTCTGCATTTTTATAAACTTTCTCCATCTCTATCAATTTAGGTGAAATAGTTACTCTTTTGGTTTTTAAGAGGTTTTTTTAATTTTTATTTTTACTTTATTTTGCTTTATAATACTGTGTTGGTTTTGCCATACATTGACATGAATCAGCCACAGGTGTACATGATTTCCCAATCCTGAACCCCCTCCCACCTCCCACCCCATATCATCTCTCTGGATCATCCCCATGCACCAGCCCCAAGCATCCTGTATCTTGTATCGAACATAGACTGGCGAGTCATTTCTTACATGATAGTATACATGTTTCAATGCCATTCTCCCAAATAAAGAGGTTTTTTTTTTTTTTTTAATGTTTTATTGGGACCATCCCAAGGTAGACTGCATGTGCCAGTATCTTTGGCTCAAGGGCTGGATTTTATGTGGATGCAGCCATGTCTTTCCACAGGGTGTGCTGGCCACTATCATCTTGAGAGGGAGTATGGTTTGTGTTGGAGTAGATAAAGCCTGCTCAGGGTGTGAGGCAGGACTTCCTCTCTACTCCATGGCTTTCTCCACCCTGATCCCCAGTTGCTAGAGCAGAAGCCCTGAGGAGCAGACTTCACAGGTTCTGTCCCATTTAAGTGTGTGTGTTTCTTTCTCTTCACACCGGGGCCTTTGCAGGGGAGTGCTAAAGGACGTGAGGCTCACCTGCTTACAGAATAGTGTCTGTGTAGGCATCTGGGCTCCACTTCGGTGCAGAGCAATATTGTGTCTTTTCCCTGTTGTTTGTCATCCCAGATTTAGTGCCTGGGCAGGGGTAGAGTGTTTGCCGGGCTTGTTGGTCACAGGGGCTTAAGTAATTGGGCTGCCACGTGGGGTCTGAGCTGCCTCTGTGGCGCTGTTTGAGAATGTGCCAGTAATGGCTGCTGCTTTCCCACCAAGACCATACCTCAGGTCCCCTTTCAGCCTCTGTGTTGCTAGATCAAGTCTTTTCCCAGGATCTGGGTATCCCTAGATCCCACACTGAGCCCTGATGTGCAGTTAGTGGGACCAGGGTGTTCACCCAGTTCAGACTGGGGAGTGTGGAGAGACAGCAGCCTCTTGTGCAGATACTCTCCACTCTGTCTGTCGGCAGGTTAGTGCCCGAACGCTCTTGGCAAGTGGAGGCTAGACCTCTCCAGCCCTTTCATCTGTTCCAGGACTTCTCCCAGTGCCCTGTATGCTAGTATCTCCTCTGTGTAGAGCCCTAGATTTGGGATGCCCAGTCTGTGGCTTGACCTACTCACTCCCCAGAGTGAATAGGTCTACTCTTACCTTCTTCCTTGTTCCTCTTAGACCCTAGATCCCTCCCAGGGGCACAGTCTAGAAACGGTGCTTTTTTCCCCCATCCTACAAGTTATGTGGGAATCTTTCTTGCAGACTTGGTTGTATAGGAATTCTTTCAGTTCCCAGTTAGCTGACCATGAGAATTTTTCCACATTAACAATTGATGTATTTGTGGTGGGAGGTGAGATCACATCCTCTTATTCCACCATCTCAGTCCCCCTTTTGTGAAATCCTTTACTCTTGACCTTAACAAATTTAGTGAAACTCTATCCTAGGATACAATTCACCCCACTCCACTGCCAATCACATTTTATCTTGTTGGAACCCTGCATATACTCCATTTACTAGAGTGAAGGGAGGGTAGAATGAGCTGTCATTCTCAGAGGTTGGGACCACATAGGTCTTATTTCATAATTCTATTATGAACTGAGGTATCAGTGTGAAAAGAACTGCTCAACTTTCTTTCCTTCCTTTCACAACCATGTATCTCTATCACTTACCATTTCAGAACTGTCTGAGTAGCGTCTTATGTAATGAAATAGCAAATTATAAAAACCAAAGCATCTGTGGCATAACTGGGCATTCTCAGATAACTTCATTTCCCGTAGGGCTACTTTCAGGATGTTCTACTATCAAGCAACTACAAGATTAAATACCTACCATCCTATGCCCACCTCTGAAGCACTAAAGTATAATCTAGATTTTATGGAAGGTGTTATTAGAAGACTAGGAGGAAGGTAACCTGAACTCATAGTAGCAAAATTCATTGTCTTTCTTAATCAACTTGCCTCACAGTATTCCTCCTCCAATCACATCCTCACTTCTTCTCCTTTCTCCCTTGCAATCACTCTTTGCCGTGACACCCTACATAGCTCCACTCATCAAAGTTCCTTTGCGTTATTCAAATATATTCCCCAATAGAACAAACCCAGACCACCTTATTGTTCCTCAATATTTCTGTGCCCCCTCTAGAGGCCTGCCTTCATCTCAACACTGAATTTTAATGATTAGATGCAATGTCATAATTTGCTTTAAAATACCAAGAGGGAATCCATTCTTTTAAGACTGCTTCTGATTTATGATATTATTATTTTTTTTTAAAAAAAAGTGGAGATGCTTTCTGCATCTGTAAACTAAGAATGTAAATTCTGGTACTTTTCAGTGACTCCACAGATGTCATTAGCTAAACATTTTGTGTCCCCAAGGCTGGAGTTTCCCCTGGAGGTAAATGAAATATACAAAATTACAGTTGATGATCCAGATTAAAACTCTAGATGGTTTTAACCCTTTGTGGTACATTTTGCAAAAACCAAGTGTCTTCTGTTTCCTAAATTTATATGAAAACATATTTCACAACACTGAGAGTTCTGGCTTCTTTTTAAAAACCAAAAGGCACTGGTACATATTCCATACACCAACACTCACCAGGGTTTGAGAAGGCGCTGCCATATTTCTTGTGTGTATCTGATTTCTCAACCTCACTCCTCTTTTACTGTTTTCCACCTGGTCCCTTTGATAGCTTACTGTGAACAGTGTTGGATTCATGACCTCCAAAGATTTAGCTTCAGGACCAGGGACCAAGCTTGGTCACTCAAGAGCTTTTTATAGCACAGTTTTATAAAAAAGTATGAAAGGGACAGAGAAAGCCTCTGACATAGACATCAGAAGGGAGATGGAGACTGCCCCCCTCACTAGTGTTAGCAAGGGAGTTATATACTTTAATGTTATTAAAATAAATCAAAGAAGGTCTCATGGTTGTAAAGATCTTACTAGACCCACTCTCATAATTTACATTTTAAGATAACAGGATTCAGTTCAGTTCAGTTCAGTTCAGTCGCTCAGTCGTGTCCGACTCTTTGCGACCCCATGAATTGCAGCACGCCAGGCCTCCCTGTCCATCACCATCTCCCGGAGTTCACTCAGACTCATGTTCATCAAGTCAGTGATGCCATTCAGCCATCTCATCCTCTGTCGTCCTCTTCTCCTCCTGCCTCCAATCCCTCCCAGTATCAGAGTCTTTTCCAATGAGTCAACACTTCGCATGAGGTGGCCAAAGTACTGGAGTTTCAGCTTTAGCATCATTCCTTCCAAAGAAATCCCAGGGCTGATCTCCTTTAGAATGGACTGGTTGGATCTCCTTGCAGTCCAAGGAACTCTCAAGAGTCTTCTCCAACACCACAGTTCAAAAGCATCAGTTCTTCGGCGCTCAGCCTTCTTCACAGTCCAACTCTCACATCCATACATGACCACAGGAAAAACCATAGCCTTGACTAGACGGACCTTCGTTGGCAAAATAATGTCTCTGCTTTTGAATATACTGTCTAGGTTGGTCATAACTTTTCTTCAAAGGATTAAGCGTCTTTTAATTTTATGGCTGCAGTCACCATCTGCAGTGACTTTGGAGCCCCCCAAAATAAAGTCTGACACTGTTTCCACTGTTTCTCCATCTATTTCCCATGAAATGATGGGACCAGATGCCATGATCTTTGTTTTCTGAATGTTGAGCTTTAAACCAACTTTTTCACTCTCCTCTTCCACTTTCATCAAGAGCCTCTTTAGTTCTTCTTCACTTTCTGCCATAAGGGTGGTATCATCTGCATATCTGAGGTTATTGATATTTCTCCCAGCAATCAGGCAGGATACATTGTTGTTATATAATCCTCTGTACAGAGTTTAAACTGAGTTGTTTGTTGTGTAACCATCAGTTTAGAGCTAAAAGGAAAAAAAATGTTTTATGTGACTAAGACTAAGAATGTAAAGGAAAAGAAGATGTTTGTCCTTTCCTTCTGCTTGAGAATTCCAGACCCCTATCTCCTCCTTGAGAGCCCCAGACCCCTTTCTCCTCCTCGGGAACTCCAGACTTCTTATCAACCTGCCTAGGAATTGACTGTCTCATCTTTCAGTTGCTTTCATTGTTGGACTTGCTCCTACAGCCATTTACATTTACAACCCTCAGATTAGCAAAAACATTAGCAGGGACCTCTGCTCAATGTTATGTGATAGCCTGGATGGGAGGGGAGTTTGGGGGAGAATGGATACATGTATATGTATGGTTGAGTCACTCTGCTGCTGCACGTCTGAAACTATTAATAGCACAACTTTGTTAATCAGCTATATTCCAATATAAAATAAAAAGTTAAAAAAAAAATTAGAGAACCACTTACCATTAGATTGCTGACAAAGATTCGTCTCGTCGAAGCTATGGTTTTTCCAGTAGTCATGTATAGATGTGAGAATTGCTCTATAAAAAAAGCTGAGCGCTGAAGAATTGATGCTTTTGAACTGTGGTGTTGGAGAAAACTCTTCAGAGTCCCTTGGACTGAAAGGAGATCCAACCAGTCCATCCTGAAGGAAATCAGTCCTGAATATTAATTGGAAGGACTGATGTTGAAGCTGAAACTCCAATACTTTGGCCACCTGATACAAAGAACTAAATCATTGGAGAAGACCTCAGTGCTGGGGAAAGATTGAAGGCAGGAGGAGAAGGGGACAACAGAGGGTGAGATGGTTGGAAGGCATCACCGACTCAACGGACATGAGTTTGAGCAAGCTCCAGGAGTTGGTGATGGACAGGGAAGCCCGGCA
Source organism: Nanger dama (assembly GCA_917880005.1). Lineage (NCBI taxonomy): Eukaryota > Metazoa > Chordata > Mammalia > Artiodactyla > Bovidae > Nanger > Nanger dama. The sequence continues at coordinate 34,071,015 of CAKJTW010000016.1, read as the reverse complement.
TGCTGCAGTCCATGGGGTCACAAATAGTTAAACACGACTGAGCGACTGAACGAAAATACCATTAGATTATGAAAACTCCATAAAGGGGTATTTACGAGGGATTGCCATATATTAGGTTGTCTTGTCTTATGTTAGTCACTCAGTCCTGTTTTACTCTTTGCTATCCCATAGACTGTAGCCTGCCAAGCTCTCTGTCCAAAGAATTCCCCAAGCAAGAGTACTGGGTTGTCATTCCCTTCTCCAGGGGATCTTCCCAACCTAGACATCAAACTCAGTCTCCTGCATTGCAATAAGGTGGTACAAAAGTAATTTCAGTTTCAGACCCTGAATTTTAAATCATTATAGCTAGACTCAAGCACATCTTTACTAACTAAAACAGGAGCCATTACAATCAACACATTTTGTCAACAAGAAATAAGCTTGTTTATTCCTATAACATAAAAATCCATTCCTCCAGATTCCACAATCTGGAAAGCATTTTCTGCTTCCTGCTGGTGGTGGAAGTGTTTTCCCAATGCTTAAAGAAGTGGTAGTCAGTTGGCGAGAGGTCAGGTGAATATGGTGGAAGAGGTAAAACTTCATAGCTCAAATTTGTTCACCTTTTGAAGCATTGGTTGTGAGACGTATGGTTGGGCATTGTCACAAAGAGTTGGGCCCATTCTGTTGACCAGTGCTGGCTGCAGAAGTTGCAGTTTTTAGGGCATCTCATTGATTTGGTGAGTCTACTTCTCAGATGTAATGGTTTTCTTGGGATTCAGAAAGCTGTAGTGATCAGACTGGCAGCAGACCACCAAACAGTGACCATGACCTTTTTAGATGCAAGTTTGGCTTTGGGAAGTGTTTTTCTCGGTCCAAGCACTGAGCTGGTAGTCACCAGTTGTCATATAAAATCCACTTCTTATTGCACATCACAGTCTGATCAAGAAATGGTTCATTGTTGTTGCAAAAGATAAGAGATAACCCTTCAAAATGAAAGACTTCCCTGGTGGTTCAGACAGTAAAGTGTCTGCCTGCAATGTAGGAGACCCAGGTTTGATGCCTGGATTGGGAAGATCCTCTGGGGAAGGAAATGACAACCCACTCCAGTATTCTTGCCTGGAAAATCCCATGGACAGAGAAGCCTGGTAGGCTACAGTCCATCGGGTTGCAAAGAGTCACACATGACTGAGCAACTAAACTTTCACTTTCACTTCAAAATGATTTATTCAATTTTTGGTCAGCTTGTGAGGCACCAGCTTATCAAGGTTTTTACCTTTCCAGTTTGCTCCAAATGCCAAATTACCATAAATGGTAAACCTTGAGTTCTTTGGCAACTTCTCAGGTAGTTGTAAGAGGTTCAGATTTGATGATTGCTCTCAACTGCTAGGTGTCAAATTCCGATGACCCACTATGCTCCTCACCTTCAAGGATCTTGTCTCCTTTGCAAAACTTTTTGAATCACCGCTGCGCTGTATGGTTATAGCCATTTCTGGGCCAAATGCATTGTTGATGTTGTGAATTGTCTCTGCAGCTTTATAACCCATTTTGAACTTAAGAAAATCACTCAAATTTGCATTTTGTTTAACATCATTTCCAGAGTCTAAAATACATATAAAATAAACAAATAATAGGTCATTAGCAAAAAACATAAAGCTTGCACATTAAAATGATGTGTAACATAATCACATTTATTTAAAAATGTATTCCAATATCAAATGGCAAATTTCAGCAATGTAAACTGTAATTACTTTTGCACCAAACTAATATTTACATAGAAATAGACACATGTTCCCATGAAAATTTAAGACAAATGATACATGGTATATAAAAATATGCTAATATAGTTTAAAGCAATGGTACATTGCCATCTTAAATTGAATGTTATTTTACTTTAAATAAAAGCATTATATGAAATAATAAATGACTCACAAATTTAAAATTCGTTTGGGTAAAACATTAATGAACTCCATAAAATGTAAAATAATACACAGGACTCTGAATATTTAAAAAATTTTATTTAACCAAAGATATACTTATTTTTCCTCAAGTTCAAATATTTCTACCAATTAACATTTTTAATCAAAAGGATTATTTAGAGGGTTACTGCTGCTGCTGCTGCTGCTGCTAAGTCGCTTCAGCTGTGTCTGACTCTGCGACCCAGAAGATGGCAGCCCATGAGGCTCCCCAGTCCCTGGGATTCTCTAGGCAAGAAAACTGGAGTGGGTTGCCATTTCCTTTTCCAATGCATGAGAGTGAAAAGTGAAAGTGAAGTCGCTCAGTTGTATCTAACTCTTTGCAACCCCATGGACTGCAGCCTACCAGGCTCCTCCATCCATGGGATTTTCCAGGCAAGAGTACTGGAGTGGGGTGCCATTGCCTTCTCTGATTTAGAGGGTTACAATAAAAACATTAAATTATTAGGCCTACAGATCTCTGTTGCTGCATTTCATGGATGTTCTCATAATAAAGTGGTTTAAAAGATAAATTAATTGTATGCTTCCCTTTCAAGAGATAGACATGTGTGCCTTACTATAGCAACTACATACAATCCCAAATTTCTTATTATAGAAAAAAAAATCAATGACTTAAGTTATTTAAGATAATATATGGCTATTTATTTAGTCAATATTATTATAAAAACTGCTTTAAAAGTCAAATACCTTTTTAAAAAATGAGTATGCAAGAAATGAAGAAAGTGCTAGTAAAATCAGCTAGAGTGCCCTCTTCAGTGGCTCCAACATGTGTCTAGACTAATTATCTGTAAAATATAACCCACTCTGGCCAGTCATGCCTGCTGTAATTGTGCATGTTATGCTCCTAAAAAATAACACTAACCTTTGCAATTTCCTTTAAAATTAAAACAGCAGTTAACTTTCTTTCAGTTCAACTAAAGGTTTATGCCCTGGATTTTTCAGAAATGGTTCTGAATACTAAAGTGTAAATCAATGAGGGCTTTTTCCAAGAAAAACTGTCCAGTGAAATGTTATTTATCATTTGGGATTTATCTAAACAAGTGCCTGATCCACATTACAACCAGAAACGCATGTGACTCTTGTGGCTTTCTGTTTTGCCTCTTTAATTTTTGTCTCACGGATTCAAATGCTTTGTTTTTACAACTGAACAGAGTATTAGGGGTAGTTAGAAGGAAGAAGCAGAAAACACAAATCTAGGTCGAGGCAATAACAACATTCTCCTCTCTTCAAATTAATTTTTGTCTATTCAATTCTAATAGTTTCTGATTATATAGGCTGAGATTTCACTGTCTCACATAGGGTTGTATTGGTTTTGAAAGAAAATCGTGTGATTGAAAAACGCTTCCCATTTTGTATTCCACCCTTACTCACTTTATTATCTAGAATATAAAGCAGTCTTTTTCATAGGAAAACAAAAACTCAGTCCAAATACTGCTTCTAATACCCTCATCTCCTTTTTCCCTTTGAGCAAGGAATCAACAAAGAAATAAAATCATTTGGCTTTTTGTTTGTTTGTTTGTAGCCAAAGGACTGAAATAAAAATGAAGCTGCATGATATTTGCTAGCCAAAAGGGTTGGTTTTATATTTCACATTTAAAATTGGTCTCATGTTTTAGATATAAAAAGAATGTGCTATATTTTTTATCTCAGTTCTCTTGTTCCACTCACTGAACAATGGCATCAAAAGTTTGCCTCAGTGTGTCAAAAAATTACTTTTATTTTAGTTTAAAACCAGTAAATTGTAAGACATAATGTTTCATAATTCTCTGAATTTTGAGATCTGAAAAAACCATGACTATTTGTATTATTTTTTTCATGTAGCTGAGGTAGATACTAAAGGAAATCAGAATGTGTCACCCCAAAATATGCTACTTTGGTACACTGATTATTTTGAATTAAAGGCACTTATGAAATAGCAGGTTCAGGAAGTTCACTCTGACCCTCATTTTTCTTCCTAAAATCAATCAGGAAATAATATTCCCATGTGAAATGCATACTCCCTGTATCAGGAGAAAAGGAGACATTCTTAGTAGCCCAGAGGGAACACCAGAGGAAACATCAGACGAATGTTACTCCATTAATTTCTTCCCATATTTTTATCCAAAGGTTGCTACCCTTGGAAGCCTATAACTGCTTTCATTTGTCTTATCTTTTTTTTTTTTTTTTACAAATTGATTGTTTTTTGTTGAATTTTCTATATAAACTGCAATTATAAGTGTCATTTTGAGTTAATCTCAATTTCAGTTCCTCTCATGGGATGTGTGCCTCAGGGATTAATGACTTTCCTGTTTGTTTTTGTTGTTGTTGCTGTTAATTTTTCTTTTGTTACAGGAACCTCAGAATGGTAGGAGGAAAATTACTTTTTCTCCCCTAATTATTGAAATAGTTCTGTTGGATCCTATTTTAGCCAATTTGTTAGATAATCCCATTCACTCTGATGCATCTGGATTCCCTTTAAATAGAAACATTGTTAGAGATGGAAGAGGCTGACCTAAATACTCCTATAGTGACTGAAGAAACTAATTCCAAGCATATTGCAGTTTTTCCATTCAACTCCACTCACTTTGTGATTTTTCCATTTCCACCTCGCTTCAACCCCCCAATCTCCTATTTATTCATCATCTGTTCTCTCACTGAATCATCAAATAAAGAAATTCCAAGTAATTCTTAGCAACTAATCTGAATACATTTCAATGGCTTCTGCCACATGAAATATAGTTCCACAACTGAGAAACTCCACAATAACCACATTTAATTTGGAGATTAGATAGGGATGGACAAATAATGTGTTCACATCTCCATACTGGATTTTTCACTTTATTGACTATGTCTTCACAAGGTCAGTCAAGCAGTGGTAGCTGGACCTTTGTCTCATATACAAGCCTGATCCACTAAGGGCAGCTTCTAATGAATAGTAATACTCAAAACAACAACAGCACCTTGCATCCTTTTTCACAATGTTCAAACCATTTCTTTAAATATAGTTAGTATCTCCCTGTTTTCCAATAGATATTGACTATTTTCAGTTCAGTTCAATTCAGTCACGCAGTTGTGTCCAACTCTTTGCAACCCCATGGACTGTAGCACGCCAGGCCTCCCCTGCCCATCACTGACTCCCAGAGAATCTCAAACTCATCTCCATTGAGTCGGTGATGCCATCCAACCATCTCATCCTTCGTCATCCCCTTCTCCTCCCGCCTTCAACTTTCTCATCATCAAGGTCTTTTCTAATGGGTCAGCTCTTCACATCAGGTGGCCAAAGTACTGGTGTTTTAACTTGAGCATCAGTCCTTCCAGTGAACATTCAGGACTTATTTCCTTTAGGATGGACTGGTTTGGTCTTCTTGCAGTCCAAGTCACTCTTAAGAGTCTTCTCCAATACCACAGTTCAAAACAAGTGTGTAATTAATTTTGTAGGCAGCAAATATTACCGAGTGCATGACTGTTGAAATGTCATAGCTCCTTGTTCCTATTTTGCCAAGGGCTGATGTAAGCACTGAGTAGTAGAGAATATGATCATATTTGCTAACAAGGTAATCTAATGTCAGATTTTAGCTAGCATATCATTTTTCAGGTCATAATGTTCTTTCTCTGAATGGTTGGTTGATTTGCTATAGGTGTAACTATTTTGATACAAAGCTCACCCTTGATCTAACAGATTTTTCCCCTTGAAAGACTAGAATTCCCACCTTTCACTTGAAGACTATGATTTTTCAAAGGGGGCAAATATTTACATTTGTTCAGTTAGTCTGTTTTAGATAGAGCTATATGGATTCCAAAGCCTTCAAGAGTTGAAAAATTGTCTTAATCTGTGCCCCAAATATATGAGCTGACTTTATGTAGAGCCATATGAATCATATCAAATATATTTTTGCTTGAATTTTTTAAATTTTTATTCTGTGTTTCAAAAATTCCATGCTGTGTTTCATTCAACTGTACATCCTCAAGTTAGATATGGTCACTCCCAAAGCAATCGCCTTGCACTACTATTTGTCTGGAACTATTAACATGGTCGTCATCTTCCTGCTTTTGGGTGAATTGGAGAAAAGCATGCCCAAAGAGTCTGGGACACATATCCATTTTTTTCATGATAAAGCAAAAACAGAAAATGAAATATTTACTCTTTTTTTTTTGGGGGGAGAGTCAGAGAGAATGCTAGTTTTTATTTCACTTCTGTATCAAAGTTTCAGAAATTCATTTTTCAGTGTTAAATATTTTTATTCTAATTACTGAAAAATAAATTACAATAAAATGTGTATATGAGATAGCTATTCATCTAAATTACATAGATTTTTTTGTGTTTTCATTTATGCTCTTCAGTTAGTAAATAGGCCCTGATTTGATAGTATTCATTTATAATTCCTGAATGATATTTGATACATAATTGCTTCACTGATTCATATACAGGAAAAATTGTCTTCCACTGAGGAAAATTTTATTTTTAAGATTTTTTTTACAGAAATATATTTCCTAAAATCTTTGTGCCTAATCAGAAAGTTCAAATCATATCTCTCATTCCTTACCTCTTCCTTCCCCTCCCCTCTCTCTTGCTCATGTACTCTTATTACTTCACCATAGTCTTTAGAAAAGCTATAATGTGAAACACTATGTTCCTTATTGAGGGAGCAAAAATAATCTATGGTTTTAAATACGGTGGTGGTCTTATGACTATATCTTTATAAGAAGAAGTTGACTAAATCAAGTACTGTGACATAAACTGACCTTCTCTTTCAATCTGCAACCCAATGTTATTAAGGAGTCATTGTAGTAGTTCATTAACAGGTGTGTAAAAGGCTGTGTGATGTTAAAAAATAACTAAACTGAATTTTAAATCTTCAAATACTAATGTCAGATTTCTGATAAATAGGATTAAAATCAGTTCAATCTAAAGTCATCTAGATTACTAAGATTGATAACAGATGGATGAATATTTGAAAATAATACGGAGAAGGTAATGGCACCCCACTCCAGTACTCTTGCCTGGAGAATCCCATGGACAGAGGGAGCCCGGTGGGCTGCAGTCCATGGGGTCGCTACTAGTCAGACACGACTGAGCGACTTCATTTTCACTTTTCACTTTCATGCATTGGAGAAGGACATCGCAACCCACTCCAGTGTTCTTGCCAGGAGAACCCCAGGGCTGGGGAGCCTGGTGGGCTGCCGTCTATGGGGTTGCACAGAGTCGAACACGACTGAAGCGACTTAGCAGCAGTAGCAGCAGCAGCATGAAGTTTAAAAACAGAAGTGATTTGCTTAAATTTTTTTTTTCTTGAGAAATTACTATTATAGAGGGTGTGCTTAAATTCAACTCTTTTTCCCATGCTTAATTTTTCTTTTTTTTTTAACATCAATAACTCACAAATTAATTTACTTATTTCAAACTTTGTATTTATAAAAGAAACCCTTGATTTTATGCAGTAATTCTTTTCTTTATTGTACTTTTATCATGGCTAATTTCTTGCATCAATTGGTTCGAACATTTTCATTAACATTCAATGTTCCAAAAGATTACAATGGGGGAAAAAAAGCCTTTGAATGGTAACAATATGGACAGATGAGAAAACCTGCAGACAGTTATCCAAATATACCACTTTCCAGCTGTACAATGGCAATGTATGCCAAAAGTTCAGTATTTGAACAGAAAAAACTTGGTGATCACCTTCTTTATAGAAGATCTTATAAGACATTTTGCTGCACATAGACAGTTACATAAAATATTGACTTGAAGTATAACTTAAACACACATAACTAGCAGCTGGTAGTTTTTCCTTAAAGGAAAACAAGAGAATGACAGGAAATCTAAAACTTTCAAAAGTAACTATTAACGCATTAACTGCATTTTTTTCATCCTTCATAAAATTTTATCCATTGAAAACTGAAAATTTACTTTTGAAAACAGTTATTTTAAGGAATTCAAAGACTTAATGGAAGTTTATCTAGGAATAGTCCAATTCATAGGGTTAGAAAAAATACCACAGAATGCATGTGATTACTATTTCTGGGGCAGATGAATGGCTACAATTTCAGAATATTAAGTCCCTGAAATTGAACCTCAAGTAATTCCAGAAAGGATAAGTGCATAGTGTTGGGAGTATATCTTCCTTAGACCCTTGTAAGTAGGACTCAGTTTCTCAGCCTTATCTGTGCTTCCTGTGCACTATAGGATGTTTAGTAGCACCCCTGCCATCTGTCCAGTGGCACCTGCCATCCATATCTGTGACAACCTGCAATGTCTCCAGATATTGTCAATGTCCTCTGGTAGAGAAGGGCAAATCTGCCCCAGTTGAGAACCACTGAGCTAAAAGGGGGAAAGTAACAGCCATTAAAAATTAAAACATAAAAATCTAGAAATTTTAGTGATAATATTGCCTTACTTTAGGTTCTCTTCAAAGGCAACTCTGATGTAAGGATTTGATAACATGCAACTCCTTCCCCATGTTTTGGGGAAGTAGTCCCAGAAAGTACCAAAAGAGTTTTCAAGGCTTTGAAAAGTGAGACAGTGAAGGTAAGGCAGTAGAGGTTAATGAACAGATTACTGCTGTATGCCACTGGGGCTTAATCCTCCCAGAACCCCTGAGACATGCAGAAGAACATTCCTCAGTTTCGTTCCCCTGAAAGTGTGGGACATGATGGTTAGAGTCACCAACTTCCCTCCCTAGTTACTTAAAACCACTCCTGAGGTTGCTGATTCTCTGATATTTAATGCCTGCCTTGTGGGAGAAGCTGGTCATTACCTGTGGCCAGAGAAAGCCCCCAGGGAGAGTGGCAGGTGTTTACAGCAGGGAGCTTTTGGTATTTATAGCATTGGTTCTCAAAGTATGGTCCCTGCACCACGAATATCAATTATCTGAGAACTTATTGTGTGGATGCATGTTAAGTTGCTTCAGTCATGTTTGACTCTTGGCTGTAGCCTACTAGGCTCCTCTGTCCATGGGATTCTCTAGGCAAGTGGGTTGCCATGTCCTCCTCCAGGGATCTTCCTGACCTAAAGATGGAACTGCATCTCTTATGTCTCCTGCATTGGCAAATGGGTTCTTTACCACTAGCACCACCTGGCGTGTAGATTCTCAAGCAGCACCCAAGACCTAGAGCAAGAATGCTAGGGTTGTGGTCCAGTATTCTGTATTTTACTAAGTACTCCAGATAATTCCAGTGCCACTCAATGTGTTAGACACTGGTCTAGGGAGAAGTTCTCAACCAAGGGAAATTTTATTTACCAGGGGTCATTTGTCAATGTCTGCAGACATTGCTGGTTGTTATAACTTGGAGAGGGAGGGTAATACTAACTAGGGGATAAGGTCTGGAATTCTGTGAAACACTCTACAAGGAAGAAGACAGCTCCACCTAAAGATTAACTTGCATAAAATGTCAAATAACTCTAAAGCTTTGAAAACTTGGTTTAGGTGAACTAGGAATGATGAAAAAATAAGGGCAGGGCATCAACAGTAGCTCCCATATTATGAGCGTCACTTTTTGTGTGTTTGTCTAATTCTCTTCCAAGTGCTGTTGTGTTTTCAACATTGCCAACATCAGAAACAATCAGTTAATTCATCCAGATTACATGCATATACTGTTGTTTGCTTTATGTCTTTTCACTCTGATAAGACAGTTGCACTCAGTAAGCTTCCTTTTCACTGCTCTTAGACTACTCTCCTTGGAATGTCCTTTTCTCTTAAGGGAGACAACATGCTCTTGCAGAAATCCCTTATCTTTCTTTGCTGTATATAGCTAAAATTGCTGTCACCATCCTGGTGCCTCCTGTCATGTTTTATCTAGTGATTTCTAACCTAAGGGCTCCCTTCAGGAACACAAGTTCCCTTCCCTGTGAGCAGAATGCTGTCTTATCATCAGTCCTCACAGTTTCCAGCTCTTCTAAACCTCAGAAAAGGTATAAGCATTAATACTTCCTCTCTGATTTTAGTTCCTCATTTTCAGGCAAATGAAGCTGCTACTGAGAAACTCTGATATCGTCCAACTTTATAACAAGGCACCTTAAATACAATCATAGTTTCTAATGTCCCTTGGAAATTACTTCAGGGTAGCATGTTCATTTAGAATGCATAGATTCCCACACAGTAATGTGCTGTCCTCACTGTTGCTGTAAACACCAGTGGTCAACATTCATTCTGTTTCAAGCAGGGTGTGGTAAGTATGTTACAAACTGTGTTAGACAGATTTTTAGCCCCCACAACTTTGCCTCTGGTGTTACCTCTGTGAATGTGTACATAGCACAGTATAGTTGACAGATGTGATGAACATTACTGATCAGTTGACCTTAAAACAGCTATGGTAGCCTGAATCATCCAGGGAACACCAATATAATCACATAAGCATACAACTGAAAGAGGAAGTCAGGGAGAGTCTGCAGAAGAGAAGTCAGAGGGATGTTAAGCACAGGAAAGATTCCATGTGCTGCTTCTAGCTTTTAAGATAAACGGGGCACAATCCAGGGAATGAAGGTGTCCTTGCTCCTGTTAAAAAATTCATTTCACTTAGTACAAGATAACAGTACTGGTACAATAGTAGGTTTTATGGATATGGGTCTTCTTTCATTCTTTCTCTAGATTCTTCCACATAGAACACTAGATTAATTCTTTTGAAGCAACTGATTCTCTCAAGTCAACATTAAAACCTCCCCACAAAGATACTTTAAAAAGTGAAGCATTTGCCTTGATGTTATGCAATGTTGAAGGATCTTTTTCTTCATTTCTCAGGTTCTTATTTAAATTGTCAGTTTGCACAGTGGATATCCTAAGGCCTTTTGTATAAATACAAGTGTACTTAATTCAGCAGGAGAAATGTGAGAGTGAACACATTAAGTGCTACACATTTTTATTTCACATATAATGCCTAGAGAAAAGGAAAAGCTACCAAAGAGGTTGAAAAATGAAGATGAATAAAGAAAATATGTTCAAGACAGAATAAGAGTCTGGGACCAGCTGTTGCTGAACAAACATTTATTGTTTCCATCCATCTGAGGTTTTGTAGAAAATAGAAAGGCACCAAATAGGAAATGCATATCTGATAATCAAATATGCAAAGCTTCTGACTCCTGAGGATAATTCTTTCCCAGGGAAACACTTGAACCTATTTAAGTAACATAAATAACTCAAAGCTTATATTGGGATAAAAGGAACAGAGCTCAGATCTCACACAAGCAGACCAAGAAATAAACTCCATGTTATTTTGGCAAGGACACCCACTAGTAACTTCAGGATTTTTCTAGTTTGTCTTAAGTTTGAGAGTTTGAATTATTTTGCTGGTAAGCTGAGCAGTTTGGAGATCTGACCCTTTTTAAGAATCTATCCTGCCACCTCCTTGACCTACACCATCTTCATCTCCCACCTGGCTCACTTCAGAGCCTGCATGTATATTTCCTACTTCCACACTTGACTCTGTAAACTGGCTGCAACATACTAGCCAGAACAATCCATTTAAAATGAAAGCATATTGGGCCATTTCTCTCACCCACTGGATTCCCATTTCATTCAAAAACAATATCTAGTTCTTCAAACACACCAGTCTGCCCCACCTCCTTCACCAGTTGCCTCCTTGACCTCAGTCTTTACTATTCTCTCTTTAGTTTAACTCTACTCCAGACCCCTCTGTCACTTAGTTGTTCTTCAAACGGTCAGGGAAGCTTCTACTTAAGGTTTTCTTACTTCCTGTGCAACTCTTCCTCTACTTGCCTGATTCTTTGTTCAAATGTTCAAATTTCTTAAAGCAACCTGACCTCACACTCACACTGACAAACACAACCTATCATATTACACCTGATTCCTCTTATGCTGCTTTAGTTCTTATTTTGCCTCATACTATCCATCAACTTATACCATACCATATAATTCACTTAGATTTTTTGCTAGTTGTCTCATTTCTTCCTCTAGAATTGAAAGTCTAAGAGGAGAAGGTCTTTGCAAATACATAGAACAGTGCTCTCCAATATAAATATGGGAGCCACATATGTAATTTAAAGTTTTCTGGAAGCTTCATTTAAAAAAGTATAAGGCAACAGGTAAACTAAATGTAAAATATATTTATCATGTGTAAAACCATAATATAATTCTGAAATATGATTTCCACATGTGGCACTGGCCACATTTCAAGTGCTCAACAGCTGCACATGGCTATGGACAAGGGCACTGGATAGTCCAAATTGGGAACAATCCTGACACATAGTTACTTCTGAATGTGTTGATTCAATCTGTTGGGGGGGTAGTAAATACATGAGATTCTGAGTGTCCTGTGTGATGTTATCTGTACTGTGACAATTGACCCCTGTTCTGTCCTTGTCTTGGTCCACCTCTCAGTATGACAGATTCAGTACTCTCTTCTGTAGTCCATCACTGGTCACTGTGCTTATAAGTTACTGTTAGAGGTTTCCCTTCTAAGTCCTCCAAAATGACTAAATTCTCTAAGTTTATTTTCTAAGATATATCAGCCAAAGTTTCTGTCTGTGCCCTACCCATATTCTTGACCCGTAGTTCCTATAAGAACCTATTTTCTCCTAACTGTAAAATCCTACATTTCTTTCCCTGAGGATATTTTCTTTCCACTGGAGGGCATTTTGCTACAATAAACCATATGCTGAAAGTGTTGCAGATCTGATCCCCCACTGAAAGCCTCTTCAACCAATGACTCATGAGATCTGGTGTACATACTTAAGAGTATTTGTGGATAAATCCTTGCCCATTGGGTGGTATAACTTTAGCTGTGTGTTTCATCCTGTATCAGAATTTCCACAAAAGTGTCAAGTTCCAATTACTCATGTGATAGATGATTTGAAATGCAACCTTTATTGGTTGTCTTTCCTTCCCTTTCATACTTCTCCACTCTTTCAGCAGTTTCTAAAATCATTTCCCAGGAGTTCAAATCCTTATCTTGCATTCAAATCCTTGTCTTACAATCTGCTATGAAGGAATCCCATCTAAGATATATCCTCTGAAAAAGGTCTCCATGAAACAGTGATACAAATGAAAATTATTCTAGTGCCCTAGAAATAAACATTGAATTCAAGGAATAAACTTAAGAATCAGGTAAAATCTATGTTTGATACACTGATCATGTCTTCTGATTAAGAATAGCAAGTACAGGAGGGAGAACAAGATGGCAGAGGAGTAGGTGGATGTGGAGTACATCTCTCTCCATGGATACATCAGGAATACACCTTGAGACACAGAAGTGCATGCAGAACACCAGACTGAGCATGGACAGGAGGACCTGACCAGTGGCAAAGAATATATAGAATCATGAAAAACTTGGAAGGACAAAGGAACTAGGGGGAAAAACAGGAGTATTAGTAGGACTGGACCTACCCTCGGTGGGTGGGGGAAATGAAGCAGGGGTCTGATCCCCACAGCGAGACAATTGTCTGAGTCAGAGGAGGAACATTTAAGGCTGAGAGTGAAACAGTTGATGTGTGGCAGCTTAATGGAATGAGAATCAGACAGTCCTTGCAGCAGCCATACATATGCCAGACAGGAACACTGGTCTCCTGCAAGGGGCAGTAGCTGGGAGCTGGAGTTTAGGGATTGTGGAGCAGACTGCTGTTGACTGCAGAGAGAAGGATTGAGGGGATGTGAGGGAGGAGATCATGGTGGCAAATGCCTGTGAAGGAAAGTCAAGCAGCCATGGAAGCAAGGTGATAGTGCTGAGTCGCACGTAGAGGGTGGAGCCATCACCATAGACTCACTCTCTCCACAAGCCAACAATAGAGAGGCTGGCCCATCAAATGCCTGACACACTGAACTACAGAGTAGGACCCCCCTACCCCGGCCCCAGGGTGCCCCTTTAAGTGCCTGATACACCAATCTACAGAGTAGGACCCCAGGCAAGGGATCCCTCTGATTGCCTGAACAGGCAGAGCTACAGAGAAAGACTGGCCAGAGGCCTTCTGATTGCCAGCTAAAGGAGGCTCAAAAGAGACTCTGATAGGGCCACAACTCCTGCCGTGGAGCCAGTTTGTGTCCCTGAACACTTGGTGCTGCCAGGGTCCCTGCAAGCCAAGCAGCTGCATCACCTTCATGCTCAACTCTCACTGGGGCAGAGTTGCCACAGGCAAAAAAAAAAAAAAAGTCTTGTGTTTATGCACAGGGTCGCTGTGTTTATGCACTTGTGTTTATGCACAGGGTCGCTTCGGTCCTATCTGACTCTGTGCCACCCTATAGACTGTGGCCTGCCAGGCTTCTCTGTCAGAGAAGGGGTTCTCCAGGCAAGAATACTGGAGCGTATTGGCCAATACTGGTTGCCATACCCTCCTGGAGCACTATATTTCCTGCTGCCCTAGCCGCTAACCCCCTGAGTTCCTGGTGCTGCCAGAACCCCTGCAACCCAAGCAGCTGCACCACTTCCACACCTGGCCCTCAAAGGGTCAAACCCAAGCCCTTCAGGGCAGCCTCAGGAGCTAAACCCCATTGGACAACCCACATGTTGAGGTGGAAATAAAACCACGATTGAAATCCAGGGGCAGTGTGGCTAAGGAAGAAGACCCCAAACCTTCCCACCAGCTGTACAACCTGCAGATTAAATCCATACAATCAACTAAGCAGACTGTGTCTATAAATATCTAAAAGGCCATTGAGAGGTCTCACAAAAGAAAACGCACTAGCTCTGATAGCTGTGGACATTGGAGGCAAGAACATGCAGGAGTAGGACCAGATTAGAATCTAAGCTGCCCCCACAGCAGGTCCAGAGATCAGCACAGTGTTGGAGAGCATCCTAGGGAGATAAGATAGACTGTGATTCCCAGCACGGAAAGGACTCTGACAAGAGTGACTCAAGAAAAACATTTATTATTATTATTTTTTGACTTGTTTTGTAGATTATTTTGGATTTTCATTCATTTTTTTCTTTTCCCCCTCTCTGTTGTAGTTGTTGATTTTATTGGAACTAAGAAATCCAATTAAGCTTTTGAGCTTTTTTTTTTTACTCAGTCACATTTTCTATTGTTGTCATAAACCTCTGCCTCTGATTGGGTTTCTGCAGATCTGTGGAGTTTCCCTCTTTTTTTTCTTCTTTCCTTTTCTCTCTTTTTAATTTTGATTTTTAAAACTATTATTACTTTTTCTACATTTATTCTTTTGTTTGCTTTTGCTATTGTTATTTTCCCCTTGCAGTTAATCTTTAACATATATAAAGCTTTATCTACCTCTATTTAACTTTGCATATCTATTCTTTCTTTCTTTTCTTTCCTTTCCTCTCAACATATTTGTTAGTTTTATTTTCATTGCTTTATTCCCCACTTGGCACCTTGCTTTAGTTTTGTTTTCCAGTTTGTGCTTAACTTAGTTTAGTTCTTAACTGATAAATAAATTTTGATTTCTTTTGTTCGCCAGATCAATCTACTGTACTTTATTTTTGTTGGACTGTTTTCACTTTGCTCATGGGTGTAAATATATATGTGTATATTCCATTATTTTAATTATTATTTGCCTAATTTTGTAACTACCATTTGTCTGGGGTTTGTCTTTGGTTTCTCATTTTTGGATATTTGTTTTACTCTCTCTTAATGTCATAACAAATCACTTGTGGAACCTTTGTTCCTGACCATAGATCAAACCCTGAGCCTTTAGAGTGGGAGTACTGACTCCAAGACTCTATACTACTAGAGAACTAACCCTATGGAGTATCAAATAGTGAGAACTCACACAAAGGAAACCACTTGAATACAAGACCTGGCATCACCCAACCAACAGAAGCACCCTGTGCAGGATGCCTCATCTAAACAGCAAACAAAACTAAAATACAAATCCAATCATCAACAAACAGGATGTACCACCTCTCCCAGCCTTGCCCATCAGAGAAAAAAACAAACAAACAAAAACTCAGCCCATTATACAAAGCTCGTAAAAACCACTGGACTACTGGACCTTAGGAGGATAGAAATGACAAGGAAGAAAGAATTCAACATTCTTCAAGAAAGTAATTCAGTTTTCCTTGAAGCCTGGGAAAAGGAGACCTCAAACACAATAACTTAAAAAAAAAAAAAGGAGGGAAAGACAGAGAAATATTGCACAAATGAAGGGACAAACTAGAAACACAGAAGTCCAAATAAATTAAGAGGAAATAGGAAAATTACCTGAAAAAGAATTCAGAATAATGATAGTAAAGATGATCAAAACCTTGAAAACAAAATAGAGGAAAAGCAAGAATCAATTAAGAAAGGTCTAGAAGAATTAAAGAATAAGCATACAGATACAAACAATACAATTACTGAAATTAAAAATACTCTAGAAGGAATCAATGGCAGAATATCTGAGCAGAACAAATCAGTGAACTGGAAGAAAAATGGTGGAAATAACTTCTGAAGAGCAGAATAAAGTAAAAATGAAAAGAGCCAAGGACAGTGTGAGAGACCTCTGGGACCATATCAAATGCACCAACATTCAAATTATAGGGGTCCCAGAAGAAGAAGAGAAAAAGAAAGGGTATGAGAAAAATTTTGAAGAGATTATAGTTGAGAGTTTCCTCACAATGGAAAAGGAAATAGCCAATCAAGTCCAAGGGGCACAAAGAATCCCGTACAGGATAAACCCAAGGAGAAACATGCCAAGACACATACTAATCAAACTAACAAAGACTAAACACAAAGAAAGAACATTAAGAGCAGCAAGGAGAAGTAACCAGTAACATACAGGGAAACGCCATATGCTTAACGCTGATCTTTCACAGAAACTCTGCTGGCCAGAAGGGAATGGCAGGATATATTTAAAGTACTGAAAGGGGAAAACCTACAACCAAGATTAGTGTACCCAGCAAGGATCTCATTCAATATTGATGGAGAAATAAAAAAAGATTTCTGACAAGCAAAAGTTAAGATAATTCAGTACTACAAAACCAGTTCAGTTCAGTCGCTCAGTTGTGTCCGACTCTTTGCGACCCCATGAATCACAGCACGCCAGGCCTCCCTGTCCATCATCAACTCCCAGAGTCTACCTAAACCCATGTCTATCAAGTCGGTGATGCCATCCCGCCATCTTATCCTCTGATTTCCCTTCTCTCTTGCCCCTAATCCTTCCCAGCATTAGGGTCTTTTCCAATGAGTCAACTTCTCATGAGGTGGCCAAAGTATTAGAGTTTCAGCTTCAACATCAGTCCTTCCAATGAACACCCAAAACTGATCGCCTTTAGGATGGTCTGGTTGGATCTCCTTTCAGTCCAAAGGACTCGCAAGAGTCTTCTCCAACACCACAGTTCAAAAGCATCAATTCTTCAGCACTCAGTTTTCTTCACAGTCCAACTCTCACATCCATACATGACCACTGGAAAAACCATAGCCTTGACTAGACAGACCTTTGTTGGCAAAACAATGTCTCTGCTTTTGAATATGCTATCTAGGTTGGTCATAACTTTCCTTCCAAGGAGTAAACGTCTTTTAATTTCATGGCTGCAGTCACCATCTGCAGTAAATTTGGAGCCCCCAAAATAAAGTCTGACACTGTATCCACTGTTTCCCCACCTATTTCCCATGAAGTGATGGGACGAGATGCAATGATCTTTGTTTTCTGAATGTTGAGCTTTAAGCCAACTTTTTCACTCTCCTCTTTCACTTTCATCAAGAGGCTCCTTAGTTCCTCTTCACTTTCTGTCATAAGGGTGGTGTCATCTGCATATCTGAGGTTATTGATATTTCTCCTGGCAATCTTGATTCCAGCTTGTGCTTCTTCCAGCCCAGTGTTTCTCATGATGTATTCTGCATATAAGTTAAATAAGCAGGGTGACAATATACAGCCTTGACATGCTCCTTTTCCTATTTGGAACCAGTCTGTTGTTCCATGTCCAGGTCTAACTGTTGCTTCCTGACCTGCATACAGATTTCTCAAGAGGCAGGTCAGGTGGTCTGGTATTCCCATCTCTTTTAGAATTTTCCACAGTTTATTGTATCCACACAGTCAAAGGCTTTGGCATAGTCAATAAAGCAGTAATAGAGGTTTTTCTGGAACTCTCTTGCTTTTTCCATGATCCAGCAGATGTTGGCAATTTGATCTCTGGTTCCTCTGCCTTTTCTAAAACCAGCTTGAACATGTGGACGTTCCTGGTTTATGTATTGCTGCAGCCTGGCTTGGAGAATTTTGAGCATTACTTTGCTAGCATGTGAGATGAGTGCAATTGTGCAGTAGTTTGAGCATTCTTTGGCATTGCCTTTCTTTGGGATTGGAATGAAAATGAACCTTTTCCAGTCCTGTGGCCACTGCTGAGTTTTCCAAATTTGCTGGCATATTGAGTGCAACACTTTCACAGCATCATCTTTCAGGATTTGAAATAGCTCAACTGGAATTCCATCACCTCCACTAGCTTTGTTCATAGTGATGCTTTCTAAGGTCCACTTGACTTCACATTCCAGGATGTCTGGCTCTAGGTGAGTAACCTCACCATCATGATTATCTGGGTCTTGAAGATCTTTTTGTACAGTTCTTCTGTGTATGCTTGCCACCTCTTCTTAATATCTTCTGCTTCTGTTAGGCCCATACCATTTCTGTCCTTTGTCTAGCCCATATTTGCCTGAAATGTTCCCTTGGTATCTCTAATTTTCTTGAAGAAATCTCTATTCTTTCTCATTCTGTTGTTTTCTTCTATTTCTTTGCATTGATCCCTGAGGAAGACTTTTTTTAAATCTCTCCTTGCTATTCTTTGGAACTCCACATTCAAATGGGAATATCTTTCCTTTTCTCCTTTGTTTTTTACTTCTCTTCTTTTTACAGCTATTTGTAAGACCTCCTCCAACAGCCATTTTGCTTTTTTGCATTTCTCTTCCATGGAGATGGTCTTAATCCCTGTCTCCCCTACAATGTCAGGAACCTCCGCCCATAGTTCATCAGGCACTCTGTCTATCAGATCTAGTCCCATAAATCTATTTCTCACTTCCACTTCATAATTATAAGGAATTCGATTTAGGTCATACCTGAATGGTCTAGTGGTTTTCCTACTTTCTCCAATTTAAGTCTGAATTTGAGGCAGTAAGGAGTTCATGATCTGATCCACAGTCAGCTCCTGGTCTTGTTTTTGCTGACTGTATAGAGCTTCTCCATCTTTGGCTGCAAAGAAAATAATCAATCTGATTTTGGTGTTGACCATCTAGTGTTGTCCATGTGTAGAGTCTTCTCTTGTGTTGTTGGAAGATGTTTGTTATGACCAGTGTGTTCTCTTGGCAAAGCCTGCTTCAGTCTGTACTCCAGGGCCAAATTTGCCTGTTATTCTAAGTGTTTCCTGACTACCTACTTTTGCTTTCCAGTCCCCTATAATGAAAAGGACATCATTTGGGGTTTTAGTTCTAAAAGGTCTTTATGTCTTCATAGAACCATTCAACTTCAGCTTCTTCAGTGTTACTGGTTGGGGCATAAGTTTGGATTACCATGATATTGAATTGTTTGGCTTGTAAACGAACAGAGTTCATTCTGTCTTTTTGAGATTTCATCCAAGTACTGCATTTTGGACTCTTTTATTGACTATGATGACCACTACTTCTAAGGGATTCCTGCCCACTGTATTAGATATAATGGTCATCTGAGTTAAATTCACCCATTCCAGTCCATTTTAGTTCGCTGATTCTGAGAATGTCGACGTTAACTCTTGCCATCTCCTGTCTGACCACTTCCAATTTGCCTTGATTCATGGACCTAACATTCCATGTTCCCATGCAGTATTACTCTTTATAGCATTGGACCTTGCTTCTATGACCAATCACATCCACAACTGGGTATTGTTTTTTCTTTGGCTCCATCCCTTTATTCTTTCTGGAGTTATTTTCTCCAGTGATCTCCAGTAGCATATTGGGCATCTACCGACCTGGGGAGTTCATCACCAAACCAGCTTTACAAAAATGTTAAATGGACCTATATAGTCAAGAAATACAGCAGAAGAAAAAAGATCTACAAAATCAAGACCAGACAATTAGAAAATGGCAGTAGGAACATATATATTAATAATTACTTTAAATGCAAATGGATTAAATACTCCTATCAAAAGACACAGATTGGCTGAATGGATACAAAAACAAGACCCATATATATGCTGTCTACAAGAAACCCACTTCAGACCTCAAGACACATATAGCCTGAAAGTCAGAGGATGGAAAAATACATTCCATGCGAATGGGAAGCAAAAGTTTGAAAAAGTAAAGCAAAAGCAAAAAATTGCTACTGGAGCAGCAATCCTCATATCAGACAAAATAGACCTTAAAATAAAGATTACAAAAGATAAGGAAGGACACTACATAATGACCAAGGGATCAATCCAAGAGGAAGACATAACAATTGTAAATATCTATGCACCCAACATAGAAGCACCTCAAAACATAAGACAAACACTAACAGACATTAAAGGAGAAATTGACAGTAACACAATAATAGTAGGAGACTTTAACACCCAACTCACACCAATGGACAGATCATCAGAACAGAAAATTAATAAGTAAACACAAGTCTTAAATGATACATTAGATGAGATGGATCTCACTGATATCTTTAGGACATTTCATCCAAATGCAGAAAAATACACCTTCTTCTCAAGTGCACATGGGACATTCTCCAGGATAGACCACATCTTGGGTCACAAATCAAACCTTAGTAAAGTTAAGAAAATCAAAATTATATCAAGCATTTTCTTTGACCACAATGCTATGAGACTAGATATCAATTACAGGAAAAAAGGTAAGAAACACAAACACATGGAGATTAAAAAACACATTTCTAAATAACCAACAGGTTACTGAAGAAATTAAAAAGGAAATCAAGAAATTTCTAGAAAAAATGATAATGAAAACATGACAACTCAAAACCAATGAGATGCAGCAAAAGCAGTCCTAAAAGGGAAGTTTATAGCAATACAATCCTACCTCAAGAAACAAGAAAAACATTGCATAAACAACCTAACTTTACAAATAAAGCAACTAGAAAAAGAAGAAAAAAAACACAAAATTAGTAGAAGGAAAGAAATTATAAAGATCTGAGCAGAAATAAATGAAAAAGAAATGAAAGAAACAATAGTAAAGATTAATAAAAACTAAAAGCTGGTTCTTTGAGAAGATAAAATTTACAAACTGTTAGCCAGACTCATCAAGAAAAAAAGAGAGAAGAATCAAATCAACAAAATTAGAAATGAAAAAAGGTTACAACAGACAATGCAGAAATACAAAGGATTATCAGAGACTATTATGAATAACTATATGGCAATAAAACAGATAACCTGGAAGAAATGGACAGATTCTTAGAAAAGTTCAGTCTTCCAAGACTGAACCAGGAAGATATAGAAATTAAGAAGAACGCAATTACAAGCACTGAAATTGAAGCTGTGATCAAAAGTCTCCCCAAAAACAACAGCCCAGGACCATATGTCTTCACAGGAGAATTCTATCAAACATTTATAGAAGAGCTAATGCCTATCCTTCTAAAACTCTTTCAAAAAATTGCAGAGGAAGGAACACTTCCAAACTCATTCTATGAGGCCACCATCACCCTGATACCAAAACCAGACAAAGACAACACAAAAAAAGAAAAGTATAGGCCAATATCACTGATGAACATAGATGCAAAATTCCTCAACGAAATTTTAGCAAACAGAATTCAGCAACACATCAAAAAGCTCATACAGCATGATCAAGTTGGGTTTTTTCCAGGGATGCAAGGATTCTTCGATATATGGAAGTCAATCAATGTGATACACCATATTAACAAAATTAAAGATAAAACTAAATGATCATCTCATTCAATGCAGAAAAAGCTTTTGACAAATTTCAGCACCTATTTATGATTAAAACTCTTTAAAAAATGGGCATAGAAGGAACCTACTTGAACATAGTAAAGGCCATATATGATAAGCCTACAGCAAACATTATTCTCAATGATGAAAAACTGAAAACATTGCTCCTAAGATCAGGAGCAAGACAAGGGTGTCCACTTTCACCACTGTTATTTAACATAATTCTGGAAGTCCTAGCTACAGTAATCAGAGAAGAAAAAGAAATAACAAGAATCCAGATTGGAAAAGAAGAAGTAAAGCTCTCATAGTTTGCAGATGATATGAAACTGTACATAGAAAACCCTAAAGATGCTATCAGAAAATTACTAGAGCTAATCAGTAAATTTAGCAAAGTTGTAGGATACAAAATCAATATACAAAACATCACTTACATTTATATATACTAACAATAAAAAATCAGAAATAGAAATTAAGGAATCAATCCCATTCACCATTGCCACAAAAAGAATTAAATATCTAGGAATAAACTTATCTAAGGAGACAGAAGAACTGTATACAGAAAATTATAAGACACTAATGAAAGAAATCAAAGATGACATAAACAGATGGAGATAGTCCATGTTCGTGGGTAGGAAAAATCGATATTGTGAAAATGAGTATAACACCAAATGTAATCTACAGATTTAATGCAATCCCTATCAAATTGCCAGTGGCATTTTTCACAGAACTAGAAAATTTCACAAAACTAAAAATTTCACAATTCATATGGAAACACAAAAGACCTCGAATAGCCAAAGCAGTCCTGAGAAAGAAGAATGGAGCTGGAGGAATCAAGCTTCCTGACTTCAGGTTATACTACAAAGCTACAGTCATCAAGACAGTATGGTACTGGCACAAAAACAGAAATATAAACCAAGGGAACAAGACAGAAACCCAGAAATAAACCCATGCACTTATGGGTACCTTATTTTTGACAAAGGAGGCAAGAATATACAGTGGGGCAAAGACAGCCTCTTCAATAAATGGTGCTACATGTAAAAGACTGAAATTAGACTACTTTCTAACACCATACACAAAGATAAACTCAAAATGGATTAAAGACCTAAATGTAAGACCAGGAACTATAAAAAAACTCGTAGAGGAAAACATAGGCAGAGCACTCGATGACATAAATCAAAGCAAGATATTCTATGGCCCACCTCCTAGAGTAATGGAAATAAAAACAAAACTAAACAAGTGGGACCTGATTAAACTTAAAAGCTTTTGCACAGCAAAGGAAACTATAAGCAAGGTGAAAAGACGACTCTCAGAATGGGAGAAAATAATAGCAAATGAAACAACTGACAAAGGATTAATTTCAAAAATATACAAGCAGCTCATACAACTCAATGCCAGAAAAACAAACAACCCAATCAAAAGGTGGGAAAAGACCTAAATAGACATTTTTCCAAAGAAGACATACAGATGGCTAACAAACACATGGAAAGATGCTCAACATCACTCATTATTAGAGAGATGCAAATCAAAACTACAATGAGATATCACCTCACACCGGTCAGAATGGCCCTCATCAAAAAATCTACAAACAATAAATACTGAAAAGGGTGTGGAGAAAAGGGAACATTCTTGCACTGTTGGTGGAAATGTAAATTGATACAGCCACTATGGAAGATGGTATGGAGATTCCTTTAAAAAGTAGGAATAAAACCACCACATGAGCCAGGAATCCCACTCCTAGTCATATACCCTGAGGAAAACAAAATTGAAAGAGATACATGTACCCCATTGTTCATTGCAACACTACTTACAATAGCTAGAACATGGAAGGAACCCAGATATCCACTGACAGATGAATGGATAGACAAGTTGTGGTATATCTACACAATGGAATATTACTCAGCCATAAAAAGAAATGTTTCTGAGACAGTTCTAATGAAGTAGATGAACCTAGAACCTGTTATATAGAGTGAAATGAGTCAGAAAGAGAAAGATAAATACCATATTCTAACACTTATATACAGAATCTAGAAAAATGGTACTGAAGAATTTATTTGCAGGGCAACAATGGAAAACCAGACTTAGAGAATAGACTTATGAAAATGAGGAGAAGAGAGGAGAGAGTGAGATGTATGGAAAGAGTAACATGGAAACTTACATAACCATATGTAAAAAAGCCAACAGGAATTTGCTGTATGACTCAGGAAACTCAAACAGGTGCTCTGTATCAACCTAGAGGGATGGGATGAGGAGGGAGATGGAAGGGAGTTCCAAAGGGAGGGAATGTAAGTACAACCTATGGCTGATTCATGCTGAGGTTTGACAGAAAACAGAAAAATTCTGTAAAGCAATTATCCTTCAATAAAAATTAAATTAATTTAAAAAAAAGAATAGCAAGTACAATAGAAGAAATTATTATAAGGTACTTGTAGAGAGAGGAATTGGAACTCCATTCAATGAATATATATAACAAATTCATTGTCAAAGTTGGTTAAAATAAGCAAAGATGGCAAATCATTGGTAGAGTACTATGCAACTCCTCAATAAATTAAAAGAGCTACCATAAAGTAATCCCACTTCTAAGACTACATATCCAAAGGAAACAAAACTAATAATTGAAAAGACATCTGACCCCCATGTCTGTAGCAGTATTATTTACAATAGCAATACAAGTAAATAGCAATACAATAGTAAATACAAGTGTATTTACAGTACACTTAGGAATAACCTAAGTGTCCACCAATGAATGGGTAGATAAAGCACCTTTGGTGTATGTGTGTGTGTATAATTCAACCATAACAAAAAATGAGGAAATCCTACCACTTTCAACAACATGAATGGATGGTCCTTAAAGATATAATGGTAAGTTGAATAAGTCAGAAAGAGAAAGGCAAATGCTGTATGATCTTACTTATATGTGTAATCTAAAAAACTTAAAAACAAAAACCCACCAATATCAGAAAAAGAGACCACATTTTTGGTTACCAGAAGTAATGTGTGAGGTCAGGGCAAACTGGAGAAAGGTTGTCAAAAGGTACAGACTCCAAATTTTCAGATAAATAAGTACTAGGGATATAAGGTAAATCATGATGACTATAATTAACACTACTTTATGATATTTAGGAAAGTTGTTAAGAGAGTAGACTCTAAGATTTCTCATCACAACTAAAATGTTTTGTATCTATATGAGAAGATACATAAACCTGATTTGGTAATCATTTCCCAATATATATAAATGAAGCCATCATGCTGTGCACCTTAATCTTATAAAGATGTATATCAATTATTTCTCAATAAAAGTGGAAAAAACAAAAAGAAGCAAAGACAGACAATTTCCAATTTAACAGTACCTACTCAGTATAGGTTATGGGCACAGCACAAGGATAACTGAGGAAATGTAAAATATTAAGTGTGCTACTCGATTTAATTATGGTTATAACCAATGTTATAAAAATAAAAGCAGATAACATTTGTTCAGTTCCTAAGATATATAAAACATTTTACATATTTTATCTCATTTCAGCTTTTTAGTAAACATATGGACAGACAATTCCATCTCCAGTTATTTAAAAAGGACACTGAGACCCAGAAGTATTAACACATCCAAATTTAGAGAACAGATATCTAGTAGAGTCAGGAAATATATCCAGACATATTTGACTTTACTGTATTATGGTAACTTAGCATCCATTCTGCCTTCTGCTCAGTCACTTGGCAATCCGCCTCTCCTGCATTTATCATCTGCGTAGCAGATGTGAGCTCTTCATGGGGAGATACAGTGATACAGTCTCAGGGTATGAGATTGGTTCATGATCGACTGGCGTCAATAAGGTGCCATGATGGCACATATGCTAGGACACCTGGGAAGAGAATTCACATCTTTCCTTGAAGGATTTAAATCTGAGTTAAAAATAAGTTTTGCACATACTAACATCATATGCAAACACAACAGGAACTAGATACAGATGAGCTGGATGAAGAAACTGGATGGATGGATGGGTGAAGGACCCGTGGGGCTATCACTCAAGCTACTCCTACACCCCCAGGATAACAGTTCCATGGGACAATTAATCCCATTATTGGTTAATCCAGTTTTTGTTTGGCTTTTCTCTTTCTTACAATTGAAGAGAAAACGACTAATACAGAGGCCTAAATTCTCTTTCTCAGGCTTTGTTTTCTAGAACTGCATGACTTCTTTTAAACATGCAGAGTACAACATTCTGTGGTCATTTTGTAAAAATGTTATTATATTTACTTTTCTTTCTTTTAGCATTAAACATAAATTTCCCTAAATGGAAATCTATTCATTCATGATTTTTCATTCTATATATTCATAGATCTTTTATCAGACAATGAAAATTTGTTTTCTATCCTACCAGAGTACTTTTATATACTCTTCCAATTGTTATAGCTTCCACCCTTGCCTGTACCGCCTGTTCTCAACATAACAGCCAGACTGATTTTGTTTTGGAAAAAATGGCAACAAAACAATTCAACTTCATACCTACTAGGATATAAAAAGAAGATAGATAGTAACATGTGTTGGTGAGGATGTGGAGAAATTAGACATAGTAATGGTGGGGATATAAAATGATGCAGGTGTACTGTAGGAGTTCTTCAGGAGTTAACTGCATGATCTAGCAATTCTACTGCTTGTATACTCAAAAGAATTGAAGAAAGGTACTCAAGCAAATACTTGTACATGAAGATAGAAACAATTGATGAATGAGTCAACTGATGACTGGATAGATAAAATGCAGTCTAAACATATTCTGGAATATCATTCAGCATGAAAGGAATGAAGCACTGATACATACTACAAAGTGGATGAACCCTGTAAACATTATGCTGTGTGAAAGAAGCCAGACACAAAAGGTCATATGCTGTATGATTCTACTGATATAAAATTTGTAGAACAGGTAAATCCATAGACACAGAAAGCAGACTGGTATTTTTCAGGTCCTAGAGGGATGGAAGATGACTGCTAAATAGAGTAGGGTTTTCTTTTGGGATGACAAAATATATTGGACCTAGATAGAGGTGGTGGAGAAGGCAATGGCACCTCACTCCAGTACTCTTGCCTGAAAAATCCCATGGATGGAGGAGCCTGGTGGGCTGCAGTCCATGGAGTTGCTAAGAGTCAGACACGACTGAGCGACTTCACTTTCACTTTTCACTTTCATACGTTGGAGAAGGAAATGGCAACCAACTCCAGTGTTCTTGCCTGAAGAATCCCAGGGATGGGGGAGCCTGGTGCGCTGCCATCTATGGGGTCACACAGAGTCGGACACGACTGAAGCGACTTAGCAGCAGATAGAGGTGGTGGTTGTATAGCACTGTGAATGTAGTAAATGCCACTGAATTCTAGACTTGGAGATGGTTATTTTATATTTTGATTTTACTATTTTTTAAATGGGAAAAATGGCAGTTCAAATCACTCATCTGGTCAAACCCTCTGATGATTTCCCAACCCAGTTATGGTAAAAGAAAAAGTCATTATGATGCCCTGCAAAGAATCCACACAGTCTGCTCCTCTGTCATTTCTCTCTGGCCCTTGTGTTCTACTTTCATCCTTTTCTCATTTCATACTAGTCTCCTTGCCATTCCTTAAACACTCAGGTGTGCTCCCCCTCCCCCAGGGTTTTGAAGTTATGGTTCCCTCTTCCTGGAAATGCTCTTCCTCCAGATATCTGAATGATTCACTTCTCTCCTTTGAAACTCTGCTCAGCTGTTACTTTTAAAGTGAGTTTTTTGTTTGTTTTTTCTTCTAATCAGAGTTCAATTACATACCCTCACTCAAAGCACTGCCTGCTCATTGCTTTCTTCCTTTATTTTTCTGCAGGATTTATCATCATCCAGTACATCATATATTTTATTTTATTTTATTCCATTCCAGAACGTAAAGTCCACAAGTACAGGACCTAAGCCAGTGGCTGGCACATTGTAGGCACTGTAGTTATTTTACAAATACTGATTTCCACCTATCTCTGGGCTCCATGAATCAGATGCCATAGTAGAGACTGATTACAGTTAGGTGGAGAAAAAAGCAGCTGTGTACAAGTGTGACTCACCACTTGTGGTGTGTGGTTTTGGAGCTGGCAGTAAGGGAGCACCTTCCTGGTCAGAGCTCAGGCAACAGCTACTTTAGGGGCCCAATGTTATAATGAGTTTTCAGAATTATTCCTGGAAAGTAAGAACAGAGTTTGTTTCTTCAGTCTTCACAAACATTCTATCAGCAATTGAAGCCCCTTAAGGAGTCCCTTGGTGTTTAATCTAATAAGAATATATAGATTCTCATTCTTCACATGAGAACCTTGACTGATATAGTATGATTAGGTGAAGAAAATCCTGAAATTAGCCTGTATTCACTTTAATAAGCTGCCCTATTGTGCAATGAGGCAAATACCTAATATCTCAAGAATGCTTACTTAACTGATATCCATGAACAGCACTATTTAGTTAGTTACAAATATCCTTTTCTCCCATTTTTGTACCAATCAACCTTTGTAGCTTAACCAAGAAGCATAGAGTCCTGTTGGTGACAATAAACAATTATTTATCCCACTGGGTCAGCTGGTTGGTGGCTGACACATCTAGAGAAATAGCTGAGTGTAGCCTGAGTGACTACAAGTTAGGACTGACTGAGTTAGTCCTCACTTAGGACTGCTCCCCATGAAGAAAGAGGCAAGCAGTTCCCAGAGAAGATCTTTTTGTCTAATTGCAGAGAAGGCAGTGCAAATAGACAAGTCTTAAAGCTTAGGTTCACAACTGGCCACGATCACTTCTCCACATTTCACTAGCTAAAGCAAGTCTCATGCAATATATAGAGGCCAAGAGGTTGAAAGCCCACTTCACCTGTTTTTGGAAGAATTGCAAAGTTTTATGGCAAAAAGCAAGGATTTAGGAAGAGATGAAAAAAATTGAGCCCAAAGGCTCCATCTATCATATCATCTCTAGATTTCATATTTGGAGGTTCACAGCAATCAGAAATCAAGTTCTAATTTTATTATTAGCCCTATTGACATACTTTTGAATAATTGGGGAGATAAATTTGATAGCTTTTGTGTTAAAATTAGCAATCAAAATACACTTAATAATGCGTGAGTTTAGTTTATAAATCATTTACATGTACATTATAAAGAAAGTTGATAAAAACTCCTGAATACCATCAGGGAGTACATTTCCCTTGCTTAAATGAAGGAATACCTTTACCTAGCATGTAGGTCGAGTCGAATTCAGAGTCTTTCAATTTCAGATAGGCACAGAAGATGACCATAAATTTATAAAATGTGACATTTTAATCAAGCCCCAAGCTGTTGGCTAATTACATTCCACTGCTCTTAAAGGAAAAACAGGAGATGTCAGGTTGGTGTAGAGATGAGCACAAAATTGTCCTTAGTACTTCACTGATCATTATGAATACCACAGTATCAAATTACCCAGAAAAGAGTGAGTAGTAAATCCTTCTAAAAGTCATATTTCCAATATTCTTTTCAATTTCATTTTGGAGTAAATTTGGATACAGGTTTATTCAAGACCTGACATTTTCTTTCAACACATCTTTTTTGTACAAAGATATGTATAATGGATCTTCTAGTAGCATTGGAGACCATTAAGCTATGGAAGCATGAAATCAACTAGAAATTATTATTTTAATTCTATGCACTTGTGCATAGCAGGATGAACACTATGTCAAATAAACCTTCATCAGGACTCTACCTAGTATTCTACATGCTAATGGGGCTTGAAGTTTAGAATATAGATGTGTGAGGATGCAGCCAGAGAGATACACTCACAAGTGATCAGTTATCTATCCCCAGAGAATAATCAGCTACTGAACCAAGAACTGAGGCAAAACATATGACACTTCACTCTGGTCACAGGCTTTTCTCCTTTGTGCTGTAATTGATCTAACCTGACCTGGTTTTCTAAGAACATAATATACGACGCACTCAAAATCTGCTGCTGTTCTACTGAAATATTTTCCCCTGACAAAAATGCTAGATACAAATACTATATCTAAACATGCAGAGGTAACTGACCAAAGGTACTAGCCATTCTTTCAGCTCAAGGAAGCAATTACTGAGTTTTTTACATCATTCTGTTTTACATTTTTTTTTCCACAAAGTAATCTCACTTTCCAATGAGCTATTTGCTGATATAAGTAACAATTTAAAGGGAGAGGATGGTGAAGAGAAGCAAAGTTATTATGTATTTTATTACTTTTTGCCTCTTGGAAAGAGGAGGGTCATTGTGGAAAGCAAGGAGAATTGACAGTAAAGTAAAATCACTGAGGCACTTACCACAATGCACCTGTTAAAAGCAGGGCATGTTTATCTTCTTTAGACTTGTACTATGTTTGAAAATGAAAAATACCACAGAACTAGAAAAGGCTTCAGAAGATTCCATGTTTATTCTTTTATTCTCAGAGTAGACCACAAAAAACAAGCAAGGGAGTGATTATGATTTGAATTGCAATTCTGTATTTTTTCCTTCCTACATTCTAGAAAGCCCTAGGTTTAAAGAAATCAAACCCTGATGTTTTGTATCACTAACTGAATGTCTCAAAAATCTGCATTCTGATATCATCAGCTTGATATCTAAAATCTGATCACAAAGAAGATGAATTAAGTATATAAGATTATGAGATAGTTATTTACCCCCCCCCTCCTTTTTCTTTCTTTTAAGATGGGGACTTCACTTAACTTCTTAAGGATATTAGAAGATAGAAAGATAGATAGGAAGAAAAAACTTCATCTTAAAATACTATAACCAACAATTTAAAAAAATCATTGTTCTTTTCTTAACTGATGATAGTTCTTAGGATAGGCAATATATATTCCAAAAATGAACTAACCTGGGAAAAATGCACTGCCCATCTAAAGGAGACTGTGTGAATTTTTCCAAAGGTATGCATCTTGCTAAGACTTTTAATGAATGATTTTATATTGCAAAATAAGAGACAGCAGTGGTATGATTTTAGGTCATCTAGAAAGGATGTTTAATAAACTTCTGCCTCATGTTCCAGCATTTCAAATATAAATTCTCAGAAGAAGAAATAAATTAATATTAGAATCTTGTCAATTTTGCAAGGTAACAACAAAAGGAGGTATGACCATCCTGTTGATCATAGCATGCTTTACCAAGTTACCATCAGAAGTGAACTGAGTTCTATGAAATGTGCTACAGTGAATTATACCGAAGATTCTAAACCATAAACGTTTCCAAAGTTGTAATACACAGGACTGGGAAAGTGACTCTCTCAAGCTAAAATTTGGGGAATTAAATCACATAGTTGCAGGATATCATTGTAAATGTAATAGCACTAAGTGCAGGTGGCTGCGACCGGTGCACTAAGGTGGCCAAGAGGAGCTACCCCACGTCCAAGATCAGAGGCAGAAGCCAGGAGGACCTCATGCCCGAAGGGCGGCAGCCAAGAAGAGTTACCCCGCATCTGAGGCCAGGGGCAGTGGCCGGGAGGAGGTCAGGGGCAGCGGCGAGGAGGAGCCACCCCACGCCCAAGGAGCAGTGGCTGTGCGGGTGCAGGAGGGCCTAGAGGAGCTATCCCACATTGAAGGTCAGGAAGGGCAGCAGTGAGGAGATACGTTTTGTCCAAGGTAAGGAGCAGTGGCTGTGCTTTGCTAGAGCAGCCATGAAGAGATCCCCATGCCCAAAGTAAGAGAAACCCAAGTAAGATGGTAGGTGTTGTAAGAGGGCATCAGAGGGTAGATACACTGAAACCATACTCACAGAAAACTAGTCAATCTAATCACACTAGGACCACAGCCTTGTCTAACTCAACTAAACTAAGCCATGCCCATGGGGCACCCAAGATGGGCGGGTCATGGCAGAGAGGTCTGACAGAATGTGGTCCACTGGTGAAGGGAATGGCAAACCACTTCAGTATTCTTGCCTTGAGAACCCCATGATCAATATGAAAAGGCAAAATGATAGGATACTGAAGGAGGAACTCCCCAGGTCAGTAGATGCCCAACACACTACTGGAGATCAGTGGAGAAATAACTCCAGAAAGAATGAAGGGATGAAGCCAAAACAAAACAAAACAAAACAAAAAACAATACCCAGTTGTGGATGTGACTGGTGATAGAAGCAAGGTCCAATGCTGTAAAGAGCAATACTGCATAAGAACCTGGAATGTCAGGTCCATGAATCAAGGCAAATTGAAAGTGGTCAAACAAGAGATGGCAAGAGTAAACATCGACATTCTAGGAATCAGCAAACTAAAATGGACTGGAATAGGTGAGTTTAACTCAGATGACCATTCTATCTACTACTGTGAGCAGGAATCCCTCAGAAGAAATGGAGTAGCCATCATGGTCAACAAAAGAATCTGAAATGCAGTACTTGGATGCAATCTCAAAAACAACAAAATGATCTTTGTTCGTTTCCATGGTAAACCATTCAATATCACAGTAATCCAAGTCTATGCCCCAACCAGTAACGCTGAGGAAGCTGAAGTTTAATGGTTCTATGAAGACCTACAAGACCTTTGAGAACGAACACCCACAAAAGATGTCCTTTTCATTAAAGGGGATTGGAATGCAAAAGTAGGAAGTCAAGAAACAATTGGAATAACAGGCAAATTTGGCCTTGGAAAGTGGAATGAAGCAGGGCAAAGACTAATAGAGTTTTGCCAAGAAAATGTACTGGTCATAGCAAACACTCTCTTCCCACAACACAAGAGAAGGCTCTACACATGGACATCACCAGATGGTCAACACCAAATCAGACTGATTATATTCTTTGCATCCAAAGATGGAGAAGCTCTATACAGTCAACAAAAACAAGACCAGGCTGACTGTGGATCAGATCATGAACTCCTTATTACCAAATTTAGACTGAACTTGAAGAAAGTAGGGGAAACCGCTAGACCATTCAGGTATGACCTAAATCAAATCCCTTATGATTACACAGTGAAAGTGAGAAATAGATTTAAGGGCCTAGATCTGATAGGTAGAGTGCCTGATGAACTATGGAATGAGGTTCATAACATTTTATGAAGAGACAGGGATCAAGACCATCCCCATGGAAAAGAAATGCAAAAAAGCAAAATGGCTGTCTTGGGAGGCCTTACAAATAGCTGTGAAAAGAAGAGAGGAGAAAAGCAAAGGAGAAAAGGAAAGATATAAGCATCTGAATGCAGAGTTCCAAAGAATAGCATGAAGAGATAAGAAAGCCTTCTTTCAGCAATCAATGCAAAGAAATAGAGCAAAAGAACAGAATGGGAAAGACTAGAGATCTCTTCAAGAAATTTAGAGATACCAAGGGAACATTTCATGCAAAGATGGGCTTGATAAAGGACAGAAATGGTATGGACCTAACAGAAGCAGAAGATATTAAGAAGAGGTGGCAAGAATACACAGAACTGTACAAAAAGATCTTCATGACCAACATAAGCAAGATGGTGTGATCACTCACATAGAGCCTTTATCAAGCCCATAAAGAGTCTGGGCCTAACAGAAGCAGAAGATATTAAGAAGAGGTGGCAAGAATATACGGAAGAACTGTACAAAAAGATCTTCACGACCCAGATAATCACGATGGTGTGATCACACATCTAGAACCAGACATCCTGGAATATGAAGTCAAGTGGGCCTAAGAAAGCATCACTAGGAACAAGCTAGTGGAGGTGATGGAATTCCAGTGGAGCTCTTTCAAATCCTGAAAGATGATGCTGTGAGAGTGAAGCACTCAATATGCCAGCAAATTTGGAAAACTCAGCAGTGGCCACAGGACTGGAAAAGATCAGTTTTCATTACAATCCCAATGAAAGGGAATGCCGAAGAATACTCAGAATGCTCAGATGAATGCTTGCACTCATCTCACATGCTAGTAAAGTAATGCTCAAAATTCTCCAAGCCAGGCTTCAGCAATATGTGAACCGTGAATTCCCAGATGTTCAAGCTGGTTTTAGAAAAGGCAGAGGAACCAGAGATCAAATTGCCAACATCCACTGGATCATCAAAAAAGCAAAAGAGTTCCAAAAAACATGTATTTCTGCTTTATTGACTATGCCAAAGCCTTTGACTGTGTGGATACAATAAACTGTGGAAAATTCTGAAAGAGAAGGGAATACCAGGCCACCTAACCTGCCTCTTGAGAAATCTGTATGAAAGTCAGAAAGCAACAGTTAGACCTGGATATGGAACAACAGACTGGTTCCAAATAGGAAAAGAAGTACGTCAAGGCTGTATACTGTCACCCTGCTTATTTAACTTCTATGCAGAGTACATCATGAGAAACGCTGGACTGGAGGAAACACAAGCTGGCATCAAGATTGCTGGGAGAAATATCAATAACTTCAGATATGCAGATGACACCACCCTATGGCAGAAAGTGAAGAGGAACTAAGGAGCTTCTTGATGAAAGTGAAAGAGGAGAGTGAAAAAGTTGGCTTAAAGCTCAACATTCAGAAAACAAAGATCATGGCATCCAGTCCCATCACTTCATGGGAAATAGATGGGGAAACAGTGTCAGACTTTATTTTGGGGGCTCCAAAATCACTGCAGATGGTGACTGCATCCATGAAATTAAAAGATGCTTACTCCTTGGAAGAAAAGTTACGACCAACCTAGATAGCATATTCAAAAGCAGAGACATTACTCTGCCGACTAAGGTCCATCTAGTCAGTGCTATGGTTTTTCCCGTAGTCATGTATGGATGTGAGAGTTGGACTGTGAAGAAGGCTGAGTGCCAAAGAATTGATGCTTTTGTACTGTGGTGTTGGAGAAGACTCTTGTGAGTCTTATAGAGATCCAACCAATCCATTCTGAAGGAGATCAACCCTTGGATCTTTGGAAGGACTGATGCTAAAACTGAAGCTCCAGTACTTTGGCCACTTCATGCGAAGTGCTGACTCATTGGAAAAGATTTTGATCCTGGGAGGGATTGGGAGCAGGAGGAGAAGGGGACGACAGGGGATGAGATGGCTGGATGGCATCACTGACTCAATGGACGTGAGTCTGAGTGAACTCGGAAGTTGTTGATGAACAGGGAGGCCTGGCGTACTGTGATTCATGGGGTCACAAAGAGTCCGACACGACTGAGTGACTGAACTGAACTGAACTGAAAATAGGGTTTTATTTTTCATGTTCTTGAATTTGCTGGTAAAACTTATTCATTCTTTTTTCTGGAATATATGTCAGTTGGGTAGTTTTATGTGTCTTAAAGTATGTCCAACAAGTAGTTGTTAACTTCTTTCAGTTATAGATTTCTGTCAAATCGTTCAAGAAAAATTGTGCCTGTATTTTTTGCATAAGCTTGCAAATTTATTTATATTACCAATTATTATGTACTAGAAGGTATCGAAATCATGCTTAAGATTTTCAAATGCCTGATCTAAAATGGAAATTTCATTTAGAGACAGAAGAGAAAGCTGCTGTTTTTCTGTTTGTTTGTTTGTTTTTCAATAATTTACTAAGCTTAGAAAATGCAGTGACAAAATTCCTTGGAGACATCCTGTAAACTCGTTGTGTCAAATATCAGGGTAGTTTTGTATTTCCATTTGCAAATAAACAATGTGGATCACAGTTAATCCTTGGTGTAATGGCATTCTTGACTTCATCAATTATTAAAAAGCTAGAGAGACAACCAAGGGCAGCATAGAAAGGGGCTGAAATTATTTGGAAGGGATCTTCCATGCTATAGTTTAAGGATAAAGACTGAATTATAAATGAACCTGTGAAACTTTGCAAGGTACTGCTTTTAAGTTCCATGCTGCACAGTATGCCTGTGCAAAGGAAAATCCCCTTTGAAGAGATTAGCAGAGGTTGTTTGTATGTGATCACAGCAGTTGAGATGATGTGTGACTCTTCCCTAGGTTAAAGTGGATTAGCAAGACTTAAAAGATGGAAAATTGTTTTGTGTGAAACTCACCATGCTTTTGGAAACATAAATGAAATCGCAGTCTCTGGAACTTAAATCTGATATCTATTAGTTCAATATGGTAAAAATCCCCTTCAAAAGTTTAAACAAAAAGAGATTGTGGCTTGTCAATATTCTCAACGGCTAATGATTGTTACACATTTGAAAATCATTTCTTAGGATGTTTTTAAGGTTTTGGATTCATCCACGTGAATATATGTCTTCTGGGGAGATAGTTCTGTGAACTGGAACATTGCATAAGAAATAAATAATCAAATTTGGCTCCCAATTAACCATTGCCTGTCTGGGTGACCTTGAATAAAACACCTAGCCTTTCTCTTTTTAAAATTTATTTTTCAATTGGAGAAAAAT
Source organism: Nanger dama (assembly GCA_917880005.1). Lineage (NCBI taxonomy): Eukaryota > Metazoa > Chordata > Mammalia > Artiodactyla > Bovidae > Nanger > Nanger dama. Next base: position 34,035,115 of record CAKJTW010000016.1, on the reverse strand, counting down.
TGCTTTAAAATGTTGTGTTGGTTTCTGCCATAAAATAAAGCACATCAGTCATAATTATATATATGTTCCATCCGTCTTGAGTCAACCCCAATCCCCCAAACCCAACCCTCTAGGTCATCACTCAATGCCAAGTTGGTCTCCTGTGTTATGTAGCAACTTCTCAGCAACTATTTATTTTATACATGATAGTATATGTATGTCAATGCTACTTTCTCAATCATCTCACCCTCTCCTTCCCTCACTGTGTCAAGTCCCTTCTCTATATCTATGTCTCCATTCCTTCCCTGCAAATAGATTCATCAGTACTATTTTTCTAGATTCCATATATATGTGTTAATATACAGTATTTTTCTCTTTCTGACTTACTTCACTCTGTATAACAGGCTCTAGATTTATACACCTCACTACAGCTGACACCTTTCTTAGCTTTTGCACTCTTATCTGTAAAATAGGAAGATATATACCACATAGCCCTTATAATTTTTCATGGTGTATTATATATACTGTGCATCTGAAAGTTTTTATTTATACCTTTTCTTATAACTGTTGCTAACTTCTATTATGATCACATAATAAACCAATGAATGAAGGTATTATTTCTTGAAAATCCTCTGATTTCATACCAAAAAGATGAAGACTAAGGATAAATTATATAAGACAAAGCAGATCATTGGAATATTGTTTTACACTCCTTCCATCAGCAAAAATTATCATTCCATCTCACTGGATAGTTTAGATTACCTGTAAGCTATCTGATCTCATTTCATTTTTTCACAAATGTAAGAAAATAAAAGTAAGAGCACATGTTTAACAGTGACCCATGGACTATATATCTTTTTCTAAGAAACAGTGTCATAAAATGGCATGAGGGCCCACAAAGGGCATCTGTCTATTTTTATTTGGCATCCAGATGTCTAGCATTTGCTGACCTCTTTTTGTTAGTCTTCACCATGAGTAAGATACTTTTCAGCAAACTATACATGTCATTAAGATTATAAATATGAGTCAACCATCTGTTTTTATATCCTCTTTTTCTTCATTAACTTTTGACAGGTGCTTACAGAAAGAAGTATTTCAGAGCATAGACATTAAAATAAATAAATAAATAAAGAGGCCGATTGACCAAGTAGTAAAGCAGTCTGGTAAAGGTTAATCTCAGATTTAAGAATTTGGAGAGTTCAATATAATAGCACCTGTTCTGTTTTGTACAAGCCACAGTGTTTCAATATAGAAGGAGAATCCTCAATTAAAAAGAAAATCAAATAAAAAACAAAACAGAGTAAACTGCAAAGACAGATGATAGCAAATAACAGCAAAAATAACCCATCACTCAACCACCAACAGTCCTCTAAAATATAAACTTTTTGATAGGATTCAGATTTGTACCTTAAATAACTACAATGATTACAAAGTTGAAACCGTGAAGAATTCATGTATTTGAAGAAATGGTCATTGGGAAGTATGGTATAAAATTAAAGCCAGAAAATAATACATACCATATTGATCCTTTTCATTCACTATCTCAATTAATTATTTCATCCCAGTAATGTTGTGACCATTTTTCTGATGACAGACATTTAGGAGATTAAGTAATCTGAAATTTGACTCCTAAAAGTCTGATTCCAAAGACTATTCAGACTCCCATAGAATACATCATGATGAAATAAAGTAGTCGGCCATCTGTACCAGCCAAAAAATAACTTACAATTGTCATTAATATTATAAACATATTTATGACATATTAAGGGCTTCACTGGTGGCTCAGACAGTAAAAAAATCCGCCTTCAGTGCAGGAGACCTGCGTTCAGTCCCTGGGTCAGGAAGATCCCCTGGAGAAGGGAATGGCTACCCACTCCAGTATTCTTGCCTGGAGAATTCCATGGATAGAAGAGTCTGGCGGGCTATAGTCCTTGGGGTTGCGAAGAGTTGGACACAACTGAATGACTAACACTTCCACTTTTCATGAAACATTAAATGTAAAAATATGACCATAATGAAAAATAAGAATATTATGATATGCATATGTTATTCCTCAAATATTATAGTTCAGTACATTATAATATACTGTATGTATAGTATATTATAGCATAATCAAGTCTTTCCTGATGCTGCTTCCATTTATTTGTGGACTTAAAGCCTATCTAGAATCATTGGATAACTGGAAATCCTACTTCTTCAATGAGAAAATTTGTATCAATGAGAAAAGTTGTAACAGTCTGAAAGATGAAGCTTTTGTAGTGGATATTTGAACAAGGTCCAGCAATTCAAATGATACCTGTTAAAAGACTTATCACCCACTAGACCAATGTAAGTCAGACCTAATGCCTCTGTTCAAACTTGTGAGAATGCAGCAATTTTTTTCAACAGATTTGTACATGAAAGGATGGAAGCCTGCTTTTCATGACCATATGACTGATAATGATTTAACAGATTTGAAAAATAACTGTGGTATCTTTAGAGCACCTGATTCCAAGCATACCTGAAGACAGGAAATCTATTTCTAGGTTTATTCATTAGGTGAATCAAAAATTAACTTTTACTTTTAAGATAGTCTGAATTACCAGAGGATCCTTAAGTCCTTTAAAACATTAAGAATTTCTCACTAATAAGAACTGTTTAACAATGGAGAATGTAATAAACTGCTTTTGTGAATGACATGAAAATTAAATTTGCTCTTGGGAGAAAGACTTAGATGATTTAAGGACAAACAACGTAAGCTGGCAGGAAGAGCTGAAATACAATATATCAGCATGAGAATAGAAACAAAAGAAAATACAAAAATATTTTTGAAAGAAAAGCAATGGGTAGCAGAAAGAAATAGATCAATAATGATTTAAAATGTCCACATTTAGGATTAAACACATTATCTTTGTAGCTGAAGAGAATAGAACTAAAAGGAAAAATACAAAGAGCAAACATGATAGCTGCCAGATTAGCAAACCTGTTAAAATGATGTGTGTCATTCTAATGTTGTGTAAAAATATTCAAATATAATCAACTTTAGGCTAGTTCCAGATGGAGAGAACAGAACTGAATACACTGTACAATGTTTTCTACTTTTCTCCTAAGCCCCTCTCTGAGTAGTTGTGGGTTTTCAGAATAATATCATTGAGGATGCACTGTTGACCAGCCAATATTAGACTGACATTATAAGATGTGGATTTTATCCCATGCCATTGTGACCCAGACAAATTGCAAACAACATCAAAATCTGACTCCAAACGCCACCCCTCCAAAACAAGTTTTGCACAAAGATTAATAGCCACAAATTTAGCACCTCTCAAATGTTCTCACCTTAAATGACATGTATCTTATGTTGCCACGTTCATTCACAGCTTGCAATTTGAACTTTCACGTTTGTCTTCTATGTTTTCCTTGTTATTTTCTGTTCCCTGATGCCCCGTGGCAAACTTCAGAAGCCCAAAATTCTTGATAGCTGTATACTAGGAGGAAAGAAAACAGTTATTCTTCACTCTTCCCACTCAGTTACAACTATTATTTACAAAGAGTTAAAAACTAAAGATCTCAAATTAAGTTCACTAAATGGGGGAGGGGGCAGGGGGTGGAGAAGCAGTCACTTAGTTGAGGGAAAAGAAAAATAATTTTAAGCAAAAGAAAGGTCTTACCCAGATAGACATTCAAAAGCTATCCTGCTTCAAGATAAAAAATGTTTGTACTCTTGGAAATAACTTCTAATGAGATTTATCATCATTACTGTATCATGATCATAACAGCTTCATGCAGAGTTCTGATTACTACTGGGTACTGCTCTGAGCATTTTACATGTGGTAACTTGTTAAATGTTTACAACAACTCTATGGGTAAGTATTATTGTTACTTCCAGTTTATAAAAGAGGAAACTGAATTATAAACAGGTTCTATAACTTATTAATGGTCACACAGCTACACTCCTGATTTTATAGCTAAACGGTCCTACCATTATTCCCAAGGACCAAAAAAATACTCATACCACAGGTCTCTGGGCTCTGTGAATAGAATCTATGTGTTATATCCAGGTAATTCCATATTGCCTATACCCAATGGCCTTGATGGTACTAATTTGAATATATACTTTGGGCTTAGAATTGTTTTAAAAAATAAAATGAAAGAGGCCAGTATACCTTAAGTCATATCAAGTTAATTAAAATTAATATCTCAGACATCATTTATATGCAAAGGTTTTTGTTTATGTTTGTTTTTTCCCTCTCATTAGCATCAGTCCCACTGAGCTTCTGAATACATCTCATTGTTTTTGCAAATTACAGCCCTTGTCTATTTATGAAATCACTCACTGTGTCAAAAGAAAAAGATGCATTCTCCCAAAAGTTTATACTCAAAGTAGTTTGAGTATGTTGGTTATGGGCAACTAATAATCACATATCTGACAACTTATCCAGAATACAAAACTTGATGTTTTGAGCTGCCTTTAATTCTATTGGTTATGTATCATTATTTATAGAGACATATAAATATATGTATTAAATTTAAGCAAAGAAAATTGAGTTCCAAGTAAAAGATACAGGTCTTTGAATGATATTTAACAGTAAACTAATAAATTCGTCATAAACATCACCTAAGTCTTAGTGTTTTATGATTGAAATTGAACTGTTCCTTTTCCAAAAGCAGGTAGACAAAACTCATGTCTGCAGAAACTTATCTGTTACAATGCAGGTACTGAACTAACAACTAATTGCGTGTATAATTAGTGAATATGACTATTTTTATTTAAGAATCTCTGCCTGGTGCTTGAAAAATGCTTTATCTCTTTAATTCATTCAGTATTTATTGAGTGCCTACTGTGTGTCTGGTACTCAATCTAGGAGCTAATGCTACAACTTGTGAACAGCAGACACAGCCAAGATACAAACAGGAAACAATTAAATGGAAGACTAATTCCCCAAAGCAGAGATTATGTTAAATGTTAAGAAGACATACTGGGGCTTCCCCAGCAGCTCAGTGGTTAAGGAATTCACCTGGCAATGCAGGAGACATGGTTCAATCCTGATCCAGGAAGATCCCACATGACACGGAGCAACTAAGCCCATGCACTACAAATATTGAGCCTGTGCTCTAGAGTCCAGGAGCTGCACCTACTGAACCCACATGCCACAACTACTGAAGCCAGTGCTCTACAACAAGAGAAGCCACCACAAGGAGAAGCCCACTCACCGCAATTACAGAGTAGCCCCTGCTCACCACAACTAGAGGAAAGGTCATGCACCAATGAAGACCCAGCACAACCAAAAATAAATAAATTTTTTTAAAAAAGAAGATTTACTAGACTGAAGAGTGTCCCTGCCAAATTCATGTTGGCAGAGTACCTAGAAATGTGATGGTACTTGGAAATTGGGTCTCGGTACTCCAGTACTTTGGCCACCTCATGCAAAGAGTTGACTCATTGGAAAAGACTCTGATGCTGGGAGGGATTGGGGGCAGGAGGAGAAGGGGATGACTGAGGATGAGATAGCTGGATGGCATCACCGACTCGATGGACGTGAATCTGAGTGAACTCTGGGAGATGGTGATAAACAGGGAGGCCTGGCCTGCTGCGATTCATGGGGTTGCAAAGAGTCGGACACGACTGAGCGACTGAACTGAAACTGAACTGTACCTAGTCATGCTGCACCTAATTGATTCAAAGTAGACTCCAAATCCAATATTACTATTGATTTTATAAAATGAGGGAAATTAAGATAGAGACATGGACACACAGAGATGAGACCATGTGAAGACAGAGATTGGAACAATGTACCCATTTGCCAAGGAAAATCAAGGAAGACCGACCAGCATCAGAAGCTAGGAGGAGGCAAGGAAGGATCCTCTCCTGAGCCTTCAAAGAGAGCTTGGCCCTGCCATCCCTTGATTTGAGAATCAAAACTATGAGAGTACAAAATTTTGCTGTTTTAAGGTACCAGTTTACTGTACTTTTTGAAGGCAGCCATGGGAAACTAAAACAGTAGGCATGAAGTAAATAAGCAGATGAGTATAGTAGAAAATAATGCCTCAGGAGCTGTTCAGACAGGGTGGTCAGGGAAAGTGCATCTGCCAGAGGGTGACTTTTAAGGGGAGATTAGAAGTATAAATTAGCTCTTCAAAAGACAGTGGAACAGCATACCAGCCACAGGGAATAGCAAGAACAAGGTCAAGAATTAGAAAAGAGCAATAGGAACTAAAAGGAGGGCAGTGGGGACTGAAGGAAAGATAGGCAGAAAGAGACCAACAGACTAAGATGCATCCTTACTGAGTTCAAGCTCTTACTGGTCGCCACGTGACAGGGAAAGCCAAGAAGATGGTGAGATTGTGCCCCAAAGAAACCATTGGGCATGAACTGGAATTCAGGTGTCTTTTATACTAAAAGGGAAGAGCATGAAGTCAGCCACTTCCTGGTTCCCATCAGCCTCTGGAGGGGTTGTGTTAATTTCTTGTTCCCTGCAGTCATTCACAAGTGGGCCACCTCAGGATGTTTCCTATGAGCTGAACAAAGGTATTTTAGCTTAATGCTCTTTACCTGGGAGGCAGGATTCTCAGAGATGGTTCATTATGGATAATTTAAGCTTTCAGGCAACACCCGTTTAGTGATTAACTTGTAACAGAGTACAAAAGCACTTTGCTATTACAGCATGAAAAGAAGTACTAATACAAGAGGCCACTGTGACACAGATGTTACCATTTCCTCAAGGAGCACCCACTCTAGTGAGGAGCAAACCCACATTACTGATATCTCTGATTAATGATAAGAAATAATAAAATCTCTAAGGAATGTACAGTATTCCCAGAAAGAAACTTCTTTCCTTTTCTGAGATTAGTAGAAAGGTTTCAGGACAACGTGCCTTTTTGTACTGGGTCTAAACATACAAATACAATTTGCATATATGTTCTTAGGTCAGATACCCTAAAAAGAAAGCCTGAGGTGGGGATTCTTATCCTAGAAATTCATTAATGGTGTGCTCTCCGGAGAAAGGGACAAGCTAAGTAAGGATGTGGTTTCTGATGATATCTAGCCACAGTCTGATCCCACAAGGGAGTTCACTTTGCATCAGTTCAGTTCAGTCGCTAAGTCGTGTCTGACTCTTTGTGACCCCATGAATCGCAGCACACCAGGCCTCCCTGTCCATCCTGTCCATCACCATCTCCCGGAGTTCACTCAGACTCATGTCCATCGAGTCCATGATGCCATCCAGCCATCTCATCCTTGGTCATCCCCTTCTCCTCCTGCCCCCAATCCCTCCCAGTATCAGAGTCTTTTCCAATGAGTCAACACTTCGCATGAGGTGGCCAAAGTACTGGAGTTTCAGCTTTAGCATCATTCCTTCCAAAGAAATCCCAGGGCTGATCTCCTTCAGAATGGACTGGTTGGATCTCCTTGCATTCCAAGGGACTCTCAAGAGTCTTCTCCAACACCACAGTTCAAAAGCATCAATTCTTTGGCGTTCAGCCTTCTTCACAGTCCAACTCTCACATCCATACATGACCACAGGAAAAACCATAGCCTTGACGAGCCGGACCTTAGTCGGCAGGGTAATGTCTCTGCTTTTGAATATGCTATCTAGGTTGGTCGTAACTTTTCTTCCAAGGAGTAAGCGTCTTTTAATTTCATGGCTGCAATCACCATCTGCAGTGATTTTGGCACCCCCAAAATAAAGTCTGACACTGTTTCCACTGTTTCCCCATCTATTTGCCATGAAGTGATGGGACTGGATGCCATGATCTTCATTTTCTGAACATTGAGCTTTAAGCCAACTTTTTCACTCTCCTGTTTCACTTTCATCAAGAGGCTTCACTTTCTGTCATAAGGGTGGTGTCATCTGCATATCTGAGGTTATTGATATTTCTCCCGGCAATCTTGATTCCAGCTTGTGTTTCTTCCAGTCCAGCGTTTCTCATGATGTACTCTGCATAGAAGTTAAATAAGCAGGGTGACAATATACAGCCTTGACGTACTCCTTTTCCTGTTTGGAACCAGTCTGTTGTTCCATGTCCATTTCTAACTGTTTCTTCCTGACCTGCATACAGATTTCAATTTGCATAGGAAATCTCTTTTGCCTGGAGGCAAGTAGCTGAGCTTTTGTGTCTCCTGCCCAAGTAGTCATTGGCCTTGGGTGAATTGTGGGGCTTCTTTCATTCTCAAGCCCCTCCTTGGGAATCAGTTTCTGTGTCTAACAACAATTCTGTGAAGAAGGATGTAAATGAGAGTCTTTAAAGGGCATCAGCTAGAGATGTACACATATGCTGCTGCTAAGTCCCTTCAGTCCTGTCCAACTCTCTGCGACCCCATAAACAGCAGCCCACCAGGCTCCACCGTCCCTGGGATTCTCCAGGCAAGAACACTGGAATGGGTTGGCATTTCCTTCTCCAATGCATGAAAGTGAAAAGTGAAAGTGAAGTCACTCAGCCATGTCCAACTCTTTGCGACCCCATGGACTGCAGCCCATCAGGCTCCTCCATCCATGGGATTTTCCAGGCAAGAGTACTGGAGTGGGTGCTATTGCCTTCTCTGTGTAGAGATATGCTGCTGCTACTGCTGCTAAGTTGCTTCAGTCTTGTCTGATTTTGTGTGACTCCATAGACGGCAACCCACTAGGCTCCCCCGTCCCTGGGATTCTCTAGGCAAGAACACTGGAGTGGATGGAGAGCTGTTCACAAAGAATTTGAGTTATTGGAGGAGGGAGAATCATAAGGGCCAACAACCTCCTATTCAAATCAACTGTAGCTGACTGATCTCATACAATGAATGAGGAAGGAACTGGCCAGACCCAGTCTCATCTAACTTTCCTCATCTATGCATCACCATCGCTTCATTCTGCTTCTATGAAAGGGTAACAGGAAAAGGAAAGAGAAGAAAAACTTCACTCCTTCCTGCAATGTCTCAGAATGAGGAAATCAATGATAAGACTTTAAAGTTTTAAAGTTGACAGCAGATGCTGGATCAAATAACATAGTGGCTATTTCCAGACAGAACTACCATCAAGAAGAAAAAGAGAAAGCAGGACATGCTGCCCTTTTGTTTCGTCTCTGTCCCAAGAGACAGATGAATGATTAGTGGTCCCATCTTTAGGGATCGCAACACTTGTCCCAATTTCCCTTCAATGAATCCTTGAAACATCAATTTTGTTCACTTAACTCATAGTCACTGAAATTTATTTACTATCTAGGGAAGTGAGTTGCAGGAAAGTAAAGATAATTTCGTTGAAGTGTTTTGCCACGGTAAGGATCCTAATAACATAGTCCTGATATGAAACCAAGCCTGTAATATAATAAAATAAAAATAGTGCCATCTTTTTTTGATGTTTTTAACTTCCTGATTTATCATTGTAGTCAAGGAAATATTGAAAATAATTCTTCAGTATGTATATATACATACACATACATATACATATGTATACACATAGCAATGATAGGACAATAAGGCTAGTTCACTTCTTAGAGATAATGATGGAAATATGTTGATTATCACCATGAATACTGACTGGTAGTTCATCAAATCCAGGGGAACTTCTGGACCAACAGCAGATCAGAATTAGGAGACTTGTTTCTTCTCTCTTTTGGGCTGCACCTCACAGCTTGTGGGACCTCAGTTCCTCCAACAGTGATGCCCTTGTCAATGAGAGCATGGAGTACTAACAGCAAGACCCAGGCCCAGGAATTCCTAAGTTTGTTTCTTAAAGTCACATTATCTGTTATTGTCTTCAGTGCCTTCAGGGCACTGTCTGTAACTGTTTAGTTTGTGTTGGTTTCTCCCTGCCATTTAATAGGAGGAAATATTCAGTGGAGTAGCCAGCTACTATTATTTTTGCATTAATATCAACAGTGAGCACTGTGCTATCACTGTTGGCAGTTTTCTCCTTCTAATAAATAATTTATAGTTATTTTTATGCAAGCAATTATAAATAACTTCTTATACTTAAAAAGTTAATGAATTATTTTAGTTCATTTTGAAATCCTCCAGGATAACAAATATGATTGATTATAACATTAGAGCTAACAAATCTTTTGTGAATGCATCCAATTTCACTGGCTCTGTGTCTTTTAATGCTCCTAATCACTTGTAGATTACTTGAAGATTTTAAATAGTTTGCTTCAGTTGTAAAAGTTGTTGAAGAGTACTAACTATATTTTACATGTTTCAGATGTATCTTTATAGAAATTATTTGTTGGGAGTACACCAAAATTTATACAATGAGCACATTTATCGACATAAAATACTTGCTCTGAAAACTAGGCAATTAAGTCTGTAACAGGCTACTAAAATATAGAAATTTGGTGAGTGAAAGTCCCTCAGTCGTGTCTAACTCTGTGACCTTATGATTTGTAGCCTGCCACGCTCCTCTGTCCATGGGATTCTCCAGGCAAGAATACTGGAGTGGTTTACCATTCCCTTCTCCAGGGGATCTTCCCATCCCAGGGTTCACATCCGGATCTCCTGCATTGCAGGCCGACTCTTTACCCTTTGAGCCATTTGGCAAATTACACTTAATCATCATTCAAATAAGTAATTTAATTTTTACTCTGTTCATAAAATATAGCACTGGTAAGTTAAATATTATTTTTTTTTTGCTTTTAGAGAAATATTGGGATTATTTTGTAGTTTTGCTCATATTCTTTTTTTTTAACTCTTCTTTTAAACATTTTTACTGAAGTATTGATTTACTAAGTTTCAGGAGTACAGCAAAGTGACTGAGTTATATATGTATGTATGTATGACTCTTTACATACATACATATATATTCCTTTACATACATATATAGTTTTTTACAGATTTTTTTCCATTATAGGTTATTACAAAATGCTACATATAGTTTCTTATGCTATACAATAGGACCTTGTACTATTCATTTTATATGTAATAATGTGTATCTGTTAACCGTGCTCAGTAGCTCAGTCATTTCTGACTCTAGGCGACCCCACAGACTGTAGACTGCCAGGTTCCTCTGTTCATAGGATTCTTCAGGCAACACTGGAGTGACTTGCCATTCCCTTCTTCAGGAGATCTTCCCAACCCAGGGAATGAATCAAGGTCTATAGTATTGCAGGCAGATTCCTTTCTGTCCGAGCCACTCAGTTCAGTTCAGTTCAATCACTCAGTCATGTCCAACTCTCTATGAATCCCAAAGTAAAAATTTATCCCTCTCCTCAACTTTCCCCTTTAGTAACTGTAAGCTTATTTACTAAGTTTTTGAGTCTATTTCTGTTAGGTAAATAAGTTCATTTATGTCTTATTGTTGGATTTCACATATAAATGATATCATATGGTATTTGTTTTTCTCTATCTGACTTCATTTACTATGGTGATTTCTACATCCATTTATGTTGTTGCAAATGGCCTTAATTCATTCTGTGTTCTGACTAATAGTCCTTTGTATATATGGACCCCATCTTCTTTATCTGTTCAATTGTTGATGGACATTTAAGTCATATCCATGTCTTGGTTATTATAAATAGTGCTGCTGTGAACACTGGGGTGCATGTATCTTTTCTTTTCCAGACAGTTAGAATTTTGTATGGATATATGCCCAGGAGTGGCATCTGTGGATCATGTGGTAACTCCATTTTTAGTTTTTTAAGGAACCTCCATACTGTTCTCGATAGTGGTTGTACCAACCCATATAAGGTGGTATTTTATGGTGGTTTTTGATTTGCATTTCTCTAATAATTAGCAATATTGAGCATCTTTCTATGTGTCTGTTGACCATCAGTATATCTTCTTTGGAGAAATGTCTATTTAAGTTTTCTGCTGATTTATGATTGGGTTGTTTGTTTTTTGATATTAAGCTGTATGACCTGTTTGTATTCTTTGGAAATTAGTTCCTTGTTGTTTGCATCATTTGTAATATTTTCTCCCATTCCACAGGTTTCTTTGCTTTGCCCGTATTCTTAAAGATCTTTAATGCTCTAGCTATTTTATTCTGGCTGAACTAAACATTGTATTAGTTTGTTGTTGTTGTTCAGTCATTCAGTCTTGTCTGACTCTGTGACCCTGTGGACTGCAGCATGCCAGGCTTCCTGGTCCTCACCATCTCCCAGAGCTTGATCAAACTCATGTCCACTGAGTCGATGATGCCATCCAACCATCTTGCCCTCTGTCATCCTCTTCTCCTCCTGCCTTCAATATTTCTCAGCATTAGAGTCTTCAAATGAGTCGACACCTCACATCAGGTGGCCAAAGTATTGAGGCTTCAGCTTCAGCATCAGTCCGTCCAATGAATATTCAAGGTTGATTTCCTTTAGGATTGACTAGTTTGATCTCCTTGTTGCCCAAGGGGCTCTCAAGAGTCTTCTCCAACACCACAGTTCAAAATCAGCCTTCCTTATGGCCGAGGTCTCACATGCATACATGACTACTGGAAAAAAAAACAACAACAACTAGCTTTTACATTAGTTTAAATCCCTAAAATTCATATATGGTCTAGTCATGTAAACACTTAGATTGCAAGGATCTATCTCTTAGGCAGCCTTTAATAAATATAAATAATAAATAAAAATAAATATAATATATAAATAATAATAAATAAATAAATATAAATAATAAATATAACTATGCCAAAAATTTTTGCTGTAATTCTTATATTAAAGAAATATTGATGCCTTTATTTGTGTATGTTGAGAACCAGAGTAATAATTAAGATATTGGGGCTAGAACCCTCAATTTCAGTTCAGTTAATTGCTTTAATCACTTATTCATCCTGTCACCTTCCTCAAGTTTTCAGTTTCAGAATACTCATTCATAAGATGAAGAAAATAATAGTGCCAAGTGTACATGGTGGTTATGGAGATTAAAAAGACATTGTATACAAGGCATTTGGAACAATGTCTGGCCTAAAATAAGGACTCACTTAATGTCGGCCATTATTACAGATTTTCGCCAGTGTCTAAGTGCAGAACAACAAAAAAATTTGTCTCGGTTAACAATTAAGAGAATGTACATAATTTAATACCTTGAAAATGTAAATGCTCATTTTCTAGTTAATATAGTATAACAAAATAGAAATGATTCAAAATTTAAATAGCTTATTCCATCCACAACAGAGACTTGTTTATCTTCCATATATCTTAATTTGTCTCATGTAACCTTTTCTTGACAAAATTATTTTAATATCTTCATAAAATCCTGATACACCTTAGATAAAACCTACGTTCTCCTCGGTTCAGTTCAATTCAGTTCAGTCGCTCAGTCGTGTCCGACTCTTTGCGACCCCATGAATCGCAGCACGCCAGGCCTCCCTGTTCATCACTGTCTCTCGGAGTTCATTCAGACTCATGTCCATCGAGTCCATGATGCCATCCAGCCATCTCATCCTCTGTCGTCCCCTTCTCCTCCTGCCCCCAATCCCTCCCAGCATCAGAGTCTTTTCCTATGAGTCAACTCTTCGCATGAGGTGGCCAAAATACTGGAGCTTCAGCTTTAGCATCATTCCTTCCAAAGAAATCCCAGGGTTGATCTCCTTCAGGATGGACTGGTTGGATCTCCCTGCAGTCCAAGGGACTCTCAAGAGTCTTCTCCAACACCACAGTTCAAAAGCATCAATTCTTCTGCGCTCAGCCTTATTCACAGTCCAACTCTCACATCCATACATGACCACAGGAAAAACCATAGCCTTGACTAGATGGACCTTAGTCGGCAAAGTAATGTCTCTGCTTTTGAATATGCTATCTAGGTTGGTCATAACTTTCCTTTGAAGGAGTAGGGGTCTTTTAATTTCATGGCTGCAGTCACCATCTGCAGTGATTTTGGAGCCCAAAAAATGAAGTTTGACACTGTTTCCCCATCTATTTCCCGTGAAGTGATGGGACCAGATGCCATGATCTTCGTTTTCTGAATGTTGAGCTTTAAGCCAACTTTTTCACTCTCCTCTTTCACTTTCATCAAGAGGCTGTTTAGTTCCTCTTCACTTTCTGCCAAAAGGATGGTGTCATCTGCATATCTGAGGTTATTGACATTTCTCCCAGCAATCTTGATTCCAGCTTGTGTTTCTTCCAGCCCAGTGTTTCTCATTATGTACTCTGCATAGAAGTTAAATAAGTAGGGTGACAATATACAGCCTTGACGTACTCCTTTTCCTATTTGGAACCAGTCTGTTGTTCCATGTCCAGTTCTAACTGTTGCCTCCTGACCTGCATACAGGTTTCTCAAGAGGCAGGTCAAGTGGTCTGGTATTCCCATCTCTTTCAGAATTTTCCAAAGTTTATTGTTATCCACACAGTCAAAGGCTTTGGCATAGTAAATAAAGCAGAAATAGATGTTTTTCTGGAACTCTCTTGCTTTTTCCATGATCCAGCGGATGTTGGCAATTTAATCTCTGGTTCCTCTGCCTTTTCTAAAACCAGCTTGAACATCAGGAAGTTCACTGTTCACGTATTGCTGAAGCCTGGCTTGCAGAATTTTGAGCATTACTTTACTAGTGTGTGAGATGAGTGCAGTTGTGCGGTAGTTTGAGCATTCTTTGGCAATGCCTTTCTTTGGAACTGGAATGAAAACTGACTTTTTCCAGTCCTGTGGCCACTGCTGAGTTTTCCAAATTTGCTGGCATATTGAGTGCAGCACTTTCACAGCATCATCTTTCAGGATTTGAAAGAGCTCCACTGGAATTCCATCACCTCCACTAGCTTTATTAGTACTTGAGATTATCTACAATCATGGGATTTATACATTAAACTTTTTAGTAAAATATAGCAAACATACAGAAAATGGACATGGTGATGAGTGTTCAACTCATTCAGTTTTCTACAGAGTAAAACCCCCATGTAACTACTGTTCAGCTCAAGAAACGGAATTTTACTAGCATCCCAGTATCTCCTACCGCACCACCTCCTGGGCAGTAGCTTCTTAAAGATAGTCACTCCTCTGGCTCCTCTTAGTTTTGCATATTTTTCAAACTCATAGCTATAACTGTCAGCCCACAGTATTCTGTTATTTCTGGATTCTCTTGCTTATCATTATGCTCATGAGATTTATCCACTTCTGTTGTCTTTATTTTCATTGTGGGTACTATTTAATTTCATGACTCCTTCATGATTTATTTTTTCATTTGGTACTTGCAAATTGGGGTAATTTCTAAATTTAGCTAGTATGATAATGCTGCAATGAACATTTTTATATGTATATCTATTCGGAGACATAGGAATGTACTTCTGTTGGATATATACCTAGGAGTGAAATTCATGAGTCAGAGGGTCTTGGGAAATTCCTGAGTCAAACTGCATATAGTGAGCTTAAGCGGATACTATCAACAGGAATATATTTTAACAGAAAGAGGACTTAATGATTATCCATTTTATTGGTGGGCAAACAATGACTGGTGGATAAGAACTTGTCAATAGGTCTAAACAATACCAGTCATAAACTTGGGAGTAAAAACAGATCAAATACCCACCATGTGCAAGACATGTTGCTAGCTGTTAAGGATAAAATAGCAAGAGAAAGGAGGCTTGACCTCTACTTTCATGGTGCACAAAATATAGTACAGGAGACAAATGTAAAATAAAAAGTCAAACCGACAAGTTTATAATATTAAACAAGTTGAGTTCTTTGAATAAGAGAAACATGACCCTAGGACATAATATAACACATAATATCATTTATTCTAAATTAGGAGTTCACAGAGGTCTTCCTTTAGGAAGCATGTTGAAGCTAATTTTCACTTTCTAGATAATAGTCAAGTAGGAAAAGAGGAGGCAGAAGGATCTTCCAGATATAAGATACAGTTTGTGCACAGAACTGGTGAGCATGTAAAGAATGGTTCTTATGACAAGACCTGGGGAGGGACTAGTGACTAAGGAGTTTGCAGAGATGGGCAGTGATAAGAACACATTTGGCCTTTAGCCATGGTTAAAGATTTGGAATTGTTTCTTAAGAATAAGAGGTCATGGAAAGGTGTTTTTGTTTTTTGTTTTTTTTTAACTTTTAATTGTATATTGGAGTATAGCCAATTAAGAATGTTGTGATTGTTTCAGGTGAACAGCAAAGGGACTCAGCCATACATACACATGTATCCATTCTCCCCAACTCCTCTCCCACCCAGGCTGCCAGAGCAGACAGAGTTCTCTGTGCTATACAGTAGGTCCTTGTTGGTTATTCATTTTAAATAGAGTGTGCATATATCGATCCCCAAATCCCTAACTATCTTTCCCACTCCTGGAAACCATAAGAATGGAAAGATTTAAATATGGGAACAGGGAGAGGTACAGAAAAGATCATGATGGCTGTTATATCATGAATAGACAAGACAAGGGCCAGCATGAATGCAGGGTACATAATCATAGAAGAGTTTATGCCATTTCAGACAAGGGTGAGGCAGTGGAGATGATGAGAAGCTGACTGATTACAGTGATATATGTAAAACCAATAGGACTCAGCAAGGGGATGGATGGGAGCTATGCAAGTAAGCAACACGTTAAGAATGAGTCCTGTGTTTCTGGTTTGCTCAGCAGGATAGAGAGGTAACTGGCTAATCCTGGGAATAAAATAATCCTAGCTGTTGATATCACTAAATATAATGTAACTTTTTTTCTTAAATTACTTTTAAATCCTGGAATTAAACCCAAGAACAAATTGACTGTTTTTTTGTCACCTTTAGAAATGCTGTTTTTCTCCTGAAACAGCCCCAGATGCTGCCATCAGGTTTGCATTCCTGGCATCTACCTCAAATTTTCAATATTTTTAAATCTATTGATTGTGGATTTCACCAAGAAACATATTTCTGGAGATGTTTAAAGATAATATCTGTTGTACATGCATATGAAATAGATCAATCGCAATCACCCACTCACTATCTACTGATCAATTTGAATGCTACTAAGATATTGTTATGAATTTCTTCTCATTTCATCTCCTACCATTAAACACACTCTGAATTTGTTCTGGGTTTAGTTTGTTATCATAAACCTAATGAAAACATTTCATCTACATGGAGCTGTCAAAGAGATGTCTGTGAGTGTTTTGTTTCAATAAGCAGTAGGTAAGAAGTACTTAACTGGATATATCTTCCTTCATAAACTAAATGTCTCTAAATTATACATCTGTTATTTGAGATTCATTTAGTACATACCTTGTCATATTTAAGCTGTGAGTGATTCATATATTGTTCTAGTCAGATTATGTTTTGGATAACTAAAGAGTGTTTTTAAAAAGCTATAATAGAAATTCTTAAGAAAAGAGTTAAGCATATATTTTACTTTCCTCTCCATTTTTGCTTTCAAATTAATTATGCACATCACTGCCACATTAAATTTTCTAAAAATACATTTTGCATCATGTCCCTGAGTAGGGATATAAGATAATTTCCTATTACATACTTCATGAGACCGTTTCACATTTTAGGTCTTCCATAAACATTTCTTTGTCTAAAATCACCAATTCATTTCCTTCTACTTCTCAGAAAACTCGTCTACCATATTCTACCAAGTTCTTTATCTCCTTTATCCTCTGAAACTTGAACTATTGTGTATTGTTCCCTCCCACCCTCACCAGGTCCTGAAAAAGCCAAAATGCCAGAACCTCTCCAAATATACCACCCATACCTCAAAGATAAAATTAAATATACAAAGCTACAGTCATCAAGACAGTATCAAAGACAGAAATATAGATCAATGGAACAAAATAGAAAGCCCAGAGACAAATCCACACACCTATGGACACCTTATCTTTGACAAAGCAGGCAAGAATATACAATGGAGAAAAGACAGTCTCTATAACAAATAGTGCTGGGAACACTGGTCAACCACATGTAAAAGAATGAAACTAGAACACTTTCTAACACCATACACAAAAATAAACTCAAAATGGATTAATGATCTAAACATAAGACCAAAACTATAAAACTCCTAGAAGAAACATAGGCTGCTGGGGGCCAGTGTGAGAAACTCTGCCCATGGCAAAGGTCATAAGGAAGGAAGCTTGGTGTACACAAAGGCATGATCAAACCTCAGGAAACCCTCTGTTCCCAAGCATCTACCCCCAAAACCAGAGTACTTTACGGGGGGCTCTCCCCCATAACCATTTCTCTCGGAGAAGGATTAACTTGCAGCTCCAAGTTAATAAAAATTCCTGGGCATGACAAGAGTGTTTCAACTTACAAACTCTGAAGGTTATCTAGCCTGCCTGTACAGGTTCATCCGGCCACATGTGATTGTTTACAGCCTCCCAACCATGACAGGCATGAGATGTTTTAGACTTACTAAAGGCAAATTCTTTTGGGAAGTTAGAAATCATTAGTATAGTGGGTTGGTTAGGAATTATATTGGTGAAGCGTTTTTCGTTTGTTGTGCCAATAATTGCTCTAATTCCCTGCCCTGGGTGGGACAAGGGTGTCTCAGGTCAAACCTCTCTGCTGACAGACTAGCTTGTGTGACAACCTCTCAACCATAAACAGCACAGAGAGTTTGGTGTATTAGCATAGGGCTTTTCTCATTGTTGAGTCAATGATTCCCACCAGGCCTCCATATCCTTAGGCACTGGGAGTATATTAATCAATGTATTTTGAATATAGAAAAGGAAATATAATAGTTTTTGATGTTAGCAAAATTAGACTTTTTGAGTTAATGAATTTTATCTTTTGTTATAGATCACTGTGGAGAGGAAATGGCAACCCACTCCAGTGTTCTTGCCTGGAGAATCCCAGGGACGGGGGAGCCTGGTGGGCTGCCGTCTATGGGGTTGCGCAGAGTCGGACATGACTGAAGTGACTTCGTAGTAGTAGTAGTACTTTGTTATAAATCACTGTGTCTGTGTCCTTGCTACATAAAAATGTAACTTTATCACTATCTTAAGACTAAATAGATCTTAAGGGAACATTGGTGAAAGGTTTTTATTTGTTGGGCTGATGTTTGCTGCTAAATCTCCATATTCCCTGCTCCTATAATGAATATAACTAGCATATAGGAAAAATAAGTATTAACCTTTAAGATTGATCGTGTTAACCTTGGGTTAAATAAATTCCTTTCTTTATTGTAACTCACTACACCCTCACCCTATAGGAATGAAACTTTATTTGGAGGGTGGTGCCTGGTTTAAGAAAAAAACACCATTGGAAAAAATAAGGTTTTTGGTTATCAGAAAGAAAGAGTCATAAATGTCAGCAGGCCTCATGGCCAGAAGATGATGTAAAACCCCTAAGATAAAGGTCAGGACTGCTGACCCCCATGTGACTCTGTATTCATCCCTATGTGTAACAAAAGGTATATAAGCAAACCTAAAAATAAAAGAAATGGGATCAGTTTCTGGAAAGACTGATTTCCCCATGTCGTTCTTTCTTGCTCCTCGTTTTTCTGGCTGAATTGCCATCTGCAGCATGGATACTATTCCTTGTAAACCAAGTTATTCAGCCTCTTTTTCTCCACTAATATTTCCTACTACAGTATCTGTTTCTAATCTCTCTATATATCTGTAATTAAATATGTTTTTTTCCTAGGACGCCAATTCCATCCCCACCTTCGAATCACCCTGGATCCACTGGGGCTGGACCCTGGAAATAGGCAAAACACTCTCTGACATAAATCACAGCAGTATCCTCTATGACCCACCTCCCAGAGTAATGGAAACAAAAGCAAAAATAAACAAATGGGACCTAATTAAACTTAAAATATTTTGCACAATGAAGGAAACTATAAGCAAGGTGAAAAGACAGCTTTCAGAATGGCAGAAAATAATAGCAAACGAAGCAACTGATAAAGAATCCCAAAAATATACAACAGCTCCTTCAGCTCAATTCCAGAAAAACAAAAGACCCAATCAAAAAATGGGCCAAAGAACTAAACAGACATCTCTCCAAAGAAGATATACAGATGGCTAACAAACACATGAAAAAATGCTCAACATCACTCATTATCAGAGAAATGCAAATCAAAACCACAGTGAGGTACCATCTCACACCAGTCAGAATGGCTGCTATCAAAAAATCTACAAACAATAAATGCTGGAGAAGGTGCAAAGAAAAAGGAACCCTCTTAAACTGTTGGTAGGAATGCACACTAGTACAGCCACTATGGAGAACAGTGTGGAGATTCCTTAAAAACTGAAAATAGAACTGCCTTATGACCCAGCAATCCCACTGCTGGGCATACACACTGAGGAAACCAGAATTGAAAGAGACACCTGTACCCTCAGTGTTCATTGCAGCACTGCTTACAATAGCCAGGACATGGAAGCAACCTAGATGTCCATCGGCAGACGAATGGATAAGAAAGTCATGGTACGTATACACAATGGAATATTACTCAGCCATTAAAAATGCATTTGAATCAGTTCTAATGAGGTGAATGAACCTGGAGTCTATTATACAGAATGAAGTAATTCAGAAAGAAAAACACCAATACAATATACTAATGCATTATATGGAATTTAGAAAGATGATAATGATGACCCTATATGTGAGAGAGCAAAAGAGACACATATGTAAAGAACAGTGTTTTGGACTCTGTGGGAGAAGGCGAGGGTGTGATGATTTGAGAGGGTAGTGTTGAAACGTGTATATTATCATATGTGAAACAGATCACCATTCCAGGTTTGATGCATGAGACAGGGTGCTCAGGGCTGGTTCACTGGGATGACCCTGGGGGATGAGATGGGGAAGGAGGTTGGAGGGGGTTCTGAATGGGGAACCCATGTGCATCCATGGCTGATTTATATTGATGTTTGGTAAAAACCACTACAATATTGTAAAGTAATTAACCTCCAATTAAAATAAACTAATTAAAAAATTAAATTAACTTCTATTAAGCCTTCCATCATTATTCCAGCTCACATCATTCATTTTTTTAGTTATCTCAATTACACACAAAATTATTACCAGTTTGCTTAAGCAATTAATTAATTGGTTTGCAGGATGATATTTACCATGAATAGACACTATCTTCTCTAAAGCAAAGGACCTCTGTTTATATATTTCTGTGTCTATATTAGGGAGGCCTTACAAATAGCTGTGAAAAGAATACAGGTGAAAAGCAAAGGAGAGAAGGAAAGATATAAGCATCTGAATGCAGAGTTCCAAAGAATAGCATGAAGAGATAAGAAAGCCTTCTTCAGTGATCAATGCAAAGAAATAGAGGAAAAGAACAGAATGGGAAAGACTAGAGATCTCTTCAAGAAAATCAGAGATACCAAGGGAACATTTCATGCAAAGATGGGCTCGATAAAGGACAGAAATGGTCTGGACCTAACAGAAGCAGAAGATATTAAGAAGAGGTGGCAAGAATACACAGAAGAACTGTACAAAAAGATCTTCACGACCCAGATAATCATGATGATGTGATCACTAATCTAGAGCCAGACATCTTGGAATGTGAAGTCAAGTGGGCCTTAGAAAGCATCACTATGAACAAAGCTAGTGGAGGTGATGGAATTCCAGTTGAGCTGCTTCAAATCCTGAGAGATGATGCTGTGAAAGTGTTGCACTCAATATGCCAGCAAATTTGGAAAACTCAGCAGTGGCCACAGGACTGGAAAAGGTCAGTTTTCATTCCAATTCCAAAGAAAGGCAATGCCACAGAATGCTCAAACGACTGCACAACTGCACTCATCTCACACTAGTAAAAGTAAATGCTAGTAAAGTAATGCTCAAAATTCTGCAAGCCAGGCTTCAGCAATACGTGAACCGTGAACTCCCTGATGTTCAAGCTGGTTTTAGAAAAGGCAGAGGAACCAGAGATCAAATTGCCAACATCCACTGGATCATGGAAAAAGCAAGAGAGTTCCAGAAAAACATCTATTTCTGCTTTATTGACTATGCCAAAGCCTTTGACTGTGTGGATCACAATAAGCTGTGGAAAATTCTGAAAGAGATGGTTATACCATACCACTTGACCTGCCTCTTGAGAAATCTGTATGCAGGTCAGGAAGCAATAGTTAGAACTGGACATGGAACAACAGACTGGTTCCAAATAGGAAAAGGAGTACGTCAAGGCTGTATATTGTCACCCTTCTTATTTAACTTATATGCAGAGTACATAATGAGAAACGCTGGGCTGGAAGAAACACAAGCTGGAATAAAGATTGCTGGGAGAAATATCAATAACCTCAGATATGCAGATGACACCACCTTTATGGCAGAAAGTGAAGAGGAGCTAAAAACCTCTTGATGAAAGTGAAAGAGGAGAGTGAAAAAGTTGGCTTAAAGCTCAACATTCAAAAACGAAGATCATAGCATCCGGTCCCATCACTTCATGGCAAATAGATGGGGAAACAGTGGAAACAGTGTCAGACTTTATATTTTGGGGCTCTAAAATCACTGCAGATGGTGACTGCAGCCATGAAATTAGAAGACGCTTACTCCTTGGGAAAAAAATTATGACCAACCTAGATAGAATATTCAAAAGCAGAGACATTACTTTGCCGACTAAGGTCCGTCTAGTCAAGGCTATGGTTTTTCCTGTGGTCATGTATGGATGTGAAAGTTGGACTGTGAAGAAGGCTGAGCGCCAAAGAATTGATGCTTTTGAACTGTGGTGTTGGAGAAGACTCTTGAGAGTCCCTTGGACTGCAAGGAGATCCAACCAGTCCATTCTGAAGGAGATCAGCCCTGGGATTTCTTTGGAAGGAATGATGCTAAAACTGAAGCTCCAGTATTTTGGCCACCTCATGCGAAGAGTTGACCCATTGGAAAAGACTCTGATGCTGGGAGGGATTGGAGGCAGGAGGAGAAGGGCACGACCGAGGATGAGATAGTTGGATGGCATCATTGACTCGATGGACATGAGTCTGAGTGAACTCCGAGAGATGGTGGTGAACCGGAGGGCTGGCGTGCTGTGATTCATGGGGTCGCAAAGAGTCGGACACGACTGAGCGACTGAACTGAATTGATATCATAATGCTGCTCATGTAGGGTCTTAATAAAGAGTTGGTAAATTGATTACTTGACAGATTGATTAGAATACCTTGAGCTATTTATTAAACAAAATTTAGTCATTTTTGTACACTACTACATTATTTTCTATTACTTTCAAAGTTCTAAGTACCACAGATATAGAAAACTTTACAATCTTTCCTGTAATTCTATGGCAATTGGAGAAAAAGCCAAAAATGAAACCTAAAATGAGAGTAACTGAACCACTTGGAAATTCAAAGTTATTGAAAGAAAAAGCTGCAGAGATTAGTCACACTTTTATTGCAATTCCAAAGCAGCATATGGATGAATATTTCCTCATGAAGTTTGTTCTGAACTCTGTAACTGAATATAAGCACCCCAAATGCACATCAAGAGATCATCCAACAACTGCCATTAGCAATCTAAGCTTTCCAAAGTGAAAGTTGCTCAGTTGTGTCCAACTCTGCTACAGCATGGACCTTATAGTCCATGGAATTCTCCAGGCTAGAATACTGGAGTGGGTAACCTTTCCCTTCTCCAGGGGATCTTCTCAACCCAGGGATCAAACTTTCAAAACTGAATAGCAATTTGGGAATGTGTAAACAACAGCATATATAAATAAATATGATGTGCATCTTAGAATGTGTTTATATATGATTGATATTAAGATATATATGGGATAGTTATCTAATACATTCATTTATTGTTTAATACTTATGTATCGGGCACTTGTCATGTAACAGGAAATATACTAATTGCTAAAGAAACAAAAGTGACAAAAACAAAGACATGAACTGTGGTATGATAGAGTTTGTAGTATAGATATGCAGAAAGATAAATACTAAGTAAATACATGCAAAATGGATGAATATGGATTATTTCATTCATAGAAAATAAACAACTGTCATTATAGAAAATGACAAGCAGAACCTGAAGAAAGGCCTCTCTGGAAAAATGAAATTTAGCTTGATCTCTGAAGAACGAGAAGGAGCTAGCAGTGCAAAAAGATCAATTTATCATTTTCTTTATTAAATATGTTAGAGTTGTTAGGGTAAGACATGAAGCAAATATTGTATGTCATGGGATCTTAACTTGTTCTTATGGTCCCATATCAGAGTCTGCTCAACAATTTTATGATATGGGAAACTGCTTATATTCTGTTTACCAAAGTAATTATAGCTACAATTTCAAGAAGAAATAGATTTTATGAACAAGAGTATAAATCATTATGCTCATTATTTTCTTTTCTACTCAAATAGAAGTACTGTTCATAATCATTCTGGTATCACCTAATTTTTCAAAAAATGACCCAGTGATTAAAGAATCACACTAACATGTAGTAATATTTATCAAAAATAACCAGACTGAGAGTGAAGGTATTTGTATTCTGGTTCAATCTTTATCATTCAATGACTGTGGCCTCTCAAAAATCACTTCTTGAAAT
Organism: Nanger dama; assembly: GCA_917880005.1. Lineage (NCBI taxonomy): Eukaryota > Metazoa > Chordata > Mammalia > Artiodactyla > Bovidae > Nanger > Nanger dama. Next base: position 34,010,878 of record CAKJTW010000016.1, on the reverse strand, counting down.
AACTTAATCTCTTCCCTGATACAATGAATACCTTAATCCTCTGAAGTTTCCCACCCATGTTCCTGATGATCCTAGGATTTCATAGAGTGACTCAGTGACTATCCAGCTGGGGAAAGAGTTAGAGGATAAGAGAAATATGGTAGCAGGAACAGCTTTATGTTTCTCCTACTTCAATATATATATAATAAATAATGCATAAGTTGTGACATTACATATTTAACATTTTGGAATGCTGAGTGAGCTTTGACTAAAAGAATAGGTTCTGTCTCTAAAATGGCACTGTAAACCACTGGATTAGTAGATTTGAAGACTCTGTCTTTAAGCAACAATTTAAGAATCAGTGTTCTTCAAATCTAAGATTAAAAGTATCATTTACTTAAGACAAAACAAAAATAAACTTGTAATGATAATCTCAAGATGTTCCAGCATGACTAGTTTAAATCACTAGTTAGACTATTTTAGTTAAATCACTAGTTTAAATCACTTTTAAGTAACTAAATTTATCTGAAAAAAATGGGAAATAAAGGTAGAGAAAGTTCAAAGCAGAAATGATAGCATTCGAGAACCAAGTTATGCTTCCCACAGGTCATTTGTGCAACGGGTATCATCCACTTCCATGAATCAAGTCACCACTACCTTCAGCCACCCCCCTCAGAATATTGACCCTAAACAGAAGGGAAACTTAAGTATTTCACCTTTCCATTTCTATTCTCTCATTTTAAAGTCTCACTCAACTCTATGGTTATTTTATGACATTAAAAGCAGGTAGAAATTGCAGTTAAAATTTTAAAACATTGCATTTGGTCATTCATGCAATGAATGAAATCCAAAGACCGGGTTGTATACAGTTTCCTTGAGAATTCCCTTTTTATCAGATGTATCAGAGAAGGAAACAGCATAAATGTGGTTACCTCTGGTTGGTGACTTTCTGTCAGAAACAGTGGTGATAGTATGAAAGACAACCATTTCATAGCAATGAATCCTTTTCAACAATATTAAAAATATATACCTATTTCCAATAAAATCCTTGTAAAGCAAGATCTAATAGAGCTTTTGAAATAAAGCTAGTTTCATTCATGCAAAGTGTATGCTGTGAAGAGTATATTATTGTTACATAACACTGAAAAAGAATTAAGATACATAGGAAAGAAAATATAAACTGTTGATCTTTAAAAATTGAATTACTAAGAATGTTTTATGCCAACTTATTCTCCAGAAAATATAGAGAAGGTGCATTTTTCTCTCTACCTCAAGTGATAAAAGTTCATCTAAAAGATCAGAAATGTTTTCATATTTCACATGAGCCCTTAAGAAACATCACTTCTGCAAGTGAATGTTTTCCCTATTGGCTTTAATTAAATTTAGAATAGTGTACCTAGATACTAAAAAATGAAAGCAAATCAAATTACCGTTTAGACCAAGTTCTAATATTTCCCCTCACAGATGTACTTGGCTTTCGATGTGTTCATGAAAAGTTCCTCTTAAATCAAATTTCTGATAATCAATCACACTTTAAAAGCACTAGGAGAATTTGTTATTTAAAGGACTCTCCTTTCAGAGTGAACTGCACAACCAATAATCCTTGGAGGTACCACACAATCTTTAATTGCTTAAACCACTACAAAAATCTGATTTTATGCCTAACTTATCTACTTTAAGTACAAAGCACTTGATGCCAATGGCTCAAATATCTCTCAGTGATATCTAGGAAGATGATGTCAGTTAAAATTTTAAGAGAGTTTTCCACTCCTGCCCTTACTACATGTACCATTACTCCTACCGGTGCTCCCCAGTCAAAGCCCACCAGTATTACAGGTGTCATGAACAAGTTAGGCTTATTATCCAGAGCAGTGGTAGACCACACTTGCCATGGGAACTAGGGAATGACTAAATAAGAGGATATTAGAAAGGACTTGTTACAGAACTTGGAATTATGTTAAGTGCTCTGGGGAAGAGTTTAAAGATATGGGACTTTGCTCTGGACTGGATATTCTCAGGCAGCAGGGGTGGTTCTATGAGTGGATATATTAATAAATCTTACGTAGAGGAGGATAAGATTAAATCCTTCAGCTCTAATGGGTAAAAAGCAATAGTCCCTTATATCATAATGAAGAATGAGGTGTTTGGTATTTCATGGTTTAGACAGTATTAATGTTTAGTTTGTGTTCAGGTATGATTGCACAGCAGTTTTATTTTTGTCTTGATCCATTATGTTCATAGAGTTGCCATGTCTGATGTTGATGTTTTCTGAATCAGTTTATATTCAATAGGGGAACTCTAAAACATGACTGTGAACACCAGATCAGTCTACAGAAACATCAAGTTCTAGCTGCATATCAGGGGTTATAATTCCCTTTCTCGGTGAAACTGTGTTCAGACTTCAGCTTGTTGTTATTTGTTGTCTCATGATCATGCTTATTTTAAAGAAATTTATTTTCACTCCTCCAGAACCATCTTAAATAGATGACTTTTCAAAGTGAATTCCTCTCTTATCACTCACTTTTTCCTCTTACTTAAAGTAAGTCTACAAGAGAGGCTTTTTGATTAACAAGTCCTTTTTCCAAGTTATAAATAACTCTGGAAGCTATCACCTCAGACATGCAGATAATGCCATGCTAATGGCAGAAAGTGAAGAACTAAAGAGCCTCTTGGTGAGGACGAAAGAGGAGAATGGAAAAGCTGATTTGAAACTCAACATTAAAAATACTAAGATCATGGCATCTGGTTCCATCACTGCATGACAAATAGAAGAGGGAAAAGTGGAAGCAGTGACAGATTTTATTTTCTTGGGTTCCAAAATCACTGAAGACAGTGACCACAGCTATGAAATTAAAAGACACTTGCTCCTTGGAAGAAAAGCCATGGCAAACCTAGACCAAATATTAAAAAACAGAGGCATCACTTTGCTGACAAAGGTCCACACAGTCAAAGCTACGATTTTTCCAGTTGTCATGTACAGATGTGATAGTTGGACCATAAAGAATGCTGAACACTAAAGAACTGATGCTTTCAAATTGTGGTGCTGGAGAAGACTCTTGAGAGACTCTTGAGAGTCCCTTGGACTGCCAGGAGATCAAACCAGTCAATCCTAAAGGAAATCAACCCTGAATATTCTTTGGAAGGACAGATGCTGAGGCTGAAGTTCCAATACTTTGGCCACCTGATGTGACGAGTCGACTCATTGGAAAAGACCCTGATGCTGGAAAAGATTGAGAGCAGGAGGAGAAGGGAGCAACAGAGTATGAGATGGTTAGATAGCATCACTGACTCAATGGACATGAATTTGAGCAAACTCTGGGACATAGTGGAGGAAAGACGAGCCTGGAGTGCTACAGTCCATGGCGGTCAAAAAGAGCTGGACATGACTTAGTGACTAAATAGCAACAACTGGAAACTTTATGGACAAACTGTTATTTTTACCTTTTATATGCAGATATGTAAAGATGCACTTTTTTTTTTCCTAATCAGAGAGTCAAAGAAATTAGGAGTTTAGATGTCCTGATAGAAATGAAAATCCTCTATACTGTTTTAAATAGCGTTTTTAGTTGCTATTACCGACACTTGTAACATTGTAAAGCCATTCAACCATTCAAAGTTGATGTTTCTCCATTGTGAACCATGCTAAGGTTTTTCTCTTAAGATTTTCCATTTCTAGTTCAAGTTAGACTTAATTGCCTAGTGGACTCAGTAATCAGTTACCTTTATTAACTGAATCCAGTAACACTGTGTATCTAAATTTAAGCAAGGACTTTTGTCTCTCACAATCAAGCATTAACACACTAGAGCCTAATACTACAGAACTCAAAGAGAATAAGCAGAGCAGAATATTAGTAGGTTAGTTTGAGAGAAAAATAGGAGACAATGGAGCAATGATAGTTGCTTCAAGTCAATGCAGTAGTGTTTTCATTTCTGTTGCTCCACGGGGCAAAAACCATGCACGATATTTAGGCAATTAGGTGTAGAATTCCTATACTGAGAACTGGATTGGTGAGCTTACATGTTTATCCAGCCCAAGGATTTGGGTTATGATCAGGAAACATAGTGCCTGGAAACATAAACCAGATAGTGCCTGGTTTATGGTACCATTATCCTAAGCCATTTGTGCACTCAATTGAAACACACATTTACTAGGTGCCAAGCATTGTGCTAGATGCCAGTGATGTAGTAGAGATCAAAATTGACAAAGTTATCTGTTCTTATGAAACCTATTTTATAACATACAAGCATAAGCTCTACAGGGGCCAGCATATAACCTAAAACAGTGTAAGTATAGACTGTAATATAAGCCATGAAGGGAAGAAAGTGCTTTAAGAAGATGGGAGAAAAAGTCCATTTTAATAAAAATATTTAAATGTTAAGTTTGGATAGTTAGATAATAGGTTAATGAAGTAGCAGGTAAACTCTTCTATTCTTGTTTTTTTCTTGGCTTATGTTTTGACTTTTACCTTTGATTCCCAAATATAGATAATTATCACTGGGATGACTGAGTAGAAGAATATAAAGAAATCAATGTAAACAAATCTGTATTATTTTTAAAAACTAGGTATCAAGTCTGTTGAAAAGTTGCTTGACTTAGAGAATCAGTAACCTCTAATTCAGCACAAATACATATCACAGACCTCGATATCACCTGCTCAGAGTATTTTGTTTCTTATTCAAGAATTTTTTTCAGTTTTTAGTGGAGAACTTATACTGATAATAATTGTGTTTATTTCTGGTTTTGTAAAAATTTCATTCCATGGAACCCCAAGAAAATGGCCTACTGTATTTTTGTATGATCTTAAATATGATGCTTGCACTTAAAATATAAAAGCAGCTAAGCAAATTCCATATCACAAAGTAGCATAGATAGTTGAATAAAGCAGAAGCAAATGTATAAATCCCATTTTGATAAGATTGAAAAATCTTTCAGTTAAATAGGAGAGGGAAATAAACACACAGAGGGGGAATATATATATATATATATATATATATATATATATATAAAGTTTCTTAGCAGCACATAGAAGCAACTGTGAAACTGATTAAATGTGAGATTTAGATCAATGAAAACAAGATTCAACAATAAAAATAGCAAGATTCAACCAGAAAATCTCTGTTGCTTTAAATAAAAGCCAGTAGGATAAGGTGGGATTGTCCCATGAGTCAACCTAAGCCAAAATCTTTTGTTTAAATACCAACCATAAAAATACTGTTCAATTTGAATAGTACTTTTCTATTTGAAGAATTCTTCTTCAATTTGAAGAATTCTGCTTCTCATAATGAGCACATTACTGACATTTTCAAAAGGTCTGTAGATTTCTCTCACATTAGCAACTTATAAAAGCTGTTTTTTGGTTTATTTTGAAATTTCATGAGTAGACTCAGTTTGGGGGAATAAGTAGTATCCAAAGAAACTGCTCACTTGAATTCTCATTAATCAAGCATCTGAATAGTTATCATTTATTTACCTTTCACAACAAATCTAGATGAAATGAATAGAATTTGAGGCCAATCTATGCATCTTAACTATATAAATTGAATATTTTCACCTCAATTTATTTTATATCCAAATATTCTCACCTGTAAAATTAGTATAAAATTAATTTCAAGCAAAATTTTATCTACAAAAATATCTTTCCAGTTGAAAAATTTGCACCCAAACATGTTCACTTTTTAATTATGTGGTTTTCTTTCTCTTCATTCTAAGAGTACATTATAATTTTCCCATAAAGCTATTTTTTAAAAGCTTTCATTGCTTTATTCCAATTTATCCATCTCTGTAAATTAACTTTTATTAATTTATTAATTAACTCTTATTAACTTCTTTTGCATTGCTGTGCATTAATTCACATCAGAGAATATTTCTTCTCATTTATGTGACACTAAAATTACTCAGTAATATTTGTTTGAAAAAGTTACAGAACTTACTTATTGTTAAATCCTTAGAAATTGAGTTTCAAAACTCCTTCTGCAAAGGAAATGAGAGTTGATTTGAAGAAATTAATGTCTGAGTTATTGACATTCTTAAAGCCTCACCTTAAGCCCTCTCTGCAGTCACACAATCTCTGTGAATGGTTGTCTAGGGTCTTCATAAAACAAGACTATGACATGCTGGAGGCTATTAAACATTGATGAGCATCTACCTAAAACTGACCAGACAATGTGAGGTAACTGAAAATTTAATTAGGGAAAAAAAAAAAAAAAAAGAACCATCATATACATGAAAATGGTTATAATCCATTTTCTTATTTTATTTTATTTTTTTCTTTTTTATTTAATTAATTTATTTTTTTAATTACAATACTGTATTTGTTTTGCCATACATTGACATGAATCAGCCACAGGTGTCCACGATCTCAGGATTTGATTCTTAAAAGTCTTAAAAAGATTCCATTAAGATATATTTAACTTCCTTGATATAGCCATAACTGTTTCCTAGAAAATAATTGCCACCATGTCCCTTATATTTATTAAAAATAGGATTAAATTTTATTATCCTTCAAATTGAAGTATTCCTATATAAATTTAAATAACATATAGATAAGAGATACCAAGGGAACATTTCATGCAAAGATGGGCTCGATAAAGGACAGAAATGGTATGGACCTAACAGAAGCAGAAGATATTAAGTAGAGGTGGCAAGAATACACAGAAGAATTGTATAAAAAGATCTTCATGACCCAGATAATCACGATGGTGTGATCACTCATCTAGAGCCAGGTATCCTGGAATGTGAAGTCAAGTGGGCCTTAGAAAGGACCACTACGAACAAAGCTAGTGGAGGTGATGGAATTCCAGTTGAGCTGTTTCAAATCCTGAAAGATGATGCTGTGAAAGTGCTGCACTCAATATGCCAGCAAATTTGGAAAACTCAGCAGTGGCCACAGGGCTGGAAAACGTCAGTTTTCATTCCAATTCCAAAGAAAGATAATGCCAAAGAATGCTCAAACTACTGCACAACTGCACTCATCTCACATGCTAGTAAAGTAATGCTCAAAATTCTCCAAGCCAGGCTTCAGCAATACATGAACAGTGAACTTCCAGATGTTCAAGCTGGTTTTAGTAAAGGCAGAGGAACCAGAGATCAAATTGCCAACATCCGCTGGATCATGGGAAAAGCAAGAGAATTCCAGAAAAAAACATCTATTTCTGCTTTATCGACTATCCCAAAGCCTTTGACTGTGTGGATCACAATAAGCTGTGGAAAATTCTGAGAGAGATGGGAATACCAGACCACTTGACCTGCCTCTTGAGAAACCTATATGCAGGTCAGGAAGCAACAGTTAGACCTGGACATGGAACAGCAGACTGGTTCCAAATAGCAAAAGGAGTACGTCAAGGCTGTATATTGTCACCCTGCTTAATTAACTTCTATGCTCAGTACATCATGAGAAACGCTGGACTGGAAGAAACACGAGCTGGAATCAAGATTGCTGGGAGAAATATCTATAACCTCAGATATGCAAATGACACCACCCTTATGGCAGAAAGTGAAGAGGAACTAAGGAGCCTCTTGATGAAAGTGAAAGTGGAGAGGAAAAGTTGGCTTAAAGCTCAACATTCAGAAAATGAAGATCATGGCATCTGGTCCCATCACTTCATGGGAAATAGATGGGGAAACTTGGAAACAGTGTCAGACTTTATTTTGGGGGCTCCAAAATCACTGTGGATGGTGATTGCAGCCATGAAATTAAAAGACTCTTACTCCTTGGAAGAAAAGTTATGACCAAACTAGACAGCATATTCAAAAGCAGAGACATTACTTTGCCGACTAAAGTCCATCTAGTCAAGGCTATGGTTTTTCCGGTAGTCATGTATGGATGTGAGAGTTGGACTGTGAAGAAAGCTGAGCACTGAAGAATTGATGGTTTTGACTCAGTGATGTCAGAGAAGACTCTTGAGAGTCCTTTGGACTGCAAGGAGATCCAACCAGTCCATTCTGGAAGATCAACCCTGGGATTTCTTTGGAAGGAATGATGCTAAAGCTGAAACTCCAGTACTTTGGCCACCTCATGCAAAGAGTTGACTCATAGGAAAAGACTTTGATGCTGGGAGGGATTGGGGGCAGGAGGAGAAGGGAATGACAGAGGGTGAGGTGGCTGGATGGCATCACTGACTCGATTAACATGAATCTGAGTCAACCTGGGAATTGGTATTGGACAGGGAGGCCTGGTGTGCTGTGATTCATGGGGTCGCAAAGAGTTGGGCATGACTAAGTGACTGAACTGAACTGACTGATAGATAAAAATTATCTAACCTTCTTAATTTTTAATAATAAACATTTTTTACTTAAAAGCATTTTTTTACTCAGATCTAAAAAGCACATGAATCAAAAAATATAGAAAATCTGATTTTTACCATGGTAGCTAAGAGAAAAAAATAACCTACTGTTTGCAATCATGAAGTAAGAGCTCTCTTTAAGTTGAAAGATTCACGCTCATTACATTGTTTAGCTATATGGTCAATAAGTTTAATTTGTTTTGTCACAAGGAAAGAAGGAAGGAAAGGAGAAAGGGAGGCAGAGAAAAAACGAATGGAAAGAGGTTTCACCATAGCAGGAAAAATAGAAAGGTTTTAAGACACACAAAATCTTTTTAGGAATACATTTACTGTAGCACTTCTCAATATGTGTTACACGTATTACTTAAGCTAAATATGAACATTTTTTAAATATATGTTTATTATAATGCCTATTAAGGTGTTAGTCTCTCAGTTGTGTCTGACTGTTTGCATTTGCCAGGCCTCTCTGTCTGTGGAATTCTCCAGGCAAGAATACTGAAATGGGTAATCATTCACTTCTCCAAGGGATCTTTCCGACCAAGGATTGAACCCAGGTATCCTGCATTGCAGGTGGATTCTTTACCATCTAAGCCATCTGGGAAGACCCCAAGTAGGAAAGCACTGAGAAATGCTGGGAAAATTTCTAATGCCTATTAGAAATAGCATTCTAATGCCTGTTAGAAAAGTATAACTAGAGGATCAAACTAATGATTTAATGTCTTTTACTCCATAGCAGGGCTTCCCAGGAAGCACTAGTGGTAACGAATCCACCTGCCAATGCAGGTTAAATGTAAGAGATATGGGTTTGATCCCTGGAAGATCCTTTGGAGGAGGGCATGGGTAATCCTCTCCAGTATTTTTGCCTAGAGAATCCCATGGAGAGAGGAGCCTGACAAGCTGCAGTCCTTAGGGCCACAAAGAGTTGGACACTTAGCATGCCCTCATGCACTCCATAGAGGGAGCCAGAATTATTTATGTAAAACAAGGAATCACATCAAGTAAGATGCTGAATAAATCAATTTAGTTGATACGGAAGAAAATCATGGAGACAGCCCACAAATGACTAAGGTATAAAAAAACTTTCTATAAATCTGGTCTTCAGAACTGAGGATAATGTAATCATGAGTAACAGACTTTTTCAGTTTGCCCAGTCTTTTTGACATATTGGTTTTTTGGTTTTGTATATTTTCTGTCTTTGTTTTATTTCAATTAGGCTTATTGCTTTATAGTTACAAGTGCCAAGTGTTACAATTATATTCAAAATTAGGAAAAGAAGGGAAGTTTTCTGTTTTTTTTTTTTTCCCTGTTGTCTTGTTGTTCAGTCACTAAGTCATGTCCAACTCTTTGTAATCCAATTGACTGCAGCAGGCCAGGCTTCCCTGTACTTCACTATCTTCCAGAGTTTGCTCAAACTCATGTCCATTGAGTCAGTGATGCCATCTAACCATCTTATCTTCTGTCGCCTCCTTCTGCTCCTGCTCTCAATCTTTCCCAGCATCAGAGTCTTTTCCAATGAGTTGGCTCTTTGTATCAGGTGGCCAAAGGGTTGGAGCTTCAGCGTCAGTATCAGGAAATTAAAGCTTTACTTGAAGGCCCCACCCACCCATTCCCCACCCCCCCGCCAACAGAAGATCTCTCCGTATATCTTATGGGCCAGAAAATCTTCACATGGCTATAAATGACATTGAAATATTTGTACATGACAATTAGGAAAGGTGGAGATAGAGGTTCATTTGGATCAGTCATGATTTATCCCTTCATGTTGGACATGTTACTGTTCTTCAAAGAAAACAAAGCAAACATACAAACACACACGTGCATGCACACACACACACACACACACACACACACACACACCCCTATGATTCTGATAGGAAACAAGAAAGGTAGAGTTGTGGATAAGTATTACCTAAGGTCTATCACATAAACCTTGCTCCTTCAAAGAGCTCTAAGTTCCGTGAGCAGAAGAGGATCTTCCTTTCTATTAATTTACTCAAGGCCATGAGAAAACTTCATTTTTAAATACTGAATAATCTCATGTATTCACCTATTATTTATATTCATACTTGAAGAATAAGCATTTTATTTTTAAGGAAGAAGGGAGTGTCAACAGAAATAAAAAGAAACTAAAAGAATGGACAGAAACTTTTACCATGAGGTTGACTTAATATTCACTACATGAGGGTGTCAAGAGAGCCATGTCTGATAGATTTCAAGCTTTGGTGACTGAATCAGAAAAGAACACATCAAAAGAAATGGAGAAACAGAGGAAACTGCTTCAAATTTAGAAAGTTGTTTTATATATATTTAATACTTAAAACTCAGACACTGTAATTTTTATATGTATGTATTTGCTTTAGATTTTAAATTAAACAAAAGTTAGAGTTTCAAATTATAAATACAAAGATTTTTTTAAATTTATTAACACTTCAAGTTCACAACTTTTTTTAATACTTTATTCTACGTTACAATACTGTGTTGATTTTGCCATACATTGACATGAATCAGCCACAGGTGTACATGATCTCCCAATGCCAAAGCCCCTCCCACCTCCAAACTGAAAGAGACACATGTACCCCAATGTTCACTGCAGCATTGTTTATAATTGCCAGGACATGGACACAACCTAGATGTCCATCAGCAGATAAATGGATAAGAAAGCTGTGGTACATATACACAATGGAGTATTACTCAGTCCTTAAAAAGAATAAATTTGACTCAGTTCTAATGAGATGGATGAAACTGAAGCCGATTATGCAGAGTGAGGTAAGCCAGAAAGAAAAACACCAATACAGTATACTGACACATATATATGGAATTTAGAAAGATAGTAATGATGACCCTGTATGTGAGACAACAAGTTCACAACTTTTACTGAACTATGCTAGTCTGCTCATAATCCCACCTAATAAAGTTTTCTACAAAGTCAAATGTTGCATTTTTAGTTCTGAAATTTCTAATTGATTCATTTTAGAATTTTTAATTCCTCTCCTGAGAAACTTGTGCCTTCACCCATTATGTCCATGTTTCCCTGTAAATTATTTAACATATTAAAATGTTATAAAGGCTGTGTATGTCTGAGTCATCTTTGGATCGGTTTCTATTGACTCATTTTTCTTGAATATGGTGACATTCTGATATATTCAAGAATATAGCAATTTTTATAATATTATTATATTAAAAATTGATTGTATGATTTGTAGAGATGCTAGATACTGTGAAGCATCTTAGAATTTTTCTAGCACACATTTATTTTATTTACAGATGACTTTAATTTTGTGAACACTTTTATTAAGCTTTGTTAGGGCAAGATTATTTTACGTTTGCCTTTGATATTTGGGCATGGCCCTTACTGCAGACTATTCCTAAAGTATGTCCCTTCTAAGTTTTCCATAGACATTAAAGTTTTATCAAACCACTTCAACTTGATAGGACTCCAGCATGATAAATTTTAAATAGCTCTTATTCTCCAATGTGGAAAATGACAAAACCTTTGCTCATATTTTAAACTTTCTATCAGTTGCTTTTTGCTAGTTTCCTTGAACTTTTGCTCTGTGGATTTACACATAAACTGAAGAATTTGAGTCTACCTGCAGATTTGGGGACTTCCTTCTGTATCTAACTACTTTCTACCATTTTCTTCTCAATTTTTAATCTCTCTGACAGTTTCACACTGTGATATCCAACTCTGCAATCAAGATATCTTTCACCTTGAACCTTGGTATACCCAGACAGACTGGAGAATCCCTCAGGGAGAAGTAAGTTAAATGTGGATCTCACCTGTGTGTGTGTACCCAATTGTGTCCAACTCTTTGGGACCTCATGGCCTGCTAGGCTCCTCTGTCCATGGCATTTGCAGGAATGAATACTGGAGTGGTTTGCCAGTTCCTACTGAGGGGATCTTCTGTACTCCAGGAACTGGACTTGTGTCTCTTGCATCTCCTGCATTGGCAAACATATTCTTTACCACTGCGCAATAGTTCTCACCTAGTTAATTTCATTTCAGGAGTTCTGTGTCTACTTCTCACAGCTTCCAGTGCTTCTTTAATGCTTCAAACACTTTTAAAAAAAAAATTCTTTGGAAATTTTTAATGTTTCACATGTGCAGAACTGAAAATTATACTTAAAGGCACAGAAAGAAGGAAAGGTAGTTGATAGAGCATAAATCCACAGGTAGGCGCGTGCGTGGGTGTGTGTGTCTGTGTGCGTGTGTGAGATCAGTCATGTCCAACTCTTTGCGACCCTATGGACTGTAGCCCATCCCTCTCTCCATGGGATTTCCCAAGCAGGAACACTGGAGCTGGTTGCCATTTTCTTCCCCAGGGAAGCTTTCTAACCCAGGGGTTGAATCTGCATCTCCTGCATTGCAGGCAAAACACTGGATAAAATCATAGGGCTGTTCCTCTTTGCTTTAGGAAAATAATGTGGCATTAAATTATGTACTTATTTTTTATTATATTTTCACATAAATACAACACCCAAATATCAGCTGAGCCAAAAACTTTCTGGTCAGATACCAACGGTGTATAGTTGATCTTGCTACTGCTGCTGCTAAGTTGTTTCAGTTGTGTCTGACTCTATGCGACACCATAGATGGCAGCCCACCAGGCTCCTCTGTCCCTGGGATTCTCCAGGCAAGAACACTGGAGTGGGTTGCCATTTCCTTCTCCAATGCATGAAAGTGAAAAGTGAAAGTGAAGTCGCTCAATCGTGTCCGACTCTTCATGACCCCATGGACTGCAGCCTTCCAGGCTTCTCCGCCCATGGGATTTTCCAGGGAAGAGTACTGGAGTGGGGTGTTATTGCCTTCTCCAATAGTTGATCTTATTCTGGAATAAATCCCTAGAAGGTAAATACCGTCAGTGTGTGGGGGCTCTAGGGACAATGTCAGAAAGTAGACAGAGATTTAAAGCCGTTAAACAGAGAACTTTGAAAACTGGAAAAGAAAAATTTATGACATCCGTTTTGAAAATAAAAATTATCTGCATATCAAAAGCTATAATTTTCAAAAATAGAAACAGGCCTGATTAAACATTACTTATGACTTACTGATAAGATTATAAAAACAAAACTAAAACTCTTCTCTCTCTGAAAGAGATAGAAAGCTATATTTTTTCTTGTAATGTTATAGGAAAACCACCAGTGTTTCATGTTTCACCCTCTGTCTCTTAAATGTCATTTCTTTTCTATCCACATTCTGTCCTTTCAGAAACAGTAAAAGCTGCTAATTATGGCAACTTCTGCTAAGTGAAAAGATGGACTATTTATTGACTAAAAGATTACAAATGAGGAAAAACTGAATATATTTAAAAAAAATACTAATTTGCCCATAATGAAATCATTCCCAGTAAGTAAAAAGAAAAATAAAGACTTGGATTTTCTTAAAATCAAAAATGAAGCTCAGTGATTAAAAATTCTATACATAATGCATAATTTCAAAACAAGCATCATTAGAAACTCCTAATCTGTATGTAGCAAGAGAAGGAACAGAGAAATTTGGTAAATGTTAGAGCATATTTCTAACTACTTTCATTTAAATAACACCAGTCTTACCACAGATTACAAATGAGGAAAAACCTGAATATATTTAAAAAATACTAATTTGCCCATAATGAAATCATTCCCAGTAAGTAAAAAGAAAAATAAAGACTTGGATTTTCTTAAAATCAAAAATGAAGCTCAGTGATTTAAAAATTCTATAAATAATGCATAATTTCAAAACAAGCATCATTAGAAACTCCTACTCTGTATGTAGCAAGAGAAGGAACAGAGAAATTTGGTAAATGTTAGAGCATATTTCTAACTATTTTCATTTAAATAACACCAGCCTTACCAATTGTTAACTTTTTTTTCATGTAAAACACTGACTGGCAGGTTAAAAAATAATAGCATGAAAGTAAAAACAAGTCTCAACTGAGGTTTAAGCACAATGATTTGGGGCCACTATCTCTGCCTTACAGAGAGCACTCAGAGGTGATTTTCCTTCTTTTAAACTTATGCTCACAACATACGTGATTACATGTAAGTGTGTAAGTAAAAGAAATTCTGTTTTCTCAAATAATTATACAAGTTCATAATAAATTATATTTTAAAGATAAAACTATTCATTTAAAACTTAAACATCAGACATGCCACCATAAACACTCCTAGAAAGTATCATAAACAAAACATTCTCTGATATAAATCATACCTATATGTTCTAAGGTTAGTCTGGCAAGGCAAAATAAAAATAAATAAATGAGACCGAATCAAACTTTTAAGCCTTTGCATGGCAAAATAAACCATAAAAAAATGAAAAGATAACCTAAAGAATGGGAGAAAATATTTGCAAACAATGCTACCAACAAGAGTTTAATTTCCAAAATATACAAATAGCCCCAAACTCAACAGTAAAAAAAAAAAAAAAAAAAAAAAGCCAGAGGACCTAAATAGAGATTTCTCCAAAGAAATATAGACACATTAAAAGATGTTCAATATCGCTAATTATTGGAGAAATACAAATCAGCGCCACATCACACTGCTCAGAATCAGTTCAGTTCAGTCTCTCAGTCGTGTCTGACTCTTTGCAACCCCATGGACTGCAGCACGCCAGGCTTCTCTGTCCATCACCAACTCCCAGAGCTTGCTCAAACTCATGTCCATACAGTCAGTGATGCCATCCAACCATCTCATCCTCTGCCATCCCCTTCTCCTGTCTTCAGTCGTTCCCAGCATCAAGGTCGTTTCCAATGAGTCAATTCTTCACATCAGATGGCCAAAGTATTGAAGTTTCCACTTCAGCATCAGTCCTTCCAATGAATATTCAGGGATGATTTCTTTAGAATGGACTGGTTGGATCTCCTTGCAGTCCAAGGGACTCTCAAGAGTCTTCTCCAACACCACAGTTCAAAAGCATCAATTCTTCAGTGCTCAGCCTTCTTCACAGTCCAACTCTCACATCCATACATGACTACTGGAAAAACCATAGCTTTGACTAGACAGACTTTTGTTGGCAGAGTAATGTCTCTGCTTTTGAATATGCTGTCTAGGTTGGTCACAGCTTTTCTTCCAAGGAGCAAGCGTCTTTTAATTTCATGGCTGCAGTCACCATCTGCAGTGATTTTGGAGCCCCAAAATGCTGACAATGGCCATGCTTAAAAATGTCTAAATATAAGAAATGCTGAAAAGCATGTGGAGCAAAGGGAATGCTCCTTCATTATTGGTGGGAATGAAAGCTGGTAGAGCCACTATGGAAAACAGTATGGAGGTTCCTCATAAAACTAAAAATAGAATTGCCATATGATCCAACAATCCCACTCTTGGGCATATATCCAAACAAAAGTATAATTCAAAAAGATACATTTACCCTATATTTAAAGCAGCACTATTCACAATAGTGAAGACATGGAGACAGCCTAAATATCCATTGACAGATGAATGGATAAAGAGGATGTGGTACATATATACAATGCAATATTACTCAACCATAAGAAAAGAACAAAATAATGCCATTTGCAGCAACATTGAAGGACCTAGAGATTATCATAATAAGTGAAGTAAGTCAGAAAGAAAAAAACAAGTACTATATGGTATCACTTACGTGTGGAATCTAAAATATGACATAAATGAACCTATCTATCAAATAGAAAGAGAACACATAGAGAGCAAACTTGTGGTTTCCAAAGTAAAAAGGGGATGGGGAAGGGATGGAGTGGGAGTTTGGAATTAAGAGATGTAAGCTATTATATATATAGAATGGATAAGCTATAAGGTCCTATGGTATAGTACAGGGAACTATATCCAATATCCTGTGATAAATCATAATGGAAAAGAATATAAAAATGTATATTGATGTGAGAGTTGTATGATAAAGAAGGCTGAGCACCGAAGAATTGATGCTTTTGAACTGTGGTCCTGGAGAAGACTCTTGAGAGTCCTTTTGACAGCAAGGAGGACAAAGTAATCAATCCTAAAGGAATTCAACCCTGAATATTCATTGGAAGGAATGATGCTGAAGCTGAAGCTCCAATTCTTTGACTACCTGATGTAAAGAGCTGACTTTTCCATCACAAAATACCCTGAAGCTGGGGAAAATTGAGGACAAGAGGAGAATGGAGCAACAGAGGATAAGATGGTTGGATGGCATCGCTGACTCAATGGACATGAATCTGAACAAACTCAAGCAGATAGTGAAGGACAGGGGAGCCTGGTATGCTACAGTGCATGGGGTTGCAAAGAGTCAGACACAACTTAGCAACTGAATAACAACAAATATATATGTATAATTGAATCACTTTGCTATACAGCAGAAATTAACACAACATTGCAAGTAAATTATACTTTAAAAAGACTGTGCTTTTAAAAATTTAAGCCTATAAATTTCATCTACTGTTTTCTTTAAGAAATGGATTATTAAAATAATTTTTGAAATGAGATATTAAATATACTAAAATCTTGGATTTTATGTACTTAATAAATTTTCTTAAAAGATTAAAAACATCTAGAGCTGGAACATATTAGCAGGAAACAACTAATCAGAAGCATCTTCATTCACAGACCCTGGGCAACTCTGTCTTGGTGGAATTTTCCAAAGTTTGAAATCTCCCTGGTAGCAGAGGATGAAAATAATGTGACATTGAAAACAGTTGCTCAAACACAAGGAACTCAAAGTTACTTTTGTTTAGTTTGGTTAAAGGAGAATATGTCTTTAGCCTTTCCAAGCGTCTTAACAAATGCATCAGCTTGAAAGTCACATCTGTGGCTTAGGGCCGGTAGGCAAAAAGAAAGACCTCATAATAAAGGAGGAAAATAAACTGGAAGATGATCAATAGTCCAATCTGAGCATAATAGCTGTCATAAAAACCAAGCATAACAAAAAGCTCCTTTTCAATCAATTAATATAGCAAGGAAGAAAAAAATCAGGAAATAATTCATCTGGCAAAGAATGATATTTTTGACTGTGTGTCCCAAATTCCAGTGCCCCAGTTCATGGTTTAGTACAGCTAACACCTCCTCATTATTACATCCTTGTTTCCTGTCTGTAGTGCCCAAATTGAAATCCCAATCAGCAGCTTCACACCTGCAGAATCAAGTCACAGGCATCCCCTGGCCAGGCATGGGGTGAAGATCCTACATATTCAAATCCCTAAATGAGGACATTTGCTGACCCTAGAGTCTGGCCTTGCCATACCAGGCAAGCTCCTGAGTCCCACTTTAATATGACATTGTAGTCACCAGAAAAGATGATTGTTCTTTAATACTCTAAACAGTTTCAAATAACCTTACTTCAGATACTTTAAACACGATCATGAAATTTATACTACATTTTGGTGTGGTGTGTTTGTTTTTGTTTGGTTTGTTTTTGCCTCTTCAGGATCTTGCATATTGTCAGAAAAAATTAAATGAATGATTATAAATTGATAGTTTGAGGATAAATAAGCTTTGTTTATTCTCCCATGTTAAAAAAAAAAACACTAGGAAATAGGTTTCTAAGTTCAAAAAGCAAAATAAAAGCAGACTTGGCATAGCAAAATCTAAAATAGTAATTAAAGAGAAAAAAAAGTGTCCAAGGAATAAATAGTTCAGTCAAAATATGTGGTTGTCAGCTTGAAGTTAAAATAGACCGGCAGATTATTTTTTTAATGAGAAAAGATTTATTTCCCTTAGCATTCTTTATTTGCAAAAAGCAGAACTTTATTTGAAATAAGAAGGTATTTAGGGGGAGAACATGGAATAACTTACAAGACGAAAGGAAAGTTAGCACAACCTGAGCTCAGAAAGTCCAGTAGCTACATCGGGACCTAGAGAATGAAAGCTGATAGACTTTCTCAGATCAAGCTAGAGTACTTGGATTATGAGTTCTGCCAAGGCTGCAAGAAATGAGGAGAAATATTTCCCTAAAAGAAAACAGTTGTAACAACTGGAAGAAAGTAAACTGGACACAGGTAGGAAAATACCATTAGGTACCAACATCCAAGACAGCAGGAAACCATTGCGAAGACTGCATTAAGAATAAAAAAAAGGCAATGATATTGTTTTGTTTAAAAAAACTCCAGCAGTAGTTAAAGCAAAATGTTCACCTGCATACTCATAATATCGACAGGTAGGAGATGTTCAAACATTAGCCGGTAGAATTAGACTTTTTCTTTCATAGCCCCTGCAGTAACTGGTTAAATTACTCAACATGGTAATATAAAGTAGACAATAAGTTGACTCAGATGAAAAACAGAGAAAGATTCTACTTACCCATGTAGCTATGAGAAGATAATTTTGAGTTTATGCACCTCTGAATTACAAATTGAGATTTATCCTTCCTTTAAATTCTTAGAACCGTTTTTCCTTGATAAAATCCAAAATAAAGGCCAAAACTTCCATTTCATTTTTGGTGAGGCAATTTGACCATGAAAGAAATAAACCCCACAGATGTGTTCATTATAACTTTAATTAAATATTCTAGAAATCAACTTGAGATACCTTATAGAAATATAATGGGAATTTTTTTGATGAAGATTCAAAGTATTTTACATTTTACAAGGGCAAGGATGTATACCAAGGCCACAAAGTAGGATGGTAATAAGGAATAGAATGTTAACTGGAACCCAGAAATTATTTTACCTATTATGAAAAACTACCCATTCTTCCTTTTGCTTCTGATTAACAAGGACACCTTTGGAAAAAGAATATGATTGACTCATTTAAGCCAGTCATCATCTCATAACCAAACCTTCACATAATCGAATGTGTCTAGCAGAATAGTTTTTATTTCAAAATTTACTGTAACATCCCATTCCTATAGGTAAAAGTATTGATGAATGGATTATATGGAGCCTGAAAGGCACTGCAAAAGTTATCTTGTTCAATGGATATAAGCTGTGTAAACTTAAGCTAACGTTTATCAGCCTATGGGTATTTTTCATTTCCTTTTTTGAAAAATGGAAACTGGGTTTGAATTTAGAAAAATGTGAAGATAAAGAAAAATGTTATATAAGTAAAGAAAAATATGATATGAATCACAAATTGAAAATAGTGATAAGGAATAAGTAATAGTAATAAGGAATCAAAAGGCTGGTTGAGGGAATTACCAAAAGAGAATTACTGTTAAGAACAGTATGGCCAGAATGGCCTTGTAGCCAAGAACAAGAAGGTTGGTCGTTATGGATGAAGCTCAGTCACAGTCACAACTGCCTTCGGGATTGCTGTAATACCTGGAATTACTGAGGTGGGACTCAGTGATCAGACCTGAGCTAAGAGACCAGACCCCAAGGTCACTAGCTGTAGACTACAATAGCATAAAAAGCTGGCTGCCGAGGAATAAAGCTCAACTGTCTCCACCTCTGCAGACACCACCAGTAAATATGTAAATCTCAGGTCCATTCAGTTCAGTTCAGTTCAGTTCGGTCACTCAGTCGTGTCCGACTCTTTGCGACCCCATGAATCGCAGCATGCCAGGCCTCCTTGTCCATCACCAACCCCCAGAGTTCAATCAGACTCACGTCCATCGAGTCGGTGATGCCACCCAGCAATCTTATCCTCTGTCGTCCCCTTCTCCTCCTATCTCCAATCCCTCCCAGCATCAGGGTCTTTTCCAGTGAGTCAACTCTTTTCATGAGATGGCCAAAGTACTGGAGTTTCAGCTTTAGCATCATTCCTTCCAAAGAAATCCCAGGGCTGATCTCCTTCAGAATGGACTGGTTGGATTTCCTTGCAGTCCAAGGGACTCTCAAGAGTCTTCTCCAACACCCCAGTTCAAAAGCATCAATTCTTCGGCACTCAGCCTTCTTCACAGTCCAACTCTCACATCCGTACATGACTACCAGAAAAACCATAGCCTTGATTAGACGGACCTTAGTCAGCAAAGTAATGTCTTGTCTTTTTAATATGCTATCTATGTTGGTCATAACTTTTCTTCCAAGGAGTAAGCGTCTTTTAATTTCATGGCCGCAATCACCATCTTCAGTGATTTTGGCGCCCCCCAAAATAAAGTCTGACACTGTTTCCACTGTTTCCGCATCTATTTCCCATGAACTAATGGGACCGGATGCCATGATCTTTGTTTTCTGAATGTTGAGCTTTAAGCCAACTTTTTCACTCTCCTCTTTCACTTTCATCAAGAGGCTTTTTAGTTCCTCTTCACTTTCTGCCATGCTGCTGCTGCTGCTAAGTTGCTTCAGTCGTGTCCGACTCTGTGCGACTCTAGACGGCAGCCCACCAGGCTCCCCCATCCCTGGGATTCTCCTGGCAAGAACACTGGAGTGGGTTGCCATTTCCTTCTCCAATGCATGAAAGTGAAAAGTGAAAGTGAAGTCGCTCAGTGCTGTCTGACTTGTAGCAACCCCATGGAATGCAGCCCACCAGGCTCCTCCATCCATGGGATTTTCCAGGCAAGAGTACTGGAGTGGGGTGCCATTGCCTTCTCCACTTTCTGCCATAAGGGTGGTGTCATTTGCATATCTGAGGTTATTGATATTTCTCCTGGAAATCTTGATTCCAGCCTGTGTTTCTTCCAGTCCAGCATTTCTCATGATGTACTCTGCTTATAAGTTAAATAAGCAGGGTGACAATATACAGCCTTGACGTACTCCTTTTCCTATTTGGAACCAGTCTGTTGTTCCATGTCCAGTTCTAACTGTTGCTTCCTGACCTGCATACAGATTTCTCAAGAGGCAGGTCAGGTGGTCTGGTATTCCCATCTCTCTCAGAATTTTCCACAGTTTATTGTGATCCACACAGTCAAAAGCTTTGGCATAGTCAATAAAGCAGAAATAGATGTTTTTCTGGAACTCTCTCGCTTTTTCCATGATCCAGCAGATGTTGGAAATTTGATCTCTGGTTCCTCTCTGGTTATTCTGCCTTTTCTAAAACCAGCTTGAAGATCAGGAAGTTCACGGTTCACATATTGCTGAAGCCTGGCTTGGAGAATTTTCAGCATTACTTTACTAGCATTTGAGATGAGTGCAATTGTGTGGTAGTTTGAGCATTCTTTGGTATTGCCTTATGTTTTCCTTTATAAAATAGTCTCTATGTTTTCCTTTATAAAACATAGTGAAGACCTGACACTTATGTCCAGATGCCCACTGAGGGAAGTCTGAAAGGGAAAGGTGAAGCAGCCCTTGTGATGACCCAAGGACAAAAGAGCAGATAAAACCAGGGAGGGTCTTGGAATGTAGGAATAGAAAAACTAGACCTTTATCGTCCTTCCGTCCCCCATGTTGTAACTATTCATGAATTTCAGGTCCTCCTGACCAGTATAACCTGTCTCCCCTGCTACCCCACGGGGAGAAGGTATTTAGCTTACTCTTCCTCCACCCAGTATACATGCCTCATCCAATCAGCACATTACCCACAAGACTGCTATCCCACTCCTTGTACCCTGGGTATAAAAGTGGACTAAAGACCTCTGTTCAATGTTGGTTCTTCCTTGAGCTGGCCCACTCTTCTAACAGCGTTGCCACTCTAATAACTTTACTTCCTTCTCATTCTGTCTCATGTCTAGAAGTTCCTTTCCATCCTGCACCTGGACCATGGCAGTTGTCTCTCCATATTTGTGGGGGATTGATTGCAGGACACCCTCAAGAACATCTTGCAGGTGCTTAAGTCCTTGGTATAAAATAGCATAATACTGTTTGCACTCCTCTGTATTTTGGGGGCCTGCATCTGTCAGCCTTGAGGTTCAACTAAAGTGAAAAGTGAAAGTGAAGTTGCTCAGTCGTGTCCGACTCTTTGAGACCTCATGGACTGTAGCCTACCAGGCTCCTCTGTCCTTGGGATTTTCCAGGCAATAGTACTGGAGTGGATTGCCATTTCCTCCTTCAGGGGATCTTCCCGACCCAGGGATCAAACCTGGGTCTCCTGCATTGTAGACAGACGCTTTACCGCCTGAGCCAAATGTTCAACTAACCGAGGATCAATTGGTTGAATCAGCAAACACGTAACTTATAGATACAGAAGGCAGACTGTATACAAATTGTACAGAAGACTCTTTGATTTCAGTTCATAAATGTAGAGCCCAAAGTAAGCTGGGATGTGGGGTTATATTTTTCCTAAGGTGATCCTAGTTTCCTGCATGCATAGCTTAGTTTGATCATTCTACCCCATTGTGTGTGCTAAGTTGCTTCAGTCATGTTCAGCTTTGTGCGACCGTATGGACTGTAGCCTGCCAGGCTCCTCTGTCCATGGGATTCTACAGGCAAGAATACTGCTCTCCTCCAAGGAATCTTTCTGACCCAGGATCAAAGCTGCATCTCTTATGTCTTCTGCATTGGCAGGGGGTTCCACTAGCACCACCTAAGAAGCCCAGTGGAATCCAATATATATACTGATTCTAGATAGATGGATCTATATATGGTTATATATTATATATACACATCAGACACACTGATACATACTCATATATTTTTACTACATTGCTCTCCAACTCAGTCAAATGTTATAAGCAGTGATTTTATGGTGTTATGGTTCTTGTTTCTGATGTTGGCTGGATTGGACTCAATGTTGCTGTATGTTTAAAACAATTTGTTTCCCAGCTTTGGAGTTATTCAAAACTTTCTAAACCAGTTGAACTTTGAAATAAAATATACTGACCCAAATTACAGAGATTTGAAAAATTAAAATGAGTCAGTCGTGTCCGACTCTTTGCGACACGATGGACTATATAGCCCATGGAATTCTCCAGGCCAGAATACTGGAGTGGGTAGCCTTTCCCTACTAAAGGGGATCTTCCCAACCCAGCGATCCAGCCCAGATCTTCCGCATTGCAGGCAGATTCTCTACCAGCTGAGCCACAAGGGAAGCCCGAGTCAATGCTTAATTAAACGTCTACAAAACATATGAACTCAACTTTTGTAACTGTAACTATAGTACTTGTAATAGATTTTCATAATTGAAAATTTTGTAATACATTTTCTCTTTGCAACAATTCATGAATATGCATAATCAAAAAAAGAGAAAATTTTAAATTTAATTGGTTGTAGCCTCACCTTATCCTAATGGAAAAAAAAATGCTAATTGCCTCATTTAAAACAATTCACAAGATGTTTAGTGTGGAAATTGAGTGCTTTAGAACGTATTAGATAATCTATGGGATGAGGATTCTGATTCTGGAATCCTAGAACTTTGTGAAGTAGCCTTGGTTGCCCTTATTGAGAGTTAAAACAGTAATACCACAGTTACCTTCCCAAGGGCTTTTAGGAGTAAATTTGCCTACAAATCGTTTTCATCTCACCTGGTTATGTAAGACATGACTTAGCCCTGTCTCTCTTTATCTCATCTTATAGATACTTACAGAGCTTCCCTGGTGGCTCAGAGGGTAAAGCATCTGCGTGCAATGAGGGAGAACTGGATTCAACCTCCGGGTGGGGAAGATCCCCTGGAAAGGGAATGGCAACCCACTCCAGTATTCTTGCCTGGAAAAACCCATGGGTGGAGAAGCCTGGTGGGCTACACAGTCCATGGAGTTTCAGAGTTGGACACGACTGAGCAACTTCACGTTCACTTTTCACTTATAGATACTTATTTTTGCGATGACATTTTTATTGTCCTTCCCTTTTCCTTTTATTAATTCTTCCTCTTTGAAATTATGTTTACTTTCTTTAGATTGAAATTACTAAGCTTTTTCTGATATAACTTGATTGTCAAAATGTACATATAGTCAAATGTACATGAAAAGTATAGCTTAATTATTTTATGCAACTGACCTAAACATTTCACGGACTCTGATCCTTCTAGGCACTGAGGAAATACATTTTGTTTATCAACGATATTTCAACATCTTCCAGTTTTAACAGCACAGTCTAGTTCTAAGTAGACTCTCTCTGTTAATTATTTAGTCAAGTTAGAAGGCAAGGTTCTGTCAGGGCTGTGGTGACCCAAGGACAAAAGAGCAGATAAAACTAAAGAGGGTCTTGGAATGCAAGAACTGAAAAAAACCAGACCCTTATCGTCTTTCCCTCCCCCATATTGTAACTATTAATGGAACATTATAACCTGTCTCCCTCCTACCCCATAGGGAGAAGGTATTTGCCCTACTCTCCCTCCACCCAGTATACATGCCTCATCCATCAGCACATTACCCACAAGACCCCATCCCACTCCTTGTACCCTGGATATAAAAGTGGACTAAGGACCTCTGTTCAACGTCGATTCTTCCTTGAGCTGGCCCACTGTTCTAACAGTGTCTCTCACTCTCATAAATTTTATTTCCCTCTCACTCTGTCTCATGTCTGGAAATTCCTTTCCAACCCACCTCTCGACCATGACAACAACTTTAGCTGGTTTTTCTTCAGCTTCCCTGTCATTTCTTTCTTTCCATCTCTCTTATTGGTCTCTCTGTTGTGTGCAATATAGTTTATACTTGGACGCCAAGGTACAATCTGAATGGCTGCAAGAAAGGCAGGGGAGAGTACACACTCAAGTGGGAAACATCAAGGTCATTTTGTGAAGAAGCCACCTCTTGATATTGGCATGAAAGGAAAAATAAAATTTTAACACTGTTTTTTCCTGAGAGGGTTGGCATTCTTGGTGACAGAAGCACATAAACAATGGAATAAAGGCAGCGAAGGTTGAGATGTTTGAAGAACTGCAGAGATCACAGTGTGTTCAGAAAAACAGCAGAAGATAAGGTAAGGAGGAAAAAAAAGGGATAGGAACATAACATGGAGAGTTTTTCCTAGTGCCGCTGCTGCGGGCTGCTGCTAAGTCACTTCAGTCGTGTCCCATAGACGGCAGCCCACCAGGCTCCCCCATCCCTGGGATTCTCCAGGCAAAAACACTGGAGTGGGCTGCCATTTCCTTCTCCAATGCATGAAAGTGAAAATTGAAAGTGAAGTTGCTCAGTCGTGTCCGAGTCTTGAGATGCCATGGACTGCAGCCCACCAGGCTCCTCCGTCCATGGGATTTTCCAGGCAAGAGTACTGGAGTGGATTGCCATTGCCTTCTCCTTTCCTAGTGTTATTCCATACTGTTTGTAGGTGTGTTAAAAGAAAGAGTCCTCCATTGCCTCTCCTGCTGTCTTTAAACTACTTCTAAATTTCTAACTTAAAGTTTGGTGATTTTATCAAGACGAGTAATTACCTCTTTCTACATTTCACATTCTGTGATGTCTTTCCTTCTAAGTTGCCTAATTAGTACCAAGTCTCATTTCCAATGCCTTGCTGTACTCATTTAATGGTATTTGCTGTAGGGCTCCTTGCAACTTGCAACAGTGATACTGGAAATGGTAGAAAAGAAGAAAAGAAGCTGTCTTTCATGCTAGATGATTTAAAAAATAAAATCTGATGATCCTGTGCATAGTATCAGCTGTAATTACCCCTTCAATAATACCAAACCAAAAGAGATTGCCCTCACCCTTTCTGTATAACCTTTGATACTTTCTGCCAAGGTAATATATTATTTTGTTTAGAAGGAAAGGGCTTTTTTTTTTTTTTCAGAAAGTTTGTGTTGCTCATATTGAGTAAAATATTAATTGTTCTTATATTTTTCTGTTAAACTATGTCTGCTATATTATTGAAGAAGCTGCAAAGGATCCATTCTTACTTGACCTTTGACATTTACAAGAACAAATGAGTGGAACCTAACTTTTATTGGCAGTTGTCTGTGATGGTGGTTTCAGTCTCTCTGCCCTCTAATGCCCTCTCTCAGCGCCTACCATCTTACTTGGGTTTCTCTTACCTTGGACATGGGGTACAAGAAAGGTCCGTCTAGTCAAAGCTATGGTTTTTCCAGTAGTCATGTATGGATGTAAGAGTTGGACTATAAAGAAAGCTGAGCACTGGAGAATTGATGCTTTTGAACTGTGGTGTTGAGAGAAGACTCTTGAGAGTCCCTTGGACATCGAGGAGATCCAACCAGTCCATCCTAAAGGAGATCAGTCCTGGGTGTTCATAGTCCTTGTAGATGTCAAAGGACTCCATAAAAGTTCAGTTGAGTTCAGTTCAGTCACTCAGTCGTGTCCGACTTTTTGTGACCCCATGAACTGCAGCACGCCAGGCCTCCCTGTCCATTACCAACTCCCAGAGTTTACCCAAACTCATGTCCATTGAGTCAGTGATGCCATCCAACCATTTCATCCTCTGTCATCCCCTTCTCCTCCTGCCCCCAATGCCTCCCAGCATCAGTCTTTTCCAATGAGCCAACTCTTCGCGTGATGTGGCCAAAGTATTGGAATTTCAGTTTTAGCATCATTCTTTCCAAAGAACACCCAGGACTGATCTCCTTTAGGATGGACTGGTTGGATCTCCTTGCAGTCCAAGGGACTCTCAAGAGTCTTCTCCAACACCACAGTTCAAAAGCATCAATTCTTTGGTGCTCAGCTTTCTTCACAGTCCAACTCTCACATTCATACATGACTACTGGAAAAACCATAGCCTTGACTAGACGGACCTTAGTCGGCAAATTAATGTCTCCGCTTTTGAATATGCTATCTAGGTTGGTCATAACTTTCCTTCCAAGGAGTATGTGTCTTTTAATTTCATGGCTGTAATCATAATCTGCAGTGATTTTGGAGCCCAGAAAAAATAAAATCTGACACTGTTTCCACTGTTTCCCCATTTATTTCCCATGAAGTGAAGGGACCAGATGCCATGATCTTGGTTTTCTAAATGTTGAGCCTTAAGCCAACTTTTTCACTGTCCTCTTTCACTTTCATCAAGAGGCTCTTTAGTTCCTCTTCACTTTCTG
The DNA here is from genome assembly GCA_917880005.1 of Nanger dama. Taxonomy (NCBI): domain Eukaryota; kingdom Metazoa; phylum Chordata; class Mammalia; order Artiodactyla; family Bovidae; genus Nanger; species Nanger dama. Next base: position 33,983,965 of record CAKJTW010000016.1, on the reverse strand, counting down.
CCATAAGGGTGGTATCATCTGCATATCTGAGGTTACTGATATTTCTCCTGGCAATCTTGATTCCAGATTGTGCTTCTTCTATCCCAACGTTTCTGCATAGAAGTTTAACAAGCAGGGTGACAATATACAGCCTTGATGTACTCCTTTTCCTATTTGGAACCAGTCTGTTGTTTCATGTCCAATACTAACTGTTGCTTCCTGACCTGCATATAGGTTTCTCAAGACGCAGGTCAGGTGATCTGGTATTCCCATCTCTTTCAGAATTTTCCACAGTTTATTGTGTGTGATCCACACAGTTAAAGGCTTTGGCATAGTCAATAAAGCAGAAATAGATGTTTTTCTGGAACTCTCTTGCTTTTTCCATGTTCCAGTGGATGTTGATCTCTGGTTCCTCTGCCTTTTCTAAAACCAGATTGAACATCTGGAAGTTCACTCTTCACATATTGCTGAAGCCTGGCTTGGAGACTTTTGAGCATTACTTTACTAGCATGTGAGATGAGTACAATTGTGTGGTAGTTTGAGCATTCTTTGGCATTGCCTTTCTTTGGGATTGGAATGAAAACTGACCTTTTCCAGTCCTGTGGCCTCTGCTGAGTTTTCCACATTTGCTGGCATATTGAGTGTAGCACTTTCACAGCATTATTTGTCAGGATTTGAAATAGCACAACTGGAATTCCATCACCTCCACTAGCTTTGTTCATAGTGATGCTTTCTAAGGCCCACTTGTGCTCACCTTCCAGGATTCTGGCTCTAGGTGAGTGATCACACTTGTTTATAAAGCATTCCACTCATACCAGTAACAAGTGGTCTATTTATTTTCAATAACACATACATACGGTCCCATAGTTTTGCAGAAGCTCTGTGTACAATTTGTAGTGCACCTGGTATCCTGAATAACAAATGCACACTATACCTTATGCACATTTCCTAGGAGAGGACTTGAACCATGAGTTTTCCCCTCCTTTTGGAATTCTGAGTTTTGTATGCACTTGTCTAACAGGTTGTCAGATAAGTTACACTATGACAACTCCATAACTCCTTAAAATATCTTTTGATATACTCCTGATTAAAGTTCAAAATCCAGTCATAATATTAGTTCTCGGGAAATTGTGTTCTACTCCATATTCATGTCTACAAAGCATTCCGCAGTGAAAAATGTGGAATACATACAGAGGTGCGCCAAAGGCATCTGGAATTATACATTCATTTTACTTGGACCAAAATTACCCTTCTGTGAAATTATCTGAGGATATTTAATAGGTACATGTTATGTAAATTAAAGTAAGATGATAAAATTTTAAAAATGGAGACTGTAGAACCAAGCTGTCTGAGTTCAAAGCTAAGTTTCATTATTACTGTGTCACTTTGTATAGATCAATTAACCCCCCAAAGTTGGGTTTGCCTGACCTAGTGAACAATGATCACTATAGGGCCTGCCTCACAGACTGTATTTTGACAAGGCCTGAAATAATCATAACATATGAAGTATTTTTCAAATCTTGTTAAAGTTTTTAATCTTAATTTTTAAAATAAGGATGTGAATTATCAGCTCATCATAACTTTCTAAACCCGTTATTTTGACTAGTCATTTGCTTAAAAAAATACAATTAGGATATACAGTTATTCATAAATACACCAGCTATTTCAGTGAGATTTCTATCACATGTTACAACAGAGTCCTTCCCTTCAAAGGATTCCCAAAGAAAACTTCTTGAATAATTAAGTGCTTTCTATTTATATTCAGAGAACTTTTTATTCGATACAAACATTTTTGCAAGTGGATAAAGCATATTTTGTTCCACTGCTCATGATCTATATTGTGATTCATCAAGTGCATTGTGGAGCATACTTTGTTTTTTTAGAAAACACTGCCCCAGTGACACCCCAAAATGTGTGCATTTAACTTCTAAGGAACTTATTACAATTGTTCTCTTTAACTGTCATTTGATTTAGCTACTGTAGACATCTGCTACAAAAGCTCTTTCAACTTTCCATTAAGGCAAATTACTGGAAACCAGGGTAACTGTGGCAGTAAGGGGTAGCCCTCATTGTTTTTTTCATGTCAGTCATCCCAGCAGTGTTAGTCTGGTGGTGTGTGCTACCAGTAGGGGAGTTAAGACTAGCATACCTTTGCGAAGCTTTAGATTGTGAATCCTGGGATGAAACTGCTCACATGGAAAGGCCTGTTTCCATGGCAACAGGAGCAGCTCCTATTGTTTCAGTTTGTCACTCATCACAGCAATGTTTGCCTTGGGAGACTGCACTCGCTAAACATTTCTAGCTGCATTTTGTTGTGGATTCAAGAGACGGGATGGCAATGCTGCTATAGTTACCAAGAGTTTTGTCTTAGGGGAGATCCTAGAATAAAGTAATCTCTATGGCTCCAACAGAAATTTTAAATAGCAGTGGAATGAAAAGAAAAGAAGTTGTGATAATTTCCTTCTGGAATGATGATGGCAAAGTCTGACAAGTCTGACTTCCTTTCTCTCTCTCTCTCTCTCTCTCTCTCTTTTGATGCTTGTGGTAATGATGAGGTTTGAAATGAGAAAATGAGAATTGGGAAAGTTTAAGCAAAATTAGAACAAGAAGTAGCATAAAATGATTGTTTACCATTTCTTTTAAAAATAGAAATAGAAAAGAAAGGCCTCACTGAAAAACAAATGGTAAATATTCATATATTCAAGGAATTTCTTTTATCAGTCTCTATATAACATAATTTAATTGAATTTCTCCTAACTCTTATAAAGTAATTCACTTTCCTAGTTAGATCATGCTTTGCCTAGCACTTATCACTTAGGGTATTGAAGAGACATACAGAAAAAGGAAAGCCTTCAAGCTAACATTTTTAAAGCTTTTATTATTTCTTAATCCCACTCTTCATGGGTCCCCAGACTGATGCAAGGAACGAGATACCCACTGAAAATTATAGAAAAGACTATAAGCAATATTGTCATCTTTTCTCAGATTATATGATTAGTATTACATACCAAGAGAAATCAGAACACTGCAAACCTAACAATCATTAACACAAATTTATTTTATCGAATATTATTTAAAGCACAGAAAACTGTGCTTTATATAATTAGACATGAACACTTTATATAATTAGACATGAACACTTTATATAATTAGACATGAACACTAATATAATTAGACATGAACACTATTTGTATTATATTTTAACTTCATAATTTCATTTTAGCATTTCTCTTATATGAGTCTACAATGTGATAATTATTGAATGAAATGCATCATCTTTTCTTCACTTAAATGCCATTACATTTTTTGAGAAAATTACTATTATTTCTATCTTCAGAAGTTGCAGAGGTGCTGTGGATAGGGTTGTTACTGTTCAGTTGCTAAGTCATGCCTGACTCTTTGTGACCCCAGGCACTGCAGCATGCAGGCTTCCCTGTCCTTCACTATCTCCCTGAGTTTACTCAAACTCATGTCCGTTGAGTCATGGCAGTGATGCCATTCAACCATCTCATTCTCTGTCACCCTCTTCTACTCCTGACTTCAGTCTTTCCCAGCATCATGGTCTTTTCTCATGAGTCAGCTCTTCGCATCAGGTGGCCCAAATATTGGAGCTTCAGTTTCAACATCTGTCCTTCCAATGAATATTCAGGGTTATTTCCTTTAGAATTGACTGGTTGGATCTCCTTGCAGTCCAAGGAACTCTCAAGAGTGTTCTCCATCACTGCAGCTCAAAAGCATCAATTCTTCCGCATTCAGCCTCTTTATGATCCAACTCTCACATCTGTACTTGACTACTGGAAAAGCTATAGCTTTGACTGTACAGACCTTTGTCAGCAAAGTGATATCTCTGCTTTGTAATACATAGTCTAGGTTTGTCATAGCTGTCCTTCTGAGAAGCCAGTGTCTTTTAATTTTGTGGCTGCAGTCACTGTCCACAGTGATTTTGGAGCCCAAGAAAATAGTCTGTCACTGTCTCCACTTTTTCCCCATCTATTTGCCATGTGTCCATACTCCGTGTACTCCCTTATCATTTCCTGAACGTAAGTAACCTGTGAATTATCAAGACGTTGTCAACAGCCAGACATTATTTTAAATGTCTATAAAGAGTGATAATTTCCCACTTCACTCCTGGACTTTGACAAGTCTTTTACATTTATAGAGCTATAATGCATTCTTTTGATCTCAGCAAATATTTAATGAGCAACTAGCTAGTCTATGGTGAACTCTTTAATAGATTATGGATATATATGATATGCATTGTTTTCTTAGGTCACTCTTTTGGAAAATACAGCATGAGATACTTGAGCTATATTTAATATTTTTAGCCTAGAAATGGAATGGATGTGTGGATGTAGCCATGGTTGATAGGACAAAAATATCTAGGGAACACCTGGAAAGACACTGTCCTTCCCATTGTCAGGGACTCACTGTTCACCCCCACTGAAATGGGAAGTCAACTCTAACTCTCTGGGTACTTGTTCAATGGTGTTTGTTTTCCACAAGTTGTATCTCTTTATTCCAATTCTGAGAATAAGTTGAAGGGAGTCTGTAAGAAAATCCAGCTTTCCTCTTTTCTTTTTTTTTTTTTCTTTTCCTGGATATTGGTCACACTGCAATAAGTATTTGGTAAATGTTATTTTCTCCCATAAACTTTTAAAAAATTAATTAATTAATTTTCATTGGAAGCTAATTACTTTACAATATGGTAGTGATTTTGCCATGCATTGACATGAATCAGACATGGGTGTACATGTGTCCCCCATCCTGAAACCCTCCCAACTCCCTCCCCATCCCATCCCTCAGGGCTGTCCCAGTGCACCAGCCCTGAGTGTCTGTCTCATGCACTGAACCTGTACTAGTGACCTATTTCACATATGGTGATATACACCATTTCAGTTCAGTTGCTCAGTCGTGTCCGACTCTTTGCGACTGCATGGACTGCAGCATGCCAGGACTCTCGGACCATCACCAACTCCCATAGTTTACTCAAACTCATGTCCATTGAGTTGGTGATGCCTTCCAACCACCTCATCTTCTGTCATCCCCTTGTCCTCCTGCCTTCAATCCTTCCCAGCATCAGGGTCTTTCAAATGAGTCGGCCCTTTGCATTAGGTGGCCAAAGTGTTGGAGTTTCAGTTACAACATCAGTCCTGCCAATGAGTATTCAGGACTGATTTCCTTTAGGATGGACTAGTTGGATCTCGTTGCAATCCAAGGAACTCTCAAGAGTCTCCTCCAACACCACAGTTCAAAAGCATTAATTCTTCGGTGCTCAGCTTTCCTTATAGTCCAACTCTAACATCCATACATGAACTGGAAAAGCCATAGACTAGACTACACAGACCTTTATTGGCAAAATAATGTGTCTGCTTTTAATATGCTATCTAGGTTGGTCATGACTGTCCTTCCAAGGAGTAAACGTCTTTTAATTTCATGGCTGCAGTCACCGTCATCAGTGATTTTGGAGCTCAAAAAAATAAAGTCAACCACTGTTTCCACTGTTGCCCCATCTATTTGCCAGCCATGAAGTTATGGGAAAAGATGCCATGATCTTAGTTTTCTTAATGCTGAGAGCTTTAAACCAATTTTTTTCACTCTCCTCTTTCAGTTTCATCAAGAGGCTCTTTAGTTCTCTTTTGGCCAGAAAGGTGGTGTCATCTGCATGTCTGAGGTTATTGTTATTTCTCCTGGCAATCTTGATTCCACCTTGTGCTTCATCCAGTCCAGCATTTCTCATGATGTATTCTGCATATAAGTTAAATAAGCAGGGTAACAGTATACAACCTTGATGTGCTCCTTTTCCTATTTGAAACCAGCTGGTTGTGCCATGTCCAGTCTTATCTGTTGCTTCCTGACCTGCATACAGGTTTCTCAAGAAGCAGGTTAGGTGGTCTGCTATTCCCATCTCTTTCAGAACTTTCCACAGCTTTTTGTGATCCACACAGTCAGTGAAAGGCTTTGGGTTTAGTCAATAAAGCAAAAATAGGTGTTTTTCTGGAACCCTCTTGCTTTTTTTGATGATCCAACAGATGTTGGCAATTAGATCTCTGGTTCCTCTGCCTTTTCTAAAATCAACTTGAACATCTGGAAGTTCACATTTCAAGTATTGTTGAAGCCTGGCTTGGAGAATTTTGAGCATTACTCTCCTAGCCTGTGAGATGAGCCCAATTGTGTGGTAGTTTGAGCATTCTTTGGCATTGCCTTTCTTTGGGAGGTAATATACATGTTTCAATGCTATTCTCTCATGTCATCCCACCCTCGCCTTCTCCCACAGAGTCCAAAAGTCTGTTCTTTATCTCCGTGTCTCTTTTGCTGCCTTTAATATAGGGTCATCATTACCATCTTTCTAAATTCCATATATACTTCATTCTGTATAACAGGCTCCTGGTTCATCCACCTCATTAGAACTGATTCATATGCATTCTTTTTAATAGTTAAGTAATATTCTGCTGTGTATCCGTACCACAACTTTCTTATCCATTCACCTGCCGATGGACATCTAGGTTGCTTCCGCATCCTAGCTATTGTAAACAGTGCTGTGATGAACACTGGGGTACATGTGTCTCTTTCAATTCTGGTTTCCTCAGTGTGTATGCCCAGCAATGGGATTGTTGGGTCATATGGCAGTTCTATTTTCAGTTTTTTAAGGAATCTTCACACTGTTCTCCATAATGGCTGGACTAGTTTGCTTTCCCACCAACAGTGTAAAAGGGTTTCCTTTTTCTGCAACCTTCCAGCATTTATTGTTTGTAGACATTTTTTGATAGCAGCCATTCTGAATGGCGTGAGATGGTACCTCACTGTGGTTTCGATTTGCATTTCTCTGATAATAAGTGATGTTGAGCATCTTTTCATGTGCTTGTTAACCATCTGTATGTCTTCTTTGGAGGAATGTCTGTTTAGTTCTTTGGCCCATTTTTGATTGAGTCATTTATTTTTCTGGTATTGAGGTGCATGAGCTGCTTGTATATTTTTGAGGATAATTCTTTGTCAGTTGCTTCATTTGCTATTATTTTCCCCCATTCTGAAGGCTGTCTTTTCACCTTGCTTATAGTTTCCTTCATTGTGCAAAAGCATTTAAGTTTAATTAGGTCCCATTTATTTATTTTTGCTTTTATTTCCATTACTCTGGGAGGTTTCTCCCATAAACTAACTTTATTCCCATCAAAAATAACTTGTGAAAAGCATGAATTAAAAGGCTATTGCAAGATGTAGTCAAGAAATGTTCACTACAGGATAAATGGTAATTGTAGGTATTCAGAAACAGTTTTATCCTAAATAGCCAGCTTTTTTGTTAAAGAAACTGAATGCAGGTATATGCATACGTATGTGTATGTGTGTATAAATATATACATAGCTAATACCAAGGTTTCAGAATTTAATAAGAAAGATAATGAGAGCCTGAAGCAGTGCAGTTGAATAAATTGTATTCCATAGACATTTTTGGAATGCATGCATGACTGAACATCAAGAGATAAAGGTAAATAACTCTTGAATGCCTTAGTTAAAATGGAAGGTTGTTTTTATGTCTCAACTCAGAGATTAGAACTTTATAAATCATTTTTCTTTATTGTACTTCCCTTTTGCTTAACATTCTAGTTGCCTTTTGCATCTTATGATTATTTTGTTATCAGCAAGTGGCACCAAGATCTATTTTATGCCTTGCATACATCTATTCTTGAGTTTGGCACATTGTTTACTCTGTGCCTTCTATCTGGTGCCACTTCCTTACAACATTCAGAATGTTTCTTTCATTCAAAAAATGTTTATGAAAATCTTCACTGTGCACTTTGTTGGGTATTGATGGAGGGGAGATTAGTTAGCCATACATACATCTGTGAAAGTTCACCTAGAGTATTGTGATTAAAGATCACTATATTTTCAGTTCAGTTCAGTTCAGTTCACTAGCTCAGTCTTGTCCAATTCTTTGCGACCCCATGAACTGCAGCACGCTAGGCCTCCCTGTCCATCACCAACAGCCGGAGTTCACTCAAACTCACATACATCGATTCGGTGGTGCCATCCAGCCATCTCATCCTCTGTCGTCCCCTTCTCCTGCAGCCCCCAATCCCTCCCAGCATCAGAGTCTTTTCCAATGAGTCAACTCTTCACATGAGGTGGCCAAAGTACTGGAGTTTCAGCTTTAGCATCATTCCTTCCAAAGTACACCCAGGGCTGATCTTCTCTAGAATGGACTGGTTGGATCTCCTTGCAGTCCAAGGGCTCTCAAGAGTCTTCTCCAACACCACAGTTCAAAAGCATCAATTCTTCAGCACTCAGCTTTCTTCACAGTCCAACTCTTACATCCATCCATGACTACTGGAAAAACCATAGCCTTGACTAGATAGATCTTTGTTGGCAAAGTAATGTCTCTGCTTTTGAATACACTATCTAAGTTGGTCATAATTTTCTTTCCAAAGAGTAAGTGTCTTTTAATTTCATGGCTGCAATCACCATCTGCAGTGATTTTGGAGCCCCCAAAATAAAATCTGATACCATTTCCACTGTTTCCCCATCTATTTCCCAAGAAGTGAAGGGACCAGATGCCATGATGTTAGTTTTCTGAATGTTGAGCTTTAAGCCAACTTTTTCACTCTCCTCTTTCACTTACATCAAGAGGCTTTTTAGTTCCTTTTCACTTTCTGCCATAAGGGTGATGTCATCTGCATATTTGAAGTTATTGATATTTCTTCCAGCAATCTTGATTCCAGCTTGTGTTTCTTCCAATCCAGCGTTTCTCATGATGTACTCTGCATAGAAGGTAAAGAAGCAGGGTGACAATATACAGCCTTGATGTACTCCTTTTCCTATTTAGAACCAGTCTGTTGTTTAATGTACAGTTCGAACTGTTGCTTCCTGACCTGCATATAGGTTTCTCAAGAGGCAGGTCAAGTGGTCTGGTATTCCCATCTCTTTCAGAATTTTCCACAGTTTATGGTGATCCACACAGTCAAAGGCTTTAGCATAGTCAATAAAGCAGAAATATATGTTTTTCTGGAACTCTCTTGCTTTTTTAATGATCCAGTGGTTGTTGACAATTTGATCTCTGGTTCCTCCGCCTTTTCTAAAACCAGCTTGAACATCTGGAAGTTCACTGTTCATGTATTGCTGAAGCCTGGCTTGGAGAATTTTGAGCATTACTTTGCTAGCGTGTGAGATGAGTGCAATTGTGTGGTAGTTTGAACATTCTTTGACATTGCCTTTCTTTGGAATTGGAATGAAAACTGACCTTTTCCAGTCCTGTGGCCTCTGCTGAGTTTTCCAAATTTGCTGGCAAATTGAGTGTATCACTTTCACAGCATCATCTTTCAGGATTTGAAATTATCTTCATTGATTAATCTATTAATATCAATCTAAAGTAAATGCTTACTTAAAAAAATTAGTCTAACGTAATTTTACAGAATAAAGTTGTATCATTTGAGTACCCACAAACATTTTACTAATCATCAATTATCTAAGTGAAACCTTACTGCAGAAAACAGAGACATGAATCTCAGAATATCTTCCAGAATATGAACTGTACCACAAGTTGCCCAGTGCCCCATAGTCTAGAATTCTGATATTCCATCAGCTTAGCAGAAACTTCCTCCCTGGTCCTCTGCCAAGACCCAACTCAAAAGTCACTTTCCCCTGATGCCTCCCTGGAAGTTTGGTCTCCAAGAATAGGTATAGTATCCTTTCTGTGCATTTTCGTAGCAACCCAACCAAAACTCTATCATGGAACAGACTACATTGGAATTTTCATTGAAATTTAATTTCTAAATAATTTAAAATATACATGCATTTGTAAGAAATAATGTGGAGAGATCCCATGTACACTTTACTCAGTTTCTGTCCATGAAAACATTTTTCTGTACTACTATAGCACAACCAGAATATTGGCATTTATATAGTCTACATACAGAGCATTTCCATCAACAAAAAGTTCTCTCTTTTATTCAGCCACATCAGCATTCCTCCCACTTTTCCACTCCCCACTCCACCCCATTTTTAACCACTGGCAAACAAACACTAATCTTTTTTCCCCATTGCTGTAATTTTGTCATTTCAATAATGCTATATAAATGGGTCATAACGTTTGTAATCTTTGGAGATTGCTTTTTAACTAAGTATAATTCCCTGAAATTCATCCAGGTTTTCATGCATCCCAATAATATGGGTGTACCATGGTTTGTTTAATCATTCACCGTTAATCATTCATCATTATGATGTCAGAAGGACATCTGGGCTGTTTCTAGTTTTTGACAACTAGGAAAAAAAAGTGCTATAAACATTCATGTACAGGTCTTTGTGTGAACATAAATTTTCATTTCTCTGGAATAAATGCCCAAGAGTGCAATTGCTGGGTCATATGGTAGTTATATTTATGTTTAGATATCCAAGAACCTGCCAAGTTATTTTCCAGAATGGCTGTGCCATTTTGCATCCCCCACTAGCAATGCGTATTATCTTTCCATTCTTCCCAGTCTTTGGCATTCGTACTATTTTTTCTTTTAGTTTAAGTATTCTGACTTTAGAAAAGTAAACAGATTGCCACAGTACAGTATGAGAAATGCTCAAATAAATCATGTATAAAAGCTCCAATCCAGTCTTGGGTGGGGATTTAAAGAAATCCGCTGAAACCAGAAGCTAATTAATGTGATGTATAAAAAGTATTTTTTTCCTCCATTCAGGAAAAGAAAAAAAAGATAAAAAAAAAAATCTTGTGAGAGGAAGAAGTCATCTGTGTTGAGCTCAGGGCTAAGAGGCAGCACCAGGGAAATTGAGAAAATGCAAATAGCTTGGGAGGGTAACAGGTAATAAGGCATTTAAGGACAAGAGGATGCAAAGATGAGCAGAAATTAAACAGAGAACCTTGTCGGCCTCTCTTTGACTTGGCCTTCACATAGAAGATAAACGCTTGAGAGAAAACTGATGTGGTCTCATTTTCATTGACATCTGCTTCCACCTCCCAATCAAGTTATCTCTCATTTCAGTTCAGTTCAGTCACTCAGTCGTTTCCAACTCTTTGAGACCCCATGGATTGCAGCATGCCAAGCCTTTCTGTCCATCACCAACTCCTGGAATTTACTCAAATTCATGTCCACTGAGTTGGTGATGCCAACCAACCATCTCATCCTCTGTTGTCCCCTTCTCCTCATGCCTTCAATCTTTCCCAGCATCAGGGTCTTTTACAATGAGTCAGTTCTTCGCAGCAGGTGGCCAAAGTATTGGAGTTTCAGCTTAATCTTCAGTCCTTCCAATGAGTATTCAGGCCTGATTTTCTTTAGGATGGACTGGTTGGCTCTCCTTGCAGTCCAAGAAACTCTCAAGAGTCTTTTCCAACACCATAGTTCAAAAGCATCAGTTCTACGGTGCTCTTTCTTTATAGTCCAACTCTCACATCCATACATGACTATTGGAAAAACCATAGCTTTGACTAGATGGTACTTTCTTGGTAAAGTAATGTCTCTGCTTTTTAATATGCTGTCTAGGTTGGTCAGAACTTTCCTTCCAAGGAGTAAGCGTCTTTTAATTTCATGACCGCAGTCACCATCTGCAGTGATTTTGGAGCTCAAAAATATAAAGGCTGCTACTGTTTCCTCTGTTTGCCCGTCTATTTGCCATGAAGTGATGGGACCAGATGCCATGATCTTAGTTTTCTGAATGTTGAGTTTTAAGCCAACTTTTTCACTCTCCTCTTTCACTTTCATCAAGAGGCTCTTTAGTTCTTCTTCCTTTCTGCCATAAGGGTGGTGTCATCTGCATATCTGAGGTTATTGATATATCTCCTGGCAATCTTGATTCCAGCTTGTGTTTCCTCCAGCCCAGCATTTCTAATGATGTACTCTGCATATAAGTTAAATAAGCAGAGTGGCAATATACAACATTGATGTAACCCTTTTCCTATTTGGAACCAGTCTGTTGTTCCATGTCCAGTTCTAACTGTTGCTTCCTGACCTGCACACAGGTTTCTCAAGAGGCAAGTCAGGTGGTCTGATATTCCCATCTCTTTCAGAATTTCCAGACTTGTTGTGGTCCACACAGTCAAAGGCTTTGGCATAGTCAATAAAGCAGAAGAAGATATTTTTCTGGAACTCTCTTGCTTTTTCTATGATCCAGCGGATGTTGGCAAATTGATCTCTGATTTCTCTCCCTTTTCTAAATCCAGGTTAAATATCTGGAAGTTCATGGTTCACATATTGCTGAAGCCTGGCTTGGAGAATTTTGAACATACTAGCGTGTGAGATGAGTGCAATTGTGCGGTAGTTTGAGCATTCATTGGCATTTCCTTGCTGTGGGATTGGAATGAAAACTAACTTTCCCAGTCCTGTGGCCACTGTTGAGTTTTCCAAATTTGCTGGCATATTGAGTGCAGCACTTTCACAGCATCATCTTTAGGATTTGAAATAGCTCAACTGGAATTCCATCACCGTTGCCTTCCATCATCTCCTTTTGCTTCTCTTCTTTCCACAGCTATTTGTAAGGCCTCCTCAGACAACCATTTTGCCTTTCTGCATTTCTTTCTTGGGGATGATCTTGATCCAAACCTCCTATACAATGTCACGAACCTTCATCCATAGTTCTTCAGGCACTCTATCAGATCTAATCCCTTTACTCTGTTTGTCACTTCCACTGCATAATCGTAAGGGATTCTATTTCAGTCATACCTGAATGATCTAGTGGTTTTCCTACTTTCTTCAACCTAAGTCTGAATTTGGCAATAATTCACATCTGCGTCCTCCTCCCAATCAAACTGTCTTACGCAATTAATATGTGAATAGAAAAGAAATCCCAGTGAAGGAGTAGAGGAGAAGTGATCAATGACAAGAAATGAATTCACTGAAGTCAGAAAACTAAAGGATATGACGTGAAATGAGAAACCAATATTGAGCTTGGAGTAGGGATCATCAAACTACACATTTGGGCCCAATCCACTTCTCCACCTGCTATTTAAATAAAGTCTGATTGGAATACAGCTGCATGCATTCATTAACATATTGTCTGTGGCCATTTTTACATATGATGGCAGAACTGAGTAACTGAGACAGACACTGTCTATCTCAAGAAATCAAAAATATTTACTGTCTGGCTCTTTAAAGAAAATGTTTTCCAGTGATTTTATTTTAGTTTTTAAAACCAAAGGAGCAGCTGACCAAAAAAAAAAAAAAAAAAGCCTAACAAGAGCCCTCTGGATTTATCAGCAGAGTAGGTTTTCAGAGATTCTGTGAGAACATTTTTCAGGAAAACATGATATTAAGTATAAAGAAGAAGATAAAAGAAACTGGAGAACATAAACGTAGTCACATCCACATAGTCAACTCACCCCTGCCCCTGTCTCAACAATAAAATGTATTGTCTTTATTCACTGATGAGGAAACAATTTCAGAGATTTTGAGTAACTTAGCCAAAGTTGTACAGCAAGTACTTAGGGATCAGAACTGGAGTTCAGTTCTATTTAATTAAAACATGTTCTTTCTGCTAGATTGGATATTTCCCTAGAATTTGTTTGAGAGCCCAGAATTCAAGCCTCATGAAATTGTTTTAGATTCAAAAATTGTGAACTTAGAAGGCAAAGTATTCTTGCAGAAAAATAATATCTTGAAACTTCATCTGTTATCCTTACCAACAGACACACTAAAGGCATGAGACCATTTAATAACTATCTTCAGTTAACCCCAAACCATGTCCTCTCCAAATGTAAAAAAAAAATTTATTCCTGAGACACTTCTAATTTACAGGAACCACCTACTCAGAGTATGTTTTTAAAGACATAATGGAAGTCACTTTCAACATCTATTCTAAAATATTTTGGACAGCAAAGAAAATAATAAATGCAGTATTTTAAATTAATGGCCATTAAGGGAAAAAATAATAACAGCAATAACAGTGAGGAGAGGCACATCTAATGAAAGGAAAGAGAAACCTGGTAGATCAGAATCTTACTATTCATAAAGATCTATGTGAAAAAACCTGTGTAAAGCAATATAAATATTTTTTCTAGTATATAACTCACTATTTTCCAAAGTCATAGGTTTATGTTAAATGAGACATATTAGCCTCATTTTTCATCACTCCTTTATCAATTTTCAGGCCAACAATCTTAAGTATGATAGGCAGATGTGAGGAAGGGGTTGCTATAATATATATCGTCACTAATTAGAAAGTATTTTAAAGCAGTAGTACTCAGTGGAGGCAATTTGGCTCCTCTGTGTACATATACAAATGTCTGGAGACATCCTGGATTTAAACAACCTGAGGTAGAGGAAAGTACTAGTGACATCACATGGGCAGAGGCCAGATGTGCTGTGAAACATCCCACAATGCACAGGACAGCCTCCAGCAATACATAATTTGCTGGCCCAGAATGCCAGTCATGCCCATGTTAAGACATCCCACTTTAAGGAGCACCACTGTAGCACAGTGACATTACAGTCATGACATGGTCTCCAACATTTCAAGCATACAAATTATGCATAGGAAAATGTTATTTGGAAAGTCATGAAATACAACCTTTAGACTCTCAAAGTTAGAAAGGACAGCCTAAAAGGAAAAATCATGGAGGGATAATTGAAATATTAAAAATGTTGTATTATATAAAAATAATGACATATTATATCAATGTTCAGTTCAGTCCAGTTCAGTTCAGTCGTTTAGTTGTGTCCGACTCTTTGGGACCCCGTGAATCGCAGCACACCAGGGCCTCCCTGTCCATCACCAACTCCTGGAGTTTACTCAAACTCATGTCCATTGAGTCGGTGATGCCATCCAATCATCTCATCCTCTGTTGTCCCCTTTCTCCTGCAGCCCCCAATCCCTCCCAGCCTCAGAGTCTTTTCCAATGAGTCAACTCTTCGCATCAGGTGGCCAAAGTACTGGAGTTTCAGCTTTAGCATCAGACCTTCCAATGAACACCCAGGGTTGATCTCCTTTAGAATGGACTGGTTGGATCTCCTTGCAGTCCAAGGGACTCTCAAGAGTCTTCTCCAACACCACAGTTCAAAACCATCAATTCTTCGGCACTCAGCTTTCTTTACAGTCCAACTCTCACATCCATACGTGACCACTGGAAAAACCATAGCCTTGACTAGATGAACCTTTGTTGGCACAGTAATGTCTCTGCTTTTGAATATGCTATCTAGGTTGGTCATAACTTTCCTTCCAAGGAGTAAGCATCTTTTAATTTCATGGCTGCGGTCACCATCTGCAGTGATTTTGGAGCCCAGAAAAATAAAGTCAGCCACTGTTGCCACTGTTTCCCCATCTATTTGCCATGAAGTGATGGGATCAGATGCCATGATCTTCGTTTTCTGAATGTTGAGCTTTAAGCCAACTGTTTTTAACTCTCTTCTTTCACTTTCATCAACAAGCTTTTTAGTTCCTCTTCACTTTCTGCCATAAGAGTTGTGTCATCTGCATATCTGAGGTTATTGATATTTCTCTCAGCAATATTAGCATGTATGAGTTTTAATAAAAACTTGTCCTCCTCTTCTAAGATGGTTTACCTTCAAAGGTAGTATCACCATTTGACTATATGCATATAACCATTTGGACCAGTAGCCTATAGTTACCTAAAAACAGTACATTAAAAACTTGTATGAGGCATGTTGCCAATTCATCCCCAAAGAGAGAGATAAATGTGTGACTAAAAGGTACTTGTTGTACACAAGCTGCAGCTGTGTATAACTGATACCTAATTACTCAGCTAGAAAGTATTATCCATCAGGCAGAACAAAGGTGGGTAATTTGCTATTATCTACTGAGATGGTTTACCAAATTGCTGCATAAAAATACACTTAGCTCATATTAAAGTTATGACATTAACCAATCAAACAAAAATATATTCAGAATTAATGGTGATTGACCTAACTATCCTTTGTGGGATTTAGAAAATACACCCCATAGAAATAAATGAAAGGTAGTAAAAATATCTTAATTGGAAACCTGAAATTGACATCAGAATTCTTCAAGAACAACTGTAAAGATTTCAATAAAGTTTGGTAGTCAGAAGTTATAATATGAGAAAATGTCAGTAATAATTTTAAAATAAAATACATGTGTTACTACTTTGGTTACTTATCTGTTATAAAAAAAACTATATACAGATATTAATGTATAATGAAATTTGAACAGAAATGTAATGGTGATGAATACTACCCTTTTCTATCTTAATAATAAACTTAGAGAGACTTGAAGTGGAGAAAAATCTTCTGATAGCTGACTTTTTCATCAAGTAAACACTAGAAATTTCTCTGGTAAATCGGTTCCTTATTCTCAATTCTTTACTCCTGTCCTGTACTGGAATTACACACTCCATGCCCTTTGTCACATAATTTTGCATTACCTCCCACTAATGTGTATAGTATGTTTCCTCATTCAGTTTTTGAGTTTAGTTACATGACTTGTTTGTCCTCTAATATCATGTGGACTAAAGTGATGGTCCTTAGACAGAAGCTGAAGCCTCTGAAGGCATTTCATAACTCTTCTCACCTTTTTGGCTTTCACGCCATTTGCCATAAGAGAAGCATGCCTCACACAACTGTTAACAAATTAGAGAAATATAGAGCTGACCCATGACTTGAAAGCAAAGAAAATGTTTGTCGTTGTAAGCCATTGAGATTTTTGAGGCTGTGTGTTAAAAAGGGAAAACTATTATTTTTCTTTAAAAAAACTTTTCTAGAAATGTTTGTACTATGGATGTTTGATGTTTACCTGCCCAGCATTTGTTTCCCTGATTTTCAATCAAAAATCCACCTTTATCATCCTTCTTTAGGAAGGAGTTGCTGCGGTAAACCAAGTCTTGGCATTTTTCTAGTAATTGTAATTTGACTCAGTTATGGACATAAAAATTTTTAGCTGGGCCAAGCGCAATAAATTTCAAGACTTCATGTAAAACTACCAGAGAAGAATTCCACTGTTTCCTTCTAGTATTTTAAGAAAAATGGGAAATGTAAGAAGCAGAACTAAAGATCCTCTTGATGAGGGTGAAAGAGGAGAGTGAAAAATTGGCTTAAAAGTCAATATTTAAGAAACTTAAGATCATGGTACATCCCATCACTTCATGGCAAATAGATGGGGAAAAAGTGGAAACAGTGGCAGGATTTATTTTCTTGGCTCCAAAATCACTACAGACATTGACTGCAACCATGAAATTAAAAGATGCTTGCTCCTTGAAAGGAAAGCTATGACAAAGCTAAACAGCATATCAAAAAGCAGAGACATCATTTTGCTGACAAAGTCCCTATAGTCAAAGCTCTGGTTTTGCTAGCAGTCATGTACGGATGTGAGAGTTGGACCATAAAGAAGGCTTAGCACTGAAGAATCAATGCTTTCAAACTGTGGTGTTGGAGAAGACTCTTGATAGTCCCTTGGGCTGCAAGGAGATCAGACCAGTCAATCCTACAGGAAATCAGTCCTGAACATTCATTGGAAGGACTGATACTGAAGCTGAAACTCCAATACTTTGGATACCTGATGTGAAAAGCTGACTCATTGGAAAAGAAGAGACACTGATGCTGGGAAAGGCTGATGGCAAGAAGAGAAGGGAGTGACAGATGAAATGGTTGAATGGCATCATCAACACAATAGACATGAGTTTGAGCAAAATCTGAGATAGTGAAGGACAGGATAGCCTGGCATGCTGCAGTCCATGGGGTCACAAAGAATCAGACATAGCAACTGAACAACTACAACAGACATCTTCCTAACAAAGGAGAAATCTAGTGCTATGGAAACAAAAGTCAACAAAATTGAAAGTTGAGTCATGAAACAAATCCTGATGATCAGACTGCCCAGTCTCTGAACCCAACTATATTGGAAAGTTAATTTAGCTGTGGATCTTCATATATGTTGATAATTTCCTTTTATTCCTTAATCCAATTTTATGGAGTTATTTGTCACTGACCACAAAGAGACTCATAATGGATACAGTATCTATGGTGTCGATTTAAAGCATAGGAAATAGAGAAAATATTTTTTTAATTTGTCCTTTTTAAAATTAATTAAATTATTTGTTTTATTGCAGTAATGCTGATTTATAACATTATATGAGTTTCATGTACACAGCATTATACTTCTACTTCTTTATACCCTACAATGTGCCTACAAGGAAAGAAATGTGTTGGCTTAAGGATGAGGTTGGTAGGAACATAAACTGAGGTAGCCACTATGAAAGTCTGTATGGAGGTTCTCAAAAAACTTTAGAACTACCATATGATGCAGCTATCCCATTGCTGGGCATTTATCCAGAGAAAATATTCTTCTTAAACACAATTTTCCTTTATTTGAGCTGAAACACTGAGTTATTCTGTAATGTGTATAAAAGAAAAATTTACTGCAGAAAGAGAATAATTATAAAAGCATATGCAAAATACATGCTTAAATCTCCTTCTATTCATATAATTTTCTTATAAAAGTGAGTATCATTATGACATAATTATAGTTTATCCAAATTCCAATGTAAAATTAACATTTCAAAGATAAAATGGAATTATAATATTTTTCCTACAGGTCAAAATATTTTATCAATTCAACCTAAATTTATAAAATCTTCCAAACTTCCCAAGGAAGTAACAGAGACTATCTAAAACTCTACTAAATTTTAAATGAACAAGTTTAATCCCAGGTCTATAAAGAAGACACAAAACACAGCTGATGACAGACAGAATCAATTGTATCTATCCTGAGTCAACTCTGCATTAATCTATTTTTCTAGATAATACAGGTAAAGTGCATTTTCTATAATTTATTAAAGGAAACTTAATCAGATTGCCTCAACTCAGAATAAAGTTTTCTTTAGCAACCAAGTGTAGAGTGGCCAAGTATCTGGTAATTACATTATCAGATGTTATTATTTCACTTCTGGTTGTTTGGAAAATAATATATTATTTCTCTGAAATAAAAGTGATACATACCATTTTGTATTATTTGGAAAATACTGAAAGCTATTAAGGAAATAATAGCCTGCCATGTTCCAAACATGAAATAATTATTACTGTTAATAATATATGCCTTTATCATCAGAATTTTCTAGAATTATATTTTTATAAGTTGCACCTTGATTTTTATATACACTTATTATATTCAAGTATTTTTCTATAACAAGCATGTGTTTAAAAAAATCTTTCAATAAACACACATCTTACTTTAAGTAAGAGCCAAAGTCTTACAATGGTCTCCAAGAATTGCATCCTCTCATTATCTGTTGATCCCAACTACCTCCCCCTCCTTAATTTGATTCTGGTCACAACAAACCCACTGTATTTCCTCCAATATGCCATGATAGACAGGAGTTACTGCCTTTGTAGTAACTATCCACTGGTTTGGAATCTCTCCACTCCTGATGTGCAAAGCTCATTCTACAAACTTCTCCAAATGGCACATCTCTGTGAGATGCACCACGATCTATCTGGTGACTGTGGTAATGGTTCCCAGAGTCAGGAGGCTGGAATTCCAATCAAGGTTCACCTAGACCTTAGCAACTGTTGTTGTTATTCAGTTGCTTAGTCTTTTCCGACTCTTTGAAACCCTGTAGACTGTAGCTCAGCAGACTTCTCTGTTCCTGGCATTCTTCAGACAACAGTACTGGAGGGTATTTTTCATTTCCTTCTCCAAGGGATCTCCCCGACCCAGTGATTGAATATTCTACCTTAGTAGGCAGATACTTTACCACTGAGCCAAACTACTTGGGAAATTCAGTTCCCTTCAGTTCAGTCACTCAGTCGTGTCTGACTCTTTGCAACCCCATGGACTGCAGCACACCAAGCTTCCGTGTATCACCAACTCCCAGAGCTTGTTCAAACTCATGTCCATTGAGTTGGTGATGCCATCCAACCATCTCATCTTCTGTCATCCCCTTCTCCTCCTGTCTTCAATCATTCCCAGAATCAGAGTCTTTTCCAGTGAGTCAGTTCGTCACATCAGATGGCCAAAGTATTGGAGTTTCAGCTTCAGCATCAGTTCTTCTAATGAATATTCAGGATTGATTTCTTTTACGATTGACTGGTTGGATCTGGCAGTCCAAGGGACTCTTAAGTAGGGAACTAGATGGGATATAGATGGTGGTTATACTGCCTCCCTAAATGGATCTAAATGCACTCCATATGCAGCAAATTTGGAAAACTCAGCAGTGGCCACAGGGCTGGAAAAGGTCAGAATTTTCATTACAATCCCAAAGAAAAGCAATGCCAAAGAATGTTCAAACCACTGCACAATTGCACTCATCTCACACGCTAGCAAAGTAACGCTCAAAATTCTCCAAGCCAGGCTTCAACAGTATGTAAACCAAGAACTTCCAGATGTTCAAACTGGATTAGAAATGGCAGAGGAACCAGAGATCAAATTGCCAACATCCATTGGATCACAGAAAAAGCAAAAAAGTTCCAGAAAAACATCTGCTTTATTGACTACACCAAAGCCTTTGACTGTGTGGATTACAACAAGCTGTGGAAAATTCTTCAAGAGATGGGAATACCAGGCCACCTTACCTACCTCCTGAGAAATCTGTATGCAGGTGAAAAAGCAGTAATTAGACCTGGAGATGGAGCAACAGACTGATTCCAAATTGGGAAAGGATTACGTCAAGGTTGTATAATGTCACCCTGCTTATTTAACTTATATGCAAAGTTCATCATGTGAAATGCCAGGCTGGATGAAGCACAAGCTGGAATCAAGATGGCCAGAGAAATATCAATAACCTCAGATACGCAAATGACACCACTCTTATGGCAGACATGAAGAGGAACTGAATAGCCTCTTGATGAAAATGAAAGAGGAGAGTGAAAAAGTTGGCTTAAAGCTCAACATTCAGAAAACTAAGATCATGGCATCTTGTCCCACCACTTCATGGGAGATAGATGGGGAAACAGTGGAAAGTGTCGGGCTTTATTTTTCTAGGCTCCAAAATCACTGCAGTTGGTGACTGCAGCCATGAAATTAAAAGATGCTTTCTCCTTGGAAGTAAAGCTGTGATCAACCTAGACAGCATATTAAAAATTAGAGACATTACTTTGCCAACAAATCTCCATCTAGTCAAAACTATGCTTTCTCCAGTAGTCATGTACGGATGTGAGAGTTGGACTATAAAGAAAGCTGAGTGTCAAAGAACCGATGCTTTCAAACTGTGTTGTTGGAAGACTTTGAGAGTCCCTTGGCCTGTAAAGAGATCAAATCAGTCAATCCTAAAGGAAATCAGTCCTGAATATTCATTGGAAGGACTAATGCTGAAGTTCCAATACCTTGACCATCTGATGCAAAGAGCTGATTCATTTGAAAAGACCCCGAGGCTGGAAAAGATTGAAGGCAGGAGGAGAAGGGAACAATAGAGGATGAGATGGTTGGATGGCATCACCAACTCAATGGACATGAGTTTGAGCAAGCTTCAGGAGTTGGTGATGGACAGGGAACCCTGGCATCCTGTAGCATGTGGGGTTGCAAAGAGAGGATATGACTGAGTGACTGAAATGAACTGAACCATTGCTGAGCTCCTATTGAATATATACATTGTTTAAATGAACTGAACAACGCACAGAAGGAAACATTGTCATAACAACAGGATTGAGTTGTTTGTTTGTTTGTTTTTTAATATTCCTGACCTCCTTCTGAAAAAGAAGTGAGTTCTAATTCTTCTAAGATTATATTTTTTTTCAGCAGAGAAATGTAGGCAAGAAGATAGAATGGTGAGACTTTCATTTCTCATACTACCTTAGTGTGAGATGGGCCCCCTTCCTTTTGGCCAACCATTCAAATATATTGGATTTTCCTTTATTATTTTTACCATCTTCATTCAGCTTCCACATCTACACTAATGATTTGCAATCATAAAGCAAATGACCTTTGCTAGGCAAATGTGTTTTTCCCTTTTTCTTGGGAGTGTTACTTTTTTTTTTTAATATTATAGCACAACTTGTTAGTTTAATAGTAACAGCAGTTTTCAAACAACTACATCATAATTTTATTCAGTTCTCCAGAAAACTGTGTTGTTTTCCGACTCTGTATGTATTGTCCTTTAATACTATTTACTTTATTTGAATACAGGTTGTTCCCTGGATGCATTATGAAACTCCACACCACTGTTTCATGAGAGCAATACTTCCCAGCTGTGCTCAGCTCTGTTCTGGCTTTGCTTAAATATGCCATGTGAGAGAGGAGAGCTCCTCCTTTAAATCTTGAAAAAGACGAAACTACTGTTCACTGCTCCTCTCACTAAAAGAAAACAAAAATACACTTAAACTTAGATGTCCTCTAGGACTATCTAGAATACGATTTCTCAAAATAGAACCCACAAACAACTGCATTAGAGGCAGCTTGAGTGCTTTCTGAAAAATGAGAACCACTGTGTCTTATCCTAAACCTTTTAGTGAACTCAAATTTGAGGAGGCAGGACAGAAGTTTCCATTTTGAACAAGTACTCCCAAGTAATTTGTGTGCATGATATATAAATTAAATATTATTCAACAAATAAATGCTCAGCATCTACTATGTGCCATTTCCTATGCTGATTTCTGGGACTACAATAATAAACAGAGACATAATCCCCATCCAATTAAAATTTCAGCTGAGTGAGGAGCTGGATACTTGTAAATAAGCAACACACAACCAAGCACCGACTCTCAACTAGGACCCAGGCTATGAAAGAGAGAAATTCAGAAATATGGACATTTGGCCAGGAATTTCAAGGAAAATTTCTCTGAACTGAAACCCAAAGCTGAGTATAAATGAACTCAAGAAAAAGGGGAAAGGTGGTTATGTTCCAGACAATGGGAAAACAATATCAAAAATGATGTGGGATAAAGAAGCCTGGAGAGAAAGGGACAAATAAACAAAGCCCGGGGTGTGGTAACACCAGGGCAGAGGGAGCAGATTGTGAGAAGAAGGTACTAAGTCTTGTGGCAGCTCCGCCTTTATTCTGTAAATACAAAGGGAACCTCTTTAGGGTTTAATGGCAGACAGGACACTGGCAGGGTTAGAGTTGAGATAAGTTTTGTTGATCCTAGTTTTGTTGCACTTTTCTCCTTTGCTTTTTGCTTTTCTTCTTTTCACAGCTATTTGTAAGGCCTCCTCAGACAGCCATTTTGCTTTTTTGCATTTCTTTACTTGGGAATGGTCTTGATCTCTGTCTCCTGTATAATATCACGAACCTCTGGCCATAGTTCATCAGGCACTCTGTCTATCAGATCTAGTCCTTTAAATCTACTTATCACTTTCACTGTATAATCATAAGGGATTTGACTTAGGCCATACCTGAATGGTCTAGTGGTTTTTCCTACTTTCTTCCATTTAAGTCTGAATTTGGTAATAAGGATTTCATGTTCTGAGCCACAGTCAGCTCCCAGTCTTGTTGTTGCTGACTCTCTATCTTTGGCTGCACAGAATATCATCAGTCTGATTTTGATGTTGACCATCTAGTGAAGTCCATGTGTAGAGTTTTCTCTTTGGTGGTTGGAAGATGGTGTTTGCTATGACCAGTGTGTTCCCCTGACAAAACTCTATTAGCCTTTGTCCTGCTTCATTCTGTATTCCAAGGCCAAATTTGCCTGTTACTTTAGGTGCTTCTTGACTTCCTACTTTTGCATTCTAGTCCCCTATAATGAAAAGGACAATTTGGGGGTGTTAGTTCTAAAAGGTCTTGTAGGCTTAGCAGCAGCAGCAGCAGGTCTTCATAGAACCGTTCAACTTCAGCTTCTTCAGCATTATGGTCAAGGCATAGGCTTGGATTACCTTGATATTGAATGGTTTGCCTTGGAACTGAACAGAGATAGAATAACAAAACAAAAGAATAGCAAGGAGAGATAAGAAAACCTTCCTCGGTGAGCAGTGCAAAGAAATAGAGGAAAACAATAAAATGGGAAAGACTAGTGATCTCTTCAAGAAAATTAGAAATACCAAGGGAATATTTCATGCAAAGGTGGGCTCAATAGAGGACAGAAATAGTATGGACCTAATAGAGCAGAAGATATTAAGAAGAGGTGGCAAAAATACACAGTACTGTACAAAAAAGATCTTCAAGACCCAGATAATCATGATGGTGTGATCACTTGCCTAGAGCTGACATCCTGGAATGTGAAGTCAAGTGGACATTAGAAAACATCACTATGAACAAAGCTAGTGGAGGTGATGGAATTCCAGTAGAGCTATTTCAAATCCTGAAAGTGCTGCACTCAATATGCCAGCAAATTTGGAAGACTCAGCAGTGGCCACAGGACTGGAAAAGGTCAGTTTTCATTCCAATCCCAAAGAAAGGCAATGCCAAACAATGCTCAAATGCACAATGGCACTCATCTCACATGCTAGTAAAGTAATGCTCAAAATTCTCCAAGCCAGGCTTCAACAGTATGTGAACTATGAACTCTCAGACATTTAAGCTGGTTTTAGAAAAGGGAGAGGAACCAGAGATTAAATTGCCAACATCTGCTGGATGATTGAAAAAGCAAGAGAGTTCCAGAAAAACGTCTATTTCTGCTTTATTGACTATGCCAAAGCCTTTGACTGTGTGGATCACAACAAACTGTGGAAAATTTTGAAAGAGATGGGAATACCAGACCACCTGACCTGCCTCTTGAGAAATCTGTATGCAGGTTGGGAAGCAACAGTTAGAACTGGATATGGAACAACAGACTGTTTCCAAATAGGAAAAGGAGTATGTCAAGGCTGTATATTGCCACCCTGCTTATTTAACTTATATGCAAAGTACATCATGTGAAATGATGGCCTGAAAAAAACCACAAGCTGGAATCAAGATTGCTGGGAGAAATATCAAAAACTTCAGATATACAGATGACACCTCGTTATGGCAGAAAGTGAAGAAGAACTAAAGAGCCTCTTGATGAAAGTGAAAGAGGAGAGTGAAAAACTTGGCTTAAAGCTCAACATTTAGAAAACTAAGATCATCACATCTGGTCCCATCACTTCATGGCAAATACATGGGGAAACAATGGAAACAGTGAGAGACTTTATTTTCTTGGGCACTAAAATCACTGCAGATGGTGACTGCAGCCATGAAATTAAAGACACTTACTTCTTGGAAGGAAAGTTATGACCACTCTAGAGAGTGTACTAAAAGCAGAGCCATTACTTTACCATCAAAGGCCCATCAAAAAGTCAAATCTATGGTTTTTCCAGTAGTCATGTATGGATGTGAGAGCTGGACTATTGAGAAAGCTGAGTGTCGAAGAACTGATGCTTTTGAACTGTGGTGTTGGAGAAGACTTTTGAGAGTCCCTTGAACTGCAAAGAAATCCAACCAGTCTATCCTAAAGAAGATCATTCCTGAGTGTTCATTGGAAAGACTGATGTTGAAGCTGAAACTTCAATACTTTGGCCACCTGATGCAAAGAGCTAACTTATTTGAAAGACCCTGATTCTGGGAAAGATTAAAGACAGGAGGAGAAGGGGATGACATTGGATGAAATGGTTGGATGGCATTACTGACTCAATGGACATGAGTTTGAGTAAAGTCTGGGAGTTGGTGATGGATAGGGAGGCCTGGCATGCTGCAGTCCATGGGGTTGCAAAGAGCTGGACATGACTGAGTGACTGAACTGAAAAGCTGCACTGCCCAACAAGTAACCACATATGTCTATTGACATTTAGATGTAAAGAAACAGAAATTTAATTCCTCAACCACACTAATGACATTTCAAGTGCTTAAGACCTCCTTTGACTGGTAGCTACCTCTCAGACAGCATAGATACAGAATATTCATCATCACAAGGAGTTCTATTTGCAGAACCACTCAAAGTGTGGTCTGCAGACCCCTGCATATCAGGCATCCCCAGCGAGCTAGTTAGAAATACATAATATACAAATACATAATGCTGTATTTGAACATAACTCTTAGCTGACCTGTATGCATATTAAGGTTTGAGAACCATAATCTAAAAGGTAACTGACCTTTTAAAGGAATCCTATTAATAACTTGCTACTTTGAATGGGGTGAAAAGCACAGAGAAAATTCCAATATACGGAATGACAGAAGAGATGAGGATGTTGCCAAGTACCAATCTGGGCCTCAGTTTCATGAGATCTCAAGTCCCTTTAGGAACTCAGTGAAATATACACATCACCTGGTTCCAATCACATGCTTTGCATTAGGGGAAAAAAAATATTGTCTTACAGTTCTTTCCAAGCATGATTTCTAGGTATTGCCCTGCTGTCTTCCCTTCCCATCCATTCCCCTGGACTATTTCTCTGTAATATCTTGCTGTTGTAAGTAGGATTGCTACATATCATACCAATAGAATACAGGCTGTGACACAAAAGCTTAATTTTCTTCTTTAGGGTTCCCAATGGAAAGCTATAATGTGTGAAATGTTATTTGTTAGATCATTAAAAGAAATTAATGTACTCACTGGCTTCCTGAAATTGTAGTTCTATTTTTCAGGAGTATGGCTGCATTTTTTTTTCAACTGTGCAATTATCAAACAAATAGATCAACTTGTGATTGTTACCCATTTCAGACATGCACTCCACTCCACTTTTATTACACAGTCTTTTAGATGACAAAATACCTGAGGAAGCTCACCAAAATCCCAGACTTCAAAACAAAGCATGATAACATATGGGAGGATGGAGAAAACGTCCAAATAACTAATCTAGGCTAAGGTTTAATTTTAAAATTAAAGAAAGAATACAATAACAAAAGGATAATAATCTTAAAAAATTAACAGTAATCTATAATGAACACTTATTAATCATTAAGGACTGAATGCTTGTATCCTCTCAAAATTTATATATTGAATCCCTAACTCTCAATGTGATGGCATTTAGAGACAGGGCCTTTGGGAGGAATGAAGGTTAGCAGAGGTCATGAGATCTAACAAATTGCCTCTCCTTGAGACTTTGTACAATTTCAGCAAGAATCCTGCTAAGTCAGGTTAGCCATAATTTCCCATCCTCAATATCTCATCACGTTCAATCACTAATTGGATTCCTCATCTCCCATTCCCTCCAGGTGGCATCTGATCTCTCTGGCCCCTTGAACAAGAATCCTGTTAGGTTCATTTAGCTAGAATCCTGTCTTACCCCTGATGTTTATTCTTGACAATTGTCCATCTACTGATGTCACTCTGATTTTTGTCTAAAAATTCCCACCATTCCTTTCTTTATTGAGAGTTGAACCCAGACTCTCTTACTTCAAAAAACACCATTGTAGCCCCCATACCCACAAGTGCTTGAAAAATTTTTACAACTATATTAAGCTATTACTAGGTTTTAAACAAATGCTATTATTTTTACAGGTATTTTAGTCTGTATGTAAAAAACAAATACGTATTTGTATTTTTATCCAAGAAATCTTATTCATTTGAATTCATGTAGCACAGACAAGATGACTTGCTAAACATATAAATGTATGGATAGGAAACCTGAATTTAATCCTATCTCATAAGTAATTGTGGGACCTGTGCAGGTCACTCTAGGACAAACCTCACAGGGCAAAGTGTTCTCCTGTGGGAAAAAGAGGGAGCTGTTTCTCTGTAACTTTCTCTGTCCCAGTACTATTTGATTTTTGCTCTTAAAGTCTTATTAAGTACTCCATTATCTCAGCTGGCAAAATCAAATGTTTGATCTTTATAACAAGTTTAGGTTCTGCCACTTGATTAGTTTGAATTTTGGTCCCCAGGTTCAAAAATGAAAGGAAGGGAGGAAGGAAGGGAAGGAGAGAGGGAGGGAGGTCAATTATATATAAAAAAAAAAAAAAACTTAAAAAGTTCAGATGTTGATTAGCTGATAGAATCTGTCCTGTTAGCAAACATAAAATAATTAGCTGTATTCGTTAGAACTTTTTCAGTTATAAGTGATAGAAACCGACATCAAAATAGACAAAGCAAAAACAAACAAAAAAAAAAACAAAAACAAAAAAACAAAACAGAATATTTAGTGATTCACACAAATGAAAAGTTTGTGGGTGGTATGGCTTCAAGAAAATATCTTTTCCAGCATCTCTAGGCTTACATATTCTCATCATCTCTTTCTAAAAAAATCCCAGGATTAAATCTCATCAACCAGAAAGGATGATGTGCCACATTTCAGTCCTATAGCCAATAGGCTGTATACCTATGCTTTGAACCAGGGATGAAGGCAGCCTCACTTTTAAGCACCTCAAAACCACAAGGAAAATCCAGGAAAATCATTGTAAGAATTGAGAATGAATATTTGGCAAGCAAAAAACAGTAATCATCCACTTTATCAAGAAAAATATTAACAGTTACAATATAATGGTAAGTGACTGAGTAGTTACCCCATCTTACTAAAGATAATATAATAATAGCTGCAAATTACTGAGCATTTCCTATATGCCCAGGATTGTGCTAAATGCTTGACACACATTATCCACTTTATCTTACATACAGATGAAAAAAGAGAAGCTCAAATAAGTGATGTCATTTGCACAGAATCCCAAAAGCTAATAAAAAGCAGAACTAAAACACAACATGGATTTATCTGATTTCCCAGTTCATGTTCTTAAGAGTCTTAACCACTCTGTTGCTTCCATAAGAACTAACTTGATATCTTATTCTCAGAGAGTACAAGACAACAGCAGCTGCAAAGTAAAATAACTTTATTATGCAGCTTCAAAAAACAACGGTTGTTTATAACAGAAAAGTGCAATTGAATATAGTTTACTAATAATGTCCAGAAGGGGTCTGTGACAAAATCAGTAGCTGTAGTGTCTTAAATAATTCAGTGACCTTATTTCCAAAATATTACAGTATAACAAACAAACAAAAAAAGCAAAGATATTACTTTGTCAACAAAGGTCCATCTAGTCAAAGCAGTAGTCATATATGGATATGAAAGTTGGACTATAAAGAAAACGGAGTGCCGAAGAATTGATGCTTTTGAACTGTGATGTTGGAGAGTTCCTTGAACTGCAAGGAGATCCAACCAGTCCATCCTAAAGAAAATCAGTCCTGAATATTCATTGGAAGAACTAATGTTGAAGCTGAAACTCCAATACTTTGGGCCAACTGATGCAAAGAACTGACTCATTTGAAAAGACCCTCATGCCGGGAAGATTGAAGGTGAGAGGAGAAGGGGACGACAGAGGATGAGATGGTTGGATGGCATCACTGAATCAATGGACATGAGTTTGAGTAAACTCTGGAAGTTGGTGATAGACAGGGAGACCTTGCATGCTGCAGTCCATGGGTTGCATAGAGTCGGACACAATTGAGCAACTGAACTAAACTGACAGTGTTACAAAAAGTTATTTTCATAAAATATATACATGTATAGATATGTATGTGTGTGTACACACAAAATTAGAATGCAGTGTTTCCAAAAGAGTTATTAGCAGTCAGATCCCTGAGAACCATCCACAGTCTCCAGAATTATAAGTTTTATCAGTTACTAGTGATATCAGAATTATCCCAAGTCATACTGGGACATCACTAACTAGATATTTGAAAGTTAGCTGATCATATTCCTACAACCCACCAGCCTCTACAGGCAATCATTGTTACCATTAATCTAAAAATATCCTACAGTAAGGTTTAGCGAAAAATGGTCTATGGTTCAAATTCAACCTGCTGCCTGTTTTGTCAGTAAAGTTGTATTAGAACATAGTCATGAACATTAATTTACACATTGCTTATTGTTGCTTTTGCACTACAGTGGTAGAGTCAAACAGTTGCTACAGGGAGCATCTATCCCCAGAAATGAAAATATTCACTATGTAGTCCTCTATAGAAAAATGTTGCCATGTTCTACAACATGGCATGCACACTCAAGAAGGATTTGATAGATTTCAACAGGCTAGAAATTGTCCTCCTATTTCATAAGTTGCTGGGAGGCAACTATTGAATCCATATTGAATTTCTCATGCTATAAAAAAGAATGTCATGTCACACCTCACACCAACCTTTGAAAATACTGTAATGAAGTATTTACCAGGCAAGTTGATCTGGAAAATCTGAGAGTTCATCCCATGCTAGGACTGTCCTCACCTGCTTTATGGCATCTTTACATTGTTTCTATTTAAACCTTTAAAAAGGAGTTAATGAGCTTAAATCTCTTCATTTATTCTCTTTGGGGCAACTGTCAATTGAATGCTATGACATGTACTCTTTCCTTGAAAATGTTCCTTAAAATATTTTAAACCTTAAAACTTTCCTTAACAGCTTCCCTTGCATTGGTTTCTACAAACTGTACCTTGTTCCCTTTCCACTAAATCATGTTGACCCTGGAGTCATATATAAATTAGACACATTCAACTCTTAACGGCATTCATGGCTACTGAGGGACTTGTCCTTTGAAAGATTAACTGAGCACTTGGCCTTTATTGGTCTGTTCTTGGAATTACTGTATTTCATCTGTTTTCCTTAAGCAACTGGGTCTCTGGATGACCTACTTCCAACAAAGAAGACTGTTTGCTCAACAGAAGAGCATACTGTATTTTCCCTGATTCTGAATTAAACTCTGGGGATAATTTTTCCATTTTATACACACAGACTGATAACGCCAACCTTACCCAATTGGGTGGAAAGATGATATTTTAGATGTGCAATTCAAGTCCTGCTCTTTTATCCTCAACTCTAGACTGCACAGGGAATCCCTGATCAAATTTCCAGCAGTTACATGCAACATATTAGGCATTAGGGCACACCGCAGAGAAATGTCTCTAATGGTGTGCAAGTTGCTGAAGACATTTCACTTATGCTGTTTAAATAAACTAGTCATGTTTCATCATGCGCCATAATGTTTCACTGTTAGCTATACAAACCTTAAGAAATTTTTTTATATTTTTAGCAAGTACATGAATTTGAAAATGCAAAGTGTTCACCCCAAGCCAGAGCAGTATAAAATCCCCCTCAAAGGAGGAATGCAGTTTTGGTTGTAATGAGACCATATGGTCACCAGAAAAGCAAAACAAGCTACAGTCCCTAGAATATTCTGAAACCCATGCAACAAAGCTCTTGACAAGGAAAACAGGATTGCAACATGGATGAGAGAATCCTGTCCCTCAGTTAAGATCCTACTAAGGCAAGTTGTTCATTTCTGCATGTTGTTCCACTTATGGAAAGAAGTTGTGCCTCTTAACTTTGTTCCAAATACTCCAAAAGAACATTTGCATCAGCCCTTATATCTGCATATGACATCCCAGGAATGTCAATTTTCTAGTACTGAAACTGCTAAAATGCAAATAGGAATGTCTTCACTAATCCTGCAGTTACATATGTCTTGATAAGACTATGTTAAGACTTATTTTAAAATATACTGTGTTCGATATGTTTTTTTCCTGACCAACCATCCATGCAAGAAGACTGTGTCCCCATGAGGTGGTGATGTGTGGCAGCAATCAGGATGGGACCAGCTAACCAATTGGAGACATGTATTTCTTTAGAAGAAATACATTCTCTTAGAAGAAATGCATTCTCTTTCTGCTGAGAATGTCCAGCTGCTCACGGGTAACCCTGGAGGTTAATGTATATTTGCTCCAAAAGGCAGTCCATCTGAGGGTGTAGGTAGCACAACAAGCAGTTAGGAGACTTGGAAAGACAAATCCCATTATTTAAGACCAAAGGTGAAGTGCTACTTAATGGAAGAACCACCATAATGTTTCAGTTAATTGAAGTTAATTAATTCACTTTTTGTTTAAGCTTTTATAAATAGATTACTGTTACTTGCAAGAGGCTAGTCACAAGTACAATATACTTTTACAAATCCTCAAAACACAATGAAACCTCTATTATGATATGTTCATTAGATGTCAAAATGTTGAAGATATGTGACACCTAACAGGAATATTTTGATGTATGAAGAAGAAGGAGGAAGAATCTAGAACAGTAAGCACAATCCATGAGCTCTGAATGGAAGCAGAATAATGAGGTACCCAGAAGGGAGAGGTGGAAGAATGATGATGGAAGGGGCATTAAAAAGGGAAATACTTAGAGGTGAAAGACGTGCTTTCATGTACTTGACCCCAATGTTTGGAGTTACAAGTGATTTAGCAAGTGATACTATTTCTCCATTGCTATGAACAAGAGTGTCTATTATATTAATATTTATTTCATGTTTTTACCTTATTAACAAATGCCTCTACCACATATCAGATGAGAACTTTAAAACCACTACACCAAGCTACTACCGATGGCCTTTCTCTCTATGGATGAACAGGTGGGGCCTGAAGTGATCAAATTCTTGAGCAAGTCCCTGTCAACCATGAAAATCAAGAATAGCAATAGTGGGAGTCATTAGAGTCTCATGTTCTGTTCAAGTCGTTTTGCCTCCCTAAGACTTAGTTTCCTCATTTGCAAAAAGGAATAGAACATGAGGATGATATACTATAGAGATTTACAGTGAAAATTACACTTAGTATAAAACAATATATGAAAATAGTCTATGTGGCACCATAATACAGTAGGTATTAATTAAATTATGGCTGCTGTATTTTCTATAAGCACATTTTATATGTTTGCCAATTACATTTACACTTGTCTATAAATGCACATATTTAAGACAAATTACTTTTCCCCAAACAGAATGTATACATGAAAGGATTTGTAAAAGGAAAAATATTGATTTTTCAGAACCCTATATTGCTGTCATGGTTTAAATACTGGAGTTTTAGAAGAAAAATTCTTAGAATCATGTAAATATCTAATTAACCCATCTTCCTAATTAGGTAATTTATTCATTATAAAGCAAGTATTGACAGTGAAATTATCAAATGACACAGCAGAACAAAATTGGATTTGAGCAATCCAATGTAAATAATACTCATAAGTGAAACAGATTAATAGTCTAATTAAATTATGACTTCTTTTAGATCCTGTTTATGTCCTAATTTCAGAAATGTATACGTCAATCATGCTGTTTAACAGTGCAATCACAAAGGTCAGTGTACTTTACAAAAGCTAACAGAGGTCTGACAGACTTGAGAAAGGTATTAGTCTTAGCAGAAAGCTAGCATTTGGAAGTTAATGAAAAATTGGCAAAGTTGTGAAAGCAAATACCAAAGGAAGTGTCTACGCATAAAATATTCAGCAAGATAATAAGGTAATATGGCACTGGTGAGCTTACTTTTTATTGAAGTAAAATTGATTCAAAATATTGTGTTAATTGCTGCTGTACAGCAAAGTAATTCGCTATACATACATATATGCTGCTGCTGCTAAGTCACTTCAGTCGTGTTCGACTCTGTGTGACCCCATCGATGGCAGCCCACCAGGCTCCCCCGTCCCTGGGATTCTCCAGGCAAGAACACTGGAGTGGGTTGCCATTTCCTTCTCCAATGTATGGTACACATACAAATATGATTTCCTAATATGATTTATCATAGGATGCTGAATGGAGTTCTTTGGGCTATACAGTAAGATCTTGTTGTTTATCCACTCTTAAATATAAAAGCTTACATCTGGGACTTACCAGGTTGTCCAGTGGTTAAGACTTCACCTTCCAATGCCAGAGGTGCTAGTCTAGTTCAATCCCTGAAGAGGATCACATATCCTGCATAGCCAAAAAAAAAAAAAAGGCAAGAAACAATATTATAACAAATTCAGTGAAGCCTTTTAAAATGGTCCACATAAACATTCTTAAAAAAAAAAGTTTACATCTGCTAACCCCAACCTCCCACTCCAACCCCCATCTTCTCTCCTTTTGCACCCACTAGTCTGTTCTCTATGTCTATGATTCTGTTTCTTTTTCATAGATAAGGTCATTTGTGTCATAGTTCAGAGTCAACATATAAGTCATATCATGTGGTATTTATCTTTATCTTTCTTAGTCACTTCACGTAGTATGATCTGTAGTTACATCTATGTCACTGCAAATGGCATTATTATGTTCTTTTTTATGGCTGAGTAGTATTCCATTTTATGTATGTGCCATACCTTCTTTATCCATTCATCTGTTGCTAGACATTTAGGTCTTTTCCATGTCTTGGCTGTTGTGAACAGTTCACATGCTATGAACATAGGGGTGCATATATCTTTTTGAATTATAGTTTGTCTCAGATATAAGTCCAGGAATGGGACTGTTGGATCATATGATAATTCTGTTTAGTTTTCTGGGGAAACTAATTGCTGTCTGCAGTGGCTGCACAAGGCTTGCATTCCCATGGCATTGGTGAACTTTGACAAGTATAATGCAGAGTACATAAGGAAGAGAAAGAAAAATATTTCAATGGCTATGGATTTGTGACTTTATCCTGACATGAATACAGTAAAAACAAATTTAAAAACTAAACAAATATATAAAAGAGATACTGTACCAGAGATACTGGTATAGCATATTGAAAAGCAGAGACATTACTTTGCCAACAAAGGTCTGTGTAGTCAAGGCTATGGTTTTTCCTGTGGTCATGTATGGATGTGAGAGTTGGACTGTGAAGAAAGCTGAGCACTGAAGAATTGATGGTTTTGAACTGTGGTGTTGGAGAAGACTCTTGAGAGTCCCTTGGACTGCAAGGAGATCCAAACAGTCCATTCTGAAGGAGATCAGTCCTGGGATTTCTTTGGAAGGAATGATGCTAATGCTGAAACTCCAGTACTCTGGCCACCTCATGCGAAGAGTTGGCTCATTGGAAAAGACTCTGATGCTGGGAGGGATTGGGGGCAGGAGGAGAAGGGGATGACAGAGGATGAGTCGGTGATGGATGGCATCACCGACTCAATGGACATGAGTCTGGGTGAACTCCGGGGAGTTGGTAATGGACAGGGAGGCCTGGCGTGCTCTGATTCATGGGGTCACAAAGAGTTGGACACGACTGAGCAACTGAACTGAACTGATGCTTTTCTGGTAATAGAAATGTAGATGAAATATAACGACCTTGCTTCCTGTCCAAGTTTCCTCTTCCTCTTTTCCTCAGATCCATCCCTTCTCTTTTTTAAAATACACTTTTGAAATTGAAATAAAACATACAAACAGAAAAAGGCATATAGAAATTTATAATCATTTTTGAGGCTTATTGGAGAAGGAAATGGTAATCCACTCCAGTATTCTTGCCTGGAGAATTTCGTGGACAGAGGAGCCTGGTGGGCTGCTGTCCATGGGGTCGCACAGAGTCGGACATGACTGAAGCGACTTAGCATGCATTGAGGCTTATATACATGGACTCACACAATATTTATTCTTTCTATTAAGGTTTCTTTCATAAAATACTATGGTTGTAAGATTTTTTTCCATGTTGTTACATGTAGTGGTTATTTTCATTGCTCCAATGTATATAACACGTTTTGCCATTAAAATATCTTTGGTATAAATAGCTTGTACCAGCCTTTTATACTTACATATTTTTGGAATTATACCTAGGAGTGGAATTGCTAGATCAAAGCTTTATGGATCTCATGCTTTAGATTTCCAAACTGATAATGTTAACTTAGGCTATTGAAAGCACTGCTTGGACGTTTCAGTGGGTCTATAAAGCCCTCAATGCTCAGCATTACCAAGTTTACTTTGTTTTTAATTTTAGCCATTTTTATATGGAGTGTCATTTCACTGGATTCCTGTTTGTTTGTTTTTTTATATTCACACAACAAAATGCATATATCTTAAGTGTCCATGGATGTCACAAATTTATTAATCCATGTTAACATTCTGTTATTATTCTGTCTCTAAGTCATGCCTGACCCTTTGTGACCCCATGGACTGCAACACACCAGGCTCCTTTGTTCTCCACTCTAGAAAAGGTCACTTTTCTTTCCAATCATAAAGAAGGGCAATGCCAAAGATAGTTCAAACTATAGAACAATGGTGCTCATTTCACATACTAGCAAGATTATGCTCAAAGTTCTTCAAGTTAGGTTTTAGATGTACATGAACTGAGAACTTTCAGAAGTACAAGCTGGATTTAGAAAAGGCAGAGGAACCAGAGATCAAATTGCCAACAGTGACTGGATCATAGTGAAAGCAAGAGAATTCAAGAAAAACATCTGCTTCATTGACTATGCTAAAGTCTTTCACTTTGTGGAGCACAATAAACTGTGGAAAATTCTTGGAGAAATGAGAGTATCAGATCATTTTACTTGTCTCATGAGAAATCTGTATGTAGATCAAGAAAAAACAGTTAGAACTGGACATGGAACAACTGGTTCAAAACTGGGAAAGAAGTACAATAAGGTTGTATATTGTCACTCTGCTTATTTAACTACTATACAGAGTACATCATGTGAAATGCCAGGCTGAATGAATCTCACACTGGAATCAAGATTGGTGGGAGAAACATCAACAACCTCAGATAGGCAGATGACACCACTCTAACAGCAGAAAGTGAAGAGGAACTGAAGAAACTCTTGATGAAGGTGAAAGAGGAGAGTAAAAATTTAGCCTGAAACACAACATTCGAAAAACTAAGATCATGGCATCCAACCCTATCACTTCATGGCAAACAGAAGGGGAAAAAAGTGGAAGCAGTGACAAATATTTTTTTTTCTTGGGCTCCAAAATCACTTCGGACATTGACTACAGCCATGAGATGAAAACACACTTGTTCCTTGGAAGGAAAGCTCTGACAAACATAGATGGCATACTAAAAGCAGAGACATCACTTTGCTGACAAAGGTCTACCTAGTCAAAGCTATGTTTTTCCAGTAATCAGGTACAGATGTGAGAGTTGGACCATAAAGAAGGCTGAGTGCCAAAGAACTGATGCTTTTGAACTGTGGTGCTGGAAAAGACTCTAGAGAGTCCCTTGGACTGCAAGGAGATCAAACAAGTCAATCCTAAAGGGAAGCAACCCTGAATGTTCATTGGATGGACTGATGTTGAAGCTCCAATACTTTGGCCACCTGATGCAAAGAGCTGGCTCATTGGAAAAGAAACCGATGCTGGTAAAGACTGAAGACAAAAGGAGAAGGGAGGGGCAGAGGATGTGATGTAACCTCTATTCAAAGCAAAATATAGTATAGAATATTTCCATCATCCTAAAAAGTATTGTCTTTCCTTTTTCATTCAATTTCATGCTCCCACCTGAAGAATTACTGTCCTGATTTCTATCACGATAGTTCTCTTCTTGGACTTCAAATAAGTAAAATCCTACAGCATATATCACTTATGTCTGGCATCTTTTGCTCAATATTGTGTGTTCAATATTGTAATTTATTACAATATTCATTATGACATATGCCAATATTACTCATTTTCTTTTTAACTGCCAAGCAATATTCCATTGTATTAATATACCGCAGATTATTCCATTCTCCTGGTGATGACCATTTGAGTTCCTTCAAATTGGGTTATGATGAACATTTTTACAAATCTTTCTGTGAATCTTTCTTTTAGTTTTTTTTTTTTTTTAATCTTCTGTAAATACCTAGATTGAAATTCTAGGGGCAAGAAGAGAATGTATATTTAATTTTATAAGGAACTTCTAACTAGTTATGCATGATATTTGTACAATGTAACCTTCATACAAGCATTTAATGGGACTCACCTGGTGGCTCAGATGGTAAAGAATCTGCCTGCAGTGCTGGAGATGTGGCTTCAATTCCTGGGTCAGGAAGATCCACTAGAGAAAGGAATAGTTTTCACTCCAGTTTTCTTGCCTGGAGAATTCCATGGACAGAGGAGCCTGGCGGGCTACAGTCTGGGGTTTGCATAGAGTCGGACATGAGTGAGCTATTAACACTTTCACTTGTCACAAGCATTTATTTAAGTTATATTAGCTCCCCATCTTTGCCAGCAATTAGCATTGTCACTCTCAATTTTATTCATTGTAGTATTGTAAAATGATATATGATTTCAGTTTTAATTTGCATTTTCTGGTAATTAATGATGTCAAGCATTTTTTCCATGTTTGTGCTTACTGATCATTCTTAAATCTCCTTTAGTAAAGTATTTCTTCAAAAGTTATACCCTTTTGTTGAGTCATCTGTCATTATAACATTGGTAAGTAGATATTCTTTAAATATTCTGGGTAAAAGTCCTTTTTCAGATTTCTGAACTATAAATATTTTGTTTAAGTTTGTGACTAGCCTGTTCATTTTCCTAATTTTTTTGATACATAGTTTTGTCTTTAATGTTGACAAAATACATGTTATCAATTTTTGTAATGGCTAGTGCTTTTTGTGTGTTTTGCCTAATAAATCTTTGCCTACTCAAGGTGATAAAGACATTTTCCTATAGAAGATTTCTGGTTGTAGATTTTATATGTAAGCGTTTGATCTATCTTGAGTTAATTTTATTTTGGAATGATATACGGAATTGATTCAGCATTATTTGTTTAAAAAGACATTCCTACCCCATGAATTTAACAACTTGGCTTAAAATAGCAGGCTGTATAGATAGATAGATAGATAAAGTCTATATCTCAACTCCATTTAGTTCTACTGATATATTTGTCATTCCTTACACTGATACTACTGTCTCAATTAATGTAGCTATATAGTGGTTCTCAAAAGCATGTAATATATGTCTTTCAACTTTGTGCATTAAGAAAAAAATATATCTTATATAAATATATACACATATTCTTTGCAGTTGCATTTTAATTTTAGAATAAGTTCATTAATTTCTTAAAAAATACTGCTGCAATTTTGATCAGGACTAAGCTGAATCTATAGCTTTCTGACTGCTTTTGTAATTTATTATTTGTCTTTCATTTTTAGCAATATGACATATCTCAGTATATTTTTCTTTGTATCTGTGTTTCTTGGGTTTTACAGTACTTCTTGAATCTCTGCCTTGAATACTGATTAGTTTTTTTAACATTCTTAGTCCCAATATTCTCAACTATTCTGCCCTATTCACTCTTTTGTCTACTTGTAAGACTCCAATCACATATTTGTTAGACGTTTGTACTATATTCTAAACATCTATTTGTTCCTGTTTATATTCTCTATCCTTTTGGAACTCCTTGATTCAGTTTGAATATTTTGTTTTGACCTACTTTCCATCTTCTTATTTCTTCAGCAGTGGTTAGTCTGCTGATGAATCCAATGACTTATTTTAATAAAATCTCTGCCATTGAGATCTTAACCACTCATTTTATTATTTAAGTTCTAGAATTTCCATATTTTAAAATTCCCAATTCTTTACTAAAATTCTCCATCTTGTCACAATTTCTGAACATATTAATAAAAGCTATGTTTTATAGCTCTAATATATGCTTATTTTCTTGGTCAATCTCAGTTGCTTTTTTTTCTTGTTTTAGGCTGGTTCTTGACATTTTGCACCTTATTGCATTTTACTCTGAATTATATTTGATTTAAAGTGTTATATTCATTTCAGATGTAAAGCCTAGTGCTTTGATATTTTATAGATTATACTCCATTTGTAGTTACTATAAAATATTGATTATATTCCCTATTCATTACATCATTGTATCATATTTATTTTCAAAGTGCCTGGTTAATTTTTATTGTTTACCACATTGCATACCATTGTATAAAAGATTAGCATCAATCATTTGAAGCATTAGCTAATGTCATCCTTCTCCATAAAAGAATTATTTGTGTTATCGTAAAGTAGTTGGGAGTGTCTCCATAATCCAAATGGAAGCTGAAACAGTTTTAAGTTGGGCATCAGTTATTATGAGTACTTATCCATTTCTCACTCAATATCACATGTAGAATGCAAGGCCTTTAGATACCAGCTGAAAGATCAGGGTATTTACCCAGAGCCCTTGACTCCATAGTTTTCCCTCAGCAATATGAGACAGCCAATATTCTGCTTAGTTTCTTATCCTCTCAACCACTGCTTTAGTATTTGGTATTAATTTTATTGGGAGAAGTGGCTCCAAGCACTACAATAACTTCCTTTGGTATTCCTCGTGCTTTGTCTTTTTAAGTTCTCAATCCATCAGTATCCTTTTAATGTCTTAAAACAGATAGTATTCTAAGTATTTTTCTCTGAAACCTCCTAGTTAGTCATTACTAGAAGCTGAATTTTTTTCTCTTAAAAGATAGGTATTTGTAGACGTTAATGTACTAGCTTTCAAAAAATACTAAAATATCATCCTCTCTGATAAATCTAAAAGAAACAAGGTTCCCCTAACGTAAATTCAGTTCAATGACATTCAGAAAATTTAACTGATATATGTCAATCTGTAATTGGCAATATATGATGTTGCTTGATGGTAATGAGAAATGCAACTTATGAGTGTGACTTACTGAGAATAAAGCAAGATGCTCTGATTAAACACTGTTCAGCTGCACCTCTAAAACGTGTATCACAAAATACAACCAAGCCAGCGTAGCAAAATCTAAAAGAACTTAACTGAAATTTAAACAACCATCCACAAAAGACAAGAGAGATCTTACAGTGCAGATGTATCCACAGTGGTTGCCTCCCAAAACAAAACCATTCACATTCCTGAGAGGACTATAATAGAAACCAGAATGTATACAATATACCAGTAACAATGAGCAATATATGACCCCAAAATTGACATGGAAAGACCTAGCAAAATGTGACCCATTCTTAAGTGAAGAGACAACCAACAGATGCCAAGCTCAAAGTGACCTGGATTTTTTTAATTATCAGACAAAGATTTTCCAGCAGCTATTGTAAATATAACTATTTGTTATAACTTATACTGAAATGAATATAAGGATGGGAAATATCAATAGAGAAATAAGACTATAAAAATAACTAAACAAATATTTTTAAAGCGAAAAAGCAATATCACATAAAAGTTCACTGTTTTGGCTCAATAACAGAATATATATATATGTGTGTGTATGTATATATATACACACACATATATATATATGTAACAGAGGAAAGTTTCAGTAATCTTGAATGTGGGTTAATAGAAATGGCTCAAAAATAGAAAAGAAAAAAAGACTAACAAAAATTGAATAAGACTTAGGGATCTGTGAAATGACAGTAAAAGGTCTAAAGTAAGTTGCCTTGCTAACCCAGAGGAGAGGATAAAGATATTAGGGCAGAAACATATTTGAAGAAATAACATTTGAAAATATGCCAAATTTTGTAGGATATACACATTTTTAGAATATAGAAGCTCAGTAAATTCCAAATAGGATAAACCCTAAGACAGACATTCTAAGATGCATACATGCATAATCAAACTGAGAAAAAAAACCAGACATTGCAAACAAACTTAAATACATTAAAGAAAGAAGCGTAACCATTTAAATTACTGAATTTCTCATAAAAATCCATCAAGAATAGTACTTAGTGAAACAATGTCTTTAAAGAGTTGACAGAAAAAAATAAAAACCATAAAAACTTTCAACTCAGGTTATATATCTAGTAAAAATATACTTCAGTAATGAAAGAGAAATAAAGACATTGTCAAATCAAGGAATGACAGTTTGTTGCTGGCCAAACTAAACTAGAAGAAAAAATTTAAGGAAGTTCAAGTTGAAGGAAAATAATAGTAGAGGCAAAATTTAATTTTCAGGAATGAAGAGATAGAGAAAGTCATAGCAAAATGCACGCTAAAAAAAAAAAGAATCAAACTGATTTTGCTGGCTAGATACAAGTATCAAAGCCTTATATTAGATATTTGCCCTTAATTACTGAGACTATTCGGATATTATTTTAATCTAAATTCTAAATTTCACCATCAAGTCACTAGATATATGTAGTAGAAGATGTGTTGTACTACCTAGATGCTTCCTTTATGATAAAAATTCTCATTCTTTAGTTGCCAGAACTTGTTGACTACTAAACACTCACAGAAAAGACCTGCTAAGAATTGCCCTCATTCACAGGGCGCTCCCTCACCTGCATTGCACCTCTTTCCCAGGGTGGCCCACACATTCAATAACTGAACTCTGTTGGGTACCAAAGTCCTCTTCTGAATTCAGGACAAGTCTAGGGGGCCACTGAAGGTCCTTAGCTCCCCACAGAATCAGTCTTTGTTCCCACCACATCACAGTGCAACTTTTCTCTCTGCATGATCATATTTTATCTCTGCTAAGTAGGTGTTGCTTGAAAGGCATTACCCCAAAAATCTTTTGCATGCAAATCTCTGTCCCCTAGTCTGTTTTCTGGGTAACCTGACCTGAGAGAGTTTATCATACACAGAACCCTTCTAAAGCTGAGTCCTGTGAAAAACTGTGAAAGACGGCGGGGGTCGGGGGAGCAGTGAGAAATGAACAAGCATCACAGTAACATTCAGTTGAAAATAATTATTTAGATTGCTTCTCTCAGTATGATGCACTAAAGAAAGTACATTGGCTGCTGCTGAATTCTACCAGCCTCAGAGTCATACATGCATTCCGTCTACCACCGGTCTACAGTGCCAAAGATAAAAGAGCAGAATGCAACTTGAAATATATGAAAAATGAGAAAATACTCTCTTAAGCCATAAAACGTGTAGGGAAAGAATTGCTGAGTTATTATAAGGAGCCACAGTTATTCACTAGCATTCACAG
This sequence comes from Nanger dama, assembly GCA_917880005.1. Classification (NCBI taxonomy): domain Eukaryota; kingdom Metazoa; phylum Chordata; class Mammalia; order Artiodactyla; family Bovidae; genus Nanger; species Nanger dama. The sequence goes on along the minus strand of CAKJTW010000016.1, from coordinate 33,941,726 downwards.
CAAATGACCAAATTTTCCTTAAGAAGCAATCACAGTGTTATGCTACAAAAACCACCTCAAATTCTTTTTTAAGTAAAGTACAATTTTTAAAAATTACATAAACATTCTCAGTAAGTCTAAAATGCTGGGGATTATAGGTGTTTTGGTTGAGGTTTTTGCTTATCCTATTTATTCTATTTGAAAAAAAAATCCAGTCATCTTAATAATCCCTTTCATTATATAGCTCCCTAGAGTTTAGAGCACACTATTGTATACAGTATCTCATTTATATTTTTGTTACTGTCCACACAGCATATAATTATTGTAGAATTACTGAAAAATACAGAGCAGCAAAAGTAGATAACAGATTATAGGTAATCCTAGTAACAAGAGAAATATTTCAGAAAGAGTATTTTATTTCACCTTCTTAGTATTCCATCCTCCCAAAAAGCCCACTGTTTTTCTCTAGAAAATTCAACCTCTCTCTCATTCAGTCCATGTGGGTATGACTTACCCTATATTTCACTCAAAAAGTATATTTGTCTTAGCCTAACTAATCAGGTCTCTAAATGATTGATTAAGGGAACTATACATGAGGCAAGACAAGTCAATGAATTCTGGGACACTTGAGGCCAGTTGTTAAAGAAGATTTGTTTTTTTCAGCTGGTGATGTTAACCTAGTAGGCAACGGATTTACATGTGACCATCTTGGCCAACACATGTGGTAATCCTACCAGAAGCTAAAGGTAACACAAAGGAGGCAGAGTACAGGTGAAGACTTTGAGTTAATTTAATCCTTTGAATCCAGTTGTACTCAAATCTCTTGAACTTTTCAGTTTGGATGAGCTAATACAGTCTCTCTTTTTCTTAAGCCTGTTTGCATTTCACTGCATTACAACTGAAAGAGCTCTAATAATACATAACTGTTCATGATTTGCTAATTATATTTAGATAGATATACTCAGTTTAATAAACAACAGAAAAACAATAAAATTTGGATGTATTTTGTCTTTATGCATAAACCATCCAGCACAGCAGGCAAGGCAAATATTATTAATTCAGTTTTACATATGAACAAACAAAGAACAAAGGACAAAGTTAATAGGTCTGATTTGGACTGGAATCTATGGATTTTTAATATCTGATATTTTTAGGATTGTATGACATTGCCCTTCCAAATGTCTCATAAGTCTAAGAATTTATTTCCTAAATGTTAACAAAGATTACCTCCCATCTGAGAGAAAAGTGAAGGAAGAATTTGGGAGTTCATAAAGAACCTTATCAGTCCTCAAAATGAGAAATTTAGAATATAATGAGAGCTAGGACCTTCCTCCCACTGGAGAAGAGAATGGCAAACCACTTCAGTATTCTTGCCTTGAGAACCTCATGAACAGAATGAAAAGGCAAAATGATAGGACACTGAAAGAGGAACTCCCCGAATCAGTAGGTGCCCAAATTGCTACTGGATCAGTGGAGAGATAACTCCAGAAAGAATGAAGGGATGGAGCCAAAGCAAAAACAATACCCAGTTGTGGAAGTGACTGGTGATAGAAGCAAGGTCCGATTCTGCAAAGAGCAATGTTGCATTGGAACCTGGAATGTTAGGTCTATGAATCAAGGCAAATTGGAAGTGGTCAAACAGGAGATGGCAAGAGTGAACACTGACATTCTAGGAATCAGCGAACTAAAATGGACTGGAATGGGTGAATTTAACTCAGATGACCATTATATCTACTTCTGTGGGCAGGAATCCCTTAGAAGAAATGGAGTAGCCATCATGGTCCACAAAAGAGTCCGAAATGCAGTACTTGGATGCAATCTCAAAATGATAGAATGATCTCTGTTCATTTCCAAGGCAAACCATTCAATATCAGAGTAATTCAAGTCTATGCCCCAACTAGTAACACTAAAGAAGCTGAAGTTGAACAGTTCTATGAAGACCTACAAGATCTTTTAGAACTAACACCCAAAAAGTCCTTTTCATTATAGGGGACTGGAATGCTAAAGTAGGAAGTCAAGAAACACCTGGGGTAACAGGCAAATTTGGCCTTGGAATGCGGAATGAAGCAAGGCAAAGGCTAAGAGAGTTTACACCCTCTTTCAAGAACACAAGAGAAGACTCTACACATGGACGTCACCAGATGGTCAACACCAAAATCAGATTAATGATATTCTTTGCAGCCAAAGATGGAGAAACTCTATCAGTTCAGTTCAGTTCAGTCACACAGTCGTGTCCGACTCTTTGCGACCCCATGAATCCCAGCATGCCAGGCCTCCCTGTTCATCACCATCTCTCGGAGTTCACACAGACTTCGTCCATCGAGTCTGTGATGCCATCCAGCCATCTCATCCTCTGTCGTCCCCTTCTCCTCCTGCCCCCAATCCCTCCCAGCATCAGAGTCTTTTCCAATGAGTCAACTCTTCACATGAGGTGGCCAAAGTACTGGAGTTTCAGCTTTAGCATCATTCCTTCCAAAGAAATCTCACGGTTGATCTCCTTCAGAATGGACTGGTTGAATCTCCTTGCAGTCCAAGGGACTCTCAAGAGTCTTCTCCAACACCACAGTACAAAAGCATCAATTCTTCGGTGCTCACTCTTTTTCACAGTCCAACTCTCACATCCATACATGACCATTGGAAAAACCGTAGCCATGACTAGACGGACTTTATCGGCAGAGTCATGTCTCTGCTTTGAATATATTATCTAAGTTGGTCATAACTTTTCTTCCAAGGATTAAGCGTCTTTTAATTTCATGGCTGCAGTCACCATCTGCAGTGATTTTGGAGCCCAAAAAAATAAAGTCTGACACTGTTTCCACTGGAGAAGCTCTATAGAGTCAGCAAAATCAAGACCAGGAGCTGACTGTGGCTCAGATCATAAACTCCTTATTGTCAAATTCAGACTTAAATTGAAGAAAGTAGGGAAAACCACTAGACCATTCAGGTATGACCTAAATCAAATCCCTTATGATTATACAGTAGAAGTGAGAAATAGATTTAAGGGTCTAAATCCGATAGACAGAGTGCCTGATGAACTATGGAATGAGGTTCATGACACTGTACAGGAGACAGAGATCAAGACCATCCCCATGGAAAAGAAACACAAAAAAGCAAAATGGCTGTCTGGGGAGGCCTTACAAATAGCTGTGAAAAGAAGAGAAGCGAAAAGCAAAGTAGAAAAAGAAAGATATAAGCATCTGAATGCAGAGTTCCAAAGAACAGCGAGATAAGAAAGCCTTCTTCAGCGATCAATGCAAAAAAAAAAAAATAGAGCAAAACAACAGAATGAGAAAGACTAGAGATCTCTTCAAGAAAATTAGAGATACCAAGGGAACATTTCATGCAAAGATGGGCTTGATAAAGGACAGAAATGGTCTGGACCTAACAGTAGCAGAAGATATTAAGAAGAGGTGGCAAGAATACACAGAAGAACTGTACATAAAAGAGCTTCACGACCCAGATAATCATGATGGTGTGATCTCTCACCTAGAGCCAAACATCCTGGATTGTGAAGTCAAGTGGGCCTTAGAAAGCATCACTACGAACAAAGCTAGTGGAGGTGATGGAATTCCAGGTGAGCTATTTCAAATCCTGAAAGATGATGCTGTGAAAGTGTTGCACTCAATATACCAGCAAATTTGGAAAACTCAGCAGTGGCCACAGAACTGGAAAAGGTCAGTTTTCATTCCAATCCCAAAGAAAGGCAATGCCAAAGAATGCTCAAACTACTGCACAATTGCTCTCATCTCACATGCTTGTTAAGTAATGCTCGAAATTCTCCAAGCCAGGCTTCAGCAATACATGAACCGTGAACGTCCAGATGTTCAAGCTGGTTGAAAATGCAGGGGAACAGGAGATCAAATTGCCAACACATGCTGGATCGTTGAAAAAAAAAAGAGTTCCAGAATAACATCTATTTCTGCTTTATTGACTATGCCAAAGCTTTTGACTGTGTGTATCATAATAAACTTTGGAAAATTCTGAAAGAGATGGGAATACCAGACCACCTGATCTGCCTCTTGAGAAATCTATATGCAGGTCAGGAAGCAACAGTTAGAACTGGACATAGAACAACAGACTAGTTCCAAATAGGAAAAGGAGTACATCAAGGCTGTATATTGTCACCCTTCTTATTTAACTTCTATGCAGAGTACATTATGAGAAACGCTGGGCTGGAAGAAGCACAAGCTGGAATCAAGATTGCCAGGAGAAATATCAATAACCTCAGATATGCAGATGACACCACCCTTATGGCAGAAAGTGAAGAGAAACTAAAAAGCTCTTGATGAAAGTGAAAGAGGAGAGTGAAAAAGTTGACTTAAGGCTCAACATTCAGAAAATGAAGATCTTAGTTCATGGGAAATAGATGGAGAAACTTGGAAACAGTGTCAGACTTTATTTTTTGGGCTCCAAAATCACTGCAGATGGTGACTGCAGCCATGAAATTAAAAGATGCTTACTCCTTGGAAGAAAAGTAATGACCAAACTAGATAGCATATTAAAAAGCAGAGACATTACTTTGTCAACAAAGGTCTGTCTAGTCAAGGCTATGGTTTTTTCCGTGGTCATGTATGGATGTGAGAGTTGGACTGTGAAGAAAGCTGAGTGCTGAAGAATTGATGCTTTTGAACTGTGGTGTTGGAGAAGACTCTTGAGAGTCCCTTGGACTGCAAGGAGAGCCAGCTGGTCCATCCTAAAGGAGACCAGTCCTGGGTGTTCATTGGAAGGACTGATGTTAAAGCTGAAACTCCAGTACTTTGGCCACCTCATAAGAAGAGTTGACTCTTGGAAAAGACTCTGATGCTGGGACGGATTAGGGGCAGGAGGTGAAGGGACGACAGAGGATGCGATGGCTGGATGGCATCACTGACTGATGGACATGAGTTTGAGTAAACTCCAGAAGTTAGTGATGGACGGGGAGGCCTGGTGTGCTGAGATTGATTGCGTCACAAAGAGTTGGACACCACTGAGTGACTGAACTGAACTGAACTGAACTGAGAACCTCCAAAGAGGTTTAAAACCTCCATAGGTTTAAATCTCCATAGAGGTTTAAAAATATCCATTCCTTCATTCAACATCTACCTGCTTTGTGCCTTCTTTGTACCCCAGTATGTCTCAAAACTTTGAGAATGCAACTAAGATCAAATCCTAATTGGTCCCTGCCCTCACAGAGTCCGCCAACAGAAGGAGACAGAACATGTCCAAGTATGTACATAAATGATATGAATATTCCAAGCCTGACATCCACTTTTTAGAGGTGATATTTTGGTGCTAATAGAGTTCACAATAGGACCGTTTGGTGTAATGAGGAGAGTTATGCAATGTCCAAGGGAGACATAATGCTTAAACTGAGATTTTCAGGATTGTCAGACTTAAAAGATTTTCAGGATGAGCAGACTTAAAAGGTGATGGCAATGTATTCGAAATGGACTCAAGGGAAAGTGTGGGGGAAGGAGAGGCGATATGAATGGAGCAAGCAGCACTGGCATAGATGCACTAAAAGGTGTCAAATCGCTAGCTAATGAGGAGTTGCTATATAACACAGGGAGCCCAGTCTGACCCTCTGAAGACTGAGATGGGTGGGATGGAGGCTCAAGAGGGAGGGGATTACTGCTCATACCTGTGGCTAATCTGTGCTGTTTTACAAAAGAAACAATCACAACATTGAAAAACAAGCATCCTCCAATTAAAAAAGAAAATTCTGTGAAGGTGGGATGATTAATGAAAATATATAGGAACTTATTCTGGTCTATGTGTCTGGACTAGTTAGGTAAATGATTGAAGCTGTAGCTAGTTTCCGTTTGTTCACAACCTAAGTTTGTGAGATTAGGTATCAATTTTTTAAATGGCCTCAGTCCACTCTGTCCTGACATATGCACAGACATTTTCCCCACACAGATTCACTTTACTTGCTCAGTCATGTCTTACTCTGTAACCCCAAGGACTGCAGCATGCCAGGCTTCCCTGTCCATCACCAACTCCAGGAGCTTCCTCAAACTCATGTCTATTGAGTCAATGATGCTCTCCAACCATCTCATCCTCTGTCATCCCCTTCTCCTGCCACCTTCAATCTTTCCCAGCATCAGGGTCTTTTTCAATGAGTCAGTTCTTTGCATCAGATGGCCAAAGTATTGGAATTTAAGCACTAGTCTTTCCAATGATATTCAGGACTGATTTCCTTTATCAGGATTGCTAGGAGAAATATCAATAACCTCAGATATGCAGATGACACCACCCTTATGGCAGAAAGTGAAGAAGCACTAAAGAGCCTCTTGATGAAAGTGAAAGAGGAGAGAGAAAAATTGGCTTAAAGCTCAACATTCAGAAAACTAAGATCATGGCATCTGGTCCCATCACCATGGCAAATAGATGAGGAAACAATGGAAACTGTGAGAGACTTTATTTTGGGGGAGGGGGGTCCAAAATCACTGCAGGTGGTGACTGCAGCCTTGAAATTAAAAGACCCTTGCTCCTTGGAAGAAAAGTTCTGACCAACCTAGACAGCATTTTAAAAAGCAGAGACATATACACAATGGAATACTACTCAGCCCTTAAAAAGAATAAATTTGACTCAGTTCTAATGAGATGGATGAAATTGGAACCGATTATACAGAGTGAAGTAAGCCAGAAAGAAAAACACCAATACAGTATACTGACACATATATATGGAATTTAGAAGACAGTAATGATGACCCTATATGTGAGACAACAAACGAGGCACAGAGATATAGAGTGGACTTTTGGACTCTGAGGGAGAGGGAAAGGGTGGGATGGTTTGGGAGAATGGCAATGAAACATGTATATTTTCTTGTAAGAAACGAAGCGCCAATCTATGTTCAATGTAGGATGCAGGATGCATGGGGCTGATGCACAGGATGATTCAAGTAGAGGATGTGGGGTGGGAGGTGGGAGGGGGCTTCGGCCTTGGGAGATTGTGTTCACCTATGGCTGATTAGTGTCAATGTATGGCAAAACAAATACAGTATTGTAATTAAAAAAATAAATAAATTTAATAATTAAAAAAAAAAAAAGGCAGAGACATTGCTTTGCCAACAAAGGTCCATCTAGTCAAAGCTATGTTTTTTCCAGCAGTCATGTATGGATGTGAGAGTTGGACTATAAAGAAAGCTGAATGCTGAAGAATTGATGCTTTTGAACTGTGGTGTTGAAGAAGACTTTTGAGAGTAAGTCCCTTGGACTGCAAAGAGATCCAACCAGACCATCTTAAAGGAAATTAGTCTTGAATATTCATTGAAAAGACTGATACTCAAGCTGAAACTCCAATACTCAGGCCACCTGATGCAAAGAACTGACTCATTGGAAAAGACCCTGATGCTGGGAAAGATTGAAGGTGGCAGGAGAAGGGGATGACGGAGGATGAGATGGTTGGATGGCATCACCGACTCAATGGACATGAGTTTGAGGAAGCTTCTGGAGTTGGTGGACGAGGAATTCTGGCATGCTGTAGTCCATTGGGTCACACAGAGTCGGACACAACTGAGAGGCTGAACTAAACTGTGGGGAAGAATCCCTTAGAAGAAACTGAGTAGCCCTCATAACCAAAAAAAGAGTCTGAAATGCAGTACTTGTGTGCAATCTTAAAAACACCAGAATGATCTCTGTTCATTTCCCAAGGCAATCCATTCAGTATCACAGTAATCCAAGTCTATACCCCAATCAATAATGCTAAAGAAGCTGAATTTCAATGGTTCTATGAAGACCTATAAGACCTTCTAGAATGAACAGCCAAAAAAGATGTCCTTGTCATTCATGATAGGGGACTGTAATGCAAAAGTAGGAAGTCAACACAGGCAAATTTGGCCTTGGAGTACAAAATGAAGCAGGGCAAAGGCTAATAGAGTTTTTCCAAGAGAATGCACTGGTCATAGCAAACACCCACACAAATTAACTTCCTATTGTTACAAAAATTCCATAAAGAGATTCTTTTGAAAAAATGTAACTGGGTTGACTCTTGTTTTTCTTTGAAATTTGTAGCCTTTTATCTTCCTTGCTTCAGTTTAAAATATTTTAAGACAACACATTTTCTGTACTAATGCTTCATAGAATTATGCAATTTAGATATGAAAGAGATCTTTAAGATATTCTAAAATAATCCTTTAATTTCAAGGATGGAGAAATTAACACTACCCCACTCCCTCAATGTGACTGAAACAGTCACCCTGTTAAAATGGCACAAATGACTAGTTATTTCTCCAAAAATAAGTTTTGCCAAGCTAAACCTCTGTTTCTATATCCAACTATTATCTTGTCAAGTCTTTAATCCTTTTCATAGACTCTGGTTTTCCCATCTCTTTTGTTAAGCTCTAGAGCTCAAAGCATGTCACATAGTACCTAATGACAGCCAGGGTACCAAAATGAAATGCAGTAGGTTAGATGCCTGCAAAATTTTTCACATTATATCCCTAAGAAATTTGTGACTAAATGTACAAATGTGTTTGATATCACTATTTGAATAAGACTGTAACTCTCATTACAAATATGTAAAAAGCTCTGTCATAATACAACAATTGACTTTGTAATCTCATATAGTAGGAGGCATAGGTTACTCAAATAATCAATTTTTAATAAGAAATTATCTAAACAGTACATTTGAAAAGAGATCATAGATTAGAGAGCAAGAAAGAGACAAGATTTGTAACTAGAGAGTGAAAAACCATGTTATAAAAGTAATTGTTTAAATTTTCCTTTTCTGTGATCTAGGTTAAATATTTCACAATGACTTGTTGGCAGCCTAGAAATTCACATTTGTTGTAAATTTTTCAGCCATTTACCTTTGCCCTTGCATCTTTTTCTGAGAATCAATCTTGGAGTTTGTCTGCCTAGGTTTTTACCTATAATCCTTCATTAATTCTTTTTTAAAAATAATTCTTCATCTATCATGAGATAATTGTGCCTAGAAAAATGTTGCTTTTGAATAAAGTAACATAAGAGATAAAGTAACATAAAAAGTAAGCAATTGCTCCTCCATATTGTACATAATGTATTTATTGTAGTAATACAGAAAAATAATAAAAATTAAAGAGTACATAAAAATTGTAATGAAAAGCAATCATCCTCCCAGTTGCTCTCTTATATCATTTTTTTGTAACTTTGAATAACATTTTTATAGCTCTATTTCTTGTGTCATTAACCTCAGTCAGTATAATAGTTTTGTCAAGGTAAGATGGACATATCCTCACCCATGCCCTTTCATCCCATCTTCTCTCACTACTTTTCACCTTCTGCCTTTTCTCAAATTTATATTTTGCATGTTTTTAAGATTAAAATTAACATTATATTTTATACTCATAGTTCTATGTGAGCTTTTTACAGATTTATTAATAAAATTGAAACCCAAAAGGCTGTATCAATATTATTATGAGTGTCTTAACTTCACATAAATCTTTGCCAGGTTGAACATTCTACTTTATTGTAGCTTATTTTGATTCCAGAGTAGCTCTGAGGAATAGGCCAAATAAAATTACTTTTCTTATACTTCTCTATTTCAAACCATTCCATATATTAGTCTGCTTCATATTTGGATCATCCTGAACAGTCTAATCACATTTCATTTTTCTTCTTGATCGAAAGCCAAAACAAAAAGCTTCACTATAGCTTCAATTTATCACACATCTATTGACCAACAAAAATTACATATTATATAAAATCTTTTCCCCAAAATATAAAAATCCCAAAGTATTACAATCTTCTCCAATCCTAGAGTCACTTGATCAAAAGCTATTAACTTAGAACTTCTCCACTCTCCAAGGTAGTATCTATATTTTCTTGGATGTCATAAGCTTTTTATTCTTGGTTTTCTTCCTACTTTTGCTAGAATACATCAAGAAAATGCTAAGAAAAGATACACAAATGGTAAATGTTAACTTTTTGAACATTTTAAGTATTTGAACTGATTGATATTTTGAATGAATATAGAATTCTAGATTTAATAGTGTTTTTCTCAAAAAGTTAAACATTAACTTCATTAACTTTTATCATTCTATATTACTGATACCTGCCTGCCTTTCTTTACTTTGTCCTATCTTATGTTTAAATCTTTTTCAACTTAGTCAGGGACCTCTTATCATTCAGATCACATAAATGTGACAAGGTACAGCAAATTTCATGTTCATCAATGAACATTTTCATATTAAAAACATGTAGTTCACTTCCAGTGTGAGAAATTTTCTTGTATAATCTCTTTGATGGTTTTTCTCTTCTCTGTTTTCTTAACTCTTTATCCAGGGCTCTAATTCTGATTATGAATATACTGTACTAGTCATTTATTTCTCAAGTTGTTATTTCTTTTGTTGTTGTTGGTTTTTTTTTCCAGATTTTTCTATGTCTAATGTTCTACTTCTTTATTCTGAGATATTTTTTTAGATTAATTTCCAACTTTTCAATTGATTAAAAATTTTGCAATCACATATTTAATTTATAACAGGTATTGACACAATCTGTAATGCTTTATATTACATAGCTTACTCTTCATGTTTTATTACAATTGTTTACCATTCAGGAAAATTAAAATTAGTTTTTCAAGTTTTGTTTTACTCTATTTTGAGGCTATGTCTGTTTTATTTTTAAGAGATAGGTTTAAAAAATTATTTCTTAAGAGAATCAGTTTTTCTTCAATTTTTATCTGTCTTTTACATACCGCTAACTTTATTCATAATTCAGGTGATCGTTAACTACCGTTTTTTATTTAAGAATAAAGAATTGAGAGGACTATTTTAGGTAGCTAATATTAGTTTCCTTTGATTTTTAATAAATTCGTCTTTTTCTAATAGATCTTTTCTCAGAGTGGCATGCAGGAAGGATTAGGAAGTCTGGTGTTAACAAGAACACTTCAATTTAGGGTGGTCATTCAAGAAAATGTTATCAGGCTAAGCATGGTTCTATTAAAGGACAGAATCAAAAAGAGTTTTTTTCCAAGTTGTCACCACATAAATCACAAGTATTAGTTTTCCAGAGAGACTGTGTCTGATTTCTTTATAGAAGACCCTCCTGGGTTGGTAGTGACTGTTTATACTGGATTAATTATTTCCTGATTTACAGATCATCAGTCAATCCCCCACTTGTACATTCATTCTCATTATTTCTCTCTTTCCTTTCTTCCAATTTCAATTTGAGCACCTTTATGCAGTTTTATTCTGCAAACCAAATGTTATCTCTACAAGAGTTCTCTAGGGTCATATGTCGGGCTACTGCTTCCGAGAATCTGAAATACATTGATTGTTCAGACAACAGACTTTCTAGCTTGCAGAAACATCTTGAGATCTCACATGTGTTAGTTCTCTTTGTCATTCTGGTATTATTGTTATTTGCACTTCAATGCCATGATAATAATGGGATCTTTGAGGAAAGAGAGGTAAATTTTGGAAGCTAAAATTGAGCTAGAAGCTAAATTGTTAATATAGTCCGTGAATTTCCATCTCTTTTGTAATGCTGTACCTGAATTTCATTATTCTGTGTCATTTGTTGTGGTTTCCTGGAATGTGCTTTATAATATAGCTGTTGCATATTACTCTTGAGTGGTTTGTTATAACCTTTGTATTTTTAAGTGTCACTTGAGGGAAATAAAAGCACACATTAAGCCAAATACTTGAGTAGAATTGGTAAACCATTATGATTTATGAATTAGTAGTTTTTTTAGAATGTACTGGGATCTACCATAAATTACATGGGCATTAAAGAGTTTTATTCTTTTCTGAGCAATGGTATAAGTTCATGTTTTAACATATAATTTTAAAACAATTTCTTTTCCCTTTGGCTACCACTGTGCCATATTACCACTGTATGTGACAGCAAATTAATGAAAAATTAATCTATCTGTAATACATGTTGTCAGGGCCCTCTCCATTTCCCTATTTCTAATTGACTTTTCACTGGCTCATCTTCAACCTCTACAATCTACACTGCTTTGCCTGAGGGTTTTCTCTGGAAGGATGAAAGCTGCTTTTCTGACTGTACAACAGATTAAAAGTGCTGAGGATTAACAACCTCAGGGTCAACACTCAACCACTGAATGACTGGAAGATGTTTGGGGTGTAAATACAACAGCTCTATCCTTTCTCAGGAGCAATAATTCTGAAGAGTGGCTTCCAGAGTTTCTCCAGTTATTTATGTGACTATCTGGCTTGAAAAGGAACCATTGTTAATATCTTTCTCTGCTCAGTTCTCCTCTTCTGCGCTTGAAGATACTTCCCAAATAAACTGAGTGCAGTCAAATCTTGTTGCTGGGGGAAGTTTTCTGGAGGAACCCAAACCAAGATACCAAGTGACACAGAAATAAATTTTAATTGTCTCATATATTAAGATTATTTAGCAAGTAATAGTAGCTACAGAAGATAAAGACCTTGATTAACACTGATCTCACTTTCTAGAAGCTTTACTAATGAGTTAACAGATCTCATTACTACTCACTACTAATGCCCCCAAAACCCAGAATAAAGCAACAGAGTGGGCATCTACTTTTATTTTTCTTTTCATATTGAGCATCAATAATTGGCTGAACTAAATCCTAATCAAAATGCTAACAAGATTTTTACAGAAATTGAGAGGTTCTAAAATTTATAATGAAATTTCAACAGTTTACCAAAACAGTCTTGAAAGAGAATGAAGTTGTAAGACTTTTACCACCAAACTTCAACACTGCATATGAAGCTACAGTAAGGAAGATAATGTTTTTCTCTTAGTTTGAAGTGTAGGTAAATAAATAAATGAAACAAATTAGAAAATATGGAGGTATCCACAAATAACTCCAAGTTTGTTTGTTTGTTTTGGTTAGCAAAGAACCTTTTAAAGAATATTGTTGGAAAAAATGAGTATCTGAGTATAAGTTTTCATCTATTTAAGATTTTTAAATATTTAAAAAGAAAATCATCATGCAAACTAAAAAATTTTAAAGTAGTTACCTCAAGGATGGTACACATATTGTTGTGTTGTTCAGTCACTCAGTCATGTCCAACTCTTTGCGACTGCATGGACTGCAGGACACCAAACTTCCCTGTTCTTGCCCATCTCTTGAGCTTGCTCAAACCCATGTCCATCGAGTCAGTGATGCCATCGAACCATTTCATCCTCTGTCATCCCCTTCTCCTCTGCCCTTCAATGTTTTCCAGCATCAGGGTCTTTTCTACTGAGTCAGTTCTTCACATTAGGTAGCCAAAGTATTGGAGTTTCAGCTTCAGCATCAGTCCTTCCAATGAATATTCAGAGTTGATTTCCTTTACGATTGACTGGTTTGATCTCTTTGCAGTCCAAGGGACTCTCAAGAGTCTTCTCCAACACCACAGTTCAAAAGCATCCATTCTTCAGTGCTCAGCCTTCTTTATGGTCCAACTCTCACATCCGTACATGACCACTGGGAAAACCATAGCTTTGACTAGACAGACCTTTGTTGGAAAAGTAATGTCTCTGCTTTTTATTATGCTGCCCAGGTTTGTCATAGCTTTTATTTCAAGGAGCAAGCATCTTTTAATTTCATGGCTGGAGTCACTGTTGTATATAACTTTAAAATTTTTATTGGCATATAGTTGATTTACAACATTGTGTCAGTTTCCTCTGTACAGCAAAGTGAATCAGTTATCAGTTCAGTTCAGTTCAATCTGTTAGTCATGTCCTACTCTTTGCGACCCTATGAACCACAGCATGCCAGACCACCCTGTCCATCACCAACTCCTGGGGTCCACCCAAACTCATGTCCATTGATTCAGTGATGCCATCCAACCATCTAATCCTCTGTCATCACCTCCTCCTGCCCTCAATCCCTCCCAGCATCAAGGTCTTTTCCAATGAGTCAGATCTTTGCATCAGGTGGCCAAAGTATTGGAGTTTCAGCTTCAACATCAGTCCTTCCAATGAACACTTAGGACTGGTCTCCTTTAGGATGGACTGGTTGGCTCTCCTTGCAGTCCAAGGGACTCTCAAGAGTCTTACCCAACACCACAGTTGAAAAGCAATTCTTCTGCGCTCAGCTTTCTTTATAGTCCAACTCTCAGTTATACATACACATATATTTACTCTTTTAGAATTGTTTTCCCACATAGGTCATTGCAGAGTACTGAGTAGAGTTACCTGTGCTATGGAGTAGGTCTATCTATTTTATATATAGTAGTGTGTAAATGATTGGAGAAGGAAATGGCAACCCACTCCAGTGTTCTTGCCTGGACAATCCCAGGGACAGAGGAGCCTAGTGGGCTGCCGTCTATGGGGTTGCACAGAGTCGGACACGACTGAAGCGACTTAGCAGCAGCAGCAGCAGCAGTGTGTAAATGTCAATCCTTGTCTTCCAATTTACCCCCCTTCCCTCCTGGTAACCTTAAGTTGGTTGGGCTCCCTGTTAGCTCAGTGGTGAAGAGTCTGCCTGCCAATGCAGAGGACTCAAGTTTGAATCCTGGGTCAGGAAGATCTCTTGGAGAAAAATGACAACCCACTCCAGCATACTTGCCTGGGGAATTCCATGGACGAGAAGCCTAGTGGGCTACAGACCATGAGGTTGCAAAAAGTTAGATGTGATTTAGAGACTAAACAACAGTCCTAAGTTAATTTCCTACATCTGTGATTCTATTTTGTAAGTAATTTCACTTATACCATTTTTCTGATTCCACATATAAGGGATATGATATGATATTTGTTTTTCTCTGTCTGACATTTCACTCATTATTATAATCTGTAGGCCCAACTGTGTTATTCCAAATTGCACTACATCATTCTTTTTATGGCTGAGTAATATCCCATCGTGTGTGTGTGTGTTACTCATTCATGTCTGACTCTAGGCAACCCCATGGACTATAGCCTGCCAAGCTCCTCTGTCCATGGAATTCTCCAGACAAGAATGCTGGAGTGGGTCACCATTCCCTTCTCCAGGAGATCTTAACCCAGGGGTCAAACCTAGATCTCTCACATTACAATCAAATTCTTTACCATCTGAGCTATCAGGGAATTGTATATATGTACTACATTTTCTTCATCCATTCCTCTATGGATCGACATTAGCTTGCATCCATGTCCTGGGTGTTGTAAATAGTGCTGCAATCAACATTGGGTTGTATGTATCTTTTGGAATTACGATTTTCTCTGGATATATGCCCATGAGTGTAATTGCTGGGTCATATGGTAGCTCACCTTTAGTTTTTTGAAGAACCTCTGTATTGTTCTCCGTAGTGGCTGTACCAGTTTACATTCCCACCAAAAGTGTAGGAGACAAGCATTTATTGTTCATAGATTTAAAAAAAAATACTGGCCATTCTGACCAGTGTGAGGTGATACCTTAGTGTAGTGTTGACTTGCATTTCTCTAATAAGTAGTGATGTTGGGCATCTTTGCATGTGCCTTTTGAGCATCTGTATGTCTTTGGAGATATGTCTGTTTAGGTTTTCCACCCATTCTTTAATTGTGTTTTGTTGTTGTTGTTTACTTGTTTTGTTTGTGTTGAGCTGCATGAGCAGCAATTTGTATATTTTGGAGATTAATCTCTTGTCAGTCCCTTTGTTTGCAAATATTTTCTTATTTTCTGAACTGTCTTTTCACTTTGTTTACAGTTTCCTTTGCTGTGTGGTTTTTAGGTCCCACTGATTTATTTTGTTTTTATTTTCATTACTCTAGGAGATGAGTCAAAAAGATCTTGCTGCAGTTTATGTCAGAGAATATTCTGCCTTGTTCTCTTCTAACAGTTTTTAAACATATGTCCTTACTTGGATCTTTAATCCATTTTGAGGTTTGTGTGTGTGTGTGTGTGCATGGTGTTAGAGAATGTTCTAATTTCATTATTTTATGTGTAGCTGTCCAGTTTTCCTAGCAGCACTTATTGAAGAGCCTGTCTTTTCTCCACTGTACATTTTTGCCTACTTTGTCATGGATTAGGTGACTACAGGTGTGTTGGTTTATTTGTGAACTTTCTATCCTGTTCCATTAATCTGTATTTCATTTTTGTGCCACTGCCATACTCTTTTGAGGACTGTAGCTTTTTAGTATAGTTTGAAGTCAGGGAGCTTGATTCCTCTAGTTCCATTAATTACCTATCTGAATGTACTTTGTTTATTATATGCAAGTTTCATTTTTGTAATTTTTAAATTCATATATAATATTTATCAACAGATCCTAAATATCAATGTTTTCCATGAATGAGAAATTCACATTCATCTCAGAGTTGTCCTTACCCCCAGGTTGACTTTAACAGTTACAATTATACTATATACACTTTTCCTGTGGACATGGTTAATTGGCAAATGATGGAACAATTGACACCAATCTAGGCCAAATTCTGTATTCCATTGACTTTTAAACTTATTCTTAATTGGGGAAAAGTGCTTTGCAGTGTTGTGTTGATTTCTTCCATAAACAATGCAAATTAACCATAATTATACATATATCACCACCCTCTTGAGCCTCTCTCTCCTCCCCTCATCCCCCCTTTCTGTGTGTGTATGTGTGTTAGTCACTCTACTGCTACTGCTAAGTCAGTCGTGTCCGACTCTGTGCAACCCCATAGGCGGCAGCCCACCAGGCTCCCCCATCCCTGGGATTCTCTAGGCAAGAATACTGGAGTGGGTTGCCATTTCCTTCTCCAATGCATGAAAGTGAAAAGTCGAAGTGAAGTCGCTCAGTCATGTCCAACTCTGTGACCCCATGGACTGCAGCCCACCAGGCTCCTCCATCCATGGGATTTTCCAGGCAAGAGTACTGGAGTGGGGTGCCATTGCCTTCTCCAGTTAGTCACTCAGTCATGTCCAGCTCTTTGCAACACATGGATTATAGCCCACCAGGCTCCTCTGTTCATGAGATTTTCCAGAAAGAATAATGGAGTGGGTAGCCATTCCATTCTTCATGGGATCTTCCCAATCCAGGAATCAAACCTACATCTCCTCACCCCCTCTATCCACTGATTTTTAACAAAGGCACTAATCATCTTGTTTGCTAATACACACATGAAATTGATGTGAATCCTAATAGCTTTTTAGTTCCTGATTCTAGCCAGTGCCTAGGAAGTCACTTCACACTCCTTCCCCCTGTGTTGTATAAGACATGTGTACATCCAGGTGATGAGATATCCACTTTTGCTTATGAAAAGCTGCATTATCAGACATAATACAAGTTTGTTTGTCCAATAAGCAAGCAGAGTCAAGAGGAAGGCAAAGTCCTCATATATTTTGATGGAAACATCAGTGGAGTTCAGGAAAATTTCCTAAGAGAAGATTCTGTTTGGAGGCAACTCTATGAAAGAAAGGAGCAAGATTTGAGACAGGATTTATGAACCTTGATAGAAGAGGAGGTTTATCTTAAGATTCATAATCAATAGGGTTAATGACCTAGGGTGGGTGAATTGGATTGTCAAAGTCAAGAAAAAATGAACTAACCTAGTGTAGATAATTTTGGGAAGTCCCTTACTTTAAGGTAGTCTTCCAAATATTTCACATGAATTTTTCCCTCTAAGAGTAGATTTATTCCACCATGTAAGAAAGAAACAAATGTGTAAATGATCAGAGAAAGATGGGCTAAATGACTTAGAGCAGTGGTTCTCTAAGCGTGAACCAAGGACCAGCAGTATCAGTACTTCTTGGAAATTTACTAGAAATATACTCTGCTCACCTCCTCTAGGTCTCAGACATCAAGCTTGTATCATTTCTCATACATTTGGAAGCAAATTTTGGGAGATAGGTTCACAAACCTCCCTGAAACTTTAGCACCCATTTACCAAATTCTCCTGCTTAACTATCTCAGTAAAATATTATCTATTCCTTTAAAAATACCTCTAATAACACAATTTATTTTATTATTATTGTCCTATTTAGTTATGGGCAATAATTACAGTCATAATTTACTGAGCAGCATCTATCCATATTCTCTTCCAATTTAGTATTGTCTCAGGTTTAACCTAAATACAATAGTATGTGTATCATTGAAGCTATACAAATATTTTTTATATCAATATGTATGCATTAATTTTCATTTGAATTAAAAATACTACTTCCATTTACAGTTTTCTTTTTAAATACAAAAGTCAAAATATGGGTACATTTAGAGAAACATTAAGTAAATTATAGGTGATATGTAAATATGACAGTAATTGTAAATGTATTCATAGGAAAGTATTTGAGAGAATTTACTTTTACCATTAAATCATCAAAACAATGCCATAAACAGCTATTCTCTCTAAGGGTCAGAGTTTCTGTAATTCCCCCAGGACCTTACAGCTTATAAATCCAGAGTTATCATTTATACCCAGAGCTGATACCCAAATGCACATCCTAAACTTTATGTTATATTCTCATTTGTATTTCTAGTTTTATATCCCCCCCAAAAATGCACTTGACCCTTGAACAGCACAGGTTTGAACTGCACTGGTTCACTTTTATACTGCATTTTTTCACTTGTTTTCAATAGTAAATACTACGGTAGACAAGATCTGAGTTTGGTTAAATCTATGGGTATGATGAATACACACAGAAAGTCAGCTGTAAGTTATACACTAATGTATACTTCATGAAGAATTGACATCCCTAACCCCCACATTGTTTGTGCTAAAACATATATAAATGAAATATAGTTAATGAGATATTTTATGTATATAATTATATGTATGTTATAATAAATAGAATATAATAATAAATATATCATATATATTATTATATAGTATTGTTAATAATATATTAACATGATAATTTTTCATCTTTCCCCAAATTTAATTCATTTCAGTCACACTATTCTGTACTGTATGAATATTATGTTAAATATTCTCTCTGTTGTTATGTCTAGGTTCAGTTCAGTTCAGTTCAGTTATTCAGTCATGTCCCACTCTTGTGACCTCATGGACTGCAGCACACCAGGCTTCCCTGTCCCGCACCAACTCCCAGAGTTCACTCAAACTCATGTCCATTGAGTCGGTGATGCCATCCAACCATCTCATCCTCTGTCATCCCCTTCTCCTGCTGCCTTCAATCTTTTCCAGCATCAGGGTGTTTTCCAGTGAGTCAGTTTTTCTCATCAGGTGACCAAAGTATTAGAGTTTCAGCTTCAGCATCAGTCCTTCCAGTGATTATTCAGGACTGATCTCCTTTAGGATGGACTGGTTGGATCTCCTTGGAATCCAAGCGACTCTCAAAAGTCTTCTTCAACATCACAGTTCAAAAGCATCAAATCTTCTGCTCTCAGCTTTCCTGATAGTCCAACACTCACATCCATACATGACTGCTGGAAAAACCATAGTTTTGACTAGATGGACCTTTGTTGGCAAAAGTAATGTCTCTGCTTTTCAATATGCTGTCTAGGTTGGTTATCGCTCTTCTTCCCGGGAACAAAGGTCTTTTAGTTTCATGGCTACAGTCACCATCTGCAGTGATTTTGGAGCCCCCTGTCACTGTTCTCACTGTTTCCCCATCTATTTGTCATGAAGTGATGGGACCGGATGCCATGATCTTCGTTTTCTGAATGTTGAGTTTTAAGCCAACTTTTTCTACTTCCCTCTTTCATTTTCATCAAGAGGCTGTTTAGTTCTTCTTCACTTTCTGCCATAAGGGTGGTATCATCTGCATATCTGAGGTTATTGATATTTCTCCCAGAAATCTTGATTCCAGCTTGTGCTTCATCCAGACCAGCATTTCTCATGATGTACTCTGCATATAAGTTAAATATGCAGGGTGACAAAATACAGCCTTGATGTACTCCTTTCCCAGTTTAGAACCAGTCTGTTGTCCCACCCAAGTCTAACTGTTGCTTAAAAAAAAAAAACAAATATCTAGGTTAAACTTTAAAAAATTTTCCTCATATTATAATATATATTTCTATAAATTATGGCTGTGTTTGCTTACTTACATCATGAAATAAAATGAGTACATAATAAAATGCTATATGAAGACAGTATTTGGTGTTATATATATATATATATATATATATATATATATATATAAATCCTTAAATATGACCAAATTTGGTGGCATATTGTGGTCTGCTAAGCAGCCAGATATAAATCAGAGAGCATTTTCCTTGGTAGTGGACAGTCTTTGGTGGACACACCAGTTCCATTTATTGCAAAATGTTTCCTGTCAGTCAGGTGTATTTTATTAGTGAAAGAGTGAATGAAACTTGTAACAATTAAAAGTAAACTGTGTTAGTAAATGTACACTGTCTGTGTATTGTATGTATATTCACATTTACAATTTAGAGAGGTGAGTGTAAAACGAAGGGAGGGAAGAGTGAATAAAGTAATAGAATTTAGATTCTCTACAGAAGAGCAATAACTTGTTCACACTGTAAGTGATTTAGAGATGTGGAATTCTGTGGTGAGCAAAAAGAGTAAGTAATTGGCATAGAGAACTTGGAGAGCAGACATGGGAATTCAGACTTTGATTACTTATTCATTGCATTTACTCATTTATCAACAAATGCATAATGAATAACACTACAGTATGTGCAAAGTGCATTGAGAGGTGCTGGAATATAAATAAATCCATGTCTAGAGTAAAACAGACATATTGTAATGGCATAAAGATCTTTGGAGAAATACAAATGGTGGTGATCTTGATTACAACTAAATATTGATAAATAAAGGAATTAGAAATGGGGAAAATATTTGTCCCCCAAAATAATGATGTCAATAATTATAAAGTGAAAGTAAATAAAAGACTGTGAAATAAACTTTATGTTTCTAATAAGAGCCTTTGAAATCTCAAATGGATACTGCAAGTAATTTTAACAGAGGAGTGTTTTTCACATTCCCAAATCAGCCTCTGGCTTTAGTTTTAAAGGTTATTCTTTCAGGAATATCCTAAATCACACACATTAAATTCACATGGGTTTTGTTTTTTTTTAAGAGAAAACAACATTTTTTTGTACTTTTCTGAGAGAAACCTAAGTTCATATTCTAGAAAGTGTGTAATATTTCTAAGCATTTACTTTCTTATGTAACATGGGTATGATAATATTATCTACCTTATCTGCTTTCTCATCAATATATCAGCACAATAAGAACTAACGATTTCCAATAAAATAAACTATATAAATAATCTAGCTCAGCAGCTGGCACATAATTAAGGTTCCATAAATATTAGTTAATGTTGTTATTAACAAAGATTCAAACATGACCAAGGGACTTCACTTCACTTCAGTGTTGTTATTATTACCCCAGTTAACCTCAATCTAGTTTTACTAATTTTGAATGTATGCTGAGAAGCTTTGGGAAAAGAAATAGATCCATTGAAAAGTAATCAAATAATTTAAAATAGTATTACTATGTTAATGTTCAATTAAGTCATTAGTTTTACAAACAGAATTGGCTTAGAATAAGGAAACTAATTCTTTACAACTTATCCAATAAATCTCTATAAAGTTAAAGTTATTTTGTGATCCCAGAGTTTGCAATAATTTATGGTTGTTTATATAATGCAAATTCAAGACATGGAAGTATAATTCAGAACTTTTACATTTGGCTATAAAAGAGTGACAGGTAGGAAACCTGCCTTTCTGAAATAAAAGTTAGAAACTTGACTGAATATAGGAAGCAACTGTTTTCAAACACATTTACAGGACGTGTAGAACTGAGATCCCTGAGGGAAGAGAAAAAGTAAATCCCAGCTTACTACCTGGAGCTGATTTCAGAACACGGGCAATAGGAAAGAGGAACTTAAGCAGAGAATGGAGATGTGATAGGATGAAGAGACCCTGGTAGGCTTTTAGGAAGCAAAATCAGCTGTAATTTGTGGACTGGAGTACTGAATGGAAGGGAGCTATCTGGGGCAAAAAAGGTACGAGTAGTCTGCATAGGGCTTCCTGATGGCTCAGACAGTAAGAATCCGGCTGCAATGCAGCAGACTTGGGTTCCTTCCCTTGGTCAGGAAGATCCCCGGGAGAAGGGATGGCTGCCTACTACAGTATTGTTCCCTGGACAATCCCAGGGACAGGGGGCGCCTGGAGGGCCACAGTCTATGAGGTTGCAAAGAGTAGGACATGAATGAGCAACACACACACACACACAGTCTGCACAAGGGGGGTTTGCTGAGTTTTCACTAAATACTAATCATAATTTTAAAGGGAAAGATTCCATCAGTTGAAGCAAAAGAAAACAAATGGAAAAGAACAGCTGGAGATCTATAAGCAAAAACTTCTGGTCACTGGAAGTAGTGAGACCTTGTTGAACACTGAGGCAATCAGCAGAGCTGCCAGAGATCACACCTAAATATTAAGACTAAACTAAATTGACTTTAGTATAAAAGGTACTTTAAATGTGCTGTGGTGGTGAGTGGTTAAGTTGTGTCCGACCCTTGCCACCCCATGGACTATAGCCTTTCAGGCTTCCCTCTCCATGGGATTCTCCAGACAGAAATACTGGAGTGGGTTGCCATTTCCTTCTCCAGGGGATCTTCCCAACCCAGGGATCAAACCTGGGTCTTCTGCATTGCAGGTAGATTCTTTACTGACTGAGCTACAGGGGAAACCTAAATATGCTTTAAAAAAGCTTTAAAAGATGGCTTTTCGGAGAAGTAAAGGAAAAGATAAACAGATCAATAAATAATTGAGCTGTTTGTCTGAAGAAACTTCTACTGTAAATGTACAAAAAAGTAGCATATATTATAACCCATAATCCCAAATAAAATCCAACAAAAATAAGCCAGAAAAGCTTATACAGATTATGGAATAGAATTAATGATATAAATCACCAATTTCAGAAATAAAAATAACAGACATCTGTGCAGATCCTACAGACACTAAAAGCAAAGGATAAGAAAATGTTAGAGAAAAGTATTTGCCAATAAATATGAAAGATTAGATGAAATTAACAAATTCCAATAAACATTTTTACTAACACTAATACAGAAGGAAAAATTTGAAATAGTTCCCATATTTGTTAAACAAAATAAAAATGCTGCTAACTTTTCAGCAAAGAAAGGAATCAAATCAAGATCACTTTACTGATAAATTGTTTCAAATATAAGATAAAAATATTAGACAATCTATTTCAGAAAATAAATGGAGAAGCAATTTTTTTATCTTATGAAGCCAGAATATTTGAGATTCTAAACTAAGTCAAAGGTAATCCAAGGAAAGAAAATTAATGTCCATATGAATATAGGTACAAAAATATTTACCAGACTTCCCTAGCGGTCCACTGATTAGGAATCCACCTGCCAAGTAGGTGGCACAGGTTCAGTCTTTTGCCAGGAAGATGCCATGTCATGAGCCAACTAAGCCCATGTGCCACAACTACTGAGCCCCCATGTGCTAGAGCCCACTCTGCGATGAACGGAGCCACCCCAGAGAGAAGCCTGTGCACTGCAGCTGGAGAGCAGGCCCCCATGGCAGCCACAGAGACGGCACAGTCAAAAATAAATGATAAAATACTAAAAATAAGTAAATGAAACCCAGTACATGTAAACTGTATAATACTAACCAGAATTTGTCCTAGGAATCAAAGACTGCATTTACATTAAAGTTTAATAAATACACTTCACAATATGGTCACAATAAAAGGAAATACTATATGATTATTACAAGATACAATAAGAGCATTTGATACATTTCAGCACATATTTATAAGAACTTTCAGAAAACTAGATATTAAGAGGATTTTTTCAATGAGATAATGAGTATCTATGAAAAACATAATAATACGCTTTAATGGCGTACAAGTGAATCTTTTTCTTCCAGTTTGGGAACAATGCAGAAATGTCTACTATCTCCACTTTTGGTCAGCATTGTAATGTGCTGACAGCACAAGGGAAATGTCTATAGAATAGAAATGTCAAAAATAGAAGAAGTAAAAATGCCATTATTCCTGGAAGCCATGATTGTGTACAGAGAAAAATCTAAAACAATATATGCAAAAAAAATTATACTACTAGAAATAATAAGTGAATTTGGTATGTATACAAGATATAAGATTAGTATACAGAAAAATAAATGGCATTTTAATATCTTATCAAGGAATGTAGAAAGTAGATTTTTGAATATTATTTATATCTGCATTTAAAAAATCAATATCCTAGGAATGAATACAATAGAAATTGATCAATATCACTATAATGAAAGCTAAAGCATTCAAAGTTATTAAAGAAGACCTAAATAAATATAGAGATAAATAGTGTTTTATGTTTTGGAAGACTCAATGTTATTTGGGTTTCATTTTTTTCCAAATTGATGTGTAGTTTCAATGAAATCATTATCAAATTTTTCCCATCTTTTTCACATAAACTATTCTTAAAATTTATATGGAAATAATAAAGATCAGGAATAGTCAAACAACTTTGAAAAAGAAAATGAAGTCAAGTTCAAAAGAAAAAAATCACACCTGATTGAAATATAGCTATAGCTATAGGTAGATATAGCTATATATTATAGCTATAAAGCTATAGTAATAAAGACAATGCAGTTTTGGTATGAAGGCAGACTATTTGATTGAAGGAACAGAATACAGAGTTCTGAAATGGACCCATAGTATGCAGCCAATTGAAATTTTCACAAAGGTTCTAATCTAGTTTCGTGGAAAGGGAAAAACTTTTAAACAAATGGTGTTGAAATAACTGATATTCATATGGGAGAAATCAACATATTTTACTTCATATCCTTTCTATATAAAAGTAATTTTGTTATAGCTCTTCAATTCAGTTCAGTTCAGTCACTCAGTCATGTCCGACCCCATGAATCACAGCACGCCAAGCTTCCCTGTCCATCACCAACTCCCAGAGTTCACGCAGATTCATGTCCATCGAGTCAGTGATGCCATCCAACCATCTCATACTCTGTCGTCCCTTTCTCTGCCTGCCCCCAGTCCCTCCCAGCATCAAGGTCTTTTCCAGTGAGTCAGCTCTTCTCATCAGGTGGCCAAATTATTGGAGTTTCAGCCTCAGCATCAGTCTTTCCAATGAACATCCAGGACTGGTTGGATCTCCTTGCAGTCCAAGGGACTCTCAAGAGTCTTCTCCAACACCACAGCTCAAAAGCATCAATTCTTCTGTGCTCAGCTTTCTTCACAGTCCAACTCTCATGTCCATACATGACCACTGGAAAAACCATAGCCTTGACTAGATGGACCTTTGTTGACAAAGTAATGTCTCTGCTTTTGAATATGTTATCCAGGTTGGTCATAACTTTCCTTCCAAGAAGTAAGCATCTTTCAATTTCATGGCTGCAATCACCATCTGCAGTGATTTTGGAGCCCCAAACAATAAAGTCTGACACTGTTTCCACTGTTTCCCCATCTATTTCCCATGAAGTGATGGGACCAGATGCCATGATCTTCATTTTCTGAATATTGAGCTTTAAGCCAACTTTTTCACTCTCATCTTTCACTTTCATCAAGAGGCTGTTTAGTTCCTCTTCACTTTCTGCCATAAGGATGGTGTCATCTGCATATCTGAGGTTATTGATATTTCTCCCAGAAATCTTGATTCCAGCTTGTGCTTCTTCCAGTCCAGTGTTTCTCATGATGTACTCTGCATAGAAATTAAATAAGCAGCGTGACAATATACAGCCTTGATGTACTCCTTTTCCTATTTGGAACCAGTCTGTAGTTTCAGGAAGAAACAGTTAGAACTGGACATGGAACTACAGACTGGTTCCAATAGGAAAAGGAGTACGTCAAGGCTGTCTACTTCATATAGGTTTCTCAAGAGGCAGGTCAGGCTCTTAGATCATATTAAAAAAAAACAAACTGAATTTGGCCAAATCTCAAAAAATATTATGGAGCACTAAATAAGCCAGATGCAAGAGTACAGACTCTATGAATTCCATTCACATGAAGTTTTAGAAGAGGCAATACTGATCTGCTATGTCAGAGTGCAAAAGAAGTGGTTGTCAGGAGGTGGAAATGATAAGAAGTGGCTGCAAATGAGTGCCAGAAAACTTTGTTAAGTGATGGAGATGATTTATACCTGGTTCTTGGTTGACAAATGAGAGTACATGTTTGACAAAACTCATTAAGCTATACAGTTAAGCAAGTTAATATTATTGAATATTAACAGTACCTCAATAAAGTCATTTAAAACATCACTCAATGTCTAAAGTTACAATAAAGTTAATAAACAAAATGTGTTTCAATCATGAGCTATTATAAGACACAACATATCCACTTATTAAGTCAGAGAAAGTTTCCAGATATGGAAGAAAATTTGATATGGATTTGTCTCTTTGATGCCTGAAAAATTGCCTTGGTATTCTCAGATGACCTACAGAAGTTCAATGTGAAAGACAAGTGCACTTTCCAGTAATCTGATGTGTTCAAACTTACATTGCAAATATGCATTGAAAGAGTTCATACAGTATTTCAGTGAGTCTTCCTCACCATAATCCAATTTATGAATATTAATGCTGAAATTCATATATGAGCTAGAATTAAAAGAGGTGGGGGAAAGTGAGACAGAGAGAAAGGACACTTTAAAAAGTAGCTGAAATTGTACTTTAATGGTGAATGTTCATTTTTAATTTCTGTCAAACTCTAGATGAATGTAGCATTCTCTGCAGTGATTTTTCATGTGATGTCTACCCTGAGTCTCAGTAATAGATTAAAGGAAATTAGCATACTCAAAAGAAGTTTTGAAGGAAAGAAGCTAATATTAGTGAGATTTTTAAAATCCCCAAGTGTATTTACCTCATTCATTTAATCATGTCAGTGGTTAGTGCTGGGGTCTGGCACATGGGAAGCACTAAATTAATGTTAGCTCTCATAGTGATGATAAAGATGGTAATATATGGCATGGTACATTTTATGTTTCTCATAGAGTGAAAAATATAAATAAAACACATCAACTTTTGTGTAACTTACCTTCTTATTTAATATTTATTTCTAATGGAGGATACTTCTTTATGATATTGTGCTGGCTTCTGCCATATATCAACATGAATCAGCCATAGGTATACATATGTCCCCTCTCTCTTAAACCTCCCTCCCACCTCCCACTCCATTCCACCCCTCTAGGTTGTCACAGAGCATCAGACTTCAGCTCCCTGTGTTATACAGCAAATTTCCACTGGCTCTCTAATTTTTCATATGGAAATGCATGTGCTTCAATGCTACTCTCTCAATTTGTCCCACCTTCTCCCTCCCACCCTATGTCCACAAGTCTGTTATCTAGGCCTGTGTTCATGAAATATGAAATGCAATATGAAAATTCCTTAAAAAACTAGGAGGAATAAAACTACTATATGACCCAGCAATCCCAGAAATCCCATTGCTGGGCATAACCCTGAGAAAACCATAACTGAAAAAAGACACATGTACCCCAATGTTCACTGTAACTTACTTTCTAATAGTACAAAACATGACAAAATTGTCATCAAGATGATTTTCATGAAAACAAAAGTATCCTGTTTTTAAAAGACAGTTAGACTTCACTTGAAAGTTTGTTGTTTCCAGGCAGGAAATTTGGAGAGATTCAGATAAAGTGATGGCCTTTGAATTGAGAACTAGCAATCTAGATAGCATATTCAAAAGCAGAGATATTACTTTGCCAACAAAGGTCCATCTAGTCAAGGCTATGGTTTTTCCAGTAGTCATGTATGGATGTGAGAGTTGGACTGCCAAGAAAGCTGAGCACCGAAGAATTGATGCTTTTGAACTGTGGTGTTAGGAGAAGACTCTTGAGAGTCCCTTGAACTTCAAGGAGATCCAACCAGTCCATTCTAAAGGAGATCAGTCCTGGGTGTTCTTTGGTAGGAATGATGCTAAAGCTGAAACTCCAGTACTTTGGCCACCTGATGCAAAGAGCTGACTCATTGGAAAAGACTCTGATGCTGGGAGGGATTGGGGGCAGGAGGAGAAGGGGACGACAGAGGATGGGATGGCTGGATGGCATCACGGACTCGATGGACATGAGTCTGAGTGAACTCCAGGAGTTAGTGATGGACAGGGAGGACTGGTGTGCTGCAATTCATGGGGTCACAAAGAGTCAGACACGACTGAGAGACTGACCTGACCTGACCTGATGAGGGTCTAGAATTATGGAAAAGGAAGAGAGCCCTGCCCTGATGGTAGGAACAGTATGGATAAAGGCACTGCAGAGAGACCACAGGCTACCTTTAGGAAACAATCAGTACCCCCACTTTATCTATGGCATGGGATGAAGGAAAGAAATCCTCCTACTACAATATCCAATAGCCACAAATTCCAGCCATCCTTTAAGTGCCTCATCTGCATCACTTTATGTAGTTTTTACACCCCCCCATTCATCCTTTTCTCTTAACTAACCTGCCCAAATCCTAAAGAGGGTAAGGGGGTAGAGTTAGAATCTGATGTTTCTATAACCCCCAAATCCCCACTGGAAGACTTCAAAGTTGCAAAGAAATGTTAGAGTTGGTGAGAAAACCATTTGGGACAAAACTGAGGATGTATATTTATTTCTGTGCTGGATAATGCACTTTACAATTAAGTCAGTGGGAGATAGTGGCTTGTATCAGCTTTTAAAAAGGAAAACCCTGGATATTAGGCTCTGTTTTAAGCAACTACTAATTTATATAATATTTCAAAATATGTTATATACTGAAGCAATATGGTAGTTTTGATATTGCCTGACAACAGCTGAAAAGTCAAGGACTTTTCTTAATACACCTGACAATTAGCAGAAATTTAAACTGTTCGGTTTGTGACATTTAACTCTTGCCCTACAAAACGACCTCTTAGAGCTAAAAGTAGATCCCTGAGTGACCAAATTGTCCATTTAGACTCATGGTTCTTTTAAAATACTGGGTACCAAAATTCCTTTGAAGTTAATAGCTTTAAAATATAGGCTATTAACTAGAACTGGCATGCATTGCTTGTAGGAGTATAAAATGATATAACCACTCTAGAAATAAGTCTAGTGGATTCTCAGAATTTAACCAGACACTAAGACATAGCAATTCCACTTCTAAGCATTCACCTCCAAAGAAATAAGGCATTTAAGGCACAAAAATGACTTGTATAAAAATGGTCTTAAGCACTTATTTATACACATCAAAGGAAAATGGATAAACAAAGGATTGTATATTCCTACAATCAAATATCAGTCAACACTAAAACAAAATAGGTAACTTATATGTGTAGAAGCTCAAAAATATGTTGGTAGACCAAAGAGACTAGAGACAGCATGCAAACAGTTTGATTCTATGTATGTGAAGCCCTAGAACAAACAAAACTAATTTATGGTAAAAGACTTAAGAACAAATTCCACAGATACTGCTTGAGTAAGGACGTGAAAGAAATTTTCGGGAAGTTGAGAAAATTATATGTCTAGATAGAGTTGTGGATTACACATTTGCTTTTATATATGTTTAAAATGTTTAAAATATTTGCTCTAATAGCCACTTGAAATCAACAAGTTTAAATTGTTAACTACAGTAAAGAGTTATTCACTCATTGTTTACAACTTTCTGCAACCCCATAGACTGTAGCCCATCAGGCTCCTCTGTCCATAGGATTCTCCAGGAAAGAATACTGAAGTGGGTTTCTAATACCATAAAATCCATTTGCAATAAACTTTGGAGGAAGCCTATGCTTTAAAATTGGTCAACTGAATTTGCATCTGGACATAGCAGCCCACTCCAGTATTCTTGCCTGGAGAATTCCATGGACAGAGGAGCCTGGAGGGCCACAGTCCTTGGGGTCGCAAACAGTTGGACATGACTGAGCAACTTCATGAAGACCTAAAAACCTTTTAGAATTAACACCCAAAAAGATGTCCTTTTCATTATAGGGGACTGGAATGCTAAAGTAGGAAGTCAAGAAACTCCTGGAGTAACAGGCAAATTTGGCCTTGGAATGTGGAATGAAGCAGGGCAAAGACTAATAGAATTTTGCCAAGAAAATGCACTGGTCATAGCAAACACCCTCTTCAACAACACAAGAGAAGACTCTACACATGGACATCACCTAGATGGTCAACACCGAAATCAGACTGATTATATTCTTTGCAGCCAGAGATGGAGAAGCTCTATACAGTCGACAAAAACAAGACCAGGAGCTGACTGTGGCTCAGATCATGAACATGCTATTACCAAATTCAGACTTCAATTGAAGAAAGTAGGGAAAACCACTAGACCATTCAGGTATGACCTAAATCAAATCCCTTATGATTATACAGTGGAAGGGAGAAATAGATTTAAGGGACTAGATCTGATAGATAGAGTGCCTGATGAACTATGGACAGAGGTTCGTGACATTGTACAGGAGACAGGGATCAAGAACATCCTCATCGTAAAGAAATGCAAAAAAGCAAAATGGCTGCCTGGGGAGGCCTTACAAATAGCTGTGAAAAGAAGAGAGGCGAAAAGCAAAGGAGAAAAGGAAAGAAATAAGCATCTGAATGCAGAGTTCCAAAGAATAGCAAGAAGAGATAAGAAAGCCTTCTTCAGTGATCAATGCAAAGAAATAGAAGAAAAGAACAGAATGGGAAAGACTAGAGATCTCTTCAAGAAAATTAGAGATACCAAGGGAACATTTCATGAAAAGATGGGCTCGATAAAGGACAGAAATGGTATGCACCTAACAGAAGCAGAAGATATTAAGAAGAGGTGGCAAGAATACACTGAAGAACTGTACAAAAAGATCTTCATGACCCAGATAATCATGATGATGTGATCACTAATCTAGAACCAGACATCTTGGAATGTGAAGCCAAGTGGGCCTTAGAAAGCATCACTAGGAACAAAGCTAGTAGAGGTGATGGAATTCCAGTGGAGCTGTTTCAAATCCTGAAAGATGATGCTGTGAAAGTGCTGCACTCAATATGCCAGCAAATTTGGAAAACTCAGCAGTGGCCACAGGACTAGAAAAGGTCAGTTTTCATTCCAATCCCAAAGAAAGGCAATGCCAAAGAATGCTCAAACTACCACACAATTGCACTCATCCCACATGCTAGTAAAGTAATGCTCAAAATTCTCCAAGCCAGGCTTCAGCAATATGTGAACTGTGAACTCCCTGATGTTCAAGCTAGTTTTAGAAAAGGCAGAAGAACCAGAGATCAAATAGCCAACATCCGCTGGATCATAGAAAAAGCAAGAGAGTTCCAGACAAACATCTGTTTCTGCTTTATTGACTATGCCAAAGACTTTGACTGTGTGGATCACAATAAACTGTGGAAAATTCTGAAAGATATGGGAATACCAGACCACCTAACTTGTCTTTTGAGAAATCTGTATGCAGGTTGGGAAGCAACAGTTAGACCTGGACATGGAACAACAGACTGGTTCCAAATAGGAAAAGGAGTACATCAAGGCTGTATACTGTCACCCTGTTTATTTAATTTATATGCAGAGTACATCATGAGAAATGTTGGACTAGAAGAAACACAAGCTGGAATAAAGATTGCCAGGACAAATATCAATAACCTCAGATATGCAGATGATACCACCTTTATGGCAGAAAGTGAAGAAGAACTAAAGAGCCTCTTGATGAAAGTGAAAGAAGAAAGCAAAAAAGTTGGTTTAAAGCTCAACATTCAGAAAACAAAGATCATGGCATTCAGTCCCATCCCTTCCTGGAAAATAGATGGAGAAACAGTGGAAACAGTGTCAGACTTTATTTTTGGGGGCTCCAAAATCACTGCAGATGGTGACTGCAGCCATGAAATTAAAAGACGCTTAGTCCTTGGAAGAAAAGTTATGATCTACCTAGATACTATACTCAAAAGCAGAGACATTACTTTGTTGACTAAGATCCGTCTAGTCAAGGCTTTGGTTTTTCCTGTGGTCATGTATGTATGTGAGAGTTGGAATGTGAAGAAGGCTGAGCGCCGAAGAATTGATGCTTTTGAACTATGGTGTTGGAGAAGACTCTTGAGAGTCCCTCGGACTGCAAGGAGATCCAACCAGTCCATTCTGAAGGAGATCAGCCCTAGGATTTCTTTGGAAGGAATGATGCTAAAGCTGAAACTCCAGTACTTTGGCCACTTCATGTGAAGAGTTGACTCATTGGAAAAGACTCTGATGCTGGGAGGGATTGGGGGCAGGAGGAGAAGGGGACGACCGAGGATGAGATGGCTGGATGGCATCACTGACTCGATGGACTTGAGTCTGAGTGAACTCTGTGAGTTGGTGATGGACTGGGAGGCCTGGCGTGCTGCAATTCATGGGGTCGCAAAGAGTGGGACACGACTGACCGACTGAACTGACTGAAGCAACTTCACACACACACGCACACACACACAGAGTCTACGTAGTAATGTTTGAAATATTTTTAAATATCTAAGTGAAGATAAAGTTGTAGAATTAATGTGTGCATCTACTTTGTAAATCCACTCATTCGTACCCAAAATAGTCAATGAATGAATAAATAAAATATGAAATAACACACAGCAAAGTACAAGTGCGAGCTTCCAGTTGTGAAGTCTCAGGTGAGCAATGAGCATTAGGAAGCAAGGAGAAAAATGGAGTATGTCATACAGCTCAAATATTTCAACGAGAATAAGAATGTACTAATTTGTACCAATATTACATTTTTAAGAGGAGAAAATGTTTAATGTTCATAGCAAACAAATTGTACATTTTTAGCTATAGGATAATTATTTCTTCATTCACACATATCCCCACACAATCAAACATACTCATAGAGATTTAATGACCTGGAAACATTTTTTCAGTGATGGTCTCATATTTTATTTTTAGTTAAATTCAGTTATTCAAGAATTAATTCTCAACATGACTTCTTCCTTTGTTTTCAAATATACAGATGTTCCATTGTTTCTTCAGAACACAAAACATTTATCTATTTTGGATACAGAAATATTACTTTTGGATATAAGTAGCTAGTATTTCAAAATCACTTTTATAGAAATATAATTTACATACACTAAAATGCTCTCATTATGTGCTGTGTTCAGTTGCCTCAGTAGTGTCTGACTCTCCAATCCCATGGATTGTAGTCTGCCAGGCTTCTCTGTCCACAGGATTCTCTAAGCAAGAATATTGGAGTGGTTTGCCATGCCCTCTTCTAGGCAATCTTTCCGACCCAGGCATGAAACCTGCATCTCCTGCTTTGTAGGCAGATTCTTTACCACTGAGCCACTGGAGAATGAGTTTTGGCAAAACTCAGCCCTATTCCACCACTGTTTTTCATCAGTACAGATCAGGGACCTGAGTTTGCAATGTCCATAAAAGATTAGGTATCTCTGCTCTCCATTTTAATCAAGATAAATGGTCTCAACTGATAAGAGGTAAGAATCTATAATTCAGAAAAGACTTCTCTTCTCCTTTACCTTTCGAAGACAGTAGTCCATCTGCGTGTCCCTCCTGCTATGCAGAATTGTGGCAAAGGAGAACGATGGCAGCTGAATCTCCACACAGCATATGTTAGTACATATGAACACTCGCTTCACAGTTCTTCACACTATAATATTGCATCCAAATATACCATACACTTTACACTTATATGCATTTATCCAGAAATACAAATAAAATAAGCTTTTTAGGTTTCAGTTATTAGAAATATTCTTAATCCTGAGGGTGGTTGATAAATAGAGACTAGGTAAGAGAGATATTAGTTAAACTAATATTGAATTATTACATATTGTGTAGACAGATTTGCTTGTAACTTCACTGAAGATTTTCCAACAATCCAAACACACAAAAACATAAACTGCACCAATTCAGTTCTCAAAAGCAACTGAAACAGAACCTAGGCAAATTACAGAAACTGAAAATAAAATATTTTCTTACCCCTTCAAAGAATTATCTGTCAGAATCCTGCCTATAGGATATATAAGCAACTGATAGATCCAGATGTTCAAGCTGGTTTTAGAAAAGGCAGAGGAACCAGAGATCAAATTGCCACCATCCACTGGATCATCAAAAAGCAAGAGAGTTCCCGAAATATATCTATTTCTGCTTTATTGACTATGCCAAAGCCTTTGACTGTGTGGACCACAACAAAGTCTGGAAATTCTGAAAGAGATGGGAATACCAGACCACCTGACCTGCCTCTTGAGAAAGCTATATGCAGGTCAAGAAGCAACAGTTATAACTGGACATGGAACAACAGACTGATTCCAAATAGGAAAAGAAGTACATCAAGGCTGTATATTGTTACCCTGCTTATTTAACTTATATGCAGAGTGCATCAGGAGAAACGCTGGGCTGGAAGAAGCACAAGCTGGAATCAAGATTTCCAAGAGAAATATCAATAACCTCAGATACACAGATGACACCACCCTTATGGCAGAAAGTGAAGAGGGGCTAAAAAGCCTCTTGATGAAAGTGAAAGAGGAGAGTGAAAAAGTTGGCTTAAAGCTCAATATTCAGAAAACGAAGATCATGGCATCTGGTACCATGACTTCATGTGAAATAGATGGGGAAACAGTGGAAACAGTGGAAAACTTTATTTTGGGGGCCCCGAAATCACTGCAGATAATGATTGCAGCCATAAAATTAAAAGATGCTTACTCCTTGGAAGGAAAGTTATGACCAATCTGAATAGCATATTAAAAAGCAGAGACATTACTTTGCCAACAAAGGTCCATCTAGTCAAGACTATTGTTTTCCCAGTACTCATGTATGGATGCGAGAGTTGGACTGTGAAGAAGGCTGAGCACTGAAGAATTGATGCTTTTGAACTGTGGTGTTGGAGAAGACTCTTGAGAGTCCCTTGGACTGCAAGGAGATCCAACCAGTCCATTCTAAAGGAGCTCAGCCCTGGGTGTTCATTGGAAGGATTTATGTTAAAGGTGAAACTCCAGTACTTTGGCCACCTCATGCGAAGAGTTGACTCATTGGAAAAGACTCTTATGCTGGGAGGGATTGGGGGCTGCAGGAGAAAGGGACGACAGAGGATGAGATGGCTGGATGGCATCACTGACTCGATGGACATGAGTTTGAGTGAACTCAGGGAGTTGGTGATGGACAGGGAGGCCTGGCGTGCTGCGATTCGTGGGGTTGCAAAGAGTTGGACACGACTGAGCGACTGAATTGAACTGAACCGAACTGAACTGATAGTTCACATTCAACATCACCATCACTTTCGCTGACATAGGCATTCCTGCTTTGAAAAGCCTACCTGTTTTCTTTGTATTAAATCTACACTTTGCTCTGGAGATTCTTCTCTATTATCAGTCAAATATTTGTAGTGAAAAAAAAATTATTTCTTGATTAAGTAGGCAAATGATAATCATTAGAGTTGTGCAGTGTGCAACTGGAACAACCACATATGAATATGTGCATGTCCTCATCATTTTACAATAGAAAATGATCTGCTAATGACTGCTAGGTCTCCATTCATTTTATCAGAGCCACTATGCTATGCACTGCTTTCACATTCCCCTTGGCAATACTATAAATTTATGCAGAAACTGTATAGAATATGAAAATATTGTATTATCCCATAAGATCTTCCAAAAGTGAATATTAACATATTCATTGTTGAGCAACCTCTAGCTAGGAGTGATGATAATCATGAGTAGCACTGACATGACCTGGTCTGGATGGTGGAGTGAAAAAACTTCAAGTGTTAAGCCAGTTTCTGTAGCTCTTCTGATAATGCTTTCCTGCTTTGTGAAGTGGCATGACTTACATGAAATGCTGACAGCACCATAGATTTAACTGTTATTTTAGAGCTTTTGAAAAATATCCTGTGTACTCTGAGGTACATTTAATGATTTGTCTACTTCTGACATATACATAACTATTGTCCTCCCCTTGAACTGTAAACACGTAGAAAATATTTAATATCCTTTTCAGCGTTAACTTGTAAATAAAATTTTGGATAACTGATTAATTGAAACATGGATCAAAGTACATGTTTTAGTATAACTTTGATTAAATGGGTCATTATCTTGTTATAGTAGAGGAATATATTTCTACAAAATGAATTATTAAATACCATTCAAAT
Organism: Nanger dama; assembly: GCA_917880005.1. Classification (NCBI taxonomy): domain Eukaryota; kingdom Metazoa; phylum Chordata; class Mammalia; order Artiodactyla; family Bovidae; genus Nanger; species Nanger dama. The sequence continues at coordinate 33,905,965 of CAKJTW010000016.1, read as the reverse complement.
CAAACCCACAAAATACTTCAATTCACGTGTAAAGGATAGAGAAATTTTGAAACACGTGAAAAAAATTTTCTTCTATACTCTACATTTGACAACTGAATTATTAATAATTTAAAACAATCATTTCTGGAAACCAAGCATTAAACCTATACTCCATTTTATTTTTGTGTATAAAAATACCAACAGACATTATAACCATTTTCTTATTACATTTTAGCTCTCAAAATGTCCTCAGTATTATCTTTGATATTAGACACCACACATCAGGGCTGGTATCAGATTTTTAAATATTATGTTAAAATTAGAGTTGGTGGTGTATATAGCAATCAGAGGCAAGGGAGGTTACCCTGCATCCAGCTGAGTTCCATTTTATGTGTCACAAATTCTAAAAGATCAACTTCAGTTTATATAAATTCATTTTAGACAGTGAGTTTCTAAGTATTAAAAACCCAAATCCACTTTATATCATTCCCTGTTTTCTCCCCATAATATTGACAATATTCAGAGAAACAAAACCTTATTCTTCTGGCTACATGTTAAAGGTTTTTCTAAGTTAAAATGCATAGTGTGGAAGACGAATTGTTCATTAAAATATATGTATATATATAAGGAAAGATCACACCATCCTTTTACTTGTGACTCTTAATATGTAATCATGGCTTCTTCAATAAATATACCTGCAAATTCTTTTTAAATCTTACACATTTCATGTCTAAATGGAAAATAGCTACTCAAAAATATATGTATAAGATCTCACATCTGTCAAGTGTCTCCTATAGGTCAGGTAATTTAAGTGCTTTAAATGTGCTTTGTCATTTAATTCTCTCCAAAGCTATATAACAAATGCACTCATAGTATTCCCCAACTGCTCTCATTTTACAGATGAGGAAAGTAAAATCCAGGAATTAAAAGTTTGGCTTGCCTGATATCCCAAAATTAAAGATGATGGCACTGAGACTTGACCTAGGTTAGTGTAACTCCATAATCAGCCTCTTGCCTTCATGTTATACTATCATTTGAAAGAACTCATATATCCCATAAATTGGAATCAAGATTGCTGGGAGAAATATCAATAACCTCAGATACGCAGATCACACCACTATTTCAGCAGGAAGTGAAAAAGAACTAAAGAGCCTCTTGATGAAAGTGAAAGAGGAGAGTGAAAAAGATGGCTTCAAACTCAACATTCAGAAAACTAAGATCATGGCCTCTGGTCCCATCACTTCATGGCAAATAGATGGGGAAACAACAGAAACAGAGACTTTATTTTTCTTGGGCTCCAAAACCACTGTAGATGATGACTGTAGCCATGAAATTAAAAGATACTTGCTCCTTGGAAGAAAAGCTGTGATCAACATAGACAGCATATTAAAAATTAGAGACATTTTTTTGTTAACAAAGATCCATCTAGTCAAAGCTATGGTTTTCCAATAGTCATGTATGAATGTGACAGTCGGGCTATAAAGAAAGCTGAGCACTGAAGAATGGATGCTTTTGAACTGTGGTGTTGGAAGACTCTTGAGAGTCCCTTGGACTGCAAGGAGATCCAACCAGGCAGTCCTAAAGAAAATCCATCCTGAATATTCACTGGAAGGACTGATCTTGAAACTGAAACTCCAATACTTTGGCCACCTGATGTGAAGAACTGACTCATTGGAAAAGTCTGATGCTGGGAAAGATTGGAAGTGGGAGTAGAAGGGGATGACAGAGGATGAGAAGATAGATGGCATCACAAACTCGATGGATGTGAGTTTGCGTAAACTCCAAGAATTCATGATAGACAGGGAAGCCTGGCGTGCTGCAGTGCACAAAGAATTAGAGCACAACTGAGTGACAGAACTGAACTGAACTGAACATTGTCTCTTGCTTAAAAAAATATGAGTGCTTTAGAATTGAGTAGGAGTTGTGAAACCATAGACAAAGAGACACAGGCTTGATTCACAAAAATTTTTAATATATTTTCCCATGTAGAAATTGGGAGGAACATGTACGAATTATATGCTTTAACTTAAAAATATATATAACTAGGAACAAAGGCTCATATGAGCAACTGTATAATAGATAAGACCTAAATATAAGATGTATGGGCCTGGTTACATTATTTGTCCAGAATATACTTCATTATGAAATTTGGGTCCTTGTTGTATTAGACACTAAGGACAAAAACTCTAAGTTATGGGGTTTTTTATTATTTTGGTGATTTCATTCAGATAGATTGGGATGGTACAGAGATATATCATTACACAGGAGAGACATTTCAAATTTTTTAAAAATGCTTTCAACACCAACTTCTTGTTTCATGAAATAATGTAAATGATTATTGATGGTGACTAGACACTTTCTTTTCAGATGAGTATCAGATTTGATTTTTTAAAATCTACTCATTAGCCATATTGTTGGCACAGCAGTCAAAGACATTAGATCAGACACAAACTCTGGCAACAATATGTAGTGTCCTTCATAAAATATTGTTATGCATCCAAATGTCATGTATATAAAACTGGCATAGAGAATTCACATTTTGTCATGCTAATACAATGGATATCCATAGGCTCTCATTTTTATCATAAGAATGCAGTGTATATCCAGCACTTAGATAGTGGGCATGGCCAAAGCACTGAAACAGTTCTGACAAGAGAAGGAATAGAAAACTCTACTAGTAAATCTAGCCAAGAAGAACTAAAGAAGGGATCTTAATCCAACCAAGAATTTGCTTTTGTTGTCTAGTGATAATTATGAGCCATATCTGAATGTATGAAAGCCAAAAATTCTGAAAAAAATTGCGACAAGATAAAAGAAAAGAAGACGGGGAAAAGAAAGAAAATAGACCAAAGTAGGAAGAAAACAGAGGATGTAAACAGTTGGCAGTTATGGCTAGAGGAGATGTAAAGAGGCTAGTAAAAATTACTTGAATATAAAGTATGTGAAAGCAATGGTCATAAGTAGAACAACACACCATTCATAGAAGTATTTTCATGTGCTAATTAACTGCTCCTTAATTGCCATCCAGTAATCCATGCTATTCCCCTTCATGGATCACAACCTTGTGATGGTGAAGAGGCTTGAATAACTCAGTGGAGCTATGAGCCAAGCTGTACAGGCCTACCCAAGATGGGCAGGTTTTACTGAAGAGTTCTGACAAAATGTGATCCACTGGGGAAGGAAACAGCAACTCACTCCAGCATAATTGCCTGGAGAACCTCATGGACAGTAAAGGCAAAAAGATATGACACCCGAAGATGAGTCCACAAGATCGGGAGATGTCCAATATGTTACCAGGAAAGAGCAGAGGGCAATTACTAATAGTTCCAGAAAGAATTTAGTAGCTGGACCAAAGGGGAAATGATGCTCAGTTGTAGATATGTCTGGTAGTGAAAGTAAAGTACGATGCTGCAAAGAACAATATTGCATAGGAACCTGGAATGTTAGGTCCATGAATCAAGGTCAATTGGATGGGTCAAGCAGGAGATGGAGAAACTGAACATCAACATCTAATGAATCAGTGAACTAAAATGGACAGAGATGGGCAAATTTAGTTCACATGATGATTATATCTACTACTTATGGGCAAGAATCCCTTAGAAAAAATGAAATAGCCCTTAAAGTAGACATAAGAGTTTGAAATGCAGTTCTTGGGTGCAGTCTCATAAATAACACAGTGATGTCAGTTTGTTTCCAAAGCAAACCATTCAACATTACAGTAATCCAAGTTCTATGACCCAGCCACTGATGCCAGAGAAGCTGCAGTTAATCAGTTCTCTGAAGACCTACACGAGTTTATAGAACACCAAAAACAGTCATTTTCATCATAAGGGATTATAATGAAAAAGTTGGGAGACAAGAGATGCTAGAGTAAAAGGCAAGTTTGACCTTGGAGTACAAAATGAAGCAGAGCAAAGGCTAAGAGTTTTGCCAAGAGCACACTGGTAATAGCAAACACCCTTTTCCAGCAATGCTAGAGACAACTCTACACATGGACATTATCAGATGGTCAGTACTAAAATCATATTTTGTTCTTCACAGTCGAAGATAGAGAAACTCTATACAGTCAGCAAAACAAGACCTGGAGCTGACTGTAGCTCAAAACATGAACTCCTTATTACAAAATTCAGGCTTAAACTAAAGTAGGGGAAACCACTAGGCCATTCAGGAATGACCTAAATCAAATACCTTATGATTATACAGTGGAGGTGACAAATAGATTCAAAGGAATAGATCTGGTAGACATATAAAATACATAATGTCTTTGTCTCTTTAGACACATAGTATATATAGAACTGAGGATAAAGGTCACAGGAGGCACTGACTAAAACCATCCCAAAGAAAAATTTAGGAAGGCAAATAGGATATCTGAGAAGGCTTTATAAGTAGCTGAGGAAAGAAAAGAAGCAAAGGACAAGAAAGGGAAAGATACACCAGATTGAATGATGCGTTCCAGAGAATACCAAGAAAAATAAGAAAACTTCAATTAACAATGCAAAACAATAAAGGAAAACAATAGAATGGGAAAGACTGGAGGTTTCTCTGAGAAAATTGGAGATATCAAGGGAATATTTCATGCAAGGATGAACATGATAAAAGTCAGAAACAATAAAGAATTAACAGGAAAAAAAGATAAGAGGTGGCAGGAATACACAGAACTATACAGAAACGCTCTTAATGACCTGGATAACCACAGTAGTGTAGACAGTCACTTAGAGCCAGACATCCTGGAGTATGAAGTCAAGTGGGCCTTAGGAAGCATTACTTGGAACAGAGCTAGTGAAGGTGATAGAATTCCAGCTGAGCTATTTAAAATCCTAAAAGATGATGCTGTAAAGTGTTACACTCAATATGTCAGCAAATTTGGAAAACTCAGCAGTGGCCACAGAACTGGACAAAGTGAGTCTTCATTCCAACCTTGAAGAAGGGCAATGCCAAAAATGTTCATGATACAACTGTGCTCATTTCACATGCTATTAAGTTAATGCTCAAAATCCTTCAAGCTAGGTTTTGGCAGTCTGTAAACTGAGAAATTCCAGATGTATAAGCTGGGTTTCAAAGAGGCAGAGGGACCAAATATCAAATTGCCAACATTCACTGAATCATGGAGAAAGCAAGGGAATTCCAGGAAAACATCTACTTCTGCTTCATTGACTACACTAAATCCTTTGACTGTGTGGATCACACCAAAAATACTTAAAGTGAGAGAGTACCAGACCACCTTACCTATCTCCTGAGAAACCCTGTATGTGGGTCAAGAAGCAGCAGTTAGAACTGAACATAGAACAACTGAAAGGAGTACTTCAAGGGTATATATTGTAATTCTGCTTGTTTAGCTTATTTTTCCAGTAGTCTCATGGATATGAGAGTTTGACCATAAAGTAGGCTCAGCACCAAAGAATTAATGCTTTTGAATACTTGTGCTAGAGAATATTTTTGAGAATCCTTTGGACTGCAAGGAGATCAAACCAGTCAATTCTAAAGAAAATGAACCCTGACTATTCACTAGAAGAACTGATTCTGATGCTGAAGCTCTGGTACTTTGACCACCTGATGCTAAGAACTGAATCACTGGAAGAGACCCTGATGCTGGGAAAGACTGAGGGCAGGAGGAGAAGGGATGACAGAGGATGAGATGGTTGGATGGCATCACTGACTCCGTGGACATGAGTTTGAGCAAACTCTAGGAGATGGTGAAGGACAGGGAAGTCTGGCATCTGGAGTCCACGGAGTAACAAAGAGTTGGACACAACTTAGCAACTGAACAACAAATAAAACAAAATCAGTGTTAAAGATTACCTTGATTGGGGACCAAATAAAGTCAAGTGTTTTCTACGTCTTAAGGAAGAACAAAGTAAATTATTTTAAAGAAAAAAGTGCCTCTGAGTGGATGAAATTTAAAGTTATGCCAATTAAAGAGAAAATGCCCATTTATCCAAACTTTCATTGTTCTCCAGTGCCTAGTAAGTTTGGCATACCATAAAACTAATATGTCACAGTAAAACCCTGTTGCTGAGATATGGGTCTCATAATGCATCATTTAGATTTTCTATAATTTCACCAATATCCTCAATGACAAAAAGAAATTGTGTAACCTAAAATGACAAATGTCTACCAATAACTTCAGAAAGAAATTTTAATGGAAAGTTAGTCTTTAACTTATGGCAGAAAGTGAAGAGGAACTAAAAGCCTCTTGATGAAAGTGAAAAAGAAGAGTGAAAAAGTTGGCTTAAAGCTCAACATTCAGAAAACAAGATCATGGCATCCAATCCCATCACTTAATGGGAAATAAATGGGGAAGCAGTGGAAACAGTGTCAGACTTTATTTTGGGGGCTCCAAAATTACTGCATGTGGTGATTGCAGCCGTGAAATTAAAAGACGCTTACTCCCTGGAAGAAAAGTTATGACCAATCTAGATAGCATATTCAAAAGCAGAGACATTACTGACTGAGGTCCATCTAGTCAAGGCTATGGTTTTTTCAGTGGTCATGTATGGATGTGAGAATTGGACTGTGAAGAAGGCTGAGTGCTGAAGAATTGATGCTTTTGAACTGTGGTGTTGGAGAAGACTCTTGAGAGTCCCTTGGACTGCAAGGAGATCCAACCAGTCCATTCTGGAGATCAGCCCTGGGATTTCTTTGGAAGGAATGATGCTAAAGCTGAAACTCCAGTACTTTGGCCACCTGATGCGAAGAGTTGACTCACTGGAAAAACTCTGATGCTGGGAGGGATTGGGGGCTGCAGGAGAAGGGGACGACAGAGGATGAGATGGCTGGATGGCATCACCTACTCGATGGACATGAGTTTGAGTGAACTCCGGGAGTTGGTGATAGACAGGGAGGCCTGGCGTGCTGCGATTCATGGGGTAGCAAAGAGTTGGACATGACTGAGCAACTGAACTGAACTGAGTCTTTAAAAAAAATTACTTATGTTGTATAGACCATTCGTTTTATTAATGATATTATCAACACAGTAACGGAGGTGAGTAATCGAGTATCACACATTTTTAAAAATTATATTGACTCAACAAAGCAAAAAGTACTACATTCTTATATCAAAAACAGTAATGGAAAGTCCACATTTTATCTGATTTTTAAATAGCATATCATGTATTAGGGGACTTCCCTGGTGGCTCAGCGGTAAAGAAGCTGCCTGCAATACAGGAGCCATAGGATGGGTTCAGTCCCTGAGTTAGGAAGATCCCCTGGTAGGGGGCATGGCAACCTACTCCAATATTCTTGCCTGAAGAATCCCCATGGACAGAGGAGCCTGGTGAGTTACAGTCCCTAGGGTTGAATGGAGTCGGGACACGACTGAAGCAAATTAGTGGGCAGGCACACACCATGCATTAAAAGGTATACTTTCCATTTCACCAGAATTGATCAAAAACTTGAAAGATGGTATTCACTGGGCATTATTTGAGGAGGATCAGAAAGAATCCTTCCCTTCCACAACACATTGAAAGGTGGACGAAAAACTGTCTGTTACCTAAGTTTGTTTGTTTTTCAATAAACAATATTACTCACTGTGTCTGTATGATTTGACATGGGACAAAAGGAAGAAGTGGTGTAATAAACAATGACCAGGAACCTGAAAGATTGAAGACAGAGTGAAATCCTGAAATCTGTGATATGTACCAAATAGAAATTGAGTCATGCACTCAGTTCTTTACCACCATGCCATTATCTCCAAACAAGCTATTAAATGATCGATTGTCATAATAGTGGTGATTGACAATTTTAAGTCTACCTGCTAGGTATGCACAACAGAGCAATAGCTTTGCAAACATAATTGAATTTACAAAGAAAACTACATCACTGTTATCAATCAACTTGAATACATTTTTTAAAAATCAGAGTGGTGGAGATGAAAAAATTCTAAACCATGCAACAATGTATCTTTTAAAAGGATATCATGGCTTTCAAAAACCAGACTGAACTATTCTGAATGACAAAAAGAACTAAAGCAGTGGCTTTTCATTTTCCTGCAAAGAGCTTATAGAAATTATTCAGTCATTTGAATGAAAGCTTCCACATTTAACTGCAACAGATGGTCTCAGTCTTTTTACCTGCTGATCATGGAATGTTCATGTGTAAACATCCAAAGAGATAATCTTTTCTATGATAGTTTTCAAATATAAAGATTTTTCCCCTCATTTGGGAATAATTATTTCCCTGAATAAAAGTGAAAATCCAGGTATCACTTATACAATATTGCATTTGCTAAAACTTAAAGCATCATTAATTATAAAACAAACTATTAATTTATGTTCCATTGAAAATGAGAAAAAAGCTGCTAATTTGATGGATTATACATTCATATTATCTGAAATTTTCATTTAAGAATATTGCAGAGGCATTTTAGACTTTGCTAACATCTTTAACATCACTTTGTATATACCTAAAAATGGAAATATAAACCAAATAATTTGGGTAGAGTATTTTCAAAATGTTTTCACATTCAGACTGCAGTTGTCCTGAATCCCTTTTTCACTTGGCGTCATTTATGTCCATGTTCTGTTTTGTTCCGACAGTACTGTCCCCTGTGCCATGGACAGCATTGATGATACAGCATTTCTCAAAAGAGTGCTCCCCTGCTGTCTCCAGTTTTTCCCAAGAGCTGCTGCCACACTTGTGGTAAGTTTTTATTCAGTACTTTTTTGACCTTACCCAAGGAATTAATCTGAGGTTGCAGAACACAACCAGGATGTGTTCATACATGGTGTGTTAACCTAAAGGCCACAGGGTAGTTGTTTTCCCATTGTGCCATCATGAATAAAATCCAAGTTGGTGCATACGCAGTGGGTGACCACACAACTGCTAGCATGCGGGCAATGAAGTTACATCCTGTTGATTAAATGGTGCACTCTATTTCCTGCTGCTGCTGCTAAGTCACTTCAGTCGTGTCCCATAGACGGCAGCCCACAGGCTCCCCCGTCCCTGGGGTTCTCCAGGCAAGAACACTGGAGTGGGTTGCCATTTCCTTCTCCAATGCATGAAAGTGAAAAGTGAAAGTGAACTCGCTCAGTCATGTCCAACTGTTCACGACCCCATGGACTGCAGCCTACCAGGCTCCCCTGTCCATGGGATTTCCCAGGCAGGAGTCCTGGAGTGGGGTGCCATTGCCTTCTCCAACTTTATTTCCAGAGTCACTAAATATATATTAGCAGCAATAAAATATGAACTTTTGTGAAGTTACCTAGAATTTATTTCATATTTTTCCAATACATTTGAAATTAAACATGAATAATTTGAGTTAAAAAGTTTTTAATTGACCCAAATATGTTCCTATACCAGGACATAAGTTTATTTCCTTCAAAGGTTAATAGAAAATGGTTAATAGAATATTGCATGCCATTAATACAGAATTTACGGTACTTATGACATTTTCCATCTCCCCCACCAGCATGGTAGCCTCACTAGAAGAGGGATTTTGTCTGTATAGTTCACTAATATATCCCTATTAAGTACTTGATGAATATACGTTAAGAAAATGGGTCACAAGAATTTTGATAATTTATTTCTTATTAGAATACATATTTGTGCCATTATTCTTTCTTCATATAATTCCTTCAACATGATTCTTGTTATAGCAAAAATTGTGGCTATTTGCACAAATCTTGAGGTTCTGATGTCAGGAATGGTATCTTACTGATTTATTTTATAGGCACTTAGTGCTTATAGTGATATAAGGCATACAATAAGGGCCCAACAAATATTTGTAGAATTCTAAGAAAATGGCAAAGTACCCTGGAGGAGAGCATGGCAACTCACTCCAGTATTCTTGCCTGGAGAATCCCCATGGACAAAGGAACCTGGTGAGTCCATGGGGTCACAAAAGTGGGCATAAGTGACTGACTAAGTACAGCACAGCACAGCAAAGTATTACAGTTTAGTGAAATATTATGCTAAATAATTTTAATTAGCCAAATTAAGAATTGAATTAGAGAAGAAAGGATTCACCAAGGAAACCATCATATTAAACATGTAACTTTTACCAAAGATTCATTATCTAGACTAAGTTTTGAAATATTCAGTAAGTGTCCATCACTGAATCATCCAATTACTATTGATGATGATTAATTTGTACACACTGGATTATTACATAGTAAACTTTAAGCAACTATGTTTCATATTTAGAGATTTACTTCAGATAGTGTTAAATACCAGAGGTGTAAATTCAATTTTAAAAGATTATGACCAACCTAGATAGCATATTGAAAAGCAGAGACATTACTTTGCCAACAAAGGTCCATCTAGTCAAGGCTATGGTTTTTCCAGTAGTCGTGTATGGATGCAAAATTTGGACTGTGAAGAAGACTGAGGGCTGAAGAATTGATGCTTTTGAACTGGTGTTGGAGAAGACTCTTGAGAGTCCCTTGGACTGCAAGGACATCCAACCAGTCCATTCTAGAGGAGATCAGCCCTGGGTGTTCTTTGGAAGGAATGATGCTAAAGCTGAAACTCCAGTACTTCGGCCACCTCATGCAAAAATTGACTCATTGGAAAAACTCTGATGCTGGGAGGGATTGGGGGCAGGAGGAGAAGGGGACGCCAGAGGATGAGATGGCTGGATGGCATCACTGACTCGATCGACGTGAGTCTGAGTGAACTCCGGGAGTTGGTGATGGACAGGGAGGCCTGGTGTGCTGTGATTCATGGGGTCGCAAAGAGTCGGACACGACTGAGCGACTGAACTGAACTGAACTGATGGTAGCTGCGTATTGAAATAGTTGTGCCATTACAATTTTCCTGTTTGATTCCTTCATCACGATTCTTGCCATATGTAGATTGTGATGATTTGAATAAATCCTGAAGTTCTGAGGCCAGGAATGGTGTCTTACTGGTATGGTATCTTTTATGAGTAAGGCACTTACTGAGTATCATGGTATAAGGCATAACTGTAACTGTGTTACTCATTCAGTAGTGTCCAACTCTTTGTGACCCCAGGGACAGTAGCCTGCCAGACTCCTCTGTCCATGGAATTTTTCAGGTAAGAATACTGGAGTGGCTAGCCATTCCTTTTTCCAGGGGATATTTCCAACCCAGGGATTGACCCTGTGTCTCCTGCATTTTAGGCAGATTCTTTACCATCTGAGCCACCAGGAAAGCCGGGTATAAGGCATACAGTAATATAATGCAACACATGGTTGCAGGAGTGCAAGAATAAAACTGAAGACGATAACCATAACAACAGTTCCATGAGTGGATTCAGTCTGGCCGGAACATTGTTTCTTCAGTATTAGATCTTTGTCCTGTGTGTACTTAGTCGTTCAGTGTGTCTGACTCTTTAAGAGACCTCGTGAACAGTACCTCACCAGCCTCCTCTGTCCATGGAATTCTCCAGGTAAGAATACTGGAATGTGTAGCCATTCCCTTCTCCAGGGGATCTTCCTGACCCAGGAACTGAACCCAGGTCTCCCTCATTGCTGGCGGATTCTATACTGTCTGAACCACCAGAGAAGCCTGGCATAAGGCATACAGTAGGGAAATGTAGAAACTATTACATTATAACTCTAAACATTCTTAAAGCGTGTAAGACTCCTTTGTAAAATGTTGCAATAAGTCATTACACGATTTCATCCATTGCATATTAAGATTTCCCATCTTCTTCATAGCCACTTAGAAAGTAATGTTGATCAATCACACTCATATTCTCTATCTTGATTTGAAAGAAGCTTTTCTATATGATGCAAACAGTATCATACTGTTGCAAACAGTATGTTACTACAGAATGAAAGGAGGTAGTTACAATAGAAAACACTAAATATCTATGCTTAAGACTTTCTTTCAGACATATTCACAGAGCATCTAAGAGGGAAGAAAGATAATGCACTTGAGTGTGTATGTTTTAAATTGGCCACTTAAAAGAACCAATGTGTGGTGAAGGTTGGCATATGACTTGTCTACAGGGCTTGATCTTTAGGCATAGTTATTATTAACAGCAGAAAGAAATGCACTCAGATTATAAATCTCCAAACCGAAGGGAGACTAAATATATATATTTTGAACTTCATAATGTCAGTTTCCATTGAATTGCATGTTTTAAAATAAAGCTTCCTCCTTCAGAATACTTAAAAGTTTATCAGAATGTAGCCTACATTCAGAAATGGTACTATTAGTTCATATTAAATAATGTTTAAGAGCCATAGCTCCAGAAGAGAGAACTAAAAATTGACAAGTGACTGTTTCATCAGAACTTGTCAAACAGCTGCAATTGACTAAACAAAGCTGGAAATATGGTGTATAGGATAGATGATCAGGCTTCAAAATGTAGAGGTTAAGATACACAAAATATGAGTTCCTGCAGTAAATATTTCTCTTTATGATACAGCTAACCTGCACTTTGAAACTCATTAGAATGCCTCAAAGGGTGAAACATTCTGAACTGACTTTCATGGATGACACGTTTCGAAGGTTAATCGAACCCGGGTCTCCTGCATTGCAGGCAGACGCTTTACTGTCTGAGCTACCAGGGAAGCCATAAATATTAAAGATTCTTTGTCACCTTCTAACATTATTATAACATTTCTCCTTGTGAGGCCGAGAAAGTGAGGGGGAAGAATCAAATCATAAACACGTATGTTCAAGAAGTAGTGGCCATATTTGGTAGGGTATCAAGCCAGTGGAAAAGGGAGTATAACTGTAATTTAGGAAAATCTATGTGGGAGAATGCAAACCATCAGTGACTAATTCAATCAGGGGTAATTGAAAGAAAACATAATCATTTTTGCACTGAGTAGCTCTCATATAATCTATGATTTTCAAGTTTTGCTGCCTTCCTTTCTTCCCACATGAAATGGTTAGCCTCTCTATTTTGTCCACAGATAAACTACAAGTTTCCTGAGCTGACTAGAACCTGAAGACAAAAATAAAAATCTTACATTCATGAAGGCATTGGTTAAGCTCAGGTTCATTCCCTGAAAATAAATTCATCCAACCTGATGTGCTTCTCACATACTGTGTATTGCCATAAATGTCTTAAATCCATTTTTGACACTGCAAAGCAGCATATTTTATGAAATATGTGATAAATTCACACATTTGAGATTAGAATTTGGCTGATTGTCCTTTCAGAGGCTAAATAAAAACCGGGGTGATTGCTGTAGCACTTTGTCAAAGATACCACATGAAATTCATGTATCAAAATGGAACTAGGACAAATTCACTCCAGATTCACTGTAAATATTGTATCATTTCTTCAAGAACTATCTTTCAGTAAACCACAAGTATAACCAATGTCTTTCACGGTGTTAGAATCTCTTCTAAAACATAATTTTCATAAACTACTTGAAGAACAGTTTCAGTGGCGTGATCTAAAGTGATTTAAATAGCATTTTCTATGTGTTTAATGGAAGCAAACTTTTCCTCCTAGATCAAGCTTCTATAAAATATTTATAGAATAGTATCTAAAATGTCTTTAGTGTTCTTGCCCTTTGTTAACTCTCTACAGGTGATATAACTAATAGCAGTGAATAAAATGTGAGGTAAATGTATCTGCACAAAAATGATACTGCATCCAATCAGAACTCGAAGAAAAAATATATCACTTACAGAGGATGTATTATGAAATATGTGATGCTGCTGTTGCTGCTGCTAAGTTGCTTCAGTCGTGTCTGACTCTGTGCGACCCCATAGACGGCAGCCCACCAGGCTCCCCCCATCCTTGGGATTCTCCAGGCAAGAACACTGGAGTGGGTTGCCATTTCCTTCTCCAATGCATGAAAGTGAAAAGTGAAAGTGAAGTCTCTCAGTCGTGTTCCACTCTTTGAGATCGCAGGGACTGCAGCCCACCAGGCTCCTCCCTCCATGGGATTTTCCAGGCAGGAGTACTGGAGTGGGGGCCATTGCCTTCTCCAAAATATGTGATAAATTCACATTATTTGTGGCATGGCAGTAATTGTTGTGCTGTCATACAATCATCTGTATCAATAATCTTTCCTCAAATTAAAGTTAAATAGAATAGCTTTTTTGGTAACAAAGTTGTGTGTGTGTGTGTGTGTGTGTGGTAACAGTTTTTGAGAAGCTGATGTAGATAGTTCATTTTTGTGTTTTGAGACTTAAAAAAAATACCTATAAAAACACAAAAATGGATTCTTGTTGAGAATGCCAAAAGCCAAGTTTTTCCTGTTCAAGATTTGTCAAACCAAAGAATATCACCGCTGTACCTGATATACCTTCCTAGAAAAGTTATGACTTATCAGAGGTTATTCAAATAGGGTTGAAAGTGGTCTTTACCTGATTAGATAATATAAATCTTTGGATGATAGTAGAAAAACGACTGGAGAGGAGAAATAAATCTTTAAGTGATCCCATAAATCACATAAAAGAGCCCTCTGCCCGTATGCATCAGGGTTAAATTTACACATTTTAGCACACTTTAATATAATGTGTGGACAGAGATGAATATTGCATAGGGTGTTGATTAATACTAGTTTTAGAAGTTCCTATAAAACTAATTTTATGTTTCTTTATAAATTAATATCTTACACCTATTGGAATGAGTATTTAATGGAAAGCTTTCATTAATATTTAAACTACAAATGTACACAAAATACAGAGACCTTCAAACAGTCACCATTTTCTACTCAAAATTTGGCCAATTCTTTTGAGTTTAATATCCTTCTCCAAGAATAAATCAAGTATAAATGACAAGGCATTTCTAGGAGCAATAGATCTAGATGGCAAGGGCAGTCTGACATTAATTAATCCATAATGAAAAGTGAAAGCACAAAGAAAAACAGACAATTTCTTATTCATTATCAATTTAATTAATCATATAGTTAGACAGTAGTGGGACATAAATGCTGAAACAGAAGCACGTTATCAGTTTGTCCAAGTCATAGAGAAGATTGGGTTAGATACACCGAAAGGCTTCATTATTCTAGAATTCTAAAGTATCACAAGGATAATAAGATTAAGGATTGACGAGTACTGAGTCTTCAAAGAGAAAAGGAAGAGTGTAGTTAAAATTCACTGTAAACTATTTTAGTCATGCAGTTGCCTACATGAACTCATATTTGGTCATAAACCTGACATATCATGATGGAGCAACTGCTAGTAAATCAGTGAATACATACCCGAGAGTCCCTACCCCACATTTGGGATAACTTTGAACTGTACTCTATTCTGTCTCCCAGGTTTTCCAGTAGTTAGTTCCAGTTGCCCACAGGGCTCAGTGTCCTAATAATGCTACACTATTAACTGCTTCCTTCTTTTCCCTACCTCAGTTCCCCACTTCCTACTGTATCTCAGAGGTCAACTCCCAAATTACTTCTGTAGGACTCCTTGTCTCTGGGTTGGCTTTTAGGGGAATCCAAACAAGGACGGGCTTCCCAGGGAACGCTAGTGGTAAAGAACCTGCCTGCCAGTGCAGGAGATGTGAGATGTGGGTTTGATCCCTGGGATGGGACAATCCCCTGAAGGAGGGCATGGCAACCCACTCCAGTATTCTTAACTGGAGAATCCCCATGGACAGAGGAACCTGGTGGGCTACAGTCCAAAGCATCGCAAAGAGTCCAATATGACTGAACTAACTTAGCACAAACAGTGGACAGACATTAATTCTAGAATGAATCAAGAAACTTTATGTGTGAGATGGATTAATGTTGGACCTAAAGAAGAGAAAAACAAAAGGGCATTTTATAAAGTGTGACTACAATGTGTGAATGACTGGACACTTTTTGGTATCATAGCAGGGTTAAAAAGCTTTGTCACCGTTGACATTTGAGATAGATAACTCTTTATTGTGGCGATTGTCCTGTACATTGTAAGTTGTTTAGCAGCATTCCAGGTATCTACCCACTAGATATCTGTAGCCCTCTCTTCCTTTCTGACAATCAAAAATCTCTCTAGATATTGACCAATGTCCCAGGGGTGGCAGAATGCAGAAAGGCCAAATCATCTCCTGTTATCCCTCTTTAAGAGCCACTGGATTATGAAATGACTTCATTTAATATAACCAATTAAATGCACTCATCCAACTATCACATACAGTGAATCCTGCATCCTAGACACTGTGTTAGGAGATGGCCAAAACACATATAGTTCCTGATTTCAGAGTTTATATCCTAGTCAGAGGAAAATAAGTAAAATAAATGACTACATCACCCTGAGAAACTCCATAATTCTGAGGCATTTTCTAATGGATACTGTAGAATGAGTCATTTCTTTCCAAAATAAAATACATATATATATATAAAACTATTATATGTATATGTTATATACATGTATATATATATGTTAATATACATATATGTAACATATATGTATACATATATATATATATAACTATTTCATTGTGAGTGTATGGACAATTGCAGCATCTAACTTAATATTAAGAGGTAAGAGACTCTCAAAGTCAAGCTCTGCTAAATTTTTTTAACTGACTGTTTGATCCAGATTTTTTAAACCCTTGTTGTATATGATTTATACAGTGCTATTTTGCTGTTTTCAAAACTAGCTAAATGCAGTGGTGGGTATAATAAGTTCTATATGTTTTAATATGATTGAATAGTAAATACTCTATAATATTAACTCTGATGAAGCTAAAGACGTGTCGATTTTTACAGTGCAAATTCTGCCTGGTGAAAGAGAAGGATGAAATATTTGCCCTTGATTCTTACTTCATGCTGTTTGTGCTAAAATACTGTGGGACACTGAGCACATTTTGCTTTCCTTCACTACTGCAATTTTATTCGTTTTCTTTCCTCATCACATGTACTTTGCCCGTATTTTCTACCCTCCTTCTCTCTGTAAGTTTTATTAAAGAGCAGACGTGCTTCTCTTGAAAAAAATGTAAATGCTTATCCTAAAGCAAAACCGTAAGAAGCATTGGAAAGTGACTTTTAAAATTATTTTTCAGTCTTGTTTTCTTAGACTTTCTAGGCAATTTCCCCTCCTAACCTCATATAGTTTTCTTTTTATGAGACATACAAAAATTGGTCTCCCCTGATAGCTCTCTGTGCTCATCGGTCCCATGGGCGTGGAAGGCCCTGTGCTGTGATCACCTGACTCTCTCTAAGGGCTTCTTTTGTCTTGAGTTCTGCATGGGGCAAACAAGTAGTGCCAAGTGCAGCAGCATTACTGACCCCACAGCAGCCCTCAGCCAGTGATAGAGTAGAGCTGGAGAGTAACTGCCCCAGCTTCTGAGTTGTTTCCCACACTTCTCCAGAGTTTTCCAGAGGAATCACATCACCAGTCCTACTTAGTGGCTTCCTTCCCTTCCTTGTCTCACTTCCTCGTGCCCCTGTGACACTGTTTGGGTCACTTTACCAATAAAGCATTCCAAAGCATCCTGCATTTGAATAATGGGCCAAAAGAAAGATCACCACCTTTTGGAGTTTACAATCTAGGGGGAATTATGGAAATTGTTATTAAAGTACAAAATGTCACAATTCTGTTAGACACTAATAACCTCTGGAGTTGAACTGAGAAACCTTCACAAGATGTATAATATATCTATGTTTTCTCCATACTGATTTTTTTCATTTTTTTCTTTTCTTTCTTCCTTTTTTTCTTTTTTTGGTTGGTGTAAGGAACAATACTGTTACAATACTATTTGATAAGTTTCTTTGTTATTTTAGCCTATCTTTTAATACCTTGGATATTTTTAAATGCCATACTTGTCTCTTGAAAGTTAGAATTCTGATAATCACTTCTCAGGGAGGTGTATAAGAAAAAGCATCATTTGTTTAGCAGGAACATAACCCTTCATATTCACACTCTGATCTGAAAAAGCTACATTAGTACAGAATATCATTACACTGAGAGTTTAAAACACAGAGAGAAGCATCTGGTGTATCTGGAGTGGCTGGCTGCCTTTTTCTTCAGAAACTCAGAGGTGACATTAATATTAAAATCCTACATACCTGGTTCTCCAACATGCAGAATACATAAATTGGGCAGTTGCAGCAGATAACAACTTAATATTAAGAGACTCTTGAAGTCCAGATCTGCTATTTAACATTTTACAATTGGATGTTTTATCCAGATTTTCAAAACCCCTGTTGTGTATGATTTACACTGTGCTATTTTGCTATTTTCAAGTCTATGTAAATACAGTGGTGAGTGTAATCAAATCTTACTACATAATTTTAAACCATTTTTTGCTATAGTTAGCAAAGTGTGATAAAAGATACAATGTGTATATAATTGTGTTTGCAAGAACTATGCTTTTAAGAAAAGAACCACTAACTAAAGGAATAATTTTGCAGTTGGAATATAAATATTTCCAATGTATTTTGTTTCACTGAAAATAAAATATTATATGACAACATAGACTTGACACGTTTATTGTTCTGAACTAATAAGTATTTTCTCTAGATTAAAGTACATTGTCTCAGGGCAGTAGATTTTGTCTTATTTCTTGTTTCCTTTTTCTCATACCACAGTTCCTCTCAGAATAAATTTGCTAAGCACATGAACTAAAACATATAGAATTAAAAGGGAAATGCATTATTCTGAAGTATAGTTATCAAAATATTAATAGCATATATTTATAGTATAGAAATATGTGCACTTCTTTAATAACATATCAAGTAAGACAATCTAGCAATAAGTTTAACAACCAACATCATTTCAAACTAAAGAGCACTATTTCAAGAAGTCAGAAATATGTGTCATGTGATACAAAATTATCTGCAATTTTTATTAGGTACAACGAACACTAGTGTGCTTTGTTGCTTACAATCAAAATTAACAGATGCTGAAAATAAAGATGTAATATTTTATATTTCCCAACTGAAATTAACAAAGGATTTCCCAGATGGCACTAGTGGTAAAGAATTTGGCTGCCAATGCAGGAGACATAAGAAACACGGTTCAATCCCTGGGTCAGGGAAGTTACCCTGGAGGAAGGCATGGCAACCCATTCCTGTATTCTTGCCTGGAGAATCCCATGGATGGAGGAACCTGGTGGGCTACAGATCATAGGGTCCCAAAGAGTTAGACATGTCTGAAGTGACTTAGCACACACACACTGAAATTCACAAACCTCTTGAGTTCTATCAAGGACCGCTGGATAAGAATTCTGATTTTGGAGTAACAACATGACATTGATAGATGTTATTAGAATAACCTTGTGGATATTCCAACTCAAAGTGGTTTTAAGAAAGAAATGACTAGGTTTTAATGTTTTCACAAAATAAATTTTCAGTTTTGAACTCTTAAGAGCTGCAGTAGCAACTCAAATATTTACAGGAAATGCAAATTAATAAAATGGGCAAATAAGAACATAGGAGTTATGAAGAAGACACAGGTTCTTTCTAAAAGAAATTGTGTATATATGCCACATAAAATGTCTTAGGACCCAACTAGTCCAGGGCTAAAAATCTGTAATCTCTGATAAAAATGTGCAAAACCAAAGAGAATTTTTTTTATTTTTTATTTTGGAAAGCTCTTTGCAAATAGTGTCTCCTATCTTTACCACCTACCTATATTTTTACAGGTAAATAGATAGTACTGTCTCTGCTTCACAACCTGAAAACAAATGAGTGATCTAGGTCACATAGGTAATTAGAAAATCTAAGCATAATGGCCAGGATTCCACTTTGTTTCCTCTAAAGAATAAGTCATTGCTGAAACCTTGTGTTGATAAGACATATTTAGGGGGAAAAAGTCAAATTTAATTTATGGTATGAGAAAACAGTAAAACTTAACTTGCAAACAAATACATAGTAAGTCCCAGTATGCTGAGCTGTCTAATATATGCATTGTGCTGAATTCTTGACAGGTATGTATTCTGCAAGGGAGGTTTTGGCATCAGTATGAGATACTTGAACTAGTTAAAAAGGAGTTAGTTGGGAAACCTTAAAACTGTCCAATAGTCAAAACCTCTTCATAATTGTACTCTAACATTTCAACTTCCATATGAGTGTAATCTCAATCTTCCAAAACCAGTGCCAACATGGAAAGAATTTTTTTTATCAGAATGTCACTACATCAGCTTTGTTGATTTAACAATACAGAGAATTTTTTTAACCTGTGTATATCTGTTGACTTTAAGGATGTCATCTTGTGTGGATCAGTTGTAATTTATAAATCTTTTTAACTGAAATTGTGAGATCAATCTTTTATGGAAGAGTGAAGAAACTTATGGCAAAATTCAATTTTGGTAAAAAGACTTTATTATTATTTTTTCAGTCAACTAAAACTAAAATTTAAATAGATATATCTGCATCAGTATCAGTGAAATAGCTATTAAGATCTCTAACTCTCTTAACTACTACTGGAAAATTTGATGCTATTTTTATATAAACAAATTTATTTTAATGATACCATTATATTGTCATTTCAAATTCTCTCATCATAGCTTTCCAAAATTTTCCAGCTCTTAATGGCATATTTTATTCTTATTTAAACTCAAATTTTAATAATGTATGTTTTATTGGTGTTTATAACTTCAGAAATGAAAGCAAAAATAAGTTAATATATATAAAGAAACCCCTGGAAAGTGTTAAATTTAAATATTAAGCATATTTATATTATTGCATGATAAAGTTTTTTCTTTTATTGTACAGCTTCTAATTTTTCACTAAAACATATCACTGTCATAGAAAAACATTTAAATTATATTTAAAATTGGTTTCATTAAAAAAAAACACATGATTTTATTTCTTAAATGAAAAAGATTAAAGCAGACAGTGGACCAGGAAAGGAGTAACTGAGATTTTATATAACACAGTAAAGGCCTCCTTGACATGGTAACATTTGAGCAGAGACTGGATGAAGCAGTAGAGCCATACAGGAAGAGAGTGCTGGAAGAGGCATCCAGGCGAGGGCAGGACAGAAGGCGCCAGAGAGGCAGCATGCTTTCAAATCATATTTATCAGAACCTACTGTGCATACATATATGTTTTTTTCTGTGCTATCACAGTACCAAACAGCTAAAACTCATGTTTCCTACCCTCAGGGAATTTTAACTTGAGCCAGGGGAGAGCTCTGAGAAATAGAAAATTATTAAAAAACAATTCAAAACAATTTCTGTCACACAAAAGAATCTATACATATTTTTAAAATCATCTATCCCACTTAATCTAGGATATAAAAGACAGATTTTATATTACTAGGTGATACTAAACTTGAGATATTTATTCTACTATAATTAGAAGCCATTTGTTGTTTGTATTTACATCTTCAATAATGAGTCAAGATTAAAATTCTATGCTTTGTCTCTAATTTTACTTTTAAAACTAAATTATATGTCCTCTTACAGAAATATAAAAGCAGATCCTAAAACTATAAATTAATTCTGACAAATCTGTCAGTAGAGTCTAAAATATCAAAACAATGAAGTTTCAGAATGCTCTTTAGACCTCTTTAGATGTTGCTATATATATTTTAAAATTTTAATGTATTTTTTCAATAAATACTATGCTGTTTTGCTGTGCTATGACACACCAGTTAACTTGTGTGCCAGCATTTTTATTATGTGCCAAATTTATTTCTGCTACAATTGAGGAGCTACCTTCTTATGGATACATGTGCTAGACGGAATGTTTGGTTGATCAAACTACAGGAAACCATAGAGAGTGGAATATTATAATATTAAGTGAGCATTATATAAAGCCCTTCCTGAAAAAAGATCACATAATTATTAGATCAGAAAGAACTCTGATCTGGGATAATTGTTGGCTTAGTAAGTAGCTCGGAGAAGGCAATGGCATCCCCCTCCAATACTCTTGCCTGGAAACTCCCATGGATGGAGGAGCCTGGTAGGCTGCAGTCCATGGGGTCGCTGAGTCAGACATGACTGAGCGACTTCACTTTCACTTTTCACTTTCATGCATTGGAGAAGGAAATGGCAACCCACTACAGTGTTCTTGCCTGGAGAATCCCAGGTATGGCGGAGCCCAAAGGGCTGCTGTCTGTGGGGTCACACACAGTTGGACACGACTGAAGCGACTTAGCAGCAGCAGCAGCAGCAGCAGTAAGGAGATGGAAACAGAGTAATCCAAAGTAAAAAACTGGGTCCAATCCAGTCTCCCTTCAAGTGTATATATAACCAATACTCTCAGGCTTGCCTCTAACATAAGTAACTGAGAACCAATGGACAACCATATGTTAAATTCTCTGAGTAAAAGTGTACAGTTAAATTCTATACAGCTTCACTACTCATTCAACAAATATTTAATGTACAAGCCTAGGAAAAACAATTATAAATAAGTCAGATATCATCTCTGCCTCAACAAGATCTCTAATTTAGTGAAAATAAAAGCAAATAAGAGCATTACTGTAAGAATGCTCACTGGTAGCTAGGCTGAAACTGGAATGATACAGAGATGAGCATAGTCCCTGAGCAGAAATGACATGTAAATTCATGAAGTGTCCTATATTTTTAAAAACACAGCTCTCAAAAAATAGAAAAGTTAATATTAAAAGTGTGTGCACATTTGCTCAGTTGCTTGAGTCCAACTTTTTGTAACCCCATGGATTGTATCCCACCAGTCTTCTCTGTCCATGGAATTCTCCAAGGGTTTTTCCTGACCCAGGAATTGAATCCAGGTCTCCCACATTGCAGGCAGATTTTTTACCATCTGAGCCATCAGGGAAGCCCCAAAATATACTTAGGCCAAGTGTTTTATATATTATGAGACTTTTAATTTTTGTGTTTAGAGCATTTACAGATTATGTAATTACTGATATATTTGGATCTACCCAGTCCAGTACTCTTGTCTGGAAAATGTCATGGACTGAGGAGCCTGGTAGACTGCAGTCCATTGGGTTGCTAGGAGTTGGACACAACCGAGCAACTTCACTTTCACTTTTCACTTTTATGCATTGGAGAAGGAAATGGCAACCCACTCCAGTGTTCTTGCCTGGAGAATCTCAGGGATGGGGGAGCCTTGTGGGCTGCTGTCTATGGGGTCACACAGAGTCAGACACGACTGAAGCGACTTAGCAGCAGCAACAGCAGTTACCAGTATTGGTTTTTGATGTCTCTGTTTCTGTCTCCCTATTTTAACCTTTCTTTCATCTTTTAGTTTTTTAACATATATTTTCGTATCTGGTATTAATGTAACTTTTCTTTGTATGTGCACATTTCTAGAATTTCTATTCTTGGAAGGACACCAGTTCTTCTGAAAGGGTTCCACTCTTACAACTTTCAGTTCAGTTCAGTCGCTCAGTGGTGTCCGACTCTTTGCGACCCCGTGAACCACAACACGCCAGGCCTCCCTGTCCATCACCAACTCCCAGAGTTCACCGAAACTTATGTCCATCGAGTCGGTGATACCATCCAACCATCTTATCCTCTGTTGTCCCCTTCTCCTCCTGCCCCCCAATCCCTCTAGGCATCAGAGTCTCTTCCAATGAGTCAGCTCTTCGCATGAGATAGCCAAAGTACTGGAGTTTCAGCTTTAGCATCATTCCTTCCAAAGAACACTCAGGGCTGATCTCCTCTAGAACTGGTTGGATCTCCTTGCAGTCTAAGGGACTCTCAAGAGTCTTCACCAAAACCACAGTTCAAAAGCATCCATTTTTTGGTGCTCAGCTTTCTTTATAGTCCAACTCTCACATCCACCCAGGACCACTGGAAAAACCATAGCCTTGACTAGACGGACCTTTGTTGGCAAAGTAATGTCTCTGCTTTTAGTATGCTCTGTAGGGTGGTCATAACTTTCCTTCCAAGGAGTAAGCATCTTTTAATTTCATGGCTGCAGTCACCATCTGCAGTGATTTTGGAGCCCAAGAAAATAAAGTCTGACACTGTTTCCACTGTTTCCCCATCTATTTCCCATGAAGTCATGGGACCAGATGCTGTGATCTTCATTTTCTGAATGTTGAGCTTTAAGTCAACTTTTTCACTCTCCTCTTTCACTTTCATCAAGAGGCCTTTAGCTCTTCTTCACTTTCTGCTGTAAGGGTGGTGTCATCTGCATATCTGAGGTTATTGATATTTCTCCTGGCAATCTTGATTCCAGCTTGTACTTCCAGTCCAACATTTCTCATGATGTACTCTGCATATAAGTTAAATAAGGCAACAATATACAGCCTTGATATACTCCTTTTCCTATTTGGAACCAATCTGTTGTTCCATGTCCAGTTCTAACTGTTGCTTCCTGACCTGTATACAGATTTCTCAAGAGGCAGGTCAGGTGGTCTGTGATTCCCATCTCTCTCAGAATTTTCCACAGTTTATTGGATCCACACAGTCAAAGGCTTTAGCATAGTCAATAAAGCAGAAATAGATGTTTTTCTGGAACTCTCTTGCTTTTTCCATGATCCAGCGAATGTTGGCAATTTGATCTCTGGTTCCACTGCCTTTTCTAAAATCAGCTTGAACATCTGGAAGTTCACGGTTCACATATTGCTGAAGCCTGGCTTGGAGAATTTTGAGCATTACTTTACTAGCATGTGAGATGAGTGCAATTGTGCAGTAATTTGAGCATTCTTTGGCACTGCCTTTCTTTGGGACTGGAATGAAAACCGACCTTTTCCAGTTCTGTGGCCACTGCTGAGTTTTCCAAATTTGCTGGCATATTGACCTTCAGTTCAGTTCAGTTCAGTTCAGTTGCTCAGTCGTGTCTGACTCTTTGCGACCCCATGCATTGCAGCACACCAGGCCTCCCTGTCCATCACCAACTCCCAGAGTTCACTCAGACTTATATCCACTGAGTCAGTGATGCCATCCAGTCATCTCATCCTCTGTCGTCCCCTTCTCCTTCAGCCCCCTATCCCTCCCAGCATCAAAGTCTTTTCTAATGAGTCAACTCTTGACCTTATTAAACCTGAAATACATTTTTTAAAGACTCTATCACCAAATACAGTCATATTTTAAGGTATGAATATGTGATTTATACCTTTATTTAAGGTATAAAGATGTGATTATAACTTCAACATGTGAATGTGGTCGGGAGACACAATTCAGTCTATAATGTCATCATGACCAGATTTAAATGTACAGTACCTTGGGCTCAGCTGGTAAAGAACCCGACTGCAATTCAGGAGACTTGGGTTCGATCCCTGGGTTGAGAAAATCCCCTGGAAAAGTGAAAGGCTACCCACTCCAGTATTCTAGTTTGGAGAATTCCATGGACTGTATAGTCTAAGGGGTCACAAAGAGGCGGACACAACTGGGCGACTTTCACTTTCACCATAGTATTAAGTGCATTTGAATTGTCAAATCATAGAAATCATCCATCTCTAGAACACTTTTCACCTTGCAAACTGAAATTTTGCACCCGTTTAAGAATAATTCCCCATTCTCCCTCCTCTACTTTCTGTCTCTATGAATTTGATTATTCTAGGTGATTTATTTTTAAAGATTCATAGAACATTTGTCTTTTATGACTGGTTAATTTCACTAAGCATAATGTCTTCAAGCTTAATTTGTGTTATACCATAGGATGTCAGAATTTTCTTCCTTCTTAAGGCTGAATAATATTCCATAGTATGTATGTTTATCCACCATCCACTGATGGAAATTTGGGTTGTTTCCTAAATATATTTACTTTTAAGAGACTGCAAATAACTGATCCATGCATGCTTTCCAGGTTTTACAGTTACTTCTGGTAGGAGACACAGGGTGGAGTATCCTTATCTGCAACCAGAACCCACTTAGAAGTTTCATTTTAATATGCAACCAGTATACTCATTATAGGCATAACAGAAACTGCCCTGTAGCATTCAATTTGAAAGATAGCATACATCCAAATATATCTCTTTCATCTACTGCTGTCTAGAGATGCTTTGTTTAAATGAAAATATCTCCCCCTTTACACATTGTATTTGAAGATACAAACCATCTTGGAAACAGTAATATCATTTTCTTTGTACAGTGTTAGCCATTTATATTTTAATGTGACAGTTTATGGCTTATTTTTTTCTTTATAATTAGTTGAAAAGTGGGACAGCAAGCAACTTATGAATAAATAACAACTCAATATGCAAAAACATAATGTTTCCACTCCCTCTACTTATTGCCTCCCATTACCCTCAAATAACATGTATTAATTGTCTATTTTATTTGAGATAATTATATATGATCATAAAAAATCTTTATGAAAAGAATATTTCTATCAAGAGAGCCCCTTAACTCCCATCACCATGCTGAGGGAACTCAAAGCAACCTTTAGATTTTCCTTAGGCCTTATTTAAATTTTCACAAAATAAACTCAAGCCAGAAATTTTCCATAGATGTTCCCTGATGATTATGAATTGGAGATTACACTCTTAGGACTGAAGAAATGATTGAGCATCTTAGTAAATGCATTCTAGTCACTAGTGAGCAAATAGTCAATTCAATTGTAGTTCAGTTGCTAAGTCGTGCCCGACTCTTCCTGACTACATGAACTGAAGGACACCAGGCTTACTTGTCCTTCACCATCTCCTGGAGTTTTCTCAAACGTATGTCCACTGATTCCAGGATACCATCCAACCATCTCTTCCTCTGTCGCCCCTTTCTCTTTCTGTCCTCAATCTTTCCCAGCATCAGACTCTTTTCCAATCAGTTGGTTCTTTGCATCAGGTGGCCTAAATATCGGAGCTTCAGCTTCAGCATCAGTCTTTCCAATGAATATTCAGGGTTGATTTCCTTTAGGACTGACTGGCTTGATCTCAATCCAATTACCTAGGTCCTAAGATTTAAATTAAGCCTCTCCAAATGTGGGGAAGGCTTTACTTGCTAATAAGATAATTGTACCTGGTTTCAAAGTAGAGGCTACACTTTTCTTTTTAAAAACTCATTTTTGGGAAATAAAGCAATTCCCTGAGAGGAAGGATGATAAAAAACAATAACTGAGTTTCCCTCACAGATGGATTTACTGCTGTATCTCTAACTGACATAATTAATAATAAGCAGATGTGTCCATTTTCTTTTTACTTTCATGTGTTCCCATATTGCCTTAACATATATTATTATTGTATTAGCAATTAGTAAATGAGGAATTAGCACTGCATCTACTTATCACCATCAACCTATTAATTTACATTGGAAATTCCATCTAAACTTTGACATTCTGTGCTATTCTGTGTTGAGCCATCTGAAGTTTCAAAGAGAGCTCTTATTACCAAATTAATTTGGAAGGAAGAAAGCTTTTGCCCTTCCCGCTTTTTCAGGAGAGACTTACTAACAGATGTTCTTTCATGTTATACTCATATCTCTGTGACCCACTTTGGGGAGGGAGTACACAATTTATCTGCTTTGTATGATGCAAATGAAGTGAGAATTTGAAAAAATGGTGTCATGGACTTCTTCATATTTACTTTCTTAACCTTTCAAATTTTAATGGAAAGTAACCTTTTCCTTATTTTATGTTTAATTAAATCTCCCCCACTCTTCAAAGAAAACCATTTTTTTCTCTCCATAAAGTAAACTGGAGATTGCTATTGAACCTTCCTTCTCAATCAATAGCTCTTTTATATTCTTTTCTCAATCAGCAAATATAGTGCTTGATAAAGGTGGATTTATTGCATGAATGCTTATTATGTATTTACAGTGAAAATGCTTGTGTCTCAAAAGATATTACTCTAAAAACTTAATTTATCCTCGAATCAAAAGTTGATATTATTTAGATTTTATTGAATATAAAATAGAGTACAAATTAAAAGAGACAAAAATAGTTTCACAGTTGTAAGTTAAAAAAATTTTTAATTCATTTTTTAATAGTGCTTGTAATTTGGACAAAACTCTCCAATAAGAAGAAAAAGTTATTTTCTACTCTGGTTGAATCCCATGATTCTCTAAGGAGTCAAATCTGCCATTTACTTCAGATATGTATCATTATAAGACTTTCACAACATTCCTGCTTCTGCTCAGAAAACGTTTTGAGATGTACAATTTTACTGATGCTGTTAAAATGTTAGAATATTTTATCTCAATAAATTCACTTCTCTAATAGTATTCTTTCTAAAGAATAAAGCTTTGAATTTTCTTTTATTTGAGGCTAATGACAGAAACTGACCCATCACATTTATGGTAACTAACCTGTTCAGTTCAGTTGCTCAGTGGTGTCCTACTCTTTGAGCCCCCATGGACCGCAGCGTGCAGGCTTCCCTATCCATCACCAACTCCCGCAGCTTACTCTAACTCATGTCCATCGAGTTGGTGATGACATCCAACTGTCTCATCCTCTGTTGTCCCTTCCTCCTCCTACATTCAATCTTTCCCAGCATCAGGGTCTTTTCCAGTGAGTCTATTCTTCACATCAGGTGGCAAAAGTACAGGAGCTTCAGCTTCACCATCAGTCCTTCCAATGAATATTCAGGACTGACTTCTTTTAGGATGAACTGGTTGGATCCCCTTACAGTCCAAGGGACTCTCAGGAGTCTTCTCCAACACCACAGTTCAAAAGCATCAATTTGGTGCTCAGCTTTCTTTATAGATCAACTCTCACATCTGTACATGACTACTGGAATTAACCTGGTCAGTTCAGTCACTCAGTCATGTCCGACTCTTTGCGACCCCATGAATCACAGCACACCAGGCCTCCTTGTCCATCACCAACTCCCAGAGTTCACTCAGACTCACGTCCATCAAGTCAGTGATGCCATCCAGCCATCTCATCCTCTGTCGTCCCCTTCTCCTGCAGCCCCCAATCCCTCCCAGCATCAGAGTCTTTGCCAATGAGTCAACTCTTCACATAAGGTGGCCAAAGTACTGGAGTTTGAGCTTTAGCTTCATTCCTTCCAAAGAAATCCCAAGGCTGATCTCCTTCAGAATGGACTGGTTGGATTTCCTTGCAGTCCAAGGGACTCTCAAGAATCTTCTCCAACACCACAGTTCAAAAGCATCAATTGTTTGGCGCTCTGCCTTCTTCACAGTCCAACTCTCACATCCATACATGACTGCTGGAAAAACCATAGCCTTGACTAGACGGACCTTAGTTGGCAAAGTAACGTCTCTGATTTTGGATATGCTATCTAGGTTGGTCATGGCAAATATATGGGAAAACAGCGGAAACAGCCACCCTATTTTGATGCCAACACCTTATTGTGATAGGTTGTATCCTTGGTAAAGAAGGCTCTGCAACTAAATGTCTTAAGAGTTTTGTAATCGAGACAATGTTACCAAAGTTGAATGGGAAAGCTAAGCTCAAGCCCTTATATACAAATAATCATAGAAACAGAGAATTCTATTAAAAGGAAAAGAAAGAAATTATGAAAGAGGGACCAGGAAGGAAAGAGGCATGGTGAAAAACATGTACAAAGGTTGAAAAGCCAGATGCAAAAGAAAATACAGTCTAAAACCCTGACAAGTCATGTTCACCATTTCAATATGGAAATTAGGTCTATTAGGGGAAAATAACACATGAAATAAACTAGAAAAACACATTTGTTTCTCCCATACTTTTACTAAATGGTCACAGTGTACCAGAAACTATATGAGCATTAAAATAAAATGCGCCTGGCAGTTTTCAGATAATAGAAGGTATTTTAGCTGATATTTAAAAATCACAAGGTTTAACCTAGATGATTCAAACTAAAAGCTTTTATTTTCCAAAGGACAAATAACCCAGTCAGCTATATCCACAACAGCAATATACTTTATAAAGAGCTCCACTTAGCTAGTTTACTAACATTGGGCTTTGAATAACTGTTAACTACTCTTTCTTCATGCCTAGAAAGAAGTCTACTCATTTGATATTAATTTTTTAACCCTCTATATTTTCACTGAAGGTTATATTATTTGAAAAGCTTCAACAGATTTGAATATAATTGAAACTGAATAGTCTGAAGTCAAATAAGTGAAACCTTTATCCTAATTAAATTTCTTCCTAACTGATTTAGAAATGTGCATCAAACTAAATTAATTATTATAAACTAAAGAATGTCACTCACCATTTGGTGCTACAAACAACTGCAGTCATTAATCTGCAGTACACCCTGCAAGGAATTTCAAGGGTGAAAATCAGTAATGAGACATTCTGTGCTTGAGGAAATTAAGCAGAAAAGACTCTCTGATAGATATATTTTCAGGAGAAATTTTTATGAACCCAAATTCTTGCATCTTCTCATATTTAAGAAAGCAGTAAAATATGACCTGAGATATTTGTTCCTCATGACTAGATAAAGTCTTCTATCAAAATGTGTGGATGACAAAATCACATTCAACTCCTCCTCTCCACCACTTTTTCTGAACAGTTCCTCAGGGCTATCTGAGTGCCTGTCTCCCAAGCTATAGTCCTTAGTAAGAAACAAAATAAATTCAAATTACTGCTTTTACACTGTGTGTTTTTCCCAGTAGACTCCATTATTGTTAAGTTTAATAAAATCACAAAATAGATTATCCATGATAATTCACAACAGATTATCCTTGATAGTTTTGATTACCTATTATATACACAAGGCATTTTTATTTTATCAGCATAATCTGCTTACTTAGATTTAAGCCTGTCAAAGAGAAAAAATGTTTAGATGTTAACTAAGCTTAAGCTTTGCCTTGGCCTCCTACATAAAGATTAATTCTCATTCAAATAACCCCAACACACAAGTTCAAAAAAATTTTAACTCTGATCATTTATTCTTACAACTAAAAAAAAAATTACAATACTGTTCTTCAAGGACAATGATAATCATGAGGATGAACAGGCTCATTGCTAAGATGATTCTCACCTCTAATTATAGCAATGCAATGTGTGTATACATTAATATGGTTGTTTTACAGACTGCCCTCTGCTCAACAACTGGGATAATTCTTTTCCTTTTAGCTTTTGTAGTAAAGCAGTGAACCTCTTTTATAGTAAACCCTATGGCCTATAAAATCTCATCATTAGAAAAAAATGATTTCAAGTCCAGAAAAAGCACAATCAATAGTGCTAGCATACCAGATTTGACAACTGTCCACAGTTAGCACTTCTGTAATTTCCCTACACTCTTTGTCTCAACCAAGTGAAATATGAATTTTTCCTCTTCTGAAACTCAATATAAACTGTAGACCGAACTCACTAACATGAAAAGGTATTCCAAGCAACTGACAATTATTATCACTCCAGAATTAGAAAGGAAGAAATTTTTGCCAAAATAGCAAAACATGACTTACCTCGTTTATCACCGGTCTAAGGCATTTACAGTATACTCCATTCAGTCATCCCGATTTACTTCTGCAAATTTCACTATAAATCACACGCATTTAATGGAAACAATGAAAAGATACAAAAGAGATTTGTAGGTTTGAAAATCTGCAGGTAAATATATCTAGTGACATTCAGCACAGAAGCTCTTATCAACATCTTTTCAGCACAGATGTTTGTATACAGAAAAAAATTTTCATACTCATAGATAGGAGTGACAAAATAAATATGTTTTATGAAGCTTACAATGTACAGGAATTCAAGAAAATGAAAAGATAATCCAGTGGTAAGAAAAGAAGGAAGTGTGATGAAGGCAGATATTAAATATGGGGTATGCTGCTGCTGCTGCTGCTAAGTTGCTTCAGTCCTGTCCGACTCTGTGTGATCCCATAGACAGCAGCCTACCAGACTCCTCTGTCCCTGGGATTCTCCAGGCAAGAATACTGGAGTGAGTTGCCATTTCCTTTTCCAATGCATGCATGCATGCTAAGTCACCTCAGTCGTGACTCTGTGTGACCCTCTGGACAGCAGCCCACCAGGCTTCTCCATCCACAGGATTCTCTAGGCATGAGTACTTAAGTGGGCTGCCATTTATACTAAAGACTAAAATACAGAAGACTCACCATTTAGAAATAAACAGTGTCTTATGGAACATCAAGAAACCTAACAATAAATGACTGTCCTAATGACTGCAGTACAATTACCAACTCCATTCTCTTCTCTGGAGACATATTCTGTTCCTGACCTATCCACTTTCTTTACCCTGAAATACTCAGTTCTCCCCATGCTTTGTCATTCCTTCCATAGCTGTTCATTGCACATTTTTCATCGGTATCACTTTGAGTGTAATGGGATATTTTTGGACACTTAACAGAAATCGGTAACATAATTCTATTTACTTTGCAACTTCCACTTGAAATTCATATTCAAAGCACATTATCACAATATTCTGTCCTACCCATAATCCACAAAGATTGGGGCAGTGAAGCTGCAATAGCAAAGATTCAACGTTTCAGCTATTCCCTGTGATCTATGAAAGAAGCAGTGGGCTACACAATTCTCTTGCGGCTTGTGATAGCTCAGTCAGTTCAGTTCATTTCAGTCGCTCAGTCGTGTCCGATTCTTTGTGACCTCATGAATCGCAGCAATCCAGGCCTCCCTGTCCATCATCAACTCCCAGAGTTCACTCAGACTCACGTCCATCGAGTCAGTGATGCCATCCAGCCATCTCATCCTCTGTCGTCCCCTTCTCCTCCTGTCCCCAATCCTTCCCAGCATCAGAGTCTTTTCCAGTGAGTCAACTCTTCGCATGAGGTGGCCAAAGTACTGGAGTTTCAGCTTTAGCATCATTCCTTCCAAAGAACACCCAGGGCTGATCTCCTTCAAAATGGACTGGTTGGATCTCCTTGCAGTCCAAGGGACTCTCAAGAGTCTTCTCCAACACCACAGTTCAAAAGCATCAATTCTTCGGCACTCAGCCTTCTTCACAGTCCAACTCTCATACTTCCCTAAATTAACTACACTGGTGTTTTACACCAAAGATTATTAATGAGGGACTGTTTATATACGTTTCAACTTGGATGTATATAAAGATGTTGGGGTATATTTATACACTATTAGTGGTGATTTGCAGACCTTATAAAGTTTATCATCAGAAGCCCCAAGTTATCCATGAACTTAGGGTTAAGAACCCTGGCTGCAAGAAATGCTTAAGAGCATTCTCTGTCTACTTCCTCCCCCATCAGTCACCACTCAGAGCAGGAGCAGTCAGCTGTGCTGAGAGTTGCTTTCCACCTTGTCTACAAGCAGATGAATTATTGACTCCAGCCCCTCCAAGAAACTAGGAGGTGTTTTTGTTCTATGAGGTTTAATTTCAGTAAGTCAGTGAATATTTTCTCAGTAGTTTTTTTTTTTTTGATGTATGATTAATACCTATATTAAACATTATTGGGGAAGTCAAGAATAAAAATAGAAACTCTGAGATGTATATTTTCTCAGGAATGGACTCAAAGCATAACTGGGCATCAAAAAACCCTGTGGTCTCAAAAAAGTGAATAATGTCTTTATATACCAACATCTCATGGCAGATTTTCACTTTTAAAATTGGGTTTTATCATTGAAAACATGCTTTTCCTAAGCAAATATTCAGCACTGTATCAGAAATTTTAAGGATGAACCAGATAGTCATGAAACTCTTTCATTTTGACTGTATTGGCAGAGAATATTATTTTGCTAAAATGATTCTGATAGTGAACATTTTTCTTCCCTTGCTACATTTGTTTTGGAGATTTGAATTGTTCTTGCCTCCAAGTGTTACAAAGCACTATTATGCTCACAACAAACGTGACACTTGTCAACTGACTGGAGAGCTGATGGCAAGAAGCATACTTTTCATCCCAAGTTAAAAACTGCTTACTGCTGGCCCAAGCAGTCTTAAAAGTCACAATCAGCTGATGTGATGGGAAGAACACTGAATGTGGAGGTCAAGGACAAGGTTCATTTCCTGCCTTTTAGTGACTAGAGTTGTATGACCTTAGATAGTTAACCTATTTGAGGATATTTCTCATTTTAAGGTTGGCTATAATTATACCTGTCCTATATACAACACAGGGCTATTTTGAAGCTCAAATTAAATGATGAGCTAGATCTCCTGTCCCAGATATGAGGGAAAGAAAGAGAAGAATAAAAAACATAAAAGAGCAGATAACGTAAGTTAGAAATCTTTTCCAAATTATTACTTTCATGTTGGCTAGAGATTACCTTTGGAAGAAATGAAGGCCAAGAAATATTAAAAGAGGTTACAAGATAGCATCATTAAAGATTTGTGCTCTCTTTTAAAAACTAATTCTCCTTCCTACATCTTCATTTTCTGATCTGCTTGACTGAGGGGGAAATTTGCTGTCTCTAAAATGCGATGGACTGCAGAATAAGACTTTGCCCCATTTATAAAAAGTGCAAATAATTTCACTGTATGCATGGGAAAGAATTTTAGTTGATTTTATGCAGTTAGTTCACATTCTTATAAATTTCCTCTCTAGTAATTTGATAATTTTCAAAAATTACATAAGTTTTTGTGTGATTTTTTTTAACCAAGTGATAACAATAAGAGAATTACCGTTAATATTGTCTTAATACTATGTGACAGATACTGAGCTAAGTTCTTCATGTATTTTACATTATAGAAAACCAGGAATACCTATGATCTTGGTGTTTTTATTACTTGAAATATATACATGAAACAATGAAGCTTGTTCTCAAGTATTGAAACCTAGATGTGAATTCCCATGTGAATCCAAATCTTTCTGACCACAAAGCACATATGTATTTCTAAGTACTACTCACTGTATAAGAGAATAGTCATTAGAAAACAGTTCAGTTCAGTTCAGTTCAGTTGCTCAGTCGTGTCCAATTCTTTGCAACCCCATGAATCGCAGCACGCCAGGCTTCACTGTCCATCACCAACTCCCGGAGTTCACTCAAACTCATGTTCATCAAGTTGGTGATGCCATCCAGCCATCTCATCCTCGGTCGTCCCCTTCTCCTCCTGCCCCCAACTCCTCCCAGCATCAGAGTCTTTTCCAATGAGTCAACTCTCTTCATGAGGTGATCAAAGTACTGGAGTTTCAGCTTTAGCATCATTCCTCCCAAAGAAATCCCAGGGATGATCTCCTTCAGAATGGACTGGTTGAATCTCCTTGCAGTCCAAGGGACTCTCAAGAGTCTTCTCTGACACCACAGTTCAAAAGCATCAATTCTTCAGCACTCAGCTTTCTTCACAGTCCAACTCTCACATCCATACATGACCACTGGAAAAACTGTAGCCTTGACTAGATGGACCTTTGTTGGCAAAGTAATGTCTCTGGCTTTTGAATATGCTACCTAGGTTGGTCATAACTTTTCTTCTGAGGAGTAAGTGTCTTTTAATTTCATGGCTGCAATCAGCATCTGCAGTGATTTTGGAGCCCCCCAAAATAAAGTCTGACACTGTTTCCACAGTTTCCCCATCTATTTCCCATGAAGTGATGGGACCAGATGCCATGATCTTTGTTTTCTGAATGTTGAGCTTTAAGTCAACTCTTTCACTCTCCACTTTCATTTTCATCAAGAGGCTTTTTAGTTTCTCTTCAGTTTCTGCCATAAGGGTGGTGTCATCTGCATATCTCAGGTTATTGATATTTCTCCCAGCAAGATAAAATCTTTGTTCCTTAGGTGTTTACAATATAGATGAGGAAATTAAATGAGTATTCAAATGGTAAAACCAAAAGAAGATTTAGTTCAGTTCAGTTGCTCAGTCGTGTCCGACTATTTGCGATCCCATGAATCGCAGCACACCAGGCCTCCCTGTCCATTACCAACTCCCGGAGCCCACCCAAACTCATGCCCATCAAGTCAGTGATGCCATCCATCCGTCTCATCCTCTGTCATCCCCTTCTCCTGTCCCCAATCTCTCCCAGCATCAGGGTCTTTTCCAATAAGTACTCTATGCAAAGGAGAGTAATAGGAGCTAATATTTATTTTTCCAGCTTTATTTAGATATAATTAACATATATCATTGTGAAAGTTAAAGGTAAATAATGTGATAATTTGATATATGTATCTATTGTGAAATATTTACCACAATAAATTTAGTTAACACATCTTTTACTTCACATAATCTCACTTTTGTTGCTTTGCTGTTGTTATGGTGAGAACATTAAAGCTGTAGTCTCAGGGCAGTTTCAAGTGCACAATACAATATTGTTACCTGTAGTTATCACACTACTCATTAGATTCCCAGACCTTATTCATCTTGTAACTGAAAATGTGTACTCATTGACTAACATCACCTCACAGCCCTTGAAACCACCATTCTTCTCTGTTTCTGTGAGCTAAGTGCTTTCAGGTTTTACATAAAAGTGATATCATACTGTATTTATACTTCTCTGATTTATCTCACTTAGCATAATATTCTTAAGGTTCATTCTTATTATTACAAATGGCAGAATGTCCTTCTTCTTCTACTGCTTAATAACATATATATATGTGTGTATGTGTGTGCTTTAAGACCTGATAGTCAATGACTGTTTATATGATGCCAGTCCTGTACTTGGCACTCAACTCTCCCAGCAATCCTATGAGGTCAGTGTAACTGCCATCCCAGTTTTACAGATGGCAAGACTGAAATTTCAGACAGGTTATGTAATTTGTTCTAAGTTACACATGGAGGGAATAACAGTTTTGGGGAAAGCTCAGGCACAAAGACTCTGGGGGCATCTTGCTAACCAATAAGAGTAGCATAGAAGTCAGTGGAGAACAGAGTGTGAGTTAATAAATGTCCATTTACGGAGACAGAGATATCAGAAGATTTATGGTTTGAAAATATACAAATATATATTCACTGTGATATTGTGATATAATAAGAAATATATACTTTGGTGTTCATCCTCAGCTCATAGCCAGAGCTTCTAAATCCTTGGTAATTTCCTAAGTGGTGAAAGCACAAAAGCAACGTTTGTTCTAACATTTGATCTTTAACCCAAATATCTCCTAAATTCCTTGGAATTTGCTTGGTGGTAGGAATGTCTTTTGTTCTAATGAAGAAACACTTGGTGGCCTCCTGGATAGCTTCATGATGGAAGCTGGTCCCCAGAAATGCTAAGCCTGATTAGAAGCTTAGAACTTTAAGCTTCACACTCTATCCTCTGGGGAAGAAATGGAGATTGGTATAATTATCAATCATGCTATGTGAAATGGAGTTGCTCAATCGCTCTTTGTGACCCTGTGGACTGTAGCCTACCAGGCTCCTCCGTCCATGGGATTTTCCAGCAAGAATACTGGAGTGGGTTGCCATTTCCTTCTCCAGGGGATCTTCCTGATCCAGGGAGAGTCTGAAAAGCTTGCAGGTTGATAACATCCACATCTAGGAGGGCATTATACCCCGACTCCGTGACAATAGAGGCTCCTGTGCTTGGGGCCCTTCCAGTCCCTGTGCTGTTCACCTGTTTATCTGGCTGTCCATTTGTGTTCTTAAAATACCCTTCATAATGTGCTATCCTGTTGTTCAGTTTTAGTCATATCTGACTCTTTGTGACTCTCTGGCCTGTAGCCCACCAGGCTCCTCTGTCCATGAGAATTCTCCAGGCAAGAATACTGGAGCGGGTTGCCATCCCTTCCTCCAGTGGATTTTCCCAGTCCAGGGATTGAACCCACATCTGCATATCCTGAATTGTAGGCAGATTCTTTACTGCTGAGTCACCCGGGAAGCCCAGCTTTTGTAATACATTGGACACGATTGAAGTAACTTAGCAGCAGCAGCAGCAATCAATAAGTAAACTCTGTTCTAGGTTCTGTGAGATTGCTCTAACAAATTATCAAACCTCCCATTTATAGCCATACTAGGTTAACCTCCCATTTATAGCCAAGCCAGACAGAAATTCTGAGTCACTTGGGGACTTACTACTTTTGAAGTAGGGAGCAGTCTTGTGGGACTGAACCTTAATCTGTGGAGTCTGCCCTAACTTAAGGCCATTAGGGTCAAAATTGCATGGTGCAGAAAACCCATACATCTGATGTCAGAAGTGTCTGAGAGTAAAGAAAAAAGAAACTGCTTTCCCTACATTTGCACATCTATGCACAATAATGCATGCATATATAGAAATAACTTGAAAATTTGACTGCTTATCTAGGAATTATCTATCCAAAACTCCTGAAAAGATGTCAAAGAAATCAAATACTTTTGGCTGTGAAAATCCAAGTATGAATTTTGTAGCAGATAAACAAGAAATAATTTAGAAAACGTGACTAAAGTGTGAAACCACAGCGCACGTTACCTGATCCTTCCACAGACACCAAACCACTGTTCAGACCTCCAAGCACTGTCGTGCTATATGAAAAAGGGCCGGTTTTCTTCTGTTCAAATTGCCTCTGACTTTATATACACATCATCATGCCATGATCTCTGCTATGCTTTGAGAATAAAAGGTCAATGCCAACCAAGAAGAAAGGAAAGGGAGCTAGTCTTAATTTGAAAGAATTTCAGGGCCAAGTTTAGAATATTAAAATGTTCAGTCATGCCATATTAAAGTGAAGTTGCTGAAGTTTTACAAAAATGATACAGATAAAAGAAAATTCAGAGAAGTGTGTGGAAGATATGTGAACATGGACACGTGTGCTTACTGAGGCTGCAAGCAACAGATTGCAGTGTTATAGTTAGTGCTTTTTAACCACATTAGAAATAAATT
Organism: Nanger dama; assembly: GCA_917880005.1. Lineage (NCBI taxonomy): Eukaryota > Metazoa > Chordata > Mammalia > Artiodactyla > Bovidae > Nanger > Nanger dama. The sequence goes on along the minus strand of CAKJTW010000016.1, from coordinate 33,867,756 downwards.
TAGGTCCAACTGAAATCAAGAATACACACAATTAACATAAGCAAAATAAATGTGAAGAAATCAGCAAAACAGAGAATCATTTCTTTAAAAGCTACTTGTGCCCAATCTCCAACATGTTCCTCAAGGAAAATGTTAGCCCCAGTAACTAAACAGCATGCATGTGGAGAAACAAAACAAGTTAGTGTATAGTTCTTAAATCTTGACAGCCTCGATCTAAGCCATTATGAGTGATTTAGTGCTGACTTCCTAACTTAATCCTCAGGTAAACTACAATTCCATTATACATATATCCATATGTTCCATGATTTGAAAACTTCCACTGTAATATATCACTACTCTGTATAACAATTAGACTGTCCTTAGAGTGCTATGTCTGGATATCAGGTCAAATGCTTTCATTAGTTATATAATTTCCATTTATGTGGAATGTATCTAAGCAACAGTGGGGTGGTTGGACTAAATAATTTAAAGTTCCTTCCAAACCTGGTTTTCTGTGATGCTAATGGGGATGATATTTATAAACCAGAATGTACCTAAGAGGTTACTTGACTCTCAATTTAGTTATTCATAGCCTAATAGGAATGGAATCTTACAGAGACAAATTGTATATGTAGGACATTTTATTTTTATAAACTCTATTAACATACAGTTTTCTTTTATTATTACCCTATGAAATAAATAATACATGTATTACAAGAATCTCTCCATGGAGAGCCTCTTTGCTATTCATATAGATGACTAGTGGCAGACATGAGAGAAAACTCATGTTTCCTAAATAAAATTTTCATATTTTTCTTTTAGAATATGCTATCATTCTTATCTATGCTACTTTCAGCAGCTTTATGATCTCAGTCATTTCTCTGTGACCCACTCAGAGGACAGAAGACCATGAGGATGGAAAATTAGGTGCAATTAGAATAAAAAGAAACTAGGAGTTGAATTCTGTGCTTGTACCCATAAGGCACAAAATGAAATGATCAGACGTTGGTCCTCTCAACATGATCATCAGAGTCCCCCAAACTGAATGCCCTCCTCTGAACATGACCTTGACCAGAGAGCATTATCTGGGTTCCAATACCATCTGCAGGACCTCCAGTCATTTATGTCCTTCTACAAATAATTTCTCTCTATACTCAAGTCAGACACCGAATGAGTTGCAGTTATATATCTTTTGATTCTTACTCTGTTACTGGGAGTAATAAACTGAGAGCCATTGCCCTTAATGAACACAGTGATTCTAAGTTTAAATGTGGGGTCATTTAAGTAAATGTATGGAATACATTGTGACACTTACTTTTCAGGGGCTTCTCTTAGAGCTCAGTTAGTGAAGAATCCGCCTGTAATGCAGGAGACCCCGGTTCAATTCCTGGGTCAGGAAGATCTGCTGGAAAAGAGATAGGCTACCCACTCCAGTATTCTTGGGCTTCCCATGAGGTGGTTCAGCTGGTAAAGAATCTGCCTGCAATGCAAGAGACCTGGGTTCAATCCCTGTGTTAGGAAGATCTCCTGGAGAAGGGAAAGGCTATCCACACCAGTATCCTGGCCTGGAATACAGTCCATGGGGTCACAAAGATTTGGACACAACTGAGCAATGGTTTTTACAGTAATCATGTATGGATGTGAGAGTTGGACTGTGAAGAAAGTTGAGTGCCAAAGAATTGATGCTTTTGAACTGTGATGCTGGAAAAGACTCTTGAGAGTCCCTTGGACTGCAAGGAGATCCAACCAGTCTGTTCTAACGAGATCAATCCTGGGTGTTCTTTGGAAGGAATGATGCTAAAGCTGAAACTCCAATACTTTGGCCACCTCATGCGAAGAGTTGACTCACTGGAAAAGACTCTGATGCTGGGAGGGTTTGGGAGCAGGAAGAGAAGGGGACGACAGAGGGTGAGATGGCTGAATGGCATCACCTACTCAATGGACGTGAGTCTGAGTGAACTCTGGGAGTTGGTGATGGACAGGGAGGCCTGGTGTGCTGCAGTTGATGGGGTCGCAAAGGGTCAGACACGACTGAGTGACTGAACTGAACTGAACTGAGCAATTTTACCTCTCAAGTGATGTTAAATGATAACAAATTCTACTTTGAACCCCTTAATTTCCACAGCTATTAAATGAGGAAAATAATAACTACTAAATATCTAAAAACCCTACACTGATTTCCCCTGTCATAACAAGCTGAGTCTCCATAACTTCCATGGTCACACATGTTTATCATACCTCTTCCTCTTATCTCATGGGATTTGTTCAGATGATTTGTCATAGTTTCTTTGAAGGTATTTTGTAAATTACAGAGCTCTCTGTTACCTATTTTCAGAACTTAGGAAGCTGATTTGGCTTGTTGATATTGATATTAAAATCTGAATATTCTTCAGATTTGCACTTCTGTTTATGCACATGTTGCCAAGTTTTACCCTCACTTCACTCCAAAAGATTAAAAATGTGTTAGTTATCCCTCAGTCATCTATTTTAATACATTCATCTTTTAAGGCATTCCAAGGGTTTTATTTGAATTGTGGATTTGAGAAATGGTGATTTCAAAAGTACTGATGAAAAGCAGTTCATTTTTAAAATGAATTCACTGGATTCAGCAAATTGAATTGATTAAATTCATTGAATTATACCTTGTTCCTCTTCATAGACTTCAGTTTGCTTCTGAGAAATAACTGAAGATTTATTTTTGTGTCTAAATTGCAGGATTCTATGTTAGTAAGATAGACTGTGATGATTATTATTTCACTGGATATATGAGTATTCCTTATGGCAATTAGCAGGGAAAAAAACCCCACAAAATTTAAATTTATCAATGTCAAGTAACAGATTGACAAAAAGAAACATGTTAAACTAAAGCAATCTTTTTCTACCATCATCAAGGATCAATGTTTATAATCACCCACAACCCTGTAGCCTTATTTTATTGTCCTGAAATTAAAAAATAACAGTATTTCCTTCTTATGAGACTGAAAAAAATATGGTGTTAATGCTCTTCCCACCTATCTTAATGATAACATGTCTCTTCAGAATGTTTGTGAAAAAACTTGTAATATTATTTCTTTATGGTACTATTATATTTAATTTATTTCTACCTAGTAAATATATTAATAGATTTATGCCTATAAATTAATACTTGATACAGATCTGTTTAACTAGAAATTAAAATATTATTTCTGAAATAAAATGTAAGTTAAATTTTTATTATTTCTGATTTTTGCCATACGTTAGAGACTTTAGTCTATTTTCTCTCTTTCTCTGTTGTGTGAATTTACCATCTTCCTCTTCTCTTCTAAACATCAGTCTGCTTTCTCTGATAAACATTCTCCTCTAATAAATCCTCTAGCAACTTCTCATGTGACACTGAATGTAATACGTTACACAAGCCTGTAAATACATACTCCTGGGATTGTAAGTAGAAATAGCCTTGACTTAAGGTCACTTGTGACGTCAGCATTGCAATGTATTCCACAGATCCACCTAACTGTCTTCCATATCTAAACTAAGAATTGTGTGTTATATAAAGGGAATGGTCACAGACTGAGTGTCAAGAGAGGTGATCACAATCTAAGCAATGCATGGCCTTGGATAAGTCACCTCGCTTCTCTGTACTTACGTTTGTCTACCTACCATTTAGTTCTCCATTTCTTAAACTTTAGACTACTTAAGAATCACCCGGCAAATGTGTTTAAAATACAAATTTGAGGCCCTAATCCCAAAATATTCTACCTCAAAATACCTGGTCAGTTCAGCTCAGTCGCTAAGTCATGTGCAACTCTTTGCGACCCCATGAATCGCAGCACACCAGGCCTTCCTGTCCATCACCAACTCCTGGAGTTCACTCAGACTCACATCCATCGAGTCAGTGATGCCATCCAGCCATCTCATCCTCTATTGTCCCCTTCTCCTCCTGCCCCCAATCCCTCCCAGCATCAGAGTCTTTTCCAGTGAGTCAACTCTTCTCATGAGGTGGCCAAAGTATTGGAGTTTCTGCTTTAGCATATTCCTTCCAAAGAAATCCCAGGGTTAATCTCCTTCAGAATGGACTCGTTGGATCTCCTTGCAGGCCAAGGGACTCTCAAGAGTCTTCTCCAACACCACAGTTCAAAAGCATCAATTCTTCGGCGCTCAACTTTCTTCACAGTCCAACTCTCACATCCGTACATGACCACAGGAAAAACCATAGCCTTGACTAGACGGACCTTAGTCGGAAAAGTAATGTCTCTGCTTTTGAATATGCTATCTAGGTCGGTCATAACTTTTCTTCCAAGGAGTAAGCATCTTTTAATTTCATGGCTGCAGTCACCATCTGCAGTGATTTTGGAGCCTCCAAAAATAAAGTCTGACACTGTTTCCCCATTTATTTCCCATGAAGTGATGGGACCAGACGCCATGGTCTTAGTTTTCTGAATGTTGAGATTTAAGCCAATTTTTCACTCTCCTCTTTCACTTTCATCAAGAGGCTTTTTAGTTCCTCTTCACTTTCTGCCATAAGGATGGTGTCATCTGCATATCTGAGGTTATTGATATTTCTCCTGGCAATCTTGATTCCAGCTTCTGCTTCTTCTAGTCCAGCGTTTCTCATGATGTGCTCTGCATATAAGTTAAATAAGCAAGGTGACAGTATACATCCTTGATGTACTCTTTTTTCCTATTTGGAACCAGTCTGTTGTTCCATGTCCAGTTCTAACTGTTGCTTCCAGACCTACATACAGGTTTCTCAAGAGGCAGGTCAGGTGGTCTGTGATTCCCATCTCTCTCAGAATTTTCCACAGTTTATTGTATCCACACAGTCAAAGGCTTTGGCATAGTCAATAAAGCAGAAATAGATGTTTTTCTGGAAGTCTCTTGCTTCTTCCATAATCCAGAGGATGTTGGCAATTTGATCTCTAGTTCCTCTGCTTTTTCTAAAACAAGCTTGAACTTCTGGAAGTTCACGGTTCACCTATTGCTGAAGCCTGGCTTGGAGAATTTTGAGCATTACTAGCATGTGAGATGAGTGCAATTTTGCAGTAGTTTGAGCATTCTTTGGGATTGCAATAAAAACTGACCTTTTCCAGTCCTGTGGCCACTGCTGAGTTTCCAAATTTGCTGGCATATTGAGTGCAGCACTTTCACAGCATCATCTTTCAGGATTTGAAATAGCTCAACTGGAATTTCATCACCTCCACTAGCTCTGTTCGTAGTGATGCTTTCTAAGGTCCACTTGACTTCACATTCCAGGATTTCTGGCTCTAGATTAGCACTCACACCATCGTGATTATCCAGGTCATGAAGATCTTTTTGTACAGTTCTTCTGTGTATTCTTGCCGCCTCTTCTTAATATCTTCTGCTTCTGTTAGGTCCAGACCATTTCTGTCCTTTATCGAGCCCATCTTTACATGAAATGTTCCCTTGGAATCTCTAATTTTCTTGAAGAGATCTCTAGTCTTTCCTATTCTGTTCTTTTCCTCTATTTCTTTGCATTGATCACTAAAGAAGGCTTTCTTATCTCTCCTTGCTATTCTTTGGAATTCTGCATTCAGATGCTTATATCTTTCCTTTTCTCCTTTGCTTTTCACTTCTCCTGGGAAATTAACAAGTATCTCAGGTAATTCTGATCTAGAAAGTACAGTGGGTGTTTTTGTTTGCCTTTAATTTTTACATTTATAATTGCCTGTCCTTGGCATCTTATATATGAAATCACTCATATATAATTTGGCAGGGTGGTCTGACTTTTTGCACTCAACACAATGCTTTTAGTATTACGTCATGGTATTATACTGGTTGTTATTTTTATTTAAGTCCTCTGTTTTATTTACATTTAAAGTCTGTTTCTTATAAATAGCACATAGTTGAATCTTGCTTTTTATTCAGCCAAAGAATATCATCTTTTTAATTGGAGTGTTAGAGAATTTTTAATCCAAACAAAATTTATAAGTGAGATTCCTGTAGTCAAATTTTGGTAAATGTATAAAAATATACCAAAACCGTATCCAGTTGTCTGTATATTCTCCAACATGGTCCATTTTCTGACCATGTTGACATATCAGCTTAAAATTCCTGAACAATCAGCTGGTTAAAAAGACAGCACTTAGTATATATATACATTCACAAATTGGGGTTGGTTTTACACTGGTTTCATAGGTTTCATTATGAAATGCAAGCACATAAAACCTTCAAAACACATATTGTTTTAAAAAGAGAAGAAATAGAAAACACTAAGCAAGCAAGTATTTAAGTCAGGTGAACAGATACAGTTGTCAACTAAACTCCAAGGACTTTATTTTAAAAGTATTGTGTTAGAAAAAGAAAGATGAATTTTAGTGAAATAATGTAGCACAAGGTAAAATACCCATATGGAGAGAGAAGAGAAAAAAAAATCGTTACTTCCATTAGAATTATTTCAACCAAGAAGAAACACAATAGAAATGACTTTTCGAAAGTTATAACAGACTCTAATTTCTTGGAGTAGTTATTAACTATCTACCAGAATTAGTGATTAATTATACATATAGGATTATGTTTAAATCCTTTGTCTAATATATTAAATCTTTAGTTTGAAAATGACAATATTCCACTCCATTTTGTTTAGGACTGTCAAATTTACTAAGTATCAGCACAAGGCTTCTATTAGCCAATATGTTCAACAATGTTTGCAAACTGTTTTTCTAAATCCTCAATATCTTTGTTGTTATAAACAAAGAAAGCATTTGAAGGGGATTAGAAATATGTGAGTGAATTACCATTTAAATAAAGTTGATTCAGCCCAGAAGGGACAATAGAAAAGCTTTCAGTCTTGGTAAATCCACTTTAATGTCAGTAAACAAATGGCCCAAGGTTGCTTTATCTGGTTCTGGCTGTAAAGGGTGGCATGCAAGAGACAAGACTGGGAAAATAGTCTTTTTCTGTATTGCAGCCAGCTAAAGAGAACCGACTTCAATTCTTTGATTGTGTGCCAGTGTGCTCTCAGCTCCTTCACTTAAATGTCATCTGTTTGTGTAATATCATAACTGAATTCACCCATCTATTTTAATTTATTTAAATGTGGTTTTCACACATAGACTCAATTTCTTCTTTAAATGGTTATGATAAACATCCCCAAACTGGCATTATAAATGACTACAGTGGAATTTTAATTGTATTATTTACAGATTCAAAATCTATTACTCTTCTTAATGATTTAAATTGAAGTAACTAATGTTCACACTATTAAATGATTTGCACACTGCCTGGACCATTCAACATTTTTCCTATATGTGTTCCAAGTATTCACCTCTGCAAAATGATGAAATGTATTTATTTTAAAGCATAAATGTTATGAGAATCAAGGAAATTAAAATTTACAGTTGATGGAATTAATGCAACAGTGGTTGATATGGTAGCTCTTGATGCTTCCTAGGTGGTGCCAGTGATAAAGAACCTGCTTGCCAATACAAGAGACATAAGAGACGTGGTTTTGATCCCTGGGTCGGGAATATCCCCTAGGGGTAGAAATGGCAACCCACTGCAGTATCCTTGCCTGAAGAATCCCATGGACAGAGAATCCTGGCAGGTTACAGTTCTTGGGATTGCAAAGAGTTCAACACAACTGAAGCGACTTAGCACACATGCCTGCAATAATACCAAATCGCTGTATCTGACCCTTATAATAATGAGATACTACCTAACAAGTGGTTCATCATGTGACTCACGGCTATGCATCAACTCTTGAATGTGCTTTGTTCCCATTACTTTTCACAACTGTATAAAATTAAGTACAATTCTTATCACCTATTGTATAGTTAAATAAATGGAGGCACAAAAATAGTTCTATTATTTGAAGCAAATTGAAGCTTTGGATTTAGATAGCTGGTCTCTAGAGCACATACTGCATAATATAGGCATAAGGGTATTTACTTCAAGTGCCTGACACATAATGAGATCTCAAAAATTATTTGCTATGTTCAACAGATTTTAAAAGATCTTTCAAAATTTCTCAATCAGTTTGGTTTGGTATTTCTTATCTTGGGGCATCTAGATTAAAATCAACCAATTGTAGTTAGGATTATACCATTACATTGGTTTTGTTACTTTAAGTTAATCACTGATTTTCGGATATAAAAGTGTCTGCACCGAAGAAATGGTTCTTTTCCCCTTTATTTAACAGAACTTTTAATGTTGGAATAATTTTGATTTACAGGAATGCTGCAAAGATAGTACACAGTTCCCTTACACTGTTTGTCTTGCTTCCCCTAATGCTCTCGCATAACTGTGGTGCACTTGTTAAAACTGAGTAAATAACATCGATTCAGTGCTATTAACTTAATTATGTCCATTATTTGGATTTCATGGTGCTTTCACTAGTATCCTCTTGGTTCACTAGGAGGCAACTCAGGATTCAGCATTGCCTTCTTCTCTGATCTGTAAGAGTTTGTCAGTCTTTTCTGTCTTCCACGGCCTGGACATTTTTTAATGATACTGATCAGGTGTGTTGAAGAATGTCCCTCAGTTTGGTTTGCCTGGTGTCTCCTCAGGATTAGACTAGAGTTATCGGTTTAAGGGAAGAATACCAGAGACGTGAAGTGCACTCTAACTCATGACATCAAATCGGGAGTACATACATGATATCAAAAAATTATTGTGAAAGATGTTAAGCTTCATTAAAGTCATGGTTGCCAGGGCCAGGTTTCTGGCAGATTTACATATTCATGACTTGTTATGATTTGCTTTTCTGTCTTCTTGATTTCTCTCATTGTCTTTCAGATGTAAATAGTGCATTCTTTAAAAGGACAAAGAATCCTTGCAGAAGAATTTTATGTAAGGTATATAGATACTCTCCCTTTCAGGAAGGGTAAATTAATTCTCCACTTGAGTGTGGATTACATTTAGTTATCTCAATCCCAAAGAATAAGGTATGACAAGGGAAAAGGGATAAATTTACAGTGGAGAAATCTGGCAATTTGGACATCTGGCCTGGGCTGTTAGAGTGGCCCTTTCCATCATTTAGGCATTGAACAGATTTTCCAGCTCTCAGTTCCCAAGAATCTGGAAAATAAAATCTATTCTCTCACATTTCACCACATTATTTATTGCTTTCTAAGATCAATTGTACAGAAAAATCTTCTTAAAGTCTTTCATCCCTGTTATGGGTAAGATGTCTAAAAGAAGAAAGCAAAATTAGGGCAGAGGAAAAAAGAGATAAGCTAAGGGTGTGAGATATCACTTTATTTAAGTCTAACCTTGCCTGATCCACAGGGGACTCTGGAACATAGGTGAATCACTTTGAGGTAAGGTAAGGCCTTTAGGACCTCCAGATCACTGATTTATTCTGTGACTTCCTGAGTGGCATGGCTGGCTCCTGTCAACCAAAGCTAACTCTCTGGAGCAGGAAGGCTCATTTCCTTGGAGTAGCAAGCCACTAACTGCCATCATGCACAAATAGCTGATGAATGGGGATACTGAGCTGGAAAAGCAGGATATAGGTGGGAAACCAACAGCATCCATTACATTGTACACCCCATCTCTCAATCCAAATGACCAAATATTTACAGAGAATAAATTATAGTCTGTATGCAAGTTACTATAGTGACTATCATGCACTTGCTTTTATTTGATGTATAGCTTCAAAATTTAAGAAGAGATGTGCATGATATCCTACACATTAATAACAGCCTTCCTTTCCTTTGTCCGTTTTTTTTTTTTTAATTGATTTTTAGTTTGGAAGATGGTCTGTCTTCTTCCCATGAGGAAAATAGATTACCTATTTCAAAAGATATGGCCAAAATAATAAGATAACATTTTAGAAAGCAAATTAAGATCTCATGATTTCCAGGGGAAAGCCTCCAAAGCAATAATACATACATTTTCACAATCTCTAGAGCACCAAGGACAATACATAATTCTTTATGTGAAAAGCAAATTCTATGCTTTTCCTGTGTAAATGGCATGAAATTACCCTTATAAATAGAGGATCTGATAGCAAAAGGAAGTCAAGTTTGCTTAAACTAAGCATTCAAGATAGATGGCTCAGCTTTAAAAGAACTCAGAAAGCAAGGTCTTCAGACAACAAGTGCATGAACAGCCACCAGTGCATATCTTGTGACTGAAGAAATGTATAAAGATCTGTTGTACAATCATAAATCAACCCTTTGGAGAAAACAGGAGGTGTCAGAGACTATAAACTGGGTCAGATGCAGAATATAAATTCTATCACTTCTGCGTCAGTGGTTCAAATCCAGAAAAGCTTACAACACAGAGATGGGCAGAGGGTCTCAAAAGTTTTGCTGAGAGTAAAATGTTAAAGCAGCCTAATAAAACTGGAGTGACACCATCCATCTTAAACAAGTATTCATGTTTTTCTGAGCATAGAGGAAAAAAGAAAAACAAAACTGATTTTCGAGTAAAAGGTGCTGGCACTAACTAGCATTTATTTTAAAGTTTTAAACGCTGGAAGGATAGAAAATATCTCAAAGTTTTAAAGAAGTAACTAAATTTATGCCAAAATTAATAACATCTCCAATAAGTGTAGAGACCATATATGATTAGCGTTGTGTCCATATGACCTACCCAAGGACTAGAAATGTGGAATATATTTCACTATCTGTGGAGTGAATTAATCTGTGACTAAATGAATAAAAATCTACCAGGTAGCTGGAGAAGCATCATCCTTTCTTCTGCCCGATAAATGTAAAGAGCCACAGTGCTCAGCAGGCCTGGGTCTCCATCCAGCCCCTGCTAATAGCTACCTCTGTGACTTTAATCAACAGCCTTAATCTCATGTAGCCTTCTCAGTCCAACTGTAAGATAAGTTATTCAAAAGGAGATTAAAGGTCTTTAGCAAATCTCAATTTCTAAAGATTTTCTCTTTAACTATAGCTATTATCTTAATGCCTAGAAGGGACACTATAAGGAAGCTATGAGAAACAGCACTGTGAAGTCATCAAGGACATGGACTTGGAATTCAGATGGGGAGACAGACATGATTTCAGCCTCATTCATGTCTACCACTTTCTAGCCTTAGGATCTCGAGCTGCTATTCCATAATTCTTCATTCATAAAATTCTGATGTAATGATTAAATAATTTCATTAAAAAGTATTAATTTTGGCCATCTCATGCGAAGAGTTGACTCATTGGAAAAGACCCTGATGCTGGGAGGGGTTGGGGGCAGGAGAAGGGGACGACAGAGGATGAGACGGCTGGATGGCATCACCGACTCGATGGTCATGAGTCTGAATAAACTCCGGGAGTTGGTGATGGACAGGGAGGCCTGGTGTGATGGGATTCATGGGGTCGCACAGAGTCAGACATGACTGAGCAACTGAACTGAACTGAATTAATAAAATAATTAACATAATTCCAGGCACATAGTGTTACTATGGTTATAGTCAGTTTGAGAGAGTAAGAAGTGCTCCTCAATACCATCACCACCCTACTTGTTTTCCTAACATCAGATACTTTTTCCCTTTTAGCTTAGCAAACAACTGTAGTCACATGAATACAATGTTCTGAGAAAAGAAACAAATCATTTGGATGCGGTCCTCAAGTAGAATTGAGGAAAATTAACAAAATCCACCAGGTTCTTGTCACCCTTTTTTCTCTTTCTTCCTCACGTACACGCACACATATGCATAGGCAGAATATTTGATGATAGGGGGTGGGGGAGCCCCCGTTGGTTCGGGTAGGGTAGGGGCCTGCCGCTCTTGGATGGTGTGACCATTCCCAGATAAAAAATAAAGATTTTTATGTCCAACACTGTTCTCCAAAAACAAACAAACAAGAAGCTGTAGAAGTCACACACATTTTACTGAAAGAAAAATGCTTTTAAGTATTACATGGTTTTAAGGTTTGCTGTTGTAGTAAAGGTGCATTGGCTTGTGTACTTGTTATTTGAGCTCATTCACCAAATATTTCCTGGTTCCTATTTCTAATCATATATAAGTTTATTAGTCAAGGTTCTCCAGAGGAACAGAATCCATAAGATACAGAGTTTTATATATATATATATATAGATAGATAGATAGATAGATAGATAGATATAGATATATAGATATATATAGATATATTGATATATTGATATATATACACATATACACCAAATATATATATATATATATATATATAACACACACACACACACACACCCCCAAAAAAGATTTATTAAAGCTATTGATGCATGTGACTATAAAAATAGTCCCATAGTCTGCTCTCTGCACACTGGAACCCCAGGAAAGCTGGTGGTGTGGTATAAGGCCTGAGAGCCAGAGAGTGGATAGTGTAGATTCCAGCCCCAAACCCAAAGACTAGGGGCCAAGAAGATCAAAGGCAGGAGCATATCAGTGTGTGACCTACTGCAGCCAGGCAGGAGGCCAATGTTACCTGCCTCTGCCTTGCTTCCTTCAGGCCCCTGGTGGACTGGATGATGCCCTCCCACTCTGGGGAAAGCCATATGATTTACTCAGTCCATCAATTCAAATACTAATCCCCTCAAAAAAAACACTCTCACAAACAAATTCAAAAATAATGTTTAACTAGATATCTGGGCATCCTTTGGCCGAGTCAGACTGACATATGGAACTAACCACCAGCATAAGCTCACATTTCCTGGACTCTCCTAATGGTTGGTGGGACCATGAAATTTGATGGGGTCATTATTGTGAGTGAAAGTGATGTATGTTGCTCCTCAGTTAAAGCATTTAATTGCCAGCTCAAAACCCCTTGGAGCTCTCTTTTCTTCTGCCAGTCATCAGCAGTAGATCAGCACTGTCCCATAGAATTTTCTGCAAAGATGGAAATGTTCTCTGTATTGTCCAATATATTAGCCAGTAGCCACAGTACATTGGGCTACTGAGGACTAGAAACATGGATAGTGTGACTGAGGAGCTGTGTATTTTATTTCATTTCATTTCATTTCATTTTAACCAATTTAAAGTTAAACAGCTACACGTGCCTGGAGGCTATTATATTGGACAGCAGATTGCTAGGTACTGACAACTCTCTCAACCTGGGTCCTAAAGTGAGGACAATGCAGAGCAGAGCACCCAGACACACAGCAATGGAAATGTGCTGAAAGAAAGAAATAAAACTTGTATGAGTCATTAAGCGCGGGCAGCTGCGACTGGCGCACTGAGCGCAACTGAGAGGAGCTACCCCACATCTGAGGTCAAGGGCAGCGGCTGAGAGTGCAAGACTGCAACTGCACAGGAATGGCTGAGAAGAGCTACCCAGTGTACAAGGCCAGGGAGGCCGGGAGGAGCCCCCCGCGACCGAGGCAGGGCGGTGGCCGGGAGGAGAAACCCCACATCCAAGGAGTGGTGGCTGCGTGGGCGCAGGAGGGCCTAGAGGAGCTACTCCATGATGGAGGTCAGGAAGGGCGATGGTGAGGAGATACCCTTCCTCCAAGGTAGGGAGCAGCGGCTGCGCTTTGCTGGAGCTGCCGTGAAGAGACACCCCACGCCCAAGGTAAGAGAAACCCAAGTAAGATGGTAGGTGTTGCAAGAGGGCATAAGAGGGCAGACACACTGAAACCATACTCACAGAAAACTAGTCAATCTAATCACACTAGGACCACGGCCTTGTGTAACTCAATGAAACCAAGCCATGCCTGTGGGGCAACCCAAGATGGGTGGGTCATGGTGGAGAGGGCTGACAGAATGTGGTCCACTTGAGAAGGGAATGGTAAACCACTTCAGTATTCTTGCCTTGAGAACCCCCATGAACAGTATGAAAAGGCAAAATGATAGGATACTGAAAGAGGAACTCCCCAGGTGAGTAGGTGCCCAACATACTACTGGAGATCAGTGGAGAAATAACTCCAGAAAGAATGAAGGGATGGAGCCAAAGAGAAGACAATACCCAGCTGTGGATGTGACTGGTGATAGAAGCAAGGTCTGATGCTGTAAAGAGCAATATTGCATAGGAACCTGGAATGTCAGGTCCATGAATCAAGGCAAATTGGAAGTGGTCAAACAGGAGATGGCAAGAGTGAACGTTGATATTCTAGGAATCAGCGAACTGAAATGGACTGGAATGGGTGAATTTAACTCAGTAGACCATTATATCTACTACTGAGGGCAGGAATCCCTCAGAAGAAATGGAGTAGCCATCATGGTCAACAAAACAGTCTGAAATGCAGTACTTGGATGCAATTTCATAAATGACAGAATGATCTCTGTTCGTTTCTAAGCCAAATCATTCAATATCACAGTAATCCAAGTCGATGCCCCAATCAGTAATGCTGAAGAAGCTGAAGTTGATTGGTTGCATAAAGACCTACAAGACCTTTTAGAACAAACACCCCTCAAAAGATGTCCTTTTCATTATAGGGGACTGGAATGCAAAAGTAGGACATCAAGAAACACCTGGAGTAACAGGCAAATTTGGCTTTGGAATGTGGAATGAAGCAGGGCAAAGACTAATAGAGTTTTACCAAGAAAATGCTCTGGTCATAACAAACAGCCTCTTCCAACAACACAAGGGAAGACTCTACACATGGACATCACCAGATGGTCAAGACCGAAATCAGACTGATTATATTATTTGCAGCCAAAGATGGAGAAGCTCTATAGTCAACAAAAACAAGACCAGGAGTTGACTGTGGCTCGGATCATGAACTCCTTATTACCAAATTCAGACTTAAATTGAAGAAAGTAGAGAAAACTGCTAGAGCATTCAGGTATGACCTAAATCAAATCCCTTATGATTATACAGTGGAAGTGAGAAATAGATTTAAGGGACTAGATCTGATATACAGAGTGCCTGATGAACTATGAACTGAGGTTCATGACATTGTACAGCAGACAGTGATTAAGACCATCTCCATGGAAAAGACATGCAAAAAAGCAAAATGGCTGTCTGGGGAGGCCTTACAAATAGCTATGAAAAGAAGAGTAGCAAAAAGCAAAGGAGAAAAGGAAAGATATTCCCATTTGAATTCAGAGTTTCAAAGAATAGCAAGAAGAGATAAGAAAGCCTTCTTCAGTGATCAATACAAAGAAATAGAGGAAAACAACAGAATGGGAAAGACGAGCGATCTCTTCAAGAAAATTAGAGATATCAAGGGAACATTTCAGGCAAAGATGGGCTCTATAAAGGACAGAAATGGTCTGGACCTAAAAGAAGCAGAAGATATTAAGAAGAGGTGGAAAGAATACACAGAAGAACTGTATAAGAAAGATCTTCATGACCCAGATAATCACGATGGTATGAGCACTCATCTAGAGCCAGACATCCTGGAATGTGAAGTCAAGTGGGTCTTAGAAGGCATCACTAGGAACAAAGCTAGTGGAGGTGATGGAATTCCAGTTGAGCTGTTTCAAATCCTGAAAGATGATGCTGTGAAAGTGTTGCACTCAATATGCCAGCAAATTTGGAAAACTCAGCAGTGGCCACAGCACTGGAAAAGGTCAGTTTTCTTTCCAATCCCAAAGAAAGGCAATGCCAAAGAATGCTCAAACTACTGCACAATTGCACTCATCTCACATGCTAGTAAAGTAATGCTCAAAATTCTCCAAGCCAGGCTTCAGCAATATGTGAACCATGAACTTCCAGATGTTCAAGCTGGTTTTAGAAAAGGCAGAGGAACCAGAGATCAAATAGCCAACATCCACTGGATCATCGAAAAAGCAAGAGAGTTCCAGAAAAACATCTACTTCTGCTTTATTGACTATGCTTTATTTGACTGTGTGGATCACAATAAACTGTGGAAAATTCTGAGAGAGATGGGAATCCCAGACCATCTCACCTGCCTTTGAGAAATCTATATGCAGGTCAGGAAGCAACAGTTAGACCTGGACATGGAACAACAGACTGGTTCCAACTAGGAAAAAGGAGTACATCAAGGCTGTATATTGTCACCCTGCTTATTTAACTTCGATGCAGAATACATCATGAGAAATGCTGGACTAGAAGAAAGACAAGCTGGAATCAAGATTGCTGGGAGAAATATCAATAACCTCAGATATGCAGATGACACTATCCTTATGGCAGAAAGTGAAGAGGAGCTAAACAGCCTCTTCATGAAATTGAAAGTGGATAGTGAAAAAGTTGACTTAAAGCTCAACATTCAGAAAACTAAGATCATGTCATCCAGTCCTATCACTTCATGGGAAATAGATGGGGAAACAGTGGAAACAGTGTTACTTTATTTTGGGGGTCTCCAAACTCACTGCAGATGGTGATTGCAGCCATGAAATGAAAAGACGCTTACTCCTTGGAAGAAAAGTTATGACCAACCTAGATAGCATATTCAAAAACAGACATTACTTTGCTGACTAAGGTCCATCTAGTCATGGCTATGGTTTTTCCTGTGGTCATGTATGGATGTGAGAGTTGGACTGTGAAGAAGGCTGAGTGCGGAAGACTTGATGTGTTTGAACTGTGATGTTGGAGAAGACTCTTGAGAGTCCCTTGGACTTCAAGGAGATCCAACCAATCCATTCTGAAGGAGATCAGCCCTGGGTGTTCTTTGGAAGGAATGATGCTAAAGCTGAAACTCCAGTACTTTGGCCACCTCATGCGAAGAGTTGATTCATTGGAAAAGACTCTGATGCTGGGAGGGATTTGGGGCAGGAGGAGAAGGGGACGACAGAGGATGAGATGGCTGGATGGCATCACTGACTCGATGGACGTGAGTCTGAGTGAACTCCAGGAGTTGGTGATGGACAGGGAGGCCTGGCGTGCTTTGATTCATGGAGTTGCAAATAGTCGGACATGACTGAGCAACTGAACTGAACTGAACTGATGAGTCATTGGGACTTTGGGCCTATTCCTTATCATAGATAGCTTAGCTCTTTCTGTTAAATATGCGTTGTCTTTTGGCTCTTTCTATTCCTCTAAACTAGGTAAGCTACCCACAGGCAGATTCTTGGCAGACACGTTACTAATGAGTGATGCTATCCCTGCTATAGTTGACTGGTCCAAAAGTAGACAGCTCATTTAAGGTGGGCTAGTTAGAGTCTCTTGAAACTGTAAAGACAGTGAGACTGGATTCTATCAGCAGGTAAACCATTATGCACAACCTCTTGAATTTGCTATTATTCTTGACCTTTATTGTCAGTCGTCCGCCCCCTCCTCCACCTCTTTGGATTCAATAAGGTAAGTCAGTATCTTCTAATAGACTCTCCTTTTTCTACTTTGACATTAGGAATTAATACCAAGGAACACAGATTTACATGTATGTAATAAGGAAAACCAACTTGAAAATTGACAAGAAACTGGCTTAGCTAATGCTTTTCAGAATGTTAAGAAAGAAGGAGATAGAAGCTTTGTAATGGCATTGTGATTTATTATCCTTTCTGATAGATTTATTCAGCAAATATATATTTAGTATTTTATATATATATATTTGGACTTCCCAAAGTGTTGCTAGTGGTAAAGAACCCAACTGCCAATGTAGGAGACAGGATACTTGGGTCCCATCCCTGCGTTGGGAAGATCTCCTGATCCCCTGGAGAAGAAAATGGCAATCCACTCCAATATTCTTGCCTGGAGAATCCCATGGACAGAGGAGCCTGGTGGGCTACAGTCCATAAGGTTACAAAGAGTCGGACATGACTGAAGCGATTTAGCACAACACAGCATATTTATATATATATACATTTACATATACATACATATATATTTAACCTGGATTCTGTGCTAGATACAAAGGATTCAGTAGAAAACAAAATAGATAGGTCCCAGTCTCCACTGCATGTATAGAGTACAAAGAGTTTTGAGTGCTTCAGTGGAATCAAGTGTCTTTCATTTCTATAGTCTGTGCGTGGAGCCCGCCTCCCTCCCAGCGTGTTGGGAAGTATTCTATCATAGGTGGCTGAGACAACAACAAAGGCTCTCCACTCTCTCTGATACCCTTTTCCTGTGCTTAAATAAATTCCAGCAAATTCAGGGATTTAAATTTGGTTATAAACTGAAAATCTACTAACATATTTTAAGCTTACTAGCTTTCCCCAGGCATTCACAGGTAACTAATTATTATCTTAAGAGATCAAAATAGTATGATTTCCTGATTACAAACTATCTCACCAGCAGGAGACAAAAATAATAATAACAACTATGATACATGGACAGCAACATCATTAACTCTTCCTTGATTTTTAGCCAGGCAGTACATTGAGGACTTGGATATATTTGTCATTTAATCCTTATAACTGTCCAAAGTAGCTATTATTGTCTCCATTCTATAAATTAAGAAATTGATATAAAGCTACAAGGAGAGGGACTCAGGACCAAAACTTAATTATATCTGATGTCAGACCCTTTGTTTCTAATCACTGCCTCCCTCCCAAAACAAAGAAAAGCTCAACAATCAAAGAATAGTGACACCACACTGACCTCCAACTTCTTGCATGTGTGATGGTTTAAACTTTTGAAATAAAATATTTCTATTTTTTCATTCTGATTCTGTAATTGTTGTACTTTAACATATTGATGTGTTTTAAGGTTACTAAACACAGAGTTTTTGCTATAATCAGTCTTCTTTCCTGGTATTTTCGTTGAAGCCTGGGATTGATCGAGAATCAATATTTAAAAACCAAATTACTTCAGTGGTTATACTCACAGTGAAAATTTGGGGCAGGGTAGAAGTAATCAACCACTACAGTCTCCAGAATATGTGCATGGTTTTGTCTATTTAAAACAAACTCAAAGCCTGTGACATTCAGCTTCCTAATATGTGGCCAGTTTCAGTTCAGTAAATTAATTTTAAATAGTGAAAAATAAAATTTCTGATGGTAAATACCAGATGGTAGAAGATAAATACTAGAAACTGTGACATACAAACAGAAACACACAGTAATTCCACCCAATAACTGTAAATGGTATCAATCTTTGCCTTCTTTTATAGGTAATAAGCACAGTGTTGTATTAAATGTTAGTTAAAACAATTAACAATCTCTCTGAAGACTTGCTATAAAAATCATCTATTAGAAAATAATAAATATACAATATATTGTGAAGATTAAAATCTAGAAAAATTGCAATGTGGAAGAAACTAATTTGCCCACATTACTGACAGATAATCAGATCTTACTAATTAAGCAAAATAAAGAATATTTTTTCTCATAAATATAGAAATGTTATTTGAAAAAAATTTGTATAAGCTTTAATGGAATACCACCAATAGTGCATGATGCCATCTTTCCAAAGATGAATTTAGAATTAAGAAATTTTTTGGTTTGAAGATAATTGCAATTTTAATGAATAAATGAATAAAATTGATCTCCATATTATTCCAGTGATTATCTGTTTTTAGGTACATAAGGAAACAAGCTTAAATTTGAAAAGTTTTTTTCAGAAAACACTATAATTCAATAGTATTAAGTGGGATAATAGTAAATGAAACTAGTTTCTTTTATTTCTTTTATTTTTTTAATTTTTATTTATTTATTTATTTTTTAAAATTACAATACTGTATTTGTTTTGCCACACATTGACATGAATCAGCCACAGGTGAACACAATCTCCCAATGCCGAAACCCCCTCCCACCTCCCACTCCACATCATCTACCTGAATCATCCTGTGCACCAGCCCCATGCATCCTGCATCCTGCATTGAACATAGACTGGTGCTTCGTTTCTTACAAGAAAGTATACATGTTTCAATGCCATTCTCCCAAACCATCCCACCCTTTCCCTCTCCCTCAGAGTCCAAAAGTCCATTCTATACCTCTGTGTCTCTTTTGTTGTCTCACATATAGGGTCATCATTACTATCTTCTAAATTTCATATATATGTGTCAGTATACTGTATTGGTGTTTTTCTTTCTGGCTTACTTCACTCTGTATAGTTTCTTTTAAAACTATGAGACATTATATATGATAACAAATTTTTAGTGTTTAGTCTATATCTCAGTATTCATAGACATATAAAAATTCAATATATTTTTATTCTATCAAATTCACTAATTTATTTGAAAGTATATATTTATATCTAGCTTCAAAAAGACTTCAAAATTGCCTATACATTATTCTAGTTAGATTATATTTTGCTTTAAAAAGATGAAGGCTAACCATTTTTCAAATTTTTTTCCTTCTAATTTTATTTTCTTTTGAAATTTTTAACACCAAAAACATTTTGTATTGGGGTATAGCCAATTAACAATGTTGTGATAGTTTCAGGTGAACAGCCTGGATGGGAGAGGGTTTGGGAAAGAATGGATACATGCATATGTATGGTTGAGTCCCTTCACTGTTTACATAAGCCTAACCTTAAACACTGTTTTCAATCTCTTCCAAGTATCTCACTTCTTATCACAGCAACATTGCAATGAGGAAGAAACACCCCCTTAAAGATAGGTTGTTGTGGTGGTTTAGTGCCAAGTCATATTGAAGTCTTTGCGGCCCCATGGACTGTGTTTAACCCACCAGACTGCTCTGTCCATGGGATTTCCCTGGGCAAAAATACTGGAGTAGGTTACATTTCTTTCTCCAGGGGATCTTCCCAACTCAGGGATCAAAGGGATCTAACCTGTGTCACCTGCATTGCAGGTGGATTCTTTACCACTGAGCCACCAGAGAAGCTAAGATCCCTTAAAGGAGTAGGAATCTGCTTATTATTAAAATGTGATCAACCTCATTTAGGTAACATTAAGAACAATACCAGTCATGATGGGACTAACCATACTGGGTAATAGTGGGTAGCCATTCCCTTTCCAGGGGATCTTCCTGACCCATGGATCGAATCCTAGTCTCCTGCATTGTAGGCAGATTTCTTTACCATCTGAGCCACGAGGGAAGCCCTGTATGGAATATACCAAATAAAATAAGCTTTATTAGAATATCAATTCAGTTCAGTTCAGTTCAGTCGCTCAGTCATGTCCGACTCTTTGTGACCCCATGAATCGCAGCACGCCAGGCCTCCCTGTCCATCACCAACTCCTGGAGTTCACTCAGACTCACGTCCATCGAGTCTGTAATGCCATCCAGCCATCTCATCCTCTGTCGTCCCCTTCTCCCCCTGCCCCCAATCCCTCCCAGCATCAGAGTCTTTTCCAATGAGTCAACTCTTCTCATGAAGTGCCCAAAGTATTGGAGTTTCAGCTTTAGCATCAGTCCTTCAAAGGACACCCATATTCTCACTTCTAAAAGACACATTCACCATGTACAGTAGTAAGTTCAAAAAGATGATGGACTTCTGAAAATATTCTTCAAATACACCAGCAAAAAATCCTCTACGATAAGCCATCCTAATCACGGTGACTCTACTGTCACATTAAATCACACCAAAATGTTCGGGTGAGAATCATCCCCAAAAGTGATGGAAAATATGTGACAATATTTCCAGAAAATAAAAATTCTCCAGCTAGTATATTGTACCAATAAGCAGCAATATGTTATTGGAGCGAGGAAGGTTTACATTTTTCTTTATGGCCATTCTTTAAATCTTATTCTAAAATATTGCTTAGCAGTGAAAGCAAAAATGATTGCTCTTGTCATATATGTCCTACATAAAAGTTTACTACCACAACAATAAGAGGTTGGCCTTTGCTACAGATCCAGCTAAGTGTGGTAAAACACAAACACTAAGAAAATTCCTGCCCTTCTTTAGTGCTAATTGTGTAGCTTCATTCTTACATTGTTTGTTTCCTTCTGCTTTTTAGCCCCTCATTGTTTTCAGGTGGGATTTGTTGTGATTCAAAACCTATTTTTAAAAAAACATCTGGGCACAGAGAATAAAGAAAGATGACTTTTCTGGAGGAAAAGAAATTAATCATACAAAAGATGCCATCAGTCTTGATTCTGATATGAAAAACATTCACTTTTGGTGTTTCTACAAAAAATTATGTGTGTAAAATGTGTGTGTTTAAACAACGAAACAAGTAAATTTAAGATGTTGAAAACTCATACATTCAAATTGTTTCTCACTTTCCTTTTCATTGAGCTATATCTCATTTTTCTTAAGGCATTTCCTTAAGGCATTTGACTACAGAATGAAGCAGGGTAAAGGCTAATATTTTTCCAAGAGAACACGTGGTCATAGTGAACACCATCTTCCAACAGCGCAAGAGAAGATTCCACACATGACCATCACCAGATGGGTCAATACCAAAATCAGACTGATTCTTTCTTTGCAGCCAAAGATGAAGAAGGTCTATAAAAGTGAAATCGTTCAGTCCTATCTGACTCTTTGTGATCCCATGGACTGTAGCCCACCAGGCTCCTCCATCCATGGGATTTTCCAAGCAAGAGTACTGGAGTGGGTTGCCATTTCCTCCTCCAGGGAATCTTCCCAACCCAGGAATCAAACTCTGGTCTTCCCCACTGCAGGCAGACTCTTTACCATCTGAGCCACCAGGGAAGGAGCAAAGCTCTATACAGTCAGCAAAAACAAGACTGAGAGCTAACTGTGGCTAAGATCATGAACTCCTTATTGCCAAATTCAGACTTAAATTGAAGAAAGTAGGGAAAACTATAAAGCATTCAGGTATGACCTAAATCAAATCCCTAGCAATTATACAGTGGAAGTGAGAAATAGATTCAAGGGATTAGATTTGATAGAGTGCCTGAAGAACTATGGACGTAGGTTCATGATAATGTAAAATAGACAGTGATAAGACCATCCCCAAGAAAAAGAAATGCAAAAGGCAAAATGGTTGTCTGGGGAGGCTTTATAAATAGCTATGAAAAAGAGAAGCAAAAGGCAAAGGAGAAAAAGAAAGATATACTCATGTGAATGCAGAGTTCCAAAGAATAACAAGAAGAGATAAGCAAGACTTCCTCAGCGATCAATGCAAAAAATAGAGGAAAACAACAGAATGGGGAAGACTAGAGATCCCTTCAAGAAAATTAGAGATACCAAGGGAACACTTCATGCAAACATGGGCACAATAAAGGATAGTATGTACCTAACAGAAGCAGAAGATATTAAGAAGAAGTGGCAAGATACACAGAAGAACTATACGAAAAAGTTCTTCATGACCCAGATAATCACGATGGTGTGACCACTCATCTAGAGCCAGGCATCCTGGAATGGGAAGTCAAGTGGGCCTTAGAAAGCATCACTAGGAACAAAGCTAGTGGAGGTGATGGAATTTCAGTTGAGCTATTTCAAATCCTGAAAGATGATGCTGTGAAAGTGCTGCACTCAATATGCCACCAAACATGGAACACTCAGCAGTGGCCACAGGACTGGAAAATGTTTTCATTCCAATCCCAAAGAAAGGCAATGCCAAAGAATGCTCAAACTACTGCGCATTTGCACTCATCTCACTTGCTAGCAAAGTAATGCTCAACATTCTCCAAGCCAGGCTTCACCAAAACATGAACCATGAGCTTCCAGATGTTCAAGCTGGTTTTAGAAAATGCAGGGGAACAAGATCAAATTGCCAAAATCTGTTGGATCATGGAAAAAGCAAGAGAGTTCCAGAAAAACATCTATTTCTGCTTTATTGACTATGCCAAAGCCTTGACTGTGTGGATCACAACAAACTGTGGAAAATTCTTCAAGAGATGGGAATACCAGACCACCTGATCTACCTCCTGAGAAATATGTATGCCATTCCAGAAGCAACAGTTACAGCTATACATGGAAGAACAGATTGGTTCCAAATTAGGAAAGGAGTATGTCAAGGCTGTATATTGTCACCCTGCTTATTTAACTTATATGCAGAGTACATCATGAGAAAGGCTAGGCTGGATGGAGCACAAGCTTGAATGAAGATGGCTGGGAGAAATATCAATAACCTCAGATATGCAGATGACACCACACTTGTGGCAGAAAGCAAAGAAGAATTAAAGACCCTCTTGATGACAGTGAAAGAGGAGAGTGAAAAAAGTTGGCTTAAAGCTCAACATTCAGAAAACAAAGATCGTGGCATCCGGTCCCATCAGTTCATGGCAAATAGATGGGGAAACAGTGGAAACAGTGAGACTTTATTTTGGGGGCTCCAAAATCACTTCAGATGGTGACTGCAGCCATGAAATTAAAAGACTCTTGCTCCTTGAAACAAAAGCTATCACAACCTAGACAGTATATTAAAAGCAGAGACATCACTTTGCCAACAAAGGTCTGTCTAGTCAAAGCTTTGATTTTTCCATTGGTCATGTACGGATGTGAGAGTTGGACTAGAAGGAAGGCTGAGTGCCCAAGAATTGATGTTTTTGAGCTATAGTGTTGGAGAAGACTCTTGAGAGTCCCTTGGACTGCAGGAGATCCAACCAGTCCATCGTTAAAGAAATCAGTCCTGAATATTCACTGGAAGGACTGATGTTGAAGCTGAAATCCAACACTTTGACCACCTGATGTGACGAACTGACTCATTTGAAAAGACCTTGATGCTGAGAAAGACTGAAGGTGGGAGGAGAAGGGGACCGCAGAGGATAAGATGGTTGGATGGCATCACTGATTCAATGAACATGAGTTTGAGTAAGCTCCAGGAGATGGTGATGGGCAGGGAAGCCTGGCATGCTGCAGTCCATAGAACAAATACACTCAGTATTTGTTCTATGCTTTTATTTATTTATTTAATTGAAGGATAATTGCTTTACAGAATTGTTTTGCTTCTGAAATATAAATGTCTTTCAAAAAGCTACCTGAAAACTAAGAGGTGGGAAAAAAGACCTCACTGAGGTGGATTCATTTAATTTCCCATTTTTGCTGCTTCCTTTATTCCATATCATCGACTATTATACTTCCTCCCACAAAAATTAATTTGTCTCACAGACCTCATTAGCTATCAGATTAATTCTAATTAATTCTTTCATTGGTCCTACAGCCAAATGCATTTTTCTCTATTATATTTGTTGTTGAATTATGGAAAGAAAAAAAATATATCTTAGTCTGGTTTTTTTTTTTTTTTGCTATTAGAGATTTCTTTTTCTTTTTAACGTATTTTTTTAATTGAAGTATAATTGCTTTTACAGATTTTGTTGTTTTCTGTCAAACTTCAACATGAACCAGCCATATATGTATACCTATAGCTGATTCATGTTGAGGTTTGACAGTCTGTTGGTTTTGTATCTCCATCATTGCTTCCTTTGGGGAAACCTTGCCTTCATTCCTAGTTTTATAATAATCATTGTCAGGCTCAATATTAGCATGAATCTAATCTTTCTACCCTAAACTGAAAGCAATTGATCCCGATTTGACTAGGGCTCTGATGTTAGACAGCCTGGATTATAATTCCAGTTCTATTACTCACTAGCTTGGGTAAATTAACTTGTCTGTGGTCTAGTCTTCACATCTCTAAAATGGGGAAATAATAGGACCTGTCTCACAGAGCTATTGTGAGGATAAAGGAGTGTGTACATGTAGAGTACTTAGAAATGTGAAGCATTATTACTTTGATAGTAAAAATTATTTGAAATATCTGCCATCATCAGGCTGCCAAATGGAGAGGGCCTATACGATCATGTTGCCAAGAGAAGATAAAGGGAAACAAAGGCTTAAAGACAGCATTGAACTATAGAATGTGCTGACTTGAAGAAGGACTGTAGATTTTCCATCATGTGACCCTCCTCTTTCTTTTTTCTTTTTCTTTCTTTCCTTCTTCATCCCTCCCTTCTAGCTTCCTTCCCTCCCTTCTTTCCTCCTTTTCTTTTCTTCATAAGCTTATTTGAGCTGACTGTTTTTTATCTGTGACTGAAAGACTCTTGAACTAGTATAAACTATAGATTTTCAGCTAGGGTAAAATGCTTATTTGCCTAAAGAAAAATGAATTATTTATTTCAGGGTAAAAAGTATTGTAGGATTTTCTACCTAAACAGTCAGTGTATCAGGTTATTCCATATGCATGCATGCTCAGTCATGTCTGACTCTTTGTGATCCCATGGACTCTAGCCTGTGAGGTTCCTCTGTCCATGGGGTTCTCCAACAAGAATACTGGAGTGGGTTGCCATTTCCTCCTACAAGGAACCTTCTGACCCAGGGATCAAGCCCACATTTCCTGTGTCTCCCATATTGGCAAGCAGATTCTTTACTGCTGATCCATCTGAAACTTTAAATCAATATAGGAAGTAAGGCATGGCAACCCACTCCAGTATTCTTGTCATGAAAATCCTATGGAAAGAGAAGCCTGGGAGGATACAGTCCATGGGGTTGCAAAGAGTCACACACAAGCGAAGCGACTAAGTACTCAGTAAGTAAAGACCCCCCTTATTGGACTCATCTAGAACCAAGGAGGATCCAACATGGTCACAATATGACTATTTTTGTTTTATAAAAATATTTTTATTTATTTATTTGGCCGTTCCAGGTCTTAGGTGTGGCATGCAGGATCTTTGATCTGCCTTGTGGCATGTAGGATCTTTGATCTGCCTTGTGGCATGCAAGATCTTTGATCTGCCTTGTGGCATGCAGGATCTTTGATCTGCCTTGTGGCATGCAGGATATTTTGCTGTTGCATGTGAACTCTTAATTGCAACATGTGGGATCTTGTTCCCTGATCAGGGCTCAAAGGTGGGCCCCATGCATAACGAGTGCAGAATCTTAGCTGCTGGACCACCGGGGAAGCTCCAAACTAGGATTCTCTTTAAATTATTGTTACTAAGATATAAGATACCAAGCTGAGTATAAAAGCCCACAAGAATCCTGTTACACTGAGAACTGTCATGACCACTGTTCTGAGCAATGAGATTTACCCTGTCTCTTCCTGTTTACCTAGTAAGTCATATAATTATTTCTGCATTTATCTTGTATTTTGCTACGAAAATTTCCATGGTGCTTACATTAATTAATTTATCCATCACTACCTATTCTTTTCCCTCAAGTTCCAGATTCATGCTTTTGTTGGTTGATTATCTACGAGAAGTGCATGCCTACCAGATTCCCTGCATGTTTGGAAGCTTTTTCTGTGACCTTTTAGAAGATCCAATTTACTTTATCTCAGAGAACATAAAGTCTAACCTGAACACATGACCCTCTTGAACTGTTCGTAATGATATTGCTTTTATTTATAATGAGCTTTCAAAATATTATGTAGCTGAAATTAGTCCTTCTACAGCTTCCTAGTTTCATAAATTGTATGTCTGACAAGAACCACCCCCCACCAAAGAATGGACTATTTCTGTGTTTCACAAATTTGGTTGCACGTAAGCATCATCACGGTGTTCCCAGTGTCTGGAACTCTTTCCTCTGAGATAGTGATTCAATAAATTTGCCATACAGTTCAAGCACCTGCTTTGCATAAACTCTGCAGGTAATTGCAATAAACTATAAGGCAAACTACAGGATGATGAGAAATGCAGGTCCTGGAAAAGTCTAGGAATTAAGAAAGTTCCTTAAGGACCTCCTGCTGGCTTGAGCCAAAACTAGAATTAGAACCCAGAATTTTGATCACAAAATCAAGACTCTTTCTATAATACCACACTGCCTGAATCTGCATAGTGTTTATCTCTTAGATCCAGCTGATCTTACCCTCTTCTATAGCACTCCATTTTCTAGAGAAATAGAAAAGGAAGAGGTCACTCCTGCCACTGGGCTTCCTAAGATGTTAATCATGAATTCTTTCTTTTTTTTCTTAAGGTAATTTGAGTTGGGTCTGTCACTGAAGAAAGTATCCTAAATAATAACTCATTCTGAAAGCTCAATAGGATAAAGACAGAACTCAGGTTGGATGAACTCAGTATGTATTGTCTTGGCATAGAAGTCCTCTGGCATCAGTAAGGAGTCCAGGATGGTTTCAGGAGATAGTTAATACTGATCATGGCCCTGATGTGGGACAGCAAAATGTGGGAGTTCAGTCTGCAGGTGAACTGAAAAGTAACCTTGCAAGAATATTTGGATCCTGAATGAGGTGAGGAAAGAGAGCCCAGATTAGGAGAACCTGGGAATCATATTTTGTCCCATGAGGCATGACCAAGTTTTCCTATAATTGTATATTTGAAACAGGAAGGGGGCTGAATGCATTCTTTTAAGTGCTGCTGATAACACATTTCTCTGGAAGAATATTGTCTTTGTCCACAAACATTCTTGTATGGGCACACTTATTTATGAAGATGACATGTCTGGCTGGATGGTTTTGAGGTAGAAAAAGTGATCATTAAACTGTTCGACATAAGAAATTAGGGAGAGTTTGGATTGGGAGAGGTGAATGAAGAAAACAGAAGAAATGAGAGTGCAAGATATAAAAGCATGCAGGGACTGAGAAAGCGCATGAGCAGGAGACTGGCCTTAGGAGAAAGCAGAGCAATGAGATGGGCCAGGCATGTTACCTGAATTACTTTAAGGATTGGAATGGCTAATATTTAATTTCTATTCACTTCCTGAATTCATAATGTATAAATGTCACCTGCTGGGTAGAATTGGGGTGCAAACGCTATAGTTCCCACCCACAGTGACTCTATTACACACAGGACTGAACTGCAAGAATGGTGTCAGGAGCGTGGTCCCTGCTCTGTCAATATTGCAAGAATGGGAGTAGGACTCCACAGGAGTGATGCTAGAGGGATGAACGTGTGGATGGAGCAAGAAACCAGAGTACAGGATAACCATGAAAGCTATGCTTCTTGAGTTTCAGACATCTCAGGGGGAATGTTATACTTCCTGAGGACAGCAAAACAGGCCTGAACTAATTTTATTTGCATCTCAAAGGACAGAGTAAGTTACTTCAGCTGTTATCTGGGTTATACCTAGAACATAACTGACACTCAGGAATTCTTCCTGAATGACCTACTTCTAACTGAATACTTTGAAAGTTATAAAACCTACTTGCTTTTTACTGTAAACGTTTGTCCAGAGTATGGTGTTTCTGTCAGATACTTTGGTTGAAACTAAGTGGTAGAGCCTGAGAAGTAGAAGGATATTATTTGCGCCCATCCTTTTGGGACACTTCATTGATCAAATTTATTTTTAAATATTTAATTTTATCTGAGGTAAGAGGAAATAACCTGTTTATTAAACCAGTGTGGTAAAAACTTTCTGGAAGGCAGTTCCATGAGGTCTATCAAAAACCCTTTAAAGGACTTCTGGGCAAAAATGTTCATTTCTAGGGATTTACTATAAAAAAGGCTCACAGATATATATAGTAAAAGTTACAGTGACAGTGAATTGGTTCACTAAGTCCTGCCACATCCCTTCAAAAGTTTAAGTAATACATAACTACGTGGGCTGCATTTACAAGACTGTTCAATGGCATGGGGAAAAATTTTTGTACAGTATGAGAAGAAAATCCATAACATATATTGTGACCTTTATTTTATAAATGTATATATACACACACATATAGTCATATGTAAAAACTAGAAATATATACATATGTACATATAGCCTTAATTTTAAAAAATATTTCTAGAAGCATAGACCTAAGAATTTTAACATTAATGACCTTATCTTTTAAAATTAATTAATTAATTTGATTGTGTCGGGTCTTAGTGGCAACATATGGAATCTTTTAGTTGAGGTATAAAGGATCCTTAGTTGTGGCATGCTAACTCTTAGTTGTGGCATGTGGGATCTGGTTCCCCCAAGCAGGGAACAAACCAGGGGCCCCCTGCATTAGGAGGGCGGAGTCCTAGCCACTGGATCGCCAAGGCAGGCACCTTTAAGTAGTGCAGTAGTAGGTGGTCTTCATCCACGCCCCTTTTCATACTTTTCACAATTGACGCAGGAGGCATGTGTGCACGGCAGCTTTGTCTTCAGAATTTCTTCACATGTAATTTATAATGCACAGAAAATAAGAGTCAGAAGCAAATAGATCAAGTTGGGGGACAGTAAGTTCCAAAACCTGGTCTTGAGTTCAGGTTAGTATTCCAGCTTCCTGACTTAGCAAAGAGCTGGTTAAGCCCAAGACTCAGCACCTTCATCTTTCTCTGAAAATGAAATACTTTGGCATGATTTCTATTTTATCCTATTAATGTAAGCATATTTTCATTACAAAGTAGGCAACAAAACCATTCTGACTCAAAAGTATTAACAAAACACAGACAATAGATTTTAAAGCGAATGTCTCAATTCTACCCAGTCTTCCAACCCATACCTTAATACACATGCACATATACCTCTTATTCTATGAGGTGATTACTACATGTATGAATTTAACTTTATATGTATATTTAAATATGTGTATATAGTTAATTTAAAATGAAAATGCTTTTTTTCCTGTGACTTTTAATGGAAATATTGTCCTCAATATTCCTCTATGTGACTATATAAAGGACCATCTCTTTGTAAAATGTCTGCATTTTATTTTATAGCATTGGAGATTTGAAATTTTTTAAGCCATCCCAGTGCTGAACATTTAGTTGTTTCCATGCCCTGGAATGCAAAAGCAGGAAGTCAAGAAACACCTGGAGTAACAGGTAAATTTTGCCAAGGAGTACAGAATGAAGCAGGGCAAAACCTAATAGAGTTTTGCCAAGAGACTGCACTGGTCATAACAAACATTGTCTTCCAACAACACAAGAGAAGACTACACATGGACATCACCAGATGGTCAACACCAAAAACAGATTGATTATATTCCTTGCAGTCAAAGATGGAAAAGCTCTATACAGTCAACAAAAACAAAACTGGGAGCTGATTGTGGCTCAGATCATGAACTCCTTATTGGCAAATTCAGTCTTAAATTGAAGAAAGTGGGGAAAACCACTAGACCATTCAGATATGACCTAAATCAAATCCCTTATGATTATACAGTGGAAGTGAGAAATAGATTTAAGGGACTAGATTTGATAGATAGAGTGCCTGATGAACTATGGACAGAGGCTCATGACATTGTACAGGAGACAGGGATCAAGACCATCCCCATGGGAAAGAAATGTAAGAAAGCAAAATGGCTGTCTGAGGAGGCCTTGCAAATAGCTGCAAAAAAAAAAAAAAAAAGAGAAGCAAAAAGCAAAGGAGAAAAGGAAAGATATTCCCATTTGAATTCAGAGTTTCAAAGAATAGCAAGGAGAGATAAGAAAGCCTTCTTCAGTGATCAATACAAAGAAATAGAGGAAAACAACAGAATGGGAAAGATGAGAGATCTCTTCAAGAAAATTAGAGATATCAAGGGAACATTTCATGCGAAGATGGGCTTGATAAAGGACAGAAATGGTATGTACCTAACAGAAGCAGATATTAAGAAGAGGTGGCAAGAATACACAGAAGAATTATACAAAAAAGAGCTTCACGACCAAGACAATTACGATGGTGTGATCTCTCACCTAGAGCCAGACATCCTGGATTGTGAAGTCAAGTGGGCCTTAGAAAGCATCACTAGGAACAAAGCTAGTGGAGGTGATGGCACTCCAGTTGAGCTATTTCAAATCCTGAAAGATGATGCTGTGAAAGTGTTGCACTCAATATGCCAGCAAATTTGGAAAACTCAGCAGTGGCCACAGCACTGGAAAAGATCAGTTTTCTTTCCAATCCCAAAGAAAGGCAATGCCAAAGAATGCTCAAACTACTGCACAATTTCACTCATCTCACACGCTAGTAAAGTAATGCTCAAAATTCTCCAAGCCAGGCTTCAGCAATATGTGAACCATGAACTTCCAGATGTTCAAGCTGGTTTTAGAAAAGGCAGAGGAACCAGAGATAAAATTTCCAGCATCCACTGGATCATTGAAAAAGCAAGAGAGTTCCAGAAAAACATCTACTTCTGCTTTATTGACTATGCCAAAGCCTTCGACTGTGTGGATCACAATAAACTGTGGAAGATTCTGAGAGAGATGGGAATACCAGACCACCTGACCTGCCTCTTCAGAAACCCATATGCAGGTCAGGAAGCAACAGTTAGAACTGAACATGAAACAACAGACTGGTTCCAAATAGGAAAAGGAGTACGTCAAAGCTTTACATTGTCACCCTACTTATTTAACTTCTATGCAGAGTACATCATGAGAAATGCTGGACTGGAAGAAACACAAGCTGGAATCAAGACTGCCAGGAGAAATATCAGTAACCTCAGATATGCAGATGACACCACCTGTATGGCAGACATTTGAAGAGGAACTAAAAAGCCTCTTGATGAAAGTGAAAGAGGAGAGTGAAAAAGTTGGCTTAAAGCTCAACATTCAGAAAACTAAGATCATGGCATCTGGTCCCATGACTTCATGTGAAATAGATGGGGAAACAGTGGAAACAGTGTCAGACTTTATTTTCTTGGGCTCCAAAATCACTGCAGATGGTGACTGCAGCTGTGAAATTAAAAGATGCTTACTCCTTGGAAGGAAAGTTATGACCAATCTAGATAGTATATTATAAAGCAGAGATATTACTTTGCCAACAAAGGCCTGTCTAATCAAGGCTATGTTTTTCCAGTGGTTATGTATGGATGTGAGAATTGGTCTTTGAAGAAAGCTGAGTGTCAAAAAATTGATACATTTGAACTATGGTGTTGGAGAAGACTCTTGAGAGTCCCTTGGACCGCAAGGAGATCCAACTAGTCCATTCTAAGGGAGCTCAGTCCTGAGTGTTCTTTGGAAGGTCTGATGCTAAAGCTCAAACTCCAAAACTTTGGCCACCTCATGTGAAGAGCTGACTCATTGGGAAAAGACTCTGATGCTGGGAGGGATTGGGGGCAGGAGGAGAAGGGGACGACAGAGGATGAGATGGCTGGATGGCATTACCAACTGGATGGACATGAGTTTGAGTGTACTCCAGGAGTCGGTGATGGACAGGGAGGCCTGCCGTACTGTGATTCATGGAGTTGAAGAGTTAGACAGACTGAGTGACTAAACTGAACTGAACTGATGCCCTGGAATTATTTATATGATGTAATTTATATCATATAGTAACATCATTTTTAAAAGAGTCATGTATAGAAATTAACCTACTTAAGCCCATGTATTGTGGCTCAGTGGTAAAGAATCAGCCTGCCAATACATGATACTCAGATTCAATCCCTGGATCAGGAAGATCCCTTAGAGAAGAAAGTGGCCACCCACTCCAGTATGCTTGCATAGGAAATCCCATGGACAGAGGAGCCTGGTGGGCTATAGTCCATGGGGTTGCAAAAGAGTCAGACCTGATCTAGCAATTAAACAACAAGAAATTTGTGAATGATGTCCATTTATTACTGAGATATCCATTTGTACAGGCTCACTACTACCTGAGTCAATTAAGAAACTGTATTTAGATGAGACCTTTCTCTTCATAATTAAAATAATTCTGCGTATTAGAGAACTTTATCTCATATAAATTAAAACTTAAGGAACAAACCAGACATCTGTTCTTTATTCCCTTGAAAAATACCAGGATTCCTTTATAGATATTCAGTGTAAAACTACCCTTGACTTCTGAATAAATTCTCTGATTCTTCAAGTTTCCTTTCCAAAGGCATTTGACCTCTTTTCGGGTGCATATCAAAAGTGCTTTCCTTTCTAACAGCCTTTATCAAAGCGTGCTCATTTTATGAGTAAAAGGTCCTTTCTTCACTATTGATTGCAAAATCAGTTTGGAGAAGCTTTTTGGAAAGTGAAGGTGGGTGTCCTTTGGTAGGAAGAAGTTCCCCTTAACCTTTTAGACTCTCTGGCTGGGTCTGAAAAAATTAAACTGACAAATACAGATTAAGAGGGAATAGAGCACACATGCTTATTTTCATGTGCGATAGCCTTTCATTAGGAAATAAAAACCCAAAGAAACAATTAAACCTGAGGGTAGGCTTGATGAAGAGCAGGTAGAGGAATATGATAGGTTAAAGAATATGAGGTTAAGTGTAGTAAACTGAGGGTACAGCAAAGACGGGTTTGTTAGGATTCCTTTTGGTGTCTTATTTGTCTTCGAAGATAAGGCTGTGTCTTTCTTCTGAGTATAGGGAGGGCAACTCTCATACTGGAATTTTATGTCCTGTTTCAAGGGAGCAGGGTTGGGGAAAGAGCAGAGTAACCTTCATACTTCAGCTATTTTCTCAAACTTCTTCAGTTTAAAATATTCAGCATGCCCAGGGGTCATACTTTCAGGTTAGTGTCTTTTCAAACAAACAACATAAACCTTACATCACAATTTCATATTCAAAGTCTTGGCTCTTTATTTCCTCAAAATATTGTCTAGAAAGTCATACATTTCGGCAAGATAGCAGTCACTTATTTTTAAATCTCCTCCATACAATTGAAGTTCACTGTATCCTTCTATTTCTGTTTATTCCTGTCTTTTCTTCTTTTCTATCTCAGACTTTCATGTTTCCATGTACTTTTATAAAAATAAAATAAATTTAATTTTTCTGTGCAGCAATATGGTTTTAGATTTAACTAGAAGGAAGTTTTACTAGGCTCTTTGCCTGCCACATGTTTTTGTTATCAAGTTTCTAGTTTCACTTCCTTTCTTTCTTTGTATGTATGTTAAGTAGGCATGTATTGCCAATACATATCCTTGAGTAATTCTTTCAAAGACAAAATGATACAATTCAGAGTCCTTCCATGATAAAAATGATTATACACTTGAATCCAGAGGAAAATTCTGAATTTTTAATTATTTTGTTACTGTTTTATTACATTGACTCTTATTGAAAATAACCCTGATATCATCTGGATTTTCATTTACTTATAGGCAATTTGCTTTCCTTTGTATTGTACTCTTTATTCCTCATTGCTTACCTCAATTTCCAGATTTTCACTAGAGTAGTTGAGAAAAAAAAATGAATAATTTTCATTTCATTCATCTTATTAGATGCCCATTTAGAAATTTTTCCTCATTACTTTGTCATCCTCTCTTCATCTCACTGAAACTTATAAATGCCTCCTCTCCTTCCTATTACCTTTTAGTTCTTCTTATCATATCTTTTGACTTTTGCAGTAAATTTTCTAAAAATCCCTGGGTTTCCTTTTCTTGCTCCTTAATTTCCTCCATTGTTGTTCCCATTCTGATATTCAGCAAAATTTATTCTTATTATAATTTCACAAGAGTTTCTTGGAAAAAAAATCTTGAACAGGTTACTTTTCCAGCCTGCTGTTGAGGTTAGGATGCTAATCCTCCCTGATGGCTCTAGACCATTTACCTTAAAGCATTTCCTGAGTCCTCTGCTAACTCTTCCACCAGCCCTTTTTCCCCCTTGCCTGAGTTTTCTTCAGATATGTAAAGATTGTCTGCGTTCATGTTGCAGTTAAGAAGCTGATTAAGATTACAAGAGTCTGCCCTTGACAATTTGGAGAAAGGAGCAGAACAGGCTACATGTATGTACATGTGATGTACATACATATTCTTTTTCTTGTTTGAATAGATTTGGAACAGAAGGGAATATTACAGACATGTAGCCATATTGTCTCCTGAGTCCATATTTCTCAGTATTTTGTGTAAAATTTTGTCATTGGATTATTGTCAAGACTGCCACACTCTCGTTTTAAATTGATATTTAAATTGAACAATTAATAATTGAACAATTGAAATTGAAATCGAACAATTGATATCATTTTAAAACCATTACAATTCATCCCTAGGAACAGATGCAATAGGAAAATATATCATATTCAACATATAAAACATAGGTCCACATCTTCCTTACAAAGTTCATAGGAACAGGATAAAATGTAGAGAGCTATGTAGATGTTATGATGAAAACAACGGCATTCATTTTCAATGTCTAGAAAGCATGAACTACACTGTAATTCTGATAGTAAGCCCTTGTCCATTCAAGTGATTGAGTCACATTTTGCTGAATGAATAACTTTGTCCATATCATATTTCATTTTAAAAACCTACAATATTGTAAAGTAATTAGCCTCCAACTAAAATAAATAAGTTAAAAAGACATACAAATTATGAGACTATCATGTTATATACATGAAATATCAAATACACGAATTTCATGTTATTTGTTATATATAACATCATATGTTATATCTATGAAAATAACAAATATACACAAGTTTGCACTTACTCTCCACTCTCTTCTCCACATTTATGGGCTAAAGTGTAGCCTGCTCACATTCATATGGTGAAGCCCTCACTCCTAGTACCTCAAGATGTTTGGAGAAGCAGGAGATCCAACCAGTCCAGTCTAGAGGAGATCAGCCCTGGGATTTCTTTGGAAGGAATGATGCCAAAGCTGAAACTCCAGTACTTTGGCCACCTCATGCGAAGAGTTGACTCATTGGAAAAGACTCTGATGCTGGGAGGGTTTGGGGCAGGAGGAGAAGGGGACGATAGAGGATGAGATGGCTGGATGGCATCACCGACTAGATGGATGTAAGTTTGGGTGAACTCCGGGAGTTGGTGATGGACAGGGAGGCCTGGCGTGCTGCGATTCATGGGGTCGCAAAGAGTCAGACACGACTGAGCAACTGAACTGAAGTGAAAAAGTAATTAAGTTAAATGAGGTATTTTAGGTGGACCCTAATATATCTTTATAAAAAGAGGAAATTTGAGAATGAACATATGCAGAGAAGAAAGACCATAAGAGGACACAGCAAGGAGGAGACATCTGAGTCAAGGAGAAAGGACTTAGAGAAAAATGAACCGCTAACACCTTGATCTTGGACTTCTAGCCTCTAGAACTCTGAGGAAAAATAAAAGTTATGTTTTTTTTTTTTTTTTAAGCCCTCTGTACTATTTTGTTATGACAGCTGTAGCAAATGAACACAGATAACCTGCTGTGCTTTAAGAGCAATATCTCTTTTAAACATCAAAATAGCACTGCTGAAGTAGATGCATTGATCCCACCCACTTTATAGATGCAGTAACTCAAGTTTAGAGTTACTTACTTCAGAGTTAGGAACAGCCTCATGTAAGTAATTGAGCGAGTTTTGCCTGACACCCCTTCAGGCATTTTTAAATACTCTGCTATGCTATTCAACTTCATATAGCCTTTAGGATGGCCAGACAAAAACAATTTGCTATTTTTTAAGAAAATTGTGGTAAAATACACATAACAAAAAATTTGCCATCTCCTCCATTTGTAAGTGTACAGCTCAGCAACAAGTTGAGTACTCACACTGTTATACATTCGTATTGTTACGTAGTCAATATCCAGAACTCTTCTCAGTGGAGTGTATCCATTAAAGAATGTCTCCCCACTATCCCCTCCCCAAAGTGCCCAGAAACTTCTACTATTCTACATTATTTCTCTAAATACTTGACTACTTTAGGTACCTCACATAAGGGAAATCAAACAATATTTATCTTTTTGTGACAGGTTTATTTCACTTAGTGTACCATCCTCAGGGGTCAACTATGTTGTAGTGTGTGTCCGTGTTAGGGGAAACACACTGACTGAACGACCACACTGGTCAGGCACCACAGTAACTTTGGGCATGAGTTATTTTGCAACAGGAGGTCCCGATAGGGAGCACAGAACTAATAAGCCACCACCAGCTGGAAGAGTTCAGAAAAGGTCCAAAGTAGACACCACAAGTCCTACCACCTCCCAGAATCTTTTCTCATTTGCATCCATTTGGCTGAGCAATGAATGCACCACTAGGAATGACTCTGAGTCAGAAGGGCTGGCCAAAGACAATCCAAAAACTATCCCATCACCATAAAACCTGAGGCTGTGAGCCCTGTGGCAGAGCAATTTTCCTGGGTTTCTTTATTCTCTTGTTCTCCACCTAGGCACCCTCTCCCAATAAAGTCTCTTCCACATGTGTCTCCTCAGATAATTCATTTGTGAGTGTTAGACAAGAGAATGCTTTTAGGGCCTAGATGGGGTCCCCCTTCCTGAAATATCAAGATTTCTTTCATTTATAAGGCTGAACAATATCCCACTGTAGTATAAATTCTGTTTTACTTATCTATTCATTTGTCAATGGAAACTTGGGTTGCTTCTACCTTTTGGATATTGCATATAGTAGTTCTGAG
This sequence comes from Nanger dama, assembly GCA_917880005.1. Taxonomy (NCBI): domain Eukaryota; kingdom Metazoa; phylum Chordata; class Mammalia; order Artiodactyla; family Bovidae; genus Nanger; species Nanger dama. The sequence goes on along the minus strand of CAKJTW010000016.1, from coordinate 33,830,158 downwards.
AACATGGATGCAGTTCTTAGAGACCCTGCTTTGAATTATTTTAAATATACAACCAGAAGTGGAATTGCTGGATCATATGGCAATTCTGTTTAATATTTTTTGAGAAACCACCATACAGTTTTCTATAGCACCTTGACTACAAGGGTTCTAATTTCTCCACATCCTCAGCAATACTTGCAATTTTTTTAATTAGAAAATTTAAGTTGCAAAGGGATTTGAGTCACTTTTATGGTAACAATTTACATTTGTATATGTTCTACTATTTACAATAGTATTTTTCTTACTTAAATCTCCTCTATAAACCTACAGGTATATTATATCCTCAGGTTATGAACAAAGAAACTGACATTTTTTTTCAGTATAAATACCTAATCTAAGACCTCATGACCAGTGAGCAAGGAAACTAGACTGGGATTCCAAGTTTCCAGCTACAACTGTTGTCTTTCCCCATGACTCTATGTTGCCACCTTCATTATGTATTTGGCTTTCAAGTATGAAGGAAACATTTTCTAACAATACAATGCTTGAAACTAGGATGAAAACGAACTATAAAAATGAAGTCTATGAACTCTCTCTTCTTGAGCAAATAAAATAACAAAGTGCAAAAAAATACATATTATTATCTTAAAGTCATTTTTTATAGTAGTATCAGTTCAGATAAGTCACTCAGTATTGTCTGACTCTTTGTGACCACATGAATTGCAGCACGCCAGGCCTCCCTGTCCATCACCAACTCCTGGAGTTTACTCAGACTCACATCCATCGAGTCAGTGATGCCATCCAGCCATCTCATTCTCTGTCGTCCCCTTCTCCTCCTGCCCCCAATCCCTCCCAGCATCAGAATCTTTTCCAGTGAGTCAACTCTTCACATCAGGTGGCCAAAGTACTGGAGTTTCAGCTTTAGCATCATTCCTTCCAAAGAACACCCAGGGCTGATCTCCATTAGAATGGACTGGTTGGATCTCCTTGCAGTCCAAGGGACTCTCAAGAGTCTTCTCCATCACCACAGTTCAAAAGCATCAATTCTTCGGCGCTCAACTTTCTTCAAAGACCAACTCTCACATCCATACATGACCACAGGAAAAACCATAGCCTTGACTAGACGGACCTTAGTCGGCAAAGTAATGTCTCTGCTTTTGAATATGCTATCTATGTTGATCATAACTTTCCTTCCAAGGAGTAAGCATCTTTTAATTTCATGGCTGCAATCACCATCTGCTGTTATTTTGGAGCCCAAGAAAAAAAAGTCTGACACTGTTTCCACTGTTTCCCCATCTATTTCCCATGAAGATATAGGACCAGATGCCATGATCTTAGTTTTCAGAATGTTGAGCTTTAAGTCAACTTTTTCACTCTCCCTTTTCACTTTCATCAAGAGGCTGTTTAGTTCCTCTTCACTTTCTGCCATAAGGTTGGTGTCATCTGCACATATGAGGTTATTGATATTTCTCCCAGCAATCTTGATTCCAGCTTGTGCTTCTTCAGGCCCTGCGTTTCTCATTATGTACTCTGCATCTAAGTTAAATAAGCAGGGTGACAATATACAGCCTTGAAATAATCCTTTCCTAATTTGGAACCAAGCTGTTCAATGTCCAGTTCTGACTGTTGCTTCCTGACCTGCATATAAGTTTCTCAAGAGGCAGGTCAGGTGGTCTAGTATTTCCATCTCTCTCAGAATTTTCTACAGTTTATTGTGATCCACACAGTCAAAGGCTTTGGCATAGTCAATGAAGCAGAAATAGATGTTTTCCTGGAACTCTCTTGCTTTTTCCATGACCCAGCTGATGTTGGCAATTTGATCTCTGCCTTTTCTAAAACCAGCTTAAACATCTGGAAGTTCACAGTTCACGTATTGCTGAAGCCTGGCTTGGAGAATTTTGAGCATTACTTTACTAGCATGTGAGATGAGTGCAATTGTGTGGTAGTTTGAGTATTCTCTGGCATTGCCTTTCTTTGGGATTGGAATGAAAACTGACCTTTTCCAGTCCTGTGGCGACTGCTGAGTTTTCCAAATTTGCTGGCATGTTGAGTGCAGCACTTTCACAGCATCATCTTTCAGGATTTGAAATAGCTCACCTGGAATTCCATCACCTCCACTCTCTTTGTTCATAGTGATGCTTTCTGAGGCCCACTTGACTTCATAATCCAGGATGTCTGGCTCTAGGTGAGTGATCACACTATTATGATTACCTGGGTTGTGAAGCTCTTTTTGTATAGTTCTTCTGTGTATTCTTGCCACCTCTTCTTAATATCTTCTGCTTCTGTTAGGTCCCTAAGATTTCTGTCCTTTATCAAGCCCATCTTTGCATGAAATATTCCCTCGGTATCTCTAATTTTCTAGAAGAGATCTTTAGTCTTTCCTATTCTGTTGTTTTCCTCTATTTCTTTGCATTGATCACTAGGAAGTCTTTCTTATTTCTCCTTGCTATTCTTTGACTCTACATTCAGATGCTTATATCTTTCCTTTTCTCCTTTGCTTTTCACTTTTCTATTCGCAGCTATTTGTAAGGCCTCCCCAGACAGTCATTTTGCATTTTTGCATTTCTTTTCCATGGGGATGGTCTTGATCCCTGTCTCCTGTACAATGTCACAAACCTCCATCCATAGTTCATCAGGCACTCTATCTATTAGATCTAGGCCCTTAAATCTATTTCTCACTTCCACTGTATAATCAAGGGATTTGATTTAGCTCATACCTATATCAGTTCAGTTCAGTTCAGTTGCTCAGTCATGTCCGACTCTTTCGACTTCATGAATCGCAGCACGCCAGGCCTCCCTGTCCATCACCAACTCCCCAGAGTTCACTCAGACTCACGTCCATTGAGTCAGTGATGCCATCCAGCCATCTCATCCTCTGTCGTCCCCTCCTCCTCCTGCCAATGGTCTAGTGGTTTTCCCCACTTTCTTCAAGTTAAGTCTGAATTTGGCAATAAGGAGTTCTGGATCTGAGCCACAGTCAGCTCCCAGTCTTGTTTTTGTTGACTGTATAGAACTTCTCCATCTTTGGCTGCAAAGAATATAATCAATCTGATTTCAATGTTGACCATCTTGTGATGTCCATGTGTAGAGTCTTCTCTTGTGTTGTTGGAAGAGGGTGTTTATTATGACCAGTGCAGTCTCTTGGCAAAACTCTATTAGCCAAATTTACCTGTTACCCCAGGTGTTTCTTGACTTCCTACTTTTGCATTCCAGTCCCCTATAATGAAAAGGACATCTTTTCTGGGTGTTTGTTCTAAAAGGTCTTGTAGATCTTCATAGAACCATTCAACTTCAGCTTCTTCAGCATTACTGGTTGGGACATAGGCTTGGATTACTGTGATATTGAATGGTTTGCCTTGGAAACACAGACATCATTCTGTCATTTTTGTGACTGCATCCAGGTACTGCATTTCAAACTCTTTTTTTGACCATGATGGCTACTCCATTTCTTTTAAGGGATTCCTACCCACAGTAGTAGATATAATGGTCATCTGAGTGAAATTCACCCATTCCAGTCCATTTTAGTTTGCTGATTTCTATAATGTTGATGTTCACTCTTGCCATCTCCTGTTTGACCACTTCCAGTTTGCCTTGATTCATTGACCTAACATTCCAGGTTCCTATGCAATATTACTCTTACAGCATTGGACCTTGCTTCTATCACCAGTCACATCCTCAACTGGGTATTGTTTTTGTGTTGGCTCCATCCCTTCATTTTTTCTGGAGTTATTTCTCCATTGATCTCCACATATTGGGCACCTACCGACCTGGAGAGTTCCTCTTTCAGTATCCTATCATTTTGCCTTTCCATACTGTTCATGGGGTTCTCAAGGCAAGAAGACTGAAGTGGTTTGCCATTCCCTTCTCCAGTGGGCCACATTCTGTCAAACCTCTCCACCGTGACCCGCCCAAATTGGGTGGCCCCACACGGCAAGGGTTAGTTTCATTGAGTTAGACAAGGCTGTGGTCCATGTGATCAGACTGACTAGTTTTCTGTGATTATAGTTTCAGTGTGTCTGCTCTCTGATGCCCTCTCGCAACACCTACCATCCTACTTGGGTTTCTCTTACCTTGGACATGGGGTATCTCTTCATGGCTGCTCCAGCAAAGTGCAGCTGCTGCTCCTTACCTTGGAAGAGGGGTATCTCCTCACAGCAGCCCTTCCTGACCTGAGTTTCTTACAATGTTGTGTTGGTTATTACTGTATTGCCAAATGTACCAGCCATACATACACAAATGCTGTGTCCTTTTGGACTTCCTCCTCAGGTCACCACAGTGCATTAAGTAGTTTACTTTTATACAATATGTTCTCATTTGTTATATAGTTTATACAAAGTATCTATAGTGAAATTAGAAGTCACTTGCTTCTTGGAAGGAAAGTTATGACAAACGTAGACAGTGTGTTAAAAAGCAAAGACATCACTTTCCCAACAAACGTCCATATAGTCAGGGCTATGGTCTTCCCAGTAGTTATGTAAAGCTCCAAGAGCCGGGCAGTAAAGCCAGAGCACTGAGGTTGAAGCTTTCAAACTGTGATGCTGGAAAAGACCCTTGAGACTCCCTTGGAAAACAAAGAGATCAAACCAGGCAATCTTAAAGGAAATAAACCCCAAATACTCTTTGGAAGAACTGGTACTAAAGCTGAATCTCCAATACTTTGGCCACCTGATGCAAATAGATGACTCATTGGAAAAAGACCCTGATGCTGGGAAAGGTGGAAAGCAGAAGGAGAAGAGGGTGACAGAGGATGTGGTGCCTGGATGGCATCACTGATTCAGTGAACATAACCTTGGGCAAACTGTGGGAAATGGTGATGGACAAGGAAGCCTGGCATGCTGCAATCCACGGGGTTGCAAAGAGTTGGACACGACTCGGATGAATAACAACAATGAATAGTGTATATGTGTCAATTCCAGGCTCCCAATTCCTCTCACCCCACGTTTCCTCTTGTAGTCCTTTTATTTGATCTCTACATCTATGTCGTCATTTCTGCTTTGCACGTAAGTCCATCTACACTATTTTTCTAGATTTTTACAGATATGCATTAATAACGATACTTGTTTTTCTCTTTATGACTTACTTCATTCTGTATGACATTCTCTAGGTCCATCCATGTGTCTGCAAATGGCCCAGTTTCATTCTTTAATGGCTGAGTAATACTCCATTGGGTATATGTATTGAATCTTCTTTATCCATTCCTCTGCTGAAGGACATTTAGGTTGCTTCCATATCCTGGCTATTGTAAATAGTGCTGCTATCAACATTAGGATACATGCATCTTTTTGAATTGTGGTTTTCTCTGGGTATATGCCCAGTAGTGGGATTGCTGGGTTATATTGTAGTTCTATATTTAGTTTTTATTAAAGGAACCTCCATACTGTTTTGCATAGTGGCTATGTCAATTTGCACTCAGAAAACGAAGATCATGGCATCTGGTCCCATCGCTTCATGGGAAATAGATGGGAAAACAGTGGAAACAGTGTCAGACTTTATTTTCTTGGGCTCCAAAATCACTGCAGATGGTGACTGCAGCCATGAAATTAAAAGACACTTACTCCTTGGAGGAAAAGTTACGACCAACCTAGACAGCATATTGAAGAGCAGAGACATTACTTTGCCAACAAAGGTCCATCTAGTCAAGGCTATGGTTTTTCCAGTAGTCATGTATGAATGTGAGAGTTGGACTGTGAAGAAAGCTGAGTGCTGAAGAATTGATGCTTTTGAACTGTGGTGTTGGAGAAGACTCTTGAGAGTCCCTTGGACTGCAAGGAGATCCAACCAGTCCATTCTAAAAGAGATCAGCCCTGGGTGTTCTTTGGAAGGAATGATGCTAAAGCTGAAACTCCAGTACTTTGGCCACCTCATGTGAACAGTTGACTCATTGGAAACGACTCTGATGCTGGAAGGGATTGGGGGCAGGAGGAGAAGGGGATGACAGAGGATGAGATGGCTGGATGGCATCACTGACTCGATGGATGTGAGTCTGAGTAAACTCCAGGAGTTGGTGATGGACAGGGAGGCCTGGTGTGCTGTGATTCATGGGGTCACAAATAGTCGGACACGAATGAGCAACTGAACTGAACTGAAGTGCATGTGGGCTTTTCTTCACTCCTGCTTCAGCATTTTTCATTTGTAGATTTTTTAAATGTCGGCCATTTTGACTAGTATGAGGTGATGCCTCATTGTAGTTGTAATAATTCATGATGTTGAGCATCTTTTCAAGTGTTTGTCAGTCATCTGTATGTGTTCTTTGGAGAAATTTCTATTTAGTTTTTCTCCTCATGTTTTCATTGGGTTACAAAATCTTACATACTATTGTAAGGCACTGATGTCAGGTTCAAAGAAAAGTAAAAGAACAACAACAAAAAAGTATACGATAAAATATTTTTAAAAGGTTGAAAACATCTGACACATTAAGATGAATTACTTAAAATGTCAAAGTTCATAATCCAAATGCCCAGTAGTCTAAACTGAGGCCAAGATAACATCTATTTAGATTTATTATTAGATTTCAAATAAGGTCATTAAGACATTACCTATGTAATATATAAAAACTAAGTAACTGACTTGCTGTTTCAAAACAGGCATTTGAGATTGGTAGTAAATATGCACATGACAGAGGCTCTGCCTTAGTGTCAGTAATAGTAATAATAGAGAAATAAAATTTATTGATCGGTTAATACATATTGTTACAGTCACTCTCTGGTCAAGGTATGGTTCCCATTGTAAAGATGAGAAAATAAGGCTTAGGTATTTGCCCAAGCTCACAGATTCAGTTAAACAGTTAAGACTAAAGTCACCAGGTGACACTGACCACAAAACAATGTCCTTCACCACTCTACTACACCACCTACAATTTGATAGAGAAAAACCAAACTGTGATATAACCCATTATACACCCCATCAGACTATCCAAGTTTTTCTTCATTGAGTGTAACTCTGATTGAAATTTAAAAGCGATGTTATAAATTTGCCTCTCTCCTTGAAGAGATTTAGAGGCAGATAGTATCATGTCATGTGCTAGTTAGTACTGACAAAGTCTAAATGGAGAAGAAGGTTGCAATAGCTCCATTATTGGAAAAATATGCCTAGGTTATGTGAATATCATTTAGATGGGCTCATTTAGATAGGACTAACAGTATTTGTTTTTACAAATTTCAAAGTCCTATTCATCTATAGGAGAAAATTAAGAAAAAAAGATGCTTTAAAAATTCAGTTTATAAAGTCTGCTGATTAATTGAAAGAGAGACTATTTATATTATGCTAATGAAAGCATGATCCTTTAGTGTGATGTCTTACTGAACATGAGCTGCCTAATTCTACTAAGTGAATAAAAAAGGAAGGCTGGAATGGAGAATATATTCTCATGAAAGAAAAAATGGGAAAAAAAAGTGTAAGATCGACAGAATAAGAAATAAAGGCAGATGGGAAGTAAATTAACTTTTGGGTTCATTGCAGCATGATAAAGGGAGATAGAGCTGAAAGTTGCATTCAACACTTAATTCCAGATGTGAAGAAATATTCTAGCTGTAACTGCTCTTAAGGTGATTTGTTACCAGTAATGAAATGATTATATTTAGACTCCCAAGTTTGAGGTAGGATAAATCACTGTTCCACAGTTAATCAGTGAAATGTTCATTCATGTAAGGTTTCACAAGGGAGGTTCAAAACATACCTTGCAGAATATTAAATAACTGCATTTGTCTAGAAGTTTCATTTATTTTTAAAATAAGTTTATTGGCAATTTGGTGACAACATCTGTAATATTAACAGATACATTTAAAAATAATATCGATCCTTTAGTCAATCTTCAAAAGAATCTTAAACAGAAGTGAACATTTTGAGGAAAAAATGTTCGATTTCATGTTAATAAATACTGCCTTTTTCTAAATATCTTCTTTAAGTCAAAAATTCTAAGAACAGGATGTGAAGAATTGATAATGGTCCAAATCACACACACACACACACACACACACACACACACACATTACAAGAAACCCTTCTCCTTTCAAGCACGATTGAAGTCCTTGCCTCACTAAAACCCGCCAAATTTACAGCAAGTGTGTTGCTCCTTTTGTTCCCTTCCCCTAAGAAGTCCCTCTTATTCACCAGGTTTGAGGAGACACTTATTTCCTTTGACAGTTTTTCCTGTTGCAATGACCTGAATAACATGTTCATGCTCTTACATGTTGAGTCTCAGATAATTTTTTTTAAACTTTTTATTTTGTATTGGGTTATAGCTAATTATCAAACAATGTTGTGATAGTTTCAGGTGAATGGTGAAGGGACTCAGCTATACACATATATATGTGTTCATTCTCCCCCAGACTCCCTCCCATCCAGACTGCCGTGGAACATTAAGCAGCGTTCCCTGTGCTATACAGTAGATTCTTGTTGGTTGCCCATTTTGAATATATTAGTGTATACATGTCCATTCCAAACTCCCTAACTATCTGTTCTCCCTGTCATTTCCACCAGAAACCATAAGCTTGTTTTCTAAGTTTGTGAACTTGTTTTGTTTTGTAAGTTAATTTGCATCATTTATTTCAGATTGCACATATAAAGGATATCATACAATATTTCTCCTTTTCTGACTTAACTTCATTCAGTATGACACTCTCTAGGTGTATCCATGTTGCTGCAAAAGGCATTATTTTGTTCTTTTTAATGGCTGTGTAATATTCTGTTGTATATATGTAACACATCTTCTTTATCCATTCATCTGTTGATGGACATTGAGGTTGCTTCCATGTCTTGGCTTTTGTAAGCAATACTGCAATGAATAATGAGGTGCACGTATCCTTTCAGATCATGTTTTTCTCTGAATATATGCCCAGGAGTGGGATTGCAATATTGTATGATAGCTCTATACTAAGTATTTTAAAGAACCTTCATACTCTTCTCCATAGTGGCTGTACCAATTTACATTCCTACCAACAGTGCAGAAGGATCACCTTCTCTACACATTCTCTCCGGTATTTACTGTTTGTGAATTTTTTGATGATACCCCTTCTAGCTGGTGTGAGGTGATGTCTCATTTGACTTGCATTTCTCTATTAATCAGCAATATTGACCATATTTTCGTGTGACTACTGGCAATCCGTGTCTCTCCTTGGGGGAAATGTCTGTTTAGGGCTTCTGCCCATTTTCTGAGTGGATTTTTTGTTTTGATGCTGTTAAGTGCCATGAGCTGTTTGTAAATTTTGGAGATTAATCCCCTTTTGAGTACATCATTTGTAAATATCTTCTCCCAGTCTGTGGGTTGTCTTTTCATTTTCTTTATTGTTTCCTTGGCTGTGCAAAAGCTTTTGAATTTAAGTAGGTCCCATTTATTTATTTTTGTTTTTATTTTGATTATTCTGAGAGAGAGATCCAAAAAGATGTAATTCATGTCAGAGAGAGTTCTGCCTATATTTTCCTCTCAAAGTTTTACAGTATCCAGTATTACATTTAGGTATTAATCCATTTTGAGCTTATTATTGTGTATGGAGTTAAAGAATGATCTAATTTCCTTTTTTTTTTTTTTACATGTAGCTGTCCAGAATTCCCAGCACCATTTGTTAAGGAGACTGTTCTTGTAACATTTTGTAGTCTTGCCTCCTTTGTCATAATTACTTGACCATTGGTACTTATTTCTGTTCTTTTCTGGGTTTATTTCTGGGGTTTCTATCCTGTCCCACTGATTTATATTTCTGCTTTTGTGCCAATACCATACTGTTTTGATGATGGTAGCTTTGCAATATAGTCTGAACACTTGGAGCCAATTTCTTCAGCTCCATTTTCCTTTCCCAAGATTGCTTTGCATCTGCATACAAATTTTGAGATATTTTGTTCTAGTTCAGAGAATTTTTGAGAGTAATGACAAGTTTTAAAAGAAATAAAGTGTCAATCTCCAATACTTTATTATTGAAAGAGTCCTTAGATATCCATGTATTTTACTATATCATTATTATTCAAAATAAATAGAAACTACAGAAATAAGAATGCCTTAGAAAAATATACATTTGTGGTACAGATACTTCAATAAAATAAAGCTTCCCAGGTAGTATACAGCAAAACTAAATTGGTTATTTGTATTTCAACACTGTAAATTCAAGATGAAAATCTATGCACAAAATAGAAATCCTATATTTTTTACAAAATAATGTTATTTATTATCTCTCTGAAGGTAATCAAATTATATTTTTGCATCTAGTCACAGATTGTTCAGTTCAATTCAGTTGCTCTTTATGACCCCATAAACCTCAGCACACCAGGCCTCCGTGTCCATCACCAGCTCCCAGAGTCCACCCAAACCCATGTCCATTGTGTTAGTGATGTCATCCAATCATCTCATCCTCTGTCGTCCCCTTCTCCTCCTGCCCTCAACCTTTCCCAGCATCAGGGTCTTTTCCAATGAGTCAGCTCTTTGCATCAGGTGGCCAAAGTATTGGAGTCTCAGCTTCAACATCAGTCCCTCCAATGAATACCCAGGATTGATCTCCTTGGTAACCAAACCTTAATAATATTCTCATATGTCATTCCTTATTAAAAAAATCACACTAAAAGTTAATGTGATTGTATTCAGTTAAATCTCTGGCTTAAACTCTTAAAAAGGCAAACTCTTATCTTTTTATTATTTCCCCAAATTGTTGAGGAGTTAACAAAACACAGTGTCAGGGCTGGGAATTGATTTACTTTACACTGCTGCTGCTGCTAAGTCACTTCAGTTGTGTCCGACTCTGTGTGACCCCACAGACAACAGCCCACTAGGCCCCCTGACCCTGGGATGCTCCAGGCAAGAACACTGGAATGGGTTGACATTTCCTTACAAGCTAATGTGATCCTGTTACTGTTCACAGATGCTGGTTAAGAAATAAGATGTCTGGGTCAGAGACACATGACTTTACACTTACAGCACAATCAGCATCATGAATATTGATGTATCTGTGTACCTACCTCAGTTACCCTTGCTCCCAAGTCCTATGGTGGGGGTGGTGGGTAATGTGTGTGATGCTGCACACACAGTGGGTCTGTGTCATAGTTAAGAACTCTGAGGTTGGGGAAATCCATTGTTTTTATAACAAATAGTAAGCAGGCCTGCTCTTTGTCTAGACAAGAGGTAACCTCATCTGTCAAGGTTACTGGCTGAATAAATAACCCTGAGAAATACCTGAAAAGGGCTGCAAAAGCTTGTAGCTTTAGTGGAGCCAGCCAGACATATAGGCAAGCAAGAGGTCCAAGGAAGCTGTGTCTACCAACTGCCTCTTTAAACATAGATCAGAAAATAAAGAAGAATCAAGGAAGAGAAAGAAAGCTCTTGGTGAAAACAAGCCTTATCCTTATCTGCAATAAGTTGTTAACTTACTTGCTCTTCACTCCAGCCACTCCAGGCTCTATTCACGCTATGTTAATTTTTTTTTAACTTCCTTCCCATCTCAAATCCTTTCTACATATTTTTGGTAGAATGTTATTTCTACCAAATGTGGATCACTGACACAATGGTTTCAGCATAAATGTAACCTCCTCAGAGAATACACTCCTGACTTCTCTATTTAAACTAGTCATCCCATGTTTCTCCCAAATCTTTTATTACTCTATGTCTTAGCAATGACTTAATTTTCTTAGGAGGACTTTTCATAATGTGCAGTAAGTATGTTTACTGATCTTTGATAATTTTTGTTTGTTTCTTTCATAATTAGTAAGTTTCAGTATGCTGATATTTTGTTCACATTTGCATCTCCAGCAGTAGGTGTTGTCTTGCAGGCCCTAAGTAAATACTTCCAAACTAAATGAAAGAGTCAGCATGGTTTCAATCCATGTGCATATCTATAAACAAAAATTAATCAAGTTAAACTCATAAAAATGAATCAAAAACACAATCTGGTCTTCTTCACTATCAAGTTTTCTCTTTTAATTAAAAATAGAAAGATGGGTGAAGTGGAATTCATAAGTCCTGGGTTTTAGTTCTATCTTCTTAACTGGCTAGAAGTGTGATCTTAGTTAAGTAATTTAATCCCTTTAATTCTCATTTTATTCATCTTTTAAAATAGAGACGTATATATCACTAGTTTTTCACTAACTTTCTGTTCAGTTGCTCAGTTGTGTCTGACTCTTTGTGACCACAAGCCCACTGCAGCACGCCAGGCTTCTCTGTCCAGACAAGATGTAACCAACTCCTGGAGCTTGCTCAAACTCATGTCCATCAAGTCAGTGCTGCCATCTAACCACCTTATCCTTTGTCATCCCTTTCTCTTCCTGCCTTCAATCTTTTCCAGCATGAGGGTCTTTTCTACTGAGTCAGTTTTTTGCATCAGGTGGCCAAAGTATTGGAGCTTCAGCATCAGTCCTTCCAATGAACACCCAGGACTGATCTCCTTTAGGATAGACTGGTTGGCTCTCCTTGCAGTCCAAGGAACTTTCAAGAGTCTTCTCTAACACCACAGCTCAAAAGCATCAATTCTTCAGTGCTCAGCTTTCTTTATAGTCCAACTCTCACATCCATACATGACTACTGGAAAAATCATAGCTTTGACTAGATGGACCTTTGTTGGCAAAGTAATGTTTCTACTTTTTAATATGCTGTCTAGGTTGGTCATAATTTTCTTCCAAGGAGCAAGAGTCTTTTAATTTAATGGTTACAGCCATCATCTGAAGTGATTTTGGAGCCCAAGAAAGTAAAATTTCTCACTGTTTCCATTGTTTCCCCCATCTATTTGCCATGAAATGATGAGACCAAATGCCACGATCTCAGTTTCCTGAATGGTGAGTTTTAAACCAACTTTTTCACTCTCCTCTTTCATTTTCATCAAGAGGCTCTTTAGTGTCTCTTTGCTTTCTGCCATAAGGTTGGTGTCATTTACATATATGAGGTCATCGGTATTTCTCCCAGCAATCTTGATTCCAGCTTGTGCTTCATCCAGCCTGTCATTTCACATGATATACTCTGCATATAGGTTAAATAAGCAGGGTGACAATAAACAGCCTTGATTTACTCCTTTCCCAATCTGGAACCAGTCTGTCATCCATGTCTGGTTCTAACTGTTGCTTCTTGACCTGCATACAGATTTCTTAGAAAACAGGTAAGGTGGTCTGGTATTCCCATCTCTTGAAGACTTCTCCAGTTTGTTGTGATCCACACAGTCAAAGGCTTTGGTGTAGTCAATAAAGCAAATGATTTTCTGGAATTCTCTTGCTTTTTCAATGATCCAGTAGATGTTGGCAGTTTGATGTCTGGTTTCTCTGCCTTTTGTAAATCCAGCTTGAATATCTGGAATTTCCCAGTTTACATATGTTGAAGCCTAGCTTGGAGAATTTTGAGCATTACTTTGCTAGTGTGTTAGATGAGTGCAATCGTGCAGTAGTTTGAACATACTTTGGCATTGCCTTTCTTAGGGACTGGAATGGAAACTGATATTTTCCAGTCCTGTAACCACTGCTGAATTTTCCAAATTTGCTGGCATATTGAGTGCAGCACTTTCACAGCATCATCTTTTAGGGTTAACTTTAAAGTTTTGCTACTGTCCTCCACATAAAGCATTTCATTTCTGGTGTGTTATCTCACAGTTTATTCACCAAAGCCATCAGTAAAATATCAGGTACCTAATGAATTTAATTGTCATATACTTAAGGAGTATTTTTTTTTATTATCATCCAAAGCATAGCTTCAAAGTGCATTCAAACATTTGCTTGTATTTATTTTCTTCAGTCACTCTTACTATAGTAACTGCCTGCTTTTTTGCAGGTTCTATATTAGGTGTTGGGGATAAAATAGTGAACAAAACTATTACAGCTTCTGCTGTCTTAGGGAGATCTGGTGTGATCTCATACCCACATCTAGGTTGCACTGCAAATGTATCCTTTGTTCACTCACAGTTACACTTGGGTACATGGTACCATTGCAATGAACAATCTTTTTGTTAACACCAGCTATGAAAACATATTAGTTAATCTATGATTCTCACTACACAGAAAGAGGTTTGCTGAGCCAGAGGAAGAGTCCCATAAAGAGAAAGACAGAAGATATACATACAAACAGTATCTGGAAAGCATTGAGACTTCATTTTTAGACTCTAAAGCCTTAGATCTCTACCTTTCATTCTGAGAACTACCCTGTATTATTCCCTGCTGCATCCTGAATAAATAAACTCTTTTTGTTAACCTTAAACTAGTTTGACTGTGTTTTCTGTTACTTGAGACTGAAAGGGGTTGGAAATATTCAGGGAAAGCATGAGGAGTGCAAAACGAAGATGAGACAAACTCTAAGATCTTTCTCTATGTGGTCTGAAAATAAGACTGGGAAATCAACACAGTGGTTGTTATTGGATGGAAGATATCCTCTCACTTGCAACCCCAGGAGAACATTGCAAAGGGGAATCTGGATCCAGAAATATAAGGGTTAACCTACTCAACATGAATTTGTGTTGAAAAGACATGTATGTGACATTTAATTGAACTGAAATAATTAGATTAGTCATAGGCTTAGAAAAAATTATTATTTTATGCTTTTTTGAAAAATAATTTTTATTGTTACTTATCATACCGGAGGGTTTCCTTGATAGATCAGTTGGTAAAGAATCCTCCTTCAATGCAGGAGACTCTGGTTTGATTCCTGGGTTGGGAAGATCCACTGGGGAAGGGATAGGTTACCCACTCCAGTATTCTTGGGCTTTCCTTGTGGTTCAGCCAGTAAAGAAAGAATTCACCTGTTATGTGGGAGACCTGGGTTCAATCCCTGGGTTGGGAAAGATCCCCTGGAGAAGGCAAAGGCTACTCACTCCAGTAATCTGGCCTGGAGAATTCCGTGGACTGTATAGTCCATGGGGTTGCAAAGAGTGAGAGATAGTGTGAAGAAGCAGAAATGAGAAGAGAAGATAGGCAGTAGAGGTTCTAACACATGAATAAATGGGCAAGAGTAGCATTTTGAAATGGAGAAGACAATGGCATCTCATTCCAGCACTCTTGACTGGAAAATCCCATGGACGGAGGAGCCTGATGGGCCGCAGTCCATGGGGTTGCTAAGAGTCGGACATGACTGAGCGACTTCACTTTCACTTTTCACTTTCCTGCATTGGAGAAGGAAATGGCAACCCACTCCAGTGTTCATGCCTGGAGAATCCCAGGGACGGAGGAGCCTGGTGGGCTGCTCTCTATGGGGTCACACAGAGTTGGACATGACTGAAGCGACTTAGCAGCAGCAGCAGCAGCAGCATTTTGGAAATTGTATTAAAGGCAGAGGATCTACTAAAATAGCATACATTGTGAAACATGGAGGAGAAAGTTGGAAAGGAAATGCTAAGTTATTTGACATCCTCACATAATATCAACCTGGAAAATACCATGCCTCTGTGGCTCTTTTCCCTGTATTCCTATACATGGCACAGTTTAGAAAGACTGCATGTATTCACAAATGTCATATGTATGTTTCCTGCATCATTTAAAGACTAGCAACAAGATATGGAAAAGTAATTTTATTCATATTTTTATGTTACATTTTGATATATGTTTCTGATATTTTTGAAAGTGTATGGTTTTATGAAACAGGCAGACAGAGAAATGGAGAGAAAAAGAGGGTACGAGCAAAAGATTGAGATCAGAATTTACCATTGTGACCTTAAGGTCCCTTCCCTGGAGGTAAACCATTCTCTTTTTGATTTACCATCTGAGGATCCGTGTTTTACTTATCAAATGATGTCAGACTGCCTTAGTAAATGCTAGTAGATGTGATCCAGAGAATAACTGACAAGGTCTGTGAAAACCTGCTTCTGAACCTGTTACACATTAAGAAAACTGAAGTCATAAAGATAATGATCGATAGATGTGTCACCATTCTAATTAAGAACACCAGGATCTGTCAGATGTTTGGAAATAGAATTGATGACCTGAAAAATAACCTTGGATTAGAAAATACCAGGTTTGTGTTGCTCCAGAGGCTACTGAGACAGCCGTGTCAGCTGAAATATTCTTTCAACGGTGGATTATAAAAGTGTGGGACATGGCTAAGTCTGACCACTTTCAACAATAGATAGGGGCATTCAACATAAACTAGGACAGTCACACAGGTCTGTGTGTGTGTGCATAGGTGAAAGGCTTTAGAAAGAAGATCTATTTGAATCTCATATTCTTCCATTTAAAACATTTGTCTTTCTAAGTGATCGTTTCATTATGATGAAACTGTTCACCTGTTATGAATAAGAGCTAGAGAATGTTTTGTAGGTAGCTACTTTCTCCAGTCTTATGAAAGGCATTATGGAATTCAAACTTATGTTATGTTTGAACCTAACCTGAAGAAATTTTAGACTGTCTTTGCCATATTATGTGGAGACCTTTAAATGAAACTGTATGCCAGAGGATATTGCCATTAGCATTCTTAGTAATTCACTGTAAGAGGCTGCAGCATTTAAATTTATTTTTGAAACAAAAAGATATTTGTTTCCCTATAATTCAAATACTGCATAAGCTGACAACCTCTTTGTAGAATGGAGAACAGAAAATTACTAGCCTGTAAAATTCTTAATGGAAACTACCACTTAAGTCTCAGCTTTCTCAGATATTTAGTATTTCTGTTTCTTGTTATTTTGGGTTCTTATCAATAGGATTTAACTTAAATATTCCAAAATTCACCCATAGGTAAGGCTTGAAAGGTATTTTTCAGATTTCTGCACCCCATTCATTGTAACCTTGGATATTTTCAGGTTAATGTTAATGAATTTAATATTTGTAATATATTGTTTATGTAAGGAGAGTTACAGAACCATATTCTCAAACTAATTGGGAAATAGAATTTTATGGGCCAAGTGGTCTTCTAAGCTTTCACGTCAAGTTCTAAATCATTTACTTCTCCACATCTGCTATAATTCTCTTTGTTTTTTTCCCCAGCAGAGGGTGCAAAATATTAAACCTTGGAACTACTGCATAAATGTGTATAAAATTATACTCATTTACAACTTCAAAAAAGATCCTTAACTGATCATGGAGTCTGACTTGATTATGAGAAAGGAGGCAATTAATAACACTGCCTCTCTGAAGACAGTGCCATGATTATAATTGTTAAGCATGCAACTCACTTAGGGAGTGTTTAAAATGAGGGTCATAATAAAGACACTCTAGTCATGAAAGACTCTAACCTTAGATTTAGTAAGCACAGCACAGCCACATTTTGATATCATAAACGTATACAATTTATACTGAAAATGCAGTAAAAAGGCAACTTATAAACCTCAACTCAGGAGATCTTCAAATATGATTTAAAGTAGAATCATCGTTAGGTATCCTGGATGCCGACCACAGATAAATCCCCAAACAGCAATTGCTGAATGAAACTATCCAACTCTAGGACTGCCATTTCTTTCACGAATCTTCTTTATAACCTGATATGCCAGATGGAAATGTTGACCACAGTTCTTCACCCTTGCCTGCTCCTATGCCCTTTACTCCAAGATTTTCTAGTTCTCATAGCCTCAAAGTATACTTCCCCATCCACTGACTTTAGGCTTAGTCATTTGGATTTTTATTTTATACCATTGATATTATAATTTTTAATTGAAGTATAGATTATTTATAATACTACATTAGTTTCAGATGTACAACATAGTGATTCAATATCTTTATAGATATTACTCCATTTAAAGTTATTGCAAAATAATGGCTCTATTTCCCTGTGCTGTGCAATATATCCCTGTCGCTTGTTAATACCAACTTGATATTAGTATCACGATGCAAGCAAAGGCTTGATATGTTTATGTGGTTGGATTTTCTCTCTTGCATTTCTGTCATCACTGTGAAAGGGTTTCCATGGGTAATTTGCCACATCTCCACTCAGGCCTCCAGAATCAACACATGTGGCATAGATTGAGCCCAATCTATGGTGAGGAACCTGGACCAGCCAAATTCACAACTAGATCAAAGCACAGACACATTAGCATGAATAAATGATTGTTATCTTAATCCACACAATCTTGGGGCAGTTTCTTATGAAGTGTAATCATGGTGAAGATTAACTGTTATACCAGAGTCCATCCTCCTCTTGAGGAACTGTCTTAACTGTCTTATGTTGAATACATTGTTCCATTTATATAACATAAAAAATAATTATAGACTAGATTTTATGATCTAGGCATAGGGATTACAAAAATTAAAAAAAAAACAACAAAACACCACAGCCTTTGTCTTTTGAAGGGCTCACAGAAATAGGAAATGTGATAGGTCCAGAAACTATTAATAAAAATCCGACATAATAGAAGCATATAAATGGTGGAGTGAAAGGTATGTGGAATGAGCCAGAGAAGCAATCAGTTCTATCTGATTGCAAGTTAGGAGTATTTATAAAAAGTACTTCTCAGAGGGGCAGCTCTTTATATGTGCACAGGAACAAAGCAAAATATGAATTTCATTACCAATTACAATTGAGATGATCGAGGTACACACAAGACATAGACATTTTTAAGACAAATGAAGACTAAAAGATTCATACTATTCTAATAAATATGAATTGTGTACCAACTCTGTACACAGAATACTGGACCAGGCTCTGATTAGATACATCAGTGAGTGGAATAAAGGTCCCGTCCTCAAGGTGGATGTGATACTATTGGAAGGCTTGAACAAGTATTGCATTTTAAAAAAATGTGAATATCACAGAGGCAAGATATAAATGTACCTTGAACTCAGAAGGTTGCTATCTGAGGCTTGCACACAATGACTCTAATTCAAAGCAGAAAATAATGATTCAGTGTGAAGTTCAGAACTTGCTGTGATGGTTTAGAGGAAAGTGGCATCTGAAAAGTTTCAATACAGAAAGAATTTTAAAGGTATTGAGGACAGAAGGCCCTTTTGAGGATTTAAGGATATTTAAAAAATTAATGCCAAAAGTAGGTTATAAAATTTATACTTATCTTTTAAAGTTTTAATGTTTTTGCATCCTATTTTCTACTAGGGATGCATTGCTTAGCAGAATTAAACCTCTCAGAAATGGCTTTTGAATAGGTCAATGCAGGAGGCAATGTCTTAAGAGGGCTATATTGGGTTGTCAATTTGACTGCTGCACTGTAGTGAAGATCTGCGTTGTGGGGCTTAATGCAATTGGGAGGTCCCTGGTGTCAGAAAAATTACTTCACCATCCTTGCTATATGATGTTCAGTATATGATTAAATCTATGTTGAATATGTAGTTAAACATCTCAGAGAGGTTACAGCCACGAAACTCTGATCCAAGTTTAAGTTTTTACTTTAATAGAGACCCAGTCTCCACAGAAACAAACGTCTTTGGGAATGAGACTTGATTTCAAGACAAAGTTTTGGACTAAGAACTAGTAGAAAGACTTCCTGAAAATTTTATATGCCTGAAGGCAGTCTCACGGGAAGAGGACTTGAGGACTACAGGTCCCTAAGCCATGCCGGATTGATACTCATGACCTCCCCTTGTGCTGTGGCTGATAAAACCAAAGAGGTTTTGGTTTAAAAAGATAGAACCACAACAGGTTATTTGAGAGAAATGAAAGAAGATAAGAAATGTAGGCTCTGGGTTCTGATGGATGTCTATTGTTACTTCTTGCCCAGCTTCAACTCTCTGTCTACAGGACCTTACTTTTCCTATGAGTATCACGGTCTGCAGTTAAGGGGAGCTGACTCCATGCCTGAGAGTCAAAAGAGGACTTAAATCCATCAATCAAAGCTTCATCTCCTCTGGTTCCAGAGACTGGATCAAAGACCAGCAAATAACATAAGATAGGCCAAGGAATCTGAGAAGGAAATGGCAGCCCACTCCAGTGTTCTTGCCTGGAGAATCCCAGGGACAGAGGAGCCTGGTGGGAGGCCATCTATGGGGTCGCACAGAGTCGGACACAACTGGAGCAACTTAGCAGCAGCAGCAGCAGCAGGCCAAAGAATACAATGAGATTTACTTTTTAAATATTTATATTTATTTATTGTGCTTGATTTTAGCTGCAGCACACAGGATATTTGATCTTCCTTGCTGTATGTAGGATCTTTAGTTGCAGCATGTGGGATCTAGTTCCACAACCAGGGATCAAACTCTGGCCCTCTGCATGCAGAGCACAAAGTCTTAGCCACTGGACCACCAGGTGAGTCCTAAGACTTCATTCTGGAACATCTTTTAGAACTGTTGGAATTGAGAGCAATCTCATTCAGATACACTTGACTATGAGATGTGTAGGCCTGAAGCTACCAGGAGTAGCCAAATGGTGAGAACCCTCAACTTAATTCAAAGGCAAGAGAGAAGAGAGAGCCTGAGTGTTGATGAGATGATATAAGGCTCTGGATCTAAAGCCTTATATCTTTATCTAAAGTCTTTAGTTTTATCTAAAACTTAACTATAGCTCTGGATTTTTGGTTTTACAAACAAGCACATTTTCCTTTTTATTTGGGTATCTATTTTTTGATATCCAAACCATCCTAATGCTGACAGAGTACTAATGAGAAAAAGCACAATGTAAAGTTGATGAATTCATACTTAATGTAGTCAACAGCTGCAAGTTTCTAGAACTGAAGGGGGGGCATTTGAGGAACAGGTGACAGACTATGAAATTAATTTGCTCTACATCAACTATAATGAAAAGTGAAAGTGATAGGCATTCAGTCCTGTCCGACTCTCTGCAATCCCATGGACTGTAACCCACCAGGGTCCATGGAATTCTCCAGGCAAGAATACTGGAGTGGGTAGCCATTCCCTTCTCCAAAGGATCAAACCGAGGTCTCCCACACTGCAGGCATATTTTTTACTATTGTTTCCCCGGTGGCTCAGATGATAAAGAATCTGCCTGCACTGAATTCTACCAAAAATTTAGAGAAGAACTAACACCTATCCTACTCAAACTCTTCCAGAAAATTGCAGAGGAAGGTAAACTCCCAAACTCATTCTATGAGGCCACTATCACCCTAATACCAAAAGCAGAAAAAGATGCCACAAAAAAGAAAACTACAGACCAATATCACTGATGAACATAGATGCAAAAATCCTCAACAAAATTCTAGCAAACAGAATTCAACAACATATTAAAATGATCATACATCATGACCAAGTTGGTTTTATCCCAGGGATGCAAGGATTCTTTAATATTTGCAACTCAATCAGTGTGATATACCACATTAATAAACTGAAGGATTAAAAAACATATGATTATCTTAAGAGATGCAGAGAAAGCATTTGACAAAATTCAACACCCATTTATGATAAAAACTGTGCAGAAAGCAGGCATAGAAGGGATATACCTCAACATACTAAAAGCCATATATGATAAACCCACATCAAACATTATCCTCAGTGGCAAAATATTGAAAGCATTTCCCCTAAAGTCAGGAACAAGGTAAAGGTGCCCACTCTCACCACTACTATTCAACATAGTTTTGGAAGTTTTAGCCACAGCAGTCAGAGAAGAAAAAGAAATAAAAAGAATCCAGATTGGAAAAGAAGAAGTAAAACTCTCACTGTTTGCAGATGACATGATCCTCTACATAGAAAACCCTAAAGATGCCTCCAGAAAATTACTAGAGCTAATCAATGAGTATAGTAAAGTTGCAGGATATAAAATTAATACACATAAATCCCTTGCATTCCCATACACTAACAATGATAAAACAGAAAGAGAAATTAGGGAAATAATCCCGTTCATCACTGCAACAAAAAGAATAAAATATTGAGGAATAAATCTACCTAAAGAAACAAAAGATCTATGTAGAGAAAATTATAAAACACTGATGAAAGAAATCAAAGATGATATAAATAGATGGAGAAATATACCGTGCTCATGGATCAGAAGAATCAATATAGTGAAAATGAGTATACTATCCAAAGCAATCTATAGATTCAGTGAAATCTCTATCAGGCTACCAACAGCATTTTTCACAGAACTAGAACAAATAACTTCACAATTTGTATGGAAATACAAAAAAAAAAAAAAAATCTTCAAATAGCCAAAGCAATCTTGAGAAAGAAGAATGGAACTGGAGGAATCAACCTGCCTGACTTCAGACTATACTACAAAGCTATAGTCATCAAGACAGTATGATACTGGCACAAAGACAGAAATATAGATCAATGGAACAAAATAGAAAGCCCAGAGATAAACCCATGCACCTATGGACACCTTATCTTTAACAGAGGCAGAAATATACAATGGAGAAAAGACAATCTCTTTAATAAGCGGTGCTGAAAAAATTGGTCAACCACTTGTAAAAAAATGAAACTAGAACACTATACACAAAAATAAACTCATAATGGATTACAGATCTAAATGTAAGACCAGAAACTATAAAACCACTACACAGGCAAAACATTCTCTGACATAAATCACAGCAAGATCCTCTATAATCCACCTCCCAGAGTAAAGGAAATAAAAGCAAAAATAAACAAATGGGACCTAATTAAAGCTTTTGCACAGCAAAAGAAACTATATAAGGTGAAAAGAAACCCTTCAGAGTGGGAAATAATAATAGCAAAAGAAGCAACTGACAAAGAATTAATCTCAAAAATAAACAAACAGCTCATGAAGCTCAATACCAGAAAAATAAGTGACCCAATCAAAAAATGGGCCAAATAACTACACAGACATTTCTCCAAAGAAGACATACAGATGGCTAACAAACACATGAAAAAATGCTCAACATCACTCATTATCAGAGAAATGCAAATCAAAACCACAGTGAGGTACCATCTCACACCAGTCAGAATGGCTGCTATCCAAACGTCTACAAATAATAAATATTGGAGAGGGTGCAGAGAAAAGGGAACCCTCTTACACTGTTGGTAGGAATGCACACTAGTATAGCCACTATGGAGAACAATGTGGAGATTCCTTGAAAAACTGAAAATGGATCTGCTGTACAACCCAGCAATCCCACTATTGGTCATACACACCAAGAAAACTAGAATTGAAAGAGACACGTGTACCCCAATGTTCATAGCAGCACTGTTCACAATAGCCAGGACATGGAAGCAAGCTAGATGTTCACTGGCAGATGAATGGATAAGAAAGCTGTGGTACATATACACAATGGAATATTACTCAGCTATTAAAAGGAATACATTTGAATCAGTTCTAATGAGGTAGATGAAACTGGAGCTTTTATACAGAGTGAAGTAAGTCAGAGAGAAAAACACCCATATTAACAGATACATATAGAATTTAGAAAGATGGTAATGATGACCCTACATGCAAGGCAGCAAAAGAGATACAGATATAAAGAGCAGACTTCTGGATTCTGTGTTAGAAGGTGAGGGTGGGATGACTTGAGAGAATCGCACTGAAACATGTATGTTACCATATGTGAAATAGATCACCAGTCCAAGTTCAATGCATGAAACAGGGCACCCAAAGCCAGTGCACTAGGACAACCCAAAGTGATGGGATGGGGAAGGAGGGGCAAGGGGGGTTTGGGATGGGGGACACATGTACACCCGTGGCTGATTCATGTCAACGTACAGCAAAAACCACCCCAATACTGTAAAGTAATTAGGCTCCAATTAAAAGAACAAAAGAATCTGCCTGCAATGCAGTAGAACTGGGTTCGACCCCTGGGTCAGGAAGAACCCCTGGAGGAGGGAGTGGCTATCCTCTCCAGTATTCTTGCCTGGAGAATTCCATGGACAAAAATCAACTATAATTTACTTCAGAAAAAAAAAAGAGAAACACAGAGAGAGAGAGAGAGAGAGCGAGAGAGAGAAATCCATGGATCACAAGAGTGTTAAAAGAATAAAGTCTCTGTGGACTTACTTCATGTATACATTAAAATACTCAGAGTGCTCTGGTCTTTCTTAGAATTGAATCATACAGATGCATGCAGGGTGTGAGAAGGGAAGTACATCATACAACCAGAAGTGTCCTGTTCATAGCACATACCTATGAAATCATTTATAATTGCACAGGTTTCACAACAGAGAGCTGATCACATGAAAGACAGATTCAGAAAAACAACAGTGCTTTCCAAATATGTAATCTACAAAACATCGCAACAGCTGCAGGAGGTTGGAGGCTATGGCAATTCTATTTAACAAGCAGTAAAGGGAGAAATAAGGAAGGAGAGACACATTTTCCTCCACTTTCCTAGACTTAATGTCCAGAATACTTCCTGACTCATTGTAGCCCATATGCCTCTATCTGCTTTGTGTTTTAAACCCAAGTATTTTATTCTCAAATTGAGGGTAGTTGAACCAAATGGTTTCCCAGTTTTCAGGATGAAATGTTTACAACAAGCCAGAAACCATTGAAAAATCACCTACTACTTTCCCATGAGTCCTGGAAGCCAACAGATGTGCTACACAGAGAAAATACATGTATCTTATTGCTGTCTGTGGCACAGGAACACATAGTTATCTAAGTAGGAGGGGGAAATGGCATACTGGGAAACACAGGTCTTTAAAAACATATCAGTTCAATTCTGTTCAGTCATTCAGTTGTGTCCAACTCTTTGCGAGCCCATGAATCGCAGCACGCCAAGCCCCCTTGTCCATCACTAACTCCTAGAGTTTACCCAAACCCATGCCCATTGAGTCAGTGGTGCCATCCAACCATCTCATCCTTTGTTGTCCCCTTCTCCTCCCACCTTCAATCTTTCCTAGCAACAGGGTCTTTTCAAATAAGTCAGTTCTTCACATCAGGTGGCCAAAGTATTGGAGTTTCAGCTTCAACATCAGTTATTCCAAAGAATATTCAGGACTGATTTTCTTAAGGATGGACTGGTTGGATCTCCTTGCAGTCCAAGGGACTCTCAAGAGTCTTCTCCAACACCACAGCTCAAAAGCATCAATTCTTCAGCACTCAGCGTTCTTTATAGCCCAATTCTCATATCCATACATGACTACTGGAAAAACCATAACTTGACTAGATGGACCTTTGTTGGCAAAGTAATGTCTGTGCTTTTCAATATGCTGTCTAGGTTGATCATAATGTTTCTTCTAAGGAGTAAGCTTAGTTTTTAATTTCATGGCTGCAATCACCATCTGCAGTGATTTTGGAGTGCCCCAAAATAAAGTCTGCCACTGTTTTCCCATCTATTTGCCATGAAGTGATGCAACTGGATGCCATGATCTTAGTTTTCTGAATGCTGAGTTTTAAGCCAACTTTTTCACTCTCCTGTTTCAGTTTCATTAATAGGCTCTTTAGTTCTTCTTCACTTTCTGCCATAAGGGTGGTATTAAAAATAGATATTTATATCTAAAAATCTATATTTAATCTGGGCAGGAGAAAATAAATGATGCCCGGATGATAACAGAGACATCTCTAAATTGAAATAATTGTTCTCATATACTACTCTTAGCTTGTATTTTACAGACATGTTTCTTTTGTTTTTGGAAATAGGGTTTTGTTTTTGCATTGATGTGTCTCAGTCAGTGATGAGATTCCCTATGACTATTCATTAATTTTTATAGCTCAGTCTCTGGTGAGGTGTGAATATTTATAAAGGCTGTTCCTTTTTGATTGGCTCTGAACCTGGTAGCCTCATTAAGAGTAAGGTTTATGAGAATTGCACTCTTGGTTAGCAGGGCGGTGTACCAGATACAGGGCAGAGTTGGAATGTTTCCAGCAGAAGCAGCACCTGGGAGTATGAAAACTTGGAAGAGTATATGTAGACCCCAGGCTGCTTTTGTGAAACGTATGTCAGTTTTGAGATTCTGCCATTTCTTGCTTAAAGTTAATGATGTAAATGTTCAATGCAAGGACTCTCTAAAAAGGAGTGGTGGCGAAAATAGCTGAATAGTGTGGAAAAGGCAGATTTACCCTCAAAAGGTCTATCCGAATCACAAGGCCACATATCTAAGAACCCTATCATCTCTATCTAAACATGCAGGGTAAAAGTTGCTCCCTAAAAATACAACAAAATCAATGACTTCACTAATTTAAGAAAAGAAGGAAATGCACATGAATGCATGCAGAAGAGGGACAGTATGACTGCTTGTGGAATTATATTGTTCTCCTGTTGTTGTCCAGTTGCTAAGCCATGTTTCATTCTTTGTGACCCCATGGACTGCAGCACACCAGGCTTCCTTGTCCTTCACTGTCTCCGGGAGTTTGCTCAAACTCATGTCCATTGAGTCAGTGATGCCATTCAACCATCTCATCCCCTCTCACCCCCTTCTCCTCCAGCCCTTAATCTTTCCCAGAATCAGGGTCTTTTCCAATGAATTGGCTGTTCGCATCAGGAGACCAAAGTATTGGAACTTCAGCTTTATCATCAGTCCTTCCAGTGAATATTTAAGGTTGCTTTCGAGTAAATATTAATTGTCCGAGGCTTGTTAGATATTTTTTCAGGTTGACAACACAAACTGTGGGTAGTTCTTGAAAGCAAACTTTCAATATGAATCAAAGAAAGGACACTGGAAACATAAAGAAAAAAGAAGAAAGGAAAAAGAAAGAAATAAAGAAAGGGAAGGATGGAGTGGGGTGATACATATTCAGGGACACGGTTCTTACCTATTTTATACAAGAAAATAGATTTTTAGTGAGTCAAAATTTGGCTATAAGGGCTAAAAAATGAAAGCACTATTTTTTTATATATCTCAAGTAATCTGTTATATTGAATGTATTAGCTATCACCCTGAAACCTACATATACTCCAGGACATTGTATGCTAGTGGAAGGGCAGAGTTAAAATTGAAAATTATAATTATAGGCTTACAATAGCTTTCCCCAGGGGGCTTCATGGTGGCTTGACCCATGCAGTTGTCTAGCTCTTGGTTTAATGCTATTGTAGGTGCCCTGAAATTCTTAATAAATTTATCTTTGAACTTGTGTTCCATAAATGAAATCCATCAGACAACAGAGTATGTGCTTAAGCAGAGGAGATACATGTAATCTGGGTGTCTGACAGTCTTTGGTTTGCCATACACAAGTGTTCTTACAAGCCCATAAGCACAGACTTCCATTGCACTCACTAAGCCTGGGCTTTCAACAAGAATCAAAGTAAAAGTAAGCTGGTTACATCTGTAATGGAGTAAGCAAGGTGCTGATAGCCCTGAGAGGGCACATTTTCCATTGGAATCAGAATTTTGTTTCCAGTGCAGAAAAAGCAATGGCATTCTGAGGAATACTAACAACCAAAGAACACTATTATATTCTTTCTTATTTGCTATCATTTCCTGTACTAGCCAATTTTCACAAATGTGAAGGTTAAAGATAAAGCAACCTATACTTCCCTTTCCTTTCAATGCTTCCTCATTCATCACTAAACACAAAATAGAGAGTATTGGTAGAATGTATACATATCCAGATAAAATAACAGCAGCTGAGTTAGCTTTGTCCAGTATTTCCATTATTCTGGGAAGAGCAAAATACATATGCATGTAGAAGCTACAAAATATAAATTGTGTAATTTTGGTGATACCACATATGAGTTATACGTTCCCTTTTGCATTTAAAACTGGTAGTGCACAACATAAATATTCATGGTAAAGTTCATGCTAAAAATTAATATTTTTAATTCTTAGAATGACATTAAATAGCAAATAAAGAAAATGACAACTCAAGAGAGGTTAACTCTGAAAGAGAAAAAGCTATATTTATAGACAACATTTTTTTCCTGTGTTTTCAACAAGGGGTCCCAGATTTTCATTTCACACTAAAATTATGCCACAAATTATGTTGTCAACCATTAGCTGCATATAAAATATATCAGCTCTCCATAGCGGGAGAGATCTTTCCTCTCCAATCATCTAGGTAGTATTATTGTAATTCTCCACCTTCCTTTCATTATGACTGCTTTCCCCGCTAAGGTTCCTGAGGATATAAAAGCCGGAAACAGCCCCAGAGAAATACACCTAGTGGTCAAAATAGGACTAGCCAAAATATCAGGAATGCTTATTTCTAGAAACTAGCAATCTTTGATAACAGAAGTCAGAAGCTCTTTCTCCACTAGTGGTATTTCTATACATATGACTCACTAACCAATGTAAAGAAAAACGTCACTGGATAACTCTCCTGATGCTTTTGTAATTGTACTCTTGCATTTGTGGTTCTAATTTTTGTTAGTTGTGTTTCTGGTGAATTTAAAGTTCTTGCTTCATTGAGAAAGAATTCAGAGAAGAAGTGATAGGTAATAAGAGGATTTATTTACAGAGAAACACATTCCACAGATAGAGTGTGGGCCATTTCAAAATGCAAGAGAGCCCTGAAATATGATGTGGTTAGTTTTTATGGGCTGGATAATTTCATAGGCTCCTGACTGGGTGGATTATTCCAATTATTTGGGGGAATGGGTAAGGATTTCCATGGTTGGGCCACCACTCACTTTTTGACTTCTTGTGGTTGGCCTTAGGACTGTCATGGCTCTCACTGGTGGGTGTGTCATTTAGATGCTAATGTATTACAATGAGTGTATAATGAGGTTCAAGGTCTACTGGAAGTACAATCTTCTGCCATCTTGGACCTATTTGATTCTAACCAGTTTTGGCATCTCCTATGGCCAGGCCATTCTCTTAAAGGTTATGCCCTGCCCCTTTTCTCCTGTCTCAGCTAAGGTGTCAGATACACAATGGTCATCCTGGGGATTATAATCTATAAATGTCTAAGTCTGCTCTGAAGTTTCACACACATTCATGCTATAACCAGAATATCCTCATTAACTACAGAGTCATATTTACAATTACTTATTTTATCACCTAAAATGGCTGATTGGGAAGAGAGTTACTTTCTTGGGTTTTGATCACTAGGTTGTTTGCACCCATGTTCAAATCATGACTACACTTGTTTTCTCAGTGATTGTGATAACAGTGATAATAGTTTGAAAATGATTAAGAGTCATCTAAAGTTACTTTGAATCTCATATTTAAAATAACTTGTAATGTAGGAATGTTTTATAAGTACTGAAAAAAACAACTGGAAGATTGTTTTATGGGTACATATATTTGGGGACCTATTGCCTTGGCTAAAATTCAAGAAAAAGAAAGCCGTTTCTTTTTCATTGTTTTAAAACCTTAAAATATTTCAGTTATATTAATTGACTCTTGCTTCAATTGATCTTGGCCAAAAGAAAAAATACTGGAGTGATGTGACTCAGTATTTTACGGACCGTGATAGAAAGCATGTAAGGAAACAAAAGCTTGGGCTAACAAGTGGCAAAGTCTAAGCCCTAGAACAATGACTCAAACAAATGTTTCATGCAAATAAGTGCTTTAAATTTTTCTGCCTGGCTTAATGACTGAGGTAGGGCAGAGAGAGGAATGGAAGGAGGAACATTTGCTCCAGCGTAGTCAGTGAAAATGGCTGATTTAGAACCCACCCACCAATTCAGCTAGGTGACTAAGTACAAGGAGGAATTCATTAACTGCAAGCCAGCTTTGTTCTTGCACCCACAAAGAAGCGCTGTATACATTCGCTAGAGTTGCAGTGACAAATTACTCAGTAGCTTAAAACAATAGAAATTAACTCCCTCACAGTTCAGGAATCCAGCTGTCCAAAATCAAAGTTATCAGCAGGGTGGGTTCCTTCAAGGTGGCTCGAAGGGAGTAGATGTTCCATGCCTGTTCTCTCATTTCTCATGCTTTCTGGAAGTCCTTGATCTGTTTTTGCTTATAGCTGAACAAAGCCAGTTTCAACCTCCACCTTTTCACGGCTGTCTTCCTTCTGTTCCTGTTTGTCCCTGGGTCTTTTCAGGGCATTCTCTTCTCTCTGTATGTTCAAATTTCCTTGACTGTAAAAGCACACCAGTCATTGCATTAAGGCTCACCTTAATCCTTAAAATCTTGCATTAATTTAACTAATTCCATCTGCAAAATTCCCATTTCCAAAAAAAAAGCATATTCACAGGTACCTGGGGTTAGGACTTCAATATCTTTTTTGAAGGGACACATGTCAACCCACAGTGCTTCTCAAACTTAGCTGCATAGTTGAATTACACGGTCTGTTAATACAATACTGATATACCTGGGTATTGCATCCTAGAAATATCAAGCTCAGCATAAGAGGTGAAACCAAGCACTCAGATTGCTTAAGTGTCCCACATGAATCTAATGTGAGGCAAAAGTCTCAGAGGTATTGAAGGATTCTAGTTATCAGTTTCTTGAAAGGATATTTAGCTTAATGAAGTGTGTGTATTTCAATCAGAAAAGTCTTTCCCTTTAATCATATTGACAATAATAAAAAAAATCAAAAGTAGGTGATCAGAATAAATGGCACATAATCAAAAGGAATTTTAGAAATTTACCACTTGATACACATTCATTCAATGAACATTTTAATGTTTTCTGTGTGTTAGACCCTGTGAGAGATCCAAAATGGTTATTAGAACCTTAGGAATCGGCTGCTTTTACTCCAGTGTCTGGAGGAAGGGAAGGTTTCCTTGCATTTTGGTCAGTTGTGACCAGGTGTGGAATTACTCCTCCCCCAAGACACTGCCCAGTTATTAGCAAATAGTGGAAATGGATCTTTTTATTTAAATTATTTTTATAGATCAAGTGGCTATGATTAGATGTTCAGGAATTATGATAATTACTTTGTGCTATTTTTAGTCTGGTGGGCTCCAGTCCATGGGGTTGCAAAGTGTCAGAGAAGACTGAGCAACTAACACTGCTCTTTTAGTGTTATATTAAGTTCATAAAGAAAAAAGCATTTCAATGGGGCAAACTGGCTGAAATGTAAAGCAATTTCTTACATTTCCTTTTTCAGAGCCTAAAAGACTCAATTCATCCAGATGGCTATAAATGTTGTCAAAATATTGTTCACCATATTGCTGTGTAGGCTTATTAGGATCTGAGGAGAGCAAATAAAGCAACACAAACTTGTTCTTCTTTCTCTTCTTTTCTACACAATGGTTTCTATATCTAGCATAGTATTTACCTCAGCTTACTTCATGCCATTCTGATACACTGAATGTGTCCTCCCAAAATTCATTTGCTGAAATCATAACCCCCAGTGTGATGATACTGTGGAATGAATGAAAGAAACCTCAGCTAAAATTGGAGTCTGTGCAGGTCTGTAGGGGAGCTCTCATGCCTGGCATGCATGGTCATTTCCTACAAATAGGAAAAGACACAAGCCTGATCTCATGGAGAAAGGCTTGCCTACTTTACTATCCAACAGGGAGGAGACAAGTGAACTCCACCCTAAGACAGCCCAGCCAATCAGAAGGTAGCAGCTCAACCCATGTAAAGCCTCCATAGGTTGTACTCCCAGCTTCTCCCAAAGGACCATTTGTTTATTACCACCCACCTCCCCCAACAATTCCCCATTACACTAACTTCCTCTTCCTTGTTCTCAGAATTTGTTTGTTATCTTCCATAGTCTGGGTATTCTGAATTGCAATTCCTCTCTTCTTGAATAAACTCACGTTTACTGGTGAAGTAACTGCCTGTTACATTAAAAATTTGACATTAAGAGGTAGAGCTTTTGGGAAGTACTTAGGTCATTAGGGTGCAACCCTCATGAATGGGATTTGTGCCCTAATAAGAAGAGAACAGAGAACTCTTTTCTCTCTGTATCAGGTGAAGATACAGCAATAAGTCATCATCTACAAACCAGCAGGAGGGCTTTCTAGAACCCAACCGTGCTGGTACTTCATCTTGCATTTCTAGCCTCCAGAACAGTGAGAAATAAATGCCTGTGGTTTAAGCCGGCCTGTCTGTGGTAATTTGCTTTAGGACACAGAGCTGACTAAAACAACCTTTGCTTTCATTCTTTATTCTGCATCCAAGATACTTTTTCAATTAATACTAGTCATCCTCTATTCATTAAAAAGTGTTTGTTTTTTACTCTCAAATTCCCTGTAGAGAACTTTATTTCACCATGAGTTTAGAAAAACACCCTTTGTCTTACCACATTAGCTACGCTTTTTAGATGTATAAAATATTTCAAAGATACACACAGAGAAGCAGCCCATTTTTAACATCAAATACTTATTATTGTCAAAAATTTACATCATAATAACAATATGAGCAGAATTAAAATATAAAAGGATGTTTTTCTATATTTCAGCATGTGAAAAAAAAATCTTCATTTTATCCAAGAAATGTTGGCAGTCTTGGGGAAAACATTTTAGATAGATACAGTGATAAAATATTTATTGAAGCTCATAGTTAAAAAAAAAAAAGGATGAGGTAAATTAATGAAAGGCAAGTTACTTTGTGCAAAAGCCCATATTTTCAATGAAGGGACATATGTACAAAACCTCCTTTTTGAAACATGATCCTATTTAAATATTTAAATTTATGCTCATATAGGGGCAAAAAAACCACTATAAATAGAGTTACTAAGCGGAGAAGGCAATGGCACCCCCACTCCAGTACTCCTGCCTGGAAAATTCCATGGATGGAGGAGCCTGGTGGGCTGCAGTCCATGGGGTCGCCAAGAGTCGGACATGACTGAGCGACTTCACTTTCACTTTTCACTTTCATGCATTGGAGAAGGAAATGGCAACCCACTCTAGTGTTCTTGCCTGGAGAATCCTGGGGACAGGGGAGCCCGGTGGGCTGCAGTCTATGGGGTCGCATAGAGTCGGACATGACTGAAGTGACTCAGCAGCAGCAGAAGAGTTACAAAGTAGACAACTTATACTATTTGTGTATAGTCACATACATTAGGGGGAAGGGCTTTTATATGCAGTAGTCTTTATCATGTATGTAATAGGTTATCATTTCAAGAGCTCTGAACTTCAAATGGCCTCATTTCTTCCTTAGGGTGCAACAACCTCATCTCTACCAAAGCGCAATTGCTAACTACGTTTGTGCACACTCTCTTTACCAACTCTTAACCTTGTCAGTCTGTTGCTGTTTCAAATTTCCATGCAATCTACTTTTAAAAAACTGATGAACCGAGGAGCCTGGTGGGCTACAGTTCATAGAGTCACAAAGAGTTGGACATGACAGTGACTAAGCACAGCACAGCAGATTCATACACACGTATCTCAAAGGTTATACACCAAAATATTATCTGAGAATCTGAGTTTTCTTTCCTCTTTTAGGACTTCCTTGGTGGTCTAGTGGTTAAGAATCCTCCTTCCAATGCAGGGGACATGGGCTGGGTCCTTGGTCAGGGACCTAAGATCCCACAAGTTGCTGGGAAGCTGAGGTGGCATGACCACAACTACTGAGCCCATGCTGCAACAAAGACCCAAGACAGCCAGAGTATAATAATAAATAAAATTTTAAAAATTAAAAAAAAAACTGATCCAGAGGAGTCAGGGCTTTCTGATAAAAAAATAGGACAGGTGGTTGCCATTTCAACTCTGCCACCAGTGAACTGGGAAAAGTTACATAATCTTTCTGTGCCTCAGTTTCTTCTTCTGTAGACAGCTCAGTTGGTAAAGAATCCGCCTGCAATGCAGGAGACACTGGTTCGATTTGTGGGTCAGGAAGATCTCCTGGAAAAGGGATAGGCTACCCACTCCAGTGTTCTTGGGCTTCCCTTGTGCCTCAGCTGGTAAAGAATCTGCCTGCAATGTTGGAGACTTGGGTTCGATCCCTGGGTTGGGAAGATCTCCTGGAGAAGGGAAAGACTACCCACTCCTGTATTCTGGTCTGGAGAATTCCATGGACAGTCCATGGGGTTGCAAAGAGTCAGACACAACTGAGTAACTTCCTCTGTATAGGAAATTAATATTCTTTAAGATTTTACTTTGGACTAGTCACTGTTAACCTAGATGAAATAATTCTCAGTAGAACTCTGTGATTTCATACCTATTTAAGGAATTCCAATCTTGTTTTTTAACTTCCATTAATTTCCATCCCTAAGGTTTGAGATGTGCCAATTGGATGGTATGTTAACATGAAAACATAGTTGTTCAAAGTATGGTTTTTGGACCAGCAGCACAAGCATCATCTGAGAACTTGATAAAAATTCAGAGTCTCAGGTTTTACTCCAGATGTGCTAAGTGAGAATCTGTGTTTTAACCATATTTCCAGTTGCAGGCACATTAGTTTTACAAGTGCTGGACTAGAATGGGTAGCAAAATCCACTAAAACTCATAGGAATGTACAGAAAGGAGAGTCTAGCACCAGATCCCCCTCAATTCAAGGCCAAACCTTGCTACTTTCAGCTTGTATAATCTTCAGAGAGCTTCCAAGTATATGAATTCATTTTTCTGTCCTGGTGCCTTCATCTGTAAAAAGATGTTAAAACAACAGTTACCTCCTGGGTTGTTTTAAGAGTTACAAGGTACTGAGTATAAGCAGTGAATACCTGGCACACTGGAAATTCTTTCTGTCATTAAACATTTATGGAACACGTATCATGTATAGGTCAGATATGTACTGGGAGCAGTGAATGCCACAGTAAACAAACAAAAAGACCCTACTTTTGTGCATCTTACATTCTATGGAGGGATTCTGGCAACAAAAAAATATGTAAAAACAGTCACATAGGGCTATTCTGTGAAGTAAACAGAATGACAGCATAGCTATTACAGAAATTTTGGCAATCACCTTCAGAGGAGAAAAGTGAGTTGTTGTTCAGTCCCTAAGTCGTGTGGCTCTTTGTGACTCCATAGACTGCAGCATACCAGGCTTCCTTGTCCTTTACTATCCCCCAAAGTTTGCTCAAACTCATGTCCATTGAGTCAATGACGCTAACCAGCCATCTCATCCTCTGCCACCTCCTCCTCTATGCCCTCAATCTTTCCCAGCACCATAGACAAATGACTTAGTTATCTTAACCAAACAGAAGCTTCAGGTAGATTGATAAGCATTTTTATATGCATTCATGTTTTCAGAATCCTCCAGTTTGACTCTTACCATAAAAGTGGAGAAATTGCTTGAATAAGACATTTAAGGTGAAAGTTTCATGAAAGAATGTTTGCTTGCGTTATCCAGTTATTGTGACAACTAGTTTTTACTCTCATTTGGAATGCTGAAAACTCTTTATTTAGTCTGACACAAGGAATTTCCTAAAACCACCCACCTCAGCCCTAGAGATGACAATTCTGTATACTCAATGATACAATCTCTATATCTAGCTCTTTACTTGGGGACAGTATCATGGGAAAGTTCATAGGACTTACCTTTCCACCTATGGAAACTAGAAGACTCCTCACTTCTTTTTACAGAAATGGATATGTTTAACAAGGAGCTTTCCAGGTGGTTCAGAGTTAAAGAATTTGCCTACAATGCAGGAGCCTCAGGAGATGCAGATTGGATCTCTGGGTGGGGAAGATCCCCTGGAGAAGGAAATGGCAACCCACTTCAGTATTCTTGCCCAGAGAATCCCATGGAAAGAGGAGCCTTGTGGGCTACAGTCCAGAGGGTCGCAAAAAGTCGGACAAAACAGAAGTGACTTAGCACGCATATGTTTAACTTAGTAACTTGGCTACATTCCGATTTACACTTTTCCCTCAGAATGTCAATTTGTGGGTTTAGTAGGTATTTTTCTTCATTTCCTTCTGCTTCGCAATAAGTAGGCAAACAAATAAATGTTACGCAGTGTCAGTGGCATGAAATAGCTTCTATATTCCAACACAGATGGGATATCTTAATAATGGGAAGATGATCTCACACTTTAAAGTGCTCTGATATAAAAGGTGCCATATAAAAAGGAAGTTATTATTCTTAGTTATAATCCCCTAAAAAAAAGGTGGGGGCTTGCCATCTAAATGGCTGCTGAAAATTAACTGCAGAATTGCTTATAATGCTACAATCAGTTGAGGCCAAATTCAATAAAAACTCCATCCGGCATTCACAGTGAGAAGACCCACATGTGCCTTTAATTTTTTTTTCTTTAATTTCCTGGGCTTCCGGCCCAGAAATTGGATGGAAATTTTATTTAAACCTGCTCTTGTGTATCAACTTTTGGTAAATATCAGGTTTTCAGTTGACTCACATTATGCTTTACATTTTGAGCAAAGGGAGGAAATAAAATGATGCATATCTCTTTATATACATATATTTACACACCTCTTACCTCTTCTGATTATGAAACTGTGGCTCACACAAAATGCTCATCATTACTCCTGCAAATTTAGGGTGTCCCCCTCTCTGCAGCAACCATAGTTTCAAAATTCCACTAAATTTCTTTCCAGTGCTAATCAGCTTTCCCCAGCACAGGCAATGTTATCTGTGTTTGGAAATGACTAATTATTTGGAGACAGCAGTGGAGGGTTCAGGTTTGGATTTCTCTCCCTCTCAATTTAATGCAACTTCTGTCTTTTCCCCATCATTTTGCTGCCTGGGGCCAGCTCCCCCTCCTTGATAAAAATGCTCTTTCCCTTCCCATTAGACAGGGTCTATGTTTATGTATGTATGAGAAGGAAAATGCATTGTGAGACATCAACTTGAAAATATTAAGAGAAGAGGCACTCCTGTGATGGATGTGGGCCTGGCAGTAATTGCACCTGCTAGGTGAAGGCATGAACATAATTTGCATGGAAAGTTTCCTCAGTTCCTTCCAGAATACACCAGTTCTACCCAATAAAACATGCTGTCACACTCAGGGGTTTGCCAACATGTTCCCAGATTGCAAGCAAAAAGATTATTTACAGTAACCAATAACAACTGAAACGACCATAAACCACCGTTGGGTACCCGTTCTATTTTTTTCTTTTGCTAAGTAGAGAGACCTTAAGGAGTCCAAATTTACTGCAATTTAATTCTGATGGGGAAAAGCACATTATTTTTATTTATAGCAGTGAGCTCTATCTATGCTTGCCTCCCCTCTTTTGAAACATAAATAATTCCATCTTTTTTTTTTTTTTTTCATTCAGCCATTTCTTTGACAGGGAAGAATAGTTTTCCTGATAAAGTGAGAGACAGGGTTAAAGTGCACACGATCAAAGTTACCCAGTATATCCCAGGACCCTGCTGTGTGCTCAAGGGGAAAGGAGGCATAGCTGCCCAAATAGTTCTGGGGTACACCGTCTCACTTTGAAGCAGTTTCTTTCTGCCAGCAGGGAGGACTGGAGCCCTGTGTGTGGGCTTCACTGCAGGGAGCAGTGCCCTGCATCTTACTGACCTGGGTTCTACCTGTTGTCTTGTATACCTCCTGAAGGAGTTTTCCAAAAGCTTGAATTACTTTCTGAGTTGTAGGGGACTAAACAGAAACACATATTTCTGGGAGAAGTAAGCAAAAATGAGAAAGAACAGCTGAGCTACCATTTTTCTTAAACCCCTTCTCAGGTCTTTTGGCCCAGGTCACTGCCCTTGACTCGAGGTTGTGTTCCTCTGACAGTAGGGATCAGAGAGAGGAAAGGACAGGAGAGGAGACAGGGCTCATTTAAGTGTATTTTTAAAAATAATTTATTGTAATTGGAGGTTACTTATTGCTGGAGAAGGAAATGGCAATCCACTCCAGTATTCTTGCCTGGAGAATCCCATGGACAGAGAAGCCTAGTAGGTTACAGTCCACGGGTTCGCAAAGAGTCGGACACGACTGAGCGACTTCATCTTCACCTTTTACAATATTGTATTGGTTTTGCCATACATCAACATGTATCCGCCACAAGTATACACGTGTTCCCCATCCTGAACCCCCTCCCTCCTCCCTCCCCATACCATTCCTCTGGGTCATCCCAGAGCACCAGCTCTAGGCATCCAGTATCATGCACTGAACCTGGATTTTTTTTTTTTTCACTATAAAGGAAAGCAAATTTATGCTACACTTTAAAAACAATGTCAAATAATTATAAAATTCAGTCCCAGTTTCACTCACAAGGACTCTTGTTATCAGTATCTTGGGACATCCTTCCAGAAACATTGAAGGCATAAATATGCATGCACACATGTATTATGAGCAAAAACTGAAACTACTTTTCCTGAACCCTTTTTCTCCTAGTAATACCTCTTGAAGGTCATTTCCTGCCAATATTGGTATATGTATTTCCCTCTCTGTAGTTGCTGTATTATATTTTACATCCTAGCCTCCACTATGTTTTAACTAGCTATTCTCCTAATCATGGTAGGCTGTTTCCTACAATTTTTCAATTATAAGTAAAGCTACACTGAACAACCCTTGCACAGGTAGGGAAATAAGTCTAGTCTAGCTGTTCAAAGCACGGGTTTAAGACTTCAGTAGGCTTTCATTCAAGGCCAGGTTCTCCAAAGACTGCTATTTAAGAAAATAAAGGTGATAAGATCTACCTCACAGGGTCCTTGTAAAAGACACCCCCTCCCCACCACCCAAGGGGGGAGTTATTCTCATAACTGAGTCAGTGAAGCCTTAGTCAAATTATTTCCTCATCACTAAAGCAGGGAATAATAATAGATCCAGGGGTGCTCTGGGGACAAGCAATAACTAATTCAACCGCGCAGTCACTGATTTCAATATTAAAATTGTCCGTCTTTGTGCACTTGTAGGAGCTAAGCAGCAGGAACCCCCTACCTTTAACCCCGTGCTCCCTGGAGCCCAACTGTGCGCGCACGAGGCCACCCAGTGGTGACACGTTGACCGCTTGCCCCCTCCGGCGCCGCGCCCAGGGCCCTGCGGAGGGCGAACGCACGCGGGCGCACACGGCCTGAGCGCAAGGCGGCGCGGGGTCCGGCGGGGCGCAGCGGGGAGAGCCGGCGGCGCGAGGCGCGGGACCTCGTTGGCTGTTCCGCAGCGCTCCCCGCCCCCTCCCGCCCGCGCGTCTCCCCTCCTTCCCGCGCCCGCGCGGAGAGGCGGAGGCGCAGGCAGCGCTTGCTCGGCGCCGGCAGCAGCCACAGCAGCCTGGCGCGCGGTGGCGGCGGCTGTCGGGCGGGCGCCGTGGGCTCGGCTGGGAACAGCGCGGACCGGGACACTGCGGCGGCGGCTCGCGTGGGTGCGCACTGCTGCCCGGCGGGCCCGGGCTGTCGGTGGCTGGCAAGTTGGCGGGGCTGGCGCCTGGTCAGCTAGCTGCAGGGGCCAGGTAGGTTCTGGCATGCCCGGCTTCTCGCGCAGGTCCGGGTACTGGGATGAGCCATCCGCTGGGGCAAACTTTCCTCACTGACTTCATGGCTCCTCAGCCCCAAAGTTTGTTTGTTGAGAAATACATCTGAAGGGTCGAGAATAAAAGCTGCCTCTCCTGGCTGTTTTGCTTTAAGGGGGTTATTTTGCCTTTTCTGGGGGGCGGGGGAGGATTGATTTTCTGGATAGGAAGACGCCGCATCCCTGGCAGGAGCGTGGCGAAAAGCGAGTGGATTCCCCTGGCTTATCCTTTACGGAGCGGTTTTGGCCAGTGAAAGTTGGGAGGAAAAGTTGTGAACCATGAGGGTGCAGAGGAAGAACCCCATTTCCATGGTGCAGAGAGTAGAAATGGGAAACCTTTTTTTTTTTTGCCGGAACCCTCCTTCTGGCTTTCAGCTCTGAGCAAGCCAGGGTGGAGGATGCTTCTATTAGCAATCAAGTTTTCCAGCTGCATTCTGTTTGCACTTTCAAATCTGCAGTCTTGGACGGAATCCTCCGTTGCGTTCATTTGCCAGGTTTTCTCTGATGGGCAGTGATCCAGTGTAATTGAGATCGGCCGCTCATCTTTGGATGCTTCTCAGTTCTCTGAAGAGCCCTGCGAAGCTCACCAAGCACGTACCAGAATATTGAGATCAGAAAACGAGGAAGTGCTAACCGAGCAGTCCAAGTCATAGCACCTTGGGGATTTTTTTTTTTTTTTTTTTTTGGTTTGCTTGATGTGAACAGCTTCTGGGCTCTGCTTGTGCAAAGCTCCACGGCCCGCCAGTCCTATCCTTCCCTGTATCCCTCCTTGTATCGCATTTGTTTATTGATTTACAACACAGATATGCGCCCAGAGGAATGATTTAATAACAAACGGTGCCCGCTATGGGAAGGAGAGCAAATCTCCGTTCTGAGCCTAAGGGAGGGACACAGACAGAGCTCTGGGAAAGGGGTGGCTAAATCTGTTCATTTCAAACCAAGACGTGGGGAAACAGCTAGAGAAAGCAACAGACAGGAGATGTGTCCTGTGCAGGAGGGAGGTCAGAAACCTCGGCTCATATGGTGACTAGCTAAATGCAGAAATAACTTAAAGATGATTAAGCAAGAATAACTGGGGGATAAAAAGTAGGAAGACTGTCATGCTGTGGTCTCTGTCTACCCCCACAGAGATGAATATCATACCAGCTGAAAAAGAATTCTGATCTGTAAATAGATTAAAAACAGGAATTAATCAGAACAATGAATCAGAGCCCTTCTGAGATTGAAAGGAGTAATTGCTTTTGAAACAGCTATTATGTCTCAATATTGAAGTCAAATGTGTTACTTTTGCCTTGTTACCCCTGTTTACTAACAGTAACAGGACTTTGGCTGCTGTAACCTGGCATCTGAGTTTGTGGTTTTAACCCTTTGAGGGTCAAGGTACTAGCAACGAAGTTGTCTGGGGTTAATATCCATATCCGTTTGAACAGTGCTTGCAAAATGCCTACCATGTGCCAATTACTGAGTGCAATAAGATAGGTTCTCCCGAGCACTGTTCATAAAAGATGTCTGATAGGTTCAGCTTTCTTAATGGGAAGACTGCAAATTATAAAATTAGGGGCTTCAGGGATTACTCATGTTTGAATGCTTGCGAGTCAACATGTCAATGCATGAGAGTCAACATGTGGTTTGAGGACCCCTGAAAGGATCCATATCCATCAAGAACATAGAGCAAATTGCTACACATTTGTTTTTACATGAGTGGTGGGATTGAATACATGTGCATGGGCCTCCTGTCTAAAGATGGGCTCTCGGAGGCATTGAGTGGCTAATTGATTTGCAGCAGAATAGATTCAGGCACTGCCTGCCTCAGCAGACAATAACATTCAGCCCCATGCCCTACTTGCTATCTGGATGTCTTTAATGTCAGCCTGAAGACATGATGGCATTAAGTTCATTTCTGCAGGAGAACGCTAACTTTTAATATCCTTTACCGCACAACCAGATAGCCCAAGTATTCCTTCAAATGGGAACAAAACATTTAATAGGACCAAAGTGCTAAGCAGTTCCAACTCGAGCAAAAGATTAGCTGTGGACAACAAGCTGTGGCCTTTCCGTTGCTGATTTATGTTCAATTTTATCATTGTCACAATTCATATATGCCTGCTTATTACAAAACAATAACCTCTTCGCTCTGCTGGCAAGGTATGTCTTTCTCTGTTATAAGTTCCTAAGTCCTTCTCATCCATTTAGTACACATTTTCCAGCTTTGTTTTTACTGCATAATTTAAGTGTCCAACTTGAAGTTCTCATTAACTCTTAATATTTTTGTGCTGAAATAGTATATAGATATAATTGCCCCTTTCAAACTGCCAGATCTATATATAGCTCAGTGTATTGTTGCAATGCCACCAAACAGAGAAGCTCTATTTTCCAGTCACCAGTTAGTAAGTTGTTAGCAGTCAGGTAATGTTATCTTATGCATTAGGAGATACGCAGATGGCAGGAGGATTTGTTGATGCTGTGCATGTTTGCTTGCCATCTCTGATTTAATCATTACCAGTCCAACTTTAATAACCCTCTGATCTTAGGGAGGTACTTTGTTTCCCTGAAGATGGGCATCTCTGAGGTGCTCCTATAGTTTTATTAATCACTTAATGCTATTGGGCTATTCCTTTCTTATGCTTGATAATAATGCATTGGCTAACACCCCTTTTTGCAAAGATGTTTTTTTGGCAGTAATTCGCATGCTGCAGCCACAGAATATTTTAAGATAGAACACTGCTTGAGATTGATGGGTTACAGATCTCAGTCTCAGATCTAATTTGTATAAAAATTCAGAATTGAGTATCCGATCATGTGTGTGAAATGACTTTTGTGTTCACTCCCTCCAAGTGTTCTTTGCCCCTTAGTCCCTTTCCCCACTGCAGCTAAGTATGTCTCCTAAACACGATGGAATATTCCTTTTGAAAATTTGCTGCAGAAGAAATGCACTTTCTCTTTGAAACTTTGTATGCCAAGTTTCAATCCACGGTACAGTTTTATTTCCCCCTTTTTATGTACATGTTATAAACAAGAAATAAGGCTTTGTAATAGAAGTGCTGGCAGAACTTTATTGCATCTCAAACAGCTCTGCTACTTGGAATGTAAATATTTGTAGAATCTTTACTGTGCAAGAAGCTGCCTTGCAAAAAAAAAGTGAGAAGAAATGACTATTTTATTAAGTAGGATAAAATAATTCAGAAGGTATGCATATTCCTTATGGCAGACATATTGACATTTTAAGAAATAGATTATGTATGTTATAGCAATTCCATAGCACTCTCTTAGGCGCCTTTAGAACTCAGACTATAAATTTTCCGTGTTCTAAAATAGAACAGATTTGTTTTTCTAAATCGTGACTCTGAATGCCTTGCAAATGTTAAGAGATGAGCTCTGTAATTCAAAAAGCACTTTGATTATATTGCTGATAAATGAGCCTGACAGTATACTATTTTTAATAGAAGAAAGAATTATGGGATCACAATACTTGAAAAACTCTTATTTTGGGAACTAATGCAACTCAGTTCTCATGTGTCCTTTTGATTATAACTCTAAAACATTTCTCCAATTTGCCCACTTCCCTCCAGTCATATCATCCTACTCCGACTCACCATCTTCTTTCCCGAGACAACTACACTGGCTTCCCTGCCTTCTTTCTTGATTCTTTCCCCAAATTCTTCTTGCACAGCTGTCAGGGCAGTATTTTTCTTTTTCAATATAAATTAAATTAGTACTCCTCTCCTCCAAGCACTTAGATGGCTTTCTGTGGTGTTCAGAGCTATTTGTGATAAGAGAGTCCTGTAGGATTCAAACACTACCAGTAAGAACTTACTGCTGCTGCTGCTAAGTTGCCTCAGTTGTGTCCAACTCCGCGACCCTATAGATGGCAGCCCGCCAGGCTCCTCTGTCCCTGGATTCTCCAGGCAAGAACACTGGAGTAGACTGCCATTTCCTTTTCCAATGCATGAAAGTAAAAGTGAACGTGAAGTCGCTCAGTTGTGTCCAACTATTCGCGACTCCATGGACTGCAGCCTACCAGGCTCCTCCATCCATGGATTTTCCAGGCAAGAGTACTGGAGTGAGGTGCCATTGCCTTCTCCGAAGAACTTACTAGGCTTTATTTTTTATGTCTGTGGTTTTGTTGACCTCTTTCCTACCTTAGGGCTTCATCTGTCCCGTTGTCTGGTAGCTCTCTTTAGCCTTTACCCCCAAACACACAAACACAGAACACACACACACTCTGAAGATTCTGCCTGATGCTCATTCCTTAGGTCACAGTTCAAATACCAATTTCTAAGAGAGGACTGTCTTTCATTTCCTTTCTTCTCTAAATTAGGGTACCTCTGTTAGTCTTCTTCTGTTCATATCCTCCATAACTTTCTGTTCATATCCTCCTTATTGTAACTTGAACTGTTTCCTCATCTGATACCTGTTGACTGTTCTGTGAGCCATCTTGTAAACAATTGTTGTTCATTCGCTCAGTTTTGTCCAACTCTCTGTGACCCCATGGACAGCAGCATGCCAGGCCTCCCTGTCCTTGACTATCTCCTGGAGCTTGCTCAAACTCATGTCCACTGAGTCGGTGATGCCATCCAACCATCTGGTCCTCTGTCATCCCCTTCTTCCTCTGCCTTCAGTCTTTTCCAGCATCAGGGTCTTTTCCAATGAGTTGGGTCTTTTCCAATGAGTTGGCTCTTTGTATCAGGTGGCCAAAGTATTGGAGCTTCAGTATCAATCATTCTGATGAATAGTCAGGCTTGATTTCCTTTAGGATTGACTGGTTTGATCTCCATGCAGTCCAAAGGACTCAAGAGTCTTCGCTAGCACCCAAATTTGCAAGAATCGATTCTTCGGCACTGAGCCTTCTTTATGATCCAGCACCCACATCCATGTGTGACTACTGGAAAAATCATAACTTTGACTAGACAGACATTTATCTGCAAAGTAACGTCTCTGGTTTTTAATATGTGGTCTAGGTTTGTCATAGCTTTTCTTCTAAGGAGCAAGAGTCTTTAATTTCATGGCTGCAGTCACCATCTGCAGTGATTTTGGAGCCCAAGAAAATAAAGTCTGTCACTGTTTCCATTGTTAATCCATTTTTTGCCATGAAGTAATGGAACCGGATGCCAGGATCTTAGTTTTCTGAAAATGGAGTTTTAAGACAGCTTTTTCACTCTCCTCGTTCACTTTCATCAAGAGGCTCTTTAGTGCCTCTTTGCTTTCTGCCGTAATGTTGTCATCTGCATATCTGAGGTTATTGGTATTTCTCCCACCAATCTTGATTCCAGCTTGTGCTTCATCCAGCCCAGCATTTCGCATAATGTATTCTGCTTACAATTTTAATAAGCAGGGTGGCAATATACAGCCTTAGTGTACTCCTTTCCCAACTTTGAACTAGTCTGTTTTCACATGTTCGGTTCTAACTTGCTTCTTGACCTGCATACAGATTTGTTAGGAGCAGGTACATTATTCCCATCTCTTAAAGAATTTTCCACAGTTTGTTGTGATCCACAGAGTTAAAGGCTTTAGTGTAGTCCATGAAGCTGTAGTAGAAAAGTCCACCTCTTCTCTTGCTTTTTCTGTGATCTGATGGATGTTGACAATTTGATCACTGGTTCCTCTGTCTTTTCTAAATTCAGCTTGTACATCTGGAAGTTATCAGTCCATGTACTGTTGAAGCATAGCTTAAAGGATTTTGAGCATTACTTTGCTAGCATGTGAAATAAGTGCAATTATGCACTAGTGGGAGCATTTTTTGGCATTGCCCTTCTTTTGGATAGGAATGAAAGCTGAACATTTCCAGTCCTGTGGCCACTGCTGAGTTTTCCAAATTTGCTGGCATATTGAGTGTAGCACTATAACAGCATCATCTTTTAGAATTTGACATAGCTCAGGTGGAATTCCATCACCTCTACTAGCTTTGTTCATAGTGATGCTTCCTAAGGCCCACTTGACTCCACACTACAGGATGTCTGGTTCTAGATAAATGATCACACCATTGTGTATATCCATGTCATTATGATCTTTCCTGTATAGTTCTTCTGTGTATGCTTGCCACCTCTTCTTAATCTCTTCTGTCCATACCATTTCTGTCCTTTATTGAGCCCATCTTTGCATGAAATGTTCCCTCGGTATCTCAGATTTTCTTGAAGAGATATCTAGTCTTTCCCATTCTATTGTTTTCCTCTATTTTTAGCATTGTTCATTTAGGAAGGCTTTCTTATATCT
This sequence comes from Nanger dama, assembly GCA_917880005.1. Taxonomy (NCBI): domain Eukaryota; kingdom Metazoa; phylum Chordata; class Mammalia; order Artiodactyla; family Bovidae; genus Nanger; species Nanger dama. Next base: position 33,785,181 of record CAKJTW010000016.1, on the reverse strand, counting down.
CCTTGTTATTCTTTGGAACTCTGAATTCACATGGGTATATCTTTCCTTTTCTCCTTTGCCTTTTGCTTTTTTTCTCAGTTTTTGTGAGACCTCCTCAGACAACCATTTTGCCTTTTTGCATCTCTTTTTATTGGGGATGGTTTTGAACAGTGCCTCCAGTACAGTGTTATGAACCTCCATCCATAGTTCTTCAGGCACTCTATCAGATCTAATCCCTTGAATCTGTTTGTCACTTCCACTGTATAATTGTAAGGGATTTGATTTAGATACCTGAATGGTCTAGTGGTTTTCCCTACTTTCTTCAATTTAAGTCTGAATTTTACAGTAAGTAGTTCATGATCTGAGCCACAGTCAGCTCCTGGTCTTGTTTTTGTTGACTGTATAGAGCTTCTCCATCTTTGGCTGCAAAGAATATAATGAATCTAATTTCAGTACAGGCTTCCCTGATGGCTCAGATGGTAAAGAGTCCAATTTCAGTATTGACCGTCTGATAATGTCCATGTGTAGAGCCATCTCTTGTGTTGTTGGAGGAGGTTGTTTGCTATGACCAGTGTGTTCTCTTGGCAAAACTCTGTTAGCCTTTGTCTTCTTCATATTGTACTCCAAGGCCAAACTTGCCTGTTACTCCAGTTATCTTTTGATTTCTTACTTTTGAATTTCATTTGCCTATGATGAAAAAGACACTTTTCTTTGATGTTGGTTCTAGAAAGTCTTGTAGGGCTTCATAGAACTGTTCACCTTCAACTTCTTCAGCATAACTGGTTGGAACATAGACTTGGATTACTATTATGTTAAATGGTTTGCCTTGGAAATGATCAGAGATATTCTGTCATTTTTGAGATTGCACCCAAGCACTGCATTTTGAACTCTTTTTGTTGACTGTGATGTCTACTTTATTTCTTCTAAAGGATTCTTGCCCACAGTAGTAGATATAATGGTCATCTGAATTAAATCTACCTGTTCCCATCCATTTTAGTTCACTGAGTCTGTTGATGTTCACTCTTGTCATCTCTTTGACCACTTTCAATTTACTTTGATTCATGGACCTAACATTCTAGGTTCCTATGCAATATTGTTCTTTACAGCATCAGACTTTACTCCCGCCACCAGACACATCCACAGCTGGGTGTTGCTTTTGCTTTGGCTCCATCTCTTCATTCCTTCTGGAGCTATTTCTCCACTCTTCTCCAGTAGCATATCTGGCACCTACTGACCTTAGTTCATCTTTCAGTGTCTTATCTTTTTGCCTTTTCATACTGTTTATGGGGTTCTCAAGGCAAGAATGGTGAAGTGGTTTGCCATTCCCTTCTCCAGAGTACCACATTTTGTCAGAACTCTACACCATGACCTGTCCATCTTGGGAGGCCCTACATTGCACGGCTTTTAGCTTCATTGAGTTAGATAGGGCTGCAATCTGTGTGATCAGTTTGGTTAAGCAGTTACCGCATCTGTTTTCCTTGCTACTGCAAGGCAGCTCCTGTCATAGTACCTGGCTCACAGTGAGTTTGATCCACCCATGCAGCCTGCTGTTGCTGTTCACTTTCTAAGTTGTATCTGACTCTTTGTGACCCCAAGGACTGTATAACTCTCCAGGCTCCTCTGTCCAGGGGATTTTCAAGGCAAGAATACTGGAGTGGGTTGCCATTTTCTTCTCCTGGGGATCTTCTTGACCCAGGAATCGAACCCCTGTCTCCTGCTTGGCTAGTAGAGTCTTCAGCACCGAGCCAGATCCCACCCATCAGAACGGTGCTTTGGCGGCATTGAGTTTGCAACCTGTGACTGAGCACGCCTGTGACCAAGGATTCCATGAAGATTCTCCCTGCTCAGCAAAAGTCTGCAGCTGGCTCTCAGAGTATTCTCTTTGTGGCATTGTGCATAGTCTCTTAGATCTCCTGAATATCTACTACTTCAGACTTAATTTGTCGATATAGCAGTCATCCTTTTTCTTCTCAAGCTCGTTCAAATTTAGATGATGTCTTTCTTCTTTGACTCTCATCTTGGTCCTCAAGGCATGTGGCACCAGAGGTCTTTGGCATCATCTTCTTCCTTTGTTCCTGTAGGTAGTCAATTGCTTAAAAATACAAGAACTTTATTTCAGGTTATTATGCACCAGTGTAGTGTCCAAGGTTTTCCATGGTGACTCAGGTAAAGAATCTGCCTGCAATGCGGGAAGTCCAGGTTTGATCCTTAAATTGGGAGGGTGCCCTGGAGTAGGCAATGGCTACCTACTCCAGTATTCTTGCCTGGAGAATTCCATGCACAGGGAAGCCTGGTGGGCTATAGTCCATTGGGTTGCCAAGAATTGAACACAACTGAGTGACTAACACCTTCACTTTAGGGTCCAAGCACTTTATTTCCTGTACACATTTTACCTAAATACGGCAGGTTAGGAAACGATCTTCCTTCCCACACTCCCTTTTGTGCTCCAGTCTTCCCAACCCATGGTGCTGTGTTAATCCTTATGTCATTGGACACTCACTGTCTAGAGAAAAAGTGCCACTGATGCAGCCTGTCTACATGAGACTTCTTCCCCTGGTTCCCCCACAAAGAGCATTCCCACCACAGGCACCATCTTTCCTTACAATTCACTGTGACACGACTTCAGGGTCTCTGCACCCAGGGGTTCCATCTCAAGCCCCTCATTCCCATTTCAGTTCATCTCTACCCTCAATTCACTGTTGCCTCTGACAGGAAAGCTCTTTACCTTCAATCCTACCATTTATCCAGTTATGCCCATCCATGTTTCTTCAAGAAGTCTTTTTTGTCCTCCCAGACTAGATTTGCCCTCCCAGACTAGATTTGCCCCATGCTGTCTGCTCTTACCTGTGTTTTAAAATGTTCTTTAGAGAGACAATGGATTAGAGTTTAACACTCTTCATTTCTTAACATCTGCCTTTCCTGATAGTCTGTGAGTAGAGTGGAACCCATATATTAGGATTTTGGTAAGTATTTGTGGAAGGAAAAAAAAGGTAGATTAGTTATATTAGGGCTTCTTTTTTGAACTTAAAATTATTTTAGTGTATATATAAAGATTTTGTTTTACTTTACACGGGGTGACAAGCCATTCATTGACAGTAGATGAATATCTTGATAATGATCTGAATTTAGAAAATTCTTTTAACAGACCTATACCCTAAAAGAAGCATAAGCTAAAGGTTGTCAGTATCATGGATTGGTCTTTGGTGTAACTGGTTCATTTTAGTGCAAGGGGATAATTTGGAATTCTCAAATTTCATTTTTTATTAGAGTAAAACATTTCGATAATAAATAACTAAATGACTACATTGCAAGAAATCAAAAGCATTTCTTCCTAAGCTATAAGTAATTGCTTATAAATGGATGAAAGCTTTATGAGCATTAAGCAGTCTCACCAGTTATCCTTCAAACAGAAAGACCCTTTTATTGTGCTGAATTTACTCTTTTTTCACTGCTTCCCAGTTAGTTAATGATCTTTCTAGAAACATGGATTGTCCTTGAAATAATGGAAATCCCTTGGCCCTTACAGGACTTTTGGAGTTTCCTGTGGGAGTGAGTCTTGGTAACCTACATCTTAAAACTTTTTGTTTTGAAGTTATTTTACTCATAGCAAGTTGCCAAGATAGTACAAAGAGTTCTGAGTATCCTTCACCCATCTACCCGTGATGGTGACATTGCCTGTAGCTGTAGTATGATACCAGAAACAGTAAATCGATCCTAGTACATTACATTAACTAGACAACAGGTCTTATTCTGGTGTCACTATTGTTTTAACCTGATTGCAAGGATGTGTTTATACCTCTGTGCTGTTTTATGCCATATATAGCTTCATGAGTCTAGAATTTTAATTTAAAGGATAACTATCTTGAGAGCTGCAGTTTCCATGTGAGCCTACAATGATGTAATATTTTTCAAGTATCTTTGAGGTGTCAAAGTTCCACTTCTACAGACCTTTTCCATGCAAATATTTGTCTTCTTAAATATCATGCCGTTCTTTACCTTGGAGTTGCCTGTATGTTTAAAAAAAAAAAAAAAGTTGCTAAGGAAATGGAAATCTTGGCATTTTATAAACCAGGATATGACATTTGGCTGGTTCTTTGTGGTCATTGGTTTGGGAATCTGTGTTGACTTTCAGTACTACTTTTAACAAGACCTGCAGGTAAATGTGTTTGTTTAGTCAGAGTTGGATAGCACTTTTATGCCACCAGGACGAAGACCCAGCTGAATGCGTTCTTGTATTTAAAAACTGAATCAGAGTCCATTTTATCTCTTACATAGAAATAGTCACTCTTTAAAATAACTTAACACGTTGCAGTAGACAGTAATGACCCTTTTCAGGCAATTAAAATCAACCGAACAGTATAGCTAGGGATCTAATCTTATGGCTGTTACTCACTTGGGCTGGCCGCCTCTGTGAATGTAAAGCAGCAGAAAGTTGCTGATTACCACTCCTTGTTACTAATTCTGATGAATATTCTGAGGCCTCTAGAATATAGATCAGGCACAGTTGTACCCAAGTTGGGTGCATGCAGCAGTAGACAGTACCTCCTTACCCCTACCCATTCCCTATACCTACAAAGACATTCACATTTATATAATGGGCAGTTTGCCATTTTCCTCAACTATTCTCAGTGACTCTTTACTGGGACTTCTTTTGTTTTTGACAAGCGAAACCAACTGAGTGCTGTGTATACGTGCTGTGCAGTTTGGAAACTTGGAGTCTTGTATGTCAAATATTTTCTCGCTCATGTTCTCATGCCATTAAATAAAATGTTTCTCATATGCAATGGAAAGATAATACATGTTTATATTTAGTGCTAATTTACTGAATTGTTATTTCACTAATATTAAGCATTAATTGCCTCTGTGGGGTTGTTGTTGTACTCATTAGAAATATTAGTTTTTAAAAATAACAAAAAGGTCTTAGTTTATAGGTTTTGTTGTGTCATGAAACAAACCATATATTCTGTAAAGGTTCTTATACATGGAGGACATACATATCTCCAAAGATGAGAAATGCTAGACTTACAGGCATTGTCTCTTTTTAATCTAATAGGGTCATGTAAATGTTTTTGCATTACAACTAGCTTGGGAATACCTTGTCATTTTTCCAGAAACTTCTTCTGGGGTTTTCTTTCTGAATCTTGATTTTCTTTTTTTAAATTATGATTCCATCTGATTATTAGTAATTTGATTATTTCTTTGTCATTCTTCCCACCCACTTTGATTTATCTACCCAACACACCTTACCCAAGACATAGATTAGAATAGGGAATAGAGTAATCCCAAATCATAAAGTCATAGGACTTCCCAGGTGGTACTAGCGGTAAAGAACTCACCTGCCAATGCAGGGGACGTAAGTGATGCAGGTTTGATCCTTGGGTCAGGAAGATCCCCTGGAAGAGGGCATGGCTACCCACTCTAGTATTCTTGCCTGGAGAATCTCATGGATAGAGGAGCCTGGTGGGCTGCAGTTCATAGGGTTGCATAGAATCTGACAGGACTGAAGCGACTTAGCACACACACACACACACACACACACACACACACACACACACACACTTCATAGAGTAGGAAATGCATCCATTTTGTATGCGTTCAAGCAGAAGAGAATAAAATCTAATGATGGGGAGGCTTTTGCAATTTTACATAGGGCTAAATGTCAGTATTATTTAAAGTTAGTATCTTCTTCCTCCCTTCTTTTTCATCTCCCCTTCTCTTTATTTCCTTTCTTTTCTTAGTTTTATTTCTTGCTTTAGGGTCATATTTTTGAACTGACTCTTCTATACTGACCCCTAGTAGGTAAATTTTTCAGTTGTCTGTAATTGAAAAAATTACATATGTTTGCAGCTGTCCCCCACCCCCCACCCCCAGGGTGGGGAAAAGAAAGTCTAAAATGTGTCTGTCAAGTTTGGTTGTCAGAGCAAAATAACTTTAGAAAAGATAAAGCACACATCAGCCCTATGGGAGACTGTCTGCAAAGATGGCTGCAATAACAGTGTCCTTGGTACTCTGCTCTGTCTTCCCTTTAAGCAATGAATCTATTTCCCTTCCCTTTGGGCTGAGTTATGGTATTTGAGCAATAAAATGTAGATAAAGTGAAGTGGAGGTATGAATGTGAATGCTGATCCTCAGTCTGAAGACACTGAGAGGTTCCATTCTTGCCATGAGTTGTTTTAGTTGCTAAGTCTCGTCCAACTCTTTGCGACCCATGGACTGTAGCCCTCCAGGCTGCTCTGTCCATGGGATTTCCCAGGCAAGAATACTGGAGTGGGTTGCCATTTCCTTCTTCCGGGGATCTTCCAGAACCAGGGATCGAACCTATGTGTCCTGCATTGGCAGGCGGATTCTTTATCATTGAGCCCCCTGGGAAGCCCATCTCTCTCTGAGACCACCACGTAAAAAGTCCAGGAAAGCCTTGTAACAATGAGTAGCCAGATAAAGGCAGAGCCAATAGCCAAAATTGGTAATCAGTCATGTGAGTGATCAGTTAAGACATCGGAAGGTTAATATTACATGAATGACCCCAGGCATAATGGCAAACCAATTGCTCAGCTTAACTCATGTCAAATGCATAATAATCAGCAAATACATGTGGTTAAGTGATTCAGTTTGGGGGTAGTTTGTGCAGCAATAACACACACATTCTAATTTTTAAAACATAAGATAGGTAAATGTTAAAAACAAAAACTGGTCACATTTTTAAAAAACGTGGGGTCTTATCTCTTTTCTGTTATTTTATAAATGTTTTTAGTCAGCTTTTATAACTATCTGAAAATCTCAAGGGTTTCTAACAATAGAGTCCTCTCCCCTCTGTTGCCTGTGAGCTGAGGGTTGGCTCTGGGACGGTTTGGCTCCCTTCCATTCTGTGGAGTGACTGTGCATCTGCCCGAAGTTGCTTTCCATTTTGTATTCCGGGTTGAAGGCCCAGCTGTAGTGGATACTGTGGTGCTCTCCCCAGGCCCACCTATCTACCCATGTCATGTCTGCTTGGAAAACCAGCTATCAGTGGCCCTCAGTTTCCTCTCTCACCTGGGTGGTGGCTCACACTGGTGACTGACTGATAACAGGGACAACAAACCCTGGTCCCCTGGTTTTGGCACAACTCTGAAGGATTATCCCAACTCCAAAAGCCCTTTAGGACCAACTGATGCCTCCATTGCAGCTACTTACCACTTCCCCTCTGGCTGTTCTTGCCTTTTTTCCTTTTTTAACTTCCTAATAACTCCCCCTCCCCTTTTTTCACAATCATTTCTCCGTTAAACATTCTTTATCTCAGATTTTGTTCCTAGGGAGTTCAAGTTAAGAAGGGTCCTTATTTCAGCTATATTCTCATGGAAGGGAATAGAAACCCAAGGGGCTTACCTGAATGTGCAGTTGCTTTCAAAACTTTGGCTAGAACTGGTCATATATCCGGTTTTCTAGCATTTCATTGACCAGAAGCCACCATATGGCCAATAAAAAGATAAAGTAAATGTTTACAAATAATAGTAAATCTACCATAGTATACCTCATGCATACAAAGTATGCTTTTAATTACATGTATACAAATTTTGCTCACTCCCTCTACAAAAACTATACCCCCAAAGTCTTATCTAATTATATCATCAGGCTAGAAGTCTTAAGATTTTAGTAAAGTCCCAACATCTTATGAGACTAAACGAAACACTTCATAGCACATTATAGTTTCTTCTGGGTCCTGGCATATGTCTCATGTCTCAATATGCTATCAAAAAACTGCATTGGCAAGACAATGGGCAGAAACACATTCCACATATAGGTCTGGGGGTGAAGAGGAACTATTTGTGAATCATGAGTACAGTTTACATGTATGATTGATTTATTGCCACAGTGATTCTACATAAATAGCAACCAGAAAATTTCAGTAGCCTCAAAGAGAAATTTATCTAGTTTTGACGTTTGCAGATTGGCTGGGGTGGCTCTGCTGAACTCAGCTACGCTTGCTCATGTTTTTGTGGATGAGCTGAGGGTTGGCACATCTTGACTGGGCTTTGCTCAAGCTGCAGGTCTGGCTGATTCAGGTGTTTCCACATGTTATTCCGTGGTGCAAGCTGAAGGAGAAGCTCCATGGTGGAAACTATTCTCATGCCAGTGCATGAGTACAAAAGGATAAGTAGAAACATAGAAGATCTGTTACAATCTTGGCTTGCAACTAGCATATCACCTTTGTATGTTCTGCGGGCCATAACAAGAAACACGGCCAAAGCCAAATTCCAGAGAATGGGACTCTCCTCTGCCCCCTAAGTGGGAGGAACTGTCATACGGCCAAGGCCCAGGTAGGGAGGGTTAGGAGAATTTGAGCCAATAATGAAAACTGCCGTACCAGCAAGCTCATATCCATTAAGCATTGTAAATGCCCTCTAGATTTTAGTTGCTTTTCAAATAAGGAACAGGAAATGTAAATGTCAGTTTATTGCCTTTGAATGAATTATAACTCTTTAATTGCTGCCTGAGTAGAAGAGTTCAGTATGAGGTCCAGTAATAGAGAGAAAATATAGTGAAGGCTATAAGGGAGCGTACAGTCCAGTGGGAAGAACTGACATGCATTTAGAAACCCAGTGAACAATATTATGAAATCGTGCCTGTCATAATGCCGTGCGTCTTAATCCAGGCAAACTTTGTTTACCACTTAATAGTTTGTGACCTTGGCTACATTCTTCAGCTTAGTTTCATCTTTAAAGTTGGAATATTGATTCCAACTATGTAGATTTGTTGTAATAAGTATAGGAGGTAAGGACCTTAGGGGAAAGTCAATAGTTTTGCTACCTATTGATATTTGTCTTTGTATAAGATTAGAGTTGGTGTCCTTAGTATTCTCTATTTGCATTCTCTCTCTCTCTCTCTCTCTATGTAAAAATTCATAGAATAATGGAAGTGTGATATATGTGAAAAGACAAGGGAGTTCAGAAGAAAAGGAATCTGAGCTGGCTATCAAGTAGAATGATCAGGGAAGGCCTCCTGATCATTGGTAAGAGCTGTCCTGGCAAGTTCTTGAACTGGTAGATCATTTCCATGCTTGTTGCAGTGGAGAACATGTTAGGTGGATAGTTGGCAGGTTGTAAATTGTGACAGAGGCAGATTTTGCTTTGGGTGGAGTGTTAGGTATTAGAGCATGGAGGTAGATTGGAGGTTGTGTCCTGTTGTGAATCTCAGGTACTAAGAGACCAAGGATGGGGTGGGTCTAGGTAAAATCTCTCTTTGTATTGCTTTCATGTTAGGTCCAAAAATGCTTATACAGCTTAGCATCTTAGAATATATTTTACTAGGGAGACCAAAAAGACTCATTGAATACCTTAGGTCAAATAACAGATTAACAGCCTAACCAGAAATGGAATATGCCTGTCCCATGTCCAGAAGCAATGCATATTTCACCCCAGAACAGCCTCCACTTACAAGAAAAACAGTATATATATATAACTGTAAATGAGAGCTATTGCCTTGTCTTCCATAGTGATTGTGAGTGAACTTTTCTACTCATCTCACACCCCAAGTAGACTCATTTTTCTCTCTATGTAAAATTTCATCTCTGACTAAAATTGACTTTACTTTTCAGGACCTATTTCAGCTTCCTTGCCCAACTTCCCTTCCCAGCTTAACCCTGTCACTTCCCTTCTCTCCAAGGTGGTCTGCTCTTTCCTCTTTTGGTCATGGAGACTTTGATTGGCTTTTTCCTTCTCCCTCAAATGAGTCATTTACTTATTTTGTCCCCCTCTCTATCCTCTTCATTGTAAAGAGAGGTATGCAAAATCTAATGAAAACTTTCACGTGTCACTGGTGCTTTCCTTTCCATCATCCCACATTAATATCTGGAATCCTCTTAATTTTTTTTTTCTTTAAGATTTATTTATTCATGGCTACACTGGGTCTTCTTTGCCATGCAGGCTTTTCTCAAGCTGTGGTGAGTGGGGGCTCCTCCTTGTGGTGCGCAGGCTTATCATGCAGTAGCTTCTCTTGTTGCAGAGCACACGCTCTGTGGCACACAGGCTTCAGTAGTTGCAGTTTGCAGTCTCTAGAGTACTGGCTCAGTAGCTGTGTTTCACAGGCTTAGCTGCTCCACAGCATATGGGATCGTCCCGGACCAGGGATCAAACCAGTATCCCTTGCACTGCAAGGCTGATTCCCACCTACTGGACCACCCAGTAGCCCTTAATGATTTTCTTTCTTTTGTCAAAATAATGTGCTATGCTTATGAGCACAATTATGAGTTGCTCAGTCATGTCTGACTCTTTGCCACCCCATGGACTGCGGCCCAACAGGGTCTTTTGTCCATGGAATTTTCCAGGCAAGAGTACTGGAGTGTGTTGCCATTTCCTGCTCCAAGCAATCTTCCCCACCCAGGGGCTGAACCTGCATCTCTTGCATCTCGTGCATTGGCAGGCAGATTCTTTACTACTGTGTCACCTTGGAACCCCCTTGAAAATCATACCCATCTTTTTAAAAATTCACCTTAACATCTCTCTTCTCATATCTCTCTCTCTCGCTCTGTCTAGTTAGTTTACTCTAAAAGGCTAAACCTATTTATCTTAATTGTTTGCTTTATTACTGTAGGAAGCTATTGATAATCGTCTACCTCTTCCGAAGGAAAGGATGATTTCTTTCCTGCCGCATTGCTGATGGCAGGCTTGGTCCCTTGACTTACTTTGGCCAAAGGAATGTGAACATCTCACATTTAGTCCCTCTCTGCAGGGACTCCTGGAGCTCATCCATGGTTCTGTGTGTCCTCATCTGCTTCTGCAGCCATGAAAGCCTGAGCTTAGATGGAGTTTCCGTGAGCCTGGGAGCTGAGTGGCTGCCGTGAGCAGAGCCCTCTGTGGACTTGCAGTGGACATCAGATATGAGCATGAGTTAAACTTCACTGTTGCCATCTACAGAGATTTGCAAGTTGTTTGTTGGTATAGCATAGCCTCCTTTATGCTGATCAATATACAATGTCTCCTTGGATGTTTCAGAGCCCTTCAGCCTTGATATGTATAGAGCTGACCTTGTCAGCCAGAGTCCTGGCTAGAGTTACTTTTCTACCAACGTGTTGTCCATTGTCCCCACAGGAAAGCAACACCAGAATCAAGTCAGTTGCTCAACCCCAAAACCTAGGATTTCCTGCTGACTTCTTCCCCTTTTTTGAGGCATAAATTAGCAATAAGTCCTGTCTTTCCTACATCCAGAATATCTGCTGAAACTGCCCAGTTCCTTCCACCTTTAATGCCAATGACTTCAGCTAAACCACCATCATCATTTTTCTCAATTATTGCAAAAGCATACATTCTGGCTTCTGTCTCCAATATCTATTCTTGACTATTCTGATTCTATTTTCACACCGCATCATGTGTTTTAAATACAAAACCTGTTGAAATGCTTGCCAAAACTCTGGTAAATTTCAATTGATCTTAAGTTAAAGTCCAGGTTACTTGACATGAGTCCTGAGGACTCTGTGTGATCGCTCACCCTCCTGCCCCCTCTGATATGGGGAGGTCCTCCTTGTGCTTTCTGATTCTAACAGTGATGGGTGTCTTCCATTTCTTGACCAGACCTTTGCATATACTGTTACAAATGGCTGGGTTACACTTCCCCGTTGCTTCTGCCTCACCTTCACACATACCAATAGATTCATACATACATACCCAGCAGCCATTGCCTGGCTTACTCCTCCTCCTCTTAAGAACTTCAAATTAAACAGCATTCCTGAACAGGTTATGATCTTTTGCTCTACCTTTTGTATCTCTCATTATTCTTATTTGGTGTGTATTTTCCAGATTGAGTAGTTTGAGAGAAGGAAACATGTCTTTATTTTGGCCCCTCTGGGTTATACTCCCAATGGGCAGACAGTACCCTCTCAAAATTATTGAACCGATTAGAAAAAATCTGCAAATAACCTGCAAACCGCTCATGAGCGTTCCCTGTTTGAATTCTTGTAACTCTTTGTATAGCTGAGATTTTTCAGCACCGTTTAATGTGGACTAATTACGTGCTAAGTGCTATGCTAACCACTTCATTTAATCCTTACAAAAAAATGAGCCACTTTTCTTATGATGCTTGCTTCAACATAGTTATTTCTAGATTTAGAAAAAATCTCCATACCTTTATTTTAACTCTGTTATTTTGGGCTTCCCAGGTGGTGCTAGTGGTAAGAACCCCACCTGCCAATGCAGGAGACTTAAGAGACATAGGTTTGATCCCTGGGTAGGGAAGATCCCTTGGAGGAGGGCATGGCAACCCACTCCAGTATTGTTGCATGGAGCATCCTGTGCACACAGGAGCCTGGCGGGCTGGAATCCATGGGGTCACATAGAGTCAGACACAACTGAAGCAGTTTAGCCAAGGGCAGCACATGATAGCATTTGGCATTATGTATTATCATTGGTTAATACCCCTCTACACTATAAAATTTTCTTCCTGCTGGACACCTGTTTGTGGCATACAATCGGTATCTTTGTAGCCATTCTGTATTCATTTATTGAATTAATAATCATGCTTAAATGCACATTATATTGTTGATATTACATGATGAAGAGGTCTGACAGAATGTGGTCCGCCGGAGAAGGGGAATGACAGACCACCTCGGTATTCTTGCCATGAGAACCACATGAACAGTATAGGACAGGATAGGACACTGAAAGAGGAACTCCTCAGGTTGGTAGGTGCCCAATAAGCTAATGGAGATCAATGGAGAAATAACTCCAAAAAGAATGAAGGGATGGAGCCAAATCAAAGACAACACCCAGGTATGGATGTGACTAGTGATAGAAGCAAGGTCCCATGCTGTAAGGAGCAATATTGCATAGAAACCTGGAATGTTAGGTCCATGAATCAAGGCAAATTGGATGTGGTCAAATAGGAGATGGCAAGAGTGAACATTGACATTCTAGGAATCAGTGAACTAAAATGGACTGGAATGGGTGAATTTAACTCAGATGACCATTATATCTACAACTGTGGGCAGGAATCCCTTAGAAGAAATGGAGTAGCTTTCATAGTCAACAAAAGAGTCTGAAATGCAGTACTTGGATGCAATCTCCAAAATGACAGAATGATCTCTGTTCGTTTCCAAGGCAAACCATTGAATATCACAGTAATCCAAGTCTGTGCCCTGACCAGTAATGTTGAAGAAGCTGAAGTTGAACGATTGTATGAAGACCTACAAGACCTTTTAGAACTAGCACTCAAAAAAGGTGTCCTTTTCATTATAGGGGACTTGAATGCAAATAGGAAGTCAAGAGACACCTAGAGTAACAGGCAAATTTGGCCTTGGAGTACAGAATGAAGCAGGGCAAAGGTTAATAGCGTTTTGCCAAGAGAATGTGCTGATTATAGCAAACACCCTCTTCCAACAACACAAGAGAAGACTCTAAACATGGACATCACCAGATGGTCAATACTGAAATCAGATTGATTATATTCTTTGCAGCCAAAGATGGAGAAGCTCTATACAGTCAACAAAAACAAGACCAGGAGCTGACTGTGGCTCAGATCATGAACTCCTTATTGCCAAATTCAGACTTACCTGCCTGTTGAGTAACCTGTATGCAGGTCAGGAAGCAACAGTTAGAACTGGACATGGAACAACAGACTGGTTCCAAATTGGAAAAGGAGTACGTCAAGGCTGTATATTGTCACCCTGCTTATTTAACTTATATGCAGAATACATCATGAGAAACACTGGGCTGGATGAAGCACAAGCTGGAATCAAGATTGCTCGGAGAAATATCAATAACCTCAGATATGCAGATGACACCACCAATATGGTAGAAAGCAAAGAAGAACTAAAGAGCCTGTTGATGAAAGTGAAAGAGGAGAATGAAAAATTTGGCTTAAGCTCAACATTCAGAAAACTAAGATCATGGCATCTGGTCCCATCACTTCATGGGAAATAGATGGGGAAACAGTGAGAACTGTGTCAGACTTTATTTTTTTGGGTGCCTAAATCACCTCGGATGGTGATTGCAGCCATGAAAATAAAAGACACTTACTCCTTGGAAGGAAAGTTATGACCAACCTAGACAGCATATTAAAAGCAGACATTACTTTGCCAATAAAGGTCCGTCTAGTCAAGGCTATGGTTTTTCTAGTGGTTATGTGTGGATGTGAGAGTTGGACTGCCAAGAAAGCTGAGTGCCAAAGAATTGATGCTTTGAACTGTGGTGTTGGTGAAGACTCTTGAGAGTCCCTTGGACTGCAAGGAGATCCAACCAGTCCATTCTAAAGGAGATCAGTCCTGGATGTTCATTGGAAAGACTGATGTTGAAGCTGAAACTCCAATACTCTGGCCACCTGATGCGAAGAGCTGACTCATTTGAAAAGACCCTGATGCTGGGAAAGATTGAGGGCAGGAGGAGAAGGGGATGACAGAGGATTAGATGGTTGGATGGCATTACCAACTCATGGACATGGGTTTGGATGGACTCTGGGAATTGGTGATGGATAGGAAGGCTTGGTGTGCTGCGGTTCATGGAAGTGCAAAGAGTTGGTACTACTGAGCGAGTGAACTGAACTGAACTGATTATGATTATTATTAATTTTTTTTCTCTGTGCCTTGTAACTAGTAGATGTCTCGCTGGAAGGAAATATTTGTTCATTGATTCTTTTGTAGAATTAATGTGAGTGGAAATGACAGGGTGTTGAATTCAATTATAAATGTATCGGTTACTTTTGGCAGGGTAACCAGTCATCCCCAAATTTAGTGGTTTTTAAAACAGTCACTTCATCATTTACAGCTCTGTAAGCGACATAGAGATTCAATCAGGGTTCTTCAGGCACAGCGCATCTTTAATCTGCGTCTGGGTCTGGGAATCTAAGATACCTTTACCCCCAAGCTTGTTGCCTCCTGGGGTAACTGGACTGACTGGGACCTGGATGGGCTGCTTTGTCATCATTTCTGTTACTGAACCTGTCATGGTCAGTAAGCTAGCCTTGGTTTCCTTTACTTCCCATGAGAGTGAAAGTGGAAACCTCTGAAGGTCTAGCCCTGGAACAAGCGGAATGTCCCTTCTGCTGCATTCTGTTGAGTAAAGCATGTCACCAGGCTAGTCCAGAGTCAAGAATAGGTGATACATACTTGATGGGAAGAAGCAATGTGGCACACAGCATTCAGAGGAGGAACTGCTTTGTTTTAATTAGTTGTTTATTTATTTGTGGCTGTGCTGGGTCTTGGCTGCATTCATTCTTTCTCTCGTTGCAGCAGGCGGGACTACTGTATAGTTGTGGAGTATGGGCTTCCCGTTGCGGTGGCTTCTCTTGTTGCAGAACGCGGGCTTTAGGGCTCCCGGGCTGCAGTAGCCGGGGTACTCGGGCTTAGTTACTCCTAGGCCTGTGGGATCTTCCCGGCCCAGGAGCTGACCCTGTGTTCCCTGCATTGGCAGACAGATTCTTAACCACCACACCATCAGAGAACTCCAAGAATTGTTGACTGCTATATTTTCAGATGATTTTCCACTCTAAGGGAGCTCTGTATCTTCTAAATTTTCTTCCAGAAGTTTCCAAGGTACTCTTAAATGATATGGGGTGTGGGAAATCTATTCTATTAAATTCAGTGTCTTGTAATTTATTGAAAGTTAATTTTTTTAAAACCTGAGGTTTTAAGACTTATCCATTCTATTTCCCTCATTACCACATTTATTTTTAGTATTTCTAGATGTGTCTAATTTTTATGATTAAGAACAATATACAGAAATTGATCCTGGTGAGTGAATTAGAATGAGAAGGGTCACCTGCAAAGATAGCTTTGAACGTTGTAAACTTGTTTCAAATATGTTGTGATGATATTTGATTGGTTTTAAAATTTACATATGCAAAGTACAAACTCTGGAAGAAGAAACTCCTAAGTCCTTTGTAATGTAAGTATGGAAGAAGTTTTCTTCCTCTATGGGCACTGCTCTAACTATCTATTTTAAAAAATAAATGTGCTGATCAATTCCATGAATAATTAAGTGAAAGGAATTGTGGGATTTGGGACTCTTTTCTTTTTAGTAATTGTAAATTCCATTTCACAAAGCCACAGCTCAGTAAGTAGGCGGAACAAAGTCTGGGTTACTCCTTAGCCAAAAAAAAAAAAAAAAGAAAGAACCAACAACCAACTCCCCAGTAAATTTTAGTTCTAGGAAGATTTTTGCTTAGAAAAGAGTTTTGCTTATAGATATTTTTCCCATATGATATTAAATTGTGTGAAGAGGTTTATATATCTAATGAAATTATTCTTCCATGGATAACAATGAAGTCTTTCTTTCTTAAATGGTTATAAACAGTGGTTTTTTGGTTCAGAACCAAACCTAGTATAAGTCTGATGTATCAACCCTTGTAAACAGTCAATCTGCACTGATGATTCCTGTCAGACCTTTGAACTGATGAGATGGTGAATGGAGCCCTCTTATCCTTCTCATTACTTTGCCGCTTTAGAATTCTCTGTAAATGAAATGGATGGTATATTTAAGTTGTCTCCTTCTCTTGCAAGTAAGTATACCTAGGAGGATGGCAGGGACATTAATTCCAGGGCAACATTGCTCATGCATCCATTGAAAGGAAAAGGATTAATTCCAGGTCTGTAAGGTTCATATTGATGCCATGTTGGAGACAGAACTCTGCCTCATAAATACTAATAGCTTGTAGTGACAGAATTATAGTTTTTCCAACTGGAAGGACCTTTGGTACTCAAGTCCATTTGCCTTCTTTATTTTGCATTCATTGACTTGCTCAGGGAATGAGATCCACAGATTTCAATGTTGATGATATTAATACGTTGTAGGGTTTTCTGCTACTGTCTTGTATACGTTGTTTTAATGCTTTTTGAAATAGGAGAGGTTGTTTAGAATATGTAACTACAGTACTATTTTTTTTTCATATAAGTGTAGGCACTGATGGAATTGCCCACTGCAAACATCCCTATAACCTAGCACACCCACGTGGAGTGCACTAGGATATTTCCAACAAACCAGATGCTGATAGTCTATTGAGAGGCTGCCTGTGCTTCTTAACTCACCCTTATCTCTCATTTCAGTTCAGTTGCTCAGTTGTGTCCGACTCTTTGCAATCCCATGAACCGCACGCCAGGCCTCCCTGCTGCTGCTGCTGCTATGTCGCTTCAGGCGTGTCCAACTCTGTGCGACCCCATAGACAGCGGCCCACCAACCAACTCCCAGAGTCCACCTAAACCCATGTCCATTGAGTTGGTGATGCCATCCAGCCATCTTACCCTCTGTCGTCCCCTTCTCCTCCTGCCCTCAATCTTTCCCAGCATCAGGATCTTTTCAAATAAGTCAGTTCTTCGCATCAGGTGGCCAAAGTATTGGAGTTTCAGCTTCAACATCAGTCCTTCCAATGAACATCCAGGACTTAGCTGCTTTAGGATGGACTGGTTGGATCTTCTTTCAGTGCAAGGAACTCTCAAGAGTCTTCTCCAACACCACAGTTCAAAAGCATCAATTCTTCTGTGCTCAGCTTTCTCTATAGTCCACTTCTCACATCCATACATGACCACTGGAAAAACCATCGCCTTGACTAGACGGACCTTTGTTGACAATGTCTCTGCTTTTTAATATGCTGTCTAGGTCGGTCATAGCTTTCCTTCCAAGGAGTAAATGTGTTTTAATTTCATGGCTGTAGTCACCATCTGCAGTGAGTTTGGAGCCCAGAAAAATAAAGTCTGACACTGTTTCTACTGTTTCCCCATCTATTTCACATGAAGTCATGGGACCAGATGCCATGATCTTTGTTTTCTGAATGTTGAGCTTTTAGCCAACTTTTTCACTCTCTTCTTTCACTTTCATCAAGAGGCTTTTAGTTCCTCTTCACTTTCTGCCATAAAGATGGTATCATGTGCATATCTGAGGTTATTGATATTTCACCTGGCAATCTTGATTCCAGCTTGTGCTTCTTCCAGCCCAGCATTTCTCATGATATACTCTGCATATAAGTTAAATAAACAGGGTGACAATATACAGCCTTGATGTACTCCTTTTCCTATTTGGAACCAGTCTGTTGTTCCATGTCCAGTTCTAACTGTTGCTTCCTGACTTGCATAGAGGTTATTCAAGAGGCATGTCAGGTGGTCTGGTATTCCCATCTCATTCAGAATTTTCCTCAGTTTGTTGTGATCCACATAGTCAAAGGGTTTGGCATAGTGAATAAAGCAGAAATGGATGTTTTTCTGGGAACGCTCTTGCTTTTTGATGATCCAGTGGATGTTGGCAATTTGATCTCTGGTTCCTCTGCCTTTTCTAAAACTAGCTTGAACATATCTCTTATTGGGCAGAATAAAATGTTCCCCTTAGAGTTTCATCTCTGCTCTTCCATATTTCCTTGGCCTTTTCTGTCCTCTCTGTCTTCCGAAGTGCTATCTCTCTTTCTCTTCTTCTAGAAAGTGAACTGTCAGTCACTCTGTTCATGTTACCCCACTGTATTGTGGCTTGGTTGTGAGAGGGTTTGCGAGAAGATAAATAATATTTGATAATTCTATTTTATAAGGATTTTTAAGTCAGTGACACAGCTTTTACTCTCTAGGGTTTCCTCTTAACAGATGCTTAAATAATAGAAATAGCCGCTAATATTGATCCCACTGGTAAAACAATACCAACCAGGGAACTGGGTCAAAGCGAGGTTTTTGCATAGGTTCACACCCCAAGTGTGTACACACACACACACACGTATACACACACACGTATACACATACACACATGCATTGTGGGTGTGGGGCCTTTCTTGTGTATATCTATATATATATATGTATATAGTCTTTAAAGTCATGTGTGTGTGTGTGTGTGTGTGTGTGTGTGTGTGTGTGTGTGTGTATCCTATAAAATCTCCTTGTCCAAATTAAAAACAATATGGTTTCTGGCACAGAATTAATATTGGCACTTGTAACTACTCTGCTTAAATAGCAGTAGTATTTTCTTAGCATTAATGAAAATACTTTCTCTTCCTATGGGCACATAGACTTTTTAACACCACTAGGAATTCTGGACTACTGTGTTATATTTTGGAAATTTAAAGTCACATGTAGTAATCTTCTTTAACCTTCGAAGTCTCTCTATTGTTCTTTGATGTTGAGTAGCAAATCACCTTTGCACCAGAAGTTGTTATAAAAGAGAAGAGAAAATGGAGTTTCTATGCTTTCAGCCACTTACATGCGTTGAAATTTGAGAAAGAGATAGTTCAGTAGGATACGAGGGGAAGCTATCACAAGGCTAATGCATTATGTATGTGAAAACACAAAAAGTCATTAATTAGCCACAGTATATTTTGGACTCCTTGTCATAAATTGTTCTAAAGTAAAAACAAATTTGCCAGGCTATAAAACTCTCAGTTAATTTGCCAGTCAAAATTTGTGAGACTTCTAAAAACAAAAACAAAATTCAATATCTAACAGTAAGTGTTAGACTATTGAGTCAATATGCATAATCATTTTTTTGGAAGCTAAGTTATTTTAAAGCTCTATCTATGCCTGAAATCTACTAGCCACTCAATGGTTCCTCCTTTTATGAAGTGATTAAAGGTAACAATTGTTGATGTAGTAAATTATACATGTTTTACTCTGTAACCTTACTAGAAAGAGATTTCCTAGAGAGAATTTATGATCAGTGAGACATATGGATACAGAGTTTTGTTTAAGCTCTTTGAAAAATAAGTTTATTAAGAACACTGGAGAGGTAAAGCTTTAGTTAGGTGTGACCCACAATCATTTGCTGTGAACAAAATTGCTACTAAGAATCTGTGTTTTACCCTCACTTTTGTTCAGGAAAGCAAGGGAAACAGTGACCCAGAACGTCAGTCCATCTCTCAGCTAAGCCACATGGGGCAGCCACTTCCTGTAGTCTGAGTGCTTTGAAAAAGTGTGTGTGTTACTTTCTTTGAGAATTATTGGATATGATTTGTATATGTCTCATTTTGTTTTTCTTTTTGCCACATGATGCATTTTCGAGTAGATGCGTTTTTCTCCCAATTCTCAGTTTTAGGTTCAAGTCCCTGTCTGTACTGATCAGCATATCTTTTCATCTTCCATGTGGAAATCAGTAATCGGTGACTTGAGGTTTCTTCCTGTTGCCCTCTTGTACGCTGCTGAGCTTCTAGAACGTGTGCCCCGTATGTGCCCCCTTGATTCCGTGTCCCCTCTGGACTTGACTGGCCTTCCTGTCTGCCTTCTGATCTCACGCCTGTACAAGTGGCATTTCTGCGATCACGGGTAGCTTCTTCAGGTCAGGTTCAGTGGTTGTGTCTCAGTGCTTGTTTCCAGGCTCTTGGTGCTATTGCTGCTGATCTCTGCCATCACTTTACTTCTTTTCCTTTCATACCACTGAACTTTTGGAGTTCTTTTATGTGTCTGCTCCATCTGGCTGATTTTTATCCTTTCCTTGCTTGTCGTGGATGTTCTCTGAGCCTCAGCTGTTGACAGTCTCTCCTCTTTCCTCCTCTCTTCCGTTAGAGTCCTTCCATCCTTTCTGTAACTCTGTTGTCCCTCTGTGCTGATTAGGTCTTGTCACTCTGGTCCCAATTTCCCCAACCATTAACCACCACATCCATCTGAATGTCTTGCTGTTGATTTAAACTTGAGTATGTCTGAAGTTGAACTGTTTCTCCTCATCTTATGACTTCTTGACTTATTTTTCCCTATTTCTGTCTCTGGACCATCAGTCTTCTCTGTCAAAGGAGCCAGAGGCCTTGGATTTCCCACTGATTCTTTTCCTCACCTCCCCACCTCCCTAACCAGGCACTTATCATGCTGGAGTCATCTTTGCATCAGTCCTCAGACCCGTCTCCCAGGCCGTTGCACTGGTTTAGTCTTTTATTGTCATGTTGCCATGGCCACAACAACAGCCTCCTGGTTTCTCCTCTTCTGCTGCCACCCTTTGTGGTACCATATCAGTTATCTTTGGACATAGCATGTTCATTCAGTTTTTCACTGCGTGACTGTAATACCTTTCTGCTGCTTGTAAAAGTCCTTAACCTGGTATCCAAGGCTTGCTGCATTTTGGCAACAGTATTATTCTTTCAGTTGCTCTCCTCAGAATCAGTGGGTCTCAACAAGCATACATATGAACTAGTATTTTGTAACATCCCCTTTATATATTGACATGACATTATGGTTAATACACCAGAATTATTCACATGACTTCAAAAAGGCCAGTGTAAGATCTTATGTATGATAAAAAGAGAAATACAAGGAAATTGATTCACAGTTTGTTCTTTGAAATTATAATTTTTTTATTTGTAATTTATTATTTGAAATTGATTCGTGATTCTCTTGCTTTAGTCTTTCAGTGTTTTGTTATGCCCACCCCAGAAGATAAGGTTGTCTGTGCTTGCATGTCTTATAATCATTAAGCTTGGATTGAAGAGACACTAGACAGTAGTCAGCTAAACTTCAGCATTGTCTTCATATTTGACATTAACGTGATAGCTAAGTATGTATATGTGAATATAATCATAAAACCACTGCGAATGTGGTGGCTATAGCTGCAGAACTTTTACCTGTGAGTCAGATTGTTGACTGGGCTCCCATATGGATGTTGCCACTGGTGATGTGGTAAATGATATGAGCGACGATTCTTGGTATCATCTGAACATTCATTGCAAATTTGATCTTCCTTTGATTCACACAATATTTGCATCCTTATATATTAAGAGCATGCAAATTATTCTTCATAAGCTCAGGTCATAATGGATAGGTTTTTTCTTACATAACCTTCCCATGTGAAAACCCTGTGTGAATTGCATTGCAAAATATCTAGCTTTCATGGCCTCTGCTTTCTAAAGACCCTGGTATTCCCCAGTGAGAGAACCAGAATGCCCCCAGATGTTTTCCAAAGTATCCACACAGTAAGGTGAGGGATGGTGCCAAGAACCACTGCTCCGATCTCTGCACAGGCATCTCTACCTCTGTGCTGGGCACTCACCTTTACCTGTGTGTGCCCTTCTCCTGGGGAAAATCTGCACTCCTCTGGTTGCTTCTCAGAATCAAATCCATGCCTAAACCTTACACTCTGACCTCCCGTCTGCTTAAAAGTGCATTGTGGTAATTTAGCACCTATTGTGTATGCTTATTGATTTATTTTTTGTACATGAATGATGCCTCTTTTGTAGTAGAAGGTATATATTTGGTTGCAAAAGTCAGATTTGCAACTTAAACTGGCTCAAGCCTCTACCCTCTACCCACTCTAAGTGCATCAGCCCTCCTTATTGAAAAGTCTAGGACTCATCTACTGGGCAGAGTGAAACCAGAAGTTTATCCATGGTTTTTGGCTTGCTCTGCCTGTATCTCCCTTTTTCTTTTTGCTCATGTATTCATCTGGCAGGCTAAGTCCTCAAATTCACTATAGCTTCATACAGTTGCAGCTTATGTCTTGCTTATGCTACATATCTAACCTAAGCAGCAGATGGAATCTGCTCATTGTGGTTACTTAGGGACTCATGTTGACAGAAACGCAATTCTGACTTGTGCCTCTGTTCTTACAAAGACGTGGAAAATGGAGCATGGCAAAATGTCTAGTTGTCTCAAAAGCCTATGGGAAGTACAGGTCACTTCTGCTCACATCTCACTGACTAAACCGTGTCCATATTCAGAGTGGGAGTGCAGTCCTATCCTGTGCCTGAACCGAAGGGAAAAGCATAGCATTTGTGCACAGATAAGCCCTGATTTGAACACATGAGTTTCTTTTGCATTGTTGTTATCTGCCTCGCTGTCTCTACATACACACCCCTTCCTCCATGCTTTACCTGACTCCACTGTTATCTTTTAAATGCTTTTTTTTTTAAAGAGGTCATTTTCTTATTAATAGAGACCAAGTTCTGAAATTGACTTTTGGAGCCAAGTCTGGGCCATGTGTGTATCCTTGAATCTTTTTGGGAACCAAGGAAGTGGGAAATGCCCCACCTATATTATAAATGGGGAGACTAGCTGTGGAGGGAGGAGAGGTCTGGGGAGAGTAGCTTGGGGTGCTACTCATCACAGTAAACTCAAGGCAGAACACGTGCAGCACAAAGGCAAGCAAATGCCATGCACACTCCTGTGTTCCCTATTAGTTCGTCATTTCTTGAACAAAGATGCTTAATACTTAAAAAAAAAAAAAAATGCCACGGGAAGTGTTCAAGATAGTATCTTTCTTAAATTGTTGCTTATTTATTAATTCATTTATAATATAATTATATTAGTATTATTTGTTCGGAGAAGGCAATGGCACCCCCACTCCAGTACTCTTGCCTGGAAAATCCCATGGACGGAGGAGCCTGGTAGGCTGCAGTCTATGGGGTCGCTGAGAGTTGGGCGCCACTCAGTGACTTCATTTTCACTTTTCACTTTCACGCATTGGAGAAGGAAATGGCAACCCACTCCAGTGTTCTTGCCTGGAGAATCCCAGGGACGGCGAGCCTGGTGGGCTGCCGTCTATGGGGTTGCACAGAGTCGGACACCACTGAAGCAACTTAGCAGCAGTATTATTTGTTATTGTTGTTTAGTTGCTAAGTTGTATCCAGTTCTTTTGCAACCCCATGAACTATAGGCCACCAGGCTCCTCTGTCCATGGGATTTCCCAGGCAAGAATACTGGAGTGGGTTGCCATTTCCTCCTCCAGGGGGTCTTTCTGACCCAGAGATCCAACCCAGGTCTCCTACATGACAGGCAGATTCTTTACTGTCTGTGCCAGGGTTTTAAACCCAGTAAAGTACAGCTCTGTGTTCCACCAGTATAATTATTTACTGAGCGGCCACTTGATGTATTTTAATACATTTTTCCTCAAACTACACAGTATATCCCTCATCATTAATGCAGATTGGAAGGCAGAGAAGGACTGTTAATTCCACAAGATCAAGGGGAGTGTTTCTGTCAGTCAACCCAAGGAGAGAAGTTAATGGTGTGTGTGTGTGTGTGTGTGTGTGTGTGTGTGTGTGTGTGTATAGTTTAATATTCTCCTTCCATTCTTCCATGTTATTAACCACCTCTGTATGTTTTCTTGATGAAATACCCATTCCATGTTTGGTTGAAAACCTCCTCTATCACTAACAGGAGCAAATATTTTGATAAGTGGTTTTCTCAGATCTGGAATCTCTACAGAGAAACCATTGCCCGAGGCTACATGCCCTACTTTGTTTGCTGTCTTGTCCTGTGCCAGCCAAGATAAGGGTATTTTGCTTTCCTTTGTAGTTTGAAGACATCTAGCAGCTTGTCACAACTTACAGAATCTTTGAGGAAATGAAGTCTGAATACCAAGACAGTAATTTTACCATTATCCCAGTGGGTCGGTGTTCAACTTGATACATTGTAATTTTAACAAGGAAGTTACAAGAAAAGAATTTCATACTGTGCCTCTGTAGAAAGGTGAAATAAAATAGAATGCAATTCCCATTTGTTCTTCTGTAGCTCATTTTGACAGCTAAAAGAACTCTTAAATGGGCACAGATAGATCCCCTTTAATGTTTATCTGCTATATTAAAATTATATTTTTAGTTTTGTTTATTTCAGACAGTACAATCATTAGGTTTTGTTAAGAGAGCCATTTAGTTTTTCAAGATGATAGGTACTATAAATGTTTTTAAACTTAAAGTTTTAATTTTTACACTGTGTTTTAAAATGTATATATACTTAAAGTTTCGGAGAAGTCAGTGGCACCCCACTCCAGTACTCTTGCCTGGAAAATCCCATGGACGGAGGAGCCTGGTAGGCTGCAGTCCATGGGGTCGTGAAGAGTCGGACATGACTGAGTGACTTCACTTTCACTTTTCACTTTCCTGGATTGGAGAAGGAAATGGCAACCCACTCCAGTGTTCTTGCCTGGAGAATCCCAGGGACGGGGAGCCTGGTGGGTGGCTGTCTACGGGGTCTCATAGAGTTGGACACGACTGAAGTGACTTAGCAGCAGCAGCATAATGTTTAATGATCAACTCAGCATGTAATGTGTTTGGTATGTCTTACAAAAGGCAAATGTTATTCTATAAGAGATTTTGGGTCAATTGCAAATATGACATTTAATTCAGCTTATTATACCATAAAGGGTGGTCAGTTGTATGTAGTGTTCTGCTTGTCTAAAACCTGACTTCAAAATAAGAAATCTAATGCAATGTAAGCCCACAAATGTCAGTAAATGATTAATTCTGTAGTTTATAAGAACTCAATTTCCACAGTTCTTTTGCAGAAAATCCAGGGAGTTTAGACTTATACAACATTATTATTTAACATTGAAAGTAATGTGAATTAGATACTCCAGTTCTGTTTCAGTCATACATAAGTGCAGTCTGGGATTTACAGCTTTTAATTTGATTCTTCCTGTCGCTCTAGCTTGGATTCATTTGTGCAGGTCCTCACTTGTGACTTGCGAATATGAACCCATCAGAACCCTTCAATCTAATGACTCTCAATGCATGTAAAAATCTCAGCTACAATATATTTTTTTAAAGCAAGATAGGAGAAGGAAATGGCAACCTACTCCATTGTTCTTGTCTGGAGAATTCCAGGGGTGAGGGGAGGGAGCTGGGGGGCTGCCGTCCCTGGGGTCACACAGAGTCGGACAGGAGGGAGCTGGGGGCTGCCGTCCCTAGGGTCACACAGAGTCGGACACGACTGAAGCGACTCAGCAGCAGCAGGCCATTTCCTACCTTCTTCCTTTCAAAGGAATTTGAAAATGGGGAAACCCTCTTTGTGTTAGCTATTCAACTGGTTGGATTAAAAAGAACAAAACAGAATGGCCCTCTTTCTTCCTTCTGGACTTTGGATTCTGTATAAAGATGTGATATCTGATCAGAGACAGCCATCTTACCATCAGGAGGGGATGAACTGTTTTCCTGAGGCTGTCAGGATGGAAAGATGGAAGGTATCTGCGTTCTTAATGAGAAGGTTGAAATCCTTACTCTACCTCTTATCCACTTGCCATCTTTGAGCTTGGTACTTGTTTAAGCCTCAGTTTCCTCAAATGTCAAATGAGAATAATAATAGGATCTATTTAATTGGCCTGTTGCAAGGATCACATGCAATAATATATGTAAAACAGTTTGTAAGTACTGTGCTGCAGTTCATAGCTTTTGAGAAACAAGATAATATAATGACATGTTATATTCTTGTATATTGTCTCATTTGGATATCAACAACTATATCAGGTGTCACATTCTATTATAAAAAGTAAAGTACAAAATTTATATATTACATATAATAATCATATATTACAATTGTATTACCTCTAATTATCCATCCTGGAGACATGTTTGGTAAAGGTTTTATTAACAATATAATCTTTACTGTGACTATGATTATCAGTTATCACCTCTGTTGCATTGTTGCCAGAATATTTATATAGATAAGAAATTGTTATCTCCATTTTTGTCAAGTGAAAAAGCTGAGGCTTTCAAAGACTAAGTACCTTGATAAAAAGTCACAGAAATTTGTGGATAAGAACCAGGAACAAGAGCTAGGACTGGAAGTTAAAAGTCTGGAAAACCTCCACTTAGAGCTACTGTAATTGCCTCTTGCGTGCATGCATGCTCAGTTGCTTCAGTCTTGTCCGACTCTTTGTGAACCTGTGAACACTAGGTCTCCAGGTCCCTCTGGCCATGGGAATTCTCCAGGCAAGAATACTGGTGTGGGTTGCCTTCTTCCGCGGGATCTTCCCAACCCAGGGATTGAACCTGTAGCTCCTGCACTTCAGGCAGATTCTCTACTGCTGAGCTAGTGGGGAAGCCCTTTATTGTCTTCTTCAGTTCAGCTCAGTCGCTCAGTCATGTCCGACTCTTTGCGACCCCATGAATTGCAGCACGCCAGGCCTCCCTGTCCATCACCAACTCCCAGAGTTTATTCAGACTTGCATCCATCGAGTCAGTGATGCCATCTAGCCATTTTATCCTCTTTTATCCTTCTCCTCCTGCCCCCAATCCCTCCCAGCATCAGAGTCTTTTCCAGTGAGTCAACTCTTCACATGAGGTGGCCAAAATACTGGAGTTTCAGCTTCAGCATCATTCCTTCCAAAGAACACCCAGATCTGATTTCCTTTAGAATGGACTGGTTGGATCTCCTTGTCTTCTTACTGGACTCTAAATAAGGATACACATGAAAAGTAAGCAATAGAAATAGAGCAATTCTTTAGTTTAGATTTCTAATCTTCCTCAACAGATTATTTTCATTTTAAATAGTTGAAGCATAATTAACATGCAATTAAATTCATAGGTCTTATATGTTCAAATTGATGCCTTTTGACAATTAATTACCCTCAGGTTGTCACAAATGGGTACTGACAACAAGATATAGGACACTCATGGCCCTTCCTAGTCAATTCCAAGCCCCTCGCCCCTGCCACAATAGATTTTTACCTGTTCTTAGACGTCTTATAACCTGAAGCATCATGTATATATTCTTAATAGTATGGCTGTTTTGTTCAGCATCATGTTTTTCAGATTTATGTCAACTAGTGTTGCATCTACCAGCTTTTTTTTTTTTTTTTCCGATTGAGTAGTAATCTTTCACTTCAGGGATATACCATAAACCGTTTATTCATTGGTCTGCTGATAGACATTTGGTTTGCTTTCCATGTTTCCACTCTTAGACTATTATTATTCTAGCTGTGTTTTCTTAGGTTCTGTTATTTGTCTCTTTGACATCTGTTAATTACGGGGCCAAACTTTGGGCCAGAGTTGTTTATATCTCCCTTGTGATCCACCTCCTTTATCTACTCATGCACCAAGCCAGTATTTCCATGGCCCTAGATCAATCCAGATTCAGGTGCCAGATACCTGGGGACAGTCCCTATTCCACAGAATACCCCCTTAATTATTCAAACCAGCCAGTCTTAAACTGTGTATGCAGCCCTGCCGTGCCCTCTCCCCAAAAGCTCAGTTCAGTTGCTCAGTCATGTCCGACTTTTTGTGACCCCATGGACTGCAACATGGTCAGCCTCCCTGTCCATCTCCAACTCCCAGAGTTTTCTCAAACTCAGGTCCATTCAGTTAGTGATACCATCCAACCATCTAATTGTCTGTCATCCCCTTCTCCTCCTTCCTTCAATCTTTCCAAGCAAGAGGATCTTTTCAAATGAGTCAGTTCTCTGCATCAGGTGGCCAAAGTACTGGTGTTTCAGCTTCAGCATCAGTCCTTCCAGTGAATATTCAGGACTGATTTCCTTTAGGATGAACTGGTTGGATCTCCTTGCAGGCCAAGAGTCTTCTCAGTCGTGTCTTCCTCTTTGCGATCCCATTGACTGTTGCCTACCAGGCTCCTCTATCCATGGAATTTTCCAGGCAAGACTACTGGAGTGAGTTGCCATTTCCTTCTCCAGGGGCTATTCCTGACCCAGGGATCAAACCCAGGTCTCCTGCATTGCAGACAGACGCGCTTTACTGTCTGAGCCACCAGGAAAGGCTGCTTCTCCAACACCACAGTTCAAAAGCATCAATTCTTCGGCACTCAGCTTTCTTTATAGTCCAACTCTCACATCCATACATGACTACTGGCAAAGCCATAGGTTTGACTAGACAGACATTTATTGGCAAAGTGATGTCTCTGCTTTTTAATATGCTGTCTAGGTTGGTCATAGCTTTGCTTTCAAGGAGCAAGAGTCTCTTAAATGCATTGCCTCAGTCACCATCTGCAGTGATTTTGGAGCCCCCAAAATAAAGTCTGTCACTGTTTCCATTGTTTCCCCATCTATTTGCTATGAAGTGATGGGACCGGATGCCATGGTCTTAGTTTTCTGAATGTTGAGCTTTTAGCCAACTTTTTCACTCTCCTCTTTCATCAAGAGGCTTTTTAGTTCCTCTTCATTTTTGCTGTAAGGGTGGGTCATCTGCATATCTGAGGTTACTGATATTTCTCCTGGCAGTCTTGATTCCAGCTGAGTGCTTCGTCCAGTCCAGTGTTTCTCATGATGTACTCTGCATATAAGTTAAATAAGCAGGGTGACAATATACAGCCTTGATGTACTCCTTTTCCAATTTGGAACCAGTCTGTTGTTCCATGTCCAGTTCTAACTGTTGCTTCCTGGTCTTCATACAGATTTCTCAAAAGGCAGGTAAGGTGGTCTGGTATTCCTATCTCTTTTAAGAATTTTCCACAGTTTGTTGTGATTCAACAGTCAAAGGCTTTGACATAGTCAATAAAGCAGAAGTAGATGTTTTTCTGGAACTCTCTTGCTTTTTTGATGATCCAACAGATATTGGCAATTTGATCTCTGGTTCCTCTGCCTTTTCTAAAACCAGCTTGAACATCTGGAAGTTCACGGTTCACATCCTGTTGAGCCTGGCTTGGAGAATTTTGAGCATTAATTTGCTAGCATGTGAGATGAATGCAATTGTGTGGTAGTTTGCACATTCTTTGGCATTGCCTTTCTTTGAGATTGGAATGAAGACCAACCTTTTTCAGTCCTGTGGCCACTGATGAGTTTTCCAGATTTGCTGGCATATTGAGTGCCACACTTTCACAGCATCATCTTTTAGGATTTTTACGGCATCATCTTTTAGCTCAGCTGAACAGTGCTGGAGCAGTGGCTGTGCCATGCTGGAGCAACTTTGAGGAGATACCCCATGTCCAAGGGCAAAGGAGAAGCCCCAGCAAGACAGTAGGGGGTGAAATCTTGTTTAGAATACCTGCCAGAGATACTCAGAGGGCTCAAACAAACCTTGTGTGCATCAGGACCCAAAGACCCCACAGAGACTGAGACAGAACTGTGTTTGAGTGTCTCCTGTGGAGGTACGGGTCAGCAGTGGACTGCTGTAGGGGTAGGGGCCCTGGGTGCTGCAGACATGGGTATGGCATAAGCCCTCTTGGAGGGGGTTGCCATTAACCCCACCATAGAGCCACAAGAACTTACATAGGACTGGAGAAATAGGCTTTTGGAGGGCACAAACAGAACCTTGTGCACACCAGGACCCAGGAGAAAGGAGCAGTGACCCTGCAAGAGAATGACCCAGACTTGCCCGTGTGTGTCCAGGAGTCTCAGGCAGAAGTATGGGCCGTGGTGCCTACTGCAGGGTCGGGGCACTGAGGTAGCAGTGCCTACATGGGACCTTTTGAAGGAGGTTACCATTGTCTTCATTGTCTCCACCATAGTTTGCTGCTAAGTCACTTCAGTCGTGTTGACTCTGTGTGACCCCATAGACCGTAGCCCACCAGGCTCCCTGTCCCTGGGATTCTCCAGGCAAGAACACTGGAGTGGGTTGCCATTTCCTTCTCCAATACCTGAAAGTGAAAAGAGAAAGTGAAGTCGCTCGGTCATGTCCGACTCTTCATGACTCCATGGACTGCAGCCTACCAGGCTCCTCCATCCATTGGATTTTCCAGGCAAGAGTACTGGAGTGGGGTGCCCATTGCCTTCTCTGTAGTTTGAAGTGAAGTGAGGTCACTCAGTAGTGGCCAACTCTTTATGACCCCATGGACTGTAGGCCACCAGACTCCTGCATCCATGGGATTTCCTAGGCAAGAATACTGGAGTGGGTTGCCATTTCCTTCTCCATCTCTGTAGTTTGGCCCCAGGTAAATAACAGGACTTTCCTGGTGGCTCAGAAGGTAAAGTGTCTGTCTACAATGCGGGAGATCCAGGTTCGAGCCCTGGGTTGGGAAGATCCCCTGGAGAAGGAAATGGCAATCCATTCCAGTACTATTGCCTAGAAAATCCCATGGACAGAGGAGCCTGGTAGGCCCCAGTCTATGGGGTCGCAGAGTCGGACACGACTGAGCAACTTCACAAGGGAACACAGCCCCACCCATCAACAGAAAATAGGATTAAAGATTTACTGAGCATGGCCCATCAAAACAAGACCCAGTTTCCCCCTCAGTCAGTCTCTCCCATCAGGAAGCTTCCAATAAACCTCTTATCCTTCTCCATCAGAGGGCAGACAGACTGAAAAACACAATCATAGAAAACTAGCCAATCTGGTCACATGACTGCGTAACTCAATGAAACTAGAAACCATGTTCTGTAGGGTTACCCAAGACGGACAGGTCATGTGGAGAGTTCTGACAAAATGTGGTCCATTGGAGAAGGGAATGGCAAACTACTTCGGTATTCTTACCTTGAGAACCCTAAAATGTTGACATTTTAGGAATCAGTTGAACTAAAATGGACTGGAATGGGTGAATTTAACTCAGATGACCATTATATCTACTATTGTGGGCAAGAATATCTTAGAAGAAATGGAGTAGCCATTAGGCAACAAAAGAATCCGAAATGCAGTACTTGGATGCAAACTCAAAAACAACTGATTGATCTCTGTTCGTTTCCAAGGCAAACCATTCAATATCACAGTAATCCAAGTCTATGCCCTGTCCAGTAATGCTGAAGAAGCTGAAGTTGAATGGTTCTGTGAAGACCTACAAGACCTTCTAGAACTAACACCCCTAAAAGATGTCCTTTTCATTATAGGGGACTGGAATGCAAAAGAAGGAAGTCAAGAGAACCTGGAGTAACAGGCAAATTTGGCCTTGGAGTACAGAATGAAGCAGGGGAAAGGCTAACAGAGTTCTGCCAAGAGAACATGGTGGTTATAGCAAACACCCTTTTCCAACAATGCAAGAGAAGACTCTACACATGGACATTACCAGATGATCAATACCCAAATCAGATTGATTATATTCTTTGCAGCCAAAGATGGAGAAGCTCTATACAGTCAGCAAAAACAAGACGGGGAGCTGACTATGGCTCAGATCATGAACTGCTGGTTGCTAAATTTAGATTTAAATTGAAGAAAGTAGGGAAAACCGCTAGACCATTCAGGTATGACCTAAATCAGATCCCTTACAATTATACAGTGGAAGTGAGAAATAGATTCAAGGGATTAGATTTGATAGATACAGTGCCTGAAGAACTATGGACAGAGGTTCGTGACATTGTACAGGAGGCAGGGATTAAGACCATCCTCAAGAAAAAGAAATGCAAAAAGGCAAAGTAGTTGTCTGAGGAGGCCTTACAAATAGCTGAGAAAAGAAGAGAAGTGAAAGGCAAAGGAGGAAAGGAAAGATACACCCATATGAATGCAGAGTTCCAAAGAATAACAAGGAGAGATAAGAAAGCTGTCCTCAGTGATCAGTGCAAAGAAATAGAGGAGAACAATAGAATGGAAAAGACTAGAGATCTCTTCAAGAAAATTAGGTATACCAAGGAAACAATGTCATGCAAAGATGGGCACAATAAAGGACAGAAATGGTATGGACCTAACAGAAGCAGAAGATATTAAGAAGAGGTGGCAAGAATACACAGAAGAACCGTACAAAAAAGATGTTCATGAATGACCCATATAATCAGGATGGTGTGATCACTCACCTAGAGCCAGACATCCTGGAATATGAAGTCAAATGGGCCTTAGGAAGCATCACTAGGGATAAAGCTAGTGGAGGTGATGGAATTCCAGTTGAGCTATTTCAAATCCTACAGGATGAAGCTATGAAAGTGCTGCACTCAATATGTTAGCAAATTTGGAAAACTCAGCAGTGGCCACAGGACTGAAAAAGGTCAGTTTCATTCCAGTCCCAAAGAATGGCAATGCCGAAGAATGCTTCCTTAGAAAGGCTAAGTCTTATGCCTTCACCACCGTCCTGCTTCTCCTTCCTATCTAAAACTGGTTTTTCCCCACGTGTGCCATGTGGCCTGGCTTGTCCCCTTCTCTTGGAATATGTAAGCTGTGAATCTTCTTTCGGTGGCATTTCCCTCTCTGTGTCTTTGCTCAGTCACCTTCATCATTTAAAATCCCACAGGTACAAATGTGACAGTCTGAACTGGGTTTTGGGTTTCCTTTGTGACTCAGACAGTAACGAATGTGCCTGCAATGGAGGAGACTTGGGTTTGATCCCTGAGTCAGAAAGATCCCCTGGAGAAGGGAATATCATCCCACTCCAGTATTCTTGCCTTGAGAATTCCATGGACAGAGGGGCCTATCTGGCTACAGTCCATGGGGTTGCAAGAATTGGACACGACTGAGTGACTATCACCATGGAAACATGTATATCATTCATTTTGAGTGCTTGCTTTAATTTCTCTGAGTTAAATACCTAAGTGTAGAACTTCTTTGTCCTTGGATCATACATGCATGCATGTACAAACACACATACACTTAGTTTTCTAAAGTGGTTGTACCAGTTTTCATTCCCATCAGGACTGTTTGGAGGTTTCTATTACAGTTCTTGTTTGGGATATTTCTGTCAGTCTTTTTTTTATTTTAGCCATTTTAGTAAAAGAAAAAGTGTGTAGTACTATAATTTTAATTTGCATGACTAATTGCTGTTAAGCATCTTTTCATATGCTAGTTTATCATTTATATATCTCCTTCTGAGGAGAGTTTGTTCAAGTCTATTGCCCATTTTTACAGGGCTTTTTATATTTTTATTTTTTACTTACTTATTCAACATACAAGTTGACTACTAGTGTTTTTCCTGACTGGCTTGTCTAGTAATATTTTAAATGACATCATGATGAGAAATTTTTAATTTTGAAGAAATCCAATTTTTAATTTTTTTTTAAGTTGTTGAGTTTTTGTGTGTCCTGCCCATGGTCACAAAAGTATTCTCCTATATGATCTTTTTGAAGCTTTCTGGTTTGATGTTTTATGTTTAGATGTATGCAAGTGAAAGTGAAGGTCACTCAGATGAGTCCAACTCTTTGCAACCCCATGGCCTATACAGTCCATCAAATTCTCCAGGCCAGAATACTGGCGTGGGTAGCCTTTCCCTTCTCCAGGTGATCTCCCTGACCCAGGAA
The DNA here is from genome assembly GCA_917880005.1 of Nanger dama. Classification (NCBI taxonomy): domain Eukaryota; kingdom Metazoa; phylum Chordata; class Mammalia; order Artiodactyla; family Bovidae; genus Nanger; species Nanger dama. Next base: position 33,751,546 of record CAKJTW010000016.1, on the reverse strand, counting down.
TCTAACCGGGGTCTCCTGCATTGCGGGCAGATTCTTTACCAACTGAGCTATCAGGGAAGCATGAGCCATGTTAGATCTATGAGCCATGTCAAACAAGAGTTTGTTGATGCAATGACATAGGTTTTGAGGATTTTTAATATATGGTTACCTGTTTCTGCAATAACACTTATTAAAAACACTTCCCCCCATGAAATGCCTTGGTACCTTGTTTTAATAACAAAAACATTGACCTAACATATGGGGTATGTTTCTGAAGTCTGTCTTCTCTTTAATAATTTATTTGTCTATCCATGTAAATTGAACACTGTCTTAATTGTAGGTTGAAATCAATTAGTGTTTTTAAAATTTGTTCTTCTCTGAAATTTGTTTTGGCTATTCTAGATCCTTTGCAGTTGCATATAAATTTTAGAGTCATCTTATCTGTTTCTTCAAAAGGGCCTGTTGGGATTTGAAAGGAATTGCATTGAATCTATAAGGCACTTTAGAATGAATGGACTTCATAACAATATTGAGTCTTTAAATCAATGAGCGTTGCATAGCTTTTTATTTAGGTCATCATTAATTTAACTCACCAATATTTGTGGTTTCCAGTGTAGAAATATTGCACATGCTTGTTATATTTCTTTCTGGATATGTTGATGGTTTTACATGCTATTGTAAGTAAAATTTTAAAATTTCATTTTCCAATTTGTCATTGTTATATTTAGAAATACAATTACTTTTAGTATATTGACCTGATATTCTGCAACATTGCTAAATCACATTTTAATCTAAGCGGTTGTGTGTGTGTAATGTGTATGTATGTGCTTATTTTGTACATTTTGTGGTGTTTTCTAAAACACAGTTACAATGTCTGTGAATGAGAGTTTTATAAATATTTCCATCTGAATGCCTTTTATTTTCTATTTCCTTTGCTTGCTTTATTACATTGTCTAGGATCTCCAGTACCATGATAAATACATGTGGTTACAGAAAATATACTTTCCATCTCCCTGATGGTATGGGAAACGGGTTTAATTTTTTACCATTAACAAAGGTGCGGTGGGTTTTTGTTATAGATAGAGGTTTTTGGTGGTGGTGGTGGTGGTGGTGATACTCAGTGTATTTAGATGACTGCTTAGTATTCCTACTTTGTTGAAGGTTTTATTGTGATGATCAACGCTTTTGTTTATATGCATTTTCTTCTTACATTGAAAGTGTTTATTTTATTAACATGGCAGTATTACACTGATTAGTATTTTGAATGTTAAACCAATCTTATCCTCTGAGATAAGCCACATATTTTTCATGATATTTTACTTTTTTATATATCGAATGTTTGACTTGCTAGTACTTTTAAGGAGTTTTGCATTTTGTAGAATCTTAAGGGATTTTTTTTTTTTGGCATGAGAAAATATTGGTCAGTACCTTATAGTATTTTCAGATATTTTTAGTAACATGATAATGCTACCTCATAAAATGATTTAGGAAGTATTCTTCTTTCTCCTATATTTTGAAACAGTTTGTACAAAATAATTGTTATTTTCTTGATATTAGAACTACTCAATGAAATTATCTGGCCTGAGGCTTACTTTTGGGAAGGGTTTTGATTTCAGGTTCAATTTCTTTAATAGATACAGGGTAACTTTGATTTTCTGCCTCAGCTTGCATCAACTGGTATATTTTTGTTTTTGAAGCAATGTATCATTTTCATCAGATTTTGTGAATTTATGACATGAAGTTGTTTGCAGTATCTTCCTTTATTATCATTTTAATATTTGCAGGGTCTGTTGTGATACTGTTCATTTCGTGTCATGATACTGAACTTTGTGTTTTCTCTTTTTTTTTTCATGTGTTGAATTACTGGTGATTTGTCAATTTTATTAATATAGTCGAAGAAACAGTGTTTTACTTTGTTGATTTTCACTGTTGTTTGCGCCTTAAATTGTCATTTATTTATGGTCTTTTAGAAACATTTTCTTGGTTGCATTCATTTTGAACCTCATTTGCCCCTCTATTTTTGCTTCTTAAAGTAGGCTCTCAGATGATTAATTTTGAATCTTTCTTCTTCTCTATTGAGACTTAAAACTATATACTTATAAGAATGGAATTCTCTACAATACACATTTTTGCTAGGCTAATTTTTATTTTTTATTTTAAAGTATGTTCTATTTATATTTAATTTCATCTTTAAACTTGTGGTTTATTTTAAATTATCGTGTTGTTTTCCTAATATTTGTGGATTTGTCAGTTTGTTCTTTTAAATTAATTTATAATTTAATACTTTAATTGTCAGAGAAGGTAACTACTTATTATTTCAATTCTTTGATGTTTTCAAAACTTAATTTATAGAGCGATGTGTGGCCTGTCTTCATGTATGTTCCAGGTGCTCTTGAAAAGATGAATTTTATGTTGTTATATTAGGGATACATACAGGCTGGTTAGGTACAGTAGGCTGATTTCTGTTTTTCAGATTTTCTCTGTCTCTAGGACGTTTTCAAAGAGACAGGTAGGGTCTACTTGTTCTATCTATAACTGAGAAGGTTCATTTAAAATCTTCAACCATTACTGTAGATTTTTCTCTTTCTGTTTTTGATTTGTCAGTTTGTGCTTTTTATATTGAAGCTCTATTATGTGCTTACTTACTCATTTAGGACTGTTATATCTTCCTAATGATGCGATCTTTTTATCATTGTGGAATGCTTTTTATTTTTAGCAATAGTCTTCGGTTTAAAGTCTACTTCGTCTGCTATTGATTTGTAACACTAGCTTTCTTATGTTTAAAGTTTGCATGGTAACCTTTTTTTACGTATTTACTTTTCTGTCTGTCATCTCTATCTAAAGTGTGTTTCTTATAATGAGCATATAGTTGCTTCATTTTTATTTAATATAATAGTCCTGCCTCTTAATTGAAACAAGTAGGCCGCAGTCCATGAGGTCGCGAAGAGTTGGACAGGACACCGACTTCACTTTCACTTTTCACTTTCATGCGTTGGAGAAGGAAATGGCAACCCACTCCAGTGTTCTTGCCTGGAGAATCCCAGGGACGGGGGAGCCTGGTGGGCTGCCATCTATGGGGTTGCACAGAGTTGGACATGACTTAGCGGTAGCAGCAGCAGCAGTCTGCCTACATTTAACTGGTGATGTGATTAGATAAGAGTGTCATATGTCAGTATACATGATTTCACTCCTGATTCCTGTTGAGGAAGGGGACAAAGTCACCATTTTAATTTTCAAAATTTACTTATTTAATTCATTAACTTTGCTGAGATATAATCGACAAACTTGAGATTTTTAAATTAAAGCTGCTGCTGCTGCTGCTGCTGCTAAGTCGCTTCAGTTGTGTCCGACTCTGTGCGACCCCATAGACGGCAGCCCACCAGGCTTCCCTGTACCTGGGATTCTCCAAGCAAGAACACTGGAGTGGGTTGCCATTTCCTTCTCCAACGCATGGAAGTGAAGTCACTCAGTCATGGCTGACTCTTAGCGACCCCATAGACTGCAGCCTACCAGGCTCCTCTGTCCATGGGATTTTCCAGGCAAGAGTACTGGAGTGGGGTGCCATTGCCTTGGTAATCCTTTTAAAGCCAGATAAAGCTTTTGCAACTAGTGATTCAAACCTTGTGATTTTTCTCCCCTCCCCTACGTCTTTTCCAGAACACATAGAAAATGCAATGAGTCCTGGGGCCCTTTATGGAAGGGCCCTACATTTTAACCTTTGTGGAACATGCTGCTTTAGCCAACTATGAATTGTTAATAATTCCTGATTTCTTGATGGAATACTCTGAGGGTTAATGAATGCACTTGTAAATGAAGTTGCAGCATGGGCTTATAGAGAACAGATGTCCGCATTCCACTCTGTGGAAGAACAGTACTTTAATTTAACTCTAGATGACCTGCCAACCTTTCATAGTACATGATTTCATTAATTCACTACTGGAAGTGATGCATTGCATGAGAATCTCTTTTGTGTGTGATTTGTAATTTTTACATGAATTTCCAACAGTGGAGAAACCTTTAACTGTGGTATCTGGTTGTTTAATACTGAATTTTATTTTATGTACTGTTTTCTGTAGTGTTTTTATAGTTTCAACTTTTTTCTTTTATATTTTATAACCAAAATCTGGTTATAGGGCTGTTTGATATTCTACCTCTGTTGATAACTTGCTTAACACAAATGGGAATTTTAAGTATACAGTCATTTAGGCTTTCTTTAACAGGAAGTTCATAAATAGTATTAACTTTACCTTATAAGGAAGTTGCTATTTTTGTTGTTTAATTTGCAGATTGGTATGGATTTATCAGAAGTTTATTGTAGTGGAAATATGGAAAATTTAAATAAATATATCCTTTTCTTAAAAAATTCTAAAATGAAACTTTCATCAGTTAGGCATTCATTAGTAAAGTTAACAAATGTGTGTAAAATTCCTGCCTTGAGCCAAGCATGTTTCAAGATTCTGCAAACTGCATATGTATTGGTAACATAATTAATATTAAAATATCTAATCATAGGTTTCTGTCAGTAACATCCATCAGTGGTTCAGGAGAAAACTTTCGCCTAAAATTAATGCTAACATGTGACCAGGTCTTCAGCTTTTGCCAATGTTATAATGCTTATTTTTTGAAATACTCAACCTTCTTTTATTGTAAAGAAAGGTGATGGGTTACAAATGCTACTAATCAAGAATGGAAATGGCTTTTCTTTTTTGGGTGAGTGGGAACATATGGATGGTACTGGGAAAGAGTGATCATGAATAATTTAGAATAACTTGAGCTCTTGTGTGGTAGTAAAAATGAAATATGCATTGGTTAAATGAGAGAGAACTATGCTATTTGGGTTTGAGGTCGTTGCAGTAACATACACGTACTATAATTCTTTTTTTCCCCCTCCACTGTTGAAAATGTGTAATAGAATAAGTAATGCTGTGAAGCCAATTGAGGAATGAAGCCAGATGCATTTTAATGCAATCACTTGGGAAGTTTGAGCAGTTAGAAATCACAACTTTCAAGAAAGAAATTGCTGATATCCCTTAGATTAACGACCTGTTTTAGTGAAGGATCTCTTCATTTTTATAGTGCATGGAAGCATTTGATACTCATTTGATATTAGTTTATCCATTCATCTAAAACATCTTTGGCATGGTTCCCTGCGTGGCTTTTCTCCTGACTTTAGGTCATGAGGGCTTGACTTTGTATTCTGACTGTGGTAACTACATCGTTTTCTAGGAAGCAGTGTGCTTTGTTTTCCTTCCTGACTGAAGTAGGGACACAATAAACTTCCAGGAGGTGTTCATTTACCTTACTCCGCACAGAGTCGGACATGACTGGGGCGACTTGGCAGCAGCCGCAGCAGCAGGTATAGAAGGAAGTCTGCTTACAATTTCTCTCCTGCTTCTCCTTAGAAGGCCGAGGATGGTCTCTGAGATTCTTCAGGAATTGTTGATTAATCTGAAAAGTAACATCACCTTAAATGTAGGAGTTAGGATTTAAGGCTTTCTTTGATTTTGCTTCATTAAAAACATGAGGATAAGATGGTTAGATAGCCATGACAGACTCAAAATGAACATGAATCTGAGCAAACTCTGAGAGGTAGGAAAGTCTGGCATGCTACAGTCTATGGGGTGACCAACAGTTGGACACGACTTAGCAACTAAACAGCAACAACTTTAGAAACATACACTTGTTAAAGGAATTCCCTGGTGGTCCAGTGGTTAGGATTCCATGCTTTCATTTAGGGGACCTAGATTCAATCCCTGGTCAGGAACTAGAAGGATCCTGCAAGCTGCACAGCATGGCCAAAAAAACCCACACACACAAAAGCAAAAAACCATACACTTGCTTAAAGCCAGTACTGTGTAGGATTGCTTTTTATTTTTTCTAAATAGGAAAAAACATCATTAAACATTGGGATGTGCCCCCACTTTTTTTAACTTAGTGTAAGTTTATATCATCAGGAAAATCAGGAAAATAATTTTTAAAAAGTAGGTACAGTTTAAGGATGTCAGTTTAAGGATGTTATGATAGAATAATGTATGATTAGCTTAATTTTTATCTCAACCATTAAAAAACCTTTTTTGTTTTACAATAAATGGTTAATGTCATTTCAATTTCTATAGATGTATGAAACTGTTTCCTCCTTGCTTTTGGTTAAGGATTATTGGTTTTATACATTCAAAATATGGTGTTTTGTCTGGTTAGGTTTTGGGGATAAAGTTATCTTGTTCCATTTAACTAGACATATTGTATGTGATACTGAATTTTTTTCTTTTTAAATGGGAAAGATGAGGCTAGGCAGGTTAGCTCTCCAGCTTCTCTCATTTTATTGATGAAAATATTGGAAGCTTATTTGATATGCTTAGATCAGAGACCTGTGTTTATTTTCACATACCTGGATGGCAGGATAATTTCTGAAGATACAGATTTGTGTGTGATATTCCTGCTGTTCCTTTGCACTGTCTGTCAGGGAAAATGTCAGATTCTGGCAATGACGGAAGGACTAGAAGAAGAGAAAAGAGAGTAGGGAGGGAATGAGTTGATAAGAAGCAGGAGAAGGAAGCGTAACATTAGAGGGAGGTGGAGGTCTGGGGTGTTGGAAGGAGCAGTGCCTGGGGCCAGTCCTGCACAGGTGGTAGAGTCTTCCTGGGCTTGGGGGTGCTTTGGTTGAGGCAGCAGCACAGATGGGGGCCCTAGGGAAGCTCGGCTCTGGCTACCACGATGGCCATCCTAGAAACAGCTCACCCACCCAAGCTCGGCTCTGAAAAAGTAGAGAAACGTGCTGGCTTCTCAGAACCCTGTGGGCTGAGATAGCAGGTATTTCCATAGTAACCCAGTGGGCTGAGAAGCCGCTCAGAAAGATTTCACATGGTTTAAGACAGGGACACCCCAAACCAAAGGAAATTAGGGGAACAAAGCCAGACACTGATATATCTCCTTAAATCAAGGAGACACAAAAGATTAGGCTGTACAGTTTGAAACACTGTGTGTGTGTGTGTGTGTGTGTGTGTGTGCATGTATGCATATGTATGTATTGTGGAGAGACTGAAGGCTTAGTGATTCACAATTACGTATCTTAAAAATGAACCACTTTATTTTTAATAGATAAAAAATTCTGCAAAAACATCTATTTTTATCACATTATCGGTATGCTGTTTAGTATCTCATAGTCACTTTCTCACCAGCAGTTTAAATCTTTTTTCAGAGGTAGAACTAAGTATAGGGAGGTATTGTTCCTTCTTCAGGAAATGTCTGATATAAGCTGATTTTTCCGAGAGTCTTACAAAAATAGGTTAATCTAATTTGGTAGCATCTGATTCCCCAAATCATTGGTACTATTGGAATGACTGAAAACATAGGTGTGACACTGGGAAAAAGAAAAAGCTTGTTAAAGAAAAGTGACATGAATTCTGTTGGAAGATCTTGAAGTTCAAAAGCCTAAATGGCTTTGGTTTCATCACAGTGAAACATAGCCAGGAATTAAAGAACTTTATTTAGCTTTGTAAAGATGTTCTAAGCAGTATTCTTTTCTTTAAATGTAAATCACATATTGTTTATTTCACTAAAGTGTACACTTCTGTGGGTTTCAGTATACCCAAAAGGAGGGAAATTGTAAGAATTGTGCAACCATCAGTACTATTTAATTCCAGAAAATTTTAATCTCCCTGAAAGAATACTATACTCATTGCAGTCACTTATTCTCCCTTCCCTCCAGTTCCTATCAATGACTAATCTGCTTTCTTTTTTATGGATTTCTCAACACTCAAAAGTCCATATAAATGGAATTATACAATAAGTGGCCTTTTGTGTCTGGCTTCCTGTACTTAGCATAATGTTTTCCAGGTCCATCTTTGTTGTAGAATGTATCGGTGATTGTTTTTATGGCTAAATAATATTCCATTCTGTGAGTATAGTTCTGTTATTTTGCAGTTTTCTATGTTGAACAATCTGTATCTTCACTGCCCCTTTAAAAGTCACATGATACTGCAGGAGTGAGTCTACTGTGGTCTATTAATCAGTCCCTAACTGGTGGATATATAAGTTGGGTATAATTTTTGCGTGCCTTGAACCTTTGAAAACATTTTCTTGTGTCAGTAGGCCATGACTCCTAGACTTAGTTTTTATGGCTTGGCTTAGGCATTAACTGTTCTAAACTTTCATTCCTGTCAAAGTTATCTTCCATAATCAGAATACCAGTGATGATTTGTGACTTATCGTGTAGATTCGGAAATATAAGTGCAGAGGAAGTACACTGGCCTTACTCTGTGGCAACCTGGTATTTTGGAACTGGTGCTTATGAAAGCATGCACAATTAAAGATCTTTCATTTATTTGACCTGCCCTATCACCCACCCCTATCTCATGCCACCCTCAGACATAGTCTGCTGGGTCTGTCTCTTTATGTCCTTTCCCTGAGACTTGGGGTGTCCTTCAGGTTGAATAGGTTCTTTCCAACTTAGTGGTGTGCTGATGGATCCCCTCCATTGGTCTGGGTAGAAGGCAAGCTGCTCTGGGTCTCAGGCATTTAGGCAGGGAATCGTGTGCCCTGTGGAAACTGCCATCCCAGCTTGCTCTATGAAGATAAAAAGGAGCTTCCATTCTCTTCAGTCCATCTAAGACTACCTGTATTCCAACATGGTGATTTAAATATGGCTCTTGAAGTCCCTCCTAGGCACTTTTGGGGGAGCTACTTAAAAGGTAGAATAATGTAGACTTTCCTCATTCTCCAGATTACAGATATCTTTCCATACATGTAGACAGGTACCTCGTGCCTTGGCTTCTCCTAAAAGTTTTCCCTTATCACCAGTTTAAGTCCTGCAAGGGGAAAAGAAAAATGGAGGTCAGTTTTTCTTATTTTAGAAATAGGAATTTTATAAACATGAATTTAATTACATAATTAATATATATATCATTTAATAAAATTCAAGTAGTATAGATAAGATTACCCACCATTCTAGGGATAGTCAGATTTAAGAGTTTCATTTGTATATTGTAGACCTCTTACACATACACCTATATACTTGTACACACACAGAGTAGTGTCCTCTATTGTTTTAAAAAGAGTAAGTTCGTAATATGTCCTCTTGCATCATCCTTTTATCACTTAATCTTATGTTGTGTTGTAGGTGGATCTGACTGTTGCTTTTATTCCATAGTGGAATATATCATAGTTTAATTAGCCATTCCCTTTCTGCTAAACATTTATGTTGGTTCCAGATTTTTGTTATTGGTCCCAGAGCTGCAGTGAATGTCATGGGCTGTGCCTCTTTCTTCAAATATGGGAAGATTTCTCTTACATTAGATATTCAGAATTAATTGTTGGTTCATCAGTAAGTGTATCATGCAAAGATAAGTCCATTTTAAATTTTGATAATCTCCAGTTGCTGTTCAAAGGGGTAACCCATTTCCTTCCCTCAAGCAGTACAAGAGACTTCTTATTGGCCTCCTTTCTACCAGTGTTTGACATTACCAGGTTTTGAAATGTATGTTAACCTGATGGGTGAAAAGTGGCATTTTCTTTTAGCTTAGCCTTCCTTGGAGACCCAGGGAACTAAAATTCATTATGTGCATTGGTTGGTGACCTCTGGGTATAGCCATTCTTAGTGAAGAAAGTAGTAAAGCAAGGCATGCCCCTTTCCCTTATTTAGAAGTAACTCAGAAACACTAAAGAAGTTGATAAGATTTGCAAAGACTTGGAGCATGTGGCAGGTGGAGCACAGATGGTGGGGCAGTCAAGACAGGTCAGTATATGACCCAAAGCCACCGGCGAAATATTTGATATTATACCTTATTTGACAGCTGTGAAAAACTGCAAAGCCAGAAAGAGAAAATATGAACTTGGGCAACCAATAGTTGAACAGGAAGAAGCGACAAAATATATTAACATGGGATTTATAATTGGTGTTAGTCAAAGAGAGACATGAATTCCATAAGTTTTGTTTCCTAGTTTCAGACTGTAAAATGATGGTTTCTAATGTGTATTATCTTAAGGAATGACTAGATTATTTTGACAAGAGCCATCAGTAAATATCTAAGTTCATGTTTCCTGTTGTTGTAGGTTTTTAATATGTCTGAACAATAGCTACCACTTTAGATCATAGTGGGCAGGTCCTTTGCTAAGTGCTTTATATATATGGTTTTCCCCTGGTGGCATAGCGGTAAAGAATCCACCAGCAATGCAGGAGACCGAAGTTCAATCCCTGGTTTGGGAAGAGTCCCTGGAGAAGGAAATGGCAACCAACTCCAGTATTCTTGCCTGGAGAATTCCATAGACAGAGGAGCCTGGTGGGCTACAGTCCATGGTGGGCAAAGAGTCAGACACGATGGAGTCCTGGTGGGCAGAGTTGGGCACGAATGAGTGACTCACACTTACATATATCAAGGTATTAAGAGGTTTTGAACGTCCCTGGTGGCTCAGATGGTAAAAGTGACTGCCTACAATGTGGGAGACCTGGGTTCAGTCCCTGGGTCGGGAAGATCCCTTAGAGTAGGATCCCACTCCAGTACTCTTGCCTTGAAAATCCCATGGATGGAAAGAGTTGGACACAACTGAGGGACTTCACTTTCACTTTCAAGGCATTAAAGCGTCATAATAATCCTATTATGGAAGAGTTCTGTAAAACAGACAGTAAAATTGTACCCATATTACCATGCATCATGGTGACATAACAATGAAAGGCCAAGTTGTAGCTCTGAACCACCAAGCTAATCACCATCTTCATAAAAGTCCAGGCCACATCCCAGGTCAACCACATTAGAATCTGGGTGCATGGAGTGGATGTGAGGAAGCAAGCATGCCCAGGAAATTTAAAGTTCCCCAGATGATGAAATGGTCAACCCAGGGTGAAAGTCACTGATTCCAGTGCTACTGCTGATAGAAACATTGTTTAAAAATACAGCAATGCTTCTTATATGCCAGAGACCACATTAAGCACTTGAGATGTATTAAATGGCTTTCAAATTGCTTTTGCTACAATCTATATTATGAAATGGGCTTCTCTGGTGGCTCAGACAGTAAAGAATCTGCCTGCAGTACAGAATACTCAGGTTCCATTCCTGGGTATGGAGATCCCCTGCAGAAAGGAATGGCTTCCCACTCCAATATTCTCATCCAGAGGATTCTATGGACAGAGGAACCTGACAGGCTGTACAGTCTGTGGGATCACAGTCAGACAAGACTGAGCAATTAACACATAGTATGAAATATATTTTATATTGTAACCAAGCACAAATATACAGATATACAGTTCCTAAGTTACACTTTCATATAAAAGCAGTTATCCATGCAGATGTGACACACTGTGATGTTTCTGTTCTGTTGTGTTATAAATTACATTATCTTAGGAATGCCTTAAATTCAAATATGAATAGATGCTCCAACACCCTGTACCCAAGGAAAATGTTCAGTAAAAAAATCAAATCCTTCTCAGAAGTAAGAAAATGTATTCAAGTTCAACTAAATTAAAATCTGCAATCAAATTCCTTGTCTTTCAGTTACAATTTCAAAATCTTAAGTAACAGTTGATTCCAATTCCATTCCCTCTAATTCGTTTTAAGCGATGCCTCAGAAAATTGGTGATTCCTGAGCGCCTGCAGTCTGAGAAAGACCTCAGAAATTGAGGCCAAGACTTTGATGCCTTTTCCTTTTTAAGAACCAGAGAGTTAATGTGATACACAAAATTATTACACAACATTGGCTCCACTACAACATAATCTGAGTTAAAAAAAAAAAACAAAAAAACCTGTCTCTAGTCTCCAGAGCAGTTATCCCAGGCAGCATATGTTTGCAGAACCCAGCATTTAATGTTGCCAGAAGTCCAGTGCTCCACTCTCACAAGGGGCTAATAGAGAGTATCTTGATTTCAACTTCCTTTGCAGAATCTTCCTCATGAGAAGAAACTCTATCTTCATGAGAGTTTAAAATTGACGCTATCCATTTGCCATACCTGGGAGAAAAATCCACCTTTACATGCTGTTTTCAGAGAATGGTATTTTAGACTTTAGCCTGTTTTGCAAAGTGCAGTAAGCAGGATTGCAAGGTGGCTCCAAGACTCCTGAGCCTCTGCTTTATTATATCATCTAATTGAATATGGATGGAGCTCTGAGAATATAATGAGATCTCACTCTATGCTACTGGTACCTTATAGGACAAAGAGATATTATCCATGTGGACCTGATCTAATCATGTAAGCCCTCTAAAAGCAGAGCAGTTTCTCCAGCTGGCTGTAGAAAGATGTGCTTGTCTTGGCTTGGAAGGAAATACCCATCTGTATTTTGGACTGTCCTGGGTTTCTATGTGTCAAGGACTCAGGTGCAAACTCTAAGAGCAGAGAGTGGTCTTTGGTTGACAGCTAATGAACCTAGTTCTACAACTTCAAGCGATTAATTCTGCCACCAATCCGAGTCACTGTGGAAGAAGTCTCAGAGTCTCAGGTGAGGTCACATCCCCTGCTAACACCTTGAGGTCAGTCTGGTGAGACCCTGAGCAGAGGCCGCAGCCAAAATGTGCCCGGACTCCTGACTCACAGATGCTATAAGAGCCTAAATTTGTATTATTGTAACCATTGAATGTATGGTTGTTTGTTATGCAGCTACAGAAAATTAATAAATAAATAATAAAGGTTGCTCAGTCGTGTCCAACTCTTTGCAACCTCATGGACTATGGGGTCCATGGAATTCTCCAGGCCAGAATACTGGTGTGGATAGCTTTTCCCTTCTGCAGGGGATCTTCCCAACCCAGGGATCAAACCTAGGTCTCCCGCATTGCAGGCGTATTCTTGACCAGCTGAGCCACAAGGGAAGCCCACAGAAAATGAGTATGACAACTGAAAAAAAGCACGGTGATGGTAGCTCTGATTAGTAGGTCTTATTTATCTTACCCACTAGATATGTCCATGTTCACTCCATCCAGCCCTGAGTGGAGTGTGGGCTTTATCTTCTGATGTATCATCTCTCGTGATATTATACATTTTCACTTTCCTGCCCCCATAGCCCTCCTACTGCCCCAGTGCCTCCTGGGGAAGATTTTTTCTGCATCTTCTCCTGCAAACTTCCTCTAAGCTGATCCTAGGACTGGAGGCTGCTGTTGATGCTGCTGAAGCTTGTACCTCAGAAGCTATTGAAAACCAGTACTTCTGTTTGAAGACTTTATTTTGAAGTTCTATTTATTTCTCCGTCATGTTCCCTCAGGGTTCAGACCTTACTTATTTACCCACCTCAAAGGTCATAGTTAGGTCATCACTTAGTCACTGAGTGATTTAAAAGCTCTTTATTCTTGAATCCGTGGACCAGCAAGAGGACTTCATCTCAACCTTACTAAGACTTCCTGCCTGCGGCCCAGAATACAGAATGGTTTCTAGGGCTCTTGACTCAGTGCAGCTGTCCTAGGTCTGGTGCTCTAGTTCTGTGTGGCAAGTGGAGCAATGCTATTAAACACTGTAAAAATTGTTGTGCCTCTCAAAGCCTGCAAATGCTTTTCTTCTGCTCAGTAAAATCTTGACCGCAACCTTGCTTGGAGACAGTGGTATTTTCTTAGTCAACTGCAGTAGCCAGCCCTTGAGGCTTGAAGCTACCCACCTCTCCTGGCTGGAGACAGTGCTGCTTTCCCCACCCCTACTCCCCAAGCCCCTGCCTTCAAACCCCCCCGCACTGCTGTCAGACTTGGCTTACCTGCCTCTGTCCTTGTGCTTAAGGCCTGGGCTGTGCTTTAGTTCCTGTCTCCGTGTACACAGCTACTCACTTGGGTCAAAGCTCTGATGTCTCTTAGGCTAGACACCCCGACGCTGACTGAAATGCTTCCAGAAGGGGCTGGTAGAGAAGTAAGGGTCAGAGTAAGAAAGGGGAAGCAGCCAAGCCATGGGCAGATCAGGCCAAGTCCTGGCTGATCTTGCTCCTGCAGGGAACTTGGGGTGTAAATTACCCCTTGAAGTCTGTCCCATGTTAAGTGGAGGAAGCTGGGCCATTTTTTCTCCCATGCTTCTTGGTTTTGGGTTATGCCATGTGATATAATTCCCAGCCGTTTTTTGTTTTGTACTTAGAAAGGTGATCCATCTCTAGGAATATAAGGAGAGATCTTTAATGGGCGTTACAGGTAAGAGGAATGAATGTTTATAAATACAAAGCATATAGAAACTGGGAGTTAGATATGCAGGACCTGTCACATGGATCCAAGCAGATCTTGGTAGAATATCAGCTATTTCCCCTAAGTCCTCCAAGTTCAAGATACCACACGCCCCAGACATGAATCCTGTTTCTCAAGGCATGGCTGTTTAACCCCCTCTTGGCCTTACATAAGGTTTATCCTTTTTTTTTTTTCCACCCATACTCTAAGACTCAGCCATCAAAATGTATTTCCTTTACCCATACAATAAAATCAAGACTAAAAGCCACAGGTTTTACTGTCTGATAGCACCATGTGCTTCACCAACTTTGACACTTTGATGTGTACTTCATAGTACCCGAGATAGTTCCCCAAAGCCTGAAGGCACTGAGAAGGTCTTCAATAAATAGAACCCCATTCACCAGTTTTAATGTTGTGAGCTAAGTGGGCTTGTTAAGGCTGAACCCTACGGACAGGGCCTCACTTTTCAGACTCTTGTTTCAGAAGAGCAGGAGAATGAGCGTGGAGTCATAGGATAGCAGTGTGGAGTGAGCTGAGCATGTTCAATTTGTTTCCAGCTGGATCAGGCACTTGAATCACTCCACAACTCCGGGAGCAGGGGAATAAGAATGTGCAGTGTTAGTAAGATTGTGTCCACATAGAAAGAGTGGAGGAAATTGTTTTCCCCAAACACATATACATATGCTTCCATTCAAGTGCAAACACATATATTTAAAATCTGTATTAGACTTTCTGTAAATGCAGATGAGAATATTTCCATTTGCCATCATCAAATCACTTAGGAATCACTACTCAAATGTCACATAACATTTTTTTTTAAAGTTGTTAGATACATGAGTTTCTTTGTTGGATAGCACTGAGAGAATATTGTCTTTCAGTCATTAAGAACTGATATTGATGATTACTAAAATGCTTAACAGTTTCTTTCTACTTTGGTTTAGAAAGATTCAGGGCTGCCGTGAGGAATGTCCCTGAGAACAGTCACCAAGTGGGCTTTAATTGGTAACTCCCAGTTTACAGAGAAAGACCGAGGACTACAAGAACTGTTCCAATTTTGCTAATGCAAATATTCCTCTAGTTATTTTTCATAGATTGACAATTTTTCAAGGAGAGGAAATCCAGTAAATTATAACCAACAGTGTACTGAACCCAGCTAATTGTTCTCTCATTTGTATTCTCTTAGCTCTTTTACATACTCTTAAATTTCCCATCAAATTGTTTTTGTTTAGCTGTGTGTCTCCTCCTTGCAACTCTAAGAAGCATCTTGAAAACAGATACCCAGAAGCAATTGTCAGGCTATCAGCAGAGGAAAATTATCTTGTGAAAAAAGCCTGCACCCTTTATGGTATCAAGATTCAAAAGAGTCTACCTCTTGGAAATTAGGCAGGTACCTTCTGTTTCCCACCAACAAAGTCGCTGTAGGTGCTGTATTTAGATTTTGTCATTGCTCTAGTGCTTATCATGGTATGTGTTGCACAGCGGGAATTCAAACATGCTGAACTGATTTCTACTAATACACATTTATCAAAGGTTCAGAAGCCATTTGAGGTGCTGTGTTGCTGAAGGTCCCTTTGGCAGAGACTTTAAGTGCCCCCTAGTGTAGATTCTGTTTCCTTCTTCATCCTACGCTCCAGTCTGCTCTATGCCCTGAGGGATTAACTCGTATGGATTGGTCTAATGGACTTTCTTGCTGCTCATTCCCCCATTTCAGTTGATACCAATTAGTCAGTTGATGGCAGGACATCAGAGGGTGAGGAGAAGGTAGTCAGAGTGGTTGTTCCATCATCTGTATCTGTGTTGAGTCATCATACATTGGCTTTGTCCCTATACTGGAGGCTACAACTTCTCATATGCTGTGTTCTCTTAAGCTGGAAGCCCTCTCCAGTACCTGGTAACCTCCCCTTCTATTGTGGGTTGGATTATGTTCCCTCAAAAAAAATTAAAGTCCTTACCCCTTACCCCCTGTACCTGTGAAGGTGACCTTAGTTGGAAACAGGATCTTGGCAGAGGTAATCAAATTAAGATGAGGTCATGTTGGATTAGGATGGGGGCTCCTAAATAAAGCCAAGGGCTGGGGTCCAGCCTCCTTATAAGGACAAAGAGAGTGATGTAAAGAGCAGTGGAGACGCCAGGAAGAGGACCATGTGAAATTGGAGGCAAGGAATGGAGTTATGATGGTACATACCAAATAAGGCTGAGGATTGCCAGCAACAACCAAGAGCTAGAAGAAGTAGGGGAGGGTTCTTCCCTGGAGCCTTTAGAGAGAGCCTGGTCTTGCCAGCACCATAATTTTAGATTTCTGTCCTCCAAAGCACTGAGAGAATAAAGTCGTTATTTTAAATCAGCTGATTGGTGGTGTTTGATTATGGTAGTCCTAGGAGACATTCCTCCTTTTGCCCCTCCCTTAGGCCTAAGAGTGGTAAGCGCTCTCTACTGTTGGTAATTTTAAGATAATATCGCATGATAACTTCCTCTATCCTCATTCATATTGTGGTTGTTCAGTCGCTAAGTCGTGTCTCACTCGTTACGGCCCCATTGACTGCAGCAAGCCAGGCCTCCCTGTCCTCCACTGTCTTGCAGTTTCCTTGTTCATACATTTGTGAATAGTCTGTTTATTGAACTCAGTCCATTTATTGAAGTCAGTTGCAGCTTTTGAATTTGCCCTCTCCTACTGAATGAACCCTGACTGACACACCCAGTTTCCATTCTTCTCATCTTCCTTTTAGTTATAGAAACCCTTACCCTTTACCATTATTATTAAGTTTTGGCCAGGCACAGGTTCACAGGGTTCTCTGAAATGTCCAGGATCCCTTGCAGCTATGGATAGCTATGTGACTAATTTTAAGTTGGTGAGATGTGAGTGAAAATGATAGGTTCTGCTTCTGCGGTCCATTCTGTGGTTGCTTGAATGATGGTCTTTCAAGTGTGTCTATGTCCTAATCACTGGAACCCCTGAATATGCTTGCTTTCTGTGGCAAAAGGAACTTTCTGTATGCAATTAATTTATGGCTCTTTAAATGGCATCCTGGTTTATCCCAGTGGGACCGATGTGATGATGAAAGTCTCTATAAGAGGGCTGCAGAGGATCAGAGTCATACAGATGTGTTATGGAAGCTGATATTAGACTTGGCTTTGAGATGAAGTGAGGGGACAGACGCTGAGGAATGCAGGCAGACTCTAAAAACTGAAAGAGCCTCCAGAAGGAAGACTTTTGGCTCCTTTAGTTTAGCTTGTAAGATCCATTTTCCACTTCTAACCTCCAGAACTACAAGATAATAAGCTTATGATATTTTAAGCCACAAAGTTGGGGAATCTTTTATAGCATTAGTGGGAAAAAGATCAAAAAGAAAACTACTTGTATTCCGTTCAACTGTTTTTCCTTTTCCTCTGGTTTGAACTGTAAAAATAGTGGCAATTGAATTGGACCTTGCAGAAGATGATGATGGAAAAAGCTCTAAGGAACCCAGATTCCCAAGTGACCTCATGGCACAGAGCTGTTGATGTCTGGATTATTCAGAGAAAAATAAGTGTCTGTCTTATTTGGGTCACTGTATGATGTGTTTCTTTGTACCAACCTGTACTCCAACCATCATATATCATTGTTCTCCTCTGGCCATATTTGTCAGGATTCTTAATTTGTAGGCAATATAGGTTGACTCTACCTCTTTATGCAGAAAGGGGAATTTATTTAAAGGATATTTGATAAATGAAGGAGAAAATATCTGAGATCCGAGAGCCAGGCCAATAATTTAAACAGACAAAAACCATGGACCTCACACCTTGTGTCATAAATATCATGACCATATAAGATCCAGTGCTAGAATCTCTGCTGTGTGTTCTCTGGGAAATGATCGGACCTACCAACATGGCCATCACTCTCCACTGAGAGGTGACTGTAAAGTGGGTTTCATTCTTACTTAGCAGTAGCACCCTGAAACTTGGCACTTGCAGATATAACCTTTTCAGTAGACAGTGATGTGTCTGTTTTTAGCTCCCACCGTTTGAAGAGCTACTGTGGATTTTTTTTCCCTTTGGGCTTATTTGATTTCAAATTAAAAAAAAAAAAAGGTATTCTGTAGAGGGGAAATAAGAAGACAGAAACATCTGCAACTTGGCAACCAAAAGGAGAATGAAGAAGAGGTGGATTGAGTAGTGGAATGTGTAGAAACAAATAGATGGAACCCAGCAGCTGTGGTGGGTATGCTGCTTAAAGCCATTCCCCCAAGCAGAGCAGGGGGCAGACTGTTATTGAATTGCATGATGCATTGGAACGTTGAGCTAATCAGGCAATCTAATTGACTGAACATCTGCAGCTGCCTTATCATTATCCTCAAATGGGCGTACTGTCTTTGCATGCCGGGGATGCCTCAGTGTCTCCTAGCTTTTCTAATAGAAGCTCACTGTGGGGTTTACATTTCAGCTGTTTTTAACTGCACTGAAATTCAAGAAATGAGATTTAAGGTCAAATACAGTAATTTTTTTTTCTTTCTCTCATCTAAACTGCTTTGAAGGAAAGGATTAGAAAAGTTAAAGTGTCCTGAAGGGAAAAGTACTCCCAATGACTTGAGTGATAGTGCTCTGGAATTGCTAAGCTTTGAAGGAAAGGATTAGAAAAGTTAGAGTATCCTGAAGGAAAAAGTACTCCCAGTGACTTGAGTGATAGTGCTTTGGAATTGCTAAGTTCAGTGCAGAGCCAGGGTTGCAAAGAGAGAGGTAGAGAGGAAGAAGCATTTACAGCCAGTGTTTTCAAGATTATAGACACCTTCACCAGTTTATGTTGAACTCATTTTTGGGGGAGGGGGAAAGAGTTTACCTTCCAAGGCCCATCATTAGCCTTTTTTTTTTTTTTTTTGAGTTTATTGCCTGAATATAATTTGTGTCAATGCTTAAGTCCTAATTATTTTCAATAATCGTGTTCTGGGTGCTGTTGCCATAGCGTTTAATTCTTTGGCAAACAGAGAAGAAATAACAATGATGCTTGAGTTTTCCCTTTAGATACCAAAAAAAAAAAAAAAAATTAAAAATGGGAAGTAAACACACAAAAATGAGAAATTTAAAAAGAGAGACCGGTATTATTTTGGGAAATTATGACTCTTAACACCAGATGCAAGAAAAGCAAGTCTTCATTTATTTCAACTTGGATCTGACTTTGTAAAACTGAATGTGTTTATTTTCCCAGCTAGTCATACATTCTAGAATCCATTACCTGCAAATATGTTAACAGGGTTTTTTTTGTTGTTGTCGTTTCATGTTAATCATGTTAATCATTTCTGCTGCGAATGAGAATAAAAATGATGTGTCTGGTTGGAAATACGGGGAAATGCCAAGAGGCTTATAGGATCTCAATCCCAAGGGTTTAGGTGAATTACTATCCTGGATGAGTCAGGTTTGTGAGAATAGCTTACTTCATATTTTCTGGAAATGTTTTCTAAGGATCATGCAGAGCTGCATTTTGAATGCTAAATCCAATTCAGTCTTTCTTACTTGTGAACTAGATGGTCAGTAGAAATAAAATGCATTTCTGTAAAAAAATATGATTATAGATTCTCTTGGTGTATAAGTCATTTCCTCTATAAAAATGATATTGGGAAATTGTTCATTTACAATGTACCTGATTACTGTTAACTGTGCCTGAAGTATGGTAGAAGGTACTGAGGGTGCGATGGCTGTTTTCATTCCGTTTCTCATGGAAAGGAGGTGAACAATAAGTGTAAAAATAAATGACTTATGAACCCAGGGAGTGATAATGAATAGGAGGATGATACAAGGTTTTGTAATGGGAGAGCTGAGGGACAGAGGACTCTTATGGAAGGAGGCTTCTCCTAATTGGAGGCCAGAAACATAAGAAAAGCCAGCTGTGGGATGCTGGGGCAGAAGAAATATTCTAAGACCTAATGTAGCAAGTGCAGGTGCTCTAAGGAAGGAGTAAATCTGTCTTACTCAAAGAGTAGGAAGAAGGCCAGTGTGGCTGGAGTGTAGTGTGGGAGCCTGAGGGTGAAAGAGGAGGAGGTCAGAGGGAGAGACAGGGTCCAGATGTGAAGGCTCTTGTAGCCCGTGATCAGGGGTCTGGATTTCATTCCGTGGACAATGGGAAGCTGTTGGAGAGTTTGAAACCAGGTACTAAGTGCCAATTTGGGTTTTGAGCATTGGCTTCTAGAAGAAGAATGAAAAGGAGGAGGGCAAGAGTAGAAGCAGATTAGTTAAATGTCTTTTTCAGTAATCCTTTTAAGAGATTAGTCTGCACAGGGATGATAACCTGAAGATGGGAGTCACTGATAAATTATTTCTAAGTTTCTATAAATCTTTGTTTGCATACATGTATACACATAAATGTATCCATGCATAAAGGGATATAAGTATCATTATGTATTTTATTTCATATATAAAATTAAGAATTGTAATGCGTTTATACAAAAGTGAGGCATTGGAGGCATGTCTAAAAATATGTGACTTATGTTGAGGTTGTCATCAATAATAACATCACCCATAATAAATAATAACCCTTTTTTTAAATTACTCTGGGAGTAATAGGTATTTAGGAGTGGACCCAAAAATATATTGCTGTGATTTATGTCAAATAGTCTTCTGCCTAGGTTTTCCTCAAAGAGTTTTATAGTAACCAGTCTTACATTTAGGTATTTAATCCATTATGAATTTGGTTTTGTGTATGGTGTTACAGAATGTTCTAATTTCATTCTTGTACATGTAGCTATCTGGTTCTCCCAGCATCACTTACTGAAGAAACTGTCTTTTATTGTGGCATATTATTGCCTCCTTTGTTGTAGATTAATAAGCCATAGATATGTGGGTTTATTTCTGGGCTTCCTAACCTGCACCATTGACTTATATTTCTGCTTTAGTGCCAGTACTATACTGTTTTGATTATTGTACCTTTGTAGTAGAGTCTGAAGTCATCTTTTAAATCCACCTACAAAAGTAATGAAAATAAAGAGAAACAGATAGGACCTTAAACTTAAAAGCTTTTGCACAACCAAGGAAACCATAAATGAAATGAAAGACATTCCAGAGTGGGAGAAAATATTAGCAAATGAAGTGACTGACAAAGGATTAATCTCCAAAATATACAACCAGCTCAGAAGCTAAATATAAAAACAAAAAAACCCAACCTAATCAAAATGGACAACTATCAAAATAGACATTTCTCCAAAGAAGACATACAGATGGCCAAAGAAGCACTTGAAAATATGTTCAACATCATGAATATTGGAAAATTGCGAATGAAAACTATAATGAGTATCACCCCATACTGGTCAGGATGGCTATCATTAAAGTCTACAAACAATAAATGCTGAAGAGGGTGTGGAGAAAAGAGGACCCTCTTACACTTATGGTGGGAGTAAATTGGTACAGCCACTATGGAGAACAGTATGCAGATTCCTTAAAAAACTAAAACTAGAACTAGCCATCCTACTCTGGGACAGATATCTGGAGAGAAATACACTTCTAAAAGATACATACACTCCAGTGTTCTTTGCAATGCTATTAACAATAGCCAAGACATGGAAAATAGATGGGTAAACAATGGAAACAGTGACAGACTTTATTTTGGGGGCTCCAAAATCACTGCAGTTGGTGACTGCAGCCATGAAATTAAAAGACACTTGCTCCTTGGGAGAAAAGCTATGACCAACCTAGACATCATATTAAAAAGCAGAGACATTGCCAACAAAGGTCTGTCTAGTCAAAGCTATGGTTTTTCCAGTAGTTATATATGGATGTGAGATTTGGACTATAAGGAAAGCTGAGTGCTGAAGAAGTGATGCATTTGAACTGTATTATTGGAAAAGACTCTTGACAGTCCCTTGGGCTGCAAAGAGATCAAACCAGTCAATCCTAAAGGAAATCAGTCCTGAATATTCATTGGAAGGACTGATGCTGAAGCTGAAACTCCAATACTTTGGCCACCTGATGCAAAGAACTGACTCATTGGGAAAGACTCTGATATTGGGAAAGATTGAAGGGATGAAGAAAAGGGGACAACAGAGGATGAGATGGCTGGATGCCATCACTGACTTGATGGGCATGAGTTTGATTAAGCTCCGGGAGTTGGTGATGGACAGGGAAGCTTGGCATGCTGCATTCCATGGGGTTGCAAACAGTCGGATGTGACTGAGTGACTGAACTGAAGTGAAGACATGGAATTAACCTAAATGTCCATTGATAGAGAAATGGATAAAGAAGATATGGTATATATATACAGTGGAATATTATTCAGCCATAAAAAGAATTAAGTACCGCTATTTGTAGCAACATGGATGGACCTAGAAATTTTCATAATAAAGGAAATAAGTCAGACAGAAAAAGACAGATACCTTATGATATTGCTTATATGTGGAATCTAAAAAATAATACAAATGAACTTATTTATAAAATAGAAACAGACTCACAGATTTAGAAAATAAATTTATGGTTACCAAAAGGGAAAGGTGGAGGGGATAAATTAGGGGATTGGGATTAAGGTGTACACACCTCTCTCTATGAAATAGTGATCAACAGGGACCTATTGTATAGCACAGGAAACTCTACCTAATATTCTATAGAAACTTATATGAGAAAAGAATCTGAAAAAGAATGGATGAATATATATATAACTGGGTCAGTTTACTGTACACTTGAAACTAACACATTTTAAACCAGCTGTATTCCATTATAAAATTAAACATGCATCAAATTTTAAAAATAGCCCTTATCAGGCGATCATCCTTTATTGGGTGCTCTGTTCAGTGTTCCATAGTTATTAGCTCTTACAGTTCTCTGAAGGGAGGTGCTGTTGTGATTCCTGTTCTAGAGGAGGAACTGATGCTAGCTGGCCAGTGAGGCCACTGCTGAGCTCTGTACCCAGGGTTTTCTGGCCTCAGCGCCTGGATAGTGCTGACGCTGTACTTGCATCATTTATGGTCATCCAGTCCACATAAGTGAGAAGAAAAATAACATGCTTATTGAATTTCACTCTTTGAGTAAATGATACAGAATCTTACCTTTCTTGGCAATGCACGTTTTAGACTAGGAGATTGGACTTCCAGATAATTTGAGTGCCCCAAGATCTTGGACTCTAAATTCCATCATAATTTAGACAGTTGTCTCCCTGATTCTGGTAATGGATCCCTGAAATATACTTTATGGAGCCACAGAATCTCTATATTATTACATCAAATAATTGTACCATGTGATCAGGAAGCCATCTAAAGAGAAGAAAAAATCGAAGTAAAATTAGGATGACTTCATTTCTTCTAAGAAGGCAGACTTCTTTCCTTCCTTTTCTGTTTTTCTCCTTTGTTTTTCTGTACAAGCGCTAAAATATTGCTCAGTGTTGCTTTTTTTTTCAGTCCAGGTTGGTTTTATGTGTGTTTGTTTATTTTAATCTTCCTTGTTTACCCTCCAGTTCTGTCAGAATGGGCTGTCAGCCACAAAGCTCCCTGTTGGCCTAGGTATGTAAAGTCACAAGCCACTGCCACACGCCGAAGTCCCTGAGAATGAGGGGTCCTCTGAGTTCCTGAGGAGCCAGGCTCTAATGAGGCCCCAGAGGAGCAGGGGTCGCCAGTGCCTGTCCTTGACTGCCAAGGAGTCAGCAGCATCCCCAGGGTTAATACTGAAAAACCCACTGATGCAAGTCATTTGGGTCTATGTGTCCAAAGAATCATGGTGTTTTTATTTTCTTTTTTGGGAGAAAATAGCTCAGCAAGTCTTCCTCTGCTTTCTTCATATTGTGTTTAAGGAAACTGAGATGTAGGCTAGACAAAGAAACCTGATTAAGCTTTAACAGTGTCAGGATTGGAGCTTAAACTCACTTCTATGAGTTTTTTCCTAGTAATTTTAATTATGAAAATAGTACATAATTTTTATTTAGCTCTGTTGCTCATTAACTTTTGTGCCAGGGATTATTTAGTTCTTCAAATGACTCCCTGAGCACAGTTCCTTTTATTTAACCCCATATTATAGGCTAAGAAAATAGTATATGTGTAGTTAGTGATTTACCCAAAGTCAGAGACAGTAAGTAGCAGAGTAAGGACTCAAATTCAAGTACATCATACCAGAGACTATGCAGATCATCTGTATGCTCTTTTTTTTTTTCTTTGATTTTAAAATGATATATATCTGATTTTTTTTTAAGAAAAGGACAACTCAGATCATCCTTTTTGATATATCTCTTAGGGATATATGGATATGCCAGTCACTGTTGTTGAGTCGTCTCACCTGTTTCCTGCACTCTTTGTGCTGAACACATCCACTTGGAGTTTTCTAATAGGTTTTAGAAACAGATTTTCCAAGATTCCTGTTGGCCTTATTTTTGAAGAAACTCACCAAAACATTTGGTCTGATTAGGGGGCAGACAGTGGGACAGAATGCATTGTTTATCTCTGCATTTGGCCTCCAACTATAAAATCTGTATATCATTATACAGATAATATATTAAAAACACTAGATTCTCTTTGAATGGCATTTCCTTCTCTACTGCCTTTTATTATAGACCATCTAGCATGAGGACCCTGAGGTGACAAGGTGAAAACTATACCTTAAAGTTCAGTGGGACTCTGGCTTTGTCCTCTAGCAGAAATGTTCCCTCTATAGAAACAGATTCTTAAATGATCAGAGTTTCAGAAAATCTAAAGAAGAAATTTTTGATGTGACTTAGAGTCACAAGTGAGGCCACTTCTGCTTCCATTTGTTGATTCATAAAGATATGTGCTTTCCTTATTAAGGACACAGCACCATAGGGTGGTCATTGATTTAGGGTATATTCTGTGCACTAGAGAATTCTTATACACATTCTTGCCGGAAACGCTCTACAAGCTGATGCCTCACTGGACCTTGGAAATGCTACTGCAATGCTGGGACGACTGGGTATCCTTATGTAGAAGAGGTTAGACTGCTGCCTCACACAACAGGCCACGCTATTTCAAAATAGGTGATAGACCTAACTATAAGAGCTAAAACCATAAAAATCTTAGAAGAAAAGTGTAAATACTCATGGATTTGAAATAGGGCAATGATTTTTTAGATACATTGTCTAAGTGTTAATAAAGACACCAGTTCAGTTCAGTTCAGTCACTCAGTCATGCCCAACTCTTTGCAACCCCATGAACCAGAGCACGCCACACCTCCCTGGCCATCACCAGCTCCCGAAGTCCACCCAAACCCATGTGCGTTGAGTCGGTGATAGCATCCAACCATCTCATCCTCTGTTGTCCCTTCTCCTCCTGCCTTCAATCTTTCCCAGCATCAGAGTCTTCTCAAGTGAGTCAGTTCTTCTCATGAGGTGTCCAAAGTACTGGAGTTTCAGCTTTAGAATCATTCCTTCCAAAGAAATCCTAGGGTTGATCTCCTTCAGAATGGACTGGTTGGATCTCCTTGAAGTCCAAGGGACTCAAGAGTCTTCTCCAGCACCACAGTTCAAAAGCATCAATTCTTTGGCACTCTGCCTTCTTCACAGTCCAACTCTCACATCCATACATGACCACAGGAAAAACCATAGCCTTGACTAGACGGACCTTAGTCGGCAAAGTAATGTCTCTGCTTTTGAATATGCTATCTAGGTTGGTCATAACTTTCTTCCAAGGAGTAAGCATCTTTTAATCTCGTGGCGGCAGTCACCATCATATAGATCAATTTCCATCCAGATGAATTACTGCACCTTCCAGTAATAGAAGGAGTTTGATGTAATCAGCTCATTGCCAAGTTGCTTGTTGTTTGCTGGTGGGATAGTACCATTTCGAGGACTCATCACTGGCTTCCTGATGGCAGGGTGCCCTCACTTTGGTGAATGGTGAGACCATGTTTTTGGGCCCATCCATCGTCTCTCTCGGTGCTGCCAATCCATTCATACACCTGTTGTGCCGGCTCTTTGGTGGATGATGGCAAAAGTGGCTGATAGCTTCAGGTGAGCTGTTCTGCCTGATTTGGGTATTAGGTGCCTCTCTGTTATGTTCCTGGTAGCTCACCTGGTAAAGAATCCACCTGCAATGCAGGAGACCCTGGTTTGATTCCTGGGTCAGGAAGATCCGCTGGAGAAGGGATAGGCCACCCTCTCCAGTTTTCTTGGGCTTGCCTGGTGGCTCAGCTGGTAAAGAAGCCACTTGCCGTGCAGGAGACCTGGGTTTGGTCCCTGGGTTGGGACAATCCCTTGGAGAAGGAAAAGGCTACCCTCTCCAGTATTCTGGCCTGAAGAATTCTGTGGACTGTATAGTCCATGGGGTTGCAAAGAGTCAGACACGACTGAACGACTTTCACTTTCACTGGTATGTGTTAAATTGTAAGGTCTTCACATTTTATTCTCACTCCTATTTCTATTCACAGGACTGTTCCCCAGGTTACCTTGTCTGCGGTCTACAATTTTTTTTTTTTTCAGGCTCCTGACCACCTTAGCCAAACTATTTACCGCTGCTTGTCAGTATGTTTATTCTCACCTTGGGATACTTCTCTTTTAACAGAAGATGGATGCTCTACCCATTGTGGAAGTTTTCCTTCACTGCTTTCTTTCAGGGTGACCTGTGATATGAAATTGTTGTACAGTGGTTTGCTTTTGACTTGTACCCACGTATACAACTGGCTGTTCTGGCTCTGTGTATGCCTGATCCAGGAATACCGTTTTCTTGTTATGATGGGTTTTGAATGTGCGTGCCTAACTGATCTGGAGAGTTTGACTGCCCCAAGTTGTGATAGGCAGTTAGTTCTGTTGGAATGGTCGTATCATGTCCCATATAATGTCAGACATCTCTCTTTACTGGAGCTTAGTGGCTTTCCAGGGACTGTTGTTCAACTGGTATATCATTCTTCACTGCAGATGGCATGTCCTTGTTCCTGGACCTGGAGGATATGCTGTGATTCTCTTACTGGAACTTGCCAGAAACTTTGCTCAGCAGTTCATGTCATGAATCTCATATAGTTTTAATGTCAAAAGCTGTTGAAAGAAAGTGAAGTTGCTCAGTCATGTCTGACTCTTGCAACCCGATGGACTGTAGCCTACCAGGTTCCTCCGTCCATGGGATTTTCCAGGCAAGAAGACTGGAGTGGGTTGCCATTTCTTTCTCCAGGAGATCTTCCCGACCTAGGGATTAAACCCAGGTCTCTCGCAAACGCTATTATGGTATATTAAAAGAAAGTTACCAAAATACATGTGATTTTAGGAAAACTAATTCTAACTCAAATGTAAAAATTAGAATTGAGATACCAACTGCTGGAATTTAGCAGTATGTTAGAGAATAATAATTCTGACCAGGGAAGGTTTCTTCAAGGAAAGGAAGAATATTTTACTATGTCATCAAAGTCAACAAGTTATTTTGGAAAAATCATGTGACCATGGTAAATATATAGTGAAAAGCCATTTGATAGGGTTCAGTTGTGATTCCTCATTTAGTACATAGATAAAAGAGAAGAGACAGTATTTAGATATAGTAAAGGCTATATAGGAAAAACTATGAACATTGCATATTTTGGCCAAAATGGCCAACCATTAATGCTAAATTAAGAAATAGACAATGATGCCTTTGATCTCATTATGTCAGAAAACTTTATTAGGGATTCCCTGGTGGCTAAAATGATAAAGAATCTGCCTGCAATGCAGGAGACCTGGTTTCAATCCTTGTGTCGGGAAGACCCCCTGGAGAATGGCAACCCACTCCAGTATTCTTGCCTGAAGAATTCCTTGGACAGAGGAACCTGGTGTGCTACAGTCCATGGAGTTGCAAAGAGTTGGACATGGCTGAGTGACTAACACTTTTACTTTAACAAATCTGGAGGATTTGACATAAGAATAGACAAATAGATTTGTGGACTATAATATAGAATCAGAAGTAGATACTAGTATGTGTGGGAATTTAATATATACCAAAGGTGGCATTTCAGTGTAATGGTATATGGATGATTCCTTTAAGAAGTAGTATTGGTACAGGTGACTATCCATCTGGAGTAAAAATTAAAGTGGGGCCCTTATCCTACTATATGGGGTGTGTGTGTGTCTGTGTGTGTGTAAGATAAATAATTAGATAAGAATTCTGTATGGATGAAAGACATTTAAGAGGCTCCAAGTTAAATTTAGTGGTGAGAAAACAATCCTTAGTGAAACAGAAATCCAGAA
This sequence comes from Nanger dama, assembly GCA_917880005.1. Classification (NCBI taxonomy): domain Eukaryota; kingdom Metazoa; phylum Chordata; class Mammalia; order Artiodactyla; family Bovidae; genus Nanger; species Nanger dama. The sequence goes on along the minus strand of CAKJTW010000016.1, from coordinate 33,723,360 downwards.
AAAATACAGACATTTTCTATGTAACACAATGCAAATTACTTACATAGAAAATGTTAGCTATCTGAATCAACAGCTTATCAGAGATTAGAGAAATGTTTAGGACAGATTTCTATTTAGAATAAAGTAGATAATAAAGATTTAAATTGTAGTTTGGGGTAATAGACACTAATAGCTGTCAGTTAACTAGTGAGTATTTGAAACAGTTGTCCTACAAGGCAGACATACCAACAGTGTCTTGAACTTTTGTCACTTTGTGTATGCTTTTAAAATAAGCACTCCAAGGGACTCTGAAGGGGATAGTTTAAGACGTATCTTTCTAAAGGCACCATAATTCTTTATTTTAGAATAGAAGATTGTATTCACCCTCTCAACTTTAGAAAATTCGCTATGGACTTATAAATAGCTATTCTTAGAAAAATGATGATGTCTGACCATCATTAAATAAAATTTAGTTCAAATACTAAAAACCTGTATTGCAGCTACTATATTAGAAGCAAATATTCAGGCATATGTTCAGTGAAGAGTTCGATAAGATGATCTGAAAATGAATAAAGCCTCCTTTAAACTTCAAAGTTTCTCAGAGTTAACCAGATTATACTCTTGAATGTTCAGTGTGTATTGTTTTATCATAAGGTTGTGAGTTCATATTATAATCTATCAAGAAGAAATTCTAATAATGTCTTTCCCCTTTCAATGCCAGCCTGACCTCCCATGTTAGTTGCTTCAATTTATTTCCTACCTTGCGGTCTGTGATCAATACAGAAGAATCAGTCTGTTTTCTTTCTGACTTTTGAATTCCTAGAGTTGCTGATGAATTTATCCTCAATGGCTCTACAAACTCCACCACTGCAAATTGAAAATTTAACTTGAACTTCCCAGTCAAATATGAGGAACAACCATTTGCAAAGCAACGTTAATGTTCTTTTGTGTTCTTTGAGCTATCTTTCTACTTGACCTTCCTTTCCTCTGGAAAAACTCTTAAGAGGACTAGGTTGAATGATCACATTGCTGCTCTGTCCAGTTATGTTCCCCATATTGTCTCAGTTGTTCTGCCCAGCCTTGGCATTTCTGTGATCTTCTGATTGGAAAAGTGAGGCAGTGGTTATCAGGTCGTTGTTAAGGTAACCATGGTCCAATCACAGATTTAACTATACGTTGCCTATGCTTGTGCAGTTGCTATGATGGAAATGTTCCTCTAAATTTGGGGGAGGGATGGAAATCAAAAGAAGTATCTGTGCATAAGATATGAATGATAAGAATATCTTCCAGGTTAAATTATGTAACAATTTTGAAGGTCTAATGTATAGTACTTATGACCTTCTACTATATTAATTTATATCATTCAGTTCAGTTAGGTTCAGTCACTCAACTCTTTGTGACCCCATGGACTGCATCATGCCAGGCCTTCCTGTCCATCACCAACTCCTAGAGTTTACTCAAACTCATGTCCATTGAGTCGGTGATGCCATCCAACATCTCATCCTCTGTTTTTCCCTTCTCCTCCTGCCTTCAGTCTTTCCCGGCATCAGGGTCTTTTCAGTGAGTCAGTTCTTCACATCAGGTGACCAAAGTATTGGAGTTTCAGCTTCAGCATCAGTCCTTCCAATGAATATTCAGGACTGATTTCCTTTAGTATGGACTGGTTGGGTCTCCTTGCAGTCCAAGGGACTCTCGAGTCTTCTTCAACACCATAGTTGAAAAGCATCAATTCTTTAGTGCTCAGCTTTCTTTAAGTCCAACTCTCACATCCATACATGAATACTGGAAAAACCATAGCTTTGACTAGGTGGACCTTTGTTGACAAAGTAATGTCTCTGCTTTTTAATATGCTGTCAAGGTTGGTCATAGCTTTTCTTCCAAGAAGCAAGTATCTTTTAATTTCATGATTGCAGTCACCATCTGCAGTGATTTTGGAGCCCCCAAAACAAAGACTGTCACTGTTTCCACTGTTTGCCCATCTATTTACCATGAAGTGATGGGACCAGATGCCATGATCTTAGTTTTCTGAATGTTGAGTTTTAAGCCAATTTTTTCACTCTCCTATTTCACTTTCATCAAGAGGCTCTTTAGTTCTTTGCTTTCTGCCATAAGGGTGGTGTTATCTGCACATCTGAGGTTATCGAAATTGTGGCAATCTTGATTCCAGCTTGTGCTTCATCCAGCCCAGCATTTCTCATGATGTACTCTGCATAGAAGTTAAATAAGCAGGGTGACAATATACAGCCTTGACGTACTCCTTTTCCAATTTGGAACCAGCCTGTTGTTCCATGTCCAGTTCTAACTGTTGCTTCTTGACCTGCAACCAGATATCTCAGGAGGCAGTTCAGGTGGTCTGGTATTCCCTTCTCTTGAAGAACTGCATGGTTGTCTGAGGAGGCCTTACAAAGAGCTATGAACAGAAGAGAAGTGAAAGGCAAAGGAGGAAAGGAAAGATATATCCATTTGAATGCAGAGTTCCAAAGAATAGCAAGGAGAGATAAGAAAGCCTTCCTCAGTGATCAATGCAAAGAAATTGAGGAAAATAATAGAATGGGAAAAACTACAGATCTCTTCAAGAAAATTAAAGATACCAAGGGAACATTTCATGCAAAGATGGGCTCAATAAAGGACAGAAATGATATAGACTGAACAGAAGCAGAAGATATTAAGAAGATGTGGTAAGAATACACAGAAGAAGTATACAAAAAGATTTTCATGACCCTGATAATCACGATGGTGTGATCACTCATCTAGATATCCTAGAATGTGAAGTCAAGTGGGCCTTTGGAAGCATCACTATGAACAAAGCTAGTGGAGGTGATGGAATTCCGGTTGAGCTATTTCAAATCCTAAAAGATGATGCTATGAAAGTGCTACACTCAATATGCCAGCAAGTTTGGAAAACTCAGCAATGGCCACAGCACTGGAAAAGGTCAGTTTTCATTCCAATCCCAAAGAAAGGCAATGCCAAAGAATGCTCAAACTACCACACAATAGCACTCATCTCAGATGCTAGCAAAGTAATGCTCAAAATTCTCCAAGCTGGGCTTCAAGAGTACATGAACTGTGAACTTTGAGATATTCAAGCTGGATTTAGAAAAGACACAGGAACCAGAGATCAAATTGCCAACATCTGTTGGATCATCGAAAAAGCAAGAGAGTTCCAGAAAAGCATCTACTTCTGCTTTATTGACTATGCCAAAGCCTTTGACTGTGTGGATCAGAACAATTTATATCACTAAACCTGAAAAATCTTTTAGTTTATTCAAATTAATTAATATTTCCTGTGAATGAATTTTATATATTGTCCCTTTTGGATCCCAGAATGTTTTCAATTTAGCTACTTCTTGTAGAAAAACAATGTATCATAACCAACTCTTTGCCGGGAATATTAACTCCATAGTCTTAGCTTGACTACATCAATTTTGAAGTATCCTCAGATCTGTTACCCTTAAAGTTAATTGTTCCCAGGCAATAAATTGTTATTTTAAACTTTTCATCTGATAACATTGTCTTCTTAAATGCCCATGTGTTCTTTTTATCTTGAGAAATGTATTCCAATTTTCCACACATTCCATGTGTTTTCTGCCTTTTGAATACTATGAAACTTAATACACTATTTTCAACTATCTAGTCAACTTCCATATCACTGAAACTGTATTCTTTTAATTAGTACTTTTTATTTTATGAAGAATACATAAAGCCATCAAATAACCTTTGTAATTGTAAAAGTAGAAAAAAATAAATAGCATTGAAATTAGTGAGTCTTTTGCACGCTATTTAAACAGTGTGTATGATTGACACATTTAAACTGCTAGCTACAGTGAAGATTATATGATTACTACTGACTCATATCAAATTGGAACAGTCACTGTTTCTGATTCATCATATTATCTAATACTACTCAGTGCATTTTAGAAGAATAATTAATGATAAATAGGTGATTCTCAAATAGCTATGTGGATCAGAAGGGCATTAAGAACTTTTTCAAATGTACGTTCCCAAAACTTAGATTTTTCTTGGGTAGAGCAAAACATATGGATTGTGAAAACTGTGCCTCACAGTAATCTTCTGATTCAGTGATCTGATTTATCTTATTATAATCTTGCAAGTAACTACCAGGTTGATTTCCTAAAGCACTTCATTATTTATTTATTTGTTCATTTTTGGCTGTGCCATATGGCTTGTGGGATCTTAGTTCCTCAATCAGGATTATACTCAGGCCCCAGCACTGAGTCCTAACCACTGGACTGCTAGGGAATTCTAAAATCACTTCTTTAAGTAGAAGACCTTTAAATACATCTTTATTCCAAGGCCTTTGTGAGTCCCCATATTTATAGGAGAATATTTGTAGATTGCTAAAGAAGGAAAAGTTATGACCAACCTAGATAGCATATTCAAAAGCAGAGACATTACTTTGCCGACTAAGGTCCATCTAGTCAAGGCTATGGTTTTTCCAGTAGTCATGTATGGATGTGAGAGTTGGACTTTGAAGAAGGCTTAGTGCTGAAGAATGGATGCTTTTGAACTGTGGTGTTGGAGAAGACTCTTGAGAGTCCCTTGGACTGCAAGGAGATCCAACCAGTCCATTCTGAAGGAGATCAGCTCTGGGATTTCTTTGGAAGGAATGATGCTAAAGCTGAAACTCCAGTACTTTGGCCACCTCATGCGAAGAGTTGACTCATTGGAAAAGACTTTGATGCTGGGAGGAATTGGGGGCAGGAGGAGAAGGGGACGACAGAGGATGAGATGGCTGGATGGCATCACCGACTCGATGGACATGAGTCTGAGTGAACTCTGGGAGTTGGTGATGGAGAGGGAGGCCTGGCATGCTGCGATACATGGGGTTGCAAAGAATTGGGCATGACTGAGTGACTGAACTGAACTGAACTGAAAGAAGGAAATGGCAAGCCACTCCAGTATTCTTGCCTAGAAAATTCTGCGGATAGATGAACATGGTGGACTACAATTCATGGTGTTGCGAAGAGTTGGACACGACTTAGCAAGTGAGCACATTCATACATTGTAGTGTTTCATTTATCCACTCCTCACCCTAGAGAAGGCTGGAATGTGCTACAAATACAGTCTTAATTCTGACTGATATCAAGTACAGAAATCCCTGGCACTAAACTCTTGGGTTCCACTTGAACCCATGGTCTACACTGGCAATGAGGCATGACCTTCCTTCCAGGTGAATTCAGTTTTGGTCTGAGCATCTTTAACATAGTTTGACAGAAAGCTGTAGCCAAAGAGTAAATTGACATGTAAAGTAAAAGCAATTTTCCATCATATTCTACACTTCACACAGTGAATTTATATTAGTAAATTAAAACCAAAAGTTTTGAATATTTTAAATGGAAAAATGTAGACTGTAGGACAATCCATGTAATTGCAAACATATAAATTATATGTGCCAGCTGTCTGTATATATGTGTATATATAGTCATACACACATATACATTTTTCCATGAGGTCGCAAAGAGTTGGACTGAGCAAATTTTACTTTACTTCACACGTATAAAACAGGTGAATGCTTAATTATTATTATTTGATACAGTAGAACCACTTGGCAATGTCCTTTATTCTCTGTATCCTTTTTGTCCTGGGGATTAATTTTGCAGTTTGGATACAGAGAAGCAGAAGGTGGTCTTGGGCAGATTAGGAGCCAGTGTAAAGGAGTGGAGGTAGGGAGATAGAACTTTGGAGATTGCCTACCAGCTATGTCACTAATTAGCCAAGTGCAAATTGCTTAATCTCTCAATCTTAAATTCCTCAAAACTCGAATTCAAATTCCTTAGTGTAAGGAGGACCCTAATAATGACTGCCTTATGTGTCTGTGTGAAGTTTAATTGATAAAATCTGTATAAAACACTCTCTGTAGAACACGGCATGGAGTCACTGCTCAGCAAACTTAGGTGAGCATCTGCTTGGAGAAAGAGGACTTACATAAAGAAAGTAACAATACATGAAAACAAATACTGTCACAAGCAAAATGGTACATCATTTATGATCTAATCCGTGTTCATAGAAACTCATTTTTAAGGATGAAAGTATTAACTGTTAAGCAGTACATGAAGGGGAATCCCCCAAACTGTTCCTTATTGTTTATTTATCCATAGCTTTCCCCACTCCCCCTATCCCTTTTATTGAATAACCAGTGAGGGGAATCTCTGAAGAAAATCTCAGGAAAAAATACGAACAGAAATAGAAACCAGAGAGGAATTACGATGTTCGGAAAGCTGGCCTTCTCATTCAGGTATCTACTTCTTGGAGCATGGATGGCTGCCAGATCTCTGTGAGAGAAGCGTTTTGCTAGCCATGCAGTTCCCTAGGTCTTAGAAACTTCATCCTCTGGAGTGGTAACCTTGTAGAAGGTGAGCTTCTCTAATGCTGGTGTGACTGGTCATGCTGGTCTGGTTTTACATGTAGTGGGGTTCTAGAAGGCTCTCTGCCAGGTCATTATTCTGTCACCTCTTAAAGCAAAATGGAGCCTATTTTCTGAACAAATACACTGTGGAAGTGGGGAGTAAAGCCTTGATGTTTAGACTGTGGTGAGGGGCTTTGCATTGTCCTGACATGTTCCTTCATTCCTACTTCTTTCCCATCTTAGTTCACCCACCACCCCCATCCCCTGCTCAGAGTCACAAACGGGCAAGAAAAGTACAGGCATGTCAGTGGACTCAAATGTAAAAATATAAAGAAGTGGTAGCCATTACCTAACAAAAAAGCAGCACCAGAATTCTACAGTGGAAATATCTGTGCAGCAACTGCCTGGAGGATGGTGTCTTAAATTATGATTTTGTTGTCATTCTATCCCAGAAGGAACAGATGTTTTAAAGAGACACATGGCTGTTTCAGGAAGTGGAAATTTAGTAGCTCAGTCTTAAAATTCCACTGGAGTGGACTCCAAACCACTTTTCTGTAGCTGTGTGATGATGGATATATTACTTCACTCTCTTAAGCCTTAGTTTTTCCTCTCTAAATGGGAATAGTCAAAGCCCTTCCCGGAGAGGGCTACTGGGAGGATTAAATAAGCTCAGTGCCAGGCACATGGTAATCATTAAGAGATAGGAATCACTATCAGTATTTGCCAATTAATACATAAAAACATCTCTTAGCACTACTATTCAATATTAAATATTAATACAATAAATTGAATTCAATTTCAAATTGACAGTCCTGCCACAAAGAGCACATTAAATATTTGGATCTCACTGTTACCGTTCATTCTGCACTTGGTATGTGTTTCTTTTATGTCAGACCCATGGCCATGGGCGATGCTGTACTGAGAGGAAGACATTGGGTTCACTGAAATATTCATTCAGGATATTCTAGAATATCTTATGAAAAACCCAAATGAACTTTTTGGCTAGTCTAATATCTTGGTGCACATTGAAATTATTGGGCAGCTTTCTTTTAAAACATTATTTGTAAACTCCCATATAATGTGAAAAAATCCACTAAATTATTTTTTAATGTAGTGAGAGTGATAGTCAAAATATTTGGAAGGGTGTGGCATTTCCCTATCAGAATGCACAGCAACTCCATCCAATTGCCATGGCTGTACTGTGGACACCTGAACTAAATAGCAACCTTGAACCTGGCTTGGAGAATCTGGGTTGTGGCTGCAGATCTTTAGCCATTTCCATTTCCAGTCTTTTAGTAACTAGTCCCTATAGAGCCAGCAGCTTTGTTTTTGATTTGTTTCCACCATTCCTGCCCCAGGGAAGTTCCTCTCACAAAAAAACATACCATCTACCAAAGAGCTGAGTATCCACACATCCTTTGTATCCTTTATATCATAAAATATGTAAGTTCTCAAAAATGTCCAAATGACAATAAACATTATCTATTAAAATACATGTGCTCCAATATAATAGAGCATCCCGCAAAATGAAAAGAAAACAGGAAGGTTTTTATTATGATACACCAGAATCTTTCTTGTTGTTCCTTGAAACTGTGTTTCAGAGCACCCGTTTTGCTAAATAAAATTATAAATGTCTGACCCTACAGATAATTGGGCTCAGGAGGAATACACGGGGAGAAAACTTTCACTGAAGTTCTGCCCTCTCGGCTTTTGTAGCTTGTGATAAAACCTTAATCACTTTGCTTTCCAGCTGTAGAATTAGTAGATTACATAACCAAAATAAGGAACATTCTTATTCCACCAGTCAAATTGTTTCACAGTTACTAATTAATCTGTGCAAAATCCTTTCAACTAAGCATCACCCCTGAGTTTATATAAAAAGGCTATTTTAGACAGGTGTTAGGGGTTGATAGGAATTCCCTGGTGGCTCAAACGGTAAAGCGTCTGCCCTCAATGTGGGAGACCTGGGTTTGATCCCTGGGTCAGGAAGATCGCTTGGAGAAGGAAATGGCAACCCACTCCAGTACTCTTGCCTAGAAAATTCCATGGATGGAGGAGCCTGGTGGGCTACAGTCCATGAGGTCTCAAAGAGCTGGACACAACTGAGTGACTTCACTTCATTTCTTCACTTCAGGGGTTGAAATCTTGATACCCCTCCACCCCTGCAGCCAGGTTCATAGGCTACAAAGAACTCTGCTTCCTATATTTTTGTAACTCAACTTCACCCTTTGCTTTTTTTTTTTTTTAATGGCATACTCCATTCTCCCTCTCCAGGTATCCTGTTATATTTGCCAGAGTCCTCACAGAGCGCGTGACTTGTGAACTGGGTGAGAATGAGCAAGGCTTGGAAGGATGGATCATGGGTCATATATTCATTGAGGCTGTCTCTCTCCACTGTCAATTCTGGTCAGGCTGCCTGTCCCAGCTCGTGTTTCTTAGAATCTTTTCCAAACTCATCTCCCTGAGAGCTCTGGGTAACTGTTCCTCTCTTGAGTCCAGTCACCCTCCTGTGGACTTCTAGACCTCCATAGCTGGGAGGTATTCATGTATTTCTATCCTTTTGTTGAATTTTCTCAATATTTTCTTGGGACCAGCTTGTGCTTTTGGAAACAGTTCGTTGGGAGGATAACTTTAACTTTCCCTCCTGCCTCCTCCTTCCCTGTGATAAAGAATCACAGAGCTAGCAAAAGGGGGAGATTCAGGGGAAACAAAGCAAGTTAACAATATTAATAACAGCCCCAGAACTGAAGATACCTTTCAGTCTTGTCTCTGACACTAGGGCTAGAATGTGGAGGCTCACTGAGTCCTAGGCAGCGGTTCCTATATGCATGGATGACCCTGAAGCATAATTACTTTGTGAAGTTAAAAAGAAACAAACAAGCAGTTCTGGGCCTGGTGCCTGGAAGTTCTGGAGCAGTGGGACCAGGGGAATCAGCATTTCTACACAGCTCCCCGGATGGTCAGATATGTAGCCAAGTATGGCAGGTACTGCCCTAAATCTGAAGTTTATTAATTCCACACATATTGTTTTGAGTGTCTTCTGTGAACCAAGCACTGCGGTAGGCTTTTGGGCATGCGGCGGGGATGTGCACAGAAACCGCTAGGCAGACAGTATGCACAACAGAGCTCATCTCTATGTGAAGAAGCATGTCTCTTTTAAGACGATTTTTGTTATTTTTCTTCCCCACCCATAACTGTATCCAGAGGACTCATGTTCCTGGCCTAGAGGCTACATCACATATACAGTTTTGTTAGGACAGTCCCATGTTAAAAAAAAAAAGAATCACCAACATGAAAAAACAAAAAGATTAGCAGCTATTTTCTAAAACTGAGAAGCAGCTGTCCCTTTTATTGGGTAGCCTTTCAGCAGCTCCATGCCATCTCCACCTGGTGTTTTCACTACCTTATAATGTCTGCCTGTTCTTTAATATCCTGACATTCTGAGGATATTAAGAAAATTGTATATGTGTTCATGAAAACTATCACTTGTTATTTTGAAATGTGAGGATTCAGTGAACAGAATTTGTTCAGGATCTACAAAATGAAATGTGTCCTCAAATGTCCACATAATGCAACTTTATATGGAGGATCTAGAGAACCAGTCAATCCTAAAGGAAATTGGTGCCGAATACTTGTTGGAAGGAGTAATTTTGAAGTTGAAGCTCCAATACTTTGGCCACCTGATGCGAAGAGCCTACTCATTGGAAAAGACCTTGATGCTGGGTGGATGGAGGGCAGAAGAAGGGGGCAACAGAGATGGTTGGATGAGATGAGATGGATTGGTGTATGGCATCATCAACTCAATGGACATGAGCTTGAGCAAACTCTGGGAGATAGTGAAGCACAGGAAAACCTGGTGTGTTGCAATCCATGGGGTCACAAAGAGTCAGACAGAGAGACTGAACAACTAGAGAACCAGGAAGTGAGTATCTGTGCTCTGAACAAACCAGACATCTCAGAAGTCCATTCCTAGAAGCACAAGCATTATAAATGTATTCCTCCAGGCAGAATTCTCGATGCTGAAGAAGCAGGACTGGTATTCAGAATTGTACCTTTACCTACAGATCTGCATGTAGCCTTTTGGTAAATTCACTTCCATCTCCTAAATCAGACTGTGTGGGGAAATGAAACCACAGCGATGACTGTTGCGTGAACTAAACTGTATCAGCTCTTAGCTGCAGCTCATAGTCTTCATTAAGGTCTTCAAACTTTTCCTGCCAGTGGTTACAAATGCTTTCCTAAGATTTCCTGTGTGGCATGCATAGAAATGTTAGTATCTATGTGGAGCATCTGGGTAGAAAAAGGAGTCTCCTTGTGACAGAGGTAGCCTGGGTACATAGAGCTGAGGAAATCTCCATTGAGGGCACAGTCTTTGGGACACTTTGAACTTTTCTTGCAAAGTTTTGGTTCTTAGGCTTGAGGTCATTAGTGGGTGAATGAGAACCATCTCAATGAAGAAAACAGGCGAGTTTCTACATAACAGAGATCTCCTGCTCTGGAAAGTTGGGGAGATATAACCTCTTCATTGTCACACTTTCCCCAGTGGAAATAGAAAACAAAATTTTTTTGAAAATGTATTCCTGGTTATAAAAAAAATAGTGTTTTTGGTATGCAGTATTGTATATTTCTCTGGGAGCAATAGAGTGATCAATTATGCTTTTCAGAATTTTAATCAGGAGCATGCAGTTTGGTTGGAGGTTTCAAGATGGATTGTATCTAAATTGCAGACATATTTTGTTTGGTCAACACAAATGTTTTGACGAGATGGTTTTAAATAGTTGCTTGCTAATATTTGAAAGCTAGGAGATTTTATCGAAAGCTCTGTCTGTCCAGGGTTCTCTTTGCACCAGTGGACAGCCCCTGAGGCTGAGTTAGATGAGCACGTGCACCCCTGTTCTCCGGCTCCACCCCCTTATGACTTTATATGTGTACATTCCAGATTATTCCATACAGGCAGTCAGTTTGTGGTTTATGGGCTTCATGTGAACCATTATTTATTTGTTTGACAACAAATAGAGGTTTGTTGCAGTGGAGGAGGGGGTCCAGGATGCTTTTCCTTTGTCTCCTCAGCTGAAAATGATACTATGGATGTAAATTCAAGCTCCTATCACAGTTTGCTTCAGTTTAGATTTACACTTCTGTGTTGATAGAGTGGTTGTTTTACACACCTAAATACAGCCCCTAGTAGGTGTGAATGCTAAGCAGATAACTATTCATAGCCACAATTAGCATTTCCAAAAGGTGTCAAAATCACTCCTTTCCTTGGTTGTGATAAAGCAATTTTAAAAAAACACAGTTAAGCAAAACAAGTGTTTTTAAAAAAGATGTAGGCAGTCCATGAGGTGTTAATGTCTCTTTAAAAGGATTTAGAGACCTATGTTTGAGTTAGTACTTTAAGTCTTTGATTTCAGTGAAGGTGTTAATTATATTTAATATCTTTGAAATAATAGCAGTAACTATCATGTCTTGCATACCAAAAGTTGGTTCATCATATAATCACAATCATATTTAATTCTTACAGTAAACCAATTATGTGAATATATGCCACTACCATTTTACAGCTACAAAATTCAAAAGCAAAAGAGGTTTAAGTAACAAGTTACTTGCCTGAGGTTATACAGCAGAATGTATATATATAGATATATTTATGTCACATATATGCACACACACATATACACATATACCATGTTTAACCACAGTTAATTCTGCCTGTCATGTTTTTAAACTTGTTTTGACCACCATTCATAGTAAGAAATATTAGTTATTTCAGAGTTTAATGCTTAATATGTCATCCTTCCACAGTGTCCTTATACAAACCAGTTCTAGTCCTTATTTAAATTTAGTGCGTTTTGATCATTTCTATTTTATTCTGTTCTCTCATTTGCCCCTATAGCAAACACACAGATGTTTTAAAAGCCCTGTGTCTAGTCCTCCAAATGGGATACAACCTGTTTATAAAACACTGACTTAGGAGGTAGATGTCATGGAATCAATTTCTGATGATGAGAATGAGGGCAGATGCTTTTAAAATGAGGGCAAATACAGGAAGTTTTGCGGTCCAGTAACTTATGAAGACATACATTTTGCCTCTGAATATGTGTTTCATTTACATTAGAAAGGTCTTTGTTTTATTTTACAATAAAGTAATTCTATATTAAAAAATTACACAGCGGTTTTAATATATGCAAATTATACCTTAAATAAAAAGGAATAATCAGGTGGGAGTAGGGTGAGTGGAGCTATAGAGGAAACAAGAGTGGCAGGTTATTGACATTTGTTTGAAGTTGATGGTGAGTATATGGGAATTTATTATCCTATTTGCTTTACTTTGTATGTGACTGGGATATTTTCGTAACAGAAAGATCTTTTGGCAAAGTAGGAGGGCCTCCAAGATCTTTTATTCTGTTTTCCCACAGGCTCATGGTTGTATTAGAGCAGGACTGGGTAGGTTGAAGTGTGACCTTTATTCTGTAAAGTTTTGTGAACAGTAAGTAGCCAGTCTGGACAGATGCTGATTTTAAACTCTTCTGCTGCCAGATTGCTGTAAAGTTAGGTTTCTAATTTTGAGACGATTGACATTCCAAGGTGGATAATTCTTTGTTGTGAGGGACTTTGCTGTGCATCTTAGAATTGTCGTGCACCCACTCCCTCCCCCCACACAGGCAAGTGGCACGTGCACACCCCTCCCCCACGCAGGCAGGTGGCACGTGCACAGCCCTCACACCCCTCCCCACGCAGACAGGTGGTATGTGCACAGCCCTCCTCTTCCCAGCAGTGTCAACTGAAAACCTCCTCACACAGGGACCAATGATGTGCCCTGCAGGGGCCACAGTCACTCCTGGTTGAGAACTTCTGCCCACCTTGTATATATGTCTAGCTGAGCTTTGAGCAGAGGAAGAAAACTTCAGATAATTACATTCTGCCTGTGTCTTAGGTAAATGAGGAGTCCATCAGGAAGAATCATAAGATACCAGATTCAGGAAGGAGCGCGTGTGTAAATGGACACTTTAACTCTTCTCTACCTTAGTTCCCTCATCTGTAAAATGGGGATGGGTGACAGCTCATTTGTGCTGTTACATGAGTCTTGCCTGGAATACATTAAGGGTTTGCTGTTATCTGCTGTTATCACCTACCTAGAACTTGTGCTGGAATTGTGGTGTGGGTAGTTGAGGAATGAAGGGATTTTCTGGAAAGTGAAGGGGCTTCCCTGGTGGCTGAGACTGTAAAGAATCCTCCTGCAGTGCAGGAGACCTGAGGTGGATCCCTGGGTCAGGATCTGTATTAATATCATGTTTAGGTACTAGTGTTGCTCAGTGTGTCTCAGTGCTTTGAGACTGTTTACTTAGAGTGTTTAGTCTGAGTCATGCTCTGCACCCTCTGGAGACACTGATAAAAAACTCACAGTGATGAGCCTGAACTGCTCCAGAAAGTGTCTCCACTCCAGAAGTTCACCTTTTGGTCACTGAATAGTGGTGAATCATTCCTCTTTCTTTTTCAGCATCTATTTTGAATCTTGCTCATGTGATTTCGGCCGAGGCAGAGTCATTACCGTGCACGTTCACTTCAGAAGAGTCTCTCCTCTAGTAAAATATACCTTTCATTTTCTGTAGTCTAAATCCTTCCCCTCAGTCTATAAATATGCTCAAGAATTTTTCAACTTAAAAATATCCTTCATTGACTCTGTATCGACCGACCCGCCAGCCATCTCCAACCACAATCCCATCTCTCTCATTCTAAATTATTGAAAGAGTAGCTGATTCTAGCTATTTCCACTTCCTCACCCTCTATTCACACTTCTGCCCACCACAGTGAGGCTGATGCTCCCCCAGGACTCTGCTGAAACTGGGCACAATGACATCACCAGAGGCATTAGGAGACCTTAATTTATAGCCTCTCTTTCTCTTTCCCCCCTCTGTCTCTCCTTCTAGTTTTTCTTGCTCTCATTCTTTTTGTATTTCTGCCTTTTTAAAAAAATAGCTTTATTGAGGTAAAATTCACATACCATAAATTGTACTCATATTACTGTGCAACTCAGTGATTTTAGTAAATTTACAGAGTTGTGCAGTCATTTCTACAAACCAATTTAAAAATACTTTCATCATCCTAGAAGGAACCTCCCTGCCTATTGTCAGTCATGTCTGTTCTATTTCCAGCCCCAAGCAACCTATTTCTTTCTGTTATGTCCATCAGCCCCTTGGAAAACAAAACGCTCTGCGTGCACCCTTGGCTTTCCCTAACCCAGACACGCAGGAGTTGCATTGGACCTCTAGGCATGTTCCTTTTCTGTCATCCTCGAGAATTTGAACTTCTGCCCACGTCCTAAACACTAGACTTCTTCATCCTACTGTTTCAGCCCACTGCTCTCTGGATTTTCCGTGAGCCATTTCTCTCACTCCTGTGAATCTAATCTATGGTGTTAGATTTTGCCAATGATGTTCACTTCCCCGAACTCATCTCCTTCTTTTCCACCTAGATAAGCCCTCACTTTTCTTTTAAGTATTACCTCAGATGCCACCAATACTGTGAAGTCTTCCCGTTTTCTAGCCACCATTCCTACTTCTTATCTACAGCTGTACCTAAAGAAATACAGCTCATGAGCTGTGACCCTCAGACAACTTGGTTGTCTCTCTTTGTGCTCTTAGAGTCTCTCTTTGGATTTCTTTCCTTAGTTCCTGGCTTGCCCCTGGAATAAAACCCAAACAGCCCTGTCTACTCCACTTTTGATGATGCTTTAGGTATTTGACATCATTTCAGTCAAATAAACTGTAATGTTCTTGTCCTGTGTAATCATTACACTTAGAACTTCCCTTAAAGATAAGACAAATCTCCCTCCCCAGTGCTTCACTGCTGGAGAGCGGAAGTCTGCAATCAGAGAAAGAATGTTTTGGCCTCTTTTCTCACCTAATATGTCTACACCTTCTCCTCCTAACTTGTTTCCAGTTGTGCTTACTGTATTGCAGAAGAAGAGAAGGAGAACTGCCCCTTTAACCTGACTGATTCCATTGAGGTGAGTTAGGATCATGATCAAGGGCTAACCAGCAATGTAGAACTGGTGTTTTCTTTTAGTGGTTCTTTTCTTAGATGCCCTAGCTTCCCTCTGGAAGGTTTTCCTGTACCCCTCCCCGCCAACCCACAGTGGTTCTCTTGCCTGGATGATTGACAGCTGTGTCCCCCTAGGCACTCCCAGGTGTGGGAGGTGTGTCTGGCTCACAGAACACACCATGCATTCTGTGCCCTTAATGTCTCTGAGGACCCCTCTCTTCATAATTGCGATCTTCCTTTAGCCTAGTCTTTTCCCTTAGCGTGGTGCTATAGCCCTGCATTCCTCAAAATGCAGCTCGCTGTGGTCTCCTTAGAGCATGTCCTCCATCAGCAGGTTTAGAGGAATATCCTCCTTTTCCCCCTGAATCAATGGAACTCACAGGATTTCTCTCCAAAGGAGCTTTTGTTCCAAATCCTCTACTCAATCTCCAGACACCTCTGATGTGAGCGAGGGTCTCCAAGGCAGACAGATGGTTTTGCTGTATTTCCTTTGAAAATTTGTTCCTCCTTGTGTTCTGGCAACTCTCTAACCTTTAGGGTATAACACCTGCTGTGTCTTGGCAACTGGAGAAGAAACTTTGCATTAACATCCTGCTACAGGCCTCTCTCCTCTGGTCTAGAAGTTTGTGTTAAAATATTTCTGGGTCAGTTTGCTTCTTGAGACTGTAAGTACTTGGAAGTCAAAGATGATGATTTATTTTAAAATATTCTGTCTGTGCCTGTAATTGACATGCTGTAAGCATTCAGTGAATGTGAGGTTTTTCACCAAGATTATTCTCCATTCAAAATTACAAGATAAAAAAATAGAATGGCCTTGCCAGAATTGAACTGCCCCCTGAGTACTGCTTCATCTGGGCCAGAAAGTACTTTTAAGCCCCTCACAACCTCTTGACCCCTTTCTCCTCAGTCCCCACAGAAGAATTATTTACGTATTTTGGAACCTATCATGATGTTAAAGGATGATTTTCTTCCCTATTCAAAATATTTGGTAGTGTTTTGAGAAATCAATATGTGGACATTGTATAAAATTTAAAATAGATGTAGAATGTAGAGAGAAAAGGATTTTGTCTGTTTTCTGTTCTGAAGTGCACAGCTCTCCTCCCCAGCGACAACTGTTTCCTCCAGTCCTCAAATATTCTTTCAAACTGTTGATTGCGCTTATAAATGTATATAGGTATATATATTTGTCTCCATAAAAAGGCATGGTACTTTTCACACTTTGTGTTGAATCTTGTGTTTGTAGCTTCATGTGTCTTTGAGCTTTCTTGGTTTAATCCCAAATAGAGTTGCTGCATTCTTTTGATTCTTTGCTACAACAGGAATGATACGTGATTGCAGTGTATATGCTTGAAATCAAGCGGAAGGATTATTCATTTAAATTGTCCAGTACTTTCCCTTTATTAAATTGTCCAGTACTTTCCTGGAGGAGGAAATGGCAACCCACCCACTCCAGTATTTTTTCCTAGAGAATCCCATGGACAGAGGAGCCTGGCGGGCTACTGTCCATGGGGTCGCAAAAGTCAGACACGACTGAGTGACTAATACGAATACTTCCTTTTATAAAAGAAGTTTAATTTGTTAAAAGTAATGAAATTAACAGTCTTGGGTGTTCATTGGTAGGACTGATGTTGAAGCTGAAACTCCAGTACTTTGGCCACCTGCTGCGAAGAGCTGACTCATTGGAAAAGACCCTGATGCTGGGAAAGATTGAGGGCAGGAGGAGAAGGGGACGAAAGAGGATGAGATGATTGGATGGCATCACCAACTCAATGGACATGGGTTTGGGTGGACTCCGGGAGTTGGTGATGGACAGGGAGGCCTGGTGTGCTGCGTTTCATGGGGTCGCAGAATTGGACGCGACTGAGCAACTGAACTGAATGAAATTAAATGAAATTTAATGTATTATCAGTTATCACACTAGTTTTAACTTCCAACCATATTAATAGAAACTTTTAAAGGTATGTAAAAGATAACCTCAGATATGCAGATGACACCACCCTTATGACAGAAAGTGAAGAGGAATTCAAAAGCCTCTTGATGAAAGTGAAAGAGGAGAGTGAAAAAGTTGGCTTAAAGCTCAACATTCAGAAAATGAAGATCATGGCATCCGGTCCCATCACTTCATGGGAAATAGATGGGGAAACAGTGGAAACAGTGGCAGACTTTATTTTTTGGGCTCCAAAATCACTGCAGATGGTGACTGCAGCCATGAAATTAAAAGATGCTTACTCCTTGGAAGAAAAGTTATGACCAACCTAGATAGCATATTCAAAAGCAGAGACATTACTTTGCCAACTAAGGTCCGTCTAGTTAAGGCTATGATTTTTCCAGTAGTCATGTATGGATGTGAGAGTTGGACTGTGAAGAAAGTTGAGCGCCGAAGAATTGATGCTTTTGAACTGTGGTGTTGGAGAAGACTCTTGAGAGTCCCTTGGACTGCAAGGAGATCCAACCAGTCCATTCTGAAGAGATCAGCCCTGGGATTTCTTTGGAAGGAATGAAGCTAAAGCTGAAACTCCAGTACTTTGGCCACCTCATGCAAAGAGCTGACTCATTGGGAAAGACTCTGATGCTGGGAGGGATTGGCGGCAGGAGGAGAAGGGGACGCCAGAGGATGAGATGGCTGGATGGCATCACGGACTCGATGGACATGAGTCTGAGTGAACTCCAGGAGTTGGTGACGGACAGGGAGGCCTGGCATGCTGCGATTCATGGGGTTGCAAAGAGTCAGACACGACTGAGCGACTGAACTGAACTGAACTGAAAAGATTAGGTTATACCTTATGTTTCCCTATCAAACTGATTGCTTAAATATTCCATTTGCTACATATTCAGTGAAAAAATTGAACATATAAAAGATCTGTCTTCATTTATCTTGGATAAATGTCTTAACCCATGTTTGTCTTTCCTTCTTTACCTGAAAAATGGGAGTAGTAATAGAATGAGCCTCATGGATTGTTGTGAGGATGAAGTGAGTTAACGTA
Source organism: Nanger dama (assembly GCA_917880005.1). NCBI lineage: Eukaryota > Metazoa > Chordata > Mammalia > Artiodactyla > Bovidae > Nanger > Nanger dama. The sequence goes on along the minus strand of CAKJTW010000016.1, from coordinate 33,704,988 downwards.
TGAAACAATATCTGACAAGTCACAAACAATAAAACACAGTGATTATTGTATCACAGTTCATTTTCCTTCCTGATATTTGGAAAAGCATTTGTATCATGTGATTATTGAACTATTTTAAAATTCTAGATAAATATATGGTAGCAGTGAATGTTGTGGTATAGACTTAAGAAAGATTCGTTGTTCCTCATCACCATGTCATGAGGTCTGTAGTAATTTCCCATCCAGTAAGAAGTGAAGAAAACTTATGCAATTACAGAAATTTGTCTTTCTTCATTTTGTTTCTTGTTTAATTTGGAAAATGTCAAGGATAAGTATATGCCACAGAATTTGCTTGTTATTTAGTTTTCCTGTTACCATTAAATGGGGTACGACCCAGAAGTCTAAGGCCCTTTCTTGGGGCAAGTTTCTTTTCATTGGAAGAATTAAATTAAAAAAAAAAAAAAATCCCCACAAGAGCACATTCACTCTGATTACCTTGGAAGAACATGAGTGTGCCAGTCTTTTCAGGGATGAATTTCCATTTGAAGCTGCTGTAACTTTATTGAAAGTTGGACTTGCTCCATAACACAATAGTCTTCAAGGGTCATTGTTGCATGCCAGCCCTGATTGGAGAGATGTTTGTAAAACATTGTGCCATGGAAATGGCCACATTATTTTGAGACTTATAGTAAAGCCAAAAATTGAACTAAACTCTTTGGCAGGTATACAGAGGAGTATCAACATTGTGTCTAATATTTTGATGTAGAAAATAGCTTGACATGATTTGGTAGCTGTGTCCTCTTTAGCTTGCTCTTAGATGAAATTAGTGTAACCAACTGAAAAATGGAATTGTAATTTTTTTTCCTGTAGTGGTGTCGATGAGACTATCTTTGAGTTAAGCATAGAGAGATCTCTTCAGTTGCCAGAGAACTCTCTTGAGTTGACAGAGAAAACCTCTTTGAGGACAAAGTAAAAAGAGGTTGTGAAATAAACATAAGGTGTCTCAGAGTGTTCTGGTAGTATTTTTATATAGCTAATTAATCTACTGCAGTGTGTACAAAAAGAGCTGATTTGCTACTGCCTGTGTACACTGATTGCTAAAAGATCAAACAACAACAAAAAAAATTAACTGGATGTGAGAAATAAGATGCCTCTCTCCATCCCAAAGACTTTCATGATTTCAGCTTGTCAAGCTTTTCAACAGTGGCCTTTTCAAGAGCATTTATTAACAATTTTTTTCTTTCCAACATGCATGTTTTATAGTAACCTCCATTTTGATTTATTTTTCATTGATTTCTCATGAAAAAGAAGAAATAAATCTGCAAAAACACACACATTTACACATATACACACACACACATACACATACATACCCCATCTCTATGTAATAAATATAAACATATAAAGGTATACACAACACACACAGACAGATAGCATCAATGTAAAAGAAAAAAATTCCAATGTAATAAAACAAAATGTGTACGAGACAAAAGTTATCTTATGTCAGTCTATCTGTATTTGGTATAGAGAGGTAAGTGGGTCCGTAAATTTGATTTATTTCTCAAAAGGTACCTTAACCTACAGAAGGTAATGAATCATTGGTTTTTGCAGCTTGTAGTCTAGGTGGAGAGAAAAGCCATAGTCTCTCTATTATGGAAGGTGTTGAAAGTGTTGAGGGTTGGGGAAGGATGATAAAGGTCTGTAAGTGTTCTTAAGAACAGGAGGGGGCTTGCAGCTGTCATTTGTCTTATTTGCTGATTTTGCTTCTGTAAGCACAGAACTGTTGGTGTGAAGATAACATCAAGCTGGGCTCATTATATTCCCTCCACTTCTTAGCTGCTGGACACTTAGAAATTATAGGGAGAATATATGTGGAATTGTCAAGAAACGGACTTGGAGCCCAATGTTCATGTAAATTTCATCCTCTGCTTGTTCAATTTCAGCAGGAAAAAGGTTGAGCATGCAGAGTGGATCAACTACATTTTTGGAAAATGTAGAGATCATGAATGAATGACTAATTATGAGTGAAAACCAAGTGGTATATGAAGCCTGATTTCTGAACTGGCACGATATGCAATCTTATCAAGTAGTAAACTCATTTATTAGCTGACTACTGTGGTTGTATGTTGCATACTACAATGGTGAGGTAATTTCTCTATAAGACTCAAAATACAACACTGTATTCATCAGACTTTTATATATTAGTGATTAAACATTTTGGTCTGCTAAACGTCTATAATCTGCTCAAGGTTTTTTGTGGAGGCTTTTGATATGGGTTGGAAATAATGTATATTCATGAATAGATTGCTTCTCGAATATCAGAGTTGGAGGTGATTTATTTATTTTTTTAGATGTGAGAAATGTGTTAAGCAGTGTTTCTCAACAAAATTGCTATAGAGTTTGTCTCTTTGAAGAGGAGAATAATCGTTAGGTATCTATTACTCTGATAGAAATGGAGTCAAGTCATTCTCACACCAAAACTTTCCACTGCATGGAGAAACTTAACTGAGCGTTTGTTAAGACTGCATTCAAAGTTGTGTGTATGCATTTAATGTTATCAAATATATATCAGTATTTCATGATCCACAAGCTTAGTAGTAATTTTGTAAAGTGTATGACTAAAGTCACAAATTGTCTCTTCCTTTCGAGCGTTCAGGAACAACTATTTAGGGCATTTTTGTTTTTTAAGTCCAAGGTCTAGTATTTTTAACTCAGCTGACATTGAGAATAGATAGTGTAGTTGTTAATATATATGAATTTGAGGGGCTTTTTAAAGACCACCATGAGAAACGTGCTGTGAATATATTAAGCTTTAGCTGCCAGATGCAAATGTCTATTAACAGAGAAAATTCTAAAGGATATCTATCTTTTTCCCTTGATTTAAAACATTTCTTTGACTAGTAGAATGTTTTTATTATAGCAGATGACATTTTGATTTGTATTTGTCTTGCTTTATTAGCTTCCCTTTGTGTTTATTTTGGCATGTTGATTTCAGAAGGGGAATGAGCTTTTGTATGACCCTCCTCTCTGTGACAATACTTGGCAGCACTGACAAGTCAGGTCATGATTGTATTAATTACCTTCATTATTTATAAGGTCAGTGCCCCACTTAGCAATGATTAAAAATGAGCAACACAATTTTTAAAAATAATATTCTTGAATGAGATTTCTTTTTATCCTCAGCTTTATACAGGGTGTGCCTATGTATGTATGTGAGCATATATAAGAATAATGGGGTATTCTTATTTCTTCTCTTAAATCAGATAGTTTGGTTAGTGTGGTCTAGTTTCTGATTTCTATGAATGTGCAAGAATGAAATTGGTGTCTTGCAAAATATATTGTCTTTTTACCCTTTTAAGCCTGATACAGATTATAATATGTCTGATTGAAATGTTCATTATAAATCTGGTCATGTTAGCTCCTGGTTAAAATTGTGTCTTGTATTTTAAGAGCTTTATCTTGATACTAATATTCTTAGCCAGACACAGAAGCCTGACCCTTATTATATCTGCTGTCTCATTTCACCCCACGGTGAACTTGGCCATCTGCGTTACATCTCATCAGTCTTCTTTCTGTTCTTACAACAAGTCATGAACGCTGAAGCCGTGGGGCCTTTGCATATTCTATCCTCTACAGTGAGAGTTGATTGCCAGAGCATTTAACCAGCAATAGGGCGTGGCCACTGACCAACTGAGAGAGAAACGGACTAAAGCAGGATTCTGGAAGCCCCCTGCTGAGCCAGTCATTAGTTTTTTAGGTGATGCATCTCGGTTTTGGGCGGGGGTCCTGGTCCAGCCTGGGAGGCAAGGTGATTGTTGATGGGAAAAGGTCCAGACAATGGCTCCTCACCAACCTACTTACCAACTGAAGGCCATGCTAAGTCTTTGTGTATACCTGGAACATTTCTTTCTGTCTTCACCTTGCAACACATACACAATCGGATTATATCATATCATATTTTCTTTTCTTCCATTTCCCTTCACTTCTTCAGAGGAGCTTCCCCTGACCTTCCTGATGAAGGCTATTCTCACTGAGGTTTTCATTAGAAACTCCTGTCTCTTCACATTGTGCCTTTCACAGTATCTTTCACAGTGATCAGTTTACAAATAAACTTTGTAAGTAATCAAATCATATGTCACTCCCGTCAGTTTGTGTAATCCAGGAGGGCAGGGGTCATCAGTTAACTGACAGTCCCATCTCCACCTTCCTCCAGAATTAAAATTTCAGCACCTAATAGGAGGTAAATATTTATTGAATGAATGCTCAAAAAGACTTTAGAACTTCTTTGAGCATATTTATATTTTGCAAATGCAACTGATATGAATGTTACTTGTGGGATGCATTGTTGAGTAGATAACATTTTTTTTTAAAGTGGCCATATTCTTAATGCCTTCTTGCACAATTTTCTAAAATAACTTTTTAAGTAGTGGTGGCTATATCCCATGCTGTTATTTATCTTTTCTTTCCAGTAGAAATGCTTCTCACTCACTTGCTGTCCAGTGAAATGATTTAATCTTCAGAGCTGATTTATTCATTTTCCTTAAAGCTCAGCAAGAAAAATTACTTAAAAGCCTACAATAATGTACAGGGTGTTGGGAACATTGGAACAGCTAGTGGTGGATTAGCTGTGGTCCTATCTTCAGAGACACTTCAGTCTAGTAATTTTCTCTTTATCCCATTTATAAGCATTTATAATACTTTGTTTTCCCATTGCTGTATTAGCATGTAGACCGTATATTTTGCTCTCTGTAGACCATAGAGCAAAGTTTCGTGTTTATTGGGATGCATTTTAATGATTGTGATAATGTTTCCACAGGATCTTCTGCTAAAATTTATCCTTGTTTTTTTCTTGAAAATTCCAATAACCTGTTCTTTTTAAGTCTACTATTTTGTTATTAACAAATTCTTTCTAAGTACATTTAATGTATAAGCTGGATAGCTTTAACTTCTCAAAGAAGGAAGTATTATTTCAATCATTGTTACATTCCTCAAGGCTTTCCTGTGTTTGAGACTTAACCGTTGTCCCCAGACTTTAATATTCCTTGCAGCTGTTCCCTAACTTTTTATGAAGATTTGACCTTTCATGTAACATATTATTGCATTTAATGTTTCCAATGCCTTTTATGAATAACTGTCTTGTATTTATTTGAATTTTTTTTCAATTTTCTACTGTGTATATATTTGTATAGCGCAGAAATTGTGAGAAGGGTGGCATGCACACTATACTATCCTCACATGCACGATTGTTGTTCAGTTATTCAATTGTGTTTAACTCTTTGCAACCTCACTGACTGCAGCACACCAGGTTTCCCTGTCTATCACCATCTCTTGGAGCTTGCCCAAACTTATGTCCATTGAATCAGTGAGGCCATCCAACCATCTCGTCCTCTGTCATCCGCTTCTCCTCCTGACTTCAGTCCTTCCCAGCATCAGGGTCTTTTCTTATGAGTCAGCTGTTCACATTAGGTGTGCGAAGTATTGAGCTTTAGTTTCAGCATTTGCCCTTCCAATGAATATTCAGCATTGATTTCTGTTAGGATTGACTGATTTCATCCCCTTGCAGTCCATAGGACTCATGCAAGGCGGTCATAAGTATAATGTAAAATCATTAAAGTTATTATTCATGTTAATGGCTGAAAATAAATACAGGGACACCCCTGGTGGTCCAGTGGTTAAGACTCTGTGCTCCCAATGCAAGAGGCCTGGGTTCAGTCCCTGGTCAGGGAACTAGATCTCACATTTCAGAACTAAAGATCTCACAAGCTGCAGCTAAGACCCATCACAGTCAAATAAGTAAAGAAGATATAAAAAAATAATTATCTTACTGATTGAGCAGAAAAAATGAAGGCAGGCTAGGTGACTGAAACCCTTTGGTCCAGGTAGGGGAAATCAACCACGGGAAAGCTTTGAGAAGCAATGATTGAATGAGGTAGAATATGTGTCCTTCTTTCTGTACTTAAATCATTTCATGATTTTGGGCATAAATCTCTTGGAACTGAATGCTATTGAAAATAGCTTCAGAACATCTCAGCTTCATATGTACAGTGTGACAGACACCACATGTGACTCACTCATATCCTCTTTCCTTTTTTACCTCAGTACACACATCACTTCAGTTGCCACCTAATGCCTTTTTGTGATTGGACCTAATAGCTGCTTTTTTTTTTTTTGCCTCTAGGGCCATTTTGCTGCCCCTTTGAGAGGCTAGAAGTGTTGGGTCATTAATATTCCCTGAAAACAGCCTCCAAACAGTGACTCCTGGGAGCTGCCGTATAAACACCTCAGCTCCCTTGGCCCTTGGCAAGAATAACTGGACAACTCAAGTGTACCTCTGTCATTACTCTGAGGCATATATTCTACACAAGCCGGACTTCAGAGTCAGCCCAGAAGGAATAACCTCTGCTTAGCTCGCACATCTTACCCTTTCTTGGCTGTCTTCCTTTCTCTTTCACTTCTCCATGTCCCGACTGATGTTATTGTTCACCTCTCATGTAAACTGCTTGCACACTTGAATTCTTTTTACAGCATCTGCACTGAGGGGAACCTTAATAGTGAAAAATGGTCACAGATCCCATGATGATATAAGTTGTCAACCTGCAGTTCTTAGAGGAGTAGTTCTCAGTTGAATTTCCATCTATCTCAGATTCCCATAGGCCAAGTCAGAGTTATGCCTAAATTCCAGAATTCTGCTGCAGTTCTCCCTCTACCCGCCTCAAGAATTGTATTGTAAGTGAACAAGAGCAACATCATATAGCAGTAACTGATTTAATAACTTGTTTTAAGTATGTAAGTTGCCAGATATCACGTTTTTACTCTTGAAATTATTATTTGGGACACACTTAATTCTAACTGAACACATCACGTGTCATGGCAAGATCCTATAGTTAAGCACTACTGAGATCGCTCTCCTTTCTTAGCAACAACTAAGATAGCCCAGTCCATAGCAGCTGCTGACTGAAAGCTATACGCATTCTCTGCTAAAATGGCTGACATTAGAGTCATGGATTCTCCTGTGTGGAACCAGTGTGAGTTTCAGCAATCGAAAAGTGATTCTCTGATTTTATGTGTGTGGGCATCTAGCCTACTTGATCATTGACCATGCGGTTGAGGTAGTTTCAGATGGCCACCAAAAATGACACAGGATATTCACGTAATTATCTACTCTTAGCCAGCACATTCAAGTTTATGAAGATTCAAGAAAGCAAAAATAAGGTTCCATTTGCAAGATTATCTGACTGAACAATTTTCATTGTTAGATTTTTATCTCTTTTATGAAGCATATGTAATTGAGGGCTTTCTACAGTTGTTCCTGAAAAAAAAAAGGCTTAAGATGAACGTTGACAATGTTATTTATATGTCTTATGAAGGATTAAGAGACTATGAAAAGCAGTGCTTCAAGATAGCTACTTATTTGACTGATTTAGTTTAACCAAAATTATTATCATGAAAGAAAATGAGAAAAGCTTTAATTTCAAGGCCATATTTTATTTGTTATGATTACTATCAAGCAAAGTTTTAATGTTTAATATTTTAGTTTTGTTGGATATTTCTAATTTTGTGAAGCTTCCTCCGTATGCCTATCAGTTACATAAAGAGCTTTTAAGTATCTACATACCATACATATTTATGTGCATCAAAAAGATTCATTTCATTTGGGGATTTTGGGTGTTGTGAATTTGCAGTTTTATGAGAAGAAGATCTACGTTTTAAAGCAATTCGTTTTTTTAAGTCTGACTTCTTTGTATATATATTTTACAGATTAAAGGATTTACCTGAAGACTAAGCATTCTATTCATCAGAAACTGGACAAGAGTCACTGTTGCTTTTGGAAGTTAAAGATGTTGTTGTCATGGAAGCATTTGATTCTCCTCCCATTCATTGGCTGCCTAGGAGGTAATAATAAACTATATTTTCTAAGTTGAAGTTAGAACTACACTTGAGTCATATGTTAAATAATTTTTAAATGCTAAACAGTACTCCACAAATCTTTTTTTTTCCCAGAAATAAAATACTACTTTTCTGATAAATGGAGTCTTGTTTAGCTTCCTAATTTTTGCAAGCTATTTTACTTTCATCACAAATATAGTGTCACTTACTAAAACAGATCTAGTTTAGTGCTATGAATATAGCAGTCGGAACTTGAGAATAGTAGTGTATGACATTTTTTCCAAAAAGTCTAAATCTTGTAAACTTTAGTATAAAGGAAGAATATAGATTTTTAGGAATTTCAGTATTTTCATGTCTAATCTTAAAAACAATACAGTTTTTCTTCTCCAAATAACTTATTTAAGGGAGTAAAAATAAAGATAGAATTTTAAATTTTCAAACTTTGAAAATTTGTAGCTTGGAACAAAACAAAAAGGGAAAGATTCTCCTATATCCACCACACAAAAGCAACTCTTAAAATGTGTTTCATTTTGTTCGTTTTGTTTCATTTTCTGGAACAGTAAAGGAGTAAAGACAAAGATTGCTTTAAATGAAGTAATATATGTACAATGATTAATTTTTTTTTTGCTTTTTCATCTTATTACTTTATTTCTTTTTATTGTAAAATTTCTCTGGTACCTAAGCAGTTGAAAGAATGGTACGATGAATACCCACATACACACCATTTTATTGTATCTTTAATTGTACTTATTCTATCTATATCATATGTACATGCATTTTCCATTTATTGATAGTTTGACTACACCACTTGAAAGTAGGTTACAGAAGCTTTCACCTCTCACCCCACAAAATTTAAGCATCTGTCTCCTGAGAAGATGACCTATTTTCTAGACGAACAAGTTCTTTTTGATACTTAAGGAAAGTGGCTTGTCATTTTTCTTTTCTAAGAGGAGGAAATTGGTGTGGAATGAGGCCAAATGCAGTGTCAGGTAAAACATATGTTACTTGAAGACATGTTTATATTGGAGTAGACTTCTGAGCCCTTATGTCAAATTTTAAACATTCTTAAAGTATTTAAATGATACTTAAACCTCCAACTTTTAAAATAAGCTTTTTTTAAGCAGGTTTTTCCCTGATACCTCAGTTTTGTTTTCTAAAAGATTTTCTTTGCTACTAACTTGGCACTGAGCAAAAATGGAATAATTATTTAAAATTTTTACTGTTTTAAATAGTCTTTGGAGATGATCAACACAGATATGAAAGCAATTTTTCTTGCACTATTTCCTTCATTTAATAAAATTTAAAATTTGATTTCTGTTGTCAAAGGAGAAAAAGGAAATAAACTTTAGCAGTATTATTATTCACAATGTCAACTCTCATAGAAACAACATTGAAATTTTACAGTTACTTAAAAGCAGGTAGATATACTCAAAAAGTAGAAATATAGCTAAAGGAAATGAGATTAGTGTGTCAAAGGTTTAAAATTTTAAATTGTAATTTGGCACTATGTACAAACTGTATTGCTTGCTTTCAGTAACTTAGAAATGTTTTACACTTATGATACTGCTTTCAAAGGAGTAAAAGCAGTATTCATTTACAAAATATTAAGACATTATTTTAAAAGTTTTAAAGGAACACTTGATTTTCTAGATATGTTAAAAAACTATAAAAGTTGATAAAGGAAAATTGGATTAATATATGATAAATTATATGTAGAGTATTACTTACAGAATTGGTAATCTTTACAATTACAGTATGGAGAAGAATTTGTCTCTGACCAATTTTCTAAAGAGTATTGATTGCATTGCAATTCTTTATATATTGAATATTGGTACTCTTTTTGCATTTATATAAAATTTAGATTCAAAAGCTAGCTTGTGAGTATGATATTCTGTTAACCAATATTGGGTCACTTTTTAAATATTAAATTTAAAATCTGTTCATGATGTATTAGGTATCTATAAATAAATACCAAGTAAAGACATATTATGTGGATTCACTACCTAGAGTTTATCCCAAGACATTAACTAAGTAAATAGAGCAAATGCTTGATAATTTTGACTTTCTGTTTTTCTCAGATCTAAGCTTTCTGTTATCCATTATTTTGTGCATTTTAAAAACGATTTCCTTCTATTGTTTTGTTTCTGCATATTTCTGTCTGCAGCAAAGAGGCAAATTGCAATTTTGAGCTGGCAGTTTTTCCTAAGACAAACATGAGCATTTTTTCCTCAAAAAACCTGGCTGCATTTATTCTTTAAAAAGTATTTATTAAGCATGTATTATATGTTGTTGGAGAAGGAAATGGCAACCCACTCCAGTGTTCTTGTCTGGAGAATCCTGGGGACGGCGGAGCCTGGTGGGCTGCCGTCTCTGGGGTCGCACAGAGTCGGACACGACTGAAACGACTTAGCGAGCGAGCGATATGCTGTACATTGTTTCCAGTGAAGAAAAGGGACAGAGATCTGTGTCATGTGGGGTTTATATTTACTCAGGTTGTGGTAGAGAATCACACTGAGTTAGTAGATGATGGCGCTATGAAGAAAAATAAGCAGCGTAACATGAAAGTTTGGGGGGCTGGGACATGAGTTACCATTTTAAATGAGGTCTTCAGATTCATCCTCATAGAAAAGATGATGTTTGGCACAAAGACTTAGCAGTAAATGAGTTGACCTTGTGGGTATTTAGGGAAGAGAGCTTCAGGCAAAGTCAGCAATCCATGCAAGTGTTTAATATATGACATGCTGAGTATTTCTTGAAATAGCAGGAAAGTTAGCCTGGTTGGATATGGAAGAGTTATGGAAAAGAAGTAGTAAGTGAAAGTCAAGAAGTAATATGGAGATGGATGCAGCAGAAAGTGAAGGCCTTGTGTATCACTGAAAATATTTACTGCTTTTGCTTTGAATGCCCTCAGGAGCCATTAGTGTGATTTAATCAGAGCAGTGATGTAATTTGGCATATTTTTTTAAGGACCTGGCTGGATGTTGTGTTGCAGACTGATTGTAGAGATGCAGGTAAACAAGCAGAGGCTGCAGTAGGAAGTTCATGCTGTAATCAGGGAAGGGATGTTGGTAGCTGACTTCAGGGTGGTAGCAGGGGTTGTTGATGTTCAGTTGCTAAGTTGTGTCCGACTCTGTGACCCTATGGACTACAGCATGTCAGGCAGGCTTCCCTGTCCTTCACTGTCTCCTGGAGTTTGCTCAGACTCACGTCCATTGAATCGGTGATGCCATCCAACCACCTCATCCTCTGTCACCTCCTTCTGCCCTCAATCTTTGCCAGCCATCAGGCCTCGGCTCTTCTCATCAGGTGGCTAAAGTATCAAGGTGGTAGTCAGATTTTGGATATATTTTGAATATATATTCATGAGGATTTGTGGATTGGATGTATGTGGGATATGAGAAAAAGAAAGGCTTGAAGATGACCTCTAGGCTCAAGTGTCGCCTTGAGTCCACTTGAAGAGGTGTACCTTGTGAAAGAAATGAAGAACCGGCAGAAGACAGGGATGAGTTTTCCATACTGAAGGTCATTATGAAGTAAGGGATTAAAAGATCGATTCTTTGGATCATGTCAAGCATTTTTATTAGAATAAATGAAATAAGCATGAAGTATAATGTATCAGCATTCACTGTCATTTAGTAAATATAGTCTGCTGAGCACTTCTAGGCATTTGGAAGATACCTGTGAACAAAACAATGTCCCAGTCCTTCTAGAGCTGTCCTCTTAATATATGTGAATTGAGCCTTGATCTTACATACGTTTCATACTGAGTTACTATGCAAAACATTGAGAACTATGTAGAAAACAGAGAGTTAGAGATAAGAACCCTCTAGAAGTCTAAGAAACCAGAAAAAGAAGCAACCCTCAGATGAGGAAAATAATAGTGAAGACTTCAAAATTAGTAATACTAACAGGACTCATTAATGGATGCTTAGGCACTGTGGAATAGCCTTACTTAGGTCATCTAATGAATAAGAATACAGTGAGACAGATAGTATTTCTATTTTGAAAGTGAGGAAACAGTCCCTGTGAGTTTAAATAACTTGCTGTGTGTGTGTGTGTGTGTGTACGTGTGTGTATGCGTGTGCATGTGTGTGTGTGTGTACACACATACATAGGCTTTCCTGGTGGCTCAAACACTAAAGAATCCACTTGCAATGCAGGAGACCTGGATTTGATCCCTGGGTCAGGCAGATCCCTTGGAGAAGGGCATGGCAACCCTTTCAAGTATTCTCACCTGGAGAATCTCATGGACAGAGGAGCCTGGTGGGCTACAGTCCATGGGATCACAAAGAGTTGGAAACAACTTAGTGACTTAACACACAAGTTCCAATCTATATGGTTATCTCAAGATTTCTTTTTATCTTTCCAATCAGAATATAGCTCCCTAATCACTAGAATTTATCACTTCAGTAGTTGGTCTTCTGGAATGAAGTCAGAGGTATAGGCCACGGGTTAAAAATTACCAGGACCCAAAGAAATCATTGTTTTGTGCCTTCATTACCTAGTAATTCATTGCTTAGCTGTTTAGATACTTTTATGTTCAGTCTGCCAAGCCACTAGCCACATATGCTAGCTGAACACTTGAAATGTACCTAGCCTCAACTGAAATGTGCCCCAGTGGAGACTGTAAAATGCATCCAGAATATAAAAAACTTGTTAGTCACAATATTGAGTTAAAATAAATTATTTAAATATCTCAATAATTTATATTGGATTAAATGCTGCATTGATAATAATTTAGTTATATTTGGTCAAGTAAAAGCATTATTGAAATTAATTTGTCTCTTTTAACCTTTTTAATGTGATTACTAGAAATCATAATATATATATGTATAACTTGTATTATATTTCTAATGGACAACACTGGTCTTGATATTTTTAAAATAGAAACTTGACCGTCTTGCAAAGGTCTTCCAATATCTAATATCTCAAAGTAGCCTACATCTAGGAAACTAATGACAACTTTCTAATTTTCCATGAAAAGTTATAAATATTTCCTGAGTGTTACCAGCACATACTCAATCCTTGTCAGATGAGTTCAGATTTCAGGTATCATTGCTTCATGAGAATAGATAAGATAAATCCTTCATCAGTGCATGTGAAAATTCTAAACTTTGCAGAGAATATTCTGTTTTGTTTTTACTTAACCTTCCAATGGGTCTAGCAAGGTTTATAGGTGTTTTGCAAAGAGAAACATCTTTGGCTAACTGAAATTATTGTTGATGCCTAGTTTAAAACACCACCCTGGAAAATATCATATTTCTGTAAAAGTTCTAGTGTTTTTATCTCATCAGATTATTCTCTAAGATTTGTAGTCAGCAGTCAACACATTGGAATCTATTATTATTTTGACAGTACCTAGAAATTACGTAAGTAGTAATTAGTGGATGAACGTAAGTAGCCATCAGTCCTAGAAGGGATTAGTTGTAGAAGAGAAGATAATATTTAGTTGCCCTTAGTGGATATTCTGTTGGTGTCTCCAGTATCAACTGTTTACTGCTGTCATGAAACAGCCCTGAGGCCTGGAGACTAACCCCATGCAGAGCTCTACAGATAGATCCGTCTGATTTGCCCCAGTGATTGGCCTAAGCCACTGAGCTTAAGGGATTTTTTTTTTTTTGGACATAAGATTTGATTAAATCAAGGACATTTGTTCAAACTTTAGGAAAAGTGCCCTTTCTCCTAGTGTATCTGAATGAGGAGTCCTGGCATTCTGGCTACGTCAGGTGTCTAGCTTACAATCACCTGGGAAGCCAGCCCGAGGGCAAAGCTGACTCTGTGCATTCAGATCAGAGAAATCAGAAGACACCAGCCCCTTGATGAAATCATGTTGATATGCCCCTCTAGCTTACACATCATCCAAAGCAGAAAACGCCCCTCCTCCAGCCCCTGTGACCTGGCATAACCCTTTTGCCAAAAAGCTGCTTGACCTATGAAATGTGTGTTTACCTCTTCAGGACCTACCAAGGCAGTGAAGGGTGTGTCTCCTCACAGGCATCCCTGAATGCATTATAACTGAGAAGACTTCAGCTTTATGAGAAGATTTAGATCATCTAGATTAAATCATTTTAAAAAATTGTTGGTATTATAACCAACAATTATAGGCTGAGGCTAAAATGTGTGATCATTAGGCATAAGCCTTGGCTTCCTTTAACAGTATAGATTTAATAACGGACAGCATGTACAAAGAAAATACACATGTTTGGGCTGCATTTGCACATCATAAACTCTGCCTGTTTTAAAGCCAATAGTTTGTGTGCAAATACAAACCAAATTGAGCTTCTTGGCACGCAAGAGTGCTCTCAATCATAGATTCCATCCTGTTCTTTGTCATCTTAACATGAAAACTTTCTGCACTAGTCTTTCATCCAAATAGTAATTAAGGAAAGTTTGGAAACAGAATACACATTCCACATTCTCTTTGAGATAATTGAGGAATATTGTTCAATTGGTTTAATAACTGCCACCCTTGAAATCATTGAGAAAATTAGTTTGTGGCATTGGATGTGGTACTTCTAGTAAACTGTTGCCATAAACTCAAATAGTTGTCATTTTTCTGTGCATGTAATATGATGTTATAGCATTGATACTGGTGAAATGGAGACATCACTGATCTCTGCTTATAAATCTTGACGTCCTCCATGATTTCACCAGTAAACTTATTTCAAATCATTCCCTCGGTTGCACCACCCTAAGTCTTGAATTGCTTTTAATTTGTACTATTTATATCTTGACAGTTTATCAGAGTATGCATGTGAAAATCAGGGAGAGGAAAGCAAGCATCAGTGGTATGTTCTGTTCCTGTAATCTTGATCTCCAAATAATGGATTTTTGTAAGCTTTGTGGTAACTGAGAAGGCTTTGGGGGGACTTAAAAAATAATGTATGTTGGAAACACTGTTAGAGTTCAACAAGCACATAAGTAAGGTTAAATAAAACCCACGGTTTTATTTAGCTCTTAAAATAGCTATTGTCTCAAAAGTTTCTGTTGATTAGTTCACTGACTCCTGCAAATAAAGTGCTCATTCAAACCAATTTAATTGACTATTGCCTAAGTAGTAAGCAGTCTTAAAGTACTCATCACATGAAAGTGTTTTTAAGTACCCCTGTGCAAATTATATCTTCTATGAATTGTATTAGCAGAGCTAAATGGTCTGGGGATGTGAGAGTGCATTCTTAAGTATTAGCTCATGATTAATGTTGAACTTTGAGTATAAGACAGTCACACATGTATGTATACATTTATACAAACTACAGCGAAAGGAATCTTGATTCTAGTCAATAACACATTTTTTTTCCTTTTGCAAATATGCCTGTAAGGAAAGAGAAGGCAGGGTTTATGCTGTTATACTAAATTATACCTCCTCTTCATTGTCCGCTTTTCTCACCTTATCCCTACCCCCACTTTAGTATATGTTTCCATGGACAGCTCTTGTCTTTATTATCTCTCATCTCAACTATTGCCCTAGCCTTGCTCCTCCTCTCTGTGCCTGCTTTTCCTTCCTTTCTGCAGTGTGTCTCATACATTGCAACCAGAGTTCTCTTTTTGTGCAGCCATCCTGCAGGCATTTATGCAGTGTCTGCTTTGTGTGAAGCATTGCGATAAGTGCTTTGGAGGAGTCCAAGATGCATCAGTCAGGTTGCCTTCTGTCTGAGAGTGAAAGAAGGCACATGCAGACAATGAGAGGAAAAATGCTAAGATTTTTGTTCTTCAGTTACTCAGTCATGCCCGACTCTTTGCGGCCCCGTGGACTGTAGCACGCCAGGCCTCCCTGTCCTTCACCATCTCCCAGAGCTTGCTCAAACCCATGTCCACTGAGTCAGTGATGCCATCCAACCATCTTGTCCTCTCTCATCCCCTTCTCCTCCTGCCTTCAATCTTTCCCAGGGCCAGGGTCTTTTCTAATGAGTCGTTGTCTTTTCACATCAGGTGGCCAAAATGTTGGAGCTTTAGTTTCAATATCAGTCCTTCTAATGAATAGTCAGGATCGATTTCCTTTAGGATTGACTGTTTTGATCTTGCAGTCCAACGGACTCTTAAGAGTCTTCTCCAACACTGCAGTTCAAAGCATCAGTTCTTTGGCATTCAGCCTTCTTTATGGTCCAACACTCACATTCATAATGACTACTGGAAAAACCGTAGTTTTGACTATATGGACCGTTGTTGGCAAAGTGACATCTCTGCTTTTTAATATGCTGTCTAGGTTTGACATAACTGTTCTTCCAAGAAGCAAGCATCATTTAATTTTGTGGCTGCAGGTTTAGGATCCTATTTAAGAAAAGTGGGCTTCCCTGGTGGCTCATATGGTAAAGAATCTGCCTGCATTTCAGGAGACCTGGGTTCGGTCTCTGGGTTGGGAAGACCTTCTGGAGAAGGGAACGGCTACCCACTCCAGTATTCTTGTCTGGAGAATTCCATGGAGAGCAGAGCTCGGTAGGCTATGGTTCACTTGGTCACAAAGAGTCAGACATGACTGTTGCAATGAATGGACAGAAAGTGTTGCCCTAGAGAGACTGGGCTGCTGAAAGGAAAATGATGCCTGTGACATAGAGCCACTTTGAATTCAAAAAGTGTGAGGCTTAATTGGTATTAGCTTGCTTAGAATTGCCTTGATGGGCCAGCTGGCTGAGGGATCACATTGCTGTTCCTAATAAAATTCTAGGCCTGGCCTCTGTGTTTATCTCCTTTGCTTTCCCTCTTGAGGACTGTCAAGTGCTTTCCTGGAATAGACTGTGGATGCGCACTAATGTGTATTGCTTCAAGTGACTGCTGATTCATCCTGCCCATTGCTGAGTGTTGGGAGCTGGGTTCTTGAGTGTGTGTATGTATCCCCTATACTGTGCCTGTGCCGTCTTGCTGATCAGTATACGAGCCTGATTGGAAATGCCCACCAGTGTGGAAATCAGCCGTTTCCTCACAGATAGCAGTTGTCAGTGCCTTTGAGCTTAGCTAAAAATTATGACCGTCGTTGCTTGGCTGTCCTCAGTGGTAGGCACTGTGCAAGGTATTTGACTACGTGTTTCTGGAATTCTCACATCATTTCATTTATTTCTGACTGTACTGGGTGTTCACTGCTGCCTGCATGTGGGCTTTTCTCTAGCTGTGTATAGCAGAGGCTACTCTAGTTATGGTGTGCAGGCTTCTCATTGTGGTGGCTTCTCTTGTTGTGGAGCACTGTCTGTAGGACCCCTGGACTTCGGTAGTTGTGATACATGTGCTCAGTGGTTGTGGCACTTGGAGTTAGTTGCTCCATGACAGATGGCATCTCACTGGCCCAGGGATTGAACCCCTGTCTTCTGCATTGGCAGACAGATCCCATACCACTAAGCCATCAGTGAAACCTTCTCATATACTTTCTGTCTTTTGTTTTACCTCCGTTTTAAAACTTCTTTTCTTTTGCTTAATGTATCATTTGGATCCCATGGCAGTGAAAAAACCTGACAGGTATTCCATGGGGATCCTTTTCTCCACTTCATCTTTGCCAGTGACACCCACACCCCAGTACCCTTGCTGTTTCCATACATGCATAGCTTGGTCATGTGCATGCAGAGGGACATTTTCATCCATGCTACTTTCAAAGGAAAATTCTCACACAAAAAATTGCTGCATATTTTAATTGGGGAAGTGACATGGCTGCTTGTTCCATTTTGTTAGTGAACCCTAAGGTACCCTGTCTATACTTCCTCCTCACCAAAGATCATACAGATCCAATTTATCTTCACGTTGCAATTTATTTTGCATGTCACTTTCTTTGAACACCAGACCTCACTTTAAGTCTGAGACCGTGTTAAGAGACAGAACTCTGTGAGTAGATATGCAGCACTGTGTGCTTAGTTGCTCAGTCATGCCTGACTTTCCGCTGCCCCATGGACTGTAGCCCACCAGGCTTCTCTATCCTTGGAATTCTCTAGGCAAGAATACTAGAGTGAGTTGCCATTCCCTTCATCTTCCCAACCTAGAGGTCACACCTGGGTCTCCTGGACTTCAAGCAGATTCTGTACCACCTGAGCCACCAGGCAATGCATGCAACACTAGATGTTATTTTACAAAAAATATTTTTAAATTTAAAATTATTTAATGAGAACAGTATGTGGTAGGGAGCAATTGAATTATGGATACATCTTTACATGTATAAGTATCTGTATGTATAATTTGAAGAAACTACAGGAGAAGATAGCCTTTTTATCTTTTCTTTTTTTGATATAGCTTTCCATGAGCTTAAAGCACTATCACATTATATACAACTTTTGGAGGTTTTATTTGCCAACTGTGGAGGTTTAGCTGGTTTTTTTTTTTTTTTTTTTTGGTTGCTAATTGTCCAGTGATTGCCAGTTTTCTTTCTTTCTTTTTTTTTTTTTTACAGAAGGGTAACTAACAGTGCCCACAAGGAACACCACATTTATTTCTTTGAAGGTTGTCAGTGAAAATAAGAAGGCAAATGACATTTGTAAATGACTGAAATGTTAGAATTTATTTGTCCCTCAGTAGATAAATATAATTGTTCAACATCCTTTTTATTTATTATTTCTTTTATCTTTCAAGTAAATGGCATAATAATTGGAGCCTGAAATAACGACCATTGCATTACCAAAGCAGTTGTGCAGTTTTGCATCACTGCGATACTTCTACTTATAAAATTCCATGTTAGAAGGTTAAGATTAAAGTATTGCTGATAATAAAATGTTTGTTCAATGTTCCATTCATTTTGAAAAGCATCTGTTGAATGTGAGACACTGCTTTTTGGTCAGACTGTATTTTGGGCAATTATTCTGTAAAAGGAGGAAAAACAATAAACTTGATCTTGGCAAAAAGGGAAGGACAAAAAAACTACTTTATCCCTACTAGATTTACCAATGCAAATGTGCTGCCTCTTCCACCTTCTGCCTGGCAGCTAAGGAATTAAGCTCTTATCTTAGTAGGGTAAGAGTCACCAGTTAGGTTTACTTATTTATAAGATTGCTGGAGACAAAGGTAATGTTCCCACCTGTCACTTAAACAGGAGGCAATTTGTTCCTTTTAACTAAAATAACAGTTTTTTAAAAAAAGAAAGAAATGAGGGCTTTCTCAGGTAGATCTGATGCCTGGCTTGTGTTGAGTGACCTTGGGAGGCTATTTCAAGGAAGAAGTGGCTCTTTTCTTGGACTTACTTATAGTCACTGAGAGCCTCATCATCTGTGGTCAAGAAAGAAAATTCAAGGGATGGTGTGAGATGGTGTGGTGGCTCATGAATTCACATTCTCTGAACCCTTGATTTAATTCACTTTTTTTTTTTCAACTTGAGAGTGGAATTTGTAAGCTGCTATTTTGAGTGGCTCTGATGACTAATTCAATTAATTCCAAGCATGTGACCTTTATTTGCTCCTCTGATCCTACAAGCAAGGAGGGGTGGTGAAGGATACTGTTGGCTGGACGTAAGGCACCCAGGCAGTGCTGGGACTGGTTGCTACCACTGTGACATTGATTGCTACTGCCTGTGGACATGGGATTCCCTGGTGGCTCAGATGGTCAAGCATCTGCCTGCAATGCGGGAGACCCGGGTTCGATTCCCAGGTCAGGAAGATCCCCTGGAGAAGGAAATGGCAACCCACTCCAGTACTCTTGCCTAGAAAATTCCATGGATGGAGGAGCCTGGTGGGCTACAGTCCATGGGGTCGCAAAGAGTCGGACACAATTGAGGGACTTCACTTTCACTTTCATGGACATGGGGCATTGATAAGTTTCAACAGTGATTCAGAGAATACATTAATACTGGGAACAGAATTTCCTGTTCTTCCCTCTGCACTGTGGCAACATACAGTCTCTTGTTCTAAGAGTCTGCCCACTCAAAGGGCAGTCTCATGTGCCACCCAGGTAAGTTTATAGAAGACTGGCAGTTCTGTGTTTTTCTCTCTGTGTGAATTTTTATACTAGCATTAAGTTTTCATAGCAGGATGCCTGGAATTTTAGTCTACACCCAAGACTTCCATAACTACATGTTCTTTCACAGGATTTTAATATGCTTTGACTTTTTGACTCTATAGGAAAACAGCTTTTCATTTTGATCTCATGAGTATGTGTGTGTGGACACACTTGCACATGATATCTCATGAGTATGTGTGTGCACACACTTGCACATGATATTTAAACTCAAACATATGTATAAGAAATATAGAAAAGTGGTCACAGGCAGAGCATAATTATGTAGGTAATTATGAAATATTGGATATTGAACAATGTGATGCATGGGTTTCTGAGTGCCCATCTGTCTTTTAGTTAAGAAATAATATGTACTACAGCATATTCAATGCCACACAAGTCTTTTTTATGTGCTTGATTACACAGCAAAGTAAAATGAGGATCCTCAGTGCTGTGGCAATTGTTTCTGTTGTGGGAGAAGAGAGAAGATACACATCCTGCTACCAGCAATATAAGAGAATCCCATGGTTTTTTTTTTTCTGCTTCATGGGGTTTTTGAATACTCTTTGCTGTTACCTTGTTGAGTTTTCCATTGACATTTCATTGGTGAGTAATTATCTGAAGACAGAGTGGAAAGTAAATACTTGTTGGAGAATTGTCTCTCAGTGAGAACTGATGTCATGTGTGTCATGAAGATTCCATATTTTAAAACTTTTTGAAGTAATCACCCTCCACAGGCACCTTTTGCCTTTGGCATAATACTTGCAATTATTTGCTCAAACCAGGTAAGTGAACACAGGTGCCAATGTTCACAACCATCATGAACATAAGGAAAATTTCATCCTATTTTTGTGCCATATAGATATGAGACTCTAATGAATAAGTCATTTATTGGGCTACCTCCTCATAAATTACTAGTCCTCAACCAGAGATAATTAAACATTTGACATGAGGGCTAGGCAAAAAAAAGATGCACTAACAATACCATTTATGATACTGCTGCTTGCTATATTAAAATTTTTTGCTTATCTTTGCATCAAAAGCCCTATAATATTGGTATCATTCCTGTAGAGCAGTAGAGAATTCAGGGACTCAGAGAGCTAAAATGACTTCCTAAACCTAGATAGAAATATTATAAAATAAATCTTGTTTCTCACAAGGCAAAGTCACTCTTCTGCTAACAGACGTGGCTTTTCCTAAAGCCGTGGTCAGCATACTTTTTAATAGAATGTTCAGATAGGATGTATTTTGGGCTTTGCAGTCCATATGGTCTCTGTCATGACTACCCATCTCTGCCACTGTAATACGAAAGCAGCCATAGATAGTACCTGGCTGTGTTCCAGTGACACTTTATTTATGGACACTGAAATTTGAATTTCATATATTTTTCATGTGACATGGAATATTGTATTTTTGATTCACAGGTCATAACATAACAGATGGCTGTTGAATTTGACCAGTGGGCCATAGTTTTCTGATCCCAGATCTAAAGCATGTTTTTTTCAGATCATTTTTAAATCAAGCACTTATTATGATATCATGGGCAAGGTATTTTGCTGTGTGCTCTAAGGGAATAAAGGAGAAGGAAATGGTAACCCACTCCAATACTCTTGCCTGGAGAATCCCATGGATGGAGGAGCCTGGTGGACTATACTCCATGGGGTCGCAAAGAGTTGGACACGACTGAGCAACTTCACTTCCTAAGGGAATAAAAAGGCAGTTAGTTGAGGAAAAATGAAGGAAACCCTGATGGAAATTACTAAAATATAGATGCTTTGGGAGAGGTATAATCCAGTAGACTCCATTGAATTTCTGATAAAGTGGAGTTAATTTTGGCTGGACTATCAAAATAAGACTCTGTGTCTTGAAGGACAGACTGGGGAAACATTCCAGACAGAAGAATGGCATAAATCAATTAAAGATAACTTATTTAGTAAACACAGTTATTCTGCATATAATTATAGATGACATTCTTACGGACAGCTCTGAATGTGTTACTGCCTGTAGGACTGCCTTCAAGGGAAGCTGAGAATGTGCTGTGTCTCAGACAAGGAGGGCCAAGAGACAGAGAAGGCCTAGTATTGCTAGACCTCCGATTTTTTTAAAGGTGAATTTTGAATTTATACCTAATACATTTTGATTTTTAAACGAGGTCAAACTAAAGATTCCAAATATATATGATGGGTCACATCATACAAGCTCTATATAATTAAAGAATCACAGATTTCCTGAACTCCGGAAAGACAATCTAGCTAGGGTTCTATCTGAAAAGCAAACATGACTTCCTAAGTTAAGCTCAGATTCTGAGGTAAAGAGAAATGTGGAGCATGTTCAGGCATTCAACAGGTGACTGACTGAAATCCTAACATTCCATCCTAATCTTAGAAGATTTAGACTAAAGTACATCAAGGCTGTATATTGTCACCTTGCTTATTTAACTTATACACAGAGTACGTCGTGAGAAACACTGGGCTGGATGAAGCACAAGCTGGAATCAAGATTTCTGGGAGAAATATCAATAACCTCACATCTGCAGATGGCACCACTCTTAGGGCAGAAAGCGAAGAATTAAAGAGCCTCTTGATGAGGGTGAAAAAGGAGAGTGAAAAAGTTGGCCTAAAACTCAACATTCAGAAAACTAAGATCATGGCATCTGGTGCCATCACTTCATGGCAAATAGATGGGGAAACAGTGGAAACAATGACATACTTTATTTTGGGGGACTCCAAAATTACTGAAGGTAGTGATTTCAGCCATGAAATTAAAAGACACTTGCTCCTTGGAAGAAAAGTTATGACCAACCTAGGTAGCATATTAAAAAGCAGAGACATTTACCTTACCAACAAAGGTCCATCTAGTCAAGGCTATGGTTTTTCCAGTATTCACGTATGGATGTAAGATTTGGACTATCAAGAAAGCTGAGCGCCAAAGAATTGATGCTTTTGAGCTGTGGTGTTGGAGAAGACTCTTGAGAGTCCCTTGGACTGCAAGGAGATCCAACCATTCTATCCTAAAGAAAGTCAGCCCTGAATATTCATTGGAAGGACTGATGCTGAAGCTGAAACTCCAATACTTTGGCCACCTGATGTGAATAACTGACTCATTGGAAAAGACCCTGATGCTGGAAAAGATTGAAGGTGGGAGGAGAAGGGGATGATAGAGGACGAGATGGTTTGATCCATCACTGATTCAATGGACATGACTTTGAGTAAACTCCGGGATTTGGTGATGGACAGGGAGGCCTGGCGTGCTGTAGTCCATGGGGTCACAAAGAGTCAGACATAACTGAGGGACTCAACTGAACTGAACTGAAAAACTTAGCCTGAAGATTTAGACTAAAGGCTGATTATGTGTTAAGGAAATTTGTGATTCACGTGTGTCACAGATACATGTATCAGTGTATCATGGATCTGGGGTTCTGCAAAGAGATCTATCCCATAGAATGGTCAAACTTGTGCAGATGCTGATGTTTTGAAATCCTCTTGAAACCCCTCTTAAGAATAACATTAAGCATAAAAAACTTCCTTAGATATTTGGGTAATAAACAGTCCACCAAAAGCTCAATTAAAAAAATAAATAATTCTGGTGGCTATTCAAACGAATCATTAAAATTCAGAAATGGGACTTTGCTTCAGCACTCAAAATTTATAAATGAGATTACTAGTAAAGTGTTGTTGCTTTTAAAGTGCTTGTCATGTGTGGCTTTAGGAAAACAACTCCTGTGTTGTATTTGTATTCTCAGTACTGCAAAGGAGTGTGTGTAATGTAGATGGTCAAGATCCTACAAATTGCCCAAACAGAAATAGCCACCCAATAATAGTGAATGCTTCTACTATAAGAAAGAGAAAGATACAAGCAACTGAATGAAGTGTTCCAGAGAATAAAAAGGAAAGACAAGAAGCCCTTCTTAAATGCAGAGAAGTAGAGGAAAACAGCAGAATGGGAAAGATTAGAGATCTCTTCAAGAAAGTTAGAGATGCTAAGGGAATATTTCATGTAAGGATGGGCACGATAAAGGCCAAAAATGATAAGGACCTAACAGAAGTAGAGAAAATTAAAGAGGTGACAGGAATACATAGAACTATACAAAAAATGTCTTAATAAGCTGGATAACCACGGTGGTGTGATCAGTCACCTAGAGCCTGGAGTGTGAAGTCGAGTGGGCCTTAGGAAGCATTACTATGAACCAAGCTAGTGGAGGTGATGGAATTCTAGCTGAGCTGTTTAAAATCCTAAAAGATGATGTCATCAAAGTGCTGTACGCATTATGTCGGAAATGTGGAAAACTCAGCAGTGGCCACATGACTGGAAAAGGTCAGTTTTGGTTCCGATCTCAAAGAAAGGCAATGCTAAAGAATCTTCAAAGTACTAGACAGTTGTTCTCATTTCACATGCTAGCAAGATTATGCTCAGAATCCTTCAGTTTAGGCTTCAGCAGGATGTGAACCAGGAATTTCCAGATGTGCAAACTGCATTTAGAAAAGGCAGAGGAACCAGGGATCAAACTGCCAACATTCGTTGGATCATGGAGAAAGCAAGAGAATTCCACAGAAACATCTACTTCTGCTTCATTGACTACATTTAAGCCTTTGACTGTGTGGATTATAACAAACTATGGAAAATTCTTCAAGCGATGGGAATACCAGACTACCTTACCTGTCCTGGGAGAAACCTGAATGAGGGTCAAGAAGCAACAGAATTCGACATGGAACAGTTGACTGGTTCCAAATTGGAAAAGGAGAGCAATGATCTGTTATATTGTCACCCTATTTACTTAACTTCTATGTAGGGTATACATCCGAAGTGCTGGGCTGGATAAAATACAAGTTGGAATCAAGATTGCTTGGAGAAATATCAACAACCTCAGATATGCAGGTGATACCAATCTAATGGCAGAAAGTGAAAATGAACTAAAGAGCCCTTTGATGAGGGTGAAAGAGAAGATTGAAAACGGTAGTTTGAAACTCAACATTAAAAAATAACTAAGATCGTGGTATATGGTCCCATCACTTTATGGCAAACAGAAGGAAAAAAAGTGGAAGAAGTGACAGATTTTCTTTCCTTGGGCTCCAGAATCACTGCAGACGGTGACTGTAGCCATGAAATTTAAGATACTTGCCTCATGAAAGGAAAGTTATGACATTATACAGAGCGAAGTAAGTCAGAAAGAGAAACACCAATACAGTATATTAGCACATATACACAGAATTTAGAAATATCATAACGATGACCCTATATGTGAGACAGCAAAAGAGACACAGATGTAAAGAATAGACTATTGGACTCTGTGGGAGAGGGAGAGGGTGGGATGATTTGAGAGAATAGCATTGAAACATGTATAGTCCAGGTTCGAAGCATGAGACAGGGTGCTCAGGGCTGGTGCACTGGGAACACCCTGAAGGATGGGATGGGGAGGGTCAGGATGGGGAACACACATACACCCGTGGCTGATTCATGTGAATGTATGGCAAAACCACCACAATATGATAAAGTAATTAACCTCCAATTAAAATAAAAAGAAAAAAAAAGAAAGTTATGACAAACTTAGATAGTATATTGAAAAGCAGAGACATCATTTTGCTAACAGGTCTGTATAGTCAAATTGTTAGATATGGAAGTGAGAGTTGGACCATAAAGAAGGCTAAGTGCCAAAGAATTAATGCTTTTAAATTGTGCTAAATAGAGAAGACTCTTGAGAGTTCCTTGCTTGCAAGCAGATCAAACCAGTCAGTCCTAAAAAAATCAACCCTTAATATTCATTGAAAGGACTGATGCTAAAGCTGAAGCTCCAGTACTTTGGCCATCTGATGAGAAGAGCTGACTCATTGAAAAAGACCTTGATGATGGTAAAGATCGAGGAGAGGAGCAGAAGGATGTGGCAAAGGATAAAAAGGTTAGATAGCATCACCGACTCACTGGACGTGAATTTGAGCAAACTCTGAGAAATAGTGGAGGACAGAGGAGCCTGGCGTGCTGTAGTTCATGAGTTCTCAAAGAGTCAGAGTTGACTTTGAACAACAACTACTGTAAAAACATAGTGACGGTATTTTTAAGAGTCACAGATGTAGTCATTCAATTAGCTTATAGGAATAAGCTCCTGTTTTCACAAAGTGAATTATTTTTCAGTTAGATATACATATTCCAGTTGGAGATAGAATATTTGCTTATGGATTTATCCTGAGAATGGCTATATTCTTTCTTTTGATCCTCTATTAACATTTTGTAAGTTAAAGCCCTTTGCAACGAAGTGTAAACACACACATTTCCTTTCAAATACTAATTAATCAAATTATCCAATGTATACAATATGATAGGGTTGCTTAGGGGGTAAATATATATGTTGAGTATAGTCATTGTCTTCTAAAAGTTTAAAGACTGATGATGGAGGGGTTATGAGTGAAAAATAAGTGAAGGTAGTGTGTAGTACACTAGGGAAATTGTGATGAATAAAACATAGAAAAATTGCTCTAATAATTCACAATGGGAAAAGATTGCTACTAAATGGTTACATGGAGGAAGAATTAATGAAATAATTTAGTGAGTTTCTTTAGACTTCCTAAATGACTGTAGCTTCTCATGTTGTTTTTTTAGTCGCTAAGTCGTGTCTGACTTTGTGACCCTGTGGACTGTAGCCCACCAGGCGGGATTTCCCAGACAGGAATTCTGGAGTGGGTTGCCATTTCCTCCTCTGTGTTATCTTCCCAGACCAAGGATCAAACCCATGTCTCCTGCATTGGCAGGCACATTCTTTACCACTGAGCCACCTGGGTAGCCTGTAACTTCTCATGGATATCAGCAAGATGTTCTTCAGGATGGTGGTACCAAAATTCTAGAGAGATGTAACTCATACTTACTAGCCCTTAGGTTTATTATCTATAATCTGTATTAATGTGAACAATGGCAATAATGTTCAACTGAGTACTGTTTCTTATTCAGTATTTAATATTCACTTAGAATTAGGTGACTTGGTAGATGTAAAGTGTCTAGAGCAGGGCCTGATCCTTAATGTTTATTTTTTTCTTTGTTAACTTTTGAGACTGTGCATGTGTTTATATGAAGTATTTATGATGAGAGATTTTTCTCCATATTATACAGAACTAAAGAACTATGTTTTTCAGAGTAAAATTTGTTTCCTCCATTTGACTACCAGTAGGACAAAGGCTTTGACTGTGTGGATCACAATAAACTGTGGAAAATTTTGAAAGAGATGGGAATACCAGACCACCTGACCTGTCTCTTGAGAAATCTGTATGCAGGTCAGGAAGCAACAGTTAAAACTGGACATGGAACAACAGACTGGTTCCAAATAGGAAAAGGAGTATGTCAAGGCTGTATATTGTCATCCTCCTTATTTAACTTACATGCAGAGTACATCATGAGAAATGCTGGGCTGGATGAGGCACAAGCTGGAATCAAGATTTCCAGGAGAAACAGCAATAACCTCAGATATGTAGATGACACCACCCTTATGGCAGAAAGTGAAGAGGATCTAAACAGCCTCTTGATGAAAGTGAAAGAGGAGAGTGAAAAAGTTGGCTTAAAGCTCAACAATCAGAAAACGAAGATCATGGCATCCGGTCCCATCACTTCATGGAAAATAGATGGGGAAACAGTGGAAACAGTGTCAGACTTTATTTTGGGGGCTCCAGAATCCCTGCAGATGGTGATTGTAGCCATGAAATTAGAAGACACTTACTCCTTGGAAGAAAAGTTATGACCAACCTAGATAGTACATTCAAAAGCAGAGACATTACTTTGCCAACTAAGGTCCATCTAGTCAAGGCTATGGTTTTTCCAGTAGTCAGGTATGGATGTGAGAGTTGGACTGTGAAGAAGGCTGAGCACCGAAGAATTGATGCTTTTGAACTGTGGTGCTGGAGAAGACTCTTGAGAGTCCCTTGGACTGCAAGGAGATCCAACCAGTCCATTCTGAAGGAGACCATCCCTGGGATTTCTTTGGAAGGAATGATGCTAAAGCTGAAACTTCAGTACTTTGGCCACCTGATGCAAAGAGTTGACTCACTGGCAAAGACTCTGATGCTGGGAGGGGTTGGGGGCAGGGGGAGAAGGGGACAGCAGAGGATGAGATGGCTGGATGGCATCACGGACTTGATGGACATGAATCTGAGTAAACTCCGGGAGATGGTGATGAACAGGGAGGCCTGGTGTGCTGCAATTCATGAGGTCACAAAGAGTCAGACAGGACTGAGTGACTGAACTGAACTGAGAACACAATATTGTTTGTTCTTCCCAAGCCTACAGATATAGTGATTTCACAGGTCTGGAGAAGGCTCACTTGTCACCACTACATATTGGGACCACAGAAACTCTTTCCAATGTGAATGTGGTTTGTTCTTTTCCTTCATTGCCAAGATTCTTAAGTGAAGGAAATGAAAGAAATACCTTGCAATCATTACAATTTTCCCTCCTGCCCCAAAATAGTACTCTTGAACTCTGGGGACAAGAAAGGATGCTTCTAGACCGTGGATGATCAAATTGGGGTAGAAAATGAATAGAATAGAAAAAGTGTTATGATTCAGCATGCAGTAAGAATTAGTACTATTTCAAGAAACTTTTTAATCAGTTGTGTATATGAGTATATACACATGCACAGTGTATCTACAATAAATCATGATGAAAAGTGAATTTAAAGTTGTAGGTCAAATGAAAAATAATTTGAAAAATTCTTTAACTATTCATGTTTCTGCAACTCTGAGACTCACCCAAGAATACTCCATAGGTCCAGATACAGTTTTGGGAGTGGTTATTCATTGTCTTGCTTTCTTTGATCTCTATACCTACCTGATAACCCAGTTTAGTTCTCCACTTATGGTCTAGAATATAAAAGCAAGTCCCTGTTTGGGAAAAGAAGTGGGAAGAGGGAACTAGATGGTATCTCATATACTCAGACATTTACAGACACAATTCCCGCTTCCACTTGCTGATGTGCAGGCAAGAAAAGAATATCCTCTCTTCTACTTTATGAGATTACAGCTGCAAAAATACTACAAAATGCAATCACTGTTTCATATTACTTCTTAATAGCTTCTCCATTATAACCATTTTATAATAGGGATTTTTTTATTGTATAATTATTTTTTCATAGAAACAATAGCCTTCAATTAGAGTTTGATATGAAACATCCTTATTAAAATACACAAAGAGAATCATGCCTGAGCTCTAGAGAGCCTTGACCCAATCTCTTTGGTAAAGAATAGAAGCCACAAATACAACCAACTCTATTAAACTCTCCAAGAGATGTTTACTAAAGAAATGTTTTATTTTAAGAAATTGATTAATGAAATAATGAAGTCTTTTCAGTTCAGCATGGTTGGAGAGAACCTTGTGAATTTGCATACTTCAAAGATATTCAGTGGAAGTTGGTATAATAGAAAGCGGGGATATAAGTGGGGTTTTTTTTTTTCATTTTGAATAAATGAGCCATGAATTGTGTACTCCTGAGTGTATTGTACACATTTCACACTGTATCTTTCAATAGCATTGTAACATATTTATCATGTTGAGTTGCTATTAAGCCATCTATCAAGAAAGGTATAATTATGGACTGGGTATTATGGAACTATGTCAGAGACATTCAAAAGCACTAGAACTCACATTCATAAAAGACAATAATGTATTTAAGTAAATAAAGGGGCAGTATTAGGAAAACATTTTAATCTACAAAGACTTCTACCTATCTCCTCTATGTTTGTTTTGTTCCTGGTACATTATTTCTTGTCATGTGACTCTAAATTGTTTAAACATCTTTCAAATGTAAAGAATATTCCACAAATCAGAAATACAGCCATTGGGTTAAAAGCATCAAGATAAAATATCATATACTCTCAGAAATATACCCAAGTTATCTAATATTACTTGGTTACATTATATATTGAATATTAATCCATCCAGTGAAATAGATAGTATCTTTCATTAAAATCTGTGATTGGTTTACTGAAGTGCCAAAATATAGATATTTAACCTTAAACATGACTGTTATGTATATAAATGTGTCTGTGTATGAGCCTTATTACTTTTTTTAAAGCAGGTTGCAGTGGGAGGAAAAAATGCAATTTTTGTCTAAAAAACTCTTTCCTGCATTGAAAGGTATCTGCCAGTTTATGGAAGAACACTCATTTATGTGAACATTTATTTCTAGTACTTATAAAGCTCTAACAGCTGCTTTCAGTTCTAATTCTCTAACTATTGAGCACTGCTTTCCTTGCAGTTTTTCCATTTTGGGGTATGAATGAAGCATGAAGTAAAGATTGAGCAAATCTTGTAGTAAGCTGTTAACTTACAATTTAAAGAATTTTTATCAGTTTCTCTGTCATGCTATACTACACCAAATATATGTCATGCTCCAACATTTTTCCTTTTAACCTAATTGCTGGATAGCATTTTCAATATGGAAAATGGATGAATTGGCTATTCTTCATAAGCGTTTTATTGGCCTTTCTCATCTAAAGTATGCTGTATTGTCTTCCCCTCCTTTTTCAGTGTGTGGGTGACAGTAAGTTCAGCTCCAGATGACATCAATGCATTAAAGGCTTATTTTCCTAGCACACAGTGTTTAGAGTTAACGTAGTTCATGTTGCTTCAAGAGCTCAAGGATGTGAGGGCTCTTTTCTAGAAGATCCTGGCAGATTTTTCTCTACCTCTTGTGGCTTAGGTGGTAAAGAATCCGCCTGTAATGTGGGAGACCTGGGTTCGATCCCTGGGTTGAGAAGATCCCCCGGAGAAGGGAAAAGCTACCCACTCCAGTATTCTGGCCTGGAGAATTCCATGGACTGTATGGTCCATGGGGTCACAAAGAGTGGATATGACTGAGCAACTTTCACTTCACTTGTTACTGGTTGAATTGTATCACCTGAATATTTGTATGTTGAAGCTCTAATCCTTAGGACCTCAGAACATGACCTTATTTGGACACAGGGTCATTGCAGTTATCATTTTTGAAGATGAGATCTTCAGAGTGGACCCTAATCCATTATGACTGTATCCTTATTAAGGGGCAGGGGGGATGCGTGTTAGAATTCAGGCATAAAGACGCACACGGAGGGAAGATGTGATAAAGAGACAGGGAGAAGGTGGCCAGCTGCAAGCCAAGGAGGGTGGGCCTGGAACTCATTTTAGGACCTCCGAAGAATTCAGCCCTGCCCACACCCTGATTTCAAAATCCTACTCTCCAGACTGTGAGATAAGTTAAGTTCTGTTTCTTAAACAACCCAGTTTGTACCCTTTTGTCATTGTTCCTGGTCTCACAAATAATCCCCGCTGTCTGCCCTGCTCCCCAGTCAGAAACTACAGAGATCTGGAAAGGCAACATATCTGGTACTTTTCATATCTCAGGTGAAAGGCAGGTTCTGTTGGCAGGGAAAACAGTTACGGAAGAACTGTTGAGTAGACAGCCAACAGTATCTGCCACAGCTAATTTTTTCATGTGGAGCACATGTCTGGCATTCAGATATTTGTTAAGGAAATAAATTATCTTATTGAAATTTTTCGCCTTTCCTGACTTTGGAAGAATATTAATGAAATTGTATTTGAATCATTTCTTGCCTTGTTTTCTAGCATTTTCTAGCTGTAAGCCACCAATACCAAAATCAGTGGTGATGTCCCACTGCTACAAAGTGTTTCTTTCCATCTTAAATTTCCTTCCCTGTGGAATAATAGGGCTTGTTATAGATCTCGTATCATTGGTGGCATATATATTTTTTTTCTTTCTCTGACTTGCACTATACGTCCTTCTGTTTGGGTTGGGTATCTCTTTTAAGTACACTGAAAATTCCTTTCTAGATCCACTGCCTCTTAAATTCTTCCTTAAATAGCACTACCATCCTAACTCCCTTTTGGATAGACCTTCATTTCCTCCTGTATTGTGCTGTGTAGCTATGGTACAAGTCTGCAAGGGGAAATGGGGAATATGCTTTCCTTTTCTGTGTGTATTTCAGGAGTAACATTACAGTCTTTTAGGATTTTCATTTCTTCTAGTAAAAGTAATGCAACTGCCTGCAATCCTTTGTCTGTTTCTCTCTGTCATTCTTCATAAAAATTGTATAGAGTATGACCATTAGAATTGATTTGCCACAGTTTGATCTTTTAGTGATATTACCTTAGGAGCTCATAAAGCTTGTACTTACATTCAAAGGCACTTATTCCTTGTAGCCTCTGGGTGTTTGGGGGAAAAACACACCTCAGGATTGGATTTTTCGACTTATTAGTCCCGTTCGGAAATGTTATATGCCCTTTATTTTAGGTTGTAAACTTAAAATGGAGCTTGGAAGCCAGGCCAACATATCAAAAAAAATGCCCCTGTCACAAAAAGTAAAGTTTAGCATCAATCTAAATGTTACATTGGATCCCTTTAGTTAGGCATGAAGCCCCCTTCTGCTTTCAGTCAAACTGCTTTCTGCTGGTTATGTGTGAATAGTCAAGGTTTTGTCCTTTGGAGGATCAAAATTAGCTTTGAAGAAATTGTTGGATAATTTCCTTTAGGTTAATGAAGACCTCAGAATATTTTTCCTTTTAAGCTTATATTGCTAGCGGGAGACTAGAATATTGTAACCCAGCATCTCTCATCACCGATTTCATCCCGGGGAAACAAGATTGAGTGGCCTTTGTCTCTTTTCTGAATGTAAAGCATGAACCAACCTGTCATGTTTGATTATTATTTGCACTTACATTTTAGGAGTCATTGGAGACTCTGGAGTGGCTGCTGGTGGTCTGAAATGCCTTTAGGAGCCTTAAATTTCAAAAGTGCCTGGTATGTGCCTCAGAGGCTTGTAACTCTAGTGTGTCATCAGGAAATGTTGTGTGCTCAGTTGCTCAGTCGTGTCCAAAAACTCTTTGTGACCCTATGGACTGTAACCTGCCAGGCTACTCTGTCCATGAGATTTCCCAGACAAAACTAGTGGAGTGGGTTGCCATTTCCTTCTCCAGCAGATCTTTCCGACCCAATGATCGAACCCATGTCTCCTGCATTGCAGACAGCTTCTTTACCACTAGCACCACCTGGGAAGACTATCATCAGGAAATACTGAAGTTGCCAAAGCAAGTTGATGGTTAGTTTTCACCTTTGACCCTATTTAGAACAGTGTAGTTAAATGGAAAGAGAAACAAACCAAGAATATGATCATCGGGCTGTGATCCCAGGTTTCTCAGCCAAAAACTGTGTCACCGGGCTGTGATCCCAGGTTTCTCAGCCAATAACTGTGTTACCGTAGTTAGTTATTTACCCTCTCTGGGTCTCATTTCGTCTAGAGAAGCTAAACAACTATAAGGTGAGAATATAAGCTCTGGAATTAAAACCTTAACTTTTATCATTCACCAGCTGTAAAATAATACCTGTCTTATGTTGAGTTATTACGAGAATTTCTTCATCTTAATCATCCGTTCAGCAGACAGATATTGAATAGCTGCCATGCTCTAGGAGTTGGAGGAGCAGCAATGAATTAGATACAAGATAAACGGCAAGCACTTATATAAATGTGTCTAATATTTATAGATAGTGAGATACACAGCTGATGTCTGTGACTGGTGGAAGTGAGGGGTGAGTCATGACATAGTTGGGGGAGGGGCAGTCTTATTTAAGTTGAGAAGATGACATTTATGCTCTGTTCTGAATGACAAAAGGAAACCAGAACACAAGAATAAGAAGGAAGGTCACCCCAAAGTTCAGGGTGTCTGAGAGACAAAGACAAGGATGATAGTGTAGCTGGACCTCATAAAGTAGGCAATGGGGCAGATGCAGCCTGGGAATAAGGGAGACAGGCTTGTAAATGTCTGAGTACAGTGCCTGGCTCATAAATGTTAGCAAATTAGCTATTGTCACCCCTCTTTCAAAAGGCTCTCAGAAAGAAATGCTTTTAATTATTTAATACTGTCACCTTAAATTAATAGCAGTCTCTGGAGCAGAATTAGAACATCATTTGGGATTTTGACTTTTACGAAATTACGATGTTTGTGTGTTCATTGTGGTCACTTGTAGGAAAATTAAAAAAAAAAAAACCTCTATTTATCTTTCTTTAGCAGGATGTCCTTGTTGGTTATCTTTTTAAATATAGCAGTGTGTACATATCAATCCCAAACTCCCAATCTATTCTTACCCCTCTTCACCCTAGTAACTGTAAGTCGATTCTCTAAAAACACCTGTCTTTTTCATTGAAATCACCCTTTTATGCATACTCAATTTTCCTTTTGTTGGTTTCCTTCCCCAACTTACCTGTTGGTTTCAAACGTAACTATTATGTTAATATAGTATTGCTTTCAAGCCCTGCAAACATCAGTTGGTTAGGACAACACGGCTATACCATTTCCTAAATGAGTAAAATATATGCCAGTCAAAATATTCAGAAGCCATTGCTCTAGAAAAAATACTATGAAAAAAATCTAATTTTTTTGTAAATATTTACAGGCAGACATTGTAACAGACAGAAATATATTCAAATTTCTAAGACAGTAAATATTATTAATGATACACTTTTTTTTTTTTTTTTACTTTTATGCAATAAACTGAGGGGGAAGATTCAAGAAAATGACAGCATTGACTCTTTTAATTAAGAACTATTTGTTTAGTACCTGTTTCAAAATCCCTTTCTTCTGGAGATTGTCCAAAGGAAAAGTAAGACTTTTTCCCCCTTGTGACATTTTCCCCTTATATGTAAATAAAAACCAGGGACTTCCGAGGATAACCCACGACTTTCTTAAATCCTGTGGGCCATAGTAAGGGTTAACTGTGGTGACGTTTTCAGTGGAAGAGGGCTCAGGGTTAGCCAGAGTTTGAAGTTTGACTGCACAGTCCCCAGAATGCCATTTCTATCGTCAGTTGCACATTCTGAACAGCTGTGTGTACTTTCCTGTCTCATATACCCACTTTTGGACTCAACACTTCTCTTCTGTACATTGGGAA
Organism: Nanger dama; assembly: GCA_917880005.1. NCBI lineage: Eukaryota > Metazoa > Chordata > Mammalia > Artiodactyla > Bovidae > Nanger > Nanger dama. The sequence continues at coordinate 33,670,316 of CAKJTW010000016.1, read as the reverse complement.
TAATGACAGTGCTTACCTCACAAAACGTTGTGAAAGTTAAAGAACAGATGTGGACACATAAAATTCACATGGTGGCTTTCACTTTGTCATCATCTTAGTGATTATTTTCAGTAGTGTGTTATTTTACGATCCCTGTTAATATGGGAAAATTTTTTGTTAATGTTATAATGCTATTACTTTTTAGGTAGCCTGAATTGTTTCTAGGCTTTTTGAATGCTTTTCCACTTAATTTTCTTTGTCCTCTCTTCAGAGGTTCTCTTTGTCTCCTAGTCTGGTTATTTATTTCTTTTTTTTTCTGCAGTTTTACTGAGCATTTCAAGATAGGAGTAAGGAGGTTGGTTGTGTTTTTATTTTTTCCTGTGAATGTGTTTGTTTTCGGAATGCTCTGCCGATGATTATACAATTGCAGTGACATAAGCTGGTAGTGATGGCATTCTTTCTTTCTTTTTTTTTTAAATTTATTTATTTATTTATTTATTTATTAAATTACAATACTGTATTTGTTTTGCCATACATTGACACGGATCAGCCAGAGGTGAACACAATCTCCCAATGCCGAAGCCCCCTCCTTTTAAATTCGTCATACAAAGACACAGGTTTCTAGTTGGGTATATGTAGAAATTCTCAGAAAGTTCAAGTTCTCTTAACAAAAGTAAAAGCACTTTTTAAAGGACACTTGTTCAGTGTTGTATCCTTCTTTTCAATTTGCTAGTAATCAAATGGAAATCCTACCAAATATTGAGCGTTTTGAGGTCGGAATGCAAAATAACATTGTCAACACTCAGATTTGCATGCATGGCAAGTATTATGAGAAAGACAATACTCAGGGATTCAAGTGGTTTTGAATACAGCTTTAGTTTTGTAAAGAGGCTTATGACAGAAAGACTTCCTAGACCAGGTAATTCACCAATGATAATTTAGGTAGAATTTATATTATAAAAAGTGATTACTACAGCCTTATTTATTCTTTTAAGTAGTCTTATTAATATGGCAGTGGTTTCGCTAGTAATCTTCATTTTCTTAGAAGTGTTACTAGGTTGCAAGGACAGCTTCAGTGATGCCTTGTACACAAAGCAGTGCCTACAGAGCATCTTTGTGGATAACGGAAGAAGCAGTGTCAGCTTCCCTTTTTTAAAAATCAGCACTAGAGACACTGGTTGGGTGCTTTTTTTCTTTAATTCTAGAGTGCAGCTGATACAGTACCTTTTACTTATTATGATTATTTTTTGGATGTCTTCTATCCATATAGGTGAGCTGCTCTTACAGGGCCCAGTGTTTGTCAAAGAACCCAGCAACAGCATTTTTCCTGTTGGCTCAGAGGATAAAAAAATAACTTTAAATTGTGAAGCACGAGGCAATCCTTCACCTCATTACAGGTACAGTGGAAAGTTTGAAAATCCATATTTAAAAAAAAAAGCAATTTGGCAACTATGAACTTATTTTTTTGCTTAAGTATACTTATGCTACCAGTAAGTTATAATACATGAAGCTATAGTCAACAGTCATACCTAAACATTTGAGTCCATTTTTGTATGTTTGATTGATTGTTTACTTTACGGTAAGAATTATTGATTAAAGAAAACATGATAGAGTCTCTTAAATAAGCAATGTCTTTTCATTGATTTGTGGTAGAAATTAATGTATAAACTTGGATTTACATGTAGTTTTGGGGAACACATCCATTGTAGGGATGAAATTAAATATGTTGTAAAAGTATGTAGCAATCACAGTTTTAGAGAAAGGTAACAGCATCTATCCTTTTTCCTTTATTATTTTACTGAGTATGTGTTAGAAGGTTCATACAGTATAGAAGAATAAAATACATTCCTCCTAAAGCCATACTAACTATTCTTTTTTTTACCCATTATTAAAAATATTTTATTTGTTATGATTTCTTAATGAATATTTCTAGGTTTATTGCATCTAACTCAGTATTTTATTTTTTATTTTTAATTTTTATTTATTTATTTATGTTTTTAATTACAATACTGTATTTGTTTTGCCACACATTGACATGAATCAGCCACAGGTGAACACGATCTCCCAATGCTGAAGCCCCCTCCCACCTCCCACCCCACATCATCTCCCTGAATCATCCTGTGCACCAGCCCCATGCATCCTGCATCCTGCATTGAACATAGACTGGCGCTTTGTTTCTTACAAGAAAGTATACATGTTTCAATGCCATTCTCCCAAACCATCCCACCCTTTCCCTCTCCCTCAGAGTCCAAAAGTCCGTTCTATACCTCTGTGTCTCTTTTCTACTCAGCCCTTAAAAAGAATAAATTTGACTCAGTTCTAATGAGATGGATGAAATTGGAACCGATTATACAGAGTGAAGTAAGCCAGAAAGAAAAACACCAATACAGTATACTGACTCATATATATGGAATTTAGAAGACAGTAATGATGACCCTAATGTGTGACAATAAAGTCATACTAACTATTCTTGAAGAGAAAATAAATTTTATTGTATTTTTCTCATGTGAAAGTATACATTTTTCAAATAATATAAATAATAACTTGTTCACTAGAAACCTTCCAATGACACAGAAAGGTATAAGGAAAAAGAAAGAAAAAAAACTGAACTCCCATCACCTTAAGATAAAAATATAATATTTGGTGAGGTGACGATAGTTTATTTGGATGTGATGGGTATATACTTTATTAAATAATACAGGATTAACGATTTTTACTTTTAGGGTTCTCAAGGGACCCACATTAATGAAGAGATGAATTATTTATAAACAGGATATGCTGCTTTTATTTAAATGGTTATGAGAAAGTGCCTGAGGCACCTTGAAAAGAGCGTGCTCTTTTGAGTACTGCAAGCATTTGTCTCAAACTCCCTGTTTGCAATCAACTTCGCTAGGCAAAACCTTTTCTATAACCTGAAGAACAAGCAGACTTCAGCCTTATTTAATGAAATTCTTAGTGTTTTGACTAGTGATGTAGATCTTATTGAACACTTATTGATCTCTTAACCCATGTTGATAATAGGAGCCAACAATCATTGTTAACTTGGGTCAACCTTAGGTTAGAAGGTTCAGTTCAGTTCAGTTCATTCAGTCGCTCAGTCGTGTCCGACTCTTTGCGACCGCATGATTTGCAGCGCTGCAGGCCTCTGTCCATCACCAACTCCCGGAGTTCACTCAGACTCACGTCCATCGAGTCGGTGATACCATCCAGCCATCTCATTGTCGTCCCCTTCTCCTCCTGCCCCCAATCCCTCCCAGCATCAGAGTCTTTTCCAGTGAGTCAACTCTTTGCATAAGGTGGCCAAAGTACTGGAGTTTCAGCTTTAGCATCATTCCTTCCAAAGAACACCCAGGACTGATCTCCTTCAGAATGGACTGGTTGGATCTCCTTGCAGTCCAAGGGACTCTCAAGAGTCTTCTCCAACACCACAGCTCAAAAGCATCAGTTCTTCAGTACTCAGCTTTCTTCACAGTCCAACTCTCACATCCATACATGACCACAGGAAAAACCATAGCCTTGACTAGACGGACCTTAGTCGGCAAAGTAATGTCTCTGCTTTTGAATGTACTATCTAGGTTGGTCATAACTTTCCTTCCAAGGAGTAAGCGTCTTTTAATTTCATGGCTGCAGTCACCATCTGCAGGGATTTTGGAGCCCCCCAAATAAAGTCTGCCACTGTTTCCACTGTTTCCCCATCTATTTCCCATGAAGTGATGGGACCAGATGCCAGGATGTTAGTTTTCTGAATATTGAGCTTTAAGCCAACTTTTTCACTCTCCTCTTTCACTTTCATCAAGAGGCGTTTTAGTTCCTATTCGCTTTCTGCCATAAGGGTGGTGTCATCTGCATATCTCAGGATACTGATATTTCTCCTGGCAATCTTGATTCCAGCTTGTGCTTCCTCCAGGCCAGCATTTCTCATGATGTACTTTGTGTATAAGTTAAGGAGGGTGACAATATACAGCCTTGCCATACTCCTTTGCCTGTTTGTAACTACTCTGTTGTTCCATGTCCAGGTCTAACTGTTGCTATCTGACCTGCATACAGATTTCTCAAGAGGCAGGTCAGATGGTCTGGTATTCCCATCTCTCTCAGAATCTTCCACAGTTTATTGGATCCACACAGTCAAAGGCTTTGGCATCATCAATAAAGCAGAAATACATGTTTTTCTGGAACTCTCTTGCTTTTTCCATAATCCAGCGGATGTTGGCAATTTGATCTCTGGTTCCTTTGCCTTTTCTAAAACCAGCTTGAACATCAGGAAGTTCATGGTTCACATATTGCAGAAGCCTGGCTTGAAGAATTTTGAGCATTACTTTATTAGTGTGTGAGATGAGTGCAATTGGGTGGTAGTTTGAGCATTCTTTGGCATTGTCTTTCTTTGGGATTGGAATGAAAACTGATCTTTTCTAGTCCTATGGCCACTGCTGAGTTTTCCAAATTTGCTGGCATATTGAGTGTAGCACTTTCACAGCATCATCTTTCAGGATTTGAAACAGCTCAACTGGAATTCCATCACCTCCACTAGCTTTGTTTGTATTGATGCTTTCTAAGGCCCACTTGACTTCTCATTCCAGGATGTCTGGCTCTAGGTGAGTGATCACACCATCGTGATTATCTTGGTCATGATCTTTTTTATACAGTTCTTCTATGTAATCTTGCCACCTCTTCTTAGTATCTTCTGCTTCTGTTAGGTCCATACCATTTCTGTCCTTTATCGAGCCCATCTTTGCATGAAATGTTCCCTTGGTATCTCTAATTTTCTTGAAGAAATCTCTATCTAGTCTTTCCCATTCTGTTGTTTTCCTCTATTTCTTTGCATTGATCTCTGAGGAAGGCTTTCTTTTCTCTTCTTGCTATTCTTTGGAACTCTGCATTCAGATGCTTATATCTTTCCTTTTCTCCTATGCTTTTTGCTTCTCTTCTTTTCACAGCTATTTGTAAGGCTTCCCCAGACAGCCATTTTGCTTTTTGCATTTCTTTTTCATGGGGATGGTCTTGATCCCTGTCTCCTGTACAATGTCATGAACCTCAGTCCATAGTTCATCAGGCACTCTATTAGATCTAGTCCCTTAAATCTATTTCTCACTTCCACTGTATAATAATAAGGGATTTGATTTAGGTGATAACTGAATGGTCTAGTGGTTTTCCCTACTTTCTAACGTAGACCTTTGTACTTTACTTTTGTACTTGCAAGTAAAGGTCAGTTTCTCTAAACAGTATTCAACAGCACATATATTGAGAACCTGTTGAGTATTTTCTACACAATAATTGTAATGATCTTGGTTACTGGTCAGAATTGGCTGAGGTGATAGAAGATTTTCTTCTCTCTGCCTCTTCCTTAACCTATAGAAATAAGAAAAAATGATTGAAATCAAACAAAAAGCTATTTTATGAGTTTCTTCAGTTAATCAGACACAGTACATGCAACAGGTGGAAATATTTCTTCTTTGGAGGGAAGATGAACAGATCCACTTAATAGGAAATTATCCTGGAAATATTTTCACCAGCGTTTTTGTAGGACATTCTAACACTTTCTAAATGCATCTGTTTGTTTCTCCCTGAAATGGAAGATTATCCTTTTAGATATGACTGTAAATATTTAAAGAATCCATGTGAATGACTCATGTGTGGGCTGTTTTTTTTTTTTTTTTGATTGTCAGTAAAGTTATTTCCTGGCATTTTATCTTGTGAATAATTTGGTGATGAATGTGTTCAGCTGAAAACTTGTCAAAATATAACATATAGTCACATAGGATTTTATTTCTAAATGAATAAATTAATTATGTTGGTAAAGTTTAATCAAACAGCAAGAAGTCTTGAGCTTAGGAATTCAGAAATATCTTTTTGTTGTGTTTATTTATGAGATACTTATTTTAATGCCAGTGTATTACAATTAGAGTAAATACAATTAAAGTACCACGTATTTACAAAATACTATTGTATAGACATGATATATGTGTTTAAATACTGATAACATACATAAAATGTTGATAAAGTTCTGCCATTTTCACAGTACTTTTTATGTTTTATTAAATGCCCTGAGATACTATATGTTGCATTTTAAAACAAATCTGTACCTGAAAATAGGAGATATGTGACTGAAATTAATTAATCAGTTTTAGGTTTGATAAATGAAAAAATTTACATGCTAGGTATTATTTTAAAATAGTTGGTATATAGGCAAATAGCAAACACTTTCATTATAGCTCTAAAGATACTCTGAAGGTAAGACTTCTGAGCAGTATAAAATTTCACTTTAGAGTTATTAGAAATTGAGACCTGGAAAAAGCATGAGGAAACCTCTTTTCACTGTGAAAATATTAGGTTTTCCTATAATAAGCAATGATTCCTTATTATCCATGTTATCTGAATCAGTAATTATGCCAATGAGTAGATGAGATTATAGAGTACAGTGGGTTGTAATTATAACCTCATCTATTTAGACAACACCTTCACTTATGGCCTGATTTTTCTCCTAGTTTCTGATTTTAATAGTCAACCAGGTAATATCCTGCATTATTCCTTTACCTGTTACAGAAGAAAATAAACTTGCTGGTTCTTATTTTCTGCTGTCCTTTAAAAATTATGAATAAATAGTGCAAATAGGTAATGACTTTGAAAGTGAAAGACAGTGTTAGTTGCTCAGTCGTGTCCAACTCTTTGCCATCCTATGGACTGTAGCCTACCAGGCTCGTCTGCCCATCAAATTCTCCAGGCAGGCATACTGGAGTGGATAGCCATTTCATTCTCCAGGGGATCTTCCCAGTCCAGGGACTGAACCCGGGTCTTCTGAATTGCAGGCAGATTTTTCACCATCTGAGCCATCTGACATGGGGAATATATATATTTTTACATTAATTTAGAGGAAGGATTTGTTTTTGTAAGTATTTATAATACGAGCACAAAGATAAGAAAGAGAAAAGGGAGGGAGGGAGGAAAGAATGAGGGAAGGGAGGAAGGGAGGGGTAAAGAAAGATATCAAGGAGGAAATTAACAGTTCATTTGAAAATGTAAATTAAAAGCAACTCAAACACATTCTCTAAGACTCAGAGTAAAGTCTAAGAGTCTTGGAATATCCTTTTGAAAGCCCAGATCCTGTCTTGTGGACTGAGGCAAACTTTTCTGATGAGAGATCTTGTCTTTGTTATTATACCATTGGGTAAAAAGAACTCTTAATTGGCCATATTAGAAATCTAAAAGTTCAGAAATTCTCAAGAGAAATTACCCATCTTAGGGTTTAGTTGAGAGTTTTATTTTTTCTTTTGCCTCTTCCTGCCTGAGCCCCAAAGCTTGTATTTAAAGGTTAATTAGTATTCATTCTGGTCATAATTGCTGATGATGCTGAAAGAGGTTGCCCTGAGGAAGTATTAGTAACATTTTTTTAAAATGGGAAGGATTTTCTCTAACTTCGCATAGGGTTAAATATGCCCATCATTTGCTAAGATGAAGACCCCAAATAGGAAGTTCCCTGGTCACTTCAACTGGACTGACCAGGGTATAATATGCAAATGTCAGTGGGGACCAGGCAAGTAACAAATTAAAAGAGGCAGCCCTTAATAACATATAGACACATCGAATCATGACAAGAGACTGTCCCACATTTAGCCAGGAGTCCATCCAGTGGTCGTGATTGCTTCTGAGCACCGGCCAGTTGTTATCATCCAGGAATCCTGGTCCACTACTACAAAACTTTTTCAAGAGATGTTTAAAATTGAGAAAAAAATTTTTTGAACCTCTGTATTTCTATTGTTGACTCTCACTTTTTAAACATAGTAAAGGCCAAAGATGATAAGCCTTAAATGTGAATGTGGGCCATGTGGGTTTTTGTTTACAACATTTAGTCTGGCTCAGGACTTAACAGGTTGTGCCGTTGAGTATGGTAGCCAGAAGCCAAATGTGTCAGAGTATGTTTAAATCAGTTCAACTAAGAATTCAGTTCCTCAGTCATAGCAGCCTCGTTTCAAGTGCTCAGTAGCCACACGTAGCTAGTAGCTACTGTATTGGACACACAAATGCACATTTCTGTGCTTGCAGGAAGTTCTGCTGGACAGCAGTGCTCTACTTTGATCCTTGTTGGATCCACAGCTTTTCTATAAATGTTCTGTTTTATTCTCAGCACAAGGAAGCAACCAGAATATAATTCTCTTCCCGCTTTATATAATAAGTAGCAGAGACATTACTTTGCCAACTAAGGTCCATCTAGTCAAGGCTATGGTTTTTCCTGTGGTCATGTATGGATGTGAGAGTTGGACTGTGAAGAAAGCTGAGTGCTGAAGAATTGATGCTTTTGAACTGTGGTGTTGGAGAAGACTCTTGAGAGTCCCTTGGACTGCAAGGAGATCCAACCAGTCCATTCTGAAGGAGACCAGCCCTGGGATTTTTTTGGAAGGAATGATGCTCAAGCTGAAACTCCAGTACTTTGGCCACCTCATGTGAAGAGTTGACTCATTGGAAAAGACTCTGATGCTGGGAGGGATTGGGGGCGGAGGAGAAGGGGACGACAGAATGGCTGGATGGCATCACTGACTCAATGGACATGAGTCTGAGTGAACTCCGGGAGTTGGTGATGGACAGGGAGGCCTGACGTGCTGTAGTTCATGGGGTTGCAGAGTCAGACACGACTGAGCAACTGAACTGACTGAACTGACTGAAGCAATTTTAATGAAGTACAGAGGACTCTTGGATATACACATTGTAAGAACTACATAGCACTGCAAAATGCAGATTTTCAGGCATTAGTTTCTTTTAAGTAGCATTTGCTGTAATGGACAAAGCTTCCATGTGTTTAATTTATTGGAATTCTACTAACTGCATCCAGTATAAGAAAAAGTAATAATAATGGACTAATTTCTACCCATCATATATCCAGGGAGTAAATGTATTTACTTGTTATCTAAAAACATACATCCTTGCAGACTCACAAATGTAATACTGTACATGGGACCACATACAGTTTATAGGGTAGAGCATACATAGCATATGTATTATATATAGTATTTCATATATTATATTAATGCAATATGACTGCATTTAGTGTATCTTTGATTATATGCAGTTTATCCCTTTATTCTTCTAAAGTCTCTTGGTCCTAAAGAGATACAGTGCATTCTGTCAGGTTACTAGGCTCAATTCTCTGTTTATCCTCAAGCTCAACTTCCCTTGGCATCCCAGCTTCTCTAGCTGATGAGCTCTGGTCCCAAAACCCACCGTCAATTTTACTAAGAGCAATGAAATGTTTCAGTACAGTTCAGTTCAGTTGCTCAGCCATGTCCAACTCTGCAACCCTATGAATCGCAGCACGCCAGGCCTCCTTGTCCATCACCAACTCCCGGAGTTCACTCAGACTCACATCCATAGAGTCAGTGATGCCATCCAGCCATCTCATCCTCTGTCGTCCCCTTCCCCGCCTGCCCCCAATCCCTCCCAGCATCAGAGTCTTTTCCAATGAGGCAACTCTTCACATGAGGTGGCCAAAGTACTGGAGTTTCAGCTTCAGCATCATTCCCTCCAAAGAAATCCCAGGGCTGATCTCTTATAGGATAGACTGGTGGGATCTCCTTGCAGTCCAAAGGACTCTTAAGAGTCTTCTCCAACACCGCAGTTCAAAAGCATCAATTCTTCGGTGCTCAGCTTTCTTCACAGTCCACCTCTCACATTCATACATGAACACTGGAAAAACCATAGCTTTGACTAGATGGACCTTAGTCGGCAAAGTAATGCCTCTGCTTTTGAATATGCTATCTAGGTTGGTCATAACTTTTCTTCCAAGGAGTAAGCATCTTTTAATTTCATGGCTGCAGTCACCATGTGCAGTGATTTTGGAGCCCCCAAAATAAAGTCTGACACTGTTTCCACTGTTTCCCCATCTATTTCCCATGAAGTGATGGGACCAGATGCCATGATCTTCGTTTTCTGGATGTTGAGCTTTAAGCCAACTTTTTCACTCTCCTCTTTCACTTTCATCAAGAGGCTTTTAGTTCCTCTTCTCTTTCTGCCGTAAGGGTGGTGTCATCTGCATATCTGAGGTTATTGTTGTTTTTCCTGGCAATCTTGATTCCAGATTGTGCTTCCTCTAGCCCAGCGTCTCTCATGATGTACTCTGCATATAAGTTAAATAAGCAGGGTGACAATATACAGCCTTGATATACTCCTTTATATGGTAGAAATGATTGCAAACAGTAAGTAGGAAGAATTTCTGTGGTGCCTGATGGCAAGTAGAGGTAGGCATTTTAAACTTGACTATGCTACTATCTCTCCCATGAAGCCTCCTCGATACCCTCAGAGCTGGAGTCCGTGTTCCCCACATGCACTGCCTATTGTACCTGTGCCTTCCTGGATTATGAAATTTACTAAAATGAAATATACTTGCCTGGTTGAATGTAATTCCCTTAAGGGGAAGACAGTTCTTTCTTCATCCTTCATTCAAAATGCTTAGCAAATAGTGAAAGCGAAATGGGTGGCATGAATGAAGAAATGGGATGAAGTTAGCTGGGAGGAAACAGAGACAGTTTGGGGTTAGGTTTTATTTCAGGAATCAAGAGTGTCATGAAGCATCACTGGAACAGAAGCCATCTATAGATTCTTCTATAGGATATTCTTAAATTTGGATTGAGCCCTTCTTTATGGCTCTATTTTAAGACAGATTGTCCTTGAATTGGCAAAGATGACTGCCTAGGTCTACTTATATCCTCCACAGAATATTAACTGGAAGAAGAGGAAATCTTTCCTATTAGTGTTACCAAAAGCTCTGAATGGTGTCAGAAAAACATAAAATAAAAACACAGCTAATACTGTCAGTCGTCAGAACCCAGGAGAAATGTAGAGGTTAGATTTTAGATATTAAAGATGGTAGCTGAAAAATTAACATATTTTTGTTGTTGAGTTTTTGTCATGAGGCAGGAAGGAAGGAAAACACATACTGATCAAACACTAGTTAAGTCAACTGGATCACAGTTGTATTCCCAACTAATCTCTAAGGCCTGAAATGAGGAATAGTCCCAGAGGCCATGCCTGGGTCCTGGGAGGTGTGGCCTCTCCAGAGGAGAATGAGAACAATGCTGCCAGTAAAAGCTGAAATGGAAACAGAGATGGCAGAAAGAGCAGTCATCTTCTTTGATTCTTCTCAGAATAATATAAAGATAATCACTAGTCAATCTGAGCTAGGCTTTACCTATATAAACTGAAGAGTTAAATTGTTTTTAATCCCAGTGTAGGTTTTATGTCTTTTTTATTATATATGATTAAAATTTATCAATGAGTGGGCATCTCTGTCATGAAACACATTTTAGAAACTTGATTTTAAAAAACACAGCATCACAATTTAACTCATTTGTATCTTCACTAATTATTGCTGAAGCCTAACTAGTTATTTTTGGATAAAGTATTGAATATGCAAATTCAGGCATTCATTCTTTCAAGGGCTGCAATTATTCTCATCACTTCAGTAAACATATTAACAAACATTGCATTTGAACACAAATGCATTTGCTTATTAACTTGAAAGCTGCATCCAAAACCACAAATTGCTTCTGTGATTAAATTCCTAATTTTCCTGTCAAACCCTAAATAAAATATTGCCTGTTGATTTAACAAGTGTTTAATGTGGGCATATTTTCAAAACTCAGCCCCAGCTTCTTAAAGAATTTAGAAAGTTATTTTGCCTTTTTCTTGGTTTTTCATCAAAGTCTAATATGTAGCATTTGTTTTTCTCTGGAATATTCTTTATGTTTCCATTTTTCCTGACCAAACTTTATAAGTTAGTGTAGATACCCTGAAGGATAATACAATCAACCATGAGATGAATTACATCCTGAGATTATTTTGAAACTACCTGATTGTCACTCAATTTATTGTCACTGAATTTTGTTAGTTTCAATTTCAAAGGGTGATATTCTCTAACTTTTATTACAGAGTTTTAGTGGAAGATCCAAGTTAGGATTTAGTGCCTTAAATTAAACTGACAACAAGAAACATCTATGTTTATCTTCATGATTCTCATTCCATACTAGTGTGGTTTTGTGTAAAAAGGTTGCCATATCCAATAATAACTAGTATGGTAAATAAATAATGACTAGATGGTAGTGAAAATAATTATACATTCATTCCCTGTCTTTGAGATATTTATTGATAATATGTATGACCACAGTGAGAGGGATGACTGTATGAGGCTAGGATGGCTAGGTTAGAGGGTAAAATAAGATTACTTCATTCAGGAAACTTCTGTGAGCACCTAGTATGCTCACCTGCCTGTTACGACTGATGGAAGGAATTCAGCAGTGATTGATAGCGTGACTATATGGTTTGAAAATACCTTTCAACACTTAGAATCTAGGCTTTTTATGTTAATTTAACTCATTGTTACATAAACTTATGTTTGCACACGAACATATACAGAATCTTACACATAGTTTGTTCTCTGTATTGGAAGGCAGTGATTCATATACTCCCCATGATTGATGATTATGTTATTTCTTAGAAGTCACAATTACTGTTTCCATCATTTAAAACTGATAACTGCCAGTTGAAATATCCCCACCTTATACTTTATACTTAAGATTCAAAAACCATTAACCCAAGGGCCTGTACAATATCTTAAAGAAATTGTAGGCCAGTAACAGCTTCCTGTGGTATAGAGTGTGTAACTGAAATTTAGAAATGGACCGATCTAATCCATGCTACCTCAGGTCAGCTGGCAGAGTAAGTGGCCCAGGACCACTTCTGGAACTGCAACTTCTTCTAGAATCCGAACCTCGAGTTATTGACCTAGAAACAAATTCACATATAAGCTCCACACCAAGCAGTTAAGGGGGTTGAGAGCCTATTGCTTGAGAATCAGAGTTGTGAAATATGAAAATTAAATCATTTCTCACTTGTGGATTCTAAAAGCAAATCCTGATTCATGTAGAATGAGCGTTTGAACACTGAAAGCTGACAGTGATCTTACAAGATCATTCAAGAGTGTTACAAGATGATGATTATGCAAAGGTGCTTAATCTTGTGACATTTACCACTGAACTAAAGCTACAAGGTTAGTCTGCTCCTAGAGCACAGTGTAAATGTTAGATGATTGAAATGCTAGTGTACATCACCCCAAGAGCCCCAGAGCTGTCTTCTCTTGCTCTAAATCACTGCATGAAGCTTTTCGGAATGAAATTGGAATATGCAGATTTTACTTTTATGAAGTTTTAAACGATTTCCATATTTCAAAAGTATTTCATTCTGAGACTTTAAAGTCCTAAGGAACTTCAAAATTCCTTCATAAAAGTAGACATTTTTAACTTTCACAAAGGATTGTGCATGTTCAAAGCTAAAAGACAGTGTCTGCTTCTGAAAGCTTCCCAAATTTATGACCTAAATGCACCATTTACCTGTCAGTGTCTTTCCACTGTGCATGATGTTCACAAACTCTGGACAGTTGGATTACAATTTACTGCAAAGAAATGTAGTCTAATTTGTAGATTTATTAGACACATTCTTTGTAGAAAGAGTATGTTTGTGTGCCTTCAACTTTCCTGATTATTTCCTATACAAAAGATTCTATTGAAAATATTCAGAAATAAATTTCTGTATTAGGAAGTGAAGTGCACTATTTTCTCAGAATAAAATAACATTTGGATGCCCAGTCTCATGGGTTGCTTACACACTGCAGAGTTTAAAAACAACCCTTTTGAATCAACATATTTTTAGCAAGAAGAAAAGCAACCCATGTATAATAAGATACTGAGAAATTTTATATCACCTGAGGATGAGTTCCCTTTAATGATGAATAATATTAAGAAGGAGAGAAATAATTATATTGCTTTGTTAAAAGAAAATTAACCATCTTCTGAGTATCTCAAGTATATCTTCACTCTGATGAGTTTACTAAAACAAACGCAGTTATAATTTTGTTAAAGCAGAAACATATGTACAAGAGCAGTTTTGGCCTTTTTTGCACAGTAAAATAATTTAGAGATTGCGTCTATATGACAAAGAGTGAGATAACATAAGTAAGAAACATTCATGCATAATGTAAGAAATGTTTTCCATTTTGGCTCTTCAGTCAAAACTTAGAGATATGATAGCTTTTACATCTTAGATGCTTACTGAAATAAGGTGTTTTCCCACGTATTTTATGATCTCTTAAATCTTTCTAGCTATTAAATAGACAAGAAGAAGTGCTTCTATATATTTTTATTTATCTTTACAATTTGCCACATAGCCATTGTACCTTTATTATTCATCAGCTAAACACGAAAACAGAATTTTCAAATGAAGCCATCAGGCATGCTTCATCAGGCCATAAACATTCTAGACTTTGGAGCTGAAACCTTTTTTTCCTTGATACACACTGTTCTTTGTAGATAACAAAGCCACAAGTACCATTTGTCATGAGAGTTCTCCATTCAAAAGTGTATGAAATTAACTGCATTTTTCCTGCTTTGCATTTAGAGGAGTTCTCCCTTCTTCCTCCACAAGCCATCAAATAACTTAGTAACTAGCAAACCGTTTGCAGCTTAAAAATTCAGCCCACCTACTAGTGATTTACTGTCAGATTTATTCTTTGAAGGTCAAGCCCAGCATGTGTTTTGTCCCACGTTTCACTGACTTCTAAGTCAGGTACAAATGCAGACAAACCATATGTGGAAGACACAGTTCATTCCACATGAGAGGAGATGACCCAAAGCATTGAATCAAACAGGTTGCATTTGACCAACATACACTCTATGAGGATGGAAGAAAAGAAAAACAAAGCAAATGGACAGACTTGCAGATTTGGATGGAAACCCCTCCCATGTTAACACTTGTGCCTACCTATTTGTTGGATGACTACCATGAGCCACTGGTTTTATATACATTGTTTAAATAAATTGATTGATCGATGGTTGTTGTTGTTCAGTCGCTCAGTTGTGTCAGACTCTGCAATCCATGGACTGCAGCATGCCAGGCTTCCCTGTCCTTTACCATCTCCCAGAGCTTGCTCAAGCTCATTGTCCACTGAGTCAGTGATCCCATCCAACCATCTTGTCTTCTGTCCTCCCCTTCTCCTCCTGCCTTCAGTCTTTCTTGCATCAGGGTATTTTCTAAAGAGTCAGCTCTTTGAATCAGGTGGCCAAAGTATTGGAGCTTCAGCTTCAGCATCAGTCCTTCCAATGAATATTCAGCGTTGATTTCCTTTAGAATTGACTTGTTTGATCTCCTTGCTGTCCAAGACACTCTGAGTCTTCTCCAACACCACAGTTCAAAAGCATCCATTCTTTGGTACTCAGCTTTCTTTATAGTCACACACTCACATCCATTTATGGCTACTGGAAAAATAATAGATTTAGCTATATGGGGCTTTGTTGGCAAAGTAATGTCTCTGCTCTTGAATATGCTATCTAGGTTTGTTATAGCTTTTCTTCCAAGGAGCAAGCATCTTTTAATTTCATGGCTGCAGTCACCATCTGCAGTGATTTGGGAGACCAAGAAAATAGTTTGTCACTGTTTCCATTGTTTCTTCTTCTATTTGCCATGAAGTGATGGGACCAGATGCCATAATCTTTGTTTTCTGAATGTTGAGTTTTAAGGCAGCTTTTTCACTCTCCTCTTTCACCTTCCTCAAGAGGCCCTTTAGTTCCTCTTCCCTTCCTAACATAAGGATGGTGTCATCTGCATATATGAGGTTATTGGAACTTCTCCTGGTAATCTTAATCCCAGTTTGTGCTTCATCCAGCCTGGCATTTCTCATGATGTGCTCTGCATATAAGTTAAATAAGCAGGGTGACAACATACAGCCTTTACATACTCCTTTCCCAGTTTGGAACCAGTCTGTTGTTTCATGTCCCATTCTAACTGTAGCTTCTTGACCTGCATAGAGATTTCTCAGGAGGCAGGTAAGGTTGCCTGGTATTCCCATCTCTTTAAGAATTTTCCACAGTTTGTTGTGATCCACACAGTCAAAGGCTTAAGCATAGTCAATGAAGCAGAAGTAGATATTTTTGTGGAATTCTCTCACTTTTTCTACAATCGAACGGATGTTGGTAATTTGATCTCTGGTTCCTCTTCCTTTTCTAAATCCAGCTTGAGCATCTGGAAATTCTCAGTTCATGTACTGTTGAAGTCTAGCTTGGAGAATTTTGAGCATTACCTTTCAAGCATGTGAGATGAGGGCAACTGTGTGGCAGTTTGAACATTCTTTGGCATTGCCTTTCTTTGAGATTGCAATGAGAATCCTATCCCACTCCTGTGGCCACTGATGAGTTTTCCATAATTGCTGGCATATTGAGTGCAACACTTTCACAGCATCATCTGTTAGGATTTGAAATAGCTCAGCTGTAATTCCATCACCTCCTCTAGTTGTTGGTAGTGATGCTTCCTAGAGTGCAGTTGACTTTGCATTCTAGGATGTCTGGCTCTGGGTGAGTGATCACACCATCATGGTTATCTGGGTCATGAAGATCTTTTTGTAAAGTTGTTCTGTGTATTCTTGTCACCTCTTATTAATATCTTCTGCTTCTGTTAGGTCCATACTGTTTCTGTCCTTTATTATGCCTGTATTGCATGAAATGTTCCCTTAGTATCTCTAATTTTCTTGAAGAGATCTCTAATCTGTCCCATTCTATTATTTTCCTCTATATCTTTTCATTGATCACTTAGGGAGGCTTTCTTATGTCTCCTTGCTATTCTTTGGAACTGTGCCTTCAGATGGATATATCTTTCCTTTCTCCTTCACCTTTGTTTTACTTCTTTTCTCAGCAGTTTGTAAATAAATCGATAGAACAGCAATGTGGGAAAGATGATACTGTCTTCATTTAGCATGTTGAAATCTTAGGTTTAATGGAGTTTGGTTAATTGCTCATAGTCAAACGATGAATTCAACCCATAAAGCAAGGAGCACTTGGTTATGAATCTCATTTCTGTTCATTCTGCTGTTAATGGTAGGGTTGGATAGAGACTGGGGCTAGACACGGGGGGAGGGACAGGAACTGAGAAACAGAAAAAAGGCTTCTAGCACAATGTAAGCTCCATGAAGGAGCTTTTTCACCCCCTTCCTTAGAGCCTGAAAACATAGGCACTCAGAGGTGGCTCAGATGGTATAGAATCTGCTTGCATGTTGGGAGACCTGGGTTTAATCCCTGGGTCTAGAAGATCCCCTGGAGAAGGGAATGGCAACTCACCCCAGTATTCTTGCCTGGAGAATCCCATGGACAGAGGAACCTGGCGGGTTACAGTCCATGGGGTTGCAAAGGGTGGGACACGATGAGCAACACTTTTCTCTTAACTTTCAAATATTTTTTTGGTAAGAAAGGATGAAGAGAGAGAGGGAGGAAGGGTAGAATGAAGAAGGAAAGAAGGAAGGAGGGTTGATTTTTCTAATAAGACTTCTTGAAAATGAAATAGGATAAATCAAGATTGGGTAACTCATTTCTGTCCCTCATAGGCTGTCCATGGTTACTTCTTGGGGATAAGTTCTTCCAAACTTGAATGGGCCTATTAAACACTGGCAGCTCTCACTAAGATGCCCATTCTGGTTTAGTAGACCTGTATAGAGTCAAAGATTCTGCTTTTCAAGCATACTCTTGGATGATAATTAGGGTGCTCATGACCTTGGTCTGCAGACCACCTTGTGTATCAAGAGTGGAGAGTATTAAGAAAGAATGTAGATGAACAGTTTTCCTTAATTTCCTTTTCTGAGTTTCCATAGTTTTAGGATTAGGGCAGGAATCAAATGAAGAAGGGTTAATAGGTGTTTACAGTCCCCCTTCAAAATTCTAAGGGCAGGATTAAAGTCTGAATAGAAGAAAGTAATCTAAAAGACACATGCAGATATAGACTTGCCTTGGGAAGGATCATAAGAGAGCTACTGTACAAGCCAAGCAAAATCAAGCCAATAGCAAAAATCTGCCACAAATGAGAAAGCAGTTATGGCGTTTTTCTATTTCTTTATCATTTTCTTCTTTTCAGCTCAAAAGAAAAGACTTGAGGCCTCCAGATTTTCCTCTTAATTTCAGAATGTTGCTTTAAAACTAGGAGTGTTGTATGTGAATATAGAAAGAAAAATCAAGGAAGTCTTAATTTTTAAGATGAGCAAATGATACAATGCTACTTTGATCAATAGAAACTAAACTTGCAAATTTATTCATTTCTTAGCATTAATTTTTTTTAATGTCCTCTTTCAGGTATAGAAAATGATACAAACATAGAGGGAAGTGTAATGATGAATATCCATGTAAAAACACTAGTCAGTTTAGGAAATCAAACCTAAAAAGCTCAATTTCCAGTGTTTGTCCTATAACCCTTTCTCACTTTTCGCTCCGTGAAAGCACTGCTGCTGCTGCTGCTGAGTCGCTTTAGTCGTGTCTGACTCTGTGTGACCCCATAGACTGCAGCCCACCAGACTCCCCCGTCCCTGGGATTCTCCAGGCAAGAACACTGGAGTGGGTTGCCATTTCCTTCTCCATTGCATGAAAGTGAAAAGTGAAAGTGAAGTCGCCCAGTCGTGCCCGACTCTTAGCGACCCCATGGACTGCAGCCCTCTAGGCTCCTCCGTCCATGGGATTTTCCAGGCAAGAGTACTGGAGTGGGGTGCCATTGCCTTCTCGGGGAAAGCACTAAAATACCTTAAACTTGAAGTGTTTTGTTTGAATATATTTAAAAACATGTTTAATACTTCTTCAATGTTACTTTCTATCTTTAAAAACTTTATGTACATAGTATCAAACTGCATTTTGCAAAAAAGTTTTCACCTTTTTAAGGCTTTTCTACGTTTACAAAATCTCATACATTTTTCACAGCTATGTGATATTTCCTTTAACTTTATGCACTTTGATTTGTGATAATGTTCACATTTCACAATACTTTATGTGCTTTCACAATGCTACCATTTCCAGGTTAAATATTTGGTATATTAATACAGTTTTTATATGACCTAGGACATGGTTCAAAATCTCTGGGCCAGCATTCAAATGGATAGTTCTGATCTGTAACTAAGAGTTTGGAGAAAGTTGACAACAGCTCACTCAGCTGTTTTATTGAAATTCTCATCTGTGAAGTGGGTGTTTTATTACCCATTTTCTGAAATTTATTATAAAGAGGAATTGAGATGACTGTTGCCATCAGTTCAGTTCAGTTCAGTTCAGTCGCTCAGTCATGTCCGACTCTTTGCGACCCCATGAATCACAGCATGCCAGGCCTCCCTGTTCATCACCATCTCTTGGAGTTCACTCAGACTCACGCCCATCGAGTCCGTGATGCCATCCCGCCATCTCATCCTTGGTCGTCCCCTTCTTCTCCTGCCCCCAATCCTTCCCAGCATCAGAGTCTTTTCCAATGAGTCAACTCTTCACATGAGGTGGCCAAAGTACTGGAGTTTCAGCTTTAGCATCATTCCTTCCAAAGAAATCCCAGGGTTGATCTCCTTCAGAATGGACTGGTTGGATCTCCTTGCAGTCCAAAGGACTCTCAAGAGTCTTCTCCAACACCACAGTTCAAAAGCATCAATTCTTCGGTGCTCAGCCTTCTTCACAGTCCAACTCTCACATCCATACATGACCACAGGAAAAACCATAGCCTTGACTAGACGGACCTTAGTCAGCAAAGTAATGTCTCTGCTTTTGAATATGCTGTCTAGGTTGGTCATAATTTTTCTTCCAAGGAGTAAGCATCTTTTAATTTCATGGCTGCAGTCACCATCTGCAGTGATTTTGGAGCCCCCAAAATAAAGTCTGCCACTGTTTCCACTGTTTCCCCATCTTTCCCATGAAGTGATGGGACCGGATGCCATGATCTTCGTTTTCTGAATGTTGAGCTTTAAGCCAACTTTTTCGCTCTCCTTGTTCACCTTCATCAAGAGGCGCTTTAGCTCCTCTTCACTTTCTGCCATAAGGGTGGTGTCATCTGCATATTTGAGGTTATTGATATTTCTCCCGGCAATCTTGATTCCAGCTTGTGTTTCTTCCAGCCCAGCGTTTCTCATAATGTACTCTGCATATAAGTTAAATAAGCAGGGTGACAATATACAGCCTTGATGCACTCCTTTTCCTATTTGGAACCAGTCCGTTGTTCCGTGTCCAGTTCTAACTGTTGCTTCCTGACCTGCATACAGATTTCTCAAGAGGCAGGTCAGGTGGTCTGGTATTCCCATCTCTTGAAGAATTTTCCACAATTTATTGTGATCCACACAGTCAAAGGCTTTGGCATAGTCAATAAAGCAGAAATAGATGTTTTTTCTGGAACTCTCTTGCTTTTTCCATGATCCAGCGGATGTTGGCAATTTGATCTCTGGTTCTCTGCCTTTTCTAAAACCAGCTTGAACATCAGGAAGTTCACGGTTCATGTATTGCTGAAGCCTGGCTGGAGAATTTTGAGTATTACTTTACTGGCATGTGGGATGAGTGCAATTGTGCGGTAGTTTGAGCATTGTTTGGCATTGCCTTTCTTTGGGATTGGAATGAAAACTGACCTTTTCCAGTCCTGTGGCCACTGCTGAGTGTTCCAAATTTGCTGGCATATTGAGTGCAGCACTTTCACAGCATTATCTTTCAGGATTTGAAATAGCTCTACTGGAATTCCATCACCTCCACTAGCTTTGTTTGTAGTGATGCTTTCTAAGGCCCACTTGACTTCACATTCCAAGATGTCTGGCTCTAGATGAGTGATCACATCATCATACCCTTAAATTTATAGACCTGATACCAGTGTAATTTTCTCATAAAATCAAACCTTCTGGCAGGTCGATGGCTTTGTACAATGGATGTGCTCTTGAGATTGCGGGATATTTAATGAGTTTTTAAACATAATGTCTACTTTTTACTTTGACGTGTCTGATGTGCTTACTGTTTAAAAAAATTCTGGTTTTTCTGTTTAAAAACTCTTATTTAAAAACCGACTACTTTATTTTTCTCTTTTGGCTTCCCATTGATAAATATGACTCTCAACTTAGTGCCTTTACTGTTTCTGACCCTCGAGGTGGCATTTAGGGTCTTTTACCACAGTGCACCATTTAGTAAATAGCTCTGTGATGGCTTAGACGAGCCGAAGGTGCCTCGGGGACAGGT
This sequence comes from Nanger dama, assembly GCA_917880005.1. Lineage (NCBI taxonomy): Eukaryota > Metazoa > Chordata > Mammalia > Artiodactyla > Bovidae > Nanger > Nanger dama. Next base: position 33,649,317 of record CAKJTW010000016.1, on the reverse strand, counting down.
TTTTACCCAGACAAATTGAAATGGATAGTTGAACTCTTACCCAATTAATTTATTAAATGTGCTCAGTCAGTCTGGATAAATCAAAGAAATGTGCTTCCCCCTCCTTCATCAGCAGCATGAGACTGGCCTGAAGTGTATGAGATAATTACCTCAACTTTCTACTTCATCTTTGCCTGTGCAGACCTAGACTAATTTTCTCCCTAGTGAACAAACTAAATTATTTTCACCTCTTCAGAAAATCTTGAAAACTTTCAGCTTTTAGGTACTACTCTATTCTGCTTTCTACTATAATTTAACCTTTTGTTTGTTTTTTTAGGGACATCTTTGAATTCCAGTTATATAACAATTGAATGATATATTTGTCCCCTTTCATTTATAAGAGAGCTGATGTTTAAAGTAGATTCTATAATGTAGGCTGTTTTTTTAAAAATTATACTAAGGGAGAAATCCTGGACATTTGTTTTACAGATGGAAGCTGAATGGAAGCGATATTGATTTAAGTATGGAGCATCGTTATAAGCTGATCAGAGGAAATCTTGTGGTTATTAACCCCAACAGAAATTGGGATATAGGAAATTATCAATGCTTTGCTACAAATTCAGTCGGGACAATTGTCAGCAGAGAAGCTAAGCTCCAGTTTGCCTGTAAGTGTATGTTTACACATGTAACAAATGCAACAGTTAAAAATATATAACTGACTTTGTGTGGTCATTTTGGATTTCAGAAACAGTATGAGGATTTTTATTAATTAAAGAAATAGGCTGAGAAATTAATTCAATGTTTGTTATCTCTCTATACTGTACAAAGCAGAGTTTAAAGTGTGTGTGTGTGTGTGTGTGTGTGTGTGTGTGTGTGTGTGTGAATGTGGATGTATGTATGCATGCCTGTTTTCTGTTTGACTATTTTGTAAGGATTCTGTTTAAGGGAGGAAAACGAATCTAGTTAAGGATGTGTTTACTCATTAGTTACTCTGTGCTTTGTACTATGTTAGAACTAAAAGAGTATGAATGAATTGTCAGTCACGACCTTTGCTCTGGCAGAACGTTGAAATTAGAGAATTACATCTAACAAATCTGAAAATATAAAGGAACAAAGACAGTGAGAAAGAAAAGAATGTAACATATCTTTGACCGCCATCGCAGTTTGGCCCAGCTCACGATGACCTTCAATGCAACTCCCATGAGTTCTGGCTCTGGAGACAAAGTCTGTACCATGTTAATTGGACCAGGGTGAACCCATGTCCCATCCTGAGGCAGTCACATGCTCTTTAACTGGGAATTTAGAATTGAGACCAGAGACCTAATTTAGTCTTTGTCTTCCTGATGTATATTTAGACCATTTTCTACTTTTTTCTTTCTTTTTACTAGTCTGTCTTCCTTTGTTTTTGTCATGTTTCATATATAATGCATATCATCATTACCTTGGTTCTAAGATTTCTTTTAGTTCTTTACACCTCAGTTATTCCAAAATTAGAATGCAGATGTTCTAATAAAGTGCTAGTAGTCTTTCCCCACTGCCACAAGCCATTAATAAATTGATGATGTGTCATTTAATGCATGGCTTATTCTTTTGCCTGCTGTTTTTATAATAGCAGTGGTTGGTGTTATTCCTGCCATTATATTCTGTGTGTTCTTTTTTCACACTTCTTGCTCTTTCACTTCTTTCATTTTCATTTTTTTCTCTCTTTGAAAAAAAAATATATGTATGTGTACACACACACACACACACACATACACATAAAGGAACAAAGACAGTGAGAAAGAAAGGAATGTAACATATCTGTATCTTCCTGGGTATTTGATAGTTTGCAGGAGACCCTGGTTTGATTCTTGGGTCAGGAAAATCCCCTGAATAAGGGATAGGCTACCCACTCCAGTATTCTTCAGCTTCCCTGGTGTCTTAGTCAGTAGAGAATCCACCTGCAATGTGGGAGACCTGGGTTTGATCCCTGGGTTGAGAAGATCCCCTGGAGGAGGGCATGGCAACCCATTCCAGGGATCTTGCCTGGAGAATCCCTATATACAGAGGAGCCTGGCAGGCTGTAGTCCATGGGGTTGCAAATAGTTGAACACTGAGTGATTAAACATAGCATAGCATATGTGTATACACACACACACACACACACACACACACACACACACACACACACATAATTTTCCAGTGTGTAGCTTGGTTTAGATCTCTTAATTTGCTTTGCTTAGAACTTGAAAGTTTGTTTTGTTATACTTACACATTCCATAAAGAATTTAGGAAATTTTCATGTCTCTATTAGTTGTATGTTTGATTTATTTATATTCTTTTTTAATTTTTAATTTTACTTTATTTTGCTTTACAATACTGTATTGGTTTTGCCATACATTGACATGAATCCGCCACCGGTGTACATGAGTTCCCAATCCTGAACCCCGCTCCCACCTCCCACCCCATATCATCTCTCTAGTTCATCCCCGTGCACCAGCCCCAAGCATCCTGTATCCTGTATCAAATAATTTATATTCTTAAAAGGATAGAAAAGGATTATTTTTATCTTATTTCTTGAAATACTTTTTATTTCAGGTTGTTCTTTCCAATGAATTTCTGTTTCTGATTTATTGGAGACACATCTGTTTGCTTGTATTATTCTGAAGATATAGTCAGTTTTCTAAAATGCCATTTTGGCTCTTAGAGGCAGTCTTTCTTCCTACTTCCATTTGGTCCTCCCATTTTTATGCTTAAAACTTTTAGTAGGTTAGAAAGCAAATTTTGTCCAAAGTCAACCTTTATACACACATGTCAGTTGACTACCCTGAATTTGCAGAGGTCAGATGCACTTCTCTGATCTACAGGGGAAGGTGCAGTTTCCAGTCTTAATTTTGTATTGCCAGGAGTCTTTCACAAAATACATTATTTCTTCTAACTGTATTTAAGTAGGGGCTTCCTTGTAAGCTCAGCTGGTAAAGAATCTTCCTGCAATGCAGGAGACCCCCATTTGATTCCCTGGGTCAGGAAGATCCGCTGGAGAAGGAATAGGCTATCCACTCCAGTATCTGGGGGCTTCCCTGGTGGCTCAGCTGGTAAAGAATCAGCCTGCAATGTGGGTCCAATCTCTGGGATGGGTAGATTCCCTTGAGAAGGGAACAGCTACCCACTCCAGTATTCTGTCCTGGAGGATTCCATGGACTAGCCCTAGGGTCACAAAAGAGTCAGACACTGAGTGACTATCACATATTTAAGTATATTCCTTAATACATATAGAAATACTGGAGTATATTTTTACTGCATGCTATAATTTTCTAATATCTGAAAAAGTATCATTAACTTACAAGTTTTTCCCTAGTCTATTCTTCCAATATCTGAAAAAGTATCATTAACTGAAAAGTTTTTCCTCAGTCTGTACTTCCTGGAGAATGTAACTTGTTTTGAAATACTTCTGAAAGTATATCATGCCTCTTGCAATCTGCCCCTACTTCATGGCCAGTAATTTATAGGCAAAGTGGGATAAAGTTGTTGAGTCTGGGATTTTATTTTACCCCACTTAGAAGCTAATAGGGGAAGGCAATAGCACCCCACCCCAGTACTCTTGCCTGGAAAATCCCATGGATGGAGGAGCCTGGTAGGCTGCAGTCCATGGGGTCGTGAAGAGTCGGACACGACTGAGCGACTTCACTTTCACTTTTCACTTGCATGCATTGGAAAAGGAAATGGCAACCCACTCCAGTGTTCTTGCCTGGAGAATCCCAGGGACAGGGGAGCCTGGTGGGCTGCAGTCTCTGGGGTCGCACAGAGTTGGACACGACTGAAGTGACTTAGCAGCAGAAGCTAATAAGCTAGCCTGTTGCTCTTTCATGGATGCTACCAGAAGACATGATTTCTTGGATCAGTAACGAAGAGGTTTATTACTCACCACATAGCAAGCTCCATGTTTCAATTCCCCTTGTCCCCAGGTCCCACAGAGGTGATAGGATTTAGCCAGGATGCATGCTGCATTCTAGGAGGAGCATTGAGATTAGGGAATCTACCTCTTTTATAGCAAGCAGTAAGCAAGCCTGCTTTTCCTAGAGGGAGAGCTTGTCTTATCCCTCCTGGTTGCTCTCTGAAAACATGTTCATAAGAAAGGGGCCTAGTAAAGAATGACTGGGCCTTTCATTCTTGGCAAACCCAGAATATCTTACAAGGAAGCAAGAGCACATGGAGTGGATTGCTTCTCCCAACCAAGTTTTTCTATTTTTGACTTGATACTACTGTTCTTGAGTTTCTCTTTTGGGTGCATCTCATCAGGGTACTACTGTCCTTGAGTTTCTCTTTTGGGTGCATCTTGTCAGGATAAGTGTGGGGAGTAAGGTACAGAATACCTTCCTACTTCTGTTGTGATTTCCCTCTTTCATAAAGAAAACCAAGAATGTATCATTTAGTCCCTTGGGTTTCCCTGCAGTTTATCCTCATCTGCCTCATAAGTTTTATTTTCTCATATGCTTGGCATGTGATTGCTCTTGTGGTTTTTGACATATAATGATATTCTTTAGTCTTGTTTGCTTTATAATTTTTTTGATGGTTTCACATGTGGTTTTTGGAAGTTATGAAGAGCAATATTGGGTATTCTTAGCCTGATGCCTGATTAAGCTGAGAAGATAAAAATGATTTTTTTCTTTTTAATTCTCAGCCTAAGGTACATGCTGAGATACAGGTTTCTGGTAAAGACGCCAAAGAAGGTGGCAAAAGTGGAGAATATTTAATACATCAGAGTTCCAAGTTACAAGGCATTAGAAAGCATTGCTTTCACTTGGAGGCCTTGAAGGGATGTAATACATTCACTCAAAGAAGGGGTTAATAAGGAAGCTTGTATTCCTCCAAGTATATCCTTCTAGGTGCTCATGACTCCAGGGGAGCCATGACTGGTTTTGTCACAGGTAAACAATTAATGAAGTGTTGTTGTTGAAAAATGTTCTAGTTGTTCTATGTTTGCAAACTTAGTAATACTTCTTTGTTTCTGTAAGCCATGGAAAAATATATTCAAAATGTGTTTTGTGGAGAAATGAATAAATAACATTATCTTCAATGCACCACTTTTAACACTGATGAAAATGCAATGAAATTTTATCTTACTGTTCCAGATGCTTAAAAATAGTATTTATAATTAAATGAAGGTGAAAAGCTCATTCATAGTTTAAGCAGTCTGCTTTATGTATGCATTCTTTATTCCTTTTAACAGATTCTTTGTGGAACATCACAAAATTTAGAGAGGGGAAAAATACATGAAGTAATTCAGTGTTTGAATTGTAGACATTTTCTTAGTGATTTGCTGTTATGTTGCATGTATATGATTTTGAAGCTTTTAAAATATGTTTCCAGGTGTTTTTGACAGAATTTTAATTCCAGCCACAAAATGTTAGGACAGTACCTCCCAAACTACAAATATCTTTGCTTTGTTGACAATTAGTTTTACTTCTCTTACTCTTGAATTTCCTGTTATTCTTTGTTAAAATGTTTTCATTTTACCTATTTCAAGGTGCAATACATTTTAATCATTAATTATATTAGACCTGCAAATGGTATGGAGAAAAGTATAAAAAATGCCTGTGTAGCTACCACTTAAGATTTAAAAATTCAGAGTACAATTAAACTTACCTGGTAACTCACCTTGATGACATTTCCTTCTCTCTTAAGCTCCCTCTGAATAGGTGGTCACTGTTCTGAATTATATTTTTGTTGTTGTTTGAATAAATATGTATGTGTTTTTAAGCAACAGATAAGATTTTTACCTTTTTAATTTCTAAACTTTTATGTAATGACATCAAGCAGCATTCTTACATCTATACTGCTTTTCACATCAGCATTATATTTGTGAATATCTGTTGATATTTGTCAACATTTGTTATTGTTCTATATTTTAAATTGTGCAAGTCTATTGAATACAAAATTGTATTTCACTTTTCAGTTTGCATTTTTATTTTTAAATTAAAATGTAATTTTGGTTTTAATTTGCATTTCTATAATTACAGGGAAATTAGTTCATTTTAAGATATTTGTTGACCACTTTTATGTTTCTGTTATTAAAATACTTTTTCACTGTAGGGTAGTCTTTTTGTTTTTAAACTTCAGAGTTCTTTGTATACGCTGGATTAATCCTTTGCCAATTATATATGTTTCTCCATTTTAGTGGCTAGGTTTTTTATTTTTCCTTGATGCTATCAAATGATGAGCAGATGTTCTTAATTTTACATTTAAGTGTTGATATTTTTTTATAGCTCATGTTCTCTCATGAGTTGTTCAAATTTTTTTCCTTCCTTACCCTGAAATGGTAAAAACATTTTCTTAAATGTACTTATAAAAGTTTAATAGTCTCCTCTTTGCATTTAAGTCTTTAATTACCTAGAATTGGTTTTGTATATCTTGTGAGCTAGATTTACTTGTTTATTTTATTTTAGAGGAGAAATCAACTCTACCAGCTCAGTTGATGGCCATTCTTAACCAACTGTAAAGCAATGTGTGGTCATGTCTCTGGCTTTTTGGAATTTTGTGTCAGGAAAATCGTATTATTTGAAAATAGTGTGAGTTTTTGGCTCTTTTTATAGCTTTTATATGAGTACACTTTCTCTCACCTAGTATAGTGTTGAATAGGTATTTTGAGCGTGAATATCCCTGTCTTGCTCTTGATTTTCAAGAGTGAATAAGGTTAACATTTCACCATTTGGTATGATGGTTACTCTAGATTTCACAGATACTCTTTATCAAGTTAAGGCAGTTCTTCTCTGTTAGTTTTTAATCAGGAATTCTTTGTTATTGTAAATGCTTTTCCTACATTTACTGAGATAGTCATTCTGTTTTTCTCCTTTAACCTGTTAATACAGTGAACCATTTTTAGTATTAACCAACCTTCTAGTCCTGGGTTAGTTTCAGATTGGCTTTTATGTTTTTAATACTTGGATGTTATTATCTATATTTTGTTTAGTATTTTGCATATATATCAATATAGGAGATTTTCTTTCCTTCTCTCATGCTATACTTTTTGGCTTTAGTATCAAAGTCATTTGTCTCTATAAATGAATAGAGGATTACTTCTTATTTTATATTCCCTATGAGATTTTGAAACATATTGGAATTATCTACTTGAATAAGAAGTAAACATACAAATAAAACTATCTGGGCCTGGAGTTCTCATTCAGGAAATATTTTAACTATTGATTAAATCATTTGAATAGTTGTAGGACCAACCATACTATCTCCTTCTTTGTGGTATGTGTATATTTTCTTCTAGGAATTATATCCATTTGATTTTTGTTTTCTAATGAATTGCCCAAAACTTGTTTTGAAGCATCTTCTCAATCTTCTTGTCTGTGCTTTATCAATAGATACATTCCCTATTTAATTCTAAGTATTATTTTATTATCTTACCTTTCAAAATTTAATGTTATTCCTTGCTTTTGAATTTTTATACTATATTTCATTCATTTCACTCATATGTTTACTGTTCTTTCCAACTTCTTGGATTATTTGACTGTTCTTTTCTTAATCTCTTAAATTGTGTAGTTAACGTTTTACATTCCTACCTTTCTTCTGTTCTAATTTAAATATGTATGACTTTAAATTTTTCTCAAAAGCACAGCTTTAGCTGTAAACCAGTGTTCTGACTTGTAGCATATTTATTGGTTCAGTTTTATGGCTTCCCTGGTGGTTCAGACAGCAAAGAATCTGCCTACAATGTGTGATACCTGGATTCAGTCCCTGGGTTAGAAGGATCCCCTGGAGAAGGGAATGGCAACCCACCCCAGTATTCTTGCCCTGAACAGAGGTGCCTGGGGAACTACAGTCTCTGGGGTTGCAAAGAGTTGGACATGACTGAGCAACTAACACTTTTCACACTGTCTATAAATTTTATGATTTCATTATTGCTTTCTCTTGGATCCATGAATTGTCAGATGTGTGTTTTAAAATTTCCAAACATATGGAATTTTTCTAGTTATCTTTGGTTACTTTTTTCTAACCTAGTGGCCTATTGACAAGAGAGGTGTCTTCCTTATGTTCTTTGAATTAAAGTTGGCAATTGTGTTCAAATCATATATATCATATAATGATGCTTTATCTAATTAATCTATCAGTTTCTCTCACAGTGATGGTAGATTTCTGTTTTTTTCTGATATTTCTGTTTATTTTCCTTTTTTGTAATAAATAAATTATTGATGTATGAAAGTTTAGAATGGGTATATTTTTGGTCAGTGTGAGGTGACCCACTATCTCTAATAAAGCATTTTATAGATAAGTGGTGACCCACTTATCTCTAATAAGGCATTTGTCTTATAGTTTAAATATTAACATATCAATACAGAAATGTTAATATTTGTGTTCTTTCCTTGGACTGATTGAGAATTTATTTTTCCTTCAGTAACATCAAATGTTATATACTCTACTTATTTTCTTATAGTAATCACCCTAGAAAATTTACTAAAAATATTTAACAAATTCTAAACTTAATGTCTCCAACAATAGAAAAATTTCCAAAATTTTAAACTGTATTTCCCTCCTCCTGGATGTTATAATATTGTTGTCCAATAGTTTAGTTAAAATTTTTAACACCATTAATAGATATTATTGCTACTGTTCCTTTTATTTTCTAGTTTTTCTTTTATATCTAAAATAATGTAAGCCTATGCAAACTTCTACATAGTTTGGGAGTTTCTTGTTTGTTTTCAAGAAAAATGTCAGATTTCTGCTCATATCCTTTTTATTTCTCCTTTCCTAGAGGGAATAACTTTCAACTTTTTGATTGGCTCTTAATTACTTCATGTTTTTAAATAGTTTGCTTATTTGCTGCCTCTTGATTTTTTCAATTTTAAGTATTACTTTTGGCCATCAAATTTGGTAGCTGAAGCTTTAACACTTACTACTACCACCTTGCCACCACAGAAATGTAAGATTGCCTTTCTATGAGGTTTATGAAAGTAACAGCATTTTTAAATGCACAGCTTGTACAGAAACACAAAAATTAAAAATAGGGAAATCCACACTATATTCCATTCACTGTACTTTGGTTGGATAGAGTGATGACAAGCCCATTCTTCAATCCAATCCCCATATAAACCTCCACAGAGAATAAACATTCCACCTGCCTCCAGTTTCCAGTGGTTAACATTTGAATATGCATTAATTCAGGGCATTTTATTACAGGTGTTTATTGGGTCAGAATTTGAATTAAGTCAATATTCAGTGTTTATATTACTCTGAATTTGTAAATGATAGTCAGAGCTGACTTTTATAGCACACTGTAATTATGATTATTTTTCCTTCCATGCATAATTATTTTCCTTCAAATTAGTAATCTTACTTTTTAATTTTCCATTTTTCTATGGTCTTATATTTATGTCTGGAGAAGGAAATGGCAACCCACTCCAGTATTCTTGCTTGGAGAATCCCATGGACCAGGGAGCCTGGCAGGCTATAGTCCATAGAGTCACAAGAGTTGGACATGACTTAGTGATTAGAAAGAGAGAGAGAGAGATACTTACGTCAGACAAAATTTTGGCCAGTTTTCTGAATCTCTTCTCAAAGTTTTGAGAGGTGTCCAGTATTCTATTTTACCTTCTTGGAGAAATCTTTTTTGGAGGTTTGGGTGCTCCAGTTTGGGTTTGGTTTTCCTTCATATTAGGGGCAAGTCTGTATTTCCAGGATCTTCCTTCAGCTATAATCCTGTTCTTGGTGTTCAGTGTCTTAGAGCACCATGTCCTCAAGTATCTCAAAAAAGGATGAAGGATAGCTGTGATTGTTCTGGAGCATATGTTCTGAAAGTTATTATACTGGCATGCTTGATTGAGAGACAGTCCAAACGCCCCCTTGGATGATGAAAGGCTCCATTGGTATTTGGAAGCCTGATGGGAGAAGAGGCTTAAGAGATTACAGCATCCAGTGTGTGTACGTATATATTTACTTAAGCCACCTGTTTCCTCAAAAGATCCTCTAATCTGCCTAGTGACTTGTTGCATCCTATGTTTTGCCCTCTTTAGAGAGTTAAGCCTCCTCTGACCTGTTGTGGAGTAGTATGTAGGTGGGTCAGAGAAGCTGAGTACCTAACAATTGCTTAAAATTCCAACTCTACCACTCACTCCCATTTCTTTCCTCACTGTGAGTTTAAAGACATCTTTCTCTATTATGTCGAACCCTCAACACCATCACTTCTACTTTCTAGTTTCCAAAATTTTATTGCACTTTGCTCTTCTGTTACCTGTTTTTGTTGAGTTTGTGCCTTCAAAAACTATCTTTATCGCACTTACATCTTACTCTGGGCACTAAGTGCGGGCGGCTGTGACCAGCGCACTAAGCGTAGGCAGCTGTGACCGGTGCACTAACCAAGCGCCTAAGTGTGGCTGAGAGGAGCTACCCCACATCTGAGGACAGGGGCAGAAGCCAGGAGGACCCATACCTGAAGGGCGGTAGCCAAGAGGAGTTACCCCACGTCCGAGATCAGGGGCAGCAGCCAAGAGTGCCAGGCTGCGACCGCTCAGGAATGTCCGAGAGGAGCTACCTGAAATCCGAGGTCATGGGCGGTGGCTGGGAGGAGCTACCCCGCATCCAAGTCCAGGGGTGGCGGCCGAAAGAGCTACCCTGGCGCCCAAGGCCAGGGGCGGCGACCAGGGAGGAGCTACCCCACCTCCGAGGTCAGGGGCTGCAACCCAGATGAGCCATCCCACACCCGAGGCCAGGGGCGGCAGGCAGGAGGAGCAACCCCACATCCAAGGAGCGGTGGCTGCAGCAGGTGCAGGAGGGCCTAGAGGAGCTATCTCACGTTGAAGGTCAGGAAGGGCAGCGGAGAGGAAATACCCTTCGTCCAAGGTAAGGAGCAGTGGCTGCGCTTTGCTGGAACAGCCGAGAAGAAATACCCCACGCCCAAGGTAAGAGAAACCCAAGTAAGATGGTAGGTGTTGCAAGAGGGCATCAGAGGGCAGACACACTGAAACCATACTCACAGAAAACTAGTCAATCTAATCACACTAGGACCACAGCCTTGTCTAACTCAATGAAACTAAGCCATGTCTGCAGGGCAACCCAAGATGGGCGAGTCATGGTGGAGAGGTCAGACAGAATGTGGTCCACCGGAGAGGGGAATGGCAAACCACTTCAGTATTCTTGCCTTGAAAAACCCATGAACAGTATGAAAAGGCAATATGATAGGATACTGAAAGAGGAACTTCCCAGGTCAGTAGGTGCCCAACATGCTACTGGAGATCAGTGGAGAAATAACTCCAGAAATAATGAAGAGATGGAACCAAAGCAAAAACAGTACCCAGCTGTGGATGTGACTGGTGATAGAAGCAAGGTCCGAAGCTGTAAAGAGCAATATTGCATTGAAACCTGTAATGTCAAGTCCATGAATCAAGGCAAATTGGAAGTGGTCAAACAAGAGATGGCAAGAGTGAACATTGACAGTCTAGGAATCAGTGAACTAAAATGGACTGGAATGGGTGAATTTAACTCAGATGACCATTATATCTACTACTGCGGGCAGGAATCCCTCAGAAGAAATGGAGTAGCCATCATGGTCAACAAAAAGAGTCCAAAATGCAGTACTTGGATGTAGTCTCAAAAACCACAGAATGCTCTCTGTTTGTTTCCAAGGCAAACCATTCAATATTATGGTAATCCAACCCTATGTCCCAACCAGTAATGCTGAAGAAGCTGAACGGTTCTATGAAGACCTACAAGACCTTTTAGAATGAACACCCAAAAAAGATGTCCTTTTCATTATAGGGGACTGGAATGCAAAAGTAGGAAGTCAAGAAACACCTGTAGTAACAGGCAAATTTGGCCTTGGAATGCGGAATGAAGCAGGGCAAAGACTAATAGGGTTTTGCCAAGAAAATGCACTGGTCATAGTAAACACCCTGTTCCAACAACACAAAAGAAGACGCTACACATGGACATCACCAGATGGTCAACAGCAAAATCAGATTGATTATATTCTATGCAGCCAAAGATGGAGAAGCTCTATACAGTCAACAACAAAAAAAAGACCAGGAGCTGACTTTGGCTCAGATTATGAATTCCTTATTACCAAATTCAGACTCAAATTGAAGAAAGTAGGGAAAACCGCTAGACCATTCAGGTATGACCTAAATCACCCTTATGATTATACAGTAGAAGTGATAAATACATTTAAGGGCCTAGATCTGATAGATAGAGTGCCTGATGAACTAAAGAATGAGGTTCATGACATTGTACAGGAGACAGGGATCAAGACCATCCCCATGAAAAAGAAATGCAAAAAAGCAAAATGGCTGTGAAAAGAAAAGAGGTGAAAAACAAAGGATAAAAGGAAAGATATAAGCATCTGAATGCAGAGTTCCAAAGAATAGCAAGGAGAGATAAGAAAGCCTTCTTCAGCAATCAGTGCAAAGAAATAGAGGAAAAGAACAGAATAGGAAAGACTAGAGATCTCTTCAAGAAAATTAGAGATACCAAGGTAACATTTCATGCAAAGATGGGCTCGATAAAGGACAGAAATGGTATGGACCTAACAGAAGCAGAAGATATTAAGAAGAGGTGGCAAGAATACACTGAAGAACTGTACAAAAAGATCTTCACGACCCAGATAATGATGATGGTGTTATCACTCATCTAGAGCCAGACATCCTGGAATGGGAAGTCAACTGGGCCTTAGAAAGCATCACTACGAACAAAGCTAGTGGAGGTGATGGAATTCCAGTTGACCTATTCCGAATCCTGAAAGATGATGCTGTGAACGTGTTGTACTCAATATGCCAGCAAATTTGGAAAACTCAGCAGTGGCCACAGGACTGGAAAAGGTCAGTTTTCATTCCAATCCCAAAGAAAGGCAATGCCAAAGAATGCTCAAACTACCGCACAATTGCACTCATCTCACATGCTAGTAAAGTAATGCTCAAAATTCTCCAAGCCAGGCTTCAGCAATACATGAACCTTGAAATTCCTGATGTTCAAGCTGGTTTTAGAAAAGGCAAAGGAACCAGAGATCAAATTGCCAACATCTGCTGGATCATGGAAAAAGCAAAGAGAGTTCCAGAAAAACATCTATTTCTGCTTTATTGACTATGCCAAAGCCTTTGACTGTGTGGATCACGATAAACTGTGGAAAATTCTGAGACAGATGAGAATACCAGACCACCTGACCTGCCTCTTGAGAAATCTGTATGCAGGTGAGGAAGCAACAGTTAGAACTGGACATGGAAAAACAGACTGGTTCCAAATAGGAAAAGGAGTACCTTAAGGCTGTATGTCACCCTGCTTATTTCACTTATATGCAGAGTACATCATGAGAAATGCTGGGCTGGAAGAAACACAAGCTGGAATCAAGATTGCCGGGAGAAATATCAATAACTTCAGATATGCAGATGACACCACCCTTATGGCAGAAAGTGAAGAGGAACTAAACAGCCTCTTGATGAAAGTGAAAGAGGAGAGTGAAAAAGTTGGCTTAAAACTCAACATTCAGAAAATGAAGATCATGGCATCCAGTCCCATCACTTAATGGGAAATAGATGGGGAAACAGTGGAAACAGTGTCAGACTTATTTTGGAGGGCTCCAAAATCACTGCAGATGGTGACTGCAGGCATGAAATTAAAAGACGCTTACTACTTGGAAGAAAAGTTATGACCAACCTAGATAGCATATTCAAAAGCAGAGACATTACTTTGCCGACTAAGGTCCATCTAGTCAAGGCTATGATTTTTCCTGTGTTCATGTATGGATGTGAGAGTTGGACTGTGAAGAAGGCTGAGTACTGAAGGACTGATACTTTGAAGTGTGGTGTTGGAGAACACTCTTGAGAGTCCCTTGTACTTCAAAGAGATCCAACCAGTCCATTCTGAAGGATACCAGCCCTGGGATTAATTTGGAAGGAATGATGCTAAAGCTGAAACTCCAGTACTTTGGCCACCTCATGCAAAGATTTGACTCATTAGAAAAGACTCTGATGCTGGGAGGGGTTGGGGGCAGGAGGAGAAGGGACGGCAGAGGATGAGATGTCTGGATGGCATCAGCGACTCAATGGACATGAGTCTGATTCATCTCCGGGAGTTGGTGATGGACAAGGAGGCCTGTCATTCTTTGATTCATGGAGTCGCAAAGAGTCGGACACGACTGAGTGACTGAACTGAACTGAACTGAACTTGGGGAATCTCTCAGAGGAAGAGAGAAAGTATTGATGTGTGTATTTGCCCTAGGAGGCTTATTCTTGTTTCATATCATAAGGCTTTTTTTTTTTTTTAAGATTTAACAACATTTATCATTTCCTTTGTGCAGTGTCATTCATGCATCTATGACCTTTTTATATTCTAGAAGTTCATTTTTTGAGTTTCCATTTATGGTCAGTACTCTTTTATTTTTCTTCTCTTCTCTCTTTTGGCCTCAGAGTGTGTTACTTGCCCTTATTCTTCCAAAAATAATTCTGCTATAAAATGTAATTTTAAAGATGCAGAGACTGGAGCCAGGCTGCATGGATTCAAATCCTTCCTCTTAGTGTCCATGCAACTTTGGAGAAATATTTAACCTATTTTTCCAACTTTTCAGCTGTAAATCAAAGATAACAGTAGAATTTACTTAATCAGGTGTGAGGGTAAATGAGCTACAATATTGTTTAGTACCTGGAGCAGTGCCTGGCACACAGTGCATGCTGTTCAAAGATAAGCTGTATTCATATTTAGACAATTCTAGGTTATGTTTCCCAACACCTAAAAAAACATGTTTATGGTGACCGATGATTTTATACGCTTCCTTCCAGTTGGTTTGCTCCTCCTTCCTTTTGGTTTTCCTTTATAAATCTATATTGAAATTTCTCATTTCACCATGTCTGTTAACCTGTCTTTCATGTTTTCTGTCTCTGCTTACTTAGTTCTTATCTTCAGTTCACTAATCTTTCTTCTCTGCCTAATTTACCCTTAAACTGTCCTTTGAGTTTTAATTTTAGTGCTTATGTTTTTCTTGTCTAAAATTTCTGTCTGATTCTTTTCCATATGTTTCTGTTCTCTCCTTAGAGCATCCTGTTTTTTCTGAGGATTTGACACCAGTCTTCATTTTCTTATTTCTTCAGTTGTTTAAAGTTTATTTAGGTGTCCTTTAGTTATCTTGTTCTGTAAGCTCAGGATATCATTGATGTTAACCTGTGATTTGTTGGTCTGTTCACTCTCATTTGTAGAACATATTACCATTTTTGTAATGTTTGATGTAAATCTGATCTTTAGGAGAATTTCCCCTTCCCATGTCAACATGAGATTGTTCTTAGCCTTGGTTGAACAAGTGTCCATACCCAGCAGCTTTTGTGGGTTTCCCCAGGAACCAGGGATATAACCAGCCTGGAAACTGTATCGTGTTAATGTATTGGCTCAATGTAGCCTACCATCTATAGTCACTTTTTCTTATCAGTCACCTGTACAAATGAATTTGTAGATACTTCAGCATCACTTTTAGGAAAAGTAGGGTTGGCGGGTTCCTGCAAACCTTGGGTCATATGGTTTTCATCCACCATTTAATACCTAACCTTGTTTTATGGATGTTTCTGTTTAAAGGCATCTTATGTAATAAAAATTGTTGGTTTGCTAACATTAACCTCATGGTCAGGAAGTCTGTAACTCAAGCCTGAACAAAACTTTCCTAACATGGGTTTTTTCCATAAGACCAGCCCGGCCTCCTTGTGCTTGAGATTAGATAACATTTCAGTGTTATGCTTGAGTTCCGATTTAAACATCAGAATCAACAGAAAGCATAAAGATGCCAAAAAAAAAAAAAAAAAGGCACTAAGTGTGTAGAAAAAGGGACCATTTTTACAGTTAGGGCACTGAAACAAGGCAGAGAGCATTATTGCCTTCCCCCTCAGCTGGAAAAGTGCACCTGGAGTGATTCTGATTTTCCACCACTTTGAGCATATCTGAGAGTGATCACAAAAGTGCACAAACACTGATTAAGGCTTTACAAATACATTTTAGGGAACAGGTGAATTCACAAATATGAAATCCACAAGTGAGGGTCTATTATATGTAAAATGCATATGAAACCCTGAATCATATGAGATATATGCCCCTAATTCTTCATTGAAGTAGCTGCTCCCTCCAAGTCTCCTACCTCACCTCACTGCAGCCTCACTCCAAAAAGTAAATGGAGGCCAGATTAACCCCCTAGGCTTCTCTCTAGGTTTGTGGGTGGGTTTAAGCATGAGTGCAGCCCTTAAAGCATGCATGTGTGTTCAGTTGCTCAGTTGTGTCCAGTTCTCTGCAATCCCATGGACTGTAGCCCACCAGGCTTCACTGTCCATGGAATTTACCAGGCAAGAATCCTGGTGAGGGTTGCTATTTCCTCCTGAAGGAGGTTTTCCTGACCCAGGGATCAAACTTGCATCTCCTGCATTGACAGGCGTATTCTTGACCTTGGAAACCCAATCATGTGTGAAAGGACTCCTTTTCAAATATCCAGCCCCTAAGCCCAGCAATGAGGTTTGTGAAATTGTACAGGAGACAGGGATCAAGACCATCCCCAAGGTAAAGAAATGCAAAAAGCAAAATGGCTGTCTGGGGAGGTCTTACAAATAGCTGTGAAAAGAAGAGAGGCGAAAAGCGAAGGAGAAAAGGAAAGATATACGCGTCTACATGGAGAGTTCCAAAGAATAGCAAGGAGAGATAAGAAAGCCTTCTTCAGGGATCAATGCAAAGAAATAGAGGAAAAGAACAGAATGGGAAAGACTAGAGATCTCTTCAAGAAAATTAGAGATACCAAGGGAACATTTCATGCAAAGATGGGCTTGATAAAGGACAGAAATGGTCTAGACCTAACAGAAGCAGAAGATATTAAGAAGAGGTGGCAAGAATACACGGAAGAACTGTACAAAAAGATCTTCACGACCAAGATAATCATGATGATGTGATCACTCATCTAGAGCCAGAAATCTTGGAATGTGAAGTCAACTGGGCCTTAGAAAGCATCGCTAGGAACAAAGTTAGTGGAGGTGATGGAATTCCAGTTGAGCTATTTCAAATCCTGAAAGATGACGCTGTGAAAGTGCTGCACTCAATATGCCAGCAAATTTGGAAATGGCCACAGCAGTGGCCACAGGACTGGAAAAGGTCAGTTTTCATTCCAATCCCAAAGAAAGGCAATGCCAAAGAATGCTCAAACTACCACACAATTGCACTCATCTCACATGCTAGTAAAGTAATGCTCAAAATTCTCCAAGCCAGGCTTTAGCAATACATGAGCCTTGAACTTCCTGATGTTCAAGCTCGTTTTAAGAAAGGCAGAGAAACCAGAGATCGAATTGCCAACATCTGCTGGATCATAGAAAAAGCAAGAGATTTCCAGAAAAACATCTATTTCTGCTTCATTGACTATGCCAAAGCCTTTGACTGTGTGGATCATGATAAACTGTGGAAAATTCTTCAAGAGATGGGAATACCAGACCACCTGACCTGCCTCGAGAAATCTGTATGCAGGTGACGAAGCAACAGTTAGAACTGGACATGGAACAACAGACTGGTTCCATATAGGAAAAGGAATACATCAAGGCTGTATATTGTCACCCTGCTTATTTAACTTCTATGCAGAGTACATCATGAGAAACGCTGCACTGGAAGAAACACAAACTGGAATCAAGATTTCCAGGAGAAATATCAATAACCTCAGATATGCAGATGACACCACCCTTATGGCAGAAAGAGAAGAGGAACTAAAAAGCCTCTTGATGAAGGTGAAAGGGGAGAATGAAAAAGTTGGCTTAAAGCTTAACATTCAGAAAATGAAGATCATGGCATCTTGTCCCATCACTTCATGGGAAATAGATGGGGAAACAGTGGAAACAGTGTCAGACTTTATTTTGGGGGCTCCAAAATCACTGCAGATGGTGACTGCAGCCATGAAATTAAAAGACGCTTACTCCTTGGAAGAAAAGTTATGACCAACCTAGATAGTATATTCAAAAGCAGAGACATTACTTTGCCAACTAAGGTCCATCTAGTCAAGGCTATGATTTTTCCTGTGTTCATGTATGGATGTGAGAGTTGGACTGTGAAGAAGGCTGAGCACCGAAGAATTGATGCTTTTGAAGTGTGGTGTTGGAGAAGACTCTTGAGAGTCCCTTGGACTGCAAAGAGATCCAACCAGTCCATTCTGAAGGAGACCAGCCCTGGGATTTCTTTGGAAGGAATGAGGCTGAAGCGGAAACTCCAGTACTTTGGCCACCTCATGCGAAGAGGTGACTCATTGGAAAAGACTCTGATGCTGGGAGGGATTGCAGGCAGGAGGACAAGGGGATGACAGAGGATGAGATGTCTGGATGGCATCAGTGACTCGATGGACGTGAGTCTGAGTGAACCCCAGGAGATGGTGATGGACAGGGGAGGCCTGGCACGCTGTGATTCATAGGGTCGCAAAGAGTCAGACACAACTGAGCCACTGAACTGAACTGAACTGAAGCCCAGGACTTCCTGGGCTGTCACAGCCTTGGCTCTTAGATTAATCATTCTGCTTTGCAGCTTACTTTGTTTGCTCAGCTTTACATTCAACTAAATTTTTGTTTTATTTTAACCAACATTTCAGAGCAATTTTTGGAACTCAAGATCTCCTACCATTTTTTTGGCTTCTTTATATTTCTATTCAGTTGGATTACTTAGGAAGATAATGTTCATGGGTGAAGCCATCTTTGTGTAAGCACATCTTTGTGTAAGGATAGTGAGATCTGGAATGAACCAGAGACCATGACGTGCTCTTCCTATAGGGGGTGCTCACTGTGCAGCCATCCAGTTTTTGTAAATAATGGATTCTGGTTAATTCTGAAATGCAATCAGAATTTCAATCATTTGCTATTTTGAGTGAAATAATGAATAAAATAATGAATGAATTATTCATGATTTCATGCATGAATTAATGAGTGAAATAATGAGTGAGAAATGCAGAAACAGTGTTACTGTTGGGCTGCAGCCCACAGGTCTACAAATCCTATGCCTGCCCAGATTCAAGACCCAAGAAAGAGCCCAGAGGCAGTGACAGAGACATTGGTAGTTTACTAAATGGGGATCTGACATGTGTGAAGCAAAGTCCTAGAGTGATATCCCGCAATGTGCTGCAGAAGGCAAGCAGGACTTGGTGGGATTCTTTACTCCTGGGGGAGAAGAGGAGATTGCCAGTTATAGAGGAAATTGATGCCAGGTTGGCTTTTCGGTCACCAGCGAAACTAGCATAAGAGCAAACCCCTCACCACTTCTTTGATAAGTACAATCTCTAGTTGAGGCCTGAGCCAGAGATGTCGGTCAGGAGGATATAGGAGAATCAGGCACTGGTTGAGCTGGGTCTGTACAGAGAGCAGGAGAATAGCCTGACCATACAGTTACCAAAGCTGATCACTTTTCAGGATAACCCAGAATCCATTATTTACATACACTGTTTTGACCTTTTACATATTAGAGAAAAAATGTTGCATGAGTCAACTCTATCTGCAGCAGACAAGTGAAAGTCAAATATAGCCCAGGGGTTGTCGTTAATGACTTCAAACCGAGATGTTGAGAACAGATGCTCTCATCACATAAAAAAATGTTATGCTGGATTATGAATGTTCTTACCTCTGTTTCTTAAGAAGATATCGAAGAGCTCATTTCTTCAGCCCAAAGCTTCTTTTTCCTTTTTATTCCCTTTTAGCTGCTGTGCATTTGCAGTCTCTGTATAAAACATAAATTGACCATATTCCCACTACAAAAGGTTACTTCTTCCTCTTTAAAAACACATAGAAACTTAGAAAAGTAAATTTGAAGAAAGATTAAAGAAGTGCAGAAATTTTGAGGGATGAATCCCAGAGTGGCCGGTTGTATCTGAAAAGAAAAATTACTAAAGACTAATTAGCTAAAATTATTCTGTTATAATTAGTAGGAGCTTAGTTTGCTGTGAGTTACAGGTAGTGCTATTTCTTGTAACTGAAATTGAAGCTAAAAATAAATTTCATCTTTGAACATAAAGACTTTGATGAAGTTCAAAGCTACTTTGCTCTGATGGTTTAACAACAAGTTAAATTTCAAACAGAAGGCTAGTCTGTTCATTCTCTGTGAGTTTGAAAAGCAAAATGTTTTAGTCAAACACAATACATTTCAACCTAGTCACAGGAAAGGTTGTGAGTTTTAAAACTAAGATTCTGTAAAAGTCAGTGTTTTTTCAGTAACTTTTCAGTCTGTTTAATGTTTTTCCATGTAAATGGAACATGTTCATTGTTTGCCTTTGAATCATAAAAAGGTTTTAGTTTATAAAATAACTGCTGATATCTTAAGACATTTATGAAAATATTATTTCATCTCTACATTTTGGGGCCAAAGCTAGTTGGAAGATTGCACTGACAAGTGTCTTAACCTAAGTGTCCACTGGCTGTGTGTTGTTTACAATTCAGTTCTCTTGTTTTTGAGGAGCTTAATGTGAAAATGTTTACCACTATACCACCAACACAGGAAAGCTATCACAAACCTAGACAGTGTGTTGAAAAGCACAGACATTAATCTGCCGACAAAGGTCCATATAATCCAGGCCATAGTCTATTCAGTGGTCACGTATGGTTGTGAGAGCTTGAAAGGTAGAGCACCAAAGAATTGATGCCTTCAAACTGTGATGCTGGAGAAGACTCCTGAGAGTCCCTTGCACAGCAAGGAGATCGCACCTGTCAATCTTAAAGGAAATCAACTCTGAATACTCATTTGAAGGACTCATGCTGAAGCTGAAGATCCAGTATTTTGCTCAACTGATGTGAACAGCCAACTCATTGGAAAAGTTCCTGATGCTAGGAAAGACTGAGGGCAGAAGGAGCAGAGGGCATCAGGGGAAAAGATGGATGGATGGCATCATTGATGCAATGGCCATGAACTTGGGCAAACTCCAGGAGGTGGTGAGGTGCAAGGAGGCCTGATGAGCTGCAGTCCATGGTGTCGCAAAGAGTCAAACATGACTGTGTGACTGAATAACAATGTGAGGATGAGTGAAATGGAGCAGGTGGGACATATATGATGAACATTCTTGATTTAATCAGAATGTTTCCCAATCCATTTTATCCTAAAAGCATGTTGATATGAATTTTCACCGCAGGACATTCTTTTGTGTTAGAATACTGCATAGTAGCATTATCTGTACCACTGAGGTTGAGTTGGACTTGGAATCTTCATCACTGAAATCTTTGTTGCATGAGAATGGCATGATTTATGATTCAGTCAACTGACTTGTGATAGATAGCTTCCCAGTTGTAGATAAAGTGTTTTCACTGAAAAGTTTATAATAGTAAGAGTGAGCCACCAAAACAGGTTACATATATGCCATGGCTAAAGTTTATTCGTCTATTCAGTGAGCATTTATTGAGTATTTGCTATTATTAGATATTTTACAAGTGATTGAGCATTCTGGAATGAATCTTATTTTCCTGGAACTGAGGATCTAATGGAGAATAGAATTTCATCAAATGAATACAAAATATGTACCAACTTTGATACTCTAAAGGAAAACAGTAGCCTCACCTTTCCCCATAATCTGTCTTTAGTACTTGAAGTTCTATACTTCAGTCTGCATTCTTTAGCCTTAAAGAACATGAGGTCAGAAAGAGCTTACTATGATGCAGATTTGAATGAAGATCAGTTCAATGTAACCGGTGAAGGGGAAAATGACATGAGATGATTGGGCAGAAGTATTCATTGGCTGGATCATTCTTGTCTATGTAAGTTGTCCTTTTCCAAGCACTTTAGAGGCCAATAAACAAGATGACATGTTTTGATGTATAAAGATCAAATGGCTGGCTGTTTTGTAGCAATTAGATCAAAGGGTATCAAGAATGCAAATCAACAGACTCAGTAAATGATTACCTATATTTACACAGCCTACGAGTATTGAAGGAGAACTTGCATTTAGAAGGTTTGAGATAAAAATTATATAAATTGGTAAGAGATTGGATGTGGGGCTATGGCATATTTTTCTCATAGACTTGAGTGGTTGGAGGTACAGTTCACCAAGATCAGTGACATTAGAGGACCAGGATATTTTGGGTGGTAGGAGGAGGTCTCCAGGGAAATCGTATGTTTGTTATTAAACATATTAATTTGACTGTAGCTCAGATCATGAATACCTTATTGCAAAATTCAGACTTGATGAAAGTAGGGGAAACTAGGAGGTCATTCAGGTATGACTGAATTCAGATCTCTGATGATTATATAGTAGAAGTGGCAAGTAGACTCAAGGGATTAGCTCTGATAGAGTTCCTGAAGAACTATGCACAGAGGTTTGTCATTTTGTACAAGACACAGTGATCAAAACCCTCCCAAAGAAAAAGAAATGCAAAAGGCAAAATGGTTGTCTGAGGAGGGCTTACAAATAGCTGAGAAAAGAAGAGAAGCAAAAGGCAAAGGAGAAAGGGAAAGATATACCCATTCGAATGCAGAGTTCCAAGGAATAGCAAGGAGGCATAAGAAAGCCTTCCTAATTGATCATTGCAAAGAAAGAGATGAAAACAGTAAAATAGAAATGACTAGAGATCTCTTCAGGACAACTAGAGATACCAAGGGAATATTGCATGCAAAGATGGGCTCGATAAAGGACAGAAATGATATGGACCTAACAGAAGCAGAAGATGTTAAGAAGAGGTGGCAAGAATACACAGAAGAACTAGATAAAAAAGATCTTCATGACCCAGATAATCATGATGGTGTGATCACTCACCTAGAGCCAGACATTCTGGAGTGTGAAGTCAAATGGGCCTTAGGAAGCATCACTATTAACAAAGCTAGTGGAGATGATGGAATTCCTGCTGAGCTATTTCAAATCCTGAAAGATGATGCTGTGAAAGTGCTGCACTCAATATGCCACCGTGGAACACTCAGCAGTGACCACAGGACTGGAAAAGGTCAGTTTTCATTCCAATCCCAAAGAAAGGCAATGCCAAAGAATGTTCAACATACTACACAATTGCACTCATCTCACACACTAGCAGTGGCAACCCACTCCAGTATTCTTGCCTGGAGAGTCCCATGGATGGAGGAGCCTGAACGGCTGCTGTTTATGGCGTCGCACAGTGTTGGACATGACTGAAGTGAATAAACAGCAGGAGCAGCACACTCTAGCAAAGTAATGCTCAAAATTCTCCAAGCCAGGCTTCAACAGTACATGAACCGAGAACTTCAAGATGTTCAAGCTGGGTTTAGAAATGGCATAGGAACGACATCAAATTGCCAACATCCTTTGGATGATAGAAAAAGTGAGACAGTTCCAGAAAAGCATCTACTTCTGCTTTATTGACTATGCTAAAGCTTTTGACTGCATGGATCACAACTGGAAAATTCTTAAGAGATGCGAATACCAGGCAACTTTATTTGCCTCCTGAGAAACCTGTATGCAGCTCAAGAAGCAACAGTTAAAACCAGACATGGAACAATGGACTGGTTCAAATTGAGAAAAGAGTCTGTAAAGGCTGTATATTGTCACCCTGCATATTTATCCATCTTCCAGTAACACAGGAGAAGACTGTACACATGGACATCACCAGATGGTCAACACCAAAGTCAGACTGATTATATTCTTTGCAGCCAAAGATGGAGAATCTCTATACAGTCAGTAAAAACAAGACTGGGAGCTGACTATGGCTAAGATCATGAACTCCTTATTGCCAAATTCAGACTTAAATTGAAGAAAGTATGGAAAACCATTAGAAAAGTCAGGTGTGAACTAAATCAAATCCCTTATGACAATACAGTGGACATGAGAAATGAACTTCAGGGATCAGATCTGATAGACAGAGTGCCTGATGAACTATGGATGGAGGTTCATGACATTGTACAGGAGACAGGAATCAAGACCATCCCCAAGAAAAAGAAATGCAAAAAGCGAAATGACTGTCTGAGGAGGCCTTATAAATACCTGTGAAAAGAAGAGAAGTGAAAAGGAAAGATATGCCCATTTGAATGCAGAGTTCCAAAGAATAGCAAGGAGAGATTAGAAATCCTTCCTTGGCAATCAATGCAAAGAAATAAAGGAACACAATAGAATGGGAAAGACTAGAGATCACTTCAAGAAAATTAGACATACCAAAGGAACATTTTATGCAAAGATGGGCTCAATAAAGGACAGAAATGGTATGGACCTAACAGAAGCAGAAGATACTAAGAAGAGGTGGCAAGATTACATAGAAGAACTGTACAAAAAAGATTTTCACGACCCAGATAATCACGATGATGTCATCACTCCCATTCATCTAGAGCCAGACATCCTGGAATGGAAAGTCAAGTGGGCCTTAGGAAGCATCACTAGGAATAAACCTAGTAGAGGTGATGGAATTCCAGTTGAGCTATTTCAAATCCTAAAAGATGATGCCGTCAAAGTGCTACACTCAATGTGCCGGCAAATTTGGAAAACTCAGCAGTGGCCACAGGGCTGGAAAATGTTAGTTTTCATTCCAAAATGCTCAGACTACCACACAATTGCATTTTTCTCACATACTAGTAAAGTAATGCTCAAAATTCTCCAAGCCAGGCTTCAGCAATACATGAACCGTGAACTTCCAGATGTTCAAGCTGGTTTTAAAAAGATAGAGGAACCAGAGATCAAATTGCCAACATCCACTGGATCATCGAAAAAGCAAGAGAATTCCAGAAAAACATCTATTTCTGCTTCATTGGCTATGCCAAAGCCTTTGACTGTGTGGATCACAACAAACTGTGGAAAATTCTGACGAAGATGGGAATGCCACACCGCCATACCTTCCTTTTGATAAGCCTATATGCAGGTCAGGAAGCAACAGTTAGAACTGGACATGGAAAAACAGACTGGTTCCCAATAGGAAAAGGAGTATGTCAAGGCTGTATATTGTTACCCTGCTTAATTAACTTATATGCAGAATACATCATGAGCAATATTGAGCTGGAGGAAGCACTAGCTAGAATTAAGATTGCCTAGAGAAATCTCAATAACCTCAGATATGCAGATGACACCACTTTTATGGCAGAAAGTGAAGAAGAACTAAAAGCCTCTTGATGAAAGTGAACGAGGAGAGTGAAAATGTTGGCTTAAAGCTCAGAATTCAAAAAAATAAGATCATGGCATCCGTTCCCATCACGTCATGGCAAATAGACGGGGAAAGTGGCTGACTTTATTTTGGGGGCTCCAAAATCACTGCAGATGGTGATTGCAGCCATGGAATTAAAAGACGGTAACTCCTTGGAAGGAAAGTTATGACCAACCTAGACAGCATATTAAAAAGCAGAGACATTACTTTGCCAACACAGGTTTGTCTAGTCAAGGCTATGGTTTTTCCAGTGGTCATGTATGGATTTGAGAGTTGGACTGTGAAGAAAGCTGAGTGCCGAAGAACTGATTTTCGAACTGTGGTATTGGACTACAAGGAGATCCAACCAGTCCATCCTAAAAGAGACCAGTCCTGGGTGTTCATTGGAAGGACTGATATTGAAGCTGAAACTCCAGTACTTTGGCCACCTCATGCGAAGAGTTGACTCATTTGAAAAGACCCTAATGCTGGCAAAGATTGAGGGCTGGAGGAGAAGGGGACAACAGAGGATGAGATGTTTGGATGGCATCACCAACTCAATGGACATGGGTTTGGGTGGACTCCGGGAGTTGGTGATGGACAGAGAGGCCTGGCATGCTGCTGTTCATGGGGTCGCAAAGAGTCAGACACGACTGGGCAACTGAAGTGAACTGAACTGATGCAGAGTACATCATGCGAAATATGGGAGTCGATGAAATACAAGCTGGAATCAAGATTGCTGGGGAGAAATATCAATAACCTCAGAAATGCAGATGACTCCACTTTTAAGGCAGAAAGCAAGGAGGAACTAAAAAATTCTCTTTATGATATTGAAAGAGGAGAGTGAAAAACCTGGGTTAAAACGCCACATTACAAAAATGAAGATCATGGCATCCAGTCCCATCTCATGGAAAACAGGTGGGGAAACAATGGAAACAATTGTAGAGTTTATTTTCTTGGTCTCCCCAAATCACTGCAAATAGTGACTACAGCCATGAAATTAAAAGATGCTTGCTGCTTGGAAGAAAAGCTATACCACCCTACACAGCATATTAAAAAGCAGAAACATTACTTTGCCAACAAAGGTCCATATAGTCAGGACTGTGTTTTTTCCAGTAGTCATGTGTGGATGTGAGAGTTGGACCACAAAGAAGTCTGAGTCCCGAAGAATTCATGCTTTTGAACTGGGGTGTTGGAGGAGACTCTTGAGAGTCCCATGGACTGAAGGAGATCCAACCAGTCAATCCTAAAGGAGATTAGCCCTTAATATTTATTGGAAAGACTGATGCTGAAACTGAAACTCCAATACTTTGGCCACCGGATGCCAAGAGCTGACTCATTAGAAAAGACCTTGATGCTGGGAAAGATTGAAGGCAGGAGGAGAAGGGACGACAGAGAACAGGATGGTTGGATGGCCTCGTCGACTCAGTGGACGTAGTTTGAGCCAGCTCTGGGAGATGGTAAAGTACATGAAAGCCTGGAGTGTTTCAGTCCATGGAGTCACAATGAGTCAGACTCTACTGAGTGACTCAACAGCAATAACAAATTTATGACATCTATAAGTAACTTGAAAAGTATCTCTTCCATCTGGTGCGATAATAATAGAGCAGTCTATCAGCCTGATTGTCTTGCATGTTTGTTCAGGCCAGGCCTTGCCCAGAGGCACTTGGATGAAGTCTAACTAAGGCTTCCTTTTCCACTGAGACAGGCTGCCCTAGATCTGGCTGGGTCTGCATGGAGGACAAGGTGACTTATTGTCTTGTCCAGAAGAGGGAGCTTTGTACAGTTCTTACACAGACACTGTATATGCCGGGATGGTTCTGTCAATAGCTAGGGGTGTTTTGAGTTGAGACAATGGACAGATTTAGGTGATATTATTTTATAACTGCTTCATTGAGATATAATTCACATTACCATATAAGTTCCCATTTAAAGACTATAATTCAGTGATTTACAATATATTCACAGAGTTTTTAAATATATAATTTCATTCATGTGTTGTGTACGATATACATGTTTACCACCAGCAGAATCAATTTTAGAACATTTTTATAATCCCCCAAAGAAACTGTATCCTTCTCTATTTCCTCCCAAGGGTCCTCCTACTGGAAGTCACTCGTCTACTTTCTATCTCCATGGATTTCCCTGTTTTGAACATTTTATATAAATGGAGTAATACTATATATGCTCATTTTTCATTGACTTTTTATCTGGTATAATGTCTTGGAGCTTAATCTACATTGTAAAATACATCAGTCATTCATTCCTTTCTATTGCTAAATAGTATTCCTTATGTGGATATACCACTTGCTGTTTATCGTTTCAGTAGTTGATGGTCATTAGGGTTGTGTTCACTTTAGGGATATTATACTAATGCTCCTGTAAACATTTGTGTACAAGTTTTCTTGTAGACAGTTTTCATTTCTATTGTATTTGTAACTAAGACTGAAATCACTACACTATATGATACCTCTTTATTTCACCTTAAGGAGATGTGCCATACTATTTCACAGAGTCACTACAGCACGTAACAGTCCCATTAGCAGTGTATGCAGGTTCCGGTTTCCCCAAGCTAGCCAACAAGTGTTAGAACTGTCCTTTGAATTACAATTACAATGGTCCTAGTGGGTATGAAGTCATATCTCACTGTGGTTTTGATGTTCATCTCCCTGATGACTAGTGATTCAAACCTGCTTTTGTGTATTTACTGGCCATTTCTCTGGTTTGGGAAAAGGTCTATTTATAGTCTTTGCTCATATTCTAATTGGGTTATTTGACTTACTAAGTTTTATGGATTATTTATACATGCTAGATATAAGAAACCCTTTGTCAGATTCATGTAATATTTCCTAATATTCTGTTGATGAATTTTGAGTCACCTCTTTATTTTTATTTTTCTGTGTTAATTCACTTTATTTTTTAGTTTATTTTTAATTGGAGGATCATTGCTTTATAATATTGTGTTGGTTTCTATACATCATTAAATTTCTGAGGTCATTGGTAGAAATGTGCAATTAGTAGGCTGAAAAGGTTGAAAGTCATCCAGCAGGGTTAAGATGAAATATTTCAGATAGTATAGTAATCAAACAATGTGATATAATAGAATTAAATCAAGATGAGATTTGGAAGATCTTGGTTCTAGTTCTGACCCAGCCACTATGTGGGAGTCACTTGACCACCCTGGGCTTTAATTGCTTTATTTGTAAGGAAGAATTTAGCCCCTAAAAGACTCTCCTTCTTCTATTGTATAATTCTAAGTTTAGAAGTTAAGCTGAAGAGAATGAACCTAGTTTTGCTTTCCAGAGAAAGATTCTAACTTGGGATTTTGAAACAACTGCGGGTTTGGATGGAATATCTTTCACCTCTTCTTTTTTGTTGAGAACTCTCCAAATGTCAGGGTACTACAAGGGTTCTTAGAATCCCCTGGCATTTCTCCCTTCCAAGGAGTCTTGTTGAAACTAAGAACCAAATAATAGGCTTATAAACTGTTTCTATAAAATGACTCACAGTTTGAACAATAATGTTAAATTCCTCCAGAATCTATGGTCTCAAGGAGACTCATCTGTCATGTGGAGGCTGACTATTGGAAGTGGCTTCTTGTTTGCTATAACCACAGGTTGTTACTCTGGAAGGTCTAGGTACTTCCCTCTTCCTGTATTGAAATTTAGTAGCATTCTTGGAAATCCAGTTGATGGTTTATATATTTTTCTTTCTTTCTTTCTTTCTTTTTTTTTTGCTTTTTTCTCAGCTGTGGTTTGTCTTATCCAGTTAGTTTTGGTTAATGCCATCATTAAAAAATTTGACCAGTTAATTGTAGGAATTCACATAGAATATTTCTGTCAGACATGTTGCGATTGAAATAGAGTCGTTTCATCAGCATGGGCCAATCACTGGGTGTTATGTAAAATTCATTAAGTTAGACTCTTTGATAATGATGAAAATATATCTCATGCGTGAGCATCTGAAAGATTTCTAATCTCTTAATTACATATATAATTTAGTTTTTATTACATTTCTTTAAAATAAAATTTAAATCTTTTATATTAAGCCTTGGTTGGACTTTAGTCCCCTTCCCTTTTTGTCCATTATCTGTCATGGAAAACTTCTAGACCCAAGATTTTGCTTGAATAGCAACAGCATTTTAACTTGTTATAAATATTTTTGAATGCTAAGCATATTGATTACATCATGGTAGGGATCAAAGAAAAAATGCTGCTTAACTTTTAATGAAGCTGATTCAAATTGCTTTCAAATTAAATGCAATATATTCATTATATAGATGCTATATATATATATATATATATATATATATATGCTTTAATATATGTACATATGCATATGAAATCCTGTCTTGTCAGAATGCAGTATCCCAGAAACTTGGAAATTTCTCAAAGCTGGCAATGTCATCAGCCCATTTGGCCATTGGATTAACTGGCATTCTTTCATATGGATTTTTTTCTGTTCATACAGTACCATTATGGTAGGAGTAGATTGGATATTTCTCTGGATAGATCAGTTTTATTTCCTTGAACCTCAGAGAAGGTCTTGCTTAGAAATCATCTGCCTGTTGTTTTGTTTTACTTGCCCTCTTTGGTCACTGTAGGAGTGTTCCTTTATTGCTGCTCTGTTGGTTTTTTTTTTTTTTAATCACTTCGTCTTAAGGACTCTGAAAGCAATTTCCTGTCTATAGTAGAACTGATATGGCTTGTCTGCAAAAGAAAGTGTTGCCTGGTGAAGGAAGCAGCTGCTTGGGTGGTGTATTTAAAGTGAAAACCAAATGGCTTGTGAAAAGACTGGAATTGAACTCAAGCATTTAATTTAGGATAAGGCACTATTATATGTGTATGGTGTTTCATAGTATATCATGTACCATTATTTTTAGGCTGTTGTATTTCCTTGCTGCAGCATGCTAAAAATATTCTATAATTTCTTCTACAGGAACATCTATTTAATTGAGTTCTGGTTTAATGCTCATCCATTATACTGCTGTGATTCTGTTTTGCAAATGTTGAAAAATGTCTTTAAAATCATACCTGAAATCCTGTAATTTTCAGAGTAATGATCTCTTTTGGAGGATTTTTCTCTTCTTCCTCCTTTCCTTTAGTTTTGTTCAATTTGGACTTATGGCTTTAAAAATCAAAATAGCTTCTATAAGCATATAATACTTCACTGTACATATCTTCACTATTCCAGTTTGGTAAATCATCTCTTGTTTGTCAGTTTTAAAATGATTTGATTTTCAAAACACATTATTTTTTTGTTTTGTGAATTTTCTGCCCTAATTTTTCTGTGATAAAGAATATGCTATTCAAGAGTTAATTATATCTTTTTAAAAATTTCTATTTGCTTATAAATCATACTTAAGAGTGTTTTATTTCAAAATCTCAAAAAATAGTACTTTATAAAATGTATTATTTTATCACTTCAGTTATTTGATTTAGTAAATCTATTGATAAAAATTTCCTACTGTGAACATTAATCAGTTTTTCTTTCTTATATGTGCAGATTATGATTAACAATGCTGTCTGTCACTTTCACACTAAATTTGTATTCCTTTCTTCTCCAAAACACTAATATGTCAATAGGTAATGTTCATTTCTTTAGCATATCTTTTTATCCATAGTATCTTGATTATGACTTTATCAAGTTCACATTTTTTAATGGTAACTAACTTCTCATATTATTAATTTTTTTTTAATGTGTACACTGAAAATGTTTCCTAAAAATATATAGCTCCAGGTTTTTCAGTAGATAACTTATTAATAAAATGTCTCCCTCAACCCAGGATTTTTAGATAAATTTTCCCCATGACAACTCATTGAGACTTGAATCTATCAGAGGAGATATTAATGATAAGGTATATAACTATACATATTATAATTTTTCTCACTCATCAGAATAGTTATGTCTTCTAATGAATAATAATAGTTACACAGCATAAAATTTAGGAGGTGATCTCAATTTTGTTATTATATTTCCCTGTCTTTCTTGATTATGAATTTCTTTGTAAGTAACGTTTTAATCATGG
The DNA here is from genome assembly GCA_917880005.1 of Nanger dama. Lineage (NCBI taxonomy): Eukaryota > Metazoa > Chordata > Mammalia > Artiodactyla > Bovidae > Nanger > Nanger dama. The sequence goes on along the minus strand of CAKJTW010000016.1, from coordinate 33,618,318 downwards.
ATTTTTTTTTTTTTTTTAAACATTGCGTTTTGCTAGTGTCAGCAATTCAAAATCCTTTTGCCTTGAGAAGACCCTGAGTTCCTCTGCAGGGAGTTCAGTGTTCAGTAAGACTAATACTATGCCACTTAGCATGTTTATCTTTTCCTGTTGTCTCGTGTGTATATGTGCATGTGTTTCTTGCTCAGTTGTGTCGGACTCTTTGTGGCTCCTTGAATTGTAGCCTGCCAGGTTCATCCATCCATGGAATTTTACTTGAAGAATCCTGGAATGGGTTGCCGTCTCCTCCTCAGGCAATCTTCCCACCCCAGGGATTGAACCCGCATCTCCTGTGTCTCCTACATTGAAGGCGGATTCTTTACCACTGAGCCACCAGGGAAGCCCCTGTTGTCTATTACTGCTCACTTACTGGCCCCTGCTCCTGCCAGGAGTCTCTTGCCCTCCCATTACACTCACTTAGCACTCTCTATCATTCTCTCCTGCTGGCAGTGTCTTTCTATTTCTTTTCAGACCCCACTTATTTTAGCTTGGACTCTTTCAGTGACAAGTGGTACAAACTCAAATCAGAACTGGCTTAAGCTCCAAAGGGGATTCTTGGCTCCTGCAGCTGAAAAATCCTAAGTAAATTTGCTTTACTCAAGACTGAATCCAAGGGTTCAAATGATGCCCTGCAAGCCTTGGTTTCTCCAATGTTGCCATTCTTCTCTACTGGCATCACTGTGGGTCATCCTCTGTCTACTCCATGTCAGGATCACCATCAGAATCCCAGCTTAGCGATCTCAGGAGAGAGGATCCCAAATGTAAACCTTACCCACCTTGAATAGGGAGGCCTTTCTCTCTTGGACCAACTCTGACAAGGTGGCTGGAATATACCAATGGGTAAGCCTCCTTCACTCTTTTACAGTGAGGCATGAGAGAGTGCAGGTTGGGAAGTGATTTGAAAGGAAATTAAAGGTTCTGTTACCAAAGGAGGGATGGAGGCTGCAGAGGCAAAAATGAGTATACCATGGTACCTTTTTCTTGGATAGAAATATATTTTGTGCGTGCAAAGATGGTTCCTGGACAAGGATAAGAAAGCATTTAATGCCCTGGAAACAATCACCACTTTACAGTGCTTTCTAGATTCTTCCTTTTAGAGAAGCAGCAGGAGAAAACAATTTCAGAGGTAGTTGGTTAACTGAGGCTGTAGTCAAGTTGTTTCCTTTTTCCCCTAGAACTTTTTACTATGTAGTTATTTTTTCTTTCTTAAATAATGTACCAGTCACCACCCCCGCTAACTGATTCATGAGCCTAATAGCAGTATAAGGACCTTTATTTTTTTGTGCTTTTTGTCTGTATGCACAGCACTTAGTACACTATGTGGGATCATTTTATAGACTTTTGTCCTCGAATGGTACACAGTGCCTGAAGGAAAATAATTTTGATAGCTTGTTAACAGTTATGAGGGCCTTCCATATACCAATTGCTTTCTTAAGTATCTGGGAAAGCATTTTAGGGTCAGTGGTATTTCATAGGAAACTGATGTCAGAGGATGTTCTTAGAGAACATGTATTTACATGTATTTATGTGTAACATAGTTACATGTAATAGAAACAGCAAAATATGGTACATATGTGTTCTTGACTGGAAACACCATTTTCCTCTGTGGACTGTTTTCAAATTCAACAATTTTATCATATGGATTTACCGAATAAGATAGACTTTTTCCCTGACTTGGCACTTTTCACATACTGTCCTCTGGGTTCAGTGGTTCCTCCGTAAGTGGTTTTGATGGGCCTCCTCTTGCCTGAGGTATAAGTGCTATGGACTTTGACAGCTGATTTTTAAGCTGTCAGCAGGTTCTGCTACTGTCGTTCTCTCCTTTAAATCCCTCTTCTTATGTCATACTTTAGCGCTGTTTTCTACACCTCTGCTGTTATATCTGCATATACCATCAAGTATTTCAGAAAGAAGAAATCACAATACATTAGTTTGGGTCCCATAACCAAGTTTATTTTGGGGCCCATAGATAATATGTTCACTTGAGAATTTTCAGTGCTAGTTAATAAAACATAGTTTATGGGTTTTCTCCTTTTGTGTATTTGAGTGCACATATGCAAAGCATTTATTGTGAACTTGCACCCTGGTGACTTAGGCAGTAAAGAATCTGCCTGCAATGCAGGAGACCTGGGTTTGATCTCTGGGTCAGGAAGATCCCCTGGAGAAGGGAATGGCTCCCCCACTCCAGTATTCTTGCCTGGAGAATTCCATGGACAGAGGAGCCTGGTGGGCTACAGTCCATGAGGTCGCAGAGTCAGACATGACTGAGTGACTAACACTTGCACACTTCTGATGAAGTCATCTGTGTGGTCCTGTCATTTAATTCTTATAACAACTCTATGAGGTCACACAGCTTGCAAGAGGAGAGCCACATTTTGAAACCTAATACTTTTCATGCAAAGTCCATGCTTTAACCACTAACTAGATTGACTCTAGGAGAAAAAAAAAACAACAACAACTATGGAAGACATTTAAGGCCCAGCTAGGTTTAGTGGGAAACATTGTCAAGGGATTCTTAGGAAAAGTATATTTAGCAGTTTCAACTGGATCAAATGTAATAAAAACAGTAAAACCAGACACATACACCTTTGGCTGGAAACCACTGTTTCTTGTCCCTGTGGATTTTTGTCTTTGCATTCAACACTTGTGTAATATGGATTGATTTAAAGATGCTGGTGGACAAGACAGACGATTATTTAGACAACAGCATCATTTCATTAGAGAGACAGTGAAAGTTGTGAATAAGACATGTAGCTCTCCAGGAGATGTTGACCTGAGAACAAAACAACAACACAAGACATGTTTTCTCAGATTTCCCTAAATGACTGACCAGGAAGCCAGCCAGAACAGTGTTAAACTGGAAGCATGTAACATTTCTGAGATAGTCTGGTCCCTGCTGTGAGATATGTCTGCATGAGGTGCAAACTCATTTGACATCTTATGTAGGAAATCTGGAATCCAGAAAACCAATTAGTTCCTCCTAGTGGCATTCAGGAAGGGAGTCGGCTTTATAATGAGAGAAAGAACCATGCATTCTAACAGCAGGCTACCAGGATAGGTATGCCTCACTCCCTCTCTACTCTACCTAGAATCCCACAGAGTAAGCTTTTAATCATCTGCTTGGTAACTGAAATTCGTGTCTAATTGTGTTGATGCTAGCTATCAATCATTTGCAGGTATTCAGAGATATTAAACATTATGGGAGAGACAAAGGGACATGTCACATACTCATGAGGTTTCCAGTCTTTTGCCATAAAAGGATATACACAAAATGCAAATTAGCTAAGTCAAGACATTGTAGAATCTAACACTTAATGGATCAGAGCTGTTACAAATCTTCATTGAAGCAGTGATCCTGAGCACATTTAATGCTTTATATAAATTAATAATTCTTTATGAGCAAGTTCTATGTGCCAGTCTTTATGCTAAATATGTGGGATATAACGGCATGCTTCCATGCCCTTAATTGACTTATAGCTTACCAGGAAAGATGGACTTATCTGCAGGTAGCAATTTGAAGAAATTATTGAAGTACAGACTAGGGAGAAATTAATCAATTCATGAAGCTCTGGAAGGTTGTACTTCAGAGATGCCAGTTATTCTTGGACTTCAAAGACTTATAGGTCTTTCTTAGATAAATAGAGCACAGGCTTTATTATAGGCATGGTAAAGACATTAAAGATAAATCTGAGAGCTCTTAATTCAGGATATTTACAGATTAAAAGGAAAATGACATATGCCTTAGCTATTGAAAATGGAATGAGGTGATACTTTAAAGTCTACACAGGACTATGGGAATCTGGAGGAATAAATAGAAATATTGTAGAGGAAGTAGGTCAATACATAGTTTCCCAAAGAATGTTGAGACTTGGCAATCAGACTGCTCTAAAACTTATACCAAGCAGTGGGATTTATTGGCTGACAGTCAGCCTGTTTGTTGGCGCCCATGTCACACAGCTCATCAAAAGCTTTGAATATTGACAAAGCTTTCAGTTTTTAGAGGTAACATTCTAGCCAGTAGTCCTTGTTAAACAAAGTACAGACATATGGATGCAAGGAAACAGGGTTTTTGTTTGTTTCTTGAGTAAATTTCGCACAAAGGAGACTAGTGAGAAATAAGATTAGATGACATAGGTCTTATATGAAATTGTATGGAATTTGGGACTTAATTTATAGTCAATGGAAAGATATTAAATGTCAGATTTGACAAGGTGACCAGGTGTGTGTTTTTCAGATGTGTGATCTGAAGGATTATATGACAGTTTGGAGGTGAAGAGGTTAGAAAAAGGAAGGCTGATTAGACTGCAGTTCGATGCAGTGGGAAAAGAATTGATAAAACATGTTCAAGATATTCTGGATTAGATCTGAGTAATTTGGCTCAGACGGTTAAACGACTGTCTACAATGTGGGAGACCTGGGTTCGATCCCTGGGTCAGGAGGTTCCCTGGAGAAGGAAATGGCAACCCACTCCAGTACTCTTGCCTAGAAAATCCCATGGATGGAGGAGCCTGGTGTCCATGGGGTCGCAAAGAGTTGGACATGACTGAGCGACTTCACTTCAGTGAATAAAGAAGCAAGATGACTCTGAGGCTGATTCTTTGCTTTTACTTTTGTGTAAGGGGGAGATTGAAGAGTACTGTGATAGCTTGAGAGGACTGGGTAAAAAAGCATTTGTTTTGAGAAGTTTATTATTGATATATTATTCAGCTGCCAGTGTTTTAGTTATGTGCTAGGGGAGAGGAAAGTCTTTATAAGGAAAGTCCTTCTTATTGTTGCTCTCCCCAGTACTTTCTAACCTAGGAGGATAAACTGTAATGGAAGAGCATGGGAGATAGGTCATTTGAAGGACAGGATGCCTTTTCAATAGGCAAGTTGTCATTATCTGATTCCTTATAGTTAAGAAGTACAATTGAGTGGCAAAGTGATTTTAATAAGAAAATATTCATTAATAAATTCAGTTCAGTTCAGTTGCTCAGTCATATCTGACTGTTTGCGACCCAATGAACTGCAGCACGCCAGGCCTCCCTGTCCATCACCAACTCCTGGAGTCCACCCAAACTCATGTCCATTGAGTTGGTGATGCCATCCAATCATCTCATCCTCTGTTGACCCCTTTTCCCCTCCCCCTCAATCTTTCCCAGCATCAGGGTCTTTTCCAGTGAGTCAGCTCTTCACATCAGGTGGCCAAAGTATTGGAGTTTTAGCTTCAACATCAGTCCTTCCAATGAATACCCAGGACCGATCTCCTTTAGGATGGACTGGTTGGATCTCCTTGCAGTCCAAGGGACTCTTAAGAGTTTCTCCAACACCACAGTTCAAAAGCATCAATTCTTCAGTGCTCAGCTTTCTTTAGAGTCCAACTCTCATACCCATACATGACTACTGGAAAAACCATAGCCTTGACTAGATGGACCTTTGTGGAAATAGTAGTCTCTGCTTTTCAATATGCTGTCTAGGTTGGTCATAACTTTCCTTCCAAGGAGTAAATGTCTTCTAATTTCATGGCTGCAGTCACCATATTCAGTGATTTTGGAGCCCAGAAAAGATAAAGTCAGCTACTGTTTCCACTGTTTCCCCATCTATTTGCATGGAGTGATGGGACCAGATGCCAGGATCTTTGTTTTCTGAATGTTGAGCTTTAAGGCAACTTTTTTACTCTCCTCTTTCACTTTCATCAACAGGCTTTTTAGTGCTTCACTTTCTGCCATAAGGGTGGTGTCATCTGCATATCTGAGGTTATTGCTGTTTCTCCTGGCAATCTTGATTCCAGCTTGAGCTCATCCAGCCCAGTGTTTCTTATGATGTACTCTGCATAGAAGTTAAATAAGCAGGGTGACAATATACAGCCTTGACGTACTCCTTTTCCTATTTGGAACCAGTCTGTTGTTCCATGTCCAGTTCTAACTGTTGCTTCCTGACCCGCATATAGGTTTCTCAAGAGGCAGGTCAGGTGGTCTGGTATTCCCATCTCTTTAAGAATTTTCCACAGTTTATTGTGATCTACACAGTCAAAGGCTTTGGCCTGGTCAATAAAGAAGAAATAGACGTTTTTCTGGAACTCTGTTGCTTTTTCAGTGATCTTGGACTGCAAGGAGATCCAACTAGTCCATTCTAAAGAAGATCAGCCCTGGGATTTCTTTGGAAGGAATGATGCTAAAGCTGAAACTCCAGTACTTTGGCCACCTCATGGAAGGATTGACTCCATTGGAAAAACTCTGATGCTGGGAGGGATTGGGGGCAGAAGGAGAAGGGGATGGCTGAGAATGAAATGACTGGATGGCATCACTGACTTGATGGACATGAGTTTGAGTGATCTCTGGGAGTTGGTGATGGACAGGGAGGCCTGGCATGCTGAGATTCATGGGGTCACAAAGAGTCGGACACGACTGAGTGACTGACCTGAACTGAATGTTAATAAATTAAGCACTTATAAGAGCATTCCACATTGAAATATCCCTCCTTACTAATACCCCCTAGTGTCAGCTATGACCTCTCCTAATTTTTTCAAGCCATCTCAATGATAATTCAAGTATCCAATAATATAATGCAGATTAAACGCAAAGAGATTGAAAAGTGGAATTGCAGTTTTATCAAAACTCCAGAATGATGGAGATTAATGCATCTAGCTAGAGAAACAAATAATATCTGAACCTACTGATCAGTTTTAACATCCACAAAAGGAACATCCATAATTATGTGCCTCTGGATGTGATGCTATGGAAAGTATATAGTAAAATCTATAAATGATGATTAACTTAAATAAGTAAAAAATAATGACTCAATTAAGTTTCTAAGTCTCAAACTACTAGTTTAGGGGTGAAAGTTCAAGTTAAAAGAAATCACAGGGATGCAATTAGTCTGTATTATAATCATTTCAACAGCACACATGACTCATTTCCTTTAACATATAAATGACATGAAGAAAAAGAGAAGGAGCAGGAAGAAGGGAAGGTAAAACACATCAGTGAAACAAAAAGCTTGTTATTTTGGTTCATTTGGGCTGCTTTATCAAGTAACAGACTGGAAACTGATAAACATTAGACATTCATTTCTCACACTTCTAGAGGTTGGAAGTCAAAGATCAGGGTTTCAGCCTGGTTAGTTGAGGGTCCTCTCCACAGAGGGTCACAGACTTCTTGTATCCTTACATTATAAAAGAAGTAAAAATCAACCGGTACATTTATCAACATGATATACAAGAAAAGTCATATGATCATGTCACATATTTTATCACCCATATGTGATAAAATCTCTCACCAAGTTAAAAATACAAGGGAATCACCTCACTGTAGTTAGCATGGTATTTAATGGTGAAAGATTGAATGGTTTCCATTTAAGATCAGAAATGAGGCTAAGATGTTTATTCTCACCTTTCTTATTCAGTATAAGGATAATAAAGTCACTAAGTCATGTCTGACTCTTTGTGACTCCAAGGACTTAGCCCATTGGGCTCTTCTATCCATGGAATTCTCCAGGTAAGAATACTGGAGTGGGTAGCTTTTCCTTCTCCACGGGATCTTCCTAACCCTGAGTTCAAACGCAGGTCTCACTCATTGCAGGCAGATTCTTCACCATCTGAGCCACCAGGAAGCCCCTACAGTTAACATTGTATTTAATGGTGAAGGATTGGATGGTTTCCATGTAAAGAGATGAGGCAGAGATGCCCATTCTAACCTTGATTATTCAATATAGTACTGAAAATTGTAGCCCCTGCAATAACTAAGTCATGGAAAAGAAAATGCATACATATTGAAAAGTAAAAAGAAAAAAAACCCCACACAATTGTATTTACAGATACATGTAAAATTCAAAGGAATCTACAAAAATCTCTTAGAACTAAGTTTAGCAAGGTCAAAGAAAACAAGTTCACACAAAAACAATCATGTTTTTATATGATGACAAGTGAACTCACTAAAATCAAAATTGTTACAGGTGCTCCAAAGAAAATGAAATCCTAGAGACACAGACTTTGCAGAATACATCCAACATCCTTATGCTGAAATTTGTATAATGCTGATGAAGGAAATAGCATACCTAAACAAATGGAGTGAAATACCATGTTCATAAAACAGAATGCCATCATGTCAGTTCTCCCCAAACTGATCTGAAGGTTTAATTACATTCTAAAAGGAAAAAAAAAAAGTGAATTCTATTTTGATTTGTTTTATTTTTATATATGTAGAAAAACTTCCTCTAAAATTTATCTGAGGCACAGATTTTGAAAGCACTCCTGAACAGAAGAATAGAGTGCGAAGGATCACTCTGATTCCTGGTATTCAGAATTAATATTTAACTACAGTAATGGAGACCATTGTATTGGAAAATGGGTAGCGCACAGCTGAAGGAGTAGAATAGAGGATCCATACCTTGACCTACACATATATTCGAAACAAAGATGCTGAGGCAATTCAAGATAATACAACCTTTTAACAGATTGTGTTGGAAAAATTGGATATGTCTAAGCAAAACAATGACTGACAGAAACTTCATACTTTTTACAAAAATAGACTCAAAATTAATCATGAACTTCAGTGTAAAATGCAAAAATATAAAACATAAAAATAGGAAAAAAAGTTTCTTGAGACCAAGGACTAGCTAAAGAGTTCTTAGGCTTGGGCCCCAAAGCATTATTCATAAAAGGAAAACATTTTTAATTAGACCTCATTAATTAAGAATCATTTTTTGCCCTATCAAAGACCATGGGAAGAGGATGAAAATCTATCCTATGGACTAGAAGAAATTATTGCAAACATTGTGTGAGCTAATGGTAAAGCTCATATGTTAACTGAATGAAATGATTAGAAGTAATACTACAATATACTTGTCTCTCTGTTTCCAAGGGGATTGGTTCCAGGATGCCACCCCACATACCATAATCCCCCCATGTTCGAGCTTCTTATATAAAATGGCATTGTGTTTCCATATAACCTATCCACATTCTTCATTATACTTTGTCATTTCTAGTTTGCTTTTAATACCTAATACAGTGTAAATGCTATGTACATAGTTGTAAATACGATGTAAATACTATGTAAATAGTTGACAGCTCAAGGCAAATTTGAGTTTTGCTTTTTGGAAGAAACTTGGTAGAACTTTGTTTTGACTATTTTCAATCTGTGGTTGGTTGGATCCCAGAATGCAGGATCCATGGATACAGAGAGCTGAGTGTATTTAAAATAATGAGTTGTTCGGATTTGCTTTAAAGTACCCCAGGAGAATATAAAAGTAGAAAGTATGAAACCTCAGTAAAAGTGTGATGAAAGATGGATGTGATCTTGTTCACAAACTAAATTTAGGCAGGCTACCTTCAAGGTTAAAGACAGCTTTCAACTGAGGACGAATGGATGAATACAGGGTGAAGACCCAAGTAGAATGATTGAAGAAAAGTCTCAACAGAGGGAATGGTGTATAGAGTCTTAGTGGTCGAGAAAGCAGCAAGCATAGGACATGCTAGGGCCTGAGAGTACTTTGACGATTGGACCCTAGAATTTATAGAGATCGGTGGAAAGAGATGAGGCATGCAGGGATCTCACAAGCCTTGGTAAGAAGTCAGTCAGTGGGAGGACACTGAAGTGGTGTAAGCTGGGGAGGTAGGAGAGTGAGATTTGCACTTGGATGACTGTGGAGGATATTTGGTAGAAGAGATTGATCGTGGTGGCTCAGATAAGGATCGTAACCCTGGAGGTTCATGAGGTAATTAGCAGTGTCAGAAGTTGGTGATAGATTGAGGGTAAGGAAGAATAAGTGAAAAGTGGTAGCAAGATCTTTCTGGGTCTGGGAAAACAACGGGATATGAAGAGGCAACATGGAGTAAAGAGAGCAAGCTCTACAGAGGGAACTTTGCACAATCCTCTGTTACAAGGCAGAGAGCTGAAGATTCGAGGAGCGCTGAGCAGTCCAGTCAGTGTAGGAATGGCAGTGGGGTTCCAGATCTGTCAAGTGGACAAAGGCTTTGGCTGATCTTCACATGAGGCAGATGCACTTAGCAGGCTTTAACTGAATAAAATATAGCTCTTGCGTTAAATGGTATGTGAGTAGAGACTGCAGATTTACAGCTGCTCTGTAGCTTCCAGCTGGAAGAGAGCAGAACTGAAAAGACACAAAACTGTGTTTTATTGAGTCTGGATGGCTACAGAGTTTGGAACCAAATAGATCTTTTTTCTCTCCCTTAATTATGTCGTTCACACCATTTGGTGTATAGAGATGTACGGGTGTTGACAGCTGCACGATGGCACAGGGAAGCACATTTTCTCCAGCTTTCCATTGTGGTCCAATTTCCAGTATCCCTTACTTTTGGCAGCCTCTGATCTCTTCTCTGTGTAAATTGTTGTGCCTTTTCCATAAAGCCATATAAATGGTATTTAAAGTACATAAGCTTTTGAGTCTGGCTTCTCTGTGGACTGTATTGGTCTCTGTCCATTCATACTCAGTTCCCCCTTTGTAATAATTACAGCCATAGAAAATGTATAGATAAAATGGATTTGGCTGTGTTCCAGTACAACTGTCTTTTGGCACTAATTTTTTTTTCTTATATTTGTTAAATGTCATTAAAGAGAATTCTTCTTTTCATTATTTTTAACTAATATAGCAAACAATAATAACAAAAACTAGATGGCACACTGGATTTGGTGTTTAGGCAGTAGGTTGCCAAATCTCAAACCATTAACCTCAGACACATTGTAAATCCTAGAAAATGTTCACTACTTTTATTATCGATGACTATACAAGTCTTATGATCTCCATTGCTGATTAGAAGAGGATAAGGTATATATTAACTCTGTCAGAGAGTTGTATTCCTGGACTTAATCAAAGTACTAGCCACTCTCTTCCTCCATCTCTGAAGGATTAACTTACTGATAAATTTAGCAAGGATGACCACTGATGTCAATTTGCCTGGGGCATTTTCAGCTTAGATCTATTTTCCCTTCTTGGTGCATTGTTGTTGTTATTCAGTTGCTAAGTCGTGTCCAACAGTTTGCCACTCCCATGGACTGTAGCCCACTAGGCTTCTCTGTCCTCCACTGTCTCCCTGGAGTTTTCTCAGATCCATGTCCATTGAGTCAGTGATGCCATCTAAACATCCCATCCTTTGCTGCCCCCTCCCCTTTTGTCTTCAATCTTTCTCAGCATTGGGGTCCATCCCAGTCAGTCAGCTCTTCACATTAGGTGTCCAAAATATTGGAACTTCAGCCTCAGCAGCAGTCCCTCCACTGAGTATTCAGAGTTGATTTCTTTTAGGGTTGACTGGTTTGATCTCTGTACAGTCTGAAAAACTATGACGAGTTCTCTCTAGCACCACAACTCTAAAGCATCAATTGTTTGGCACCAAGCCTTCCTAATGGTCCAGCTCTCATCCATATATGACTTCCAGAAAAAGCACAGCATTGACTGTACAGACCCTTGTTGGCAAAGCGATGTCTCTGCCATTTAATATATTTTCTAGGTTTGTCATAGCTTTTCTTCCAAGGAGCAAGCATCTACATGTGTCTTCAGTGCCTATTTTCATGTTCAAAATTGTCTTGAGGTAGATGATGTTATGTGGTCAATCCAGAGCTCATGAGCCTATGTGGAAGATGCTGTGAGAAATAGCTGTGAAACACTGAGAAATACCAACTGTTCTCTGTACGGGAACATTTAGCATCAGCTATGGTTGTGTTTCACTTGTGGAATGAAAAAAATCTTTCTGGACATAGTGCATTGTTGAACCAAACAAATGTTTGTTCTCTTCATAATCATTAGAAAGCACAGAATGAAATTTATGACTAGAATGTAAGAAAGTAGGACTTTATACAGTTCCTAATTCTCCATATTTTATACCACTGCTTTTTACTTTTTACACTTTTAGGTCTTATTATTTTTTTGTCTTGTCCGAGTCATGCAAAAGTTTTCTTAAAAAGGCAAGGGATTTAAAATTTAATGCATTTTAAGTTTTGTCATGCTTTCTTTATACATAGTAAATGTAAAAGATTTCTTAGTTTTGATAGTGTAAGAAGTCAAAGTTAACATATGGAGTGAAAGTAATTTCTTTTATTGGCCTAATTATTTTTAAAGCCAGTAGGAATAAAATAATGTTTAAAATTTGAATAGTGTTGGTTTTTGGTTTTTTTTTTTGATTGGGAAAAATTCTCAGAGGGCTATCTTACTTAATTTGGTTATGGTAAATGGTATTATTCTGTTATTCCTCTTTTCCTGATGAGAATACTGAGTCTCAAAGACTTTAGGTGACATGCTTTAGGCATACAGATTATGATAAACCTTGGCTACTTACCTGTAGCTGAAAGGCTGTTATGCATACCTAACTTGTACATTTTTGTCTTTATGCAGAGTTATTTTCTGAAAACCATTACCCATTTGGAGTACATCAAACCTTTGCAAACAGTTTTTAATTTTTCTCACTCTTAATGTTAAATGGTGATTTTTTTCCACTAAATTCAGTTGTATAATTTTGTTTATCATAGGCTTCTGCAAAAATATCAGATTTTATAATATTAAAATAAAAGACTATTAACTACTAGAATATTAATTTTACCATAGACATTTACAAAATATAATATTTTATGAAGGTAAAGTAAACCCTGCCATTAACATGGCATATTTGTAGAAGGAGACTTATTAATATCCTTTGTGTTTATTGGCCTTAAGAATTACTTTTTTATTTTTATAGTATGCAAAGATAAAAATTCTTCATAAATTGATTTTATTTTTCCCTTGAATGTGTCCTAATTTGCTATTTCAGCATAAAAGAAACATTGTAAATGCTCAGCCAGATGAAATGAACACCACGTGTTCATCTACTGAGAAAGTTTTAACCTGAGTCATAAAAAGGGAAATTGAAAAAGTTTTGTGTTTTCTTTAATGGCAAATGCAAAATCACCTACAGTGTAACTTCCTACCAGTCATTGGCTTCCTATATAGCAAAACATTCAACAACCCAACTGTTTTTAATAATTTACTTTCCACCTCTTGACACCTGCATGAATATCAGGTGCTTTTACCAACGCATACCGCCTAATGCTAAATGAGCAGATTATCTCTTTCAGTGTTTTCATCTGTTCCTACATGCTGACATTTCGTTCCTATTTTAGTAGTGTACTTTACTGCTCTAAAAGAAACAAATCACTTTTATATCTATACCACTTGTCCTGAACCCATTAATGCAATATGATTCTAACACGTTGCCAAAACAGTGTATAAGTGGCTTTAGGGTTCTCCAGATTGCAAATTTTATGCTACTGCAGTAACTTTGAAGTAAGATGCTTCTAGGCAAGAAAGATGTAGAGGGCTTTCTGAGTCAGTGGAAAAGTAGTTAAATTTTAATATTATTAATTTTTTTTCAATCAATAGATCTTCATTTTTAAAAGTAGCCTGCGTGCATGCTAAGTCACTCAGCCATGTCCAACTCTTTGCAACCCCATGGACTGTAGCCCTCCAGACTCCTCTCTCCATGAGATTCTCCAGGCAAGAATGTTTGGGTAGGTTGCCATGCCCTCCACCAGGGCATCTTCCGGACACAGGGATTGAACCCTAGTCTCTTATGTGTCCTGAATTGGCAGTTGTTACCGCTAGTGCACTGAGAAGCCCTATAACATGTTAAAGGTTTGTATTGATAAGAATGTCTCTTTCCTACCCCCATACCTTTGGTTGCCAGGCAACAATTCCTATATGACTATTCAAGCATGCATAGGATTAAAATAGTAACACCACATTGTTCAGCACCTTACAATTCCTATTTAGTATATATTGGATATTGTTTCCTATCAGAATATACGGCTTTCCCCCACAGAGCTGTGTAACAGTCCACGCCATAGACCACTATATTCAAAGCATAGTTCTTTCTGACCAGCAGTATCAGCTTCACCTGAAAACTTACTGCAAATCCAAATTCTTGGGCTCTACCTCAGACCTACTGCATCAGACAGTTTTGGGTCAGACCCAAGAAGATCTCAAGAGATTCTGATGCTCACAAAAGCTTGAGATGCAGGGCTTCAGATGAACATCTTCTTTATAGAGGTGTCTATTAAAAATCACTTAGACTTTTTCTAGCCTTTTCCTTTTATGAATAGTACTGCAGTGAAGATCCTTATATATAGACCTTTAAGGAGATTGATGGATCTTTGTTAAACTGCTTTTCAAAGTTATACCAATTTACATCCCCACCAATAATGTATGAGATTTTTCTAAGCATTTCTAAAACAGTCTTTCTTGAGGTTTTCTATTTTTGTAACTTTTAAAAATTAGTATTGATAATAAACAAATGGATAGGAGGGCTAGATAAAGGATCTGTCAGGGGGAAAAAGCCACCAAAAAGACTGAGAAAATATGATCCTATAGATAGGTAAGTGATTACAGTAGGAGAGAATATTAAAAGGGCTGTGGAAGATTGTATGTTTCAGGATGGCCGACCTACAGTGTGATATTAATATTCTTCCCGAAGAGAAGAAGTAGGATCAGTGCAACCTTCTTGAATCTGGGCAAGCCTGTAACTACAGTGGAAGTGATCATATATGATTTCTAAGGGTGAGGTCATCAAAGGCAATATTGCTTGTCCATCCTCCTTCGATAGTCCCTCTTGAAACCGAGCAACTATGCAAAAAACAAAACAAAAACCATGTCACCCATTGAGAAAACCAAGGTTCTTTGCTCTCGGCTCTGACTTAGCTCCCTACTGACAGTCAATGTCAGCTTGCTCTCTTGAAGAAAACCTTCCAGTCCCAATAGCTGCCCCACCTGATGTCACATGTAGCAGAGACTATTAGAGTTCCTTGCTGAATCCTGCCCTGGTTACATATTTGTGAAGAAACAAATTATTATTGTTATTTTAAGCCACTAATTTATTTGGAATGATTGTTACACAGCAGTGGAAAACTGGAACAAGGGCTCTTTAAGATCTAATAGGCTTCTAGCACTCTTGGAGCAGTGAAGGTAGAGGCAGGTGCTTAAAAACAATAGGTTCAAAATTAAGTATTTCTTGTTCTGCATTCTCCAGTCAAACAAACTTGGAACTGAACTTTTGGAATGAGCAAGTTCTTAAATTTAGAATAACTTATAGACTGCACACATGTATAGTTAGTCTAAAATATTGAGTTCCTGGTATGCATAGGAAATTAAATACATGGTATATGTCTGTATCCTTATAATTGGAAGATTCAATGGTTTTTAAAAA
Source organism: Nanger dama (assembly GCA_917880005.1). Classification (NCBI taxonomy): domain Eukaryota; kingdom Metazoa; phylum Chordata; class Mammalia; order Artiodactyla; family Bovidae; genus Nanger; species Nanger dama. Next base: position 33,603,119 of record CAKJTW010000016.1, on the reverse strand, counting down.
CTGTATGTCAAAGAATTGTACATATGTAAGATATATTTCAAATAGTTATAAAATAGAATAAAAATCTTCCCTACCATAGAGTAAGATACTTTTGTAGAAAGTGGGTAACTTAATTTTCATAAGCTTTCAAGTGAAGGGTTTTCATTTTTAGATAAGGGATGAGGGAAATACACTCAGTATATTTCATTCTCTTGTGACTAAATTATTATGTAACTACTTAAGATCACAGAAATTATTGTGAAAGCAAGAAATGTATTTTTAACATGCTCTTTTGAGAAATATGGAGTTAAATTGCCTTATATGTCCAGAATTTTCAAACACTTCTTATGTTTAATGACAGTGTTCCAAAGATATTACTATGGATCTTAGGGTCCTGGGTACATATATTTTACTTTATAATGGAGTAGTCTTCTTTTCTCCTGAACATTTGGGAAAAGACCAATTAAGGCCACATAGCTTTTGGTAACTGTCAGAATCAAAATGACATCAGTCAACCCAGGCTTACATTTTAATGAAGGGTAAATTCTGTCAGCAGGTTTTGCTGCCTGTCAAGTAGACTACCCTCTGTGCAAAATATTAAAATGTGTGGCCCTCAAATCACTAACCAGATGTACCTGTTTCATATTTATATTTGTATTTGTGGTTTCGATCCCTGGCAGGAAGATTTCCTGAAGGAGGAAATGCCAACCCACTCTAGTATTCTTGCTTAGAAAATCACATGGACAGAGGAGCCTGGTGGGCTACAGTCCTTGGGGTTGCAGAGTCGGACACGACTGAGCATGCAGGCATGCACATGTTTTATATTTATTAATAACAAATCCAAAAGCCTTCCCCGCCCACCCTCCACCACTGGCAGAATCAGAATCTTTAGAGTTGGGGCCTGGGGATCTTAACTTTAAGCATACTTCCCTGCTGATTATTATATACCAGAGTGAATTTTATTCTTCTCTCCATTAAAAATGATGGCTGGTTTTCTTTTTAATTGCGCACAGATGACTAAAGAGATTAGTGTTCTAAAAGAGCATATAAATAATTCAGGTTCAAACTCTTTGCTATAATGGTATGATTTACTTAAAACTCAGAACCGCATCCAAAAATGATTTTTCAGTCCTTTTCTCTTTCTTTGTCATTCTTGTGGTAGGATGTCAGTTGACAGTGTAATGGCCCCAGAGCAGGTGCAATAAGCAGCCACAGTGGACCTCCATTAACTTTTGTTATAAATATGTAGATATTTCTTTATGATTTATACTTGATACCTTCTGAAAAGACTAGAGGTGGCTTGCAGAAGAAAGTTAGTATGAAATAGGACAGTCACAGATAATAATGGATGGAGACCATTTAAAAGACAGAGGCATCTGGGAGATGTTGATTCTAACAGCTGGAAAGTATCCTGATCACTGCCACCAAATGAAACACGTTGGATTATACATTTTTAATTGTGGTTATAAAAAACATATATGACTGTCAGAAGAGGCTAACTTTTTTTTTCTTTAAACTAAATAAGAAAGTGTGAATGTGGGCTGTATAGTGATGGATATTGTATAACAGAGAAAATAAGAAATGTTTTGCAAAATATAGAGAAAAATATTTGTGAAATGTATCATTCTGGTTAATCTGAGAGTTTTGCATTAAATACAGCCATTAAAGACACTTCTTGTTTGGCTAATACTGAAGCGAAGTCACTCAGTCGTGTCTGACTCTTTGTGACCCTGTGGACTGTAGCCCACGAGGTTCCTCTGTCCATGGGATTTCCCAGGCAAGAATACTGGAGTGGGTTGCCATTTTCTTCTCCAGGGGATTTTCCCAACCCAGGGATCGAACCCACGTCTCCGGCATTGCAGGCAGATGCTTTACCGTCTGAGCCACCAGGGAATTTGGCTAATACCTTATAATAATAGATAACATTTGATATTTGTCCTGCCCTGGTATATGGTTTTTTATTTAATCTTCAAAAAAAAACCCAGAAATGTATATAATATTGTTCTTCTTGTTTTACATCTTAGAACCTTAGGTGTGTGTAGGGAGGCTGAGTGATTTGAGTTGCTTGGGTTACCAAGTGTCACCCTGACTTGAAAGTCTCATATTACACTTTATGTGCTTATCAAATTCATCCAAGTGGTTTGCCTTCTGCTGTCCTAAGTTAAAATAATAAATTGTGCATATTGGAGAATAAGGATGAATAGAGAGTTTGTAGTTTCATTATTTCAGCCTTTCGTTTTCTAGACCAAGACAAATTTCCTTAATCCCTTTATAGTGTTCTGAGATAAAGCTGAAACTCCAGTACTTTGGCCACCTCATGCGAAGAGTTGACTCACTGGAAAAGACTCTAATGCTGGGAGGGATTGGGGGCAGGAGGAGAAGGGGACTACCAAGGATGAGATGGCTGTATGGCATCACTGACTCGATGGATGTGAGTCTGAATGAACTCCAAGAGATGGCGATGAACAGGGAGGCCTGGCGTGCTGCAATTCATGGGGTCTCAAAGAGTCAGACACGACTGAGCGACTGAACTGAACTGAACTGAGATGAGAATGGTGTCTAAAGATTCTGTTGTTACTTTATATTGTAGGTTAAAAGAAGCCCATCTATTTATGTGCTTCTTATGGCAATATACATGGCAAACATATGTGTTTGGAATGGATATAAGCAAGGAAGGAAGATGAATTTGCCCTCTTATTCTCACCTAGAACCTGGGCTTACCAACAGCAGTGTGGGTGTGTATCATGGGATTCATGATGGTAGTAGAGTAAAAAGATTCTTTGTCTAGAGGAAATCCATGGATCATATTGAGTATGTGTGCGAGCAATTCATTAAAAGCCCTGGAGTTCTGCCCCATGTAGTATAGAAGACAAAGCTTTAACCTGGAAAATCTTAAAGCAGATGTTCCCAGCTGAGTGCCTCATCCATAAAGTGACATCAGGCAGTGCGCTGCAGTGGATCATCCAGTTTGAAGCTAGGCTGCATCCTGATGGATCTGCCAGAATGAGTTATTCTCCAAGTAACTGGAAAAAAAAAAAAAAAGACTTACTGAGATTGCTTTCCTCTCATTATAAACTGCATCATGTTTTTCAAATAGAACAATTTAATTTGAGATCTAAATTATTTTCCTCCTTTTAAAAACCCAGAGCAGTGAAAGTCCTACACTCTTCACCTAAAGGATAATAACACCTGAAAACTAGATCATTTATCCTAAGAAAGTTAATGGTAAATCTTGAACTTGAAAATAGGACAGGTGGTGAGAGTAATATTGTGACCTCACTTGTGACAAAAATGCCAGAGCCTTCAATTAAATTCAATTTCAAATGTTTGGGGGAGCATCTTAGCATGTCTTATTTTCCCCATAATTACTAATCTCTTTATTTAATTAATTGACCAGAGAATAATGAAAAAGAATAAAAACAAGTTGTGCTAGTTGTCTTCCATCTGTCCTTCCAGATCCATCTTTCACCCTGTTTTCTGCCCCCAGGAGACCTGTATGGACCACATCAGAGGGATCCTTTGCCATTTGGCTTTTTGGGTAGGTTTTGGCTAATGAGAGACAGTGTAGGAAGTTGGAGAGTGGGAAGAGGGAAGGTCGGGGTATTTACTAACCCAGCTCTCTGGCTGCTAGATCACTGTATATTATCTAGGAGTCCTACTACTATAGGCCGCAGCTCCGAACAGTACCTGTCTCCATGTAGTTACCATCTCTGGGTTTTGGAACCGTCCAGTCCTCTCACTGTTCAGATCCAAGCATGTTCTTGTTCCCCACCGTCACTAGCCCAGCAATTCTGCTTCATGCTTTGCCAGCTTCCTTATACCCTGCTCTTTGTCAAACTCTCCTCCAGTTGTCCCAGTGAAGTGTGCCCCCTGTACACTGCAGGAAGCTTTATGAATACACATTTATGAAATAGCTGTAAATAGACCCAAATGGAAAAAAAAAGTCTGTGGAACTTTCACACTACTTGTATTATATTCATATAAATAAGACCCGGTGTACAATATTTGTGTAGAGAATAGTAAGGTAAGATTTATTGGCATGCCCTATAATGCAGGTCTTTCTGACTAAAAGTCAAAAATCAATACATTCTGACCCTAATTTCTGGAAATGTATTTGTATTTTGGCTTCCAGATGAAAACTATTTTTAAGCAGCACTGTCGAATAAAAATATAATGCAAGTCACTCTTGTAATATAAAATGTCACAGTAGCCACATTAAAAGGAAAAGGAAATGGATGAGATTAATTTTAATAATATATTTTATTGAACACAGTATATCCTAAGTTTTGTTGTCAACATGAATTCAATATGAAAAATTATTAGTGAGTTATTTGATGTTATACCAGTAGATTTTATTAATGCTGCTGCTGCTAAGTCGCTTCAGTCGTGTCCAACTCTGTGCAACCCCCATAGACGGCAGCCCACCAGGCTCCCCGTCCCTGGGATTCTCCAGGCAAGAACACTGGAGTGGGTTGCCATTTCATTCTCCAATGCGTGAAAGTGAAAAGTGAAAGTGAAGTCGCTCAGTTGTGTCCGACTCTTAGGGACCCCATGGACGGAGGAGCCTGGAGTGGGGCGCCATTGCCTTCTCCGGATTTTATTAATGAGGCATCTAATTTTTTTTTTAATACGAAATCTTTGAGATCCAGTTACAGTATACTGCAGTCTAGACTAGTCACATTTTTAAGGCTCAGTAGCTGCGTGTGGGTAGTGACTGCTGTACTGGGCTGCAACAATTAATGTTTGTGAAACACTTAAAGAAGTGCCTGGTGCTTAGTTGTTTTCAGTCTCTTAGTTGGGTCTAACTCTTTGTGACCCCATGGACTGCAGCATGCCAGGCTTCTCTGTCCTTCACTATTTCTGGGAACTTGCTCAAACTCATGTCCATTGAGTCAGTGATCCAACCACCTCACCCTCTGTCACCCCCTTCCCTGCCCTCAGTCTTTGCCAGCATCAGGGTCTTTTCCAGCCAATCTTTTGCATCATTTGGCCAAAGTTGGAACTTTAGCTTCAGCATCAGTCCTTCCAGTGAATATGCACAGTTGATTTCCTTTAGGATTGACTGGTTTAATCTCCTTGCTGTCCAAAGGACTCTCAAGACTCTTCTCCCTAACACCACAGTTGAAAGCATAAGTTCTTCAGTGCTCAGCCTTCTTTATAGTCCAACTCTCACATCCATCCATGACTACTGGTAAAACCATGGCTTTGACTAGATGGACCTTTGTTGGCAAATTGATTTCTCTGGTCTTTAATATGCTTTCTAGGTTTGTCATAGCTTTTCTTCCAAGGAAACCTGGGTGGATAGTACAGCTTCGTTTTTTTTTTTTTCCTTGTTGTTGTTATTGGTTGTCATTAAAATCTTCTTAAGGAATTCTAAGTGAGTATTACTCTTATTTTACAGACAAGGAAACTGAATTACAGGGAGAATAAGCAGCTAGCCCAGAGTTGCAGAGGTTTTACATAACAGATCATAGACTCATATCCAGTTCTTATGGCTCTAAAACCAATGCACTTAGAAGCCAGAGGCCTGAGTCCTCCAGGTGTGACTAGGGAGAAGTAGGGCTTGGCAGTGGGAAAGAGAGAAATTCTGATCTGGCATTTACTTGCCTTTGCCCTAGGCCACAACATTGTCAGATGTGTGTTACATAGTGTAAAGATCAGGATCATAGAGACTTGGCAGTTAGGCAGAACTTCTCTCTGATTGACAGTTAAACACAGGACACATCCTCAGGGCCCTGTTCACATCATATCCGTGTTCAGGATTCTCACTTGAATTATAATCTGTGCAGCCGTGGGTGGCAGCCCTGAATTCAGGTGCATATGTACCCTAGATCAATAGGCAAATTACTAGAGTTCCCTCTCTTAAAAAAAAAAAAACCACTAATGAAGAATATACTCTAATGCCACCACAGAGGCCCTGACTTGTCCTGTAATTCTTAATCACGAGGAAACACATCTTTCTCCACTAGCATGACTATCATATCCCTCATTTTTGTTACCCTTGTTTTGGCAATACATATTAAGAAGCTGCATAAAATGTATTGCTTTCCAAATTCATGCCTTAGTAGTGCTGCTTTTGCCTACTGTCATAGTTAAATATATATCTTATTAAAACATTTCTCTTTAATTTCATTGATTCTAATAGACGGCTTTCATAAAACAAGAGTAGTTTTTAATGCTTCCATATGTTACTGTCAGAAGACTGTGACATTCTAGAAAGTGTTGCATTGAAAACATCAGCTAACCTCCTAACTAAAATATATCATGAGTGCTTTAAATATTATGAATGCTGTTAGAGGCATCAAACATACTGAAAAACAGTATTCATCATGGAGTAATACTACAGTAGCAGTCTAGACAATATATACTTTATTGAATCTGTTCTGTTTGTTGACTTCAGGAAAGATAGCTATATTTAATTTCTTCTAGGTATAGTTTTTATCATGTTTCTATATTAACATGTATCACAGGTAAGATATCTTGGTGGTATGTAGAAATATTCAGGGTCATTTATATTCAATATTACCTAGTTTAAACCATTGTGGATTTCAATTAAAATTAATTGTTTCTGGTTGGTAATGTCTCTTTATTGAGCAGTAAAGAAACAGGCTATATTCAGTTAGTTCCTGATAGGTTTATAATGGAGAAATTTTTAATTGTTGTTATAATAAAAATACCTGAATTAAAATGGTTTGCTTAGAGTGTATCAAAATTTAAAGTAGTAATTTTAAAAAAGTTTAAGTGAAGTTATGCTGCATTTAATGTGCCAGTTGTGTTGGAAGTAGACAACACCAAGAAAAAGAATATTTGCTAAAAACTGGAAACTTGGTTCTGTTTGACATAAAAAGAATCTAAAGAAAACTGTCATGAACTTGAAGCTTGTGATTAAACATACTTCATTGTCTGAGAGGTGAAAAGTTCTGGGAAGAGACATAAAAAGTGTGGCTTTCAGGAAGATATCCACTGAAATATGCATAGATATAAGAAAAATGCCCAAGTCTCTATTCTTGAATACCCTTTCTGCCCCCAGACATAACATTTCTACTTGCTGCATTTATTATATTGTTCACTACCTGTTGTGGGTTGAATTTTGTTCTTTCAGAAAAGCTACATTGAAATCTTAACCCAGTACTTCAAAATGTGCCCTTATTTGGAAATAGGGTCAACTGGGGATGTAAATAATTAAGATGTGGTTCTGATGGCTCAGATAATGAAGAATCTGTCTGCAGTGGGTTCGATCCCTGAATTGGGGAGATCCCCTGAAGAAGGGAATGGCAACCCACTCCAGTATTCTTGTCTGGAGAGTTCCGTGGGCAAACACTGCAGTCCATGGGGTTGCAGAGTCGGACATGACCGAGTGACTAACGCTTTCACACTTCACATGCTGGAGTAGAGTGGGTTCCTGATCCAGTGTGACTGATGTGTTTATAAGAAGACATCCTTATGAAGACAGGCACACAGGAAGAAGGCATATGACTATGAAGGCAGAGACTGGAGTGATATATTTCCTGCCTGATTATGTAATCATTAAACAAGAAATGATTTTAATTAGAACAGGAACATAGTGATCTCTGTGTTTGAAAAGTAGAGCTTATAGAATATATGGGGTCCTAAGTGACACTAGCAGTAAAGAACTTGCCTGTCAGCGCAGGAGTCATGAGTTGCGGGTTCAGTCCCTCGATTGGGAAGATCCACTGGAGGAGAAAATGGTAATCAGACAAGCACTCTTGCCTGGAGAATCCCATGGACGGGTGGTACAATCCATAGGGTCACTAAGAGTTAGACATGACTGAGGTGACTTAGCATACACTCAAGCATAGAATATATACTTAGGGAAGAATGGTAGCCTAATGTTTCATATTGGTTAAATGCAAGAGAGGGCTTATTTATGGATAGAAACATCATCCACAGCATTGATGCTGTACATTTCTTCCACCAGCTTCATGATATCTGGCACCTTTAATAAACAGGTCTAAAGGATAATATAACCCATTAAATAAGTTGTCCCATTTATTCTAACAGTAATATATTTACATTTGTCCCATTTTCACTTTATTTTGCCCTCTGCATCAGCACATTTGCCCTAATTGCATTCTAATTTGTATACACATTTGTGCTTTAAAAATTTAGACCGATAAAACCTTTTTCAAGAAGTCTTTAAGTACTAAAGTGTATGTGTGGGTGTGGGTGGGGGGTTGTCTAACAGACTAATGGATCCTTATGTCACCTAGTATCCTGTGTGATGCACTTCTGTAGCACAAAATTGCACTGTTGTTCTTTGCTTATTCTTGAATTCATATATAACTTATAAAGAAAACAAGTAGTATAAATTCATGCTTGCTTTCTTCAGAGTAACATAGGCAAATGCATATTCAGAGGTTGACTGATGGTGATGCTTCCATGGCAACAAGCATACTATCGTAATATTTATATCATCTATTATGCTTTAGTTTATTTTAGGGTTCGGTGTTTACGGTACTATGAAAAAATAACATATACCCTTATTTTCTTAAATAACTTTATATTAGGTTACCTTTGTCTGTGTTAAATGATTTTGAAGACGTCATGAAAATTAAGAAGTCATTATTACACTTGTAGATTTTTAAAATTAATTTATTTTTTATTGGGGGATCATTGCTTTACAGAATTTTGCTGTTTTCTGTCTAAACCTCAACATGAATCATGTGTAGATTTTTATTATTCCCTATTTTAAATTATATGCATTTATTTGTTTATAAAAGTTTTGAAATTGATGTACACAACACAGTAAGTCTGACCTGTATGAAAATTAGGGAGAAATACATGCATAACTTTAGATTTCACAATATTTGGGGGAGTTTTTTATAGCTATTTTGCTTTGTAAGCTTGAACTTAATCATTCAGGAGATATGCAGCAGAACAGAAGTCAGCTGTGCACGAGGTAATGATCTAAGGTGTTCTCAATCTTGCAGCAACATACAGGAATTAGCTTAATTGTGTTGTTAATATAGGGGCATGGAAAATGAGAACTTCTATTGTAATCCTATGATAACATTAATTTATGTACTTGACCCATAATATATCCAAAACACTGATCTGTGTGCCTACTATTAAAATTAAGCAGAAGAAAGGCTTTAGTTTTGTAAAGTTTACTTTCTACCCAGGATTGAGGGATGGTTGGGCAGTAAATGAAGAAACAGTAAATACATTCTACAATATTGTATAATGACTTCGAAGAAACAGAAAGTATATAAGATCAAGATATTGATGACAAATGGGCACATTTATAGCTAAATATGTTGCTATCATTTACACTTTGAAATCTGTTTCATTGATCATTGCCTTTGATCAGTGTATCAAACCCCAAGGGATTCCTGGGTGGGTGTTATCCCTCCTTGTTTTGAGAGAGAAAACCAAGGCACTGCATGGTTCAAAACTGAGTTGGCAAGGTCCAGAGGGCAAGCACATCTTCTTCAATGTCTTGTTGGCACATAGTAACATTTGCTGAAGAACTGAATGAGCGATTAAAAGAATGAACATACCTTATATAAGACTTGTGAATTATCCATTTCAGTTTTCTTTGGTAGAATTTCTAAAGACTGAAAAGAATCAGAAGCTTAACCATTAATTTGGATGTGATATTCCTCCTTTTCTCTCCAAGTTAGAAATCAGAGGATATGTCATCTGCCTGGGCCTGATACTTAATTAGCAGTGTGACTTTGGGTAAAATCTAACCTCTCTTGGACTTAGCTTGCTCTTGTAGAAATTGGGAATAATGATATATGCGTTGCCTGTCTCACAGATTGTTTCTGAGAATCTTGTGATAAGATGTGTCAACCTCAAGAGGTCTGTGCACATGCAAGTAATTTTGATTCTTTAGAAAGTAATCTTCATTTAACTTGAATTAAGTATTTTTTTTCAGGTACTCCCTAACTAATCTTTGATGTCTCTCTCTTTTTCTCACTTTGATGAAAATGGACAGTATGAAGTGTTCATACAATTAAAGAAAAATAAACCTAATTAGCTTCTTTCTGTGTTAAAAAAAAAGGTGATCTTTAAATGCCAGACCATAGGAGTTCTTATCACCTGTGAGACCTGCTATTAGTCTGCAAATGTGCTGCTGAGTGACTCATTAAAAAAAAATAAGCTATTTATAAATAAGGGCAAGAATTCAGTATTTGACATTTTTTTCTTATAATGTTGGAGGGTTATTGCATTATGCTAATTTATTTTTATTTATTCATATAACGGATAGAAATAAGCATATAATGTAACACTATATATTCATTGCTAAAATCACATGTGTCTTAATGGCAACTGTTCCATGAAATGTATAAACAGTCTCAGTGACTCAGCCAATTTAGCAAATAACAGGAGCTTTTAAAAATTCACTTCATGTGTTGAATTTCAATAAATACTACTTAGCAACTACTCTACTAACTGCAGGGAGAAAACAGTAGAAATTATTATGCCCCTGGAGAGAGAGAGGCATGCCTGTTAAAAGCAAGAGACCAAGTATAGATAAACTGGAATACTGTTAAAATCTTCAAAAGAGAAAGGAAACTTTTAGCTGGGCTTGAGGGACACAGGTCTGGGCTAATGAGTATGTAGAATTTATCCTTGGCTGGGGAGGGGAAGCAGCTTGGTAATACTTACTGAGCACCTAATACATTCTAAGAATTTTTGTTTATTTTCTCATATAATCCTCTTAGCAGCTTTCTAACACAGGTCATATTATCTGCATTTTTCAGAAGAATCTGCTTATCAAAGAGTCTGAGAAAATTGTCTAAAACCACAAAACTTCTTTTAGTAGCAGAGACTCTAACGGAAATCTAACTTAGATTCTTTGCTGAAGAAGTCACTAAGCCATTTTAATCTAGACTGTTGAAAAGCTTTTTTAAAATGTTTGTGTTATTATTAAGATAACTGCATTGAAATTATGTGATTGGTTCCGATTTTCAGAATATTGTCATTTTATGTGATCTTTTTATTTCCAAATTGGCAGGTAGGTGTTTCTAAGTGAAAAGATCAAGCGCATCTTTGTATAACTAATCATTAGAATTCCTCTGTGACACACCCAATAATGGTTAGTTTTTGAAATCTAACATTTTTTAAAAGTCTTGAAAATAGTTTTCTGCGTTTGGTACTGTTTTGTATAAGAGCACTGGCTTCAGTGGCCCTGTAAAAATCAAATTGTCTTTTAAAGGATGGTTTCATGCAGATTTTCTGAATTATCTCAAACCTCTGGCATACCTGGAGATCTTAGTTTCACAGAAAAGGAAAATGATTTATAATATTGCCACATACATTTTTTAAAATGTGGTTTTAATGACAAACCTACCTTTTTAAATTATACATGAAGCATAAGAAGAAAAAATTTTCAGAAAGTAAGATTTATATTATTCTTTGGTTTACATTAAACTGTTCCTGTTTTAAAATATAGTGTTACAGGTGAAATTAATATCCACAGTCAACTGGGAACAGTTTTTGCTTTTCTTTTTCTTAGATTTAATGTACTAGAAGAGAACTGTCAATATCAAAAACATCATAATTTTTCTCATTTGATTTAAAAATCCAACATTTCAGATCAGTTCGGTCGCTGAGTCATGTCCGACTCTTTGCGACCCCATGAATCAAAGCACGCCAGGACTCCCTGTCCATCACCATCTTCCGGAATTCACTCAGATTCACTGACAGTCCAGCGAGTCAGTGATGCCATCCAGCCATCTCATCCTCTGTCGTTCCCTTCTCCTGCCCCCAATCCCTCTCAGCATCAGAGTCTTTTCCAATAAGTCAACTCTTCACATGAGGTGGCCAAAGTACTGGAGTTTCAGCTTTAGCATCATTCCTTCCAAAGAAATCCCAGGGCTGATCTCCTTCAGAATGGACTGGTTGGATCTCCTTGCAGTCCAAGGGACTCTCAAGAGTCCTCTCCAACACCACAGTTCAAAAGCATCAATTCTTCAGCGCTCAGCCTTCTTCACAGTCCAACTCTCACATCCATACATGACCACTGGAAAAACCATAGCCTTGACTAGACGGACCTTAGTCGGCAAAGTAATACATAGGGGGCTTTGATATAATCAGGACCAGTAGTTGGACTATTAGTTGAAAAACTCCTTAATAAATTAAAATAGATAATCATTTCAATAAAAAATATCTCTTTATTATAAAAATTTTATTCCTGCTTCAAATATGAATCTATATATGTCTTCTGCTTTTTGTTTTTAGTTTTCAATGTAGTGCCAAGCACTATTCTTTGATGTAAGGTATTATTCATTGTATTATTTGTATAAACCATACTTCTTATGAATTTGCTATGATTTCCAGCTATTGTTTTTCATTGAATTTTAGTGATAATTTTAAAAATATTTCTTAAGAAACCTGGGTATGGAAATAGTCTAAAGATTTTTATCTTGTATTTATAAGCTTCTATGGTATTTTGCAACATGTATTCCATCTATTTTAACATCAATCTTGGGGAAAGGGTGAGTTTCTTTATTTTTTCAAAAGTTAAAAATTCTCTTTATAAGCAACAGTTCTATTTTTTCATACACTTATGCCATCAACTTTTTTAGTGTTTCACTAATAATTTAATTTCAGTAACAGCAAAGAAATGTAGCAAGAGTGATCAGTTCTGTTAACAAATATAAGCAGTTCACCTGGTGGAAGCAGAAAGGCATGCTAGCAAGTAGTTACTAGGTACAAGCATTCTGTGTGCTCTTGACAGGAGACAGTATCTTTCTTAGAGGGAGTAAATCATACTGCTTGAGTGGAAGCCATTTGTGCTGGATAGGTTCTCTTTGAGGTCTGCAGAAAGCAAAAAGAGCAGGTGGAGGAGGGCCTAACCAAAATCCTTAGCCTGGTGAGAGCAGCTGATCTAAAACACAATTACTGTATAGTTCAGAATTATCTGAGAACTCTTCTGTCACAAAGGATGAGTATTTTTAACTGGACCAAGATGATGGTGTTTAAGTGCTGCCCTCAATATGCCAGCAAATTTGGAAAACTCAGCAGTGGCCAGAGGACTGGAAAAGGTCAGTTTTCATTCCAATCCCAAAGAAAGGCAATGCCAAAGAATGCTCAGAATACCGCACAATTGCAGTCCTCTCACATGCTAGTAAAGTAGTGCTCAAAATTCTCTAAGCCAGGCTTCAATATTAAGTGAACTATGAAATTCCAGCTGTTTAAGATGGATGTAGAAAAGGCAGAGGAACCAGAGATCAAATGCCAACATCTGTTATATCATAGAAAAAGCAAGAGAGTTCAAGAAAAACATCTTCTTCTGCTTTATTGACTATGCCAAATTTGACTATGTAGATCACAACAAACTCTGGAAAATTCTTAAGAAAATGGGAATACCAAACCACCTTACCTGCCTCCTGTGAAACCTATATGCATGTCAAGAAGCAACATTTAGAAATGGACATGGAACAACAGACTGGTTCCAGACTGGGAAAGGAGTACACCAATGCTGTTTATTGTCACCCTGCTTATTTAACTTATATGCAGAGTACATCATGTGAAATGCAGTGCTGGATAAAGTACAAGCAGGAGTCAAGATTGCTGGGAGAAATATCAATAACCTCAGATATGTAGATGACACAACCCTTATGGCAGAAAACAGAGAAGAACTAAAGTGCCTCTTACTGAAAAATGAAAGAAAAGAGTGAAAAACTGGCTTAAAACTTAACATTCAGAAAACTAAGATCATGGCATCCAGTCCCATCACTTCATGGCAAATAGATGGGGAAACAATGGAAACAGTGACAGACTTTATTTTCTTGAGCTCCAAAGCCCACTGCAGATGGTGACTACAGCCTTGAAATTCAAAGTCTGTAGCTCCTTGAAAAGAAAGTTTTGACCAACCTAGACAGCATATTAAAAAGAAGAGACATTACTTTGCAACAAAGGTTCATCTAGTCAAAGCTATGGTTTTTCCAGTCATGTATGGATGTGAGAGTTGGACTACAAAGAAAGCTGAGTGCAGAAGAATCTATGCTTTTGAACTGTGGTGTTGGAGTATATGCTTAAGAGTCCCTTGGACTGCAGGGGGAATCTGACCAGTCAATCCTAAAAGAAATCAGCCCTGACTATTCATTGGAAAGACTGATGCTGAAGCTGAAACTCCAATACTCTAGCTACCTGATGCGAAGAACTGACTCATTGGAAAAGACCCTGATGCTGGGGAAGATTGAAGACAGGAGGAAAAGGGGACGACAGAGGAGGAGATGGTTGGATGGCATCACTGACTCAATGGACGTGAGTTTGAGCAAGCTCTGGAAACTGGTGATGGACAGTTAGGCCTGATGTGTTGCAGTCCGTGGGGTCACAAAGAATCAGACATGACTGAGTGACTGAACTGAACTGAACTGAGATGTGGAAACTTAACATAAGTTAAAAGGAGAAAGATGGGGAATAAGTAAAATTTTAGAATCAGAAATATTCTGAATGACAAACCATGCTCTCTTATCCCAATACCGAGAAAACAGGTACATATTTCACACATGCATACAGACACACACACATATATTTATGAATATAAACATGTCTGTCTAATGAATGGCCAAATGTTAGACAAGAAAATTGACTTCATCATCTAGGCAATGAGAGACTGATGTAAAATTTTGAGCAGGTATTAAAAACTGGAAATGTGTTTTATGAAGAAAGCTAAAACTCCAATACTTTGGCCACCTCATGCAAAGAGTTGACTCATTGGAAAAGACTCTGATGCTGGGAGGGATTGGGGGCAGGAGGGAGAAGGGGATGACAGAGGATGAGATGGCTGGATGGCATCATGGACTCGATGGACGTGAGTCTGAGTCAACTCCGGGAGTTGGTGATGGACAGGGAGGCCTGGCGTGCTGCGGTTCATGGGGTTGCAAAGAGTCGGACACGACTGAGCAAATGAACTGAACTGAACTGAAACTCAACTCTATGGGTACATAGATGGATTGATGAGAAGGGCAAGACCACAGCTGGGAAGACCAGCCCAAAGGTTAGATAAATTTCTCACATGGTATAAAGATGAAAAGAACTGGGTTTGAAATCAGTGTAAGTGGCTCTATCACTTACTCTGTCACCTTTGTCAAAGTCCATAACTGCTTTGAGCCACAGTTTTTTTAGCAAATGGAAAAATATTACATTTAAATGGAGCTTTTGTGAAAATTAATGAGCTCAGTTCCACAAAATTCTGTCACACGGCCTTGTAAATCCAGTCATCCATTAATCCCTTTATGTATCAATTTAGTGAGTTTTGATAGAGCATATTCTTATGACAGCGGGGCTGCTGAGATATAAAGACAGACATGGCATATTGGGGCCATATGCTTTGTATACCCCAGGTGAATTTGCATTCTAAAAATTTTCCAATAAAATTACAATGGTGATAGTGAGAAATTAGAGAAGAATGGGAAGAAAGAGGATGAACTTAGAAAAACATTAACATGAGAAAATTGAATGAATGAAACAAATGTAGGAATGACGAGTGGCAAATTACATGGGAGTTTTAGTAACAATACAGTACAGAAGTTGTAGGGTTTCTAGTGGCCACTGTAAGAATAGGAAAATGAAATGTTGACTATGAGATGGCATTTAGATTTCCAAAATGTATCCAGATGGCAAGCAGAAAATGCATGTTTTGAATCAAAATTTTGTTCAGCACAGCATTGCTATAGGCACAGTGGTAGAGGCATCACAAGTTCTGAGAGAATGTAAAGAAAAATAATAGTTATTACTTTTGAACATTTCTATGTTATACACTGTTTTAAGTGAATGATATGGCATATCTTATTTCTTCCTCATGACAATAGCAGAGATAATTTCTATTATTATCCTCAGTTTACAGATGATTAAACTGTGGATCAACAAGTGAAGGAATATACCATAGGTCAGGCAGTTTCAGGAAAAGGATTTGTGGCTGGGTTTGTCTGTCTGTTGAGGATACCGACTTGAGTTTAACCCAAGTTTAAAAAGTGGAAGGAAACAAAGAGGTGGTCAGTGGGAAAGGGAACTTATTTAAGAAAAGCGGAGCATGGGAGTTAGGGGGTTTTTTTTTGTGTTGCTTTGGGGGGGGGCTGGGAGTTGTTGGAAGATGTATTTTGCTATTGTACACATGATCTTTTGCATGTTTGAAATCATACTATGAGATGATGAAAGAGACTGAAATACAGATAGTTGTAAAAACGAGAAAGGGAGAAAGGGAACCCTCTACACTGTAGTGGGATGCACCTGTGGCATTTGGAACAGTGTGGAGATTCAAAGCCCGGCCACACAGAACAAAGGAGCCCCATGTTGCGCGTGTTTATGCTAGGATGTGGAGCAACCTAGTGTCCCGCAGAGTGGGGCGTGGTCAACACAAATATTACTAGAGTACTTAGTCCTCCAATTTAAAAAAAAATTAGAATAAAATGCAAAAAAAAAAAAAAACCCACAAAACAGCAATATGACCACACCAGCAATTTCCATGGGATGCTGTGACGGACAAACAGGATGTACAGGAATAAAAGGCCCTTCTGTGATTTCTGCCCTGGCAGCTCATTTCAGGATCTAGAAGAATGGGAGCTATTGTCTTGGGTACCTCATCAAGCTTTCTGATTGTGAACATTAAAATAATTATGAACATCTTAGATTGTTATTGAATAATTTAAAATATAAGTGTTGGAATACTAGGGGGAAAGCGATTCAACAGGAATAAGGGAGTCTTGCACTTCTAGAATTCTCTTTATTTGTCAAAGGGCTTGCAGGCCTGTGAGGTTCAGAGGGCAGGTGTTGTCCACAGTTTACAAATGAAAAACTGGGAGGTACAGACTAACCCAAAAATAGGCAATAAGAATGTTCAAATTACCACAAAACTGCACTCATCTAACATGCTAGCAAACTCAAAATTCTCCAAGCCAGGCTTCAGTAGTACAGGAACTGAGAATTCCCACTTGTTCAAGCTGGATTTAGAAAAGGCAGAGGAAGCAGAGATCAAATTGTCAACATCTATTGGATCATAGAAAAGCAAGAGAATTCCAGAAAAAAATGTTTGCCTGGTTTCACTGACTATGCTAAAGCCTTTGACTGTGTGGATCACAACAAACTGTGGAAAATTCTTAAAGAAATGGGAAAACCAGACCACCTTGCCTGCTTCCTGTGAAACCTATATGCATGTCAAGAAGCAACAGTTAGAACTGGAGATGGAACAACAGACTGGTTCCAGATTGGGAAAGGAGTATGTAAAGGCTCTGTATTGTCTGTCACCCTGCTTATTTAACTTATATGCAGAGTACATCATGAGAAATGCTGGTCTGGAGGAAGCATAAGCTAGCATGAAGATTGCCAGGAGAAACATCAATAATCTCAGATGTGTAGATGATACCACCCTTATGGCAGAAAGTGAGGAAGAACTAAAGAGAGCCTCTTGATGAAAGTGAATGAGGGGAGTGAAAAAGTTGACTTAAAGCTCAACATTGAGAAAACTAAGATCATGGCCTCCAGTCCCATCACTTCGTGGTAAATAGATGGAGAAACAGTGGCTGATTTTATTTTGGGGGGCTCCAAAATCACTGCAGATGGTTATTGCAGCTATGAAATTAAAAGACACTTACTCCTTAGAAGGAAAGTTATGACCAACCTAGACAGCATATTATAAAGCAGAGACATTTCTTTGACAACAAAAGTCTGTCTTGTCAAGGCTATGGTTTTTCCAGTGGTCATGTATGGATGTGAAAGTTGGACTATAAAGAAAGCTGAGCGCTGAATAATTGATGCTTTTGAACTGTGGTGTTGGAGAAGACTCTTAAGAGTCCCTTAGACTGCAAGGAGATCCAACCAGTCCGTCCTAAAGGAGATCAGTCCTGGGTGTTCATTGGAAGAACTGATGTTGAAGCTGAAACTCCAATACTTTGGCCACCTGATACAGAGAGCTGACTCATTAGGGAAAGACCCTAATGCTGGAAAAGATTGAGGGCAGGAGGAGAAGGGGGACGACAGAGGATGAGATGATTGGATGGCATCACCAACTCAATGGACATGGGTTTGGGTGGACTCCAGGAGTTGGTGATGGACAGGGAGGCCTGGCGTGCTGTAGTTCATGGGGTCACAAAGAGGCAGACGTGACTGAGTGACTGCACTGAACTCAACTGAACAATATTGCTTCTGTTTTATGTTTGTTTGTTTTTTTAATTTTTGGGGGACCATGAGGTTATTGTTTCTTAGCTCTCCAACCGAGAATTAAACCCATATCCCGTGCATTGGAAGGGGAAGTCCTAATCTTTGGACATCCACAGAAGTACCCCCCTTCCCCGCACATCTTTCAAACTGACAGTCCTAGGAGGCATTCTATACACTTACCAGAGGTTCATGCACAGCCAAGCCCTCACTGACTGTAGTAAGTAATGTACCAAGTAATGATTTTTCTTCCATCCCTTTTTTACTCACCTCAGACTGTTTCTCTTACCTCCTGAGATAATCATCCATATACACTCAGTCACTCAATTCTTTCTTGGCTCTGCTTTTGGGGAAGAAAAACTGAGATACTATTGGCTTTGTTGAGTAAGCCGTTGTTTTTACAGAAGGGAACACTTATTTTCCCCAGGACATACATATTGGCTGCCATGATAGAATTTTCCCTTAAAAACTTCAATGTTGATTAAACATTTTGAGAATTTGACTAACCTGTTAAGTAGGAAAGGGAACAAAAGAGGAGGAGATGCTTTAAATTTGGAGGTTGGAATGTAGAGCAGAAAATAATGGTTAAGTTTATGTCCTGCTGATACTGATGATGATTAAGAGTCAGTGGGTTCTGTGTTATATGCACATTTGGGGAGCCTTCCAGAAGCTTCAGCTTTTGTCAGGAAAAAGGAAAAGGCATGATCATCCCCTGAACCCGAGTTTTCTTTTTCTTTTTGTAGTAGGGCATCCTTTACTGAGATTTTTCAGCTAACTGCAATTTTACCTGTGATCATGGAAGCTGGATCATTGCATGGGATTCTTCTTTATTTATAACATCTGATATCAGAGAGATTCAGACCAAAATCTTCACTGAACTGCAGTCTTGATCTTTATTGTCTTTTTGGATGTGTTCATTGTGGTTTTTTCCCCAGGTTTTTTACTAACATGCATGACTTCTCTTACTGGAAGCTTTCTGATTCCTTCAAAAGCAATCTTGTCATTGACACTGTTCGGGTAATGATTTAATTTGGTAACTATAAACCATTAAGCATTTCAATATTAAACTTTAAAGAAATTTCAGGAATTATGTGTAGAAAACTATTACCTTGCTAATATCTGTATTCCATTTGCAATTTAACTATCACTACTGGACAGTATTTTGCATTTTAATTGAAAAAGCAACACATCGCCTCATAGAATACAGTACGGTTGTGTTATACAAGTAGTAAAGCTCACATGCAGTTTTCAGTGATGCTGATTTTATTAGCTTCTTGTGTTTTAATTGCAGGTGATCACAAGGTGTTTTGAGACTGAACTCTAAATTTTTAAACTTTAGGACCATTTAGTCAGCTGGCCACAGTTTCAGATTTATTGCTACTTGTATGTTCCGTATTAATCCTCAGGGGGATTTTTTTTTTTTACCTTGACATCTCTTATTGTCATATTTTTTGTACTTATGACATACTCTACTGCACATATGTATATCCAGTTCAACATATGACCTTTTCCACCATTTTCCATAAAACGATCTATACAGAATTCTTTGGTCAAAAATATATAGGCCATCCTGTAACATCCATCCCACCATAGTAGACCTTATCAGTGCATATTTTATTTTCTGTCTCTGCCATATTGTACTTAAATTGATGTTTCTCATTTTGCTTAGCTGAACACATCTCGTTGCTCAAGAAACAAGTGCTTCTTGTTGGGAAATGATAGTCATTCTTTTGCTGATTTTAAGTCCTACAGTGGTAGAATTATGGACTCTAAGCCAATGAATCCACATAGAGAAACCAGCATCAATGAATGTAGCCAGTAGACTCAGACTCCAAACTGAGCACTTGTGTGTCAGAGGAAGTCAGTCACCCCTCACTCTTCTTGGTGGGCACTGCTAGTCTTGTGGCCTTGCCTTCCTCTCTCTGGTGTGGTGAGATCAACTTGAAAGTGAAGTGTGCGAGCAGCCCTTAGAAAACCTGACCCAATATAGAAAGTAACATGTGTCAGGGTGAACTGTTTTATACACCAAGAACGGTCCACGTGCATATTCACAGAGAAAGCAATTAGAATACGGAGTGTATCTCTCCTGGCTCTACATTCCTGCCTTTAAGGTCAGTTTGGGAGTTACTGTCTCCAGGGTGTGGTTAGAACTTGAGATGTCTTAGAGCTGCACAGCACGTGGCCAGAAGGGCAGTCAAGGTGAGCCGCTTGCAGGCTGGAGGTGGTGTGGAAGAAGGCGAAAGAAAGTAAAAAATGTGGAGAGGTGGCTTTTATCTTTGTTGTGGTATCTTAGTTCCTTGACCAGGGATCAAACATGCACCCCTGCACTGGAAGCGTGGAGTCAACCACTGGACTGCCAAGGAAGTCTCTGTCTTTGATTTTTAATTCAGATTTCCCCAGTTGTATATACACTAATTTTGTGTGTGTCTATGTATTTAGTTTTATACAGTTGTATCACACGTAGTTTTATATCCACCTCATGGTCAAGATCCCTCACAATGCCCTTTTGTAACCACTCCCTCCCATAGTCCTGCCCCCAACTTCCCTAAACACTGGCAACCACCAATCCATCCTCTTTCTGCAGTTCACATTCAGCTTTGGTAGTAGTTGTAGTTCTTTTTAGATGCTCCTTATCATGTTGGTTTCTTGAAATCTGGCTTTGGAGGCTTCAGAATAATGTCAGAGTTTGCAAGAATTAGGAGATAGGAAGAAAAATCTGAGAAGTTTCTCCCAAATAATTTCTGGCATGGTTTCTTATTTATTTTGACTCCTAGACAGGCCTTGTTCTATTACAGTTCTTGTCTAGATTGAACCATATGAAGCTTTGACTTGAGTTTGGGGTTGTATAGGTAATCTGTCGGGATATATCAGTAATCTGAAACTTTGGATGTTTATACTGCTTTTCTCTGTATACTCACTAAGGTTCAAAAAAAAAAAAAAAGCTGGGAAAACACTTACAGCGCTACAGTTATCTTTTTTTTTTTGCTCTATCTGGTGCATATTCTCTATGAACTGGCCACATCAGGTTTCCACAAATAATGTACCTTGTCCTTACATACTGTGGGGCTTCCCAGGTGGTGCAGTGGTAAAGAATCTGCCTGCCAATGCAGGAGATGAAGGAGACACAGGTTCAATCCCTGGGTCGGGAAGATTCCCTGCAGGAGGGCATGGCAACCAACTCCAATATTCTTGCCTGGAGAATCTCATGGACGAAGGAACCTGGCCAGCTACAGTCCACGAGGTCTCAGAGAGTCAGACACACACACGCCCTTATATACTGTAGAGACAGTATCACTGCAGAGCAAGGGACAGACATAGTGTTTAGGCAAGAGAGATCTTCACATTTGGAGGAGAAGAGACATTAGTTTCTGTAGGACTTTTATCTTTTTGCTGTATTCTAGGTAAAATCAGTGATGAGTATATTTTCTGGTGTGAAGTTATATATAATAGAAAAGAACAAGGAATTGGACAAGAAATCAGTAAAAATTAAGATACACACTTGGTTGTCAGAAAATAATGATTTGAAACTTTTTCCATGTATAGGCTAACATTCTGATATGATGTACTCTTCTATCCAGTCTTTGGAAAACATTCCAGTATTGCAGTTTCAATTCAGTTACATTTCAAGAGCCTTACTGTTTTGGTAATGCTGCTTTGGGTTATAGATTTAAGATGATATAATGCTATGTTATATAATGTTTGTAGGGTAAACTCTGAATAACTCCATGAACACTATGTTTTCTCCTTTTATAATCACACATATGATGAGTTTGCTGATTGTTTTATTCCATGTTTATAATCTAACAATTCAACACTATTTTTAGTAAAAATAAAATGAAATAATGTAGGGTTCTTATTTTCCTTTGATATATTGATTTACAGTGCTTAGAATATTCATATGTGTCTACAGTTTGTAGTTTTATCAATTTGAAGATGGTTGTTTCAGTTTTTGCATTTTTCAAGGCAAAGTTGAAATTTTTGAAGTTGGATCTTAAAATTCATGCTCTGCCTTACTTTTCATAGTCACCACATAGGCAATCTATATCAATCCTTAAAAGCTATGACGTAAGTATATTCTTTCACAGATTGACAGTGCAATTGTTCTGATACAGAAAGTGACACCTCACGGTGTATTAACTGTGGAATCCACGGTATTTTTTTTTTAATCAGAGTTTAGAGAAACAGAGTTTTCTTCTCTTTCCTAATAGTCTTAAGGTTTGTTCAGAATGAAGCCCATAAATCTTCTCCATGCTATAAGCTGGAGAATATGAATTAGAATTTGCTATTCTGGATTGTTATTAGAAGAAATCAAATGGTTTTTAAAAATAATCACTTGTGATCAAAATAGTATTTGCCTTAATTGCTTTATTAAATACTTAAAAATAATTATGTGGTCAGTGATAAAAGCAGTTTGTATTTTTTTCACTATAAATAAAAAGAAATATGTGAATTTAATTTACTGGGTTAGTGAGAATAGTTTTTATTTTTATTACTGAATTTCTAGAAACACTAATAAAGAAATCAAAATCCAAAGTTTCCTTCTCAAAGCAAATGCTGAAAGTTCTCCTAAGGTTCCTGAGAGGAATTTTTTTTTTTTTAATTTTCCTATAAAAAGAAAGGAATGTCTCTTGCACGAACATTTTAAATTTATGGTCCTTTCTGAAATCCTATTTTGTTTTGTTTTCAAATCAGATCTCGAAAATTTTAAAACCAAAATGAGAAGTACAGTGTCGGTGCGTGAAGGCCAGGAGTCGTCCTGCTTTGCGGCCCCCCGCCACACTCTGGAGGTAACAAGTGCTATGTTTTTGCTTCTTATATTTATTAAATAAGTTTCAGGGCAAGACCCACAGCACATGTGCTCTTATTGCTTCCATAAATTACTTTGAGAAACTTGATAATCCAAGCATTGTATTCTGTCGGCTGGGTTGGAATATAAGAAACTCAACAAAACATTGTCTATCTAGAGAAGTTTACAAACGTGATTTACTCATTCCAACAAAAAAGGTCTAAAGGTGGGCAAGATCAAGTTCATTTCAGTTACCTAATGGTGCTGAACAATGCTTCATCCTTACACTTTTATCATTTGTTATCAGTTTTAGACCATGACATACATTGGTGGCTGTGGGGTTCTTTCCTCTCTTTCCTTCTCTCTTTCTGTCTCTACCCCTGCCTCATACACACACACTTATACATGATTGTTGATATATACTGTTGGACCTCTTGATATATATGTAATATGTATTGAAAATGAAATATGTTTATATATCATATCATTTTATTGAGGTGTTGAAATTGCAAATTTTATGCTACATTGGTATAAATTGAAATATTGCTGGAAATTCAGGACCTTAATGAAATAGCTGCAAGAGTGAAAATGAACTTCTGCACATATGAAAGTAATTTAATAAGCCCTGTTCCCCGTTAAGAGCTTGGAGTGCTGGTTGGATTTTCCTCTCATGCTCTTGACCAGAGGAGAGACTGAAAAGTCTTCTCCCAAGAGAGTAAAGCTTATTCAAATGAAAATATGCTAGACTTCATTTGTTTCATGACATCTAAACCAAAGTCCTTGTGGCCCTTTGGTGAGTTGGCAGTTTAAATCACAAAAACTTCAGCCCAGTAAAACAGACATTTCCCATCTTCAGTATCTGATCATTTGAAATGTCTAAGCCAGCTGCACACTGCAAATTTGGGGGCTTATCTGCCTTGTCTGCCCTCGTGTTGGTGGGCACGAGTTTAAATTGGGCTCCCCAGTCTAATTCAGCAGTATATATTTTGCTGACATCATGAAGTTCCATCAGATCTTTGACTTTGAAGGGAAGCATAGATTCTTTTGATTAGCAAGAAAAGTAACTGATCTCAAAATGACTTGAAGAAAATAGGGCGTTTACTGGCTCATATAACTGGGTTGATCACGTGCTGTCTATGGAGCTGTGTGGTTAACATGGAGATGCGCCACCCAGGACCACTCGCTGCCTCGCTGTGAGTAGTGGGGTCAGCCAGTGGCCTCCTGCTCTCAGCTCCTTCCCAGTCTCCTTGGCTGCAGGAGCCACCTGTCTGTGGACTCACCCTTCCAGGTGCTGCCTGCATCTGGTGTCTGAACAAGGAGAGGATGTCTTGAGGTCAGCCATTTCTGCCTGTTAACACTGGGCAGTTCTGGTGGCCAGTGCTCTATCCAGAGCTACCTGCCAGGGTGACCGTGGCTTTTTGGATGACCCCAGTTTGACTTCTCTCTGATCTCAGGTCCTGCTTCTGCCTCCTTGTTTTCACAGGTTTTGATCATTAATCAAAATCTTTTATCCCAGACTCTAGTCTTTGCTCCCTGAGAACCCAAACTACTGAACCCACTACTTTAGCCAATTTCATAAGCAGTTTATCTTCCTTGGTATTTTTTGGCTCCGCTTCCCTCCGTGTTGATTCCGTTGTTCTGTAGACTTCCTACATAACACAGGTGGTCCCTGGCAACTCTGGGCTCGCGTGAGGATAAGAAAGACATAGTTTTCAAAGGAAAAGTGTTTCATTATAAGAAAAAAAAAAAGAAAAACAAGGGAGAGGGATGTGTTAGATACACACTAACCATTAAAACAGTGTTAGAATTACAGCCAGCCAGCAAGTATCAAAATAACTAAATTTACTGTTTAAATCAACATAAAATAGTAGCTGGGCAGTCTTGTTTATGATGTATTTGGGGAAATGTTGACCCTATTTATGAGCCTGCCTAGATGATCTTCTCTAAGGGCTTTCATGATGCACTCGCTGATGACAGAGGAGCGGCTCTTTTAGTTGCACACAGAGAAGGTGTCTTAATAAGCTGTTGGATAAAACATATTACAAAAGATGAATCGTTTCTATTGTCATGAAATTGGAGAACTGCCCGCCGATCACAGCTCTCCTCATGTAATGACATCCTGATTTCTCTCTGCGTTTGGTAACTTCATATAGTTCTCCTTTCATTTTTAAAGCTCACAGTCTGGGCCGACTGTGGAAGTCTGTAAATTGTTGGCAAAGAAGGAAAGAAATCTTCCTGGATATGGTGCATTAGCTCTTAAGAACTCGGGGCATGCACGGGAGAACAAACAACTGAACAAAAGCATACTTTCCTTCATGCTAGGTTGTGCAGGAAAATGATAGGGACCCGCACAACAGATTTAGACACCGAAAACAGGATTGTCATTGATCTAGGTCTACCTAATCCTGCACCTGCCAAGACACAATTTATACCCACTGCTCTGACCCCTTGGTTTGGGAGCATCTTGAAGACAGAGCCTATGTTCAGGTTTGCTCTGCACCCAAGTGCCCAGCACAAGGCTGGTTTATAACAAGCAGTCAGTAAATAATAGTTAACAAATAAACATATTCATGAAATGAACAGAGGAATCTTTTTAGATTTGGCCAATGATAAATGCTCTTTGAGAATGTCCTGCAAATCCTGTTTCTAGAGATAGATGCGTTTAACAGCTGATGTGCCCTGGGCACTAGGAAGACAGATGCAGACATGGACAGATCACAGCAAACTCTGACCACAGCAACTCTCTCTGCCCTGCTTCATTTTCCTGTGGACTAGGAGACTTCTAATTCAGGGGAGGATATGAGGCAGCTTAGAGCGGCCAAAGCCATGACCTCAGGGTTTATGTGGGGCACTGGCCGCCCCGCTGTGATCCACTTTGTCTTCTTCCCACAAAGTCCCATCGTCCCTCCAGGACATGAGTTTCCCTTTTCGGTCTTCACCACTGTGTTTTTTAATTCACTTTGCCATGTTTCTTCCATTCTACCTGGTCTCTTCTCATTGGTCAGAAATGTTTAATGTCATTGTTACTTTCTGATTACTGAAGATACCCTCATATTTTATTCATCTGTCATATGCTCTCGTAGAGTCATAGCCTGACAGAGTAGACACAGAGGCAAAATAATAATAGAAGTAATGACAGTAAGAATAACAACAACAGCGAATAGTACCCTCTATTTACTGAGTGCTACTTAGTTGCTAAGCAGTTTGCTGGCTCTGGGTGGAAATATATCAACTTCTAGGAGATTATTTTGATTAAAAGTGTGAAGAGGAACTGGATAAGTGACAAGAGAGATAGATATGCAAGGAGAGAGCCTCAACAGGAGTCCCAAAGTGTGGACACTGCGTATGTTCCTCCTACTCCCTTAATTAATTCATGTATGCAGATAATTTATAGGAAAGTAGCAGCAACCTGGGGCTGCTTTGCTGAAGAGCAGTCCCCATTTATTTGATGCCATAAGAAAGAAAAATTGTTTCATGACGGGTGACAATTAGAAATGTTTCTTGGGAGTCTGCATAATTCCTAAGCAATGCAGGCTATTTGACAAGACTCTTATCTCTCACTCATTCTGTGACCTTTCTGCCACTTCCTATTCATCATCATCTCTGCAGAATAACCCAGTACTTCTTTAAGGCGAAAGGATTTGTATACTCTTGAAAATTAGTTGGAAGATCAGGAATTAGCAAGCCAAAAATAAGGTACCAGCCAGGGATTATCTGTGGCTTAATTATTATTCTAGTTACCAGTAGTGTCAAAAGCTGGGAATTAGTATAATTACCTGTCAGTTACTGATTTCACTGCAAGATCATTAGAAATTCAAATGCACACACAAAAAATTATCCTAGTATAAATAAAGATACAACACTGGTTTATGAGTCCTTCATGCTAAGTACTAATTAGACAGGAATTCATAGGTTAATCAAGTTATTGCATACACACATGTTAACAAAGACTTGATTTTTGTCCAAGAATGGCTGATGAGATTTATTCTGAGTAAATAACAGACCTGAGTGTTCCCCAGTGTTTCATAAGCAAATGATTTTGGTGTCTGACTCAGTTTCCCATGTCTGTGCTCTGTGAATATTCTTCTTACAATAACAGCCCTGGACACTGCCATCCACTTACAACAACACAGCCTCTGAGATGTGAAAAGGAGAGTGTGAGATGCCAAACAACAAGTAGTGGAGGTTAAAGCAACTTCATCCTAAAAATTGCTTTGTAAATCCTGGTGTGACAGAGGTGAGAACTATCAGCAACATAACCAGATGGCATGGGATTTACACCTCTGTAGCAACATCTTTTTTTTTTTTCCCCTTTACCAAGGACCAAAACCCAAAAGCTAACTCAGATAGTTTAGCTGGGGGACTTAAAGAAAAGTTTCCAAGTAGTAATGTTCTGGAAAGATTCGTCCAGCTACTAGACTTTGTTTCAAGGGAATGAGATATTGCCAAGCATTTTCAATGTGATTTTGACCCCAAACAATAATTTCCCTAAATACCTTAATGTGTACACTCAGCACTGTCTTGTCTCAGGCACTCATTTTTCTCTGAACTACACCCCTCTACTGTTCAGGTTCCTAATTTTGGAAACTTAGTAGCTGGATCCCAGGCAGCTCAGGGGCAAAGAATTGCCTGCCAATGCAGGGGATGTGGGTTTTATCCCTGGGACCGGAAGATCCCCTGGAGAAGGAAATGGCAATCCACTCTAGTATTCTTGCCTGGGAAAGAGGCAAGAAAGAGTTGGTCACAAAGAGTTGGACACGACTTAGTGACTAAACAGCAACAATAGCCTTTTACAAAACTTTGAGGTAAAGAATACGTAGATTATTCTTGGGCAAAATGTGCTTTTTGCCTCTCATGATATTTGCATCACTGGTCACTATGTAAAAGGTTTTCTGAGAACCCAGCAATTTCCCCTTACTAAAACAGTGTATCTGAAAGTTGCGCCATGCATGCCTTTATACTGTCACAGATTGTGAAATCAAAATACAACAGATGATTGGTGGGTTACTGAGGAGTAAGCCTCTATCTACACCACGAAACATCACTCCTCATTTAATGCCCCTAAGCCTGGAAAGCGGAGGTATGTTAACATGTCATGACAAAGAGTTAAGAGAATCCATCTCTAGACTGACGGAATCGTATTTTTCAATTGTAAAACTGGTTTTTGACTATATGCTAATGTTGATGTGACTGTCGACATTTATAGGAGTCCAAAATATTAACAAATTCCTAACGACATTTAGACAAGTATGTTCTGAATCTGTTGACCCAAAAGCCTCAGTCACTACTTACGTGGATAACAATGAAATATTTTGATCTCTCAAGGAAGTATCTATTGTAGTAAATACTCTTATTCCTGCACATTCATTTTGTAGTTAGAAATGGAAATGAAAAAGCCCCAGTTTCTCCAAATTACTTAAACATAGAAACTGTGAAATAAAAATATTCCTTGAGTCTGCCATGCCTCTTTAGTTTCATCCATCCATCCACCCTTCCATCTGTCCACCTACCCATCCAACTATTTTACGCATGTTTTGATTTATTCATGCATTCATCAAGTATCTGTTGATGTAGGAAAGATATTTATATCTTGTAATGCTACTTTTAAAATAATAAATATGGCCATTTACTCAAATCATTTTAACATTACATAGAATAAAGTAAAAGCATTACTGATAAACTTGATAGGAGTGTATCAAATCAATATTTTTTGAACCCCACCCAAACTGCTCCCCAAATGAAATGCAGTGCACTCATACTATAGGAAGTAGGAATCCACCTGTTCTCAAGGGCTTATGGCTCCACTGGAAGGGAGAAAGGTGGGATTGCTGGTGACTGGTTAACCCTGCACTGACAATAAGTGCTGTTATTCAGCTAGATGCTAAGCTTATTGTCGACAGCATCAAGGAAGAGAGTATCACTCTCTGCACCAACTCAGAGCGGTCAGGTGATTTGTCCAAAGACACGCAACAGTAAATTTGACTTCAGACCTAGGTCTATTGCTTTTTGATGGAAAATTTTCTTATGCTTACAGAAATTGCAGGCTTCAGTTTTCCGATTTACATACCTTCTGCATTCTGGGACAGCATTCTCCAAACCCTTTTCATAGATGCACTGATATAATTAAAATATTTGTTAAGCACCACCACCCAATGCACACACATGCATATACACTGAGACAGACCCGCAGGCGCAGGGAGGACAAACCAGGCATCTAAGAACTAACGTCTGAATTTCTGTTTCTTATGTGTAAACAGGGAATAATTGCAGAACTTAGAGGGTGATTGTGAGAGTTTATGAAAATAGTATATATGAATTTATGTTTGATTTATTTATATAGATCAAAATATACTTTAATCCTAATATGTTTACTGTGGAGAAAGTATGAAATTAAAATATCTAAGTACACTTATGAAGAGGGTTTATTTCTATTTTCTTCTTGTACCCCAAGGTACATTTGTACTTTTGTCTGGAATATTGGTACCCCATTTTAGAAAACATGGTTCTAGAGAGTGTTTGGGTTTCCTGCTTCCAGCCATCAGGGTTGGATTATCTGTGGTTGGAGACTTTAGATTTGCTTGTGTGTTGCTTAACAACACAGTGATACTTACAGGACTAGAGATGACTTTGAGGTGCCCAGCCTGTACAAGCATCAGTGACTGTTTCTTCGCCTGCGGATTCCTTTTTCGTCTCCACAGCCTAGACCCGCACCTAGTGTGTTCCAGCTAGTCTCAGCTGGTTAGCACAGAGAAGGGCCAATCAGCTACTCTCTCCTAGAAGTTAGAAAATTGACCTGACAGGCTACAGTGTTTGAATTTGGAGATTTGAGGCAGAACTTCCCTATCATGCTGAGAAAGCTGATGCCCATAGAACAGAGAAGCAGCCTTTCAGAGACTGAAAACAGAGACCAGGGACAGATGAAGGGTAAAGACTGCCTGGCTGCCGGCCTCCAGCCTTCCTCCCTTTCTTACTCTTTGTCACCATGAAACAGCCCCCAGTCCAGGGATATGTATTCTGTTCCCTTTATTATTTTAAGCTGAGTCTACTGGGTTTATGTTTTTTACATCCAAGGGCTCGAGCTAATACAAAGGGCATTATGGTTAGGGCTACACCAGTGTGGAGGTGGGAGAGGTAATATAACTGATGCAAGGAGAAGAGGAAATTTAATGTAAAAAGTAAAGGAAGAGAAGCTACATGTCTGCACAAGAGCCCCTGTGCTGTTCTAGTATCCTTTTGTGATTGAAGTCAGCACAAAACACCATAAGAGGTCCTGGAAGGAGATAGGTCAAAGAAGACAATTTAAAGAAATTACATTTAGGGTTCCTTACCCTGTTCATTCTATGAGTAGGTTTCCTGAAAATTTTAGGACTATCTAGGACTGCTCTGCATGTATTTCATCACAGCAGCATGAATTCAGGCTCACTCCGCCTCTCATTTCATTCTCAGATCCTGTAAATGGTCTGCTATAGTCAGTGAGAATCATTTTCTCCTACAGGAAAGACCACATAGTTTTTCTTGCTGTAATTCCATCCACTCACAAAGAGAAGTCAGAAAGAGCATTATGCTCATGGAAACAACAAAAAATCACATGTGGAAGCTGGAAGTTTCTTCTATAAGAACTTAAAGAGAGCAGAGCTCTGACGTTTTCTGCTTTAAGTAAAAAGTGCAGTTACTTTAGTACAAATCAGGGATAGTGAAGTCTTTGATTCTTGACAGCTTAAGCAGAAATTAAGGATAATTACTACTTGATGGGTTCTGTCAAAAACAAAAACACAGTAACATTAGGTGAAACCTAAGAACTAATTTGTGTGCTAGCAAGAGAGTTAAATGCTCATTGATTTGCCATAAAAATGCATTTGTATGTACTGATGTTTTAATTAAGATTACATGAGCTACTGTAACAAAGAAATCTGAAAATATATTAGCTCAAACCAAATCATATTTCTTGCTCAAAGTCCACATCAAGTGTTTTTGATCATAGGCCTCTGGCTCCATCTGTTTATGCCTCTCCATTTCAGTATATAAAATCCATGGTCACTACCTCTGTCTTTGTAGAGCCGACAGAGAAAAAAAGAAGGAGAAAGTCCCATGGATGGTTTTTATGGACCTCTGACCCCAGGAGATGGCACGCCACTTAAGTGTACTTGCTTTTGACTGGACCCCAGTCACACAGTCAGAGCGAGATCAAAGGAGGACCACTGTTTGTCCCTGGGAAAGTGGAAACGGTCTGTCTGCCACACTTAGACACGTACTTTTGAAAATAAGCACAACCATGTTAAGACCAAAGACACAAGAGGTGCAGAGTGTCTCAAAAGTCTGTATTTCATGAACTCTAGTGGCAACGTAAGAAGCTCATTTTGGAGAACTTGTTGAAAATGTATATTCCATGATCCCACTCTCAGAGATTCTCATTCCTTAACGTGGAGTCTTTCCAGGGAATCCCCATTCTTTGGGGCTTCCCAGATGGCTCAGCAGTAAAAAAAAAAAAATCTACCTGCCAGTGCAGGAGATGCAAGTTAGATCTCTGGGATGGGAAGGTCTCCTGGAGGAGGAATTGGCACCCCCACTCCAGTATTCTTGCCTGGGAAATCCCATGGACAAAGAAGCCTGGTGGACTGCATTGAAGCATTTCAGGAGTTACATTTTGTTAAGTAGAACATGTTGGACTTTAAAAGGAAAGTGGAGGTTTTGCCTTGTATAGGACATTGATGTTCATTTATTTATAAGCTGGACAGTTCCTATCTCAGGTCAATTTGTCCTTCATTAACATTGATCTTAGAGAGTACAGCTGCCAGCGTGCCTAGGTGCATAGCGGAATATTCCCTGGAGCTCATCCGCTTTCCCACGTGTGGAGCGATTGATAGGTGCCAGGCAGTCAGCTGTGCTTGTTGATAATCACAGGAACTGTGCATTGGTTAAGTTTGCAGAGCTTTCAATCCTTGAGCATCTTATCCTTGAGTAGTTTGCATTTGTTTATTGTTGTTATTGTCTGCGTTTGTGTGTGAGTTCATCTCAAGGGGATGTGCCTATCTGGAGTAGAGCCCAGGCTGATCTTATCAGGGAGGAGTTATAAAATCCTTCACCTCCCTTTTCACTTTGAGGTCTGGCTCTTCTTTAAAACCTATTTTTCCCTATTAACTTTATTTATTTGGGGGTTCTTTTATTTATTTATTTATTAATACTTTATTCTACATTACAGTACTGTATTTGTTTTGCCATACGTTGACATGAATCAGCCACAGGTGTACACGATCTCCCAACTTTGACTTTAAAGTGGTACCAGGACTGAAAACCACGAAATTCTAAAATGATTTTTGTGAAGTTTTCAGTTAGATTACAAGAATTTGTTGATAACTGCATCCAAAAAAAAAAAAACTCACAATGATCTTTGTGTTTCTCAAAGTTCTACAGGGACCAGCCAAGTGGTTCAGATGAATGGGCATGGCCAGATAAGACTTCGACAATTTTTTTTTTTCCCCCAGTAGCATATTTAAATCATTTAACAGCATCATTTACTTTATATACAGTTTTAAAAACAGAAAATGCAGTTCTTTTCTGAGTTTATGGTTCCAAATAGGAAAGGGAGTACGTCAAGGCTGTGTATTGTCACCCTGCTTATTTAACTTATATGCAGAATACATCAAGAGAAACACTGGCCTGGATGAAGCACAAGCTAGAATCAATATTTCTGGGAGAAATATCAATAACCTAAGATAATGCAGATGATACCACCCTTAAGGCAGAAATGAGAAGAACTAAGGAGCCCCTTGATGAAAGTGCAAAAGGAGAGTGAAAAAGTTGGCTTAAAACTCAACATTCAGAAAACTAAGATCATGGCATCTGGTCCCATCACTTCGTGGCAAATAGATGGGGAACAGGGGAACAGTGTCTGACTTTATTTTTCTGGGTTCCAAAATCACTGCAGATGGTGATTGCAGCCATGAAATTAAAAGACGCTTACTCCTTGAAAGAAAAGTTATGACCAACCTGGACAGTATATTAAAAAGCAGAAACATTACTTTGCCAACTAAGGTCCGTCTAGTCAAGGCTATGGTTTTTCCAGTAGTCTTGTATGGATGTGAGTTGGACTATCAAGAAAGCTGAGCACCAAAGTATTGATGCTTTTGAACTGTGGTGTTGGAGAAGACTCTTGAGAGTCCCTTGGACTGCAAGGAGATCCAACCAGTCCATTCTAAAGGAGATCAGTCCTGGGTGTTCATTGGAGGGCCTGATGTTGAAGCTGAAACTCCAATACTCTGGCCACCTGATGCAAAGAGATGACTCAATGGAAAAGACCCTGATGCTGGGAAAGATTGAGGGCAGGAGGAGAAGGGGACGCCAGAGGATGAGATGGTTGGATGGCATCACCGACTTAACGGGTTTGGGTGGAATCCGGGAGTTGATGATGGACAGGGAGGCCTGGCGTGCTACAGTTCATGGGGTTACAAAGAGTCAGACACGACTGAGCGACTGAATTGGACTAAACTCTGAGTTTATGGAGATTTATCAGACATACTTTCTTTTTCTGCTTACAGTTCTTACTGTGGCTTTTTTCCTAATATCCTCTTAAGTTAAAGTCATGAGATACAGACACACCTGGCATATTAAACACATAGGAATATTTTTTTCTTTATTTATTTGAGATTTGTTCTGTATCAGTCAAGCTTTACTAAGTTCTGTTGCAGTAACACATGACTCCAGAGTCTCAATGGCTTATAATAATTTAGGTTGATTTCCAGCTTTGTAGGCTCTATGCTGGGGGTTGGTTGCCACTATATTCCATGAAACTGAAAATCACTCAGTCATGTCCCACTCTTTGTGACTCCATGGACTACACAGTCCATGGAATTCTCCAGGCCAGAATACTGGAGTGGGTAGCCTTTTCCTTTGCCAGGGGATCTCCCAACCCAGGGATCAAACCCAGGTCTTCCACATTACAGACGGATTCTTTACCAGCTGAGCCACCAGCGAAGCCCAAGATTACTGGAGTGGGTAGCCCATCCCTTCTCTAATGGGATCTTCCCGACCCAAGAATCAAATCAGGGTCTCCTGTGTTTCAGGTGAATTCTTTTCCAGCTGAGCTATCAGGGAAGCCCATGGGACTTACTTGATTTGGGAGAAAGAAGCCCCTGTCTGTGATTTATCTTTTTTTTTTTTTTTTTTTGTACCAACTCTTCATTGCATCATGCAGGATCTTTCTTGGCGGTACACCGACTGTCTAGTTGTGAGGCAGGCTTCAGTAGTGGTGGCACGTGGGCTCTCTAGTTGTAAGTGTGCCACTCAAGCTTAGTTGTTCTGAGGCATATGGGACCTTAGTTCCCCAACCAGGGATCGAATCCACATCCCCCACGTTGCAAGGAGGATTCTTAACCATTGAACCAACAAGGGAAGTCCCTGGGATTTGTCATTCTCATGGCAGAAAAAAAAATTGTAGGACCCATTCTGCCTGTTCACAGGTGGTATATACATCATTTTTGCTCCCATTCTGTTTTGCAAAGCATGTACTATGGCCAATACTGATCAAATGAGCCAGACACCATTCTGTCATAAAAGGAGCAACAGATAACTTTCAGTTCAGTTCAGTCACTCAGTCGTGTTCGACCCTTTGCGACCCCATGAATCGCAGCACACCAGGCCTCCCTGTCCATCATCAACTCCTGGAGTTCACTCAGACTCACGTCCATCAAGTCAGTGATGCCATCCAGCCATCTCATCCTCGGTCGTCCCCTTCTCCTCCTGCCCCCAATCCCTCCCAGCATCAGAGTCTTTTCCAGTGAGTCAACTCTTGACATGAGGTGGCCAAAGTACTGGAGTTTCAGCTTCAGCCTCATTCCTTCCAAAGAAATCCCAGGGCTGATCTCCTTCAGAATGGACTGGTTGGATCTCCTTGCAGTCCAAGGGACTCTCAAGAGTCTTCTCCAACACCACAGTTCAAAAGCATCAATTCTTTGGCACTCAGCCTTCTTCACAGTCCAACTCTCACATCCATACATGACTACTGGAAAAACGATAGCCTTGACCAGATGGACCTTTGTTGGCAAAGTAATGTCTCTGCTTTTGAATATGCTATCTAGGTTGGTCATAACTTTTCTTCCAAGTAGTAAGCGTCTTTTAATTTCATGGCTGCAGTCACCATCTGCAGTGATTTTGGAGGCCAAAAAAATAAAGTCTGACACTGTTTCCACTGTTTCCCATCTATTTCCCATGAAGTGATGGGACCAGATGCCACGATCTTTGTTTTCTGAATGTTGAGCTTTAAGCCAACTTTTTCACTCTCCTCTTTCACTTTCACCAAGAGGCTTTTTAGTTCCTCTTCACTTTCTGCCATAAGGGTGGTGTCATCTGCATATCTGAGGTTATTGATATACTAATAATGTAATTGACTATATATTCTTATTGTTTTCTTTAGCTTTTTGGCCTTGTGATCTATCTTTCAGTTTCCCTAGATGTGATGACATCTAGATCCAACAACTAGTGTAAGATATCCCACTTTTCCAGTACAAAAATGTTTAAGTCCAACAATAAATCATGATGAAAAATGGCACACGAAAGGGTCAAACCACCCAAAGTGTTCAAATGTTGCTTGTCTCCAGTTGATTATTTCCATGGGGAATGCAAGTATAGCTAGAAACTATATGTTGGCAAAATTTTCCAAAATGTTAGCAATGTGGATCAGACAGTACTTGATCTGAGGGTGCCTTTAGCCTGTGGGTTGTAGTTAGAACTCTCTTCCTCAAGGACATTCAATTAATGCTAATTTTTAAAATGTCTCATTCACTCAATAGTCCAAGGGGATGTGTGTAAGAGAAAGTTGAAAGTGTTGTTTTATAGCCTTTAAAAATTCATCTTTTATGAGATTCAGGAGTACAGAAAACAATTTCAAACATGGCTAATTAAAACAGCTAATTATGGGCTCCTGGAGGCCTGCAGTGTTGGAAGTAACACCTCAATCCTTCTTTAAACAGTTTTCCAAATTCACTGTACATCATTTTCTGAAGCACTTGAGCATTCTTCCCTTCTAGTTTGTTTACATTATCACATTTATTAGCAAATGTTTTATGTCCCCAAAGTAGGGATAAACCAGTCCACTATACACAGCAAAGTCATGAGTGTCTAATGTGTGAGGTTTTATTAGATTTAAGTACAAATTTTGTAATTTTTGAGATTCCATTTGGTTTTATCTGAAAAGAAATGAACTTGTAAAATCAGTGATAGATGTCAGCTAAAGTTCAGTTGCCATAAAGAAGCCTTGTGTTCCCAAGAGTAAACATGATAATTCAGCAGTGTTTGTGTGTAATAGTCGCTTCAGTCCTGTGTGACTCTTTGTGACCCCATAGACTGTAGCCTGCCAGGCTCCTCTGTCCATGGGATTCTCCAGGCAAGAATACTAGAGTGAGTTGTGATGCCCTCCTCCAGGGGATCTTCTCGACCCAGGGATCAAACCCGTGCCTTCTGTGTCTCCTGCATTGGCAGGCGGGCTCATTACACTGGTGCCACCTAACTAGCTCTTCTGTTGTAGCTATGAGGATGTCACTTTTTATTCCTAATGTAAATTTTTACGTACATGTAAAAAGCTAAGAATTTTTCAGGCATTCCCTGACAGGCCGGTGGTTAGAACTCCACGCTTGCACTGCCGAGAACCCCGGTTCAATTCCTTGTCTGGCAAACTAAAATTCCACCAGCAGAGCAGAGTAGCAAAAAAAAAAAAAAAAAGACATTTTTTCTTATGTTTCTAATATAATCGTAATGTTTTCAGTGACATTACTGTACTTGAAAGTATTACGTATTTTGCAGCCCACTTCTGTCACTTTTAATTTTCCCTTTAATTTTCGTACAACATTACACATACTGTCTGCACTCTCTAGTCTTGATCACCTATCACAAGTAAGGAACCTTCCTGTGCATTGCCCCCTGCCACAACCATTTGATGAGGGGTTTGATAGATTATATACGCTGGATAGAGGTAATTTCTGTGTACCTGCCATAGACTCCTTATTTTCTCTTGTGGTTTTATATTTTTACTTATAGACCATTTGTTTGACACTGAGCAAACATTTTTCAACATGTGTTCTTGTGGAATAGGAATAGGCATCAGATAAAAGAGGCAGTTTACAAAAAAAAAAAAAAAAAACAAGTTTGCAAAAATGCTAGGAAAAGCAAAAGAAAGCACCTTTCTTTTTATTTCTCTTTTATTTTAATAGCACAGTGTTAATTTTATGTAACCTAGAGGAGGAGTCTAGTGTGCATCTTCTCCCAAACTTCCTTGACAAGAGAACCATTTATATAGTATCTTTCAAGACCAGATATTCTGAGAAGTATACTTCTGAGAAGTATAGCTTAAAGACCACACATACCAGAAAAATTTTCAAAATATCCTCTGCCAAATGCTCTAAAGTTTTGTGAAATTTTGGGATAGCTTAGTGTACAGACCTCACATTTCCTCAAAAGGGAAAGTGAAAATCACTCAGTTGTGTCTGACTCTTTGCAACTCCATGGTCTGTACAGTCCATGGAATTCTCCAGGCCAGAATACTGGAATGAATAGTCTTTCCCTTCTCCAGGGGATCTTCCCAACCCAGGGATCAAACCCAGGTCTCCTGCATTATAGAACAATTCTGTCTTTACCAATTTTCAATGTTGTAGTTACACATATTCATGTGTAACATCTTCTTTAAAGATAGAATTCTGTACTGACATATTATAAAAAGAAAGGGAGGGAGAGAGAAAAAAGGGGGAGAGGAGAAAAGAAAAGAGAAGGGCAGCAGTAGACGACACGTACATCTTATCAGTGAGTAGGTGCAGTCAGTTCCCTGAATTTGTTCTGATTAATCTTGGCTGTAGAATTGTTAATGTACTAGGGGGTGGAGTCTTCATTATATCATTATGAAAACTGGGGGAGAAAAATATGGGTTGCTTTGACTAGTTAATATACTTCTTAGCATTTTATAAGTTCGATTAATTATGTGTGGATCACATTACATCTGTTACAGTAATAACAACAGGCTGGTGTTTTCTGGTGAGAAAACGAGTCCATCAATCATCTCTAATCATTGATTTTCAGATAAGGGGGTCCATGCTGGCTGGCTCACAGTAACCATACTATGTTTTGAAGACTACTGCCAAAACATATTGTATTCCACAAATCTCTTAAGAAGGCCTGTTCTGTTTCCACTTGTGATTTGAAATGACATTTGAAGTGGTGATGTATGTAGACTTAAAGCAATCTTTTTCAATCATTATGCCTTTAAGCACCACTAGCATCCCTCAGGATTCTTTGACCTTTTTTCTCTGTATTATGCTTTTTTGACAGCTCAGAGAGAAGTGGTGTACCTGACATCTGGTGTAAACATGAAATGTTAATTCGTAGCACATACTTAATATTGCCAACTGCTTTCCAATACTCGTGTGAAATATTTTGTTTTTTCCCATGCCTATAACACATAATCTCTATGAGTTTTCTTAAACTAATGCTAGTATGCAATAAAAGTTATTTCTTGCTTTTCCTTAGCTGTGGTTCTGAATCTTGGATTCCTTAGTGTAAATTAGTTGAGTGGCAGAGATTCAAGAGTCCTTAGCCGTACAATGAGAGAATTTTGTCCTTTACAGTACTAGAGTGACTAATGCATGCATGCATGCATGCTAAGTCACTTCAGTTGTGTCTGACTCTGTGTGATCTTGTGGACTGTAACCCACCAGACTTCTCTGTCCATGAGATGCTCCAGGCAAGAATACTGGAGTGAGTCGCCATGCCTTCTCCAAGGGATCTTTCCCACCCAAGGATTGACCCAGCATCTCTTGCATCTCCTACATGGGCAGGTGGGTTCTTTACTACTAGCACTATCCGGGAAGCCCCAGAGTGGAGAATAAGGAAGGTTAAAGGAATAGTAAAACAAGATACAGATGCAAAAGAGGGTAGAATTAAGACATTGCTAATCTTGCTGTTATGGCAGTAGAACAGAGGCACAATTACATATCTCCAATAGGCACTGGAACGTATCAAAGTGCCCATGGTTTCTTTCTGATTCTCAGTGAAGTATTTTGGAGGTGTATATTCCAAGCTACAAAGAATCATTAAGAATCTTAAGCTTAATTGAAAGAAATGCTGATTTTCTAAAGCCAAGTCATTATGATCAGCCCATTGTAATATAATGAAGGAAATCTTGAGCAAGTGAAAGAAGTAGATGAAATGCAAAACTCACTGAAAATCAAGGTATCTGCAAGTTGGGAGAACTTGAAAACAATGCACAAATTGGATAATTAGTCAAAGGAAGGAAGCATTACAGAGATAGCCTGGAAATTTCCATTGGAAATATTATGTAGAGAAAATTTAGAACTGAAAATGTGAGAGAGTTTTGCCCAAAGAACAGCATCTATGTATATCTGCTGTTACATTTGTGACCCTCTGAATCTTATGCACATGAATCTCTTTTAATAGGAATTGAGACAACTAGCAGTGGGTTGGGCTTCCCTGGGGGCTCAGACAGTAAAGAATCTGCCTGCAATGTGGGAGACCTGGGTTCAGTCCCTGGGATGGGAAGTTCC
Source organism: Nanger dama (assembly GCA_917880005.1). Classification (NCBI taxonomy): domain Eukaryota; kingdom Metazoa; phylum Chordata; class Mammalia; order Artiodactyla; family Bovidae; genus Nanger; species Nanger dama. Next base: position 33,563,681 of record CAKJTW010000016.1, on the reverse strand, counting down.
CCTGAAGGAGAGCATGGCAACCCATTCTAGTATTCTTGCCTGGAGAATCCCCATGACAGTGGAGCCTGGTGGGCTACAGTCCATGGGGTTGCAAAGAGTCGGTCACGACTGAGCAGCTAAGCACAGCCCACAGCACAGCAGTGGTTACTAGGACTATGATAAGACATCCTAATACAGGACGTAACTAAAAACTATTGTATATATACATATATATATATATGCACACAACTTTATTTAAAAATTTGTATTATATAAAACTGATTTTTCTAAGCTATGTGCAAACCAAATGAATGTGAACCTTTATACCTGGAATTGAAAAAAATATAATGGAGATGATAAATGTATAGACAATCATACTCTATCTTAGTGCTAATAGAATACTAGTAAGAGCTTAGGGAAATAACCTTCAAATTGTCTTTCGAACAATGGGGTGTTTCACTGGAAAACTAAAGGACAGATGAGTTCTATGAAAATTCTTTTGGAATTGGAGAATGCAAGAGCCTCCTTTGCTGGATAGTTGCCCTGAAAAAGGGAAAGGAATTCTTTAACAAAGTCACGTACACAATTCCACATGGGAAATGAGGGACATTCTCCAGAGAATTACAAGTCTGTTTACAGAGGTTCAGCATGATCTCTGTCAGGATAGGGGTGCGGTTTGAACGTGCCTTTGGGAGAATGTGTCCAACAATCTGGCCCAGTTTCGAAATGCGTCAAGACATTCAAATTGCAGGTTCGTTTCAGGCCTCAGTTGTGTCCCCTCCAAGGACAGGCAACACTTCCAAGTACAGTTGAAAGAATAACATGCACTGCCTCCTGAGCGTGTCCTATTATTGTCTGTCTTATTTCTGTGATACCCTTTAAAAACCAGCCAGTTACTGTACTAGGGAGATAATCCAGGGATAAGACTTACTCGGTGAAAACCTTTTATTAAAGGCCTACAGTGCTTCGTTCTAGAGAATTTTGTTTTCCTTTTTTTAAACTCTTAGATCAGATTTTCAAAAGCACATCAGAAATATTCCTAGTCTTAAATCCAGGGATTTATATAACACAAAGTTGCCAAGACCAGTGGGAAATTAATTTCGTTTGAAGTACATGAGCTTGAAGTTTGCATCCTCCCAGCATGGAGCGAAATTTATTCAGGCACTGTTGATGACCTCTTAAGGTCCTTCCTACCCCCAAGTCATAAGCTGACTGCAGGAAGCCAATGATTGCCTGGGCCATCCTGGCTAAGCTAGAAAATATTAGGTCACAGAAAGGTTAACTAGAGACTGGTCACATTGCTCACAAACACGGACCCCCATTGGAGAACGTGTCTTACATGTACATGGCATCTAAAATATGCATCCTCTATAGTTAGGAGGGAAAATATGATCCTTTAAATGTCGACAAGGTATTTTATTTTATCAAGCTGTCGTTGTTCAGACACTAAGTGGTGTCTGCCTCTTTGTGACCCATGGCTGCAGCATAACAGCCTTCCTGTCCTTCACTATCTCTCGGAGTTTGTTCAAAGTCATGTCCATTGAGTTAGTGATGCCAGGCTTCCCTGTCCTTCACTATCTCCCAGAGTTTGCTCAAATTCATGTTTTGAGTCAGTGATGCCATCCAACCATCTCATCCTCTGTTGCCTCCTTCTCCTCCTGCCCTCAATCTTTCACAGCATCAGGGTCTTTTCCAATGAGTTGGCTCTTTGCATCAGGTGGCCAAAGTATTGGAGCTTCAATTTCAGTATCAATCCTTCCAACAAATATTCAGGGTTGATTTCTTTTAGGATTAACTGGTTTGATCTCTTTGCTCCAGTACCACAATTCAAAAACATCAACTTTTTGAAAGCCATCATTTTGACTATAGGGGCATTTGTTAGCTAATTGATGTCTCTGCTTTTTAAATACCCTATTAAGGTGAGATATTTTGTCAAGCTGAGATATCTTTAAATAGATATCTTTCAATGGATATGATGTGTATTATATTTTACAATCAAGTATTTATTTATTTGTATTCCAAACTTGCTACTTAAAAATCTTCTTTGGGCACAAAAATGCTGGGTCTTTTGCAAAGAACATTTGGCATGTATTATTCTTCAGTTTATTGTTTCTCTGAAGTTCCACTTATCTTGAGCTTTACATAGAAAAAGTATAACAAACTCCAGTTAACCACTGAAACTGAAAGAAGACATCCATGTTTAGCTATAAAGCAGAATACAGGACTCCTTCCGCTCTACCACATTTTTCTGTAAACCTCAGATCTGAGAACGAGATGCTGAGCACAGGAACTTTCATTTTTTTTTTGTCCCTTTGTATATTTTTCAAGATACAATGAAGGAAATGAAGTAGAGTTGTCATTTTAGCCCTGAAAAAGAATTAATAAGTACGTGTTCACTGCTAAAATTCTATGTATCTTTTCTTTATTGCTTTCCTCCTCTGGCAGAAAAAAATAATTACTAACAATAAGAAATAATGTAGCTGCTATATTTCAACTGTTTATTTCCTTCCTGTGTACACGTGCACACATCACTTCTTTTGCAAAATGGTAGATTTGCTAAGGAAAGGAATTGTCTGGATGCAGGAGAATGGCATGCATAGAGAAAAGGAGGTGTTTATTGACACATAGTCTACACTAAATATAGTTAAACTAAGGAGCATATTGAAAAGTAAGATTTTTAAAGTAAACCCATTTTTTTCCCTTGAAGATACTTAAAAGAATTTGTGGGTTGTTTTTTTTTTTAGGTGTTAAAATCAATGGTGCTTGTTATAGAACACAGAAAATTCAGCAGGTTTAAGTCACAGAGGTAAAATTACCCATATTACCAAAATAGCCATCATTTTGGTCTATTTATTTTATTTTCTCATAACATATTTTGTTTCATAATCGAGAGCAACTGCACTGACATATTTACATTTTTTAATTAATGTTGTAACATTTCCGTGTTAGTATGAACAATTTAGAAACAGTATTTTCTTATTGAAAATCTTTAATATAAAAATAATTATTTAAATTATTCCTCATATTTTAACATGAATATCATTTTATTTGTCATAGACCACACATTTTTGTACTTATCTGATTTGTCACCTTTTATCATTTTATTTCGTTGGTTTCACTTTTGTTTCCTTATTTTGCTTTATTAGAGTATCAAAAATTTTATATAGCAAAGTCCCTTTGGTTTACACACAGTGTTCTGCCTCGAGTGTCATTTTTGATAAAGTCTCTATATTATAAGTATGTTCAACTAAATATCTATTTTTTCAGATCTTTATGCTGTTTTTAACTGTAATACGGATCTGTCTAGAATTTCTTTGATGCAGTGTATAAGATAAGGATTTAGCATCATTTTTGTCACACAAACAGCTATTAATAGTTATCTCAACAGACTTCAATGACTAATCCATTCCTTCCTCTACATCTTGGAAATTCCATCAAAACTGTATTAAAATATCATGTAGATTAATACATACATATATACATGCATGCATTAATTTTTAAACTCTTTATTCTGTGTTACTGTTCTCTTCCTACAGCATCACCATGGTATTTAAATACTGTATCTATTTTAATTCCATAATGTTTTAATAATTTGTGGGACAAATCCTATTATACAATTAGCCAAAGAAGAAAAAAAATGTCTTTCAAACACATTCTTCTAAATGCACATCAGAATCATTACATTAAATTTTTTTTTAATTTACGTATTTTTAAAAAACATGGTGACTAAATTAAAGAAGGCTACCTAGTTTTCCATATTTATTTACAAATTTTCTGGCTACTAAATTAGTGTCAGTGAATTCTTGGGTGATACTCTTGTGTTCCCAGAAGATACTATCGGGGCCATTTTTGAAATATACCTGGAGGAGAATTCCATTACTCTGGTATAACTAGGGCTATGCTTTCTTTTGTTCTAATAGATAATCTCATCATGGTTTTGTTTGGTCATTTAGAGTGTTTGGACTTCTGCTGTTATAATGCTGTGATGAATAGCTTTGAGTGTAAAATTTAGTTCATATTTAGGGTTATTGTAAAAGATTTTTCTATATTGGAATTCCCTTCCAAGACCACAAGTAGTGAGCCTGATGATACAATTTTTGTAGTTGAAATACGAACCATTCTTGTCCAATCTATCTTTTTTCTCTTCTTTTCCACTACTTTAAAAACATCCCAACAAACAAGCAAAAAAAATCAATATCTCAAGCAAACTATATTGTTTCATAACCACATCAATATTTTGCAGTAGTATGCTATAGAAAAGTCTAGTTACAGATGAGGAATCTTGAGATCTTTATAGACTGATTTGAGCAAAATCACATAGTGTATGTCAGAGCCCTAGACAAACTCAGGTTTTCTGATAACTCTGGATTGTTCTTTTCAGTACAAGGTGCTGTCTCCTGGGTTCTTTTAAGAACATGATGAGTACTGTAAGGAAAAATGTGTGTTAAGCTTTTCTTAAAAGGAAACAGACTTCAATTTTAGTTGGGAGGAAAAGGTGACATTATAGTCAAAGAGAATCAAGCATGGAAACGATTTATCATATTCAAGGTCCTCCAGTTAGAGAAACCAGAATAATGGACATTGAGGAGACTCAGCCATCCTCCTTTCTTTTATCTGTCCAGTGAGTATAGCATCTCTGTCTTACTGAAAAGGCATAATAAATAATTACTGAATTAATAAATGTTTGTGAGTTCACTTTCACCAACTTCAATTAAGAAAGAAAATTCCTGATCCCTTGGCATCTTTTCTAAAATGGAATGGACCCCTTATAGAGTAAACTTAGCTTAAAAGTTAGGTAATTGTTTACCTTGTATATATTTATTTTATCAAAGAGATCTTATCAAAAGACAAATTAGAAATAGTTTCTAATGTTTAAGTGGGAGCCTTAGACATTGGTCTAAATAAGGAAAGACAGAGAATGGTAAACCCGTCAGAGCTGAATGAAAGTATTGGGTTGACCAAAGGTTCAGTTGGTTTTTCCTATGAGATGTTAAGGAAAAACCCAAACGAAGCTTTTGGCCAACCCCGTATTAGGAGCTGAGAAGAGAGAAGATTTCAAGAAGGAAGCATTTTGTGAAAGATTGTTTTACTTGATGAGCAGTAGGAGATTCCTGGCAAAGTGACCTTGCAGAATTAGGGCATGGAGTATCAATAAATCTAGACAAAGAGAAAAGAGAACCAGAGGAGAATTAATTGAACTGCCTACATTAATGGGTTTAATGGCAAACAAGAAGAAGGAAGCCAGAATATTTCTGAAAGCCCAGGAACTTCTGTTTGATTTCATGACCACCTGAACAGTCTCCTATTTGCTGTGACATTTTTCTGAGTACATGTTTTTGGAAAAAAAAACCAAAACTGAAAGTATGTGATATTGAACATCCACTGCTTTGTGGTATTTTGGGGATGGTGGTAGAGGACAGTCAAACATCAGGTTAAGATTGAACTAGACTTTTAAGTTCTTTCTGATTGTATTGCCTTGCTTTCTATTGAAGAACTAGAATTTTTAACTGATCAGTTGACATCAAAAAGTTTGTGGGTGGAATCAAAATTCTTTAAGTCCTGATTAAACCTCTTAGCACCTTATGACCTTGCATGAGGTCATCATGGGACCTCCAGACTCCTTAGGCTGAGAGAATGCATGTGAGGTGTGCTGTGTTCTTCTCTACCCTTCATCTGACCTTAGCAATTCACTCAACAAAGGCTTGGACATCTTTTAAGTTCTCCAATTCTGGAAACTGCCAGTGTCTGCACCTGAGGAGTCTCCTCTCAGATTTCCCATGTCCACTAGAGCCTCTCCCTACAGTCTTTGTCCACACAGTAGCCAGTTATGGCTTTAAAATGTAAATTCAATCACCTTACTGTCTTGCTCAAAGCCCTTCAGCTGCTTATCACAAAGTCAAGTTCAGATTCTTGTCTTCCCCATGCAGCGTGGAACATCTGGTATCAACCCAGGTTAGGACACTCCCATTCCCCTCTCCAGTGTTTCCTTCTGCCCAGACCTGCTGTCCTTTGCTCCTCAGAACCTCCAGCATTTAGGGCTGTTCTTTCTGCCTGTAACGTTCATCTCTCTCTCTCTCTCTCTCTCTCTCTCTTTCTGAAAAAGGAGAGGAAAAAAAAAGCACAGACCTTAGCAGTTCTGGGACATAGCCATGGGAAAGCAAACATAAACCCAAGAATCCTTTGAAGTCTCAGATCTTACTTTGAAGATTCTTGCAGCTTTTGCCTCCTGCCCCATAGTGTATCCACATGGTAAGATAGATACCCTTGGAAGATGTGCAATGTGTGCCCCAGAGCCTCACGTATCCCCAGAAGCCAGGCTTCTGCTTCTGAGGAGTATACCCTTCAGTCTAAGAAACATAAAAGATCTTATATCTTTTGCAGAGTTTATCCTTAGGAGATGAGCTTGCTTCATAAGAGCTTCCCAACCACAGCCTGTTGCTTGAAAGTAAATATAGAATGCTGATTTATTGTTGTTCAGTCACCAATTCATGGCCAACTCTTTGTGACCCCATGGACTGCAGCACACCAGGCTTTCCTGGCCCTCACCATAGAAAGATGATACGAAAGCTTAACTATTGAAGAAAGATGAGCATGGTTAGAAGAGTGGGCTCGTCTGGATAAATGACTCACTGAGTAGCAGAGTTGTGGGGTGTGTGGATATGACAGGATGAGGGACACAAGAGGCTTAGGGAGCACTGGGAACATTCATCACAGCGACTTCAACTCCGTCCCTGTGGCTCCCTGGAGCACCTCTTAGCATCAGTTTATTTCATTATGTTAACTAATGCTTTTGCTATAAGAGTTGTGTTCCTCAGACTCAGTATACTAAGAGAGAGAAGTGTGTTATACATTTTAGAATGGTTCTTACAAATACTGTAATGTTTAATTAGGCTCCTAAATCAGCTTGTTTCAAATAACTGGGGTATAAGATTAAAGCATTTGAATTCAGCTAGATGGATTAATGACCTGTGGCTTAGAGGTAAATTGGTTAAAAAAAATTCTTTAAATACTGGTTTCCTATCTCTTTTTGATCTTGAGCACAAGCTTTTATGAAAACTAATTTGGTTACAGTAAGGACAGTTTGAATACCTTTTTAGTATAAGCAGTTTAAAAAGTTGTGATTAAAGAATGCATCCTGGGTAGTGATTGAGCTTCAAGAATAAATTAAGTTGAATCTTTTTTTAAGTAGTGGAACCAAAATACATGAAGCCTTTATTTGTTTTTGATATTTTTGTTAATAGCTGAGTTGGTCTCTTGGTAGTCAGGCACAAATAACCTTGGAGTTAAGATTTTTATTTTTCTTTTTATTACAAGGTCACACAATTAACCCTCTTGAGTTTTTCTTCTCACCTCGTCTTACATGAACATTAATAGATCTTTAAGAGAAGTGATCAAAAGTCTGACTGTCTTCTGATTTGGAAATTCAAGGTAGAAGGAATCTTCCTTTGCTTTGATCTCATAACAGGTACTAAACACTGATCCATAAACTTATGGAAACAAATATTATAATAAAGTTCCCTTTGGTATACAGATCAGTTCTTAAAATATCATTGTCATTGTTAGTTTCCTGTAGGAATCTATATCTAATCTAATCTAATGTTTCCCAAGGAATTAAATTTTTCTGTATACCTATGTAATCTGAAGTAATCACTAGCACTGATTTACAAAGCTGAGTGCCCAGAGCTCTATCTTCTTTGTAAGCTCATTTGGTATTGCATGCATGGTAATCTGAATCCTTAAATAGTCTCTAATTCTTTAAGAGTAAACAGCTAGAAAGGGACACATTGTGTTGTCATGGTTGCAGAGAATTGGTGATCACGATTACACTTTTAAACCCGAAATGGCATGGTGATTTTCACAATGGCCTGCGATTACACGTTCATATAAAACTTCCCAAAATAAATCTTGCTCAAATAAAAATTTTCCACACTGGAGCTGTACAAAGGATTATTATTTTGCAAGCCAAAGAAAATGTGTTAATTACTTGGAAGCAGATTCTAACTGAAAGAGTAATGGAAGGTATGGGACTTCTATCATGACCCCAGCTGGGATGGTGCTTTTGTTTGAGAAAGCAATTTCACAGCAGCTCTGAACTTCAGTGTTCCCATCTGTTAAATGGATATGATTGTGAACATCCCCTGTTTGAAGATAAACAAATGGGAAAGTTAAAAGAAAATGTAATGGATCTTTGAAGGAAAAAGGAAGAGCCTTATGATAAACTGGAGAATCTTTGTGTAAAATTTACTTTCAAATTTTAATTAGATGCTTCATTCAGAAATTTATTTTTAACCATTTAAACCCAGTTATAAGTCTCTGTCCAGATCAGGTTAACTTTTCCGGTTTTGTGATACAGCCAGGCATAAGCAGATGAGTCAGGAGGTTTTGAGATTTCTCCAGTATCACTTGTTCATTTAATTCAGCAAGTGTTTATTTTACTGTGCTGGGTTCAAAGGATATAACAGTAAAGAAGACATAATTGTTGCACTGATGCTGCTCATTATCTAGGGATAGAGAAACATGTTAAAAAGAGACCTTTAAGCCACATGATAAGCCGTGAATGGAGGCATTTACGAATTGCCCTGGGAGTGGACAGGTGGGACTCACTGGTTAGCAACGGACTAAAGTTTCACCTTTACACAGCATTCTGTAAAACCTCTCATTGTATGACTCTTCATCATAGAAACTCACTAAACCAAAAGTTAATTATTTAAGAATAAATTTAGAGATGCACATTATAGCAGTCGAGCTAGATCATTTTTTAAAGCGTAGACAGCAGCAGTAGGGAAAAAGAGGTAGTGTTTTTTGAACCTGCCTGCTGAATACTTTTTGTTCATTTCCATATTTTACTCCTGACAAAAACCCTGTTAAGTAAGAAGTATTCCATTTTTCAGATATAGGAAACCCTGGTTCAGAACATTAAAAAAAAGTTGCCCAAGATTGACAAGGTAATAGCCACCATAGGTTTGGCCTCGCTTGGCTTTTGCTTGTTTTTAAATAAATCAAGCACTTATGTAAGCCCTACTGAACACTGGACACTATCATAAATGTTTAATAAAAATTTTGCATTTATTAGGAGTCAAACTCATATCAGTCTTGCTCTGATTTCAGTGTCTTTCTAATTTCCATGTATTTGGGTGGGTGGGTGGGTGGGTGTGTGTGTGTGTGTGTGTGTGTGTGTGTGTGTGTGTGTGTGTATAACAGAGTAGGCAATGATGGATGCTTAATATACTGATGATTACAGAAAAACTGAATCAAGCCAATTTTGGTTTTATTTTTCAAAGCATGTGTGTTTCCCTCAGTTGCTCATTGGATAAAGCAGTTCAAGTGCATGAGTTTGTATGTTTCCTGACCTCTTACCCCATCCCATGCTCTGTGGCCACAGAGGTGAGGATGATGCTCTTGATCTGAGATGCTTAGAGTCCAATAGGAGAAACAGAAAAGGACATGAACAATTTGCAGGAAAACAGAATAAACAAGATAAGCCTGTGTAAGCAAGTGTATCTAATCTAGACTTCTCAGGCCACTCAGTTAATTACAGTTGTTTTGATCATTTTATCAATTTAGGTTATTTGCATTTTTATCTTATTGCATTATTAACATATTTCATCTTCATTGTACATTAAACATTTTCTTATATTATTTGAAAGAATGAGAGTTCTATATTTATGGATTCTTTTTTTCTATGAGTTCAAAGCACTTCCATGCATATCAAATTGTTAATCATCACTGCAGAATAACAAGGAGTGATTAAAATCATATCTTCTTTTTAAAATTAGAAGCCACTGTTAAAGATGAGAGAGGAATCAAAGGTTTCCTTAATTGTGATGGTTACTTTAACATTTATTGCAAAGGCTTAAAAACTATCTTCACCCTTTATTATTCCACACCATCTTTTCAAATCAAATAGCTATACAAGAGAGATTAACTTCCCATTTAATATTTGAAAAAAATTATTTATAAAATAAATATAAATATGGGGGTTTCCCTCATGGCTCAGCAATAAAGAATCTGCTTGCCAATGCAGGAGACGCAGTTTCGATCCCTGGTCTGGGAAGATCCAGGGAGAAGGAAATGGCAACTCACTCCAGTATTCTTGCCTGGGAAATCTCTCAAGGAGCCTGATGGGCTACAGACCATGGGGTCACAGAGAGTCAGATACGACTGAGCAATGAAACAACAAACATAAATATGCTTATCTCCATGTTTACTCTTCTCTGCTTCTTCTTTTTTAACCATGCTCATCATTATCTTCATAATGACTTTTTACTGTTGGCCAGACATATTGACACCCCACTCCAGTACTCCTGCCTGGAAAATCCCATGGACCGAGGAGCCTGGTGGGCTGCAGTCCATGGGGTCGCGAAGAGTCGGACACGACTGAGCGACTTCACTTTCACTTTTCATTTTCATGCACTGGAGAAGGAAATGGCAACCCACTCCAGTGTTCTTGCCTGGAGAATCCCAGGGACGGGGGAGCCTGGTGGGCTGCCATCTATGGGGTCGCACAGAGTCAGACATGACTGAAGCAACTTAGCAGCAGCAGCAGCAGACATATTGAGGTTAGATGTCACATCCCCCAGTGTCAAACAACAAATATTTTGTTACTTCATTCTCTGCTGCTGCTGCTAAGTTGCTCAGTTGTGTCTGACTCTGTGTGACTCCATAGATGGCAGCCCACCAGGCTCCTCCATCCCTGGGATGCTCCAGGCAAGAACACTGGAGTGGGTTGCCATTTCCTTCTCCAATGCATGCATGCATGCTGTCACTTCAGTCGTGTCCGACTCTGATTCTCCAGGCAAGAATTCTGGAGTAGGTTGCCATTTCCTTCTTCCATTCCACTCTCTACCAGATTAAAATAATAAATCTTCTATTTCTGTTCTCCAGGAGCCTTAGAATACATTGCTTCTGAATCACATTATTTTTATATTGCTAGATGCTTAATTAACATCTGAAAAGTTATTTTTTTAATAGCTATTAACTTACTACCCTTTACTACCCTTTGAGTTTTTACTTAAAAGTGAGAACAGTTTGTCCTTGAATTTAAATCTCAAAATCCCTTACCTTGTGTAGACTCACTTCAATAGTAATTTGAGGGGAACATCTCCACCGACTGGCCTAATGAAATGTGTATTATTATTATTATTTTCAGCCTTTCCTGTGAAGAGGAAGCAATTTTCTGAGCTCTCTCAGTGGTGTGTCTTAGTCTGCTACACAAATTCTCCTCTACCTGATTTGGAATATTTTTGTTATTAAGATTATTTTAGAATGCACTTTTATGGTGTTCTAAATGCTTAGAATCACGATTGTTTTTACTGGGCTTCCCAGCTGGTGCAGTGGTAAAGAATCTGCTTATCAGTGCAGGAGACGCAAGAAATGCAGGTTTGATCCCTGCATTGGGAAAATACCCTGGAGGAAGAAATGGCAACCCACTCGAATATTCTTGCCTGGAGAATCCCAGGGACAGAGGAGCCTGGGAGGCTGCCATCTATGGAGTCGCACAAAGTTGGACAAGACTGAGCAACTGACACAACACTTTCATTACTATTAACCTCTTGAAGGCACATCAGCTGCAGTTAGGCTTGCCATATTCCATTCATTGATGGCAACTAAAAGGTTAGGTTCAACATTAAAAAGTCTGCAAGTGGAACAGGAAAACTGCTCCATCTGGCAGATTTTGAATCACGTGGCTATTTCTAGCCCTTTCTCCATCTCTGGCCTCATCTGCTTTCCTTCCCCCTGTTCCCAACCCATTCCCACTGTGTTTGAGCCACACTAGTGAACTTCCCTGTTCCTCTACACAATGGGCCTCTGTCCTGCCTGAGGGCCATTGTCCTCCGCCTGCTCCTCCCCTACCTTTTCAGATCTGCTCCTCTGTGTTAATCACATCTCAGCTTGTATTACCCCAATAATACTCTTCTTACAAATCATCCAGAAGGGGACAGCCACACACTTTGAAAAATGTACCCCAGGAAAGGAGTCATGAGCTTAAGGGAAGAAATTCAGAGGCTTTAGAGTTATGTGAAAATTTTTCTAAATTCTGAGATGTCAGGGGATGTAAATATGCAAAACAACAGTCCAATGTGCGGTGCTGATGGGAGTGCAGAGTGGTATGTGTTTTGGAAAGTAGTCTGGCATTGATCAAATTATTCTTCCTATAGATTCAGATAGTGACTTACTGCTTCTACTCATGATTTTTCTTTAAAAATTTCATATAGCTCAGTAAGAGTTAATGTTTGAGGATGTCCCTTTCCGGAATATTGGAAGCAACCTTAGACCTGTTACCAGGTTAGAGGACGAGTAGAAGTACAGTTGATGCCCATCACGGAGTATGTACAGAGGTTAAAAAACATAGGTAAGTAGTGTAGTAGAGAGAGGTCTTAAAATAGTGCCTGGGGAAAAAAAGAGATATATAGCATGCTATTAATATCATTTATGGAAAATGAAAATACGTGAACCAAATCTCTGGACATGTTCTGGACTTTGATCTTGGTGATAGTGGTGCAGATATATATAGATATAAAACGCACCCTGCTGTGCATTTAGAATGCTGCACTCTGCAGGTGAATGCTAAACCTCAGTTCAAACATTAGGGAAGTAAACCCTGTTCCTGACCACCCCTGCACCCTGTGAGTTCTCTCTCTTACCTTCTGACATGTTCTTCGTAGTAGCTCTATCAAATGATATTCTGATACAGATTTTTGTGTCTGCTAGGTAAATACAGGCTCCTTAAGAGCCCAGTATTCCTCTAACTTGTTAGTCACCATACACTCACACTTCTATTGCCACTGAATTTCTCTGTCTTCATGGACTTTGCAATATCCTCTCTACCCGATACCTACCTAATCTTTCTGCTTCTGTTACTAAGGTTTATGCAGTGTGTATTTTTATGATGTTCTGAGGGTTTAATGATGCCCAAATAAATGTTTGTTGGGTGAATGGGAGGAAAGAAGGAGGGAGAGAGGGAGTGTGGAAAGGATGGAGGGTAGGGGGAAGTAGGAAAAAGAAAGGAGTAAAACAAGGAAGGAAAGAAAGAAGGGATGAGAAAGGATGAAGTGTCAGTGGGACAAGCAGAGCTATGGGACTTTTACCCTCGCCTGGTAACCTCTAATTCTCTTCACCAGCAACTCTTCTTTGCCCAAGCACAGCCCTTTCCATTGGAGTAATGCTTTCTAATTAATGTCTCCTGAATTAAATATTCCACATTACTAGTTCCTGATATAGACTCTGTCATTTTTTTCTCCCCTCATTCCTTCCTTAATTCCCCTTCCTCTTACTTTGCCTTCATCCCTTTTTTTCCATTCTCTGTCATTCCACATCCCATCTCTAATTACATGAGTAAAGTCACATAACAATTCTCATTAAAATTAGAGGGTTCTGTTCTTCTCACCAATCTAGGTAGGAGAGTGCAAAATAATAATACAAAAAAATAGGCTAATAGCTAAAGTTTATTGAGCATTTAATTTGAACTACTGAAGTACGTTATTTAATCTTCACAACAACCTCATAAAGGTCAGGGTATTATTTTCTTCATTTCACAGTTGGGCATGGAAGCTCAGAGGTAGTTGATGAGCCGCAGAGTCAGAGTTGATGCTCTTGAGCACTACTTAAAACTGCCTCCTAACCCAGGAAACAAATATTTACTGTTTATAGAAACATCCACATTCTTTGCAATTTTATGCCCGTGATATGATATGCCTCTGTATGTTCTTTAATCTGAACCCATATCACCCTAAGGAGGAAGCATGTAGTTAGGTGAGCATAGATTATTCACGTGCAGCCTGTTTCCATTAAGCAGGACTGCTAAATTCAGTGTAAATCCCAAGGTGATCATAATGTTTTATTGGGCTGCCAAACCCAAAGTTATTAAAACACCTTCATTCATATCACAGGCTGTTACGTGTTTAATTCCTCTGGTAAGACCCATCTCCGGTAATTCATGACCACGAATGGGCTCTTATTATACTTTAATAAATAGCATTGTGGCAGAGAAAGTAATAAATGTGAGAGGAGATGCTTTCAGAGCGCAGGATGCCTTTATGATCCTACTTGCTCACCTAAATTAGCATGTGTATCATATCTCTGATTGCTCAGTTGCGTTTACCCATTTGTCTGAACACTACTGAATTCTGACTTTTATTGTTAGCCCATTAGCAACTTCACAGTGGGGTAATCTGTGTCGGGAAGACGTCTGGAAGTGTTAAGTGGGGACCTGAAGAACAGGTGAGCGGGTGGATACTGGGCGCTAGGAGCCCATCAGGCCGGCCCAGGTCGCCTGGTAGGCAGCGGCTGGTCTGATCAAGACATTGATGACCATGCTCAGTTGCTTCAGTCATGTCAGCTCTTTGTGACCCTACGGACCACAGCCTGCCAGGCTCCCCTGTCCATGAAATTCTCCAGGCATGAATACAGTGCTGTGCTATGCTCAGCCGCTCAGTCCTGTCCAACTGTTTGCTACCCCAAAGACTGTAGCCTGCAGGCTCCTGTATCCCTGGGATTCTCCAGGCAAGAATACTGGAGTGGGTTGCCATGCCCTCCTCCAGGGGATCTCCCGAACCCAGGGATCGAACCCAGGTCTCGTGCACTGTGGGCCGATTCTTGACCGTCTGAGCCACCAGGGAAGCCCCAGAATACAGTGACCTTGTGCAATTCTCAGAGGAAGGACTCGTCTTCTGTGAGTTCTGCTCTGTTTCCAGTGCCTGATTTTCCAATTGAGCTGGAGCTTCTAAATGGGTTGAGTCTGTATCCTAATCCCCCCCCACCCCCCTGCCCCAGCCCAATGGAGCTTAGAGCTTTCTGAGGCTTCATGGAAGAAAGAAAATTGACATAGAAAACTGTGGAATCAGAACCAATTATTCTGTCATGAAATGGCCCTTTCTCTAAAAAGAGCAGACTCTCAGCAGAGAGAGAAAGCATAAAACGGCACGCTGTTAGTGTTGTTTAACATTTTTCTTCTATTTAGTCAAACACTTTGACAAAAGCTGGCATTCTCGGCCCCTATCCCACCCCCGGTCAAATACTTCAGGATCTGGAAATCCAGCCCTGTTAGAACTCTAAGTTGACAGCCGGAGTAATGCTCCTTAATGAGATCGCTAGGCTAATAAATGAGAATTTTGTTTTGAGTACTTTACAGAGTACTTTTGAAGACCATTGAATGTAATTCTCAGTACCATTTAGCTACAGTGAAAGGTGAGGGAGACATGTGAATAGGGGATCAATTCAAAAGAAGAGATCTGAAGAAAGGCAAGGGTATATGTTGACTCCTGCAAGTCATTATCATGCTTGTTCCCCAGAATCTTAATTACATCTTCCAGGAGTTCATTATTTACTTCAGAGAGAATAATAAGGTTTCCTTCCAAATCGTTAGGCTTGGAATCTAACTCTTAGGCCTTCATTTTCTCTTTTATCTTTGGCATATGGAGCAGAGCTTGGATTAAAGAGGGAGAACGGATAATGATGGCAAGCCTGAATTAGTGGGTATGGAGCAGCTTAGATTTTAAGAGCAGGGTCTCAGGAACCAGGCTGGGTTCAAGTTTACTTTAGTCCCATACTATGTATGAGAGCTCATTTAATTTGGGGACCTCAATACTCCCCTCTGTAAAATGGGATTAAAATGATAAGATTCTCTTCTCATTTATGTAATACTTCTCAAACCATAGCAACCAGCACAAAAATAATGTCATGGTCCTTATATGAGTTTTTATAATGTTTGTGAGAACTGGGATTTTTTTGGTTTGGGGTTGTTTTAATATTTACTTATTTGGCTGCATCAGGCCTTAGTTGTGGCATGCAGGATCTAGTTCTCTAACTAGGGATAGAACTGGGGGTGTCCTGCATTGGGAACTTGGAGTCTTAGCCATCTGGACCACCAGGGAAGTCCTGAGAAGTATCTTTTAAATAGACTGTAAGAGTCAGAAATATTCTTCCCATAAGAAAAGGGGATACCTGTTTCCTCTCATGTAACTCGTAAACTCTTACTTTATTAAGCAGCATGTTGATTTCCCAAATTAATCCAACCTATTGATTCAGTGACAATATGAGGGTAACTTAATTTAGTCTTTCTATAAATATGATTCCATAGGTTTGTCTCTAAATTATCTATTTGAACATACAATAGTTGAAAGATAAGGCTCAATAATTAAAATTATATTTTATATGTCTTAATTTCTTCTAACAATAACTTGCATAGAAAGTCACTTGCTTCATGTTCACGGACTGAATCCAAACTGAAAAATTAATCAGTTGTTTAGGAAAAATGCCAGGAGTATATATATATTGATCTTTAATATGGAAAATTGTGAGAATTAGCTTCAGTGATCAAATTAAAACTTGGTAACTAACCTAAGAGATGAAAAAGAAAAAAAAAAAGAAGAGGGTCTAATGGAATAGCCATCTTTTCTCTGAAGTAAGTATAAGGATAAATCCTTATAAAATTTGATTTCCTTGATTTTTATCCAGGACTTTCTGCCAAGTGGCCTACAAGAGTGCCTTCTTTGTTAAGGTTATAAAGGCCAGTCAATTTTCTCTTGCCTGTGTGCCTGTAGGCAATTTTGTGAGATGTACTGTGAAGAAAAATGGGTAACCTATGTTGTATATCCAAAGACTATTTTAGCTTCCCTTAGAATACAACTTTAAAGGCAAAAACTTGTTAAGTGTAATAATTAGGAAATTAGGATTTATTTGAAAACCTTTTTTGTGG
Source organism: Nanger dama (assembly GCA_917880005.1). Taxonomy (NCBI): domain Eukaryota; kingdom Metazoa; phylum Chordata; class Mammalia; order Artiodactyla; family Bovidae; genus Nanger; species Nanger dama. The sequence continues at coordinate 33,547,006 of CAKJTW010000016.1, read as the reverse complement.
GGTAGGAAAGTTTTTAATAAAGACAAACTTTTGCTGGGTTTTAAAAGCTATTTTCTATTTTTCTTTGTTTCTTTTTTCTTTTAAACAATTATGAAACATCTCTGAGCATTCATATGCTAGAATTTTTCTGGTACTGCTTTTTGAGTCATATTTAAGATACTTACCAAAAGTTAGTGACTTTATAGCCACTCAATTTGAATATATCTGATCATAATATTATATAATTAATAATTCTAAGAGGCTTTAAATACTTACCTTTCTGGCACCTTAAATTTTCATAAATATTTACAATGTAGAATTTTATTTAAATTCATGTTCCCTTTAAAATTTGTCCATATTAGCTTTTTAGGCACTATCCATTAGGTGCCTACCTTTTGAGAAACACTTGGCTAATTTTACTTCAGTGATATAGTTTTTATCAGAAATCACCCCGGTACTGGAATGGCCTATTGTCTGGCTATTCAGAGAGCCTAGAATATACCATCCTGACTCAGCCATCAGTCAGGAGAGCTAATTTGGGCTAATCATCTGCCTTTAGACTTTCTCCCTAAACCCCAGGGTAAGAATTCAACTAAAGAATAGTAGAGAGCATTCTTAATTACTGGGATCTCATTTTATGTCTGTGATATTAGAATGTTAAATATAAATTAAGTTTCTTTTCCTACCTGTGTCATTATGCCATCATTAAGGTTCACCAGTTGAGTGGGATGGGGATCTGTTCTCTGTTTCATTTAATATCTGTATGCCTCCCAAAACAATAGCACACACATGAGCATTTAATTAACAGCCCTTCTGATTTTAAAGACAAAGCCTCTCTCAATATCCTCATAGAGATGTGAGGAGATATTTCTATGACTTAAGATAACAGACAGTCCACTGACATTTAGAAATGATTTTCCCATTTGGAAATAACTCCAAGAGCAACTTAGAAATAGAACTGCAAATCATTGCTAGCTTTCAGTGCTGAGCAGAGCAGGGTACCCATTCCCTAGCTCACTTGGCACCATCTATACTGTGAACCCCTGCTTTTGTGGCATACTTAGTTCATCTGATTAATTGTACAAGAAGGATGCTGCATTTTGTCTTGCTTGCATTGTGACTATTTCTCAGAATCAATGTTCAATCCTATTACCTTTCTTTTAAAGTGAGACTAGTTGATCTTTTTCAGAATAGTTAGCTTAGCTTGTATTTTCTCTTAAGAGCTTAAGAGTGGCTTCCCCAGGTGGCCCTTGCAATAAAGAACATATCTGCCAGTGCAGAAGACATAAGAGATGCAGGTTCAATCCCTGGGTTGAGAAGCTCCCCTGGAGGAGGGCATTGCAACCCACTCCAGTATCCTTGCCTGGAGAATCCCATGGACAGAGGAGCCTGGTGGGCTGTGGTCTATAGGTTTGCGTAGAATCAGACATGACTGAAGTGACTAAGCATGCCACAGAGTGTGGACCATCTCAGAATCGCTTTCTCTCTCTCAAGAGTAAGCTGTAATCTTGGTTGTGCTGTATAATGATTTTAATCTGCTCTGTCCAGTTCTGTCAGGTGTTTTGTTTGGGGAAAGTTTATTGCCAAGGTCTTTTTCAGTTTTTCACGTGTGATTGTAGTTAAATATCCAGAAGTACATATCTCAATGTCTCCTTAAAGTGCATCAAAACACCATCAAAAGCAACTCCCACCACTCAACCTAGCTGGTTACAGGAGTCAAGTGTCTTCATGCACACCATCATCTGAGAGCTTGACATCTGCTACCAGCATCTTAAGCTCCTCCACTTGGTTTGGTCTGCTCCCTAGATCTGCCAGTGAAAATTGTATCTTTACTCTTTGAATTTGGATGGGCTGATTCATTGCAGTCTCTGAGCTGTGCAGTCTTGCCTTTCTGTTTGCTCCACAAAATCTGCAATTTGCATATTTAGCTTCTTTGTAGGATCCCCACAGAGGACAATCAAACAAGAGGAGAACAACAAAAACAATAAACACAGACAGTTATTGAACTTTCACTAATTATCATGCATGACTGTAAATGCTCTGTGTTTTCTTAATGAATCCAAACACCAAACCTATGGGATATCTCTATATTACAAATAAGGAAACTGAGGCATTGAGAAGAAAAAAGCCTTGCCCTGGGTTACATAGCTATAGGGACAGAACTAGGGGTGGACTCTAGTCATGGTTTGTGGTTTAATTTACCAGTAACTTTTGTTTTTAACCTCTGCCCTAGATTGGCTTTTGTTGAGATAAAACTTAGAGGATATTTAAAGGATAAAAGGGAGTCTGAAACACAAATAGTCCTCAAAGCTTTTGAATTTATGGATTCATCTTAACTGTGAAAATTTTATATCATGGGATCGACTGTTCCACATTGTGCTGTGCTTAGTCACTCAGTCGTGTCCGACTCTTTGCAACCCTCTGGACTGTAGGCCACCAGGCTCCTCTGTCCATGGGGATTCTCTAGGAAAGATTACTGGAGTGAGTTGCCATGCCCTCCCCCAGGGGATCTTCCCAACACAGGGATCGATCCCTGGTCTCCCGCATTGCAGATGAGTTCTTTACCATCTGAGCCACCAGGGAAGCCCCTGTTCCACACTGGGTACTGGGTGCTAAGTCACTTCAGTTATGTCCCACTCTTTGTGACCCCATGGACTGACTGCAGCCCACCAGGCTCCTCTGCCCAAGGGATTCTCCAGACAAGAATACTGGAGTGGGTTGCCATTCCCTTCTCCAGACCATTCCACGTTGCATGGATTCAAATCCTTCTAACACTATTTATTACTTGGAACTTCCTTCATTGTCTTAGTTACCAAGTCTGGGTAAAAAGTATCTAGACTTGCCTTATAGACTTTTGTGAAAATTAAATAGCATAATATGTTATGTAATATGTTACATAATATGTAATTTGCTAACATCAGTATTGGGTTCAAAGTAAATACTTAGGTGATTTTATTACTTTTTGTATTTCTGAGAGAGAAAATGCATGATACCCAAAAGTCACAATGACTTCAGTAACACTTTTTAATTGAATGTATCGTTTTGTTAATTACAGTATAACTCACATTTTAAATAGCAGAACATTTTTATATATTTTGTAGTACATTATGTGTCCAGTCTCTCCATCATGATGATGCATATGTATTTTCTAGGCTTATGGCAATTCCACAAGTCCCGAAGAACCCATATCCTATAGGTTAGCAACCAGAGCAATCTCATAAAACCTACAGGTTGGCACTCAGGGCAATCTTATGCAACCCACTCACTTTTCATGTAAGGGAAAAAAACTTGCCAGATATTTTAAGTGATGAGAAAAAGTCAGGTGTAAACCCCAAATCCCATGACTCCAGTGCAGAAATCCTTCTTTCTTACAAAGATGCCTCACACTGTCAAAGCTTGTTTCAGGTTCATTTCAGAATCAAAGACAGACCTTGGTCAAAATTTGTGTCATCCTTAAAGGATCTTCACGACCTGGATAATCACGATGGTGTGATCACTCATCTAGAGCCAGACATCCTGGAATGTGAAGTCAAGTGGGCCTTAAAAAGCATCACTATGAACAAAGCTAGTGGAGGTGATGGAATTCCAGTAGAGCTAGTTCAAATCCTGAAAGATGATGCTGTGAAAGTGCTGCTGTCAATATGCCAGCAAATTTGGAAAACTCAGCAGTGGCCACAGGACTGGAAAAGGTCAATTTTCATTCCATTCCCAAAAAAGGCAATACCAAAGAATGCTCAAACTACCGCACAATTGCACTCATCTCACAGGCTGGTAAAGTAATGCTCAAAATTATCCAAGCCAGGCTTCAGCAATATGTGAACCATGAACTTCCTGATGTTCAAGCTGGTTTTAGAAAAGGCAGAGGAACCAGAGATCAAATTGCAAACATCCGCAGGATCATCGAAAAAGCAAGAGATTTCCAGAAAAACATCTATTTCTGCTTTATTGACTATGCCAAAGCCTTTGACTGTGTGGATCACAATAAACTGGAAAATTCTGAAAGAGATGGGAATATGAAGGTGAAAGAAGAGAGTGAAAAAGTTGGCTTAAAGCTCAACATTCAAAAAATGAAGATCATGGCGTCCGGTCCCATTATTTCATGGGAAATAGATGGGGAAACAGTGGAAACAGTGTCAGACTTTATTTTCTTGAGCTCCAAAATCACTGCAGATGGTGACTGCAGCCATGAAATTAGAAGACGCTTACTCCTTGGAAGAAAAGTTATGACCAACCTAAATAGTATATTCACAAGCAGAGACATTACTTTGCCAACTAAGGTCCGTCTAATCAAGGCTATGGTTTTTCCTGTGGTCATGTATGGATATGAGAGTTGGACTGTGAAGAAGGCTAAGTGCCAAAGAATTGATGCTTTTGAACTGGGGTGTTGGAGAAGACTCTTGAGAGTCCCTTGGACTGCAAGGAGATCCAACCAGTCCATTCTGAAGAAGATCAACCCTGGGATTTCTTTGGAAGGAATGATGCTAAAGCTGAACCTCCAGTACTTTGGCCACCTCATGTGAAGAGCTGACTCATTGGAAAAGACTCTGATGCTGGGAGGGATTGGAGGCAGGAGGAGAAGGGGACAACCGAGGATGAGATGGCTGGATGGCATCACTGACTCGATGGACGTGAGTCTGAGTGAACTCCAAGAAATGGTAATGAACAGGGAGGCCTGGTGTGCTGCAATTCATGGGGTCGCAAAGAGTTGGACACGACTGTGCAACTGAACTGAACTGAACTGAACTAACCTGCCTCTTGAGAAATCTGTATGCAGGTCAGGAAGCAACAGTTAGAACTGGACATGGAACAACACCTGGTTCCAAATAGGAAAAGGAGTACGTCAAGGCTGTATATTGTCACCCTGCTTATTTAACTTCTATGCACAGTACATCATGAGAAACGCTGGACTGGAAGAAACACAAGCTGGAATCAAGATTTCCAGGAGAAATATCAATAACCTCAGATACGCAGATGACACCACCCTTATGGCAGAAAGTGAAGAGGAACTAAAAAGCCTGTTGATGAAAGTGAAAGGAGAGTGAAAAAGTTGGCTTAGAGCTTAACATTCAGAAAACGAAGACCATGACATCTGGTCCCATCACTCCATGGGAAATAGATGGAGGAACAGTGGAAACAGTGTCAGAGTTTATTTTGGGGGGCTCCAAAATCACTGCAGATGGCGACTGCAGCCATGAAATTAAAAGACGCTTACTCCTTGGAAGGAAAGTTATGACCAACCTAGATAGCATATTCAGAAGCAGAGATATTACTTTGCTGACTAAGGTCCGTCTAGTCAAGGCTATGGTTTTTCCAGTAGTCATGTATGGATGTGAGAGTTAGACTGTCAAGAAGGCTGAGTGCCAAAGCATTGATGCTTTTGAAGTGTGATGCTGGAGAAAACTCTTGAGAGTCCGTTGGACTGCAAGGAGATCCAACCAGTCCATTCTGAAGATCAGTCCTGGGATTTCTTTGGAAGTAATGATGCTAAAGCTGAACCTCCAGTACTTTGGCCACCTCATGTGAAGAGTTGCCTCATTGGAAAAGACTCTGATGCTGGGAGAGATTGGGGGCAGGAGAAGGGGACAACAGAGGATGAGATGGCTGGATGGCATCATGGACTCAATGGACGTGAGTCTGCGTGAACTCCTAGAGTTGGTGATGGACAGGGAGGCCTGGCGTGCTGCGATTCATGGGGTCGCAAAGAGTCGGACACGACTGAGCGACTGAACTGAACTGAACTAAACAATATTTCAAGCTCTCTTAGTTTCCATTATCCATGTTATATTTACTCCTTCTCCTTGCTAAGCAGTAGAAAAGCTTCCCTTTGTGTCTTCTTATATGAAGCTGAAAGGAAATTTGGAGAAAAGATAGAACAGTTTCCATCCTGTGGAACTGTTAGCATTGTGAGTCTTCTGACTCCTAGGAGTTGATGACTGAATTCTCAGTGTTAAGATCTTGCCTTCTTACATGTTCTCTGTGAACAAGTGGTGCAAAAAGAGAATTCTGACTGGAATTCAAAAATCTTTTTCTAAAGAGAAGAGATAAAATTTATTTTTTATTGGAGCCCAAGTAATTTAAGTGTCTGTGAGCAATAGATAAAAAATATAGCTCTGATCCAAAACATGGCATATTAAGTATTTGATTTAACACATTCACATTGGAAGCTAGGAAAGTCCTTCATTGCATGCCAGCTGAAGGTCAACTAATTGAATTAATATAATAAAGGAGTGAGAGAAATAACCATTCTTATTAATTTTCCATAAAATATGTTGTTAAAATAAAATGTAGTATAAAACAAATATAAGCTGTTTCAATAATTCCCAGAGCCTTAAACAAATGGTCTCAAAAAAGACAGCAAACCTGTCTAGAAGCAGAGGACTAGAGTCCTACAGGTAACTAAAATAAATGTATTACTCTTGCTTATAATAGAGTATTAACTGCTGAAAAAATAATTGACAGAAGAAATCTTTATATCACCTCAGGTAATGTGAAAGGAAAAGAATCAAAGAAAGCAGGATAAATCAGCAGGACAACTTGTTTAATATGAATTTATTCTGAAAATAAAAATGTAATATTGTTAGGGAAATAAATAGAAAACATAATATTGAATTCAAAGTTGAAGGAATGAAGCTCAGTATCCTTCTCAGTGAAAGAGGATCAGTGAACATTTATGTCAAACAGATTAAAATTTCTAGGTATATTTATTCTTGACTTTGATCAAGGCCAGATCTAATACTCTTATACTGCAGATCTGCATATTTGCTTCTTGGCGACAAACAAGCAAACAAACAAACAAACAAAAACCATTTCATCATATCAGCTGAAGAATAGCTTACGTGATTGCTGCTGTTCCTTTTCAAAAGGAAAACTCTCTCCTTTATTAGAAATATTTTGCAATGAAACGTTTGAAAACGTAAGCAGGTGGTGGTTTTGTTTTGCATTTCTTTGTATTGTTTCAGTTAAATATATGAGCAAAAAAAAAAGTAAGTTGCTCTTAAAGCTTTGATTATAATTGTTTCTTGTTTGAAAAAGTAAAAGGAAAGAAATTAATTAAAATAGTAAACATAAAATTTATTGCATTTTGGAAACAATTGTCAGTAGTACCACTAACAGCAGACTTCAGAGATACTTGCAGGTTCAGTTCAGACCACAGCAATAAGCAAATACTGCAGTAAGGTGAATCACATGATTTTTTGTCTTTCCAGTACATATAAAAGATTTGTTTATACTAGATAGTAGTTTATTGAGTGTGAAATAACTTTGTTTTTTGAAATAATTGTTTTAACCTTAATTAAAAATTATTGCTGGGAGTTCCCTAGTGGTCCAGTGGTTACAACCTGGGGCTTTTGTTCCGTGGACTCAGGTTTAGTCCCTGGTTGATGAGCTAAGATCCCAGGAGCTGAGCGGTGTGGCCAAAAATAAGTAAATAAATAAATACCTTATTGCTAAAAAATTCTAACCAATCTATAAGGTTTTAGGGAGTTACAGTCTTTTGGCTGGTGAAGGACTTGCCTTGATGTTGATGGCTCCTGACTGATCAGGGTGGTGGTTGGTGGAGGTTGGCATGACTGCAGCAATTTCTTAAAATAAGACAACAGTGAAGTTTGCCTCATCAATTGGCTCTTCCTTTCAAGGATGATTTTTTGTAGCATGCAGTAGTGTTTGATAGCATTTTACCCACAGTAGAACCTTCAGGATTAGAGAACCTTCTGAAATCTTCTGAAAAGGCAAATTTCTCAAATATTACATATTAAAGTATGTAATAGTCTAAACCTTTTATTGTTGTTTTAACAAACTTTACAGCATCTTTACCATGAGTAGGTTTTGTCTCAAGAAATGACTTTCTTTGCTTGGCCATCAGAAGCAACTCTTCATTTGTTAAAGTTTTATCACGAGATTACAGCAACGCAGTCACATCTTCAAGCCCCACTTCTGTTTTCTTACTGTTTCTACCACATCTGCAATTACTTCCTTTACTGAAGTCTTGAACCCTCAAAGTCATTCATGAAGGTAGGAATTCACTTCCTCAAATTCCTGTTTGTGTTGATATTTTGACCTCTTTTCAGGAATCATAAATGTTCATAATGACATCTCAAATGGTGAATTCTTTCCAGAAGATTTTCAATTGACTTTGCCCATATCCATCAGAGGAATCACTATAATGACAGCTGTAGCCTTACAGAATGTATTTCTGAAATAATATGTCTTGAAATTTGAAATTACTCCTTGATCCGAGGGCTGCAGAATAGACATTGTATTACCAGGCATAATACAGCGAGACTCTCACACATTTCCATCGGAGTTCTTGGGTGCCTTGTCAAGGAGCAGTACTATTTTGAAAGGAGTCTTCATTTCTCAGCAGTAGGTCTCAGAAAGTATTAAAGTATTGTCCACCCTGTTGCCAATGGATGTGCTGTCATCTAGGCTTTGTTGTTCCGTTTATAGAGCACAGACATAGTGGATGGAGCATAATTCTTAAGGGCCATAACATTTTCAGAAGCATCAATGATTATTGGCTTCAACCTAAAGTCATCAGCTGCATTAATCCCTAACAACAGAGTCAGCCTATCCTTTGAAGATCTGAAGCTGAGCATTGTCTTCTTTCTAACTATCAAAGTCTTAGATGGCATCGTCTTTTAACATAAAGCTGTCTCACCTACAGTGAAAACCTGTTGTTTAGTGTAGGCAGTTTCAATTATTATCTTAGTTATATCCCCTGGATAACTTGCTGCAGCTTCCACATCAGTCCTTGCAGCTTCATCTTGTGCTTTTATGTTTTGGAGATGGCTTCTTTCCTTAAATCTCATGAAACAAGCTCTTTTAGCTTCCAGCTTTTCTTTCTGCATCTTCCTACTTCAGTCAGCCTTCTTGGAAGGAAAAGAAGTTAGAGCCTTGTTCTTGGTTAGGCTTTGGCTTAAAGGAATGCTGTGGCTGGTTGATCTTCTATCTAGACCACAAAAGCTTTCTCCATATCAGCAATTAGGCTGTTGTGTTGTTTTTTTTGTTTTGTTTTTTTTAAATAATCCATGTCTTCAGTGGAGTGGCACTTGTAATTTCCTTCAGGAACCTCTCCTTTGCCTTCACAGCTTCCTCATGGCACAAGAAGCCTCGCCTTCTGCCCGTCTCAGCTTTCCACAAGCCTTTCTTGTTAGTGTGTGTGTGTGAGTTGCTCCGTCTTGTCTGACTCTTAGTGACTCAGTGGACTGGAACCTGCCAGACTCCTCTGTCCATGGAATTCTCCAGGCAAGAACACTGTAGTGACTTGCCATTTCCTTCTCCAGGGAATCTTCCCGAGCCAGGTATTGAACCCTCGTGTCCTGCGTTGACAGGCAGATTCTTTACTGCTGAGACACCTGGGAAGCCCTCCTGTGGCTTGACTAGTAATTAAATTGGCACAAGATAGATTAACCAAAGGAAAAGAAACACATTTTAATTCATGTGCACAGAAAGTGAATTCAATGATAGCCAAACAGGCTGCTGTTATACTTTTTAGAAAAAGAAACAGTACATTTGTGAAGATTTGGCAGGACAAAGAAACTGAAGCTTTGGGTTCTTTTTTTTTTGGGGGGTTTCTTAATAAGTGAAGAATTTAAACAAAGTATGGGCTCCGGGTAGTAAAATAAGGAAATAATAAGGTTTGTTTATATGAGCTTCTTGGCCCCAGATTCCTGTCTGTGGTGATAAGGATGTCCTTCTACCTCCAGACACAGGGAGCACACCTTTCCCAGGAGACGTTTCTTTCTTTCTTTCAGAGAGACAGAAACGAGGGTCAGAGTGAATCTCCTGCATTGACCATCTGAGTAACTTTAATTCAAAATAATCAATATACCACTGAGTCATATTTTGGGTAGCCTTTCCTGGCCCCCAGCAATTTGCTGTCTTAAGTGGATGCTCTGAACACTTACAGCAGTAATATGAAAGGTCAGTGATCACAGTTCCCCATAATAAATATAATAATAATGATAAGTTTGAAATATTGATTGCAAGAGTTACCAAAATGTGACACAGAGATAGAATGTGAGGAAATGCTGTTGGAAGAATAGCCCCAATAGACTCATGTAACACAGGGTTGCTGCAAACTCTCAGTTTGGAAAATAATAGGGTATCTGCAAAGCAAAATAAAGTGAAACTCAATAAAGTGATGTATGCCTTTATACATATGTTAGGGAGCACAGGAGGCAGGGAAATGTGAAGTGGTCTAAAAGCTATTTTTCTGACTCTGTGATCTATCACTTTTCTGAAAGCCTGCAAACTTCTATCTATATTTGACTTGAACCTGAGGCTGCTGTGAAATCTCCAGAGCATACCCTTTAGTGCCTATAGAAATTGGCATTTATAGAGCCCTGCAGATTTGAAGGAAGGGAATTACTTTTGGTGATTGATTTCTTTGGGTCTTGTTTTTTTTTGTTATCATGTTTATTTCACTTATTCAGGCATAATTGCACATCCTGCCGTAATCAAATATTTATTTAATTTGGATTCATTTGATTTTCATTTGATTTTTTTAATGAGATGACTTAAAACTATTTTAGTAGTATAATTTATCATGGAGCTACCACTTTTTAAAATCTGTCATTCAGAAAAGCTAGACCAGGAAGGGTGAAGATCCATTTTAAAATAAGTTTTTTTAAATGGTATTCACCCTATTTTGATGAACAGTCTGATATGTTACTGATGATAAGTAGTAGTACTGTTTGTGTGTGAGAGAGAGGAAAGAGAGAAACATTAACGTCTTTACCTTCCTAAGAACTCATTTATTGTCTTCTGTATGAAGGCCCTTGTGATTTGGCAGAATGACTTCATCTCCTACTAATAACCTGATTTCTATTTACCAGTGAAAATGAACATTTATTCTGCTTAAAAAAAATCACCTACATGGTACAAAGAGAAATATCAAGTCCTCAACACATTCCTTAAGAAAATCATTTTAATTTTTGTAAAAGAAAATGAGACTTGAAGAATGGACAGAGTTATTGTGATACTGCTCCTTTGTTAACTAGCCCTTAATTATTTCATTTATTTTATAGTACATTTTCCTCCTCCATAGACTTCTTTTGTATCATTTGCAATCCCATGAAATCCCTGTCTGGAATTAGCTTCTGAGGTTTGATGTGGGAATTACAGCCCAAAAGCACCACCTTTAGATTCATTAAAAGGCGGCCTTCCCATAGATAGCTTGTACCAAAGACAATTTCCATTTTGCAAAGGCAGTGTAAATTTTGCGTATCATTTTAATAAGCAAGGCAGGTCAATAAAATTATAATTGGCTCCAATTAGCACTCCCATGAGCTGTAGGACTCTTTACCTTCTCTTGGGATGCACTTAAAAGGAAAATGTTATTTACTGTCACTGAAGTCATTAAAAATATCCATTATTCAGTGCAAGTGATGAAGCAAGTGCAAACCTGGGCAAGAGGATATTTAAGATCTGTGCACCAAATGCACAATATATCAAGCATGTGTGTGTGTGTGTGTGCATGCTAATTTGCTTCAGTTGTGTCTGACTCCTTGTGACCCCATGGACTGTAGCCCACCAGGCTCCTCTGTCATGGTAGTCTCCAGGCGAGAATACTGGAGTGGGTTGCCATGCCCTCCTCCTGGGGATCCTCCCGACCTAGGCTTTGAATCTTGTCTCTAATGTCTCCTGCATTGGCAGCAGGGGTTCTTTACCCCTAGCACCACCCGGGAAGCCCATATCAAGTGTAGCAGTGTACGAAAATGTGTTTGTTACCAAGCCTTTTCTTTTAGCGTGCACAAGCAAGTAAAGACAATGAAACTTCCATGTCACAGCATTTGAGCTAATCATAAAATCACTTTTTAACATTTTCAGAGCATCTAAACTCTTTGAAAAGGTGCATTTTATAATCAAGATGAAGAAGTCAAGGAGAAATGAATTATATTCCCCAAAGTCTCTTTTTTCTTAACTTCTAACTACCATTTTGTGGCTCTCTTCCTGCGTGTCATTGTAATACCAGCAGTTCTCATACAAGGTGGGGGATGAGTAACTGCTGATTGGGTCTGTGGCATGAGAAGTCTTGTCATATCCTCATAAAGCATCATGATGACTCCATCCTGTCCTTGTTAGATCTCATTTTCTATGAAAGTCTGAACCACTTTCTGTAGCAATATCCTTTTTCTTTAGCACCCTTCCAAAGGAACTATATCAGTAAATGCCTTGCCAGTGTTTTTGCAAATCCATCTCTAAATCTGTCTCCTCTTTTACCCCAAATCATTTCTGGACATTAAGTATTGAATGTCACTGCAGTTGACTCCCACTTGTATTACCTCTTGAGATTGCCTTGTAGCAAGGAGACAGTCTCACCAAAATTAACTTGAACTAAGGATGAGAGAGAGGAGGTTCACTGGAAAAATAAATAAATAAATGTTCTTGATAAAAAGGAAGAATGTATATATAGAAGTGGGCTTCCCTGGTGGCTCAGATAACGAATCTGCCCACAGTGCAGGAGACCCGAGTTCATTCCCTGGGTCAGGAAAAGCCTCTGGAGAAGAGAATGATCACCCACTCCAGTTTTCTTGCCTGGTGAATTCCATGGACAGAGGAGCCTGAAGGACTGAAGTCCATGGGGTCACAAAGAGCCAGCCGCCACTGAGCTCCTAGGCACACACATGTATGTAGAAACAAAAATTAAAAAATAGCCTCGAGAGAGGGCAGTGCACGTTTCTGCCTCAACAAATATGGAGGAAAGAGTGTCACTTTGGCACCAAATCAATTTTAGCAGCCATGATACCCAGAAGGCATTTGTTAGGAGATGAGCTTCCCTAGCAGAAGCAGTAAAAATGAAGATGAGGATGGCAATGCCTAGTCAAGTCAGAATGTGATGGAAGATGCAGGTACCCACTGAAAATACTCCCCATTCCTAAAAGAAAATAGTAGAGTCAAAAGTAGTGGTCACAGAACTACATTATTCCTTGGAAGTAATTACACAATGGAATGGCTGGTATATGCTTCCTCTTGGTGCTGACCAAAGTAAGAGAGAGAAACAAAGAAATGTGAAGTACAGGGGGCTAACGGGCCAGCGTGAGCTCTGTGATTGTTTGGTTTTTTTTCCACTAAAGAACAGCATGACAGCCCTATAAAGAAGGGAGGAGTAAAAATAAACAAGACCACTAAGAGGTCGTCAAACTCATAAGTTTGGTCTAGAGTAATGTTAACCTAAAACAAGAGTCAACAAATTAAAAAAAAAAAAAAAAAAAAGATCAGATAAATCTTTGAAGCTTCACGAGCCGTATATTCTTTGTGTCAGCTACTCACTCTGCTCTTACAGCCTGAAAGGGCCTTAGACAATAACGACTGAATAGGTGTGAGTATGTTCCGAAAGATGTAGTTTACAAAGCAGGTAGCAGTCTGGGTTTGACCTCCTAGCTGTTCCTTGCTGACCTGCGGCCACCTGGTATGAGAGGAGGAAAGAAACCCCTGTAGTGTTTTTCCCTGATCATTGTTCTAATCCTAGGACCTTCACAAGCCAAGCCTGTAAGCCTGTAAATCAGAATGGATTAGAAACCTATATAAGTAATATTGTCACCAAAAGATATTACGAAACAACTTTTGAAAGACAAGACATTGAAATGTTAGAAGTGGCCATAGGTGCCTTCTGCTTCAAGGTGCAGACTTTTCTATCCTAATCCTCAGCCTTCTTTGAAACTCAAATTTTCAGTTGTCTACCATTGCTTTAGATTTTTATATATGTTATTTGTTCTAGATCCTCTGTCATTGTGGTGTCATGTGTAAACTAGCAAAATTTCCTTCTCAACTGTATGAATCAGTGTTAAAAATCTTGAGTGACATCAAGCAAGCTCTCAGACCCTTTTAAATGTCTTATTTTAAAGTAGGTCACACTTTCCACTTGGCACCACAGAAAATCGCCTCAGTTACTTGCACAGATTTGCTCAACTGCAATTCTGTTTGACAGAATTTCTTCTAGAAAATGCCTATACAAAGGACTGGATATCTCTCATAATAGAATTTTATAATGGAACCTGAAATAAACCCTTCAAAGTCAGTAATATGTGTATTAAAGTATCTCCAGGTAAACACTGAGGTGACATATTTCATGTTAAGTTGACTGGCCTTACACTTAAGTGACTCAGGAAGGCATGTGATTGGAGGAATGATGTCATTCATCAAGTATTACTTTTTAGAAAGCTGAGGTTCAGTACTGCATTTTGTTAATTTATGGCTTTGATTGGTAAAACCTCTTTGTTCTCTAATAAGAAATATTTCTCATTCCCAATATTCATGTAACATTGCTAATAGAAAGCCCAGTGGCCAAGAAGTTTTGGCATAATGCGCTTGTGATTTACACAAGAGGTTGGGAAAGGTTTCATAAAGCCTAGCTTGTTTGAGTATATAAAATTATCATTTTTATTATAGCTTTGTATTTATCTTCATGCATAAAATGATGTTGAAAAGTCTCCAAAGAATGCTGATTTGATATACATTTTACTTTGCAGTATGCAATTAACATTTATTGCAAATGCAGATTTTTGTGATGAATAAAACTCTGAGAGTATTATGCCATGCCAGGTATTTTTTTTTCTTTTTCAGAATACAGTGAATTGCATAATTTTCTAACATTTTTAATCAGAGTGGCACCGTATATATTTTAACATAGACATGCAGGCAACAAATGAAATAGTGCAGATCTTCTTTCTCTTCACTCTAAGACGTAAAAGTTATATTTTGTTCCATTTCAATGAGAAAGTCTGTAAAGAAAGGTAGGTTGGTGCTAGAAAATTCTGTGTACCACTCATGACAGTATATACCATAACTATAGGTTTGATTTCTTTCTATAAATCTTTGAGGGACTGAATCTTTATATAGAACACTGACTAATTCATTTGCCTTGTGGTTTCATTGTAGCTTAATATCTCTTTTTGAATTATTGATCTTATAAACAGATTGTGTAAAAGCTAATCCTTCTTTAGTCATTAGCCAGGTAGGCTTTCTCCACTCTTTGTCCCTGGTTGTTTGCTTTTCTTTGAAAATTGTATCTGTAGCATTTAGTGTGCCTAACACATAGTGAACACTTCACTGGAACTGTCATCATCATTTGTATTAGTTTCCTGTTGCCACTGTTACAATTTATCACAAATTTCATAGCTCAAAACGTCACAAATTTATTATCTCACAGTGCTGCAGGTCAGAAACCTGTGGAGGAGGAAAAATAGTTTTCCTTCCAGCCTTCCAGTCTCTTGGCTTAGAGACCCCCCGCCACCCATAATAAGAGACCAATGAACAGAAGAAAAGCAAGCAGAATTTGAATATGAAACATATATATGATATAAACACACTCTATATGTGATAGCCCAGGTGGGGCTAGTGGTAAAGAATCCGCATGCCAATACAGGAGATGCAGGAGATATAGGTTCGATCCCTGGGTCGGGAAGATGCCCTGGAGAAGGAAATGGCAACCCACTCCAGCATTCTTGCAGAAAAATTCCATGGACAGATGAGCCTGCCGAGCTACAGCCCATAGGTTTCAAAAAGTCAGACACGCCTGAGTATACATGCATATATCTCATATGTATATTGAAGAGACCCAAGAGAAATGAATAACTCCCTGTAATGGCCAGAGTCACCACCTTCACTAACATTTCCAGATAAAAGACAGTAGGAATGTGGTTGGGGAGGAGGACAGCTATTACGAGAGGTGGTCAGGAAAAGTATGGAAGTATGGTCAACAAGATGAAGACCGTTACGTAGATTTAAGTTCTTAAATTCCACACTGATTAGAGCTTAGTCATCCTTTTCTTCCTGGTACACAGAGAGAGATTCCCCTTATCAATGTAAACATTTCCTACAAAAGGATAATTTCTACTCCGTTTCCAGAGCTTTACCTAAGTATTGCTTCTTAAAAATAACCAACTTAAAGTGATCCTTATGCCAAACAGACATATTTTGAGGTGCTATATTCTTCTGTCCTTCAAGTCCAACACAGGTCTCACTGGGCTAAAATAAAGGGCTACGTTCACTTGCTTCTGAAGTTTCTAGAGGCTACCCATGTTTGTTGGCTCTTGGTCTCAGCCAGCAATCCTGTCATTCTGTTCTCTGCTTTCCTGGTTGCAGTTCTGACCCTCCTGTCTCCCCATTTTGCTTGTTAGGATGTTTGGGATTACATTTCATAATTCCAGATCCATCTAAGAGCCTCAACTTGATCACATCTGCAGATTTCCTATGTTGTTTGTATTATTTTCCCTATCGCTGCTGTAATGAATCACCATGAATTTAGTGGCTTAAAACACACACATTTCTTCTATCTTAGTTCTGAAGGTCCAAAGTCCAAAACGAATTTCACTTGACTAAAAATCAAGATGTTGGCAGATGTGCTTTCCTTCCAGAGGTCCAAGGGAAAAATCTGCCTTCTTGTCTTTTCCTGCTTCTAGAAGTCATTGCATTCCTGGACTTGTGGTCCCTTTCTTCATTTTCAAACCAAAAATTTAGCATCTTGAAGTAATCTTTCTCTGACTGCAACTTCTGCCTCTGACATCACACATCCTTTCAATGACTCTGACCCTCCTGCTTCACTCTTATAAGGACCCTTGTGGTGACAGTGGGCCCACGCAGATAATCTGAAATACATGTCCCATCGCAACACCCTCAGTGCATTAACATCTTCAAAGTCCCTCCTGACCTACCAGCTAGCATAATCAGAATTTAAGGATTAAGATGTAGACATATTCTAGAGTAAAAGTATATAAACTCAAAGAATATAAACTATTCTGTCTACCATGATTAAGCCTGGGCTCTCTTTTTAAACTTTTGTTTGCTAGGTTTCTGCCCATATGTTAGGCATTTGCTTCTAAGTTATCTTCCTAGAGTCTCAAAATCTTTTTCAGAACAACCTTTTTTCCCATTTCCACAGTGATATTTCTTTCTGATTTTCCTGTTTCCTCTGCTTATTCCAACTCAAAACCTTAGAGTTAGTATTTTGTGTTGTTAGATTTTTTTTTTTTATCCCTCTTAATTTTCTGAGGATGTCTTTGGAGGAAGCAGTGGAAGAAAAACCACTGTATTATTCTAGTTACATCATTTTCCAATAGGTGGGTTATTGTACAGTGGTTTAAGGCTACCAAAATCGGATTGATTATGTTCTTTGCAGCCAAAGATGGAGGCACTCTATACAGTCAGTAAAAACAAGACCTGGAGCTGCTGGTGGCTCAGATCATGAGCTTCTTATTGCAAAATTCAGGCTTAAATTGAAGAAAGTAGGGAAAACCACTAGGCCATTCACATATGACCTAAATCAAATCCCTTATGATTATATGGTGGAGATGAAGAATAGAATCAATGGATTCGATCTGGGAGACAGAGTTCCTGAAGAACTATGAACAAAGGTTTGTAACACTGTACAGGAGATGGTGACCAAAACCATCCCAAAGAAAAAGAACTGCAAGAAGGCGAAGTGGTTGTCTGAGGAGGTTTTAAAATAGATGAGGAAAAGGAAAGAAGTGCAAAGCAAGGGGGAAAGGGAATGATATATGCAACTGAATGCAGAGTTCCAGAGAATAGCAAGAGAGACAAGAAGGCCTTCTTCAATGAACAGTGCAAAGGAAAGCAATAGAATGGGAAAGACTACAGATATTTCATCAGGGACATTGCAGATATCAAGGAAACATTTCATGCAAGGGTGGGCACAATAAAAGACAGAAACTGCAAGGACCTAACAGAAGCAAAAGAGATTAAGAAAATTAGGCAAGAATACACAGAAGAACTATACAAGAAAGATATTAATGACCCAAATAAATGACCCAAATAACCAAGATGGTTTGGTCACTCATCTAGAGCCAGACATCCTGGAGTGTGAAGTCAAGTGGGCCTTAGGAAGCATTTCTACAGACATAGCTAGTGAAGGTGATGGAATTCCAGCTGGGCTACTTAAAACCCTAAAAGATGATCCTGTTAATGTGCTGCACTCAATATGCAAGCAAAGCTGGAAAACTCAGCAGTGGCCATAGGACTGGAAAAGGTCAATTTTCATTCCAATCCCAAAGAAAAGTGATGCCAAAGAATGCTAGAGCTACCGTACAATTGCACTAATCTCACATGCTAGCAAAATAATGCTCAAAATTCTCCAACCAGGCTTGAACAGTATGTGAACCATGAACTGTTGCACTCGTATGTAAAAAAATTTGGAAGCTCAGCAGTGGCCACAGGATGGGAAAAAGTGTTTTCATTCCAATCCCAAAGGAAGCAATGCCAGAGAGTGTTCAGACTACCATACAATTGTATTCATTCTACATGATGGCAAAGTTATACTCAAAAGCCTTCAAGCTAGGCTTCCACAGAGTGTGAACCAAGAAATTCCAGTGTACACTCTGTCTTTCAAAGAGGCAGAGGAACCAACATCCACTGGATCATCAAAAAAGCAAGAGGATTCCAGAAAAACATCTACTTTTGCTTCACTGACTATGGTAAAGCCTTTGACTGTGTGGATCACAACAAAACTGTGGAAAATTCTTAAAGAGATGGGAGTACCAGACCACACTACCTATCTCCTTAGAAACCTGTATGCAGGTCAAGAAGGAACAGTTAGAACCGGACATGGAACAGCAGACTGGTTCCAAATTGGGAAAGGAGCACATCATGGCTATATGTTGTCATCCTGCCTATTTAACTTATATGTAGAGTACATCATGTGAAATGCCAGGCTTGATGAACCACAAGCTGGAATCAAGATTTCTGGGAGAAATATCAACAACCACAAGTATGCAGATGATACCATTCTAATGACAGAAAGTGAAAAGTAGCTAACGAGCCTCTTGATGAAAGTGAAAGAAGAGAGTGACAAAGCTGGCTTAAAACTCAACACTCAGAAAACTAAGATCATGGCATCTGGTCCCATCACTTCATGGCAACTAGAAGGAGAAAAGTGGAAGCAGTGACAGGTGTTATTTTCTTGTGCTCCAAAATCATTGCAGACAGTGACTGCAGCCATGAAATTAAAAGATACTTGCTCCTTGGAAGGAAAGCTATGACAAAGTTAGACAGTGTTTTAAAAACCTGAGGTATCAGTTGCCAACCAAAGTCCATATAATCAAAGCTATAGTTTTTCTAGTAATCACGTACATGTGTGAGAGCTGAACCATAAAGAAAGCTGAGAGCCAGAGAATCAGTGCTTTCAAACTGTGATGCTGGAAAAGATTCGAGAGAGTCCCTTCTACAGCAGGGAGATCAAACCAGTCATTTCTAAAGGAAATCAGCCCTGAATATTCATTAGAAGGACTGTTGCTAAAGCTGAAACTCCAATACTTTGGCCACCTGATGTGAAGAGCTGACTCATTGGAACAGACCCTGATTCTGGAAAAGATTGAAGGCAAATAGAAAAGAGGGCAGCATGGAATGAGATGGTTAGATAGCATCAATGGACATGAATTTGAGCAACCCAGTGGAGGACAGAGGAGCCTGGCATTATGCAGTACATGGGGTTGCAAAGAATTGGATGCAGCTTAGTGACTGAACAACAAGAAATCAATAACTAAGCCCAGAAAGATTACATAAATGGTGGAAATTTTTCTTCTTTGAGGGGGCATGAGTTAGGTATCAAGACAGACTTACACTGACTCTGGGATACTGATTTGTCTGGACTTCTCTAGAGGACAGGTACTAAGAATAAAAGTGGAAAAGTGAGAGAGAAAGTCACTCAGTTGTGTCAAACTCTTTGCAACCCCATGGACTACACTCTCCTTGGAATTCTCCAGGCCAGAATACTGGAGTGGGTATCCTTTCCCTTCTCCAAGGGATCTTTCCAACCCAGGAATCGAACCCAGTCTCCCACATTGCAGGTGGATTCTTTCCCAGCTGAGCCACTAAGAGTAAACCAAAGATCAATTTGTAAATTTGAAGAGCTTGTGGGATGAGGAGAGGGACTCTTGTTGGAAGTTGTGGAGAGGAATAGTTGCCTGAAAGAAAGTGAGTGAAAGGAAATCTTTCCTCCAGGTCTGATGGGAGAGGCAGTTTTTAAGTACCCCTCAATGAAGGAAGATAGTGTGTTGCTCAATTTCAGAACACCGTGTGAGTTCAGTTTTCCTAAGAGACAGACTACAAGATAGGATCAGAGAATTAGACATTAAAAAAAAAAAGAACATAAGCAAACAAAACAGAAAAAATGCCTGTGAAGGATAAGGAGGAAGGGCGCAGCAATGGGTCAAGAGAAATTCAGACTGAGATTCAGCTCTGAAAGCTTTGAACAAAGATAGGGGAGGAAAACTTGGGCCGGCAGAATGCCAGAGCGCAGCTGTGAAAACTCCGTGGCCGTTCTGGCGGGGAGTCCTCAAGCCCTAGTCGCCCTTGTGAGGAATCCTGCAGGAATGGCAGCATTAACACCCTGGGGGAACTTCACTAGCTGGAAGCAGCCTGTTCTGTCAGGGAGCAGTAGAAGTTTTACTCTCCCTGGATTAAAGAGAGGTGCAATCATATTAATTTCATGAGTACAACATTTCAAAAAGCAGAATAAGGTTGCTTTGCTTTGCTTTCTTTAAAACAAAGAAAGCCTGATTAGTCATTAGGTCATGTCCTAACTCTTTGACCCCCCATGGTCTGTAGCCGGCCAGGCTCCTCTCTTCATGGGATTCCCCAGGCAAGAATACTGGAGCAGGTTGCCATTCCCTTCTCCAGGGGATCTTCCCAACCAAGGAAGATCCTGGGTTGAACCCAGATCTCCTGCATTGCAGTGGATTCTTTACCCACTGAGCCGTTAGTGAAGGAGACAGCATTGTTTAGCTCTCTGGTTTATCCTAGTGCAAGAGAAAGCACCATCAGGATAGGCAGGAGACCAACTGTGGAGTGGATGTTGGAGATACATTTTTGTTTTCATACAATTTAACAAACAAATCACATGACTGAGTAGAATTTCAGGAAACACTCTGCTGATATGATAGCCCGATGTAAAGCTCAGTTCAATGTTTCTGAACATCTGCACAGTATGACATTGAATTACTAAGCTTTAGAATCGTCCAACATTCCCAGTTTCTTTGAAGGCAGAAGAGAAACAGTCATTTTTCATTTTCACCAGGTGCTTGCTCTTCACCCTGTTTGCCTTTTACATGCTCTTTTCCCTCCCTCAGGAGCACTTTTATCCCTTCATGTCAGAATGTTCTCCTGTTTTTTAAGACCTGTTCTTCAGTTATAAGAATGTCATCTCTCCTTCCTCTGAAACCCATAGTCACTCTCACCCAGTCTCCCTCTAACAAGTGGAAAGACCCTACACCATTGGAATTATGCCTTAAATACATTTCTTTGAGTTTGTTATTCATTAAAATTGATTTTTATTGCATCTGGTCTTTAAAGATGCTTCTTCAAGGCATTACAGTATGAAGCAGTGCTACAAGATTAGTGGAATTGTAAAAGAAAATACAGCCACAGGAAAAAAGAATTAAGCCAACTATAATAACTATACTTACATAATGACTTGCTTCTGAAAAACATGAGCATCTAGAACAAAGCAGCATAATATTTAGCCCTTATTATCACAGAGGAGGAGAACAACAGTTCCTTTAGGGAGAGTTAGTTGCCTTGTTCCCAAAGTTCAGGAAAACTCTAATGTTGGACTTGATTTGGACATTAGTAACATAATTTTATCTTAATTAACTCAATAAATATTTATCAAGGACAGTTAGAAGTTTTTAGATATTTCCATTTGCTAATTTTAGAAGAGGAAGGCAAGCAGGATAAAAATTGACATCTCTTGTTGTTTACCAAGTGGTGGGAGGACAGATAAGTAAATCGATTGTTATATAAAAGTGACAAGTAATTTAAGTAATATCAGCATAGAGTTGCTCTTTATAGAAGCACTTACTCAGAGAATGAGAGATAGGGAAGACTTCTCTGAGTAGGTGATTCATGATGTTGGAACCAATATTTGAAAAATAGTTATAAGTTATTTCGACAGGATGAGCTTTGGGTGTTGAAAGGGGAGAAAAGCCTTGAACAGAGCCTTGGACAGTACAGCCTCTGAGAGCAGCATATATAAAGTAAAGATCCACAAACAAAAGACAGTAGTAGTCTTCTCAGCTTCTAAGGCAATAAGTAGGGGCTTAATCATGCATGGTCTCATTTTCAAGTTAAGCAATTTTTCATTATTCCAAAGAGTACCGAGTAATTGCCGAAAGTGTTATAGCAGGAGGTGGCATGATGAGACTGATAATTTTGAGAAATCATAGAGCAGGTAGTGTGGAGACACAAATTAAAATGGAGCAAGACAAGCCAGAGAAACTTGTTAGGAAGTATCTAGAGTAGTGATCATGAAGCCAGTGATAATATTGCTCCCACAAGAGTGTGGGTCGACAGGGACCTCCGTAGAATGCAGAATGAACACAGCATCGTGCCGTGTGATGGTTTCTCTCCATGACCTGCAAGAAAACACTAAGTGCTGCTTTGCAGTAAAGGTGATTCAGATGTTTTAAATATATTGTAGAAAGTTTCCTTCATGATGGAATTTCTTTTCTCTAAAAATTTTACTAGAACTCTCATATGCTTGGATCTTCAATGAATATCCGTCATTTGTCGAAGAAGATAGTCGGAGATTTGTCTCTCAAGAGACAGGCCACCTCTACATAGCTAAAGTGGAGCCATCTGACGTGGGCAATTACACGTGTGTGGTGACTAGTACAGTGACAAATGCCAGAGTGCTGGGCTCCCCAACTCCTTTGGTGCTTCGTTCTGACGGTAGGAAACATTTCAAGGGGCAAGTCTAACTGGAAACACTGTTGTGAATACAAGACAAAACAAATTAGGAAAAGTGAAAAGTATATCCTGCAGAATTATTTTTATTTTTTCAGAGCAAAAAATATTTATGAGTACAGTAGCTAAAATGATTCCATCAACCATAAGTCCCTGTAATGTAATTCTTACTCAGAATTGGCTTCCTAGTTTGCAGGGGCTGGTATTGAGTGAAAGTGAGGAATCGCTTGTAAAATTTTTTAAAGAATTTCAAGATGGTAGAACTATGCCTTTAAACCAAATATGAACCCATCAAGCCTGGGGGTCACCTTGTATTCTCATGATGTCACTCTTCTTGACTTTTGCCAGCCTGAGATTATTAAAGTTCTAGATATTTTGTTATAGGTTAAAAAGCATCTATAAATAAAATTAAAGGGGGAAAATTGTACATTAGATCCCTAGAACTTATTCATCTTATAATTGAAAAGTTTGGTCAGAGTGTATCTGACCAACATCACCTCATTTCCCCTACCCCTACCATCATAGTGATGATAGTGATGCTGTGTTGTGTACTTGAAATTGGCTTAGAGAGTAGATCTTAAATATTCTCACTAGAGAAAAAAAATTATTTTTTAAAATCGAAAATAGTAACTATGTGAGGTGTTAAATATGTTAACTTGACTGGTGGTATTATTTCACAATGTATACATGTATGAACTCATCACTTTGTACACCCCAAAAAATGACATTATGCAGTCTTTATTTGTCAGTCATACCTCACTAAAACTTGAGGGGGGAAAAGGAAAACATATGTTTCAAGGGAGACCATGAACTGCAAAGCAGATTTATAAGCCTGGGTACTGTCCCAGTTACACAAAACAATATCTGATACAGCACAATGCCATGAACACAAAGTAGCTGAGTACTTCTTTCCAGTCAGGTATAATTGAATTTGACCTTTCTTGTTTATTACATTACCATTTCTTGACTTCAGGGAGCTATTTAATAAGTTTAAGGTTGATGTCTATGCTACCAGGGTACCATTAAGTAAATTTCCTCCCATAATTTTTGCTCTTTAGGATATTTTAAGAAGTCATAATATATTGTATATTGAAGTTTGACTAGAAATTTCCAAATTGAATACAGAATTAAAAAGCCTCCCATTTTATATAATGTAAAAAGGTCTAGTTGTTTTCTTGAAACTCCTCTGTAAGCTGTAACTTATGAATCATGGAATCCAAAGTTTCCACATGTTTAATGATATTGCATATTTAGCCCAAGGTAACACAGCTTCTAAAAGTACCTACCAGATAGCAAGTCAGTAATTTAAATCATTAGGAAGAAGTACTTCAAAATAGAGCAAAACAATTTTATTTAAGGAAAATGGGAGAATTCCGAAGGAGACATTGAAACCATTAACTTTGTATTGTGTGTTTACAGGGGTGATGGGTGAATATGAGCCGAAAATAGAAGTTCAGTTTCCAGAAACTCTTCCAGCAGCTAAAGGTTCAACTGTGAAATTGGAATGTTTTGCCCTTGGAAAGTAAGTTTTATAACATTTGCACTGATATGCGGAAACATTTGGTTGCTGTGAGAGATCAAGATAGCTTTTGACAGACTCTTCTTTTTCTTATTTTCTAAAAATTTCTTTCATTTAGAAGTAAAGGAAAATTAAAATAGAGGGGAAATTCACATATATAATTTAGTTTGAAATTCTAAAGGCAATTTGCACTAAATGACTGTGCCTGCCTAATTTCATAAACTAAATTGGTGTTATTTTTCTTTTGCTTGTCCATTTGTTGTATTATAATACTGTGGATATGCATTTTCTCTAAATTATTAACTCGAGAAAATGCACAGTTTATTTTATTAAAATATCAAGTTAAAGAGATAAATCTTTGCATTTGCAGGTTTAGTAATTGACAGCTGACTGTTTCTGCATTTGAAAAATCTGCCATTTTTATTCTATCCTAACAAAAGTTTTATTTTGTCAAGCCTAAAAGGCTTCCAGGCATCGCTTAAATAGCGAATAACTTGATAAATTTCTTCATAGTCCTGTACCCCAGATTAATTGGAGAAGAAGTGATGGACTGCCTTTTTCCAGTAAAATTAAGTTAAGGAAGTTCAGTGGTGTGCTTGAAATTCCCAACTTCCAACAGGAAGATTCAGGTTCCTATGAATGCATTGCTGAGAATTCACGAGGGAAAAATGTTGCCAGGGGGCGTCTCACTTACTATGGTAAGCCTTCACTTTCAGCATATTGGATTTTTACCTTTTGCTCTCTCTATAAATTATTGGTATTGGGATTGGAGGCTGGGTAGAAGATTTTAGCAGAATCCCAATGTCCAGCTTGTTCTGTTCTATACTTCGTTAAATGAGGATAAATATTTATCATAAAAGGAATTAAAAAGAAAGAAAACTTTGCAATGAACTTGGAGACATAATATATTCTTACTGCATTTTAAACTGATTCATATGATAATGAAATATTCACTTTTTTGGGGGGTTAAGAATAGCAATTTACTTACTTAACTGAATCAAGGAAAATCTCCTTTCTGTCTGCTATTACCTCTAGAAAATGGGATTTTATATCTTTCTCTGTGATCTTTACTAAGCAGAAAGAAACTGTCTACTGGGAAAACTTGCAATTTCTGCATTGGTCCAAGCACATAAACTCAGGCTCGCTGGACCTCTTCAGTATTATTTTATGCTTTCCAATAATAAAAATATACCATGTTTGCTGCCTTTAATTTGTAATCACATTTATTTTATGTACTGTTAAATTTGAGTAAGAAAGGTTAATACAATTACCTTTGTTTAGAGTCTATTTTTAGGAAAATTCAGGTCAGTTCAGTCACTCAGTCGTGTCCGACTCTTTGTGACCCCATGGACTGCAGCATGCCAGGCCTCCCTGTCCATCACCGACTCCCAGAGTTTACTCAAACTCATGCCCATTGAGTGGGTGATGCCATCCAACCATCTCGTCCTCTTTCGTCCCCTTCTCCTCCTGCCTTCAGTCTTTCCCAGCATTAGGTTCTCAAATCACTTTCATTAAAAAAAAAATAAGTATTTTTATGAAAGTATGATTTAGAAAGTAGAAATAAATCATTTTATAAAATGTACTATAAAATATGTGAAGATGTAAACTCTGTGAATGTATTTTTGCAGTTTAACTATTAAAAACGTAAAATGAATGGGAATTGATCACTTCTTTGAACGGAAAATGACAAAATATTCTATTTATTTAAAAAACTTAAAAATGAAATAATTTGCAATGCTAACTTGTATAGTGTACATAAATATTGCAGAGAGGAAAAATTTTGCAAAGACAAGTATACAGACAAGTAAACCCTCTTCAAAAGCATGTGAAGTTTGCAAGTGCATTATATCTGATTAGATTGACACTTGTTTTATTGTAAGTTTATAGGATCTGCCAGGAACATGATAGCATGAGCCATTCTGTGTTGTAATTCTTTCTTCTAATTACGAGATTTGGTTAGAATACACAGCACCAAGTTACTGTGGCCGTTTTCCAGACGCCATGTTCCACATATTGGTGGGATGATATGGATATGTGTTGGGGACACCTAAACCATGTGGTTGTATGGCTCTAAGTTGACCACAAACAAGTCCAAGCTTATTTTCTCCTTTCTAAACAGCCAGTACCTGGCCCAGGATAAGAAGTGACCGTGACAGGAAAATACAAGATATTCCAACTGTCTTAATGTTTTAGCAGGAATGTTTTTAGCTCTGTGGAATGGCACCCCTGCACTAATAATAAACCCTTGTTTGCTTGTTTGGCAAGACATTCAAAGCTAAGGTGACATTTAAGTGCCTTATAATCAGGCCCTGGCTCAGTTTCTCTGGGGTTTCTTTCTGCCCTTCCCTTTTCCCTTTCTCTGCATGTTGATTTCCCTGACAGTCATAGGATGGCTACCAGCAGTGACCAGCACATTAGTTCTTGTGAGTGCTTCCTTTCTCTAAAACATCTTGCAGCTCACTTCTCAGATGTCATTGGCTGCGTGTTCATCCCTAAACCAATCACTAACAAGGAGAATTGGCTTAAACAACTTACGAGCCTTTTTTGGAACACAGAATATGGTCAGGTTTCCCTCGATTTTGTAGAAGAGAAGATAATTCAATAAAAATGAGGGCATCTTAGGAATAAAGGAGAGAGAAAATGGATACACAATAGGCAACAAACATCATCCGCTATACTTAGTAAATGAGGCAGATGGTTGGTTTAGTCCACTTTTATATGTACCTAAGAAATAAATTAGAGGGAACTCCTGGCGCTCCAGTGATAGGACTCTGCACTTTCATTGCAGGAGTCACAGGTTTGATCCCTCATCAGAAACTAAGATACCATATGCAGTGCAGTGCAGTGCAGCCAAAAAATAAAATGAAAAAAAAAAATCTCAATTAAAAAAAAATCAGAAATCAATTAGAAAGTTTCATGAAAGTTACTTTAAAATTCTGTCTGAAGTCTAGTATATTCAATAAATGCCTTGCAGTTCTCTGATTATCTGCTCTGATATTTCATGTAAAAAATGGTCCAGTAGAATATTTGAATCTCATATGATGGAATAAGGGGATAAATCACATTAGGAGGCAATTGCAATCTTAGTATTTGCTTAGTCCAGCAAATTATCTTTCCATCTGAAGAACAGTAGTATGAGAAGCCAGTGGAAATTTTTGCTAGAAACTTGAGCCTCAGTCAAGGGATCATATGTGAGTCTATTGTAGTCTCATCCCACCTAGGCTGATTAATTCCTGAAAGAAGACAGTGTTTCAATATAGAGTATAGAGGAGTGATTTGGGACTGAATTATACTTCAGATTGGGCAAGCCGTTTGTATTTTATAAAAAGACAAAATAAGGTAAAACTTCGATGGGTACATTTTCTCTAAAAAGCTGAATAGCTATAGTTTCAGTTTCATTTATAGAAAAGGCAATTTTATGAGATATAAACAGAAAGACGAATCTTCCCATGGTTGAAATTAAATAGAAATAGATAAGATCTTTCTTCATATGGAGGATGCAAATGTGAACCCCGAAGTACACATCACATGTATAATGCAATGTGAAACTGGGAAGACATCTCACCTCCTAGTCTCAGATCTAAAACACAGACTGAGATTTGGCAGAATATACTTTGAAATGTTGAGTGACTTTCATTGTGAGTGGTATATTGCTTTCATCTGTAAAAGGGCTTCCCAAGTGTCTTCAAAATGTAAGTAAAAATGATAAATCCACTTGATGCAACTGATTTACATACATAATTTAAGGTTGCATGAGTTACTTCTTTTCATAAAAAATCATTTGATTCAAATTGAACGAATTTATCCAGCTTTCCGTGCTTTCATTTTAATTTGCACAGAGGTTCATAAGATGTTCACTGGTTTGTATTTAATTAAGAGTTATTTCTAACTTGAAGGAAATATTTTTTTTCTTCTGCTGTACAAGTTTCTCTTCTATTGATGCTGATTTTTAGTGCATAATTAAGACTGGTATCTGCTGTCATTTACATATTAACTTGTCATCAGTTGTGAGCTCATAATTCAAAAATGTACTTGGACAAGAAAATCTATATAGTTTGTGTACCTGCATTTTTCTGCTGATATCTGAAGAACATAAATACAGTGCCCAGAATTTTGAAAACAGAGAAAGCATAATGATTTTGACTTAGGAAAGGGCAGCTTGTAACATCCATTCTCAAATCTAGAAATGTTTCACATACCCACTTAGTAAATACCTAGTGAATTAAATATAATTTTAGCCACTTACATTACATTAGTTTACATTAATCTATTATTGCCCATAGTCATATCCACTTATATTTATGTCGATAAAGTATTTGTTTTTATTGTGAAGTGGTTTGAATTTTTTTTTTTTTTCATTGCAGCAAAGCCTCATTGGGTTCAACTCATAAGAGATGTAGAATTAGCAGTGGAGGACAGTCTTTACTGGGAATGTCGGGCTAGTGGTAAGCCCAAACCCTCCTACCGATGGTTGAAAAATGGAGAAGCCCTTGTGCTTGAGGTAAGGTCATGTGCCTGGTTAATATGCCTTTTTCCCACTTTGTATAAAGGCCTTTTCTGGTGCCAACTGCCAGAGTAAACTGGTGAGTTTGCATACATTCATCTGAAGAGTTTTTATCACATTCATCTGAGAAGTAGTGCAAGGGAAAAAGGATAAAATCAAGTACCCAGTCTTCCAAGGAGGAAATATTTTCAGTATTGAATTTCATTGGAGAAAGATTATTTTATGAATTTAGTTCATGATATAGTCAACCTATGAACAATACAAGTGTTAGCTCTTGTATAATTTATAATCAGTTCTCTGTGTCCCTGATCCACGGATGCAACCAACCAGAGACTGTGAGGTCCTGTAGTGTTTGCAGTTTTCAGTGAAAAAATATGCAAGTAAGTGGACCCCCCGTAGTTCAAACTTTGTTGTTCAAAGGTCCAGTGCACTTTTTTTTTTTCATTTTGAAATTAAAGAAGGCTTTATTTTAATCGTATGTAGAATGTGATTTCCATTTTTCCTGTTTGATAACATGGATGGCCTCTGGAGAATAAGTGTATCAATTATATCATTACCTTGTTACATGAGTATTTTCTCAATCACTTCTCAAGCCATGTAATTTTTGGTCTTTTTAAAAATTGTTGTACTAAGTCACTTACGTTGCTTCAGATTTCTCCACATAACCGTTCATAATATCTACAAACCTTAAATAGATATATATTTTCCAGCACCCTTTACACAGAATTTATTGTCTTCAATTTGCATGATTTTATTTTTATTTTTATTTTTTTTAATTTTACTTTACTTTACAATACTGTATTGGTTTTGCCATACATCAACATGAATCCACCACGGGTGTACATGATTTCCCAGTCCTGAACCCCCCTCCCACCTCCCTCCCCATACCATGTCTCTGGGTCATCCCAGTGCACCAGCCCCAAGCATCCTGTATCCTGCATCGAACCTAGACTAGCAATTTGTTTCTTACATGATATTATACATGTTTCAATGCCATTCTCCCAAATCATCTCACCCTCTCCCTCTCCCACAGGGTCCAAAAGTCTGTTCTATACATCTGTGTCTCTTTTGCTGTCTTGCATACAGGGTTATCATTGCCATCTTTAAAACTGGTGAAAACCTTTCCAGTTCATGGGTTGGAAACCTGGTACATTTCTTAAAATCTGCAACTTTATCCATAGGGAAAAATGAAATAGTTACAATATTTTCCATTTATGCTTTGTTATTTATTTTACTGATATACTTTTTGACTGCAGTAGATTTATTAGTATTTTTAATGTCTAGCTGTTAAGTCATTCTCAGCATTTCAAATAAGGGAACATTTAAATTTCAGGTCAGATTGACTAATACTATGAGGGAAATTAAGGACACTGTTGCATGATTGAAATAATATTCAGTGGTTATCATTTTTCATCTAAAATGGTATATACATTTATATGCAAGGCATTTTTATTATTGTCTAGGAGAGAATACAGATAGAAAATGGTGCCCTTACAATATCAAACCTAAATGTGACCGATTCTGGCATGTTCCAGTGCATAGCAGAGAACAAACATGGTCTCGTCTATTCTAGTGCTGAGCTCAAGGTCATGGGTAAGACCAACTTTCTCATCTTAATTTATTTTTCTTAAATCCTCCATTTTTGCCAGAAGCAGAAATATTTACCTTTCATATTAGATTCCTACATCTAATAACATTTTCAGTATCGCAGCAGAATCATGCAGAGTTTTTAATCGAGGCATACACTTTAATGATTTCTAAGGAAAAGCATCAATTATGGCCAGAATTAAACCCAAAGTTGGAAGTAGAGAAACAATAGGGAGAGAGTGTTGAGCTAAAACATCCTTATCCAGCACCAATAGTAAGAACTAAGTAGTACCTTTTAGGAGAATAAGTGACGCTGGTGTTCTCAGTTGCTGGTCCATAAAAGTAAATATCAAAATTGAAATCAATAGCTTATTGATCCAAAAGGAGTTGTTGTCTTTGTCTTTAATAACTCTGCTGGGAGCTTCAAGTTTTGGGCACACCAGAGCTTTAACTAACCAAGGCTCAACTACTTAAAATTATGAATTATGATTCTCTTGTACTTCAGGTATAAGAGAAGAAAGAAAATGTTATGTTTAGGCCCATTCTCCAGAAAAGACACTGTAAGGTGCAAATGACTTCAAGTCCAACCAAAGTTGTCAGAGCAAAACATATAGTATAGATAGGAAAGAAAGAAGGAAGAAAGGAAGGGTAGAGGGAAGGAGGAGGGAAGAGAGCATGGAAGAGGGTGAGTAAGAGGGAAAGAGAAGGGGAGTGGAGAAATTTATTGTTCATCGTAATTAAAATAGAGAATTTGGATTTCAGTTTGATTTGACTCAGGGTTCTAACATCATCACCACTCTCAGGCCTCACATGATGATCCCACTCTCAGGCCTCATATGATGATCCCCAGGACATTCAATTTTCATTATCAGAGTCAATCTAGTGAAAGAAGAATAGTTTTCTTAATTGCTTAAGTGCAAGTCACAGTCCTGATTGATCTAACTCAGTGCTTCCCTACTGGGGATGGTTTTGCACCCTGGAAATAGTGGGAAATGTCTGGAGACATTTTTGGCTGCCACAGTGCAAGGGTATGATAGCAAAGAATGGAGCCTGCTAATGCTCCTGGCATCTTGCAGACAGATGCCAGAGAAACTGCTCAATGTCCTTCAGTGTCCAAGATAGCCAAAATGTTATGTGTTTCATGGAGAAACACTGGTTTAAGGAAAACAGGTGTCTCTTGGTGCCTGCAAGTTAGAAACATATCATCTGTACCAAGAAGACTAAACCTTGGGAACAGCAGATATTCACCTGAAAATCTGGCTGCTATTACCCATGACAGAGATATATGGTATTACAACAGACAGGAGGTGAAATGTGCACATATCTGAAGCTGAAGCCTGCTGTACTCTTAATTAGTCTTATAAACCATAGTTTATTCATCTTAAACCAAATGAATCTCTGCCTAGTGTTGCATGGGGTTTTTATATGGAGAAAAAAATATGACCTATGTTTGAAAAGAGCTAATATATAAAGATATTTTGGCTTGTTTTAGTAAAAATTATTCTCTTAGACTCGGAGAAGGCAATGGCAGCCCACTCCAGTACTCTTGCCTGGAAAACCCCATGGACGGAGGAGCCTGATAGGCTGCAGTCCATGGGGTCGCGAAGAGTCAGACATGAGTGAGTGACTTCACTTTCACTTTTCACTTTCATGCATTGGGGAAGGAAATGGCAACCCACTCCAGTGTTCTTGCCTGGAGAATCCCAGGGATGGGGGAGCCTGCCGTCTAGGGGTGCACAGAGTTGGACACGACTGAAGCAACAGAAGCAGCAGCAGTAGCATTCTCTTAGAATCTTAATTTTTAAGGCCAGCAACCTCCAAGATAATATATCTTCTTTATCTGCAATCACATACATGTATCATATAATTCATTGTATGATATCCAGTTATTAAAAAATAAATTATATTCACTGGGATCTGCCATAGGAAAGTAGATTAGATACTTACAGAAATGCACTGAGTTCTTAACTTTTTTCCACATTTGCAGTAAAAGGAAGTTGATTTTCTGATTAACATATACTTTCCTTCAAATGATATATTATTTTGTCTCTTGAATGTTCAGGTATTGTTTCAAGATCGACCACATGAAAATTTTATAATAGATCTTAATAATGTTTATAATAGATCTTGATAATGTTTCTACACGAGAATAAGTGTTCAGCACTCAGCCTTTACTCAATGACCATTTTTGAGTACCCACTGACTGTCAGGCACTGCGCCACACACTGTGTCTTTGAAGTCATGAGAGAGACTGACCCTGTTATCTTTATGGAACTTTCAAGAACATTCTATGATAAATGTTTTTAGTGTTATTACATTTGTGACTGAGCTATTTTAAAAGTTCATGGTAAACTTAAAATTTTCATATAAAGTAACTGTCTCAAGAATTAGGACTTGCCAGAAAACACAATAGTAGGAATTAGCTTTTGAGCATTGAAAACATCTTGTAAGTGGTCCCCAGTCAGTCAAACAAATCAAGTAGTAATAGCTTACCTGTCAAGAACCTTTAAAAAAATCATTATAAAGTGAACCTTTGGCATTTATGGGAATTTAAAGAAATAAAATCAAATTCATATTCTTTCCTCTTTTTCAGCTTCTGCTCCAGATTTTTCAAAGACTCCAATGAAAAAGTTGATTCAGGTGCAGGTGGGCAGTGAGGTCAACTTGGATTGTAAACCCAGAGCTTCCCCCAGGGCACTCTCCTCCTGGAAGAAAGGAGAGGTGATCGTTCAGGAAAATGAAAGGTATT
Source organism: Nanger dama (assembly GCA_917880005.1). Lineage (NCBI taxonomy): Eukaryota > Metazoa > Chordata > Mammalia > Artiodactyla > Bovidae > Nanger > Nanger dama. The sequence goes on along the minus strand of CAKJTW010000016.1, from coordinate 33,513,970 downwards.
CTGTTGACCATAAAGGTGGTGATTTACCTGCTTCTTGTTTTCGATAGCAATGCTGAAGTAGGCTTTAAATATGAAATGAAATACAGTAGCATTTCAATAAAATGTGAGGTGTTCAGGAACCACAATAGCAGTATTTTTGTTTGTAATACTCTTGAGATGATACTAATCAGGTTTTGAAATCTAAAAACAGATTTACCTCACCTCTTCCAACATAGAGTATTTTAGAAACAAGTTTCTTCCCTATTTGACTGGTAAGACTCAAAACTGGAATGACAAAAGAATGCAGTCCCTGGACCCAGGCTCACAGCTCCTAGTGGCCCAACGTCTCAGGGCAAAGAAAAGAGAAGACGACAGTATATGCCCAATGAATATCAATCTGTTGCCCTATATTGAAGTCATTTTATGGGTATTAGTTTAAGCAAGGCTCTCTTGATTTCCTGACTGCTATGATAACATTTAAAATGAAGATGCAGAATAGGGCTTAGTTAAAAGCACAGATTTTGGAGCAAGACTGTTGGGTTCCAATCTGTATTCTTTTACCAGATCAAGGAAGTGACTTACTCTGTGTGTTTTGAGTCCTCATTTGTTAATTAATAGGATTAGCACATACATCACATTATGAGGGTCGGTACGTGGAAAAAACCCATAAATATCTATACAGCACTTAGGTCAGATCCTGGCAGAGAAGAAACCTAAGTATTGGGTATTGTTATTATTGATTGAGTACTTATTATTGATTGAGTACTCCTGGAACCTTGTGCTGAAAGCTTCTGATAAGTGGAATGATAGCCGCAAACATGTCCATGTCCTTCTTCTGGAGAATTTGATTATATTATGTTACATGACAAAACATAATGAAAGTTAAAGGTGAAATTAAGGTTGCCAACAACTTAAAATGGGGAGATTATCTTGGATCCTCTGGTTGGGCATTTGAAAGGGGAAGAAGATAGCAGAAGTGTTTGAAAGAAATGTATAATAATGAAGGAATGTATAGGAGAAATTTCCAGCATGAGGGAGACCCTAATTGGGACTGCTGACTTTGAAGATGGTGGGAGGGGGCCAGTGAACAAAGGAATTCCAGATTCCTCTACTGCTACTGCTAAGTCACTTTCGTTGTGTCCGACTCTGTGCGACCCCATAGACAGCAGCCACCAGGCTCCCCTGTCCCTGGGATTCTCCAGGCAAGAACACTGGAGTGGGTTGCCATTTCCTTCTCCAATGCATGAAAGTGAAAAGTCAAAATGAAGTCGCTCAGTCACGTCCGACTCTTAGTGACCCCATGGACTGCAGCCTACCAGGCTCCTCCATCCATGGGATTTTCCAGGCAAAGTACTGGAATGGGGTGCCATTGCCTTCTCCGCCAGATTCCTCTATCAAAGGGGAAAATCCTCAGTTGACAGTCAGCAAGGAAATAGGGATATCAGTTCCACAACTTTAATGAAGTGAATTCTTCCAACAATGTGAAGGAGCAGAAAATCATTTCAGAACCTTCCAGAGTAACACAGGGCTTCCCAAGTGGCTCAGTGGTAAAGAATCCACCTCCCAATGCAGAAGACATTCATTTGATCCCTGGGGGATGGCAGGGGCTGGGGGAAGAGATCCCCTGGAAGAGGAAAGGGCAACCCATTTCAGTATTCTTGCCTTTGGAAATCCCAGGGACAGAGGAGCCTGGCAGGCTAGAGTCTGTGGGCTCGCAAGAGTCTGACATGACTTATCGATTGAACAACAACGATGACGACAAAAAGTAGCACAACACTGACAACACCTTGATTTTAGCCCATTGTGACTCATACTGGACCTCTGACCTCCAGAACTGTAATATAATACATTTGTGTTGTTTTAGGCCACTAAGTTTATAGCAACTTGTAATTGGTGAAGAAGGAAACTGATACAGAATGCCACACATAGTATTTCCTTTAAATATTTCTGCAGCTCTGTGCTATTTATATCATATTATTATCTCCATTTCACTAATGAAACAACTAAAGCTTAGAGGAATTATGTAATTTGCCTAAAGTCACATAGCCAGAGTGAATTCCATAGCTAGGGCATAACCATAAAGCATTTTCAGGGCAACATTGTGTATAGAGAACACAGAATCTGAGAGGTGGTCTCAGCCTTTGAAGTCACGGGGTCCAAATTATTCTTTTTGGAGATGGAGGGAAACAAGAAAGCAATTTCTTAGACCAAGAAATGTAAATTTACTTTTCCAAAACTGCTAAGGCTTACTGCACACAGCCAGGTTGAACTGCTTTTAAATTATAGTCCCAAAGTTATTTTTGTGAGTTGGTTAGGATAACACAATCTGCTATTTCTATAATACTTCGTGGGGGACTATATGATACTTTATGCCTCAGGCAGCCACAGCAGGATGACAAGGCAAAATTGTGAACTGAGCCATTAGGAAACCTAACGGCTAACCAAGTGCTAGGCAGTACAGAATAGATTTCTGGCACAGAAAATAATTAGTGATTTCGAATTTAGTTGTCCAAGCCAGTTTAAACAGGTCAAGATACAAACTATTTAATTTTTACAATGCTGCAAGTTAAACCTTTCTGTATAAATGGTGACATTTTTGTTGTTGAAAACATTTTAAAGACTTTTAATTGTATATATAAATTAAATAGTAATTATGTTCCAAGGACTTAAATGCTTTGCACAATAATAAACACACTTGTTCTCACAGTAGTGCCTATAGTAGGCAGAGGTTTTAATCTTAACTTTAAAAGAGGACAAAAGATTAGCAGGTTTAGCTGAAGGCACACAGGAGAGATTTACTCCCACTTTAGAGAATGGTGAGCTACCCTTGTAATTCAACTGGTAAATAATCCAACTATAATGCAGTTTGATCCCGGGGTTGGGAAGATCCCCCAGAAAAGGGAATGGGTACCCACTCCAGTATTCTGGCCTGGAGAATTCCATGGACTCTATAGTCCATGGGGTCCCAGGAGTTGGAGATGACTGAGCGACTTTCAATTTACATAATGATGGGATGATGCACGAAAAAAATTTAAGGTCTAGAATCTCACCTGGTATTTCTCACTTGGCCACTTGCTACATTAGTATAATTAAGTCACTTCCCTAACACCTATAAACGTTAATATCATCATCCATAAGAGAAAGATAATAATTCCTACCTTCAGTTTAGTTACTCAGCCATGTCTGACTCTTCATGACCCCATTGACTACAGTATGCCAGCCTTCCCCATCCATCACTAACCCCCAGAGCTTGCTCAAACTCATGTCCATCAAGTGGATGATGCTATCCAATATCTTATCCTCTGTCATCCCCTTATGCTCCTGCCTTCAATCTTTCCCAGCATCAGAGTATTTTCCAATCAGTCAGTTCTTCCCATCAGGTGGCCAAAGTATTGGAGTTTCAGCTTCAGCATCAGAACTTCCAATGAAATTCCAGAGTTGATTTCCTTTAGGATTGACTGGTTTCATCTCCTTGCAGTCCAAGGGACTCTCCAACACCACAGTTCAGAAGCATCCATTCTTCAGTGCTCAGCTTTCTTTATAATCCAGCTCTCACATACATACATGACTACTGGAAAAAACATAGCTTTGACTAGACAGATTTTTGTCAGCAAAGTAAGGTCTCTGATTTTTAATATGCTGTCAAGGCTGGTCATAGCTTTACTTCTAAGGAGCAAGTGTCTTTTAATTTCATGTTGGCAGTTACCATCTGCAGTAATTTGGGAGCCTAGTGTTTCCATTGTTTCCCATCTATTTGCCATGAAGTGATGGGACCAGATGCCATGATCTTAGTTTTCTGAATGTTGAGTTTTAAGCCAGCTTTTTCACTCTCTTCTTTCATTTTCATCAAGAGGCACTTTAGTTCTTCTCTGCTTTCTGCCATAAGGGTGGTGTCATCTGCATATCTGAGGTTATTGATATTTCTCCTGGCAATCTTGATTCCAGCTTGTGCTTCATCCAGCCCAGACCTCACATGATATACTCTGCATATAAGTTAAATAAGCAGGGTGACAATATACAGCTTTGATGTACTCCTTTCACGATATGGAAACAGTCTATTGTTCCATCTCTGGTTCTAATTGTTGTTTCTTGACTTACATACAAATTGCTCAGGAGGAAGGTAAGGTGATCTGGTATTCCCATCTCTTGAAAAATTTTCTACAGTTTGTTGTGATCCACACAGTCAAAGGCTTTGGCGTAGTTAATAAAGCAGAAATAGGATGTTTTTCTGGAACTTTCTTGCTTTTTCGATGATCCAGCAGATGTTGGCAATTTGATCTCTGGTTCCTCTGCCTTTTCTAAATCCAGCTTGAACATCTGGAATTTCTCAGTTCATAAACTGTTGAAGCCTGGCTTGGAGAATTTTGAGTATTACTTTGTTAGCATGTGAGATGAGTGCAATTGTGAGGTAGTTTGAGCATTATTTGGCATTGTCTTTCTTTGGGATTGGAATGAAAACTGAACTTTTGCAGCCCTGTGGCCACTGCTGAGTTTTCCAAATTTGCTGGCATATTGAGTGTAGCACTTTCATAGCATCATCTTTCAGGATTTGAAATAGCTCAACTGGAATTCCATCACCTCCACTAGCTTTGTTCATAGTGATAATTACCTAAGGCCCCCTTGACTTCCCATTCCAAGATCTCTGGCTCTAGGTGAGTGATCACACCATCATGGTTATCTGGGTCATAAAGATCTTTTTTGTATAGTTCTTCTGTGTATTCTTGCCATCTCTCCTTAATATCTTTTGCTTCTGTTAGGTCCAACAATTTCTGTCCTTAATTGTGCCCATCTTTGCATGAAATGTCCCCTTGGTATCTCTAATTTTCTTGAAGAGATCTCTAGTCTTTCCCATTCTAATGTTTTTCTCTATTTCTTTGCACTGATCCCTGAGGAAAGCTTTCTTATCTCACCTTGTTATTCTTTGAAACTCGCATTCAGATGGGTATATCTTCCCTTTTCTCCTTTCCCTTAGCTTCTGTTCTTTTCTCAGCTATATGTAAGGCCTCCTCAGACAGCCATTTTGCCTTTTTGCATTTCTTTTTCTTGAGGATGGTCTTGATCACTGCCTCCTGTACAATGTCACGAACCTCCATCCATAGTTCTTCAGGTACTCTGTCAGATCTAATCCCTTGAATATATTTGTCACTTCCACTGTATAATCATTAGGGATTTGATTTAGGTCATATCTGAATGGTCCAACCTAGACAGTATATTCAAAAACAGAGACGTTACTTTGCCGACTAAGATCCGTCTAGTCAAGGCTATGGTTTTTCCTGTGGTCATGTATGGATGTGAGAGTCAGACTGTGAAGAAGGCTGAGCGCCGAAGAATTGATGCTTTTGAACTGTGGTGTTGGAGAAGACTCTTGAGAGTCCCTTGGACTTCAAGGAGATCCAACTAGTCCATTCTGAAGGAGACCAACTGCAAGGAGATCCAACCAGTCCATTCTGAAGGAGATTAGCCCTGGGATTTCTTTGGAAGGAATGATGCTAAAGCTGAAACTCCAGTACTTTGGCCACCTCATGCGAAGAGTTGACTCATTGGAAAAAAAATCCTGATGCTAGGAGGGATTGGGGGCAGGAGAAGGGGACGACAGAGGATGAGATGGCTGGATGGCATCACTGACTCGATGGACGTGAGTCTGAGTGAACTCCGGGAGTTGGTGATGGACAGGGAGGCCTGGCATGCTGCGATTCATGGGGTCGCAAAGAGTCGGACACTACTGAGCAACTGAACTGAACTGAACTGAATAGTCTAGTGGTTTTCCCTATTTCCTTCAATTTAAGTCTGAATTAGGCAATAAGGACTTCATGATCTGAGCCACAGTCAGCTCCTGGTCTTGTTTTTGCTGACTGTATAGAGCCTCTCCATCTTTGGCTGCAAAGAATATGATCAATCTGATTTCAGTATTGACCATCTGGTGATGTCCATGTGTAGAGTCTTCTCCTGTGTTGTTGAAAGAGGGTTGCTATGACCAGAGCATTCTCTTGGCAAAACTCTGTTATCCTTGGTCCTGCTTCTTTCTATACTCTAAAGCCAAATTTGCCTTTTACTCGAGGTATCTCTTGACTTTCTACTTTTGCATTCCAGTCCCCTATGATGAAAAGGACTTCTCTTTTGAGTGTTAGTTCTAGAAGTTCTTGTAGGTGTTCATAGAACATTTCAACTTCAACTTCTTGGGCATTAGTGGTTGGAGCATAGACTTGGATTACTGTGATATTGAATAGTTTGCCTTCCGAAACAAGCAGAGATCATTTTGTCATTTTTGAGACTGTACCCAAGTACTGCATTTTGGACTCTTTTGTTAACTATGAAAGCTACTCTATTTTTTCTAAGAGATTCTTGTCCTCAGTAGTAGATAAAATGGTCATCAATTAAATTTGCCCATCCCAATCCATTTTAGTTCACTGATTCCTAAAACGTTGATGTTCACTCTTGCCATCTCCTGTTTGACCACTTCCTATTTGTCTTGATTCATGGACCTAACATTCCAGCTTCCTGTGCAGTATCGTTCTTTACAGCACTGAAATTTATTTCCATCACCAGTCATATCCACAACTGGGTGTTGTTTTCACTTTGGCTCTGTCTCTTCCTTTTTCTGGAGTTATTTCTCCACTCTTCTACAGTAGCATATTGGGCACCTACCCAGCTGGGAAGTTCATCTTTCAGTGTCATATTTTTTGCCTTTTCATACTGGGAGCAAGATGGCGTAATAGAAGGACATACGTTCATCTTCTCCTGTGAGAACTCCAAAATTGCAACTTGCTGCTGAACAACCATCAACAGGAGAATGTTGGATACCAACCCTCCCCCAAAAAAGTATGTTCCAAGGGCAAAGGAGAAGCCCCACAAGACGATAGGAGGGGCACGATCACGTTTAGAATCAAACCCCATACCCTCCAGATACGCTTGAAGGTCTCAAACAAAACCTTGTGTGCACCAGGACCCAAAGATCCCAGAGAGACTGAGCCAGAGCTGCCTTTGAGTGTCTCAGTATCTCCTGTGGAGGCAGGGTTCAACAATGGCCTATCCCAGGGTCAGGGGCTCTGGGTGCTGCAGAACTGGGTCACACAGCATGTGGCATAGGCCTTCTTGGAGGAGGTCACCATTCACCCCACCATAGCGCCACTGAGCAGTGACCCACAAACTGCAGAGCAATTATACCAAATAAACTCTCACACTGTTAAGAAAGTTCTAGGACCCACAACAGATTTCCCATCCTGGGGATCTGGCAAAGGACTAAGAATTCCCCCAGGAGTTGACTTTGGAGGCCAGTGGGATTTGATTACAGAACTTACACAGGACTGGGGAGATAGACTTGGAGGGCACAAACAAAACCTGTGTGCACCAGGACCCAGAAAAAGGAGACTGACCCATACTTGCCTGTGAGTGTCCAGGTGTCTCCGGTGGAAGCATGGGTTGACCGTGGCTTACTGCAGGGTCAGGAGTACTGAATACAACAGTGGATGCACAAGACCTTTTGAAGGAGGTGGCCATTATCTTCATTCCTCCTTCCATAGTTTGGTCTCACATCAGACAACAGGGAGGGAACACAGCCCTGCACATCAATAGAAAATTGGATTAAAGATTTACTGAGCATGGCCCCACCTATCAGAACAAGACCCAGTTTCCCCCATAGTCAGTCTCTCCTATCAGGAAGCTTCCATAAAGCCTCTTATCCTTATCTTTCAGAGGGCAGCCGGAATGAAAACCACAGTCCCAGAAAACTAATCAAACTAAAACTACAACCTTGTCTAACTCAATGAAACTACGAGCCATGCCATGTAGGGCCACCCAAGACTGACAGGTCATGGTGGAGAGTTCTGACAAAATATGGTCCACTGAAGAAGGGAATGGCAAACCACTTCAGTATTCTTGCCTTGAGAACCCCATGAACAGTATGAAAAGGCAAAAAGATAAGACACTGAAAGATAAACTCCTACCTTATATAGTTGCTATAAAGTAAGCATATACCATGGCACCCACTGTCTGTAGATTCACTGATCAAGAAGAATGAGGTGGTGGTTGTTAGCATTGTTCAGTTGCTAAGTCATGTCTGACTCTTTGCAACCCTGTGAGCTGCAGCACACCAGGCTTCTGTCCTGCAGCACACCTGTCCTTGACTGTCTCCCTGAGTTTGCTCAAACTCACATATCCATTGAGTCAGTGATGCCATCCAACCATCTCATCCTCTGTCACCTCCTGCCCCTGCCCTCATACTTTCCCAGTATCAGGGTCTTTTCCAAATAGATGGTTCTTCTCATCAAGTAGCCAAAGGGTATTCAGCTTCAACATCAGTCCTTCCAATGAATATTCAGGGTTGATTTCCTTTAGGATTGACTGGTTTGATCTCTTTGCTGTCTAAGGGACTCTCAAAAGTCTTCTCCAGCAGCACAGTTCGAAAACTTCAATTCTTGGGTGCCAGCCTCCTTTATGGTCCAACTCTGACATCTGTACATGACTACTGGAAAAACTATAGCTTTTACTATGCAGACCAATGAGGTTACATTATAAATACAACATTGGAAGAAGCAGTGGCTGAAAGATGTAGAAGTTTTTGTTGGTAGATTGGGCTACTCATTGATTGGTTGGTCTCTTGAAATTTTGACAGTTAAGGCTACCCAGAGTCCATACTCATCAAAGATACATACCTTTTTATCTTGTTGCTTCCAGCTTCCCATCATGAACCAGGCTGGCTGCTGGATGGCTTCAGCCTCTCAGAGACATTCTTCCCAGTGTCATCCCCTGATGACAGGAGAAAGGAAGGTAGAAATCAAGGTCTACTTACTTCCTTTTAAGAAACTTCCCAGAAGTTCCATCCAACAATTTTCCTTATGGAAAATTAGTTCCCTGACCCAGTTTGTCAGAAGTTAGTTTCCCTAGCCAAATGTAGCTACCATAGAGATTGGGAAATACAGATTTATTTCCTGGATGGGAATATGCCCAATGAGAAATTGAGATTATGGTTTAAGAGGGAAGGGGGAGAGTGGTGGTCACTCCAACCCTGTCTCATGTTTATTAACATTGTTTCTCTGACCTCTGTATCAAACCTGGCTTTCCTGCATTGCAGGTGGATTCTTCACCATCTGAGCCACCAGGGAAGCCCTTTTAAGCCTTCTGACCTTCTACTTTGTATAATGTATTTTTTTAAATTGTTTTACTCAGTGCCTTTGTTTTTAACTGGAGGATAATTGCTCTACAATATTGTACTGCTTTCTGCCACACATCAACATGAATCAGCCATAGGCATGCATATGTCTTCTCCCTCCTGAACTTCCCATTTGAAGTACTTCTAACATCTCCTCAGTGAATAAGGAAAGTTTCAGGTATAAAAACGAAGTTAAAAAGAGGAAACACATTTAAGGCAAGGGTCATAGTGCTACACTTTTTCACAGGTATTTTAGTTTGAGATTTTACAACAAAACACCATAAACTGGATGGCTTAAACACTGGAAATTTATTTCTCACAGTTCTGTAGGATGGGAGCCCAGAATCAGGGTGCCAGCATGGTTGACTTCTGGTAAGGACATCTGCCTTCTCATTATCTCCTTGACAAGGCAGAAAGAGCCAGAGAGCTCTCTGAGGTCTTGTCTATAAGGGCACTAATCCTGTTCATCAAGGTTCTATCTACCCTCATGACCAAATCCCTTCCTAGAAGCCCTGCCTCTGAACACCATCACATTGGAGACTAGGATTTAACATAAAAATGTTGGGAAACACTAATACTCAGTGTATGGCACCAGGGCTGGTGGCTTGGATTTTGCTTTTATCTCTTTGGACAGCAACAGCACTGATAAGCCAGGGCCTTGATGCTTAGGGGGAAAAGCTGCTCAAAGCAATTATGGAACAAGTTGCAGAATTGAATCTTCTCCAAGTTCATGTGAAATTGGAGTGGGCCTCAGCCATCACTTGGCAACAGAAACCCCATATCTATCCCTCTTGGTCTGCAGCCTTAAGCCAAATTGGGGAAGCACTTTAAATGATAGATTTATTATGGTTGTTCAATCATGGGCTGTTCCAGCATAACACATGCAGATTCAGATCTCATCTTGGGGACAAATGAATTCACTAATGAATTTAAAAATATAAGGCAAAATTTTTTTTGGTAACGTATTTATGGCAAGATTTTCAATCCATTTCTTACTTAGTTACTTTGGTTGTACTTTGTTTTTTGTTTTCTTTGGTGTTTTTAGGTAAATCAAGATGGGTTTGTCAGTGAATAAGAAACTTAGGATAAATAGGAAAGCTTTCCCTAGCCTAGCTTAGGGGTTGTTGACAGTTGTTCTTTTAGTAAACCTCTATATACATTCTCAGGTGATGCTAGTGATAAAGAACCTGCCTTCCAATACAGGAGACATAAGAGACACAGCTTCAGTTCCTGGGTCGGAAAGGAGAAGGGAAAGGCTACCCACTCCAGTTTTCTTGCCTGGAGAATCCAATAGGAAGAGAAGCCTGGTGGGCTACCATACATGGGGTCTCAAAGAGCCAGACATGACTGAATTGACCAAGCACACACACACACACACACACACACACACACACACACACACACACATGCATAAACACATGTCAATATTTATATCTAGTATGCTATAGAGACATAAATGTAGATATCTGTGTATTTATATAGATACATAGTATCATTCAAACCCTAACCAGAAAAACAAATGCAAAGGTTAAATGTGTCTTTTAAATTGATAGATATACCCAATGTAAACCACACAATATGTTTGAATAATTATAGTTTATGTGGTGTGAAGGTCTTTGTATTAGCACAGTAACAGCTTTGTCGTTTTGCATCAGCCATAGTATTGTGGATCTAAGTGAGTGAGACACCTGAATTACAGAAGAGTTTTAAAGAAACCAGTGTTAATGCTTTCAAGTAGAGAGAACCTTTCAAACTAAGGTAATAAAGAGATTACTTCACAACAGAGGTCTTAGTGAATCTGATTTGAATAGATCAGATTCATTCACTTGAAATATTTTGGATACCTACTATGCGCTAGGCACTAGTTTTAAATTTCGTTAGAGAAGCCCATCCCATTGTCTGTAGCTTTACAGGGTATGAAGACAGATATCAGAGGACAGTTATAATAAAACTCAAATGGCGAAGTACAGAATGTTCAGTGATTAGGTGAACAGGCCCCATCTTCTAATTAGAGGGTAGAGCAGGCTTTCTGGCAGATGTAATATGTATAGCAAGACTTGAACGATGAGTGGGATCCACTGGAGAAGAGTGTTCTGGGCAGGAGGAACAGCATGTGTGAAGACACAAAGGCAGTAACAGCATAGTCATTTGATGTTCAGTGAACCTGTTCAGGTGTAAAGTGATTTAGGAGAGAAGGCTGAAGAAAGAGGCCGTGGAGGTGAGCAAGGACTTTATTGTGAGTGGCCCAGGAAACCAAATGAAATAAACAGTTCCAACTATATTTCTGATGAAAGCAACAAAATAAAATGGCAATAAAATAGTAAATAAAATATCACATTTATTTGTTTTTAAAATTTTTATTGAAATATAAACCATATAGTGTTAATATCTGCTGCACAACAAGGTGATCAGTTTGCATATATACACGTTCTGTTCATGTTCTTTTCCATATGGTTTATCATAAGATACTGAATTTAGTTCCCTGTGCTATACAGTAGGACCTTGTTGTTTATCCATTCTATTTGTAATAGTTTGCGTCTGCTAATCCCAAACTCCCACTCCATCCCTCTGCCACTCTCCTCTACCTTGGCAAGCACAGTTTGACTCTATGAGTCAGTTTATGTTTTGTAGATAAGCTGATTTGTGTCATATTTTAAAGTCCACGTACCTGTGGTATGGTGTGTATCTTTCTCTGTCTGACTGACTTTGCTTCATAAGATAATCTCTAGGTCCATCCATGCTGCTGCCAATGGCATTGTTTCATTCTTTTTGAATGACTGAGTAGTGTTGCATTGTGTGTGTTTGTGTGTGTGTATGTATGTATACATGTGTGTGTGTGTGTGTGATTAGGAATTCTTCTGTTGATGGACGTTTGCATTGTTTCCATGTCTTGGCTATTGTAAATAATGCTGCAGTGAACATTGGGGTACATATATCTTTGAGAATTACAGTTTTCTCTGGAAATTTGAGGGCTTTCCAGATGGCACTTGTGATAAAGAACCTATCTGCCAATGTAGAAGATGTAAGAGACTTCGGTTTGATCCCTGGGTCGGGAAGATCCCCTGGAGGAGGACGTGGCAACCCACTGCAATATTCTTGCCTGGGGAATCCCATGGACAGAGGAGCTGGAGGGCTACAGTCCATAAGGTCTGAAAGAGCCAGACACAACTGGAGTGACTTAGCATTAACTGGATATATGCACCCATTAACTGGATATTTTCCCAGGAGAAAGAGAAAATTTATATTCTTAAAAAATCACACTGGGGGCAATAGATAGCATGAATTGAAATCATTGCAACCTAAGGCAACAATCCCAGTTAGCAACAATTGAGCAGTCTGAGCAAGAAAGAATTAGAACCCAAACTAAAGAAATAGCAAAGAGAATAGAGAGGGTTGTGAACCAGTTAAATTAACAGGACACAGGATTTGATTCAGTTAAAGATGAGGAGGGAAGATGCTAGTAAAAGTCAAATCCTAAATTTCCATTTCAGATATCAGGATTGTGTTAAACCTAGTTAGTAAGACGGGGACCTATACAGAAAGAGTGGAGAGGAGGGCAAATGTGATGCATTCAATTTAAAACTATTTCAGTTGGAACCGATTATACAGAGTGAAGTAAGCCAGAAAGAAAAACACCAATACAGTATACTGACACATATATATGGAATTTAGAAGATAGTAATAATGATGACCCTCTATGTGAGACAACAAAAGAGACACAGAGGTATAGAACGGACTTTTGGACTCTGAGGGAGAGGGAGAGGGTGGGATGGTTTGGGAGAATGGCATTGAAACATGTATACTATCTTGTAAGAAACGAAGCGCCAATCTATGTTCAATGCAGGATGCAGGATGCATGGGGCTGGTGCACAGGATGATTCAGGGAGATGATGTGGGGTGGGAGGTGGGAGGGGGCTTTGGCATTGGGAGATTGTGTTCACCTGTGGCTGATTCATGTCAATGTATGGCAAAACAAATATAGTATTGTAATGTAGAATAAAGTATTAAAAAAAAAAAACTATTTCAGTTTGATCTGCTTGTTGACAAACCAACTGGATATATCTATGTGGGTTTGGAAACTGACTGTTTGAATCTGGAACTCAGCAATGAGGCCTGAGCTATAGATAGAAATTTAGGTGTTGTGTGTATATAGATGGTAGCTGAAAGCATGGCAGTGGATAAAAGTTTCTAGGCAGGTACATATCATTAAGTAGTAAATCATTTACTTAAAAGAGAGCCTGTATCTTTAATTCTGAAGCTGATAGAAATTTAAACGTAAGTAGAGGATGCCTATTTTTACAACATTGTTTAAATGACCAACAGTCACAATTGATTTGTATAGTAATTGATTTGCTAAGTAAAGGTCTACTTGTTGATTGGAATGCAGATATTCTAAACATTTAAATTACTAGTATTAATTCTGATAAAGTTTTTCCCCTTCTTTTTGTTTTATATTTGTTATCATCTAGTACTAAGAAGAACTATTCTGCTTTTTACCCTGTAAAACGGAGGTTTTCTTTACAAACAGAAATGCTGTACCCTTTCAAGCATACAATGGTATTTCACTAAATGTCAAAATTTTAGTGCTTTTATATTCATTTACTTAAATTCACATATTTTCAAAAGACTTCAGTTAAAACAGGATGTTTTGTCTCCTTTCGGCCAAGAAGAATTGTAAAAGATGCTTGAGAATGTGAATAGGCATGGTATGCAAGAAGAGAAAGCCAGCTGGCATATTTTAGAGAATGTTTAGCTTTTTTGTATCACTTAGTGGTACTTAAAACACATTAGCCAATTATCTTTAAAAATGGGGTTTTCTCTTGAATGCTATTGCTTATAACAGTAAATATTTTATTACAATAGCCTCAATTCAGCAGAGAGTCTAAGAATGACCCATTACTTCTAATTAGACACATTAAAGTTGTCTAAAAGGTTTTAGGCAGCGTTTAATACTATAGAAATTTAAATGCTTTCTAAAGAAAGAAATAAAGATTTCCCCAAATATTAATAGCCATAATCCAGTGTTTTAAAATATATTAGCCAATTTTAATGTATTTTTTTTACATGTAGTTAGAAGCTGGCTTTAAAAGTCAGTTAGCTTGTATGCTGTATGATTCCATGTATCCGTAATACCTGAAAAAGTCTGCTTTACAGACATAAAACAGTGATCACTGCTTGTCCAGAGCTCAGAGTGGGAGGAGAGATTGTCTCTTTTGGGTCATGGTAGAATTTGGAGGGTAAGGGAATTGTTCTAGACCTTGATTATAACAATGGTTACATGACTGCATTCCTTCTTTAGAAGTCACTTAACTCTGTGCCAAAAAGGTTAATTATTTTGTCTATAAATTATACCTTAATATAGTCAGCAAAATTTTGCATGCAATTTTAAATACATCTCCTGATGGCATGAGTAGCTTAATATAGGAGTTTCAGAGCTCAAGAAATGCCCCCAACTGGTCACTTTGCCCTTTGAGGACACTGAATAGTTTGATGATGTTACTTGGAAGTAGCATCTAAACTTTTGCCAGTAAACAAGAGAATTCGTCAAAGCAAGAACCACTTGGCCTTTCTGCCATTCGTACTACTAGTCACCACAGTCTTGTTTTGTAAAGATGTGTCTGGGGACTCTGTTACTATCCAGCAAATCTGTTAGATGGCATTTCTCTTGGCTGGAGCTTTTAGATGAAGATGAAGAATGTGTTTGCCAAATCGTTTCTGTCTCCATTCCTTCCCTATTTCCTCACATTTCTTGGCTCTTCTGTCTCTTATCACACTGGAGTCGATTTTTCTTCATACTATTCAAAAATGCTGTTCTCTCTCTGCCTGCCATTGCTCCTTTCACAAAAATCCAGACTGGATTCTCTTCCTCGTCATCCGTGGTGTCCCCATCTCAACAGCTGTCCCCTCACACTGATCAGAGAGGTAATGAAGCTCAGAGAATTTCAGTTCATCTCCCCCTGGGCACATATGCCAAGATCTCAAGGAACCTGTACTCCTGTACCCTTCAGTTCAGTCCCTCAGTTGTGTCCGACTCTTTGTTATGCCACGACCTGCAACATACCAGGCTTCCTTGTTCATCACCAACTCCCAGAGCTTGCTCAAGCTCATGTCCATCAAGTCGGTGATGCCATCCAACCATCTTGTCCTCTGTCATCCCCTCTCCTCCTGCCCTCAATCTTTCCCAGCATGAGGTTCTTTGCCAGTGAGTCAGCTCTCAGTATCAAGTGGCCAAAGGACTGTACCCTTAACTCCAGATTAATCTCTTACTAGTAAATTTACAGTAACAGAGGAGAATTGTATTTATTTAACACATGTGATGTTGCCAACTTTCAGGACCTAGTTATTAGTTGTTTTGAGATTGCTGTCTCTGCTTCATGTCTGCAGGGAAGGTACTAGGCTGTCCACTAGTTTCTCTTATCTTTGCAACATTAGGGACTACGCACTGGGCTGGGAATATAAAGATAAACCCTCAGGGAGTCCACATACATTCTGTTTAGGATGTGGAGAATTTACCCATAAGTTATTTTGGGAGACACTGTATGATAAAGGTGACCATACATAGTTTATTCTACAGTATGGGGCATTCTGTGTGAGTAAGGGGGCCCTGTTTGTAATTCCTGCCAAGACAACACATAGAAACTGAGGCTTGCCTGAGGAAATGGGACATTTCCACCCTGTCTGTCATGGAGATGTTTGTAAGACAGAAAGAAGCACAAAGAAAAGCTGTCTCAGCCAGCATCTCAGGGGAGTGGGCAAGCAACTCCATTCATAGAGGTATCTCAAAGGAAGTGATGATGAAGCTCCATTGTGAAGGATTTATGAAACCAAGCAAAGCAAAAATAGTAGGGAAAACATCATCTGAACAAAATCATTGCATGGACAAGTAGGAAAACTGCTTATATATTCCAATTATGTCCAAAGTAAAGTTCTCATATAACTAGGAAAATGAGAAAGGCTAACCTGAGTTCCTTCCCAGATAGAGAACCATCTTTCTGCTTCAGAGGATGTGAACCCTGGAGCAAGATAATTTTTCCTGAAGGGGAGGTTGATACACCTGGGTAAATACACAAGAATCTCAGAAAATAGAACATTCCTCTCTTGTCGCTGGGTTCCCCAACCCATACCTCTATTTCCCTTATGCGTCCAGCTGGGAAAAGAAGAGGGAAAAGGTGCATTGGCCACATAATCCCCACACCGTAAGAGCATAAACTACTATTTAAGAGAAGAGAGGAGTCGGTACAGCCCAAGACTGGGTTTTGAATGGGACTCATAAGAAGGGATCATAATCACTTCTCTCTTCCTTCCCATTCTCCAGCCACAAACAAGACCTACAGATCTTCTCCTATTAACTGCAGTCAGCTTAATTTTCTGCCTATTTGTATCGTTATTTACATGCATACTAACTCTGTGCATATTACTTATTGTATCAGATGAAGTGTATACTTTCTTTGCTTCTTGATTTAATTTTAGTAAGTTGAAAGAGCAGAGCATTGAAGTCAAAAAGATATTGGTCAAATTGTGACTCTGCCATTTACCACACAGCTGTGATGTTAATCAAGTTACTTAATCCCTGAGCCTTGGTTTCCTTATTTTGTGCATTAGGGTCAGAAAGTCTTACTGTGCAGAGTCAAAGGCAGTTAGTATATTAGGTGGCTTTTTCTGGTGGCATAGCCAACTCTTAGCAAGAGGTTGGCTAAAAAGACTCATCTTGGTTGACAGGTAGAGTAAGGACAAGTTACTTCCAGCTCTGTCCTGCCCCATTTCTCTCACATTCTTTTTAAGTTTTTTTTTTTTTTAATTTTTATTTTTACTTTATTTTGCTTTACAATACTGTATTGGTTTTGCCATACATTGACATAAATCTGCCACGGGTGTATATAAATTTATTTATTTTAATTGGAGGCTAATTACTTCACAATATTGTATTGGTTTTGCCATACATCAACATGGATCCACCACAGGTGTACACGTGCTCCCCATCCTGAACCCCCCTCCCACCTCCCTCCCCATACCATCCCTCTGGGTCATCCTGGTGCCACAGCCCCAAGCATTCTGTATCATGCATCGAACCTGGACTGGTGATTCATTTCATATATGATATTATACATGTTTCAATGCCATTCTCCCAAATCATCCCACCCTCTCCCTCTCCCACAGAGTCCAAAAGACTGTTCTATACATCTGTGTCTCTTTGCTGTCTCACATACAGGGTTATAGTTACCATTTTTCTAAATTCCATATATACGCATTAGTATACTGTATTGGTGTTTTTCTTTCTGGCTTACTTCACTCTGTATAATAGGCTCCAGTTTCACCCACCTCATTAGAACTGACTCAAATGTATTCTTTTTGATGGCTGAGTAATACTCCATTGTGTATTACCACAGCTTTCTTATCCATTCATCTGCTGATGGACATCTAGGTTTCTTCCATGTCCTGGCTATTATAAACAGTGCTGCGATGAACATTGGGGTACACATGTCTCTTTCAATTCTGGTTTCCTCAGTATGTATGCTCAATAGTGGAATTGTTGGGTCATAAGGCAGTTCTATTTCCAGTTTTTTTAAGGAATCTCCATACTCTTCTCCATAGTGGCTGTACTAGTTTGCATTCCCATCAACAGTATAAGAGGGTTCCCTTTTCTGCACACTCTCTCTAGCATGTATTGCTTGTAGACTTTTGGATTGCAGCCATTCTGACTGGCATGAAATGGTATCTCATCGTGGTTTTGATTTGCATTTCTCTGATAATGAGTAATGTTGAGCATGTTGAGCATCTTTTCATGTGTTTGTTAGCCATCTGTGTGTCTTCTTTGGAGAAATGTCTGTTTAGTTCTTTGGCCCATTTTTTGATTGGGTCATTTGTTTTTCTGGAATTGAGCTGCATGAGTTGCTTGTATATTTTTGAGATTAATTCTTTGTCAGTTGCTTCATTTGCTATTATTTTCTCCCATTCTGAAGGCTGTCTTTTCACCTTACTTAGAGTTTCCTTTGTTGTACAGAAGCTTTTAATTTTAATTAGATCCCATTTGTTTATTTTCGCTTTTATTCCCAATATTCTGGGAGGTGGGTCGTAGAGGATCTTGCTGTGATTTATGTCAGAGAGTGTTTTGCCTATGTTCTCCTCTAGGAGTTTTATAGTTTCTGGTCTTACGTTTAGATCTTTAATCCATTTTGAGTTTCTTTTTGTGAATGGTGTTAGAAAGTGTTCTAGTATCATTCTTTTACAAGTGGTTGACCAGTTTCCCTGCACAAACTTTTAAAGAGATTGTCTTTTTCCATTGTATATTCTTGCCTCCTTTGTCAAAGATAAGGTGTCCATAGGTGCGTGGATTTATCTCTGGGCTTTCTATTTTGTTCCATTGATCTATATTTCTGCCTTTGTGCCAGTACCATACTGTCTTGATGACTGTGGCTTTATAGTAGAGCCTGAAGTCAGGCAGGTTGATTCCTCCAGTTCCCTTCTTCTTTCTCAAGATTGCTTTGGCTATTCAAGGTTTTTTGTATTTCCATACAAATTTTGAAATTATTTGTGCTAGCTCTGTGAAAAATACCATTGGTAGCTTGATAGGGGGAAATATACCGTGTTCATGGATTGGAAGAATCAATACAGTGAAAATGAGTATACTACCCAAAGCAATCTCTTACATTCTTTTTAGTCTCAGTAGACTCTAGTTGCAATAATAAAAATAATAAAATGAAATATATGAAGCATCCACTATGGTGGTGGCTTTACATAGGCTCTCAAAAAAATGTATCTGCTACTGTTGATACAGTTTTTTCAAATTTATTTGATTGAAGTATGTTTGATTTACAATTTTGTGTTAACTTCAGCTGTACAGCAAAATGATTCAGTTACTATTGTTCTTTAGTTGCTAAGTCAAGTTCAACTCTTTGCAATCCCATGGACTGATTCCTGCCAGGCTCCTCTGTCCATGGGATTTTCTAGACGAGGATACTAGAGTGAGTTGCCATTTATTCCCCAGGAGACCCTCCTGATCCAGGGATCAAACCTATATCTCCAGAATTGCAGGAGGATTTCTTACCACTGAGCCATCAAGGAAGACTGACTCAGTCACACACACACACACACACGTATATATACATATGTATGTTCTTTATATATATTCTTTTTCATATTATTTTCCATTTTGGTTTATCACAGGGTATTGAATATAGTTCCCTGGGCTATACAGTAGGACCTTGTTTATCTACCCTATATATAACAGTTTGCATCTGCTAATCCTCACATCTACATTTTAAATACTATTTTTTTCCATCATGTTACTCATATACATTAAGAGTAATAAGACTGGATTAAAAAGAAAGATGAGCAAAGACCTTTCTTAAAACAAAAAAGACCTTTCTTTTTACAGCAACTGGTTTTGAGTTTTATGTTATTTAACCTCAAGTGAATAAATTCCACCCACATATTATTAAGGAATTGGCAGGTTTCTAATGTCTTCCTAAAATTATATCAACTAAATTTTGCCTATGACTATGTGGTTCTTAAATCCATATTTTAAATTTGATTTTTATGGATGTAAAAGTTAGGACACCTTTAAAAATATTTTGTCAGTTTATGATTTTGGTAGGGGAAAGCTGGTTAATGAATTTGAATGTGCTGGGCATTGGAATTCACTTCTAGCCAGTTCTGTGTTAGAACTGGGTACATTAATTCATAATGATGCTCAGCATAGATGTTTTATTTACTGGGTGCATCTCCCCATACCACATCCATATGGTCATATATATTTTCTCACTCAAGCCCCAGAATCCCATGTGCATTTGCCTACAGCCTAATCATGTTTTATATCCCTGCTTTCACTGAAAATTTAAAGAAAAGCTATTTTGTCATAGAATCCTATCATATCATTATGTACTAACTTTGCACATTTTCTGATAATAACGTTTAAGATTAAAAAAAGAGGAACTTTCTCTCAGAATAAGAATATTGACTCCTTTAACATTATCAAGAGTATATACCATTACCTTTTTATAATTCTTTTTTTTAAAGGAAGACAAAGCAGAACTCTTATTGCAGTCTACATATATATTCCTGCCTTTATAACTCTGTATTTCCTTGGCTGGAATGTCTTTTCCTCCAAGCCCAGCAAACCCCTACTTATCAAGCAAGGCCCATCTTATTATTACTCACTATGGGAACCCTTTCCAAAGCCCAGTAGGTGAGATTCATAGCTCTTTCTTCTGCTTTACCCTTGAGACTTCTTTAGGCCCAACTGTGTCATTTAACACAGTGTATTATGGCTATTCATGTAGAAGGCGGTCTCGCCTGGGTTCTCATCTTCTCTATCTTTCTAGCCTAGATCACCATTCCATACATGTTTATTCATTTGAGCATTCATTTCCTTATCAAATATTTATTCTGTTCCTGCTTTATTGACTATGCCAAAGCGATTGACTATGTGGATCACAATGAACTGTGGAAAATTCTGAAAGAGATGGGAATACCAGACCCCCGGACCTGCCTGTTGAGAAACCTGTATGCAGGTCAGGAAGCAACATTTAGAACTGGACATGGAACAACAGACTGGTTCCAAATAGGGAAAGGAGTATGTCAAGACTGTATATTGTCACCCTGCTTATTTAACTTCTATGCAGAGTACATCATGAGAAATGTTGGACTGCATGAATCACAAGCTGGAATCAAGATTGCCAGGAGAAATATCAATAACCTCAGATATGCAGATGACACCATCCTTATGGCAGAAAGAGAAGAGGAACTAAAAAGCCTCTTGATGAAAGTGAAAGAGGGGAGTGAAAAAGTTGGCTTAAAGCTCAACATTCAGAAAATGAAGATCATGGCCTCTGGTCCCATCCCTTCATGGCAAATAAATGTGGAAACAGTGGACACAGTGGCTGACTTTATTTTACTGGGCTCCAAAATCGCTGCAGATGGTGACTGCAGTCATGAAATTAAAAGACGCTTGCTCCTTGGAAGGAAAGTTGTCACCAACCTAGACAGCATATTCAAAAGCAGAGACATTACTTTGCCAACAAAGGTCTGTCTAGTCAAGGCTATGGTTTTTCCAGTGGTTATGTATAAATGTGAGAGTTAGACTATAAAGAAAACTGAGTGCTGAAGAACTAATACTTTTCAACTGTCGTGTTGGAGAAGACTCTTGAGAATCCCTTGGACTGCAAGGAGATCCAACCAGTTCATCCTTAAGGAGATCAGTCCTGGATGTTCATTGGAAAGACTGATGTTGAAGCTAAACTCCAACACTTTGGCCACCTGATGAGAAGAACTGACTCATTGGAAAAGACCTTGATGCTGGGAAAGACTGAGGGCAGGAGGAGAAAGGGACAACAGAGGATGAGATGGTTGCATGGCGTCACTGACTCGATGGACATGGGTTTGGGTGGACTCCGGGAGTTGGTGATGGATATGGAGGCCTGGCATGCTGTGGTTCATGGCGTCACAAAGAGTCAGACATAACTGAACGACTGAACTGAACTGAGCTGTTTGCTTTAACTATTGCTGCATAACAAATCACCTTCAAACTTAACAGTATAAAACAGCAATCATTTTATTATCTCTTGTGGTTTCCATGGGTCAAGAATTGGGGAAAGGCTTGGCTGGGCAGTCTTTGTTCAGAGCATCTCACATGGTTCTAATTAGGCTTATGTTGGGGCTCCAGTAGCTGGGGGCTGGCTGTGCACTGCTCTCTCTCTGGCCAGCCCATGGCTTCTCTGTGGGCTAGTTTGGGTTCCCTCAAAACATAGCAGCCTCAGGGGAAGCTGAAATATTTTAAGCCAATAAGAGCTTCAAGAGTGAATATTTAAGCAAGCAAAGTGGAATTTTGATCGCCTAGGCTTCAAAGACACAAAACCTTATTTTCCTTGCATTCCATTGGTTACCAGTGAATCCCCAACCTAACCATATTCAAAAAGAGGGGAGTTGGACTTTCCATCTTCGTGGGAGAATTTGCAAGATTCTAGGAGAGCATTTAGGATGGGAAGTCCTTCTGTGGCCACTTTTGAGAAACGCAGTCTGGCACACCCACCACATGCCTTATGTTGTGCTGAACTGGGAGGAAACTGCAGTGAACCAGACAGATATGGACCCTTCCTCATGGAACTTGGAGGAGAGACCACATTTAATAGGGTAAAAATGCAATTATATTAGCCAACAAGGGGAAAAGTTATTTAATTATATAGGATATTTCAAGAAAGGCCTCTTTAAGGAAGTAACTATGGGATAAGAACTAAATAGTAAGAAGCAGTGGGTCATGCCAAGATGTGCCATTCATGAAGAGACACTGACAAAAACAAAGGCCAGGAGATGGGCGTGAAATTGAGTTATTTGAGACTCAAGAGCAGAGCCAGTGTGACTGAAGTATCATGCACAGAGAGGAAGAATAATTAAATATGGGGTCCCAGAGATGGGCTGACTCATTGGAAAAGCCCTCGATGCTGGGAAAGATTGAAGGCAAAAGAAGGGAGCAGCAGAGGATGAGATGGTTAGATAGCATCACCAATTCAACGGATATGAATTTGAGCAAACTCCAGGAGATAGTGGGGGACCAAGGAGCCTGGCATGCTGCAGTCCATGGGGTCACAAAGAGTTGGATACAACTTAGCAACTGAACAATAGCACCAGAGATGGGCGGAATCCAGAAATGTGATCCTTGAAGATTGAAATAAAACTGTCAGGTTTTATTTTAAATGGAGTTTATTTTTGTGTATGGTGTTAGAAAGAGATCTAGTTTCATAAGTCATTGGAAATTTTAACACAGAGGTGTGTCATGCTCTGGTTAAGACCACACTGGCTATAGTGTGGAGAGTGGGTTGAGGAGAGAAAGAGGGAAAGCATGACGACTCTAGTTAGGAGGCAACTTGGAGTTGTCCAGGCAGTATTTACTAGAGGCTTGATTTTGAATAAAGTGTAGGAATTGGAGGACAGGTTACTGTGTGTATTGTGATCGAGCTGGGTAAATTTGTATCTCAGATACAAAATTTCTTACCAGACCAGCAGATCTTATTGGTAGCTGTCCATGAACTAAATGCAGCCCTTTCAGCCACTAGATTGTCAGTCTCTGAAGAGTGGGAGCCAATCCTTACTCCTCTGTTTTTTTCAGAAAACTTTGTTGTAAGTGCTCAACATGTATTTGTTGAAACGAATTTTATTCATTTTTTTTTTGGATAGTTTCCCATATCTTTAAAGTACCTATAAGTCCTTTATTTAATTTATTGCAACAATTTCTTAGAAATGGATAAAATTGATTTTTTTATAGATTTCTACTTGAAGCTTCCTATGAAAATATGAAAAGTGCTGTATTTTAGTTTATTCCTCCCCCTTCTGGAAGCCCATAATAGAAAGAGGGGTGGAATGGATAGGATGGTTGAATGAATGATTAGCTGAGCTGGCACTGCACTTCTATCAAAAAAGGAATAAGCATGTGGACTGGCACTGATGGTTGCTGCCTCCTGCATTCTTCTGCTGGAAAGGAGTTATTCATAATTTATAATCTGTTATATAAATTCTTTATAATCTGTTATATAAGTTCTAATCAGTTGGTACACAGAGTTACATTTCTTACTGCCTAACAAATTTTTAAAAATTAAAAAAAATCATTTTGTACTTTCACCTGTTTCTCATTTACTGATATTATTTGCAATGTTTTATCTTAACGTAGAGTACATTAATATCTTAATGTAGACTTAATTGCTGAAGCAGTTTTTGTTGGGGCATGAGAGTGTTTGACCCTTTGTGAGTCTTGTAATTCTGAGAAAAAAATCTGTAATTGATGTTGAATATATATAATCTGTCTTGTTTTGAAGAAATCATTTCCTTACCTTTTACATTCAGATGCTAAAGAAGGAAGCCCCTTTAACTTGCGAAGATTGTACTAGGTACTTAATTTTCTACAGTATTTCTTAATTTACATAATTGGAAAAATTGTTTTTAAAGCTTGATATAAAGTATGTTTTTCTAGTTTAGGTTCCTGAAATACCTTATACCTCACTAAATTTATTATGTGGTTATGACTCTACTGATTTAATAACTTTATATTTTCTAGTTAATTTCATTTCCTGACATCATGCCTCATGAGTTTGAGGATAGTTTATGAAAGCACTCACTAAGTGAACACTGAGGAGAAAAATCATGCCAGAGTTCCAGTTTCCTAGAACACAGGTTTCATCGAGACAGAATAAATTCTTCCCAGTAAATCCTTTTGCTTATCACAGAGCACGGTCTATAGTCCACATTCATTAAATACTTACAGAATGAATGTCTGAGGTTGGTGTACAAAACATAAAACAGATTAATTCACTTAGTTGAGATCCACAGTGTTGACTCAGAGCTTTTAACAAATGAGCAAAGACTAGTACTGCTAATAACAGAATCCATGCTGTCTGTAAGATTGAACTAAGCCATTTGATGAGGAGATATGCAGCTCTTCCTAGGCAAAAATATGCAAATGGATATGTCCAAATTCAGTGGATTGTGATGGAGATAACATTGAGTAGTGTATAAATTAATGTCCTTAAGGTGAAATATGACTTTCAAAGTTTTTGTTTTTTTTTCTTTTCCCATAATCCAAGGATAACCTTGAGTCTTAAGGCTTAATACTCTTGAGGAATATATATAGCCATTATTTTTAGCTAATTTTCCATGCAGCTTATTTCTCACTTGTGTGTTTTAATAAGCTTGAAAATAGAAATTATTCCAAGGTGATGTTCAGTGGCAAGAATCTTGGAGAAAGAGAAGATGATGCTGTGAAAATGCAGAGTCAAATGCTGAGTCAGTTGGACTGATGTTAAAGTTTATATCATCTAATTAAGGGTTGGTGGATTATCAGATACTGTGTCAAAATAGATGATGACAATTAAACCTTTGTGTGAAGGAGGAAAAAGCAAGTTCAGGTTATTGGGGCTGAGATTTTTCTCAGAAAACTTTGCGACCCACTCCAGTGTGTGGATGAACGTGGGATCTCCCTTCTGTGTAATATCAGTATTCTCTCTTGTGCAAAATAATTTATAAGTAGCCAGTAATCAAATGTACATAGTCATTATAAAAAGAAAAGCTCAATAAAGCACAGCTTAAAAGACTCACTTTGAAACGTCTAAAACAAAGAGATTCTAAACACACCTGTGTCATCAGATGAGTTGAATTTCTACCAAGAGTTGCTAACCTGGTGTCCACAGAAACATAAATAATGCATCCCAAATTGTATCAGATCTGTTATTATTATAGTTGTTTATGTGTGTGTGTTTTCTGCAGATGGAGTCCTCAGATTTTTCAAATATTCGAAGAACTTAATGTCCCAGATAAACACTGCATAAAGTTGTAAATGAGCCCCTTAAACTTTGATGGACATCTCTAAAAGAGGATAACTTTAGAATTGGAATAGTAGGGTCACTCAATTTGTACAAAAACCTCATTCTCTCTATGTAGAAAACTGTCTCTGAACCCTTCACACTGGTTAAGACAAAATTTTACTGAACAGGTACTACGTGCATGGCACTGACTTTTAGTAACTTGCATGTTTTAGGGATTTGGGCACTCTAGCTGAGAAGCACTTCAAAGATATTGAACAAATTGTTAAGTAAGCTATAAGAACTGACTTAGGAATGGACAGGAATTGAATGGCTCCAGGAATCCTGCATTGCAACATCTTGTCACAGCAAGTGCTGAAATGAGTGAACTAATCATTATTTTCATCCTTGTGTTACAAATCAAAGTCTGAAGTGGGTGAATCCAAAGGACAGAGCCTACATTACTGTTTTTGAAAATGTAGCCCAAATTAGTAGCACCAGAACCATCTGGGAAATGATGAAAGTGAAAGAGGAGAGTGACAAACGAAGATCATGGCATCCAGTCCCATCACTTCATGGAAAATAGATAGGGAAGCATGGAAACTGTCACAGGCTTTATTTCCTTGGCCCCTAATCTGGTGGTGGGCTCAGGAGGGGATATTTGAAAGACCAAGTCCTCCAGGTGAATGGTGCAAAATCAGGTTTGATATGGGCACAATAAAAGACAAATGGAATGGACCTAATAGAAGCAGAAGGTATTAAAAAGAAGTGGCAGGAATACACAGAAGTAATATACAAAAAAAGATCTTAATGACTCAGATAACCACAGTGGTCTGGTCACTCACCTAGAGCCAGACATCCTGGAATGGGAAGTCAAATGGGCCTTAGGAAGCATCACTACAAACAAAGCTAACAGAGGTGATGGAATTCCAGCTGAGCTAATTCAAATCCTGAAAGATGATGCTGTGAAAGTCCTACACTCAGTATGCCAGCAAATTTGGAAAATTCAGCCATGGACACAGGACTGGAAAAGGTCAGTTTTCATTCCAGTCCCAAAGAAAGGCAATGCCAAAGAATGCTCAAACTACCACACAATTGCACTCATCTCACATGCTAGCAAAGTAATGCTCAAAATTCTCTAAGCTAGGATTCAACAGTACACAAACCAAGAACTTCCAAACCCAAGCTAGATTTAGCAAAAGCAGAAGAACCAGAGATCAAATTTCCAAAATCCGTCAGATCAGAGAAAAAGTGAGACAATTCCAGAAAAACATCTGCTTAATTGACTATGCTAAAATCTTTTACTGTGTGGATCACAACAAACTGTGGAAAATTCTTAAGGAGATAGGAATACCAGAAACCTCTGCCTCATGAGAAACCTGTATGCAGGTCATGAAGTGACAGTTAGAACCGAACATGGAACAAAGGACTGCTTCCAAATTGGGAATGAGTACGTCAAGGCTCTCGCTTATTTAACTTACATGCAAAGTACATCATGTAAAATGCCAGGCTTGATGATGCACCTACTGGAATCAGGATTGCCAGAAGAAATATCAGTAACCTCAGATATGCAGATGACACCATCCTTGTAGCAGAAAACAAAAAGGAACTTTTCATCAAACAAAGACCTCTTGATGAAAGTGAAAGAGGAGAGTGACAAACGAAGATCATGGCATCCAGTCCCATCACTTCATGGAAAATAGATAGGGAAGCATGGAAACTGTCACAGGCTTTATTTTCTTGGGCTCCAGAATTGCTGCAGATGGTGACTGCAGTCATGAAATTTAAAGACATTTGCTCCTTGGAAGAAAAGCTATGACAAAACTAGTTCAATTCAGTCACTCAGTCGTGTCCGACTCTTTGCAACCCCATGAATCACAGCACGCCAGGCCTCCCTGTCCATCACCAACTCCCGGAGTTCACTCAGACTCATGTCCATCGAGTCAGTGATACCATCCAGCCATCTAGACAGCATATTAAAAAGAAGAGACATTACTTTGCAAACAAACATCCCTATAGTCAAAGCTATGATTTTTCCAGTAGTCATGTATGGATGTGAGAGTTGGATCATAAAGAAAGCTGAGCACCAAAGAATTGATGCTTTTGAATTATGGTGTTGGAGAAGACCCTTGAGAGTCCCTTGGACTGGGGTTTCCTAAAGGAAATCAGTCCTGAATATTCATTGGAAGGACTGATGTTGAAGCTGAAGCTCCATTCAACACTAACTATAGAAGCAAGATACCGTGTATGCAAGAGAAATGTCATTGACTCGAGGAATATAGAAGGTGCTGGGCATTTTTGGTTGCCCAGAATCTATTCACCTTTCTTAAGTAGCCAACATTGATCTTTCTTTGGAGAATTCTCTTCCATTATTGTATGTGGTCTTGGTAGGAATATGAGTTAAGGTCCCTATCCTATCCTAGCCAAAGGGGAAATATGGAACACAGGGCTGCAGCGTTTCTCAAACTTTGTGTGCATGCTCAGTCATGTCAGATTTTTTTGCCACCCTATGAACTGCAGCCTGCCAGGCTTCCGTGTCCATTGGATTTTCCAGGCAAGAATAATGGAGTGGGTTGCCATTTCCTACTCCAGGGTATCTTCTCAAACCACGGATGGAACGTGTTTCCTACAAAGGCAGATTCCTTATCACCTAGCCACCGAGGAAGCCCTTCTCAAACTTTTTGTTGCTGTTTAGTTGTTCAGTCATGTCTGACTCTTTTTGACCTCATGGACTGCAGCATGGCAGGCTTCCCTGCTTTCACAATCTCCTGGAGCTTGCTCAAACTCACGTCCATCGAGTCGGTGATGTCATCCAGCCATCTCATCCTCTGTCGTCCCCTTCTCCTCCTGCCCCCAATCCCTCCTAGCATCAGAGTCTTTTCCAATGAGTCAACTCTTCGCATCAGGTGGCCAAAGTATTGGAGTTTCAGCTTTAGCATCATTCCTTCCAAAGAACACCCAGACTGATCTCCTTTAGGATGGACTGGTTGGATCTCCTTGCAATCCAAGGGACTCTCAAAAGTCTTCTCCAACACCACAGTTCAAAAGCATCAATTCTTCGGTGCTCAGCTTTCTTCACAGTCCAACACTCATGTCCATACGTGACCACTGGAAAAATCATAGCCTTGACTAGACGGACCTTTGTTGGCACAGTAATGTCTCTGCTTTTGAATATGCTATCTAGGTTGGTCATAACTTTTCTTCCAAGGAGTAAGTGTCTTTAAATTTCATGGCTGCAATCACCATCTGCAGTGATTTTGGAGCCCAAAATAATAAAGTTGATACTGTTTCCACTGTTGCCCCGTCTATTTCCCATGGAGTGATGGGACCAGATGCCATGATCTTTGTTTTCTGAATGTTGAGCTTTAAGCCAACTTTTTCACTCCCCTCTTTCACTTTCATCTCGAAGCTTTTTAGTTCCTCTTCACTTTCTGCGGTAAGGGTGGTGTCATCTGCGTATCTGAGGTTATTGATATTTCTCCCAGCAGTTTTGATTCCAGCTTGTGTTTCTTCCAGCCCAGCGTTTCTCATGATGTACTCTGCATAGAAGTTAAATAAGCAAGGTGACAATATACAGCCTTGATGTACTCCTTGTCCTATTTAGAACCAGTCTGTTATTCCATGTCCAGTTCTAACTCTTGCTTCCTGACCTGCATACAGGTTTCTCAAAAGGCAGGTCTGGTCATGTGGTATTCCCATCTCTTTCAGAATTTTCCACAGTTTATTGTGATCCACACAGTCAAAGCCTTGGCAAAGTCAATAAAGCAGAAATAGATATTTTTCTGGAACTCTCTTGCTTTTTCAATGATCCAGTGGATGTTGGCATCCAGCTAGTTCCTCTGCCTTTCTAAAACCAGCTTGAACATCTGGAAGTTCACAGTTCATGTATTGCTGTAGCCTGGCTTGAAGATTTTTGACCATTACTTTGCTAGCGTGGGAGATGAGTGCAATTGTGTGGTAGTTTGAGCATTCTTTGGCATTGCCTTTCTTTGGGATTGGAATGAAAACTGACCTTTTCCAGTCCTGTGGCCACTGCTGAGTTTTCCAAATTTGCTGACATATTGAGTGTAGCATTTTCTCAGCATCATCTTTCAGGATTTGAAATAGCTCAACTGTAATTCCATCACCTCTGCTAGCTTTGTTCGTAGTGGTGCTTTCTATGGCCCACTTGACTCCACATTCCAGGATGTCTGGCTCTAGGTGGGTGATCACACCATTGTGATTATCTTGGTCGTGAAGATCTTTTTTGTACAGTTCTTCCGTGTATTCTTGCCACCTCTTCTTAATATCTTCTGCTTCTGTTAGGTCCAGACCATTTCTGTTAATTCTGGGGTGAGGTGTCAGGAAACCACAGCTGTTCACTTATGCAGTTTTGAACTACCTTTTCCTGTAATACAGCTGACATCTTGATTTGCACTGATTTGATTCACGAATCTATGTTTCAGGCAGAGAAAAATAGTGTCAAGTATGAGGCCCCTTTGAATCTTATTAAATATTCTTTATGAGGTTTTCTTTGAATACATGAGCCATCAGAGAATTGTTGATTTGTCATGTTTGTTTGTTTTACTAACTCATTCGTCTGAGTATTTGTAATTTTTGCAGATTTATTGTATGAGAATTTTAATGTTTCTAATGGGTTGTTGCTGAGGCTTCATCAATTACTTACATAGTTTTAGATAATCATTTGAACTGGAAATCTCTTTTTAGGGCCTTTTGTTCTATAGATGTGAGTCCATTTTAGGAGAAAAACTGTTGTCTCTTTCATAACAATAAATTTAGCTCCAGATATATTTGTTATGATAGATACACATTTGGAAAAGTTTTATAAATGTAATCAAAATGTTCTTTTATTGTTGGTTCTCTTCTTATGACTATGGGTATTAATGTGAGAAATGCATATTTATTTTGGCTACAGAGTCAGGCCACACTGCATTATTTCTTTAGGACTTCAGGTGCCTGTTCTGTATAACATGTGTATCCAACAAAGTAACAGAGTTGTTTAGCCTGATACTTACTCAAATATAGGATAATTAACTGCTGAGTCTTCTCTACTCTGTCTCTCTTTTCCTTGGAGATTTTCTCATCAATAAATCACTAAACTAACACTGTTGAATTCATAAGATGAAAGCTCCAAATGGTAATATTATTTTCCTAAATACTATTTGTAGGTTATCTTTGAACTCAGTGGAGAGATGTTATTTACTAAGCATAAAGGAGTGAGATTGGTTGTAAATGAAAACATACGCTATATGCTCTTTGTATCTGACATTTATTTTCTCATGCATTTTCATC
Organism: Nanger dama; assembly: GCA_917880005.1. Taxonomy (NCBI): domain Eukaryota; kingdom Metazoa; phylum Chordata; class Mammalia; order Artiodactyla; family Bovidae; genus Nanger; species Nanger dama. Next base: position 33,483,268 of record CAKJTW010000016.1, on the reverse strand, counting down.
AATTTATATTTGCTTTTCTTAAATGTCATTATTTATCCTGTAGTTATGCATCATGAGTACTTTTTTTCTTGTTGCTAATTGTAAGCATCCGTCACTTACAATATGTGCTCAGAAAGTGAAGTCCAAAATAGCCTTGTTATTTTCTATAGAGCGGTTTAATCATTACAGTCTCATGTGATCTCATCTCCACTGAAATGAGCTTCCTGAGAAAACAGAGAGTTGCTATGTGTTTGTTAAAATGCAAGTTGAATAATTTACCGTAATATTCAGAGCCTAGGCTAGGGGAAAACAGTGTTTTCTGCCTTGCATGCGTCACACTCCATACTTTTTCCATTCTGAAACACAGTGTGTTTTTATGCTAAAATGTCATCATATAGTACAGGTCAGTGTTGCATAGACTGCAGTCTGCTTTCTGAGCAGACAGAGTTTCTTAACAGCCGTACATTTAATGCTATCACTGAATTACAGAATAGACCATTAGAGAAGCATAGAGCAATTAAGTTTCCTTGTTCCAAACTAACCATCGACTGCATGAAGTTAAGTGAAATACTTAACCTCTTTTACTGCAAAAGAAAAAAACCAGTAAAAGGTTTCATAGAAAGGTATATTATAAAACTGATCGAGGAGATAAAATGCCACAGTGATTAAAATTACACATTTCTCAAATCAGACCAGAGTACCACATTTCTGAATTTCAGTCTCATAAATCTTCATTAAACTTTTTGTGCCAAGACTAGAGTCACTCATGGTTATCTACATTTTCAACTCTACCCATTTGCAGAAAATCATGTTCCCAGAAAGCGCAGAAAGCAATTTCATTTATAGTGAAGTGGTATAAAATTTTCACTTCGAATCTCTGTAGGGAAGCATGGGTTATTGAAGGTTTTCTGTTGAGAAACAATTACTCTATCCATTTACTGAATATTGTTTATTTTTATGTTGTGTGAAATACCCTGTGGGCCTCTTAGAATTGACTGGAAGAACCAATTGAGGAAGAAAATATCCAATTAGCTCAAAATTTTACAATGTACAGAGTTTGCATTCTTTGAGAGTCAATATGTTTGTTTTGAAGTTTTTGTGCGATTCCCGAGGTACCAGCCTTGCCTTTTAAACTGTTACTTATCTTAACGTAGCTGTGAATTTAGGCCTGCTTGTTTAGAGATATTAAACCTCATACACTAAAGGATTTCTAGTTCTTCCAACAGTAAATAGTTCTATATTTGTGGTCAAAGGTTGACAGTTAACACTAGTTTATAGCTTGAGAAGATATCTGAAATTGCCTGTCTCTGCTCTGTGGTACCCAAATGGAGAAGTTCTATGCTTAAGCTGAATATTTGTTCAGGCAACAGTAGACTTCTTTACTTTGTTTTATCGCTTACTAATCTCAGACGTGGTTGATTGCCCACCTCCTGGAGCTTCCAGTTCTATTTCCACCCTCCAACTCAGAACAGATAAGGTTGCCTCAGCCTTTCAGTGTCTTCAAGACCTTCTGATACCATATTTCTAACATCAACTTGATTTTTTTTTGCTTGCCTGTTTGTTTTCTTTTGTTTTAAATATGAAAATTTCCAGCAAATCTCCACTTTCTTTTTAAAGCAGTGGGAGGGAAAATTTACTGAGTGAAGCTGTGGATCAAGGACTATGTTCTTTGGGGATCTTGGTCAAAAGTTTAACAAGTACATTAGCAACCAGAATCAGTCAGGAACATTGCCCTTGTTTATTCATTTGTTCTCATTCCTTCATCCTCCGAGACATTTCTCAATAAGTTTTCTCTCTTTCCCGAAACCCCACCCCATTTCTCTTCCCCTTATTTTCAGTCCTTCCCCCTTTATTAGCATCTTGCTTAATAATACAAGTGTATTTTCAGCCCTCTTATCTTAGGAGTTGTTGAATTCTCTTCACCCAGCCTTCTACAGCTTCATCTTTCCTTTTCCACATATATATTTATGTACATATGTATTGTTGTGTATATATACACGCACACTCATTTAAGAGGGCATCAGAAGATGAGATGGTTGAATGGTATCAGCGATGCCATGACCATACTCCACGAGATGGTAAGGGACAGGGAGGTCTGGCGGGCTGCAGTCCATGGGGTCGCAAAGAGTCGGAGATGACTGGGCAACTGAGCAAAACCAGCATACATATATTTACATAGACAAAAAACACGCATATGTGCATAGATACATAAATATATGTGTATATAGAAGTCTGCACACTTTTTGAACTTCAGTTCAGTTTAGTTGCTCAGTCATGTCCGACTCAGAAATGCCATGAATCGCAGCATGCCAGGCCTCCCTGTCCATCACCAACTCCCAGAGTTCACCCAAACTCATGTCCATGGAGTTGGTGATGCCATCCAGCCATCTCATCCTCTGTCGTCCCCTTCTCCTCCTGCCCCCAATCCCTCCCAGCATCAGAGTCTTTTCCAATGAGGCAACTATTCACATGAAGTGGCCAAAGTATTGGAGTTTCAGCTTTAGCATCATTCCTTCCAAAGAACACCCAGGACTGATCTCCTTTAGGATGGACTGGTTGGATCTCCTTGCAATCCAAGGCACTCTCAAGAGTCTTCTCCAACACCACAGTTCAAAAGCGTCAGTTCTTCGGTGCTCAGCTTTCTTCACAGTCCAACTCTCACATCCATACATGACTACTGGAAAAACCATAGCCTTGACTAGACGGACCTTTGTTGACAAAGTAATGTCTCTGCTTTTGAATATGCTATCTAGGTTGCTCATAACTTTTCTTCCAAGGAGTAAGCGTCTTTTAATTTCATGGCTGCAATCACCATCTGCAGTGGTTTTGGAGCCCCCTCAAAAAACAAGTCTGACACTGTTTCCACTGTTTCCCCATCTAATTCCCATAAAGTGATGGGACCAGATGCCGTGGTCTTTGTTTTCTGAATGTTGAGCTTTAAGCCAACTTTTTCACTCTCCTCTTTCACTTTCATCAAGAGGCTTTTAGTTCCTCTTCACTTTCTGCCATAAGGGTGGTGTCATGTGCATATCTGAGGTTATTGATATTTCTGCCGGCAATCTTGATCCCAACTTGTGCTTCTTCCAGCCCAGCGTTTCTCATGATGTACTCTGCATAGAAGTTAAATAAGCAAGGTGACAATATACAGCCTTGATGTACTCCTTTTCCTATTTAGAACCAGTCTGTTGTTCCATGTCCAGTTCTAACTGTTGCTTCCTGACCTGCATACAGGTTTCTCAAAAGGCAGGTCTGGTCATGTGGTATTCCCATCTCTTTCAGAATTTTCCACAGTTTATTGTGATCCACACAGTCAAAGGCCTTGGCATAGTCAATAAATAGATGTTTTTCTGAAACTCTCTTCCTTTTCCATGATCCAGCAGAGGTTGGCAATTTGGTCTTTGAACCTACTCCCTTGTAATTTGTAAAGTTCTCAGTGCCTTGAAATCTGCCTTCACTAATCCTGTCTCCTCTCCACTGACTCTCTAAAGGCACATAATCATTTATTCATTCATCAAGCTTTATATTTGAGCATCTCTCTGTACCAGAAATAGTTCAAGGCTCTAGGAATTTAGTGCTGAAAAATCCTGATACTATCCACTCTCCATGCTTCAAAAGACCTTACCATCTCTAAACTCACAAGAGGAGGAAAATATTAGCCAGATAAGCACACAGGTATATAATTGGCCAGTTGCCCATTGCTATGACAGAGGCACAGATGATGTATAATCAGTAGAGAAAGGTGTAATCCGACCCATGGGTTCAGGGAAGTGACCAAAATCTGATTGAGTACACATTTATCAACATAGGTTTTATAAAGGCCCCAAGACTGGAAGCACAAAAGCAATTAAAAGAAGGCTTGGGTGATGAGAAAAGCAAACAAAGCATAGAATTAATGAGGCCTTTTGTAGTTAGGAGAGGCAAGGTCCTGATGGGAAGACACAGCTAAGGCTTAGGATGTCATCTTTTTCCTGCAGGCAGTAAGATGCCAGGAAGGAGGTCTAAGCCGGAATTGGGCAGGAGGGAATAAGGCAGGATTAGTGATCAGGTTTCTATTTCTCTAAGCTTACTCCCCATGTTTTTCCAAAGAATCTTTGTATCTTAAGCTTTCATTCATGTGTACCTCCCTGCAGGCTTTTCTCTTTCATTTATTATTGCACACTATTTAAGAAAATATCTGTTCTATGATAAGGTATAAAGAGATTTTTCTTTTATCATCCCTTTGCAAAAAGTGATCAGATTACATTTCACACCCAGCAAAGAGGGCAGGGCCTCTGGAAGGAAATCAGACATAGCACCTTTTCTACAGGATCTCAGAATTTTTAACCCTTCACTGTATTTCTTCAAATTGAGATAAGACAGTGCTGTGTGTTCTCTGGTTAGCTGTCCAAGCCATTGCTTTTAAACCTTTGTATTTGAAATATACCTGGACATGTCAAAAAAAAAATCATATAAGCAACTCACAGTCATGGGTATCTCTACACAGGATCACGAACAGGTACCTGTGTGCCAGCTCTGATTCCACTGCAAACTTCCCACCACGAAAATATAACCAAGATGCAAGTGAAGGTGAATCATAAGCTATGAAAAATACATACAAATTATATATATATATACACATACACACATGTATATACATATACAGCATGAATCTATATCTTGTGTATTTTGATACATAAACTTGTCCTAATAGTTACATTTTGTGACACACACCTAAATATATTTCCACAAATAGGATAATATTTAGAGATTGAGTTGAGATCCTCCAACTCTGGTCTAAGGTCCTCAGCATCTTTCCTGTCTCCTGTACTGTGTCCCCCAGAAGTTGGAGCATTGCTTTCACCAGGATTTACACTTATCATACCATGCTGATGCTGAAGTTGCCGACCTTTTAAAAAGCTTACCACTCATTTGGCTACGACACTCAGGTAACAGAGATGTGAACCGTAAATCATAAAAAGTATTCAAGGCATTAAATGCATAATATAAATAGTAAAGATTTTAGGGATTCAAAGAAAAGGAAAATAATTCTGGGTAGACAAGATGGGCAGTAAAGATTCATGAGTCAGACTAATGACCGGTCAGCTCTTTCTCATTCTTCTTTCTCAGTTCAAATGGCACCTTTTCTAAGAGGCTTTTCGGAAGCACTCTCTCATGGAAACATTCCCTGTGGCCATTGCTTTTATTGTATCACCCCATCTGAATCTTTCTGATTACTTCTCAAAAACCTGAACTTACCACATTTACCGGTTTCATCATTTACTGCATCTGCCATTCACTAGACTGTTCTTTCCACGAGGTAGGGATTTTCTCTCTTGCTCACTCTGTGATCTCAGAGACTCTGATAGTGTCTAGCACATGTAAGGTACTCAGTTCTGTGTTCTTAGTTAATTAGTTAAATGCAAAAGCCTTCAGTACGTTAAGCGTACACTCAGGAATTCAAATGTGATATTCATTTACATTGTCCAAATTCTCTGCACTATTTCACGGGTGACCATGTGCATGTTCTTTGCAAAATTTGGATTTATACTGGGTTAGATATGACTTTCCCCAGTTCATCATTAAAGGCCAAGGTGTTTCTTGTTTCTCATAAGCTATTTCACATTTAAGGAAAATAGTGTCCTGTCTACTTTTGTTTTCTCCAAATTGAGAAGGCTAAACCATGAGTAATCTTCACTGTATAGTTTTGGAAAACATAACAGACTTATATGATAAAGGCATCCTTGACATCAGGTAAAATACTTGGTATTGCTTTTAAGTAAATTTGTGTAAAAATATCGAGAAATACTCAAACTGGTAGAATGTCTTTTTTTTTTTCAGTCATCTGTGTGCGTGTGTATGTTAATTTTGTTTTAATTTTCTTTATACCCAACAAAGCTAAGGGGCTGCTTTATCTTGCTTTAAATATAGTAGCTAAGGGTGATACTTCTGTGAAAAAGTTCTATTTACTTTGGGGAAACAAATGTCCTCTAGACATTTATTTGTTTCATTTGTATTTCCTTTAGAACTTCTTTTCTAAATGATGGAGGACTCAAAATTGTCAACGTAACTAAAGCTGATGCTGGAATTTATACCTGCATAGCAGAAAACCAGTTTGGGAAAGCAAATGGCACAACACACTTGATTGTTACAGGTACGTGCTTTTCTTAAAGACTTCTTTACATGGGGATATGCTGTGTGCCTTCTTACTAAGATCAAAGGGAAGAAGATGTTTCTCATGATACGCAGTGCACTGTAAAGGCCGGCCTTGTGTTTGGCTCAGATGGGAGAGAATCTACCTGTGATGTGGGAGACCCAGGTTCGATCCATGGGTCAGGGAGATTCCTTGGAGAAAGGAATGGCTACCCACTCCAATATTTTTGCATGGAGAATTCCATGGACAGAGAAGCCTGGTGAGCTACAGTCCGTGGGTTTGCAAAGAGTTGAGATGACGAAGTGACTGACTGTTTCACACTTTCACTATCTTTAACAAGTGACAGTCAGAGAACAGCTCTTAATATTTCCTTATGCATCACAGTGTGTTCTGGGAATCCACGAGTTACTAGTTTGGCATAATTGTCAATAGAACTGCAAGTAGCAGGTGCTCCTCCAATACATTTATTCTGTGCTGTTCTATTATGTCAAATCTTTTGTGCACTTTTTCCCTTTTCAATATCTTTACTATTTTCTGGAGATGTTTAAATCTCTGAAATAATCCTTGCTATCAGTCAGAGTTACTTAGAGTTGTGATTATAATTTTGTTCATTTATTCTTCGAAGAAAAACACTGAGTACTTACCATGCTTGGGTTATCCTTCCCAGCTGGTGCAGGGGTAAAGAATCTGCCTGCCAGTGCAGGAGACTCAAGCGATACCATTTTGATCCCTGTGTTGGGAAAGATCCCCTGGAAAAGGCAATGGCAACCCACTTCAGTATTCTTACCTAGAGAATTCCATGGACAGAGGACCCTGGCAGGCTACAATCCATGGGGTTGCAAAGAGTCGGACACAACTGAGCAGCTAACACAACACAACAACATTCTTGGGTTATTCAGTAAACACACTGACAAGATGCTGCCCACATGCACTGTACCTTCTTCCAGAGGAACCCAGAAAATAAGCAGTATATAAAGATACTGCAAGGAATGTAAAGCAAGGAAATACTTACACTGAAAACAAAATTCACACAAGCGGATAATACCAGAGGAGTGTTTGAGAAGCATAAGCTGGAGCATGAAACCAGGTGATCGGAGAAGGAGGGATGTGAGCCAAGATTTCATGGAGATGAAGGAATTCAGTTGATTTCTTAGGGACGTTCCTGTAGAGGTCTTGTAACCCTTGTTAGCACTTAGTTGGGCTAAGGTTTTAGTTGAAGTGAAAAGTAGAGTCCGGTGCAGAGTTTTGAGCAGAGAAATGAAATGATGGAAAGTGTATATTTAAAGGTTTACTCTCACTGCTCAGTAGAGAACAGACTATGGAGAGTCAAGGGCCGAAGTGGGAGGAGTCCCAGGAGACACTGCAGTAATCCAGGCGGGACTGATAATGACCACAGTGAGCATGGCTGCAGCAGCTGATGAACGGGAGGCATTCAAATCTAAATATATTCTCAGTGTGGAGTCACTGGCATGGCTGACAAACTTGATATGAGTGCTCAGAGAAGCTTTCCTGCAGGGTATGTGGTGAACAACAGGAAGAATACCAGCCCAAACAACCAAGATGAGAAAGGCTGAGGTGCTACAGGGTCGGGTAGGAGGAGCGTCAGGAGATTGCTGTTGGAGAAAACATAGTAAATGACTCTTGAAGACTTTTGCTGTGACATGGAGCAAGAAACAGGGAGTAGCAATGGAAAAATCGAGTCAGAGAACTTTGAATTCATACAAGCTGAAGGACTGTGATGGCAGAAATGCGCATGTGGATATTTGCATTTGGGAAGAAACAGAAATTAATTAGCATTTTAACTAAGTATCCTACCTATTCTAAACTTTTTTTTTTTTTTGTAGTATCTCAAAAGTGTTGAGTCTATAAATCTTGGTAGTAGTATATTTTCTAGTCATTGAAAATGCAGTGATTTCTATTTCTACTCTTATATTTCATGAAGCAATAAAACTAAAATGAAATTGATTTTGTAATAGTTTTATAACTCTTGTTTACAGGTGACTTTAATTTTTAAATTTCTACTGCCTGTAGGTTTGGATATCCTAATTCTTTTAACAAGAATTTGTGTGTGCAGTGAAATATATTATGGGTCTTCATCAAAATGTCTGTTTTAATCTCGAAGACTTTTCATTATATAGAGGCATATTTACACACACACACACACACACACACACACACCACATATATATATACAAACATACACACTATAAGTGAGATTAACAATCTGCCTGTTAAAATTGCTTTTATCAAAATTAAAATGCTGAAGCTTTGCTTAACACTTTATTATTTCCCCAATAGAACCAACAAGAATAACTTTGGCACCATCCAACATGGATGTCTCCGTGGGCGAGAGCGTCATTTTGCCCTGCCAGGTGCAACACGACCCCCTGTTAGATACCATGTTTACCTGGTATTTCAATGGGGCCCTCACAGATTTTAAGAAAGACGGATCTCACTTTGAGAAAGTTGGTGGGGTAAGTCGTGACAGTTTCCTCATGCTTTTTACACGTCTCTGATGTTTTGTCCCTATAGAAACACCAGGGACATACGTGTTGCACCAGTAATGTTTGTTCTTTGAGACAACTAGGGTTTCAATTCTGAAGTGATCTATGATCTAACTTTATCATTGTAATTACCTGAAAGTAATCACATTTAATTCAATCTGTAAATTATAATTTTATTTAAAATTAATGTTTGTTGTGTTTATGTTAAATATTACTTTAACATAAACATAAATTTGTGTTTGTGTTAAAAGCACTTTGTGATACTTTTGTCATTAGTATCCCCTTCCAGAAGGGATGGTGTTCTTATGCAAGTGTTTATTTTCAACATAAAATGTTATGAAATTGAATAAAGTTTACATTTATGAAGTGCTTCCAATGTATCAGGCCAGGTTCTTCATCTCAGTTAATTCTTGCAGTGGTGCTGGATGTTAGTGGTAAGAATTGTCATTATGCAGGTGTTTAAACCAACGATTTGTAAACTTATTAATCTGCCCAACGTCACTGAGCTGGTTAGTGGTGGAACTTAGATCCAGGTTTAAATATGTGAGTCCCCAAAACACAAATATTTTCTTCTGGTCCATTTTGTCACCTCATGTGTGATGGTTCTACTGGAGGAAGAATTATAAATTTCAAGGGAAAATAGACACATAGAGGAGAACTGCTGAGAAGGGACTCAGTGCTGTGAGCCACTCAGAGTTAAACAGCAGACCTCATACCCGGCCACATGTCTGTGAATCCGGAATCACAAGGCCAGCTCCCCTTGCCAGCCAGTTTGCATTGACACAAGATCATCTTCACTCATTTTGGCTAAGATGTCAGTGGTGCGTCATTATAAAGTCTGGGTTTTCTCTTTACGGACAAAACAATATGATGGTTAATTCAGCTATATGCATTTAAAAGTATTTATAAAAGTACATATGTATATACATGGGCCTAGTAATCTGTCAGGATTGTGTGCAACATCAAAGGATGGCATTAAAACTTGAATGTGTGTATGTATGCTTAGTCATGTCTGACTCTTTGCAACCCCATGGACTGTAGTCTGCCAGGCTCCTCTGTCCGTGGAATTTTCCCTGGCAAAAGTCCTAGAGAGGATTGCCATTTTCTTCTCCAGGGGATCTTCCCAACCCAAAGTCGAACCTGGGTCTCTTGTGTCTCCTGCACTAGCCGGCAGATTCTTTACTATTGAGCCACCTGAATGGTGTCCCCTTAAAAGATCTGTTCTAATCCTAATGCTTAGTTGTGAAATAGAATTATTAGTCTTTGTCCCTGGTTCCTAGCAAAGAGCTTCTAAAATCTTTAGAATTTCCGGGGTGATGAAACCTCTTTTGCCCTAATGAAATGAATCTGTGGGCTCCTGGATGGCTTCAGGATGGTCGTGAGAAAGACCAAGCCATGATTAGAAGCCTGGAATTTCAGCACTCCCTACCCCAACCCCAAAGAGTCGGACACAACTGAGTGACTTCGCCTTCACTTTCACTTTCACTTTCCCCCAACTCCATCCTTCAGGAAGGAGGGAGGGGTTGGGGGTTGAATTTATGATTGACCAGACTTATGCACTGAAGCTCCCATAAGCATCCCGAAAGTAAAGTGCTTTTCACCACAGAGAGCTTCTGATTTGGTGAATATGGCTACATGCTCCATGGGTGACACACCCCACATCCACTGGGATGGAAATTCTTGCACTTGGAACCCCTCAGGATCTCACTTTATGTATCTCTTCCTCTGGATGTTTAGATGCATTCTTAATGATCCTTTATGGTATTAATGTTTAAAGTATCATAAAATAAATAAATACTACTCTGAGTACTGTGAGTCATTCTAGCACATTCTTGAGCCCAAGGAGCGTGTCAGGGGAACATCAGTTTATAAGCGATTGGTGAGGAGTACAAATGGAAATCTGAGACTCAATCTGATGCTATCTCCAGGCAGTTAATATCAGAACTGATTTATAGGACCACCTGTAATTGAATTACCAGACCTGGTGTTGGAAATTTGCCTGGTATGGAAGACACATACATTTGGTGTTCTGAGTGTGTGTAGAGTAGTTGACCTTAAAGGTGACACAGAAAGAGTTTGTCCTTTACACAAGTACTTCAGAATGTGACCTTATTTGGAAAGAGTTGTTGCAGAATATTTAGTGAAATTATGGTGATGTCATACTAGAATAGGATGGACCCTAATCCAGTATGACTGTTGTCCTTATAAGACAGGGGAAATTTGTACACTGAAAACACACAGAGAGATCACCTGTGAAGTCACAGACACAAGGAAGATGGCCCTGTGAAGGCGGAGGCAGACACTGTGAAGTTACGCTTCCACAAGTCCCAGAGTTCCTGGAGTTGCCAGAACCTGGAAGAGGCAGGGAAGGGTCTTATCCTAGAAATTTTGGAGAGAGATCTTGATTTCAGATTTCTGGACTCCAAAACTCTAAGAGGATAAAGTATGTTGTTTGAAAGTGAAAGTGAAGTTGCTCAGTCATGTCTGACTCTTTGTGACCCCGTGGACTGTAGCCTACCAGGCTCCTCCGTCTGTGGGATTCTCCAGGCAAGAGTACTGGAGTGGGTTGCCATTTCCTTCTCCAGGAGATCTTCCCAACCCAGGGATCAAACCCAGGTCTCCCGCATTGCAAGCGGATGCTTTACCATCTGGGCCACCAGGGAGTCCCCCAGTTTATGTTACTTTGTTATAGCAGCCCTACTGACCTTCTATAGATGGTCTTCAAGAAATTGGAGATGTTTAGATATCTAGCCACAGTTAAGTACAATTTCAATGCTGTTTTTATTTTCTGTCATCTGGCTTGTTTTGTTTTCAAAGTTCTAGTTAACTTTCCAAATTGTTCTGACCAATTCAAGGCTTTTAAGAACTTCATCAGTTGCTACAAAGCATTACCATTTATTTCACTATTGCTTTAAATGCTTTTTTTTTAAGTCACCCATCTTTTCTATCACAACAGGAAAAGGCATATGCCAGTATCCTCTGCTAGCTCTTTACTCCATGCTTAGGGTTTATCATTTGCCTTTACTTGGAAAGGAGGCAATGGGGAGAGAAAAAAAAAAAAAAGGCTAGAATGTTACCTTCACAATAATTGCTTATCCAATCAGAAAAATGCTTCTCCTGTATCCCAGCTCTTACCCTAATTCATAAAGAATTTGATTTAAAACATTTGCTTTTCTGCATATTGTAGATAACAGTATTTGTGATTTATCCTCTGGATTTTAAACTGTTGATAATATTTTATCCAATACAATATCCTCCATCTGAGCTAATGCTAAAGAAATATATGTTGATATACTAAAAATTCAAAGTATTTTTATTTTATATGCATCAAACATCCTCAAAGAAACATTTGCTAAGACTGAAGTAGACAGCTGCTTTCTTAAGAGGATCTTAGAATTGAGAATATTCAAGATAATAATGTTACTTATTGCCGCTGTGCTACTGATAGGTTCTACATAAAGTATTAAGCCAGCCATCTCTCTACAAGAGTCAGGTATCTGAACCATGCAATTTCATGAATTAACACTATCACTTGCCAAATCTATTCTTTTTCTAACATCCTTGATCACAGCCTATGAATTTTTTATTGACTTGTCACATTAGTTAACTTAAATTCTCCTATCAGTGTGAAATGGTAAGCCCTATAAGATGACATTATCCTTAAGCACAGGCTATTAAATAAATTGGTTTTCTGTTGCATGAGAAGGGAGTCACATAACAACGCTTTATCCTCTGTGTGTTCACTGCAGCATTCACGTTAATATCTAGAAAGTCCGCTTTTCTTTTATTGCTGTGTTCATAGATAGATTCCCTGTTTTCAAAAGCAGCAGAATGTGTGGGAGGAGCTGGTAAGTGGGAAAGTTGTCTGGAAAGCTGGATAGTCTAAGAGCCATTTGTTTTTTCCTTCTTTTTTTTTTAAGAAAAGAGAGAAAGAATTTAAAAATGGAAAATGAAGCATACAGCTTTAAACTGTTTCAGCCACTTGTCCTTGAGACTACTCTGGGTACTCAGTATTCATCCATTTGTTATAAAAAGCACACATCTTTCTACATCATGCCAAAGGAGTGTGATGACTGTCGGAGGAAAGGAAATTGTCATGTCCAATACAGGTTACCAAGTGAGGGTCATTGGCTTCATGCAGAAAAGAATTCAAGAGCAAGCCAGAGTAAAGTGAAAGCAAATTTATTTAGAGAGATAGAGATTCCATAGGCAGAAGAGGGACCTCCTCAGAAAGTGAGAGTGGCCCCAGGGCATGGGATTGTTGGTTTTTATGGACTGAGGAATTGCATACTGTAAAGAGTCGGAAGAATATTCTTACTATTCTAGGGAAGGGTGCAGCTCCCCAGGAACTGGGCTACTGCCCACTTTTTGATCTTCTATGGTCCACCTCGGAATTCTCATGGTGCACAAGAGACTGGTTTTGAGTATCGTAATGAAGATACAATGAGCTAAAAGTCAATGACCAGACTGTTCTCCATTCCACCTTGCATTCAGCTGGTTTCAGCCAGTTCTGTCCAGTTTTTATCACATCCTAAAGGCTGCACCCCTTCTTCATTCATCTTTATTTGTTGTGTCCCGCCTACTTACCTCCTGTCTCAACTGCAGTTCAGTTTTCTGCTCTGTCAGAATGTATAACATTCAGAAAAGCTTGTTAAGCTAATTGTGTAAAGCAAATTGACACATCACCAAGGAGAAATATAGGTCAAATACAGGCTTTGTTCCATAGGACAAATCAAAGTTGTGTAACTAAGTCAACAGTGGAAGGCTTCCACTTAAGTCCACTGTTGGCCAAGCAAATCTTGTTTGCAGGCGCCATGTCATATAATTAGAGAAGCAGGGAATTTGTGTTCAGGTACAGGTGAGGTCTAGATCCTCTTGCTCACTAGATGATGCCCTTGCCTGGGGTCCTTTATGTTCCCCATTTTCTGGTTTCTTGTCCCAAAACTTTAGTATTTGCCATGTTCCCTCCCACCACAAGATTTTTGGTCCCTGTTCCAAGAATACTGTTCTCTCTCCTTTTGCCTGTGTCTAGATATCTTCATGTGTAGTTGTGTATATGTAGGTAAGAATGTATGTGGGTTTGTGTATACATGAGACACAGTCCCAACAGTATGTTTACAGTAGCATTCTATCATACCAATATTTAATCAACAGAACTCTATTTCATTCATTCCCGCTCAAAAAAAAAAAAAAAACAAAAGAAAAGAAAAAGAGAAAAGGAGAAAGAAAAAGAGGAACTGCATCATTTACCCAGCATCCAGTATAGCATCTTTCTTTCTCAGCTTTTAAGTATATCTAAGCTTCTACTGACAAGAAAAAGGGGATAATAGCCCCAAGTACAAGAGAAATGAAAGAACATTATTGGTTGGTACCTAAGGATTTAAAGGCCTGACAACTTAAGTATGCTTTTAAGAACATTCAAAACTAATTTGGCTTGCCGTGTTAAGTTAGCTTTTGGACTTAGACATATTACATCATGGAGACTGACTATAGCTTGAAAATTTCGAACCTAAACATCTCATGAGTCCCCTGTATATTGTAAGGGTGTTTAAATGAATTTGCTTCAATAAACCTGATGTGGGGCAGATAGTTTAGAAATGAGGAATGTATAGAGCCAAGCTCTAGAGCTTTATACACGTTTTGTGGAATTGGATCTGTGATGGATTAGAATGTGTGTGGATAAAAGTCACTGGAAGCAATAAGAGGTTTAGCAGTGACAACCAATCTGCCACTCATCGAACTGACTACCTTCAGCGTGATTTATCTCCCACAGGCCACAATCACAGTCGAGTGACAGCCACTCCTTGTGAGCCTGAGTCTTGATGTATTTCCCAGCCCTCGATGGCAGGAAAGAGTATCTTTGAAAAAATCCTTTGTGTGTAATAGCACAATATGGTCACTTTGACTTGATTAATTTCATAGAATTATTTGGGTATGTGACTAAGGGTTTGAAAATATGAATTATTTTACAATACAAAATTCTGTAAGAGGTTTTATGTGCATTTGAAATACAGAACCAAGGCAAAGCACTCATTCCAAACAGTACCAGTGGTAATACACTGTGTTTTTAAACATCTTCCACTTAGAATGTCATATAAATGTTATACCTTGTCCAAATTCAAAATATCAACTGCCTTGGAAAGATCATTAGGAGACTGTATTCAGCAATGAGCCCATAAAGTTGGTGATTAGATCAGAAGAATTATTGTTACTCATCTTGAGCATAGTACAATAGCCACTCACAATCCCTCCCACAAAGCTATTTGGGGATGAAAAATAAGATTCTCCAATGCCTGTTGGAAAAAAGGATTTGCACAAAATAGTTGAAGTTGAGCTTATTTCACTAGCTCATTATTTGCCCACCCAGGCATATAGAGACTCAGTTCCTAATTAAAATGTGATTAGTATCCCATGGCTGTGTTTATTATGTACAGTATTTATTAAGCTCCACCCCTAGTAGAAACCCTGCAAGATTTAAATTTATAAGAAGATGAGCAGAAATTAGGCCAAGTAACTTATCAGTTCAGTTCAGTTCAGTCTCTCAGTCGTGTCCAACTCTGCGACCCTATGAATCTCAGCACGCCAGGCCTCCCTGTCCATCACCAACTCCCGGAGTTCACTCAGACTCACATCCATCAAGTCAGTGATGCCATCCAACCATCTCATCCTCTGTCCTCCCCTTCTCCTCCTGCCCCCAATCCCTCCCAGCATCAGAGTCTTTCCAATGAGTCAACTCTTCGCATGAGGTGGCCAAAGTACTGGAGTTTCAGCTTTAGCATCATTCCTTCCAAAGAAATCCTAGGGCTGATCTCCTTCAGAATGGACTGGTTGGATCTCCTTGCAGACCAAGGGACTCTCAAGAGTCTTCTCCAACACCACAGTTTAAAAGCATCAATTGTTCAGCGCTCAGCTTTCTTCATAGTCCAATTCTCACATCCATACATGACCACTGGAAAAACCATAGCCTTGACTAGACGGACCTTAGTCAGCAAAGTGATGTCTCTACTTTTGAATATACTATCTAGGTTGGTCATATCTTTTCTTCCAAGGAGTAAGTGTCTTTTAATTTCATGGCTGCAATCACCATCTGCAGTGATTTTGAAGCCCCCAAAATAAAGTCTGCCACTGTTTCCACTGTTTCCCCATCTATTTCCCATGAAGTGATGGGACCAGATGCCATGATCTTCATTTTCTGAATGTTGAGCCTTTGAGCCAAAATCCATAAAAACAGCCAGAGTTAAAAGAAAACCAACACTATGAGTGAAAAGATGTGCAAATACTTATCAGTTATATTTAACAGAAAAAGAAAAAGGCTAACGTGTTAATTTCAAAATACTATCATGTAAGAAATGAAGCGCCAATCTATGTTTGATACAGGATACAGGATGCTTAGGGTGCACAAGGATGATCCAGAGAGATGATATGGGCTGTGAGGTGGGAGGGGCTTCGGGATTGGGAGCTTGTGCACACCTGGGACTGATTCATGTCAATGTATGGCAAAACCAATACAGTATTGTAACGTAGAATAAAGTAAAAATAAAGTTTTTAAAAAAACAATAGTAATTCAAGGCAAACCTTTAACATAAAAGAGGAAATTTATTTTGGAAAAAGTTTGCTCTCCCATAAAGATAGTAATCCTAAATCATAATAGTCCAATTAATATGCCATTAAAATGTATCAAGTCAAGAACAAAGAGAAAAGTGAGAAACAAAATTGTCACATAGTCTGAGAATTCCTCTTTAACCATCAACAGATAGTTTGCCAAAAATTAGAAAAAAAATATTTCATAATGGAAGTAACAGATACATATAAAACACTGATCCTCAAATTAGGAAATACACCTTATTTTTCATCCTTTTCAGTTCAATTGCTGAGTCGTGTCCGACTCTTTGCGACCCCATGAATCGCAGCATGCCAGGCCTCCCTGTCCATCACCAACTCCCGGAGTTCACTCAGATTCATGTCCATCGAGTCAGTGATGCCATCCAGCCATCTCATCCTGGGTCGTCCTTTTCACACCCTTGTAAATTTTAGAAAAGAAAAATAACAAAACAATTATGTAGAAAGAAGATAGATGGAGGAAGAAATGGAAGGATGGAGGAATGACCAAGAGCAGTGGCTGAGCTCTGAAAAATGCTAATGAAGAATAAAGCTGCTAAAACAGCTAAACTTAGAAATGAGAAAGAGCATGTGATAGGTAAGAAAGAATTAATAAGCAGCACTCCATGTTCAAGTCATATGTATGAAAACCCAATTAAATATAAACTTTTGGGAAGAATATAAATGATCAATATTAATAAGAATTCCTTTTTAAATCCATAATCAAAAAACTGTGTAACCTCCTGCCCCCACAAAAAGGATTCTAAAACGAGAGTTTCACTGGTAACTTTTTTCAATTTTTTGGCAATAAATAAATTGTCATATAAGCTATTTGAAAATATAAAAGTTTTAAATCTTTCTAATTTATTTTGTTAGGCTAGTATATTCCTGAGGACAAAACCTGGCATGATTACAAAAAAAATAGTAAATATGAATCAATTTCACGATTATAGTATGAAAACCTAAATAAAATTTTAGCAAAAAAATATGAAAAGTTTAGTTTAGTTGCTCAGTCATGTCCGACTCTTTGCAACCCCATGGACTGAAGCCTACCAGGCTCCTCTGTCCGTGGGATTTTCCAGGCAAGAGTACTGGAGTGGGTTGCCATTTCCTTCTCCAGAGGATCTTCCTGACCCAGGGATTGAACCTGGGTCTCAACATTGTAGACAGATGCTTTACCATCTGAGCCACCAAGGAAGTCCTAATAAAATCTGCACATTATACTAAAAGAATAAACTTTATAAGTACTCAGTGATGGTTTCAGAAATGTGCATGCTTCATATCAATAAATATAATAAAATAGACCACTGTATCCTCAATGGACATTTATAAGACATTCAATAAAATTAATAACCAACGTAGGAAGAAATAATTGCTTCTTCTACACCTCAAAAATATGTTTAAAGGAAATGCCAGGAATCCTTTTATTTAAACCAGGAACAAGACAAAATACACACCAGTACCATTACCTTGGACTTCACTGATAGCTCATTTAGTAAAGAATCCGCCTGCAATGCAAGAGACCCTAGTTCAATTCCTGGGTCAGGTAAGATCTGCTGGAGAAGGGATAGACTACCCACTCAGGTATTCTCGGGCTTCCCTTGTCGCTCAGCTGGTAAAGAATCTGCCTGCAATGCGGGAAACCTGGGTTCGATCCCTGGATTGGGGAGATCCCCTGGAGAAGGGAAAGGCTACCCACTCCAGTATTCTGGCCTAGAGAAATCCATGGACTGTATAGTCCATGAGGTTGTGGAGAGTTGGACCTGACTGAGCGACTTTCACAAAGACCATTACCTTAAATCCATTTGGAGGTTTTCGGGCCAATACAGTCGATATGAACAAGAATAAATGTCTAATTTGTGAAATAAGGAAACAGAATTATCATTATTTGAGAACAAAATGATACTGCTGCTGCTGAGGCTGCTAAGTCACTTCAGTCATGTCTGACTTATTAGGGCTTCTCAAAAGCGAATAGTATCAACTAAAATTTTTTAAAACTAATCAGAGTTCAGTCAACTGCTGTGATACAAAATAAATTCACTAAAAGCAATAGACTTACTTATATATCAACCATAACCAATGAAAAGTATAGTGGGACAAAAATGTCCCTCCAAAGATAGATGAAAATACGTGTTAATAATTGGCACAAGTACAAAAGGACTAAATAAAGGCAGCTACAGTACTTTCTTAGGATGAATGGGTGGACGTGGAGAAAGACAGGGAAGGAATAATAAAAAACATCAGCGCTCCTAGATGAAATATAAGAGCTATATATCGTAAGGCATTTCATTTTTCTTAGATTTGTCCATGGTTCCAAAATGACTATCAGTCAGATTCCACTTGGGACAATTCTGAGGTAAAGAAAAGAAAAGTGTTCTGAAAGAAGAGTAATGACAATTTGTCAGCAATTCCCAGGTTGTTTTCTGGAAGATATTTGTTCAGGTATGAATTGCTGAATAGGATTGGAATTATACATACAGTTGCATCATTGAATCATCTGCACTCAGAATTCCAACTCTTGTAACCTGTTTCATTCTCCTATGAACTGTTGTTTATCTTTCTTTGCCTCATCTATAAAACTTTTGTCTACTCATCTATAAAACTAACATGATAATAGTACTTATATCTAAGGTATGCATGAAATACTTAGTCCAACTTGTTTAGCTCTTGCTGCTGCTGCTGCTGTTGTGGTTACTACAACTAGCAGTGCTGGTAGGATTGTTTCTAAAGTATTCTCTAGGAAAACTGCAACAATTTACAGCTCCATCAGCAGAGCAGGAGGGTGCCTGTTTCCCCAGTCTTTTCCACATTTTTCCCTTGATGTTTTTAAATTTAAAAATTCCCAAGCAGATGGTTGAGAAGTGTTATCTCTTTATGAACAGTTTCTCACTTCTCAGAATAAACAGTAAAATGGAGAATCTTTCCATTTTGCTTATTAGTAACTTGGATACTTAAGGAAGATTCAGAATTATAAGCGACTCCTCCAAATCAAGAAAATTCAGGGCTTAATACTGACTTATGAAATGCATGAAACTTCTGCAGAAAACAAAAAAAAAATTACCTAATTTCTAGCTCAAGAAATTTACAAAAGCCCAGCTGCCTGAATTATTACACAGAAGAATATTCAAAAAATTATTTTAAATAGCAATAGAGAATGACTTCCCCAGATTGCCAAAGCAAAACACGTTGCTTCAAGACAACCATCAGCTAGATAAGACCTATTTTATTTCTGTTAGAAACGAAGTAATGATGTTGATATTTGCATATAATAGATTTTTAATCTCAGGTATTTTTTGTGTCCCTCAGACGGTGTTCTCCTTAGGTCACAGCAGGAAATCTCTCACTTACACACAAATTCACAGTATGTACTGGCCATTTCCTGTTCCTCTTCCATACACCTTGCAGATTTGTATCCTCTGTTCATTTCTTCCACTAGAAGTCAGGTCTTTTGTTTTACAGATTTACAGTAGGTCTTTATATGTCAGACTCTTAATTATATCTTAGTGTGATTCACTGGAAATGTCTTCTTTTAGTATGTCACTGTTGTGTTAAACTTGTCTATTATTATATCGCTCAGAATAAAACTCTTCATGTAGTCAAAAAAATCTGTATTGTTCTTTTCCTAACAGTTCTTATAACTTTTATTGGATTGAACGGAATATTCAAACTGTAGCAATTTGAAGAGGAATATGAAAAATTTAAAACTAGTATTCATAGAGAGTTATGTAAGAAGATTTGGGGACGTTAGGCTAATGCTGTGGGAGAGAAACTTTGGGAGATATGCAGATATTTACAGAATATTTCAAGGAGATTTTGTTATGAATTTCATATTGTTTCCCACATAACTTCTATAAAATATCACCACTCCAATTTTTAGGAATTGAATTTTTCTCAGAGGTGGGGGTGTCTGTTGTTTATTGTTGATCTTAGGACATATTAAGATTCCACCATTGGACCCATCCTCCAGTTAGCCAGTTGAAAACTATAAGCTACCACCAAAGAGATACTAATGTGTATGTTTGTGTATCTACAAATATGTTTGTATATATCCTAGCATATGAAAATCTAAATGCAGCTATGTACAGATACTTTTTAAAAATCTCTAAAGGAAGTTCTGAGTCAGTAATAATTCATTCAGTATTGCTTATAATTCTTTCAGATCCGCCATTGTAAATAACAGGTGTTTGCTTGTATCTGTGATTTGCAAATTTAAAATATCTCATTTCTGGAGGTGGAAGAACGAACTAGCAGTTTGTAATTTTGGCTTTATTTTTGGGGTGAGGCAAAGGTTCATGAATACATTCTGAAAAAGAAAACCTGTCAAAAATAGGCTTAAATCTAACAAATCCAATAAATGAACAAATCAGTCAAACCAAATGAGGAGGTAAATGGTATCTGCTAATCATAGCATTATCTTTTATTCATGATGACTTATTATTTTAAAAGCTTTGTTAGGAAATAATTCTCATAATTCAACTATTTAAAGTGTACCAGTAAACAGCTTTGGTATGTTTCAAAGAGATCTCCCTCTATCATCATCAACTTTAGAGTGTCCTAACAACCCTTGGCATCCTATAATCTTTACTATCTCCATGCTCCTGCTGCTGCTGCTGCTGCTAAGTCACTTCAGTTGTGTCTGACTCTGTGCGACCCCATAGATGGCAGCCCACCAGGCTCTATTGTCTCTGGGATTCTCCAGACAAGAACACTGGAGTGGGTTGCCATTTCCTTCTCCAGTACCTGAAAGTGAAAAGTGAAAGGAAAGTTGCTCAGTCGTGTCCAACTCTTCGGGACCCCATGGACTGCAGCCCACCAGGCTCCTCCATTCATGGGACTTTCCAGGCAAAAAGAGTACTGGAGAGGGTTGCCATTGCTTTTTGCTTTCTGTCTCCATAGTTTTGCCTTTTCCAGAATGTCCTATAGTTGGAATCACGTGGCATATAGTCATTTTGGATTGGCTTACTTCACTTAGTACTGTACATTTTTATTTCCTCCATATCTTTTAGTGGCTTAAGAGGTGGCTTTTTGTGTGTGTGTGTAGTGCATCCACTCACCTCCTGAAGGCCCCCTTGGTTATTTCCAAGTTTTTGACATTATGAATAGAGCTGTGTGCAGGTTTTATATGGACATAAGTTTTCAATCTGGTTAAACATCAAGGAGTAAGATTTCTAGGTCCTTTCTGTTGTTCTTCAGTCACTCAGTCGTGTCCAGCTCTTTGCAGCCCCATGGACTGCAGCAGGCCAGGCTTCGCTGTCCTTTACTATCTCCCGAAGCTTGCTCAAACTCTTGTCCATTAAGTCTATGATGCCATCCATCTCCTCTGTTGTCCCTTTCTCTTCTTGCCCTCAATATTTCCCAGCGTCAGGGTCTTTTCCAAAGAGTTGGCTCTTTGCATCAAGTGACCAAAGTATTGGAGCTTCAGCTTCAGCATCAGTCATTCCAGTGAATATTTAGGGTTGATTTCCTTTAGGATTGACTGGTTGATCTCCAGGGGAGATCTCCAGGGAAATCTCAAGAGTCTTCCAGCACCACAATTCTAAAGCATCAATTCTTCAGCACTCAGCCTCCTTTATGGTCCAGCTCTCACACCTCTGCATGACTGCTGGGAAAACCATAGCTTTGACTAGACAGACCTTTGTCAGCAAAATTGTGTCTCTGCTTTTTAATACACTGTGTAGGTTTCTCATAACCTTTCTTCCAGGAAGTAAGTGTCTTTTAATTTCATGGCTGCAGTCAATATTAACAGTGATTTTGGAGCCCAGGGAAATAAATCTGTCACTGTTTCCACTTTTCCCCCACTTATCTCCCATGAAGTGATGAGATCTGATGCCATGATCTTAGTTTTTAAATGTTGAGTTTTAAGCCAGCTTTTTCACTTTCCTCTTTCACTTTCATCAAGAAGTCTTTGGTTGATGAAAAATTCCTCTTTGATTTCTGTCAGAAGGATGGCGTCATCTGCTTATCTGAGGTTATTGGTAGTTCCTCCTGGCAATCTTGATTCCAGCTTGTGCTTCATCCAGCCTGGAATTTTGCCTGATGTAGTCTGCATGTAAGTTAAATAAGCAGGCTGATAATATACAGCCTTGACGTACTCCTTTCCCAATTTGGAACCAGCCCATTGTTCCATGTCAGGTTCTAGCTGTTGCTTCTTGACTTGCATACAGATTTCTCAGGAATCAGGTATGATGGTGTGGTATTTCCATCTCCTGAAAAATTTCCCATAGTTTGTTGTGATCCACACAGTCCAAGGTTTTAGCATAGTCAATGAAGCAGGTGTTTATTCTGGAACTCTCTTGTTTTTTCTATGATCCTACATATGGCAAGAATATGTTTAGTTTAACATTCCTCCTAGCAGTGAATTGTTATTTTTAAAAATCTATTAGATCAATTGAGAATATTTTACTTATTTATTTTCTGATGTTCTTCTTTTCTTATTTAGGCCTGTGTTTCTGGCCTTGATGATTTTTGTACTCTCTGGAGAGAGACCTGTGGTTTGATTTCAGATATAAATCTGGGAAATTCTTCATCACCACTGTTTCACATGTTATTTCTGTTCCTTATTTTCCTTCTTCTCCTTCTGTTACCACCATTATACAGTTCTTAAGTATTTTCTTCTTTATTTTCAGTTGTTTCATCTTTTAAGTTTTGGAACATTTGATTGTCACACACACACACTTTATCCTCAAGCTTAGAGATTGTTTTCTCAGCCATGTTTAGACTACTAATGAGCCCATCAAAGTCATTACTTATCTCTTTACAGTATTTTTGATCACTAGCTTTCTTTTAAGGAGACTTTCTTCTCTACAGATCCTTGAGAAAACAGATGCCTTGTCTTATACTGCTTCCTATAGATAATAGGAACTTGCCCTTCAACTTACACATTTCTTTTTAGTTTTTTTTTTTTTTTCAGAATCTCCATTCCTCTGCTTACATTATCCATTTTTTGCATACTACCTATTTTTTTCCATTAAATACCTTAGCATATTAATCATAGTTCTTTAAAATTTCTGGTCTGATAATTCATGCCATGTCTGATGCCTGTTCTGATGTGTATTCGACCTCTTAATACTGTGTTTTTGCATTTTAATATGCTTTGTAAGTTTTCTCTTGAAACCCATGAATGATGTACTGGCTGAAAGAAGTGCAGTGAATAGGGCTTTACAAATATAGTGGGAAAGTATGGGAGTGAGAAGGGAGTATTCTCTAGTTATGTGTCTTGGTCCCATTGTTGTGGTGAACCTGTCCTCCTGAATTAGCAGCTTCACCAGTTCCCTGTCTCCTCCTCAGCCCTTTGGTGAGACAGGATGGACTGCAGCTGTGTGGTTCCTTTCCCCCATGTGGGAAGCTAGATTTGGGTATTTTTCTTAGAAAGAGGTGGTGGTGGTGTGTTGCTCTCATGTGTGACTCTGTGCGATCCCATGTACAAGATTTACTAGGCTATTACAAAACCCCAGCAGGTTGGGCTCTGGTACAATAGTTTCTTCTGAAGGCAAAATTTGTTTTTAAAAAGAATATAGGGCTGTGGCTTGTTGCAGAATGGTTCATTTTACCTCCTCCTCCCAGAAGTATGAGAAGATCTTTAATCATTATTCACTAAGATGAGCCAGTTGAGTTCCTGGCGGTAAAACTCAGAAAAGTGTGGGGAACCACCTATGTCCTGGGTTCCCAGGAGTGTTAGCGCTTAGACTTGTTCTGCTGACCCTCCAGAAATTCATCAGTCACAGTTCAGATTTCTCTACTCCAGTACTGGCTTCCAGGGAAAATTCTGCTGTTGGATTTCTGCTCCAGTAAGTTGTGGTTCTCTGTATTTACCTGTTGTCTCTCCATCTTAGAGGTAGTGGTTTTATTCTGTGACCTCACTTCTCTGTCAGATTTAAGAGGAGTTGCTTAGCTTTTTACTTGTCAGAACAGAGTGATGACTGCTAAACTGTTTATACACCAGTTGAAAATCAGAAGTCAGGGTGATTGGTCTGTTTTTAATTAGGTTATTTGACTTTTTATTATTGAGTTGTAATTGTCCATAGGGGCTTGGATTTTAATGTCTCAATTTCAGAAAGAAAATTACTCTACTTTACAAGGCATAATATTTAATTATACCATATAGTTGATCTGGACATGAAAAAGAAAGTGAAGAATAAATGGCTCATTTGGGGCAATTGAAAATTTTAGACACAAACCCCAGGAATTTTAGCTATTTTTTATTACAGTAAATACTCTAATTTTGAAAACCATTTATTAATACTTACTTCAAAATTTTAGATGATGCTTTTACTAGAAAAATAGTCTAATGATAATATTTGACGCCCAACCTTCTGTCTTTGATAGCTTACAGTGAATGATGTTGGATTCATGATCTCCGAAGAAGAAGATTTAGCTTCAGGATCACTCAAGAGCTTTTGTGTAGCAGAGTTTTATTAAAGTAAGAAAAGGGGCAGAGAAAGCTTCTTACATAAACATCAAAAGGGAGATGGAGAGTGCCCCCCTCACTAGTGTTATCAAGGGTGTTATATACTTTTTAATTGGTTATTACAATAGATCAAAAGAATGTCTCAAGGTTGTAACGACTTTACTAGACCCACTCCCATAATATACATTTTAAGATAACAGGATTAGTCAGAAGGTTTTCAAGAAGGAGAAACTGTTCTCAAGCAAGATATATTGTTGTTATATAATCCTTAGTACAGTTTAAATGGAGTTTTTCATTGCATAATCATCAGTTATGGAAAATATTTTATATGACTAATTTATGTAACATTTTAAAACATTTTATGTGACTAAGACTAAGGAATGTAGAGAGAAAAAAAAGACATTTGTCCTTTCCTCCTCCTTGAGACCTCCTTGGGGGCCCTGGACTTCTTATCAACCTACCTAGGAATTGACTCTCTCAGTCTCTCACCTTTTTGTCATATTTTTAAATAAGACTTTGAGATTTTAGAGAAGGAAATGACAACCCACTCCAGTACTCTTGCCTGGAAAATCCTATGGATGGAGAAGCATGGTAGGCTACAGTCCATGGGACTGCAAAGAGTCGGACACAACTGAGCGACTTCATTTTCACTTTTCTTTCACTTTGAGATTTTAAAAATCTATATTTCTGGAGTATCAGGAAAACTGTTGGAATATTTTGGTCTGAAGTCATAATAAAGCTAGCATGAGCACTTTGTGAACAACTCTCCTAGGAGAGAGTAAATTTTATTCTCTCTGACTGTGGGTATCTTTTCTCTGGCTTATCACACAGGCTACTGACATGAAAGGACATCTAGATCAGGGTTGTTGGAGTTTTTACATCTATTTTGGTTTCTTGGCACAGTCAGCTTCAAACAACCCTGCAAGGATGAATTCTGATAAACAAAGACTACAAACTCACCATACTCCCTCTCTTAGAACTGCTGATGGGAGGAAGCCAAGGAAAAGACAGAAAGTAAGAGGACCATTTTGTATAGTCTTTGTAGGTCACCTACCCTCAAAAGAGGCAGTATGGCAGCTACAGAATGGATCTGAAGGGACCTGGCTCATGGTGTTTTCCAAAAATGGCTACACAAGCACATGTTGCCCAACTTGCTCTTCTTTTACTATGACTTTGACACTGTTTCTCATCAAGTGGTGAAATGAATGCCTCTCCTCTTAAACCCAGGTAGACCTTTGTGGCTGCCTTAACTGATAAAGAAAAAATAGGAGTGAAGCTCTATGATTGCTGAGGCTAGCTCATAAAAATGCATGCACTTCCACCTTGTTGTATTGGTACAGTTTTGCTTGGAATCCAGCCAGCATAATATGAGGAAGTACAAACACGTAGACAGAGAGGTCTACCTTAAGAGCATGGCCGGGCTTCTATTCACTAGCCAACACCACTCAACAGTCATGTAAGCTGGTCTGCCTGTCCCCATTCAAGCTCCCCCAGCTGATAAGGTTTACAGCTGAGCTGAGCTGATGATCTCTGCTCACATTACACATTGTTGAGTGGTGTAAATGATCATCACTTTTTAAGCCACTGAATTTTGGGAGTAATTTATTACACACCAAAAGTAATTGGAACTAGGAAGTGAACGCAAGATATTTGGGGGGACTTATGCCCGCGTTGGGGGGGATGTTACACACCAAAAGTAATTGGAACTAGGAAGTGAACGCAAGTATTTGGCACAAATTGCTTGCTCAAGTTTCCATGAAACAGTGGCTTTTTGTACCTTTGTATCAATGGAGTTCATTTTTATGTGCTAACTTTATAATTCTACAAGGGACAGATCTACTCCGAGTATATTTTAACCCTCTCATATCAGGGTAAAAACAACAAAAAGAAAAAGGCATTGATCTGTGAGATGCGATTGCTACTCAAGATATGCTCTTAGATATTGTGACTTGAAACACCTTCATTCTTTGTCAGAATTGTCACATCAGTTCAGAGTAATCTTAGGGTGATTCATATTGACTGTTTCTGTAGACACCTATCACTGTGTTGAATAATTTAAATGACTATTGTTTTTTAAATGACAACAATTACATCAGTGCAATCTAATGGCAAGGAAATGAGCCTTGTGCTTGACCTATAGTACCTGTTTCACAAATATTACTTTCTCACTCATCCTCCAGAAGGAAAATATGTACCTTAGTACTTTCCTCTGCTTATAAATCCAGCACTAAACAACCTAACTTGAGGATTATTTTATGCATTTATTGACTATAGTGCTTTAAACCTAGGGAGAAGATGTTGGTGACTGTCTTGAACCTTTTAGTTCCAGGAGGAGTGAAGATGAAGCATATGAAATCTCAGGAGTTTAATGAGTTTTGATACTAGCTGATAATTAGAATTAACTAAAAGCTCTCCATTTCTCGTCCATCCTAATTTAACTGTTCTGGGATGTAGCTTCATGAGTTCTGGTATGTTTATAAAGACTGTCCGGGTGAATTTATTGTACGGCCAGTGTTGAGAACTACTGGCTTAATGATCTGAGTAGCCAAGTGTTTTGCAAAGCACAGATAAGGTACCCAACAGGCAACATTAAACAAAGCAGAATAAGATCCATGTTGTCTTCAATTTTGTTTCAATCATTTAGGTTAAATCAACGAGAGTAATTCAGTATGGTGTTAGGTTTGTCATGAATGATTTTCCAATTCTTGTTAATCTGCCTTTTTAATTAAAAGAGCAAAGGTCACATTCTCAGAGACTTTGAAAATATACAGCTAGTGTCCATTTACATTATTGTGGACCATGTCTGTTTGCATTATTTTCTCTTTCTACCCTTTTCATTTTATCAGTTAACTATTATTTTGGTCAGCAGTGTTCCATGTTAGATAAAAGTACACACATTTCTGTGTTGACTTCTATATAATTTAAGTTTAAGAAAGTTAAATAGTTTAAGAAAAATTAAGTAAATAATAGAGCATTTTGTCCTGAGATGTGGCTTACCAAAAATACAGAGGTGTCCTTCTAATGACTGAAGTTTAGGAAGCATTGAGGGAACAGTCACTTTGAGAACAGACACTAGGGATTGTGAGATCACCAGCTTCCAGTAAGATACTCCATGAACACTACCCTGACCAGGAAAAAAAAATCCCCAGGTCGTTAATATGAGCTTGATGTTGAAATAGAAGCTGATACCTCTAAGGTAACTTGGATATAGGATACAATTAAATATATGTCCGAAGTGTCTTTGACCAAGCTTTTATCTTCTATATGTCACTCTTGCAATAGTTATGATAGGAGTAGCTGATATCTAAATCCTGTAAAGGATCAGTTCAGTTCAGTCACTCAGTTGTGTCCAACTCTTTGTTTCTCCATGGACTGCAGCATGCCAGGCCTCTCTGTCTATCACCAAACTTATACTCAAAAGTTTACTTTTGGGTTTACTCGAACTCATGTCCATTGAGTTGGTGATGCCATCTAACCATCTCATCCTCCGTCATCCCTTTCTCCTCCCTCCTTCAATCTTTCCCAGCATCAGGGTCTTTTCAAATGAGTCAGTTCTTTGCATGAGGTGGCCGTGGCCAAAGTACTGGAATTTCAGCTTCAACATCAATCCTTCCAATGAGTTTGGAATTCAGGACTGATTTCCTTTAGAATGGACTGGTTTGATCTCTTTGCAGTCCAAGGGACTCTCAAGAGTCTTCTCCAACACCATAGTTCAAAATTATGAATTCTTTGGTGCTCAGCTTTCTTTATAGTCCAGCACTCACATCCATGCATGACTACTGGAAAAACCATAATTTTGACTAGATAGACCATTGTTGTCAAAGTAATGTCTTTACTTTTAATATGCTGTCTAGATTGGTCATAACTTTTCTTCCAAGGAGCAAGCATCTTTTAATTTTATGGCTGCAGTCACCATCTGCAGTGATTTTGGAGCCCAGTCTGTCAATGTTTCCACTGTTTCCCCATTTATTTGCAATGAAGTGATAGGACCAGATGCCATGATCTTAGTTTTCTGAATGTTTGCTTTTAAGCTAACTTTTTCACTCTCCTCTTTCACTTTCATCAAGAGGCTCTTTAGTTCTTCTTCACTTCCTGCCATAGGGTGGTGTCATCTGCATGTCTGAGGTTATTGATATTTCTCCTGGCAGTCTTGACTTCAGCTTGTGCTTCATCCAGTCCAACATTTCTCATGATGTACTCTGCATTTAAGTTAAATAAGCAGGGTAACAATATACAGCCTTGACATACTCCTTTCAAATTTGGAACCAGTCTGTTTTCCCATGCCCAGTTCTAACTGTTGCTTCTTGACCTGCATCTAGGTTTCTCAGGAGGCAGATAAGATAGTCTGGTATTCCCATCTCTTTAAGAACTTTCCACAGTTTGTTTTGTTCCATACAGTCAAAGGCTTTGGCATAGTCAATAAAGCAGAAATAGATGTTTTTCTGGAACTCTATTGGTTTTTCAATGTCCCAACAGATGTTGGCAATTTGATCTCTGGTTCTCTTGCCCTTTCTAAATCCAGCATGAACATCTGGGAGTTCACAGTTTACATACTGTTGAAGCCTGGCTTGGAAAATTTTGAGCATTGCTGTGTTAGTGTGTGAGATGAGTGCAATTGTGCGTAGTTTGAGGATTCTTTGGCATTGCATCTTTGGGATTGGAATGAAAACTGATCTTTTCAGCAGGCCTATGGCCACTGCTGAATTTTCCAGATTTACTGGCATATTGAGTGCAGCACTTTCACAGCATCATCTTTCAGGATTTGAAATAGCTCAACTGGAATTCCATCACCTCCACTAGCTTTGTTTGTAGTGATGCTTCCTAAGCCCCCTTGACTTCATATTCTAAGTCTGGCTCTAGGTGAGTAATCACAGCATCATGATTATCTGGGTCATGAAGACCTTTTAGTACCATTCTTCTGTGTATTCTTACCACCTCTTCTTAATATCTTCTGCTTCTGTTAGGTCGATACCATTTATGTCCTCTATTGAGCCCATCTTTGCTTGAAATTTTCCCTTGGTATCTCTAATTTTCTTGTTTCTGTTGTTTTCCTCCATTTCTTTGCATTGATCACTGAGGAAGGCTTTCTTATCTCTCCTTGCTATTGATTGGAACTCTGCATTCAAATGGGCATATCTTTCCTTTTCTCCTTTGCCTTTTACTTCTCCTCTTTTCATAGCTATTTGTAAGGCTTCCTCAGACAACCATTTTGCTTTTTTGCATTACTTTTTCTTGGGGATGGTCTTGATCACTACCTCCTGTACAATGTCATGAACTTCCGTCCATAGTTCTTTAGGCACTGTGTCTATCAGATCTAATACTTTGAATCTATAAAGGATCATTTATTCCAATTTATTGGTACCAAAGAAAGTCAAAAGTTTTTGATGTGAACCAATTGCTTATTACTGCCCCAGATATGACATCTATAGATAGCTTGGCATCAAAGTTTCAGATGAAACTGTTAATGAATCAGATAAACTAATACTATTTCCAGTGTTAGGGCCTGTCTTCATCTTGCAGTGGTTGCCAGTTATTTCTGTTCCTTGGGTGAGCTGTGTCCATCTGTGAAAGAGGTGGCTGTGTCACAGCCGTTTGGGGTGTGTTGCGGGGACTTAACTTGGTTGGTCAGAAATACAGAGGTTGCTCAACATCCGCTACCAATTCCCTCAGGGACCTTCACAGAGAAAACCACCACTCAGGTTTCAGAAGTAAGCTATTGGTTACACTCTTGCAAGGTTTCTGTGTGTGATTCACATGCAATGTCAGGGCTTGGAAGACAACGCCGTTGCTGGGATGAATGATTAATATTGGAGTCTGTACAATAACAGGCTGTATAAAAGTGATTTTAGAAAGAGAAGAAATTCTATTCTACCTTGCCTTCCAAATTGTTTTCAAAGTACCCTTTTTCCTGCTTAAACTGGCAAATTATGCTTCTTGGCAGCCCAGCAGCAGCATTTATATCAAGAGTGCTTACTAGAGAATTAGTTTTTGCTGAAAATTTGTTTTGTTGAAAGTTCATGTTATATTTGCAGGGTTCAAGAGGTTTTCCAAGTTCCAAGGTTTATTTTATACTTTGACTTTTAGCATGCTGTATATCTCACAATGTACTTTCAGCCTACCTGTATTTAGTGATGAGCTGTCTGCTTCCTTATCTTCACCTGGTGTGGGTTATTATGTAGTGTTTTTCTTTCAATACAGAGTAGTTTTTAAATTATATCAGAAATCTCATTACCATCATCACCTAAGAAAATATATGGGAAAATTAACAAACTTCTCTTCTAACTCATCTCATGCACTCTGGACTTTTCCTTAGCATTTATTTCAAAGGTGATTTGGCTTATAAATCCATTTACTGTTAATACATGTAACATGTTCTGTAAATATGATCTTTACTTGGAGAAATCTATGTAATTAGATGAACAAATAATTAGATAAGTAAGTAGTTCTTAATTACTTAGCAAAGCTCTTTGAGTTTCTCCAAGTATAATAAAAAATGTACTGTCATTAAGACATGAGTATGAACCTGAAATCAGCTATAGCAAAATTAAATGGAGCTTTTGGTAGTGAGGGAGGCTTATTCATTTGGATTTGTGAATTGATTATCCCTCTGACATACCTTACCCCTCACACTCTCAAAGTAGACTATTTTCTCACCTGTCTTGGAGTCTCTGCATATGTGTAAGTCTCTTTTATAGACCATTTTTTTCTAACCCTCTTTTGCTGGATAGCTTCTGTTCCTATTGCAGATATTAACTATCAATATATTGAGACTCCAGAAACTCATAGATTTGTCTGCATGCTTTGACCTTGCATTACACTGTACTTTTACATTGATTTGTAGTAGTCATTTGACTAATGGCCTTCTTTCAGCTGTAAGCTCCATGAACATAAGGACTGTTTTGTTTTGTTTTGTTTTCCTTCACCGTTGTATCCCCAGTGACTGAAGTATAGCCAGTGTTTAATGAATGTTTTTTTGAATCAATGATCATATTTAAAAAGATAGTGCTTTTTAGAAAGAGCTAAAATGCATATGACTTAGGGAAATGTCTCCCTCATCTTAAAACCCTGTTTAACATGTAGGAACAGGGCTTTTCTATTACTGAAAAGCTCCATTTTTAAGTAAAGCTATGATCAGCAGCGTAGAAAAAGGACTTACTTTCTGAAAGACTGAAATTATACTGCTGCAGTTTGAGGGCGATAGGGAAATGAAGATTTGCTTCTGTGTTGTTCTAATTCTGGTCCATTCTATTTGAGGTGGGGGAAGGGAAATTTAGGAAAATTGTATACAGAAAGACTAAAACACTAATTTAAGAGATATTGAAATAGAAGCTATTTTTATTCAAAGAGTTATTGTGCTCCTAAGAATTTATTTAAAGAGTATTAATGTTTGTAATGTTTGTAAGTTTCTTTATGTGAATTATGTTTACACTCAAGGGATTACAAGCTTGTTTCTAAATATTTCTAAATAATAGATGTAATTTTACTGATGACTATATTGCAAAATAATCTATCAAGTGCTATTATACTATGAATAGACTAAGTCTACTTGGATTTTTTTTTTTACATTCTTCTCCTATTAGCTTTATTGTAATCAGTAATTAATTGCGTGTATTTTAACCATTGACAGTGAAAACTAATGAAGACAAGATTGGTTTGTTCAAAGTGAAACTTCCTTTTGGAATTCCCTTGTCCTTTTTATCTTTTTTTTTTTTTTTAATGTCTGGGAATAGTCATTTTCATTTTAATAAGAAAGTATCAGATGGTCTAATTAATAGTATTTTTCTTATTATTAAGCATTTTATTCTTGTGAAAGAAATTGAAGTTTAGAATTACAGCCATGTTTTTTGACCATTTCAACTATGGTCCTATTTACAGTGGTGTTTTTAGAGCCATAGTTACACATTAGAATAACTGCATCTTGAGAGCTATTATGTTCTCCCCCAAAATACACAAGCTATAAATGTATAGCCATTTTCACAAAATGAACCCAGTCAAGTAAACAACAGTGAAATCCAGAAGCAATGGAACCGCTATTCCAGAAGTCTTAGTGATGGCTTCATTGCAGTACTAAATATCCCACCAAAGATAGTCACAATCCAGATTTATAATATGATAGGTCAGTATAATTTTACTCTTTTCTATCTGATTTATATCTTTTATTTATGTTGAGACTTGACTGTGCATTATCTGTGTAGTTATAGTTCATTGATTTTCATGGTCTATTAGTATTTCATTAAATGAATATTTCACTGCTTATTAAGCTGCTTTATTGTGATGGACGTTAGATTGTTTTCATCCTTTAGCTATTACGGCTAGTAGTACCACAGACGTTCTTATAAATGTCTTTGGTGAGCATATGCACACATATCTGTAAAGTATGTAATAGGGGTGAAATTGCCGGATTGTAGATTATGCTTATATCCTGCCTTAGTAGATATTTTTAAACAGAGTTCCAGAGTAATTGCACCAGTCTGCACTCCCATAAATAATAATAAGAGTTCCAGTTGCTCCCCATCCTTGGTGGGACTGGAAATTTCTTTCCTCTTTCATTCTGAGGTTGTGTATATATGGTATGTGCCATGCGATTTATTGAACCTTTATTAAATAAACTTCCATAAATTTGTAAACATAACTTTTTTCATACACACACAAACACATAAAACCATGACTTAGGTTTCTATCCTAGAGAGCAGAGGTTATATATAATGCATTTCTCTAACCTCAAGTGAATCATATATGGCAAGCATTTAACGAAATTTTGTTAAGATCAGTATGATGCTAAGGTTGAAACTCCAGAACTTTGGCCACCTCATGCGAAGAGTTGACTCATTGGAAAAGACTCTGATGCTGGGAGGGATTGGGGGCAGGAGGAAAAGGGAATGAGAGAGGATGAGATGGCTGGATGGCATCACCAACTCGATGGACGTGAGTTTGAGTGAACTCCAGGAGATGGTAATGGACAGGGAGGCCTGGCGTGCTGTGATTCATGGGGTCGCAAAGAGTTGGACACAACTGAGTGACTGAACTGAACTGAACTGAACTGATTCTTTATATTGCTTCATTAAAAGACAACAAATAGGGTGAGAGAGAAAAAGTGCTAGAAGAGGAATAATATAAATTTAGTCTACTGAGAAAGACAAAAATTAAGGACAGGATCCTTCTTAGTTTTTGTTGCATTTTATTTTTCATTAATGTATTCATCCATTCAATTTCACATTGGTACTGAAAGAAAAACTCAATTGTTCCTTGTCTACATGTTCATTGCTCTCAGTGTAAAAAATAATTAAGTTATATTTCTCTTGATCGTGAGCCTAGCTTTATTTTTCAGGAAGATGGTTTGGGTATTACATAAACTAGCTAAGCTATGTCTCTCTTCACCCATCAGTACCAAAATGAACAGAAATGATAAACCCAGCATCAGTCTTTTTTTTTTTTTTACTTCTTCAAGAAACAAAACCAGCTTATATGCCTAGAAACTGTATTCATGAATCTACGGACATTAAGAAAATCCTGCTTTCAGCCCCTTTTACCCAACTGCTTTCAAAATAAGCAAATAAACACAGGAAATAATAACAGCTTACCCTAATGCCTTAGTGGAATTTAATCGTTTAACAGTTCTTACTTCACTGAAAATAAGAGATTTCTATAGAAATGATAATCAACCTCCTGTGAGGATATAGAGCTCATAAAACTTGAGAGTTTCTAAAGGTCAGCAAGCATTGAAGTTTTGTCCTAGGGATAAATTTCTAAATAACCCTGAGGAGAAAGAGAGAGAGAGGGAGAGAAAGGAAAAAGTTTAACTTGATGAAAGTAAAATGTGCAAACCTAACAGTTTCTGGATTATTATTTAATTACAGCCATCAATCACCTCACATCTGTCTGTTCCCAGTACTCAAGAAAATCATGCTAAAGCCATACTGTTCAAACCATCAGAGAATGTATAGACCATTAAGAGTCCTGAGGATTTGAAGCAATATTTAAGAAATCACCCTAGAGAAGATCTTGGGAAATTACCTAAAAACAAGAGAGTTGAATCCATGTTTCAACAAATACTAGGAAAACCCAAAAATAAAATTACCCTTTTAATGTAAAAGACAAACCACTCATCGCTTCTTTATCTGTACAGTTTAGAGATTTTCCGAGTAAGTGATCCTTTTCAAAAGGCTTTGCTTTCCAAATCATTTTATTTCAATCCATACTTTTACTAATGCATGAAACTGGCCTGCAGTTAGTCATTTTATGAACATGATTTTACATTCTTTTAAAATGAAGACTATTTGAAGTTGAGCTTTTAGAAATACACTTGCTTCATTAATTGGCACTGGGAAACGCCAGCCAGTGTCTTTATGGGCAGCTATTATTTTTGGTTTAAAATGTTTAATTTCTTCTTACTGAGGGGTTCATACTGACTGTCCCTAAATTCTGTAGCAAAAGAATTAAACAGCATTACGCTTTTAAGCTTCAAAGAGCTCAGAAAAGTGTCTCCACCGTGGTAATCCCCTTGTCGTGCTGCATTTATCTCCCACCAGATACCTAAATGCTTCCCTCTTCTTCTCAGGCAGATAATTGCAGAGAGGCTGGAACAAGAGAAAAGAGTTGAGCTGGTGCTGAGCAGTGGATATAAAAAGAAGTGTCACCCTAGTGGAAGTAAATAGACTCTGAGACTGTAATCTCTACCCTTATTTATCTGTGAAACCATAAATGCTCAGGGGAAAGCTTGTCATTTATTTAGCTACAGAAACCTATGTCTGTAGTCATGTATGGTTTTTAACTAGTTTTTATTTCCATACTTTCCATTGGAGCAATCTTCTGTTTTGTGACCACCTAGATCTTCTCTCTCAAATATGGATTTTGTCCCAATGGCGTTTTTGAATATGGCCTTTAAGATTCTCTGTGTTATCTGAATAATAATATGTTCATTACCTGTGTTTTCCAACAGAGTTCATCAGGTGATTTAATGATCAGAAACATTCAGTTGAAGCACAGTGGAAAATATGTTTGTATGGTGCAGACAGGGGTGGACAGCGTTTCATCTGCCGCTGACCTCATAGTAAGAGGTAAGCATTAATGGCTCAGTGTTTTGTTTTGTTTTGTTTTTAAGCATGTTAACTGAGCCTTACTTGCTGAAGAAAACCATGATGAGATAGCAATGCTATGCTAAGTCGCTTCAGTCGTGTCTGACTCTATGCAACCCTGTGGACAGCAGCCCACCAGGCTCCTCTGTCCACAAGATTCTGTAAGCAAGAATACTGGAGTGGGTTGCCATTTCCTTCTCCAGAGATAGCAATATGAGCATGCAAGTTATAATATTGATTTGATCCCCACCCCACCCAAACAGACCAGAAGATGTGCCAATGAGGACTGATGCTAATTCAAAGAAATAAAAATCTCAATTCTGTCATTCCAATAGCTCTCACAGTAATAAGTATTCCACAGCTGCTGCCAGATGTGTTTTTGAACATGTCATTAATTCAGTGATAGTATTTAATGTGAAAGAGAATAGTGATAGACTCTGTGTGTGTGTGTATACTTCCAAAAAAACAGAATCATCCAGAATGCCTAAGAAAATTTGCTATTGTCCAAAGTACTGATTTGCTACTGGGCTGAAAAATGACCCAGAGTGCACTGTAGAATAAAACAGCTCTAGATAACAAACTGGAAACTACAGAGATGTCCCAGGAGGTTTAAAAAAAAAGCTTCACGCAAAAGTGAAGGTTATTGAATTTGGAAAGGTACAGGAATCCTGCCAGAGGACTCAAAAAGCAGATGTCATTTGCAGTCGTGGAGTATTATGCCTTTGGAATTCATGGCTCAAAATCCAGATTAAATATCTAACAACAGGAATGCAAAAGAAAGAAAATGGTTGTTTTATTGCCAGGGAAATTTCCTTTTTCCATAAGTGCTTTTGAAATCAGGATCCATTGGGGTGTCATGAGGTATCATGTGTCAGGAGGCAGGTTCTTCACTTTGGTTTATGGAATGGCTAACTAGAGTCAGACGTGGCTGAGTGACTGGACTGAACTGAACGGAACTGTTCTTTGCATTTTTGCCTTCCATAGGTTCACCTGGGCCACCAGAGAGCGTGAAGGTAGATGAAATTACAGACACGACAGCCCAGCTCTCTTGGAAAGAAGGTACAGACAACCACAGCCCAGTTATAGCCTATTCTGTCCAGGCGAGGACTCCCTTCTCCGTGGGTTGGCAAACGGCCACAACAGGTAAAAGGAGTGAGGCAGATGCCACTGGTACCAATGAATGGATTTCAGATCAACCCTGAGATGCGCAAACGTTTACCTCTCTGAAATATTCCTTTGTAGTGCCTGAGGTCATTGATGGGAAAACACACACAGCTACGGTAGTCGAGTTAAATCCATGGGTGGAGTACGAATTTCGGGTTGTAGCCAGTAACAAAATCGGAGGTGGAGAACCCAGTTTACCCTCAGAAAAAGTAAGAACTGAAGAGGCAGGTTAGTGTTTTTGTTTTCTGAGTCTTGGCTTCATAGGTCTTCCTCGGTGTGTGTTTCCACTTCTCTTGCCCTTGATCCCCAGGCCAGCAGGGGTTCAGGCTCAGTAATGCCTCGTTGCAATTATCT
The DNA here is from genome assembly GCA_917880005.1 of Nanger dama. Lineage (NCBI taxonomy): Eukaryota > Metazoa > Chordata > Mammalia > Artiodactyla > Bovidae > Nanger > Nanger dama. Next base: position 33,446,056 of record CAKJTW010000016.1, on the reverse strand, counting down.
GACCTATCTCACTGCAGACTGGCCATATGGCGTTTGTCAAAAGACACACGTGTAAGTGGATCTGATGTAGTGTGACATTTGCAAGAGTTCAGTCCAGCGCCAGCCTTCATTAGTGCATGTAGGGTGACTATGTTTTTGTCACTTAAGGTTATAATTACTATCTGAGATCGTCACCCTGTTAACAGGGGAAGTACTGTTTTCATTTATAACAAGCATTGACAAATTGGTAGGATAATGACTTTTGGGAGATCAGCTGCTAGGAAATCTCATTCTGCCCTCCAAGCTCAGTGAATGAGCTTAAGTGATTGATGAATAGGTATATTTTGGCTCCTTGAGTATTAAATTAAAAGAGAATTATTTTTAAAATTTTCATGAGGGGTAACTATTAATATTAACCATAAGACCCCTTGGTAATGCTAAAAACAGCCTAACCTTGAAACTACAGAACAGAAAGTGTGTATGGTATCACGTGATTGAGGCATCAGACAGGATTTAAGACTTTCCTTTTCAGAATCTGTAGTGTTAAGACTAAAATTATGTTGGAAATACAGCCGATGTATCACTTTGGAACAAAGCCAAGATAGAAGTCATGGAATGTATTTCAGTAATTTTAATGATGCTTTTTCACTTACGACAATACATAGAATGTTTGTGCCAGGGATTATGAGAAACTGGGGAGCCACGTCCGTCTTGAGACTCTGTTCATTTATTCACAGAAATATGTTTAGAAAGTATCTGCTCTGTCCTGAGCATTTTCTAGGTACAGTGGGTACAGCTGTGAACACAACAAGAACCTACCTTTAGGTATCGTGTGTCATGAGATTTATAAAACATAAATTTCTATTAGTGAGGAATCTAATGCCTGTATGAGATTCATAAAAGAACAGGATTTGAAGATTTCAATGTGAGTCATTTTTATATAAAGCCGGTGTTCTGAGAACTCTGTCTTTACTTAGAGTAGTCACAAGTTAAATGTTCATGCTTACATGGGTAGGCCTAGAGATTATCATACCAAGTAAAATTAAGGCAGAAAGAAAGGCAAATTATCATATGATATTACTTATATGTGAACTCTAAAAACATGGTACAAATGAACTGATTTATAAAACAGAAATAGATTCACAGACATAGAAAAGAAACGTTCCCTAAGGGAGAAGGAAAGGGGCAGGATAAATTAGAAATTTGGGATTAACAGATACACACTACTATATGTAAAATAGATAAGCAATAAGGACCTACTATATATGGGGAACTGTATTCAATATCTTGCAATAACTATAAGGGAAAAGAATCTGAAAATATATATATATGTGTGTGTGTACATAGGTATGTATATATGTCTATAACTGAATCACTTTGCTATACACCTAAAACATTGTTAATCAACTATATTTCAATTAAAAAAAAGTAACTTTGACACTTGGGGAAAAAAATTTCCATGCTGAATTGATTTATCATAATCCCTCATGAAACGCTTTGTCTCATTTTATTAACCTTCATACTGAGTAATTTTTTCTTACTGTTTGAAATATTTGAATCTTTACTAATTTTATGCAAATGTAAATCATGTGATTATCTCCCCAAAAGATAAATACATTTAGATATACGCACATACATGTTGCATGTATATATGCACACATGCACACACACACGTAATATGCCAATTGTAGAATTATTCAGATATTAAAAGTAAACAATGTTGAGTCTTTCTTCAGATAAATATTACCAAATGTGAATAGGGTTTCATTTCTTCTCTCTAACCTGTGCAGTGCCAGAAGTGCCTCCTTCAGAAGTCAGTGGAGGAGGTGGGAGTCGGTCTGAACTGGTGATCACCTGGGATGTAAGTGTCTGGGCAGTGTCTGCCCCCTTAGGGTGATGGTCTACCCACAACCACGGCTTCCTGGGTGATGCTGGTGGTGCTAATGATGGTGTTAGAACTATTAATACTGGCTCATATTTTTTAATGTTTACTTTGTGTTATTTTCTGTTCCTAGCATTTCGCATTTAATTTATTTTCATTTTATCCTCACAACATTTTTTTTTTTTTTAGGTTAAAACCACTAAGGCATAGAGATACTAAATGATTTGCCCAAGGTCATCTGGCTGGGGATGAGTCAAGTCTTGACTGTTGACTCTGGAGTGGTTCCCCCACTGATGATGCACACGCCACTGCTCCAGGCAGTGCTGCTTTCTGGCCATCCTCTCAGCCCTTGCTTTATGTCATAATTAGGAAAAATGTTAACTAACAAAGCCAGAAGGCGTGAAAGTTGTCTTTATTTTTTGAAGATGTTGATGGAGAAATAAGAAGTCAAGAGATCATGGAGTATTAGTAGAAATTTTTGACATGATGCAAATACAGCTTTGAGTTTAAAAGCTTGTTTTTACTTCCTTTTGTAAAGTTTTACTCTTGCACTGAATTATCATGTCCATATATAATTTTTTCTGTAAGATCAACATTAGGGAGGAGATGATTTTTATTTAATTTAGAGATATAGTATTTCAACTTAAAGTATATCTTTATTACTCAGAACTCAAATTGGGGCTACAGGATGCGCCAAAATCTATTTTGGAAAATTCTAGTTAGTTATCTAGATGGCTATGAAAGAGTGGCATATGTCTATTTTAAAGCAGCTCACTGTCTCCCTGTCCCTTTTCTCCTTTCTTAATCCAGCCACTTTATACAAAGAAGATTATTATTTGATGACTTTTAGAAAAGACTCCGCATTATAGCTGAATTTATCTTTGCCTTGCCCTCATGTGAAAGTGTGATTTACTATGTCTTCCCTTTATAGCCAGTCCCTGAAGAACTACAGAATGGTGAAGGTTTTGGGTATGTTGTTGCCTTCCGCCCTCTTGGAGTAACCAACTGGATCCAGACAGTGGTCACATCACCTGATACCCCAAGATACGTCTTTAGGAATGAAAGCATCCTGCCATTTTCACTGTATGAAGTTAAAGTGGGTGTGTATAATAACAAAGGTGAAGGACCGTTTAGCCCAGTGACAACAGTTTTCTCTGCAGAAGAAGGTATGGAAAGGCTATTAATGATTTTTCAACTTTACAATAATGTGAAGTGGGCCACATATTCAGTGGAAATTTTACTTTGGTTCAGCCTTTTCCTGGGCTGGTGATGCGGAGTCAAATAATGTATCAGGGTGTTGGGGAGCAGTAGACACAGCTCCTAGTTGGCCAGGCTACCACAGGGGTCAACAGTGGATACACGTATGACCATTCTGTACCATTTAACCATTCTCCATTCTGTTTTTCACTTTCAGTACAGTAGCCAGTAAATTACATGAGATGTTCAACACCTTATTGTAAAATAGGCCTTGTATTAAATGATCTTGCCCAACTGGAGGCAAATGTAAACGTCCAGGGCCTGTTTCAGATAGGCTAAGCTAAGTTCGAGCTTCCCTGGTAGCTCAGCTGGTAAAGAATCTGCCTGCCTACGATGCAGAAGACCCGGTTTGATTCTTGAGTTGGGAAGATCCCCTGGAGAAGGGTCAGGCTGCCCACTCCAGTATTCTTGGGCTTCACTGGTGGTTCAGACAGTAAAGAATCTTCCTGCAATGTGGGAGACCTGGGTTGGGAAGATCCCCTGGAGGAGGGCATGGTAGCCTAGTCTAGTATTCTAGACTGGAGAATCCCATGGCCAGAGGAGCCTGGGTAGGCTACAACCCATGGGGTTGCAAAGGGTAGGACATGACTAAGCAACCTAGCACACAGCACAGACTAAGCTATGCTCTTCAGTATATTAGGTGTATTAAATGCATTTTCAAGTTAGATTTTTGCCTGACAATGTTTGTTGATATGTAAGTGAAGTCGCTCAGTCATGTCTGGCTCTTTGCAACCCCATGGACTGTAGCCTACCAGGGTCCTCTGTCCATGCAATTTTCCAGGCAAGAGTACTGGAGTAGGTTGCCATTTTCTTCTCCAGGGGATCTTTCTGACCCAGGGATCGAACCCAGGTCTCCCACATTGCAGGCAGATGCTTTACCATCTGAGCCACCAGGGAAGCCTCATCATAAATGGAGGAAGCTCTTTTTATCAGTTCCAAACTTAATAACCCAGTTGTGATCCAAAACCCCAATTTGGAAGTTCTTTGTGAGTTCAGATATATTTCTTCAAAAGAAGAATGTTTGAAGTCACATTTAGAGTCCTTATCCAGGTAATAAAGATCAACCATGCTTACCTGAAGTGTGAAACTCAGTGAATAGTCATAGGGGTTCACAATTAGTTAAACATCTGTTTAGGGGGAATACATTGAATCCTAGTCTGTGAAGCAGGCAGTGGCTCTGCCTTCCAGAGCTTTCTTCTTTTGGGGGTAAGACTAAGATACTCTCTTTGAAGTGCCGTAGTCTCAAGTTATAAAGTGGTTCCTAAGAGCTGAGAGAGAGGTTTTAGCGGACTGGAGAGGGAAGACCACAAGTGTGACGTTAGAGAAGCATGGAATGTGCAGGTTCAAGAACGGGGTTCACCAGTTCCAGTTGGTATAGACTCACACAGTCCACTCGGGACTCATTCCCTTTGTCTGCCTTTTGTCCCAGTTATTGGCATCTCTTTAGAAAATAATAGTAGTGTTAGGAGAAGTCTATAAAGCCATTTTGTAGGTCAAAAGTAGCTGAATATTTGCTAGCTCATGTGGTTCTACCTAATTAGAATGGCAGGAGTAACAAGTATTGAATGCTTACTATGAGCCAGACATTACCTAATTTGAATTTTCCAAAGAGGAATGATGTGTTGGTACTGTTGTCATTTCCCACTTACATAGGAGAAAATGGAAGCTTGATGAAAAATTAATGAATTTGCCAAAATCCATACAGACCTATTGAGCTAGTATTTTAACTTCGGCTTTTGCTCTTGAGTAGTCTGAGCTCATGAAATATGATTTCACAGCATCTCCTCTATCCACCAAGCCTTACAGTAAATTGCAGAAATTACAGAAGTGGGTCCACAGTTGTCATTCCTAAAAGCAAATAAGGAAAGCTCACTTTCTCATCATATCATCACCCCCTATTTTTGTTCTTTTTCCACCGAGTTTTGAGAGAAAAAGAAAAGGCATGATCAAAATTTTTGCAGCAGAACAAGCTTTTAAATTCATAGCCAGAACTCTTCTCCAAGAGTTACTGAGGATTATCATTACAAAGGCAGATCAGGGGTCTGGGGAGTGATGGGGAATGACGAGGGTGTTTTGGGGTGCTGTCCACCCTGTGCATCCTGGACAGGAACAGAGCTGGTAGCTAGGAGGGAGGCAACAGCCAGAGCCTTTTACTATCCTCTTGCCTCCTGCATGTTCCTTCTCCTGTTAACCTTCCCTGCCACCACTGATGAGTCAGTTAAAGGTCTTTCTATCTGTGCCAGATGTCAGAATCTGACTTGACTGGTCTTTGAAAAAAGCGAGAGTTATTGGAAATATCTTCAGACATTTCACTGAATGAAAGGGGGAAGTTTTTTTTTAATATTAATTTATTTATTTTAATTGGAGGGAGAGGGTGGGATGATTTGGGAGAATGGCATTGAAACATGTGTAATATCATATATGAAACGAATCGCCAGTCCGGGGGACGTTTGAATAGCAGACCTCATGAAGAGCCTTAATCAAGGAAGCTCTGAGCCCTCAGAAACCTAGGGCTTCTCTAGGGCACCAGGGCTCATTGACTAGCCTCAAGTCTTCCTTGTTTCTCCAAACCCATGATCTCAAGAGAAAGGTGTCTAATAGGCCCATCCTTGAACCAGGCTGTCAGTATCCATCAGCCATGGCCAGGGAGCAGGATCCTTTAACATACAAATGAATGTTGGGGGAGGAGACAGGTCTGCTCAGAGCTGGGTCCTGAGACGGAGAATCACTGCAGAGCCCTGTGAAACCCCAGGAGTTCTCCATTGCCAAGGGGATCTCTGTACTGTGTAATAGCTCTGTGCAGGTTTATCTCCTTCTTCAGAAGGGTACAGGATCTCACTGAGCTTTGCCCACCTCTGTGAGCCTGGTTAGACAAGACACTCACTAAATGCTTATTGAGTAAATGAATTCTATAGACCCTGGCTTTTGTTTGGCAAGGCCAAAAATAAAAATAGGTAGTGTTTAGTGGAGAGTGTAAAAGTTGGGTTAAAGCTCAACATTCAGAAAACGAAGACCATGGCATCCGGTCCCATCACTTCATGGGAAATAGATGGGGCAACAGTGGAAACGGTGTGAGACTTTATTTTGAGGGGCTCCCAAATCACTGCAGATGGTGATTGCAGCCATGAAATTAAAAGACACTTACTCCTTGGAAGAAAAGTTATGACCAACCTAGATAGCATATTGAAAAGCAGAGACATTACTTTGCCAACAAAGGTCCATCTAGTCAAGGCTATGGTTTTTCCTGTGGTCATGTATGGATGTGAGAGTTGGACTGTGAAGAAGGCTGAGCGCCAAAGAATTGATGCCTTTGAACTGGGGTGTTGGAGAAGCCTCTTGAGAGTCCCTTGGACTGCAAGGAGATCCAACCAGTCCATTCTGAAGGAGATCAGCCCTGGGATTTCTTTGGAAGGAATGATGCTAAAGCTGAAACTCCAGTACTCTGGCCACCTCATGAGAAGAGGTGACTCACTGGAAAAGACTCTGATGCTGGGAGGGAGGGATTGGGGGCAGGAGGAGAAGGGGACAACTGAGGATGAGATGGCTGGATGGCATCACGGACTCGATGGGCATGAGTCTGAGTGAACTCCAGGAGTTGGTGATAGACAGGGAGGCCTCGTGTGCTGCAGTTCATGGGGTCGCAAAGAGTTGGACACAACTGAGTGACTGAACTGAACTGATGGACATAGGATTTCCCATTGGGGCTGAAGGATGAAAAAGAGAGAAATAATGATATAGTGGAAAGAACAAAGGGGAAAAAATGGGAGAAAAGTAGAATACCAAGAAAGGAGTGCCAGAGAAGAGGGTAGAGTTGTTCTGGTTGTCAAGAAAAAACCTGTGGTTCTGATGCCATCTTTTCCTAGGAAATAGGACATGACCAAGACATGGTTCATTTTCAAATATGTTAAAAATGTTTTTTTTTTTTTTAAATAAAAACTTCAGTACATTTTTTAAATTAACTATCAAAATTATAACTGGATTTCACATTCTGTTCCCAAACAGAGCCTACAATAGCTCCATCTCAAGTTTCTGCAAATAGCCTATCTTCCTCAGAAATTGAAGTTTCATGGAATGCCATTCCTTGGAAAATGAGCAATGGACACTTACTCGGTTATGAGGTAATATGTTTTAAAATTAATTAGCCCGTGTATGAATGTTGGCAGGCTACTTTGTCTGCTTTCATTTACAAGTCTTTATAGCAATGACATCTTAGCTAAAGTCTGACTTTTGTTCAATTGTATCACTATATTGTTCCCTATGACTATCAACAAATATTGATTTTTAACTCAACCAATTGAATGAAAATAACTTTAGCATGGTAGAAAAGAAAATAATAATAAAATGATAGGAAATAATGTATCCTGTGGGCCTAATCTTTTAGCTGGATTGACAAAAAATAGATTGAACTGTAGTATTTAAGTTCATAGAATGATTGCAACTACTGTTAAATCAATCTCTGGTGCTTTGTCTTATTTTCTTGGTGGACTTGTTGCTTCCGGGCTCTGAAGAAGCCAGTTGTGTAGAATATAATTCTTGCCTTCAAATAATTGTCTTTGGTGAAAGATGAATGGTGTGAAATAGGATAACACACAACCAAATGTCATGAAGATCAGAATAGGTCCCACAGAATGGTGGAGGGGTGAGAGACCTTGAAAGGCTTCATTCATAAGGGCATTCAGGTTTAACAGAAAAAGTAAGCAAACAGAGAAAGTGGAGACATTCCAGACCGCGCATGGCACTTTGGAGGAATGGAAGGAGTAGCGCTCTACCTGTGGAAGCTGGTTTCAGGTGAAGAAAAGAAAAATACAGCGGGGCCAGGCCACAGATAGCCGTAACTGTTAAGAAGAACCATTCTGACTGGGCCCCATGTTTAGGAAGGAGCAGTTAGAGAGAACTGAAAACAAATGAGCAGAGAATGGACAAGATAAAAGTTCAGTCTTCAGATTTCTCTACTACTTTGTAGTAGCCGTGGTTGTGATTTCACCTCCACCCCCAGCCATCTGAGTAGGAAGCTTCCCTCATGCTTCTAATTCCTGATTCCGTGGCAGGTTTACATGAGCACGTGTTTGCAGTACAGGACCATGTACCCTGCCACCTGCCAACATAACCTCAGATGATTACACCAGGGTGGCCACTGGATCAAAGGCAACTGCCCATGGGCAGTTCAGCTGAACTAAGTCAGATTCTTGTAGATGTCTTGAAGCAAGCAACACAGAGGTTGTGTTTAGTGAGAGTGATGGATGCCATGATATGTCAAATTTAGGACCCAGGTCAGACTTGCCAAGTGAAAGTGAGAAAGAGTTTGTCGCTCAGTTGTGTCCAACTCTCTTGGAGACGCTGTAGACTATAGGGTGCCAGGCCCCTCTGTCTGTGGGATTCTCCAAGCAAGAATATTGGAGTGGGTTGCCATTTCCTTCTCTAGGGGATCTTCCTGACCCAGGGATGAACCCAGGTCTCCTGCATTCTAGATGGATTCTTTATCATCTCAGCCCCCTGGAAGCCCAGTGAGGGCCATTGGGAAATAGAACAAAGAAGCTCTACAGAGACGAGATGGAGTAGACATACTCTGATGCAACCCTAAAAAATGGAGGAGACAAGGACCCACAGAGCCTTAAAGAACAAAACAGAGTAGCTCTTTGACAGCAGCCAGTACTCAAGTTAGCTGTGTTCTTTCTCATAATATCACCTTGTCCTTCTTTTCGGTCAACTTTCTTTACATGTGAACTTCTAAGAGTTCCGGGTCCTTGTGACCAAACAAGCAGTGACTTGAGTCAGCACTAATGACAAAGTCAAGAAAGGATAGGTTAGAGCAGTGGTGTTCAAAGGAGGCCCCATAGGCCACCTTTCCCACAATTACCTGAATTTTTGCTGAAGATGAGCCCCCAGAATCCTCCCTGGACCCACTGAACCCACACATATAGAGAAAGATGTCGTGAATGTGAATTTTTAGTGAGTACCCATAGGGAAATATCTTCCCGCACACATATGTATAGGAGGCCCTGGTCTTGACACAGTGACCCTGATCACAGACAGAACTGTTTGACTTAAGGAAGGTAAAATGATACTGAAGAAGCAAAATACCACATACATATAGAAGAGCAACTTGGTTAGCATATTAAAAGAAGCCAGGAACATTTGGATGAAAAATTCCTGTAATTTCCTAACAGTGAATGGAAGCAGTGAAAGACAGTGGGCAACCAATGGTAGCTCTCCGATAATTAGAGAAGTGGCATTGACAGGGAAGGTAGGTGGGATAGAAGGAACACAGATGTAATAGTATAGTTCTGAGGTCGAATCTGTGCCAGATTCCAACCCCTGCCTTTCCCTTTGCTGGAAAAGTGATGTAAATTCTATGAGCCTTACTTTCATTACCTGCAGAGTGGAAACAATGGACCTAACCTATCTAGGATTTTGAGGGCATAATCTGTGATTAGATACTTGTGCATCTCACAGTTTCTGGCTCATATTAGTAATCAGTGAAGAAGCATGAGCCATATTCCCAAAGGATTTTGAGATATAAATTTATAGATATCTCACAGTAAATATTCTCAAACAGTTCTTCAACTCTAAGCTCTTTTGCCTCAGGAGAGTTTGTGACAGCTATTAAGATGGGATTACCTGTGAGATTCCTTCCTTCCTGGCTTTGTTTCCAAAGCTCAGGCCTTTAAGCAGATTATTTCATGTATCCTAGAGAGTGGGGAGAGAAAATGCCACAGAGGAAAAAAATGCAAGATAAATTTCAGGTGATTTTGGAAGAAACAAAGATCTTAGGCTTACGAAGTCCTGTGGGTCCTATCACTTTCTCCTGGCAGTGCCCAGGGTGATGGTGAGACCACAGAAAGGAACAGATGTGCTTCCTATACTCAACAAGGACTTCTTATTCTCCCAGCGTAGCAGAATTGCTGGGCCTAAAGGGATCAAACAATTTAACAGTAAGTTATCTTGGCAAGGCTTTGGGAAGAGAACCCCAGGAGTGACTGAAGTCAAGCAGGATATAAAATTCAATGTTAAATCAGATTTACTTAGAGAAAATAAATGAACTCATCGTACATCCCTCTAACAGGAGACTGAGGTGCACCTCCCCCATTCAATAACTTTGTCCTTTACAAACTCTGTGTGTGTGTTTCTGCGTATGTTAGTCATTCAGTCATGCCTGACTCTTTGCAACCCCATGGACTGCAGCCCACCAGTCTCCTCTGTCCATGGGATTTTCTAGGCAAGGATACTGGATTGGCTTGCCATTTCCTTCTCCAGGGTACACTCTATGACAGGGGCATAATTCCTGACCTGGTTGTAGCTAGTGAAATAATTAAGAGAAATAAACAAGAGACTATATATAAATGAGCTTTGCAGACTTCCAAGGGCCACAGGAATGTGACCTGTCACTGGTGATTGTCTGACAGCTTGAAGGCAGGTAGATGTTGATGTTAGAATATGTCAGTTTAAGAGGATCAGGAGTCATCCAGATAAGCAACTCTATAAGAAAAGAGAATTATACCGCTGTGGCTCAGGTCAGGAAAGAGAGGCTGATTGAACAAGAGAGAAAACCAAAGAATCCATGTAGTTTCAGGATAGTTATCTTGTTAAGTTCACACCATTTTTTAATTAGACAAACCTGCATCCAAATCCACTAGAGTAGAATATATCTCCATCAGGGACAAGAAACCCTGCCTGTTTGCTCACTTATGTATCCCAGATGCCAGCAATTGTATCCAGCACACAGAGTTTGCAGAAAGCTCATGGTGACTGAATAAATACAATTTCAGCCCCATTATCTTACTGCTCTTTGGCCTTGAGCACGTGATGAACGTCCTCCAAGGCCCTGTTAAAATAAAAATAATGGTAAATAACTCACAACATCATTGGAGAAGTTTTAAATGAGATAAAGCAGCCGTTGCGAAAATGGGCCAAAGAGACTGTGGGAGCTTCTGTGTTTCTGTTTTTGCATATGGGGCATGGGGATAAGATTTCACTGGAAGGAAATTTTGACGACCAGTGAAGTAGTATAGAAACACGAAACACAATCTTGAGCATGGGACTCAGTACTGTTGTTTTTGTTGCTACTGGTGTTGCCATTGGTGAGGGGAGCAAAAAGATGAAGGAGTGATGAGCAAATGGAAATTGCCTTGAATTAATTATAGCATCTTACCTATAAAGTGTAGCAAACTTAACATCCACGTAAAGCCTGGATGCAGCATTGAAAGGAAACAACCAGTGAAAATTTCTCCCCCAAGGGCTTGTGCTGTGCTGGGTGTGCTCAGTGGTGTCTGACTCTTTGCGACCCAATGGACTATAGCTGGCCAGGCTTCTCTGTCCATGGGATTTCCCAGGCAAGAATACTGGAGTGGGTTGTCATTTCCTCCTCCAGGGGATCTTCCTGACCCAGGGACTGAACCCTCATCTCTTGAATCTCCTGCATTGGCATGTGGATTCTTTATCACTAATGCCCCCTGGGACATCCCCAAGGGTTTGGTGTGTATGAAAAGAAAGAAACAAGTTAAGAGAAAGATACACTCTGCGACAACTTAAGAAATAGTGTATATAATTGTGCCAAGAGAGAAATACGTATTTTCATAGTCTCAGTAATGATTTAAAGAGTAACCTGGAAGAATAAATGACTTAGCTGAGTATTTAATTAGCAGTCGTGGGGCTAACTTTCTGGGTTGCAGTTACCCCAATATATCTTCACAATTGTTAATAGCTCCTGCCTTCCTCTCATCTCAGTGGGGGTTGATCATGTGCCATGGGGCGTGCTGAGCACACATCATCATTAGCAGCTAGACTAATTTTTTTTTTTCTGATTTGACCAAGAATTCATTGAGGAGTTCATTTCCCTGGGCTCCAATTTATTTCATCTTCTAACCACAACACTCAGGCTCAGATCTTTTCTTGTGCCCCTTTTTGTAGAAACAACAGATAAGAACAAGATAAAGAGGAGACAGATGGGTCCATGGGTAGTAGGTGCCTGAGAAACAAAAGCTCCAAAGTTCTATTTTGGTACATACAGTCCATTTCTTTACAGTCATTTTGTGTCTTGAGAAAATAAAACTTGGGAGAATAATCTTGACAAGCAATGGGAAAAGCTATATTGTGAAATATTGTGTGTGTGTGTGCACACTCCTGAACACACACACACGCTCAGCTGTGTCGGACTCCTTGTTACCCCATGGACAGGATACTGGAGTAGGTTGCCATTTCCTACTCCAGGGAATCTTTTGACCCAGAGATGTGTGTGTGTGTGTGTGTGTGTGTGTGTGTGTGTGTGTGTGTGTGTGTGATGTGTGCACTCCTGAACACACACACAGGCTCAGCTGTGTCAGACTCCTTGTTACCCCATGGACAGGATACTGGAGTAGGTTGCCATTTCCTACTCCAGGGAATCTTTGACCCAGAGATTGAACCCAGGTTTCCTGAATTGGCAGGCAGATTCTTTACCACTGAGCCACCTGGGACAGTTAAGCATATTTTGAGAGGGGAGCTAGTAGATTTTTTTTTTCAATATTTGACAGAGGAACGTAACTTGGGCAGTGAAGGGGCAAGGGACCTAAAAGATTTTTGTTGTTGTTGCCAGGGGAATATAACTAAAAATGTATACAGAAGGCCAAACTGAAACTTTACTGATATCTCTGTTCAGCCTCCTGTTGTAAACAGCTATATGGAATATATTTAGCTCCCACTATTTTAATTAGGATAGGAAAAGATGTTAAATACTTGAATTTTTTGAATATAAAATTTCTACTGGCAAAAATGAAAACATATAGAAAGAGTCTGATTCCTTACAATCAGGCAAAGAATTAACTTCACTCTATAGAAAGCTGAGTCACAGGTACATAGGAAAATTGGATAGAGACAATTCAAGCCCTTTTAAATAAATAGAAAGCTGGCAAAAAATGAAGTGAGTAAATAAAAAGCAGACTGTTGAGAGGTAATGGAAGGATTTGTTGTGCTGGAGAGAGCAGTAAGTATGTGTGTGAGTGAGGGTTGCCCAAACAAAGCAGGGTTTATTATTAGGCAAATATTGTCCTTACCAAACTGTGACTCACTCAGCATTGAGAAACTAAATACTGGAGCCTCTCTTACCTTGCACCAGCCCATCTCCTGGCTTCTCTGTTTCCAAACTCAGGTTTGGCTGCTCACCTCTCAAAAGCTCAAGAGACAAGTGCTGGTAGGAATGGAAAGGTTGCTTTATTCAGGAGGCCAGCAACCTGGGGAGATGGCAAACCGATTCTGAAGATTCTGCTCAACAGTCAAAGTTTTTAAAGGGAGAATCATTTGGGGAGGGGGTCAGAGCCTTCATCTATCTTTGTCACATGCAGACTATTTTCTAATTGGTTGGTGGTGAGGTAACAGGGAAATACTCCAGGAATCTTGTGCTCATCCTTCACCTGGGTGGGGGAAGGATGGTGGTTAGTTCCTGCAGAAGAACTCAGAGGTATTGTCAAGTATATTTCTTGAGGACCCTGCGCCTCCACTCCACTCCCATGCACTATTATTTCTTTACTGCTTCTCATTAGTTCTGCATTTCCTCCCTTTCCTGAGAAGCAACTCTTTGAATCTGCCCTTTGGAAATCAGGGAAGGTCAAGGAGGTTAAATGAAACTATTTTCTGCAAACAAGAAATAGGGGACACAGAAAGGATTTGTACCTGGAGGGTCCCACAGCATTCTGCTGCATCTTGCCTCCATCCAGTGAGAAGCCAGAGGGTCAGCGAGCCTGGCATGTTCTCACAAGTGAGCCCCCAGAGACTGAGAGCCAAGCAGGGAAGAGCTGCTGAGGAACCCCTAAAGAAGAGTAGAAGATAGATCTGGATTTGTCTTTTTAAACACCATTGAATGCATTTGCCTGCCTGATATTTATTGAAATGTGTTTTGTCTGGCAGCTAAGAGGAAATATCTATCTCCCTGAAAATCTAAAAGTATGCACAAAATTATTTCAGTCTATTAAAATTGCATTTCTAACAATACCTGTACTTTTATGGCTTAAAAAGGTGCCATTTTTCAACACATTATTTTCATAAACTGCATTTGGTTTAAGGTTAAGTGAAATCTGTGATGCCATAATATGAAAGGCAAGGACATTAGTTTTCGGAATAACCACATTATTTGCAAGAATAGAGATAGCATTTAAAATTCTGACATTCTTCAAGTTTGCTTCTATTTACCTACCCAGATCAAAATATATTGGCTTGTGAACTGGTGTTACGCTTCTAAAGAAAAGATTATTATCTCATCAAGAAATTGGAGTCCCAGTGTTTTATAGGCACATACAGTATTAGGACTACATACATACATACATACAACAGTATTAACTAGCTCAGTGAATTAAAGGAGAAAAAAATATCGATCTCTGCTCTATCCACAGAACAGTTCTGACATGAAAAATGTGGGTTGTTTTTTTTTCTTCTTTTCTCTACACCAGCCTGTTCTCTGATACCAGCAGCTGTGCTGTGCTTAGTCGCTCAGTCATGTATGACTCTTTGCAACCCCGTGAACTGTATGGAGCCCACCAGGCTCATCTGTCCATGGGATTCTCCAGGCAAGAGTACTACAGTGGGTTGCCATGCCTTCCTCCAGGGGATCATCCCAGCCCAGGGATTGAACCCAGGTCTCCAACATTGCAGGCAGATTGTTAACTGTCTGAGTCACCAGGGAAGCCACTGATACCAGCTAGGTGTCCCAAAATACAGTTCAGTCCTGACACTATACGAGGAGTTAGCTTCAGATACTACAAGGCTTCCTGGGTTGGGAAGATTTCCTGGAGAAGGGAATAGCTACCCACTCTGATATTCCTTTTTTTTTTTTTCCCACAAAATATGTATTTTATTGGCATTAACTTTTTTTTTTTTTTAATACTTGATCCCACTCTGATATTCTTGCCTGGAGAATTCTGTGGACAGAGGAGCCTGGCTGGCTACAGTCCATGGGATTGAAAAGAGTAGGGCATGACTGAACGCCTGACACTGTCACTTTTCCACAGATTAAGGGTTCTGTCCCACAAAACTGGTACCCACCACACACAAACATCAGATGCCATCAGTCCAAGTCCCCCCTGATCAACAGAGGGGTTACCATAACCCCCTCCTTGGGTTTGAGAACTTGTTAGAATGGCTCAAAAACTCAGGAAAACACTTTACTTACCATTATCCATTTATCATAAAGGATACAACTCAGGAACAGCTAAGTAGAAGAGATGCTTAGAGTGAGGCACATGAGAAGGGGTGCAGGGCTTCCATGCCCTCTCCATGCCCTCCCCTCTCCTAGCACCTCAATATGTCCAGTTACTAGGAAGCCCTCAAACCTTGTCAGTTAGGGTTTTTATGGAGGCTTGATAGCACTAGGGATAAATAACCTGCCTGCCAGTGCAGGAGACATGAGATGTGGATTTGATCCCTGGGTTGGGAAGATCCCCTGGGGGGAGAAAATGGCAACCCACTGTTTGCCTGGGAAACCTCAAGAACAGAGGAGCCTGGCAGGCTACAGTCAACAGAGTTGCAAAGAATCAGACACAACCAAAGCAACTTAGCACTTCATTGGAAGGAAGGATTGAATCGTTTACCGTTAGTTAACCAAATTAATAGAGAAGACAATGGCAACCCACTCCAGTATTCTTGCCTGGAAAATCCTATGGATGGAGGAGCCTAGTAGGCTGCACTCCATGGGGTCACTAAGAGTGGGACACAGCTGAGCGACTTCACTTTCACTTTTCACTTTCATGCATTGGAGAAGGAAATGGCAACCCACTCCAGTGTTCCTGCCTGGAGAATCCTAGGGACGGGGGAGCCTGGTGGGCTGCCATCTATGGGGTCGCACAGAGTCCGACAAGACTAAAATGACTTAGCAGCAGCAGCAGCAACCAAATTAAATTAACCTTCAGCCTTGTGTCAGGAGGTGGGCCTCAAAGTTCCAACTCTGTAATTACAAGGTTGATGACTCTGGCAACCTAATTTCCGTCCTGAAGGTAACCAGGAAGGCACAGTCACCAGATATCTTGTTGGCATACAATGACACTTATCACTTCTGACATCCTAAGGATTTGGAGGGAAGTGTGTGTCAGAAACTCCAGCAGACACCAGATACATATTTCTGCTGTATCTCTGTGATAGGAAGGAGGGAGGCATTTGTAAACTGCATGTGTTATTTACAAATTAAACAATATTGGGTACTTGATGTGTACAAGCTGTGTACTGAGTAGCAGAGCTATGGTGATGGCTAAGACAAGTCTGCCTCCCGTGCTTGATTCTACTTTAGCATCCTCCCTTCCTGCTCTCTGCTGTGCTACCCCTGGGGCACACTCCCTCTAGCAAAAACCAAGGCAAGGTCATCCTCTACTGATGAAGGGAGTGCCCTGTACCTCTCCGGTGATGAAACAGTGTTGAGAGCCACAGTTCAGTCTTAATTACCTTTCTCTTTGGAGTAGCTTTGCCTTTTATTTTTGCTGGCTCTGAACTCATAGTGAAGCTCCCACATGAAAATGTCTGTTTCTTCAGGTCTGGAAAATTCTCAGGACATTTTCTCTTTAATTGTTGCCTATAATTGTTGGACTTTTCCTTCTGGAACTCTGGTTGGAACATTTCATTTTATTCTCAGTGTTTCTTAACTTGGCTTTCATAATTTTTGTTTCTTTCTTCATGGTCTGGAATTATCCATTCTTATATCCCTTCCAGTCTTCAGCTCAGTTCTAAGACTGATTTCTTTCTTAACACTGTATTCTTCGGGGGTTGGAATTCTACTTGATATTTTTCAGATTTGCCCCATCTTTTTTCTTTGTCTCTTCTCATATCATAAATTTAGTCTCTTCTTTAGTAAATTTGAACGTTTTAAATATACTTATTTTAAGATCATTTCAGACAAGTTATGTTATAGCTAGCTTCCTGCCGTCCAGTCTGCTGACAGTTTCTTGTCGGCGGAGCTCTTCATGAGCTTTGCAGTATTTCCTTCTCTGCTCATCCTTTGTAGACGCTGCCTTCATGTTCTGTTAGTGTTACACTGACTCTTTTTACACAGTTGTGTTTCCGGGACCCATTTCCTTTCTTCATCCCTGTATTGTGGTTGTGCCTAGGAAATCCAAATTACTGTCCTCTCAGGGTAGAACTTTTGGTCTCTTTTCATGCTTGGCTTTTCCCTCTTTAAAAATAGTCTATCCTCATATAAATATTTTGAACAAAATTTTATAGAATATAAGTAATTTATTACTTATATAATAAAAGTATCTATCTTCATATAAATATTTTTGACCAAAATGTAACTGATTTATTACTTGGAAACATATATGTCACTGCTTTATTTCTTTATGCTTTAGTTATATGCATTTTTATTCAACTTTTAAGTAAAGCTATTTGAGAAGATCATATAATCAATTCGAACTAATACTATGCTCAATTTTTGCGCTAATTTTCTCTATGATTAAATATTGATAATACTTGTCAGCAACTGAGGTCTAAAAATAAATCTCTCATTCTAATACGTGGAGATTGCTTCAAGTGCTTCAGAAACTGCTATTAAGAGCCTTCAAGCACCTTTTATGAATTGATTTATAAAAGATAATCTGTATGCCAGTCGAAAATTGTTTTTATCTCTTCTTTAAATCAGTCTTCTAAGGAGAGATTTCTTAGGCAACTTTTATTGAGGTAATTTGAATACAAGAAGAACGGTCCAAGGACTGGAACCTAACAAGAGGCCGGGATGTAAGGATCCTGATTGATTATTTAATTTCAGCTGACCTCTGCCCTTCCACCTATTGAGTGACCTTTACTAATGCTCATAATTATGTGATCTTTTCCCCAGTCTATGCTCTATCTCAGGCCATAAGTTTTGAGGTAGCCCATCAGTTCAGTTCAGTTCAGTCGCTCAGTCTTGTCCGACTCTTTGCAACCCCATGAATCAAAGCACACCAAGCCTCCCTGTTCATCACCAGCTCCCGGAGTTCACTCAGACTCGCGTTCATTGAGTCAGTGATGCCATTCAGCCATCTCATCCTCTGTCGTCCCCTTCTTCTCCTGCCTCCAATGCCTCCCAGCATCAAAGTCTTTTCCAATGAGTCATGAGGTGGCCAAAGTACTGGAGTTTCAGCTTTAGCACCATTCCTTCCAAAGAAATCCCAGGGCTAATCTCCTTCAGAATGGACTGGTTAGATCTGCTGGCAGTCCGAGGGACTCTCAAAGAGTCTTCTTCAACACCACAGTTCAAAAGCATCAATTCTTCGGCGCTAAGCCTTCGTCACAGTCCAACTCTCACATCCATACATGACCACAGGAAAAACCATAGCCTTGACTAGTCAGACCTTAGTCGGCAAAGTAATGACTCTGCTTTTCAATATGCTATCTAGGTTGGTCATAACTTTTCTCCCAAGGAGTAAGCATCTTTTAATTTCATGGCTGCAGTCACCATCTGCAGAGATTTTGGAGCCCAAATAAATGAAGTCTGACACTGTTTCCACTGTTTCTCCATCTATTTCCCATGGAGTAATGGGACTGGATGCCATGATCTTCGTTTTCTGAATGTTGAGCTTTTAGCCAACTTTTTCACCCTCTTCTTTCACTTTCCAGAGAAGGCAATGGCACCCCACTCCAGTACTCTTGCCTGGAAAATCCATGGATAGAGGAGCCGGGGTAGGCTGCAATCCATGGCATCGCTAAGAGACAGACATGACTGAGTGACTTCACTTTCGCTTTTCTCTTTCGTGCATTGGAGAAGGAAATGGCAACCCACTCCAGTATTCTTGCCTGGAGAATCCCAGGGACAGCAGAGCCTGGTGGGCTGCCATCTATGGGGTCACACAGAGTCGGACACGACTGGAGCAACTTAGCAGCAGCAGCAGAAGCTTTCACTTTCATCAAGAGGCTTTTTAGTTCCTCTTCACTTTCTGCGATAAGGGTGGTGTCATCTGCTTATCTGAGGTTATTGATATTTCTCCCAGCAATCTTGATTCCAGCTTGTATTTCTTCCAGTCCAGCATTTCTCATGATGTACTCTGCATATAAGTTAAATAAGCAGGGTGACAATATATAGCCTTGATGTACTCCTTTTCCTATTTGGAACCAGTCTGTTGTTCCATGTCCAGTTCTAACTGTTGCTTTCTGGCCTGCATACAGATTTCTCAAGAGGCAGGTTAGGTGGTCTGGTATTCCCATCTCTTGAAGAATTTTCCACAGTTTATTGTGATCCACATAGTCAAAGGCTTTGGCATAGTCAATAAAGCAGAAATAGATGCTTTTCTGGAACTCTCTTGCTTTTTCCATGATCCCTTATTAAAATTATCAATTCTGTGTCATTCTTAGTTAATAACTAGACAATGCTTTCAAGGGCAGAGAGAGCATTTTATGTTTGGAGTCATCTAAACCTCTAGTGCTTACAGTTGGTGAATTTAGAATGTATTGGGTTGTCAAAATAGTTTCTTTGCATTTTTCTGTAAGACATTATAGGAAAACCCAAAGGAGATTTTTGGCTAACCCAATGCATGAGTTTTCGGTGGCCACTAGCCATTTGTTGCGAGTGTGCATGTGTGTGCTCAGTTGTGAGTTGCCATTTACTACTCCAGGGGATTTTCCCAACCCAGGATCGAGCTCATCTCTTACACCTTCTGCACTGGCAGATGGATTCTTTACCAATGTGCCACCTGGGAAGCCCCAATTTATTGGATGTGACTTTATAAAAGACAAGTTGGCATATTATTTCTAATTAATTTAAAAAATATGTAGTTTTGTTTGAGAATGGTAAATGGTGTCAGATATGTGGATTTTTTTTCCCTACAATTTTATCATCAAGGTTTAGTATATGCTGTGTTTAGTCGCTCAGTCATGTCCAGCTCTTTGTGACCCTGTGGACTATAGCCTGCCAGTCTTCTCTATCCATGGGCATTCTCTAGGCAAGAACACTGGAATAGCTTTCAATGCCCTCCCCTAGGGGATCTTCCCAACCCAGGGATCAAACCCAGGTCTTCTGCATTGCAGGACAATTCTCCATCTGAGCCACCAGGAAGCCCAAGAATACTGGAGTAGGTAGCCCATCCCTTCTCCAGGGAAACTTCCCAACTCAGGAATTGAACCAGGGTCTCATGCATTGCAGGCAGATTCTTTACCAGCTGAGCTACCAGGAAGCCCATATTCTAGTGTGTCTAATGCTTTAAAGCTGTAGGAACTACATGTTAAGTTTAATCCCAATCACTTGGGCTTGCATCTTCCTTTCAAGGTTTCTTCTGAAAATTGACAACTGCTTTCCCGGAAAAACGCACATACACTTATCCATGAGCCCAGTATTTTGCATGAATTTAAGGGGTCATTGATACATATATAAATATACATGCACATATATGGGGAAAATATCTAGCATAATATTACTGTGGCATTGTGTGATTATTATTGAGAAACCTGAGATTTTATATTTTACTGCTAATTTTTAAAATAATTTTATAGATAGTTGATCATTTAAAAGAAAAAAAAAACTGTAGCTTTAGGTGTATTTTTCTCAGAGAACTGAAATGGGTTCACCCTATGCAGCCTATAAACACATTTTGTTTGTCCACACATTGTTTTTAAAAAGATGGAGCCAACTCTTCACTTAGGACAATTTGACATTAAACGCAGGATTTCTGCTTTCTTTTATTAAAAGACCTGTAAACCCTAGGTCCACCTTCTCCCCATCAGCCAGAGCTGAGCAGAGGTTCCATTACAAAGATGAGACTTGCCTGTCTTTTTCCACAGACCCCACACGTCTCTATTGCCTTCCTGACTCTGATGTCTAAGGTTTGATTGCCGGTTTCATTTCATGCTGCTCAAGCAGCTGTTTACTTACTCAGATTATAGAATTGGTTTCTTGTTTTCATATTTTGCTGTCAAAGTAGAACAATGAAAATCAAACCAAAGGACACATATCACAGGAAAACCTGAGGAATAGTTTGGTAACTTTCTTGCTGCTGTTGGTTTTGTCTCCTTTTTTTTTACTTAGGAAGGGTACAAACTGTCTACCAAACATCACCAAACTTCATTGCATAAATTGGAGTTCACTGGGGAACATGTCTTATTATGGTTATCTCTTCTACCCTTATTTCTTTAATTTATCAAATACTCATAACTTACTTTTATATTTTTATACCGTGAATGTAAATATATATAAGAAGTTTCAGATCATATCATACAATTCAGTATAATGAAATACAAATAGGATATTTGAGTATACCCATACAGTTAACTACTGCCTGCATTCCTGATCTCTGCAGCAGCTCTGCCTGCACAGGGGGACTTGGTGACTCTAAGCTGTCACTGTAGGACAAGCCAGTGGACAGTCCTGCCTTTTGATGGTCTTTGCTCTGAGAAGTCAGTTTCTTCATTGAAGGAATCTTCACAGTCCTTTAGAAT
The DNA here is from genome assembly GCA_917880005.1 of Nanger dama. Lineage (NCBI taxonomy): Eukaryota > Metazoa > Chordata > Mammalia > Artiodactyla > Bovidae > Nanger > Nanger dama. The sequence goes on along the minus strand of CAKJTW010000016.1, from coordinate 33,424,587 downwards.
TTAAGCATAGCTGTCAGCCTTCTGGAGTAGAACTTGGGCCAGGTTCATTAGGGTCTGAGAAAGAGGAGCAGCTCACTCTATTAGAAATGCAAAATTTCCCTTCATTTTCCCATTTATAAGGCTATGGTCTAGTAGCATGTAGCGCTGACTCTTTGAATTTATATGGCTTATTTGCATATTAATATCTGTCTCCTCTGGGGTCCCTTTTTCTTTCACCTCTGTGAGCCTAAAGCAGCACCTAGCACACTGCCTGCCTGCTGAGTCATGTCCAGCTCCTTGCGAAGCCCCATGGACTGTAGCCTGCCAGGATCCTCTGTCCATGGGATTTTCCTGGCAAAGATACTAAAATGGGTTGCCATTTCTTCCTACAGAGTATCTTCCCAACCCAGGGATTCAACCCTCCTCTCCTGTATTGGCAGGAAAGATTCTCTATCACTGAGCCACCTAGCACATAGGAGGTCCTTAATAACTACTTGTGGAATAACTGATGAAGTACATAAATTACAGTGCCCATGTTGGTGAAAATCATTTAATGTAAGGGTGCTGTTGTGTGCATCTTCTGTGTTTTCTGTCTACCAGGTGAGGTACTGGAATAATGGAGGAGAAGAGGAATCTTCAAGCAAACTGAAAGTGACAGGAAATGTGACATCAGCCAGACTCCGTGGCTTGAAGAGCAACCTGGCGTATTACATGGCTGTCCGGGCTTTCAACAGCGCTGGTACCGGTCCCTTTAGTGCCACAGTTAATGCAACCACCAAGAAAACGCGTACGTACATTCTGATATTTTAAATGGCAAAAATACACTTTCCATTTAAAAATAATAGTCTTCTTTATTATTCTAGATGGACAACCCAAGTCCATAAGCCCACTGGATTCTGTAAAGCCAGCTCAAACTCAGAGGCACACATACCTGTCTTCCTGACTCCCCTAAATCTTTGGTTGGAAATTCCATGTGAATATGAATGTGCACCTTTTGAAAAATGTTAGTGTGGGATGTTCAGTCAAGTCTGTCCACTTTTCTTTTAAAAATGTGATCACACTAGTTGGCTTGTTTCATGCATTTTTAGGTCTCCAAAGCGTGAGGATTTTTGATAAGCATGAATAACTTAAAGCTTAGGCCAAACCATCAAAAGTGATTTTTTTTTTCTTCTTTCCTACATTATTCAAAAGAGGGCAGTGTACAATAAAAGGTTACCATCCAAAGATGTTGGGCCACATGAATATATTGATATTTTAAAAGATCTGACCAGAGATGTCAGTCAGTGTTGCCTTCAAAGCTGAGTCTTTGGTAACTGTGTATTCACAGGTGCATTCACAAACACCAATTATGAGCTATACATTAACCTGGCTTTAAGTTAGGCTACAAGAAAGTCAGTGATTTGCAGTTTGATTGTTTTCACATATATTTCCAGGAAGCTGATAGCAGCTAGTGTCTGTGTGGTCACTGCATGCAATGCAGCCACTTGAGCTACATTGACATCATCATCATAGCCACTGAGAACATTTCATGTCCACATGTTTGACATGTATTTTCACATCTACACTTCAGACCTACCGCATTAAGATAGGCATCATTTTTTCTTTCTCTTTTAAAGGTGAGGAATGTGAGGCACGAAGGGATTAACTTGAATTTTACCATAATGATGTATTACTTTGACTTGCAGAAAACAATTTTTCTTCTAAGTTTATTCCAAAAATTAACTCAGTAAAAATGTTTTTGAACTTGCTGTATATGGGAATGAAATATTTATTTGGCTTGATCGCCAACTTCATTAATGCTATTTCCATATATAATTCCCAGATTTTCATTGGCTGGCTAAAATTGCTAAGAACAAAGACAGTATAAAATTTAGTTGTATTGGCTAGTGTTGTGGGTAAATTAAAACATATGTTAGTCACTCAGTCGTGTCTGACTCTTTTGGGACTCCATGAACTATAGCCCACCAGGCTTCTGTGTCCATGGGATTCTCCATGCAAGAATACTGGAGTGCCACGCCCTTCTCCAGAAGATCTTCCTGACCCAGGGATCTCCCACATGCAGGCAGATTCTTTACCATCTGAGCCACCAGGGAGGATCTAAGTTAAAATATATATATAAAGATAATTCTAGAGATTTCCCTGGTGGTCCAGCAGTTCAGATAGTCCCACTACAGAGAGCCATGGGTTCAGTCCTGGGTCAGGAAACTAAGATCCTGCATGCCATACAGTGCGATCACAAAGTGAAAAACAAACAACATAATTCTACTACTTTGGATTTTGTTTTAACCAGTGTTAATTTGATTAGGAAAGTCTGTATGGTTACTTTTGTATTAATATTATCTATAAAAGAGAGAGTCTGGAGTAAAAGTTTAGCAATAAAACACTTTAATCCCTTTAGCAGCATGCATTTACAAGCAGCCATCTAATGTGATAATTAATTGTCCTTCACTAATTATTAGAAGAAACCTGACCCAATCTCTTATTTATAGCGCATGGTTGGGGCTTAGACCATGGAACATATAGGTGTGACAATAAGCTAAAAATATTCTGCACTTAGAACTTCTCACTAAGTATGTTTGGTATTCCCAATAACACTTGTGAATTAGTAAGATTTAAATACACATCATTATTTATATATTCAAAGCACAGTATTAATCAAAATTTCTGATTGCACAAATATATGCAAACATATTTAACTGGTTCTTTCATCTGACTTAATAATTGATGTGATTACTCACTAAGAAATTATGATTGTAAAAGACAGTGTGACATCATCATGGAATCAGTGAAGAGCTTCGTGAAATGGTTAGACAGAAGGAAGAGATTGATTATAAATCAATAGGAATATCATGATGATGCACAGTGCGTGAAATAAAATTTTTAAAGAAAGCAAAAGCCCTTTGAAATTTAAAGATAGCTTATAAATACCCCATCTAAAGTAGAAATTTGCAGGTTACAATAATGATGATGATTATGATTTTAATGACTAGCAATTTAAAGAGCAATTTCCAGTCACTGTTCTAAGTGTGTTTCATGTATTGATTCTTAATACTCACAGCAACACCATGACTTGGAAATTATTAGTAGTCTCACACTTTGGAGATGAGTTTGCTAAGACATTATATAACTATATATATAATTATATGAGAGGTTATATAACTCCAGAGATCACACAGTAAGTAGCCAGAGAGCCATACAAATTAGTCTTAATCACGGTACTCTCTTTTCTTTCAACCATGTAATTAGAATGTCGTACATAGCACCAGTATTTATTGGGAGTTTACTTCGTGTTTAGGAACCAGGTAAGGTGATCAGAGAGAGACAGAACTTCTGTGCTCATGGAGCTGGAGCGTGATGGAACTTCCAACAACTGAATATCCTCCTGAAAATGATACATTCCTACTGCCATAATTTAACTGGAATTTGTCTGTGGGGCTGTCAGTGTTATTAAAGAAAGTTTTCTTATGCTGAGTGGGAAATTCATAGAGATAATTAAAATCCCATAACTTTTCAAAGATTGTATATAAAGACCACTGTTAATTTTGAAATTTTATGGTAATAATTTTTCAAATATATCAAAATAACAAAATCTTTTGAAAGTATTTCTGACAGCTCTTAATAGTCATCCTAACCTTTAATGTGGTATTAGCTTGAAATCCTAGTTAAGAACGTTGATAAGGCTTCTGTGATTATCATTATGAGGAGAATTTGTCATGCCTCAGGCATAAAGAATGAAAATAGCATCTCTGAGTCCTTCCTTGCTATCTGTCTTCTCCTCTGGATTGTAAACTTCAGGGGAAAGAGTCCTTCTGTGTCTTGTTCACCCAGCCCAAGAGCCCAGCATGGCACTGGGGGGTCGCTCGTTAAATGTTGAATGGGTGGCTAGGTGGATGAATGAAATCTAAAGAAGCCCGTAAGTGTGAAGTACTATGTGTTTCCTCTTGACTGAACATGATGAATTCAAAACTCCAAAATTTCTGGAGTCTTTCACCATCTTGCTTAGAATGTGCAAGTTTCATGTACTTGTAATCAGGGAATTCTGTATGCAAGGCTTCATATTCATACAGATCTTGGGTGATATTTTTGATTAATATAAATAATACAAGGATTCTCAAGTTAAGTACTGCACGTGTCGCTTCCATTAAGCACTTACTTTCTGATATCCAAATACTTGTATTTTTTAAAGCATTTCTAAGTTAAACACTAATTAGCATCTTTAAATAAGATGGATTTTTTTTTACTGGCAACCCAAAGAGAGCTAACTCTTAAGAACAACTTTTATCTAAAGGTGCTGATGAGGAAAAATTTCAGATGGCATATAAATGATGAAATGATGTGGCTTCTGAAAAGAGACATATATATTAAGAAGTTTATGTTTGGAGATTGCAAGAAAGAATGCGGAGGCTACATATTCTGCTTTGTTGACTGAAAAGTCAAGTGTTAATTCTGGCTTTCATTGTGGGTAGATTCAGCTCTTTGCATCCTTGAGAATCATCCATTATCTCAAATTGACTGTCAGTCATGTCTGACTCTTTGTGACCCTATGGATTGCAGCCCGCCAGGCTCCTCTGTCCATGAAATTCTGCAGGCAAGAATACTGGAGTGGGTAGCTGTTCCCTTCTCCAGGAGATCTTCCCAACCCAGGGATCGAACCCAGGTCTACCACATTGCAGGCAGATTCTTTACCAGCTGAGCCACCAGGGAAGCCCAAGAATACTGAAGTGGGTACCTATCCCTTCTCCAGGGGAACTTCCTGACCAGGAGTTAAACCAGGGTCTCCTGCATTGCAGGTGAAATTCTTTACCAACTGAGCTACCAGGGAAACCCATTTCTAAAGCTAAATTATTTAAATTATTCACCCCATTTCAAAGTTGGCCCTTCTACAGTATTCCCCATCTTGGTAAATTCAACCCCATTATCTCTTTTGCTCAGGCCCAAACTTTGGTTGGGGATCACTCTCAACTTTTCTCTTTCTCTTATACCCTACACCTGATCCAGAACCTGACTTCTACAAGAATCCCCCACTTCTTAAGGCATTCACTGCGACCGCCCTGGTACCTGCTGGTACAGCCCTCACAGGGATCAGAGCAGTGGCCCCTGGTCATTCAGCCCAGCTGCCTTTGCCTCCCTCAGCCAGAGTGGGACTGATGGTGTTGCTTCTCTGCTCTGATCCTTCCAGTCACTTCCCATCCCACTCCAGATGAATGCTAAATCCTTAAAACGTTGGACAAGGCCTGTATAATCCAACTTCAAATCCTCCTTAGACTTATTCCTGCTATTTTCCACCTGACTCATTCCACTTTCCTTTCAGGGGCACTGCATTTGCTGTTTCCTCTACCGGGAAGGCTCTTCCTCTAAGATGCCCATGCGGCATCCTCCCCCAGGCTCACAGGTAGCCTCAGTGCCCCCTGACTGCCATATTTAAAAGCACTGCACCTCATCTCTCCGCCTTCCCTCGTCTTCCTTGCTGCTTTATTCCTGCTCATCATACTTAGAGCCATCACACATGGTGTGGTATGTTCGTATTTATTTCATTGTTGTTTCAACATTCTTCCTTGACTGAAGGGCAGAGATTTTCCCTGTTTTGATCATTGCTCTGTCATTGCTATCCTGAGTAATCATAGTTGGTGCCCTATATGTATTTATTAAACCAACAAGACTCTCTATCTCTTGGCTCTGTTCCATGGTGGCATCATTCTCACCAGATACCCTCTTCAGAGTAACAGAATTTCCAGTAAGCACCTCCAAGCCCATTTCTATCAACTCAGCATGCTGGGAAAATTGGACAGCTTCTTCCTGATTCCTCCACTCAGAGCCAAGTTGTGGCCGGTAGGTAGAAAACCTTGTTTGGCCTGGCCTCTGTCACATGCCCAGATTCTCCCCTTGAGAAAACAGTGAAATTAAGTGGTGAAATCAGTTTTTCACTTGAGCGTTCACATGTCCACACGGAAAGCTCATCCGTGTAAGTTGAGCCAAAATTAATTGCTTGAATTTAAGGAAGCCAATTAAGTGTGTCCTCAGGAAGTAAAAAGGAAATGTGAATAAAAGAAGCATGGAAAGAATATGAGTCAGAATATTTCAGAGTCTGTTGATAAAATGAACATTCCTGCTTCAAATACCTAACTTGGAAATTCTAGAGTTTTTATAGGTACAATTTAATTATATAACCAACCACTCTAAGACTCAGGATGCATATATATATCAGTGCAAGGCTTCTCAAATTTTAGATGATGATCCGCTTTCTCAATTTTTGCCATTTCTGTAGCCCTTCTCTACTAATGTGTACCTAGTATTTTTTTCTTAAAAACTAACTACTCTTTTTACTTAAATAAACTTAAAGAAAATGAAACCTAATTTCCTATGTAAGGAAACCAGTATGATTGGATGTTAAAAAATAATGAACAAATAACAATGACAAAATAAATATAATGAAAAATAAGCTATTCTCCCTTTTAAATACTAGCAACATGGTCTTGTCTGTTCAGACATCTGAACCTGCTGCTTCTTTGTTTGTGATGTTAGCACTAAAGGAATATAAAGGATCTGCTATTGTTTAAGTTGCTAAGTCATATCCAACTCTTTTTGACCCCATGGACTATACAGCCTGCCAGGCTCCTCTGTCCATGGGATTTCCCAGGCAAGAATACTGGAATGGCTTTTCATTGCCTTTTCCAGGGGATCTTCCCCGACCAGGGTTGAACCCATGTCTCCTGCATTTCAGGAAGGATCCTTTACCACTGAGCTACCAGAGAAGCCCAGAAAGGACCTGTGCGTGCATTTGTGCTAATGGCCCCCAAATCCAGCTTTCTCTTGAAACCAATAAGAAGACTAAAAGACAGTTCTCCCAGTGACTAAATATTATTTGTTGGCTTTTGTGTGTATCACATACCATGTATATATGTTTGTTTATGACATGCCACAGATCACACATACATTAGAATATACTGTTTACTAACAATGCACATGCCTCGGTTTTAGATATTTCTTTTCCCCAATCTGTGGACTTCAGGAAATTGATTCCTGATTTTGTAAGTGCTGAAGCAAGATAGCAATATAACAGTGAATTTAATCAGGATTCCATTAGGAAGTTTCAGCTAATACAGAATCAAATACTCCCTTTGGACAAATGTATAAATCTTATGAACTTTACTTGGTAGGAGCTTTGGTACTTTTTTGAAAATTGGCCTACCTTGCCCATGAATTCTCTAAAAATTTGTAAATGTTCTAATTATAGACTACAAATTTTCATGTTGATGTTATTCTAAAGGAGAGATTTTAGTTAAGGAAATCCTCGGTCATTTAAACATGAAGAAAGGATTTCTTCCCTGACTTTCTAGATTAGACCCCAAGTAAAGTCTTTTCTAGACTTCCCAGGTGGTGCTAGTGGTAAAGAACCCGCCAGCCAGTGCTGGAGACAAGATACGCAGATTTGATTCCTGGCTTGGGCAAATCCCCTGGAGAAGCGCGTGGCTACCCGTCCTAGTATTCTTGCCTGAACACAATGGACAGAGCAACCTGGTTTTCCATAGCATCGCAGAGAGTTGGACACAACCAAAGTGACTTAGCATGTTCACATGCAGAGTCTTTTCTGAGTTTATGCTAGGTTAAGAAGCAGGTGTTTTTGTTGGGTTTTTTAAAATGGCATCAATTTCCCTATGGTAAATAAATTTATAATTCAGTGATTTCAGGACAAATATTATCTTATTATTTGGGGAAAAGTGGCTTTTGGTGACTTGTTTTCTATACCATGTCATATATTTTAGCAGTTTAATTAAAAATGCTGATGTTTAACTCAAGTGAAATCCGAGTGGAAAGTATAACCTCAAGCTACCACTTATCATGTAAGTCAGCTCGTTACCATCAGGTAGTCAAGAAATCTATTGAGTTTTGCCTTAAGTCACAACAAACATATGTTCTTAAAATTCCATGTTTTGAAAGTCAGGGCTAACTTCCCTTTCCACACTATGAAGATATCACTACTGAAAATTCTTGACAGCAGTATTCTTTAACAATCTCTACTTTTTATAAATAAAGAAAAACATTCATTGCCGAAAATTGGAAGAAAGTAGAAGAAAGTAATCACCCATAATCCTATCACTCAGAAAGTCCATTTTAAAATTGACATTTCTTTCCAGACTTATGTTCTATAAAGTATTTCTCTTAAACAGTGGAGGTTTTACCATGTAGTTTAGTTCCCTGGTATCAGAACTTTCCTTAGATCATTAATAATTTTTGTAAATATGTTAGTATATGTATAACATTCCATTGTGATAATGCACCACAGTTTAGCCATTTTCCTATTGGGAGACATGGCTTATATTTCCAGCTTCATCCAATCAACAGCCTTGTTGAAATCACCTGGATGCAGTCAAGCGGCTGCAGACTTAGTAAAACTTACAGAGATGGTGTTAAGGAGTCTTATAAGCAGATATATGCAGGATATCGTTATAGGTGCTAAAAATTGATAATAATAAAAGCCTTTGACATTATTCCTGTCACATAACATTTGAAATTACCAAAATAATGTTGCAGCTTATCAATTAGTTTTGTCACTGTGCCACTTTTCTACTAGAATTAGATTAGTTTTTATCATTTTCTTTCTATTTTACTGTACTGCCAATACAGTAGAGATTGAATTGACAAAGGAAAAATCTACAGGTTATGAAAGTTGAGATATGATTACACAAATTTCAAAATGTAGATCGTATATCAACTTAGTTCTAATAAAGTGTGGAACTCAGCCAGCCTTCTGGGTTGCATTTCTAACCAGATGGAACTGAAAAATAAAACCGGAATTCCTAAGAGAGATGCCATCAACTCTCTCCTGTCCATTTTCACTTCAGTACCTAACTCCATGCAGGTACAAAAATGCATTGTGTTTCATCAGAGCTGCTTCAGTTCAGTTCAGTTGCTCAGTCGTGTTGACTCTTAGCGACCCCATGGACTGCAGCACGCCAGAGCTCCCTGTCCATCACCAAATCCCAGAGTTTACTCAAACTCCTGCCCATTGAGTCAGTGATGTCATCCAACCATCTCATCCTCTGGCATCCCCTTTTCCTCCCACCTCCAATCTTTCCCAGCATCAGGGTCTTTTCAAATGAGGCAGGTCTTCACATCAGGTGGCCAAAGTATTGGAATTTCAGCTTCAGCATCAGTCCTTTCAATGAATATTCCGGACTTATTTCCTTTAGGATTGACTGGTTGGATATCCTCGCAGTCCATGAGACTCTCAAGAATCTTCTCCAACACCACAGTTCAAAAGCATCCATTCTTCCGCACTCAGCTTTCTTTAAGGTCCAACTCTCACACCCATACATGACTACTGGAAAAACCATAGCTTTGACTAGACAGACTTTTGTTGGCAAAATAATGTCTCTGCTTCTTAATATACCGTGTAGGTTGGTGATAGATTTTCTTCCAAGGCACAAGCATCTTTTAATTTCATGGCTAAAGTCACCATCTTCAGTGATTTTGGAGCCCCCCAAAATAAAACCTGTCACTGTTTCCATTGTTTCCCCATCTATTTGCCATGAAGTAATAGGACCAAATGCCATGATCTTAGTTTTGTAAATGTTGAGTTGTAAGCCAAATCCTTCACTCTCCTCTTTAACTTTCATCAAGAGGCTCTTTCGGTCTTCTTTGCTTTCTGCAGTAAGGGTGGTGTCATCTGTGTCTCTGAGGTTACTGATATTTCTCCTGGCAATCTTGATTGCAGCTTGTGCCTCAACCAGCCCAGCATCTCGCATGATATATTCTGCATATAACTTAAATAAGCAGGGTGACAATAAACAGCCTTGACATACTCCTTTCAAATTTGGAACTAGTCTGTTGTTCCATGTCCAGTTCTAAATGTTGCTTCTTGACCTGCATATAGATTTCTCCAGGAGGCAGGTCAGGTGGTCTGGTATTCCCATCTCTTTCAGAGTTTTCCACAGTTTGTTGTGATCCACATAGTCAGAGGTATTAGCATAGTCAATAAAGCATAGGTAGATGTTTTTCTGAAACTCTCTTGGTTTTTCCATGATGCAACGGATGTTGGCAATTTGACCTCTGGTTCCTCTGCCTTTTCTAAACCCAGCTTGAACATCTGGGAGTTCACGATTCACATACTGCTGAAGCCTGGCTTAGAGAATTTGAATTTACCAGCTAGTGTGCTAGCGAGTGCCATTGTAGTGTGAACATTTTTTGGCATTGCCTTTCTTTGGGATTGGAATGAAAACTGACCTTCTCCAGTCCTGTGGCCACTGCTGAATTTTCCAGATTTACTGGCATATTGCATGAAGCACTTTGACAGCATCATCTTTTAGGATTTGAAATAGCTCAATGAATTCCATCACATCCACTAGCTTTGTTCGTAGTAATGCTTCCTAAGGCCCACTTGACTTCTCATTAGGATGTCTGGCTCTAGGTGAGTGATCACACCATTGTGATTATCTGGCTCATGAAGATCTTTTTATACAGTTCTTCCGTGTATTCTTGCCACCTCTTCTTAGTATCTTTTGCTTCTGTTAGGTCCATACCACTTCTGTCCTTTATTGTGCCCATCTTTCCATGAAATGTTCCCTTGGTATCTCTAATTTTCTTGAAGAGATCTCAAGTCTTTCCATTCTATTGTTTTCCTCTATTTCTTTGCATTGATCACTGAGGAAGGCTTTCTTACCTCTCCTTGCTATTCTTTGGAACTCTGCATTCAACTGGGTATATCTTTCCTTTTCTCCATTCCCTTTCGCTTCTCTTCTTTTCTCAGCTATGTAAGGCCTCCTCAGACAACCATTTGCTTTTTGCATTTCTCTTTCTTGGGGATGGTCTTGATCACTACCCCCTGTACAGTGTCATGAACCTCCTCCCATAGTTCTTCAGGCAATCTTGTCTGTCAGATCTAATCCCTTGAATCTATTTTTCATTTCCACTGTATAATCATGAGAGTTATAACCCATATAATCATAGCCCTGTGGACTGTATAGTCCATGGAATTCTCCAGGCCAGAATACTGGACTGGGTAGCCTTTCCCTTCTCCAGGGGATCTTCCCAACCTGGGGATCAAACCCAGGTCTCCCACATTGCAGGCAGATTCTTTACCAGTTGAGCCATAAGGGAAGTCCAAGAATACTGGAGTGGGTAGCCTATCCATTCTCTAACAGATCATCCCAATCCAGAAATCGAACCAGGGTCTCCTGCACTGCAGGCGGTTTCTTTACCTACTGAGCCCCAAAAATGAAAAAAAAAATCAAGGGAGCCCAAAAATGAAGAAAAATTGCTCAGTAGTGTAATACTCTTTATGATCCCTTGGACTGTAGCCTACCAGGCTCCTCCTGGAGCATGCAAAATCCTCGGCATTTTCCAGGCAAGAGTACTGAAGTGGGTTGCCATTTCCTTCTCCAGGGGATCTTGCCAACCAAGGGATTGAACCCAGGTCTCCCACATTGTGGGCAGACGCTTTACCCTCTGCACCAAGGGAAGCCAGAGCTGCTTAGGCCACTGCTTCATAGCTCTGTCAAACTGGGCTAGCATAGCTCAAGTATTGAAAATTCCCACACCTCAGACTCTTTAAACTTATAAGAGTCTTTTTCCCATTCATACTACATATCCATCACTGGTGTGGCTCAGATCCAGTTTATTCCGTCTTCATTACAGGACCCAGACTGGAGGAGCAGCTGCTCTCCAAGTCGCGCTGGTCTCACGGCAGAGGGAAAATGATGGGCCATGTTCTTCAATGCCTCCTGAAGGGGTCATTTCACACTTGCTTTCCTCCCCTGCCTGAAGAAAGCCATATGACAAAGCCTGATGTCTGTGAGATGCCAGTGAGAAGGGGACGTATGTCTTCCTAAGGGCTGCTACTGCTGCTGCTAAGTCGCTTCAGTCGTGTCCGACTCTGTGCGACCCCATAGACGGCAGCCCACCGGGCTCCCCGTCCCTGGGACTCTCCAGGCAAGAACACTGGAGTGGGTGCCGTTGCCTTCTCCAATGCATGAAAGTGAAAGGGAAGTTGTGCAGTCATGTCCAACTCTTCGCGACCCCATGAACTGCAGCCCACCAGGCTCCTCCATCCATGGGATTTTCCAGGCAAGAGTACTGGAGTGGGGTGCCATTGCATTCTCTGTCCTAAGGGCAGGGGACCTCAAGTACTGTAGCCAAGCTGCTGGTCCATGAGAGAGAGGCAGGGGAGCTTGATCTTCTCACAGAGGGTGAGGAACAGAGGATTTGCAGAGACTTTAAATAATAATACAGTCTATCCAAAAACATTTTTAGACACTGATAATCAATCCTACCAGCCAATAATAAGGATCATTAAAAATGTTTCTGGAGGAGCTAAGAATAAATTGCAGGTATCAAGAGATACCTAGGGATCCCTGAGTTGCTCTTTCATCCGCCTATACTTCCTGTGCCTTTCATACCCTGTCCTTCAGCATCTTCAACCTCACACCTTTATAGATATAACAAGTTAATTTATTCCATCCAGATGGATTACTTATATAAATATGTCAATTAAATATCCCCAAGACATATAAAAATTACCCCAAATGACTCTTGATTTAGAAAGAAGAATGATAACCTCAAATGCCTGCAATGGACAGGCAGGTTTAAATAAGCAATGGTGGGTGAGTGGGGCAATCTCTTCTTCCTTCATCCCATCCTTTCTATCCATCACTGTAGGGTTTCTCAGTGTTTCTCATCATCTGGTTTTGCAAAAGAAACCAGAAGTCTAGAACTTAAGTGAAACTTGCCAAATTTAAATATTGGCACCTACCCAAAATTAAAATACAGTATTTGGATTAGACAAAAATATTTGTTAGCTGGATCTGGCTTTCGGGAACTTTCAGGTTGCAGTATCTGATCTGAAGCTCTGTATTTTCAGATGTTCCACTGTCTTGTGTGTGTGTGTTTTTTTTTTTAACTTCAATAGCTAGGTTTTTAAATTCAGCAATAGCTCTGCCAGCCATTTTCCTTCTTTTGCAGTTGAGACACTGTGGCTTCCATCAGGTCAAGGGAGTAAACTCAATACAGGTGACCTGTGAATGGCCACAGGGCATCTAGTAAGTCTGAACTGTATTAGGTAGATCTTGTCTGTGATGTTTCAGGCTTGCTGTTTGTTGGTGCACAAAGGTAAATTCTTAGCGAAGTGGCAGCACATCCATCTCATAATCTGAAGGTTCTGAGCTCATGTCTCAGAGAAAGCATAGTGTTAGGACTTCCTAGGTGGCTCACTGGTAAAGAATCTGCCTGCAAAGCAGGAGACCCGATTTCGATACCTGGGTCAGGAAGATCCCCTGGAGGAGGCATGGCAACCCACTCCAGTATTATTGCCGGGAGAATTCCTTGAACAGAGGAGCCTGGCAAGCTACAGTCCATGGGGTCCCAAGGCTTTGGGCATGACTGAGTAACTAACACTTTCACTTAAAGGTTAATAGTTTTGATAGTTTATGGAAGGAATGGGTTAATATTTGAAGTTTGACCTTAGTAAGCTAGAAAAGAAGAGCAGTTAAGGCTTAATACAAGGTACATGCCTGCTCAGTCACTCCAGTCTTGCCCAACTCTTTGCCACCCTCTAGACTGTAGCCTGTCAGACTCCTCTGGCCATGGGATTCTCCAGGCAAGAATACTGGAGTAGGTTGCCATGCCTTCCTCCATGGGAACTTCCTGACCCAGGGATTGGACTCAGGGATCAAACCGATGTCTCCTGCATTATAGGCAGGATTCTTTACCACTGAACCATCAGAGAATCCCCTAATACAAGGCAACTAAAGATTACTAAGAGTGAAAGTCGAAAGGAAGGATGAAGATACTAAAGGGAAGTTTGGATCATACAATAATCAAACTTTGTTCATAATTTGCTTAATGTTTTACAATCTCCAGTCATTGAATGATTCTTGCAAGATTTTAGTCACATACTCAAAACAACCTGATTATTATTTCCCTAATATATTTAATTTAATACTCAAATATATTTATTTTAAAAGGTTTTATATCATTGTTATTAACAGAGCATGATTAATATTCTCTCCATTACAAGGTGGTAATCCTAAATTTTTTTCTATAAAAATGAAAGCAAATCAGTTATTTAAAGAGAAAAGTTTAACAGTTAAAACTACAGTGAATATCAAAAAGAAACATAATCATTTGCCAGAAATGTGTCCATGAAAATAAGTTTTGCAATGAGCCAGAGTGTTAATGATTGTTATTAGTAGAGTGATAGTCTGTTCTTGATTGCTCAATTTGAGATGAATTATTTGTAGCAAATATATCCTTAGGTCAGAGTTAATTTGAATTATGACTGTGTGTTTTGGGGTGTTTACCAGACATCTGTGTGCAACTGAAAACATCTGAGTTATTTGTTTGTATAATGCCCTTTGTTCTGTGTCGTTATTTAGATCATAGTTTAATCTATGTGTTGTATTTAAAGTAGATTACCACTGATGTGCCAATTTCAGCCTCATCAAAAAGAATCATCTTTATGAATAATTGCAACCAACTAAGAGATGGATGTAGTAGGTTTTTATTTTTCCCTAATGTGAATATAGGCAAATATTTGCAATTAAAATGTTATCCACGTAAATCATCTCAGTGGTACAAGTACTGATCTCTGGGAACCATTAACATGGTCCATGGTTAGAAGTCAGACAATATCTTTACCTCTGTGCTCACTGTACTTAGGGGAATCTCTGACACAAAGCAAGTGCTTATTGAATATGTAATGACTGAAAGGGATTTCCAGATAGAAACCTTTTCTGCAAGGCCTGTGTCATTCATCCCGTCTGCCTCGCCTTCCTTCTTTTACCCCCACTCATATGACCGCCATCCTCATGACCTGTTCACAGATTCCAGTTCTGCCCCATCCCACCAACTCCACTACCATCACTTGCATTTGGATCTTTATTGCCTTTTACACAAAGTACTACAGTGGATTCCGTACGGAGCTTCCACCAAGGTTTTCCTTCTTCTCCCCCTCTGTCCCGTGGAAGATCTAGGAAAGCACACACCTATTGGCTCCACAGATCTGATCCTTCTTCAGTCTTCTGCCAATTGCCTATGAAACAATATTCCTTTTCTAGTTCCTTTGACCTTCTAGACCCTTTAGAATATGGTTCCTACCTGCCTCTCCAACTGCCTTTGCTCTGATCCCTTCCCCTCCTCCTTACCTGTACTGTCAGGACTGAGCTCCCCATGGCACCGTGTTAGTTGTTGGCCTCTGCCCCTGGCCTGTGTCATTCCTTTGCCTTGGATACCCCCTGCCATGCCCGGCCCAACCCCTGCATAAAACTCATATCATCTTTCAAAATCCACTTGAGATGTTGGCACCTCCTTGTCTTAATTTTCCCTTAACACTTAAAATTATGTTAACAAATCATTTAAGTATTTAATTAACATGCCAATTTTTTTCTTTTTTTTTTTCTTATTTTTCTTTCTGTTTCTTGTCTTCTCAGCCTCAATATGATCAGCTATATTCAAGCTCTCAAGGTGATGGTCAGCATTAATGTCCCAGTTTGGTCTTTGTGAAATTTATAGCCTTTACTGGGTTGTGTCTTGGAAGACTATCAAAACCAAGGAGCCAGAAAATTCATTCTAAATCCTATTATGTCATATTTGAGAACAGTATTCAGCCATATGTTGTCCTGCTGACACTGTGGTGAATTCTAACTGATATTTTTTTCCTGATTCTTTACCTAATTCATTATCTTATTTTATCATTGCATGAACCATTCCTTAGGGACACGTGGGGAATAGATCAAACTTATTTTCTAATAACACTACAAAAGTTTTTTTCTTAATCCTTGTGTTGTGCTTCTTGCCTTAAAATGGCGGTCAGTTACATATAAAATCTTAAGTTGGCATCTACCTTTGACAAGATACTGAATTAGTGAATAAAAAGTATGAACATATGGACAAATCATTTGTCAACTCTTTCAAGAGTTGAAGTCACAGATAGTTAGCACAATGTAATAGGGGAAGCATAGACTTTGGAATTAACGAGAGCTTGTTTGAACCCACATGATATCTCTTAACAGTTGTGCATCTTAGCAAGTTCTTTGCTTTTAATTTTTGTGATAAAAATACACATGACATAAAATTTCCATCTTACTTGTTTTTTAATGTATAGTTCCTTAGTGTTAGGCTTGGCTGTTGTGTAGCCGATCTCCAGAACTCTTTTCACCTTATGAAAGAAAAAATCTGCACCTATTAAACATCTTCGATTCTCCTCTCCTTCACACCTGGCAACCACAATTCTACATTATGACTTAATGGATTAAACTCCAGCTACCTTGTATATGTGGATTCACATACAGAATTTGTCTTTTTGTGACTAGTTTATTTCATAATTTCCTCAAGGCTCATCCATATTCTAACATGTGTCAGGATTTCCTTCCTATTTAGTTCTAAATAGTATTCCACTATATGGATAAGCATCATTTTGATTACTGATTCATCTGTTGAAGGATACTTAGGTTGCTGAACCTTTTGTCTACTGAGGATGATGCTGCTATCAACATGAATGTAGAATCTGTTTTTATAAACTCTCTGGCTCCAAGTTACCCATGTAGAGAAAATAGGCATTATTATAATTCAGTATAATGAGAATTGAGTAAATTATAAAAAAGTATATTCTACCATTCCTAACATATTTTAGGTTTTAATAAATGTTAGTTGCTAACAGTAATAAAATTTTAAATGTGAAGAGAAAGTTTGTCTGATCAAGGATTTTCCAGGTGTTATTCTTACCAGTAGTGATAAGATGATTTTAAAATAGGTTATAAATATTTTTTTAATTTAATAATGCTTCATTTAGGAATATAACTAACATAATAAGCTCATGATTATGTGACTATTAGTGTTTAGGAAAAGGCTAAACTGTGTGGATCACCACAAACTGTGGAAAATTCTGAATGAGATGGGGATACCAGACCACCTGACCTGCCTCTTGAGAAATCTGTATGCAGATCAGGAAACAACAGTTAGAACTGGACATGGAACAACAGACTGGTTCCAAATAGGGAAAGGAGTATGTCCAGGCTGCATATTGTTATCCTGCTTATTTAATTTACATGCAGAGTACATCATGAGAAACACTGGACAGGAAGAAGCACAAGCTGGAATCAAGATTGCCAGGAGAAGTATTAATAACCTCAGATATGCAGATGACACCACCCATATGGTGGTGGTGAAAGCAAAGAAGAACTAACTAGCCTCTTGATGAAAGTGAAAGAGGAGAGTGAAAAAGAGTCGGCTTAAAGCTCAACATTCAAAAAACTAAGACCATGGCATCCAGTCCCATCACTTCATGGCAAATAGTTGGGGAAACAGTAGAAATAGTGGCAGACTTTTTTGGGGGGAGGGGGCTCCAGAATCACTGCAGATGGTTACTGCAGCCATGAAATCAGAAGATGCTTACTCCTTGGAAGAAAAGTTGTGACCAATCTAGATGGCATGTTAAAAAGCAGAGACATTACCGTGCCAAGAAAGGTCTGTCTAGTCGAGGCTATGGTATTTCTATTCGTCATGTGCTGATGTGAGAGTTGGACTATAAAGAAAGCTGAACACCAAAGAATTGATGCTTTTGAGCTGTAATGTTGGAGAAGACTCTTGAGAGTCCCTTGGATTGCAAGGTGATCAAACCAGTCCATCCTAAAGAAAATAAGTCCTGAATATTTATTGGAAAGACTGATGCTGAAGTGGAAACTCTAATACTTTGGCCACCTCATGCGAAGAACTGACTCATTGGAAAAGACCCTGATGCTGGGAAAGATTGAGGGCAGGAGGAGAAGGGGAAACAGAGGATGAGATGGTTGGATGGCATACCAATTCAATGGACATGAATTTGAGTGAACTCCAGGAGTTGGTGATGGACAGGGATGTCTGGCGTGCTGCAGCCCATGGGGTCGCAAAGAGTGGGAAACAACTGAGCAACTGAACTAAACTGAACTGAAAGCCAATGTTTATGTGTTTTTTTGTTCAATCAAGTTCATTTTTTAAAAAACAGCAAAAATGATGGAAATGGAACATGGCTATCTGATGGTTAGAAACACCAATATGGAAAATGAGTAATCAGACCCAGCACAAAGCTTTTGTTTTCTCCCCTTTCCCATTTCCTATTTGTTGTTGTTTTTGTTTTTGTTTTTGTTTTTCATTTTATCCATTCAAAAAGTATTGAGTTTAGGATGCACTCATTCAGCTCGTCTGTTGATATTCTGGGACTCATACAAAATAAGACTGAATGCAAAACATGAAGTCACTTCTTCTGCAAGACTAGTGTTGGAATAAATCATTCCAAAGTAAATTCCACCAAAATCACTCAAGTTTTCTATAATCGGCAAGCACGTATCTCTTGACAGGAATCATCATGCTGAAGTATATTATCTGAACTGCATCAAATGGAGCCTGTCCTTTTCTGGCGCTGCTAGGCCATGGAGACTCACAGACTTTGGTAACTGTTCTCACAACCGTGTATTCATAATATTTGGATGGAGCCCCCCAGAACATAGTCATTAGGAACTCTAGGCAACTGCCATTATATATGTTTTGTTATATAAGCTTTGCAACGTGAATGCTCTGAGCTGACCGAAACTCCTTGTGAATACCAGATCACAAATTTTAAATGCAATGTGGAACAGTATAAAAGAACAGACAGTAAGCCAAAGAATCTGCAGGGAGTAGTCTTGTTTAGCGTCAGTGTATCTGTGCACTCTTCCCATGTGTAAGTCCAGCCACCTCTCCCTCATGGCATGAGTCAGCAATATCTAGAAATGTCTCAACATAGCTAATCTTTTATATCATTTTCCCATAACAAATTCAGTTAACCAAGTTAAATTTTGTGGCATTTCAGCTCTGTTTTGGGCAATCGTGATGTTGTTGCCAAATGGATAATATTACGTTTGCTGTTTTGTGATTAAGAAACTGACTTTTCAGTGCCCTATGTTGCTCTTGGCAAATGCTACCAAACAACCCTCCTCCTGCATCTGGTGTTCATGCTGCTGCTGCTAAGTCGTTTCAGTCACGCCCGACTCTGCAACTCCATAGACAGCAGCCCACCAGGCTCCCCCGTCCCTGGGATTCTCCAGCAAGAACACTGGAGTGGGTTGCCATTTTCTCCTCCAGTGCATGAAAGTGAAAAGTGAAAGTGGCGTCGCTCAGTTGTGTCCGACTCGTAGTGACCCCATGGACTGCAGCCTACCAGGCTCCTCTGTCCCTGGGATTTTCCAGGCAAGAGCACTGGAGTGGGGTGCCATTGCCTTCTCCGCTAGTGTTCATGAGAGGAAACTAAATTATGAATCCATGTTTTTAAACCTCAGAGAGTTTCATTAATTACATCATGGAATTCTCATTAACGTTTTAGTGGTTTGCCTTATTTTTCTCAAAAATTGATTTAAACTTGGAAAACGAAGACTAAAATATAGACTGTTTGCTTCCATTTCTCATGTGTGTAGCTATTACTTCATGGGAATAAATCTAAGTAATCTTTATTTTTGATTGCCTCCCATTTTGCCCGTCTCATCATACATGGCTGGCTTAAAAATCATCTGCACTTCATTTCCTACAACTTTAGTCTGCTCAGTTGGCAATTTCTCTCTGCCTCTGGATGTATGAAACAGGACACAGTGCCTGCCTTTCCTGGCCCATCCACAGGCAACCCTCTAGTAGTGGATAAAAGAATTTCTTTATCTCCAGTATCAACAAGTTTTCCAAGAGATCACTGTGGTGATGGTGGTTTAGTTGCTAAGTTGTCTCTGACTTTTGCGACCCCCTGGACTATAGCCCACCAGGCTCTTCTGTCCATGGGGTTCTCCAGGAGTGGGTTGCCATTTCCTTCTCCAGGGGATCTTCCCAACCCAGGAATCAAACCCATGTCTCCTGCATTGTAGATGGATTTTTTACTGCTGAGCCACCAGGGAAGAAATGCCCTAAAGTGTATCATGAATATGCTAAAATGAATTATCTCACAGTGTTCTGGAAATGACTTTGTAAAAGGAAATTTAGCCATTCTGTTATTTTTTCTGATTCTGCCTATGCATTATGAGTTACCAAAGAGATTCTGCCTTACTTCTGCCACCTCCTTTATCTATGTGTTGTATGTAAAATATCACTCCATGCTCAAATCTATTTTGCTTTTCTCATTCTGCATTTCAAGCTCCCAGTCAGCCACCAGGAAATGTTGTTTGGAATGCTACAGACACGAAAGTGTTGTAATTGGGAACAAGTGAAAGCCATGGAGAATGAATCAGAAGTAACAGGATATAAAGTAAGTGGTATAATTTGCAGTGCTTTCTTTTCCCACTTCTGGTAGTACTTTTCAAAGGAAGCTAGATTTGAACTTTTTTTTTCCTCCAAGTTTTGACGGCATGGTCTTATAAACTACTTTGGACATACAGATATCAAACTATTTGTGAAAAGAATATTTTTCAAAATGCCTGATTTCTTAAATATAAATTTAAGTGAAATAATTGTGCTCATATGGGAATTTTAGGCCAAATGTTGGTAAAGCGTTTGTTGTTTCCTGTTTCTGATACTATATACTACTTAAAATGAATCCATAGTTTTGGCTCTGATTCCTTGGTCTCACGTTCAGGCTCAATACAGTAGATCCTTTCCCCATCTCTGAAGCCTTACAAATACCCAACCAGCTGAATGTTTCATGGAAGAAGTTCAGTCTCCCCACCTCACTGATTTTGAGGATTTGATGATTCTACCATATGCTGACCCCTCATCTAAGATCTATGATAGATCTATAAATGCAGCAGATACTGTAGTGGGTATAGAAAAACAACTGATATAAATGAAGTAACATCAGGGGAGTAATTTTGATGAAAAAAATAAAAGCAGGCAGTAAAATATATATATATATATATATGTTTGTTCATGCATTTTAGGTTTTCTATAGGACTAGCGGTCAAAATAATGTGCAAGTGCTGAACACAAATAAAACTTCAGCTGAACTTTTGCTGCCCATTAAAGAGGACTACATTATTGAAGTTAAGGCCACAACGGATGGCGGGGATGGGACCAGTAGCGAACAGATCAGGATTCCAAGAATAACCAGTAAGTTGGTCGAAGTCAGTGTCTCAGTTCCCAGCATCAGTTATGAGCCTGCAAGAGAGAGTCTATTTGTGCGCACCCCACCCTATCTTTTTTTTTTTTTTTCCTACTATGTCTTTCGTCTGAATGCTGAGAAGGTTTTAGAATATGAGAAGTGAGGGAAGGAGGAATTCCTCCAAGAGTGCTGCTAAGTAAGGAGAATGATAAGAGCCGAAAGACAGGGGAAAAAAAAAACAAACTTGAGAGATGTTTAGCAAATGTTATTAGTTTAACTTTTGTGTTCTGAGCTTTGCATAAATTTGCCTTTGGAGTTCCATAAAAATAGAATTCTTTTTCTCAAGGGCAATGTTGAACCCACAAAACAATTTTAAGATCTTTAATATTCCAGTTGTTTGCCTCCTAGAAATTGTAGGTATGTCTTATCAATTCTTTACCAAGCAGAAATTTTAACATTTTTAAGGTCATAACCTACTTTTGGCCAAACTGAAAGACACTTTTTAAACAAATTCTTGATTTCTGATTTCAAAGGAAGTTCATACTTACTTTTCCTTTCAAAATCCTCATGAAGCCTACTTTATTACAATATAAAGTTACACTTTCAGAGTTGAGGGAAACAGACTTTTCATACATATTTTATCAGTGACAGCGGTAGAATGCATTTTATCTTTTCTTTAAATCTCAAGTGTGGAGTTTCAGGGCCTCATTTAAGTACCGCAGAAGCCATCCTGTCTTCATACTTTATTCTCTGGTCCTTAGTAACCTAAATTATTTTGTTTCCTTTCACTGAACTCTACCTAATCTATAGTCTTGGACATTCAAAATTAAAACCCTTACCTGCAATCTTGGAAAACAAAATGGGACATCTTTAGCAAATGTAGAGAAAGGGAAATGTGGAAATTTGGAGGAATTTTATCTTTTCATGAAAGCATAAAAACTGCCATACTTAGACCAAAAACAAACAAGTAACCATGTGAAGAAAATGGGAAATGTTTATTTCAGAACTGAGTTCTGCAACATAAAAATCTGTAGAAAACATTTAGAATTACAGACATTTTTATAAGTATATGCACTTCAATAGTAGAGCAAAACCAGAAATTAATTTAAGCTTATCATTGGTAATATTAGTGTTAGTATTTAAGTTTTAAAATTAAGATTAAGATATTCTGTCCTATTCCTATGATAGCTCAAGGTTCAGAGTTAAAATCACAGTATGGCCAGGTATTTCTGTGGTAGTCAAGTGGCTAAGACACCACACTCCCAGTGCCAGGGGCCTGGGGTTCGATCCCTAGTCAGGGAACTAGATCCCACGTGCCACAACTGAGAGTTTGCATGCTGTGACTAAAAATCCCGCATGGGGATGTCCTTGGTGGCTTGCATGCTGCAACTGAGTTTGCATGCCACAACTAAAAATGCCACATGCCGTAACTAAAGACCCTGCATGATGCCACTGAAAAATTCTGCATACTGCAACTAAAGATGCCACATGCCGAAATGAAAAAGATTCTGCATGCTACAGCAAAAGATCCAGCATGGGGCCTTCCCTGGTGGTTAGCCTGCTGCAGCCAAGAGTTCGCATGCCGCAACTACAGATCCTGCATGCCGCAACTAATGAACCCATGTGCTGCAACAACGACTAAAGGTCCCATGTGCCCTCAGCTAAGATCTGGTGCACAGCATGGCCAAAGAGGAACTGTCACCAGGAATAGATTCTGTGTGTTTGCAGGAACAGACATGATTTTAGCATTTGAGGGCTGCCGACTCGAGAGTAGCCTTTTCCTCTGACATCTGCCGTCTTGCTGAGCACGCGTAGGTTGCCGGTCTAGAGTGCAGACAAAGCCATCTCTAGGAAAATGGAGCTTGTTACTGATTGCTTTTTTGAGATGTTGTTTTATATTATACATAACAATTTATGTAGAAATGCACAAAAGAGAAATAAACACAGATTTTTCAGAACCCTTCTCTGATGAAGCTTTAATTAAACCATTGAATTAGCTCAAAATTGTCTGTAATAGAGTATAGTTGTTTTCAAAATGATTAAGTTGCTTTTCCACTTTCAATTAAAGTTAAATAATACTAGATAAAACCCAGAATCATTTAAGAAAACTTAAGTACGTCAGGGTGTTTATAGATACCCATGGCAGATAATATTGGCTACACTGATAAATTAAATGAAAGCTAATGTTAACTTGTGGTAGTAAATTAGGTCCCTGATATGATTTGCTTATGATTGGAAAGACTTTGCTTTTGTCCCAGTTGCTTAAATTGGTGCAGTTCTCATTAATGAGCTGTTTATCGTCTTTGACAGATATGGATGCAAGAGGTTGCACGTCAGCCATCTCCACTGTCTACCCTGTGTCGAGTTATGTCTCTGTAATAATGTTATTTATTGTAAACACCTTGTGTTGATAGTCACTTTTAAGTATTTATTGGAAACTGAATTGGTTACAAAAGAAGTGCTTTCATGAAATACAGTGATGATGCATGTTTTTTTTTCAACTGTTTTTAAATTTCTACATAGGTAAAATATGAATATAATAGAAAAAAAGCAGTAAATCCCTTTAGGGGAATCTGAAATGCCTTAATATTTACTTGATAAACCAAAGGAATTTACACATTACATACACCTGATTTTTGATAGAGACATTCTTAAGCTATGATTTGATGCACTGCCTGTGGACGGAGACTCCCATGCTATCATGTATACACACATGCAGACACATACATTGGCTGTGGTGTTTTTGTTTTTTTAATTGATAGAGAAAAACTCATGTAATCCAAATGCTTTCTTCCCATTGTAATAGCACTATTTGGAACATATAATTAATATTATTTTGAAATGCTCACTTGAAATACTCAAGGATGAAAAATTACATTTTAAAAATTACCCTGTTTGGAAAAGGGTGCATGTGATTCAAAAGAATGTTGGTAGAGATGCTCCGCTAGAATTTGGAAGTGTACTGTTTTGTTCTGGTATACTAGTGAGTGTTTGTGAGATTGTTTACAAGTCACTTTTCTCGCTCTACTTCTCAATTATTCATCCATAAAATGTGGAGATAATAATACCCATCTTATTTGCCTCTGCCCCATGGATTACTTACTAAAAGATAAAGAGGGAAATCTGAAAGTGCTTTGTTGCCCCTAATGCACTAAGCCTGTACAAAATATTAGTGTGAGTTTATTTAATAACATTAAAGTCATGAGAACCTGTCATATTTTTAAAGGTTGCACTTTAAAAAAGTTGTCATTATAGGTAATGCTTTCTCTTTCGTTCCATGATATTATATTGACATGATCACATTCTATCCTTTTCTTAAAAGTTTTAAGAAGTGAAATAAAATTAAGAGGAATCATTTCCTTCACACCTATGAACAAGCTTTCAGGTTTTATTAAAACCTGGTGGAGGAAATAAGAAATGACCTGAATTTTAACCCATGTATTATACAAAATTCACATGATCCTTCATTTCTAATTTTTGATTCTATTACGGGACTCTTTTTTGGATGGTGGAGATGGTTTTTAATGAAGTCCAACAGTATATCTGAGTGAGTCTGCAGGATTTTTAGCTCCTGAGCTAAATTTGTAATAGAACATGGCCATGCTGCTGACTTTGATATGTATGACTCAGTCTCTCAATGCATTGTGTTCAAAGGATTGTCAAAGACATGACTTCATAACAGTATGCTGAAAATATAAGAAAATCAGCAGATTGAGTGTTAAACATTGCAAAATCAATTTTTTACCTCTTTCCAACAGTTTCATATTTTGCAGGAACTTGTTCTTTGCAAAGATACCTGAATTTGAAACCAACAGATATCAAAAGAGAATACATAATAGCAAAATTCTGATATCACCATAAAGCATTACTTTACATTTAGAGATTCCTTTTAAGATAACATCATTATACACAAAGAAGAAAAACATTTATAGCTTTTCTCTGGAAGGTCTGTATATAGTGTATATATCTAGAAAAAATCTGAACAAGTAGATTTCATATGACCATTGTTATTTTAGGTCAAAAAGTGGGGAAATACTTTCTCCAATACCTGTATTTTATGCAACATGTAATGGAGTTGTACCTTTTTATTACTTAATAATTCCTATATGTTCCTATAGTTTTCATTTTCAAGATGATTAATCTCTTGTTTCATGGTGTTTCTAGAAATATATCTCCATGAGATATGTACTTTGTTTCATATTGAAAAGTATGACATTTACCTTTAAATTCCTGTGTGTGTATCCTATGGTTATCTGTATGTATTATTTTTTATTATTCTAATAAAATTTATAAAAAGCAAATGCCTGTGTGTGATTAATTGTGTTATGGTCAAAAAGAACATTTTAAGGGGGAAATAAGAGGGCATGATAATAGTTGTGATGCTATCATTTCTTATATTTTTCAGTCTACTTTTTGTCTTTCTATCTTTTATCTTTTTATAATCTCATGACAGTAGTTTGAGACAATGCCCTCTCTATTAAAGGTATTTCAGCTTTGGGAAGATGGGAGAAAAGAGAAGCAGAAAAGTCTTTTACTGAATTATGGTATTTAGTTTCTTCTGATTTTACTTGGTTGATACAGCTACTCCCACTTTTTTGACAAATATCTTCTTAATATTGGTATCAATTTATCAACTCTCATTAATTTTCTCCTTGGTATCAGGGTTAGAGACTTGCTTCTAAATAATCCTTGTGCTATAATATACACTAAGTATTTGAATACATGTGGTAGAAAAAGATTGATTTTTAACTAGTAAAGAGTTTTAAATGTTATCATTGATGTAAGGAAAATTAGACATGAAATAATAATTCAATCATTTTCTTACATGAAAACCGAAGGTATATTTAGAGGCGGGAGAATTCAGTGGAAAAAGTATGTGTAGGGCTTGTGCCAGGGTGTGAGAATGCATGTGTGTGTGCACACATGTGTGTGGCTATGATTTTAAGTCTAGTTGTACAGGTTGTATTAGTGTAACTTCAGCTTCCCTGGTGGCTCAGTGGTAAAGAATCCACCTGCCAATGCAGGAAAAATGAGTTTGATCCCTGGGTCAGGAGGATCCCCTGGAGGAGGGCATGACAACCCACTCCAGTATTCTTGCCTGGAGAATCTCATGGACAGAGGAGCCTGGTGGGCTGCCATCCATGGGGTTGCAAAGAGTCAGACATGACTGAGGGCCTGAACATGCAAGTAAAGGTCAAAGAACTGGGGGATGTGCAGAAACAGATTAGACCAGCCCAACCAGTCCCTGTGGTATTCTCTTCTCAGGGTTGTCAAAACTTCAGTGACTGCTCTTGGTGGAAGTTTCCACTCTTAAGAAAATGCGGGTTACTGGCATTACCTATTGAGAGTTAGGAAACAAAATGATGTGTATGAGCACCTAGAATCATGCTCTTGGCATTCTTCTCCGCATCAGCAGGTAACTGTATGACACTGGAAGACAAATAACAATATTTGAAGGTGACCTTATGTATGTTCAGAGCTCTCCTTTGGTCTCATTCTACTGAGAAGAAAGGTGCATGATTCCAGGAGTTTCTAGAAGAGAGCATACAGTGATTCTAGTATCAGGTTAACGTTTCATCATCATGTAATATTGATGCTGTTACCTTGTCTTCTCTCTGTAGGTGCCAGATTCCGAGGTAAGCTCTTTATCTTTTCTCAGTTCATCTACACAGCCATCTTCTTAACTAGATACCATTACTGAGCCCTTTCTACATATGAGGAAACCAAGGTTCAGGAAGATTAAGGACACTGTACCCGATCATCCCAGAAGGCACACCGGTAAAAGGGGAGTCTAGCCCAGGCAATCTAGCTGCAATCCCCGAGTCTGAGGCATGATTAGGTTTTTAATCTCTCTGAAAATCAGATCCATTAGATTTAGAGATCCCCAATAAGTATCTCTAATGCCAATTTGTAGTATAATTTGTTCTGCAATTATTGATAAATCAAGTTGGAGAACCAAACACCTAGGAAGACTTCTTTTAGGTACTGTGAATTTTGATAGTCTCTAATTCTTACGTGGAAGGCTATCCAATCTAAAATTGACCAAGTGTCAGAATTCTTTTAGTAAAAATTATAAAAATATTTGTCTGTTTTAAAAATATTTTTCAAGCTGTATGTTTAATTTTCTTCAGACATTTTTAAAATGAAAATGGTTTGTGTTGATTTTCAATAGTATTGCCACTTTCAATGAAAACCTAGGAGTATAGTTCAATTAAATAAAGAAAAATGATTAGAGTATTACAAGTTTTATTTCCTAATTAAAATCACCCCTGCTGTTTCATATTCTTATCATGACATCTCTTTTTAAATTTAGAATTAATCTTAACTGGTTTCATTTTTTCTAAAGTATTTTACCCTTTTTAAAAATGAAAATTGCACTGATATTCATTATCATTTGGATACACTTCAGTAAATATTGGAGGTAAAATCACCAGAACAGCAATTACAAATTTAGCAATTAATAAATTTTACCATACTTTTGAAAGAAAATATGTAAACAGATAGGACTATAATTCATTTGAATGCTTAGGTTTTCTGCTGTTGTTTTTATTTGAACTCTGTCCTAATTTA
Source organism: Nanger dama (assembly GCA_917880005.1). Taxonomy (NCBI): domain Eukaryota; kingdom Metazoa; phylum Chordata; class Mammalia; order Artiodactyla; family Bovidae; genus Nanger; species Nanger dama. Next base: position 33,397,019 of record CAKJTW010000016.1, on the reverse strand, counting down.
ATTTCTTGGTTTACATATAGGTGATAATTGCCTCTTGAACTTGCACCAGAATAATACAGAATTAAATTTGTAAGAAAGGGTGTTTCTATTGGTTGTCAGCATTCATTCTTATTCTTGAGTCTTACTTTGCCTGCTGAAATTATCTTGCAGGCTGATGATTCTACCTTGATCAGTAATACCATGGGAAAGGAAAAGAATTAAATCCTATATAATTGGATGTTACCTGGGAAAACTCGGAAAAAAACAGAGACAAGTGATAAGAATAGCAAATTAGTAGAATTATTTTACCATCCGTCAGACAGTTGAATGGGACAGACTAATGTAAATGCCCATGCTAATTGAAGTGTTAGTGGAGACTGGCTATTGATGAAGTGAAGGATCCATTCAGTGTGATTGGTGTTTGGCTTTTCCAAAGCCTTCAGACAGGAATGGCTGCCCTTGCAAGAGTAAGTTTCAGACTCACATATGGAAATGCTCATTGAGATCATAAACCGTGGCACAGGAAGTACACTCATCATTGCGTGCAGCTCCTATTTAGATGTTCAGCACCTAACAGTTGAGTGAACCATTTTGTCTCACCCTTGCATATTTTACTTGCTTACTTTTTTTCTCCCATGCTGCCCCTGGAGACATTAAGATATGCCAATTAGGAGACAAAAATGCATTTTAAATATATTTGAAATAAAAGCAATAGATCATCTCTATTGGGAAAGTTGACCATATTGGCAAGAAGGAAGTGTGACATAGTGGTTAAGAACATTTGTTCTTAGTAGTAAGTCTGTGTTGGAACCCTAGGCATGTCTCTAAAGAACTGTGTGACCTTGCGCAGGCAGGTTAAACTTTCTGAGAAACAATGCTTATCTCTAAAAAGACACCAATGAAAGGAAGGACCTGCCTTGGAGAATAGTCATGATAAGAGGACATGATCCAATCGCAGTAAGCTTTTCTCATGTTTGGTTAATGGATACTCAATAAGAGAGTCTAATAATAACTGCAGTATGATGATGGGGTTTTAGGTGCTGAATTATTCTTCAAAGGTTACTTGCAGATTACACAAACAGCATTAAACTCCAGTGGTGCTTCATTATTTCAGCCATAGTTTTAGATACTGGTCTTGGGACATGATGTCCCCTTTTATGGAGGTTCCATGTGAGTTATAAAGCAAAGGAAAGGACTAAAGAGTAATTTGAGGATGAGAAAGATATTGTTGAATACATGCTTAAGTATTTGTGAGAACTAAAGTAACATGTGTAGGGCTTATAGCAAAACACTGGGTACATGTCAGCCATTCAGTCTCTGTTAGTGGCAATCCTTATTCTCTCAAAACAAGATCCAAATGGCAGGTAGATCAGAATGTCATCACAGGTAAGTCCAGTAATACTATTCAGAGGATGTTATTCAGAAAGATGTTAGATCTCAGACTAAAATGTCACCGCTTCTGCCTTGAGTCAGTCAGGCCTGTTTATGACCTCATACTTGTTACTCATGTAATTAAGCTGAAACCAGTGTCTTTGGCCTACTGTAGCCAAAGAAGAGCAGCCAGAGAAGGTTCCGGATGTTAGTCTGAAGAGCAAGAGGAACTGAGAATTGATACAGAGCTTTGGCATAAAGGAATGTATTGAGTAAAAGGAAATCATGGGAAGACTGTCTGAGAGCCCCATTCTGAGGACAGTTCTTAGTTTGTATTCTTACTTAGAGCAGTTTACTTTCATGTCCCAGGACCACACATGAGTGACAGAGTAAGTTCTGCTAGGACTGCAAGTGTCAAGGGATATTTTGAAGGGGATACCACATGAAGAAAAGCTTTCTTACTTTAGAAATTAAGCACATTTGTCTTAATTTGCAACACCTGACTAGACCCTTTTGGTAGGAAAGAAAGCCATTCTCTCCTTGGGTTTCCCCTCTCCTATAAGAGGAGATGCTAAGGAATGCAGAATGGGGGAAAAAAAATCTAGTTGCCATAGCTCTGGAGATTCATTGATATAGTAGTGAAATGACCGTGAAGAGAGAGAGAAAAGAGAAACAAAGATCGAGGCCAAGGTTTGAGTCTAAAGAAAAGGCACAGGGGAGAGTAAGTCTGGAATATTTTCCAGGGTAATACTAATTGCCTTTTCATACTGTTTATGAGGTTCCCAAGGCAAGAATACTGAAGTGGTTTTCCATTTAGGAGATCCAACCAGTACATCCTAAAAGAAATAAATACTGAATATTCCTTGGAAGGACTGATGCTGAGGCTGAAACTCCAATACTTTGGCCACCGGATGCAAAGAACTGATTCATTTGAAAAGACCCTGATGCTGGGAAAGATTGAAGGCAGGGGGAAAGGGGGATGACAGAGGATGAGATGGCTGGATGGCATCACCAACTCAATGGACATGAGTTTGAGTAAACTCCGGGAGTTGGCAATAGACAGGGAGGCCTGGCGTGCTACAGTCCATGGGGCTGCAAAGATTCAGACATGACTGAGTGACTGAACTGAACTGAATACTAACTGAAAACATTTCATTAATTTTCAAGGACATGTACCATTCACTGAAAGGTTGTTCACTACCTTCAAAGAGAATTTTCTTTAAAATGACACATACCCATACTGCTATTCAGAGGCTTGCTAAGTTCTGTGGAGATCATTCTGCAGAGAGCCCCACTGAAAAGGCAGCTAAGTGGCTGCAGGTGTTTTCAAAGGTAGATGAGCCCCAGCTGCTCAGGAGAGAAGCAAGGAGGCTAAAAGGTCATAGGCAAGCTGAAGGTGCTTGCTCAGGGGCAGTGGGGGAAAGAATTTCCAGATCTGAGCAACACGGTGGTGGAAAAGAAGTGGTGCAGACCTGTGAGCGGAACATCCAGTCTTGGTAGGTACGTTTAAATCGTGTTTTAGAAAGGTTGGTGTAGGAGGGTTTAGGAAATGATTACAATAATGTGCTTTCAAATCAGAGAGCCTGTAATGCCCAAGCCTGTCTCTCACTTGCCTGGGACTTTCAAGCTCAGTGCTTGAGCATTCGAAATCCCTTTCCTCACCTATGAAAAGAAGGTGGGATGTGCCTGCCTCTGGTGTGTGATAAATAAAGGAAAAAATACAGAAAATGTGGCTACAGCTCTGCCTGAGAAAAGAAGCCCTCTCGGCTTTCTGAACTTAGAACCAGTTCTGCTTTTCTCTCATCTTAAATATCACAGAAAGGAGAAGAGGAGTGCTAATCTCTTAATGCTTGAAGTTTCATATTGTTTATCATTTTCATTGACCCTATGTGTAGACTTGCTTGTTGCTCAGGGTGGAAACTGACACACAAAGCACCATATTGAAAAGAAATACCGACAGCTTTTTCTTGGGTTTAAAAGGGAGATCATAAAGGAAAAGTAGCCGTTGTTCTTTACTGATTCAGAACACTTTCCCAAAGTGATCATATGTAAATAATTTTAGGGCCATGCATCCCTAACTGTTCTATTTCAATTATTTTTTTCCTTGAAACAAAATGGTATTCTTAAGGGAAAAAATGCACCCAAAATTAACTCTTTTCTCCCTCTTCTCTAATAGCATATTCCCATTTGAGTGTTTTAGTTTTAAAGACTTTCTATATCAAAAAAGGAAAAACTTGACTCTTAGATACCTTCAAATTTTTATGAATAAAACATGTATGAGCCCCCCAGAATATCTTCAGGCTTATTCTTATTTATGAGACTTTTCTTGAGAATTTGAGTAAGACTCTTAACATGAAAATGGAGTTTAATCATGCTGCTGCTGCTGCAGCTAAGTCACTTCAGTCGTGTCCAACTCTGTGCCACCCAATAGACAGCAGCCCACCAGGCTCCCCCATCCCTGGGATTTCTCCAGGCAAGAACACTGGAGTGGGTTGCCATTTCCTTCTCCAGTTTAATCATGACATCCTGATTTTAAGGAGTTAGGTTCAGTTCAGTCGCTCAGTCGTGTCCGACTCTTTGCCATCCCATGGACTGTAGCATGCCAGGCTTCCCTGTCCATCACCAACTCCCAGTTTATTCAAACTCATGTCCATTGAGTTGGTGATGCTATCCAACAGTCTCATCTTCTGTCATCCTCTTCTCCTCCCACCTTTAATCTTTCCCACATCAGGTGGCCAATGTATTGGAGTTTCAGCTTCAGTATCAGTCCTTCCAATGAATATTAAGGACTGATTTCCTTTAGGATGGACTGGTTGGATCTCCTTTCAGTGCAAAGAACTCTCGAGTCTTCTCCAATACCACAGTTCAAAACCATCAATTCTTTGGTGCTCACCTTGCTTTATAGTCCAACACTCACATCTGTACATATCTACTGGAAAAACCATAGCTTTGACTAGACAGATCTTTGTTGGCAAATAATGTCTCTGCTTTTTAATATGCTGTCTAGGAGAGTGGTACCTTAACTAAAGACATGGATCTGGATATTTTTCTTTTACTTGAACAAACCTAAGATCCCTTTTCCAACAGCAGGGAAAAAAAAAAAAAAACAGGAAGTTTTCCAGCCACTAACTTTGAGATAGAAAATCTTTGCCTGCCTTCCTACTAGCATATATTATGGTTGTTTTTTTTTCTTGGTCTTCCTCTCAAATCCCGTATTTTCCAGGCCAAACCTAGGCCCTGTGCACAGCTATTTGTGATATATAGATGATATCAGTAGTTAGAAATATCAGCAAGACCCACAGTTTTCTGTATCAGGATGTCTAGATACTGCTATCATGGCAGAGCATAGCATATGCATGAAAATAACTTACTTAAATTCTTAACTTAAAGAATTTTCTTTAAGAAAAGATTAACAGAAGGAGAAGTGTGTCTTTAGCTCTTCTTTCTCTATTGTGGTCTTTCAAACCAAAGTATCAGAATTGGGCTCCTCCCCAAGTGTCTTGAATCAGTCTCTCAGGATAAGGCAAAGAATCTACAGATATTTGTCTAATGAGCCAATTAAAATGAACCATCAGAGTTGGTATCCAATGTTCTAAAATACAAATGAGTAAAGAATATCTGAGACAAGGCAAAAGCATTTCTTAATAAGACAAATAATGTCTAAAGTAAAATCAGACATCATGATTAAGATCTGTGAAAGAATGAATCTAATTAAAGTATTTATCTTTTAGCCTTAAGAATTTATAAGCTGTGAGATTTACATCATAATGCTTTCTTAATAGTATAAGAAGGATATTCATTGTCTGTGAAAGGAAAAAAAAAGAACAATTTAGAAGTCCACAAGAAGGAACACTATTAAATATGATATGATAAATAGATGCTGAGGATTAGCATGGAGTACTTAAAAGGAATCTGCAAGTAAAAAAATATGCAAGACAGATTGCTGCTTCATAACCTCCTTAGCAGCTTCCTGGGTTTAATCTGAAATAGGTGGAGGGTGTGAGAGACCAAAGGAAAGGCATATCATCCAGATTCCTAGGTGGCAGGTTTTTAATAATAATAAGGAGAGCATAGAAGAAGGCTTCTCTTAGATGGTTGCAGAAGAGAAGCTCTCCTCGCCCAACAGACAGAGCGTAAGTGTTTATACAGAGCACCTAAGAGGAGTTGTCACTCTTTTGAGGCTGTTTCCCTGGAGCAGCTTCTAGGAAGAGGGAAGGCAAATTGAACACACATACCAAGACAAGGTAGGTGGGATGGAAGCCTCCAGCTGCCTGGGTCTAGCTTGTGGGTCAACCAGCAGTCAAGTTTTCCTAACTGCCTCCCCCAGTGCAAGTTTTGGGAGTTACAGGCAAATATAAAGATGAAAAAATGAACGGCTCTAATCATGTGAAAATGTAAGTGATATTTTCAATGGATATATTTTCATTGTAATACCATAGGTCTGAAAGAAAACATACTAAATAAAAAATAGTAGTTATCTCTGGAATGAAGTGGCAGGATTGAGATTAGGAGTTGTAATATAAGGTATATTTAGCCTTACCCATGATAATTTTGTTAAAATATTCACCTTAATTAAAATAATGCATTCCATGCTTCATGATTTACTTCAGTTCAGTCGCTCAGTCTTGTCCTACCCCTTGCAACCCCATGAACTGCAGCACACCAGGCCTCCCTGTCCATCAGCAACTCCCGGAGTTCACCCAAACTCATGTGCATTGAGTCAGTGATGCCATCCAGCCATCTCATCCTCAGTCGTCCCCTTCTCCTCCTGCCCCCAATCCCTCCCAGCATCAAAGTCTTTTCCAATGAGTCAACTCTTCGCATGAGGTGGCCAAAGTATTGGGGTTTTAGCCTCAGCATCAGTCCTTTCAAAGAATACCCAGAACTGGTCTCCTTTAGGATGGACTGGTTGGATCTCCTTGCAGTCCAAGGGACTCTCAAGAGTCTTCTCCAACACCACAGTTCAAAAGCATCAATTCTTCGGTGCTCAGCTTTCTTCACAGTCCAACTCTCACATCCATACATGACCACAGGAAAAACCATAGCCTTGACTAGCCTTGACTTTGTTGGCAAAATAGTGTCTCTGCTTTTTAATATGCTATCTAGGTTGGTCATAACTTTCCTTCCAAGGAGTAAGTGTCTTTTAATTTCATGGCTGCAATCACCATTTGCAGTGATTTTGGAGCCCAAAAATAAAGTCTGACACTGTTTCCACTGTTTCCCCATCTATTTCCCATGAAGTGATGGGACCAGATTTACTTAGGTATCTATTTAAAAAGTGGCATAACTCTTTTACATCACAAAACAAACAAGCAAGGCTCATGGGCTATAACTATAAAGTATCTTATTTTCGACTTATCACCTTGTTATTTTTGTTATTTTCTGGATTTTTGAGATATAATTGATACATAGTAGTATACGTCTTGGAGCTTTCCTGATAGCTCAGTTGGTAAAGAATCTGCCTGCAATGCAGAAGACCCCGTTTGATTCCTGGCTTGGGAAGATCCCCTGGAGAAGGGAGTCGGACACGACTGAGTGACTTGTACTTCACATCAGTATAAGTTTAAGGTGTACCACATGATAACTTTACTTACATGTATCATTAAATGATTACCACAAGTGTAGTAAACATTCATCAACTCATGAAGATAAGAAGGGAAAAAAATTTTTTTCTTATGGAGAGAACTCAGAATTGAAGAACATTCGTATATACTATATGCCATTGGTAACTGTAGTCATTATGTTGTATATTGCAGCTCAGAAGGCAGGCTGAACAACTTGTCCTCAGATAATCCCATATGGGTCCACTTGTCCTCATGTGGTAAAGCCAGTCTGCTAAATCCTTGTGGTGAAGCCAAGTATAGCATTTATTATAGGTGTTGTACAACGTGTCCAGGCAGCACATGCTCTAAAAACCGAAACTGTCTACGGGATTTCAGGGAAGCATTTTTAAAGGCAAAGTGAGGGAGGGAATTTACAGGCTATGCGATCAGCTCTGCACAGTTCTCTGGTTGACGGTGAGGTAACAAGGGTGCTGTCACAGGATGAACAGTGTCAGTCCTCAGGCTTCAGCCAGTCTGGGGGCTGTGTGCTCATGCATCAAGCAGCTGGCTTCTTCCATTTGATGGGGTCTTCAGCATCTGTAAAACAACTCAGGGACTGTGCGTCAAATATGTTACCTGTGTACTTCAGGGAAGAACTAAATATTCTGTGACTTCCATGTGACTGATAGACGATTTAAATTTTCACCAGTTAGGCTGGGCTAACAGCTATTCTTTAGTAAAAATTCTTTACTTATGGCTGAGTCTTTGTTGCTGCTCTTGGGCTTTATCTTGCTGCAGTGAGCGGGGGCGGCTCTCTGGTTGTGGCATGCAGACTTCTCATTGTGGTGGCTTCACTTGCAGAGCCTGAACTCTAAGCACGTGGGCTCAGTAGTTGGGCTCTCAGTTCCAGAGGGCTGGCTCAGCGTGGTGGTGCATGGGCTTAGTTGCCCCGAGGCATGTGAGATCTTCCTGGACCAGCAATCAGTCAAACATGTGACCCCTGCTTTGGCAGGTGATTGATTGGCAAGACCACCAGGGAAGCCACTGACAGATATCTTTGTCACTTCATGTCCACATCCTTTCAATCATGAATTCTTCAGCCAGACTTTGGTGACTCAGAAGAGGCCTAGGAGACTACACCTCTTCCACAAATAAGAGGCAGGCAGAGAACACAGCAGGAGTCTGTCCTGGAAAGGCCCCATAGGGTCCTGCTCAGTCACACACAGATCAATCCACTATGTTCTCGAAATACAGATGACACATAAAGTGAACTCCTTGAAGCCTCTCTCTAAAACTGAGATAATGAGGAAGAAACATTATCTTTCCAATTCAAGGGAATGAGTATTTGTAATTGTAACAAATACAACCTTCCTCAAAATTCTTATAATAACTTTGTATGGAGAGTATTCTATATAAATATTGAGTCATTATGTACTCACCCTGTAAGAGAATTATACTTCAATAAAATTCAATATTTTAAGGAAATATTTCCTCACTCATAAATTTCTTACATTTCTTTAGCATGAATCAGGGTTTGACTCCTAAAATTTGTTTTTCCTCATGTTGATTTTTATTATTTAGTTGTCTTTTTTTAATTGAAGTATAGATTTATATCATATGGAGGTTGAGCTCCACACTCTTAAAATGTGGACCCTGTTGTCTTCAGGCTTCATCTCAGATTTACGTTTCAGATTCAGTTATCACAGCATTGTCTTCTCAGGGGTGATCTGAGTATGTTTTTCCTTTATGGGCTCGTAGCCATGTCAGTGAGTGAAATAATGCTAATCCAAGCAAGAGAGAAAATACTTTGTCCTCCCCAGTCCTTAGAGCCAGAAAGGTGGATTTCAAATGAAGGTGTTCTTGATTCACACAGAAAAGCTTCTGGTTATGAGTGAAAAGTTTTCCTTTACTAATCTTAAATCAATATGCCACCAAATTTGGAAAACTCAGCAGCGGCCACAGGACTGAAAAAGGTCAGTTTCATTCCAATGCCAAAGAAAGGCAATGCCAAAGAATGCTCAAAATACCACACAATTGTACTCATCTCACACACTAGTAAAGTAATGCTCAAAATTCTCCAAGCCAGGCTTCAGAAATACATGAACTGTAAGCTTCCACATGTTCAAGCTGGTTTTAGAAAAGGCAGAAGAACCAGAGATCAAATTACCAATATCTGCTGGATCATCGAAAAAGCAAGAGAGTTCCAGAAAAACATAGATTTCTGCTTTATTGACTATGCCAAAGCCTTTGACTGTGTGGATCACAATAAACTGTGGAAAATTCTTCAAGAGATGGGAATACCAGACCACCTGATCTACCTCTTGAGAAATCTGTATGCAGGTCAGGAAGCAACAGTTAGAACTGGACATGGAACAACAGACTGGTTCCAAATAGGAAAAGGAGTATGTCAAGGCTATATATGGTCACTCTGCTTATTTAACTTATATGCACAGTACATCATGAGAAACGCTGGGCTGGAGGAAGCACAAGCTGGAGTCAAGATTGCCAGGAGAAATATCAATAACCTCAGATATGCAGATGACACCACCATTATGGCAGGAAGTGAAGAGGAGCTAAAAAGCCTCTTGATGAAAGTGAAAGATGAGAGTGAAAAAGTTGGCTTACAGCTCAACATTCAGAAAACGAAGATCATGGCATCTGGTCCCATCACTTTGTGGGAAATAGATGGGGAAACAATGAAGACAGTGTCAGACTTTATTTTGGGGGGCTCCAAAATCACTGCAGATGGTGACTAAAGCCATGAAATTAAAAGACGCTTGCTCCTGGAAGAAAATCTGTCACCAACCTAGATGGCATATTAAAAAGCAAAGACATTACTTTGCCAACAAAGTCAAGGCTAGTCAAGTCCATCTAGTCAAGGCTGTGGTTTTTCCAATAGTCATGTATGGATGTTAAAGTTGAACTATAATGAAAGCTGAGCGCCGAAGAATTGATGCTTTTGAACTGTGGTATTGAAGAAGACTCTTGAGAGTCCCTTGGACTACAGGAGATCCAACTAGTCCATCCTAAGGTCAGTCCTTAGTGTTCATTGGAAGGACTTACAGTGAAGCTGAAACTCCAATACTTTGGCCACCTGATGCAAAGAACTGACTCACTTGAAAAGACCCTGATGCTGGGAAAGATTGAAGGCAGGAGGAGAAGGGGACGACAGAGCGAGAGTTGTTGGATGGTATCACCAACTCAATGGGCATAAGTTTGAGTAAACTCTGGGAGTTGATGATGGACAGGGAGGTCTGGCCTGCTGCAGTCCTTGGCATCGCAAAGAGTTGGACACAACTAAGCAATTGATCTGAACTGAATCTTTAATCATCGTTCTTGGAGCCAAGTAAAACAAGAAAAGAATGGACCCATAATTTGAATAAAACAATAAAGCACTGGATAAATTTGCATATTAGACAAAGGAGCAGGGGTGTGAAAGGAGGAGTTCCTTATGGAGAGATTGGGTGATTAATCAGAAGAGGTCAAAGGAATTTCTGAAATACTTGCTTGGCTTGGAGGCCCTGAAATCATGTTAAGGTTACTAGCTGGGGCTTGAGGAAAATCTTTGTTTTGCAAAATCTTGGTGTTGTATATATCTTACTGTTTCATTTTTATTTTCCCAAATATATACGTATATAATATGATATAATTAATATGTATGGTGCAAATAAATCATGCATTCATTATGGAATATTTATATTCCTTAACTTTTAAACTTTAATCTCTAAAAATCTGGTATGACATAAAACAAGCATGAAAAAGAGAAGAGAATGTTGCAAACTGAACATAGAAATTATACTGAAATTCAAAAATAGTTTTTAAGCGTGGGAGTATATATTAATCAGTGTTGTACAAATTTCAACAAAGAGAAATATATTTGAATTAAGTGTAAGAAAGAAACTTTTAAAGTCTTATAAATAAACCTTTCAGGAATAGAAATGCTTTTGTCAAGTATTTGTGTTTATAATAATGTGTTTATATTCCCAGCTACATTAATCTGAGAAGATGCTTTAAATTTGACTTGTCAGTATAAAATATCACTTGGTTTTTAAGACAATTGACTGTCAAGTATTTTGCATAGATATGCTGGACATTTTATAGATATGTCATGTAGTTCCTAATTTATCCTTTAGAATTATTGGAAATCAAATTTAGATTGTTTTCCTGAGAAGGGTAAACTTGTCTATTGTGAGAATAGAAAAGTTGAAACCATCTGTCAGGCAGTGGCACTTAGGAATTAAATTCAGACAATCAAGGATAAAGTTTTGCATGAGAGCATGCATTAATCTGACAGCTTTATGTCTCAAATAAATAGCAATATGGTATGAATTTGGTGAGTGGGATAAGTAAGTAAACAGTCAAATAGTAATAAAGTAAATTTTCTTGTTTAACAGCAATTCTTCTGTTTCCTTCTGAAAACTATTTTTTGATTATATATCTGTTAACATATACTAAGACGTGTGTAATTATTTCATGAGTTGTGTTTTCAGCGTTTCCCTGCTTTCTTATAAGAGAGCATTTGATGCCAACTGGTTGCTTCCTTTACTCAGAAGCTAGGTATATTTAACTCTAAAGCTTTCCGTAAACACCATCTATTATAGAAGTTTTCTAGTGTATTTTTATCATTGGTTTACTTGTCTCTGCTCAAATGACAGTCAGTGAGTCTAGGGCAGGGAAAACATTTTATTCATCTTTGTAACTCAGAGGCAGGCACTCTTCTTGATAACTGATAGAAAATCAATAAGTAAAATAATTAAATGAATTAATAAGAGTTCTGGAATCTTCTCTCCCATCTTTTAGTCTGATGTCATCTTCTCAGTCCTCTTGCTTCTGATATCAGTCTCTAATAACTGACATTTCTGTGTGAATTATGGGGAAAGACATGAAATGTCCTTTCCCTTAATTAACTGGGGAGTCCACAGTCTCTCCAGTCTGTAGCAAGACATGGAATTTAAACTAAGATTCATAAATGGTTAGACATAGCAGTGAAATCTGCAGCATCCTCTTTTCTATAAGCCTCGCTGATCATTTGCTGAAGTATTGTTTCTATAGCCTGTTGAGATAAGAGACTCAAGATTTCCCTAATCTGCAAAATGACGACAGTGGTCATCGCACCTTAGTCAAGATCTTGTCAGAATTAATGTGGAACCCATGTAAAGGGCAGTGCATAGTCTGGTGTAGCTAGGAGTGCCCTGAATTTACTGAGATGAAATTTTGATAGAGGAATGTTTCTAACCAGGCTTCTGTTGAATCTGGGGACATAAAATCAGGTACATAAACAAAATCATTCCGATTTTAAGCTTTCTTATTTTTTTTAGCATAAAAGAGTTTTTGAATTTTTGCTCTTAGAATATTTTCCCTCCCTTGTCTGTCTACATTTAGTAGCCGATTGTAATTTTGACATTTTCAAAAAATGCCTAATTAGGACTTGAGGCTTTAATTATAAAATATCTGGTTCCATGTGTGCCTGCTTTTCTTATACTGTCATTATTTTATCCTTGGATCTGCAGAACTTCCATCTTTTGTGTGTATCTCATTCATTCATTAATGCCTGATAATCTGTTGTCATTGAGAAATTGATCATTTGTGGCAAAGAGAGAGAGAATTTTATTTGAGCCAAATTTGATGATTGTAACCCTGGAACAGCATCTCAGAAAGCTCGTGAGTACTGGGCTTCCCCGGTGGCTGAGTGATAATCTGCCTGCAGTGAGGGAGACACAGGTTCAGTCCCTGGGCTGGGAAGATCCCCTAGAAGAACGCATGGCAACTCACTCAATTATTCTTGCCTGGAAAATCCACCGGGAACAGAGGAGCCTTGTGGGCTACAGTCCATAGGATCACAAACAGTCAGATGTGACTGAAGCGACTGAGCAGGCAGGCACTCTGTTTTACCAATTAGAAATCAAGACACAGTTATATAAGTTTTTTGAGGCAGAGGAGACTGTATTAAATGACATATTATTGACAGTTTATGTAATCTGATCTAAGTGTCTGGTGGGTCACGTGACCCCTTACAAGCTCAAGAAGGAATGTTAGTTTTTGAAGAGTTGTCTGGTTGATTCTTGTTGATGCTAGAGAATATTGGTCTTTATGGTTGAGCAGGTATTTCTGCTAGTAGAGGAGGTTCGGTTCATGTGTAATTCAGATACACAGTGCACAGACAGGAGAAAGGGCACAAAAAAATTTTACATATAATTTTTTCTTGTCTTGCCAAACAATATGAATCTTACTTCACATTTCCAAATGAGAAAGCATTTAAAGACTTTGAGGCAAGAATAGAGTTTGAACAAGAGAAAATGATATCAGATGAAATATGCAAGCATTTTGTAGACTTGTCATGATTAAGTTGGATTTTATATGCAATAAAATGGAAAACAATCTAATATTTAAGCATAAGAGTGGTATGATCTAGATAGTTTTGGAAGAATCAAATTGGCCAATGTGTGTTAAATGGTTTAAAGTAGGGAGGCCAGTTGGGAGGTCAGTGTGATTGTAACAATAAGATTTTTGGTTGTGCAGACTGGAGTAAACACTGGAAAGGGTGATAAAGAGGAATGGAAATGAAATGCCTGTGAGATTCTGGGGACAAGATCAATAATAGTGTTAATGAATTCAATAGGGGAGGATAAGGGAAAACTGGAAATACAGGATGATGTCTTATTTTGCTTTTGTTTTTGGTGTCAAAGTAAAACTCACAGGGCATTTCATTTTTAAAAGTCTCTATAGGAGAATGCAAGAGGGTAATTTTCTTTTACTGTGTATTTGGTATTCTCATTTATACTACATGTTATAAGTGTTGTCTTCTCTTCAGATAGATTGTAGGTCACTGTCAATAAAAATCAGGAAATCCATCCTACCCTAATACTAAGTTACTATTTTTGGTCTAAAGTTCGTTTCTATCTTTATCAAATTAATACACCTCTAGAGCTTAACTTTGTAAACTGATTTTATTTGAAAAGAGAGTGTTGAATTATTTTCCAAATAAAGCAGCTCAATAAATCCAGATCAGGTCCTATAGGTATAATGTTCTGAGGATGGTAGGATTTGTTTTTTATTTCAATGTTTATTTGGTGATCTTTAAAAAATATGGAAAACTTTGCAGATCCTTGTTTTCCCTAGACCCAGTTTTTTTGGTTGTTGTTTTAGAAAAAGTAGGTTCAATCAAATTTATTGTGAAGTTTAATGACTTAGTTAAAATACCACTCATGGAAATATTTTAGACATTTGCAATCACAAAATCAGAAAATTGGAGGAGAGTTTGTTTTCTAAAAGACACCTATGTCTCTATCAGTGAGTTGGTTTTCCAATTTTTGACAAAAAATCTACACTGGTAAATAGTTGAGCCACCATTAATATAACAATTTTGGATGATACTTAACATTTTTAATGAACACTTGATAAGAAATACATCCATGGCATTGTTATTTTAGCAAAGTGTTATTTGATGGTGTGTAGAAAAAGGTCAAGGTTACATTGCACCACCTTCAGTTTTAACTTTACTTTATGAAGTACCACAAAACTTCCCCAGCGAGCGTTACAATCAAAGTCAGCTTGTTGCCCTTTTACTTCTATAAACACAGTATCAAAAACATTTTATCTGCCAATATGTGATTCTAGTGACCTCTGACATTTTTGAGCATATATTCTCAAGCATCATTAGAGGTTTCATGCCAAACCAATAACAAACTTCTCTGCTGTTTTCAAATGCCTCCTAAAGCAAAAGGTTAATGATCAATAAAATGCACTGACATAGTTCTTTTTGCTGCCATACCTCATCTATTTCTTTTTCACTTAATCTGCACATGCTTTTAATATATTTTCTGAGTAGTTTTTGCTTTTTCATTTAATGAAGAATAAATGATGTTCCATTTTCTCGTCTACTAGGATTCTATCCACGGGGGCCAGTTATATTCAAGATGCCTTTTATTTGCCCTGTGACAGTGTTTTACTCATCATTTGACAATTGCATGCCTTTAGAAATTAAAAGTCTCTGTGAAATCTCTAGTTTGCATGAGTTTGCACAAGGATGTAAAGTTCACGTAAATGCTGTCTGGCTTAGGGGACTAGGAACTAGTGTTGGATACTGAAAAGTGATCTAAAATAAGGCTCAGCAAACAGAACCCTTAGGTGAAGTTGACCCACATGGGTTTTTTGTAAATAAAGTTTTATTGGAACACATCCATTCCTATGAATTTACATAATGCCTTTGGCTGCTTTCATGCTACAATGACAGAGTTGAGCAGCTGCAGCAGAGACTATATGACCCTCAAAGTTGAAGGTATCATCTGGCCCTTTACAGGGGAAAAAAAAGATTGCTGATTCTCGGTTTAAATAAAATCAAACCTGTTTCTTTTGAAGCTACAAGAATATATATTATTGACATTACGTAGATTGTCAGATTTGAAGTGTTTGTCACACAGTTTGAGGGGCTATAGAAAGTAAAACTTGCAAAGAAAAATGTGGACTGTTGTCCTTTTTAAAATATAGAGCCCAGTGTTAATCAGTGGTTATACATGCTTCAAAAATATGCCAGCCTCAATAAATGGTTATACTTTAGGCGAGAAATAAGGAATGTTGGCTTTTTTACTGCATATATTAATATACTTTCAGAATTTCTGTATGGTAGGCACGTGACATAATCAGTGTACTTTTACTTTAAATAGGTTTCTATATTACTAGACTCTTTCCATAGCTCTATCACAACCTCTGTAATTATTATGGCAGACATATACCTCAATTGAGAATTCTTAGGATTTCTGTTAAAATATAATTTTTAATAATACTACTTTAAAATTTTGTGAAATGTAAAGGACATGGTAGTCAACATTGAGTTCCATTGCAACCCAGTAAAATGGAGCCAGTATTTTAGCCACTTCCAAGACAACAAAAATGATGCTTGCGGTATATAATCCCTGTGTGTGTCCACAGATGATGAGGATGATGATGGCCTTTCACAGTGCTCTGATGTTTGCATAATTACTTAGAACAGCTTAATGAAGTCAGTGCTATTACCCCTGCTTTATAGAAACAAACAAAAGGAAAACAGGTTTTGAGTGTTTCTTTCAAGTCTAGATAAGTATCTAGGTGTTTGACACCAATCATGGATGCTAGGCCTCATGGCACCTCCTAGTAGGTTGAGTGAGTACATTGAGGGTAGAGTAAGTTGATCAGGAACATTTATGGAAGTTCTCTGTATAAGAGGTGTCAGTTTCTGTGCTTTTGAGGAATTAGTTAAGATGAATTTGATAGTCCACATTTGACCCTCAAAGAAATGAATCCGAACTTCTGGGAGCCACTTACATGTGGATATTTTTCAATAGTAGATTCTATAGTGCTACATAATTTGTGATTGGTGGATTCAGAGGGACAGAGGACACAGAAGTACCTCCAGGATCTACAGGGCTGACAATATGTGAATATTTCACTCTGTGGAGAGAGGGTGCCCCAACCCTGATATTGTTCAAAAGTTAAGTATGTATCACACCCATTCTAGACGCTGAGACTAAAATTTTCAAATACTTTTTAAATAGTCACTTCACTGTAATCCTACAAATTTGATAGAGCTAGCCAGATGTCTTTTTTCTTTCCTATTACAAGTGTTAATTTTATAAGTATCCTGGCCAACGTATATGCATCCTGTAGGCCTACCTTCTAGAAAGGAGATGGCAAGGTCAAAAGATAAGCAATAGTATTAATCAGTTCAGTTCAGTTGCTCAGTTGTGTCCAACTTTTTGCGACCCCATGAATCGCGGGATGCCAGGCCTCCCTGTCCATCAACATCTCCTGGAGTTCACTCAGACTCACGTCCATCGAGTCAGTGATGCAATCGAGCCATCTCATCCTCGGTCGTCCCCCTCTCCTCCTGCCCCCCAATTCCTCCCAGCATCAGAGTCTTTTCTAATGAGTCAACTCTTCGCATGAGGTGGCCAAAGTACTGGAGTTTCAGCTTTAGCATCATTCCTTCCAAAGAAATCTCAGGGTTGATCTCCTTCAGAATGGACTGGTTGGATCTCCTTGCAGTCCAAGGGACTCTCAAGAGTCTTCTCCAACACCACAGTTCAAAAGCATCAATTCTTCGGCACTCAGCTTTTTCACAGTCCAACTCTCACATCTATACACGACCACAAGAAAAACCATAGCCTTGACTAGACGGACCTTAGTCAGCAAAGTAATGTCTCTGCTTTTGAATATACTATCTAGGTTGGTCATAACTTTTCTTCCAAGGAGTAAGCGTCTTTTAATTTCATGGCTGCAGTCACCATCTGCAGTGATTTTGGAGGCCAAAAAATAAAGTCTGACACTGTTCCCCATCTATTTCCCAACTGATATGCTAGTGGTTCTAATCTAAGAGCTCCCTTAGTAAAAAATTAAACTGTAGGTAATGGCTATCCTGGAGAAATGTTGATGGTTACATTCTGGTACACCATATTGGAGGGGCATTTGGCAATATCTATTATGGCGGCAGTAAGGAGATACCCTTCATTCAAGGTAAGGAACAGCAGCTGTGATTTGCTGGAGCAGCCATGAAAAGATACCCCACGCTCAAGGTAAGAGAAACCCAAGTAAGATGGTAAGTGTTGCAAGAGGGCATCAGAGGGCAGACACACTGAAACCATACTCACAGAAAACTAGTCAGTCTAATCACACTAGCACCACAGCCTTGCCTAACTCAATGAAACCAAGCCATGCCTGTGGGGCAACCCAAGACAGGCGGGTCATGGTGGAGAGGTCTGACAAAATGTGGTCCACTGGAGAAGGGAATGGCAAACCACTTCAGTATTCTTGCCTTGAGAACACCATGAACAGCATGAAAAGGCAAAATGATAGGATACTGAAAGAGGAACTCCCCAGGTCATTAGGTGCCCAATATACTACTGGAGATCAGTGGAAAAATAACTTCACAAAGAATGAAGCAATGGAGCCAAAGCAAAAACAATACCCAGTTGTGCATGTGACTGGTGATAGAAGCAAGATCCAGTGTTGTAAAGAGCAATATTGCATAGGAACCTGGAATGTCAGGTCCCTGAATCAAGGCAAACTGGAAGTGGTCAAACAAGAGATGGCAAGGGTGAATGTTGACATGCTAGGAGTCAGCAAACTAAAATGGACTGGAATGGGTGAATTTAACTCAGATGATCATTATATCTACTACTGTGGGCAGGAATCCCTCAGAAGAAATGGAGTAGCATTCATGGTCAACAAAAGAGGCCGAAATGCAGTACTTGTATGCAATCTCAAAAATGACAGAATGATCTCTGTTCGTCTCCAAGGCAAACCATTCAATATCACAGTTATCCAAGTCTATGCCCCAACCAGTAATGCTGAAGAAGCTGAAGTTGAACAGTTTTATGAAGACCTACAAGACCTTTTAGAACTAACACCCAAAAAAGATGTCCTTTTCATTATAGGGGACTGGAATGCTAAAGTAGGAAGTCAAGAAACACCTGGAGTAACAGGCAAATTTGGCCTTGGAATGCAGAATGAAGCAGGGAAAAGACTAATAGAGTTCTGCCAAGAAAATGCACTGGTCAGAGCAAACACCCTGTTCCAACAACACAAGAGAAGACTCTACACATGGACATCACCAGATGGTCAACACCGAAATCAGATTGATTATATTCTATGCAGCCAAAGATGGAGAAGCTCTATACAGTCAACAAAAACAGGACCGGGAGCTGACTGTGGCTCAGATCATGAACTCCTTATTACCAAATTCAGACTTAAACTGAAGAAAGTACCAAAAACTGCTAGACCATTTATGATTATACAGTGGGAGTGAGAAATAAAACTAAGGGACTAGATCTGATAGAGTGCCTGACGAGCTATGGACAGAGGTTTGTGACACTGTACAGGAGACAGGGATCAAGACCATCCCCATGGAAAAGAAATGCAAAAAAGCAAAATAGCTGTCTAGGGAGGCCTTACAAATAGCTGTGAAAAGAAGAGACGCAAAAAGCAAAGGAGAAAAGGAAAGATATAAGCATCTGAATGCAGAGTTTCCAAAGAATACCAAGAAGAGATAAGAAAGCCTTCTTCAGAGACCAATGCAAAAAAATAGAGGAAAAGAACAGAATGGGGAAGACTAGAGATCTCTTCAAGAAAATTAGAGATATCAAGGGAACATTTCATGCAAAGGTGGGCTCAATAAAGGACAGAAATGGTATGGACCTAACAGAAGCAGAAGATATTAAGAATAGGTGGCAAGAAAACACGGAAGAACTGTACAAAAAAGATCTTCAAGACCCAGATAACCATGATGAAGTGATCACTCGTCTAGAGCCAGACATCCTGGAATGTGAAGTCAAGTGGGCCTTAGAAAGCATCATTACGAACAAAGCTAGTGGAGGTGATGGAATTCGAGTGGAGCTGTTTCAAATCCTGAAAGATGATGCTGTGAAAGTCCTGCACTCAATATGCCAGCAAATTTGGAAAACTCAGCAGTGGCCACAGGACTGGAAAAGGTCAGTGTTCATTCCAATCCCAAAGAAAGGCAATGCCAAAGAATGCTCAGACTACCACACAATTGCACTCATCTCACATGCTAGTAAAGTAATGCTCAAAATTCTCCAAGCCAGGCTTCAGCAATACGTGAACCGTGAACTCCCTGATGTTCAAGCTGGTTTTAGAAAAGGCAGAGGAACCAGAGATCAAATTGCCAACATTCGCTGGATCATTGAAAAAAGCAAGAGAGTTCCAGAAAACATCTATTTCTGCTTTATTGACTATGCCAAAGCCTTTGACTATGTGGATCACAATAAACTGTGGAAAATTCTGAAAGAGATGGGAATCCCAGACCACCTGACCTGCCTCTTGAGAAATCTGTATGGAAGCAACATACAGATCAGGAAGCAATAGTTAGAACTGGACATGGAACAACAGACTGGTTCCGAATAGGAAAAGGAGGACATCAAGGCTGTATATGGTCACCCTGCTTATTTAACTTCTATGCAGAGTACATCATGAGAAACGCCGGACTGGGAGAAACACAAGCTGGAATCAAGATTGCTGGGAGAAATATCAATAACCTCACATATGCAGATGACACCACCCTTATGGCAGAAAGTGAAGAGGAGCTAAAGGGCCTCTTGATAAAAGTGAAAGAGGAAAGTGAAAAAGTTGGCTTAATCACCTATCAGTACACAAAAGGCCTACATCTTAGTTCTTGACTATGCTGTTTTTTAGCATGCTATTATGTGTCTGTTTATATGGGAAATAAAATGTATCTAATATATCCAACTAACACTGAATGGCTATATTAAGACACAAGTATGTTCTCATTTTATGAGGAAGTACCTTCTGAGATAGCTGTTAGAAAACATCGTTGTCTATCCTAACTTCTGATTTCTTGCATTATTTCTTTTAATCCTGCATAAGCCAAGTCACCTCTTTGCTCTTCTGAATTCCTTCTGTCAAATGAGTGTTGGATTGGATCATCCCTAAATATTCTTCTAGGTTTAACTTGTCATTAATGTGTAAATGTGGATAATGAATAATGTATTACTACTCACTGTTAGTTCTTGATATTTTTGGTTTTGTTTTTGTTTTGTTTGTTTTTTGTTTTTGCTTTCTTTTGTTTTCTAGTAATTTGTGATTTAATCCTTTCAAACAGAAAACACAAATCAAAGACCTGGATCTCTCAGTTTTCATCTGTATTAGTATAAGTGCTGTTGTATCTAGCTGGTTCATTAACACATTGTGCTTATAGGACACACTGGGCTTTTGATG
The DNA here is from genome assembly GCA_917880005.1 of Nanger dama. Classification (NCBI taxonomy): domain Eukaryota; kingdom Metazoa; phylum Chordata; class Mammalia; order Artiodactyla; family Bovidae; genus Nanger; species Nanger dama. The sequence goes on along the minus strand of CAKJTW010000016.1, from coordinate 33,376,401 downwards.
GATGAATAAAATAATTGGGACCCTTTTAGCTTGACTGGCATAGGGGAAACCATTCAATAGAGCAAAACTTTTTTTTTTTTTTTTTTTTACCATACTCTAGGAAGGTTTTCAAAAATTATGGTATGTTATTTAAACAACAGCTTCTTAAATTTCTTTTTTTTGGGGAGGGGGGTAGCCACTGGGTGAGACAGGTCTTCCTTGCAGCATGCGGAACCTTTTCACTGTGGCTGACACCCGGGATCTTTTCCTGGCTGCGCCCGGCTCCAGAGCGCAAGTGCTCTGAGTTGCAACGCAGGCTTCTCTCTTGTTGAGATGCAGGGACTCCAGTAGTTGTGACATGCAGGCTTAGTTGCCCTGTGTCATGTGGCATCTTAGCTCCCCAACCATGGATGGAACCCACGTCCCCTGGATTGGAAGGCGAATTCTTACAGACTGGACCATGAGGGAAGCCCATGTTTCAGGTACTTCTGAAGTTGTTAATTAAGGGCTTTCCAGAATCTAAGCACATGAAGTATCTGTATGTAATATTTCAAATTTATATAACGATATTTGTGAGGATACACCCTCTGCTTTGAGTTTATTAACATTTACAGTGATAGTTCACTCAGTTGTTGAAATATCACCAATGTCTTTCTCTACTTTAATACTTTATTTGAATTTTGACCCATTTATTCAACAAAATCTGATGAACTTTTATAAGCTAAGCACCACTCTAGGTGCTGGGAAACACATCCATTAAACAAGACAAAAAAAAAAAAAGCCCTGCCCTTGTGAAGTTTACATTCATGAGATTTTATGTCAGGAAGTGCAATGATTAAACTTAACACTGTTTTGTTCTTTTAAAATCCCAAGACTTGGCTATATCAGAGTACTTTTTTTTCCTTTTTGTTCTGGTAAAAGAGAATCGTGTTGATTAGAAAAATAACTTGATCCCAAACAGTGACTCCATCTTTGCTTAAGATTGTGATATTTGACCTTATTCACCTCAGCCACTTTAAGGATCTTTTGGGAGCCATGATCGTTCAGCAGGGGAAACAATACATTAAGGCCTGTAAATCATAATTTTGTACATACTTTCCAAAAGCATGAGACCTTCTTTAGTCCATCCACAGAGCTAAAAGCTCTTACCTGGAATACCTATTTGATAAGTTAATAGGATTAAGAATAATGTGCTATTTTATTTGAGCTATTTTAAATGTGTAAATCTGTTACACATTTTATTCATTCAATGGTTGATTTATCCCACATATATTTTACTAACTACAGATGCTCTTAGGTGCCAGACACTGTCAGGCAACACTATTATTCTCAAAACATTTTTATATGATTACTTAACCTGTGGATTTTGTCATAAAACCAATCAGTGAAGCATCTTGACTGAACCAAATTTTATGTAAAATTTACAAGGAAACATTCATGCATTTACTAAGCATTATGTCTTCTAGTTTTTATCAGAACTTAGCAAGAAGAAATTTTCATCTTATTTTTATCAGGACTTAAGCAACATGATTTGATTATGTAGTTTTTAGAAACCTATATTTCACACAAAATAAATAGAAGTGAAAATAAACTGTTGGTTTACACTTGGTACATTCCAGTGTGTTTCCCTTGTGAAGTCCAAGATTATGCATTAGATGAAAAGAATCAGCTTCACTCATTGAATTCTAAAAGAGAAATCATTGAAGCCCTTATCTGTCTGTCAAGTATCTGTACTGATTTGAAGTATCATATTAAATACTGCATATTTTAATTATCTAACATAGTTTAATTTGTCCAAGTGGCATTGGTAAGTTTTAATGTAATAAGCATTACCAACTTTAGATTAGGTCTTGTGAGACCAAATGACACCCGAATTATAAGTAGAAAGTGTCTGCTATGCAATTATGCATTGATTTAAAATCAACATGCTCGAGGATCTTATGGTTACAAATGAGATATTAGGTCCAGACTGGCCTCTTTGTGACTTACTCTTTGCATCTATGTATTATTCTTGTCCATGACTAAATGCTATAGGAAACACAAAACTTTCCATTTGAGATTACTAACTTAAAGTTGTAATCTAGAGAGATTGTCACTTACCAAGTGATACAGCTTTTTTAGTTTAGAAACAAGTATAGAGTGCAAGTCTCTGTGTGGGCCTGTCAATAAATCATTATCCCTTAGAATATTGAGAGAAAATAATTGAGCTTCTATAAAAAGAAATCCATTAACAAGGAAAGATTAAAATAGCTTAAATTTCTTTTTGAATTTAAAGTTATGAGATAATCCATGTCATCTATAATAGTTTCTCCCCAGGTAAATAATAATGCATATCATTGAACTTTTAACTATAAAGTTTGAATAACTGAATGGAAATTAGTGAAAAACTTACCCTCTCATTCCATTTCTAGCAGTGTAGCAGGTGAGGATCTAGAAGGACCAGTCTTTCTTCTGAAAACAGTAAATAAAATGTACATGTAGTCTAGCAAGAAAGCAAAAATTTAAAGCAATAATTAAATGAAGGCAAAAACCCCGAGAATAATTGGAAAACTGCCACCCGCTTTCACCTTGAGGGCACATTTGAATCAGATTTGCTGAGTATCATTTCTTGTTATACTTTTTCGCAGGACTGGAAAAGGTGCTGGCACACTAAAGCTAATCCAAAATGAGAAAGGGAAACAAAAATCCTCTTTTCTTGTAGCTGGGTCTCAAAAGGGCTACGCTCTCCATCTAAACTTGAATTAAAAGTAACTATGTATCCACATGAAAATGAGGGAATTGCCTGTAACTAGAAGCTGATATTTGAACCAGTCTATGACATAAATTCATACTATGTTGTCAATGTAAAACCACTTCAAGCCTGAAATTTAGATATAAGTGTTTCCCAAGTAATAGTGCATTTAAGACCCATGCCCGGACCAGATGACAAATCCCCTCAGGAGGTACCCACCTGCATCCCACAACTCAAAAGATGTTTCACATGTAAGTCTCTGAAGAAAATGAGAAGCAAACAGTTAAAAATCAATAAACACACAAGGAAATAAGGCAGCATGAGGGAAAGTCAGTAGAAACAAGAAAAACAAACTCAGCTTTCTTATAAAGTGTAAATTTTCATTTGGGATAAAAGTAGTAACTCATTACCTTAGAAAACACTTGATTCTCTTAGAGTCATAAACGTTTCATCACTGTTTTTTTCCATAGAATACGCAATGCTAATGTATCCTGGTAAGATAGTATTTATTATAACATACTTATTGAAGGTTGGGAATGGTACATTTATTAGAAAGTCTACTGTACCTGAGAGACTACTTTTCTTTCTTTTTTAGGAAAGAAGTAAAAGACTGAAAATATGGGCTCAAAATCCTAGTAAGGTCTTTTACCCTATAATGCATGTATGTTCAAAGGCCCTAGCTAGCGGTGGTTTAGTTGTGGCACTTGGGATGGGTTCTCCGATCTTTGTTGCAGCATGTGCGATCTTTAGTTGGTGCATGAGGAACTCTTAGTTGTGGCTTATGGGATCTAGTTCCCCAATCAGGAATCTACTCCCAACCCCTTACATTGCGAGCACAGAGTCGTAGCCACTGTACCATCAGAAGTCCCTGGCAATGTATTGAAATTTGAAGCTTTGCACTATTCATCTGAAAAATAGTCTTACTATATATCCGTATTCCCAATACCCACAATGAGTTGCTGTGAGAATTGAGAAAACACCTGTAGAGCATGTATCGGAGTGCAGCATATTAATCTGTTGATTGTTAGCAGTTTTACCCATTCCTCCTTTCCAGGGCTGGTCCCATGAGACTGAGTAAGTTTCTGTTCTGTGTCTTTCAAAGGAGAAAGATCATCTGTCCCCACCTTTATCAGGTTTAAGGCTCTTCAGTTTTTAGGTGGGTGAATTGGGCCTTTAATCTGTACCTTTAAGTCTATGTATAATTATGTGCTAAGTCTCAGGAAAATCTAAGGATTCATCTGAGACTCATCTATTGGCTAGCAATGTAGTTTCACTGACTTGAGTAATCAGATATTAGAACTTTCCAAGTGCCTCCTCATTGCCCTCTCATAAAAGGGATTCAGTGGGCACCTGCTTAGTTTCTGTGGCATTTTGGTTTCTGCATTTTCTGACAATGAGAATCCCAGCCTCTACATCCTTTGAAGTGTTGGGTTGACCAAAAAGTTTGTTTGAACCTTTCCATGTTATAGAAAAATCCAAGCAAAGTTTTTGACCAACCCAGTATTTACTTATTTGCTCACTTTGCTTATGTGTAACCGACATAGAATTGCCACCGTCACCTCTAAAACCCTTACCATCTCTCCTTTACCTGTCCACATCCCAGTTCCTCATACCAAGAACTGCACCTCCAAACATCCCTGAATTATATTCTCCTCCGTCAGGGATGCCTTCATCACCTAGATAAAGTCCTGAGACCCTGAATCAAGTTGCTTTCCCATGTGGTTGACCGCTTTAGTCTGCTCAGGCTCAGGTACCCCTGTGGCAGACCATCTTCCACATGCATGCCCTCTGAACCCCTCTGGAGCTCTAACACCCCACACTTGACAGCACTCTGTACCCTGCTAGGAATCTGACACTACCTCCAGGCTGTCTACCAGGCTACCTCCTCCACCCCATTCCATACTTGCTCAAGAACACCCCTCTTCATCTCTGATCTCTGGTTCCCCTTGTACCTCATCCCCAGAACCCCACCTGGACACTTACTTTGCTCACCTCCACCTAATGACTTTAGGCCTGAACTCTTTGAGGAGGGAATACCATGCTAAATTGAGTCCTGAGAAAAGTGAGGCTGTCAGCTACTACTGAAAACAAAAAGGCCTTTGTTTCTTGAATTCTGGAATATACCATCTTCTACTTGCTGAAGTCTCCCAGATATTATCCAAGTATTGAAGTCTCCTTTGTCTTTGAGAATGTTAGGATAAGACAGAATTTTTAAAAGCAAATACAATGTAATATGCAGAGTTCATTTCTATAAATACATGTATACACCACTCTTGAACTGCAGATTTTTGAAAATTAATTTCCTTTTCCATGATGTATACAATTTCTTATTAGAACTGCAAGATAAAATTACAGGGTTGCCTTAACAGGACCTAATATTTGAGATTTGCTAGCTGATTTATCAGAGAGATGGTTTAACCTCATAACACTTTTCACTTTGCCAGACACTCTGAGATCTAAAGATTATGTAAGTAATAAAGACATTGTATTCCATGTCCCTAGAAGAAGCTTTTGAGGATGAACCTCCTTAGAAGTTAATTGGACAGTATTCTCCTGAATGCTTAGAGAAGGCAATGGCACCCCACTCCAGTACTCTTGCCTGGAAAATCCTATGGATGGAGGAACCTGGTGGGCTGCAGTCCATGGGGTCACTAAGAGTCAGACATGACTGAGCGACTTCACTTTCACTTTTCACTTTCATGCATTAGAGAAGAAATGGCAACCCACTCCATTGTTCTTTCCTGGAGAATCCCAGGGACGGGGAAGCCTGGTGGGCTGCCATCTATGGAGTTGCACAGAGTCGGACATGACTGAAGTGATTTCACAGCAGTAGCAGCTCCTGAATGCTGTAAGGAAGGACTTCTAAGACATTTCAGTGTGCTTGCTTTTGGATATAAGGATTATGATTGAGTAAAGAAGGGTGAGGACTCCCAAGAAGAAGGAGAAATCACTATGTGTCAGGTAAAATGAGTGATGCCCCTTAGGCATATCCTGGTGTTTTACATAACACAGAAAAAGTCAAACCATTCTTAGCTTGTCCTCCTAAGGTAAGGAATAAATATAAGTAAAAATTCTTTGGCAACTGCATAGGTGATTACATTCTTCCTCTCCAAACTTCTTCTGAGAACAACGTTTTAAACTTGGCTATATTTCTATGAAATTTTCATTTGTAGCTAAGGCTGTTCAGTCCAGATATAGGAGCTGTTAATACCCAGGGTTTTAGTGAATTACACACTGCATCTCCTGGGTAGAAAAGAAACCATTTGCAAAGACTGTTCATTGCATTACATAATTCCACATGAAATTCCTAGAATAATTCTCTTTTTATTACTCAGAACTCATTAAGGAAGACATGTGCATTAAAACAATATGCATGTGGTGAGTGGTATGGTTTTCACCTTAAAATAAGTAGACACCTACTTGAAACCTTTTATACCATCAGTTTGACACCTCCATTGGCTCACAAATATGTTAGGCTCTTAATCAGTTTCACTCACATTCAAAAAAATCTCTATTTGAATATTTCCTGACTATTTTGGAAACATAATTCCAGGGCTTTACTGTAAGTTTTCAGCAGCTTTGCTATATTTTATTTTAGTTCAAAAGAAGAAGATGATGGAGATTTTTCACATTCTCATATAAATATGATATCATGAGAAACAGTCCATAGGATTTATTAGAACTGCATAGGTGATACCTTTTCTAAATAATTTACAGCTGGAAAATGAACTGAAAATCTAGGAGAGCCGATCATTTTTAAAGACATTTCACTGCAAGTAGATGCTGCTGCTGAACAAGTGGCTATAATTCTCAGTAGTTGCGTTTAGTCTGAGAAAATGATTCTTTCTTTGGCGACTCAGTTACATTTGTCTCAAAACACCGAAGATCATGCACAGAAGCTTTTATGAAGATGGTATTTCATATACTGGTATTTAATCGAAATATTTAATTTCATTGAGACATATTATGTCACGAATATTACGAAATCTTACAGATAAAAATGATTCTGAAAATACCACATTTATGTGGCCAAGAGCTCTGGTTGGAAATCACACAGTCTAGAGTTCACAGAGAAGGCAATGGCACCCCGCTCCAGTATTCTTGCCTGGAAAATCCCATGGACATAGGAGCCTGGTAGGCTGCAGTCCATGGGGTCACTAGGAGTCGGACACGACTGAGCGACTTCACTTTCACTTTTCACTTTCATTCATTGGAGAAGAAAATGGCAACCCACTCCAATGTTCTTGCCTGAAGAATCCCAGGGATGGGAGAGCCTGGTGGGCTGCCATCTATGGGGTCACGCAGAGTTGGACATGACTTAAGCAACTCAGCAGCAGCAGCAGCAGAGTTCAAATCATAGAAATGCTACTTACCAGCTGGATGGCCCTTGGGTGTTTTGCTTGAGCATATACTAACCTTCAACTTGTTTGACTGTAATTAACGAACAAAGTATATTTATATAATGTGAAAGTAAGTGAAGTAGCTCAGTCGTGTCTCACTATTTGCAACCCCATGGACTGTAGCCTACCAGGCTCCTCTGTCCATGGGATTTTCCAGGCAATAGTACTGGAGTGGATTGCCATTTCCTTCTCCAGTGGATCTTCCTGACCCAGGGATCAAACCCAGGTCTCCTGCATTGTAGACAGACGCTTTACCATCTGAGCCACCAGGGAAGTCCTATATGAAAGTAAAATATATCTATATATAGACATAGGTAAATATATAGATAGATAAGTACAACCTAGTTATAAACATAGATATAGATATATATCATAAAATATAGATATATCTTGCCTCTTAAAGTGATTAAATTGTAATTCACTTTAAAGAATTTACCCAAATTACCCAAGTATACAGTAATTTCTCAATCAAGTGTAAGTCTTATAAGTGACAAGTCAGAAGCCAGAGTGAGTTTGTCCAATCAGGGATTAAAAGAAGGAAAATGATCATGTTAGAGAAACATTATGACTAATCATAGCAAATTTAGCAATTTATATTAAGATGCTCTCTTCCAAATGTGACTTTGTTATGAAGCTATACTTTCCTTCAGCAGAGAGAAAGAATATCTCCCATGGCACAGGGAAGAGCAAGGTATATATAAAAGATGAAAAAGGTAATGATTTTCTTTGTATAGAGTGGGTACTTTTGGTACTGAGTTAATATTCTGAGAATTTTGCTTACTGCTTCGCACTGAAATGAAAGGTAGATTTCATAGATAGGACTCACTGGCTCTGCTGATGACATCTGAACAGACAGGGCCAGGAATGGTTACAGAGCTGATTCTTGCTAGAATCAGTACTATTTATCATAGAGTTTAATCCCACAGAAATCATTAACTAGAGTGCCAGGCAATTAGAGTGAAAAAGCAAAATGTATAAAGAAGTCTCCAGAGCAAGACGGAGCTACTGTGTGTTTTGATTATTGATCCCTTTGAGTTTAGCCTCCTTATCCAGCCTCCAGTCAGTTAGTCATCTGAGTAGAGCCAAATGAAAATCCATTATGTTTATTTCTTTGCTTTCAAGATACAGACCAAGTCAACCATAAGGTCAAGTTTACTATTATGTGAACACTTGTGGATTGAAACTAGAAAACCATGAAAACAATAAAAGTGGTTCCTAGGCTAGCTCAGAGTCTTTTCCTGGTGATTCACAATCTCTTTGGTTCTGCCTCCCAGGCCTTTGAATCCAAAGCCTAAACTCTCCTCTATGCTATACTGCTCCTGCAAATGTTAGTAACCAACATGATTAAGTTTAATTTTTATAAACTCTAGACTTAAATAGTGAGAGCTGCATCCCTATCCTTATGACCTATCCTTATGAATGCTGATAGGCGTTGAGAAAAACTGAAAATGAATGCTTGATCTTGTTACCAAATCCAAGCTTGCCCTGCTCACCACACAACAGGCCAACAATTGGGAGATGAGGTGTTATGGCAGGAAATAGAAATTTTATTCGGAAAACTGGGTGTCTGAGATGTTGACAGGCTAGCGTTCTAGAATACTGTCTTATTGGGGCCTGGATGCCAGTTCTCTTACAGAACAGAGAGGGAGAAGTGAGCAAGTAAAGTAAAAAGGCCATAAATCTTGCAAAATGTCTCCTGGCTTGGCCAGCATCGGAGAGGAGATGTGTCAGTTTCTTCTTTTCTGCAGACTTTAACAGGTGGGCAGGGTCAGAATGTCTCCCATGAGCTGAACAAAGGCATTTTAGTTTAACATTCAGGCCAAAGGAAAGGGTTCCCTAAGACAGACCATTTTGTATGTTTACAGCTATAGACAGCATGCTTTCAGTGATGACCGTACCAAAGGCAACAGAGAGCAAAGGTTAAAGGAAAAGAAACAGATCCAATATGGATAGATTCTGCTCTTCCCTAGTACAGTCTCCCCTGACTCTGAATATGGAGGAAATGACATCACTACTTCAATCCTTATAATACCCTTTACCCCAATCCCTTGTATTCACGTCACCACCAAATTATCTGGATTATTTTACGTCCTGAATGTATATCAAATCTGGCCATGTTTTTCCATGTTCACTACCATCATTTTTGTTCAAGCCATCCTATGTCTGGCATGAAGTATCTACAAGGATTGTTTGTTTCCTTGTTAGTCCTATCCAAGACAGTATTCACACTGTGACCCAAGAGATGTTTATTAAAATGGAATCTGCTATATGATATTTAATTTCTAAGTCTTCATATCTTCTCTGTTGTTCTTTAATCCTTCAATGAGATCACGAATGCTGTACCTCTTTGCCCTTCTCCCACCATGTTAGGTCCACCGTGTAGGGCTTCTCTGCTGGCTCAGCTGGTAAAGAATCCACCTGCAATGCAAGAGACCTGAGTTTGATCCCTGGCTTGGGAAGATCCCCTGCAGAAGGGAATGGCTACCCACTCCAGTATTCTGGCCTGGAGAATTCCATGGACTGTATAGTCAGTCCATGGGGTGCAAAGAGTCAGACATGACTGAGCAACTGTCACCATGTCCACGTAGTGACTTCTTTCCCTGCTATGCATAGTAGCTTTTCCAAGTCAAGGCCTTCTCATCCCTTTCTTTCTTTGCTATTCCCCAGTTCATATCTGACCCTCGTGACATATGTCATGAGGACAAGAACTATATTATATATAATATTATATGTTGTTCATCTATAGCCCTGGTACCTAGCATAGTACATGATACTTAATGATTTGCCTAAAGGAGAATGAAAATAGAAGGTGACAGAAATTTTTAAACCATTTGTTTCACGTTGAAGGAGCTCTTTATGAGGTACACCAATTGTTTCTTTAAGTACCAAATGGAGAAAAGTGATTAAATTTAAACTGGCATAATTTACACATGAAGAACTTAGCCAACAGGGATGGGAGGAAAATCTGTCCAAGATTTGACTAAGACATTCCCCTGGATATATGTATTAGTGCTGCTTTAGAACATCTTTAAACCCAATGATTATCTGAAAACATATGGTGATGACAAATTCTCATGCATTCATTATTATGTCATATGGTTATATATGAGACAACTTTCAAATTATTGTTGACATTTTCGTTTCATTGAATCATTGAGATGGCTATGTCCCAAATCTAAATCCTCATCTGCTTGTCAGCACTCCGATTCTCTAAAAATAAAGAGAGCACCCTAAAATTAGGTGCATTTGTATTAATGCAGGAATTTCCCTCTTAGATTCCTTTTGATCTTTGACACAACTGGACAAGTCTGGGAGATTTGAGAGCCTCAGAAATTCACAGAAACTTCAGGTTGTTCCATGATGGGGGCGGGGGGAATCCACCATGACTGCAGCAGGCATAAACAAACTTGTCAACTCTTTTAGCACGTCTTCCATTTCCCTTCCTCTCTGGATAAGGTGGGCTCTGATTGATCTTGGACAAAGGATATATTCTTTGCGTTTTAAAACAAGAGTAATGAGGGATTGAAAAGATTGGGAGGTCCCCTCCCAGGCTAGGTATTAGCAACTGACTGCTGAGTTCATGGGTAGGTTGAAGGGAGTTGTGTGGTTAAGGAAGGAAGGGAAGGATTTACTTCTTTCAGTGAAGGGCTCCAGAAAATGACAAATTACTATATGTCATAGACATTTATAGGTTCCCAGGTGGTGATAGCGGTAGAGAACCCCGCCTGCCAAAGCAGGAGACTCAGGCGACACTGGTTTGATCCCTGGGTCAGGAAGATCCCCTGGAGAAGGGCATGGCAACCCATTCCAGTATTCTTGCCTGGGAAATCCCATGGACAGAGGAGCCTGGTGGGCCAATGTCCATGGGATCACAAAGAGTTGGACACAACTGAAACAACTTAGTATACATTCATAGTCACTGCCAGTTGTCAAAATCATGAAGTTTAAATCTCTGATTGATGGTGATCTACTGTAGACTTTAAAAGTGCTCAATTTAAGACGATGAGAATGGTTTTTTGAAGGTGTAATAATAATAGGATCTGAGATTACATTCATATTGACTTTTTAAAAGTAGCTAAAATGGTACTATCATAGTTAAAGGCACTTTAGAAATCAGGTGATTATTATACCTGGGAAGGACATACATTAAAAAAAAACAAAAAAACTCACCACCTCTGGGTCATTATGTTGTCCTCAAAATGTGCTTGCTTGAAAAAGATTATACTTAGAGGATAAAGATTAGATTCCAAATCCTTTTCAAAGGAAAATGATAGATGTAGTTTTTTTCAGGTCACTTTTGAATTCATAAAGAGTTCAGTCATCTCTATCCAATAAAGGGTCCCTGATTCAAACATCACCACATGCAGCCGCAAGACACAGAGTATTTGGTGGTTATCCTTGCTCAAGCTCAAACTTTGTTTTGACGTGCTCGTATTATGTATTCATTTCTTTTCTTGAAAGGTATATTTTAATTACATTTCATCTTCTCTTCAGTTTGTGCATAGAAATTATAGGTTAGCAATAGAAATAGAATGTTCAAGGCTAGAGATCCAAGCTTTTAATAGTTCATAAAAACAAACATTGACAAAGGACTGGATAAATATGCTCCTCTCAAGGTATTAATCATGGGTCTAGTGACACAATGGGTACGAGAATGTTTGAGTATTTATTTGAAGTGCCTTTGTTCCTTTGCGTGATTTTCTTCTCAATTATGAGTATGTTCGCCTACACTGTGTTGTGGTGAGGCGAACTGCCCGCATGCCTCTGTGTACTCACTGCCTTCTGAAGGGGAACAGAGGACTCTGTTCTCCACTTTGCACAGATTTCGTCGTTGCTTATAACGAAAGGCCCGATTCCAGGCCTCACTATAGTCGTTGCAGCTCTCAGGCTAGGGTGTTGGCTCTGTCTGTTGTCTGCCCAGAGCCTTATTCTCCATAGAAAAACCACCTCTTCCTCCTTCCATGTGTGTTGCTAGGGCCTGGGCCTCTGCTGTGGCTATGCAGGTAGACAAGGATGAAATACAGGCTTGAGCTTCTAGCTCCAAGCCCTGGCCCTACAGGCCTGGAGGGAGGAACAGCCTCTTGATCGTGCCCCATAGAGAAGGCCTCGCTTATTATTTCCTTAAAGGAATTGGCAAGGCCATTTTTCCTGTTAAAAACCACAGACAAAAATGAAAACCTTAAGCCTCTTCACCACTTTATGTGATGGTAACAGTAGGAGTTTAAAACCAGAGAAGGAGCCCTCTGCTCCATCCCATTTCTTCCCATGGAGCTCTACCCCCATGTGGGGTCGGGGGAGAGGGCTGGGCCTTCCCCTGCTGATGAAGCTGCGAACCAAGGGCTCTGGCAGCTTTGTGGACCCCTGAAGTTGAGGGCAATGGGAAAGGGAAGACCTCAGAATAGTAAAATGCTGGGTGTGGAGTCACTGGGAGCTGACCCCTCCTTAACAGGGGGCCTCGGCTGAGGTACCTGAAGGAGACATCCGCCTGAGAACTGAGATAAAGAGCCCAGGGGATGAGGACTCTGGAGCTGGAAATGGAAATGTGTGAAGAGCCTGAGCTGACCAGGGGCCTGCGCCCTTGACTGCAGCCACTGGCAGAGACTGCGCGACTGCATCTGATGCACAGCTCTGCCCTGGAGCTGCCGCTTGGAGCTTTTGCAATTGCCACGGTCAGGCCTGAAAACTCACACTACTCAGGACTTTGACCAGGAACCAGACTCCTCAGTAACCCTGTCCTCTTCTTGACGCTTTCATATTCAGGCTTGTATCCTGAAAGCTACAGTCTAATACAGAAGATCTCGAATTTTCATCTTATTTTTCCATTGTTTTATGTGTTTTTTACAGAATCCGATCATTCCCTTGGGAAAGATGGCCTTTTTGTCATTTACCACCAAAACAACACTAAAAAAAAAAAAAAATCCTGTTGGTTAGTTATGCTCCTGGCCTCTACCACTGATATTTTGTAAGAATAAACTCAGTGTAAACCTGCTGGGTTGAAGTGTCCAACACAGAAATGGGCCCTTCCTCTTTATTTCTGAGACATAGATTCTGTCCATTCTCCTTAGTTGCAGGTAGGTTTCTTTTTCTGTTGTCAAGTTGGGCATGTATTATATGCTTCAAAAACACGGATCAACTTAAATCAGGATGAATCCTGTTTTTGAAAAAAAGAAGAAGCTGCCATTTCAGAGTCAAGTAAAGGAAAGCTTAGTGAAATACTGAGCTGTACAGAAAAGTGCTGTAAGTTAGGAATCCAGAGAAGAAACAAGAATGTCCTCAAGAACTTGGTAGCAGTGAAACACCTTATGACACTGTCTCTAAGGAGGAGACGCAGACTAGTTTGACTTGTCCACTGACCTTGCTTGCTTTTGTACATGACTAGAGAAGGTGTCAGAGAAGGCAGTGGCACCCCACTCCAGTACTCTTGCCTGGAAAATCCCATGGACGGAGGAGCCTGGTAGGCTGCAGTCCATGGGGTCGCTGGGAGTTGGACACCACTGAGCAACTTCACTTTCACTTTTCACTTCCATGCATTGAAGAAGGAAATGGCAACCCACTCCAGTGTTCTTGCCTCGAGAATCCCAGGGACGGCAGAGCCTGGTGGGCTGCCGTCTATGGGGTCGCACAGAGTCGGACACGACTGAAGCAACTTAGCAGCAGCAGCAGGGAAGGTATAGAAAGGAAACCACATAAACTAGATAGCTGGATGTGAGGAGAGAGAAGGCTAGAGAAGGAAGCAAAGATAATGAAGGGTTTCAAGCCTCATCTTAATTAGATGTCGACTCTGTTAGTGTCGAATTCTGACTCTGCTAACAGTCATTGCTATGCATAATGGTGATAGGAAAGGAAAACAGCAAACGAAGGCATTTGTTTGTGTACTGGAGACAGAGACTGCGCAGTTGGCCAGCACGCTAGATTTTAGGTCAAAGTGAGAAGCAGAGGAAGTACCCAGCAGGCAGTGTGAGGTGTGAATTCAAATTAAGAAGAAGGTTCGGAGATGCTGATTTGGATGAACATCCATATAGTGAGCATCTTCAAGTTGGGGAACACACACACACGCATAACCACTACCACTAACAGTAAACGATGAAATGACTAAGGGGAATATCCGCATAGTCCAATTTTGTTGTTGTTGTTCAGTTGCTAAGTCATGTCTAACTCTTTGTGACCCCATGGTCTGCAGCACACCAGGCCTCTGTGTCTCTCACCATCTCTCAGAGTTTGCCCAATTTCATGACCATTGAATTGGTGATGCCATCCAGCCATCCCACCCTCTGTCACCCTCTTCTCCTCCTGCCCTCAGTTTTTCCCAGCATTAGGGTCTTTTCCAGTGAATCACCTCTTTGCATCAGGTGGCCGAAGTATTGGAGGTTCAGCTTCATCATCAGGGGAGAGTCTCTGGACAGCAAGGAGATCAAACCCATCAATTCTGAAGGGAATCGACCCTGAATATTCATAGTCCAATTTAACTGACATGTAAAACCTAAGAGAATATACCATTTATAAATAATGGTGAATATCATAGAGATGCTGTTTCATAAGAATTCCACCTAGTATGTAATCTGCAGAGAAGGGCACTTAGATAAAGACCAGAAACATACTCCTGGTTTTAGATGTAAGACATGTGAAAATAGGAGTCAGTTTCCAAGGAAGGACAATGTAAAGGAGAAAATATATCTTATTTGAAAGTAAACACAATCAGATAGAGAGGGGTAAAGGCAAGGGATTATATTCCAGACTGACTGTGTTTCCCTTTCTTATAAATATATATATTGCATTGGGTTGAAAAATGCTTGAAATTGATTGGTTTAAGAGGGAAAAAATAGAATTGAAAAGTACTCGGGCTCTTTGTAAAAGAAAATATCTTCCCTTGACGATTCTTTTACATAAGGGTAAATGTACTCTTATGTATTTCAATAAAACACACATCATTTTGTTGTTGTTGTTGAAGGTGTTTTAATCTTTTACTTGTGTGTTAAACTGATAGATCCAGCTGCTATCAATCTAGGTCATTGTGTCTCTGGGAAGGGTTATCTCTTGTCTCTAGGTACACACCAAAATTATGATGTTGTCTAATCAGTGAATCGTTGCATCCCTTGATGTCAGGAGAGCTTGTCAACTGAGTCACCGAAATGTTGTCTCTGCCCTCACTGAAATTATAAGCTTTGTCCACTCTGATTGTAGGAACAGTATTTTTTCTCTGTTTAGAGTTTAGGTTGTTCCTCATATAGTGCAGGTGTGATTTATTTGTGTTTCTGGTACATCATGGTGTCTTGTGTTTATAAGTCTCCTTGTTTATCTCCTCTTTCTCATCAACCTATGATTTAGAGTTTTCATCAGAAAAGTCAAATGAAATGTACAGCCTAGAGAATTTCCTTGCTTTCTCTAGAGGGACCCACTTGCCTGTCTTCGAGAGAAGGATATGCTAGATTGTACTTAGGATATGATTGCCTTTCTAGAAATGGAGGATGTAGCAAGACTAGTGATAGAAACTTCTGTTTTTCATATTCTCTGGTTAACTTTTCTTCTCCAGCGGGTCCTATTCGGCACAAGATTCTGCAGCGGCTCTCAGTATCTGTCCTCAGGGTTGGACCCTGTTATGTTAGTATCACACCTAAAATTCACTAAAGACAAGATATAAACTCTTCTAAGGTTATTTACAGTTTTAAGTCTCATCTTCAAAGTAAAAATGAAAAGTTTTGCCCTTATCATGGAATTTCAAGATCATTTCAATATTGTGTGCACCATAATTTTGACTTCACTATAATAAAATTATGTTACCAGCACCAGAATGGGCCACAGAAGTGCCTCTAAAACAATTTAAAAGTATAAATTCTGTCTTAATTCTGCTTTTCCTACTCATCCTATTAAAATGTATGTATATATATGTGTGTATATATATATATAAGAGAGAGAGAGAGAGAGAGGCATATATATATATATTTATAAAATGGGGATCTTGTTTCTTTCTTTGATTTGTCAAAGCATATCTCTTTCTGAGAAAATAAATATTTCCAGCTGTAGAGACTTAAAGTTGTTTGTTGTCATTTTTTGACTGGTCAACTATAACAAAGAGATTCTATGTGCACAAAAATATCCTGTTTTTGTAATTTTTATAACATGAAGGAGACAATTCAAATATATTACTACAGATGCATTTGTTTTTAGAATAAACAGTACTTGACTCCTTGCAGGAAAAAAACTAAATTGAGAGTTCTACTTCACAAAATGCATCTAAATAAGCTCTAAATGGAAAAATGCCAAGTCAAAAAATATATGAAAATGAAAGTCACTCAGTGGATTCCGACTCTTTGTGACGCCATGGACTGTAGCCCACCAGGCTCTTCTGTCAATGGAATTTCCTAGGCGCATTGACAGTGAGTGGGTAGCTGTTCTCTTCTCCAGGGGATCTTCCCAACCCAGGGATTACCCAGGCCTCCTGCATTGTAGGCAGATTCTTTACCATCTGATTATGTATATAATTTAATGATAAATGAATAAGAAGAAAAAAATATATAAATAGGTAACAGAATGGGAGAGTTTTTTCCTAAGTAGAAATGCAAAGAAAGCATAAAGGAAAAATTATATATATAAATACATAAAGTATATACAGATATTAATAAAGGCTATTATCTATATATGATAAATAGTAGACAAAACAAAAAATTTGGCACATGTGTTCTACAATAAAGTTAGTACCTGCAATATATAAAGAAGTCTTAGTAATAATAACAGGATGAATAACTCTATTGAAAAATGAGCTAAAAATAAGAAAAGTTTTTACAGGACTAATAAATGTAGAAAGTAACAAGGCCACTTCACTAGTGTTCTGAGAAATACAAACTAAACAAGAAAAATGTAATTTTTTTTGCCTGTCAAATTGGTGAGTCCTTTGTATCAAATTCACCTACAATGAAGGAGACCCTGGTTCAATTCCTGGATTGGAAAGATCCGCTGGAGAAGGGATAGGCTACCCACTCCAGTATTCTTGGGTTTCCCTTGTGGCTCAACTGGTAAAGAATCTGCCTGCAATGCAGGAGACCTGGGTTCAATCCCTGGAATAGGAAGATCCCCTGGAGAAGGGAAAGGCTACCCACTCCAGTATTCTGGCCCAAAGAATTCCATGGACTATCTCTAAGAGTCAGACACTATTGAGCAACTTTTAGTTTTCTATAACATGTTGCTTAACCAAAGAAAAAGATGCTCTATACCTACCCAGTTGGAAAGGCTAACTGGGTTTGGACTTACAGAAAGATTACATGTTAGACTTTCCTAACATCCTTCCTTCTAGAAGAGATTTGGAAGAGCAGCCATGTACGTGTGTGTGTGTGTGTGTGTGTGTGTGTGTGTGTGTGTGTGATGCTTATAATTTTATTCCTTCTTTAAACCTGTATATTTTTAAACTACTCCATTGAGGTATCCTTGGTAAACAGAAAGCTATACATACTTAATGTATTTAAGTTTTTGAGTTTGGAGATATTTTTAATAAAAGTATAGGAAATATAGAGAAGAATATAGTAAACCACTATATATCTATTAAATAGATTAAATATTTATCAAGATTCAAAGGCAATTTTGATCAAAAACCTTAATTGTTTTATGACCTATTCTTAGATATGACACCATCAAATGGTACCTATCAAAAGACTTTATAATGTGCAAAAATTTGACTCTGTATGTCAACCAGTAGGATATTATTCTAAAACAATTATCTAGAACTTGAATATAACCTATTTTTCAGGTGTTAAGAATGATAGAAAATGGCTAACACATTTACCTTTCCTAAATGAACCTTTATACTATTCATGAAATCAGAAAATAGTCACTCTTCTTAAATTATCTGGACTTAGTCTAAAACATTAGACTCCATAAGCTCTGCTCTTTTCACCGCTTCTAGAAATTAATGGGTTTTAACCCCATATATGGATCAGCCTCAGTGATTTAATATGAGCACTTGCATGCTTATGAAAGCTCTGAGGTGGTTGTTATAGTTACTCCTGTATCCCAGATGAGGATGAGTGAATGGCCTGTTGTTCACACACTGAGGTCATGCTAGCACTGAGGCATCCAGGATCCAGAGATTCTTGTTAAAGCCCTGGACGATTACTGCAGTGCTGAGATAAGAAAATGGAACTGGTTTAAGAAATGAGTCAATAACAGCTGAATCCAGAATGCTGAGTCCTGAAAACATGCGTGGTATTTATTCTGTTTTTTTTGAAAGGGTATTCATTTTTCTTTTTAATGTGACTTTAATATTGCTCCAGTAAAGTAAATGCCTTAGACATATTTGTAAAGAGCCCAATATGCAGAAAAGGTAATATTTATTCTCTTGAATAGAACCACACTGTCCCACCAGATGTGTTTATATATTTTTATAATAAAATAAAGGATACATAAAAGAAAAACCACACAAAGCAAATATATGCCCTAATAAATCTTGCATGGCAACTAAGACCAGGATGAGAAATAAAACTTGGCCACTTACCCCAGTACCTTCCATGGACTGCTTCTCAATCACAACCCTTCCCCCTTCCATAAGCAGTAAGTAGTCATTACCTTGGTTTATAGTAAACATTTTTAATTATTTTTTATCACCCGGATGTGCAGCAGAGACACTTGCATTTTGTCTTACCTCTTTATTTTAATCCTTTAAGTCTCTCTTAATCTATGGGTTCTCTCTCCA
This sequence comes from Nanger dama, assembly GCA_917880005.1. Taxonomy (NCBI): domain Eukaryota; kingdom Metazoa; phylum Chordata; class Mammalia; order Artiodactyla; family Bovidae; genus Nanger; species Nanger dama. The sequence continues at coordinate 33,357,611 of CAKJTW010000016.1, read as the reverse complement.
TCCTTTTTCTTTTCCTTGTAATTTGTTAGCATAATGTTATTTTTAAAAATCATCAATTATAGGTGGTGACATGCTTTTCCTGCGAATAAATTCAGCCATTGAACATGAGTAGTTATTCTGTGTGCAAAGAAGCTGAAGCTAAATCACTCTTTAAATCTCAACAGATGATTCTTCCAGATCCTCCAATGTTATTTTTTCTCAGTGTTTATTTTCATGCTGCTTTAATAGAAGCAGTGTTAGTGGCTTGTTGTGTCCGACTCTTTGTGACCCCATGGCCTGTAACCCACCAGGCTCCTCTGCCATGGGATTCTCCAGGCAAAAATACTGGTGTGGGTTGCCATTCATGTTGCTTTGGGGAGGGAAATTGTTTACAGGTTAAATGTAAAGTTTGTTTTAAGAAATAAAATTGATTGATAGGTAAAATGGAGCTTTCTAGGTTCTGCTAGTTGCAGGTAGCCAAAGCCTACTGAACTAGAGGACAAAGGGTGTAGATGACAGTGACTTGAAAGTATTGCAAAGAGTCAAAAGCTTGGACTGATCGGCTATCACTAACAAAATGCATCAAATATTCACATGCCGGCAGATCATCTGAGGATTTTCTGAAGATGCAAATTTTGATTTAGTAAGTTTACGGTGGGGTGAGATATTTTGGACTTTTAATGACCTCTTAGGTGAGGTCAGTACTGCTGGCCCATGGAATATTCCAGTAGAAGAGACCAGTCAACAGTTGTGGTCAATGGGGTATTGTCATGCTTACGACTATAGAATTTCCCATTTTTTCATGTGTCAAAATATAGAGGAATAAATGTATATGCAAAGGAGTTGGAAGGCCACGTGTGTAAAATAGCAGGTGCATGCTGCAGGACCCCAGGATGGAAACCTCAGAGACATTTTGTTTTCGTTGAGCACAAGGACATGGGCTACCAGAACCTGCAGAGAAATCCTGGAAATTAGCAGCCTTCCCCTCCTGGCTCTGTGTAACATCTTTCCAATATCCCTGTACACACCTTCATCCCTAAATCTGCCCTGTCATTCTATAAAATGAAGTTCCTAATAGCCACTGGACACTGCCTTGAGGGAGCTGATACATCTATCCTATCACTTCCCCTGTAAATGAATAATCATTATTTAAATTTTGTGGATGAGGTAGAAAGTTAATGTCATAGAGCATGCTGGGCTGTCCTGAGTTTATTACTTAATCCTAACTTGGTCTCCTAATTAAGCATGTATTGTTAAATGAGGTAACACCCAGGCTTCAAAATTACCAAGCAGGTGTTTAAAAAACATCAGTAAGCATTTCTGCAATAGTCTAATTAGTGTTTTAATACATTTTACAGTGCACGGTCATCATATTGCTTCTTCATTAGCTGCTGATGTATTGGATAATACATCTTATGGAAATGTTTCAGACAAGTTTCAGAAGATAGGAGTGCACCCAAGGAAAAAAATGTCTGTTCCTTTAAACACCACACACACACCAACAGCCTGTGATCTAGGCTTAATATTTATTTATATACAATAAAATAAACTTGTAAATATTTATACTGTATAGTTCTGTTTATTCTGTATTGAAGAAAAGTACTTTATATAGTTAGAAGAATGAGCCACAGTCATTGTCATCTTTATGCTGACAACTACCTAGCAATTAAATGACATGTTACACTATCTCCACACCCCATCCTACCACACATAACACACACACACCCACTACCCACCCACCTACCACACACTGGGTAAAAATGCTGGGTGCTGTGTAAAAATTAAGCCACAATATCATATTCTCTGTTACATGTATTCTTTTTTTAATGGAGATTTCACTTATATATATATATATAAAACATTGTGTAAATTTAAGATTTATAGTGTAATGATTTGATACACATATATTGCAGAATGATTACCACAATAAGCTTAATTAACACTTCCGTCACCTAATTACCACGTGTGTGTGTGTGTGTGTGTGTGTGTGTGTGTGTATATATATATATATATAGTGTGCATGTGTGTGAGATGAAACCGTTTAAGATTTATTCTTTTAGCAATTTTCAAGTTGTTAGTATAATTTTGCAAATCCCTGTCACCATGCTGTTTCTTAGATCCCTAGAACTTACTCCTCTCATAACTGGGAATTTATGGTCTTTGACAAACGTCTCCGCATTTCATCCCTCACCTCCCAGGCCCTGACAGCCTCCATTTTACAGTTTCAATGAGCTTGTTTTGTTTAGATTCTGCATATAAGGGAGGTCATAACAAGATTTGTCTGACTTATTTTATTTCACATAATGCCTTCAAGGCCCCTATATGTTGTCACAAGTAACAAGATTCCATTCATTATTTATGGCTCAATAATATTCCGTTGTCTGTGTACACTGTTTCTTTATTCATTCATCCATCACTGGACATGTAGATTGCTTCAATGTCTTGGCTATTGTGAATACTGCTGCAGTGAACATGGGGGCTAGCACAAACCTGTATGTTTAATGGATATATGAGCTATATTGCACTCTCCTTAAGGAGAAATTAAAGTTTAAATCGATTGTATTAATCCATTTTACATAAATTTAAATGTCATTTAATTTTTCTGCTGAGGTGAAGGGAGGAGTTGATAAGGAAAAAAATTTTAGAAACACTGCTGTAGCCTATATATATTTAAAGAACTGAAACTGCAAATTAATTCAAATTGAAAATTCAGGAAATATTTACCTGTCAAGTTTGGGGCACTGTATTGAATACACAGGAAAGTGTTAGATTCGTCCCCCTAGATTACTAAAGATGTAACATCCTTAGAATGTTTTATTTTTCCTTATATAACTTCAATTAAAAATTGGTTTAAAATAAGCACATGTATTATCGCATCTTCTGTCCAGTGATACGGCAGCTGCAGGTGAGGCAGTATGAGTAGATCAGTAACATCATCAAGGACTTGGGTTGTTCCATTGTCTTTTCTTTCATGGAGGCTTATTACTCTAACTCTGTAAATTCTATTCTTTGATACAGATTCAGTTGTAAAGACCTGAATAGTCACAAGTTTACGTATCAAAGTTAAGTAAAGGTTGTGAGTTTCGGCTTCTGTTGGTTGGTCTCATATTAGCTGCTACTCCCCAGATACTGTAGTAAAGACAGGAATCCTGCATCTTTCCTAGTGCCTCTTTCTTAGCAAAAGAAAAAAAATCTTTCCCCAAGCCCCACCACCCTCTCCTCACTTTACCTCAAGCAGAAGTGAGATCACTAAAGATCACAAATCTACATCAATCATTAGCAAAGAGAATGAAATTTCCAAAATGGAATTAAATCATCTCAGGTGTGCTCTCTGCTTTTAGTAGCTTTCAATTTTGTATTTGTAAACTTAGTTGAACTGACAGCTTTACACACAGAAAAAAGTATTTGAGAATTTGCCAAGTAAATTCTGTAATACATGGTTTATATTTATCACCCCAAGAAGTAATGGTCAATAAAAATAGCAAATGTTTTAGAAGATACAGAGGGAAAGTGTATGAAAAGAAATAGATAATATAAGTAAGAAAAATGAAAAACATCTAAATCGTATATAAATTTTTTTTTTTTTTAGTTTGCCCATTGCCTAACTCATGAAAGGAAGTGCTCAAATGCTCAAACTTAAAATTTTGATATATTTTCATTTTTTGAAGTATTTAATTCCAAAGTTTTATTTGGCTTACTGTTTTAATTACAATATTTTTACATAAAGGTAAAATCAAGTGAAACAAAAGTTTTAGTTTTTCTAAAAACCCTTTAGAGAATACAGGAAATTAATTTTACTGGAAACCTGGGGTTATTTTTCACGAGCTGATATTTTATTTTTAAACTTCCTTGCAACTGATTTTAGCTATGTCTCATAATGGTCATTGATGTTTCTGTGAGGGGAAAAATTGAAAAATTAGTGAATTTTCAAATTGGAAATAGCAGAAATTCCAAAATTGTTAGGATTTAAAAGATGGCCAAAGGTTTTAATTTAAAAATATTTTTAAAGTATCATAGCACACATAATGTACACAGATTATCAGCTATGGTTCATTTCAATTCATTTGCCACAAAATGAGCCCATTCATGAAACAAGCACCTAGAATATCATCAGCTATTAATGATTTTGCCTCCAGAATGCTTCTACCAGTTTCTGTCAACTTGCTGGTGTGTAGCCTTTGGCTTAAACTTATCATGTTTTCAAAATGAGCTACAGTTTTCATTTCATAAAACTAAAGGAGAATAATTAATTCCACCAAAAAAAACAAAAAACAAAAACAAAGAAACAGTACACAGTAAATTCCAAAGGAGAATTTTAGAAACCTTTCCCTGAAATGATGCTTTTCACATTGTACTTGTGAAGACAATATACCCAACACATACCTAAAACCTAAATTGTCCAATAATAAACTTTCTTTTTAACCTCAGCAAGCCTGCCTCCTCTCTTGAATTTCTCAACTATATCTCTCTATTTCTTGAGGTAGACAGTTCGGACAAGTCTAATCTCTTGTCCTGTGATTCCTTTAAACTCTACACTTAAAAAGCCCCAGTTTCTTTCCCGCAAACGTCTTTTGAGTCTGTCCACTGCTCTCTGCACCTTGTATCACTGCCTTCATTCAAGGGTTTTTCCACCTTACTTAGATTTGCCTAAGTTCATTGTCTTTTCTTCTTACCATGGCTTTGTCCCTACTTCAGGGTCTTTTCCATAATATTGTTAAGAATAGTATTCTATTATTTGAAGAATCTGGGGGTGCTTAGTGGTAGGTACATAGGCTATGCTGAAGGGGCCCAGGCTGGAGATATAGTGGGTGATGACATTGTATGTCTCTGTTCCTCACAGTGCCTGAAGCTGCTGGGATCTCCTTTCCCTCAGTATATTATACATTTCCTTATTATTGGCTGAATGCATTCTCCATGCCCTCAACACACCCCTTTCCTGCTCACCACCCCCAGCCTTCTTATTTTCTGTTCTACTCCCTATGTACTGTCTCCATCAACATTAGGTTTTTCATGACATCTTTTTCAAATCAATTATGGTTTTGCTATTGTTATTGATATCCCCTCTGATATTGACATGGCTCACTTGTTCATTATTTTTCAGGATCTGCTGAAATGTTACCTTGAGAAAAAGGACTTCTCAAAAAACTGATTTTTTTAAATTATTAAATTTATTTATTTTTTTAATTACAATACTGTATTTGTTTTGCCATACATTGACACGAATCAGCCATAGGTGAACACAATCTCCCAATAATTAGTTTCCTTTGTTGTGCAGAAGCTTTTAATTTTAATTAGAAAAAACTGATTTTTAAAATTAATTTTTCTTGAAGGATAGTTGTTTTATAATATTGTGTTAGTTTCTGTTTTACTGATATAGCCACTATGGAGAACAGTATGGAGTTTCCTTAGAGTACTAAAAATAGAACTACCATATGACCCAGTGATCCCACTACTGGCTATATATCTGGGGGAAAAAAACAAATATAATTCAAAAGATACATGCACCCTAATGTTCATAGCAGCACTATTTACCACAGTCAGCACATGGAAGCAACCTAAATACCCATCAACAGAGGAATGCATAAAGAAAATGTGGTACATATATGCAATGGAATATTACCCAGCAGCAAAAAGGAATGAAACTGGCTTATTTGTAGAGATGTAGATGGACCTTGAGAGTGTCAAATGATCTTATATTAAATAGGTCTTTTTTTTTTTTTTGGTACAGTTCTTCTGTGTATCCTTGCCACCTCTTCTTCTTAATGTCTTCTGCTTCTGTTAGGTCCCTACCTTTTCTGTCCTTTATTGAGCCCAACTTTGCATGAACTGTTCCCTTGGTGTCTCTAATTTTCTTGAAGAGATCTCTAGTCTTTCCCATCCTATTGTTTTCCTCTATTTCTTTGCATTGATTGGTGAGGAAGGCTTTCTTATCTCTCCTTGCTATTCTTTGGAACTCTGCATTTAAATGGGTATATCTTTCCTTTTCTCCTTTGCTTTTTGCTTCCCTTCTTTTCACAGCTATTTGTAAGGCCTCCTCTACCTTTCTTTTTCTTGGGGATGGTCTTGATTCCTGTCTCCTGTACAATGTCACGAACCTCCATCCATAGTTCATCAGGCACTCTGTCTATCAGATCTAGTCCCTTAAATCTATTTCTCACTTCCACTGTATAGTCATAAGGTATTTAGGCCTGGTGTGCTGCGGTTCAGGGGGTTACAAAGAGTCAGACACGACTGAGTGACTGGACTGAATTGAAATATGTCTTAGATTCCCTTCAGGCCTATTCACTTTGTATTCTTAGCTGCTGTAAGCAAGTACCTGGTATATTACATCTGCTGTCTGTTTTCTCCTTCCCATTAAACACAGAGGCTTTGCTGTGTTTGTACACTGGTATATTTCTAAGCACTTTTAAAGGTATTGTCACATAGTAGTTTTCAGGTATATGACTCTATGAATGTATTGGGAACTGATGGTAAGGATGAGATGACAGGTGCTCATTACAGTGTTGCTTACAAGAAGATGAGGAGATAAAAGGCAGAATAAATGAACAAAGTTCTCATATTCTAACTAGATATTTAATAGTGTCTCACATTGATGAATCTAGGAATATCAATTTAAGTGTACTAATTAGGATTTGGAGGTAATCATTAAAAGACCTAATATCAAGTATTTACAAGTAGTTGATTCTGTTTTGGGGGTAGGGTGGGGAACACAGTAGAGCTGGGCATGATGGCTTCATTTCTAATGCTTTGACTTTGTAATATGTGAGTAGTTTGATGTTATTTTTTAGTCTGAGTGTCCTCCAATATTCGTATATACACCTTTTCTCTCCTCACCACCATGATCCACTTGAAAAAATAACATACCAAAAATATGGGGAAGGCAAAGACATTACTTAAAATATCTAAAAGACTCCACAATACAAAGAATTTTAGTCCCTCAGTCACGTCCGACTCTTTGCAACCCCATGGACTGTAGCCGATCAGTCTCCTTTGTCCATGGAATTCTCCAGGCAAGAATACTGGAGCCATTCCCTTCTCCAGGGAGTCTTGAATGACCCATGGATTAAACCCAAGTCTCTTGCATTTCAGGCAGATTCTTTACTGCCTGAGATACAATATAAAATGTATGGGGAAGACAAACACATTACTTGAAATATCTAAAAGACTCCCCATGACAAAGGGAGAGAACAAAATCCTTAAAGGAAAAAAGGAAAATTTTTGATGTAACTGGGTATCTGTCATAGTAACCGTTACAGAGTACACTGGTAGAGAGAATAAATGAACACACAAATTCAGACTAAATTGGTAAGGTAGTTTTGAATTATCCATGGTGAGACGTTGGCACTGAAGTGGAGTGCCTGGCATAGTTCCAGTTAATTCAGTTTTTAGTCTCTTCCTTTATAAGCCTCTGCAATGTCTATAAAGCACTTTGCAAGGATAACTTTTAAATAATCCCGATTATTTAAGATTATATCCCCAGACATAATATTGTCAATGTGCATTAACAATTCAGAAACCTATATGTATGCTGAGGGAAAAAGTTGGCATAGAAATAGAAGCTGAGGTTCATGAAATCAGAAACTTGAAGACAGGATCTAGTGAGAGTACCAGTCATGCAGAAGATAAGCAGTTTAGTAGATGAGGCATGACAATCTGTTTTTTGAAATTGTTTGCAATGGATCCCTGATTTGACAACTTGTTTAAAATAGGCTGGGGAACAATAGAGCTAATATTTGGTCTTGAGACTCATCATTCTAGGAAGCTAAGGTCGATAAGTAAAAGCATGACACCACATAGAAATGTCACTCAGTGAAAACCAGAACTGAAATAGCCATTTATTTTGACATGTGTGAGACCCTAAAGAGTAACACTTGGTTGTTCAGTGTGCAACACATTATTGAATGATGTCAAACAGTGTAATATCAGAGGCGAATGCCAGCAGACCTCCTGACAGGCTTTTGATTATCAGAGGAGGAATGCAGGTCCATTTATGATGTGTAGCATATCTTTTAAGAAAAGAGCCACGTTGACTGACACCAAAATATGCTTGTGCAGTGGGCAAGTGGGCAAACAATACAGAATAATGAATGTGGCGTATGGAGAATCAGTTTCCATTGTGAACATGTTTGAGAGGAAGGTATCACTTGCTGGATATGCAAAGCTGTAACTTCTTACCCTCTCTAGCTCTCAAAATGGCAGAAAATGTCACAACATTCTTAATGGGAACATTGTGGCATATAAACAGAGTAAACTGAAAAGGCAGTCTCACGTAGCTGATAACAGTTTAATGCGTGGACATTATTTTTGTATTGACATTTGGAACATCCCATGTACAATTAGTTGTGTGTGAGTTTCAATTTGTGCTTGTCTGGAATGTTGTTGACTCTGTAAAGTAAGCTGATTGACCTATTTATCAATTAAGTGTAGGAAAGCTATTGTGCTTTATGACCTCTGAAATTATGTCCATCCATGTTAATGAACCATGAAGGAGGGTTTAAAAACCTATTAAAGTAGCACTGCATCGCACACCTGATTGTTCCTGAATGACAAGGTCTATTCTGCAATAAATGACCAAGACCCCAAATATTGAAAATTCCTTTCCATTACACAGCCTAAAATAGCTTGAAGATATACTTTGGCTGTCGAAACACCCAAGTGAATATCCGAAGCTCATTACTTTATGACTTAATCTTACAAGATATCTAGGAGTGCATATTTTCAGAGTTGTAGATCACCTGGTTCAAGCCTATTCATTTTGAAAAATTAAGAATCAGTTGAGTGTGATTAACTTCGAAAAGGTGAGACAGACTTAAAGGTGGGAGTGAATGGTACATCGTATCATGCTGCTTCTGTTTTTCTTACTCATAACCTTTAAGGCATCAGATGAAGCTGGGAACTTCAAGAGTCTTAGCTCTTTGGGCCCCAGACTGAGCTTTCTCTTTCCCATGAGATATTTTACCTTCAGGATCTTTGAAACCTGGAGGTGCAAAGAGAGTATTAATGAAGGAAGGTTTGTATCAAGTTCCTAGCCAAAATGTCCCCTACATTTTATGAGAGTCTTATCAGGGTATGAATAGCCCATGACTCTCCTGCCCACCTGGGAAGACTCACCTGGTCTGTTCAACCTAGTAGACATCTTTTTCTCCCTCATTAGTACAAAAGATGCGTGCTTTCACTTTCAGAATTCAGAAAAATAAAAATAATAAAAATGCAAAAACAAGGATGTACTGACAGTTTTCCTCTTATAGAAAAAGATGTTAGCATAGCATCCCAGGCCTTGACTTCCCTCTCCCAGTCCCTGGAGTTAGCACTAAAAGCTCAGGTTCTTAATCTGTGACCTGTTCCCCTTGGTTACCATGTATTGAGCCTGGATTGATACTGTGACCCATGTTAGGTGAATGAGAGACTCCTGTTAATGTTTGAATTCAGAGACACTCACCTGTGTTTTCTAGTTGCTTAAAGTGAGACTATGTGAGCGTAGGTAAAGTGGGATGTTGAGTTTCTGCCACAGACACCCAGAAGCAAAGAAAGCCAGTCTGGAGAGCAGAAGGAGATAGGTGTTCAAAGGAACAGAAGATACTGCCCAAAAAGTCCTGAGGAAAAAGAGATTCCATGCGTGTTACCATCTCTCTAGTTTCCACTGCCATCTCTCCTGAAGCCCAATTCTACTTCCACCCTTGACTGCATTTGCAGACCCTTGGATCCTCATGATAAATTCACATTTTATGCTTAAGCTAGATGTAATACATTTCTCCTTGCAATCACAACAGTCTTTGCAAAGAAATTCCCATAATCCTTTTATTCAGCAATAACCAAAAACATTTCTCTATATATTGAAATAGAACTATAGAGTAGTATTATACATATATTATACATAATGTTTAGTGTCTTGCTCCATTTTATATACTGTAAATATTTTTCATGGTATATATTGCTCTATGAAAACCTTTTAAATGGCTCCAGAATATTCCATCTTTTAAGTAATAATTGATTTACCTGCTTTGGGATATTTAATTACATTCCAACTTTTTACTATTTTACACTGCATTGACATGTAACAAGCTGATCACATTCAGCCATTTAGGGAATAGTTTAAAAATTAACCTTGCTGTTGGAAACAGCATAAGAACTTTTAAACCTTGGCAACATGCTGTCACATGTTTTAGAAAAATTGTACAATCCCAACAACCCTATTTTTATTTGTTGGGGAGGGGACCTGATATGAGAGAGATCAATAATAAATGGAGCTCTAACTATGTGAAGGGGATTGAGTTTGAGCTTACAGATCAAAAAATAGCTCAGTATGGAAATTATAATATTGTGAATAAAATCAAAAGATATCTACAAATAGGACAAGGACTGGCAGTAGGAAAAAAAATGATGTTGGCTTAACTCAGACTCAGATTTGAATCCCAGCTCAGCTCGTTATCACTGTACCCCTGCCTCTCAGCTGGAAAGTAATATTAATTGTGCCTACCTGAAAAAAAATCATTGTGGAGATTTAATGAGAGACATATATAATATACCTAGTACTGAGACTGGGCCATTATTAAAGTTCAATTTAAAACAGTCTACTTTCAGATATATGACTGATGTTTTGTTTAGGGATTTAAATCTTTTTAATAATTCCTGGGCTTTAGAACTCAACTGATTACTTCCATTCCAGTTTAATTCATCATCCCTACATTTAATTACACATGGAAATTTTGTTAAGGATAAATAATTAAGTGGCTTAATAGGGACCCTCTCCCGAAGCTCACCAAGATCTTAACGAAAGTGGAGGCCTCCAGTTAGCTGGTTAGGGTTTGGTCTTAAGTGAAGACCCTTGTGCACTTATTCTCTGGGGAGTGTCAGACATCATTTACTGAGCATTCACTCTCTTAAAAATTGTATTAGTTTTGAGGCTTACGAGCAAGTATCTGGCTTGGTTTTGCTACATTAGTTACTTTATCATATAATGGTTTTGTTGTCCATATGTATTTTTTTCCCCTCCAAGTTTTTGCTAACTTTCAGTGATTTGTTTTCAATAATAATAACTTCGTATATTAACCCTGAAAATATAACCTCTGGGGTTTAAAAATGAGGTGGCAGGAATAAAAGTATTCTTTAGAAATCTTAGATGTTATTTGTTGGGTTACATGTGTGTGCATGGACAATTACCAAGGCTAAGAAAATAATGACACTCTGATTGGCTTAAGCTAAGCTCGCATGATCCACTTTTGAGTTAAGTGAGAAAAGAGTTGGTTACTGAGAGAAAAATCTGGGTACATTTATCAGAAGAAAGTTGGATTAATGCTGGATAGGAAAAGCGTATGCCCTGAGTGAATGCAACCTAGAAACCCAGAATGACCCTGATTCATCTTTTTTTAGAAGACTATCCTTTTGATTATGAGAATTACCCTCTTTTCTTCCAGTTGCCTTGTGTGTGTGTGTGTGTGTGTGTGTGTGTGTGTGTGTGTGTGTGTATACATGCTCATGTGTTTATTAGATGAAGTTTCTTTGTGTGGCCTGAAGTCAAGAAAGTCACATGAATTTGCTTTCTTTCTGGTGATTCTTTTTATTCTTAAATTCTTCCTTATGATCAGCAACTCTCATTTTTGCTCTTCACCCAAATTTCAGCCAGAATCCAAAGGCAACAGGAAGAACTGATATTATATACAAGAACCCATCAAAATGACCTGTTGTATTATATGTGTTCTTTGGTTTCTCAAAATTTGCGATTCATTGTTTAAATCACAAGTGGCCTATCTAGCTCATCTCTAATTTCTGTGTGTAGCTTTTGAGTTTTACATTGTAGAACATCTGAAGCTTTTCTTTCTATCACTGTCAAGATACCATTCAGACTTTGAAAGTCAAGTGCAGGATATTTAAAACTTTCTATGAAGTTGTTGATTTAAATCCTATTTCAAAAATAATAATTGAGGTGAGAAAATTCCCAGCTACAAAAAGATTGTATCTTGTGATTTCTAAAATTCTGTTTCAAACACTAACCTAAAAATGCATTTATCAGAAAGTAACAGAACACTACCTCATGTGAAAAATGTGGTGTTTTGTTACCATGGTTTGGTGCGCCAGTAATGCTCTATCAAATTCTAGGCTTTATATCCTTCTCATAGTGTGGCTAGCTATCCTGAGAATCAGTTATCAAATTGATCTTTCAGCTTATTTTGAAACAATAATTAAACAGGCATTTTCAACTTTAAAGACAGATTTAACTTTTTGTTTTTGACTCATAATGTTGTTGAAATACCTCTTCTGCTGGGTGAGTTGTTTAACTTGAAAAACCAGGACCATCAGTGTAATCCTCGGAATCTAATAAAGATTGCATCAGTGTAAAATTGTCATCCTTAGGCAGAAAGAGAACCAATTCAATTATGATGTTGGTTGAAAAATTGAAAGGCTTTTTACCTTGAGGGTGGAAAAGTTGTAGTACATATTAAAATGGTTAGTACAAAATTCGTGCATCTAGGCTAACAAATGCTAATATGTTCTTTTGTTACCCTCTAATTTATATGATTCATGTAAGCCTCCAGCTAGTGAAACTTGTACTAAATTTCATGTGCATTAAAAAATAGCAAAGCAATGAATTGTAAAGTTATTAACATTTGTGTCTAGTTGCATTATTAAGCCATACACATCAAATCTGGTAGTACAAGGAGGGAAATGTCATAATGAAGTACAACAGCATTTAATCAGAAGAATTTCTAAAGGTTGTCAAAGCATCCTGTGTTACCCATTCATGCATAACTGCAATCTGAAACAAATATCCAATATAACATAATAAGGATTAGTTTAATAACCGTCCTATGGTCTGTTTCTGTTAATGAAGGGATTTACCATTGTAATGTTGGGAGATAAAACAGATTCTAGTCCCCAGTCATATGTGCTGCTCCCTAAATAAATTGTAGATTAACAAGGAGATAAGAGAGCACAAACACAAAGGAGATTGATCTACTTATTTACCTTCTACCAATGAGTAGATGCCTGGCTAGCCCAACCAAAAAGCCATTTCATCATTTGGGGGAGCCACAGGCTGCACAATTTAAGTGTCCAATAATTTATTAATATTTTCCAACTTGTAATGGTGTTTTATGTGCTTCAGGACAGCTATTCACATTTTCATACTTAACAGCTGCAAACATTTGACCCCTCTAAATATTTTACATGAACATTCCGTGGAAGGACTAAAACAATTTCTCACTTTGTTAGGAGGCTTTAGTGGGAAAAGAATAACAAAGTCAATGCCCATATAAGTGCTTCGTTCTAGATGCAGTCATACATCTAATTTTTAAGATTTGGAGATTTTTCCAATGGCATTAAAGGTGTTATAGTTTGCGCAGTTGAAAACACCAACAGAGGAATGGAACATAGTTTAAGATGGTTACCGTGGATTTGTGGCTGGAACTGCTGTTTATGGCAGCTGTCACTTTTTATCGTGGCCCTTCACACTTGACTTTGACCCTGCAGTCATAGCCAGAGAAAGCCTCTTTCCCTTCTTTATAGACTCATGCCTGGCTAGACCGTCTCTACTATATCTGGAGTCTGGTGCCGTAATGCGATGAGTAACTGGGCTCCAGCATTTTTTTAAAGGCTTTGATTTACTTCTCCTGCTTCCTGCTCAGCCGCTGCTCCCATCCCAAAAATATTTGCCCTGTTTTATTGATAAGACTGTCTCATGTGTATGCATTACCCTTTTCCCAGATGCAAATCAGAAGAGTGAAATTCTTAGCTTATGTTACCTAAAAAGACTATAAACTGTCTGCTTAAATAAGCTTATAATTGCATGGCTGAATATATAAATTTGGATATCCAAATTAATATTTTTGGTTAAATAAGGCTATTTTTAATTGTTAATATTTCCTCCATGCAATATATGTTTGTTATATAGTTATTCTGTTCAGTAATCAATGCATTATGTCATTAGCATTTTGAAATTTTTTTCAAAATATAATACACATACAGAAGGGTATACGTATCCTATATGAGGAACACAATGAGTTTTCTCAAAGTAAAAATATCCGCGTAATCAACAGCTATAGTTTTTTTTTTTTAAAAGAACATCATTGGTGTCCTTAAAAGCCTTGACTTGAACAACTTTAGATTGGTTTGCCTCTTATTCTACTTTATGTACGTGGATTCATTTGGTACATACTCTTTTGTGTCTGATTTATTGTATAGACCTTATATGGAAGATTCATCCATGATGTGTATTGCTGTAAGCCCTTTATTCTCCTTGCTGTATAACATTCCATTACATGAGGCTACCACAGATTACATATCCATTTTAGTACTGAAGGACATTTTGCTATTTTATAGTATGGCAGTCTTATGAATGATGCTGCCGTAGGCCTTTGAGGATCCTTTGTTAAATGTACTAACACATGGATGTAATGGGTTTAAACTGAAAAATGGAATTGCTGGGTCATGGGCTACGTAGTAGATAAAAAAGTAGAGATCATTTTCACAGAAGAAACTGGACTAAGTCCCCTTGATAGCAGTGTGATATGTGAACTCAAATAAAATGGCAACTGGGAAAACATCAAAGTAGATGTTAGTTACATTATTAATTAAATTTTATTACTTTAATTGAGATTCTGGTGAAAACTAGGACTAGAATTAGACTGACTGGGTTTAAATCTTGGCCCCATGAATTTCAGAAAGTTATTGATCACACTGTGCTTCATTTCCTTGTTTACAAAATGGGGGCAGTTGCAGTTTACCTCATGAGTATGTCATGGAGTTAAATCAGATAATGCATGTAAATTGCTTAAAATAATTCCCAAGTTATTAAAAATGTGAATTTCAAAAGATTGTTTCCCAGAACTTCAAACTCAAAACAAAATGGAGTTTAGTTATAATAACTTGTACTTATGATGTGATATAATCTAATTACCAGATTCTCTGAGAAAGGCTAGAATTACAAGTGAGTTCATCAGGTATCACAGGAAAGAGTAAAATCATACCTTTGTCTTTTCGATTAAATCTCCTAAGTATGCCCTATATATGTGACCTCCTTTATGCATCTTGGAAATCTCCTCCTCCATGAAGTCCCTGTTAAGCCCCAAACTCCCATCCCCACTTCCTCTTCTCCTCCCTACATAATCTGTAACTTATATTCAGTCTATCCTTATTCTTTTCTCACTTTATTGCTGTTATTTATAGTTACATTTGTTTCCTATTTTCATCTATGATCATGCAAACTGCAGGATACAAAGTTCCAAGTAGAATCAGTATTTTATAAGCCTGAAATGAATTAAAGAGGTAACAGAACTTTTCAACAGCCAGCAGCTTGATCTTTCTTTACACTGTATTGCTGGTGGAATTCTTGACTCTAGTACTGCTATAGTGAAAGTGAAGCCACTCAGTCGTGTCCGACTCTTTGCGACCCCGTGGACTGTAGCCCACCAGGCTCCTCCATCCATGGGATTCTCCAGGCAAGGATACTGGAGTGGGTTGCCATTTCCTTCTCCAGGGGATCTTCCTGACCCAGGGATTGAACCCAGGTCTCCCGCATTGCAGGCAGAGGCTTTAACCTCTGAGCCACCTATAAGTCATCACTATTAAGGAACTTAGGTTTGTTTTCCAAAAAATTTTAATGTTGCTCAATAAAAGTTGTATATTTAATGGTTGATTATAGTTGAAATAATGCCATGTATTTCAGTTGCATATCTGACTTAGAGTTGTGTAGACTGATTGTAGATATAACCTGTAGTTATGAAGTGAAAAATCTGTTCTGACATAGAAACGATTGCCTTCAAGTTGAATGTCTAAAGACTTATTTATAACCAAGTTCTCATTGACTGTATGCAACAGAAAATAATATTTAATTGAATGGAATTGTGGCACAACTTATATAATTTAGTGTTTTCTATTTCTTGGTTAGTTTTGCTTTTTATACCACTCTTTCAACCTGAGCATCTTAATATAAAACTAGACCGTGATAAACAGTTTTCCTTACTAATTCTGAATTACTATAAATGTAGAAGTCCTGCTAGCAGTTCTTAATTAGATTAAATCATCTCTGACACATGGTAGATTTCATATAGTGAAAATATTGAAAGCAATACAATAAGATCACAATAAAGTGAACTTGGGAAAATAAGCCTGCAAGATTGTTTCTAACATGCTGTAATACTTACATTATGAATTATTGGTAAACTTTTATTATGATTCTAGCTAGACTAGGAACAACTGAATCCCCTTCCTTTCAAAGGGGGAGAGAATTAAAAATCTATTTTAGTAACTGTACATTTTATATAATTTTAAGGAATTCTTTAAAAATTTATTTTATTTATCTTTATATTGAAGTATACTTGATTTGCATTGTTGTATTAAGCAACTCTTAAATGTTACTGAAAAGCAACAAACACATGCAGTTCCTTATTTACAGTACAATTGAAGATTGAGCTTAATCAAATCTGAATGTACATAATTGTTAGTGCATTGCCGAAGGTATTACGTTTGAAGGGAGCAAAGCCTCCTTGCTGTCCCCAAAGAACAGAACCTATGTAATGGCCAGTAGCCATTAAAAAGAAATGCCAGTCACCTGGTTTGTTTCATGTTTGCTGAAGAGCTCACATGTTTGAAGGTAACACTATCCATTAAGATGATCAACCTAGAAGCTGTTACAGAATGAAGTCAGAAAGAGGAAGGCAAATATCGTGTATTAATGCATATATATGGAATCTAAAAAATGGTGCTGATGAACTTATTTGCAGGGCAGGAACAGAGACACAGATATAGAGGGTCGGCTTGTGGACACAATGAGGGAAGGAGAGGGTGGGATGAATTGAAAGACTAGCATTGAAATATATGCATTTCCATGGGTAAAATAGGTAGCTAGTGGGAAGTTGCTATATAAGATAGGAGCTCAGCCTGGTGCTCTGTGATAACCTAGAAGGGTGGGATGGGGTTGGGAGTGGGAGAGAGGTTCAAGAGGGAGGGGACATACGTATACTTATGGCTGATTTACATCTAAAAATTAACACAACATTGTAAAGCAACTATCCTCTAATTCAAAATATATAGTTTTTAAAAGGATGCAGTGATCAGTGTTCATATTCCTAAAAGGAGATGGGGTGATTTTTACATGGGATTTTTTTTTTTTACTCTATAGTTAAAATAACAGGGCTGGCTCTAATTTATGAAGGTATGCTATGATCTGAGAGAAGTGGTAAGTCATGATTAAGTAGTTTCAGTTTTTTGAGATGGGACTTTCCTGGCACATGTGCATTTGCAGACAGACTCAGCACAACGATGAGCATGCTCAGATCTCAGTCCATTTGGGCTGACAGTATTAAAGACAACTGAACAGGCAGATTCAGCATGTTTGTGGTTTATTTGCTCTGTGGCACCGAGTATTGATTAATGACATAATAAATCTTTGAGACTACTTTCCGCTGTGAACACACCATCCTGAAATGAGAGCTACAAGCATGAGTAGAGGTGATGAGATGTATGTCAAATAAGATAAGTTGGTCTGGGCTCGTGACTGATAAATAAACACTTTGGGGAAGTTACCTGCTTGCTTTTCCTCAACCCTACAGGTTAAAAGTGTCTTTCAAAGCCATCCTCATATGCTTTCATTAGTTTCTATTGCATTTGTTTGGACATAAAACTTTCTACCATGTGTGTATACTCTTAGGGAACACATTCAAAAGGTGGATACTGTAAGTAGAGGATTCTATTCATTCAAGGACTGTTAAAGTTAACTCAATTATATCTAAAGGATAAAAAGTACAGATGAAGATTTAGGAAAATCTGCACTGAAAACTGGCCTCTATTTCTTACTAGTTGTGTGACTCTGAACTAAACCTTGGTTTATCTACAAAATCTGATTCTGCCACAATGTGGCAGCTAGAGTAACTGTTATAATGTGTGTAAGGCGTATATTATAGTGCCTCATACATAATAAAGATTCAGTACATAGGGGATACATTTCACCCTTCTCAACAAAGGTCACAGTTTCTCCCACGAACATTCATTCATTTAGCCAGCATCAATGAAATCTCTCTAATATGTAAAGCACTGAGGTAGCTTTTAATGTCAGATAAAAGTTTTGATGGGATAGTGGGAGGGGGAAACCCTTTATTGTGGGCTCTAATATTCTAAACATGCTATACTTATTGAATAATACAACCAATTATAAAATAGAGTGTTTATAGAAAGGCATGAGGCCAAGGAGTTGGTACTTTAAAAAGTGATGTAAGAGCTACTCCAAGCCCTCAAAAAACATAAGGCTAGAGCAGTAGTTCTTAATCAGAGATAATGTCCCCCAGGGCTGTTTAGCAGTGTTTGGTGACATTTTGGTTGTTATACAAAGAAAGCAATGTATGCTACTGGTATATAGTGACTTGGAATGCCACTAAACATTCCACAATGCAAAGGGAGAGCCACCATCAACCAAAAATTAACCATCCCCAAATGTCACTAGTGCCTAGGTAGAGTAACCCTATGCTCCATGAAGCTGGAAAGCAAGCACATGCAGAAGTAAGCCACAAAATACACGCCCAGCAGCTATTTACAAAAATACAGGCAACATATGGCTGTAATCATAGCAGCCACCAACATTCTTCATGCCCTTATTATCTGCCTATATGTCTTAACTCATTCTCTCAGTTCAGTTCAGTTCAGTTCAGTTCAGTTGCTCAGTCATGTCTGACTCTTTGTAACCCCATGAATCGCAGCATGCCAGGCCTCCCTGTCCATCACCAACTCCCAGAGTTCACTCAGACTCGTGTCCATCGAGTCAGTAATGCCATCCAGCCATCTCATCCTTGGTTGTCCCCTTCTCCTCCTGCCCTCAATCCCTCCCAGCATCAGAGTTTTTTCCAATGAGTCAACTCTTTGCATGAGGTGGCCAAAGTACTGGAGTTTCAGCTTTAGTATCATTCCTTCCAAAGAAATCCCAGGGTTGCTCTCCTTCAGAATGGACTGGTTGGGTCTCCTTGCAGTCCAAGGGACTCTCAAGAGTCTTCTCCAACACCACAGTTCAAAAGCATCAATTCTTCAGCGCTCAGCCTTCTTCACAGTCCAACTCTCACTCATTCTCTAGGGGGTTGTAATTATTAAATTCAATCCACAGATAAGGAAACTGAGTTCTGGGGAAACTGCATTAGTTGTTGAAGTTGCAAAGTTAGTATGTGATACAGTCAAAATTTGAACCTAGGAAGTCAGCTTTCAAAAGCCTCCCATCTTAACCCATTATGCCAATTCTGCAAAGCATGTTGGGATCTCTCCTAATAAGAACAGGAATTTTTGTGTTAGGTGGAAGTTGAGACTATGGACTATAGTTTCACTGTGGCTATAAACTCTCTGAGCCTCAATACCCAGAGGAAAGGGTTACGTTCTGTCAGTTGTACTGTCACCTTAAAGTTCTTCTTCAGCTCTAAAATAGTATTTTTCTGGTACTGAGCAGATAGCATCATTTCAACAAACTTTTGAATGCCTCATATGATATAGGCAACTTCTGGGTGCTTGGAAAACTCAGGAAAGATATTATTCTATGTGAAATAAAAGATGATAAAATAATATTCCTGGACTCAAAGATTTTAATTACTCAATAACAGTCTAAATTCCATCAGAGGAATTTAGACAAACTTACGTGCACATGTAAAAAAACGGCTATAATTGATGAGGCTGCAAAATCCCATTTTCCCAATGAAAAAGTTGAAGGTCAGAGCATTTGAATGATATCACTAGTAATACAGATCAGATTTTAGTACTTAACATACATTATGTTTTAAATAGTTTCCAAAGAAATTATGCATTTACAATTATGAAATTCTTTGTACTGTAAAATTATATAAGTGATGTGAGGGGGTGGTTTTAAGATGAAAGTGCAAGACGAGAGTGAAAAAGTTGGCTTAAAGCTCAACATTC
Organism: Nanger dama; assembly: GCA_917880005.1. Lineage (NCBI taxonomy): Eukaryota > Metazoa > Chordata > Mammalia > Artiodactyla > Bovidae > Nanger > Nanger dama. The sequence goes on along the minus strand of CAKJTW010000016.1, from coordinate 33,337,751 downwards.
AAAAAACTAAGATCATGGCATCAGGTCCCATCATGTCATGGCAAATAGATGGGGAAACAGTGGAAACAGTGTCAGACTTTATTTTTCTGGGCTCCAAAATCACTGCTGATGGTGATTGCAGCCATGAAATTAAAAGACACTCTTTGGATGCAAAGTTATGACCAACCTAGATGGCATATTCAAAAGCAGAGACATTACTTTGTCAACAAAGGTCTGTCTAGTCAAGGCTATGGTTTTTCCAGTGGTCATGTATGGATGTGAGAGTCGGACTGTGAAGAAAGCTGAGCGCCAAAGAATTTATGTTTTTGAACTATGGTGTTGGAGAAAACTCTTGAGAGTCCCTTGGACTGCAAGGAGATCCAACCAGTCCATCCTAAAGTAGAGTCCTGGGTGTTCATTGGAAGAACTGATGCTGAGGCTGAAACTGCAATACTCTGGCCACCTCATGCAAAGAGTGGACTCATTGGAAAAGACCCTGATGCTGAGAGGGATTGGGGGCAGGAGGAGAAGGGGATGACAGAGGATGAGATGGCTGGATAGCATCACTGGCTCGATGGACATGAGTTTGAGTGAACTCCGGGAGTTGGTGATGGACAGGGAGGCCTGGTGTGCTGCGGTTCATGGGGTCACAAAGAGTCAGACACGACTGAGCGACTGAACTGAACTGAAGGTGAAAATAAAGCTGAATTGTGCCTAGTTAAAATTACCCTTGAAAATTCCTTGTATTTCCTCTCAAATATGGGATACTTGGTATAATAGTTGGGATTGGGGGCAGGAGGAGAAGGGAACGACAGAGGATGAGATGGCTGGATGGCATCACTGACTCAATGGATGTGAGTCTGAGTGAACTCCGGGATTTGGTGATGGGCAGGGAGGCCTGGCGTGCTGCGATTCATGGGGTCACAAAAGAGTCAGACATGACTGAGCGACTGAACTGAACTGAAGGCTAAATGTCACAAACTCAGTGGCTTAAACCAACAGTAATGTATTCTTTCACAGTTCTGGAGGGTTGAAGTCCAAAATCAAGGTCATATCAGACCATGCTTCCTCTGAAGATTCTAGAGAAAACCTTTCCTCGCCTCTCCCAGGCATCCAGCCAGCTGCGGTGCTTCTTGGGGTGCAGCTGCTCTGCAGCCTGGGGTTGGCTTCCCGTGGGCTTCCTCTCTGTGCGCGTCTCTGTGAGGCCCCTCCTCCTCCTCTTATGAAGACACTAGGCATTGGATTTAGGACCCACCCTCATTAGTATGACTCATCTTAACCAGTCACACTGGCAACACTATTTCCAAATAAGTTCATCTTCTAAGGTTTCTGATGAATGAGACTTTTGCGGAGATTTCTCTTCAGTCCACTATGCATGATAGCATATATGTGTATACACACAATGCTGTATGAGAAAAGGGATGTTTACATGTACAGTGCCTACCCAGGAGAAAATGTTTTTGCAAAAGAACTTCTCCAGCAATGTTTATTTAAACACTAGAATCAGATGCAACATAATGAAACACTTACATTGTTAGTAGCTGTAAGAACTAACTTCTGTTAACGACCCCAACTCGTGCATGGTAAGCAGCAGTGCCCATGTAGTTTTTTCTTCTCATGCTGTCTTTGGTGCATGGTTAATTCCATTTAACCAAAGTGACATTTGATGTGTATTTCAAGAAAAAATGATGAATCACTGTAATTATTTTACCTTTTTGTGATTTTCCTATGCATCTAAATTATCTTATTAAAATAAGTATATCTATTTTAGAGAGATCAGAACGTCTTAACCTTTTTTTTTTTTTGCATGTTTCAAAATTATTATCCCTTCTGTCTATCATTGTTATAAACTTCTGCTTTGGATATTTGACATTATCACTGTAAAAAAATGTTTATTGTAAACTCTATCAGAGTCATAGAAAATCTCCTAATATTCATATACATGGCTGTTTTTTAATAGTTTGAATTCAATAAATTCCATCAAGCCACTAAAAACACTGAGAAAACTTAATGTACACGTAACTAAGTGAAAGAAGCCCATCTGAAAAGGCTTCATTCCAGTTCTATGACATTCCAGAAAAAGCAAAACTATGACATAATAAAAAGGTCACTGGTTATCATGGGTTGGGGGTGGGCAGAGGATTGCATTGCATAAAGTACAGAGCTGTGAAAATACTGTGTAAGATATTTTAAAAATGGGTACATGTCATTATATCCCCCAAAGTGTGTACCATCAATAAAAGGAGCACAAAGGTAAACTATGGGGTGAGTAATTATGTGTCAGTGTAAGTTCAATTGTAACAAATATACCATGTGAAGGGTGATAATGGGGGAGCTCTGCATGTGTATAAATACATGGGAAATCTTTGTACCTTCCTTTTAATTTTACTGTGAACCTAAAACTGCTCTAAAAAACTGAAGTCTTAAAAACACAAAATGAAACAAATCAAAGAAGCAAGGAGGAGTGACTTATGAAGTACTGGATTGGCCACAAGTTTCATTTGGGTTTTTCTATAAAATGTTACAGAAAAACACGAATGAACCTTTGGCCAACCTAATACAAGGGATTCTCAATAATTTTAATATTGAGAGTCTCATCAGTAACCAAGGAAGTTAAAATTGCTTCTTATATCACTAGGAAGTAGAGAAACAAAAAATGGGGTAAAAGTCAGCTTTCTGGCTGAAATTAAGAGAAGAATTGGTTTTGACTATGACCTTGTGATTGGAATTGCTTGTAGTGGTGAGAGCAAGATTAATATACCATCTAAAGAAATGAATCACCTAAAATAATATTTCACTTTTGAGTTTTATCATTTCATAAATCATCTCCCAAATGCCTCATTGGACTGAAATTAGGCCTAATCGTTCATATCACATGCTTATTCTTACTAGGACAAGTTAAATTAAGGCAAATAGTCTACACATGACAGATTTTATTTTAGTGGGCTCCAGAATCACTGTGGATGGTGACTGCAGCCATGAAATTAAAAGACACTTACTCCTTAGAAAGAAAGCTATGAAAAATCTAGACAGCATATTAAAAAGCAGAGACATCACTTTGCTGACAAAAATCTATATAGTCAAAGCTATAGTTTTTCCAGTAATCATGAACAGATATGAGAGTTGGGCCATAAAGAAGGCTGAGTGCCGAGTAATTGACATTTTGGATTGCGGTACTGGAGAAGACTCTTGAAAGTCCCTTGGACTACAGGTAGATCCAGCCAGTCAATCCTAAAAGAAATCAACCCTGAATATCATTGGAAGGACTGAGGCTGAAGCTCTAATACTTTGGCCACTTGATGTGAAGAACTGACTCATTAGAAAAGACCTTGATGTTGGGAAGGATTGAAGGCAAAAGAAGAAGGGGTTGGCAGAGGATGAGATGGTTAGATAGTATCACAGACTCAATGGACATGAATTTGAGCAAATTCTGAGAGATAGTGCCAGGAATGAGCCTGGCGTGTTGCAGTCCACGGAGTTGCACAGTGACAGACATGACTTAATGACTGAACAGCAGCAGATGGCTGCTGTGTGGGAATAGGCGTCTATTAAGCATTTGCCACAAGCTGTATAGATTATCACAACTTCAGAGTTTTATATTTTAGAACTCTCATGCTTCAAACTCTTTACTTGGTCATTTGTTTTTAGTACATTATTGATATATGTGAGAACAGAAAAAAAAATCCAAAAAGAATTTCATAACTTAGGAAGTCCTGTAATTAAAGAACTTTTCTAAGGTCAAGAATGGAGAATAGATATAAACCATAACTAGTCAAGTTCAATCCATTGAAAACCTAGCTTGACTTCAGTTGATTAATTCCATCCACATGACAGAGGAGTAACCGTCTTTTTGTATGTATGTGGTCAGCCCAACTCCTATTTATGAGGCAATAAAGCATCAATGGTTTTCTTAACAATACAAAGTCTTTTCATAAATCTTGGTCTGGGTCTCATAATGGCCCCCATCATCTCAGCTTTTATGCAGTTCGGAAGGGATTCCTATTTCATTTGGAAGTCTGATTTAGCTTCTATAATTCCCATTTGAGCCTTTGATCAGTTTTGCTTTAAATGGTTTCCTATTTGTAAGTTTGGATTATGTCCCCTCAGACCCTGAGTGAGCATTTGAGTACTTCTTCACCTCCAGCCTATTTCTTCTCATCTTACACACAGTACACACTTCCTGTTATTTTGACTATGAGTCACAGCTGTTTGAGACGAGGGCCTGTCCTTCATCTCCTAATTCTTCCTTGGAGCTAATACAATTTGAGGTGAAAAGGTACTCAAAATTTGCCTGAGTAAATGAATAACTGGACTTTGTATATAAAGAAAATCTAATTAGCTTTTGGAAAGTTGGCTGTCTCTTTTCTGGGCTGTTGTTTATTTTCCATATATATATTAGAGCTTATTTCCAGCAACCAGTCAATATCCTGCCTGAATGTGGAAATAAATGTATCACTTCCTCATCAGTAAAATGGAATCAAAATAGCATTTACTTGTTAGGGCTACTAAATGGATTAAATAATTCAGTATATGGGAAGTGCCTGTTATAGTCATTCAGTTATTCTACAGATTTGAGTGAGCACCTACTGCTAGAGATACTTCAGTGAAAAAAGCAGCAAAAAATTTCGACTCTTGTGTGGTTTATGGTCTCATAAGAATATGAATATAGTGTCCTGAGTATACAAGTGGACTTGCTACCAAGCCAGAAAAATCCAAAGTAACATGGAAGTCTGACTCCTGAGCACATAGAAAAGGTGATGATGATTGCATAAAATGACTGTATATTCAGTCAAAAAGTTCCCCGTAGACCTAATTCATTCCATTTTATTTTTGAGGCCAGTAAACTGTAAAAGTGACAAATATAATGACCTGCTCTCAAGTCTAAATATTCCAGCTGTGCAGTTATAGAAATGGTATTGTCATTTAAAACAACTTGTGTGAAAAGCCTTCAGGAGCTTAGCTGACCACAAGATCAATAACAGGAAACAGTGTGATATAGATAGAAAAAAAGAAGTAACTTGTTTTTAATTCTAAGGATATTATGTGTGTGTGCTTAGTTGCTCAGTCATATTCGACTCTCTGCAACCCTGTAGACTGTAGTCCACCAGGCTTCCCTTTCCATGGGATTCTCCAGGCTAAAATACTAGAGTGGGTTGCCATGCCCTTCTCCAAGGGATCTTCTCAACCCAGGGATCAAACCCAGGTCTCCCGTATTGCAGATGGATTCTTTGCCATCTGAGCCACCAGGGAAGCCCAAGGCTATTATAGACATGCACATTCCAGAACAAGTGCTGCAATACTCTGACTCAATTCTGCACTTTATATAGTATGACTCTTACAACTCTGAAAGAAGTATGAATAAACCAGAATGCTTCTAGCAAAGAACAATCAGTACGTATATGAATGGGTGAAGAATAATGCTGTATGGTGAAAGAGGAATTTTTAATGAAACAGCAGATGTCAGATGCAGAGATTTGAGAGGAAAATAAGAACTGAAAGATCACATGGAGAAAAGGAATTCAGACAGAATTAACATCAAATGAATGAATCTAAGGAAAGGAATATTTGAATTAAATATGATTAAGAGCAGAAAGAAAGTTCACACACCTGTGACATTAAGGAATTTGATACTTATAGAAGCATTCCCTTTATTTAGCACCTATAGAAAAGTTCTCATTTATTTTCCTGGGCCCCAAAATCATTGAAGATGGTGACAGCAGCCATGAAATTAAATGACCCTTGCTCCTTGGAAGAAAAGCTATGACAAAGCTAGACAGCATATTAAAAAGCAAAGAGGTCTGTATAGTCAAAGCCATGATTTTTCCAGTAGTCATGTATGGATGTGAGAGTTGGACCACAAAGAAAGCTGAATGCTGAAGAATTGATGCTTTTGAACTGTGGTGTTGGAGAAGACTCTTGAGAGTCCCTTGGACAGCAAAGAGATCCAACCAGTCAATCCTAAAGAAAATCAGTCCTGAGTATTCTTTGGAAAGGCTGAAGCTTGGCCGCCTGATGAAAAGGACTGACTCATTGGGAAAGACCCTTATTCTGGGAAAGACTGAAGGCAGGAGCAGAGGGGATGGCAGAGGATGAGATGGTTGGATGGCATCACTGACTTAGTGGACATGAGTTTGAACAAGTTCTGGGAGTTGGTGATGGACAAGGAAGTCTGGCGTGCTGCAGTCCATAGGATCACAAAGAGTGGGACACGAATGAGCAACTGAACTGAACTGAGAAGAGTTCCCACAGACAGTGAATGAAGACAGTGGCCAGCTCAACCAGTCTGTTTTTTTACTTTGAAAGCATGTCCCCTTTTGACTTTTGTCCCATTGTTAAGATATAGGGACTAATTTTCTGAGCAAGTTCGGATAGACTCAAAGAATTTTAAGTTTAGAATAAAGAAAAATAAATGTAAATAGATATCTCAGTTGGTAAAGAATCCGCCTGCAAAGCAGGAGACCCTGGTCCAATTCCTGGGTCAGGAAGATCCCCTGAAGAAGGGATAGGCTACCCACTCCAGCATTCTTGGGCTTCTCTTGTGTCTCAGCTGGTAAAAAAAAAAAATCTGCCTGCAATGCAGGAGACCTGTGTTTGATCCCTGGGTTGGGAAGATCTCCTGGAGAAGAAAGGCTAACCACACTAGTATTCTGGCCTGGAGAATTCCATGGGCTGGATAATCCATGGGGTTGCAAAGAGTTGGACACAGTTGAGGGACTTTCACTTTCAGTCTTCATAAGAGCAGGTTTTATTATTACTACTTCTAATAAAATATTTTCTCTTGATAATCGATCAAACATAGCATTCATAAGTTGGTTGTTGAAGCTTGAAATTCATTTTTCCCTTAAAAGTAATGTCTTAAATTTTGATTAATTACCCTACAGCCTCTTTAAATCATAAAATCGATGAAGATTGAGATCAAGAGATTAAGAAAATCCTATAAAAGAGCAACCCCCTTATTGAATGCTGTGTTGACATGAGCAATCTTCTCTGCAGTCAGTTCCACTGAACTGGAAATGACTGCCTAGTTATCTGTGTTTAGAAGGATTCTGAAGCAGATTGTTTGATCACCACGGAAACAGTGCCGTGATTAGCATTGTCTGTCATTTGCACTATTATCTTGTTACATACATGTCACATGGCATGAAATGAAGAGAGTCATTGGTCTTGGTGGGTTATAGTTCATCCTCTCAGGTTTCTGTTTGTGCTTGACACCACACCTCATATCTAGTCTACCCTTGTGGAGGCCAGCCTATCTGATCTGCAACAAGTGAAACCCAAAACCAGATGCAGAAACATAGCCTTGCATGGACCTAACCCCTAGCTCTTGCATTTGCATAATGTCCTATCCTCATACATGGCTCATAGTGGTCCTATTCTGATCAAACGCTCCCTGATACACTTGACAAATATCGCACATAAGATGGGATTCAATGTGAAAAGTTGAGCCAAGTGTACAGTATTTTCTTTTGGTTAATAGTCCCTAATAAGAATAAACACTTAATGGTTCCGTATATCAAATAAGCCATTGACAGAACCCAGGAGCCTTAGTAGGTTCTTGCTTCTGCCAAATGCTGAGTCAGACCTTACTGTTAAAGATCACTGTGTGACTAGGACTGGGAAATACCGACAGCACTTCAGGTGTTCTGGGTTGCTTATTTCTTAGGATTAAATGGAAATGAAATGCTCTGTGCAGCTTTATTACCAAGGGTTTATTTGGAGGTGCATTTTTAAGGAAATGTATGTGACCTGTACAGTGTTAAAGGTGCCTTTCTTTTTCTTTTTTTTTAATGCCTCTATTTTGGGGGAAATGTGATCAAATCTCTTTGTCTTATTATTGTGACATATGAGAAACATTTATTATAATAAAATCTGTAAGCATTAACTTTTAAAACTTCCATGAAAAAAAATGAAACTAGTACCTTAAAGGATTTTTTTTCTCTTCAAATTTCTTAATTAAGGAAATAATAGATACACTTATAAAAATAATGTGTTTTTCTTTTGGCTCAGTCTCTCTTTCCAAGTGTCTAATTTGTATTTATGCAGAAAAAAAAATTGAAGAAAGCCCCTAAATTAACAAATTAAGGCAACTCTGTCTATTTGATAGAATGAAAACTTTTATAAATGCAGTCGCTCCTCTTCTTCCTAAGATCTTACAACAGAAGCATTCTCATTTCTATCAAAGCCATTGTAAAAAAAAAAAAAATTCATAAGAAACTGCATTTCTTCAGCCTATATGCAGCTCAATTTCTACAGCTGTTTTGAAGGGGATGCCAAAACCCATATCTGAAAAAGAGGCAAATAATGGTTTTCCTATTCCTGAAGTATGTGCATAACCCAAACTCAATTTTAACTGAGGGACAAAATGGAATTCAGAGCTCACAGTGAGTTTATTTGATGAATGCAGCAGCGTTTTTACATTTTCATTGTATGCTCAATTTCCTACTTTAAAATATCCTAAAATTCATCAAGCATTAAGCCCTGCTGGATAGTGACAAGGTGTGGGCACAGCAGTGTCTATAAGGCTGCCTGAGTTTTTCCCTTAGGAATTTTCCTAATTAAAAACTGGCTGGGGCCTGCAAGTGGCTTGCATTGCTGTATATAGAGATCATCATGAACTTCAAAGTTCTACAGAGGTGAAGCTGTGGCATGCTGAAAAAGGAAAAACCTATTCCAAGTGGAGGAAAGTGAATGTGTCTCCTAGATAGACCAGGTAAAAGGAATTCAAAACTTTCACATTTAATATTCTTTCTCCTCTGCTTAGAATTCATTTTTTTTTCTTGATCTTTACAGTTCACTGTCTTTTAAATATCAGGATGCATCAGAGTTACCTAGGAAACTTGTGAAAATGTACAGATTTTGTAGGGCTCCCTCCATTCATTCTTAACTGAATCCAGGATAAGTCCTGGGAATCTGCTTTAATACTAATGTCTTCAGAAATTATGGCACATAGTACCGTTTGAGCACAACAAATCACAGTGCAAAACTTCCAATCTGTAATATGAAACTGTAAGGTAAAAAATACAGAAGGCATTTAGTGCAAACCCACACTCTCCGTATACCCTGCAGACTTAGTAACCATGAAGGAAGAAGGTCCTCATACACTTCTGTGTGTGACCAGTGCCAACTCTGTAAGAAAAATGCAGATTATCTGGCCTCACCATTTTCCCTAGAAATTTTAACATATCTGCCTTGAACCCAGGAATGTCTACTGTTTGCCCACACTCCACGTGGCCTTGCTGCACGTGGTTCTCAGAGTACACTTGCCAAAACTCGGTTTAAGAAATGTGGTCAACACAATATGGGGAACCAAAGATGTGATTACAACAGCGGTAACTTTATACAATCACAAATTGAGGAGCAATGAATCTGCATTTCTCTATGAACTACATAGAATTTTCTCACAAAGTACATGACCATTAGGTATTTCTGTTAGCATCTTTTCTATCTGGTAATAATTGTATGTCACTCTGGGTTTATTTGTATTAATAAAAAGAGAACCACTGGCTTTTGAATTTAAAAAGTCCAGTGTTAGCTTTGCCTTCAGGCATCAGATTGTTCCCACAGAACTGTTTATCGCTAGGTGTTTGCTCTGCTGCCCACATGCTAACTTCTTCCTCTAATGCCAGCCTCTTTTACTTTGGTGGACACTTGGTTGCAGGAGCTCCTTTCTCACAGCCCCTTGGGTTCATATCCAGTGGGAACAACTAGAATCTTGTCAGCTAGCTCTGCAAAATCTTTAGAGTTGCCATTGGGCAAATGTAGCTCATGTGGCTGGTGGAATGTGATTGGTTTAGCCTTGGTATATGTGTTCGTGGGATAAAAACCTCCAAGACCATACTTACTGAGAGATTAAGGGAGTTGGGGGGGGTGCCCACTAATTGACTGCGCTTGCCAGGAGTGGGATGGATCTGGGAAGAAATCTCTGGTAAACATCCCCTGTGACACTGTATGTATAGATGCAATCAGAAATAACATACAGTTAGTGCCTGGAAGGTTGCCTGATATCTGGTATTGAAAGAGGCAATCTAATATTTTGAGCTCTCTTGCTAGAAAACACAGTAAAGTCAGTATTTGTGGTTTCTAATTAAGCCAGTTTGTTACCTTGTTGGGATCTTTAGTTTGTACTGATGCTTCGCCTCTTGGCTACTGCCCTACTATGGCAGGAATTACCTTTCAGAATCTCTGTATATATGTGTGGAATCCTTCTTTGGAGGAGGCTCTTAGCTTGTTTAATCTTCACAGAAACTGGACCGCTACTGTCACTAGCCCTGTTTTGAGGAAACTGAAGCTTAGAGAAGTTGAAAAACTTGCCCCAAGTCATATAGCGGATAAGGGTTTTGAGGCCAGAAGATGTTTCAGATCTCTCATTCTTATGGCATAATATACTGTTGATTTTTATCAATAAACTACCCTATCACATATGCATATAATGGAAGTATAGGCATTTGTGCCTAATGTACATGTCCACACAGAGTTTTCTTACGTGCATCATTCTTATTTTTCTGGTTGCATATCATGACTGCAGATTTGATGTTCACATTTCTCTTCTAGGAGAATGTAAACTTTTAGTTAGAAATAGCTGATGAAGTAAATATTCTGAATTATACCTGAGATCTTTACCATTTTCCTGCTCATACTGATTCTCTGACATCAGTTATTTTCCAGCATATCATCTTGAACTAGTGCTAGGGAAACACAGTTTGGAAGTAGCAGACCTGTGTTCAACTTTAACTCGGTTCTTTGCACTTTTCAAATTAAGCTACTTACTCCAGATCTCAAGCTCCTCATTGGGAAAAAAGGATGATCCCTGCTCAGATTTAAACCTAACAAACTTAGGTATATTTTGAGTTTTCTAAGTGTCTCCACTGCTATTTGATTAAATTTTAGAAATATGAGATATGGGCAACTTAATACAACAGGTATTGTGTCTCTTTTCACCTTTTGAAAAATGGCTTCTTCTCGACACTCCTAAGAAAGGAGAGGCTTATATATGACAATTTTTTCAGGTGTCATTATTTCTATTCCACCTTGATAATTCTTATCAGATTCAAGTATCATCTAAGTAAAAATATTATTGAGTTAATCCACTTTTTCTTAAGTGATTAATTTATAAAGAAAGCATCATTTCTGTAAACTTACTAGGTAGATATAATTTTTTTCTTTATCACATTAAGATAAATAAAAAGCAAAATGCAAGTCAATAGGAATGGCCACTCATATTACATCATCTGGCAAACCAAGGGTGGTGTTTGTAACTCCATACTGGCTTAAGACTGGGCTCTCAATTGGCCCTCTTTCAAACCTCCCCTAATTAAAGTTCCTGGCATGTAAAGGAGTCATCTGCTCACTCACTGTAATTTACTCTGATTACAGCCTTCTCCAATTATGGGCTTCCCAATGGCAAGGACTCCGGCTGTCAGTGTAGGAGACACAGGGGACACGAGTTTGATCCCTGGGTTGGGAAGATCCCCTGGAGAAGAAAATGGCAGCCCACTCCAGTATTCTTGCGTGGAGAGTCCCATGGACAGAGAAGCCTTGCAGGTTAAGTCCATGGGGTCATAAAGAGTCAGACATGACTAAGTACACATGAATGCTCTCCAGTTATACTCATGGCTTTGACTTTATGGCATTAAATGTGTAATTTTGACCATGGTTAGGAGCTAAGGGCAAAGCAGGCCATTGGCAGAACTATACAAAAAAATTTAATCTAACTTCAGCATTGCCTCTTCCTTCTCCATTTTTCTTACCTCTTCAAGAATTCTAGCTGCCCATATGCTTTCGGTGTCCACCCCAGACTGAAAGTCTCTTGATGGTTTGTCCTCGAGAAGCAGAGTTCTTGGAAGAAAGCATTTTCTTCCTTCTGTATTCATTTCCTCTGTGTTGACTCAGAACTTCAGAACACAACTTTCCTGGGTAATCTCTCAAATACACGGTTGATAACTATCTGATGTAATATACTGATTCTTGATGAGCTTTCCAATTGATAATAATGTGGCCAGATTTCTTAGTATGTGCTAGAGAAGAGGGCTTCCCTCATAGCTCAGTTGGAAAAGAATCTGCCTGCTGTGAAGGAGACCTGGGTTCAATTCCTGAGTTGGGAAGATCCCCTGGAGAAGGAAATGGCATCCCACTCCAGTATTCTTGCCTGGAGAATCCCCTGATAGAGGAGAAGAGATCTGAATTTTAATGGAGAAGTAGCCTTGACTCATTCTCTTTTATTCTAAAATGATTGAGAGAGAAGTTTAATCTTCTTCCTGGGTTGATTTTTCTTGAGCAGAAAGCTTTCCAACATCATCCTGCAGATCATACTATCTAGCGTAGAAATTCTAAATCTTTGGAAGCTGAAGTCCCATTAGTCTTGCTGTAAAAGAGACTGGAATCTTCAAAGAAATAAGCAAGGAAATTTTTTTTTTTAGATATTTTAAAGTATCTGTTACTGTTCTCATTTTCAGTAAGCTTTATAAGCATAAAGAGGAAGCAGAGTAGTTAAAAGCAGATTATGTAGCAACTTACTCATCATTATTATGAAAATCAAGTGTGTGGCTGGTCTGTGTAAGTTGCAGCCTACGATGGAGATGCTATTGCCTAGGAAAGCCTGAGGTGTCACCTGGGCTCCTACTATTGGGCATGAGGCCCACACACATTTCCCAACAGGAGCCAGGGCTGTGGCTGGACCAGCCCTTGTGATTCTTACTATATAGGTCCTTGTTGGTCATGTATTTTAAGTATAACAGTGTGTAAATAGCAGTCCTTAACTCCCAATCTGTCCCTAAGTCCTGGAGGGTACAGGAGATGCCTCAGGATCACACAGTGTGGTTGTGGGTTGAGAGGGTATGGTGGGGAAGGGGGGGGTGAAAAAGAGAAAGAGGGCACGCCTGGGGTTCTGTCTCTTTATTGGGGTCTAACAGTGAGGTGCCTGATATTTTGTGGGTTCACTATTTATTGGTTAATTTAAAATGCAAGAGAGAGAATTGGGATACAAAGTGGGAAAAGCGGGATCCCTCAAATGGCAGTTACGTAGGGCACTCAGGCCTTCCTAAATGGGAAAATTTGTGAGTGTGGGTGGCCTAGTTCCTTATCTGGCTGATTTGGTAGTAAGTGTGTTGAACAGTTGGCTATACCTTTAATTGAGATGGACTATCTTTGAAATGGACACTTTAGCAATTAAAACCTTACTGCTCGGCACTATCACACACTGGCCCACACTAGTTTTGTCTTCAAATAGTGTGGCCCCAGGGTGCAGTTGAGAAGCACAGAGGCTGAACAGAGGCACACTTGCTGTGAAACTAGTGAAGCTGAGCGAGGCTGCACAGGTCCTTGTGTACACGGCCCCCTGCCAGATTGTAGGAAGCGTCCAACAAAGTACACACTATGGGTTGCTCATGATGTATTCTTGTAAAATTTGCAAAAATAAGACATTGTGATTTCAATTGTTTAAGACCACTTTTGCCCACCTCTGAAATGCCTTCCATCTCATTTCTTCTCCTGTGAAGTGACTTTGGCCAGTTATACATAAGATTTGCTGAAGGAGGTGTAGTTGAGGTGTACACTTAGCTTCACTTTGGAATGTGGGGGAAGTTACATGAAATGCATGGCTCACAGTCACTTCCATGGATCTGGGTGATAAAATTATGGCCAACCATCCTGGATTGTGAATATGCCTCCCTGGTATTCTACTGCCAGTTTCCCTGACATCTTGACCAAAAGGTGCAGGGTCAGATTTATGTCAAGATATGAATTAAAGGCAGTGACTTAAACACACTCAGTCAGGGCCTTTCTCTGAATTTTGGGCTGCTTGTGGCATATGTTAGGTTTTTAACATTCTTAATCAGTTGTGGTTTCTTTTGTCACTCCAGATAAACATTACCTGTTAGTTTTCATTAGCAATTTTTTTTTTAATCGCTTGGTGAAAGGCCCCAAGTTGTCCATGCTTCAAGCCTTGAATTCTACCTGCAGGCATGAGCTCTACAGGTTGTCCTCCAGCTGTGACTAGTAAGACCACTTCAGCAGACTGCGCCCCTTGTGAGATGAGCACCGTCACTGTATTTGGTTTCTGGAATATCAGTGACTCCGTTATGATGTCAGTAATTCTTAGCCAAAATGTGCAGTGTTATTCACAACTTACCACTGACCTGTTTCAGCAAGAATGTGGCCTACAGTGATGGCTCTTTGTTTTCCTTTTGTTTCTCCAAGAAGTTTTCATTTTGCTTCATTTCCTTCATCCTTAGGGCACTCCTCTTAAACTAGTCCCTTTGATATTCGCTCTCCATCTTCCATGCCTTGGAACAATTTCCTCAAGATTTAATTAGCTCTCGCCTCAGTGAAGCTGTTCTTTGCTCTGGTGCCTCTGTTTGTAAACAGGAACGTCTTTCATCTTTGGCTGCCCAGAGAATTTGCTACTCAAGATCCATTTCCCCATCCAGTTTATTACTTCTTGAGTTCAGGATTATGCATACTTACGTTTTTGCTTGTAGCTACCTTACCGCAGGGTGTAAGACTGAATGACATATATGGCATCTTCCACTTCAATATTGGATTTGTTGTTGGAAAAATACCCAAAAGACTTCACATCTCATCTCCACCTCTCATTACTTTGTGGATTCTGTAGCTCAAAGATCTTTAAAAGAGTGAGGAATTTTTCAGTCTTTCTAGATGGTTCAAATGCCATGATAAGTGTCCATTTTACCAATTACTAATCAATGTGCTTAAATTTTTTTTTATAAATAGTACTTTATTTCATCATGTTGATTTGTTTATCTTTCTTCTTATCTCTTAAAATCTTTCCATCTCTTATTTAACTATTTTAGCAATTATAAAGCTTGGGAGGCTGTAATACAAAATCTTTTGTATTTACCTTCATTGAAGGCAAATGAATCTCATTCTATATTTAATGAAAACAGATTGTTTAGTTTAACTTGCTTAACATGAAGTTTCTTTTAATGTTAAGATTTATTGTTGAAGGTGATTTTAAAATAGATGTTTCTATTTTCTTTTTTGATCATGTTTACTTGATCTAATTAAATTTTACTTAGTGTTTGAGGATTCTGTTGCACTTAAGGTCATTATTCTGATCCTCATCAATTCCAATTGAACAATACTTAACAGAGATGGTAAATGTCAAAGGACAGGGTCCAGAGTTGAATCTGGAAATGAGTTGTAAAGTAAAAACACAAAAAAGGATAAAAGGAAATCATATTTCTTATCTCAATTTTCTCTGGTATATTAGTAGATTAAGAAAACAATAACTATGAATTATTAAAAGTGTGAGTTCCAGTTAGAACTTGATTTCCATATACTATTAATACACCATATTTACCTTCTAAATTACTTGAAGCCTAGTATTGATATGGAATTTGTTTCTGTTTGAGCACACTAAAGGGTGAAAGGAAAAGGAAACTGAAAATATTCTGGTTGATCTTTAACAGTCTGACTCTGATGCATGAGATCTTAACTGCTAAGCAGTTCTTCCCCAAAGTTTCAGTTATAAAATAATGAAAATAGCCCTGTACATTTAGGGTGGTACTTTAGGTTTTTATTCAGCACCTTTACATTCAGTATTTGATTTCCTTTTTACCATGGCCCTATTGAAGAAGGAGAGGAGATAAAATATCCTCTTGACACAGATGATAAAGTGGGTGCCTTGGCAAGTTGATTGCTATTAATACATCGGAATAATGATTATTTCCAAAGGTAAATGCAACTATGGATTTAATGTGGTGCATTGTACAGAATTCAAGATTATAGAAAGTTATACAATGAAAAGTAAACTCTGTTTCTTGAACTTCATACATCTAATTTATTTTCCCCAGAGGCAGCAGTTACTTCTGGGTCCCCTTCAGGAGCCTGTCTTTACCAGAGGTTGAAAAGCTGCAGCCCTCAGGCCAAATCTGATCAGCTGCCTATTTTTGTGATAAAGCTTTACTGAAACACAGCCCCACCCATCCATATATGCATTGCCTATGGCTGCTTTTGTGCTACAGCAGATTTGGAGGAGTTATAACAGAAAGGATCAGCCACAGAAAATGTTAGCCAGTTTCAACTTTCAAGGAGTAAGTGTAAGATAGGCAGTTTGAACCCCATGCTTGTCTTACTCCAAGGCTTGCATGCTGGTAGTGGGCAGTTTGTAAGCTATTTGTTGAACATTGACTGAATCAGAGAATAATGCTCGTTCTGATGTGTATACCCCATCCAGGTAGAGAGGAAAGTGTAAGTGGTTATGGACTTGCTTTTCTAAGATGATGCCCAGGTCTTGACCACTGTGGGTTTTAAGCAGTCAGTCAGTTGATTTCAGCCTTTTCAGTTTAATCTCTAGCTTACAATTTTCACATTGTTGGTCATCTTCCTCCAGAGAAAGCCTCAGAAGTCTGCCAGCTATCCAGAAAATGCTTTTACCCCTTCCCCCAAAACCCTCTCCCCCCGCCCCAGAGGGAATGATGAATCTGATAGCTATGGCTATGGATCTGATTAGGATAATTAAATTAAAACTTCTCAGATGCTCAAAGTCTTAAATTAGATGATAAAATAAAAAAAGTACACCTTGCTAAAATTACCTTTGAAAATCCATTCAATTTCCCATAAAGTATAGTGTACAGGAATATTATTTCCCAGTAGGGCCAACACGATAAGTTCTTCTTTGGTGCTATTTTGTTGGCTGAGGAATAGATGAGATAATAATAGATATTTAGGAGAAATATTGTTTGAAAATACTTAACCTTCTTAGTTAGAATCATTGTTAAGGTAGGGAGATGCTCACACTCTTAGAAGTCACTGAAATGTAAGGTCAGGAATGAGCATTTTCATTTATCTAATCTTATGACCATTTTTAGCACATGATTTACTGAGTAGAAAGAGTGAAAATGTTTACTGATTCTAACTAAAATGCTTTCCTCCTTCACTTTCTCATGCTTTTCATTCTTTGTTTTGTATAAGTACACTGCATGTATGATTCAACTTTACCCACAACTTCCTTTACAATTTTTTTGTATTTGAAAAACTCACTGTTGCACTTTTTGTAGCCAATTAATGCTAAAAGCTCACCTAAATATTTAGGACTTCAAAGAAGGAAGGATTCTCCATGCAGAGTGCCACTTGCACTCATGGACTATTTCAAATGTCTTAAAAAAAAAAAGAAATTCTGCTCATTTTCTAGCTTGCTTAAACTAGACAGACAGAGTCCCCTTTTAGGCATAAATAAAACACAAGACATCAGAATTGCTAAAGCCTCTTCCTAGAGTCTAGGGAATACAGACTTCAAATAACATACAAACAGAATAATTTTTGAAGTCATTCTGTGACTATTAATATCATCATCTGGTATTTCAAATTCAGGGAAAACAAGCATTAGTTAAGGTACAGTTTAATATCATACTAATGAAATTACTGATTAAATTATTTCACAATAAGGAATGCTTGCAATAATCTGCTATAGGTGAATGATGACAATATTTTCTCCATATCTTATAATGTAGGTTAAAATAACCTCTCTTGTCCACTAGTCTGTATGAACAATAGGCTGTGTTTCATCATAATGAAAAGGAGTTAACATACAAGAACACTTGGAAGAGTTTCAAAACTCCCTTAGGCACATCTTTGCTAATCAATGTGAGCAGAGTTGGAGGAAATCTGTTTGCTTTGCTAAAATAATAATTTGCTTTAAAAATACTTGAGATATTGATGAATAATAAATTTAAATGATTATGAAATATGATACATCACAGTTTTCTTAGGAACAGGACTAGCAAATATCATTCTAACTTGCATGACATTATTTTTAAAAACTTTTGACACTGTCAAAAAATTATTTTTCTCATTTTATTATAACACTTTTTACATGATCCATGTTATCAAAGGAAAGAAAAATAGCTAGCTATGTTATTTTTATTCTGTGTTGCTTAAAAATAATGCTGCAGTTTTTACATATACATGCAGAAAGATTTTGGTGCAAGATACTTTGGTTTTGTTAAAGAATCTGAGAAACAGAATTCATACCCAATGAGAAAAAATACTTTTCTTTATGGGAAGGACCCTACTAAATCATACCCATGCCTGCTACTATGCATGCCTACTTCTACTAATATACAGGCCTACTAAATCAAGTTTCAGGTAACCTGGTTTCAGCTATGAATCATTTGAAGCTTGTCAAATAAATCCCCTAGGTCAACATGCAGAAATTCAAAATCAGAGTTACAAGACTGAGAATGTTATGATAGTGTCTGCCAGTACAATTCTACGAGAAATATCTTTTTATGTGAATGATAGTTGTGATGAACACAACTAAAAAAGAGCTCATTAAGTACAGTTTGCTGGAGCATTAAGATCCATGGAAAAAAGCCTGGACCAGCTCTCGGGAAAGTTGTGTGCTTGTTTTGCTATAAATGTAGCAGACACAGTGGCCATCAAATAATCCCATGTGTCTCTATATTTCCCAGTCTGCCTTGTAGTTAGGTCAAGGTCACATGACTACTTCTGGTCAGTGGACTACAGTCAGAAGACACATGTGTCACTTAGGAACCAAGACAGTTAGGAGATGTGCTTCCTGCCACTCTTCTTCCCTGTCTTTGCAGCCTTAGAAACCACAGACAGCATATATATAAGATGGAAGAAGGCCATCCAACCCTCAGTGGACGTTATGTAGAAGCCACTGGTTGTGTAGGTTTACCTGATGTGGTAGCTAATACAATTTTCCTCTGATAAAAACAAAATAAATCATAGATTCTATTTTTATTCACTTTTTATATGAAGGTAGCTACTTGCTTGTTTAAAAGATAGAATAATTCCTGTAAAAATATTTGGCGAAACTGAATGCTAGTAAATTGCTAGCCCAGAAACTTTGGGATAAGTTGGTTTAAACCGTCACAGGTAAAGGAATGTATCTGCACAAGTGTGATCTCACAAATAATTTAGTACTGAATTTTCATTGTTTGGCTATTTGTATTTCTCCAGTCACAAATTAAGGCCTTCATAACTTGTCTGCTGCTACTGCTGCTGCTAAGTTGCTTCAGTCGTGTCTGACTCTCTGCGACCCCATAGACAGCAGCCCACCAGGCTACACCGTCCCTGGAATTCTCCAGGCAAGAACACTGGAGTGAATTGCCATTTCCTTCTCCAATGCATGAAAGTGAAAAGTGAAAGTGAAGTTGTCCAGTCATGTCCAACTCTTCGCCACCCGTGGACTACAGCCTACCAGGCTCCTCTGTCCATGGGATTTTCCAGGCAAGAGTACTGGAGTGGGGTGCCATTGCCTTCTCCGTGTAATTTATCTAGCTTCTACTAAATGATAGGAAAATATGTTCACTAACCTCAACATTAAAAAAAAAATCTTTAGATGTTTGAAATACTTTTAATGCAATAAAAAATAATGATTTATCACTTTTACTTAAAGTAATTCTATAGGGATATTATATTTCTCAGTCTTTTCACAGTTTGCTCTGCTCTCCTCAACACTGGAGCCCAGAATAAAGTACGCAATTTATTAGTGATGGATTCAATCAGAACCTATGGTTTTGGTCTTTAAGGTATATCTTCAGATCATAATTAAGACAGCTCTAACTTAATGGTTCATTTTTGGTTTATAACCCTGGAACAATTCAATCTGTTTCTTAAAAAAAAAAAAAAAAACAGAACTGGAATCTTATCTGAATTTATATTTTCTCTTCGTTTTTTCAGACCTTAATTTGAAACCAGACTGTAGAGCAGGAAAATTGGTGAGAATCTGATTAGGTTTAACAGTATTTACTTATTGTTATATATAGGTATATGACACAGACACACAGACACACAGACACACAGACACACACACACGTATATATATATATATATATATACACAAACAGTATGCTTACTGTTATGTATATGCAATATACTTATATATATATATATACTGTTATACATACCTTGGATGTACTAAAATAGACTCAATTGGCAGTATGAAACAAATTATTCAACTTTTTATTTTCCTATGTTTCAATATAAATTGCTATAAGGTGAAATGTATGCTAGCTGTGAGGAAGGTGGGGGTATGAGGAACAAAATAATTAAAGACTGGGATTGTGTCCTCCAAGAGCCTGCAGTGACTGGTACAGGTTTCTATACATGGAAAATGTTAAATTACAGATCATGTGATTGAGCTAAGACTACGAAGGAGTCACTAAATGCCTCTGAAAGTTTCCGTTGTAGAGTCAGACTTAGGCTTGAGTTTTGATTTCAACACTTAGCAAAAGAGGAGGATATTGATATATTTATTTTAAAGAATGAGTTAATGAGCTTAGCCATTAGCCTAGAGCAGTTACTCAATGAAAACAAATAAAGGCAATAATAACGTCTCTATCAACATTACAATACAAAAATGGGTACATGTGTTTGTATCATTCACTAATTCAATTATTCTACCGATAGGTATTGAGGCATTTGCTATGTTGAAGGTTTGTGCTGGTCTCTCTGGGCAAAGCGCAATTCTATCAGCAGGGTAGGGATGGCTACTTCCCCTCTTAAAATGTGCGCTCCCACTTCTGCCGTGTGACGTTCCTGCTACGCTGCCATATAGCCTGAAACTACACATCCTCACCTCTGTGTGTCCATGTGACGAGTTCTTGTCAATGGAAAATCAGAGCAAGTGTGACTTCTGATCCTTTGAAGAAACATGTATCCTTTCTTCTTTATTTCCTTGGCATTAGCTAGTTGCAGAGGGCTTTCAGGCCCAGAAAGTATGCAACCACAAGAAAGACAAAGTTTGGGTGTTTGAAGATTGACAAGGACAAAAGGCTCCCATATTGGACTATTAGATAAACAAATCAACATTTGCTGTTTTAAGCCATTGACATTTGGGGATTAATTTGTTATAGATAGTACTAATCCTCACATAATCAGATAGAACTTGACCTAATTGAATTTAGGATCTGAAAGAAAATACCTGTTGGAGCAGGTTCCCTTTTCTTGTCCGTTGGTGCGTGTGTGTAAGCCAGTCAAGCTCTTTGGAAATTCAAGATTTCATGGCCATAACAGGACAGTCTCTGCTTCCTTTTCCCTTTTTCTCCCCTTAATTTTCCCTCTGGTTAGAGAGACATGAAATGAGATGAAGGCATGGATTTTTGTGTTTGACTTTTACCTTTTCTCCTATTTTTCACCCTCCTGTTGGTGAACTCAGTGCCAATCTGAGAATAGTTTGACAACCACTTACCACCCTTGCTGTTCACTGTTCACTCTGCCATGCCATTTTGTTCTACGCTGAAACTGGTCTAAGATTTAAATAAAAATTTAATTGATAGAGTATAACCAGGGAGTCTAGATTTCCAAAGACTGTGAATATAAAATGACATCAAATTAACTTTTACTGTTTTACTTAGAATGACTCAAGTTGTATCTTAAAACAGCCCTTACAAAATATGTCTTATGTTTTGGTTTTAACTGATGCAAAAAAATCCTTTGAGACTTTAAATGCCATTTCCAGGATGTGCCTGGCATCTGCTTCCAATCAACTATAAGTGCTTTGTATTGTTACAAACTCTCCTCACAGTGACTTGGCAAATGGCCCCCTGTAATGTGCCTCCATGACTTTTTATATGACTTTCATGGCACCCCACTCCAGTACTCTTGCCTGGAAAATCCCATGGACGGAGGAGCCTGGTAGGCTGCAATCTGTGGGGTCGCTAAGAGTCGGGAACGACTGAGCGACTTCATTTTCACTTTTCACTTTCACGCATTGGAGAAGGAAATGGCAACCCACTCCAGTGTTCTTGCCTGGAGAATCCCAAGGATGGGGAGAGCCTGGTGGGCTGCCATCTATGGGATTGCACAGAGTCGGACACAACTGAAGTGACTTAGCAGCAGCAGCAGCAGCATTAACAGTCAAGTGGCATACAAAAATAAACATTGATTTCTCCTGTATCAGTGCTGGTCTTGGTGTGGTTCACTCAGACATGTGAGAGCTGGCATGAGGCCAACTGCTCCAGATGGAGCTTGGATGGGAACACTCATTTCTGCCGCATGTCTCCCATCCCTTCCCTTGGAGCAGTGGGCCAGCCCAGGCACATCCTTCTCTTGGTCATGATAAAAGTACAAGAGCAGAAACCCAGTCTCACAAAGAATTTTCAAGCTTCTGGTTACATCATGACAAGCTGTGCATCAAAGAAAGTCAGGGATCAAATCCAGATTCAATGGGTTGAGCAATATACTCATCCTCTTTTTGGGGAGGACATGCACAGTTATGTGCAAAGGCATGTCCTTAAAAACATGAAGTATTGGTGTCGTTAAGGTAACTTACCATAATCACCCTGTCTTCCCATCAGAAGACAGTAATTTCCTAATTCTCACTCCCTTCTTAAACACAGGCATTTTCCAGTTGAAGCTAAGACTTATTTTATTAATTCATTAAGTAAAAAGTCTATGTCCTTAAACAGAATAGATAACATAGGAGGCAGCAAAGCATTATTTTAAAAGGAATTTTGAGTAAAAATTGCAGCCAATAGCAAAATTTATCTTTCAAAGAGCATATGTAAATATGTGTTCATAAATTTATTCATTCATTCATTCAACAAATATTTGTGGCGCTGATAATTTACAGAAAGCTGAAGTGCTTCAAGGAACAAAATACAAGTAAGATAGTATCTCTGCCTTTTACAATGAGTCATATCAGAAAAACGACCCCTCCCTGGACACATCAAATAACTCATAATAGTACATAAGTCCAATAAGGCAATTGACTCTTTATGTTTGTTTTGTATTATCTAATATGTTTCTCATCACAGCTTCCACTAAAAAAGTGCATATTCTCAGTCATTACTACATATGCTAACAATCAATGATACTGGGTAAATGGCATTCCCCACAGGACTGTGTTAAAATGGAAGAGGGCAATCAGATAGAAATGGTGAGCAGCACTGTGTTTACCTGAGAAGTTGAAATGAGTCTTCTGTAGAAAACTGTAATAGTCCTGAGATCACTGTCCATCAAGAGGGCCACTTCTATTATAAACCCTTGGATGGCATCTAGGAACCCAGATTTTAAAAGAGTTCCCACCATGCCTAGAGATAACAATGACTCACTGTGCCTAAATTGTTGATGCAAACAGTATGATATATCCTGAATATCTATTTTCCTTCAGTTCAGTTCAGTTCAGTTCAGTCACTCAGATGTGTCCGACTCTTTTCGACCCCATTAATCGCAGCAGCCAGGCCTCCCTGTCCATCACCAACTCCCGGAGTTCACTCAGACTCATGTTCATCAAGTCCGTGATGCCATCCAGCCATCTCATCCTCGGTCGTTCCCTTCTCCTCCTGCCCCCAATCCCTCCCAGCATCAGAGTCTTTTCCAGTGAGTCAACTCTTCACATGAGGTGGCCAAAGTACTGGAGTTTCAGCTTTAGCATCATTCCTTCCAAAGAAATCCCAGCGTTGATCTCCTTCAGAATGGACTGGTTGGATCTCCTTGCAGTCCAAGGGACTCTCAAGAGTCTTCTCCAACACCACAGTTCAAAAGCATCAATTCTTTGGTGCTCAGCCTTCTTCACAGTCCAACTCTAAGGAGTCTGCAATTTTGGTATGGGCTAGGCAGCAGGTGCATATATGACAAGTCCTCAGTAAAACTGTGAGTCCAGTGAGCTTCCCTGGGAGCTCATATATGTTGTCACACATGCTGGAGAATTGAGCATGTCTTCATGACTCCTTTGGGAGCCGGTTCTTGGAAGCTTGCATTCATTTTCCTCATATCCTGAATGCATGGCTGATTGTGCTCTGTGGCCCTTTGCTGTAATAAATCATAGCTGAGAGTACCATTGAGTCCTGGGAGTCTTCGTAGGAACTCAACAAATCTCTCGGTGGGATCTTGAGGATTCTTGACCAAAATGCAGTCTTCTGTTCCTTTGCTCCTGGATATCAAAGGTGACCTTGTATGACAAATGCACTCATCCTTTCCATGGAAATTACTGAGCACTTATTATGCAGTGAGCGTCATGCTAGATAGAATCTGAGAGTAAATTTGTGAATAAGGCCTTCCTGGTCCCTACATTCATGGAATTTGGGTTCATCAGGGATTGAAATAATAGACTAAGACAAAGACAACATTGTTTTCAGCTTATCCTTCCCTTTAAATTTTTTTTCTAAAATGGAAAACATGCTCACGAGTTGTAAAATAGTAAACAAAGGACCTAATCCTTTAATAGAACACTTCACTAAAATGTAGCGCTTAGTTTCTCTGTTTTTCTTAGGGAAAAAATGGATTATGTTGTTAAGAGTAGCAGATGATTTTAAAACTCAACAAAGATAAAAAGATAATTGTTAGATAAGCACTGTCCAGTTATGTACAGTTATATAGGATGATGTACAGTTATGTAGGATGATGCTAAAATGGTTACTGTATATTTTCTTAACAAAGTTTGCCAAAGTACTTAAAGGACTTCACTTCCAGAGAAAATAGCAGATGTCATACATGTGTTAAAACTGGAAACTCTATTGCTATGAATTCTGACAGCAAGTTCAAATAATGAATTTATAAGTGGAAACAAAACATACTGGGTTATTGTAATTGATTTTTTTAAGTGACTTCAGCATCCTTGCAATAATTAGGTCAGATGTAATATTTGAAATATGTGTGGATTTCAAAAGGAATCAGATGAAGTGAAAATGGCAGCATTATTATCCCTTTGAAAATTAAAAATTGCAGGGACATATTGGAAATTTAAATTCCTTGCTTCTTCAGTTTTTATGCACAGTTTTTCTTGGTGCAGATCAGCCTCCAGTTTTTATTTTAAGATGTGCTTAGAACATATGAACCAGATAAAGCTAGCTTCCATCTGCACAGAAGTGGGAAGGTTTTACTGCCTGGTGTATCGACCGCAAATATTTTCTCTTCTTATATCAACTTCTGCTGGGAGATTGAAAAAGAAGACGGAATAGAAAAAGTAGCATCATGATCTAATTTCTTGCAATCACTTTGAGTCTTACCAGAGAATATGTCTTATACTTTATGGACACTCATTTATCTCCTGTGCTTTGATGCTTTTGTAATCGCATCATTAACAATATATGAGCAGAATAGTGCTTCAGATTTAGGTGTAACCGTGACTTGTTCATGGCTGCCAGCACACGGCAGGTGGATTAGCTTTCGTTATGAATCATTTGTGTGCATGATTTAATATATGTTTGGGCCATAAGTCGGGCTTTGATTTTTAAACATTTGGCAGGTTGAGTCAATCTTGTGTGAATGTAAGTCAAATGCAGTGTGCATTCAACATTATCTCCCTAAGCATCGGTTTTTCAGGTGGGTAATCATTTGAGGTCATGGCTGTTGTGAATTCACAATCATTTAAAATTATACTTTAGCCTATTTTTGTTGCTCCAAATCTTGAACAGAATTGTTGAGAGAGTTTGGAAAAACAAAACAAAAAAAAACCATTGACCCAAGAAGGAATGAAAGCATTACATTTAGTGATAAAAGAAAATGCATTTGTCAAACAGAAGGATCTGGGTTGAAATTTCTTGACTCTTTGTATCACACATACTTGGACTGTTTCATCAGCTTTTAAGAACTTATTTCTTTATTTGTAAAATGAAGTTAAAAAGAGAATCTGCCTTATGAAATTGTTTTGAATATTAAATGGTACAGTGCTTGAAATGTGGTTATTTCCATGCCTCAATAAATATTACATTTAATTTAATATTACATTACATTTAATGTAAACATTTGTAGTTTCACATACATAAAGAAAACCTAACTGTAAACCTAACTGTATTAGCTCAGTAAATTTTTCTAAAAGGAAACATCAGTCTAGATAGCACTGGGATCAAGTAGAGTATTCTTACATATTCCTTGCAGAAACTACTTCTTACCATTACCCAGGAGTTATTGTTAATGTGACTTTCTTCATTAGAGATGAGTTTAGCTTATTGTTAAACTTCATTTATTGATTCTTTCAGATTTTTCTCCAGATACTCTCATGTGTCTGTGAACAAAGATGTATTTTTCTTGGCTAACTTTTCTTTCACCCTTCCTTCAGTGTACTGGATAGAGTTTCAGAACAATGGTGACCAGAAGTGGTAAGAGCAGTCATCTTTTTCTTAACTCTCTATCTCAAGCAGAAAGCATTTCATAATTCATCACTGTGTATAATTTCTGCTTCATTTAAAACTGATAGCATATTCAGAAAACTCTTACCTATTCCACCGTGGCCAAGAATATTTGTATTTTGGGGATTCCTGGTAGCTCAGTTGGTGGAATCCGCCTGCAATG
Source organism: Nanger dama (assembly GCA_917880005.1). Lineage (NCBI taxonomy): Eukaryota > Metazoa > Chordata > Mammalia > Artiodactyla > Bovidae > Nanger > Nanger dama. Next base: position 33,311,552 of record CAKJTW010000016.1, on the reverse strand, counting down.
CAGAAGACCTCGGTTCAATTCCTGAGTTGGGAAGATCCACTGGAGAAAGGATAGGCTACATACTCCAGCATTCTTGGGCTTCCCGGGTGGCTCATTTGTTTTGCTGTTAGTAAAGAATGTGGAATTTAATCACAAACTTTATCAACATTCATAGGATTTGCCTTTCTTTTCGTGGTTAATGTGTTATATTACATTTTTTCCCCAAATGTTAACCAAGTTTGCATTCACAGAACAAACCTCACTTAATTGTGGTGTATTATCCTTTCTATATATAAATGAATTTGATATAATACTTTATGAAGATTTTACATCTATGTTGGTGAATAAGAACTGCCTGTAATTTTTCTTTCTTGTAATGCCCTTATTAGGTTTTGTATCAAAGATGTACCTCATTAACCACAGGAGAAGCAGCCCTCTTTTTAGAAATTCACATTTTCTTCCTTAACTATTTGGAAATACTCATTGCTAGAACCATCTGGACTTAGGGTTTCATGTGTTGGGTTTCATAATCAGTAGTTTTCAAGAATGATACACTCTTTACTGAATTACCAAATTTATTTTTTGTTCTTTATTACTTTCTTCCTTTACTTTCTTAGGATTAATTTGCACTAGATCTTTCATTTTCTTTAGATGGATACTTGGTTTGTTCTCAATCTCTATTATTTTCTGATATATACATTTTATTAGACATGCCTCTAAATACTGTGTGTCAGATGTGTATCTCCAAAGATTTCATATATTATGCCTTTGTTAGCATTTAATTCCAAAGATTACTAGATTTTCTTTGTGATTTCTTTCTTGACCTACATTTTATTTTACAATTTATGGCTTAATTTCTAAGAATCTGGAAAATATTCTGATTATTTTTTATTGGACTAATTAATTATCATATGTCCCCAAAACATAATTTGAATGAATTAAATTCTGTGCAATTTGTTTAGGCTTATTTGATGACTTATCACATATTCTATTTTGGCAAATGTTGTCTGTGGACTCACAAATATTGTCTATTTTCTCATTGTAGGGTGCAGTTTTCTATAAATGTCAAATTAGGTTAAAAGTGATGTTCAGATCATCTACATCACTGATTCTAGTTGTTCTGGTTGGAAATGCTGGTATCCTGACAGTGATTTCATCCTATTTTTGAGAAGGAGTCACTAGTCTATAGTTATCTTATTTCTGCTACTTAATTTTGGTGAAAGATGTCTTAACTTTGGCAAAAATTGTCTTCATATGCATGTTGATGCTTGATTATTGAATCTTAATATCAGTGAATATGATTTAGAATTCTCATTCAGAGAGTCACTTTACTTAGTTGAAAAGACATCTGAATTCTTATTTTTTATTAGCTTATTAATTTAATTTTTCTAGAAAACATTGTCATAGTCAGAACATTTTCTTTCTTAGACATTTCCTAAAGAATTTTGAGAATAAAATGCTAAATCTCAATTTATAGTTCACTGAGTCAATGGGTAATACTAATGATGTCTAATTGTCCTAAAGTTGACAAAGTTAAGTAGACCTTTTGCTTTGTTGTTGTTCAGTTGCTAAGTCGTGTCCAACTCTTTGTGACCCCCATGGACTGCAGCACGCCAGGCTTCCCTGTCCTTCACTGTCTCCCAGAGTTTGCGCAAACTCATGTCCATTGAGTCAGTGATGCCATCCAACTAGCTCATCCTCTGTTGCTGGCTTACACTGTAACAATTAGGTGACTTGGCAGCCAGCTTTCCGGAGTAGAACCCTCACAGGATTTTGAAATGATAAATGAGTGAACTATTATCCTAGAATCTCCAATTGGTAATAATTTTTCATATAAATAAGTTACATATTTCAGACTAAAATATTCAAACATTTGTTGTCAATCAACAAGTTAAATTGTATCTGATATGCTAAACATAAGGCTATGCTTCACCTTTGGTAGCTCAGCTGGTAAAGAATCCACCTGCAATGCAGGAGACCCCACTTCAATTCCTGGATCAGGAAGATCCCCTGGAGAGGGAATGGCTACCCACTCTAGCATTCTGCCCTGGAGAATCCCATGGATAGAGAAGCCTTGTGGGCTACAGCCCTTGGGGTCACAAAGAGTAGGACACAACTGAGCGACTTTCATTTTTACCTTTAAACAAGTGATGGGATTCTGAAGCTACTGTTTATGGATGAGCAGATAGGACAGGTTTTCAGTTTCAGTTGTCCAACAATAAATAGTTGTCAAGAAAGAAGTTGCTTTGTTAGTAAATTTGATCTGAACCATCATGTCTATAAGCAAATGCATGGGGACAAATACAGCTGCCTCAGGGCTGGGAATTATTTTTAACATTTTAATGCATGTACTTGGTACAATAATAGTTTGGGAGTTTAAAATTTGTTATTATGTACTGTAAAACTATCCATTGACTGAAAGGATATCAGTCATTCTAAAATGTTGCAATATTTATTTCCCCAAGTTTTCTTTCTTTGTAATTATCTTGTCTTCCAAAGTCAAGAGCTAGAATGAATGAAACGGGTTCCTATTAGAATATTCTAAACAGTTCCTGATGAATATTGACCGTACCCAAAGCCAGTGGTATAACACTTTTCAAAAGTAAATGATTGCTATTTTGCTCTAATCCTAAAAGCAGACATACTTTATTTTTCACAGTGTTAAATGTTCAGTTTCACTTTTAAGTTCTAAGAGCTGAAACTGAAGTTGCTTAGGAAAAGTTGGCTGAATCACTGACTGAATAACCATGCTATACACCTGAAACTAACACAACACTGTAAATCATCCATCCTTTAAAGAACAAAGAACAGTTGGCTGTTGAGTACTGCAGTTCTCGCGAGGCAGTATGAGAGAGGAAAATTATACACAACGGAATAGATGTTGATTATAAAGAGAATTTGGAATATTAGAGAAGTAATATTTTGAGGTTATTCATTTCCTTCCTGAATTTTGTGATTAAACATCCTTGTTTTGCTTTCTGTCCTATCTTAACCATGAAAAAAAATGTTTTGCGTCCAGTTTCTCCCAAAGCAAGGTGGACTTTGATATTCAGAGATAAACTACATGATTTCCATCAAAGAAAAGAAGCTTAACATTCAAAGGCATCAGAACACAGTGATCATATGCTTGATCTTTAAAGAATTATTTTGAATGTACATCATAGAATTGGCCACACACTACATTCTTAGTTCGTTTACTCTGCAAATGCCATGACTGATATTCCTCCTACATATATTAGAAAAAGTGAATGAAATAGAATGCTCTTGAGTGTTCTTTACAATATGGGTAAACCTTGTGTTTTAAGCATTAAGGTGTTTTGCTTTTTCTTTCTTCTAAGGTAAAATGCACAAAGAAAAAAGTAAGAAAATCTTGTAAAATTAGGGTTAAAATGCAATGTGGGTTATTTTATTTTCAAAATAAATTTTACCTTAGCTTACAATTCTAAGGCTAGACATCACCAATCTAAGGCTAGACTGGTGAGTAGATTCTTACCTAAGATTTCATCTTTATACCAGTATTTCTAAATTGAGAAACTAATTTATATTAAATTGAAATTCCTCCTCCTCTAGTATTAGATTTACCAGAGTTATTTTTCACTATAGAACCTTTGTGGTTTTTGGATTCTTTATTTACTATTAAAAATACATAAGGATAGAAGCCATGATGATAAGAATAAATTGATATATTTCATTATAATTATTTTAAAGGTTCTAGATAACCAATTACTATATTATTTTTATAACATTATGGTTTGTTTTCCTAGATGAGTATAATAAATAGTATATATTTATATTTTAAATTTTTAAATGTAACTTTAATAATTATACAATGAAAAGTCATATATGGAATCCTTGAAGTATATTATTAAAATTGTGATAAAATATAAGTAACATACACATTACCAATTTTAAACATTTTAAGTGTATAATTTGGTGGTCTTCAGTACATTCATCATGTTGTACAATCATTACTGCTGTCCAGTTTCAGAACTTTTCATCTTACCACGCAGAAACTTTATTTGTAAAACAGCTCCCCCATCCTCTCTTCCCTCAGCCCTATTCCACTTTCTGTCTATCTTAATTTACCTTTTATAGATACCTAATATAATTGGAGTCATACAATATCTGTCCTTTCCTCACTTATTTCATACAATGTATTTCCAAGGTTGATTCAGGTTTTTAGTATGTATAAAAACCTATTTTATACATACTATCTTTCCTATTTAAGGCTGAATAATATCTCATTTTAATAATATATTGCATTTTGTTTATTCATCTGTTGATAGACATGTGGATTACTTCCATCTTTGGGCTATTTGAACCATACCGCAATGGACATTGGACTTCCCTGGTGATGCTAGTGGTAAAGAATCCACCTGCCAGTGCAGGAGAAGTAAGAGACTCGTGTTTGATCCCTGGATCAGGAAGATCCTCTGGAGGAGGGCATGGCAAGCCACTCTGGTATCTTGCTTGGTGAATCTCATGGTCAGAGGAGTCTGCCAGACTATACAGTCCATAGGGCTGCAAAGAGTTGGACATGTCTGAAGCTAATTAAGCTCATGCATGCATGCCATCGGTATTAGTATATAAGCATCTCACTGAATCCTTGCTTTCAGTTTTTGGAGGCTATATATAAATAGGATTGCTGAACCATGTGGTTCAGTTCAGTTCACTCAGTCATGTCTGACTCTTTGCAACCCCATGGAATGCAGCACGCCAGGCTTCCCTGTCCATCATCAACTCCTGAGTTTACCCAAATTCATGTCCAATTAGTCAGTGATGCCATCCAACCATCTCATCCTCTGTCGTCCCCTTCTCCTCCCACCTTCAGTCTTTCCCAGTATCAGGGTCTTTTCAGATTCATTGGCTCTTCACATCAGGTGGCCAAAGTAATGGAGTTTCAGCTTCAGCATCAGTCCTTCCAATGAATATTCAGAACTGATTTCCTTTAGGATAGACTGGTTTGATCTCCTTGCAGTCCAAGGGACTCTCAAGAGTCTTCTCCAACACCATGGTTCAAAAACATCAATTCTTTGGCGCTCAGCTTTCTTTATAGTCCAACTCTCACATCCATACATAACTAGTGGAAATACCATAGCTTTGACTAGATTGACCTTTGCTGGCAAAGTGATGTCTCTGCTTTTTAATATGCTTCTAGGTTGGTCATAACTTTCCTTCCAAGGAGCAAGTGTCTTTTAATTTCTGGCTGCAGTCACCACCTGCAGTGATTTTGGAGCCCCCAAAATAAAGTCTGTCATTGTTTCCATTGTTTCCCCATCTATTTGCCATGAAGTGATGGGACCAGATGTCATGATCTTGGTTTTCTGAATGTTGAGTTTTAAGCCGACTTTTTCACTCTCCTCTTTCACTTTCTTCAAAGGTTCTTTAGTTCTTCTTCGCTTTCTGCCATAAGGGTGGTGTTATCTGCATATCTGAGGTTATTGATGTTTCTCCTGGCAAACTTGATTCCAGCTTGTGTTTCATCCAGTCCAACATTTCTCATGATGTACTCTGCATATGAGTTAAATAACCAAAGTGACAATATACAGCCTTGACATACTCCTTTCCCTATTTGGAACCAGTCTGTTGTTCCATGTCCAGTTCTAACTGTTGCTTCTTGACCTGCATACAGATTTCTCAGGAGGCAGATCAAGTCATCTGGTATTCCCATCTCTTTAAGAATTTTCCACAGAACCCTGTGGTAGTTTTGTTTATTTGTTTGAAGATCCACCAAGCTGTTTTTCATAGCAGCTGCAGCATTTTTTATTGCCACCAGCAATTGAAAAGGATTCCAATTTTTTCCACATTCACACCAACGTTTGTTATTTTCTGTCCTTTTTGATTAACTATCCTAATCGATGTGAGGTGGTACATCTTTGTGGACTTGATTTGCATTTTTAAGGGACTAGTGACATCAGTCATCATTTCATGTGCTTGTTTCTCATTGTGCATCTTCTTTGGATAAATTTTCTAGTCCCTTGCTCATTTTTGAATTAGGTTAGTTGGTTAATTTTGTTATGGGTGAGTTTTAGGAATTCTTTTTATGTTCTGAATATTAATGTCTTATCATATATATTATTGGGAAACATTATCTGCCATTTCTTGTAGCTCAGTGGGTAATGAATCAGCCTGCAATGCAGGGGACCTGGGTTTGATTCCTGGGTGGGAAAGATCCCCTGGAGAAGGAAATAGCAACCTACTCCAGTATCCTTGCCTGGGAAATCCCATGGATAGGGGAGCTTGGTGGGCTTCAGGCCATGGGGCTGCAAGAGACAGATAAGTCTTAGCTACTAAACCACCACCACCACCACCACCATCTGCCATTCAGGAGGCAGGTTGCCTTTCATTTTCTAGACAATTCTGTCTATGCATGAAAGTTTTAAATTTTTGATAAAATCCAGTTCATTAGTTCATCCAACATTTTTGTTCAAACAACATTTCTCTTGTTGTCCCCTGGGTGTCTGGTGTTATATTCCAGCAGTCATTGCCCAGTTCAATATTATGAAGGCTTTCCCTGTGTGTTCTTCTATGGCTTCTTTAATTTTAGCACTTAAGGTCTCTGATCTATTTTGAATTAAATTTTTACATGGTGTTAGGTAAGAGTCCAACTACATATTTTTTGCATATGTATATACAATTCTTCCAGCACTATTAAAAGAGTACATTTTCCCACCTACTGTCCTTGACACTGATTTTGTATTAATAAATCAATTGACAATATATGTGAAAGTTTATTTCTGTGATCTTTTCTATTCCCATTGGTCTGTATATCTGTCGTTATGCTAGAACCACACTATTTTGATTAATGTAAGTTTGTAGTAAGTTTTGAAACTAGGAATAATGAGTCCCCCAACTTTGATACTCGTTTCAAAACTGTTTGGCTGTTTGGCATCCCTTGATATACTATATGAACTTTCAGGTGGGCTTTCCTGTTTTTGAAAATCAATCTTGGAATTTTCATAAAGATTGCATTGAATTTATATTTTTTGGATTGTATTGCCATTTTAGCAATATTAAGTCTTCTAATCCATGAATACTGGTGGTCTTTGCATGTATTTAGATCTTTAATTTCTTCTAGTAGTGTTGTGTGGTTTTCACTGTACAAATCTTTTGCCTCTGAAATTAAATTTATTTCTAGTTATTTTATTCTTTCTGATGTTACTATGAATAGAATTTTCTTTGTTTCCTTTTGCATTGATTCTTGTTAGTGCAAAAAATACAACTGATTTTTGTGCATTCAGTTTTTACTTGCTATTTTGTTGAATTTGCCTATGAGTTCTGATAGACTTTGCCTGTGTGTATGTGCCCAGAAATGTGTACTCTTTAAGACTTTCTACATACAAGATAGTGTCTTCTGAGATCAAAGAAAATCTTGCTTTTGGCTTTTAATTACTTTCTCTTGTCTAAATGCTCTGAGTAAAATTTCAGTACTAGCTGATAGAAGTGGTAAAAGTGAGTATCCTTGTCTTGTTCATAATCTTAGGGGAAAACCCTTACTCCTTTTCAGTATAATGTTAGCCATAGGTTTTTTCACATATGCAATATAAGAAATGACTTTTGGGGACCTACATTCCTGAATTCATTTTACTAATGAATTTTACTAATGAATTGTATAAATCAGTTAAGTTCTGTAATTCAGTAGGGAGTATACTGAGTTGTATACTCCCTACTGAATTCATTTTATTAATGAATTGTATAAGTTATTTAAGTTCTGTAAATTCAGTATACTGAGTTGTATACTCCCTACTGAATTCATTTTACTAATGTATTGTATGTTAAATAAGTTCTGTAAATTCAGCATACTCCCTACTGAATTTATAGAACTTAAATAACTTATACAGTGCATTAATATAATGATTTTGGGAATATAAGTCCCCAAACATCATTTCTATAGTGGCTTTATGTATTCATTACAGAAGACTCAAACAAGAATGGCTTAAATAAAACTTGGGTTTCTTTTTCTTATACGTCACATCAGAGTCTGAAGTCTTATATAGTAATAGTTTTATAAAAACTTTAGGAGGCAAGTTTCCTGATATTTGGTTCTCTATTTTTAGGACAGCGTTGTACTTACGGAATGTAGGTACCAAGACTATTTGGGTCAAGGGGCTAAGATCTTTTCATGATAAATTCCTTTGGAAACCCCATCTAATTACTTCTTTTTTATTGATAAAATGACTTATTTTTTGTTCATCGAAAAATTTGCTAATATAGTTATAAGAACATGTACATGTATGGTTTACTTTCTTTTTTTAATTGGAGTATAGTTGCTTTACAATGTTAGTTTCTGCTGTATCTTGAAGTGAGTCATCTATGTATATATACACACACACACACATAGATCCCCTCCCTCTTGAATCTCCCTCCCGCCACCCCCATATCCCACCCAGCTAGGCCACCACAGGGGACCACGTTGAGCCCCTGTCCTATAGAGCAGACTCCCACTAGCTCTCTGCTTTACACAGGGTAGTGTATATATGCCAATGTGAATCTCCCATTTCATTCCACACCCTCTCCCCCAACCCGTATCCACACATCTGTTCTCTACACCTGCATCTGTATTCATGCCCTACAAACAGATCATCTGTACCCTTTTTCTAGATTACACATATGTGTATTAATATACAATATTTCTTTTTCTCTTTCTGACTAACTTCCCTCTGTATGACAGTCTTTAAGTCTGCTTACATCTCATAGGCTAGAATCTATTTGCCTGGACACCTATATAGGCAATGAATGCAAGACAGTGCAGTTTTGAAGGTGGTTAGTTCTTCAAATCAAAGAGGAATGATAAAATTGTTAGTGTGGAAATAACAATCTAGTCTATGTCATTTTGCTTCTTCATAAAACAGTAAGAGAAGAAATAGTAGTATCAAATTCATGTGTGCATATGCCTGATATAAAATAAATATTTATGCAAAAATGAATCAACTGCATATGAAGTTCTTGAAGTGAAAATATCAGAAAGTTGCTTTTAGCCATACATTCCCTTTTGCTTTAAGATTAATATTAAAAATGGCAGAATTAACAATTCTTTACATTATTCAAATGAAAATGTTGCATTTGCCTCGTTCAAGTGAGTGGAAAAACTTAATAAACCTCCCAGTGTCACTCTATAGTCCCATTATTGTTTCATTCAACATTAAACAATTAAGCTTAATAGAAAAAGATAGATTGAAGGAGGTATATTTAAGAATATACACATACACAAATATTCATTGAAGGTTTTTGTATCTCAGAGTTTTTTTGATTTATATGGCCTATTGAAAAGTTACCCCAGTTTTCTCATTTCCCCTACAATTTAATTAATATACTCTAAGCCAGGAAAATTCTGGGAAGGCAGTGCCTTCCAGTAGCCAATCATTTTTCACTTCAAAAATTAAAACACTATTTACTCTTGCTTTCTACATGCAGTCATTGAGGAATGCAAATTACACAATTAGATGCATTTTGTTGCTCAAATGAAAATTCCATATGCCAAAATCTCAGCTCAAGAGTGCCAGTTGTTAAACCCAACCTCAGACCCTGCACTGCATACTAATTTGTATTTTTGCTTAAGTCTTTCCTACTTGAAGGCCTAAAGTATCACACTTCATCGTAAGTATTGTTTTCTTAGAATGGTTTTGATTTCTAACTAAGTGGTGAGTGATGAACTGAGGTTAGATAGATTCACTGAGTGTTGAAATGTTGCTTCCTACTGTTTTCCTTTTACATCACAAGATAAAAATGAATCAAAATGAGAGATACAGTAGAACATGAGAAATAGTGCTACTTTAAATGAATCTCTCAGTACAAATCAGAAAATCTCTTTATAAATATATCAAAATTTTTCAAATTCTATAGAATACAGAATTGAAATCTTTTTACCTATTATTTCTGAAGTTCTGTCATAACAGGCTCAGGTATTTTATAATTGTATTACAATGGCAAATATTTATTGAACATACACTTAGAATATTTCCTCTTTAAAATGTTTATCTTATCACACTTAATCTTGATAAAAACTCTGTAAGATAGGCAATTTAATCTCCATTTTATAAATGAATTTACTCATCCATAGAACTACAAAGTTAATAGATGATTTGGATCCAGGAATGGACTGCAGATGATCTTTACTTAAAACTCATTATCTTAACCATTAGGTTATATGTATTCATTGGAATACATATTATATTAGCTGAAATACACATACACATATTTGTGCATGTAGTAGTTCCTATGTATCTGTATACCAAACATAGGAAAACTCTTCTTAGCATGTATTAAGATGCAAAATTAATTAACAGATAAAGGTTTAAAACAGTAATTTATTGACTTAGGTCACTTAAACCAGTGTATAAATTATATCACTCAAGAGACAAGTTGATGCATTTATTAAAAGTTAATACTTGGAGACCCAAAAATATTTATTAGGACTGATTTAAGTCAAATTGAATCTGAGCATGTCTGACTTCATTCTTTAGTGATATGAAAAGTGTTGCCCAAGTAACAGTAAGAATACGATTTAGTAGAGGATAATTCTATCTATAAAATTCTAGATTCATGTATATTAGACCAAAAAAACTGGTTTAGGCTAAAGTTATTCCAAGGAACTGTATTAAAAATAAAATTATGTCTTACCATATATTCTTTACTAAAAAGTCAAATCTTCAAGTAGTTGTATTTAACAAGACCCATCTGGTATAATTTACTAAACTACCAACAGATATATTTCTTTCTAAATTGGTTGCCATTATTTTGGGCCTTAAATCTTGCCATGCAGCATAAAATATGACATAATTTTACAAGAAACATTAATCCTTCCAAAAATTTGAATCACTAACAGAGCTTAAAAAACTGAAAACAATGGGATGGTTAGTGATCTCAAAGTTTTCACATGATAGAGGATATATTTTAACCTAGTTTATCCCCATACAAAGGTAACCATTGTGGACCCTATAGTGTGTCTTATTGTAATCAAAGTCTAAATTCCTTCTTACTACTGATTAGATCAGTGGTCTCCAACCTTTGTGGCACCAGGGACCAGTTTTATGGAAGAATTTTCCTCCGAGTGGGTTCTGGGAGCGTGGATATTTTGGGGATGATTCAGCTACATTCAGAGAAGACAATGGCACCACACTCCAGTACTCTTGCCTGGAAGATCCCATGGACAGAGGAGGCTGATAGGCTGCAGTCCATGGGGTCGTGAAGAGTCGGACACGACTGAGCGACTTCACTTTCACTTTTCACTTTCATGCACTGGAGAAGGAAATAGCAACCCACTCCAGTGTTCTTGCCTGGAGAATCCCAGGGATGGGGGAGCCTGGTGGGCTGCCGTCAGTGGGGTTACACAGAGTCAGACACGACTGAAGCGACTTCACAGTAGCAGTCAAATACCCTACAGTAGAAATGTAAGCTGTTTCAGTGTACCTTGGTACAAAGATGTCTTCATCTTGTGAAGATGAAACATCAAAAGGATTTTAAAATCATGTTAGATTGCATCTTTGCTGAAAGTCCTTAATTATTTGTTCATTCATGCATACATTAATTCACTTATTCAATGAAGACCTTTTGAGTGACATTCACGAAAGACAAGATATTTCATAAGATCAGCATGGTTTCTACTCTCATAGAGTTTAATATCCCAAAAGCCAGAGACATTACTTTGCCAACAAATGTCCATCTAGTCAAGGCTATTATTTTTCCAGTGGTCATATATGGATGAGAGAGTTGGACTGTGAAGAAAGCTGAGTGCTGAAGAATTGATGCTTTTGAACTGTGGTGTTGGAGAAGACTCTTGAGAGTCCCTTGGACTGCAAGGAGATCCAGCCAGTCCATCCTCAAGGAGATCAGTCCTGGGTGTTCATTGGAAGGAATGATGCTGAAGCTGAAACTCCAGTACTTTGGCCACCTCATGCAAAGAGTTGACTCACTGGAAAAGACCCTGATGCTTGGAGGGATTGGGGGCTGCAGGAGAAGGGGAAGGGGACGACAGAAGATGAGACTGCTGGATGGTATCACCAACTCAATGGACATGAGTTTGGATAAACTCCAGGTGTTGGTGATGGACAGGAGGCCTGGTGTGCTGCGATTCATGAGGTCGCAACAAGTCAGACACGACTGAGCGACTGAACTGAATTGAACTGAATGGAGACAGATATTACACATTGATCACACATGTTGGAAATCAGGAGACAGCCTACAAATCATAAGGAACTAGTGAGGAATTTTAACAAAGAATCACAACTGAGATTGAAGGGGATATTTTTCTGAGGAAGTGACATCTAAGATGTCATCTAAAGGATGAGTGAGAATTTGCCCAATAAAATTATTTCTAGAGGCAGGAACAGAATGCTCAGGAGTTGTAAGGCAGGAAATCCAAGTGGAGTAGTGTGAACGGAGCATTACAATACACGTGGAGGAGAGTGTGGATGGATTTGTTGGGAGTCTAGACAAGGCCAAGTCTTGCAGGCCTCATAGGGTGAGTTAAAAAAATAAAATTTTTCCCCTGTTCACATTAGAAAGTTGCTGCAAGGCTTTAAGCTGGAAAAAGATTGGATAGGCTTTGCCTTTTAAAAACATCTGGCTGCTTTATGGAGAATGAGTTGCAGGCATCAGAGTGCAATCCAACTGGAAGCCATGACAGTTGCTGGGTAGAAGACAGAGTCTTGGATGCTTAGCTGGAGGTACTGGCACTGTAGATGGAATATGAGGTAGAAAAGAGACATGGTTTGGAGCATGCTACTGGTGTTGGAATAAATGTAAGACAGACCATTGTACAGAATGTAACGGGTGTGTCTGTTTCCCACATTCTCTGTTTCCTTCTCTTCTTTCTTTGATACAGAGTTCATTGCCTTTCTGTACCACTAGTAATGATTCTTAAATCTTTGCCTCCTTGAAGAGATTTTTTAAATGCTACTTTTTTTCCCATGAAATCTGCTCTCAGCAGTAACTCAGTCCAGTAGGCTCTGCTTTTTGCCACATCTTAGGGTTAGCATTATGTTATTGCCATCTGTGTGGGAGCCTACCTCCTCCTTCTGCCCTACTTGTAAGCATCTCAAATGCCACAGCTCTATCTTGGTCACACTAGGCAGCAGATCGTATTACTTAGTATTCAATAAATATTTCATCAATTGATTTTTCATCAAAAGGTTGGAAAAAGGATGGAAACCCAGATTCTGTATTTTGGAGGAAGAATTTTAAAATAGCATTAAAACAAGTGCATAGTATAAGGATCAGTATATATTTGATTATCTTCTATCTAGCTCAAGTTTTACAAATCAATCATCCAGAGACACTCTTTAAACATTTCTTATTTTAAGTTCTGCTCATTTTAGTTCAGTCCTGCTCCCTCCCACATTATTAATTCTTTTACCAGAGTTAATTCTGTGAATGACAATCAGACTGTATATTTTTTTAAGAACAGAAAACTTATTTTTCTCTGCATTTTCCAAGATGCCAATCCAAATTCCCGATGGTATTTTCTGTTTTCCTGAGTCATACTGTGTTACTACAACACTAGGCAGTCTTTTGTACCCTCCTCCAATCCCCAAATTTCTTTTGGGAGCCCCACACCCTGGCCTGACTGGAAGAGTGTGCATTCTCTATCCTGTGTCCTCATACCAGTTTTATTTGACTCTACCCATACTCTTTGAATCAACAATTGTTGGCTTAGTTGTTTCATATTCACCAGTATCTGTTGGAGCCATTCAATGATTAATTTTTATATTACAACCTTGCCACATGCCCTGGAAGATGAGTACATCTGCCTTTGGCTCTCCTCATGGGGATTTTACATCTTAACTATCTCATGTGTGATACAGTTCTCAGCATATGCATGTAATTTTATGGCTCAGTGATCTAGAAAGAAAGATAATGGAGAAATATCAAACAGTCAATTGTTACAAAATTCACTTTTCCACCTCCATTAATGTTTCTGCCAGAAAATGTTGGTTACCTCTCCTATCCTTTCCTTTCTTCTTTAGTAACAGGTCTTCTCAGTTGTTATTGGGCACATGGCCAAAAGTTAGAAATTGTATCCACTAGCTGTGCTCTTTCAAATTGACATGGTCATACAAAGAAATACTCCCTCTGGCCTTCAAAGGAAAGTGCTCTGAATGTTTGTGTCCTACTAAAATTTCTATATTGAAATCTTAACACCCGAAGATGGTGGTATTCTAGGAGGTGGGGCCTTTGGGAGGTGCTTAGGAAATGAGAATGGAGACTTCATGACTAGGATAACGTTCTTGCAGAAGACACCCCAGAGAGGTCCCTGGTCCCTTCCACAATGTGAGGACGCAACAGGAAGGAAACCAGGAAGATGCTCCTCACCAGAACCTGGCCACCTTGATCTTGGACTTCCCAGCCTCCAGACCTGTGAGATAAAAGTTTCTGTTGTTAATGAGTTTCCAGCCTGTGGTATGTTTTATAGCAGCCAAAGTGGGCTGAGAAAGAAAGTGATGTGTGCAACTTCTCAGCCATGGCCTCACAGCACAGAAACACGGCCACTTCTTGAATTACCAGAAAAGTGAACTTGGCACCAGGACCTGGGCAACCATTTCAGAACACAAAACAGAAGCCATCCCTCGATGCTCTCAAGGCAAAAAGAAGCTGATTCGACCCTCAGGCCCTAGGTGCTGCCCCTGCAGCCCCAGAATTACTTAGGCTAATATCCAAAATATATTTTTAAAACTCAAAAAAAAAAAAAACAACTCATAAAACTCAGTAGTAAAGAAACAAGCTACACAGTTAAATATTGGGCAAGAGATCTGAATAAACATTTTTCCAGGAAGACATTCAGATGGCCAACAGACATGTGAAAAAAGTGATCAACATCATTAATTATCAGGGAACTGCAAATCAGAGCCATAATGACATGTTACCTCACACCTGTCATGATGGCTATCCTCAAAAGATGAGAGATATCAAGTATTGTTGAACATGTGGGGAAAAGCAAACCCTCGTACACTGTTGATGAGAATGTGCATTGGTATAAGCACTATGGAAAATAGGATGAAGTGTCTTAAAAAATTAGAAATAGAGCTACTGTATGACCCAGCAGTGCATTTGGGTTTTTACTCAAAGAAAATGAAAATACTAACCTCCAATGATATAGGCACTCCCATGTTCACTGACACATTCTTTGTAATGGGTAAGATATGGAAATAAGTATCCATTGATGAATGAATGAATAAAAACTTTGTTAACTGCCCCCCATATAATGGCTGAATTATATATACATATATAATTATTTAATATATATTCATAAATGTAGTAAATATAGCAAATACATATATGTGTGTATATGTGTATATATAGATACACACACATATATATTAGCCATAAAAAATAATGAAATCTTATTGTTAGTGACAATATGGATGGACCTCAAGGGTATTGTGCAGAGTGAAATAAGTTATAGAAAGACAAATACTATATGATTTCTCTTATATGTATAATCTGGGAAAGAAAAACATAGCTTGCTCATGGATAGTACATATTGGTAGTTGCCAGAGATGGGGGATGGGGGATGGGAGAAATGGGTGAATGCAGTATAAATATAAATATATATATATATAACTTTGATGTAATAATATTTTTCCCCAAGTAACAAGCAGAGGCAATGTCTTTGGAAAAGTATAAATTGCTAAGGTAGAGCATATCTTTCCGTGAATTGGATATATAATTTCTTCTTAGTTTCTATATATAAACAAAAAATAATATAAGAAAAAAAAAGAAAATCAGGAAGACCTCTACTATAGGATAAGTTTGTTTTTTTTTTTTTTTTGCTTTTGAGAATCTTAAGAACCATTTTAAGCTAAGTCATTTAGAAATATGGGGATGTTACATTTTGGCTTAGGTAAATACAGTGGTAAATTAAAATTTGAAACTAGGCATGTATATATTCTCTGATTTCTTTCAAAGTACCTTCCTTTTGAATTTTTAAAAAAAGCATGCCTATAATTCACAGTTATTAAATAACCATTAAAACAAACCTAGAGAGCATATTAAAAAACAGAGACATTATTTTGCCTACAAAGGTCTGTATAGTAAAAACCAGTCCAAGTACTGTTTTTTCCAGTAATCATGTACAGATGTGAGAGCTGGACAATAAAAAAAGCTGAGTGCCAAAGAATTGATGCTTTTGAACTATGGTGCTGGAGAAGACTCTTTTGAGTCCCTTGGACTATAAGATCAAACCAGTCAATCCTAAAAGAAATCAGTCCTGAATATTCATTGGAAGGACTGATGCTGAAACTGAAGCTACAATACTTTGGCTACCTGACACGTAGAACTGACTCACTGGAAAAGACCCTGATGCTGGGAAGGACTGAGGGCAGGAGAAGAAGGGACAACAGAGGATGAGATGTTAGGATGGCATCATCGACTCAATGGACATGAATTTGAGCAAATTCTGGGAGATGGTGAAGGATAGGGAAGCCTGGCATGCTGCAGTCCATGGGGTCGCAAAAAGTTGGACACTGCTGAGCAACTGAACACCACCACCACCAGCAAGACAAAAGGAGAAGGAATAAATAATAATAATTTTTTACCATCCAATTAGTTGTAGACCACCATTGTTAACATATTCAGCTATATATTAAAAAAATGCTCTGTAGCCAACTTCAAGAAAATGGAAAGTGGATAAGCTTTAAGTATACAACTGGGATTATCAAAGAAAAAGATTGAAAGTGGACACAGCCAAAGCTGTTACCTTAACCTAGTGTGTAAGGCATAATTACAGTACTGGGTCTTGAGAATATGTTCAGGGGTGAGTGGGTGCTCGGGGTGACTCCCACTCCTAACATCTAAAATGAACTATCAGGGAGCAGTATATTTATAAGGCAACATACTCAACTGCATATTGTGATAACGATGAGCATGAAGTGAAAATATTTCTTTGTTAACTGTGAAATGATAGCATAAAGACCAAATAAAAAGTAATAGTCATTTTCCTCTTCTCAAAATGTGGAACAGAAAAGAGTGAATCTTGAAAATCTTTAAAAACGAAAAATTTTCACATAGCAAATGGCTAGCTGTTGTTCCTAGTAATAAATTGGAATAAATACAGATACTTTCTTTTTAAAAAATGTAGTATTTGTGGTTCTGTGTGTTTCTGTAGTCATTTTCATCTTTAGAACCTAGTGCATTTAAAGTCTTGTTTGTCTTATCACTGATAATTTTGGTGTCTCAAACTTTCTGCTTGAGGCAGGTTCCTCACTTGCCTTATAGAGGAGATGACTCTTCTTGACTTAACCTTGAGGGAAAGTCATTTATCCACCAATAAACACCTAATGTCATTTTACCTAATAGCTTCAACCTGGGCCTCATGCCTGACCCTGTACGTCAATATCAAATTAGTTATTTTATAAGATAAAATAAATCAACTAATCTCTGGTTAAAAATTATCTTTTCCACAAATGATGCAATAGTTTTCATGGAGGAATTTTACAAACAGGGTATTTGACCTAGCATGTAGTTTTTCTCTGAAATAAGGGAGTGTCTGCATATTCTGGATCACTAATTTCAGTTGTTTTCACAATAAGTTGTTTTGAACTTGCATGCTTTGTAGGACCCTAGAATTGTGTTTGTTTGTTTCCTTTTTAATTATATTATCACTTTAAGCTGTTGAAAACCTCTAAATCTTCAAAATATGTGCATCTAAGCTAATTGTTAGTTTTTTGGATTTATTGTCACTTCCACAGTTAACATAAAGTTAATAGGAAGCCAGATGTACATAAAATATATATTTGGCTTTAAAAATCATCTAAATATGTCTTGGAATTTGACAAGAAAATATCATTTTCCATTTAACTTAATGTTCAGAAATTTTATTGTCTACATGACTAAAATTTATATAAAAGGGAACATATTAGCAAACTCGAGTACTCTATTTTTCTCATTTGTTTTCATTTTCTACATGGACAAATTAACTTGAAACTTCTATAAATTTATCTTTACCAAGCCCTCATGGGAACAGATTGTTGGCCTGTGGTTAATGCTGCACGTTTCTTACTCTTCGTCAAAAACCTTTCTTTAATATCTTATGGTTCAGTGTGATTATCCATCATCACACTTAAACCTCAGAAACTGAACTCTAGCAAATTCCCTATATCGTTGTTAGTCTTGGGCCTGGTAGGGTTTGTCATTTTTATCACATATGAAGGATAACTTACTTGCCATTTATCTGAGAGTAGAGAAGATAATTTAAAGAAAAACTATGGATTAAATTCCAAAGACTCTAAGCTCATTAAGAAAATAGCTAGTCTTTCATCACTTAAACCCTGGCTAGTTTTTAAATACATATGTATTTTAGTATATACATTTTCATATGTGTATTATATGTTATGTATATTTATGGTCTATATCTTATATATGTGATATATATATATATATATATATATATAGCCCTTAAGTAATAAAATACCAAGATTATATGAATAGGGACTTTAAAGGTTTTATTTGCTCTGCATTTAACCAAACTCCATTCTTTTTCAGTACATAGGTATAGCCTCATTTACAAAGTTACTCTGAATCAAAAGAGAGACCCAAAGTGGTTAAAAAATTAAAGCTGAAAACCAATTCCAAGAACTACTTTTAGAGTTAGAAAAGCTAACCTAGAGAATAAGAAATAGAAATATAACTCCAATACATCTCAAGAATGTTTGAAGGGCAACCACACAGCAGGGCAGGCATAGTTATAAATTCTGTCAGTTGCTGGGAAAGAATGGTGTTTAGAGGCGTGTATATGGTGTTCAGTTGTGTCTGACTCTTTGTGACCCCATGGACTGTAGTTCAGCAGGCTCCTTCTGCCTATGCAATTTCCCAAGCAAGAATACCAGAGTGGGTTGCCATTCCTCCTCCAGGATATCTTCCCAACCCAGGGATTAAACCTGGTTCTCCTGCATTGGAGGTGGATTATTTGCCACTGAGTCACCTGGAAAGCCCTTTAGATGCATATGAGGAATTAAATTGAGTATAACTATAAACTGCCTTCTTGAAAGGGATGATTGAGTTATAAATTTTATCTAATTTTTTCTAGGAGACTTATTAAAATTTTAGCATGGGTTTTTAAAAATATCTTAAATTTGGTTCTACACAAAAACTAATCCATAGTGAGATATATTGAAGTCACCTTTAGAAGTTTGAGTTTATGAGAGTAAGAAATTCAGTCCCCAAGCTCCTTAAACTGAAGTATTGCTATAGCAGTGTCTAAGAAAAGAAAGCTCTAAACATCATTTTAAGAATTTGCAGTGATAAAAATCAGGAAATAACATATCCTAAATAATGACTCTTAATCCCACTAGGAAATAACTCATTGTTTCTCTTTGGCAGTTTGCAATTTCGATTTGGAAATAAATCTCTGGCTGTAAACATTATTCTAACTTTATTTTTAAAAGTTTGATAGGACATAAAATTTAAAATTCCATTGGAGAATAGATTTCCCCCTCCACCCTCTTTGGTGATTCTGTGCTCATTCCTTACTTGGAATATATGAATATTCTTGTGTGATTTAAATACTCAAAATTCTGTACACTTACTATTATTGGTGACATCACCACTCTATCTTATGGGCAAAAAATATCCAAGTGCTAAAAAGAACATTATATTAAACCTGCCTGAGATTTGAAGGATCCAAAACGCCCAGGAGGGATTTGAAAAAGTGATGCCTTAATGAAAATGTTTGGAGTTTTTACTACTCTTAATCCCAAAGTTTTGGGTTTTTTCTGTTCGTTTGTTTTTTAAACCAGTGTCACTCTTGGAATGCCACAGCAAAGTATGGTGATGTTCTGATGGTGTATGAGTACTCATTATCTATTTTGGGGGGTTACATTGCTGATCTAGATTTAAATTGAATTTCTCATGCTGGAGTGCATATGTCCTGGTTCTGAATCTCCCCTTTTCTTGTTGCTATAGTGACCAGCAGACATCAGAAGCAAAGTGGGAAAGAGGAATCTTCATTTAAACAAGCATGTCCATCTGGCACCGCTTTAAACAGCAGTTCTCTTTACTGTAACTTTCAAGGTTAATGTGACCAGGGAGCCCTATTTTGCAGTTTCAGATTTTATTCTCACAACTTAAAAAAAAAGAGGTTTGTGGGTATTCCAACAAGATTATTGTAACAATGCCAGAATTTAAGGAATGAGACAAGGCAAGATATTTATATTATGGTGTCTGGGGAAGGTAAATATTTTCCTCTGCCTTGTCTAGGTTCTTCTGGCTGTTCTAAGAAACACAAGCTGGAATCAAGATTGCCGGGAGAAATATCAATAACCTCAGATATGTAGATGACACCATCCTTATGGCAGAAAGTGAAGAAGAGCTAAAGGCCTCTTGATGAAAGTGAAAGAGGAGAGTAAAAAAGTTGGCTTAAAACACAACATTCAGAAAATGAAAATCATGGCATCCGGTCCCATCACTTCATGGGAAATAGATGGGGAAACAGTGTCATACTTTATTTTTAGGGCTCCAAAATCACTGCAGATGGGGACTGCAGCCATGAAATTAAAAGACACTTACTCCTTGGAAGAAAAGTTATGACCAATCTAGATAGTATATTCAAAAGTAGAGACATTACTTTGCCGACTAAGGTCCATCTAGTCAAGGCTACGGTTTTTCCAGTGGTCATATATGGATGTGAGAGTTGGACTGTGAAGAAGGCTGAGCGCCGAAGAATTGATGCTTTTGAACTGTGGTGTTGGAGAAGACTCTTGAGAGTCCCTTGGACTGCAAGGAGATCCAACCAGTCCATTCTGAAGGAGATCAACCCTGGGATTTCTTTGGAAGGAATGATGCTAAAGCTGAAGCTCCAGTACTTTAGCCACTTCATGCTAAGAGTTGACTCATTGGAAAAGACTCTGATGCTGGGAGGTATTGGGGGCAGGAGGAAAAGGGGACAACCGAGGATGAGATGGCTGGATGGCATCACGGACTTGATGGACATGAGTCTGAGTGAACTCCAGGAGATGGTGATGGACAGGGAGGCCTGGTGTGCTGCGATTCATGGGCTCGCAAAGAGTTGGACACAACTGAGCAACTGAACTGAACTGAACTGTAGAACAAGTTTAATCTTATGACTACAGGTGCCTCGTAAGAGAAATGAGACCAAGGAAAAGTTAGGCAGTTGAAGCTTATATGTCATATGAAAGAAAGGGAGAGGGGTAGGGTTTTGAGACTTCAAAAGGAGGAAGGTAATTCACATGGAGATGGGAAACTAGATGTTTGGCAAACAGGTGTTTGCTGTGCCACAGAGACAAAAAGCAACACAGAGAAGTGTGTGGTCTCCAGCCCCTTCTGAGCTTGCTCTCCTGTGCTTAGCCCACATTCTTTGTAGACATTTCTGGCAATAGTGCTTTCCTAGACCAGGGTCTTCAACTAAAATATTTTAGGCAGTTAAGGGGGAGGTAAAAAGAACAAATTCTCGAGTCTTCTGTTTCTTAAAAATAGCCTAAAATAGCCCTCATGCCAAGGAGACACATTTAGGCGTGGCAGATTTTGCCCCTGCCCCAAGTGGCTTTCAGTTTTCACATTATGTTCGTAAAATGTGTTCCACATATTTCACTGTTTTTATTTTAGATTTTAAAGCAGTGATTCTCAGCCAGAACGGATTTTGTGCCCCAGGGGATATTTGGAAATGTCAGAGACATTTTTGTTTCTTACAAAACGGGGGGCTGGTACTGGCATCTAGTGGGTGCAATCTAGCGCAGTTGTTAAACACACTATAGGCAGGAGAGTGTCCTCTACAGCTGTGAATTATTGGCTCAAAATATTAACAGCGCTGAGATTGTGAGATAGTACTTTAAACCACCTGTGCTCATTTTTAAAAACGATACCACACTGTGAATCTTCTAGGTTGACACATTGACAAGTCTGGATAAGGGCTGATATTCTAATTCTTGGTGTAGGATGGGCAGAAGATAGACAAGATGCTGAGGCAGCTATCTAGCATATTTCTCTGTATACCCATAATTCACTGAAAGACATTGCTTCCACAAAAATATTTGAGCATTTCTTAACTATTTCATTCATCAATTCTCTTTCTTTAATTCACATAGTCTTGTAAATGTTTTTTCTTTACTTAAAAATAATCCAATACAAGACTGAGCCATAGATGAGATTCCACTTTTAGTCATGTGACTGCTGTCTCTAGGATGTGAAAAGAAAATGAAATTGGAGGCAGAATTGTTAAGAGAGCTCTCTAGAATGGAGCTGGGGGCCACTGTGAAAGTAAGACTTAGGCTAGTCTCCTGCTGATGGAATATGAGTTCTGACCACTTGCTGTCTTAGTGCAGGTTCTCAGGACATTTGCACAATGTTCCAGAAACTCAAGCTGTGTGTTGGGTCCCTACCCTAAATAACTCATGACAGCCTGCCCCATAAGGACAAATATTCATTTGTGCTTCAGAGACAATCCTAATTCTTGGAAGATAGCTTTAACAACCTCGTGGCTTTGCCTTTACAAGTCCCTGACCCCTTCTGGTCTCCAGAACATCCTTTTAGTTATTGAATTTGTCTCTAGAATTGCCATCCCTAAGTCCCCAAATAATGCTCTTTGTTTCTTGTAGCCTTAATACTAGCTACTGTAGTAGCTGTAGGCTGTATATTGTCACCATGCTTATTTAACTTCTATGCAGAGTACATCATGAGAAATGCTGGGCTGGAAGAAGCACAAGTTGGAGTCAACATTGCCGGAAGAAATATCAATAACCTCAGATATGCAGATGACACCACCCTTAGGGGCAGAAAGTGAAGAGGAACTAAAAGCCTTTGGATGAAAGTGAAAGAGGAGAGTGAAAAAGTTGACTTAAAGCTCAACATTCAGAAAACTAAGACCATGGCATCTGGTCCCATGACTTCATGGGAAATAGATGGGAAAACAGTGGAAACAGTGTCAGACTTTATTTTGGGGGGCTCCAAAATCACTGCAGATGATGATTGCAGTTATGCAATTAAAAGACACTTACTCCTTGGAAGGAAATTATGACCAAGCTAGATATTATATTCAAAAGCAGAGATATTACTTTGGCAAAAAGGTCTGTCTAGTCAAGGCTTTGGTTTTTCCAGTGGTCATGTATGGGTGTGAGAGTTGGACTGGGAAGAAGGCTGAGTGCCAAAGAATTGATGCTTTTGAACTGTGGTGTTAGGAGAAGACTCTGGAGAGTCTATAGAGAGTCCCTTGGACTGCAAGGAGATCCAACCAGTCCATCCTAAAGGAGACTAGTCCTGGGATTTCTTTGGAAGAACTAATGCTAAAGCTGAACACTCCAATACTTTGGCAACCTCATGCGAAGTGTTGACTCACTGGAAAAGACCTTGATGCTGGTAGGGATTGGAGGCAGGAGGAGAAGGGGACGACAGAGGATGAGATGGCTGCATGGCATCACCAACTCAATGCACTTGAGTTTGGGTGGACTCTGGGAGTTGGTGATGGACAGTGAGGCCTGGCATGCTGTGATTCATGGGATTGCAAAGAGTCCCACATGACTGAGCGACTGAACTGAACTGTTCTGTATTAGCATAACCGCTAGCTGACAGAAACTAAGAGGCTCTTTAATTCTTCTAACTTTTTGCCATAAGGGTGGTGTCATGTGCATATCTGAGGTTATTGATATTTCTTCCGGCAATCTTGATCCCAACTTGTGCTTCTTCCAGCCCAGCGTTTCTCATGATGTACTCTGCATAGAAGTTAAATAAGCATGGTGACAATATACAGCCTTGACGTACTCCTTTTCCTATTTGGAACCAGTCTGTTGTTCCATGTCCAGTTCTAACTGTTGCTTCCTGACCTGCATACAGATTTCTCAAGAGGCAGGTCAGGTGGTCTGCTATTCCCATCTCTTTCAGAATTTTCCACAGTTGATAGTGATCCACACAGTCAAAGGCTTTGGCATAGTTAATAAAGCAGAAATAGATGCTTTTCTGGAACTCTCTTGCTTTTTCCATGATCCAGCGGATGTTAGCAATTTGATCTCTGGATCCTCTGCCTTTTCTAAAACCAGCTTGAACATCTGGAAGTTCACAGTTCACATATTGCTGAAGCCTGGCTTGGAGAATTTTGAGCATTACTTTAATACTGTGTGAGATGAGTGCAATTGTGTCGTGGTTTGAGCATTCTTTGGCATTGCCTTTATTTGGGACTGGAATGAAGGCTGACCTTTTCCAGTCCTGTGGTCACTGCTGCATTTTCCAAATTTGCTGGCATATTGAGTGCAGCACTTTCACAGCATCATCTTTCAGGATTTAAAATAGCTCCACTGGAATTCTATCACCTCCACTAGCTTTGTTCATAGTGATGCTTTCTAAGGCTCACTTGACTTCATATTCCAGGATGTCTGGTTCTAGGTGAGTGATCACACCATTGTGATTGTGTTGGTCATGAAGATAGATCTTTTTTGTACAGTTCTTCTGTGTATTCTTGCTGCCTCTTCTTAATATCTTCTGCTTCTGTTAGGTCCATACCATTTCTGTCCTTTATCAAGCCCATCTTTGCATGAAATGTTCCCTTGGTATCTCTGATTTTCTTGAAGAGATCTTTAGTCCTTCCCATTCTGTTCTTTTCCTCTATCTTTGCAGTGATCGCTGAAGAAGGCTTTTTTAATCTCTCCTTGCTATTCTTTGAAACTGCTTTCAGGTGCTTGTATCTTTCCTTTTCTCCTTTGCTTTTCACTTCTCTTCTTTTCACAGCTTTTGTAAGGCCTTTTCAAACAGCCATTTTGCTTTTTTGCATTTCTTTTCCATGGGGATGGTCTTGATCCCTGTCTCCTGTACAATGAAACAAACCTTTGTCCATAGCTCATCAGGCACTCTATCAGATCTAGCCCCTTAATTCCATATCTCACTTCCACTGTATAATCATAGGGATTTGACTTAGGTCATACCTGAATGTTCTAGTGGTGTTCCCTACTTTCTTCAATTTCAGTCTAAATTTGGTAATAAGGAGTTCATGATCTGAGCAACAGTCAGCTTCCGGTCTTGTTTTTGTTGACTGTATAGAGCTTCTCCATCTTTGGCTGCAAATAATATAATCAGTCTGATTTCGTTGTTGATCATCTAGTGATGTCCTTGTGTAGAGTCCTCTTGTGCTGTTAGAAGAGGGTGTTTGCTATGACCAATGTGTTCTCTTGGCAAAACTCTATTAGCCTTTGCCCTGCTTCATTCTGTATTCTAAGGCCAAATTTGCCTGTTACCTCAGGTGTTTCTTGACTTCCTACATTTCTATTCCAGTCCCCTATAATGAAAAGGACATCTTTTTTGGGTGTTAGTTCTAAAAGGTCTTGTATGTCTTCATACAACCATTCAACTTCAGCTTCTTCAGAATTACTGGTAGAGGCATAGGCTAGGATCACCGTGATATTGAATGGTTTGCCTTGGAAATGAACAGAGATCATTTTATCGTTTTTGAGATTGCATCCAAGTACTGTATTTTGGACTCTTTTGTTAACCATGATGGCTATTCCATTTCTTCTAAGGAATTCCTGCCTACAGGAGTAGATATAATGGTCATCTGAGTTAAGTTCACCCATTCCAGTCCATTTTAGTTCGCTGATTCCTAGAATGCCCACAATCAGTCTTGCCATCTCCTGTTTGACAACTTCCAATTTGCCTTGATTCATGGACCTAACATTCCAGGTTCCTGTGCAATATTGCTCTTTACAGCATCAGACCTTGCTTCTATCACCAGTTACATCCACAACTGGGCATTGTTTTTGCTTTGGCTCCATCTCTTCCTTCTGGAGTTATTTCTCTACTGATCTCCAGTAGCATATTGGGCACCTACCGACCTGGGAAGTTCATCTTTCAGTGTCCTATCTTTTTGCCTTTTCATATTTCATGGGGTCCTCAAGCCAAGAATACCAAAGTGGTTTGCTATTCCCTTCTCCAGTGGATAACATTCTGTCAGACCTCTCCACCATGACCCGTCCATCTTGGGTGGCCCCACAAGGAATCTCCTAGTTTCATTGAGTTAGACAAGGCTGTGGTCCATGTGATCAGATTGGCTAGTTTTCTGTGATTATGGTTTCAGTGTGTCTGCCCTCTGATGCCCTCTCACAACACCTACCGTCTTACTTGGGTTTCTCTTACCTTGGACGTGGGTTATCTCTTCACGGCTGCTCCAGCAAAGTGCAGCCACTGCTCCTTACCTTGGATGAGGTCGCCCCTCCTGACCGTGAAGGTAGAGTAGCTCCTCTCAGCCCCCTGTGCCCTCGCAGCCCTGCTCCTTTACGTGGGGTTGCTCCTCTTGGCCCCTGCCCCACACAGATAGCTATTAATCTCAGGATTCCACCTTGAAATCCTGAATGCATTCCATTTTGGAAAACAGTCTTTATCCTTAGAGAGCTTCTTTTCATTGTTCTAGTTACTTGGAAACAGTGAGTGTAAGCATCTTTATTTCAGCAATAGGTGGATAAAGGAGATAGTACTTATAAAAATTAGCACTTGGCCATGCTCAAAAGAGATGGATTTCACAATAAAACAATGCATCCAACAAAATAAACACTTAACAAGTAAGGCTTCCCACAGTGTGCCTGAACATCTAACCCTTCCTTGTCCCGAGTTTCCTCTTTAAGAACCATACTTTTGAGACTTGTGACTGAGAACATCAGACAGTTTCTGTTTTCTCAAATGGAATTGATACAACGTCTATGTGTTGATAGCCCACACAACAAGATTTTTAAAAAAGGGGGGGGTGGGGAATTGATGAGGCTCCAAGCTGGTTTCTCCTGAACTTCTCAAAGATAATTATAATATCATACATTTGTTTTCAAAACAAATAATATAGGAGCCTTTATGGAGTATTATTTTGCCTGTGCAGAATTTTTATTTTCTTTTCTGACATCAAACTTTTGTTTATCTTTCAAGTAAATCCCATTCCTCTCTTCTCACTGTATGTAGTTTTAACAAAGTAGGCTCCATCTTCCACTGGAACCCACATATTTGTTGATTTTCTAACAAGCATCTCCTTCAGCAAGGAATTTGATTAAGGAGATGGGCAACTGAAAAAAAGACAAGTCAGTGAAACATATACAGGAAATTTATTGAATATAATGACCCATTATGAAGTGAAAATTTAACTAAAAATTAAGGCAGCAAGAGAAAAAGTTTGGCCTGGAAAGGAGGAAGACCATTTCTAGCATAATCTGGGCATCTAGATACAGCCATTCTTGAAGCCAAACACACCTGAATATTTTAGCTATGTGCACCAATAAATCTGTCCTGTTTTCTTTTAAAATCAGTTTGATTGTATTTTCTGCTGCTCATAACCAAAAGTGCTAAAATGTAAGAAGAGAAAAAACTGAAATGTGAAACAGTGGAAAATCAGTAGATACTTGTGGTTAGAAAATGATCTTATTTCTTTTATCTTCCCTTTAGTATGTAAACAATTTTAAAGAGATGTTTCAACCAATTTAGCCAATTTGTTTCTCATCTGACACTTTTTTTTTCTCTGCTAATGGATGTGTTACATTTTGGAAGATTGACTCTGGTTCCCTGGAGAGTTGATTTTCTTTGTTCTTAATATCATGAAATAGGCTTCCAATGAATAAAAGAAAATTTACTTCAGTGCTACTCATTGTGTAGTGAAAATGATTGACTTACTAAACACCAACCACAAGACCAGTCTATATTGTTGATTCAACAAAAATATCACCTGCCACTGAGAAATCTTTTCAACTCCTGGAGCTAACTTGCAAAACATTTGTAATCATCATGCCTAGAAATATTGAGCATAGTTAAGATTCTTTATTTCCCTTATTGAGTAATGATTTGAGAAATAAGAAACAAGAAATTATTGCATCTAAAAACAAACTTGAACTATAAACAGTATTTAAGAACAAAGAATTGTTGACATTTCTGGGTGAAGAGACTTTCTGGATTTCTCAGACCATTTTGTCAGTTACAGATCTGTTGCAAATTAAAATGAATATCATTGGAATTTTAGAAATTGTTTAATGTCATCAGAATTTGGAAATTTAATCATGATTTTTTGGGGATAGGATTTATTG
The DNA here is from genome assembly GCA_917880005.1 of Nanger dama. Lineage (NCBI taxonomy): Eukaryota > Metazoa > Chordata > Mammalia > Artiodactyla > Bovidae > Nanger > Nanger dama. The sequence goes on along the minus strand of CAKJTW010000016.1, from coordinate 33,283,593 downwards.
AGATTTTCAGTATCTAAGTTACCAGGAAAACCTCAGTGGTAATCAGTAATGCAAAGTTTGGGGGTATGTTCCCATTTGAATACAAACGTGGTTATCATCTTTAAGGCTCTAATCATCAAATATGTCTATTTATTGGAATCTCCTGAGGATTTAAAAAGTACTGGTAACAGAAATATAAGTACCAATTTTACATAGAGATGTTTAAAAACCCTCTCTAGATTAGTCTAACGTGCAAAGTTCAAGAATCATTGCTGTAAGACACTACTGCTATCATTTTAATGGTCATGTAAATCACTGAAAGTGAGAGTATTAGTCACTCAGTCCTGTCTCTTTGTGACTCCCTGGACTGTAGCCCACTAGACTCCCCTGTCCATGGGATTTCCCAGACAAGAACAACTGGAGTGAGTTGCCATTTCTTCCTTGAAGGGGCCTTTCCAACCCAGAGATGGAACCTGTGTCTCCTGTGTTCCCTAAACTGCAGGCAGATTCTTTACCATCTGAGCCGCCAGGGAAGCCCCTAAGGATGTTTAAATCAGCTTGTAATGCATTAGGACTGGTTGGGGGTGGTGGGGGGTGTCAGTTCAAAATCTGCATTTTGAACTTTTCAGATGTTGCTGGGTAAGTTTCACAGAGTAGCAGGGCTCTAAGGCATGGGTTGTATTTTTGGAGTAACTGTGAATAAGGAAATTTTCTAGCATTACCCACTGCCCATCTGGAATGAAAACTGGGAATCTCTTGTACTGTGGATGTTTCTGATAATCCAGATCTGTAGAGGACATTCTATTATTATAATGAAGACTAGTGAAGAGTTGTTATTCCTGCGGGTGGTACCACCTTTGCAAAGAGTGGGAGAAGGAACTGGGTGTACTTGAGTCTCCTGCTTTTCACAGCCTCTGGTCTCTGTTTTGGTTAAGCCTTGGGCAAAATGGCAAAGCTTGACTTTCACACCTCCACCCACTCTGTCAGCACTTCCCGTCTGTCTCCTCCCTTGTGGTCAGCTGGCCCAGTCATCCTCCTCCTCCCTGCAGGCTGCCTCTGCTTCTGGGGCTTGGCTTTAACTGATGAAGAACACAGTTTTGAATAAACCACATCTCAAACTCTCTTCCTCTAGTCATACCACAGCATGAGCCTTTCAATGAGTCCTTGGTTGACAGGCCTGTTTCTGGATAATTTGGAAGTGGAAGTTTCCAGTTCCACAAAGTGAAATGGAAGTGAAATGAAACCTTCTTTCTTCACCTTCTGTTCAGTGTTCTGCTGATATTTCATCACTTCCCACAGTGTGATGAAATACCTTTTCTGAAATAAAATGTGAGAGCAAACATACCTTGGTCCAAGGAACTAACATCAAAAAAGACCCTGATCTCTAACTCTCAAAAACCCTAATTTCAAATCTTTTTAGTGTATTTTTTAATGTCAGCATATATAGGGTAATTTTTATTTATTTATTTTTTGCAGCAAAACTATCCCAAGGGAAGGACCTGGTTTTCTTCGGTGGACATTTTGATCAGTGTGGGTCAAATAAGAGATGGAGCCTTTCCAGGGGCATGCTTGAGAAAATAAGAAGTATGCTCTAGAATTAAATAGTGAACACTTGTTTTGCCAAATGAGGCACAGAGGTTGAAAACAAAAGCTGAGAACAATAGACAAGAATTTTGGCAGCTCAATCAGGAAGAGGGGAAGGAGACCATGTTACTAACAGTAAGAAATTTTTTTTTTTTTTTTTAGGGCAAGTGGAGACATTTTCATGGAAGGGAATTTTAATACATTTCCTCCATGTAATAGGCAGTAGAAACCTCTTCTTGTTTCCTTATGTACCTCTAGCAGACTATCCATTTTTCATGAACACATTGGGATATCTTGGTATCTATTTTGTAATGTAAAAATACGAGTTAGATCATGCTACACCTACACTCTGAACTTTCTAGTAGCTCTCCGTTGCATGCAGAGTGCAAGTTGATGGCTTTGCAGTGATCCAGAAGGTCTGACATGAGCTCATCTTCTGGTTCTTCCTGACTTCTCCTCTTTTCTCTCCAGTCCACATCTCACTCTTCTTAGAACACGTGGCCATGTTTCCTTCCTTGTGGCCTTTGCCATTCTTCCCTCTAGAAGGATGGGTCTAGAATATCTACAGGGATCATTTCTCCCCCTGCTGCCAGCCTTTCCTCAAATGCGTCCTTCTCAGCAGCAGAATTTAAAATGGAAAGCTCCCTCCCAACCTTCCAACCATTTATTATGCTCTTTCTTTCACAGCACTTCTCTTGGTGGGTTCAAGAATGTATTTATTCATTTTTTTAGTCTCTGCTCCCAAACATAAGCACCATGAAGATAGGGGTTCATGTCTTTTTCTGGTGACAGAGAGTCAGCATCTAGCACCTACTCACTGAAGAAATGAATGTAGAGAAATGCCCATTAGACTTCCAAGTTGCCCGTAAGAAGTTAGTCATAACCACATTACTTGGACACTACTTGTCATGGGGCTTCTCAGTTCGGTTCAGTCATTCAGTCGTGTCAACTCTTTGTGACCCTATGAACCGCAGCACACCAGGCCTCCCTGTCCATCACCAACTCCCAGAGTCCACCCGAACCTATGTCTATCGAGTCAGTGATGCCATCCAACCATCTCATCCTCTGTTGTCCCCTTCTCCTGCTGCCCTCAATCTTTCCCAGCATCAGGGTCTTTTCCAGTGAGTCAGCTCTTCGCATCAGGTTGCCAAAGTATTGGAATTTCAGCTTCAGCATCAGTCCTTTCAATGAATATTCAGGACTGATTTCCTTTAGGATGGACTGGATGGATCTCCTTGCAGTCCAAGGGTCTCTCAAGAGTCTTTTCCAACACCACAATTTAAAAGCATCAATTCTTTGGTGCTCAACTTTCTTTATAGTCCAACTCTCACATCCATACATGACCACTGGAAAAACTGTAGCCTTGACTAGACCAAGCTTTGTTGACAAAGTAATGTCTCTGCTTTTCAACAGGTTGGTCATAACTTCCAAGGAGGAAGCGTCTTAATTTCATGCTTCTAGTCAGTGGCTAATAAATTAACTAGATGGTAATATGTGAATTGTTCCTCCATAATCCTCCCACCCCAGTTCTAATCTCTTTTGCATCACCCAGTTTCTCTATATTCCGTTTTAGAATGAATTTACTTGGAGCAGTAACATAAAGTCCTCAGTGCAAATGCAAGGCTCCCCTGGCAGGGGTTTATGCTGAACCCATACTCTCTCCCTTTTGTCCCCACAACTCCCACTGACTGCCAGCCCTTCCCTCAAAGGTAGATTCTGCAGCTCCTGCCTCTTCAGCCAAGCACCAGCTTCGGACTTCTCCTTATTTATCTCTTTGAATTCATCTTACATTTGACCTTGACAAAGATTCTTTGCTTGACCTAACTTGAGTCAGTTTCCTGAACCTTCTCCTAGGTCCATTTCTGTGCTTCCTTGGAAAACCAAGTTTTAGCAGAAACATACTGAATCAGTTGAATCAGAACTCCTCACTCTTAATACCTGATTGGTCTCCTCATCTTCCACCAGTGGTGTGTCATTAACCTGGTTGGTCTTCAGCGAGGTTCCTTTTCAGTTGGTTGAGCCCAAATCTCTCCTACCCCTGGCATTTCCTTTTAATAATTTCCCATCCACTGACCTCCACGCTTAGTTCTTGAATGTCAGTCCCCACTTGCCTGTCTGTATTCAGTATTGAGCCCAGTCTCTTTCCCACACTGTAAAATTCCTTTGCAGGGGTTCATGTACCTTCTATGATGTATGCGTGCATGCTCAGTTACTCAGTTGTGTATGACTCTTTGTGACCCCATGGACTATAGCCTGCCAGGCTCTTCTGTTCATGGGATTATCCCAGGAAGAATGTTGGAAGAGGTTTCCATTTCCTCCTGTGGGGAATCTTCCTGAACCAGGGATCAAACCTGCATCTCCCATAGCTCCTGCAATTGCAGGTGGATACTTTCCCGCTGAGCCACCTGGGAAGCCCCACCTACTGGGATGATCCTCAGTAAATTTAGTCTGCCTTTCCAACTGTAACACGTATCATTGAATATTCTTTTTCTTTAACAGCTTCCCTGTCTCTTTTCCAGTAGCTCTACATCCACTGTTTTTCCTTCTGCTCAGGACCTTTGCTTAGAGTCAAAAAGATCAGAAGTTCAGCTGAGGGTCTGCTATTATATGACTGTGTGGTGTTAGACATGTTATTTATGTCTTATGGCTTTCCTGGTCACACAGGGTACAGAATCTGCCTGCGGTGCAGGAGACCTGATTCGATCTGTGGATCTGGAAGATCCCCTGGAGAAGGAAATGGCAACCGATTCCAGTAATCTTGCCTGGAGAATCCCAAGGACAAAGGAGCCTCGTGGGCTACAGTCCATAGGGTCACAAAGGGTTGGACATGACTGACTGACTAACACACACATACACACATATGCATATTATATATACTTATAAACATGTGTGTATTTATACACACATATATATTCTAAACCTCACTTTTCATGTCTGCAAGATGGGCATATAATATCAGTTTTTGTTCCTTGTACATAAGATAGAAATGGAGATTTTAACCTAATGGGCAATCTTGACCTTATGGTGAATAGTGAGATGATACATAAGTAGTGTTCTTAACTGGGTGGCCAATAACTTTTAATATTTTCCCCCTTTCTTCTCCTTCCTTTTACTAGCTTCTGTTGAATCATAAAATCTTTACTTTGAAAGAGATATTAAGGGCATTTGATGTACCTGTTTATCTATAAATCTATTCTTTATCATCTTTGAAAGTCATTATCATGTCTCTGGTTGAAACTTTTGTTTCCTGTCAAAGCAGTCTGTAATCTTTCTGATGTAGATATTGTTAGGGTTTCTTGTGTATTGAGATTGAATTGCTCACCCTAAAACCTCCATTTTTAACCCTAACACCTAATGTTGGGTGTTCTATAGACAAATCTAACGTTTACTTGATGGTAACCTTTTAGAAAGTTGAGAATAGTTACCCTGTCTTTTCCCTGCTTTTAATCATCTGGACTAATTTCCCAGAGTAATATTGATCATTCAAAAAACAGTGTTTTGATTTCTTTCTCATCCCAATAATTTCTCTGGGCAAGCGTATCTTGTGAGGCAGTAGACAAAAGTGGTTGAAGATGGAACTAGTGTTTGAATCTTTTCAGTCTAAGCTCTCCTTTGTTAGCTGAGAACATGGGGCAAATGTCTCTAAATGTTTATATAAAATGGATATTAATGAAAGGTCTTCCATGCACTGGTTGGGGGAATCAAGAGGAGGGTGCCTTCTGTGTGCTTAACACAGTACCTGGTGTGCGGCTGTTGCTCTGGAAATGGGGGTTTGCAGTTGCGTAACTGTTTTGCTGAAAGTTTTCACTTTCATCTCAGGTTCAAAGGATTTGTTAACAAAAGAAGCCACTTGCTATATACACATAAATAATGCAAATATTTATTAGAGAATTATCTAGCTTATTTTCAGTATGCTAACATTAAAAGAAAAAGAGAGATAGAAAGAGCAAAGAATACATCACCAAACTGGATTTTGACCAACATCCAGACTTAAACAGTGCTGGGGAGTCCTGTGTCACAGCGCATAAGGAGTCCCCAGTTGGGAAAGGGTCCTAGCAGCATTTCTGCTCCACAGGTAAGACTTCAGAGATTGCAGTTCAGGGTTCCTGTTTATAATCCCAGGACAGACGCAAACTGATAACATCATCAATCTGTGGCCCAACTGCAAGCCTGGTTTCAGGTTAATGCTGTTTGTTTTATAAACCTTGGAATGTTGCTAAGCCTGGGGCTTGGTTGGCCAGGCCCCCTTCAGGGGCTCAACAATTCAACAAGGTTCCTCCCCCAGCTTATCTAAGGCGCCGCAAGTCTTTCACTCACAGCAGGCAGTCACTTCCCGTCAGAGCAGTGTCCAGGCAGGTTAGAAGCGAGGTCAGAGGCCTGCTCTGCTTTGTCTCTAATGCCTAAACAAGAGTATATTTTTTAAAATTTCCCTAACAGGACCCCAGCCTGCCAGATGGACCCTGATGGGGGTGCGGGGCAGGGCAAGGCTAGATCAATGATGTCCGCTTCGTTCTGGAAACTGTAGTTTTGCCTCTGCAGTCTTAGATAGAATGGGATTTTGCTGGCACCTACATCAGTCAACTCACACTCACTCCATTCAGAATCAATAACACTAAGCATATAAGTAACATGTTCCTAATGAAGCATTACAAATGCCAAGAGAAGAAATAGAGATTCCACTAAAAAGTTGAAAAGACTATATATGAAAAAATTTTACATACAGGGAAATCACATGTTAAGAAAGTAATTTAGAGGTCAGTAAGAGCACATTCATTCATTCACTCACTTTTTCATTGATACTTATTTAGTCACAACTGTATTCCATTCACCAGGATAGGAAAGAATATCTTTCCTCACTTCCCTCACTATTATATTTTTGGTAGTGGTAAGTACGATTCCCCAGGTCAGTAGGTGCCCAATATGCTACTGGAGATCAGTAGAGAAATAACTCCAGAAAGAATGAAGAGACAGAGCCAAAGGAAAAGTAACACCCAGTTGTGGAGGTGACTGGTGATGGAAGTGACGTCTGATGCTGTAAAGAACAATATTGCATAGGAACCTGGAATGTTAGGTCCATGAATCAAGGCAAATTGGATGTGATCAAACAGGAGATGGCAAGAGTGAACACAGACATTTTAGGAATCAGCGAGCTAAAATGGACTAGAATGGGTGAATTTAACTCAGATGACCATTATATCTACCACTGTGGGCAGGAATCCATTAGAAGAAATGGAGTAGCCATCACAGTCAACAAGAGAGTGTGAAATGTAGTCCTTGGATGCAGTCTCAAAAACAACAGAATGATCTCTGTTCATTCCCAAGGCAAACCATTCAATATCACAGTAATCCAAGTCTATGCCCTGACCAGTAGTGCTGAAGAAGCTGAATGGTTCTGTGAAGACCTACAAGACCTTCTAGAACTGACACCCAAAAAGATGTCCTTTTCATTATAGAGGACTGGAATGCAAAAGTAGGAAGTAAAGAAATACCAGGAGTAAAAGGCAAATTTGGCCTTGGAGTACAGAATGAAGCAGGGCAAAGACTAATAGAGTTTCACCAAGAGAACACACTGGTTATAGCAAACACTCTTTTCCAACATGACAAGAGAAGACTCTACACATGGACGTCACCAGATGGTCAACACTGAAGTCAGACTGATTATATTCTTTGTAGCCAAAGATGGAGAGCTCTATACAGTCAGCAAAAACAAGACTGGGAGCTGACTGTGGCTCAGATCATGAACTCCTTATTGCCAAATTCAGACTTAAATTGAAGAAAGTAGGGAAAACCACTAGACCATTCAGGTACGACCTAAATCAAATCCAGTGGAAATGACAAATAGATTCAAGGGATTAGATCTGATAGACAGTGTGCCTGAAAAACTATGGACTGAGGTTTGTGACATTGTATGGGAGGCAGGGATCAAGACCATCCCCAAGAAAAAGAAATGCAAAAAGGCAAAATGGTTGTCTGAGAAGGCCTTACAAATAGCTGAGAAAAGAAGAGAAGGGGAAGGCACATGGAAAACGGAAAGATATACCCATTTCAATGCAGAGTTCCAAAGAATAGCAAGGAGAGATAAGAAAGCTTTCCTCTGTGATCGGTGCAAAGAAATGGAGGAAAACAATAGAATGGGAAAAACTAGAAATCTCTTCAAGAAAATTAGAGATACCAAGGGAATTTCCCATGCAAAGATGGGCAGGATAAAGGACAGAAATGATATGGACCTAACAGAAGCAGAAGATATTAAAAAGAGGTGGCAAGAATACTCACAAGAACTATACAAAAAGATCTTCATGACCCATATAATCATGATGGTGTGATCGTTCACCTAGAGCCAGACATCCCAGAATGCAAAGTCAAGTGTGCCTTAGGAAGCATCACTATAAACAAATATAGTGGAGGTAATGGAATTCCAGTGGAGTTAATTCAAATCCTAAAAATGATGCTGTAAAAGTTCTGTACTCAATATTGCCAGTAAATCTGGAAAACTCAGCAGTGGCTAAAGGCCTGGGAAAGGTCAGTTTTCATTCCAATCCCAAAGAAAGGCAATGCCAAAAATTTTCAAACTACTGCACAATTACACTCAACTCATATGCAAGCAAAATAATGCTCAAAATTCTCCAAGCCAGGCTTCAACATTATGTGAACCAGGCACTTTAGATGTTCAAGCTGAATTTAGAAAAGGCAGAGGAACCAAAAATCAAATTACCAGTATCCACTGGATCATCAAAAAAGCAAGAGAGTTCCAGAAAAAACATCTTCTTCTGCTTTATTGACTATGCCAAAGCCTTTGACTGTGTGGATCACAAAAACTGTGGAAAATTCTTCAAGAGATGGGAACAGCAGACCACTTGACCTGCCTTCTGAGAAATCAGGAGGCAACAGTTAGAACATGGAAAAACAGACTGGTTCCAAATCAGGAAAGGAATACATCAAGGCTGTATATTGTTACCCTGCTTATTTAACTTATTCATAATGCTGCTGCCAAGTTGCTTCAGTCGTGTCCAACTCTGTGCAATCCCATAGATGGCAGCCCACCAGTGTCCTCTGTCCCTGGGATTCTCCAGGCAAGAATACTGGAGTGGGTTGCCATTTCCTTCTCCGTGTATTTAGAGTACATCATGAGAAATATGGGGCTGGATGAAGCACAAGCTGGATTCAAGATTCCTGGGAGAAATATCAATAATCTCAGATATGCAGATGACACCACGCTTATGGCAGAAAGCAAAGAAGAACTAAAGAGCCTATTGATGAAAGTGAAAGAGGAGAGTGAAAAATTGTCTTAAAACTCAGCATTCAGAAAACTAAGATCATGGCATCTAATCCCATCACTTCATGACAAATAGATGGGGAAGCAATGGAAACAATGACAAACTTTATTCTGGGGGCCTTCAAAATTACTGTAGATGGTGACTGCAGCCATGAAATTAAAAGATGCTTACCCCTTGGAAGAAAAGTTATGACCAACCTAGACTGCATATTGAAAATCATTTGCCAACAAATGTCCATCTAGTCAAAGCTATGGTTTTTCCAGTAGTCAAGTATTTGATGTGAGAGCTGGACTATTAAGAAAGCTGAGCACCGAAAAATTGATGCTTTTGAACTGGGTATTGGAGAATATGCTTGAAAGTCCCTTGGATATCAAGGAGATCAAACCAGTCAATCCTAAAGGAAATCAGTCCTTAATATTTACTGGAAGGGCTGATGCTGAAGTTGAAGCTACAATACTTCGGCCACCTGATGCGAAGAGCTGATTCATTTTCAAAAACCCTGATGCTGGGAAAGATTGAAGGTGGGAAGAGAAGGGGACAACGGGTTGAGGTGGTTGGATGGCATCACCGACTCAATGGACATAAGTTTAAGTAAACTCCGGGAGTTGTTGATGGACAGGAAGGCCTGGCATGCTGCAGTCCATCGGGTCACAAAGAGTTGAACATGACTGAGCGATTGAACTGAACTGAACTGAAATACAACCAAAAACTAAATTCAGTTTTTTAAGATGTATTTTCCTCCATAAACTTAGATGAGAGGATAGAATACAGTGTGGCTCTATTTGTTTTAATTTTGATTATGAACTTTAAAAGCATACAACATGAAAGTATGAATAAAGTCTGTATTTTAAAAATAGAAGAAAGATGAGTCTAAAATTTTGAAGTTTCTCAGACTTGCCAATGTCCGTGTTAAATGACCTCTTGACTGGGTCAGTGTTGTTGCCATGCAGGAGCATTACTTCATTTGTTAGAATGAGACTTAGATTAAGCAAGTTTTGACTTGTGGAAGGACATTGGAATACATACTCCATGAAAAATATGTAATTCTCCCAATGTGGTCATCAAACCTATTACTACCTAAAGTGAAAGTGAAGTCGCTCAGTCGTGTCCAAGTCTTTGTGACCCCATGGACTACAGCCTACCAGGTTCTACTGTCCATGGGATTTTCCAGGCAAGAATACTGGAGTGGGTTGCCGTTTCCTTCTCCAGGAGATCTTCTTGACCCAGGGATTGAACCTGGGTCATCTGTATTGTAGGCAGATGCTTTACCATCTGAGCCATTACCTAAAGAGCTTCTAAAATGTGGGATTTCTGACAGTAACAAAATATCCCATAAAGTATCAATAAGACATCAAAAGATGACATAGAATGAAGACATTTAGTCATGATCAGTTGATGGCAAAGCAGTACAGCAATAATGTCAACCTCAAGGCAGCCAAGAGTTGCCAACATGTAGAATGGTGAGAGAGATAACATTTTGCAAACATCCTAAAGACCAGGAAAAATAAATCTGTAGAGAGACTTTCGATTCTGTAACAATGGACCAACTGGAACAACCAAAGGACATTGAGAGATTTGTCTCCACTGTCTGAATACTGACTGTGCTAATCACAGGAAGTACCTAGCTCTTTGATTTAAACTCAGTACTTTGATAATAAACATGATATGTACATGAAGAAAATTTGATTAAAATATAAACTAAATGCACATAATTGTTAAAAGAACTTTGACATGAGAACTGGCAATTTCCCTCCATTGTGATGCCAAGGTGTGATCTCCTGGAGGAGAAAAAACTATTGGATTCCAACTTGGTGAAAGGTTAAACAAGGGAAATCATTGCAAATGAGAAATTTGATTTTTAGAGTAGAAATTTTATATATGCTCTGATAGAGTTCCTGGGTTTTGCCTTCTCTGCCCTTGATATGCAGCATATGGAAACTGCCAGTTTTGTTTTTTGATGTCCAAGGAAAAGGACTCTTAATAGGCATGATTTAGAAAACATGAAGTCTGTGTAACTTCAGTGAAGGATACAAGGCTAGTATGGAGGTCTGTGTTTTCTTTTGTCTTTATTTCAACTTAATATTCAAATGGACAGAATGTAGACAACAAAGAATTTTGTGTAAATTTATCTGTAAGCATGGAGAGTCTGGTCCCAGCTTCCCCCAGCATATACTTTCCCCCAGCAGTGTATTTTAGTGATACAAGTGTGTCCCAAGGAACCAAATTTCTCAGGTATGTATCCCAGCTATAATCTTGGGATAATAATAGTATACCTATCTTACAAGGCTATTGTAAAGTTACATTCATGCATATTTAAAGCTGAGAGTAGTGCCTGACACATATTAAACAATAAATGCAGTCTGTTATTCATCCATCCCCAAATGAAATAGAGCCAGGTCACATCTCTGAAAACATTACCTATCTTGCCTTCCCAGCTTCTCTCTAAAAGTTAAAAGAGGAATAAATTCTGTAATAGAATAGAATCGATTTCAAATAATCAATAGCAAACACTTTTCTGGGTAAAGACGGTAAAACAAACACAGCCAATTAAAACCTTTCCTACCCACACACTCTCGCTTTACCATCCCCAATTCTCAATGAAATAATGAAAATAATAAAGACAAGCATGTTAGAAAATACATTGGTTTTCAGCCCACACCCCCAATTTTATGGGATGTCTAATGACGCCATGAATTGTAGCCCACAGGCTCCTATTTCCCCTCCAAAATAAGAAGGTTAGAGGCTAGTTAGATGCAGTCGACAGAAGAATCAGTGGGATCATCAGCAGGTCCAGGCACCACTCAGTGTAGAAATCTTTCCTCCACCACTGATGAGCAAAGCAACCCAGCCTGAATGGCTGCCTAGAGGAAGACCAGCATTGAAGCAGCAACAGATGGGTCGCTTTCAATGGAATCTGCTAAAACAACGTGGTAAACAACTCCCCTCCAGTTCATTTCCCGCCGTTGCTATCTTTGCTGCCTTTTAGGAATGACAATTATTTCCTATGCTGTTTCTGACAAGACCTGTTCTCCCTTCTTCTATCTTCAACAGAAGTTACTCTCCCTCCCCTTTCAGATCTCATCATCCTTCTGAGACCTCTTGCCTGCTCAGGCCAGCTCTCTTTGTAGTCCACAAGGGAAAGTAGTTGATAAACAGATAAACTGTCTCTTCTGGAGAATGTTGGAACCTGGTAAGTTCAGTTCACTTAAGTTCAGTCGCTCAGTTGTGTCCGACTCTGTGACCCCATGAATGGCAGCACGTCAGGCCTCCCTGTCCATCACCAACTCTGAGTTTACTCAGACTCATGTCCATCGAGTCGATGATGCCATCCAGCCATCTCATCCTCTGTTGACCCTTCTCCTCTTGCCCCCAATCCCTCCCAGCATCAGGGTCTTTTCCAGTGAGTCAACTCTGCATGAGGTGCCCAAAGTATTGGAGTTTCAGCGTTAGCATCATTCCTTCCAAAGAAATCCCAGGGCTGATCTCCTTTAGGATGGACTGTTTGGACTTCCTTGCAGTCCAAGAGACTATCAAGAGTCTTCTCCAACACCACAGTTCAAAAGCGTCAATTCTTTGGTGCTCAGGTTCCTTCTCAGTCCAACTCTCACATCTGTACATGACCACTGGAAAAACCATAGCCTTGACTAGACAGAATTTTTGGCAAAGGACGATCTCTGCTTTTGAATATGCTATCTAGGTTGGTCATAATTTCCTTCCAAGGAGTAAGCGCCTTTTAATTTCATAGCTGCAATCACCATCTGTAGTGATTTTGGAACCTCAAAAAATAGACTTTGACACTGTTTCCCCATCTATTTCCTATGAAGTGATGGGACCAGATGCCATGATCTTCGTTTTCTGAATGTTGAGCTTTAAGCCAAGTTCTTTACTCTCCTCTTTCAGTTTCATCAAGAGGCCTTTTAGTTCCTCTTCACTTTCTGCCATAAGGGTGGTGTCATCTGCATATCTGAGGTTATTGATATTTCTCCTGGCAATCTTGATTCCAGCTTGTGCTGCTTCCAGCTCAGTGTTTCTCATGATGTACTCTGCATATAAGTTAAAGAAGCAGGGTGACAATATACAGCCTTGATATACTCCTTTTCCTATTTGGAACCAGTCTGTTATTCCATGTCCAGTTGCTTCCTGACCTGCATACAGGTTTCTCAAGAGGCAGGTCAGGTGGTCTGATATTCCCGTCTCTTTCAGAATTTTCCACAGTTTATTGTGACCCACACAGTCAAAGGCTTTGGCATAGTCAATAAAGCAGAAATAGATGTTTTCTGGAACTCTCTTGCTTTTTCCATGATCCAGCAGATGTTGGTAATTTGATCTCTGGTTCCTCTGCCTTTTCTAAAACCACTTGAACATCTGGAAGTTCACAGTTCACATACTGCTGAAGCCTGGCTTGGAGAATTTTGAGTATTTCTTTACTAGCGTGTGAGATGAGTGAATTGTGCAGCAGTTTGAGCATTCGTTGGCATTGCCTTTCTTTGGAATTAGAATGAAAACTGACCTTTTCCAGTGCTGTGGCCACTGCTGAGTTTTCCAAATTTGTTGGCATATTGAGTGCAGCACTTTCACAGCATCATCTCTCAGGCTTTGAAATAGCTCAACTGAAATTCCATCACCTCCACTAGCTTTGTTCATAGTGATGCTTTCTAAGGCCCACTTGACTTCGCATTCCAAGATGTCTAGCTCTAGGTGAATGATCACACCATCATGATTATCTGGGTCATGAAGCTGTTTTTTGTACAGTTCTTCTGTGTATTCTTGCTGCCTCTTCTTAATATCTTCTGCTTCTGTTAGGTCCATAGCATTTCTGTCCTTTATCGAGCCCATCTTTGCATAAAATGTTCCCTTGGTATCTCTACTTTTCTTGAAGAGATCTCTAGTCTTTCCCATTCTGTTGTTTTCCTCTGTTTCTTCGCATTGATTGCTGAGGAAGGCTTTCTTCTCTCTCCTTGCTATTCTTTGGAACTCTGCATTCAGATGCTTATAACTTTCCTTTTCTCCTTTTCTTTTCACAGCTATTTGTAAGGCCCCCTAGATGGCCATTTTGCTTTTTGCATTTCTTTTCCATGGGGATGGTCTTGATCCCTGTCTCCTGTACAGTGTCACGAACCTTCATCCATAGTACATCAGGCACTCTGTCTATGAGATCTAGTCCCTTAAATCTATTTCTCACTTCCACTGTATAATCATAAGGGATATGATTTAGGCCATAACTGAATGGTCTAGTGATTTTCCCTACTTTCTTCTGGTAATGGAGCCTTTAAAAGAAAGTACGTTAGCCAATGGAATGAGACTTCTAGTATGCAATGCACTCCCCTACTTTCTAGGTGCTGGAGGTCTAGTGCAGATCCTAACGCTCTAGCTGTAGCTGCACTGATAATTCTAGATTGTTGGGAACCACCATGTTTTTCCTTACTTCTATGTTGATTTTCAGGCTGTTTGTTTTCCTTCTTTTCTACTCACATCTACCTAAGGAATTTTTTTTTCCCAGAATAGATTTCTTCTAGCAGTAGCTCTCCCTATTGTTCTTTCTGATTCAGACCAGAGTTCAAAAATATCTTCAAATAGTCTTTTGAGGAGGAGATGGTGTTGCCGTTACCCCTGGTTTAATATTTTTGTTTGTTTGTCAGTAGCTTGTTAGAGACCCACCTGGTAAAACAGAATCCAGGTGGGTCTCTGACTTTGGCTCTTTGTGAGGAAATTTTTAATAGTATTTGAGTTTGACTACGGGGTGGTGATGCTTAAAATGTGTGACAGAGGTAGCGAGCTTAACTTAACCTGGGTTATTCTTTGTACCAAAATTGATATTCCAGCCATGTACATTTTTTAAAGTTTTATTGATGAGAAGCTGAAATGAGGTTTAGAACAATCTACCACACAACTTGGGGCTTCGGCATATTTAATATCTTAAGCTAAAAGAGTTTGAAACAAAAAATGGTAGAAGCAGGAAGGCCACTCACTGTGATCACCCACCGCTACCCCAAGCCCTTCTTTCTTGAGACCAGTCATGAAGTTCCCATGTGAAGGTTACCCTCCTTGAACCAGGAGGATGGAATATATTCTTGTCACCAGAGACTGGGAGCCTGGGGCTGAGAAGTCTGTACACATAAACCTTGTTGAACTAATCCTTAACTTCTGGTTATCTCTTAGCCACTACTACTGGCCCAAACTCTTTGGTGAACTCTTAACAAATTTATTGCTTCTATATATGAATGACGTAAAAACTTACTGCTCTTGTCACTTCTTCCGGCCTTCATTCTCTTACAAAAGTCCCTGTGTACATGTAAAAATTCATAACAAATGTATGCTCTTCTCCTGTTCATCTGTCTTTTTCACCTTAGTTTTCATATGCAGCCAGGGACCCTTAGAGAGGTGAGGAAAACTTTCCCATCCCCTACAGTTAAAAAGTATGTCCTGTTACAACACAGTTGTTAGAGAAGAAGACATTTTTATCCTTTTAGATTCTTCTGGCTGGTCAAAATATCAAATTGATGCCAGACAGACTAACAGGAGAAAATGAAACATTGCGTAACATGCATGCATGACAGAGAACTAAACAACTTAGGAACTCAACAAAATGAGTGAAGCCTTCACCTTGAATACCATCTTCAGCTAAAGATAGAAGAGGATGTTGGGGATAGGGATTTGAGACTTCACAGCAGAAAAAGGCATTTGACCTGGAGACGGAAAAGCAAATGGCTCACAAACGTTTGCTGGGCCAGGCAGAGCTGCTGGGACAACACACAGTGGACTCTGAGCCCTAGGCCCTGCGAATTTACTCACCACATCGAGCCTGTATGCTTGGCATATGTCTCTAGTGGTAACTCTATTCTGGCAACAGGCCCTCCATCTAAGTTCTTTCAGACAGTGAAGGGGTAGAGAAAAGGAGATTTTTATGAATCTTCTGTTTCTTAAAAATACTTAGTCTAAATTAATCCTCATGTCTAATAAACATACTAGGAGGGGGTGTCATGGCAAACTTGACTCTCCTACACAGTAATACTGCAATCACATAGGTTTTTTTTTTTTTTTTTATTCTTTGAGTAGGAAAATCTCAGTTTAAAAAAAAAAAAGCAGCCAAGAAAATGCACACATGCACACACACACACAGAGAGAGAGAGAGTGAGTAAGTCACAGAACTCAACTTGAAGGTATTTAGGTCTAATAGGATAGCTTTTTGCTCCAACATTCATTTGAACTTGAATATAGCAATAAAATATGCCAAGTCAAAGGGATGCTTTTCCTTCTCTCTCTCTTTTTTAACTAGTCATCTTGGTTTTAAAACATGAGATACAAGTCATCAATTTCACTGTGACTTAGCAGTTTATTTACACAGTTTTACTGCTTTGGACATAACACAGTGGAGTTTCGAGCTTGATGAAATATTGTTATCCACATAACTCATTTTCTGCTGCTTCAACAAGGTGTTTGGATTTGTGGGAACTCCCATTTGAAGTCAAAATCGAATTGAAAATTCATGTGAAGGCTATATAGATAAGGCAAGTCTGAATATCAGGGAAGTGTCAATTAAATTTACTCTCTAGTCTTTGACATAAAAACCTGCTCCCAAGGCCTTGAAAATATCTCTCATTATCATATTGATTCAAGTCAACAAGT
Organism: Nanger dama; assembly: GCA_917880005.1. NCBI lineage: Eukaryota > Metazoa > Chordata > Mammalia > Artiodactyla > Bovidae > Nanger > Nanger dama. The sequence goes on along the minus strand of CAKJTW010000016.1, from coordinate 33,267,130 downwards.
ATAACTCATATCTAAGGTGAACATAAGTTTATTTCTAGATACTTACAATAAATTTCTTTTATATATTGGTCACATTGAGTTTAGTATAAGTTATTAATGCTTACCATAATGATCTATTGATTCTTTATGGGCAGTCCTTACTTATTAAAGATGTTCTTGATTGTACTGAAATTAGCAGCTCCCTATTAATTCATAATTCATCTTTCAGTGGTAGTCATAAAACAAAGGCAGCATCGATCATAAATTAATTTAGAAACAGATACAAAGGTAGAAATAAGATAGCAGCAGCTGTTTTCTCAAAGGAGTACCAAATAACATCACAGCACCAAAAAATATGAATAGAAAAAATTACTCTTCTCCCCTCTAACTGTTTCCTCTTACAAAGAAATGGGAGGCAATTTTCTCTAGAGGATGTGGGGGAAAAGCTCTCTCAAAAATCTGTGAAAACCCAATTCAAGTTCTTTGGAGAATCTTTAGATGGTATTTCAGTGTCAAAAGAGAAATTTTTTTTTCCTTCAGAAAATAGGGCTGAATTAAGGGTGCTCAAAAGGAATTTTTAAAGCTCTCCATTGGCAAATCTTTTGGTAGATCATAGCTTTAAATTAAAAATGTCAACTTCTTACACTTGTAGGAAAGACGGAAAACTGGGCAGGGCTGTTTTCCAATATTTTGCTGAAAATGTACTGATGACCAAATGTACTGTGAAATTTATTCTGCTTTGGAGGTGAAAGTGCTCATTCATTCAAGGCAATAAATGTAGCCAAGTGACCCATATACAAACTATAGAACAAAGATGAACATCACAAAAAGGGGTTCATATTGATGAGCAGAAAAGACAGGGATGAAGAGACACTGCTCATTCTTCTAAGGAACCTATAACCTAGGGCTTGTATTCATTTCAATCCCAAAGAAAGGCAATGTCAATGAATGCTTGAGCTACCACACAATTGCACTCATCTCAAACACTGGTAAAGTAATGCTCAAAATTCTCCAAGCCAGGCTTCAGCGATACGTGAACCATGAACTTCCTGATGTTCAAGCTGGTTTTAGAAAAGGCAGAAGAACCAGAGGTCAAATTGCCAACATTTGCCGGATCATTGAAAAAGCAAGGGAGTTCCAGAAAAGCATCTATTTCTGCTTTATTGACTATGCCAAAGCCTTTGATGGTGTGGATCACAATAAACTGTGGAAAATTCTGAAAGAGATGGGAATACCAGACCACCTGACCTGCCTCTTGAGAAACCTGTATGCAGGTCAGGAAGCAACAGTTAGAACTGGACATGGAACAACAGACTGGTTCCAAATAGGAAAAGGAGTATATCAAGGCTGTATATTGTCACCCTGCTTATTTAACTTATATAGAGAGTACATCATGAGAAATGCTGGGCTGAAGGAAGCACAAGCTGGAATCAAGATTGCCAGGAGAAATATCAATAACCTCAGGTATGCAGATGACACTACCTTTCTGGCAGAAAAGGAAGAACTAAAGAGCCTTTTGATGAAACTGAAAGAGGAGAGTGAAAAAGTTGGCTAAAGCTCAACATTCAGAAAACGAAGATTATGGCATCTGTTCCCATCACTTAATGGGAAATAGATGGGGAAGCAGTGTCAGACTTTATTTTTGGAGGGGCTCCAAAATCACTGCAGATGGTGATTGCAGCTATGAAATTAAAAGACGCTTACTCCTTGGAAGGAAAGTTATCACCAACTTAGACAGCATATTAAAAAGCAGACACATTGCGTTGCCAACAAAGCTCCGTCTAGTCAAGACTATGGTTTTTCCAGTAGTGATGTATGGATGTGAGAGACTATAAAGAAAGCTGGGCACAGATGAGTTGATGCTTTTGAACTGTGCTGTTGGAGAAGACTCTTGAGAGTCCCTGGGACTGCAAGGAGATCCAATCAGTCCATCCTAAAGGAAATCAGTCCTGGGCTTTCATTGGAAGGACTGATGTTGAAGCTGAAAGTCCAATACTTTGACCACCTGATGCGAAGAGCTGACTCATTTGAAAAGACCCTGAGGCTGGGAAAGATTGAGGGCAGGAGGAGAAGGGGACGAAAGAGGATGACATGGTTAGATGGCATCATCGACTCAATGGACATGAATTTGGGTAAACTCCAGGAGTTGGTGATGGACAGGGAAGCCTGGCGTGCTGCTGTTCATGGGTTCACAAAGAGTCAGACACAACTGAGTGACTGAACTGAACTGTGTTCTCAATGGAGGAATTTCAACCCCCAGAGCATCCTGCGTGTGTGCATGCTTAGGTACTCAGCCGTGTCTGACTCTTTGCACCCTCATCAACTATGGCCCACCAGGCTCCTCTATCTGTGGAATTCTCCAGGCAAAAATACCAGAGTGGGTAGACATTCTCTTCTCCAGGGGATCTTCCCAACCCAGGTATTAAACCCGGGTCTCCCACACTACAGGCAAATTCTTTACCATCTGAGCCACCCAGGAAGCCTCCATGAAGGCTCAAAAAGAAAGAAAACAATTCAGTGATTTCTCTTCATCAACTGCACACTTGAAATATTCATATATGAACATAAAGAATGAAAGTGCTTGTAGAGATAGGTGACTGTTACAAGTATCAGGTACAAGAGAAATGAGTGAAATATCTTTATTATCCTGCCATGACTGGAAGTTCTTCAAAGATCAGTTCTTTTGATGCTTATGGACAGATACAATTTTCTATGAGAAATTCCTAATATAAAAATCTACCCCACCCTTTTTTTTGGTGGCTATTTCTGTTTACTCTTTCCAGCATTTTGAAATTGTAGGTTAAATACATGGGCCATGTGTCCATATCCATCCTGAGAAGTTGATAACAATACACATCTTCATGAAGTTTAAAAGTCAGTACCAGTCAGTTGCTAAAAATGTAAATTCATGCTGGCCATAGTCCAAAAATAAGGTTAATGGGAGTATGAGAGCTTCAGGCATGTTGCATCCAGAAAATCAAATCATATTAAGACTCTTTTTGTTGACTGAAAAGACAAATTGGTAATAGACTTATCAGCACTTGATATCAGGCTTTCTTATGTATTATGTGGGAAAGAAATCTCACAAAGGTCTTGGAGAAAGTTTCTTCCTATCCAGTTCTAGGAAAAGTTTCCCAGCTGTATCCAAGTAACCAGTGAATGTTCTGCATCCACTTCTGAGCCAGTCATTGCAGTCAGAGTGCCAGAATTATACTGAATTACAGATTTAAAATGTCTAGTTATAGTCTGATTCTGGCAAGGCTTCTGAGCATGGCCCCCTTTCTGAGATGCTTGTAGTTTGAATAAAGTTCTGGCACTTTGAAAACTAATTGAATTGCTATGGGACTTAATAGGAGAGTAGAATATGTTACCTTTAGAGAAATCATAACTGTTTAAATGCAGTGCTTAGAAGTTTTTTTGAAACGTAGTTTCTACCATTCTTATCCTTTATTGTAGAGAGATAAAACAGTATTTAAAGATGAAAGCAAGAGCACAAAGTAAATGAAAACCTGTTAAGGTCAGTGAACCAAGAAAAGGAAGCAGCAGAATTTCTTTGAATGCTGATCTGCAAAAGGATGTTTGTTTTCGAAGTACAAAGTTCAGTTCAGTCGCTCAGTCCTCTCCCACTCTTTGTGACCCCATGGGCGGCAGCACACCAGGCTTCCCTGTCTTTCACCAACACCTGGAGCTTACTATAACCCATGTCCATTGAGTCAGTGATGCCATCCAAGCATCTCATCCTCTCTCATCCCTTTCTCCTCTTGCCCTCAATCTTTTCCAGCATCACGGCCTTTCCCAATGAGTCAGTTCTTCACATCAGGTGACCAAAGTATTGGAGTTTCAGCTTCAACATCAGTCCTTCCAATGAATATTCAGGGTTGATTTCCTTTAGGACTGACTGGTTTGATCTCCTTGCTGTCCAAGAGATTCTCAAGAGAATTCTCGAACACCACAGATCAAAAGCATCCATTCTTTGGCACTCAGCTTTCTTTATAGTCCAGCTCTCACATCCATACATGACTACTGAAAAAACCATAGCTTTGACTAGATGGACCTTCGTTGGCAAACTAATATCTCTGCTTTTTAATATGCTGTCTAGGTTGGTCATAGCTTTTCTTCCAAGGAGCAAGCCTCTTTTAATTTCATGGCTGCAGCTACCATCTGCAGTGAATTTTGTGTGCCCCCAAAAAAAAAGTCTGTTACTGTTTCCATTGTCTCCCATCTATTTGCTATGAAGTGATGGGACTAGATGCCATGATCTTAGCCACTTTCATCAAGAGGCTCTTCAGTTCTTCATGATGTTCCGACATAAGGGTGTCATTGGCATATCTCATGTTATTGATATTTCTCCCAGCAATCTTGATTCCAGCTTGTGCCTCATCCAGCCCAGCGTTTTGCATGATGTATTCTGCATATAAATTAAATAAGCAGGGTGACAATATACAGCCTTGACGTACTGCTTTTCTTATGTGGAATCAGTCTGATGTTCCATGTCCAGTTCTAACTCTTGCTTTGACCTGCATACAGATTTCTCAGGAGGCAGATCAGGTAGTCTGAAATTCCCATCTCTTTAAGAATTTTCCACAATTTGTTGTGATCCACAGAGTCAAAGCCTTTGGCATTGTCAATGAAGCAGAAATAGGATGTTTTTTTCTGGAACTCTCTTGCTTTTTTCGATGATCCAATGGATGTTGGCAATTTGACAACATCCTGGTTCCTTTGCCTTTTCTAAATCCAGCTTGAACATCTGAGTTCATAGTTCACGTACTGTTGAAGCCTGGCTTAGAGAATTTTGAGCATTACTTTGCTAGCATGTGAGATGAGTGCAATTGTGTGGTAATTTGAGCATCCTTTGGCATTACCTTTCTTTGGGATTGGAATGAAAACTGAACTTTCCAGACCTGTGGCCACTGCTGAGTTTTCAAGATTTGCTGGCATATTGAGTGCAGAACTTTCACAGCATCATCTTTTAGGACTTGAAATAGCTCCACTGGAATTCCATCATCTCCACTAGCTTTGCTTTTTAGTGATGCTTCCTAAGGACCCCTTGGCTTTGCATTCTAGGATGTCTGGCTCTAGGTGAGTGAATACACCATTGTTGTCATCTGGGTCATGAAGATCTTTTTGTGTAGTTCTTCTGTGTATTCTTCTCACCTCTTCTAATATCTTCTGCTTCTGTTAGGTCCATACCATTTCTGTCCTTTATTGAACCCATCTTTGCATGAAAATTTCCCTTGGTATCTCTAATTTTCTGATAGAGATCTCTAGTCTTTCCCATTCTATTGTTTTCCTCTATTTCTTTCCACTGATCACTGAGGAAATCTTTATCTCACCTTGTTATTCTGTGGAACTCTGCTTTCACATAGGTATCTCTTTCATTTTCTCCTTTGCCTTTATTGTCTCTTCTTTTCTCAGCTATTTGTAATGCCTCCTCAGAGAACCATTTTGTCTTTTTGCATTTCTCCGAGCATCTCTGGCGGGTATGGGATTTAATTCTAAACATGATTTCGTCCCTCCTACCGTCTTGCTGGGCTTCTCCTTTGTCCTTAGACACTGGGGGTATCTTTTTTGGTGGAATCCAACATTCTCTAGTGGATGGTTGTTCAGCAGTGAGTTGTAATTTTGGAGTTCTTGCAGGAGAAGATGAATGCATATTCTTCTACTCTGTCATCTTGGAAGGTACCTTGATGTGCAAAACTCAGCCATTAAAAAAACAAAAAAACAAAAAAAACATGCAGTTGCCTCCTCTCGTGTCTAGAAACTTCTCCACCAGCAGTAGCTGAAACATTTATCACTCGTTTCTCAGCCTTTGACCTTTGTTGATTTCCCCAGGCTTCTGCATTCCCTGGACACCCAGATCAGCACAGTCATTCTATTTCCTGTCTGCAGGTCATCCTTTGAGATCTTTCTAGCATTCAAATTGTTCAGACCTCGTTCCTCTGGTTGAATGAAGAAATGGAAAGTTTACCAGATTCAGAGTCACCTCTTGGGGGCTTGAGCAAGACTGTTTTTCTATCTTAGGAATTGAACAAAATAGGCAGCCCTGTGCTCCCAAATGCTCCATTCCCAAGGTGCTCTTGTGTTGCCTTGGATCCTTTCCCAGGACCCTCAGTATGATCCAAAATCCTGTCACTAGAAGGTGAAGACCAGAGCCAGCCATGGACCAGAACTGCACCTGGAGTCCATCCTGCCTGCCCTCCTAGCCCTTAAAAAATTTCCGGAAGTGAAATTGCTGAATCATGTGTAGTTCTATTTTTAACTTCTTGAGGAATTTATATACTGTTTTCTGTAGTGGTTTTACCAATTTACATTCCCACCAACAGTGTAGAAGGGTTCCCTTTTCTCTACATCCTTAAAGACATATGTTATTTCTTGTCTTTTTAGTAATAGCCATGCTAACAGATGTGAGGTCATATCTCACTATGGTTTGATTTCTAGTTCCTTAATGGTTAGTATGTTGAGCTGCTTTTATGTGCCTGTTGGCCAAATATATGCCTTCTTTGGAAAAATGTCTATTCAGATCCTCTGCTTATTTTAAAATTAGATTTTTTTTTTTCTCTGTTGAATTGTATGAGCTCTTTACATATTTGGTGTATTAATCCCTTTGCAGATAAATGATTGACAAAAAAATATTTTCTCCTGTTTTGTAATTTGCCTTTTCATTTTATTGATGGCTTGCTGTATAGAAGCTTTCTAGTTTGATGTAAGCCCCTTACATATTTTTGCTTTTGTTGCCCTTGCTTTTGATATCAAATCCAAAAATTCATCATCAAGAGACATGTCGCAGAGCCTACTATTTTCTTTTCTAGGAGTTCCTGGCTTCAGGTTTTACATTCAAATCTTTAATCCATTTTAAGTTAGTTTTTGTTCCTGGTGTGAGATAATGGTTTGATTTCCTTCTTTCACATGTGGCTGTCTGGTTTAATTAATCTTGAAGGATATTTTATATCCAAATATTTTTTGAACTTCCACAGAAAAGGAGAAAGGATTGTTTATTACATTTTATCAATGAAAGAAACTCGTATCTATGTTCTTATATTTATTCTTCCACCCCTAGTTCCTGAGCAAGTTTTTTCATGTCCCTGGCTTCCTTTTCCCAGCAATGGTTGGGGCTCAGGATGAAATCCCATTGATGGATTGCTACCCTGTGTGGTCTGGCCAATGTTCCTCTTTAAGAAGAGTGAGACGTAAGCTCAGTCTTGGAATATCTTGCAAAGAGGTCAGATTTTTGTGCCAATTCTAGCATTTTCAGTTTAGATTCAGGTCTCATAGCTTTTGCAGTGCTTTCTCTTCCATGTCCTTTCCATTAAAGCAGAGCTGGCTTTTTTTTTTTTTTTTTGATGTACTGAGTCTTTGTTGCTCTGTGGGCTTTTGTCTAGTTGCAGAGAGTAGGGGCTACTCTGTAGTTGCAGTGTGCAGGCTTCTCACTACAGTGGCATCTCTTATTTTGGAGCATGGCCTATAGGGCACGGGGACTTCAGCAGTTGCAGCTCTCAGGCTCTAGAGCACAGGCTCAATAGTTGTGGAGCATGGGCTCATTTGCTCCATGGCCTGTAGGCTCTTCCTGGATCAGGGATCAAACCTGTGTCTCCTGTCCTGGCAGGCAGATCCTTTACCACGGAGCCACCAGGGAAGCCCAAGGCTGGCTTTTGACTGGTCCAACTTTCGCAAGACTTTTCCATTAGAAGTTGGCCCATATCTGTCATTACCATATCTTCCCTAAACCTACTATAATGAGTCAAGGTCTAAAAACTACTGACCCAGCTGATTATAAATACAAATTCAGAAAAACTGAAAAAAAAAAAAAAAAACCTGTTTTCTGATCAAGTTATGCCAACCTATATTCATGTGGCAGATGCTGTGTGTATAAGGATGAGTAAGACCCAAAATGACATCCGCCTGAATGGAACTTAAAATATAAGTTTATATTTATAGTATGTAACTTAAATTCACGGGAGAGTTTATACCAAAAAAAAAAATTCACTTGAATGTAGTCAGTATAACTTTTCTGTTTTCCTAAGGGGAAATAATTATGACAATCTGAAAAATTCTTCAGTAGTGCTGATAAGTCATTCTCTTTTCTTCCTCTATTCCAGAACAAGGTAGTTATACAGAAAATTTGAAATTTCATGAAAAGAGAAATCATTTATTCATCCACAAATAGTTTTTGAATGCCTAAGCTATTCCAGATGCTGTTCTGGGTGCCAGAGACACAATAGTGAATAAAACACTCTATGGTTGAGTGATGGAAGTAATGAATGAATGAATCATGGTGATGAGTGTCATAAAGTAGATAAAGCAGAGAAAGGGGGTCCTGAGGGATGAGGGTGTAACTGTACAGGGTGGATGTAAAAGACCTCTCTGATAGGGTGACATTTAAGCCAAGAACCAAAAAATGTACAAAGAGAGCATGAAGGAAGAAGGGCATTCTGTACAGAGGAACAGAAACAGGGAGCCTGGATGCCTGAAGTGGTAGTGTGTCTGACCTGGTGGTGCTGATTGTAGAATTCCAGGTGATGTCTTTGGACCAGGCAATAGTGGAGGTGGCAGGAAGGGGTTGTATTACACCTGTGTTTTGATGACATTATGTGGGTCAGTTGCATATGTGCTGTGAATGCAAGACAGGAGTAAGAATGACTCCAGATTTGAGACGTAAACAACAGAAAGTATGAATCTGCTGTTTACTGAGATGGAGAAACCACCACATGAAAGTTGTCGGTTTGTTTGTGAGGTTCATTATCATTAAAAAACAACAACATGAAAAAAAATCTTTAAATGGTAGCATCACAATTAGTACTGCCAAACAAAGGAAGAAAGAATCATATCATGCTTCCCATTGTCTCTAACCCATGAATGGCAGGCAGGATTGCAGAGACTATTTCCACCCTTGCTCTCTTTGTAATGTTACTGTGATAAACGTGTAAATGAAGCGACATCTTACTAGAATGACATAGCTAGAAGTAGGAACAAATACAATGAGATGCACTTGATGTTCACTACAATCTCCAACTATCCCTTGTTCGATTATATTTTATATTTACAATGTTATTCATTTGGTAGTCCCTTGACATAAATCCCTCGACAATGTCAAAATTTCTCCAAGGCCTGTGCTTCTGGAAAATCACAGTGGTCAAGAAATTGCTTTGCACTTTTGTGTTATGGGAAATAGCTTACTGCAAAGAACTACCCATCCCCCATGTGATTTAGATAAGACTTTCAGATGCCTTGCTCTTCCCCCTTCTTGTTTACAAGGCCAGAGACAGACCTTCCAAATTCTCATTCTTCGTCTTATTAATGAGTTGATGACTTTTTGCCCCCACTATCCAATCTGGACAAAATACATGCTAACTTGACTTGAGTAAACTAATCAAAACAAGCCTTGGAAAGCAGAACAGCATCTCCTTAATGGTTCCTACTAAAAACAGACTAACCTCAGGGAAGAACATTCCTGATGAACTATCCAAGGTCACCATATCCTTATTCCACCTTACCCAACAACACACACACACACACACACACACACACACACACACACACACACACACACACAGACCCCTAGTTCTTTCTAACCTTGTTTACCCCTTCCAGACTTATCTTTCTACATGCCCTTTGAGATGCTTACAGACCTTACAGTCAGGGTCTTCTCTCTAGAGCAGCAGCTTCCATTCCCCAATTGCAATATGCTCCTTCTGCACCTGGCAATAGTATTTTTGAATCAATTCTCTCCTTATCTAATTGCAGATTCGTTTTCCACTTGACAGCCTTTATTAATCAGTAGCTTATTATTGTCAGTTTATGTGCTTATTCATTTATATTCAACAACTATTTATTCGATCTGTCCTCTGTGTACATTCCTGGGGATAAAACAGCGAACAACAACAACAAACATAGATTCTTTTCTGTTAGAGCTTGCATTCTAGTTTAGGGAGACAGATAAATAAGTGAGACATTTAACAAAGAGAGTCATCGAGTTTGTGCGCTGAATACCTTCTGTTTGTTCCTTTAGATCCACTGTCCACCCACTGTCTGCCCAGTACACTGAAACTGAGCAGAGTAGGTCAATGGGCTCCTTTGCTCACCGACTTCAGCTTAAATATGGGCCACCACCCTACCAGGAGACTGGAGAAAGGGAGGCAAGAGAAGGCAGGTAGTAATTCCCTGGCTACCTCCCAGTAAGTTTGCCTTGGGCTAGCTATGAACCTCCTTTGAAGGTAATTCCCCGCTCAAGATGGCTTGATGAATAGGACTCTTCAGATACCATAATTTCTTCCCTTTCTCCCCACTCATTCAGGTCAATGGGGGTTAACAGCCCAGTTAAGTTCCTGAACTATCTCTTGTCTTCCTCTATACCCACCCACATGTTTAAATAGTCCCCTTGTGAATACACCTTTGTCTAATTATTCTAAAAAAAAAAAAAATAGAGGATGGTACTTCATGCCATAGAGAAAATTAAATCTATCAAGAGAGAGATGGATTGGGAAGATTACATTCTTAAGGAAAGTGATTGGAGATGCATTTAGGTTATTTCTGCATTTCATAGCAGGAAGAAAGTGGAGAGTTTGGGTCTCTAAATTTCAAGTTTATAAATGGTAATTATTAAGGTTTCTGAACAACAGACTGGTTCCAAATAGGAAAAGGAGTACGTCAAGTATGTATATTGTCACCCTGCTTATTTAACTTATATGCAGAGTACATCATGAGAAACGCTGGACTAGAAGAAACACAAGCTGGAATCAAGATTGCCAGGAGAAATATTAATAACCCTTACGGCAAAAAGCAAAGAACTAAAGAGCCTCTTGTTGAAAGTGAAAGAGGAGAGTGAAAAAGTTGTCTTAAAGCTCAACATTCAGAAAACAAAGATCATGGCATCCAGTCCCATCACTTCATGGGAAATAGATGGGGAAACAGTGGAAACAGTGTCAGACTTTATTTTTTTGGCCTCCAAAATCACTGCAGATGGTGATTGCAGTCATGAAATTAAAAGACGCTCATTTCTTGGAAGGAAAGTTATGACCAACTTAGCATACTAAAAAGCAGAGACATTACTTTGTCAACAAAGGTCTGCCTAGACAAGGCTATGGTTTTTCCAGTGGTCATGTATGGATGTGAGAGTTGCACTATAAAGAAAGCTGAGCACCAAAGAATCAATGCTCTTGAACTGTGGTGTTGGAGAAGACACTTGAGAGTCCCTTGGACTGCAAGGAGATCCAACCAATCCATCCTAAAGGAGATCAGTCCTGGGTGTTCATTAGAAGGACTGATGTTGAAGCTGAAACTCCAATACTTTGGCCACCTGACGTGAAGAGCTGACTCATTAGAAAAGACCTTGATGTTAGGAATGATTGCAGGCAGGAGGAAAAGGGGACAACAGAGGATGAGATGATTGGATGGTATCACCAACTCAATGGACATGAGTTTGGGTAAACTCCGGGAGTTGAAGATGGACAGGGAGGCCTGGCATGCTGCGCAGTTCATGGGATTGCAAAGAGTCAGACATGACTGAGCAACTGAACTGAACTGAGCATTAAGTGATGCTCCAGTTGAGTAAGAAAGCGCCCTCACTCTTTGGAAAAATTTATTTAGAATTGACTGCTTTGTTTCAAATCAAGATCGTGGAAGTGAGAGTTAAGATGTTCAGAGTAGAGTTCTTGAGTTTATAGCATTGTTTCCAAGCTGATATAACCAAGAGAGTTTCCCATTCCACATACTTCAGGTGAGTATTTCACTAGCAATAAAAATGGATGTTAATGGGTCATCTCCAACCAGTTTGGGATTTTATCATTCCCAAAGAAAACTGGGTCCTAATGAGGGTTGTATTTTTGAGGCAACCTATGGCCTATGGTGTATCTTCCTAAATTGAGAATAATTCTTTCTTCTCAGGTTGTCACATCTGCAAACATGACCCCTTTGGCCTATGGTAGATGAGGCTTGAGAGTCAGACCCTGGTCCAGAGCTCCTGGAGTGACCTAGCAGCTGGCAAGGTGTGCCCTGAACTACAGAAGTTTTACCAGTGGGCCAGAAGCAGGCCTTTTTGCAGACTTAGAAGGAGTTGATGACAAAGACTTTTAATATTGCTGAGACTATGTTCCTCAGTCTCTAAAAAATGCAGAACAGTCATTGATGAGGCACCACTACCATAAATTTTGCTTGCCCCAGAAAGTCTCCAGGATAACATTTTCTCACAGTGTATTTCTGGCAAAGTTACAGACTGAGGTGTGACCTTTCACCTTAGTAACTCACCGATCCTCTAGGGACGACCCTCAAGGTGGAGAAACCTATCATCATTAACCTAGTTGTCTTAACATTAGTGCTGAATAGATGGAGAAATCATGAGGCTATTGTAAAAATAAATCTGAAAACCAGAATCAGGAGGCATAATTCCAAATCCTGAGATCATCAAAGAATTCCTGAATACAGGGAACATTATCCACTTAGAGCTCATCAAACACCTTCATACCTATACTGAAATTGAGCACTGCCCAAGGGCCAACAAGCTCCAGAGCAAGACATACCACGCAAATTCTCCAGCAACACAAGAACAAGCCCCTGAGCTTCAATACACAGGCAACTCAAAATACTCCAAAACCACTGATGTCTCATAACCCATTACTTCACACGTCACAGCACTCCAGAGAGAGGAAATACAGATCCACCCACCAGAACTCCAACACAAGCCTCCCTGATCAAGAAACTTTGACAAGCCACTGATATAACCCCAATCACAGAGAGGAAACTCTATAATAAAGAGAATTCCACAAATTCCCAGAACAGAAAAGCCACCACAAATGCAGCAATATAACCAGGATGAAGAGAAAGAGGAATACCCAGCAGGTAAAGGAACAGGAGACATGCCCACCAAACCAAAAAAAAAGAGGAAGAGATAGGGAATCTACCTGAGAAAGAATTCCGAATACTGATAGTGAAAATGATCCAAAATCTTGAAATCAAAATGGAATCACAGATAAATAGCCTGGGGTCAAGGATTGAGAACATGCAAGAAAGGTTTAACAAGGACCTAGAAGAAATAAAAAGAGTCAACATATAATGAATAATGCAATAAATGAGATCAGAAACACTCTGGAGGCTACAAATAGTAGAATATCGGAGGCAGAAGATAGGATTAGTGAAATAGAAGATAGAATGGAAGAAATAAATGAATCAGCGAGAGAAAAAGAAAGACGAATTAAAAGAAATGAGGACAACCTCAGAGACCTCCAAGACAATATGAAACGCTCCAACATTCGAATTATAGGAGTCCCAGAAGAAGACGACAAAAGAAAGACCATGAGAAAATACTTGAGGAGATAATAGTTGAAAACTTCCCTAAAATGGGGAAGGAAACAATCACCCAAGTCCAAGAAACCCAGAGAGTGCCAAACAGGATAAACCCAAGGCAGAAACACCCCAAGACATATTTTAATCAAACTAACAAAGACCAAACACAAAGAACAATTATTAAAAGCAGCAAGGGAAAAACAACAAATAACACACAAGGGGATCCCCATAAGACTAACTGCAGATCTTTCAATAGAAACTCTTCAGGCCAGGAGGGAATGGCAAGACATACTTAAAGTGATGAAAGATAATAACCTTCAGCCAAGACTACTGTACCCAGCAAGGATCTCATTCAAATATGAAGGAGAAATCAAAAGCTTTCCAGACAAGCAAAAGCTGAGAGAATTCAGCACCACCAAACCAGCTCTCCAACAAATACTAAAGGATAGACTTTAGACAGGAAACACAAAAAGGACGTATAAACCCGAACCCAAAACAATAAAGTAAATGGCAACAGGAGCATACTTATCAATAATTACCTTAAATGTAAATGGATTGAATGCCCCAACCAAAAGGCAAAGACTGGCTGAATGGATACAAAAACAAGATCCCTATATATGCTGCCTACAAGAGACCCACCTCAAAACAACGGACATATACAGACTAAAAGTGAAGGGCTGGAAAAAGATATTCCATGCAAATAAAGACCAAAAGAAAGCAGGAGTAGCAATACTCATATCCGATAAAATAGACTTTAAAACAAAGGCTGTGAAAAGGGACAAAGAAGGCCACTACATAATGATTAAAGGATCAATCCAAGAAGAAGATATAACAATTATAAATATATATGCACCCAACATAGGAGCACCGCAATATGTAAGATAAATGCTAACAAGCATGAAAGGGGAAATTAACAATAACACAATAATAGTGGGAGACTTTAATACCCCACTCACACCTATGGACAGATCAACTAAGCAGAAAATTAACAAAGGAACGCAAACATTAAGCGATACAATTGACCAGTTAGACCTAATTGATATCTATAGGACATTTCACCCCAAAACAATGAATTTCACCTTTTACTCAAGTGCACACGGAACCTTTTCCAGGATAGATCGCATCCTGTGTCATAAATCTAACCTTGATAAATTCAAAAAAATCGAAATTATTCCAAGCATCTTCTCTGACCATAATGCACTAAGGTTAGATCTCAATTATAGGAGAAAAACTATTAAAAATTCCAACATTTGGAGGCTGAACAACACCCTTCTGAATAATCAACAAATCACAGAAGAAATCAAAAAGAAATCAAAATATGCATCGAAACGAATGAAAATGAAAACACAACTACACAGAACCTTTGGGACACTATAAAAGCAGTGCTAAGAGGAAAGTTCATAGCAATACAGGCATACCTCAAGAAACAAGAAAAAAGTCAAATAAATAACTAACCTAACTCTACACCTAAAGCAACTAGAAAAGGAAGAAATAGAGAACCCCAGAGTTAGTAGAAGGAAAGAAATCCTAAAAATTAGGGCAGAAATAAATGCAAAAGAAACAAAAGAGACCATAGCAAAAATCAACAAAGCAAAGAGCTGGTTCTTTGAAAGGATAAATAAAATTGACAAACCATTAGCCAGACTCATCAAGAAACAAAGAGAAAAAAATCAAATCAACAAAATTAGAAATGAAAATGGAGAGATCACGACAGACAACTCAGAAATACAAAGAATCATAAGAGACTACTATCAGCAATTATATGCCAATAAAATGGACAACTTGGAAGAAATGGACAAATTCTTAGAAAAGTACAACTTTCCAAAACTGAACCAGGAAGAAATAGAAAATCTTAACAGACCCATCACAAGCATGGAAGTTGAAACTGTAATCAGAAATCTTCCAGCAAACAAAAGCCCAGGTCCAGATGGCTTCACAGCTGAATTCTACCAAAAATTCCGAGAAGAGCTAACACCTATCTTACTGAAGCTATTCCAGAAAATTGCAGAGGAAGGTAAACTTCCAAACTCATTCTATGAGGCCACCATCACCCTAATACCAAAACCTGACAAAGACACCACAAAAAAAGAAAACTACAGGCCAATATCACTGATGAACATAGATGCAAAAATCCTCAACAAAATCCTAGCAATCAGAATCCAGCAACACATTAAAAAGATCACACACCATGACCAAGTGGGCTTTATCCCAAGGATGCAAGGATTCTTCAATATCCGCAAGTCAATCAATGTAATTCACCACATTAACAAACTGAGAAATAAGAATCATATGATTATCTCAATAGATGCAGAAAAAGCCTTTGACAAACTTCAACATCCATTTATGATAAAAATTCTCCAGAAAGCAGGAATAGAAGGAACGTACCTCAACATAATAAAAGCTATATATGACAAACCCACAGTTAACATTATCCTCAATGGCGAAAAATTGAAACCATTTCCCCTAAAGTCAGGAACAAGACAAGGGTGTCCACTTTCACCACTACTCTTCAACATCGTACTGGAAGTTTTGGCCACAGCAATCAGAGCAGAAAAAAAAATACAAGGAATCCAAATTGGAAAAGAAGAAGTAAAACTCTCACTGTTTGCAGATGACATGATCCTCTACATAGAAAATCCTAAAGACTCGACCAGAAAACTACAAGAGCTAATCAATCAATATAGTAAAGTTGCAGGATATAAAATCAACACTCAGAAATCCCTTGCATTCCTATACACTAATAATGAGAAAGTAGAAAAAGAAGTTAAGGAAACAATTCCATTCACCATTGCAACGAAAAGAATAAAATACTTAGGAATATTCCTACCTAAAGAAACTAAAGACCTATATATCGAAAACTATAAAACACTGATGAAAGAAATCAAAGAGGACACTAATAGATGGAGAAATATACCATGCTCATGGGTCGGAAGAGTCAATATAGTGAAAATGAATATACTACCTAAAGCAATCTACAGATTCAATGCAATTTCCATCAAGCTACCAGCAGTATTTTTCACAGAACTAGATCAAATAATCTCAAGATTTGTATGGAAATACAAAAAACCTCAAATAGCCAAAGCAATCTTGAGAAAGAAGAATGGAACTGGAGGAATCAACTTCCCTGACTTCAGGCTCTACTACAAAGCCACAGTCATTAAGACAGTATGGTACTGGCACAAAGACAGAAATATAGATCAATGGAACAAAATAGAAAGCCCTGAGATAAACCCACACACCTATGGACACCTTATCTTTGACAAAGGAGGCAAGAATATACAATGGAGTAAAGACAGTCTCTTTAACAGGTGGTGCTGGGAAAACTGGTCAACCACTTGTAAAAGAATGAAACTAGACCCCTTTCTAACACCATACACAAAAATAAACTCAAAATGGATTAAAGATCTAAATGTAAGACCAGAAACTATAAAACTCCTAGAGGAGAACATAGGCAAAACACTCTCCGACATAAATCACAGCAGGATCCTCTATGATCCAACTCCCAGTATACTGGAAATAAAAGCAAAGATAAACAAATGGGATCTAATTAAAATTAAAAGCTTCTGCACAACAAAGGAAACTAGAAGCAAGGTGAAAAGACAGCCTTCTGAATGGGAGAAAACAATAGCAAATGAAACAACTGACAAACAACTAATCTCAAAGATATATAGGCAACGTATGCAGCTCAACTCCAGAAAAATAAATGAACCAATCAAAAAATGGGCCAAAGAACTAAATAGGCATTTCTCCAAAGAAGACATACAGATGGCTAACAAACACATGAAAAGATGTTCAACATCACTCATCATCAGAGAAATGCAAATCAAGACCACAATGAGGTACCATTTCACACCAGTCAGAATGGCTGCGATCCAAAGTCTACAAGCAATAAATGCTGGAGAGGATGTGGAGAAAAGGGAACCCTCTTACACTGCTGGTGGGAATGCAAACTAGTACAGCCAGTATGGAAAACAGTGTGGAGATTCCTTAAAAAATTGCAAATAGAACTGCCTTATGACCCAGCAATCCCACTGCTGGGCATACACACCGAGGAAACCAGAATTGAAAGATACACATGTACCCCAATGTTCATTGCAGCGCTGTTTATAATAGCCAGGACATGGAAGCAACCTAGATGTCCATCAGCAGATGATTGGATAAGAAAGCTGTGGTACATATACACAATGGAATACTACTCAGCCCTTAAAAAGAATAAATTTGACTCAGTCCTAATGAGATGGATGAAATTGGAACCGATTATACAGAGTGAAGTAAGCCAGAAAGAAAAACACCAATACAGTATACTGACACATATATATGGAATTTAGAAGACAGTGGTGATGACCCTATATGTGAGACAGCAAAGAGACACAGAGGTATAGAGTGGACTTTTGTACTCTGAGGGAGAGGGAAAGGGTCGGAGGGTTTGGGAGAATGGCAATGAAACATGTATATTTTCTTGTAAGAAACGAAGCGCCAATCTATGTTCAATGTAGGATGCAGGATGCATGGGGCTGATGCACAGGATGACTCAAGTAGAGGATGTGGGGTGGGAGGGGGGAGGGGGCTTCGGCATTGGGAGATTGTGTTCACCTATGGCTGATTCATGTCAATGTATGGCAAAACAAATACAGTATTGTAATTAAAAAAATAAATAAATTTAATAATAATAAAAAAAGAAAACTGGGTCCTAGTCTATTACCAACAGACCCAAAATAAAAATTAGTTGATGTTTTAGGAAGTCATCTATTCTAGCATTTTCTTGAGTCACTTATTTGAAGTGAAGTGTTTTTGCAGGGTTTTGACAGTGTTTTGTAGCATTGTAACTTACTTAAGTAAAACACTCTCCTTTAAATGCTCTGTGTTACACATCTGTCAGATTTTGAGACAGTTTAAATGTTTTAAAAAATGACACTGTGACTCAGTGCAGGTTGAAAGCTTTTTGTTTTATGAAAGCAAAACGGATGAAAATTTGAAGGCCCAGAGGCCATATTTATAACTTCATTAAGGTTATTTATAATTAGTACTTGGTATTTTCTCAAAAGACCCATAAGTCTATAACAGACAGTGTAAGTCAAATGAAGATGTAAAGATTGAGTATGTCCAAGGGTCCCCAAACTGAGACAATAAATCCCAAGGTAACATTAACCATTCTATATTTCTTTTATAAAGCCCAAGAAAATAGCCTGGGTAGAGCCTAGGTATTTTTTTCCATTATATCTGGCCCAACACTTTCCATCAGTGTCTAATAAATTTCTCATAACTGGCTGTAAAAATCACACTGCAAGGCTTTCAACTGGGTAGCACTCAGAACAAAATGGATAAATTTGAAAGCTTATATCAATTCTAGTAGGTTGCTCCTCTTTGGTACAGATGCTCAGAGATGTAGCTACTCCAACTCCCAACACTTTTAAGGTAGCTATTTGATATTTAAACTCATTCTGCCATTATATCCCAGATCACCCAAGAAGCAATAATACAAGGTAATCACTAAGTTTTTACATTTTACCCATTACCCCCATTTTACTATTACCCCCATAATAGTAAATTATGCAAACTGCTGAAATAGTTCAATTTTGTTTAAGTTGTCAATAAATGACAAATTTGTTTATAATGCTTGACACTAAACTGAAGCATTGTAGGGTAACTCCTGCCTCTTGGAATAGTGTAGCCATTATGTATAATTACTTAAGCTTATCCTGGTATTCTAGCTATTAATAATTGGGAGCAAGGTGGAAATAATACTTTTACTTTAAAAAGCTAGTTTGGAGATGCTTTTGGAATTTTCTATTTTGTTCTTATAGAAATCAAACACTGGGAACTTCTCATTTCCTCTTCTACTGTCTTCCTGTATTTAGAAAGTGAAAGTGAAGTCGCTCAGTCATGTCTGACTCTTTGCTACCCCCATGGACAGTAGCCTACCAGGTCCCTCTGTCCATGGGATTTTCCAGACAAGAATACTGGAGTGGGTTGCCATTTCCTTCTCTAGGAGATCTTCCCAACCTAGGGAATGAACCCAGGTCTCCCATACTATAAGCAGACACTTTACCATCTGAGCCACCATATTTAGAAAGACACACAAATCATCAAATTGTTCATCTTCACTCACCATTGTCTGAATCTGTATGGTTACGTAAAGCAGATGTTGGTAGGTTGATGGCTGAGAAGATGAGCAGATTTTAATTGGCTAATTTGATTCAGCCTTCAGAAGACTTTTAAGAAATTCTAAAATACAATATAATTTCTAGTATATCAATTATCTAGACAGTCAATTCGATTATCTTCTGAGCAATTGACCAATTGAACAGTTATCAACCTGGGAAATAGAGCTTCAAGTGGTCAAGTATTGACTGTGCAACGATGGGCTTTATTAGAGTAGAACTTGAAATTAAAAATGGACTGAATCATTCATCGATTGATGGAGTGCATGGAAGCCCGTGCCATTCACATGACTTCCTAAAGGGTGGGGGTGTTTAAGAGAGAGTAGTATCTCCTACTACTTCTTCCCTGGTGGCTCAGTGCTAAAGAATCCACTTCGAATGCAGGAGACTTGGGT
The DNA here is from genome assembly GCA_917880005.1 of Nanger dama. Classification (NCBI taxonomy): domain Eukaryota; kingdom Metazoa; phylum Chordata; class Mammalia; order Artiodactyla; family Bovidae; genus Nanger; species Nanger dama. The sequence goes on along the minus strand of CAKJTW010000016.1, from coordinate 33,247,320 downwards.
TCAGTCCCTGGGTAGAGAGATCCCCTGGAGAAGGAAGTGGCAACCCACTCCAGTATTCTTGCCTAGAAAATCTCATGACAGAAAAGCTTGGCAGGCTATAGTCCATGGGATCATAAAAAGTCAGACACAACTCAGCAACTAAACAATAACAACGAAAGTATCACTTTTCATTCACTCATGCTAGTGATTATTACAGTTTCAAGACGTGATGTGTGATGCAAGACTGGAGCACAGTTGGTTGCACCTAAAGTAAACCACTTTTCTCTGAGTATTTTTCAAAGAGAATGAATGGTACTAAAAGCAGATGCCTGCAAAATCCCACCTGTTTTTGCTAATTGCAGCAATTTTCTGCGGTTTCTCACTGGAATGGCTGTTTGCTTTGCCGATACAATCAGTTTGCCAATGGAAAATCTGCCATAACAGATTAAATTCCCAGCAGCACAAACATTTCTGTGTTCATTCATTCAACAGCAATTATTGAGGATCCATTATGTAAAAACAGTGTGGTAGGTACTGGGGACAAAAACATAAATAAGACTCGATCCTAAAAGAACTTCTCTGTCTGCATGCTTAGTCGTTCAGTCATATCCAACTCTTTTGCAACCCCATGGACTGTAGCCCACCAGGCTCCTCTGCCCATGGGATTTCCTAAGGCAAGAATACTAGAGAGCATAGCCATTCCCTTCTCCAGCGGATCTTCCTCGCAACAGGGATTGAACCCAGATCTCCTGCATTGCAGATGGATTCTTTACCACACATGTAAATAAGTGAACGTGTACAACTGACTGTAATATTGCTCTAGTGTACTTGCTCAGAGTGTAATAATTGCTATTATAACATAAAGTCTGGATGAATGGGAGCTAGCTACAGGTTCACCCAGGGAATCTTGGTTAAGGAGGACTTCTCGGGAGAAGTGGCATCTAAGCTGACTGATAACAGGAAAATAAGTAGGAGTCAGTCAGGTAGAAGTGGGAGTATAGAAACGAGTGTTTTCCACCCAGGATGGCCACCATGTGCCAAGTTCCTTACCTGAGAGAGAGCATAGAGTTGTGTCAGAAAAATTGCCCACCATGTCACGATCATGGAGTTTGGGGCTGGAGAGTCCCTGGGGCCACATGACAAACAGCATCATCAGACATAAAAAGCACACATGAATTTTATGCAGAGTTTAATCAAGGACTGTTCAAAGTTTGTATGCAAAACGTTGGAACCACAGAAACTTTAACGGTGGGGATGAGAAAAGAAATTTATTAGGAAAACTTGCAAAAGAGAAAGCCCTTCAACTTTTATTTTAATCAGATGCCTGTTTACTAGCATAATAAAATACAGCCAGCTGAGGCTCAGAGCTTATCGTATGGCTATTCCACATTTTCCAATAGTGTGAAAACAGTTATTGTGACTAATTATAGTACGTACTTGAATGCAGTCATGCCCCATATCGCATGAAGAGTTCTCTCTCTCTTCTGCATACTCAAAGAGACAGCCAAATAACAGCTTTGTGTATATAATTTCTTCCCCATATTTAAATTTTAAAATAAGTGAGTGAAATTGCAGTAGCAGAGTTCTTCTCTCTTCTGCCATGGGAATGAATTTTGTGTTTAAAATTTTTAGCCAAAAATGTGATAGTGAATAATTACAGTAAGCTTGACCTTACGGTGTACATCTGGTTCTTTCCATGATTGCTTTAATTATGGAGTAAAATCCTGAGGAAACAGAAAAAAAATTATTGAAACAGATTATATCATGACATTCTGTGAGCTTCTGAGGTCTTGTTAAGTTATTATTATTATTCTTTTGTTCATGCTTACACACTCAGATCTTTCAGTGCTGAGTCTGTTGCAGCAAATTCAGGATATTCAAGACACAGGTTCTACCTCACTTTAACAAAGTTCCCAAGACATCACTTTGATGCCTTTTGTTAAAAATGTGACTTGTTAAAGCATAAATCCTCTTAGTCCTATCTCAGAATAGGGCCTCATCAAAAATACTTAGTCCAACAGCTAAAGTAATTTTAAAAGAATCCATTCCTTAATAGATAATATAAAGAAGGACTGACAAATTTGAGCGCAGGGTAAGTATGAAATGACCCAACATTTGGGACATCCTTACATTAAAAATAACTTGTTGTTTGAAAATCACATTTAACTGAACATCAGTATTAGGAAAAACCCAGTTTTCCCTCCTGTGTCTACTTAATGCTTATTACAGAACACTTAACTTCTGATCTTTGTGGTCACCAAATGGGAGGAAATGATTTCCCCCACCAAGCAATTTTCATGATACTGACTGAACGTTCTTCACTTCAGCTCTGTTGTGACACTGCCAGCTTGCAGATAGCATCAGACCCTGCTGGTTACGGGCTCAGTTGTATGAGACCCCTCCTACCCGACTTGAGGTGACAGTTGCAATTCTGGGTTGTCACTTGTGCTCTGTTAACCTCAGGGTGCCACGACTTCCTCCTTTGCTTGAGATTCTTGCAGAACTCAGAGACACACTAATGTTTACCAGTTTATTAAAGGATGTGAGAAGGGCGCAGATGAACAGCCAGATGAAGAAATACGCAGGCAATGGTGTGGGAGGGTCATGAGCATAAGAGCTTCTGTCTCCGTGAAACTGGGAGGTGTTACCCTCTCAGACTGTGTTCACCTATATGGGATTTCTCTGAACCTTGTACTGTGGGCATTTTATGGAGACTTCCTCATGTGGGCATGATCAACTATTAAGCCTGTTTCCAACTCCTCTCCCCTCTCTGGAGAATGGGTGAAAACTCTAAGCTTGTAGTCATGGTTTTATGTCTCTGGTGACCAGTTTGCATCTCGGGGCCATCCAGAAGCCCACCCAGAGTTGCCTCATTAGAACAAAAGTCGTTCCTAGTGCTGTTATCACTTGGGAATCTACAGGATTTGGGGGAGCCTTTTGTTAAGGGTGGGGTCAAAGACCTCATATCAGAAAAAGAGAAAATATCCATTCCAGGGGGTGAACTCCTTTTCTGTTATGCAGCAACCTCCCTTGTATTTTTTGATAACCATACAAAAAAGGAATCTAGGACTATTTTCCATGGAGAATCTAATATCTCCTTTTCTCTTATACTCAGTTCTGTCACATGTGCTAGATAGTTTTTCAGAATTTCCCCCATCCCTAGACTATTTAGTCCTTTCTAGATCTTTCCATTGCTGCCTCTCAGTCCACTCCTGTATGCTATAGGTTGACCTAGCTTTTCTCTAGTGGAATGAGATATTTGCTCTTTAGAAAGGAGAAGAAGGGAGAAGATAGTTGTGCTAATTATGAGACTCTCAGAGGAGGAAAGGAGAGGGTGGAAAGACTGTGAATATTCCCCAATTAATTTGTGTCCCATTGCATACACAGAAACTCTAATACTTGTCAGTGGGACTAGATTTTTCATTTCTAAGATATCAACATCTTTTGTACAAACGTCAGTGAAATTTAAAAGTAAAATAAGTTTTGTCAAAATGAGAAACTAGTTCTATGATTGTTAGACAGCTAAATTAGGTCTTTGGGCTTAGATTGTTTCCCAGTCTGCTTTAGATTTTATCACATTGTTTTTACTTTCACTTCATATGTTATTCTAAATCTTAGTGCAGCTCCTTTAGAAATCAAAGCTAAGCTTTGAAATTACAGTTAATTATGTTTCTAATTGTCAAACAAAAGAATTCACCTACAAATTAAAACAGAAGAAAAATGTGATCACTCAATAATACTCAGAGTTGAGAATTACAATATTCATTAAAATATTGAAAAGAAGCGTAGCTATCATAATGCTAAATTTGGTTCTTGAGAAAAACTCAATAATACTGTCTCTCTAATTCTTTGTGAATTAAAAAGGGGCTTTGACAGCTGATTGTGTTTATAATTCATAAAAAATTTCAGGTTTATTGTTAGAAAATTAGAATACTGTGAGCAATGATGGCAAAGCCAGATGTTTACCATATAATTACCATTCTCCTAGTAAATTTGTGGTTAGAAAATTAGACAAAGAAACTCTCAAAAAATTATATGTGTCAAAAACCTCTGTCCAAAGAGGAAATAATAGCAGCATTTCACAGTAATCATTATAATTTTAAAAAGACAAAGATCTTTGACCTCTTGTAATCATAATGAAGAAGGTTTTATTAGTAGTTTGGGGGACATTTTGGAAGAAGACAGGTTAATTGATGGGTATAAAAGATATCAAAGGATAGAGGTCAGTGCTCTAAGATTTAAAACATCTGTCTCAAAATATACGTTGATTTCCCTGTAGACTCCTCCTTTAGATGTTCCAGCTGCGCTGTCCATTCAATTACCACAAGCAAGGGAGATTTTTCTTCATATTCTTGGATTATTAACATGGTGCCTCAGCTTAAACCTCTCCCCACCCAACTTTGACTCTACTAAAAGATGAATTTGTCTAAATGATTGCTTTCCTGGTATGTAATAATGAACTTTATATTGTACTTCCTTGCTTCCATGTGTACACCTCATCCTCTCTCTACTGATGTGGAACTTATCCCTTCTGCAGGAGTGCCAGCAAGTCTCCACAGAAACCACTGACAAGCAGAGCTTTGGACTAAGAGTTAGAAAGCCTAGTCCTAATCTTTCTTGCTGTATGAACTTGAGTAACTCATTGTCTTTCTGCCTCACTTTCTTTATCTATAAAACAGTCATAACTCCAATATCACAAAATAATTGTGAGGAACAGCAAATGAAAGAGTTTTAACATCAATAAATATTCCAGTCAAGATTATTATTTAATGATTTTAGATCCTTTTAGAAAAGCTTTCTATGGCGCCCCATTACTTCCTAGACCCACCAGGTTCTGATTCTGTATCATGAAATTTTGAACCTCCTGATTATCTGGCCCAGTCTATGTATGACTGAAGCTTTTAAATCATCGTTGATAATTACCAAGTGCATACTACATGGCAGACACTATGACAAATTCTTTGTACCCATTTTCACATTTTGACATCACAACCATATTATTAAAAAGTGCTGTTTTCATAGTGTCTTTTTATAGATGAGGAAATGAGGCTCACAGAGGATAGATAACTCACCCTATATGAAATGGCTGGAACTAGGCAGTCCAGCATCAGAATGTGATATTTTAACCACTGAGAAATACTGCACAAAGAAATTTCTCTTCGGGCTGGGCTAATTGTTGTCCCTGAATAGACTATATATATTTCTGTACCTTTTGTTTACTCCTCAAAGCCTATCCTGTTCTCTTTCTCTTTACATCTCCAAGTTATATTATTATGATTTTGTGTATTTTCCATTTCCTGCTTTATAAGTACACTCAAATCTAAACTCCCTTGTATTCACTGAGCACTTTTGTATTGTACTGACCAGAAACATACTGGATTGATTTAGCTTGTATGTTCTCTGATCCATTCATATGTTTGAAAACTGATAAGCTACATCTTCCCCAGGAGGGAGGCCATTCTTCTCCCTCTTTTGCACATCCTAATATACACTGAAAAAAACAAAACAAAACAAAACAAAAAAACAATGGACTATAGACAGCATGCAAATACATAGAAAGAATACTAGTTGAATTCTGTAATAGTCTTGAGACTTGCAGGCTTACATTGTTCTGGAGGCTGTCTATGCAAGTCCTGTCTCTTCAGAAGCAACTCTTCTGTTAATAAGTCCTGGTTATGCCAAATACTCCCTCATCTTCTTAAGCCACCATTCTGCTGGTTTGCACTGTTTCTTCCACTAGTAATGACTAACAGAGCTATAGTATATCACCTCAACAAGGTTATTAGCTTTGATGCAGTTGAGATGCAGAACATTTCCTTTGCCAAAGGATTTACAGTATAGGTCCTCAATTTAAGGCCCGATATGGTAGTGTTTTCATATCAAGAATAGAGAGGTCCTCCAGTGACCTGATCATAAGTCCTCTCCCTCTTCTGCCCTAGCAGATAAGGACCCTTAGCTAAAGAACACTCCTTACTATGGAGGCAAGCCCCGTTCCTGCTTAGCCCTGAGCAGTGAGCTTTGGTTCCCTGGCACTCGTGGATTTAAGTAAGCCAATCACATCTGTACACTGGAACCAAGGGTCATCCAAAACTCTCGATACCACAAAAGCCTCCTTTGGTTGTTCACTCCGTTTTCCAGTGCAACCCCTGTGTGGTCGAGTGTGGTGCAGTTTTCCTTCTCTGGGCTCTGACTGCAGGAGACTGATAAGCTTCATTTGATCTCACTTGTCCAGGATTGGATGTTAGGTGTTTGGCCATCCCTATAACCCCAGGGCAGTAATCTGTCCTTCACTAATGGGGTAAAGAGGAAGTGATTAAAATAGAATTCCTCATGTAGACTTTTGTAACAATACTGCTTTCCTCTTAAGCCCATTTGCTTCTTAATCTCTGGTGGCCACAAGTCTGTTCTTCATTTATATATATATATATATATATATTTTTTTTTTTCATTTTGAGAATTTTAAATGGAATTATACAATGTATAATTTGTTTGGATTGGCTTTTTTCACTTAGCATAATTCTCTGCAAATTTATCCAGGTTGCTGCATTCATCAATATTTCATTCCTTTTTACTGCTGAGTAACATTTCAGGATATAGGTCTATCAGTGTGTTTGTTTAACCATTCATTATTGGAAGACTTCTGGATTTTTTCCAGTTTGGGGCTTTTATGAACAAAGCGGCTGTAAACATTCATGTACAGCATTTGTATAAATTTAAGTTTTCATTTTCCTGGGATAAATACTGAAGAGTGCAATTACTGAGTCATAGTGTAGTTGCTTGCTTAGTTTTTTAAGAAGCAAGTAAACAGTTTTCCATAGTGGCTGCACTACTTTGCATGGTCTTTAGCAATTTATCAGTTACTCGGTTCTTCCTCATCCTCACCAGCCTTTGCTGTCCTCACTACTGGTTAGCCTTTCTCATAGGACTACAGTGATGTCATTGTGGTTTTAATTTTCCTTTCCCTAGTAGCTAATAGTATTGAACATCTTTCCAATGTTAGGTGTTTATCTGCCATTTCTGTGTCCTCTTTGGTGAAATACCTTTCCATATATTTCATCCATTTTTGAATTTTGTGTGTTATTTTACTGTTGGGTTTTAAGAGTTTGTTTGTTTGTTTTAATAAATTTTAGTTACTAACCCATGACAAGATATGTGGTTTGCTAATATTTTCCCCCATTCTGTACATCAAATAATTTTTGAGTCACCTTTTAAAATTTCTGGAGTCAGTTGTAAAAATCTTCTGTATCTAGTAGATTAAAAAGTGCTGCCTTCAATTTTTGTGTGTGTGTGTGGGGAGGATGTTAATTTAGTGCCATTGTCTTTAAGTATAAATTTTAAGATAGCCTTATATTTATTTAAAAAGAACATGCTGTATCTTCGATAGGACTTTCATTGTTGTATATAAATTGGGGAAAATTGACATCTTTGTTATGTTGAATCTTCTGATCTAAGAAATGTAATATCTCAGTTTATCTAAATCTGTGATTTCCTTCATTAGTGTTATAGTTTTCAGCATATAAGTTTTATTAGATTTACACCTAAGCATTCTGTTTCTTTGAGCCATTGTAAATGATATTACACTTTTAAAAATATGGTTCCCAAGTGTTCATTGTTATCTTATTCTACATCCTGTAACCTTGCTGAATTCTCATTAATTTTACCTTTTTTGGAGATTTTCTTGAAAATTTCTATATAGACAGTTATATCAACTGTAAGTAAATATAAAGGGACAGTTTCACATCTCATTTCTAATTTGTGTGCTTTTACGTCCTTTTCTTACTCTTTCCTTGCCTTGCTGGCTAGAATTTTCAACACTGTGATGAATCAATGTGGTGAAAGTGGACCGAATTGCATTGCATTGTTCCCAATCGTAGAGGTAAGTGAAAAGTGATGGTGAAAGTGAAAGTCGCTCAGTCTTGTCCGACTCTTTGAGAGCCCATCGACTATACAGCCCATGGAATTCTCCAGACCAGAACACTGGAGTGGGTAGCCTTTCCCTTCTCCAGGGGATCATCCCACCGCAGGGATCGAACACAGGTCTCCTGCATTGCCGGCGGATTCTTTACCAGCTGAGCCACAGGGGGCCCAAGGATACCAGAGTGGGTAGCCTATCCTTTCTCCAGCAGATCTTCCAGACCCAGGAATCAAACCAGGGTCTCCTGCATTGCAGGAGGATTCTTTACCAACTGAGCTATCAGGGAAGCAATCTTAGATGTAAAGAATTTGTTAAAAATGTTAGTTGAAGGTTTTTGCAGCTGTTTTTATTGACTCGTTGTAGTCCCCCCTCTGTTTCTCCTTTTTCTGAGAACTTGTATCATAAATGTGTATTGCATTATGTCAGCTCCTTTCTCTGTACTGATTCATACTATCTGAAAAAAATTTCTTCTTTAGTGATATAGTGGATTATATTGATTATTTCTAGTTTTGAATCAGGCTTGCATCTGGAGAATAACTGCCACTTAATCATGTTGTATCATCCTTCTCATACATTGTTGAATTCTGTTTGCTAACTTTTAAAGGATTATTTTTGTCTATATTGATGAAGATGTTGATAGGTCATTTTCCTTTATTGTACTGTTTTTGACTGGTTTCAGTATCAGGATAATACTAGCTTCATAAAACGAACTGGGAAGCGTTTCTTTCTCTTACATGTCCTGGAAGAGATTATTTAGAATTGGTGTGTGCATGCGTGCTAAGTCACTTCAGTCATGTCCAACTCTTTGTGACGCTATGGACTGTAGGCTGCCAGGCTCCTCTGTCCATGGGATTCTCCAGGCAAGAATACTGGAGTCAGTTGCTATGACTACCTCCAGGTGATCTTCCCAACCCAGGGATAGAACCCACATGTCTTAAGTCTCCTGCACTGGCAGGCAGGTTCTTTATCACTAGCACCACCTGGGAAGTCTTAGAATTGGTACTAATCCCTTAAACATTTTGTAGAATTCTCCAGTTAAACCACCTAGGCAAGGAGTTTTCTTGGGATATTTTTAATAATGAAAAAATTCAGTTTACTTAACAGGTATAGAATTATTAAAATTATCTATTTCATATTGCATGTGATGTGGTACACTGATTTTTCAGAGGAATTGATCTATCTCACATAAATGATCAAATTTGTATGTGTACATAGTTTTTTTGTACTATTTCCTTTTTTGATTTCTATTTTTGATCCATAGTGATAACTAGCTTTACTCCTGATACTGAAATTTTTGTCCTCTTAATTTTTTTCATTACTAATCTGATTAGTTTGCCAATTTTATTGATTTTTGAAAACAACCAGTTGTTTATTTCATCAGTTTTTTCTGATATTTTCCTGTTTCCAATTTCATTGAGTTTTGCTTTTCTTTTTAGTAATTTCCTGCTTCTACTTGATTTGGAATTATTTTGCTATTCTTTTGAAGGGTTTTTTGATAGGATCTTGGATTATTAATTTGAGGCACTTTTTTTCTTTTCCAGTGTACACAATTAGTGCTATAAATATTCATCTCAACACTTGCTTGTCTGTATCCCACATATGTTGAAATATTATATTTTCAGTTTCATTCAATTTAATGTTTTTTATTTCATTTGAGACTTTATCTTTGGTTGGTGGATTATTAGAGGTGTGTTGCTTAGTTTCCAAGTATTTGGAGATTTTCCCCCTATTATTTCTCTGTTATTATATGATATCATAGTCAGAGAACATACTTGCATATGGCAGTTCTTTAAGTTTGAGGTCCATGATATGGCCTGTCCTGGTATATGTCTGTGGGCAATTGCAAAGCATGTATAGTCCACTGTTCTGCAGACTATTCTGTATTGTTGATTAGGTTCTATTGGTTGATGGAGTTGAGTTCTTCTATATTCCTGCTAACATTTAAACTTGCTATTTCATGAATCATTAAGGATGATCATTTAAGTCTCTAACTGTTCTTATAGAGTTGCCCCTTTCTCCTTTCAGTTCTACTAATATTTGCTTCACATATTTTGCATCTCTTGTTTGCTGCATACTTATTTAGTGTTGGTTTATCTTTTGGGAGACTTCTAACATTAGACAATGCCCTTTTCTGAATCTTGTCATATTCATTGCTCTGAAATGTTATACATCTGATTTTAATGTAGCCACTCCTGCATTCTTTTGTTTAACCTTTCGCATTTTCTTACTTTCAACAACCTGTGTGAGTATTTTTGATGTGAGTTGGGTCACGTTTACAAATTCAGTCTGCCAATCTCTGCTTTTTAATGGGTGAATTCAAACTATTTGGTTTTACACTTAATGTAATTATTGATATATTGTGGCTTAAATATGCTACTTGTTTGTTGTCTTCTTTTTCATATCTTCTCATGAATTACTTGAATATTTTATAGTCATATTTTATATGTAGCATTTTTCAGTGTATTTATTTGCATAGTATTAAGTGGTTACTCTAAGTAGTACATTGTTATACACATGTAACTAATAGAAGTCTACTTGTATCCTCAATTTATTATTTAGAACAAATCAAAGACATTTTATTTCCTTTATCTTCCTTTAATTTCTCACAACTATTACATAATTGTCTTGGCTAAATGTGTTCCAAACAACAGCAGATGGTTGTTATAATTTTTGTTGTTATAACATCAAACATGTTATAACATCAAATATGTTAACATGATTTAGAAAATTCAAGAAAGAAAGAAATTCTAGAACATTTATAGATCTTTTGGATTATCATATTCTTTCTAACTGAGGTTCCAAGCTTCCTTCTTCCTTAATTTCCTTTTAGTTTCTGTTTAGAGAATTTCTTGTAATCATTCTTCTAGGGCAGGTCTGCGAGTGACACAGTCTCTGAATTTTCTTTCATCTTTAGAATATCTTGATTTTTTTCTCCATTTCTCAAGGTACTTAGCATTCTGGGTTGATCTTTTTCTCTCTGCAGTTAAAAAAATGTGCCACTTCCTTCAGATGTCTGTGGTTTCACATGAGAAATCTGCTATCCATAAAATTGTTTCTCTGTATGTAATGCATTTATTTCTTTCTAGCTTTTGTCATTTATGGTTTTTCTTAGGTTTTAGTTCTCAGAAGTATAATTATACATGCTTGTGTGAACATTTTTGGTTTTAACCCATTTGGAATTTGTTCAGCTTCAACAGTCTTTAGGTTTGTAGTTTTTAAAATCAAATTTGGCAAGTTTTCATCCATTACTTCTCTCACTATCTTTTCATTTCTGCTTCTTTCTTCTCTTCTTTAGGGACTCCCATGGCAAGATTGTTATAGTCCCACAGGATCTAAAAGCTTTGCTTGCTTTTTTGTTGCTGTTGAATTTTTTTCCCTTTGTTGTCCAGGTTGGCTAATTTCTATTGTTCTACCTTCAAGTTTACTAATTCTTTGCTCTTTCCTCTCCGTTCTGTTGATAAGATTATTCAGTTCAGTTCAGTCACTCAGTCGTGTCCAACTCTTTGCGACCCCATGAATCTCAGAATGCCAGGTTTCCCTGTCCATCACCAACTCCCGGAGTTCACTCAAACTCACATCCATCAAGTCGGTGATGCCATCCAGCCATCTCATCCTCTGTCATCCCCTTCTCCTCCTGCCCCAAATCCCTCCCAGCATCAGGGTCTTTTCCAATGAGTCATCTCTTTGCATGAGGTGGCCAAAGTATTGGAGTTTCAACCTCAGCATCAGTCCTTCCAATGAACACGCAGGACTGATCTTTAGGATGGACTGGTTGGATCTCCTTGCAGTTCAAGGGACTCTCAAGAGTCTTCTCCAAAACCACAATTAAAAAGCATCAATTCTTCGGTGCTCAGCTTTCTTCATAGTCCAAATCTCACATCCATACATGACCACTGGAAAAACCATAGCCTTGACTAGATGGACCTTTGTTAGCAAAGTAATGTCTCTTCTTTTCAATATGCTATTTAGGTTGGTCATAACTTTCCTTCCAAGGAGTAAGCCTATTTTAATTTCATGGCTGCAATCACCATCAGCAGTGATTTTGGAGCCCCCAAAAATAAAGTCTGACATTGACTTAAAAAAAAATTCCCCATTCATATATATTCTTAGTTATAAAATTTCCAGTTGGTTTCCTGTATTTCTCCCATTTCTTTACTGAAATGTTCTATTTATACCTAAGATATTCTGTTTCTTGTTTGTTTCAAATGCATAATTAATTCCTTATTGAAGCTTTTTTATGATGACTGCTTTAAATCATCTGTGTCAATATGGGATTGACAGCTATTGTCTTATTTTCATTAAGCTTAAGATCATCCTGGTTCCTTATATAATAATTTTTTTTTTATAAAACTTAGACATCCTGATTATTATGCTTTCAGACTCTAGATCTTTATATCTTAAATATTGTTACTTCTTTTCACATTGCTATGGCAGGAAGGAAGTCTGCTCTTATGTTATTGCTAGGTAAAGGGAGACGTCTGTATTTTCCACTCTGTCTCCATTAACAGTTATTTCATTGGGGTGAACTCCTTACTGCTAAGTTGATCTCAGTGAGCTCCAATGATAAGATAGTTACCTAGCTGAGAGGGTAAGAAAGTCTTTTGACTACTCCCTTGTTTTTCCTACTGGCCTCATGAGGACGGACAGGGGTCTTATTACCCACACTGGGTGGTGGTAAAATTCCTAACTCTCCACCAGGTCTCTTTTGACATCACCCCAGGGAAGAGCAGGAGTGTATCTCCATTCCTGCCACCTGGAGGTGGAAGTCTAAGTTTCTTATGTGGTCTTCATTGACATTATAGGGAGGAGAAAAATGAGTTTATTACCGTTGCATAGGGTTAAAGGGCTTCTCGAGTGGCTCAAGACGGTAAAGAATCTGCCTGCAATGCAGGAGACCTAAGTTCAATTCCTGGGTTAGGAAGATCCCTGGAGAAGGGAATGGCTACCCACTCCAGTATTCTTACCTGGAGAATTCCATGGACAGAGGAGCCTGACAGGCTACCATCCATGGGGTTAAACAAAGTCCTATACAACTGAGCGACTTTCGCTTTCATAGCATTAATGTCCAAGCTCCCTACTCAGCCTTTTCTGACACCAGGCTGGAAGGGTGGTTGGAGGTCCCTATTATAGCCTGGAGAGGGTAGACCAGAGGGTCTGCCTTAACATTTATTGGCATCAGTTTAGTTCAGTCACTCAGTCACGTACGACTCTTTGTGACCCCATGAACCCCAGCACACCAGGCCTTCCTGTCCATCACATGGGTGGAGGAGATTCCACAGTTGTTTTTTCTGTGATGGTTGGCTAGAGTACTGTTGATTCTCTAAAAATTGTTTGGTTTTTTTTTTTTTCCTCGGTTGGCTATCTTTTCCTTGTCCTTAGGTTGAAGATACCAGGCTTTTGTTAGGATATTTTGCCTTTGCCCTTTGACATGGCTGTAAGCTATCAGGCATACATAGAAAACCCAGGAAACCAATCACCCTGTCATTCCTTGGGCCCTGAGTATCATCACAACAAGCTCAAATATTTGTTTACTTTATGTCTACTTAGTATATAATTTTTAGGGTTTTGTGTTGTCCTTGGTGGTGAAAACGCTTCTACTCCATCTCCTCAAAAGTGAAAGTAGTCTGGTTTTGGTTGTAGTTGGAGCTCTATTTGGGCTCCCCAGGTGGTGCTACTGCTAAAGAACCCACCTGCAATGCAAGAAACAGGAGATGTGGGTTCTATCCCTGGCTCAAGAAGATCCCTGTAGAAGGAAAAGGCAAACCAATCCAGTATTCTTGCCTGAAGAATCCCATGGAGAGAGGAGCCTGGCGGGCTACAGTCCATAGGATCACAAAGAGGCAGACCAACCTGAAGCAATGTATCATGCACGTAGAGCTCTATTTACTTTAGACTTTTAAATTTTTAGTTTATATTGGAGTGCTTCCCCTGTGGCTCAGTGCCTACAATACAGGAGATGCAGGTTCACTTTGGGGTCAAGAAGATTCCCCTGGAGGAGGGCATGGTAATCCACTCCAGTAGTCTTGCCTGCAAAATCCCACAGACAGAGGAACCTAGTGGGCTTCAGTCCATAGGCTCACAAAAAGCTGGACATGACTGAAACAACTGGACACATACACGTAGGTAATTAACAATGCTCTGTTAGTTTTAGATGTATAGCAAAGTGATTCAGTTATACATATATCTATTATTTTTCAAGTACTTTTCCTATTTAGATTATTATAGACTAATGAGCAGAGTTCCCTTGCTAGCTATATTGTAGTTCCTCATTGGTTATCTATTTAAAATAAAGCAGTGTGTGCATGTCAACCTCAAACTCCCAATCTATTTACTTTAAATTAGTAGCATTCTTGTCACTAAACAGTTTAGGTTTTGAGGAACATTTAATCAATACTATAGATTCTAGGTATCAAATTGCATTAATGATTGGGGCTTAGAGATACTTTATGCAATATTAAAACCTTTTTCCTGAAGATTAAGAGAGACAAAGTATGTAAAACTCCAAATGTACTTTCTGATGCACTGACTAAGCACTCAATAAATGCATGTCACAGTTTGGTTTTTTATTTGTTTTATAAGGCATTGTAGTAATTATGACTCTGTATTTAGAATCTGGGGTAGTCCTGCAACTGAGCTAGTATATGTGTTATGGAAAATTGCTGAGCTACTATGATCCTCAGTTTCCTTATTTGTCATTTGGGGATAATAAAAACAATTATTCGATTCTCACTAGCACATAGTAAGTGTTCAGTGAATATTAACAGCTGTTATGGCTGCTGCTGCTGCCTTTATAGTAAGTTACCCCCAAATAGATACCTAGGATGCATCTCCTAAGAAACATTAGGGGGATGTTGAGAGCACGAGAGCATTATTTTGTTTCTTAAGTTTGCTAAAGTAGAGTAAGGCTCTCAGCTCATCAAATTTGTGCTGACTGTTGCCCTGGTATAATGTGGTGGTGTTGGTGGTTTAGTCACTAAGTCATGTTCAACTCTTGCAACCCCGTGGACGATAGCCCACCAGGCTCCTCTGTCCATGGGATTCTGCAGGCAAGAATACCAGAGTGGGTTGCCATTTCCTCCTCCAGGGGATCTTTCCAACCCAGGGATCAAACCTGTGTTTCCTGTGTCGCAGGTGGATTCTTTACCACTGAGCCACCAGGGAAGCTCTGGTATAATATTTGCCTCTCACAAAAATGGCAGAGGGAGCATGTGTTCGTATCTTTTAGCCGTTAATATTCTCAGCATCCTTCTTATTTTCACAATCTGTCAAACTCAAATATGTTGCTCTAAAATCTTCTCCTGTCCTCATTCCAACACCCCCAAACTCTCCTTCTCAGTTTCCCTTGCAGCCTCTTCTCTCTGCTCTCTAGATAAGCTCTTTAAGACCCACATATCCTTGCTAATTCCCTTCTTATTTTTATTTCCCCTTCCCTGGACTTTATCCTTTCAGAAGTGTTCAGGATCTGACCAGGTGAGCAAAAATAATTCCTTCTCCGAAACATCTTGATATTTCAAACACTTAACCATTTAGTATCTTTTCTTTGTATCACTGACATATAAATATTAGCAATAAACAGTGGGGCAGCTTGTGAAAATCTAGACTCTAGGTCTAAGCAACTTTCAGCTTTAGGACGTAAACAATTTTCAAACAACTCATCCTTTACAAATCTCAAAGGAAACTATTTTCCAAATTATAACAATCACCACCTGTCTTAAGAGGTGGAACCACTGGCAAGAATTGTTGTATTGATGATTTGTTAAGACTCTCATACATTTCACACTCGATTTCTTACATTTCCATCCTGATTGCTTTCTATTCCAAGAATGCAGTTATTTTGCTGCTTTTGTTTCTTTTTACACCTGTACAATAAATGCTTCTTAGCCAAGGGGTTAGATCATTCATTTAAAGACAACAGTACCAAATCCTGTGGATTTTTCAAAACAGAAGTTTAATTTCACAGAGAGTTGTATTCTTCTTTCTTTCTTTTTTTTTTTATTAAATTTATTTATTTTTTTAATTACAATACTGTATTTGTTTTGCCATACATTGACACGAATCAGCCATAGGTGAACACAATCTCCCAATGCCGAAGCCCCCTCCCACCTCCTACCCCACATCCTCTACTTGAATCATCCTGTGCATCTTCTTCTTTCTTTTAATGGGATTATGCATTTTTTTTCTCCTCAGAACCATGGTGGCATAGGTAATTTAATTAAACTAAGAAGCACAATTCATGTCAGTTGTTTTCCTCTTATCAGTGCCACTGGGGAAATAATTTTAATGACAATATTAAATTTGGTTCAGGTTGTTGTTAGATGTTATTTTTATCTGTCATGTTAGAATTTCTCATCCATTAGTTACCATGAGCTGTTTGTTTATGAAACAACAAATACATACAGTGTGGCTTCAGAGTGTGTCTGTAATGAACAGTACGCATAAGCACGAAATGCCTTCTCTCCCTGCAAGAAGCTTACCAACTGTTTGGAAACACCGAAAATATATACAAATGAAGTAGAAGAAAAGGAGTCAGTAATAATCTAGGACAAAGATAAAGAGCATCACCAGCTGTGCATAAATAAGTTAAATAATGGGTGAAGACTAAGAGGTTATTAGAGGGAGAGAAAGAGATGCTGAAGAGTTAGTAAGGATAAAGATTATCTTTTAAAGACTGTCTATTACTTACCAAGCATTGTGCTAGGCAGTCTATGTTGGATGTTTTTCACTTTAGAAAAACTCTAAGGTTATTTTTAAATCTACTTTTTGGCCCACCCAATACCTGAGGACAATGCACAGGGACTGTTGGTTAATGCCAGTAAGGGGCCCATGTGGAACTTGAACCCAGAATTTTCTCTCTCTGAATCTTGGATTCTGTTTGCTATCCAGTGCTGCTAAAATGTACCAAGTAGTGAGAAGGAGGACTTGATTTGATTATTAAAACGGAAGTCAGAGTTAGAAGGAGAGTTAAGAAGGGAGGGAAAAAAAGAGAGGTAACAGTTAGAGGTTATAAAAATAACAAGATTGGAGGCAAAAAGTGCAAAATGGGTTTAGTGGACAACGATTATACAGATTTGTCTGGAGCAAAAGCAGATAATGCTTGCAAATGTCATGGGGAGCATAGGCTCTGGATTTTGATGGATCAGTTTAAATTTAAGCTCATCCTTTTATAACTGACCTCTTTTAGACAGATCACAATATCACATAAAATAATTGTGATGATTAAAGCAAATAATGAAATTTGGGAGCAGGTTATAGAGGGGTGTTTTGTACATGAAAATTCATCAAGCTGTATAATTACACACCCTGCTCTCTATGTATACATCAGTAAAAAGATATTTCATTTGTAGAAGCAGCTAATGTTTATAATAGTGCTGGCATTCATTTGATGTTAATTTATTGTTTCAATATACTCAAGGCAGAGAGATACTAGAATCAGGACTTAGCAGAACATAGGCACATTTGTAGAGCATTTCTGTGCCTTGTGAGGTCAAGGAAGGATTGTAAAGATGAGGTATTTTCACAGTGTTGTTAAGGAAGATTGGTCTTTGTGACAGTGTTGTAGAATGGATTGGAAGGAAGGGTATAAACCAGTAAAACAGAGAGTATAAATCATTGAAGGATTTGAACAAAAATATATAAACCAGTGAGACCAATTATGCAATTTTGGCTGTCACACAGGCATCTGGTATCATGTTTCTGAATCAGACACTGGCAAGAAAAAGTGTCTGATTCAGAATCCAAGAATTCCATGAAGGAAAAATCAATAGTTGGGCAGTGAAATGCGATTGGGAAAAACAGTAAAGATACGAAAATGTGTTCTGTAGTTTATACAGTCAGAGTCATTTGAATAAAAAGATGATGAGGTACAATGGTAAAGATCTGATGATAAATCAGATTCCAATTGGCAAGGTCTCTTTGGCACCTGGAAGTGTCAATCAACAATAGAGGTTATCATCCAAGAACAAGTGTGGCTCTACAAGACCCAATTTGTAACTATGTAACATTAGTTTCTTGTGGTTATTACACAAAGGGAAATCCAAAAATGTGGTAATTCAAAGAAAGTAATTTTGGATGTGATTATATATATGTTTTACAGTTCTATGTGCTGGTCATGTAATTGAACAAGGTCTTCTGCCCTCTAAAATTATTCAGAAACAATGTGTTTGATCTCACCCTACAGAAATGAATACAATTCATGTGTCCAGTAATATTTTCATTATAGGGAATTAGATTTCTGCAGTAATAATGGACAGAGTTTAAATTAAATGAATGTCACAATTTTATTCAAGTGAAAGTAGAGTTTTGAAGACTCTATATATTCTCTCCTTCAAACCATTTTTATTTTCTCCTGGACTTATCTTTGGGACATTTAGAAATACAGGCTTAATTATTTTGCATTTATGAGAACAGTTAAAAACATTCTTGAAGGCAGCCTACATATCTACCAAAATGATGATTCAGTCATAATATATTGAAAATGTATATGCCCTACTCAAAAATCTCTAGAAACAAAAGTTCACACAATACTGAACAAAAGTCATTTCTATTTCAGTCAGTTCAGTTCAGTTCAGTCTTTCAGTAATGTCCAACTCTGCAACCCATGAATCGCAGCATGCCACACCTCCCTGTCCATCACCAACTCCCGGAGTTCACTCAGACTCATGTCCATCAAGTCAGTGATGCCATCCAGCCATCTCATCCTCTGTCATCCCCTTCTCCTCCTGCCCCCAATCCCTCCCAGCATCAAAGTCTTTTCCAATGAATCAACTCTTTGCATGAGGTAGCCAAAGTACTGAAGTTTCAGCTTTAGCATCATTCCTTTCAAAGAAATCCCAGGGCTGATCTCCTTCATAATGGACTGGTTGGATCTCCTTGCAGTCCAAGGGACTCTCAAGAGTTTTCAACACCACAGTTCAAAAGCATCAGTTCTTTGGTGCTCAGCCTTCTTCACAGTCCAATTCTCACATCCATACATGACCACAGGAAAAACCATAGCCTTGACTAGATGAACCTTAGTCTGCAAAGTAATGTCTCTGCTTTTGAATATGCTATCTAGGTTGGTCATAACTTTTCTTCCAAGGACTAAGCGTCTTTTAATTTCATGGCTGCAGTCACCATCTGCAGTGATTTTGGAGCCCAAAAAGTAAAGTCTATTTATTTTAGACTAAAATTTGAGTGAGAATAAGTTTTCAATTTTTGAATTCAGGGAAAGTGCTTGTGTGTGTGTGTGTGTACAAGCATGTACATGCATGTGTAAATATGAAAGGGTGGAAGGAGTATTGTAAAACCCTAGTTCTTATCCAAGGGAAATTAATTTTATAATTAAATATTTTTAAAATTATTAATAGTTCTCTGGTGATGAAATATGTTGAGATGCATGACACTGAAAAATAGTTGTGCTGCTCAAGGCTGTAATTTTTTTTCTGAAATAAAACATTAATATCTGATGCTAGAGTATGCAGAGAAATGTCAGTGACACAGAGTGTATTCCTCTACTATTCCTGCATGTAAAATAATAATATTCTTTCTGCAGTCACACTTTGGGGTATCCAGTAAAAAGTGGGAATTGAGTCTAGTCATCAAAGAACGTGCCTTTGAAGTTAAGAACTAAATTGATGCTATTGGTCTTCAAACCATCTCTCCCCTCCAGCTTCTCCAGACAAAATACCAGTCATTCATTGGTGATTCCATCAATGAGTTGCCTGATTCCCACCTAGTACTGCCAGGCATTATACAAAACAGAAAAAATTGTAAGATATTACCCCGTCCTGAAAGAGCCTAGTTGGTTATGGGACAGAAACACTTGAAAAGCTAATAAAATATTATATATAATCTGGTGCACATGAGAGCATAGCATATAAAATAATTTGGACTTTAAAAGAGAAGGAACTCAACACTAATGATCCATTTGATGCTAACACCATGTCGTATGTTTTACACTTGAAATGGGGCTGTTTCTTAACTGCTGTACCCTCAGCATCTAGAAGAGTGCTTTCAATTAGTAGATACTTGATAAATGTTTGTTGAGTAAATAAAGGAATAATTCTCCCATTCAAGCCTCACGAAGTCCCTTTTCAGTAGATATTAGTTTCCCACTTTATAGACGTCAAATTAACAGCTTGAAAGATAAATAATCATGCAGTGGTACAAATTAAGTTTTAAATTCAGGTCTACTTGTGACCAAAGAGCTCATTTGTGCCACTGAAAGCAGGCAGAACTCAGTGGAAATGATCAAGTTCAGTGTTGATTGGAGCAAAAACATGAAGTCTAATCAAACTGACCAGACTTCCACAGCAGTTTGATTATTCCTAAAATGAATATTATAATTGGTAATATTAAGCATTGATACTGTTAGAAATCAGGTAAATTTATTCTAAGTTAGTTGACTGCCAGCCTATCAGTACTTAATTTCCAAAGAACGCAAGCCTTGTTTTCAAAGGAATGCTTGTATTTTCTGCAGTTAGAGATGAACAGACGGTAAGAATGACCTTCAACTTTTTACGGCATTTTTACAGCCAACAGTAGAAAGCGCCACATGTAAGATTCACACTTGACTAGGCTGGTGACAATTGCAGCTAACATCCTAACGACCAACAAGATATGCTGATACAAAGCAAAAAGACCAAAACTGTGGTGTAAAGTCTTATACAAAAGTTTGGCTTTGAAAGTGAGATTTATATACAGTGCAAAGTTTCACAGTTTGATTGGAATGGTTTTCGCCCTTCCAAAAATATTTACATACTATTAACAAATACTCCATTGTAAATTAGGGTGTATAGATTTAAGCACAACAAACTTAAGACCAATATCAACTAAACCAAGTAAATACAAAGTCATGAAAAATTAATGTGACATCTGGTATGTAAAAAGTAGGTAGTTTTATTTTGGAACAGCAATGAATTGAGGAGTCTCCTTTATTTATTTAAAATATATTTATCAATGTTGTGTGCTTAATATGATGCATTATAATATAATACATACATTAGAGATATGATCAGACATCATCTACCTCTTTTTAATAGTATGGATTTTTGAGACTCAAAATTAATATGGATCTGATTCGGACAGCAAATTGGAAAACTTCCACATAGTGATCCACATGTGTTTTTGTCAAATTGAATAAAGAGAGACAAATACATGCCATCTACACATTCCTCTCTCACTTACCTTCATGTGCCCTCCAACCCACGGACAATGTCATTACTCGCTATTGAAGTAGTAGTAATAATTTAATTTTGCCAAGTAATATGCTCAGTGCTTTGCTAACCTGCTTTTACACATTGTGTCTTGTAATCTTCCCAGGAGTCCCATGACACCAACCCTAGTCTATGCTCAAGTGTATTAACCGTGGTTCTCCAGGGAAGCAATGGCACCCGACTCCAGTACTTTTGCCTGGAAAATCCCATGGATAGAGGAGCCTGGTAGGCTGCAGTCCATGGGGTCGCTAGAGTCGGACACGACTGAGCGACTTCACTTTCACTTTTCACTTTCATGCACTGAAGAAAGAAATGGCAACCCACTCCAGTGTTCTTATCTGGAGAATCCCAGGGACGGGGAAGCCTGGTGGGCTGCTGTTTATGGGGTCACACAGAGTCAGACATGACTGAAGCGACTTAGCAGCAGCAGCTCCAGGGAAGCAGAACCAACGCGATATGTCTCCATCTGTACCTGTGTCTCGGAGAACGCAATAGCAACCCACTCTAGTACTCTTGCCTGGAGAATTCTATGGACGGAGGATCCTGGTAGGCTGCAGTCCATTGGGTCGCTAAGAGTCAGACACAACTGAGCGACTTCATTTTCACACCTTGGAGAAGGAAATGGCAACCCACTCCAGTATTCTTGCCTGGAGAATCCCAGGGATGGGGGAGCCTGGTGGGCTGCTGTCTATGGGTTGCACAAAGTTGAACATGACTGAAGCAACTTAGCAGCAGCATTATCTGTGTCTATGGCTATATCTATATCATCTCTCTATTTATTATAAAGAATTGATTCACAGGATAAATGTTGATGGAGACTGAGAAGTTCCACAATCTGCCAATAGCAAACTGGAGGCCTAGGCGAGCCAGCAGTTGGATTCTATGCCTAGTCTGCAAGGTCTGAGAACCAGGAGAGCTGATGGTCCAGCCAATAGTAAATTCTAATCTGAGTGCAGAAGACCAGTATCTCAGCTCAAAAACATATTTAGCAGAGAAAGCTAATTTGTCTTAACTTCTTTTGTTCTCTTCCGTCCTCCAATGGACTGGGTGAGGCCCACCCACAAAGGAGTGGGTCTTCTGCTTTACTCAGACTATTAATTCAAATGTTAATCTCACTCAGAAACACCCTCACACCCAGGATAATATTTATCTTGGCACCCTGTGGCCTGGTCAGGTTGATGCATAAAATTAACATAAACGTTGAGTGAACTGGATTTAAAAGGAAGGTCATTGTCACAGGACAGGCATGGAGCATGGTAGAATGGGCCCTGCCATCTTATTCTGAAGGCCCTGTTCTTCCCTCTGCCCTGCATCCTCTGACTTTCTCAGACAAGGACTCAGCACAGCAGTTTGGATGGTAATGATATGTGATTGAGTTGGCATTCAAGGTGGGTCATGTCCTCCAGCCCTGAACATTTCCAATGACAAGTCTCAATTTCAGAAAATAAAATGGTATATGTTGGGGCAAAGGAGAAAGCAAGGGTAGCTAGTAAGATGAGACCAAATTAAAAAGAAACTATAGAAGACAAGCAGAGGCATTTGGACTGTAGATTAGGAACTGGAGACTAAGTTGGCCAACACATCCAGCGTACCTGGGACTTTCTCGGTTGTAAAAGTGAAAGCCCCGGGTCCTGGGAACTCCCTGAGTCCTGGGCAAGTGGATGGTTGATCACCTTCCAGGACAGAAGTGTTGCTAAAGTTATCTGTGGCAAAAGCCCCTTTTCATTTCTAATCTATTGCATATCCATACTTGTATAAAATGTGATTAAAAATTATTGTAAAAATGAAATAAAAGGAACATACAAAAAATCCAAATTCAAACTTTCATCACTGAGTTCCAAAGATGTAAATAACTCTGATGCATTGCTATAAGTGACTGAATGCATGCTTTCCATGTCTATGTTTCCCTTTCTGTGGACCAGTAACCAGCCATTTAGAGATGGGCCCTGGGACACAGACCACAGGAATGAGGAGCTGATTGTGCCGACTGAGAAGGAACAGTGAGGGTGAGCACCTTTATCCTGGCGCAGTGGGTTGAAATGGAAAAGACTGGAGCTAGGGGTCTGGGTGGTAACACAAGAGCCAGGTGATGAGGATGGGCAGAGAGCAGGAGAGCTTGTGACTCAAACGTAAAGACTGAGGAAACCGCTAACATGCAAGTTTCTCCCCGAAGGAAGTCTTAACCTTAAAAGCTTAAAAATTATAAATGTTTAAGAAATAATTTTTGAAAATCTGAATCTAAATGGCTAAGAGAGTAGCCTTTGGCTGTAAACTGCCTATGCATAAACAACTTTAGGGATTAATCAAACTACAGCCTAGTCATTTAACCACTCCTTACTTTGGTTTCTTCATCAACAATACAGAATTCCCAATACCATCCCTCACATTGAGTTGTTGGGATATAAGAAAAATCGTACATACATGGATTGGTACTTGCTGCTGCTGCTAAATCACTTCAGTCGTTTCCGACTCTGTGCAACCCCATAGACGGCAGCCCACCAGGCTCCCCCCGTCCCTGGGATTCTCCAGGCAAGAACACTGGAGTGGTTTGCCATGTCCTTCTCCAATGCATGAAAGTGAAAAGTGAAAGTGAAGTTGCTCAGTCGTGTCCAACTCTCAGCGACCCCATGGACTGCAGCCTACCAGGCTCCTCCATCCATGGGCCTTTCCAGGCAACAGTACTGGAGTGGGGTGCCATTGCCTTCTCCAGGATTGGTACTTACAGCTATCTAAACTATATATATATATAAAATTATGTATACCTAACTTACATACATAATTATATGTATCTAAATTCTCTGTATATAATTCTCTAGAGCTGGCTCATAGTTAATGGTTATTGTTTGCTTACTACAGGGATTAATATACTATCTCAGTGATAATCCTCCCCACTGCCTAGCTTTGAAAAATATTTTTATTTACAAAGTGATTTGTAGTAGGTATGAAAAAGCAAGAATCCTTATTTACCAGAAGAAAACTATAGTATGTGCTTCCATTGACTCACATTTTTTAACACTTGCCAACCTTATCTGTGTTCAGTTTTGTGCTTGATTTAGCTCATAGTTGTTTGACTCTCTCCAAAACACCATGCATTGCTTAAAAGAAAAGAAATCTCATCAACAGTGATCAGTTTGCTCTTATTTGTCTTGTGGTCACTGGAAAGCCTTGTTGTAACTTTGCACCCGAGTATTTTCTTCCTCCTTAGCATTTCTCCAGTTTCTCTTAGTTTCCTTTGATCTCATCTGTTCATGAATCTCATTCACTATCTAGATATTGCTTGCACCTCCTGTTCAGGGCATATGTTTCATAAAACTACTAATGTTGGTTAACACCTGTTCTGATGCAATCATTCCCCTGTAGTCCATGTAACTTCAACTTTCTAGTCCACGTTCATCACAATTTATAAAAGCCTTAGGTGGTAGAATGCCCAGCATGTCTGAGAAACAGCAAGAGAAGAGTATGGCTAGAAGATAGGGAACCAAGTGGAGAGAACTGTGCATGCTTGGGTCTTGGAGAGGGAAGGAGTCAGACAACAGGTCCTTTAAGTCGTGGAGAGAATGCTGAATTTGCTTTAAACGTGGTGGAATCCATTAGAAGATTTGAGCAGAGAATGATATGCACTGACTATCAGATAGAAAAGGTCATTCTAGCTGGTGAGTATGGACTAACTCTATGGGGGCAAGGGTGGAAGCCACATTCCCATGGAAGACTCAAGATTCTCTTTACAGACCACTCATTTTCTCTTTGCTGATACTAAGGACTCTGATGATGCAAGGGGCTCTGGTTTCATTCTATTTCTCCTTAGGCTATTTCAACTTGGAAACCATGTCAGTTCACAAAAAGGTCAACAGGAAGAGAATGAAAGCAGCAAGAGGAGTCACAAGAGGCTCCAAAATTCTTAGGGTTTCAGAGAGAATCATCTTGGTTGATTCTTCTCTATTTCAGGTTCCATCCCTTATGAGACCCAACTGCCAATAGTCAAAATATAGTGGTATGCCTGGAAAAACAAAAGCAAAATAATAGATCCACAGCCTTTGCTAATTCTCATGACACCACCCCATGGCAGAAAGTGAAGAGGAACTAAAAAGCCTCTTGATGAAAGTGAAAGTGGAGAGTGAAAAAGTTTGCTTAAAGCTCAACATTCAGAAAATGAAGATCATGGCATCCAGTCCCATCACTTCATGGGAAATAGATGGGGAAACAGTGGAAACAGTGTCAGACTTTATTTTGAGGGGCTCCAAAATCACTGCAGATGCTGACTATAGCCATGAAATTAAGACTCTTATTCCTTGGAAGAAAGGTTATGACCAACCTAGATAGCATATTGAAAAGCAGAGACATTACTTTGCCAACTAAGGTCCATCTAGTCAAGGCTATGGTTTTTCCAGTGGTCATGTATGGATGTGAGAGTTGGACTATGAAGAAAGCTGAGCACCAAAGAATTGATGCTTTTGAACTGTGGTGTTGGAGAAGACTCTTGAGAGTCCCTTGGACTGCAAGGAGATCCAACCAGTCCATTCTGAAGGAGATCAACCCTGGGATTTCTTTGGGAAGACTGATGCTAAAGCTGAAACTCCAATACTTTGGCCACCTCATGCAAAGAGATGCAAAGAGTTGACTCATTGGAAAAGACTTTGATGGGAGGGATTAGGGGCAGGAGCAGAAGGGGACGACAGAGGATGAGATGGCTGGATGGCATCACTGACTCGATGGATGTAAGTTTGAGTGAACTCCGAGAGCTGGTGATGGACAGAGAGGCCTGGTGTGCTGTGATTCATGGGGTTGCAAAGAGTCGGACACAACTGAGCGACTGAATTGAACTGAACTGAACTGAACTGATGGTATAAATAATTCTGTCATGGCCAATTTTAAGCAACCAACAAGATAACCACTTGAGTCAAGAAGTAATGGGAATAATTTCATCCTTGTTGGAGCTGGCTCCAGCACACCACTGGTGCAGGAGATAAGTGTGGCTGCTTCCTGTGATTTCCCTACTTTATTAAATTCTTTGAGAGGGTGTCTATTTTAACCTTGGATGCTGAATCATCAAATTCCCCCATTTTCCCTCTTGTGACCCTTCAACTTACCTTTAAAGAAATTCCTGTCTTTTTGGTCTTTCTTTGTTTCTGAGTTATCAGAAATATAAGACACCTGCAGAGGATATCTTTAAGTTTTAGGACATAACACTTATAGTATATTTTAATATTAATGTTTTATAAAAATATTGTTTGTATCCTTCACATTAGTTGTATTAGGTTTATATATTCCTGAACTGTGAAGTTGTTAACAAAATGGAAAAATGAATTCCTGTTTACTACACTGACATATACAGTGCCATCAAATTACTTTTAACTAGAACATTAAAACAAGCCTACCCACATTGTCTACAAGTCAGGAAAGTTTCCTGGAAATGTTGACTTTGCAGCCACAGAACTGTTCTTTGTTTTAAATATTCCCTATCCAATTATTTCCCAGAGTAGGTGGAGGATAGCAGATCTGTGGGTGAGCTTTAAATTAACTTATCCTCCCAGCTTACTGAAATTCTCATCTGTGAACAGGGAAACACATCCAGCAAATGAGAAATAAGCGGTAGAATTCTCCATTATTGTTGGCAAATTAAATTATAGTCTCTGCTCTCAACTCAAGAATAAATGATTTCACCTGGTTTCAGAGGTGACAGGAAAAGAGCAGCTTTCCTGGGCCAGTACCTTCCCATCACGAATCTGATCACATTGTGAGGCCATTGAAAACATCGGGGAAACAGCAGAGTTGTTTTCAGACAAGTAACATTTTGGAAATTTGGGGATTTCACACCTCCCAGCAGCCAGGGTGGGAATGAAGAAATAGAGCCATTTCAAACTGCCAACTCTGAAGTCAAGTGGTTATTAAGATATTAAGAGTAAGTTCTTAATTTGCAAAAGAATATCTGCTAATATACTTGGTAATTAAATTAGTAATCATGTAATAATCCCTGATGTTACATTACCTAGAAAATGGAATGACAAGGTCATCATCATCCAAAGCGTTCCTTTAAAAGACTGGGAGAGAAAAGCTAAGTAAGCTATGGCTGGTTGAAAAGGCAAGAGGCTATGAGGATATTCAAGTGGGCATAGTTCATTAAACCACCTTCTTGGCTATTCAGAAAATTGTGTTCCGTACTCTCTAGCTCATTTAGTACCTGGAGTGTGCCATTCAGATGGTTAAACAAATGAGATTCTTACAAGGCTTGTCACCCTGTAATTCACATCTCATTTGCTCTTTCCTTTGTGTTAACATCTGCTACATCACTCTCACTGTCTAGAGGACTCTCGAAAACTTCCCTGCCGAAAAGGTGTGAGGCAGTGTTCTGACTCATGGACATGATATATATTCTGCCATCACTCTGAAATGCAATGTAGGCACTTTTAAAACCCCATGTAGGCCTTACCATTTAGGCAATACCTATGCTTAAAAAATTATACCTAAAGAGAGCCAAATACTGCTTTCCTGAAGCCAAACTCATACTCCTGAAATTTCATGTAATAGAAGTCTAATTCAGCAAAATGTTCTTTCACAGGCACTGAACACTCTTCCTTGTCAGGGAGCATCTGGTATTTCTGATAAACCTGTGTGCTGAGTTTACAAACCCTTCCCAAGCCTATAATCAGAATCCTATGAAAGTACCAGGCCTTTCCATTGTCCAGGGGGTTGCTGACACTCAAACAGAGCTTGTTTGTGGCCTTTCATTTTCATCTGAGATGTTTGTGGGTATCTCTGATAAGCCACCGTATTTTACAGACCAGTAAAACAGATCTCCTCTGGTCCATTTTAATTAAAGCTTTCTTTTCCACAAGGAAAATTTTTAAGTCCAAGTGTCTGATGAACTACATGGTAAAAAGGTGATTTGGATTCCCTGGAATTCATTGGACTATTTATCTCTATGATTATTTTGTGAAAAATAACTTGTTTCTGTCTCAGATTAAAACACTCTTCTAAAAACTGAGTTTAAGACTCATCTCAAATACTAGGTGAAACTTTCACTTAATTTGTAAGTCATCTTTGTCTCTTTGGTTGAAAACTGTCCATTTTTGACCAAAGTATTAATTGAGGACCTATTCCAAAGAAACAGGATACAAAGATGATCAGTAAGATATTGTCATTAAGTTTAAGGAGGTGACAGTCTATTTGAGGAGGCAGATGCAAAACCACACTTTACTGTGATACAGTAAATCCTATAATGTTTCAGTGGGCCCTGCCATTTTATTCTCCACTGTACCCCAATGCTTATTATGATGACCCCTGTGGATAAGAATTACTGTGTTAGTATTTGTTGCAGAAAGGGAGGGTGAAAATATGAATATGTAATTCTGAAACACAAAAGGTGCGTCTTTTATCTGAGCTGAATCCCAAGACTGCCTCCTCGAAGGGATTATGCCTAAATTAAGTCTTAAACTATGAATAAAAATTTACTGGACACAGTAAAATAAAAGGCAGGCAGTCTTTCTAGGCAAAGGAAATGCCATTAGCTTGAAGTCGTGAGCAGCATATTGTGCCAGGAAAATGGATCCAGTTTTGTGTTATGAAGGAATGATGTGCAGGATGAGAAGAACTGGGCGGGGGAAAGCTGGAGAGAGAGGAGAGGCCAGAGAAGCCCTGGCATACTTTACTTTATGGAGGCTTGCAGAGGTTCGAGAGAAGGGACTTACTTGGCCACACTGCCTTTGTGACGGTTCATTCTGGCTCTGAGAAGAGTAGATGAGAAAGAGAAAAATGAAAGGAGGGAAACCTGGAGACCATTTAGTAAGCCTCTGTAAGAGTGTAGATGATAGGAATGAGAAGGTACAAAAGAACTGGAGAATTATCTAAGTGATATAATCAATAGGATTTAATATTGATGCTAGATGGGAAATGGGGAATGAATGAGAAGCAGCAGAGAGAGATTTCTAACGTGGTCGACGACAAGATATAGAAAGAGTAGATTTGTGGGGAAAGGTGTTGTCATGTGAATTTAGTCACTTTGAATTTGCAGACTCCGTTTGAAAAGAGCCCATAGACAGCTGGACGTGTAGTGTGATATTCTTGGGAGAGGTCAGAGCTGGAGATGTATTTCTGGGATTCACCAGCATATCAGTGGTAATTAAAACTATGTGAGTGAGTAACATTACTAATACTTCAGGACGTTATGCAGAGTGAGAGGAGATAAGCCTGAGGAAGGGCTGAGCATAAAAAGAAAAGCTCCATGGGACAGACAGAGGCAGGAGGCAGGCCAAGGGGCAAGGGCAATTTCTTTAAACTCTTATTCAGTGCTTCCGAATCATCAGGGAAGCTTGTTGAAAGTTCTGGTCCAGGGTGGGGGTCCAGGACCCCACATTTTAACCAACTCCCCTAATTCTGCTCATCTCCACTAGAATTTGAGAATTGATAGGGTTGGGAGTTTCACAAACACACAAAAGAACAATCTAATACCAGTTGCTACAGAGAAATCCATTAGAGGGATATCAGTTGGTGAATTCAGTCCTTTTGGAAGAAACTTTAGCAATAGCTATTAAATCTTTTTGTTCTTTGGACCTCTCCATTCTATTTCTAGAAATTCATCTCAGAAAAAAGATGCCCTACCTGTGCACAGAGAAAGTCAACAAACATCTTCATAGCAGCATCATTTTTATGGCCAAAGACGGAAAATAAATGTCTGAAAGTAAAGAGATTCTTAAACAATTTGTTGTAGTTCTTTTATATAATAGTAGTAGAGTGAGGAGGAAAATCTAGATAGAAGAGGCATAAGAAGGATAAGAGAGACAGTGGGTTAGTGCAGGCAGAGGATATAAACAGTTCTTTTCAGAGATTTAAGAAGAAAGGCTCAGTAAAGAGCAGTAATGGGATGAGGTTGTAGGATCTTATTTAAGGTGGAAGAGGTTTGGTCATCATATAGACTGAGGAAGGGAAGAAGAAGGAAAGATAAAGAAGGTAAAGGACAGGAAGGTAAATAGAGAGTGTTGAAATCTTTTCCCCCAGCCTCACTTGCACCCCAAGGTGATTCTTAGAATGGATTTAGTGTTACTCCAAGGGACCCCATATGCTCCATCATGACAGTGTGCGTTTGCCGTCTATTTTCTGTGCATGGCTTTATTCTCTCATTGGACTGAAAAAGAGCTCCTGTTTCATTTATTTTATTCAGTTCAGTTCAGTTCAGTTGCTCAGTAGTGTCCAATTCTTTGCAACCCCATGAATCATAGCCCTGCTTTTTTAACTTATATGCAGAGTACCTCATCAGAAACCCTGGACTGGAAGAAACACAAGCTGGAATCAAGATTGCTGGGAGAAATATCAATAACCTCAGATATGCAGATGATACCACCCTTATGGCAGAAAGTGAAGAACTAAAAGCCTCTTGAAGTGTCCCCATCACGTCATGGGAAATAGATGGGGAAACAGTGGGTCAGACTTTATTTTGGGGGCTCCAAAATCACTGCAGATGCTGACTGCAGCCATGAAATTAAGACTCTTACTCCTTGGAAGAAAAGTTATGACCAACCTAGATAGCATATTGAAAAGCAGAGACATTAATTTGCCGACTAAGGTCCGTCTAGTCAAGGCTGATTTTTCCAGTGTTCATGTATGGATGTGAGAGTTGGACTGTGAAGAAGGCTGAGTGCCGACAAATTGATGCTTTTGAACTGTGGTGGTGGAGAAGACTCGAGAGTCCCTTGGACTAAAAGGAGATCCAGCCAGTCCATTCTGAAGGAGATCAGCCCTGGGTGTTCTTTGGAGGGAATGACACTAAAGCTGAAACTCCAGTACTTTGGCCACCTCATGCGAAGAGTTGACTCATTGGAAAAGACTCTGATGCTGGGAGGGATTGGGGGCAGGAGGAGAAGGGGACGACAGAGGATGAGATGGCTGGATGGCATCACTGACTCGATGGATGTGAGTCTGAGTGAATTCTGGGACTTGGTGATGGACAGGGAGGCCTGGAGGCCAAAAGAGGAAGCATAAAAGACAAGATTATCTGTGTTCTTTCTTTATGGTTAATAAAGTATTAAAAAAAAAAGATATAATCTGTTGTTTTAAACACATCCAGGACTGCACAGCACAATTATGTAACATATGTTAACTGTTGTCAGAATAATAGATAATAGTAATAATAAAAAAGTTTTGTGTGCCACTAACAGTGGAGAAGGAAATGGCAACTCACTCCAGTGTTCTTGCCTGGGGAATCCCAGGGACGGGGGAGCCTGGTGGGCTGCCATCTATGGGGTCGCACAGAGTCAGACACGACTGAAGCGACTTAGCAGCAGCAACAGCAGCAGCGTTGTAGGCCCTTAGTACCATATCCACTATGATTGATGAAGTTAGCCCTGTGTGAAATGAAAATAAATAATCTGTGTCATGCATAAGTGTGCACAGTGTATGCAATGGAACCATATGTAACTTTTAATTGCTAGTTGTAGAAAATTTTAAGAATTTGATCAATTTGTTTCTCTCTTTTGTTAAATTTGCATGTGTTTTCCTGTTTGTTTTTCAATGTGTGAATCACATAACCTACATTGTGTAGGATCTAATCTTGTTTGTGGATTAGTCACTCAGTCATGTCTGACTCTTTGTAATCCTGTGGACTATAGCCAGCCAGGCTCTTCTGTCCATGGAATTTTCCAGGCAAGGGTAGTGGAGCGGGTTGCCATTTCCTCCTTCAGGAGATCTTCCCGAACCAGGAATAGAACCTGGGTCTCCTGCACTGTAGGCAGATTCTTTACTCTCTGAACCACCAGGGAAGCCTATGATCCAATCTTAAAAAGGTTTAATCAGTAATTCTTTCTTTCTTTGTGGACTGGAAATAAAGGAATTAATTGAATATAATTCTTTTACATCTCTTTATTTATTGGCTCTCTTCTTCTGTAGCTGCTATTCTCTCAACATCAAGGGCACCCTCAAAAAAAAAAAAGTCATAAAGAAGAAAATGCAAATTAAGACAGAATTATGGTTTTCTTAGGGTATATGCCCAGTAGTGGCTCAGTTGGTAAAGAATCCACATGCAGTGCAGGGGACCTGGGTTCGATCCCTGGGTCTGGGAGATCCCGTAGAGAAGGGAATGGCAACCCACTCCAGTATTCTTGCCTGGGAAATCCCATGGACAGAGGAGCTTGGTGAGCTACAGTCCATGGAGTCTCAAAGAGTTGGACACGACTGAGTGACTAACACACACTTTATAGTAGTTCTTTTTGTTGTTGTTAGTTTTTAAGGAAGCTTCATACTGTCCTCCATAGTGGCTGTATCAATTTACATTCTCACCAGTGGTTTAGAGAGTTCCCTTTTCTCCACATCCCCTCCAGCATTTATTATTTGTAGAATTTTTGATGATGGTCCTTTTGACTGGTGCAAGGTGATGCCTCATTGTAGTTTGGATTTGCATTTCTCTAATAATCAACAACATCGAACATCTGTGTGAACTTTCCTGTTGACTCAGTGGTAAAGGAGCCACCTGCCAATGCTGGAAATGCAGGTCCAATTCCTGGATGGGGAAGGTCCTCTGGAGATGGAAGTGGTAAGCCACTCCAGTATTCTTACCTGGGAAATCCCAGGGACAGAGGAGCCTGGCAAGTAAATAGTCCTTGGGGTCACGAAAGAGTTAGACATGACTTAGCGATTAAAAAAACAAGCAAAAAAAAAAAAAGGCAACAACAAATAGAGAGTCTTTTCATCTGCCTCTTATGTCTTCTTCAGAGAAATATCTATTTAGGTCTTCTGCCCATTTTTTGATTGAGTTGTTTGCTTTTTTCATATTGAGTTTCACTAGCTGTTTGTATATTTTGGAAAGTAACCCTTTGTCAGTTGCTTCATTTGTAAATATTTTCTCCCATTCTGAGGGTTGTCTTTTCATCTTGTTTATGGTTTCCTTAGAGTGCAAAAGCTTTTAAGTTTAATTAGGTTCCATTTGTTTATTTTTGTGTATTTTCATTACTCTCAGAGGTGTATCAAAAACAGCTTTCTGTGATTTATGTCAAATATAGAAAAAGATACCATTGCACAACCTGTACTTTTGGCAATAATGGAAAAGTTGTGTTAATATTGAAGTACTGGGGGATCTGGAACACTCATGCAGTGATGGTGGGAGAGGAGTCCCTATTTAATGGGGGTCCATGTGGCACTGCTGAGCCTAACCAAGCATGTGAATATTGTCAGACCCAGAAGTTCACAGCTAGCTCCCAGATCCACAGGAGATAATGTACTAAGATGGTCATTGCTGTGCTGTGGGGTAGCAGATAGTTGGAGATTACTCTGATTCCATTAACAGGAGAAAGGATGAGGACAGGTCTTAAGTACCTATGATAGAATTATCTGTAGCCATCCTGAGTAATGAGCTTTATTTACTCATGGCTGTATGAATCTCAAAAACAATATTGTGTAAAAAAAAAAAAAGAAGAAGAAGCAGAGTGAGTTATGTCTTAAACTCCTGGTTGTGTAACTTAAACATACAGAACAACCTTATATATTTTCAAGGATCTATAGATCTAAATAAATGTTTTTAAGGAGCCATATATCTAGATAAATCTATAAAATATGGATTGGGAGAGCATTTTTAAATCCACTAGAGAGTCTGCCAATGTTAAGGGGAGGGAATTGGGGGTGGAGACATGCATACGCAGGATAAAACGAAAGAGAGAGAAATGGTCACTGTTATGCTGTGATTTGATTGATTTGATAAATATAAGCAACTTAATTCTCTGTTAAAACTAACTGATCCCTGTAAAACACAACTACCTTTGATTGCTGGAATATGTTATCTAAAAAAAGATGTTGAACTTGACTTTTGAGTATTATCTTCCAATTTTAAAACATTGGTTACTTTAAAGTATAATTTAAGAAAGACAGTATAATCATGATTTTCATTTATGTGGAAAATGAACATGTATCAGATATTTTGCCTAACTAATAAATTAATAATAGAAAGAGTCAGATGTTACAACTGGTTGAAAGAAGCATTGGAATAGCAGACACATATATAGGCAATCAGGATTACTGAAATAAATTTGCTTACTTCATGGAAATTTGGGCAATATCCATAGGGCAATAGTCAATTCCTATAACTGCTTTAGGAGCAATTTGCATTTCTGTGGACAAGAATCATTTGTGTTGTTATCAGTATTTTACAGCTTACAAGGCTAAAAATAGCTCAAAGACAATGAAATGCCCAGAGATCCCATGGAGTCAGACAATCTAGGCAATATTCTGATGAGGGGGCAGGGAAAGACTGTAATGTTTTTGGTCAATTTCTAACTATTTTCCATTTTTCCTGTGAAATGATGAATTCCATTAAAAATGTCTAACAAGCACTGTACAGCACAAATATATAAGCTAACTGATGTGTATTCGGATGTCTAATCTCCTCTGTATCTCTGGCATAAGATGAGAAAAAGTAAATTTTGGCTTTCATCATGGTTATACCGGAGAAGGCGATGGCACCCCACTCCAGTAGCTTGAATGGAAAGTCCCGTGGAGGGAGGAGCCTGGTGGGCTGCAGTCCATGGGGTCGCGGAGTCAGACACGACTGAGCGACTTCACTTTCGCTTTTCACCTTCATGCATTGGAGAAGGACATGGCAACCCACTCTAGTGTTCTTGCCTGGAGAATCTCAGGGATGGGGGAGCCTGGTGGGCTGCCGTCTATGGGGCCTCAGAGTCAGACACGACTGAAGCGACTCAGCAGCAGCAGCATGGCCATATGGTTTATAAGAGCTGTTTAAATCTCCTCTTCCCCTCTTTTCTTAATCCCTTTTTTTTCTCTTCTTGTTACCTCTGGGTGGTATAGATGGTATACTGTGGCACCTGCCTTGTATTTCCAGAAACTGTCAGATAAATGAGTAAAGAAAATTGTTAATCATACTGTGTTAAAAAGAGTGGTGAACTGGGATGAAATTCTTTAAACCAAATGAAATCTTTCCAATGAAATTCAAGCCCCCCTTTTTTTTTTTTTTTGGTCAGAAAGGTCATAGGTTGTAAAAAACCTTGGCAAGAGAAGCAAGTAGAGAAGTTAAGAAGGTAGAATACTTCTTGTGGAAACATAAACTTTTGCTAAACATGAAACTTTTGCTAATTTCTAAGCTTTGGCTTTCCATTAAATTTTTAAGAGTAAGCAGAAACTGCCGGTTTCATTTTTAGTTTAACAGACACTTGATCTTTGCAGAACTTACAGTAAAATGTCATCTCATCATCTTGCCAAAATTCAACTAGATTCATGCCATTCATCCCCTTTTGATTACAGCTTGAAGAGGAGTGCTTTGTCTTTTTAGGATTACTGTCCCCACATAGAGAATAATAAATGCAGTCTGCGGTCTGATCTCAGCTTTTTCCAGAATTCTGTGTTGGTATAAATCCTGAAACATTAACTTGAGCTAACTTAATTGCAGTCTTGAATTTAAAATACCTACTTCATAAGCTTTCTCTCTATAGGGCAATAATTCCTGTGAACTCCAAACCATTTTGTCACAGAGTTAGGTGGGATAGGTAGATATATGATACTTGAGCCTATTTTTAGAAAAGTTTCTGGTTTGCTGTTTGCAATAATTGAATACTTGCCTATTTGTATTATGTGGCAACTGACATAATCTCCATTACAGAAGTTGCTATGTAAAGAATAAGTTTGTTCTGACAATGTTTATCATGAAACATATACCATCAGTTTCCCTCACTGTTTTTAAGTCAGAGTCCTGTCTGTCTTAAAAATGGGGTGGTGTGCAGGCAGCTCAGATGTGCCTTTTCAGCAGTGTTTTCACTTGGTCTAAAAACAAGGACTTTTTCTGACTTGGTTTGCTGTTCTTCTCATCACGAGTGGCATTTTGGAGTTTACCCAAGGGTCCATCATTGGTCACTATAAAAGATTTTCACCTCATCTGGCTTTTAGCCCAGAACTGGCCTTTGCTCATGCTCTCTTTCGAGATAACAGTAAAGCTGACCATGCCACAAATTGCTTTCTCTAAGGAGAATCTTTGCCTGAGAGGTTGCTGATTCCTTCCGGGATTTTAGGCCACCTTCTTTGGACCTGTGTTTTAAACAGCAAAGTGAAGGGATTCTGTCCTGTGATTTCAGAAAAGATGTCAGCTCCTCTGTTTCTGGAGATAATGACTTTGAAAGATTTAAGGTTCTTTACATATTGAAGCTCCATCAGACTCTTCTCTTTCATAAAAAGATGGAATGAACAAATTTGGAAGGCTAGGCAATGAGTGACTTTTAAAGAAACATTTAGTTGTTTACTAAGTTAAGGAAAAAATCAGTGCATCTATGTAAAGGATTTTTTTTCAACCTTAGCATCATTGACATTTTGCAGTGTTTATGTTTGGTCCATGTGGAGCTTGTAGGATGTTTATGAGCATCCCTGGCCTCCACTCACTAAACTGTTGCTGTTCTTGTTCAGTTGTTCATTCATGTCTGATTCTTTGCGACTCCATGGACTGCAGTACACCGGCCCCTCTATCCTCTGCTATCTTCCAGAGTTTGCTCAAACTCATGTCCACTGAGTTGGTGATTGATACTCTCTAAACGTCTCATCCTCTGCTGCTCCCTTTTCCCTTTGCCTTCAGTCTTTCCCAGTTTCAGGGTTTTTTTCCAACGAGTTGGCTCTTGGCATCAGGTGACCAAAATGTTGGAGCTTGAGCTTCAGCAACAGTCCTGCTAATGAATATTCAGGGTTTCTTTCCTTTAGGATTGACTTGTTTGACCTCTTTGCAGTCCAAGAGGACTCTCAAGAGTCTTCTCCAGCACCACAATTTGAAAGCAGCCCACTAGATGCCAGAAGCATAACCCTCTTCTGTGACAACCCTATGTTATGGCAATGAAATGTGTCTTAAGAAATTCAAATGATCCCCATCTCAATTGATCATCACTGATTGAAAATCAGGTGGAGTGGTAAAGAGCTCAAGTTGTTAACCGTTGGATTGATAAAGAGTTGGGAATGCATCATTTTGAGGAAAAGCAGAGGGCATACCATCATATATTATCGCTGAGAAATCTGTTCTAATGTAACATCCATTGTATACCAGCGTCACATGATAACAAGAATTCTGCAAGTAGACCGCTGACTCCATTTGCTTACTTGGTATGGTAGGTGAGTCTACATAGATTCCTCTCTCAGATTGGATCATTTGACGCTAAGCACAAATTTTATAAGTCAATTCCATGGTGGACAGCAACACTTTTTAAAACAATAGCAAATTGATTTTGCCTGCCTTTTTTTCACCACTCTTGTTATAAAATTGAAGAGAGCTCTCTTAAGGCCACCATTGTGCAGTCGTGTCAAATAATGGAGTTGAGCTATTTGTAAGAGCTAATCAGCTCTCCTATTAGGTTTGCCAATTAGTGTAAATTCTTCCTCATTACAGAAGATTTCAAGTGTGTAAACATTCTCCCTTCAGTTGAAACCCCAAAGAATGTCAAACTGAGCATTTATGATGCCTTTTTGCAAACAGGGCGGCTGTGGTGGTAGCTTAAGTAGCTTTCATGCCACTCCCTTCTACAGAATACAGAGTGTGTTTATTTAAAAATTATGCTTAACTTCAACTTCACCTCTGGACTCAGGAATACACCTTAGATTTAAAGATTATTAAGGAAATGAATCAGATGTGTGCCATATCTGTCAGTAGGCGGCTTTTCATCCTGAGAGAACCTCGATTTAATGGCATTTTTACTGTCCTTAATTTTATTCAATTTGTTAAGCAAAATAAAGATGGTAAATTACAATATTGAGATCCAGGGACTTAACCTTCACAGGGTGTTAAGCTTTTCTGAAACCAGCATCAACGCATGTGTGAGTCCTTTGAAAAGGAAGAAGAAAAGCAACCCTATCTCTTTCTGTCTGGCCACACCTCCAAGACAGGAAATGATCCCTCATGGTTGTCCTTTTTTCCTGTTAAACCTTAAAGTTTTAAAACTATCTCCTGTTTCCCAGCTGAAAGGAGCATCCACTAAATTAGGGAGCACTTTTGAGATGAATGTTGTGATTGTTAATCTGGAAATGTGATCCAGTCTCATGCAGCTTTAACCTTCTCAATCAGCGGTCTTTTCTTACCTAATTATATGATTCTAAGAAAACCTAATGAGGTGCTGTCAGATTTACATCGGAATTCTTTTAAATGGTATCACAGTAGCCATGGTGATGATATATAAATGGACAGAATGCCAAAGATGTGGAGAAATGTCCCAATTACACCCACAGTCACTCTTCACCTCAGCATTAAGTCAGCATATTTTAAGCCAAAAGTTTTCAAGAAAATGAATTTTCAGTGGGTAAAGTGATATAAAATGGAAACATTTCAAATCACACTATCAAGTGGGTCTTTATTTCTCTGCATTAATGCTCCAGTAGCTCAAAACAGAATTCAGAGATCCTCACTGCTTCAGTATTGCTATTTGTTTTTTTAAAGGACTTGATATACAGGCTTCCTTATGAAAATTTTAGTTGTTTTAATGCTTTGACTGTATTTTCCATGGCTCCTTAGGGAGCTGAAATAACTTGCTTTGTGCATTTCATATTAAAAATCTAGGAACAAAATATTTATAATACTCACAGATACTAGTTATTAATGAGGCTGCCACTTGCAAACAGAGACTACCTTTCACTTCTGTGAGGACTGCATAAGGGACCAAGAAACCACATGCTTACTCAGACTCAGAGATATGAAAGGGCACAAGGAAGCCATTTTGAAATTTTCTAACTCCTGAAACTTTTTTTTAAATTTAATTTATTCATTTTAATTGGAGGCTAATTACTTTACGATATTGTAGTGGTTTTTGCCGTACATTGACATGAATCAGCCACGGGTGTACATGTGTCTCCCATCCCAAACCCCCCTTCCCCCTCCCTCCCCATCCCATCACTCAGGGTTGTCCTAGTGCACCGGCTTTGGGTACCCTGTTTCATGCATTGAACTTGGACTGGTGATCTATTTCACATATGGTAACATACATGTTTCAATGCTATTCTCTCGTCATCCTACCCTTGCCTTCTCACATAGAGTGTAGAAGTCTGTTCTTTATATCTGTGTCTCTCTTGCTGTCTTGCATATAGGGTCATTGTTACCATCTTTCCAAATTCCATATTTATGTGTTAATATACTGTATTGGTGTTTTTCTTTCTGACTTACTTCTCTCTGTATAAAAGGCTCCAGTTTCATCCACCTCCTTAGAACTGACTCAAATGTGTTCCTTTTGATAACTGAGTAACATTCCATTGTGTATATGTACCACAGCTTTCTTATCCATTCATCTGCTGATGGGCATCTAGGTTGCTTCCATGTCCTGGCTATTATAAACAGTGCTGTGATGAATATTGGGATATACATGTCTCTTTCAATTCTGGTTTACTCAGTGTGTATGCCCAGCAGTGGGATTGCTGGGTCGTATAGCAGTTCTATTTCCAGTTTAAGGGATTTCCACACTGTTCTCCATAGTGGCTGTACTAGTTTGCTCTCTCACCAACAGTGTAAGAGGGTTCCCTTTCCCCCCCGCACCCTCTCCAGCATTTATTGTTTATAGACTTTTGGATAGCAGCCCTTCTGACCAGCATGAGATGGTACCTCATTGTGGTTTTGATTTGCATTTCTCTGATAGTGAGTGATGTTGAGCATCTTTTCATGTGTTTGTTAGCCATCCGTATGTCTTCTTTGGAGAAGTGTCTGTTTAGTTCTTTGACCCATTTTTTGATTGTGTCATTTATTTTTCTGGTATTGAGCTGCATGAGCTGCTTGTATATTTTTGAAATTAATTCTTTGTCAGTTGCTTTGTTTGCTATTATTTTCTCCCATTCTGAAGGCTGTCTTTTCACCTTGCTTATAGCTTCCTTCATTGTACAAAAGCTTTAAAGTTTAATTAGGTCCCATTTGTTTATTTTTGCTTTTATTTCTATTACTCCGGGGGGATGGGTCATAGAGGATCCTGCTGTGATTTATGTCAGAGAGTGAGTGCTGAA
This sequence comes from Nanger dama, assembly GCA_917880005.1. Classification (NCBI taxonomy): domain Eukaryota; kingdom Metazoa; phylum Chordata; class Mammalia; order Artiodactyla; family Bovidae; genus Nanger; species Nanger dama. The sequence continues at coordinate 33,207,300 of CAKJTW010000016.1, read as the reverse complement.
ACATCTTAAGAAATGATTATTTTCATCTGCCTTCATATCCACAGCACAGACGCAGCACAGAACATGTACAAATTCCCATGTCTGTAAAGCAGCATCATTTGGTTGGCCATTTCTTTTAAGATAATGATCCAGAATAGGCTTAGCAAATTATACATACACACACACACACACACACACACTAATCACTTCCCCTTCTAAAAGCTATTGCAGATATCACAAATTGGTTTTTGAACATTTTTGTCTCCTATTTTCCACTCTCCACAAACCTTTGAACTTTGCATCAAAGTTGGCTAATAAAAAGAAACAAATTTACCACCCAGAAATGGAAGACAATGGCCCATATTTTAAAAGCACCTACTTTCTATTTTAAAACACATTCATAGGCAAAAATAGATCATCTATTTTTCTGAATGGTTGGTTCATTGTTTACTCCAATGATGGTCATTCATCTTGATCTATGTCAATTGCACCCTGTCAGTTCAGTTCAGATCAGTGGCTCAGTCATGTCCGACTCTTTGCGACTCCATGAATCGCAGCACGCCAGGCCTCCCTGTTCATCACCATCTCTCGGAGTTCACTCAGACTCACGTCCATCGAGTCCGAGACGCTAAACAGCCATCCCATCCTCGGTCGTCCCCTTCTCCTCCTGCCCCCAATCCCTCCCAGCATCAGAGTCTTTTCCAATGAGTCAACTCTTCTCATGAGGTGGCCACAGTACTGAAGTTTCAGCTTTAGCATCATTCCTTCCAAAGAAATCCCAGGGCTGATCTCCTTCAGAATGGACTGGTTGGATGTCCTTGCAGTCCAAGGGACTCTCAAGAGTCTTCTCCAACACCACAGTTCAAAAGCATCAATTCTTTGGCGCTCAGCCTTCTTCACAGTCCAACTCTCACATCCATACATGACCACAGGAAAAACCATAGTCTTGACTAGACGGACCTTAGTCGGCAAAGTAATGTCTCTGCTTTTGAATATGCTATCTAGGTTGGTCATAACTTTTCTTCCAAGGAGTAAGTGTCTTTTAATTTCATGGCTGCAGTCACCATCTGCAGTGATTTTGGAGCCCCCAAAATGAAGTCTGACACTGTTTCCACTGTTTCCCCATCTATTTCCCATGAAGTGATGGGACTGGATGCCATGATCTTCGTTTTCTGAATGTTGAGCTTTAAACCAACTTTTTCACTCTCCTCTTTCACCTTCATCAAGAGGCCCTTTAGCTCCTCTTCACTTTCTGCCATAAGGGTGGTGTCATCTGCATATCTGAGGTTATTGATATTTCTCCCAGCAATCTTGATTCCACCTTGTGTTTCTTCTAGTCCAGCGTTTCTCATGATGTAATCTGCGTATAAGTTAAATAAGCAGGGTGACAATATACAGCCTTGGCGTACTCCTTTTCCTATTTGGAACCAGTCTATTGCACCCTGTGGCCATACAGATATCAGTGATAGCCAAAGTAGAATGGTCTCATTAAAGAAAAGCCTCTAATCCCATCCAGTCACTGAATTTTAGAGAGAATTCTAAAAATTTGGTTACCAATTTACCAAAATTTAGATGTAAGTGTTAGAGGAAGTTTTTCTTCAAGGCACACAAACATAACATGGAGCCTCATATCAAAAGAAGTGATAGAAAGTGCTTAGAATAGTTTTAAGATCTCAACTCAGTTATTTTAGGAACTGAAAGACCTCCAACCCTTAGGTTACTACTGAGATTATCCTTGATAATTAGTTCCTGTTCATAATGATATTCCCGATTTATTGAGAAAAGTTTAGAGTGTGTCTGTTCTTCATTACCTGCTAAAGATACAACAGTATATCTTTAGATGTTTTTCATCTAAATTCAAATCTCTCCTAATTAACACTTCTTCACCCTCTCCCTCTTCCATCGTTTCCATTGTTTGTCTACTGAGCACTTCTAGTGTTCCTGGGCCATTCTGTTCTCTCAGTGTATTGATTGTTTGCTGGCTTCATTTGACCTTCTTCTCCTTCCATCAGAACAGAACTTGGAGAAAAATTAGGTTCAAGGGGTGCACTAGCACCCAACATTCAGAAGAGAGTACAGAATGCTATCTGGTATAAGACATCTCAAATCACAGAGTGACTCTCCCATTTACTACTTATGTGACCACAGATGTTATTTAATGGCCTTGCTCTTTAGTGTTTTCATGTGTAAAAAGGAGAATAATAAGAATATTCACATCAACATTGCTGTGAGAATTAAATATGTTTAATGACACTTGGAGCAGTTCAGTTCAGTTCAGTCGCTCAGTTGTGTCCGACTATTTGTGATCCCATGAATCGCAGCACCACAAGCCTCCCTGTCCATCACCAACTCCCAAAGTTTACCCAAACTCGTCCATTGAGTCAGTGATGCCATCCAACCATTTCATCCTCTGTCGTCCCCTTCTCCTCCTGCCCTCAATCTTTCCCAGCATCAGGGTCTTTTCCAGTGAGTCAGCTCTTCTCATCAGGTGGCCAAAGTACTGGAGTTTCAGCTTCAACATCAGTCCTTCCAATGAACACCCAGGACTGATCTCCTTTAGGATGGACTGGATGGATCTCCTTGCAGTCCAAGGGACTCTCAAGAGTCGTCTCCAACACCACAGTTCAAAGTGCCAGGGCCCATACCAATTGCCTAAGAAATATCATCTATAAATACTAGGAAGGGTTGCTATTTTGTTGGTGGTGAAATTATTAGTTAACAAAAAGTGCTTCTAAGACAAAGAACTGTAATCTTTGGATCACAGACTCCATGAATGGAAAAACCTTGTTTTTCTGGTTCAACCTCATATTCATAGTAATGTCTACAGTACATAGAAAGAACCACAAAAGGAAAAAGGTAAATAAGATGGACACATAGAAATAGATACCCAAAATGAGTCTATAAAGTTAAAAATTTTTTCCCTTTGACTCAGCTTCAGCTCCCAGCCTTGGAAGCATTTCATGTAGTCTTTCGGCCATAACATTTATCCACGCATATTGTGTTGTTGTATTCATTTCAGTGTCAGTCTTTCATGGAAAGTGTATTCAAGGGCAGTGAATATGTTGGTATTTTTTATAACAGCTAATTTGTGGGTTGAACAAGGGAAGGAACAATTAAACCATTCCCTTGACTGTTGTTCATTAATTTCACTTTTTTATTTTCGTGTACACCGTCTAGATCTGAGCCTTCCCAAACTTGCCTCCAGTTTGTCCATGTGGTATCAGAAATCAGTGCAGAAAGTAAGGAGGCAGTATCCTGCAGAGTGCAGGAGTCCCTGGTCGCTGTGCCAAAATTCTTCAGTGTCATGAAAGGGTGAACATCAAGTTGTGTTCTGGGAATTAAACAAGGTCATATGAACAAGGATGCCTGTAAAATGAGTTCAAGTAATTACACTCGACAGAGAGTTTGATTACTCTATCTGATCCGTTTATCTTTCTCGTAATTCAGAGATATGCTTGAGAGGGCAGAACTGACATCAGCCCACATCAGTGATTCCAGAGGAGCGACTGATGAGCATAATGTGGGACATGGCCCCGTAATAAACATGCTGGGAGTAGAGCTTGAAAACCCATTTCCTCATAGCATCGTTAGGCCTTTCATTTATTTGTCCTGGTGACTTTTTCCTTCATCAAGCTGATTGCTGATAAGGTTTCACATACTATAGCAAACATATCAGTCAGTGAGGCCAACACTGCCTTTTAATGATGTCCAAATCGATATCTTAACAGATTTTCTTACCTGTTCAAAAGAGGGATGTCATGAGAAAGATGTCTAACTTTGGCAAGAAGCAGCCAAAAAGTTAAAGAATGATGAAATTTGTGTGTGTGTGTGGCGTGTTCAGGGTGGGGTGGAGATTAAAATGCACAAAGAGAAATTGAATGCAAAGCATTGTGTGTCCATGGAAAGACTGTCAACACCAACCAGGAGAAAGTTTTCTAATAGTTAAGGTGGAAGTTCTTTTAAAATACTGATCTTCCTTGACTTACATGGGGTTACAGGTAAATGAGCCCATCATAAGATGAAAATATCTAAAGTTGAAAATACCTTAAACAAAATATACATTTAATATCCCTTCTTCCAAACATAATCACTCATCCCAGCCTCCCTTAAGCATGCTCAGAACACTTACCTTAGCCTACCAGTGGGCAAAACCATCTAACCATTGGGCTATTTCATAATAAAGTCTTGAATAACTCATATAATTTGTGAGATGCTGAACTGAAAAATGAAAAATAGAATTGTTTTCTGGGTACTGAATCACTTTAAGTGTGTCAGTTGTTGACCCTCCTGATTAAGTGGCTAATTGGAAGCTGAGGTTTGCTGCTGCTGCCCAGCATCACAGGGTGGTAGTTGTTTGGTTTGGTTGGTGGGATAATTTTTCAAAATTCCCCAAGTGCAAAATGCAGTGAAGTATACCTAGACCAGGTATCTCATAGAATGCACACCTAAGCCCTTGAATTTTGATGTCACTGCCTTGGCCCTCGTGCCTGCCCAAAGAGAGTCTAAAGCCCTCTGCTGTATTTCAGTGGATTCCTGGGAACTTGACTTTACTTGATCAATTCTGATTCCTTCAGAACCAGTCATAAAGATCAGTTCATTCTCAATTAATGCTGACAAATAAATGAATAGCCTCACTCTGACTGTATACTTCTGAGTGTAATGTGTTGATTTTACAAAGTTGGAAGAGGAGTTTTATTACAAGTAGTCATGTTAAAAATAAACATTAGGTATCCACATTCTTAAAATGCCTACTGGATATCTTTTAACCAGGACACTGTCCTCGTCCTTCAACCACACTTTAGTACAAGCCTTTTCTGTCCCCAAAGATTGTTTTGCTTGTTTTCCCCTTTTTATTTTCTCAGAAGCACCATTTCTCCTTTCACGAGATGTGATTAAACTTTCTCTCATGTGCTTTAGCTTAGGGGTAAACAAAATGTGTTATATAAACTTTTACACACAATGGAGTAGTATTCAGCCTTAAAAGGGAATGACATTCTGATACATGCTACATGGCTGAACCTTAAAAATATTATGCTAGTGAAATATATTGGTCCCCAAAGGACAAATATTATATAACTCCACTAATATGAGGTACCTAGAGTAAGCAGATCACTGGAGACAGAGAATAGAAGTGGGATAACCAGGATCTGTGAGGAGGGAGGAATAGAGAGTTATTATTTAGCAGGTACAGAGTTCCTGTTGAAGGTGGTGGAGAAGTTCTGTGGTTGGGTAGTGGTGATGGTTGCCCAGCTTTGCTGGGGGAACAGAGTATGTCACCCTAAAAAGGCCACTTCACCATATTGATTTTTGTTGAGCTCTAGGCACTTAATAACTAGCAAATGCAAGGAGACGCTTTCTTTGAATTTCCTTATCTGTCTGAAGACAGATCCTTCAAAAGGGTTTAAGTGTTAATCCCTCCCCTGGCAGTTTCATCCACCAGGAAACTTTGACTTTTATAACAGGAAAGGAGACTAGAGGTTGACATTACACTCAGATGACTTTTTGTCACAAGCTATCATGCCTCCTGCTTGTTCTTTTAAGCACCCATTCATCTTTCCTAGAAATCATTTGTACTCCTCTAAAAGGTCTATATGTCCCCCAATCTGGCCCCCTCTTTTTCTATTAGGATAGTGTTTAAGGCTGCATTCTAAGCCACTAAAGGGAGTTACTCCTTTTCTCTGGGTGTCTCCTGTGTGTGTGTGTGTATAATATGTTATATATTTTATAATATTACACATATATGCATGAGGTATACATGTTAACAGATTCTGTATGTTTTGTCTTATTAATCTGTTTTGTATTTCAGAAGTATCAGCCAAGAACTCAGAAGGGTAGAGGGAAATTATTTCATTGACCGAAAAGTCCACTTGGATTTTTCTGTAACATCTTCTGGAAAAACCCAAACAAAACTTTTTGGCTAGTGCAATGTTTTTCTTTCTCTCCTACACTGTGAATATATTTAGTGTCACTGACCTGTACACTTATAGTTAAATGTTACATTTTATGTTATATATATTTTACTACAATAAAAAAAGTAATTATGAGTCAGGAATTTAAAAATGCTGAACCTTACTGTTTAGCAAAAAAAATGGAAATTATTCAATTAGGAAGTAGACAAAGATTTTAAAAATATAATGCTCAAAACTGATGAAAGTGCACTCAGATAAACACTCTAACACACTGTTAATGGAATGTAAATGCACATCGCATTTCTGGAAGTAAATATGACAACATGTGTCATGAGAATTTAAGATTGTTAATTATTGATTCAAAGATTCAGTTCAGTTCTGTTGCTCAGTTGTGACCGACTCTGCAACTCTGTGGACTGCAGGATATCAGGCTTCCCTGTCCATCACCAACTCCCAGAGCTTGCTCAGTCTCATGTCCATCAAGTCAGGGATGCCATACAACCATCTCATCCTCTGTCATACCCTTCTCCTCTTGTCATCAATCTTTCCCAGCATCAGGGTCTTTTCAAATGAGTCAGTTCTTCACATCAGGTGGCCAAAGTATTGGAGTTTGAGCTTCAACATCAGTCCTTTCAATGAATATTAAACACTGATTTCCTTTAGGATGGACAGGTTGGATCTCCTCGCTGTCCAAGAGACTCTCAAGAGTCTTCTCCAACACCACAGTTCAAAAGCATCAATTCTTTGGCCCTCAGCTTTCCTTATGGTCCAACTCTTATATCCATACATGGCTACTGGAAAAACCATAGCTTTGACTAGAAGAAATTTTGTCAGTAATGTCTCTGCTTTTTAATATGCTGTCTAGGTTGGTCACAGCTTTTCTTTCAGGAGCAAGCATCTTTTAATTTCATGGCTTTAGTCACCATCTGCAGTGATTTTGGAGCCCCCCAAAATAAAGTCTGTCACTGTTTCTATTGTTCCTCCATCTATTTGCCATGAAGTGATGGGACCAGATGCCATGATCTATGTTTTTGAATGTTGAGTTTTAAGCCATCTTTTTCACTCTCCTCTTTCTCTTTCATCAAGAGGCTCTTTAATTCTTCTTTGCTTCAGTGATTATATTTCAGTTGATTCAATGATTATATTTCCCTTAAGAAAATAATCGGTGTAAAAACAGCTATATTTGTATTAACTGCTCATTGAAGCTTTTTTTGTTATTTATTGTGTTGTTGTTCATGTCCCACACGGAATAACTGAGTTTGCTGTATCAGCATTTAAGGAAATGGATGCTTCATGTTACTCAAATCTACTCCTGGAACGCACAATGAGTCTTGTTTATATGGTCAGAAAATAAAGTTGATTCCATTTGTTTTCTGCTATGGGAATATGGTGTCTATTGGAAGATTCTAGTTTCCTCAAGGTTTACATGTATGGTATTAGAGATGTTCAGTGTTCTTTAACTTAATTTCTGTAACTGTTTTATCTAGTAATGCTAGATAAAAATTAAGGAAGGAAAAGTTTTCATTAATGCATAAATGCCCAGGAAGACTTCCATAGACTGTTCAAATCTCTGAACTGTTCCTATTAAAATGTTCCCAAACTTTGAGTCTTTTTTAAAGCCATTGGTTTATAAAATCTGACCATCTATATCAAGCTCTGACCCTTTCATTAACTCTGTTTGGGTGGAGCTTAGAGCAACTCATTTGGATCACACAAAATAACCTTTCCATTCCTGTTTGATAGCCTTGCTTAGCAGATTCTTTTCAGCAAACACTTGATGATGTGGAGTTTAAAATTAGAATAAAAAGAAAAATTGGACAAAATTGTTTTTTTGTGGTCACAGTGAATAAGATCATATGTTATTTCAATATTCTTTTCAGTCGTTCCACAATAATATGGTGATTTGTGTCCATGAATCTGAGACTTAAATAATGCCCTGAACCATTTACTGTAATTAATATTCTGTCATGTCATAGAACCCTTCCTTACATGATGTGTGTGTGTGTGTGTGTGTGTGTGTGTGTGTGTGTGTGAGCGGCGCACACACGCTTGGTTGTGTCCGACTCTTTGTAACCCCATGAACTGTAGCCCACCAGGCTTCTCTGTCCATGGGATTTCCCAGGGAAGAACACTAGAGGGGGCTGCCATTTCCTTCTTCAGGGGTTCTTCCTGACTCAGGGACTGAACCTTCATCTCTTGCACTGGCAGATGGACTTTTTGCCACTGTGCTACCTAGGAAGCCAGAATCCTTATTGGGATTTTATAAATCTGACTTTAATATTCATTTCTCTAACTGTATTATGAAGATATCACTCATTAGGTTCATGGGAAGTTTGGGCATACCTACATTTCATAAATCATCAAGTTTCTTTCGGTAAGGGAAACAAACACCTTTCAAATGTTGGATTTGTCTCTTCTCATGGTGTTGAAGTGGTAGGAAAATACTTAACAAAAACTTAGTTCAGCCAATTCTGTGAAAATAGAAGGAAGTTTGTTGAAGAATATTTTTTATTCAAGTCAAGTGTTTGACCCGACCTCATAAGCAGTGTGAAATACAGATTTAAAATTTATTTCCTAACTGTTCTGATAGTGACAGGCCCCTCATAAAGTGTTTTTGCTCATTCCAGTAACAATACTATGACTTAGTGCATCAAGATTCTGAAAAGTGAACAACAATAGTCTCTTTCTGACCTAGTAGAACTTACTCTGTTAGTGTAGAGAAAAAGAAATAAATAAGCAATCAAGTAAATATATAATAGTAGGTGATGGTATTTACTACAAAGAAAAGTAAAATATATTAAGAGTAGATAAAGTGGCTGGCAAAAGTTGCTAGTCTTATGTTAGATGATCAGAAATATTCTTTTCATTAATGGTATTTACTGCTACTGATAGACATTCTGTTTCTGGTCTGGTTATCTGATGCTGTGTAACAAACCATCCTAAAACTCAATGTCTTAAAATGAGGACAGTGTTTATTTTGCACATGAATCTGTGATTCATGGAGCATTCTGTGGCATAGGTCCTCTTTGCTCCATTTTATGTCATCTGGGACAGCTCATAGATGGGGGCTGGGATCATACAAAGGTCACTTAAATGTTCATGTACTGCATGCCTGAGCTGGGAAGACTCTAGAATAACCAGGGCTCCTAAGACACCTCTGTCTGTCTCTCTGGAGTCTCTTTGCATGATATGGTCTCTTTATCACAGTGTCTTGAGGGCAATGAACCATCCTATGTATCGGCCAAGGATGGGATGTGACCAGTCTAGGAAGTTTCAGAGCATCAGCTCTGCCAGCCTTGTCCACATAGTCACAGGGATGTCCAGGTCAAGGAGAGAAAAATAAAGTAAGAAGGTTCTGGAAAGCAGCATGCCAGGCAGAGATTTTTTTTTTTAATGCCACCATCTCTCTCTCTCTATTAATATGAAAAATTGGGAAGATGGTGTTAATTGAGCACAGAAGTCTAGATCTCTTATCCAAGGTCAGAAGTGAAGCTGGTACAAGTATGAGGAGTCAGCTCTACCCCTAAATGTCTGGACTACATCATCTTCAAATAGAAATTGTTGCTCTTACGCTTAACACTTTCATGATGCTGACATTTCATGAAATTCTTTTATAACACTTTGCTTTTAACTCCGCTTATGAGAGAAAATAATCAGGAGTAGATGTATGTAACCCTCACAGGGATTATATGTACCTCTTAAGGGTTGTGATGACTCATACCACTTAGCTCAACTTGAAAAATATAACACACTGACACACCACCACTTTCACTGGTGAAAAATCTCTGCAACAAGAGGTTGTAAAAGGGATGTAATAAGTAGTATCAGCCCAATACCAAAAAACTCAGAGTACAGATTCCATTCAGACTATGATTTCAGAAAAATGAGCTGCTTTCCAGTCACCATTCATGTGAAATTCCAGTTCATTCAGAGGATGGCAACAGCACAGGGCACCCTCTGTGTTCAGAAGCTGGGATCTGCTGACCTGTATTTGCCAGGATCCCCTTCCTTATTAAACTTTTTACCTGAAGCATAATTTCCTGTGGGTAGTTCCTATTCTTCTAACTCTCTGTTCTTTAAAAGTCCTCAGCAGTTTGACATCAGCTCCCACAGACAGCCTTTGCCAGAGGCCATCATGAGAAATAAATGTTTTACTGAAGATCACATGGGCACATGCATAGAAGGACTCATGCATATGCCCTGTACACCATAAAGGTATTGAAAATCTCATCCTCGGTTTTCTCATCTTTCGCTTCCCTTCTGCAATCACATACCTCCTTTAAAAATTTCCTCTACTCCCCAGGATAGTTCAGATTTCACTGTTTATCAGCCCATTCACAGCCCAGTAAAACTGCAGGAGATGCCCAGCACTGAGTATCTACCATTGTTTGAGCAGGACCTTGGAGAGTTCCATTTACACTGACCCTGTCCAGGCTGGCCTCCTGAGTCCCCTAGTATAGTGGTTCTCAAGCCTAGTTGCACCTAGCATCCTCTGTGGTGCTGGGGATCCAACTCAGACAAGCTGAATCTAAAACTCGGGAGAAGTTCACAAGCTTCAGGTGATTCTGAGACACACACAGGAAGTCAAGAACTACCTTGGGTGGGGAGACTGTGTTTCCTTTGGTGCTTCTGCCTCATCTTTCTCTTTTTCCTGTTACCTAGTTCCACCTCCAACCTGTTCTTCACTGTTATGATCGCTCCATCTCAGGAAGCAGCCAGAATAAATCCTCTGCTCACATCCTGATGAATAGATTCTGAGAAACCTTTCTTTCAGTGGTGCTCCGGTGATTCCTACAGTTTATAGGACTAATACAATCCAAGCATGTTTCACATAACAAAATTAGGAAAGCAGTACAAAAAAGGAAAACAAGTGATTCAAACACATGGAATTGTGTCTTGTGTTCTGTTGCTTTTCCAAAGAGAAACCAGCATGTGGGATTTAATGGATATATGCTGTCTCTCAAATATTTGGGATATTTGCATATATGCATGTATTTTTATGTACTTGTGTTTATTTTCAAATACACAGTTGTTTCTTGCATCAAATAGGCCCAGAATATGCATACCTAACAACTTGTGTGTTTAATGGGTTGTGATGATGCCTTCAGGTACTTGATGTAAAGCTTTCAGCACAACACTAGGGTGCATTGTGTAAGGTTGAGTTTTTAACTAGATAATAATCAAGGTAGCTGACGATCACGGTAAATGTTATTTTCCTGCTATATTTTCCAAAATCAAAATTAATGCAAATAACACCCCAAGTAATACGTCAAAATTGTAAATAAAGACAGGATCAGTCATAGTGGTATACTGGAGCCTGAAACAAATGAAAAACTAAAATGGAGCCCATCTTTATTTAAAATTTTGCTATTTTCTTTCTCGTGGATTTCTTATATTTATTGTAATTTTTATTGAAGTATAGTTGTTTTACAATGTTGTGTTAGTTTCAGATGTACAGCAAAGTGGTTCAGTATACACACACACACACACACACACATATGTCATTTTTAATATTCTTTTCCTTTATGGTTTCTCACCAGATTAAATATAGTTCCCTGTGTTGTATAGCTGGACCTTGTTGTTTATGCCTCCTATATATAATAGGACCAGCTTGCATTAGCCAGTCCCAAATTCTCTCCCTCCATCTCCCCATACTTGGCAACCACAAGTCTGTGCTCTATGAGTTTATTGTGAAGTTTTAAAGTGCTACATTTTATTTTTGCCTCCTTTGATTTTTGCATTGGAGGCAGTAGCCTCACCCCCTCTCACCCTTGTCCTAGCCCTAGGACATGGTGGTGCCCCAACAAATGTTGATGGATCAGTCACAATTTCCCTTGTCTTGCTCCATCTAAGATGTGCCAAGACCTTCAGCTTTCATAGCAAGTAGCCCCCCAACCCCCCAACTGAAACACATGCCCCTCTTGCCTTTCTTCCCCTGCAGGGGCACTGAGCACTCACCACATGACCCCAGGGTTTTCATTTTCCAGTTTAGAACTCAGTGAGATTCACCCACATAATCTCCTTTACACACTTGGAGTCCCTCTTTAATTCTTGAAAAATGGTCCAAAGTTTCCTTCCACTTCCAGAAAATTCTGTCTACTTCCTTCCTTTCTAATTAAACTTGATTTTCATCAAACACCAGAATATTTTAAGAAAGTACCATTTTGTCTAAATCATATTCTGGTGACAATATTCCTTGTGTTGCTGGTGAATATTTAGAGTACTTCATTTACAGTATAAGGAGCTTTGATGTTATGAGAAGAGAAGAACACTGGTTTTGTGTTCCAAGTTCTGGATTCAAATCTTGATTCCCTACTCGGTGCTAATTGTATGCCCTTAAGGAAATTTCCTGAATCTATTGTATCTTCTATTTGAAGCCTTTTTTGTAAAGTTAAGCTTGATACATTTCTATGCTTTACCATCAGTACTATTATTAGAAATTTAGTAAACATTCTTATGCTAGTTTTAGAATCCAGCCATCAATATTTAAATCAATGCTATGAATAAAATACATCTTCAGGTGCATAAAAATAATTTATGTGTTCTGGAAAATAAGTTTTAACATGTGAAGATTTTTTTTTCTTTGTATATTATTAAAAAAACAAGTGTAAAAAGATAGCTGATAACATACTGCATGATTGTAATGCATATGATACCATGTAATAGTTATTTCCTAAATACAACTTGTTTGGTCCTCACTCTAGTCTAGTGGTTGTCAAACTTTCATATGTATGCTGTTAAAATGCAGATCTCTGTGCCTCACTGCCAGATATCCTTCCTTGGGAAGACTGTGGTCATGTCTGAGTATTAATATTAATTTCTAGCAAGTTCATCGATGCTGCTGAATATGTACTGCTGCTGCTGCTGCTAAGTCACTTCAGTCATGTCCAGGGGACTTTATTCAAGTATTCGGCAGCACCATGATTCCATGATTCAAGGAACAACACCTGATAGACAGAGTGCATGAAGAACTATGGACGGAGGTTCGTGACATTGTACAGGAGGCAGTGATCAAGACCATCCTCAAGAAAAAGAAATGCAAAAAGGCAAAATGGTTGACTGAAGAGGCCTTACAAACAGTTGAGAAAGGAGAAGTGAAAGGCAAAGGAGAAAAGGAAAAATATACCCATTTGAATGCAGAGTTCCAAAGAATAGCAAGGAAAGATAAGAAAGCCTTCCTCAGCAATCAATGCAAAGAAATAGAGTAAAACAATAGAATGGGAAAACAAAATCTCTTCAAGAAAATTAGAGATACCAAGGGAACATTTCATGCAAAGATGGGCTCAGTAAAGGACAGAAAATGGAAGGGACCTAACAGAAGCAGAAGATATTAAAAAGAGCTAGCAAGAATACACAGAAGAACTATACAGAAAAGACCTTCATGACCGAGATAATCATGATGGTGCGATCACTCACCTAGAGCCAGACATCCTGGAATGTGAAGTCAAGTGGGCCTTAGGAAGCATCACTACAAACAAAGCTAGTGGAGGTGATGGAATTCCAGTTGAACTATTTCAAATCCTGAAAGATGATGCTGTGAAAGTGCTGCACTCACTATGCCACCAAATCTGGAAAACTCGGCAGTAGCCACGGGACTGGAAAAGGTCAGTCTTCATTCCAATCCCAAAGAAAGACAATGCCAAAAATTGTTCACACTAATACACAATTGCACTCATCTCACACACTAGCAAAGTAATGCTCAAAATTCTCCAAGTGAGCCTTCAACAGTGTGTGAACCATGAACTTCCAGATGTTCAAGCTGGATTTAAAAAGGCAAAGGAACCAGTGATCAAATTGTCAACATCTGTTGGATCATCAAAAAAGCAAGAGAATTCCAGAAAAACCTCTACCTCTGCTTTATTAACTATGCCAGAGCCTTTGACTGTGTGGATCACTGAAAACTGGAAAATCCTTCAAGAGATGGAACTATCAGACCACCCAACCAACCTCATGGGAAATCTGTACGCAGGTCAAGAAGCAACAGTTAGAACTGAACATGAAAGAACAGACTGGTTCCAAATAGAGAAAGGAGTACATCAAGGCTGTATATTGTCACCCTACGTGTTTAACTTATTTGCAGAATACATCATACAAGATGCTGACCTGGATGAAACACATGCTAGAATCAAGATTGCTGTGAGAAATATCAATAACATGAAATATGCAGGTGATATCACCCTCATGGCAGAAAGCGAAGAAGAACGAAAAAGCCTCTTGATGAAAGTGAATGAGGAGAGTGAAAAAGTTGGCTTAAAACTCGACATTCAGAAAGCTAAGATCATGGCATACAGTCCCATCATTTCATGTCAAATAGATGTAGAAACAATGGAAACAGATACTTTATTTTGGGAGGCTCCAAAATCACTGCAGATGGTGATTGCAGCCGTGAAATTAAAAGACGCTTGCTCCTAGAAGAAAAGCTATGACCAACCTGGATAGTATATTGAAAAGCAGAGACATTGCTTCACCAACAAAAGTCCGTCTAGTCAAAGTTATGGTTTTCCTAGTAGTCATGTATAGCTGTGAGAGTTGGACTATAAAGAAATCTGAGTGCCAAAGAATTGATGTTTCTGAACTGTAGTGTTGGAGAACACACATGAGAGTCCCTTGGACAGTGAGGAGATCCAACCAGTCCATCCTAAAGGAGATTAGTCCCGAATATTCACTGGAAGGACTGATGCTGAGGCTGAAACTCCAGTACTTTGGCCACCTCATGCGAAGAACTGACTCATTTGAAAAGACCCTGTTGCTGGGAAAGATTGACGGCAGGAGGAGAAGGCGACAAGAAAGGATGAGATGGTTGGGTAGCATCACCAATACGATGGCAATGAGTTTGAGTAAATTCTAGGAGTTGATGATGAACAGGGAAGCCTGGCATGCTTCAGTCCATGGGGTCACAAAGAGTCAGACACGACAGCAAGTGAACTGATTCAGCAGCACCGTGATTCCACAGCCCAAGGAGACTGCATAGAGAGAGAAATGAAAAATAAAGCAGAGTTGAAACCTGTTTTGTTAAAACTACCACCACCACACCTGTCACAAAATATCATCTTACAGTTCTGTGAGTTGTTATCTAGATTTTAATCAAATTAGTTTTTATGAATATGTGTAAATAATTCTCACCCTTGCATAACTCCTCGAGCCCTGTTGCCTCCTTGGAGAACATGAGAGTCCGTTGAGTACACAGCCTTTTTATTTCTACTCCAGATGCCAGGCTTTGATTCTGATTTCTGGTTCCAGAAACTTTATTGGCTTTCATGTTGGCCATTATCTCCTCACTCTGCCAGCCTGCTCTTTAACTGGTGCAGCCTCAATCTGGGCAAAAGCCCTGATAAAGCCAGGAAGCAGAGTTGATTGCTACCAAGAAAACCTCACCCTCTTTGTCCATTCCTGTAATCAGGTTGGAAGGAAAGAGCTGAAGGCTGCATCCTACTCAGGGAGGTAGAATATTCAAAGTTGCATTTGAAGCACAGTTCATTTGAAAACGATTCAGGTGCTAGTCCCTACTCACTAGTGTTTCCTTGAATCTCAGTAATATTTGTCCAGCATTGCCCTCTAGTGCTTGTGGGCATGTTTCTAATGGTGCTTGCCATCTTCTAATTAGGGTGTTTAGAATTAAGTGCTTAGAAAGAGGCCTCCCCATTGTTTCACAGCAAACAGAGGGAAAAAAAAAATCAAGACTCAGACAGTATGAGAAATCTTATGAGTGCTTCTTAGTTGGCAAAGAACAAAAATATATAGACTGGTTGAAATATTCCACTTTCAGTCACTTTATCCATTGCGACAGACGAGATTTGTCCATACCTTTTGCTTGTCTGAGAAGAAAGTCTGTGTAGGACAGCAGGTGATTTGAAAGAAATAACTTAAGCCATACTTGTGTTTGTGTGTATCTGGCCTAAAGTGCCTTTTGTTCTGCAAACTTGTCTTTGCCTGTATTGTCTAGACAAAGGTTAGGATGAATTGCATCTCTGGCGTGTGCTAAAAATCTCATTTAGGATCAGCTAAAAATTTTTCTGGATGAGTCTGGGCTGGGAGATGTTGTTATTCATCTCAGAAATGTCTGAACTTTCCCTTTCTACTTGGAAAACCGAAAATGACCAAATAAGGAAAATGAAACAGAGGAATAATAATTTAAAAAAACCTCCCTAATAACCTTACATGTTTCATTTTGAGCCTTCTTAGAACTGCAGGCAGCTCCCTGCACAGCGTGACCGCCAAAGGTCACAGACAGGATCTGACATCCTCATGGGTTCCTATGACAAGAAAAGTGCCCTCTGCATTCTGGGCTGAAAAGCCAAGTCAAGTGTGCGACCTTCCTGATTTCCTGTGTTGTTCTTTTGGACATAGAGCTTTTGTGTTTCTAATTGGATTAGAGGTGCTGGTGTGGCTTGTGTGTACTTTGAGAGCAAAGATGCAGTGAGATTTTCCAGGCTGGTTGGGCCAGCAGTCAGTGCTACCTAGCAATTACATCACCAAGGACTAAACCAGATAATAGAAAGGGGTGATCATGTTCTGTCAATAAAATTCCTAAGATATCAACCCTAATTAGTTAGCTTTTTAAGTTAATACATATCAACTGAAAAAATAAATTTGACTTGCCCTGATTTTAAAATTAAAATCAATAGGAAACAGCAAAAGTAAAAGGATATGTACAAAATTATATTTTTAAGTGATGGAATGATTAGTAATAAGTACTTTCTCTTACATTTTCCTTCATAATTTCAATTTTATACAGAATGAATGCTTTTCAGTTTTATTGATATATTAAGTTATATAAAGCAAAATGTACTTAAGAAGACAATTGAATATTTTAAAATAAATTTACAAATTTTCTACCATCATCTCTGCAGTCATTTTTAGAGCATTTCTCTCACTCCCCAAATAAGCCTTGTGTATATTTGTAGTTACTCCCAGTTCCCACTGCTAACTTCTGGGAACCAGTGACTTACTTTCTGTCAATGTATATTTCCTTTTTAGGGGCAGTTCATATAAATGGAAACACACACTATGTGGTCCATCCTTAGGTCTGTCTGTCACTCAGCATAATGTTTTTAAGGGGTGTGTGTGTGTGTGTGTGTGTGTGTGTGATACATATCTCCATGTTGTAGTAGGAATCAGCACCTTTTTCAGTTGTGTGGCTGAATAACAGCCCATTGTATAGACAACTCATATTTTGTGTATCAGTTCACCAGTTGATGGTCATTTGGGTTGTTTTCATTTTATTTTTGGCTGTTATGAATAATGCTGCCATGAACATATATTTTTATTTCTCTTGGATGGATAATTAGGAGTGGAGTTGCTAAGTCATATTGTAAATTTGTACTTAATATTATTAGAAACCACTCAACAGTTTTCTGCAGGGGTTTTACTATATTACATTTGTACCAGCAATGTAGGAGTAATCCAGTTTCTTTGCATCCTTAAAAGCATTAGGTGTTGTCACTACTTTTTATTTTTATTTTTTAGTATTTATTTTTAAATTTATGTTTGGCTGCACTGTGTCTTGGTTTTTCATCAAGCTTCATTGCAACATGTGGAACCTTTAGTTGCAGCTTGCAAGCTCTTAGTTGTAGCATGCAAGATCTAGTTCTCTGACCACAGATCAAACCAGTACCCCTGCACTGAAACTGTCTTAGCCACTGGACTACCAGGGAAGTCCCATTATTTTTTAGCTCTTCAATTTATGTTTGTAGTGATATCTGCTTGTGGTTTTCATTTGCATTTTTATAATGGCTAAATGATGTTTGATGTCTTTCTTTGCCTTAAATCACTATTATATTTCCTCTGGTGAAGCGCTTATTCAAATATTTTACCCATTGATTAAAAATAAGGTTTTCATTTTGGAATAATTTATATTGACAAAGAAGATACTAAGGTGGAACAGAGAGTTCTTGTATACCTCTTAATACTTTATGTTAACATGGTATATTTGTTACAACTAAGAAACTGCCATTGATAAATTACTATTAACTGATACACGAATTTTATATGCATTTCATCAGTTTCCCCATTCATTTCCCCTGTCTATTCAGTATTCAGCCTAGGATACCACACTACATTAGTTGTCATGTTTCTCTTCTGGTTTTTGACAGTTTCTAAGGCTTTCATTGGTTTTCATGACCTTGAAAATTATAGAGTGTTGGCCAGTTATCTTGTAGACTCTCTCCCAATCTGGGTTTGTCTCATGATTTTTCCCATAATTAAACTAGGTTTATGAGTTTGGAGATAGAATGTCATAGAGATGAAGTTTTACTTTTAAGCTGCTTTTAAATCATTAATGAGTTATAAGTATTCTTTATATATGTACACACAAGTTCTTTATGAGATATATTACTTGCTTATGTTTTAAAAGGATATTTTAGTTATATAGTTAATATAACTAATTATATTTTTATAGTTTTTCCAGTAGTCATGTATGGATGTGAGAGTGGGACATAAAGAAAGCTGAGCACTGAAGAACTGATGCTTTTGAACTGTGGTTTTGGAGAAGACTCTTGAGAGTCCCTTGAACAGCACAGAGATCTGACGAGTCCATCCTAAAGGAAATCAGTCCTGAATATTTATTTGAAGGACTGATGTTGAAGTTGAAACTCCAATACTTTGGCCACCTGATGCAAATAACTGGCTCATTTGAAAAGACCTTGATGGTGGGAAAGATTGAAGGCAGGAGGAGAAGGGAACAACAGAGGATGAGATGGTTGGATGGCATCACTGACTCAATGGACATGAGTTTGAGTAAGCTCCGGGTGTTGGTGATGAACAGGGAAGTCGAGCATGCTGCGGTTCATGGGGTCACAAAGAGATGTACATAACTGAGCAACTGAACTGAAGTGATTTAATATAAATTCTATAAACCTCCCAAAAAAAGCAAATGCAGAGAACACATTTTGGTCAACTTAATAAAATGAAGTAGACTATGATGATAGGATGATTACTCATTCTATAGCCAGTGTGGAATGTAGCCATAACTAATACATATTATTCTTGAACCAACCTTTAGAAAATAATATGTATTGTCTCTTGGCAATTCAATCCAGCTAGATTTTCCAAGCAGCACTGAAACTGTCTTTCTTTCCTTGATTGAGTATAGATGAGGTTTAATTGTTTTTGGAAGCCATTTTATACCAAAATATATAATTTAATGTAGTGTAATATTTGTGCCAAAAAAGCAAGGGAATTGGGAATTTTAGAAAGACCATAAGGTCCCATGGTCCACCTCTGAAATACTCCATCCACTGACTCACTCTTTCTCTACCCTTAAAATTGAATGCAAATAATCAAATTTACACAAGTTAAGTTTTCCATAAAATATGAGGCTGTTTGAGATGGTTTGTGCTGTATAGAAAATGCTGCCTGCAAACAAATAAAGCGTTCTGATATTTATTACCAGGTTCTGTAGGTGCACCTGCCCTGGGAGGTGAGGGGAAGGATGCTTGGAGCAGAATCTCTGGGGACGGGGACTTGACCCATTTTGTCAAACTCAATATTCACACCACTGAGTGGATGGACGGTGTTATCTGGACAGTAACAGCAAGGGTGGTGTCCTAGTGCTCTCAGTGGAAGTTCTTTTCTTCTCCAAACAGAATGGTCTCTTCTTCCCTCTATCTCCACTTTTTCAGCCATCTTTCTTTTATCTCTCGTCTCCAAGTATACCTAAGAGTGTTTTGCATCACAGTAAATGGGAACCCACTCCAGTATTCTTGCCTGGAGAATCCCATGGACAGAGGAGTCTTGCAGGCTACAGTTCTTGGCGTTGGAAAATGTTGGGTACGGCTAAACAGCCACTAAACCGTAACAACAACAAATGATTCCCATGATCCTCTTGGGAGAAATCATGTGTAGTGGGAGGGATAGAGAGGAGGGACAAGGGCAAGGAATGCCCTTACTGTATGATTAAAAGATTTAGTAGTGACTGCGCAAGATGAGTAAGAACAAATAGGAACATTTAAAAATAGTATTTTACTGCATTCTACTATATGTGATTCTCTGATATCACAAATTCATGGAAACTGTTGCAGAATTACTCTCACACATCTTTATAGCTGTTTATCCTTCTTTTGAATGTTCCAATCATTTGTTACTTCTTATTATGTTATTACCATCAGCTAATGGAAATGTAAAAGTTAAACCCACTTAGAATATTATGACACTAAATGTCAAAAACACTTGTAATACATTTTCATTTTTCCATGTAGAGTCTCCCGTGTTGTACCAGTGAACCAAATCAACCTGAAAAAGAGAAGAAGATTTAAAATGTACCTGCTTTAAGGGGCCATGAGTATGACTTCCAAAAATCAGATTTCCAAAAATAAAAATAGACAGATGGCTGTTCACTCTAAGACTAAGATAGTGAGTGACATGGTGATAATGATTTTTTCCAAATATTGAGCACACGAGAATATTTAGACATTCACATTAAAACCTTATTCTGCTTTTCAGGAACAGTCCTGTTCTATAAGCCTCGAATCACCTCAATTGGAAGTATTTTATTTTAAGCATTCAACAAACAAAAAATGCATTGAGCTGACTTTGGGAATAACAATACCAGAATTGGCATTTGGGGATCTGATCCAACAAAGATAGTCACGATGCTGTTCTTGCCCAGCTGTGGTTTATTACACTGATTAGGAAGAGAAGAAGAACCAATAAGGAGAGCTAACTAGTGATACAAGGGGAGGCTTAATAAGTGGTGGCTTGCAAGGTATAGCCCAAAAAAGTACAGAATTAAATCCAAAATTCTCGGGTTGATGTTCTAGCCCTATTTTAAAAAATAAATATATTGAAATGTAATTCACATGTTATACAATTTGCCTATTTAAATTGCAAAATTTAGTGATTTTCAGTATATTCACAGAATTGTACAATGATACCCATAATCAATTGTGAACTCTTTCATTGCCCTCCTCCGCAAAAGCATCCCATACTCACTAGCAGTCACTCTGCATTTTCCTTCAACTATTTTCCCTCTCTTCTTAACCTAAAGTTACCCCTTAGGGTTTTATATTTGTAGATTTGCCTGTTCGGGACATTTCATATAAGTGGGTTCAGTTAATGTGTATTCTTCTATGTCTGGCTTCTATCACTTAGACATTGTAGTCTGTATCCAAAATTATTTTCTCTTTATTGTGAATAATACCCCTGTATAAATATTCCATATCTTGTTTATCCATTCTCAGTTGGATATGGACATGTGGGTTGTTTCTCTAGTTATTGTTTGTTTAGTCTCTCAGTTGTGTCCAGCTCTTTGTGACCCCATTGTCTACAGCATGCTAGGCTTCCCTGCTCATCACCAACTCCTGGAGCTTGCTCAAACGCATGTCCATCGAGTTGGTGATACCATCCAACCATCTCATCCTCTGTTCTCTCCTTTTCCTCCTGCCTTCAGTCTTTCCCAGCATCAGAGTCTTTTCCAGTGTGTCAGCCTTTTGCATCAGGTGGCCAAAGTATTGGAGCTTCAGCTTCAGCATCAGTCCTTCCAATGAATATTCAGGACCAATATCCTTTAGGATTGACTGGTTTGATCTCCTGGCAGTTCAAAGGACTCTCAAGAGTCTTCTCAAGCACCACATTTCAAAAGCATCAGGTCTCTGGCTCTCAGCCTTCTTTATGGTCCAACTCTCACATCCATACGTGACTAATGGAAAAACCATAGCTTTGATTAGATGGACCTTTGTTGGCAAAGTGATGTCTCTCCTTTTTGATACACTGTCTGGGTTTGTCATAGCTTTTCTTCCAAGCAGCAAGTGTCTTTTAATTTCATGGCTTCAGTCACCATCCGCAGTGATTTTGGAGCCCAAGAAAATAAAGTCTGTCACTGTTTCCATTGTTTCCGCATCTATTTGCCATAAAGTGATAGGACCAGATGCCATGATCTTCGTTTTTGAATGTTGAGTTTTAACCAACTTTTTTCACTCTCCTCTTTCTCTTTCATCAAGAGGCTCTTTAGTTCCTCTTCGCTCTCTGCCATTTGGTTGATATCATCTGCATATTTGAGGTTACTGTTATTTCTCCCAGAGATCTTCATTCTGCCTTGTGCTTCATCCAGCTCGGCACTTACATGATGCACTCTGCAGATAAGTTAAATAAGCAGGGTGACAATATACAGCCTTGACATACTCCTATCCCAATTTTGAACCAGTTCATTGTTTCTTGTCTGGTTCTAACTGTTGCTTGTTGACCTGCATACAGGTTTCTCAGGAGGCAGGTAAGGTGGTCTGGTAATCCCATCTCTTGAATTTTCCACAGTTTGTTGTGATCCACACAGTCAAAGGGTTTAGCATAGTCAGTGAAGCAGACATTGATGTTTTTTCTGGAATCCCCTTCCTTTTTCTATGATCCATCGGGTGTTGGCAAGTTGATCTCTGGTTCCTCTGCCTTTTCTAAGTCCAGCTTGAAAATCTGGAAGTTCATGGTTCACGTACTGTTGAAGCCTAGCTTCATGTTTCTATAAGATTATATTTAACTACTGTGTGAACCTGGGCAAATATAGTGATTAAGACCTAGGTTCTATATTCAGCTGCCTGACTTCAAGATGCAGTGCTGCTACTAAGTGTCTTTTCCAGGGGACGTTTCTTGAACCCCCATGCCTCAGTTTTCTTTTCTATGAAATGGGGACAATCGTAGTAGTGTATTATAGAATTATTGAAGAATTTCACAAGCTAATACACAGAAAACCTATTGCACATTTTGGTCCATGGTCCAGTCTCAATAAGCAGTGGCTTTGGTGTAGTCCTCTTGATGCTTTCTTATTTTCTTATCTCTTCATCTTAAAACTTATAATTCTTCTTCAACAAGTTGTTCTGAGATTAAATAAGTGAAGATATTTTAAAGCCTTTGACTCAACATGTGGCCCATAATAGATATTCAGTCCATGGGGTTTAGAGGGAGACTATGTCATTGTGTGCTGGGAAGTCAAGATGTGAAACTCAAATTTGAGGAGTGAATCTTGGGTTGTATTCTTATGTGCAGAGAGAAGGTGATGTGAAGACCCAAGAAGAAGATGGCTTCTCGGTAGAGATCAAATGTCTCAATGATTAAAGCAATTGTCAGAGTCACAAATTTAGTTTTTTCCCAAGTTCTAATGATGATCTTACACACAGCACAATGACTATGAGACAAGGAGCAGAACAGGAAGTAGAGATGAGTCAAGCAGGATTGGGCTAGCCAGTCACTGAAAGAAAGGAAGAAGGCACATTCAGACATTCTAAATCCCCACACCACCAAAGCAACCACAAGAATGTCAGGATCTCACTTTGTTTAGAACTTGGTTAATTTCAGAGCTAAGCAAGTTTTCTGTGGCGCTTGCCTCTGCCTCACCCAAGACAATCAAAGCAGCATAAATAGCAGAAGGGACTGGATGACTGGATTCCAATCGAGATGATGTTTCAAAATAAATGCAAGATCCTGTATCTTAAATAATTTTCTACTTTGCAAAAGCACAGAGTTGAAGAAGAGAATTTAAAAGGTCCTTTTTGACTCTAAGAAATTAAACTATTCATTTATTTTTCCATCCACATCCAGTGTCTGAAAGACTTTTGGAAGTAGAGTGCCAATGTGCAGATGTGGTGGCCACTAGGACCCATTAAGGGAGTGGGAAGAAAAGATAATGGGCGGAAAGCCTCAGGCCAAGGGTTTTTAGGCAAGGTATCTCAGGAATTCAGCCTGATTTCTTGCATAAAATGGTGCAGTACTACCTACCCTCTCTCTGTGTTGACTGGTTAGTCAGTTGTTAGAACTCTGATTAATTTGATATCATCAGCCATTAAATGAAAGGTCCAGATAAAGCTACCTCTTCCAGCCCACTTTCTTATCCTTTTCCTAATAGTTTAATGAGATGGAAAAGAAACGTTTAAATGTTATGCAAAAACATGTGTTGATTTGTCATAAATTGAATGATATGATATGTTATTATAAGTTGCATTTTTTAAATCAGTCTCGAATTTTCAGGATGAATCACATTTAGCCAAAGAGTAATTCTTTTACTTTTAACATGCCGTTAATTTTATTAGTTACTGTGTTTATTTAGGTTACTCATATTGTATCAATATGCAAAGGTGAAATTAATCTATAACTTTTTTTTTTTTTTTTTTTTCTTTTCTTTTTTGGTTGTTATGGGGTGGTTCAAAGGATGAGTTAACTCCCACAAAGATGCCCAAATTTCAAAACCTACGAGTATGTTATTTTTCAGGGCAGAAGACAGTTTGCATATGTACTTTGAGGTTATTTGGCTTGAGATGGAGAGATTATTTTGGATTGTTTGTGTGGGTCAAATCTAATGGCGGCGGCTGCTGCTGCTGCTGCTAAGTTGCTTCAGTCGTGTCCGACTCTGTGCGACCCCGTAGATGGCAGCCCACCAGGCTCCCCCGTCCCTGGGATTCTCCAGGTAAGAACATTGGAGTGGGCTGCCATTTCCTTCTCCAACGCAGGAAAATGAAACGTGAAAGTGAAGTCCCTCAATCATGTCCGACTCTAAGCGACCCCATGGACCGTAGCCCACCAGGCTCCTCTGCCCATGGGGTTTTCCAGGCAAGAGTATTGGAGTGGGTTGCCGGCAGATATCCTTAAAAGTAGAGACATTTCCTTAACTGATTTCAGAGAGGAGCGATGGACTAAAAGAGGGGAGAGACTTGAAGTAGGAGAGAAACTTGATCTGGTTACCAGATTTGCATATAGAGGAACAGATCCACAAGCAAGGGGTGCAGGCAGCTTCTAGAAGCTGAGAATAGTGCTCAGTTTACAGCCAGCGAGGAAACAGGGAGCACTGGGACAAAGAACTGATTCTGCCAACTCCAAGGAAGAAAGGGAACACATTGCTTTCTGAAACCTCCAGAAAGGAACAAAGCCCTGCCAGGATCTTGATTTTGGTCTCATGAGACCCATGTCAGACTTGTGAGCTTTAAAACTGTGAGATAATAAATGTATGGTGTTGTAACCCACTTGATATGATAATAACTCAGTTCTGAGAGCCCATGGCAAGTAAAACATACTAAATCTAGCAGAGGATTTGAATAATATCATTAATGAATTAGAACTAACTAACATATTCTGAGAAAATGATCTTTGTTATATTCGAAACATATTGGGTGTTATAAAAAGAATTTGGAGTTGTATCTTCTTTTGTCATTTTCTGAAACAGTTTAAGAAATGAAAGATTTAGGTCATGTGAAAATGTTTTAAAAGATATTAGTACATTGTGTCAGGCCTCTGAAATGAGCTCCTAGTGTTTGCAGATTTATTTCTGTCTTTTCTATATCAGGATCCATATTGTTAGCTCATATTTACAAAGGATTAACTTCATTCAGGTTTTCAAGTGTGCTTTGCTAGAGTTTTGAAAAATTGCTCCTATTATTCATCTTTATATGTGATCATCTCCATGTTTTTTAATTGTCCTTTTTTATTCCTGATGAGTGTAACTGGAAATTGATTATTTTATTTGTGTATGAAAATAGTAAGCCACTGATGTTTTAATCACTTTATTTTATTGCTTTTTTATTTCATTTGTTTCTGTATTCATCTCTATTTCTTGTCTTTTTAAAAGATTTATAAATCCTTTATATTTCTTGAGTTAAATATTTAATTCAGTTATTTTTATATTTCCTTTCATATTTACATATTTCATGCTAAAATTTTCTTCTGAATGCAGCATAAGTCATATGTTTGATATATTTTCATTATGATTCTTTAGACTTAGTGTTTTCAGCTTTATAGTCTTCTTTAGTTTGAGAGTTGCATAAAGGAAGGTTCTTTTGAAATCCAAAGACTAATTTTTTCTTTCTTGATCTACTTTTCTGCTACCATTTTCTTATTTATTTCTACATTTATTATATTTTTGTCAAAGAATGAGATTTTTATGATTTTTGCCTTCTAGAATTTGAGATTTTTTGGTCGTCAAGTTTATAGGCATTAAATGAAGATGTGTGCTCTGTCAAGATGGTATATATATAAATACAAAATATGTTTCAGTTAGTTCATATTAAAATATTAACATATTAAGCATATGTTACTTAGTTCAAATTTTTTATGATGTTAAATAAAATCCTCTGAAAACTATGCTATATTTACTATGTTTTATCTGTCAAAGGATCTCTGAATGGAGTTAGTAGTCTCTAATGTGATATGTTTCTTTTTCCTCCCATTTCTTTCACTGTATACTTTGATTTCTTTAATTGCTTTGTATGATTCCAAAATCATGACCTGCCCCCCAAAAGATGTTTAACTTTATCAAAATTAAAACCTTTTGCTTTTTAAAAGTATACCATCAAGAAAGTGAAAAATAACCCACTGAATGGGAGAAAATATTTGCAAATGAAATTTCTCAGTCATCTTCTTTAGAATAAAATTTCAAGATTTTCAGAAGTCCTATTATAGCATTCAGGAGTAGTTCTGTAACCTTACTGCCTTAAATTGTTCTGTTTTTGTAGGAAATATTCCCCCGGCAAGCTTCTAGGTTCATTTCTCTCTTGTGCTCGCCACATTTCATGGTTTAGACAAGGCTTCTCCATGGATCTCTGTGACCTTACGCCTCTATTGCTGGTGGCTTTGATGTGGAGTCTCTATAGTTTGATTTGTTCACACACCTATCTTCGTTGAGAAATCAAGGAAACCCCTAACTGGAAAAGGAAGTCTTCTTTCATGTTTAAACAAAGATAATAAAGATAACAAAGATAGTACATAACAGAGAAAGAGGGACATCCTATGGGAAAAAGACAATGAAGTATAATGAAATCAGCTCAAAACACAGAATATCAAGCCAATCTGTTGGCTGAGAAAAGGTATTTTATATTTATTGAGGGAGAACTATATAATGCAAAGCAAAGAAATTTAATGACAAATTCGCACATTCATATATGAGACTTGCAGCTATGTTGAAGAGTCAGGTATTAATTTTCTTTTTAAAATTTATTTATTTTAATTGGAGGCTAATTACTTTACAATATTGTAGTCGTTTTGCCATACATCAACATGAATCCACTATGGGTATACACATGTTCCCCATCCTGAACCCCCCCCTCCACTTTCCTCCCCATACCATCCCTCAGGGTCAACCCAGTACACCAGCCCCAAGCATCCTGTATCCTGCATCAAACCTGGACAGGCGATTAGTTTCTTATATGATATTATACATATTACAATGCCATTCTCCCAAATCATCCCACCCTCTCCCTCTCCCACAGACTCCAAAAGACTGCTCTATACATCTGTGTCTCTTTTGCTGTCTTGCATACAGGGTTATCATTACCATCTTTCTAAATTCTATATATATGCATTAGTATACTGTATTGGTGTTTTTTCTTTCTGGCTTACTTCACGCTGTATAATCGGCTCCAGTTTCATCCACCTCATTAGAACTGATTCAAATGTACTCTTTTTAATGGCTTAGTAACACTCCTTGTGTATATGTACCACAGCTTTCTTATCCATTCACCTGCTGATGGACATCTAGGTTGCTTCCATGTCCTGGCTATTATTAACAGTGCTGCAGTAAACACTGGGGTACACGTGTCTCTTTCAATTCCAGTTTCCTTGGTGTGTATGCCCAGCAGTGGGATTGATGGGTCATAAGGCAGTTCTATTTCCAGTTTTTTAAGGAATCTCCACACTATTCTCCATAGTGGCTGTACTAGTTTGCATTCCCACCAACAGTGTAAGAGAGTTCCCTTTTCTCCACACCCTCTCCAGCATTTATTGCTTGTAGACTTTTGGATTGGAGACATTCTGACTGGTGTGAAATGGTACCTCACTGTGGTTTTGATTTGCATTTATCTGATAATGAGTGATGTTGAGCATCTTTTCATGTGTTTGTTAGCCATCCGTATGTCTTCTTTGGAGAAATGTCTGTTTAATTCTTTGGCCCATTTTTTTGATTGGGTCGTTTATTTTTCTGGAATTGAGCTGCATGAGTTGCTTGTATATTTTTGAGATTAGTTGTTTGTCAATTGCTTCATTTGCTATTATTTTCTCCCATTCAGAAGGCTGTCTTTTCACCTTGCTTATAGTTTCCTTTGTTGTGCAGAAGCTTTTAATTTTAATTAGGTCCCATTTATTTATTTTTGCTTTTATTTCCAGTATTCTGGGAGGTGGGTCATAGAGGATCCTGCTGTGATTTATGTCGGAGAGTGTTTTGCCTATGTTCTCCTCTAGGAGTTTTATAGTTTCTGGTCTTAAGTTTAGATCTTTAATCATTGTGAGTTTATTTTTGTGTATGGTGTTAGAAAGTGTTCTAATTTCATTCTTTACAAGTGGTTGACCAGTTTTCCCAGCACCACTTGTTAAAGAGATTGTCTTTTTTCCACTGTATATTCTTGCCTCTTTTGTCAAAGATAAGGTGTCCATAGGTTCTTGGATTTATCTCTGGGCTTTCTATTTTGCTCTATTTTGTTCTCTATTTTGTTTCTATTTTGTTCCATTGATCTATATTTCTGTCTTTGTGCCAGTACCATACTGTCTTAATGATTGTGGCTTTGTAGTAGAGCCTGAAGTCAGGCAAGTTGATTCCTCCAGTTCCATTCTTCTTTCTCAAGATTGCTTTGGCTATTCGAGGTTTTTTTGTATTTCCATACAAATCTCGAAATTATTTGTTCTAGCTCTGTGAAAGATACCATTGGTAGCTTGATAGGGGTTGCATTGAATCTATGGATTGTTTTGTATAGTATACTCATTTTCACTATGTTGATTCTTCCAATCCATGAACATGGTATATTTCTCCATCTATTAGTGTGCTCTTTGATTTCTTTCACCAGTGTTTTATAGTTTTCTATATATAGGTCTTTAGTTTCTTTAGGTAAATACATTCCTAAGTATTTTATTCTTTTTGTTGCAATGGTGAATGGAATTGTTTCCTTAATTTCTCTTTCTGTTTTCTCATTATTAATGTATAGGAATGCAAGTGATTTCTCTCTGTTGATTTTATATCCTGCAACTTTACTATATTCATTGATTAGCACTAGTAATTTTCTGGTAGTGTCTTTAGGGTTTTCTATGTAGAGGATCATGTCATCTGCACACAGTGAGAATTTTACTTCTTTTCCAATTTGGATTCCTTTTCTTTCTTTTTTGCTCTGATTGCTGTGGCCAAAACTTCCAGAACTATATTGAATAGTAGTGGTGAAAGTGGACACCCTTGCCTTGTTCCTGACTTTAGGGGAAATGCTTTCAATTGTTCACCATTGAGGATAATGTTTGCTATGGGTTTGTCATATATAGCTTTTATTATATTGAGGTATGTTCCTTCTATTCCTGCTTTCTGGAGAGTTTTTATCATAAATGGATGTTGAATTTTGTCAAAGGCTTTCTCTTCATCTATTGAGATAATCATATGGCTTTTATTTTTCAATTTGTTAATGTGGTGTATTACATTGATTGATTTGTGGATATTGAAGAATCCTTGCATTCCTGGGATAAAGCCCACTTGGTCATGGTGTGTGATCTTTTTAATGTGTTGCTGGATTCTGATTGCTAGAATTTTGTTAAGAATTTTTGCATCTATGTTCATCAGTGATAGTGGCCTGTAGTTTTCTTTTTTTGTGGCATCTTTGTCAGGTTTTGGTATTCAGGTGATGGTGGCCTCATAGAATGAGTTTAGAAGTTTACTTTTCCTCTGCAATTTTCTGGAAGAGTTTGAGTAGGATAGATGTTAGCTCTTCTCGAAATGTTTGGTAGAATTCAGCTGTGAAGCCGTCTGGACCTGGGCTTTTGTTTGCTGGAAGATTTCTGATTACAGTTTCAACTTCCATGCTTGTGATGGGTCTGTTAAGATTTTCTATTTCTTCCTGGTTCAGTTTTGGAAGGTTGTACTTTACTAAGAATTTGTCCATTTCTTCCACGTTGTCCATTTTATTGGCATATAATTGCTGATAGTCACTTATGATCCTTTGTATTTCTTTGTTGTCTGTCGTGATCTCTCCCTTTTCATTTCTAATTTTATTGATTTGATTTGTTTCTCTTTGTTTCTTGATGAGTCTGGCTAGTGGTTTGTCAATTTTATTTATCCTTTCAAAGAACCAGCTTTTTGCTTTGTTGATTTTTGCTATGGTCTCTTTTGTTTCTTTTGCATTTATTTCTGCCCTAATTTTTAAGATTTCTTTCCTTCTACTAACCCTGGGTTTCATTTCTTCCTTTTCTAGTTGCTTTAGGTGTAGAGTTAGGTTATTTATTTGACTTTTTTCTTGTTTCTTGAGGTATGCCTGTATTGCTATGAACTTTCCCTTTAGCACTGCTTTTACAGTGTCCCACAGGTTTGGGGTTGTTGTTTTCATTTTCATTCATTTCTATGCATATTTTGATTTCTTTTTTATTTCTTTTGTGATTTGTTGTTTATTCATCAGCGTGTTGTTCAGCCTCCATATGTTGGAATTTTTAATAGTTTTTCTCCTGTAATTGAGATCTAATCTTACTGCACTGTGGTCAGAAAAGATGCTTGGAATGATTTCAGTTTTTTTTTGAATTTACCAAAGCCAGATTTATGGCCCAGGATGTGATCTATCCTGGAGAAGATTCCATGAGCACTTGAGAAAAAGGTGAAATTCATTGTTTTGGGGTGAAATGTCCTGTAGATATCAATTAAGTCTAACTGGTCTATCGTATCATTTAAAGTTTATGTTTCCTTGTTAATTTTCTGTTTAGTTGATCTATCCATAGGTGTGAGTGGAGTATTAAAGTCTCCCACTATCATTGTGTTATTGTTCATTTCCCCTTTCATACTTGTTAGCATTTGTCTTACATATTGCAGTGCTCCTATGTTGGGTGCATATATATTTATAATTGTTATATCTTCTTCTTGGATTGATCCTTTGATCATTATGTAGTGTCCTTCTTTGTCTCTTTTCGTAGCCTTGTTTTAAAGTATATTTTATCTGATAGAGTATTGCTACTCCTCCTCTCTTTTGGTCTCTATTTACATGGAATATCTTTTTCCAGCCCTTCATTTTCAATCTGTATGTGTCCCCTGTTTTGAAATGGGTCTCCTGTAGACAGCATATATATGGGTCTTGTTTTTGTATTCATTCAGCCAGTCTTTGTCTTTTGGTTGGGGCATTCAACCCTTTTACGTTTAAGGTAATTATTGATAAGTATGCTCCTGTTGCCATTTACTTTATTGTTTTGGATTCGAGTTTATACACCCTTTTGTATTTCTTGTTTAGAGAATATCCTTTAGCATTTGTTGGAGAGCTGGTTTGGTGGTGCTGAATTCTCTCAGCTGTTGGTGGTCTGTAAAGCTTTGATTCCTCCTTCATATTTGAATGAGATCCTTGCTGGGTACAGTA
Organism: Nanger dama; assembly: GCA_917880005.1. Lineage (NCBI taxonomy): Eukaryota > Metazoa > Chordata > Mammalia > Artiodactyla > Bovidae > Nanger > Nanger dama. Next base: position 33,176,150 of record CAKJTW010000016.1, on the reverse strand, counting down.
ATCTGAACTGTAGGTTTTTTTTCTTTCATCACTTTAAGTATGTCTTGCCATTCCCTCCTGGCCTGAAGAGTTTCTATTGAAAGATCAGCAGTTATCCTTATGGTAATCCCCTTGTGTGTTATTTGTTGTTTTTCCCTTGCTGCTTTTAATATTTGTTCTTTGTGTTTGATCTTTGTTAATTTGATTAATATGTGTCTTGGGGTGTTTCACCTTGGGTTTATCCTATTTGGGACTCTCTGGGTTTCTTGGACTTGGGTGATTATTTCCTTCCCCATTTTAGGAAAGTTTTCAACTATTATCTCCTCAAGTATTTTCCCATGATCTTTCTTTTTGTCTTCTTCTTCTGGGACTCCTATGATTCAAATGTTGGAGTGTTTAATATTGTCCTAGAGGTCTCTGAGATTGTCTCATTTCTTTTAATTCATTTTTCCTTTTTCCTCTCTGATTCATTTATTTCTACCGTTCTGTCTTCTACTTCACTAATCCTATCTTCTGCCTCCGTTATTCTTCTATTTGTTGCCTCCACATTTTTTATGATCTCATTTATTGCATTATTCATTATATATTGACTCTTTTTATTTCTTCTAGGTCCTTGTTCAACCTTTCTTGCATCTTCTCAATCCTTGTCTCCAGGTTATTTATGTATGATTCCATTTTGATTTCAAATTTTTAGATCATTTTCACTATCATTATTCGGAATTCTTTATCAGGTAGATTCCTCTCTCTTCCTCTTTTGTTTGGTTGGTGGGCATTTATCCTGTTCCTTTACCTGCTGTGTATTCCTCTGTCTCTTCATCTTGTTTATATTGCTGAGTTTGGGGTGGCCTTTTGTATTCTCGCAGTTTGTGGAGTTCTCTTTATTGTGGAGTTTCCTTGCTGTGGGTGGGGTTTTACGGGTGGCTTGTCAAGGTTTCTTAGTTAGGGAAGCTTGTGTCTGTGTTCTGGTGGGTGGAGCTCGATTTCTTCTCTCTGGAGTGCAATGAAGTGTCCAGTAAAGAGTTATGAGATGTCAATGATTTTGGAGTAACTTTGGGCAGCCTGTATAGTGAAGCTCAGCACTGTGTTGCTGAAGAATTTGCATGGTATGTCTTTCTCTGGAACTTGTTGGCCCTTGGGTCGTGCTTGGTTTCAGTGTAAGTATGGAAGCATTTGATGAGCTCCTATCGAGTAATGTTTTCTGGAGTCAGGAGTTCTCCGGTGCTGTCAGGATTTGAATTTAAGCCTCCTGCTTCTGGTTTTCAGTCTTATTTTTACATTATTCTCAAGACTTTTCCTTTTATACAGCACCATTGATAAAACATCTAGGTTAAAGATGAAAAGTTTCTCCACATTGAGGGATACCCAGAGAGGTTCACAGAGTTACACGAAGAGAAGAGGGTGGAGGGAGTTAGAGGTGACCCGAATGAGATGAGGTGGAATCAAAAGAGGAGAAAGCATGCTAGCCAGTAATCACTTTCTTATGTGCATTCCATAGTCTAGACCACTTAGAGATGTTCACGGAGTTATACAGAGAAGGGAAGAGGGAGGAAGGAGACAGAGGTGGCCAGGAGGATAAAAAGGGGAAATCAAAAGGAGAGAGACAGATCCAGCCAGTAATCAGTTCCCTAAGTGTTCTCCACCGTCCAGAACACACTGGTGATTCACAGAGTTGGGTAGAGAAGAGAAGAGGGAGGGAGGAGACAGGTGACCTGGTGAAGAAAAAGGAGAGTCCAAAGCGAGAGAGAGCAGTCAACCCAGTAATCTCACTCCCAAGTAAAAATGGGTACTGAAGATTGGGTTCTTAAAGGTACAAAATTGATAACAAATACCAAAAAGCAAAGATTAAAAAGCTAGAGTAGAGGTTGGATTTTCAAAAATACAATATTAAAGAAAAGATGAAGAAGAAGAAAAAAGACAAAGTCACAAAATTATTAAAAACATATGTGTATATGAAGTTTACTTTAAAAAATAGGGCCTTTTGTTGCAAAGTAATAGTAGGTTATAAAAATGAAAATTAAAGGAGTAATAGAGGATTTAAAAATTTAAAAAATTTTAAAAAGAATGATCATAAAAATAGTAAAAATATATCTAGGACTTTCTCTGGTGTTGTGGGCAGTGTGGGGTCAGTTCATTTTCAGATAGTTCCTCGGTCCCGCTTATACTTCTCAAGATCTATAGGCCCTTCCTATGTAGTCAGTACTAACTACAGAGTTTTAATCTATTGCACCTGTCACTTCCAAGGCAGTTCCCTCTGTTTTAGCTTCTTCTGTTTGCTGGTCTCTTCAGTGTCTGATTTCCACCCTAACACAAGAGGGGCGGTGGTGGACACTTTTTAAGGCTCACTTGTTCAGTCGTGCTGTGGGGAGGGAGGGACATGGCAAACCAATAACACTGGTGTATGCTCGCAGCATCTCTGCCACAGTGGGCCTGCCCCCACTCACGGCGCATGTGCCCTCCCTGCCAACACTGCTCGGGCTGTAGGTTGCTCCACCAGGAACCATCTAAGGCCGGCCCTGGCCTGCATGCACCTCCCAGGTCTAAGTCGCGCAGGTTCAGGCACTCAGGTAGTCCTCAGAGGTGCGGATTCATTTGGGCCTGCGTTTTGTGCCCTTCTCAGGTCCAAGCAGTTCAGGTGATGAGGTGTTTGGCCAGCGCAGTCGCTGCGACTTATCGCCTCCCCCGTCCCTGCCGTTCAGTTTTCTGGGTGTACAACCGTTGTACCTTCTGAGTCAGATGTTGACCGTCCGGAACCCCAAGAAGTCTTAGCAAAGAAGCCTGCTTGCAGTTTGGTAGATAATGTCTCTCCGGGGCTGCGATTGCCCCCTTCCGGCTCTGCCTGCCTGTCACCAGAGGGGGATGGTCTGCAGCCAGCTAGCCCTGTTCAGTCCTTTGTTCTGTGTGCAGGCCTGGCGGTGTCTTAGGTTAGGGCTTTTTGCGTGTTAGCTATCCCACAGTCTGGTTTGCTAGCCCAAGATAGTTCCCTCAGATTGCCCTTGGGGCATTCAGGCCAGATCCTTACTCTAAGCAATGCAGCCCACGCCTCCCTGCCCAGCCCCCCGCTTGCTAGTGGCGGGTGCAGGCGTCTGCGCTGCTTCTCTACTGGAGGAGTTACCATTGGGCTCATAATCTGTGGCTTTTAATTATTTATTTATTTTTCCTCCCTGTTATGTTGCCCTCTGTGTTTCCAAAGCTCGCCACAGACTCAGCAGTTAGAGTGTTTCCTGGTGTTTGGAAACCTCTCTTTTAAGACTCCCTTCCTGGGATGGAGCTCGTCCCTACCTATTTTGTCTCTTTTTTTGTCTTTTATGTTTTTTCCTACCTCTTTTCAAAGACAATGGACTGCTTTTCTGGGTGCCTGATGTCCTCTGCTGGCATTCAGAAGTTGTTTTGCGGAATTTACTCAGCCTTTAAATGTTCTTTGGATGAATTTGTGGGAGAGAAAGTGGTCTCCCTATTCTATTCCTCCATCATCTATCTTACGACCACCCTCCATGTATTAATTTTCTTCAGCCAGCCAGTAGAGATTGTAGAACTAATTCAGTTTTTCTTTGGTTGTGCAAAGCAACCACTTCAAGGAAGAAGAGTGTAACCTGTCTTTCTGTGTATGTCTGTGATATTAAAACTGCTGTTCAGGTTCAACTCTCCTCTGCATATTTTTTCCCCACCCTTCCCTTGCCCAAAAGGGACCAACCAACTGTTTCAGGCACTGAGGATTATTTAGGAGCAATCTTAACCTTGCCACAGGGAAAACTTTCTCACTGCTGCTGCCTGAAACAATAATTACTGTGAAAAAAATTACTAGGAAGTTATTTCCTATAGAAGAAGTATTTCAATGCAAGAATGCTCATGATTTGGACTGACTGGTGTTAATCTCTCATTCATATGAAGAGTTCTTTCTGAGAGAATTGCTTTTCAAAAAAACTATTGCAAGAGACCAGGTTAATGGATAAAGTGCTGAAGTTCAAGTGAAGGAAAGTGGAGATTTTTAAACGTCTGTTTTCTCCTTTGCATTAAACCTCTGTTGCTCTAACAAGGTAAACAAGGCTTAATTAGTACTACCACATGCCTGCTTTGCCCCAAGGGTCAGCATATTTCCCATTTTATACCACCTCATAAATGTTCACTTACATCTCTTTCCAATCTCAGGATTGCAAATCCTTGGGCCAAAAGAAGATCATACCTAGGGCCTGATTTCCTTTTTCTTTTCTTTTTTTTTTTTTTGGTAATAGGCCATTAACTGGCAGTTTTAGGTCTTTTGCTTCTATCAGACAACCATAAGGAATGACTTTTAAATTGAAGTTCCATTAGAGAAAACATATGTAGGTTGGTAAAATCTCTTTTCCTTTGTCCTCATCTTTCTTTTCCTTCCCACCTTCCTCCTCTCCACGTTCCTTTCTTGGTTATCAGTAGTAATCAACTTGGTGGCTAACACTTGTTTAGGCAAATACTGATACCACGTCTAGGCCCTTTAAAACCATTGTCTTCATTATTGGCCTGTGACATGTCCATTGGGTGTTATATCATCTCCATGTGTAACTCATGAAACAGGCTCAGCATTTAGGTAACACCCAAGTCACTTTGGCAGCACTGAGATTCTGACCCAACTTGGCTGTACCTTTAGTGTACATCAACACATGCCACACTTCCTCACCTCTCCTGATCTCATGTCATATTCTTTCTTATTCAGCATCTTCACCAAATATTATAGTATTGATGCATTGTGAATGCAAAGGCTTTTGTTTCTTAACCGTGTGATAAATCTGCTCAGAATAGAGACCACGCCTATGCTACAATTTAAATAGTGTCTCCCTGTAAGTTGTATATTGAATCTCTAACCCTCAGTTCAGTTCCGTTCAGTCGCTGAGTCGTGTCCAACTCTTTGCAACCCCATGAGTCACAGCACACCAGGCCTCCCTGTCCATCACCACTCCCAGAGTTAACCCAAATTCCTGTACATCAAGTCAGTGATGCCATCCAGCCATCTCATCCTCTGTCATCCCCTTCTCCTCCTGCCTCCAATCCCTCCCAGCATTAGGGTCTTTTCCTGAGTCAACTCTTAGCATGAGGTGGCCAAAGTACTGGAGTTTCAGCCTCAGCATCAGTCTTCCCAATGAACACCCAGATTGGTCTCCTTTAGAATGGACTGGTTGGATCTCTTTGCAGTCCAAGGGACTCTCAAGAGTCTTGTCCAACACCACAGTTCAAAAGCATCAATTCTTCGGCGCTCAGCTTTCTTCACAGTCCAACTCACATCCATACATGACTACTGGAAAAACCATAGCCTTGACTAGATGGATCTTTGTTGGCAAAGTAATATCTCTGCTTTTCAATATGTTATCTAGGTTGGTCATAACTTTCCTTCCAAGGAGTAAGCATCATTTAATTTCATGGCTGCAATCACCATCTGCAGTGATTTTGGAGCCCCCAAAATAAAGTCTGACACTGTTTCCACTGTTTCCCCATCTATTTCCCATGAAGTGATGGGACCAGATGCCATGATCTTAGTTTTCTGAATGTTGAGTTTTAAGCCAACTTTTTCACTCTCCTCTTTCACTTTCATCAAGAGGCTTTTTAATTCTTCTTCACTTTCTGCCATAAGGGTGGTGTCATCTGTATATTTCAGGCTATTGAGTTAAATAAGCAGAGTGACAATATACAGCCTTGATGTACTCCTTTTCCTTTTGGGAACCAGTCTGTTGTTCCATGTCCAGTTCTAACTGTCGCTTCCTGACCTGCATATAGGTTTCTCAAGAGGCAGGTCAGATGGTCTATTATTCCCATCTCTTTCAGAATTTTCCAGTTTATTGTGATCCACACAGTCAAAGGCATTGGCATAGTGAATAAAGCAGAAATAGATGTTTCTCTGGAACTCTCTTGCTTTTTCCATGATCCAGCATATGTTGGCAATTTGATCTCTGGTTCCTCTGCCTTTTCTAAATCCAGCTTGAACATCTGGAAGTTCATAGTTCACGTATTGCTGAAGCCTGGCTTGGAGAATTTTTGAGTATTACTTTACTAGTATGTGAGATGAGTGTAATTGTGTGGTAGTATGAGCATTCTTTGGCATTGCCTTTCTTTGCGATTGGAATGAAAACTGAACTTTTCCAATCCTGTGGCCACTGCTGAGTTGTCCAAATTTTTGGCATATTGAGTGCAGCACTTTCACAGCATCATCTTTCAGGATTTGAAACAGCTCCACTGGAATTCCATCACCTCCACTAGCTTTGTTCGTAGTGATGCTTTCTAAGGCCCACTTGACTTCACATTCCAGGTTGTCTGGCTCTAGGTAAGTGATCACATTATCATGATTATCTTGGTCATGAAGATTTCTTTTGTACAGTTCTGTATATTCTTGCCACCTCTTCTTAATATCTTTTGCTTCTGTTAGGCCCATACCACTTCCGTCCTTTATCAAGCCCATCATTGCATGAAATATTCCCTTAGTAGCTCTAATTTTCTTGAAGAGGTCTCTGGTCTTTTCCATTCTGTTGCTTTCCTCTATTTCTTTGGTTTGATCACTGAAGAAGGCTTTCTTATCTCTTTTTGCTATTCTTTGGAACTCTGCATTCAAATGGGAATATCTTTCCTTTTCTCCTTTGCTTTTCACTTCTCTTCTTTTCACAGCTATTTGTAAGGCCTCCCCAGACAGCCATTTTGCTTTTTTGCATTTCTTTTCCAAGGGGATGGTCTTGATCCCTGTCTCCTGTACAATTTCATCAGGCACTCTGTATATCAGATCTAGTCCCTTAAATCTATTTCTCACTTCCACTGTATAATCATAAGGGATTTGATTTAGGTTATACCTGAATGGTCTAGCGGTTTTCCCTACTTTCTTCAGTTTCAGTCTGAACTTGACAATAAGGAGTTCATGATTTGAGCTACAGTCAGCTCCTGGTCTTGTTTTTGCTGACTGTATAGAACTTCTCCATCTTTGGCTGCAAAGAATATAATCAATCTGATTTCAGTTTTGACCATATGGTGATGTCCGTGTGTAGAGTCTTCTCTTGTGTTGTTGGAAGAGGGTGTTTGATATGACCAGTGCGTTCTCTTGGCAAAACTCTATTAGCCTTTGCCCTGCTTCATTCTGTGTTTCAAGGCCAAATTTACCTGTTACTCCAGGTGTTTCTTGACTACCTACTTTTGCATTCCAGTCCCTCATAATGAAAAGGACATCTTTGGGGGTGTTAGTTCTCTCAGTATGACTATATTCGGAGATAGGGCTTGTGAGGAGGCTTTGATGAAATCATTTGATAGGAAAAGGTACTAATACAATAGGACTGGTGCTCTTTTAAGAAGAGAAGGAAACAGTCTCAGTGTCACATGAGCATGTAATGAGATAGATTTCTGCAAGCCAGGAAGAGAACTCTGACCAGAAACTGAACTGGCCAACACCTCAATTTGGACCTCCTGGCCTCTATAACTGTAAAAAATAAATTTCTGTCACTTAAATTGTGGCATTTTGTTATGGCAGCCCAGGTAGACTAAGACAATGCCTTACACATGTGAGTACCAAACCCCACTTTGTAGAGTTTTTTTGCATGTAGTACATATTATATAAAGAAGCTGTTACTACCTACCAAGGTTAAGAAGGTGCATGTGAAAACAGGCAGTCATTTTACATATCCTAAAAATGACTAAAACTTAATGACAGTAGTTTTCATAAAAAATAATCAAACAGATATGGAAAAACTAAAAGACTGTAACAAAATACATTCTGTCAGTGGAGTTGATAGCTATTTTCAAGGTTTTGGATAATAATGAGCTCAGACCACCTTGCTAAGGAAGTTCTCAGTAAGTGCTACTTGAATTTGCTCTCAAAAGTTCCCCTCCCCCTACTAATTCTCATTTGTTCAGTATAATGGAGTTGTTCATTATTGTTTTTATCATTTTTTATTCATTCGGTTATTTAAAATAAGAACCGTATACGGAGTCCTTCTTTATTTTCCATATTTTGAATGCTTGATTGTCTTTTTTTCTGCTTGTTACTAGTATTATATTTATATCACCTAGGAAATTACTTAACTTACATTATGCTATCTAAGAAATTCCTGAATTAATAAATGAATTAATATTCAATTTCTAAGATATCTTTATATTTACTTGTGAAATGAGGCCAGGACTCTAAGTTTAAAAACAGAAGCTCTTTGCTTTTAATACATAATTGTGGAGTGTGAGTGTGTGAGTGTGTGTTAGTCAATCATGTCAGACTATTTGCAAGCCCACTGACTATAGTCCATCAGGCTCCCCTATCCATGGAATTCTCCTGTCAAGAACACTGGGATGGGTTGCCATTCCCTTCCCCAGGAGATCTTCCTGACCCAGGGATCGAACCCATGTCTCCTGCATTGTAGGCAGATTCTTTAGCATGTGAGCACCATAGAAGCTCCAGTTTGGAATACTTAATTACATAAAATATAGCAAATATATTTTACTTTTTATAAAATTATGGGAAATTAGAAATATAACCAAGAAAGCAGTGTTACATACTTCATGACATATATTTGTTTGTTATTTATATAGGCACAAATTTTGTGATTACATGTTTGACAAGTAATACATTATGTCTAATCTTGAAATCTATGGTACTATGTATAGTATATTTTACATTTATGACTCTAGGATTCTGGTGAACTTATTATTATTTTCCAGGATTAGAGTGCTTTACTCTTTGGAAACTCATAATCCTGAAGTATCTGTATTTGAAGAGCTAAACTAGCATGAACAAATATAAACAATTAATCATTCTTATTAATTGCTTGGCAATTTAAATGTTTGCCGATAGATTTGATAAGTCTGCTTACATAGCACTATGATAATAATCCAAATATTGTGTTTTAGTGTTCAAGGGTCTTCCTTGTTCATTTGACAGAAATTATAAACATTCCTGCTCTTCCCTGGTGGCTCAGTGGTTAAAAATCTGCCTGCCAATGCAGAAGACGCAGGAGATCTGGGTTCTTTCCCCAGGTGGAGAATATCCCTTGGAGGAAGAAATGGCAACCCACTCCAGTATTCTTGCTGGAAATCCCATGGACAGAGGAGCCTGGTGGGCTACAGTCCATGGGGTTACAAAGAATCGGAAGCAATGGAGCGATTGAGCATGCACACATGCATAAACATTTCTCTAATAAATGAAGGTAGCTCTCAGAGCATGATGAAAAACCTTTAGCCAAGATAATTAGATGTGAGCACATGAAAAGTCAATTTACTGAACGCTAACGTGAAAGGGAGCTGCTTCATAAATGTTGTGTGCAGCGCTTTCTATTATCTGAACCTAATCACCAAGAAACCAGAGGCTGCAGAAGCCATCTGATTCCAGGGCAGATACATGAGGAAAAATGGCAGAATGAGTTGAAAGATGTGTTCCTGTTTCCAAGCAGTTCTGACCTATGAGAATTTCATTATCAGCTCATATCTGTTACTGATAAGATGTTAAGAGGGAGATCACCATTTGCAAACTGAAAGCTTTCTATGTAGCCTCACGAAAATTGATATTTTTTTCATTAAAATTCTTCAGACGTGACACTCAAGAAAAGTTGGAAAGGTCTTTGTAAAGCTTTATTAGCATGTAACATATGCCCAAAGAAAAGAACCAATGTAAATTCCCTGTATATATGTATAATGATAACGAATTAGTAGAACTTGGCTGTCCAAAATGATTAAAATATGCTGCAGCATTTAGGCAGCATTTCTAGGCTCTAAAAGGGTACTCATTGAAAGAGGCATTTTATTAGAAGCATTTCAATGTATGTCAAAGGAAGGTAGGTTCAAACACCTCGGCTCTGTTTTGAATGAAATTCTGTAATGATCAACTTCCTAGATGCTTAAATACATGTCAAATGTTTTTGATAGTTTACAATTCAAACTCAAAAAATCTCCATCTTTTTTAAAACATGTCTGAGTTCACATTCTAATGATTGCCCTTCTTAAATCTCTACATTTATAATGTATACACACAGGAAAAGCAATGCTACAGTATGGATTGTACACCATTGTTAACTGAAAAAAAGTATTAGCTAGTAGTTGAGAGTTATATTTTATTTGGAGGACTTTCTGAATATTTCAAGTCTGGGACACAACATCTCAGATCACTCTAAGAAAACTGTTTCAAAGAGGCAAGGGTGGGGTAAGCAGGGATATATAGGCGTTTTTGCAACAAAAGACCTGGTAGTCAGAACATCAAAAGATTACTGTTAATAACAGAAAACCAGATTTCTCAAGTTAAGGAATTTAGTGCTTTTGTATATATGGGTAGGTGAAAGAGTTTCAGTTGAGTCACTTAGTCATGTCCAGTTCTTTGCGACCCCATGGACTGAAGCATGACAGGCCTCCCTGTCCATTGCCAACTCCCAGAGTTTACTCAAATGCATGTCCGTTGTATTAGTGATGCCATTCAATCATCTCATTCTCTATCGACCCCTTCTTCTACTGCTTCAGTCTTTCCCAGCATCAACGTCTTTTCAAATGAGTCAGTTCTTTGCATCAGGTGGTCAAAGTACTGAAGTTTCAGCTTCAGCATCAGTCCTTCCAATGAATATTCAGGACTGATTTCCTTTAGGATAGACCAGTTGAATCTTCTCGCAGTTCAAGAGACTCTCAAGAGTCTTCTCCAACACCACAGTTCAAAAGCCTCAATTCTTCAGCACTCAGCCTTTTTTATGTCCAGCTGTCACATCCATACATGACTACTGGAAAAATCATAGCTTTGACTAGATGGACCTTTGTTGGCAAAGTAATGTCTCTACTTTTTAATAAGCTGTCTAGGTTGGTCATAGCTTTTCTTCCAAGAAGCAAGCATTTTTAATTTTATGACTACAGTCACCATTGGAGGTGATTTTGGAGCCCCAAAATAAAATCTGTCAATGTTTCCACTGTTTCCCCATCTATTTGCCATGAAGTTATGGGACCAGATGTCATGATCTTCTTTTCTGAATGTTGAGTTTTAAGCCAACATTTTCATCCTCTTCTTTCACTTTCTTCAAGTTTCTGTAGTTATTCTTTGCTTTCTGCCATAAGAGTGATACCATTTGCATAGCTGAAGTTATTGATATTCCTCCCAGCAATCTTGATTTTAGCTTTTGCTCCATCCAGCCAAGCATTTCACATGATGTACTCTGCATATAAGTTAAATAAGCAGGGTGACAATATACAGCCTCGATGTACTCCTTTCCGGATTTCAAACCAGTCTGTTGTTCCATGTCCAGTGGAACTGTTGCTTCTTGACCTTCATATATATTTCTGAGGAGGCAGGTCAGGTGGCCTGGTATTCCTGTCTCTTGATGAATTTTCTACAGTTTGCTAATCCACACAGTCAAAGGCTTTGATATAGTCAATAAAGCAGAAGTAGAGGATTTTCTGGAATTATCTTGCTTTTTCGATGATCCAATGGATGTGGGCAATTTGATCTCTTGTTACTCCTCCTTTTCTAAATCCAGCTTGAACATCTGGAAATTCGTGGCTCACATACTGTTGAAGCCTGGCTTGGAGAATTTTGAGCATTACTTTGCTGATGTGTGAGATGAGTGCAATAGCATAGTAGTTTTAACGTTTTTTTGCCATTGTCTTTCTTTGGAACTGGAATGAAAACTGACCTTTTCCAGTCCTGTGGCCACTACTTAGTTTTCCAAATTTGACAGCATATTGAGTGCAGCACTTTCACAGCATCATCTTTTAGGATTTCAAACAGCTCAACTGAAATTCCATCACCTCCACTAGCTTTGTTCTTAGTGATGATGCCCACTTGACTTTGCATTTTAGGGTATCAGCTCTAGGTAAGTGATCACACCATCGTGGTTGTCTGGGTCATGAAGATCTTTTTGTACAGTTCTGTGTATTGTTGCTACCTCTTAATATCTTCTGCCTCTGTTAGGTCCATACCACTTATGTCCTTTATTGAGCCCATCTTTGAATGAAATGTTCCCTTTGTATCTCAAGTTTCTTGAAGAGATCTCTAGTCTTTCCCATTCTATTGTTTTCCTCTATCTCTTGCATTAATCACTGAGGAAGACTTTCTTATCTCTCCTTGCTATTCTTTGGGTCTCTGCATTCAAATGGGTATATCTTTCCTTTCTCCTTTGCCTTTCACTTCTCTATTCTCAACTATTTGTAAGGTCTCCTTAGACAACCCTTTTGCCTTTTGCATTTCTTTTTCTTGGGGGTGGTCTTGGTCACTGCCTCCTATACAGTGTCATGAACCTCTCTTCATAGTTCTTCAGGCACTCTGTCTATCAGATCTAATCCCTTGAATTCGTTTGTCACTTCCACTGTATAATTGTAAGGGATTTGATTTAGGTCATGCCTGAATGGTCTAGTGGTTTTCCCTGCTTTCTTCAATTTAAGCCTGAATTTTGCAATAAGGGATTCATGAACTGAGCTACAGTCAGCTCCTGGTCTTGTTTGCTGACTGTATAGAGCTTCTTCATTTTTGACTGCAAAGAATATAGTCAATCTGATTTTGGTATTGACCATTCGATAATGTCCACATGTAGAGTCTTCTCTTGTGTTGTTGGAAAAGGGTATTTGCTATGACCAGTGCATTCTCTTGGCAAAACTCTATTAGCCCTTGCCCTACTTTACTTTGTACTCCAAGGCCAAATTTGCCTGTTACTCCAGGTATCTCTTGACTTGCTACTTTTGCATTCCAGTCCCCTATAATGAAAAAGGACATCTTTTTTGGTTGTTAGTTCTAGAAGGTCTTGTAGGTCTTCATAAAATCATCCAACTTCAGCTTTTTCAGCGTTACTGGTTGGGGCATAGACTTGGATTTCTGTGATATTGAATGGTTTGCCTTGGAAATGAACCAAGATCATTCTCTCATTTTTGAGATTGCACCCAAGTACTGCATTTTGGACTCTCTTGTTAACTATGATGGCTATTCCATTTCTTCTAAGGGATTCTTGCCCACAATAGTAGATATAATGGTCATCTGAGTTTAGATACAAGAGTTTAAGCTCACTGAATCATACCTGCCTTTGATCTGCACTTCAGCTATCCGGGGCCAGTATCCTGTGTTTCCTCATCCTGAGTTTGCCCAGGCAGCATTGCAGGGGTGGTAACAGTGGCTGACTACTAGATGAACTTAACACTGGGTGGCCCCTTTGTCTCCATCGCGAGTTCCATCAGGGCTCACCATCTGGGCATATGTAATGTGATGGTTTGATGGCTGTTAACATCCTTTGTTTACTTCTCTGGCAGGCAATATTTTATTTCTTACTGGTGAAATTTAGCTATTGTTGTAACTGGGTGATTTGGGTGATTTCAGGTATACAAAATCCATGTTTCATAACTGAGATTCAAGCGGAAGTCACTGTACTAAAAATCTTTGTTGGGCGGGAAATAGTCTCAACCTGTGGACATATAGAACAGACCACTAAAATTAAGACAAATGGATAGACTCTGAAGTTGCTGTTTTTCCTTCCATATATTTCATTAGATCTCATGCATCTGTCTATGATTTAAGTTTAGCAAATCAGTACTGATGGAAGAATTTGAAATTGCTGAGCCTAATGTACAGCAGAGGTTTTGATTTTAGGGCAATGTTTATCATTGTGACTTTTTAGACATTGTTTTATATATATCACGTATATTTAATTAAATTGGACATCCCTAAAAATGGCATTAACTTAACCAAATGACATATGTGTGCTAAAACATTCATGATGTAGATAACGACATGTAGTGTTATTTAATTAAGCTCAACATCTTCCAGGTGATCCAACACATGAATAACTTTTGAAACCACTAAACTATAAAAATATCATTATTTCACATTTGGGCTTTGATCCCAACTGCTAAGGAAACATCAGTGGGAATGATGATTATTCCCATTGCCAGTCATTTTTAAAACTACATGAATGTACGAGTTCTCCTTTTATTATTCTCTAGCACCCTGTTTATTTTATGATAACTTTTATCACAAACTATAATTAATTAGTACTTAAATTTTCTTCTGGCCTCACTTCACACTAGACAGTAAATTCTTAATTTTATCTCAGAGCCCAGCCAGTCTCAAAGCAAAAGCATAATAAATATTTGTTGATTAAATTCATCTGATAGAAGTCTGTGTACCAACTTCCAGTCTGGGGTGTGTGTGTGTGTGTGTGTGTGTGTGTGTGTATGCATTCATTTGTTCTTTGACAAATTGACTAAGTAGCTATAAGATGAAACAAGTTCAGTCTGGATTCCTGAGTTTGAACTTGATACCAGACATGTTGCTAACTATAAAGGGTGCTGCTGTAAACCAGAGGAGACTCCCTAAGTCCAAAGCAGATATATACACAAAGATGATGCCTACTTCAAAATCTGTGCTCATTTTGATGTAAGAAGATAAAGCAGAGTGTGAAAAGTGTCCAACACCAGAGCTGACCAGTAATTGAAATGGTAAAAACAAATTTTATTCAGGACTATTGCAACTGGGGGCTTCCCTAGTGGCTCAGATGGTAAACAATCCACCTGCAATGCAGAAGACCTGGGTTTGATCCCTGGGTTGGGAAGATTCCTTCGAGAAGGGAATGGCAACCTACTATAGTTTTCTTGTCTGTTGAATCCCATGGACAGAGGAGCCTGGTGGGCTGCAGTCCACAGGCTCGCAAACAGTTGGACACAACTGAGCTACTAACACTTTCGCTCTCATATAACAGAAATCAATTCCAAATACATTACAGAAAAAAAATGTGAATTTATAGCCATGGAGTAGGGTGGAGGAATGATTATTACATGGACACCTCAGAGATAATAGGATTCTTATGGAAGACAGGCCAGAGTGATCAGATATCACCTGGCAGTTGGTGGGGGATGAGGAACCTAATCTGATATGAAAAGTAAGAGGTTATCAAGGGTGGGAGGTTCTGATTAAACTGACTTAGCTGGCTTCCTGATGAAACTGAATTTTATAAGGAAGTGCACAGGTCTAGGAGAATATTCAGGAATTTGATAAAATTCTGGTCAAACAAAGAATCTTTGTCAGAAGCAGAAGTAGTAACCCTAGCTCATGATAAGTGCTGATTTGGACTTACAACAAACTCTGTAATATAAGGGAACTCTAAAAACTTTTTAATTGCTTTTCAGTAATACCAATATTTGTAGGTTATAGAGATAATATAAATCCTCCCATCTCTATACTGGAGTTATTTCTTTCACTTTACTAAATTAGATCCCAGTTCACTTGTTGAGAACATTATTTTCATATCTTTGTTCTAAAGAACATAACTATCACAGGAAGCCATTAAGCACAGCTCTGTTCTGTTTGAAAAGATAATTAAGACAAACCTTTGATATGTTGGTGCCTATGTCCCCTAGGTTCTGCGTTGTGCATAACTCTACTGCAAACAGATTTGGTTTTGTTTCTCCTGCTTTTGATATCAAGTACATAGACTTCACATTTTCTCAGTTCAGTTCAGTTCAGTTGCTGTCGTGTCTGACTCTTTGTTACCTCACGGACTACAGCATGCTAGGCCTCCCTGTCCAACACCAACTCCCAGAGTGTACTCAAACTCATGTCCATTGAGTTGATGATGCCATCCAACCATCTCATCCTCTGTCATCCCCTTCTCCCCCTGCCTTCTATCTTTCTGAGCATCAGGATCTTTTCCAATGAGTCAGTTCTTTGCATCAGGTGGCCAAAGTATTAGAGTTTCAGCTTCAGCATCAGTCCTTCCAATGAACATTCAGGACTGATTTCCTTTAGGATGGACTGGCTGGATCTCCTTGCAGTCCAAGGGACTCTCAAGAGTCTTCTCCAACACCACAGTTCAAAAGCATCCATTCTTTGGTACTCAGCTTTCTTTATAGTCCAAATCTCACATCCATACACGAATCCTGGAAAAACCATAGCTTTAACTAGATGGATCTTTGTTGGCAAAGTAATGTCTCTGCTTTTTAATATGCTGTCTAGGTTGGTGATAGCTTTTCTTCCAAGGAATAAGGGTCTTTTAATTTCATGGCTGCAGTCACCACATCTCCTACTCCCATTTATGATTTCTATCTTCTGTATCCATGTTCTTTTAACTTCCTTCAGCTTGACAGGTGGCATAGTGGTAAACAATCCTGCCAATGCAGAAGACATGGGTACTATTCCTGGGTCTGGAGGATCTCCTAAAGTAGGTAATGGCAAGCCGTTCCTGTATTCTTGCCTGGAAAATTCTATGGACAACGGGGCCTGGTGATCTATAGGCCATGGGGTGGCAAAGAGTTGGACACAGCTAAGGACAAATGGCAAGCCACTCCATTACTCTTGCCTGGAGAATCCCATGGAGGAAGGAGCTTGGTAGGCTACCGTCCATGGGGTCGCAAAGAGTCGGGCACGACTGAGCGACTTCACTCACTCACTTAAGCACACGTGCATGTAACCTGACACTGGAGAATCTTCCCTTGGTATTTTGTTGGATCATTTGACTAAATGCAATGAACCATAAGCCTGGAGACACTAACATCAGAGGGCACTTATTTGTCCTCCACCATCCTATATCCATTTGCCCTCTAGGAAGCCATTCTTTCCCCCTTTAGTATATTTTAGATAAAGTTAACTGCATGCAATCATGTAGTGGTAAACATTGAATCACTGCTTTGGGGGCACATTCATTTACATATTATCTAAGGTAGCTTTTACCCTACTTTGCAGATGAACCAATGCTTGAACCAATGCTTTTGTGTGTAAGGAAAAACAAAAGCCCCAATGTGTAATGCTTGCTGATGCCTATGGTGTAAATATTCCTATAGCTAATCTCAAGTTACCAGTCACTGAATGTAGTGTTTGAAACATGCAATGACATAATATTTCATAATATTTTCATCATAAAGAAACACTCAACATAAATAATCTCAAGAGTATCTATCAGGAGTAAACAAATTTTTTTTTCTGTGAAAAGCTGGATAGCAAATACTCTAGGTTTGCCAGGCATGAGGTCTCAGTCACAACTATTCTACTCTGTCAACGTGGTGTGAAAGCCGCCTTAGATAATATGCAAATGAATGTGTTCCAATAATACTGTTTTAAAAATCAGCTACAGATTGGATTTGACACAAGGGCTATAATTTACTGTTGGCACAGATAATGGTCAAGTGTAGTAAAGCAATTAAGTGATAGGTTTTGAGTATCTGCTGCCTTTGTTTTTCATATTATTTATTTAATTGCAAGTTTATATATTTAATACTGAATAATGTCTTATTGAACCTCCATTTAGAAAATTTTCTCCTAATTTAACAATTTGCCCTTGTGAACCAGTACAAACCAGTGCTAGCTTATCACTGAATTTATACCTGCTTAAGGTGTGGTCTCTCAGTGACTGAGGTAACCAACGTATTCAAAAACCTTAAAGATTTTTATGGGTTTGAAACACAGGGAAATGACCCAATGCAGGAGAAGAGATTCATGGAAATATTTATGTTTAGTCAAGCCTATAGAATGTAAGATTTATTCCACAAAAGCAACCAAAAGAAAGCATCTTCTTTTGGTTCCATTTAGGTAAATATAGGAGTGTGTTACGAATCCTGGAACAGTGGGGACTATTTGCAACCGTGATGCTTTTACAGGGACATTCACTGTTTAAATCCTGAGAATTGAATTGTTACCATGAAGGAAAGAAGAGAGACAGAAAGGAGCACCCTTAGTATCATTATCATTCCCTTAGTGTCATTATCTGAATGACTGGATCAAATCTTGCCTGAAAGCTGGACTACCTTTTAATTTTAAGAAAGTAAATATCCTTCATTCTTTGAGTCAGTTTAATAGGACTCCCTTTCAACCCAAAGATTTGCCACTGAGGCATCTGTTCATTCTGCTTTTCACAAGTTTCTTTCTACTCTGGGTATCACATAAACATTACTACCACTAAGGGAGAAGTCTTGTTAAGTCCCTTATTTATTTCTTAGCTATTTGCCTTTTTCTCAAAGGCACCTTATTTCCTCTTGAATGATGGGTAAGGATGTATTATGTGATTGTATATTTATAGGCTGTTCTCAAACTTGGTGATCGATCCCAGTCATCTAAATGCTTTAGAAAAATACAGAGATATTGAGGCCTTACTGTTTAGGATTCTTCAGTAAGTCTGAGGTGGGACTTAGGTATCAATATTCTAGATAGCTGCAAGTCTGATATATTGTTATGATTTAGAGCCCCTGTTTGTTGTGCGTGCATTTCCCTGCTGGTTTTGATAGGCCTAGAGCATGTAGAGAAGAAATAATTAACTGGAAAAAACAATCTTGTGAACTCTGTTAACCATATATATGAGGAAAAATAGCTAACAATTTATGTATATTTCCATTCAGTCATTTTTCCCATAATTATTATTTGATGTCTTTCATTTGCCAGACAAATGGAAATGAATAATTTTTGGACACTGGAGACACAGGACCAAGATGGAGAGGTCCCTGCCCTCATAAAGTTTGTAGTCTAATGGCAGAGGCAGACAAGGACAAGTAAACATATGAATGGGTCATTCTAGAGTAATAAGTGCCATGAGGGAAATAAATACGATCATGGAGGTAGTTTTATACTGTCAGTGCCAGGACTAGGGTGGGAGAAGTCCTATGCACTTTTTGACCCTGAGAATGCATGCCTTCTTTGAGTAAGCTAGCCATTCAAAAAACTGTTGGAGAAAGGCTAACTACTCCCTCATCCATTCAGCAAATAGTGATGACTTACCAGGTGCTGGATGAAACATGGTGAAGTCAGTTCCCTTGTAAAATACACAGGGCCTTCCAAGTATAGAAATAGAACTAGTAGGTTAGTGTTTAAAGTAGTTTATTCCCTTTGAATGGGTTAAGTGCAAAGTACAATATTCAAAAGGTATATAGGTCAACACTGAAAACAAATTTCTTTTCTTCTGTCCTCCAGCAACCCAGTTCCCTCCTGTAAAAGCAACTAGTTACATGTTTCCTGGGGGCTCTTTAAGAGATCCTAAAAGCAGATCTCGGGGTATGTGGTTTTAGGGGGAGGCAGGTAGTTCCACAAATAGTGGCATCCTGTGCATGTTACATTAATCTGGCTTGTTTTTAGTTTGATAATACATACAGGACATTTTTCCAAACACCCTCTTCCAACAGCACAAGAGAAGACTCTACACATGGGCATCACCAGATAGTCAACACCGAAATCAGACTGATTATATTCTATGCAGCAAAGATAGAGAAGTTCTATACAGTAAACAACAAAAAAAAAAGACCAGGAGCTGACGGTGGCTCAGACCATGAACTCCTTATTACCAAATTCAGACTCAAATTGAAGAAAGTAGGGAAAACCACTAGACCATTCAGGTATGACCTAAATCAAATCCCTTATGATTATACAGTGGAAGTGAGAAATAGATTTAAGGGCCTAGATCTGATAGAGTGCCTGATGAACTATGGAATGGAGGTTCATGACATTGTACAGGAGACAGGGATCAAGACCATCCCCATGGAAAAGAAATGCAAAAAAGCAAAATGGCTGTCTGGGGAGGCCTTACAAATAGCTGTGAAAAGAAGAGAAGTGAAAAGCAAAGGAGAAAAGGAAAGATATTCCCATTTGAATGCAGAGTTCCAAAGAATAGCAAAAAGAGATAAGAAAGCCTTCTTCAGTGATCAATGCAAAGAAATAGAGGAAAACAACAGAATGGGAAAGACTAGAGATCTCTTCAAGAAAATTAGAGATACCAAGGGAACATTTCATGCAAAGATGGGCTTGATAAAGGACAGAAATGGTCTGGACCTAACAGAAGCAGAAGATATTAAGAAGAAGTGGCAAGAATACACAGAAGAACTGTACAAAAAAGATCTTCATGACCAAGAAAATCATGATGATGTGATCACTAATCTAGAGCCAGACATCTTGGAATGTGAAGTCACGTGGGCCTTAGAAAGCATTACTACGAACAAAGCTAGTGGAGGTGATGGAATTCCAGTTGAACTGCTTCAAATCCTGAAAGATGATGCTGTGAAAGTGCTGCACTCAATATGTCAGCAAATTTGGAAAACTCAGCAGTGGCCACAGGACTAGAAAAGTTCAGTTTTCATTCCAGTACCAAAGAAAGGCAATGCCAAAAAATGCTCAAACTACCACACAATTGCACTTATCTCACATGCTAGTAAAGTAATGCTCAAAATTCTCCAAGCCAGGCTTCAGCAATATGTGAACCGTGAAGTCCCTGATGTTCAAGCTGGTTTCAGAAAAGGCAGAGGAACCAGAGATCAAATTTCCAACATCTACTGGATCATGGAAAAAGCAAGAGAGTTCCAGGAAAGCATCTATTTTTGCTTTATTGACTATGCCAAAGCCTTTGACTGTATGGATCACAATAAACTGTGGAAAATTCTGAAAGAGATGGGAATACCAGACCACCTAACCTGCCTCTTGAGAAATCTGTATGCAGGTCAAGAAGCAACAGTTAGAACTGGACATGGAACAAGAGACTGATTCCAAATAGGAAAAGGAGTATGTCAAGGCTGTATATTGTCACCCTGCTTATTTAACTTATATGCAGAGTACATCATGAGAAACGCTGGACTGGGGAAGAAACACAAGCTGGAATCAAGAATGCTGGGAGAAATATCAATAACCTCAGATATGCAGATGACACCACCCTTATAGCAGAAAGTGAAGAGGAGCTAAAAAGCCTCTTGATGAAAGTGAAAGAGGAGAGTGAAAAAGTTGGCTTAAGGCTCAACATTCAGAAAACGAAGATCATGGCATCTGGTCCCATCACTTCATGGAAAATAGGTGGGGAAACAGTGGAAAGAGTATCAGACTTTATTTTGGGGAGCTCCAAAATCACTGCAGATGGTGACTGCAGCCATGAAATTAAAAGACGCTTACTCCTTGGAAGAAAAGTTATGACCAACCTAGATAGTATATGCAAAAAGCAGAGACATTACTTTGCCGACTAAGGTCCGTCTAGTTAGGCTATGGGTTTTTGAGTGGTCATGTATGGATGTGAGAGTTGGACTGTGAAGAAGGCTGAGTGCTGAAGAATTGATGCTTTTGAACTGTGGTGTTGGAGAAGACTCTTGAGAGTCCCTTGGACTGCAAGGAGATCCAACCAGTCCATTCTAAAGGAGATCAGTCCTGGGTGTTCATTGGAAGGACTGATGCTGAAGCTGAAACTCCAGTACTTTGGCCACCTCATGTGAAGAGTTGGCTCATTGGAGAAGACCCTGATGCTGGGAGGGATTGGAGGCAGGAGGAGAAGGGGACGATTGAGGATGAGATGGCTGGATGGCATCACAGACTTGATGGACGTGAGTCTGGGTGAACTCTGGGAGATGGTAAGGAACAGGGAGGCCTGGCATGCTGCGATTCATGGGGTCGCAAAGAGTTGGACATGACTGAGCTAAACTGATACACATAATGGATCTTGGCTGTACCATAACTTATTTAATAAGACCCACATTGAAAAATGGATAGGGAAAAAAAGATGGATAGGTTGTTTGCAATCATTTGCCATGATACTTTTGCAAGGAATTTTCTTGCCTAGTCATCTTTTAAGATACCTGAAACTATCCAGAAAATACATTCTTTGAAGTGAAATTTTTGGGTCAAAGGATATAAGCATTTGTGATATTAAAACATATTCACAAATTTTCCTCAGTATAGATTGTGCCAGTTGACATTCTTACCAAAACTTCATGAGATTATCTTTGTTGATACAACTCACCAGCTATTGTCTCTATCTAAGTGGCAGTTATTTTTATTTGTATTTGATTTTTCTTATAAGTAAAGTTGAACGTTTTTACTTTAAAAAAATTATGACAGTTGATCTATAATGTTGTATTTCAGGTGTACAACAAAGTGATTCAGATATACATATGCATATATTCACTGTTTTTCAGATCCCTTACCCACATAGGTTATTACAGAATATTGAGTAGAGTTCCCCTGTGCTATATAGTAGGTCCTTGTTGGTTATTTATTTTATACATAGTAGTGTGTATATCGGAGAAGGCAATAGCACCCCCACTCCAGTACTCTTGCCTGGAAAATCTCATGGATGGAGGAGCTTGGTGGGCTGCAGACCATGCGGTCGCTAAAATTCGGACATGACTGAGCAACTTCACTTTCACTTTTCACTTTCCTGCATTGGAGAAGGAAATAGCAACCCACTCCAGTGTTCTTGCCTGGAGAATCCCAGGGATCGGGGAGCCTGGTGGGCTGCCGTCTTATGGGGTCGCACAGAGACAGACACGACTGAAGCGACAGCAGCAGCAGCAGCAGCAGCAGTGTGTATAGTCACCCCAAACTCCTAATTTATCGCCACCTCATGTTTTCTCTTTGATAACTGTAAGTTTGTTTCTGAAATCTGTGAATCTGTTTCTGTTTTGTAAATAAGTTCATTTATATCATTTTAAAATTATGTTTCACATATGAGTGACTTCATATAATATTTGTCTTTCTCTGACTTACATCACTTAGTATGACAAACTGTAGGTCCATCCATGTTGCTGCAGAAGGCATTATTTTGTTACTTTTTAATTGCTGAGTAATATCCCACTGTGGGCTTCCCTGTGGCTCAGCTGATAAAGAATCCGCCTGCAGTGTGGAAAGCCTGGGTTCTATCCCTGGGTAGGGAGGATCCTCTGGAGAAGGGAAAGGCTATCCACTCCAGTATTCTGGCATAGAGAATTCCATGGGGTACACTACTGAGCGACTTTCACTTTCACTTTCTGGTGGCTCAGTGGTAAAGAATCTGCCTGCCAAGCACTAGATGTGAGTTTGATCCCTGGGTCAGGAAGATCCCCTGGAGAGAAAAATGGCAACCCACTCCAGTATTCTTGCCTGGGAAATCCTATGGACAGAGGGGCCTGGTGTGCTGCAGTCCATGGGGTTGCAAAGAGTCAGACACAATTATCAACTAAATAACAACAACATTTCCTTGTATATATGTGCCTTGTCGTCCTTATCCATACCTCTGTTGATGGACTTTTAGGTTGCTTTTATGTCATGGCTATTCTTGAATCAGAGGTGAATCCAAAAAGTGTTGCTGTGATTTATGTAGAAATGTGTTCTGCTAATGTTTTTCTGTAAGGATTTTATGGTGTCCAGCCTTACATTTAGATCTTTGACCCATTTCGAGTTTATTTTTGTGTATGATGTTAGAAAATATTGTAATTTCTTTCTGTTAAGTGTAGTAGTTCAGTTTTCCCAGCACCACCTACTGAAGAAACTTATCTTTTCTCCATTATATGTTCTTGCCTCTATTGTCATAGATAAATTGACCATAGGTGCTTGGGTTTATTTCTGGGCTTTCTATCCTGTCCCATTGAAGTATATTTCTGTTTTTGCACCAATATCATACTATTTTGATGACCAAAGATTTGTAGTAAAATCCAAGGTCAGGAAGCCTGAGTCCTCCAATTGTTTTTCTTTCTCAGGATTCCTTTCGCTATTCAAAGTCTTTTGTGTTTCCACACAAATTTAAAAATTTTTTGCACTAGTTTCTTGAAAAATGCCATTGCTAGCTTGATAGGGATTGTATTGAATCTATAGATTGCCTTGAGTGGTATGAGCTTTCTAAAAATGTATGTTTAAATGTCAGTTTTCTTCATCTGTGAATTTTTGCTTCATGTCTCATGGAAAAAAGAAATTTTTTTTTCTGTTGGGTTGTTATCCTTTTAACTTTTGATTTGCAATAGTTATTTTTATGTGAAGAAAAGTTGAAACTTTGTTTAGTGATTTATATTACAAATACTGTTTACCAAAAATGTCATTGGATTTCATTAGTCATTTTTCCTATGTAAAATGTTATTTTGAAGCCAGATATAACCAATTTCTTGTGTTAAATATTCCACCATGTTTATTCTAGAAGATGCTTGTGTTTTTTCATGTATAATTGTTGATCCTTCTGGAACTTATCTAATTAAATCCAGTAAGTTAGAGATACAGCTGTTATTTCTGAGGATCTCCATCTCCCTCCCTGACATACTACACTCACTTTATCAAACTACAATCAATTTATAATATACATTTGGGTCTAATTCTAGAGTCTGACTTTTATTCCATTGACTTAGAACAATAAGTTTTGAGGGATGGAGTGAGAAGGAACTGGAAAAGTCTAGCAAAACTAGCAGCAGATCTGTCCAGATTACCAGAGTCAAGGGTCTGGGTGTTACTCAGTGAGATCTAAAAGGTGGCAAACTACTAAAGAAGAGAAAAGGGCACCAAAATGGTCACAGAGGGCAGGGGGCAGGTTGGTCTGTGAACTCTCTCTTCTAGTGCACAGTTTTCCCCAAGGTGAGTTGCAAGTTTGGGCTTTTTCTCCGGTTGGGGTTTTTACTTAGGCTTAAGTAGGCAATGGCACCCCACTCCAGTACTCTTGTCTGGAAAATACCATGGATTGAGGAGCCTGGAAGGCTGCAGTCCGTGGGGTCGCTGAGGGTCGGACTGAACGACTTCACTTTCACTTTTCACTTTCATGCAATGGAGAAGGAAATGGCAACCCACTCCAGTGTTCTTGCCTGGAGAATCCCAGGGACGGGGGAGCCTGGTGGGCTGCCATCTGTGGGGTTGCACAGAGTCGGACACGACTGAAGCGACTTAGCAGCTTAGCAGCAAATAACCCAAAGACAAGAACAGACAAGTACAACGGGGGTCACATCTACGTCTGTCCTGAATGTCCCCAGAGCTGAGCTCTTTCCCTTTTGACTGGAGGACTTAGGCTTTCTATAACCTTAGAGTTGTCTATCATACTCAGGAAATCCATGCACGCACTTCCATCCAGTACAATCTGGCTGGCACTGTGTGTCTGGAGGCCATGGGTGCTGGAGAGATGAACACATACACCACTCCTGGGCCAGTCTGCCTGGCTCAGTGGGCACCAGGGCTGCTCTCCTGCTGTTCCACTGTGCTGCCCTGGGGCTGCTGCTGGGCACTCACTGAGAAATGGGTGAAATACCCTTCTTCCCACTCTTCATTGACCTTGATCACTTGGAACCTGAAGTAACCCTGCTGGTATCTTGAATCTTACAGACTTTCGTGAACTTGCCTCTTGACACCTCTACCCATAATCTCTTTCCCACTAGGGCCAAAATATGTCCATCAGCAGGGACCGCTGGATGAGAGACAAGCGGTTCATAATATGCTTCTTATCACCATTTCCATCTTACCCAGGAGCCCCTGCACTGAGAAACTTAAACAACATCCAAACAAACAAGACAAAAATCAAAAATGTTTTCTTTCTCTTGCTTATACCAAAATACCTGACAAAAATAACAAAGTGAGCTTTGTCCCTCCACTGAAATACAATGAGTGCTTGGGGGCACGTGAGGTTGGGTGCTAGGCAGTTGATTAAATCCCAAACCCAGGCATGTGTCTAATCAGGTTGTGCCCAAGTCAGGGTGAGCTGGTTGATAAATCTGATTGTGGCATTGTTCATGAAGTCCTTTCTCTTCAGTTTTTCATAGCTGGAATAATTTTAAGATGCTGTAACTTAACTTTGCCTCCGAGCACACAAAATCAATGATCTAACTGTAGAGAGTCTCCAAATACTCATTTAGATTTCCTCTCAAATAGGAATGTAATTTAAATTGTCTGGTTTTCTTTCCACAGGAATTGCGTATATAAAGTGATTTAAAATTTTTTTAAATTGCTAACTTTATAAACAATAATAAAAGCTAAATAAGCAGCAGAATCAATAATGTTTTCCATGAAATGGCAGCACTCCCTCCCCACTTCCTGCCTGATATGAAATTAGAATGCAGCCATTAATGCTGCATCTGAATTAACAGGAAAAGGCTATTAGTTTCCCCCTTTTTAAAAAGAATCTATTATATTTCCTTTACTTTTGCCATGAGACAAATATCCATAGAGTAATTCACCAGCAACTGAGTAATGATAGACAACAAGCAGGAATAGATGTAAGAGCAAAGGGGAGATTTTTACTTTCTCTTTCTCTCATTTGCATATTCCATTCCCCAAGCCTACGTTGCATTCATAGGGCTATTTATTGAGGAGACTCTGGAAAAGACAGAAAGTACCTTGTCCACCCAAACAAAGGAACTATTGAGAATAAATAAAGTATTGGGTTTCCAAAGTAGTCAAGCAAGTTCTCTTGCTGTTATTTATTTTGGCATCTCTGTAGCATATTTTTGTCTGGCTATAAATTCTTAGGGCTTTTTCTGTCTGGGGTCTGTGACCTATCTGCTTAAGACAGGAAAGAAATAAACAACTTACCAGTCAAGGGTATGAACAAAAGTTATGCTGTAAATAGAGTAGTTACAGGGCATGGGAGGACACAGTGGGGGTCTTTATCCAGAGTACGGAAAAGCAATGATTTGAGAAACTCTGCTCACAGGTAGAATTTGTT
Source organism: Nanger dama (assembly GCA_917880005.1). Taxonomy (NCBI): domain Eukaryota; kingdom Metazoa; phylum Chordata; class Mammalia; order Artiodactyla; family Bovidae; genus Nanger; species Nanger dama. The sequence goes on along the minus strand of CAKJTW010000016.1, from coordinate 33,149,904 downwards.
ATCTCATAGTAGCCATTCAGATACACATATGAGTGTGGTAGAGAAGGAAGCCATGTAGACCACATACACTGTTCTGTTTAAGGTCTTTTGATTGCTGAGAGAGACTCACTTGTGTCTCTCCAGAGATGATGGACTTTATGGTGAGCTTAGACCTAAGTAGAATCCAGAACTGTAAGGTATCAGGAATCGAGAGAACTTGGGGTCTACTGACAGCCTGGTTTATGCCTCTTAGAGGCAGGTGTGAAGTGAAGTCACTCAGTCGTGTCCGACTCTTTGAGACCCCATGGACTGTAGCCTACCAGGCTCCTCTGTCCATGGGATTTTCCCAGGCAATAGTACTGGAGTGGATTGCCATTTCCTTCTCCAGGGGATCTTCCCAACCCAGGGGTTGAACCTGGGTCTCCCGCATTGTAGACAGATGCTTTACCATCTGAGCCACCAGGGCCTCTGCCAGAAATTTAGAAAATCAAAACATGTAGACACCATAGGTTGAAGGCTCAAGAAAGGCCAGTCTTGGAAGTCTGCAAATATTTTTTTTTCCATCTCAGCATTTTTGCTTTCTGATTTTATTTGCTCCTAAATACTTTTGGCTCATACCCAGTCTTTGATATCTCAGGCAAGAACTGTGGGCCTTGCTCTCACTGTTTTCAGCCTCATTTGCTTGTTATTTTCTAGATTAGGTGCTCAGAAGAGGGAAACAAATCGGTTCATGTCTCTCTCACACAATGTCATGAGCAAGACTAAAATGAGGATACCTTTGGCTCTGTTCTCACCCTTGACTGAGGATGCTTCAAAATATGGCCATTTCAGCATCCGGCATTGTGGACTTGTCTGTGTCCCTTTATGTGGGCATCGCTAGTCATGTCTTTGATAGCTCTAGTTTACCACCCATTCATTTCTTTGGATACATATAAGAACCTCCTGCCTCATGAGTGTTCCAAGACATTTATATATTTTGATTACTCCCACTGCTTTTGTAAGAAACATGTTAAGTGCATATCATTCAGTGATTCAATGAAAACCATCTGTTTTAAAGTCCCAGTGTAATAGGGACAAAATTATTAATGAATGGAAACTCAATATATCAACTCACACTGGGCTTTCCAGGAGGACAAGCTATTGCATTTTTATTTAAACTGCTGAAAACCAAAATTCAGATGAATAAATTGTGAAGATCTTATTGGCTTTATTCAGTGATTCATGGCATCCCATCTAGCAGCTAGAAAGGAGCTCTGGAAAGCTATTGACAGAATGAAAGACCTTTAGAGGTAGAACAGGACAGGAAAGTTATATTAGGCACAAAAGCAAGTTAATTATTATACGGTAACTTTCTTTTAGGGGATGGCCAGGGTCTTTGGCAGGCAGATTCTCTGACTAGTGTTGATCATGTAGTTCCTGATGAATTGGTTTAAGTTTCTATTTGGGGTGAGCTAAAACTACTTTGCCAACAAAGATCTGTTTAGTCAAGGCTATGGTTTTTCCAGTGGTCATGTATGGATGTGAGAGTTGGACTGTGAAGAAAGCTGAGCACTAAAGAATTGATGCTTTTGAACTGTGGTGTTGGAGAAGACTCTTGAGAGTCCCTTGGACTGCAAGGAGATCTAACCAGTCCATTCTAAAGGAGATCAGCCCTGGTGTTCTTTGGAAGGAATGATGCTAAAGCTGAAACTCCAGTACTTTGGCCACCTCATGCGAAGAGTTGACTCACTGGAAAGACTCTGATGCTGGGAGGGGGTTGGGGGCAGGAGGAAAAGAGGACGACAGAGGATAAGATGGCTGGATGGCATCACTGAGCCGATGGACGTGAGTTTGAGTGAACTCTGGGAGTTGGTGATGGACAGGAAAGCCTGGAGTGCTGCGATTCATGGGGTCGCAAAGAGTTGGACATGACTGAGGAACTGAACTGAACTGAACTGAAAACCATTATTATGTCTCAGCTTGCTGTTGTAGGGCCTAGCATAAATGACTTCATCTTTGGCTAGTTGTCTTGTTTTTAATAAGATTTAAATCAGTAAAATTCATTACTCTTTTATTGAATCAAATAGAATTATTTGACTTATTCTCCCCGAGGCTTCAGCCTAATACATCTGTATATTTTGATGTTCTAAAGTGCTAGTATTTACTCCCAACTCCAATGATTCAAATGGTTTTACTCTAGACAAATTGCAAGCACATATTTTACAAATTACAAGTAACATTTTTTCCATAAAATGTTACTTTAGGGCTGAATGAACCCTTTGGCTAACCCAATAACATCTCTAAAGGTAAGTCCAAATCCCATCCAGTTAATCTATTTCTATGAATCAGTATCATTAGATTTCTACCGTTTTAAGTGATAGGATTTTTTTTCATTCAACTGAAATTTACAGGATATTTTCTATTTGCTGGAAACTATTTACAGGTCAGGAAATACCACTGTGAACAACCGTTACAAGAGCCCAACACTTTTGCAGCTTCCGTTTTAGTGGAAGAAGAGAGGCAATAAACATTTCATTTACAATAGAGCAATATAAAACTAAAGGAAGGTGAACTTAATTTCTTGACACACATGACCGAAAAATACACTTAATTGATGAACTGTGTGAAGCTGATCCAAATTTATTGTCAATGGAGAGCTCAGAACATTTTTAAAAGACACAAATTGATGGGTTTTATTTTTCATTGCACAGTTCTGCAGTTCTGTAGCTACTTCACATCAGTGACATTAAAGACAGTGACATCTGGGACTCTGGACTTGCCAAAAATATATTGTAAATATTCCTCATAATTTATGTTTGAGCCATCCCTATGTACTACATGGAGTTACTAGAAGTATCTTCTTGATTTGGGGAAGAACAGGTTGAAGCAGAGTGGGTGGGGTTGAGATGAAAGGAAGGAGAAAATATGGAAGAAAGTGAAAAGAGGAAAGTGATTAATTTTATATAAAATGTTGAAGAGCTCCAATAAGATGTCTTTCCATTTTTGATAAAATGGGAGTTTTGATATGAGGTTGTAGGAAAGTGTTTTAAAGGAGTAAGTATGAATGGTGAGGCTAGGTCATTCTCATACAGCATGAACTGGTTGAACTCAAGTCGAAAGGTACTTCTTTAATGATACTGAGACCAGCGAGGTTAGGAACCTGCCCTTTGTGTTAGTTTGTCAGGACTGCTCTACTGAAGTGTCTCAGAGTATGTGGCTTAAACTGCAGAACTTTACCTTCTCACACTTCTGGAGGCGAGAAGTCTATGATCAAGGTGTCAGCAGAGTTGTTTCCTTCTGAGGGAACAACCTGTCCCACGTCTTGTTCCTTGACTTGTAGACAGTCATCTTCGCTCTGTTTCTTCATGTCTTCTTCCTTCGGTCTGCACATTTCCTCTTCTTATAAGAATAGAGTCATATTGAATTGGACTCACCCCCATCATCTTATTTTTTTAATTTTAAATATTTTTCTAAATTGAAGTATTTTGATTTATAATGTATTAGATTGAGGTGTACAGCAAAATAAATCTGCTGCATATACATATATCCATTCTATTTTTTTCTTTTAGATTCTTTTTCCAGATAAGCCATTATAGAATATTCAGTAACATTCCCTGTATTATACAGCAGGTTCTTATTAGTTATCTGTTTTATATATAGTAGTGTGTCTATGTCAGTCCCAATCTTCCAGTTTATCCCTTCCACCCCTTATCCTCCTGGTAACCACCAGTTTTTTCTGCATCTGTGATTCTACTTCTCTTTTGTAAGTTCATTTATACTCTTCTTTTTAAATTCCACATATATGCAATATCATATTTGTCTTTCTGTCCCTGACTCGCTTCACTCAGTATGACAATTTCTAGGTCTGTCCATGTTGCTCCAAATGGCATTTTGTTGTTGTTGTTCTTTTTTTGGGGGTGGGGGTGGGCTGAGTAACATTCTGTTGCTTATATATACCACATCTTCTTTATCCATTTCTCTATTGATGGACATATCTTATTTTGACTTAGTTACTTCTGTAAAGTATCTCCAAATATGTAGGGGATATTTTGTTTCATTTGTTTGTTTGTTTGGCCATGCAGAATGGTATTACATAGATATTTCAAAAACATCTATTTGAGGCCTTCCAAAGTCTGACATCAATCTATACTTTCAGCTGTATACCACATTTGCCCCATATCCTTATCCTTTGAATAAATTATTTTTCTTGAAATAGCCATAGTCTTCCTCTGCCTGTTCAAGCTCAGCCTATCTTTCAAAGACTTGCACAATTTTCACTTTCTCCCTAAGGCCTCCTCAGGATCAGAAGAGAAACAGATCTTCTGGAGCCGAAAAATAATAGACATAGAGCTCAATGATGTGGGCTCCTATTCTAGCATTTTCACTTACAAGCCATGGGTTTTTGAGCAAGCCAGTCCATCACTCAACCATAAATTAGTACAAGGTCATATCCATCATACACTTATGCCAAATATTAGATAAAATTACACAAATTAAACGTCTGAAACAGTGTTCATAAATCATTCGTTTCCTATGTTCCCATGCCACTCCCATCTCCTTTCTTTTCCTGTGATTGCTAATTTTGTGTGAATTCCTCTGCTATAGTACTTATTGGTTTGGTTTGCATTATCATGATCTGTGTGTGTGTGTGTGTGTGTGTGTGTGTGTGTGTGTGTGTGTGTGTGTGTGTAAGGTGGTGACTGAGGCAACAGTTACAATTTACCTTGGCTTCCTAGCTGACTTCTGAAATGATGCCTAGCCAAGAACCTAGCACAGAGGGGACAAACAGAAATCGTGGTGGCCAAGTGGAAAGGCAAAGGAATTGGATTGAAAAAAAAAAAAAAGGTATGATTTCATCCTATCTCTGTTATCCTACCTATATTCACATAAATTGCCAATGAATGGTAAAAAATTTAAAAGCCAGTGAAATCTGTGAAAGATGACTGATGAGCTGGATCATCCTCAGCCCAGGTGATTAGTCTCTGAATAATTGAAAATGGATGTAGTCTGATTGTTTTCTTAAGTGTTTTTTAAACATAGTAAGATGGATGAATAACCAGGTCATAGTGTACCTTTATCACCAGGCTTTTGCCATTCAATGCCTATTTCCATTCCACACGTTCTCCCCTCTGCTGTGGGAAGAGAAGCAGTGTGTGCCATACTTTCTAGCTATCAATAAATCGATCCTTAAAATGTACATATTGAGACTAATTATTGAGACTGTTTATAAACCTTGAATAATTAGTTAATCGATAATACCTCAGGGGCTTGTTTTTCCCATGACAGCCCCTCCCATGACTTCATTTCCTGTTTTGGGGGCTTGGTAGGATTTCCTCCACCTATGCCACTATTGTTAATGGCAGTTGCAAGTCAGAAAAAGCAAAGGGAGTAACTCACAATCTTAGATACAATTAATATAGCCTTGTAGCTGTTAGACTGACAAATACACCAGGAACAGCATCCTAGTGAAATGGACCTGCAGGCATGTGTTAGGGTTTAGATTCATTCAGAAGCTTAATTTCTTTTCACTGCAAATTGGAGGGTATACTCAAATTCAATGTTACCATATGCCAATGGAAAAGAAACATATGGAAAAGTTTTAAAGCAAAAACAGATAATCATTGCTGCACTGCTTGCTTAAATTCAAAGGAGTTAATCATTTCATTTTAACAGGAACTTCCAGACAAACTGAATATTTTCTTTTGGTTCTCTTGGCTGAGCTGTTAACTAGAAACTTGGAAAACCAGTCAAGCTTGACTTTTGCTTTGGAGACAGTTCTGCAAAGTGGTTTAGAGATCTTACTCTGCATCAGGGAGGCCATGGTTCAAATTTGGATGCCAATGCTTAGGAGTTAAAAACCCTGGGCAAGTTACAAATGTCTGTAATGCTCAGCTCTCTCCTCTGTAAAAGAAATATGATACTGTCTAACTTCCAAAATTGTGTTATGAGGCTGATGTCTGATAGGTTGGCATTTGAATAAATTCATGATGCATATATAATATATTTAGCATAATTCCCAACATGGGGTAAATAGCCAATAAATGTTGGCCATTTCTGTTACCAGAAGATAGTTTTCACCCTGTTTCTTATTCATCAGGTTACCCTTAAGCACTCAATACAAATGGGAGGTCTGGGACAGAAAGATAATTAAAAGCTGAAGTTGAAGGGAAAATGATTATTATGGTTCCTTATAGAATCCTAAATCCTTTTCAGGACAGTTTAGGTTTGCCAGTTCAATTAATAGTTCACAATTACCCTCCACTATCACCGGTCCTTTTCTTTTTTTATTAAGTTGAAATTTATAACAAGCATTTGATGAGATAAAATGGAAAATTACTTTATCTCTTATCATGCTATGGCTAAGCTGATATATCTCAGGTTTTATTTCTTGAGAAAAGGTAGACCAAGTTTAGAATTGGACATAAAAGTGACTGTCTTTTATAGTGACTGTCTTTTGTGTCTTTCCAGAAGTGATGGATGCAATGATCAGTAGGTTTGAACAATCAGAATAAATTAAAATGGTCATGGAAACCTGGGTTTTGCCAGGTATACATGTTTTAGTTGCTGGATCAAGGTGAGATTCTGGAGTTTCCAAGTCTCACAGAGGTCTCAAGGAAGGGCACTGGTGAGAATCTTCTCACTTGGAGAATTTGTAGCAATGGTTACACAGGAATCACTACCAAAACATTTTAATTCTTTAACACCAATTTAGCCATGCCATGATGTATCAGTTGAATGTCAGCTCTACATGTTTTTTCACATGGTTGATTATGGTCTCAGTTCCCCCAGTTCACTGGAACCACGTTTATCTCAGCACAGTTTCAAATGATGAAAGTTGGTATATTCTAGGCTCCAGAGAAAAACAATATAGGATAGTCATTAAGAATTTGAATTCTGGAATTAGTATGACATGGATTTGAGTTCTATCTCTGTTATTCAGTAGTTTTATGACTTTATATATGAATCACTTATATTTGAATATATGAATCACCTGTATTTCCCAAAACTCATTTATTCATTCACACATGCCGTTAATCAACAGATATGTGTTATGTACCTAAACTAAATGTCCCAGTGAGTCAGTAGAGAGTAATGAACAAGACTGATACATCTGACATGAAGATTATATTCTAATCATAGAGGTATGATATAAAAATAAATGACTTCATAAGATAGTTTCCCATGGTAATACATAGTATTAAATAAAAGGTAAAAGAAATAAATAGGGAGAAATCTTTTCAAAAGGTGATCAGGAAATGTCTCTTCATGTGGGTGACATTACAGCTGAGACCTAAATAATAAAAAGCCATATATGAACAGTCAGTCAAAGAGCATTGCAGGTAAAGTGAACAGCCAGAGAAAAGACTGTAAAGCAAGGATATACTTAGTGAGTTCAAAGAATTGAGTAAGGGAAGTCCGTTTAGAAGAGATAGCATGAGATAATGTCAGAAGCATTGTTGTTGTTGTTCAGTTGCCCAGTCGTATCCAACTCTTTGTGACCCAATGTACTACAGCATGCCAGGCGTCCCTGTCCTTCACTATCCGAAGAGTAGGCAGAGGCTAGCTCCTACAGGACCTTACCAACCATAGAGAGATGAGGTTTTAATTTTCTTTAATTAATTAATTTGTGTCAGAGTATAGTTGCTTTATGGAAAAGGAAATGCAACCCACTCCAGCATTCTTGCCTGGAGAATCTCATAGACAAAGGAGCCTGCTGGGCTACAGTCCACGGGGTCTCAAAGAGTGGGACATGACTGAGACTAACGCACACACACAGTTGCTTTAAAAAGTTCTGTTAGTTTCTGCTGTATAGCAAAGTGAATCAGCAATATGTTTACATATGTCCTCTATATTTTTGATTTCTTTACCATTTAAATAACCACAGAGCACTGAGTTGGACTATAAAGGAAGCTGACTGCTGAAGAATTGATGCTTTTGAACTGTGGTGTTGGAGAAGACTCTTGAGAGTCCCTTGGACTGCAAGGAGATACATCCTAAAGGAAATCAGTCCTGAATATTCATTGGAAGGACTGATGTTGAAGCTGAAACTCCAATACTTCAGCCAACTGATGCGAAGAACTGACTCATTTGAAAAGACCCTGATGCTGGGAAAGATTGAAGGCAGGAGGAGAAGGGGAAAATAAAGGATGAGATGGTTGGATGGTATCACTGACTCAATAAACGTGAATCTGAGTGAACTCTGGGAGTTGGTGATGGACAGAGAGGCCTGGCATGCTCCAGTCCGTGGGGTCCAAAGAGTCAGACACAACTGAGCAACTGAACTGAGAACACTGAGTAGAGTTCCCTGTGCTATATACAGTAAATGCTCATTAGTTATCTATTTTACACACAATAGTGTATATATGTCAATCCCAGTCTCCCAATTCTTCTGGGAGCCTATTGCTGTTTTCAGGAGAGAGATCACATGATCTCAGTGTCCTCACCTACAAATATGATAGGATTGGTGGTGGTGGAATGTTAAAAGAAATAGTGCATATAAAGTGTTCAGCGGTCTGTGGAATATGTTAGCTAGTATATTAAAAGCTAGCAAATAGCTAGTAGATTAGAAAGGTTTGGCCTCTATTGTTTAGCCAAGAGGCATCCTTCTATCTCCTATGTGAAGGAAAAGAGAAAAAAAGATTAAACCAAATGGACCTTGGCAAAGAACAACCAAGCATTCTGGACTCTTCAGTGCAGAGAGGCTTAAGCTGGATAGCTGTTGACTATAATTCATGATAACAAATATCTTTTCACTTCATAGAATCACGGCATGCTGGGACTGTCTTGCTTATAAGCTTGATGAATCAGATGAAAGGCTTTCCCAGTGTTGTCTGATACTAATTATCCGTCAGTGAAACTTGTTGATTGCTGTAAAAAATACCCTGGAGTCTGCCTTCCAGGCAACCAGCCAACGGCGCACACCGTCAGCACCAGCTAATGCTACTGTTGTGTTTCCATGACTTGAGATTCTTCGCTTACCTTTCCTGAAACATGGAATATCAAATTTCATGTTCTTGTTTCCATGCTATGTCCTTTGACAGACATTTCTGACATTTTCTTTGGAGATGGTGTGTACTACCTTTGAGAGTAAGGAGAATTTATATCAAATTCTTCTCTCTGAGACCAGAGGCCTCTGACAGTCTCTGTTTCCAATACATTGGCTTTTATCTTTCAACAATAGTGTGTTTTGAAATAGACCATCTCTAAGGTTGAGTTGACAGTCACCATTATTTCTTCAAGAGTCATGACTCCAACCACTTCTTGAATGACCTTCTATGTGAGAAAATCCTCAATTTTCCAAGAAGTAATAAAAGAGCAGAGGACAGCACAATTGCACGTATCTTCCAATGCCCCTTAGTCACACTCACATTCTTTGGGGAGATGTTTGAACTGTCAAAACCCTTCCTTCTTGAGACCCAACTCAGCCATTGTCTGGCCCAGTGATGTGGCCCTTCTGTGAATGTGTAGAGTGAACACACCTAGTCACAGATCAATGGGCAGAAATCCACAAGGGCTAGCAGGCAAGACGGGGCTAGTTAGGAAGGCCTGAACTGCTCTACTTTCAAGAAAAAGTAAGCAGATTGCCCTGGCAACTGTCAGAGCAGACACTGATGCCATTTTGTTTGTTTGTTTGTTTTCTAGTTGCTATGACCACAAGCCCCAGAAAGTAATTTTGTATTAACCTTTCCACCTCAGTCCCTAAAGTGTCACTGAGACCTCTGAAAATCATCAGAGGATTATAAGAGTTTATATCTGGTTTTGGTCCTCAGTGACTGATGGGGTCTCAAAAAAAGGTGACTGGCCCTGCCCTCCACTTGGAGGTTCCAGAATTTAGTTCTTGTCAGTGCCCCTGAGCCATCACGCTAACGATAATACAGAAGACTGAGGTGGCAAACAGGGTGCTGGTTTATTAGCACACAATGGAAATTTCCCCGTGGCTCGGAGGTTAAAGCATCTGCCTGAAATGCAGGAGACCCAGGTTCAATTCCTGGGTCGGAAAGATCCCCTGGAGAAGGAAACCCACTCCAGTACTCTTGCCTGGAGAATCCCATGGTGGGAGGAGCCTGGTAGGCTACAGTCCATGGGGTCTCAAAGAGTTGGACATGACTGAGCAACTTCACTAATGGAAAGGATAATGTCCCATGAAACTGAAGCCCCTGAATTTACGTGATTCTTTCCTTCTTTGCCTAAAATATAGGGAGAAAAATATAGGATATATAGATATATGAGATTTCTCTGGTGACACAGACAGTAAAGAATTTGCCTGCAATGCAGAAGATCTGGGTTCAGTCCTTGGGTTGGGAAACTCCTCTCAAGGAGGAAATGACAACCCACTCCAGTATTCTTGCCTGGAGAATCCCATGGGCGGAAGAGCTAGGTAGGCTGCAGTCCATGGGGCTGCAGAGTCAGAGATGACTAAGTGACTAAGTCTAGGATACTCTTTGTCTAGAATATAGGGAGCAAAGATCACAATCAGAAGGAAAGCTAGTCAAATCACTGTAAAGAGATAAGCAATACTAAACAGTCTAAATCCAGAAGTTTCTATATTTACAGACTTCATTGCAGTAGTTCCTTCAGCTGTTCACAACAGAAAACACTGACTAGCTTATATTAAAATTTAATTTAAGGTAAATCATTGACTTGATGGACATGGCTTTGGGTGGACTCCAGGAGTTGGTGATGGACAGGGAAGCCTGGCGTGCTGTGGTTCATGAGGTCGCAACAGTCGGACACGACTGAGTGACTGAACTGAACTGAACTGAAATCATACGGGCAAGCTCTATGCAAGATTCAACCCTGACAGAGAAATTTTACCATCGCTTGTGTCAAAAACCAACCCTTGGTCAGGGAGAAGAACCTTGATTCCCACCCTCCAACCATGCCTCCTCCAGTCCCCAGCAAACAACCTGAATTATGGGTGGTGATTGGACTCTGAGTAGACCAAAAACCAAATGCCCTGAGAGGAAAATCCCAAAGTTGCCTAATGGGCAGGGAATCAAAATAAAAAGGATACATAGGTAGATGCCGTATCCCAAGATAGATAGGTAGGTAGGTAAATAGATATCTTATGTCCTTTTTATTTTATACCTTTGACTTTTTATTTTGTGGTTTAGATGCCTTGACATCTTAGGGCCTTTCTAATTCTGGAGGCACTGGCCCTCCCAATGTTAGCTAATTCCTAGAAATAGTGCAGAACTTGCTTGAGATGCGTCTTTGCAAGCAAAGCAATCCAGAGGCCATACTTCCAGCCACTTTCTTAACTGGGCACTTATTCTGGGTCATTGTCAACTGCATTAAGCATGCTAGGACCAGATACCAGACAACAAAGAAAGGTTCCTCTGCCCCCACAGACCCCTGAAATTATTCAAACTGTAAGAATCCTAAGCCTGCTTACCCTGCCTCACCCCTCCTTTGCCACAGAAGCCACAATAAGGACTCTTGCCCATGTTTGCTCCTTGGTGTCTCCGTTTCCTCTCTGACACTGGTGCTTCCCATTGTGACCCTGTATGGTGGGCCTTGCCTCCTGTGTTTAGGTAACTGTAGGCAAGCCTTTTCCTTCATGACAGTCATTTCTGTGTCTGTATGTCTTTTTGTTGTTGTTCAGCCACTCAGTCATGTCTGACTCTTTGTGAACCAATGGACTGCAGCACGCCAGGCTTCCCCTGTCCTTCACCTTCTACCAGAGCTTGCTCAAACTCATGTGCATTGAAATGGTGACACCATCCAATCATCTCATCCTGTGTCATCCCCTTCTCCTCCTGCCTTCAATCTTTCCCAGCATCAGGGTCTTTTCTAATGAGTCAGCATTTTGCATCAGGTGGCAGAGTATTGGAACTTCCGCTTAAGCATCAGTCCCTCCAATGAATATTCACCGTTGATTTCCTTTAGGATTGACTGGTTTAATATCCTTGCAGTCCAAAAGACTCTTAAGAGTCATCTCCAACACCACAGTTCAAAAGCATCATTCTGCAGCGCTCAGTTTTCTTTATGGTCCAACTCTCACATCCATACATGACTACTAGAAAAATCATAGTTTTGACTATACAGACAAAAGGTCTGTATAGACCTTTGTTGTAAAAGTAATGTCTCTGCTTTTTAATATGCTGTCTAGTTTTGCCATAGCTTTTCTTCCAAGGAGCAAGCATCTTACTACATGCATGTCTTACTCTACCTGATTGAAAGAACTCCAGAGTACCCTTAAAAATGTACATGTTTGCTCAAAAGCTAACCTGAACTGTTTGAGAGATGGTAGGTGGATCTCCAGTATGGCATCTTTCTAAGGATACTTAGAGTGCAATTTTGACGAACTTATCTGAGATTCACCTGCTGCCTTGATGACTTGACCCTGGTGTAAGATAGGACCTGGTTACATACTTCACATGATTTCAAAGTATGCTTCATCTTTTTTCACTTCATTGCCTGGAACTGACCTCCAATCCAAAAGCAATAGTTTTTCCTTTCAGCATCCTGAGGAAAATGTTTACTTTTTTTACAAAGTAAACAAGTAATTTTAGAAGAAAAATAATGAGCTCCATCTCAATTGTCACTGAGAGTAACACAAATAGAAACTTGAAATGGCCTGGTGAGCTTTTGAAATCTCAGTGCTATCTACAAAGATGGACATCTGATGAAGCTAACACAGCAGCATAGGGTCCATGCCCCAGCCTCACCTGAAAGAGTTAATGCAGTTTCCAAAGATCTCCTGCTTTTTCCCAGGGAGTGGTAAAGACACCAGTAGTGCCTTTTGCCACTTGGTGCAATTTCTAATCCTTTTAAAGAGACAGAAGCTGCAAATGTGTGTTCTGTGGCGACCTTTTAGAGATGATTTTTCTTTAAAAATTCCTGCCAAACGTTTTAGACTGTGATCGTGTTTGGTGCCACATGAAGAATGGCAGAAGGGAGTCTGAGGTTTTTAAGTTCCTCCTGAGGGCGATTCTGAAGCAGAAGGAGTAGATAATTAAAACCAAATCAGAAGGAGGTTAGGTGGACATTTTCAAATGCTCTCTCAGTCTCTTCCTCTCTCTCACACAGTTTCCATTTTGTGTGCTATCCAGCCTAGACCCCAACTCCTTCTTTTGTGTGAATGTGATAAAAGGAGACAAAGGACCAGAAGTAAATGCTACAAAAATTATCTAAATAAAAAGCACTGTGGATACTCAGCATCCACGCCTCTAGACTCTGAGTCCTTCTACCACCAGGGCACCTAAAAAGGGAGAGAGAGGTTTATCCCCCTCAAAGCATTATTTATTGTTTTATACGGTATTCCATTTTCTGTTCTTTGTTGTGCCCATCTGCAGAATTCTTCTGCAGCCAAAACTGTCAGGTGAAAGCTTGTCGAACACTTGAGGTGGGCGAGAAGGAGGTCTTCACCTCTCCCTCTAGATACTGACACCAAAGTGAACCTGCCAGCTGCTCTCAGAGCTAATGCCATCACTTTCTAGAGGTCACTCCGAAGTCTGACTTAAGAGAATTTTCCTGGAGCTCTTACACTTTTGGTAAATTGTCACACGTCTAAAAGTCCTATTTGAGCACTAAGCCTTTTTTCAAAACCTTGAGTCAGAACTCAGCCAGGTTCAAAATGGAATTAATACCTATGATCGTCCCAAAATCTATGAAAGGGAAATTTCTGAAATGTGCTGGAGGGAAAAAGAGGGTAAAGGCTTCGTGACTGAAAGCCATTGGTTCCTTCAGTAAATATTTGTTGAGTAGAAATTAAAGGTAAATACCATGAGAAGCACCAGAAAAGGTAGCTTTGAATAAGAGACACTCTGAGGTCATTTCATCTGACTCGTTCCTTGGAATAGGAATGTCAATAAATGTACAAGTAGCTGTGCTGGGGTCTGATCTAGACCATAAACTGGGAACCAAACACAGGAGTGTGTTTCATAGACTGGTGGCCAGTCTGGAGTCAGTTTGCAGAGGAACTGGGTAATATTCTGGCTGAAATTCCTGCTAAGTTCCTTCTACATCTAGGAACTCCATGCATACTCTCACATCTATTCCTTACACTAATACTGTTCAGTGAATACTATCACTTACCTGCTTGTTTCAGTTATAAAAAATTGAAATCCAAAGAGCTTTGATGATTTTCACTCATTCCATTCAGTAATATGTACTGAACACCTACTATGTTGAAGTCTTTTTCTTTGACTGATGGATAGAGCCATGAGTAAGAGGGACCAGACCTCTGTCTCCTAAGAGCTCAAATTCTTAGGTCACTTGGGACATTAGGTAGTAATATTTTTGCATCTTTTCAAGTCAATGAATGGGAGTTGTTTGTGTTCACAAAATCATGTAAACAAAAGCTATAATTTCATCTCAGATTTCTCATATCTGTTTGCCATACTGCCAGAAGTTTCTTAGACACCAAAGCCAGACTCCTTCCAGTATGCCAGGAGAGTTTAACAAGAGAATTTAGAAGAACTTGTTCATGTCTTGGATCTTCCCATTTCACGTCCTTTGACATTGCCCTTGATGCTGTTTTCAACTTCGTGTTATCCAAGCCCAATGATGGATAAACTAGAGAGTGGAAGTCAATGTGTGACTTCCCTAGATAAAGTTAGGTATTGAGGTTCTGGAAGTTTAACCTTTTGTTACTGTCATTACTAGTCTTTGAAATCCTCAGTTCACCTTATGTCAGTTTTATTCAGCACACTTTTCTTAACTCTGCACACCCTTGAAAATATGTATATGGGTAATAGGTCAGGGATGAGGGGCAGTGAAGAGAGTCATACCCCGCACTTGGTGGGATGTTAGCAATTTGATTGAATTTGAAAATAGAGCTATGAAAGTATGCTAACAATAAAAAGAAAGACTTTCACACTAAAGTACCCAAGAATAATAGGAAGTATATGTTCTGGTGCATGTGGGGGAAAGGGAGCCCATAATCTCTAGGCATAATGTCAGCTCACTTAGGACATTTTAAATATTCTTTTACAAGTCTATTTGGCTGAAATCATCACTTGAGAAGTATTAAAGAACCTATTTTTTAATATACTGTTTTAAAGATACTGTTATGAGCTGAACTATATCCCTCCCAAATACATAGGTTCAAGTCCTAAAACTCAGTACCTCAGAATGTAACTTTAAAAGAGAGAATTAAGGTAAAATGAGGTTATATGAGTGGACACTAATCCAATTTAAGTGGTGTCTTTATAAGAAGAAATTAGGGTACAGACACACGCGGAAGGCAGTGTGCTGACAGATAGAAAAAGATGGCCATTTGCAAGCCAAAGACAGGGGTCTCAAAAGAAACCAATCCCATAGACACCTTGATCTATGATTTCCAGTTTCCAGACTCGTGAGAAAAATACATTTCTATTGTTTAAGTCACCCTATCTGTCTACTTCATTATGGCAGTCCTGGCAAACTAGTACAGAGGTATAATCATGACTCTTGGTGAAATTTAAAGTGACCTAAACTGGGCACTATACACAGGGCAGTAACTGTCATCTCATTTAACTGGATACCACTTGCATTTCTGCAGATAAGAAGTATTTGTGTTACTGTCAGTATTCTATGACTTGTAGACCTGTAAAATAGCTCAAGGTAGAGAGAACTCAGAAGGAAGGAAAAGATATCTAGAAATGTTTTATTTGTTTGTTAACCCACTATTATCTCCCAGAGGGCTTCTGGGCACAGAGGAAACTTAAGGTCTCAGTTCAGTTCATTTCAGTCACTCAGTCGTGTCTGACTCTTTGCGACCCCATGAATCACAACACACCAGGCCTCCTTGTCCATCACCAACACCTAGAGTTTACTCAAACTCATTTCCATCGAGTTGCTGATGCCATCCAGCCATCTCATCCTCTGTCATCCCCTTCTCCTCCTGCCCTCAATCCTCTCAGCTTCAGAGTCTGTTCCAATGAGTCAACTCTTCGCATGAGATGGCCAAAGTACTGGAGTTTCAGCTTCAGCATCAGTCCTTCCAAAGAACACCCAGGACTGATCTCCTTTAGAATGGACTGGTTGGATCTCCTTGCAGTCCAAGGGACTCTCAAGAGTCTTCTCCAACATCACAGTTCAAAAGCATCAATTCTTCAGCACTCAGCTTTCTTCACAGTCCAACTCTCACATCCATACGTGACTACTGGAAAAACCATAGCCTTGACTAGACAGACCTTTGTTGGCAAAACAATGTCTCTACTTTTTCATATGCTATCTAGGTTGGTCATAACTTTCCTTCCAAGGAGTAAGCGTCTTTTAATTTCATGGCTGCAGTCACTATCTGCAGTGATTTGGGAGCCCCAAAAATAAAGTCTGACACTGTTTCCCCATCTATTTCCCATGAAGTGATGGGACCAGGTGCCACGATCTTTGTTTATTTTCCCTTAAAATATAAATGGGACGCAAATCTCTGAGATTATCTTGGATTCATCCAGAATTTACTGTAGTCCTTCCTCTCTTGGGACTTGGATTAGATGCCTGGCTGGGGAAGAATGTGCTAGAGAACAGAGCCTTCTTAGAGGCTATAGCCTAGAACATCAAGTCTGAGTGTTCTTCCTTCTCCCCAGTTTGGCTAATGGTGGGGGAGGAAGCAAGGGGAAGGTTGAAGATACTGTCTTATCATCCAGAGACTGGCCTCAGGCCAGAGCCATTTGAAGCACAAACTCTCTAAGCCTCTGAAACTCAACCATCAAGAATTGTTTACTCTGCTATGTGTTTTCATTTATAGATGGACTCTAAAAACTCAAACACAGGGGCGAAACAGTCTCGCAGATATAAAAACAAACTAATGGTGACCAGTGGGGAGATGGATAAGGTTAGAGACAAGACAAGGATAGGGAATAAGAGGTATGAACTTATTTTATTACATATAAAATATCTAAGATACAAGCACATAATGTAGAGCAAAGAGAATATAGGCAATATTCTATAATAATTTTAAATAGAGTATAAGCTATAAAAATATTGAAATACTATATATTGAAACTAATATTATATTGCAAATTAAATATACTTACAAAGAATTGTTTTCTATTTCTCTATGCATTTCTTCTTTGATTCCCTTTTGAAAATACCTAAGACACTTGGGGAGGTAAAGAGGAAACTTTGGAAACAGGGCAATATTTCCAAATACCAGAATTATCTCCTCATGGTGAACTTACTATACGCAAATGTCTGTGCTAAGTAATTTCACATATTCCCCTAGTTAATCTTTATATTGAGTTCCTTATGTGGGGGCTAATATTAGCTCTGTGTTTTAGGTGAGTTAGTCTAAGGGAATGAAGTTTTTAAGTGCTGACAGCAGGCTAGTAGCCTAGTTTTGTGTGACTTCTAAATTCAACATTTTTTCCTGCTATACAACTTCTTTCCAGAGAGAGGAGGAAATATAAGCATAATGAAGCCCAGACCACGTTCTCATTAGCCCTGGCTAACCTTACTAAACTCTAAACCAGTTTCCATGCTACTAACTCAGTTAATCTTTCTTGAGTTTGATTATGAGAAAAACACTCCGTGAGATGCTATTTTGGTTTTCTATTGCTGGGCAATTACCCCTCCCCCTGCCACCACCAGGCTGAATGGCTTGAAACAGCAGTGATTTGCTATTTCTCAATATTCTGTCATAGATTGAATGATCCATCTGTTTATCTTCTTGATCAGTTGCATTTAGCTGGCAAGAGGGCTGGACTGGGGGCCCAAGAAAACTTCTCTCATATGTTTTAAGCCCTAGGGTTGCTGGTTACCTGGGGCACCTCTGCTCTACTGTATTCCTCAGTCTATTACTTAGAGTCCATCTCCACTGGCACCTCTTTCTCCAGAGCAGTCCATATGCTCATGGAATACATTTATTACCTTACAGCATGGCAGCTAGGCTCCAAAGCAGCAGCAGCAGAAGCTTCTAGGCTTCTCACATAGCAGCACTTCTGTGCTGACCTTTTGACCAAAGCAAGTCACAGCCAATGCAGGGTCAAGGGGAGAGGAAAGAGAGTCCACCTCTTGCTGGAAGGAATTGCTGGAGATCATATTTGCACTGTAAAGGGAAAAGCTCTTCCTTATACAGGTCTTTCATGCAGCTTCTGCTCAAATAAATCATTTGAGAAGTCGATGTCACTGTTACTCCTCTGATTAAAAATTTTCAGAGGCTCCTCAGTGTACACAGATAAAGTTCTAACTCCGTCCTCTGATATTTAGTCTTTTATGATATGTCCTGACCTTATCACAACTACTTTACTGTCTTCTTTCTAGGTTGTCCTCCTCCATTTCCATCAATATTCCAGACTTGTCTCTGAATCTACAAACTAAAGATTTAGGATAACTTTCCAACATACCACATAAAGAAAGATATCTTTTACTGTAATCCCATAACCACAGTGATCAGTGTTTTTACAGAACTAAAACTAGTCACTTCGATGGAAAACCCAACCAAAGAGTCAGAGCTGTGCTGTGAATTGAATAAGGTGTCAGCATATTCTTTGATGGTTCTCTGCCAGATTTTGCTGATTTTAGAACATGCCCTATATAAGAGACAAACAGATCATCATCAGTCAAATACCCATGAGTACTTGCAACATAGGATTTCCAAGCAGCCTTTTCATTTTTAGTGTAAAAGCTGATATAAATATTTATTCATGTGTCAGGTCATTTCAGTTGAAGTTATGGAGTAAAGCAGACAAAGACATTTATCACATTAAAAATGGTATATTTCAGTGTTTTGACTCATATAATGAAACTTCTCAGACTCCACTATTCATGGACATAGCATCTGGAAAGCTATTTAATGATCATAAGTTTTAATCTAATAAATAAGTCGACTTTGTCAAAATGATGTATGTTAAACAGTATCCTTAGGAATATAAAAAAGAATGGAGACTATATTTCACTCTTTTCATTCTTGTCTCTACTGCTTTAGTATTTTTAGGAAGTTTTCCCAAAACAGCCATAGAACTTCCAGAAAGGACACTTGAAATAGGGCCATTTTTCTTTTAAACTGTAAGTGTTATCATTCATCATCTCTTTGGGATATTGAATATAGAATCATATATCTGCTTCCATTGTTCTCACACGGTAGTTGCCAAACACTTGTGAAAAATGAGAATGTAAGAAGTTTACAGTTTTAGTTATTATCAAGGGCTAAAAATTACGTGTTGTACCAATTTCAGGATATGTTGGTGTAATGCACATTTCAAGAAGAATAAAACAACTCCTAATCCAATTTTATCCTTCTTCTCAAACCGGTTTAACACTATGACCCTTGGCATGATTTAATGAAAAACTTCCTTTTTCCTGCACGAAAAAAACAAAACCTCAAATAACAGCTAGTTGAACCATTTAGGATTAGAATGTGTAAGTACCAAAATATTACAGTCACTAATAGAAGGGGTCATGAGACTTTGAAAGAAGCTAATCCTCAATTTATGATGTATCTACTCAACATTTTAATTAAAAGCCCATTAGGCCAATGCTGGATTAAAACTATAAAATTAACAGATCATGTCTTAATTCTTAGACTGCCTTGAGTCAAGACTACTGTAAAAATGCACAGATGCGTAACAAAAAACAAATGTACACTAAAAATTAAGAGTTTTGTGAATCTTTGAAATCCTTAGATCTGTAATACCAGAAATGAAGAGCTCCTAATAGAAATAAACCCACAATAATCTAACCTCTGCCTATGTTTCCACTTTCATCTTGTACCACATTTTGCAGCCCTCTCTCTACTTCATTCACTTTGGATTTCTTTTGATTCCCCAAGCATGCCAAACTCATGACATAGCCTCTTAACTTGTTCCTTCTTCAAAGTGAAACATCCTTTCTCCCAAATTTTTGCAGGCTGGCTTCTTCTCTTCACTAAATTTTAGTTTCAATGTCATTTTACACTCTCAGAGGCAGGATATTAAACAAGTATTGTGATGTTATTTTACCCTCAATACGCACATGCATGTATACATACACAGATGTATACAGAGTGTATTGTATTAAGATACTCATAGACATACACAGAGGTATATAATGTAGTGTATTGTATTAATTTCTTTCTAACCTTATCACTCCAAAAGCACATGCCATGCCTATCTTGCTTACCATGAGATCACTAATATCTGGCTTCTAAAATATGCTGGATATATCTTTATTGAATAAATATAGGGATGATTAGATGAAAGAACAGATAAATAAAGACTACTTTGAATTCAAAGTGTATTTCCCAGTAAGTTAATTGAAACCTACTTATGTTTCTAAACATCACATGATGTATCAAAACTTCTGTTTAGTGAATGTTCGCATGCATTTTTAATCTCTTGTCTCACCCAAGACAAGCTGAAACAAAAATATGACATGAAAAAAAATCACAAACAGATGTAATCAACAAAGAGATCAGATGGTTGGCAAGGTTTTAAATAGCTTCTCTTTGTTCTTACCTCTCATAATCTTTCAGAGGTTTTGGAGGTGATCAAAGACACAGTTTTTATAAGGAGGAGATTCTTGAGGGAAGTGTTTTGACAAAGACTAAACTGAAAGACAAAGTGAATAGAAAATGATGAGTTTAGATTCAGGGATGAGGACACGTTTTGTTGAGGAGATTGCCTATGGTGATGAATCATTAGAGACCTTCAGCAAGCAAGGTGTATGAATCACAAGATTTATCATTTCGGACCTGCTGTTCTCCACATGTGCATTTTGGCACTGTAATAGGCATCTGGGAATTTTATGTGCTGGATATAAAATAAATGATTAACATTCCATTATTAAAATTCAATGCCCTAAGCTCAATGGTTGTTTTACCAAATTGTTATCTGAGGAGTTTGATATCTCATGTACTTATTGAGAGTCTTTAGTCTGGTCAGGAGTATCCAAACTCTTATAACATGGCCTTGATCCCTGAGAGCTGAACTTCTCTGCAAAGATTATTCTCTAAGAGAAACTTAATTTAGTCATATTACATAACCATTCTGAGCCTGTGATTGGATAATTTCTCAAAGTTCTTTGGGCAGTTTTTGAGGTCCCACTCACTTCTTACCTAGCAGAATGCTTTGCAGCTAATAAATGATTAATTGAATGGGCTCCTTCAATTACTTGGAGCCTTGCACTAAGATAAATTTATTTGCTTGTCCATTCTTCACTGGGCTAATTCCTGTTGCTCTCTGATATCCACAAATCACATTTCTTGACTCAATCAGTCATTTTGAAAATTAATTTACTTAATAAAATTAGCAATCATTTTATTTTAACTCTCAGCCCTTATCACAATGACTGATTGTACGTTGATTTCCCCAAACCTTTTATTTAATATCTGACTCTTGAATAGAATGTTCACTCCACAAGGACTAGGATCATGGCGCTTTCATCCCTTTTATGTATGCTGAATAGAGCACCTGGCTTATAGAAGCCTATCCGTATAACCTTGTCAAGTAATTGAATGAACGTGAATGAAAAATAGACAGAGACAATATTTGTTCTTTGATACATCCATATATTCAACCATTTACTGAGTCAGCCCCTATTCATGAGTAGCTTATTATCTAGTGGGTGACATACCTACTGCCTACTACAATATGATTTGGAGGGGCTATGTTAAAAGTAGATCAGAATGGGATAGTGGTACAAAGCTAGTAAAATAAAAAGCTGTGTGAGACCAGATAGGAAGGACAACGTAAGGAGTTTGGTTTTGATCATCTTGTAGTAGGAGTCCACAGAGCTTTTAAATAAAGAAGTGTTCAATAAACCTGGTATGTGAAAAGTATAATGTTTATGGCACTGAAAATACGGTGCCTGGGCAGCAGTTACTGATGAGAAGCAAAGTCTTAGATTCCAGGAAGTCCAGGTGAGAATGGGTTTAGATCCACATTTATTATTGCCCGTCAGAAAGTGGTTTCCGGGAAGAGTCAGGCTGTTGTTTCGAGAGAACATCTCTATTTATATTTTAAAATATAAAGGAACTGGCCTCTATTGAGACTGGAACATGTGTGTTCCTGAATATGTTGGCTTGTACTTTGTCAATTTGGCTAAACTGGACCTGCTTTTCCCAGAATTCCCTTCCCTGTGTCATGAAACTTAGTGTTAGCCACAAGAGAAATTATATACGTTATTTGCAAGACAGATGCAATGCAGCAACCATATCTTTATACTCTGAAGGTTAGGGTGGGTGCATGAAGCTTGAATACATTGTTGCCGGTGCATGTTATTGGCTGGGGCAGCACATGGATCACAGGTAGTCCAATAGATTCTCTGCACTCTGGTCCAAGTATAGACTGAGCCAGCTTCTTCTGCATCTCAACACCACATCAAGGTGGGAGGCATGTATCCATGTGGGAGAGCACAGGTTCTGCTTGTCCATGTGAGCTCCATGTCATCATTTTTCTCATCTATATCTGGCTCTCCTTCCTTACTGCCAGTCTGCTTCAGCTCTGGTGATGCTGAGCTCAACACTAGATGCAGAGACCACAGCCTGCCTAAGCATCTCCAGTAGCTTGTACAATAATGCAAGGACTAGCTTCATAATGAATCCCTTGTTCTACAGCATTCACAGAAGCCACAGTTCTTTGACCAAACCAATAGTCATGTATGGATGTGAGAGTTGGACTATAAAGAAAGCTGAGCGCAGAAGAACTGATGCTTTTGAACTGTGGTGTTGGAGATGACTCTTGAGAGTCCCTTGGACTGCAAGGAGATCCAACCAGTCCATCCTAAGGGAGGTCAGTCCTGGGTGTTCACTGAAGGGACTGATGTTGAAGCTGAAACTCCAATACTTTGGTCACCTGATGTAGACAGCTAACTCATTTGAAAAGACCTTGATGCCGGGAAAGATTGAGTGCAGGAAGAGAAGGGGATTACAGAGGATGAGATGGCTGGATGGCATCACCAACACAATGGATATGGGTTTGGGTGGACTCCAGGAGTTGGTGATGGACAGGGAGACCTGGCTTGCTGTGGTTCATGTAGTCGCAAAGAGTCAGACATGACTGAGTGACTGAACTGAGCTGAACTGATACACAACCTATTTGTGCTTCATCAGTCAACTCCTTAGATGAGGTGGCCAAAGTATTGGAGTTTAAGCCTCAGCATCAGTCCTTCCAAGGAACACCCAGGACTGGTCTCCTTTAGGATGGATTGGTTTCCTTTAGAATGGACTGGTTGGATCTCCTTGCAGTCCAAGGGACTCGCACTAGTCTACTCCACCAAAACAGTTCAAAAGCATCAATTCTTTGCAACTCAGCCTTCTTCACAGTACAACTCTCACATCCATATATGACCACTGGAAAAAACATAGCCTTGACTAGACGGACCTTTGTTGCAAACTAATGTCTCTGCTTTTGAATATGCTATCTAGGTTGGTCATAACTTTTCTTCCAAGGAGTAAGTGTCTTTTAATTTCAGATTCAGTTCAGTTCAGTTCAGTTCAGTCGCTCAGTCGTGTTCAACTCTTTGTGACCCCATGAATTGCAGCACGCCAGGCCTCCCTGTCCATCACCATCTCTCGGAGTTCACTCAGACTCACATTCATCAAGTCTGTGATGCCATCCAGCCATCTCATCCTCTGTCGTCCCCTTCCCCTCCTGCCTCCAACCCCTCCCGGCATCAGAGTCTTTTCCAATGAGTCAACTCTTCGCATGAGATGGCCAAAGTACTGGAGCTTCAGCTTTAGCATCATTCCTTCCAAAGAAATCCCAGGGTTGATCTCCTTCAGAATGGACTGGTTGGATCTGCAAGGATGCAGTCCAAGGGATTCTCAAGAGTCTTCTCCAACACCACAGTTCAAAAGCATCAATTCTTTGGCACTCAGCCTTCTTCACAGTCCAACTCTCGCATCCATACATGACCACTGGAAAAACCATAGCCTTGACAAGATGGACCTTAGTCTACAAAGTAATATCTCTGCTTTTGAATATGCTATCTAGGTTGGTCATAACTTTTCTTCCAAGGAGTAAGTGTCTTTTAGTTTCATGGCTACAATCAACATCTGCAGTGATTTTGGAGCCCCCAAAATAAAGTCTGACACTGTTTCCACTGTTTTCCCATCTATTTCCCATGAAGTGATGGGACCAGATGCCATGATCTTAGTTTACTGAATGTTGAGCTTTAAGCCAACTTTTTTGCTTTCCTTCACTTTCATCAAGAGGCTTTTTAGTTCCTCTTCAGTTTCTGCCATAAGGGTGGTGTCATCTGCATATCTGAGGTTATTGATATTTCTCCCAGCATTCTTGATTCCAGCTTGTGTTTCTTCCAGCCCAGCGTTTCTCATGCTGTACTCTGCATAGAAGTTAAATAAGCAGGGTGACAATATATAGCCTTGACGTACTCGTTTTCCTATTTGGAACCAATCTGTTGTTCCATGTCCAGTTCTAACTGTTGCTTCCTGACCTGCATACAGATTTCTCAAGAGGCAGGTTAGGTGGTCTGGTATTCCCATCTCTTTCAGAATTTCCCACAGTTTATTGTAATCCACACAGTTAAAGGCTTTGGCATAGTCAATAAAGCAGAAATAGATGTTTTTCTGGAACTCTCTTGCTTTTTCCATGATCCATCGGATGTTGGTAATTTGATCTCTGGTTCCTCTACCTTTTCTAAAACCAGCTTGAACATCAGGGAGTTCATGTATTGCTGAAGCCTGGCTTGGAGAATTTTGAATACTTTACTAGCATGTGAGATGAGTGCAATTGTGCAGTGGTTTGAGTATTCTTTGTCATTGCCCTTCTTTGGAAATGGAATGAAAACTGACCTTTTCCAGTCCTGCGGCCACTGCTGAGTTTTCCAAATTTGCTGACATATTGAGTGCAGCACTTTCACAGCATTATCTTTCAGGATTTGAAACAGCTCAGCTGGAATTCTATCACCTCCACTAGCTTTGTTCATAGTGATGCTTTCTGAGACCCACTTGACTTCACATTCCAAGATGTCTGGCTCTAGATTAGTGATCACATCATCATGATTTTCTTGGTCATGAAGATCTTTTTGTACAGTTCTTCTGTGTATTCTTGCCACTTCTTCTTAATATCTTCTGCTTCTGTTAGGTCCAGACCATTTCTGTCCTTTATCAAGCCCATCTTTGCATGAAATGTTCCCTTGGTATCTCTAATTTTCTTGAAGAGATCTCTAGTCTTTTCCATTCTGTTGTTTTCCTCTATTTCTTTGCATTGATCACTGAAGAAGGCTTTCTTATCTCTTTTTGCTGTTCTTTGGAACTCTCCATTCAGATGCTTATATCTTTCCTTTTCTCATTTGCTTTTTGCCTCTCTTCTTTTCACAGCTATTTGTAAGTCCTCCCCAGAGAGCCATTTTGCTTTTTTGCATTTCTTTTCCACTGGGGATGGTCTTGATCCCTGTCTCCTGTACAATGTCACAAACCTCATTCCATAGTTCATCAGGCACTCTATCTATCAGATCTAGGCCCTTAAATCTATTTCTCACTTCCACTTCATATTGTTGATATTACTAGGGGTTTCCTGAGTGCACTAGGTAGAAGTCCTCATGCCAGATAGCACCTACATGTAACAGGCACTCTTGTTGTTCCCAAGTTATTGATAAGAAAGTTGAGGTTGAAAAGGGTCCATAAGTGATCAAAGCCATATAGTTATATAGTTAGTTAGTAGCACACCTTGGACTGAACCCAAGATCATCTAGGTGTCCTTAGCTGCTGCCTACACCACCTCCTCTCAGAGATTCCTTGGGCAAGAAGTAGGATCCTGACTCTTGGGATTGGTCCTCGTGGCACTGGAGATGGTTTGTTGACACTTTCTGGCCCCCATGGTGCCACTTCTTTCAGGTGACATTTGGTGTCTTGATAGTTAAAATGGAGATAAGTGTTCTACGTGTATAGGTTTGTTTGAGACCAAATGAACTGATAGATGTAAAGTGGCACATGGTACTCTTGCTCCTGCCTCATCCTTTTCCCCCAATTTGCTCTCAGCATCTCAGCAGCTTCAGATTCCTCCATCTACTGTCACTGAATATCAGACAATTAGTCTAACCCCATTGCATCTTTTAACTCCCAGCAAAACTAACCAACCTATTTCATGTCTCATTTCCTTGGAGCTGTGTTGTCTGCTAGATGCCTGAAACTGCTAAAGTGAATTAAACAAATATACGTTTGTTAATTTATTACCTAGTGTGCTCAAGAATTACCTTAATCCTTAACCAGGTTTGACAGTAATAGACATCAAGAAGGTTAACTGAAGAGTAATGCTAGTGGCAAGAATTTCAAACAGGGACTTAGATAAGGGTAGAGTGTCCGGGTGTGTTTGTGTGGGGTCATTTGACTGCTATCAGTCTGTGGTCCTCAGTGAGCTGAACTGGATTATGAAGAGTACCTCAGTAATGTAAAGTAGCTTGACCCTTTGAATTTCCTCCTTCCTTCCTAGCTCTACTAAACTCTCCCAGGTTTTCAGTAAAGCTTTTCTTCCTCCATTTATCATAAAGCCACACCCCTAACAGGCACTTGCCTTCTCCCTTCTTTCTCTCTCTCTCCAGCAGGTGTGCTTTCTTTCATTTCTATTGTAATTGCATTTAATGGTCTCTTATTCATGCCCTTTTAATATCAATTTGCACTTTGAATTTTACTGCCTATTGTTATGTGAGAGCCATTAATGGTGAACCAATGGATAAAGTGCATTTCTTTTTATAAGGTGAACCAAAGATCAATAGTCATTATTCTTGGGTCTTAAGACACAAGAAACCTAGGAAGACATCATCTTTCAAGATTCCATTGTGTTCAGTTCTAAGTAAGTCAGCCGGGATAAATGAGAAGACATGTATGTGCATGTGTATATTTGCATATGTATTTTGCATAGAAATGATCTTTGTATGATAATATCCTTTCATATTCTTGACCTTGCTGTATTATTCTCAAAGATCATAAAATTGAAGGGCAATTTGCAATTCACGAGGAGAAATATGGAATTTAATTTAAAAGAGAGAAAATTGCAGAGCAAATGTACTTGTTTCATTTTCTTTTAGAGGACAGAAGTTTCAAATGAGAACCTGAGTTGTACCGCTATACATACACAGACACTCGACTGGTTCTCTTGACCCTCTTAAAAATTATTGTAAAGAGTTCTGATGTTGAGTTCTTCTGTGATCCTCATTATCCTCCCACTATACAGTTACAGCTGTGGAAATGTAATCAGTTCCTTTCTCTTCAAACGTCTATTTTCTTAAATCCAAGCAAATGTATTTAAGAGGAAAGTACGGAAAGGCATTTTAATTTTCATCAACAGCAGCTACTTGTCAAGTTCCTCAACTCTTGCGATTTTACTTTCTAAGGAATCAGGTTAAATGACTTTGGGTGCAATGATAGGTTTTACCCAGCAGAGACAATATAGACTCTTATTTTGCATAAATGGCCCCACAATTTCCAAGAAAGCAATTAAATGCACTACTGTGTCCACTGAACAATAAAAATTTAAAGCACAATCACTGGGTGAAATTGTCTGGAAATATTATGAGACCTGTTTGAACCCTAATATTGGAAGGCACGTTTGAGCCTTCTGAAATTCAGTATTAATTTTTGTTGTCATTTCTTTTAAGGAGCCTTTCTTGC
Organism: Nanger dama; assembly: GCA_917880005.1. Lineage (NCBI taxonomy): Eukaryota > Metazoa > Chordata > Mammalia > Artiodactyla > Bovidae > Nanger > Nanger dama. The sequence goes on along the minus strand of CAKJTW010000016.1, from coordinate 33,122,471 downwards.
CCAGAGAAAAATGAGTCATCCATAATCCAGTGTTCCCTGTGATTTTTCACAGCAAAGAGCTATACATTTGCCATGTAGTTGCTTTCATACTTCCAATCTAGGATCCTCTTCAGAACAGACACTATTTCTGGATCCCAGGACCCACCACAGTATATGGTACATGGTTGCATGGTTAATGTTGTGGTTCAGTTACACAGTTGTGTCTGTTTGTGACCCCATGGATTACAGCACACCAAGTTTCACTGTCCGACACAATCTCCCAGAGTTTTCTCAAACTCATGTCCAGTGAGTCAGTAATGCCATCCAGCCATCTCGTCCTCTGTTGTCCCCTTCTCATGCCTTCAATTTTTCCCAGCATAAGGGTCTTTTCTAATGAGCCAGTTCTTAGCGTTAAGTGGCCAGTGTATTAGAGCTTCAGCTTCAGCATCAGTCCTTCCATTGATTATCAGGGTTGATTTCTTTTTGGATTGACTGGTTTGATCTCCTTGCAGTCCAAGGAACTCTCAAAAGTTTTCTTCAACACCACAGTTCAAAAGCATCAATTCTTCAGCATTCAACCTTCTATATGGTCCAACTCTAACATCCCTAAATGACTACTGGAGAACCCGTAGCTTTTACTAGACAGACCTTTGTCTGCAAAGGAGTATCTCTGTTTTTAATATGCTGTTTAGGGTTGCCATAGCTTTTCTTCTAAAGAGCAACTGTCTCACAATTTCATGGCTATGGTCACCATCTGCAGTGATTTTGGAGCCCAAGAAAATAAAGTCCATTGCTGTTTCCATTGTTTCCAGCTCACATTTAATGTGATGCATTCTGCATGTAGGTTAAATAAGCAGGGTGACAATATACAGCCTTGACATACTGCTTTCCCAATTTGTAAGCAGACCATTGTTCCATCTCTGGTTCTAACTGTTGCTTCTTGATCTGCATACAACTTTTGCAGGAGGCAGGTAAGATGACTCTGGTATTCCCATCTCATCAAGGATTTTCCACAGTTTATTTTGATCCACACAGTCAAAGGCTTTGGCATAGTCAATAAAGCAGAAATAGAGGTTTTTCTGGAATTCTCCTGCTTTTCGATGATCCAACGAATGTTGACAATTTGATCTCTGATTCCTATGCCTTTTAAAATCCTGATTGATCATCTGGGAGTTCTCAGTTCACATATTGTTGAAGTCTAGCTTGGAGAATTTTGAGCATTTCTGTGCTAGCATGTGAAATGACTGTAATTGTGGAGTATTTTGAACATTCTTTGCATTACCTTTCTTTGAGATTGGAATAAAAACTGGCCTTTTCCAGTCCTGTGGCCACTGCTAAGTTTCTAAAATTTGCTGGGATATTGAATGCAGCACTTTAATAGCATGCTACATGGTAGGAGTTTATAAAGCTTTAGTGGAGTAGATGGAAGGTTGACAATGACTTGACACTTCAAAATATGATAAAGTACTTTGCTCTGGGGGATTGGGTAAAAGTGAGCATGTAGGGATGAAGCACAAGCTGGAATCAAGATTGCCGGGAGAAATGTCAACAGCATCAGATATGCAGATGACATCACACTTAGGCAGGAAGCGAAGAACTAAAGAGCCTCTTGAGGAAAATGAAAGAGGAGAGTGAAAAAGTTGGCTTAAAACTCAACATTCAGAAAACTAAGATCATGGTATCTGGTCTCATCACTTCATGGCAAATAGATGGGGAAACAATGGAAACAGTGACAGACTTTATTTTGGGGGGTCCAAAATCACTGCTGATGGTGACTGCAGCCTTGAAATTAAAAGACGCTTTCTCCTTGGAAGAAAAGCTATAACCAACCTAGACAGCATATTAAAAGCAGAGACATTGCTTTGCCAACAAGGGTCCATTTAGTCAAAGCTATGGTTTTTCCAGTAGTCGTGTATGGATGTGTGAGTTGGACTGTGAAGAAAGCTGAGTGCCAAAGAATTGATGCTTTTGAACTGTGGTGTTGGAGAAGACTCTTGAGAGTCCCTTGGCCAGAAAAGAGATCCAACCAGTCCATCCTAAAGGAGATCAGTCCTGAATATTCATTGGAAGGACTGATGCTAAAGCTGAGACTCCAATACTTTGGCAACCTGATGCAAAAAACTGACTTTCTGTAAAAGACCTTGATACTGGGAAAGAGTGAAGGTGGGAGGAGAAGGGGATGACAGAGGATGAGATGGTTAGATGGTATCACCAACTCAATGGACATAAGTCTGAGTAAACTCTGGGACTTGGTGATAGGGAGGCCTGGAGTGTTGCAGTCCATGGGATCACAAAGAGTCAGACACGACTAAGTGAATGAACTGAACTGAACTCAAAGGAAGTGTTAATTGCTCAGTCATGTCTGACTCTTTGTGACTCCATGGATCGTAACCCTACAGGCTCGTTTGTCCATAGGATTCTCCAGGAAAGAATACTGGAGTGGGTTTCCATGACCTTCTCCAGAGGATCTTCCCCCACCCAGGGATCAAACCCACATCTCCTAATGTTTCCTGCATTGTCATGCAGGTTCTTTACCACAGGTACCTCCTGGGTAGCCCAACATGTAGAGAATAAAAACCTATTTTCCCAATTGGAGAGTAAGCTTCTGAAATATAGATCAAGTTTCTAATTTTAATGTATTCTGTTTTAGTGTTTTATTGCTATATAACAAATGACCACAGTGTAGCAGCTTAAAATAATTCTCATTTATGATCTTACATTTCCATAGGACAGAAAACCAGTGGAACTAGACTGGGATTGTTACTTAAGCAGTCAAGGTACTGACTGCATTATGCTCTTATCTATAAACTCTAGGAAAGGACCTGCTTCAAAGTTCATTCCAGTTGAGGAGGATCTGGTTTCTGGACATGAGAGATGATCACAGTCACCAGTCCACCACACTTAATGAGGTAAATTATAGAGAGATGAGGGTCATAGGGGGTATTTTTAGAATTTTAAAAGTGCCATGTCAGTAAGAGTTACTTGAGAAATGCTGAGGAATACATAAGTAATATGAATAACAATAGAAGCTCTGGCTCCCAGTTCCCTTAGATGAAGGGCCTGTGGTTGGAGAAAAGATAGGGTCACCTGATCCCCATTGTCTTCTGGTGTTGTCTTGACTACCAGTCGTCAACTGCTATCCTGTATCCAGTCTTGAAACATTAATGGTCAAGACTAGAATGTGTGCATTCAGATTGAGAAAGAAGAGCCACAACTGATAGATTTTATTGCAGATCATTCCATTTATAGTACGATATAGATGCAAATTGGAAAATAAAATGGCAACACACTGTAGTATTCTTGCCTGGAGAAGTCCATGGACAGAGGAGCCTGGTGGGCTACAGTCCATAGGGTCACAAGGAGTTGGACACGACTCAGCAACTATCACTCACTCATAGACGCAAATTAGTTTTTGTTTTTCATTTTGAAAGTTAGTTCTTAAGATATTTTCTGGGATTAAATGTGCTTCAGTCATGTATGACTCTATGTGACCCTATGCACTGTAACCCACCAGGCTTTTCTGTCCATGGGATTCTCCAGGCAAGAATACTGGAGTGGGTTGCCATGCCCTTCTCCAGGGTATTTTCCTGGCCCAGGGATGGAACCCACATCTCTTACATCTCCTGCATTGGCAAACAGCTTCTTTACCATTAACACCACCTGGGAAACCATATACACACATATATATACACACACACACAGGTACATACATAAGTACACACATACATATGCATATCTCTATGTATATACACACATATATACATACATATATGTACCCAGAAACTGAGAATATATGTAAAACTGTTTTAAGTCCACTGTCACGTGTCTTTCAGTATGTGGCACTGGAAACACATGCATATATCCCCATTCCTGCCAGAGACAGACACACATCTTTAGATACCAGCTGAGTTTACCATCATACTCAAAAGCCACTATTAGCCTTGAAACTTTAATGCTTACATTAGGTTTGACTAAGATTCCAAATTTTGGAAATAACTGTATAACATGACTTTATAAAGTGGTTCATTAACTCCAAAGAGCAGAATCAACGATTCAGCTGTAATTTGTTACAAGTTTGCTCCCCACACCAACCTAGGCACTGTAGGAGCAGAAACTTATTGGTTTTTGTAGGTGATACAGTTGAACTGGGATGGTGGTCTGCTCATGGCTGCAGATAAAAGGTTAATCTGTAGTTTGTGCCTGGACCCCAGGAAAGGCAGGAGCTGTTCTTGGCACCTCTACCTGCCATTAAATATCATCCTTCCTCTAAAAACCCCGGGTCTCATGGAACCACCCATCCCCTATATCCATAAACCCTGTAGCACATCTGCTACTCCAGTTTCCATTTTTTTTCATGACTGTCTTGCACAGCTGGACACCAAATTTCATCATCTTTGTCCTTTTCACCCATTTTCTTTCTCTGTTTGACACATCATGTGGAGCTCTGATAAGCTAAATTTAAAGGAGAAGGTAATTCTATTTCAAGCATAATATTAAGTGCCTTGGCCTTTAAAGTTCAAAAGAAATTAGATAACTGAACTAGAGGAATTCAAGGGCAAGTGTAAAATCTGTTGGGTTTGTCTTTTTTCCAACTTCATGGGACTATCCAGTAGTTATCAGTAATTGGAGGGTTGTGCACCAGCTTTACACAAGGTGTTGGTATTATAGTTGTGGATTCAACAAAGCCCCTACTTTGATGAATGTATATTCTAGCAAAAGAAATAGAGTTAAACTAAAATGTTGCACATTTTATAACTGCAGTGTTGCAAAGCACTTTGAAGGAGAGATACAGGATGTCAAGAATGAATATAGTAATATGAGTTCTAAGACAATATGAATGAGTCAAGCCATTTCCCTCAGAAAGTGGTATTTCAGTTAGGATCTGAAGGAAAAATAGTCGAAGTCCAGAGAGGGTAGAAAGGCAGCTGAGGCAGAGGAAACTTGGATTCCCAGATATGAACATGCAGGAAGACTTCAGGTCTAGAAAGGGTGTGACATCCTCCAGGACCAACGACAAGGTCAGTGTGGCTAGAGAAGAAGTGAGACGGAGATAGCCCACCATCAAGTAACCCCCTGGGGTAAGCAGGGGCCTCTTCTCCACATAGTAATTCAGGGACCCAGGCAATGGAGGCTCTGCCATCCAGTAGCTACACTACCTAGAGTACCAGTCAACCTTAGCCACCAAGGCAGGGGAAAGAGATACTGCAGAAATTCATATGGGATTGTCACTGTTTCCACCAGAGGGGGACACCTGTCACTTCTCATCATATTACCTTGCCTGATCTAGTAACCAGACTCTGCCTAATGGCAGGGGATTTGCAAAACATAGAGAAGCACCTGGGATATTTGATGGCCATCACTGTGTGTGCCACAGAAGACTTGGATGGTTTTAAGCAAGGGACAGTCATCGTCTGGTTTTCTAAACAGGTGCCATGTAAACCCCAAGCCTAATTAGAAGGGTGACAGTCTCCTTTTATACCCAGCTTCCCAGGTGGTACTAGGGGTAAAGAATCTGCCTTCCAGTACAGGACACAGAAGAGATGAGGGTTCAGTCCTTGGGTGGGAAAGATCCCCTGGAGGAGGACATAGCAACCCACTTTGGTATTCTTGCCTGGAGAATGCTATGGACATAGGAGCCTCATGGGCTATGTCCATGGGGTTGCAAAGAGTTGGATATGACTGAAGTGACTGAGCACACAAGAAATAACTAAGATGTCACAAGATGCTACTGCTGTGCATCTATTATTGAGTAAAGAATTTTTTAAAAATCCTCATAGTAATCTCATGGTCAGAAGGGCAAGTTAAGACTATCATATAACCTGTGTGAGTTACAATCAATTGAATTATCTTATATTGGGGATCTTATTAAAGCTTGGGGAGCTTTTAGGGGTACATCAAAAGGCTCTGTTTTTAGTCCTGTGATGCTCAATATTTTACTTAGTAACTTGAATAAGGATTTAGAAACCATGCCATTGAAATTTTCATATTGATCTAAAGTAGAAATAATACCAAAAGATTGTGATAAATTGAGGAAAGGCAAACGAAAGCTGAGGCGGTCTACTTGAGCAGGGAAGACAATAAGATCTGGTTTGGGGGTCAAATCATCTTACTATCCAGTCGAAAAATCAGGCACTTGCAGTCCAGAAGCAATATTGTGTGAAGTGAACTGTGGGAAACAGATGGAGAATCGGTTCAGGATGAGTAAGGGATACAAGAAAAAGCTGGGTTATTCATGTGTTAAGATCAAGACAGGGGAAGCCTGATTCACAGCCCCAACTGCCTTCTGGTGAAACCAGACCTCAGGTGTTAATAGTTTTCTAAAAATATGCAGTAAAGTTAACGACCTGTAGGAATTAGGGTCATAGAATAGAATGCACAGATCCAGAATTCGTGCAGAGGTTTGCAGCTTGAAGGTCTGGGGCATCAACTCTGTTATTTTACCTCCTTCTTTCAATCTCTTCACCTTCTCGACAGATCATCTCAGTCAGTTACAGAGAGATAGCTATGGCTGCTGTTGACTAGTTTTATCCCTAGTAGTGCTCTGTAGTAGGAGTCAGCAAGCCTTTTTTTAATAAAGGATCAGATAGGGATCAGTTTAGGTTTCACAGACTGTATAGGTTCCACTGCAGACCTACAGTGTGCCAGAGACTATTCTTTGGGCTGAGAAACCTGCCAGAAACAAGACAACTGTGCTTATCACAAAGTGTACAATCCAGAAACAGGGGAGAAAAGCAACAAATCATTTGTTATGAAGGTAAAAGACATTCTGTGTCAGATGCTATGCTGTACAAATACAGCCAGGAAGAATTTACAGTGGTCATGTGAAACGAAGTATGAATAAAACATGTTAGGGGAAAGGGACAGAGAGATGGGATGGAATGTGCTGTTTTTAAAAAGAGAGGAAGGGAATCATGCTTATAAGGTGAAATTTGAACATGAGATGTAAAAGTAGGAAAGGCGTGCAACATAGAAATATTCCAAATTTATGGAAATAGTTCTAAAGACAGAAGCAGGGCTAAGCCAGGATGCTGAAGAACTCTGGCAATGTGAGGGTATTCAAGGGGGATAAAGACAGCAAATAATATACTACCATGTCTCCCTACTTTCCAAGCCATATATTTCTATGTCTCCCTTCTATCCTATCACCGGTGAAATTGTTAAGTCCCCAGTGAACGCCCTCTTGATCTCCGTCACCCAGATAGAGAACTCTTTGCTCTCATTCTCTTTTATGTTGCCAAAGCAAATTATCTGAAAGAATAGCTCATATAAAAACATAAAGTGTGAAGTGTTTCCACTCTCATAATATTTTTACAAAAGTTATACTCGAAAGGAAGATACATCTAATCCTATAAATCTGAAATTAGCAAAGGCAAGAAACTGCAATAGGCTGATGGAAAAATATTCATACATCTGTTTATCATACGTACTCATTGTGGATAGTGTGAGGAACTCAGGTCTATACTTAAATTGTGTCTCTGGGTCTGCTATTACATCCTGGAATGACTGAAGTTTAAGTCTTTTTACCCTAAGGGCATTAGTTTTGCCATGTGTAAATTAACAGGTTGTGCTACAGCCAGAATGACAACTGTTAATATCTTCATCAGCTCTACCCCATTTCTACACTCATGGTGGACACAGAAGTTTATCGTGGCTCATTTTGCTCAGAACCCAGACTGAACATGAGAATCCTACTTAACATAGTATTCCCCAATGACCATGCCCAATCAATGAGAGTTGACCCTGGAGATGAAACATATTTGACCTTTGTGAACATTAATCCCTAAGACTCGTTCTATTTCTAAAACTAAATATCTAAGTTGAGACCTTTGAATATAGGCAATGGGCAATTGGTGAATAATTCCTTATATCAGATGAGCAAAGAAAATTTTGCAAATGCATTCCAGAACTGTTCTTCTTTGTCAGCCTTCCTGACCTAGGCATGCTAGCTCTAGCTAGTTCAGTGAGTTCAGTCACTCAGTGATGTCCTACTCTTTGCAACCCCATGGACTGCAGCACCCAAGCCTCCCTGTCCATCATCAACTCCCAGAGTTTACTCAGACTCATGTCCATTGAGTCGATGATGCCATCCAACCATCTCATCCTCTGTCATCCCCTTCTCCTCCTGCCTTCAATCTTTCCCAGTATCACAGTCTTTGAAAACGAGTCAGTTCTTCACAGCAGATGGCCAAAGTATTGGAGTTTCAGCTTCAGCATCAGTCCTTCCAAAGGATATTCAGAACTGATTTCCTTTAGCATGGACTGGTTGGATCTCCTTGCAGTCCAAGGTACTCTCAAGAGTCTTCTCCAACACCACAGTTCTAAAGCATCAATTCTTTGGCACTCAGCTTTCTTTAAAGCCCAACTCTCACATCCATACATGACTACTAGAAAAACCATGGCTTTGACTAGACAGACATTTGATGGCAAAGTAATGTCTCTGCTTCTGAATATGCTGTCTAGGTTAGTCATAACTTTTCTTCCAAGGAGCAAGCGTCTTTTAATTTCATGGCTGCAGTCACCATTGGCAATGATTTTGGAGACCCCCAAAATTAAAGTCTTTCACTGTTTCTGCTGTTTCCCCATCTATTTGCCATGCAGTGACGTGGTTGGATCCCATGATCTTAGTTTTCTGAATGTTGAATTTTAAGCCAAATTTTTAACTCTCCTCTTTCACTTTCCTCAAGAGACTCTTTTGTTCTTCACTTCCTGTGAAGTGAAGTGTGGTGTCATCTGCATATCTGAGGTTATTGATATTTCTCCCGGCAATCTTGATTCCAGTTTGTACTTCATCCAGCCCAGCATTTCTCATGATGTACTCTGCATAAAAGTTAAATAAGCAGAGTAGCAGTATACATCCTTGACGTACTTCTTTCCCAATTTGTAACCAGTCTGTTGTTCCAAGTCCAGTTCTAACTGTTGCTTCTTGACCAGCATACAGATTTCTCAGGAGGCAGATCAGGTGGTCTGGTATTCCCATCACTTTCAGAATTTTCCAGAGTTTGTTGTGATCCACACAGTCAAAGGATTTGGCATAGTCAATAAAGCAGAAGTGGATATTTTTCTGGAACTCTCTTGTTTTTTGATGATCCAACAGATGTTGGCAATTTGATCTCTGGTTCCTCTGCCTTTTCTAAATCCAGCTTGAACATATGGAATTTCATGTTTCACAAACTGTTGAAGCCTGTCTTGGAGAATTTTGTGCATTACTTTGCTAGTGTGTGAATTGAGTGCAATTGTGTGGTATTGCACATTCATTGGCATTGCCTTTCTTTTGGATTGGAATGAAAATGACATTTTTCAGTCCTGTGGCCACTGCTGAGTTTTCCAAATTTGCTGGCATACTGAGTGCAGCACTTTCACAGCATCATCTTTTAGGATTTGAAATAGCTCAACTGGAATTCCATCACCTCCACTAGCTTTGTTCGTAGTGAAGCTTCCTAAGGCCCACTTGACTTCACATTCCAGGATGCCTGCCTCTAGGTGAGTGATCACACACATCATATCACATCAATCACAGCTCTGTAGTTAATGACATGAAACTACTCTAATTTTATTTGTCGAATCTCTGAAGCCATACTTTGTAAATTGGGAGTGATTTGGAGTTAAAAAATTAAAATGCCTCTCTACCTGGAGGAAAAAGAAATTACATAAAAGGTAAAAAGAAAAAAAAATAGCAACCATTCAAGTAAAAGTTGGCCGGTGAACAGGAATAATGGAAGCTGTTCATGAAATGATTGGTACACAAATAAGATTCAGCACCTGACATTTTCCTTATTGTCTTTTCAGAGTGGCTTGTTGGCAGCCTGTATTTCTTTCTTCTTGTATGAAGCCCCATCCCCAAGGGTCCCTTTTGACCAGCCACACAGTTCTCACAGAGAAAAGCAGGCTGTCTGAAGCACTGTTTACTTGGCTGTTATGCCCCCAGGAAAGTTAATAGAGCCAGTTTAAAGGCTGTCTGTAAAGTTGGTGGCCTTTTGAACTAATCAAAACAAGAGGAAAAGAAAAAAAAATATTGTACCTTAACAAGGTCTAAAATCGACTTTATCAGGAATTTCCAATGGGTGAGACAAACTTGCTGAGTTTTTTGAACTTTGTCTGCCTTTGAACCAATGAAGCTGAGCTCTAGAATGAATTCATTGATTCCTGGAATCTTAAGTACTCATCCTTCTCCTGCAGTATTGTCAGATGCAATCCATGACAGAACATAAGCTGTTTACTTCCTAGGTCACAGATAAGAGTCTGGAGAAGGATGAGACAAACAGTTTGTACTTTCTCTTCAAGTCACCCTCTGGTCCCTTCAGCACCCATCACAGGTGGCCCCATGTTAGTCCTTTATCAATTTGCCCTTTTTCCCTCTTCTGTCTTCCATCTCCTTTCTACAGCCCTCCTGGCTCCCTGATCTATTTTGATTCTGTCACCCAGCAGACTTAAGTCTTTCAGGTATTTTATGGTGAAGCGGCTACAATTGTAATGGCACTTCCACAAATGATTGACTATGTTTTGTAACACAACTTTGATTTGTTTGAATGAAACACAAAGTTATTCTGTTTCCCTGTTTTACCAGTTAATCCCTCGGATCAGGGAAGAATGAACGGGTGAGAAGATTCTGAGGGAAGAAAGATCCAATTCATGCTACACAGGAGCACTGCTGTGGAGGTAGCATTACAGCCCTGTTGATGCTGGTCCACAAGCAGTTATTATTACCTGAGGATAACCCAGGTTCCCAGCACCGAGACCCCGAGGAAGGCAGGGGAACCAGTCTCAGCAGTGAATCCTTCCTTTTGATGTGATGCCTTTTATATGTAGGGTCACATCATTTCTTTCCGAATCTGATAAAAATTACATAAAGTTTCTCTAGAAAAATGCACAGTGTCCTAGATTCATGCATTCCCTTGAGTATATTTGAAGAAATCAATGATCCTGAGTTTATGCTAGAAGTTTAGGAGCTGTCATAAGTAATCACCAAAAAGTTAATTTTATATTGACCTTCTTTCATGTTCCCTATACCCACTGCCTTCTCAGACTTAAGGCATAGTGACGTGGAGGTTAGGAACTTTAAAACAGAAGTTCCTAGACTCAAACTCTGACCCTGTCTTCACTTCCTGACCTTGAGCACATTCACTTAACTGACCTGGGCCTCTATTTTCCTCCAGTAAAATGAGATAACAATGTCATCTTACTGTGTCCATGTCAAGAGCAATGTTTAACCTAGCAGAACCTAAGCACTCAAGAAACAGGAAGCTCCAGGTGGCTCAGTGGTAAATAATCTACCTGCTAGTGCAAGAGATTTAAGGGACACAGGTTCTATCCCCAGGACAGCAAGATCCCCTGGAGTAGGAAATGCCAACCCACTCCAGTACTCTTGCTGGGAAATCCCATGGACAGATGAGCCTGGTGGACCAGAGTCCAGGGGCTACAAAGAGTTGGACACGACTGAGCAACTGAACATGCAGCCAACATTTCATTATTTCCAAAACATAAAATGGATTTGATTATTTTTTCCTGTTACTTGTATAATTAAATCTTTTTTTTTTTTTGAATTTCAATTAGCATGATCAGAGCACTTGTGATGAGGAGGAAGACTAGTTTTTTCCTACCCTGAACTCTAAAGTATCTTGTTTGTTTTAATAAATGCAACTCAGAGCTCATATGCAGTTCTGATCTCTTGTAACCTGTGGAGTTAGACACAGTCATTGACTCTTTCACAGATGAGCTGCTGATGAAAGCACAGAGGGCGATCCCATGAATGCAGAAGGAGCATTGATTTGTCTCAGAAGGGCTCATGCCAGCACTCTGTCTGTTGGCTTCATGGCCTGGGGAAGCGAGTTTACTGCTCAGAGCCCCAGCTTCCTCAGTGATAAATTGGGCATCACTGTGAGGGTTGAGGATATGTGTACAGTTACAAATGTCATTGTTATTGTGCCTCCATCTCAATTCCCACCAGATTTGTGATTTCCTCGGGAGAGCAGAGGCTAGACTGTAGCAGTAACTTTAACCTTATAATGTCCTTTGGCTTGACCTTTCTAAACACAAATCTGATCAAGTTTTCCCCCTTCATAAACCCCTGAAGGGATCCCCTCAGAGAAAGTTCTGCTCCTCCAGAATCATGGCCAGGATTCACCGTGGCCCAGACCTCCACACCCAACCTGCTGTCCCTCCCCGAGCACTGCTGTCCACAAAGCCTCCCACACTCAGGCTGCACAAACGGGGGCCTCTCCTCCTCATACCTGGCATTTTCTTCACGTTCATGTTTTAAAGTGGTACCAAATTGTGCAATTCTTAGATAAAGGCAGCATTTTGACAAAAACTTTGAAATTCAGTAGCTCAGTCCCAAATCCTTGGGTAGTAGAACAATGAGACGCTGGAAAAATGAGTATATCCCCCTTTCTCTCTCTCTCTCTTTTTTTTTTTTCTGCAAATAATTGTCTTTGGATAACTCTAGGAACAGCTACCTTGTGGCTTTAAAAATTCCTCTTTTGGGGTTTGAGGACCTGAGTGTTACTCATTTTAAGAGGAAGGAATGGTCAGTGTTTTCTACTCATTTGCTCTGTGTATATTACTGATGCAATAATTGTATGATGGAATAACTTCCCACCACGATAGACAATATATGCTGAATATAAGGCTTAATTTCTCTGCCTAAATTATTTTGTTCCTTAAAAGCAAATGTTACCTGGTACTCAAGTTGTCATAAAGTGTCTTAGATTAAAGGTTTTACAGAAGGGGGATCCCTCCTAGGGCCCAAGAGTGAGCTCTTGTCTAATACTTGAAAGTGAATTGTCCAAAGAGACACGCAGGCTGACAAAGCAAAAGACTTAAAAAAAAAAAAAAAAGTATTACTTTATTTTGGGGTGTGCTGGGTCTTTGCTGCTGTGCACAGGCTTTTTCTAGTTGTGGCAAGCAGGGGCTATTCTTCCTTGCAGTGCAAGGGTTTCTCATTTCAGTGGCCTTTCTTATTATGGAGCATGGACTCCAGGCGTTCTGGCTCAGTTGTGGCTCATGAGTGTAATTGCTCTGCTACGTGTGGGGTCTTCCCGGACCACAAGTGGAACCCATGTCCCCAGCGTTGGCGGTCAGATTCTTACCACGTGACCACTAGGGAAGTCCCAAAGCAAAAGACTTTCTTGGGGGTAGGGAAGGGGTTGCTGAGCAGAGAGCAGCAGGTTAAGGGAACACAGCAGAAATTTTGCTACATGGCAGTTTGAGGTTTTGCAATAATGGGATTAGTTTCTGGATTGTCTCTGGCCAGTCATCTTTCTTGGCTCATATTTGGTCTGATTCAGCTCAGTGGTAAAGAACACACCTGCCAATGAGGCAGAGGCAGGTTTAATCCCAAGATCCCTTGGAGAAGGAAATAGCAACCCACTCCATGGACAGAGGAACCTGGCAGGCTACAGTACACGGGGTCACAAAAGTCAGAGATGACTTAGCAATTGAGCACACATGCAGCTATAGTGTCCTTCTTGATTACACAGAGCACCTCTTAGCCAAGAGGGATACCAGCATGAAGGATTCTGGGAGATGGCAGGACGGTATTATGGGCTGGCATCCCCCCCGCCCCTGCCTCCTGGCCCCTCCCAAATTCTCCCTGTTAGTTTTCAGCAGCAGCGCCACGTTAATTATTCAGACCTCCTATAGTGAGATAACTCAGGCTAGCAGTTATTATTGTGGCTGGTCAAATCAGGCAGTTTCTGTCAACGGTTCCCTAATACAGGTATGCTCAAATATTTGTTTCCTGTCACAAATTCAGAGTCCTAGCAAAGCAAATTTATCATCTCACAGTTCCATGGTTGGAAGTCCAATACAGTCTCTCAGGGCTAAAATCACAGTGTCAGGATGACTATTTTCCTATCTAGAGGTTTCTTTCTGGGGAAAATCAATTCCTTGGCTCATTCAGCCTGTTGTAAATGTCAGTTCCCTATGATTATGAGACAGGGGCCCCTGTTACCTTACTTGGCTGTCAGCTGAGGACTGTTCCCAGCTTCTAAAATCTTCCCTCATGCGCCTTCCTCCGTTGTCAAAGACAGCAGGGCCAGTGGAGAGCAAATTCTCATGTTTCAAGTCTTCCAGCCTCTTCTTGTGTCATTTCTTCTCTTTGACTAATTTTCAACCTCACTCCTTCGCTTTAAAGGACCCTCGTGATTATTTTGGGCCTGTGTATCATCTAGGATTATCTCTTTTTTTAAGATCAGCTGATTAGCAATTTTAATTCTTCTGCAAATTTAATTCTCATTTGCCATAAAAGCTAACGTATTCAAACTAACATATTTTCAAATTCTGGGGACAAAGACATGGACATCTTTGGAGTAGGGAGTGCTAGTCTATTTACAACATCTCTCAGTTACCTTTTCTTAATCAAATGAAGAACTGTTTGAAGATCTGCATTAGCTAGAGATGACCTCAATCAATGCTAGTTGGAAAAGGTCACAGGGGCCAGAAAGTAGAATTGTTAACAAGTGAGGCAAGATGTGGACATTTAACAAAGGTTTGGTAATTATCCTGGTATGTGTGACCTTAGAATTGCAAGCGTTGGATGCCTGTTGTAAACAAGCTTTTTCAGGTTACTTTAAAGGCCACCTAGTAATTGGAGAGCATGACTTTACACCTACAGAATGAACAAGAAACCAGCTCTTCTCAGGTTATGTGAATGAATGAATACTTGTGGCTTGGGATAAAATTCTCTATTGATATCCTCTTACATGGATTTAAAAAGTCTTAAAGAAATTAGAGAGAAATGGAGTTGTCAGAAAAATGTCTTGGATGATGCAAACAGTAGCTCTAGAGATGACAAAGACACTAGTCCCATCACTTCATGGGAAATAGATGGGGAAAGTGGAAACAGTGTCAGACTTTATTTTTAGGGGCTCCAAAATCACTGCAGATGGTGACTGCAGCCATGAAATTAAAAGACGCTTACTCCTTGGAAGGAAAGTTATGACCAACCTAGATAGCATATTCAAAAGCAGAGATATTACTTTGCTGACTAAGGTCTGTCTAGTCAAGGCTATGGTTTTTCCTGTGATCATGTATGGATGTGAGAGTTGGACTATGAAGAAAGCTGAGTGCCAAAGAACTGATGCTTTTGAACTGTGGTGTTGGAGAAGACTCTTGAGAGTCCCTTGGACTAAAAGGAGATCCAACCAGTCCATTCTGAAGAAGATCAACCCTGGGATTTCTTTGGAAGGAATGATGCTAAAGCTGAAACCCCCGTACTTTGACCACCTCATGAGAAGAGTTGACTCATTGGAAAAGACTCTGATGCTGGGAGGCATTGGGGGCAGGAGGAGAAGGGGGACAACAGAGGATGTGATGTCTGGATGGCATCACTGACTCGATGGACGTGAGTCTGAGTGAACTCCAGGAGTTGGTGACTGGCAGGGAGGCCTGGTGTGCTGTGATTCATGGGGTCACAAAGAGTCGGACACGACTGAGCGACTGAACTGCACTGAACTGAGTGATTAAGATCATTAGGAAGAACTTCAAAAATCATGCTTATAAAATGTAAGAGTATGAAACCAATAATTTAAAATTAACATATAGAAGCAATTTAAATATGCATAAGGTAGTAATTTAAAAATCATAAGTCAACAAATAGTTCAGAACTTTTTTTTAAATAGCATCATTGGAAAAAACAAATTCACTATATGCTTAAGATTGCGTAATATGTGGTATTTAGCTATAACAGAGTTGAATTGGAGAAGGAAATGGCAACCCACTCCAATGTTCTTGCCTGGAGAATCCCAGGGACGGAGGAGGCTGGTGAGCTGTCATCTATGGGGTGGCACAGAGTCAGACACGACTAAAGCGACTTAGCAGCAGCAGCAGCAGCAGAGTTGAATTATTTTCTAGATTACCCTTCTAATTTACTTTGGGACTAGAAGAAGTGACTATAGTTAAAAAAAAAAAAAAACTTAGTTCATTTCCTTCAGATTCAGTAATCGATGGTATTGTGTTAGCCTTGTGAATTTCTAGTAGAGATCTTAGGTTACTTTACACACAGGATACAATATTGAAAGAAAAAGTTTCCAATAGGATGATTAGAACCAGATTTTCTTGTCTGTTTTACCTGCTACTTCCTTAACGTTGTGCATTATTTGATATCCAAAGGGGGAAAAATATGCACTGCCTACTGGCACCTAAAATTAGAATTCTACTCATGAAATTCCAAGTTACTGCCCCCCACCAATAATATCACTGTTATAATCTCTTTTCCAAGCCAAAATTTCAAAGGAAAAAGAGCTTCATAAAAGTTAGGTGATTTTGTAGTGCCAATTCACTTCTTGGCGCATAACTATGTGTGATTAGAGGAAAAACTAGTGGAACTGGATATGGTAGGGTAGCAAAACCTAAAGGGATTTCCTCAAGTAATAAGCATCAGTTGCAAAGCTCAATATGGTGCATTTCTGTTTTACTAAACACTGCAATTTGTAGAGTCCACAGCTCATTTTAAATAAAGAGAAGTAAGTGTGAATAATGCAGAAAAAGAGAAAAAGGGGAAAACCATTTGAACTTTGGGGATACTCAAACTCTTGAGAATGTAGGAAGTTGCCTGCAAGAGTGAGGTCTGTATATGGAAAGAATTCCTCCATATTTCTGCTAAATTTGTAGTAAAGGCAATAAAATATTCATGATACATTGAATGTGATGAAATTTCATGAGGAAAATATTAAGGAAGCTAAAATCTGCATGTCTTTGGGCATGGGGCAGACAGACCCAGTACATCTAGATGAGGAAATAGTGGGGTTTATAAAATATATAAGCAATTAAAAAGTTACAAATTTATATCTCCTGTGCCTTATAAAAATTCCTGGCTATTTTGTGGGGGAAAATAAAAATCCCTTGATTATTTATAGCTTCTTGGCAGTTATTTATTTATTTATGGTTTGTTTTTTTTTTTTTTTAACTCTGGCATTTCAAGAGACAGAGAAGGCACCCAGAGATGTTTTCTTCCATCTACCAAGTTTGGGTCCATTCTCAACATCAGCGTATCTCAATATTTACAAAACTTAACTTCAAGTGCCCCCATTTAAAAAGAAAGTTTGACTGAACCTACCTCAAGGGAGATTTAGATGTCAAGTACCTTACTGTTACTTTCCCACTGGAAATGAAAAGACAGCTGAAAGACTGATACAGGTCTGGGCAGTTATATTTTACTATGCTTGATGAAAAAACAAACAAACAAAAAACACTATCACATTAAGTAGACCAATTGAATGATGAAGTTGTTGCAGGCTGATCTCTATGGAATCACTAAAATGCAGGAGGAAATATCAAAAGCAGCAAATTAAATTCAAGATAATCAGCCCTGTGTCTTACCCTCTGTGGATTCTCTAATCTAGCTCTGTCTAATTGCATTCTTTGTAGGACATATTATTCCTGTTTTCCCAGTAGGATTTTTTTTTAATTTTTAGTTTGAAGACTGTATAATATAATTGCTATCTCTTTATGTTATAAATGTCATGATTTTAAAAGGAAAATTTCATGGCATATGTAATGTCAATCATCTCTCTTTGTGGGAGAATATGTCATTCATTTTGTTTAAAACGAGCTTGGGGAAAATACCCTTTATTCCAAGAGCTGTAGGTTTTAAAGCATGTTTCAATCTAATTTGCATGACAGCATAGTTAGAGGAAGCTTGTACATTTGGGAGTAGAATTGTGCTCTGTCCAAATGTGGCTATTTTATATTCCAATTATATCCTTCTAAATAACCAAATAAGATTTATACAGAAACCACTCTCCCAGCTTCACATTCATACTCAACTCTCTCAATTCACACATGTTGATGTTTTAATACTTGGAGACAGGTTTGAACTTCATATTTGGACAAGGCCACTATACTTCTCCCATTCCTTTGAAACCCAACTAATACAACAATTACCACTCCTTGGAAGCTTCCACAGGCCTCAGAATCTTGCAAGGTATATGTGTTTCATGACCTGAGCCAGCCTGGCAGCTCTGATAACCTCATGTCAAATACTATTGATAAATTAAAAACCAGAAGTGACTGAAAGGAAAATGCTTTCACAGAATCAAAAGCAAAAATCTATTTATTCAACTCTCATGGAAAAGAATTTATGCTTTTATATAACAATTAACTCCAAATTGCAGTGTAACTATTGTGGAGCTCAGGGCAATAAAAATGGTATTTGAGACATTCTGTGTAAACTCTAAACTGATGTAAGCTGTAAACCTAAGGGACCTGTAAACTCCTTTTATTACCCTCTCACTTATTATTTAGGAGGGGCATCTACATGTCCAGTGAAATTTACCTTTTTCCTTAGGCCCTGAGCATCCCACTTACCTAAATTTACATGTGCCCTCCATACTGTGACGTGAATGTAGGTTTCCTTTTCTCCTGATCCCCTAGGCCCCTTGGTAATACGGATCCATCTTTGTTTCACTCCAGAGATTCTTCTTCTTAGCTATTGATGGATGCTGCATATTAGGCAATTGAACAAAGACTGAGCAACTTCACTTTCACTTTTCACTTTCATGCATTGGAGAAGGAAATGGCAACCCACTCCAGTGTTCTTGCCTGGAGAATCCCAGGGACAGGGGAGCCTGGTGGGCTGCCACCTATGGGGTTGCACAGAGTCGGACATGCCTGAAGCAACTTAGCAGCAGTAGCAGCAAGGCAGTTTGTTAAAGGAATGCATGCATGCTCAGTCGCTTCAGTCGTGTCTGACTCTGTGCAACCCTATGGGCTATAGCCCCCCAGGCTCCTCTATCTCTGGGATTCTCTAGGCAAGAATACTGGAGTGGATAGCCATTCCCTTCTCCAGGAGATCTTCCCAACCCAGGGATTGAATCCAGGTCTCCCACATTGCAGGCCAATTCTTTACCAACTTAGCCACCAGGGAAGCCCAAGAATACTGGAGTGGGTAGTGGTCCCTTCTCCAGCAGATCTTCCCAACCCAGGAACTGAACTGGGGTCTCCTGCTTTGCAAGTGGATTATTTACCAGCTGAGCTACCAGGAAGCCCTGCCTGAGAAGCCCTTGTTAATGGGGAACCTTTATGTTTGTTTGTTTTTCTTCCAATAGCATTGACATGTTAAAAGGATATATTTCTTGGCAGTAAGGGATCCGTTTCTAATGCAAATCAGTCCATCTGCAGTAGATAAAATCATTACTCACCAACTACTAACTGTTTCTTCCACCATCTCCAAGGTTAGAATGAATGGTCTTTTTACCCTTTGACTTTGAACTTCCTCCTTTGACCTGCTTTATTTTTTTTTTAACTTTTTCTTTTAATTGAAGTATAGGTCACTCAGTTATAAAGAATCTACTTGCCAATGCAGAAAACTCAGGTTCCATTTCTGGGTAGGGAAGATACCCTGGAAAAAGAAATGGCAACCCACTCCAGTATTATTGCCTGAAGAATTCCATGCACAGAGGAGTCTGGCAGGCTACCTATAGTCCATGCAGTTACAAAGAGTCGAAACACAACTGAGCAACTAACGCTTTTCACTTTTCCATAACATTAAATATCTGTGCACAATGGCATCTTGGGCTTGGAACTAATCGTGTTAAAATAACACATTTAGCAGGGAATGAAGGTCTTATTTAGCAAGAAAATTAAGTACAGAAGTTATGTCAGCTGTTATTTTAAACCCTGATAGTTTTTCACGGCATACCCAAACAAGATGTAGTGTGTTTTTTTGAAGGTTTGCATAATGAAAGTAATTGATATGTATATAAGACATAAAAATGCTAAGATCAATGCATGATTTACCTATAGAATACTGTTATTTTTACAGTAGAATGATCTGATTTCTGCCTTTAGCTTCTCAGTCCCAGTATTTTAACAAACAAGCCAAATACCATCCTGGGAATAAGTCTTACTGAGTGGGAGAAACCTGGAAAAGTTTATCAGCGTCATGAGAGTATGTGAGCATTAGGACACATGAAACCCAAACATGAAGATGCTCTATAAGAAAAAAAAATCCTTCAGTATCATGTGAATATCTCCACTTCTTAAGAATCTACTCTGTATGTTAGGCTCTGGGAAGCCCTGCGATTATACTTAATACTTGTTTAGCCAAAGAATTCTTTACATAAATACGTAGATAAAATCACACGCAGCTATGATCCCTAAACAGGTTTATTGGGAATGTTATATAGAAAAGAATAATTATATGGAAAAAAAATGAAGGCAAGTGTGTTCCAGTATTGAGAAAATAACATAAAGTGCAATTTAACAAGGTTTCAAGTGTTTGAAGGACTGAAAACATAGGAGATTCTGATGTCCATCTCCACTGGGGAGAGAACAAATATACGTAAACTTGAGCTGCAACAAAATGAAAATTATCATGCATGTAGAAAAGAGGGAAGAAGGTCATCAGAGTGAACATTGAAATGGTTAAAGTGCTTAGTTGCAACTCAGATTTTTAGAGAATGCTGGAGTAGTTTAAGTATGGTCCTCTAACAAGGAGCTTAACAAGAGAGGTTCATGCAATTCCATCTAGTCCAATAATTGCTTACTTATCTATTCTTATTCTGATCTATAAGCAATCTTCAAAGTAAGCACTTTATGGAGCAAAGATAAAATTAAAAATATTCAGGGTGGTCCATAAAACCAGTCTGCATCATTATCAAATATTTTAAACTTGACTTTTGTGGACATAAATGAAGGCCACCCAAATGGGACTAAGCAGAGGCTCTTTCTTTATTCAGAGTTTGCTGTAGCAAAAGGGTCGGCCCCCATCACTTGCATTTGACAGAGACACAAAGGCAGGCAGAGGAGTGGAAAGTGTTACCATGGATTAAAGGGAAGACATCCAGTATGTCCTCACTGGAGGCTGTCAGCATGGGGAAGGTGCAGGTGAGCTAAAAGTTCTGTCTGCTGGGAAAACACATCCTGAGAAGGCAAGGGTGGGAACTGTGAGACCCGTTCCGCATCTACTGCAGATATTTAGGTGGTGGTAGCAGCAGAGTGGTGCAGAAGGTGCTGGCACCCCACTCCAGTACTCTTGCCTGGAAAATCCCATGAGCAGAGGAGCCTGGTAGGCTACAGTCCATGGGGTCGCTAGGAGTTGGACACGACTGAACGTCTTCACTTTCACTTTTCACTCTCATGCATTGGAGAAGGAAATGGCAACCCACTCCAGTGTTCTTGCCTGGAGAATCCCAGGGACAGGGGAGCATGGTGGGCTGCTGTCTATGGGGTCACACAGAGTCGGACATGACTGAAGTGACTTAGCAGCAGCAGTTACTCATCACCTGTGCTGCTACCACTCTGCTGCTATCGACCCTATGGACTACAGCCCACCAGGCTCCTCCATCCATGGGGTTTGCCAGGCAAGAGTACTGGAGTGGGTTGCCATTGCTAGACCTCAATATTCTTTGAAGGTAGGACCAGCAGAATTTGCTGACATATTGGATTTAGAGTTTGACAAAAACAGTGACCCCATGGGTGACTGTTTTTGATGTGAGAAACTAGAAGGTTAGAGCTGAAATCAAGAGAAGTGGGAAGTTCTGTGGGTGGAGCCAGCTTGACGAGGGTGAAGATCATGAGCTCATTTAGGGACATGTTGAGTTTGAGGGTCCAAGTGTTCAGGTCAAATATGAAGATCAAGAGGGCAGGTCTCAAGGATCAGAGTTCAGAGCTGAATTAGTCAGCCTGAACTGCTATAACAAAATGCCACAGACTAGGTGGCTTAAACAACAGAAATTTATTTCTCACAGTTCTTGAGGCTGCAAGTTCAAAATTAAAGTGCCAACTGGTTTAGTTTCCCTTCAGGCTTCCAAATGCCACCTTTCACTGTGAGATCCCAAGGTCCCTCCTCCCTGCATATAGGCACGTCCCAGGAGTCTCATCGTCTTCCTCTAGCATCAGTTATATTGGATTGGCATCTACCCTAGCAACCTCATTTTAACTTAATTTCCTCTTTAAAGACCTTATCTCCACATGCAGTCATATTCTGAGGTCCTAAAAGTTAAGACCTCAGCATATGAAGAGGAAAGGTTGCATAATTCAGGTCATAGCAAGAGTCAAATGCAGGTTTTCCTATTCCAAGTTCATTACTTTTCTCTGCAGAAAGCGGCAAGGTTAATTGCCCTAAAATGTTACCTCCTCAGTGAAGTCTTCATACACTACCTTGTTTAAAAATTCCAACTTCCCTCCTCACTTCCTTGAGACACTAGTCATTCTTTTTACTTGCATCATTTTTTTTTCTTGTAGTTGTAATCTTCTAAATTCATATCTATTTTTTCAAATTTTATTTATTTATTTATTTATTTTTTACTTTACAATATTGTATTTGTTTTGCCGTACATCAACATGAATCCACCATGGGTGTACACGTGTTCCCAATACTGAACCCTACTCCCACCTCCCTCCCCATACCATCCCACTGGGTCATCCCAGTGCACCAGCCCCAAGCATCCTATATCCTGCATCGAATCTAGACTGGCGATTAGTTTCTAATATGATATTATACATGTTTCAATGCCATTCTCCTAAATCATCCCACCCTCTCCCTCTCCCACAGAGTCCAAAAGACTGTTCTATACATCTGTGTCTCTTTGCTGTCTTGCATACAGGGTTCTCGTTACCATCTTTCTAAATTCCATAAATATGTGTTAGTATACTGTATTGGTGTTTTTCTTTCTGGCTTACTTCACGCTGTATAATTGGCTCCAGTTTCATCCACCTCATTAGAACTGATTCAAATGTATTCTTTTTAATGGCTGAGTAATACTCCATTGTGTATATGTACCACAGCTTTTTTATCTATTCATCTGCTGATGGACATCTAGGTTGCTTCCATGTCCTGCCTATTATAAACAGTGCTGTGATGAACATTGGAGTACATGTGTCTCTTTCAATTCTGGTTTCCTTGGTGTGTATGCCCAGCAGTGGGATTGCTGGGTTCTAAGGCAGTTCTATTTCCAGTTTTTTAAGGAATCTCCACACTGTTTTCTATAATGGCTGTACTGGTTTGCATTCCCACCATCAGAATAAGAGGGTTCCCTTTTCTCCACACCCTCTCCAGAATTTATTGCTTGTAGACTTTTGGATCACAGCCATTCTGACTGGTATGAAATGGTACCTCATTGAGATTTTGATTTGCATTTCCCTGATAATGAGAGCATATTTTCATGTGTTTGTTAGCCATCAGTATGTCTTCTTTGGAGAAATGTCTATTTACTTCTTTGGCCCATTTTTTTTGATTGGGTCATTTATTTTTCTGGAATTGAGCTGTAGGAGTTGCTTGTATATTTTTGAGATTAGTTGTTTGTCAGTTGCTTCATTTGCTGTTTTTTTCTCCCATTCTGAAGGTTGTCTTTTCACCTTACTTATAGTTTCCTTTGTTGTGCAGAAGCTTTTAATTTTAATTAGGTCCCATTTATTTATTTTTGCTTTTATTTCCAGTATTCTCGGAGGTGGGTCATAGAGGATCCTGCTGTAATTTATGTCAGAGAGTGTTTTGCCTATGTTCTCTTCTAGGAGTTTTATAGTTTCTGGCCTTACATTTAGATTTTTAATCCATTTTGAGTTTATTTTTGTGTATGGTGTTAGAAATTGTTCTAGTTTCATTCTTTTACAAGTGGTTGACCGGTTTTCCCAGCACCACTTGTTAGAGATTGTCTTTTTCCACTGTATATTCTTGCCTCCTTTGTCAAAGATAAGGTGTCCATAGGTGTGTGGATTTATCTCTGGGCTTTCTATTTTGTTCCACTGATCTATATTTCTGTCTTTGTGCCAGTACCATACTGTCTTGATGACTGTGGCTTTGTAGTAGAGCCTGAAGTCAGGCAGGTTGATTCCTCCAGTTCCATTCATCTTTCTCAAGTTTGCTTTGCTATTCAAGGTTTTTTGTATTTCCATACAAATCTTGAAATTATTTGTTCTAGTTCTGTGAAAGATACCATTAAAATGGTAGCTTGATAGGGATTGCATTGAATCTATAGATTGCTTTGGGTAGTATACTCATCTTCACTATATTGATTCTTCCAATCCATGAACATGGTATATTTCTCCACCTATTAGTGTCCTCTTTGATTTCTTTCACCAGTGTTTTATAGCCTTTCTATATATAGGTCTTTAGTTTCTTTAGGTAGATATATTCCTAAGTATTTTACTCTTTACATTGCAATGGTGAATGGAATTGTTTCCTTAATTTCTCTTTCTACTTTCTCATTATTAGTGTATAGGAATGCAAGTGATTTCTGTGTGTTGATTTTATATCCTGCAACTTTACTATATTCATTGATTAGCTCTAGTAATTTTCTGGTGGAGTCTTTAGGGTTTTCTATGTAGCGGATCATGTCATCTGCAAACAGTGAAAGTTTTACTTCTTCTTTTCCAATTTGGATTCCTTGTATTTCTTTTTCTGCTCTGATTGCTGTGGCCAAAACTTCCAGAACTATGTTGAACAATAGTGGTGAAAGTGGACACCCTTGTCTTGTTTCTGACTTTAGGAGAAATGCTTTCAATTTTTCACCATTGAGGATAATGTTTGCTGTGGTTTTGTCATATATAGCTTTTATTATATTGAGGTATGTTCCTTCTATTCCTGCTTTCTGGAGAGTTTTTATCATAAATGGATGTTGTGTTTTGTCAAAGGCTTTCTTTGCATCTATTGAGATAATCATATGGCTTTTATCTTTCAATTTGTTAATGTGGTGAATTACATTGATTGATTTGCGGATATTGAAGAATCCTTGCATCCCTGGGATAAAGCCCACTTGGTCATGGTGTATGATCTTTTTAATGTGTTCTTGGATTCTGATTGCTAGAATTTTGTTAAGGATTTTTGCATCTATATTCATCAGTGATTTTGGCCTCTAGTTTTCTTTTTTTGTGGCATCTTTGTCAGGTTTTAGTATTAGGGTGATGGTGGCCTCATAGAATGAGTTTGGAAGTTTACCTTCCTCTGCAATTTTCTGGAAGAGTTTGAGTAGGATAGGTGTAGCTCGTCTCTAAGTTTTTGGTAGAATTCAGTTGTGAAGCCATCTGGACCTGGGCTTTTGTTTTCTGGAAGATTTCTGATTATCTATTTTTATTTAGCTTGTGTATTGCCCCACCCATAGGTGGCTCAGACAGTAAAAAAAAAAAAAAAAAAAAACCTGCATGTAATGCAGGAGACATGGGTTCAATTCCTGGGTGGGAAAGATCCCCTGGAGAAGGAAATGGCATCCCACTCCAGTATTCTTGCCTGGAGAATTCCATGGACAGAGAAGCCTGGTGGGCTATAGTCCATGTGGTTGCAAAGAGTTGGACATGACTGAGCAACTAACACTTTCATCCATCAGTAAGTAATCCATGAGGACAGGGGTTTTCCTGTCTTTTTATTTTTATATCTCTGGAATATAGAGCCCCACACATCACATATATTCAATAAATATTTCTGACTGTGTGTGTGGATGTATGCATGCATAAATGAATCATCTAAATAAAATATCTTAACTCACATGCTGGGACTAGGCAAGATTTCATTAAACAAACCCAGCATGGCGTGACACATCTTCTGAAAACAGGTCCTCCATCTGCCCTGCCACATAAATTATCAATGCAAGAGAACAGGCCATGGTAACATCCCAGCACCCTGATGCTCCTGTTTCACTGCCATTTGTCCCACACAGGACCAAAGCTTTCCAAACTGAAGCCTTCCAGCACAGAATTATACTCATCGTTTCTCAACAGGGCAGCAATCAAACATGTGATGTCACCAAAGCAGAAACCATCAAGAAACAGGTGCTAAGATAGCAGAAGCTGATCAGCTCCTGGAATCCTGTTCTAGGGGCAGACTGCAAAACATGCCTTGGGAATGAGGCAACCTCTTGCTGCTGTGAGTATAGATGCACTACCCTAGTGGGGTTTTCTTGCGCTGGAAGAGAAGTTTTAAAACAATAACCCTGAAACGACTTCTGTTCTTTGGCAATCCATCTAATAGTGCAGGGTATAAAAAGACATTACAAAGAAAGGGAAGAATGAAAAACTATATGTAACAAATGCAAGAAAGGAGTGAGGGGCATATTGGAACACTTCATATTCATCCAGAGAATAGGAATTATTCTTAAACAGAGAAGCTGAATTATTATGTTTGAAAATTACTGTTTGCTGTTTCTCTTCTGTCTGAGCTTCAGAGGGTTTAGGTCTTCAACGTGTCTTTTGAGAGGAAAGTTACAATTCACCCCCCAAAATCTGCCTAGAATATAGAAAGTAGAAAGGACCTTAGAAGTCAATAAGGAATGAAGTGGTTTTTAAACTGCTGTATACAGAACTGAGTTAATCCTTTTTTTTTTTTCAAAAGTAAATCTTACATGTATCCTCAATGTAAACGAAGTATAAAGGGAGCTTTTGGAAATATGTGAGGTTGCCGACATTAGTGTCAAAAACATGAGAGGAGACTGCGAAGAAAGGGAAAAAGTCAAATAAGAAAAAGTCAGGAGTGATACCATGATGAAAATATACCATTGCAGGAGGAGAATCTTAAACTCTGCACTCAGTACGTTGGTTCCAATACATTAAAAAAAAAAAAAAATCAGACTGAAATTGAGTTGCCCCAGCTGAAATTTGGTGCAGAGGAGTCTTGAACTAGGTCCCATGAAATGACTTCCCCTTACCTTTCCCTTTGGAAACCCAAAAGGTATTTCCATAGAACTTTTATTTTTAAACCCAATTCTCTTGTTCACTAGATAAGGGTATTGAAATTCAGAAAGGTAGCACGATTTGCCGAGATCTCCCTAGGAGTTAATGAATGTGATATCTAATTCCTTTCTTACATGTCATCCCTGTGCACGGAGATGGTCAGGGTGCCAGTGTGCAGAAACACAGCTTTTGTTACTTTTGTACACATCAGCTTAATTGTTCTTTCAAGCACTCACTCTTCCAAGAGGCAGAGAATTCATTTCAGTCTGTTGAGGGGCATTTCAATCAGTTGATCTCTATGAGTTGTGCCCATAATGTTGGGACAGAAGTGTCACACGCCAAGGAAAGAAGTCAAGGTGTTGTCCCCTGTCCACTATGGTATTCTCTTCTGTCTGAGCTTCAGAGGGTTTAGGTCTTCAACGTGTCTTTGAGAGGAAAGTTACAATTCACCCCTCAAAAATCTGCCTAGAATATAGAAAGTAGAAAGGACCTTAATAAATGGTCTGCCTGACTGCAGAGTCTTAGAGAGGTCACTTCATCGCTGCCCTTCCTTCTCCAGCCTAACCCTGGTGCTTTTCAGGTTGGTGGCCTGTCAGCCATTTTCCTGACCACCCAGAGATGAGAGATACATTTGGTTTCTCCTGAAGCCAAATGAAACCCAGAGAAAATCTCTCTAATGAGATCTCAGTCTCAACTTCGTGGAGACCCTCTGAAGCTACCTCTTGTTAAAACTCCCCAGTAATTCTGAGGCCAAGGGGGTGGTGAGTGGCACGTCACTTCTCCAGGGAGAAACAGGGGAAGGAAGGACAATCTTCTAAATTATTCAACTCCTCCAAATTGACCTGAGGTTTCTACTGCCCCCTGGTGGTGGCGGTGCTTTCGTTGCTAGGTCATGTCCAACTCTTGTGACCCCATGGACTGTAGCCTGCCAGGCTCCTCTGTCCCTACCAAGGGGTTAATACCCAGGTCACTTCTCAGGGTCACTTAAGAAAGCTGTCTAGCTTCTGTTTGGACATAGAAAAGGTGACTCTTACCATCACTATTGTTCCAGGTCTGTTGTTTACAGGATGAACTTTTCAGGGCTTTTGAAACTCAAAAATTCATTTCTCTGCCTTTGTGTTACACTAACAGTTCTTTCAGGCCATGAGAGCTCTCTAATCTTGCATCTGTGGAGAATGCCCAGAGGATGAGAAACTGTTATTAGAAATGAAAAACATATCGATTGATAAATTAAAACATGATCCCATGATGTACACATTAATAACTAACATAGCATAATTTCCAAATTGCTTCCTGTTTAAAAGCCTTTTAATGGAATGAAATCCTTTAGAAAGCAGACCACCATGTTTCTCATCCAAATTAAGTAAGACTGTGAATATAAAACTCATTGCAGAGTGCCTGGGACTGAGTACTATTTGAGAAATATTTGAGGTAGTAATAAAAATTATTCTGATTTTCAGATGCACTCAGCACTGGTGACTAGGTTTTTAGTCATTCTCATGGACAGCCCTATACTTGCCCATCTTTGAACTACTCCTCCTTCCTATATGAAAGGTGGCATCCCCTGGATTCTAAAATCTTTTCAAGTCTTTCTTTTTCATCTTTGTCAAGGAAAAGTCTCCAAGATAACTGAAAACCATAGATGGGACCCATCCAGAATACTTGATTTACTACGGCCAGAAAAAAAAGAGAAGTTAAATTGAATTGTGACTGTTAAAGCTCTTGAAAGAAAATTGCAATAATGACCTAAAAATCAACTCTAAATATGTTACATGGAGAAAACCTTGGGCAGCACAAGCAGGCAGCATTCTGCCCTTTCAAACACATTTGTGGGTGAAGACATCTTTGATTTATTTTGTCATTTAATTTCCCTTCCATCTCTTGGCCTTAAGCCACAGATGCTTCAAGCCTCTTGGTTGGATAATCAGAATTTTCTTTCTTTGCCCATTATTTTTCCTGTTGGCAGTGTTCCCATAATAACAGCCTGATGAAAATGTGCTTTCTCTGTGGCTCCTCACTGCCTCTGAACAATCTCCAAGGGGGTTAGGTTGCCTTTTATCAAAAAGGAGAAGTAGGGGAAAGTTCAAATGGGTTGGAAGTCAGAGTTGGGTGGTTTTCTCCCCTAATTGTGTATGCATGCTCACAATAATGGAAGGCACTCCTCCAAGCTGTTCTCTTCAAAGATGTCCTAGTGCTGGGGGTGTTTGCCAAGACCCCCGATACCTGCCAGGATTCCTCTTCAAAATGGTCACTGAAGTGAGTAGCTTGTTTCCTTTTAAGAAGCCACCCCAGAGAGAGGTTATTATCACACTGGGCTGGTTCCTATTGCTAATAGAAGACTGAGAACACCAACTTGAACAAGAAGCTTTCTTCTTGCCTATCATTTGGGAAAGACTCCTATTTTTTCTCCCACTGGTCCCTCACTCTATCAGTTGATGCCAGTGATGCAGGCTAGACTTTTTGTTTGATCTTAACCTGTTCAAATGCTCTATTTGCAAAAATTAACAGCATCTATATTGTCAGAAACAACAAAGGAACAGGACTGAGTAATATCTTTAGTAACAGGCTTTACTGGTGTCCTGTGGCCCCAGTGTCTTCCTATTCCTGGTGGCCCTGGAACGTTTCAGTTATGCCCGGTTTTCACTCATTTCCTCAAGTAATTCAACAGGCATCACGAAACATCTTCCATGAGGTTGGCAGGTGCTAGGCCCTGTAAGTGGTCAGTGAGAATTAATGCTGTGAATCCTGAGTCTGAATAACAGGCTGTGTGGAAAGATCAAAGCCACTATTTCTTAACCTGTAAGCCCTGGTGTTCTTAAACTAGGTTCTTATTAGTATCATTCCTTACTAACTCCTCAGCTTAATGATGCCTTTCTATGAATTATGTATTTTTATTTTGCCTAAGCTAGAATCTGCTTTAGTCAATGCCTCACATATATAGCTGTGTCTATCAAAACATTTGCCCTTATTCTGACAGAAAAGTAAGCATTTTGGACCACAGAAATAGAAAATTAGCCCGGTTTTTTCATTTGCTTAAATTTGTTCCTGGGGATGGAGACATCAGCCAAGAAATAAGTGGAATAAGTGAGAGCACAAAGGATGAAGCGGAGGTGCTCTTTCTGAAGCTTCCAGATGCCTCAGCAGGCCTGACATGAGCATGAGAATCAGGGCTCTACCAAGACAGTGGGGAAAGCAGTGATGCCAGAAAGACACCAGATGGAAGCTAGGAGACCTGAACAGTAGCCTGTCGTTATTTAATAATGTGTGCAAGTGAGCTTCCTTACATTCTTTTGGATTCTGTGATAGATTTCTGTCTGAATAAGAGGTAGGGGAATATGTGAATGCCAGGCGTCGGCAGTGTGAAGAAATTGAGAACACTGGCTCTGGCACCTCGTCTGGATTCAGATCCCAATCACTAGTTAACTTTACTAAGCTTAGGAATGTCCCTGTGCCTTCATTCTCTCCTGTATAAAATATTGCTGTTGATGATAATACTAGCACCAGCCTCAGAAGGTTATATATATATATATATATATATATATATATATATATGTATGTATGTATGTATGTATTTTTTGGTGAGTATTAAGTGAGATCATAGATTTAAGGGTTTAGAACAGCTCACGATACACAGTAAACCCCGAATGCCTGAATGACTATTAGTTACATGGTCGATATTCAGGCTGTATATCAAATAATTCCCACTCCCTGCCTTGGGATAAGAGTCCAGTTGAATATCATGGATCTCTGTGATTGGAAAATTTTCAGCCAAAGAGTTGGGAGAAAGTATTAGTTGCTGTCATGTCTGTCTCGTTGAAACCCCATGGACTGTAGCCCGCCAGGCTCCTCTCTCCATGGGGATTCTCCAAGCAAGAATATTGGGATGGATTGTCATTTCCTTCTCCAGGGGATCTTCCCAACCGAGGGATCAGGTCTTCTGCATTGCAGACAGATTCTTTACTGTCTGAGCCACTAGGGAAGCCCAATGAGTTGGGAGTGAAAGAATTCAGGAAAAACATTTGGTTACCAGAGTGAGACCCTGTAGAGTTCCTTTTTCCTTCTTCCAGGAAATGTTCCATTTTGTGGCAGCTTTAAGCAGTTTGAATCCTGGAATGAAGATGCAAGAGCTGAGCTCCAAATCAACTGGCAGTAGACATGTAAGTGAAAAACTGATCTTTACTATCTTAAGTTGCTGAGATTTGAGGTTTGTTTGTTACCATGGCATAAACGAGTACATCCTGACTGATGAAACTATAACTCTGATCATCCTCATATTTAAAATATAGGGACAGGGTGGGAGGTGGGAGGTGGGAGGGGGCTTCGGCATTGGGAGATTGTGTTCACCTATGGCTGATTCGTGTCAATGTATGGCAAAACAAATATAGTATTGTAATTAAAAAATAAATAAATTTAATTAAAAAAATGGAAATAAGAGTACCAAATTTAGAAAACAAATGTATGGTTATCAAGGGGCAACTGGGGGAGGGATAACTTGGGATATTGGCATTGACATATACATACTACTATATATAAAATAGATAACTAATAAGAACCTACTTAATAGTACAGGGAATTTTTAAATACTTTGTAATGACCTAAATGGGAATATAATCTAAACAAGAGTGGATATATGTGTATATATAACTAGCTCACTTTGCTGTATAGAAGAAACTGACAAAACATTGTAAATCAACTATATTCCAATAAGAAAAATAATTTAAAAAAATAAAATAAAATAAAATAAAATATAGGGACAGAACCAAATTTTATCATAAATGTGTTAATATACAAGTCTACTTAATTAGTTTTTGAAAAATGGCTTTATTGAGATGTAATTCACATATCATATTATTCATCCATTTAAAGTGTATGTTTCAGTGGTTCTTAGGATATTCACAGTTGTATGTAATCAACACCACAGTCAGTTTTAGAATGTTTTCATCACCTCACCAAGAAATCCTGTACCCTTTAGCTATCACTCTCTAATGCCACCCCCTCCCCACTTCGGTTGCTATAAGAAATCATTACTTTCTATAGAATTCCATATTCTAGACATTTTATATGGATACAGTCATGAAGTATGCAGCCTTTCATGACTGACGTCTATCATTTAGTATGGTATTTCCAAGATTTTTTCCTGTAGCATGTATGAACACTTGATTACTTTTTATGGTGGAATAGTATTATATCATATGAAGGCACCACATTTTACTTATCTGTTGGTTCACTGATGGGCATTTTTGTTGTTTCTACAGTTTGGCTATTATGAGTAATACTGGTATAAACCTTTATGTACGAGTGTTTGTGAGGGCGTATGTTTTCATTTCTCTTGAGTCTATACCTCAGAGGGGAATTGCTGGGTCAAAAGATAATTCTGTTTCATCATTTGGGGAACAGCCAAACAATTTTCCAAAGTGTCTGCACCATTTTACAGTTGTGGAATCATACAGTATGTGTCCTCTTGTGACAGGCTACTTTCATATATTATAATGTCTTCCAGCTTCATCCATGTTGTAGCACGTTTCCAGTTTCCGTCCTTTTTGAGACTAAATAATATTCCATTGCATGGATATATCATATTCTGGTTATTTGTTCATCTGTTGATGGACACTTGGGTTGATTCCAACTTTTGGCTTTGTGAATAATATTACTATGGACTGTAAGTGTATACCAGTAACTGTTCATATCTCTGTTTTCAGTTCTTTTGGTTATATACCCAGAAGTGAAATTGCTGAGTCATATAATAATTCTATTAATATGTTGAATTTTTTGAGGAAACTTTATACAATTTTCCAAGGTTGCTGCATCATTTTGCATTACTATCAATAATGCACAAGGGCTCCAATTTCTTCACATCCTCACCAAGATGTGTTATTTTCTATTTCTGTTTGTTTTTATAGCAGTCATCCTAATGGGTGTGAAGAAGTATCTCATTGATTTTCATTTTCTTAATGATTAGAGAAGTTAAGCGTCTTTTCATGTGCCAATTGTCCATTTGTGTATTTTCTTTAAATAAATATCTATTCAAGTCCTTTGCTTATTTTTAAATCAGGTTGTTTGGTTTTTGTTGTAGAAGTTTTTATGTATTTGGGCTATTAATCCTTTGTCAGAAATACTATTTGCCAATAGTTTTCTCCCATTTATGAGTTGTTTTTCATTCTGTTGATAGTCTTTCAATGCACAAAATTTCTATTTTTTGATGAGGTCGTGTTTAGTCTTCTTTTCTTTGTTGGCTGTGCTTTGGTGTTATATCCAAGAAAGTAACTGAGTCTTGTGAAATTTTCCCTCATATTTTCTTGACTTTATAGTTTTCATTCTTAAATTTACATCTTTGATGCATGTTTATTAATTTTTATGTGTGATGTAAGGTAACAGTTTTACTTTTTCACATGTGAGTTTTTTAAACATCATTCATTGAAAAGATTATGTACTTTCTTTCACTCAGCATAGCTATTTGGTATTTGTCCATGGGAAATGTACTGCATTTATTAATATTTCATTTCTTACTATTGCTAAGTTATATTCCATTGCATGGATATGTAACAATTTGTTTATTCATTCTTCTACTGGTGGGCCTGGAATGTTTCCGGTTTGGGGCTATTACAGAAAAAGCTCCTGTGAACACAGGTGAGTGAATATATGCTTTAATATCTGCTGGGTAAATACTTAGGAGTAGAATGGCTGGATCATCTAGTAGGTGTATGTTTAACTTTTCAAGATACTGCCAAACCATTTTCCACGATTGCTTAATTTTACATACCAGCAATGCGTGAGAATTCCAATTGTCTTATAACCACTCGCAATGGTAAGACCTTTTAAGTCATTCCTAAAGGTATATATATCACCATGGCTTTAACTTGCCTTTCACTAATGAATAACAGTGTCCTTATTTGTAATAATTTAATGTGCTTATTTGTCATTTGTATGTTTTCTTCTCTGAAATGTATGTTCAGAATTTTGCCTACATTTTTTAATAATTTTCATGTTATTTATGTATTATGTATTATTTATATATTTTAGATGCAAATCTTGTATTAGATATGTGCTTTGCAGATATTTTCTCTCAGTCTGTGACTTTGTCCATTCATTCCCTAAAGAATGTCTTTTGAAAACACCTTAATTCTAATGAGGTCCACTTGACCAATTTGTCTTTTGTAAATCAGGGTTTTGATGTTATGTCTAAGAAATGTTTGCCTTCCCAAAGGAAGCAAAGATTTTCTTCTAGAAATTTTAGTTTTAGCATTAAGTTCTTTCAGTTAGTATTTGAATATGGTAGAAGAAAAGGAATATTTCATCCAGATGTCCTAGTGTTTTAGTTTTATTTGTTGAAAAACTCTTCTTCCACTTCTGAATTTGCCTTGTATCTATGTCAAAAATCATTGTCATTATATGCACGGGCATATTTCTGAAATCTCTATTCTGTGCCATTGATCTATTTGTCTAACTTGATGCTGATATTACAATGTCTCAATTACTGTAACTTTTTTTTTAAGGTACTATGGTGTGAGTATATGAAATATCTCACTTTTTTAATTTTTAATTTTTTATTTTTTTAATACTTTATTCTACGTTACAATACTGTATTTGTTTTGCCATACATTGACATGAATCAGCCACAGGTGTCCACAATCTCCCAATGCCAAAGCCACCTCCCACCTCCCACCCCACATTCTCTCCCTGAATCATCCCGTGCACCAGCCCCATGCGTCCTGCATCCTGTATTGAACATAGACTGGTGCTTCATTCTTACAAGATAGTATACATGTTTCAGTGCCGTTCTCCCAAATCATCCCACCCTCTCCCTCAGAGTCCAAAAGTCCGTTCTATACCTCTGAGTCTCTTTTGTTGTCTCACATAGAGGGTCTTCATTACTATCCTTCTAAATTCCATATATATGTGTCAGTATACTGTACTGGTGTTTTTCTTTCTGGCTTACTTCACTCTGTATAATCGGCTCCAATTTCATCCATCTCATTAGAACTGAGTCGAATTTATTCTTTTAAGGGCTGAGTAGTACTCCATTGTGTATATGTACCACAGCTTTCTTATCCATTCATCTGCTGATGGACATCTAGGTTGTTTCCATGTCCTGGCTATTATAAACAGTGCTGCAATGAACATTGGGGTACATGTGTCTCTTTCAATTCTGGTTTCCTCGGTGTGTATGCCCAGCAGTGGGATTGCTGGATTTAATAAGTTTAAATCAGATAGTGTGTTTCCCAACTTTGTTCTTTTTCAAAGTTGTTTTGGCTATTTTAGGTCCTTTGCATTTCCATACACATTTTCAAATAATTTTACCAATTTCAAAAAGGCCTGTTGGGATTTTGACTAGGATTTTCAATTATCAAAAGAGTGGTATTAAAATATTCCATTGTAGTTGTGGATCTGTCTGGTTTTCCTTGCAGTTCTACAGTTCTTGCTTCAATTGCTTTGAAGCTCTGTTATTAGGCGCATAAATATTTTGGATTATTTTGCCTGCTTGATAAATTGACCCCTTTATCATCATGAAGTGACCTTTATCCCTGGAAATATTCTTTGCTCTGAAATCGAATTTGTCTGATATTAGTACAGCCCCCTTGGCTTCCCTTTGAATAATGTTAGCATGGTGTATCTTTTTACCATCTTTTAATTTTAATGTATGTGTGTTTATATATTTGAAGTGTATTTCTTCTGAGTTGGTTCTTACTTTTTACCAATTTGACAATCTCTGCATTTTAAGTGGATATTAAAGGCATTTTAACATTTGATGTGATTAAAGTTTAATTTGTTCATCTTACTGTTTATTTTCTTTATGAAATATGAGGGGTTTGTTTCCTTTCTCACATTTTCTTCCTTCTTTTGATCAAATATTTAGTTTTTAAATTGTGCCTTGCTTCTTTTATCAGCTTGTTACCTTGAAATTTAACTTCAAGTGATGGTGCTACATTTCACATATTAGAAAGTTCATAATTATATACCTCAATTTCTTTCCTCTTTGCCTTTCGGTTATTATTATCATATATTTTTCTTTTACAAACATTATAAACCTCACACCCATTGTGACTATTTTTGTTTAAACACTTAATTATCTTCTAAAGAGGTTTAAATAATAAGAAAATACCTTGTATATTTACCCATGTAGTTAGCATTTCCAGCTAACTCTTTATTCCTTTTGTTCATCCATATATCCACTGGGTATCATTTTCCTTCTGCCTAATGGACTTCTTTTAACATTACTTGTAATGCAAGACTGCTGCTGCTGCTGCTGCTGCTGCTAAGTCGCTTCAGTCTTGTCCAGCTAATGGTAGGGAATTATTTCAGCTTTGTATGCCTGAAAAGGCTCCATTGTACTTTCATTTTAAAAGATATTTTTACTGAATATAGTTATATATTTTGGGTTGATAGGTTTTTTTTCCCCTTTCTCTCAGTACTGTATAGATGTTACTCTATTGTTTTTCAAATGTATTATTTTCAATGTGAAATATGTTATTTCCTTATTTTATTCGTAGATGTAATACAGCTTTGTTGTCTGGCTGCTCTTCTAATTTTTCCTTCTAATTCCTACTTTTAAGCAACTTGAATATGATGTGCCTTGGTGTTCTCCATGTTCCTTGCATTGGGAGTTTGTTGAGTTTCTTAGATCCATGGTTTCATTATTTTTAACAAATTTGGAAACTTTTAGCCATTCATATATTTTTTCTATCACTCTTCTCTTTTTGTGGACTCCAATTACATGTATCTTAGGCTGCTTAAATTTGTCTCACAGCTTAATAATATTCTATTCATTTTTTAAAAATCATGTTTCTTTGTGCATTTCATTTTAGATACTTTTGTATTGCTGGATCTTCAAGCACACTTACATTTTCCCTAGCATGGCGAAGTATTCACTAATACCACTCAGTGTATTTTTCCTCTCAGATATTATAGTCTTCACATCTAGAAGTTAGATTTGAGTTTTTGAATCTTCCATGTATTACCTAACTTTTCAAATGTAAGGAATAGAGTTGTACTGTTTTTATATTTTTGTCTGCTAATCCCAATATCTATGTCAGTTCTGGTTCAATTTTGGTCAGTTGATTTTTCACCTCATTATTATCTTATTTTTAACATCTTTGCATTCCTGGTAATTTTTTAAAATGTCAGGCATTGTTAATTTTACCTTGTGGAATATTGGCTATTTATATTTCTATAAATATTATTAAGCTTTCTTTTTATATACAGTTTAGTTGTTTGGAAAGCATTACCTTTTTTTTTCCATTTTCCTTTCTTTAAGACTTTTAAGCAGAACCAGACCAGTGTTTAATCAGGGCTAATTTTACCCACTACTAAACAGGCAAGACTCCTTTGGTTACTATACCCAGTGCCCTGTGAATTTTGAGTTTTTCAATGTGGCTGGAAAGACTAGGCTATTATTGGCCCTGCCTGGATTCAATGCACTGTAAAGGTGCTATACCCCTTTCAGGTGGCCTTTGTGGGGTTTCTGGCAGTTTCCTCACACATGCTATAAATTAGTCCTCTACTGAATATTTGAGAGAGAGTCCCTCCGGTTCTCTGATTACCTTTTGTGTGTAGACCCTCCTTGTTGATACTCTGCCAACTCTAACAGCTCTAGTCTCTCCAGACTCTCAGTTCTGTCTCTTCACCTGGGGAGTCCACCAGGTTCTGCATCAGTTCTTCCTTGTAATGTGGCCTGGAAACTCTCAAGTCAGTTTGCTGGGTCAATTATAAAGCTCACTTTATTTTTTTTATATCTTTCTGTAATTACTTTCCTTCATTGCTTGATGTCTGATGTCTTGAAAAACATTGGTTCATATATATTTGGTTTTTCCATTATTCCAGGTGAGATGTCCCAGCTACTTCACATCAGTTGGATACAGAAGTCTCTCTCTTAATCCATTTTTGATTAACTAAAACATTCACTGATTTCTTGTGGCAGACCATAGGAACATTTGTGCACTCTTCATGAGCAGAAAGATTTGCCAAAAGCTGTCCACATAAATTTGCCTTAACGTACAAAATGGCAATGTAACCTGTCACTGACTGAGACACCCACATGTTTTTAATATTTGATTTTGCATTGAAAAAGAAATAGATAATCAAAAACATAATAAACACAAAGTCTTCCTGTTTATCCTCTGTAGTATTTTGTCATCCTGGGATGGTTTAAATATTCTGTCCCTCCATGCATGCCCAATCTCCTGATCCATGCCTGTAGATCTCCTACAGGCCACCACCCTTGAAATTTTACAAGCAAGTTTGTTGACAGAAAATCACTACCCTTCGCTACCCAGATGGTAATATTCATTTGAGGCCACCGAATACCAGGACTTCCTCCAATTTATCACAATTAAACACCTGTGCTAAATAAGTTGCATAGTTCCACTGTGGATTTAAAGCCACGAAATTGTAACCGTCAAAATCTTTTTTTCATTTAATGGGATAAATAGTGTGAGGGCCCTCCAGATGTTGTTTAAAGATAATGCATGATGTTTTGAGCAGGAGTTCCTCTAGAGGCTTTTCAGACTTTGGTTAATCCTTCTCTTCCATTCTCTGTGTTGACTCTTTGATGGGATGACTCTATGCTTAAATGTCGAGATTCTGCCTCCCTACTTATCACATTCTTATTTTTATTTTGTGGCAAACCTCCCTTATATTGCTCCAGGAAAGGCATACAAATTACTTATGATATTAAATGAAGATTAAGAACATGGGTTTGGGTATCTGACAGGGCCAGATTGAAGTTCCAGCCATTTCCCTTACCAGCTGTGTGACCCTGGGTCTGTTACTAAAGGTTTATGGCCCACAGTTTCCATCCACTCCCCTTTTAAAAAGAAATAGTACAAGAAATTTTGTATAGATAAGATAATGAATGTGAAAAGGGTTGAGTACAATACCTTCCAACAGGAAATGCTCAGTAAAGGTGACCTTTTGATACTCAATAAGTTGGTAGTGATGGTAAGTCTTGCATCATTGTCATAACCCTTTGTAATAATTCTTGGTGCAAAGGTTACTTTCAGAGTCTGATGGGCTATCCATTGTTAAATACCTGATATATTACCTCACTATTCTCAGCCAGATGTCTCAAATTGATGGTCCACAGGAAAGCAGCATGAAGTTTTTAAACATTAAAAACAAAATGAAGAAAAAAGTGATTTCCTATTAAATCCAGAGTTCAGTTAAAAAGTCAGACACTTGTCTTAAATGTCTACACCTTAAATGTCTTTTAGGTGTAGACTCAGGATTCCATGTGTTTTAATAAGAGGCAGCTATGAACTAGCTATCATGTTGAGTAGCGCAATGCTTGCCAATTTGCCGGGACCCATCTATCTCATTTGCCTTCCCCACACCTAATTGAGAGTCACCCTCACCCAGCACAGGAACTATTAATTATCCTTACTGTCCCCTGCTTTATCTGTGACCCTGCATGAGGCTGCTTACTCTCCCTAAATGAGATGCACTAAAGTTTACAAGGTATTTAGAATAGAGACTAATATAAAGAGCAGCATTTCTGCAAATGGCCTTTGTCCTGAAACATAATAAAATGATTTGGGGAGCAGTTCTGGACATTCTGCCTTTTGGTGTTTGAGCTGAGACTGCAAGTTGTCACCAAACATGAATTCTGCTTTGCTTCTCTAGCATAACACTAGTATGAGCTGGATTCATTGCTGAACAAAATAAAAATTCCAAGTATCCCTCTCAGTTTGGCATGATAATGTGAATAAATGAAAGATATATATGTAGCTCTTGATTAACATCATTAAAGAAAGAGGCATGCCCCTCTCCTGCCCTTTCTTGTACTCTTAGGGCCAAACTGTAGGTATGGTGACTGAAGTTGGAGTAGCCATTTTGTAATGAGGTAGAAGGCAAGAGTTGAGAATGATGAAACAACAAATTAAAAGGCACCTGGATTCCTGGTACTCTTTGTGCCAACTTACCTGTCCTGGACTACCTACATTTTTAGTAGAGAAGCATATATTTCAGTAATGTTTATGCCACCATTATTTGGGAATTTCTGACACTTAAAAATGAACTTAATCTAAATTGATACTATTATATATATATATTTTTACTTTTATATATTGATATGACACATTTAATATCAGCTATTATGTTGATAATAAGTTTTCTATATAATTTATAGAAATTAGCATAGGCATCTCAGAAATTCACATTAATTAATTATCTGCATTAATTATGTCTTCCATGTGACTTTTCTTCATTGAAACAGTTCACACACTTTAAAAAATTATTTATCATCTCTTCTCACTATTCTACTTTATGTATTTTAAATTCTGTTGTACTTTAGTATTGTGTATGTATTGTATTTTTGTAACAGATCTGTTGAGATATAATCCACATATCATAGAATTTACTCACTTAACATGTATAATTCAGTTTTTAATATGTTCACAAGCTTGTGCAACCATCACCAGTTTCAATAGTACTGTCATTTCCACTTGCTTTCCATTGGCTCAAGCAAGTCACATAACCTTGAGTCGGAAAGCCTCCTATAGAGAGGCATCTCATACTGGAAGGCAAATGCTCTGAAGAAGAATGCAATCTAACACACATATTATCCCCACTAGGTAGATATTAAGGGTCATAGTGATCAGAGTATATGTGGTAGAGGAGTTGAGACTTGAGTAGGTGTTGGATTGAGCTGGATATGCTGATAGAAGGAAATGGCATTTAAGAAAAAAAATTTCCTTGTGAGTTGAAGTACAATCAAGAAAATAAACAAATAAGAAAAGTATTGAAGAAATACTTTTGAATAAAAGATAAGAAAAGTATTCTTACAAGAGAGGAATTTTTTTTTTTTAATTGAGAGTGGTAAGTTAAGATGTAAGGTAAGGCCAGCTGTAACAGAGAGTCTTGACTGAAAAGTTGCAGTTGATTTAAAAACCAACTATAAAAAGTGATTAAAATATGAAAATAGCTTTCTTGCATAATAGGTTCTATTTTATGTATTTTACATGCTATATCTCCTTTAATCTTGACAATAACCAGATGCAATAGGTCCGGATAGTCTCTTTACTTACCAGATGAGCTAACTGAAACTTAGAGAGGCAAATGTCATTCAGTATGAAAGTTCCTATTGCTTCCAGTCAAGAATCATAAATCATACTGAATAGAAAAAGTCTAAAACAATATATACTAAAATTTTAACAGTGAAACTACGTGTTGGGTAAAGTTTCAGGGAAATTTCCATTTATTTGTATCTTCTTTAATTTTTTTTTTTAGCAATTTTTCCCTTAGTTTCCAGTATACAAATCTTGCACCTCTTTGGTTAAATTTATTCTCAAGTATTTTATTCTTTCTGATGCTATTGTAATGGATTTTCTTAACAACATTTTCTGTATATTGTCACCATGCTTATTTAACTTATATGCGGAGTACATCATGAGAAATGCTGGGCTGGATGAAGCACAAGCTGGAATCAAGATTGCTCAGACATGCAGATGATACCACCCTTATGACAGAAAATGGATAAGAACCAAAGAGCCTCTTGATGAAAGTGAAAGAGAGAATGAAAAAGTTGGCTTAAAGCTCAACATTCAGAAAACTAACATCATGGCATCTGGTCCCATCACTTCATGGCAAATAGATGGGGGGCTCTAAAATCACTGCAGATAGTGACTGCAACCATGAAATTAAAAGATTCTTACTCCTTGAAAGAAAACTTATGACCAACCTAGACAGCATATTAAAAGCAGAGACATTACTTTGTCAACAAAGGTCTGTTTAATCAAGGCTATGGTTTTTCCAGTAGTCGTGTATGGATGTGAGAGTTGGACTGTGAAGAAAGCTGAGTGCCAAAGAATTGAGGCTTTTGAACTGTGGTGTTGGAGAAGACTACCAGTCCATCCTAAAGGAAATCAATCCTGAATATTCATTGGAAGGACTGACGTTGAAGCTGAAACTCCAATACTTTGGCTACCTGACGCGAAGAGCTGACTCATTTGAAAAGACTGTGATGCTGGGAAAGATTGAAGGCGGGAGGAGAAGGGGACCACAGATGATGACATGGTTGGATGGCATCACGGACTCAATGGACCTGAGTTTGCATAAACCTCAGGAGTTGGTGATGGACAGGGAGGCCTGGAGTGCTGCAGTCCATGGGGTTGCAAAGAGTCAGACACAACTGAGTGACTGAACTGAACTGAACTGAACTTCATTTTCAGATTATTCATTGCTAGTGTGTAGAGATACAAGAGGTATTTACATATTGATCTTGCAGCCTTGAACTTTGCTGAATTTATTATCTCTAATAGGCGTATGTGTGTGTGTCTATGTGTGTGTGTGTGTAAATTCTTTAGGATTTTCTCTACATAGAATCATGTAACTTGTGAAAAAAGATGGTTTAACTTCTTTCCCTGGTGGCTCAACTGGTAAAAATCCACCTGCAATGCGGGAAACCTAGGTTCTATCCCTGGGTTGGGAAGCTTCCCTGGAGAAGGGAAAGGCTACCCACTCAAGTATTCTGGCCTGGAGAATTCCATGGACTGTATAGTTCATAAGGTCGCCAAGAGTCAGACACAAGTGAGCAACTTTCACTTTTAAATGTGAATGCCTTTTGTCTTAGGCAATTTTACTGCCTAATTGTTCTGGCTGGAACTTCCACTGGAGAGTTAAATGCCAGCAGTGAAGTGGGCTTCCCTCTCTGGTCCTTTTCTTAGGGGAAAAGCTTTCAGGCTTTCACTATTGAAACAGTATTACTTTTAAACATAGAAAACCACATGATTATTTCAGGCAACTAATAAAAAGTAGAATGAAAGCTATTTGAGAAGCTCTTTAATGTATAAAGCTCCCATTGACCTCTTAGTTTTATGCAGGAGAAAATGACAGATTAGTATTGAAAGGAAGCTGGAGTCAGCCCCACAGGACTACAAAGAAATAACTAGAAACACCTTTCCTCTTGGAATAAAAAAGAGTCCACCGTCAGTGGGATAGAATGAGAACATTGAAGACTTGAAATTAGGTACTCCCTAAAAGATATAATAAGGAGAGAGCTGTCTTCAGAAAGAGAACTAGATATTTCAGACTGCAAGGCCAAGATCAAGATAAAGGAATAGTAGTTACTAGTTGCCACTCACTATACTTAAAGAATTATGAAAACTAACATGACTGAAGAAACAGCAACTTAGAAGAAACTGCTAGAGTTGAAGGCTCAAGGTTTCTGAGAAAGAAGCACAATCAGGGGAAAAGAGCAAGAAGTAGGCCAGTCTCATCTATGTTAGCAATGGCCAGTAGCTCATGACACTGGAATTATGGCTTCCATTTAATACATTCTTAAGAGATATCAGTCACTGGGCAAAGATTTCTATTAATTCTTATAACAGCCATAACAGCTATGTGAGAGATACAGTTTTGGTTTCATTATATAGAAAGGGAAATTGAGATTCAGAAAAGTGAAAGTGAAAGTTGCTCAGTTGTGTCTGACTCTTTGTGACCCCATGGACTATACAGCCCATGGAATTCTCCAGGCCAGAAAACTGGAGTGGGTAGCCTTTCCCTCTCCAGGGGAGCTTCCCAACCCAGGGATCAAACCCAGGTCTCCTGCATTGTAGGTGGATTCTCTATCAGCTGAGTCACCAGGGACAGATTCAAAAATTTCTGTCCTTTTTTCTAGCTACACAGTGAGTAGATATTAGAAATAGGATTGGGATCTAGAGTTTTTGTTAAATGTTGTAATTTTCATAGATGATACAAA
The DNA here is from genome assembly GCA_917880005.1 of Nanger dama. Taxonomy (NCBI): domain Eukaryota; kingdom Metazoa; phylum Chordata; class Mammalia; order Artiodactyla; family Bovidae; genus Nanger; species Nanger dama. The sequence goes on along the minus strand of CAKJTW010000016.1, from coordinate 33,079,204 downwards.
GAATTTTCTAGTATAGGTACCTATATTCATACTATATGGTCAGTTTAGATGAGGTGATGCTACAGTAACAAAGAGGCCCCAAGCTTCAGTGATTTAAAACAATATTCCATATCCTCTTCACTATGCAACACAGAATAACGGATTATGTATCTTCTATGCCAAAATTTCAATAGTCCGTGATTCTACCATTTCTCCATTTCCCTCTTGCTATCCCTTTAATTTTTTACAAATTAATGTGTCTGTGTGAGCAGTATGAACAGTTTTTGATCATGAAAGAATATAACGTGAAAACCAGCATCTCCATTTTAGACTGACATTTTGAATAATGAAAGTTGTATGTGAGGGCATTTTAAGCTCCTTAAAGAAAAAAATTGTATCAAATTCAAGATATAGCAATAACAGTGGTTCCTGTCATTTTGAATTGTTTAGTTTCAATATAAAGCATCCAAATCAAAACTAAAAATAAGTCTTGACTACATAAAATTTTTCAGGAGAGTTTTTATTAAAGTTTTTTATTAAAGGGCAGAAGTTCAGCTTAATCTTAAGCAGAATGAAGGATTACAATCCATTAAAGTGTCTGAAAAGATATTGAATTTGGTCTTGACACATGGGCAAAGTAGATTTTAACTTTGTGTGTGTGTATGTAAGAGGCCACTGAAAAAAAGAGAATTAAAATTGTCACACTGTGTGTGTAATGACCCACCATATTCATGAAGTTATTGCAGTAATAAATTTGTAGTTTTCACTGATGCCAGGACTAGTAATGTGCAATGCATTTGACAAATAAATTTGCATACAGAAAATATCATTGACCTTTGAATCTCAAAAGACAAAGATTTATAAGAACCATCATCCCCAAATAAACTATTTGATTTATGTTCTTGTGTTTTCTTGTAGCAGCAACAGAAATGCAACAAGCTGCCGTTCCACAATGAGAATAAAAGAGGAGAAATACCTTCCCAAGTGTGAGATATACCAATTTGCATTGAAAATTGATAGTTCTATAATCTGATTTCTCCTGATTATTATTTTAAAGCATTTATTTTTGTTCTATAATTGAAGGCATTAAAATAGCATATGATCATGGTGAAATGGTTCTTTAAAATAGTAGAATTTCAGGAACATAGATTTGTTTTATTTTAATCATAAATTCAACTGGGATGTGAGGGCTGCTTCCTGTTGTGCTACCCTGCTGCCTTCAATGTGATACATTTAGAAAGAAAAATCTGTATTTGCTTTCTTTTCTAGCTGGCCACAACTCACCCCTTTGCAATCTGTCATCTTAGTTCACCTTAAAATTATATAATTGCATTTATTTATTCATTTCTTGTTTTTTGTTCATTCATTGATTCAGCTCAATTCAGTCGCTCAGTCGTGTCTGACTCTTTGCGACCCCATGAATCGCAGCACGCCAGGCCTCCCTGTCCATCACCAACTCTCAGAGTTCACTCAGACTCACATTCATCAAGTCAGTGATGCCATCCAGCCATCTCATCCTCTGTTGTCCCCTTCTCCTCCTGCCCCCAATCCCTCCCAGCTTCAGAGTCTTTTCCAGTGGGTCAACTCTTCGCATGAGGCGGCCAAAGTATTGGAGTTTCAGCTTTAGCATCATTCCTCCCAAAGAAATCCCAGGGTTGATCTCCTTCAGAATGGACTGGTTGGATTTCCTTGCAGTCCAAGGGACTCTCAAGAGTCTTCTCCAAACCACAGTTCAAAAGCATCAATTCTTCAGCTCTCAGCTTTCTTCACAGTCCAACTCTCACATCCATACATGGCCACAGGAAAAGCCATAGCCTTGACTAGACAGACCTTTGTTGGCAAAGTACTATTAATCATTTGCTTGTGTATATCAGGCAATGTCCTCATCCATGGGAATGTAAGGCTAAACATCACCCACGTGGTCCCTGGCCCCTTAGACTTTCTATCTGCCAGAAGGTGAGAGGCAGGAAAAATACCAACAAATAAATGCGTGAAGAGGATAAATCCAGAGAATATAAATTCTATAAAGAAAGTAAGGTAAGGTGGTGTGATAGAGTAGCTGAGTAACAATGGGTGCATACAATAAAACAGGAACTTGAAGTCTCCTTGAAAATATGATATTATGTTCAGAGGCAAATTATGAGAAAAAGTGAACTCAGAAAAGAATTATATACAAATTGCAGAGTAAAAACAAGACCCAGGGTTGGGCACAAGCTGGGCTTATTCAGGAAACTATAAAGTTCCGTCTGCACTGGCCAACTTGGCTCTCTCTGTATCCTTCTACCTCTCTCTGAAAATACAAGGAGCTGGTAAGAGTGGATAAGAGCGCAAGTTCTGGAATCTGGTGAGTTGTAATTGAATCTGTATTCTCCTACTTTCTCCTTTGCAAGCCTCTGTTTTTCACCTGTAATGCGTAGAACTGTCTTCTCAGTGTTCTTACAGGAAACAAATGACATATCCAAATAAGGTTAATTTGAGGAAGATTATTTGCAAAGGGGTAAATTACAAAGGCATGTTGTATAAGGTATACAAGAAAATAGGAGATTCCATTCCAGAACTCTTGATACATAGCAGCCAGATTATCCCCACCTCTAGACCAAAAGGGACAAAAGAGAGAGAGAAATTACAAGAACTTGAAAAGAGAGAGGGCACCACGTCCTTTGAGAGCAACAGTGACCCTAACTGAGACTGAATGGCTTCTCGTAAGATACTGAATATAGTTTTCTGTGTTTTACACTAAGACCCTATCATTTATCCATTCTATATATAATAGCTTATGTTTGCTAACCCCAACCTCGCACTCCAGCCCTCTCCCAACACCCTCCCCTTGGCAACCACCAGTCAGTTCTCTATGTCTGTGATTCTCTTTCTGCTTCACAGACAGGTTTATCTGTGTCATATCTTAGATTCCACGTATAAGTGATATCGTGTGGCATTAGTCTTTCCCTGTCTGACTTACACGACTTAGTGTGCTAATCTCCGGTTGTATCATGTTGCTGCAACTGGCATCCTTTCATTCTTTTTGTGGCTGAGTAATAGTCCGTTGCACACATGTACCACATCTTCTTTATCTATTCATCTCTCAGTGGACATCTAGATCATTTCCATGACTTGGCTGTTGTGAATACTACTACTGTAATGTGAACATTGGGGGTGTGTATCTTTTGACAATAGTTTTGTCTGAATTCTGAGGGACACCCATACTGTTTGCCACAGTGGCTGCACCAACTTACATTTCCACCATCAGTGTAGGAGGGTTCCTTTTCTTCACACCCTCTCTAGCATTTATTATTTGTAGACTTTTTGGTGATGGCCGTTTGGACTGTTTTGAGGTGATATCTCATTGTAGTTTTGATGTTCACTGTTGAGCATTTTTTATGTCCCTACTGACCATCTGTATTTCTTATTTGGAAAAATGTCTATGTAGGTCTTCTGCTCAGTTTTGAATTGGGTTTTTTGTTTTTGTTGTTGAGTTGTATGAGCTGTTTGTATATTTTGGAAATTAAGCCCTTGTCAGTCATATCATTTGCAGATATTTTCTTTCATTTTGCATTATTTTTTCTCCCAAAATATATGTCATTTTTTAATGAGAAAAATAAGAAATGCTATCAAGAAGGGAATGCATTAATGGATTCAGGAAGCAGTGCGAGAAGGTGACAGAGGAAAGAGAGTGAGAGGCTCAGGGTGTCCAGCAGGTAAAGCCTCATCTTTCCCCCTGACTTCATTGCCTTTGCTCAGGCTCCCCTCCCTGAGAGATACAGGCTCAACTTTGGACCTCAGGGACTTGCTTGGATAATGGAACATATCCAGTCTTATGTGATCCTCCAACCTTCCTGAAATCACTGAGTCACTGTTCATGCCAGCATCCCTTGAACACATGTGTATAGACAGAGCATCTTAAATTTTAAGATAGAAGAGACTACTTTTAGAAGCTTATTGAAGACTCAGACATTCTACTCCACCTCAGAAGTATGTATGGAAAGAAACGTTGATATCTGCATTTTTAAAAGCCTTTCCAGATGATCATTTTGCTGGGCGTTAGTTAACCACCTAATAACAATCACTGGACAGTTATGGTGTAAATGTACCTTTCGGGCATCAATCTCATGCTTTTTCCTCCAGTGGAAAGACAAGTGGTTACCTGCAGAGGCTCAGGGCATGCTATATGACCTAGAGGCAGAGATATGTGGGGGTGGGCAGGCTGGATTTTGATAGGTGACAAAGCTGGGAATGGCTGGCAAGTGAAACAAATGATCCTGAACTTGGTCGTGAGAGCAGAGATGGACATGGTGCTCTTGGGGAACTTGAGTATTCTGTGGGTGTCAGGTCTGGAAGCGTAGGTAAAGGCCAGATTGTCCTTTTCCTATAGGAAGTAACAGATCACTGAAGATTTTAGAACAAGAAAGTAAAAAGAGATTTTATGTGCATTCTAACAAGGCAGTGAGCATGCAGACCAATGGAGCCAGACTTAGAGCCCCAAAGACCTGGGTTTGGGCCCAGCTCTGCCTGGGCTTCCCTTGTGGCTCAGCTGGTAAAGAATCTGCTGTAATGTGGGAGACTTGGGTCTGATCCCTGAGTTGGGAAGATCCCCTGAAGAAGGGAACAGCTACCCACTCCAGTATTCTGGCCTGGAGAATCCCATGGACTGTATAGCCCATGGGATTGCAAAAGAGCAGACATGACTGAGTGACTGTTAATGATAAGTGATTAGGGGACAACTTAAAAACCTTTCACAGTTTCAGTTTCCTTTTCTCTAAAGTGAGCTTAATACAAATTTGTAGAGTCAATATAAAAGGCCTATATTTTCATATAAATTTAGTATCCAGTAAATGACGCTTAAAAGAGCTTATTGTCAGAACAGTGAAACACAGGTAAAGATGAAAAGACTGCCTTCAGGCAAAGTGAAAGAACAGAGACTGCAATCATGCCACAGTACTTTTCGTGGTCTTCCCTTTCTGTACTGATGGGATCTCCCAAAGTTAGCAAAGCTCTTAGATGAAAGTGTTCTGTGGAAGCAACCGATCACTGCACTGCGGTAGTGTTTCTCAAAGTGGGGTTTTTAAACCCTGCCGACCCTTGACCAGCAATCAACTGTCACATATGGTACATATATTTTGGGGGTGATTCCAATAAACACACTTTTCATATGAATTTCACAAATAATGAGATATAAGGTTTATTGTGTTAGTTATAGAATTCTCATTACATTTTAGGATTTTATATGTTTGACCCAGACTGATGGACAGTTCATCTCAGCTGACATGACAGTAACTGTGAAATTTGCATTTTTATTCCTATTGAATATTTATACTTATTCAAAAAATGTTCAAGTCACAAAAAAAGAGTTCATTGGGGCATAAAACTGGTGATTAAATTGGAACATAAATACTGCATCTCAGAAAGTATCACAACCATAAAGAGTGATGAGACTCTAGTACAAATCTGTAATATGAATAGGTATTGTTTTAGGAAAAATGACAATTTCATGAATAACCTAAAGATTGTATGTACTTAAACTAGCAAAATATGGAAAATTCCTTATAAAATTTTATTCAATATTGGAATAAACCCATAGTACTATTCATATTATGCTTTTTTTTTAAGTGACCTCTCTATTTTTCCTAAACAAGCTCAAAATAATACTTTCTGAAGCAAAGTTGATGACTTCTGCTGTCAGTGGTGGAAAAAAAAAAGGCCAGAACTACAGAGGCATCTTTCAAGGTTGCATTCATCTTGCCAAAACACAGGTACAAGTCACACCAGTGCCAAGAAGCTAATAACAACAGCTGCCACGTTAATGACAAATAGTGTGATCACAGGCAGAGCAGAATGAGCTATTGGCAAAATTCCTTATCAAATAACACTGATGGATGTTGCAAAATATCAATGGAATACATTGTGGAAGAGCAATTACACTCTTGTGCGTCTGCTGGTAGATATTTCACAGTAGACTTGGGTGATGCCACTGATGGAGAGAGTATGAATTAGCTGCTCTGGGCATATATGCAGTACATAAAGGAAGAAGAAGTGCTTGACATGCTTTATTCTGTTTATCCAGGATATAGGAAAAGGGAGGTCTCTGTTGTTTTACAGTTCTTTTTCAGGATCTGTGAGCCAGCCTAGAAAATGCAATGAAATCAGTCCCACTGGACTCCGACAACCCATACGTAGTAGCATGGATTGGGTTTGCTTTGCAAAGAAAAAGGATTCTCACCTTAGTGCCAACCAGAAGATACTTTATTAGCAAAGAAAATTTGGTGGTCAACAATTCTACTTTGATTCAAATTAAACAAAAAAAAAAAGTGCAAGTGGTGACATAGATTGAGAAAATGAATATAAGATTCTCCTTTTCTACCCTGAAGTATGTTGGCTTTTAAGATAAAGTTCTTCAGAAAACAAGTTTCAAATGAAAGAAAAAGAAAAAAAAAATTCAAAATTGGGAATGGAATATGCCAAGACTATACATTGTCACATTGCTTATTTAATTATATGCAGAGTACATCATATGAAATGCTAGGCTGTATGATCACAAACTGGAATCAAGATTGCTGGGAGAAATATCAACAACTTCAGATATGCAGATGATACCACTCTAATGGCAGAAAGTGAAGAAGAACTAAAGAGCCTCTTGATGAGAGTGAAAGACGAGAGTGAAAAAGCTGGCTTAAATCTCAGCATTCAAAAACAAAGATCGTGGCCTCAGGTCCCATCACTTCATGGCAAATAGACGAGGGAAAAGCGAAAGCAGTTAGATTTTCTTTTCTTGGGCTCCTTAAACACTGCAGGTGGTGAGTGCAGCCATGAAATTTAAAAGATGCTCCTTCGAAGGAAAACTCTGACAAACCTAGACAACATATAAAAAGCAGAGACATTACTTTGCAAATAAAGGTCTGTATAGTCAAAGCTATGGTTTTTCCAGTAGTCATGTACAGATGTGAGAGTCAGACCATAAAGAAGGCTGAGTGCTGTAGAACTGATACTTTTGAACTGTGGTACTCGAGAAGACTGTTGTGAGTCCCCGGGACATCAAAGAGGTCAAACCAGTCAACCCTAAAGGAAATCAATCCTGAATATTCACTGGAAGGACTGATACTAAAGCTGATGCTCCAATACTTTGGCCTCCTGATACAAAGGGCCATCTCCTTGGAAATAATCCTAAGGCTGAGAAAGATTAAAGGCAAAAGGAGATGGAGGCGAGAGAGGAAGAGGCAGTTAGATAGCATCACCAACTCAATGGACATGAATCTGAGCGCAGTCTGGGAGAGAGTGGAGAACACAGAAGCCTGACGTGCTGCGGTCCATGGGGTTTTAAAGAGTCAGACACAGCTCAGTAACTGAATGACAACAATAATGGAAACCACTCTTTTGAGAAACTACTAATAATAGTTTAGTTCTTTGATTTTACATTATTTGCTCAAATGGCATATCTCAGCAATATATTCACTATCAGGAACAGAATGACTCTATCACTTCAGAACTAGAATGTCTATATTGCTATATTTTATGTTGAAACTAAGATATTAAAGAAATTATGGTACTGACTTTCTTTTTTTTATTTTTTATTGAAGTATACTTGATTTACAATGTATTAGTTTCAGGTGTACAGCAAAGTGATTCAATTATACATATGTGTATATGTGTGTGTGTGTGTGTGTGTATACACACACACACACACATATATATATATATATTCCTTTTCAGATCCCTTTATAAGTTATTACAAAATATTGAGTATAATTCCCTGTGACATATAGTATGTCCTTGCTGGTTTTCTATTTTATATAGAGTAGTATGTATACATTCATCCCCAACTCCTAAATTATCCCTCTCCCACACTTTCCACTTCAGTAACTGTAAGTTTTGTTTTATCTATAACTCTGTCTCTATTTCATAAATAGCATTTTATCATATTTTGGATTCTGCATATAAGTGATGCCATATGTATTTATCATCTTTTTTCCCTATTCCCTTCACTTAGCAGAATTATCTCCAGGTCCACCCATGTTGCTGCAAATGGCATTATTTCATTATTTTTATGACTGAGTAATATTCCATTGTATATAAGTACCATGTCTTCTATATCCATTCCTCTGTTGATGGACATTTAGGTTGCCTCCATGTCCTGACTTCTGTAAATAGTGCTGCAATGAACATTAGGGTGCATGCATTTTTTGAATTATGGTTTTCTCTGGATATATGCCCAGGAGTGTGATTGCTGGGTCATATGATAGCTCTGCTTTTAGTTTTTAAGGAACTTGCATACTGTTCTCCATCGTGACTGTACCAGCTTACATTCCTATCAGCAGTAGAGGAGGGTTCCCTTTTCTCCACATCCTCTCCAGCATTCATTGTTTGTAGAATTTTTGATGATGGCCATTCTGACCAGTGTGCAGTGATGCCTCTTTGATTTGCATTTTTCTAACAAGTCGTGGTCTGCTGTCTATGGGATTGCACAGAGTCGGACACAACTGAGGCGACTTAGCAGCAGCAGCAGCAGCAGCAGCAACAAATAGTGCTAAAAATCTTCTCATGTGCCTCTTGGCCGTCTGTATGTCTCTTCTGAAAAAAGAATGTCTATTTTGATAGATATTCTTGACTTTTGCTAATCCATCAACCAAATAGTTAACACTGGGTATTTTAAAGGGTTGTTTGTAATTAGAAGGTGGGAGAAAGGAGGCACTCAGTATATCTCTATATGATTTGCATTTGTTAAAATGAGGATGCATTAATTTTTAACTTCAGATTTTAAGAACATAAATTTAGTTTAAAAATTATAAATTGATATTGCTTTACATCAGGAAATTTGGCAAACTATTAAAATTCAAAATAAGAATATCTTTTACTACTATAATTTTACCCATAAGACTTTATCTCATTTAAAAAAAAAAGTTTGTCTCTATGTTTATATAACTGTGTATGTCCAAACATGAGTGGATATTCACTGCAGTTTGATTTAAACCATTAAAAAGCAGAAAGAATTTAAATGTTTATAAGTATTAAAGATTTTTATTTTCAATAGGGTATATTTATACAACACAGTACCAGAAAGTTAGTAAAAAGAATGAGAATGAGATGACTACTTATGACCTAGAAAGAGATCCAAAACAGTGTTTAAGGGAAAAAGAAAGTTATAGAAAAGTATATGTAACATGAGCCAGTTTTAGCGCCTATATAAAGAAGTACAAATATGTGTGGGAAATATGTGTGGGTATGTATAAAATAACTTGAAGAATGTATGAAATACATTAAAATTTCTACTCCACTGGGGAATAGAATTGAGATAACCTGGAAGAAAATGGAAAGTGGGCTAAGAAAGAAAATTTTTTTATTTTATGTTTCTGTACATTTTTATATTAAGTTTAGATAAATCTTCATGCCATACATCATTGTATAAATTATGGAAAAATCCAGTTATCAACACTCCATCACATAATGCAGTAAGGAGAAAACTTGAACCATTAAGATAGAAGATCAACTGATACGATGGAAAAACAGTTAAGCAAACACTTTGACAAAGAGAAGCTATTGTGATAGAAAAAGGGAACCATGAAAATAAATGTGGAAGGAGAAGATGGAGAAGAAATGAGAATGATCATTCTCATAGTAATGATGATTATGCTGATCATTACAGCACCAGCAGCAGTAATCAATTACAGAAACTGGAATGCTAACAGAATATAGATATGTGACAAGGAAGTTGCATATTTACCTCTTCACTCTATTTTGCCACCGTGAACAGTGCTTCTCAAGCTTTAGAGCCATTCCAATTAACTCACTGAATTATCTCAATTATCTTGAGTGACTGTATGGAGTGATGCATATTAAAATAATAGTAACAAATGAAACATGTGTTGGGTCCGCCAAAAGGCCATTTGGGTATTTTACTAAGATGTTATGGGCAAACCTGAACGAACTTTTCGGCCAACCCAATATGTACGTATCATATACAACTTTGTCTCTTTTTGTGGGCCAAGAGACGGGGCTGGAGGGGTATGAGAACAGTAGCTGGTGCTCTGGACCTGGAGGCTTGTGAATCATGGTGCTCTGATGGTTAGAGGGAGGTGACCCAACGACCTTGCTGAAATTACTCAAGTGAGGAATGAAGGCCTTCGTGGTTAGTGGGTCCTAGGAAGGGAGGATTCTGAGGTCGCTTATTGCCAGCCGGAGTTAACAAGCCCTATTTTCTCCTTCCTCCCTCTCCTTCCTCCCACTTCCCCTGCCCCTTCTTCCCATAGTCCTCTCCCTTGCTAATCCTTTTCCCCTCCACTTCCCCTCCTCTTCTCATTCCGCCTTTCTTTTAAAATCAGAGATCTCAGATATTTATTGATCATGCTATCTGTCACTCCGGTAATACATCTCCCATTTGCATTTATACTGAGAAATAAAACTGTCTTCATGGCCAACGTCTTATGGTCGAATGTGTGTGGGAACCCCAGTAGTCCATGCTGACGGATGATCAGGTGTTTGATTTTATTTTTACTTAAAAGTCAGCGGTTAGCATAGTGATATCCGGAAGCCCAGTTCTAGGTATCATGTGGCCTGAGAAAGCCAGGGGCACGCACTGCAGATCATCATCTATCAAAATGTCCACATCTTTCCAGTTCTCAAGTTTCCAAAGCCCTGGCAGTCTCCGAAAGCAGTGTGTTGTTTCCACAGCTAGAAGGATGCTGCTCTGAACCCCTTCACGCGGTGCTTATTTGTATCTCACTGTCTGTGACACTGATGAGCTGCCCTCTCACCCTGTGGCCCTGCCGTCAATTCCTAGCAGCTTGGGAAAGTTCATTCTGTTGAGAAAGAGGCAGTGGATTTGTGAGTGCTTTCACATGAATGTTTTCACATGATATACTTTTGGATAACATTTGAATTGTAAATTTTGCCCTGTTTTCTTTACATCTGAATGAAGAAGAGATTTCTCTTTTCAATCTGGTATCCTGAGTTGATGAGATTCATTCATTCACTTGTTTACCCTGCCACCCTTACACAATCATTTATTCCTTTGTACACCTACTCACCTACCCAGTGTTTCATCATGAAACAGAATACATTTTCTTGAGCCTATTCCTGGCTGTATGTTAATCAAATCGTTTAGCTTTTCTGTGTCATTTGCAAAAGTAGAGGTTTTCATTGCACTCACTTCAACTGTTTTAAAGAATAAAGGGGGTCTTGAATGAAAAGTATCCCTAGAAGGGCTCCTGTAATATCGGTGGTGGTGGTTGGCACTTTTCTAGTATGTCGTATTTATGTATGTTTGTGAGGTATTGTGTTTTACTCATTCATCCAACAGATTTTGTTTTCCTTTTTTACAGAGAGTATATTTCTGTATTTACTTAATTATTCATTTTTGGCTGTGCTTGGTCTTCACTGCTCCACGGGCAGATGTCTAGTTGCCACGCACAGGCTGCTGATTGCAGTGGCTTCTCGTTGCAGAGCACAGACTCTGGGGCACTGACTTCCATAGTTGTGACGCATGGGCTTGGTAGTGGCAGTTCCCGAGTTGAAGAGCACAGGCTGAGTGGTAAGAAGAAAGCTACTTTGCAGAGCGATCACAACAGTGCACATAGAGGGCCTAGAATCAGACCACGTCAGGCCTTTTTGAGCCACAGAAGAAGCTGAAGGTGCTGGAGCAGAGTGAGTTTGGGAAGAATGACAAGAGATGGACTCAGGAGGAGAGGGAGGCCAAAACATACAGCCCTGAGGGCCAAACTCATGAGGCAAAATGTGCTCTAAACGCAGCAGGAGCCAAAGGAGGCTTTTTCACCAACCCCCCCACACCCCCAACCCCCGCTCAGGGTCATTCTGGATGCTGTGAGAAAGCAAGGAGCTCTCACTGAGGAGCAGGGAGTTTGGGTCTGAGGATTATCTGCTCCAGATTCTTGCTGGAGGGTTGTTAAGAACATAGTTGCTCATGTGCGAAGAATATAGGTCCCTAAGTTAAGCAGCATCAGAATCTTTGGAAAAGAACCTGGGAATCGCAAGCAGAACTCTTATGCACATTGAAATCTGAGCGTTACTGTGCACATTTCTAAAAATGATAGACAGAGGTATGTGAACAGCAACATTAAAAAAAAAAAGCATCAACAACTTAAAAACTTTTCACTGAAGTGTAATAATGCTTTTTGTTCATTTGAAGTAGTAAACTTCTTTACCATCTACCTTAAATAATCTGTTCTCTAACTGAAGCACTTATAACTTTAAGAATATGGAAGGCAGTGGAGAAGGAGATGGGAATAAATTTTTCTCACTTTATTTTCAATATTTCAAAACATATCCAACTAAAAGGTTATCTTAGAAAATAAAAACTCTTTGTATATTTATGAAAACTTGAAATATTTTGCTTTTACCTAAAATTCTACCAACTCTGTATGCTAAAGGTGATTATATAATGTGGTCCAAAATGTTATATTTACAGTTACATACTTTTTGTTCTAAAACGTTAAAAATCATGAGATACCAAAGGATAGTCATAGAGTGCTTAAGAGGACTGTCTTTAACTTTAGAAACATGGGTTTAAATTAAAACTGTTCCTCTTTCTATAGGCAACACACTCCAGTATTGTTGCCTGGAAAACCCCAAGGATAGAGGAGTCTGGCGGGCTAAAGCCAACAGAGTCACAAAGAATCAGATACAACTTAGCAACTAAACAATAGCAACTCTTTCTACACAATATTTCTTGAGACCTGTTTCTTCATCTGTAAAACTGGAATGTAAAAATCCCAATTACATACAACTTTTTGAAGATTAAATGAGCTAACCATATAAAAGTCATATAAGATATTAATGCAAAAACCATTCATATTATTGCTATTTAGTAATGGCATTTTCAGGGCTCCCCAGGTGACACAGTGGTAAAAGAATCCACCTGCCAGTGCAAGAAATGCAGAAGGCATGGGTTTGATCTCTGAGTCAGGAAGATCCCCTAAAGAAGGAAATGGCCACTCACTCCAATATTCCTGCCAGGATTAATCCCATGGACAGAGGAGCCTGGGTGGCTCCAGTCCATGGGGCCACTGAGAGCTGGACACAGCTTAGCAACTAAACAACAGTGGCATTTTGCTCACTAGGCAAAACTGTTTCAAACTGTGGAACACAACTGGGAAAAAGAGGTGAAATCCTGTATTCTTAATTGTCTGGGAAAATGGCAGGGCGGTGAGGCGGCTGGTCATACTAGCATGACATCTTGATTTAAGAGCTGAGATGGATTTCAGCCATAGCTCTTCTTTGCCAACAAAATGTTAATAACCACAGAGTCAAGATTTGTTATTGATGCTTCTTGGGGAAAACTCCACATGCAGCAAGAATGTTCGTGTCTTTGTTCAGATCGGTTCCTCAACTTTGTGTAACTAAAGACACCCTAGGAATTTAACTTTCTTGCCAAGTGTGATAGATGTTCCAGAACCAAGGAGTCAGCTGGGAGCTATGTTTGTAGTCACGTGATGACAGGAAGGTCCATTACCTTCCTCTTTGGTTACCTCTCCTTTTCATCTATGCTTGATCTGGCTCAGCTGAAGAGTTGAGATGTTACTGAGACATAAGCCCTTGGAAGAATTGCATGGCGTTTCAGCCGAGCTCTTTTGATTGCCTGCAAAAGTATTTTTCTTGGATATATATTCTGAGCCTGTTGAGAGATTGACCATATTCAAAGTGGTTACAGTGACACACAGGTGGACTTTAGAAAGGTTTTCTCAGGACTTTGGAGAAGTCTATGTAATTATTAAAGAGATGGTAAGGAGTTTTCCAAAGTCTATCTCAGTATAAGACACAGAGTTATAGAACATAGGTCTCCCAGCTTCAGTGTTCCAGCAGTTCAAAATATGTCACTTAATTTTGAGTCACTGAAGGCCATAAAGCATTGAGGTGTGTTTGAGGAGGGCTTGTGTCTTGTATCAGGATTCAAGAAGCTACACTTCTAAGAATGTTCTGAGCTAATGCTTTCACTTTTTATGAATCACCGTGACATAAGTGAGTAATTCATTCATAATACTGAAAGTGTAACCACAGAGGCTTCTTCCCCAGTGTGTCTTGGAAAAGCTATTGAAGATACTAAAATGAGCGTTAACGGAAGAACATCACCAGGGAAGGGTTGGAGGGAATGATCGTCAGACCATATCTTGAGGTTGTCTGTCAGCTTTTACAAAGTGGGATCCTGTGCAAATTCAAGTGTGGTGCTAGAAAGCTCACACATCTGACGCCAGTTAAAATGCTTCCAAGGTATGTTTGCAGGGAACTATGTATATGGCTGGAGAGCATCTTGTCATTTTTCTTTAGGTTATGAGTAAGAAATAGGAAGTCAAAATCCCCTGCTTTGGCAGTCTTTGCTGAGAATATAGCATTCCTCAATAGAATTCACCAAAAATGCCTTTAAATGAGACACAGACAGCTACCGATGCAGGAATTTTCCAGCCCAGTGGTACAGTGGGTTATGAACTTCAGGTGACACTTTGAGCTGACTGAAGGCTACTAAATAATTCACATAATAGCCAACAGTATGCCTGTGCTTCCAGTTACGATGCTGCTGCTGCTGCTGCTAAGTCACTTCAGTCGTGTCCGACTCTGTGTGACCCCATAGACGGCAGCCCACCAGGCTCCCCCATCCCTGGGATTCTCCAGGCAGAAACACTGGAGTGGGTGCCATTTCCTTCTCCAGTGCATGAAAGTGAAAAGTGAAAGGGAGGTCGCTCAGTCGTGTCTGACTCCTAGCAACCCCATGGACTGCAGCCCACCAGGCTCCTCGGTATTGAGCTCTTCATACTACAATTCTGTGAGATAGATTTTTAATAATTACCATCCCATTTTACAGATGACAAAGCTGAGGCTTCAGTAAGCAGGATACTTTACTCAACTCACCCAGTAAGTAGAGGTGAGTATCTGGATTTGAACACGTGTCTGCCTGATCAGTGTGCTTGTTCGCTGCAGGAGAGCACAAAAATGAAGATGCCAAGAAGGCAGTCAGGACAGACCGTCTTTGTTTTGCTCCCACCCTAATGGGCAGAAGGGATTGTATGGGAATCATGAACAAACCCAGACTTAGCTCCATCATTGCAAACTCACATAAGCTTCTAAACCTCTGTTTTATCGTTTATGAACTGAACTTGCTGGGTTTTCCATGATAATGAAATTAGTTACCATGTGTGGAAATGATCTGAGATCATGAGAAGGCACTACAAAAAGTGAGGGCCTCTGGCTGGAGAAGACGGTAGAGGTGGGAACCGTGTCTTCAGGGTGCTAGCTGCATTTAACACAGTGTAAAGAAGCGATGGCTTTAAGGTAATAGAGCATTGAGAGGTTTCCTGTGCTACATACTAGGTCCTTGTTAATTATCTATTTCATGTATATCACTCTGTACATGTCAATCTTAATTTCTCTGCCCCACCTATCACCTTTGGTAACCATAAGGTTGTTACCTATGTCTTCGAGTTTGTTTCTGTTTTGTAAATGAGTTCATTTGAATCCACTTGATTTTTAAACTCTACCCATAAGTGATATGGTAGGCAATTTGTCCTTCTCTGTCTGACTTCCTTCACTTAGTATGATCATCTCCACATCCCTCCATATTGCTGGAAAAGGCATTATTTCCCTGAGACATACTTCAATAAGGGATGTATATGATATTTTCCCTGCTGTTTGACCTACTTAACTCAGTACGACACTCTCTGGGTCCATCCATGTTGCTCCAGATGGCATCATTTCATTCTTTTAATGGCTGAGTAATACTCCATAGTGCATATATGTGCACCATATCTACTTTATCCGTCACTCTGATGGTGGACTTTTCGGTTGCTTCTATTAATATGGCTTGGCTAATGCAAACAGTGATGCAGTGAAGGTTGGGGTGCATGTATCATTTTGAACTATGTTTTTTCCCCATGAAGAAGCCCAGGAGTGAGACGGCCAGATCATGTGGTAGCTCTATTTTAGTTTTTTTTTAGGAACCTCCATACCGTTCTCCATCGAAGCTGTAACCAATTTACATTCTCTAAAACAGCATCAGAGAGTTCGCTTTTCTCCATGCCCTTTTCCGTTTACTGTTTTTAGTCTTTCTGGTGATGGTTTTTGTACCTGGTGTGAGGTAGTTTTGATTTGTAGGTAGTTTTGAATTGCTGTTTTGATTTCAGGTCTCTAATAATTGGCCATGGGGAGAATCTTTTCATATACTTTATTTTTTTTTAAGTGCATTAAATTGACCCCTAGAGATTGACTTCTTGAAGGTCTGCCTTGTATTGAATTGTTTTTCGACTACTTACCCCCAGAACATTTCTTGAGGCCAGGTGTTCTTTACGGCCCGCAGGAATATGAAGTACCCAGAAGCCCGGGGTTTCCAGTTGTTGTTCTGGGAAGTGTCCACAAGGCGGCAGCACTTCTCCATGCTCCTTTTGGATTCCAAGAGCCCTAGAGAAAGCCGCGTTACTGGCTTGCAGATTAGAGTGTAATGTGCCAGGGTTTTGTCTCATTACTTTTTTCCCCTTTACCCTGCACCTCCCAGGCAAACCTTAAACCCTGGCAAAACTGCAGTGCTGAGGATGCTGTCCTACTTAGGAACAGCAACTCCGAAGAAGGAGGGTGCTGGTGGGAACCCCACCCCGCTGGGAGGCTTGGTGCCCAAGTGATTTTTCAGAGCTCTTCCAGACCAGAGGGTCCACCATCCTTTAAGTGCTAGACTTGCCTGAACTGTAGGAGGGCCCACCTGGATCTGGAGACTGGGGTCTCATCCACAGGGGCCCAGGCACTGCATGTCCAAGGGTGGGGCTCCTTTGCTGATACATCCTCCCCAGCTGTCTCTGCCTCAGTCCAGCCGTGGGACCCCAGAGCAGCTCAGGCTCCAGGGATGTGACTCCAGCCCCGGTGACCAAGCCCTGAGGGGAGTGTAGTAGCTATTTCTTTGTTTATCTTTCTTCTTTCTTTCTCTCGCTTTCTTTGTTTTGTTTAACTTTTATTTTAGATTGGACTATGATTTCCCTGGTGGCTCAGATGGTTAAGTGTCTGTCTACAGTGTGGGAGACCCGAGTTCGATCCCTGGGTCGGGAAGATCCCCTGGAGCAGGAAATGGCAATCCACTCCAGTACTATTGCCTGGAAAATCCCATGGACAGAGGAGCCTGGTAGGCTACACCCCATGGGGTCCCAAAGAGTGGGACACGACTGAGCGACTTTACCTTACCTGGTTGATTTACTATGTTGTGTTTGTTTTAGGTGAATAGCAACCTGATTCAATTATGCATATTTATTTTTTTCTTGGATTCTGTTCCCATGTAGGATATTACAGAGTCTTGTGTAATATGTAATATGCATTCCATGGGCTACAGTGGGTCTTTTTTGATGATCTATTATATGTATATATGTTAGTGTGTATATGTCAGTCCCCACCTCCTCATTTGTCCTCCCCACCACCTTTTTCCTTTGGTAACCCTGATTTTGTGTTTTACGACTATGTATCTTTTCTGTTTTGTAAACTAGTTCTTTGGTATCAATTTTTCAGATTCCACATTTAAATGATATCATATACTATTTATTTTTCTCTTTCTGACCTTACTTCACTTAGTGTGATCATCTCTGCATCCATCCAGGTTGCTGAAAATGCTATTATTTCACTTTTTTATGAGCTTCCCTGGTGGCTCAGACAGTAAAGAATCTGCCTGCAATGCAGGAGACCTGGGTTTTGTTCCTGGGTCAGGAAGATCCCCTGGAGAAAGGAATGGCTCTCACTCCAGTGTTCTTGCCTGGAAAATTCCATGGACAGAGGAGCCTGGTGGGCTACAGTCCATGGGGTTGCAAAAGTTGGGCATGACTGAGTGACTAACACTTCACTTTTCAAATATGTGTTCAAGAGTGGGATTTCTGGATCATGTGGCAACTCTATTTTTAGTTTTTTATGAAAATGTCATGTACTTTCCATAGTGGCTGCCCCCACTGATTATATATTCCCACCAACAGTATAGGAGTATTCCCTTTTCTCCACATCCTCTCCAGCTTTTCTTGTTTGCAGACTTTTTAATGATAGCCGTTTTGACTGTTGTGGGGTAATAACCGCATTTTAGTTTTAGTTCGCATTTCTCTAATGTTTAGCAATATTGAGACGAATTTTACGCTTAATGAGTTGATTGAATGAGAATGAATAAAATCTTCATAAAGCTTGTATTAAAAACAGGCACAACCTAAGATTTAATGTCATCCTCTTGGGTAGTCAGTGAAAGTGAAATTAAAGAAATGAAAACAAAGCTGCCCTTTAGTGTTATGGAGAATTGTTATCAATAGTAGTGGGTCTATAGTATTCAGTGTTCACACTGATCTCAGTGACCTAGACACATCTGTACTTTTTTCTTAAACCAAACATACATGTGCTTTTCTCTTAGTTCTCTAATTCAAAGACTATCAGACATGAAAGCATTCTTTCAGACCTTTCCTATTACTTTCCTTTTCATAATCAAGTTCATGAACAGGCCCAAGGGATAGTATTTAATGGCAGCCTCTGCCTGTTGCTAAGTGTTTGGTTCTCTTACATAACTCTCAATTATACTGAACTCTGGCTGTGGTGGAAAGAGTCTTCCCAATGAATGATGCTGTTTAAATAAATGTGAAAAATATACTTCAAAAATACCTTAGGGTAACAGTAAAGGAAATCACCAGCAAATATCTCTCTAAGCCTGAATACTGTTTTGAGTGAGTAATATATGGTATTTATCTACTGAACACATAAAGATTCTTTATGGTGCACGTATCTTCCTAGTTTTTCGGGTTGATAAAATATGTCATCCCTGGAATTCTGTATTATTATCACAGTCAGAAGTGGATTTCTACAAATAGCAAAAATATGTATGTAGGCTTTGAGGTAAAAGGAAAAAGACAAACCCCTTAGAGTGTTTCTTGTCTCACAACATGAGGATAAACTGCAGCTGTTTGATGTGGAGGAGAAATGGACCTCAGACCACGCCGTAAAGCTGCCAGCATCCTAGCTACCCAAAATCGCTAACAGTTACTGATGCACCTCCTGAGAGCGCTGGTCACTTTAGAGTAACTCAACTGTGTAACTGATTTTATATGCATAAATATAGCAACATAAGGTAAAGGTTTTAGAGAACAAAAATTTCCTAAGAAAAACTAAATGTCAAAAGAAGAATAGCAAACTCATGAAACTGTTAGATCCAAAACATGATGTGTGCATCCCACTCCCCCTCGAGTGTGGCAACCAGCGTTAGTTTATTTTAGCTTTACATCTAAACGGTTAGAAATGAGCATTAAGTAATATTTGAGCTACAGATAGATTTATTTATATAATTTTAATAAATGTGTGCACATTTGCCTTAGAGCTTAGCATTCAAAGAAACTCCTTGATAGACTAAGAAATCTAAGCTACATTTGCAAACAATTGGAAAAAGAATAAATACCTGGATATGTATAATCTGAATCACTTTGTTGTACACCTGAAACTAACACAACATTGTTAGTCAACTGTGCACCAATATAAAGTAAGTCTTTTTAGAAATGAAGTCTACAGTGTATATCATAAGCTAGTGATCAGCAGATGAAACTGGGTATCAGAAACGGGTCTCTTCTGGTTTTCTTGGTAGTTAAAAATATTTTCCAACATTTAAGAATCAAAATGTTTAGTAGAAAATCTCGATTTCTAATTGATCTTGGGAAATAAAAAGCTGCAGAAACACTGAATTCAGATTGTAATGTGACCACAGCTGGCGGAGTGATCAATGGCTCTCTCCTTTTTGTCAAAATGACTTGATCTCTGTGTTGGGCAAATCTCTGCCATTCATCACTATATTCTGCCTGATTGGTTTCACTATTTTATCTACTTGGCCTCAGGTATGTTTTTAAATCCATGATAACAGTTGGCTGAGTGATCAATAGTTCCCTCCTTTAGTCAAAATGACTAAATTGCTGTATTGACCAAATCTTTGCCATTTATTGTATTCTGCCTGGATGGCTTCACTAGTCTATGTTATCTGCCTGACTGTGGTACCTATTTAAGTTTGTAGCATAAAGTATTTCATACTGAATCTATAACCCAAAAACCACAGCCCTTATAATGTGAGGTAGAGACCAGACAGCTTGTTCACCAAACCGTTTTACTCATTCTTAGCACACAGCTAGACTCCTCTCCCAGTTTCTTTTGCTACATCAGGGATCCTGGTGGGCTACAGTCCGTGGGGTCACAGAGAGTTGGATACAACTGAGCAACTAACACTTGCTATGTCATTAAGTTTTATTTAATGGAAGAGGGATTGTAACTCTTTTCTTCTTGTGTCCACTGGCTAGATATCAACCACCTAGGTCATCTCAAAATCTGCTCATGCAAAAGTGCAAAGGCTCCATCAACCTGGGGTCAGGAGCCAACTTATGTCTTCTCCCCCTCCACACAAAAAATTGGATTCTAAATGAATGTTCTCTTAAGTCACTGAGAGTTAAACTGCTACCTTCATTAATTCAAGATGTAATCATCTTTCCTTCCATCTCTCTATGCTTCCTCTCCAGGAAACACAACCAGTAATCTGGAGGAAAGAAAAAGGAGGAAGAAGATGGAGTATTCATCCCTCCTTCGCTAATGCTGCTTTTTATTTTTCTTTCACTTAATTGGCATTCCTTTGATGAGTTCTTAATCCTCACTCCATGTCTTTCTCCATATTATGTCCTTGAGGCAATATATAAACCAAGATGCTTTTAGCTGAAATATCAAAAAGCCCAGTTTAAATTGCCTTGAACAATAAAAGAACATTTTTTGGCTCCCATGATGCAAACAGGACAGCGGGAGGACGGGCTTTATGTACTGTTGGATTTGGTCCCCTGGAGCTCTTTAACTTCTGTGTTTCTCAGATGAGTATCCGTTATGGTAGCAAAATGACTGTAGGAGTTCACACCTCTGTCTGTACAGCACACCGTCTGGAGCAGGGATGTAAGTCATTGTACTGGAAACTCTGAGCTTCTCTCTCTTTGGAGCATTGAAGTCGTGTGCCTACCCTGAACCCAGTGTCTGTGGCTAAGAATTGCTTTGTGCTTGGCTGTTCATCCCTGAACTAACACTTTGGCAAGAGAGATGGCCTTGTGCCTGCCTGTTGTTTATGCCAACCTGGGAGCTGATCAGACCCACTCAAATGGCAGGGTGGAAGAAGAATCCAGAATCCATGTCAGAATTCAGTGATACATAAAACTGATTCCTGGTGCCATTGCAACCTGGCTCTTAAGAAGGATGATTTCCAGTTACCCAGTGCCTTAGACTTTCTAAGACTTTATAGTTTTATGTCTTATTAATGTGCTTCCCTGGTGACTCAGACAGTAAAGAATCTTCCTGGAATACAGGAAACCTAGGCTTGATTCCTGGATTAGGAATATGCCCTAGAGAAAGGAATGGCTACCCACTCCAGTATTCTTGCCTGGAAAATCCCATGGACAGAGAAGCCTGGCGGGCTACTGTCCATGGGGTTGCAAAGAGTCAGACCCAACAGAGTACCAAGCACACACATATTATTATGTGTTAATCCACTAATAATTCTTTGGAATATACAATGCATATTTTATTGTATGTATTTTACAGATAAATTTTAGGCTGAGAGTTGTTAGGGAGTTTGCCCTAGATCACAGACTGGTTAGTGGCAGAACTAGAAAATTGTTTATTTCACCATGACTCTTCTCTTCCTCACTTTCTTTGAAAATGTATTAGGTAAAGATTGTGTTGTAATTGCATTTCTGGTTCAGAAAATCAAACTACTACTGCCATAATAGCCCCTATAAAGCACCACTGTGGCTGCTTTTAGTTCTAAATTGCTTAATCTTTGTGAGTTCAGGTGGCCAGATACATCTGCAATTAGGCATCTTACCCGTGAACACAGAGCCCTATTGAAGGCGAAGGAGTGATGCAGCCTTTGCTATGACTGAATCCTAGAGTTGAAAACAAACACACAGTCACAGTTAAGGAAAACAGGCCCCCTTTCTTTTGTGCTCTTCTGAGAAGTCAGTATCCTGCAGATTAAGGGGGGGTGATAGTGTGGCTGCATATAAACATAAGCCATTGATTGGAGTATTAATGCATTACAAGTTCATTGCTGTTAAAAGCAAAACCATATAGTTAGTCTTCACAGAAGGCAGTACACAACAAGCGAAGAAGAAGTACATTTCCAGGCTCACATATTTAAGTTATGAACATAAAGCTCATTTTCACCTAAAGAGAAGGCATCGTGATTTCCGTTATTGAATCATTTTTCAGCAGAGATAAGGATTCACCAGAATGAGAGAGAGAAGTGCTTTCATTAAGACTCACATTACCATATTCCATGTAGAAACTATTGAGCCAGAGAGATATTTTTGGAAAATTGAATCCACATCAAATCATACTGAACCAAAAAAAAAAAAAAGTTAAAGAAGAGGTACATGCTCCAGGTAGTTGAAATAATAGTTCAAAAGAAAGGAGAAATGACAGGAACTTGAAGGTAAAGTTTACAGTTAAAGCAACAGGAACCAAAATGGGTAATAAATCATGCACAACTGACTTGATCTCAGCAGTGAGAGTGTTTTAAAGACAGATGCCTGAACAAGGGTTATGAAATCAGATTTCTTTTCCTACATCCAGTGAAGGTTGCTTATGAGAATAACTCACTCAACTTCCTATCTACTTTTCCTATAAAATCGACCCATAGAAAATATTGATACTGATCTTTGTGGTTTTCACAACAATTACACTCTATTTTAAAGCAACGTTTTACCATGTTCACACACAGCAGCCTGTGCTGCTGAGCATAGGCAGCATCTAGTATGAGTATTGTTCAGTCGCTAAGTCGTCTCCTACTCCTCGCGACCCCATGAACTGCAGCATGCCAGGCTTCCTTGTCCTTCACTATCTCTTGGAGTTTGCTCAAACTCATATCCATTGAGTCGGTGATGCCATCCAACCATCTCATCCTCCGTTGCCTCCTTCTCCTTTTGTCCTCAATCTTTCCCAGCATCAGCGTCTTTTCCAGTGAGTCAGCTCTTAGCATCAGGTGGCCAAAATATTGGAGCGTCAGCATCAGTCCTTCCAATAAATATTCAGAATTGATTTCCTTTAGGATTGACTGGTTTGATTTCTTTGCTATCCAGAGGACTCTGAAGCGTCTTCTCAAACATCACAGTTCAAAAGCATCAGTTATTTGGGATGCAGTCTTCTTTATCGTCCAAATTTCACATCCGTACATGACTACTGGAAAAACCATAGCTTTGAGTATAGGGACTTTTGTTGCTGTCGTGGGCCTCCCACACAGGTAAACAGGGCTGACTGTTAACTGGTTGTCTGGCCATCAGTTCCCATCTAAAGCCTGGAAGGACAGAAGGCCTCAAAACAGTAGGCTTGCTTTAGGCTGTCATTTTAAAAAAGAAGCAGGTACCTGCCGCCTGATTTCTGCACAGTGGGTCGAGACAACTGCTGGCAGCATAAAGTGTTTTAAACTACAGTAGGACAGCCCGCAGATCAGTCAATCAGTCACCAGAATTTGCATGGTGTTCCTAGGAAATAGCAATGTAGAGAGCTTTACAAAACAAAGTAAGCTCCGTGAAGACCAAACCCCCAAATCAACCCTTTCGACAACATGGGTATCTATTCTGGTAAGGAATCAGTCTAATTTCAGAGAAAGACATTATAAGAACTTGCTACCTGCAACTTTCTCTCCATAGTAAGTGTTTTATTAGAGGATTATAGGAAAGTAAGCAAAATAGTACAGTTTAAAAAAAATCCCCCAGGATAAGAAATCAAACCCTCCATCTGCAATTCTTACTCCTTTTCTTCACCTTCATCACTTTCTCCCTCCCTTTCTACCCCTGCCTCCTACTCTTCTTTCTCCATCATCATTAGTGCCATGAAAAGAACTGGGTTTCACTCTATAACCCTCAAAATCTATGAAAAGACTCTGCCATTAAGCTACAAATTAATGGGGGAAGTTGTCCATGATATCCTAACCCAAAGTTAATTTTGTCAATCTGCTTACTAAGTGGGTGTTCTCTCTTTCCCTCTTTCCAACATCTGGAACTCTGCTGGGAAAATGACTTTCCTATATCGAAATGAACAGCTCATAAATCAATGGCATACCAAGCGGCAACAGTAGGATGTCAATAGTTTAACTGGAATCCTTAGTTCATGTGCAAGCAGGGCAAAGAGTGCCTGTCCTTTTATAGGCTTCCCTGGCAGCTCAGAGAATCCACCTGCCAAAGCAGGAGACACAGGGGACATGGATTCAATCCCTGGGTCGGGGAGATCCCCTGGAGAAAGAAATGGCAACCCATTCCAGTGTTCTTGCTTGGGAAATCCCATGGATAGAGGAGCCTGGCGGGCTGCAGTCCATGAGGTCACAAAAGAGTCAAACATGACTTAGCAACTCAATAACAGCCTGTCCTATTGCCTAAAATAAGGGTTGGCAAATTATGGCCTGAAAGCCAAATCTAGCCTATTTAGTTTTATTGGAAAAAAGCCACACTGATTTGGTTATTTATTGCCAATGGCTGCTTTTACTCTACTCCTACAGAACTGAGTGATTGCACCAAGAACCACATGAGCCTTAAGGCTGAAAATACTTATTACCTGGCCTTTCCGAGAAAAAGTTTGCCAACCTCTAGCCTAGAACTTTGCTAAGTGAATGGGAAAGAGCTCCTCTTACGTGTTAAAGAATGTGTCATCTTACTAGACCGGGAAGTTGATCACAGAGAGGTTTAGTTAATGGTGTAAGATAGAATTGAATAAATATCAAACTTGTGCAGTATTGATTGCATTTGTATAAATAATTCAGAGAGGAGGGATTAGGCTGGTACCATGGCAGAAAATGGTGTGATGGAAATGATCTTTGTAGAGTGGGTGAGGTCTGAATTAGAAAATTTCAGAGCTGGAAAGCGGCTTTGAAGACATCTGATTTGGGGATTCCCAGATACTGGGCTGTGGGCCAGTGTGAGCTTGTGATGAGTTTTTCCCTAATTACTGGCAAAAAGAGAAAAGAAAGAAAAAAACGTAACAGGCGGTTTACAAGTTTTAAAGTAGGTGTTTCCCCAGGTCTATGCAACATGGACTGTGTCTTCTTATACCTGGTAAGCTTCAGAAAGCTGGGCTGCCATCTATGGGGTCGCACAGAGTCGAACATGACTGAAGCGACTTAGCAGCAGCAGCATTCAGCCTAAAAGTTTTCTCCTTCTTACATTTGTGTAATATTTCCCTCCTTTTGGAAATGACACAGAGAATTGAGGGTGGGTGCTGGTGCTGCAATTATCTGTACTCTTCCTTGGCAGAAGAAAATTGAACAAACCTAGTGTCTGCTTGGTCAATACTCTTTTATGTTCATTGTGCTGTGAAATCCACGAGACTTGGAATCACACAACAGAGTGGATGCTAGTCATTGCTTCAATATCTTCTATATTTGGCAGCAGGCAAAATCAGTGAGAAGAGAAAGCTATGTAGATGGCAGAAAGAGAAATAAGTTTCAAATGGAGATTGTGTTGATTTCCTTCCAACTCAGGGCTGTGATGGCAGCCTCTGCATTTGACTTTGCACCCAAAGCTCTCAATTTTTAAAACTTTCTCTTCCACTGAGTATTACTCTGCAGAGCTTACCAGGGATTTTTTTATGTTCAGACTCAAGAGCCACCATAGGCCACAGTGTACTAAGAAGGCTGGGATTCAGAATCCAAAGCTCCCAGGAGGGATGCAGTGGCATTCTCCTCCTGTGGAAAGCCTTGCAGTGTCCATGGGACAGTTATTGTGGTTTTCAGAGCATCTCTTCTGAGATGATTGCTCGAGTGCAAGAAAAGCACATGGGGCAGGTATCTGAGCAGCTGTAGCCTCCCAGGAGGCAATATGCTCAAACTCTGCAGCACGGGCAGTTTCAGGGTCCAGGCAAGGGCCATGCCCAGTTGTCAGAGCCACTCAGGAGAGCCTGGAGCTATGACTTCCAATAAGGTAGATACAATTCTTCCACTCTAAATGTAACCTTCCTGTATGGAGTCATCTTATTATTAACAACATTGCCTAGCAACAGTTGACATATTACCTTATGAGGTTACCAGGGAACAGAGTAGATAATTAACCAAAAGGTTACGTTCTCATGAAGAAGGGGGAAAAGCTTTATTAACTCATTATCCATGATTGTCTTCTAAACCCTTAGAACAGCAGGTGACTAGGAGCATCTCTAAATCTCTCAGGTTATCAGAGAAATTGAACAACAAGCTGTCTTAATCAGATAGGAAGGGGATATTGACTTTTTCAAGAAAGACCCCAGAGGTTCTGAGTCACTGTTATACTATGAATAAAAAGCTATTTCAGTAACCAGCACCTTCTTCTGAACAACTCTATCTAAATATCTCCTCTTACTGGAAGCCCTCCTTGACCACCTATAAAGTGTATCCTTCTCAGCTATTCTCCATCACACCACATTTTTTAAAAATTTATTTACTTATTTTAATTGGAGGCTAATTACTTTACAATATTTTGGTGGGTTTTGCCATACATTTACATGAATCAGCCATGGGTGTACACGTGTTCCCCATCCTGAACCCCCCTCCCACCTCCCTCCCCATCCCATCCCTCAGGGTCATCCCAGTGCACTGGCCCTGAGCACCCTGTCTCATGCATCAAACCTGGACTGGTAATCTGTTTCACATGATAATGTACATGTTCCAATGCTAGTCTCTAAAATCATCCCACCCTCACCTTCTCCCACAGAGTCCAAAAGTCTGTTCTATACATCTGCGTCTCTTTTGCTGCCTCACATACAGGATCATCATTACCATCTTTCTAAATTCCATATGTATACGTTAATATACTGTATTGGTGTTTTTCTTTCTGACTTACTTCACTCTGTATAATAGGCTCCAGTTTCATCCCCCTCATTAGAACTGATTCAAATGTATTCTTTTTAATGGCTGAGTAATACTCCATTGTGTATATGTACCACAGCTTTCTTATCCATTTGTCTGCTGATGGACATCTAGGTTGCTTCCATGTCCTGGCTATTATAAACAGTGCTGCAATGAACAGTGGGGTACATGTGTCTCTTCCAATTCTGTTTTCCTCAGTGTGTATGCCCAGCAGTGGGGTTGCTGGGCCGTATGGCAGTTATATTTCCAGTTTTTTAAGGAATCTCCACACTGTTCTCCATAGTGGCTGTACTAGTTTGCATTCCCACCAACAATGTAAGAGAGTTCCCTTTTCTCCACACCCTCTCCAGCATTTATTGCTTGTAGACTTTTGGATCACAGCCATTCTGACTGGCGTGAGATAGTACCTCATTGTGGTTTTGGTTTGCATTTCTTATTTCCTTCTCTAACCTTCCACTAAATGCTAATTTTAAAGGGTCCTATTTATTTCCCTTTGGGATTATCACCCTCACTAACACATTAGTCACTTTCTCTAAGGCATCTAATTTCATATCTAGAACATGGTGCATACTTCAAATTCCTGTTCATCTCATGAAAGACTGGGGCAGTGAAGCAAATAGGATGCACAGAGCTGTGAGTCCTAACTGACATAAGGTGCATTTTACAGTTGTATTCTGAATATTGCTCTCACTTCACTGGAAGAACAAAGGTTAAGATTCCTGTGGTTTGACCTTTTTCCCCTAAAACTGAGATCTAAATCTCTCATTATATCTGCCACAGAGGTCTGACAAAAAGTCCATAGGAAGTCTTCCTAAACACATTCTAAACAGCTGCAGGTTTCATTTCAATGCCCTTTCAAATGCAGAAGGAACACAGTCTGGCTTCCTGTGGCATTCCTTTGGGACCAGTCAGCTCTGATTCTCATTAGCATCCCTGGAGGTTAAACATGATGAGTTTGGCACAGAGAGCAAGGACTGCTTTTCTCTTTCCATACAGATCACTTTGATAAGCCCCAACCTCAAACTTCAGCTAAACTAGAAGTAGAAGGAAGAGATTATTTCCCCTTTGATCCAGGGGGAAACAAGTTCTTCAAAAAAGATGTCAAAATTAAGGGTTTACTTAAAAAAACTCACAATATAAGAAGAGGAAAATGTTTCCCTAAAGAAAACTTTAGAATTTAACTTCCTTTTCAGGCAAATTCATAAAAGGGAGGAAGTCTGAGAAAACATTAAAGAAAAATTCCGCTCTTGCAGATTCCTGTGGTAGTTGATATCATAGCACCGGTTCTTTGATGACGTTCTTTTACTAATAAATTTTTCAGCTGGAAAGAGAAACTGGCTTCCCAAAATGAGCATCAGCTCTGGATTTTTGTGGTTAGAATTTTGATGTGACTCATTGAAAACATACACTGGCATCAAGGAGGGCTGGGTGAGGCATGAATGGTGTGCCTAGGGACCCACTGTCCAGCCGTGATGCCTGGAGGTGTCGATTCTTACAAAATGGGATGAGTTTGTGCAGTGGGCTTGAATTTCAAACACCATGTTGACATCCCAGATATCCATGTCAGTTTTATCTCAAAGTTAAGGAAATTAGTACAGACTTCTTTCTTCCAGGTTGGTTTAACACTTCCCACTCTGCTTGCCAGTATTTATTCTGTGAAAGAAAAGTGTGTAATACCTTGAATTTCTGGGTGGGCTCTTGGTTTGGTTGTTAATATTGGAAGATGGAGTTTATTCCAGGTTGACAGGTATTTTAAGTGGCTTTTTGAGCTCAAAAGCAGGTGACCCAATATTGGAGGTACCAGGAGCTCCTCATCAAAGTCCAAAGTGGGAGACGTCGCAGAAACTCTTCTTTCCTAGGGTAGCTGGCTCAAAACTTTATCTGTTCAGTTTGCTATGTGATCAAACTGATGCAGTGCCCTTTCCAAAAATGACATCATCAGGTATCCGGATATGCTGTCATCTCTAAGTATAACAGCTGGTGCTAGTCGTATTTTAATATAAAATGGATGGAGATCAAGAGGGGATCAAGTGAACTTTAGTGTGTTTCTTTTACTAATTATTTCTCCATGTCCATTCTAGAAAACTACAGAAAACAGGACAGACCAAAGCCAGCTTTTTCAAAAAGTGATGTGACTTGCAAAACTACACAAATTAAAATCACAATGAAATGCCTATCAGACTGGCTTGAACAATGCTTTTATCCAGTGCCAGATGGGGTGTGAAGAAAAAAATAGTGTCTTACACATCTTGCAAGATTGATACACAATTGATAGAGAGTTGTAAACTAGTTTAATCCAGCAATTTAGCTTCTGGGAATTAAACTTAAGGAAATAATTGTAAATATAGGCAAAGATGCATGTTTACAGAGGTTCATTAAGTATCATTTATTGGAAAAGTATAAATGGAAGCAAACTAAATGGCCAAAATAGATGATTAGTAGAGTATGGTACCTGAAAACAAGTGAATGCTATGAAGCCATTCATTAGCTAGTTTTCATAAAGAGCTCATTCCATGAATATTTGTGGGCGCCTCTCCTATGATGTGCCATGTGCCATTCTGAACACTGGAGATTCAAGAAAACAAATTAAAATCTCTCTCTTTGAAAATCAGTAATCTAGAGAGACAGAAAGTCAATAGACAAGATAAATAAGTAAAATAAATATAGTATGTTATAGTCTGTTAGATAATTAAGTGCTAAGAGAAAAAGACATAAAAAGAGAAAGTGCATGAAGTAGGCTGTTTAACAGTGAGCTCTTTGAAGACGAGAGCCGTGGTTTCTTCCTCAGTGCATCTGCAGTGTCTTGCTCAGAGCCCAGCATGTAGTAGCTGAACAAGTAAATGACTGTTAAACATTTATGAGTGGGCTTCAGACAGAAGGATTGCTGTGTTTGGGGACCTCATGAGTATGGTTTCATAAATACTCTAGAGTTATTAGCAGTATGGTTGCCTGGAGCCTTGTATGAGTAAGAGATGACACTTGAAGAGTGGTGAAATGTAGAATCAATTTGGATTTTATTCTGAAAGCATTGGGGAGCCACTGACTAATTTAAACTGGTGAATAGCTTGATCTAGTTGGTGTCCTCGATGCATTACTTTGGGAGATGTAGATGGGGGTGAGAGGGAGGGAGCAAACCTGAAGAGAGGACCACCAGTTGCTGCTGCTGCTGCTGCTAAGTTGCTTCAGTCGTGTCCGACTCTGTGTGACCCCATAGACGGCAGCGCACCAGGCTTCCCCCCGTCCCTGCAATTCTCCAGGCAAGAACACTGGAGTGGGCTGCCATTTCCTTCTCCAATGAATGAAAGTGAAAAGTGAAAGTGAAGTCGCTCAGTCCGACTCCTAGCGACCCCATGGACTACAGCCCACCAGGCTCCTCCATCCACAGGAATTTCCAGGCAAGAATACTGGAGTGGGGTGCCATTGCCTTCTCCGGACCACCAGTTAGGAGATGTTAATTGTGTATTACTGCTGCCAAGCACACACATGCATACACACACACACCCATCCCCAGAGAGAGCTGCAGCCAGTCCGCGTACATGCTGATGTGTGTCTCTGTTAAAAGTCCCCATCTGGCCCAAGGAAAGAGCCTGGGTGAGTAGCAGCTTCCTGGAACTTCGGGAAGACAATTCCAAGGCATGTGCAGTGAAGTCTCTCAGGGGCTTCCCAGTCAGTTCAGCCCCAATTGCCCACAGCACTGACCCGCTAAGTGACACATTCCTTAATAGCCCCTCCCTCCCCAGTCTCACTTCCCCACTTCCCTACAGCATCTCTTGGGCTGTCCTTCACACACTTGAACCAAAAAAAAAAAAGGTAGATGGGGATGTACTGCAGTTTTAGATAAGGTAGCCCATGAAAGTCACAGTGAGAAACAGGCAGATGTTAAATCCTAAAGGAAGGAAGGGAGCTAGGTATGTCTGGAAAAAAAATATCCATGCGGGACAATACATGCTAATTCACTAAGCCTTGAGACAGCAGCATGCCTGGTGAGACAGCAGTCAGTGTGGCTGATGTAGAATGAATGAGGCCAAAGCTAATAAGATATGAGGTCAGGAGAAAAAAAAAAAAAGCTGAGGATGTTTAGGGAGGCATATTAAATTTTGTCTTTTACTTTGTGTGTAATGCAAAGCCTTGGTCATTGAAAGATTCTGTCTAAGCAGAGAGGAGCCTCTCTGACATAGGTTTAAGTGCTATCTCTCTGGCTGGCTGAAAGGGGACTAAAGGGGTAAAGAGCAGAAGCGTGGAGACCACAATCCAGGTGAAAGATGATAGTACTTTGAATTATCTTGATAGCAGTGGTGGTGATAAGAAGCCTTTGGAAACCATGTTGTAGGAGAATTATTATCATGATAATTACTTAAAAACAAGCAAAGAAATATGAAAGTTTGTCATGATTTTGTAGAATTGTAAAAAAATTCCTTAAAGGGCATATTCCAGAATAATCACATTGGTTATCTTGGGTGGTTGGAGAATGCTTAAATCTTTCCAGTTTTCTCCATTATTCTTCTAGTCAAGGGAAGAGGGGCCTTCATATTTTGGAAGCTCAACAATCAAAGGACCAAACCTCTGAACTCTCATTATCAGAACCACGTGGAATATGTCTGTGGAGTTTTGCATTTCTACAGATCTCTGCTCCATTTCCTTTTGGAGAATAGCTTTCTCTTCCTCCCTTTCTTTCTCTTCTTCTATATTCCACTGAGACCATGGAGGAAAACATACTACAATTGGCTTTTCAGAAAATGTTTTCGTGGGTTCAGGACTTAGACTCTTCCTGTCAAGGCCTCGTTGTAAGAGCTGCTAAACTGGATGCACTCTGTGTAGCGCTGGCATGCTCTCTGGAGGACACAAGTAAAGACATTAACTTTTGTTTTTACACCCAAAGAATGTGCTGTTTTCCTACCTGGGTCCATTACGATGGTTTCTGGTGTCCAAGAATATAGCATTTAAACTGTAGACTGAATGCTTTCTATTTATTTGAATTAAATTGTACACCCCTCTTGTTATTCTGGGCTTCCCTGGTGGCTCAGAGGTTAAAGCATCTGCCTCCAATGCAAGGGAACCAGGTTTGATCCCTGGGTTGGGAAGATCCCCTGGAGAAGGAAATGGTAACCACTCCAGTATTCTTGCCTGGAGAATAGCATGGGCAGAGAAGCCTGGTAGGCTATTGCAAAGAGTTGGACATGACTGAGCAACTTCACTTGTTATTCAAAAATAACCGAGTGTGTTTATTACCAGACGTGTTTCGCATTGATGCTTCTGGGACTCCAAGGCTTGTTAGACATATTTTCCTTACAATCTTATTAGGAAACAATTCCATTTTCTTTTTATTTCCCTTCCGCTTTAGTGACTAGAAAGTATGTAAGAAAACATTTTTATACCAAAAAAACACAGTCAACGGAATAAACTCATCAAATTGTAAAGATGCAGAAGTGCTATACAAGCTCTTATCTTTTGTCAGTGCACTTCTAATAAAAGGTGGTTAGACTGGCTTAGTGAGATAGTTCACGCTGCTGATTAAATCAAGCTTGAATGATACAATTCAACAGAGATTCTGGGCAACCTTATATTTGTACTAGAATGTTCTTCTGATAAGAGTTTAACTAATTAAGCCAATTGCAAGAAAAACATGTTTTGGTTATTGTTATGAATGTGTAGCTAGGCATTGCTGTTTATTTAAGGACATTTCCCCAGGTTTAGTCATAGAGCAATAATACCATTAGCATTAGTAATGATTCTAGTGATCATAACAGAGTGCTGAGGGTGAGTAAGGTCTGTGCTAAGCAGCTGACTTGTATTATTTTACACAGTCTGAGGGAAAATTTATTATTATCGTTATTTTACAAATAAAGAAATGGAACATAAGAAAGCTAGACTAAAGAAGTTCATTGCTCTTGTGATTTGCCATTTAGAGACTGAAGCTTTCAGAGGAGCGTTCATAGTATGATCTCCACTTGAAATTATTTAAAGGTTGTCTTGATAATTTTGAATTTCTCTTGCCCATTGAACTCAGCAAGATGACTTGATGAGCTCAGAAAAATACACTTCCATTAAGTGTTGAAACTGATTAATGGGTGTGGTAATCCTGACAACTTATGAACCTATGTGTCTGGTTGTGATATACTGATCATGCAGCCAGAGAACCAAGTTCTAGCCCAGATCTTGGTCATTTCTAGTTCTGTGTTGCTGAGCAAGTCTCTTAATGTTTGGGGGCCTCAGATTCTCTACACTGGGGTCTTAGAAGATAGATTGGATTATTTCCAGGGTCTTTTCCAGTTGTGACATTTAGAAGTGATAACCTGATTGCTGTCACTAGGATATGAATTTTAAGTAAGCCTGTCAGTGAGAGACCATAGGCTTCCTCACACAGATGCTTGATTCATCACAGAATTGGAACAAATCTGGGCTGAGGAACTAGGGAAGTCAGTTACTATATATATACTAAATCCACTGGATATGCCTGAAATGAGTCTCAGAGGAGTGGCAATTTGAAGAAAAGATTTTTAAAAGGAAAAGGTACAGTTAGAAGAAGGACAAGTGGATTATGGGCAGCAAAACAGAACACACACCCTATGCCATATTTTAGGCATGCCTGGGTCTAATACCTGCTTCCAAAATGCCCATTTCCCCTGATAACTGGGTAAAATCATACTATTTCAGACTGAAAAGAACTTAGAAAGTTAACCTTTCTCTCACCTTTCACTGATGAGGAAATTCATTCCCTTAAGCCGTTACATGATAAAGTATTTGGAGCCACATTGCCTTCATCTGATTTAATTAACCAATGTAATTTTAACATTTTCCATCTTTGAATTCATAGAACAAGCTCAGAGCAATAAAATATTCTTCTCTCCATTGCTCCTTCAAAACTAACATCTGGAGAATTTAACACAAATAGAATTTAAATATAAATATGTACATTAGAGTTTTGATCCCCATACACCAAGAGGGCCTTCATGGATATTGACTTTGTTTTTAATCAGTTAGACCTACAGATCAGTAACCATATCCATCTACATTTTACCATTTAATCATTTCATCATTTCCCTCTAATCTGTTGTATTCTATGGCTGATTTTCAGAACAGAGTCCCTGGTGGCTTAGATGGTAAAGAGTTCACTTGCAAAGCAGGAGACACAGGCTCAGTCCCTGGATTGGGAAGATCCCCTGGAGAAGGAAATGGCAACCCCCCCAGTATTCTTGCCTGGGAAATTCCACAGATAGAAGAGCCTGATGGGCTACAGTCCATGGGGTCACAAAGAGTCAGACACAACTGAGTGACTTTCACTTATACTGATAATGAAAAAATAATGATTAAGCATGACTAAATAAATAATGACTAAAATATATCATCCTTAGTAGACACAGAGCAAATAGTTGTTACTACTTCAATCATCCGCTTTAGTTTTATTTTCTCAGATCATCTCTTAGTTGTGACATCATGTTGATGTCCTTTAAAAGTACAGAATAAATCCAACCAAAACCAAAATTGGTGACAGAAGATTCCTGAGTATGCAATTAAGGCCCTTGTAAATTACTGAAATTATCATGCCTTAATACAGCACTGCAGTGTATGTCCCCTCCACCCCCTGCCTCCCAGGAAGAGTTCAGACTTCAGAGAATATGAGAGGCAAGTAGCTGGATCTGGAAATAGAATGAAGGCTGATGGTGCTGAGCTGTGGCCTTTGAAGACTAGTACTACCATGGGCCCTTCTAACTGCCAGGGCTTGTCTTCAGGAATCACTGAGAGTCATTCAAATCCATACAGTTTCCCTGGCAACCGAAATAATCCATGGAGTCTTTTCAGATTTAGGGACTTCTTTGGAGACTTGAAATACAAGCATCACTACAACAAAAGTCTGTAGGAAAACCTATTGGTTTTAATTTGGTGAATCCCATCAAGATAGTTTGAAATCTAGGATATGATAGGAAGACAGTAAGTCTCTCTTCTCTTCCCCTCCCCTGCCTCTCCCACCTCACCTCTCCTTTTTTTTTTTTTCTTCTCTTCTTCTGCTTCTTTCTTTCACTTTCATCACTACTTTGGAATTAAATCGAAATTTCTGGATATTTTCAGAATTTGAGGGCTATCTCTTCTGTAATAATTCAATATGCTCTTTCTGGTTGAACAGATTTCCTTTTGTTTTCCCCCCATGCTTTCCAAATGATAAAACTTCTGAAAAAATGAATAAATAGTGAAATGAGAAAGGAAAATTTCCTCTTTGAATCTTAGCTACATTTCTGCATAATTTATCTCCCACAAAAAATGGAGAGAGTAGGGTACGCATCATTCTTTGTCTGAACTGGATTTGTATTCCCCAGACCAGAAAGGTGTTACCCAATGTGGGACCCAATTGGGATGCCAAGAGCCTTGCTCTTTGTAATTCCTGTGGTGTGCTTGATGGACTATATGATGGGATGAGCTCTTTCTTAACGTTGATGGGCTCTCTTGTTGTCCTGTTTTTCTCCTGGCGTTAAAGTCTACTCCCAAACTTGGTGAGAAACTGAGAGATGCATAGATGAGAAGACTTGGAAAGAAGTTGCAGGGACTGTGTAACAACCTCTGAAGAGCAAGCGCCCTGGAATTCAACAGCCAAGGATTTGAGGCCTTGCAGTTACTAGCTGGGCTTCTCAGATGTGGTATTAGTGGTAAAGAACCCGACTGCCAGTGCTGGAGACATAAGAGACATGGGTTCCATCTCTGGGTCAGGAAAATCCCCTGGAGAAGGGCATGGCAATTCAATCTAGTATATTTGCCTGGAGATTCCCCAGGGACAGAGGAGCTTGGTGAGCTACAGTCCATAGCATAGCAAAAGATTTGGACACAACTGAAGTGACTTAACATGCATGCACAGTTACTAGCTATGTGAGAGTGGCTGTGATGAACTTCTCCGAAACCCCATTTCTTCTCCTATAAAATGGGACATTGAAATATCCATTCTCCTTCCTGTATTAGAGAGGGAAAAGGTCTTTATTTTCTAAAAGAATTGTCCCTCACCACAAATTTGTCCTGGTGCATGGCTGCTGATAGAGTGACTGGGTCTCGGCCTTCCTACAGGTCAGCTGTAGCCATGTGATAAAGGTGCAACCAGTGGGATCTGAGCAGGAGTAATGGGTGCTCTGTGCCTGGAAGCTGAAAATGTTGAGTGCGTACATCTTGGCACACTCTGTACAAAGAAGGCACACTCTGCCTTCTTTCCCATGGCTGGGAAATGGTAGCGCCTGGAAGATCCAGCTTGGAACAGGGCTCATGAAAGCAGAGTCACTCTCCCAGCTCCTTAGCATTCACCTTTGCAAAACTATGTGTGAAGAAGAAATACTTCTTTGACTGTAAACTTTCTTTCTGTTACTCATTTTATGGTATGTCTTCTTCCATTCTCTTATTTTCAACCTGTCTGCATCCTTTATATATAAGGTTTTATCTCATAAGCATTACATTTTTGAGTTATTTCATCCACTTGGGCAATCTTATCTTTTAATTTGTATATTTAGTATACTTATTGGCATATTGAGGCTTATATCTACCATCTTATTTTTTTCTATTTAACTTATCTGTTTTATGTTCATAACACCTATTTTTTTAAACTGGAGGATAATTGCTTTATAATGTGTTTATTCTATACAATAAGATGAATCAACTATATATATATATATATATCCCCTCCCTCCAAAGCCTCCCTCCCACTCCTTCCTTACTCCACCCCTCTAGTTCATCACAGAGCACCAAACGGAGCTCCCTGTGCTAACAGCAGCTTCCCACCAGCTATCTATTTTACACATGGTAGTGTATATAGGTCAGTTCTACTCTCCCAATTTGTCCCAGCCTTTTCTTCCCCTGCTGCATCCACGAGTCCATGCTCTGCTGCTGCTGCTGCTGCTAAGTCACTTCAGTCGTGTCCGACTCTGTGCGACCCCATAGACGGCAGCCCAGCAGACTGCCCATCCCTGGGATTCTCCAGGCAAGAACACTGGAGTGGGTTGCCATTTCTTTCTCCAATGCATGAAAGTGAAAAGTGAAAGTGAAGTCACTCAGTTGTTTCCGACTCCTAGCGACCCCATGGACTGCAGCCCACCAGGCTACTCTGCCCATGAGGTTTTCCAGGCAAGAATACTGGAGTGGGGGTGCCATTGCCTTCTCCAAGTCCATGCTCTACATCTATTCTATTCTGTGTCTCTATTCCTTCCCTGCAAATAGGTTTATTTTATACTTAAATGGCAATATTAGTTTACATATATATTTCTCTCTCCTACTTGAGATCCTCAAGGGCAGGTGTTTTGGTTAATCTTCATAATGAAAGCTAAGCACATAGTCATTTCAGACACTTACTGCACACTTCATGAGAATAAATTCACTTCATTCACATATCCATTCTGTGAAGTAGATGCTATTTTAACCCTCATTTCACAGAAAAACAATTAGATACTCAATGAGAATTTAACTTGTTCAAGATTCTCCTAATTGGATGTGTTGAAAAGAGAGTAGTTGTTCAATAAATATCTTCTGACTGTCAAAGGAAAGAATGAGCCCCACGGGTGACTGTTCATGTCCCCATGGCTGACAAGGCTTTTGTACTCACGTGCCTTTCTTAAGGGATCGACTTGTGTCCAGTGACCATTAAAGGCAATAGCTGAGCTAAGGAACTAGATGCAGTTGAGGTGAAAGGGTTTATAAATTTGTCATCCAATTTAACAGAAAGAAATATTACCTGTCTGCTATAGGTAATAGGTAATAAATTGATTAGACCTTATTGATTCACAATACACTGTGGAAAACTCTGAAAGAGATGAGAATACCAGACCACCTGACCTGCTTCTTGTGAAATCTGTATGCAGGTCAGGAAGCAACAGTTGGAACTGGACATGGAACAACAGACTGGTTCCAAATAGGAAAAGGAGTACATCAAGGCTGTATATTGCCATCCTGCTTATTTGACTTTTATATAGAGTGTATAATGAGAAAAACTAGGCTGGATGAAGCACAAGCTGGAATCAAAGTTGCAGGGAGAAACATCAATAACCTCAGATAAACAGATGACACCACCCGTATGGCAGAAAGTGAAGAAGAAGTAAAGAACCTCTTGATGAAAGTGAAGAGGAGAGTGAAAAAGTTGGGTTAAAACTCAACATTCAGAAAACTAAGATCATGGCATTCAGTTCCAATGCTTCATGGCAAATAGATGGGGAAACAGTGGAAACAGTGTCAGACTTTATTTTGGTGGGTTGCAAAATCACTGCAAATAGTGACTGCAGCCATGAAATTAAAAATGCTTATTCCTTGGAAGAACAGTTATGACCAACCTAGATAGCATATTAAAAAGCAGAGACATTACTTTGCCGACAAACGTCCGTCTAGTCAAAGCTATGGTTTTTCCAGTAGTCACGTATGGATGTGAGAGTTGGACTATAAAGAAAGCTGAGAGCCAAAAATTGCTGCTTTTGAGCTGTGGTGTTGGAGAAGACTCTTGACAGTCCCTTGGACTGCAAGGAGATCCACCCAGTCCATCCTAAAGGAGATCAGTCCTGAGTATTCACTAGAAAGACTGATGTTGAGTGATGTTGAAGCTGAAACTCCAATACTTTGGCCACCTGATGCTAAGAGCTGACTCATTGGAAAAGACCCTGATGCTGGGAAAGATTTAAGGCAAGAAGAGAAGGGGACAACAGAGGATGAGATGGTTGGATTGCATCACTGACTCAATGGACATGAGTTTGGGTAAACTCCGGGAGCTGGTGATGGAAGGGAGGCCTGGGGTGCTGCAGTCCTTGGGGTCACAGAGTCGGACATGACTGAGTTACTGAACTGAACTGAAAATTAATCAAGAAATATCTGTGTGTACATGTATTTTGCAACATTACTAATTAAACAATAGAAGAAGTAACACCAGAAAGAGTTGAATTAAATAATTCCTTCTGAGTTATAGCATGTAGAGGATAAAGAGTTGTCCAAAGGACTATTTTTTCACACTGAGTTCTTAGGCAGCATTTCAAGTTCTATCCATGTGCATGTGATCATTTGAAATATTTCATGTTTCTCATAAAGCAACTTTTCACCTCTACTGAGGATGTAGAAAGCAGAAAAGAAGTGTCCCTTCCATCTTTGCCACTATACTAAAAATACCAGATACTCACCCAACTCACAACTTTACTTGAACCCGTCTGAGAGCTGTCAGTCATCTGAAATCTAAAGTCAAACAAGCATTTTCAAGAAGACATGACATCTGGAGCACTCAGTTCATGGCAAATGAGAAAGCCAGCAAGCCATTAAGAGGAAGCTAGCAAAGGCCAACCGAAGATCAGCATCTGCTTAGT
The DNA here is from genome assembly GCA_917880005.1 of Nanger dama. NCBI lineage: Eukaryota > Metazoa > Chordata > Mammalia > Artiodactyla > Bovidae > Nanger > Nanger dama. The sequence goes on along the minus strand of CAKJTW010000016.1, from coordinate 33,040,105 downwards.
CTGATGCTGAACTTGAAAGGCAGGGTATGCCCTTCCTCTGCCCCAACCATCAGCACCAAGCAAGTGTCAAGTTACAAATAAGAGTTTTATCTTTGGAGCAAGAGTAAAAGCAGAGAGAAAAGGCCCTTCAAGGGACAGGTGTAAAGAAACTGTCAAGCTGCAGGCGGACCAAATACTGAGGAAATCCTCTGGCAAACCAACACCTACCCTAAAACCCAAGTAATGCGGCAAGTTACTCTTGCCGCATTACTTGGGTATAAAGGCAATCCCAGAGAAAACAAACTCTAAATTCAGGGGACACTCCTGTCTAACTTAATTCAGGTCCACAAATGGAAGTTTTAGTGAAGAGAAGTATGTCCATTTCCAACCGTGTTATTGATGTCCAGTTCCAACCTTAAATGCTATCACATTTATTGCTACAAGTTGCACCCTTTGCTCTTTCCCCCCGGACACTTGCACCATAGACTGGCACAGCTGATGGCCAGCCCTGCTCCCTCTTTCTGGGTAGTGGCAGTTACCATGGGAAGACCATGCCTTCGATTCAGACACTGTAGTTCAGGTAGTGGCAACCATGCCACCCAGAGACCTTGAAGGCTGTTTAACTCCAAACATCAGTTTCTTTATGTGAACTAAGGGCTTTAAAACCTACTTCAAAGGATTTTTATGACAAGGAAGTGACTTGCTGAGTATAAAGAGCTTAGCACCCTGAATCACTGGTGACTCATAGACACTGAGCAGAGACTGGTCAGTCATGGCTCAGGGACCGAATGACAGATCTTCTTTGCACTCTGCTTGCTGATGTCTCTTCCTGGTTCATAACTTTCTAGTTCAGTGGTTCTAAGTGAGAGGATTGTACAAACTGGGGGAAGGACTGTTTTGGGTTGTTACAGAACTTGGTGTATGAAGGGGAGCCTTCTTGGATTTAAAAGATGGGAGTCGTAGGTGTTGGATTTCCTGAACAGGAGAGAGAAACCACAAAAGGAACAATTCTCTATTCTGCATTTGGCATGAGCTTCAAATGTCTCTTTGGACATTTTTGTAACTAGAGCCTGTTTGTAATTATTTGAGCTAAGAAAATAACTCCATATGATCTACAAAGTCTTCCTAGCACTGTTTTTAATATCACTGATTTAGCCAAGAATGCAACCACAATGCAGATTTAGGGAAGATAGTCTTTCATTCAAAATTTTACTGAGTTGTTCACTATTTTGGAAAATTCTATCACTAATGGCAGTTGTTGACTGTATAGAGCTTCTCCATCTTTGGCTGCATAGAATATAATCAATCTGATTTCGGTGTTGACCATCTGGTGATGTCCATGTGTAGAGTCTTCTCTTGTGTTGTTGGAAGAGGGTGTTTGCTATGACCAGTGCGTTTTCTTGGCAAAACTATTAGTCTCTGCCATGCTTCATTCCACATCCCAAGGCCAAATTTGCCTGTTACTCCAGGTGTTTCTTGACTTCCTACTTTAGCATTCCAGTCCCCTATAATGAAAAGGACATCTTTTGGGGTGTTAGTTCTAAAAGGTCTTGTAGGTCTTCATAAAACCGTTCAACTTCAGCTTCTTCAGCATTACTGGTTGGGGCATAGACTTGGATTACTGTGATACTGAATGATTTGCCTTGGAGACGAACAGAGATCATTCTGTCATTTTTGAGACTGCATACAAGTACTGCATTTCAGACTCTTTTGTTGACCATGATGGCTACTCCATTTCTTCTGAGGGATTCCTGCCCGCAGTAGTAGATATAATGGTCATCTAAGTTAAATTCACCCATTCCAGTCCATTTTAGTTCGCTGATTCCTAGAATGTCGATGTTCACCCTTGCCATCTCTTAATTTGCCCTGATTCATGGACCTGACATTCCAGGTTCCTATGCAACATTGCTCTTTATAGCATCAAATCTTGCTTCTATCACCAGTCACATGCACAACTGGGTATTGTTTTTGCTTTGGCTCTATCCCTTCATTCTTTCTGGAGTTATTTCTCCACTGATCTCCAGTAGCATATTGGGCACCTAATGACCTGTGGAGTTCCTCTTTCAGTATCCTATCATTTTGCTTTTTCATACTGTTCATGGGGTTCTCGAGGCAAGAATACTGAAGTGGCTTGCCATTCCCTTCTCCAGTGGACTACGTTCTGTCAGTCAAGTGGACCTTAGAAAGCATCACTACAAACAAAGCTAGTGGAGGTGATGGAATTCCAGTTGAGCTGTTTCAATTCCTGAAAATTGATGCTGTGAAAATGCTGCACTCAATATGCCAGAAAATTTGGAAAACTCAGCAGTGGCCACAGGACTGGAAAAGGTCAGTTTTCATTCCAATCCCAAAGAAGGGCAATGCCAAAGAATGCTCAAACTACCGCACAATTGCACTCATCTCACATACTAGTAAAGTAACGCTCAAATTTCTCCAAGCCAGGCTTCAGCAATACATGAACCGTGAACTCCTTGATGTTCAAGCTGGTTTTAGAAAATGCAGAGGAACCAGAGATCAAATTGTTAACATCTGCTGGATCATGGAAAAAGCAAGAGAGTTCCAGAAAAACATCTACTTCTGCTTTATTGACAATGCCAAAGACTTTGACTGTGTGGATCACAATAAACTGTGGAAAATTCTGAAAGAGATGGGAATACCAGACCACCTGACCTGCCTCTTGAGAAATCTGTATGCAAGTCAGGAAGCAACAGTTAGAACTGGACATGGAACAACAGACTGGTTCCAAATAGGAAAAGGAGTGTGTCAAGGCTGTATATTGTCACCCTGCTTATTTAACTTCTATGCAGAGTACATCATGAGAAACGCTGGACTGGAAGAAACACAAGCTGGAATCAAGATTGCCGGGAGAAATATCAATAACCTCAGATATGCAGATAATGCCACCCTTATGGCAGAAAGTGAAGAGGAACTAAAATACCTCTTGATGAGGCGAAAGAGGAGAGTGAAAAAGTTGGATTAAAGTTCAACATTCAGAAAACGAAGATCATGGCATCCGGTCCCATCACTTCATGGGAAATATATGGCGAAACAGTGGAAACAGTGTCAGACTTTATTTTGGAGGTCTCCAAAATCACTGCAGATGGTGACTGCAGCCATGAAATTAGAAGACGCTTACTCCTTGAAAGAAAAGTTATGACCAACCTAGATAGCATATTCAAAAGCAGAGACATTACTTTGCTGACTAAGGTCCGTCTAGTCAAGGCTATGGTTTTTCCTGTGATCATGTATGGATGTGAGAGTTGGACTGTGAAGAAGGCTGAGCGCCGAAGAATTGATGCTTTTGAAGTGTGGTGTTGGAGAAGACTCTTGAGAGTCCCTTGGACTGCAAGGAGATCCAACTAGTCCATTCTGAAGGAGATCAGCCCTGGGATTTCTTTGGAAGGAATGATGCTGAAGCTGAAGCTCCAGTACTTTGGCCACCTCATGCGAGGAGTTGACTCATTGGAAAAGACTCTGATGCTGGGAGGGATTAGAGACAGTAGGAGAAGGGGACAACAGAGGATGAGATGGCTGGATGTCATCACAGACTCGATAGACATGAGTCTGAGTGAACTCAGGGAGTTGGTGATGAACAGAGAGGCCTGGCGTGCTGCAATTCATGGGGTCGCAAAGAGTCGGACACGATTGAGAGACTGAACTGAACTGACCTGAATGGCTGCTGCTGCTGCTAAGTCGCTTCAGTCATGTCCAACTCTGTGCGACCCCACAGACGGCAGCCCATGAGGTTCCACTGTCCCTGAGATTCTCCAAGCAAGACACTGGAGAGGGTTGCCATTTCCTTCTCCAGTGTATGAAAGTGAAAAGTGAAAGTGAAGTTGCTCAGTTGTGTCTGACTCTGATAGCAACCCTCATGGACTATAGCCCACCAGGCTCCACCGTCCATGGGATTTTCCAGGCAAGAGTGTTGGAGTGGGGTGCCGTTGCCTTCTCCAATGCGTGAAAGTGAAGTTGCTCAGTCGTGTCTGACTCTTAGTGACCCCATGGATTGCAGCCCACCAGGCTCCTCCATTGATGGGATTTTCCAGGCAAGAGTACTGGAGTGGGATGCCATTGCCTTCTCTGATGGTCCAGGTTATCTGCAGTTTTAACAGGTACTTGATGAGGGCTCTTCCTAATACACTTTAAGAAGCATAGTCCTGTTGTCTGAAGCTTGATCCAATGCTATTGTCTCTCTCTGGAGAGGGAAAGACTGAAAACAGTCTCTCCACCTGTCTCACTCCCCCAACACCTTCATAACTTTCATCCCTTCTCCCAGCTGTCACCTTGCCTTCATCTCACTTTTGGTCACTGCTAGTTAACTGAAGCCTCTGATCAGTACAGAATCATTCCTTTGTGAGCAAAGAGTAGAACTTAAATAGGACATAGGAGATGAATCAGAGAGTATGAGAACTCTGTAAAGATGTGAGTTGTAGCTAACTAAATAGGGGGAAATTCCCATTAAATTTCAGCAAAGTTTTGCAAATCTTTTATAAATAAAGTAGAACCTAAATGAAACAGTATTAGGAAAATAGGTGAATTGGAGTAAGGAATTTATTTATTTGAAGAAATTTTAAAGCCCTCCATTATGTTAGCTGTTAAAAACCCAATAAAGAAATTATTTGAATCATTAAAGCTTTGCAAGGTGAGAAGTGTCAGCACCTATTTTTCCCATTTAAAATATAAACATGCTTTTCGTCTATTTTTTATATATAACTGCTGACATTGAACATAATGATTGTGCTCAGAAAGCATTTAGCATTTGTCACTGAAATATAACTCACAAAGACTTGAAACACAGAGAATAAAGCTCCAGGTGAAAGAAGGAAAAGGATGTCAATTATGTGACCTCTTTAGTCTGTGTGAGACCAATCTGAAACTCCTGGAGGAAAAAATAATAGTAATACTGACTATTTATTAGGCCTTAATAGACTAGCAGCTATACTAAAAACTATCATGTCTCTTTTATTCTAAATAATGAATATTTATTCATTCATTCTAAATAATTTTTATCCATTATCAAATATAAATATTCATTAAATCTTATCAATAATATTTTAATATCTTGATTAAATGATAGAGCTTATATACTTTATGAATTAACTAAAATTGATATAAAATTATTTATTCATTGTTCTATTCACTCAATATTTTTGAGTGCCGTGTGCCACACCCTGTGCTCAGCACCAGGATGTACCAGTAAACAAAGCAAATAATATTCCCTGATTTTTATGGGGCTTCTGTTCTACAGAAAAGCACTTTTACAAAGGTGCTATAATTATCTTGGCAAAACAAATGAGGATACTGAGCATTATAGTCATCCAGGGCTTTGCCCAAAGTTACATAGCTTGCTAGTGACCGAGCAGAATTTGGAAACTGGATCTGCCTGGCCCCAATGCCAGTTATTAATCAGAGGTCTACACTGCAGTAATGAATGTGCATCTTCTGTTCACACCCTCAGCCTTGGATAGGTAGAGTAAGGCTGTATGCAAGTTGCGGATGTTTAATCAGAAAGTCATGTCTGCCTCTTTGCGACACCATGGACTGCAGCCCACCAGGCTCCTCTGTCCTTGAGATTTCCCAGGCAAGAATACTAGAGTGAGTTGCCATTTCCTTCTCCAGGGGATGTTCCCAACCTAAGGATTGAACCCACATCTCCTGCACTGGCAGGTGGTTTCTTTACTCTCTGAGCCACCAGAGAAGCCCTGGAGTATGCAAGACTCCTTTTCAATTCCAGTAATAGCCACACTATATGAGAAATTAGAGGAAAAGGGAGATAAGTGGGTCACTTTTAAGCGCCCCAAGGATTTCATGAGAGTGTAGGAGAAATCCACAGAGAACAGTACCTGATCACACAATGTTGCTTTCAAGTTTGTTTCCTTTTGAGAAATTCAGAGGCTTGTAAAATGGCTGAAGTTAACAGTTGCATTTCATTTTTTTGAGCATGCCTGTTATATGTTTAATTAAAAGTGATAAAAGGGAATGACACTGGAAAACAATTCCCTTTATATCAGAGGTATTGGACACCAGGTTTGTAAGCAATTCTTACAGTGTAACTGAAAGAACTTGCCTTAATAGCTGGGCGAATTTTGTATCTAAATCCCTACCCGCCACTTCAAACCATGAGGATAGCCAAAAAGGATGTGAAATGCTCTCCCTGACAAGATATTTATAGATTTTTCTTTTTATAGAAGTGACAGAGGAGAAAGAAATTCTCAAAGGCCTGCCAACCTCAAGAAAATAAAGCATTTCTTTACCTTCCTCTTCCCTGCAAAATAATTATTATGATTATTTAACTTCTATTCTGATGCCAGTTAAAGTGTATAGATAAAATCCTGCTGGAAGTAGATAGCTTTTATAAGGGGCAGTTACTCAGGTCTTTCGAAGTTTCCTTAATCACAATTTGAGCACAATCAAAGTGTTGTCGTTCCAATGATGTTTCGCTAGATACACTGTTAATAAAATCTAGCTCTCCTGAGAGGAGGCTCAGAGGCTGCAGTACAGCAGTGATACCAAACCGTCCAGGTGGTAGTTTCTTCAGACTGGTGATGTGCCAGAGGAAAACCAAGGGACCAAGTCCCGGGGCAGATTTAGATGGCATGCATTCATGAAAGAGTTGTTTTAAGTGGGTTGCACTCCCAAGAACATAAGTAGTCAAGTCTGAGATGGAAAACCGAGTTGGTTGTTGATTGTGTCCACATGGCTTCCTCTGTGAGAATCTGCACAGAGCCCAGGACAGAACTGGAGCAAACACTCCAGTACAGCAGGTGATGAGGAAACCACCCCGTTCTCCTAAAGTTAGGAACATCAGCCCAGCATGCTGGTTTTCTAAAGTGAAGCAGGAAGTTGGGCACATTGGAGAATCTGTTTTGGTTTGTTTGCTTGTTGACATCAATCTTGCGCTTGGTCTGGCTAAGTGAGACTGATGCACCCATAAAGGAATCCAAGTATAGTAGATTAGAGTTAGACAGGGCTGGTCGGGGTTTGAGTTCCTTTGCTTACAAGTTGTATAAACTTGGGTAAGTCACCTGATCTGTCTGAACTCATTTCCCCATGTTGTTATGAGTTAATCCAGCTCATCATGTTGTTATAAGTGTTGAACAAACAAAAAATACTCTAAAAAATGCTTACATATGGGAGTTACGACAAAGTATAATGGCTCTCCCTGTTAGAAGGCTATAGTGAAGTGAAGTCACGCAGTTGTGTCTGACTCTTTGCGACCCCATAGACTGTAGCCTACCAGGCTCCTCTGTCCGTGAGATTTTCCAGGCAATAGCACTGGAGTGGATTGCCATTTCCTTCTCCAGTTGACTATTATCTAATGAGACATCTAGCCAGTTGCTCAGTTGTGTCCAATCCTTTGTGACTCCATGGACTGCAGCATGCCAGGCTTCCCTTCCATCATCAACTCCTGCTCAAACTTGTGTCCATTGAATTGGCGATGCCATCCAACCATCCTCTCCTCTGTCATCCCCATCTCCTCCTGACTTCAGTCTTTCCCAGCATCAGGGTCTTTTCAAATGAGTCAGCTCTTTGCATCAGGTGGCCAAAGTATTGGGGTTTCAGCCTCAGCCTCAGCCTCAGTCCTCCTAATCAATTTTCAGGACTGATTTCCTTTAGGATTGGCTGGTTTGATCTCCTTGCAGCCCAAGGAACTCTCAAGAGTCTTCTCCAACACCACAGTTCAAAAGCATCAATTCTTCGGCGCTCCTTTTTGCCTTCATTATTGGAGGTGATGATGCTGCTGGAAAAGTTGAATAAGCAATGATGGGACAAAGGGGAGATTGACTTAGCCAAGAAACCTTTACACATGTCAGAGAAGGGATGACTCAGAGCATGGTGAGCTGTTGGGATGGAAAGCACTGTAGCTTGGTGACTCTCCTGGTTATGGTACTGTTACCAGGGGTGCTGTGCCATCAACTAGTATTGGCAACACCAGATTGTCAAATACACTTGCTCAGGCAGCTCAGATGAATTTATTCATGATGAGACCTTGTGCCTGGAGGATAGAGTTTGGGTTACTCTGTGACACAGGCCTGGCCATTCAGAGTCATCTGGAAATAAGAGTTGAGATCAAAGAGCTCTTGAAATTTTCTGTGCCGTGGGTACTTTGTAGTACAGCTCTGCCCATAAATCCCCCTTAGAATAATATTTAGAAATGACCAAAATAAAATACAAAAAGTTGTAAAGGGATCCAGTTATAGTAAAACAGTTATCAAAATATATAGATTCCTATTTATAAAATAATACGTGCTTCTTTTTAATGAATAAAATTATGAGGACTAGCTGTGGATGCAATAATTACCATCATTTCAAAATAGTGTTGAGTATAAATGATTATTTGAGGTATTAGAAACAATTATAATATGACTGGAAAAAGATTGTGATTTCCATCATTGACAAAGTCATGGTTATTGCTTATCTTACTGTGGTTTGTTGTCAGCAAAGAAATGCTGCATTTCAGTTAAAATTTGTTGAGTGTGGCAAGGGCATTTGGACCCAGCCAAATTCACAGACACTGAATTTTCACCATGAACTTGCAGAGGTGTGGACCTCAGATTAAATCCCCTTTTTAGATGCAGGCAGAAATAAAGCTAGGACCACAGACTCCTGCAGTCATTGATCCACATAGATGTAAAGTATGACCTACTTCCCTCTACTGAAATATTTACTTCAGGGAATGAAAGAAGACAAAGAACATGTATTAGGCCCCTCTGGTTGCCACAACAGACTAGCGCAGACTGAGTGGCTTAAGCAACAAAATGTACTTTTCTCATAATTCTGGACACTGGAAATCCCATGTGAAGGTGACCGCAGCCTTGATTTTGGGGAGACTCTCTCTTCCTGGCATACAGACACTCACTTTCTTGCTGCATCATCAAATGGCCTTTCTTCTGCACTCTGGTATCTCGTCCACTTCTTAAATGACCACCAGTCCTGTCAGATCAGGCCCCCACCACTGAGACCTCATTTAGTCACAATCACCTCCTTAAAGGATGCATGCATAAGCATGCATGTGCTTACCTGTTGCCCACAGCATCTCAGTTCTCTGTGACCTCAGTGCTCCACAGCTCCTGGAGATACTTAAGTTTGCAATCCTGATGTTCAGAACTTCCCCAAGAGACAGTCTAGTAAATGTAGATTTCTTTTTCCATTCCTTTACTTTTCCAGTGATAGTTTATCACTTCCTTGAAATTGACACATCAGCCAAGTGCCCAGATTGGCCATTAATTGTGGTTTGGTTAAACCCAGGGATGGGGGAGCCTGGTGGGCTGCCGTTTATGGGGTCGCACAGAGTCAGACATGACTGAAGTGACTTAGCAGTTAGCAGTAAACCTAGCAAATTCTCTAAAACACAGAGATTGTAAACACGTGTATTCTTAGCACATCAGTGGTTAGGGCAGAGAGACAAGGGGGAGGAGACAGAGATTGGGACATCAGGGTGGCCTTTACAACCTTGTCAAAATTATGCCAGAGGCAGGCTGCACAAATGTAGCCTAGTGATTATGCAGGCTAGTTAAATAAAACTTAGCATGCTAATTTCTCTCCTTTTCTAGATCATCACAGTGGTATCTTTGTATTCATAATATACCTCCTGTTAGAGCAATTCAAACAATTGATGGGGGAGGCAGCCGTAAGAATCAGAGTCTAAATTCTATCATAAAATAAAACTCTCTATTTCTGTCATTTGATCAGATAATTTTTAACTAAGCAGGAATCTGTCAACTGACCTTCATTTTATGTCCCATAGACCTGGTGGAAAGATTTTTTTCCCCTTTCCCGTTGCTTCCTACTGTGTTAAACTGGCAATTTTCAGAGAAACACCTCCTGTCAGTTAATGAGAATCAGCCTTGACTTTTGCAGATTGAATTTTGTAAATTGGTTTTATCGAAAGTGAGAAATGGCATAAGAAACTAAAGAAGGGAGAAAAATTAAGAATATGCCCAAAGAACAGAGGCCTTGTCATAATCTTGCTTTTAGATAAGTGATCATGAGTTTGGGGGGCTTCCCACCAGGGAATCCACCTGCAATATTGGAGACAGAAGTTCAATCCCTGAGTCAAGAAGATCCCTTGGAGAAGTCAACAGCAACCCACTCCAGTATTCTTGTCTGGGAAATTCCATGGACAGGGAGCCTGGACGGCTACAGCCCACGGGTCACAAAGAGTCGGACACAAATGACTTAGTGACTAAATGACTACAAGTTTTGGATATGGCACCATGTGAAATAGCTTAGGGGTCTCTTCCAGGTTCAGACACTGACATTTTCCACACTGATCTATGCACAGGGAGCAGTAAATTATAGTCACTTTCCACCTCTGAGGTATTATAAGGGTTAATGACTTTACAATGCATCTTCCGCACTAGGATTTGAATGGTCTCTTTGCAGAGAAAATTATTGCTGTAGTCCTTTGACATTATACTGTTCATCCAAAGAGATGATGTTGAATGGTCTCCCTGAATTTGAATCTGACAGTTTTCAGACTATGAGTTTCTCTCTGTGCTCTCCAGAATTGTCTCAAATGCCTTAATATACACTTGATTTCATAGAAAGGGGTTTTTTTCATCTTTCATTGTTTACTGTTGTGATTATGTTGAAGTATATTTTTTAAATTTTTTCTAATATTTAAAAAATTTTCTCTGGGTAGAAAGGTTGAATGTGGGGAGAGGGGGAGCTGATACACTGCAGTTTTCATTGGTCTGCCATATCTGAATTGTAGCTAGCGTTACTTGTTTCTCTTCAAAGAAGAAATAATGATTTATGGTGTAGAATTTGATACAGAGTATCAAACCCAGTGATCTACTTTGATGAGAATAGTTCATCTCATCCAACTCTAAAAATCTACTTTAAGTATTTTGCTATTTCAGGATGTTTATGAAATGAAAAAGAATGACAAATATTTATTGAATACTTTAGTGTGTGCTATGAACTGTGCCAGGCAGGCACTTTAACTGCATTAACTAACTTCATACATAAACCCCAGTAAAGATTAATACTATCCTTTTCCCTAAGAAAGAGCTCAGTGAACTTTATATCTTTTGTGTTCTCCTGCTTGGGAATATGTTATCATATTCACAAGGTTCTTCAATTTCTTCTGTCCAGTTTCTTTTGCCTGGTATTTCCCAAAGTTACCAAACCATGGAAATTATTCTCCCATGGAACACTGATTAATACTAAAATTTCCCGTAATATAGTTGGGAAAGCCCTGCCTCGTACATTCTCAAGTATGCACAGTTTCTGAGCACCTCTGCTCACACCACATACATATTCTTGCTTATACAGTGCTTTTTGCCTAAAGTGCCCTATCTCAGTCTACTCAAATACCACTCACCATTTAAAGCTTAGAATATTTTTTTTTTACCTCCGTTGGGAAATCTCACCCAGTGACCCATGTTATCTCCCTTTGCTTAATAAAAACAAATGAAATCGGTTTTCTAGCACTTGGACTGTCTCTTGCTACTACTTGCTCCCAAGTCTGCCCTCTGCATTTGATTCTGAACTCCTTAAGATCCACTTTAATTGCTGTATACCTAACTGCTGCCTTAGAACTTGACACAAAGTAGATATTCAGTGAACACTGAAGGAATAAGTCGTTGATCCTTTTGTATTCGAAGAAATAAAAGTGTTTAATGGCTTCCCTCGTGGCTCAGATGGTAAAGACTCTGCCTCCAATGCTGGAAACTCAGGTTTGATCCCTGGGTCAGGAAGATGTCCTTGAGAAGGGACTGGCAAAGCCACTCCAGTATTCTTGCCTGGAGAATTCCATGGACAGAGGAGCCTGGTGGGCTACAGTTCATTGGGTCTCAGAGAGCTGGACATGACTGAGCGACTAACACACAGACAACACATTGTTCAAGAAAACAGAGGTGATCCTAAATGGAGAGAAGTTACGTAGGAGGGCAGAGGCAAGAAAATGCAAACTAACTGTAAAAATACAAGTGTGATCTTGGCTGTTAAGTTTGGTCACTTTATTTTTATTGGGGCTTTCCAGGTGGAGCTAGTGGTAAAGAACCCGCCTGCCAATGCTGGTGACTTTATTTTTGCCAGTGCAAAAATATGGATGTGCTGTAATTCGTGGCAGTAACAGCAATCACAGTTTTTGGAGATTTCTCATGTGCCTGTTACTATTCTCCTCTTTCACATTAGCTTATGAAAGAACATCTTCACAAAGTAATTGCAGTTCTTACACACAGTCTCCACCAATAAGGTATTTTTAAAAAATATAAATTTAATCCCAGGTGGTAGAATGTTCCAGTGACTCCCAAAACAGCAGGCAAAACAGATGTTGCCCTGACTTCCACTCACTGGGATGTGACAGCCACCTTGATTGCCCTTTTCCCAGCCATTTAATTTGGTTATTTAGGAGTCAGTGACTTTGATGCATCTGTAAGAGGTAGCCTGACATAAATCAGATTCTCTTACATTTCTCTAAGAAAAAAACTCTCCACCCTTTTCATCTGAGAATTGCATTATTTCTACAGTGAGGCTGGAAAAGAAGAGAGATGAGTCGTATTTCCCAGGATTCTAGAACAAATGAAAAATCTGCCAGCCTGGCAAGTAGGTAATGCTGCTATTCAGAAGACACGTGCATATGACCAAATCGCCAACAGATGCTCATAAAATGTTCTTTCCCTCCTTTTGTCACCTAAGAATGAATTTTACATCTTTTTCCCCCCCTTTAATTTCCGCAAATTTCCAGAGCTCCAAATTCTGCCTGACATTAGTGAGGCCTGGCATGCAAACACAAATAAGGAAAGGGCCCCATGTCAGATGGTTCACTATTGGTTAGAAAAAGCAGATACATAAATAACTAACTGTCTTCCATACAGATAATGGCAAAACTTCAACTGGCTTCCACCCAACAGAGACCAGCATTTTGCCAGGCTCAATGATGTACTAACAATCCTATAATGAGAACACCAGCTGTCAGCCATGAGAAATATTAAAACAGGGAACAGAACATTTTCAACAGTTCACTTAATGAGTTCTAGCACGTGCTTGCCCATGTCCACTCAGCATCCTTGCATCTTCTTACGCGCGTGCTTTAAAACCTTCTGTGACTCCTCAGTGCCTCCTGGAGAAAGCTATGCTTCATTTTCAGCATTCATGGTGCTATGGTTGAGTAATTTAGAGTTTATTTCCTAGAATCACACATGCTGTAACTCAACTGCTCTGTGACCTTGAGTTAAGTTCCTTAGACTCTGTTTCCACTCCTATTGGATGAAGTAATAATAGTGCCTAAGTCATAGGGTTTAGAGACATTTAAATGATATAGTCTGTGTTAAGTGCGTGCATATAATCAAAGTAGAAACAATGATGGTGGGAAAAGTTGTGGAGGTGGTGAAGGTACAATAGGAAAGAGGCACAAATTCTAGATTTTGGTTTTCCACAATCAAATAGGTTGTTACATTAATATATTTGTATACGTATATGTAAGTGTATAGATATGTATGTATGCTTATATATATCTATTCACATGTATATGTGTGTGTGTAATTTTAATTAACCTGTCTTAGTTTGAAATAACATTTCTTCCATTTACTTGATATGGGACAGCTGACTTTAACTTGGCCTCAGTTTTCCATCTATAAAATAGGAATAGTGATAGTGCCTACTTCTAAGAAGTAGGTTTGTCATAAGGATAAAATGGTATAAAGCATTGTTTAATATATTTATTTTAATTGGAGGCTAATTACTTTACAATAGTGTAGTGGGTTTGCCATATATTGACATGAATCAGCCATGGGTGTACCCAAGTTCCCCATCGTGAACACCCCCCCACCTCCCCTCCCCATCCCATCCCTCTGGGTCATCCCAGTGCACCAGCCCTGAGCACCCTGTCTCATGCATCGAACCTGACTGGCGATCTGTTTCACATATGGTAACAGACTTGTTTCAATACTATTCTCTCAAATCATCCCACCCTCACCTTCTCCCACCGAGTTCAAAATCTGTACTCAACATCACAGTCTCCTTTGCTGTCTCGGATATAGGGTCATCATTACCATCTTTATAAATTCCATATCTATGCATTAATATACTGTATTGGTGTTTTTCTCTCCAACTTACTTCACTCTGTATAATAGGCTCCAGTTTCATCCAGCTCATTAGAACTGATTCAAACACATTCTTTTCAATAGCTGAGTAATACTCCATTGTGTATATGTACCACAGCTTTCTTATCCATTCATCTGCTGGTGGACATCTAGGTTGCTTCCATGTCCTGGCTATTATAAACAATGCCGCAATGAACATTGGGGTACATGTGTCTCTTTCAATTCTGGTTTCCTCATTGTGTATGCCCAGCAGTGGGGTTGCTGGGCCGTATGGCAGTTCTATTTCCAGTTTTTTAAGGAATCTCCACACTGTTCTCCTTAGTGGCTGTACTAGTTTGCATTCCCACCAACAGTGTAAGAGGGTTCCCTTTTCTCCACACCCTCTCCAGCATTTATTGTTTGTAGACTTTTTGATAGCAGCCATTCTGACCAGCATGAGATGGTAACTCATTGTGGTTTTGATTTGCATTTCTCTGATAATGAGTGATATTGAGCATCTTTTCATGTGTTTGTTAGCCATCTGTATGTCTTCTTTGGAGAAATGTCTGTTTAGTTCTTTGGCCCATTTTTTGACTGGGTCATTCATTTTTCTGGAATTGAGCTGCAGGAGTTGCTTGTCTATTTTTGAGATTAATTCTTTGTCAGTTGTTTCATTTGCTATTATTTTCTCCCTTTCTGAAGGCTGTCTTTTCAACTTGCTTATAGTTTCCTTCATGGGGCAAAAGCTTTTAAGTTTAATTAGGTCCCATTTGTTTATTTTTGCTTTTATTTACATAACTCTGGGGGTGGGTCATAGAGGATCCTGCTATGACTTATGTCAGAGAGTGTTTTGCCTATGTTCTCCTCTAAGAATTTTGTAGTTTCTGGTCTTACATTTAGATCTTTAATCCATTTTGAGTTTACTTTTGTGTGTGGTGTTAGAAAGTGATCTAGTTTCATTCTTTTACAAGTGATTGACCAGTTTTCCCAGCACCACTTGTTAAAGAGATTGTATTTTCTCCCATTGTATATTCTTGCCTCCTTTGTCAAAGATAAGGTGTCCATTGATTAAAGTTGCTCAGTCATGTCCAACTCTTTACGACTCTGTGGACTGCAGCCCACCAGGCTCCTCCATCCATGGGATTTTCCAGGCAATAGTCCTGGAGTGGATTACCATTTCCTTCTCCGGGGATCTTCCCAACCCAGGGTCTCCTGCGTTGTAGACAGATGCTTTACTGTCTGAGACACGAGGGAAGTCCATAGGTGTGTAGATTTATCTCTGAGCTTTCTATTTTGTTCCACTGATCTATATTTCTTTGTGCTAGTACCATACTGTCTTGAGGACTGTGGCTTTATAGTATAGTCTGAAGTCACTATAGGTTGATTCCTCCAGTTCCATTCTTCTTTCTCAAGATTGGCTATTCAAGGTTTTTTGTATTTCCATACAAATTGTGAAATTATTTGTTCTAGTTCTCTGAAAAATACTGTTGGTAGCTTGATAGGGATTGCATTGAACCTATAGATTGCTTTGAGTAGTATACTCATTTTCACTATATCGATTCTTCCGATTCATGAATACGGTATATTTCTCCATCTATTTGTGTCATCTTTGATTTCTTTCATCAGTGTTTTATAGTTTTCTATATGTAGATCTTTTGTTTCTTTAGGTAGATTTATTCCTAAATATTTTATTCTTTTCATTGCAATGATGAATGGAATTGTTTCCTTAATTTCCCTTTCTGTTACTATATAGGAATGCAAGGGATTTCTGTGTGTTAATTTTATATCCTGCAACTTTACTATATTCATTGATTAGCTCTATAATTTTCTGTTGGAATCTTTAGGGTTTTCTATGTAGAGGATCATGTCATCTGCAAACAGTGAGTGTTTCACTTCTTCTTTTCAAATCTGGATTCCTTTTATTTCTTTTTCTTCTCTGAGTGCTATGGCTAAAACTTCCAAAACTATGTTGAATAGTAGTGGTGAGAGTGGGCACTCTTGTCTTGTTCCTGACTTTAGGAGAAATGCTTTCAATTTTTCCCCACTGAAGATTGTGTTTTCTGTGGGTTTATCATACATGTTTTTTAATTGTTGAGGTATGTTCCTTCTATGCCTGCTTTCTGAAGGTTTTTTTTTTTTTTATCATAAATTATGTTGAATTTTGTCAAAGGCTTTCTCTGCGTATATTGAGATAATCATTTGGCTTTTATCTTTAAGTTTGTTAATGTGGTATTTAACATTGATTGATTTGCAGATATTGAAGAATCCTGGCATCCCTGGGATAAAGCCCGCTTGGTCATGATGTATGATCTTCTTAATATGTTGTTGGATTCTGTTTGCTAGAATTTTGTTAAGGATTTTTGCCTCTATGTTCATCAGTGATATTGACCTGTAGTTTCCTTTTTTGTGGCTTGTTTGTCAGGTTTTGGTATTAGGGTGATGGTAGCCTCATAGAATGAGTTTGGAAGTTTACCTTCCTCTGCAATTTTCTGGCAGAGTTTGAGTAGGATAGGTGTCAGCTCTTCTCGAAATTTTTGTAGAATTCAGTTGTGAAGCCATCTGGTACTGGGCTTTTATTCACTGAAAGATTTCTGATTACAGTTTCGGTATCTGTGCTTGTGATGGGTCTGTTCGGATTTTTCTATTTCTGCCTGGCTCAGTTTTGGAAAGTTATACTTTTCTAAGAATTTGTCCATTTCTTCCAAGTTGTCCACTTTATTGGCGTGTAGTTGCTGATAGTAGTCTCTTATGATCCTTTGTATTTCTGTGTAGTTGGTTGTGATTTTTCCATTTTCATTTCTAATTTTGTTTACTTGTTTTTTCTCCTTTTTTTCTTCATGAGTCTGGCTAATGGTTTGTCTATTTTATTATCTTCTCAAAGAATCAGCTTTTAGTCCTGTTGATTTTTGCTATGGTCTCCTTTGTTTCTTTTTAATTTATTTCTGCCCTAATTTTTATGATTCCTTTTCTTCTACTAACCCTAGGGTTCTTCATTTCTTCTTTTTCTAGTTGCTTTCATTGTAGAGTTAGGTTATTTATTTGATTTCCATCTTGTTTCTTGAGGTAAGCTTGTATTGCTATGAACCTTCCCCTTAGCACTGCTTTTACTGAGTCCCATAGGTTTTGGGTTGTTGTGTTTTCATTTTCATTTGTTTCTATGCATTAAAATTTTTTTTTATTTCTTCTGTGATTTGTTGATTATTCAGAAGCATGTTGTTTAGCCTCCACATGTTTGTATTTTTAATAGTTTTTTCCTGTAGTTGACATCTAATCTTACCACATTATAATCAGAAAAGATGCTTGAAATGATTTCAATTGTTTTGAATTTACCAAGGCTAGATTTATGGCCCAGGATATGATCTATCCTGAAGAAGGTTCCATGTGCACTTGAGAAAAAGGTGAAATTCATTGTTTTGTGGTGAAATGTCCTATAGGTATCAATTAGGTCTAACTGGTCCATTGCATCATTTACAGTTTGTGTTTCCTTGCTAATTTTCTGTTTAGTTGATCTATCCATAGCTGTGAGTGGGGTATTAAATGCTCCCACTATTATTGTGTTACTGTTAATTTCCCCTTTCATATTTGTTAGCATTTCCCTTACATGTTGCAGTGCTCCTATGTTGGGTGCATACATATTTATAATTGTTATATCTTCTTGGATTGATCCTTTGATCATTATGTAGTGTTCTTCTTTGTCTCTTTTCATAGCCTTTATTTCAAAGTCTGTTTTATCTGATATGAGTATTTCTACTCCTGCTTTCTTTTGGTCTCCATTTGCATGAAATATCTTTTTCCAGCCTTTCACTTTCATTCTGTACATGTCCCTTGTTTTGAGGTGGGTCTCTTGTAGACCACATATATATGGGTCTTGTTTTTGTATCCATTCAGCCTAAGTTTGTCTTTTGGTTGGAGCCTTCAGCCCATTTACATTTAAGGTAATTATTGAAGTCTGATCCTGTTGCCGTTTACTTTGTTGTTTTGAGTTCGAGTTTATGAATCTTTTCTGTGTTTCCTGTTTAGAGAAGATCCTTTAGCATTTGTTGGAGAGCTGGTTTGGTGGTGCTGAATTCTGTCAGCTTTTGCTTGTCTGTAAAGCTCTTGATTTCTCCTTCATATCTGAATGAGATCCTTTCTGGGTACATTAATCTATGTTGTAGGTTTTCTCTTTTCATCACTTTAAGTATGTCCTGCCATTCCCTTCTGGCCTGAAGAGTTTCTATTGAAAGATCAGCTGTTATCCTTATGGGAATCCCCTTGTGTGTTATTTGTTGTTTTTCCCTTGCTGCTTTTAATATTTTCTCTTTGTATTTGATCTTTGTTAATTTGATTAATATGTGTCTTGGGGTGTTTTGCCTTGGGTTTATCCTGTTTGGGACTCTGTGGATTTCTTGGACTTGGAAGGCTATTTCCTTCCCCATTTTAGGGAGGTTTTCAACTATTATCTCCTCAAGTATTTTCTCATGGTCTTTCTTTTTGTCTTCTTCTTCCGGGACTCCTATGATTCAAATGTTGGAGCATTTAACATTGTCTCTGAAATTGTCCTCATTTCTTTTAATTCTTTTTTCTTTTATCCTCTCTGCTTCATTTATTTATACCATTCTATCTTCCATCTCACTTATCCTATCTTTTCTGCCTCAGTTATTCTACTGTTGGTTCCCTCCGGAGTGCTTTTGATCTCAGTTGTCGAATTATTCATTATTGATTGACTCTTTTTATTTCTTCTAGGTCCTTGTAAACATTTCTTGCATCTTCTCAATCCTTGTCTCCAGTCTATTTAGCTGTAACTCCACTTTGTTTTCAAGATTTTGGATCATTTTTACTGTCATTATTCTGAATTCTTTTCAGGTAGACTCTCTATCTCCTCCTCTTTTGCTTGGTGTGGTGTGCATTTATCATGTTCCTTTACCTGCTGAATACTTCTCTGCCTTTTCATTTTGTTTAGATTGCTCTGTTTGCGGTGGCCTTTCTGTATGCTGGAAGTTTGTGGTTCTTTATTATGGAGGTTCCTCCCTGTGGGTGGGATTGGACGAATGTCTTGTCAAGGTTTCCTGGTGGGGGAAGCTTGCATCAGTGTTCTGGTGGCTGGGGCTGGATCTCTTCTCTCTGCAGTGCAATAAAGTGTCCAGTAGTGAGTTTTGATGTCTATAGTGTTTATGGGTTTGGTGTGACTTTTGGCTGCCTGTATTTTAATGCTCAGGGTTATGTTCCTGCATTGTTGGAGAATTAGCTTAGTATGTCTTACTTTGAAACTTGTTGGCTCTTGAGTGGAGCTTGGTTTCAGTGTAGGTATAGCAGCTTTTGAATGAGCTCTTGTTGATTAATGTTCCCTGGAGTCAAGAGTTTTCTGGTATTCTCAGGTTTTGGATTTAAGCCTCCTGCCTCTGGTTTTCAGTCTTATTTTGAAATAAGACTTCTCCATCCATACAGCACTGATAATAAAACATCTAGGTTAATGGTGAAAAGACTCTCCACAGTGAGGGACACCCAGAGAGGTTCACAGAGTTATATGGAGAGAAGAGGGAGGAGGGAGATAGAGGTGACCAGGAGAAGAGGGGGAATCAAAAGGGGAGGAGAGCAATCTAGCCAGTAATCAAATCCCTATATGCTTTCCACAGTCTGGAACACTCAGAGAGGTTCATGAATTTACATAGGGAAGAGAAGAGGGAGGAGGGAGATAGAGGTGACCAGGAGGAGAAAAGGGGGAGTCAAAAGGGGAGAGAGCAATCTAGCCAGTAATCAGTTCCCCTAAGTGTTCTCCACAGCCTGAAACACCCAGAGAGATTCACAGAGTTAAGCAGAGAAGAGAAGAGGGAGGGAGGAGATAGAGGTGACCTGGGGGAGAAAAGGGAGATTCAAAAGGCGAGAGAGAACAATCAAGCCACTAATCAGACTCCTACATAAAAATGGGTACTGAAGATTAGATTCTTAAGGGTACAGAATTGATTATAAATACTAAAAACCAAAGATTAAAAATCTGGAGTAGAGGTTACACTCTCAAAAATACAATATTTAAAAAAATAACAAAATTATAAAAGATATATATATATATATATATGAAATTTGCTTTAAAATAGGATTTTTTGCAAGGTAATAGTAGGTGATAAAAATGAAAATTAAAGGTAATAAAGAACAAAATTTTAAAAAAAAATTTAATTAAAAATGATAACAGTAAAATATATCTAGGAATTTCTCTGGATCTGTTAAGGGCAGTGTGGGGTCAGTTCAGTTTCAGATTTGTTCCAGCTTATACTTCTTCTCAAGGTCTACAGGCCCCTTCCAATGTAGTCAATGCTAACTGCAGGGTTTTAATCTGTTGCACCTGTCACTTCCAGAGTGGTTCCCTCTTTGTTTATTTTGGCTTCCTCTGTTTGCAAGTCTCTTCAATGCCTAATTTCTGCCTTGACACAAGGGGGCAAAAGTTGTCACTTATTTAGGCTCCTTTGTTCAGGTGTGCTGTGGGGAAGGAGGAACAGTGCAAACAAATATCGCTGGCATGTGTGGGGAGTGCTCGCAGTGTCTGGACCACACTGGATTTGCCCCAGCTCACGGAGGTGTATGCTTTCCCAGTCTACACTGCTCAGGCTCCAGGTTGCTCTGCAGGGGAACTGTCCTAAAGCAGACCCTGAGTTGCATGCATTTCCCAGGTCTAAGCCGCTCAGGTTCATGTTCTGGGGTACTCCACAAAGGCACAGACTCAGTTGGGCCTGCGTTTTGTGCCCTTCCCAGCTCTGAGCAGCTCAGACAATCAGGTGCTTGAGCAGTGCACTATCCCAGGTGTGTGGTGCGTCTTATCACCTCCCTGGTCCCGGCCGCTAGGTTTCCTGGATGTGCCATGAAAGCGCCCGTCTCATGTGCGCTGGTGTGTCTCCTCTAGGAACTGATCTCAGACTGCGACCCTCCTGGCAGATGTCAACCGTCCAGGATCCCAGGGAGACTTGGTTAGCAGTGGGAGCCTGCTCACATTTTGGTGGAAGATGCCGTCTCTGGGGCCAAGACTGCTCCCTGCCTTCTGGCTCTGGCTGTCTCCTGCCTGCCTCTCTGCCTCCGGTGGGGATGCACTGGTCTGCAACCAGCTAGCTCTACTCTGGTATTCTCTCATTCCTTTGTTCTGTGAGCAGGCCCAGCTGTGCCTTAGGTTAGAGCTTTTTGCATGAAAAATCTCTCTCTCTCTCTCTCTCTTTTTTTTTTCTCTCTCTGGCTATCCCACAGTTTGGGTTGCTATCTCACGTTAGCTCCCTCAGATTGTCCTCAGGGCATTCAGGCCTGGTCCTTACCCTAAGAATGCAACCTGCACCTCCCTGTTCAGCCTCTGCTCCCTGGTGGCAGACATGAGCATCTGGGCTACTTCTCCACTGGGAGTTGCAGTTAGGTGCATATTCTGTGGTTGTTTTTGTTTCTTTTTCCCTCCCAGTTATGTTGCCCTCTGAGATTCCAAAACTCCCTACACACCTGTGGGTGAGAGGATTTCCTGGTGTTTGGAAACTTCTCTTCCTTCATGACTCCATCCCTGGGATGGGTCTCCGTCCCTAACTCTTTTGTCTCTCTTTTTGTCTTTTATATTTTGTCCTACCTCCTTTCAAAGAGAATGGGCTTCCTTTCTGGGTGTCTGGTGTCCTCTGCCAGCATTCAGAAGTTATTTTGTGGAAGTTGCTCAGCATTCAAATGATCTTTTGATGAATTTGTGGGGGAGAAAGTGGTCTCCCCGTCCTATTCCTCTGCCATGTTAGCCAATATAAAACATTTTAAGTAGCTGTCACATGGTAAGTTCCCAATAAATGTTAATTTTCAAAAACACCTTTTGGAAAACAATACAGTATCTTGTTTTTTAATCAGAGTATACTTGATTTACAATATCATGTTATTTTCAAGAATAACACAGTGTCTTTATGCCTATCAGTTCAGTTCAGTCACTCAGTCATGTTTGACTCTTTGCGACCCCAGGTACTGCAGCACACCAGGCTTCCCTGTCCATCAACAAATTCTAGAGCTTACTCAAACTCATTCCCATCAAGTCGGTGATGCCATCCAAATATCTCATCCTCTGTCATCCCCTTCTCCTCCTGTCTTCAATCTTTCCTAGCATCATGGTCTTTTCTGATGAGTCGGTTCTTCCCACCAGGTGGCCAAAGTATTTGAGACTCAGCATCAGTTCTTCCAATGAATATTCAGGCCTCATTTCCTTGAGGATTGACTAAGTTGATCTCCTTGCAGTTCAAGGGACTCTCAAGAGTCTTCTCCAGCACCACAGTTCAAAAGCATCAATTCTTCAGCCCTCAGCTTTCTTTATGGTCCAACTCTCATATCCATACATGAATACTGGAAAACCGTAGCTTTGACTAGGCACACCTTTGTTGGCAAAGCAATGTTTCTGCTTTTCAATATGCTATCTAGGTTGGTCATAGCTTTTCTTCTAAGGAGCAAGTGTCTTTTAGTTTCATGGATGCAATCGTCATCTGCAGTGATTTTGGAGCCCCCAAAATACAGTCTGTCACTGTTTCCATAGTTTCCCTGTCTACTTGCCATGAAGTGATGGGACCAGATGCCTATAGAGGAAAAAAATTATTATTATCACTAGTTCTGATCCATAAAAATATCATTTGTTTCCTGTCCCCTGAAATTTACTCAGTTCTACTGAATTTGAGAAGCAGAAATGAAAAGACACCCTAACTGTTCTACCCATAGGACTGATACACAATTTCTGTGGTGTGGGTACTTTCTGGTTTAAAGCCTGAAAACCCTGAGTTATTGTAATTGAATTTGAGAGTATAGAAATCTACTCTGTCACAGTCACTTTCGATGAAAACTACAATTTATGATGAGTTTCATAAAACCTGCTTAATTCAACATTTATGAGAGACACTGAAGATAAATGGAAGGTGTAGAAATGGAAAAATTTCTAATCAGTCATTTTGTCAAGAAAAAGGGACTAGAGTGATAGGCATAAAAAGGAGCTGGGTGTGCATATAAATAATCTACTAGAGATAAATGATTAAATATTTTTATAAATTTTACCAAAATATTCTTAGTTCTATAATAAAATGCTTAGTTTGTATGTACCTTTGAAAGATTAAATGTGTTTGCCCACATCATGCATCTGAACCAGGGCCCAGGTTAGGTTTGGGAAGCAAGTTCTACAAATGTATATTCCAACAAGAGTAAAAGAAACTATAAGAAAGCTGATTTCACAAGCCTAGTGCAAATTGCCTGTCTCTCCCTTCCCTCTAATTGCTGTGATAAGGTGCAACATCTAATTAAACCCCTGGAGGAAGTTTTATAGCTGTGTCATGCTATTGGAAATGAGTGAATCTAGAAGAACTAAAATAGCCCTCAAAAAGGAAGAGAACAGATGTATAGCATGAGTGAAGAGGATGCCACGCATGGACCACTTTTGGAACATCGCTTTCTTTAACTCAGCAGAAACAGGAGGCTGGCTCATTTTCTGGCCTAGCTGGGTGGCTGGAGCTCAGGGAGGAATGGAAGTGTGGTGTATCCTCTACGGTGGCCCTTAGTCCTGGCTCTGGAGCTTCAGCAAAGAACCAGGGACTGAGCTTTCTTTATATTGTATCCATTTTCTCAGGCTCTTGGGGAATAATAAATACCCTGAAGTGAAAGAAGTCTCCCAAGTCAAATTATTTTCCTCCATTAGAACTTCTGGTTTTTCATGCCCTCCAGCCCTGGTTGTGTCCAGTGAATGCTGAGTGCTCTGTTTGATGGATTGCTTGGAGTTACCCAGCTCTAACCAAGCAGATTTCCCCTAGCCTGGGGTGCTTGAGCACATTAGCATCTCTACACATAGGTTCTCATCCATATTTGTAAACGCCAGATGACTATAACTTATGTAACAAGTGGAGGAACAGTGTCTAGCCCTTTCATGACTTAAGGCTTCAGTCTCATGCTGCTCAATTATCTCTTAGCTCCATTCACATAAGTAATAGTCCTTAAGAACTTTCTTTATCACTTCATGTGCCAGTAAGCCTAGAAAACCTGCCAACTGTTCTAGTCCTCTTGGCAAAAATGAGCTTAACTTGCCTTGCCTGGGTTTAAGAACTCATTTGCCAGCTGTTGTAATTTTAACTTTTTAATTGCACTTTGGGGCTCCAGGATGAATAAAAGATTATATTTGCTTTTAAATTGATCTTGGTTAGTGATTCTCAAAGTGTGATTCCCAGAGCAGCAGCATTAGTATCATCTCTGAACTCATGAGAAATGCAAATTATTTCACCCCATCCATGTCCCAGTGAATCAGAAATATTGGGGAAAGCATCAAGAAATCTATATTTTAACAACCCAATTAGTTGTTGCTAATACTTAATCAACCTGAGAGCCAGTTGTCCATATGCAGTGTATCAGTAGTGCACTCCAGGGCATATACTTCCTAAAGGTTCTTAGATGGTAGATCAGGAGGGCATAAGAAAATATGTATGTGCTGGCTTTTCTAAAGAATTTTTAAATGTCCATAAGAAACCTGGAAAAAATCAGTTTTCATCACAATCCCAAAGACGTGCAATGCCAAAGACTGTTCAAACTACCATGTAGTTGCACTCATATCGCATGCTAGTGAAAGGTTGTTGCTGAACCACAAAAAGACCCTGGGATTCTTGGCCTCTGAAAGAGAAGAATTCAATCTGGGGCCAGAGATGAGGCTTGATCGCTCAGAGCTTTTGTACAAGAGTTTTATTAAAGTATAAAAAGGGTAGAGAAAGCTTCTGACATAGTCATCAGAGGTGGGCAGAAAGCGTGCCCCCTTGCTGGTGTTAGCAATGGAGTTATATACTCTCCAATCAGTTATTACAGTGCATCAAAAGAATGTCTGGAGGTTGTACAGACCTCACTAGACCTACTCCCATAATTTACATTTTTAAGAAAACAGGATTAGCCAGAAGGTTTTTTCCAGAGACTGTCCCCAAGCAGGATACATTATTGTTATATAATCCTAAGGAATGTAGAAGGGGAAAAAGTTTGTCCTTTCTTCCTCCTTGAGAATTCCAGACCCCTCTCTCCTTGGGGACCCCTGGACTTCTTATCAACTTGCCTAGGAAATGACTCTCTCACTAGCAAGATAATGCTCAAAATCCTTCAAGTTAAGCTTCAACAGTATGTGAAGCAAGAACTTCTAGATGTACAAGTTGAATTGAGAAGGCAGAGGAACCAGAGATCAAATTGCCAACATCTGTTAGATCATAGAAAAAGCAAGAGGATTCCAGAAAAACATCTATTTCTGCTTCATTGACTACACTAAAGCTCTACACTACTTTGTGTAGAGCACAACAAACTCTGGAAAATTCTTCAAGAGATGGGAATACCAGACCACCTTACCTGTCTCCTGAGAAATCTGTATATATGTCAAGAAGCAACAGTTAGAACCAGACATGGAACAACAAACTGGTTCAAAACTGAGAAAGGAGTATGTCAAGGCTGTACATTGTCACCCTGTTTATTTAACTTATATGCAAAGTACATCATGCCAAATGCTGGGCTGGATGAATCACAAGCAGGAATCAAGATTTCTAGGAGAAACAACAGCAACCTCAGATATGCAGACGGTACCATCCTGATGGCAGAAAGCAAAGAGGAACTAGAGCCCCTTGATGAATGTGAAAGAGGAGAGTGAAAAGGCTGGCTTAAGACTCAATGTTCAACATGTATACCTGTGGCGGATTCATGTTGATGCATGGCAAAACCAATGCAGTATTGTAAAGTAAAATAAAGTAAAATTTAAAAAAAAGACTCAATGTTCAAAAATGAAGATCATGGCATCCAATCTATCACTTTATTTCAAATAGATGGGGAAACAATCGAAGCAGTGACAGATTTTATTTTCTTAGGCTCTAAAATCACTGTCGATGGTGACTGTAGCCATGAGATTAAAAGACACTTGCTTCTTAGAAGAAAAGCTGTGACAAACTGTTAGACAGCATATTAGGAAGTAAAACCTCAGTTTCCCAACAAAGGTCTGAATAATCAAAGCTGTTTTTTCCAGTAGTCATATATAGATGTTGAGAGTTGGGCCACAAAGAAAACTGAGCCAAAGAATCAATGCTTTCAAACTGTGGTGCTGGAGTAGACTCTTGAGAGTCCTTGGACAGCAAGGAGATTAAACCAGTCATCCTAAAGGCAATCAACCCTGACTATTCACTGGAAGAACAGATGCTAAAGCTGAAGCTCCAACACTTTGGCTGCCTGATGCAAAGAACTGCATCATTGGAACAGACCCTGATGCTGGGAAAGATTGAGTGCAGAAGGAGAAGGGAATGACAGAGAATCCGATGGGAGAGTGGCATTGTTGACTCATTTAACATGAATCTGAGCAAACTCTGGGAGACAGTGAAGGACAGGGAAGACTGTGCTGCAGTCCATGGGGTCACCAAGTAGTTGGACACTAAGTAGTTGGACTCTACTTAGAGACTGAACAGCAGAAGAAACCTGAACTTTAGCATGGTTTTTCCCTTATATTTATTTATTTTTAAATTAGGGTGCAGTTGCTTTACAATATTGTCTTAGTTTCTGCGTTACAACAAAGTGAGTCAGATACACACACACACACACACACACACACGCATGCATGCATATATCCCCTGCTCCTTGAGCATGCCTCTGACTCCTCCTCATCCCACCCCTCTAGGTCACCACAGAGCACTCATCTCCCTGTGACGTTCAGCAGGCTCCCACTAGCTGTCTGTTTTACACATGGTAGTGTTTATCTCTCAGTTCATCCCACTCCTCCTAATCCCCCCACAGTGTCCATACATCTGTTCTCATATCATGTCTCTATTCCTGCCCTGCAAATAGGTTCATTAGTACCATTTTCCTAGATTCCACATATATGTGTTAATAGACAGTATTTTTTTTCTCTTTCCAACTTGCTTCACTCTGTTTGACAGACTCTAGCTCCATTCACATCTCTACAAGTGACCCAATTTTATTCCTTTTAATGGCTGAGTAACATTCCAGTGTGTATATGTACCACATCCTCTTTACCTATTCATCTGTCAGTGGATGTTTAGGTTGCTTTCATGTCCTGGCTATTGTAAATAGTGCTTCAGTGAACACTGGGGTGCTTGTGTCTTTTTGAATTATGATTTTCTCATGGTTTATGACCAGTAACAAAACCACTGGTGATCACAAACTGAAATGCTTATAGAGACCAATAAAGTAAATAAAGAAGTAGGCCAAGCATGCGATTAAACCATAGGAATGTGGTGGAATCATGAAGAAGTATGGAGTCTATATTCTACCTAAGATATTGAAAAAATCATTCAAAAACCATTGTGAAAATCCAGTAAAATATTTCTTTGGGGTCCTGATTTGTCCTTCAGGCAGACTAGTTGTGGTTTTGATTATATATCATCTCTCTGACCGTAAAATAGGCATTAAGGATGCCTGTCCTCGACTAAGTTTTCTGATTCAAACAAAATTGATTGGTTATTTAAAAATGGATTTACCACTAATACACTGAAGAATTTTACCTCAATACTCACATGTTCTTGCAGCCAAGATGAATGCTGCCTTTGACTTTAGATCTGAATTCTGATGGTAAATTCAGAGTGATGAATAAATGAATTCCTATGATACCTGAGAGGAGACTTATATTAGAAGGAATACTTCTTTTTCAGGAATAATGCATGTACTGGCTTCCCTGGTGTCTCAGCAGTAAAAATCCACCTGCCAATACAGGAGACACAAGTTCAATCCCTAAGTCAGGAAGATTTCCTGGAGAAGGAGATGGCAACCCACTCCAGTATTCTTGCCTGGGAAATCCCATGGACAGAGAGAAGAGCCTAGAGGGCTATAGTCCATGGGGTTGCAAAGATTCAGACATGACTTAGCAACAAAACAACCACAAAACTTATCAATTACTTGGTAATCAAAAGATGTTTCATTTTTCTTTGCCTTTTTCTCAGTAACATCTGCTTCCAGTTTGTCAGCCTCCAAAGAAGTAACTACCTTCTGTGAAGGGGTTAAAAGTTAGTGACACTTACTCTGTTATCCTGGAGAAAATTTGATGCAGATTTGGGTTGTCCAGTCCCAGTTCATATTATCTTTTAAATTAAAATCATCCAAGTAGGTATGAAGTGGTATTTGTGATTTTGATTTGCATTTTCTTGATGGAAATTCTGTGCAGAATTTACTCTAGATGAGACTGATAATACCACAGTCACATCTATGGTGTTAAAAACTTGAATGCCTTGTGTACATGTCATATTCTATTGCTTTTTAACCAGGTATGTCCCCAAAAAAGGCAACAATTTTGATGGTATAGTAGAGCAGCTAAAATTTATTGGGTACTTATTATTTGCTACAAACTGTGCTTAATGTTTCATAGGCATGATCCCATTCTCTCCCAGAAAGTGTTATTTGCTGGTAGCGCTGTTATTCCCACAGTACAGAGAAGGACTCCGAGGCATAGATTATGAGATTGCTCCAGATCAATCACACAGATGTTGATATTGCCCAGAGAGAAACTTGAATCAGCTTGCCTTCAAATTATATGCCTTCACTTCTGAGAACTGTTCATTGTGTATTTTCAACTGAAATTTTTCAGGTGGAAAAAAAATGAAAACACGTATAATTTGCTGATTTCTTTGCATTTGGTCATTCATTTCATGAGAACAAAGCAGAGAATTGAAGTCATGAGTGTGGTTACTTGGGGAAAAAGACCTGACCCCCAAATTCAAGAATGTCCCAACCTCAGTTCTGGATCCAATTGAAAATGAGTAGATTTGCTTGTTTACCTCCCTCTACACACAGTTAGCTACACTGAATCCAAATTTCCAAGTCTGAAATATGAAGTATTCTGATATTATTTAATGGTAACTCTTTGGATTTTAAATGGGTTTTCTTGGGTTTGTTTGCTGTAATTTGAATTTAAATGATTTCTGTGACAGTAACTGAAGCACCATGAAATTTCATTTCATATCAGTTTTATTCTTAAATTGACAATGTTACATATGTATTTACAGGCTCATCTTCTAACAATTTTCTCTTTACTTGCCCACCATTTGCAACTACTTTACTGACACAGAATGGATAATAGATTAATTCTAGTTACCAATATGAATACCTCCTTTTGAACTTCCCATGGATTTGTTTTTGTCAGCTAACATACTGCAAATGTCAATGCTCCTTTTGGTTTTTGCAAAAGTCTGTGTGGATAAAAGGCAACAATTTACTAAAAATACCGATTATTCCCCACTGATCAATAAGACAGGAGGATTTATGATGTTAAAATAACATGAATGAAAGTGCTGATGACAGTATATTTTCTCTCCATTTTGACATTGTTACTAGATTTAGCTCTCAGAATAATTTTCTTTTGTGCTTATTGCATTAATAATTTCTCCTTCTAATAGGAACAGACTTTTTGTTTATCATATTTTTCCAGCAGCTTTCATTGTTGTGTGTGCCATTTAAATTCCCAGATTCCCTCATCTAATTTCTTCTTGAGTGTCAATTCAGTATCTTTGCTTGTTCAGTGAATGCACTGCTTAGTTAGGCTTAATTCTCTCAGTCACTGTAAGAAAGATGATATATTGAAAACTTAAAAACCATTTTTAAGGCAATTTTCAAAACAACCTGAATAAACCCTTTCAGGAGGTCAAGCGTATTTTGTGACTTTAAAAACCCTGGCATATAGAATATCTAGTAGTAACTGAGACTTGTATATTATCTCTGTGCTTTCATTCAGTATCTTTCTATTACTGTTTGTCATATTATTTTTATTTCCCTATATAAACTGATTTCCCAGTTCACTTCTATTGGCAGAGAATTTCAAATTGGATTAATAAAAATGTCAAAATTATAAAAATGTTCCACAATAGTTTGTTGCTTTCAGCAACATATATTCTATTCCTGCTAGTTAAACCTATATTGCATGCTCTAGGATTCTATACGCTTGGCAAGCATACCTGCACTCTCCTCTACTGTAACCATGACAGACGTTGTTAATCAATCATGGAACTCTTTCCCAAGCATTTGAATCTTTCTCAGAAGTATATGTGAGGCAGACATTACAAAAAATTGGATTCCATTGCAGGTCAGCTGGAAATGTCCTTTTCAATTTTGGAGAAATATTTGTAATTAACATAAAAATGCAAGTAGAAGTGAATCTCAATAGTTAAGTCTTTAAAGAGATTTAGAACTCCTCCTTGCAAACCTCTAGAGTGAGAATCTGAGCATGACTTTTCTCACTGGTCTGGAATTATAGATTAAGACCCAAAGCTGGGACAAAAAATGCATAATACTGAATCTTGCAGTCAGAAGTAAGAATAGATGCCACCTCCAGGGCTAATAAAACAGCAGCCACACAGTCTCTGGCAGCCCCTAAAAATCTAGCCACCCTTCCCTCCGGTAGTCCATATAAGTATTCAATTTGACAAGGAATGGCGAAACTTTCACCAAATGGCAGATGCTGCCTATCAGCCCCTTCCATATCTGTGGAAGAATGAGGCTGCAAGGGACCCATGCATAGACATCAAGAGGGCTGCAAGAAGAGGAAAAGCTCCCTTGAGCTCCTTCTTAGGCCAAGGATTTGCTAACCTGCCTGGGACTTTTATAGACAGGAAAGAACAGAATCACAGGAGATGACAAAATAGAGAAAAGGGATCCCAGTGCATGAGGTGAACCAATGGAGGAGAAAGGAAGGGGATGGGGAAAGAATTCTAGAAGGAATTTAATCTCCTCAATCAGAGAGTTAAAACCTGAGCAAAATCTGCAGAGTCCCCAGCTGTCTGATACATGTGCTCCAGGGACAAGCCAGTGCTAGTTAAGGCCCAGTTCTGCTCAGTTCAGTTCAGTTCAGTCACTCAGTTGTGTCTGACTCTTTGAGACCCAATGGACTGCAGCATGCCAGGCTTCCCTGTCCATCACCAAGTCTTGGCGCCTGCTAAAACTCATGTCCATCGAGTCAGTGATGACCTCCAATCTTCTCGTCCTCTGCCATCTTCTCCTGTTGCTTTCAATCTTTCCCAGTATCAGAGTCTTTTCCAGTGAGTCCACTCTTTGCATCAGGTGGCTAAAGTATTGGAGTTTCAGCTTCAACATCAGTCCTTCCAATGAATATTCAGGCCTAATTTCCTTTAGGATGGACTGATTGGATCCCCTTGCAGTCCAAGGGACTCTCAAGAGTCTTTTCCAACACCACAGTTCAAAAGCATCAATTCTTTGGTGCTCAGCTTTCTTAATGGTCCAACTCTCACATCCATACATGACTACTGGAAAAACCATAGCCTTGACTAGACGGACCTTTGTTGACAAAGTAATATCTCAGATTTTCAATATGCTGTCTAGGATTGTCATAGCTTTTCTTCCAAGGAGCAAGCATCTTTAATATCATGGTTGAAATTACCATATGCAGTGATTTTGAAGCCCAAGAAAATAAAGTCTTTCACTGTTTCCATTTTTCTCCATCTATTTGCCATGCAGTGGTGGGACCAGATGCCATGATCTTTGTTTTTGCATGTTGAGTCTTAAGCCAGCTTTTTCACTCTTCACTTTCAATTTCATCAAGAGACTCTTTAATTCCTCTTTTCTTTTTGCCATAACGGTGATATCATCTGCATATCTGAGGTTATTGATATTTTTCCCGGCAATCTTGATTCCAGCTTCTGTTTCATCCAGCCTGGCATTTCTCATGATGTACTCTGCATAAAAGTTAAATAAACAGGGTGACAATATACAGCCTTGACATACTCCTTTCCCAATTTGGAGTCAGTCCTTTGTTCCATATCCAGTTCTAACTGTTGCTTCTTGACCTGCAAACAGCTTTCTCGGGAGGCAGTTAAGGCAGTCTGGTATTCCCATCTTTTTAAGAATTTTCCACAGTTTGTTGTGATCCACACAGTCAAGGGCTTTAGCATAGTTAATAAAGCAGAAGCAGATGTTTTTCTGGAATCCTCTTGCTTTTTCTATGATCTAACAGATATTGGCAATTCGATCTCTGGTTCCTGTGCCTTTTCCAAATCCAGCTTGAACATCTGGAACATCTCAGTTCATGTACTGTTGAAGCCTGGCTTGGAGAATTTTGAGCATTACTTTGCTAGTGTGTGAGATGAGTGCAATTGCATGGTAGTTTGAGCATTCTTTGACATTGCCTTTCTTTGGGATTGGGATGAAAACTGACCTTTTCTGGTCCTGTGGCCATTGCTGAGTTTTCCTAATTTGCTGGCATATTGAGTGCAGCACTTTCACAGCATCATCTTATACGATTTGAAATAGCTCAACTGAAATTCCATCACCTCCACTAGCTTTGTTCTTAGTGATGATGCCCACTTGACTTTGCATTTTAGGATATCAGCTCTAGGTAAGTGATCACACCATCATGGTTGTCTGGGTCATGAAAATCTTTTTGTATAGTTCTTCTGTGTATTGTTACCTCTTCTTAATATCTTCTGTCTCTGTTAGGTCCATACCATTTCTGTCCTTCATTGAGCCCATCTTTGAATGAAATGTTCCCTTGGTATCTCAAGTTTCCTGAAGAGATCTCTAGTCTTTCCCATTCTATTGTTTTCCTCTATTTCTTTGCACTGATCACTTAGGAAGGCTTCTTTATCTTTCCTTGCTCTACGTTTACATGGGTATATCTTTCCTTTTCTCCTTTGCCTTTTGCTTTTCTTCTTTTCCCAGCTATTTGTAAGGCCTCATCAGACAATCATTCTCCCTTTTTGCTTTTCTTTTTCTTGGGGATGGTTTTGATCACCATCTCCTGTACAATGTTACAAACCTTCATCTATAGTTCTCCAGGCACTCTGTCTATCAGATCTAATCCCTTGAATCTATTTTTCACTTGTACTATATAATCTTAAGGGATTTGGAGGTCCTTAAAGGACACATCACACTTGAGCTCAAAAGGGAAGGAGATACATTATACAGACTAGACCTGATAATAACTAAAGGAGATGGATGAGAAAAAGAGGTACATTTGCTGACGGCCAAGAGCTGGCCTCATTTTACCAGCTAGGCTGGGTGCTACTAGGAGCTGCCCTGTCCCTCACAGACTGGGCTAGGCACTGTCCTCATGCAGGGATACAATTTCATATACTGTCAACATCTGACGAGGCCCTGCTACACTGTGAAGACAGACAAAATAAAACTACTTCATAATTTTGTCTAAGCAGAGACAAAAACAAGGTCACTGTGCAAACCACAGGGCTCCAGACAACCTCCCTGCTGGCTGACAGGAGTGAGCACTGCTTCTCTAGCTGTGACAGCTTTTGCCCAGCCTGGGTCTGCACTTCCTCTAGAGAAACTCAGATTCCCTCCATAGAATCACCCATCTCCTGATAAAACCCAGTCCAGAGAAATCCCCACTTCTTGAAACCCTTCCTCAAACCTTAAAGCATTTTCAAATTGACCTAACACAAGCCCACATCTTGTAAACAGTCCATTCTAACACTGTCCAGTGGAGATGCCTCACAGTTGCCCACAGCCCAGGGTTTTCCTCACTGAACCCAGTAATACCCCCCATTCATCGACCATAAGTATGTTCTGTGGTACATGGGCAGAAGTCATTGACAGGGAGATGTTATATAGCCTATTGAAGATGTCCCTAAAGGACAGGAAATATTTAGCAGCATAGGGTAGAAGGCACTTATTGGAAAAAAATTAGACAGTTTTATGATGCTGCCCTTTCTGGTTCAGTGTTCAATGAACCGATTCCACTTAGTATCCTCTTTCTTTGCCAAAACTGAAGATAAAAGAACGAAGTCCAGTCCAAATCCTATATACACATTTCAGATCAGCCATGTACAAATTAACTGGATACAGCTCTGTGTTGCTCATGTATGCGCTTGAACAGCTACAGAATATTTTTGAAAATGAAATTTGGTCTTGGAACAGTTTAAAAGCACTGAACACATCTAATCCTCACAGGCAGGGATGATGACTTTTGTTTCTTCTGCTTCCAATCCAAATCAGCCTTAGTCCTCATTTTCCTAATATGTGCTTAGTAAATGTTTCTTGATTTACTTTGAGATGTATAAACGTACAGGATTCCCTAAGTGTTAAGATTGCCATAGCACTTGTGAGAAATGAAAAAAAATTAAAATGTAATGGTCATCATGCTGGCTTGAAGCTGTGGCCAATTGGACCCAACTTAACCCTTATTTATGTCCAAGTAACCTTAAAATTTCTCACTCCACATTCCACTTAGCTTTGTTCCCTATTTCCTAATAAATGGATAAGTACATTAAAATTAATTTAAGCTCCTCATTAAGTTAGAAGCTTTATCTTTTCTTAAAAAAAAAAAAAGGTTTACAAAAGAGCTCCAATACTCACGTTTTCTCCCCATTATCAGTTCCACCCCAAAGCTTCAATCTAAAATTGTCCTGGATTTCTATTAGAAAAACAACAAAAATCTTAGTACTGTCATCCCCAAAGAGGCCATTCTCACTAACTTTCATTTTGCATTGTCTTTAGAAATGTGTATGCATAATTCAGTCTCTAAACTATAAATAGGCATAGCCGAGTTCTTCCTTCAGGTGGTTTTATCCTTAGGTTTTTAAGAATAGACATAGTGAAATCTGCCAGATTTTAGTTTAACTTGATGCTTTCCATAATCATTTCTGTAAAGCAGAAGCTACTAAAGATATCATGAATTTCTGTTGAGAATATCTTTTCTTTCAGTTGTCAATATACTGTCCTAATTAACACTGCCAAGTCATTTGAAACCAATCTCAAATCTTTCTTGAAGCAGCACTAGATATAAATGAAATAATAAAGATGTTGAATACTAAATGACAGAAATGGTATTCAAGAAGCAAACTTTCACTTCTCATCATCACTTCTTGACCTTAAAATTCAGTACAGTCTGAAATTTTAGGGCGCTTTATTAATAATATCATTTTCCTTTGTAGAGGACTGAAAAATGTGTAAACAGTTAATCCTAGAGAGTCAGTATGCATTTAAATAAGTTATTTTTTTCTGCGTCAGAGTTGCAGCGTATTTCACAACCTCAGAGAAAGTCAGACTATTGACAACTGAAACCCTTGCAATCATGCTGCTCCTTCGTGTGTCAAGGTCCACCCGAGTATGATATGGAAAGGCATAATGCTAATGGGAAAAATCATGTTTGCTTTCCCTCAGTGGAGCTCACATTGTATTAGCATGAGCTGATACAGATGTGAACGTGCTGTCAAAACGAAAGCCCTCCTTCCTTTTGGCTGAGGCCTTGAAGCCAAGAACACCTTAAGAAGTGCCCAGCCACCATAGCAGGTCGTGGTAAAATGTTTGTGGAACTAGTTTTGTAAACTCTTAGCTTATCACCCACTATGACGATATCAGAAAAGTGCTTGCAGACACAAAAAGGACAAATATATTGTATGATTCCATCTATATGCAGAACTTAGAATAGGTAATGTATAGAAACAGAAAGTAGAATAGAGATTGCTAGAGGCTGATGCAGGAAGGTGAGGAGGAGGCATAGGGAGTTATTGTTTAATGGGTGTAGAATTCTAAAAAAGTCTGGAAATGGATATTGGTGATGATCGTACAATATTAGGAATGTATTCAGTGCCGCTAAATTGTATACCTAAAAATGATTAGAATGGTGAATTTCATGTTATGCTTATTGTATCATAATATAAATACATATATACATAGGTACATGCGTACATATGTATTGTACATACATATGAGATTTTAAACTAAAAAATAATTGGTAATAGAAGAAACAAATGTCTTCCTCCTCCCCTCCAGTTGAGCTGACCCAGCAAATTCCAAAGGCCAGTGTTCAGAACTTTACCTGAGGCTTTCTTTCTTTTTTTTTTTTTTTTTTACTTTATTCTACGTTACAATACTATATTGGTTTTGCCATACATCGACATGAATCAGCCACAGGTGTACACGATCTCCCAATGCCGAAGCCCCTCCCACCTTCCACCCCACATCATCTCTCTGGATCATCCCGTGCCCAGCCCCAAGCATCCTGTATCCTGTATTGAACATAGACTGGCACTTCATTTCTTACATGATAGTATACATATTTCAATGCCATTCTCCCAAATCATCCCACCCTCTCCC
This sequence comes from Nanger dama, assembly GCA_917880005.1. Lineage (NCBI taxonomy): Eukaryota > Metazoa > Chordata > Mammalia > Artiodactyla > Bovidae > Nanger > Nanger dama. Next base: position 33,004,079 of record CAKJTW010000016.1, on the reverse strand, counting down.
TCTCCCTCAGAGGCCAAAAGTCTGTTCTATACTGCTGTGTCTCTTTTGTTGTCTCACATACAGGGTCATCATTACTATCTTTCTAAATTCCATATATATGTGTCAGTATACTGTATTGGTGATTTTCTTTCTGGCTTACTTCACTCTGTATCATCAGCTCCAGTTTCATCCATCTCATTAGAACTGATTCAAATTTATTCTTTTTAAGGGCTGAGTAATACTCCATTGTGTATATGTACCACAGCTTTCTTATCCATTCATCTGCTGATGGACATCTAGGTTGTTTCCATGTCCTGGCTATTATAAACAATGCTGCAATGAACATTGGGGTACATGTGTCTCTTTCAATTCTGGTTTCCTCGGTGTGTATGCCCAGCAGTGGGATTGCTGGATCATAAGGCAGCAATTTTTAAAGGACTATTTGCAATTTTTAAAGGACTCTCCACACTGTTTTCCATAATGGCTGTACTAGTTTGCATTCCCACCAACAGTGTAAAAGGGTTCCCTTTTCTCCACATCCTCTCCAGCATTTATTGCTTGTAGACTTTGGATCGCAGCCATTCTGACTGGTGTGAAATGGTACCTCACTGTGGTCTTGATTTGCATTTCTCTGATAATGAGTGATGTTGAGCATCTTTTCATGTGTTTGTTAGCCATCCGTATGTCTTCTTTGGAGAAATGTCTGTTTAGTTCTTTGGCCCATTTTTTGATTGGTTTGTTTATTTTTCTGGATTTGAGCTGCATGAGTTGCTTGTATATTTTTGAGATTAGTTGTTTGTCAGTTGCTTCATTTGCTATTGTTTTCTCCCATTCAGAAGGCTGTCTTTTCACCTTACTTATAGTTTCCTTTGTTGTGCAGAAGCTTTTAATTTTAATTAGATCCCATTTGTTTATTTTTACTTTTATCTCCAGTATACTGGGAGGTGGATCATAGAGGATCCTGCTGTGATTTATGTCAGAGAGTGTTTTGCCTATGTTCTCCTCTAGGAGTTTTATAGTTTCTGGTCTTACATTTAGATCTTTAATCCATTTTGAGTTTATTTTTGTGTATGGTGTTAGAAAGGGGTCTAGTTTCATTCTTTTACAAGTGGTTGACCAGTTTTCCCAGCACCACTTGTTAAAGAGATTGTCTTTACTCCATTGTATATTCTTGCCTCCTTTGTCAAAGACTAGGTGTCCATATGTGTGTGGGTTTATCTCAGGGCTTTCTATTTTGTTCCATTGATCTGTATTTCTGTCTTTGTGCCAGTACCATGCTGTCTTGATGACTGTGGCTTTGTAGGAGAGCCTGAAGTCAGGCAAGTTGATTCCTCCTGTTCCATTCTTCTTTCTCAAGACTGGTTTTGCTATTCGAGGTTTTTTGTATTTCCATACAAATCTTGAAATTATTTGTTCTAGTTCTGTGAAAAATACTGCTGGTAGCTTGATAGGGATTGCATTGAATCTGTAGATTGCTTTGGGTAGTATACTCATTTTCACTATATTGACTCTTCCGATCCATGAGCATGGTATATTTCTCCATCTATTAGTGTCCTCTTTGATTTCTTTCACCAGTGTTTTATAGCTTTCTATATATAGGTCTTTAGTTTCTTTAGGTAGGTATTTTCCTAAGTATTTTATTCTTTTAGTTGCAATGGTGAATGGAATTGTTTCCTTAACTTCTTTTTCTACTTTCTCATTATTAGTGTATAGGAATGCAAGGGATTTCTGAGTGTTGATTTTATATCCTGCCACTTTACTATATTCATTGATAGCTCTAGTAGTTTTCTGGTCGAGTCTTTAGGATTTTCTATGTAGAGGATCGTGTCATCTGCAAACAGTGAGAGTTTTACTTCTTCTTTTCCAATTTGGACTCCTTTTATTTCTTTTTCTGCTCTGATTGCTGTGGCCAAAACTTCCAGAACTATATTGAATAGTAGTGGTGAAAGTGGGCACCCTTGTCTTGTTCCTAACTTTAGGGAAATGCTTTCAATTTTTCACCATTGAGGATAATGTTTGCTGTGGGTTTGTCATATATAGCTTTTATTATGTTGCACTACGTTCCTTCTATTCCTACTTTCTGGAGAGTTTTTATCATAAATGAATGTTGAATTTTGTCAAAGGCCTTCTCTGCATCTATTGAGATAATCGTATGACTTTTATTTTTCAATTTGTTAATGTGGTGAGTTACATTGATTGATTTGTGGATATTGAAGAATCCTTGCATCCCTGGGATAGAGCCCACTTGGTCATGGTGTATGATCTTTTTAATGTGTTGTTGGATTCTGTTTGCTAGAATTTTGTTAAGGATTTTTGCATCTATGTTCATCAGTGATATTGGCCTGTAGTTTTCTTTTTTGTGTGTGGCGTCTTTGTCAGGTTTTGGTATTAGGGTGATGGTGGCCTCATAGAATGAGTTTGGAAGTTTACCTTCCTCTGCAATTTTCTGGAATAGTTTCAGTAAGATAGGTGTTAGCTCTTCTTGAAATTTTTGGTAGAATTCAGCTGTGAAGCCATCTGGACCTAGGCTTTTGTTTGCTGGAAGATTTCTGATTACAGTTTCAATTTCCATGCTTGTGATGGGTCTGTTAAGATTTTCTATTTCTTCCTGGTTCAGTTTTGGAAGGTTGTGCTTTACTAAGAATTTGTCCATTTCTTCCACGTTGTCCATTTTATTAGCATATAATTGCTGATAGTAGTCTCTTATGATTCTTTGTTTTTCTGTGTTGTCTGTCATGATCTCTCCTTTTTCATTTCTAATTTTATTGATTTGATTTGTTTCTCTTTGTTTCTTGATGAGTCTGGCTAATGGTTTGTCAATTTTATTTATCCTTTCAAAGAACCAGCTTTTTGCTTTGTTGATTTTTGCTATGGTCTCTTTTGTTTCCTTTGCATTTATTTCTGCCCTAATTTTTAAGATTTCTTTCTTTCTACTAACTCTGGGGTTCTCTATTTCTTCCTTTTCTAGTTGCTTTAGGTGTAGAGTTAGGTTATTTATTTGACTTTTTTCTTGTTTCTTGAGGTATGCCTGTATTGCTATGAACTTTCCTCTTAGCACTGCTTTTATAGTGTCCCACAGGTTTTGTGTAGTTGTGTTTTCATTTTCATTCATTTTGATGCATATTTTGACTTTTTTTTTGATTTCTTCTGTGATTTGTTGATTATTCAGAAGGGTGTTGTTCAGCCTCCAAATGTTGGAATTTTTAATAGCTTTTCTCCTGTAATTGAGATCTAACCTTAGTGCATTATGGTCAGAGAAGATGCTTAGAATGATTTCGATTTTTTTGAATTTATCAAGGTTAGATTTATGACCCAGGATGTGATCTATCCTGGAAAAGGTTCCATGTACACTTGAGAAAAGGTGAAATTCATTGTTTGGGGGTGAAATGTCCTATAGATATCAATTAGGTCTAACTGGTCTATTGTATCATTTAAAGTTTGCGTTTCTTTGTTAATTTTCTGTTTAGCTGATCTGTCCATAGGTGTGAGTGGGGTATTAAAGTCTCCCACTATTATTGTGTTATTATTAATTTCCCCTTTCATGCTTGTTAGCATTTGTCTTATATATTGTGGTGCTCCTATGTTGAGTGCATATATATTTATAATTGTTATATCTTCTTCTTGGATTGATCCTTTAATCATTATGTAGTGGCCTTCTTTGTCTCTTTTTCACAGCCTTTGTTTTAAAGTCTACTTTATGGGATATGAGTATTGCTACTCCTGCTTTCTTTTGGTCTCTATTTGCATGGAATATCTTTTTCCAGCCCTTCACTTTCAGTCTGTATGTGTCCGTTGTTTTGAGGTGGGTCTCTTGTGGGCAGCATATATAGGGATCTTGTTTTTGTATCCATTCAGCCAGTCTTTGCATTTTGGTTGGGGCATTCAACCCATTTACATTTAAGGTAATTATTGATAAGTATGCTTCTGTTGCCATTTACTTTATTGTTTTGGGTTTGGGTTTATACGCCCTTTTTGTGTTTCCTGTCTAAAGTCTATCCTTTAGCATTTGTTGGAGAGCTGGTTTGGTGGTGCTGAATTCTCTCAGCTTTTGCTTTTCTGTAAAGCTTTTGATTTCTCCTTCATATTTGAATGAGATCCTTGCTGGGTACAGTAGTCTTGGCTGAAGGTTGTTATCTTTCATCACTTTAAGTATGTCTTGCCATTCCCTCCTGGCCTGAAGGGTTTCTATTGAAAGATCTGCAGTTATTCTTATGGGGATCCCCTTGTGTGTTATTTGGTTTTTTTTTCCCTTGTTGCTTTTAATATTTGTTCTTTGTGTTTGGTCTTTGTTAATTTGATTAATATATGTCTTGTGGTGTTTCACCTTGGTTTTATCCTGTTTGGCACTCTCTGGGTTTCTTGGACTTGGGTGATTATTTCCTTCCCCATTTTAGAGAAGTTTTCAACTGTTATCTCCTGAAGTATTTTCTCATGGTGGTTTTTGTTTTTTTTTTTGTCTTCTTCTTCTGGGACTCCTATAATTCAAATGTTGGAGCATTTCATATTGTCCTGGAGGTCTCTGAGGTTGTCCTCATTTCTTTTAATTCGTCTTTCTTTTTCCCTTGCTGATTCATTTATTTCTACCATTCTATCTTCTATTTCACTAATCCTATCTTCTGCCTCCATTATTCTACTATTTGTTGCCTCCAGAGTGTTTCTGATCTCATTTATTGCATTATTCATTATATGTTGACTCTTTTTATTTCTTCTAGGTCCTTGTTAAACCTTTCTTGCATCTTCTCAATCCTTGACTCCAGGCTATTTATATGTGATTCCATTTTGATTTCAAGATTTCGGATCATTTTCACTATCAATAATTGGAATTCTTTCTCAGGTAGATTCCCTATCTCTTCCTCTTTTGTTTGGTTTGGTGGGCATTTCTTCTGTTCCTTTACCTGCTGGGTATTCCTCTGTCTCTTCATCTTGGTTATATTGCTGCGTTTGGGGTGGCCTTTCTATATTCTGGGAATTTGTGGAGTTCTCTTTATTATTGAGCTTCCTCACTGTGTGTGAGGTTGTATCAGTGGCTTGTCAAGGTTTCTTGATTAGGGAGGCTTGTGTTGGAGTTCTGGTGGGTGGAACTGGATTTCTTTTCCCTGGAGTGCTGTAAAGTGTCTAGTAATGGGTTATGAGACGTCAATGGTTTTGGAGTATTTTTGAGCTGCCTGTATATTGAAGCTCAGAGGTGTGTTCTTGTGTTGCTGGAGAATTTGCATGGTATGTCTTGCTCTGGAACTTGTTGGCCCTTGGGTGGTGCTCAATTTCAGTATATGTCTGGAGGTGTCTGATGAGCTCCTATTGAACAAATACCAAAATGCAAAGATTAAAAATCTGGAGTAGAGATTGGATTTTCAAAAATAAAATATTAAAGAAAAGAAGAAGGAGAAAAAAAGAAAGACAAAAAAGCCACCAGAATTATTAAAAGACAACAACCTCCACCAGAAAAAGACTATATACAGCGTTTGCTTTAAAAATAGCGCACACCGCTCAGGCTCTATGCTCCGCTGGATAACAGTCTGAGGCCGGCCCTAGGCTTCATGCACCTCCCGGTCTAAGCCACTCTGGCTCGGTGCTCAGGAAGCCCTCCGTGGTGCAGATTTGGTTGGGCTGCGTTTGTGCCCTTCCCAGGTCCAAGTAGCTAGGGAGTTTGGCGAGCACAATTGCTGCGATTTCTGGCCTTTCTGTGCTGCTCAGTTTTCTGGGAGTACCACTGGGGCTCCTTCTCAGGCAGATGATGACTGTCCAGAGCCCCCAGAAGTCTTAGTTAGCAAAGAAACCTGCTTGCAATTTGGTAGGTAATGTCTCTCTTGAGCTGCAATTGCCCCCTTCCAGCCCTTAAGGCTCTGGCTGCCTGTCACCAGAGGGGGATGGTCTGCAGCCAGCTATTTCCGATCCATCCTTTGTTCTGTGCACGGTCCTGGCAGTGTCTTATGTTTGAGCGTTTCACGTGGCAGCTATCCCACAGTCTGGTTTGCTAGCCCAAGTTAGTTCGTTCTGGCCACGTGTGGGACGTTATGACCCGTTTCTCGAGGAAAGCCCTGCAGCCCGAGTCTCCCGTGGCCCGATTCTTAGAAAGCACTGCCGCTTGCGCCTCCCATTCCTCCCTGCCCAACCCCCACTTGCTAGAGTAGGATGCAGGCGTCTGCGCTGCTTATCCTCTGGGGGATTTACTGTTAGGCTCATAATCTGTTGGTTTTAATTATTTATTTATTTTTCCTTCCTGTTATGTTGCCCTCTGTGCTTTCAAGGCTCGCCACAGACTCGGTTGCGAGAATGTTTCCCGGTGTTTGGAAACCTCTCTTTTAAGAGTCTCTTCCCGGGACGGGATTCCCTTCCCAGGACGGAGCTCCCTCCCTACCACCTTTGTCTCTTTTTCGTCTTTTATATTTATTCCTACCTGTTTTTGAAGCCAATGATCTGCTTTGATGGATGCCTGGTGTCCTCTGCCTGCATTCAGAAGTTGTTTTGTGGAATCTACTCAGCGTTGAAATGTTCTTTTGATGAAGTATTGAGGGAGAAAGTGGTCTCCCCGTCCTATTCCTCCACCATCTTTTTCCACCTCCTACCTGAGGCTTTTTAGCCCCTTGAACTCACTAGGTCTATGTACAAGTTAGGCAGAGATTCAGGAACTCTAAGATCCCCTGGGAACAACCCTCAGTGAAAGGCCAAAAGGAACTGGTAGTTTATTGCCCCAGATCATCTTTGTGCCAAGGGGATGACTCTAAGACATGTTCACCAATGTCTTGCAGGGCTCCCAATGAGAATGAGGCCCAGTCACCTGCCATGTTCTAAATGCTTGAGAATATCCCTGTTATTGGCTTCCCACATCCCCTGTCTCAGTTCCCTATAGATGCTTTCTGGGATCACCTCTCTTATAAATTACTTGCCCTGAAATCTTGGTCGCAGAGTCTGTTCCTAAGGAAACTACTCTGCAAGCTTGCAGGGTGGAGCTGGGATTTGAGGATGGAGGGATGGTTCCTAACACACACCAGGGAGATCTTCTTACCAGGATAACAGAGCCTGGGTTTCCTGGAGAAAAACTTGCTCTACTGAAGCTTAGAGAGGGTGAAGCACTCACCAATGTAGACCGGAGAGATGGTATTGTTTTGAGAGCTATCTTTCCAAGAGAAGTTCCTGGAAGCCTTAAAGAATGGTAGTCTTCCAGAATTAGTTGCTAAGGTGGTGGCCATATCTACAATTGATGCTTTCATGGGGGAATTTGCATCTCTGAAGAACTCACAAACAGGAGATACAGAATGTATTTGGGACATCGGACATACCATATGGACACCAAGGCCAGATGGTAACTGTACCAGTCTGGTGAGAGATTTACAGACCCTTCCTTCTCTCTTCCTTTCTGCTCCTGTCCTGGGGAAACTAAGAAAAACATAGGAAATTTAAAGTTGGAAATAAAACATAAGGTGTACAAACTCTGAAGGAACTGGTTGGGACTTCCCCCACATGCCTGTTCCATCCCTATGTCAAGCTTGTAAGCCCAAAGCGGGTCTGGAGCCAGAGGAGGAAAAAAAGATTTAAGCTGCTGGATATCTGGTCTATTTAGATGATACTGGTCATCAAATCTGTGAGACTGGCCTGATATCTTATCTAAGAGCCAGAAAGGCACAAGCCTGTGAGAATGGGTTTGCTGAGGTACTACTTTCTGCTCAGATTCTACAGATTATGGCTTGTTCAACAAACTGTTCAAATAGATATTTTCTCCATCTAAATTTTTAAACATAAAATTATGTTTATGAAGGATCAATTTTAACATAAATGATTAAAAAGAATGATGTCAAAGTTGATTAACACAATCCCATCTATCAGGCACAGGAAACATCTGTGGTACTCTCAAATCTCATAGTACCAACACTAGGCTTTTTGCCACAGTTGTATTGAAATAAAATGACCTAGTTTTCCTTGTGTGTTTTGAGCACTTACTCATTTTTCTACAATATAGTCAATGAGCATATGTTGTTTGTATGATTTGAAAAGACATATTCTAAGAAGAAAGATGTTGTCCTAAATCAATGAATAGGAGACTGAAAACTTTGAATTAATAGAAGTATATCTGATTTTCATCCTGTTATTAACCACAGCAATAATGACCAACAGATTGTGCTCCCTTATAGGAAGGAATAATTCCTGTTTATAATGAAAAACCTAGGGTCACCAGAAGGTCTGAAAGCACCTTTGTGTTGTTGAATATAGATTGATTCACAAAGCTAATTCTTAAATTAGTCCACTTCTCATACCCAAGATAGAAACAAGACTGATTCACTGGAGTTTCCATGGCCTTTTCAATCAAGTTTTTACCATGTATCATCTTCTGGGGTCCTAGTATCCATAAACTGTATTATTCAAAGTTCTTGACAGTTTGTTTTCTCAGAAATCCCATTGATCTTTTTGGCCTGCCATGTCTCCTCAGTCAGATATTCCTTTTGTCCAAAGACATCCATGAATGTCCAGCTGAGAATTTCTGCTAATTAATGTTCTTCTTCTGTAATAATTAAGGTCTTTTAAAAGTCATGATTTTTTTCTTCCTTTTAATTAGATGCAATGATTAGAAAGTATTTTATATTACACAGCACTGTAGCTCTAATTGATTCCATTCTTCACTTGCTTTAATTAATTTTTGTGAGATGATAAAGCATTTTTTGCCTTTGGGCATTTGTCAGAGTTGGTGTGTGAGTTTGTGTGTATATATACACAGCCAGTGTGTATCTATAACTGCTACTATTCCATTGACTTTGCCTACAAACAGTCATGAAAAGAGAAGTGAAGAAAATATATGTTGTACATGATATAAATATTTTCACCATGTGGTGTTCATCTTCTGTTTTGAAGTATGTATTTAGCCATTTTTTTTTAAATTGGAGTATACTTGCTCTACAATGTTGCATTCGTTTCTGCTGTACAGCACTGTGAATCAGCCACATGTGTACATATATCTCCTCTTCCATGGACTTCCTTCCCATTTAGGTCACCACAAAGTGTTGAGTAGGGTTTCCTGTGCTATGACCAACATAGACAGCATATTAAAAAGCAGAGACATTACTTTACCAACAAAGGTCTGTCTAGTCAAAGCTATGATTTTTCCAGTAGTCAGGTATAGATGTGAGAGTTGGATCATAAAGAAAGCTGAGCCCTGAAGAATGGATGCTTTTGAAATGTGTGTTGGAAAAGACTCCTGGGCGTCCCTTGGACTGCAAGGAGATCCAGCCAGTCTATCCTAAAGGAAATCGGTCCTGAATATTCACTGGAAGGACTGATGCTAAAGCTGAAATTCCAATGCTTTGGCCACCTGATGCAAAGAACTGACTCATTTGAAAGGACTGTGATGCTGGGAAAGACTGAAGGTGGGAGGAGAAGGGGACAACAGAAGATGAGATGATTGGGTGGCATCACTGACACGATGGACATGAGTTTGAGTAAATTCCGGGAGTTGGTGATGGACAGGGAGGCCTGGAGTACTGCAGTCTGTGGGGTTGCAAAGAGTTGGACACGACTGAGTTACTGAACTGAACTGAACTGACAGTCAGCTCTCATTATTTATTTTATGCATAGGCCAATTTCAATGTCCCAATCCGTATTACATACCACCTTCCTCCCTTGGTATCCATATGTTTGTTCTTTACATATGTGTCTCTATTTCTGCTTTGCAAATAAGATCATCCATATCACTTTTATAGATTCCACCTATATGTGTTAATACATGATATTTGTTTCTCTTTCTGACTTAGTTCACTCTGTGTGATAGTCTCTAGTCCATCCATGTCTGCAGATGGCACAATTTGTTCCTTTTACAGATGAATAATATTCCATTTTATATATGTACCACCTCTTCTTTATCCATTCCTCTGTTGATGGACATTTAGGTTGCTTCTATGTCCTGGCTATTGTAAACAGTGCTGCAGTGAACACTGAGGTCCATGTGTCTTTTTGAATTGTGGTTTTCTCCTGATTAGCTGTGTTTTTGGTGTTAACTTTTCTTAGAACACTAAGCATTTGAGGAGTTAGAATTTCCAAGACACTTTGTAACTTCTTTCACCATCAGACCATCCCCAAACTATGAAGAATAGTTTACTATTTGGGGTTTGGATAGACCTACAATTTTGAACATTGAAATACCCTAGGATCCAGTTCATATTTTGACAACCACAGATAGCAGCTCTCCTACACTACAGAGAGATGCTGAGTGTGAGGTGCCTGTCTGTGAAAATATATATTTTAAACCCTTTGAAATGATCAGCACAGGGGACTGAAAGCAGGTTATCCCGCATTTCCTTCCTATGCTGCTGCTAAATCACTTTAGTCGTGTGCAACTCTGTGCGACCCCAAAGATGGCAGCCCACCAGACTCTCCCATCCCTGGGATTCTCCAGGCAAGAACACTGGAGTGGGTTGCCATTTCCTTCTCCAATGCATGAAAGTGAAAAGTGAAAGTGAAGCTGCTCAGCCTTGTCTGACTCTTCGCCACCCCATGGACTGCAGCCTACCAGGCACCTCCGTCCATGGGATTTTCCAGGCAAGAGTATTAGAGTGGGGTGCCATTGCCTTCCTATAGAAGCATAAATTTCTCATTCTGTACATTTGTGTGCTTTATTTTATTCATCCTTATATTTCCATCTAAATGTATTATTCATGTGAGTCCTGTCATTGCAGGTAAATTGTAAATTCCCCACAAGAAGGACCCACATCTGATTGCCTGTCCTCTACTGTGGAGATCAGCAAGTAACTGCTCCAAAGACCTTACTGAACTAAATTTAGCAGCCTGATGGTCAAAGCATAAGACTGGAAAGCAAAAATCATTGTCAAAGAATATTATTACTACAGAACTCCCTACCCTCTCTTTACTGCATGGGGGAATGATCTTAATAGGATTTTCTATTATTTTTACAAGTATGATGTACATACAGTGTCCCTGACCTAGACCTTTACTTCGGGTATGATCCCCAGACCAACAGTATCAGCATCACCTCAGAATGTGAGAGAAAATATCTAATTCAGTATTACCTACCCATAGGAGGAGGAAATGGCAACCCACTCCAGTGTTCTTGCCTGGAGAATCCCAGGGACAGAGGAGCCTGGTAGGAGGCCATCTATGGGGTCACACAGAGTTAGACACGACTGAAGCGACTTAGCAGCAGCAGCAGCAGCAGAGATACTGAATTAGAATCTGTATTTTAACAAAATCTCCAGGTGATTTGTAAACATATTACAGTTTGTAAAGGTCTACTCTAAAAGGTGGCTTCCCTAGTGGCTCAGTGGTAAAGAATTCACCTGCCAATGCTGAGGACATGAGTTTGATCCCTAGGTTGGGAAGATTCACTGGAGAACGAAATGGCAACCCACTCCAGTATTCTTGCCTGGGAAATCTCATGGACAGAGGAGCCTGGCAGGCTACAGTCCACGGGGTTGCAGAGTCAGACACGACTGAGTGACTAAGCAACAATGCCTAAAGAGACATCTAGCGTTTTCCCTCAGTACCATCCCTAACACTACCACCATCTTTTATTGTTTATTGAGTATTATCATATGCCAGAAATTGTGCCATGCACTTCATATGCATTATCCTATTAAAAACTCACAATTACTCTGTTTGGTAGATACAACTTTATTTCAGTTTTGAGTAACAAAATCCAGTAGCTGGTAAGTGGTAGATCTGAGTCTCAAATACAGTTTTCTTTTGGTCCCCAAATATCTACTCTTCACATTCTGCTGTGAATACATTCCACTGCCTTTCATTCTGAGTGAGACATTATGCAGTCATGGATTCTTTTAAGTGGAAATATTGTCCTATTGGTGGCTTCCCAGGTGGTGCTAGAGGTAAAGAGCCAGCCTGCCAGTACAGCAGATATAAGAGTTGCGGGTTTGATATCTGGGTCGGGAAGATCCCCTGGAGGAAAGCATGGCAACCCACTCCATTATTCTTACGTGGAGAATCCCATGCACAGAAGAGGCATCCTATTGACAAAAGTTGCACCTGAAAATAAAGTTCTTTCTGCTATACAGAAGTCTGACTCATTTCCATTAAAGCATAACTTACTTTTTAAATCAATTTTTTAGGTTTTTTTTCCCCCAAGAAACCACTTATAATTAGCCTCCTTAAATACCTTTCATTTGTTATTTCTCCTCAGAGTGAAAAGGAAACACTAATGAATTTAGAAATGATCATGATTTAGTCTTGTTGAACTCAGCTTTCAGTTTTTCCATTTACGTATGAAATTCACACACACAGAAAAAGTGTAGGTTAAAGAAAATCCAAGATTTCAACCAGCGCCACTTTCTGTAACTGAATATAAGGCAGTATTTCTGCACAGGGCAGAAAACTCTTCAAAGTCAAAATACATGTGTCTAGGGGGAGTTCTATGCAGTCCAGTGGTTATGACTCTGCTCTGCCAGGGCAAGGGTGGAGTTTCCATTCCTGGTCAGGTAACTAAGATACCACATGTCACACAGTGCAACTAAAAAAAAAAAACACCTTGTTTAAATACATGTTTTTATTAAAATGTTTTGTTTCTGAATCTAGAGTAAATGCTGCAGAGATACTTGAGGGAACAGGGAATATGGAGTCATGATGAAGAGCACTGGTCCTGAAGTTCAGCTGAGAGGGTTTTCATTCCCTGTGCCACCACCTATTGGCTTTGTGGTCTTGGCCAACTTACTTCTCTTTTATCACTAGTTTCTTCTCTAGAGCATAGAGATAACAATCCTCACCTCTTATGAGCACCATGAAGATCAAATAAGATAGTAAACATGAGAAATACAGTTCTCAGCAAAAAAGCAAACCTAGCATTTAGTAAATAGTAACAACCAGTTAAATTGTTTTCTTGTAAAAGTGGACACTTTTCCTAAGAAAATAGGTTTCTCTTCCGCTTTCCTTCCTCTTGCTCTAAGAGAACTTTCCTTTTTCCTTTAATCCCCTCAGTAGGTAAAGGTTTTGAGGGAAGTAAAATGTTTTTGAGGGGACGATTGATTTCAGGCCTTGCTTTTGAAATCTCCTCTTTCTCTTTCAACTAGCCAATTCCCTCTCTTTGACCCAAGCGTAGCCAATACTCATAAAGTCATGAATACCAGTCCAAACTTGATTGGATCTCAGACTAATTATTGCAATGCTAGCTTAATTGTATTGTGCCCTGCTATGATCAAAGGTACAACCAAAGCAGGGTTGCTTCATAGTAACGTGAAATTTGGTCCTGGCCCATGAGCTCTCATAACCCCCAGGTTTCATTCTTAGTTATTTATTTGTATGTTCCATCACATCTTAGTTATTTATTAATTAAATCTATGCCCCTTTTAGGACATTAAAATATGCATACTGATAACCTTGAGTGGATAAAGCAATATTTTTAAATACAGGAACTAACATGAAACCTGTGATTACAGAAGTTGAAATTTTTCACTTAAAGAAACCCTGAATTTTATATAATGTTTTAATGGGAAAGTTTATAATGTTAGTAGACACTTAAATTTAAACTTGTTTCAACAGGCAAACATTTTACAATCCAGAGAGTGGCTGTTGACCTCATCCAAGGTCTCATGACTGTTCTGGTTCACACTAATCTTGATATCAGAAGTCATTCAATATCTTCCTAGACATCCCAGTATTTATTTTGTTTCTGCTGAAGATTGGCAGTATAACCTGCTGAGTTTAAAAGTCCATCTTTAGATAAGCAGGTTGATCAGAAGTGAGGTTATCTCAGTTCAGCATGCTTGCTAGACAAAGACTCACTTGAATTAATAGAAGTCCTCAGAGTGGTCTAATTTTATCAATTTTACTATAAATATGTAAACATGTGTTTTGTTATCCCTTTGTTATAAAAAAAAAAAAACTTGGATGGTTAAGAAGTTTTGTCATCTTCACTGAAACTTGTTTGCATTTTCTTGGGCATATATCAAATCAATGTAATGTAACTAAACCTCATTTTAATTGCAGTGTTCTAGAATATGTTCATTAATTCCATCTCTGGAATAATTGCACTCTCAATCTACTTTGTTGGTTTTTAAAAGAGTCAGTATACATTTTTGTGCATTCTTTGTTGATGTCCTTTTGTACATCCTAACAATTAAGAGCTGAAAACTTTCCAGTTTGTCTCAAGACTAGCCAAATTCATAATCTTTTTCCAGACATTGTCTCCAGCAACTAATCTTGCCCCCTGTTGCTCTGGATCTTCAAAGTCTCCCTCAGTCATCTTTCAAATGAACTTCTGGTCATTAATACTAACATACACCAAATCCACATGTCCTTCAACTCCCTTCTATATATGGCTGCTGCTGCTGCTAAGTCGCATCAGTCGTGTCTGACTCTGTGCGACCCCGTAGACGGAAGCCCACCAGGCTCCTCTGTCCCTGGGATTCTCCAGGCAAGAACACTGGAGTGGGTTGCCATTTCCTTCTCCAGTGCATGAAAGTGAAAAGTGAAGTGAAGTCGTTCAGTCGTGTCTGACTCTTAGCGACCCCATGGACTGTAGCCTACAAGCGAGCCTCCTCCATCCATGGGATTTCCCAGGCAAGAGTACTGGAGTGGGGGTGCCATTGCCTTCTCCGTCTATATATGGCAGTATCCCCCAATTCAAAAGCTTCAGATCCCATTGCCCTTAATAGTAATACCTAACTTTCCAACACTAACTGAGTCCTGGAGCAGTGCTAAACATTGACATGCCTTTGGTTATTTGCCTCTCTCAGCACTCAAATGAGGTAAGAACTACTATTGATATACCCACATTGCTAATCACTCTCAGAGAGAAACCTGGTAAACTACTTAAGGCCACACAACTGCTAGATGTGGGCACCCGGTCTTGAGCTTAATTTTTCCAGATTTCTAGCTCCCATACCAATAGCCCCTGTGCATTATTACCTGTAGAGTTGGCATCAAGCATCTTCATCTGTCGCCTAGTATTCTCTGTGCTAGGACTCATACCCTCTTCCCAGCTATATCTCCTACGGTCGATTGCAATGCAGAGCTGTGCAGTCCGTGGTCTGGGAGCATGCCCTATATTTTACTACTTCAGTGTTTCGCTTATGCTGCTACTCCCTCACTTCTAAAGCATTTTTTCCTTTTTATGCATGCTTAAGCATCCTTATCTTTTGGATGCTGTTGTCTATGATTTCTAAATTAAGTTCCTCCTCTTCCATATTCTAATAGTGCTGTCTTTTCTTGTCACATTCAGAGTTTGATTTACTCATGGATTTGTCCTGTAAGCTTCTTGAGGCACACTGTTCAATAAATACTTCTTGAGTAGAATTAAATGTATACCTACAATTGACCCTTGAACAATGCAGGATTTAGGGGTGTTGACTCACAGTCAAAACTCTGAGTATCCTTAGAGGAAAACATAGGCAGAACACTTGATGACATAAACCAAAGCAAGATCCTCTATGATCCACCTCCTAGAGTAACAGAAATAAAAACAAAAGTAAACAAATGGGACCTGATTAAATTTAAAAGCTTTTGCACAGCAAAGGAGACTATAAACAAGGTGGAAAGACAGCCCTCAGTATGGGAGAAAATAAGAACAAATGAAACAACTGACAAAGGATTAATTTCCAAAATATACAAGCAGCTTATACAACTCAATGCCAGAAAAACAAGCAACCCAGTCAAAAAGTGGGGAAAAGACCTAAACAGACATTTCTCCAAAGAAGATGTACAGATGGCTAACAAACACATGAAAAGATACTCAACATCATGCATTATTGGGGAAATACAAGTCAAAACTACAATGAGATATCAGCTTACACCAGTCAGAATGCTGCTGCTGCTGCTAAGTCGCATCAGTCGTGTCCGACTCTGTATGGCCCCATAGACAGCAGCCCACCAGGCTCCTCTGTCCCTGGGATTCTCCAGGCAAGAACACTGGAGTGGGTTGCCATTTCCTTCTCCAGTGCACAAAAGTGAAAAGTGAAAAGGAAGTTGCTCAGTCATGTCCAACTCTTGGCGACCCCATGGACTGCAGCCTACCAGGCTCCTCCATCCATGGGGTTTTCCAGGCAAGAGTACTGGAGTGGGGTGCCATCGCTTTCTCCTCCAGTCAGAATGGACATCATCAAAAAGTCTGCAAATAATAAATGCTGGAGAGGGTGTGGAGAAAAGGGAATGCTCTTGCACTGTTGATGGGAATGTAAATTGATACAGCCACTATGGAAGACGGTATGGAGATCCTTAAGAAACTAGGAATAAAACCACCATATGACCCCAAGGCATAGGCATAAACCCCAAAGAAACCAAAACTGAAAAATACACATGTATCCCATTGTTCATTGTACCACTGTATACAATAGCTAAAGCATGGAAGCAACCTAGATGTCCATTGACAGATGAATGGATAAAGAAGCTGTGGTACATATACAGAATGGAATATTACTCAGCCATAAAAAGGAATGCATTTGAGTCAGTTCGAATGAGGTGGATGAACCTAGAACCTATTATACAGAGTGAGGTGAGTCAGAAAGAGAAAGACAAATATCATATTCTAATGTATATACATGGAATCTAGAAAACTGGTACTGAAGAATTTATTTACAGGGCAGCAATGGAGAAAAAAGACATAGAGAACAGACTTATGGACATGGGGAGAGGGGAGGAGAGGGTGAGATGTATGGAAAGAGTAACAGGGAAACTTACAGTACCATATGTAAAATAAGTAGCCAACAGGGTTGTGGGGTGGAAATCTGAGTATCACTTTACAGTGAAAGTTCCATATATGCAGTTTTGCCTCTGCAAATTCAGTCAACCGCAGGTCATGCAGTATGTATTTATTGAAAATTTTCCACATGTAAGTGGACCCACACAGTTCAAACCTAGGTTTTCAGGGTTAACTATATTCTCTTCCATCTTTAATTTCTGCCCTTAAAATAGAAAAATACAGTTAAAAGTTAGAAAGTAAAATCTTAAGATGTTTTTCACCTTGCTTGTTTAAATTAGAAAATAGAAATTATTTCTGTTTTTTTCCCTTTGCTTTTGAGATCCTTGTTACATTAATATAAAATAAAAATCAACATTTGATTGAGTTATTACTACTGCTTTTTGTTTTTGTGTTTTACAGGCATGAAATATTCCTAAAACAATTGCTCTCTCCCAATGGAGTCATTTAGTTTACATGTCCCATCTCTTTAACCAGGAGGCTGAAGAGTAAGTCTCAAAACATAGAACCTAAAGGACATATCTATGAAGCCTCCCAGATGGGGTACACAGTAACAGACCAGTGCCATGGACATATTTTGTCCCTTGTAACTTTGTAGAAGCCACAAAAGCCTAGTTACTTTTGATTTATAATAGAAGGAAGGTCATTCTTATAGTGAAAAAAGATAAAAGAAGGAAAACAAGGTCTATATTTTCAGACCCCAAGATTCAATTTGTCATAAAGATCAATGACAGTTTTATTCTCTAGAGAGATGAACTAACCTTTTGCTGTAAAAATCATCACCCTTTTTCAGACCTTATGTTGTTGCTAAATAGTTGTGAGCTGGGGATCTAATAAGATGCTGTAGCAATAGGAAAATACTACATTTGAGTAGTACTACTCAAATACTACAAAAATACAACACTATTTTGTATAAGATGCTTCTCCTCCAAGCAAAAGATACATGAATCTATTCCTTGAATTGTAGGGACTAAGTGAGATGTGACCTCATTAGATTGTTAATGGAACTAGAAGGCTGGGTATTTTCTGAGAGATGCTAGACAATGAGAAGGCAAGAGATATGATTAAAAATATTTGGAAGTCAGCTCAAAGGAAAAAAATAGTAGTTGAAAATAGAAGAGAACGTCTTATTGACCTCAAAATACTATAGAACAAAAAGAAGAAAGAGAAAAACAATTGAGGTTTCAAAGGGGAAATGTGCTACCTCCACAGCTATCCAGGGTGCCTTTATTGAGAGTCTACTCAACTTTGTGCCAAGTGCCAAGGGAAATAATACATCACAAAAGCATCAGCCATTGTCTCTGAATTTAAGACTTCAAAGTCTAATTGTAAAATCAGGCATACAGTCATTTTGTCATGTATGCATTTCCCAAAAGGTTATCCAGTGCCTATGACTGAAGCAACTTAGCAGCAGCAGCAGCAGGTACTGCCTACCTAGAACTAGAATGACTGCTGGGGAATTAGAAAAATACAGCCCCTGCCCTCACACAGCTTTCAGTTTAAAGAGATGGACATGCAGTATAAATACCTTCTCAATTAACAAACATAACCAGAGTATCCCTTTCCAATAGCTTGAGATAGCTGACACTGGCATCCCCTACATGATCAGATGAGCAGGAGTCCATTTTTTTCCTTTGAATTTTTTTCCCTAAGGGTCATGTCAAAAAATATGAATGTGGCTTATTCTTGTTCAGACGTCAGTTCTACTGCTTTATGCTCTTAACCAAGTAAATCAGAAATGAGACACAACTCCCCTTTTGGACATCTTTCCAACTTTTTTGAGACATAATTAACAAAAATCATATGTATCTAAGGTTTATAATGTGATGTTTTGGTATTACATTGTGAAATGATCACCACAGTCAAACTAATTAACATATCCATCATGTCACAGAAGGTTATCTATTTTTGTGTGTGGTGAACACATTTAAGATTTATTCTCTTAGCACATTTCAAGAATATATTGACATGACATTGAAGTCGCTCAGTCGTGTCCGACTCTTTGTGACCCCATGGACTGTAGCCCACCAGGCTCCTTATGGTGTAATTAACATAGTCACCACACTATACATTAGATCTCTAGATTTGTTTATCCTGCATAACTGAAGCTTTGTACTCTTTGATCAATATCTCCCCTAGCTCCTGGAAACCACCATTCTACTCTCTACAATTATGAGTTAGACTCCTTTAGATGCCACATGTAAGTGAGATCATGCAGCTCTGATCTTCTTGCCTTGCTTACTGCACTTAGCATAAAGTTCTCCAAGTTCATTCCTGTTGTCACAAATGACATGATTTACTTCTTTGTTAAGGTAGAATAATATTCCATTGTATATGTATCACATTTTCTGTATACATTCATTCATGGACTGACATTTGGGTTGCTTCCACATCTTGGCTCTTGTGGATAACACTGTAGTGAATGTGAAAGTTCTGATGTCTCTCTGAGATACCATTTCATTTTCTTTGGATATATATCCAAAAATGAGATTTCTGGATGACATGATAGTTCTTTTTTTTTTTTTTTTGTGAATCTCTATACTGGTTTTCATAAACTTATACCAGTTTACATTCCCAACAGTATACAAGGGTCTTCTTTTCATCATGTCCTCACTGATAATTCTTGTCATTTATCTTTTTGATAATAGTCATTCTAATAGGTGTCAGGTGATATCTAATTATTGTTTTGACTTGGATTTCCCTGATGATTGGTAACATTCAGCATATTTTCATATACCTGTATGTCTTCTTTTGAGAAATGTTTATTCAAGTCATTTGCTCATTTTAAAACTGGAAAGAAAAACACCAATACAGTATACTGACACATATATATGGAATTTAGAAAGATAGTAATGATGACCCTCTATGTGAGACAACAGAAGAGACACAGAGGTATAGAATGGACTTTTGGCCTCTGAGGGAGAGGGAGAGGGTGGGATGATTTGGGAGAATGGCATTGAAACATGTATACTATCTTGTAAGAAACAAAGCGCCAGTCTATGTTCAATACAGGATACAGGATGCATGGGGCTGGTGCACAGGATGATTCAGGGAGATGATATGGGGTGGGAGGTGGGAGGGGGCTTCGGCATTGGGAGATCGTGTTCACCTGTGGCTGATTCATGTCAATGTATGGCAAAACAAATACAGTATTGTAATGTAGAATAAAGTATTAAAAAAAAAAGCCTCAACAAATCACCAAAAACAAAAACACTGGGTTATTTGTTTTCTTGCTAAACAGATTTCAGACATTAATCCCTTATCAGATTATGCTTTGAAATTACTTCCTCTCATTCCAAAGGTTTCCTCTTTACTCTGAAGCTTTGTGATGTGATGTAATTCCATTTGCCTATTTTTTTTCTTTTTCTTTTGTTGCCTGTGCTTTTATTTTTATTTATTTATTTATTTATTTTAAATTACAATACTGTATTTGTTTTGCCATACATTGACACGAATCAGCCATAGGTGAACACAATCTCCCAATGCCGAAGCCCCCTCCCACCTCCCACCCCACATCCTCTACTTGAATCATCCTGTGCATCAGCCCCATGCATCCTGCATCCTACATTGAACATAGATTGGCGCTTCGTTTCTTACACGAAAATATACATGTTTCATTGCCATTCTCCCAAACCATCCCACCCTTTCCCTCTCCCTCAGAGTCCAAATGTCCACTCTATACCTCTGTGTCTCTTGGTTGTCTCACCTACAGGGTCATCATTACTGTCTTCTAAATTCCATATATATGTGTCAGTATACTGTATTGGTGTTTTTCTTTCTGGCTTACTTCACTCTGTATAATTGGTTCCAATTTCATCCATCTCATTAGAACTGAGTCAAATTTATTCTTTTTAAGGGCTGAGTAGTATTCCATAGTGTATATGTACCACAGCTTTCTTATCCATTCATCTGCTGATGGACATCTAGGTTGCTTCCATGTCCTGGCTATTATAAACAGCGCTGCAATGAACATTGGGGTACATGTGTCTCTTTCAGTTCTGGTTTCCTTGGTGTGTATGCCCAGCAGTGGGATTGCTGGGTCATAAGGCAGTTCTATTTGCAATTTTTTAAGGAATCTCCACACTGTTTTCCATAATGGCTGTACTAGTTTGCATTCCCACCAGCAGTGAAAGAGGGTTCCCTTTTCTCCACATCCTCTCCAGCATTTATTGCTTGTAGACTTTTGGATCGCAGCCATTCTGACTGGTGTGAAATGGTACCTCATTGTGGTCTTGATTTGCATTTCTCTGATAATGAGTGATGTTGAGCATCTTTTCATGTGTTTGTTAGCCATCCGTATGTCTTCTTTGGAGAAATGCCTATTTAGTTCTTTGGCCCATTTTTTTATTGGATCATTTATTTTTCTGGAGTTGAGCTGTATAAGTTGCTTATATATCTTTGAGATTAGTTGTTTGTCAGTTGTTTCATTTGCTATTGTTTTCTCCCATTCAGAAGGCTGTCTTTTCACCTTGCTTGTAGTTTCCTTTGTTGTGCAGAAGCTTTTAATTTTAATTAGATCCCATTTGTTTATCTTTGCTTTTATTTCCAGTATACTGGGAGTTGGATCATAGAGGATCCTGCTGTGATTTATGTCGGAGAGTGTTTTGCCTATGTTCTCCTCTAGGAGTTTTATAGTTTCTGGTCTTACATTTAGATCTTTAATCCATTTTGAGTTTATTTTTGTGTATGGTGTTAGAAAGGGGTCTAGTTTCATTCTTTTACAAGTGGTTGACCAGTTTTCCCAGCACCACCTGTTAAAGAGACTGTCTTTACTCCATTGTATATTCTTGCCTCCTTTGTCGAAGATAAGGTGTCCATAGGTGTGTGGGTTAATCTCAGGGCTTTCTGTTTTGTTCCATTGATCTATATTTCTGTCTTTGTGCCAGTACCATACTGTCTTAATGACTGTGGCTTTGTAGTAGAGCCTGAAGTCAGGCAAGTTGATTCCTCCAGTTCCATTCTTCTTTCTCAAGATTGCTTTGGCTATTCGAGGCTTTTTGTATTTCCATACAAATCTTGAGATTATTTGATCTAGTTTTGGGACACTTTAAAAGCAGCCCTAAGAGGAAAGTTCATAGCAATACAGGCATACCTCAAGAAACAAGAAAAAATCAAATAAATAACCTAACTCTACACCTAAAGCAACTAGAAAAGGAAGAAATAGAGAACCCCAGAGTTAGTAGAAGGAAAGAAATCCTAAAAATTAGGGTAGAAATAAATGCAAAAGAAACAAAAGAGACCATGGCAAAAATCAACAAAACAAAAAGCTGGTTCTTTGAAAGGATAGATAAAATTGACAAACCATTAGCCAGACTCATCAAGAAACAAAGAGAAAAAAATCAAATCAACAAAATTAGAAATGAAAATGGAGATATCACGACAGACAACACAGAAATACAAAGAATCATAAGAGACTACTATCAGCAATTATATGCCAATAAAATGGACAACTTGGAAGAAATGGACGAATTCTTAGAAAAGTACAATTTTCCAAAACTGAACCAGGAAGAAACAGAAAATCTTAACAGACCCATCACAAGCACGGAAATTGAAACTGTAATCAGAAATCTTCCAGCAAACAAAAGCCCAGGTCCAGACGGCTTCACAGCTGAATTCTACCATAAATTCCTAGAAGAGCTAACACCTATCTTACTGAAGCTATTCCAGAAAATTGCAGAGGAAGGTAAACTTCCAAACTCATTCTATGAGGCCACCATCACCCTAATACCAAAACCTGACAAAGACACCACAAAAAAGAAAACTACAGGCCAATATCACTGATGAACATAGACGCAAAAATCCTCAACAAAATCCTAGCAATCAGAATCCAGCAACACATTAAAAAGATCATACACCATGACCAAGTGGGCTTTATCCCAGGGATGCAAGGATTCTTCAATATCCGCAAGTCAATCAATGTAATTAATCACATTAACAAACTGAGAAATAAAAATCATATGATTATCTCAATAGATGCAGAAAAAGCCTTTGACAAAATTCAGCATCCATTTATGATAAAAATTCTCCAGAAAGCAGGAATAGAAGGAACATACCTCAACATAATAAAAGCTATATATGACAAACCCACAGCTAACATTATCCTCAATGGCGAAAAATTGAAACCATTTCCCCTAAAGTCAGGAACAAGACAAGGGTGTCCACTTTCACCACTACTCCTTCAACATCGTACTGGAAGTTTTGGCTACAGCAATCAGAGCAGAAAAAGAAATACAAGGAATCCAAATTGGAAAAGAAGAAGTAAAACTCTCACTGTTTGCAGATGACATGATCCTCTACATAGAAAATCCTAAAGACTCGACCAGAAAACTACTAGAGCTAATCAATGAATATAGTAAAGTTGCAGGATATAAAATCAACACTCAGAAATCCCTCGCATTCCTATACACTAACAATGAGAAAGTAGAAAAAAGAAGTTAAGGAAACAATTCCATTCACCATTGCAACGAAAAGAATAAAATACTTAGGAATATTCCTACCTAAAGAAACTAAAGACCTCTATATCGAAAACTATAAAACACTGATGAAAGAAATCAAGGAGGACACTAATAGATGGAGAAATATACCATGCTCATGGGTCGGAAGAGTCAATATAGTGAAAATGAGTATTCTACCTAAAGCAATCTACAGATTCAATGCAATTCCCATCAAGCTGCCTGTGCTTTTAGTCATATCCAAAAAAATCGTTGCCCAGACCAATGTCAGGAAGTTTTTCTCTATGTTTTCTACTAGTAGTTTTACAGCTTAGTTCTTATACTTAAGCCCTTAATGTATTTGGAATAGATTTTTGTATATGGTATGAGATAAGGTTTCAGTTTTATTCTTCAGCATGCAGATGTCTAGTTTCCCCAATACCCTTTAATGAAGAAACTGTTCTCTCCCCATTGTATGCCCTTAGCAGCCTTTATAGATGGTTATTTGACTATAAATGAATGGATTTGTTTTGGGGCTCTCTCTGCGGTTCCATTGTCTATATATTTGTCTTTATTTCAGGACCATATTGTCATTTCTACTATAGCTTTTAGCGTATTTTGAAATCAGGTAGTGTGATGCCTCCAATTTTATTCTTTCTCAAGATTGTTTTAGATATTTAGAAGTTTTGTGATTCGTTATGAACCAAATAGAACTGTTTTGTTTTTTTCTATCTCTGCGAAAACTGTCACTGGAAATTTGATAGGGATTGCAGTGAATCTGTTGATCACTTTTGGTAGTATGGCCATCTTAACAATATTAACTCTTTCGATTCATGAATACAGTGTTTGTTTCCTATCTCAAAGGAAAACCTTTTAGCTTTTAACACTGAGTGTGATGCTCAATGTGGATTTCATTCTGTTGAGGTATGGTCCTACTATACCTCACTTGTTAGAGTTTTCTTTATTATTATTATGAAATTATATTTCAGATATTATTATGAAAGGATATTGAATTCAGAAAAAATGCTTTTTCTAAATCTATTGAGATGATCATATGATTTTTAGCTTCCATTCTGTTAATGTGGTTTATTACATTATTAAACTGTGTATGATGAAACATCTTTAAAACTCAGGGATAAATCTCAATTGATCATGGTGTATGTTCTTTTAATTTTAAATTTCATCTGCTAGTATTTTGTTGAGAATTTTCATGTATATTCATCAGAGATATTAGTCTAATTTTTTTTAGTAGTATTCTTACCTGGCTTTGGTAAAATGGATATGGAAGTGTTTCCTCCTCTTCAATTTCTTGGAAGAATTTGCAATGGATTGGCATTAACCCTCTGAGTGTTTGGTAGTATTCACTCAGTTCAGTTCAGTTCAGTTCAGTTCAGTCGCTCAGTCGTGTCTGACTCTTTGCGACCCCATGAATCGCAGCACGCCAGGCCTCCCTGTCTATCACCAACTCCTGGAGTTCACTCAGATTCACATCCATCGAGTCAGTGATGCCATCCAACCATCTCATCCTCTGTCGTCCCCTTCTCCTCCTGCCCCCAATCCCTCCCAGCGTCAGAGTCTTTTCCAATGAGTCAACTCTTCGCATGAGGTGGCCAAAGTACTGGAGTTTCAGCTTGAGCATCATTCCTTCCAAAGAAATCCCAGGGCTGATCTCCTTCAGAATGGACTGGTTGGATCTCCTTTTAGTCCAAGGGACTCTCAAGAGTCTTCTCCAACACCACAGTTCAAAAGCATCAATTCTTTGGTGCTCAGCCTTCTTCACAGTCCAACTCTCACATCCATACATGACCACAGGAAAAACCATAGCCTTGACTAGACGGACCTTAGTCGGCAAAGTAATGTCTCTGCTGTCTAGGTTGGTCATAACTTTTCTTCCAAGGAATAAGCGCCTTTTAATTTCATGGCTGCAGTCACCATCTGCAGTGATTTTGGAGCCCAAAAAATAAAGTCTGACACTCTTTCCACTGTTTCCCCATCTATTTACCATGAAGTGTTGGGACCGGATGCCATGATCTTTGTTTTCTGAATGTTGAACTTTAAGCCAGCTTTTTCACTCTCCTCTTTCACTTTCATCAAGAGCCTCCTTAGTTCCTCTTCACTAGTATTCACTCAGTTCAGTTCAGTTCAGTCGCTCAGTTGTGTCCAACTCTTCGCGACCCCATGAATTGCAGCACGCCAGGCCTCCCTGTCCATCACCATCTCCTGGAGTTCACTCAGACTCACATTCATCGAGTCCATGATGCCATGCAGCCATCTCATCCTCTGTCGTCTCCTTCTCCTCCTGCCCTCAATCCCTCCCAGCATCAGAGTCTTTTCCAATGAGTCAACTCTTTGCATGATGTGGCCGAAGTACTGGAGTTTCAGCTTGAGCATCATTCCTTCCAAAGAAATCCTAGGGCTGATCTCCTTCAGAATGGACTGGTTGGATCTCCTTGCAGTCCAAGGGACTCTCAAGAGTCTTCTCCAACACCACAGTTCAAAAGCATCAATTCTTCGGTGCTCAGCCTTCTTCACAGTCCAACTCTCACATCCATACATGACCACAGGAAAAACCATATCCTTGAGTGCTCAACTAAAGAAATCAAGGTCTTTTTTAGTGATGGAAGAAAGGAGGCTCTGTTGAACTTGTCAAGAAATCCTTTTCCGTTTCCAATGTTGCATAAACGTAGCCACAGCAAATCTTGTATCTATGCTACCAAGAACATACAGAACAGAAAAAAAAAGCCCCAGTACCATGCACTTCACTGAGTACAGTGTTGGAAAGTCAAGCACAAGATAATGGCAATTTGACCATTACTGTTAAATGATCATTAAATGGTAATGTCATCTTGCCTAATGTCTTTATGTTACAACATCCGAGGGAGATGCGGCTCTATCATATTTATGGTATTATTCTAAACCTAAGCTTTGAACATTTGTACTTATTGACACATACCTTGTTATCCTCATCTTAATTGAATTTGAAACACAAATAGCATAGCTGTATAACCTTGAACCAGTCACATAAATTCTGTTTCATCATCCATAAAACCAGTGGGTGGGACTTTTAATCACTAGTGCACCTTCCAATAGTATCATTCTCATTCTAAATACATTAAATCCCATTCTGTATGCACAATAATCTAACTGGGAGATGACTTGGTTAAAGCTTTATTATGAAAATCAGACCAAGAAAGTCATTTTGTGACATGGACAATAGTCAGGCAGAATTGGACATAGGAGCTTGCTGAGTGAATTATTAAGATTAGTACTAATGAGATTCTATTCTTATGAGTTGTCCCTTGACAGCAATTCTTAAATAAAAAGATAGGACTAACATCCTGGGCAAAATTCACTGCATAGTTGGCAAATACAGCAATACCTTTATTAAATTACCCTTGAGTCAAAAGCCTGTTGTCTGTGAGATTAGCCCTTATAATCATTTTTCATTAAAAAGAAAAAAGGAAACAACAGTTCCCATTTATGGCCAAGGGTCTAATTTGAGGATGTGTTAGAAAAAAATGATTGTTTACAACATTTTTATATATTTGAAGAATTTGTTGTGTGTATTTGAAATTCTGTTCACAATGAATATAAGAAGAATACAAAAAAGTATGAATCCTGATTATTTTCTGCAAGCTTAAATTCTGGAAGGTTAAATTTTCAAAATTTAACCCTGCCAGGCCCATAGCGTAGTGATAAACGCATACTTCAGTCACATATAATACTATGCATATACTATCTAGTCTAGGTTAATTGGTGAAATGTTTGTAAGAAAAATTTCTCTGGGACATTGTTAATATATAAACTATTAGAGATATTTCAAATTATATACCTATTATGAAAGTTTAAGTTTTAATCCAGAGATCAGCATTGCCTGTACTCTGAAGAAAAGACTGTTGGTCCACAGGGGAAAATGTCTCTCACAGTTAACTCTTTGCAAGAAATATATTTTCTGTCCTTTGTTATATAAAACATACTTAGCCTTTTTAAAAAAAAATATTCCTCATGCCCTTTGTTTATATAGACAGTTATCTAAGAAAATAATGAAACTCAGAATTTTGTCCAAATTAATTGAAGACAACAGGAGCAAAAATTAAAAGCCAGGTTATTTTAGAGTCCAGGTTATTCACACTAAGAAAATTATCTGTTTATCTATTTATCTTTGGCTGTGCGAGGCCTTCATTGTGCATGGGCTTTTTTTCTACTTGTGGCAAGTGGTAGCTATTCTCGAGGTGCAGTGGGCAGGGTTCTCATTGCAGCGGCTTTTGTTGTTGTGGAGCAAAGTCTCTAGGGCGCCTGGGCTTAAGTACTCGCAGCACGTGGTCTCATTCACTGCGGCTTGGAGTCTCTAGAGCACAATCTCAATAGCTGTGCATGTGGACTTACTTGCTCAACAGCATGTGGGATCTTCCCAGATCAAGGATCAAACCCATGTTTCTGCATTGGCAGGTGTATTCTTTTACCACTCAGTCACCAGGGGAGCCCCACATTATGCACATTTAATCAGATAATGTCTTAATATCTCAACCAGTGTATCTTTAGTTCCAAGAATTTAGCATTACTTCATGACCCTCCCCCATTAAGGCACTCGCTTAAATGTTTTATGCTCATAGCCTCGCGAAAATGATGACTGAGAACAACACAAAACAATCCATCTTTTGGCTTTTGATTTTTAAGAAGCTTAATTGTTGTTCTGCAAATGGTGGTTGCTTCAGGAGAGAAGGCTTCCTGACTGCCTCTATCCCTCTCCCTAACTTCCATCACAATAATAATACCCTGTGCTGCTGAAAGGAAGGAGGACTGAAGGAGAAAAAAGAACTTAGACATGAGTGGACATAAAGAGCCCTGAATCCTTAGATTTAGGCTCAAGGTGGTGTGGACTGCAGTCCACCAGGTTCCTCTGTCCATGGGATTTGTCAGGCAAAAAACTGGTGTGGGTTGCTGTTTTCCTTCTCCAGGGGATCTTCCAAAGCCAGGAATTGAACCCACGTCTCCTATGTTTCCTGCATTGCAGGTGGATTCTTTACCTGCTGAGCCAAAATGGAAAACCTAGAACAGGTTGGAGGAAAGCTGTCCCCCAAATAGCAGATTTTCCTTTTTACCCCACGTATTGTTTAGTTACTCAGTCATGCCCGACTCTTTGCAACCTCATGGACTGTAGCCCACCAGGCACCTCAGCCCATGGGATTTCCCAAGCAAGAATACTGGAGTGGGTTGCCATTTCTTTCTCTACCCTATAAACCAGATTTATTTCCTCTTTTCTTTACTCATAGAACTTGAAAGATTTAATTGCTACCTGGCTTCCCAGGCAAAAGCTATTTTTCTTGGCCTTCTGTGCAGCTAAGTTTGATCATGTGGCCAAGTAGACCCTTGTTTCCCTCTTCCTCTTGACTATAATGAAAAGAATAGTGAAAACTGGACCACAGGTTGAAGTAGAGGAATGAGGCAAAGGAAACCTGGATAATGACACATTTAAAGCGTTGTATTAGCACAGGACCACTTTCCAATATTTTTCTATAAGGAAGAAATAAACTTCTATTTTATTTAAGTGACATTATTTTCTGTGTCAAACAAAAGAGCTCAATTACTATCCTAATATACTGGATAAAGCCCCCAAAATGACAAGATATTGATTTCTCCACCCAGCAGCATAATAGGGAATATAGCAGAAATTTCTGCAAAAATGTGGGTAGGCAGATGAGACTGTGACCTCCTCAGAGAGTTCCCATGGCGACAGCAGAGTTTGGGAAGCACAGGAAGCAGGGCAGTAGGTCTCTACCATTCAGCCTAGTGCAGGAGTGGGAGATGATGTACCGTGTGCCTACATGTGACAGAGAGCAGAAGGATCTGAAAGCTCTAACAGCTCGGATGAAGGGTGAATTGCAATAGCCACATGGGCCAGTGACCACATCCAGATACAAATGAGAACTTAGCAGCAAACGCCAATGTTAATAGATGGTGTTGACCCAAATAAGCTTGTGTTCACACCCCCCTCTAAGCTAATATGCCCTGATATTACGTACACTCACTAGATTATAGACACAGATGTAGAGAGAAAGAGAAGGAAAAGCAGATCCCTGAATTCACTGAAATTAATTTTTTAGCTCTTAGTAAAACAGAATCTTATAATAGACATTAAGTTCTAAAAACTAAAAATATTCCCAATTCTTACATTTCTTGATTTGTGGTCTGTGACTTATACTTGCTGCCCAAAATAATTGGTGGATGGTGGAGGATGGTAGAATTAAAAACGTTTATGCAACAACTAGTCGCTGAGTTATTCACTGCAGTCGTCTATCCGCCATTCTGTCTTCAGTCTGCATAATGTCTGGCACATAGTGAGCACTCAAATATGTGTAAATATTTCTTGACTTACTCTAGTTCATTGCGCTCTGTGAGTAATTGTATCATTGGTCAATTTTTTAACTATCTCCTCCTGTTTTAAGAAATTACTTAAAGTCAAAGGAGAAACTACTTAAAATTCCTACACATGTCCCCTAACGAATATACTAACACAATGACTTGAATATATGCATTTCTTATTAGAATCTGTTTTGTAATATTCTATTAAATTTGGTGCCAGAACTGGGTGACACTCTTCTTTTCAAAGCTATTTGAGTGGTATTTTGCAGTTGACAAATTGTTATGTAAGCTTTAGATATATAGCATTATAATTTGACATCTGTACACAGTGACAAGTAATCACTACCCATATATCTAGCAGCCGTCTATCACATGTGCTAGACTCCTTTCACCCATTTCACTCACTCCCAAATACCATTGCCCTCTGGTAAGCACTAACCTGGTAAGCACAGTTCTCTGTGTCTCTAGGGGTTTTTGGTTGAATTTTGATCATTTGTTGTCTTATTGTTAGTGAAATCATACAGTATTAGTCTTTCTCCATATTACTTATTTCACTTAGCATAGATTCATTCATGGTGTTGCAAATGGCAAGATTTCATTCTTTTTTTTAAGGCTGAGTAGTATTCCACTGTGTGTGTGTGTTTGTGTGTGTGTGTGTGTGTGTGTGTGTGTGTGCGCGCGTGCACGCGCATGCATGCATGCACACTCATGTCTTGAAATCTTAGATGGAAGGAGCTGTGTCTGAGGAATTCCAAATTCTGAATGGCTATTTCAATGAAGGAGAAAGGGGAAGTGGAGGAGAAATAAAACTGAAAAGTTGGGCATACAATAATGCAGATTTCAGGACTCATAAGATCCCTAGAAGGAATCTAGGAATAAAACCCATTTTCCTAAAAACTATCATTAAAAATTAGAACCCTGATATTGTAAGTGAAATGCTTTCAAACCTGAAGCCCCCTTGAGGTGATCAACTATTTTTCTTTCCACCTCTAGAAGATATCAAGAATAAGGGGAGAGTGACCAGCAGACTTAACTACTTCTATAACTGTATGTTTTAACAATTATTTAGAACCTTGAACTTTACTTTAGATTAATTTCATTGATTTTTCACAAAGATTACAGTTTATGGATTTATTTAAAGAAATTCTTTTCCACTCCCATTACCCATCCTCAATATTAGCCTGGAAATCTTTTCAGAAAATCTTTTCAGAAAAGAGATATCAGTTGAGACAAGCAGGGAAGAAAATTGCTTTGCCCTCAGCCCCTTATACTGTTTTACTCTAGGAATAGAAATAGGTAATGCCTCTTGACTAAGAGTTGATGGTTGGGTGTAAAATCCTTAAATTAGAGAATCTTACTCAGTTAATTAACAGATCTTTTTTTTTCCTAAATTGACAGAATTTGAGGGAATTCAAGCTTGCCAAGAGATAGAGAATTTATGAATGTTCAAGGGAATAAGAATATACTTTGGGGAAAAATATTACTGATCGTTACAGCCTAGACACTAACTTACCATGGAAGGATTGCAATGAGTTAAATTCTACTGAGGACTCTAGAAGAAATACCCAAATAAACAATCCATACTAGAAGAAAGAATCTGGACTTTAAAAAAGCTAACACATTGTACAATACTCCCTTAAAATTGCTAAACCAGAATGTAGATCTGAATCAGAAGAATTTAAACCCCAGTTCAGAGCTAAGGATCATGATTACTGTGCTTCAGGAAGACAGAACAGAAGGTTATCATGGAATTCCAGATTTTGTAAGAAATTGTTTACTATCCTGAACTACTGTATTTGAACAAACTCATTCACTAAATTGTAAGCTCCCAAATTAGGGAAAATATTTGAAAACAGCATGAGGAGAAAGACCAGGAGGATATTTAAATACTCCAAATATACACAGTTTGAAAATTAACCTTAAAATGGAAAGAAAAAAGGCACTATGTAAACTCTTAAAGCCTTTCTCTTAAGAGTAGATTGGTCAAATATTCCAAATTGTAAACAAATTAAAGATGAATAAATAGGAGACTTTAAAAATAGACTTTGGGTTATAAGATTCAGTGGTAAAAGAAGTCAAAGAAGCTGTGTTTTCTCTTTTGCTATGGATTGAATATGGGGACCTGAAATGGGTACATGGTCAAAAAATAACTAGAGTGGAAATTACCAATTTAGAAGATCTCTAGTTCAGTTCAGTTCAGTTCAGTTGCTCAGTCGTGTCCAGCTCTTTGCGACCCCATGAATCGCAGCACGCCAGGCCTCCGTGTTCATCACCATCTCCCGGAGTTCACTCAGATTCACATCCATCGAGTCAGTGATGCCATCCAACCATCTCATCCTCGGTCATCCCCTTTTCCTCCTGCCCCCAATCCCTCCCAGCGTCAGAGTCTTTTCCAGTGAGTCAACTCTTCACATGAGGTGGCCAAAGTACTAGAGTTTCAGCTTTAGCATCATTCCTTCCAAAGAAATCCCCAGGACCAATCTCCTTCAGAGATGTGGCTAAATATTTTTAAATTATCCAAAAAAGTAAACAAGCTAGAAATAAAAACAAACATTTGACTCTACAGATAAAATAACTGGTGCCAAATAAAAATATGAGCAGAGGGTTCTATATTCTTTAAAAATCTATAAATAAGTTTACTTGTAGATATTGCAAACAAGAGTCATCGGAAGAGTCAACATCACTTATTGGCTGAAAAACAAAAGGACAGCTGTCTAAAATCTGTTCAGTGCTGCTGCCCCAAGAGAAACATTAGAACACAGTTACTCCGGTCCTTTCTTTAAACTCTTGAGGTGAATTATTTACAAATAAAAATCAAACAGCAGTACACTTTACCTGTTGATACAATGCAACTCTGTACACCTTCAGCTCCACTGCCACAGCAGCTTAGGTTATTCAGAGCACTGCTGCTGCTGCTAAGTTGCTTCAGTTATATCCAACTCTGTGCAACCCCATAAATTGCAGCCCACCAGTCTTCCCCCGTCCCTGGGATTCTCCAGGCAAGAACACTGGAGTGGGTTGCCATTTCCTTCTCCAATGCATGAAAGTGACAAGTGAAAGTGAAGCCACTCAGTCGTGTCTGACTCCTAGTGACCCCATGGACTGCAGCCCACCAGGCTCCTCCATCCATGGGATTTTCCAGGCAAGAGCACTGGAGTGGGTTATTCAGAGCACTAAAAGCCTTCAAAAAATGGTAAAAATCCTAAACCCCTTCCAGTGTCCCAACTTCAGATTGTTACTTTGGGATTACTTTTAGAAACACACTCCTCTTCTAGGACACAGCCTCTGCAGATTTTATATGTAACGATATACTTAGCAAAATGAATTGCCAAATAAAACCTACTACACAAAGATTATTTTTAAAAGTTGCAGAAAATTCTACACACAGCGAGACTATAACTGATATGGATAGTAATAGACCTATACAAGTCCAAAAATACCCAGAGTATTAACAGTGGGTCCAGAAACATGGGCAAAAGACTTTACGATTTGGCAGAAGTGACTTGAGGAGGACCTGTCAGGTTGCAGACTGATTTTCCTAAAACTTTGCCTGACTTTCCTCACTGCCCTTTTATTGATAGCTGAGACCATGAAAGTTAAGCCAGTTCTGTATCTGGGACATTCCAACTTGCCTATCAACTGACAAAAACACAGTCTGGTGGGACATGTTAGTTGTGAATTAAGCAAGACCTTGCCCTGAACTCCCAAACTTCACTGTCTTCATCACTCTCAGTATACTGGAAGAGTGGAAAAAACTAGTAAGAAATGGAAACTTACATTACCTAAATAATCAAATACCCTTGAGGACCCAACAGTCTTAGATTTTCCCCAAGCCCTTACGTTCTTGTGTTTTTCCGCAGCAGGATCTCATAGATTCTCTCCTCATGACCCAGTCACTACTGGACATCTGTTTTAAGGCATAACCACACCAGCTACCTGATTCCAATCTTATATAAGTCAACAAGACTAAATATAAAAAGGAACAAATCCAGTGTATTCTGTCCCATCATTAACAGGTACCAATCACCTAATCCGTATTTTATGACCTAAAAGTAAGTGATCTGGTGTACTGGAAAACATCAGAGTACAAAAGGTGTGCATTTATTATCTCATTAAAATAGTACAGCAATGCTTTGAACTAGATATTAATACTATTACCTCCATTTCACAAAAAGAACACTCTTGGTTAATTTATTTCCCCAAGATCAGATATCCAGTAAGTGGTAGATCTAAGATTTGGACCCAGATTGTCCAAGGAATTTAACCACTTGCAAAAATAATGTATGCAAAGAACTTTTTAATACAATTGATCTCAAATTTTATCAATACTGGGTAACACTTTAACAATGAAATAACATTTGGTGTTTTACTCCGTAGAATTTTGGCCTAATTTATTTACCAGAACTGTCCAGTGACGTCTTGGTTACTTTTCTCTCCTTCATGGATTTTGTTACATTGATTCCTTATAAATTGTTACTCTGAGTGTTTATTTTTTGTCTGTGGAATGAACCGGCCAGAGTCTTAAAGATAATGATTAAACACACAGTCTGGATGTCATACAAAGACCTTACCAAAACAATGTTGGTTTTTGAGAGTAGAGTGATTGGTAAGAAGAGAATGAACAGGTTTCCAGAGTCCCAGCCAGTTCCATCATTGTGCGGTAGTAATTATCATGAAAAATGACCTGACTTCTTGAGTTATTCACAATGATGGGGCAAAATTTCCTCCTCTCGAACTTTCTTCCAGCTCTTCAGATATGTGAGGCTGACAGAAACGAAGCTGGCAAATTAATGCACAGAACATCATCTCACATATGTAGCTGTGCCCAGATTATGCATATGCATATCGTTTGCTCATTAGCATTTACTGAAAGGAAAAGAGCATAAAATAATAGAGGCACATTGGCAATCTGTAGAGAAATAGAAATAATGAGGACCTCATCGCTTTTAAATTCCTCTAGAAATATTTTTAGAAGGCAATTTCTGTTGATCTTTATTTTCACTGGTGTATGTTAAATAGCTCTCTTGGATTTGTTTTTGTTTGGCGATAGACATGACATGCATTTTCCTAAAGCCTAGGAAATTAGATGCAGGCCCCACGTGCTTTCCTCATTCTGAGACTCATGTTATAAGCACTTGATTTATTGATCTTTTAAAACTCCGGAACACCCACAGATCTGCCAACTGACTTTTATTTATTATCAGTTTTCTCTAGTGTAGAATGAAGTAACTCCATCCGTTATTCCTCACCATTACCATATTCACGATCATCTACCTATATTCTTTTTCATTATGTGAAGTATTAATGTTCCTTTCAAATCCCTCTCTGCCCACTGCTTCTCTTCATTTTATTTCCCCATCTTTGCCTTTCATTTCCTATGCTAAATTTCTACTTACCTGGTGATTGCTTTCAAACCCTTTTGTGTTAACCTTAGATTTTGAACTTTGCCATAAATGCTTTATAGACCATTTTTGTTACAAAAAAAAAAAATGCATACTTGGGCTCCAAAACCCATTTGATATAGAACTCAACCATTTGATTTCAAAGTAGATATGTATAATAAAGGCTACATTTTAAATATACAGAATTCCACACCAAATACCTCAATTTTCTAGGATCAATTTTTTTCATTATTCATTAGGCCCTGACAGCTGAGTAAATTCTAACCGAATTCATCAAAGGAACATTCTTGAATGACAAATGCAAAGTGCATCCTTTGCAAGAAAGACCTTGTACCCCATTATGAATTTATGCAACCCATGAATAACCAAAATCATGTTCATCTAAAAGCCTTGTTAATCTGCAATGAATTATTTAAATATAACCACCAGCCATTTTGTAGATCTGAGGTGCCACATTGATTTCATAAATGAATGTGTAAAAGGATTGATAGAGCTAGGGAAAATTTATTTAAATACAGACATATAAGAAAAAGTACATTTCTAAAGCTGTTTTCAAAACACACAATTAATATTTCTCTGGACATCCTCAAATTAGGGTCCCACTGTTTCTCCTGCCCAGTTAAGTATAACCTCTGCTCACTATAAAGTTAGTCACAGTGTTGTTCAGTTCAGTTCAGTCGCTCAGTCATGTCCAACTCTTTGCGACCCCATGAATCGCAGCACACCAGGCCTCCCTGTCCATCACCAACTCCCAGAGTTCACTCAGACTCACGTCCATTGAGTCTGTGATGCCATCCAGCCATCTCATCCATCCTCTGTCTTCCCCTTCTCCTCCTGCCCCAATCCCTCCCAGCATCAGAGTCTTTTCCAATGAGTCAACTCTCTGTTGTAGTATATTGTTTTTCTTCAATTCTGACACCAAAATTACCCTTAAAAGTCCCTGTGTTTTGAAGTGATTGAATGTATTTTCCAGTAATCTGATGAATCAAATAATTCAAAATATAATCATAATAATTTTATTTAGGAAAACATTTTGCTGCAAGCCACAGAAAAACCCACTTTAGTAGCTTAAAAATTTACTTTGCTGTAGCCGTTAGTTGGTGATTCAGGAGTGACATAGCAGTTCACTGGTATCGACAGGGTTACAGGCTCTTCTGTTTTTCCACCTTTGATCTGTGAAGCTTCATCTTCATGTTTTACCACATGGTCACAGATGGCTGCAGTACTGCTCGGCTTCACATCTTTGTTCAGACAGGAAGGAGGAGTGCAAAGAAATATAGGTTTCTTTTTTTTTTCCCCTTTCACTCCACATTTTGCCTTTATTTCAAGGAAGAAAGTCCTGCCAGGAATTTTGACCTTGTTAGCAAAAATTATATAAAATGGCCATTTCAAAACTCCAAAACAGAATATTTTGGCTTGCTTTTCTGTAAATTGTGCAAACATAGGTCAATAGGAGTATGAATGACTTTGGGGCAAATGGTTTTATTTTTAGTTTGTTACTATTTCCAAATATAAAAAGAAGCCATGCGACTTACTCAAGTCATTATTAGGAATAACAAAGGGATTTTTTAAAAATAGCAATTAAAGACAAGATAAGCAGGGTAAAATTGGTGGCACGTGGTTAGTTCTGAAGCTAGACTGAGTTGACTCTATTAGGAAAAGCAAGGAACACCATGCTGAGGAGATAAAACTTGATCCTATGGACCCCTGTTCTCCACTGGACTACAGATTAGAATCACTTGAGGGACTTGTCAAAAATATTAATGGCCAGTTAAATCAGAATTTCTCAAGGTAGGATTAAATATCTGTTGCTAAGTTTTCCTTCAGGTGATTCTACAGTGCAGTGAGGGTTCAGAGAAGTACATCTGAACTTTATGGGAGGGCATTGGAGATTTTAGAGCAATGCATTAAAATAACATACCACTCATGGATTTATTCACAACATAAATATGGAAGAAAATTACCTTGTCAAATAAATAACTTTTATAGAAGACTCGTGTAAATATATCCTTAATGTTTGGAACTTGAACCCATGAAAATCTGGAACTTGAACATCCCTAGAGAAATTGTTTGCAAAAGTGTAACAATATATTGTTATTTGTCGCCTTATCATCATTAACCTTGAAGACCTTAAAACCCCAAGATATATACATGCCAATTTTGTAATATATATGTTAAAGAGTTTCTATTTAAAACCCGATTTGTTTTAAAACACTTTGTTTTGATTCATGCAATACAATTGCATGAAATACAATTGCAAGCTTGATAAATTATTAAACTTGCTGTCCATAGAGTATTTTTGAATTGGCCAGGAGAAACTAACTTTTGTAACAAACAATTCCAAATCTCAGGGGCTTAGGAAATAATTTATTTCTTTAAAACAAGGGAAAAGAAGGAGCACAAAAAGAAGTGAGAAGTTTTAGGGAGTAGGTCTGGACTTGACCCACTATCCAGAGCTCAGTTACGTGACTGAGTGAAGAAATACAGTCATCTTCTGTGCCCAGAAAGAAATGTAAGCAAATTTTGGTAAACACATGCCATCATTTCTACCACAACTACTTAAACAATTGGAGCTGAAATTTTAAACAAACTGGGAAAAGCCATGTAACTTTTCCCTAGAAAAATGCACACAATCATATCTTTTATGTATAAAGATTTTATCGATTTAGCTTTAAAAATTCTGATCCAGAAAGGGTTGACTATCTGGATTTGTTACTAGCAGTTTTCATAGTATTAACAGAAAGTAAATTATTATTTGACAGTTTCAGTAATTATAAAATTATAGTCTACCCATAACTTCAACCATTCATCCTTTTTCATCTTGAAGTATGTTAGTTGCTCAGTTTTGTCCAAGTCTTTGAGACCCCATGGACTGTAGGTAGCCCAGCAGGCTCCTCTGTCCTTAGAATTCTCCAGACAAGAATACTGGAGTAGGTTGCCATTTCCTTTGCCAGTGGATCTTCCCAATCCAGTGATGGAACCATATTCTCCTGCATTGCAGGCAGATTCTTTATTGTCTGAGCCACCATGGAAGCCCGTCTCTTCTTGAAAGAGATACACAATAATCATTCTTTCATATGTCCACACCTCAATTATTTGAAGAATGTTTTATGACTCCATATGTCAGAGAGAACACAACTACTTAAGGACTAGCTTTGGTCTGCAGAT
The DNA here is from genome assembly GCA_917880005.1 of Nanger dama. Taxonomy (NCBI): domain Eukaryota; kingdom Metazoa; phylum Chordata; class Mammalia; order Artiodactyla; family Bovidae; genus Nanger; species Nanger dama. Next base: position 32,966,094 of record CAKJTW010000016.1, on the reverse strand, counting down.
CGCTGTTATTTAGGCTGAAGAGTTAAGTTGTTGTTATTGTTTAATTTTGAGCTTGCATGCTTTCAGACTAAGCATCTCTGCCCCAGTTTCTGCCATACTGTAGCTTTTTCATTTGATTACCTGTCTGGCATCCAAAGGCATTTTAGTTTGCAACCCACTTCTGAAGTCACGTGTTTTCCAGGAAAATAAGGTATGGTAAATAAGTTTTATCTTGTAAGCCAGCTTGGATTCTGTTTGAGACTTCATGCCTAGGGAGCTGCCTTATGAAAAGGGATTCTTTCCCTTATGAGCCCTCCTGTACAGAAGGAAAAAAACCTTGTGATTGAACATTAATGTCTACCATGAATGCAAAGGAGGGGAAGAGTTGCATGTGTAAACCATCGTTTATAATACCTGTGCTTCTCATTTCTAGTCCCTTCAACAATCATTCCTAGACCTGCCTTTTCTCTACTTCCCCAGGGTATCATTGAACCTTTACAAATATTGTTCCAAGGATGTGGAATCTTTATGAAGTATAAGCATCTCATGCAAAAATATGAGACTATGACTTTTAGAAATTATTACTCTAATTCAACCTCAGTTGGAATCCATGTGGTACACTTAATTATCAAATATTGTTCTACAACATCCCTAGAGATTCTTTATATAAATCATAACATCTGCATTTCCTCCATTCTAATGTTTTATATGATTAAAAATATTTATTTATTACTTTATATTTATATTATTGATATATATTATATATAATCACCAAATTTTATACTTATCCATATTAAATCTCCTCCTGTTTACCCAAGCCCCCATCACCACCCCATTAATAACTCATTGAATCCTCTTATGTTCATCTAAGTTATTTGCTATCTTTCCTACTCTTGCATCATCTGTTGATATGATTATCAGTCATTATTATTTAAGGATTTTCAGCTGCAAACAGAAGTCTATAATCCATCTTTAGGTTTTTTTTTTTAATATGGTGTGAAGAAATGTTCTTATTCTTTTACATGTAGCTGTTTAGTTTTACCAGCACCACTTGTTGAAGAGACTCTTTTATTCATTGTATATTCTTGCCTCCATTGACACAGATTAATTTACCATAGGTGCGTGGGTTTTTTTCCCCTAGACTCTATATGATATTCTTTGATCTTTATGTCTGTTTTTATGCCTATATCACGCTGTTTTGATTACTGTACCTTTGTAGTATAGTTGGAACGGGTGATACCTCTAGCTTAGTTCTTTTTCTTCAGGATAACATTGGCAATTCAGAGCCTTCTGTGGTTCCATATAAAGTTGAGGATTGCTTCTTGTAGTTCTGTGCAAAATGTCATGAGTATTCTGATAGAGATTGCATTAAATCTATAGCTTCTTTGGGGTACTGTGGTCATTTTAATAACAGTAATTATTTCAAATCAAGAACATGGGATATTTTCCCATTTCTTTGTGTCATCTTTAATTTCCTTCATCAGTATTTTTAATTTTCAGGCTATAAGTCTTTCATCTCCTTGGTTAAGTTTAATCCTAGGTATTTTATTATTTCTGATGGGATTTTTAATGGGACTAGTTTTTATACTTTATCTTTCTGATAGTGCATTTTTATTAGAAAAGCTACAAATTAAAGATCTAACTATAAGACCTGAAACCACAAAACTCCTAGAAGAGAACATAGGCAGAACACTCTTTGACATAAATCACACTATATTTTGAATCTATTTAGACAGTGGAATTTATTAAAAATAATGAAATTCTGCCATTTGAAGCAATACAGATAGACCTAGAGAATATTATGCTTATGAAGTAAGTCAGACCGAGAAAGAAAAATTCTGGGGCATCTAAAAAATATAACAAATGAATTCATATAGCAAAATGGAAACAGACTCACAGATATAGAAAGTAAATGAACAGTTACCAGTGAACAGAGGAAAAGGAGGAAGGACAAGATAGAGGTATGGAATTAAGAGATGCAAGTTCAGTTCAGTCGCTCAGTGGTGTCTGACTCTTTGCGACCCCATGAATCGCAGCACGCCAGGCCTCCTTGTCCATCACCATCTCTTAGAGTTCACTCAGACTCAAGTTGATCGAGTCCGTGATGCCATCCAGCCGTCTCATCCTCGATTGTCCCCTTCTCCTCCTGCCCCCAATCCCTCCCAGCATCAGAGTCTTTTCCAATGAGTCAACTCTTCGCATGAGGTGGCCAAAGTACTGGAGCTTCAGCTTCAGCATCATTCACAAAGTTGTTGGTATACAATGAATATTAGAGAGACAACACCATTGACCGTTACACTGGCCTCTTTAATCCTTATGCGAGTCACTGATGAGACAAAAAGACTTCTGTGTATGTTTTTCCTTCTCCCTGAAACATCTTTCCCTGAGGATGCTCTCCCACATTCACCTTGCATTTTACCAGGTTCAGTTTTAGTTACCTTTCAGCTCTCATTCAAGATGGCATTTCCCCCATAACGCTTTCCCTAAAATTCTGTTACACTCTCTCTTTTAGGCACACCTTTATCACCGTATAGAACCCTAATCCTGCTACAGTATTCGTAATATGTACAGGATGTATCACTTCCTACTGTTAGTGCTCTCATCTTCCTTGGGTTTCCTGCAAAATTGCAAGTATCTTGAATGCCCAGCCATGTTTGGCGTTGTGACACCTACATAGTGACATCCCCAATGTGTAGCCCAAACACCTGCCACGGAGAACAGTATCAATAAATAATATTGAATGAAAACATGTTGAATAAGAATTGCTTTTGAATTTTGTCCCCACCCCACCACTACTAGAATTCCTCTACAATGACTTTAATTCATCAGTCAACTTTAAACATAATCATTCAAACAGATGTCAGTCTACTTAACTGTCCTATCACCTGATCCAAATTTTTGCAAAAAGGTATCCTAGAAGCCTAAGGCTGAACTTCCACTGAAATAGTTTCTTATTTGCCCACATCTCAAATTTAGCAAATATCAGAAAATGAGATTCATTTCTGGGACTGGTTCTCTGTAAATCGATACTGGTTTTCTGAAATTACTGATGTGTTTCTTTTCTTCTGTTCCTATAGGTCTGCCATGTGTCTGTTCATTAATAAAATAAATAGGGGATTGAATGTGGTATCATGAATCTAAGTCAAATATTCTTAGCCTTTGGAGGAGTGGAAGGTCAGATTAGCTCAGATAAATAGTAGAAGCAACATTTTGTCATGTTGCTAACTGTGTCTGGATCGTGGTTTGTCCTTTTCATTAGCGTTCCTTTCCAGGTATTGATTATCACCCCTACTCCCCTTAGATTTTTTACATTCCAACTTTGGTTACACTGGGGGAAATTCAAAAGCATATGAGTAATGTATGTTTTTCTTTTGTTATAAAAGTCTTCTTGAATTTTTCTCAGAAAGACTAATTTCTTATGGTATAAATTGAAATTACATATTTCTACAAGACAATGCAGAAGGAAAGCAAAGAAACCAGGAAAAGCAATGTTTTACACGAAGCCAATAAAAAGGAGACAGATTAGCTCTAAATCAACTTGCAGTGTGTCAGAGAAGTAAATTTAACTGCTCAGACTCACAGAGGGAGAATTCATCTTTGTCTCTGTGGTTTAAGGAAGATTTTGACAAGAAATTTAATAACATGAAAGAATAAGGGTGATACTACACAGTGCTTTATTTCATGAAAGAAAAGAATGAGAAAGTCACTAGATATTAAGTCATTGTTCTCAACTCATTGTTTCTAACTCATTGCATCTATTCATAAAAACAATCTTCACTAAGTCTCCACGACTTTGGCATTTGGAACAGAAATATAAGGAGAGAAAGAGTTCCCCCAGAGCTCTGCACTGAACATTTGAAGTCATAAATGTGAAAGCAGGCCATTAAAAATGCTACACCATAAGCACAAAGCATTCCTATATGTTGAAATGAAAAGTAAATTAATTCCAGATTTTCATATTGTAATACTGTAAAATTTTTGATAGGCTTGTCAAATATGTACCTTTCCTGAGGTACTCCTGTTATAAGGCCTTACAACATACACCTGCCATGTTGCCAGTCCTGTAGTCTGCACTGGAACAAGCACAGGGAGGAGATGGCCATCTACAAGCCAAGAGAAGACAGTAACACATCCTTCTCTCACAGCCTTCAAAGGACCAGACTCTGTCAGTACCTTAATCTTGGGAAGATCCCCCAGAGAAGGCAATGGCAACCCACTCCAGTATTCTTGCCTGGGAAATCCCACAGACAAGTGCAGTCTGGCGGGCTACAGTCCATGGGGTCATAAAGAGCCGGACATGACTTGGTGACTAAACAACCACAACATAGACTCCAGAACTGTGAGGCTTTAAATTTCTGTTGTTTAAGCCATGAAATTAAAAGATGCTTACTCGTTGGAAGGAAAGTTATGACCAACTTAGATAGCATATTCAAAAGCAGAGACATTACTTTGCCAACAAAGGTCTGTCTAGTCAAGGCTATGGTTTTTCCTGTGGTCATGTATGGATGTGAGTTGGACTGTGAAGGAGGCTGAGCACCGAAGAACTGATGCTTTTGAACTGTGGTGTTGGAGAAGACTCTTGAGAGTCCCTTGGACTGCAAGGCAATCCAACCAGTCCATTCTAAAGGAGATCAGCCCTGGGATTTCTTTGGAAGGAATGATGCTCAAGCTGAAACTCCAGTACTCTGGCCACCTCATGGGAAGAGTTGACTCATTGGAAAAGACTCTGATGCTGGGAGGGATTGGGGGCAGGAGGAGAAGGGGACGACAGAGGATGAGATGTTTGGATGGCATCACGGACTCGATGGACGTGAGTCTGAGTAAACTCTGGGAGTTGGTGATGGACAGGGAGGCCTGGCGTGCTGCAATTCATGGGGTCGCAAAGAGTTGGACATGACTGAGTGACTGAACTGAACTGAACTGAACTGATGCCACTCACTCCGTGGTACACTGTTAAAGAAGCCCTAGCAGACTCATCTAGCAGGTCAAGAAAATTGGTTTATTTCCCCACATCTTCACCTTTGGTCTCCTCTTTTCCTAAGTCACTCCCCTTCATTGTAATCCCAATATTTTCTCTTTGCCATGAGGGTGGACATCCTCTAGGGTGTTACCAAAACCTCCCTCTAGTCCACCCAGAATCATGGCCAGTCAAATGCACTATGATGATCGCTTTTATGGCCAGGTGAAGCCTGTCTTTACCCAATAAAATAGATTTAATCCAGGCAAGAAGGACAATTAATTAAATGAATTTCATTGGTCCCTGTGGCTGCTGCTGCTAAGTCGCTTCAGTCATGTCTGACTCTATGTGACCCCACAGACAGCAGCCCACCAGGCTCCACTGTCCTTGGGATTCTCCAGGAAAGAACACTGGAGTGGAGTGCCATTGCCTTCTCCAGTCCTTGTGGCTAGAAATAAGCAAAAGTTTTGACATAATTTCTCATGATGCAATTAATTTATAGTAGTATAGTGTCTCAGAGAAGGCAATGGCACCCCACTGCAGTACTCTTGCCTGGAAAATCCCATGGATGGAGGAGCCTGGTGGGCGGCAGTCCATGGGGTCGCAAAGAGTCAGACACGACTGAGCGACTTCACTTTCACTTTTCACTTTGCTGCATTGGAGAAGGAAATAGCAACCCACTCCAGTGTTCTTGCCTGGAGAATCCCAGGGACGGTGGAGCCTGGTGGGCTGCCATCTATGGGGTCGCACAGAGTCGGACACAACTGAAGCAATTTAGCAGTATAGTGTCTAAATCTTTTAAAATTAACTTCATGTGGAAGAATTAAAATTAAGAATTGAAGAATAGTTTGCATTCCCTGGATTTGGCTGGGTTGATTTAGGTAGAAACCAGGTAGTAAACCTGTTCACTTCTTAGTATAGGAGAAAAACTCTATCTCCAGGGGCCTACCCTGAATAGAAGTAACAGATGAACCAACACTAGAGATTCTGATCCTGTATTAAAATTCCATTTTGTGTACACCAAATGGGCTAAGGATTCAGTAGCCCTGAATTTGTGATTTTTCAGCTGTTCAGATTTGACACAAATGTGCAGGTACCTACCACCCCAGCAAAGAAGCAGTTTCCTAGTAGAAATTAACTAAAAGGTGTCTGTTTCCATTATTATTTGTATTTGCTTCTTTGGCTGAATGCATTTCATTTTCCCTCAGGTATTTCTTCTTTCAATATTTCTTGACTGAGGTCAGTTTGATTTCTGCTACCTTTGGCAGCATTAGTTCAAGAGACAAATGCAACTAATTTGGTAGATAAGATTTTAATCTTTCCTGCCTTGATTGTCAATTTTTGAAGGGTAATCTAAGATGATGTTTTTATCCCATAATTTATTTTGTCTAGATTTGACTAAAGCCAGGTTTGAGCAGCTGATTATATTCTCTCATCTGATCTACTGCAGGCTCAGACCAATGAAAGGCTCTAAGTGTGAGAAAATAATATACTTCTAAAATTTTTGTGATATGACATTAGCCATTAATTTGCCAGTCCAACAGAGTGTTTATGAAGTTGCTAATGAGTGAACTTAGCTTTCTTCTTTGATATTTGCCTTATTTTGCTCTCCTTGGTCCAGCAGAAAACTCTGTGGCCATGATTTTTGAAGCACTGGGAAAGATAACTTTTCAGAGTGAACTCTTCTGACTCCAAACAAAATTCCATTCCCCAAAGTAAACGATATCAGCCTAAGCAGGTGCCGGCCACTGGAATTTGACTCTAATAAATGTGTTTATTAAATTGTAGGTTTGGTGGAGAAGCTGTTAAAAAATAATCTAAATTACTTGTCTATCACTTTTAAGAAATTGTATAAACACATACTCCACTCCTTTGGAGCTCATTAATGCTTAAATTGTTTATTCTCTTCATCTTGAAAGGTTCTGTTTACACAAATGAGTTTAAATATTTTCACTTCAACCCTGGGCTTTTTAAATTTAAATCAGTAATGAACTTGCTCATCCTTGTGTGTTACCAAAAGGAACATCTCCCCCGCATCTGTGGACATGACCTCCGCACACTAGTCTGGGGCAGAACTGCCTAGACTTTCTCAGCTTTAACCTTTAATGTGGCACAGGCACCCTGAGCCCTGCATGCATGATGAACGGGAATTCTGGCCCTGTCTGAAAACAAGTTTGTGTCGGCAGGAAGATTTAGTATCCTGTGTGCACTCTCAAGATAAAAAATCATCTGGGCCTGTGGGAGCAATTTGTCTAAGAAGAGTAATTTTAGAAATTCTTGCAATGACTTTACAGGGGCTGAATTCATAGTGGTTTCCCCTTGATTTTATTTCCAACACCTGTTCTTCATGAACAAGCATAATTTGAAGCTGAGGTAATGGGAACCCACGGATGCACAGAATACACAGAGCTGACACTTGTCCTTTCTGTGGCTCCTCTCCCCAGACTGTGTGTGAGCCCGGGTGTGTATTAGGAACAGTTGCTAACTCTGTATTTTCAAAACTGCAGTCCCTATTATGAAGTGCTCTCAGTGTGATAAGGCTAACTGATAAATTACTAAAACAAAAATAGAAAATTGATAGCTGCAGTAACTTTCTTTAGCGCACAGCTGGTGAAAGCATCTTGTTCTCACATCTGTGTGTCAGCAGTCTGGCCCCGACCCCTCCACTGCGGGCACTTCTTTCCTTCTTGGAAGTAAATCTCTTTGCCAAAAATCTGTTTGTTTGTTCTGCTCAACAAATGGCACGTGTTCTTATTAATGAGCTCTCTTCCAGTTTTTTTAGGAAGATTTTCAGACATCTCTTCCTTTTGCATAGCCTTTTGACCAGTCTTAACTGCGTGACTGTACGTTTTCTCTAGATGAGCAGTGTTGTGGGGAAAGTTTGTCTCTGATCTCCTTGGCATTCTTCTCAATAGCAAACACTGTTAACGTCTAGTCTTTTCAGTTTGCCCTGGCCAGTCTTAGGCTAAGTGGAAGAGCGTTCGAGAATGCAAGATCTACAGTCATGCAGATCTGATTTATGTCTGTTGCATGTATGGTCTCAGGACCACTCCATCTCTCTTGGGGCTCAGGGTTCCCATCTCCAACAGTGCAATGGCCACACTTGGTAAATACACAATGTGGGAGAATATTCATTTAGCCTAAGTCTAGGCCACTATAACAAAAACATCTGACACTAACCCAGTGGCTTAAGCATAGTAGAAGTTTCTATCTTCCATACATCTGAGTCTAAAAGGAACATTCCAGATTGGTGGGTAACACCACCCTATACAACAAATCACTCAGAGCTCTTTTTTAAAATTTTTATTGGACTATAGCTGATTTACAATGCTATGTTAGTTTCAGATGTGAAGTAAAGGGAGTCTTTCATATGTATACGTATGTCTACTCTTTTTTAGATGTTCTCCTCATGTAGGCTATTAGAAAGTATTGTGTAGAGTTCCCTGTGCTATACAGTAGGTCCTTATTAGATATCTATTTTATATGTAGTTTTATATATAGTAATGGGTATATGTCAATCCCAATCTTCCAATTTATGCCTTCCCCTTTATCTCCTAGTAACCATAAGTTTATTTTCAACATCCGTAATTCTATATTTTTGTTTTGTAGATGAGTTCATTTGTACCTTTTCTTTTAGACTCCACGTGTAACCAGTCTGTTATTTGTTTTTCTCTGTCTGACTTACTTCACTTCATACGATAATTTCTAGGTCCATTCATGTTGCCACAAATGACATTATTTTGTTTTCACATCTGAGTAATATTCTGTTCTATATATGTGCAACATCATCTTTATTCATTCCTCTGTTGAGGAATTAGATTGCTTCCATGTCCTGGCTATTGTAAATAGTGCTGCAGTGAACATTAGGATGCATGTGTCTTTTCAAAGTATGTATTTCTCCTGATATATGTATGCCAAGGGGTGGGATTGTTGCATCATATGGTAGCTCTGTTTCCAGTGTTTTAAGGTATGTCCATACTGTTCTCCATAATGGCTGTCCAGTTTACATTCCCACCAATAGTGTAGGAGGGTCTGCTTTTCTCCACACCCTCTCCAGCTTTTATTGTTTGTAGATTTGTTGATGATTGCCATTCTGATCATGTGAGGTGATACCTCATTGTAGTTTTGACTCAAATTTCTCTAATAATTAGTGATGCTGAGCGTCTTTTCACATGTTTCTTAACCATCTATATGGCTTCTTTTAAACATGTATATCTAGGTCTTCCACCCACTTTTTAATTGAGATGTTTGCTTTTCTTGGTATTGAGCTGCATGTGCCATCCATATATTTTGGAGATTAAACCCTTGTCAGTTGCTTCATTTGCAAATATTTTATCCCATCCAGAGAGCTGGTTTTTTTGGTTTTTTTTTCATTTTGTTTATGGTTTCCTTGGTCTTCATTGGGCTTCCCTGGTAGCTCAGTTAGTAAAGAATCTGCCTGCAATGCAAGAGACCCCAGTCAATTCCTGGGTCAGGAAGATCCCCTGGAGAAGGGATAGGCTACCCATTCCAGTATTCTTGCATTTCCCTTGTGGCTCAGCTAGTAAAGAATCTGCCCACAATGTGGGAGACCTGGGTTTGATCCCTGGGATGGAAAGATCTCCTGGAGAAGGGAAAGGCTACCCCCCTCCAGTATTCTGGCCTAGAGAATTCCATGGACTGTATTCCTGTTGCTCTGCTATTCCCTAGAGCTTTGTTTTAATCACTAGAGTCCAGCCTGGGTTTCAATGGGTCTAGCTTACTGAAAGGAATACAGAACATCAAGGAAACTTGACTGTGGTCTTACAGTACATATTGCTTCTACTCACATTCCACTAGAGTAGATACAATCACATGACCACAATCAACTGCAAGGAAAGTTGGAAAACGTAGTCTTGCATGGGCCCAGGAATATGGATGACATGGTAAGATAGAGAATTAGAACATTCCACCACAACTGTCATAGACTCTATCTCAAAAATCCTCAGAAGATTAAATTAAATCACACATATTTGTGCCTGGCAAATACATGTAAGTCCATAGTTTCATAATAGCAGTATCTGATAAAATCAAATGCCAGTATGAAGACACACTACCAGCTGACTTGATTTCACTTAATCCCAGCACTAATAAGACCCACCTCTAACAGGAAACTAGTCTGTGTCCCGATGTCCACTGGTCTGGATCCTTGGGAGGTAGCTGTCTGCTTGGTTTTCCAATATGGTTTGGAATACTATTTCCAGTATGTCTTGGAATCTATTTCATTTATCTGCTAGGTTAAGACACTTCCCTCTCTCTGTAGTTCTTGATAGTTTTCTTCGGGATACGGACCCTGCTCTCTCAACCCTGAGCATCTAATCAGGCTCCCACCTCCCTGTGGACCACCAAGTATGGATTAGGATGAAAACTAGCAGAGTACCTTCTTTGCTTTCTTGTCCTGACACCTCATATAGTTCATCTTACTGCAGTTGTTTGCTTACCTGTCTGCCTTCTGCCCCAAACTATGAATTTTCCAAGAACTTTGAAACAAGATATGTCTTATTTATCATTATATCCTCAACTGACTTAAAGTACCTAGCATATAGTAAGCACTCAATAACTATCTGAATAAAGAAAAAAATAACTGAAAAATGTCCCTAGAAAGTCAATATATCAGTTAGTTTTCTTGGACATAAGTATCCGAAGCTGACAGTGGACAGATTGAAATAGAAAAAAAATGATTTTAAAAGGTTAATATATGGGAAGTCCCAGGATTATTGAGCGCATATAAGAAGTGGGCCTGAGGCCAAGTGACCAGGGCAGCACCCAGATCCACACTGGAAATGAGTTAGAGGTAAGAAATGGTACCACCACTGACTATGACACTACATTTGCATTGCTGCCACTTCTGTGCTCAGAATTTGATCTTGAAAGAGCCATCAGAGAATGCATGGTTGTTTTTGGTTGAGGCTTTATCTTGTGCCAGTACCCTAGCGGCAAGGGGCTTTGTAGTATCTTGGTGTGATTCAGTATCTGCTGCCCCCCAGGATTAATAGAAGAAAAGTTCACCAACAAATACAAGAAGCACCATTTGGCAAATGTCAGTTGGCCAAAAGGAAGATAATCACTTATTATACGCAAATGACCTACTGCTGTTTTAATGCTCTGATTCCATCCAGAGAAATCTGACCTAAGACAGAAAGGATTAAAGCATACCATACCTTATCATACCAAAAATTTTTTTTTTCTAAATCCTGTCTTGCTTTCTCTTACTCTCTCACCACTATATGCAGGCACATTTCTGAATGGTTTCTTCATCATTTTATTCATCATGTTGTCAGCCATATTTTATACTTCTCTAGACACAGAAAAGAATTGCACAAAATTTTCTCAACCTGTTTTACTTTACTAAGACAAAAGCTTGTTGATATACGTGAGATTAAGGAGAATGCTAAGCCTTAGGGCTGTGGTACGTTTCCTCTGTGAAAGGACAAGAGCCATATCCTGTATTTCTATATTTATACCCTTGTTTGGGGCTTCCCTGGTGGCTCAGAGGTTAAAGCATCTGCCTGCAATGTAGGAGACCTGGGTTCGATCCCTGGGTCAGGAAGATTCCCTGGAGAAGGAAACGGCAACCCTCTCCAGTATTCTTGCCTGGAGAATCCCATGAACAGAGGAGCCTGGTGGGCCACCGTCCACTGGGTTGCAAAGAGTCGGACATGACTGAGCGACTTCACTTTACCCTTGTTTATTTTCTTTTTTCCCCCACAGAATGGAAATTTTGTAAAGGTAAGGTCAGAGGTCTTTGTTTGTTTTTGTTTGTTTGTTTTTTACTGTCACATCCCTGGAACACTTTATAATGAATGGTAAGCATTCAATAAATACTTGTTGAATGAATGAATATATGAGTAAAGACTTAGCCCATAAGCTAACATTCTCACCTGTTTTATTCCTCTTCTTCATGCATCATTGGTCTTTATGTATTATCTTTCTATAGAGTAGGATAAGGAGACTATAGAAATCCATGAAGAACCTAAGTCCTTGTATTCTCTACCTTTAACTAAAAGCCTAACCCCCATGTCTCCAATTATAAAATTTCCTTCAGTCAATAAAACCCTCATCCTCTTACTTCTGTTAATCTTAACTTCAGACTCCTCTTTGGTCCCATAACCACACTGCTGCTGCTTCTGCTGCTAACTCGCTTCAGTCGTGTCTGACTCTGCACACCCCCATAAACGGCAGCCCACCAGGCTCCCCCATCCCTGGGATTCTCCAGGCAAGAACACTGGAGTGGGTTGGCATTTCCTTCTCCAGCGCATGAAAGTGAAAAGTGAAAGTGAAGTCGCTCAGTGGTGTCTGACTTTTCACGGCCCCATGGACTGTAGCCTACCAGGCTCCTCTGTCCATGGGATTCTCTAGGCAAGTGTACTGGAATGGGGTGCCATTGCCTTCTCCATAACCACACTGGGTTGCTTTATTTCATCATCACCTTTGTCAGTTCTTGACTGTTCAATCTATTCTACAGCCATCATCTCATGACTTTCTTATGAATTTACTGTGTTGAATAAGAGCCCTCTAAAATTTATGTCCTCTTAGAATCTCAGAATGTGACCTTATTTGGAAATACAGCCTTTATATATGTTATCACATTAAGATGGGGGTCGTATTGGATTTGGCTGGACCATAAGTCCAATGGCATATCCTGATAAGAGAAAAATCTGGAAACACAGACTTACAGTAAAGAAGGCCATGTGAATAGAGATTGGAGTTATTCTGCCACTGACCAAGGGATTCTAAGAATTGCTGGCCACTACCAGAAGATAGGAAGAAGCAAGGAAGGATCCTTTTCTAGGGTCTTGGGAGGGAGCCGTGCCAACACCTTGATTTCAGACTTCAGCCTCCAGCACTGTGAGAGTATAAATTTCTATTGTTCTGTAGCAATGATTCATGGAACTTTGTTAAGACGACCCTAGGAAATAAATAGCCCTGAAGTCCCTCACCACTTTCTCAGTCATGATCCCATCCTCAATCTCAAGTCTTTTCCAATTTTTGCCCCTGGTTCTCATTAGCTATAAAATTTGCTTTAAAAGTCACAAAGAAGGCCATCCTTGGCCTTCACCCCATTTTCCCACCTAACATACCATCTTATTCCACTAAAATACCTGCCTCCCCAAAACTTACTCCTTGCATCTAGAACCACTCCCTTTGCACTAACTCCTTTTGTAAACTTACCCTTAAAAATCTTCCCAATGGCCCTGTTACTTCTAACGCGATAGAGGTAATAGGGCCATTGCTGTCTCCTTCATGCAAGACTTAAAACAATAAACAAACGTGCTTTCCCTACATTCAGTGACCTCTCATCCCTCCAAAACAAGTCTGTAAATACCTCTTATATTAACTGACATCTCTGTGGGATTTGGCCATATTGAGCTCTCGTGAATTTCTTCCTAAACTCTTTCTCATACATCACATTCTGGGACTCTATGTTGTTCTGATCTCTCCCCTCATTGGCTATCACTTCTTTTCAAATTTCTCTTCCTCCTTCCTATACCTCTTAAAATATACACTCCCTAAATTCTGGCGTTTTACCTTCTCTTACCATTTCCCTTGATGATCATCTTTATTTTCCCAAAGTCCTCTATACCCTCTGCTTTGTATATCACATGCTTTAGAACACCCCAAATATATGTTTTAATGAATAAACAAATAAACACTAAATCTATATCTTTCAGATCCATGCATTTCTGAACAGTATTTTTATCTATTGTATTTTTTATTTGTAAAACTAGTTTTACTTATTGTGTATCTCTAATGCTTAATATAGATCTGTGTTCTTTATGTGCTGAATTAATGAATAAATGAATGAATGATTCACTGTTTCTACACAAATAGCCAATTGGTACAGAAAATTCAGTAAATTCAGCAATGAATGTATTTCCCCTTCTGTACCCACAGCCAATATTGTCCTTTCAATATTTTCCCAACCGTAAAGTGTCATACCAGTATTTAGGATCCTTTTCATTTCCTCTCTTTTTCTTACACTCTGTCAGTTTCCATAGTCGTTTGAGTTCCACATCTATGGAATATTTCAAATCCGTTTTTCCCCAATCCCAAATCTCATACAATAGAATGGAATTCATTTCTCTAGCGTTTTCCACATTCATTTTCATCCATCCTGAACCTCATAATCATAACCCAAACGTTCCTTCCTTCTTTCTTCCTATCTAGCCCCTCTAGTAAAATAGCAGTTCTGTTAAGAATATCAGTAGGACTCAAGTTGAACCCCTTCTGTGCTGCTTCTCATCTGTAAAATGAAAGGAAACATATAGTATTAGGTTAGCCAAAAGTTCGTTCAGGTTTTTTGTAACGTCTAGCAGAAAATTCAGAGGAACTTTTTGACCAACCCAATGCCTGTCTTACAGGTGTGGAACACAGCATCTGGCATATAGAGTGTTCAGTAAATATGAGGGATCATGCAAATGACAACGGGATCCTGGTGGCAGCAAAAATAGCAGCTCTGGGGCCAGTCTCCATCCACTGTGGCTCATCTCATAATCTTTCAGAGACTCTTGAAAGCATACATCAAATGAGCAAATATTCTTAGTCAGTGCTATGTATTCTGTGAGTAAGAACACAAATGACAGGGATTGACCAGCCAGAAAGATGCTAAAACCTTCATCAGAGAAATTTTTTTTGGAATTCAGACCGAAAGTTCCTATTAAAAAGGTCAGCCCTGTACCTGACATTCCAGTTGAGCTGTTTCAAATCCTAAAAGATGATGCTGTGAAAGTGCTGCACTCAGTATGCCAACAAATTTGGAAAACTCAGCAGTGGCCACAGGACTGGAAAAGATCAGTTTTCATTCCAGTCCCAAAGAAAGACAGTGCCAAAGAATGCTCAAACTACCGCACAATTGCACTCATCTCACAGTAGCAAAGTAATGCACAAAATTCTCCCCAAGCCAGGCTTCAGCAATACGTGAACCGTGAACTTCCAGATGTTCAAGCTGGATTTGGAAAAGGCAGAGGAACCAGAGATCAAATTGCCAACATCCCTTGGATCATAGAAAAAGCAAGAGAGTTCCAGAAAAATTTCTACTTTTGCTTTATTGATTATGTCAAATTTGATTGTGTGAATCACAACAAACTGTGAAAAATTCTTAAAGAGATGGGACTACCAGACTGCCTGACTTGCCTTTTAAGAAATATGTATGCAGATCAGGAAGCAACAGTTAGAACTGGACTTGGAGCAACAGACTGGTTCCAACTAGGAAAAAGAGTACATCAAGGCTGTATATTGTCACCCTGCTTATTTAACTTATATGCAGAGTACATCATGAGAAATGCTGGGCTGGAGGAAGTACAAGCTAGAATCAAGATTGCCAGGAGAAATATCATTAACCTCAGATATGCAGATGACACCACCCTTATGGCAAAAGTTAGAAGAATTAAAGAGCCTCTTGATGAAAGTGAAAGAGGAGAGTAAAAATGTTGGCTTAAAACTCAACAGTCAGAAAACTAAGATTGTGGCATCTGGTCCCATCACATCATGGCAAATAGATGGGAAAACAGTGACAGACATTATTTTTCTGGGCTCCAAAATCACTACAGATGGTGACTGAAGCCATGAAATTAAAAGACACTTACTCCTTGGAAGAAAAGTTATCACTAACCTAGACAGCATATTAAAAAGTAGAGACATTACTTTGTTAACAAAGGTCCATCTAGTCAAAGCTATGGTTTTTCCAGTAGTCATGTATGGATGTGAGACTTAGGCCATAAAGAAAGCTGAGCACTGAAGAATTGATGCTTTTGAACTGTGGTGTTGGAGAAGACTCTTGAGAGTCCCTTGGACTGCAAGGAGATCCAACCAGTCCATCCTAAAGAGATCAGTCCTGAATATTCATTGGAAGGACTGATGCTGAAGCTGAAACTCCCAAGACTTTGGCCACCTGATGTGAAGAACTGAACCATTGGAAAAGACCCTGATGCTGGGAAAGATTGAAGGCGGGAGGTGAAGGGGACGACAGGGGATGAGATGGTTGGATGGTATCACCAACTCAATGGATATGAGTTTGAGTGAACTTCAGGAGTTGGTGACAGACAGGGAAGCCTGGTGTGCTGCAGTCCATGGGGTCGCAAAGAGTCAGACATGACTAAGCCACTGAATTGAACTGAACTGTACCTGACATAGATAAACATTCAATAAATGAAATTATCTTTTGGAATATTTTAGAGACGTGAGTTGCAGCACTAAAATGAGGATGTATTCTTATGGTAACACATGGAAATTGTAACAGACATTAAAACCATTCTGCCCTTACTTAAACCCACAATAGAATCATATTTTCCTGCTGTCTTGAAGTGAGGCAAGTGTAAAAGTGTTTTCTGACCAGGGAAGTGTGAACCAAAATGACCACTTGGCCATAGAAACATTTAAACCGCCAATGCTCAGTTTTCTGAAATTCCTCTGCCAAGCAGAATCTCTCTCTTTACTTTCAGTAGAGATCTAATGAGAACTAGAAATAAATGTTTGTTTTCTTAAGCCACTGAGATTTAGAGTTCCTTTTATCACGGCCCAGTGGTAAAGAATCTGCCTGATAATGCAGGAAACACAAGAGACACAGGTTCGATCCCTCAGTAGGGAAGATCCCCTGAAGAAGGGAATGGCAACCCACTCCAGTATTCTTGCCTGGAAAATCCCATGATCAGAGGACCCTGGTGGGCTATCGTCAGACATGACTGAGTGACTAAACCACCATTATCACAGCATAGTTCAACCTGTTCTTACTGTTCGGGGCCAATAGCCAGGGTCAGGGAGGAATTCTATATATCCAGCTGCTGCTGCAGCTAAGTCTCTTCAGTCATGTCTGACTCTGTGCGACCCCAGAGACAGCAGCCCACCAGGCTCCCCCGTCCCTTGGATTCTCTAGGCAAGAACTCTGGAGTAGGTTACCATTTCCTTCTCCAGTGCATGAATGTGAAAAGTGAAAGTGAGGTCGCTCAGTCGTGTCTGACTCTTAGCAACCCCATGGACTGTAGCCTACCAGGCTCCTCCATCCATGGGATATTCCAGGCAAGAGTACTGGAAGTGGGCTCCCATTGCCTTCTCTGGAGAACTATAAACTTCCTTCCCACTTTTGAGTAATTTTTAGTAAAATGGATTGCAAGTTTTTTCTTAATTATTTTTTATTGGAGTATAGTTGATTTACAGTGTTGAGTGAGTTTCTGCTTTACAGCAAAGTGAATCAGTTATTCATACACATACCCTTTTATTTAGATTCTGTTCCCATATAGTTCATTACAGAGTATTCATTGGAGTTCCCTGTGCTATTCCATAGATTCTTATTAGCTATGTATTCTTTCTATAGTGAGTAAAGTCGTTCAGTCATGTCTGACTCTTTGTGACCCCATGGACTAGTAGCCTACCAGGCTCCACCCTCCATGGGATTTTCCAGGAAAGAGTACTGGAGAGGGTTGCCATTTCCTTCTCCAGGGATCTTCCCGACCCAGGGATCGAACCTGGGTCTCCTGCATCCTAGGCAGACGCTTTAACCTCTGAGCCACCGGGGAGTGTCTGTCTACAACTTGGGAGACCTGGGTTCGATCCCTGGGTCAGGAAGATCCCCTGGAGAAGGAAATGGCAATCCACTCCAGTATCCCATGGACAGAGGATAGGCTGCAGTCCATGGGGTCGCAAAGAGTCAGACACAACTGAGCGACTTTCCTTCCTTCCTTCCATTCTCTCTATAGTAGTGTGTACATGTCAGTCCCAGTCTGCCTATTTATCCCTCCCCTCTGCTTTCCCCACTGGTAACCAGAAGTTTGTTTTCTACTTCTGTGATAGAAATAGATTTCGTGAATAAGTTCATTTGTACCATTTGTTTTGTGAATAGGTTCATTTGAACCGTTTCTTTAGATTCTACAAAGAAATGATATCATATGATGTTTGCCTTTGTCTGACTTACTCAGCATGTCAGTCTCTGGGTCCATCCATGTCACTGCAAGTGGCATCATTTCATTCTTTTTATGGCTGAGTAAGATTTCATTATATATGTGTACTACATCTTCTTTTTCCATTCCTCCATCAGGGACATTTAGGTGAACAGCAACTTTTAATATGAATTATTTAGCAAAATACTGCTGGTTTTCGCTATAATTTCTTCATTCACATATACATTTTCACTATTCCCTCTGTCTCAAAAAGGTATTCTAAAACAATCATCATTCCGTTATCTGCATATCTGAATTGTATCCATCATTCGGGGTCCAACCATAAATTCTCTCTCTCTCTGAAAAAACTTCTAACCCTTCCCACCTGGAAGTTACGTCCACTTTTCTGATGTCCCCATGGCATTTTATGTATTCCTCCCTTAATTTACTCTTTATTTTTTTAATTTTGCATTCTTTATATACATACATATACACACACACACACACACACACACACACACACACATATATAAATCCTTAGTAGATCGAAGCTTTTTGACTGTTTGATCCATGACTTTGATATCTTATCCTGGATGATTTAACAGATTGTCCTGGCCTTAGTAAGTCCTTATAGATAATTATGATACCTGATAATGATGATGAATTAAAGTTTTGATTTTTAACTGCATGACAAGACTTAGCAGTCTGTAGTACAAGAAATAAACTGTACTAAGATTTTTTAAAAGATATTCTGATTTGTAGGAAACCTAACTACTTACTATCATTCTCTTTCAAATTTTGAGACAATTGAGAAATTGCCCCAGAAATGAGTGGCAGTGGTAAAACTAGATTGGATAATGGCATTTGGATCAAAGTTCAAGATGGGACTTCCTGCAACAAGATCTCTAGAACTGATTGATTGTACCCACTTAGTCACAGGCGTGGCATCTGGAGCCACCCAGGCCTCCCCTGACTGGGTGGAGATCTTGACCCTGGGGAAATTCCAACAAAGTGGCCAGAAACACAAGGAAAAAAAGAGGAGGGTCCTCCCTCCCAGAAGACACTCAGAAACCTGAGCCATAAGAACTGAGCTGAATCATTAAGCAAAATAGATGAGAGTACAAAAGGAAGAACACAGATTTCTCCCAGCTTCCTGTGGTTTTAAGGTCAGATTTTTAAGAAACAGTACATATGCTCAGAAAAATCGACTTGAGATCAGATTTAGAGATCTTACATGCCTGGAGTTTCCCAAGATGAGTTTTTTCTATATGCCAACTTTGTACTGTTTACTCATTTACTCAAGTGCAATGTGTGTATTTTGATTAAGTAGTGTGAGGTGGACAACATCATATTGTTCGGAGTTCTTCTGGGAAGCAGAAGCCTTAATTAGGCATCACTGCTTAGGCAGCCATCCTATCCCCGTAGCCATGGTGGCATATGTGCAAAAGTGAGGTCATACGCTCACACTTGAAATATGTAACATTTTCACTTCTGATAGTACAATCTTTCCATCTGACCCAGAAATCTAAACATCCAGTTTTTCAAAAGAAGAATGTCAACTCTGTAGAGATTTAGCAATCCAGCAAGTAAATAAATGGCTTCTCAGATGGGAAAAAAGTATCCTGGCTCTCAATAACATACATTCCATTAAAACTTAGAAGCAGGATGAAAATGTGTTATTGCTTTTATTGTTTGAATTGTGTCTCCTATGGGGGTTTGTAATGCAGTATTTCCTATTTGGTCACTTACAAAGAGTTTTCAAATTATTAAAAGCCCACCGTTAATAGAGTGGTGGGAAAAGAGAAGAAAGTGCCCCCTCCCCTCCAAAGCCCTCCTCCCTCCCCAAAGACCAGCATCTGGAATAAGCCATGCTGTGCTTTCATAAAAAGCTGCTGGAAGCCAGAGAAAAACAAGCCTGATAAAATTAAGAAAAATGGATGTATCCCACTGACCCTGAGTGTAGAAGAGAAATGTGGAGAATGTGTGAATTATTAGCACAGTAGAAAAATATTTTATTTAAGACCCACATCTTCACAGCTCTGCCTGAAGGGTTTCACTCAAACAACAAAAAAGTACGGATTCAGAGCTCAGGATACTCAAGAATCCATCATGTTGTGTGTAGGAGAATCATAAAATCACCAGCAAAAAGACACAGTGGGAGTCCCAACTTGTAAACCATTAAGCTCCCGGGCATGCATCATACTTCATCCTAAGGGACAAAAGAAGAATTTCAAATGAATTTCCCAGCTCTGTCTATGAAGTGGATCTGACAGTAGGCTTTTTCTCTTAAGAAATCAAACTCAGGGTTTTATTTTATTTTGTGTTTCATTCACCTTGAATGAGACATGAGATGAGTTTATATTTTATTTTTAGGTCCTCAAAGTAAAAGATTGTAAATAAGTTATTGCAGTTTGTTACCTAAGAAAGAAAGATGGGAAGGAAGGAAATGAAATAAAGAAGGGAGGGAAGGAAGGAGGAATGAAAACAGAATCTGCCTTTGCCCTTCATATAATGAGTGCGTGGACAATTCATGGTCTTCCCAGGTGGCTCAGATGGTAAAGAATCCACCTGCAATGCCAGAGACCCCACTTCAATCCCTGGGTTGGGAAGATCCCCTGGAGGAGGGCATGGCAATACACTCCAGTATTCTTGCCTGGATAATTAATGGGCCACCAGGATAAGAGCCATAGCTAAAACTATAATAATATCTGCACTTAATTGAGCTCTTTGTTTCTTTTATAGAAGAGTCAATCTACTTAACACTGCTGTGTTATATGGGAAAGTTGTTAAGAGTAAATCCTAAGAATTCTCATCAAGGAAAGAAAATATTCATTTTTCTTTTATTTTGAATATATAGGAGATGATTGGTGTTCACTAAACTCATTGTGATAATCATATCATAATGTAGAAAGTCACATCATTATGCCTTATGCCTTAAACTTACATAGTGCCATATGGCAGTTATAGCTCAGTAAAACTGGGGTCAGGGGAAGTAGTAAAGACCAGCCTGCATTTGCTCACCTCATTTGCAAACAACCATGCCAGTTTAAAATTTGGCGGTAGAGGACGCTGCTGATTACAGTGACAAAACATTTTGCTCCTAGTCAAGGAGAAAACTTCTCTACTGGAAGAGGAATGGCAAACCACTTCAATATTCTTGCCTTGAGAACCCCATGAACAGTATGAAAAGGCAAAATGATAGCATACTGGAAGAGGAATTCCCCAGGTCGGTAGCTGCCCAATATACTACAGGAGATCAGTAGAGAAATAACTCCAGAAAGAATGAAGGGATGGAGCCAAAGCAAAAACAATACCCAGCTGTGCACGTGACTGGTGATAGAAGCGAGGTCCAATGCTATAAAGAGCAATATTGCACATGAACCTGGAATGTCAGGTCCATGAATCAATGCAAATTGGAAGTGATAAAACAGGAGATGGCAAGAGTGAATGCTGACATTCTAG
The DNA here is from genome assembly GCA_917880005.1 of Nanger dama. Taxonomy (NCBI): domain Eukaryota; kingdom Metazoa; phylum Chordata; class Mammalia; order Artiodactyla; family Bovidae; genus Nanger; species Nanger dama. Next base: position 32,944,806 of record CAKJTW010000016.1, on the reverse strand, counting down.
GAATCAGTGAACTAAAATGGACTGGAATGGGTGAATTTAACTCAGATGACCATTATATCTACTACTGCAGGCAGGAATCCCATAGAAGAAATGGAGGAGCCATCATGGTCAACAAAAGAGTCTGAAATGCAGTACTTGGATACAATCTCAAAAATGACAAAATGATCTCTGTTTGTTTCCAAGGCAAACCCAATATCACGGTAATCCAAGTCTATGCCCCAACCAATAATGCTGAAGTAGCTGAAGTTGAATGGTTCTGTGAAGACCTACAATATCTTTTATTTTTTTTCAATACTTTATTCTACATTACAATACTGTATTTGTTTTGCCAAACATTGACATGAATCAGCCACAGGTGTCCACGATCTCCCAATGCCGAAGCCCCCTCCCACCTCCCATCCCATATCATCTCCCTGAATCATCCTGTGCACCAGCCCCATGCATCCTGTATCCTGTATTGAACATAGATTGGCGCTTCGTTTCTTACAAGACAGTATATGTTTCAATGCCATTCTCCCAAATCCTCCCACCCTCTCCCTCTCCCTCAGAGGCCAAAAGTCTGTTCTATACCTCTGTGTCTCTTTTGTTGTCTCACATAGAGGGTCATCATTACTATCTTTCTAAATTCCATATATATGTGTCAGTATACTGTATTGGTGTTTTTCTTTCTGGCTTACTTCACTCTGTATAATCGGCTCCAATTTCATCCATCTCATTAGAACTGAGTCAAATTTATTCTTTTTAAGGGCTGAGTAATACTCCGTTGTGTATATGTACCACAGCTTTCTTATCCATTCATCTGCTGATGGACATCTAGGTTGCTTCCATGTCCTGGCTATTATAAACAGCGCTGCAATGAACATTGGGGTACATGTGTCTCTTTCAATTCTGGTTTCCTCGGTGTGTATGCCCAGCAGTGGGATTGCTGGGTCATAAGGCAGTTCTATTTGCAACTTTTAAGGAATCTCCACACTGTTTTCCATAGTGGCTGTACTAGTTTGCATTCCCACCAGCAGTGTAAAAGGGTTCCCTTTTCTCCACATCCTCTCCAGCATTTATTGCTTGTTGACTTTTGGATCGCAGCCATTCTGACTGGTGTGAAATGGTACCTCATTGTGGTCTTGATTTGCATTTCTCTGATAATGAGTGATGTTGAGCATCTTTTCATGTGTTTGTTAGCCATCCGTATGTCTTCTTTGGAGAAATGCCTATTTAGTTCTTTGGCCCATTTTTTTGATTGGTTCATTTATTTTTCCGGAGTTGAGCTGCATAAGTTGCTTATATATCTTTGAGATTAGTTGTTTGTCAGTTGTTTCATTTGCTATTGTTTTCTCCCATTCAGAAGGCTGTATTTTCACCTTGCTTATAGTTTCCTTTGTTGTGCAGAAGCTTTTAATTTTAATTAGATGCAATTTGTTTATTTTTGCTTTTATTTCCAGTATACTGGGAGGTGGATCATAGAGGATCCTGCTGTGATTTATGTCGGAGAGTGTTTTGCCTATGTTTTCCTCTAGGAGTTTTATAGTTTCTGGTCTTACATTTAGATCTTTAATCCATTTTGAGTTTATTTTTGTGTATGGTGTTAGAAAGAGGTCTAGTTTCATTCTTTTACAAGTGGTTGACCAGTTTTCCCAGCACCACCTGTCTTTACTCCATTGTATATTCTTGCCTCCTTTGTCAAAGACTAGGTGTCCATATGTGTGTGGGTTTATCTCAGGGCTTTCTATTTTGTTCCATTGATCTATATTTCTGTCTTTGTGCCAGTACCATACTGTCTTAATGACTGTGGCTTTGTAGTAGAGCCTGAAGTCAGGCAAGTTGATTCCTCCAGTTCCATTCTTCTTTCTCAAGATTGCTTTGGCTATTCGAGGTTTTTTGTATTTCCATACAAATCTTGAGATTATTTGATCTAGTTCTGTGAAAAATACTGCTGGTAGCTTGATAGGAATTGCATTGAATCTCTAGATTGCTTTGGGTAGTATACTCATTTTCACTATATTGACTCTTCCGACCCATGAGCATGGTGTATTTCTCCATCTATTAGTGTCCTCTTTGATATCTTTCATCAGTGTTTTATAGTTTTCGATATATAGGTCTTTAGTTTCTTTACGTAGGTATATTCCTAAGTATTTTATTCTTTTCATTGCAATGGTGAATGGAATTGTTTCCTTGACTTCTTTTTCTACTTTCTCATTATTAGTGTATAGGAATGCAAAGGATTTCTGAGTGTTGATTTTATATCCTTCCACTTTACTATATTCATTCATTAGCTCTAGTAGTTTTCTGGTCGAGTCTTTAGGATTTTCTATGTAGAAGATCATGTCGTCTGCGAACAGTGAGAGTTTTACTTCTTCTTTTCCAATTTGGATTCCTTGTATTTCTTTTTCTGCTCTGATTGCTGTGGCCAAAACTTCCAGTGCAATGTTAAATACTAGTGGTGAAAGTGGGCACCCTTGTCTTGTTCCTGACTTTAGGGGAAATGCTTTCAATTTTTCACCATTGAGGATAATGTTTGCTGTGGGTTTGTCATATATAGCTTTTATTATGTTGAGGTATGTTCTTTCTATTCCTGCTTTCTGGAGAGTTTTTATCATAAATGGATGTTGAATTTTGTCAAAGGCTTTTTCTGCATCTATTGAGATAATCATATGATTTTATTTTTCAGTTTGTTAATGCGATGAATTACATTGATTGACTTGTGGATACTGAAGAATCCTTGCATCCCTGGGATAAAGCCCACTTGGTCATGGTGTATGATCTTTTAATGTGCTGCTGGATTCTGGTTGCTAGGATTTTGTTAAGGTTTTTGCATCTATGTTCATCAGTGATATTGGCCTGTAGTTTTCTTTTTTGTGGTGTCTTTGTCAGGTTTTGGTATTAGGGTGATGGTGGCCTCATAGAATGAGTTTGGAAGTTTACCTTCCTCTGCAAGATCTTTTAGAACTAACACTCAAAAAAGATGCCCTTTTCATTATAGGGGACTGGAATGCAAAAGTAGGAAGTCAAGAAACACCTGGAGTAACAGGCAAATTTCTCCTTGGAATGTGGAATAAAGCAGGGCAAAGGTTAATAGAGTTTTGCCAAGAGGACCCACTGGTCACAGCAAACACCCTCTCTGATCATAGCAACCCTCTTTTAACAACATAGGAGAAGACTCTACACATGGACATCACCAGATGGTCAACACTGAAATCAGATTGATCATATTCCTTGCAGCCAAAGATGGAAAAGCTTTATAAAGTCAGCAAAAACAAGACTGGGAGCTGACTGTGGCTCAGATCATGAACTCCTTATTGCCAAATTCAGACTGAAATTGAAGAAAGTAGGGGAAACCACTAGGCCATTCAGGTATGACCTAAATCAAATCCCTTATGATTATACAGTGGAAGTGAGAAACAGACTTAAGGGACTAGATTTGATAGACAGAGCTCCTGATGATCTGTGGACGGAGGTTTATGACACTGTATAGGACACAGGGATCAAGACCATCCCCATGGAAAAGAAATGCAAAAAAGCAAAATGGTTGTCTAGGGAGGCCTTACAAATAGCTGTGAAAAGAAGAGAAGAAAAAGTAAAGGAGAAAAGGAAAGATATTCCCATTTGAATGCAGATTTCCAAAGAAAAGCAAGGAGAGATAGGAAAGCCTTCCTCAGCGATCAGTGCAAGGAAACAGAGGAAAACAACAGAATGGGGATGACTAGAGATCTCTTCAAGAAAATTAGAGATACCAAGGGAACTTTTCATTCAAAGAGGGGCTCGATAAAGGACAGAAATGGTATGGACCTAACAGAAGCAGAAGATATTAAGAGGTGGCAAGAATACACAGAGAACTGTACAAAAAGATCTTCATGACACAGATAATCATGATGGTGTGATCACTCACCTAGAGCCAGACATCCTGGAATATGAAGTCAAGGGGGCCTTAGAAAGCATCACTATGAACAAAACTAGTGGAGGTGATGGAATTCCAGTTGAGCTAATTCAAATCCTGAAAGGTGATGCTGTGAAAGTGCTACACTCAATATGCCAGCAAATTTGGACAACTCAGCAGTGGCCACAGAACTGGAAAAAGTCAGTTTTCATTCCAATCCCAAAGAAAGGCAATGCCAAAGAATGCTCAAACTACTGCACAATTGCACTCATCTCACACACTAGTAAAGTGATCCTCAAAATTCTCCAAGCCAGGCTTTAGCAATACGTGAACCATGAACTTCCAGATGTTCAAGCTGGATTTGGAAAAGGCAGAGGAACCAGAGATCAAATTGCCAACATCTGCTGGGTCATTGAAAACCAAGAGAGTTCCAGAAAAGCATCTATTTCTGCTTTATTGACTATGCCAAAGCCTTTGACTGTGTGGATCACAATCAACTGTGGAAAATTCTGAAGGAGATGGGAATACCAGACCATCTGACCTGCCTCTTGAGAAACATATATGCAAGTCAGGAAGCAACAGTTAGAACTGAACATGGAACAACAGACTGGTTCTAAATAGGAAAAGGAGTGTGTCAAGGCTGTATATTGTCACCCTGCTTATTTAACTTATATGCAGAGTACATCCTGAGAAACATTGGGCTAGAGGAAGCACAAGCTGGAATCAAGATTGCCGGGAGAAATATCAATAACCTCAGATATGCAGATGACACCACCTTTACGGCAGAAAGTGAAGAGGAACTAAACAGCCTCTTGATGAAAGTGAAAGAGGAGAATGAAAAAGTTGGCTTAAAGCTCAATATTCAGAAAATCAAGATCATGGCATCTGGTCCCATCACTTCATGGGAAATAAGTGGAGAAACAGTGGAAACAGTGTCAGACTTTATCTTTTGGGCTCCAAAATCACTGCAGATGATGACTGCAGCCATGAAATTAAAAGACTCTTACTCCTTGGAAGGAAAGTTATGACCAATCTAGATAGCGTATTCAAAAGCAGAGACATTACTTTGCCAACAAAGGTCCATCTAGTCAAGGCTATGATTTTTCCAGTGGTCATGTATGGATGTGAGAGTTGGACTGTGAAGAAAGCTGAGCGCCAAAGAATTGATGCTTTTGAACTGTGGTGTTGGAGAAGACTCTTGAGAGTCCCTTGGACTGCAAGGAGATCCAACCAGTCCATCCTAAAGGAGACCAGTCCTGGGTGTTCATTGGAAGGACTGATGCTGAGGTTGAAACTCCAATACTTTAGCCACCTCATGTGTAGAGTTGACTCATTGGAAAAGACTCTGATGCTGGGAGGGATTGGAGGCAGGAGGAGAAGGGGACGATAGAGGATGAGATGGCTGGATGGCATCACTGACTCGATGCACGTGAGTTTTTGTGAACTCTAGGAGTTGGTGATGGACAGGGAGGCCTGGCATGCTGTGATTCATGGGGTCGCAAAGAGTCAAACACGTTGAGCAACTGAACTGAACTGAAGGAGAAAACATTTTTAAGTGGCAGAGCAGGTGTTTGACTTCCACCTCTGTCTGTTATTAAAGCCATATTCTGCAGGTTTCTTGATCTGGGCACTACCATCATCCGGGTCTGCATAATTCTGTGTTGTGGGGGCTGTGTTGTACACCTTGGAATGTTTAGCAACCTACCTGCTTTCTACCCATTAGACACCAAAAGCAATATGCCAACTCAGCTGTGAACAGCAAAACAGTTTCCAGACAGAAGTAAACGCCCCTGGGAGGCAATACTGCCCCCAGTTAAGAACGACTCTAAATTAGTCTTTCTCTACTTGTAAAACAGAAATAGAGTCTCAGACATGGAGAACAGATATTTGGATACCAAAAGGAAAAGGAAAGACGGGCATGGCGGGGGGCAATGGGAGGAGTTGGGAGATTGAAATTGACACATACACATATACACTATTGATACTATGTGTAAAATAGATAGCTACTGAGAACATACTCTACAGCCCAGGGAACAGTACTCACTGTTCTGCAGTAACCTATACAGGAAGGCAATCCAGGAAGGAGGGGATATATAGACATGTATAGTTGATTCACTTTTCTCTACAGCAGAAAGTAACACAACTCAACTATACCCCAGTAAACATTATTTTTAAAAAACTAGTCTTAGTCAAAAATGTGGACTATGCCCTAGTTACCAGAGAGCCAACGTAAGAGAATTGGGCCAAAATGCAAATTAACTACGTCACTGGAGCATACTGTTTCTGTCCAGTGACTTTTTTCCCCTTTGGGATGATTTTTTTTTTTCAATGAAGAAAGCAATGTATACCTTTTTCTTCTCGGCCAGGCTCTTTATCTCTTCAGAGACCAGCACTATGTGACAGGAAGGCTCTGGATGACAGTGCCCCATGGCCTCCATGAAATGATGATGTTTAATGAGGATTTGAAAAATCAGCAGTTTCAGAGCTGTTTTTCCTCTTAAGCCTGTATTAAGTACTGTTTATTCTGGCAAAATATCACTCATCTTTGACAAGAAGATGGTACAGCAGGGCTTCAGAAATGGCTTTCAGGTTTATTTTAAGGGAGGATTGTTTTGCTTGCTCCTTGACCTTCAAGTTCCAAGAAGATATTCCCAAGTGGAAAAGTTCTATGCCCAGCTGGACAAGCTGTCCTGTACCACAGCATTATGATATCTGACACAACTCAACTCAGTCACCATTACTCCCCACAGGTTCCTTGGGACTCCGTGGTCCCCAGCAGCCTCACAGCCGCTATTCTCCTTCAGGCCCACCTATTCCTGTACCAACTCAGGAGTCTCTTGTCCCACCTCCTCTTCCATCTCATCAACCAGTACCACCAATATCAGTGCGTAATGAAGGGTAAACTAACAGCAGCAGCGACAATACTGTCTGGCAATAACTGAATGCTTCATTATGTGCAAGGCATCCATTAAGCTCTGGATAGGTATTAGATTCCTCCACAGTCAGTCCCTCCCATCAGCCAGTCCCTCCACAAGCTTCTTGACCTTACCCACCAGAAGGCAGACAGAATGAAAACTACAGTCACAGAAAACTAACAAACTGATTACATGAATCCCAGCTTTGTCTAACTCAGTGAAACTGTGAGCCATGCTGTGTTGGGCCACCCAAGACAGGTCATGGTGGAGAGTTCTGACAAAACATGGTCAACTAGAGAAGGGAATGGCAAACCACTTCAGTATTCTTACCTTGAGAACCCCTGAACAGTATGAAAAGGCAAAAAGATACGATGCTGAAAGATGAACTCCATAGGTTATTAGATGCTCAATATTCTACTGGAGATGAGTGGAGAAATAGGGAATGAAGAGGCTGAACCAAAGCAGAAACAACGTCCAATTGTGGATGTGACTGGTGATGGAAGTAAAGTCTAATGTTGTAAAGAACAATATTGCATAGGAACCTGGAATGTTAGGTCCATGAATCAAGATAAATTGGAAGTGATCAAATAGGAGATGGCAAGAGTGAACATTGACATTTTAGGAATCAGTGAACTAAAATGGACTGGAATCAGTGAATATAATTCAGATGACCATTATATCTACTACTGTGGGCAAGAATCCCTTAGAAGAAATGGAATGGCCCTCATAGTCAACAGAAGAGTCTGAAATGCAGTACTTGGGTGCAATCTCATAAATGACAGAATGATCTCTGCTCCTTTCCAAGGCAAACCATTCAGTACCACAGTAATTCAAGTCTATACCCCAACCACTAAGGCTGAAGAAGTTGAAGTTGAATGATTCTATGATGACCTACAAGATCTTCTAGAACTAACACCATAAAAGATGTCCTTTTCATTATAGGGGACTGGAATACAAAAGTAGGAAGTCAAGAAATCCCTGGAATAACAGGCAAGTTTGGCCTTGGAGTACAAAATGAAGCAGGGCAAAGGCTAACAGAATTTTGTCAAGAGATGGCACTGGTCATAGCAAACACCCTCTTCCAACAACACAAGAGACGACTCTACATATGGACATCACCAGATGGTCAATGTCAAAATCAGATGGATAATGTATTCTTTACAGCCAATGATGGAAAAGCTCTATACAGTCAGCAAAATAAGGCCAGGAGCTGACTGTGGCTCAGATCATGAACTTATTGCAAAATCTAGACTTAAATTGAAGAAGTAAGGAAAACTATTAGACCGTTCAGGTATGACCTAGATAAAATCCCTTACAATTATACAGTGAAAGTGACAGAGATTCAAGGGATTAAATCTGATAGACAGCATGCCTGAAGAACTACGGACAGAGCTTTGTGACTTTGTACAGGAGGCCATGATCAAAACTATCCCCAAGAAAAAGAAACTCAAAAAGGCAAAATGGTTGTCTGAGCCGACCTCACAATAGCTGAGAAAAGAAGGGAAGTGAAAGGCACAGGAGTAAAGGAAAGATATATTCATCTGAATGTAGAGTTCCAAAGAATAGCAGAGAGATAAGAAAGCCTTCCTAAGTGATCAAGGCAAAGAGATAGAGGAAAGTAATAGAATGGGAAGACAAGAGATCTCTTCAAGAAAATTAGAGATACCAAGGGAACATTTCATGCAAAGATGGCCACAATAAAGGTCAGAAATCATATGGACCTAACAGAAGCAGAAGATATTAAGAAGAGATGGCCAGAATACACAGAAGAACTATACAAAAGATCTTAATGACCCAGGTAACTATGATGATGTGATTTTTGCTCACCTAGAGCCAGACATCCTGAGGTATGAAGTCAAATGGGCCTTAGGAAGCATCACTATGAACAAAGCTAGCAGAGGTGATGAAATTCCAGCTGAGCTATTTCAAATCCTAAAGAATGATGCTGTTAAAGTGCTGCACTTAATATGTCAGCAAATTTGGAAAACCTAGGAGTGGCCACAGTATTGGAAGAGGTCAGTTTTCATTCCAATCCCAAAGAAAGGCAATGCCAAAGAATGCTCAAACTACAGCACGATTGCACTCATCCCACTAGCAAAGTGATTCTCAAAATTCTCCAAGCTAGGATTAAATAAGACATGACCAAGAACTTCTAGATGTTCAAACTGGACTTAGAAAAGCCAGAGGAACCATAAATAAAATTGCCAGCAACCCTTGGATCACAGAAAAAGCAAGAGAATCCAGAAAAACATCTATTTTAGCTTCATTGACTATACTAAAGCCTTTGACTATGTGGATCACAACAAACTCTGGAAAATTCTTTTAAGAGGTGGGAATATCAGAGCACCTTTCCTGCCTCCTGAGAATCTGTATGCAGGTCAGGAAGCAACGGTTAGAACTGGACATGGAACAACAGACTGGTTCCAAATTGGGAAAGGAGTGTGTCAAGGCTGTATATTGTCACCCTGCTTATTTAACTTATATGCAGAGTACATCATGTGAAATGCCAGGCTGGATGAAGCACAAGCTGGAGTCAAGATTGCCAGGAGAAATATCAATAACCTCAGATATGCAGATAACACCGCCCTTATGGCAGAAAGTGAAGAAACTAAAGAGCCTCTTGATGAAAGTGAAAAAGAGAGTTAAAAAGCTGGTTTAAAACACAGCATTCAGAAAACTAAGATCATGGCCTCTGGTCCCATCACTTCATGCCAAATAGATGGAGAAACAATGGAAGCAGTGACAGACTTTATTTTCTTGAGCTCCAAAATCACTGCACATGGTGACTGCAGCTACGAAATTAAAAGATGCTTACTCCTTGGAAGAAAAGCTATGACCAACCTAGACAGCATATTAAAAAGCAGAGACACTACTTTGCTGACAAAGGTCTGTTATAGTCAAAGCTATGGTTTTTCCAGTAGTCATGTATGGATGTGACAGTTGGACTATAAAGACAGCTGAGCACTGAAAAAACGGATGCTTTTGAACTATAGTTTTGGATAAGACTCTTGAGAGTCCCTTGAACTGCAAGGAGGTCCAACCAGTCAATTCTAAAGAAAATCAACCCTGATTATTCATTGAAAACACTGATGCTGAAGCTGAAACTCCAATACTTTGGCCACCTGATGCAAATAACTGACTCATTGGAAAAGACCCTGCTGTTGGGAATGATTGAAGGCAGGAGGAGAAGAGGATGGCAGAGGATGAGATGGCTAGATGGCATCACCAACTTGATGGACATAATTTGAGCAGGCTCTGGGAGTTGATGATGGACAGGGAAGCCTGATGTGCTGCAGTCCATGGGGCTCTAAGAGTCAGACACAACTGAGTGACTGAAGTAACTGAGCCATTAGATTACATAAATTTCACCATAACCCAATGAAGTAAGCATTATTTCAATCTCCATTTTATAGATAAGGAAACTGAAATCAGAAAATCTAAGTACGTCGAGAGAAGTCTTTAGACAAGGCAGTCATTAATAGAACTCCAAACTCTGTTTGCTTTTTCCTTTAACCTTTTTTTCATATTCTTTTCAACTACGATTTATTACAGGATATTGAATACAGTTCCCTGTGCTCTACAATAGGATCTTGTGTTCTTTAACTTTTTATTATACAAAATTTAATGCAGTTTTAAAATAAAAGAGTGTAATAATTCTCATAAATCAGCTGTCCAGTTAAACCAGTGACCAACTTATGGACAATCTCGTTTTATCCGTAACTCAGTGCTCTTCTTCCCTCACTTATTACTGTGTGTCAAATCCCATACAGTGCCATCTTTCAGTGTTTCAGGATGTATACTTAAAAGTTAAGAACAGTTTTATAAAAACATGACCATTATCACATCTTAAAATATTGTCAGTAATACTAAATATTTAGTAATACTAACTATATTAAATATCAATTGTCAAACATAATCATCAATAATGTTTCATTTGCTATTTTATAGTTTGTTTAAATTGGAATCAAATCAAATCATGGCAGACTGTTCATTGATGTCTTTAGCCTTTATTAATCTCTTTTGATTTGCAATTTATTTTTAGAAGAAAACCTAGGTCATTTAATCCTCTAGAGTAGGCATCAGTGTCACATTTTCTTCTTTATTTCTTTTGCATCCCTTTTAAAACGTAAAGCCATTCTTACCTTGAGGATGTACCTATACAGGCAAAAATCAGGCTCTAGTTTTCTGATTATTGTGGCAGAATACCTGACTATCTCAGTTCTTGCTCCTTGCAAGCTTGTAGTGTCATCAACATTTTTCTCTACTCTTTGTATTCCCTAGAAATAGTGGTTGGATCTAAAGGCTTTATTAGATTCAGGTTCATCTCTTTTGACAAGAATCTTTCAGAAGTGGAGGTATATTCTTCCACCTAGAAACACATAAATGTCTGGTTTTTTTTTTTCTCCTCCAAATTTGTTTTTCAACAGCAGTGTAGGTCCTTGACTTCAAAGACTTTTGTCTCTTATGAGAGCATGAAATAAATATATGTATGTGTTAATCGCTCAGTTGTCTCTGACTCTTGCAATCTCATGGGCTGTAGCTCACCAGGCTTCTCTGTACATGGACTTCTCCACGCAAGACTACTGAAGTGGGTTGCCATTCCCTTCTCTGAAAAATAAATATAGATACAAAATATCACAATAATGTCAAATTAGTGATTCCTTCAATTCATTCCTATGATATTTGTTGAGGGACTAGTCTATGCTAAGAATCAAATTAGGTGTTTGAGATTTAGAGACTCTATAATGAAGGAGTTCAGTATTGTGATAAGTGCTTCACTGGAGTCAAATACCATAACCAGTAGAATGACCAACTTGGCCTTTTGGGAACCAGGGAAGCTGCACCCTACAAGAAGGAAACAGAAAGAATGAGAAATGTTTGGAGGACAGAGAAATCGAGTCCTCTTGGTCTAGGTCAAGGAGGCTTCATTGAAATGTGATGTAAGCTGGACCTTGCAGGATATAAGTAAGAGGTCGGGTGATGGTGGGGCTGGTTCTAATGCAAAAGAGTGATGTGAAATGAAGTACAGTGTCAGAGAGGGTAGAGTGTGTGGATGGCCAGGGAAATCAGCAGCTGGGTGAGACAGAGGGACTGTGCAAAGCATCCCGGGCAGAAATTATATGCAAGCTAATTTATGAAATCTCCAGAATCACAGGATCTTTTAGGAATCATTTTCTAAAGTAACAATAGCAAAAAAGTGATATCAAGTTCATTATTTTCCTTACCTTGTTTAATCTTCATAGCAATACTATCAGCTAAGGATTATCATTCTCTGTTTTATACCTGAGAGAAAGGAGTTCCAAAATTCTTAATCCCCTCCTAACCAAATTTATCCAACTTGTAAATGCCGTAGCAAGAATTTGAACTCAGATCTGTACTACTACAACTTCATGTGTTTCAACCACAATATTACCAGTTCAGTTCAGTCACTGAGTCATGTCTGACTCTTTGCAACCCCATTAATTGTAGCACTCCAGATCTCCCTGTCCATCACCAGCTCCTGGAGTTCATTCAGACTCATGTCCATCGAGTCGGTGATGACATCCAGCCATCTAATCCTCTGTTGTCCTCTTCTCCTCCTGCCCCCAATCCCTCCCAGCATCAGAGTCTTTGCCAGTGAGTCAACTCTTCGCATGAGGTAGCCGAAGTACTGGAGTTTTAGCTTTAACATCATTCCTTCCAAAGAACACCCAGGGCTAATTTCCTTTAGAATGGACTTGTTGGATCTCCTTGCAGTCCAAAGGACTCTCAAGAGTCTTCTCCAACACCACCAATTCTTCAGTGCTCAGCTTTCTTCACAGTCCAACCCTCACATCCATACATGACCACGGGAAAAACCATAGCCTTGACTAGATGGACCTTTGTTGGCAAAGTAATGTCTCTGCTTTTTAATGTGCTATCTAGATTGGTCACAACTTTCCTTCCAAGGAGTAAGCATCTTTTAATTTCATGGCTGCAATCACCATCTGCAGTGATTTTGGAGCCCCCAAATAAAGTCTGACACTGTTTCCACTGTTTCCCCATCTATTTCCCATGAAGTGATGGGACCAGATGCCATCGTCTTTGTTTTCTGAATGTTGAGCTTTAAGCCAACTTTTTCAGTCTCCATTTTCACTTTCATGAAGAGGCTCTTTACTTCCTCTACACTTTGTGCCATAAGGGTGGTGTCATCTGCATATCCGAGCTTATTGCTATTTCTCCCCGGAGTCTTGATTCCAGCTTGTGCTTCTTCCAGCTCAGCGTTTCTCATGATGTACTCCCCATATAAGTTAAATAAGCAGGGTGACAATATGCAGCCTTGACATACTCCTTTTCCTATTTGGAACCAGTCTACTGTTCCATGTCCAGTTCTAACTGTTGCTTCCTGACCTACATACAGATTTCTCAAGAGGCCAGTCAGGTGGTCTGATATTCCCATCTCTTTCAGAATTTTCCACAGTTGATTGTGATCCACATGGTCAAAGGCTTTGGCATAGACAATAAAGCAGAAATAGATGTTTTCCTGGAACTCTCTTGCTTTTTCCATGATCTAGCGGATGTTGGCAATTTGATCTCTGGTTCCTCTGCCTTTTCTAAAGCCAGCTTGAACATCTGGAAGTTCACGCTTCATGTACTACTGTTGAAGCCTGGCTTGGAGAATTTTGAGCATTACTTTACTAGTGCGTGAGATGAGTGTAATTGTGCAGTAGTTTGAGCATTCTTTGGCATTGCCTTTCTTTGGGATTGGAATGAAAGCTGACCTTTTCTAGTCCTGTGGCCACTGCTGAGTTTTCCAAATTTGCTGGCATATTGAGTGCAGCATCATCTTCCAGGATTTGAAACAGCTCAACTGGAATTCCATTACCTCTACTGGCTTTGTTTGTAGTGATGCTTTCTAAGGCCCACTTGACTTCACATTCCAGGATGTCTGGCTCTAGGTGAGTGATCACACCATCATAATTATCTGGGTCATGAAGATCTTTTTTGTATAGTTCTGTGTATTCTTGCCACCTCTCTTAATATCTTCTGCTTCTGTTAGGTCCATACTATTTCTGTCCTTTATCCAGCCCATCTTTGCATGAAATGGTCCCTTGGTATCTCTCATATTCTTGAAGAGATCTCTAGTCTTTCCCATTCTGTTGTTTTCCTCTATTTCTTTGCATTGATCACTGAGGGAGGCTTTCTTGTCTCTTCTTGCTATTCTTTGGAACTCTGCATTCAGATGCTTGTATCTTTCCTTTTCTCCTTTGCTTTTCACTTCTCTTCTCTTTACAATATCATGGCTCTAACCTATTTCAAAATATCTCCCTTCAAGAATATCAGTAAGTTATAACCCAGGACTTCCATGGTGGCTCAGAGGGTAAATCATCTGCCTACATTGAGGGCAACCCGGGTTCAGTCCATGAGTCGGAAAGATCTCCTGGAGAAGGCAATGGCACCCCACTCCAGTACTCTTGCCTGGAAAATCCCATAGACAGAGGAGCCTGGTAGGCTACGGTCCATGGGGTGACAAAGAGTCGGACATGACCGAGCAACTTCACTTTCTTTTCTTTCTTTCTAATCTCTTATTAAACTTGTCAAATATATAGGAATATTCAGAAATATCACACCCAAGAGGAACTACTGCTTTCCTTCCTCAGACATTCATTTCTGCTCCAAATCATTTAGATAACTTGTTTTAAAAAATTTTAGGTACACTTCATTTTCAAAAAGGCATTTGAGAAGAAAGAAATATACTGGCACCCCTCTGAGTTATTATGGGTTAGTTCCAGTGATGATGGTGGTTTAGTTTCCAAGTTGTGTCCAACTCTTGCAACCCCATGGACTGTAGCCTGCCAGACTCCTCTGCCTGTGGGATTTTCCAGGCAAGAATATTGGAGGAGGTTGTCATTTTCTTCTCCCAGGGATCTTCCTGACGTGCATCAAATTAGGGTCTCCTCCTTGGCAGCTGTCTTCTGCATCATAGGTGGATTTTTACCACTGAGTCACCTGGGAAGATAGTTTATTGCTAAAAATGCTATCCATCATCTGAGACTTCAGTGAGTCATAATCTTTTCAGTGGTAGAGGGTGTTCCTGCCATATTGATGGCTGCTGAGTGATTGAGGTGGTGGCTGCTGAAGACTGGGGTGACTGTGGTAATTTCTTAAAGTAAGGCAAAAATGAAGTTTGCCACATCAATTGACTTTTCCTTTAACTTGAGCATATAGATGCCATTGCCAGATTATTTACTGACTTAATTTCAGTGTTGTTGTGTCTCAGGGCATAGGGAGGCCCATGGAAAGGGATACAGGGAAACAGCTGGTTATTGGCATAGTCAGAGTACCAACATTCATTAAGTTCACCATTTTCTATGGATGAGGTTTGTGGGAGGCCCTAAAACAATTACAGTAGTAACATCAAAGATCACTGATCACAGATCACTGTTAGAAAACATTATAATGAAAACAGGGGGAAAAAAATGAAAAAGTTTAAAATATTGTGAAAATTACCAAAATGTGACATGGAGAGATGGAGTCAGCAAATGCTATTAGAAAACATGGCTCCAATAAGCTTGCTCAGTGCAGGGTTGCCACCAATCTTCAGTACTATAGACTTCAGTCTATAGTAAAACAGCAAACTTGATCAAAGAGGAGGAAAGTGAATCAGTTACCAAATTAAGTCAATCTAGGGCTCTGATTGATATAACATCTTGCATGAGACTCTAAGAGAGAAAGGAAATGGAAGTAGTGTTACAGGGAAGAACTGACTCCATGTTTGATCTGTTTCTTTGACTTTAAACTTTGCTTCCCATTTCTTTTCATCACTGAAAGGGTACTCTCTGTATGGAATGGCCTACTAGCTCAGGAAACCTGCCCCTCTGCCTGAATGTGAAACCGAAATGCCTTTGTTTAGGATACTGTCTACCTGTGGATGGTTTTAGGAAAGAAGAAATTAACACACCCCCTCCATGGAGCTGGGCATTCCAGGAGATTCTGCAAGATTAACGGCCTTTCTACTTTACTTCCTCACCTCCCCCATCTCTGTTCTATAAAAGAATCTGGCATTCAGACCC
The DNA here is from genome assembly GCA_917880005.1 of Nanger dama. NCBI lineage: Eukaryota > Metazoa > Chordata > Mammalia > Artiodactyla > Bovidae > Nanger > Nanger dama. Next base: position 32,928,988 of record CAKJTW010000016.1, on the reverse strand, counting down.
CAATAAGATGGTTATTTTGAGACATTACTCTGCCATCTTCTTGGTCAGCCAGCTTTCCGAATAAAGTTGTACTCCTTGCCTCAACACCACATCTCTAGGTTAGCTGCAGTGAGCAGAGCGAGCTTGGAGTTGGTAACAGTAGGAAAGCAGGGTGGAAATGCCTATTTACTAAGCCTCTCTGCATCTGGTACTGTGCTGCCACTGATTATTTAACATAATTCAGTAAGCGTCAAATACGTCTATGAGGTATTTGAGAGATGATAAAATTTTTTCTTTGAAGACAAAGTTCTTGGATGTCAATCCAAAGAAATATTTCACATAGGAGGAAATTGAGTTATGTGGAAGCCAAAGTTATCAGAAAAGAAACAGCATATACCATGGACCACTCTGCCAATAACACTCAAATCCTTGTCTTCAGCCACCTTTGCCAGTTAATACCCAAATGTTGCCAAACTCATGACAATGAATAGATCTCAGTACAGTTTCAATATGTTCACACTGTGATAAGTAGCGAAAACCAGCATTAGTCAAGATTAGTAAATGGAAATAATAATGATGATTATGATTAATAAAGCAGGACAGGGATGCTTATGATAAAAGCAGACAAGCAGATGAGTATCTGACAAATAGGATTGCAGAGAATAAGATAAGCATAAAATCAAATCTATGTAACTTGAACTTCAAAGGGGTTGGTAAGGCCATCTTCTCTATAGCAGATGGTCTCAAGATCATAGATTCTTCTGGTTCGAATGAGGATTCCTAAAGACAGCGTTCTCCACAGAAGTTATTTTTCCTTGATTCACACACGTTAGCCTTGGTAGCATTTTGTTGGTAAGAGAGAAACTTGGGGTGTGTTGTAGAGACAGATTAATTAATTAAATTGATGATTATGCCTGGGAGAACATTAAGGCACATGAATGAAGCGATAAGGCGCTAAGATTGAGGAGGGAGCGTCTATTCAAATATCTAGTTCAAAGTATTTCTGAAATCAGCTGAAAATAATATTTTTAAATGAGCTTCAATGTTTCTACTGGATGTGGTTATTCTTTAAATGTTACTAAGCTGAACATTTCAGTGCTTAGAACAGGCAGACCTACTCTTATGATAAACAGTAATTTCTAAGTGATTCTGAGTAAATATTTCCCTTGTCATTTCCTTAGAGTGACCCTCCTGGGTTACTGTGAACTGGCTAAAAATATTGATTCCAGAAATGAGTATGAAATGTTGTGATTTTCAATTATTCTAAGAAATTGGTCTTTGAAATCTGAATGATGAAGGATAAAGTGGCTCCAATTTATTCTGTGAAACAAGACTTTTATTTAGAGTGTTTGGTCTAGTTAGCAAGGCAAATAAGACAGAATACTAGTGGGATAGTAATATTGTCAACTGGTGCCCTCCAGTGGTGGAATTTGAAGCAGTTTTCAGTCAGGTAAAATTCATAATGTCTTCTGCTGTTCAAATCTCAGATTTTGTTTTAAACAGAAATGAACCCAAATCTTTTGAGAGCCTAATAGTTAAGAATAAAACCACAAAGACTTTAGATCAGACTTTGTTTTTCTTTGTACAGTTATTATAAGATGCTGGTGAAGTAGGCTGTTTGTTTGCCTTTAAAGTCAAGTCCTCTCCGGAAGGTAAAAAGCTAAGTAAGAGCCACAGATGCTCAGTGTCAATTTCAATTTCAATTGACTGAGCGGGAAGCGTTTGGGAAGGCATTTTTGAGTCCTCGGGCTAATCAGATCTCCTGTTTATCACATTCCTTTGTGATACCCTCTTTTGCTTGAAGGAATTACCTTTCTGGACTGAGCAGGTCCTGACTTTGGGTTACAAATCCTTTGCTTCCTATTGGAGGTACAACCCTCCTGCCTGTCCATATGGGTGTTTGATGAAGAAATGGATGACTGCGCATTCATGAGACAAATTTCTAGGTGTGGGTATCCCCACCCTGGGTCATTATTTCCCTTCTTATTTTAAAGTCTTTCCCTCGACCACCTCAGGATGTCTCTGGATCCTGTCCCCATTATGGTCTAGTCCATCCTCACCTTCCTTCAGGGTTTTCCTTTAAGGTTTTGATCTGAGGGATCAGGTGCCTGTCAGACATCAAGGGGGCCTGGAGCACCGATGTTGTTAAGCATCTTCTTATATTAAAACAATGCCAGTCTGTGTTCAATGCAGGATACAGGATGCTTGGGGCTGGTGCACGGGATGATCCAGGGAGATGATATGAGGTGGGAGGTGGGAGGGGGCTTCAGCATTGGGAGATCGTGTACACCTGTGGCTGATTCATGTCAATGTATGGCAAAACCAATACAGTATTGTAACATAGAATAAAGTATTACAGAAAGAAAGAAAGAAAAAAAAATGCCAAGACAGATTTAGCAGAATTGTAGTATATTTTTTCCTTCCCAAATTGAAATACTTTATGCCACTAATAATTTTAACACCATTTCAATATTATTACCAAACCCAGGTTCAGTTGCTCACCACACAGAAGCCAATAATTTGAGAGGCAAGTGTCAGTACAAAGGAAAGATGCTTTAATCAGAAAAACTGGCTATCTGGGGAGACAGTGGACTCCTGTGCAGAGACCAACTCCAGAGTCTGCTCAGCCATGACAGTTTTTAAGAGAAAATGAGGTAGTTATGGGAAGAATCTCAGTGAATCATTGTTGAGCAGGTTGGGTTCTGCCTCATTCTCTATTGCTTACAGACTAGCTGATTGCTGCTTCAGATATTATCTTGCCCAAATGATCCGCCTGCAGGATTGCTTAGGGGGCTGTTGAGACTAGAGAGCTAGACATTTTTTTTAACTGCTTATATCTTTATTCTTACTTCCTTTTATCTAGAAAAAGCATCAACAAGTTCAGTTCAGTCATGTCCTACTCTTTGTGACCCATAAACTGCAGCATTCTCGGCTTCCCTGTCCATCACCAACTTCTGAAGTTTACTCAGTTTCATGTCCATGGAGTCGGTGATGCCATCCAGCCATCTCATCCTCGGTCATCCCCTTCTCCTCCCACCTTCAATCTTTCCCAACATCAGAGTCTTTTCCAGTGAGTCAACTCTTCGCATGAGATGGCCAAAGTACTGGAGTTTCAGCTTCAGCTCAGTCCCTCCAATGAATATTCAGGACTGATTTCCTTCAGAATGGACTGGTTGGATCTCCTTGCAGTCCAAGGGACTCTCAAGAGTCTTCAATACCACAGTTCAAAAGCATCAATTCTTCAGCACTCAGCTTTCTTTATGGTCCAGTTCTCACATCCATAAATGACTACTGGAAAAACCATAGCCTACACTAGACAAACCTTCGTTGGCAAAGTAATGTCTGTGCTTTTTAATATGCTGTCTAGGTTGGTCATACCATTTATTCCAGGGAGGAAGCGTCTTTTAATTACATGGCTACAGTCACCATCTGCAGTGATTTTGGAGCCTCCCAAAAATAAAGTCGGTAACTGTTTCCATTGTTTCCCCATCTATAAAACATTTGACATTCAGGATATTAGTTACAACTCTTGGTTACCTGTGAGAAAAACTCAATTTCAACTATTAATAGCTAAGCAGAGAAAGTGAAAGAGGAGAGTGAAAAAGTGGGCTTAAAACTCAACATACAGAAAACTAAGATCATAGCATCTGGTCCCATCACTTCATGGCAAATAGATGGGGAAACAATGGAAACAGTGAGAGATTTTATTTTGAGGGGCTCCAAAATCACTGCAGATGGTGACTGCAGCCATGAAATTAAAAGATGCTTACTCCTTGGAAGAAAAGCTATGACCAACCTAGGCAACATATTAAAAGAAGAGATATTGCTTTGCAGACAAACGTTTATCTAGTCAAGGCTATGGTTTTCCGGTAGTCATGTATGGATGTGAGAGACAGACCATAAAGAAAACTGAGCACTGAAGAATGTATTCCTTTGTACTGTGGTATTGGAAAAGACTCCTGAGAATTACTTAGACTGCAGGAGATCCAACCAGTCCATCCTAAAGTATATCAGTCCTGAATATTCATTGGAAGGACTGATGCTGAAGCTGAACTCTAATACTTTGGCCATCTGATATGAAAATCTGACTCATTTGAAAAGACCCTGCTGCTGGGAAAGATTGAAGGCAAGAGGAGAAGGGGACAACAGAGGATGCGATGGTTGGATGGCATCACCAGCTTGATGGACATGAAATTGAGTAAGCTCTAGGTGTTGGTGATGGACACGGAAGACTGGTGTGTGTTGCAGTTCATGGGGTCACAAAGAGTCAGACACAACAGAGAAACTGAACTGAGCTGAGTACCAGCCATGTTGTTTGACTTCCAAACTGGTAAATGGTTTCAATCTCATTCTTACTGCTAGGTTCTTTTAAGATTAGTTCAGTTCAGTTCTGCTCAGTTACTCAGTCGTGTCCAACTCTTTGCGACCCATGAATCACAGCACGCCAGGCCTCCCTGTCCATCACCAACTTCTAGAGTTCACTCAAACTCACATCATTGAGTCAGTGATGCCATCCAGCCATCTCATCCTCTGTCATCCCCTTCTCCTCCTGCCCCCAATCCCTCCCAGCATCAGGGTCTTTGCCAGTGAGTCAACTCTTCACATGAAGTGGCCAAAGTACTGGAGTTTCAGCTTGAGCATCATTCCTTCCAAAGAAATCCCAGGGCTGATCTCCTTCAGAATGGACTGGTTGGATCTCCTTGCAGTCCAAGGGACTCTCAAGAGTCTTCTCCAACACCACAGTTCAAAAGCATCAATTCTTTGGTGCTCAGCCTTCTTCACAGTCCAACTCTCACATCCATACATGACCACAGGAAAAACCATAGCCTTGACTAGACGGACCTTAGTCGGCAAATAATGTCTCTGCTTTGGAATATACTATCTAGGTTGGTCATAACTTTTACCAAGGAGTAAGCGTCTTTAAATTTCATGGCTGCAGTCACCATCTGCAGTGATTTTGGAGCCTCCAAAATAAAGTCTGACACTGTTTCCACTGTTTCCTCATCTATTTCCCATGGAGTGTTGGGACCGGATGCCATGATCTTTTTCTGAATGTTGAGTTTTAAGCCAACTTTTTCATTCTCCACTTTCATTTTCATCAAGGGGCTGTTTAGTTCCTCATTTTCTGCCATAAGGGTGCTGTCATCTGCATATCTGAGGTTATTGATATTTCTCCTGGCAATCTTGATTCCAGCTTGTGTTTCTTCCCGTCCAGCATTTCTCATGATGTACTCTGCATATAAGTTAAATAAGCAGGGTGACAATATGCAGCCTTGACATACTCCTTTTCCTATTTGGAACCAGACTGTTGTTCCATGTCGAGTTCTAACTGTTGCTTCCTGACCTACATACAGATTTCTCAAGAATCAGGTCAGGTGGTCTGGTATTCCCATGTCTTTCAGAATTTTCCACAGTTTATTGTGATCCACACAGTCAAAGGCTTTGGCATAGTCAATAAAGCAGAAATAGATGTTTTCCTGGAACTCTCTTGCTTTTTCCATGATCCAGTGGATGTTGGCAATTTGATCTCTGGTTCCTCTGCCTTTTCTAAAACCAGCTTGAAGATCAGGAAGTTCATGGTTCACATATTGCTGAAGCCTGGCTTGGAGAATTTTGAGCATTACTTTATTAGCGTGTGAGATGAGTGCAGTTGTGTGGTAGTTTGAGCATTCTTTGGCATTGCCTTTCTTTGGGATTGGAATGAAAACTGATCTTTTCCAGTCCTGTGGCCACTGCTGAGTTTTCCAAATTTACTGGCATATTGAGTGCAGCACTTTCACAGCATCATCTTTCAGGATTTGAAACAGCTCAACTGGAATTCCATCACCTTCACTAGCTTTGTTTGTAGTGATGGTTTCTAAGGCCCACTTTACTTCACATTCCAGGATGTCTGGCTCTAGGTGAGTGATCAGACTATCATGATTATCTGGGTCATGAAGATCTTTTTGTATAGTTCTCCTGTGTATTCTTGCCACCTCTTAATATCTTCTGCTACTGTTAGGTCCATACCATTTCTGTCCTTTATCCAGTCCATCTTTGCATGAAATGTTCCCTTGGTATCTCTCATATTCTTGAAGAGATCTCTAGTCTTTCCCATTCTGTTGTTTTCCTCTATTTCTTTGCATTGATCGCTGAAGAAGGCTTTCTTATCTCTTCTTGCTCTTCTCTGGAACTCTGCATTCAGATGCTTATATCTTTCCTTTTCTCTTATGCTTTTCACCTCTCTTCTTCTCACAGCTATTTGTAAGGCCTCCCCAGACTGCCATTTTGCTATTTTGCATTTCTTTTCCACAGGGATGGTCTTGCTCCCTGTCTCCTGTACAATGTCATGAACCTCATTCCATAGTTCATCAGGCATTCTATCAGATCTAGGCCCTTAAATCTATTTCTCACTTCCACTGTATAATCATAAGGGATTTGATTTAGGTCATATCTGAATGGTCTAGTGGTTTTCCCTACTTTCTTCAATTTGAATCTGAGTTTGGTAATAAGGAGTTCATTATCTGAGCCACAATCAGCTCCTGGTCTTGTTTTTATTGACTGTATAGAGATTCTCCATCTTTGGCTGCAAAGAATATAATCAATCTGATTTCAGTGTTGACCATCTGGTGATGTCCATGTGTAGAGTCTTCTCTTGTGTTGTTGAAAGATGGTGTTTGCTATGACCAGTGCATTTTCTTGGCAAAATTCTATTAGTCTTTGTCCTGCTTCATTCTACATTCCAAGGCCAAATTTGCCTGTTACTCCAGGTGTTTCTTGACTTCCTACTTTTGCATTCTAGTCCCCTATAATGAAAAGGACACCTTTTTGGGTGTTAGTTTTAAAAGGTCTTGTAGGTCTTCATAAAACTGTTCAACTTCAGCTTCTTCAGCATTACTGGTTAGGGCATAGACTTGGATAACTGTGATATTAAATGGTTTGTCTTGTAGATGAACAGAGATCATTCTGTCATTTTTGAGATTGCACCTAAGTACTGCATTTTGGACTCTTTTGTTGCCCATGATGGCTACCCCATTTCTTCTGAGGGATTCCTGCCTGCAGTAGAAGATATAATGGTCATCTGAGTTAAACTCACCCATTCCAGTCCATTTTAGTTCACTGATTCCTAGAATGTCGACATTCAACCTTGCCATCTCTTGTTTGACCACTTCCAATTTGCCTTGATTCATGGACCCGACATTCCAGGTTCCTATGCAATATTGCTCTTTACAGCATCGGACCTTGCTTCTATCTCCAGTCACATGCACAGCTGGGTATTGTTTTTGCTTTGACTCCATCCCTTCATTCTTTCTGGAGTTATTTCTCCACTGATCTCCAGTAGTATATTGGGCACCTACTGACCTGGGGACTTCCTCTTTCAGTATCCTATCATTTTGCCTTTTCATACTGTTCATGGGCTTCTCAAGGCAAGAATACTGAAGTGGTTTGCCATTCCCTTCTCCTGTGACCATATTCTGTCAGACCTCTCCACCATGACCCCCCGTCTTGGGTTGCCCTACAGTCATGGCTTGGTTTCACTGAGTTAGACAAGGCCGTGGTCCTAGTGTGATTATATTGACTAGTTTTCTGTGAGTATGGTTTCAGTGTGTCTGCCCTCTGATGCCCTCTTGCAACACCTACCATCTTACTTGGGTTTCTCTTACCTTGGCATGTGGTATCTCTTCATATCTGCTCCAGCAAAGCATAGCCACTGCTCCTTACCTTGGATGAGGGGTATCTCCTCACTGCCGCCCTTCCTGACCTTCAACATGGGATGGCTCCTCTAGGCCCTCCTGCACCCGTGCAGCTACTGCTCCTAGGTTTGCTCCTCCCGGCTGCTGGCCCTGGCCTCGGGCACAGGTTGGCTCCTCAGGGCCACCACCCCTGGCCTCTGGGGTGAAGTTAGAGGGGAACAGAAATAGGTATAGGAAAGGGTCAGAAGAGCTACTTTCAGTATAATTGCATTACCTATAAGATGATTGCAGATGATACTCCCAAGTGAACTATGAAAAGGTTGATCTAGTATAGGCTCATTGGAAAAGGCAATGGCACCCCACTCCAGTTCTCTTGCCTGGAAGATCCCATGGACAGAGGAGCCGGGTAGGCTACAGTCCATGGGGTCGTGAAGAGTCGGACACTACTGAGCAACTCCACGTTCACTTTTCACTTTCATGCATTGAAGAAGGAAATGGCAACCCACTCCAGTGTTCTTGCCTGGAGAATCCCAAGGACAGTGAAGCTGGTGGGCTGCCATCTGTGGGGTTGCACAGAGTCAGACACAACTGAAGCGACTTAGCAGCAGCAGCAGCAGCAATATAGGCTCATAATCTTAAAGGTGCTTGTCTTCTCAGACCGTAAAGAATCTGCCTGCAATGCAGGAGACCTGGGTTCGATTCCTGGGTTGGAAAGATCCCTTGGAGGAGGGCATGGCAACCCACTCTGGTATTCTTGCCTGGAGAATCCCATGGACAGAGGAGCCTGGCAGGCTACAGTCCATGGGGTCACAAAGAGTTGGACACAACTGAGTGACTAAGCACAGCACAAAGAACATTCCCCTTCTTCAGTCCTGTCGGTACATCTCTCTAACAACAAATATGCATTCGATGAAAGAAAATATGGTAGCATCAAAAGTCTAAAAGCATGCAACATCAAAAATATAAGCCCTTCCTAAGTGGGAAACGTGGACCAAATAAATGGCTTAGCCTTTTTCTCGAGAGAACATGTGAAAAGTAGACTGTTTCTGTATAACTAAACATGGAAGTGCATTTAGGCTCAAAAACAAGCAGGAATTGAGGAGACTATTTCATTTAGAGAGAAGAGCTAACGTATCTCTTAGTAACAACCTCCCAGACAAACCTCAGTCAATTCATATTCAAATCACACAGATTTTAAGGGCAGGAGATCTGCTTTATGGGGGCTTGGAGAGGGAGTATATCTTTACAGGGATAATTATTGACTCAGAATGGAAGCAGATGGTTGAGAAGCTCTCTTTTTCGATGCTCATGTCCAGTAGAGATAGTTCATATTCTAATGCTTTTATCAGCCCATGCTAATATTTTATAGCATCAGGAGGAAATAGGAAAAGCTCATTATCATTTACCTTCATTACCCTTGCCATCACAGTCAGACTTCTCCACTCCGTGTCTGCAGGTAGTTGTAAGCAATCAAGCAGAGTTTTGAGTGTAAACCAAAGTGACTGGTAAAGGAGACAATAACCTTAATACCCCCTACATGAGTTATCTCATTTTCTTCTCATTCAGTCTAAGAAAGCTTGTGCCCCAGTCCCACTCAGCCTCAACAGATCCCATAGCTGTTTAGAGCATATAAACTTCACCTCTAATCTCTCCACCTCTCCATTTATCTAATTTGAAGTTTCAATAATAATGATTCTCTGGTTACTAAAATGCTGCATTATAATCCCTTTCCATTATTGTAGTATTTTGACCAACATCTACTTCTTCATGGATTTCCTTGCTATTTAATGCTAGAAACGAAGTGTTCAAAATCAGTATTGCAACACTAAAGGATCAAGAGGGCAAAGCAATAGAATAGTCTAACGAGACTGAAATACTTAGGTTTGTCATGGGAATTGATTTCATTTTCAAAGCAGATGTTTGGGCTTGTAGTATGAAGTTATTGGTGGCATGCACCTCATTGTGTAATTTAGCATCTCTTTCCACTAAATCAGTGATTTAAAATTTCTTGGATCATAGATACCTTTGGGAAACTGTGGAAAGCTGTAGACCCTCTTCTTCCACCTTTATGATTTGTACCTCAAAATGCACCTAAGTACATGGACGCTAAATGTCATGTGCAGTTCCAGATGATTCACTGACTTCATTTTAGAATGCTTACTCTATATTGGTGATTTTCAACTGGAGTGATGTTGTCCTTCCAGGAACAGTTAGTGGTGTTTGGAGATATTTTTGATTGTCACAATTTGAAAAAGCGCTACTAGAGTCTAGAGGCAAGGGATGATATCTTATCATGTATTGTGTTTTTTAAATTTTATTATTATTTTTTATTCTACATTACAATACTCTATTTGTTTTGCCATACATTGACATGAATCAGCCACAGGTGTACACGATCTCCCAATGCCAAAGCCCCCTCCCACCTCCCACCCCATATCATCTCCCTGGATCCTCCCGTGCACCAGCCCCAAGCATCCTGTATCCTGTATTGAACATAGACTGGTGCTTCATTTCTTACATGATAGTATGCATGTTTCAATGCCATTCTCCCAAATCATCCCACCCTCTGCCTCTCCCTCTCCCTCAGAGTCCAAAAGTCCGTTCTATACCTCTGTGTCTCTTTTGTTGTCTCACATAGAGGGTCATCATTACTGTCTTTCTAAATTCCATATATATGTGTCAGTATACTGTATTGGTGTTTTTCTTTCTGGCTTACTTCACTCTGTATAATCGGCTCCAGTTTCATCCATCTCATTAGAACTGAGTCAAATTTATTCTTTTTAAGGGCTGAGTAATACTCCATTGTGTATATGTACCACAGCTTTCTTATCCATTCATCTGCTGATGGACATCTAGGTTGTTTCCAAGTCCTGGCTATTATAAACAGTGTTGCAATGAACATTGGGGTATATGTGTCTCTTTCAATTCTGGTTTCCTTGGTGTGTATGCCCAGCAGTGGGATTGCTGGGTCATAAGGCAGTTTGTTCCTTTCCCCCAGAGCCAGGTACATTCCTGCTCAAATGTCCACAGTGCCAAGGTGCTCTGGATCTGCCCTGTCCAGCACAGTGGTCATGAGTCCATGTGGCTCCTGAGCTCTTGCAGTGTGGCTGGACCAAATTGAGATGTGCTGTCAGCGTCAAAGACGCACCAGAGTCCCCAAACTTCATATAAGAATGTAAACTATCACATCAATACATCTACATTTTGAAACAGTATTTTGAATATATTTTTCTACATACATTGTATTCTTAAAATTAATTTCATCTCTTTATTTTTTATTTTTTGTTATGGGGCTGCTAGAAAATTTTAAATTACATATTTGGCTTACATCTGTGGCTCACAATACATTTTAATTGGCTAGAGCTTGACTCTGTATAACATGCAATCAGTGAGAACTAAGAGTTCGATTCTAAAATAGGGGACAACAAGCTACAGACTGGGAGCCAAACCCAGCCGCCACCTGTTTTTATAAATAAATTGTTACAGGGACACAGTCAGACTTATTTTTTTACCTATTTGTTTATCTATGACTGTTTTCATGGTTCAACCAGAGTTGAGTGTTGTGACAAAGATCATATGGCCCCAAGAAAGCTTCAGATATTTATTATCTGCCTCTCTACAAAAAAGTTTGCCAATGCTGGATCAAAGGGTATTTCCACTAGATGGGTGGGACAAAAATGTTGTCATTCTGACAGTAATAATATTTTCATAGTTGAAGTAAGCAAATCTGGGACTTTTGAAGAAAAGCTGACTGAACAGATGGGAGCAGGTACCGCAGAGCACACTAATTGGCTAAGCTACCCTCATATGACTGTACTTTCCCTGCTCAAGGGAAGATGGCTCTTTACAAAGGAGAATAAAAGGTAATGTTAGTACTTCATGTTAGAAGCGGATCATTAGTAAAAAAAAAAAAATTATTGAGCACCTACTGTCTGCCAGGCACTCTTCTAAGAGCAGGAGTTACAACAGTGAACAAAAGAAGCAAAGTCCCTTCACTCATGGGGCATATAGTTCAGTTGGAGAGACAGAATATAAACAAACAAATATATACTATGCCAAGTGGTGATAAGTGCAGTGAAGAAGGTAATAGGATAAAGAGCATTGAAGTGGAAGTGATGCAGTTTTATTTAGAATGATACCATCATAGGAGTCTTCTCTAAGTAGCCAGCATTTGGGGCAGGGGAGGGGGTGGGGGTGGGGTGGGGGGGGGTGGAAGACACACAACTGTAACTTTCCCAGAAGGAAATTGTATAGTATGTGCTTAAATCTTAACTGTGACCCAGTGTTTGTACCAGTAGTAACATAGCATAAGCAGTTATTAAAGCAATTGTGCTGAAATATGTGCACAGGAATATTCCTTGGAGCAGGTTTCTCATCATAATAAAAAAAAGACAAGTATGTATTCAACTATTCAACTAAATTTATTAAGTTAAACAATGTTCATGACATAGTTTCTTTAAAGAAGCAGAAAAAGTATTATAGCATAATCCAAGTTTTGTAAAATTTGTGGTTCCAGCAAAAAAGTCTCAAAGTCTTAGCACAAATGTTAAGATAACTAACTGGCAGAATTTTAGGTGTTTCTTACATGCTTCTTTACACTTCTCTGTAAGACAAAAACAAAATAAAAAGTCAATGAACAAATTTATTTAAAAACAGAAGGGAAATTCTATTCCTCCAAAAATGCCAATGGAAAAAAATGCCATTAAAGGTCTCCCACAGTGTGGCTATCTTCCACTGAAGCATCAGAAGTGAGTTGACAAGGTGTGAGATAATTAGTAGAAGGACAAAGTGAATAGCTTTTCTAAACAAATCCTGTAGATTCTGGGACCCCAATCTCACATAATCTACCAGAGAATTAAGGTAAACCCAATTAACTCCTTAACCTGTGGCCATGTTGAAATGCTTAGAGATGTCAGTAGAAGGAAGCTCCAGAGAAAACAAAGATTACCTACAAGTAGCAGGTGGCAATTCTAGACTCTATACCACCCAGAAAAACTCAGATTTCTCAGTGTTTCTCAAAGTGTGGTCCTGGGATCACTACACAGGCATCATTTGATAATGGTAGTAGTAGTTGGGGATAGCAGGGGAGATGCTCATTTAACATTTGGAGTCTTGGGTCCTACTTCACAACCATACCTGGGTGCGTTCACTGTTTTCATTCATAAGAGATTCCCTGATGGATTCTTATACAAAGCAAAGTTTGAGAGAAAGTGCTTGTAGGAGAGGAAAATGATGACTTTCAGTTTTGTTTTCTCTTTAGCTTAGAAGTGCTTATACTATAGGAGAAGCCGTTGGGGGAAAGAAAGGCAATTGGGACTTACCTAGTCATCATGTAATTATTGAAAAAGGGACTCCTGCTTATGTTGGCTCTGTAAGGAGGACCCTGGCTAATATTGGCCAATCATAGCCATGGCCTGTTTTTGAACAATCCTGGTACTCTTCGTCTGAGAACTGAAACCAGCCTAATCTCCTGTCCCTGGCTAAACAGTACTGGGGTTGGGCATATTGTCCCATGCTTGTATTAATACTGAGAACAGGTAAGAGTAAGCCCTACCTATTCCTGGAAGGAAATCCTCCCTCATATAAGATAGGAATGCCTACCAATTAAAGTATCTTATTTATAAAGACTTAGTGCTTACAAAAGAGATCCAGAAAAACATCAATTTCTGCTTTATTCACTACACCAAAGCCTTTGACTGTGTGGATCACAATAAACTGTAGAAAATTCTGAAAGAGATGAGAATACCAGACCACCTGACCTGCCTCTTGAAAAACCTGTATGCAGGTCAGGAAGCAAGAGTTAGAACTGGACATGGAACAACAGACTGGTTCTAAAAAGGAAAAGGAGTATGTCAAGGCTGCTTATTGTCACCCTGCTTATTTAATTTATATGCAGAGTACATCCTGAGAAACGCTGGGCTGGAAGAAGCACAAGCTGGAATCAAGATTGCCAGGAGAAATATGAATAACCTCAGATATGCAGATGATACCACCCTTATGGCAGAAAGTGAAGAGAAACTAAAACGCCTCTTGATGAAAGAGGAGAGTGAAAAAGTTGGCTTACAGCTCAACATTCAGAAAACGAAGATCATGGCATCCGGTCCCATCACTTCATGGGAAATAGGTGGAGAAACAATGGAAACAGTGTCAGACTTCATTTTGGGGGCTCCAAAATCACTGCAGATGGTCACTGCAGCCATGAAATCAAAAGACGCTTACTCCTTGGAAGAAAAGTTATGACCAACCTAGATAGCATATTCAAAAGCAGTGACATTACTTTGCCAACAAAGGTCTGTCTAGTCAAGGCTATGGTTTTTCCAGTAGTCATGTATGGATGTGAGATTTAGACTGTGAAGAAAGCAGAGTGCCGGAGAATTGATGCTTTTGAACTGTGGTGTTGGAGAAGACTCTTGAGAGTCCCTTGGACTGCAAGGAGATCCAACCAGTCCATCCTAAAGGAGACCAGTCCTGGGTGTTCATTGGAAGGACTGATGCTGAAGCTGAAACTCCAGTACTTTGGCCACCTCATGATAAGAGTTGACTCATTGGAAAAACCCTGATGCTGGGAGGAACTGGGGAAAACAGAGGATGAGATGGCTGGATAGCTTCACTGACTCAATGGACATGAGTTTGGGTAAACTCAAGGAGTTGGTGATGGACAGGGAGGCCTGGCGTGCTGTGATTCATGGGGTCGCAAAGAGTCAGACACAACTAAGCGACTGAACTAAACTGGAGTGCTTGTTCACTAAGGTTAAATTTCAGGTCTTTTCCTCTTTGTGTCTACCATTGACAGCTAATATGTCACAAAATATGCCCAATTCCAAGCATTCACCATCCTGTAAGACAAACCTTAGAAGCATCCATACTGGGCCCTAAAATCTCAGAAACACCTTCCCTAACTTCCCCATTTTGAACACTAGTCCATTCTGCCATGGTGGTGTCTGCCTTAGGGCTGGAGGACTAAGATGTATTGCGTTGCCTAATCAACAGTCTATTCTGAAAATCTATAGGATGTTTACTTTCACGATGCCACTATTTCGGTGGCTGGAGGTTGGCGCACTTCAGCTTCCCCGGGGCATCTGTGATGCGTGACTCACGTACATTCTGTTTCTAGGCTTCACTATTCCCCTTTCAAGAATGTTTCTTATTCCCACTAAGGCTCTTGGCAAAGATCCCCATACAAAGTTGCACTTATCAAAGAGATACCCAGATGAAAAGTATAAAAGGAAAAAAAAAAAAACCAGCTCTGTAAAAGTTTGTGTAAGATTCTCTCCTAATTTAAATTCTATAGATGCTTGTAAGCAGTGGCAGCTGAATTCCACCTTTTATTAACTTCCTTGGTGCAGCAGCTGTCTCACTGATACAGGATTTAGAGTGTAAGCTCTAAGCTCAACACAGAACCAAGGAGAACACACAGGAAAAAGCCTGAAGCAAAAATAAACAGAATAAGAACTTGAGCATACCTGGAAAACAGAATCAAACATATCTGAATGGGTATTTGATTCTTCCCTTTGTGGCCCGTGAGACCTTTAGCATCTCAATGTTCCTAACTTTAGTGAAGTGAAATGAAGTGAAAGTCGCTCATCATGTCCGACTCTTTGCGACCCCATATACTATCCATGGAATTCTCCAGGCTAGAATACTACAGTGAGTAACCTTTCCCTTCTCCAGGGGATCTTCCCAACCCAGGGATCAAACCCATGTCTCCTGCATTGCAGGCGGATTCTTTACCAGCTGAGCCACAAGGGAAGCCTTCCTAGCCATAAGTTGCCCTAACTAAAATGGAAATTTAAATTGTGCAGTGGTTCAGATTAAGTGCTAAAGCTAAAACACGAGTTTTCTAAATGGAAACTAATTTTTTCTTTTTTTTCACTTTGTGCTAATTGTATCTGAAAGCTCTCAGATGAAAGTTGAAATAAGATTTAAATGTAGATTTATTTTTGAATCCTGGTTCTTTCTCTTAGTAACCTTGTGTCCTTGGGTAATTAATCCCTTTAGGTCTTAGTTCTCTTATCCACAAATCTTAAAATATTATATTCCCATGGATAATAAATACTGTATTTTACTTAACACATCATTCCATTTGATCAGCTCACACTTTGGTCAAGGTATGTAACCTTCTTTGCCTAATTTAGAGCATTACATATGCCAGATATCCTCCAGAAGCAGAGAACTTCCCATCCCAGTGGAACTCACCATTGTAGTAAGCCAAGATTTCCCTCGTTTTTGCTTCCAGGAGATCTCTGCTACATATCAGTTTGAACTCTAACCTAAGAAACTCTAACAAAAAACTCATGTAGTTCTAAACATTTAAGTCCCAGCTACATTATCGGGTTTCTCTTCCTTTGTCTTCCTGTGTGTTTTGTTTTGTTTTGTTTTGTTTTCCCCATTCTGTGCTTCTGCAATCATGTTTTAACCAGAGATGTTTTGTTCCAAGATATACCCACCAAGCAGTCAAAGAATGTTAGGACCCATGAGTGACCTGATGCCTGCTGTGAACCTCTTTAAGGGCTGAAAATTATAAAATTGGAGTTGTGTTAAGAAGCAGGTATTTCCACAGTCTATTCAGATATTTGGTCCCATTGTTCATGGCAAATAGATGGGGAAATAGTAGGAAAAGTGGCTGACTTTATTTTGGGGCGTTCCAAAATCACTGCAGATGGTGACTGCAGCCATGAAATTTCAAGACACTTACTCCTTGGAAGGAAAATTAGGACCAACCTAGACAGCATATTAAAAAGCAGAGACATCACTTTGCCAACAAAGGTCCATCTAGTCAAGGCTATGGTTTTTCCAGTGATCATGTATAGATGTGAGAGTTGGACTATTAAGAAAGCTGAGCACCAAAGAATTGATGTTTTTGAACTGTGGTATTGGAGAATACTCTTGAGAGTCCCTTGAACTGCAAGGAGATCCAACCAGTCCATCCTAAAGGAGACCAGTCCTGGGTGTTCATTGGAGGGACTGATGTTGAAGCTGAAACGCCAATACTTTGGCCACCTGATGAGAAGAGCTGACTCATTGGAAAAGACCCTGTTGCTGGAAGGATTGGGGGCAGGAGGAGAAGGGGACGACAGAGGATGAGATGGTTGGATGTCATCACCAACTCAATGGACATGAGTTCGGGTAAACTCCAGTTGATTATGGACAGGGAGGCCTGATGTGCTGCAGTTCATGGGTCACAAAGAGTTGGACTTGACTGAGCGACTGAACTGAACTGAATTCAGATATTCAGAGGCTTTCACTGGTAAGTTTGCATAATTTAATTTCTCTAGGAGCAAGTAAGAAAAATACCAAGAAAAATACCAAGAGTCTGCCTTTGGGGAGATGCCATTTCATGAGCAATCAAGCAGTAATAAATGGTAATTCTGGATTTTGAGGGGAAAATATGAAGCTATAAAGCCATTCATTTCATGAGACTGCCATGGGATATTCTTCCTTTTCAATAATCTTCCCATAGAGTTGATAAATGTTTATTTAGTGACAACAGCATCTCGAGTACTATAACATTGAAAAGGAATTCCCACACTCACTGAGACCTGCAGGATGACCTGCATTATGGGAATGATTTTATGCAGAAATAAGCTAGAAAGTAGGGGTCAGAAGCTCAGTAGACAGCCCAGGAATCTGAGGGTGGAAATAATATTGTGTGTTAGAGAAAATAGTTGGAGGAAGGAACCGAAGGGAAACTGGACTCGGAATATACACTCAGGCAGATGGAGCACCAGGATGTGCGCATGCGTGCTCAGTCACTCAGTCGTGTCCGACTCTCTGAGACACCATGGACTGTAGCCGACCAGGTTCCTCTGACCATGAGATTCTCTAGGCAAGAATACTGGAATGGGTAGCCATTCACTCCTCCGAGGGATCTTCCAAACCCAGGGATTGAACCTATGCCTCCTGCATCTCCTGCATTGCAGGCAGATTCTTTACCACTGAGCCTCCTGGAAAGCCCTGGAGCACAAGGATAAAGTGGTCCTATTACAAACTGTATAATCATAAGGGATTTGATTTAGGTCATACCTGAATGGTCTAGCAGTTTTCCCTACTTTCTTCAGTTTGAGTCTAAATTTGGTGATAAGGGTTCATGATCTGAGCCACAGTGAGCTCCTGGTCTTATTTTTGTTGACTGTATAGAGCTTCTCCATCTTTGGCTGCAAAGAATATAATCAATCTGATTTCAGTGTTGACCATCTGGTGATGTCCATGTATAGAGTCTTCTCTTGTGTTGTTGGAAGATGGTGTTTCCTATGACCAGTGCATTTTCTTGGCAAAACTCTATTAGTCTTTGCCCTGCTTCATTCCACATTCCAAGGCCAAATTTGCCTGTTACTCCAGGTGTTTCTTGACTTCCTACTTTTGCATTCTAGTCCTCTATAATGAAAAAGACACCTTTTGGGTGTTAGTTTTAAAAGGTCTTGTAGGTCTTCATAAAACCCTTCAACTTCAGCTTCTTCAGTGTTACTGGTTGGGGCATAGAATTGGATTACCGTGGTATTGAATGGTTTGCCTTAGAGACGAAGAGAGATCATTCTGTCATTTTTGAAATTGCATCCATGTACTGCATTTTGGACTCTTTTGTTGACCATGATGGCTACCCCATTTCTTCTGAGGGATTCCTGCCCGCAGTAGTAGATATAATGGTCATCTGAGTTAAATTCACCCATTCCAGTCCATTTTAGTTCGCTGATTCCTAGAATGTCGACGTTCACTCTTGCCATCTCTTGTTTGACCACTTCCAATTTGCCTTGATTCATGAACCTGGCATTCCAGGTTCCTATGCAATATTGCTCTTTACAGAATCAGACCTTGATTCTATCCCCAGTCACATGTACAGCTGGGTATCATTTTTGCTTTGGCTCCATCCCTTCATTCTTTCTGGAGTTATGTCTCCACTGATCTCCAGTAGCATATTGGGCACCAACTGACCTGGGGACTTCCTCTTTCAGTATCCTATCATTTTGCCTTTTCCTACTGTTCATGGGGTTCTCAAGGCAAGAATACTGAAGTTGTTTGCCATTCCCTTCTCCTGTGACCATATTCTGTCAGACCTCTCCACCATGACCCACCCGTCTTGGGTTACCCCACAGGCATGGCTTAGTTTCATTGAGCTAGACAAGGCTGTGGTCCTAGTGTGATTAGATTGACTAGTTTTCTGTGAGTATGGTTTCAGTGTGTCTGCCCTCTGATGCCCTCTTGCAACACCTACCATCTTATTTGGGTTTCTCTAAACACAAGGTATGACCTAAATCGAATCCCTTATGATTATACAGTGGAAATGAGAAATAGATTTAAGGGCCTAGATCTGATAGATAGAGTGCCTGATGAACTATAGAATGAGATTCGTGACATTATACAAAAGACAGGGATCAGGACCATCCCCATGGAAAAGAAATGCAAAAAGCAAAATGGATGCCTGGGGAGGCCTTACAAATAGCTGTGAAAAGAAGAAAAGCAAAAAGCAAAGGGAAAAAGGAAAGACATACGCATCTGAATGCAGAGTTCCAAAGAATAGCAAGAAGCTATAAGAAAGCCTTCTTCAGTGATCAATGCAAAGAAATAGAGGAAAAGAACAGAATGGGAAAGACTAGAGATCTCTTCAAGAAAATTAAAGATACCAAGGGAACATTACATGCAAAGATGGGCTCAATAAAAGACAGAAATGGCATGGACCTAAAGAAGCAGAAGATACTAAAAAGAGGTGGCAAGAATACATGGAAGAACTATACAAAAAGATCTTCACGACCCGGATAATCACGATGGTGTGATCACTCATCTAGAGCCAGACATCCTGGAATGTGAAGTAAAGTGGGCCTTAGAAAGCATCACTATGAACAAAGCTAGTGGAGATGATGGAATTCTAGTTGAGCTCTTTCAAATCCTGAAAGATGATGCTGTGAAAGTGCTACACTCAATATGGCAACAAATTTGGAAAACAGCAGTGGCCACAGGACTGGAAAAGATCAGTTTTCATTCCAATCCCAAAGAAAGGCAATGCCAAAAATGCTCAAACTACCGCACAATTGCACTCATCTCACACGCTAGTAAAGTAATGCTCAAAATTCTCCAAGCCAGGCTTCAGCAATACGTGAACCGTGAAGTTCCTGATGTTCAAGCTGGTTTTAGAATAGGCAGAGGAACCAGAGATCAAATTGCCAACATCCGCTGGGTCATCAAAAAAGCAAGAGAGTTCCAGAAAAACATCTACTTCTGCTTTATTGACTGTGCCAAAGCCTTTGACTGTGTGGATCACAATAAACTGTGGAAAATTCTGAGAGAGATGGGACTACCAGACCACTGGACCTACCTCTTGAGAAATCTGTATGCAGGTCAGGAAGCAACAGTTAGAACTGAACATGGAACAACAGACTGGTTCCAAATAGGAAAAGGAGTACATCAAGGCTGTATATTGTCACCCTGCTTATTTACCTTATATGCAGAGTACATCGTGAGAAATGCTGGACTGAAAGAAACACAAGCTGGAATCAAGATTGCCGGGAGAAATGTCAATAACCTCAGATATGCAGATGATACCACCCTTATGGCAGTAAGTGAAGAGGAACTAAAGAGCCTCTTGATGAAAGTGAAAGAGGAGAGTGAAAAAGTTGGCTTAAACCTCAGCATTCAGAAAACGAAGATCGTGGCATCCGGTCCCATCACTTCATGGGAAATAGATGGGGAAACAGTGGAAACAGTGTCAGACTTTATTTTGAGGGGCTCCAAAATTACTGCAGATGGTGACTGCAGCCATGAAATTAAAAGACACTTACTCCTTGGGAGAAAAGTTATGACCAACCTAGATAGCATATTCAAAAGCAGAGACATTACTTTGCCGACTAAGGTCCATCTAGTCAAGGCTATTGTTTTTCCAGTAGTCATGTATGGATGTGAGAGTTGGACTGTGAAGAAGGCAGAGCACTGAAGAATTGATGCTTTTGAACTGGGGTGTTGGAGAAGACTCTTGAGAGTCCCTTGGACTGCAAGGAGATCCAACCAGTCCATTCTGAAGGAGATCAGCCCTGGGATTTCTTTGGAAGGAATGATGCTGAAGCTGAAGCTCCAGTACTTTGGCCACCTCATGCGAAGAGTTGACTCATTGGAAAAGACTGATGCTGGTAGGGGTTGAGGACAGTAGGAGAAGGGACGACAGAGGATGAGATGGCTGGATGGGATCACTGACTCAATGGACGTGAGTCTGAGTGAACTCCTGGAGTTGGTGATGGACAGGGAGGCCTGGCATGCTGTGATTCATGGGGTTGCTAAGAGTCGGAGACGATTGAGCGAGTGAACTGAACTGATGACAAACTGTGAAATGGACTTAGATGCATAGTCCAGTAGTAGTGTGAGGTTTCACCCGTTTAGACCCAAGATCTGAATTCACCTCAGATGCCAAGGCCTTACTTTTAACCACTATACTAATGTCTCTTTCAAAGTTTCTTGTACATGCTGAACTCAAATGAGGCTTCTCCTACTCACAGGTAGGATTCATTTGTCCTCAAAGTCTTTCCTGGGTGCCCCTTCCTATCTTAGCTACCCTCTTTCCTTCTCTCATTTCATCCACTTCCTTCTCTTAAGGATAATTCCAGTCCCTTTGTACAATAATTGCTGCCTTTTCTTTCTCCCATCCTTGGACTATAGTTTCCTTAAAGCCAAATGTTATCTATTTTCTGTAATCTCACCAGTGCCTGGTTTACTGTTCATACTCTACATGGTCTGTTGAATGTGGGGATAAATGGAAGAATGGATGTCAATGAACCCACGGGGGATGGACCTGTAAAAGGTGAGAGTTATGCATTAAGGCTCTGCAGAATTGTTTACCTGAGAGGGGTCTAGGATAATCAAAGTAAAAGTAAATAGACAAGCTGGCTATTGTTCATCAATTTAGATATTGGTCTGTTAACTGATCTAACTGGAATTCAGAATCTAAAATACAATGGCAGATTTAGTTTCAGTTTTCTGTGTCTCCACTAAAGTGAGAAGCAGCAGGGGCATGGTAGTCACTGCTCCATCCTCTGCTGTGTCAAGAACCCAGGGGCCCTGTTCCCCCATCACCCCACCTCCACTATGGTCTGCATGCATGGCGCCTTGAGCACTTATATCTCCATCCTGAAAAAATTGCTACTAGTCCAACCTGTTCCTTTTGAATCAGCCACAGATATTCCTCTGCTTTTCATTTCTTTACACCATGCTAATGGAGAATAAAATATATTCTGAAGCCCGGTTCACTGTATAACCTTACTTGCATTAAAAAGAAGACCATTTATACTTGTATGGAAAAAATATAGAAGAGATGCCCCAATTGATAATAGTGGGTATTTGTGAAGTGGAGGGATGCTGGAGAATCTTGGAGCTTTTTCTCTATTGTTTAGGGTTTTTCCTATAACTAAACCATATACCTCGTGAAATGAAAGCAATTTAAAAGTTAGAATAGCAATTCTGAACTCACAGCATTAATTGTGACCACTATGGCTGTACTACTTATTATATACCTCCAATCAACACCCCTACCTCCCACCCGACCCCACCCCCATTCACCGGGAGTCCTTGAAGTCAGATCATGACTTTAGGGGTCAGATCCTTACTCTTGAGCCCAGGGCTCTGCAGAGAAAGGACTAGACTGCAGAGAATGGACTAAACTGAGAAAATGAACTCTCAGTTTCTGTTTTTAATTCGAACACCTGTGCTTTGAAGTGAACATGATGAATTTTTTATTCCTCATCTAAAATTTGGAGAAAAGTCTGAAGGCTATTTGTGCACTCTGGGATTGTCAGTTGTTGAAATAATGTTAGCCTGAGGTCAAAAAGAATAGCAATAGATGCTGAGTCAGTTATGCAAATACGCTCATTGATTCTGACTAGCATTGAATGGTAAACGGTCTTCGTCTATCTTCCACATTCTTTTAAAATCATTTTTTCCATTGCAAAGCAGTACTGTCCTTATGGTGCCTTTCAAAGGAAGCCTTTGTCTGCATTTGCAGTCTGACTGAGAGTCCAGGGAGGGACACAGAGGCCAGCGTTCAGTTTATTCCATCTCTTCTGAAACAGGCAAATTGTGCATAACCACAGCTAGCCTGACAGGGTCTCACTGAGAGTGCATTTCATTAGGGTTGTCATTTTTCATCAGCTTCCAGCAGACCTGGTGAAAAGCTGACCTCATACCTCGAGAAGGGTCAACTTTAATAATAAACAACAAAGACGGACCAAGGAAGAGCATCACTGGGCCGGACCTGGATTTATTCCCCAAGAGCTAGAGCTATAAGCATTTCTTCCAAATGAAATCGAGAGAGATTCCTTAAACAATATGGGAAAGGAGCCAGGCAAGCAGAGTAACCAAGGGTTAACAGCACAAGCTTTGCTGTTAGGTAACATGTGAGTCAATGACTCTCAGCCTCACTTTGCCCATCTCTAAAATGGGGAAAATATTAATCTCTAATCCCTGATTCCCAGAAGGAAAAAGAGACAGTTTGTATGTTTCCCTATACATAGCACAGTGCCCGATATGTTATTGGTACTTAACAAATGGTCTCCTCATCATGAACAGTTGGAGCACAGCAATGTGGGATAATTAGAAAAATCTAATGCCGCAGTTGGAGCCAGACTCTGAATCCAATCTCCATTCTACAGCTAGTTATGCCATCAGAGGCAGCTGTATAATTTCTGGTGAGATAAACAGTTGGACTGGATTTAGGGTTGCAAGCTGGCAGCCTACAGAAGTGCTTCATTAGGCTCCTTAACAATGTTCAAAAAAATCAGAGAAATTTAGAGTCTCTAAAGAACCTAGATATCTGGTTTCTAATGAAAACCAGGGCAGCATTTCCATATCGCCATAACTGAGCAGCAGAAGGTTTTGAGACAGGTCTTTAGTCCAATGTCCTGTTCACCACAGTCCCCACCAGGCCCTATTGTCTTACACTGAGACCACCTAATTAATTTGCATTAAGTTCCTGGTCCCTGAAACCATTTAGGTTTGCAAAACAAGGATTAGATCAGTGGTTCTTAATTTTAGCATCACCTGGGCAGTGTTTAAAAATAATAGTGATGCCTCCTCCAATACTAATTAAGTCAGAATATCTGTCCATAGCACCTGGACACCTATATATATATGTATGTGTGTGTGTGTGTGTGTGTATACACACACATATATATATACACGCACATATATATATACACACAGAGTTTTTCAAAACCCCTCAGGTGTTTGAAATCTACAACTAGAGATAAGACCTGCTGAATAAAGTATTCCCTAAAGTTCTCTCAGTGTGATGGTTCCCTGATTCTGAATTCATTAACTTCTGTACCACTCTAGCTTCCCTGGTGGCTCAGCTGGTAAAGAATCTGCCAGCCATGGGGGAGACCTGGATTCTATCCCTGGGTTGGGAAGATCCCCTGGAGAAGAGACTAGCTGCCCACTCCAGTATTCTGGCCTGGATAATTCCATGAACTTATATAGGCCATGGGATTGCAAAGAGTTGGACAGGACCGGGCAACTTTCACTTTCTTTCACAGCCTGAATGTGTAAACAGCTACTGTATGAAAATTGCATGTTCTAACTACAATAGCTACACATTAAAACATGATGAAATAGAGCAAATGAAAGCCTAAACGATTCCTTTCTGTTCCTTCTCTTTAATAGCCTGGGAAGACTTGGGGATAACTTTTGCTTACTCCAAAAAGAATCATTGTAAAAGAAAAAATACACATAGCCTTTGTCACTTATATTTTCTTTTTGCATCTTATTAGTTTCTAGTTCCTCCATCAGGTTTTGAAACCTCTTCTAGATTTATGTTTGGATGTCTCATTGTAATTACTCTAGTAAGGAAGAAAAGGTGTACTATTACTCACACACCCCTCCTATCATATTAATACCAAAGTAATGTGAAAAATAAGCATTAATTTCTTTAGACAGGGAGTTTCTAAGTTTTAAAATATTTTCTTTAGCCTGCATTTTTCATTTCAGCTCCACTGATTTTATAAGAATCTTTTTGATAAACTTCATCTATATACTTTTGGTCACTTTATCTTAATGCTCTTTAATTTTAGAAGATTAAAGTGTATTTGATTTTATCATTTTAATTCTCCTATTGCCAACTTTAATATTTCTTTAGTATTTCTATTAATTGCGCTGTCTAGAGCATTTGGAGGGAGACTTTTCCCACCCAGGGGTCATTTGGCAGTAACTAGAGATGACTGAAGTGAGTTAGCAGCAGCAGCAGAGACACTTCTCTCGGCTGCCGCCCCCGACCTTGGGCCTGGAGTAGCTCCTTTTGGCAGCGCCTGTGCGCCGTCGCAGTAAAGTAATGCTTAAAATTCTCCAGGCCAGGCTTCAGCAACTTCCAGATGTCCAAGCTGGTTTTAGAAAAGGCAGAGGAACCAGAGATCAAATTGCCAACATCCGCTGGATCATCAAAAAAACAAGAAAGTTCCAGAAAAACATCTATTTCTGCTTTATTGACTATATGAAAGACTTTGACTGTGTGGATCACAATAAACAGTGGAAAATTCTGAAAGAGATGGCAATACCAGACCACCTGACCTGCCTCTTGAAAAATGTGTATGCAGGTCAGGAAGCAACAGTTAGAACTGGACATGGAACAACAGTTCAGTTCAGTCACTCAGTCATGTCCGACTCTTTGTGACCCCATGAATTGCAGCACGCCAGGCCTCCCTGTCCATCACCAACTCCGGGAGTTCACTCAGACTCACGTCCATCGAGTCAGTGATGCCATCTAGCCATCTCATCCTCTGTCATCCCCTTCTCCTCCTGACCCTGGTTCCAAATAGGAAAAGGAGTACGTCAAGGCTGTATGTTGTCACCCTGCTTATTTAACTTATATGCAGAGTACATCATGGGAAATGCTGGGCTGGAGGAAGCCCAAGCTGGAATCAAGATTGCCGGGAGAAATATCAATAACCTCAGATATGCAGATGACCCCACCCTTATGGCAGCAAGTGAAGAACTAAATAGCCTCTTGATGAAAGTGAAAGAGGAAAGTGAAAAGTTGGCTTAAAACTCAACATTCAGAAAACAAAGATCATGGCATCTGGTCCCATCACTTCATGCAAATACATGGGGAAACAATGGCTGACATTATTTTTGGGGGTTCCAAAATTACTGCATATGGTGACTACATCCATGAAATTAAAAGATACTTACTCCTTGGAAGGAAAGTTATGACCAACCTAGATAGCATATTGAAAAGCAGAGATATTACTTTGTCAACAAAGGTCCGTCTAGTCAAGGCTATGGTTTTTCCAATAGTCATGTATGGGTATGAGAGTTGGACTATAAAGAAAGCTGAGCACTGAAGAATTGCTGCTTTTGAAGTGTGGTGTTGGAGAAGACTCTTGAGAGTCCCTTTGACTGCAAGAAGATCCAACCAGTCCATCCTAAAGGAGACCAGTCCTGGGTGTTCATTGGAGGGACTGATGTTGAAGCTGAAACTCCAATACTTTGGCCACCTGATGAGAAGAGCTGACTCATCTGAAAATACCCTGATGCCGGGAGGGATTGAGGGCAGGAGGAGAAGAGGACGACAGAGGATGGGTTGGATTGGATGGCATCACCGACTCAATGGACATGGGTTTGGGTGGACTCCAGGAGTTGGTGATGGACAGGAAGGCCTGGCGTGCTGCGGTTCACAGGGTCGCAGAGTCGGACACGACTGAGTAACTGAACTGACCTGAAGTGAAGAGACATTTCCAGGTGTCAGGCGGGGGAGTGATGTAGCCACCGGTGCTAGTGGCTAGAGACCCTTACGTCCCAGTGCACAAGACAGTATTCACCACTGAGTTACCTGCTGGCCCAAAATGACAATTGTGCAGAGGCTGAGAAACCTTATATAAAGTTTTATTCTAAGAAAAAAATGTGCTCCACATGCATAAATTGTGGGATTTCAATCCCTGACCATGGAAAAATCATTAAGATGGTGTTTCAGTTTAAAAATGTGATTTTCCTTCTTCCAAGTACTTTGTACTCTGAAATGAACAGTTATATGCAAATACTGGCCAATTAGTCTGTGGTTCAGTTAAGAACAGAAAGCAGACAAGGTGTGGCAAGGACTCAAGGAAGGAGACAGGGAAAAAAATGTATTTTTATTATTTTTAGGCCAGTTCTTCTATTTGCATCTTCATAAACAGAGGAAATTCTCCTGGGAAAGTCAGCCCCTTCTGGGGGAATAAGAACTTGCCAATATTAATCAATGGTCATCATTAACAAGTGGTCTGGGAATCTACATCTCCTGTTAAAAGTGCATTGTCAGCAAAGGGTGGTCAGTTATAAATAGCCAAAGTCTGGCTCAAAGACACACTGTCTATTTCCAAGAGTCGAACCCTCTGGTTTTGAGGATGGTTCTTGGTTGGTATGCATGTTCTCAGAGTTCTCAGTGACCACAGTTATGCAAGATTCATGGCAGTTTAAAAAAGAAAAAGCCACCTTTGAAATAAGACTTGGAATGAGATGAAACACACCCAATAACATTCTTTCGTTGGTTAGAATTTTATTTTGCTAAGGATTCTTTCCTCCTAGCTCCACCTGGCCATTCTACAAAGTTCAACTGACCCACCATGAGAAGAAACTATGAATCAGAGGGTGCATGTTCTAGCTAAAAACTAAAAGAAAAAAAAAAGTAAGACACACTATGGCGACCAAACTGAAGAAAATATACTTTGGGACTGTGGGGTTGACTCTGGTTCATGGGTCAGCAGCTTGAAACTGATGGAAAAATTATCTAGAGGCTCTTTAAGCTCAAAAATTCTATGGTTGGAATTTTTAGTAAGAAAACTGTCCACTGCTATGACATGCTTTTAAAAGCAGCCATTTCCCTGATTGTGTTGTTTTCCTGTTCGAGAATCCACCATGGCTCTCCATTATTCTTCAAACTCAGTCCAAGCTTCAAAAAGTGCAAAACTCTGAAATTTGAGTCAAGCATCCATTTTCATCCTGACTTCCCAGCATCCTCTGATATTAGCGCTAGCTTTTAGCCCCCAACATTCCTTGCTATTGCCAAGATAGGCTCCTTCCAAGGGCTTCATCTTTGCCCAGTCTCTGCCTCCAAGCAGACTGCTCTCTCCTACCACTTCTTGTCCCAAGCCAGACATCCTCCACACTCAAAGGCCTTCTCTTTTAGACCTTCCTGATTACCCTGGGAAAAGATATCCATCCATAAAACAGTCTCTGCCACAATCTACCTGATATGAATTCAGACCTGGAAGTCAGCTATGCTGTTTATCCGTGCTTCACACTTGGCCCTATCTTCAATTTGTTAAACCTCAGCTTCCTCGCCTCTCCTGAGTCCTCTTGTCCGTAGTCCACATAACTAGTTCACAAACTAGTTTCTGCAAGTGATCCACTACATTTTCCATTCATACTTTTTGTTGAACACCTATTTTACTTGAACCTGAGTGTGTGTGTGTGTGTACACATACACTCCCTTCAAAGTTCTTCCCTTTGCTAAAGTCATCCTCCCCCTCCCCTCTTCCTTTTTCACCCAGTCACTCAGCCCTTCAGTCCTTTATTTCCAACTTCTTCTTTCTTGCTCTTTTCAGACATTTTAAATGCCTGAGACTCAATTATACAGAGAAGCTTACTCTGTAATTCCTGTCCTCATCCACAAAATTCTGAACTTATCTTCCGTTTCTGTGAAATTAAGGGACTCTTCTGCATCTTAGGAAGTAATGGTGAAATTAACATTTTTGTACCAGAGGTAATACCAGTCCCCACTTTGTGGTGTTACCATAAAGAGAAGTGACATCTAACCTCTAGTTAAGTACTGAAGTCAGATGTTTGTCATCATAGCCATTGTGGCTCGTCTGTCTCCCTTATGAGATCATCGAGACATTCAGAGGACTCCTCATTTATCCATCTTTCAATAAATAGTGTGCCATTCTGTTCTCCACCTGGGCTCCACAGTACAGTCACTGAGAGAATTTGGGGAAAAAAAAAAAAAGGTCAGGTGCCTAAGCCTGGAGTAGATCAGAAAGTTTGCAGCAAGGCCCGGGGTCATCGTTTTCCAGGTGAGTTTAATGTGCTCCCTGGTGTGTAGCCCCACAGAGAGTAATGCCTCACAGGTGGCAACAATCTCTGCTAATGAGGATCATGCTGTCCTCATAAAGCAGGCTTTGGGCTAAGCACTTTCCTAATAACACAGATCTCCAGGTGATGCCGTTGCACCACCAAGGTGGAGAACCTGTGCCAGTGGCAACTTTAGTTCGGCTGTAGATTGGCTGTTGCAGCATTTTACAGATGAGCAAACAGGTTAAGGGAGGTTGAGTGTGCTCGAGTCCTTCTGTGAGCAAGTCCCGTGGCGAGGCGGCCAGTCCAGCCTGAGCAGTCTGAGCCTGGAGCCCTGCTGTCCTCTCCTGCCTTCTTTAGGAGGAAGCTATTCAGTGTCACTGAACTGCGTTCTGTCCCCCCTTCACCCCACAGGGCTCGGTTCGAGGTAAGGGAAGTGTCCCTGGGATGCTCCGTTTTCTTTCACAATCATGCCGCTTTGTGTTGCTTTTGGTAGCTCTGTGTATATGCTTATAGCATTTTTACCCTCTCTGTGATGCTTTTAGCTCAAAAACTTAAAGCCCCAATATATTATTTTGTATTATGAAAAAATCCTGAGACCTTAATATAATTAAAAGAGGACATGATTTCAAATGTACATTTGCAAATAACAATATTCTCCCATCCTAGGATATTTGATAATGATGGCTTTCTTTTATTATTTTTTTTTTGATAATTTTACATGAAGCAAGGTGGAATAGTATGTCTCTGCTCTAAAGGATTTGCAGTTTGGATTTTCACTCTGTGTGTGAATAAAACTTTAGTTACTTAAGGGATTTAGTTTAATCTCATAAATGATTTTAGCATAAGACCAAACAGAAAACCTAAGCCAACATTTCCTTTATTTTCAAGTCTTGATAGAAAAAAATCAAATTCCTTTGCTAGAAAAAGGAAACATTGCCAATACCTGAGTTCTATTTTTATCAAAAATATTCTCTGAAGACATGTAGGTGGTCTGAGCTGTTTTCACTACTCCCCTCTTCTCTTCTGTAGGCACTGACCTCAAAATATTGCCCATTCAGTAGGAACCCTCATTTCCAAGCTTTCAGATCCCTGGTTCTCAAACTTTAGCATGCATCAAAACAATCTGGCTCCCCTGGTAGAACATCGATTTTTCAACCCGTCCTGTCAAGTTTCTGATAATTTTGAGGGAGAGGGGAATCTAGGCATTTGCATTTCTAAAAAGATCCCAGGTAGCACTGCTGATCCAGGAATAATACTTTGGAAACTACTGATTTGCAGTGAACATCCTGTGAAGAGCTGAACGTGTGTATATTTTTGAAGGTTCAAAATTTGGGAGCATGGTAGTAAAGCACAAGTATCTTTTCATGTATTACCTAAAGGAGTGTTTTTCTGACTAACATCAGCTAACAATAATGTATTAGCAAGAAAGCTACAAGAATATATTGAGGCTTCCCAGATTCTGAGCAAGCACCCCTGCCTCAAAAGGCATTTAATTAGTATTAAGAGATGCAGCTCATTTTCCTGAGCATTGTAGCACCCCTTGGTTACCTGCAGATGGCAGAATATTCTAGCATAAATGCCTGCTTATATTTATCTTGTAAAGTGATTGATAACTTTCAAAAAGTTTTCTGAAAATCAATGTGTATGTTAAAGGAAAATATTTTAAAGTATAATGCACAGAAAAATGAAAATTATTAACAATTTGGGTAATTAATTTGGCAGGTCTTGAAAAAGCAACAAGTAATAGTAATTACTATAAATAGGTTTTCAATACTGTATAACAGGCTGTGTATTACTTGCTTTATATGAAGTCTGTCTCTTTATGCTCAGAGCACGCCTGTAAATTTTAATGATCTTTGCTGTTACATACAAAACAAATCTAAGTTTCAAAATTCTACTCATCCTTCAAGTTCTGTTTAGGCTTGTTCCACGAAGCATCCCTGTATCCCCGTATAGGAAGCAATCTGTACTGTATCTTCCTCTACCTCTCCACTTCTCTCATAGTCATTTCATAGTCTTGGATTTCTGGCGTTTTGTTCTCATATTCCTCATCCACAGAGATGTTGCGATAATTACAATTTTAAATGAGAATATGTTATTGAAAGTGGGGTCTGGCTGCTTGCCGCTCTAAAGCCGGGGAAAGAGACAAGCTTGCTGGAAAGAAAAGTTTGCTGTTTCCTGGAGGCTGGCAGCAGAGTTGGCAGACAGGGCTACACCTGTCCAAAGCATCATTGATAATCACTGAGGAAGACCTTTTATAGAGGGAGGGAGGGGGCTTCATGTAGAAACAACACAGTCAGTTCTGATGGCCGTCTTGAAGTTGTGTTATGCAGTGGTCTGATCAGCATCATTTTGATTGTTCCAGGGTAGGTTTGTTCCCATTTCTTTGAGGCCACTTTTTGGAATTGTGGCAGCTTATGTCATGACTAGTCCAGTCACTATATAGTTTTCTTCCAGCTGATGGGGGTTTCAGTGTCTATAGACAGCTCAAAGGATATAGCTCAGAATCTTATCTTAAGGAGAAACCAAAAGTCCTTGACTTTGTTTAACTAATAGTATTTTGGTCTTGTTTGTTTGTGTGTGTTCCTGCATTTTCTCACTTCTCTGATTAAACTTATTCTTTGACTAAAGGTTTTCAATAGATAAAAGTCAGTCAGAGGACACAAGCTGGGGAGAAGGACCATGGTGTCCTCCTCCATTTCACATAAACATGAAAGTTATTTATGT
Organism: Nanger dama; assembly: GCA_917880005.1. Classification (NCBI taxonomy): domain Eukaryota; kingdom Metazoa; phylum Chordata; class Mammalia; order Artiodactyla; family Bovidae; genus Nanger; species Nanger dama. The sequence continues at coordinate 32,897,597 of CAKJTW010000016.1, read as the reverse complement.
TCTAATAAAGGAAAGGTCATACAAATATGCACTATGTAGTGAGTTGAAAGATGTCCTCCCCCAAATACATTCACATCCCCAAATCCAGAACTCATGAGTATGAATCTATCTGAAAACACAGATTTTTGCATATGTAATCATGTTAAGGAACTCCAACTGAGCTCATCCTGGATTATCCCAATAGGCCCTAAATCCAATGGCAAGTAACCCAGCTAGAGACAGCCACAGGGAAGAGGAGAGGCCATTTAAGACAGAGGCAAAGATTGGACTGATACAGCTAGAAATGTAGAGAGAGGTTGTGTAAGTTATCCAGGTCACACAGCAAGTGGAGAGCAGTTCAGAGACACTACATTGGATCGCCTGACTCCAAATTTCAGCCTGTCCACCACCTGGGTGGTTGTTGTTTCATTGCTCAGTCCTGTCTGACTCTTTGTGACCCCATGGACTGTAGCCTACCAGTTCGTGGGATTTCCCAGACAAGAGTACTGGGGTGAGTAGCCATTCCCTTCTCCATGGGATCTTCCTGACCCAGGGATCAAACCTGTGTCTCCTACATCTCCTCTATTGGCAGGCAGATTCTTTACCACTTTACCAAGTAAGTGACAGTGTCGCAAAATTATACTTTCACTAGATAAATAGAAATTTTTATTTTAGGTCGACTCAGAAAGACTACAGAACAAAAATTCTGACCGGAACTTGCCCTCAGAGTGTTAGGGGAAATCAGACTCTTCCTGGAGTATGGTACAAATCCAGTTTAAAAAGTATATTCAATATTGTAATTTTATATTTCTCAGATGAGTTACTTTTTTAAGAAATTCAGGTCTTTATTTGTGTTCCTCAAAGTGTCATTACAATCATTTTATCCCATGCACTAGCTTTACCTGAGCAGTTATAAAGATGCCCCTTCACCCCCACCTCCCAGGTATATGTCTCCTTAATATGTATCCAAGCTGTGCCCAGAGTTGGAGAATCACTACCCTCCTGTTGCCCTTGGCTATGATACAACCAAAGTAGGACCTCATATTACAGATGTAATGTGTGGTACAAGCAGGGTTTGAAGCCAGTGGATTTTGGCTAGAATATCAATGCAACCACTTAGCAACTTTCTCCACTTGGACATTTAAGCTCAGTCCAGTGAATGGTGTAGTATCTTCACACTGGGAGAGTAGTGGCAGGTTGGGGGTGGGGTGATGGCGAAGGGAAAGTTTAAAAGTAAGGACTTAAAACATATCAACCAGTGATATTTAAAATTAATCTTGAAAAGGAACATTTCAGTCGCCTAGCACTGACAGATTTCTGCTTCTTTAGTTGGAAATTAAGATTTTTTTTTTTTTAGTGATGATATGTATAGGGGGAAAAAACTGCATCTTTAAACACTTGACTTATCCTCACCCCGGTATGATTCCCACCCACCGGGAAAGAAAAAGCAGCCTGCACCTCCCTATTCACACCAACTTCTGAGTATCATATCATTCTGTAGGATTCAGAGCAAACTCACCCACCACTGGAGCGTCCTCCCCACCCTCCTGCCCTTGGCTTCTGTGTCTTCCTCTCACTTTGCCAAGGGACTCTGCTCTGATTCATGGCAGTTAAATACATTCATGATGAAATTCAACATATTCTCCTCTGAAAAACAGATATCACACCTTGCGAGTATATTGAATTACAACCTCAGTGCAGTGCCTGGCAAACCATAAGCACTGCGGCATGGGAAGCACTTACTGCCCCTGATCCTGTCATTAGTTTCAGGCTTATCTGAGAATTAAATGAAACCTATATATTGTTGTTGTCCAGTTGCTAAGTCGTGTCTGACTCTTTGCGACCCCATGGACTGCAGCACACCAGACTTCCCTGTTCTTTACTATCTCTCTGACTTTGCTCAGACTCACGTCCGTTGAGTCAATGATGTATCTCTTTCTCTCTGTGTATGTATATGTGTGTGTGTGTGTGTATATATATATATACACACACACCCCCTATATAGAAATAAATAGGCTTGGCCAAAAAGTTCATTCAGGTTTTCCTGTAAGATCTTATGGAAAAACCCTTCTTGGATAATGCAGTGTAAAGAACCTGAACTTTTAAAAATAGCTAGTATAAGTACCCTCATGGCATAACCGTCTGTCTGGACCTTGAAAAGTCTGAATGCATCCCCATATGTTACAATCCTGAGTATCAAAGGCACATGAGATACTGGCTACCTGAAGGACTTAATTACTGACTGCTTAAAAAGAAAACAAAACCTAAAAACTTTAGCACAAGTTTCTGTTTAGTTGAAGTTTTATCTTTTTTTCCCCTCTCATATAATAATTCCTGTCCAAAAAGAAGTCATTGCTTTAAAATGTTGGCCAGACCAGCAGACTCCTGCAATACCACTTTGCTTCTTATGAACCATTTACCCCTTCTAGATATTTCTAATTGGCTACTACAAAATGTATTAGTTTGAATGACCAGCCTCTTTGCCGGTTGCTCACAGCCAAAGATGTTGCATAAGGAAGAAGAGATGATTTGAAATGTCTATGAATCAGCACCATCAGTTTCTCCACATGGCTAAATTTGGTCATTTGGGGAAATATAATATTATTTATTCCTTTTGGCAAACCTCAGATCCCTGTCTGCAGTTTGTTATTATATGTTGAATTAGAAGTCATTGGCCCTCTCCACTGGATGGAATTATCCACTGCATAATTGCGTTCTCAGACTCCTCAGCATTAGACCCTTGATGTGATGGGCCATGATGGCTCCTGTGGTGCCTCTGGGTATATTGACAGAAGCCAATAATTAATTCAGCTAATCATTGAGGAGAGTATCTGGTTTTAGGCACTACCTCTGGGATACAGGACATCATCCTTAAAAACTGCAAAGAAATCCAAAATGTGGTGAGATCCATTCACCTCTTTCTACTTGCTTGGTAATTCTTTGTTTCCCAATATTTCCCAGCTTATGAAGTCATCTTAAATGGAGTCAAATATTTCCTTGAAATGAGAAAGATATATTAGGCAAAAAATAAGTAGGATGGAAAGCTGACAGATACTGAAATGAGCTCCCAGTGAACAAAAGGCAAGAATGAGAACATCTATTAGATCCCATTGTAGAAAAATTCAACAGAAAGAATTCAGAGGAGAAGCATTTCTCTGCCTCTTTCAGGAGATGCATTTTCTTTCTTTGAATTAATTTATCCTAACATGGAAGCTATCTCATTTACTGTTTGAAGACTAACAAAACATCAGTTTGCAGAAGCAATATTTCAGTGTAACATTTCAATGTCTTACACCCAATTCTTAAAATAAAAGTTATGTAGGGATATAAAGAATCTACCTGCAATGTGGGAGACCTGGGTTTGGTCCCTGGGTTGGAAAAATCCCCCGGAGGAGGACGTGGCAACCACTCTAGTATTCTTCCCCAGAGAATCCTCCATGGACAGAGGAGCCTGGCAGGGTACACGGTCTATGGGGTCGCAAACAGTTGGACATGGTTGAGTGACTAAATGCATAGGATGCACAGCTTCCCAGGTGGCTCAGTGGTAAAGAATTTGCCTGCCAATGCAGGAGACACAGGTTTGTTCCCTGAGTTGGGAAGATTCCCTGGAGAAGGAAATGAAAATACACTCCAGTATTCTTACCTGGAAAATCCCATGGATGAGGAGCCTGGCAGGCTATACAGTCCATGGGGCTGCAAAGTACTGGCCTAAGTGGCTGAGCACACACATACAGCATACATACCAGAAATGTGCACATAGTGTACATATAGGGCTCTTTTTTTTTTTTTAACACAGTAGGTATGACCATGTAACCAGTGCACAGATCAAAAGATAAGACACTACCATTAGCAGACTTTGACTACCTTTGACTCTGTGGATCACAACAAAGTGTGGAAAATTCTTTAAGAGATGGGAATACCAGACCACCTGACCTGTGTCCTGAGAAATCTGTATGCAGGTTAAGAAGCAACAGTTAGAACTGGACAAGGAACAACAGACTGTTTCCGAATTGGGAAAGGAGTACATCAAGGCTGTATATTGTTACCCTGTTTATTTATCTTTTATGTAGAGTACATCATGCGAAATGCCAGGCTGGATGAATCACAAGCTGGTATCAAGACTGCCAGGAGAAATATTAATAACCTCAGATATGCAAATGACACCACCCTTGTGGCAGAAAGCAAAGAAGAACTAAAAAGCCTCTTGAGGAAAGTGAAAGAGGAGAGTGAAAAGTTTGGATTAAAGCTCAACAATCAGAAAACTAAGATCATGGCATCCGGTCCCAGTGGAAACAGTGACAGACTTTATTTTGGGGAGCTCCAAAATCACTGCAGATGGTGACCGCAGCCATAAAATTAAAAGACACTTACTCTTTGGAAGGAAAGTTATGACCAACCTAGACAGCATATTAAAAGCAGAGACATCACTTTGCCAACAAAGGTCCATCTAGTCAAGGCTGTGGTTTTGGCAGTAGTCACGTATGGATGTGTGAAGAAAGCTGAGCACCAAAGAACTGATGCTTTTGAACTGATGTTGGAGAAGACTCTTAAAGAGTCCCTTAGACAGCAAGGAGATCCAACCAGTCCATCCTAAAGGAGATCAGTCCTAAATATTCATTGGAAGGACTCGTGTTGAAGCTGAAACTCCAATACTTAGGTCACCTGATATGAAGAACTGACTCACTGGAAAAGACCCTGATGCTGGGAAAGATTGAAGGCAGGAGGAGAAAGGGATGGTTGGATGGCATCACTGACTCAATGGATGAGAGTTTGAGCAAGCTCTGGGAGTTGGTGATGGACAGGGAATCCTGGTGTGCAGCAGTCCTTGGGGTTGCAAAGAGACAAGACTGAGTGACTGAACTGAACTGAGTGGCAGGCTAAGCCTGATCAAGGTTCTTCAAGGCTGAAAGTGAAGTGAAAGTGTAAGTCACTCTGTCGTGTCCAACTCTTTGCTATACAGTCCATGGAATTCTCCAGGCCAGAATACTGGAGTGGGTAGCCATTCCCTTCTTAAGGGGATCTTCCCAACCCAGGGATCGAACCGAGGTCTCCCACATTGCAGGTGGATTCTTTCCCAGTTGGGCCACAAGGGACGCCCTGTTCAAGGCTGCTGTCCTTCAAAAGGTAAGCAGTGACTTGTAACCCCAGAGGTTTGTTTCACCTGTTTCTGAACTCTTCGTAAACAGACCCATACAATCTGTGTTCTTTTAGGCCTGTCCATAGCCCACCAGGATCCTTTGTTCATGGGATTCTCCAAGGAAGAATACTGCAGTGGGTTGCCATTTCCTTCTGCAGGGGATCTTTCTGACCCAGGGATTGAACCTGCGTCTCCTGAAGCTCCTGCATTGTGGGCAGATTCTTTGCCACTAAGCCACCAGGGAAGCCTAACATTAAGTTTCTTTCATGCAACAAATTTTTGCCCAGTTTTCTCTTAGGTCATCTGCTTTTTCTGTTATTGATTTGTTAAGTAATTTTGTAAGCTCTGGTTCCTAGTTCTTTCTCTTATTTACCTGCTGTGAATATCTTCCTCCACTTTTTGAGTTGCATTTTCACCCTCTAAATGAACTTTTTGAGAAACAGAGATTCTCTAAATATAATGCACATTAGCTCTTCTTTTATAAGAGTCTTTTCTGCTTAACAAATCTTTACCCCAGGTCAAGAAGGTATGCTATTTTATTTTTCTAAAAGCTTAATTGTTTTATCTTTACCATTTAGATTCATAGTCAATCTAGACGTGATCATTTTTTTGGTAGTTGCTGAGACTGTTTGTCCTCTGAAGTATTTAAGTCAAATCATTCTTCCCATCAAAGGATAAATATTTAACAAAATGAAATTATATTTTTCTGGTTTTCACGCTTTATATTTGGTAACTAGTTTTGTGCACTTAGCACTTAATGTACTTTGTTAAAATATCAGTTCAGTTCAGTCGCTCAGTTGTGTCCGACTTTTTGCGACCCCATGAATCGTAGCACACCAGGCCTCCCTGTCCATCACCATCTCCCGGAGTTCACTCAGACTCACGTCCATCAAGTCCGTGATGCCATCCAGCCATCTCATCCTCTGTCATCCCCTTCTCCTCCTGCCCCCAATCCCTCCCAGCATCAGAGTCTTTTCCAATGAGTCAACTCTTCACATGAGGTGGCCAAAGTACTACATTATTATCTTTATAACTCTAATAGTCTATTGAATGGCTGTGGAATTATTTATCTCACTTCCTGTTGGTAAATATTGAGGTTGATCCACATCTTTCCAAATAATCAATGCTATGAAAGTGATCTTTAAATGGATTTCTGGTTTAGTTTCTAAATTACATCTGATTCCTTTGCAACCCTGTGGACTATAGCCTGCCAGGCTCCTCTGTCCGTAGGATTTCCGAGGCAAGAATACTGAAGTTTCCTTATCCTAGGGATCTTCCTGACCTAGGGATCAAACCTGTTTCTCCTGCTTGGCAGGTGGATTCTTTACCACTGAGCCACCTGGGAAGCCCAGGTGAATGTATAGCTTTAAATATTTATTAAAACAGTTATTTTTAATATAATCAAGAATTAGGTTGCTGGGTCGAAGGGTATCCACATTTTAAAGTTTTGAGCAAAAGTGAATGTACCATGGAACTTAAATTTCAGAGCCCTCTATTTTCCACAAGCATCTTTGAAGTCCCTGTATCAAATTTTTTATTTGTAATTTTGTATCTTACAGCAGTGATTGCAAAAGCTTTTTTTTTCATCTTGGCCCCTATGGTATCATCAGTTGAAGGCATCGTTTAAAGGGTCCATTCTTGCTTTGATACAGTATACCTTTGGTTTGATAAAGTCCACTGGGCCTTTTGTTTGTGTTTATTGTCCAACTAGTTGTTAGTGGGAAGAAATGCTTGGCTGACCCATAGAGTAAAGAGCGCCTCTCTAATATATTTCTAGTTACATTTTGTGTTGATCTTTCCATGATAACAAAGAATGCCATCCACGTGGATTCCAGATCAAGAAAGAAACAATACATACTTGCCCTTGTGTCCTCAGGAAATGATAGTATTCCAAGATGTATCTGTGACTTTGTGTAAAGAGGAGAAAACAAAAATGCAATTTACTATTTTTGGGAATTCAAGTGATTTGAACCTGATTTAAAATGAAAGCTAAGGTCAGACTACCACACTACCTGCTTAGGCTGCAGCTTTATGTCTTTACCGTTAAACTTTCACTATAAAATTTTCTTCCCTGGAAAGTAAGTACCTCCAGTTTGTTTTTGCTATAAGATGTGATAAATTCAGCAGCATCTAATCTGAGCCTCTTGTTTAAATCATTAAAATCTTTATCTAATCTCAGTCCTGCCTAATAACACATGAGCAATCAAACTTCTCTGTGTCCATTTAAAACAGGGCATCTAGCTACCCTCTTACTTAAAACTGAGAAGTAATCCTTTAGACTTAGGAACGCTTCTTAATAAAAGGAACATATAGAAGTCATTAGCATGGAATGTAAATTTAAAGCTGCTTGATTTAGAATGTATTTCAGTTCTTGCTCCTCCCTCATATTTATATTTTTAAGCTGGTGGCTTTTTTGTTTTTCAAGTGATTTTTTTTTTCTGCTTGATGGGTGAATACACCAACCCTCTAACAGCTTGTTGGCCATTTGCACAAGAAGTGAAAGCACTTTCATGAATACAAGTTACTCAATTTTGGGCGTGGAGTTTGAGTTTGACCGTAACTGTCAGTGATCATTGCCGCCTGCAGATGTTAGTGGTTGCTGTCCATCATGCTGAGTGGTCCCAGGCCGTCAGATTAAGCTGAGGAATCTGGAAACACCGCATCTGAACACCGGTTTTATGACACCCAGCAAGGAGCCTTCTTTTATCGTAATCCCTAAAAGTTTCTGAGCCAAGAGGCCACTGCCTGATAAACTTCCTTCCCCCAAAGGAAAAAGCAACTCAATTCATGAAGGATGTAAATAAATACACCCTAAGTTTTCAGGGAGTGTCTTCAGGTAGATTTGGTTTTTTTTCTCTCTTGTCACCTAAGCATTTTACAAGTTCTGCTGACTTTTTAAATCAAGTGGAAACAAAAAATACCATTCTTCATTTTTGCAGTCAGATCCGCTTGTATGGATAGCACCATGGAACAGGCAGAACTCTGAGCTTAGGACACTGTTGGTTGTGTGTTAGTCACTCAGTCGTGTCCGACTCTTTGTGACCCTATGGGATATAGCCTGCCAGGCTCCTCTTTCCATGGAATTCTCCAGGCAAAAATACTGGAATAGGTTGCCATTTCCTTCTCCAGGGGATCTTCCCGACCCAGGGATCGAACCCTGGTCTCCTGCTTGGCAGGCAGATTCTTTACCACTGAGCCACCAGGAAAGCCAAGACGCATTGAGAATAACCTAGAATGCCCCTGGGCTTCCTAGGTGGCTCAGTGGTGAAGAACCTGCCTCCCAAGCAGGAGACGGTGCCTGGGTCAGAAGATTACCTGGAGAAGGCAATGGTAACCCACCCAGCCCTGGGAAATCCCATGGACAGAGGAGCCTGCGGCTACAGTCCATGGAGTCACAGAGTTGGACATGACTTAGCAATGAAATAGCACAGTAGCCGAAAAGCCCTAAATCACACTGTTCCCTTCCACTGCCAGAAATTTTAAAAAAGGAAAGAAACCCTACATACTTAATTTCCTCCTAGTCTTAAGAGCTTTTGGACTTTTGGTTATTTTTTCTTTCAGTTTTATTGAGATATAATTGCCATACAGCACTGTATAAGTTCAACGTGTACACCATAATGATTTGACTTACATTAAGAAACAAACATTTTCAAGGTGTTTCATTTCTTCATTATTTTAATGAATTAAGCAAGGTAAAATTGAGTTATCTCTATGAAACCCTCTCTGATCCATGTCTGTTTTTATAATTGTACTGAGTATTTTTATTAATAAATATTCTAAACTATTCTGATATGTTAAAATATATTTATTCATTTCACCTGCATATATGAGATTAGACTTCTCAGTGAAAAGGTATGAACATCTTTAACTTGAGAAATGTGGCCAGGTTGGAAATACTGCAGATAATGGGGTTGTACCATTTTCTCTCACTTATTTCTGTACTTTCTATTTCTTAAAGGTTCTATACTCTATATTATTTCTGTACTTTCTATTTCTTAAAGGTTCCATACTCTATATTAAAAAGTATATTTCTTAGCCTTATTGTTTGCCTTTTGAAAGTACTATTATGAGGTTTTGGGTTTTTTTCCTGGGTATTTTGAAATTTTCTCTTTTCCCTTGATTTTCAATAATTTGATGATAATGGGTCTCAGTGTGTTCTTTGTTTGTTCTTCATGAGAATCGCTGAGCTCATGGAATCTGTGATATGGGGTTTTTCACTTTTGAAAATTCTTGATCATTATCTCTTCAGCTGTTGTTTGTGACTCTTTGTTTTCTCTCCTTCTAATACTCCAGATAAATGTACAATATGTTTAGACTTTTGGCTGTGTCCCTCATGTTTCTTATATGTTTAAAATTCTTTTTTGCCTTTTTCAGTTTACCTAATTTATTGAGTCATCGTCAAGTTCTCTTACTCATATTGTTTGCTGTCTCCAGGATGCTGTTAAACCTATTCAATGTATGAGTAATTTCCAGTGTTTTAATTTCTAGGATATTTGCTGCTTTTTATAGATTCACATTTTCTATTGAAATTCTCAATCTTTTCATCCGTTTTATCTGTCCTCTCTGTATTCATCATGACCATGTTTAAGTTGTGATTTGTTAACTCCCCTGTCTGGGCCATCTGTGGACCCACCTTCACCGTGTGTTTTTGGATTACCAATCACAATTGTATTATACATTGAATTTCTCATACTTCTTGAATGTGTATCAGACACTGTATTGAGAGAATCCAGGAAGTTAAAAGTAATGTTTTTCCTAGAGACAGTTCCACTTTCTTCTGCTTGGAAGTAAAGAGAGAAGCCTATTTTCTCAATCCAAGCAGAGACTGAGCCAGCCCAGGACAGAATGTTTCTCTCAGTAAGATACGATTCTTCTCTGCATCATCCTTGTTGCTTCGGCATGGCTCATGTGATGTTGTTTGCAAGCCTGACTCTTTAGGCCTAAAAATAACAGATTCAGTGCAGCTCCTGGGAGGTTTTCTCTGAACATTTCATTTCCAAAGATTCAAAACTGAGCAATGTTTTTAAAGAAAAATAAAACAAGTGGTTTGTTTGAAGAGAGCCCCACTTCTCCACTGTGTCTTGCAACCATGTCAAGATTAAGGGAAATTCACTCTGGCTTTAAGGATCCTTTTATCTTCTCTCCCAGCTTCCTATGTACATCCCAGAGCCTGTTAAATGCCATGTGGATAAAACCAGTTGCATTTGGCCCTCCTTAAATTTCCAATCCATCAGCCAGCATCAAGTATCCACAAAACAATTTCCAGTTTCTCTTTCCTTAAGTAGAGTTTCCCTGTTTGGATCAGGCCTTTGCCTTTATGCAGCCCAAATCAGTAAATATCCCAGGATTAAAAAAAAATTGGTGATTCTCAGGTCACATTTGAAGTCTCCTCCATTCTGCTCTGAGGTCCAGCTTGTCTAATCCTTGTCACTTCCGCAGCTTTCCAGTGTCTTCAAAAATATGTCTTTGGTAACTTGTCTGGCTTTTCTAGTGCTTGCAATAAAGGTGTTGCCCTGCTTTGAGTTTCTACATCCAGATTAGAGGTAAAAGCATTCACTTCATTGCCTGAAATGTGAGGCTGAAGGAGTCTTTGTGCCTTTAGGGGGAAACCTGAAAGCTTAGAGTTTTGATGCTAATCTCTGCTACTTCCTTGGGATCACTTGACTTTCTCTGCATTCGGAACATCCCCTTTTCCTTACAAATAATCCTGAACTAAGTATGGGCTGTTTAAGAATCTCTGGTCTGTTATTACCACCCACCTCATGTTTTTGACTCTAGTAACATCAGATGGCTTATAGTCCTTTCTCCTGTGCAATCCATCAGCTTGTTCAGTCCTCTGATTTTGTTTGTTCTCTTCTATGCACTGCATAAGCTTTTCTCTGACCTTCTTTATCTGCTTAAGTATCCTTCATAATACTTGGTGCAGGTATCATCTCATTACTAAGGCTTCCATATTAGAAAGGGTGCCATTCCTCTGTCTACCTCTACATACCTCTCCATACTCAATTGTATTGTATCACTCTATAGAAACAGTTGAAAACAGGCATTAAGCACTCCACAACTAAAGAGAGCTACCAAAAAGTTGGGGCCAACAACTTGCATCTCAGGCTTTCTGATAGTTGGTTGAAAAGTTCCTACCACCATCAGTCAACTCCATCTCTTCTTCTCCATTCACATAAACTGATTACTAAAGAGAAGAAATATTGACTTGAGCTAAGCTACTCCACGATATTGCTGCCTTGGCATCTGTTTTGTTTGGCAAAATGACCAGCAGAGACCTTAAACAAACACTAGGCCCCTCAAGCAAACACCCATCCTAGTTGTCAGCCTGCAGAATAACAAGCAAATGTAAGTTTCTGATAAGACTTCCCCAACAGCACTTGTGATCAGCTGTCTCCCTGGCCTTTCTGCGTCTTAACGTCTTTTTGTTTTACGCACCTCTTAGGTAAGACTCTTGTGAGGTTTACCAAAATTATGTTCTTTTGGTTTGAATGGACAAATCTGGCCCTAGCCTGGGAAACCCAAAGCACTCCACCCACGGATCCTAATAGAGCAATGTGCCCAGGGTCCTGCCTGTCCTTTCCAGCTCTCTCTGAACTCTGCCTTGACCTCCCCATGTAACCCCTGGAGGCAGGCTATGCACTTCCTCCAGGACCTGTGAGTCATAAACTTTCTATTTCACTTTCTCTTGTGACCTGTTGTTGAACCACAGCTCACCATCTGGCATCATGCGCTCCACTTAACAAATGTTCACTGAACTAAGTCGTACCAGAAAGGAGAGAGAAAGGAAAGTCAGACTCAGGTGCCACCGACTTTCTCCAACAGTCCAATCCTTTTCTGTGTTCTTCTCCCTAGAAACTTCTTCACACTTCATTTCCATGCAAGTGAGAAAGAAGCTTTGAAGTATCTGTTCATAGACAGGACAGGAATTTCTCTTATTTCTCTATTTTTATCGAAGTATGATTGATTTACAATGTTGTTAATTCCTGTTGTACAGTAAAGTGATTTGGTTATACACATATATATACACATTCTTTTTTAAAATATCCTTTTCTGCTATGGTTTATCATAGGGTATCTTTTGTAAGTTGGAGAATAACTGCTTCGCAATGCTGTGTTAGTTTCTGCTGTACAACAACGTGAATCAGTCATAAGCATACATATCGCCTCTCCCTTTTGAGCCTCCCTGCTATCCCCCATCTCGCCTCTCTAGGTCATCACAGAGCGCCACGCTGAGCCATCTGCTTCCTACGTGGCAGTGTGCGTGTGTCAGCGCTTACTCTCCATTTGTCCCACCTTCCGCTGCTGTATCCATAAGTCTGTTCCCTACATCTGCCTTTCTGTGCATGCCCTCCAAATAGTTTCATCAGTACCATTTTCTAGATTCCAGATATATGCATTAATACACAATATTGGTCTTTCTTCAGTCAGTATGACAGACTCTAGACTCATCTGTATCACTACAAATGACTCAGTGGTCAGTGGAATTTTTATGCTGGTTAGATATTTGCTTAGACAATGTACTTGAAATCCTTTTTTTTTTTCCTTTTCTTTTTCTGCTCAGGAAAGAGAAATTTGGGGGAAAGATGACATATCATTCATTCCTCACAATCTGAACCACTTAGCTGTTGTCATGCAAAAGGGCTGCCTGCCAGCCAAAGGCTTATGTCTCCCAAAGATGTAGGGGAGACCCGTGAGTGTAGGAGAGAACAGGACAGGGAAAGGGGTTGAACTGGAGTCTGACTCTGAAGTGAGCCTGCTGGTCCCAGTATCACTCACTGGCTTCAGGGACTTGGACAAACATTTCCTTTTTCTAAGCCTTAATTTTCCCATCTGTAGAAAGGGGTAGTCTAAAAACTGACCTTACAATATTTTGATAGGGAAAATACAAAACAGTGAAAGAAAGATGTTTAATATACGGCTTAGCATAAAATAAAGGCATATTTAATGTTAGCAAATAAATGTAAGCATTGATTATTTTTTTCTCTGCTTCTAAGATTAGACTTTATTACAGTTCATTATCAGAGTTGGATTCCTAAATCTTCTTTCTCTTCCTTCTTCACCCTGGCATGGCCTGGGCCACCCTCTGCCCTGTTTAGTTTTGGGGAACTAATATAGAAAATATATATATAATGAGATTCTTAGGCCCAAATCCTCAGCTACCAGCAAAGGAAATCAACTGACTATTTATGAGTTAGACCTGCAGTAATCAGATTGCTATCACCATTGTGATATTGTTAATCCAGGAAGCCAAAGAATAACCCCTGTAACACTGGTCCCCAAACAGGCAGGACTTATTATTATCAATTATTATTGATAATTAATAATAATTATTATTGACAGCAATTATTATTGACAGTTTTCCTAATTTTATTCCTGCTTCCAAGTTAGGACCAACCAGAGAAATTCAAATATGTCAATAACAAATCACACAGGATGCCTTGCTTCTGTTAATAGTTTTCCTGGGTACTTCTTCCCATGCCACCAGCCTATAATCCAGGCAAGACTGAAGCCTTCACTTTGTCCTCTGTGAAGCTCCCCCACTCCTCTGCTCGCCTTTGAATCTCTGTCAAAACACAAGTGATAGGGCCAACTCCCTTGCTCTAGCAGTCTCTGAACGAATTGCCCTTGCTTGTTTTCATTTATGTGGTCTTTTAGTTCCACAATATTTAAGTTCAAAATCTTGCTTCAACTTTATCTTAATGAAATCTGATCACATATTCAGCTGTGATTGTACAGTATCATGAGAATGCCTGGTCCTGCTTCAAGGTACCACAGAGGCTTAATCTCTGGCATCTCAAAAGCACCCAGACTAAAACAGAGCACAGAGAGAAAAAAGTTAAAGTCCAGAACACCTGACAGGAAGCAATTAAAGATTTAAGGACCAGTAAAAGTGAACGAGGGCTCACTCTGCCCTAGTAGAGTAGGTCAGTTCTGAGAGGATAACCTGGTTGTTCTGTAAGGTAATTAAAAGTGTCACCCTAAAATTAACTACATAGTCAAATGAACCATTGACCCCCTGACATCATCAAAAATGGTCAGCTCATTTCCTCTGTTCTCAAATTACCCAGAAACACCAAATGTGTTAGGAATTGCCAAGCTTTCAACAGCAATTTTTGTTAATGCTTTTTCATTAACCTATGCATACATTACTTTAAAAGAATAATGTAAAGATACACTGATATATTCTTTAATAAATAGATTATTTTCTCCTGCTAAGGAGATTTTAACTCCTATTTCAAAATTAATGATTGCTTCCTTTTATTTGGGGCTTGCTTGGTGACTCAGACAGTGAAGAATCTGCCTGGAATGCAGAAATCAAAAGGAATTTCGTTGTCTTAGAAGGCTGAGTGGTGGAGAGTGAGGGCAGGGAGGGAGAGTGGGGAGAATAGAGCACCAAACCTACAACAGAATATGGAAGAGGATTACTGTTCCATCTTTAAGTGTATTTTGACAATAACATCCTCCGGCTAGAGAGTTAACTTGCTTTGATCATTTATGAGCATCTGTGTCTCCTCAATAAGTCTTTAACCCACACAGGGGAGTGCTGAAGCCAGAAATAGTGATCATTATTAATCCAGGAGAACTTCACTATGGTATGAGGTCCAAAATAAGGCCTGCTTGTCTTAGACTTTAATTTTCTGTGTTAAAATATTTTATCTATGGATATAAAGAGAAATTTCAACGTGCTCCATCTCTAGCTTCTTGTGCCTTCTAAGGGACTGTCAGTAAGCTTAGTTTCCAGCTAAGACCATCTCTCCCTCATTTTTCAGGTATCAACCTGATCATCATTTCTCTGGGAAAGCATTCTGTCCCTCCCCACTCCCAACAGTTCCCATCTCCCTATTACATGATCTCCTTCCCATCTTTCCCTCATATTTCGTGCAGTTTTCATCTCTCCACATCCTAATCATACTTATATACAGATGCTCATGAGAGTTTTAAAAATAATGGCCCCAGGCTGGAAACAACACAAACATCCACAGGTGAATGAATAAATGAGATACAGCATTTTTAAAACAATTATGTTCGATTTTTGATCTGCTTTTATTGTTAATCACATAGCATCCTTGAGAACTTAGTTTATAAGAAACCTCCTGACATTTTTCCAAAGTGAGGGTACTACTTTATATTCCCACCAACTATGTATGAGGGTACAAATGTTTCTACACCATGGCCAACACTGGGTAGTGTTAGACATTTAAATTTTAACCATTCTGGTGAACATGTTGCAGTATCTCATTATGGTTTTAGCTGCATTTCCAATGATAAATGACACAGAGCACTTGTTAATATGCTTATTGGTCATTTATATATCGATTTAAAATATCTCCTCATTTTTAAAATTCAAACTTGTCTCTTCTTACCCTTGAGTTATATGAGTTCTTTATACATATCAGGTATGAATCCTTTCTCAGTTGTATGTATAGGGAATGTTTAAAACCAGCCTGTGTTTTCCCTGTTCATGTTTTCAAAGTGTCCTTTGAAGAGCAGAAATGTTCAGCTTTTGTTTCACTCTGTTTACCCTTTCTTAAAATAATTCTCAATTTTTAAAATTGGGTTATGGTTTTCATGGGAACATTAGTCTTACAGTCAGTTACAAAGTGTTTGTACTGAACTTAAAATAAGACACCAATTCAAAGATTCCATAGCCTCAGTGATTCCCATGCAGGTTAAATAAAGAAAAATCACATGAGGACCTCTTAGGGTGAAAGTTTTGAAAATGAATGAGGAGAGAAATCTTAAACACATCCAGAGAAAAAAGACTTACTATTTTCAAAAGAAAAGCAAGAGCTGAATTATCACAAGGAACCATGGAATTTTGAAGAAAATGGAACTGCATCTTTAAAGTATTTGAAAGAAAGAAAAGTCAGCCTAGAGTTCGGTTCCTAGAAAAAAGATTCTTCAGATACTAGTATTAAATCGGGATATTTTTAGACACAGAAAAGATCTAGAATTTGTCACCATAAGAATTTCACTGCAAGGAATTATAAAAGAAGTTTCTGACTGAAGAGAATAGTTCCAGATGAAATCACAGAACTGCAAGAGAAAGAAAGCACACCACACAGGCAAAATAAGAACAAATGTGAAAGAATATTGACTGTTGTAACGTGAACATTAATAGTCTTGTGTTGTTTATAAGGAATGATGATATAAAACACAATCACATCCATAGTTGAAAGGGCAGTAGGAGGATAAAAGGAATTATACTTTTAGATTTTTTACATCATCTGGGAAGTGATAAGAATACTAATTTAAGGTAGAATGTCATAAATCAAGGATGCATTTTGAAATCTAACCACTAAAAGAATTATATCAGACTATATAATTAAAAGCCAATAAAGAGAAGAATATATATATATATATATATACACACACACACACACACACACACACAC
This sequence comes from Nanger dama, assembly GCA_917880005.1. Classification (NCBI taxonomy): domain Eukaryota; kingdom Metazoa; phylum Chordata; class Mammalia; order Artiodactyla; family Bovidae; genus Nanger; species Nanger dama. The sequence goes on along the minus strand of CAKJTW010000016.1, from coordinate 32,881,083 downwards.
ACACCCAAAACAACAAAGCCAACAGAAAATAGCAGGACAATAGACCACAAAAGAATGTAAAATTTTATTCCTTTCTGCCGAAGTATGAATTCACAATCCCTAATCCACCATCCACCTAATGGATTCCATTTGTTTCAGTCTGGTAGAGAAATCTTTTTATGCTGAACTTGTGAAAGAGGGTTCCTCTTTCCCAGCAACTCAGCTGTAAATTTCATGATCAGAGGCATCAAGACTAGCATGATCTTTTGGCCAAACTGTGCTGTCAGTATTTATTTATATGTGTTGATTTTAGATAAAGCTGGGAAGAAGGGAATAGAATAAACATGCTCTGTGAGTTAGGTCTCACTAGGTTATGCTGCAATAACAAATAACTGCCAAATCTTAATGATTCAGAAAATAAAAGTTTATGTCTCACGCATGTGATAGGGCAATGGCAGTCAACATCAGCTCTCCTCCACACCATGAAGTTCCATTGTGATGCCAACTGAAGAACCACCCCTTATCTAAGGTAAGAGTGATAGCAGAACAAGGCAATAACTCTTCTGTTCCAAAATAGTGGAGGTCACTTCTACTCATATTTCTTTGGCCAAAGCAAGTCTCATAGCCAAGGCTGATATTAACAGGGTCATAAATATCCTCTAGCAGAAGTGGCCTATGAGAAATGGGTCTAAAAGGAGGAACAGTAAATATTTTAAACAAATACTATCAATACAATCTACCACATGCATGGTATTTCCTAACCATTTCATTTTTCTTAAATCATCTTCTTCCAACCATTATTTGGAAAGTATCATGTTCCCAGGAGATTATCTAATTAAATTGCTTCTTCTCTAAGAATAACTTGGCACTGTTACTGCTTTTTACTTTTACATTATAACCTGGTTATATATATCACATTTCCTTCTCATTCCCTTTTTTTTTAAAGTTTTTCTTTATTTTAAATTGAGATATAATAGACATATATAGACATATAACATTGGATTTTAAGGGTACAACACAGTGATTTGAGCTATGTACATATGGTAAAAGGATCATTACAATAAGTTTAGTTACCATTCATCACCACTCATACAGATTTTTTTCTTGTGACGAAAACTTTTAAGATTTCCTCTTTTAGCACCTTTCAGATATACAACACTATTAAGTTAACTATATTCACTATTATTTATGCACATTACATCACAGAATTTGCTTTTCTTATAACTGGAAATGTATACATTTTGACCACCTTCACGTATTTTGCCCACCCCCAAACCCACCTCTGGCAACCACCGATTTGTTTTTTCTTTTTCAGATCCCACCTATAAGTAATATCATATGGCCTTTGTCTTTTTGTCTGATTTATTTCACTTAGTGTAATGTTCTCATGGTCTAGTGCATGTTGTTCCAAAATGACAGAATTTCATTTGTTTTTATGGCAGGCAGGAGGGAAATATATATGATAATTTACATACATACGTGTAATGTATACATTATGAATATATATTTATAATATCATGTTCTTTGTCCATTCTTCCTCTGATGAACTCAGGTTGTTTTCTGTTCTTGAATGTCTTAGCTATTGTAAATAACGCTGCAGTGAACATCAGGTGCAAATATCTTTTCGAGAGAGTAATTTCGTTTGCTTTGGATAAGTACCCTGAATTGAATTGCTGGATCATATGATACTTCAATTTTTCATTTTTGGAGGAGCCACCATACTATTTTCCTTAGTGGCTGTACCAGTTTATACTCCCGCCAACAGTAAGAGTTCCCTTTCCTCCACTTCCTTTCCACACTTGCTATTTCTTTCTCTTTGACAACAGGCCAACTAACTAGTGTGAAATGATATTTCCTTGTGGTTTTGATTTGCGTTCCCCTGATGATTAGTGTGTTTAGCTTTTTTTTTTCCATGTTCCTATTGGCCAACTGTATGTTCTCTCTGGAAAATATTTACTGAGATCTCTGCTTATTTTCCAGTTAGATTGTTTGGGTTTTTCCTACTGAGTTGTATGAGTTTCTAAATATATGTTAGATATTAACCACTTAGCTGATATATGATTTCTAAATATCTCTGCCATTCCATAGTTAAGGGTTTCCTTGGCTTTGTAGAAAGTTTTTAGTTTGATGTAGTCCCCCATTTTTTTTTTTTTCTTTTATGTCAAATCCAAAACCATTGCCAAGACCAAAGTGAAAGAGAGTATGCCCAATGTTCCCTTCTAGGGATGTTATGGTTTCAGGTTTGACATGTAAGTCTTTACTCCACTTTGAGTTGATTTTTGTGTTTGATGTAAGACAATAGTCTAGTTTCATTCTTTCCAATATGGATATCCATTTTCCCAGCACCACTTACTGAAGAGGCTCTTTTCCTTGTTACATAGTTTTGATTCCTTTGTCATAAATTAATTGACAGCATATACAGGAGTTTGTTTCTGAATTCTGTATCCCATTCCCTTGATCTATGTCTATTTTTATGTCAACACCATCCTGTTTTGGTTACTATAGTTTGGTAACATAGCTTGAAATCAGGAAGTACGATGCCTCCAACTTTTTCTTTCTCAAGATTGCTTTGGCTATTTGGAGTATTTTTGGTTCCATTTAAATTGAGGTTTGTCCTGTTTCTGTGAAAAATGACGTTTGAATTTTGATATCAGTTGCATTGAATCTATAGATTCCTTTGGGCATTATGGACATTTAATGATATTAATTCTTCTAGGTCCTAGTCATAAAATAAATTTCCACTTGTTTGTGTCTTCCTCAATTTCTTTTATTCACTATTTTATAGTTTACAATGTATAAGTCTTTCATCTCCTTAGTTAAATTTATTCCTAAGTATTTTACAATTTTTTGCTGCTGTTTTTAATTTTTGTTTATTCATTTATTTCAGGCTGTATTGGATCTTTGTTGCTGCGCGGGCTTTCACGAGTTGCAGCAAATGGGGGCTGCTCTTCATTGCAGTGCACAGGCTTCTCATTGAGGTGGTTTCTCTTGTTAAAGAGCGTGGGTTTAGGGTGCTTGGGCTTCAGTAGTTGTGGTGCATGAGCTCAAAAGTTGTGGCTCCTGGTCTCCAGTGCACAGGCTCAATAGCTGTGCTGTATGGGCTTAGTTGGCCCACTGTATGTGGAATCTTCCCACTGCTGCTGCTGCTGCTAAGTCGCTTCAGTCGTGTCTGACTCTGTGCGACCCCATAGATGGTAGCCCACCAGGCTCCCCCATCCCTGGGATTCTCCAGGCAAGGACACTAGAATGAGTTGCCATTTCCTTCTCCAATGCATAAAAGTGAAAGTGAAGTCGCTCAGTCGTGTCCGACTCTTAGCAACCCCATGGACTGCAGCCCACCAGGCTCCTCCGTCCATGGGATTTTCCAGGCAAGAGTACTGGAGTGGGGTGCCATTGCCTTCTCCGAATCTTCCCGCACCCAGAATCAAACCAGTGTCTCCTGCATTGGCAGTCAGATTCTTTACCACTGAGCCACCAGGGAAGCCCTATTTTATTTTACTATATATGATGCAGCTGTAAATGAGAATGTTTTCTTAATTTCTTTGTGATATTTATTGTAAAAATGCAACTGATCTCTGTATATTGATTTTTCAATCCTTCAAATTTACTGATTTCATTAATTAGTTCTAACAGCTTTTTGGTGAAGTCTTTAAGGTTTTCTACATGTAATATGTCATCTGCAAATAGAGACAGTTTTCCTTCTTTACTGATTTGGATGACCTTTATTTCTTTATCTCTTCTAATTGCTCTGGCTTGGCATTCAGTACCATGTTAAATGTAGTAAGACTGGGCATCTTTACAATTTGTGATCTTAGAGTAAAAGTTTTCAGTTTTTCATTTCTGAGTATGATGTGAGCTGTGGGCTTGTCATATTTGAGATACATTTGCTGTATACCTATTTTGTTGAGAGTTTTAGAATCAAGATACATTGATATAAAATATATATAGTTTTCCATGTATATAGTTTTCCTGATACGTTATCAAACCAAATGTGTTTATCAATCAGTATGTTAAAATCAATAAGTATCCAGTTTATTTATCAGTACAAGCCATGTACATGTGAAGCAGACGTATTTTCCTGTTTTTAAAAGAGCTATTACTATTGACTGTAATTCATCATAGCTGTGTGTGAGAGCAGATGAATTTTCATCTGAAGACTTATGTTTCATTTTCCACACAGTAGATAAACAGAGCAGATTCAAAACATGGACTATATCATAAAGAAAAATTTTTATAAACCAACACACATAGCAAGTGTTGAAGACAGATGTGTTTCTTTTAGTAACCTACAAATATGAGCTTAAAATAGACTTACAGCATCAAGATATCAAACACCTCTGCATTCTCTGCCCCAGGCTTTACTCATAATTGCTGCTATCCCTGGGATCATAAGTCAGCCAAATGGATAGGAGGAGGAGGGGAATGACCACACAACAAACACAGCAGTAAGAGAGTGCACACATACCATGCTTTGTAGTTTACAAAGCAGTTTCACATCTGTAACCTCATTTCAGCCTGTACACAGCTTTGCTGTAAGCAGGGCTGGTGTTAATGTTTTCACTTTTATACAAAAATGAAATGCGACTTTGAAACATCAAGTGACTTGTCCACTGTCACTGGGCCATTTAGAGGCAAAGCTTGAATTTGAGCACATGTCTTTGCACACTGATCAGTGATTTTCAAACTCTGTATGCCTGAAAATCAAGAGACGATTTTGTTTAAACTGCAGTTTCTTAACTCCTCTGTTCCAGAGATTCTAGGTCCATTTTTCTGGTGTGGGGCCCTGAAATTTACATTTTCATTAGATTCCCAAGTGATTCTGGTACAGGGAAAACCCAATTTTACATTGTGGAGAGCAAAAAGAACAGAAAAAAAAATCAATGAAAAGCACTTAAAATTATATTTCTATCACTAGCCCTGTGAGAAAAACTTAACACACTCTCTTCACTGATATCACTGGTAACTTTAACTGAGATAGAAGTAAGTTAGGATGAAAGAAACCAATAGTGTTGGTAGATTTTTATTTTAGAGTAACATGCTCATAGCATCATTCTATATAATTCCAGTGAAGCTTTATGAGCAACTGATGCGCTTTAGTTTTGCCTTATTATGACACTGCTCTCTGTCAGTACTCATGCAGCAGGGTCCAGAATTGGGGCCCTGTTTTTCCTTTGAGACAACTTTATATTCTCAGTCTTAACAGGATGACAGCTTGCTAGGGGATGTTACCAACTATTACTTCTCTTAATTGTCTACATTATAGACAATTAAATGCTCCTATTTTCTTGACTGCATTTTCTTTCATTGGTTCTTTTAATATGACTTTGAACATCAAGACTTGCAAACCTGAATTCTTGGAATACATGTTTAATGAGTGAAGTCTAGGGTTGTGTTTTAGAAAGACTTTTCTTTTTTTTTTACATTCTAGGCAGGTCAGTATCAAAGGAGTCTTAAAGAAAGATGACCTAGTGTTTTTTTTCCCCCACAAATAGAACAAGGATCTTTCTTGTCACCATGAATTTAATACTGTCTCTTGTGTTTTCCTTTGCAATCTCTTTGACTGGATTATATTCAAGGACACAGGGGCCTCTTGTCTTTTAGGTTCATTTAAAAGTTCATTTTCGAGCTTTGACGTTCAGCTCAAGAGTTTCAACAGCAATTAATCAAAATATCCATATCAGAAACACCATTAATCTTTACCAGAGAGAAGCGGTTATGTTTTTGACTAAACTTCAGTGGATTCCTTGGAGGTGGGATTTGCCATTTGCAAATGTTTTGAAAGGAAAGACGAGGCTTTGAAGCCAAGTAAGAGAAACAGTTTTAAAGAGTTAGAACCAAAATCTAAGAATCATTCTGTGAGTCCTGAAGGAAACAGTCATTTCTGTTGTAGGTCGTGAAAAGGGTCACTTCTGGTTGAATACCATCCAAGTGTGAATTAGGGCACCTGGTTATCTTTCCTCCAAATTTCAGTCCTCAGCCCTGCTCGGCCCTCTCCCCTTGGATGAGCTAGCTGCTTCCTGATATCCAATTATCACCTCAGTGTCTCAGTGTAGATAACTCGTGGATTTGTGCAGTTACCAATAGGTATTGAATTTCCATTACGATGATAACCATCATCATCATAGCTTCCATTTATTGAGTTCTCATTATTGCCAGAAACTGCTAGACTTCTCTGTATATTGTGCTAAGATTTGGGTATTGTGGTTAAGATGGTACAAGATCTGGAAGCCAGCTACTTGGGTTTGAATCACTTTGTGGAAATTATTCAGGTTTCTGTGGCGTTGCTTCTCTCTCTCTCTCTCTAAAACAGAATAGAAAAGAGTACCTACCCACAGAACCTTGTTTTGTTTTGTTTTGTTTAGATTTAAATAAAAGAAATTGTAAAATATTTAACATACTGCCTTACTCATAGTAAATTTAAATTAACATTGGTTGTAATGGTTGATGGTTATATAATAGCACATACTCCTAGAATATAGTGACTATTTTTCCTAAATTATACACATACTTGTGTTCTTCATCATCATGATGTGAGCCTTTCTGCATCTGGCCCATGAGCATAATACATTATTAGAAAAGATAGCCCTTGACCTCAAGTTGTACAGACACACCAATAAGAAGCCTGCAAGTGTGAAATGAAAGTGTTAGTCACTCAGTCGTGTCCAACTCTTTGCAACCCCATGGACTGTAGCCCGCCAGGCTCCTCTGTGCTTGGAATTCTCTAGGCAAGAATATTGGAGTGGGTTGCCATTACCCTCTCCAGGGGATCTTCCCAACCCAGGCAACCTGGGTCTCCTGCATTGCAGGCAGATTCTTTACCATCTGAGCCACAGGGAAGCCCATAAGAGGCCTGAGATAACATAAAATATTAAAAACTGAGCTCAGGATTCTCACTGTCTGTTGATAGCTTTATTCCCATCCGATTTCTAGGTATTTATAGAGTCACACAATGTCAGAGATGAAAACACAATGAATACCAAAATCCCGAACCGTGATCACTGCAAGGTGTTCCATTTACAACCAAGAGCATTTGTCTCAGTGAGGTTAAGGGATGTGGTGACAGCCACCGTTAGTGGCACAGGCAGAACTCTTGACTCTGGTCCACGGCTCACACTAATATGTCACCCATTGGTGTCACACCATCAACTCTACTCGCCGTTTCAAAATACAAACCTACCATTCAACATATTGGCTGCTCATTTGCTACAGTTTGGAAGGCCCCATGTTTGACAAAATTCTCTCTTTCAACATGCTACATACACTACATTGCAGTTAACCAGAACTATGCATATTAGAGCCATGTTTAAGATTTACCAGACAGAAGTGTTTGTGCAACTAAACTTCGATGGGATTTACCATTTTGCAAATGCTTTGAAAGGGAAGGCAAAGCTCTGAAGCCAAGTGGGGGCATGGGATTTTAAGAGCTCAATGAAGAATAAAACCCAGGAGTTGTTAAACTCATTTTTCAAGGAATTGTTTGTTGGTACTGCAAGGTATGAGAAGCTTGTCCCTCCTCTCTGACCTGTTAGGAAACCTGGTTTGTCAGTAACACGTTCAGTGTCTGAGCACTTGTCCCATACGCTGGATACGGCCACCCTCCCGTTTCAGTATGCCATGGCCCTCTCTCACCAAATTCACTGTAGGAGGCTCCTACCTAGACAGCGTGCCTTTACTTTCACTCTCTGGAGTATATAGTCTTTGCAAGGAATACACTCCATGAAGAACTGCCAAACGATGAATTTTGAGTATGAGTCAGATTTCGTCCTTCCTATTTAGGATCCCCCAGTGGCGTCCCACTGGACTCAGAGGAGAGCTCAAATTTCTTGCAGTGGCATAGAGCCGCACTCTCTCCAGCTCCTTTCTCCTTTGCTCCCTGCTGGCATCTCCAATAGCTCTCCCTCCCATCCATTCCCCCTTCAGGGCCTTGGCCACTTCCCATTCCTTTAAAATCTCAGGGCTCTGGCCCTGGAATGATCTTCACAAAGATACCTGGGAGGCTTGCTCTTATACTTCTTTAGTTCTTTGCTCAGAAGACCCCTTCTCAATGAGGCTTACCAAGATACCTCCTTAAATATTGTAGTGTGGCCCTGCCCCATGTGTGTACGCACACACACACATGCAAGCACACACACACGCATGCACTCACGCATGCACGCACACTTTCTGTCTTTCTCCTGACCCCCTTTAACTGTGGTTACCAGTTTATATAGTGTCTGACCCAATGGGAAGCCTTTTAGAGTTAAAGAGTTACTGTTAATAGTTATGTTGGGACAGTAGGAACAAATTGAGGCTGCCTTGGGCAGAAACATCCACCCAGCTGGATCTGATTGTTCTCCCTAGTGTTTCCTGACTTTTGGCAGACTAAATATTTATTATGTGTATTAGTTATTATCTGTCCATCCCTCTTGGAACGTAACCTCGATGAGCACAAGGATATCAGTCTATTTTATTATTCTTTTCTAAATGTTGAGAATAGTGCTTGACAGCCCGGCCCATACTAGATTCTCAATAAATATTTGTTGAATTGAATGAGTAAGTGATACTGGTAAAGCAGAAATGATCTCAAAGTTCTTTCAAACTTTGAGCATGAATGAGGTGAATTTTTCAGTTCAGTTCTATCAAAAATCTTTATAAAAATTAATAAGATAAATGTATGTGTATGCATATGCTCAGTTGTGTCTGCTTCTTTGCAACCCCATCAACTGTATCCTCCAGACTCCTCTGTCCTTGGACTTTTCCAGGCTAGAATACTGAAGTGGGTTGCCGTTTCCTACTCCAGGGGCTCTTCCCAACCCAGGGATCAATGCATCTCTTGCATTGGCAGGCAGATTCTTTACCACTATATGTACACCTATACTCTGAATTAGAGTGATGAAATTCTAGATTTTTAATACTGGACATGAAAGAGATAATAATGGATGATTTAGATCTATCTCCTTTATTTGAAAAAAGCAAATATTTACATCATTGCTCCCAAATTATCTCCTCTCCACTTTCGAGTGTCTCCAACTTGCTCCTCTTCATCTTTAAAAGCTCAGATAGAAATTGCTCCCTAAAATTTTTCCTTTTTCCCCTCACACCAAGAAAAGGTCATACCCACAGACTAATGTGACTTCTTTCCTTATACTATTATTTATGTTCCTTGTACATGTCCCGGGACTGTGTCTATCTCATTACATACATTCTGCCACATCACCTTCCAGCTTATTGCCATGTCTGCTTTGCATCTTTCAGTGAATTGTAAGTCTTCTTAGAGACAAGAGCTGTAATGTTTTCATTTTTGACTTCACAGCAATTGGCACAGTACCTGGCATACAGTGGGCACTAAGTGTGTATTTACTGATGTGAATTAAATTGCTTTTGATTCATTGACCACTAAATCTTTCTTCTCATTAACTACTTCACCTACCCAAAATGTACTGTATAATTGCAACATTACAGCCCAACTATAGCATTTTACATTATTGTGATATCAAAGGCCCTTTATAACATCACACATTCACTTAGTAATGGTTTGATAGCCTCCAACTGACCCTACTCCCTCCTATAAATGATCTTCAAACCCTAGTTGCCATATTAGAGAAGGCTACTATTTGCAGCACTGCAGATGAGCAGTCTAAACTGGGTCCTTTTATTTATTAATGAATAAAGAATTTTAAAAATGAATTTGAAGCTATCAAATATAATCTATGTCTACATGAAATCTTCTGCAGTTATAATCACTGCAGTTATAAATCGAAACATAAGTTTCCATATGTGTTGAATGCATACACACACAGATCTACACCACCACAATGTATGAGGATACATATTACAGAACCACATCACCTAATCCCTGTAATATTTGGATGACTGTCCGTCAAGTCCTCTTTGACTCGGTTACTGAAAAATTTATCCATTACGGCTTTTATTTTCTGCTTCTGTGCTATCCACTCTGTTTCATCCTGAGATGCTTTTACCATGATTGTGCAGCCCATCTATGTTTAACTTTGATTATACTCAAATTCTTTTATGTTCTTGAGCCAGAAGCCAGTTCCATTTCATACATCCAAGCCTGCTTTGTAACTGAACCTTTCAACAGCCAAATACCCAGAAATAAAGGAAATACTTGAATACCTTAAATATAAATCATTTAAATATAATTTAATCAAGACACTCCAGATTCACCGCTGTCAAATTTCTTTTATTTTGCCCTCCACAAATCTGTCCTCAGAGCCTTCCACCATGAAAGCCATCCAGTATGAACTGGTGATAATCTCCATCGTTTAAAAATCCTCCCCCACTTTCTCCATCAGAGAATATAACAGATGGCATCTTTTTACCATCTTTTCCCAGCATGCTGCTTTTGTCCCGCCTAGAATCAGCAATTCATATGACAGGTACACTTGATTTACAGTGTGCTGACTCCTATCCCTACCAGCATTGCCAGATTCTATCCCCTTAAATCACCATTGCAAGGAGGGGAGGAAGAGACAGACAATACTGAAAATCGCAAAACACACACATACACACACATACAACCCGCCCCCGAAAAACCAACCAAACCAAAAAAAAAAAACGGTTTCTCATGAAGTTGGGTATATCATGGGATGATCTTCCCAAAGCCACCAAGAGTCTGTTGGAAATAGTTGCAAGAGTCTAGCCCTCACAATTACCAGAACTTCAAGCTGCTGAATGTATGTGTGAAACAGATGTGTAACATACCTGCTGTCTAAAGCATCTTAAGGATAACATCCTGTTCACTTTTCACTCAGATGATATATCTGTATTTCAGCAAATGTCAGCAGGGCCACACACTTTGGCAGAGCAAATGTTATTTTTCCTTTAACTGTCCTAAGAAGAATTGTGCAATCCTATAGATGATCGCAGAGAGCTCTTGTTGGCACACGGCCACGGCAGGATACTCTGCTCCGGAGGAGGCAAATTGTGTATTAGGTTCACTGCTGGCAAATTGCTTTTTTGTGTTCGGTTTCATTTAGTTTTCATGATTTTTCCTGAGGGCTCATCCGGCCTTACTCAACTCAACTGGTTTAACAGATCAGCTGAAGTTCAGAAGCCCTCGATCTTTCCAAGATTCCAAAACATCTTTTTCTTCAACCTCTGATTAGGACAAGTGAGAGTAACAAACATTTTACAGGTCTTAAAATCTCCAAGACAGACATTTAGAAACAAGGGCAAGGGAGGAATTAAAATAAATCACTCCAGCCATAATTTTACCCAAACTTAGAGGGGAAAAGAAGGAAGAGTGAGAAATAGCTTTTAACTTTAAATGAAAGACTCTCTAAACAACGATGTCTTTAAAAATACGCTGGGCAACCCATGAATAGCAAGAGTAATGCACCAAAGAAAATCCAGAATCTGTGTTCAAGACAAGAGATCAGGAGCCAAGACCCACGTGTTCTTTGGGAACTCGGATTCTGCTTATACAAACTGGCTAGACCATTCAGTCATGAGTAAGCACAAGGTTTCAGGTTGGCTCTATGAGGGAAGCATTACTGGAATAATAATGTTTATAGATTTTATATTGAACTCAACGGATGTTTTAATTAGAGTTAGTTTCAGCTACATAAAATGTACACACATAAGACAAAATTGAGTCATTCAGATGAGGGGGAAATTTATATCTTTCTGACATAATAGAATTCTGGAGATAAACAGTCCAGTGTTGTAATCCGTTCCTCGCTGGGCACTGTCTTTGTTCTCCACGGTGTTATCACGTGGCTTCGATTCACAACGTGCTTCGTGTTCCAAAACGGCTGCTGAAGCTATGGCCATTCTGTCTGCCTCCCAGGCAGGAGAAGATGGTGAAAGCAAAAGCCAACACCTCCTGGATGAGTGCAGCTGTACTTGAAGAGCCTTCCTAGGAGTAATACACTACTTATTACAGTAACCAATAAGCTAGATAAACCGAGGGTGGAAAATTAAGTCTTAGAGCTAGACAACTTTCTGCCATCCTAACCAAAATCCTGACTCAGTTACCAAACATACGAAGAAAATGGATTCTGATTTAATCAGCTTCAGTCTGTCATGCAGATTAAGTAACAGATTAATGAAACTGGAGAGCAGACGCTTTGAAACCTGTTGGCTTCTTTTAACCATTACGTGTGACACTAATGTAAAGAATCCACCTGCCAGTGCAGGAGATGAAAAAGACACAGGTTCTATCCCTGGATCATCCCTGGAGAAGGAAACGGCAACCCACTCCAGTATTCTAACTGGGGAAATCCCACGGACAGAGGAGCCTGATGGGCTCCAGTCCATGGAGTTTCTAACAGTGAACACGCCTTACCCAAAATGAGTAACTATCATGCCGTTCAGTATCCAAGAATCCATTTATCTGTATTAGTTTATCAAATGAAGTATAGCCATGAAAAATAGAGTAAGGCTCTGAAGAAGTAGGTACACTTAGTGGATACAAATTAGGTACATTTTCAGGAGGGGACAGTATAGACATGAGTGTGTGTGAAAAGGGAGAAATTTGAGAGACTCCACCTAGAGAAAGCGAGTGTATAGTCAGAGTCCCACAATTATTTTTAAACGAATGAAGAAAAATACAGGCACTGCATAATTTTCAGTAATTCTTTCTAGCTGACAACTGAATAAATGGAGGAGGAAGTGAACAGATCCTTGAGTGAATTTTATCAGTGAAGATTCCTTTCTTTGTTGTTCTTGCTAATATTGGCAAGTTTTATAATAGTAATTGTAGACAAAACTGATAAAGGAAAAGATGTGCTCTATTATAGCCAATCTCGAGAGTCAATGGTACAGTGAACGTTAGGGTAACAGGTAGAAAAGGGACACTCAGCACCACAGGTCACATGGCAAACCAGGCCCTGTAAACCCCAAGTTAGCTGACCCGGGAGCAGGCCCTGGGCTGTTAGTATGAGCTTGAATGTGTAATTATTTCATCCAGCAGTGTAGCAGAGAGAACATCAAAAACGGTCAGCATGAGGTAAGAGATAAAGATCTGCCTCATGATCAAACAGGTGTATCCAACTTACCCTTAGTGATGTATGTATTATACCATACCATGACTTTGAGTATGTCTTTTCTTTCCTGGGCTGGGGACAGTAGAATATAAATGATTACGAATATCAGCTATTCTTTCAGAAACGTTTGAATTGCAGCACCACCTTTCCACTCGGTAGCTGCATGCCCTTAAGCAAGTTGCTTAATGGCCCTAGACCTCAGCTTTCCCATCTTTCTGATGGGAATAATGCAGCTGCTTACCTCTTAAGTAACTGTAAGGATTGAGTGGGGAATCACTGTTACGATTTGTTGGAATTTAAGGGGACTGAATTAGAGTTCTCTAGAAAAACACAACCCTGATGGGATGTATAGAGAGAGACAAGGAAAGGCAGTGAGATAGAGACAATGTCAGAGAGAAGGATAATTATTTTAAGAAATTAGCTCATGCAGTTGTATTGGCTAGAAAATACAAAATCTGTAGGGCAGACTGAAAATTCAAAGAAGATTTCATGTTGCAGTCTTGAGGTAGAATGACTCTTTCTGGAAAACTCAGTCTTTGCTTTTAAGGCCCTTAGCTGAGCAGATGAGGCCCAATTACATTATGGAGGCAAATCTGCTTTACTTAAACTCACTGATTTAAATATTAATCACATCCAAAGAAAATACCTTCATAGCAACATCTGGTGTTTGACTAATCACCTGGACACCATTGTCTACTCAGGTTGACACATAAAACTGACCAACACAGGTATCCAATAAATATGAACCCCTTCTCCACCTGGATTCGGAACAAATAGAGAAGAAAGACAAAAGAGCTCCAGGCTGGAAAATCTAACCATAACTCAGATGACAGGCAAAGGCTAGGATGGAAGCTGTGCTTTGTATCTGCATGTAAGTGGATGCAATGGAATTAGGAACCCCTCCCCACCCCCTCTCTGACAGGTCCCTGAAGACAACCAGCCTGAGCAGTGATGTCAGGCAAGATCCACAGGATGGAGGAGCTGGCAGGAACTCACCCTGCCGCTGATAGGTTCACATTTGGAAAGACGAAGAGGAATCTTCTCTTTCCACATTTTACTAAGCAGGTAAGTTTCTCCACGTCTTAGGAGGAAAGGCAGTCAAGGGGCAGAGAGTGCAGCACTGTCAGTTACACGTCCTACACCGCAAGGGACTGTCGGGAGCCAAGAAGGATCATCTCACCTCCCAACATCCTCCTCTCCTGACCACCATCATTTCTCTTCCTGATGGACCAGTGCCATTTATACTTCTTATCTGGACCCTTAAAAATGTAGTCTGTGAAATTGATGCTCTGGAGACTTCAGTTTGCAGGCTCAGCCCAAGACTTAGGCAGGACCCTGTATAACCCTCTACTGTGCCAACGGTGTGTTTGCTACCCACTGGGAACCACCACTTCGTGTCTCCTCCCCCAGCCCCCACTCCCACCCCCCACCAGCTTCACTGGAGAACCAGTTGGGGTTTAAATTGTGAGGCCTGGTTTAGATCTCTTGACACCTCAGAAGCAAATTCCCCATCACATGGGAAAACTGAAGACTGCTTACTCTGTCCGTAGAGGCCCTCACAGTTTGATACTGAAGGACTCCACCATGTCCAGGGTAGGGGGAGAGACGGGATCTTTGGATCGCCCTTGACAGTGTCCCTTTACAAAGCTCTTGCTTCCCTCCGCTGTAAAGAAATCTAGGGGCTGAAACCTGAGTGCTGACCTCATCTCTTGCCCCTGGCCCAGAATCCAGGGCTGCACCCTTCCAGTTCACTGGAAGCAGCTTGCCTGGGCAGGACTGTGTCCTATCCTGTGTCATTCAGAGCTGGGAAATGGAACTTGCCGGTAGAAGGCGGATGAAAAATTAAAGTGACCTTTGGCTGGCAGGTTGGTTCAAAATGCCTGGCAGCTTAGATCAGTTTTATGTGGTCTCCTCATGAGAGATGGTAGCGCGGGTCTCCACCACAGCCCTTAATTCCAAAGCCAGCAGAAACCGACCGGCCTTCACGTTTAACTAAAGAATGCCTTTTAGCTCAAAACGGAATCGGGGCGATTCCTGAGTTTCCTCTAAGAGTTGCAGTGACTAGAGAAGCCTGAGGGAGCCTAGAGAATCAGCGTTTGGCTGGAGCATCTGCCTGCTTTTGTGAGGCTATGTGGAACTGGGCAGAGAACACAGGCTTTGGAGCTACCTCTCCCCATTAATGGGCTGTGAGACCTTCAGCAGATTATTTGACTTCGCTGGAAAACTCATTAACCTCTCCAGGCCACATTTTGAAAGCATGCTAAAGCTGATATTTCAGAGTGAACTTTTCCCTGACTGGAGAAATTGCTAGCTAAAGTAGAAAGAGTCAGTCACATGTGTGGTTCAGATTTGAGATCTCCCCTGTGTCCTGGGTGACCTTGAGCACTTGCTCAACCTCTCCGGGCCTCAGTTTCCTCATCTATAAAATGAAAAAAAATACAGCTGCCTTACAGGACACTGACTTGAGAGTTATATTTCTCATCTTTCTGTGTCTTTTTCCCTGACATTTGGGGAACCAGGGTTCGAGTGTGGAATACAGACAACCTTCTCTGGATTTCTTGATTTTTTTTTCATTTGTGTCAAGTGTCTTATATTTTCCTTATGTTTGTCTGCAGTACTCAAAAGAAGATCTGTAGCAAAAGCAATCTCGATTTCCTGGTATCAGTTTGTTTATTGGGTTCTTAAAGGAGGATTTAAGTAGATAAGATGAAAAGTTCCCTGTAATTGTGTCTAAGCAATTTGACACTGATCAGTACTGGCAGAAGCTCCCTGAACTGCATTATAATTTTTGACTGCTGCACAAATGTGCCCCACGGATCAGAGATCAGCAGGGCTGCCAGGTACTTGGAGTTCATCCTCATCAGGGAACACCAGGGAGGCCTGGAGCCCCAACCAGAGAGAGTTTTATATCCATAAGGTCATAAAGTAGTAACATCTTATGCCAAAAACAAGCTCAAATCAAATGATACTGATACTGATCAGCAGGGCAAGAATTCGTGGATTTTTTTGTTGTTTTTTTTAAAGAAAAGACTTTGGCCAAGTACCTACTAATCCACGTAACAATCTTTTTAAAATACTAAGTTATGGTATTTCTTTTCTTTATTTATTATGGAAGTACATTTGATTTACAATGTAGTATTAATTGACAGCAAAGTTATGCATATATACATTCTTTTTTATATTCTTTTCCATTATGGTTTATTCCAGGACACTGAATATAGTTCCCTGTGTTATACAGTTATGCTACCATATTTCTACAATGCTTAGTTTGTTCAATGTGCTATTTATCCATAACCTTATTGAGTCATCCCAGGTGTAGATACAGTGATTTCCCATTTTTAAGACAAGGATACTGAGTTTCAGGAAGAGTTAATGACTTTGCCAAAGTCACAGAGCTACTTGAAAGCCCATTCTTGGAACCACTAAGATGTACCACCCACCAAAATAGAAGCTACCGTTGATGCAGACATTGGACTTTACACATACTGTCTGGGTTCACTTAATGTTATCATCTCCACAAACCTGTAATACTGTGGTCTTACTCCAGTTATAGGTAAGGAAACTGAGGCTCAGATGTACAGTCCCCTTAACCAATATCATCCATTAAAAAAAAAACCTGGAAACTGAATCAAGGGCAAAAGTGACAACTGTCTCCATAGGACATCCTAAACCTCACGTAGATTCTCTGCCTGCATGTTATTCATGCAGAGTGTGCTCTGTTACTGTGGAAGAATTATCCATGGGAAACCCAGAGCCATCCAGCATTTCTCAGAATTATACTCAACTATTCATGACCCAGGGCAGGTTGCCACAACTAGACTGATTGGAGGAATCAGTGATGGTCACTCAATATTCCTCAGCCTCTATGATCTGCACACATTATGAGATGACATCTCCAAGCCCTTTTACTGTAGGGTGGAGCCATGTGACTAATCCTGACCCATGACCTTAAGCCGATGCCCCCTGTGCCACCTCTGAGATAGAAGTATTTCATTGTAAGTGTGAGGATGTCCCGAGCTCTTGCTGGCAACGTTTGAGGCAGTAGCTGTTCAGATTGCATTCCTGAATGACCTCGTGTCACAAGCCTGATGGACATGTATGTAGCCTGGAGTGAGAAGGAAGCATTTGTGATTCAAAGCTATTGTGACTGCAGTTTTTGTTTGTTTTAATAAACCGCAACCACAGTGACTGATACAGACCCAGACCTTAAGGAGCTTTGTAGACCCCCTAAAGGACCCAGCGGGTGTCTGGAGGTTCTATACCCAGAATCACAAGCTGAAGTGTTACGGGACCAGGCAGAGCAGTGTAAATAAGTGAAGCAGAAGTGAGCCTACAGTGGGAGAGAGGGGGAGGGGTGGGGCAACCTCCCAGGCACCTGCCAAGGAAAGGTGAGCTCCCTCTTGCCAAATCTGACTACTTACCAGAAACAGCTGGCTATTTGTGGCGTTACCCAATGGGTTTAAACACGGTGCTGGTGAAAGAAAGCTGGACTGTGGGTTAAGTTCACTCCAGGGTTTTCGGTTTGCAACTCCTACCTCAAGTTCACAATAAGGTTCCCATCTGTCTGCTGTAACTCAAAGATTTAAACCTAGTTCCTTGAGTCTCGCCGTGTGACACTGGGCATTCAGTGGTGTTAGTATTCCCATCTGTAAAATGGGTTAAGTGGGAAAAAATGGTGATTCTTAATCTTTCTTGGGTGCTTCTGCTCCCAAAAATCTCACATGCCCACAGACACAAGGTCTTATATATGGTTTTCATGGTTTCCGGTGATGCCGTAGACTTCAACCACTGATCTCTCTCCCTGTAATACACCCTCGAAATCAAAGCTAAGGGTCTCTGGGCTTTCTTCCATCCAAATGCATGTCTCATTTTAACTGGAAGAATACAGTATTTTTCTCGCTCCAGAAGATACTCAAGAGTTTCTACTTCCACCTAGGGAGTCTATGGCTCTGATGTAGTACTTGACGGTGATCACTTAGAATGTTATCTCTAGGGCATGCATTTTGTTGTAATGTTTAAAGTGGGCCCACACCCTCGCCCCTGACACTTTCAGTTCAGTTCAGTCACTCAGTCGTGTCCAACTCTTTGCCACCCCATGGACTGCAGCAAGCCAGGCCTCCCTGTCCATCACCAACTCCCAGAGTTTACCCAAACCCATGTCTATTGAGTCGGTGATGCCATCCAACCATCTCATCCTCTGCCATCCCCTTCTCCTCCTGCCCTCAATCTTTCCCAGCATCAGAGTCTTTTCCAATGAGTAAGTTCTTTGCATGAGGTGGCCAAAGTATCGGAGTTTCAGCTTCAGCATCAGTCCTTCCAATGAACACCCAGGACTGATCTCCTTTAGGATGGACTGGTTGGATCTCCTTGCAGTCCAAGGGGCTCTCAAGAGTCTTCTCCAACACCACACTTCAAAAGCATCGATTCTTTAGCGCCTGACACTTTATGTGGTATCTAATCAGAGGGAGACCAGAGAAGTGAGTTCATGCATTTTTTCCAGCTATGAACTTCTAGGTTCTAATGTAATTACAGTGGTTCAAATTTAGTTATCTTTGGCCCTTTCAGCTTTATAATCCAAACCATCAATGCAATGCTGCTTTGAAAAGTAATCTTTCAGAATTCACATCCAAAGTGATTCTCTCTCAGTGCAGGCAACGGGTGGCTTCCACTGGAGGTCTCTGGAACAAGTCTTTTCTGTGGTCACATTGTCAGCACTGGTCTATAACTCTTAAAAATCCATCCAGACAGGCCTTCAGATGCACTTTTCCAAAGGAACCATTGTGATATTTGTGGGGTGGACAGCATGAAATTGCTGAAGTGTGCGTCACACAAAGGGAGCCAAGTTCTCCTCCAGGTGGGCTTTGACTTCTTTCTCACTTTGAGAGTGTGTGCTGTTAATGTTTTCATCAGTAGCACCTTTTACTGCCTGTCTTGCATAAAGAAGGATTCTCACCCCATTTGTCAGCATCCTAAATGTATGAAACCATTTTCTCTGGGAACGCCTTGATGTGGTTGGAATGAGCCTGAAACTTCTATTAGAGAATCATTCAGCTGAAATAAAATTTATCATAAAGGGCAACCCTAACATGAAATCTTTATATGTAACAGAGAGGTCTAAATTTGAAACAAACAAAAAACCCAAGATGTAGTATTACATTATGTCAAGAAACAGGTCCAAGGTCAAATGATGAATTGGTCACAAAATGAAAACATTAACGCTAGAGAGAAAACCAAATAATGTTTTTAATTGGTATTAAATTAATTCAAGCAAGGTAGCTACCCCAAGATGCTAGAAATTTCTGGAAGCAACCTGATTCTTTTAACTCTTCTGCCAACTTCATATATTCAGCCTATCAAGCCAATCTGTCCTGTCTAATTACTCATGTTCTTGGAATGTGTGCTCAGTTCTACAAATAGTACTGGGGCTTGTGTATGTCATGCAACTTCCAAGGTCCTATAGGGACCACCAAATAAGGAACTCACAAGCTAAGGAAGTAGTTCCCTAAAGCTGATGTATAAGTCTGATGACATCTGAGTCATTTAGAGTGGTCTTAAATTACAAACTCCCAGGCCCTACTCCAAGCAGACAAAATTAGAATCTCCAGGGGTAGGAACAAGAGTCTGTATTTTAGCGGAAACAGATACAGAATAGATTTGGACCCTTTGTCAGTCAGGACCTCATAATTGCAAGTGACGGGCCTCTAATTCCATCTAACTTCAAGCAAAAGGGGAACCAGCTGATGCTAGGAACTGAAAAGTCCAATAAGACAATGGCTTCAGGCACAGCTGGATCCAGGTGCTCAAGCAATATTATTAGGATTAGGGATTGAATAGTTTCCTCTGTCAACTCTGTTTTCATCTGCATTCATTTTTACTCTTAAGCAAAGTCTAAAGCGCTACAGGAAGTATGAGTAGTGATAGTAGTGGGAATAGGAATAATAGTAACAGTAGTCACAACAATAATGGGACTCTTACTTTGCTTCAGGCAGAGCACTATTGTCTTGATTGATATTTACAACCATACTCTAAAGTAGGAGTTATCTCCTTTTAACCCATGAGGAAACAGAGGCTCAGAGAAGTGAAGTGATTTATCCAAAGTCACACAGCTATCAAAAGAGTTGCAAAGGAGAACTGCCTTGTTGTAGTTCTCACTCTCTTACCTTTTCTCCTATGCACAGAGGTAAAACATTCTGAAAGAAAATGATCGTCAGAAGGTGGGAGAAAGACAGGAGGGTCTAGACTAGAAGGCAGTTTTTCTGTGTGCTCATAAAATGCCCACATGCCCCGGGCTCTCTGTAGATTGTTTAGATAGGCCCAGAAGTTTGCATGTTGATTGTTCCCCCCGGTTGATACAATTTACACCTTCTACAACAATGGAACTTTTCCCAGTCCTTCATCACAGTTCACAGGAGATCTCTGGAAGCCTTTGAATCCATGGACAACATGTGCAGCACTGTTGCTGAAGTTGTTCTAGCAAAGAAAGGCAGGTAGGTGTCATCAACAAAAGGATGTAGAAAATGATTCCAGGGTTGCCAGGGGGAGAAAACTAACCAAGTCTTTGTATTCCAACTGATAGGAGCTGATAACTCCTGAACCAGTGGTCTCATTATAGGGACAAAACAAAAAAGAATGTAACACATGGAAGCAAGATTTAATAGTCAAAAGGATATAAACCTTGAAGATAGTATTTTTTTAAAGTTTCAGGTGACAGTGATTCCCAGATTTCTTACTTAGACTGTCCTTAGAAACTCTGATAGACTGTGGACCCCACATGACTTGATTTTGTCAATGGGACATTAGCAAGCATGACACAGGTAGAGACTTGATGTGTGCTTGCATGCTGGGCCTTGTTCTATCGAAACTCTTTCTTTAACTGCTACCTTGAGTCTGCCATGCTGTGAGAAATCTCAAGTTGACCACATTGGATATAAAGACATCCTTATGAACAGCCCCAACCAATCCCAGTTTCCTATCATTTTCCAGCTACATGTAGATGCATGGGTGGCCCCATGCAAGAGATCACTCTACAGACCCAGAGAATCTTGAGAAATTATGACCACGACAGTTTTGAGGTGGTTGGTTATGCAACTATATTGGTAACTAAAACAAAACAGAATGCTTCCTTTTAGTTGGTGATGTAGGCCAGTGTTCTATCCATTGTGTTTCCCTGGTTGCTAGGAATCTCAGATCTAAGTTTGCATTCATTGCTGTGTTCTTCTTCAACCAGGATTTCTCATTAGAATTTATGCTTTTCTCTTTCAGATTTTTGTCTTCTATATAAATTGATTGCTCTTGTCATATCTGTTGAACTGACTGAAGTTACTCTTGCTATATACATCCATTTGTTTTATTTTTTTAGATTGCACATACGAGTTATATCATACAGTATTTATTTTTCTCTATCCGATTTATTTCATAAGCATAATATTCTGTAGGTTCATCCACATTGTTGCAACCGGCAGAATTTCACTGTTTTTTATGGCAGAGTAATAGTTCATTGTATAGATGCCAAATTTTTTGTCTGTTGAATACTTGAGGTGCTTCCATATCTTGGGTATTGTAAATACAATGATGCTATGAACATTGAGTTGCATGCATTTTTTGAATACATGTTTTAATTTTTTCCAGTTAAATACCTAGAAGTAGAATTGCTGGGTCGTATATGGTAGTTCTATTAATGATTTTTGATGACTGTTACATACTGCTCTCCATAGTGGCTGCTCCAATTTATATTATCAACAGCAGTATACCGGGGTTCCCTTGTATCTGCATCCTTACCAGCGTTTGTTGTTTGTAGACTTTTGGTGATAGCCATTCTGACAGGTATGAGATGGCTTTTAACTGCTGTTCTGATTTGCATTTCTCTAATAATGAGCGGTGCTGAGCATCTTTGTGCCTGTTAGCCATCTGTATTTCATCTCTGATAAAATATTTAGATCTTCCTACCCTTTTTTGATTGGGTTGTCTTTTTGATATCGAGTTGTATGAGCTGTTTACGTATTTTGGATATAAACCCCTGGTTGGTCACATTATTTGCAAAAGCTTTCTCCCAGCTCATAGGTTGTCTTTTCATTTTGTTGATGGTTTCTTCTGCTGTGCACAGCTGTTATGTTTAGTTAAGTTGCATATGTTTATTTGTGCTTTTATTTCTCTTGGCTAAAGAGACAAATCCAAAAATATATTGCTACAATTGATGTCCAAAAATATTCTGCCTATGTTCTCTTCTAGAAGTTTTATGGTTTCAGGCCTTCTATTTACATCTTTAATATGTTTTGAGTTTATTTTTGTACATGGTGTGAGGAAATACTCTAATCTCATTCCTTTGCATGTAGCTGTCTAGCTTTTCCAGCACCACACATTGAAGAATCTTTTCTCTGTGTTATATTCTTGCTGCTTTTGTCATACATTAATTGCCTACTGGTGTGTGGTTTTATGACTGAAATTATTCTTAGTCACGTATAAAATAAATAAAATTCATTGACAGAAAAAAATGACTGATAAGAAAAAGCAATTGTAACTACTAATATGTATAATTCTATAAAATATTTATGTATTTTCTGAGTTAGGCCCTGTTCCAAAATATTTACATGGGTCCAATTATTTAATTCTCTCGATAACTGTGTATAAGCACTGCTGTCTCCCATTTTACAGATGAAAAACTGAGGCAGAAAGTTTTTGTGGCTTGCCCATAGTCACACAGGTAGTAAGTGACAGAGGTAGGGAACCAGCTTCAGTTCAGTTCAGTCGCTCAGTCGTGTCCAACTCTTTGCGACCCCGTGAATTGTAGCACGCCAAGCCTCCCTGTCTATCACCAACTCCGGGAGTTCACCCAAACTCATGTGCATCGAGTCGGTGATGCCATCCAGCCATCTCATCCTCTGTCATCCCCTTCTCCTCCTGCTCCTAATCCCTCCCAGCATCAGGGTCTTTTCCAATGAGTCAGCTCCCTGCCTAAATCAGAGTTCCCATTCATAGCCACTATATAGCAAGAGCACTTCTTTTAGTGCATTTTAAATAGTGTTTAACTTATTATGTATCTGTAACATTTAAAAGCAAGAGATTATCTTACAAGGGCTTTTAAGTTAAGAGTTGTCACCAACTTAAGTAGTTTTATAAATTTAAAAAAAAAATGTGGAAATAAAGCCACTGTCACCTAAATTGGGTAAGCATTGCATTCCAAAGAAAATTTGCTCCAATTCAAAACAGAAATTCAAACGCCAGCTTCTGATGCCACGGTTATCATAGCTATTTCATTAACCACATTTTGTCCTTTGATAGATGCACATGCTTTCAACTGTATATCCTCAAAGAGAGGTATAGTACATTTGTAAGAGTCTATCACTGTTTCCAAAAAGTACAACTACTGGAGAAATATAGAGTCTTACTGGTTTCCTTGGTGTCTCACATAGTAAAAATGTCTGCCTGCAATGCAGGAGACCTGGGTTCGATCCCTGGGTGGAAAAGATCCCCTGGAGAAGGGAATGGCTACTCACTCCAGTATTCTTGCCTGGAAGATTCATGGACAGATGAGCCTGTTGGGCTACAGTCCATGGGGTCTCAAAGAGTCAGACACGACTGAACGACTGACAGTCGCTCTGGGTCTTACTGCATACAGCTGGTCCCTGAATGTACGATCAGAACATCCACCCATCAGTTACCGCAGAGCACTCAAGAGCCACACATATACCTTGATATGTGGACTGAACAAATGTCTCAAGTAGTCCATTTGTCCTACTTTTTGGTTCATAGAACCATAATATCACTAACTTTGCCTGTAAAGTGGAGCTTATTAAATACTTTAAATGCTTCATTGAATTTAGATATCAGGCTTTTATTTTCAAGTGAGTGCAAAGTGGAGAGCAAGAGTATTGGTTCTAATGATCAACGATTTTGAAAATTAATATGAGGCATGCCAAATGTGGAACTCTTTTAGCCTCAGAAGGATGCCTTTCCTCTTAGTTGGTCAACTGAGATGGAAAATAACAAAATTTTAAATATGTATTTTGGACCTTTGTCACCGAATTTTATATCTAAAAGGTAAACTATAACTGAGACTTTTATAGTTTTTGGTTTTTAAATTATGACTTGAAAGTTTGGATCAATGGAATTACTTTATTTCTAACACAAAATGTAGGCAATATTAATGAGAGATTCAAAGTTACATTTGTCAATTTAAATATAGATTCAGCCCTGGATTCTTATTTATTAAAGATAACTATTGCCTTTTCAAGGGAGAGGTTAGCTTTCCTGTGTCCTTTGTGTACATCCTGCCCAAAGGCGGGTGGCTGGTCAAATTTTGTGAGATTCTTTCTGTCTAAATACCACTCTCTTGTCCACGAGACTGGTTTTCAGTACCCTCCAGGGAATTTGAAATTAAACAGCCCCAAAAGATGCAAAGCTGCTCGGTTCTAGTTTGTTCCGAGCAATGATGTTCTCACGGAGCTGCTGGGTCTACAAAGCAGATACCCACCCATTCTGCCCCTGCCCGAGTGCTGACATGGACCTGCCCGCCCTCCTGGCCTCCTCCAGGCTGTGTGTGAAAGTTCTCACTGCATAAGGACAATGTTCTCTTTTTCCTCTCAAATTCTAAATGACAAACACACTGACAAAAATACTTTGATAGAGCCCTGGTAAATGTTCACTCTTCATACAGCGTCAGAAGCAAGTCTTTGCTAACATAAACACACCACTGATGAAATGCTAGCACTGGGAGAGTCAAAGCCCTGTAGATAATAATTC
Source organism: Nanger dama (assembly GCA_917880005.1). Lineage (NCBI taxonomy): Eukaryota > Metazoa > Chordata > Mammalia > Artiodactyla > Bovidae > Nanger > Nanger dama. Next base: position 32,856,376 of record CAKJTW010000016.1, on the reverse strand, counting down.
ACAAGCTGGTCACCTCATAAATAATTGTTAATCTTCTGATGTGAGTATGCGGATGGTGAGAAGGCGACTTTTCCCAATTTCCCTTTCTGCTGTTCATCATCTCTTCTTGCCTGTTTTCTTCCTGGCATCGATACTTTTTAATCTCCAGGGATACAGAGATGAAATTTTGTTTAGAAGCTGGTTTCTTCTTCCCAAGGATAAGAGAAATTTATCAAATAGAGAGTAAAACTATCCAGGCTGTATTTTTCAAGTATGCTTCACTCTTTATACTGAGGAGAGAAGTTTCCTCAGTTGGTGAGGAACAAATGCAGGACAAGTTAAATAAGTCCCCAAGGTTGCCGACAGCTTTTGCTCCCATCCTAGAATTCAAACCACAACAAAGAGCCACTTCAAAGTTACCACACTACAGAGTTCTCAAATTTTAGTTAATAATAAGGTTTCTGCCTACCCTAAGTCCACTGGGTACCAGAAAATTTTTCTGAAAGTGGAAAAAAGAGATCACATTTTAAGTATATTCTTCCCAATGCCTCCAAAATATAATTTACAGTAAAATATAATATTTGAAGAGAAAAAAAAAAAGATAGCATCCCAGACTTGATTGCTTTTCTCTACATGGTTTTGAGTACTGATAGTTTCATTCAATGAGACTCAGAGAATCTATTGAAACTGTGTGATGTAAGTGAAGTCATTGACTGTTTGGGAACTTTTTCTTCTAAGATTATTCCTGTTGTTTTCTGGGTAATGGGTTGAGAAGAGCTGGAGAGCTCATAAAATTACTGTTTGATATAACTTGGAGGAAAACTTCAAAGCTGAGCAAAATAATCCACATATGCAGATGCTCCTGAAATAATAGATGCTAAAATCATGAGAGTTTTACATCATAAAAGCAGAAGTAATTAAATAAAAAAGTGACCAACAAATTTTTTAAAGGGTCAGGAAGATATAAATAATTTCCTCCAGCTGCTAACTCACTCTCAGAAGAAGCAGATGCTATTTTTATCTCCAAAGGAAAAGCTTTTTTCTTCCTATAAACTCTTGTTTTAATCCTAAATTGAGTATGATGGCTTTGTCTGGGTTGAGTAGAAAGGAAAATAAAAACCTACAGACGGATCTCAAAACTCAGTTTTCCTTGTAAGGTCATTCCAAAATGAAAGTATTTCATCTTATCCATTAGAGACTGTGGGCAGATTAGAAATCCAACCACTCTTTTGGAATTAAAGGCAAAGATGCTTTTGTTGAGCCGCCGTGAGGGAAATAGACATTTTCAATGGTTTGGAACTGTGATGTAGACATAGTCATGGCGCCTTTAATCCCCTTCACCTCTTCCACCAAAAACCCTCTAAGAACGCGTCCATGACTCCCACTTCCACCCCCAGCTCCTACCATCCCTGCTACAGACCTAGAAAACTGTAGCAGGTAAGAATGAGCTCTGTTGTCACCAACTGCTGAGCTCAGGCTTGTTTTTCACTTAGGGCTTGTTTTTTTCTTCTGCTTTTATTTGAAGCTTAGTGTAGGATGGACCCCAGATAGAGAACTCTTGGCTGTCCTAACATCAGCTCTGCCTTGCTCTGCGGTTATCAAGGTTCCCCATGTCAAGAGTAGGCAGGTACAACGCCGGACTTCGATTGGTTTTTTTAAGTTGTTTTGGACATTTTCAGCAGTGAAACCAAACTGGGTTTTCTTCCTTATGCCTATCTCTTGCAAGGGGAGAGCCTTTTTATAACTGGACATGTTTTGAGTTTTTCTCCATGAAAATTTTAACTCTCTTTGTATTATTTTTACAATAATTTGTGAACACTGAACATTTATTTTTACCCTTTGTTGTTGTTGTTACTTCTCAGGTCAGATTTTTTTATACTGTACTTACTTATCAAAATAGAGTCTCACATGCTGTTTTTTGCTTTTTAAAAAAAAAAGCCATCTAGGAATGTGTCAAGATAGAGCTTTAAATCCCAGTTCTTCCTCCTATTTGCTCGGTAATGTTGGTAAGTCACCTTCTGACCCTCGGTTTATTATCTGGAGATAACAAACTAGGAAAACAAACTATTATTTCTGAGTTCGAGTGGTTGTTGGTATAATTCAGCTGCGTAATCTGCTAAAGCTTCTGATGTGGGCCTGAAAGGTAGGAATGATTTATGCTTGCTTCCCAATCATAGTCAAAAAGTAGCCATAGCAGTAATAGTCACTAACATTTATTGAGCATACAGTATGCTCTTGGCACTGGATGCGGTATCTTATTTAATGTTCACAACAGATACTGATATTCCTTCTCCATGTATAATATTCTATTTTTGGCAGCCCTGTCCATGCTTCATTCATACTGAATTTCTTGTCTACTTAAATTTTGAAGTCTTTTTGCCTCTTGGATTTGCACAAATAGCGTTTTGACTCAAGGCCAAGACTTATCTCTTGTCTGTGAGATATCACTAGATGTGGGGAGAGGCTTGGCCACACTTGGGCTTCCTGGCTGCAATGTGGGAGGCCTGGCTTCGATCCCTGGGTTGGGAAGATCCCCTGGAGAAGGGAAAGGTTACCCCTCCAATATTCTGGCCTGGAGAATTCCAAGGACTGTATAGTGCATGGGGTCACAAAGAGTCGGACACGACTGAGCAACTTTGGCTTTTCGATGTCACTAGATTTGGCTCAGTGTGTGAGCTGGTCAAGTTCCATCCACATTCGGACTGCATGGACACATGCTCTACTGTTCAGCCTCGCGCCCCTCACAGATTAAGTGTAGCTTGTAAGGCACTGATCGAGCAGACCTCTTTCCAAGCCCACATTCAGCCTCTCCTTTCTTCTGAGTGCGTCCTTTGGGGTCTCCACTAGCACTGGGGAGTGGATGTCACAGCATATTCCCACTGTCTACAATGGTTGTGTTAGAGACTTGGGGGCCAGTGAACCCACCATCTCCCCTTCCAGAAGGAATCCACTGGCCCCATGAGAAACTGTGTGAGCAGATGCACCCCCTCCCCGTGGGGGAGAGGGCCATCCTGACATCCCTCTGGTTCTTGTCCAGTCAGCCCAGATGGAGCTCCCGGGGCCACAGGTGCACAATCCTCCAACCCTAAACACTCAAAAAGTGGTCAGTCGTTTTTGCTTTCTTCTTTTCCTCCTGTTCTCTCAGTTCTTTCTTGCCCTCTCCTCCCCACCCCCTGACACACTCTGAACCCATCCCTTTCCCAAAACCCCCTAAAGGAGGAGCCTGGCCTGCTCCCCCTTGCTTTTCCCTCCCCAGAGCCTCTCTGCCTCCTGGGGCTGCGACAGCATAGACTACCTTGGTCTGCCTCCCCCGTAGCCTCAGCACCTCTCCTCCTCTCTGCTCCCACCTTCACTTCCTCTTTGGACAAGTCCTCTTCCCAGTGGCAGGTACAATTTGTTTCTCAACTCCAGACAGATATTAATATTAGGGAACTGGGTAGAAAAGATCAGAATTCTCTGAAACATCCTAAATCATAAATTGGTATTCCCCAATGTTGTTCCTGTGCTTAACTCATTCTTAGAATTTTAAAAAGAAAATTTAAGAAGAAACATACATCACTTTAGTAATAGTCACAAAGAGCTGTAGTCTAGACTGAATACACAAATACTGGAAAATATCTGGGGACATAACTGGGTGGGTTTTATATAATATAGCACTCTAACAGTACTATATGCTCTACACAGAGGTGTGTGTGTAGAAATTACCAATTTGAAATTTTATTTTTCTTTGAAAACTTGTTGTTTGGGGCAACATTACTCATTGATTGAGTATAAAGGATACCATGTGAATAACCTTAACATTTATTTGTAAGAAGAACACATCATTAGCAGCCAGCGGGTCATGAACAAGTATCTATAACATGGCCATGGCTACAAGCAAAACCGGTTAGACTGTAAGTGCTTCTGCCCCCCTTGCCTGGTCCCAGTTACCGGCAATCTTGACTTTGACCTCAACTCCGCACGTCTGCTTATCTGCTCTTACGTCTTGACGTCACTGGATTCCTTTGAAGAGTAATGTATCTGTGCTGAATGTTAATCTTTTATTCTACTGAAGAGTTAGAATGCTTGCCCCCATTTTCCTGATTTCTAAAATTCATCTTTCTCAGAATGTGAGATTCAGGGAAAAAATGACTTCCTTCCCCAAGAAATGCTAGGGGCAGTCTCCACATGGAAACAGTTATTGTAAGAACTACTGTTTTGGCCTAACTAGCGATATTTTCCCCCTCCTTTTGAAACCGCACCCTGGTTTTCAGTTGCGGAACTTCCGGGCCCACTCTGGCCATCCAGCTCCGTGGCTTCTGCCCCATGTAGCAAACAAGGCTCTCACTTTTTCCTAGTGGCTGCAGCCTTGTCGCTGACTTGGGTCCCTTGATAGGGGTAACTGGCGCCTTATTCAGAGCCACTTACTGATTATTAGATGTGGGTCTGGCTTCAGTGAAGAGGTCACAGGAAGAGTTAAGATACTTGATGTTGTGTCTACGTGTTGACAAAACCAAGATTCTAGGAGTTTCATCGACTCCTCTTCTTTCCAAACTCCTGGTTGTTTAATTATGATATCCTAATATGTTACTAGTTTTGTTTGTTAGCAATAATTACTTTGCTTGTGAATAAGTTAACTTATTCACTGCCAAAAAAAAAAACAGGCTCCAGACCTACTATCTTGATCCCAAAATGTTTGATCCAAAGCCCCACATCATGTCCACTCAAGACATTAGACTCCTTCTCTTGCTTTTGGGCTCCCACCTTTTGCTGTGTAAATACATTCAAGTGAGCTTGCCAATAGCTGTCCAATTAGACTTCCAGGGTTTTGGTGTGAGACTTCAGAGAAAGTCCTTCACATCACACAGGTTTGGTTCTGGATCCCAGACTAACTTTTAGCCTAGGCGGTGGGGAATTTCTTAGGCCTTAGGACCCTGTCCTAAGGAAAAATTTTCTTTGGTGCACATAGTATTTTTTTCTATTTAATTTTTTAATTAGCCTATTAGGTCAAATCTATGGATATCACCTTTTAAAATCTAGATTTTTCACATTCTTTTAAACAAATAAAAATATCAAGAAACTCTGAGCCCATGTTGCTAAATTTCAGTCCTTTCCGTGGTCACACAGTATCCCCTGAGTCTGCCTTTATTCAATGTTTTGCTTCTTTGTGTTTACCTGCCTGAACCCTGTTGACAGCTGAGTTTGTAACATCTATCTGGCGTGATCCAGGCCAGCTCAGTAGAAGACTAAGTTTGAGGTTATACCTCATCTACAGTGTAATCCCCTTGTGGATCTAAAAGGATCGGGTGACGAGTTGAGGGTAGAATTCAGAAATTCAGTAATCTAAACCCAAGTCACCTTTTGCTCTTTTCTTATATCCAGCAGGTTATTGGTTAGAATAGATAATAACTGGCCAGTAACCAAGAAACAAATAAAGCAACAAGAGCAACAAAAATACAGTAGCTCAAACCAAACAGATGTTTCTTTAGCCTTGCTGAGATATTCCAGAGGCAGGCACATGGTCCACATTGTAGGGAGCTCTTTTCTGAGAAGCCATCTGAGCATCCAGCCTTCTTCCTCCTTCTCCATGGGGTTCTGCTAGCCTGTACTATGATTCCTCACACACCTGGTTAAATGTGGCTTACATCCCAAGGCCAGGCCACGGGAAGGGGAAAGCGTGGAAGAAACCAGTCGCATTGAAGCAGGTGTCTCAAAGGTATACCCACCACTTCTGTTCCAGCTCCACTGGCATCAGAAGGCCTCACCCAATTGCTAGAAGCTTTGCTAACATTTCTGCCTGGCAGCCGTGCGACCTGCCAAGAATTGGTGAGATGCCGGTACTAAAAGGAGGCGACAGAGCATGCGCCCTGGAGAACAGCTGCTGCCCCCTGCCTCGACTGGCCTTTCAGAAGATACCAGAAGAAAGAATGGTCTTTCTTCTCAGAAACCCCCACACACATACACACACACTCACACTCACAAACACACCTTCAAAGCCACGGCGGCTAGGGGTACATATTTATAAGCCCTGGATGTTTCTCACCATTTTGAGTTCAATAGCTAAACACGGTGAAATCATAAAGAAACGATCTTCCTATCAAATGTGGATTAGAAACCAAATTGACTTTCACAATCTCTTTCCAGTTTTTCCTCACTTGATAGGTGAGACTTCTCACTTTACTGGCATAGAAGTTACGCGTTTTCTGAAATGTTCAGAGTAGAATTCCCTCCTAGACTTTTATCTTAAAAATACAACTGTCATAAAAGGAAACTAAACCTCATGCCCTACGTCTGATTGGTGGGCGTGGCGGGGGGGGCACGTGTATGTGTGTAGACTATCTGCCACAGGAAAGAGAAAATTATAGTTACACACTGATCTCCCTCATGGATTCTCTAAATCTTTGATCAAGATTGCATAACAATTTGTGGGTCTATGTGCATCCTCCTCCGATAGAATACTTGTGACTAAACACACACACACACACCATTTAGTTCTGAAAACTTTAAAACTATCCCCTAGGGCTTTAATTCCACTGAGAACTTTTTAAGAAACTTTGCATTTAATGCCAGAGTTTTAAGATGACTCAAAGAATGTATTTATTTTCTATTCACAAGGAGCCATTGCTCTCCTGTTCTGTTTTCTGAACCTTTATGCTCGACCCAGAAATCTCATTTGCAGAGCCCCCAAGACATCTGGTTAAAGCAGTGCTGTGTCAACTGGAGCTCTAACTACTGACCCTCCCTGTCACCTCACCCTAAAGTCCTTGAGGCCGCTCTGAGGAGCTCCCTGGCACTCTGTGAAAACTGCCTGAAAACCATGTTTCACAGGTCCTTTGCTCATGACTTGAGGTTCAAGAGCGGGAGAAAGAAGGCAGAAGACGGGGGAAACATCCATGAAAACATATGCCTTTTCTAGGTGATACCAGTGCAGTTTGCCAATTTCTGTTAACTCAGTACCGTAGGGAGAAACCAGCCATACCACCCGTCACAAGGACAAAGAGGCAGGCGGTGTGTTGGTAAGAGCCTCGTGCAGTATTTAGTGCCGGACGTGCCAGCCGCTCATGAAGTTGCAGCCCTCTTCTAACCTGCATCCTTTCATAGCGGGAAGCAGATGCTGTGTCGGGACCTGGCGGGATCCTCGCAGATTCTGAATAAGAGAGTGTGGGAAGCTCAGTTTCCCCATCTGTAGGCGGGGCTAGGACTGCAGCCTCTACCCCAGCACCAGGGTTTCCCCAGGCTTTTTGACATCACCAGCGAGGCCTCTCTGACCGTCCTGTTCTACAGCATCCCCCTGGCCAGGCATTCTCTGACCCCTTTACTCGACTTCTCTTTCCGCTTAGTTCTTACCACCACCTGACACTAGATGTATTGTTTTGTTTGTTTTTTATTTGGCTGCACCAGGCCGCAGTTGCAACATGAGGGATCTTTAGTTGCAGCATGCGAACTCTTAGTTGTGGCATATGGGATTTAGTTCCCTGACCAGGGATCAAACCCTGGCCCCCTATGATGGGAGCATGGAGTCTTAGCCACTGGGCCACCAGGGAAGCCCCAGATGTATTTATTTGTTGATAGTCTCTCTCCTCAACTAGAATTCTGCTTCATGAGAGCAGAATCTGTCTCTGGTTCTGTTGGCAGCTGTCCTACCCCCACCACCAACCCCTGGCATCTGGGAGAGTGTTTGGCATTCAACAGGTGGGCAATAAAATGAGTTAGGTGTTGAATGAGTCATGAAATTGTTGTGAAAAATAAAAATCTGTGTAAAACACTCCACTGCACACCTGGCATACGAAAGGGCCTCAGTATGAATTAGTTACTTGTATTGTGGTCAGTACCTACCACATGGTGATGCTAAGGTGATGGTTGAGGTCATGGTCTCACCTATTGCTTTGCCTCTTGCTGGATCTTCTTGATATGGTCCCTAAGTTACAATAGAGATTGCCACAACACTGAGAGGCATGTGCAGATGGTGTAGCATTTCACCCAGTCTAAACTTGGCACATGGGGTGAAAACTCACATATAGTTTGAATTACCCTTGAACATTCCTTAGGTGGGGGTTTCCCTGGGGGCTCAGTGGTAAAAGAATATGCCTGCAATGCAGGAGACATGGATTCAGTCCCTGCATTTGGAAGACCTCCTAGAAAAGGAAATGGCAACCCATTCCAGTATTCTTGCCTAGGAAATCCCCTGGACAGAGGAGCCTGACGGGCTGCAGTCCATGGGGTCACAGAGAGTGGGACTTGACCTAGCAACTAAACAACAAGAACGGTTCCTTGGGAGGGTCATTTCCACAAGGCCATCCCAGCTCAGTTTACCTCCAGCATCACAACAGATCAACGATTTGGGGGTTAAATATCACATGATGTATCTGGCTTGTGTTAGAGCCTATACTGTATTAAAAGCAATAATAAAAGTTGAAGTTATTATGTGACACACTGGTCTGTGTAAACATCAGGATGCTTCTCAGTAAAGTGAGATTCTCATAGGATGGGAAATTCCTGGTTTCTGGGACCAAATATTAAACAATAATATATAATAATAGCTTCCCTGAGAGCTCAGTTGGTAAAGAATCTGCCTGCAATGCAGGAGACCCTGGTTCGATTCCTGGGTCAGGAAGATCCACCGGAGAAGGGATAGGCTACCCACTCCAGTATTCTGGTCTAGAGAATTCCATGGATTGTATTAGTCCATGGGGTCGCAAAGAGTGGGACACAACTGAGTGACTGTTACTTTTCATATAATAATAGTAAATAATTTATATGAAGATTCATATCTCTTCTAAGTCATCCTAGACATGCCCTTCTAGACTGGAAGACCAGCCAGAATTACTGTCACTGTTTCATTTCTGTGTTTCTTCTGCCTTGGTCTTTGTGTCTTTCTCCTTTGCTGTTCCTTCCACCCGTTTTCTTTTTGTCACATTTAAAGTTGAAGTGGAATGAGTTAGATGTGTGCATTTATAGAATCAGGAGCTGTAACAAAAACTGTTCTGCTGAGAACGTTTTCTAGTTGGATGTTTCAAAACATTTTACCCAACCTTCTTCGTTTTACACAAGGCATGTAAGAAAGCTGGCTCTTGTCTGAAAGCACGCAGTTGAGCTCTAGTAGCAGAGCCCAGTTGAGAGGGTTTCTGATCCATTGACTTTCGCATCTTGCTCTTCTGCCCTCCGGTGTATCACCAGGGACGCTTACACTCTCCTTTCTCCCTCTTCCACTCCTCACACCATCCTCCCCAGAGCCATGCAGTTGCTTGAGCTCTCTACTTCTTGGCTCAGGTGCCAAGGTGACGAGCTTCCTCCTCAGCTCCGTCTTCAGTCTCTTGCCCCTCCACCCAGGAGTCAGGTGGATTTCTAAGGAGCCTCTGGAGCACTGACTCACTGGTCTGTAGCCAGGCCAGTGCCTGCCTCCTCCATCCCTTGGCAGCTGCTGTAATTCAGGAGGCCCCTGGCATGGCAGCCGTGACAACATAGGGCATAAGAGCCTGATGCTTTGTTTGTGAGTCTTGCTGCAAGGGGCAGCTTCCTCACACAGAGATCAGGAGCCACGTCCAGACAGACAGCACGAATGGACGGTGAGGAAGACTTAGAGACTCCGGCAGGATACACAGAACTGCCTTTTGAAATAATAAGTGTTCGCATAGTTCACATATAAACGCCAGATTATTGGTATAGATTAGATTGTGGCTCAAGATGACCTCACATAGCACTTAACGCCCCGAGGAGGTTTTGATGGATTGAGGCATTACGCAGAACAACAGTTTGTGGCAAGAAAGTCACCAGGGTTCTATAAATGTTGGAGCACTTATAAACTGGATCCTTCTTGTGTGATTCGATTGGCGTCATTGGACTCCTTTCCCAATGCTGAAGCTCACAGCCACCGCCCCCATCGGTCCCCCCTGACCCCCATCTCTCCCTCTCTTCACTCCTCATACCAGTGTCTCTCTCACACATTCGATGTGCTTTTCAAAATTTTGCCAACAATTCATCTCATTTCCTCTTTCTCTGCTGCTGCTGCTGCTAAGTCACTTCAGTCGTGTCTGACTCCGTGCGACCCCAGAGACAGCAGCCCACCAGGCTCCCTCGTCCCTGGGATTCTCCAGGCAAGAATACTGGAGTCGGTTGCCCTTTCCTTCTCCAATGCATGAGAGGGAAAAGCGAAAGTGAAGTCACTCAGTCCTGTCCGACTCCTAGTGAGCCCATGGACTGCAGCCCACCAGGCTCCTCCATCCATGGGATTTTCCAGGCAGGAGTACTGGAGTGGGGTGCCATTGCCTTCTCCATCTTCTTTCTCTAGTTGTGGTCTTTTAAATACTCTCACATGCTGTGACTGTGGAGAAAATTGTAAAAACCAAGGAGGAGGTGCCTTGAAGCATGGCTGCGTTGTGGCAGTGATGTCCCTGTACTTCCCCAGCATCCCTGGGTGGAGCTGCATCTTAATTACTCAGAGTCTTTTGTCCCCAGAGTTCTCTTTCTTTTGATTCCTACAAGGGGTTTCAAGTCTCTCTTCTCTCCTCCCTTCTCCACTATATTCACTGAGGTTTGGAGAAGAGGGCAAAGAGAGAGAAAACTGTTTAAAATGTCTGACTTCACACCCCTTCCTTCACTGCTTCAGCTATTATTTCTAATGGCCTTTGAAGCTGAAAGCGGGGTTGAGTATATATTGCTTTCTGCCTTTACGGTCTGACTGATGACATTTCATGTTTTAAAATAGTTTTGTTCCACTGATTTCTCGTAGCAATGAATGGGAAAATCCTAATACATGAAGATATCATATGATAAGTGGATAATAATTGGCAGGCATTCGGGTGGTGGGCAGATCAACTGTGTGTTATTTTTAGAGTGTTCACGTGATATGATTCATCTTAAAAGCATTTCTGAGTGTTGGGATCTGAAACTATCCCCATGATTTACTGAAGTCATGGAGAACACATGTGACTCTCGTTTTGAAAATGACAGCCTACGGATCCCATGGCTTTTTCCTCCCCTTTGGTTTCTTAGAGAATTGGTGGGCAAAACCAAAAGACCAATATAAATTCCCGCTGGTACCCTGCTGTCCATGTTCAAAGACTGGGAGTATTTGGTGTACGTGATCTATGTACCAAGGTGATATTCTAAGAGAGACAAATTATGTTCAAACATCTGAAAGTCATCATTTCCATGCATATGCAGGCATTTTGAGAAAAATCTACAAGAGGATCAAAAACAAGATTAAACCACATCTGTTTGGGTTTAAACGACATTGTCTATGTAGTTCAAAGTTGTTTCCTTTTGTATTAAAAAAAAATGCTGCCCAGCTGTTTTTTATCTTAAATTTTTGGCCTTTATCAAAGAAGTGTTTTCATTGGCTAGCCAGTGTTATTTCTAGAAGTTGAACTAGTTAGGAAAGGGGGCTGAGAAAAAGAAAATATGCTTTATTCGTCTTGGTTCTATCCCTGGAGTCTTTCCTTGGCACTCAAAGAAAACTAATATAAGGGTTTTGTTCAATTCTAAATAGAAATGCTGTATCTACTGTGTGTCATCATGTCATAAATTAGGCCTTCCTTCAGTTTATACCAGTAATTGATAACAATCGATAGTGATAAGAAACATGAAACAAAGAAATGAGTCCTCAAAGGCATGGATTGTGTAACAAGTAGGATTTGACTGCTTGAATATTATGCACTGTTAGATGGGAAAGGGATGCTTTTGAAAGCTGCTATCTCTCAGTAAACAGTCATATTTAATAGAGACATGAGTGTAGACTGATACTGCCCTAGCAGTGAGTTTCTTTCGGCTTCTGATATATTCATTCATTTAACAAAACCACATCTGATTACAAAGTCCTCCTATTATGAGGAATAAGTAACCTCCACATAGAGGCACCCCTATGTGTGTTATTAGAATGAAACCTGAAAGCAAATATGATATGACAAGCAAACCTTTCTAACCATTTGCTTAGCTGCTTTCTGGTGAGATGATTCTCCTGTAATTTCCAGCTGTTTTTAGCATTATGTTTGAACCACAAAATACAGACAAGTATCCATATACAAATGGCGGACTCTGTTGATCTTCCCTGTGTCAATAACCAGCAGGTAACTTTAAGGAGTATATTATTATGCAAAAAAGTTTCATTGTTTACAATCAGTTCTCCCTTAAACACACACAGAAGTATTATTTTTTGTTATTAAACAAGAAGAGCTTTAAAGTCCTTGTCCCTAGTTTGTGTCAAATAAGTGGTTTCCTCTGTTTTGATCGCCATAAAAGCATATTTTTGAGACTAATAAATACTAAGTCCTAGGTATGAATGCAAAATCTGCGCTTTCTCACTCATGGAGTTTTATCCCCTTCTTTTTAAATTATTTTTTCTTTTCCCCCACTTCTTCTTGTTTCCTTAATGCATTTAAACTGCTCAGTTAAACATAGTGCTTGGGCTCCAGAGTCATATTGCCTGATTTCCAATCTTAGTTTTACTCCTTAAGTGAGGGAGTGAGTTGTGTCTGACTCGTTGCGACCCTGTGGACTGTAGCTCACCAGGCTCCTCCATCCATGGGATTCTCCAGGCAAGAATACTGGAGTGGGGTGCCATTACCAGCTAAATAATTTTGGCTTCCTTACTATAGTTTGTTCATAAGCAAAATGGAGAGCACCATACGGCTAACTTCACTGAGTCACTGGAAGGATTAAAGAAGAAAAAACATGAGAAGCGCTTACCAGAGTGTCTAGCTCATCAGTCAGTCAGTCAGTTCAGTCACTCAGTCTTGTCCGACTCTTTGTGACCCCGTGAATCACAGCACACCGAGCCTCCCTGTCCATCACCAACTCTGGGAGTTCACTGAGACGCAGGTCCATCGAGTCCGTGATGCCATCCAGCCATCTCATCCTCGGCCGTCCCCTTCTCCTCCTGCCCCCAATCCCTCCCAGCATCAGGATCTTTTCCAATGAGTCAACTCTTCGCATGAGGTGGCCAAAGTACTGGAGTTTCAGCTTCAGCATCATTCCTTCCAAGGAAATACCAGGGATGATCTCCTTCAGAATGGACTGGTTGGATCTCCTTGCAGTTCAAGGGACTCTCAAGAGTCTTCTCCAACACCACAGTTCAAAAGCATCAATTCTTTGGCGTTCTGCTTTCTTCACAGTCCAACTCTCACATCCATACATGACCACTGGAAAAATCATAGCCTTGACTAGATGGACCTTTGTTGGCAAAGTAATGTCTCTGCTTTTCAATATGCTATCTAGGTTGGTCATAACTTTTCTTCCAAGGAGTAAGAGTCTTTTAATTTCATGGCTGCAGTCACCATCTGCAGTGATTTTGGAGCCCCAAAAATAAAGTCTGACACTGTTTCCACTGTTTCCCCATCTATTTCCCATGAAGTGATGGGACCCGATGCCATGGTCTTCGTTTTCTGAATGTTGAGCTTGAAGCCAACTTTGTCACTCTCCTCTTTCACTTTCATCAAGAGGCTTTTTAGTTCCTCTTCACTTTCTGCCATAAGGGTGGTGTAATCTGCATATCTGAGGTTATTCATATTTCTCCTGGCAATCTTGATTCCAGCTTGTGCTTCTTCCAGCCCAGCGTGTCTCATGATATACTCTGCATATAAGTTAAATAAGCGGGGTGACAATATATAGTTTTGACGTACTCCTTTTCCTATTTGGAACCAGTCTGTTGTTCCATGTCCAGTTCTAACTGTTGCTTCCTGATCTGCATACAAATTTCTGAAGAGGCAGGTCAGGTAGTCTGGTATTCCCATCTTTCTCAGAATTTTCCACAGTTTATTGTGATCCACACAGTCAAAGGCTTTGGCATAGTCAATAAAGCAGAAATATATGTTTTTCTGGAACTCTCTTGCTTTTTCAATCATCCAGCAGATGTTGGCAATTTGATCTCTGGTTCCTCTGCCTTTTCTAAAACCAGCTTGAACATCTGGAAGTTCACAGTTCACGTATTGCTGAAGCCTGGCTTGGAGAATTTTGAGCATTACTTTACTAGCGTGTGAGATGAGTGCAATTGTGTGGTAGTTTGAGCATTCTTTGGCATTGCCTTTCTTTGGAATTGGAATGAAAACTGATCTTTTCCAGTCCTGTGGCCACTGCTGAGTTTTCCAAATTTGCTGGCATATTGAGTGCAGCACTTTCACAGCATCATATTTCAGGATTTGAAACAGCTCCACTGTGGCCTAGCTCATAGTTGTTGCTCAAAAAGAAAAAAATATATATATACATATATCATCATTATTCCATTATTCTGCAGGTGTGTCTAAATCTTCTCTCTGCTCCTTATCCTCTATTCCTTTCACTTCATTGCTACCCCATGAGCTGAGAATATCTGGTTATTTTCATCATGAGATTGCTGGCAGTATTTACCCTCTCTCCTTAGCTCATCCTTAGCTCCTCGTCCTGGAAAAGTCATACTCTTTCCTTGTAAATCTAACTCCTCCTTCTTGAAAGAGAGCAGTGGGAAAGACCATCCATGACCAAATGTGGCTGCCTGTGCTGATCCACAGAAAGGAGCTGATAGAACGGGGTGGTCAGTGGACACCACCAAGTCTGAGTTCTTGATCCTGGCTCTTCTTGCCTCCTCTGAACCCTGACTCCACCATTTACCCTCCTTCTCAATCACATTTTTCCATGCCTCCCTCTTAGAAATCATTATAATAACATCTTAGTAGCCTCCTAACTATTGCCTTACCTCATCTTATTTCCTCCCACACCTGTTGCCAGGTTTATCTGGCACAGTTACGGCTGTTCTGAAACCTTCATAGCTTCTATTACAAATGGGGGAAAAAGAAAAAGAATCCACAAATCCACTCTCCTTGAGTAGCACTGAAACACAGACATTACCATATGTAAAACAGATAGCCAGTGGGAATTTGCTGTTTGCAGGGAGCTCAGTCTGGTGCTCTCTGACAACCCAGAGGGTTGGGATGGAGGTGGGAGTGAGGTTCAGGAGGGAGGGAACATATGTATACTTATGAATGAGTCACATTGTTGTGCAGCAGAAACCAACACAACATTGTAAAGCAATTATCTTCCAGTTAAAAATAAATTTTTAAAAATCCACTTTTAAAAGCTGATAGAAGGAAATATCAGTGATCTTTATTGAGGAAGAGAAATTTAACTTTAAAATGAGATAAAATATGTGGTGTTTTCCGCATGCCAGACACTGTGTTGCCCATTTTCTCTCTTTTAAGCTTCATAAGAACTGAATGTGGTGGGTCTTCTCGTTGCCACCATTTTATAAAAAAAAAAAAAGGAAACTCAAAGAGTTTAGCCCTGCGTGAGGACACATGGTGTGCTGTGTTGCGATTCAGTCACTGTGTGTGTGTGTGTGTGTGTGTGTGTGTGTGTGTGTGTGGTGTGTGTTTCTTCCCACCACCCCTCACAAGTTCTTTCAATTCAGTTCAGTCGCTCAGTCGTGTCCTACTCTTTGCGACCCCATGAATCGCAGCACACCAGGCCTCACTGTCCATCACCAACTCCCAGAGTTCACCCAAACTCGTGTCCACTGAGTCGGTGATGCCATCCAGCCATCTCATCCTCTGTTGTCCCCTTCTCCTCCTGCCCCCAATCCCTCCCAGCATCAGCATCTTTTCCATTGAGTAAGTTCTTTGCATGAGGTGGCCAAAGTATTGAAGTTTCAGCTTCAGTATCAGTACTTCCAAAGAACACCCAGGACTGATCTCCTTTAGGATGGACTGGTTGGATCTCCTTGCAGTCCAAGGGACTCTCAAGAGTCTTCTGCAGCACCACAGTTCCAAAGCATCAATTCTTCGGTGCTCAGCTTTCTTCACAGTCCAACTCTCACATCCGTACATGACCACCTGAAAAATCATAGCCTTGACTAGATGGACCTTAGTCAGCAAAGTAATGTCTCTGCTTTTGAATATGCTATCTAGGTTGGTCATAACTTTCCTGCCAAGGAGTAAGTGTATTTAAATTTCATGGCTGCAGTCACCATCTGCAGTGACTTTTGGCAACATGGAAAACATCCTAAATGCTGAGTGCATGTATGCATGCTAAGTCGCTTCAGTTGTGTCTGACTCTTTGTGACCCCATGAACTGTAGCCCACCAGGCTCCTTTGTTCATGGGATTCTCCAGGCAAGAATGCAAGAGTAGGTTGCCATGCCAGAGTAGGTCCCTGATAAATTCCTTTTAAATCAAATAGGTCTACAGGTTTCAAACAAATCCTCAATGAATCACAAAGGACAGCTGCATCAGTCCTCAGAGGACTTCTGATGTTCAAAGCTTAGATGACATCGAAACTTTTTGTCCTTAAAAATCTCCCCATGCCTCTTATTTGATCTTCAAAGCAAGTGTATAATCCAAATCTGAATATTCCCATTTTGTGGATATGGAGAATAAAGTTCCACATGGTTGTGTGATTGTCCAGGGTCCTACAGAAAATCCCTGGTGGCTCCGTTGGTAAAAAATCCACCTGCAATGCGGGAGAACTGGGTCTGATCCCTGGGTTAGGAAGATCCTCTGGAGGGGAGCATGGCAGTCCACCGGGTTGCAAAGAGTTGCACACGACTGAGCGGCTAATCATGCATGACAGTAGAATCATGGAACGAGGAAACAAACCCACGTTTCTCCCATCATAACTAAAGTTTTCTTAAGCTTAAGCTTTAAGTACACCTCTTAAGATGCCTGGAACAGCAGCTCAGAGACTACTGGAAGTTGGTAGGCAATGTTATTTTTAAGCAAAGAGCCGTTGAAGACCTTAAAATCCATCCATAGTTCAAGAGCATTATTAGCTCCCAGCATGTGGTTTCTCTACCCATTTCTTGCTTGCGAGGTGAGTTGAGGACAGAGTTTCGACTTAACAGTGAATGTCTTGGTTTTCCTGAATTTATTTAACAACCACTCTGGATGTTATTTCAAGACAGTTTATCTTCCTCCGCAGTAATACGTCCCTTTATAATTTCAAGGCACATCAACATGGGCTGGGGCGCTTGTGGTTTGGGGACAAAGGTGGCACTGAGGTTTATTCAAGGGGCTTGAATTTCAAATAGGCAGAGGAGGGCTTGGCGAAACGCCTGCCCAGAGACGCTGGATGGCATGGCCAGTGACAGAACATTAATGCCACTTCTGTGTTGAGCTGATCTTCATCCAGGGAAAGAACAGAGTCAGCACAGAGATGCTTTTCAAAGTTGTAGGAGGTAATACAGTTTTTTAAAACACAGTATTTTGGTCTCTTGGTTCCAGAATGGTTCAGTTAAGTGGGTGTTCAAAGGAGAAATAATGAGAAAGTGAGATGGCAGCATCTACAGCCTACACCAGCTATGGATCAAAGAGGTGGCAGGAAAATCTTGCTGCTATTTTGGTTGTATGACTGTACACAGCACATGCTTCAGGGATCACAGCTGCCCTTGATCCAATATTGTTTATGCATCATCTTTGTTGACGTCACACATTTGATGGAAGTACCTTCCTTCATTAATTCAGCTACACCCATCTGTCATCTGAACGAGAAGGAAGCAAGCCCAGCATCTTATACCAAGAGCATAGATTTTCTGTTCTTGGGTAAGAAATTTTCTGTACACTTCATGTTTGATAAGGAACATCAATAATTGATTTTGTGGAATCATTTTTCCCTAGCTAAATTTAAATTCATTAAAAATCGAAAACAAACAAAAAGTTTGTTTGTTTATCTTCTTAGGGCTGGCTCCTTTTTGCACCTGGATCTCATCACGTTGTGCCCCCTCCAATAGGCTTTCCCTCAAACCAAAAATCTAAACCCATATCACAAATGATTGCCTTCTCTCAGATATAATAATGGCAGCCTGCTTTTGCATAATAATAAAACAATGGCTAGTTATATTTTGGAAATAACATCATGAAATATTTATAAATGAAGTAATCAGGCAGAGTTGGTAAAGACAGGAAATAAGATTGCTCATTGTTGAAGAGGGCTAGGGTTACATGGAGAAGGCAATGGCAACCCACTCCAGTACTCTTGCCTGGAAAATCCCATGGACGGAGGAGCCTGGTGGGCTGCAGTCCACGGGGTCGCTGAGTCAGACACGACTGAGCGACTTTACTTTCACTTTTCACTGTCATGCATTGGAGAAGGAAATGGCAACCCACTCCAGTGTTCTTGCCTGGAGAATCCCAGGGATGGCGGCGCCTGGTAGGCTGCTGTCTATGGGATTGCACAGAGTCGGACAGGACTGAAGGGACTTAGCAGCAGCAGCAGGGTTACCTGGAAGTTCATTTTACTATTCTTCCTGCTTTGGGTATTTGAAATTTTTTCATAACAAAGAAAATTTAAAGTAATTTTTTAAAATCAGTGTAAAACAGCCCCTCCCTGACCCCAGCTAACAACCCACACTAGATCACTGTGCTTTGCTTGTTCCCATTTGATGTTCTTCCCAGCATCTGAGATCTCTTAAATCTTCTCATCAGTGAATTGGTTTTTTTCAGGTCCCCCAGAATGTAGGGTCCTTGAGGGCAGATACCTGGTCTAAGTCATTCATGTCTTATTAAGAACGCAAATGATGATACATTCAGAGTTAGGTTTATGTCTCAGCCTCACAGTTTTCTAAACAGAAGGCCTGGAGCAAGTTACCTAATTGCTGAACCTGTTTTCTCACCTTCAGAAAGAGATCATCAGCTTTTCTGGTGGTCCAGTGGGGAGGAAAAGTGAAAGTGAAGTTGCTCAGTCATGTCCGACTCTTTGCAACCCTGTGGACAGTAGCCTACCAGGCTCCTCGGTCCATGGGATTTTCCAGGCAAGAGTACTGGAGTGGGTTGCCATTTCCTTCTCCAGGGGATCTTCCCCACTCAGGGATCAAACCCAGGTCTCCCGCATTGTAGGCAGATGCTTTACCGTCTGAGCCACCAGGGAAGTTAGTGGGAAGGAATCCCCCTGCAGTACAGGAGATATGGGTTCGAGCCCTTATCTGGGAAGATCCCACACACCATGGAGCATCGCAGCCCATGCACCACAACTACTGAGCCTGTGCTAGAGCCCAGGAATCACAACTGCTGAGCCCCCGTGATGCAGCTTCTGAAGCCAGTGCACCCTGGAGCCCATGCCCCGCAACAGGAGCACCCACTGCAATGAGAAGCTCAAGCACCACAGCTAGAGAGTAGCCCCTGCTCTCCACAACTAGAGAAAAGCCTGCAAAGCGAAGAGCACCCAGCACTGCCAAAACTAAATGAATAAAACTCTTTTTAAAATGGGAGATGATCTCTCTTCTGGAATGGTGTTGAGCATTAACTGAAAACATGTAAGAGCCCATCAGAGGACTTGTCACTTGCTGGCCTTTTAACAGATCAGTGTCTTTTAGTTCTTTCTTTGTGTTGTGTTTGGGATATTAGTTGATATTTACATCTCAACAAAACCAACCATTTGGGAAGATTGGGTAACTAAAGGTATTTCTCTTCACTTTAAAAATAGACTAAGAAAGTTGGAAAGCTGTTCTTGGCTTTACCACTTCTGACTTGATCTATTAATTTCTTTTGCTGATTTCTTCTGCAAAATGCAAAACCACAGTACATGAGTTAGGATGATCATTAGGAGGAGAGAGATAAAAACTGTTTGGAACCCCATAGAAAGGCGAAGCCAAATTTTATAGAAATACAAAACACATTTGAGATATTCAGCAGTTCTCTCAAGGCCTGATTATAGGCTTGATGGCCTTAATTTTTCCCTAATATATAATTCTGTGTTATAGTACTCTAAAAAAATGCTGTAGCATATCATTAATGCTCACAAAAATGTCATAAAAATACACAGAGCAGAAAACCTCCCAGCTAGAGAAATTTTACAATCTGAAGATAGAGGCAGTTAACTTTAATCTAGGAAACTGAAAGACAACCACAAAATGGGTGGATATCTTGGAGAGAATGTTCTTACTTTTTCTTTTGAAGTAGAGGACTTTATTTGAGAACTGATAATGTTTGACTATAGAACAAAATCTAAAATAAATTCCCAAAAGTAATCATAGTAAAGGGAAGGAGAAATAGCAGTCAGGGGAAAGAGATTTTTGACAGAAGTGAAACCTCCATGGAAATGTAGAAATAGAACAGAGAAATAATTTGTCCACAGATAGATTTTTTTTTTTTTAAGGGAAACCTAAGTTTGACATTTTTGCCAATAAAAGACAAACACAGCATTATGGTCATTTGGGAAGCCGTATTATATTGCTCACCAAATCCACTAGAGTGCATGTAGTATCAGTGCATGATTTTGGAGTTGAAATCAATCTGAACTGTGAAAAGCCTATGATAGTTATTCCCAGAGGTAAAGAATAAATTAAATCAGTCAATGAATTAATAAAGACTTAGTGAGAAGATGCTGTATGCCAGGTCTGGGGACAAACCCAGGGAAGTCAGCCAGATGTATTATTCCCTGTCCTCACAGCATTTATAATCCACTAAAGAGGAGACAAGTACTAATAAAATAGGTACCTAAAGATGACTGAATAATGGTAAATTTGCAAAATACTGCTAAGGAAATCCAAGAGAGTTTAATAAGTTCTGTTCAACCTAGGGCCATGGGGAAAGGAATGGGGAAGACATCGCAAGTAACGCCAAGGAAGTGCCCTTCGCTCAAGCTTGATCCTTGATAGTTGGAAGCTGGGTAGTCTACCAGTGGGGGAAGGCTTTTGACAAATAGGAATAGTTGTATAAAGGCCCCAAGGCCGGAGAAAGCACATTGAGTGTGTAAGCAGGGAAGCTAAAGTGGAAAGAAATTGGAGGAAAGAGTAGCCAAGATGAGCCTGCAGGGGTAGGTAGGAGCCAGAAGATACAGGGTCTTGGTAAGAACCTAGGACATTATTTTGTGACCAACAGGAAGTTATAGGAGGTAAGATCAAAGACAGTTTGACAACTCTTGTGATTCTTTCTGTCCAGAAGTAAATTATAACTGAAATTTGCTAGAAGACAGGTCACTTGTCCTCACTGGCCAAGATGCCCAGACACCTCCAGAATTGTAGGAGTCTAAGAACTCATTGTAAACCCTGAAACTGAAGAATCACAGTGTATCTTGCCAAAGGGAAGACAAACACACACAAACACACAAAAACAAAACCTTAGAGATCATCTCTGGAAAAGAGACAAAATAATTCTAAACCACATCAAATGTACAAGCGCTTAGAGATGTCAGGTGGGTGGAGTTGGCCCACCCAAAGGGTTATTGGGCAATTGCAGTGCCTACTTTGGGGTGGAGGGATAATCTGAAAGGTTGGCCACAAATGGGAGTGGTGAACTACCATCCCTGAAAATTCTGGCTTGTGGTTGGTCGCATAGGAATTTTCTTACTGTATCTTGAATAGATTCCACCCATTTGTTCAAGACATGAACCTGGAGATCATCCTTGATTCCTCCTTCTTTTTCCACACATTGAATATGTCAGCAAACTACTTGTTATTCTTACTTCAAAAATACACCTTGACTCCAATTCCACTGCTACCACCCTGAACTAAACCACCAGCATCTTTGGCCTTGCCAACTGATAGAGCATCGTAGTCCTTTGCCATCTAGTCTCCTGTAGTAGAGAATGAAATGTTCTTCAGTGGTTCTTCAATAGTTTCCACTAGCATGTAGAAGAATATCATTCTTTTTCCTAGCTTACACAGTTCTATATGATCTGACCCTCTGCCTACCTCTCCATCCTTATACCAGGCCTCCCAGTATTCTCTAAAACTAGCCTCAAGTCAGTGCCTTGAATGTGCCAAACTCTTTTCTTACTCAAAACTCTAGAACAGAGCTTCTCCAAATGTGGTCCAAGAGTCTTCTGTATCATCTGGGAGGTAGTAAGAAATACACATTCTAAGATTTGACCCCTGATCTTGTTGCTGTTGTTTAGTCACTAAGTCATGTCCAAATCTTTGTGACCACATGGACTGCAGCATGCCAGGCTTCCATGTCCTTCACTATCTTCTGGAGATTGCTCAAACCCCTAATCTACCAAGTCAGAATTTGTTGGGGTGGGGTCTAGAAGTTTGTTTTCTTAAGGTCTCCGGGAGATATTTTTGAGTGCTAAGATCTGAAAGTCATTACTATAGAGAATTCTCTCTTCTGTGCTTTTAGCTATGAATTTACATTAAAAAAAAAAAACTTGAATCGCAGTGGTTCAACATGTAGAAATCTATTTCAAAACCTCTCCTTGGACTGTACGATCCTTCTGACTTTACTGAAAGCATAAAGATATTTTCCCCCTTATCTTTCTTATGCAGAATATAAGCCTGGGTCACATCTACTATCATTAACATCTCTGTTAGAGTTCTTGGGTTGAGAAAGAAAACTTGGTTAAGTTTTCTTGGTTTTCTCTTGGTTAAGAGAAATCATTTATTGCAAAATACTGGATGATTCACTGGATCCATGGAAGAGATGGGCAGCTGTGCACAGGGGAATATGGGAATCAGGGCAGCTCTAGGCTGTAGTT
Organism: Nanger dama; assembly: GCA_917880005.1. NCBI lineage: Eukaryota > Metazoa > Chordata > Mammalia > Artiodactyla > Bovidae > Nanger > Nanger dama. Next base: position 32,834,048 of record CAKJTW010000016.1, on the reverse strand, counting down.
TGTAGAAGTCAAGGAGAGTTTATTCACATAAGTATTGCCATGAGACGAATCAATGCTGAGACCCATTTTCATGTGTCTCTGCTTATGATGCACTTTCCAGAAGAGATTTCAATGTGTCCAGCTCACGACAGGCTGTACTCCTGCCATGTGGCCATCGCTGTGGTCTTTGATGCCAGCCCTCTGCAGCCCTCTAGATTCTGGTCTGTTTTTCAAACCTAGTTAGCAGCTTCCAGCTGAGTCTGTAAGTTTCTGATATTCTTTACTCAATTCCCCCCTTCCTTAGGATAACCATAGTTGGAACCTGTTGCTTACAATCCAAATCCTGGCTGAAACAAAGGGGCCTTGTTGAAAGGGTTGTCTATAGTTGATGTATTTCAGGCTGTTATCTTTTCTATGTATTATGAAGAAAGAAAGTGAAGTCGCTCAGTCGTGTCCAACTCTTGGTGACCCCATAGACTGTAGCCTTCCAGGCTCCTCTGTCCATGGGATTTTCCAGGCAATAGTAATGGAGTGGATTGCCATTTCCTTCTCCATGGAATCTTCCTGACCCAGGGATAGAATCAGGGTCTCCCACATTGTAGACAGACGCTTTACCATCCAAGCCACCAGGGAAGTCCTTATGTATCATGGGATAAGGCTAAACAAAGTAGGGGTTATGTACTTCAGATAAGTTCAGTCGCTCAGTCATGTCCGACTCTTTGTGACCCCATGGACTGCAAAATGCCAGGCCTCCCTGCCCATTGCCAGGTCCCAGAGTTTACTCAAACTCATACCCACTGAGTCGGTGATGCCATCCAACCATCTCATCCTCTGTTGTCCCATTCTCCTCCTGCCTTTAATCTTTCCCAGCTTCAGGGTCTTTTCAAATGAGTCAACTCTTTGCATCAGGTGGCCAAAGTATTGGAGTTTCAGCTTCAGCATCAGTCCTTCCAGTGAACATTCAGGACTGATTTCCCTTAGGATGGACTGGTTGGATATCCTTTCAGTCCAAGGGACTCAAGAGTCTTCTCCAATACCACAGTTCAAAAGCATCAATGCTTCAGTGCTCAGCTTTCTTTACAGTCCAACTCTCACATTCATACATGACTATTGGGAAAATGGTAGTTTTGACTAGATGGACATTTGTTGGCAAAGTAATATCTCTGCTTTTTAATATGCTGTCTAGGTTGGTCATAACTTTTCTTGCAAGGAGCAAGCATCATTTAATTTCGTGGCTTAAGTCACCATCTGCAATGATTTTGGAGTCCCCAAAAATAAAGTCAGCCACTGTTTCCCCATCTATTTGCCATGAAGTGATGGGACAGGATGCCATGATCTTAGTTTTCTGAATGTTGAGCTTTAAGCCAATTTTTTTCACTCTCCTCTTTTACTTTCATCAAGAGGCTCTTTAGTTCTTCATTTTCTGCCTTAAGGGTGGTGTCATCTGCATATCTGAGGTTATTGATGTTTCTCCCAGAAATCTTGATTCCAGCTTGTGCTTCCTCCAGCCCAGCATTTCTCATGATGTACTCTGCATAAAAGTTAAATAAGCAGCCTGACAATACACAGGCCTTGATGTACTCCTTTTCCTATTTGGAACCAGTCTGTAGTTCCATATCCAGTTCTAACCATTGCTTCCTGACCTGCATACAGATTTCTCAAGAGTCAGACTGGGTGGTCTGGTATTCCCATCTCTTTAAGACTTTTCCAGAGTTGGTTGTGGTCCACACAGTCAAAGACTTTGGCATAGTCAATAAAGCAGAAATAGATGTTTTCTGGAACTCTCTTGCTTTTTCGATGATCCAGCAGATGTTGGCAATTTGATCTCTGGTTCCTTTGCCTTTTCGAAAACCAGCTTGAACATCTGGAAGTTCACGTACTGTTGAAGCCTGGCTTGGAGATTTATGAGCGTTACTTTACTAGCATATGAAATGAGTGCAATTGTGCGGTAGTTTGAGCATTCTTTGGCATTGCCTTTCTTTGGGATTGGAATGAAAACACCTTTTCCAGTCCTGTGGCCACTGCTGAGTTTTCCAAATTTGCTGGCATATTGAGTGCAGCACTTTCACAGCATCATCTTTCAGGATTTAAAACAGCTCCACTGGAATTCCATCATCTCCACTAGCTTTGTTTGTAGTGATGCTTCCTAAGGCCCACTTGACTTCTCATTCCAGGATGTCTGGCTCTAGGTGAGTGATCACACCATCATAATTATCTGGGTCATGAAGATCTTTTTGTATAGTTCTTCTGTGTATTCTTGCCACCTCTTCTTAATATCTTCTGCTTCTGTTAGGTCCATACCATTTCTATCCTTTATTGTGGCCATCTTTACATGAAATCTTCCCTTGGTATATCTAATTTTCTTGAAGTGGTCTGTAGACTTTTCCATTCTATTGTTTTCCTCTATTTCTTTGCATTGATTACTGAGGAAGGCTTTCTTACCTCTGCTTGCTATTGTTTGGAACCCTGCATTCAGATGGGTTTATCTTTCCTTTTCTCCTTTGCCTTTCTCTTCTCTTCTATTTGCAGCTATTTGTAAGACCTACTCAGACAACCATTTTTCCTTTTTGCACTTCTTTTCCTTGGGGATGGTCTTGATCACTGCCTTCTGTACAATGTCACGGACCTCTGTCCATAGTGTCTATCAGATCTAATCCCTTGAATCTATTTGTCACTTCCACTATATAATCATGAGATTTTATTTAGGTTGTACCTGAATGGTCTAGTGATTTTCCCTACTTTCTTCAATTGAAGTATGAATTTGGCAATAAGGAGTTCATGATCTGAGGCACAGTCAGCTCCCGGTCTTGTTTTTGCTGACTGTATAGAGCTTCTCCATCTTTGGCTACAAAGAATATAATCAATCTGATTTCAGTGTTGACTATCTGGTGATGTCCATGTGTTGAGTCTTTTATGTTGTTGGAAGAGGATGTACTTAACTTGATTGAAAACCTCTAAGTGTATTGAACCTTTGCTGAGACCACAAAGTAATGCTATGGTAATGCTACAGCTCTGTATTCTGAGTGAATGGTTTTCATTGATTACAATTGTCTTCTTGCCTCTGATTATAAAATCTCAAAATCAAAGCAGAAAGGCCTGCAATAAGCCCTTTCCCCTCCCAAACTGAGTTTGTCAAACAGCAGACAAAATAGAAGTCAATTTGATCATCCCAGGAGAATGGAACTTGGAAATCCTTTGCCAAAAATATTTTCAGAACAACTTTCAATCAGAAGTTGCCTTTTATGTTTGGAGACATCAGTAAGGTGACCTAAGAAAATGTAACTCTGCTCTCTCTAGCCTTAAGTGTGTGGGAACCAGATGTATGTCTCCATATGCCAGAATTTTTATTACAGATCTAACCTAAAACCCCTCACAGAGGATCATAAATTCACAGGAACATATCCATTTCGACTTTTTACCAGTGAATGTGTGGGAAAATACACATATTGTTAAAGCCAGTGTTTGCCCAAACAATATCCAGGAGACTGTGACCCAGCCAAGGACCTCAGTCACTGTAGCCTCACTCAGTCCTTAATTTTTCTACATTCATGGAAGCAACTGTACACAAAGTTTGCCCCAAGAAAGCCACTTCTTGAGAAAGAACAGAGCCTTACAAATCTAGAGGGTGTCTGTCTTAAGAGAAATACGGAAAACCATGAACTTGGAGAATCCCAAAAAAAGACTGCACTCTCTTTGGAAATCCTGTGCATTCACCCTTAAGTCACTTCACCCTAAAATATGTGCCAAGAAGTGGTCATCTGATAAGTAGTTCTGGGGCTACAGCCAATAAACATATGAAAAGTTGCTCAACATCATCAGTCATCAGGAAAATGCAAATTAAAGTCACTATGGGATAGCATTACACCTACCAGAATGGCTCAAGTTAAAAAGGTGAACCACACCACATATTTCAGAGGATGGAGAAATTGAAACTTTCATAAAGTGCAGATGGGAACTTAAATTGCTTTAGCAATTTTGAAAAACCATTGGGTATTATTCACTGAAGTTCAATATACCTATATTTATATACATACACACACATTCTGTGACCTCCAATTTCACTCTCATGTATATGTCCAACAAACTTATTCACACGTCTAGAAATGTACGAGAATGTCTTGAGGAACAAGCTTTATAATGGGCATAAACTGAAAATAATCAAATGACCATCACCTATAAAAGATAAGTGTGTGCGTGCTTACTCACTTAGTCATGTCTGCTCTTTGTGACCCCATGGACCACAGCCCACCAGGCTGCTCTGTCCATGGGGATTCTCTGGGGAAGAATACTGGAGTGGGTTGCCATGCCCTCCTCCAGGAGATTCTCCCAACCCAGGGATCAAACCCAGGTCTCCTGCATTGCAGGCAGATTTTTTTATCTGAGCCACCAAGGAAGCTTATAAAGATAAGTAAATCTTCGCAATTAATGTTATACAGCAATGTGAATGAACAAGCTGTAAAGGACATCCATGAATCTTAGGAACTTAATGTTCACTAAGAGAGGCCAGACACCAAAGAATGCATATGGTGTTTTTCTATTTATACAAAGTTAGGAAACTTGTACAACCACTATGATGTTAGAAGCCAGATTGTGGTCGCCTCTGGTGAAGAAGGAAGTATTCTCATTGGAAGGAGCTACAGGGGAGTCTTCTGGGGGACCCATCTTCTAAGAGCTTGATATCAGTGGTTGTTAAATGAGGGCTCTATGATTTCAGCTGTACATTTATATGTTGTACATTTTTCTGTATGTTCAGTTCAGTTTAGTCACTCAGTCAGGTCTGACTCTTTGCAACCCCATGAATTGCAGCACGCCAGGCCTCCCTGTCCATCACCAACTTCCGGAGTTCACCCAAACCAATGTCCATTGAGTCAGTGATGCCATCCAACCATCACATCTTCTGTCATCCGCTTCTCCTCCTGCCCTCAATCTTTCCCAGCATCAGGGTCTTTTCAAGTGAGTCAGCTCTTCACATCAGGTGGCCAAAATATTGGAGTTTTAGCTTCAGCATCAGTCATTCCAAAGAACATTCAGGACTGACTTCCTTTTGGATGGACTGGTTGGATCTCCTCGCAGTCCAAGGGACTCTCAAGAGTCTTCTCCAACTAGTCCAACTCTCACATACATACATGACTACTGGAAAACCCATAGCCTTGACTAGATGGACCTTTGTTGGCAAAGTGATATATCTGCTTTTCAGTATGCTGTCTAGGTTGGTCATAACTTTCCTTTCAAGGAGTAAGCATCTTTTAATTTCATGGCTGCAGTCACCATCTGCAGTGATTTTGGAGCCCCCCAAAATAAAATCAGCCACTGTTTCCATGGTTTCCCCATCTATTTCCCATGAAGTGATGGGACCAGATGCCATGATCTTCGTTTTCTGAATGTTGAGCTTTAAGCCAACTTTTTCACTCTCCTCTTTCACTTTCATCAAGAGGCTTTTTAGTTCTTCTTCACTTTCTGCCATAAGGGTGGTGTCATCTGCTTATCTGAGGTTATTGATATTTCTCCCAGCAATCTTGATTCCAGCTTGGGCTTCCTCCAGCCCAGCGTTTCTCATGATGTACTCTGCATAGAAGTTAAATAAGCAGGGTGACAATATACAGCCTTGATGTACTCCTTTTCCTATTTGAAACCAGTTTGTTGTTCCATGTCCAGTTCTAACTGTTGCTTCCTGACCTGCATACAAATTTCTGAAGAGACAGGTCCGGTGGTCTTTCCCATCTCTTTCAGAATTTTCCACAATTTCTGTATGTGGACACTTCAAAATGAAAAACTTTGAAAAGACACTACCCAGAGACCACTGGAATAAATATTTTTCCAGTCCTTAATTGGAAGAGTCTCTGCATCTGAAATTTCCCATCAGACCTGGATTTGTTGTTCAGCCTCAGTGTTGTCATTTGTAAAAGACCTAAGAGTTTGTACCTAAAAGGATTGCCTTGGGCTGGCAAATGTTCTTCTGCCTATTACCCATTTTCTGGCCTCTTCCTACAACTTATTTAAGCTGGATAATTCTAACCAGTCTTTAAGACACCAGTGGATTTTCTAAATTTTATTTTATTGAAGTATAGTTGGTTTACAATATTGTGGTAATTTCTGCTGCTGTACAGCAAAGTGATTCAGTTATACATATATATTATTTTTATATTTTTTTCATTATGGTTTATCATAGGATATTGAATATAGTTCTCTGTGTTACACAGTAGATCCTTGTTGTTTATCCACCACACATGTAGTAGTTTTCATCTGCTAATCCATGCTCCCAATCCTGCAAGCACAAGTTTGTCCTCTTTAAGTGTGTGGGTCTGTTTCTGTTTCATATATACATTCATTTTGTGTCATATTTTAGATTCCACGTATAAGTGATATTGTATGGCAAATACCATATCTTCTCTTTCTGACTTACTTCACCTAGTGTGATAATTCCTAGGTCCATATATGTTTCCACAAATGGCATTATTTCACTGGTTTTTATGGCTGAGTAGCATCTGCAAGGGAAAAGTGATGTAAAGCCGAAACTCCAGTCTTTGGCCACCCCATGTGAAACTGACTCATTGCGAAAATTCCTGTGCTGGGAGGGTTGGGGCCGGGGAGGGGGCGACAGGGTGGATGGCTGGATGGCGCATTACTCGGTGGACCAGGGGTGAACTCCGGGGAGTTGGTGATGGACGGTGTAGCCATGGGATTCTGCAGTGCAAGAATAAACACTCAACTGAAAGGCAGCAGTAGTCCTTTGTATCGTGTTCCATATGTTGTTTATCCATTCCTCTGTCTTTGGACATTAGGTTATTTCCATTCTTGGTAGGGAGGGGGAGGGCTGTCTTTTCCCCCCCATGCGCTGGACCCCCCCCCGCTCCCCCTGTCCATGGGGTTCCCCCGGCGCAGGATTTTTGGGTTGGTTGGCCTTTCCTTCCCCCGGGGATCTTACTGACCCAGAGATTGAACCCAGGTCTCCCACATTGCAGACAGACGCGCTTTAACCTCTGAGCCACCAGCTGCAATGAACATTAGGGTGCTTCTATCTTTTCAAAGATAGTTTCCTCTGGAGAGGAGTTGCCAGATCATATGGCAAGTCTCTTTTTAGTTTTTTGAGGAACCTCCATTCTGTTTTCCATAGTGGCCGCACCACTTTACATTTCCCCCAACAGTGTAGGAGGGTTCCCCTTTCCCCACAGCCTCTTCAGCATTTGTTATTTGTATCATGGCCATTCTAACCAGTGTGAGGTAATATCTCGTTGTAACTTTGATTTGCATTTTTCTAATAATTAGACATGTTGAGCATCTTTCCTTGTACCTGTTGACTGTCTATATTGCTAAGATGCAAGTGTTGATGTCACTTGCTCTAGGAGGGCAATGATTGCTGTGCATTGATGATACCATATCCCTGTCCTTTCCATGGGTCTCTTCAGGGTGCCTAGTTTCACACAACAGAAAGGACTCAGAGAGATCAAAAAGAAAAATGAACTTTTAGAAAGAGTAATAACAGGCCCCCAGCATACTGGGAAGACTTGGAGAATTCAGTTTAAAGCCAGCAGAATGGAAAAAATAGCTAAAACTATGCTTTGGAGAGATTTAAATGAGGAAAATGTTACCCGCATCACAGAAATAAAGTGCCCTGTCCCGTCTTTGAAACACTAGGACCTATTCAGAGTCTAGTAAGCTGTCATCTGATTGGCACAACCTGTTTCACATGCCTGTGACGGAGCTTGACGGAACTGCAAGGGAGGCTGGGGGAAAGTACCCACTGTTCCCAGGTGGCTCAGTGGTAAAGAATCCACTTGCAATGCAGGAGATGCAGGAGGCATGGGTTCAGTCTCTGGCTTGGGAAAATGCTCTGGAGGAAGGGGCATGGCAACCCACTCCAGTATTCTTGCCTGGGAAATCCCATGGACAGATGAGCCTGGCAGGCTGCAGTAGTCTCTGGGGTCACAAAGAGTTGGACATGACTCAGTGACTGAGCTTACATGCACATATCTTCAGCCTTTATAGTTGGAAACGGTCATTGTTCTATCTCAATAAAAGATTTCTCAGTATAGAAAGCCAATAAAATGCTTAGTAGCTAAAATAAATTGCAGACGTTAAACACACTGTGTTTCGTTTCTTACTCATCTACCTTTCCCAAAAGGGAGCCATATGGGTGAGAACAGGAACCATATCCACGTTGCGTACCATTTCATCTTTACACTGAGCACAGAGAACGCCTTGAGTTGGATACTGTTGGAGAAATTAACAACAAATATGATTGCTATAAAATGTTTAACATAGCATCTGACACACAGTAAGAGTTCTTCAAACACACAGAGCAATGGATCTTTTGAAGACAGGGTATCATTTGTCATTCTGTTTTGTGTCCCTAGCAATATATCAGATAGTTAATATGTGTTCAATTGAGTGGGTAATTCAATTAATGAATTAATGGATACATGTTAATGTAATTCATTTCTAAGTGATATCCAAGGAACTGCTTAAAGCACAGATCCTTGAAGGCCCAGCAAGGCAGCTAAGTCCTGGTGGGAGAGGTCACATAATGGGTTTTCTATTGGCAGTCACAGGAAGTCCAAAGAAGCTCATATCTGTATAAACAGTCCTTCTACGGATCAAAGTCGAAATGCGTCCTTTCCCTTCTTCATCTACTTCGCAAAGCTCCCGGTATTGCTAGCTTTACTGCCAGCTGCCTGAACCCATTGCAGCGCAAGGTGTGCAGTGTGATTTTCACGGCAAAATCACCAGCTATGGTTTGGATGCCCTTGCAGACAGCCCAAGAATATAAAATTTAATGTCCCGTATTGTCTTCGGGGCACTTGTTGCTAATCGAGAGGACAGCACAAGTTCTGATTTCCAGCATGTAATACTGGTAAATTTACCCCCAGTGCTGGTAACTAGAACTTTCTCTAAGATCTCTTTAGAGCCTCTGGCTCAACACGACCACCAAATCCGAAAGGCTGGCCCAACAGTATACCTTCAGGTGCAGCCATCAACACTGATCTGGAAACAGATGTGATGTAGGGTGGGAGAGACTGTGTTTCTCATGGGAGTCCATGGTTATGTGTATTCCCATCAGATTATAGCCTGATGCAGTCATTTGACAGGGGGTAGAATGTGAATCAAAGAAAGGCCAACTAAAACTATTGTCAGATTTCAGTAAGCAATTCAGCTACACGAGGAGGAAATGGGGAGGGGCGGGGGAAAGGGAAGGGTTGTTGAAAAACTCCAGATGGTTATATTTATTTGCAAAAAAAAAAAAGGAAGTTTTGAAGCATGATAATAGTTTTCTTCAAATTTAGAATAAATTTAAAAACTGTTTTCCATGCGTACAGTTGTATGTGCTCAGTTGCTTCAGTCGTGACCATGTGGACTATAGCCTGCCAGGCTCCTCTGTCCATGGATTCTCCAGGCAAGAATACTGGAGTGGGTTGCCATGGCCTCCTCCAGGGCATATTCCCAACCCAGGGATTGAACCCACTTCTCCTGCATCTTCTGCGTTGCAGGTGGATTTTTACCCGCTGAATGTGAAAAGTGAAGTCGCTCAGTCATGTCCGGCTCTTTGCACCCCTATAGACTGTAGCCTACCAGGTTCCTCTGTCCATGGGATTTTCCAGGCAATAGTACTGGAGTGGGTTGCCATTTCCTTCTCCCAGGGATCTTCCCAACCCAGGGCTCGAACCCTGGTCTCCCGCACTGTAGACAGATGCTTTACCTGCTGCTGCTGCTGCCGCTGCTAAGTCGCTTCAGTCGTGTCTGACTCTCTGCGACCTCAAAGACGGCAGCCCACCAGGCTCCCGTCCCTGGGATTCTCCAGGCAAGAACACTGGAGTGGGATGCCACTTCCTTCTCCAAATGCATGAAAGTGAGAAGTGAAAGTGAAGTCACTCAGTCATGTCCGATTCTTAGCAACCCCATGGACTGCAGCCCACCAGGCTCCTCCGTCCGTGAGATTTTCCAGGCAACAGTACTGGAGTGGAGTGCCATTGCTGCTGAGCCAATAGCAAGTGAAAAGAATAGGTAACTGATTTCCCAGGCATCTGGATTCTTTAAGATCCTGGAACACTAGTTAACTGTGATGACCAGTAGGTGGCAGCATAACCTCCACCATTTTTGATGTTTGTCCTTGAAACACTGAGACTATCATCATTTGAAAGGTAACAGTCACAAATTGCATACCAACTGCCCAATTTGTTGCCTGTTGTAATATTTCTTTTATGATAGACTCCTCTTTTCAAAGATATCCATTCAGCCAATATAGCCTTTAAATATGTGCACGGTACTAAAGATGCATAAGCATTGTGTTAACCTGCCTTTTTCTTTTTCCTTTCTTTCTCTTAGCTTTTATACAGGCAAGTCCTTGCATGTCTGATTGGATAAAGACAATTAACTGTTCTTTAAAATGCTGCTTCCATCTATCTTGTATGTGTAACCACTTACCTACAAATTTACTTACCACGTACCCAAGCACTGCCAGTGAAAACAGAAAGCATGGGGGACTGATTTTAAACAGATTATGATTCAGTTACTGGCTCCATCATTTGAGTCCTCTGAGTCACATTTTGTTTTGTTTTTGTTTATTCATATAAAGATAAAATTCCTAGAGTTAATAATATCTGCCTGGTAAGATTATTATCATAAATAAATAAAGTAGCTAAATTCCCTAAATGTTGATTGCGCTCTGACTAGGCACTCAGCATTGTGTCAAGCCCAGGGAATAAGCATGACATTGACTTTATCCTGAAGAAGGTCACAGTCTACAGCTGCGCTGTCCAGTACAGCACCCTCTTGCCATGTGCTGCTATTTAAATTTAAATTAAGCAAAATTAAGTCAGATTAAAAATTCGATTCCTGGAGTACACTGGCCACATTTCAAGTGCTTTTATGTGACTTGTAGGTACCATATTACTTTATGCAGAAAGCAAACATTTCCATCATTGCAGAAAGTTCTATTGGATAATACTGGTCTGGATGACCACACAGGCTCATAGAAGTTAATATAAGTTTCAAAATTGCTTTCAAAGACCAATACATGGAACAGGGAGGTGAAATAAGCAAATGGAAAAGAGTTATGAACTCTTTCTTGTGGTGTGCAAAAAGACCTACAGACAGAAATAGTTTTAATGGAAGTCACGACACGAAGGATGACATGCGAGAGTGGTGCTTTTAGGAAGCCCTGAGGGGAGGGAGGAAGGTCTCTGAAGAGGTCCATCTTGTGCAAAGACTGTAAAAAGACAAAAAGCACACAAGTTCTGCTCAGGAAACTCGAGTTGTTCTAAACTGTGAAAGGATAAAGACTGAGGGGCAAGAAAGTTTAGACAGGAGGAGATGAAACCAAGGAGAGAAAAATCACCCTCTAAATTTTGAATGTTAGCCTGAACACTCATGATGGCTTAGCTTTTCTTTCCCCCAGCATGAGAGCAGCGGTGATGACCCTTTTTACAGCTGAGCTCAGAGAGAGGGAGCAACAGAAAGAGGGAGAAGCCCCTGCCAGATTCTTTCCACAACTGCGTCTGAGTGGAAAATGAAACTAACCCCTTCCCGCCTGCACAGCACCTCCCAGAACAAGATTCTTTTGCTCACACATTCCTCAGACTGTGAGAACAACCCACCAACCATGTCACCAGTAACAGGACTGCCCCCTCGGCCCCCGTGGACGCACATTCCCCCAAATGAGTGAAGGATGCCTTCTGCCAACCTTAAAACTGACTCAAGCCTCTTGAGTCCTAAGCTTTGAACCAATCTCCAACTTTTTGTGGTTACAGTTCACAGTTGGCTGGCAAAATATGACTTCCTGGTTTGGAGATAAAAGACTTGGGGGTGGGAGTCGGGAAAGGACTGAGGGGAAAAAAAAACTTACTTGACATCAAATGCCTCTTTCAAAATACAGCTTTAATGAACAAAGTGCCGGTGAACCTTACTCATCCTGATTACATTTCTGAAAATGTAATCTTTTAAAATTTAAGGAGAAGGGGGTTTGGCAGAAATAGATTTGGGGTTTCTTTAGCCTCCAGACATCTGGGAGAGAGTGGAGGTATTGCTGATTTGCAGCACACAGCTGGGAGGAAAGGGCCCCGTTTCAGGGGAGGAGAGCAAGGAAAAGGAAAAGAAAAAGCTCCATTGTAATAGATGTTCCAAAAATCATCAGTCTTTCAGAAGAGATGAGGTGGGGATGTTGGGGGAGGGATGGGTTCAGCTCTTCATACGGTTTTATTTAAGCTTGAATACAGATAATCAGTCCTGCTGTTTATTTCCATACCAAATGCTCAGGGGGCCAGAGCTCTGTGACATTCCTAACCCGGATCATTTTAGCAGCAAGCTTTCTGGAATAGAAAATATACTCAAGACACTTCCTCATAGAGAGTTACCAGGAGAGTCTAGATGAGCCCTCCTGGACTTTCACAAGCCAAAGGGTGCTCCTTCTCCCTCCCAGGTGGCCAATTATTCCCGTGACAACACCTCATACTTTCCATGTGATGCCATTTGACAAAGGATAAGCAGAGCCAAGCTAAATGCTCACCCACTTGACACTTAATCTCTTTATCGTCCCAATTAGAATGTTCAGGGAGAGGCGCTGGCACCAGGGGTCAACTGCAAACTCTCTCTTTAGAGATGGTGAGACAATAGGTGTGATTTTGAAAAGCAGAGGGTTCTGGCATTAGACAACGGGCTTTGGAGCCCAAACTTGGCAACTTGGACATAGAATTGAAGTCCTCATAGCCTCATCTTTCTCATCTGTAAAATGTGAATTTACATCATACTTAACCTCACAGGGTCAGTTTTGAAATTATACGAGCCATGTCAGCTGGGTGTCCAAAAAGAGCTTGACACACACAAGAAGCATTTGATTAAGATGGGTTATGGCCTTTCCCATTACGATGTCACACAGACTGATTAGCATACTGGCATTCTGCAGAGCCTGAGGGTAGATCACGCTCTTCCCACCAAGGGATTTATTTTCAAGTTTCTTAAGAACGAATGGGATATCCACCTCCCCCAGTTGTTTTTATTGTGGAAAGTACGTATAACGTGAGGTTTTCCTTCTTAAGAAATTTTAGAGTGTACAGGGTGGTATTATTGTCAACTGTAGGCACAGTGCATTTGGCGCTAGTGGTAAAGAACAGGCCAGTGCAGGACACATAAGAGATGTGGGTTCAATCCCTGGGGTGAGGAGATCCCTTGGAGGAGGGCATAGCAACCCACTCCAGTCTTCCTGCCTGGAGAATCCAATGGACAGAGGAGCCTGGTGGGCTGCAGTCTATAGGGTCACCAAGAGTCGAACAGACTGAAATGACTTAGTGCATACATAGTCACAATACAAATCTCTAGAATTTAATCATTTTGCATAATTAAGACTTTATACTAGTTGAGTTTCAACTCCCCATTTCCCCCTCCCTCTGGCCTCTGGAAACCACCACTCCACTCTGTGCATTTGATTATTTTATATACCTCATGGAAGTGATATAAGGCAATATTTGTCCTTCTATGATTGACTTATTTCATTTAGCATCACATCCTCAAGATTCAGTCATGCTGTTGCACGTGGAATGGTAGCCTTCCTTTTTAAGGCTTGATAATAGTCCTTTGTAGATGTTTATATATACAAGGGGAGAATAGCCTTTTGTATATATAAGCTCCTTTGGGGCTTTGCTCAGATGGTAAAGAATCTGCCTGCAAAGCAGGAGACCCAGGTTTGATTCTTGGGTTAGGAAGATCCCCTGGAGAAGGGAAAGGCTACCCATTCCAGTATTCTGACCTGGAGAATTCCATAGTCCATGCGGTCGCAAAGATTCAGACACAACTGAGCAACTTTCACTCCACTTCACTGGCATATATACACACCACGAATTCTTCATTCATCCACCAGTGGACACTTAGGTTGTGTCCCTGTCTTGTGAGTGATGCTGCAGCAAGCACAAGTATGCAAATATATCTTCAGAATCCTGATTTCTATTCTTGTGGGTAAGTACCCAGAAGTGGGATTATTGGATCATATGGTAATTCTATTTTTAACTTTGTGAGGAATCTCCATACAGTTTCCACAATGGCCACACCATTTGACATTTCCATTAACAAGTGTGCAAGAGTTTCAGTTTCTTCATATCCTTGCCAACACTTGTTATCTTTTGGGTTTGTTTTTGTCTTATAATAGTCAGGCTAACAGGTGTGAGGTAATATCTCACTGTGCCTTGGCTTTGTATTTCCTGGTAATTAGTGACACTGAGCACCTTTTCATGTGTGTGTCGGCCATCTGTATGTCTTCTTTGGAGAAATGTCAATCATGTCTGTGCTCATTTTTTTAATCAGGTTGTTTGAGCTCCTTATATGTTTTGTATACTAACTCATCAGATATGAGGTTTGCAAATGTTTTCTCCTATCCAATATGTTGCCTATACACTGTTAATTGTTCCCTTTGCCTTTTCACTTTACTTATCTCCATCAGGCTTTCTATTTCGATGTAGTCTTACGTGTCTATTTTTGCTTTTGTTCCCTGAGCTTTTGGTGTCCTATCCAAGAAATTATTGCCAAGATTGACATCATAAAGCTTATCCCTTATGTTTCCTTCTAGTAGTTCTGCAGTTCCAAGTCTTATATTTAAATATTTTATCCATTTTTAGTTGGTTTTTGTGTATAGTGTAAAATAACAGTCCAATTTTTTTCCTTTTGCATGTGGATATCTAGTTTTTCCAACACTATTTAAAGATGTTCCAGCCCCAAATTTAACCTCTTAGTACCTGGGACTTTAGGGAGGACAAGCCTCTCCTCGTTGACATCAACCTCAAGGCTGAAAACTTTGGCCTGTAACTTTCCTTTATTAGTCTAGACTCATTTGTCAAAATGTCTCTTAAACTTATTTTCAATCTGTAGCACAGAGGATCATTTCATACCTATGTTCCTGACAGAGAATGTCTTCTTTTCATGGAATTCATTGAATCAAAGTGTTTTTGAGGTCTGATAGGGCTTCCCACCACAGTGAAGGCAGGGCCCTAAGAAAGAGGCTGCAAGTTCACCCTGGCTTACCCTTGCCATCCTTAGAGCCTACCCTCCAGCTTGAAAATGACATAATTCTGTTGTTTTTTATTCTCTCCTCATCTAGAAAGCTTCAGCCCAGCCCCTGGTTTACTTTCTTTTCTCTTGAAGTCTTCTGGAACAACACCTGTTCCAAGAGACCATTTTTCTCCTGTTTACAGATTGGGTCAAATTAAGCGAGAACGGATGACTGTTTGGTCATGGCAAAAGAATAGTCTCAGAACTCACATCTGGATGTGGTCATTCCCATGTACCAGGCCATAGGCTCAGCTTCCTTCCTGGGTTTGTTAGTTCCACACCCCAACGCCCTGCAAAAACACCTATCAACACCTGACAGGGGAAAAGGAACCACATCTGTGAAGAAGTTGAATCTGCTTTCCTTTGCACTAACTTTGAGAAGTATATTTAACTACTTACTTAGCATATCTATAACCAGATTGTGACGATAAGAAAGAACTGCTGTAACATCTGTTCTTAAAAAGTTCTTCAGATATCCTCTGTGGTTCACAGTTATACGAAGAATCCTCAAGTTTAGATCAGGAATTTCAAACTCAGATGCCTATAGGGGCCAGGCATATAATGTAAAAAGGGAAAGTGAATTCATTTAGCTGTGTCCGACTCTTTGCGACTCCTTGGACTGTAGCCTTCCAGGCTCCTCTGTCTATGGGATTTTCCAGGCAAGGATACTGGAGTGCGTTGCCATTTCCTTCTCCAGGGGATCTTAACATATAATGTAAATATAATGTAAATTAGGGAGGCAAGAGAACATCAGAAAAGTTTTTACTTAATTCTATTTTAAGTGCATTGATTAAAGACCACTGTCACTAGCTCTAAGTACTAGGTAGTAGGGAGCAATGGGGACTGTGGCAGATTGGGAAGGGCACGCCTTACTAAAGAGAGTAGTCCTTCTCAAGCCCAGCTGATTGTTGGTCTGTGAGAACATAAGCCTTGTGTTGCTAATGCTTCAAATTTTCAAGAGAAGCCAGACATTAGATTTTTCTGTTACATCTTCTAACTTTTTTTAACGTTAACAAGTAACCAATATAATTAGAAATCAGGATAGTGGCAGTGCTTATATAGAAAGTACAAGTAGGATTTGGGTATTCTGGTTCTGTTTCTTGATCTTGGTGCTAGTTACACAGATGTGTCCTTTGTGAAGATTTATGGAGATGGACAATTATATATGCAAATTTCTGTATCTATATGATACTTTCTTATACTTTTAAATGTGTTGACATTTTAGGAATAATTTACAACATTTTCTGGACCAACATTACGTATGCCAAATAATGCCCATCCCTGGAATGAATTAAGCCCCCAGGGTCATTCTTTATCAGCTTTAATTTAGATAACTTGGGGAAATTTTGCTGATTTTTCTACCACTCATTCACATGCAGGGGAGGAGGAAAAGACCCAACAGGGTTGCAAGGCTCAAACATGTGCAGATGTATTTCCAGGCCATACTACCCTGGCCTGAGTACATCTAGAGAGTAGCCTGGATCCGCAGGCCATGCCCTTCTCAACCTCCGAGAGCCTATGTTTGTTTGACTTGTCCAATGCTTCCCTTGGTCCACCATTATTGGGACCTTTAATTCTTGCTTCCCTAAGTCTCTCCTTGTGGAAATTCAAGTCTCATGTTTCTTCTCTGCAACCTAACCTTTAGGGAAAAAAATGAAGGTAACATGAGACAGTAGAAGATAGGCAAGCTTCAAGTCAGACACAACAGGATTCTAATATTGGTCCTAACACAAACTAGCCATGAATTTGGCCAAGCTCCTTAACTATCATGATCTGTTGTTTTCTCATTTAAGTAACACGGATTTAAATACAAGCTTCCCCAATGGCTCAGTTGGTAAAGAGTCTGCCTGCAATGTGGGAAACCCAGGTTTGATCCCTGGGTAGGGAAGATTCCTTGGAGACGGAAATGCAACCCACTCCAGTATTTCTGCTTGGAGAATTCCATGGACAGAGGAGCCTGGTAGGCTGCAGTCCACGGGGTCACAAAGAGTCAGACACAACTGAGCGACTAACACTTCACTTTCACAGTCATAAATACATGTGCCTGAAATGTATGAAGTGCATAAATAAAATACCTTGCACTGCCATGCAGTACTTCTCAAACTTTAATATGCAGGAAATTTTCCCCAGATACCTTGTGAAAATGTAGATTCTAATTGAGTAGGGCTGGGGTGGAGTCTGAGATTGTGCGTTTCTGACACATTCCCGAGAAGCCAATACTGCTACTGGTCCCCAGACCACACTTTGAGTAGCAATGCTGCCGAGTGTTTGCTCACAGTAGATATTAGAACTAGTAGGTAATAGTTCCTCCCTTTTCACCCTCCATAAAACATGTGTCCCCACTGTGGAGTTTGAAATGGAAAGTTGAAGGCGGGTAGCTAGAGGCATTGACTTTATTTACTTTACATGAGATTCCAGTAAGCTCTGGGCCACTTGCTTCCTTTGTGCTGATACAACAAGGACCAGATCTCTGCTGTGATGATGAATTTCACATAAAGAAGGCTGGGGTGGTTGTCATCCATGGTGGTGGTCAACAGGGTTCCCACATGAGGAAATGAGGCAGGAAGAGTTAAACATGCTTCTCTATAGGAGGCTTCTCTTTATTTCCTCAAGATGACTACCAAACTCTCTGTTATTATTTTTTTTCATCTGAATGTTTTATTCCATGAATAGCCTACCAATATAAATGTGTTTCAAGTCCATGAATAAACAACATAATAATAAAAAGCACATGGTTTTCCTAAGAATTTATCCCTGCAGATCTGAGTTAACCAAAAGACAGCAACTTTCACTTTGGGGGAAGGGAATGAAGACACAGCTTCAAATGTGCTGAAGAGACTCCAAGAGGAGAGGAAACAGAAGGGAAAGAAAGGATTATTGGTCTGTATTACTCATAGTTCCCCAGAACTGTTTTGGTAGGACTGGGGTAGAGGAGGGAAAGCTGTTATAAAAGAGAGTGAAGTGGCAAGAAAAGACACATCGGTTTTGGAGACAGGAAAGAAAATCTTCTTCCCAGGAGTATGAGAGAGAACAACTGGTCTCCTCCTTTTCCCTCCAGGATAAACCTGTGTAGGTCACTCCCATGAGTCTTAGAGTCTTTATCTATAATATAGGAGAAGGAACATCTCGCTACTGAAATGTTCTAAGAAGGTGCTAAAGGCACACATGAGAATGTGCCTAACTCCTTGGCCATTTGGGCTGTGGATCGCAAACCCTGGGTCCAAAGGAGCACCACATCCTATTTACTAGCCTGTTGCAATCATGAGGGAACTTATTTTGCTCAGCAGACATGCTGGTCCAAGATGACAGACCTTCAGTACACAGCCATGGGATGTGTTTCAGAGGATCCATTGCCATCAGTTGGGCTCAACGCCTACTTTGCTCCCCTCGACCACACAGGCTTTCATTTAAACCCACATTCATCCAACCCCAGTTCACCTGACACTTACCTCTCACCCCACACACCTCTGATAGTGCCAGAACAGTCTCACAAAGCTCTAGGTTTGAATTGTATTTTTCCTATTCACTAGCTGTGGGAGTTTAGACACACCACGTAATCACCTAATTTCTGTCTTCATCTATAAAATGGGAAGATAATAAGTGTAAAATAAGGCATTAGACCAGTGCCTGACACATGGAAGACACTTTGACATGTTACTTGCTGCCGTTATTATTATTTACACTGGACTTTGTCCTTGTATGTATGTGAGAAAAGTGACGTTGTAAGTGAATGAGTGATACAGTCAAGTCTTACATTTTGCTAGTTCCATGGGGGCAAGGAGTTCCCAAAATGCACAATAAAAGGTTTTCAAGCCATTAAAAAAGTTTTAATAAGCTGGCACTGAAACCCATGGTCTGGATATTCATCGGGTACCAGACTTGGACCTCCCACCTTCTATGTCAAGGTCTCGAACCTACTGAACCTAATATTCTTCTTGCCCATTATTTCCCCTTACCAGGTAGCTGCTCATTTCAGCTTTGTCTGCCTTCGTAGTTTTGACTTCTCATTTGAATCTAATACCCACCAGATTCCTTGAAACTTGCCTCACTTCCCCAGTATCTGTCCTTCATCTTGCACTCACTATTCATTGCAGTAGAGAGTCTGTATCTTCTTTAAGGCCAGTTCCTATGTCTTGATTTTCTCTGAGAAAGAACACTGTACTATAGTGCGTCTGTGTAGTTAGAATCCAGCTTTCCTACTCCTTCATGAGAAAGTGCTGTACTAAGTGAAAGGGAAGTGATACTAGGTAAAGCGGAGAAAAGCAGAAGCAGAAAAAGTACTGCTTTTGTTGGACACCTGGTCTGAAAAGATCCGGAGGCTGGAAAAGATTGAAGGCATGAGAAGAAGAGGGTAGCAGATAATGAGATGATTGGATAGCATCCCTGACTCAATGGATAGGAGTCTGAGAAAACTCTGGGATATAGTGAAGGACAGGGAAGCCTGGCATGCTGCTGTCCATAGGGTCGCAAAGAATCAGGCATGACTTAGCGGCTGAACATCAACAGCAAAGCACTGTGGCTCCAACTTTTCACCTCAGTTTCTTTTCCAGCAAGCTCCTCCTCTTCCTGACCTTTAAGTGATGGAGTATCTTAGGATCCGATTGAATGTCTTCTGTGTCTTGTCTATACTCACCTCTTAGGTGACCTCATTATGTCAGTTTTAAACAGCTCTGTCTGCTGTGTCTCCCGAACATGCGTCTCCAACCCAGCCTCTCCCCAGCACTCAAGGTTCATACATCCAACCACCCACCCGATCTATCACTCGCGGGTCTAACAGGCATCATACATGAGTGGCGCCATGTCAGCTCTCGCCCCTAGCCTTCCTCAGCTTGGTTAAAGACAGCCCTAGCTTTCCATCTACTCCTAAACAACTGTACTTCCTCTCATGTGCTACAGTCCATGAGTCTGAAAATCTTAGAGGCTTTATCTTCAAAAATATATCCAGAATCCAAGCTCAACTGGTAACCACCATCAGTCCTTGCTAGAACTTCTGCAATAGCCTCTAAATAGGTCTTCTCTTCCACCCCTGTCCACTGCAAGTTTACTCTCAGCAGAGCAGCAAGACAGAACCTCACAAATCATGGTGCTCCTCTGGTTGCCCATTACTCTTATGTGAAAGCTCACATCCTGATCTAGCAGTCCCACTCCTGGCCATATATCCATGAAAACTCCAATTCAAAAAGATCTCTGCACCCCAGTGTTCATAGTAGCACTATTTACAATAGCTAAGATATGGAAGCAACCTAAGTGTCCATCGGCAGATGAATAAATACAGGAGATGTGATATATATATACAGTGGAATACTACTCAGCAGTGAAAAGAATGAGATCATGTCATTTGCAGCAACATGGGTGCAACTAGAGACGGTCATACTAGGTAACATAAGTCAGAAAGAGAAAGACAAATACCACATGATGTCACTTAGATGCATAATCCAAAATATGACAAAAACAAACTTAGTTATAAAACTGAAAGATTAATAACATAGTAAACAAACTTACAGTTACCGAAGGGGGAAGGGGGCAGGGGAGGGATAGATTAGGAGTTTTGGATTAGCAAATACATGCTGCTGCTGCTGCTGCTAAGTGGCTTCAGTTGTGTCCAACTCTATGAGACCCCACAGATGGCAGCCCATCGGGCTCCGCTGTCCCTGGGATTCTCCAGGCAAGAACACTGGAGTGGGTTGCCATTTCCTTCTCCAATGCATGCAAGTGAAAAGTGAAAGTGAAGTTGCTCAGTCGTGTCTGACTCCTAGCGACCCCAACGACTGCAGCCTACCAGGCTCCTCTGTCCTACATACTACTGTATATAAATAGATAAACAACAACATCCGATAATGTAGCACAGGAAACTATATTCAATATCCTGTAATATACCACGATAGAAAAGAATATGAAAAGGAAGATTCGTATGTATCTGTAACTGAATCACTTTACTGTACACCAGAAACCAACACATTGTAAAATCAACTATAGCTGAATTAAAAATAAAAGCTAGCATTCCTACAATGCCCTTCAAGACACTGTGTGATCTGGCGTCTCCCTGACATCATAGTCCTTTGCTCTTCTTTCTCACGTCTCCCTGACACCCTGGGCCTCTTATTGACCTAAAACATACCAAATGTTCCATTCCAGCTGAAGGCCTTAGTAGTCACCCTTCCTTGTACCTGGAAGACCTTTCCCCAGATACCTGCACAAGTCACCCCATGTTTAAGTTATACCTATGTTCCTGTTCTCACTCTACCACAAGCTCTTCCCTAGCCACTGTATCTAAATGGTACCCATCCTCCTTAGTCCCCATCATCTCTAGCCAACTCTTTCATGCTTTGTCTCTCCTGGAGCTTATCACCACCAGCATTATCCTACATTGATAGATACACTGATAGACTTTGATTTTTTTTTTTTTTAATGATCTATCTCCCTGAAAGAGGCTAGACTTTTCTATACCCCCTGAGCACAGATGTCTTGTTTTGTCCTTCTCTCCTCAGCACCACCCCCAAACAGTTCCTAACACATAGCCAGTACAGAATAGATATTTGCTGAAAATGAATTTTATTAATATTTTGGCTCATTTTCTCATGTGAGTCCAAGCAGACTGAGAATCACCTACAAAATTCATAGCAAAGATACCCTTTTTGGTATCTGAGTTGTCTCCAGGTGACATAACAACCTCTTTGTGACCCTTTCCTCCTGCTAATCCATGCCCACATCAAAGCTGACTTTGTGAAGTGCCAACTTTTTCAAATTCCTACATTTTCACATCTTTCCTGTTGCATTATTCTGGATAATTTCTATTGTAAGTTACAGAAACCCAATTCAAACATATATAGGGTTAAGGGTGGGAGGGTGGGAGAGGGATTTCTTGCCCAGTAGAACTAAAAATCCCAGTACAAGAGCGATTGGAGAAAGGTGCTGAAAAGATTTTGTCAACAGTGCGCTTCTTTCCTTTTCTTGGCTTTGCTTTCCTCTCTTTGGTATAATTCAAACCAATTCACTCCAAGTAGAGGTAACAGTGGTCACCCACATCCTGCCAAGTTAGCAAGCTTGGTATCAGACCTGACCATGGGTCAGTGCCATCCAGACCAAACGGACCTAGGAGATACCAGGGTGGTTTCCTCAAGAAAAGTCAGCCTGGTGAAACTGAAAAAGAATGAGGACGGTTGCTGGGCAAATGAAAGCGGTCAATGTCCACTTCATCATAGCATCTGTTTCCCTAACCCTGCTATATCTTAGGAGAGAGACCAGGGCTTGCCTCTTTGTACCTCCAAGATACCACAGGAGGCCATACTTAGATTTAACATGTAATAAATGTTTGAGAAGAATGAAAAGATTCCCAAAGCCAATCACAGCCCTGAGCTGTGACTTAATTTAGTTTTTCATGCCAGGGGAAATTTGAATTCCTTTTCAGAGACAGTTTCCTTTTTCTTCTTTATCCCTGCATCCTCACTTTCATGGAGTCTGCCAACCTTACTATGTTAGCTCTCTATTGCTATGTAACAAATTATCCCAATCCTTAGTGGCCTTAAGCAATGCTATTTATTATCTCATAGCTGCTGTGAGTTGGAAGTCCTCTGACTCAGGGTCTCTCTCAAGGCTGCAGGGAAGATACTGACCGGGGTCGTGGTCATCTTAAAGCCTGGCTGGGGGATGGTCCCCTTCTTTCAAGATCACTCCTGTGGCTGTTGGCAGTGTTTAGTTGCTGGCTTTCTTTTGGACTGAGGGCCTTGGTTCCTCCCAAGCTATACTAACTAGAGGCTCCCCCTCGGGTCCTTGCCCTGTGGACTCTCCATGGAGCAGCTCACAATGTGGCAGCTGGTTTCCTCAGAGAGGGCAAGAGTGAGTCCTGACGAGATGAGTCGGTCTTTTGTAACCTCCTGAAGAGTGACATCCCATCATCACTTTTGCGTATGTTGCTCACCAGAAGTGAACGGCTAAGTCTAGCCCACAGTCACAGTGAGGGAATTACAAGGATGCAGATGCCAGGAGGGACTTGCGCTGGTAGCTCTCAAAGCTGCAGGAGACTTCTGTGTCACCTGGAGACAGAGCCCTGGTCAGCGTCCACAGTAGCGACAAGTCCCACACTGAAGGACCGGCTACTCAGCACTTCACTGGGATGAGACTCTAAGGCCTTATGGACTCAGTGGGAAACAGTGCTGTGATTGGTTAGTGATGCTGGTCCTGGGTGTGCGCTGGAAGAAAGGCAGCTTACATCACAGACTGGCTGGTCCCATTCTAACAGCATCAAAGCTAGTTTTCCCAGACCTAATGTATGTGACAGTTTCTCTATGGCGCTACTCAGAGAAATTGATGAGTGGCTGAAAACTCACATATCTGATAGCTGAGTCTGAAGGTGCTTTGAATGACATGACTTGAGTTATGTTAATAATGGGTGCCTTGTCTTACTGGATTTTTAAAAAAATTTTTTCTTCTCGACATGCTCAAATCAATATTGAACCTTTCTGTGCTTCTGCATCCCTTTCCCACTACGAACATACTTAGGAAATGGAGGAGGATGTATTTGTTCTGATTTTTGCTTTGGTTTCTGAGGTTGTGTGAGGAGCTTGTTCAGATGCTGTCATCTGTCCTGAAATCACACATTGGACTCCTGATGGCGGGCGACCAAGCCTCCCGCTGTCAAAATAGTAAATGTAAAGGCAGGACCCGTGGGTAGAGCCCCAGAGAGAACTGAGTCATGTTTCACAGAGTGTTTTCTCTTCCTTGAAAGAACTAGCAGCATGTTTAGTAAATGGCTAAATAAATAATTAAGTACAAATGCAAAAGTCTGATTAAAAACATGTTTGCAAACACTCCCTTCATTTTCACTTAAGCAAGAGAACAGAGCTGGCTTATTTTGACTTTTCCCCAACAGAAGTTTGTCTGGAATAATGGAATAAGTGGAGAAGGACAGCAAGCATCTCTTGCTTTAAAATACTAAGGGATGTTCCAGAAATGAAAATGCAAATGTTGCTTCACTCACTGAATGCTGATGCAACAGGGCTGTATTTATAAGCTGCTTTAGGAGGTCAGTTATTGGTCATTAGTCCTCTAGTCTCCTGCCTCTCTCGCTCGCTCTCTCCCTCCCTTTCTTCCTTTTTTTCTCTTTCTTACTTTGCTGCTACCCAACTGTACCTAAAGCTTGGTAGCTGACAGTGGAGTTTACAAAATGCAAAACAAAAGATCAAGACCAAAATAAGTTGGAAACACACTTTATTTTGAGTTTACTTTTGTCCCATCTGTTTGGATTGGTTTGTTTTCCATGTAGTGACGAGGGCCATCCTGAGATTAAAATTTGTTCAAAGAATGAAATACCGACTTGCAAACTTCTTGAGCCACCCCCAACACTCAATCTTCCAAGGGTCCATGTATTAGTATGACTACACGTCACACTCAGTTTGTTCTAAGGTGTTACAACCCCCCAAATCAGTATCTCAGAACGTACGGCCTGCATCCTCTGGCCATCTGGAGCCTACTTGGCCGAGTAGTCTCCTTTTCACCAGATAAGTTACAGAAAGCGTTAATCAATCACTGGGCCAGTTCAAACACAAAGCTTTCCTCCTGCTTGCTACAACTTACACCCCCAAAACCCAGAGCCTGCTGAACAAGAGCCAACATCAAAGCCGGAAACTCAAAGCAAATGTGCCAAAAGTGCAAATGGAAAGGGCTGAACTGGAGAAGCCTTTATTAAGTGTCACTTCTTAATCCAGCCCATGAAACAGGCAGAGGTGACGACTCGCACACCCAGAGCAGAATTCAGGCACGCCAACGGAGACGAGGGCTCCCCACCGAGATCACCAGTCTCCCCTGAGATGGTTTCCTTAATAATGCACCTTGAAAATGCAGCAAAGACAAATGACAAAAAGCCCCACTTCCATGAGGTTACCAGTGCAAGGATTACTGGATGTCCATGAACACGTGCGGGTGACCTGCCTACCACCCCTTCTTCAACACCGCCCTGCACTGGACACAGATGAGAATTCATCACCATTGTATTGGCTTTCTGAGAAAGGAGGCTATTTCCTTTCTTGAACTGGCTCTTGCTTAGAACATTTTCCTTATCCTTCAGGGTAATATATGTGTGATTCACTCTTCCATTTCTCCCATATCTTGCAAACAGTGACTTAAGTCAGATGGGCTGGGATGGGAATAGCGTTATCACTTGTGGGACTGACCATTCCAAGCCTCCATTGCATCATCTGTAAAGTGGGGGTGATCAGAAGTCCTAGAAGAAATTAAGCTGTTGAACTGAGTGAAGGAGTACATATGAAGGCTCAGCCCAGCGCCTAGCTGACAGTAAGCATTCAACATATGTTTTTCTGCTGCCGTTGATCATGCATTCATTCAACAGACATTCTCTGAATACCTTTCTATGCTAGATGCTATCCAGAGCACCACAAGCAGGGATGAACAGAGCGGACAAGATGCTTGCTTCCATGGAGCTCAAGATGTCATCAGAGGAAACAAAAGATAAAAATGAGTAAATGAACAAGATAGGAAGTATTTGATGCCAAGAATGAACACGAAGACAGAGAAAGGCCTGCACTTGGAAAATTTAGACTAGGAGCTCCTAGGAAAATTTCCTGTAAAAATAAGAGGACTGAACTCAGACCTAGTGAACAAGAGACAGCAGGTCTGGAAGAATCCAGGAGCAGAGCATTCCAGGCAGAGGGAACAAGTACGAGGGCCGTGAGTCAGGACTGAAGTTGACATTTCTTCTTGAGAACAGAAGGTTGAGCTGGTCGGAGCCCCACGGGAAGAGGGCGTGGAGGAATGAAGGGAGCCCCAAGGGGTGGGGGCCTGATTTCTGTACATCTTCTAGTTTTCATGTGACTCAGAAAGTATTTTTGCATTTCGCTCTGCTCACTTCATCCCTGAGTTTGCCAATCCACTGCTCAAAACAAGGAGCAGGGAGTGTTACTTTATTCCCCACAGCCTAAAAGCCCCCTACCACCATCATTTATAAAGCACAGATTGTTTCCAAGAAAAATGTAGAACCTGAGGCTCAGGCAGCTTTGAAATCTCTGGAGAGAAGTCCGCATACATACCAAAGAAGGCAAAATGGAAATGTGCCTTTTTTTTTTTCCCCCCATAGCTGAAATGGGCATCGTAAATGTAAGAATACACAGTGACTAAAATCTCAGTTGTTTTGGGCAAAGGGCTAAATATCTGATTATATTATTATCTGCCTTTCTCTTCTGTGAGCTTCAGTGGGCTTTGATAGAAAGAAATGCCATGTGGAATCATGTTCCACAATTTGCTGCTCAGTTTTCCAACTTAATCACTGTGTGACCCTAGGCAATTTACTGACCCTCTCCAGCGTGAGCCTCTATTCCTTCATCTGCAAAATAGGGATAATAATACAAATGCTGTAAGAGTTATGTTAGGATTTGTAGGAGAAGCACCTGGCATGTGCTCCTGATAGTGAGTACAGGTGCTCAATAGATAGCACCTTCCACAGATCTAGTAGAAGTACAGGTCTTCAACTGATGGGACAGCAAATGACTGCCCATGAGCCAAACCCCAGTATGTGTAAGTCAAGTTTAATTAGGACATAGCCATGCCCATCTGTTTACATGGTGTCTAGGAGGCTTTCAGTGGCAGAGTTGAGTAAGTTACAACACAGACTCCGTGACCCATAAAACCTAAAATATTCACTCCCCAGATCTTCAAGAAACAGTTACCAACCCCTGCTCTTCAAATATCAGTATTCGTTCTAGTATTTCATGGTGCCTAAAAATCTGCTCCATGTCATAAAAATCTTATGTCTTCCTCACTGTGCCTTGCACATCTTGGGCAGTTATTACTTAGTGATTTAATTGAATTAACTGTATAATGCATATATATATATTCATGCACAAATGTATATATATGTACACACATGTACATACACTTTTAGATTTCTTGTGGTCGCTCAGTCCTTTATTCTCCCTAGAGACAGCATCCCTCAGTTGCATGCTCAATTTTTTTCAAATTATCTGGGCCCTTTATCTGTGCATGGCTGACAGATGTCATAGGTTTGGAGCCACTCACATAACCCTTGCCTTTTGCAGGATCTAATGCTCATGGAATGAGCAGACCCTGCTGACCATCTGGCACCTGAATAGTCTATTAATACTTTAACTCTCTCGACCCTGAAATGTCAAGCATTGGATGGGGTTACTCAGACCTTCTACATGTCCCCAAGCAGGAACTGCAAATACTGGGACAGCCTCTAGGGGACAGAATGTGAGGGAGGGGGTCCTAGTCTAGCAGCTTGAGGGGGGAACCCTAAATGGCATCCCCCACCCCTGACTCCTTCCCACTCCATCCCCTCTCTGACTTCATTCCCCGCCTCTCTTGCCCTTGGTCACTCTAGTCCAGACACATGGCCTGTGTACTGCTCCTCTGGCCCTTGTTCCCCATTAGGAGTACACTTCCCGAGAGAGCCACCGCTTCTTACTCAGAGTTTGTCATCTCTCCGAGTCCTGCCCTGACCACCATGTTGAAATGCAACCCAGCACCCCTGTGAATATTCCCACCGCATCCTCAGGCCTTGCTCTTTTTCTATTGCACTTCTAACCTTCTGAAATGCTCTACTACTTGCTGACTATACACACTGTTTATCATCTGCCCCCTCCGTTACATGCCCCTCTCTTAAGCTTCATAATAGCAGAGGTTGTATGCCTTGTTCACTGATATATTCCATTCAAGCCAAGAATTTATGTATTTGTCAAACACAGTCAGCACATATTTTGTACCCGACACTGTTCTAAACTCTTTAAAAACATTTACTCATTTAATGGTAGATACTCAGTGAGTATTTATAGATTGGGTGAATAAGGGAGACAGCAAGGGTGGGAATATGAGGTCAGAGTGAGCCGTGTTTCAGCCCTGGATCTGACACGTTGCTGCTCTGTGACCTTGGGCAAGTCATTTAACTTCTCTGGACATCACTATTTTTCACTGAAAGAACAGGGATGAAAATTTGCATCCATAACTAACTCAGATAGAGAAGGAGAAATATCATATGAGATTCCTTATATGTGAAATCTAAAAAGAAATGATATGAATGAACAAGACAGAAACTCACAGACTTGGAGAACGAACTTAGGGTTGCTGGGGGAAGGATGGAGGGAAGGGATAGTTAGGGATTTGGGGAAGGTCATGTGCACGTTGCTGTGTTTAAAATAGATAACTAACAAGGACCTATTGTGTAGCACAGGGAACTCTGCTCACTGTTATGAGCCAGGCTGCATGGGAGGGGAGTTTACGCTGCATGTATATGTATGGCTGAGTCCCTTTACTGTTCACCTGAAACTATCACAACATTGTTAACCACCTGTACCCCAGTTCAGTTGAATCAGTCATGTCCAACTCTTTGCAACCCCATGAATCGCAGCACATCAGGCTTCCCTGTCCATTACCAGCTCCCAGAGCCTACTCAAACTCATGTCCATCACACTGGTGATGCCATCCAACCATCTCATCCTCTATCATCCCCTTCTCCTCCTGTCTTCAATCTTTCTCAGCATCAGGGTCTTTTCCAGTGAGTCAGCTCTTCGCATCAGGTGACCAGAGTATTGGAGTTTTAGCTTCAACATCAGTCCTTCCAATGTACACCCAGGACTGATCTCCTTTAGGATGGACTAGTTGGATCTCTTTGCAGTCCAAGGGACTCTCAAGAGTCTTCTCCAACACCACAGTTCAGAAACATCAACTCTTCAGCACTCAGCTTTCTTTATAGTCCAACCATCACATCCATACTTGACCACTGGAAAAACCATAGCTTTGACTAGATGGACCTTTGTTGGCAAAGTAATGTCTCTGCTTTTTAATAAGCTGTCTAGGTTGGTCATAACTTTTCTTCCAAGGATCAAGTTTCTTTTAATTTCATGGCCGTAGTCACCATCTGCAGTGATTTTTGAGCCCCCAAAATAAAGTATCTCACCATTTCCATTGTTTCTGCATCTATTTGCCATGAAGTGATGGGGCCAGATGCCATGATCTTAGTTTTCTGTTGCCCCTTTTTCTCCTGCCTGTAGTTTTCCCCAGAATCAGAGTCTTTTCTAGTGAGTCAGCTCTTCCCATCAGTTCAGTTCAGTTCAGTTCAGTCGCTCAGTCGTGTCCGACTCTTTGGTACCCCATGAATCACAGCACGCCAGGCCTCCCTGTCCATCACCAACTCCCGGAGTTCACTCAGACTCACGTCCATCGAGTCCGTGATGCCATCCAGCCATCTCATCCTCTGTCGTCCCCTTCTCCTCCTGCCCCCAATCCCTCCCAGCATCAGAGTCTTTTCCAATGAGTCAACTCTTCGCATGAGGTGGCCAAAGTACTGGAGTTTCAGCTTTAGCATCATTCCTTCCAAAGAAATCCCAGGGCTGATCTCCTTCAGAATGGACTGGTTGGATCTCCTTGCAGTCCAAGGGACTCTCAAGAGTCTTCTCCAGCACCACAGTTCAAAAGCATCAATTCTTCGGCACTCAGCCTTCTTCACAGTCCAACTCTCACATCCATACATGACCACTGGAAAAACCATAGCCTTGACTAGACAGACCTTGGCTTAAAGCTCAACATTCAGAAAACGAAGGTCATGGCATCCGGGTGCTATCACTCCATGGAAAATACATGGAGAAACAGTGGAAACAGTATCAGACTTTATTTTGGGGGCTCCAAAATCACTGCAGATGGTGATTGCCACCATGAAGTTAAAAGACGCTTACTCCTTGGAAGAAAAGTTATGACCAACCTAGAGAGCATATTCAAAAGCAGAGACATTACTTCAGGTGGCCAGAGTATTGAAGCTTCAACTTCAGCATCAGTCCTTCCAATGATTATTCAGCATTGATTTCCTTTAGGTGGGAATACTAAATAAGATATTGAAAAGCTCTTGGTACGGTATGCTACATGGAGAAAGAGCTAAAGTTGGGTACCAATTTGACAGTGATGATGCCATGTCACTGAGCAACATCTTTCAAGTCCTAAGAGGCCACGATCCCTTCTTATTTCCATTTTTATTTCTTTTACTTAAAGAATAAAAGGGCCCATAGGCCCATTAGGCCCATTGTTCATAAGATATCAGTTTCTTCAAGCCAAATTTAAAAAGAATCAAAACAGATTCCATGGGCAAAATTTCCATGAAATTAAGTTGGAAACTACTTTAAAAATTTTTAAGTTTTAGTGCCTCTCTCTTTCTGTCTTTTTTTAATATTGTGTTAAGAATACATGAGATCTGCTGTCTGAACAAATTTTGGGGTATGTTATTAACTATAGGTGCAATGTTGTTGAGTGGATCGCTAGAGCTTGACCATCTTGCATAAATAAGTTTTATATGCATTGAACCCAATTCCCCATTTCCCCCCCCCAGCCCCTGAAACCTACTCTCTGCATCGGAGCCTATGATAGATACCTGAAATAAGCTGTATCATGCAGTCCTTGCCCTTCTGTGTCCCTGTGGTTTCATATGGAAAGATTTTCTTCCTTTTTAAGAATGAATAATGGTCCACTGTAAATGTAGTATCTTCTTTTTATATTTATGGCAAAAACACAGAATGGATGACTTAAACTTAAAAATGAATCTTTAGCCAGCCATCCACTATTTTTATATTTATGAAATACCTGAGTCATGCCAAAACCCTTGTGTCATAAACAGAAGACACACAGTGATCAACAGAGAGGGAGTACCACTATGACACAGCTCACTCTTTAATGGTGGCGATAGGTGGGTTAACAGCACAATAAGTGTTGTGAAGGGGGCAACACAGGGCCATAGTTCCACACAGATCTTTGTGTGGAACATTATAATGACTTATTCTGGGGGCTCCAAAATCACTGCAGATGGTGACTGCAGCCATGAAATTAAAAGAAGCTTGCTCCTTGGAAGAAAAGTTATGACCAGCCTAGACAGCATATTAAACAGCAGAGACATTACTTTGCCAACAAAGGTTCATTCAGTCAGAGCTATAGTTTTTCCAGTAGTCAAGTATGGATGTGAGGGTTGGACTATAAAGAAAGCTGAATACCAAAGAACTGATGTTTCTGCACTGTGGTGTTGGAGGAGACTCTCAAAAGTCCCTTGGACTGCAAGGAGATCCAACCAGTCCATCCTAAAGGAAATCAGTCCTGAATATTCATTGGAAGGACTGATGCTGAAGCTGAAACTCCAGTACTTTGGCCACCTGATGTGAAGAACTGACTCATTTGAAGAGACCCTGATGCTGGGAAAGATTGAAGGCAGGAGGAGAAGGGGACAACAGAGCAATAGATGGTTGGATGGCATCACCGACTCAATGGGCATGAGTTTGAGTAGGTTCTGGGAGCTGGTGATGGACAGGGAGGCCAGGTGTGCTGCAGTCCATGGGTTTCAAAGAGTCCAACAGACTGAGTGACTGAACTGAACTGAAAGTTACTGATCACTATCTTTCAAGTACTGAATACTATACTAAATATTCATAGATATTAGTAAATCATTTAATGTTTCCCTATACCTGTGAGGTAGTCTCTATTTTTATGTACTTTTTGCAAGGAGAAAAATGAAACTTGAAGAAGTTAAATTGCCCAAGTTCTTAGTTAGTAAGAGATAGAGGCAGGAAGTAAACCCAAAGTCTCAGCTCAATAACCAGTGTAGATTTGTAATTTGCTGACACTAGATCTGCCATAGCTGATGAGCAGGTTCTGATTTGTTTGCTTTTTTAGAATTTGCTTTCTCGTTCATGGAAATAGTATCTTCCTCTATAAGATTATTAGAATTAAATAAAATAATAAATGGAGAACAGTCAGCTAAGACTTAGGCCATGGTATGCAATAAATATTCGTTCTTATGCATCTCTCTTCTTAGATAATGATGATTATAGAATCCTGGGTGGATATATAAACATATATTGCAAATAATTACATTAATAATAACTGATCTCAATGAAGCATGACTACGTGCCAGGCACTGTACTCTGCATCAGTTAAATCATAGCATAGCTCAGTACTCAGTGAGTAGGTATTGTTAGTATCCTGGTCTTTCTGGAAGAGAGACAGAGGTACAGAGATGCTGACTAAGTTGCTAATAGTCACGGAGCTTATACATGACAGACGAGGACTCAGTCCCTGGTGGTCTAGCTCCATAGCCTGCTCTTAGTCACTCTGCGATCTGAATGCCATCGCGGAAGGACCGCAGATACCCTTGGAAGTAGTTACTGGTAGGAGCGGTGCCATCACTGGGTGTGACTCCAAAAATGGAAGTGCTTGCTTTGTTCCCAAAATAATGAAATAATATTTACTCATTTATTTTCAAATTGGATACATTTTTTTCTAGGTCATCAATAGGGTCATGTAGTTGGAGGATCCCATACAGTTTCCCTTGCTGGAATCAATCAGTGCCATGACGAGGCCTGCATAATCTTTCTGAGAGTGTACTCATGCAACCCACCTGCCATGCTCAGAATCAGTATACGATCAAGTGCGGGAAATGGCTCCCTGAGTAATGTCAGTGACCCTGGCAACACCTCCCAAGATTCATGATAAAGCTCAGAATTTAATTTTGGAATGAAAGATTGGAAAGCTGGTCTTGATAATGATCCTCCTCCAAGCTGCAAAGATACTTACATTGCTTTTACTAAAAGCTATGTCAGCTTGCCCAATGACTCGGTTCAACTCCAATAAAGCACACAGTACAAGCTGAGGAACATATTTTCTATCCCCCACAGAATTACCAAAAGAAGACTTCAGGTAGAGAGGACGGGGTAGTTATTCCTCTATGCTCCTTTTCAAAGCTGCAAACCTCAGCTGGGGCCCCCAGAGCCTGAGTTTCATCTGGACACTGCTCTTAAAACACACTAGTCCTTTCTCAGGCAATGAAATAGTTGCTAACTTCTCCTAATGAGGGTGGCTTGCAGACTATAATTTCTGTGTAACTACATTGCCAGGGCAGGTTGGGACAGAAATACGCAAACAGTAAAGCACGACAGGGCACGTAGAGTTGGGTCATAAACACACGTCCCCTGTGTGTTATGAGGCAAGACGCCAAAGGCCTTGTGCCCTGAGCCACCTGTGTACAATTCCAGCCGATCATCTGTGACTCACTGGAGGCTGATTAGGATTGTTTCTGTCCCGAGGCCATTTATTACAACGTTTGGTTGTGAATTTCATTAAGTTTTACAGTCCTACACATGTGTGTTTATAACAAGAGCCATCTCCCCTTGTGGGATGACATTTGTTTTTATAAAACAGAAATTAAATCAAATTCTAAGCTTATGAGGGTTTTTAAAAAGTGTGTGAAAAGTAATGGGCAGACAGCAAACTGTCGCATAGCATAAACCACCATGAAATGTAAATCGGTGTTAACGGAGGGGCTATTTTTGGCTTGACTGAAAATGCAACATGACACATAAATTGAGATGATGTGAACTCATGCTCAGTGAACCCTTGAGTAGCCAGACATTTCCTTCTGGCCATTGCTAAGACACACCTAGGTGGAGGAATACGGAGTTCTACCTAGGCCACAGAGAACTGGTGTGGCTCCCACCACTATGGAAAATGCTGACTCCAGCTTGCAGTCTGTGCAGAATATTTAGGGGAGAGTCAGGGATCACGAAATCTGGGTTTCCTGCTTTCTCAAAGTGATGTCGACTCAAGGGTACAGTTGGACCCGCTAGATATTATGCTCACCTCTCTGTTTCATGATACAGAACAGTCAGGCTTCAAACCTGTCTAAGAATAGGCTTCAAACTGTTTGAGAACCATATATTGGGTTGACCAAAAAGTTACTTCGAGTTTTTCCATAAGATGGTACGGAAAAACCCAAACAAACTTTTTGGCCTACCCCAATAGAGTTAGGGTATTTTATATCTGAATACACTGTTCAGTCCAGAGGTTGGTAAATGTTTCAGGTAATAGGCCAGTAAAGACATAGCAGATATTTTCAGCTTTTCAAGCCATGTGGTCTCTATGGCAACTGCTTGACTCTGCTGCTATAGCACTCAAAGCAGTCACAGTATGTAAGCGGGTGGGTGTGGCTATGTTCCAATAAAGCTTTTTCATGGCTACTGAAATTTGAATTTCATATATTTTCAGATATATAATATTCTTTGTTTTTTTTACAGCCATTTATAAATATAAAAATGACCATCCTTATGTCACAGGTTATACACAAACAGGCAGTGGGCCAGATGTGGCCTCTAGACTGTAGGTTTTAACCCCCAATTTAACCTGGTAACACAGCCTCTGAGACAGAGGTGGCAGATTACCGCATGCAAACTGGCTTGCTTTGTTTACTTGCCTGAGTGTGCCTTCTTCTCCAATAGGCTGCAGTAGAAGAATTTAAGAGGTCAAAAAGCAGTGGCGACTCTCTCATTGATATGCAGATGTTTCATAATATACTCAGCCTAAATTATGATCTTCATGGACATCATTAAGTGTATTTAATTGTGACTTGATCTTGGGCAGGATAGATTTCTTTCTGCCTGTGAGATCCAAAGCCTTATTTTACAGACTTAATAAGCAGAAATACAGTGGTTACTTGAGATTAGAGTGTGATAAATTCTGTTGTTCTGCAGCCAGTTCTCCACACCTCAGCCGCCCTCCTCCAGGGGAAGAGTATTCTTCCCTCATCCCTTCCCCTTCTTTGTGCTTAGGTTTGTTCAAGTGGTGACTACATCTGGCTAGATAAAGAAGGAAGGTCCCTGAGGGTGGACATAGCAGTGTACCAGTTCCACTCAGAGGCCTTGAGAGGGATGAGATGTTTCCATTTGCTGTCCAGAAGTTTCCAACCTCCTCCATGAGAGGAAGATGTCCCTGGTAGCTACTGCCCCTTCAGCCTGGTCCAGGCAAGAGAGACTCTTAAAGTAGACCTGACCTTGATTGGGGTCGATTGATAATGACCTGTAGACTTGCAGACAGAAGCAGAGCAGTACTTGCCAACCCACAGTCAAGTGAGCAAGAAATCAATGTTCATTGTGTGCCACTGAGATGCGGGGTCTTTTGTTTTGCAGCATGATTAAAACAACAGCTGACTGAAACACAGGTTGATGGCAGAGCTGGGACAAAACCCCAAACTTCCTAATCCAACCTGCTTTACTTGCCACTAACCTAGAAAATGAAATGTTCATAAAGCTTCTCTTAGTGGTAGCACATTCTCTTGGTATGGCCTCATAATCACAATTTCTAAAACAAGATAGGAGATCATCTATGCGGGGTGAAATTCCTGATGAACCCTAGCCCTCTGTGACTGGTGGGCCCCCCTCAGTGCCTCTGACATGCTTACAGCTTGCTTCTTATATTTTCATTTAGCCTGCTTTGAATAATTGTTGCTGTATTTATTTTTCCTTCTTTTTCTCTTTGTTTTTATTCCCAACAAAGCTTGGCACATTCTGAGAGAGAAATCTTATTTTATCTTGAAAATGGATTAAGAGAAGAAGATCATGTTTCCTCTAAGTGGAAAAGACAGTGTTATAAAGAAAGGAGGGATAGAAAGTTCAGTGGCTAAAAAATGACTCAAATAGGTTAGTGCTCAAAAGAAACCCTTGAGTGGACTTGGCTTCCATGGGATTGTGTTTGTCGGAAACTTTTTTAGATCCTATCTACATATTCCAATTGTGTAGAACCAGTTAGCTGTATTGTATTGAGCAATTATTAAAGACACAATGCCAGGCTGTATGTAATGGTCAGCTTAAATAGGTCAGTATTTGGCATGCTTCTATATACTTGAAAAGAACAATTCAGGAGCAAAAGACCGGCGATGCACTGCAGAAAACTCCTTTCCTCCATTGCTGTTACAGTCATCCCTGTTTACCGACAGTTTCCCTTCCTGCAGTTTCATTTACCCACATTCAACTGTGGTCTGAAAATATCAGATGGAAAATTCCAGAAATAAACAACTGATTCATTTTTAATGGCATCATGCTTTCTGAGTAGGGGTTAAATAACCTATTCTTAATAAGGAAAAAAATCTTAGTAACCTCGATTTTGCTGGCAGATTTTTTTGAGCTACAGGCAGCCCAATAACCTTGACTAAGGAAAAAAAATAGTCTGAAGTTGCTTAGATCTAGAATAGGAGTAAATCTATCCATGAAATAGTGAGGGAGGAAAAATCAACTCATGCTAATTTTGCTGTTGCATCACAAACTGCAGAAGTTACAGCCACAGTTCATCATGAGTGCTTAGTTAAGATGGGAACAACATTAATTTTGCACAATAAGATATTTTGAGAGGAACAGAGTCTATTCATGTAACTTTTATTCCATTATACTGTTATAATTGTCCTATTTTTATTATTAGTTATTATTATTTACTGTGCCTCATTTATGATTAAAACGATCATAAGTATGTTTGGATAAGAAAAAAACATGGTATATATACAATTCGGTACCTGATTTCAGACATCCAGTGGGGATCTTGCAACCGTATGTCCAGTGAATAAAGGGAGAGCACTAGGATAATTTTCAGTGAGTACAGTGGTTTGAGGGAAGAGCTTTCCTAGCTATCTGTTTTGTTTGTTTCCCCCTCAGTTCTTTGGCAATTAAATCAATTGTTTCTTCACTGAAGAAACATGCTTTAAAATTAAGCCCATTTACTTTGGACTGCTGCCAGCTTGGTCTTTATGAAAACACAGATAAAGAGTTTTAAACTAGGGTCCTTCTAGACCACAAATAAAGAGAAAGAAAAAGCCAGAAGAGCTTCTGAAAAGAAAAGGTACCCTTCTGGCACAGGGGAAGGGAACATTTTAAGAAAAGAGCAGACTTTAACATGAACCATCTCCTTAATCATATTTAATCTAATTTTCTGAATTTCCTTGTGAAACTAAGACATTAGTTGTGTGATATCACCTAATTTTCACCCATACGAAAATAAGAGCAGGTTATACATTGGATAAAATATTGGAAAAGTGAATAAAAGAAGAGGTGGTTTTCAAATCTTGCTTTTTTCCTTTTCTTTTTTTCCTATGAAAAATTGTCAAATTAAAAATAAGAAAAGCAACCTGATAGCCTTGTCTTACATCAAAAGGAGCATAAGGTAAAGCAGGTCCACTGGCACAGTATTGTTGATTACACCTGACAAAAAGGTATTAATACCCAGATGAGGAGGCAAGTGAAGCTGAAGTGATTGCCAAGTATTACATTTGAGTCATAAACAGACTTTTCACATAAGTCTCACCAGTGTCGTCAACAAATAGACGTGTCAAAAACATGGACATTTTCATGAAATTATGTTCTAATTCTGCACCTTGCCCAAGAATACGTGGAGTTCTGTCAGCTGAGCGATGGCATTCTTGCCTTGAGTCCACACTGTCTTGCTCTGTAGATTCCGTATTTTTGCTGGCTGAGAAAAGCCAGGGCCCAGGATCAGTGACTGTGGAAATGGTCCTGTGATGGAACTTACCAAGTGTGACGAAGCCAGTACTGTTACTCTGCTAATTTGTTGTACTGGTGACGTACGTGTCTTCTCTAAGCCCATCTCAGATGAGCTCTTAAGTGTGGGCTGTTAAAACGAGTCATGGGCACAATGGAGGGTGACATTTCCTAAATGTTTTTTCAGATTCACTTTGTTTCCCTCAGCCGTCTCAACACCATATCCAGCGTCCCTTAGCTTCTTATTTAAATATTCTCATTGGAATGGTCTGACCATCAGTGGAGTGTTTAAAACAGTATAGTCAAATGTGATGCAGCATAACTTAAGCACAATTTTACTTAAGGCTTGGAAATGCTGTATTCTTTTCAGTCAGCTGTTCCTTGCTACCTCCTGGGAGTGTCTACTTTCATAGTACTGATCTTCTTTTAGTCCTTTGTTCTATCTCACATATTCTTTCCTGCCCTCAAGCCCCTGCATCCACTCTTCCTTCTCCCTGTGATGCTCTTTCCTTCTCTTTTGCCCTAATTAATTTCTGTTCATCCTGCACATCACACCTCAAGTGTTACCTCCTCAGTGAAGTCTTCCAAGACTTCCCTAAATTAGTCAAATTCTCCCCAAACATACCCATGGAACCATGCCTCTCCTTGGCAGGGGGCTTGGTTCACTAGTTATTTAGTATTTTTCTTCAGGGCTGTTTGATGAATGCCTGTGTCTTTCACATGCAGGTTAATAGATCTATATGTCCAGAACTTCTCCCAGGGTCCCCAACACTGAGGAGACATTCAGCAGCTGCTATGGACTGAATGTTTCATATCCCTCCCAAAATTCAGACATTAAAACACTACCTACCAATGTGATGGTATTTAGAGGTGCGTCCTCTGGGAGTTGATTAGGATTGATGAGGTCATGAGACTGGGACTCCCATGATGAGATTAGTGTCTTTATAATGAGAAGAGACCATTTTTTCTCTCCCTCCCTCATTCTCTGTTCTCTCTCGACCACTGAGGACACAGAGAAGGTGGTTATCTGCAAATCTGGAAGATAACTCTCACCCCAAACTCAATCTGCCATCACCTTGATTTTGGACTTTCCAGTCCCCAGAACTTTGGGATAAATGTTGTTTAAGTCACCCAGCCCATACTATATTTTATTGTAGCAGTCCAAGCTAAGACAGCAACTATTTGTTGATAAGTAGATGCATGAAAGACTAAAAGGGAGGGAAAAGGGAGGAAGAAAAATTTATCTGAAGACAGTAACCAGAGGAGTGTGCAAGGCTGGACCCTCAAGATATTTATCAGACTGGTAATTACGACAGCAAAAGCCAGGGAATCAGTATTTCTAGTATCAATTATTCTACATAGTCTCCCCCAGTGACAGCTCACAGGTAGAGCGATGGTCTCAGTGAGGTTAAACCAATGCAAAAAGTTACAAAGCAGTGAATACTACATGAACCCTACTTTCTTTTTAAAGAAAAGAATAAAGGAACAACCGACATGTGCTCAATAATCTAGAACAAGGACCAGAAGGCATCAACACATTAGCAACAGCTATATTGGGGTGGTATAAATCTGGAGCCCTTCTTTCCTTCCTTGCGCTCACCCAGATTTTCTCACTTTTCCACAATTAGCCTGTGCCACTTGTGTGTACCATATGTTGGTTTCCTCCTACACAGGCGCTGCTTTCTCCTCACGCCTACTCTGAGGCAGCCTCAGCACCTTTCTTCCTTTTCCAAAAAGAATCTGAAACCATTAGCTCAGATGAGCAATCTAAATTCTGTGGAAGTTTCGAGTGAAAGAGAAGAGAGGATACTTTCTTCTCAGAGCCCATGGTGTTTTATCTCAAAACATCCCCACCAGACATTTTCTGGGATCAGGGCTCTTTCCCAAGTAACCTATGGGTTTTCCTCTTTCTCATTTCCTACCCATCTAGCCTCTTGGTCTACCCTGGCCCCTTGTCTCCACTCCAGCTTCTGATGCTTATAAATGGAAAGTCCCTTCCTTCCTTCTTCTACATAAGAACTTGCCCCAGCTCCACGCTTTCTCCTTCCCCACAACTGGCTGCACATAACTCCTCAGCAAAGGCCACATTTCTCAGTTTAAAAGAATCTTCAAACCAGCTGCTGAGAAGACACAATTTTATCCATACTGTTACATATAAACAATAAAATTGGAAACTATTATCAAAAGATGAAACAGTTCATATGCAATTTACTGTTTTCCCGCATGATACTCTATCAGTCCCTAGTGAAGACCTGGTCTCCTGCATCGCAGGCAGATTCTGTACCATCTGAGCCAAGAGGGAAGCCCCGGTAAAGACCATCACTAGCCTTTAAAGCAGATGCGTTTCGATTAAGAACAGAAGTGTCAGCCACAGCCTGAGCTAAGTTGTTTTGCTGCTCTTTGGGGAATATCATCCACTGCACATTGGTCTAATTATCAAATTTCCCAGCATGCTTTCAGCATTGGTTTTCCAAGTCTCAGATCTGGTGAGTGAGTGAGTGAAAGTCGCTCAGTTGTATCCAACTCTTTGCAACCCCATGGACTATATACAGTCCATGGAATTCTCCAAGTCAGAATACTGGAGTGGGTAGCCTTTTCCTTCTCCAGGGGATTTTTCCAACCCAGGGATTGAACCCAGATCTCCTGTATTGCAGGCGGATTCTTTACCAGCTGAGCCACCAATCTGGTAGTACTCTGAAAACCCAATTCCTGGCATACTTTTAGGGCATTTAAAGGGGGTGGCATAAACACAAATAAGTCCATCTACCAGGACCACACTTTGTTAAGGAACCCCAACTGTCATCTTCTGAGACTTAAGAACTCACAGGATGCAATGAGAAACCACAGTTCTTGGCAACTGAGCAGAAGCCAGGAAGAGGTAGGGATGGCCAAGTCTTACAGTAAATTCCAGCAATTCCGATTCTTATCCACCCCAGTTTCATCCAGAACTGCCATGTGTAACCACAGTCAAAATTCCATTTCTCTTGTAAAGAATCAGAGGTAACATCTGTAATTTTCTGTAGCAGTAGCATTCTTCTTAACTATGTAGGCCACATCCAGTGCTCAAGTTTACCGTGGACTGTCTCATTCAGTTCTCCCAACAGTCCTGTCTGCAGCATACACATACCACTTGGGTCATCATTTTACTAGCAAACTGGACTGAGATGAGTGAGTGAGTGAAGTCGCTCTGTCGTGTCTACTCTTTGCAACCCCATGGACTGTGGCCTACCAGACTTCTCTGTCCATCTGATTTTCCAGGCAAGGGTACTGGAGTGGGTTGCCATTTCCTTCTCCAGGAGATCTTCCCGACCCAGGGATTGAACCCAGGTCTCCCGCATTGTAAGGAGACGCTTTACATCTCCGCCATTCAGATTCCCCCAGGAAGAGCTAGAAGCTGCAGGTGAAGCTATGGCTGAGATCAAATCCACGCTTCTAACCCTGTGACACACTCCTGCTTCCCCTATGGATTTAAATATTCTCTGCTTCCCTTTTAGCACAGAGCTGGAGAGCATTACGTGACATCCTTAGAGCAGATTTGCTAATATTACATATTTGCAAAAAGATTTTTTTGTTGCTATGGGCTGGCTATTTTTTTTCAAATGACTCCGATTAGTAAGCAGTTAAACATCTGTGTTCCCAAATGGTTGGGAAGAGCATCATCACATGTGTTTCAGCCCATAACATTGAAACTAATGCAAAAGAAATAGGATGAATTCAAGAGTTGTTATTATAAATGACATTAATATGATGTCATTCCAGCCCTAGTCTTCTGAAATTAACATTGTGATATTACACATCTGGTAGACCGTGTACAACAGCCCTCCAGATTCACTTATTCTGCATCTGTAGATTCAACCAAATGTGAATCAGAAATATCATTTAATCTGTGAGGGACTTGAGCAACTGTTGATTTTGGTATGAGGGGTGGGATCCTGATCCTGGACCACTGTTTACCTAGACAAGAGCACAAAAATATAATTTTCTTAAAAATCAATAGAAAGTACATATGAACACTATATCTTTTCTTAACAATGTAAGCTCAAAAGCATCTCCCAAATTATTTGTTCTTTAGAATCTATGGTTAAAAAAATATAATAAGAATATATAGTTCATTCTTCAAGATAGACTTTTATGGGCACAAGATTGCTTGTCTCTCACGTAAACTTGTGGAGATTTTTCTCCAGGTCAAATTCAATTAACTCTCACCCCATTTTCATATTAGAACAGTTCGCCATTCTGTGGAAAAAAAAAAAAAATGGGGAGCATGTGTATACCTGTGGCAGATTCATGTTGATGTATGGCAAAACCAATACAGTATTATAAAGTAGTCTCCAATTAAATAAATTTATATTAAAAATTTTTAAAAGAAGATGATATAATTAAAGTGGGGAGCATTTGGGGGTTTATTTTCAAAGTAAAAATAGAGGACAAAGCTTAAAGACTATTCAAGTTACTGTCCAAATTCTTGACTTTCACTATAAAATATTGCCTCACACAAAAATAAATTATAAAGTGGAAAATTCATTTTTGTGTCGTGACCAGTTCCCCAGATAGCAAAGTAGCATCCATTAGTGCAGAGTCAGTACTTTATATTACCTAGTTTTCATGTGGCAAGGATTCTTAAGAAAGAGGAACACAGGGCAGGTGAGTTTTGATGAGGGAAGAGGACAGGGGGAAGTTCAGAGCAAAGGCGGCATCAGAGCAACCGTATCTGAGGCATTGGCATGTCCACCACTTTAAATGC
The DNA here is from genome assembly GCA_917880005.1 of Nanger dama. Lineage (NCBI taxonomy): Eukaryota > Metazoa > Chordata > Mammalia > Artiodactyla > Bovidae > Nanger > Nanger dama. The sequence continues at coordinate 32,791,988 of CAKJTW010000016.1, read as the reverse complement.
AACAGAAGAGGACCCTTGTCTTCTGCCTCACTGATAGGACCCGTGGTGTCAACATTCCTTCGCTCTGCAGTCTGGTCCCCTCTCCAGTGCAGAATTCTCAGCGCTGAGCCCATGATTATTTTCCCTAACACTCATAAACCTTGTAAATAACAATGGTACCTCATCTTGGATAGCCCATTAGAGGTGTACTCCTAAAACTGTTCACCTGCATGCGAATTACCTGAAGACTTCGTGAAGATGTAAATCCAGATTCAGAAGTTCTAAGGTGGGGCTGGATTCTGCATTTCTAACCAGCTCCCCAGGGAGGCCAAGGATACTGGCATCCAACAATCACAAGGAGTCCTTGTGATTGTTGGTCATTTTCACAGGTCATTTCACAGAGACCTCGTGGATGTTGGACACAAACCCGTGGTCAGGACAGGCAAGTGTTTTGTCTCAATTTTGCAGGGGAGGAGTCCAAGTAGCATGGGAGTTAAATGGCCTCTTAAAGTCAGATGGGAAGGCATTCAAAGTCTTAATTCAGGGTCCTTCCAGCAGCATCATGCTGCCCTGATTTTCAGTGTCTTAAGTGTTATGACTGACTTACGATCAATTCACAGATTGTTTTCAGAAGAAAGAGGAAAGGATATCACTGCCTTTTCTTTCTGATGACTCTAGATATATTCTCTACAGCAACATATCCACCTACACCCTCCCGCCCACTCATGCCTCTTACCTGCTTCTCACTGTCTTCACTATATAAATGTGTATCACACAGATGGACCTCTTCCGTTCAACTCCAAAAATAAATACCTACTGATCTTTTATTTGCTCAAGGCTTTGAATGATAGTCTAGGGGCAAGATAAGACTTGGTCCCTGCCCCCAAAGCACTTTCACAATAGTGTAAAAGGCCAACATCTGGACCAATTGCTTTGGTAGAAGACAAGCCATGGTAACAGAAGACGTGATTTGACATAAAAGAAGAATAGATGGAGTGCTAGGAAAGCACCAGGAAGGGAGTGATTAGATGGTACTTAAAAGGATCAGAGAAGATCGCTCAGTGGAGACTGTATTTGTGTCTTAACCTTTAAAGGCAAGCAGGCTTTCGACATGTGGGCAAATGCGTGGAGGAGGAAGAGGAGGGAGAAAAGACAGATTGCAGACATGAGTAAGGGCTCAGTACAAGAGATTTGCTCATTTGAGCTGGTCAGGCTCCTGTGCTCCAAACTGCCCATCAGGCTTGTACATCTGTAATACAGTCCAGGGAAACTCAATACCTTGCCGCTAAGATACTGGCGGCAGAGTGCAGTCTCCTGTCCCTCCCCCTCAGAATGGAACCCATCCAGGTTCCCACATCTCTTTCTTCCTGAGTCCAATCCACCTCAGGAAAAGTATCACTTTTCAAGAAGGGACTTAGAGGCTCAGATAACACATCTCTCATTGGTGAGTCATGTTCTTCTTGGCAACCCAAGAGCCCGTGGATATTTCCTTTCCAGCCTCTTTTTTTTCTCCAGTCATCCCTAATGGAAACATTGCCTCATCCCTTCCTTTGCCAAGGCCTCCAGCTTACCTGAAGCCCAGCCTCTGGGGATTTCTTGCTCGAGTTCAATTCCTATCTCACATAAACAAGTCAGCCAGGAAGTCTTCTTCGAGCCATGTGGGCGCTAAGCATAGAAGATGATGCTAAAAATTGCAAGATACTTTTATTTTTATCCTTTCTAGCCTTCACAGTTTAGAAACTAGCAATAAATTGGGTGAAGCAGGCAAAACAATGAGCAAATAGAAGATGCTCAATAAGTGCTCATTCTTGTTATTACTGGCTTTCATTTTCCAACTTGGTTTTGGTAAATCCCCAACTTCAAAACATTTTTTTTATTTTACTTGACAAATGTTCCCCTTGTGAATTCTTCTCTGGATCCTTTCTTTCAGTAGGATGGGACATTCTGCATAACCTTTTTTTTTTTTTTCCAAAAATGCCAAGATCCCTAAACCAACCATCTCCAAAGGAAAAAATCTTCAATGAACACCATATATGTGTGATCCCAGAGAAGACTCTTAGCCATGGAAATACTGGCATGACACCCTTCACCACAACCATTGCTGAGGTTTCCAATTACAAATGGATCTTCTCTAGTCACTTATATAACCCTGGAGATTTTTATATTAAAAAGATGTATGTATACACACACACACACATCCACTTGTGATAAGCAACCATTTAAAATATTCTCATGTTATCTTCAGTCAAGTTCTCCTTCAGTTCAGTTCAGTTCAGTCACTCAGTCATGTCTGACTCTTCGCGACCCCATGAATCGCATCCCGCCAGGCCTCCCTGTCCATCACCAGCTCCCAGAGTTCACTCAGACTCACGTCCATCGAGTCAGTGATGCCATCCAGCCATCTCATCCTCTGTCGTCCCCTTCTCCTCCTGCCCCCAATCCCTCCCAGCATCAGAGTGTCTTTTCCAGTGAGTCAACTCTTTGCATGAGGTGGCCAAAGTACTGGAGTTTCAGCTTTAGCATCATTCCTTCCAAAGAAATCCCAGGGCTGATCTCCTTCAGAATGGACTGGTTGGATCTCCTTGCAGTCCAAGGGACTCTCAAGAGTCTTCTCAACACCACAGTTCAAAAGCATCAATTCTTCGGCACTCAGCCTTCTTCACAGTCCAACTCTCACATCCATATACGACCACAGGAAAAACCATAGCCTTGACTAGACGGACCTTTGTTGGCAAAGTAATGTCTCTGCTTTTCAGTATGCTCTTGGTCAACATTTTATAAGTGCTTTTAAATGAGATAGAAGTCATTATTCCCACCCCTGTGGTTATGTCTTCCATCCTCTACAGAAAGCATCTGTGCCTTTAACAGAAGCCACTTCCCATCCTTGGAGCTCACATTTCAGAAGGATATGTAATATACAGAATTTGTATGTATTAAAGGGAAGGCAAACCTGAAACAGAAGAAATATGTATTCCAGGTCATGTAGGTGCAATCATATTACTATGAAATACATGCAGTAAAAGAATAATTAAACCATCAAACTTGAATTGTTAATAAGTTGCCATTCATAATTAGCATACTAATTATTTATAAACTGAGTTCTCTAAAGTGCCCAACATTTTGAATAATTTTTTGGTTAAAATGATTTTTCTGCTTCTTGACTATAAAATGCCTTTATTGCAAACCTAGCCTTTGTACAAATTAAAGAGACTCTCAGATTAGATATACAATTTTTAAAATATTTTTTCTTTCTTATTAGAAATACATTAATTGTGATCAAACTGTGAAAATCAAGTCAAATTTAAGGGAGTAACCTTCAGTTCTTTACTTCTGTCTTTAAAGAAATGATCCATCAGTATATTAATGTGCTTTCTCTTTTATATAATTTGCATAACTGAACTCATATTTATAATCACTATTAAATAATTTCTCATTTAATTAAATCTATTTGAAAATTTTCATTTTACTGACTCCATTTTTAACTGCTGTGTATAATTGTTAATCTTTCTCATTATGTAGCAGATACATTGTTTCTATTTTTCTTTATTGTAAATAATTCTTCAATAAGCATATTCATACATAAGCAGATATCTCTCCTCTTATATTTCTAAGGGAGACTTTTAGAAGTCAAATTATCCAACCATGGTACATTTTTTTAAACTTTTATTTTGACCTAGTTTTAAACTTACAGACAAGTTGGAAGAATAGTATAAAAAATTATCATATGTGCCTTCACCTAGATTTCCTCATTCCTAAATTTTAACACATTACCACATTTGCTTTATGAAACTTTCTCTCTCCCTCCTTCTTCCTTTCCCATTTTAGAGTTCCTTGCAGATATGATACATCTCAACAACTAAATACTTCAGTGTATATTTTCTACAATTAAAGATATTCTCCTACATAACCCTGTACAAGAATTAAGACAGAAAGTTGACATTGACAGTATCTGTTATCTGATCTACAGAGTTTATGCAGGTTCCTCCAACTGTCCTAACAATAATCTTTATAGCAAAAGAAAATTTTGCATCATATGTTGTTTTCAGTTGTCATGTATATCTTTGGTTATCTGTAAACTAGAACGTTGCTCGGCTGTTCTTTGTGTTTCATATTGACCCCTTGGCAGAATGAAGTTGTAAAATATTGTGAAATGTCCTTCTCTTTGGCTTCTTGGGTATTTTCTCATGAGTAGTTTCAGCTTATTTATTTGGGGCAGGACTACTCTAGAAGTGATACTGTTTCCTTCAAAAGATCCCTCATACTGATTCATCTCTTTACTCATGATGTTAGCTTTGACCACATGGTTCAGGTGGTATCTGCCATGATTCTCCACTGTAAAGATAGCTTTTCCCCCTTTATCATTAACATGCATTTTGTGAAACTATGTATATATTCCATTACTCATCAAACTTTGACCTCCTGGTGTTAACTATGGAGAAGGAAATGGCAACCCCCTCCAGTGTTCTTGACTGGAGAATCCCAGGACGGGGGAATCTGTTGGGCTGCCGTCTATGGGGTCGCACAGAGTCGGACACGACCGAAGCGACTTAGCAGCAGCAGCAGTTACTAACTATTGACTATTTTAGCATGAATGAATTGTTGTGATGTTTGCCAAAGGGTGATTTTCTGATTCCATCATGCCTTCTGTGTGTATTAGACACATTTTCCCATAAGGAGAAGTTTTCCTTCTCTTTGACTCATTAATTCACCAATATCCACATGGACTCATGGTTTCCTATTTTACTCAATATGTCTTAATCTGTTAATATCACTGTTTTGACACTCAAATATAAGCAGTGTGGGCTTCTTTGAGTTGGTTCCTGTGTCCTCTTTGCATATCCATCTAATTGTTTAAGTACTTTGTACTTTCTTGAACAGTGTGGAGTTTCAGGTCCCTCTTGGTTTTGCTTAGTTTGTTTCTTCTCCCTGAGTCAGCTGTTTCTCCAAAGGGCCCTACTTGCTTTTCAGGGGAAATATTTTCAAATCAATATAGATGTCCACATGGCTACCAAGGTGTTATTGCTTCTAGACCTTCTCTATCTGCAGAACTAGAAAATATAAATATGTATATCATACTCTCATGTGTGCATGTGTGTATACATGTACACACCCATCTTTATCTGTATCCATATCTGTAAGTGTACTGATAGCTTTATATATATATGTGCGTGTGTGTATACATATAAAATAATGTGTGTTTTATGACATTCAATCAGAATGACTCCAAATCCAGCTCAGCAGAATGGGATTGCCATTTTCATATATGTAACCTCATTGTTCAATAATCTGAAACATGGCTACTACCATCCACAATCTTGTTATTTATTCAGTCCTAGATGACACAGAAAGTAGCTTCCAAATTGCTAACCAATTACTCTGTGGGAAAAGTGAAAATCTGTTAGGTGAACATTTGTTAATGATTTCTTTGTGTTCAGCCTAAGGATTGATGGTCCAAAAACAGTGTTCCAAAAATTGGAAACTTTTAAGAGTCTCACTATATATTGTCAAACTTATTTCTACTCTCATCAGCAGTAATTAAGAGCAAGTGATTGATAGAAACTTACCCCATATTGAGTATAGTCATTCAAAATAAAATGTTTACTCATTGAGTAAGTGAAGGAAGTGTTACTATTATAACTCATATTTCTTTTATTGTGGAAAGAAAAATAACTTTGCAGCCCCCCATACTTTCTGTGAATTGGCTCAGATAGAATCAGCAGATCAGTGCTTGAGCGAACACCAGTGGGATTTTATCCAGTACAGAGACCCTGGAGTGGGCAGTGCCTCTGGGAGGCATAGGTGAAGAAATAAGAGGAGTAATACTCAACAGGGTGTAAGACTCACGTGTAGATAAGCAGTCACCAAAGGAATCATCCTTGTTCCTTCTCTGCACTGCCAAGTTCCAGGCCATGTGTTTTGCTTTGATGACTTTTATATCCCTTGCCTGAAAAAAATTTTTTTTTATCTTGAAATCACTGAATTCATGTTGGACTGGGAGCAAGGCCACCTACAGGGTGATTTGCCACTCCCTCCAATCCCCCTTGATTGACCTTGTTCAATAAATGATTTTCAAAGAAAGCCAATATCATTCAGTAGTCCTATGGATCTGACAAGCTCAATAATAAATAATGAATGAAGTCACAAGTATACACAAACTCACTTCAGAGTTAAGTCAAAGAGGACTTATTCTGAACAAAACATGTATGTGTGGATACTGTCCTAAATCTCTCTAACAAGACCACCAGGATCAGGAAATTAAATGAGATCCACTCAAGTCTACTTAGTTAGCTTATAATTACATAGACTGACCATTGATAAAGCTTCCAGGCCTTTAAAACCCCCCAAATCCAACAAACTCAGCCTGCAAACAAACCTATTCCCTACACAGTTTAAAAAGTGAATTCTATAGAGGAGTTATATCTCTTTTATAAACATAACAAAAACAACTACTCCCTAAAGCCTTCTCAGTGATGAAAACTAACCTTCGCAGTTTGGGGATGAGCTGCAGTGTAGATGGGATGTCTTATATTATTCTCTTTTTAACACATGAGGAAACTGAGGTTCAAAGAGTAAAAAAAAAAAAAAAAAATCTAAGAGCATGCAAGTCATAAATAAAAGAACCAAGACTCAAATCCAGTTGTTTTTTCCCCCAAACCCAGATTTTTGCCAAACATGCCATGGCTTCAATGATGACATAAAAGTTTCCTCCTGCTATTAAGTCCCCAAAAGTCAACCCAGCTTCCTATCAGAACGAGGCTTTGCAACAAAAGTAATTCCATCACACAAATAGGTATTTCGGTTGATGCATTATATAATAGTTAATTGTCCTGGCTGATGGTTTGGGGATTTTGTGAGAGTGTGTTTTTCCCCCACAGGATTAACCACACTCTTGACCAGACTAATTATTTTAACCAGTAAGTTCAACATCACAAATCAAATTGCCTTGAACTGAAACACAAAGCACAAATTTGTAGAATATATTTACCTGCCCAAAAGTAGGATAAAGTAAAGCAAAATGGAGTTTCAGGTCATAGATATATTGGGTGGGCCAAAAAGTTCATTCAGGTTAAACATCTTATGAAAAACCCAAACAAACCTTTTTGCCAATGCAATATGACAAATGGTGCTTTTCAGCCATCACTGTACACATGAATCATCTTGAGATGTTGCTCAACTTCAGAACCTGACTTGGTGGGTCTGGGGGTGAGGCTGGAAATCCCGTGCTTCTAACCAGCATCCAGGTGATGCTGATGCTGCCATTTTAAGGGCCACACTCTGAGCAGCAGCAGCTTAGGAGTGTTCTTGTCTATATTTGTCACATCACAAGGGTTACCCAGCACCTATGAAAACCACCCCACCCTGTTGAATCAAAAATCTCTAGAAGTAAGGTCAGGAGAATTAAATGTCTGTCAGTCACATGAAGTAACATATCATCAACCAAGTTGGAATCCATAGTTTCAGTTCAGTTCAGTCACTCAGTCATGTCTGACTCTTTGCGACCCCATGAATCGCAGCACACCAGGCCTCCCTGTCCATCACCAGCTCCCAGAGTTCACTCAAACTCATGTCCATCGAGTCAGTGATACCATCTAGCCATCTTATCCTCTGTCATCCCCTTTTCCTCCTGCCCTCAATCCCTCCCAGAATCGAGGTCTTTTCCAATGAGTCAACTCTTCACATGAGATGGCCAAAGTACTGGAGTTTCAGCTTCAACATCAGTCCTTCCAAAGAACACCCAGGACTGATCTCCTTTAGGATGGACTGGTGGGATCTTCTTGCAGTCCAAGGGAATCTCAAGATTCTTCTCCAACAACACAGTTCAAAAGCATCAACTCTTTGGCACTCAGCTTTCTTCACAGTCCAACTCTCACATCCATACATGACCACTGGAAAAACCATAGCCTTGACTAGATGGACCTTTATTGGCAAAGTAATATCTCTGCTTTTCAATATACTATCTAGGTTTGTCGTAACTTTCCTTCCAAGGAGTAAACGTCTTTTAATTTCATGACTGCAATCCGTAGTTTAGTTGACCCTATAAGTTCAATTCTGAAAAGTGAAAGTGAAAGTTGCTTAGTCATGTCTGACTCTTTGTGACCCCATGGACTGTAGTCCATGAAATTCTCCAGGCCAGAATACTAGAGTGGGTAAGCTTTCCCTTCTCTAGGGGATCTTCCCAACCCAGGGATCAAACCCAGGTATCCCACATTGCTGGCAGATTCTTTACCAACTGAACTATCATAATCCCAGGGTTCTCTAATACTATGAATATATAGGAACCACTGCCAATTCTTAAAATCTGTCTTGACCTCTTTCAGCATGTTGTTTCAACTGGTCTATGCCATATATGTTTAGTGACTCATATGTACATGCTGAGTCGCTTCAGTCATGTCCAACCCTTTGGGACCCTGTGGACCATAGCTTTCCAGGCTTCTCTGGCAAGAGGGATTCATGGGATTCTCCAGCAAAGAATACTGGAGTGAGTTGCCATTTCCTCCTCCAGGGGATCTTTCTGACCCCAGCATTGAACCTGCGTCTCCTATGTCTCCTGCACTGGGAGGTGGGTTCTTTACCATTGGCGCCATCTGGGAATCCATCCACTCCATGGGTCATCATTATGTAATGAAGTTATGTATGTTAGGCAGTCTTAGTAACATAGACCCTGTTTGTCTCAAACACCCAGCCGTGAATCTTCACTAAGGATGATAGATACTGTACATATTCATGCTTGGTGTTGGTATATATGTATGGGTAGGTATTATTTGTGCAAGAATAGTAGTTTGTTGTTGGCTAAAACTGGAGGAGAAGAAAAAGAAAAGAACAGAAGGAAACATAAAACTTTGCTGTTGTTCAGTTGCTAAGTCGTTCCTGACTCTTTGTGACTCCATGGACTGGAGGCTCCCCTGTCCTTCACTGTTTCCCGAACTTGGTTCAGATTCATGTCCACTGAGTCACTGATGCTATCCAACCATCTCATCTTCTGCTGCTCCCTTTGTCTTTTGCCTTCAGTCTTCCCCAGCATCAGAGTCTTTTCCAGTGAGTCAGCTCTTCACATAAGGCAGCCAAAGTATGGAGCTTCAGCTTCAGCATCAGTCCTTCCAATAAATATTCAGGGTTGATTTCCCTTAGGATTGACAGGGTTGATTTCCCTTAGGATTGACTGGTTTGATCTTCTTAGAGTCCAAGGGACTCTCAAGAGCCTACTCTAGCACCGCAATTTGAAAGCATCAATTCTTCATTGCTCAGCCTTCTTTATGGTCCAACTCTCACATCCACACATGACTACTAGGAAAAACCGTAGCTTTAACTATATGGATCTTTGTCGGTAAAGTGATGTCTTTGCTTTTTAATATTCTGTTTAGGTTTGTTGTAGCTTTCCCTTCAAGAAGCAAGTGTCTTTTAATTTCATGACTGCAGTCACCATCCACAGTGATTTTGGAGTTGAAGAAAATTAATTATTACCACCTTCTACAGGTTTTAGGAAACTAGTGAAAGTTGGTAGTATTTGACTCTTTAATGTAAAATAGTTTTAATTTTGACAGATTGTCTTGTTAGAGATGTACCAGGCTCCACTTGTTTCTTTAACATATTTATACATCCATCTTATAATCAGCAAACTGATACATAAACACATACATTATGGTTGCAAATAAGTTTGTTAGAAAACCAGGAAGCATATTTGCGCAACTTGTGTTTATGACTTTCCATATTTGACCATGGGCCACTTTCCCACCCCTAGGACCTCCATCCTTATAAAATAGAATTGTTGAAATTAACAAAATTAATTATGTTATAATACTTTTGTTTTACTATTATTAACTGTATTCTTCAGTTTCTAAGACAAGGGAGAAAATACTTTCTGGTATGTAAGTTCAAAGAAATAGACCTCTTACCAGACATGAGCAGTTGTCTTGGGAATGCAGATTTATGAAAATCGATAGCTTGTCTTTGTCTGGCAAAACAAAGTGCCTTTCTTTCCCATTTTGTTCTCTGCCTGTGTAAAAGAGACCAATTTTTTTTTCCTTCCTTTTTAAGGGGCAGGGGTGGGATGTGAATTTTTAAATTAGACATACCTCTCAAGCAAGGAAACATCTCTTGGGTCTCTGCAACTCCTTTGAGCTCCAGAGAAAAAGACATTGACTTCAAGTTCAAGCTAAAATGAGGACTTAAAGCAAATAAGCTGGGGTCGAAGGAGACAGATGTCCAGATTGTATGTTTAAATTGATGAGGAATAAACAGGTTATTATAAACAAAGCCAGACAGCTGGATATGATTAGAGAACATTTTTTCAAAAATAAATAAACAAAAGTTCAATTCTCTCTTTTAAAAATGAGAATGTAGGAGAATGTTAAAAGAAAATGATTTTGTTCTATTTTTGTATCAAGGAGACAGTATCTAGGATTTAATGTTTTTTTCAGTCCCATAAATTATGTGTTGCCCTTACCTAGGCTTACTTAGCATACGCTAAAAATAATAAGGATTTTTCATCTCTTGGGATGTGTCACATGTTCCTCCAATTACAGTGCTTTCAGTTTCAAGGCGCTGAGCAGGGCCACTCAAAAGGTAAACAGACAGCTGAGCTAACACTACAAATTTAAAACGTCGCTTGAACATACCCATTCAATAAAGAGACAAAGGGGCCACACTGGCCTTTTTTTCCGCCCTAAAAATCTGGAAAGCAACTGGGTTTTCTATCACACTTTTGGGGGTTTGAACAGCATCCAGACATCTGTAAGATGTGTATTTTTAATCACATCTGACTTTCACTCCCAAGCCTTGTGTACCGAAACTTTAAACTGCCATGTGGCCTACAAGCCTGCAAAGCATCCCCCACCCCTAAACACGTGAAGTTTCCAAAAGCATTTGTTCCCAATTTCTGCAGTGTGGGATAGAGCACATCCACTGGGCTCCCTGACTCTTAGAAAACTGGAAACCAAGCTTGATTTGGCAGTGTTTCTGCAAGCTGCACCTTCCCGGGAGACTTGGCTTAACTCTCTCTCTCTCTGACCCGCGTAAATTTTTGTTTGTTTGTTTGAGTGAGATGATGTAGTAATTTTGCTACCAAATAAAAAAAAATTATTGAGCATTTATTAGGTAAGAGACTCTGTGCTAGCAGTGAAGTGAAGGTGTGTGTGGGGATGATACAGTGCCTGCCATCACTGAGCTTGGGGTCCAGTCAAAAAGAAGACAGAGGCTGGGGAAATGGTCAATAGCAATCAAAGATGAAAAGAACTATATGGAAAATAACAGAAAACAAATGGTATGTTTATAACTCTTGCCAGAAGATGAAGTAAATGATTAGGGTTCAAAATGGCAAAGAGTATTACATGAGAGATGCACAGTGATCAAGGGATTACAAGAGGCTGAACAGATGTACTGACTTGGCTGAGGCAACACTAGTTTATACTTAATGGTGTAATATTGGCCCCTTTCATTCTCCAAAGTGCCCTAGTTTGCATGAGGAATTATGTGGCCACCCTACTTATGGAAGACTGAATTTAGATACAAGGTATGGAGAGTGGAAAGGATATTCCAGAAGGCAGTAAACAAAGATTATAAGCAAGATCAAAGAGAGATAAGATATAAAGCACATGCCAAGGCTCAGAGAGTAAAGCTATGTTTAGCTGTAACACAGACAAGTACAAACACAGTTTGCATGTGAAGGTTATTACTACCAATCCACTACCTATGTATACAAAATTTTATTTGAATTATCTAAAATCATATAAAATTATGCTCTTGCATATAGTAGAATAAACAGAAAATAGACATGAGAATAAAAAGGATTTATAATCACCCTGATTGTCTAGCACTTAGTGTTCGCTGCTGTTAATATTTGCTTGGATGTCATTTGAAAGATTTTTTTACAAATGTAACTCCCAAAGGGAATCATATTGTCTATACTGATCTTTAATATGCCTTATTCACTGTATTTTTTTATTATGGATACTGTCGATATCATTAAGATTTATATATGCAATAATCATTTCATAAAATTCACTGTGTAGATGAGATATGTTAAACAAATTCCTAGACTGAATACTTGGGACATTCAAACCATCATTTTTTGCTACTATAAACATTGTTGTAGTGAACATTCTTGTAGTTGACCTGTGTTCACTTGTTTACTTCCATGTAATACATTACTAGAAGTATAATTTTTAATTAGGTTTTCTCTCAGAGTTTTTAAACTCAGAGTGGGAAAGTTTAATCACCCAGACCATCCATCTATTGTCCTTTTGTGCCCACAGATTCAAAACGAAGAATTTTAAGAGATCTCTGACTTTTCTCCATACCCATTCCAGCCATCTCAGTTTTTCTGAGGTATGGTGTTAGTCTCTTAACTTGCGTGACTTCTTCCACTTCGGCTTTGTCCAAAACATTCTTCACATTACAGAAAAACATGTTGCCCAGATTATATCATTTTTCTGTTTAAAACCCTTTATCATATTCCAGTGAACCTCACATAAAACCTAGGCTCCTTAGCCCTAGTCTACATTACCTAACCTGCACGTGCCTCTCCCTCCCAATCTCCTGCCCCATCCCTACAACCGATTAAACTCCAGCCTTCAAGGCCTCTTTCAGTTTCTAGATCAAGCCAAGCTTTTCCCTACTTATGGGTTTTCACAAATCACCCTGAAAGGCTCTTTTCCTTCCTAGCTTTGCTCAAATGATAACTATACCAATCTGTTTCTAACTAGCTTATTTTTCACCCTCTCCCAGTAGCCTGAGAGTTCCAAGTGGCAGTATTGAAGGTGAATGTTTCATCATTGATTTGGTGGTGCCCAGTTAAAGTTGACTTACATATAATAGGTGCTGAGTAACTATTAGAGGTTACTGATGTAGATGATAAACTACATCTGTGGCCATAGACCCAACTAAGTCAGTTTACTTCATTGTTTTAGCATGGTGCTCTAGAAAATCTAGCTAACTGTAGCAGGTATGTGAGTGTTTTTGGTGTCAGATGACAAATGTCAAGAAAGGAAGTAGCTGGAGATAGACCCATGTTTTCAGTAAACTGCCTAGAATCAGGCATCTTTGTTGTTGTTGTTCAGTCACCAAGCTGCGTCCAACTCTGCAACACCATGGACTGCCATATCTCAGGCCTCCCTATCCCTCACCATCTCCCAGAGTTTGCCCAAGTTCATGTCCATTGACTCAGTGATGCCATCCAATCATGCTCCTTTAGCCCCTGCATAGGGTTTGTCTGCTGAAAGCCAACCCAAGGTCAAAACTAAAGCAACAGGTCAGAGCACTATCAGTCTGAGTTTCTGAAAGAAATCTTCTAGAAGCAGAAGTCACCCTCAGGGCTGGATGAGTGACACGATGCAGCCGGCACCAGGATGACCACCAGGATTAGCTGGGTCAAGACATGAGCCAGCCGACACAGCCGTGACAGGCCCAGCAGATGCCGAGGAGTGATCGGATGTCACTTCTGCTCATCCCATCTGTTCATTCAGCTGACCCTGGAGCTGGCCCCAGCTTTCTTTCTGGACTCACAGGCAGCTGGGACCCAGGGAAAATGAGTATGTGCAAGGGTTTGGCAACTGTGTGTCTAATATGCGTTCATAAGTCATGGAAATGACCAGGGAGAGGGGTCAGCTTACAATCTCTGCATGCTTCTTCTTCCGACAGAACCCACCCTCTGCAAACAGAGAATAGAGATGGTAGGTGGCAGAAATCTCTACACTGGTCATTTAGGGGATAAAGACACCTAAGGGCGCTGGCCAAAAGCTTGTCTTGGGCTGTACTTTCATAATATCCTGTGTTCACCCAGACTGAGGGAAATCATCTTAGGCCCAAGGCCTCTGAGCTTAAAGTTTATACTTTGCACTGAAACCATCTTGGGTCTGAATTTAAGACCATTTCCTAGCTATGTGACCTCAGGCAAATTTCTTAATTTCTCTGAGCCTCAGTTCCTTCATCTACAAAATGGGAATGCCACCCCCTCACACCCCTAATGTGAGGATGAAATGACACAAAAATCGTTCAGTGTACATTGAAAAGTTGCCTTTGTTATCATTCATATAGACTATCCCAGGTTCCCCACCATCCTTAGAATCAGAGGATTCCCCCATGATTCATGAGATTTTGGAACCTTGACATCATTCTTGTTCCTGCGTCTTATCTAGTCCGAGACTTTCTCTCAAATCTTCCCTAGGGTATATTTAATTATCTTCTATCTCATCTTGCACGCTAACTCTGATCAATTGCTCATGGCTGCCTAGAATGAGAAAGCGTGCAGTGATCCATTGGCAATGTCTACCACAGGCAAGAGTGGTGCCACGGTGCCTGATACTTTCTATCTTTGTAGAGCTGAGACCGTTTCTGTCACTAAATGGTCTGCAATTCTTTTGAGGACCTACCTGGCTTTGGCAGGAGGCACTTAACTCTCTGGTTTTCCCCCACACTCCTGTTTGTCCCATTTCCTCTTCTTGAAGCTCTTGCCCCCATTCCCAAAAAAGAAAAAGTCACAACCACCCTATACACCAAATTTCTCCTTTTCAGCCTTTCCTTCATTCTTTTTCATGAATCTGAGTCATTTCTCCACACCTACCAGAAATCTCGGCTGAAATTACTGTTTTCCACAGCACTTCCACTTTTCATCTTCCTGAGACCTGCTTTCTGTCTGATTCAGAAGCCTTTGGAAGGTGGGGAAAGCCACTCCAGCCTTCTCTCTGACAAAGATTTCTTGCTGAAGTGCATTTTTTCCTCCACATCAAAGTCCACTGGAAACACAGAAACATCAACCCATCAGGGGTTATATACATACAGAAATCTATCTACCCACTCCTCCAACCCTGGTCTCTATCAAGAGTAACTCCTTTACAAGGGTATGAGCAGCTTATCGTATAAGGCAGCTGACTATCAGTGGCCCAGTCCCTTGCTAAGTTGCTTCAGTCGTATCCGACTCTGTGTGACCCCAGAGACAGCAGCCCACTAGGCTCCCCCGTCCCTGGGATTCTCCAGGCAAGAACACTGGAGTGGGTTGCCATTTCCTTCTCCAATGCATGAAAGTGAAAAGTGAAAGTAAAGTCACTCAGTCTTGCCCGACTCTTAGCGACCCCATGGACTGCAGCCTACCAGACTCCTCCATCCAAGGGGGGTGGCAATAGGCATTTTCCCCTGTGGGGCCAAACTGTGTGTGATGATCATACCACAAATCAAGTGATCCTAGGGCCTGCAAGCCCTATTCCTAACTAACCATTTGTCAGCTGAGGCCACTTCAAGGAAATCTTCCTGAGAGCAACAAAATCTGTGCACAGCATGACACAGGCCACAGGTTCTGCAGCAAAGGAAATTCCACTGCAGAAGGAATGTCAGCCAGCCCTAGAAGAGCCAACTTCTCTGGGCCTCTGTACACAGCCAGAAAGCCGAGCTGACAGATGGATCTGAGTAAGCTTTCTACAGCAGGAAAAACGCTGGCAGAGTTTTCTTTCACAGCTCTCGCTTCAGTCAGGAACAAAGACCAGAATCATCCTGTCTAAAGCAGGATCCTCAGAGCCTGGATCACAAGGAGTCATGGAAAAGTGGCAGTAGGGTAGCATCTTGTTTGAGATACAGGTTCCCAGGGACCCACAGACCTACTGAGATAGTCATCCTTCAGAATCTAGAAATCTGATTATTAACCAAAACTAGCACATGTGGGCATGCACACCCACACGGAGATTCTTGTGCACGCTCAATTTTTTAACTACCAGGGAAAGGCTAAGCATCAACTAGAGAACTACCTCACTTTTCATAGACCAGGGGAGAAATACATTGCTTGATCGCCAAGTAGAAGGAAGTTTCAGAACATCCTTTTCGCAGGGGCAGGAAGTATTTTCAGTACTATGAGTCCCATGACAGATCTTTTGTTGCAGAGTCTTCTGTTGTCCACATGCCAGCTCCAGACCATTCTCAGCAGGAGAGTTCCATTTCTCTATTGTTGTCTTCTTAGGTGGAGACACTCCACAGCAACATCTGCTTCTACTAAGAAGCATTCGGAAACCCAGGTTTGAATCATATCATTGGCAGTCCCTATTTACGCTTCTGAGAATGCCGTTCTATGTTTTCTCACTTGCCTTTGTTGTGCTTTTAACTTTTTTTGATTGGAAATAATGGAATCTACGGAAATGAATTTAATCAAGAAAAGAAAGGGGGTATAGGTGATCAGGGTATTCGGGGATCATTCTAGATAGGAAGTACATTCAGTTTTCCCATAGATCTAAAATCAGGATCTTGGCAACACTGGAAACCGCAGTGTCCATGACTATCTTCCTAGAACTCCCTTCCTTCTTCCTTAGAGAGTCCCACTTCCCCTCAGTATGCAGCCCTCCCCTTCAGGGCCCAGTGGTTGCAGAGGAAGCCCAACTCAGCTCCCAGTGAGACCCAAACCACTGACTCCTATTTTAGCAGATTTCTGTAATTTGTGGCATCCCCTATATTATCATGAAATGGAATTCAGAAATACATATTTTGTAAAAATCAATATGATTCCCTAACTGCCATACAAAGGATAAATAAAAGTTTCATATGATAAAATTATATATGTTTCAATCAGAATATGCCCCAGCACGGCTCCACTAAAGCACATAATAAATAGTGGGAAGACCGTGTTTGAGGGATGAAGCACTGTGAATTGGAGAACTATGAGCATACACCAGGGTTTTTCAACCTCAGCACTATTGCCATTTGAGGCTGGATAGTTCTTTGTTGCAGGAACTGCCCTAAGCCTTGAAAGATGCTTAACAGCATCCCAGAACTCTGCTTGCTAGATGCCAGTACCAGCTCTCACCCACTCCTAGACAGCCAAAAGGCCCTGAATCATTGCCATTGTTTCCTGGGGCAGAAGGCAAGATCACTCCGGTTAAGAATCACTGATGTAGACTGATAAAAGGTGTGAGGGTAACTCAAATATAACAAATAGTGTGGTTGTTGGTGCAGTGATTTTTCTGAAATGGTGACCAACTGCTAGTAAAGTTCCAAACACAGTGAAGCCTTCCCTCAGTTCACACGGTGGCTGCATTCTTTTCCATGAAACCAAGTCTAAGAGATGCTAGTAATGCACCTAATGCTTGCAAAATAATGCTTTGTGTTTATATGTAAATCAGGGTCATATAACACCCTCAAATAATTAGTAACAGGGGTATTTTTATCTGCAGATGAAGTAAGAATAGAAAATGTTTTGAACAATCTGGCTGTTCTTCAAAAGTTTAAACACAGAGTTACCATATGACCCAGTAATTCCATTCCTAGGTTCATACCCAAGAGAAATGTAAACCTGTGTCCATGCAAAACTTGTACATAAATGTCCAAAGCAGCGTTATTGGTGACAGCTGAAGACTAGTAACAACCCAAATATCCTTCAACTGATAGATAAATAAAATGTGGTATATCCATACCATGAAGCATTTTTGCACTTAAAAAAATTAAGTTCTGATGCATGCTATGATATGGATGAATTTCAGAAACCTTATTCTAAGTGAAAGAAGCCAGTCACCAAAGGCTGCATTTTGTTTTAGTTCATTTATATGAAATATCCAGAAGAGGCAAGTATTTTAAGACACAAGATAGATTAGGTTTCCAGGGTGTGTGTGTTGGGAGGTGGGGTTGAGCTGCAGGGGAGGGCAGATTTGCCAGAGAGAGGGCAAAATGTTGTAAAATTTGTCGTGATCATAGTTGCACAGCTTTGAGTAATACTAAAAAAGGATTATGTACTTTATAGATGAATTATTTGGCATATGAATTATATCTCAATAAAGTTTTTTAATGTCCTGTAGGTCAGGGGACAATTCACTATTGTATGAAACTTTATTGCAGTCCTCTTTATACTTTGCAAGACCTTGAGCGTCTCAGCCGCCTCTTTCCCTAAATCATTGCAAGGACTGTAACAACCGCTTAAATTTCCTCCCAAGGCTAGTTTTATCCCCTTAGAGAACCATGAACCACTGGTCTAAGCACTTTGCTGCTGCTGCTGCTGCTGCTGCTGCTAAGTCGCTTCAGTCGCGATCCAACTCTGTGGGACCCCAGAGACAGCAGCCCACCAGGCTCCCCCGTCCCTGGGATTCTCCAGGCAAGAACACTGGAGTGGGTTGCCATTTCCTTCTCCAATGCATGAAAGTGAAAAGTGAAAGTGAAGTCGCTCAGTCGTGTCCGACTCCCAGCAACCCCGTGGACTGCAGCTTACCAGGCTCCTCCGTCAATTCTTCCTTGCCAGTGATTGGTTCAGACTTAAGCCAATCAGTAAACCTTTTCAGACCATAGTATTCACATGACTTGTGTTGGCCCAATCAGATCATAGGGAAAACTTATTTACCAGCTTGGAAAGTGTGTTTTTCACCGTCTCTGACTGGGCTTGAATTAAGTACATATATGTCTAAGTTCCCCTGACAGTTACCTTGAGATTATAGCTAGCTGTAGAATGAAGTCAGTAGTCTTAATAGTAAGGCAGATAGACTCTGGTTCTGTTGCTCAATTTCCGCTTAACCCAACTTGAAGTCCAGCCTACCTTTTAATTTTCTGTTAAGTGAAATAATACCTTTCCTTATTTTTTAACTAATTGGAGGCCTGTTTTTCTGTGAAATAGGAACCAAAGTGAATTGAGGGCAAGGAATATTACTACCATAAGACAAACTGAAGTCCCAGAATGTCTATATCCCTTCCTGGGAAGATTTCCAGCTTTGCTCAGGAAGTGCAGGATGTAAAATCAACCCTCTTCCTCTAAGAAAGAGAAATACCAAAAGGACCCCAATCCATAAGCGTTAACATCAAGGCCAGGCCTAGACCTAGAAGTATAACTTGGGGAGCAAGCGGAGTAGAGGGCTAAAGTGAATAGAGAAGCTGAAGAAAAGGCATTCTGCTACAAGGATAACTCAGAATTCATCTCAGCCATTTCTGGAGTTGGATAATAACTTGAAGATATTCTGAAGTTAGCCTTTTATTTATTTAAACATTCTAAAACCGTTGTTTTATATTTTATTGGTGAGTCCAATATCTGAAGTCTTTATAATTTTGGTTCCGCTCTGTATTGCTTCTGCCGCTTCTC
The DNA here is from genome assembly GCA_917880005.1 of Nanger dama. Lineage (NCBI taxonomy): Eukaryota > Metazoa > Chordata > Mammalia > Artiodactyla > Bovidae > Nanger > Nanger dama. The sequence goes on along the minus strand of CAKJTW010000016.1, from coordinate 32,772,982 downwards.
GACTCTTGGTGCCTTATTTCCTTACATGCTTGATCATTTTTACTTGTATGTTGGTCATTGTCCTTAAAAAGCATTTGTAGAGATTTCATTTAAGTTGATGTTTCCTTCCTCCAGAAATAATGTGAGTTGCTTCTACCATAGAGCCAGATACACTGTCAATCCAGGAGAACTTTAACTTCCTAGATTGAGGTAATGATGGGCTTCACCATTGAGGAGCATATTGTCAATGTCAGCATCTTTATTCCTGTTATTCTGGTGCACTTATTAGTGCACCATATGCATTATCATGCTTAAAGCTCATAGAAGCCTGAGAATGCAGGTATTACAATTATCCCTGTAGTTCACAGAAAAGGCTAGGATACAATACATTAAGAAATTGATTAACCCAATGTCACATAGTCATGTGGTAGCAGAGATGTTTAAGTACTACAGCCTAAAGACCTAAATTTCAGGATCCACTAAGAAAGATAGTAAGCATTTAATAAGTTGATAAGCTAAAAAAAAAAAGAAGTAAAGATACAGATTCAGCTGATTTAATTTTTGAGATACAATCTTCCAATCTCCACTTCCCTCTATGCTACATAGATGGAGTGTATATGCCTGGAAGTGAACAGTAAGCAAGAGTTAAAGATGCAGTTAAATGTCATGCATGTAGACCTCAGAAACACAAATAGCACTGAACTCACAATTGAAATGTAAAATTATTTTTCAAGAAGAAACGTTTGCAGAAGTACTATTAGTAACAGCCTGAAACATCTGGACACAAAACTTAAGAGAGACTTCCTGGGGTTTCTAGCTAACCAGCGATTAGATTTGACCAGGCAGTAAATAGGCATTGAGGATTCCCAAATGCAGCTTCCTGAAGGGACCCATTGTCTTGCTTTGCTAGAGAGAGTCTCGCTGTTCCTGGACCATGCCCTCAAATTGTCTGGAGCTGCCAGAGCAGGAGATGAAGCTGGGGGAGCTGAGTGAGCCAGCGCATTGTCGTTTTCTTTTGTCAGGCTTCTCATTATTTGTTTGGACAATTGAGATTGATTTCAGATTGGCCTCGAACCTCTGGCTGACTCTGAGCTTCTTGAGGGCAGGGACCAGTGATCTTTCATTCATACTCAGCATGGGGATAGCACCCTTGCCCACGGGTTCAGAACACCATTATATAGTGAGCATTACTTTCTGCTGGTCATTGAGAATGTAATGGTGAACCAAAATCTGCATGGAGTACGTTGTCATGGTCTAGTGAAGGGTATACAGGAATCAAATAATAAAAGTCAGAAGCATATTGCAATCTCTGAATAATGCTGTGAAGCCAAGAGACTCAGGACATTAATAATCTGATCTCTTCCAGAGGTTCATGAAAAGCTTCCAATAGAAATTAACATTGAGCTAATAGCTAAAAGATAGATATAATTTAATCCAACAAAAGGAGAGAAACATTCCAGGCAAAGGGAACTGTAGCTGCAAAGACTCTATGGTCAGAGGAAGTGGGGCACAGAGTAGTTGATCAATAAAAATAAATGTAGGAATGAACGTTTGACTCAGAATAGTAGTTAATGTTTCTCCATGGCACTTACTATATTCTAGGTATTATTCTAGGTGCTTATCAGTATCATTTCATTTAACCTCCACAACAACCCTGTGTAGCAAGTATTATTACTGTCTCCATTTTACAACTGGGGATGCTGAATTACAGAGAAAATATTTAACTCTTCCAAAGTTAGACAGTTAACTGTGAACCTGGGATTTGAACCCAAGTACCGAGCCAAAAGCAGAAAACCAGAGCTTTCTTGATGATCTGTGAAGTTCCTGGAATCGCTCGCACGCATGTGTGTATGTTTCAATTGCTCAGCTGTGTCTGACTCCTTGCAACCCCATGGATTGTAGCCCACCAGGCTCCATCTAATATCCAATGTGATTCTCTAGGCAAGAATACTAGAGCAAGTTGCCATTTCCTCCTCCAGGGAATCTTCCCAACCCAGAGATTGAACCCAATCTCCTGCACCTCCTTGCATTGGTCATTGTTGTTCAATCTCTAAGTTGTGTCTGATTCTTTGCAACCCCAGGGACTGCAGCACACCAGGCCTTCTTGTCCTTCACCGTCTCCCAGAGTTTGCTCAAACTCATGTTCATTGAGTTGATGATGCCTTCCAACCATCTCATCCTCTGTCATCCCCTTCTTCTCCTGCCTTCAATCTTTCCCAGCATCAGGGTCTTTTCCAGTGAGTCAGCTCTTCACATCAGATGGCCAAGGTCTTAGAGCTCCACTGAGCCACCTGGGAAGCCCCCTGAAATCACATATATCATTAAATTGAACAAGTCTGGTAGACTGAAACAGTGAGTATCAGTTTTAAAATTGAGTCTGTGAGATCCAAGAGCCAGCTCTCCTGAGTGATGTGAAAGAGAGATGGCTTTAAACAGGTAGTAAGGTTTTTAAACCTCAGTTAAAAATGCCTCTGTAAAAGCGTGACTCTTTAACTCAGTAAATTTGCAGTGAATACTATAGGAAATAATAAGACAAAAATACCGTTAACTAAAAATTTTTAAAACCTTCAAAAATAAAGTATTAGCATAATCAACATTATTTCTTTAGAATATCTTTTCCTCTTATATGTGCACATGAGAAATATCATGAACACTATTTCTTCTTGTGTTTTTTTCCTTTCTACAATCTGTGAATGGACCCCAGTTATTATTTTGTCTCTTAAGAACAAGATGCATTGTGAATTGGGAAACCCTGGAAAACCCCTCCTTGCTTTATAATAATGATGTATTGATAGCCCAGTTGAGAAATTCACTCTGGAGGTCACTGGGGACTGTTTTCTCCATGATGCTCATATTTGTGTGAATCCAAACTCCAAAAGAAATTCTACAGTCATGGTGCGAGGCAGGCAGCCAGCCAGAAGCTCTGGCAATGCCAGTCACCCTCATGCAACCAAGGTGTCTTAGTATTAGCTGAGGATTAAGTAAGCTTTGCCCTTTTCCACTGAATTTTTAGGAAGTTGAAAATTCCAGGGTACTTAGGATTGCTGGTTTGCTTTGAAATCTCTCCTTTCTCTCTATCTGTCACTTTCTCTCAATGCTGTGCTCCTGCTTTCTCTCTCCTCTCTCTCTCTCTCTCTCTCTCTCTCTCTCTCTCTCTTGCCTCTGTCTCTTTTTCACTTTTTTTTACTTTCCCAGCATCTCTGCTCCTCTCGGCCACTCTTAAGAGTGAGCACTGGCAGGCCATGAATCAAAGGGGGCTATTTTTGCTCTTGCTGTGAGAATGTTTACAACATACTGAAAACTCAGCCTGTGGTTTAACGTTGTGTATATTTTCAGAGAAACTGACTGGTTTCCAAAGTCAGTGGACGCCTGTGAAACCCACACAGGGCTTTATGTATATGAGCTATACCTTGGGCGTCTGTGTTGACCCTCACCGCCCCCACTAGGTCAAGTCCGGCCCCACACGGGTAGCCCAGAAATGACCCGGCTGCACCCCAGCTTTGTTTCCTAACAATGCTGATTTCATGACCAGTGCCTCAAAGTTGTGAAAGAAGAAATTCAAACCTGGTGCTTTATGACCAGGAATTCTGTGAAAACTCTGTCTGTGGCCTGATTAAATTATTCCTCCTTCCCACCCAACCAAGCTGCTCCCAAATGTTTTGTATACATGTGCCATTCCATTAGAATACAGTTAATCTTGAATATATTTTGCCATGAAACACAAACATAGTAATTACAGATTTTTCCATTCAACGTCCCCTATCATATTCCTAGCATATTGGATTCTCTTAGAATAGCATTTAACTGTTTGCATATGGGCTTCAGCTGACATCTTGGAAATTTTGAAATGGCCAGTCACTTCAGTGCTTTGAAACCTAGTCAAACTCTTTTCTTTTTTGCTTATTTCTCCCCCCTCCCCAAGTTTTAAAACAAGATTAAGATTAATTTTCTAAGTGCCTTCTGCTGATTTATCAGCTGATAGCAAGTCTGGGGTATTCAGGCCAATGAAACTGGCTCACCAAGTATTGTTCAGAGGGTAAATATGAAGTGTAAATGTCCAGGGGAGTTTTCTCTTACATGGAGCTAAAATCAGAGGGAGCTATAGAGGCTGATCAGTATTCATCAGGGTGGTAGAGAGACAGCTCACTGGTGGTCATTAAAAACCGTGCTGACAATAGCTCGTGAACGGACTGAAACCTCAAGTGCTCCGGGTGGGCAGTGTAGACAGGCGGGCCGACATCAGCTGGCCTGCTTTCCTGGACCAAAGCTAACTTTCCCCTGAGGTTTGGATCCTTCGCAGTGGATTCAGTCCTTGTTTTGAGAGCAACTCCCATTGTCTAGGTGTGCTGCCGACTCAGACCAGGCAACACTGGGCCTCTTGTTCCAATTCCCGTGGAGATTCTGTAGTTTAAACAACACAGAGCGTGGGCCAGCCTCCAGAGTTACAGCCTAGTTTAACTGGATTTAGAAAACTGGTTAAACAAGGCTACAGCTCCCTGGTCTTGGGCCTGCTGTTTGTGTTTTATTTTTGTTTTTGTTTTTCTTTCCCCTCTGTTTGAAATACAAGTTCACTCCCTTTAGAAGAGTAAAAAGGATAAGAAAATGGAAAATGACAAGTAGATTGGAGCGATGCATTTGTACTGGCACAGCCCTCTTACTTTTAACAAAGAATTTCTTTAAAATGTTAGGCTTTTGCAAATGGCATTGGCCCCCACTAAACGATCATTGCTTGTTGAGGTCCGAGTTCTCCACTTAAACAGTGATTCTCAAATACCACAGAGCATACGATTGCCAGGATTTGTGAAACCACAGAAGGCTACCCCATCCCCGGGGCTGCTAATTCTGTGGTTCCAGGTAGGGCCAGAAAATCTGCCTTTCTTCTCATAAGTTCCCAGATGGTGCTGATGCTCCAAGTCCAAGGAGGACATGTCAAGAGGTACTCACTGTCCAAGACTATAAGCTTCTTGAGGGTAGGAATTGGCTTACTCATCCCTTCAGAACACCTTGTCCTATGTCTGGTACAAAGACATATTCCAATAAATGACCAACTCTCTACACTCGTTTAACTCATATTTATTCATTACTGCATTCAAAACTGTTCTGGAAGCTAGGATTCTACAGTGAATAAGACAGGGAAATTTCACGTGCTCAGAGAATTTCCATTCTAGTAGGACAATCGAGGAAGAAGCACATCTGTAAAATTATCTCACCTGTGGTAAGTGGTGTGAGGAAAACGAGAGCAGGGCAAGAGGATAGGGAGTGATGGGCTTGGAGGTAACTACAAGTGGAATGTCAGGGGAGGCCCCTCCAAGGAAGAGACGTGTAGAGGCAGGGACAGATTTGGCATTTTCAGCATGGAGCGAGAACTCCTGGTGGCTGGAGGGAAGTGACAGATGTATAGAACAGTCTTTTGGACTCTGTGGGAGAGGGCGAGGGTGGGATGATTTGGGAGAATGGCATTGAAACATGTGTATCATCATATGTGAAATGAATCTCCAATCCAGGTTCGATGCATGATACAGGATGCTCGGGGCTGGTGCACTGGGATGACCCAGAGGGATGGTATGGGGATGGAGGTGGGAGGGGGATTCAGGATGGGAAACTCGTGTACACCTGTGGCGGATTCGACGTGTGGGAAACAAAATACAATATTGAAAAGTAAAAAAATTAATAAATAAAGGGAGAATTTTGCTGTTGTTGTTCAGTTACTCAGTCATGTCCAGCTCTTTGCAACTCCATGGACTGCCACACACCAGGCTTCCCTGTCCTTCACCACCTCCTGGAAATTGATCAATCTCATGTCCATTGTGTTGGTGATGCCATCCAACCGTCTCATCCTCTGTCATCCCGTTCTCCTCCTGCCTTCAATCTTTCCCAGCATCCGGGTCTTTACAAATGAGTCAGCTCTTCACATCAGGTGGCCAAGGTACTGGAGTTTCAGCTTTACCATCATTCCTTTCAACGAACACCCAGGGCTGATCTCCTTTAGGGTGGACTGATTGGATCTCCTTGCAGTCCAAGAGACTCTCGGGAGTATTCTCCAACACCACAGTTCAAAAGCATCAATTCTTTAGCACTCAGCTTTCTTCATAGTCCAAGTCTCACATCCATACATGACCACTGGAAAAACCATAGCCTTGACTAGACGGACCTTTGTTGGCAAAGTAATGTCTCTGCTTTTCAATATGCTATCTAAGTTGGTCATAACTTTCCTTCCAAGGAGCAAGCGTCTTCTAATTTCATGGCTGCAGTCACCATCTGCAGTGATTTTGGAGCCTAAAAAAATAGTCTGACACTGTTTCCACTGTTTCCCCATCTATTTCCCATGAAGGGATGGGACCAGATGCCATGATCTTTGTTTTCTGAATGTTGAGCTTCAAGCTGACTTTTTCACTCTCCTCTTTCACTTTCATCAAGAGGCTTTTTAGTTCCTCTGCACTTTCTGCCATAAGGGTGGTATCATCTGCATATCTGAGGTTATTGGTATTTCTCCTGGCAACCTTGATTCCAGCTTGTGTTTCTTCCAGCCCAGCGTTTCTCATTAGGTACTCTACATAGAAGTTAAATAAGCAGGGTGACAATATACAGCCTTGACATACTCCTTTTCCTATTTGGAACCAGTCTGTTGTTCCATGTCCAGTTCTAACTGTTGCTTCCTGACCTGCATATAGGTTTCTCAAGAGACAGGTCAGGTGGTCTGGTATTCCCATCTCTTTCAGTTTATTGTGATCCACACAGTCAAAGGCTTTGGCATAGTCAATAAAGCAGAAATAGATGTTTTTCTGGAACTCTGTTGCTTTTTGATGATCCAGCAGATGTTGGCAATTTGATCTCTGGTTCCTCTGCCTTTTCAAAAACCAGCTTGAACATCTGGAAGTTCACGCTTCATGTATTGCAAAAGCCTGGCTTGGAGAATTTTGAGCATTACTTTACTAGCGTGTGAAATGAGTACAATTGTGCAGTAATTTGAGCATTCTTTGCCATTGCCTTTCTTTGGGATTGGAATGCAAACTGACCTTTTCCAGTCCTGTGGCCACTGCTGAGTTGTCCAAATTTGCTGGCATATTGAGTGCAGCACTCACAGCATCATCTTTCAGGATTTGAAATAGCTCAACTGGAATTCCATCACCTCCACTAGCTTTGTTTGTAGTGATGCTTTCCAAGGCCCACTTGACTTCACATTCCAGGATATCTGGCTCTAGGTGAGTGATCACACCATCGTCATTATCTTGGTCATGAAGATCTTTTTGTACAGTTTTTCTGTGTATTCTTGCCACCTTTTCTTAATATCTTCTGCTTCTGTTAGGTCCATACCATTTATTGAGCCCATCTTTGCATAAAATGTTCCCTTGGTATCTCTAATTTTCCTAAAGAGATCTCTAGTCTTTCCCATTCTGTTGTTTTCCTCTCTTTCTTTGCACTGATAGGTGAGGAAGGCTTTCTTATCTCATCTTGCTATTCTTTGGAACTCTGCATTCAGATGCTTATATCTTTCCTTTTCTCCTTTGCTTTTTGCTCTTCTTCTTTTCACAGCTATTTGTAAGGCCTCTTCAGGCATCCATTTTGCTTTTGCATTTCTTTTCCATGGGGATGGTCTTGATCCCTATCTCCTGTACAGTGTCAGGAACCTCCATCCATAGTTCATCAGGCACTCTATCTGTCAGATCTAGGCCCTTAAATCTATTTCTCACTTCCACTGTATAATCATAAGGGATTTGATTTAGGTCATACCTGAATGGTCTAGTGGTTTTCCATACTTTGTTCAATTTCAGTCTGAATTTGGCAATAAGGAGCTCATGATCAGAGCCACAGTCAGCTCCCGGTCTTGTTTTTGCTACCTGTATAGAGCTTCTGCACCTTTGGCTGCAAAGAATATAATCAATCTGATTTCAGTGTTGACCATCTGGTGATGTCCATGTGTAGAGTCTTCTCTTGTGTTGGAAGAGGGTGTTTGCTATGACTAGTACGTTCTATTGGCAAAACTCTATTAGTTTTTGCCCTGCTTCATTCTGTATTCGAAGAACAAATTTGTCTGTTACTCCAGGTGTTTCTTGACTTCCTACTTTTGCATTCCAGTCCCCTATATTGAAAAGGACATCTTTTGGGGGTGTTAGTTCTAAAAGGTCTTGTAGGTCTTCATAGAACCATCCAACTTCAGCTACTTCAGCATTACTGGTTGGGGCATAGACTTGGATTACTGTGATATTGAATGGGGTTTGCCTTGGAAACAAACAGAGATCATTCTGTCATTTTTGATCAAGCTTCAGTTGCTATTAAATTGAATATAAGATGTGAAAAAGGGGGAAGAATCATGATGTCTCATAACTGTATTTTTTAATGAATGTGGATGATATTTTCCAAGAGGGGAAAGAGAAGGACATGTTTAGTTCAGTTTGGAACAAATCATTTGCTGCCATAGACTTCCAAGTGGCAATTGTGAGTGATTCTGTAAGTCTGATGGTGTTCAGGAGAGGGGTCCATGTTGGAGAATAAATTTAAAAATCATGATGGGAGACATTTCCCAAAGCCAGTATTGTCTGGGATGTGTGTGCAGAGAGAAAAGAAAAGGAAATTAAAGGCTGAGCCCTGCGATTCTAACATTTTGACAATAAGAAGGGAGGGAGGAGCCAGGAGACAAGTGTTTGCAAAGGGAAGGAGCCACTGACTGTGTCCAGTGCTGCTAAGTGATCAAGTAAGACAGACAGAATGGACTACCACATTTGGCAAAGAGCAGTTTCAGTGAAATGGTGCGGAAGAAAACCCAAGTAGAATGAGTAAAGAGAGAATGGTGTATAAAGTAAGAAAAACAATGGATAGAGCTAACTAGTCTATTGGGCAATCTTAATAAAAGCACAGAAAGGAGACAGTAGCAGAAAGTAGAAGTGGGAACTTAGGGTTTTCAAAGAAAGGAAAGTGTTCATTCCAGTCAAGATGACCCAGAAGAGAGGGAGAACTTGATTATGTAGGAAAGAGGAGAGTCATCTGCAGGAGGGACGTGCTTGAGTCGGAGGGGGGGTGCGGGGGGGAGTGGGGGAGCAAAGGACCTGATACCCCAGGTTGGGTACCCAGTGGGGGATCGGCCTGAATTGAAACAGAACAGCAGACTGAGAATGCAAATCCAGATGCAGTGAGTGGGGACATAGGAAAATTCTCTGCCACCTCAGGCTCAGAGAAAGGAGAAAACTGAACGAGCAGGAGTCACCTAGATAAGTAAGCGAAGAAAATAAGGTAGCATAACCAAGTTGCGAACTAGGCTGCGTCTCACTTGGTAATCACAGCTGTGGATGCAATGGGAAGCCCATCAGTGTGGTTGCATGTTTTCTGTGAATTTTATTTCTCAGCTGGGGACCAACCCTGGAGAAGGCAGAGGGTTAGGCTTGGGATACAGCCAGGAAATGATGTGCCTGGTGAGGGGTGATGTGTTTGAGGATACATGCAAGGGAGTAATGACAGCGACAGACCATGGATGTTCACTGGGGTACGAAAGAAAGGAGAGTGTGAGAAATGTCTCAGCAGCAGACAGCGTGGCAGATTCAGGACTTGGAAATCTGGAAAGCACAGATAGGTTGGTACACTGGGGAAATGAATTGGAAGAAGAGCAAGAAGTACAGTTCTTGGTGATGATGACAAAGTTCTAGAGATAGAGCTGGTTGACTGAGACAGCAGAGAAATTCAAGGGAGTGATGAGGTCAATGAACAGAGAGGGCTGCGTGGTGGAGTTGATGGATGCAAGCTGAAGAGGATGAAATACTCAATGAGAGCTTATCAATCATTGTACACTAGTAATCACCTACAATTTCAAAGCTGTGTGTGAAACAGGAAAACAAATAAAGTTGATCTCCTTGCCTCGAGGAGATAAACTCACAAAGTTTCAGAAATAGGTGATGCATGAGACCAGTCCCTCCACTCTGAAATCTCACATTCTCCTGTCTTTTAGCTTTTGTTCATTGCGACTCTTGTAATTGACTGCATTTTCATCTATACCTTGTACACGTTTGTCTACAAAGATCAGAGCTAAACATGTGAGAAACCACTAAAAATGTACAGGATTTCCTGGTATATATTTGTGGACTAAGATCCGTTTTTACCTTTTTTCCCCTTCTCTGCATTTGTTTACTTTTTTTGTCTTGTTTTCCTGAGATATTTTTAAACTTACATTTGCGTGTACATTTGTAATCCTCTTTAAGTCCTCTGTGAAACAAGGCTGGAAATAAATAATATAGGGGACTGTACTATTGACTTAAGTACAGTTTTAGTGAAAAAGGACATTTTGGCCCTTGTAATTGGGAAATTCTAGTGATGGACTTCTGACACCACTGAATCTAGGTGCTTAAAGAACAGTGTCACAAATCTGCCACTCTCCATCTCTGGACTCTACTTTCCTGCATATAGGCTTTATTTCGAGTCAGGAGCTCCAAAGTATAGAGGCAAAGGGAAGCACCAGTAGCTTCTGACCACCTCAGCAGAAATAGTACCTAAAAATTCCCCAGTAGACATCCCCAAATCAATCCCTGTTGCTCAGTTCAGTTCAGTTCGGTCACTCAGTCGTGTCTGACTCTTTGCAATCCCATGAATTGCAGCACACCAGGCCTCCCTGTCCATCACCAGCTCCTGGAGTTCACTCAAACTCACGTCCATCGAGTCCGTGATGCCATCCAGCCATCTCATCCTCGGCCGTCCCCTTCTCCTCCTGCCCCCAATCCCTCCCAGCATCAAAGTCTTTTCCAATGAGTCAACTCTTCGCGTGAGGTGGCCAAAGTACTGGAGTTTCAGCTTTAGCATCATTCCTTCCAAAGAACACCCAGAGCTGATCTCCTTCAGAATGGACTCTTTGGATCCTCTTGTAGTCCAAGGGACTCTCAAGAGTCTTCTCCAACACCACAGTTCAAAAGTATCAATTCTTCAGCACTCAGCTTTCTTCACAGTCCTACTCTCACATCCACACATGACCACAGAAAAAACCATAGCCTCGACTAGATGGATCTTTGTTGGCAAGGTAATGTCTCTGCTTTTCAATACACTATCTAGGTTGGCCATAACCTTTCTTCCAAGGAGTAAGTGTCTTTTAATTTCATGGCTGCAATCACCATCTGCAGTGATTTTGCTGCTACTGCTAAGTCGCTTCAGTCGTGTCTGACTCTGTGCGACCCCATGGACAGCAGCCCACCAGGCTCCCCCCGTCCCTGGGATTCTCCAGGCAAGAACACTGGAGTGGGTTGCCATTTCCTTCTCCAGTGCATGAAAGTGAAAAGTGAAAGTGAAGTTGCTCAGTCATGTCCGACTTTTCGCGACCCCATGGACTGCAGCCTATCAGGCTCCTCAGTCCATGGGATTTTCCAGGCAAGAGTACTGGAGTTGGGTGCCATTTGGAGCCCCCAAAATAAAGTCTGACACTGTTTCCACTGTTTCCCCATCTATTTCCCATGAAGTAGTGGGACCGGATGCCATGATCTTCGTTTTCTGAATGTTGAGCTTTAAGCCAACTTTTTCACTCTCCTCTTTCCCTTTCATCAGGAGGCTCTTTAGTTCCTCTTCACTTTCTGCCAGAAGGGTGGTGTCATCTGCATATGCTAGACAGTGTCTTATTCTCCTTAGATGGTATAGGTCACACATCCATCCTTGCTGTTGTTTAGTCAATAAGTCATGTCTGACTCTTTGTGACCCCATGGACTGCAGCACACCAGACTTCTCTGTCCTTCACTATCTATCTCCTGGAGTTTGCTCAAACTCATGTTTATTGAGTCAATGATGCCATCCAGCCATCTCATCGTCTGTCTCCTCCTGCCCTCAGTCTTTCCCAGCATCAGGGTCTTTTTCAACAAATCAGCTCTTCACATCTGGTGGCCAAAGTATTGGGGCTTCAGCTTCAGCATCAGTCCTTCTAATGAGTATTCAGGGTAGTTTTCCTTTAGGATTGACTGGTTCAATCTCCTTGCAGTCTGAGGGACTCTTGAGGGTTTTCTCCAGCACCACAATTTGAAAACATCAGTTCTTTGGCACTCAGCCTTCCTTATGGTCCAACTCTCACATACATACATGACTACTGGAAAAACCATCGCTTTGACTATTCATCCCTGGAATGGGAACTAATGTTAGCCCAGCCAGAACCACACAGTTTGAGAGCTGGGGAAAATATAACTTTCCAAAGGAAACTATAATGCTGAACCAAAGATGGTGGCCTGGACTCTCAGCAGAACAAACCCACAAATATCACATCTCCAAACTTAGAATCTTGCCAAGGAGACAAGCTATGGTTTTAGAAATGAAGTAAGGCAGGGCATACCTGATATGAGCCAAAAGGATCATTCAGACACTGTGTATGTCATAGGATGACATAGTAGGGGGAGGTCATTATGAATAGACATTCCAATCATTTGCCAGATATTTCCTGAAGACCTGCTGTGTACAAAGCTCTGTGCTAAGTGCTTAGAATGTCAGTGAGCAAAACAGACAAAGATGCCTGCCTCCCTAATGCTTCTATTCCAAAGAGACAACATGCCATAGGTATAAACACAAGTAACGCTTTCAGTTTATTAGAAGGTAATAGGCACTGTGAAAACAGGGAAAGCAAAGCAAGATGAGAGAGGCTGGACATTTTCAAGGCAAGACTGGGCTTCACTGAGAAGGTGACATCTGAGTGAACATGGGAAAGGTCTGAAGGAATTTGCCATGTGAATATCTGGCAGAAGAACATTCTGGCAGAGGATCCTGCCAAGATGAAGGCCCTACAGTTTCATTGTGACTGGAATATTCTAGCTGAGGTCAGTGTGGCTGGAGTGGAGTGGAGTGAGCGAAGGTGAGGGTAGAAAGATGTCTGGGTGGGAGAGGTGATGGTGGAGAGCGGATCTGGTTGAGTGCTTCCCAAGCACCTTGATTTATGACCTTCATGAAACAGGCATTGCAGCATCTTTGAGAGGAGTGACCCTCTTCTGATGAACATATTTAAAGATCACTGTGACTGTGTGGAGGTTGGACTGTAATGGGGAGAAGGGAAGAGGGTGAAACTGATAGGAGGTTCCTGCAGAAGTCTAGGAGTGAGAGGGTAGAAGCATGGAACTGGGGATTAGCAGTGGGAGAAGGATGGAGCCAGATTCTGAATATGTTCAGAATATAGAGCCGGTAGCATGTGGGCCGTAAGCTTTTACAAAATGGGCAGTCAGGAGGCAGAGAAAGACAAAGAGCTTTCCGAGAGACATGAAATATACAGCAGAGAGGTCATAGAACTAAGGGGAGAGAAAGCAGAATATCGATGAAATGTCAATAAAGGCTATAGTTGAGCAAATGGCATTGTACTAATGTTCATTGCCTAGTTTTGTTAATTGTACAGCAGTTGCATGACATGTTAATAGTAAGGGAAGCTAGATAATGGGAGTATGGGGATTCTCTGTATTATTTCACAGCTTTTCTAGAAAACTTTTTTAAATAATTTTTTTAATGGAAGAAATTGTCTTTAAAAAACATGAAAGGAAACACCAACAGGACTTCACAACTGGATGGCTTTAAAGAACAAAGGAGTTGGGGGACCAAAGCTACCTTGAGGTTGTGATGCAGAATCCAGAATTGAGGGAAGTCCACTAGCGTGAAGCTGCTTATGTGAGTGTGAGTAGGGGTGGCTGTGGGAGGGTATTAGTCATGGTTCCCCAGAGAAAGAGAACAAATAGGATGCAGCAGGACATACAAATCCTACTGATACATACAGGGACACCAATATCGCTAGACTTGTATCTATAGATAGAGAGATTATAAAGAACTGGCTCAACTGATTGTGATGCTGAGGAATCTGAACCCAGGAGATCCAGTGATATAATTTCCAGTCCAAGACTAAAGGCCTGAGAACCAGGAAAGCTGATTGTATAAATCTCTGTCTGAGTTCAAGTTCAAAGGCAAAAAATACATGACGCCAGTGCAAGTTTGATGCATGAAGGAGGACACCCAAAGCCAGTGCTTTGGGAAAACCCAGTTATATGGTGAGGAGGGGTGTGGGAGGGGGGTTCAGGATGGGGGAACACATGTATACCCATGGCCTGTTCATGTTGGTATATGACAAGAACCGTCACAATATAGTAAAGTAGTTATCCTCCAAATAAAATAAATTAATTATTTTTAAAAGATAAAAAAGAAATGGCTTGTGTCCTAGCTCAAAGACCATCAGGTGGAGACAAAGAATTCTTCTTTATTGAAACTTTTATTCTGTTTAGACGTTTAGGGGATTGAATTCTACCTAGCCATGCTGGGGAGGGTATTTCGCTTTGTACTATCTACTGAGTCTTATTAATCCCAACCAGAAACACCCTCACCCACAATCCCAGAATGACATTTAATTGGATATCTGGGGACCTCATGCCTCAGTCAAGTAGACATATAAAATTACCCATCGTAGTGAGTGTGTGTGTGTGACTGTGAGGGTGTGTGAGTTTATGTGAGACTCTGTGTGTGTGTACAGGAGATGAGGTAATCACTTCCACTGTAAACATGTGTGTCAATGTCCTCCAGAAGCCAGATAATGAAAGTGTGAGGAAAGAATAGAGGAAAAAGCAGAGCAGAGAAGTGAGGTTAGGAGCATATTTGAGGAAACATGTAGAGACAAGATCGCCAAGGAGAGAGTTTTAGAAAGGCGGAGGAGATCTCAGTGAACAATAGAATATCAGTGAAATGACTTTCCATATAACAATGGAAGAAAATTCAGAGAAAGACAGAGAGAAGATCACAGAAAGGGAAGGAGAGCCAAGATCCTGTAGCACTGAGACTTCCCTGGATACAGAGTCCACGAGTTCAGTCCCTAGTCACAGAACTAGGAGCACACAAGGAGCAGCCAAAGAAAATAAAAATCATGAGGCACCGCAGAAACTAAGGGAGGAGACGGCTCCAAGGGCAAGCCAACCTTGACCAATGCTGCCGTCACACCAGGTAGAAAAAGGTCTGAGAGAAGGTCAAGGAGTTAGTGTAAGTAACACAAGACCGATTTTCAACACCATTTCATTAGGCCAAGGTATATGAAGTCCAGGTATCAAAAGAGTAGGAAGTGGTGAGGTGGATTTGAGGTCTGGAAGCTGCAGGCATGACCCTAATAAGATCCTCAAACTGTAAAAGAAACTAAGAAATTTTCTCAATATTTTCTTTCATCCACTCATTGAGTAAATTCGTGAGTGCCTACTATGTGCTTATTAGCTTTCGATGGTGGTTCAGATGGTAAAGAATCCACCTGTAAAGCAGGAGACCTGGGTTCGATCCCTGAGTTTGGGAAGATCCCCTGGAGGAGGGCAGGCAACCCACTCCAGTATTCTTGCCTGGAGAATCCCCATGGACAGAGGATCCTGGCGGGCTACCATCCATGGAGTCACAAAGAGGTGGACATGACTGAGCAACTAAGCACAGCACTATGTGCTTGGTGCCACGTATACAGTGAACAAGGAAAACCAATCACTGCCTTTGGAAAGATTCAGTCCTAGTATTTTCTGCATACTGGCACTCAGGCTCCTCAAAAGATATGCTAACACAGCAAGCTTTTGAGTTTTCTTTCTGGAAGATTCTAAGAAAGACACTGGAGGATTTAGCAATAATAAATCTTTTTTGGCTCACACTGGGAGTGTGGTAGAGAGGACAATGGCTTGTATTATTTCATCCAAGCTTTGAACATTTGATCCACCGCTCAGCCTCCTAGGTGTGACTTGCTTCCTTCCTGGGTTTGTGAAAATCCCCTCTTTTGTTCTCTACAGAAAAAAAAAGCCCATGACACTATGCTTAGTCTTGCTAGACTTCCACATTTCCCATCATGAGTTTCATGAGTTAATACGCTTTCTTTGAAAATCTCACTGGTAAATCGCTGAGTTTGACTTTGTGAATAACAATGAAGTAGTGTATTAAGACAGTAAACTATGCTGTGATTTTGACAGAAGGCAATTCACAATTTTGTCCTAGTTTGTAGAACAAAATTTATACGTGGTTTGAGTAGAATAGGTACAACTTACTTCTCATCCTGGAATGACAAAATGCATAAACAAGAGCAAGGAATATCCACCTGGGAGGCAGGTCTTGATTTTAGTGAGCAAAGTACACATATAGGAACACAGCTTCAAGGAAAATACTTTGTCCATTGTAGGGCCCCGAAAACTGCTAAGTTAAATGTGGAGGAATGGAGAAAATCGAAAGACAGCTTATCACTTTCCTAAAGTTCTCAAAGGCTTTTAACCACTGTTTTATTATGACTTTAAATCTCAATAATAAAGACCAGAAGAATTCATGGTAGAAGTTCATATTGATCTGCAGGATTCATACCACACTAAGAAAAATGAGAAACTCTAAGAGTTTACCAAGGTATCTTATGTCACATAAATTTCCAAGGACAAATCAACAGTTTCTGAAACGCTGACCTACTTACTATATGGACTTGGCCTTCCCAGGTGGCAGTGGCAATGATTCACCTGCCCGTGCAGGCACTTCGGGAGACACATGTTTGATCCCTCGTCAGGAAGGTTCACTGGGGAGGGAAATGGCAACCCACTCCAGTATACTTGCCTGGAGAGTCCCAAGACAGAGGAGTCTGGCAGGCTACAGTCCATGGGGTCGCAAAGAGTCAAATGTGATTGAATATGCATGCATATTTACTGTGTGCATTAGCCAAGTTATGTAACCTCTCTGAGCCTCAGTTCCTTGTTCAAAGTGACATACTATGTTCAAAGTGACATACTATTTCTTATTCAGTGTGGGTTTTTTACTATCTAGTAAAGATTAGTTATAGCATGGTACCACGTGTCTTAAATAGTCAGTGAATGATAATTACTTTTCTTAAGTAGATTTGGCATAGTTTGTTACATTTATTCATCATTGGTTCCTTAGTTTCAAAACCCTAAGCAATGTGTTCAGCTGAATGAATACATTTCTATCCTCCCTTATATATAGGGATGGTCATTTAAATATATGCACAAGTTTGGGGCTTCGGATATCTGGGAGAGCCCTTTCTGTTCTCTTTCCTCTTACTCAGCAAGCTGGCGTGATGGCTGGAACTCCAACAGCCATCTTGTGACCTAAGGATGGAACTCATGCACTAATGGCTGGCAGAGCCAAAGCACAGTACAAAACTGGACCTGCAAGGATTCTAGGGAACTTCCATAGCAACCTTGGATGACTGCTACCAATATTCTTTTAAATGAGAGAAAGTAAATCCATAATTGCTTCATTGGGTCTCTGTTATTAACAACAAACTAATAACTCAGATAAGTGAACCTGAACTTCCTGATGTTCAAGCTGGGTTTAGAAAAGGCAGAGGAACCAGATATCAAATTGCCAACATCTGCTGGATCATGGAAAAAGCAAGAGAATTCCAGAAAAACATCTATTTCTCCTTTATTGACTATGCCAAAGCCATTTACTGTGTGGATCACAATAGACTGTGGAAAATTCTGAAAGAGATGGGAATACCAGACCACCGGACCTGCCTCTTGAGAAATCTGTATGCAGGTCAGGAAGCAACAGTTAGAACTGAACATGGAACAACAGACTGGTTCCAAATAGGAAAAGAAGTACGTCAAGGCTCTATATTGTCACCCTGCTTATTTAACTTATATGCTGAGAAATGCTGGGCTGTAAGAAACACAAGCTGGAATCGAGATTGCCGGGAGAAATATCAATAACCTCAGATAGGCAGATGATACCACTCTTATGGCAGAAAGTGAAGAGGATGTAAAAGCCTCTTGATGAAAGTAAAAGAGGAGAGTGAGAAAATTGGCTTAAAGCTCAGCATCACAAAACGAAGATCATGGCATCTGGTCCCATCACTTCATGGGAAATAGATGGGAAAACAGTGGAAACAGTGTCAGACTTTATTTTGGGGGCTCCAAAATCACTGCAGATGGTGACTCCAGCCATGAAATTAAAAGACGCTTACTCCTTGAAAAGAAAGTTATGACCAACCTAGATAGCATATTGAAAAGCAGAGACATTACTTTTCCAACAAAAGTCCATCTGGTCAAGGCTATGGTTTTTCCTGTGGTCATGTATGGATGTGAGAGTTGGACAGTGAAGAAGGCTGAGCGCTGAAGAATTGATGCTTTTGAACTGTGGTATTGCAGAAGACTCTTGAGAGTCCCTTGGACTGCAAGGAGATCCAACCAGTCCATTCTGAAGGAGATCAGCCCTGGGATTTCTTTGGAAGGAATGATGCTAAAGCTGAAACTCCAGTACTTTGGCGACCTCACCCGAAGAGTTGACTCATTGGAAAAGACTCTGATGCTGGGAGGGATTGGGGGAAGGAGGAGAAGGGGATGACTGAGGATAAGATGGCTGGATGGCATCACTGACTCGATGGACGTGAGTCTGAGTGAACTCTGGGAGTTGGTGATGAACAGGGAGGCCTGGCGTGCTGCGATTCATGGGGTCGCAAAGAGTCAGACATGACTGAGCGACTGAACTGAACTGAAGTAAACCTGAAGAGCTTCCGAATTCCCATTCACTTTCAGGCTGACCTGCCAACCCACACTAGTTATACAACTGTATCTAGTTTATCTCCTTTCCTTCCCTTAGCTCTGTGGTGACAAATTATTTCTTCTCTTCAGTCTAAACTTTGCTTTGTCTTAGGGGAGATAAGCATCCTTCAACTCTTACCTGCAACTCTACTCATTGAATAAGGCACCTTCATCTTCCCATCCTCCAATGCTCCATGCATAGAATCTGATTCTGTTCTAGATATGCTTAAGCATGCTAAATAGGGAGATGAGTGGAAATTGGAGAACTGTTCCCAATAGTAGAACTGAAGCCTTGGCCATATGGATTTGTGTGTGTACAGATATAGTGTTAACAGAAGAAGCTGGTGGTTTCTTCTCATGGCTGTTTTATCTACCACATGCCAGTAGAAAAGTTAGTCTTGCAGTTGAACATGGACTTCACTTGCCACTGCAAACCTGGACTGATAAGAAAGAAAAGGTACCAAATATAAAGATTCACAGTCCTACCGGAAAACTATAGGATGAAATCACTCTCTTGACCTTGGGAGCAGAGAATATAGGTTATAAACTCCATTGGCTACTTCAGCCAGGCAGGTATTATTAAAATAAAAAAATCACAAGGACACCTGGGTTATTTTTCATTTCCCCATTTTGATAGAGCTATAAGTTTTGGGACCTTCCTGTACTCTAAAATAACATTGTAATCACAGTAATTAATGACAAGCTGCCAGAGCCTAGGTGTCAGGGAAAGAGACACAAAAAGCTGGGGACTTTGATGAATGGAAGGGCACCTGCATCTCTAAAGGCTGCCCTCATTTCTTAGCTCCAGTAGATGTTTTCATGCCAGAGCTTTGTATTTTTTCAAGAGAAGCAGGAACTCATATTTTTGTGTGAAACCTCCTAACTTTCAAATGTTGGTTCAATTTTTTTTAATCGTGTGTGAGCCAAATAAAACACATCAAGTGGCCCAAATATGCCCAGATGGCAGCTGAGCCCTAGTGAAGAGTCAGCCCTTCAGAAGGGCAGCAGGAGAAGAAAAGCAAGAGCTCATTCAGTGAATGTGTTCATTCATGCGCAAGGGTATGTTAAGTGGCCACCAGATGAGCCCTGGACCATGCTAAGGCCTGGATCTGAATGAAAACCAAGGGAAAAAAGTAGGGAATGATGAAGGATTGTTAAATCCAGCCCCTCAAATTAAAAAATCTTATAATTAAGGAGGGAATTATAAAATCTACTGAAAGTCTCTAAAATCCCAGGCAAGGAGGAGAATAAGTACTGAGAGTTTAGAAAGAAGGGAATAGTAAGTGTCTTGGCCAGCTTCATTAGTGGTACGTGTTGGAGCCCGTCTCCAAAGATTCTTACCTTCCAGTACCCACACCCTCGTGTGGTTCCCTCCCCATACTGGATGGAGCTGACCTTCATAATCATCAGGATGGTGCTGGAGTAATGAGTGTAACTTCCAAGGCTAGGTCGGAAAAGGCACTCTGATTTCTATCTTGCTCTCTTTTGGATCACTCACTCAGGGGAAAGCCAGCTGTCGTGACATGAGGCCACTCAAGAGGCACTATTGAGAGGTCCATGTGGCAAGAGCCCAAGGCCTCCTGCCAATAGCTCGTGGGGAAGTGAGTCCTCCTGGAAAAGTCACAGGAGTGAGCCAACCTGAACATAGAGCCTTCACACCCAGTCACTTCCGTGGACAACTGTCGCCCAGCTGATGCAAGAGACCCTGGGGTGGAATCTCCAGCTAAGCTGCTCCTGTCACAGAGAAGCTGAGAAATAATAAATGTTTGTTGTTTTAATCCACTCAGCTTTGGGGTCATTCATTACACAGCAATCGATAACTTATACCATAGAGGAAGCTGAAGCACTGAGTATATATCACCAGCGCAAAAAGAGGGGAGAGAGCGAGAGAGAGCAATATGTGTGGGGTTGCCAAAAGAGAATAGCATAATGGTAAAGAGTGTGGAAAAAGCAAGAGAGTTCCAGAAAAACATCTATTTCTGCTTTATTGACTATGACAAAGCCTTTGACTGTGTGGATCACAATAGACTGTGGAAAATTCTGAGAGAGATGGCAATACCAGACCACCTAACCTGCCTCTTGAGAAATCTGTACGCAGGTCAGGAAGCAACAGTTAGAACTGAACATGGAACAACAGACTGGTTCCAAATAGGAAAAGAAGTACGTCAAGGCTCTATATTGTTACCCTGCTTATTTAACTTCTATGCAGAGTACATCATGAGAAACACTGGGCTGGAAGAAACACAAGCTGGAATCAAGATTGCCGGGAGAAATATCAATAACCTCAGATAGGCAGATGATACCACTCTTATGGCAGAAAGTGAAGAGGATGTAAAAAGCCTCTTGATGAAAGTAAAAGAGGAGAGTGAGAAAGTTGGCTTAAAGCTCAGCATCACAAAACAAAGATCATGGCATCTGGTCCCATCACTTCATGGGAAATAGATGGGGAAACAGTGGAAACAGTGTCAGACTTTATTTTTTTGGGCTCCAAAATCACTGCAGATGGTGACTGCAGCCATGAAATTAAAAGACGCTTACTCCTTGGAAGAAAAGTTATGACCAAGCTAGATAGTATATTCAAAAGCAGACACATTACTTTGCCGACTAAGGTCCGTCTAGTCAAGGCTATGGTTTTTCCTGTGGTCATGTATGGATGTGAGAGTAGGACTGTGAAGAAGGCTGAGTGCCAAAGAATTGATGCTTTTGAACTGTGGTGTTGGAAAAGACTCTTGAGAGTCCCTTGGACTGCAAGAAGATCCAACTAGTCCATTCTGAAGGAGATCAGCCCTGGGATTTCTTTGGAAGGAATGATGCTCAAGCTGAAACTCCATTATTTTGGCCACCTCATGCGAAGAGTTGACTCCTTGGAAAAGACTCTGATTAGGCGCAGGAGGAGAAGGGGACGACCAAGGATTAGATGGCTGGATGGCATCACTGAGTCAATGGACATGAGTCTGAGTGAACTCTGGGAGTTGGTGATGAACAGGGAGGCCTGGCGTGCTGTGATTCATGGGGTCACAAAGAGTCGGACACGACTGAGCGACTGAACTGAACTGAAAGAGTGTGGACTTCTGAAATAAATCAGACATGAATTTGAAAGCTAGCACACATACCTCCATCAGTACTATGTGGCCTCAGGCAGGCGCTTAACATCTCTTAAGCTTCTGTTCCTTCTTTTGTGTGTGTTTGTGTGTGTTCTTAAAATAATACTAACTATTGGCTTTCCAGAAAGTCCATTTGGCTTAAAAATAAGACATTTTTCCTTTTCACCAATAACTTTATTGAACAACATATTCACAAACTGAATGAACCTTTTGGCCAACCCAGTGTTTCATACAGTTGCTATGCAGATTAAAATAATTTCCATGAAATAGGTTACTTGGCACATAAGAAACACTCTATGGGCTTAAATTATTAGAGATCATATCAATGACGGCAAAATTCATATAGTTTTCAGATTCAGCATTGCCAGTCTTTTCAGGGGAATAAAACAATCATTTTGATGCTTTTTAATGTGTGTGTAATTCTGAAATATATCAGAAACTTAAATAACTGTTAAAAATTGAATTATATTAAGTTCTGTGCTTCCCAAACGTTCCAAGGAAGAAAAGCATAGAATACAAAGTAGAAGCTCCATGTGTGTGGAGTGCTAACTACATTCCAGATCCCGTGTTACAGGCTTTAAGCATCAACTGTTTCCCCCAGTGGTAGTAGGGCTCACTGTTACTATTCTCACGTTGTAGCTATTACAGTCGCTAAGTTGTGTCCAACTCTGCAAACCCAGAACTGTAGCCTGCCAGGCTCCTCTGTCCATGGAATTTTTCAGGCAAGAAGACTGGAGTAGATTTGCCATTTCCTTCTCCAGGGGATCTTCCCAACCCAGGGATCGAACCTGTGGCTCCTTCTGCATCTTCTGCATTGCAGGTAGATTCTTTACCGCTGAGCCACCAGGGTGATGTTACAGAATGGTAAACTGAGGTTCAGCAATATTAAGTAATGTGGTTCACGGCAACACAGCTTGCAGCCGAGCTCAAGTTTAAAACATTGTGTGGTTCCAACGTCCACATTCTCAGCCCTTCACTCTACACTCTCTTCTTGAGAAACAGACTTTGAGAAACACTAAATAGTCAGGCTACTTTGTGATAAAGTGAAAACACAAATATGTGTTGTCTAAAATCTTTACAAATACCAAATGTACGTTCTTCTCATAGTTTCAAATACTCCATGTTAATCCCATGGCTAATCTTCGGGCCAAGTACAGAATGGAAACCTATTTGAAATCTGGTTTGAAAGGAACTAAACCTCTGGAATGTGTGCAAGGCGAGGGGAACTTCCTTTCCATGAAGGAGCAGCTTTCAGACATAAAGTAGCTGAAGTGTAGGGAGGTGACATGACCACATAGGCTTAATACACTTAAAAATAATTCAGTAGAGAGACACCATTCAGGCATCACAAATCTGTCAGTATCTCCCTGGTTTGCCCATAAAAATTATTTATTGGCTAAAACTAGCAGAGAAAAATCTCAGACTGTCAGGTAGAAAATGTTTTTACAGGCAATCCTAATTATATGTAATGTTGGGGAATTTACAGAACAGAGAGTTTTATGAATCACAGAAGAGTTTTTTCTAAATAAATGTTTATCACTTAAAACTAGTCTCCATAGGGCACTTAATGTGTTTGAGATGCATATTTTAGTAGGCCAACACTACCCTTTGCTGGAATATTTTATTGGCATGTGCTTCAGTTCTTTAATGATTATTGCCAAAGAAGTTTATGTTTTTAATTCTTCTAAATAAGTTATCTGTCTTTGTCAGTCTCTGTTTTAAATATGGTGAATTATTTTGACATGCATAGGTTCATATTAAAAAAAATTTTGAACTAGTGGCTATATCTTCTTTTTATACTCATTTATACAATGACAAAGCAATTTCAAAAGGTACCTGCATGTACTTACAGACTTTAAAAGAAAAACTTCTATCTATAGTTCTTTCTCCCCAGTGAATAACATTAAGTATAATATTTAGTTCTGGGATGGAGGAAAACTGGTGAAATCTGAACACAGTCTGAAGTTTAGTTAATAGTAGTGCACTGATGTTAATTTCCTAGTTTTTGCAGCCGTATCACAGATCAGATGATAATGTTAGAAGAATTCTCTTTACTGCCTTTGTAGCTTTTCTGTAAATCTAACATTATCTCAAAGTAGAAAGTGTATTTTAAAAATTGATGAATGTCACCCATATTAAACCACATGAGTTTAATGACGCTGTTACTTGTGTGCAGACTAGGACTCAGATGACATTGAGGCCTAATAGTACATTCACCCCATCTGTTGCCCGTGTTTCTGTACCAAGACCAGGCAGGTGTCTAACCAGGAAAACAAAGCCAATTATTAGAGCAGTAAATCACCCTGTGGTTGACACTCCTAAGACATGAAGGTTGGTTTGTTTAACCAGATTCTTTTGTCCTGATCAGTTTCATCCGTAGAGAGCTGGCTCCCTATGGATGCCACCTCCTTACACAAGGTACCCTTCAAAAGAAGCATACAAACAAAATCAACCTCAAAATGTCACCTCCTAGTCTGTATATGGAAAACCACGTGGTATTTATTTGCTTATTATCTGTCTCCCCATCTAGGTCATATGTCGTTCTGAAACAGGAACTAATGAATCCCAGCACCTTGTCGGATGCAGAGGAGGCTCAAACATCACTCGATGATGAGTGAGTTCACAAATTAATTAGCTGGCGTGTAGCTGGGAGATATCTTGGAGGATGTAAAGAAAAGATTGAATACCTATATATATGCAGTGAGAACAGTGCTCTTGTGCCCACCTGTATATATCCCATAAGAATCAGGGAGCAGGTTTTCCAGTGGCCTGAGTGGTGAATCTGAATTCAGATCTGAATGGGCCCACAGGTAAACAAAGTTCACATCAGTCCCCAGTGCAATGAGGGCGAGTAGCATAACTGGCCCATTAAAACATAACCCCACTTATGGGAAGGCTCAAATTCATTCGCTCATTCATGGAGCAGATATTTTTGAGTCCCAGAGATTCAGTAATCAGTGAATAAGACAGCTGGGAGCCATGCCCTTGTACAGAGTAAACAAGAGAAAGAAGAAAACAAGATGTTTCCAGATCGGATGCCTCTCCATGATGCTTAAAGCTATGAGTCCTGGCCAAGCTTAATTAGCTAAAGAAACCTGGGCATCAATCAGCAGGGCTAATTGTGACAATTAAGGTAAATTAAGAGGAAACTCTTTATTAATCTAAAACACTTGATAGAATATAGGTGCACAATTATCTAGTCATTCATGACATTCTTTCTACATACATTTATTACACTTTCACTGAGCACCTAGGATGTGCCAGACCCTGTCAGAGAGACCCAAAGATAAAGAGAATGACAACCTGAATTGGGCTGTCCATAGATCACAAAAGGTCAGCAGAGGTTTTTCAAAAAGGACCAGAAAGTAAACAGATGGAAGCTTCATGGGCAATTTAGCATCTTTGTTGCAAACACATTGTCATTTGTTTGCTTGCTTGCTTGTTTTGCAACCCTTTAGAGATGTGAAATTTACCCTTCTTAAGAAGGTGGCCTTATAGAAACAGTCCATGGGTCAGATTTGGCTCAGGTCACATAAATTGCCAACCCTGATCTAGAAGACTGATGAAATAACAACTACAGCGTAAGGGATGCTGTAATTGAGGGCTGTACTGTTGTTGTTGTCTGCTTTCTGATGTAATTCTCACAGAAAAAGCCTGTAAGTTAGCATCCAGAACCTCATACCACTTTTAAAAGGAAAACGTGAAGGCAAGTCTAAGTGCGGTAGCTACGTCCACTTCCTTCTTCTTCCTTGTTATGGTAACCCAGATTGTTCAAAGCAGCAGTGTGCCCAGCTAAATACTTGTTTTCTAAGACAAAAACAAATACTTGTTTTCTGTACTTGTTACAAGGAGTAGCCTTTGGCCCAGTTCTGTCCAATAGGCTGTCATCACATTTCTGCTAGGGTGTCTGGGTAAATGTTTACTTTCCTGGTGAGAGAGGAGAAATGTGTCTGTTACGCTCCATCACACATTTTTCTTGCTTGCATTCAGATTTGGTGTTTGGGGCTACAGCAACCATCTTGTGACTATGAGGCAACCAGAATGAAAAAGGGCCGAGGGACCCACTGGGAAGCTAGCTCTTAGACCACTGAGGCTCTGAGCCACTGTGCTAGTACTCTTCCTTCATAAACCTCGACTATTTTATAGACCATTTGGAGCTGGGTTTTCTCTTAAAGTGAAGTCGCTCAGTCATGTCCAACTCTTTGCCACCCCATGGACTGTAAACTATCAGGCTCCTCAATCCATGGAATTTTCCAGGCAAGAGTACTGGCTGCTGCTGCTAAATCGCTTCAGTCGTGTCCGACTCTGTGTGACCCCCTTAGCTGGCTCCGCCGCCTCTGGGATTCTCCAGGCAAGAACATTGGAGTGAGTTGCCATTTCCTTCGCCAATGCATGAAAGTGAAAAGTGAAAGTGAAGTCGCTCAGTCATGCCTGACTGTTAGTGACCCCATGGACTGCAGCCTACCAGGCTCCTATGCCCATGGGATTTTCCAGGCAAGAGTACTGGTGTGGGGTGCCATTGCCTTCTCCAAAGAGTACTGGAGTGGGTTGCTATTTCCTTCTCTACGGGATCTTCCCGACCCAGGGATCAAACCCAGGTCTCCCCCATTGCAGGCAAACGCTTTACTATCTGAGCCACCAGGGAAGCTTGGGTTTTCTCTTACTAGTTGCTAAAATCATTTCTGATAAAATAAGGTTTAGTGATCTAAAATAAGGTTTAGTGAACCCCAGAGGATTTGTGACAGCACTTGAGTGAGATGAGAGGTGGTGGGCTCCTTTGTCATTGACACCATCATCATTACTTCAACTAATGTTTGTTGAACAGATTAATTTGTCCAAGATCTCATGGCTAATCAGTGGCCAAGCCAAGATTTGGACCAGACAGTGTGATGCCTCAAGCCTTGCCCTTTTCCCCTGCCCCCCATTTCCTCACCTCCACCGCAGGTCAGTCCACACTCATAACCTGTGTTCAGGTCCACTGCCAGAGTCTGCTGTCTCAATCTGTAGCTCTGGTCACAGTGTCCCAGGTTCTCATATACACCCCAGGAACAAGCCTCAGTCTTTGCTGTTGGCAAAGCTGAACAAGCCTGTCACATAATATCCTTCTCCCCAGCATTAGGAATTACTGTCACTGGGAACACACAATTTCCCAGAATTTGACAGTTGAACTAGTTTGGCATTTGAAAATTACCATTATTAGTTTTAACATGTGAGCAATTTCTCTTCCAGTCTCATGGTTTGCAGAGTTTGTTCTTAATCTTTTAACTAATGATGGGATGACATATTTCATTTGTTTTCAGATTTTCTCCTAGACTCTCTGAATAGTCAGACACCTGAAATTTTTTTTTAATTGTTACTGAAAAAAAGAGCCATCAGTTTAGTCTTCCTGCATCCCTGTCTTCTTCATGTTGGTACTATATGGTTGGTTGTGAAGACAAAAGAGAAAAAAGAAAGTTATTAATATTCATTTTTTCTCATATGTTAAAAAAATCATTATTCTAAAGAATTTGGCAGGTAGGTTAGGCTGAGTGTGAATCTTCTGTTTAACTCTTAGCTGATTATTATCCTTGTAATATAGAGACAGAAAGGGAATATTAATTAACACAACATTGCACAAGGCTAGCACACAAAGAAAGATGTAATATAAATATTACTGATAATAATCATCATCATAGCAAAGTTATATTAAGTGGCAGCTAATACTCTAAACACTTGACACTAACTCTTCTTTATTGGGTGGACATGCACATAATATGAAATCCATCATCTTAACCACTTTTAAGTGTACAGTCCCGTAGCACTGAGTATATTCACATTGTTGTACAATCGTCACCACCATCAATCTTCAGAACTTTTTCATCTTCCCAAACTGAAGCCCTTTACCCATTAAACAGGCTTGCCTGGTAGCTCAGATGGTAAAGAATTCACCTGCAATGCAGGAGACCCCGATTTGATTCCTGGGTTGGGGAGATCCCTGGCAAAGGGATAGGTTAACCCCTCCAGTATTCTTGGGCTTCCCTGGTGGCTCAGCTGGTAAAGAATCTGCCTGCCATGCGGGAGACCTGGGTTCGATCCCTAGGTTAGGAAGATCCTCTGCAGAAGGGAAAGGCTGTCCACTCCAGTATTCTGGCCTGGAGAATTTCATGAACTGTATAGTCCGTGGGGGTCACAAAGAGTTGGACACGAATAAGCAATTTTCACTTACACCCATTAAAGACTAACTCCCCATCCTCCCTCCCCCTCACCCCCTTGGCTACTACCATTCTACTTTCTCTCTCCACAAATCTGGCTACTCTAGGAACCTCGTATAAGAGAAATCATACCATATTTGTCCTTTGTGACTGGCTTGTTTCACATAGCATAATATCGTCAAGGTTCATCCGTGTTGTACCATTTGCAAAAATTCACTCACTTTTAAGGCCAAGTAACATTATTTTGTGTATATATACATATACACACATACATTTTGTTTATCCATTCATCTATCAATGGACGCTTGGGTTGCTTTCACTTTTTGGCTCTTGTGCATAGTGCTGCTAATGAACATGGGTGTACAAAGATTTTTCAAGGCCAGGATTTCAATTCCTTTGAGTATATACTGAGAGGAGGACTGCTGAGTCCTGCAGTAATTCTGTATGTAATAGTTTGAAGAACTACGCTCCTGTTTTTCATGGAGGCGGCAAGGAACCATTTTGCATTCCCACCATCAGGGCCCAAGAGTTCCAGTTTCTCCACATCCTCACCAGTACTTATTTTCTGTTTGTTTGTTTGTTTGTTTGTTTTTAATTCAGTTCAGTTCAGTGGCTCAGTCGTGTCCAGCTCTTTGCAACTCCATGGACTGCAGCACACCAGGCTTCCCTGTCCATCATCAGCTCCTGGAGCTTGCTTAAACTCATGTGCATCAAGTCAGTGATGCCATCCAACCCTCTCATCCTCTGTCGTCCCCTTCTCCCCACTACCTTCAATCTTTCCCAGCATCAGGTTCTTTTCCAATGAGTCAGTCCTTTGCATCCAGTGGCCAAAGTATTGGAGTGTCAGCTACAGCATCAGACCTTCCAATGAATATTCAGGACTGATTTCTTTTAGAATTGACTAAAGTTTGTGTGTGTGTGTGTGTATGTGTGTGTGTGTGTGTGTGTGTGTGTGTGTGTGTGGTGTTTTAATAAAAGTAGCCATCTAAATTGGAGAAGGTGATGGCACTCCACTCCAGTAGTCTTGCCTGGAGAATCCCAGGGACAGGGGAGCCTGGTGGGCTGTCGTCTGTGGGGTCGCACAGAGTCGGACACGACTGAAGTGGCTTAGCAGCAGCAGCAGCAGCAGCAGCAGCAGCAGCAGCAGCAGCAGCAGCAGCAGCCATCTAAATGGATGTGTGGTATGTGCAGGGCTGTATTTGTCTCCATTTTGTAAATGAAGGAAACTGAGGCAGAGAGAGAAAAAATAACCTGCCCAAAGTTACATACTTATTATGTAACAGTAGAATTGGAATTCACACCCAAATGGTGCAATTCCAGAATCCACACTGCTTTCCAGACCTTTTAAGGCTGGGAGCAACCACTCTTTAATAAACATCTATTATGTGTCAGGCACTGCAGCAAGGAGTTTACATGAATCGTTTCATCTAATAAGGATGAAACTGTTTTGGTGGTTTGTTTTTTTTTTTCCTTTTCTAACAAGGCATACAGAAAGTTTAGTACATTATCCAGAGTTACTTAGGTAGTAAATAATAGAGCTGGGATTTGAATCAAAATCCCTGAACCCAGGTCATGAGCAGTTAATCTCTATCCCATATTTAGTTTTAGACAAATGATCATTCCTTTAGGTTCTTTCTTTTTCTTTGTGCCCTCAGCAGAGATACTTCCCCCTCCCTATAGGTAATCAAAGTCCTTCAAATTGGATTTCATAGTGATAGGGATCTTTCCCCTGTCTCAGGGAGGTTTATGCTGGCATTTGAGTGCAATTCCTCAAGGCTTTCCGATGAGCTAAGTGCGTTGAAACATGCACATCTAACGTAACATTCCTTCCCAGGTAGAGTAAGTTGGCAGGATTCATTCAACCTTTCATAGAAGGGCTCTGACTCTCAAAAAGCCTCTCATTTACCACGTATCCCTTACCAGTTACCTTGTCGTTGATTAAAAATGTTTTCTTCCATTGGGCAACGCTAAAAACAAAGTTTCCCTTGCTGACGCTTTCCTCACCCTCTCATCATGTCTTCAAAATAGGTGAGCCAGTTTTACTTCCTTCACTCTTTGGTGTGTGCCAAAGACTAATATCTCGCTGTCCTTCAGGAGTTTGGCTAAATCTCGCCAAGTGTCAGTGACTTACATTTGCCAAGCATCAGCCCCAAAGAAGTAGGAAATGCCGTTCAGAATAACGGGGTGTATGCATGCTTGAGTGGTTATGAGCACAGGCTTTGGCATGTACTCAGCCTAAGTTCGAATCTACCTCAGCCACTTAAATAAATGTTTTACTTTGGATGAGCTGTTTTAAACTCACCAGACATCAGTTTCTGCATCTGGAAAGCATGGGTTAAGATGCTTCAGTGTCATAGGGTTTTAAAAGGATACATGAAATCATATTCATGTGAACATTAGTGTAGTATTTGGCCCGTTGTAAGCTCGCTACAATACTAGTTGTTTATTGAATCTCACCAATGAAAGAATAGCATTCCAAGGGTGGAGCTTAATGCTTCTTGCCATTCCCAGCATAGAACTTTACACATAGGAGATGATCAAGAAGTCTTTTGGATAATCATTGCTCTTTCTTTGGATGGGATAGCCATGACCTTTTCAACACTTTATCTTCAAAATCACAAGTTTCAAGATGAAGGACCAGGAAGGAGGAGGGGAAGGAGGGCAGAGAGGCTAAGGGAAGCAGGCATGGGAGACAGACACACAGAGGAATTTCAGAAGCCATCCTCCTGTGAGACCCAGTCTTGAACAGTGCTCACACTTCATGCCAGAATAAGTTGGCTAGCATCTCTGTGTGAAGAGATGGATTGCTGAGCAAGGCTCTGCATGTCTAAATGGTTTCAGCATCTTGCCCACCTGAGACGTTGTCCTGACTCCTCACCAGTGATTATTCTGCTTTTTCACACCCACACTTGAGGAAATTTCTCCTCTCTAGCACGTCCTAGGCCAAATCATCTCCATTTGTATCTCTGAATGCAGTCAGACCTGGAAACATTTGGCTTATAATTGGAATGTTGTAGGATTGTACTAGAAAGCCTGCCCCAAACTTACATCACAGCTGGAATTTGAACTCTTATTTCTTTGTTTATCTAGAACTGAGCTGCCCAGTGTAGTAGCTATGATACACAAGAAACTATTTAACTTTAAATTAATTAGAATTAAATAAAATTTAAAATTCACTCTCATTAGCCCTATTGTCAGTGCTCAACAACCTTATGTGACCAGTGACTGTTTTATGAAAGTGAAAGTGTTAGTCATGTCTGACTCTTTGCGACCCCGTGGATTGTAACCTGTCAGGCTTCTTAGTCCATTGGATTCTCCAGGCAAGAATACTGGAATGCATTGCCTTGCCCTCCTCCAGGGGAATCTTCCTGATCCAAGGGTCAAACCTGGGTCTCCTGCACTGCAGGCAGAGTCTTTACCACTGAGCCACCAGGGACAATATCACAGAAAGTTCTGTTGGACAGTATTGCTCTACAGCACAACCTCAGACATCATGGAGTAAATGATTCACGTGAAAAACAGTTTTCATAGCTAGATGATTCATAAGAGAGCTGCTATTCTCAGGCATACTCTGGTGATTTTAATACATGTCATAGACCTTTTGACCATCAAAATGTGGACTCTCATTCTTGTCTTGGGTATGAGCTGTTGGTAACTCACTTCTATTGAACAGAATGAGATGGAAGTGAAACTGGGATTTCTGAGATTGTGTTAGAAAAGGTAGTGGACCTTCTTCTTTGTTTTTCTCTCTCTTGAAATGATCAGCTCTGGAATACAAGGTGTGAGGGAGCCCAGGCCTCATGAAAAGGCCGCATGAAGGTGTTCTGTCTGACAGCTCTCACCACAGCCAGCTGAGCATTAAACTCAAGTCGGGAGTTTTCTGAAGACTCCAGGCTTTGAGTCACCCCCAATCACTAGGTGGAGCAGAGAAAAGATGTTCCTATCATACCCTGCCTACATTGCAGATTTGGGAGCCAAATGAATTTGTTGTTTTAAGCCACTTTATTTGGGGTGGTTCCTTGTAGATAAACAGATTGTTGGAATATACACATTCTCAAAAAACAACAGGTTTTTAGTGAAGCATCTTTAGTGAATTATCTTTAATGACGTTCAGGCAGTGATGAAAAACTGTCAGAAAGAACAAAGATCTTTCTCTTCAGTACCTAATTGAAATATCAGTGGTAAGAACATGAGGCAAATAGAGTAGGGAGATTATAATGTGCTTTCAGAAATGGCAACACCCCCACCATCCAGTTGTACAAACACCACCTTCCTCCATCCCCACTCTCAACGGTTAAATAATGAGAGAGCTCTTTTTGTGCTGACTTCTCTCCATGTCAGTTCTGATTCACTGGCAGCTCAACACTTTTATATAGGGGTTATAGTCTTATAGGAAGAGGAATGTATCTGGGTACTGTATCTACCTAGAACCCTTCATGCTTTTAATAATGTAGTTGTTTAATCACTAATGTCCAACACTTTGCAACACCATGGACTGCAGCATGCCAGGCTTTCCTGTAGTGCCAAGAACGATAGAAGCATATAATGTATATGCAATAATTGTTTGTGGAGTTGAAAGAATGATGGAAGGAAGAAAGGGAGAAAGGCAGGGAGGGAGTGAGCAAAAAGAAAGGTAGAGAGGGAGGGAGGAAGAAAGGGTACCGACTCTGTCAGCCTCAGCATCCCGTGCTTTCCATCTTTGACTTTCAGTAATACACTCAGTAATGCATGATGTGTGTTCTTTCGCATGTGACAGCTGGGGCCCTATGCTTTGGAGAAGCTCTATTTCTTGCCCATACGCAACCAAAAACTGACCCAGGCAAGATTTAAACCAAGCTGTCTGACCCTAGACCACATACACTGACCCCGTACTCCTGGGTGCTTAAATTCCTAATGAAACAAGAGTTTGGAGGGAATTTGCACTTTCCCACACCTCCCATGCTGCATCGCCTCTGTGCCCTAATGGA
This sequence comes from Nanger dama, assembly GCA_917880005.1. Classification (NCBI taxonomy): domain Eukaryota; kingdom Metazoa; phylum Chordata; class Mammalia; order Artiodactyla; family Bovidae; genus Nanger; species Nanger dama. Next base: position 32,740,280 of record CAKJTW010000016.1, on the reverse strand, counting down.
GTCACACTGGATTATTTCTAAAGTCCCTTGTGTGATGCCAATTACAGGTCTCAATAGAAGGGACTCTTCTCCTCCAAGACTCTCCTTGGCCCAATTCTGTTTCTCTGCTCGCCACCCCAACCATTTATTTCCATCTGAACTTCGCTTGGATAAAAGCACCCCATCCATAATTTTTCCTTTCTCCGGATCCTGCACGGGAGACAGAGACAGAGATAAACACATGACCTCCACATCCATTTTTATGACAGCAATATCTTGTCCTGACACACACAGGCCTGGGACTACTCAGCAGGTTCCACTGAAAAGAATAATAGGGTGGTGGGCAGGGGTGGAAGGCGACAGAAGAGACCTTTCCCTTCAAACACCAGGAGGATAAAAGGCAGCTCAACCCAGATAGCATCAGACACCACAGGACAGCCCAAGTAAGGTCTCTGTGTTGAAGTTCCTGGTCTGTGTTGTTGTTGTTTTACCCCTAAGTTCAGGCCTAATTGTAAGATAATGATTTAGAGTCAGATAAAACTCAGGGAGAATGTCAGATTGTGGAGGAGAAAGCTTTTATTCAAATTAAACTTCTTTGATGGCAGAAACAATAGGGCAGATGTCAATGGCTATTTTACAGCAATCATCTAATTGCTAAATTCCTCCTTAGGCACAGCACAGTTTTCTTTCTTGGAAAGAGAAAAGAGCAAAGATTACTTCTTTTCAGTAAAGATTCCAAGCCAGTCATCTCGTGTGTTTTGAAACCAGCTGACATTTTAGTAAAAAAAAAAAATTAGGCTTCCCATATATGACTCAAGATAAAAGCTTGCATGCTGCCCTGTGTTGTCTGTGAAACAACTGAAAAAAATTGTTAATGCTTGTTACAGTTTTTAGAACGATTGTGAGCTCCACACATTTCTGCTTGAGTAATAAAACTGGGGGAGATGTTTGCAAGTCATAATGTTCCATAAATGGTTGCAAATTTATGGTTGCGCTATAAACTATATTAGGCGATCCAAAAGCGCGTTTGTTGCTTTCACCGGTGCTTTCAGAGTCTATAAATTAGAGAGTTAAGCCTGTAAACAACAAGTGAGCAGTCATGAAATCACCCCGGGACAAGGTGCACACACTGACTTCTCAGAACATTCTGTGTCTCTGGGCTCCCAGGCATTACTAAATAAATCATCCATGGACTGGAGTCAAGGTGCCCCTCCTCAAGAGGCACCAGCAGACAAATTGACTCTGATGTCACATTCCTACCAACTAGAACGAGGATGACTAAGGTGATCCATATGGTGGAAAAGGTCTGTCATGTCAAAAAGGCATCTTCCTCAAGGGAAACTTTTTTTTTTCCTGAATGCTGCTTTTCACAAGTCCCAAAGCAGCCTGGCAGAAATCAAGGTAGAATAATAATAACAGACATTAAGATGATTATCATTGTTTATTTATTGAAATCTTACAGACACTATGCTAGGCACAACAGATGAATGATTCATGCTGTTCTCACACCCTGTGAGGATTATATGGGGAAACTGAGTCTCAGAGAGCCTGACTACTAGGATTGCCTGGTCCCGGATAAACGTCTTAGTCTTTCTACGTCCAAAAGCCAAGTAGCCACTCAAAAGGTGTTGTTTCTAGACAAAATCCATCCTTTTGAGCCTAAGCAGATAGTGAAATGTCTTGAGTCAGCCTTGTGTGGGTCCATCACTCACTGTGGGTCCAGGTTAGCTCAGTAAGCCGGTGATGGCAGCGAGGAAGCAGAGGAAGAACTGTCGCCGGTACTGCATGATCACCATGTCCAGAGTGCCATGCTAGGTGTGATGTGTGCAGAATTCATTATGTCCTTATGAAAGCCCTCAGAAGGAGACTCCACTAGCCCTGTTGTACAGATGAAAATACTGAGGCTCAGAGAGGCAGAGAAATGCTTCCTGAGTCACATGACTAATAAGTGGACGAACTATACTTAACACCAATCAGACTGTGAGTTGTGTCCTCGTTCTATAGCACCAGGCTTTCAGCACCATCTTTGTGGAAATGATAGGATGTGAAGCTTAAATAGGTATGCTGCTAAGTCACTTCAGTCGTGTCCGATTCTGTGCAACCCCATAGATGGCAGCCCACCAGGCTCCCCCGTCCCTAGGATTCTCCAGGCAAAAACAGTCCAGGCAAGAACACTGGAGTGGGTTGCCATTTCCTTCTCCAGTGCAGGAAAGTGAAAAGTGAAAGTGAAGTCGCTCAGTCGTGCCTGACCCTCAGCAACCCCATGGACTGCAGCCTTCCAAGCTCCTCCGTCCACGGGATTTTCCAGGCAAGAGTACTGGAGTGGGGTGCCATTGCCTTCTCCGTAAACAGGTATATTATGAATCAATTATTATGAAACCTAAGTCTTCCATTAACTCTTTAACAACTGTATGTGGTCAAACTGGACCAGAGCCCAGATGGTCTGGCCAAATCCTTCACCATCCTGACCACCTGTTCTTCTTCCTCCCTTAATGACATGAGAACTCTCTAAGTCCACATCGTGGTCATATTTACACTTTTTAGTGTGAACCCATTGTCCTGGGGTTTGTTTTGTTTTGAATAGGAATTAAACACAAATCTCGCTTTCAAATAATCTGTGAAATGAAGGTCCGTTTCTCCTTCTCCTGTCCTTTCTATAGTGGACATGACTTTGTTTTCTGTCTCCATCACCCTTTCTCCCTCTTTATGGTTATGGAAACTTGACTCTCCTTTGCAGAGTAACACTGCCCACTTGGGCTTCCCTCGTGGCTCAGATGGTTAAGCATCTGCCTGCAGTGCAAGAGACCTGGGTCCGATCTGTGGGTCGGGAAGATTCCCTGGAGAAGGAAATGTCAGCTCACTCCAGCATTCTTGCCTGGACAATCTCATGGTCAGAGGAGCCGGATCGGTTATAGTCCATGGGGTCGCAAAGAGTCGGACACAACGAAGCAACATCACTTTCCCTTTTCACTTTCACCGCCCGCTTCCCAATCCATGGCTCAAAAAGTAGAAAGGTGTTCCCGACAACTTCATCTTAGGACTTGGAGTCAGCCCTGTTTGAAGTTAATCATCTAATTTTTCTCCCCCTTTTCTTTATCCAATTGATATGAGTTGTGTTGCTTGCAAGAAGTGTAGACCTGAGCCTTCCCAAGTCACAATTTCAAGCTCAAGTCACAGTTTCATACAAAAGACTGAAATTACTCACTCTCTCTACATCTTTGTGTCTTCCTACGCCCCCGTCAGCATTTCTGAGTTGGCCCTAGAACACTTGAGTATCACAGAAGAGGGGTCACAGGCATTAGGTTTGGTAGATTTTTTGAAACATCTCAGATACAGACAGAGTAATCTCCAATTGTCTGCATTAGGACAAAATCACCATCATTATTCTTCTTGCTAGGGTTGTTGACCGGATCCCTTGTACTGTCTGCACCCCTGAAATTCTCCCTATGGTTCTGAGATTTAAGGGCCAGCCTTTGCAGTGTGTTCAGTGCTGATAGCCATGATTATTATAAGTCCTGTTCTCAAATGTTTGAAGAGCCACCAAGGGAGAGACTAGAATAGTAGACATGTGTGTAGCTTTATTACACAGAAACTAATAAAATCATAAACTCAGGTATAATTTTCTAAGAAATACAACTTTGAGCAGTTGCATTTTTATAGACTCTTCTAGATGATTTTGAAGTGCAGAAAACCATAGCAAAGTGTAAGACCCAGTGGTTGATTGTTTAAGAGAAGAGACTCATGGTGGACTTCTGTGTTTGAGGTAATAAATACTATGCTATATTATGGAATCTTGAACACCAACTGTATGCTAATGAGTATCAGTATCCAATTAATATCACCAGGCCCAACTCTCTTCTAATCTTCAATTTCACGTATGCAAGTGCTTATGTGACATCATTTGAATAGCCATCTCAAGCAGAATTCTTGATTTCATGATTCAAACCCACTTGTGTTCCAGGCTTCCCCATGCTGGTAAAGAACCATATTCCTCTGTTTGTCAGAGCAGAAATTTTGAAGTCATGAATCTTTGACTCTTCTTTTTCCTTCACATCACATTGTCCAACAGCAAGTCCTTCTGTAGAAACTTCCAAGATTATACTTGATCAGTCTACTCTTCATACCCTTCATGGTAGCGACTCTATTCCAAACCACAGGCATTTCTTACCAATACAATAGTCTCCTATCATCTTCTCTGCTTCCTTTCTTGCCTGCTGGAATCAACTTTCAATCCAGAAATCCAAGTGACTTTTGAAAAGGCAAATCAGATGATTTCTCTCTTGCATCTAACCCATCTATTTTTCACCATATACCCAGAATAAAACCCAAAGTTGTTAACTTGATCCACATAGATCTGCATACCCCACCTGATTTCTCTTCTTGTCCTCAACTCTACCAGTGCCTATACCCAACACACAACCTCTGCTGCAGGCATTCAGAGGTCTTAAGCTTGAACAAGCAAAGTTCATTCTCACCTCAGGGTCTCTGCATGTATCCTTCCATCTTCCTGGAAATCATCTTTCCACTTTCTCAGTCCACCCCCCCCCGCCCCGCCCTTTCTCCAGGGCTTTGTTCAGGTGTTCCCCTCATCAGAGAGGAGTTACTTATCCACACTCTTAAAAAGCCCCCCACCCTCAGAACTCACATCTAATGTGTGCAAATCTAATCCTTGTCTATCCCCACCATCACCTTGAGTCATCCTTGTTCATAGCACACAGCACAGTTGTTCTGTTCACTTCTGGATCTCCCATGCCTTATATGGGTCTCTTCTTAGCAGAATTTGGTAAGTGTTTGTTGAATTCATTAATTCACAACCATAACATCAGCTTCAACCCCAGCAGCCTCAGTGCTCCCATTTCCCCCATTTCTCCTTTGTCTTTGGGAAAACACACCACTTACGTGGAGTTCCTCACAGATAGATGCGTCCATCTTAGTTAAAGAGAGAAGCCATTAGATCTCACATTTAGTGGCGCTTCCCAGGTGGTGCTAGTGGTAAAGAACCTGCCTGCCGCTGCAGGAGACATAAGAGATGCAGGTTCGATCCCTGGCTCAGGAAGATTCCCTGGAGGAGGGCACGGTAACCTACGGCAGTATTCTTGCCTGGAGAATCCCAGGACAGGGGAGCCTGGCAGGTTACAGTCCATAACTTCAGAAAAAGTTGGATATGACTGAAATGACCTGGTAAGCACGCACACACATTTAATGAACATCTCTGTGTGTGGTACATGTTAAATCCTTGAACTTGAAGATCTTGTTAATTCTCAGAACAGTGCTATGAGGTATTTAATTTTAATTGTCCCATTTTAATGGTGAGAAAATGGAAATTTAAAAAGAAACACCTTGTGTAAGACGTCAACGTATAAAGTGACAAGCCAGAATTTGTCCCAAGCATGCTGACCTTCTTCCCCTTCCACATCCCACCTTCATCCCTGATGTACTGAACAAGTTTCTCAGAGTTTGGGCAGGGGGCAGGTCCTTTCCTCTTTTTAACCTCTCGATATGGTTTGTTTTGTATTTAAGGAAGACAAATTGTAGACTGGTTTAACTGTGCTCACTTAGCAAAGTTACAATGCTAACATACAAGACACATGGAAATCACAGTGAGCTCTGAGTACTGTTTTCAAGGTGATAATAGAATTATTAAAAAGACAGCAGTAATGCATAATGAACTCCAGGTGGGGAGACACAGCTACAAGACTCAGAAGAATGGCAAGTTCTACTTCTGTCACCACCCTTCTGGGACCTTAGGCATGGCCACTTTTGGCAGTAGTAATTTGAGGCCCCTGGTTGCTGCAATGATAAATAGCTCTCCTTCTCCCGCTGCACACCTTGCAGGAGGCCCTGGCAGTGCTGATGGGCCTCAGCAGCAGTTCGTGGGACATGGGATGGGCCAAGGACTGGAAAATCAAAACCCAAGCTTGATTGTTGAGTTCAGAATCCCCATACTTCTGTGTCAATGTCACTTCATGAGCTGAATATGACACCAGTGTGCCATTTTGACTGCATTTCTGGATAAAGGGGGTTTTTACTTCTGAATCCCCACTTATACTCAGCCCCAGAGCCAAAGCCCTTGATGACCAAAGCTGATTCAGACCTTGGTCACACCCAATCCTTTTTCGTTGGGAAAATGCAAAGAGAACTAATGTTGTAAGCTTTGCCTTCATTGTGACTCATGCTTTCTAGAATTTTCTTTTGCTTTTCTTTAAAGCTAAATTTAGGGGCAAAGCCAGGTTGCCAGTATGAGTGTACAGGTTGCGTTCTGCACAATCCTCGGGGTCACCTTTCACGGAGACCACAGTGGGACTCAACAGCTCTGGTCATACTTTGGTGCCCTTTAAGCTTTGTGAAGTTTCACCTTTTCCCTTTGTCAGTTGCCAAAGCTGTTTGAGGATAATGAAATAATCTAGGGTAAACATCTCATGAATTGTAAAGTTCTTTAGAGAGTGTGTTAAGTGTGTGTTAGGGTGAGAAGTAGGGAATTCCCTACTTTATAATATATATTATCTTATGGAAAAACCTAAACAGACTTTTAGGCCAACCCGATATAATTGACCTTTACAAGCAGAAGCCCACTGCTACAAATGGCATGATTACTTTATCTGCAGATTCATGTCCTAAGACCCTCCAGCTGCTTCAAGGGAATATTTATTCAGACCACAAACAAACCTAAAAATTGAAATTTTTATACCTCTGGGGGTGAAAAGAGAAACTATGTTCTAGATAAAGTAAAATAGCATAAACTTGTTTTAAGTGGAGATTATTTAACCATGATGTTAAAAGGCTAACTGAACCCCAAGGTGATCTTTGAGCAGGTAAATCCATATCCACATAAATGGGATCTCAAATTTTAATCAAGGAGATGCCTTTTAATCAGCTTTTACAGTAAAATAAACATTTTCAGAATACATTTGATGAAATGGATATACTAATCAAGAGAAAAGTGAAATAGCCAAGCAAATCAGACATTCCATCTTAGCCCAAGCACGACCAGCTGAGAAGCAACAATAAAGTCCTGCCAGCAAACCTGATGTTATCACTAGGGAAATAGGAATTGCTTGAGCCATGTTTTGACTCTCCTTGTGGAAGAATTGCATGCTGTACCCAGGAAATGATTCTAATCCAAGGCTCTGGCCATCTGCATGGATTTTGAAAATCAAACTGCTCTAAAATTACATGAAGACAATCGAATTCTGGGTTGCCTTCATTTTGGATTTTCAATTAGTGAAAGAGTAGACAATTTCAGCTGCTTAGGGTTCTCTGCTCAATAAAAGCAATTCACAGTTACATTATTTTTTTAATTGATCTTCATTCATTAGCACCAAATGAGAGAGATAATTGGCCTCTAATTACTCTGGCATCTGAGTAAGTAGTTGTATAATTTTCCATTTGGCTCCAAAGTATTCTCAATAATTAAGTCATGTCTCTCTTGCTATCTAATTTAAGAACCTGAAAGAAATAATGGGAGGGGAAAAAAAAACAATTACAATCCTTATTGATATATAACTTCTTTCATATATGCAGCTTCATTTTCATTTTAATCAAAACTGAAGCATAATGTAAAGTTCATGGAGATGGGAGCAAGGAGTGAAGTCTGCACGAGAAGTCTCCTCCGTTGTTTATTGGAGGTGGAAATTTATTGCTAAGATGGACAGAAAAACAAATACCATCCCACGACATGCCTGGGTGTTTTTGTTTTGATTAACATCAATTTGACGGCTGTCCAATCCCTTCAGAAACCTAGATAAAGATGTATCACTAATTATGATAGCTATTGACTTATATTTATAGAACCCTTTACAGTTTTCAAAACACTTTTAAATATATTATCTCATAGGAACCAGAGTGGAAGCCAGCCCTGGGCTGGGACTACCTGGGTGCCAATCTCAAGTTCACTTAATTCCTAGCTTAATATAGCCTTGTGCAAATTAGTTCGTCTCTCGGTAGCTCATTTTCCTCATCCATAAATTTGAGATGATAATAACATCTTCCTTATAGGCTGGCTGTGAGGACCATATTAGTGTACATTTGTAAAAACTTAGAACACTGGTGTGTAGCAAGCACACCATAAATGCTCACTAATGCATGAGGGTTTCAAAAAAATTATAAATCGAAATAATGGGATATAGCCCAGGAGTTGGCCAGCTGTGGCCCAGGGATCTAATGTGGTCCACTGTCTACTTTTGTGTAGCTCACAAGCTAAGAATAGTTTTATACTTTTTGAAAAAAATAATTAGCAACATGTGAAAAGGGTATCAAATTCAGATTTCAGTGCCCACAATAGGGTTTTATGTGGCATAGGGCCACACCCATCATTTATGTATTGTCCACGACCACACTCAATGTAGCATTTTCTAAGCATTGTCTGTTACAGAGTTAAATAGTTGTGACAGTGACCATATGTCCTGCAAAGCCAATAACATTTACTGCCTGGCCCTTTACAGAAAAAAGTTTTCTAACCACTAGTATAAATGTTAAAGTAAGTTACAAGATCAGGACCTCCGAAATAGCACTATAAAGGAAAAAGGGAAAAGAAATCAACTTCCTGTTATCGGTATCAGTTCAGTCTCTCAGTCATGTCCAGCTCTTTGTGACCCCATGGACTGCAGCACATCAGGCTTCCCTGTCCATCACCAACTCCTGGAGCTTATTCAAACTCATGCCCATTGAGTCAGTGATGCCATCTAACCATCTCATCTTCTGTCATCCCCTTCTCCTGCCTTCAGTCTTTCCCAGCACCAGGGTCTTTTCCAATGAGTCAGTTCTTCACATCAGATGGCTAAAGGATTGGAAGAAGGAATTAGAATAGTACGAACTTTGGAGCCAATCAGACATAGTTGGAATCCTAACTCTAAACACGTACATCTCTGTCACCTTGGGCGAGACACTTGAACAGGTTCCCACTTGCTTCCTCATCTGGGAATAGATTTTAATAATAATTCTACCTTTCTCACAGATGTGTTTTAAGGACTACACTAGATAACCTATATAACACACTGAATGGCCAATTAGTATCCAAAGGTCGAGGATGACACAGAACTAGAAAGTACAGAATCAAGCTCAAGAACTCAGGTCTAAGAATCAGAGAATCACCTCAAGGCCCAAGAGGAATAAAGGTCAGAGTGAGGAGGAACAGGAAAGGCCAGTTTTCATGATGGTAATCTGGGCCTGCCTGAGGCCAGGGAGACAGAATTTACCTGGATGTTCCTACCAGCATGGCCTCCACCTAAGCCTGCAGCAATTCCCCCACTGGGGTGTGACATGGGCTTGTGGTTTCAGCTGTTTCTGTGATCCATGTTTATCTCCAAGGGTGTCCTCAAGACCAGGAACAAGTCAAGAGGGGTGGAGGAAGTCAGTGTGTCCTGTGAGGTCTGAGGCACCATGGGACTCCCAAGTCTACCGAGCAGCAGGCTACTGGAAATGAGGACTTGGGACAGAACTGTGTCCTGGAAGGCCCGGAGAAATTATTGTTGGTTCACATCACTGAAGCTGAGATGAAGAGCACGGAGGGAGGGAAAATTAGAAACTCAGAAACAGAACTGGAACAGACCTGGTTATCCACACAAAGACCAGGCTAATCGTTCCTGCTGCCAGAGTGTGTGAGGCTACATGCTCCTCCAGCTGATTTAGTCACTAAACCCCGTGTGTTAGGCGTTCTGGGTAGCGGAAATCCACTCAAGCTAGTTTCAATTAAAAAAGAGGATATACTGTAGTCCGCCAGGGTCCTCTGTCTATGGGATTCTCTAAGCAAGAATCCTGGAGTGGGTAGCCATTTCCTTCTCCAGGGGATCATCCCAATGCAAAGATCAAACCTGCTTCTCTTGTGTCTCCTTCATTGGCAGGCAGATTCTTTACCTCTGCTGCAGCTGGGAACCAGCTTGTATCCTTACTATAAGGATACAAGGTCATTTCAGAGAATTCAGGGATAAGAAGGAGCTAGATCCTACCATGGACTCTGCTGGGAGGTTGATGGGGTCCAATAACTAGAATTCCTCTTCATTTCCTGGGTTCTGAACCAATTGAGGATTAAGGCCAAATGGGAGGCCAACTCTCAACTTTTTATCATTCCAATATCCAGGCACCTAAGGGAGTGTTGAGTCCATGGCAGGTGCTCAGGGCATATTCATTGAATTTGAATAAGTGAATGATAGTTTTGTCAGTCCAGGCAAGAAGTTTTTTTACAGTAAGAGAATAAGGCCCAAATGATTGAATATCAAGAACTGATGGCAAGAGATGAGCATAAATAAAACTCTCTGCCCACTCTACCACGCTTTGATTTCATAGCAGGCATCACAGTTTTTAATAGTGATTATTTGATTAATGTCTTGTGAGATTATAGACTTCACAAGGGTAGAGGTTGTGTCTGTTTTGATCACTGTCTAGCACAGGGTCAATGAACATTTTCTGGAAAGAGGAAGAGGGTAAATATCCTCATCACTGCAGGACATATGGAGTCTGTCGCAACTACTCAGCATTGCTGTTAACAGAAATAGTTACAGACCGTACGTATTGAATGGGCACGGTTGTGTTCCAGTAAAACTTGGCTTGTGATGATGGGAGACAGGACATATTTGTTTCATGGGTGACAATTTGCTGACCCCTGATCTAACAGAGAGTTAGAGTTCAGTAAATGCTAAATGAATGAATATTCTGCATCAGCTTCATGTCGGCTCGAGATGATCTCATGATGTCTGTGCCCTACAGACCTCAGTGATGTCATTCCCTCGGACTTAGGCTAAAAATTCCATCAGGCTTTGTTCACTTGATTTGGTGGTCAGTTAAAAGGCAGTCAGAGGAGAAGAAAACAGACAAGACTGAAAAAAATTTTTTTTTTCTTTTTTTAAAGGAGAGTTGAGGGTTCAAGTTTTAGATCTAGAATTGAAGCAAATCCAATTTCTCTGAATGACTGTGGCCCAAGTATGAGAAAGTTACCCAAGTAGTTTTATAAAAAGACCACTTGGACTTTGAGGTCCCAAAGGTCCGAGCTTTAAGTCCCTCTTCTGCCACTCCCTGACTGTGTGATATGAAGCTAGTGACTTCTTATGACTGAGTCTCCGTTTCCTGATCTGTAAAACGGAGACCATCAGAGACACCTCCCTTGTAATGCAGTTATAAGGATGAGATAGTGTGTGTAAATACTGAGGTTGTGTGTAATAAGGAAAAATATACAGGCTCAGCAAATATTATCTTTGTTGCTTTGACTCAGTTCTGAAACTTTCTCAAAAACTAAATTTGTCCTTCTCCCAAAGCACTGCAAATAGCCATTTGGCCCCCACCAGCTTTCATGAAAAATTCAAGAGCTTTTCACAATGTACACATTTCCTTTGACATCACGACACAATGCAGAACATGTGTGTCATTACAAAGGCGAAAACAAGGCTTTGTGGCATAAATTATTGATATGTTTTGGAGCATATGCAAAACGAGACATGGGGGAGGGAAATAAAGTGAATTAAAGAGATGAATTTGAAAGAAACTCATTTCACAGTCACAATTAAATCCCTATGAAATAATCGTAGCCAAATAACGGTAATTTAAACAGGCTGACTATAAATTAGAGAAAATTGAGTTCACTGAAGTTGTTTATTGGCAAGTCTGGTGTGGTTATTCTAAAGCCATATACCTCATGTTACCCTCAGCAAACAACTAGCCTTATCTTTAGTGTGAAAATAATATTGATATCATTCAACATACCTTCCTGGAGAACAGTAAGACTATTCGCCTTATGGATATTTTGTAGATGCAAGCCAAATAAATTTTAAGAAAACATCATTTGGCTAACCTCCCTCCCCTGCAAGGACACACATACACACACTCACTCACTCATGTTTTACCTATGTAACAATTTATTTTGTTTCTCTAGAGTGTCTGAAGCTATAGGGTTTCTCAATTAACATTGCTTCCTGTGAGAGGCATGATATGTAATCCCTATGAGTGCCCTCACATGGCCCTTGCACATGTCCTCACAATTGTATATTTCATCTCTCCTTAATAAACAAGTTTCAAACTTGAGTCATAGAGAGACTGCTTCTCTGTAAGTAGACTTTTCCTAAAAGTTGAGCACAGGTGAGTTTTACCAAAATAAATGGATTTCCAAATAAACACAGAATAACTAGTTTTGCCGTATTTGGAACATCATTCATCTTAGTTTTCTTTTCACTTTTTCTTCTATTTCCCATCCTTCTTAGAATCTGAGTGACAACATAGTGAGAGGGTCCTATAATTTCTCAACCTGAAATCTCAAGAAAGTGGGTTGCCTCCAAAGAGATGGGGGTATAGAAACCGGCAAAAGAAAGCTAGGTCTTTTTTCCCTTCCTTTCATCCTAACTGCTCAAAACTCTCATATGGAGAGCCAGCCTCACAACTCCTTTGATGCATGTCAAGTTCCATGCTGACTTTGGATATATTTTGAAACTGTGGACTTCCTATGTACAACAAGCCTTTGACTAAGGAACTGTCTTTTTTTTTGACTCCTTATCGATAGGACTGTCTTGCCACAAGAAACAGGACCTCCAGCTCAAATGCCTGATGAGAGTGCCAATGGAATATAAATTAACCGAAAAAGATCAAGTATTTCCACACAAGTATTCTTGACTTCAACAAAGAAATATACCCTTTCCCATCTTTCTTGAAAGATGTGGTCATCTGTATTTTGTTTTCCCGTTTCTGAGTCATGGCTATAGAGAGCTTGCTTCACTCTGCCATAACGCGCTTGCGCAAGCTCAGGGCCAAATGGCCACTCGCGCCTCGGTGTGGGGAAGACAGTGGCGCCTGGCAGGCTCCGCGGTGAGCCGGAGAATGGAGTGGCCTCACCCAGAGGAGGCAGAGGCTGCTCAGCAACATGGTAAACAAGGAAAGAGGAAGGTTTGCTGCTTAGAACAGTACCTGGCACTGAGCAGTAATTAAACAAATATTAGTTGTTATTATTGTTATCACTCATTGGTTTGAAATGGGTGGAGTTGGAGATGAGGATTAGCGTTGAGTTGGGTCAACAGTCAGGGATGGAATTGGATTACAGAACCAGTGTACTCAGGTTTTCCGTTCTTGTCCCCAGCTTTTTGTCCTCCTCTTCCTTCTCCTGTTTTCTTCCCTTAGGAATAGGCCTCTCCCTCCATTTGCTAAATCCTCCATTTGTTTTCAGGCTCAAGTGAAGGTCCTACCTTTGATCTTTCCCTCCCTCAATTAGTAACCTTTCTTAGAATACCATACTCTCCTATGCATCCTTGATTGTAAGTCATAAAGTTTTTTTCTACATTGTACAGTCCTCAAGGGCAGGATAGATATCCTGTTTACAATTATATTCCCCAAAACATCTAGCATAGTATGTACTCAATATTTACTTATCAAATCGAATTAATTAAACGTGGCAACTCAGTTTTGGGAAGTGAAAACCATGTGTCACATTTAAGTAGTACAATATACTCTTCTTTGTGTGGGGACCAAACCAGACGACACAGATTTGGCTGTGGGGAGGCCAGCCTGGAGCTCACTAGTAGAGGAGTCTGTGCAAGGTGAAGGATGGTGCATACAGCAGTGGTATAATGGAAAATTGCAGAAAGGTAAGGTCAACTCTAGAAATAGTTTGAAGAGCATTGATAATATTGGTGTCCAAGTTTTCTTCTATTATATTGGGATAAAGAATTCTTCTTCACAAATCTCCCTGCTTCAGAAAGTTGTTCTCAGTCTCTCCAATGATTTGGTCTGTAGTATGTCAGAATAGGACTTCCATGGTGGCTCAGACGGTAAAGCATCTGTCTATAATGCAAGAGACCTGGGTTTACTCCCTGGGTCGGGAGGATTCCCTGGAGAAGGAAATGGCAACCCATTCTAGTACTCTTGCCTAGAAAACCCCACGGACAGAGGAGCCTGGTGCAGGCTACTCTGTCCTTGGGCTTGCAAAGAGTTGGACACAAATGTCAGAATATGCGCTGTGGTGTTTTTCTGGGCCAATCCTAAGGATTCCCAATGTCCTTAATTCCTGTCTGCTTGCCCATGCCTCTTTCTAAGGGCGACAACCCTTTGGACAGCCACTGCTGCTCACATGGTCCTATTTTCTCCCAGGTGACCTCGATTCCTTAGCATTTTTGCTCACAAATGGATACCTGCCTAGTTCTTAACAGTTTCACATTGGAAACATAGAGCACTTGAGCCAGTTAGAATTAGTAGAAATAAGTGAAAGTGTGCCATGAAGGGGCTACAAAACAGAAATGGTACCACAGCAAGCAGGAGCCATATTATAAACCAGCAGAATTTGAAGGGACTTTCTGGCAGTCCAGCGGTTAAGACTCCATGCTTCCGCTGAATGGGACACGAGGAACTAAGATCCCACATGCCAAGTGCTATAGCTGGGGAAAAAAAGGTAGAATTTTTGAAAAAGCAGGAAAAAGTTTTTGCTGGGTAAAGGAATTTGCAGCATATAGAGAAAGAGTTTAGTAGAGAATAGTTGTAGCTGGAGCATGGAACTATTTTAGTTTCTGGTTTAGCAGTTATATTCCATAGTTTTCAGAACAGAAAATGTACGGAATTTTTACCCCAAATCACATATAAGCAGTTAGACTTCTCAATCCCAGATTTCTTCCAAACAGATGGTAGTATATTTGCTACAACTCCTACTCCATGCCCAAGTCATATATAGCTGATTGAACCAGGAACATTTACCATGAAGCCTAGATTTAGCTTCTAACTTCTTCTCACATTAAGACTGGAAAAGTCAGTTACATCATTCAAATTTAAGAATGATTAAGTCTAATACTTCTCTGTTCATCCTGCAAATGTCTATTTCAAAATATTATTCCATAATATTGGTGATAGGTTTCCTCTCAAAATTCAAAAAGGAATCACTGAAATAGTCATCTGAAATCCAAATTAAATGCCAAAAATTAAATAAATAAAGTGCTTTTTAAAAAAGAATATGGGCTTCTAATTTTGGCCACCTATAAGCATCTTGAATTCTTGTATAGAAAAAGAAAAGTATTTTAAGGACAGAGACATGATAAAGTAAATTAATCCCATTATGAAAATTATGCTAGAAAATCATGAGGAAAAGACAATATATGAAAAATGAAAGATCTTTAACAAAGTCAGAAAACAATTGACTATAGAATGCAAGACTTTTCTGGCAGTATCAAAGAGCAAGTGATGAAACTATGAAAACCTTGCAAGTACTTTACTTTAGCTTTCCATGAACTGTGTGATATGTGATACAGCTCAAATAGTACTCTGGGTAGGTTTTGTTTTAAAGGGCTTCCAAATTTATTAAGAAATATCAAACCAAATTTAAAAAGTCAAAATTGTGTAGATACTTTTCAACTTGTATCTGTCAGAGAAGAATTTCAGCTAAATGTGAAAAATTTGTTTCTATCCTGATGGACTTCCAAATAGGTTACAAATCTAAAGTTAATGGTCCTTTAAAACAAAAGATGGGTGATTCCTTTAATAGTTTACTCACTGTAAAGATTCATATTGAAACAATTTGTGCTTCATTTACTAAAGCAAACGCTATTAAAAGTATCGTGAGTGCAGCTGTGAAAAATTGTTTATGTGCAACTGCTAGAAATCATCACCAGTTTTTAGAATTCTTGATGAGATTAGAAGACAGTGATTTTAATGATGTTGTATTCTTTGCCAATATACATCAGTTGAGTCATGGAAGAAGTTTATAAAGATTTAACTCCACTCCAAGATTTTCTTGAAGAAAAATGAATGCTTGTCAAAATTTAACACTCCAAACCAAAACATGGCAGAATGATTTATATTCTGCACCAATATCACACTATACACGAACAAGGTAAATTTAAAGCTTCAAAAAGTTTATTTCTATCAACTGCATTAGTAGGCTATTTCATCCATCAACAGCAAAACACATATTTTTATCAAAATGACATGGAGCACTCACCAAGATGGATCACATTCAGGGCCATAAATCACACCTTAAAAAATTTTAAGGAATAGAAATCATAACATAGAAGGGGAATTGCTGGGTCACATGGTAGTTCTATGTTTAATTTTTGCAGTCTCCATACTGTTTTCCATAGTGACTATGCCAATTTACATTCCTGTTAGCACATATATGTTCCCCTCTCTTCACATAGTTGCCAACACTTATTTCTTGTCCTTATGATAATAGCCACTCAAACAGGTGTGCAACGGTATCTCATTGTGGTTTTGGTTTGCAGTTCCCTAATAATTAGCAATGTATCTTTTCATGAACCTGTTGGTCATCTGTGTGTCTTCTTTGGACAAATGTTTTTTTCAGATCTTCTGCCATTTTAAAAATCACGTTGATTTTGGTGTTGTAGTTGTTACTGAGTTGTATGAGTTTTAATGTATCATGACTATTAACCCCTTATTGAATATATAATTTGCAAATATCTTCTCCTTACAGTAGTTGCCTTTTTATTTGTTAATTTTTCCCTATGTTGCACAGAAGTTAATTTGGTGTAGTTCCTTTTGTTTTTTGTTGCCATTGCTTTTGGAGGTAGATTTTAAAAAAAGTATTGCTAAGACTGACGTCAAGGACCTTACTACCTATGTTTTCTTCTAGGAGTTTTATGATTTCAGGTCTCATATGCAAGTCTTTAACCCCATTTTAACTTACTTTTGTGTGTGATGTAAGATAGTCGTCTAGTTTCATTCTTGTGTGTTACTGTTGATTTTTCCCAAGATCATTTATTGAAGACACTGTCCTTTCCTCAGTGTCTATTCTTACCTCCTTTGTCATGAATTAGCTGACTATATATGCATGGGTTTATTTCTAGGCTCTTTATTCTGTTTCATTTGATCTATGTAAATATATGTTTTGACTATTGTACCTTTGTGATATAGTTTGAAATTAGGGAGTATGAGGCCTTTGGCTTTGTGCATCTTTCTCAAGGTTGCTTTGGCTATTAGGGATGTTTTGAGGTTTGATATTAATTTTAAGATTGTGCATTATATTTCTGCAAAAAAGGTCATTGGAACTTTTATAGGGATTGCACTGAATGTGTAGTTTTCTTTGGGCATCAACATTGTAAATTGTTCCAATTCAGGAGCACAGAATATCTGTTTCCTTTATTTCTGTCTTTTTCAATCTCTTTCATCAATGTCTTAAGAGTTTTCATTATGCAAGTCTTTCACCAACTTGGTTTAAAAAGATTCCTAGGTATTTTATTCTTTTTGGTGCAATTGTTTGTCTTTAAAATAGGTGCCAAATATATATATAATGTAAAATTTTCCATTTTAGTCATTTGTAAGTATATAGTTCTATAGCATTTTAAGTCTACATTTCTGTAGCATTGTGCAGCCATCACCACCCTTCATCTCCAGAACTTTTCATCTTTCCAAACTGAAAGTTTATGCCCATTAAACACCAAGTCCTAATTTCCTTCTCCTCCAGCCTTTGGCAATCACCTTTTAATTTCTGTCTCTATGCATTTGACTGATGTAGGAACCTCGTCTAAACAGAATAATATATTTGTCTTTATATGTCTGTGAAAGTTTAAATTGTATCTTCCACTAATATATTTTGAAGTTTTATCCCATCCTGTTTCCAACAGGATATTAACTATTCAGACAGGGAAAAAAATGTACTTTGATAAACATTTTGCAGTGGTCAATTTTTGTGAAGTTCCTTTTTCCTCAGTGGAAATTAAGTTAAAATCAGAAAAATGCTAACAGCTCTGCAAGAAAATATAAGAGTGATACTAGAATAATTTACAACAGACTTAAGAAATTATTCCTGAGACCTGGGATAGTTCTTTCTAATATAGGCCTTTCATAATTGTGTGTTAACACTTAGAATATGTGTACTGGCTTGAACGAGGGAAAATAGCATTACAAACAGTGAAATTATATGACAACTCTAACATTTATAGTACTTAAATTCAAATCTTTCCCAAGATGAGCGATGTTGTTATTATACAACGTACATCAGTGTTTCCTGCTAAGAAAAAAAGATAAATGGCTAGATGAACAGATTAGTTAGAAGCTTACATAATATATATGCAGGCTGTAGGCTGTTCTCTTTGCCTTACCCTTTTTTTCTTCCAAGAGAAAAATCAAACATTTTTAAGTGAATCAACAACCGACTCATTTTGTGATTATATGTTTTCTTGACTCTTCAATAATTATTTACATAATCTGTGCCTGTAAACACTTAAATACAAGTTTGTGTGTTCATAAACAACCAAAGGACAATGGACCAATGTGAAGAAAATCAATAAACTGCTGATTAAATCCTGTACAGACAGTTTGGGTTGCCTTGAGTTTCATCAGAGGGTAAAAAAAAAAAAAATAGTGGGAAGATAAGATGAGAATATGGAAAAAAATACTGAATACTGAGTTTCAAATCTTAAAAGTTCTCTGAAATTACTGAAAATGCAGAAATGAAAGAAGAAAGGGAACTGGCTGCTGGTGGTGTCAAATTGTAGAACTACAAGAAACCTTAGCATTCACATCACTATTTGATTGATATCTTACAGATGTCACTGAGGCTGGGGGAAGGGTGTATAGGATTCACCCAAGGTCACGGTTGCTGATAGTGTGGGGCCTCAAGCCAGCCCAGTCTTTTTGCTCCATCCCACATTGTATCCAGCCCACATCTGGTCATGAAAAACAAACAGAGCTTTCATTTATTTTCCCCTTCATAAATGCAGGAAGTATCTGCATTTCCAAGGAAAATATTTATGTATTTTTAAAGTGGATTCTAAGACCAATTGAATACACAAATTAAAACAAATATATTTGCCTGCTGGCCAGTGCCTCTCTGAAGCCCTCAAGTTGTGCTTTACACATAAAAACAGGCTAAATGTTTTAACTCTGATGAAAGACAGTTTCATTTGATTCTGTCATCTTGTTTTTGATGGAATTTATGCTCCTCCCTGCCTCTTCCATTCATTTCATCAAACGGTGATTCTGCATTAGCAAAAACCCACCACGCCAAACAAGGTGTGAGGCAGAAGTGGTTCAGAAAACTGTAACTTGTGTTTCAGTTGTTTTTGAAGAAAAATGGATGGTTGGGCAGTGAGCATTTGTAGGTTTCCATTTGCATTTGAACACAAGACTGTAGACTGGTTAGTTCACGGCGTCTCACATGTTTGGAGCATCGTTTTTCATTTAGGAATGGCCAACCTAGCTTTATTTTTCCATTGTAAGGAGCAAGCATGAAAGACTGTCATGGGACCACTACAAAAGAAATTCATTATCTCAAAACCATGTGACATCCTCAGTTCCATAATTAGAATAAGCTAAAGAAATTAAAGAAAAATAATGTTAGCTCAGTGCTTTTCACAAATATGATTAAAGTCACTTTTGGTGGGGAAAAAATAAGCTTGGGTCTCTGAGGTTTCTGTATTTGAATGGACTTTCAGCTTTAGGGCTTTGAGAACTAGCAACCCAAGTGTCTTCCCTGTAGACATGTTGATTAATTGGTTAATGTAAATTCCAAGGAGTCTCGTTAATTAAAGAAATAGCAGTAGGCCATGTTGAGTTTAAAATTAAGTATGGAATTTAAACATTAGTAATAACAATACAACTCACCTTTGTAATATTTTCCAAAAGCCAAATAAAATAAAATGTAATAAATAAGAAATCACTATGAATATTTAAAGACTGCCCCCTTTACTCTAGACAACATTGGAGCTCTAAAAAGAGTCATGTAGCTAATGTTTGGGTGATTTCTTTCACTGTTTGCTCTTAACAAGCTGGTGTACACATAGTCAATCCCACATTAGTCCCTTTATTCTGCTTATGCTGTCTCCTGACTGCTACTGAACTGGGACAAAGAACAGCCATCAATAACCACTGTCATGCGCAGCTTTGGGCCACAGCTGCAAGTTGGGATCTTCTCTGACCCCATCCACAAGTTTGGCTGTGATTGACCTTGGTCAGCCTGAAACCTGCCCTGTAGAGCTCTCGTTCAGCTTGCTCATTAGGCCCCAGGCCTGAAAGCTGTCAGGGTCAGAGCCAGAAATCTCTTGTATCATTTACTGTTCCCACCAATGTGGTTCTGTGAGCATTGACAAGAAGCCGTTTTGCTAATGAGAGAAATTTATAACATCAATATCTTTCCGTTACTGTTTTTAAACTTTAATCTTGTTGGCTTTACCACCAAAAATATATCTCAACTCTGTTCCTTCTGGGACCTGGAGTATGCTGTTTCCACAATCTACCCCAGTCCGCAGTCACTATCATCTCTTATCCAGATAGTAAAATGACCCCCTTACTTGCTGGTCTCTTTGCTTTCATTCTTCTTCCTGTTATATGTGATCTGTTCTTACTCAGCAGAAAAAACAAAAATGATCTCTTTAGAGTATAAATTAGAGCACATCTGTGTTTAAACTTTCTATTGATGTCTCTAACAATAACCACCAATGCTTTTTCTAATATCCACCATCATGTATACCCAAGACCAGCTATAAAATATGAAGCCCAGAGCACAGTGAAATCATGGGGCCTTTGATCAGTATTATTGCAAATTTCAAGATGGCAACAGGAGAGTATTAAAACAAATGTGGCATCCTTCTAATTATAGGACTCTGTGCCACTTCAGAGGTGACCCAACTGTGAAGCCAGTCCAGTCTCCACCAGCACCATCACTAACTCTCCGACATACTATATCCTTCTTGCAAACAGTACATTGGAGCACTGAATGCTCTTTTGGAAAATGGGCTTGTACATACACACAGCTCCTATCACTGTGGACACTAGTTGGGTTTCAGAACATATCTTCATGGCAGTTTTCCTTTACCATACTCGCTTCAAGTACTTCTTAGGAATACTAGAGCGGTCCCAGTGGTATTGGCTATTGCCTTGTGTGGAAAATAAATACAATTAGGAATAATTCCCTCCATATTTTTCCTGGTATGTCCATAAAAAATAATAATTGATGGCAAGAAAACAAGGTTGGTGATGGTTACCTTTAAAGAAGAAAAGAGCAAACCAATACAATATTGTAAAGTGAAAAATAAAACTGAAAAGAAAAAAAAGAATAAAAACAAGGAGGTTGCAAATACAGAAAGATGGCCTGGCTAGTGCAAGGAGTGGATAGCAGAGTATCAACCAGTTAATAAACCCTTTCCTTGTCTTGGTTCTACTGCCCCATTCCCTGCTTTGTGGAGTTTTTCCTGGTGTTGAAGTCATTTTAGCACATCTTTGAACATGATTTTTTAAGGTAATAGTAGTAATAAGAGTAATATTGTGAGTTCCTGTAGTATACCCAAATGGTGAGATACGATTGAGCGACTGAGCAAGCACGTACTAGGCGTTTTACTGACACCAATGGACTGCAGGGAGGTGCTGTTGTACCAGGGTTATAGAAGAGCAAAATAAAGGTAAAGAAGTTAGGACATTTGACCAATGAGCAGCACTGCAGCCAAACCATGCCAGCTGGGCACCTGTGTTTCAGTTCTTTGCTACACCAAGCAGCACCTTCCAAATGAGTGTTTCAGCAAAAGTACGGTCAAGGGATTGCTTGCCCTCAGAATGTGGAACTCGTTAAAAGTATGGTGCACCTTGTCTAAAGCCTAGAGAATTCGATCTCTATGACTGGGGCCTAGAATGGTAGGGAGTAGGGCCAGGAGGAAAGCAAGTCTCAGATATTCTTTTTCTCTTAACGAATGACTTTATCTTTGGCCCTGCCCTGTCTTCATTGCTATGCAGGCTTTTTTTCTAGTGTTAGCGAGTGGGGGCTGCTCTTGGTTGTAGTGCTCGGGTTTCTCATTGCAGTGGCTTCTCTTGTTGTGGCTCACGGGCTCAGTAGTTGCAGCACACCGGCTTAGTTGCCCCACTACACGTGAGATCCTTCTGGACCACGGATCCAGCCTGTGTCCCCTGTGCTGGCAGGTGGACTCCTAACCCCTAGGCCATCAGGGAAGCCCTCCCAGGTAATCTTATGCACAGTGACTTGAGACTTGCTGCTCTTCAACCATTTATGTATTTTTTTCTGAGGACCCTTCTGCCTTATCTGGAAGCACCTAAGGGCCCTGGCCCTGCTTCCACCTCAGCTAAATGATGCGAGAGACCTTAGCATGGTGCAGCCTGTTGTACATGCCAGCAGGCTCTGCAGTTCCTCCAGACACACAGTCAACAAAGTTCAGTTATCCTATCCAGCAAAACCTAAAGCAGATCTTTTTCCCACACGTGATATGAAATGAGATCTGCAAAGCAGGGTCCTTAATACCACGGTAGGCGCTTTGCATCTGCCTCCATGCCCGGCAGGTCATTTGTTATAATACATGTGACATTCCACAGTACAGCCTGGGGCTCTCAGGGTCATTAGCTGCATGGAAGAGTGAACCAGAGAGGATGATACAAAACAGGCCCCTAAGATAAGAGCCATCCTCCCGAACTAAAGGCCATGCACAAGCCTGCATGATCAGCACCAAATTCCATAAATTATCCCGAGCTTGAATCTGCTTTGAGATCCTGCCACTCAGGAAATTGCAAAGTTTTATTACATAACCCCTCAGTCTATATTTTCCTCCACCTCTTTCATGCTTTGTCATTAAACTCCTGCTTGTATTTACTGTCCAAATCCCAAGTCATGATGTCATGTCACCAAAACTGCATTCTATTTTAGTGACTTACATATATTCATCCTATAGGTTTGCTTGAGTCTCATCTTCTAGCAAAAATTATGCAGTTTTTTAACACGTTTAACTAGTAAAGGAAAAAAGAAAATGAAGAGAAAAGGCCAGTCATTGGAATCATCAGCTGCCTTCTGAAATCAGAAGAGAAAAGTGAATTAATGGAATCTGGCCCCAGGATGCTTAAAAACAGCGTGGAGGAAAAAATAAAAACATTGCCCAGATAAAGAATCTTACACCAAAGATCAGGAGTTTGCCTTGTGAGGTCAGAATTCATCCAAGTACAAATAATAAATAGAGAATCATTGTTGGGTTTACATTTTCCAATTAGCGTTCAGAACATCAAAGCTCTGTGAGGATGTGGAATCCCCTCCAGGCCCAAGGAGCGGAGATTCACGTGGCAACAGCATCTCTCTGTGGGGGGACTCTCACTTTCAAGGTCTTTGTTTAGAATCCTCTTTGCCATAACCCAGTGAACCCCAACGCTGTTCTGTTCCATACACTCTTTGGCCTGAAAATGCCTCTTGTCACGACTGAGAATTTCTTATCTCCAAGAGGATTGAAACCAGACTGCCCTCAAAGGACCCAGGGGCTGTTTAAAAATAACAGAAGTTTACCTGGATCAAACCTACAGAACAGAGAATTCTCAAAGATGGAAGAAAAATGTCTAACAGTCAGCATTTGGCCTAAGCACTTGCTCTTGTCTTTAGCTATTCCCTCTGCCTTACTCCATTAAACCTCAGTTATAATGGTCATCATTTTCCTTTGAGAACCAAGGGCTGGTTTGTGAGGGACAGAGGCCGTAAATCACTTTTCAAAGGCCCCTTAGTATGCTTTAAAGATGCCTTGGTGTGAAAAGCAAAAGAGCTATAATCCAATGAATTTTGTGACTTGAAAATGTTCATTTTTGAACAGAACCAACAAGGCATTTATTTTCCTCAACTATATCAATAGGTATGTATTTCATCAAAAATGAATAAATGTCAATATGAAAGATAAACAGGAAAGACATGAACTTTATAATGGCATAGGAAATAAAATATAAAATGATAACACCAGTATCAGGCAATACATTAGGCACCTAGGTATACAGATCATAGCTTAAAACTCATGGATATATAATATCTTTGCATGCTAAGCAGGACATCTTTCTTTTAGTATGGTGAAAGGAATTTAATTCCAGTCCAAAGAACAGTAGTGCTTAGGAGTTTTGTTTGGCATCTAAATCAATTTGTAAAAGGCAAAGGACGTGCCGCCCACAGGCATATATCATTAATATATTCTTCACAGAGTATCAGTGCTCTGCGTGGTTTCCACATAAGAAGCTGAAGTTAAGTAAATAACATTACCCTAAATCCCTAACCAGAGCTATTCATATAAAGCCTTTATTGTAGCTATCTTCCTGACCATGACTATGTAGCATAGAGATATTGCATTGTTGACAATCAGATAATGTAAATTACATTTGCTCTGAAATAGCACTGGCTGTTGCTTTTGAAGCTGGCCAAGGTCAGACTTAAAAGATGGAGAACAAATGCCCATATGGCTTAAGAACTAGATTGCTGTCTGTTGAAAACCAAAATTCCTTGAAGCTATCTAGAAGATGAATGCTAATGGAAAAGCCCCACATATTCTTGCTTGTAAAGTAGTTAAATTTGCTTGCCCTCGGAAAGCATATGGCATTATTTCACCTAGTGGAACTGAAACCAGAGGGCAGGAAAAAAACTAATTGGGTATATGCCAGGAAAATGGATCCTGTACTAAGTAATTTCCATCTATCACCACTTGGTTATTATTTAGTTATTTTTAAATAATTATTATTTAGTTATTATTAACTAAATAACTTTAGTTATTATTAACTAAAATAATACCTTTAATTTGTACTGTGATGCATATTTCCAAAGAATTTCACATATACTTTCTCTTAAAATTTCAATTCATCTGGTTATAGATGTGCAGGTGACTTGATTAGAAGATAGGATCCAGATGTTATTATCTAATAAGATTAAGTGTCATGGGATAAGTGTAAGGATCAAACCATCAGCCATGTTCATGTGAGAAGAGGATTCAAGATCTGGCAGAAGCGCTGACAGTAACAAGCCAGGAGTATTGGGTGATGAAAATCTCAGTTAGAGTCAATCCTTACTGTGATGAGTGAAAATGTACCTCCCCCTCAGCTTCTGTTACTAGGGTCTGAAATGAGGAAAATGGCAGTGCACTCTACCACACCTAGAGCACTGAATTCCAACCTGGGTCCCCTACTTCCTGTAGGCGTACTGTGCTTACGATGTGCCCAGCTCTGTGATGAAACCTTTATGCATGCTATCTGATTTAAGCCTCAGGTAATCAATAAGGCAGCCATTGGCAGGTTAGAGAGTGCGGTGGGCACCTGCTGCCTGGTCTGCCCAGTATTCTTCCAGGAATTTGAGCCATGAGTGGAGTATAACAAGGACAGAAAATAATGGAACTGATAAGACCCAGCATCAGTATTCTGCAGAAATGCCCCTGTGGCTTTGCTCCCCAGCTCTCCTTATTTCTGACTTTTCCAGAGCTTTTTTTTTTTTTCGTCAGATCTCTGAGCCAGTGCATATACTTCCAATAAGTGTGCTTTTTTATTGTTTAATTCAGCCAGTTACTGTTGTTTATTATAAAGAACATCAAGTGACTTGCAGGAAGATAAACAAGTCATTCAAGAACCTTTGGGGCTGACTACAGGACCCACACAGTTAACTGATGACTGATGCTCTGGTCCAGCACCAACCGCCATGAGAGGACAACTGGTAAACTACATGGAGGAAAGAAAAGAGGGACCAAGAGGGAAGGGGAAATTATGTGTATGCCAGCCAT
Organism: Nanger dama; assembly: GCA_917880005.1. Taxonomy (NCBI): domain Eukaryota; kingdom Metazoa; phylum Chordata; class Mammalia; order Artiodactyla; family Bovidae; genus Nanger; species Nanger dama. Next base: position 32,714,895 of record CAKJTW010000016.1, on the reverse strand, counting down.
GGAATGAGTTTGGTTTTCCCAGAGAAAGATTGACCTGGAGATCGGTAAACATCTTTCACAGGATGAGAGGAGCATTGTTTGGAAGAAAGATGACAGATGAGCTGTAATCATTTATTCTTTCACTCTTTTCACAACACTATTTTATTGAAATGTGTGGTTACAGAAGCAAATAAACACAGTATCTGTGTTTTCATGGAGCTTGCAATCTATTTAGGCATAGTGGACAAGAAACACATTTTATAAATGAATATACCAAGTAAGAGATGATAAATGCTATGAAGAGTGGTGATGATGTTTGCAAATGAAGTGGTAACATTTGAGCAAAGACCAGGGTGAAGTGAAGGAGCCAACCTCAGGGTTACCTGAAGGAAGAGCATTCCAGGCAGAGAGAACAGCAATGCAAAGGCTTTGTTTTTTTCAGTCGATGTCCAGGAATGGATAGAAAGGAGGGAGTGGGAGGAGACCAGATCAGAGAGAAAGAGAACACCATGATGTTTCCTGTGTGGTAGCCGTAAGTTTGTTTTCAATATTTTTAAGTTCATTTCTGTTTTTTAAATAACTTCATTTATATGATTTTTTAAAATTAGATTACACATATAAGTGATAGCATATGATATTTGTATTTTTCTGTCTGACTTCACTTAGTGAGGTAATCTGAGGTCCATCCATGTTGCCGGAAATGGCATTATTTCATTCTTCTGTTACAGATGAGTAGTATTCCATTGGGTATATATACTACATCTTCTTTTTTCATTCCTCTGTCGATGGACATTTGTTCCATGGCTTGGCTATGATAGACAGCAGAATTATTTCTAAAACACATCCCCCTTGGGTGACATACAGGCAGCAGGTGAAGGCAGGAAAATATGAGAGAATGGAAAGCACTGAACAAATTATTACAGTAGTCCGGGCTAGAGAATAAAGGGACTCGTATACTAGGGTGGCTGGAGTAAAGACGAGAAGTGATGAAGCTTGGTGAAAATCTGAGGGTGAGTCTGATGGTGTTTGCAGATAGACTGGATAGCAAGTATAAGAGACAGAGTGAAGAGGAGCTCTTGGATCTGGTTTACATGAGTAACTAGCTAGTGAAGATTCTGTTTACTTTATGCCTTATGGAATAGAAATAGGAACTAATGGTAGATGGACTGGGATGCTATGTAAATACTTTCCAGCAGTCATATCTGGCAAAGGAAAGAATGAAGTGATTTAAAGATGATGACTTTTCCACGTAAGAGGATGGCACAGGTAAGGAAGACAACTGTTTGGCAAAGTCTTTCTAAAGAAGCTCAAATGCCAGTTAGGGACAGAATGCAGTGACCTACAAGGGTCCTTCCGATCATGAACTTTCATCAACTGTGAGGTTTTACAGAATTGGTAAGGGACTTATTACCCATTGCCATTCATACAGGTAGAAGGGAAGAAAAATACACAGTCAAATTGTATTTTACTGGCTTCAAAGTTGGGCAAATTAGAGCATTGGTTTCTACATCTCATGAGTCTCACTTGATTACTTCCGTGTAAGACAATCCCTTTCCAAAGTCAGAACATCCTGGGAAAACAACAGGGTGTGGTTTGTTTTTGTTTCTGTCCTTTTCTTGTCTCAGTGTAAAGCTGGAAAAGTCGACACGTCTGTGCAGTCTGGGAAGGTAGCAGACATGAAAGCAAGGGCTGGGATCCAGTTACACCTCATTCCTTGTGTTAGCCACTCTTGGAACCGACAGATTATGAAGGGGACCCAGACAAATGAAAGGGAAGAAAGAAGAGACAGGCTCGCTGACTTTTTTTTTTTTCCCCAGAGAAATAAATCCTGTAAATGCCACAGAAAGGTGCCTAGAGTTCTGCAAGGCACATTTAGAGTTGATTCCACCCATCCAAACTCTTTGTTTCCCTAGACTGGTTTTCCCAAGTACAGCCTTCCCTCTCTAGGCAAGCTACAGGTCCCACTCCTAGTCAAGGGGCTGGGACAACGCTCATAGTTGAAAATGCTCACCAACCCTTGCCTGTTCATGTCTAATGAAAAAGAAATCAAGCAGGGACACACCATGATTTATTTAATTTTTATCCCATCTGTCCTGCCTTTCTTGGCTTGTTTCTAAGAAAGAACATGCCCCTGTTCTTGCCAGGACTAACCCTATATCTCCCTGTGCTTGATTCCCAAGGGAACCTGCCTCCCCAGACACCTGCTCTTTCTGTCTTCTTCCCATTCCATTCATGCTGTTGTCAAACACCTTTGAGTGCCTGTTTCCATCTGACTGTGTGCTAGGAGGGTAATAGGATAGTCATGTCTCCACCTCCACCCAGACAGTGGAAAAGAGATTTCTGCCTCACTGTGAGATCTTTTAAGTCTGAAGCTCCTTCTAGCTCTCGGTCATGCTAACGAGACCCTGGAGTCAGTGGTCCTTTATATAGCAGGGCACCACCAAGACATTTTGGAATAGCAAGGGAAAGGCTGGGTATGAGTTAGAAGTAGGTGGGGGAGAGCTCACCTGCTCATCATGAAAAACTCACTATGAATTTGTGAGCAGCTGGGAGTTTGGTGATGGCAAGGGATGGAGGGTGTAGCATGGTGTGGGGGGCAGGTGAGATTATGACTAGCAAGTAAAGTCCCAAAGGTGAGGTGTGGTCAATCAGACTGTCAGAACAGGAATGTCAAGCACTGAATCCGGGTATCACGCAGGCTATGGTCTGTGATTCTCCAAATTCAGTCGAAGTCCACCGTTGCTCATGACATTTCTGTTTAAAGTGCTTTGGGGGAAGGAAAGAAAAGGAGTCCAACCAGTGAAAGAGATGGCAAGAGCAGATGGCAGAGCCAAAAGACAAGACCAGAGAGCCTGTAACTGCTCCAGCAACTGCCGTGAGCATCCGTGCAATCCCCTTCCCATAAACTTGCTTTAAAAGGGAGGTTTGAAAATGGTGGGATGATTGCATTACATTGGGATGCAAAAGAAGTTAGATATTTGTCCTGCCCTCCCTAAACAAACTGGTATCCTCCTTCTCTTGGGTACCCACCCTACTTTATTTTTCTACCTCTGTTAATAGCACCAACCCCTTATACAGCACTTACACCTGTACATGTTTTCCTGTGCCACCGATCCTGAGTTCTCTGAAAGTGGGACTATTTTTTCAGTGAACATTTATTAAACCTTTACTATACACCCAGTGGGAATCCCTGGTGGCTCAGTGGTAAAGAATCTCCTTGCAATGCAGGCAATGTGGGCTTGATCTATGCGTCAGGAAGATCCCTGGAGGAAGAAATGGCAACCCATTCCAGTATTCTTGCCTAGGAAATCCCATGAACAGAGGAGCCTAGCAGGCTACAGTCCATGGGGTCACAAAGAGTCAGGCATGACCTATCAACTGAACAAGAACAACAAACCAATACACCAGGCACAGGGGGTCATGTGCAGGTGCATGAGACATGGGCTGTGGATTTGTTCTCAGTGAGCTCTTGATTTGGAAAAGCAAAAAGGAAAGGTGTTTTCTCTTCATGTCTTTATGTGCCTGGAAGAAGATGGGTTCATGACAAATATTTGTTAAGCAAGTATCTATTTGAAAAGGGACATAAATTGGGCTATAAATATATCCAGTAGGGAAAGAAAGAAGTCTAAACTATCGGCTGACACTGGAATATGCTCTGTTCTACCATTTGGAATTATAAGGACAGTAGAAACTTCTTTGTGTGAGGATGTTGAAACATATATTTTGCATTTTCTTGATGTTGCTTCATTATTACATAAGACAACAGCTTATCCTAATTTCTTCTCTAAATATCACTCCCTAAAACCTAAAAGGATGACTTTCCATGTGCAATTTTAAAAATCCAAAACAATAATGGAAATTAAAAGTTAAAAACCTTGCATGGACTAGATGTCCCAGTGCTATCAAATCACTGAAAATTCAGTAAAGAAAAGGGGACAGAATTCTTTCCCAATAATGTTAGCTGGCTTCATCCAAAGAAGTTAGACTTAGATTTTTAATAAAAAAATTTCCCCTTCCTTGCTGGTTGATGCCTAGGCTTCCAAAATTTTTAGATTTTGTAAACCAGATGAATGTCTTACGGTCAGAAAGGAATGTAGAAGGCAAGCAAAGCATGGAAAATAGCAAAAAGGATGAACGTGACAATGATGATGCAAATAGTAATAAGACAGCATACAAATGTCGGTCGTTGTCTATGCTCTCCAGTAGAGAGACTGGCTCAGTTGATGGGAGAGTCACCGGGTGAACTTGTGTAAATACAGACAGTCACCCTGGAGACACCCACCCCCAACCCTGACGCTCTGGTCAGAGATTGGGTTACGAACAATGGAAACATCTCTGGTTGCTTTATTCGGAGATGAAATTTATTGGAAGGATATCACATCAAAGAAGGCAGAGACCCAGCTCAGGCAGGAAGCAGGGAAGGCACTGTAGAGCCAAGTCTAGCCCCAGGAATGGCCCTTTAGTCTGCTCCACCAGGGCCATTGGCACTACCAGGGCGCCATTGCCACTGACAGCTCCTCCCATGGCCCAGGGCTCTCAGTGCCACAGCACATGCTTTATCTCTGGTCCCATGCATTTGTGCCACTCCCTGAGATTCAGAGACTGGGGCCTCCACTCCCGATGGACTGTGGGGCCAGGAACTAAGGCAGAACAGTGCGCAACCCAGCCTCGGAGCTCTTGTAGTGAGAAGTGGGCATTGTTTGGCTCTGATCTTGAAAGAGAGTGAAAGTGTTAGTTGCTAAGCTGTGTCCAACTCTTTATGACCCATGGACTATAACCCACCAGGCTCCTCTGTCCATGGGATTCTTCAGGCAAGAATACTGGAGTGGGTTGCCATTCCCTTCTCCAGGGGATCTTCCCAACCCAGGGATCAAACCTGGGTCTCCTGCATGGCAGGCAGATTCTTTAGCATCAGAGCCACCAGGGAAGCTCTGATTTTGGGATCCCCTCAAATAGAATATTCAAATGTCAGGCCACCAGAATGTCAGAGGTCCTCTCCGTCTGGCTAGCCAGCTGGGTGAGGGCCAGGACTGTGTTTGTGAGAGGGCAGCAGGTGAGCTAGAGAAGCCTCCCCAGGATGGAGACTGAAGGTATACCGACCGGAGCTGAGAGGTGGGAGCAGAGGGAGTGTGAGGCAGGCCGGATAACCAAGAAACACATGATCGGGGGCCAGAGGGGCGCAGCCGTGGGTGGGGTGTACTGTACCCCAAACCTGGAGGTGGGTAGCCCTTGCTCATGTGTCAGTCTTCTGTTCACAGATATTTGGGGATAGATCCTGATGGTTAAAAGGGCAAAGACAAGTTACCTGCTCCCCTTCGCCTTCTAAAGATTTCTGCTGTCCATCCGGCACCCAGTCCAAGTTTCCCATATGGGGGTGCATTTACCTCTTAGTGTATGAGAGATGAGGTTTAGGTCATCACTGAGTTAACTTTGTTGTTTTTTTCCCATCATTATGCTTTATTTTTATGATGTTCAGAATTGCGAAGTAAAAAGTAAAATTTACTTACTTTGTGCTGGGCACTAAGTCCTTTTCACACACTCACTATCATTTAATCCTCATAGAAATCCAAGAAGGGATTATTATTATTATTATTACTACTACCTGTATTTTACAGATGATAAAACTGAGGCTCAGAGAGGTTAAGTCACATACTAGTCACATGGCTGGTGAATGAAATCTGGGTTTCCCCTGGGGTATTCTGGCAGCAGAGTCCTTTCTGTCTGTGCGTGTGGCCAGTGTCTTTACTGTGAGATGAGCACCTGCTGGGCATTTTGAACAAGAATATGACTTCATCTGTCTTCTCTTTAATACACACGAGTGTTTCTCTTCACCACAATCCTGTAAAGTTAACAGGTGCTGACATCACTTAACACTTACCCTGTGCCAGGCAGTCTTCCTGGTGATGCACGCAGTGAACTCATACCGAGGAGACAGAGGCGCTCTTATCCCCATGAGAAACAGAAACTGAGGCACTGAGAGATCATGTCACCTGGTTAGTAAGCAATGGAATGTCTGCCCATACGTTATTTTGCCTCCTTAAGCTGCCAGCCTGGGAGGGAGGCCCCAGTATTATCCCATTTTGCAGGTGAGGAAAGTGAGGCTCAGACAAGGGAATCGTTCTGGTTCAAGAGCCAGCATACTTCCTGTAAAGGACTAGATAGTAAGTATCTTTGCCTTTGTGGCCTCGTGTCTTAGACTGCACTGCCAGGGCAGACATAGAAAATCATAAACCAATGGGCATGCCCGTGTTCCAATAAAACCTTATATAGAGAGACTGGAGTGTGAATTTCATATAATTTTCATATGACACAGATACTACTTCTTCTTTTGACTTACTTTCAACCATTTAAACATGTAAAATATATTCTTAACTCAGGGGTTAGGCAAAAGCAGGCCACTAGCCGGATTTATCCACTGGTCACTGTTTGCCAACCCTTGGCCTAGGTCACGTCACCGAGTCATGTCTGATTTCAAACCAGATCTCTTTGCACTGAGCCATGACGCTTCCACAGAGAGAAAGGAAAAAGAGAAGGGTCTCCCACACCAGAGACAGGCCGCAAGCTAATAGGATGACAGCTCCCTCCTGGCCCGTGTCATCCCTGTGGGTCAGCTCCTGACATTCAGTAAAGTGGAACCATTCTGGTGGATGGAAAGAAAGCATTGATTGTGGAAAGCAACACTTAAAATCCAAATGTAACACTTTTAGAACATATTTTAGAAAGCATCCTCTCTGCCACAAAAACACACCGTACCTTCTTTTTTTCAGGATCTTGATGAAATGAATAGTTTTGAGCCAATGGCTTGCATTTTCCCCTTTCTCCAAAGAAAATCAAGCTGTCAAATCATGAATTTCCCTGAGAATGTTCTTTGGCCATTCAGCCATGTCTTCTAAGGGGTTTGACTTATTAAAAATAGAAACCACTCATGGCTGTAAAACCAGTGAACCTCTTTCCTTTATTTAACCTTTTGCCCTTGAAAATGTACTTTTTTATGGTCCGCACGTGATCCAACCAAGCTTGCTCTCAGCGAGCCTTTCACATGAGTTATACAGAGAAGCACTTCAAAGAGAAGAGAAACGCTACATAAATACAAGGTAATAGTGACTCAAATTTAATCTTAACTCATAACTTGAACCCTGTTGCCAAGTATAATAGTTTCTGATGGAGAGAGGAATTTCCTGATGGACGCTCTGTCCTTGCTTCCTCTCCCTTTATCCCTGTCTGTGCACACTGGTTCTTTGGAATACTATTAATATCACACCCAACAGCCAGGAAATTACTTCTCTGTTGAGAGCTGGCCCCCTCTGGCTATTAGAGCTGGATTTGCTCAGGTAGAAGGACTGGAGAATTCAGGCACTCCCACCCTGGGGGCAGTTATTGATAGTAACTGATGGATGTGGGGCTATATACACTCCTGCTCCTTCATTCCTGATGACGACAGCTGAGGTGTTAGCCAGTCTGTGTCCCCAGCCTCCCAGTGGGGCTGAGCCACTTTCACTAAGACAATGCGTCCTTGATCTCCTTCCTCCCCTGGTTTACACTTCTCTTCCACTCATTTCCCCAGTCACTTCCTAATAGGTGGCGGCGGCGGCTGCTGCTGCTGCTGCTGCTAAGTCGCTTCAGTCGTGTCCGACTCTGTGTGACCCCATAGACGGCACCCACCAGGCTCTCCCGTCCCTGGGATTCTCTAGGCAAGAACACTGGAGTGGGTTGCCATTTCCTTCTCCAATGCATGAACGTGAAAAGTCAAAGTGAAGTCGCTCAGTCGTGTCCAACTCTTCGTGACCCCATGGACTGCAGCCCACCAGGCTCCTCCGTCCATGGGATTTTCCAGGCAAGAGTACTAGAGTGGGGTGCCATTGCCTTCTTCATCCTAATAAACTGCTTTCACAGAAATCTTTATTTAAAGCTCTGCAACTGAAAGAAAGAAAGTGAAAGTTAAGTCACTCAGTCGTGTCCGACTCTTGGCGACCCCGTGGACTGTAGCCCTCCAGGCTCCTCTGTCCACGGGATTCTCCAAGCAAGAATACTGGAGTGGGTTGCCATTTCCTTCTCCAGGGGATCTTCCCAACCCAGGGTCTTCTGCATTGCAGGCAAACACTTTAACCTCTGAGCCACCAGGGAAGCTCTGCAACTGGGGACCCATCTAATCCGTGGGGTTACAATAAGCATCTTAATATTCTGCCTTCTGCTGTACAGCATATTGCAATAGAAGCCCATTGCTTTGTTTGCATAGTTCTAAAGAGTTTTCCAAATGCGTCTAGAGCAGCGTCTGTATAATTCTTCAGACTGATCTGTTTATCTCCATCATACAGGGGAGGAACTTGAGGCTCAGAAAGAGTAAACAGCTTACCCAAGGTCACACAGATGGGCATGAACAGGGCTTGAGCCTCCTGCACCTATGGATTGATGACCATAGTTTGGAATTAAGTCATCGTAGAATATTTTCTCAGATAAAAGTATAGTCTCTCTTTTAGGACAAAGGAAAAAATCCTTAAAAAGAAAAATATGTTAGAATCATTTATTCAGACCACAAATATTTATTGAGCACCTACTTCATTCCATGGATTATCTCCTGCAATGCAGGAGATGCAAGAGATGAGGGTTTGATCCCTGGGTCAGGAAGATCCCCTGGAGGAGGGCACGGCAACCCACTGCAGTATTCTTGCCTGGAGAATCCCATGGACATAGGAACCTGGCAGGCTACAGTCCATAGGGCCGCCAGGAGTCAGACATGAGCACACACACACTTCACTTCATGTGCTGGGAACAAGCTATAGATATGACAGTGAGATCCCCATTGGGACTTAACTTGTAACAGGAGGAGGAACAAGAGAGAAAAAAACTAATTATAATGGCCATAACTTCTTTGAATAGAATAAACAAGGAACTGAGTAAGGGAGACTCAGAAAGGGTCCTCTTTAGAGCAGAGACAGTCTGCCAGGATGGAGGAGGGGGACCTTTGATGTGAGAACTAAGAATGAGGAGGAGAGGCTGAGAGAGAGGGGAGCCAAGAGGTGAGAAAACATGCTCCAGGAATGAGAATCTGAAGCCCACCCTTCACTGGAAAATGTAGAATTCAGAAATTTGGTTTTCTTGTTGGCTGTAGGATCAAACTTCTTTGCAAGCAGAGATGATGATGATATTTGAGGTAGAATTTCAGGGCTGTCAACAGGAAGTTAGGCAGAGATATCAACCACCCCGATGGCCTGGACTCTTGACTGAAATATCCAGCATTTGTATTCTTGAAGGATCCTCTGGAGAAGCTCAGTCCGTTTACTTTGGCTCCGAGTCCACTGTTAACTGGGGAGGAAATGCATTTATTAGCAGGGGCCAGCCTGTTGGACTAACTCCGGACAAACCACCCTCAACGTTGGGAGTCTCTGGGTGGCCCACAGCCAAGTATCAGGGAGATGGCTGGGAGGGAGCAGGGTGGAGAGTGGCGACGTGGGCTCGAGTCCCTGTTGTGCCATCTAATTCCCTGTGTCCTGGAGAAAGGAAATCATCTCTCTGAACCTCTGATTCCTCTTCGATCAGTGGTGAGAAAACCAAATACACTAGCAGGCTGCTTGTGAAGATCAGAAAGAAAGTGTGTAAGGACGACCTGGCTCAGTATTTGGAACTCTCAAAATGAGAGTCTAGGTTGTAATAGAAGAAGTAACAGTAGCAAGAACTGTACAGTGGTAGCAGCAGGCATAGTAACGCTCACACTAGTGAGCATTGATACTGTCATTACGGTTATTATGGCCTCTGCCTATACCTCAATCATTGCGGTAATAAACTAGGACCTAAAGTCTGAGCTGCAGTGTCGTGCGTGTGTGTGTGTGTGTGTATTCATCACTCAGTTGTGTCCAACTCTTCACAACCCCTGGACTATAGCCCGCCAGGCTTCTCTGTCCATGGAATTCTCCAGGCAAGAATACAGCAGTGGGTTGCCATTCCCTTCTCCAGAGGATCTTCCTGACCCAGGGATCAAACCTGGGTCTACTGCCTTGCAGGCAGATTCTTTACCATCTGAGCCACCAGGGAAGCCTGTAATCTCATAGCCAGCTATAATAAAATATCAATGACCACCTATTGCTTTTGAAAAAGTGAATTGAGCTTTGGGATGAATCCAGAACAGAGCAGCACACTCAATAGAAATATCATGCAAGCCACGCAAGTGAGTTAAAATTTTCTAGTAGTCATATTTTTTAAGAGTAAAAATGGGTGAAATTAAATTTTTTTCTTTAACCTAATACATTCCAAATGTTATCATTTTGACATATAATCAATATAAAGGAAATTATTGCTGAGATTTTTTTATACTAAGTGTGTAGTTTATATTTATAGTACATCTAATTTCAGACTAGACACATTTCAAGTGTTTAACAGTTATATGTGGCCAATGGCTATGATTTTAGACAGCACAGTTCTAGATAATGACAGTATATTCTGTGTGACTAAAATGAAAGTATCAGGGTAATTCATGGGGCAGGGTTTACATGTTCCCAACTCTGCAGAGGACAAAAATTGAGATTATTAGAAACACAGCTAAATGATGAAAAGCAGATACTATCAGTTATGTAAGTTGCAAACCTAGGAAGCAGTTCTGTCCTTTCTCTAATAGTGGGAAAGTTTCTTTCTTTTACCCACCAAGATTTACAGCCAAACACACCAACAAATAAGACCTCTGAGTCTTTGGTTTAACTTGGTTGAAGCGGACCCTGAAATTCACCTCTTTACTTCATTCATGTCTCTCTTCCAGTGTCATCTCCTCAGAGAAGTGGCCACCCCACACTGGCACAGTTCTGGATGGAAGTGTGCTTGGAACACAAATGTCTTCTTGTCATTTCTGATTTCAGTGGTATGAAGTTTTCTTGCTAATTGTTACCAGCTCAAGATGCCATCAATATAGAAGCCCTTCTTTTTCTTTTCTGGCAATCTCTCAGGAGCTATGCCTCTCCAAGGTACCTATCATTGGCTAAATCCTGCTGTAGATCCAATCTTTTCCTCCCCACCCCCTTTTCCTCACCCAACTCCAAATGCTTAGAAGTTTGCAGGAAAGACTTAATCCGAAGAGGCATCCCTAATACCGTGGATATTATTGATGGTTCTGGGCCATACAAAGTAGCACAAGGACTCCCCTCAGTTATCCTAATGATATACTCCTAATGCTGTTCCTAATGATATACTCCTAATGATAGGGTCTCTTTCCTCATCTGTAAGGTGAGAGTGTTGGACTAAACCAACAGTTCTCAATGTTGTTAATAACGGTGACCCAACCCACATTTAAAAAAATAATTTTGAGGACTAGAACACAGTTACATCAGTTTCTAAAGTTATACCTCACATCACTCAAAATTCCAGGAAACCGTCATCTTAATATTTGGTGATAATTACAGTCAATATTACTTTATAAGACTAAAAGGAAGATAGGAAAGAAGAAATACAGGGAAAATAGGGAAAATAAAAAATGGAGGGAAGGAGTTCTGGGAAGTAAAACAAAAGAAGATCCATTGTGAATTAAAAAGTCAGTCCTGAAGAAGGCAAAGTAAAGGGATGGAAAGATCCTGGATCCAGCTTGATTCTGTTGAACTGTCGAATTAGCCAAACCTAGAATCACACCTACTTCTCAACTTTTACTACAGTCATTCTCAGCTACAGCTTTACACTGGAATTTCCTGGAATATTAAAACATGCAGTAAGCTGCCTGAATCCTAGATTTTTTAATTGATATGGGTCGTCGCCTCTATGACAAGATGGCTTAAAGCTTCTAAGGAGGTTCTAATGTGTTGTCAAGTTGAGAACATTGCTATAAAGAAATCTTAGATCATTTAATCCAATGTTTTTCAAAGTGTAATGTACATATGAATCACTAGGGGATCCTGAGGTTCTGATTCAGTAGATCTGGGATAAGCCTGAGACTTTGCCTGTCTAGCAGGCTCCCAGGTGAGACAATGCTGCTGCGAAGGGCTCGCATCTGAGGCAGCGAGACTGTAAGCCAGTTTGAGTCAGAGTTTCGTATGAGTAAGAGCATCGTAGCTGAAATACTTTCCCATGTTGTAGATTGCATGGTTGTTTCCCTCAATGAGGTTATCTGCTTCATTTTTATTTTAAAAGAGCAGGAACATTCCTTGTGAAAACATTCAAATTAATCTTTTTAAAATAAAGTGGCATGAACTTCTTCTGGGATATATCTTTTATTCCTTTTATATATCACTTTTCCCAAGAATGTGGTATCGCCCTCTCTCTTCAAATTAAAGTGTACGTTTGAGAAACTCTTCCATTTTATCTTTGAATGTTTTCTTCTACTGCATCTGTTGCCACTCTTCCTCAGCAACCCAGTGATACATAAGTTGTATCTCATTCATCTACCATCCACACCTGTTATCTCTTCTACATGCACGTGTCCTAAGTCATTTCAGTTGTATCTGACTCTTTGTGACCCTATGGGCTGTAGCCCACCAGGCTTCTCTGTCCATGAGATTGTCCAGGCAGGAATACTGGAGTGGGTTGCTGTGTCCTCCTCCAGGGGATCTTCCAGATGCAGGAATTGAACCCGTGTCTCTTATATGTCCTGCACTGGCAGGTGGGTTCTTTACCACTAGTGCCACAGTCATTTTTATATCTTTCCTTTTCTTTTGTAGGATTTCTTTAAATCAGTTTAAAGTTATGTGTTTTTGTTGTTAATTGTTCTATTAGAAAATTCACTATTACTTTTTTTCTCTTTCTTTCCCAATCTTTGCCAACTCACCCTTAGGATCTTCTATTGTTTTATAGCCTCTTCTTTGAGTCTTTGCATCTCTTTTTGAACTGTTTTCTTAGTGAGATTATATTGTATATAATTTCTTTGAGGTGGTTTCCATCATATTTTGTGTATTTCTTCTTTTATCTTCAGACTTCAGTTCAATCAGTTCAGGCACTCAGCCGTGTTCGACTCTGCAACCCCATGCTCTGTAGTGTGCCAGGCTTCCCTGTCCTTCAGTATCTCCTGGGGTTTGCTCAGGCTCATGTCCATTGAGTCAGTGATGCCATCCATCCATCTCATAATATATCATTTTTATTTCCAGTTCTTTTGCATTAGCTTCATCTTGATCCTTTTCTTATCTGTATATTTGAATAAATCAAACAAGGTATTGAATGCAGATTGTGATATAATTACATTTCTGTTGAAAGAGCCCATAGTTTTCACTCAGGTTTATGATCTATTATATTCTCTCATCAAATCTATATATATGTGTTTATTTCCTGAGGATACATGTCCCTCATTTTTAAATATCCTAAATTGGAGTTTCTCAGCATAAAGACCCTAAGGAACAATTTTCAACATTAAAAGAGGAACTGGGGAATGCTAATTGATAGCCCTAAACAGGGCCTAGTTGTCAGGAGGTAGAAGTGGGGAAAACCTCATGTAAAGAAGCCCTGGATTAAGAAACTACCTTAAAAAAAAAAAAAAGACAACACAAATTCATTAGCATTGTAAATGAACTTGTGCTTTGGTACACACAACAGCATCTGCAAACATTTGACAAAGAGCTTGAGTACGGGCATCATGTGGTATTTATTCTGTCTGTGGAAAATGTCTTGCCTGCACATGGAATCACAGAACTTCTTTTCATTCAGTTGCATTTATCAGGTGCTTACCACATGCCCACATGCAGTTTGGTCTAGTGGCAAGACAGATTTGTTGTTGTTCAGTTGCTAAGTTGTTTTATTCTTTGTGACCCCATGGAATGCAATACGCCAGGCCTCTCTGTCTTTCACTGTCTCCTGGAGTTTGCTCAAATTCATGTCCACTGAGTCAGTGATGCTATCTATCTCATCCTCTGCCACTCTTTTCTCCTTTTGCCTCAGTCTTTCCCAGCATCAGAGTGTTTTTCCAATGAGTGGGCCCTTCCCATCAGGTGGCCAAAGTATTGGAGCTTCACCTTCAGTATCAGTCCTTCCAATGAATATTCAGCGTTGATTTCCTTTTGGATTGACTGGTTTGATCTCCTTGCTATCCAAGAGACTCTCAAGAGTCTTCCCCAGGATTGCAATTCAAAAGCATCAGTTCTTCGGCACTCAACCTTCCTTATGGTCCAACTCTGACATCCATACATGACTACTAGAAAAACCATAGCTTTGACTACATGAACTTTTGTCAGCAAAGTGATGTCTCTGCTTTTTAATATCCTGTCTAGGTTTGTCATAGCTTTCCTTCCAAGGAGCAAGTATCTTTTAATTTCATGGTTGCAGTCACTGTCTGCAGTTATTTTGGAGCCCAAAAAATAAAATCTGTCACTGTTTCCACTTCTTTTCCATTTGCCATGAAGTGATGGGACCAGATGTAATAATCTCAGTTTTTTGAATGTTGAGTTTTATGTCAGCTTTTTCACTTTCCTCTTTCACCCTCACCAAAAGGCTCTTTAGTTGCTCTTCACTTTCTGTTATTAGAGAGGTATCATCTGCATATCTGAGGTTGTTGATATTTCTACCAATGGTCTTGATTCCAGCTTGTGATTAATCCAGCCCACCATTTCACATAATGTATTCTGCACATAAGTAAAATAAGTAGGGTGACAATATATATCTTTATTGTACTCCTTTCCCAATTTGGAAACAATCAGTTGTTCCATGTCCAGTTCTGACTGTTGCTTCTTCACCTGCACACAGGTTTCTCAGGAGACAGGTAAGGTGAGACAGATGGTAGATATGTAAACCAAACAATAAATAGGGCTTCCCTGGTGGCTCAGAGGTGAAGAATTCACTTGCAGTATAGGAGATGTGAGTTTGATCCCTTGGTTGGGGAAGATCCCTTGGAGAAGGAAATGGCAGCCTACTCCAATATTCTTGCCTGGGAAATCCTATGGACAGAGAAGCTGGTGGGTTTCAGGATAGGGGGTCACAAAAGAGTCAAACACAACTTAGAGACTAAACAACAACAGCAAACTAATAAATAAATGGTTTCAAAATATGCAAGTCTGTGAAGGAAATGAATAAAGTTTGAAATGGAGACTGACGGGCCCACAAAGCTGGCCTCCTGAAGGACACCAAGGTCAAAGTCATTGGAGGAGTTCTAGGAGATGGGCAAGCATGCTCAGTAGAGGTAACATCACCAGGAACTGCTCGTAAAGTGGTCTACAGATGTCCCAGACAGCAAGCAAAGCCTTATGGGGCTGGAGAGGTGAGTTGGTACAAAATGATATGAGAAATGCAAATGTTGTCAGTGTATGGATCCCCTTTAGGCCACGGTAAACAGTTAAATCTGCATCCAATATGAAGCAAAAAGTACCTTAAGCAGGGGCATGCCATGATCCTGTTAAATCTGGTTTTATTGAGTGTATGTAGAGAATGGATTCAAAGTGAGTTGTAGAATCAGAAAATCGAGTTTGGCTGTAATCTTGGATAGAACTGGTCATTCTTCAACTAGAGTGGGGACAATAAAGATAGAAGTCTGCAGATTTGAGATCTATTTAGGAGATTAAACAGACAGGACATGCTGACAGCTTGGATGTGGGCGCAAAGGAGAGGGAGGAATCCAAACTGTGTCTCCAGTTTCTAGCTTGGACAACTAAATAGATGGCAGTGGCCCTCACTGACACAAGAGTGACCCAGGAAAGAACGTACTGGGGAGGAGAAATGAAGAGTTCCGTTTTTAGAAGGGTAACATTTGGGATGTTTCTGAGTGCCCTGGCAAACACATTAGGAAACAGTTTAGGTAAACTGGGGCACTGAGAAGAAATCTGGGCAACACATATAAGTGTGGGAGTCAGTACAATACAAAGGATATTTAAAGTTATATGAGTAAATGAGCTGAAACTCCAATACTTTGGCCACCTGATGTGAAGAGCTACCCCTTTGAAAAGACTGTGATGCTGGGAAAGATTGAGGGCAGGAGGAGAAGGGGATGACAGAGGATGAGATGGTTGGATGGCATCACCGACTCCATGGACATGGGTTTGGGTGGACTCTGGGAATTGGTGATGGACAGGGAGGCCTGGCGTGCTGTGGTTCATGGGGTTGCAAAGAGTCAGACCAGAGAAGGCAATGGCACCCCACTCCAGTACTCTTGCCTGGAAAATCCCATGGACAGAGGAGCCTGGTGGGCTGCAGTCCATGGGATTGCTACTAGTCGGACACGACTGAGCGACTTCACTTTCACTTTTCACTTTCATGCATTGGAGAAGGAAATGGCAACCCACTCCAGTGTTCTTGCCTGTAGAATCCCAGGGATGGGGGAGCCTGGTGGGCCGCCATCTTTTGGGTCACACAGAGTCGGACATGACTGAAGCAACTTAGCAGCAAAGAGTCAGACACAACTGAGTGACTGAACTGAACTAAACTGAGTAAATGAGACAATATAGAAAGACTGAAAAGAGGAGCCTTAGCAGTTTTAACTCTCCATGGCCCATGTGTTGAAAATCATTGAATATAGTTACATTGGCCTTATTGTAATTGACTCTTTTGGTGACCCATGACAGAAACCTCCATCAAATTGTATTAAGCAGGACAGGTAATTTGTTGAAACACTGCTAAGACCAAGAGTCATCATTCCTTCAGGTACAGATGGATCCAGGAGATCTTATATGTTACCAGGACTCAGTCACTTGGCTTTCCTTTCCTCTCTGTTGTCTCCATTCCAGGCCAGACCTCTGTATGTGGTGAGCCAGAGTTGGACTTAGAGTCTTCTACTGGAAAACTCAAAGTTAAATACAGCTTTCCATTCTGCTAGTTCTAGAAAAATGTGTGAATTTCTTCTGATTGTACTATCTTGATGTCTTAGTGCATTTGGACTGCTACAACAAAATAGTACAAACTGGGTGACTTACAACTAAAAACGTGTTTATTGCAGTTCTAGAGGCAGGAAAGTCCAAGATGATGGCACTGGCAGACGGGGTATCTAATGAGGGCCTGTTTCATAGATGGCCATCTTCTTTCTGTAACCTCATATGGCAGAAATGGCAAGGGAGCTCTCAGGGGCCTCTTTGATGAGGCCACTAATGCCATTCATGGGGCCTCTGACCTTATGACTTGGTCGCCTCTTAAAGAGCCTGTCTTCTAGTACTATCACACTGGACATTAGTAGTTAACATGCATCTGATGGGCACACAAGCATTCGGTCTACGGCACTTGGGTCACGTATCTAACGTGGTGGTGGTCACTGTGTGCAGCATATGCGCTTTGGCCAGGCTGGCTCTCTCGCCCCTTTCTAGATCCAAGAGATGCAGATAGCAACTCGATCCAAAAGCAGTGGGTGTGTGTATAATGCCTCAGAGGGAGAAGCAGAGTGCCCCTCCGAAAAGAAGAGAATGTCGATGCTGGGCAAGGAAGAGCAGCAGCCATGCTTACAGGTCACTTCTGTCTCTAAGATACACTGACTACATAGAAGTATCTGAAGTTTCCATTTGTCCCATCAGGCAATCGACATGAAAGTTGCCTTACTTTTAGTGGATGGCCATTATGTGCCAAACCCCGAAGACGGCAGTGAGCGGGGTGGGGATGGGCTGCTGTAGGATGCTTCGCAAGCTAAGAGGTCAAAATAAAGAGGTTAGATCCCTCGCCTCAAGAGTAAGAGTACAAATGGACAGATAGAAGGTAAGTCGGAGAAATAACAGTGGTGGCTTATGAAAGTGCACACACTGGATTCTAACTGGAATCCACTAGAATTCATTCCACTGAATTCTAACTGGAATGGGTGATGTGTTGGATAAAGCCACCTTTACAGTCTTCCCTTACTCGAAGAAGGACAATGTCTGAGAATTCTATCAGGGTCACGGGCCTAGGTCCTAATAAGAAAACTTTAGATGCAAATATCCTATGGCAGCAGTTCCCAACCTTTTTGGCACAAGGGACCATTTCTGTGGAAGACAATTTTCCATGGACCAGGGTGGGGGGTGGGGGTGGGGGATGGTTTCTAGATGATTCAAGCATATTACGTTTATTGTATACTTTATTTCTATTATTATTCCATCAACTCCACCTCGGATCATCAGGCATTAGATCCTGGAGGTTGGGGATACCTGCCAAGGGATACGTTTATAAGTCAAAGTTGGCGGGAAAGGGTATGGAGTGAGGTGAAATACGTGCAGCTTTTAGAAAAGGAGACTGACCCAGAATTTCTGTGTGGGTGTGACAGCTTGGAAACCGCAACTGCGGTAATGAGTCCTAGCTGTGCTCTTTGTGCTCTGTTCAAAAACATTAAATCAAACCCAGGTCCAGACTGCAGACTGCAGCTCACAAGTAGCACACACAGAGTAATTAGGCTCATGTACTAGCTATTGTCTCTGTTCTGAGCCTGTCACATAAAAACAGAAAACCAGAACCACCGGGAGTTGTAACTGGGTGCCACGTCTGCGTTTTAATTCCATGCACTTTCCCTTTTTCCATGAAAGTATGAAGCAAAGAGTAGACAGAAAAGCAGAGAGTTGGTTTCCACTTGTCTGGGAACATTTATCAGGCATCAGCCTTAGCAAAGGTAGTTCTGAATCTTTATTCATATCAAATATGAATTCCCAACCTTGAAATGAGATGGGTTGGAAATGGTAAAGTAGGTAAGTTTACTTTTAAGGTTAAAAGAGGCTTGATGCTCCTTTCTTTCTTTCTTTTTGATGCTCCTTTCTTTTTTTTTATTTTTTAAATTTTTTTTTAATGCTTTATTCTATGTTACAATACTGTATTTGTTTTGCCATACATTGACACGAATCAGCCACAGGTGTACATAATGATGCTCCTTTCTTAAGTAATACCTCTCTGTCTGGTTCTGTGCATGGAGATGGAGAGGAACACGTTGGGGAGGGGTAGCTGGAAGTGAGGAGAGAAGGCTATGGATCTGACAGCTCTTAGTTACTGTGCAGAAGTCACTTAATTAGTCAGAGTTTCAAAGCACCTGGAAAATTCATAAAAGACAAGCTGGCTCAGAAAGCCAGACACTCAACTGAATAAAGTGTGACTGAAGAAAATGAGGAAAAACAATTCCAAGCCAAAGGAAAAAGTAGCTATTACTATTTTTTAAAAGTAAATGCTTCATTCTCTTCTCCTGGTATTAATCTGAAATAACTTAATAGAACACCTTTCAGTGTTGGAAATATTATTTGCATTGTCTGCTGTCTTTCACATTTTCTCTATCGAACTGTTGTCTTGCTTTATTTGAAGAGGAGATGGAGTGTAAATGGTTTTAAATAATAGCCATGTCTAATAAGTCACGTTGGAATTCAATTTTGTCTCCCAGTTATGGAAATGTTTATTTTATGGAGGTATAATTTATTTGCCATTTACTTATGCTATCTAGGGACTTCTTCTTAACTGATTAGACTAGTCAGGAGCCATTTTTGTTCCTTAAAGCAGACTGAGAAGTTGTATTAGTTAGGATAGTCTACAACTCCCACTAGACTAGGATAGTCTAGTTGTATTAGTTAGGATAGTCTAGTGGCTATGATGCCGTTCCCTGGTAGCTCAGCTGGTAAAGAATCTACCTGCAATGAGGGAGACCTGAGTTCAACCCCCAGGTTGGGAGGATCCCCTGAAGAAGGGAATGGCTACCCACTCCAATATTCTGGCCTGGGGAATCCCATGGACTACTAAATAGACCATGGGGTCACAAAGAGTCAGACACGACTCAGAGACTTTAACTTTCACTTTCTTTCAGTGGCTGTTTACAAAGAAGGCCTAAAAATTATGATGACAAGATTCGAATAAAAGTTCATTTTGTTCTCATGGAAGTGTCGCAGAGTTGCTGGTCAGCCTTATATGCATGTAGTAACTCAAAGACCCAGACAAGTTCTTTCATCTCCAAGTTCAGTCATAGCTTGGCTATTGGTGGTCTTAGGAACTAAGCTAGTGGATAGGGCAAAACAGCATGGAAGAAGCATGCCTGCCTCCTAAGAATGGCCGTGACAGCACAGATCTCTTCGTGTCACACCTCATTAGAGAATGTGAGTGACAAGTCCCACCTCAAATCAGAGACTGGTTCAAGGATCGGTCATGCCTGCTGGGCAGCCATATCAAAGCAGCAGCATCATACCGTAGTAGAGGAGAAGGGACTGGGGGCAGCTGCAAGCCTTCTCCACCACTGAAATCCTCAGCCTTCCACTCTGTGGAATCCCCGGACCCCACTCTATGGCATTGTGAGTTCCGGGTCTGCAATCTAGTACTCTGGAGCTTGACATTCTACTGCGCCACTCGCAGGTCCACAGGAAGTCTTGGCATCTATGGACCTCATTTCTCTCATCCGTCAAATGCAGGGAAGAGTATCTACCACATTAAGGTTTTTGTGAAGATTAAAGGAAGTCATTCATATCTTATTTGCTAAGCTTTTGTCATAAAGTGCAAAGTAAATGACAGTTACGAGGTTTTTTTACCCATCTCAGGATAAAATTTCTGGATGCTTAGTTCCACTTCGCTTGTGAACTTACCGCTTCAAACGTCTTGACGCTTGGTTCTTATTCCTTTCTTCCCAGCCTGTCCTCACTTGAATGAGACTTCACACTCTATCATGCCCTGTCCTTATCCCAAGGCTCCCCTAAGCAATTATGAACACCTTCCAAACATGAATCAGAGACTCTACACAATGTTTTTCCCATAAAGGCATAAGGCAAAGATTTCTTGAGCAGATTCCAAAGGTTCTGGTGGTGTATGTGCAGGTGGAATTTTTTTTTTTTATTGAAGGATACTTGCTTTACAGAATTTTGTCATTTTCTGTCAAACCTCAACATGAATCAGCCATAGGTGTACATATATCCCCTCGCTTTGAACCTCCATCCCATCTCCCTCCCCATCCCACCCCTCTAGGACGATACAGAGCCCCTGTTTGAGTTTCCTGAGCCATACAGCAAATTCTATTGGCTATCTATTTTACATATGGTAATGTAAGTTTCCTTGTTACTTTTTCCATATACCTCACCCTCTCCTCCCCTCGCCCCGGGTCCATAAGTCTGTTCTCTATGTCTATTTCTCCACTGCTGCCCTATAAATAACTTCTTCAGTACCATTCTTCTAGACTGCGTATGAATGTATTAGAATATGATATTTATCTTTCTCTTCCTGACTTACTTCACTCGGTGTAATAGGTTCTAGGTTCATCTACCTCATTAGAACTGACTCAAATGCGAGGTGGAGTTTTTGCATGAACATAAGCACATGCTTGCGAATGCAGGTGTGTATACAGTGAGCTTCTGCACATGTGCAACTATCAGAACATGAGCATCCTGCTCCCCATGTGTGTCCTAGAATTAGCATGGAAAAAAACGCCCGTCCTTTACAGTGCCTGCCAGGAGCTTCCTCCTTATTGTTGTTATGGTTCAGTGGCTCAGTCGTGTCCAACTCTTTGTGACCCATGGATGCCAGGCTTCCCTGTCCTTCACCATCTCCCAGAGTTTGCTCAAACTCATGTCTGTTGACTTGGTGATGCCATCCAACCATCTCGTCCTCTGTTGTCCCCTTTTCCTCCTGCCTTCAATCTTTCCCAGCAATCAGGGTCTTTTCCAATAAGTTGGCTCTTCGCATCAGGTGGCCAAAGGATTGGAGTTTCAGCTTCAGCACCAGTCCTTCCAGTGAATATTCAAGGTTTATTTCCTTTAGGATTGACTGGTTGGATCTCCTTGCCTCCAAGGGTCTCTCAAGAATCCTCTCCAGCACCATAGTTCAAAAATGGTAAGGTCCCCTATGATCTAGTTAGCAGAACACTGTCACTGTCTGTCCCATGCACCAGCTGGCCATCTCAAGGAAGTCTGTGATCTGTCTCAGGGTTTCTAGAAAAAACTAGGTGAATCTATTACAAAAACATTCATCAGATGCAAGATGTTGTATTATTTGATCCATACAACATCACCTTGAGGTAAGCATTCTTAGTCCCATTAAAAAGATAAACAAACTATGGTTCCAGAGAAATTACGCAATTGCTCCCAGTCATTGCAGTACCCTAAACAATTGGTTGAAATAAGTCTTAGCATGAGATATGACCGCAAAATACATGCTTTTGGTCTGTTGGTAAAATATCTCTTGCAACCTTTAGTAGAAGACCTAGAGTATTTCTACTAAGGGAGGATTAGAAGGGTACCTTTATTATAAACGTTTGCAGAATGCTAAGAATCTTGAGAAAGAGATTTTGGCTTTAAAGGCACAGAAACCTAAAGAGAGGGACTGAGACAGAAGACAGACTCATTGAGTAGAGAGAAAATGTAAAGGAATTAAGTAGACCACACACATCTCCCTTTATGGCCTTGGGCCAAGGAAGCATCTAGACCTCTCTGAATGTTTAGCCTCTTCGTTCCAATAACAGTGGGGCTGGAGAATGTAGGGCGCACATTTTATCTGTGTGTGAATTTAAAATGTGATCATAGGGATTATTTTTGACTTTTAAAAAGGTAGTGCAGGGTTAATAAATCATATTATATATAATGTAGCCTGAAAAGTACAGGGTTAAAATGCAACCAATGTCAAAACCAAAGAAAGTACAAATCCATATGTTGCTCTGAAACACAGAAAGGCACTCGCTATAGCAGCTGTTTTGGCTGCTGTGGAAGGAAAGCAGGTTTCTTGCTTTATGGGAATCCTGGGGCTGAGAAGTAAGGGGACCTCATTTCTTACTGGCTGCTTCTCCCTTCTTCTACAATCAGCTTCTCCATCCTTCTAGAATCCCTCTCCCACAGTCAGGACCATGGCAAGACTTAATGTTCACTTTCTTTACCATACAGTCTTTTGCTTTCCCCTCAAAATTGCCATGTCACGGGGCTCAGGCGGTCAGCAGTGATTTATTGAGTGGCCTTCTGTGTGTCTATGACTGGTGAACCACTCTCAACCATCACAGTCTTGCGCCACAGGGGAACTCCAGGTGACTATCAGAGCATTTATTTGGTGGGAGGCTCCATGGAAGTTTTCCCCTGAGGAGGTGATGTGGAAGCTGAAACACGGCAATTCTATAGGAGATGGCTAAGTAAGTGGGGTGGAAGCAAGAGGGCGCAGCCTGGGAGTGGTCCTAGCAGTGAGGGAGAGATACTCAGAGGTACAGTGCAGGGGAGAGGTGCTCAGTGGAGCTGGCTCAGCTGCTCTAACGCAGCAGCCCTCACCAGGAGTGATTCCAGCCCCCACGGGCTATGTGACAGTGTCACCCTGGGAGATGGATGCTTCAGGTGCATGCCGGGGATATGGCTGTAGTGCACAGCACAGCCCCCTTAAACAAAGCATTCTCTCGCCCGAATGTCAGTAACATCAAGGTTGAGGGACTGATCAACAGGAAGCCCAAACAGAGGATTCAACAAGATACAGTTTTCTTTATTTATGCAAATTTTGGGCTGTGCCAGGTCTCCATTGCTGTGCGGGCTTTTTCTAGTTGCAGCCAGCCGGGGCTACTCTCTAGTCGTGGTACGTGGGCTTCTCATTGCAGTGACTTCTGTTGTTGCTGAGCACGGGTTCTAGAGTGAGCTGGCTTCAGTAGCTGTGGTGCACAGGTTCAGTGGCTCTGGGGCATGTGGGATCTTCTCAGACCAGAAATTGAACCAGTGTCTCCTGCATTAGCAGGAGGATTCTTTACCACTGAGCCACCAAGGAAGCTTTAAAAGTGTGTTTTAAAAATATGTCTCATAGGCCAGATGGACTGATTTGGCTGATATGATGGGCTCTGTGCTGCCAGGAACCCAGGCTCCTTCTCGCTGGTTGCTCTGTGTCCTCTAGGGCCCAGGTTGGCAGACTCTTGCGTGAAGGACCAGATTGGAAGTATTTTGACTTTGCAAGTCAGATGGTGTGATCACAACTTTTCAACTCTGACAGTCTAAAAGCCACCACAGATAATGCCTAAATGAATGGGTGGGCCAGGTTCCAATCAAACTTTACTGACACAAAAGTGGTGAACCAGCCTTAGCCCGCGGGATATAATTTGGTGCCCTGGCTGGTCACATGTGCTTGGTGTGCATGCTGACCAGTGGGGCTGGGAGACTTACATCCTTTTGAGGGACAACATGACCTCGGCTCACATTCAATTGTCCAGAATTCAAAGGGCCGAAAATGTAGTTCTTTACTGGGTAGTCATGGGCCCAGGGAAACCTCAGCTTTTTTTTTTTTTTTAGCACAAGAGAGAAGTGATACTGGGGGACACTTGGCAGTGTCTTCAGTTGCTGAATTGAAGTTGAGAGAGAACACAAAATGAGGCTGGCAAGAGAGGCATGCAGGGTGAGATCATGCCAGCCGTAGGAGGTGAAATGAAGTGTAAGGTTACCACTTTTCTCCTAAGAGAAATAGGAATATCCCAGCAGCAGCAGTTCAGAGCCATTTTTCCATTTTAAAAAGACCACTCTGGCAGCAGTATGGAAAGGGCTTGCAGGGAGCCAACTTCGGAAAATGTTGCCATCACTGGGGTAAGAGAGATGGTAGCTTGAATGAGGATGGTGGTGAAGACATTACATAAACGGATGGAAGAGAGATTTAGAGGAGAGAATCTGTAGCATCCTACAGATTAAACTCCCTTCTGAGGGATGAAGAAAAAGCAGCTTCCTTATTCATAATATTTTAAAAGGACGTGATCACCATGATCCACATGGAACCTCAGGTCCAGCCCCAGCTGGTCCTCATCGGCTGTGCTCCTCTTTTTCCTCCAGGACTCACATGCCCATTGTTCAACATCTTCAAGGTTAAAGCCATCCTAGTACTCCCAAGCAGAGCCTCTGGGCTGAAACCACGCAGGATGCAGACACAGAGTTCACAAGTCCCAGATGTAATGAGTGGGCAACCCCAGCACTTGACATAAGCAAAGCATGTGTTTTGAGACTGACTGGCACCAAAGGAGACAAAAGCCTGCAGTATAATTATGCCAAGCATATAATATGATGCAATCGGTTACTGTCTCCAATATACCCTGCGGTGCAGAGCAAGGGCTTTGAATAGTAGAATGTTCCAGACCTGTGTGTCTGTGCTATTAGAAGCTGGAGAAAGCCATGGCACCTTCTTTTCTTTCAATCAGTACTGCTGTGGGCATCAACTAAGCACCTACTGGATGCCAAGAACCATGCTTAGTCTTACGGACAGAGAGGTGAATAAGAAGTGAACTTGTGACTTCCTCAGTGAAATAGCTCTCTGGTTTCTGCCTCCAGTTCCTGTAAACAAAGGATGAATAAATATTTCCCTAAATGGCTTAACATGGGTTTCCAGTAACGAAGGCATCTTGGCAATCTGAGTTATAGAATGCCTAAAAAAATACTTTGGTTTTTACACTTAGCACAGTGGACACATTTGACCTTGAAAGACAATGCCACTCAGTAATTCACTTTCAGGGAATTGCCTGAATGACTCTTGGCACCCTTTTTTCTAAAAAGAGAGGCCATCACACTCTTCCTTTATTCATTTGTTTTTGGGGGTTGTCAACATCGTGACAGCGACTAACCAGCTAATTCACAAAATAATAAATAACTTCAGAACAGAGAGATGATTCATTTGTGGCTCTGTTATAGCTTCTTCTCCCTCTAATTTCTTTCTGGTAAAGTTTGCCAGAAAATTGCTTCTCAGTATCACTACATATGTGGCTTCAGATTCACTCTCTATATCACGTGTGTGTGTGTGTGGGTGTGTGTGCGATTGTGTCCAACTCTTTTGCGACCCTGTGAACTGTAGCCTACCAGGCTTCTCTGTCCATGGGATTTCTCAGGCAAGAATACTGGAATGAGTTGCCATTTCCTTCTCCAGGGGATATTCCCGGCCCTCAGATCGAACCCAGATCTCCTACACTGCAGATGGATTCTTTTCTGCTGAGTTACTATAGGATCCTGGAATTCCAGGACTATAGAGCAGAGATTCTGTTCTTCTTTTGTAGGTGATAACTTCAGAAAGCACCAGCAATGCCAGTCCACTAGAATCTTCACCCTCCCCATGGCCAATAACTCACTCTTAATATTATCCAGTTCAGTCAGTAATGTGCCTGGCACCATGCCAAACATGTCACATGAGTCTCCTCATTTAAATTTTATCCTATTGAACATACATCAATTCTGTGAAGTAGGCACTAATAACCTTTCTCCTTTGCAAATTGACGAAATCTGCAAATGTTGTACAGACAATAACTGGTGGGTCCAGGAAGGTTGATTTTTCTGACTCTCAAGTTGAAAGTATTATTTATTGAGCATCTATTTAGCATAAAGTCCATATCACTCTGTCTTACTCTGATAGTCTTAAGGGTCTCAGGTTTAGTTGATTTTGTCTCACCAAAAGGCAGTGCATTTACAGATGAGAAGGGTCGCCAATCTAAGCCCCGTGGGCCAAACCAGCCCTTTTGAAGTCAGAGCTGAGCTGGAACACAGCCGCAGTCCTTTGTTTACATGCTGTCTGTGGTTGCTTTTGTGCTGCCTACGTTAGACTGGAGTAGTTGTGACAGCCCAGAAAGCCGTTACAGAGTTGAGATATTTACTGTGTGGTTCTTTAGGGAAAAAAAGTTTGCCAAACCCTGATATAGAGCGCAATCATATAGATCGTTTCTTTGATTAAATTCTTTCTAATGAATAGACTGGTGATATTCAATGTCTCTTTGCAACCCCATGGACTATACAATTCATGGAATTCTCCAGGCCAGAATACTGGAATGGGTAGCTATTCCCTTCTCCAGGGGATCTTTGCAGGCAGATTCTTTACCGGCTGAGCCACCAGGGAAACCCAAGACTGGAGTGGGCAGCCTATCCCTTCCCCAGGGGATCTTCCTGACCCAGGAACGCAACCGGGGTCTCCTGCATTGCGGGTGGATTCTTCACCAGCTGAGCTACCAGGGAAGCCCATTCAATGGCTCAGGGTCAGTTTAACTGGTAAATTTATATGTATACAGTATTTGTTCCATTCAATACATTTTTATCAAATGCTGCTCCCCACCCCACCTCCTACCTCCAAAAATGGTCATCAGTCCATCCAAGAGGGATTTCTGGATGGAGAAGAAAATGCACCATTCCCACTTTAACATGTGAAATGTGAAACTGCTTTTGACGTTTCCCAAAGGTACCCCTAAGTGTTTGCGGCTATCTGGAGTTGAATGTACTTCTGAGACCTTCACCCATGGAGATTACTTATGGACTGAGCAGTCTCCACCCTGGCTAGTCAGCTGGTTTCTGCCCATCTGAAAAACAAAAGCAAAGCGTGCAATACACAAGTTGGAAACACACCTTCACTCATCTGCACCTGAAAGAGCCATCAGGAACTGCCACTCTGGGATAGAGGGAAAACCAGTATGAGCTCTCTGATTCCAGCTTTATCTTCATCTTGAAGCTTACACAACTCAAAGATAAATTATAAGTTATGATAAAGATTCCCACCAATGACCAACTGACTCCCTGTCCTCCACATTCTTTCATCTCTCTGGATTCCACTTCTAAGCTCTTTTATATGCTGTCAAGACGGAGTGTGCCATTTGCCAAAATGACAGAGAGTGTGCCAGCATTGGGACATTTTTTCCACTTTACCTATATTGAAAAAATGTTGTCATACTAAGGTGTTTTTTTCCCCCATGACTGCTTTTTGCCCCCGTAAAAAGTGCCGCACCAGCTTTGTGAAATGCTTTTTGTCTGTTCCTATGCAGTGATGAAAATAGAATGAAAGGTTCAAGTGAGTTTTGTTTATTAAAATATAACAAACAATTATCCTAGAAACACCATACCATCATAGCACTATTTTCGTTCTTGTTATGTTTTAGCTTTTTCATTGCCAAGTGCCCGCTTGATCTGGGTACCAAAACCACAGTTTATGGACAAGATTTCAAAGAGCGGCAATACGACAGTTCTCTTGGTTGGCTGACATCTCAAAAATGTTTTGCCTAAAGCCCTCCCAGAAGAAAAGAAGTTATTCTTTGGTGGTAAAAATTATAAAAAGAAAAGGCAAGGAGGGAAAAAAGACAAACAATGGGCAAGCTGTTTGAATGCAATCAAATGGGATTTAAATGAAAGCAATTGTGTTATACTTCATGGAGGCAGTAGGGAGTCACTCTGGAAATCCATTCGTTTGAGAGCTGCCATTCTACATTAGCTGAGCTCAGACCACTGTTTGTTGCTACCAGTACCAAAGTGGTTTATACCTTTCTGTAAAGAGGCCCCCGCTGATGAATCACTGAGCAGGGCTCTGACTATTTGAGGTCCTAGGTGACAAGAGAAAATGATATCACGCTGCAGGGTTTTGCTTGTCATATCTATCAGTAATGGAAGATACATGGACGCAATGTATGAAATTTCATCTCTGCAGAAGGCACAGCATTCTTGAAAACAGAAAGTACTATCTTCACCATCAGTTTAAAATGATTATATTTAGCAACTGTGTACATTCTTCAAGGGCTTCTACATATAATAATTAATTAGCAATCATTACCTTCTGTTAGGTAAGCATGGATTATTAATATCATAATTTACAGACAGAGTAAATGAGAATGATGGAGAAGGTGCCAGGAGAAAAATTAACATGAATGAGTTCCTCGACCACAGGCCTCAGCTGCAAAGATTTTAAAGAGCTTGCTTATTTTAAAGAAAATTCTTTCTTAAAGTGAAATTTAAATATTGGAAAAGCAAGTTTCCCAAATTTAGAAAAAAAAATCCTATTTATCAACGAAACCAGTGCTGGGATTCTGGGTTTTATTAATTTATGAATATTTATTTTTATGATCTTTTAACTTCCATACATCTATGAAGGTCTTCCTTTTGATGGAGATTTCATGTCATAATAACTCTCACTCTTCAAATTTTATTCCTTGGTATTTTGCTCTTTTGGAATAATCAAAGAGCTTTGAGGCTTTAATAACAGAAAACAGATTTTTTTTTTTGGACTTGTAAATATTTGAGTAAGTTACATATGCAATATACAAGTTTAGTGAGTGTCCAGTGTGGGCCAAACACTATCCCAGGGCTGGGGATCTAGCACTGACTGACGAGACAGGTATCTTTTAAACTTTAAGTTTAAATTTGACTGTAGAAACTGTTTCTTCCTGTCATTTAGCTGAAGGAGGAGGGTCTATTGTTGGGAAAAAAAAAGTCATTTTGAACATAGTAATTAAAAAGTAAAAGAGGTTTAAAAATGCTATACTGGTTTTAAAGCGAAGAGGATGGAGCTGTGAGCCACGGAATGTGAGGCAGTTCTAGAAGCTGAAAAAGGTCAGGAAAAGAATCATCCCCTGGAGCCTCTGCAAGGAATGTAGTCTTCCCAACACCTTGGTTTCAGTCCCGTGGAACCCATTGTTAGATTTTTACTTCTAGAACAATAAGAGATTAAACTTTGTGTTTTTAAAAGGAGCCCCATCAAAAAAGCACTACATGGCCTTCTGCATGTGTGCGTGCTGTTGCCTCAGTCGTGTCTGACTCTTTGTGACCCTATAGACTGTAGCCTGCCAGGCTCCTCTGTCCATGGGATTCTCCAGGCAAGAATACTGCAGTGGGTAGCCATTTCCTGCTCCAGGGGATCTTCCCGACCCAGGGATAGAACCCAGGTCTCCCGCACTGCAGGTGGATTCTTTACTGTCTGAGCTACCACGAAGCCCTTAAATGGTCTTAGGATGTGTATTTGTTTTCCCTTCACAGATGATTGCTTCAAATCAGGATATAACTCAGAACAGTTAGGGCAGCTGACGGTGTTTTTAAATGTCATTCCTAGACAGTGGATGGAGAAGGCAACGGCAGCCCACTCCACTGTTCTTGCCTGGAGAATCCCAGGGACGGGGCAGCCTGGTGGGCTGCCGCCTATGGGGTCGCACAGAGTCGGACACGACTGAGGCGACTTAGCAGCAGCAGCAGACAGTGAGTGTGTGTATATTTTTCAGGTCATGCTTCTTCCCCCTCTAGGGCTAGTGATGACTTCTGTAATAAGACTGTAGTTGGCATGCATTTTTTTGCCTTTCTGGAGTCTCTTTGGAGAACCACTGTCTCCCCTGCCTTCATTTCTTGTGGTGTGGGTGTGACTGTCATCCACTCCCTGGTTCAGGAATGGGCACATTATCAGAGGCAGGCCAAGAATTATGCCTAGGACATTTCTTGAAACTATTAGGAAAGTATGTTCTTTCTCTTGGGGTTGGGATGCTGGTAAGATGTAAACCTAGATTACAGGGGCTGTGTAGCCATATGGGGAGAGCCTGCCTGAGAAGCAAGCCAACCCAGAGGAAAGCAGGGTAGATTCATATTGTGTTGGTGTGAACATCTGGATTCAGCCATACCTGAAGCCATTTTACTTCCGGGACTTTTCAGTGATGGGGCCTAGTCTCCCCTCCCCCTCCCGCCCCCAGCAATGCCTGAGTCACTTTGAATTGAGTGTCAAAAACTTGTAGGAGAAAAGAGTTTCAATTGCAATTCAAATCAATAATTTTTTTGAAATATAGCCTTTAGTATGAACAAGAAAATAAACACTGGTTTTTTAGATTGAAAAGCTTATGCATATATTTGGATACATGCAGAGTGGTAGTATCTGTGTTAACTAATATTCATCATTTCCTTATTCCTTATTTATATAACCCTATTAATATTTTCATGTTTTTATAGTAGCTTCATTGAGATATAACTCATATACCATGAAATTCACCCTTTAAAAGTATACATTTAGTAGCTTTTAGTATATTTACAGTTATGTAACCATCGGCTTGATTAATTTTAGAACACTGCCATCACCTCGAAAAGAACTCCCATATCCATTACAGACATTCCTCACTTCTGCCTCCCCCAGCTCGTGACAAGCACTAACCTAATTTCTGTTTCTACAGATTTCATATAAACAGAATCATGTAATATGTGGCCTTTTTTGTTAAGCATCTTTCACTTAGAATAATGTTTTCAATGCTCATCCATGTTATGGCATAAATCAGTACTTCCTTTCTTTTTATGGCAGGTGATATCCTGTTGCATGGATATACCAAAGTTTGTTTACATGTTTATCAGTTGATGGATATTTGGGTTGTTTAAACTTTTGGCTATTGCAAATAATGCTGTTGTAAACATTTGTATATAAGTTTTCATGTTGATAAACATTTCAATTCTCTTGGGTATACACCTAGGTGTAGAATTACTGGGTCTGATGGTCACTCAATGTTTCGCATTCTGAGGAGCTGCCAAACTGTTTTCCAAAGCTGCTGTCCCATTGTACAATCCCACTAGCAATGTATAAGGGTTCCAATTTCCCCATATCCTTGCCAAGCCTTGTTATTATATCTTTCTGACATTAGCCATCCTAGTGAGTGTGAAGTGATATCTGTGGTAAAACTCTCTTAATATTCCATGAAGCAGTGTGCTCTCATAAAAGACTGTATTTCACAGATCCCCTTCTTTGCATTTAGTGGTTACTGGTAAGCTGCATGGGAACGTGTTTTGGTAGGGCTTTGAGAAAAGCTCTTAAAGAAGGATGGCTAAGTAAGGGAAGTCATTTGGGGCCTTTCCTTCATCCTCCCATTCTTCTGCCTGAATTGTTGGCTCTGCAGCAGGCATCTTGGTCAGTGAAGTGAGATTAGAGACCCATCCTATCAACATTAGAGCAAGGAGATAACAGAATCCTGAGTCCTTGTGACATGGAAGCCACTACATCAGCCATGGGCTGCTAACTATAAGTCATATGGTTTTCTTGGAGAGGGAAATAAAAATCTAGTTTGCTTATTCCCTGGTTGTTCTGTTCTATTAGCTTAACATAATCCTCTATTTTCTGGCACATGTGAATGTATGTATGGGAGTGGGTGTGTATATGCGTATATGCACATATAAGTATGTACACACATATGGGGTGTGCACATATACATATACACACATATGGGTATATTGGCTAGAATCCTCATCAAGCCTAATTCTTTTTCCTGAGAACATAGCTAGACCACATTTCCCAGATTTCCATACTATCACTGCCACCCTGTGACTAGACTATAGCCAATAGAAAGCAGTAGAGATAATGTACGCCATCCACAAGCCTTGTCAGTAAAGCGGTCTTTCCTTCTTTCTCCCCATCTACTGACTAAGTGGAGAGGACTTTAGGGAGAGGACTTGAGGAGGCAGAGCCAGGAGGTGGAAGGCGCCTGGGGCTCTGTGTGACCATATGGATATCCACACCAGGGGATAAGAGTGGGAAAAACAATTCTTCAGACTGAGGTCTCTAAGAATTAGGGGTTTGCTTCTCTTAATTACATTGCATATACATACACATTTATGTTTACATACATTCATATAACTGACCCAAGGCCACCCAGTGATCAGTATAACATGCATCTCCCAACGCTTAGTCCAATCCTCTCTCCACTGAACTGGCATGCAGGGTACCTGGGTGTGTGTTATGAGAGTATGTTTCATCATACATATTTAGAAAGTCATCTAACTTCTTTAGCTTCCGTTTCCTCATCTGATAGTGAGTAGGTGGGACTGGATAAGATACTTAACATATTTGTTTCTGTATTAGAACTATTGGAACTTCTGGTACCTTGGGATCCTTTTAAGCTTTTTAAAGGTAAGAGCTTTTTCCTGTGTCCTTTTTCATATTCTTTCCTTCTAAGCTCTTTATAGGATAACTGTTCCATAAGTATTTGTGGAATAAAAGGGAAGGTCTCTTCCAGCTCCAAATGTCTACACTGCATCTTTAGAATCTACATGCATCTTTGCTGCTGCTGCTAAGTTGCTTCAGTTGTGTCCGACTCTGTGTGACCCCATAGATGGCAGCCCACCAGTCTCCCCCGTCCCTGGGATTCTCCAGGCAAGAACACTGGAGTGGGTTGCCATTTCCTTCTCCAATGCATGAAAGTGAAAAGTGAAAATGAAGCCGCTCAGTCATGTCCAACTCTTCGTGACCCCATGGACTGCAGCCTACCAGGCTCCTCTGCCCATGGGATTTTCCAGGCAAGAGTACTGGAGTGGAGTGCCATTGCCTTCTCTGACATGCATCTTTAGAATCATATTTATCACACGCACACTTTTTCTGTGCACGGCCTGCCAATTCACGACCAGAGAATGATCCAGCTGTTCTTACGAGAGCTAAAGTGTTAGTCACTCAGTCGTGTCCGACTCTTTGTGACCTCATGGACTGTAGCCTACCTACCAGGCTCTTCTGTCCATGGAATTCTCCAAGCAAGAATACTAGAGTGGGCTATTTTCTTCTGTTATGAGAGTTGGTTGCTCTCAATTTCAGAATACATTTTCTTCTGGAAACAACATGTTAAGTGATGATACACACTCTAAATAGGCCACAGTGGGCTGTTTAACCCATCCTGTGCCACAGACACTCATGCTCTTAGATTCAGCCTGTGCTTAGGATCCTAGAAGCAGGAACTTACATGGACCAGGGAGCAGGAGCACTTAAACATGTTACCCACATGAGCTAGAATGTGGGCAAGAGGCCCTGACTCTCTAACAGAATGTTGGCTGAGAACTAGACAGAGACCAAACCCTTCAACACCGGCATCTAGCATTCACAAAAGCAATGAACACGTCTTACCACATAAGCTGTGCAACCCACTGGATGTTTGGCTTCTGCCTATTTTTCTACCCTATTTGATTCTATTCTCCCCCTCTTCTCAGCCTGTTCCAGGGATGTTCTGTCCAATTTCAGTAAACCAGGAGCTTGACTCCCTCTGGACCACTGCACTTTCTGTTGCTTTTCTGCCCGGAATCTTCTCCTGCTGACTGTTGTTGCCCTGTCTCATCTTTCAAGCCACATCTCATTTCCTCTCAGGAGAGTTCTCTATTTGGAACGGTCTCCTCTGATTTTTCTCCAGCAAGGTGTCTTGGTGGATGTTCTTTATAGCTGAGCTTCTCAAACTTTTGGTGCACACTGATCTCTTGGGGATGTTAAAATGCAGGTCTTGACTCAGTAGGTGCAGGGTGAAACTATGCATTTCCAACAAGCTCACTGGGTCTGCTTGTGCCTATGACTACACTAAGTAGCGCTGCTCAAGAGAACTTGCCTATCACACTCTTGTCTTAGGAAGCTCTTTGTGTCTGGATGTGTGCATCTCCCCAGCCTGGAAGGAGTGCTCAGTGAGCCCAACTTGTCCACCTGTTGCCCTGGTGCCAGAACACCATCTTCCTAGTGCATGCATGCACGTGTGTGTGTATGTGTTAGTCACTCAGTCATGTCCAACTCTCTGCAACCCCATGGACTGTAGCCCGCCAGGCTCCTCTGTCCAGGGATCTCCCAGGCACGAATATCAGAGTTGGTAGCCATTCCTTTCTCCAGAGGATCTTCTCAACCCAGGAATCAAACCTAGGTCTCCAGCATTGCAGGCAGATTCCTTACCATCTGAGCCACCACAGAAGCCTACCAACTAAATAAATACCTGCTGGATAGGTTCAGAGACTTTAAGTGGGATGAGTGTTACACCAGGGAACGTCCATAGTGCTGTAGAAGCTCATTTCATCTGGAGGGACAGGGATGACGTCTTGCTTATGTGTAGCACCAGACTTGTGCACAGAAGCAGGTAAGAAACATTTTCCCAACGCTTTCTGTTCTCTGTCCAAAGCTCCCACTGTGTGAGCTCATCCTGACTTGCCCAATCTTCCACAATCCAGGTCAAAGATAACCTATGTTACCTGTGTGGGTTAGTTGTGTCTGACTCTTGTGACCCCATGGACTGTAGCTGCCAAGGCTCCTCTGACCATGGGATTCCCCAGGCAGGAATACTGGAGTGGGTAGCCATTTCCTACTCCAGGAGGTCTTCCCAACCCAGGGATCGAACTTGAGTCTCCTGAATTGCAGGTAGATTCTTTACCGTCTGAGCCACCAGGGATGAATCTCCCAGGCCCCAGAATGGCTGACATTGCTATGGTAGGAGGCAAGCAATCTGATCGAGACATTTCACACTTGACAAATATACCTTAATAAAACCTGGTGATACTTTTAATTTGGTTTTTTAAAAAAGATGCTTATTAATCTAATTGTCTAGTGCTGTTTTGGCTAGTAGAGTATATATATATTTAAGCCCAGGGAAGCCACCAAAAACAAGAAAAAAAAAACTTGCCCTTTTTTTCCCCCTTTCTCTAGTACTGAACCCACAAATTATCTAAAGCTCAGGGGAAACTGAGGACTGAGAGAGAGAAAGGGGAGATGAGTAATGCTGGAGGTGTGGGAGTGATTATCTGTATGATCTGTAAGGTGATGACTTCCGAGTTCAGGAGTTGTGGGGGAGGCAGTGTGTGTTCACAGATGTTAAGAGTGAGGGTTCTGCAATCCTTTTGTGTACATTCCTGATTGCTGTTCTTTTATTGTGTTCAGTCCCTCAGTTGTTTCCGACTCTTTGCAACCCCACTGAATGCAGCACTCCAGGCTTCCCTGTTCTTCACCATCTCCCAGAGCTTGCTCAAACTCATGTCCATCAAGTCATGATGCCATCCAACCATCTCATCCTCTGACAGCCCCTTCTCTTCCTACCTTGAATCTTTCCCAGCATCAGGGTCTTTTGAATGAGTTGGCTCCTTGCATCAGGTGGCCAAAGTATTGGAGATTCAGGGTCAGTCCTTCCAAAGAATATTCAGGACTGATTTCCTTTAGGACTGACTGGTTTGACCTCCTCCTTGAAGTCCAAGGTACTCTCAAGAGTTTTCTCCAACACCACAGTTCAAAAGCATCACTTCTTCAGTGCTCAGCCTTATTTATGATCTAACTCTCATATCCATGCATGACTACTGGAAAAACCATAGCTTTGACTATACGGACCTTTGTTGGGAAAATAATGTCTCTGCTTTTTAATACACTGTCTAGGTCTGTCATAGTTTTTCTTCCAAGGAGCAAATGTCTTTAAAGCTTTTGGCTGCAGTCACCATCTGCAGTGATTTTGGAGCCCAATAAAATGTAGTCTGTCACTATTTCCATTGTTTCCCCATCTATTTGCCATGAACTGATGGGACCAGATGTTATGATCTCAGTTTTTGAATGTTGAATTGTAAGCTAGCTTTTTCACTATCTCACCTTCATGAAGAGGCTCTTTAG
Organism: Nanger dama; assembly: GCA_917880005.1. NCBI lineage: Eukaryota > Metazoa > Chordata > Mammalia > Artiodactyla > Bovidae > Nanger > Nanger dama. The sequence goes on along the minus strand of CAKJTW010000016.1, from coordinate 32,679,078 downwards.
TTCCTCTTCACTTTCTGCCTTAAGGGTAGTATCATCTACATACCTGAGGTTATTGACATTTCTCCTGGCAATCTTGATTCCAGTGATCACTAGTATATTAAACAGTTTCTTCATCTGTAAAATGGGTCAACAACATATCTGTCTCTTGATGTGCTATGAAGATTAAGGAATAGTGAAGGTCAATTGGTGAGCACAATGCTTGCCACCGAGTAGCAGCTCAAAAATGGTAAATATTACGCACATGATCTTCTGATAAAACATGGTGGAAAGGAGAGTAAGAACAGAATCTAAATCAGAGTGATGGTGAACATCGCATGTTAGGTTTGGGACCACACTTTGGTTAGAAAGTGCAGAGTCAGACTATGAAAAGAAGGGGTGGTGACAGAGATGGTCCAAGCTGCAGGAAATTGTTTGTAAAGTGTCCACAAGGAAGCATCCCTTCATAAACATTCAGATGATTCTCAGATGTTTGAGTATCTAGTCCATACCAGAACAACCAGCTACTTTTCTCACATGACTTGTGATACCAAATGTTCACCTTCTTACCATTTGTATTCATGTTTCTTAATGTGGCAGCTCAACTTTTCAGTTCCACACCCCTCTCACTATGCTGCATTCCGTCATTCGTCAGCCAGCAGAGGGCACGGCATGGGCTACCAGTACTGACTGACTGACCTTAGCGGTGAGTCCAAGACTGCCCCCAAACCAGTGGTTCTCAACCTAGGGTAGTTTTGCCTCCTTAGGACTTTGGCAATGTCTGGTTGACACCACTGAGCAGGGTGCTGCGGGCGGGGGGATACTACTGGCATCTAGTAGGTAGTAACCAGAGATGCTACTAAGCATCCTACAATGCCCAGGGCAAAAAATTATTTGCCTGAAAACAGAATCTTGCCTTTAAACTTTTCTTTTCTTAACCTTTCTGGTTCTCAATTCCCCTATTAAATTCAGCCACTAAATAATATGCATGGTCTGCCAACTCTGACATTCTAGGAGGTGCTTTATTTTTTTCCCTGACCTCCAAGAATTTTGCTTCTAAAATTAACCAACAAGGAGTGGTTCAGACAGACTTTTCTTTTGCCTAAAGAGGCCAGTCCACAGTCTGCTATAGCTTTTCTGTGGCCTCAGCTGTAGCATTTCAACAGCCTCTTAGTTGGCAATGCAGTGGGGGTGATGGGACAAGTCTTAAGAGAAACCTATACCCAAAGTAAGCAGTAATTTCTCACTCACGGTTCATGATGAGCTTTCCCTGTTTCTCAAAACCAGTTTGGTTTGACGAGGATCACCCTGTTGATACTAGTCCACCCTGTGAAACTGACAGGCCCACACACCTTTGGTGAAAGAATGTATTTCTTACCCATTATCTGAGAACCTGTGAGCTCCTTAATAAATATACTGATGGAGGATTTCTGGCACATGCTTATCTGAACAAAGGCCAATTATATTCCAAGAACTAGCGAAGGAATGGATTAATTGATTTAAGCAATTAAAGTCCCTACCACAAATAGAAACAAATGCCACCAACACAGATGAAAGAACACTATCCAGGGACCTAACAAGGCCCTAAAAATCTAATCAGTGACAACTTTTGAAAGGCCAGTTCAAAACAAGTAATCCTTTGGACATCAAGACAACCTTCTCACTTTGGCAAAATAGTTACATAGTGAAGAGAAAGGTCATAGGCCTTTCTCAGCCACAGAAAGGAGAGAAGTAAAAGCAATTAGACAAAATGGATGCTGTAATCCCACTTTCCAGACCCCAGAGCCACACTAAACACTGAGATTCAACTTTTCCACTTCACTATTCAGGATCTGGCAGCACTTCCCAAATGAGAATGCCATAGCTTGATTTCTTTCTTACCAATTCTGGCCGGAGGATGTTTCTTAGCCATGTCTAGAGCCTGGGGTAGAGAAAGAGAAATTTTTAAAAATCACCAAATCCATGGATGTTGCTATGAATTGATCACGTAAGTTGGAATTCCAAAGTACTATTGCTGAAAACTGCCCTGCTTGAAACTACTCCCCAGCAGAAACAAAATGTCCAGTTTCAGGGACTGCCACTTCCCAGTCAGGTGGAAAACCACTGAGTAATAGCATCAGCACCACTTGGAGGCTCTTTTTCACAAGCAGGTTCTCAGACTCCACCCCAGACCTACAGGATCAGAATCTGCATCCACAGTAAAATTTGAGAAAGAATGCTCTACAGGGTCTTCAGGAGTAGTTTACTTTTTTGCCTTTTCTCAGCCTGTTTCCTCAATTGGAATATGGAAATATATACAAAGTGCATACAAGGTGGGGGGGCAGGGCCAGAATCTGAAGGAAGACAGTTCACAGGAGCACAGGAGTGCGGGGGACTATGGGGGAACTTCTCGAAGTTCTACACTGTGCAGTTTTTAACAACGTAAGACCAGGGTTACTTCTTTTGTAATGGGGGAAAATAATTTTTAAATACAGCTGACGCTCTCTCACAATATTGTACTGATGATTTTTAAAGGATCCAGTGTAGCAGGGCCCAGCACCACACTGCAGTGCAGACAAGTCAAAGGTGTTAAGTGAACTGGGTGGAGCCAGCCAGCAGCCGGTGAGCACCTCTCACCTCGGAAAACTGGCCCTCATACATTCGCTCTCAGCACCTGGAAACCTTGGCCTGGCAAACTTCGGGATCCGCTGAACCTCCGACCTGACCTGTAGTTGCTGGAGCGTCCCGCCGGCTCCGTAACTTTCCCTGGAATGAAATAAATAAATAAAGACCGTAAGTGCTGAAATAGCGGACCCCAGCTAATCTCTCTGTAGTCTGCCACAGAAAGAGGAGGCCGGGGAGTGGAGTCAAAAGTCGCAGTCTAGTCCGGACAGGGTTCCAGGAAACTAGTCTGGGCGGCTGCAGCATCCTTAGAGGCTAACCCTGAGCTTTCTCAGCTGGCATTTTGTCTCCTGTAGCGAAAACTGCAAGAAAGAGGAGTGGAGTTTCCCGAAAGAAGGGCTCAGGCTGGCGTCTTGGGCGGGCCAGCCCCCTCGGCGAGCTTCTGTATCTTCCCACTTTCCTCCGCCTCCCTCCCTCTCTCCTCCCTTTTGCGTCTGGCGGGCGGGAGGCCGCCGAGGCAGAATGTTTTTGCGCACGCGCTCGCGCAATTACGGCCGAGGAGTTCTGTTCCTCGGGCATTTTCCGAGGAAGTCTGGAGCAATTAGGCTCAGTCCGGGGAGAGCCAGCGAGCGGGCGGGCGGTGCTGCCGGCGCGTCTGGGCTGCCTCGCTGGGAGGGAGGGGGCGGCCGGCCGCCCGGCGGCGACCCCGGGCCCCGGCCGCCACCATGGGCTTCGAGCTGGACCGCTTCGACGGCGACGTGGACCCGGACCTGAAGTGCGCTCTGTGCCACAAGGTCCTGGAGGACCCGCTGACCACGCCGTGCGGCCACGTCTTCTGCGCCGGCTGTGTGCTGCCCTGGGTGGTGCAGGAGGGCAGCTGCCCGGCGCGCTGCCGCGGTCGCCTCTCGGCCAAGGAGCTCAACCACGTCCTGCCTCTCAAGCGCCTCATCCTCAAGCTGGACATCAAGTGCGCGCATGCGGCGCGCGGCTGCGACCGGGTGGTCAAGCTGCAACAGCTGCCAGAGCACCTCGAGCGCTGCGACTTCGCGCCCGCGCGCTGCCGCCACGCGGGCTGCGGCCAGGTGCTGCTGCGGCGAGACGTGGAGGCGCACATGCGCGACGCGTGCGACGCGCGGCCGGTGGGCCGCTGCCAGGAGGGCTGCGGGCTGCCCCTGACGCACGGCGAGCAGCGCGCCGGAGGCCACTGCTGTGCACGGGCCCTGCGGGCGCACAACGCCGCGCTGCAGGCCCGCCTGGGCGCGCTGCACAAGGCGCTCAAGAAGGAGGCGCTGCGGGCCGGCAAGCGCGAGAAGTCCCTGGTGGCGCAGCTGGCCGCCGCACAGCTGGAGCTGCAGATGACCGCTCTGCGCTACCAGAAGAAGTTCACCGAGTACAGCGCGCGCCTTGACTCGCTTAGCCGCTGCGTGGCCGCGCCGCCCGGCGGCAAGGTAGGCGCCCGCCGTCCGCCCCCGACCCCTACTGGCCCTGGGGCGCCTCCCAGTCCCTGCGGTCTTGGGGTTACCGGGAGCTTCCGGGAGCATCTCTGCCTCCCTCTCCTAACACTCCTTGCCAGATAGATCGCTTTGAGCCGGTCGGTGGGTCAGTCTCACCCTAGGGAACTGTTGTCCTTACAAGTTTAAGCTCAGGGTGAAGCATAGCTGCAGCAGCTTCATCGGTTCTGGGAAAACTAAAAGGAATTGAGAGCAGCGCACAGTTAAGAGTGAATGTGGCTCTTGAGTCAGAACCCTGTAGGGGCCATGGTACAGACCAGAAGGATGATCTTGGACAAGTCGTTTAACGTCTTTGAAAGTTGGGAAACAGGGTTCCTCTACACATGACAGGAGATAAGATACTGACACACGCGATGTTAACTATATCCGTGCACCCTCAGGCGGTCCGGGAAGAATCAAAGGAACCCACAGCCCAGCCCGTGGAGACTCGGTTAACAAGGTTGCCAGAGGAGAGGCCGCTGGAGTAAAAGCTGGATTCCAGTGTGAGCTTTGCTGCCAACTAGCTGGCTGACCTTGAGCAGGCTGCTTAAGCTCTCTCAAGTTGAAAAGTAGGGCCCTAGAGATGTGACACAGGGGGTGAAACACTGCCAGGCCCCTCCTGTGGTATTCCTCCAGGGATTGAAAGAATTCCAGAAAGAATTAAAGGAACCGCCACCAAATATAAAGTAATAATTGGCAGTGAGGCCTCTGGAGTTCTTAGAACTGTTTTCTGAGTCTGGGCTCTTGGCTAATGTTGTGGCTTAATCCCAGGTGCTTCAATCTCTCTAAATGTAAAATAGATTCTTTGCTTGCTTCAGGGAGAGAACATATGAAAAGGATCTAGCAAGTTGCCCTGTAGAGAGCAAATGCTCAACAAGTGTTGCCTGTAATTATCTTTACCCTCCTTCCCTTGTAAGCCATCCCCCTGTCCTGGGAGTTGGTATAATTACAACAGCCACTACTGCTGGAGGCTTACCTTGCTCCAGGCCCTATGCTAAAGCTCTTGTGCTTCTCAGCTGTTTCCTTTTTAATCAAGTAAGGGAGGCAGGTTGCTTCTCGTTTTGCAGACGAAGAGAACTCAGGATCAGTGAGGGGCAGCCCTGGCCGCGAGTCATGGCTTTGAGGTGGCAGAACTGGGTTTTGAACCCACGGATGCCCAAGCTCTTAGCCACCATCATGTCACTTCTCAGTGTAACCACAAGTGCCATTTACTGAGGGTTTATTATGTACCAGCCACAGTAGCAAGCACTCTGCATGCATTCTGTATGTAATCTCTGAGATGAGGAAGCAGGCACAGGTCACAGAACTTGTCCAGAGTCAAACAGTGACTCAGGAGACAGAGCTAGGATTCAGATTCCACCTCAGTCGTCAGCCTTGGGCATTTTGACATTTTGGACCCCTGAATTCTTTGTTATAGGAGGCTGTCCTGTGCACTAAGGGGCATCCTTAGCCCCTACCCACTGGATTCCAGTAGCACCCCCCCACCTCTAGGTGTGACCACCAGAAATATCTACGTGTGTTATCACATATTCCCTGAGGGGACAAGTCACCCACAGAGAACCAAGCTTTCTCTTGATTGCAGAGGCCACTTTTTCACAACTGGTGAGGCACCTGGGCCATGCCGCTTCCACTCTGGTTGCCTGTTGCAGGGGGAGGAGAATGTGTGTGCCTGAGGGGTCCCCAGGGGCCTGCGTCTGCTTGTCTCCTTCGCCTCTCTGGCCCTCTCCCAGCCCCCTCTCCCATAGCGCACACCGACTTCCCCCTCTCGCCTCCACCCCGTCCTGGCCCCCCGCCTGTCTGTCAGCTGCAGCCCCAGCAGCTGGCCGGCTCTGGGCGTAGGGCAAATATTTACAGCTCTGAGGCTCACCCAGGACCGCACAGGCGTACAAAAGACTGGTGTGAGCCTGCAAGTCCCCAAAGCAGGGGGCCAAGCTCTGTCTACAAGCAGGCGCCGGGCTTGGGGTGAAGGAGTTCCCGGAGTTTCTCCTGTTTATGCTGTCATCTGGACTTCCTGCGGAGTTTTAAGTGATGCTTATTTATAAACAAGCCATTCACTTCCCCGGAGTTTATACATCATTCATTGTTAAGCTGGTTTATTATTTCTTCTTGCCTTTCTGTTTTCTTTCTGGAGTGTTTGGGTAAACTCTCTCTCGGAATCAAAAATATGATACTTGAATCAAAATTATGAATGTTTTTGAAGTTCTGTTGGGTGAATCAGGAGGATAATCAGGGGCATTAAGCTTGGGGACAAGATGTTGCTTTCTGAACTTACAGACAAAAGTTTCCTTCTGGAGTTGGAGTGCTGCTCAGGACTTTCATGGACCTTAGTGCTGGCTAGAGAACAGCCAAGAAAGGCCTGGCCTGAAAGCTGAACTCATTTTTCTGGCCTCAGACCCTGGCCGTCTCAGCCCAGGCCTAAGGGTAAAGCGCACTGCTTTTGCCTTAAAGTTAACCCCTAGTCACCCTTAGGGGAAAGCATTTGCTGTTCCTGCATCTGCCAGACAGACCCCCCCCACTGCAAGCTGTTTAAGAGCTTGTTTATTTCATTGGCTGGACTCTCTGCTCCCACCGGGTACTGTTTATTCTCTTCTAAAAGACAGAAGGATTTATATTCCTTGGAAACGGGCATGCACAAAACTTTTATTATTTTTTTAAAAGTCCTATCGCTTACCTCTCTGTTAAGAGCTAAAGTAGATAAGAAACACTCAGAAGATTTTTCCATACCCCCTTCTTCAGGGCTTTAGAACTTGTACCATAAAATGATCTGGCATTATTTAAATACTCTTAGATTGCAATTTTTGATATCCACTGAAGAGAGGAGTCTGGCAGGCTATAGTCCACGGGGTTGCAAAGAGTCAGACACCACTGAGCAACAAACACTTAAGCATTTAGGGTTTAGAGCTAGGGTTTGGCATCGTTTCTTCTGCTCTGAAAGGTGAGCTGGAACAGGTCTTCTCAAACCTTCATATGATTGGAATTACCTGGAGAGGAAACAAGAGATTCCTGAATCTCACCCTTGGAGATTCTGCCCCATTAGGGGCTGGTATGGAACGTGAGGTTCTGGCAAGTTCCCAGCTGATGCTGGGCCACCTAGCACATTTTGGGTAACTGCTTAGCTAGACAGAGAGTTTAGGCTCAAGTACAGATGTAGACCAACATGTGTTCTTTTTCTTCACACAGTTATGATTTTACTGATCATTGTCTAAACATCTCTTCCTGAGTATTTTATGAAGGACCAGTGCATAGTTCTCAAACCCAGAGCGCCTAGCAGTTGTATGATAGGTAACATGGCCCAGAAAGGCATCTTGAACCAATCTGCAGCCCTATCCAGGCTACAGCAGGCTTGGTGAAACTATACTTGAAGATGTTAAAGAGTTTGACTCCCAGCCTCAGTTTCCCACCCTGACTTAAACCACTTGATTCTAGGAACAAAGGCATTCCACAGCAAAAAAAAAAAAAAAGTCTTTGACTTTCTGGGAAAGGGAAGGTTCTGGGCATAACTTTCCTTGGAATTTTTGAGAAACTTGAGACTGAACTTCAGTAGCATCTGCTCTTTTACCCCCACATTCAGTCTTTCATTAAACCTGGTTGATTTTACTTCCTCAACACTTTCTGAGTCTGTTCACCACTCTCCAGCCTCATCAGATCATCATGTTGGTCCAAGTCAGGATTTCCTGACCTCAGCACTGTTAGCATCTTGAGCTGAATAATTCTTGGTTGTGTGTGTGTGTGTGTATGTGCATGCGCGCACGCTGTGTGCATTATAAGATGCGGAGTAGCATCCCTGGCCTCTACCTACTAGATGCCAGGAGCAGTTCCCACATCGTGACAATCACAGATATCTCCAGACACTGTCATTGTCTCCTGTGGGACAGAAATCAGCCCTGGTCTCAACCCCCCATCACCTCTTAGCTAGACCACAGCTGTTCCCTCTCTGTATCTTGCTTCTTTCCAGTGACCTCATGCTGGGAATCATCTCTTAGAAATGTAAATCCGATACCCTGCTCAGTTACTAAGTCGTGTTTGACTCTCTGCAACGCCATGAACTATAGCCTGCCAGGCTCCTCTTCCCTGGGATTCTCCAGGCAAGAATACTGGAGGGAGTTGCCATTTCCTCCTCTACGAGATCTTCCGGACGCAGGGATCAAACCCACATCTCCTGCATTGGCAGGTGGACTCTTTACCACTGCGCCACCTGGGAACTGCAAGCCTGCGGTGCCGTGAATTCCTCTTGGATGGATGTAAGGTGAAGCACACTCTGGGTCCTGCCTGGCTGTGCTCTGCTTTAGTCTCTCTTCCCGAGTTCTGTGGTCTCTGAGAATAGACTCGTGAGCTCCTTCCTGCCCCTGGGCCTTTGCCCTTGCTCTTTTTCCCCTAAAAATAGTCTTTCCAGTTGCTCATCACTAGGTAACCTAGGTAACCAGTAGGTTTTCCAGCTCTTCACTTTCTACCCCTTGCCTTGCTGTTGGCACTTTGGGTTTGCTCATGGCTAGATAACCTTTCTATGCTCCCACCATCATCACCTGCAGAAGACCCTCCCTCTCTGGCCTGACAGACTAGGGTACCCTGAGACTCTCACTTTGGTGCTCTGCAGGCATGGCCTCTTCAGCGCTGTGACTGAATAACAGGAAGAGCCGTTCATTGTCTATGAGGGATGGTAAAGGAAGGACCGTGTGTGCATGCTTCAGGGCTGTGTCCTGGCACCAGTTCGGTCTCCAGGTATCCTGTGAACTCCCGAGATGTTTTCAGTGAATAAATTCAAGATCGAAAGAGTGTCTTGTCAGCCATCAAAACTTTTCAGATTACTGACCAAGAGTGAGCTTGTTAGCTCATTCTTAAAAAAGAATGAGTTTTTCCGTGACCTGCAAGTGAACAAAATTGGTTCCAGGTTTGTGGGAGGCATGCTTTTTGTTTCCCCGAGATCCACCGAGATCAAATTGTATAAAGCCCCAAATCCCAGAAACAGGTTTGTCCGTTTCAGAACTCCTGGAGATAAGTGAATCTATAGTAGACAGTTGTATGGAAAGGTGTTCCAGATGTCCAAACACTTTGAAATGTGTCTATCAGAGTGTTCACAGTTCAGTGTCTTTTCTCTTTCTGAAAAGCATCAGGAGAATGACTGTTCCGTGCTGTCCCAGTTCAGCTGAAACGACTTGTGGGCTGTTGCATCCATTTCATTTCAGTGCTATATAAAGAAAACTAGGATTCAGCTTACAGATGTGTTTCCCAGCTACACTGGCACAAATGATCATAACTGAATAATAGGAATTGGGAATTCTGTTGCTGTCTATCTGTAAGTGGTTTTTTTCTGAGTTCAGAAATGGTGTTTGCTTCTTTGAAAAAATACTTGATGAGAGAGAATCTATTTATAAGCTGGTTTGTGTTGGCTGTAGACATGGATCTTAAAAGGAGGAGAAATAACATTCATTGAGTTTTACTGGGTGCCATACACTTAGGATGCTTTGTGTATGTACACACATTAACTTCCCTTCTTAATTCATTTGGTAGATGGTTTTGGGGTTGTTGTTGTTTTTTTTTTTTTTGGTAAGAGAGACAGATTATAAAACACTATAAAACAGCTGGGTTCAGGCTAGAAGTTTTATGGATTCAGATTCTAATTGTGTAGAGATGGAATTTGAACCCAGAACCTGATTCCAAGCTGTTACCAAAATAAGACAGTATTTTCTCCTGAGGCAGTGTACCCTCCAAAGGCCCATGCAGGTTTCCAGAGGGCTGCTTCTGTACGTGCCAGCACTGTGTAGATTAGAGATGTGGGTGCAACTTCAGAAAGACTCTGCAAGCTTAGTACCCACAACCCATTACAGATGCAAAAAGAAAAGATTCTGAAGGTCAAATAACTTCCCCAGCATCATCTTCTGGTTCCAAGTTGGTCCGATGGCTTGTGGTTCATGGTGATGAAGTGGGTTCACCCCAAGCTGTAATTCCCATCTTCAGAGGTCTGGTGTGGAGCACGTGGAGTATAAACAAAACAGGTTCTCACTGTAAAAGAGAGACAAAAGGAAAAGAAAAAGATGGTGTCTTGGATGGAATCATGCCTCATTCCCTAATTTTTAATCATTCTCTAATTTTGAACCTAGTAAGTTAAAGAGTGGCTGGTGGTAGGAAGGAAATAAAATTCTTCCAAATGTGTTCTTTCGGGTTAGCTTCTCACATGCTTACACACCATGTGCCAGGCACTGGGATGGGCACTGCTGGGTATAAAGGGGAATGTACACAGCTTTCACCGCTGGATTTGTTAGACAACCACTTGTGTCTTTGAAAACATCACGTTGTTCTGTTCTTTGCTCACCCGGGTTGTGGGTCACCTTTGTCCCCCTGACTAATGGGGTTCTAATAAGCCTGTTCCAATAAGAAAGGGAAGTGGTATAACATAATGATTACTCTTGTAAAGAAAATAACTAACAGATGGACTGGGCATCCATCTTTCTCCCCCACCCCGTGAGTCTGTTTATGGGGAGCCTAAGGGTCGGAGCCACAGCGCAGCTTGTGGGTACATGCGCCCTGCAGTGCTCCCTTCTCCAGGAAGGGGAGTCTGATGAGCTTTTTCCCTGGCAGAGGACCTCAAGGGTGTGGGGAAATGAGTCCTGGACAGAGGGGTCACCCCTAGAATATTGAGAGAAGCTGTTTTCAGGTGCCCTGTGTCTCTGCTGCACATGATCAGGAAGAGGGTGAAGTCCCATTCAGGCTGTCACAGTTGGATACAGACCTTGTGTCACCGGCAGCTCCAGGGTACCCTGAATTGAGCTGGTGTGTGATTAGTATCAAACCCTGGAGTCAGTGATATGCAGTCTCCTGTGCTTCTTCTGCCTCATTGTTGAGGGTCTCTGGGAGGATCCTCTAACCTCCTGTTAGCCTTAACTGCCTCATCTCTAAAATGAGCTAATGCTATGCCCATATGGGACAGGCTTTAGGTAAAATGAAAGTATTTGAAAGTGTTAGCTGCTCAGTTGTGTCCAACTGTTTGTGATCCCATGGACTGGAGCCCACCACACTCCTCTGTCCATGGCATTCTCCAGGCAAGAATGCTGGAGTGGGTTTCCCTTCTCCAGGGGATCTTCCTGACTCAGGGATCGAACCTGGCTCTCCTAATCAGGCTTACCAAGCATTTGTTGAACATTTATTGAGTACCTGTAGGTTTGAGGTTCTTCTCCAAAATAAATCACTGAAGAAACTTCAGAAATTGGAGATGGTTTAATGGAAAAGAAAGAAAGAGATCTTTTACTCAAAGGATCACAGGCTCATTGCAAGCCTCAGTCTGCCCCTGGGTAACCTGTTCTCTGGGTGTCTCCTCTCTAACTGCTGGTCAGTGCTGGAGACTTTGAGAAAGAGGGGGTGTTCGTGTCAGTTGCACTGCATCTGGGTAACAGCTCTGGGCTGTGCCTAAAGCCCCAAACAAAATGTGCTTTCTGCATGTTTATGTGTATTCATTTGTCCTTCTGCAGTTACCAAACTAACGAGGGGTCAGTTCAGTTCATTTGCTCAGTCACGTCCGACTCTTTGCAACCCCATGGACTGCAGCATGCCAGGCCTCCCTGTCCATCACCAACTCCTGGAGTTTACTCAGACTCATGTCCGGAACCAGCCATCTCATCCTCTGTCACCCCCTTCTCCTCCTGCCCTCAGTCTTTCCCAGCATCAGGGTCTTTTCCACCAAGTTGGCTCTTTTCATCAGGTGTACAAAGTATTGGAGCTTCAGCATCAGTCCTTCCAATGAATATTCAAGACTGACTTCCTTCAGGGTTGACTGATTTGATCTCCTTGCAGTCCAAGGGACTCTCAAGAGTCTTCTCCAACACCACAGTTCAAAAGCATCAATTCTTCAGCACTCGGCTTTCTTTATGGTGCAGCTCTCACATTCATACATGACCACTGGAAAACAAGAGGAGGGGAGGCAGGCCAAACTCCCACCATCCTATAAGCGGGAACATAGGACATTACAGCTGGGTAGCCTTTGCTTTGTTTCTGACTTGGAGGAGAAAATACTCTGGGTTGGGTGACTGGATGGTCACATCTCAAAAACTGAAACCACCTTGCAGTCCATCAAGTGGAAATGCGAAAATGCTGTAGTACCTTAAGTTAGTTTGTTGTGTCGGTGAAAATGTCACCTGGAGGTGTTCACCAGAAAAGCGGATGAGCAGATGATAAACACGAGAGACACAGTCTTGAAATCTAACTCATGCAAACAGAGAAGTAGACTTGGGGGTTTCTCAGGTTATTTAAATATAACAGCAACAGGCTTAAAATATGTGTATATTTTTGGCCGAGGGCAACACTGACAATCTGTACTTAATTTCTGAGGGTATTTTTCAAAACCGTCTTGTTTGGCTTATGGATGCATGTTTCCTAGTCTATGGCTCCAGGAAATCTTTGTTCCTTTCTGCCTGTCCCCTCACACCCTTTATCTCTTTTCCTCCTCTCTCTCTTCAGCCTCCCTATTCTCATGGCAGGTACATGCTGCTAATACTTCTGTTAATCTCATCCATTTCCAGTTTGTTTTCAAGCATCATTCCCACTACTCCTTTTGGTCTTAGGAGTGAGCAGTTTCCCCGTTCTGTTCTTCCTCCAAGAACTTCTTCTTAAGAACTGAGGTTGCAGTTACAGGGAGGGCTTAGTCCAGGCTGCTTCCCCATTAAAAACGTATTTTGACTGACGAAGAGGACAGAAGCATCTCAGTTTGAAGAAAGAGAAGGCGTCCTGTCTCTTTAGGAGAGAATGTCTGGTAGCCAGCTCTGTCCCCCAGCCCCGCCCTCCACATTTTTGCCCTCTCTTGTCACTAGTCAGCAGACAGAGCTGTTTCCCAGCTGTGCGAGTCTTTGAGAGCTTTGCATAATCTGAGACCGAGAGGTGTCGCGTCATCCCAGATATGTAGACGAGTGGTCAGTCAATTACAGTACTCACAACCCTCCAGGCGGCTTTCCAGTCGAGCCAGTTCTCAGCTGCGAGTCCCACGGCGGCAGTAATCAAGGAACACCCGTCCCTGGGCGGAAAGGAGTTTGTAGAAAGGATCCACATTGACGGTGGCATGGATGGAGTTTGGGGGCCACCACATAGATTAGAAGATGGCTGGCGTCCAAGTTTCTGAGGCCAAGTTGTTTGGAGGAGAGCGGTGCGGTGACTTTAGAGCGATGCAGAGAGGAAGAGGGACTGTGCCGTAGAAAGACAGTTCACATTCTTGGACTTAAACAAGAACAGCCACCATATGGTGTCTTGTGACTTCTGCGTTTTCACCATGACTTTTATTTGCCTCCTCTTAATCTTATGCAGTGAGACCTTAAATTGAGCAGATTATAAATCGGGTGTTTGTTTTTTTTTTTTTAAACACTGATCTGGTAGTTACATGTTGGAATATAATAGCCAAGCGTATTTTCAGCAGAACTGATTGTATGTTCCTGAACTTGGAGCTTCTATTTTTGCTTGTAACTTACCTGCTGTGGATGGCTCATGCTACACCCCTTTCTCCCAGGTTACTGAGTCTCTGCCCTGTCACCCTCGGAAAGACCTAAGCAGCTTCTGAGGAGACCCTGCAGTGCACTGGGGCCTGACTGTCTGCTGGAGTTGGATGTTGGGGTGGAGATGGGGGGCTGAGCATCTGTTAGAACTTCGTGCCCGCTTCCCACAGAACCAGTGCTGGCTGGACTCCAGAATATGAAGGCAGCTTTGTTTCCCATCCCCAAGTTAGGGCTGTAAGTGAGAGCTCCTCGCCCTCCCAAGTCCTGGCTCTGGAGGGAAGAGACCCTGCCATTCAGGAGGAGTAATAAAATAGGGGGCAGCTCAAGGAAAAGCTGCCCAGGAGGTACCGTCTCTTTTCCATTTTTGTTGTCCCCCATCAGGTTCTCTCACTTTAAATTTTTGTTGGAATATAGCTGCTTTGCAACGCTGCTCTTAGTTCCTGTTGTACCGCAAAGTGAGTCAACTGTATGTACACATATGTCCCCTCTGTTTTGGCATTTCCATGCCTTTTAGGTCACCACAGAGCACTGAGTAGAGTTCCCTACGCCAGCAGTCCCCAACCTCTTTGGCACCAGGGACCAGTTTCGTGGAAGACAATCTTTTCCAGGGACTGGGGGCTGGGGATGGTTTCGAGACGATTCAGTATGATTTATTGTGCTCTTCATGTCTGTTGTTATTACATCGGCTCCGCATGAGGTCATCAGCTGTTAGATCCCAGAGGCTGGGCGCCCCTGCCCTGTGCTGTGCAGTGGGTTCTCATTAGTTACCTGTTTTATCCACAGTGTCAATAGTGTGTATACATCACTCCCAATCTCTCCCTTCCCCTTTCTTCTCCGCCCATCAAGACTGAGTCCCAGTGTCTCAGCAGCCCTCCAGTGTCCTCTGTTCGCAGCTCCCCCTCCACTGTCTGTATCCAAGTCCGCACTTGCTTTGACTTGATGTCTCTTCTGCCCTGTCGTGAGGACATCTCCCTCCACGCCTGGGGATGTCCTTTGATTTCCCTCCTCACGCCCTAGCCGTGATCAGTACCCTCTGCCCATCCTATCTCCACGGCCCTGAAGATCCAGGTTCAGGCTGAGCCGCTCCCCTTGTCTGCATCAGGTCTTTCTCCCACTGCCTCCAGGATAGAATCTGCCTCCTGGCCCTTCAGCAGCCCTCCAACACCGTGCAGCTCTTTGTCCAGAATTGGGAAGAGGAGAAATGTGTACGTGGATATAGTTCCCATTTGATGGCCAGATGTTGTGATGAACACGTAACTGTCTTTATTTGCTTAACTGCAGGCCTCAGTTCTCCCAGACTTGCTGTAGACTAAGTTAATTTAGGATTAGACATTCTCCATTTCCGGGGTTTTGTAGCAGTCATTTATGTGGTCAGAGAGTACCATGGTGCTGTGCTTGGCCCGTGTCTGGAGTCCTTGCTATTGGCCAAGCCCTGTACAGAGGCACTGGGCAGGGATAGTCCCATCTCATTCATGTTTTAGAAGAAGCCATTATTCTCCTCCTCCTTGGAAGGAGAAAACTAAAATCACGTTCTGACTCCTAAGTCCAGGATCTTAACCATTACCCTGTTCCTGTGAAGGGCACAGTATTCTTATGACACCCTTCAGGGTATAATAGAAACTCTGATCTTTGCCACTGTTGGTGCATAGTCCAAAGAAGCCTTGCTTAAAACTCTAATTAGAAAATGAATTAAATGACTAATCCTTCCTGACATTTTAAGTGAAGGCTGAGTATTTTGAGACAAAGGGGTTTAGGGTAGGGACGTTTATCAGCACAGTAGCAAGAACTTGGCTATTGGAATCTGTGGATTGGGTTCCAACCCCGGCCCTCCCTCTTGGCACCACGTGATCTTCAGCAAGGGTATGCAATTCTCAGAGCCTCAGTTTCCCAGGTACAGAGCTTTGATACAATACCTGCCTCAAAAGCCTGATGTTTTCGTTAGTTGTTTATGTGAAAGAGAGCTCTTTCCCATCTTTGATTTTATACCAAGACATTGAGAAAGTTTCAAAGCATGGGTCATGATAAACTACCAAGACAAAGCAATATTAATTAAATTTTCCTTTAGATGAATGATGTTACTTACAAATGTAACATCTGTGAACAGCCGGGAAAGCAGCCTTGATGAGAGCCTTTGTCCTTATTCCATTTGTCTGTCTCTTGAGATCTTTGTGTCTCAGATGGTAAAGAATCTGCCCGCGATGAAGGAGACCCAGATTCAATCCCTGGTTTAGGAAGATCCCTGGAGAAGGGAATGGCAACCTGCTCCAGTATTCTTGCCTAGAGAATCCCATGGACAGAGGTGCCTGGAGAGCTATAGTCCATGGGGTCACAAAGAGTTGGACATGACTGAATGACTGACACTTTGACTTTCTTTGCTTTACTGGGTGGAGTATAACTGAATGAGAATCATTTAAATACCCTCTATCCTGATACACTTTGAACCCAGGAACAGATTAAATCATTAATCAGAAATTAAAGTTAATCTGTTAATGTGGTATTATGTGAAGCCTCCTGTTAAAATTCTCTATTCACATTTCTTCTGAAGAATCAGAAAGTAAACAAAAATAGTTCAGGTTGCTTAGGGGGAAAGAAATGGAAAGGAAAAATCAGAATGGAACTCAGGTTGTTAGAGAAAAGGAACTGACCTTTGAGAGTTAAAGAAATGAAAGTAATTCAGTCTAGCCAGAATGTTTCTCTTCTCCGTCATCACTCCCAGCATCATGTATTGAAACTTCCATGTGGTGGCTCAGTTCTGTAAATTAGTCCTAAAAGAGGCAGTGTCACCTAAAGCCAGTGTGTAAGCTTGCTGGACAATAGACTGGGTCAACACACTTCTAGAAAAAGAGAACATGCTCTTATCCCCTGCGGTAGATTGCATCTGGCAAGGAGGGTTAGAGGGTTAACTTGACTGTTAACTTGATCAGTCTCTGCAGATTGCTATTTGGCTAAATGCTGTTATTTCAGGCATTGTCTCAGTTGGTCTCCATTGTCCCTGGAAAGAGATCTCTGAGTTTGGGACCAGACCTAGGTGTCTCTGGGTATCTCAGGTTGGATCTTTTGGAGATTAATAGTTCAATAAAGAGTTGAGAGTTTTGTTCTGATACTGGTTTCCTGGCCAAGACCTCCTATAATGAGTTTCTTTGTGGAACTTTTGGAACGCCATCAAGGGAATCAACTTGGGTGGGACCTAAGATGTTGCCAGCCTACATGGCGCTGTTCTACATTCCACATGAGAAGGATGTTAGTGTGGAGAGTTGAGGTCTAGAATCTAGGAGATCTTGGGTTTAAATGCCAGTGACCTCTTACTAGCTCTTTGACAAGCTTTTTAATCCTCCCAATCTTCCCACCTATATCTTGAGAATGGTAATAGTGCCAGTTGATAAGATTGGATTATTAGACCAAAAAAAAGCACTTAAGTGCTCAGTATAATTTCCAACACATGATAAAGAGCTAGTAAAAGTTAGCTGTTTTTGTTGTTAATGTAATGTGATTTCTTTTTCATTTTTTAATAAATAGTTATCACACAGTAGATTTTAAAACGAGTCTGTTTTAATCATTTAGCTGTGTATTCTCTTTTTGCATCATTTGAGGTTGTCCAACCAGAGCTATCTGCCTTAGATTACTGTGACCTGGCAGTTTCTATCATTGATTAGTTATAAAAGCCAGAAATGTAAACTATGTATGATAACTTACTCATAACTCACTCAAATTCCTATGTATTTCTTTTTCAGCTCTCTAAGATAACAAAGCAAGATGTGGACTTAGCAACCTTCTCCATTTCCAAGGCAGAAAGATATAAACTGTTTCAGTTTGCAAAACACTGCATTTACATCTCTAAACTATTAGAGTGATTCTGCAAGTTTTAGTCTCTTTAATTTGAAAGTTGTTGTTGGTTCAAATTAATGATAAAGATTGATAGCATTGATGAAAGTGAAGGTCGCTCAGTCATGTCCGACTCTTTTGACCCCATGGACTATACAGTCCATGGAATTCTCTAGGCCAGAATACTGGAGTGGGTAGCCGTTCCCTTCTCCAGTGGATTTTCCTGACCCAGGAATTGAACCTGGGTCTCTCCTGCATTGCAGGCGGATTCTTTACCGACTGAGGTACCAGGGAGACTAGATGCTCTGAATGGTGGTACTGTGGATTGGATTTTTTTTTAAATAAGTAAATGGTTATCATTAATGAAGCTCTGCTGTTTTTTTGTTAAGTACAGTAGCTCGATAGAGACTGGCTTCTTTTATATTTATATACTCTATTTTCTATATTGAGTAAGTGACAGAAATGAATCTTTTGTTTCAGTCTGCAGAAATGAAGATTTTGTCATTTTGTTCTTATCGAATACATAGTTATTCCATCAGAAACAGCCTGTTTCTAATAGTAAATTATCATTTTCATTTTTTACAGCGTTTTAATAATTGATGCTAACTCCATGACATTTTTAAAAAATATTTTGTGTTCTGCTATATACTAAATAGTCAGGAGAAACAAGCTTGTTAACTGAGAATGTTAAGCCCAGGGAGACAATTTTACACATTGAGACCTATTAATCTTTAATGTATGTGTGAATGTGCATGTGGCTATGTTGTGCATTTTCCTGGCCAAATATGGAACAGGGTTTTACATTGACAATGGTGGAGCAGTATTTTACATTGAAAATGGTGGCAGGAAAAACCCACTGGGCACTGCAGGTCAGAAAGTGTGGCTTTCTTTGCCAACATGGTGCTCAGGTCAGATAGCTGCATTCATGTCGTTCAAATGTTGCCATTTATCCCCCGCCTCCACCCCTGCCAAAGTATAAGGCACAAGTTGCACCAGGAAGCAGTAAATATGAGAATAAAACCTCTTTTGTGATAAGCTGTTAGTGCTGTTTTTGAGAAAGCATATAATGAAATATTTCATAATTTTTTTTAAATGCCACATTTAAATGATACCCTGTTTAAACAGAAAATGTGCGTGAAGCAATTGCAAATTTATAGCCAGTGCATGTGGACTTTTGCATACCATTCGAATAGTTGGAACCCTTTCAGTGGTATATCAGCGAGGTTAGTATTTATGTCAAAGCCTATTAAGTGATAGTTTGCGCAGAAGGTGAGATCTATTTTTATCCATCTGTCTGTTACTGGAGAGTGTTGGTTGGGGGCCCTGGCATCTCCCTCTTCTTTGACTGTTAAACATTGCGCCTCTGAGACCTGGTGGGGCCACTTCTGCTTGTTTGATTTAAAGTGGCTCACGCGGTCCCACCTGCCTTAAACAGAGTGTTTTCTGTTCAGCAGTCTGCGTCTCCTCAGGACTGGACAGTCATTACTTTGTGAAAATGCCCCCTCCTCCCTTTTTAGTAAAATTCAGGATTTTCCTTCTTCCCACCCATGTTTGAGTCTGACTTTTAAGCACTATTTCTTCCCCCAAGTCTCCCAAACACAGATGACTATTGATGGGCTGTATATGTGCTGAAGCTTCTGAGGGGATTGCTATTGGAACCTTCCATGGCATATTTAAGGTAAACGCTGCTGTTGAGAATGGCTGAAGAATAGAAGTAGCCGTCGAAACAGCCAGCCTATGGTGGACTGGCCAAAGCAAAGATGTGTATACAGAGCAAGGTGTCACCGAGAGGAAATGTTTGTTACTTTTGTCTGGATGTCTTCAGATGTTCTTAAGTGCTCACCATAGGGTCTGATGGGATCTAGAAATGTTTGTAATCTCCTCAACACAGACCAGAGTTTCAGCATAAGCCTCCCAAATTTTCTGGCTTAAACTTCTCTAGAGATATAGGGTTTTTAATGATCAGGTTGGCAATCCATGAGTCCATTTAGATAGAAAATTACCCCCATTCTTTTCCTAAATGCTAATGAAATGTTGAACTCATTTATTCCTTGCAGGGTGAAGAAACAAAAGCCTGACTCTTGTCCTGCATCGGGACTCCGGCTCCTTGGGATTCAACATCATTGGTGGCCGGCCGTGTGTGGTATGTTAGTTGTTGAGATGGGTTTTACAGGTCCTTGATGTAGCTGGGAAAGGGGTCAAGGACTGGGGTGTGAAGGGTAGGAAACCTTGCTCACTTCATTCTGCTCTAGTTAGAGTTCATTGTGCATTTATCATCTTCACACTCGGGTTTTTTATCATCTTGTTTTTTATTAAGGCATAGTTGATTTACAGTGTTGTGTTAATTGCAGATATACAGCACAGTGACTTGGTTTGGGGATTAGTTGTGGTCTCCTAATGTAGCATTGTCCTAGTCATACAATAGCTAATCCTAGCTGTTTAGCTTTGAAGAGTTCATGTCTAGTTTGATAGCAGTTGAATTGAGAAAAGTCACGTTAATATGTGTGGAATTCTGCTCAGTTTTCTGAGACAGCCTGGATAGAAGGGGAGCTTGGGAGAGAATGGATACATGTATTTGTATGACTGAGTCCCTTCACTGTTCACCTGAAACTATCACAACATTGTTAATTGTCTATGTGCTATCTTTAGTCACTCAGTCCTGTCTGACTCTTTGCAACCCCATGGACTTTAGCCCACCAAGCTCCTCTGTCCATGGGGATTCTCCAGGGAAGAACACTGGAGTGGATTGCCATGCCCTCTATCCAGGGGATCCTCCCAACCCAGGGATCAAACCCAGGTCCCCCACATTGCAGGTGGATTCTTTACCATCTGAACCACCAGGAAAGCCCAGGAATACTGGAGTGGGTAGCCTATCCCTACTCTAGCAGATCTTCCCAACCCAGGAATCGAATCAGGGTCTCCTTCATTGCAGGTGGATTCTTTACCAGCTGAGCTACCCCCGATACAAAATAAGTTTAAAAGAAGAAAAGATTGTGCAGTTACACTGAGGGGCTTTGCTGGAATCGGGGCTCCAAGACGGTCAGTCTTGTCAGGACTTCTACCCGCCTTTCATCAGTCAGGGGCCATTCCCTCATTTGTGGGCTGCTGTATCCTTTGCACTTCCCTCTCACTGGAGCTGTTCACCCCATTCATCATGACCCCCTCCTCCAGAAAGGGAGGCTGAATTCAGATCTGTTGATTTAACTGCCAGGAAAATGTCTGCTGAGAGGGCTCTGGGGAGGTGGCAGAGGATGTGTTCCGGAGTCTCGCCTTTCACGCGGGATGCCCAAAGTATGTGTCATCTCTTTTCTTTTCCTTTTCTGAGTCTTTCCTCATTTGTCTCAGCTGGTAAAGAATCTGCCTGCAGTTCGGAAGACCCAGGTTCAGTCCCTGGTTAGGGAATATCCCCTGAAAAGGGAATGGCACCCCCACTCCAATAGTCTTGCCTGGAGAATCCCATGGACAGAGGAGCCTGGTGGGCTATAGTCCATGGGGTCGCAAAGAGCTGGACACAACTGATTGACTAAAATCAAACATCTTCCTCATTAGTCAGCTTAAGAGGAAAATAGTCAAGGAAAAGGGAAAGAAAAATCAGATTCACTCGCTCAACAATGAAGCATTATACAAAGGCTCTTTGCTATGGACTTGAAGATACTGATCAGGGAGACTGAATCCCTCTGGTCATTGAGTTTATGTCTTGGGTGATATAAGGCAAGAAACAAGTATAAGGAGTCATTACAGAGTGGGAGAAGAATAATGAAGGGGAAAAAATGGGAGGCTGGCTATACTACATACCAAGGAGCAAGGGGCATCATTGCCCAGAGTGATCAGGAAAGAGGGGAAGGGAAATAAAGCCAAATCCTAAAGGATAAGATGTCAGCCATCTGGGTGTAACTAACATTTGCCCTGCCTTCATGGAGCTCATGTCCAGGTGGAGAAACTGATGAATTGGAGAGGGAAGCACTGTTCTCACTGATAAAACTCTGTGCCTGAGTTCAGCTAAAGATGCTTTGGGAGGCAGTTAACCCTGGGGAAGAAGGCATCATGGGGAAGGCCATTGAAGCTGGGTTCTGAAGGATGAGTAAGAGTTTGCTAGATCAGAGGTCCATATATAATATATTTAGTTGAACACTCTTCAGTTCAGTTGCTCAGTCTTGTCCAACCCTTTGCGACCCCATGAATCACAGCACACAGGCCTTCCTATCCATCACCAACTCCTGGAGTTCACTCAAGCTCATGGAGGCTCCTCTGTCCATGGGATTTTCCAGGCAAGAGAACTGGAGTGGGGTGCCATTCTGAACTAATATTACCTGTCTTACAAAAGTTACGTGCTAAAGAATCATTTTAAATGATGAAATTAAAATATGAATATGATTTTTAATATACTGTTTCATCATTCCACTGTATTTCCATTGCAAGTACCCATCTTTGAAGGCCACTGAGATAAGAAAGTGGACAGACCCAGGAAACCTGGACAAGGACAAAGACAGAGTTGAGGAGTGGCAGGATGTGGTCAGAAAGAGGCCAGAGAAGAAGAGGCGGGTTGTGATTAAATTCCCTTTGCTTTTAGCCAAAGCCACGGATTCAACAAAAACGAGCATGGTTTATTGCAAGAAAATGACAGCTTAGTAGTAGGTGATACGTAGTCATTAAAATGATGAACTGATACATGATTTGCCTTGTAAAATATGTTTTAAAAAGAATACTTTTAGACAATGAGGTTAAAATAGAATGAAGGTTGGTTGGGGCAGGGAGCAGTCCCCTTGGCTGAGCCCTAGGAGTGTGGATATAGCCTTGTTCTTCCCATCATCTTAGGGGAATTCTTAAACTGAAGTTATCTCTGTGCTCAATCACTCAGACATTTCCTACTTTGCGACCCCATAGACGATAGCCTGCCAGTCTCCTCTGTCCATGGAATTTCCCAGGCAAAAATACTGGAGTGGGTTGCCATTTCCTTCGCCAGGGGATCTTCCCAACTCAGGGATTGAAACCAGGTCTCTTGTGTCTCCTGCATGGATTCTCTACCACTAGCACCATTTGAGACACCCCAAATTATGTCAGCTTGGGACTTTTTTGCTTTTCCCTTTTTTTTCTGGTTGGCTGCCATCCCAGGCAGCATGTCATGGTGCTGCTCTGATTCAGTCCCTGCTGCCGAGGGTCAGGCTTTCCAGCTGTGAGAGGGGCTGAGGGGAGCCAAATGGGGCTTGACTGGCTCAGTCATGGTCCCAGGACCACAGGGAGTCAATCCTCCACCTTATCATCGGGAGAACGTGTTTTGCCACTTGGCACATGTAACAAGATAGTTGGCTGCAGTTGGTTTTTATTCATAATTATTCATTCTCTCCCTATCCATCATTACCATTTTAAGAAACAACTACAGTAAAGAAAGATGCTTTTCATTTTTAGACATTTTGAAAGCTTCTGTAGCCCAAAAAGTCCAAACCAGGAAGCTCTCTTCTCTGCACACCAAAGCATATATATAGAAAAGGGGAGCCTAAATTTTGCAAAATGCCTGAAATGGAGAGGCAAACTCATGGCTTGGCAATTGTTGTCAGCCAACAATGGGAAAGCCCACAAAGATGGTATTTGATTTCTGCATCTCCCCAGGGATGAAAGGATGCTTCCAAGTTCGCTAGAAGGCAGTTTTGTTTTGTTTTTCTCAGACTTACCAAAAAATATGTTTTAGGTCATTTTCTTTTGCTTTAAAAAAGTGGTATAAGCACAAACTAGGCTGATTTTTGTAGCATTAAAGGACTCTCGGTTTATGTGGTCTTTTGCAAGAACTCCATGCATAGCCCTGGGGAGGGAAATTGAATTCCATATGCATGTGTTTGCCATCATGTTTTTCAAAACGTGTCCTGATTAGCAGAAGCAGCATAATAAAACCTAAATGGATTCAGCCCTGTTGCCTGGAAATCTGGCAGGTCATTGAGAACATGCTAAAAAGCCGGGATGAGCAACAATGTGTACTCATTGTTAGTTACTGGAAGTAGAAGGCAGGGCAAATGATGTGTGTGTTTCCCAAGGAATTCCTGTGTTGGATGCTTGGTTGAGTTGTGACATAAGCCCAGCGGGGGGTGGGGGGTTCTGACATAAGGCTTTTCATTGCACCATGCAGTACGTAATGCTCTTAGCAGAATCACATCACCCATTCATGAGTGCTTGGGTCCCTAAAGAAACAACAGCCAGTCTGGTGTATCAGACCTTCGGCCTTTGGCAAGTTTACCTCATTGTCTGGCACCCCTGGGATGGAAACAAGCCTTTTCATTTTTCTGTTTCTCAGGCTAGCAAACCCAAACAAATCCTGTCATTTGGTTCACCTTGGTGCATAGCTCTACCTTAAAATGTGTTAGAAGAGGAGCCACTAAACAAAGAATAGAGAGATGTGTTCTGAGAGTATCAGGAATGTTCTGGATTTGGTTTTCTCTGATTTTGTGCTTTCTATGTTTTTTATATTCTGTTCCCATCCCTTATCACAGTCTTCATATGGCCTCAGTTTGGTGTTTGCTCTTGCCTGTCCCTCTCTGATTTTTGCTGGGACTTTCTGATGCGCCTTAAGGGACTTTCTGATGCGCCTTAAGATAAATTACTTCTCTTCAAATGTATTATTCTGCAAAACCAGCCAAAACTGAAATCTCAGCCCCTATCTCCTCATTCCTCCCCAACCGAGAAATGTAAAGCAGTTCAATCAGAGTAAACACAGATCTCTTTTCATTTGATGTATTGACGTCACCTCTTATGGAACTTAAGCTTGTCCATAAACCCTCTGTGGTCAATTGAGACTCTTCAGGGTCCTCTGGTGGAATATTTCATAGCCTGGAATGCTGTATTTCTGAATTCATGTGTATTTTTGAAATTTTTCTCAATGGGAGACAATGTTGCACGTAGTGTTTGTGTAAGAGAATCAGCCTATCCTTAGTTGGAAACAGACCTTTGCCACTTTTTAGCTGTATGACCTTGAGTAGGTCGCTTAACCTCTCTGTCTCAGATTTCTTTCATCTGTGAAATGGATATTTATACTGCTTACCTCTTGTGGCTCTTATGAGGATTAAACGATGGACAGAGAACACTCATTATGTACCTGGCTATTGTTGTTTTTTAGCTGACTTTGCGACCCCCTGGATTGTAGCCCATCAGGCTCCTCTGTCCATGGTATTTCCCAGGCAAGAGTACTGGAGTGGGTTGCCATTTTGCTCTCTAGAGGATCTTCCCGACCCAGGGATCAAAACCGTGTCTCCTTTTTAGCTGACTATTCTTTACCAGTGAGCCACCTGGGAAGCTCCACGTACCTGGTACCTGGTGTGTACTCAGTAAATTGAAGCTGTCGCACTTCTCTGGGCTTGTATCTGAGAGATACTTGCAACTCGTGCGTCCTTAGTAGTGGCTGTGAGAGAGAGAGAAGTCTCAAAGAAATTCAGGCAGGAAAGGGTTAGTGTGCGATAGGCCTGAGGGAAGGGCTGTGATGCTGGGCAGTGGTATCTTTGTGGGCCGGCTGATCCAGCTCAGCACCCGCAGTCTTACTGATCCACCCCCTGGAAGAGTGTTGAGGGAACCCAAATGGCAGTGGGAGATTTATCTTTGTCTTGTGGGGATAGATGTTGGGAAAAACACTTAATGCTCATTTTACATTGCGATTTTAGTTTCTTTTGAGTCCTATTATTATATAGTGTTGTGTGTGTCTTTGTGAGCAGCGGGGAAGGGAGGGAGAGCAGAGTTGGGGAGTGTGTGTTTTCCCACCATGGGTTCCTGTTGTTAGACTTCAGGGGGTAGACTTCAAAGTCATCTCTCTCCTTCTTTAGAATATAGGGTTTGGAGTTTGTTTAATTTTTTAACAAATGGAATTTTGATGTATTTGCATTTGATGTATTTGTATTTTACAAATTTGATGTATTTGTATAGAGAAATGATTACTGAAGTAGATGTTCTTACGGTGTCATGGCAGGGAAATCACTAGGATGGTGGATTTGGGAGTTTTTGTGGAACATCCTGAATTTACTTCCTAAATCCTTTTGTTCGGAAACAACACGTGCTCTTGCTGTTTCATTTCTAAATCCATCTGTTAATCACGAGAAATTTAATCCACGCTCTTGGAAAGTATTCATCCCAGTGCTGTTTGGAAAGAAGTTCATGAACAAGTTGTGAGGGGTTTTTTTTGTTTTGTTTTTTTATTGAGTTTGTTGAAGCTTTTTATTTTAAATAAAGGAAAGACTTTGAGCAGTGAGCTGTCTTCTTTCCCAGAGACTTTCAGACTGGAGTTTGAAAGATCTAAAGGGATTCAAAGAGACTGGAGATCAGAATTCATTAGGATTGAAAAGGTGGGGGCTGGTGCGTGGTGGGGTTTTCTGATGCAAATCACAACAAAAATAAAAAGCCTATTTTCAACATCAGATTATTGAATTTAAAATTTTAATATACACTTGTGCTTGTAAGGATATGAGAATGTACTTTGTTGAATGAGCTATCAGTACAGGTTCTCTGAAGGGTAATTTGGCAACATCAATAAAATATGCATACTGTCAACCCAGCAGTTCCATTGCTAGGGATTTGTAGCAATATATACTAGCGAAGGTATTTATTTTAAAATACAGGTAGAAAGGTATTGGAGATGATAGTCTCTAATAGCGACTAACTAGTGTTAGTAGCTCAGTTGTGTCTGACTCTTTGCAACCTCATGAACTGGAGCCCTCCAGACTTATCTGTCCATAAACCCAGGTCTTCTGCATTGCAGGCAGATTCTTTATTATCTCAGCCAGCAGGGAAGCAACAACTGGAAACAGAACTAATTACTCCTGTGTGAGAATTGATTGTCTAGTCACTTAAGGAAATGAGGGTGATGGTGGGTCAGACAGTGAAAAATTTCTAACATTTTTAAAGTTAAGTGAAAGAGGTTGAGTGGAGCATAATCCCATTTATGTGTATAGGAAAGGAATAGATATATGTTTAGTTGGGCTTCCCTGGTGGCTCAGGTTGTGAAGATTCTACCTGCAATGCAGGAGACGTGGGTTCAGTCCCTGGGTCAGGTAGATCTCTTGGAGAAGGACATTACAGCCCACTCTAGTACTCTTTCTGGGGAAATCCCATGGACAGAGGAGCCTGGCGGGCTGTAGTCCATGGGGTTGCAAAGAGTTGAACATGACTGAAAGACTAAGGCTTCCACTTAGGAAGGTGATACATTAAAATGTTTTGGAAAGGGACTTCCTGGTGGTCCAGTGGTTAAGATGGCAGAGGTTCCATCCCTGGTCAGAGAACTGAGATCCCATATGTTGTGCGGCCTGGCCAAAGAAAAAATGTTTTAGGAAGGATGGATTAATTGCCAACTGATGCTACAAAGGGATAGAAGGACTATGGGTTAGAGATGGAAGGGACTTACCATTTTATACCTTTTGGTCTGACTCAAATTATTTTACCATGTGTTAATTTTAGTTTAAAACAGATATGAGGGGAAACAGCTGACTTCTACCCCCTTGCCACTAGTGACACCAGCAAGAGTCCATTACTGTTTTAAGAGTGTTGGCTTGATTTTCATGATCAGCTTAATGCCTAGCATTCATGCCTTTGTTTTTTTAACCCAAAGGACAACCAAGATGGATCGTCCAGTGAAGGAATCTTTGTATCCAAAATAGTTGACAGTGGGCCCGCAGCCAAGGACGGAGGCCTGCAGATTCACGACAGGATTATTGAGGTATGTGAACACCGCCAGGGTCTTTTATAGGCAGAATGCCATGCAGTCTTCATCAGGCTCAAGGCTAAATGTTTCTTGGGGAGGGAAGCCTCAACTGGTGGCTGTTTGGGCGGGAGACAGATTTCTCCGATTGTGTGGGACCACATTGGGTGTTGATTGCTTTGGTGTTAAGTTTTTGTTTATATTCAGTATAGAGAAGCCCAAGTATGAGTGGCTTGTGGACGATTTGGCTCTTTTCATGCGGCTGTGCATCTGTTCTGTGTGTTTCAGTTGGAGCTTCGTGTGAAAACCTCTGGTGAGCTGTGTGTTAGTTAAAACCAGATGAGCAGCCCCTGTTGTGCAAATGGGGACTCTGTTCAGGTTGGCAACCAGGGGGTAATTGTGTCGGCTTCCGGATCACTCTCATGTCCTCGGAGCTCACGGTGCACAATTATTTCTGCATATGTATCATTCCCCTTTTCTGTGTCTTGCCTGTTGTCAGTTGTACCAGTTGCTTGACTTAAGGGTCTGCAGACCAAGATTGATTTTCAGGAGGATCACTTATCACCACTGTTCTCATTTTTAGTTCTTCACTCATCATTTTAAACTTCTGGGTGGGAGGTTTCTAGTTTTCTGCTGGGGGAGGTAGCTACTTCTGCCCAATCATAGGACCCTTGGGAATAGGGTCAGCGTCCTAGCCTGCCCCGAGCTGCTGAACGGGAAAGAGTTGTTTGTGTGGCCTGCTTGTGTGGGCTCTCATTGCAAAGTTTGATATGTGACTATTTTTTGTTTGTGATTTTGACCATTTTGATTGTTCTTTTTAGTGGGTGAATACGTGGGCTCAATTTGTTGGATTTTCTATGAGGGGAAAAATATTAAATGTGAGAATCCAGGATGAGACGTTGAAGCCCGTAAAAGCTCACCCGTGTGCTGCTGCCACAATATAGCACGTTAAATAGGAAACTAGAAAAATGGCCCTATGACCACTGGATGTTCCGTCTCCCAAACACATCTGCATAGTATCTGTACTTGTTGAGTGTATTTCTGGCCTATTTCAAACGCTGGACTGACTGGAAGCTCTGGCCGTGGGATAAGCCACAAGGGAGGCTCACTTAAGCAACAGAAAAGTGGCCACATGCTTCTGGGAAGGGAACCTTGGGAAGAGAAAGACAGAGTCTCGCTTTTCTGGTCTAATTTGGATGGTTTCTGCAATGTTCAAAGCAGCACAGTTCAGGGCAGTTTATATCCTCAGGAAAATAGACGGTTATAACTCCCCAAGAAAACAAACTAAGCAAGTTATGGTATAAGAGTTACTGTTTAGAAGGAGGGGATGCAGTGTGAAAACTTACTTACTAAAAGGATACTTGATCTTGTTTCAAGGCCATTATTAACCATGCTACATCCTCCTTGACTTTTTAAAGAGTTCTTAAACTTGGAACTCTTTCTGCTGCACGTTTTAGGGTCAATCTTCCTACTTCCCAGGTCAGCGGAGTGGATTTTCCCTTCCAGGAGTTTGCTTGGGCAGGACACTCTTTCAAGAGTTCAAATGCGTCCTTTACCGTCTTCTGTGAAGAGAGAGCGAGGGAATACATTTTCTGAGACTATTGTTCCAAAAGATAAGTACAGCTTCCGTTGCCAAGGGTTTGGTGGAACAGCCAGTTTCTCTAAGTAATGGAATTTCATTGCTCTTATGTTTTGCAAATGAGCAATGTACAGCTGGGCAGGATTTTCTCTTGGCAAAGCGGGGATCTGTATTTGAAGTGTTCAGTACGGTTTCTGGTAAGTCACATTCTGCTTTTGGACAATATGTAAAATATTAATCATGTTCCCAGTGTTGAGATGGAAAAAGGGATGATCCCAATAGAGAAACAGTAGATGTGTAATTGCAGTTGACACCCCGTGCCCTTCTCAGTCAGATTCTAATCTCTTTTGACATGACGCAGTGATTCCCATGCCTGAAAATAATGTTCCCCGGTTCACCTCATCTCTGTCTGAGTTTATTACCAGGCATGAATTTGATTATTTTAAGTGTGCATGTGGGTTTTATCACTAAGAAGATTTAGGGGTTTTCTAGTTTTCCGTCAGATTGCTTCCTTTTCAGAGGAGTGGGCAAAGTCCCGCGAGACTCTGACTGTAAGAACTTTCATTCCGATGAAAGGATGTTTATATTAAATCCATAGGGACCGAGTGAGTCTCGTCCTCAGCGGAGCTGTTAGCAGTTACCCTGTTCCTACTGCTCTTTGTTCCCCTAAGGACGGAACTGTAGATCCCGCCCACATCAGAGCCAAGCACACTCACCTTGCTTTTTATAAGAAATACTGTGAAATACCATCAATACTATCATGAAACAAAATTCAAAACTAACTTTTATATATTGGTTTGGCCAGAAAGTTCCTTTAGGTTTCTCCATAAGCTGGTTTACAGAAGAACCGGAATCAAGTTTCTGACCAACCCAATACATATGCACCCAGTGGTGGATATTGTACTGTCATGGAATAGAAGAACAGAAGGGAGATCATTTATAAAAAAAAATGGGTGGATCAGTGTGTTAACGCTCAGGCACGTCAACGTTAGAAGGCGCTGTGATGTTTATTGCCATGGTTACACCAGCTCCTGGTCTGCTGGGTCCACGTGGGCGGTGCTATGAATTCAGGCATCGCCCTCCACGGTTGCGTTTTCCAGGGTGGTGAGCAGATTGTGGTTATGATATGGCACCAAAAACTGCAGTCTTCCTTTGATCTACACACATCTGTGTGTATGTATTTTTTTATTGTGGTAAAATATACATAGCGTACAGCTAACCGTTGTCACTCTTTTGAAGTATACTTTCTTGTGGCGTTACGTACACGCACGCGGTCGTGCAGCCATCACCACTGTCCCATCTCCAGAACTTTCTCCTCTTCCCAAACTAGAACTGTAGCTACTAAACCACCCCCCGCCCCCAGTTCCTGGTTGCCCCCTTCTACTTTCTGTTTCTATGCATTTGACAACTCTGTTCTCCATGTAAGTGGAATCAAGCAGCATTTATCTTTCTGTGTAAGCAAATGAGTAAACACCATGTTCTTCACGATTGTCTGTCTGCTTGTACCTTGTGTCAGGATTCTTATCTTTTAAAGCTAAATGCTATTCTACTGTATGTGTAGAAGTATATACCATATTTTGTTTACCCATTTCTCTGTTGATGGACGTTTGGCTTGCTTTCACCTTTATACTGTGGTGAGTATTCTGCTGAGAAAATGGGTGTGTAATCTGTATGTATTTAAATTGCAACCCTCAAAACCCCCTTAGTGTTTATATGTAAAACAGTTAGAGTCTGCTCTCAGATACTTATTTAAAGTGTGTTATTTTATCTTTACTAATGTCTGGAATGATATGGGAAGTTATCCCGAAAGTCAAATAATCCTTCACTATCCAAGACTTTGTGCAGTGTAGGGCTTCTAGCATCCCTGGTCCCCACCTCGATCTTGGCGACAGTGAAAATCACTTCTGTAGATTTCCACCAGTACCTCTGGCTATGATAGGGACCCAAAAGAGGATGACTGGGGTAGAGATTTGTCCTATTCACAAACCTTATGATGCCAGACGCCTCACGCAGAAGCTTGTTCTTGCTTTGTGCTCACCTCTCATTTGGTGGTAAGTGAGTTTCTCTAACCCAGTTTTGTATGGGTTAAATGCAAGGTCCTGTTTCTGCTTTGAGATAATAAATGAATTCTCCAAATGCAGTGAAGGCAGGAGAGTTAAGCCCTCTGTTGCCAGTAACCTTTATTTTGTACAGTCCTCTATAAATATGTGTTCATCTCAGGAGTGTTATGATTTGGAGACTGAGGCACGTAGTCACAGAAGTTGTGTATCCTCAGTGGCCTTTGTGTAAATCAGTTGTTCTCTGTTTTCTCTAGCTGTAGTTAGTGTGTCATCGCTGGAAAGTCTGAGTCAGAGTTGACTAGAATGAATTAACACTGTCTTCCATTCCCAAACTAGGCCACTTGGTAAAGCAGGATTTTACTTAGTGAAGATAATATTCTCCCACCAACTAAAATTGCAGAATGGCAAATGGATTCACCTGGAAAGGCATTTAGTTTTAGGAAAAGCAATAGAAGATGCTCTTTTTTCTGTTTATTTTTTATTTTGACATAATTTCAGACTTATATCAATGAATTCCTCTACAATCTCTACCCAGATTCCCTCAATATTAACATCTACTTTGTCCATTTCTGTCTCTACCCCTGTTCCTAAATACATCAGTGTGTATTTCTTAGGAATAAGACATTTTGTTATATAACTCGGAGAAGGCGATGGCAACCCACTCCAGTACTCTTGCCGGGAAGGTCTCATGGATGAAAGAGCCTGGTAGGCTGCAGTCCACGGGATTGCTAGGAGTCGGACATGACTTCACTTTCACTTTCATGCATTGGAGAAGGAAATGGCAACGCACTCCAGTATTCTTGCCTGGAGAATCCCAGGGACGGAGAGCCAGGTGGGCTGCCGTCTATGGGGTCGCACAGAGTTGGACACGACTGAAGCGACTGAGCAGCAGCAGCAGTTATGTAACTGCAGTCCAGTTATCTAAATCCGGGAATACACGTTGGTAGGATACTGTTGTCTCATCTACAGCATTTAGTCAGATTTTTGAGCATATGTATATCATGAGAAATGCTGGACTGGAAGAAACACAAGCTGGAATCAAGATTGCTGGGAGAAATATCAATAACTTCAGATATGCAGATGACACCACCCTTATGGCAGAAAGTGAAGAGGAGCTAAAAATCCTCTCGATGAAAGTGAAAGAGGAGAGTGAAAAAGTTGGCTGAAAGCTCAACATTCAGATAACGAAGATCATGGCATCTGGTCCCATGACTCCATGGGAAATAGATGGGGAAACAGTGAAAACAGTATCAGACTTTATTTTTTGGGGCTCCAAAATCACTGCAGATGGTGACTGCAGCCATGAAATTAAAAGACAGTTACTCCTTGGAAGAAAAGTTATGACCAACCTAGATAGTGTATTCAAAAGCAGAGACATTACTTTGCCGACTAAGGTCCGTCGAGTCAAGGCTATGGTTTTTCCAGTGGTCATGTATGGATGTGAGAGTTGGACTGTGAAGAAGGCTGAGTGCTGAAGAATTGATGCTTTTGAACTGTGGTGTTGGAGAAGACTCTTGAGAGTCCCTTGGACTGCAAGGAGATCCAACCAGTCCATTCTGAAGGAGATCAGCCCTAGGATTTCTTTGGAAGGAGTGATGCTGAAGCTGAAACTCCAGTACTTTGGCCACCTCATGCAAAGAGTTGACTCACTGGAAAAGACTCTGATGCTGGGAGGGATTGGGGGCAGGAGGAGAAGGGGACGACCGAGGATGAGATGGCTGGATGGCATCACGGACTCGATGGACGTGAGTCTGAGTGAACTCCGGGAGATGGTGATGGACAGGGAGGCCTGGCGTGCTGCGATTCATGGGGTCACAAAGAGTCGGACACGACTGAGTAACTGAACTGAACTGAACTGAATGTCTGTGATAGCAAGAGCAAATCCCAGATCACAGGTTTTATTTCGTTGTCCTGTATCTTTAGTTTCCTTTCCTTTAGAGCAGTGCCTCAGTTTTGTCTTCCTTGCTACTGATACCTTTGCAGAATGCAAGCTGGGTCTTTGTATAACCTGTCTCAGTTTGGTATGGATTCCGATCATACATTCTGAGTCGAAGAGATGGTGTATCCTCCTCAGTGCAGCCTGTCGAGAGTCGCGTGATGTCACTTTGTCCTTTTATTGGTGATGCTAGCTTGGACTGCTTGGTTGAGGCCTGTCTGCCAGATTTCTCTGCTGTGCAGGTGCTGTTTTCTCCTTTTTCTTGTATCTTGTTGGGGTAGAGGGGCTTTGTGGAGGTTGTGTTAATATCCTGTTGAGACTCGTACGCTGATTTTCACGTCCACTTACAGGTTTTCCTTGAATTGTTTATTATTACAATGGTTGACAAACGGTGATTTACTGACTACATTCCTTCTGTGTTTATTAGTTGTAAGAAAAAGTGTTTTTTCCTCCCTATTTTTTCTGTCTGTCTCCATCTCTCTTTTTGCCAGTTTCAGTATGGACTCATGGAGTCTTAAAATTGGTGTTCACGTTGGCCAGTTTGGGCCAGAAGGACCTCTTTCTAACTAGTTCCTCTATCCTTTGACGTGTTCCCATCACTTCTTGAGCATTTGTTACTTTCTGAAACCTCAAGGTGTCCCGAGCTCGTCTTGTACTTTGCCGGCCCCAACTCTAGAATCCACTTTTTTTCTAAGTAGCTCTAACTCCATTGAGTGGCACGTGAGTGGCATTTAGAAATCAAAATCGGCTGCTAGCATGTTCGTTACACTGGAGGTTTCATTGTTCCTAGGCACTCTCAGCAGACAGTTAGAAAATATCCACACATGCACACAACATCATCATCAACAACAGCACACATCTCTCCATGTATTTCTTCATTCATCCTTTTATGTATTAATATTTTGAAAACTATGCCTGTATCATTACGTCCAATTCCAGTCCAAATCTGCATGGTTAATTTTTTCCTTCTTTGAGGATTGCTAGCTCCTAGAGGGATCCCTTTTGAAATAGTAATGGATATACTCTCTTCTTTTGAATCAACTTGTTGATATTTACTTAGATGTTATCAATGAACTAAAAATGGTTGATGGAAATTATTTAAAATATCTCCACACTGTTTTTATTTTCATTTCTTCAAGAAAAATATGCTATAAAGTATATGATTTTACAATTATACTCTTCTTTCCTGATAGGGGAAAGAAAGGTTCAGTATTTCTTGTGTAACTGTGTACAGGAAACTTACTGTTGTTAAACAGGCAGAGATATGCACAAGTCATTTGGGGGTAATATTCAAAATAAACATGTGGGTCTCTGCCCCTGTCCTCTGTAGTGACGTGCACCACACTCAGCAGGGAGGAAAGAATTCTGTATCAATTACTGTCTTAAGAAGTAGAACCTGTTCTTGTCAATTTGAGATCTCTAACTTTGTCTCAGTTACACAAATACTCTGTTTTGATGAAAGAGATATGGTATAATTCA
The DNA here is from genome assembly GCA_917880005.1 of Nanger dama. Classification (NCBI taxonomy): domain Eukaryota; kingdom Metazoa; phylum Chordata; class Mammalia; order Artiodactyla; family Bovidae; genus Nanger; species Nanger dama. Next base: position 32,645,001 of record CAKJTW010000016.1, on the reverse strand, counting down.
AGCTATGTTGAGAAGTTCTTCTTTAGCTGCAAAAATAAACAGGTTTTAGAGACCCCTTGTTAGTAATGGATTCCAGCTCTGTTTCCAGAGGCAGAGACTAGAGTTTCATCTTAGATACTAACTGCAATTGGTGCTGGTGTTGAACCCTGGATTGCATTGTGGAAGGATTCTGAGACAGTATCTGGATTGAGAGGGATGAATGTAGTGACCATTTAGAGATGTTTGCCTTGGACACAAGAGAGATGGGGTGACAGCTTGACTCTGGATTTGTTATCTCTGGATGGACTCAGATGTTTCTGGAATGACAACATTGTCATTTGGAAGTAATGAGTCTCCTTTCATTGGCAAAGTGCGTATTTAATAATAATGTATCAGCTTTCGTTGGCATAGTGCATATTTAATAATAATGTATCAGCCATTCTTTTCAGTCTTCCGATATAAAATACAGAAAACAATACCTTTGTTGGATCTTGGTCCCCCCACCCCATTTAAGGACTCTTTTCACTTTCATCTGTTCTTGTAACCTGTACTGCAGCAGTAGCAGTTCTGGCAAAATGAGGGCAACTCCTTTCCTTACTGTTGGAAGGCACACACTGAGGTGGAAAGAGCCCTGAGATTTAAATAAAAATTAAACCTAAACCCCAGGTTTAGGTTTCTACTCAGTTATTCACTCTGTGGTCTTAGTGTCCTAAATGCTGAGCCTCAATTTCTTCGTCTCTAAAATAAGAAGAGAATTACACCCTGCCTCCCATGCCTGTCGTGTTGTTTGGGTAGAGCTTGAAGATAACGTAAGTCAAAGGAGTTTTGCTGTTAAGTGCAAATATAAAGAATTGTTTTGTTTTTCAAATTAAAATTTTAGTATCTTATACAAGAACTCAATACCAAAGCCAAGTGTGTACGTCAGCAATAATACTTCTGAGATTTGTTTTTCCCTTGCATGTTTCAGCCAGAAGGTAGTGCTACTATAGGACTGTTGAGAAAACCTTGATGTATTTCAGGAAGATATACTTTCCAGAATTAACAATGTGATCAATTAACACCAAGTATTTCCTCTTTGCTCCCAGCTGCCTTTAAAAAAATAATATGTATTAATTTTTTTCTAATGACTATAGTGACTTGGTTTTATTGCTGTTGTTATTTTCTTGTTACAATTTTGCCATTAAAACCAGTTTTTCAAAAAGAATAGAAAAGGCAGACTAGGGTTTTCAGTGAACATCTTTGTAACAGATACCACTGTACACCAGCCAGATACCCTAGGTGAAGACTGGAACATGTGCTATGGTGCAATTTGTTTAAAAGGCATTTGTGTGTGTGTGTGTGTGTGTGTGTGTGTGTGTGTGTGTGTGTGTGTGTATATATATATATATATTAGTCTTTCTACAGGAAAAAAATACTCTGCATTAATAAAACATTTTAAGGTTTTAAATAAAGCTGTAGAGTGGGATTATGGGGAAACTTTTAAGTTTTTAAAGTCACATTTCCAGAATGTTGGAATTCTTCTGCCCAGACATGAGTGTTCATTTTTATAATCCATAAAAACAGTGAAAGTGAAAACTGTGGTGAGCTAGAAGTTTCTTTTGAATTTCACATATCACAGTGTTGACTCCTGCTTATTTGTTTCCTTCAGAAGTTACTTGCCATTCTCTTTTCCACCAGCTCCTAGCACATGGCCCCGGGTACAGACTGTGTGGGCAGCCTATGGAAGCGCCCCCTCCCATCCATCCTCTGCCCAGATGATCCTAGTTCAGTGTCTCTTGACACTGTATTGTGTGGGAGTTGTGACTCCGCAGAAATCCTAAATCTATCCCTGTGGGTCGACCTTTAGTAAGAAGAGTTGATTAGCTCTTCCACAAAGTGCTTTAAAATCAAGGATAAATCAGAAGTGACTGGCATCTCCATTAAATTTTTCCGATGAAGATTAGGTCCAAAAATTAAGTCTTTGGTAATTTCCCAGCAACAGCAAAACAGCAAATCCTTGACAACAGTATGGATAAGATACAGTTTCTGTTCAGTTGTCTTCTAGACCCTTAAGTATGGGATTTTGAGAACAAGAACCCATGTCACTTTTTTTTTTTTTTTTAAATAAGCTTTTGTCTTTCAGTCTGTTGGTATAAGACACAAAGAGCTGGATGCACTTTTATCAAATTTGGAAGGAATGTTTGGACTGCGTGTATGACTTCGCGACCCTACAAACTGTAGCCTGCCAGACTCCTCTGTCCATGGAATTTTCCAGGCAAGAATACTGGAGTGGGTTGCCATTTCCTACTCCAGGATGTTTGGGATGGTCTGACTACTGTGAATTGTATGTAAAATATGCTCTGTGGGAGAAGCCCTGGGGAAACCTTTCAAAGCAGTGGGTCCACATCTTTTGGAAACGAAATCTGAGCACAGGGCCTACAGATGAGGGGACTGGGCAGGAGGAGGGAGTGTTGGATTGTGAACTGTCCGTGGGAATTACACACTGAAGACCTGGTCGGATTGGCAGCTGCAAGTGCTGATTTGCGGTCATGCCACTTTCACTGAAGACTCCCTATAGCCCAGGGTGGGAAGCTGCAGCAGCATGGTTTTGTCTGACGATGGCGAATGGTTCCCAGGAGCCTCCAAGGGAGGGCAGCTGGGATGCCGTTTTCTGCCACACCGCTCCGAGGGACCTTTGGCTATTGTTTGTCTAGTTGTCTGTGTCTATTTTGACTGTCATTTGAAATGCAGAGCGCCTGGGTCCCACCCCCTCTTCTCCGGAGGATGGCACTCCCTGCTTCCTTTTGGCTTGTTTGATTCTCTTAATTTCCATCTTTTATCACTTTTCCTGCTGTTCCTAGTGAGTCAGTTGACAGCTCTGGGGACCAAGAAAACTAGAAGCCTAACAGCCTGTGGTTTCTTAGCCACTCCCCAAAGAAACGTGTCAGTCTGTTTTTTAAAATAAGCTAAATATACTTATGTTTTGTTTTTCAATGTCTGAAGAACTTTTGGGGCAGATTAGAAGATGCTGACAGACTGTAATCAAGGGAGGCAGTTTTTGTTCTTTTCCTAGAGTGACTGTTGCTGGGACATTAGTGTTTCTACATGTGTTGATTTGAGAATTCATTAACCAAAGACAAGCAGCTCATATTAGGTGTTTATTTAAAGAGTTGAAGAGGTAATGGACTATATAGAGTGATCTCTGGTCATGAGCTTGTTGAAAATCTTTATGTTGTGTGAGTTCTTAGGCCACCGGTGGAAGAAAAACCATTAGCAGGCGTGTGTTCACCTGTTGGAGGCAAGTTGTAGTCTCCCTAATACTGAGATAGGCCAGGAAGGATGGTGAGCTCATATGTGGTCCCTAGTTCTGGGAAGTTTCCATGTCAGACCAGTGGACAGAAGAAGGTAGCTGATGCAAGGGTCATAAGAAAGGCATTCAGCATGTAGAGTGGTTAGGAATCAATGGACTCTGGACTCAGATCAGATTTTTAGTTCTAGTTTTCCTATTGCCAGCCTTGCAAACTTGGACAAGTTTCTTCTCTCCTGGAAGTGCTTTATTCTGTAAAATATGAAAACCGTTTGGGCATACCATGGGGGCACTGCAGGTCCAGTTTCAGACCACTGCAATAAAGCAAATATCACAATAAAGCGAGTCACACAAAATTGTTTGGTTTGCCAGAGCATTTAAAAGTGATGTTCATGCTATACTGTTAAGTGGCAATAGCATTCTATCTTAAAAAATGTACAGACCTTATTTTAAAAATACTTTATTGCTAAAAAATGCCTAATATCACTGATCACAGATCACCATAGCAAGTATAATAGTTGTGAAAATGTTTGAAATATTGTGAGAACTATCAAAATGTGACACAGAGACACGCAGCAGGCAAACGCAGTTGAAAATGATGTCCATAGAACTGCCTGACTCAGCTTTGCCACAGACCTTCCATTTGTAAGAAACCCAGTAATCTTCAAAGCTCTATTAAAGACAAGGCACAATAAAACAAGGTCTGCCTGTACATATATCACAGGGTTACTGCAATAAAGAATATAATACATGTGTCTGAAAACTGTAAATTTGGCTCCAGAATAAACACTCCACAGGTGGTTAGCTTTGCTGTGTTTCCTGTCGTTCTGCAGGGCCCAGACTAGAGGGCCTTGCAGCAAGCCAGCACTTTGATGACTCTGGTGTGGCAGGCACGGTTTCATAAAACCAAAATTACAGTTGTGACTAGATCACTTTAATTTGTTTTAGATTTCTTTTATTTAATTAGTGGCCCTTTGAATCTGGGTGGAGAAAGAGCTGTCACTTCCTAAGGCCATATAAATCTCAGTAATTGATCAATCAGGAGTAATTCTTAGTTTATATCTTAGTGTGAAGCTGGTAATTCATTGCATATGTGCTGACTTCAGTGTTCTAAAAATAAAACGATTGCGTGTTTAATATCAGCTATTTTTAAAGTGCCTGAATAGATTAAAATTTACATTTTTATCCTGACTCATGAGGAATATTGGAATTTTCTTAAAATTATGGAGTGTGTATTTCTTTGAACCAAATCTTCACTTAAGATGGCAAGATGCATCACATTCTTTCTAGGGTAACATTTTTGTATATTGATATGAATGCAATACACCAATGTAGAAAAATGTATATATATGGTAAAGAGTTAAGATGAAAAAGAAAACCTGATATTAAGCATTATCTTGATAAAAACTAATCAGTGTGCTTAATCACAGGGTATTAATGTATATGGAGCACATATTTTCATTTCTTGTTCTAAACTCTAGCTTAAATGAATTGATAAGAGCACATGTAAAATAGAATGAAGTATTTTTTTATAGTAATGTTACTGGATTTCAAATACTTTGCATCATTCTCTGAAATATCTGAGTCATTATGCTTATAGGAACTACAAGGGAATATTAACATATATAGGGGGCTTGGAATAGAATTGCTGGTGATAAAGGAATTTTAAAGGGAGGAATCAAGAAAAAAATATTTTATCATATCTTTATTGAAAGTTCAAAACATTAATATTATCAGTAGAGTTAACATCTTATTTTCCTTGGTGGCTAAAAGGTGAAATTGAAAACTGGAAAAAACTTTCCCCTTTGCTTTTGGAGAATTAAAGGTAGTAAGTAGCAAAGTTGGAGAAGTTTATAATTTCTCCGTTCAGCTGCCCTGATCAGCATGTGGGTATAGCTGAAGGACTAATTGCATTTGGTATTTGAAATGGCAGAGGGAAACAACAGATAGAAGAAAGACATTAAATGCCACATTTGGCTGAATCTTTTTCAGATTCATCATTTTCAGAGAAGCATTACTTTAGCCTCAGTATCTGGCTTTTCATCAAGTTCTAAACTACATTTTAACTTTAATTAGTCATAAACCTTTAATAAACTGTATTTTGACAAATAAGTTTTTTTTTTTTTAAGATTACTTAAAGAGCTTATAGAAACTGCATGTATATGTATGACTCTATGTAGGAAAATACATGTTTATGAATCTGGGAGTGAGTGTATATGCCTGAATATATTGACTTCAGATGAGTTACCTGAGAGATTTTGCCTTTATTTTGTATGAGTTGGTCATTGTAGACCCAGGACAAATTGGATGAAGTTTTAAGCTGTTTTGAATATAATCCCTGTTTAATAGCCTCTGTTTATACTTGGTGAGAAATGAAAGAAGAATCCTTTGGACATGCAGTATTATGTAAAGTGCAGGCCAGGAAATCTTTGTTTTGACAAGGTTGTTTAATTACCTTCAAAGTCTGTTCATAGGTAAGATTAAGCTAATTTGCCTGATGTGTTTAGTACATCTTATAAGTGAAATGCAGACAGTCTCCTCTGCTGCATTTACTAGGTTTAATAGAATGCACAGGATGTTACACTAATTCAGAGAGAAGAGGACAAGGAAGGAAGTTGTTTTCCTTTCTCCTTCAGTTTGTTTGAAAGTGTATGGAAGGGTTTGCTGCTTTTTGCCATAATGAGAACACCAAAGGCATTCAGTATGATCTGTTTGTGGCCTGCTGTTATAGTTGATCACAGTTCTAAGTGACCTTTTAAAACTTAAAATAGAAATTTAAGAAGAGAAAGACCAATATATTTCTTTTTATTCAGAATCAACTTAGTCCAGCCTTGATTAAGCGTGATGTGTGTAAGAAGTACAAGCCAGAGGGTTAGAAAAATAGCATTGTATCATCTCCTGAGTGCACCGACCTTAATCTGTTGTAAGACAACGTGAGAGAGAAATTAGTCCTTCTGATACACCCCGGAGCAAAAGAGAGAAGCTACCGTCAGAGAGAAGCTACCGTCATCCTTGGAAAATCAGGGTTGGGGATAGTCAGCTAAGCCAATTTAGCATTTCACGCTGATCAGCAAACACGAACAAGAACAAGTGTTTCTCAAACTAGGGTCAGTTGCATACCACCCACTCAGTTTGTGCGTTTATACACCACCTGTTTTGTTCAACACTTAATACTGTTCCTAAAAGAACATGCTTTTGTTTCACCTAGATTTCTTTTAAAAGGAAACTTTATGTCATGATTGCAAGTGGAAAGCCATTTTGTGCTGTAAATAAAAGGTAACAGCAGAAATAAATACATTGAAAGTGTAGAGTTGGTCAGTTTAATCCAGATGCTGTTGCTTGGGGAATACTCTGATCCTGAGTCATGCTTTCTCTTTAAGAACAAAATTATCCTTTGGGATTAAAAGTGAGGATGTTGACTGGGAGCCCCAGGGGAGATTCTGGGGTGCTGGCCCCATGCTAGTCTTCATCTGGATATGATCTGGTCAGTTCATATGCTCAGGCTGTGGAAATACATCAGGATGGACACTTGAATACACAAGATGGACATTAATCATGTCCTGCATGGTAAACATAGATAACATTTATTTTACCAAACATTGTTACAAACAGGCTCAAATTGATTCTGTCCCCTAGTTGCAAGAGCGTCCCTTGAAGTCTCAGATAGTAAAGAATCTGCCTCCAATAAGGGGAAACTTAGGTTCAGTCCCTGAGTCCAGAAGATCCCCTGGAAAAGGAACTGGAGAATTCTGTGGCCAGAGGAGCCTGGCAGGCTGTAGTCCATGGAGTCACAAAGAATCTGCCACGACTGAGTGACAGACACTTTCACTTTCTTCGATGAAATCGGACAGGTTGGAGATTGAGAATGGAATGAGCTGCTTATCCTGTCAGTCAGGTCCTTTAACACAAGCTTCAGTAATGTCAAGTGCTCTGGACTTCATCTTGCCCACTGCGGCCACGTGTCAATTGGAGCTATACTTTGTGTAGACACTTGAGTTTGGGGTAGAGGAATGAAGGTCCTTTTAGAGGTTAGAGTCTACCACAAGGAGTAATAATTCCATCACTGCTAAAGAATTTCAGGGACTTCCCTGGTGGTCCGGTGTTTAGTCCTCCTGCCAGTGCAGGGGGCATGGGCTTGATTGCTGGTTTGGGAAGTCTCCACGTGTGGTGGAACAACTAAGCCCGAGCGCGGCATCTAGAGAGTAGGGCCAACTCACTGCAACTAGAGAAAGCCTGTGTGCAGCAATGAAGACCCTGCAGCCAAAGATAAAATAATAAAAACTAAAAAAAATAATTTCAGAGGTGAAGAGGTGAATCACAGCCAGATATCAGGGGATCTATCTTTGATAAGGTTTTATTTGTTTTGATAAATTTCTGAAAATCTATACTGTATGCATTCCAGTTGTAGCTGTTTATACTATGCACATTTGTCACTTTCTGTATCCCAAACATAGATAATTAAGTACTGCCCCTCAAAGCCCCTCCCACTATCCTCCTCTTTAAAAGAGCACTTTGCAAGCTTTTTTGGTAAGAAATATGTTTCATATAATCCCAGTACAGCACTCAGTAGTGTGAATGAGTCTCGGTGTATGTGTCTAAAAATTAAGAAAAGGTTCATGAAAGATATTTATCCTTACTACATTCAGAAGTCTGGTGTTTCTATTTAATTCTTTTTCTTTTAATGCTGTTTGCCACCCACTGAGTTGATTTCATGGCTCACTAAAAGGCAGTGGCCAAGAGTTTGGAAACATTCTGCTGTGGAGGAAAGAACTGTACCTTCCATGTTGAGAGCAGATGTCTTTTCCTGATATTATACCCTGGAGTCTGTTGCATCTGTGGATGGCACATCTAAGCCCCAGCCTCTTGCCAAAGAATGGAGTCAGATTTATTAAGGCATGTGACTGTATTTACAAAATCTGAGCTGCACTACCTGTCAACTTTCCACTTAGGAACGTCTTGCCAGAGGCAAAGTTCACGGATTCTGTGGGCCAGCAACAGACGGAGGGCATTAGTTAGTGGTCACTTGCGTCATAATGGATTGACTACAGAGGGGACCTAGGTCCACTCTTTGGAAGCCTGACTTGCTCCTACATGTGAAGTTCTGGTGTCCAGGGTGGTTTCTCCTCTCAGTAGGGAAAAGTGTGTCTGCCTGGCATTTGATGTGAGTGCTTCATGCGCCGCGTGTGGTGACTGACTTCCAGAGTCTGAGGAGGGGGGAGTTTGTAAGTTACACCCACACGGACTTCTGAATTCAGCATCTGTAGGGCCCCGCTAAGGAGGAGGTCTCCCTGTGAAATGTGCAGTTTGTTAAGGACCAAGGCAGGTCCTGCTGGAGTGTCAGCCCCAGAGAACAGGGACACATGGATTAAGCTCTGGATTTGCAGTGTTCTCAGGGATGGAGAAGGAAATGGCAACCCACTCCAGTATTCTTGCCTGGAGAATCCCATGGACGGAGGAGCTTGGTGGGCTACAGTCCATGGGTCACAAAGAGTCGGACACGACTGAGTGACTTCACTTTCACTTTCAGGACTGAACAGGGTGCCTGCTGACTTGGAAAAAGGTTTTCAAGTTACATGACCAGTTTCTGAGAGTAAAACTACAGGAAGACCCACATTAGAAGCCTTAAAGGCAGGTGACACTGTGTCATGAGGTCTTGGGGACATTTGATACTTTGACAACACCTCCTCTGGACAGGTGGAATCTTCCAGCTGTCCATACAGGAATAGCATCAGCTTAAAATAGATGTATCTCCTCCTGCCAGGGGGAATTCAGGAGTAGAGTTCCATTTTGGGGGAAGCAATATAAATATAATGAGGCATAAGAAAATCAGGTGTTCAATTTTTGAGATACCACAATGCATCTTATAAATTAAAGTTGCCTTCATTTATGAATTCCAGACTTTGTATTTTGGGAAAACATTGCTCTTAGTCATATTTAACAATCCGATATAGGAAATTGTGTATTCTCTGGTTAACTCAGTTTCTGTGAGATGGAGTACAAGTTTCCTATAGTAGTTGTGCTCTTTGCTTATGAAGCAACAGGCTTTGCCGCCGTATTTGAAAAATATTTGACACGGTCACCTCTGTCCTCTCATTGGGCTTTCCAGGTGCCGCTAGTGGTGAAGAACTGGCCTGCCAGTGTAGGAGATATAAGAGGTGTGGGCTCAACATCTGGATTGGCAAGATCCCCTGGAGGAGGGCATGGCAACCCACTCCAGTATTCTTGCCTGGAAAATCCCATGGACAGAGGAGCCTGGGGGGCTACAGTCCATAGGGTTGCAAAGAGTCCTCTTGTTGTCTTGGGTCTTAGCACCCATAGGAGCTGGGTTTGGCAACATAAAATCAAGAATAATTAAATTCTGGATGATGCCTTCACTCCCTTTTATTTTGAATGTGTCATGTTTTTAGATGGAAGTTTAGCCACTATTGTTGCCATGGAATTTTTATACATGCTCCAAGAAATAATTCCGTGGTTTATCAAACCAGGTTGTCAGTGAAGCCATAAACCTTGATAGAATTTTCTAAGGGCTTCTTTGGAAGGGAATACAAATTAGAGCATTAAGCAAAGACCTTGGCAAAGGTCTTTGCTGCTCCTTGCCCCTAGATCACGCCCAGGATGATAAGTGAGATGATGTTTACAGCCCAACATAGTAAACAGAGTTTAATCTTTTTACTGATATCTTCCTGCTAAAATGTTTGAGACTCGTGTTCTGTGCTACATTAGTGAGAAAAATACAACAAGCCAAAAATAGATGAATGTCTTCACAGAATTAAATTAAGCTAAAAACTATGCAAACATGAATAACAAGAAATCCAGTAGAGATGTCTTCATAGTTCCTGCTCTATTTCCTAATACTGTTTGCAAACAGACTTTAAAATTTGAATTATTAATCCCTAAAATGGTAAGTAATATAGATTAACTGTCTTAATTTTTCCTTTGAACCCTTGAGCCAAGGAAGGAAACCAAAATTGTCTAGAGATAGGCATTTGCTTGTGTTTCTTTTTTTTCCAATTAAGACATTATTTTAATTTATTCTTTCCTCTGAAACTCAAATTCTTATTATTTTTTAATTTTTAACAGTATGATTTTTTTATTATTATTATTTTTTTACTTCACAATATTGTATTGGTTTTGCCATACATCAACATGAACCCACCACAGGTGTACACGTGTTCCCCATCCTGAACCCCCCTTCCACCTCCCCCCCCCATACCATCCCTATGGGTCATCCAGTGCACCAGCCCCAAGCCTCCTGTATCATGCATCAAACCTGGACTGGCGATTCATTTCATATATGATATTATACATATTTCAATGCCATTCTTCCAAATCATCCCACCCTCTCCCTCTCCCACAGAGTCCAAAAGGCTGTTCTATACCTCTGTGTCTCTTTTGCTGTCTCACATACAAGGTTCTCGTTACCATCTTTCTAAATTCCATGTATATGCGTTAGTATACCTTATTGGTGTTTTTCTTTCTGGCTTACTTCACTCTGGATAATAGGCTCCAGTTTCATCCACCTCGTTAGAACTGATTCAAATGTATTCTTTTGAATGGCTGAGTAATACTCCATTGTGTATATGTACCACAGCTTTCTTATCCATTCATCTGCTGATGGACATCTAGGTTGCTTCCATGTCCTGGCTATTATAAACAGTGCTGTGATGAACATTGGGGTATACGTGTCTCTCTCATTTCTAGTTTCCTCGGTGTGTATGCCCAGCAGCGGGGATTGCTGGGTCATAAGGCAGTTCTATTTCCAGTTTTTTAAGGAGTCTTCACACTGTTCTCCATAGTGGCTGTACTAGTTTGCATTCCCACCAACAGTGTAAGAGGGTTCCCTTTTCTCCACACTCTCTCCAGCATTTATTGCTTGTAGACTTTTGGATAGCAGCCATTCTGACTGGCGTGAAATGGTACCTCATTGTGGTTTTGATTTGCATTTCTCTGATAATGAGTAAGGGCTTCTCTGGTGGCTCAGAGGTTAAAGTGTCTGCCTCCAATGTGGGAGACCTGGGTTCGATCCCTGGGTTGGGAAGATCCCCTGGAGAAGGAAATGGTAACCCAATCCAGTATTCTTGCCTGGACAATCCCTTGGACAGAGAAGCCTGGTGGGCTACAGTCTATGGGGTCACAGTGGTGAGCATCTTTTCATGTGTTTGTTAGCCATCTGTATGTCGTCTTTGGAGAAATGTCTGTTTAGTTCTTTGGCCCATTTTTTGATTGGGTCATTTAATTTTCTGGAATTGAGCTGTATGAATTGCTTGTATATTTTTGAGATTAGTTGTTTGTCAGTTGCTATTATTTTCTCCCATTCTGAAGGCTATCTTTTCACTTTGCTTATAGTTTCCTTTGTTGTGCAAAAGCTTTTAAGTTTAATTAGGTCCCATTTGTTTATTTTTGCTTTTATTTCCAATATTCTGGGGGGTGGGTCATTGAGGATCCTGCTGTGATATATGTTGGAGAGTGTTTTGCCTATGTTCTTCTCTAGGAGTTTTATAGTTTCTGGTCTTGTTTAGCTCTTTAATCCATTTTGAGTTTATTTTTGTGTATGGTGTTAGAAAGTGTTCTAGTTTCATTCTTTTACAAGTGGTTGACCAATTTTCCCAGCACCACTTGTTAAAGAGATTGTCTTTTCTCCATTGTGTATTCTTGCCTCCTTTGTCAAAGATAAGGTGATAGGTGTGTGGATTTAAGGGTGTTTTTTTTTTTTTTTTTTTTCTTTCTCCCTTTTTTCTCGCCCCCTTTTCGTGGTTCCATAGGTGTGTGGATTTATCTCAGGGCTTTCTGTTTTGTTCCATTGATCTATATTTCTGTCTTTGTGCCAGTACCATACTGTCTTGATGACTGTAGCTTTGTAGTAGAGCCTAAAGTCAGGCAGGTTGATTCCTCCAGTTCCATTCTTCTTTCTCAAGATTGCTTTGACTATTTGAGGTTTTCTGTATTTCCATCCAAATTATGGAATTATTTGTTCTAGCTCTGTGAAAAATACCATTGGTAGCTTGATAGGGATTGCATTGAATCTATAGATTGCTTTGGGTAGTATACTCATTTTCACTATATTGATTCTTCCGATCCATGAACACAGTATATCTCCATCTATTAGTGTCCTCTTTGATTTCTTTCACCAGTGTTTAATAGTTTTCTATATATAGGTCTTTAGTTTCTTTAGGTAGATATATTCCTAAGTATTTTATTCTTGGCATTGCAATGGTGAATAGAATTGTTTCCTTAATTTCTCTTTCTATTTTCTCATTATTTGTGTATAGGAATGCAAGGTATTTCTGTGTGTTGATTTTATATCCTGCAACTTTACTATATTCATTGATTAGCTCTAGTAATTTTCTGGTGGAGTCTTTAGGGTCTTCTATGTAGAGGATCATTTCATCTGCAAACAGTGAGAGTTTTACTTCTTCTTTTCCAATTTGGATTCCTTTTATTTCTTTTTCTGCTCTGATTGCTGTGGCCAAAACTTCCAAAACTATGTTGAATAGTGGTAGTGAAAGTGGGCACCCTTGTCCTGTTCCTGACTTTAGGGGAAATGCTTTCAATTTTTCACCATTGAGGATGTTTGCTATGGGTTTGTCATATATAGCTTTTATTATGCTGAGCTATGTTCCTTCTATTCCTGCTTTCTGGAGAGTTTTTATCATAAATGGATGTTGTGTTTTGTCAAAGGCTTTCTCTGCATCTATTGAGATAATCATATTGCTCTTATTTTTCAATTTGTTAATGTGGTATATTACATTGATTGACTTATGGATATTGAAGAATCCTTGCATCCCTGGGATAAAGCCTGCTTGTATTTCTATGCCATACAGCTTAAGAGTAAAATGCTGTCTCAAAGGTGGAGGCAGCCTGGACTCACATTGAAAGAGTTTATTTTGAAAAAAATTTTTTGTTGTTAAAGATTTGGAAAGGAGAAGGTAAATCAAAAACGGTGCAGTTTCTCTTGCCTTTCACAATGAGGGATGGCAGAATTCATTCAGTGGACATTTTAAAGAATGAGTATGGCCTGTCTTGTACCAACTGAAAGGATTAGTGGAAAACTGTGCATAATTAATTAGCCACTTTTGTTAACATGCATTTGTGATTTTGAATGCATTTAATATAACATTTTGCTCAGTTTGCTATCCAAACAACAATATACACTCTTCATAAAAGAATGCAATACAGCGTCTGTGTTTACTTTAGAGAAAATGCCGTGACATGTTCTTTAAGGATATCGCAGAAGTTGACCCTAGAATCCAAGCGAAAATAACTCGAGAGGAATTAAAATAGATGTTTCAGGGAACCTTAAAAATTCTTTTTCAAAAGCTCTAGGTTTTCTCAGTAATAATTTTTTCTTCTTTTCCTAAATCAATTTTCATTTATTTTCTCACACACACGCACATAGCATTCAGTGGAGCAAGAAAAAAATTTTTAAAAAACTAGATGGTTTTCTTAGTAATAATTTTTTTCTTCTTCCCTAAATTAGTTTTCATTTATTTTCTTACACATCATTCAGTGGAGCAAGAAAATTTTTTTAAAAAACTAGGTTGTTTTCTTAGTAATAAATTTTTCTTCTTTTCCTAAATCAGTTTTATTTTCTTACACACACACACACACGTTGTTTTCTTAGTAATAATTTTTTTCTTCTTTTCCTAAATCAGTTTTCATTTATTTTCTTACACACACACACACACACACACCCCCATACACACGCATTCAGTGGAGCATCTAATTAAGAAAGAAAAGTCGGTAACTTCTGAAAACGTAGCTGTTAGCATTTAAGTTCAATTGCTCAATGAAATGGATTTGTCTGCCTTTATCCTGTTTCCCGGGCAGAAGTGGCTCTTTTTCTCTCTTTTTTCCCTTCTTCCTCACTTCACCCCAGTGACACCTGAGGTTCCGTAGCAAACACAGATGATGCTCCTGTAACACAGATGCGGGATTCTGTTCCTGTAGAGCACTGGATTATAAATAACCTGCTTTTCTTTCTTCCCTTCTCTTCCTTTTCTCCCTTATTTCTCTCTCTCTTCCTCGCTTTTTTCCTCCCTCCCTCCTTTCTTTTTCTTCTCGTTTACCACCCAGACAGAAGGAACGCCCTGGCCTTGACACGGAGAGAAAAGAACTTCGGTGGCACTGGAAGTGAAAGCATAAAGCTAATTGTTGATGGTTTAATGTTACAGACCACCTATAGGTCAGCGCTCCAACTTGAGATCTTTTTGACCTTTAAGGAGACAGAAATGCCATTTTAATTTAATTTAGGAGAGTCCTGGAAGTAGCAGTTCAGTTCAGTTCAGTTCAGTCGTGTCCAACTCTTTGCGACCCCATGAATTGCAGCACGCCGGGCCTCCCTGTCCATCACCAACTCCTGGAGTTCACTCGGATTCATGTCCATTGAGTCAGTGATGCCATCCAGCCATCTCATCCTCTGTCATCCCCTTCTCCTCCTGCCCCCAAGCCCTCCCAGCATCAGAGTCTTTTCCAGTGAGTCAACTCTTCGCATGAGGTGGCCAGAGTACTGGAGTTTCAGCTTCAGCATCATTCCTTCCAAAGAAATCCTAGGGCTGATCTCCTTCAGAATGGACTGATTGGATCTCCTTGCAGTCCAAGGGACTCTCAAGAGTCTTCTCCAACACCACAGTTCAAAAGCATCAATTCTTCGGCACTCAGCCTTCTTCACAGTCCAACTCTCACATCCATACATGACCACTGGAAAAACCATAGCCTTGACTAGACAGACCTTAGTCGGCAAAGTAATGTCTCTGCTTTTGAATATACTATCTAGGTTGGTCATAACTTCCCTTCCAAGCAGTAAGCGTCTTTTAATTTCGTGGTGGCAATCATCTGCAGTGATTTTGGAGCCCCCAAAATAAAGTCTGACACTATTTCCACTGTTTCCCCATCTATTTCCCATAAAGTGATGGGACCGGATGCCATGATCTTCATTTTCTGAATGTTGAGCTTTCAGCCAACTTTTTCACTCTCCTCTTTCACTTTCATCGAGAGGCTTTTTAGTTCCTCGTCACTTTCTGCCATAAGGGTGCTGTCATCTGCATATCTGAGGTTATTGATTTTTCTCCCGGCAATCTTGATTCCAGCTTGTGTTTCTTCCAGTCCAGTGTTTCTCATGATGTACTCTGCATATAACTTAAATAAGCAGGGTGACAATATACAGCCTTAACGTACTCCTTTTCCTATTTGAAACCAGTCTGTTGTTCCATGTCCAGTTCTAACTGTCACTTCCTGACCTGCATACAGATTTCTCAAGAGGCAGGCCAGGTGGTCTGGTATTCCCATGTCTTTCAGAATTTCCCACAGTTTATTGTGATCCACACAGCAAAGGCTTTGTCATAGTCTCTAAAGCAGAAATAGATGTTTTTCTGGAACTCTCTTGCTTTTTCCATGATCCAGCGGATGTTGGCAATTTGATCTCTGGTTCCTCTGCCTTTTCTAAAACCAGCTTGAACATCAGGAAGTTCACGGTTCAGGTATTGCTGAAGCCCGGCTTGGAGAATTTTGAGCATTAGGAAGTAGCAGACACACAGATTGGAAATGTGCAGAATGGAAATAGGTGATTTTTGCAGGACATTGGCTTCACGTGTATATTTAATAAGCTGCTCATGGGGTTCTCCTGATCAGAGCCCGTGGGACCTTTCGTTCCACCATAAGCTAGTGAGATATCCACTCTTAAGGGCTGCCCCCTGGGGTGGCCTTCCTGGGGTGAGGTGACCCATGTAGGACCGACCGTGTTTCATGTGAGTGCAGACTTGAGGCCGCCTTGTGTTATTTTCCTTAGGCTTGTTTTCCCCTCCCTTTAGTTCCATTTTGTTTGGGAGACTAAAAGTGCTTATGGGAAAAAGAGAATCTCTTGGCTGGCGGGTCTCCTTTGTGGAGTGTAACTGGATGGGCACATGGAGAGATGGAGAGAGAGGGCTCCACGTCCCAGGTGGGCTGCTTTGGCGTGACCAGGTGAGTATACACCTGCGTACCCTAAAGGAAAGGTTGGTGACCCAAGTGCTGAGAAAACCCACTGTTCTGGGGCTGCTTTAGCTAGCATGGTTCATCTGTTATGACGCTGTCCCCACAAATGCTCCTGAAGGAACGTATTTCTGTAAACTCCGGCTGCATTCATGGTATGGAGCAGCCATGTGTGTACTGGATAAGAGTCAGCCAGCTGCCTGAGTTGGAATCTCAGTGCTGATAAGATTAGCTGTATAGCCTTGGGCTACTTAACCTCTCTGGACTTTGGTTTTCTCGTCTGAAAAAATGAGGACTGTGGTACCCATCTCTTAAACTGTGTGCAAATGAGGTGAGTTAATATGTCTCAAAGAGTGTAGAAGCTCTTCCCCGAGTTTTTAGCACCCAGAAGGAATTCAGTGACATTTTAAATATTTTATCGTCCTTAGTGGGAGTTTCCATTTGTTGAGCACCTGCTGTAAGTCAGGCAGGGAGCTTCATTTTCCTAATGTGTTTTTCATTTAATTCTCTCCACAGCCCTGCAATAGCAGGTAGTCTTGTTCCTAATTTAGAAGGACACCACTGAGACTCTGGTTAAGGCTTTATCTGGGGTCTCTCAACTGGTAGTTGAGGATGACAGACTTGAAAGTTGCATCAGATTCTGTGTGTTCACTGAATGTCACACCTCTGCCCAGCGAGACCCCATGACTGTGGAGAGAGGGTGGAAGCCTCATTAAGTGAACAAGCATACATTACAACTGTTTGTGTGTGTGTATGTATACATACGATTTCTCATTTATTTTGTTTTAAAGATGATCAGTTGTATCATGCTTGGTTGAAAATATTTGCTGAATTTGGACTTTGAGGCAATCAAAATGTTTAAATCTCAAGTATCTATTTTCTCGCTTTGGATGAAATGTGGAACTCAGACCCAAACCATTTTGGTTTCTCTTTTAAGGAATATTTGCTTAATCTGTCCAAATAAGTCATAAGCATCTTGGAAAGGGTTGGGGGATTTATACATTATATATTTTTGGATCCCTTAGTTTCAGTAAATACTTTGTTTGAGAACATCTGTATTAAACGTTATTTTAGTTAATGTAGGCATAAGTACTAATGGGAACTTGCACACGGCAAGTTGCCAGCAATGGCCTCACCTGAAGGATAGTAGGAGGGGAGTGGGTTCTGGGATATTTTTCTTTATTAAAATAAATACACGGTTCTCTTTTTAAATATTTACTGAATTACAGCTGCCCAAGTTGCAAACTTATGTGTAGCTAATACAATTATTGAAACCGAAATTTTCAAACAAAAAGACAGGTCTCCTTCCTTCCTCTCCTCTCCTCCTCCTGTGTTGGAGGTAAGTGATGATTCAGCCTGGTAGGCATCCTGCTCTGTGAATACACAGAAATAGAAACACATGCACTCATGGGACAGTAGACATTTCTTTTCATTTTTAGATCATTTTCTTTTTGCAGTTGAACCCTGCTTGTTCTCCAGTTTGCTTTCTTTACCTGTGTGTCGTGCACAGGTCTCCAGGAGGTAACACAGATGATGTTTATTACAACTGTAATAAACACATCCTGTGTCATCACATGGATGTGACCCCAGCTTATTCGAAGCTACATGTATCGATGTATTTTCCCAATGTTTTTACATTTTTGGACCTACTGACATTGCTGTGATTACATCCCTGTGGATCTTCCCTTTGGACCTGGTACAGTAAGTCCTCCACATACAAACCCTCAAGTTGCAGACTTTCAAAGATTCAAACATGCCCCTGTGTGCCAGATGTTGTGCAGTACCACTGCCCTTCTCAAGGTTCTGTACTGTAAGACGATAAGTGTTTATTTTTTTGTGTTAGTTTTCATGTGTTATTTGTGTGAAAAGTATTATAAACCTGTTAAAGTACAGTACTGTGTAGCCAATTGTGTTAGTTGGGTACTTTGGCTAACTTTATCAAACTTATAAACAAACTGGACTTACAAACATGCTCTCAGTAGAGAACGCATTCACACTGTATTTGGACTTTAAAAAGCTGAATGTGTGCTGTACATTCATACAGTTTTGATGTTTTATTTTCCACAATGAGAGAATGTTTCTTTGTGATCAGAGATAAAATTTCACATAAAAGATACAGAACTAGATGATGATACATTGAGACCCACACACAGACACGCCACACCAACTTCATGGCTGGTATGGGAAGATATAGCTTCTAGATGCGGAGCCACATTAATTCAAAGACTAAAGTAACATAATGAAGAGAAACTAAAGAGCCTCTTGATGAAAGTGAAAGAGGAGAGTGAAAAAGTTGGCTTAAAACTCAGCATTCAAAAAATTAAGGTCATGGCATCCGGTCCCATCACTTCATGGCAAATAGATGGGGAAACAATGAAAACAGTGACAGACTTTTATTTGGGGGCTCTAAAATCACTGCAGATGGTGACTGCAGCCATGAAATTAGAAGAT
The DNA here is from genome assembly GCA_917880005.1 of Nanger dama. NCBI lineage: Eukaryota > Metazoa > Chordata > Mammalia > Artiodactyla > Bovidae > Nanger > Nanger dama. The sequence goes on along the minus strand of CAKJTW010000016.1, from coordinate 32,626,319 downwards.
GCTTGTTCCTTGGAAGAAAAGCGATGACCAACTTAGCATATTAAAAAGCAGAGACATTACTCCATCTAGTCAAAGCTCTGGTTTTTCCAGTAGTCATGTATGGATGTGAGAGTTGGACTATAAAGAAAGCTAAGGGCCAAAGAATTAATGCTTTTGAACTATGGTGTTGGAAAAGACTCTTGAGAGTCCCTTGGACTGCAAGGAGATCAAACCAGTCCATCTTAAAGGAAATCAGTCCTGAATATTCATTGGAAGGACTGATGCTAAAGCTGAAACTCCAATACTTTGGCCACCTGATGCGAAGTGCTGACTCATTGGAAAAGACCCTGATGCTGGGAGGGATTGAACACAGGAAGAGAAGGGGACGACAGAGGATGAGATGGTTGGATGGCATTATGACTTGATAGACATGAGTTTGAAAAAGCTCAAGGAGTTGGTAATGGACAGAGAAGCCTGGCATGCTGCAGTCCATGGGGTCACAAAGTTGGACACAACTGAGCGACTGAAGTGAAAGTAACATAACTGAGTTCATTGGTGATATTGTGGGATTCTGTAGTAAAAGATAATATTTAAAGACATGTGATCATGGCATGAGGAGTGTTTTTGTTTTAAAAAGAGGAAAAACTAGTAAACACACAGAGAAAACTATCAGTTCTCTTTGCCTGCTCAGCTGCCTGAGAAAAAAAACACACAAAGCCACCTACAAATACACACGTGCACATACTCATTCATGTATGTATACACATGAACAGAGAAGAGTCCCAAAGAAATATTACTTACGCTCTTGCATAGACCTGTTTGTCTGTGTTCAGGCATATATATGAACTTGAGATTTTATACTTGGGCAACCTCAGACCCCAGAATTCATTCACTACTCTACACACACACACAAAGGCATTTTACTAAACTAAAAACAATTGTTGGTTGCTTCTGGTGTATTACATGGAAGGTTTGGATACTGCAAAGGTAGACATATTGTGTTAGAAAATTCATTTAAAGCCAATTTTATTGCTATGAAGTAAGGTAAAATTCAAGTCAGTCTCTGGAAAAATAGCAGCAGTAACAAGACATAGTTATTTATGGAGAATCAGCACACCACAAACATGGTATACAAGGAGATCCATGTGCATTTTTTGTTTCATTTTCTTTGATCAGACTAATGAGTCTATTTTGAGTCTTAGACTGCAGGTCAAGAAATTGCCTAATAGGTGAAAGGGCCATAGAAGAGGCCTCAGCACTACTTGAGTAACTCCACCATTTGGATGGGGTCCAATCAACCGTCTTCTCTTTGTGTCACGTTCCGCTCTGTAGGGAATAGTGACGTCAAAGGGTCATTTGAGTCGCTGATGAATAAGGTATCATTCAATGAGTGATGGGAAGTACAGGGACTGGCCGAGAGGGCCTGGGTTTAACCGTGTAGCTCTCTGTTCACCAAGAACTCAAACGCTATTGTTTTTCCCATGTTCACGGATGAACAAAGAATCCTGTAGAAGAATCTTTCCATTTTACTCACTGGTATGAATGGTGCTCATATTCAACGGGAAAAAGCAAGATATGGCAAGGAGACTGGCTTCTCACCAGTCACCAGAGCAACTTGGATTCTTAGCCGCTGTTAGTTTATCTTTTAAATAAGAGGGGGAAATCATCCATATCCTTAATGTATTGATGAATTTTTAACACTTCATCAGTCAGTCTGTCTCTTTCTTTCTTTAAGCTTCTTTTGGCTGGCCTTTTTTTTTCTCTCCCTGAAACTCGGTGTCATTCTCTTTTCCTTTCACCTACATATTTATTCCTAAAGGAATTTTACATTTTCTTGTCCTCTGTGAAATGGGAATAATTATAGTAACTGAAGCTACTTCATAGGCATAGTTGAGGACTGTGTTGTTCAGGATCCCAGAAGTAAACAGTCAGCATACTTGAACCGTGAACTTCCAAATGTTCAAGCTGGTTTTAGAAAAGGCAGAGGAACCAGAGATCAAATTGCCAACATCTGCTGGATCATGGCAAAAGCAAGAGAGTTCCAGAAAAACATCTATTTCTGCTTTATTGACTGTGCCAAAGCCTTTGACTGTGTGGATCACAATAACAGAGAGCTACATGTGGAAAATTCTGAAAGAGATGGGAATACCAGACCACCTGACCTGCCTCTTAAGAAACCTGTATGCAGGTCAGGAAGCAACACTTAGAACTGGACATGGAACAACAGACTGGTTCCAAATAGGAAAAGGACTACATCAAGGCTGTATAGTGTCACCCTGCTTATTTAACTTCTATGCAGAGTACTTCATGAGAAACACTGGACTGGAAGAAACACAAGCTGGAATCAAGATTGCCAGGAGAAATATCAATAACCTCAGATATGCAGATGACACCACCCTTATGGCAGAAAGTGAAGAGGAACTAAAGGGTCTCTTGATGAAAGTGAAAGAGGAGAGTGAAAAAGTTGGCTTAAAGCTCAACATTCAGAAAACGAAGATCATGGCATCCAGTCCCATCACTTCATGGCAAATAGATGGGGAAACAGTGGCTGAGTTCGTTTTGGGGGCTCCAAAATCACTGCAGATGGTGATTGCAGCCATGAAATTAAAAGACGCTTACTCCTTGGAAGGAAAGTTATGACCAACCTGGAAAGCATATTCAAAAGCAGAGACATTACTTTGTCAACAAAGGTCTGTCTAGTCTTGGACTACAAGGAGTTCCAACCAGTCCATCCTAAAGGAGATCAGTCCTGGGTGTTCATTGGAAGGACTGATGCTGAAGCTGAAACTCCAATCCTTTGGCCACCTGATACAAAGAGTTGACTCACTGGAAAAGACCCTGATGCTGGGAGGGATTGGGGGCGGGAGGAGACGGGGACGACAGAGTATGAGATGGTTGGATGGCATCACCAACTCAATGGACATGAGTTTGGGTAAACTCTGGGACTTGGTGATGGACAGGGAAGCCTGGCGTGCTAAGGTTCTTGGGGTCACAAAGAGTCGAACACAACTGAGCGACAGAACTGAAGTGAACAGATGCAGTGGAATAAGTCAGGAGAGGTTAGTGAGGAACCTTCTCAAGAGTGTGGGGAGACTGCAGGCCAGGGGTTAGCAAACTTTTCCCATCAGGGTCCACACAGTGGATATTTTCAGCCCTCTGTTTGAGCTCCTTAACTCGGCAGTTCTGGTGAGAGAACAGCCATGGACAGTGCTTACCTGGTGAGATGTGGCTGCCAGTAAAACTTCACTAACAAAAGGAGGCTCTGAGTTGAGTCTGGCTCATGGGCCATGTTTTGTCCACCCCTAGTAGAGGGATGCTTAGGTGATGGGGTGGTATCCAGGGCTAGGAGCCGTGCTGGGACCAGCTTTGGCTTGAAGCACAGGAAAGAAGTAGAGAAGCCAGGAGGAGGGGGTGCTGCGGAGCGGGCTGCCCAGACCTGAGCCCTGGGTCTGGAAAGATGCTGTCGACCCCCTCTGCTGTGGACAGATATGCAGGGGTCCTCTCTCCTCTGTCTTTGGCTTCTCCTCTGGTGTGCCGTGTGACTGAAGCCATCCGAGCTAGGGCCTGGTGCCCCGTACTGTGATGGAAGTCCTCCCCGGGATCAAGGAGCAGGCGGGAGAAGGCAGGCCTGACTCTGGCAGGTGGAGTCAGTGAGACGCAAGCCTGCAGTCACTAAGGGTGGCGTCCCTCGGACGGAGAGCTCTGTAAACATTGTTTTCCTGTTGTTGTTTATTAATCCTAGTCATCATAAACATCTGCATGTCTGATTACATGTAGGGTTTACATGCATTCTTTCCATTTACAATCTTTTAAAGAGTCACTGAGTAAAGAGAGCTTGAACAGAATGTTCATCAGAGATCTGCTCAGTGCCAAGGTTCGTCATGTAACAGCTTCTAATCCCCTGGCCCAGTCATGCGTTCCTCCAGACTATTCTTTTTGCAACGATGCTTTTGGAAAGACATTCCGCTGAGCTCTCAATTGGGCTTTGAAAGCAAGGAAAGTCGTGTTTGCCAGAATGAATGAATGAATGAATGAAAATTAACCTTTTATCGAATTTCAGGTGTCAACAATGCATGAGTGAGTACGTCCATTTAATATACCACATTTCAGATTAAAGTTAAGGCCAGCAAATGAATGTCTTGATAGCCTTGCCATCCTCACTAATAGATGCACTGAAAATAGTTGTTTTGGGAATGTGTATTATGCTTGGTTCATCCTGAGTTCTTTTCTCTTTTTAAAAAAATTATTTATTAAAATTATTTTTATTGGTGTCTAGTAGTTGAAATATTATATAAGTTTTATAAGGTGTACGTTAGAGTGATTTCACAGAATTTAAAGGTTATACCCCACATACAATTATTATAAAATACTGGATACATTCCTGCATGTTGTACAATTTATCCTTGTAGCTTATTTTTCACCTAATAATTGGTACCTCTTACTCCTCTAGTCCTATACTGTTTCTCCTCTTTCCAGATTTTTTAAACTCATAATTCATTGTTGTAATGCTTTCTCTAGCAATTGTACTTATTTCTAGGACCTGACTTCTTTATTTGTAGCTCTCACAGCTATCACCCTAAATGCTTAGTGACCCACACCAACAAGATAGCAATTCTGTAAAGTCTACTTTTGCAGGAACTGGCTTGGTTTCTACCAACAAGTCTATCTAGTCAGTGACTTTAATTAAGCAAAATAATAAAAGGTTGATGATTTCAGCAGACTTTTCAGGGAACTTACATTTGGTGTTGGTGGTTGTATTCTGATAAATTATCCTTAAAATATAATTTCATAGTATTTTGGAGCCTCAGAATTCTCCTTGCATCACCCTGAAAACTTGTTTTTCTGCCTTTTTTAGAGTTTGGATCACTTATTTATGTTTGCATTTAGAGAAAGACATAAGGGAAGTTCCCACTGCAAGCCAGCACTGTGGCACTGCTGTCGGGCACACTGCAGCCGGAAGCTATGTGCAGCTAGCTAGCTTGACTTGTAGGGTGATGAGAGCAGAATGCACTCAGATCTGGAGGGTGCAGTTTGGCTCATTCTGTATCACTTATTTCGGTAGAGGATCATCCTTTTAGATCAGCTTTAGTTTTCAGTGGCTTTGATAACACTTCTCATCAGGTATGTTAACTGCATTGTTTTAATCAGTCTCAATTTGGACTTCTTTCTCCCATCCTTAACACATGCAGTCCCCAGTTTGAAGTCAGGGATTAGGGATAAAGGAACAATGTTGGCAGAAAATAAACGGCGTGTATACCTGTGTTTGTGCATGTGCAGATGTGCAAACATGTAATTTCTTCTAAAGGACATACAGTTACTGCAGAATGATAGCAAGATAACTAAAGATGTGTTGGTTGGGTTTTTCTCTCCTTTTTCTCTCTCCCTTCCTTATTCCACTGCGCCTCTTGTCTCCCTCTGTAATATTTCACCCTCACTTTCAGATTACGTCAGTCTTTAAGTGTTCTTGGCAGTCAGACACATTTAAAAGGGTTGCTGCTGAGTTATTAATCAGAAATTGATTTTGATCAACGTACGCAGAGGATTGTACTAAGTGGATGATCCTTGGAGACCAGTTCATTTGGCCTCCTGTTGGTGTAGTGAGAAAGTGGGCTGGAACCAGGCTTGACAACTGAGGCGCATGAATGCAACCGTGCTTTTATCACCTGTTTTTCTGTCTCTTCATTCTGAACTTACTACGTTTTTCTGCTTCTGTAAACACTTTGTCTTTTAAACACATGTCCCAGTTTTGGCCCACCTGTCAACATGATCAAAGCTGATGATGAGTTTTCCATTTGACTTGACTGCTGTTTCTCAACTTCCTCCTTGCGAATGGCACTGAAATTTCTGGGAGAAAACAATGAGCTGCAAGCAATGTTCTACAAGCAGTTTTTCTTACGTGGCTCTTGCTTGAGCTTGGCACAGATGTTAGTTGGGAAAGAGGACTTGCCTTAGAAATGGGATCTCCAAGCACTCTTGGAAGTATAAGATGTTATACTTGGTCTTGCAAGGCTGGCTTTTCCAGAAGGTTCCAGGCACCTTTGTAGTCTCTGAGTAGCACACATATTATAGTTGTGAGCCACCTCGAGAATTACATGTGTAATTATAAACCCAGTTCTTACTTTTAAGTACGGTGTGATGCCATTTGTGTTCATTGTTTTTATCAGCAATCATGGTACATTACAGAGGTACTAGTTTGTGTGATAAAAGATGAAATTGTTCAGAGCTTAGAAATTGTCTGTGTATTATAACTTATTAACTTTCCCCCCTTTCTTTAAAAACCATCACTTTGCTCTCTCGTCCCGCACTTCAAAGGAGTCACAACTTATCTTTGCTCTTTGAGGAGCTGAGAGGTAGAAAACTCAGTTGTATTTGACAGCTGCTCCAGTAGGACTTGTGTTATAAATGAAGCCATTGTTCAGCGAAGAACCGAACTGCCAGAGATAGAAGGAGCTAGATGCAGGTAGGAGAAACCTGAATTTGGTTTTAAAGTCGTGTTCTTTTCTCTTCTGTGGAGTCAGTGTTGGTTGGTCCCTTTTGGCTGTTTTTCAGTCATCAGTGTGCTTATTTGTTTGTTTTCTGTTTTGGCCACTTGGCATATGGGATCTTATTTCCCAGACCAGGGATCGAACCCATGCTCCCTGCAGTGGAAGCATGGGGTCTTAACCCTGGGACCGCCAGGGAAGTCCCGTCAGTGTGCTCGTTTGACTGAACTCATTTCTTTTCTTTCTGTTTTGGGAGAGTGTCAGGGAAGGAGGCTGAGCCGAGATTCCTCAGCTACACAGGCTCCCGATGCCTAATTAAGATGGTCAAGTACATACCCTGTTGGGTTTTTAGAAGCTTTATCCAGCTTTAGCCACGAAGGCACTTCTACCCTGCGGCAGGTTTTCTCCGTGCTGAGGAGATTAGCAGTCAAGAGGCTCCGAGTGGGGGCTGAGAATGTACTTAGAGCACAGCCTTTAGCCTTGGAAGGTAATGAATGCTGGACATTTTTTTCTTTTTCTTTAGAGGCTGAGTGTCAACTATCAGGCAGGGGTAGAGTCAGCTCACTTCTGCAGACAACTGTTACTTCTCTGTAATGTTAGAGTGAGGGGTGTTTGCCCTTTTAATTTCAGGCCTTCTTGCCTCCCGCGACTGCTCAGGTCCAGAGGATGCGCTGAGTCCAGCTGCACACTCTACCTGGCCGCTGGAACTGTGTGTCTGTGGCAAGGCAGGGGTGAACAGCTTGTCTTGGAGTGGGGTGGAAATCCTTCAGTATTTGCTTTGATTTTTTTTTTTAAGTGTCACAGCATGGGTTACTTTGAGGGCCTGGTGTGGTAACGACCCATGGCCGTCAGAGGGGTAAATCTGTATTTTTTTTTTTTTTTTTTGCCTATTAATAAGCCTTATAAAAGGTAATTTTGGAGGGCTTGTATAGATTTGGAAGACTGAAAGTCACCTATAACATTGACATTTCGCTATTGAACGGGGGTTTACACTCTGTAAAGGGCAAGATAGTAGATTTTTCAGCTTTGGGGGCCACACAGCCCCTTGAAACTAATCAGCACAACAACATCTTAGTGTTTAAACAGCCATAGACAGTATGTAAGCATATGGGTATGGCTAGGCTCCAGTGAAACTTTACTGAAAAAAAAAAAAAAAAAACCAATACCAACAGGTGGTGGGCCAGAATTGGGTTGCAGGCTGTGGTTTGTTCCCCTCTGCTAGAAAATACTGCTGCTGATTTATAGATCTGGCTTTGCAGCTAGATTTTATCTCAGGGACCAGTCTGGGCCTTCCTTTCCCTCCTGGTGCTCTGGGGCCCCGACATTCCAGATTATCACTTGCTACACCTTGCAATGTCCTTTTCACTACAGGGGACTGGAATGCAAAAGTAGGAAGTCAAAAAACACCTGGAGTAACAGGCAAATTTGGCCGTGGAATGCGGAATGAAGCAGGGCAAAGACTAATAGAGTTTTGCCAAGAAAATGCACTGGTGATAGCAAACACCCTCTTCCAACAACACAAGAGAAGACTCTACACGTGGACATCACCAGATGGTCAACACTGAAATCAAATTAATTATATTCTTTGCAGCCAAAGATGGAGAAGCTCTATATAGTCAACAAAAACAAGACCAGGAGATGACTGTGGCTCAGATCATGAACTCCTTATTGCCAAATTCAGACTTAAATTGAAGAAAGCAGGGAAAACTGCTAGACCATTCAGGTACGACCTAAATCAAATCGCTTATGATTATACAGTGGAAGTGAGAAGAAATAGATTCAAGGGCCTAGATCTGATAGAAGAGTGCCTGATGAACTATGGACAGAAGTTCGTGACATTGTACAGGAGACAGGGATCAAGACCATCCCCATGGAAAAGAAATGCAAAAAAGTAAAATGGCTGTCTGGAGAGGACTTACAAATAGCTATGAAAAGAAGAGAGGCGAAAAGCAAAGGAGAAAAAGGAAAGATATAAGCATCTGAATGCAGAGTTCCAGAGAACAGCAAGAAGAGATAAGAAAGCCTTCTTCACCGATCAATGCAAAGAAATAGAGGAAAAGAACAGAATGGGAAAGACTAGAGATCTCTTCAAGAAAGTTTGAGATACCAAGGGAACATTTCATGCAAAGGTGGGCTCGATAAAGGACAGAAATGGAATGGATCTAACAGAAGCAGAAGATATTAAGAAGAGGTGGCAAGAATACACAGAAGAACTGTACAAAAGATCTGCATGACCCAGATAATCATGATGGTGTGATCACTCATCTGGAGCCAGACACCCTGGAATGTGAAGTCAAGTGGGCTTTAGAAAGCATCACTAGGAACAAAGCTAGTGGAGGTGATGGGATTCCAGTGGAGCTGCTTCAAATCCTGAAAGATGATGCTGTGAAAGTGCTGCATCAATATGCCAGCAAATTTGGAAAACTCAGCAGTGGCCATAGGACTGGAAAAGGTCAGTTTTCGTTCCAGTTCCAAAGAAAGGCAATGGCAAAGAATCCTCAAATTACTGCACAATTGCACTCATCTCACACACTAGCAGAGTAATGCTTAGAATTCTCCAAGCCAGGCTTCAGCAATACATGAACTGTGAACTCCCTGATGTTCAAGCTGGTTTTAAAAAGGCAGAGGAACCAGAGACCAAACTGCTAACATTGCTGGATCATGGAAAAAGCAAGAGAGTTCCATAAAAACATCTATTTCTGCTTTACTGACTATGCCAAAGCCTTTGACTGTGTAGATCACAGTAAACTGTGGAAAATTCTGAAAGACATGGGAATACCAGACCACCTGGCCTGCCTCTTGAGAAACCTGTATGCAGGTCAGGAAGCAACAGTTAGAACTGGACATGGAACAACAGACTGGTTCCAAATAGGAAAAGGAGTACGTTAAGGCTGTATATTATCACCCTGCTTATTTAACTTTTTATGCAGGGTACGTCATGAGAAACACTGGACTGGAAGAAACACAAGCTGGAATCAAGATTGCCAGGAGAAATATCAATAACCTCAGATATGCAGATGACACCACCCTTATGGCAGAAAGTGAAGAGGAACTCAAAAGCCTCTTGATGAAAGTGAAAGAAGGGAGTGAAAAGTTGACTTTGAAAGCTCGACATTCAGAAAACGAAGATCATGGCATCTGGTCCCATCACTTTATGGCAAATAGATGGGGAAACAGTGGCTGACTTCATTTTGGGGGCTCCAAAATCACTGCAGATGGTGATTGCAGCCATGAAATTAAAAGACGCTTACTCCTTGGAAGAAAAGTTATGGCCAACTTAGATATAGTATATTCAAATGCAGAGACATTAGACATTACTTTGCCAACTAAGGTCCATCTAGTCAAGGCTATGGTTTTTCCTGTGGTCATGTATGGATGTGAGAGTTGGACTGTGAAGAAGGCTGAGTGCCGAAGAATTGATGCTTTTGAACTGTGGTGCTGGAGAAGACTCTTGAGAGTCCCTTGGACTGCAAGGAGATCCAACCAGCCCATTCTGAAGGAGATCAGCCCTGGGATTTTTTTTGGAAGGAATGATGCTAAAGCTGAAACTCCAGTACTTTGGCCACCTCATGCGAAGAGTTGACTCATTGGAAAAGACTCTGATGCTGGGAGGGATTGGAGGCAGGAGGAGAAGGGGATGACAGAGGATGAGATGGCCGGATATCATCACTGACTCGATGGACATGAGTCTGAGTGAACTCCGAGTGTTGGCGATGGACAGGGAGGCCTGGCGTGCTGCGATTCATGGGGTCACAAAGAGTCAGACACGACTGAACTACTGAACTGAACTGAACACCTTGCAATGAAAGTGACCTATCCTGGGCTGCATCCTGCATACTCTGCCCTTCCCTGGAGCTGAAGACCCTGGAGATCCCATCTAGCTGTCTGGTCTGGGGCCTTCTCACTTCTGGGGAAGGTCACCTTCAGATCTCAGAGAGAGCTTGGGGGCAAGGAAAACAGCTCCAGTTTGTACTGATTTCCAGCCACCAACCAACAAGCTCCGCATCTTGCTGTAGACTTGGAGATAAGCCACAGTCCTGGAGGCAACTGCAGAGATGAGCAGAAAGCTTCTCTTTTGCTGATGAGCTTGTGGAATTTACTTGGTTTATCCACAGTCTCCATCATGAAAGCTCTAGTCTTTTCAAAACTACAGAAGTTTTTCCATGTGTCTCCTTAAACTCTTGGAAAATGAAGTCACTCAGTCATGTCTGACACTTTGCGACCTCATGAACTGGAGCCTACCAGGCTCCTCCATCCATGGGATTTTCCAGGCAAGAATACTGGAGTGGGTTGCCATTTCCTTCTCCAGGGGATCTTCCCGACCCAGGGATCGAACCTGAGTCTCCCGCATTGTAGGCAGATGCTTTTACCATCTGAGCCACCAAGGAAGTCTCAAACTCTTGAAATCCAAGCAAAGTATATGTGGTGCTTTCTCAAGTGCAGGAAGGAATTGACATTTTTAATTGGAAAGTGTGGGAAGAAGGCTTTTGCAAAATCAGGCCACTCCCTCTTTGCCAGGCCCCCTCTTGGACTGATTATTAAATATCTCCTTTTTGTACTTCATGCCCCTGATCACAGTGACTCCATGTGCCTGTAACTGGGGCACAACCAGCAGTGCTTAGTGCTGTCATATGTACTATGACAGATGGAATGTACATTGTGATTTATGGGGGTTCACACAGAGATGAGGAGAGAGCTTGATTCTCTGCCATCCTTGTGAGGTCCAGGGATCCCCTGAAAGAAGAGCACATCTGAGGAACAGAGGAAAGCTCGTCATATTTCTAAACTTTGTGATGAATTGATCTGGGACTTCTTTTCTTTCTCTAAATCAGCCGGAATCCCCTAGAATAAAACATAGCATTGGATTTCCACCCAATGAGTTAGGAGTTAGCAAAACTCCCATTTTGACCAAGTCAACTTTGGATCTTTGGGAAGAACTGATAAAAATCTTTGAAAGAGGGATAAGAGATACAGAAGACAATCCACGTGACCACCCATGAAATTGATCAAAAGTTAGAAAACCCAAGCCATGAGCAAACAGGTCAGATGTTTGTTTTTTATTGTCTTGATTATCGGGTTTGAAAAGAGAGACTGCCCTTGGAGACCTGACTCCTTGCTAAGCACTCCAGCTCGCCTCTCTGTGAAAGGCAGATGCTCAGTGAAGCGAATCTTGAGATCTTTTTTGGTATGAATCAAAATTCTGTTGACACAAACCTGATGAATTTTCCGAAAACCACCCTGCTGTCCCTGGCTCACGTTAGGTACCAAATTACCTGGCGCACTTTCCCCAAACCTAAGCCCCTGTTCCAGTCTCTATCCTGCCCTGTGCCAGGCAGATGCCCACATGTGCTCAGGGAATGGATCATCCCTGTCTTTTCTGGAAGTATGTGTGTCCCTCTCAGCTTTCACAGAGCTGCCTCTGCTCCCTGGATTCTGAGCAGCCGACTAAGGGATGAACTCTGGGGCCGAGTCTGTTGATGGAGCAAGGACCACCTGCTTGTGGAGATCGAGTTCTCTGACCCTTCTTGCTGGGGCAGCTGTGGCTTTGATTGAAAAGTATGCAAAGCTGACTTCAACCCAGTGGCACTGGTCTTTGAAAAATGTCCTTCGTCACAGCCCCTGCAGCATGTGTTTGCTTATGGATTTCGCCTTTTCTTAGAAGTGAGCACGAGGCTTGGGCTGGATTGCCCGTCACTGAAGGCATCTACTCTGAATGAGTCTTCTACTAATATGTTTAAGGATTTATAAGGAAAACAGAGTTGTTCTTAAATAAAAGGGACATCGACATACAAAGTAGTAATGGTTGATGCTATCTGTTTTTGAAGATAAGGGTTTTGTCAGGGAGGCACGATTTATGGTGGGAATACCGAGTAGCTACTGTGGCAGGTGATAAATCACTTTTCTCACCACTGGGTATTGAGAAGAAAGGGATACAAAGACCTTTTAGAGAAGGGGAAAAGTAAAAGCACCCTGGAGCATTTATATATGACATATATAGAAACTTTGCAAGAGAGCTGGGATTGTGGGTATATAAGTTGTTACATTTTCATGTCTTGCTTTCATTTGGAGGAAGGTGGAATCTTCCTTTGAGAAAATCTTACTTTGAGAAAATGGAATTTTAGAAACCTCAGTCCATATCTGGGATGGAATAAGTGATGCTTCTTAATTTAGAGTTTTCGTGCAAGTTGAAGAGGTGACTATGATAAAGATCAGGACCCTTATCTTGGTCTTCTGCATAGTTTCTTCCACAGCCAGCCAGGTAGATCTGAAAAAGAAAAAAATCAAATGCGAATGCATTTGTAAGATGTTAAGGACGAGAAAAAAGAAGGCACCTTAAGAGAGTTTTTAGGAACATCTTGGAAGGTCTGAGTCCAGAGAGGGATTTTGGAGCTTGAGGTCTTTTTTCCCTGGGCACTTTTATCCTCTCTACTTCCTCTTCCTCCTCCTCCAGTCTCGGTGCTGGTGGAACTTGATACCTTTACCCCTCAGATGGATGAGGCCTCCTGCTGGCCTCCACCAATGCTTCCTTTTGGATAGGGAGCTTCTGGGTCAGTCACAGGCTGGCCTTTGAGGAAACCCAAATCTAGGCAGCTGGGTGATAGATTTCCTTACAGAGGACTCATCGTTTTCCAGAGGGTTTTGTTAAAGCAGAGGTCTGTGGGCCATGAGCATTTGGGTTCACGCAGCATTCATTATATTACATAGAGTCTGGGGACAGGTAAGGTACAAATGTGAGGACTCCTGTGCCACCTAGCATGAAATCAGCCATCAGTCTTTTCTAAGAATTGAATACACGTGCAGCCTTTACTCTGTATGTGCGTACATGCAAAGTCTCTTCAGCTGTGTCAAACTCTTTTCGACCCTATGGACATTGTCCACCAGGCTCCCTCTGTCTGCGGGATTCTCCAGGCAAGAAAACTTGAGTGGATTGCTGTGTCCTCCTCCAGGGGATCTTCCCCTACCCAGGGATCGAACCTGCATCTCAATTTATTGTCTCCTGCATTGGCAGGCGGGTTCTTTACCACCAGTGCCACCTGGGAAATCCACACACAAAAGGAAATATCCCTATAATTATGGCCATAAAAATATCAAGTCTCCATTCTGTTAACGTTCCGTGTCTCTTCTGGATGGTGTGTGCTCTGTGAGTTGGTCAGGCAGTGTTTGTTTAGCTGTTCATTCACTTGCTCGTTGCTTATTCATTCATTCGAGAAGCACTTGAGGCTTTCTGCCTGCAGTTACTGTCCTCAGAGCCACTATCCAGCAGAGAAGAAAACAAGAGTCCTCTCTTCTGGGGCTTACGTCCTAGTAAGATGTAAGGATCCTGGGGCTTACATCCTCAAGATCTTGCCAGGGCTTACATCCTGGCAAGAAGCAAAGCCAAATATATCATGTGTCAGCTGGATCTTAATCCCTAGAAATAAATAAAGCAGGGGTGGGGGTGGGGGACAAGAAAGAGATGGAAGGTTAATACAGCATCCATAGTGTTATCAGCCTCTTGGTGTCAGTGACTGCTGGCTTCCTTTGCCTGTCATTCTTACTGCAGGTTTGTGTGGGCTGAGCAGGACTGTGATCCCCATGTACAGATAGGGAAATTAAAGAGTAGATGTTAGGTCACCCAGAAACCCTCCTCTCAACCTCCTGAGAGTCCCTAATCTCCACCACTGCCACCTCCAGCCCGGCGCCTGGCTTGGCTTAGTGACTATCTCTTTGAAGTTGATCCTTGAAGGCGCTGTGCTCTGTACTGGGCAGGACACACAGAGGTAAATTCAGGTCCTTCTTGGAGGTGTCCCCGTCCAGTGAGGAGGGCCGCTGGGATGCACTCTGCCACCGGGCCCTGAGGGTATTGCCGGGTGGAGTCTGTGCCTGTGTCTGGAGGTCCAGGGGGTGGAGGAACTTCTCAGAGGGCTCTGCTGAGGATAGAGCAGCCTTGGTAGAGAGTAGGACAGAGAAGGACCTTTCCAGCAGTGGGAGTTGTCAGTGTAGAGGCCTAGAGAATTGGAAAAATAGGCCATCCAGGAGGCAGAATGTGGCCTAGCATGCAAGGATGAGGTGCCCTCTGCTCCCCCTTATGAAGGCTTGGTAACCTGTTTGCGCTGAGGTTCCCTGGAGGCTGTTTGGAGAGAAACTCAGTCTTCATTTCATATAACAGTCTCCAGATTGCTTGTGTTCATCTTGAGCCCTTCCTATGAAGGACCTGCAGGAAAATCTTAGGACTCCTAATTCATCAAGGAATAAAGGAGACCGGAACATGATTCACCAGGTGAGGCCTTGTGAGGAAGAAAAAGAACATGTGGTTTGGAATCAGATGAACTTGATTCAAATTTTAGAGGCAGCACATACCTTGGGCAAGTCCATTTACTCCTTAAGACATGAGTTTTTCATCTGGAAAGGAGACTAATGATACCTCCATCCTCAGGATGAATCCTCTGGATCCTCCAAGGCTGAACAGGAATTTCAGCCATGCTCTCTAATTGCCGTGATCTGTCCCCTGGAGTAAGAAATGACAACCTGCTCCAGTATTCCTGCCTGGAGAATTCCATGGACAGAGGAGCCTGGAGGGCTGCAGTCCATGGGGTCACAATGAGTCAGACACAGCTGAAGCGACTTAGCATATACACATGTCCCACATTGCAGTGTAGATCTCTTTTAAAAACTGCACATCTGGTTTACCCTAATCAAACAGAAACGGTTGTAACATAATGCCCTGTGCTCGTTAATAGGTTTGTCACTTGTTTTAATCACAGGATTTTACTTTCTCTTAGCACTGTGGCTGATTATTTAATTTTTACGTAATCATGTGGGAAATAACCATGCATTAGGAGGTAGGGCTGTAAAAAGAGTATGCCGCAAATAGGGTTTGGTCGTCAGCCAGCAAATTCCTAGCTGCCTCTGCTGCCACGTGTTACCATATCAGATGGGTTGCCAGGGATCCTCCGCCAGCCACTCAGGGCTCTTTCTAATTTGGTTGACTGTGACACTGTAGTTTTGCAGTGTCATTGTGTCGGTCATTATAGTGATGACGTGCATTTACTAAAATTCTGTAGGAGAGTTGTTCTCAGTTCTGCCTGGCGAGAGCCTCGTGGATCCCCAGGTATCTCCAAGGCCATAAAATGTAACTAGTCAAAACTGGTTTTAATTTACTGCTTCAGAGATGCAGAATGAAACCCAAGCAAGCAATAGGTGTATATTTTTGGAGCAACTACAGCCTCATGCTTTTCCAAGGGAAGATTGATAATTAAGGACATTTATTACTGGTAGGGCCTTGAATTTAAAAAGGAAGAGGACTTTTTTTTTTTTTTTCTGTAGCTACACCAAGTTCCTGGAAGATAAGCAAGTTAGTGATGATCTGTACCATTTTACAGATGAGATTGCTGAGAGTTGTGGCTTCAGGACCAGCATCCATTTCACTTTGATGCCTGGCTTCACGTGGTTCTTCCCTTGGTGGGTTTCTTCTTGGCCCTAAGACCTCAGCTTTTATCCTCTCTGTTAGAAGGGCCTTGTTTCATTCTCGTTGAGGTAAAACTGCTCTTTTCCTGCTCTCTGTTTCCTTTTGCCTCTTATTCCCTTACTAGCATTAGTCACGAGCTTTAATCTTCTTTATATTAGCTTGTTGTTAGTATTCATTATTTAATTGTATTGTTAGTCTGTCTCAACCATAAGACCCTGCACTACCTTACGGTCTAGCCTCCATCTTTGTTACCCTCATGCAGGGCCTGACCCTTTGAGACCCTTTGTTAATATTTAAGCAAAGAGGGTATAGTAAGAGGTTTTAAAGGCTAAGCTGTTCATTGAATGTTTATACGCAGAGGCAGAAAGCAGACCAAAGGGAAGGTTGGTTTGAGGTACAAACATTGTTATGAAAATACATGTCCACAAATGAAAGAGGTGTATACTTTAATGTGTGTGGTTTTCCAAATAAAGGCTGGTAGATAAATAATATTTGCTTTGGAGGATTTTTTAATTTTTTTAAAAATACAGCAGACTTTGAATTAGAAGAAGTTTCAGTGCTGGTTCTACTTGAGTAGAATTGATAAAAATCTGTTAATGATCAGTTCGACTTTAAACACCTGAGAAAATTTTCAACTTTGGAAACATAGGCCATGATCTTGAACTTTTATTTCTAAAAATATTCATACCTGGCTTTTTTTTTCTTTTTACTGAGTATATAGTTGCTCATTGTTTTTTGACTCCTAGCATATCTACATGTCATTTAGAATGCATGACGTGGAAGTGTCCAGGTCAGCAATAAAAAGCTCCTTCTTGATTCTTAAAACATGTCCTTTCATATCTGGCCATTTGGGTGA
Organism: Nanger dama; assembly: GCA_917880005.1. Lineage (NCBI taxonomy): Eukaryota > Metazoa > Chordata > Mammalia > Artiodactyla > Bovidae > Nanger > Nanger dama. The sequence goes on along the minus strand of CAKJTW010000016.1, from coordinate 32,609,554 downwards.
GGCAGAGCCATACAGTTCTGGATGACCACTGAAGAATGTATAGCTAATGAAGGTCTATACTTGCAGATTTTTCCACTGGTCCAATTCAATTGCTTGAGATGTTTTCTACTATAGGTGGCAAAACTTTGAAATCAAAACAGCTTATACATGTTATCTTAGACATAAGGACTGGCTGATTCTCCAAGTCAGTGAGTTGAGTAGCTCAGTGATCTTGTCAGGGACCCAGGTTCTTCTTGGCTGTCCTTAGCATGCTCACTTGGTCTCTGGTGGTCTAAAGATGAAAGGGAAAGAGGAGAGTGGAAAAGTTGGTTTAAAGCTCAACATTCAGAAAACGAAGATCATGGCATCTGGTCCATTACTTCATGGGAACTAGATGGGAAACAGTGGAAGCAGTGTCAGACTTTATTTTCAGGGGCTCCCAAATCACTGCAGATGGTGATTGCAGCCATAAAATTAAAAGATGCTTACTCCTAGGAAGGAAAGTTATGACCAACCTAGATAGCATATTCAAAAGCAGAGACATTACTTTGCCAACAAAGGTCCATCTAGTCAAGGCTATGGTTTTTTCCAGTGGTCATGTATGGATGTGAAAGTTGGACTGTGAAGAAGGCTGAGTGCCGAAGAATTGATGCTTTTGAACTGTGGTGTTGGAGAAGACTCTTGAGAGTCCCTTGGACTGCAAGGAGATCCAATCAGTCCATTCTAAAGGAGATCAGTCCTGGGTGTTCTTTGGAAGGACTGATGCTAAAGCTGAAACTCCAGTACTTTGGCCACCTCATGCGAAGAGTTGACTCATTGGAAAAGACTCTGATTCTGGGAGGGATTGGGGGCAGGAGAAGAAGAGATGGCTGGATGGCATCACTGACTCAATGGACGTGAGTTTGAGTGAACTCTGGGAGTTGGTGATGGACAGGGAGGCCTGGCGTGCTTCGATTCATGGGGTCTCAAAGAGTCAGACATGACTGAGTGACTGAACTGAAAGATCCTGGCGTCATATCTAGATGACATGACATGACAGCCTCCAGAGATAGCAGCAAGAGGTAGTCTCCTTGTCTCTCTGTCTTAGTGTAAAAGATGCTTTCCTGGAAGCCCTAGAAGAGGCTGTATCTTTATAGTCTTGCTGGATACAAGAAGATCACACTGCTAACCAAGTTATGGGACCTGAAATGCCCTGATTAGCTGGGACCAGTTGGGATCTAGTCACTTTTCTCTGTGGGTGATTAAAGCGTGCCTTGTCTGTCAAAAAAAAGGTGAGAAAGAAGTGAGCAGACAGTAAGTGGTCACTGCCATTCCAGGTCCATCCTCTCGGATGCCCCCTTCATGGATGTGTCTGTTGCTCTCTGATTATGAACATTTGACAAAATTGGAACAGAGCGACAGTTCTGGTGAAAGGTTCCCACCATCAGGTCAGGTTATCCTCCTGGGAGTTCTGTGATGATAGCTCCTCCATCAGTATTTTCTCTTTTATGAGAGGAGTGCTGTGCTCACAGGTCATGTGACTCTGTCAATAAGATTTTCAAATAGCCTTTTAATCCAAATGTGCTAAGTGAGCACGCCTGTTTACCAGCTGAGGTTTTCTGTATTCCTTGCACTGGAAGATATGTCATTTTGTGCAAACTAGGAAAGGAAGTTGGTTCGAGGAACACTGACTGCAAATCAAACCCATCTTGTCTCTCTCTTGCAATAGAAAATAGAATGCAAACTTGTCAGTTATCCTGCGATCTCTGGGAATTTCAAGTTTGCACTACCTTGTTTTTTCCCTAATTATGTTAATACTTGGAACGTTTAGACTTTCAAATGTCTGACTTTTCTGAAGTCGAGAGAAGGTATCGAGTTTATTTTTACTTTTCCCAGATGTCATTCATTTCTTTGGCATAAAAATCCTTATCTCACAGAATAAGCTTCAGGAAATGTGTTGAATATCAAAGACCAAGCTGGATGTTCAGGAGAACAGGAGTGCTTTTCACTGAAAAACAGTTTTCAACAAACAGTGCCAGTTTGGAAGCCTGTCAGATTGGCCACATCTTCACAGGATGCTGTGGAGGTTGAAATCAGCATACAGGTTTATTCACCTTATTCTTAGAGACAACATTCAGAAACATTATTTGTCAGTTCATCCAACTCTCTACTTTTCAGATGAGGAAGCAGAGGCTTATTCCCTAGTGGCTCAGACAATAAAGAATCTGCTTGCAATGCAGGAGACCTGGGTTTGATTGATCCCCTGGAGAAGGGAATGGCAACCCACTCCAATACCTTTGCCTGGAGAATTTCATGGACAGAGGAGCCTGGTGGGTTACAATCCATGGGGTTGCAGAGTCGGACATGGTTAACATTCACTTTTACTTTTCCACCTCTGTTAATTGTGGAGGATGTGGTACTTCCTTATAGCCCCAGAGAACACACAGCTCAGACAGTATTGTATAGTTGAACTTGAACAATGTTCTACTTAGATAATATCAATACTGATTGTAAACGTAGCGATTGGGAGTGGTGGTAATAGTAATGATGAGAATTACAAAAGGCAAAGAGCAGCATCCTAACATTTATCCAGCACTTACTGTGTACCAGGCAGCAGGCCTGGAGCTCTGCTGACGTGCTCTCACTTCAGCCTCGCAATAACCATCATCTTCCCACTGAAAAGAGTAGAGTGTGCAGGTTAAATTAGGCCAGTGTCACACAGCTGTATTAGAGCTGGGCTTCCAGGGCATGTTTCTCTGATGCTGGAGCCTACGTTCTTAATGATGAGGCTTACTGCTGGTCACAATGCGGAAGGGGTGGTGTTTTTGACAAGAAGGAAAGGTCCTGAGTGGTATGAGGCATGGTCAGCCCTGGGAAGGACTGGATAACCCAGTGGACATAGGGTACCATTTAGATCGGGTGAAAACTCCAGATTCCTTTTGTCCCACCAGAGGAGGAGCTGGGAGAGAGACCACCTTAGCCACGGGTTCAAGCTTTGAAAAGAGAAGTCGGCTACAGGTGCTGGGAGAACTGGTGAAACTCGGATGGGCCCGGGGTTGGGATCCTGGCTCCCTGTGACACTCCCTGGATCAAGGTCCTGGGGCTGCTGGTGAGAGAAGAAGAGATGCTTAAGTAAAAGGTGGGCCTGTCACATGGGCTGGTGTCCTCTGGGTCTCCCCAGCAGCTAACGTCTGAAGAGCCCTGCAAGGCATACAGTGGGTTTTACAATTATGAAAAGCTTTTTCCAGGTGGGAAACAAGAATTTTGGGGACTTTAAGTGACAGCCCCAAGTCTACAGCTCTAGGTCATTCAGCTGGGCTTGTCAAGCCCTGGCTTTGCGATCTTGTACGTAGAGTTATATAGGTTTGGTTCTAGAAGGCCTGGCTAAGGACCTGAGAAGGACGGGGAGGCAGGCAAAAGACAGAAGGGTTTTGAAAGTAGAGTATCAAAAGAGTTGAGTGAGATTTACAACAGGAGTTGGCAAACCTTTTTATAAAGACAGTTGAATATTTTTGCCCTTGGGGACCAAATGGTCTTTGTCAAGACTGCTCCACTCTCCCATAAGTTGGTGGAAAACTCAGGCACTTATAAATCTCTTATCTATCATAGAAAATCTACAGAAAATCCCCAGTAGGCAAGTGGTCCTTGCCTTATGTATGATGTCACAGAAAATGGTAGCCTTAAATGGTCAACCTCAGATTCCAAATTATTACCACAGTCAAATGCAAAAAACAGATAACTTTTTTTAAATACAAGGCTTCAGTCTGTGTAAATGTGATTACAAGAGGCGTGTTCTCTCTGCAAATCTACTCAGCTTTCTCCTCAACACTTCTTTTGATTTGTCCAATTCATCCACCATTTTTTTAAAAATGGAAATATAATTTGGCACATTGCAGCCCATGGATAAGTAAGGATCACCCTAAAGCCTGAAAATGTGTTTTCCATTTATAGAAAAAGGGGTTGAGCTGATTTGGAAATGTTGAGAATATACACTTCATTCTTAAGGTGGCTTGTAACGGAGATGCATATCTAGGAACCTTTGGTAAAGAATTCTCTTGCACTCTTTAGAAATTAAAAAGTGAACGAAAGTAAAGACAGTACAAAAATCTGTTCACTCTGTCCGAGCTCTGATTTGGGGGAGAAATGCCCATATGTATCCAGTATGCCCCCAGTTATGTAAATTTTAGATGCTCTTGCACTAAATGAAGGCAGAAAAAAGAGCGTGGCATGCCTCAGATGAGGCTGACCGTGGTAATCAGGGGTTCATGGGGCTGGAGGATGCTTGTGTTACATGGCTCTCCAAAAGCAAATTGAGGTCTGAGTAATGACATATTTTGTCTGTACTTTACAAGGAATGGAGCCTTTTTGTTTATTTTTTCAAAGAAACTCTGGAAACCATGTCTAATTTCAACCTAATGAAACACCTCCTAACATCAGGGGTTTTTGGGTCAGTGTTTCAGAAGAATTTCATCCCGTGGTCTTCATGTAACAGGGTGTCCTGTGTTCACATGCACTCCACATTACATCACCTATTAGATTTCTTTTATTAGCTTAACCCTGATAATTGTAATGAAGTTCTCATTGCTAGTTTTTAGATGTTGGACATTAATTTATTAAGTGTCAGCTCCTCCCATGTGCAGTTACAGCGCTAAGAGCGGCGGTGGGGATGTTGGTCTGTTTATCCCTGTGAATGTGTGACCAAAAGGACTCAGGCTTTTCTGTGCTGTTTTGGAGATTAAAAATCGCCTCAGATCAGAAGATGTTCTGTGACCAAAGTTTATAAATCTCCCAGAGGATGTTGGCAGTGGAGTTTGGCAGGCGGAATATATCTGCCTGAAGTCCAGCGAGCTTAGATGGATTCCTAATGAAGAAAAAAACAGAGCTTTTCCAAGAGAGAAGATAATTTGGGTTGCTTCGAGATATTCACTGTATCAAGTTGTGATTATTTGTTTAAAATCGTACCAGGAAATGAGGAAAGAGAACTTTTTCAACAAGTTTGCTTTTCGAGGAGTGGAGACTCTGGACTCGATGAGTTCAGGCTGGCCTTTCCCAAACATGAGCCTCATCCATGGTGGGCGAGGATCTGCTCGTAAAGACTGACCCCTGCATCCTTTCCCCTGCCTGTCAGGTGGACAGCCGTATTTTTCAGCACTAGCTCATTTTGGCGTTCCTTCAAAAAAGCTGGCATCCTAGCAACTGAGTGGATTAGCCGTGTCAGACGCTGAGAAAGGAATCTTCCATGGTCAGCAGCCTTGTGTTGAGAACACTCTTGAGCTGGAGTCTCCATTAGTGAATAGAAGCTGCACCTGTGGTCCTGGGCGCCCTTGGCCACTGTGTGTGCCACAGCCTCTCCTTCTGGGAATACTGGGTCCCAGAGCAAGGACACTCACTCCGTCCTGGTCGGTGGCCAGAAGGACAGCATCTTGCACTGGACACAGCATTTCAGAAGCAGGCAGAGGGTGCAAGGGCTTGTCTAAGTGCGGGTGGGCCCTGATAGTTGAAAGGCAGAAAGCTTTCAGAACATTTGCCACTTCTCTTAAGACAGCTCTGCACCAGTAGCTGAGCAGATGTAAAAACTAAACATTGACCTGCTCTCAGATCAGTCAGATCACAGACAAAACACGTATTTTATTCAAGTGTCCAGGTGATCAGTGGTAAGTAAAGAGTTTCTACCCGAAGGTAGGAAAACTGCATAAAGTTTATTTCCTAGGTCCCTTTATTTGGTTGCGTTCTACTAATCAACAGATGCACTTATTTTTCAAGTGGTTTATGAACTATTTACATGGTTGCTTGTCCTCCTCCCCCTTCCCTCTCTTTCTTCAGTTTCTCTCTGATAAGCCTCATGTTCTTGTTGTTACTGTTTAGTTGCTCAGTCCTGTCCGACTCTTTTGCGACCCCACCAGGCTCGTCTGTCCATGGGATTTCCCAGGCGAGAATATTGGAGTGGGCTGCCATTTCCTCCTGCAGGGGATCTTCCTGACCCAGGGATCAAACCTACATCTCCTCCATGGGCAGATGAATTCTCTACTACTGAGTCACCTGGGAAGCCCAAGCTTCATGTAGGTGTAGCAAATAGATTTCAGGGTCCAAAATGCCAAACCCACTTGATGCATGTGAACCACAACCTTTGTTGACTGTCTCAGGAGCCAGGAGGCTTTCTGTATTAAAGGATCTGAATCCTAATAATGCAGTGATCCTGCCCGTGAGTGAGGCTCAGTCCTGGCCGTACTAACCCGAAATATCCCTGTTCCAACATTTCTTTCTCTGTGGAATTAATCTTATGGTTAATTAGGGAATTAATCTTATGGACCCCTGAGGTTCCACCAGAGAGGTCAATCTGCCAAAACCTATACCATCAATCTCAGGATGACAAGAAAGGGGCCAGACAAAATTGGCAGATTTTATAAAGGTTTGTTGAAGCACCTTTGAATGAGTAGGTTGAGTATTTCCAGATATAAAGCAAAATGTGTCTGATATGACATTGAATGAATATGTTTAAGTAGTTTCCCAATTTTTGTCCCATGTGTTATGTATATACAGTGATGCAAGTTTTCTTATGGAAAGTCTTGTTTGTCATTTGTTGCTCATTTGCTAAGGTGTATCTGGCTCTTTGCCATCCCATGGACTGCAGTACACCAGGCTTTTCTGTCCTTCACCATATCCTGGAGCTTGCTCAAACTCATGTCCACTGAGTGGGTGATGTCATCCAACCATCTCAACCTCTGTCACTCTCTTCTTCTCCTGCCCTCTATCTTTTTCAGCATCAGGGTCTTTTCCAATGAGTCAGTTCTTTGCATCAGGTGGCCAAAGTATTGGAGTTTCAGCTTCAGCATCACCCCTTCCAATTAATATTCAGGACTGATTTCTGTTAGGATGGATTGGTTTGATCTCCTTGCAGTCCAAGGAACTCTCAAGAGTCTTCTCCAACCCCACAATTCAGAAGCATCCATTCTTTGGCACTCAGCTTTCTTTATGGTCCAATTCTCACATCTATACATGACTATTGGAAAAATCATAGCTTTGTCTAGACTGATCTTTGTTGGCCAAGTAATGTCTCTGCTTTTTAATATTCTGTCTAGGTTTGTCATAGCTTTTCTTCCAAGGAGCAAGTTTCTTTTAATTTCATGGCTGCAGTCACCATCTGCAGTGCTTTTGGAGCCCCCAAAATAAAGTATCTCACTGTTTTCATTGTTTTCCCATCTGTTTGCCATGAAGTGATGGGACCAGATGCCATGATCTTAGTTTTTGAATGTTGAGTCTCAAGCCATCTTTTTCACTCTCCTTTTTCACTTTCATCCAGAGGCTCTTTAGTTCTTCTTCACTTTCTGCCATAAGGGTGGTGTCATCTGCATATCTGAGGTTATTGATATTTCTCCCGGCAATCTTGATTCCAGCTTGTGCTTCATCCAGCCTGGCGTTTCGTGTGATGTACTCCACATATAAGTTAAATAGGCAGGGTGACAGTATTACAGCCTTGTCGTAGTCCTTTCCCAATTTGGAACCAGCAGTATATTACTATTGCTAAGTAACAGGAACCTTTGACAATCAAATTAAGAGGATATGTGTAAATTGCCAAGTGTAATACTTAGCAGTTGAAAGAAGTTCTCTTGAAGTTTAAGGGAAAGGTTTATAAGGCTTTGAGGAACCAGATTTTACCAGAAGGATTTCATCCTTCTTGGATGAAAGCCGTGTTGATAGGCACTTTCTGGTACAGCAGACTCTGGGGGGTGTCTATGCAGAGAGAAGGTTTGACATTAGCCATTCTATTCAGATCATGTTAGGGACGGTGGCCAGGGCTGCTGCTGCCCTTGGCAGAACATATTATCTGAGGCTTGTAAATGAACTATATGCTCACACAGGTCCTCTGTATATATAAATTTTGATTCTTAGGAAGAACTGAAATAATATTGTGTTGGGATATTTTCTAGTTGTTTAGGTTTTGTCTTGTATTTAATTGCATGCACACTGAACCTGCATTGTAGCCTTGGCTGGACTTCAGATATCCACCCACCACTGCTGGTTTTTCTGTGATCTAAATTGTTTCTTATTTAATATGTTTATTTAAATTCACTCTTTTAAAATGTGAATTTATTTTAAAAAGAAACAGCATCTTCCTCGCATGAGTGGAAAACTACCCTTGCAGGAAATGTTATATATAGTGGAACTGAAAGGGAGTCCTCTATTATGAGCTTCTTCCTGAAAACCAGTTAATTCCCACAAGTACTGCCCCCAGTTAGACCAACTGAAAGCAGCACTTGACAAAAACTGTCTGGAATTAGTCAACAGAAAATGCATAATCTTACATCAGGATAACGCAAGACCATGTGTTTCTTTGGTGATCAGGCAAAAATTATTACAGCTTGGTTAAGAGGTTCTGATTCATCTGCTGTATTCACCAGATGTTGCACCTTCAGATTTCCATGTATTTCAGTCTCTACAAAATTCTCTTACTGGAAAAAAATTTAATTCTCTGTAAGACTGTAAAACAAAATGGTGAGTACATTGTTCAGTGAAGTTCTTGGTGAAAATGAAAAATATGTCTTTTATCTTTGCTGAAAAACCAAAGGAACTTCTTAGGATAAAGCTGGCCTTTGATATGATTGGTGGCAGTCCATTTCACTTGCCCCACAATCTCCCATTCCACATTATGTTACAGTGTCCATATCACAATTTGTTTTTAAAAATGGAACGTTTTCTTTACATTCAAATAGAGAATCACATGGAGAAGGAAATGGCAACCCACTCCAGTGTTCTTGCCTGGAGAATCCCAGGGATGGAGGAGCCTGGTGGGCTGCCGTCTATGGGGTCGCACAGAGTCGGACATGACTGAAGCGACTCAGCAGCAGCAGCAGCAGCAGGAGAGAATACGGTGAAGGGTTTTTTCCGCTTAGCATACGTGGAACCCAAACATCAAAGCGATTAACATAATTAAGCTGGCACACGTGATTTTCAGGGCTTGATTTGGATATTTTGAGTGCATCGGCCATCTCCCACATGGTATAACTCTCATTATTCTGAATTAATACTGTGATTTGATCACTGTCAATTGGTCTGCCCACCTGTGGAGCATCATCCAGCATGAAATTTCCAGCATGAAACTTCACAAACTACTTTTTAACACATTCGGTCAATCACAGCACTGTCTCCATATACTATACAAATCTTATTTTGCATTTCTGTTGGATTTTACCTTTCTTGAAGTAATAAAGTATAATATGCCAGAAATGTTGCTTTTTTTCCTTCCATCTTCAATATTATAATGGCTACACAAAAATTCACCAATTTTGATAAGGTTTTTTTTAATGCACGATGACATGACAGGCTAACAAAATTGTCTCAAATGAAATTAAAGACAACGAAATGCTACTAGAGTCATTGATGGAAAAAAGGTTTTGACCCAGCCATTGGATGTGTTTCAATGAGCAAGGAAAACAGTGTCTTAGGATCAGCAGAAAACACCAAGTTTAAGGCCTGCAACCCTGGTACAAGAGGAAATTAACAAGTGGGTGAGAGGGATATTTAAGATGTGGTGGCACCAGTCAGAGAGGAGTTTCTCCTTAATGTGAACTCCTTTGAGAAGTTCTGAGGGTTTTTGTTTGGATTCCTGTGTCAACATATTTTGTAGATTCAGTTCAGTCAGTTCAGTCGCTCAGTCGTGTCTGACTCTTTGCGACCCCATGAATCGCAGCACGCCAGGCCTCCCTGTCCATCACCAACTCCCAGAATTCACTCAGACTCACGTCCATCGAGTTAGTGATGCCATCCAGCCATCTCATCCCCTGTCGTCCCCTTTTTCCCCTGCCCCCAGTCCCTCCCAGCATCAGTCTTTTCCAGTGAGTTCTGAGGGGTTTTGTTTGGATTCCTGCGTCAACATATTTTGTAGATTAGACCCCATTTACTGGCATCACCTAATCTTTTATTAACACCATTATCATTATTAGGGGTTCCCGTTTTCTGGAAACAAAGCTCAGGGCACTTTTCTGCAGCAACTGTACTTCTAAGAAGCACAGATTTGAGCAGCTCTTCCTCGGTTAGGCCTTCAGTTTGGGAAGGACATTGTTGACCAGGAAGAATGGAATGAATCCAAACCCACTGAAAGATGTTAGCCAGGAAACTGCCGTGCACCGACCCTGGCTCATTGAGGCTACCTGGGAGTCCTGACTGCTGGGTGTGCCTGGACACTTGTGGAGTGGAGGAGTCCAGTTTTACCTCTGCTGCAGCATTATTCTAAGCCTGGTGCCGTGTGTACAGCAGACTCCATGATGAGTTGTTGGGCAGACTTGGAGCATCTGGCAGCTTGCTGAGAGGGCAGTCCCATGTCCTTGGAAGATTCTGGACTCCTCTTTCAGAAGCTCCCCCAGATCTCAGGTGTTCCTGGCTGTGGCAGCAGTGATGGGACGGAAAGGCTCACGAGAGTGCATGATGTTAAGAGTTTACTGCGAGGCTGATGCAGATTATTTAGGTCATTAAAATTATAGCCCGCCCCTCCCTGCCCTCTGCATGGACAAGCATCTTAGGATGAACTCTCTCCAGGCTAGAGCCACGTGCTTCTCTCCTCACCTTATCAGTCCTGGGGTCACAGCCCCTGACCAGGAGGGAGGCTGGATGGCAGAAGGAGAAGCAAGAAAGTTCCCCGTGTTCACACTCAGGACCTGCATCCTGGGTGTGCCTTGGAGCCCGGCAGGGGCCAGTGAGGGATGAAGCATGTCAGTGTTGCTTCCTTTTCTGTTTCAGTTGACCAGATACTCTAATAATGATAATTTGGGGGCGGGGACCGGGGAGGAGAGTTATTATATGTTAGAATAAAAAATTTAGTTTTCAAAATAATGTTATTTTCGAACCATGCTGTGATATTTGTATCTTATAAAAGACCTCCCATTGTGCAAAAATCAGGATATTTAACCTACTATTGAAGAAGGCAGTGGCACCCCACTCCAGTACTCTTGCTTGGAAAATCCCATGGACGGAGGAGCCTGGTAGGCCGCAGTCCGTGGGGTCGCTAAGAGTGGGACACGACTGAGCGACTGCACTTTCACTTCTCACTTTCATGCATTGGAGAAGGAAATGGCAACCCACTCCAGTTGTTCTTGCCTGGAAAATCCCAGGGACGGGGAAGCCTGGTGGGTTACCGTCTACAAGGTCACACAGAGTTGGACACGACTGAAGCGACTTAGCAGCAGCAGCAACAACCTAATATTTAGCACTTAAATGATTTGCCTGCTAGCTTTCCAGATATGTTCCTGGAGCCTTTTGGAGTTGGTTGCTTGTTTTTTCAGATGCCCAGGGAGCTTTACTTGTCTATACACAGCTAGGCATGGATTTTATTTTTATTATATAAAAATAACGGTTACATTACAGAGGGTTATTTTTGGAAACAGTATTTCTGTATTTGAGTTCTTTAGTCCTAAAGACAGAAAGTACCTATTAAAGATATAAAACTTCTTTTTGAAATTATGAGAGTAAAGTATTTTTGTTTTATAGAACATATGGGAAACTATGTGGCAGAGTGAGAGCCCACCAAGCAGCGATCACCACGGCTGATATTTTGGTGTTTCTTCTGCCCAGGTGCCTCAGACCATAAAGGATCTGCTCTTTTATTTTTATACAAAGAAAAAGACATTTTAAACCACCTAACTGAATTTTCTTAATTTGTTTCTCTCCTTGTTTGTAAGACACAAGTTGAACTAAATGGTATTTATGTTCTGAAACTCGCTGCTTATGGAGGTTATTCAAATGATTTGAAATGGTGTTTTAAGACTTTATTAAACTGCCTGCCTTTTTGAAATCATTATGACCATATATAGTCTTTCATATCTTTAAATATCCTTTAGCAATGTTCATATTTAGACATAAGATATGACCTTTAAATGTTAAATGAAAGAAAATAGCCAAAGAGATGGATGAAAAATGCTGAGATACATTCCAACATAATAATTTGTAATTACTTTTATTTACACCCACTAGTTCGGTTGCATAGTTTTTAATATGAGGCCTTAGATTTTATATGGGTCATTACTGACCTAAATTAAGGATAAAAAGTAACCACACACTCAGTTTTATTACCACCCCAAGGACTAAGGACTCAAATCGAAAGATGAGAAATCGTCACAGAAATCCAGATTTCCAAGTTAAAACTAGTGATCAGTTTCCAAGCAAAGAGACTTCAGATTTTATTAACTTGAAGCAGCTGTTGTCTTTAATATGCTACCTTTTTTTTTTTTCCCGGAAATGGAAAAGGTCTTATAAAGAATACTTGTGTTGTTTCTTTTTGAAAGCAGCTGGTTTCCCATCCTTGAGCTGTTTGTGAGTTCAGAAACCCCGGGCTATGGATATTTTCTTCCTGAAGGAGCTGGGGGAGCGAGGAAACAGAACAGGCTTCCAGCATCCTAGGCAGGGACCTCATTCTTATTTTGCCCACACCAGCGCTGCTGCGGTGTGTCTCACCCTTATCAACTCTGCCCCAGGGACTCAGAGGGCTTCCCAAGTGGCGTGCTGGTAAAGAATCCACCTGCCAGTGCAGGAGACACAAGAGATGCAGGTTCAATCCCTGGGTCGGGAAGATTCCCTGGAGGAGGGTATGGCAACTCACTCCAGTATTGTTGCCTGGGAAATCCCATGGACAGAGGAGGCTGGCGGACTACAGTTCACAGGATCACAGAGAGTCAGAAACCCCTGGGTGACAGAGTGTGCACACACAGGGGACTCGGAACGTGAGGAGCAGGATGAGAGCAACCTCACCCCACAGGCACTCAGGGGGAAGGCAGGGAGGCGGCCGAGTCCTAGGGGCACAGCAGGGCAGAGGGAGCCGTCCTCGCTCAGGTACCCTTCACTCAGGCTCACAGTGGAATTCCTTTCCTGGCACTTGAACCACTGCCCCCAGCAGCTTCCATAGCAACAAGTGGGGGAGACCCTCAAAGCTGGAAGTCCCCCCGTTCCTGCGCTGCTTCCGCAAACCTGCCCTGTGATCTCAGTGTCCTTTGGAAAGCTGCTCACATCTAATTTCTTCAGGGTTGCCTTTGATCCCTGGCATGAAATCACCTCCAAACATAGTCTGTAGTTGCTGTGTATTAGGATTATTTGATTAATGTCCTCCTCTATCTGTTTTGTACACCATTTTGTCCTCAGTACCAGGGCCTACCTAAATATTCATTGAAGGAGTAAAAACACTTTTTGGAACAGTATTTTACCTCTCTTTAGTTAATCTAAATATCTAAAATCTCTTGATAAAAATATTTATGTCAACTTTGATAGCTTTTTTTGGTGGCATAGTATTACGTTGGGCTTCCCTCGTGGCTCAAACGGTAAAGAATCGCCTGCAAAGCAGGAGACCTGGGTTCGACCCCTGGGTTGGGAGATCCCCTGGAGAAGGGCGTGGCTGCCCACTCAAGTATTCTGACCTGGAGAATTCCACAGACTGTATGGGGTTGCAAAGAGTCAAATGCAACTCTTTACATTTGCCAATAGGAAAAGGACAAAATTATGTGCGCCTTGTATTAGGTATTTATCGTATTTTAATATAACTTTATATTATTATAAAATAATGCTATATTCTATGTAAGTTTTATATTATTTAATGCCTGAAATTGTTTTTGGCAAGGTGTTACCTTTTAATTCAAATTGTTTTAAGTGAAAAATAGAGATTATGAATGATTATTGCTTATAGTTGAGATTTCCTTGTATTTAAGCCATTCTAAAAATTTCAAAGTGTAGAGAGTGCATTTCTAGTAATTATGGCCTTTAAGATGAGGATTTTGAAAGTTGAAAGAATTTCTCAAATCAGTGATGGATTCAAGAAAGAAAATTGAGCAATGGGGAATTTTCCAGAATTTTCTTTTTGACTCCTTAGAAGATTTTGTAATCATTGTCTTTTCAAAATCACTTTGCCATCTTCAGTGATTGGTACAGCACCCTGAATGTGTTAAGTACTGGATATTTGTTTGAATTTATGTGGGTATTTACTTATGCATAAGGACACAAAAGGGCTTCCCTGATGGCTCAGATGTGAACAATCTCCCTGAAATGAGAGAGACCTGGGTTTGATCCCTGGGCTGGGAAGATCCATGGAGAAGGGAATGGCATACTCAACTCCAGTATTCTGGCCTGGAGAATTCCATGGACAGAAGAGCCTGGCAGGCTACAGTCCATGTGGTTGCAAAGAGCCAGACATAACTGAGCGACTGTCATATATCATTTATAAGGACACAAAAGAAAGAGATCCAGCTGGAAACAATCTTGTGTTTAAAACTGTTCTTTTAAATTTATACATTTTAAACAATAGTTGCTTTAAATTCAAAAATAGAGAATTTCTGAATTTAAAGTCACCATCAGCCTCTCCGTGTCATCTCTCCATATCCCAAATTTTGTTCTTTTCATAGTTGCCCTTTCTCTAGCCTGTAAATTCACTGTGCATATCTTGTCAGTTTTATCTTTCCAGAGTTGAGGACTTTGAGACGTGGCATTGATTCAGACTCAAGTTATGTGGAATGGGAGGTCATCATGCTGGAGCAGGCCTGAAGACAAGCCTTATTTTTCATAACGAAAAGGAAAGCCAGGGAGAACAATCATTTTTACAAAATGTCAGTGGGAAAGTTTTAATTACTTAAGAGAATTGAGCTGTTTCTAAACATCCTGAACTATAGGAATCTCTGCAAATTAGGGTTCTCCCTATGGGTCTGTGGATTCAGAGTTTGGCTCTGCCTTTTGATAACCATTGCAGCTGTTTTGTTTTATTGTTTTACTCTGAGAACAAACGTGCTCCTTCTGAGACCGTCTCCAATGCCTCATACTTAAAATTTTGCTTTCTTGTCCCAAGGGACATGGCTAGGTTTTAGTAACTAGTCGTTGTTCTAGGGGAATAAAGAAGTGGCTCTAAAATGGTCCTTTAGAATGTCAGTGGCATAATCATCTTCCTTGAAAGAAAAAAAAAATTGCTGGCTGTGATCCAAAAAATTACAACACTTTGGCTATAAATCCCTAATTGCCTCTAAAAAGTAAAACAGACATGTTTAATTTTTCTATCCCCTGTGCAGCTTATCTTCGCTGTCTGGTGATTAAGGCAGGCGACAGCCAGTCAGGCTTGTTGGAATCTGGTTCTTTCTCTGCAGCAGAGGGCTTTGGCCCAGGCCTCACGATGTGCTTGTCCCTGCTAAATGCGTCAGTATAGAAAACTGTTCTCCCTACTACACTGGGGTCTGCAAAGACTCATTCTGCTGAGAAATTACTAAGATGTTTGTGTGACACTCATCATCACTGCGTTGTCAGAATTAATGTGTATTGATGAGAATTCTGGAATCTAGCTTATTTCTGTTACTTCATATCTTGAAGGCCTTTCCAGGCTAGAATATACAGAATTGGACTCCAGTTTTTTAAACTGTCTTGTGGTATTCCATGGGTGGCCATTTCCCTCTGAATGGACATTAAGGTTATTTCTAATTGTTCCCTGCTAGACACAGTGCTATAGACTATGCTTAGATGAATGATGGTGACAGCGGCGGCAATAGCAACGATAATAAGCAGACACTTAGCAAGTATTTATCTATGTGCCCAGCGTCAGTTTTATTATTGGGGTGTGTGTTTGTGGCTATGTGTGTGTGTTAATCCTCACATCAGCCCTGTGAGATAAGTATGCGTATTTTCCCCATTTTATATTTGAGTGAAATTGAACTTGACCAAAGTAATAAAGCTAGTAAGTTTCCTAACTGGGATTTGATCCAAATAGAACCTTGTTATTTAGGGGCTAAGTCACATCCGACTCTTTTGCCGGATATGGATTGTAGCCTGCTGGACTTCCCTGCCCATGGGATTTCCCAGGCAAGGATACTGGAGTGGGTTGTCATTTCTTTTTGCAGGGGATATTTCCAACCCAGGGATCCAACTCAACATCTCTCGCGTTGTCAGGCAGATTGCTGCCGAGCCTCCAAGGAAGCCCACATAGAATCTTAGAGGTATATAAGTCCATTAAAATGCATATTCCTCTTTCCTGGTTCTTTCTCCTGCCTTAAATAGTCCCCATTACTCAGACCCAGACTTTGATCCTCTCTTTTTCATCTCAAAACTACATAAAATCTTCATTGAGCAGTGCTGTGCTGATTAACGCCTGGTTTTCTGGGTTTCATTGGCCTCTGCCTTGCATCTCCAGCTGCCAGAGAGACATTTGCATACAGTTGTAGGCTTTTTCCTCACCCCCATCCTTTCTTATTGTTTCCCTTACACCCCTTATATAGACTCTCTCCTCACTCCTGTCCATGCCCGTCTTATATCCTCCCAATCCTTTGCCAGAACTGAAAAAAAATAGTTTTTTTCAGACTCTTCTGTGTCATTTTTGCCAACCAGCCACTCCAGCCTGTATTGTTGGTGCCCATCCTATGCTCTGAAATCATATACTGGAAAGCTTCAGGATACAAACCGTGTAATCAGAGGGCTTGAATTCAAGTACTGACTCGGATGACCTTTAGCTTCTTCAAGGATAAAGTGGGGATAATACTTGTTACTTCAGTCATGAAGAATAAGTGAGATAATGTTTTAAAGAATGCTAATTATCTTTTTACTACCATTTACATTCTCAAAATGTTTTCCTCCCTTTGTATCCACTACCTGTGCTCTTAATTATCCACTTTTCTTGTTAGTTTTACCTCTTTAGATGAGTGGGGCTGGGGTCACCTGATCCTTCTGTGTCTACCGGAGAGTCAGCGCACAGTGGAGAGCAGTCAGTAGACCTGGCTTGTTACTGAGTGCTGCAGGGCTGAGAATGCATGAGTCATCGTGCTGGGCAACTCTGCTCTGGACAACTGTGCTCTGTTTATCCAAGGATAGAAACGTTTACCTTAATTCTGAAGAGCTGTTTCCAAATACCATATCTGAGTCTCTGAAAACTCCAAACAGTTGATCAGTCATACTTCTCCCATGCAACAGCAGCTGTGTTCTCTGGGCAAATATTCCACAGACAGACAGCTAGATCGATC
The DNA here is from genome assembly GCA_917880005.1 of Nanger dama. NCBI lineage: Eukaryota > Metazoa > Chordata > Mammalia > Artiodactyla > Bovidae > Nanger > Nanger dama. The sequence continues at coordinate 32,592,635 of CAKJTW010000016.1, read as the reverse complement.
CAGTTAAAATTCACACAAATAGTGATGTCTCAGCAGTAATTTTTCATGTAATCTTTGTCTTAGTTTCTGCAGAATCTAGTTGATAAAAAATGATTTGTCCCTTTGAAAGCTATCGTGGACGGACACACAGAGACCCATACACACTCACAGAAATCTGCCTTTTATAATAGTTCATACTTTGAGGGAAAAAAAAATACCCTAATTTTCTAGAGTCATGAAGAATAAATGAGATAATTATATGATTTCCTCAGTAAACCTGCTGTCTAGATATGATTATGTGTGTGTTCGGTCAGTTGTGTCTGACTCTTTGAGACTGCATGGACTGTAGCCCGCCAGGCTCCTCTGTCCATGGGATTTTCTGTGCAAGGATACTGGCAACTGGAGTTGCCATTTCCTTCTCCATGGGATCTTTCCTGACCCAGGCGTCAAACCCGTGTCTCCTGCATTGGCAGGCAGATTCTGTTCTGGGAGTTGGTGATGGACAGAGAGGCCTGGCGTGCTGCAGGCCATGGGGTTGCAAAGAGTCGGACACGACTGAGCAACTGAACTAACACACTGACCAGGAAAGCCCCTAGATATGATTAGTCTCCAATTTAAGTTACTAAGATATTGCTCAGGTGTGGTGGTGGGGGAGTGGGGATAGTTTTGAGTGGTGAGCAGTTGGGTAAATAGTACCTAATCTCAAGGATAGTAGTGATTATTTATATAGCACTTCTACAGCCAGGGACTCTGCTATGGTTTGCAGCTTTCCCTGAACCCATTTATTCCTTTACTGTCTCAAATCCAAGAAGCAATGTTGAAGTAAGGACACCATGGTCCAAAGAAGAGAGTGACTTCTGGGGACAGAAGAAGGGGGCTTGCGAAAGAGGTTGGAAAGTGAACGTGCTCCAGGGAGCTGGCATGTTTTCCTTTGCAGAAATTGTCTCTGAAGTGAAGTAGGGGGACCATCCACCAGGAAGGAGTGACAGTGAAGGGACCTGGAAGACCGCAGGCATCCAAGTCACTCAGACGTGGACAGGCATTTCCGCCTAGCTGCCCCTTAGTGACTAGCCTTAAGCAGGTTCCTAACCCTGTCTGGGCCTTGGGTTTTTCACTGGTCCATCAAGGGAAACATAATGGCCATAGTGATGCTGTGAAAAATAAATCAAATAATGGTTAGCAAAGGGCTTCCCAGGTGGCTCAGTGGCAGAGAACCTGCCTGCCAATGGAAGAGACATGGGTTTGATCCTTGGGAAGATCCCCTGGAGAATGGAATCACAATACACTCCAGTACTCTTGCCTGGAGAATCCCATGGACAGAGGACCCTGGCGGGCTACAGTCCATGGGGTCACAAAGTGTCAAACACGACTTAGCAACTAAAAACAACATATAACGAAAAGGATTATTAGTCTGCTACTTAAAGGTTGTAGCACCCATAGAATATGTTTCTTTACCACTTTCAAGATTTTATCAATAGGCTTCTGATATTAGAATTAGGGGAAATAATTGTGTAGGTTTCAAGTGTAGCCAAAGGAACACTGAACAACTGTAAGAACAACTTTAACTGTTACTTGCACTCAATGTAGATCATGATTTTTTCCATTTTTGCTTTCTTTGCCTCTTTCTTTCTTCCCTTCCTCCTCTCCTCATGTTTTCTTTCTGTTCTGAAATGTGCTTCAATATCCATCTCTAAAAATACATATACATTTCCTTACCTAGCCAAACTAGAAGTGACAAAATTAAACCTAAACTGAAAATTGGCAGTACTGGAGCTTTGGAAAATAGTTTAAAACATAATTTCTGTGTAGTTTATGAGTTGGTATTCTTTTTTTTTTTTTCAAGAGTGATCAAATCTAAGGATTTCATGCATGCTTTTTCATTTTGCTTGCCTTCCTTAAGTTTATTTTTCAGAAGATATTATACTCAAGATTTAAACATACTCAAGTTCTGTGAAAAGTGAGTGAAACAGTGATGTGGGCATATTCTAATAGTTGTTGACATTTTACCATAAAGCCTTGAAAGTTTTTAAGGGGTAAATACTGTGGAGGAAGACATCATCCAATTTTCAGCTTCAAGCAATCCCATCCCCTTCATCCCCACATATATACAGACTCCTGTAAAGTTAGTGTCTGACTTTGCTGTCTCTGTGCATTTTGAAAGACTATTTTTGGAATTAAGAAGTGTTTTCCTAGATGAAGAATCAGATAGGAAATACAGATTCCTTTATTCCATACAGTAACCCACCAGTGGGTAATATTATCCCCAGATGGGGAGCTTCCCTGGTGGCTCAGCAGTAAAGAATCTGCCTGCAGTGCAGGAGACTTGGGAGACAGGGGTTCGATCCCTGGGCCAGGAAGATCCCCTGGAGAAGGCAACCCACTCCAGTATTCTTGCCTGGAGAATCCCATGGACAGAGGAGCCTGGAAGGCTATAGTCCTTAGGATCGCAAAGAGTCAGATACGAGTGAGCAACTGAACTACCACCACCATTTACAGATGCAGAAACTGAGGCTGCAAATCAAAATAATGTTTAGCGAGGTTACACAGCCTATAAGCGGAGGAGCCAGTGTGGGGCCCTGTTGGTCTGTCGTCAGAATCTGTATTCCAGGTACAGTGCTTCACCTTGTGAACTGTCACGTTGCTGCGATGAACATGAACTATACTGGAACCTAAACTGGAGAGTGTAGAGTGGCCAAGTTTACAATTTGCAGCCCGTGAACAAAGGGTATATTTACTGGAGTTGGATGTTCAGTCTGGAACTAGGGGCCTCAGTAAAGAGAACTACTGGGGAACAAGGGAAAGGAGCTACTATGAACAAATACACACTTGAACCTATTTCTAAAGAATTTGAAGACAAAAACTTTTACCCTGTAGAGTAGGGCTTCCCAAGCATGACGTCTCTCTCTTTTAATTTATTTATTTATTTTAATTGGAGGCTAACTAATTACAATGTTGTGGTTTTTGCATATATCGACATGATCAGCCATGGGTGTACGTGTGATGTGTCTTGAAAGGAGTGTAAAGTGATGTGAACATCACAGTTGACACATGAGGAAGCCAAATCAGACCAGTGCGCTGCTTTCATGAGTCATGATGGGCGTGGGTCATGTTTCAGAAGCCGCACACGAGCACGTGCCACCTGTCAGGAGATGCTGTGGGAGGCCATTCTGCTTTCAGTCAGTTGTCTGAAGCTCAGAGGCTGAACCAGTCGCTTCTGAAAGGGTGGCTGCTGGAAACCTTGCACGCACGATGCTGCCTCCATCAGATGACATGGAGTGGCTTCCATCTCCATGTCATCTCCTTTCACTGGAACTGCAGGGAATGACTTCACTGTTGATTATTGTAAACATCAACTGGGATGATGACAGATGCAGAAAGATAAACCATGGCTCCCTGAGAGCATCCAGAACTCTTTGCTGTTGAGCCTCAGCTGGTTTTCTTGCTGGTACTCTCATTATAAACACTGAAAAGAACGTTCTGGAACTTTCTGCTTCTGCAGGGCAGGGGACAGTTAGGAGCATCGCTGTCTACCTGACCCCTGTCTCAAGGAATCCGCTGATTCTGAAGCAGACCCAGAGGCTGATGTTGTTATTTTCTTGAGCATTATTCATTCAGTCATTCTTTTCTTGCCCTGATTGCTGGCACTTGCCTTTCTTTCGAATACCTGAACTTTATATTAGAGGAAGCCCTCTATGGGTCCAAGTTGCAGTACATAAATATCACTTTATTTTTAGAAAGCAGTACTCATTCCGCAATAATTAAGTTGCTTTGGGGGTCACTAAAATGTCTGTTGCGGTGAGATTTACCTTGAACAGAGCAGGTCTGCTCACCAGCAACACTGGCTTTTTATTTGGACTGTGCGCTAAAGCAACTGGGGAAATTTTCAGTGAAGACTGCAGCCGAGGGCCCCCCTTCAGAGATTTCTGGTTTAATTGATCTGGAGTGGGATCAGGTATTGGTAGTTTTAAAAGCTCTCCAGGCGTTAATAACACACAGGCAGGGTTGAGAACCAGTGCTCTTGAGGAATGATTCTCAAAAACTTGAGTGTGCCGCAGAATCCCCTGACAGGCTTGTGAAAACACAGACCTGCAGGCTGCAACCCCAGAGTTTCTAGGGGAGTCTGGAGTGGGGTCCAAGACTCATCATTTGTAAGTTCCCAGGCCGTGCTGATGCTGCTGGTTCTGGGAACCCACTCTGAGAACCTCTGGCTGAGAGGACTCTTTCTGATAGCCTTATAAGATTCTGTTTTGTTTTGTTGTTTTTTTAAGAAATGATGTCAGTACAAATACCCAGCCTTGCTTTTTGTAGAACAACCATACCAGGCACAAACATTAAAATATATTTCTCTTTTCCTAGGTGATTTGGGCCTTTTTTTTTTTTTCCCTTTAAACCAGTATCCTCATTGACAGGCAACTAGAGACTCAGGATCTGAAAGGAACTAGATTCAAGGCAGATTAGAAGTTTTGTTTTGTCTTTTAAATAGTATTGCAAGGGTCTGTAGAATCGTCGCCCAGGCTAATAGGCTAATAAAGTTACCCACATATTGTTCAGCTTTACTGAGATGTGTAGTTTGGGAAAAGATGAAATGGCAACACTTTTAATGTTCTGGACAGCATGATACGTGGCACAGAAGTGCAAAGGTGAATACGGAGCATGGTACTTGGCCCACGAAACAGGTGGTCTCTGTTTCGTGGTGTAGACGTGTAGACGTCGTAGATGTGTAGACTTCTTATTTAATTGGATGTTGTGAATTTCTCTTTATCCAATTCTTGGGACTTTTCCTATTTGCCTTTTGAAAAGCCTCCCCCATCTGTAAGTGAAAAGCCCATGATGAGATGTTTGATCTTCTAGGATGCCAGCTCCTCCACGTTCCTGGAGGACATTCACTGTCCACCTGTCTTCACTCAACCTTTATGGCTCGGGCTTCCCAGGTGGCACTCGTGCTAAAGAACCCGCCTGTCAGTGCAGGAGACAGAAGAGACATGGATTCCATCCCTGAGTCAGAAAGATCCCCCGGAGGAGGGTATGGCAACCCACTCCAGTGTTCTTGCCTAGAGAATCCCATGGGCAGAGGAGCCTGGCGGGCTATAGTCTATGAGGTCGCAAAGAGCTGAACAGAACTGAAGCGACTTAGCACGCACGCAGCCTTTATGGAAGTGCGAACTTGTGGAAACAGTTATACCATGTCGGGCTTGTGGGATTGGGCTTTGAACCCAAGCAACAGGGCAGCCTGACTCACCCTTCCTGCCGTGCAGCTTCTATCGGTGAGAGTGTCTGTGCTGGCTGATAGAGAAGAAAAGAGCCCATTCTATCCCTTTGACAGACCCTTAATTAATAGTAATCATGAAAATTGAAGTTGTGCACAGCCATGGCTATTCACCATTGTGGTCTTAGCAATTCTTGGACTGTGCGAACAGAGCGCCCCTTATTCTGCAGTTAAATGAAGAATAATGGCATCACTTCAGCCTTAAGGAAGGAAATGTTCAAGTGCAACCTCTGTGTAATTAAGCTGAACATGATTATCAACAGAAAGTGATTGTACTTGTGTTCAGAGGCGAGAAGAGATAAGCCACCAAGCATGTGACATATCAAAAGAAAATGGTTCTGGGGATGTTTGATGTCCCCCGGAGCCAGCCAGCTCTGTGCCTGATGGGCCTCGGGGTTGGGGGCAGGTGCCACCCTTCATACCGTTTTCTCTCTTTTCCGGCCGTTTGAACGTTCTTTCTCATCCGTTCTTGAGGCTGTCTTGTACCATCTGTCTGTTTGCCATTTCTCTGTAGATCTTTTCACCTGCGTCTGTTCTTGCATTTTTTTTGTTACTTTCTTCTTTGGCGAGCATTGCCTTTCTCCACTTGAACTTGCCACTGGCTTTCTGACAGGCAGAAATTAAAGCAGCCCATTTAATTTTTAGCCAAAACAGGTGTTGAGTGATTGACCCTCACTCCAAAAACCTCATTTATTCCGCACTTCTTTATTACCCCTTCATAATTCATTAGCTTAATAAAACGCATGTGTGAAAGTTCGAAGTGGAAAGCACCGCTGTACGTAGTGTGGATGCCTGCATCCCTCTCCTGCCTAATCCTGGGGATTTAAGGGGACCAGGTTCCTAGTGAGATAGTCAAGTCTCCAAGATATGGTACTTCAAAGAACCTCTAGTTGGTGAGGTTTGAAACATAGGATTCCTTCTTTGCTATGGTACCCTGGTAAGATACCTCTTATAGAAAATGCTGCCTCCATTCCCCTTAGTGGAATCCTACATAAAGCCTTTCTCTCTTCTGCATTCTGATTCCAAGCAGTCTCAAAATAGCCCATATTTTCAGCTGGTTCCAGAACACTTCCAAGGGGCCCAGCCTCATTAGAGAAAGCCCCAGACCCCAGTGCTCATCACTCTGGGGTATCCATCTCACTAGCATCTGAGCTTGGTCGATGGATCCCAAAGGCCCACAGAGGAAGGGGTGGGTGGGGTGATCATCTTCATCTTAATTTCAGTTTGGCAAATGTCTGAAGCTCCCCGCCCCCCCGCACCACCCTGTAACATTTTCGCCAGAGCCCAGACTCCTCTTGCCAAGTCCTCCCCGACCTCTTCGTTCCTAAACCCCTGTGTATTACGAAGGAAATGAAATCCATATGTTTCTGATTCATTTACACGTAGCTCATCAAAATGTAGTTTTGTAAGAGCTCTTTGGTATCCAAGAAGCATTTGGAGCCTTTTTATGAGACTTTTAACTCCACCTCCCCCACCCCACCCCCAGTCCCTCCAGCCCTCCATCCTCTTAGAAACAGGAAGTTGGGACTTGCCAAGAATAAATAAAATCAAGCTTCAGGGTTGACTGTGTCCCTGGGCTGAGCCACTAGACCTAAGTGGACTCACAACTCCAGCATCAACAGAGAAAGACCCTCTTCCCCCTTTTCAGGGTGCCAGGGGGCAGCCCTCATGCCACTTACACCACAGCCCCCCCGGCAGGGAGTTCAGTCTCCCCATCTGCTCCTCAAGGCAGCCGGCCACCTCCACACACTTGTGCAGCCAAGTCTCTTCTCTGGCCCAGGGAGTGAGAGCAGACAGGCGCAGACGGCTGCTGCCAGGGCAGTGAGCGGACTTGAATAGCCATTCCCCACCTCTGTCCACTCACTGCCCCCTAGGGTCTCTCTCTCTCAGATTTTCCCAACCACAGATGCTTACCAAGCAGTTGACTTTCTGTCTTTTCGCTGGGATGGTGGCTGAAACACCCATAACTCTCAAACCAGGCTTCAGGGCAGCAGGGCCATCCTTTTATGACATTTTGGAGTGTTTCATTTTTCTTCAAGGAAGGCTTATAAGCTTAAAGGGAAGAGACTGCCTGCTGCCACTAAGACTCCAAAGCTTTTACTGTCAACCTCAGACATGAAATGAATCAACTTTTTCCTAGAGCAGGGTTAGGGATAGGTTGGTGTGAGTGGTGTGTGGATTTTCCTCCTCGATCCTAAGGATGATGAATTAATGGAGAACCGTTTAAGAGCTTGCAAGGAATCCTCCTTGCTTGGGCTGTTGTCAAGAGTGCAGTGGAAGGGATCCTGCTCTTGTCTTTGCACATCCCAGCTTGTTTCCCCTACTCTGTCAGGATGATGCTGGGCCTTTTAGGGACAAAAACCTGGGTGCGTGGGGAGGCAGGGAGTGGGGAGCAGAGCTGGGCCTGAACATTCTTACCCCACTTCCAAACTGCAGAACTCTGGCTCTTTCCACAGTGTGTTTTATTTCTTCGTGTGGTGCATATGTTGTATTAACAACTATCCACTCATTCCTAAATTGCGTGGACTCCAAGGCTGTTTAGCTGCAGAAGAATTTGATAAAGTCTGTGCTTAGTTTCAACATGAAGACAGTTAAATATTATGTATACATTTTGTGTATATGTATGTAAATGGGGGATCCATTCTCAGTAGAATTCTTGAGAAAACAGCTATTGTAAAATGTTTTAGGTAAGTTGGAAAAGAGTCTAAGTTCCAGTTTGTGAGACCTTGCAATCTGAGCTTCACCTGAAATCCCACAGCAAGGAGAACCTTTACCAAAGATACTTGTGTTGAAGCCGTTTCCTTCCTGGTGAAAGGGCCTGGCAGGAGTGTGCTGGGTTTATTTGGTTAGTTCTTTTTCAAAGTGAGTAAGTTGGTGCGTCTGTGATCCAAGGACAGATCGTTGTCAGAGCGTTGCTGAAGGACCTTCAGATGGCTTGAAATTTGCTTGACAGTGAGGACCGCATGAGCATGGTTGAAGTTTTCTTCATTCTGGTCCTTACTTTCCAGAAAAATATGCTGCCTTAGGTTTACAGATAAACACCATACACAATATCTATTTAATCCCCTCGGGTCGCTTAGTACTGTCATCCCAGGTAGAGAAATAGTAGTTGATGTTCATGCAGTGAATTTTGCCGAGTGTGACTCATTCACTGATTAGCTCATGTGTTCATCAGATATGAAGTCCCTGTGTGTAGTCCTGTTCTAGGTGAGGGGAACTCATCTCCCTGCTTGGGGGTGGAGGTTACATCACAGTGCTCACATGGGGAGCAGCAGAGCTAGGAGGTGAGCCTGGACCTTCGGTTCTGTTCAGCAAGTTTAAGATATCACTTACATGCAGAATCTTAAAAGAAATGACACATATGAACTTATTTACAAAGCAGAAATAGACGCTCAGACTTACAGAACCAGCTTACAGTTGGTGGAGGTGGGGGAAGTCAGGGAGTTTGGGATGGACATGTACACACTGCTGTGTTGGAAACGCATATCTAACGAGGACCTACTGCATAGCACAGGGAAGTCTGTTCAATATTATGTAGCAACCTACAAGGGAAAAGAATTTGAAAAATAGCCGTGTGTGTGTGTGTGTGTCTGTGTCTGTGTCTGTGTCTGTGTGTAACTGAATCACTTTGTGTACACCTGAAGCTATCACAGCATTGTTAATCAACTATGTTTGTTACCGAATCCAAGCTCACTCTGCTTAGGTATTGAGGCAAGGAATATGACTTTATTCGGAAAGCCAGCTGACCAGGAAGATGGTGGACTAGCACCTCAAAGTAACCATCTTATTGGGGCCTGGGTGCCAGGTTCTTTTACAGATCAGAGATGGGGGAGGTGAGGAAGCAAAGTAAAAGGGCCATTAATCTCACAAACATCTCCTAGAACGGCAAGCCTCGGGCAGGGGATGTGTTAATTTCTTCCTTCCTGCCTTCTATAGGTGGACAGAGTTCTGAACAAAGGCACTTTAGTTTACAGTCAGGTGGAGGGACAGGATTCTCTGAGGCAGGCCTTTCGGCATAATTATATTAACAAAAGCAATGAAAAGCGAGTCTCAGAAACAGTTTCAACATGGAGTCAGAATTGGCCTCCTCTCTGCAGTATGTTGTTCAGTTCAGTTCAGTCGCTCAGTCATGTCTGAGCTGCAGCTGCAGCATGCCAGGCCTCCCTGTCCATCACCAACTTCCGGAGTTTACTCAGTCTCATGTCTGTTGAGTCGGTGATGCCATCCAACCATCTCATCCTCTGTCATCTCCTTCTCCTCCCGCCTTCAATCTTACCCAGCATCAGGGTCTTTCAAATAAGTCAGTTCTTCGCATCAGGTGGCCAGAGTATTGGAGTTTCCTTCCAATGAATATTCAGCATTAGTCCTTCCAATGAATATTCAGGACTGATTTCCTTTAAGGTGGACTGGTTGGATCTCCTTGCTGTACAATGGCCTCTCAAGTCTTCTCCAACACCACAGGTCAAAAGCATCAATTCTTCAGCACTCAGCCTTCTTTATAGTCCAACTCTCACATCCACACATGACTACTGGAAAGTTTCACTAAACCTGAAGGGGTGCCAGGAGAGGGCTACAGCCCACAGCCACATACACAATCAGAAAGCAGTAAACACACTCATACCCCAACTCAGGGAATTAGATAGGTGGATGAGCAATTATCGTTCCCATTTATTGATCACATACAAAGTACCAGTCTCAGTAATGATCATCTCAATGGGCATAACTCTATAAGGAACTAGTCCCCATTCCATTTATGAAGAAACAAACTTTAAACAACCCACCCTGAGGACATTTACATCATAGGGAACAGAGTTGCGACATCCAACTCTTTTGACCCCATAGACTACAGCACACCAGCCTCCTCTGTCCTCTTCTATCTCCCTGAGTTTGCTCAAATTAATATCCATTGAGTCAGTGATGCTACCTAACCATCTTATCCTCTGCTTCCCCCTTCTCCTTTGCCTTCAATCCTTCTTTTTTTAAAAAAATCATTTATTTTAATTGGAGGCTAATTACTTTACAATATTGTAGTGGTTTTGCATACACTGACATGAATCAGCCATGGGTGTACATGTGTTCCCCATCCTGAACCCCCTTCCCACCTCCCTCCCCACCCATCCCTCAGGGTCATCCCAGTGCACCAGCCCTGAGCACCCTGTCTCATGCATCGAAACTGGACTGGTGATCTGTTTCACATGACAGTATACATGTAGCAATGCTATTCTCTCAAATCATCCCACCCTTGCCTGCTCCCTCAGAGTTCAAAAGACTCTGCTGTACATTTGTGTCTCTTTTACTGTCTCGCATATAGGGTCATCGTTACCATCTTTCTAAATTCCATATATATGCATTAGTATACTGTATTAGTGTTTTTCTTTCTGAGTTACTTCACTCTGTATAATAGGCTCCAGTTTCATCCCCCTCATTAGAACTGATTCAAATGTATTCTTTTTAATGACTGAGTAATATCCCATTGTGTTTATGTACCACAGCTATCTTACCCATTCATCTGCCGATGGACATCTAGGTTGCTTCCATGTCCTGGCTATTACAAACAGTGCACCTTCAGTCCTTCTTAACATCAGGATCTTTTCCAATGAGTCAGCTCTTCACATCACATTGCCAAAGTATTGGAGCTTCAACGTCAGTCCTTCCAATGAATATTCAGGGCTGATTTCCTTTAGGATTGAGTGATTTGATCTCCTTGCAGTCCAAGGGACTCTTAAAGAGTCATCTCCAGTATCACAGTTAAAAAGCATCAATTTTTTGGTGCTCAGCCTTCTTTATGGTCCAACTCTCACATCCATATGTGACAACTGGAAAAGCAATAGCTTTGACTAGACAGACTTTTGTTGGCAAGGTGATGTCTGATTTTTAATAAGCTGTCTAGGTTAGTCATTGCTTTCCTTCCAAGGAGCAAAAGTGTCTTTTAATTTCATGGCTACAGTCACCATCCACAGCAATTTTGGAGGCCAAGAAAATTAAATCTGTCACTACTTTGACTTTTTCCCCTTGTATTTGCCATGAAGTGATGGGACCAGATGCCATGATCTTAGTAAGATATAACCAACTATACTCTAGTGTAAAATTGGAAAAAAACAAAACAAAACAAAAAACAGTGACTTTCCCCTGAACCAAAAGGCACACCTCATTCTCGTCAAGCAAGTCATGGTCAAGAGTCAGAACCTGTAACCTGTCAACTCATTAATTTCCAATTTGAATAGCAGTGGAGAGTTCTCACTCTACCCAGGCCTGTGGTAGTTGTGGCTTTCTTTGAACTAGCCTCCTGAACAGAACATTGACTGAATTTGATTCAGAATGATCAATGCCAGTTGATTTCTGCTTTTCCTTAGTTGTATTAGCCTGAATTGTGTGCAAAATACCTCAGTGGCAGTTGCACCTCAGGCCTTGCCATAGGTGAATTTGAATTCACTATTTGCAGATTGAATTGTTTTGAACATTGTATGAAAATTAGCATTTAAAATGTGTTGTTTCTTATATCAGTTATTTTAAGTAAGGTGAATAAATCCCTGTTCTTTCGTCTTTTGTTTAAATATACATTTTAATCTATTTTTTAAAGAAATAGTGGCTTTTCTCCCTGCACACCCCATAGCTAACTCCCCTCAGTTCTTGTACTATAATGTGTAAAAACTGTCATTGCACATGGCAAAACTCCCATACTAGAATACTAGCATCTAAGACTTCAAGGAAAAAGCATGTTTTTCAAAACTTGCTGTCACCTAGGTGTCTAATGTTCAGGATGGTTTCGCCTGCATGTTTGAGTGGTTTCTAGCTGAGAATGTCTCAGGGACTAGAACCGCTCGGGGAAGCCAAGTGGATTGTCTTTTCACTGTGGGTCAGAATGGGTGAGTACTGGCACTTCCTTCTGGCCTGGTCTGCTGCATTTCTTTCCTCCTTGCACCTGGCAAGTAGTAAATGCTTAATAAATGAGAGGAAAATTACTGTGTATGTCCCAGGCACTCAGGCATTTCTGAGCAGTCTAACCTTTTGTTCATTTTTTTTCTCCTGTGGTAGCTGAAGTGAAACAATGTTGTATTAAAACTTGGTATTCATAACCTTTGCAGTGGTAGCTGACAAGATTTTTCGGTGCGATCTGCCCTTCTCCAGAAGGTTCCTTAAACTCTCTGATTCCTAGATTATGACCTAACTACGAAACAAGATGCACTTTGCACCACCTCTTATGGTGCTAATGAAAGGGGTTCTGATGGCACAGGAGATAAAGCATAATAGATGAAGATAACGTGTGTCAGGACCCTCTTCTCTGTGTGGGGTTTTGGGAGGTTGCCCTCCAGCTTACCTGTCCCCACCTATATACCCTGTCATAAGACACCGGTTCTAGTTGGGCTCAGTAAAAGTTAGCACTTGGCTTTATTCTTGTGATTACAAGTCATGTAGTGAGGCATGGTGGGAAATGAGCAGAATAATCTAAGTGGATGTTTTTTCTTTACTTTTGTTTCCCTTGCAGATTGTTTCTTTTGTTTTGTTGTTGCTGTTTTATGTGTTTGTGTATGTGTGTGCATGCGTGTAAGTACTTGAAATAGAGAAAATGGCTGTGGAGATCTTGATAAAAGGTGCAGAATCAGGTTCAGTTTTCATATCACATCCCAGGCAAATTCTGAAATCTGTGAGAAAACAGACTCGATGTCAATTCATAATACACTCCCCGGAAAATGCGATTAACAGTAACTCCCACGCAAAGTTCCTTCCTTTTCAAACCAACTACCTGATGATGCAGCATTTTTTCTTACACTTTTTCTAAATGCCAAGGCATCTCCTTGACTCGGTTGTTTCAGGAAAAAAGTCTAGATAGTGAAGCTTCAAGGTGGTCAGTGGTAAAAAGTCAGAAAATGGAGTAATCTGGCTTGATTACTGGCTTGATGGATGTTCCTTCATCCATCATTGTTGTTTTCATGCGTTGATCATTGAGAGCTTTTTTGAGTAATTTTCTTTACAATTCAAATATGCATAACAGTTTCCAATGAAGTAAAAAGGACAAGCTTTAAAACATAATGTGTCATGTGACCTCATCTGTGTTAAATAATAACACACGTGGTAGCTTGTGTGTAGAACTACAGTGTGGAAAAGCATGGTTTAATTGTGGTTGGAGGTCACGTTGGGCAAACATAGGAAAGTTGAACTAGTTCATTATATATGTTTAATTCTTTAATTTTTTTAAAATAATGGACATGCATTATTTTAATGACAGTAAGTAGAAGTACTGAATCTGAGTATGCTTGTTAGTCTGGAAGAGTCTGTTTTAGATATGAAGGTGTCAGATATCCTGTGTTACAGCCCCAAGGACTGACCTGAGCCCCTTCCCTGCAGTGAGCTTCGTTTCTAAGTTAAATAGTGAGTCTGCTTTTATGAAATACGCCTGCACCATCTGTCAGTGCCAGCTGCCTTGAGAGCTTTTCCTGGAAATAACTGTGGAAGAAGTGAAAAAAACATGACGCAAAGACTGAATCTTTTATCTGTCAGCAATGCCTACCCTTTTAAGTTTCGGTTAAGACTGGAAGACACACACACATACACAACATGCACACACACACACAACATGCACGCACACGCACAGAACCCAGGAACATCTGTAAATTTGCAAGAATAAATATGAAGGCTAGATGAGAGGCCATTTTTGTTTTCAATGCCAGATTCAGTTTTGCCTGGTTTGTGTAAGAAGGAACTCCCTCCTTTCTCTGTGCTGCCTTCTCTCACAGCAGCAGTTGCCCTCCTGGTTCTAAGGAGGACTCCTGGGAGATGCTGAACTGGGTCCTGGCCTCCCAGGGATGGGCAGGGCTTTGGGTGTGCCTGCCTGCTGCAGTTGGATGCCTGGCTCCCTCTCAGCTCTGGATGCTCTTTGTCCTGGCCCACCACTGCTAGAGATGCCTGGAAGTAGAAAGCAGCTTCCTTGAGCCCTTGGCGATTCTTTCTGAATGGCGTCTTTGCCTTCTCGAAGCTGTCCATGAACATGAGTTGGGCATATTTGCATTTATACAGGTACAATACGAATCTTAGAATAAAATTCAGTGTGGTCTAAAATGCCAGATACTTGTGGTACACATAGCAGGAAGGCATAATTTTCCCTGGCCAACTACAGTTTTAAAAGTCACGTGAGTGCTTGGGGCGTGTGAAGCATCAATTTTGATGACATTCCACATAACTGTATGAAGTCAGTGTGTGTTCATGCGTTGATCATTGGCAGGGAGGTCATAGAATTCCCTTTATTGTGCCTTGATCTAATGAAAGTTTCCTTTACATTTAACATATAAATCTGCTGGAAAATAAAATTGGTTGCTGAAGATATGGTGTGGTTGGACTGGGACTGAAACCCAGGCCGTGTGATGGTAAGGTGGCAGACTTTGTGCTCCTAGCAACATAAATACACCGGCATGTTCCTGCCCAGATGCTACTGAACCCCTGCTGTCTGCTCATCCAGAGAGACCTATACAGTATCTTGCTGATTTCTCTTTTGCTTTGCATCTCTCTGTTCATAATTATTTAATCATGCTATCAAAGCGAGCATTTGGTTATTTATAAAACTTTGGCCATTTATAAAGCTTTGGACACCTGGTCCAATACTGACTGCATTGTTGATGGTTTCCACTCCAAAGAAACTGCATACTATTCTTATCTTCTATTTGTTTTCCGCACAACATTAGTTTCTGATGACACCTCTCCCATCAGTAGCTTAGGGTTTAGAATAGTTCCAAAGCATTAAAAGCAGTTACTGTAATCCTCCTCATCTCAGATACCTCTCTGCTGGAAATATGTCATACTCCCAAATGTTTCCAGCATTTACAAACTTTTACACGGTGTCTGAGAGTTGGGAGATGAGTTTAAAATAAGATATGGTCCTTGCACTCAGTAACCTATGAAACACATTTTACTAAACACAACATTTGAAATAGCTAATGTAGCCACTTTGTAGGGTTTTGGGGGCAACTGGAAAGACTGTGTGACAAAGGTGAGACCCTGCCTGATGGTTATTAGGTGTCTTAACAACAACAGAAATCTCAGTGTAAGTCCAGTATGTATGCATCATAGAAATAATGTAGAAAAAAGACTGAAAGGAAATTGACAACCCCATTGCAGCAGCATATGTAGTGATTCAGACTCGGAGACATAAGCCTGGGCACCCAGATTTTTCTTTTACTGCCTATTGGACCGTGAAACTCACATCACTTTATATCTCTCTCTGCCTCAGTTTCTTTATTTGTAAAATGGGGATAATTCTGGTACATAACTCAGGCTTAGATGAATTAAATGAACTAATATATGTGAAGAATTAGCCCACTGTCTGACTTGTGGTGAATGTTAGGTAATTTGTCAATTTGGAATGGTGAGATGATGAGAGGTTTTATCTTGTTTTTCTACAGTGGACATATGTGCCTATACATATTTTTAAAGTAGAGTCTCTCAGTAGGGTTTTAAATCTGTGTATGCCACAGGTGAGTCATATTTAGATGACTTGAAAGCCATTTAGAACAAATATTCATGAGATTAGGCAACATTTTTTTTTTTGCTTAAAACTCAGCTCACATTCCTTTTAACCTCCATAAATGGAATTTAAAACTGCCCACAAGTTCCCAGAATCTTTCTGCTTCTCAAAAAGTTTTAGTGTACATTAGAATAAATTATTTCATTTCCTTTATCACTTGTAATGGTTAAATTCTGTTTTAAGAATTGGGTACACAGGCATCTCAGTCAGCAATGTAATTAACAGCAGTTGTTTACAGAAAATAAATATAGCTTTTGTACCTTCTTAAAGTAACATTTGCCAAATTGTAGTCTCCAGTCATTTATTATACTTTATTATCATGTTATAAAATACCAGATATACCCAGTTCTAGGCTGATTCTCTCATTTCCCCAGTGAGAAAATGCAAAAACCTGTTTTGTTTTGGAAGGGGTCATCATCAATATGTAAACTTTTGTAGATGTAGGTAAAGAACTAGTAGCCTAACCTTTTCTGCTCTACATATTTACGATTTGAGGTCAATCACATACAAAATAGTGTGCTACATTAGAAATACTGCCTTTTCAGTGTCCTGTTTCACAGGGCTTTTTTCATCCAGCAGTTTTTAAGTGCACACCATCCTCACTTTTATTAGAGACACGGCACTTCTTGTGTTATATACGTCATAGGAAGTTTCATCTGAGCCATAAATTCTCTGTAGGCTTTCAATATATTTTCCCATTCATTCTATAAAAGTGTTTGTGCTCTTTACTGTTAACCCCTTACTGATCGTTTTCAAATTAATCTTTAAAAACTTCTCTCCAGTGATGTCTGACACTTGGAATTATACAGATATATCCACGAGGAACAGAGACTATGTCTCTCTCAGTTGGTTTCCTTCAGTTTCAGTGTATCAAACCATCTCCAAGTTTGTTGTTGGAACAGTGGTTTATAATTCTTCACAATTCTTTAAGTGGGCTCTTCCGCTAATCTCCCTTGGGTTCACTTAGTAAGTGACAGCTGGGTCTGATGTCTAAGTTGGTCCCAACCATGAGTTTAGCTATTAGTGCTGGGTATTGACTGGGCTCCTCTCTCCTTGTAGGCTTTCCTATTCCTTGAGGCTGAAGTGGGCTCTTGGTACGTTTGACTTGGAATATCAGGAGGGAAGAGTAGAAGTCAAGAGGTCCTTGAGACCTCACTGAGGAGTCTCACATGTCGTTTCCCCTGCAGGCGATTGGTCAGAATTAGTCCAAAGGCCAGCGCAGATTTGTAGTGAGGAAGCAGATGCATCTCTTGGAGAGAGGAGCAGCAGGGAATGTGTGGCCATTTTTTAACCCACCACAACCTCGTTTTTGACTGATTCCCTCCAGTGACTCTGGGCTTCCCTGATAGCTCAGTTGGTAAGGAATCCGCCTGCAATGCAGGACACCCCAGTTCAATTCCTGGGTCAGGAAGATTCCCTGGAGAAGGGATAGGCTACCCACTTCAGTATTCTTGGGCTTCCCTGGTGGCTCAGCTGGTAAAGAATCTGCCTGCAATGTGGGAGACCTGGGTTTGATCCCTGGGTTGGGAAGATCCCCTGGAGAAGGGAAAGGCTGCCCACTCCAGTATTCTGGCCTAGAGAATTCCATGGACTGTATAGTTCATGGGGTTACAAAGAGTCGGACACGACTGAGTGACTTTCACTTCACTCCAGCAACCCTACAGACATGCCAAAGTTTCTTTGATAGAAAACATCTCAAGCTAACTTATCTTCCCTGAAGATACATTGTTTTGTAGCCCAAAATTTAGTAATCCAGAGAGTGACTTGAAACATAAAAATCTTTTTAAGGACCCAAATGTGAGAGGAATGCCTCCTCTGAGGAATAATTGCTTTTTGTTTTATTTTATGTAAATATGATAAAGTCAGTGACCCTTAGACAAACCCAAGTTCCTTGTCAGCCTTGAAGGGACGAAGCAGATGTGAGGAAATAGTGGTGTTCCCATGGGGATGGGGGAATGGTGGGAAGCTGTATACCATTGTTGTCAAAATATGGAGATATTTTATAAACACAGCTTTTCTTTGGGAATAGACTTTGTTACAAGAGAGCAGTTTGGCCATTGTGGGTCTTTGTGGAAGCAACAAGATTAAGGAATTTTCTAGAGACTGTGAGAAACATGGTGAGCCCTTCAGAGAATGGTTAGCAAACATGTCCTGTGCATCTGCTGGGTGGCCATGAGGGCTTAATTACCAGGTCTTGGAGTTTGCCTTTACCTACATCATTGTATGAGATTAAAACCAGATGAAAAATCAGATGTTCAATGCAGGAGAAGAATGGCTGCAAAGCAAGGCTTGCAAACCCTTAAGAGCTTTATGTTGCTGAAGAATAACTGCATTGCCTCACATAAGGGAAAGACTGAAACTACTCACGGTGAGTGGTAGCATCAAGAAACCACAAAAGAAAGGGCTCGACGTCATAAGTACATTTTTAAAATGCATAGTATGCAGCATAAAAGGCAGACTGCAATTTTTGAATTATGTATCCCATAAAAGTACATCAGGTAAATATGTATAATTGGAGTCCCTGGAGTTCTGGCTAAGCTCATTTTGAAGACCTTCAGAAGGCAAGATTGCCTTTCTTAGGAGGTGTATTGCGATTTGAAAAAGCTCTTCTTTGCAGTGAGAAGAAGCTCCGTGCTTACAGAGAAGGAGACACACCACACTGTGCTAAGAGTGTGTGTAAGACGTGCATATTCTATGCGAGGAAATTAAAAGCCTCTGCTTTTCGGTCAGAAGCAATTAGAGAATGTCCTTTGTGGCCACTGTGAGACAGATGCAGGACTCTTGGAAGCCTGAAGTGTTACATGAAGGTGGAGAATTAAAGTGAGACGCTTCTCTGCGAGTCCTAGATCTTCAGGTGACGGCCCAGGCCTGGGACAGCACAGTTTCCGCATTTCCAGTTATCAGCAGGTATTATGGATCCATGACCATGCCCCCTCGAGAACTGATGGCACATCAGGAAGTTGTTTTGGTCCAGAAGCCCCTCTTAGAACAGTGAATTAGATGCCAGTGTTGAACACAACTTAAGAGACCAAGTTTCCTTAAACCAAGAGCTGTTCTTCAGGGACTGGAACAAGGGTGGTTCCGTGTCTGGAGTGCCATGTGTATTCTTCAGCTGCCCCTCTGTATTTAAATCCCCCCATGGTGGCAGGTCTGTACGCAAAGAAAACGTGAAAGAAAGGCCTTGTGTCATCTTTTTACAGGTGACAGTTGGGTCTTGTTGGCCATCCTTTGACTATTACTGTCCGGATTCTGTGATACTCTAGAATAGAAGCTGGAGAGCTGAGACTATCACCAAGGATTTACTGGTGCCAAGTATCAGCACATGTCCAGGTATTAGTTCAGCGTTATAGATTTAAGCCATCTGGCCAATTAAAGCAGAGTTGTTTATCACTCTAGTAGAGTAGATAACCATTGGAACAGATGACGCCAAAACTTTAGAGACTCAACACAGTAAATGCTTATTATGTGTTCACATCGAGGGTCAGAGGCCATTGACAGGAGCTGGGCCCTCTGTTCTTGGCAGCGGTTCAGGGATCGAGCTTCTCCCATCTTGCAGCCCCACCTTCTCTAGGACTCCTGAATCTCTCCACTTGGAAAGTGAGTGAGGATCCAGCAGGGGCAGGGACTGTGGGTCAAACTCAGAGATGAGGTGCATGACTTCTGCTCACATTCTGTCAGCCAGAAGTCTGTTTCATGACCACATATAATGGAGGAGAGGGAGAAAAGAATCATGAGCCCAGAGAAGAGACAGCGTCAGTGAGCTCTGGCAGCCTGGCCCTTGCTTTCCAGGTGAGGACTCCGGGGAATGTAATTATACCTGGGGCACAGATGTGGTTACAGTCTTAGCACCAACAGTGGGAGGCCTCCCAGTGGCCCTGGGATGGTACGCAATGAAAGTGACTCTTACCACACAGGAGAAATTCTCTGTAAGCCTAAGATGTTTTCTGGAGCAGTCAGGACCTTACCCCTGCCCCTCAGCAGAAGTAGGGTCACGTAGCCCTGTTTACCTCTGGACACATCCCCTTTCTGGTCTTGGATGCAGGAGTTCCTGAGTGTGGAAAGCATGTTTTCCTTGTGTAGAGACCTGCCACCATGGAGGATTTAAGGACAGGGACAGCTGAAGAACACGTGTGGCATTCTAGACGCAGTCCCTCCCGCCAGTCTCTTAATTATGAATATTGGCTTAAAGAAACCTTTGTCTGTTAAAACAAGTTCTCAGTGCTCAGGATTAGAAGCAGCTGGAAATCTGTGCAAAGGGGCAGAGGTTTCAGATGTGTCTGAGTGTGTTCTCAGTGGTCATGGCAGATGACCAGCAATGACACACATTATCTGTCAGGCCAAGAGAGCCATATCCTCAGGGTGGACACCTGGGCAGAAGTGATGCCTGGGTTGTCAGAGCTGCTCTGGGCCAACATGGAGTTCACTCCCGGGGTCCTGTTGTGGGGGATTCTCCACTTCCATCTGGTCAACCCTACTGGCAGGCAAGCTGAAAGGACTCCGGGAGAATTTGACTGGGAATGCTGAATCTTGAGAATCTATTAATAAGATTTTATGAAACCTTAAACAACTCTGGGGTACACACTTGGTGGCTGTGAGGCATTAAACATAGTAAGTGCCGTGATCTGTCAGAAATGGCTTACTCTGGCGTGCCATAGACATTTGTCTTGGTTACCGTGACATGAAGAAAGAAATTACAGCACTTTCATGGATTTTTTTAAAAGTCAAATTAGCATCCAAAAATTCTAGCTGTTATTTCTCAGTCACATTCATCAAATTGTGTATGTTTGAGTCTGTCTAGATCGTATCGTTTTCCCTTTTATAGTGGTGTTACATAATGTATAATTATGGAGAAACCCCCTCGTTCGTATCCCTGTAAATTTCCCTTGTCCCCACAGTTAAATCCTGAGCCAAGTTACTCCAGGGCTGGAGTCTGCCTTTCTTGTTTGTGCTGTGCCCCATGCATGTGGGTGCATCATAAATACTATTCTATAATCACCTTCAAGGTGCACATTAGGTGTGAGGCTTACACCTTACATAAACAACAGATGACAGTTGAGGAAACATAGGTTATAAGCGTGCAATTATCTAATTATGGACCGATAGAGAACTGGCTGCCCATGTGAATTGTCAGGTGAAACTTTCACAAGATAATTTCTCCCGAGGAAGCAAGTTCTGTCTTTTTGTGTGCCGGTTTTTATTTTTCCCAGGGCTTTTGCTTTCACCTCAAACATATTTTGAGCTTGAGAGTAGGGTTGGGGCCCAGACACTGAGTAGTTGGACTGCACTGGCCTTTGCGATTCCTGGGCATCTGCATTACTGATGCTCTGGTGAGCCTCCATTCCATGTCGAAAGAGGAAACCTTGGGGACTGTGAAGGCGTGGCAGAGTCCTTATTCACACGTCTTAATCAGGGATTGGACTGTGAGAAAGCAGCCACTACCACGAAACTGTGATCCGTGTATCATTCTGCTACAGTAACGCCTTTGGAAAATCATCAGCCTTCCAGGACCCAGGCTGAAGGAGTGACACCGCCCCCCCCTCCGCCACCTAGGTTGTTGCTGGTCTCCAGGGAGAAAGGAAAGGCAGAAACAGGCGAGGGTCCTTCATCTTCAGCTCAGAAGAGGGACATCCCTGCCAGTCACATGTCCCGAGTGAGTGGCCTGGGTGAGCCTGACGTCACCAGGACAGGGATGTAGAATCCCCCACAGGGACGGGCAGTGCTTTTCCTAAGCAGCAGTGGATCCTGCCGCACTCGGCAAGGCAAGGTTGATTTTCTCCGCGCTGGCCTTTGACAACTGTGAGTATTTCATCCTTGCCAGTGGAGGCTGAAAGACTCGGGGAATTATAGAAGTGGAATCCTTTATCTTTGCTAATCCTCACTTCCTCAGAGGGACAAAGACATCTTTGGTGCCAACCAAAGTGGGTAAGGGGGTATGGCATGAATTGGGAGATTGAGCTGGACTGATATGCACTATTGATACTATGTATAAAATAGATAACTAATGAGAACCTGCTGTATAATATAGGGACTCGACTCAGTGCTCTGTGGTGACCTAAATGGAAGGAAATCCAAAAAAAAGAGGGTATATGTGAACGTATAACTGATTCACTTTGCTGCAGAGTGGAAACTAACACACTATAAAGCACCTATATGCCTATAAAAATTAATTTTAAAAACAAGAGAAAAAAGACTCTTCAGGTCAAAAGGCATCGTCTGTATGAAGCAGGGAGAAAACTAGAAAGTGTGTGATAAGCGCGGAAACACGGGAGCTTATGAGAGAGGGAGGGCTGCCCAGACAAGGCCAAGGAGCTCCTGCTTTAGGGTTCAGACTCCTTGTCAGTCTTGACCCACGGTCTTCTGAACCTTCGGAGATCTGGTCATTTTTTACCCTCAGTTCCCGTCAATATATTCCTCTCCAAAAACATTCCATCTATTCCGTTCACCAGCGCCCTTTCAAGATTAAAATAAAATGAGCACCTAAGAGATGAGATTAACTAACTGCGGAATTCACCTCCAAGGATCCACAAAAGGAAAGTAGGATCTTGAACGTCCACTGGATACTTGCCTGCAGCTGGAAGAATGCAGCTGCGTGGCCAGTGCCGTTGGCTTATCAGCTTCCCAGTAAGCCGGCAGTGTCCTTCACGACCTGCTGACTCAGGCCTCAGGTCCTATTTGTCAGGCATTGTTGTAGGTGTTGGGGGACTGCAGGGGAGACTGAGACAGGAACCCTGCTTTGAGGTGCTTGCATTCTTGGACTTGTTTGTGAAAGAACTATCACTTGTATATTAACTACTTTATTGAAATATATATATATATGTTGCTTAAGTGTGATACCAGGGACTCAGCAGTGAACTAGATGGTCCAAGGTCCAGCCCTCCTGCTAGGGGATGTGCCGTCCTGCTAGGGGGTGAATAGGTTATGAACTGTGAACTGATAAATGCAGAATGTGAACTGCAGCAGAGCGCAGTGATACACTGTAAAGGTGAGTGGGGTAGGGAGTTTGGATGTGGAGTGCTGATGTTCAGTGTATTCCTTGATCTTGGGTGGTCAGGTTAGGCCCCATGGAAGAGGTGAGGTGGACACAGAGACCTGGAGGAAAAGGTCATATTGGCAAAGGATGTTCCAGCGTAAGGCAGTAAAAGATATAAAGGGAAATGCCCAGCAGGACCATCCATAGTTGATGTCTTTGGCGATCTCTCACCTGGGCTTGTCACTCAGAAAGTTCTTTACAAGAACTTCCCTCTTCTCCTGCTGAGGTGGCCATACCTTTCACAGAGAATGGTGATTCCTATGGACAGTCAGTGGGTATTCTGTCTGCTCTGTGATGTGGGTCACCTAGACAGTTCCAGTAAGCTGCTGCTGTTACATAAAGCACTCTGAAATGCAGCCCCATGTAATTCTAGGCTGTCTTTTTAATGAAAAAAAAAAAAATTACCCTTTGAGTTTATAATATAGATAGATGTTTTCCTTGGAATTAGAAATAGTGGATTGATACACAGTTAAACACTCCTGTAGTTGTGTAGCTCTATGTAAATAATTGGAGGTTTGTTCTCAAAAATGGCTAGAGTGAGAGGTGGTGGAGGTGGAATATTTGGGAGGAAGCTGTGTCCTTCACAATCGCTCTATTGTCAAGTTGAATTAAGGCAAATACAAATCGCAACTGGTCTGTGCACTAATTTTGGACTCCGTTGCTTTTGCTTTAATTTTTGCCAAAAGTGAGCATTAAGCAATATGGAAACTTGATTAACTTAACATAATTAGGAAAGAGAGCTGCATGAGGTTACTAGAATTTTTTTATAAAATCCTTCATTTCTGATCCATTTGATGTTGAACCTTTTTCTCTCTTTGATGTTGAAATAAGGAGATTAAAATCAACTTGTTAGCTGTGAAACTTCTAGATATAAGAAAGAGTCATTATGTGTAAAGCATTCTGCAACAAAAAGTTTCTGGTTTGCCTTTTAAGAAGTGATTATTGTTACTTTGTTATTATTAAGAATAATTTCGCTTGCAAATCTAGTTAGTGACCAGATTTCTGGCCTCCTCTGGCCCATTGCACACCAGCCAGCAATTATCACACTGAAGGGCTGAATCATAAATTTGAAATGTGGTCAAATACAGTTACTTATCACTACTTAGGTGACTGCATTAAATCACTGACTCTGAAACAGTAAACTTGGTAGTGAATACCCAACAGATGCCATAGAGGTCCATGTGCCACCTCAGCTGTTTCCCCAGGGCTAAAGAAGCTCCTCCTGCAAGGTCTGCTTTATTCCACTCTTGTTTCTAGGTGGGCCCTGTGCATTAGTGGGAATTAGGTGCTGTTTAAAGTCACGAAGACACAAGTTCGAATCCTGCTCCTGCCTGACTCTCAAGATCTGAACTTTCCTGAGGGCCTTTCTTTATCTCGTCAGCCTGGGTAACAGTGTTGCAGTCAGTCTGTAATGATGTTCAAAATGAGATGACTCATGGAAAGCAGTGAACAGGGTGCCTGGCAATTGGTTGGGGCCCATTATTGGTCAGTCCTTTGCAAATACTGCAGAGGTGGAAATGATGACTCGGTTTGCCTGACCTTTTGGGGGAGTCATCTCCATAATTGGCAGGCGGTAGACTGTAGTGGCTAAAAGGAGTGTTTGGCTCAATGAGCAGTGTGTTTAAAAATGTTTGGAATTTGTTGCCAACATTTAAAAATCAAGAGAGTTTTTACAGAGATGTCTGGGTTCTGGGCTTTATTTGAAAATTGAGACTGTCTGCCAACACCTCCCCCACTTTTCCCTGCAGAGCCAACACCCAGCAGGAGCTGAGGGGCAGTGGCTTCTCAGAGAGAATGTGTGCACTGACCTCCCTTCTCTCTTCATTTCTGCCTGCTCTGAGGCCACCTCGAGTGTTAGCAGCACCCAGTCTAGACATTAGGCTGATTGGATTTAATGAGCCAGTGTGTATATTTTCTCTGTATGGTGTTAAGATGTTTGGCCCATTTCAGTATGGGCCTTGAGATGTGTTTGACTCTAGCAAGCAAAGGTAACCCCTTGCACACCCCCTGACTGAAGATGAAGGGTACCTCCTTCCAGAGGGGCTATCTGTTTGACCAACAGTGCAGCTTTGTCTTCAACTAATAAAAAGTAGCATTTGGGGAGGGTGCTAGGAACACTGGACCAGGCAAGAAGGTCAGCCTCTACAATCACCCACTGAGAGGGGTGATAGATACATACCCAAGTCATCCTCAGCATAACAAAGGCAAACATGGTTATGGCAGAGATTATGAATGGGGGAAATTGTAGCAGTACCATGAAGAGAATAGGGCCTAAAGCTTACATTGGAGAAATCAGGAGAAAAGATAGGATTTCGTTGGCCCAAAACAAAAGAATAATTCAATACCACACATATTTTGGGACAGAATCAACACTCTTGATCAAGTTAGGATAATAAACATTATAGTCCAGTAATAAAGTTTTGCATTGCCCTGATTTGTTTCTCTTCAAAGCTATATCCCTAATCTGGTCTTCATCACAACTTGCTAAATTTTTCACAGTCCAGTGACAAAAGAGTTGTCAGTTGATTCACTGGTGCACTCAATGAATTCATGACATTTCTTCCTTAAAATCCCGCAGTTTTGATTGAGTGCATTTTGAGGTATGTAAGAAATGAATATAAATCAAAGATATCTGTGATTTTCTCCCCAAGAAATAAATTTAAGACTTTTGGCTTGAATTCGCTTTAGAAAAATGACATTTAATCTATATTTTTCTCATTGCCATTTAAGGGGCTGCATTCTGCTTTAAAAGCTACGATTTTGTAGGCCATTTGGTTCTTATAATAGACCCAGATTTGGCATAACCTGGTATACCAGGACTTTTTAACAAGATCACTTTGATTATTTTGATTCTTTTAGAAATTTTCAAGGAACCAAGAATTACCTTGGTTTTCCTAAAAATATGACTATGTTGGTGTTGATCTTGAGGTTATTGATTCTTAATAACCAGTTCTCAATTATAAAATCCATTTCTCTAAAGGATTTTGTAGTGAACGAATATATAATCATGTTTTTGTCATTTGGTAGAGGTCTTATGTAAGCACTTAATTTTTATTGTGTGAGTATTAAGTCGTAAAAAGTGTCTACACAGTGCCCAGTAAAAGAACCAGACCTCTGTAGACATCTTTGTGGTCATTGTTCCAGCATTCCCAAGTGCACTTCAGCTGATGCAGGGAGTATGGTTGAGCAGAACCGCTGCAGTGAGGCCAAACGTTGACCCCCAGCCTGTAAAGAGATTTTGTGTCCTGTGGCTTTGCATTAGGCTTTTATGGTGGTTATCAGATGTTTAAGGAATTATGGCTCAGTGAATGGATAAGAAGTAAAACCATGCTGCTGCTGCTGTTGATGTTGACAGCTCACACTAAAGAACTTACATGTGCCAGGCCTTGCGGTAAGGGCTTGCCCTGCTCGAATACCTTTCATTTTCACCACAATCCTACGAGAAGGGTATTCGTACTCTCCTCTGTTCACACACGAGGAACCTGAGGCAGATGGAATGTCTTGCATTCAGAGACATCCAGAGATGGAGCAGGATTTAGACCAGACATCTTGCATTCAGTGCATCCAGAGATGGAGCAGGATTTAGACCATTCGGCCGAGCTGATGTTCTACATTCCTGTCTCCTTTTAAGAGCAGCTGGAGAAAACAGACAGCCCAGAGAGAAACATTTATTGTTCACCTGTTGATGAATTCACTCTGGCCTGAACGGTTCTTGAGGCGGCGTGGCAATGCTGGTCTTGTGCTGTCAGGAAATGAATGGAAACGTTCTCATGGAGTGCACTGAACAGTACCAGTTGGATGAAGCTATTCATAAAGTGTATCACGTGATATACTTCCCTGTTGTCTTAAAGAGCAGACGGTGGGTATAATTCAAATCTGTTCCGATGGCTGTTACTCCCAGGCAGGACAGTGAGCACGCTATTCTTTTGGAGGAGTCACTGCACCAGGTACTTTCTTTTACTCTTTAAAGCCCCAAATTGTACTGTGGAGTTTTTACATTTGCACCTTTAAGTTCTGTGTTTTCTTCTGATCTTCTCCCTACTGTTGGGTTTTGAGTGCAAATCTCCCCACCCCTTCCCTTCTCTTCCTGCTTCTGATGCCCCTGCAGGAGGGCATGGCAACCCACTCCAGCATTCTTACCTAGAGAATCCCCATGGACAGAGGAACCTGGAGGGCTATAGTCCATGGGGTTGCAAAGAGTCGGACACGACTCAGTGACTAAGCACAGCACAGACAGGAAGACAGAACAGCTAGCACGTGAAAAGAGTGACATGATGACCAGAAAACAGCCCAGATTCTCAAAGCCAAAGTCAGGACCAGGCCCCATTTATTTAATTTCTTTCATTTTTCTTCAGCACATGGTGGCTTATCATGCTTACAAGATGATATCTAAACTCCTTAATATGATATTTCTTTTACTTATTTATTTTTTTATTGGTTGAACTGTGTGACTTGTGGGGTCTTAGTTCCCCGACCAGGGACTGAATCCACACCCTTGGCAATGAAAGTGCAGAGTCTTAACCACTGGCCTGCCAGGAATTCCCATTCCATTTATTTTTTTTCCTTTTCATTTTTATCCCTCTTCTTTTTCTCTTTTTTTTTTCCTCTTCCTTCCTCCTTCCCTCCCTCCCTCTCTTTTTTTTCTTTCCTTATTTCTTTCATTAATGAGTAAGACCACCAAGATGATGTACTTAGACCCAGGCATTTAAAAAGAGAATTTGTGTCTTCCCAGCTGATGCCTTGCCATCTGCTTGAGGACAGGCTGTGTTGTGTGGTTTCTTTATCTTCCTTTCTCACCCACTTCCCACCCCTAAAGCCCCGTTACTTCATTAATAAGGTACTTTGCAGATGACAGAGTCAGCATTCACTGGCTTCAGTTGGAAATGGAAATTGGATGAGGTGAGGGATGGCAGAGGCAGCGGTGCCGAGGAGAGGGGTGAGATAACAGGGAGGAGTGGGGACAATTGGAGTGACGAACACGAAGGGAAGACCACGGGCCGCCTGCCAGCTTCCCCATCTAGGGGCAGGTCTGTGCCCTGGCCTCAGTTCTGATTTGTCTGAATGTCTTGGAGTAGCGCTTTGATCTGCAAGATGAGAGGGGGCCAGAAGTGGCCATCAGACCCCTTCCAAGGTCTGTGCTTTACAGGTCTTGAACAATAAGAGCTCCCAGCAGCCTTAGGTCACATGTGTAAGGCTTATACGTCCTCATTTAGGAGGATAATGAACGCAGCGCAGCTTAGGTAGAAAGTCACCACATGCAGTTCATCAGAAGTGTGCTTAATTTGTATTTGCACTCATGGACCAAAGTTCCAAATCCTCATTCTAACCATGGAGATATTTAAAGAAAAAAAAAAAAAGCTCTTACATATTGTAGTGTGTATTATTCTTGCCAGAGCTCTTTTAGTGAACACAGGTTGGTCAGAAACATAGGTTTCTCTCCTGTGAGTTAACTATTTCTTTCTTACAAGGTTTTAAAGCAGCTCTTATCAGCTTTTTGTTCCAGAAATGTTCTTGAGATTAAACATATCCAGTTTTCCCTGGTGATCATGTGTCATCTTCTCTTTCCTAAAGGCACTGATGCACAGACCTCAATGTCAGGCTGTGTGCAAGACACACAGTCCCAGTGTCATGCAAAATCTTTATTCTCTTTCTCACACTGTTTCACCAGCTTGTGAAAATGGCTTCATTTTATTACTTTTGTTTGTTTATTTCCATCCTCATTACATGGCCCTCTTATGCTGTGAATAAAATTAAGAGTGGAGTCAGAAATAGAGTAAGGAATGCAACTCAATTTTTAAACCAGCAGAATTTGGAATCAGACACATTACTTCATTATTTATAAAAGATGATGAGCATTCACTGATTCCCGAGTCTCTCCCCCTCCTTGAGTTGAAATGGGGCCATTGTTATCTTTCCTAACTTGAGCCAAGCTCTGCTGCGTCTTGCATTTATCTAATCCTTATTGATAATTGTTTGCTGCTTGCCCTGTTGGCCATTATTCCCATTGAAAGGTTTTTCTCTACAACACAAGTCTTCAGACTCCCTAACAAGCTCTCCTGACCCTCAGAAGAGAGGTCATTTAGTTTAACCTTCTCAGCACACTGGATAAAAGCAAGACGGGGTGTTTGAAGAATTAACCAGCAAGGTTTTTAAACCAGCTGCTAAAGAATACTCTCTTCTTTGGCACGTCTTGGCCACGAGGGATCCAAGGCAAATAACCACAGCAGTAATGAGTGATCTTGCCTGTGGCCTCTTTAGTCTGTGGTGGGTGGCCCTTGACCTCAGAGCCCACTGCCCTTTGACCTTGACCTTCCTAGCTGAGTATCAGCATGAGTGATTTGTCCAGCTCAGTTGAGTGGAGACATAAACCTGTGGTTTTTGGATGCTACCTTCAAGGAGGACTCATGAAGGGAGCCTTACCTCTCTGCTCATCATGAAAGAAGAGTTCTCTGTTTTGTGTTTTTTGCCCAACCCATGTAAACAGGGATTTATTTCCATCATTTGATTTTTAGCTCAAGTGGTCTCTTGGGGTGGTTTAGAACATGATATGAGCCATGAGTATTTAGGATTCCCCTTATCCTTCTTGTACCAATGTTGAGTCCCCATTAACTAGAGTTCTGAGCAAAAAAAAAAAAAAAATGTTAGGAGTGGGCAGATTCTTTAAATAGCTTAAGAAAGACAGCCACTTTCCCTGAAGCAACTTTATTCATGAGTCTAAAAGTTTGAAGGATATCTCAGAATGTATGAATTTATTTTAATGCCCTAGATTTGGGATTTTTTTATTCTTCATATTGTATCTTAAGAGAGTTTAGAAACATTTCAGAAGAGTTTAGACTTTTTTTTTTTACAATGTTCTTATTTCTTTTTAATTCATTTTTTTATTGAAGGATAATTGCTTTACAGAATTTTGTCATTTTCTGTCAAACCTCAACATGAATCAGCCATAGGTGTACATATATCCACTCCCTTTTGAACCTCTATCCCATCTCCCTCCCCATCCCACCCCTCTAGGTTGATACAGAGCCCCTGTTTGAGTTTCCAGAGCCATACAGCAAATTCCTGTTGGCTATCATTTTACATATGGTAATGTAAGTTTCCATGTTACTCTTTCCATACATCTCACCCTCTCTTCCCCTCGCCCCGTGTCCATAAGTCTATTCCCTGTGTCTGTTTCTCCACTGCTGCCCTGGAAATAAGTTCTTCAGTACCATTCTTCTAGATTCCATATATATGTGTTATAATACGATATATTTGTCTTTCTCTTTCTGACTCACTTCACTCTGTATAATAGGTTCAAGGTTCATCCACCTCAACAGAACTGACTCAAATGTTTTCCTTTTATGGCTGAATAATATTCCATTGTGTGTATGTACCATAACTTCTTTATCCATTCATCTGTCAATGGACATCTAGGTTGCTTCCATGCTCTAGCTATTGTAAATGGTACTGCAGTGAACAATGGGATACATGTGTCTTTTTCAATTTTGATTTCCTCAGGGTATCTGCCTAGGAGTGGGATTGCTGGGTGGTGGTTTTATTCCTAGTTTTTAAGGAATCTCCATACCGTCCTCCATAGTCGCTGTATCAGCTTAGATTCCCACCAACAGTGCAAGAGTGTTCCCTTTTCTCCACACTCTC
Organism: Nanger dama; assembly: GCA_917880005.1. Taxonomy (NCBI): domain Eukaryota; kingdom Metazoa; phylum Chordata; class Mammalia; order Artiodactyla; family Bovidae; genus Nanger; species Nanger dama. Next base: position 32,562,206 of record CAKJTW010000016.1, on the reverse strand, counting down.
TCCAGCACCCCTACTGTTTGTAGACTTTTTGATGAGGGCAATTCTGACCAGTGTGAGGTGATATCTCATTGTAGTTTTGATTTGCATTTCTCTAGTAATGAGCGATGTTGAGCATCTTTTCATGTGTTTGTTAGCCATCTGTATGTCGTCTTTGGAGAAATGTCTGTTTAGGTCTTTTCCCCACTTTTTGATTGGGTTGTTTTTCTGGCATTGAGTTGTATGAGCTGCTCGTATATTTTGGAAATTAATCCTTTGTCAGTTGTTTCATCTGCTATTATTTTCTCCCATTCTGAGGGTTGTCTTTTCACATTGTTTATAGTTGCCTTTGCTGTGCAAAAGCTTTTAAGTTTAATCAGGTCCCACTTGTTCACTTTTGGTTTTATTTCTGTTACTCTAGGAGGTGGGTCATAGAGGATCTTGCTTTGATTTATATCATCAAGTGTTCTGCCTATGTTTACCTCTAAGAGTCTCATAGTTTCTGGTCTTACATTTAGGTCTTCAATCCATTTTTAGTTTATAGTGTTGAGATGTGTTCTAATTTCATTCTTTTACATGTAGCTGTCCAGTTTTCCCAGCACCACTTGAAGAGGCTGTATTGTATATTATACAGTTCCCCACTGTATATTCTTACCTCCTTTGTCAAAAATAAGGTACCCATAGGTGCGTGGGTTTATTTCTGGGCTTTCTATCTTGTTCCATTGGTCTATATTTCAGTTTTTGTGCCAGTACCATACTGTCTTGATGACTGTAGCTTTGTAGTATGCTCTGAAGTCAGGGACGATGATTCCTCCAGCTCCATTCTTTCTTAAGACTGCTTTGGCTATTTGGGGTCTTCTGTGTTTCCATAGGAATTGTGAAATTTTTTGTTCGAGTTCTGTGAAAAATGCCATTGGTAATTTGATGGGGATTGCACTGAATCTATAGATTATGTTTGGTGGTATAGTCATTTTCACAATATTCTTTCTACCCAGGAATATGGACTATTTCTCCATCTGTTTATGTTCTCTTTGATTTCTTTCATTAGTGTCTTATAAGTTTTCTCTGTACAGTTCTTTTGTCTCTTTAGGTAAGTTTATTCATAGATATTTAATTTTTTTGTTGCAGTGGTGAATGGGATTGATTCCTTAATTTCTTTTTCTGATTTTTCATTCTTAGTATATAGAAATGCAAATGATTTCTGTGTATTGATTTTGTATCCTGCAACTTTGCTAAATTCACTGATTAGCTCTAGTAATTTTCTGATATTATCTTTAGAGTTTTCTATGTACAGTATCATGTACTTCTTTTCTGATCTGGATTCCTTTTATTTCTTTTAATTCTCTAATTGCTGTAGCTAGGACTTCCAAAGTTATGTTGAATAATAGTGGTGAAAGTGGACACCCTTGTCTTGTTCCTAATCTTAGGGGAATGCTCTCAGTTTTTCACCATTGAGAATAATGCTTGCCGTAGGCTTATCATATATGGCCTTTACTATGTTCAGGTAGATTCCTCCTGTGCCCATTCTTTGAAGAGCTTTAATCATAAATGGGTGCTGAATTTTGTCAAAGGCTTTTTCTGCATCTGTTGAGATGGTTATAAAGTTTTTATCTTTAAATTTGTTAATATGGTATATCATATTGATTGATTTGGGTATATTGAAGAATCCTTGCATCCCTGGAATAAACCCAACTTGATCATGGTGTGTGAGCCTTTTGATGTATTGCTGAATTTTGTTTGCTAAAATTATGTTGAGGATTTTTGCATTTATGTTCATCAATGATATTGGCCTGTACTTATCTTTTTTTTGTTTTGTCTTTGTATGATTTTGGTATCAGGATAATGGTGGACTCAAAGAATGCTTTTGGAAGTGTTCCTTCCTCTGCAATTTTTGAAAGAGTTTTAGAAGGATAGGCATTAGTTCTTCTCTAAATGTTTGACAGAATTCTCCCATGAAGCCATCTGGTCCTGGGATTTTGTTTTGGGGAGATTTTTGATCACAGCTTCTGTTTCAGTGCTTGTAATTGGGTTGTTCATAATTTCTTTTTCTTCCTGGTTCAGTCTTTGAAGATTGAACTTTTCTAAGAATCTGTCCATTTCTTCCAGGTTATCCATTTTATTGCCATATAGTTGTTCATAATAGTCTCTTACAATCCTTTGATTTCTGCATTGTCTGTTGTAACCTCTCCTTTTTCATTTCTAATTTTGTTGATTTGAGTCTTCTCTCTTTTTTTCTTGATGAGTCTGGCTAAAGGTTTGTCAATTGTATCTTCTCAAAGAACCAGCTTTTATTTTTATTAATCATTACTATTGTTTCTTTCATTTCTTTTTCATTTATTTCTGCTCAGATCCTTATGATTTTTTCCTTTTACTAATTTTGGGGTGTTTTTGTTGTTGTTTTTCCAGTTTTAGATGTAAAGTTAGGTTGTCTATTTGATGTTTTTCTTGTTTCTGAGGTAAGATTGTATTGATATAAAATAAACTTCCCTCTTAGAACTGCTTTTGCTTCATCCCATAGGTTTTGAATTGTCATGTTTTCATTGTCATTTGTTTCTAGAAATTTCTTCATTTCCCTTTTGATTTCTTCAGTAACCTGTTGATTATTTGGAAATGAGTTGTTTAATCTCCATGTGTTTGTGTTTCTTACAGTTTTTTTCTTGTAATTGATATCTAGTCTCATAGCATTGTGGTTGGAGAAGATGCTTGGTATGATTTCAATTTTCTTAAATTTACTGAGGTTTGATTTGTGACCTAAAATGTGGTCTATCCTGGAGAATGTTCCATGTGCACTTGAAAAGATGTATTCTTTTGTATTTGGATGGAAGTTCCTGAAGATATCAATGAGACCCATCTTGTCTAATGTATCATTTAAGACTTGTGTTTCGCTATGAATTTTCTGTTTTGATGATCTGTCCATTGGTGTGAGTGGGTGTTAAAGTCTCCTACTATTGTTGTGTTACTGTCAGTTTCTCCTTTTATGTCTGTTAGTGTTTGTCCTATGTATGGAGATGCTCCTGTGTTGGGTGCATAGATATTTACAATTGTAATGTCTTCCTCTTGGATTGATGCCTTGATCATCATGTAGTGTCCTTCCTTATCTTTTGTAATCTTCTTTATTTTAAGGCCTCTTTTTTCTCTGATATGAGGATTGCTACTCCAGCTCTCTTTGCTTTCCATGTGCATAGAATATATTTTTCCTTCCTCGTACTTTCAGTCTATACATGTCTTTAGGTCTGAAGTGGGTTTCTTGTAGACAGCATATATATGGGTATAAGTTTTTGTATCCATTCAGCCAGTCTGTGGAGCATTTAATCCATTTGGTTGGAGCATTTAATCCATTTACATTTAAAGTTATTATTGATATATATGTTCCTATTGCCATTTTCTTAATTGTTTGGGTTTGATTTTGTAGATCTTTTCGCTTCTTTTGTATTTCTTGACTATATAAGTCTCTTTAACATTTGTTGTAAAGCTGGTTTGGTGGTACTAAATTCGCTTAACTTTGGCTTGTCTGAAAAGCTTTTTATTTCTCCATGAATTTTGAATGAGATCCTTGCTGGGTACAGTAATCTTGGTTGTAGATTTTCCTCTTTTAGTACTTTAAATATATCCTGCCATTCCCTTCTGGCCTGCAGAGTTTCTGCTGAAAGATCAGCTGTTAAGTGTATGGTGTTTCCCTTGTATGTTACTTGTTGCTTTTCCCTTGCTGCTTTTAATAGTCTTTCTTTGTGTTTAGTCTTTGTTAGTTTCATTAGTGTGTGTCTTGGTGTGTTTCTCCTTGGATTTACCCTGTATGGGCCTCTTTATGCCTCTTGGGCTTGATTGACTATTTCCCTTTCCATGTTGAAGAAATTTTCAACTATAATCTCTTCAAAACTTTCTCATGCCCTTTCTTTTTTCTTTCTTCTTCTGGGACCCGTATGATTCCAATGTTGGTGCATTTGATATTGTCCCATATGTCTCTGAGACTATCCTCAGTTTTTTTCATTCTTTTTACTTCATTCTGCTCTTCAGAAGTTATTTCTACCATTTTATCTTCCAGCTCACTGATTCGTTCTTCTGCCTCAGATATTCTGCTATTGATTCCTTCTAGAATATTTTTAATTTCAGTAGTTGTATTGTTTGTCTCTGTGTGTTTATTCTTTAATTCTTCTAGGTCTTTGTTAGTTGATTCTTGATTTTCTCCATTTTGTTTTCAAGGTTTTTGATCATCTTTACTATCATCATTCTGAATTCTTTTTCAGGAAGTTTGCCTGTTTCCTCTTAATTTATTTGGACTTCTGTGTTTCTAGTTTGTTCCTTCATTTGTGTACTATTTCTCTGCCTTTTCATTATTTAACTTACTGAGTTTGAGATCTCCTTTTCTCAGGCTTCAAGGTTGAACTCTTTCCTCCTTTTGGTTTCTGCCCTGTTAAGGTTGGTCCAGGTTTGTGTGAGCTTCCTATAAGGGTGAGATTTGTGCTGAGCTTTTGTTTGTTTGCTTTTCCTCTGATGGGTAAGGTTGAGTGAGGTGGTAATCCTATCTGCTGATGATTGGATTTGTATTTTTGTTTTATTTGTTGCACAAGGTGCTACTGGTGTTTGAGTGATGCCAGGTCTTGTATTCAAATGGTTTCCTTTGTGAGTTCTCACTATTTGATACTCACTAGGGTTACCTCTCTGGTAGTCTAGAGTCTTGGAGTCAGTGCTCCCACTTCAGAGGCTCAGGGCTTAATCTCTGGTCAGGAATGAAGATTCCACAAGTGGCTTGTGGCATTAAGTGAGATTACAACATTTCCAAATATAAGAAACCAAAGATGCTGCTGATGCTAAGTCGCTTCAGTTGTGTCCGACTCTGCGACCCCACAGACAGCAGCCCACCAGGCTCCCCATCCCTGGGATTCTCTAGGCAAGAACACTGGAGTGGGTTGCCATTTTCTTCTCCAGTGCAGGAAAGTGAAAAGGGAAAATGAAGTTGCTCAGTCGTGTCCGACTCTTTGTGACCCCATGGACTGCAACTTACCAGGCTCCTCCATCCATGGGATTTTCCAGGCAAGAGTCCTGGAGTGGGGTGCCATTGCCTTCTCTAAACCAAAGATGAACCCTAGACAAATGGCAGTTACAAAATCAGGCAAATAATAATTAAAATAATGGAATACACATGCACACCCATGAGCAAAGTAAACAGTCCAACAAAGATGAAGTACAGTAGATTAACCCAACAAACAAAGGAAATCAAAAATTATATTTACTGGTTAAGAACAAAACTAAAGCACAAATTGGAAAACAAAACTAAAGCAAGGCGCCAAGTGGGGAATAAAGCAATGAAAACAAAGCTAACAAATATGTTGAGAGAAAAAGAAAGAAAGAATAGATAGGCAAAGTTAAATAGAGGCAGATGAAGAAGATTTATATACATTAAAGATTAACTGCAAGGGGAAAAACAGTAGGAAAGGCAAAGGAATGAATGTAGAAAAATATAATAGGTTTAAAAAATTAAAAATTAAAATTATAGAAAAGAAAAAAATGGAAGAAAAAAGAGGAAAAATAAAAAGGAAAACTCCACAGAACTGTAAAAGCCTAACATAGAGGCAGAGGTTTATAACCACAATAAAAAGTGTCACTGAATTTACATATATACATATACACCCATAAGCAAAATCAAAACAGTCCAACAAAAATAAAAGTACAATAGATTGACCTGGCAAACAAAGGACAGCAAAAATTATATCTACCAGAACTAAACTAACTAAAGCACAAACTGGAAAACAGAACAAAGCAAGGTGCCAATTGGGGAAGGAAGCAATGAAAATAAAACCAACAAATATGTTGAGAAGAAAGAAAAGAAAGAATAGATATGCACAGTTAAATAGTGGTAGATAAAGATTTATACACATTAAAGATTAGCAACAAGGGGAAAAGAACAGTAGGAAAAGCAAAGGAGTAAGTGTAGAAAAAAATAATAGGTTTAAAAAGTTAAAAATTGAAAATAAAAAGAGAGAAAAAGAGAAAAACTCCATAGAATTGCAAAAGCCCAACATAGAGGCAGAGGTTTATAACAACCGCAAAAAATGTGACTGAGGGGAAAAAAAAGCTCAAAAGCTTAATTAGATATCATAGTGCCAATAAAATTGACAACTACAACAGAGGTGGGGGTGGGGGAATCCAACAGAATCTACAGAACAAGTCAAAACCTAAGAATAATGTTTTTCTTGAGTCACTGCTGTCGGAGTCCTTTCCCTTGCTGGGAGTCACAGTCCACCTCACCTCCCTAGGATGTCCTCCAGCACTGTGCTGGTCTCTGGACCTGCTGTAGGGGCATCTCAGACTCTAATCTGATCCTACTCCTGTGTGTTTTTGCCTCCAGTGTCCACAGGTATCAGAAGTAGCACGTCTTCTTTTGTGGATGCTCTTAACGGTTTATATATTCCATAGGCACAGAGTCTGCCTAGAGGATCGTGTGGGTTTAATCTGCAGCTTGTACCTCTGGTGGGAAGGTTTTGCATCTTCTTCCTTAGCCACATTGCCCCTGGGTTTCAATCGTGATTTTATTTCCACCTCTGCATGTGGGTCGTCCACTGGGGTCTGCTCCCGAGACTGCCCTGGAGGACGTGGGTTTGCCTCTTTGAGGGCCACGTGTGGAGGTCGTGCAGCTGCTTGGGTTGCAGGGGTTCTGGCAGCACCAGGTACTCAGGGGGTTAGCGGCTAGGGCAGCAGGAAATACAGTGCTCTGGAAGGGTATGACAACCAGTATTGGCCAATATGCTCCAGTATTTTTTGCCTGGAGAGCCCCCTCCCCGACAGAGAAGCCTGGCAGGCCACAGTCTGCAGGGTCACAGAGTCAGGCAGGACCAAAGCAACCCTGCGCACATAAACGCAAGACTTCTTGGGGGGCAGCTCTGCCCCAGTGAGAGCTGAGTGTGAAGGTGGTGTAGCTGTTTGGCTTGTGGGGACCCTGGCAGTGCCATGTGTGCGGGGACATGGACTGCCTCCGCTGGAGGAGTTATGGCCCTATCAGAGTCTTTTTTTGAGCCTCTTGTAGCTGGCGATCAGTCTTTCTCTGTAGCTCTGCCCGTTCAGGCACTTAGAGGGCTCCCTTGCCTGGGGTCCTTCTCTGTTGTTCGGTGCATCAGGCACATAGAGGGGCCCCCTGGGTGGGGTCCTACTCTGTAGATGGTGGGTCAAGCACTTAAAGAGGCACCCTGGGTGGGGTCCTTCTCTGTAGTTCAGTGTGTCAGGCATTTGATGGGCCAGCCTCTCTATTGTTCAGCTGCTGATGCTAGCGTGCGGGGAGAGAGAGGCTATGGTGATGGCTCCACCCTCTATGTGTGACTCAGCAGCATCATCACCTTGCTTCCATGGCTGCCCAGCTTCCCTCCACAGGCATCTCCCACCACAATCTCCTCTCTCACATCCCCTTGATCTGTCTCTCCACAGTCAACAGCAGCCCTTGCCGTGGTATTGCTCCACAATCCCCATATTCCAGCTCCCAGCCGCTGTACCCTCCAGGGGACCCGTGTCCCTGTCCACGGTATGTATGGCTGCGGCAAGGACTGTCTGATTCTCATTCCATTTAGACTGCCACAGATCAGCTGTTTCACTCTCAGCCTTAAATGTTTCTCCTGTGACTCAGACCATTGCCCCGATGTGGGGATCAGCCACTGCTTCAGTTCCCCCACCGGCTGAGGGCAGGTCCAGTCATACTAACACTGCTGTTTTTCCCCGTAGTTCATTCATCCTGTCAAGTTTTGCATTGTTCTGTATATTCTTTGCAACTCTCAGCTGGTGTTCTGCACGCACTTCTGTGTCTGAAGGTGTATTCCTGATGTATCCATGGAGAGAGATATACTCCACGACCACCTACTCTTCTGCCGTTTTGTTCTTGCCTAGAAACTTTTAAGGAGTAACATCATACAGTATCTGTTGCAAACCCAAAGACCTCAGCATTCTAGCTGCCCTGTACTTTGAAAGCAGAATCGCCGTTTCTAATGATTTATCTGCATTGAACTAATGAGATCCAATACAGTATAACTTAAGACCTTAAAGAGTCATTTCATGGCTCACATCCTCTCAGAAGCAGGAGCTGCCTTTTTTGAGCACCTGACTAATACCAGACCCCATGCAGGGCTTCATATATTTCTCCTCTGTCTTTATTATGCCCATTTCACAGAAGGTAGAAACTGAGGCTCAAAGGGTTTATAGAATCTGACAGAATGTCCATATCACACTATGTTTGTAATCAGATAAACAGTGTTTCATGAATATAGATTGATTCCTACTGGATTTTATTGTGTGTACTTTGGTTTTTGACTGCCCCTGCCCAAAACAGGTTGATGGTGACACCCTTTCATGAGAAACTGGTAGAAATAATGTCCTCAGTTTATGCTGGTGGGGCTGGGGCTCAAGGAATGGAAATTTCCAGAGTGCTGTGAGGCTTCGAGGAAGGCATTACTAATCTCTCTAGTCTCTTACCTGTGAAGTTGGTGTAGACGTACTTCACGAGTTGTTGTGAGAATACATAGATACAATTGTATTAAAGTGTACCAGTTTAGTAGGTATTTATCCTGCATCTTTTAGTATGAGCGCTGTCGTTGGCACTGGGCATACAGTGGCAAATAATAGCAGTGCTCATTTATGAAGTGCTTTACTTGCATCATCACATTTGATTTTAACCTTAGAAAACATGAGGTAGATACTTCACATACCCTACCTCCACATAGGAGGGAGAAATGACTGCCCAGAGGGGTTAAGTACCATGCTGAGATCACACAGCTACTGTATTGGTGCAGTTGGGATTGGGACCCAACTGGCCACGTCTAAAACCGGCATTTTAACCATGACATCATAATGTCTGTGATCTACTGACATGAAGGTCTCTGCCCTCAGGGAACCCAGAGTCCGGTAGAGAAAGGATGAAAGTAAACAGACATAAGGACAACATACTGTGCTAAATGCTATGAAGGAGATAAACAGAATGTCCTGAGTGAGGGGGCAAATCTGGGAGGGCCTCTTGGAGGGAGTGATGTTTAATTGAGATCTAGAGATGAAGAGCAGTTAGCCAAGTGACAAGTGGGGAACAGAGGACTTCAGCAAGGTGGGAGGTCTATCCAAAAGTGGGAAAGTCTGAGAATGGGAACAGTCTGGATACCACCTACTCATATAGAGTAGCTGCTCGAATGAGCACCGAAAGTTAGCAGTCAGGACTACTTTGAGCTTAAAATCTCTTCACAATCAGTCGAGAAGAGTTTCTGCAGCTGCCTCTGCGGCTTTCGTGTTTTCTCTATTTTATTACGTATGTTCAATTTTACAAACATGAAAGGGATTCAGCCTTTTCATGAATGCCTATAACTGACTGCATTTCACCATCCCCTCCCCTCTCCCAAATGTGGGAAAACAGAAGGACAGAAAAGTTTTGAAGTTCTGCTTCTAAATTATATTTCCCTAGTGTTCTTTTATGGGGCTTGGTTCCTTAGAACCTGACATGTTCATAAAACATGATGTTCCTCTGCCTTTATATACATTCTTTTTCTTAAAAAAAAAAAAAAGATTTAACAGAGTCAGAACTCTGAGCAAGGAAGCCCTCAAAAGAGCATCATACTTGTAAATGCTGAAATACATGCTATTCATGAAAATAATGAATGCTAAATTATTGGTTCTCCATTTAGCAGAGGCAACATCACACAGATCACCAAGCAGTTTCATGAAAAACTGTTCTGCTGATGCCTATCCGTACTTTTCAAATCTGCCACAGGAAGCAGCATTTCTTTATTAAAAAAAAAAATTAAGGAAATCACGTCTTTTGTCCCTCTCAGGTACATTTCATTTCCCGAGACACACTGGCTATTTTCCAAAAACGTAAACTAGGATTATGTTCACTTTGAATTTGCATGCCTGGGTAGCAATGTCACTCACCTTTGCTATTCCTTTATAAATAGAAATTAATTAAACTAGAGCTTGCCAGTGAAAACATACCCATCTAAATATAGATTTTGGTTCTGTAGCCTCATCCAGGAAAAAAAATCCCTTTTATTAGAAATTGCTGATCTCACATCAAAGCAGCAAGAGAAGACCGAGTTCTCTTTCATTTTTAATAAAGAGGTTTTCTGATCTTCGGGGGCACACCTGACCACACTGCAGACGGCACTGGCAGCCTGTGATGAGTGGCCCATGGAGGTCACAGCCGGCTTCCAGAGGTCATGGCTTTTTCAGGAGGCGGTGTGTTTAGAGGGGCTAATTTGTTAATCAGAGAAAACTTGAAATTTCTCTGTAATTTCTTGTCAGCTACTGGTGGTAATATCCATTACCACAGTTTTTAAGCTTTTAAGACTAATTTTGAATGTCTACAGGAAAAAGGAGTTCTGTGTTATAAGGAGGAAAAATGTGTACATACTTATACTGTTACTTAAATTTCCTTTTCTTTAAGTTGCCCAGCCTGCCTGTTTTCTAGCCTCCAAAATGTTTTGATACGTTTGTATCCTTGACTATAAGAAGGGATAGTGGTATCCAGCCCTGTCTTCTTTTCGCAGTATTTAACATTAAAGTAAAAGTGGCCCTTCTAGTCCAAAAATGTTTCCCACACACTCAGAGTAGAAGTGTATGGTGAACAGTGAGTTTCCAGTGAAGAGTAGGCATGTCCTCTGGAATTTGCATGTGAGATACAGTTCAGTTCATTCACTCAGTCGTGTCTGACTCTTTGCGACCCCATGAATTGCAGCATGCCAGGCCTCCCTGTCCATCACCAACTCCCGGAGTTCACTCAAACTCACATCCATCGAGTCAGTGATGCCACCCAGCCATCTCATCCTCTGTCGTCCCTTTCTTCTCCTGCCCCCAATCTCTCCCAGCAACAGGGTCTTTTCCAATGAGTCAACTCTTCACATGAGGTGGCCAAAGTACTGGAGTTTCAGCTTTAGCATCATTCCTTCCAAAGAACACCCAGGACTGGTCTCCTTTAGGATGGACTGGTTGGATCTCCTTGCAGTCCAAGAGACTCTCAAGAGTCTTCTCCAACACCACAGTTCAAAAGCATCAATTCTTCAGTGCTCAGCTTTCTTCACAGTCCAACTCTCACATCCGTACATGACCACTGGAAAAACCATAGCCCTGACTAGATGGACCTTTGTTGACAAAGTAATGTCTCTGCTTTTCACTATGCTATCTAGATTGGTCATAACTTTCCTTCCAAGGAGTAAGCGTCTTTTTAATTTCATGGCTGCAGTCACCATCTGCAGTGATTTTGGAGCCCCAAAAACTAAAGTCTGACACTGTTAACAGTACTGAAACTATCCTGTCCTGGTTTGTAAATCCAATGAATCAACTCACAGGCTCCAAATTCCTTTTACAGAACACATTGGATCCTTTGCCAGGATCTCAGTGATTGTGTTCCCTGCTTGTTCATTTCCTGCTGCTTTTCAAAAAGCCTCCCGCTTCCTTTCTGACAGTTGCATCTGCTCACTCCTAAATGGAAGCAGCTTCAAGAAAGCACTGGCCAACATCTGAGCAATGGGAGGGCTGTGTGTTACCCGCTGTGTAATGCTGAGATTGAAGTTTGTTTTAAGCTCTTGCATCCCACCAGATTTCTTTTTGGACCTTTAACCAACTGTTCTGTTTCTGTGGTCTTATTTTTCACTGATTTTAGGTGTTATAATTCATATTCTTTCTTAGCATTCTTTTGTGTGTGTGCTTTTCTGTAGAGAATCACTCATTTCATTTGCAGTTTGATGTTGTGTGTGTGTGTGTGTGTGTGTGTGTGTGTGTGTGTGTGTGCACGTGCAGGGGTAAGGAAGATCCCCTGGAGAAGAAAACGGCAACCCATTTCAGCATTCTTGCCTGGGAAATCCCATGGACAGAGGAGCCTGATGGGCTACAGTCCACGGGATCACAAAAGAATAAGACAGGACTTGGTAACTAAACAACATATGCATGTGTGTGTGTTTGTATATAGAGAGAGAGTTTGGGTAAACTCCCGGAGTTAGTGATAGACAGGGAGGCCTGGCGTGCTGCAGTCCATGGGGTCACAAAGAATCAGACACGACTGAGTGACTGAACTGAACTGATGCCAATCTGTATGCATGCATATGTATATGTAGCCATACACACATATATATGTATGCATATACACATGCATACATATATACATATAGCTATTGTCATTGTTAACTACTTACATATTTTTATGGTTATTCCAGTGTTTTGCAGTAGCCTATTACGTCATCTCCAAATAATGAGAATTGTTTCTTTCAAAGATCTTTTGCCTTTTATTGCCTTTTTCTTGTCATATTTCACTGGCTAGAACATCTCACTCTATCATAAGAATCTTAAGTTTTCATGTAGACACATGTCATCAAGGTCTCTGTGAATTCATAGTTAGCAACTAGGTCCTAGAGTAGTAATTCTCATTATTATCATTAAACATAGAAACTTCAGTCTGACGTGAATAATTCATTTCAGAGACAAATATCAAAGAGGACATTTTCCACAAGTGAAGCATTCTTCCAAAGGCTTGAGGGCAAGTATTACAGTTCCTTTTATCAGAGTCTTACTAAACATTAGATACCAGGTTAACAGGTAAAGATACAGTGCATTATTTAATTCTTAGAACAACTGCCTGAGAAGAGGTCTTATTATTGTGCCTGTTTTACTGCCAAGGAGACTGAGGTTTAGAGAGTAAGACTTATTAAACAGTATTATAGCATCGGGATTAAATGTAGGCCCTTCTGAGTCCAGAGCCTACTAAGATGTTTTAATGTTCACGCCCCATGTTAAAATGTCTTTTCTTTTTGTGCCAATGACTGGAAAGTCTCTGAAAAGAACTCTCCTTGTGAAGAAGTTCATATTCTGATGGATATATGAAGTTTATCTCCTAGTTTAGCACTACTTGACATCAAGGACCAACAGACTTTTTTGATCAAGGGCCAGAGTGTAAATATTGAAGGCTTTGGGGGCCATGCCATTGCTGTATCAACAGTATAACTCAGCAATACTGAAATAGCCCCCCAGACAGCCATTAACAATACCAGATGGGTATAGTTGTGACTCCAGTAGAATTTTACTGATGGACACAGAAATTTCAGTTTCATATGATTTCATACTTTACACACAAAATATTTTTTCCATCATTTAAAACCTTGAAAGGTCCATAAAAATACCACATGGCCCAGAGTTGGCTCATGGGCTATAGTTTCTCAACCTTGCTTTACACACTTGGTCTTAGAACTTCAGATAAACAAAGGGGCATACATTCCACTAGCACTTCTGCAAATCAGTCTTCCCATCACATTTCTTTAACAAATATTCTTGAGGGTCGACTACTGCGGGGCAGCCATGACTTTGGCAATAAGGAATCCGATATGAGTTACGGTGATCTTTATTTCCGAAGAATTTACAGTCTGGTTGGAAAGAGTGGTAAGGTAGCAGGGTGGAAGTGTTACAAAGTGAACGGTGGCCATGCAGCATGAAAAATACTTGAGACGGATTTGCACACTACTGTTGATCCCAGCAAGATCCTGGTGAATTATGGGTTTTCTAGAATCCCAGGCCTTCTCCAACTGCAGTGTATCCTCCTCTGTGTCTTGGAAGGGTGCATAGTCTTTCTGGAGATACACTCATGTTTTCAGGCCATGTGATGGAATTGCTGATTCCCCTCTGCTGTGCTGGAGTCCCTTCAGAGATCACAGAGGAGCGAGTGAACACAGCGTTCTTCAAATCCGATGCTATCTGCCCACCCACCCTCCGCAGAGGCACATTTTGATACTCTGAAGCTTGGAGAAGCTTCCCCCAGCTGGTCTCAGTTCAGTTCATTCACTCAGTAGTGTCTGACTCTTTGCGACCCCATGAATCACAGCACGCCAGGCATCCCTGTCCATCACCATCTCCCAGAGTTCACTCAGACTCATGTCCATCGAGCCAGTGATGCCATCCAGCCATCTCATCCTCTGTCGTCCCCTTCTCCTCCTGCCCCCAATCCCTCCCAGCATCAAGATCTTTTCCAGTGAATCAACTCTTCATATGAGGTGGCCAAAGTATTGGAGTTTCAGCCTCAGCATCAGTCCTTCCAATGAACACCCAGGACTGGTCTCCTTTAGGATGGACTGGTTGGATCTCCTTGCTTTCCAAGGGATTCTCAAGAGTCTTCTCCAATACCACAGTTCAAAAGCATCAATTCTTTGGTGCTCAGCTTTCTTCACAGTCCAACTCTCACATCCATACATGACCACTGGAAAAACCATAGCCTTGACTAGACGGACCTTTGTTGGCAAAGTAATGTCTGCTTTTGAATATGCTATCTAGGTTGGTCATAACTTCCCTTCCAAGCAGAAAGCGTCTTTTAATTTCATGGCTACAATCACCATCTGCAGTGATTCTGGAGCCCAAAAAAATAAAGTTTGACACTGTTTCCACTATTTCCCCTTCGATTTCCCATGAAGTGATAGGACCAGATGCCATGATCTTCGTTTTCTGAATGTTGAGCTTTAAGCCAACTTTTTCACTCTCCTCTTTCACTTTCATCAAGAGGCTCTTTAGTTCCTCTTCACTTTCTGCCATAAGGGTGGTGTCATCTGCATATCTGAGGTTATTGATATTTCTCCTGGTGATCTTTGTTCCAGCTTGTACTTCTTCCAGCCCGGCGTTTCTCATGATGTACTCTTCATAGAAGTTAAATAAGCAGGATGACAGTATACATCCTTGATGTAGTCCTTTTCCTATTTGAAACCAGTCTGTTGTTCCATGTCCAGTTTTAACTGTTGCTTTCTGACCTGCATAGAGGTTTCTCAAGAGGCAGGTCAGGTGGTCTGGTATTCCCATCTCTCTCAGAAATTTCCACAGTTTATTGTGATCCACACAGTCAAAGGCTTTGGCATAATCAGTAAAGCAGAAATAGATATTTCTGGAACTCTCTTGCTTTCTCGATGATCCCAGCGGATGTTGGCAATCAGCTGCTCTAGCTCCTCACAAATGAGAAATGATGGGGATGAGAGGACTGTGCGTGGGCCCCAGCAGAGAAGTCCAAACATGTGAAGTCTTTCTTGAGGCTGCGGAAGGGGCCAGGGAGCCTGATGGGATTGCAGCCACAATGACCTGCTTGAGTCCACCAGAAATTGACGCTCCTAGGGGACAAAGCCCACGGGCAGTGGTGCCCTGTGCTGTCTCCTGCTTTATCTCCCTGGAATAAAACAATTGACTGTTCCATACCAAGAGTATTGGGTCATGCACCTTCTGGCTTTTTCTGGTCCCCTTGCATCCAAGTCAGGTGTCGCACTCACCTTCACCTGCCTCTGTTCAGCTTAAAGGTGGAGGTTCTCCAGGGCTTGGTCCCCAGCACAGATACGCCAGTGTTTTCACAGTCTCTCCAAGTCACCTTTTCTATGCTTATAGTTTCACTACCATCTGGATGCTGATGGCTTTCAGATCAGTATCCCCAGCTGGAACTAACCCTCTGGCTTCTGACTGCTTCTTTCCACTGCCTGCTCAGCAGCTCATGTCTTCCTCACCAAGATCTGCTTGCCTGAGCTGAATTAACCTACAAGTGTATCATAGTCTTTCTTTGTCTTTCCCTTGTCCTTCTTCTAATCTAGACTCAAGCATCTTGTAATTTGATTTTGAGGTTTGGCTATAAAGATGACTTGAATTCCATTCCGATATCTTTTACTTTAGTTCACTCCTAATGCAGCCTATAAACAGCCCCAAGGATAGATACCTGGGGCCAAGTGGCTAGATGTAGTTCCTCCCCACCTCTCTCCTGGGTAGCACCGGTACTACCAGCGACTTTTCCCAGACCACGCTGATTGTGCCTTCCCTCTGTTGAAACTTCTCTGTGGGTTTCCCCCTGTTTTAGGGACTGCCAGGTTTGGCATGCAGGTTTTGTACTGCACAACCCTAGGAGGCAACATTCTCATCCTACTCTGCGTGAATTGCATCTCCATCAGTTGTGCAGTGTACAGCCTGTGCCACTGTACTTGGCAGCTCTGGTTCAGAGGCTCCAGCAATATCTGTCCTTGAACTCCTGTCCCACCACATCCCATACACCTCTCTCCCTGAAACACAACCCCAGAGTTTTTGATTCAGTATGGCTGGGGCCAGGCCTGAAAATCTATTTCTTTCATGTTCCTTAGTGATGTGATGCTGCTGATCCAGGGACCACACTTGAAGAACCACTGATAATGACATACCTTGACATACTGTGAAACTAGCTTTATTGTAACACTACTCACTTAGGCTCCTAGGACATCCCTGGGCATGGGTTCCCTAATTCAGTTTTGTAAGAGCTAGAGGTATCTCCCTTTCATAAAATTAAATGAACTGATGACATTTACTTATTTTCATGTTAACGTTGAGCTGTACAAGCCACACAAGAGCACATTCTTCTCGAGAATTGTGGAAACATTACAGATCAGTCTAAAGTCCCTTGGACGGCCCTTCATCTCTGCCCCAGATGTTTCTTGCCATCCCTTCTTTCTGACCCCTGCTCTCTGCCCAGGGAACCCTCTCAGCAGTTCCAGTGCTCCCTGACTTCTTGGTGGCTTTGGCCCTGGGGAGCCCTGCAGGATATCTGAATGAGGAGGGAAGATGGAGTTGGGGACTCGTTTCTTGTCCTCCTGCTGTGAGGTTGTCTCAGGCTGCCTACAGCTCTGGGTGGGAGACTCCTGCCTCTTGCCAGGCACCCTCTGTAGGATGTGCTCTTCTTTGGACCAAGTCCCTGCCATTGGTCCTTGTGGTCCACCCCATGCCCCCGTGCCTGCTTTGCAAGTCAAGCTGATTCTTCTTAGGCACGACTGAGCGACTTCACTTTCACTTTTCACTTTTCACTTTCATGCACTGGAGAAGGGCATGGCAGCCCACTCCAGTGTTCTTGCCAGGAGAATCCCAGGGACAGGGGAGCCTGGTGGGCTGCCGTCTATGGGGTCACACAGAGTCGGACACGACTGAAGTGACTTAGCAGCATGTCATCCTTTTCCTCCTGCAAACCTCACTACAGAGGTATGCTTCGTTTTTTTCTTTTAACTGTGGTAAAATATACATAGCATGACATTTTCCATCTTAACCATTTTTAAGTGTGCAATTCAGTGGCATTAAGAACATTTCACGTTGCGCAACTTTTACCGCTGCCCATCCTCAGAACATTTTCATCATCCCAGATGGAAACTCTACCCAAGGAACAGCAGTTCTCAATTCCCTCACTCCCTAGTCCCTGACAGCCACCATTCTTTCTGTCTCTGTGAATTGGATTTCTTTGGGCACGTTTTAGAAGTGGAGTCATAACAGTATTTGTCTTTTTCTGACTGGCTTATATCACTTAGCATCATGACCTCAAGGTTCATCCATGTTGTAGGACAGGCCAGAATTTCCTTCTCTTTTTCAGGCTAAATGACATTCTACCATCCATATATACCACATTTTGTTGATCCACTCATCCACCAGTGGAGACACCTGGGTTACTTCCACCTTTTGTCTGTTGTGAATAATTCTCCTATGACATGGATCTACAAATACCTTTTCACAATTCTGCTTTCAATTCTTTTAGGTATATATAACCAGAAGTGGAATTGCCAGATCACATGGCAAGTCTTTCTTTAGTTTTTTGAGGATCCACTGTACTATTTTCCTCTTCTGTTATTTATATTACTTGCTTTGACCTGGAAAGCTCACTCTTACACTTGTACTATCTATATGGTATCCCCCATCAGAGAAACGTTTTTTAGTCATGTCTATGAGATCAACTGCTTTTGTCTTAACCCATTTATCCTTTTGATGCTGGCTAATATTTTGGCCCACAGAAAGTTTCAGCCAAGTGCATGGCAAAAAGTTTATATCATCTTGCCAGTGAAATATGAATCTGGCTTTCAAAGCAGATGTGTAAATTACAGATACGGATTCAATTATATGATATAACTGATTATTTTGATTGCCTTGGCTACAGATTCTACACGTAGTCTCTAAGTTTCCTCCCTGTTGTTTTGAGAGTATCCTCCTGTATGTACCTCAGTCGTCCAGCCTGCAATCTTTTAAAGAGTCTCTCAGCATCCTTTTGGTCCTTAACCTAGATGTGATGTTAACTTTGCTTGTTTATCTCATGTCTATTTTTCTATAATGAAATTTTTGGTACTTGTAATAGATGTTATGCCATGTTGAAGCTGAGAGTTCTTTTCATGTAGGAATATCTATTTGGAAGATCTTTGGTATACCAGAATTATACATTTTAAAGAAACTGTCATTTCTTTGAAATTGTTTTATACCTTTCCAAAAAGTTACTCACAGGTGAGTTATTTTACATATTAAAAGTAAGTAATGTTCACTAAGTATTTAACACAGCCCACGCACTTAGCAGTTAGCCCCAGATGTCTGGTCTTAATATTCTTTGCATAACCCTGAAAGATAATAGAATTATCCTCATTCAGTGGACAGAGAAACTGAGATTCAGAGAGGTTAAAACCAAAGACACAGAGCTAGTAAACGGAGGTTACAGAACTTAAACCCTGGCCATTGCACCGCATCCCTGCTTTCTGTCCTTCCTCATACAACCAGCTGTGAAAGGACACACACACATGCACACACACGCACACGCACGCAGGCATGCACACCACTCTCCTCAGGTATCTGGACTGTTTCCACACTTCCTTTGGTGGTCAGTGAGTACTCTCAACACATATTAAATAAGTAAGTCCTTTGTGTTTCTTCCATCGGAGGAACCAGGATTGACAGGAGATCCACTGGAAGTCTGGCACGGCCGTGGCAACAGCTCCGCTCAGAACTTGAACTTAGCTCTCTCCTGTTGCTAGTGTCTGCCTTGGCCTGAAAGAATCCTCCAAGTCTGTAGTCAAATGAGCACAACCAGCAGCAGGCCAAGACCATAAATGGATTTTTAGTGCTCTGCTCCGGAAGGTTTTGGGCAGGTGTCCAGAACTCTTTGTACTCTAACAAGTGTAGACCTCTTTCTGGAGTGTTTGTTGTAAATGTCAGAACTCGAGGATAATTTTGGCCAGGCTTGGTTGTACATTTTTTCATAGGTACCTATTTATAGGTCTGAATCTAAATCTGTTTTTTTTTAACCCAGTCTACCCAGAGCCATAAAGAAAAACATTGATCATTTACCGGAATAAAACTTAGAACTTACATATGGTGATAGAAATATAATAAAAAGTAATCTGGCAAGAACAGACAATGGATTGATTTCCTGCCTTCCCTGTGTGCTCCTACATGTCTATAGGATAAATACGAACTACTCAATAGAAAAGTAAGCCAACAGTACCATCAATAAACGAATGAGAAGGTGCTCAACTTCATTCATAATTAAGAAAATGCAAAACGAGATCATGTTGGCAAAGATGTAACCATCTGATAATATGCAGCATTGATGAGTATGTCGACATACGCACCCTCATAAACTGTTGGTGGGAGTTTAAACTGGTGAAGCTTTTGGCAATATCTATTAAAATGTGCATTCTGACTGGCTCATAAATTCCATTATTAGACGACTACGCTGTAGATACAATCACAAAACAGTATGCCAAGGTTTGTGAGTACACACACAGATAAGGATGCTGCGGATAATACTATGCAATGGAAAACCAACGCTACAAGAAAGCACTTCCTCCCAAATTAGAAGCAAGCTGAATCTTAAACTTAATGATAGTCACTATTAAAAAGAATGAAGTAGATCTGCAGCTGGGCCACTGGACAGATTTTTGCGCTTCGGTGTCATGTGAAACAGCAAATATTTGTATAAATCGTTGTTTCCAATTGGTTTTTATTTATGCAGATTAATTTTTATTGAAGTATAGTTGATTTACAGTGTTGTATTTCTGCTCTACGGCAAAGTGAATCAGTTATACTTATATGTATATCTATTCTTTCTTAGATTCTTTTTCCATATGGGTCATTACAGAGTGTTGAATTCCCTGTGCTATACAGTAGGGCCTTATTAGCTATTTATTTTGTATATAGTAGTATGTATGTGTCAATCCCAATCTCCCAGTTTATCCCTTTCCCAGCCTTCCCTCTTGGTTTCCCCTTAGTTTGTTTTCTCCATCTGTGACACTTCTGTTTTGTAAATAAGTTCGTTTGTATCATTTTTCTAGGTTCCACATGTAAGCGATACCATGCGATATTTGTCTTTCTGTCTGACTCAGAATGACAGTCAGGTCCTTCCGTGTCACTGTAAATGGCATGAGTTCTTTTTTCTGGCTGACTAATATTTTATTGTATGTATGTACCACGTCTTTCTTTACACATCCATCAGTGAACATCTAGGTTGCTTCCATATCCCAGGTATTGTACATAGTGCTACAATGACCATTGGGCTGTATGTGTCTTTTCAGATTATGGTTTTTTTCTCTATTTGTATGCCCAGGAGTGAGATTTGCTAGATCATATGGTAGCTCTAGTTCTAGTTTTTTAAGGCAGCTCCATCCTGTTCGCCATAGTCGCTGCACCAATTGGCATTCCCACCAACAGTATAGGAAAGTTCCCTTCTCTCCACACCCTCTCCCGCATTGACGGTTTGTAGATTTTTCAGTATTTGTTTGTTTGCTTTTTGGCTGCATGGGGTCTCCGCTGGGTTACGCGGGATCTTCTAGCAGCACGTAAGCTTCCCTCTCCTTGTGGCAAGCAGACTCAGTCGTTGTGGTCCGTGGGCTCTACAATATGTGGGCTCCAGAGTTTGCGGGCTGTGGGCTCTCTAGTTGCAGTGCTCCAGTTCGGTTGCTCCAGGGCAGGTGGAATCTTAATTCCGCAACCCAGGATCAAACCTGCATCCCTTTCATTGGAAAGTGAATTCTTAACCACTGGCCCACCAGGAAAGTCCCTGTTGATAGATTTTTTTTTGACGATGGCCATTCTGACTGGTGTGAGGTGATCCTTTATTGTAGTTTTGATGTGCATTTCTCTATTAATTAGTGATGTTGAGCATCTTTTCATGTGCTTTTAATGTCCATCTGTAAGTAATTTCTAAAAATGATACAACCTACTGGTCCAGTATCCCAGGGGGATTGGCTCCAGGACAGCACCCTTAGATGGTGGTGGTAGTTTAGTTGCTAAGTTGTGTCTGAGTCTTTGCCACCCCATGGACTGTAGCCAACCAGACTTCTCTGTGCATGGGACTTTCCAGGCAAGAATACTGGAGTGGGTTGCCGTTTCCTTCTCCACTCAGGATCTCCTGCGGTGCAGGTAGAATCTTTGCCAACTAAGTCACCAGAGAAGCCCACAGATACCAAAATCTACAGAAGCTCAAATCCCTTATATAAGCGGCCTCGTACATGAATCTAGTCAGCACTCTGTGTCCACAGGTTGAAATTTCATGGTAGAAAATCCACGATTGGTTGAATCAGCATCTGTGAAACCGGTGGACATGGAGGACTAGTTGTTTGTGTGTTCAGTATATGGTTCTAAAGTTTTGGCACTGCTGTTGTAGAGGTATGGATAAGCTTTTGTTTTTCCTGTTTACATTTTCTACTTTGTTTAAAAAAAAAAAAAGGTTTTCCCCAATGCAATCTATTCATTGAAAAAATTTTAAATTTGATTGAAATCCATTTGAAAATGATCCTAGCAGTTATAGATAACCATATTTAGCTTTAAGTCTTGATCTCGTCTATGCAATACAATTGTCCAGAGCTCTTCTTAGGGAGGGAAGAATACAGAGTTACCTGTTGTGGGGAGAGCTGAGAGCTGTTTGCCGAAGCAGACTGTGATGTGGATATAGATCCTTGGCTCAGCTTTTTGTGGAAACCCAGCTTTTAAAAGCCTTGGGTGGAGTTGCATTGGTAGCATAATGTGCAGGTGAGGTCATTTCTTCATAGGAACTTTTCTGGGGTGGGAGGAAAGCATTTTTGGTTCTAGGCTCTATGCAGGCCTGATTTTGGGTGGAAAAGGAGGCTCACTAGGTTCCCTGATCAGAAGAGACCACCTAGGCTGTTGTATCCATGGAGCCCTTCTGTGCTATACTGTAGTGAGCACGGAAGGGTAAACTCTTGTTTGAGGAGTTAGTTTTCATGTTAGGGAATATATGAGGGGAATTGGCTATGTAGACTGATATGCCACATGTAGACTGGCTTCCGTCATTTTTCACTTTGTCACCTTGCAGATGTTTCTTCATCTGTAAAATGGGTTTTTGAAGGCTAACTAGCTTACGGAGCTGCTAGCTGGGATAGTGCAGGTAGAACGGTCCTGGCAGCGCAGGACAAGTCTTCGTTAGTACCTGTCATCACTGTTGAACCGTAGCTCCACAATCTTAACTAAAGAATCTGGGCAGTTCTGCCCAGCCTAGCGGAGAAGGCAATGGCAACCCACTCCAGTACTCTTGCCTGGAGAATCCCATGGATGGAGGAGCCTGGTAGGCTGCAGTCCAAGGGGGTCGCTAAGAGTCAGGCACAACTGAGCGACTTCACTTTCACTTTTCACTTTCATGCACTGGAGAAGGAAACGGCACCCCACTCCAGCGCTCTTGCCTGGAGAATCCTAGGGACGGGGGCGCCTGGTGGGCTGCCGTCTATGGGGTTGCACAGAGTCGGACACGACTGAAGCGACTTAGCAGCAGCCCAACCTAGATCAGACAGGCTACCGGCCTGGGATTCTGACAGTTGTTAATTGGGTTGCGGAACCAGCACTGATCATGAAAGCTGGTCACAGGCTCAGAACTCAGAACTGTTTGGCTAGTCACCTGATGTGAAGTGCAGAATATGCAATGTCCAGTTGTGCTTGTGGAGAGTTCTTAGGTCAGAGACTTACCGGAAGTGGAGGGGTGCAAGTGTACTCGTGTGGTCACGGCCCTCCCTAGCGCAAACCAAGACCAGAAAATTTGCCCAGATAAAAAGACCTCGGTGAACTAAATACCACCCCTGCTTCTCCCCTGCCACTACAGTCTTCCAGCCTCTCCACTTCTGTCACATCTTTTTTCAACCAAAACCTTCAAGGGATGACATTTATCGTTAGACAAACACAGAGATATTCATTATAGTCTATTTGCCTAAACCAACCACTTTGGCTAAGGCCTGCCCCAGGAAGAGTAGTTTAGGGTCATCCCAAACTTTTAAATGCATTAATCCCAACTTGATCTAAGTAGGATAAACAGACCCCCAGACCTCCTACCCCGGAGTCCTGTCTTTTCAGTCTTTTAAAAATCTGCCTTTCAGCATGATCAAAGCAGCTGTACCCCAGAAGACAGCACCAGGGCTTCTAAGAATCCTTTGTTTGTCCTGCTTATCACCAACCAAAGGTGATTTTTCATTTACATTACTAATCACTGTCTTCAGATGCTTTGTTTCTCAAATTAGATTAAATGTCCCTAAAGAGTTCCCTCACATTTGTCAAAGGCAGTCTGACCCTTCACTATGGGTTGGGCTTTCTGTGCAGGTCCCTCCAAGAAGGTCACGGAAGGTTTGTATATAGTAGCAAATGGGATTCTTCTTTTCCATCCTTTATTTTAAATGTCATCTCATCAACATGCCTAAATTTTGTGGGTATCTTTTTCAAGAGTAATAAAAATTAGTTAATTGAAGAACGACAGACTAAGCTCTGAGAGGTTAGCATTCAGCTGTGGGTCAAAATGTTTTCTTTTAGAGGGAAAGCCATACTTCTTTGGTGGATTGTTTCAATCAAGGTTCAGGGATTACAGAAAATTGCGGGTGCCTCATTCTTAGATGTTCCGGACCTGGATGCTGAATGTCCTGGTTTGAGGAGGGAAAGGTGAAAACTTGCTTGTTGTTCAGTTCTTTGTAGACGGAGGGGGAACACAGTGGCCGTCGTTATGGACACGCGAATGCTAACAGGTTTGCTTCTCAGGGACGCTGGTTAAACAACTTCTTAACTGGCCAGAGTCCAGCACGTTAATCATTAACCCGGGCCTGAGCGTCTGCTGCCCCGTGTATTCAGAATTAGTTTATCATTACCTCTAACTGCGGCCTTTTATGGTTCCGAAGAGCTTCTATGAAATCCCTTATCACCACGAAGCCTCATCTTCATTAACTTGCAGGGGGCAGCGCTCTGATATTTCTGAGCTGGACCAGAGTAAGCAGTTTATGGCCAATTGAAGAATTTGTCATCACAACTGCTTAAAAAGAGAGAGAAAGAAAAAAGGGGGAAAAAGAAAAAAAAAATCAACTCACTCGTTGCAGTCTTTGGACCATGCTTAGAACTTATTCTCGTGACCTACTTTTCCACTTAACTCTTGATAACCCCGGGCTTCATTGTTTTCTTTTTAACTTTGGAGAATTAGGTTAGTGGGGAAAGTCAGGGTTCTCTGGCAGGCAGGCTGGGTTCAGAGCCCTGGCTGGCACCTCCTCAGAGCCCCATCTGGGCACCCCTCTTTTTCCTGTGTCAGCGCAGCTCCTGGCAGAGTCCCTGCCTGGAACCAGCCCTTGTAGTTTTCACAAATGGTCTCAGGGCTCCAGTCATTCCCAGGCGACACACAGCGTCTCTACACTGCTCAGAAGAAGTCCAGTTTTTTTTCCTTTCCTCCCTGATCCTTTCCTCTTTGTATGTCTAAATGGGTGTGTGTGACATGGTCATTTGTCTGATTTTCAAAGTATATATTACAATAAATGAAATCTATACATGTTTACGTACATGGTGAAAAATTTGGAAGAGTCTACATTTAAAAATACATTTCAAAAATCTAATTTTTACGAAGAAAGCTGAGTTACTTTTCATTTTAGTGT
The DNA here is from genome assembly GCA_917880005.1 of Nanger dama. NCBI lineage: Eukaryota > Metazoa > Chordata > Mammalia > Artiodactyla > Bovidae > Nanger > Nanger dama. The sequence goes on along the minus strand of CAKJTW010000016.1, from coordinate 32,537,604 downwards.
CTAAAAAGAGCTTTTTAAAACATTTTAAAGGGTTCAGCATGCAAATATGAATGTTTGGCTGTGGGGCCTGTAGTGTGATTCTACTCTATAGCTGGAGGTTTAATAATCAATTATATTAAAGCTTTTCTATAAGTCTCTAGAAGGGTTTGTCTGGGTCTTATTTACTGTAATAGGCACATTAGGGAAACAGGCTTAATTTATATTTCAATTCAGTATTTTTTCATGATTGTCAAAAACAAACTGATTTGGGATTTAATGATGGCGGGAGTTGTCTGCACCCCCCCCAAAAAAAAACCCTGAAATTTCCTTATGATGCCATTATAGGGCTTCCTTTGGGTTTTATGCTTCTAGGATATTGTCCATGTAAATATATGCAATGTGAAAAGAATGTGGTCGACTAGTAGCGTGTATGTTTTAGCCTCCTGAACTGAGGGTTTATGAAATTGGTTGAAAAGTGTTTTATTGAAACAAGACAAATATTTATGAACAATTCAGAATCATCTGTTTTGAAATGTAAAGTGTGGGCCAAATGGCGCGAGAGTTAGTTCCAGGTGTTTCCTGTCTGCATTTGGAATGGTTTGCTGGTGCTTAGCTCTCCTAGCTTTTTCATAAGAAGTGAAGAATCACGCAGTTTCCCTGCTAATGCCTGGATGGTGGAAAGCACTCCCAGGAACAGACTTGATTTAATGAGCATAAAGCCATCTTGAGACGTATATATATAAGTATATTCTGATCTATTACATTTGTCACTTAATTTAAAAAACAACAAATTTGCTTACGAAAGGAGTGTGTTCACTCCTGCAAGTATGTAAGGTCTAGGTCTGAAACACGTTCTTACTCATCAAGGGTTTACTTTCTGGTGGCCCCAGCTTCTGTGTTGTTAACCGTTCCTGGTTTCTATGAAATAGAAATATTATGTATTCGCCCAGACAGTTGGAAGCCATTCGTGTAAATATCTGCCGTTGTGATTTAACTGTCAGCCCCAAAAGGCCCCCGCTCCAGAGGGCTCCTTTTAAGACCGAGCACAATGAGATGTCTGTTTTAGATGCGGCCGCCAAGCCTGGGTCCAAATACTACACGGATTTGTTTTCCATGTGCCAGCAGAATTACTTTTTTTTTTTTTTTTTTTCCAAACAACATCCCCTGCTTTGTGTACTAAAGCTGCAGACGAGGCTTGAGGGCAGTGTGAAACACTACCATTTTCTCCTTCCATCTCCGATCTGCCCCAGGCCCGGGATTTCAGGATGAGACGTGCAGCAAAGCCAGTGCCTCTAGGAGCACTTGGAACACGAGAGTGGAAAACTCGCTCCACAAAGGCAGTCCAAAGACACAGGCAGGACCGAGCGTGTGATCCAACCACATTCATCCAACTGAAAGCCAGCTCCGGGGGCCGCTGCCTGTGGAGGGGGTTCCAGGGATGCCCAGGGCTGGGCTGGGCTGGGGTGGTTTGGAAAGGACTGTTTTTTCTGGCACAGACAAGAAAGGAGAGGATAGTCCCTACATCCTGCTATGGCTCTTCTTTCCTGCATTGTAGACTTCATTCTCCCAATGGCAGGCATCCATGAGACCACAGTTGAAAGCCTTGTTTATTTGTTTTTTCATGAAGGGCAAGGGTTGGGTGAGGGCTTCCAGGGTGGCTCAGTGGTAACAAACCTGCCTGCCAAGGCAGAAGGCGTGGGTTCGATCCCAGGGTCGGGAAGATCCCCTGGAAAAGGAAATAGCAACCCACTAGTATTCTTGCCTGGGAAATCCCATGAACAGAGGAGCCTGGCGGGGTACAGCCCATCGGGTTGCAAACAGTCAGACATGACTGAGCAGCGGATCAGCAGTAGCAAGAGATTGGTGAGAAGTAGAGAAAAGCACAAAGGAGAAATTCAGTCATCTGGACTCCTGCTGCCTAAAAGTAGCCCCATTTGGCACACCTGCTTTCTGAGTTTTTTTCCTTCCTCTTTTTTATAAAATATATCGAGCATATCTGAATACATTTTCCTTCACATTCTCATGTTAAAATTGCAGAATGATATATATACATCTAAAACCTTCTTTGGATTCAACCTCTCTTCACTTCCAAGCCTCTCCCCAGTGCAGAGGGCAATCTCAGCTTTGATTTTGATATGTGTTCCTTCTGTCTTTATTTTCTGCCTCTGAGTCTTTTACTTTGTATATTTTTGTGTCTTTCTAAAAACACTTTATTAACTTGTATACATAAAAATATAAATATAATAAATGTATATGTAAAAAGTACATATATAATAAATTTACAATTCAGTTTTCACAAAGTGACACACCTATATAGCCATTTACCCAGATTCGGAAACAACATTCTTGACACAATAATGATCGTGTCTCTGCCAATCAGTATTCCTCAGCACCACAGGGGTAACCATTATTCTGATTCCTAACAGGTCATCTTTGCCTGCTTTTGTGGTTTTTTGTTTTGTTTTTGTTGTTCTTTTTTTTTTTTTATTGGAGTATAGTTTAGACTGCCCTCTGGTTCGGGTCTCTTCCCCAGCCTAGAGCAAGCACACTGTATCCATTCCCCTTTGATTGGATAGCAAGGTTGGTGCCATTTTGGTTTTGAGTTTTGGCTTTTGCACGCAGTTCGGCTGTGAGCTTCCTTAAACAGTTGTCCTCATGCGTGCATGCTGGTTATTTCTTCCGTGGTAGAGATCTAGCAACTGAGTTGCGGGCTTCTGGGCAAGACCAGACTTTACACATTATAGGCAGAAGCACTAACTTCATGTCCCTGCTAAGTCCATTTATGATAGTTGTGCTTGATTTCTAGCCAGTGGATTAATTGACACGAAAGTGGAATGAAAGAGACAGAGAATGGAGTAGGGATGCTACAGAATCCTCAAGCTCGGTGATTTACCACGCTACTGGAACGTCTCTCAGGGATTTTCTGATCATCAAAATGCTTGCCTCTGATAGGAAACATTTGGTGGAAGGCCTCTCCTCCCCACCTCTGCCCCCAAGTGTACAACACATGAATCAGTCATGGTGGAAGAAACAAATGGCTTTTTGTTGTTGCTGCTGCTTCTTTAAAGATAATCTGTTGTTTTCAAAACATTTACAACTATTGCTTTCAAAGAATGGGTGGCGGGAGGCCCTGGCCCTGGTTTTCCCAGGTGGAAACATGTGCTGCGGGTTTTTAGAGACATCACCGGCAAGTGCCAAGGGCTCGAGGCAGGAAGTTGTCTGTTTGGTATTTACTCAGGAGCCTTCTGGCAAAAAATGATTATTCAATCAGAGCGGAAAGTGGCAGCTTACAATTGCTGAGGTGGTGACGGAAGAGGCTCCTTTTCCTCCCAAAAGCCTGAGACTCCAATAGGAGATCAGATTTTGGCACGACTCTCCCAGGAAACACTTCTGCCCTCCAGGGCTCAAAGCCTCCTTTAGTAGTAAGTTACTCAGTAATGATGGATGTCCCTCTGAGCCCATAGCACTGGGAGAGCCAGAAGGGGCATTAGCCAGCATCTTGTTCAACCCCTTGGATATTATAGAGGAGGAAACTGAGGCCCAGGGAGGGAGATGGTCAGACTGGCTCACTCATGTTGGAGAAATTGGGGCGGAGCGGGCGACAGCACTGCAGAGGATCAGCTCGTCTGCCTGCTGAGGGCAGGGACCACCTCCTGGACCTGAGGCTCTGTGTCCTCCAGAACCTCACCAGCGTCGGCCATATGGTTGGTGTTCAGCGAACATGTCACCCAGCCTCCACACCCCATGCTGGGGTGGCTGGTTTCCAACCAGCATATGAAGGCGAAGTCACTTCCTCACAGGAGTCTTGGGAAATCAGAAAGGAAAAGTTAAATGCATAAAAAATGTAAACAGTGGAGTAAGCCTGCCTGTTTTTCAAATTACTGTTTATATCTTGCCTCCTTCCACAAAGGATTTGAAGCAGCTTATGAGCATAAGCACCAATAGCAGGGCCCTCACTCCGCAGTAAGTAACTAATTGCCATGTGAGGCTTACAGATAACAAACGCCAAGGGGCCGGGGGTGGGTGAAATTGTCCTTTCCTCTAAAGAACGTTTGTTTGTAGGACTATCTATATAAACCACAGTCGTAATATATAAATAGAACCTCAAAGGGACACTAGAGGCTCAGTTGCCAGAGGTTTATTTATTTTGCCTTTTAGAGGAGGAAGCCTTGGGATGGCTGCAGAAGGAGACAGGGGAAGAGAAAAACATTTATTCTCGAACTTAAGTTTTGTGTGCCATATGCTTTCTCAGATTTCTAGCACAAAGCCATTTATGCTAACATTTCCAGAGATGTTAAAAAGAAAACCTTGCTTATATTTATAACCAACATTTAAAATAGACCTTACCTCGGAGCTAGTTCCACTCAAACGACTAAATGTTGGAAATTAGCTTTCTTGTCCTAAGGATAGAAAGCTATTCATGCCAAGTTCGCCCCCTAGTGGTCGCATGGGTTATTGACGTATGTGCATGAGCGCCAAGTCCTTTCAGTTCAGTTCAAGTCGCTCAGTCGTGTCTGACTCTTTGTGACCCCATGACCTGTGCCTCCCTGTCTGTCATCAACTCCTAGAGTTTACTCAGACTCATGTCCATTGAGTCAGTGATGCCATCCAGCCACCTCATCCTCTGTCATCCTCTTCTCCTTCTGCGTTCAATCTTTACCAGCATCAGGGTCTTTTCCAGTGAGTTGGCCAAAGTATTGGAGTTTCAGCTGCAGCATCAGTCTTTTCAATGAATATTCAGGACTGATTTCCTTTAGGATGGACTGGTTGGATCTTCTTGCCATCCAAAGGCCTCTCGAGAGTCTTCTCCAACACCACAGTTCAAAAACAAAAGTCCTTTCAGTTGTGTCCAGTTCTTTGCGACCCCATGGGCTATAGCCCACCAGACTCCTCTGTCTATGGGATTCTCCAGGCAAGAATACTGGAGTGGGTAGCCACTTCCTCCTGGAGTGGGTAGCCAGGGCATCTTCCTTGCCCAGGGATCAAACCCAATCTCTGTGTCTCCTGCACTGCCAAGCAGCTTCCTTACCACTAGCACCACCTGGGTTATTGATGGTCTCATTGAAAGGCAGCTGACAAAACTGGTTCATGTTGGAAGCACCACCATTAGCTTCTTGGGTTGCTCAGAGCTGAAACTGGCAACCGCAATAATATGCATGGAGCAACTGATTGGCTTTTCTTCTTTCATCCCCACAGTTTTTCTTTTACTTCTGTGCTGTCCCCTGAGTTGTAGAGATGATAATGCAAGTTGTAGAAATGATGCAAGACTGATTTTATGCACAAAGCTCTGATAACCAGAGAGGGAGGCCTTCCTTAGCAAGTACTCTGTCCAAGGCCACATGATGGGAGGAACTGTTTGCAGGTGACCAAGGTTCGGCTCGGGTGTCCAGCGTGTGGAGGAGGAGCGGTGTTTTTCAAGCAAGCTTCACCGATAGCTAGATCCGCTGTTGAGAAAGGGGAATGGGGCTGGCAGTAGCTGCATTTTAATGGCAAAATTTTGTTGAGGGTGACCTAAGATCACTAATGCCTGAGACCTCCCATGCTGCATACAGTTTTAGAGACTGTCTAAGGCTCCGTTTAAATCCATCTATCCTTTGCCAAATGTTTACCTGCAGATAGTGATTTTCTCATTTGGCTGATTCTCATTAAACCCGACCTTATGCAACTCCATCACTTTACCAAGTTGCTGAAGTAACATAGTCTTGTCTCATAAAGCATCAGGAAAAACCAAGAGTGAGAAGGTGTTGCCTGTCATCTGATGATGCTACAATAAAGCTATTATAGTTTATGGTGTGGGTGTGTCTTAGGAATATGTGTGATAGAAAATGAGAATAAAAATGGATGTTTACACACTCATACACACTCCTCTGTCCAGGGGTTTTCCAGGCAAGAGTACTGGAGTGGGGTGCCATCGCCTTCTCCGCTCATATACAAATGCAGTTTTTTTTTTAAAGAGTTCATTTGTTTCCTGGGGTACTATAGCTTTTTTTTTTTTCACTTAGCACCATATTGTAAGCAGTGTACTTTGTGTCAGTTATTTCTTAACCTCAGCACTTTTAATGGCTATCTAGTTTTCAACATGTGGCTATACTGTACTTTTGTTTACATATTGTCATGTTTACTATTATAAGCATTGCTGGACTGATGATTCTTATGTAGAATCCCTTATATCCATTTATATGTCTTAAAATTTTCTAGGATGGAATGTTTGTGCCACTATGAATATCTGCTTAGAAAGGTGGGGACTACTGGTTTCCCACAGATGGTATCTGAGCAGCTCTTTAACCTGCCCTCTCACTAGTACTGGATGATTTTAATCTTTGCTATGGGATAAATGAAAAATAGCACTTCATTATTTAAATTAGTACTTCTTTTATATCTAATTGGGTTGAACCTCATTTCATTTACTCATTAGCTAGTCATATTTCCTCTTTGGTGTAAGCCTTGTTGCTTTCCCTGGGTGTTGCTTGGGGTGTTCATCTTTTACCTTATTGATGTAGAGAAGCTTCATTTATATTAGAGTTAGCAACATTTGCATCTTTGTTGCAGACAGGCATTCCCATTTATTTGTTTGTTCGTTTGTTTGTTTTTGCCTCTTCCTGAGGTTTGAGAGCTACAAATAAACAACTTTTGGTTGATTTTTTTAAAGTTTAATAAGTAGTATAGTAAATAATGCATAAGATTTCAGCCTTCAAAGAATTGATAAATGTCATTAAGTATCTTTCACAAGATGGACAGTTAGAAAATTGTAAGATTCAGGCTGATAGGGCTGCTGGTTGTTCAGTGGATCGTGTTTCTTCTGATGTGGGTATTATTGCTACCCAGTGCACCAGAGTCCAGTTCTATTAAAACTGCCACCAGGATACCTAACAGTGAAGAAAGCTGCATGAATTAAATTCTATGGCTTTTAGTTCTGATCCAGATTTGATGCCTTGAATTCCAAATCAAAGTCTGGAACTTTAAGGGATTGGATTTATAAGAAGAGTGTGGTCAGAGAGGACTTGCCACCAAAAATCCCCAAAATGATTACTCATGGGAAACCACATACGTAAAATGGCACTGTGTGTGGAAGTATAGCTTAGCTCTTTTAAAAAAAAAACAAACAGATTTGTGTATGTATTTTTGGCTGTGCTGGTCTTCGTTGCTGTGTGGGCTGTTTTCTGATTGCAGCGAGCAGGGGCTACTCTCCAGTTGTGGTTCGTGGCTTCTCTTGTTGCGGAGCATGGACTCTAGTGTATGTGGGCTCAGTGGTTGCAGCTCCCAGGTTCCAGAGCACGGGCACAATAGTTTTGTCACACGTGGGTTTAGTTCCTGTGCAGCATGTGGGGATCTTCCTGGATCAAGGATTGAACCCTTGTCTCCTACATCGGCAGGCAGATTCTTTACCACTGAGCCACCAGGAAACTCTGACTTAGCTCTTAATTAACCTGCAGTCCGTGATTTCATACTCGTCTATTCTAAACTGCCTCTCTGAGAGGTGGCTCTCTCTTAGAATAGGCATGGGATTTGGCTCTAAATCAACAACTTAATAGACTTCCAAATAGCAGGAACACTTGTTGAATCTGATGCAAAAACTGTCCTTTCTAGTTCTAAAGCGTGGTTATATAAGAACATGGTGGTTTTATTTTTTATCCCCATGCTTATTTGAAAGAATTTTCCAGAAAGTCATTTTGTGTGCTTCTCTCCCCACCCCCACATATCAGTCAATCATATTGTTCATTGCTATCTGAACAGTTATTTTAATGCCTGTTCATAAGTGATACTAACACAGTTACCTTTACATAGAACGTCTTATGATTCATGTGACCTACTTAAAATACCAAGTGCTGTGCTTTGGAGATGGGAAGAGTGGTTTGTAACTCCTGAGAGTTGTTGAGTCAGAGCATTACTTCATTTCTTAGAAATGAAGCGCTCAGAAGATGGAGTCACTGTGAAATACATCAGATCTCTATCTGCAGTCTTCCATGAGTCATGATTTGGCACAAGCAGCCCTGGTTCATAATGGCTGCCCAAGAAAGAGTGTTCAGGTTCACATCAGGCCCAAACTATACCCTCCTTGCTAGTGTGGCTGAGATGTTGCCTCCAGAAAAATAACATCCTCTATTTGGGCCCAGGAAGGTTGTCATGGAGATGGAAATCTTCCTGGCACCATGAAAACCTTGCTTGTCATATCTGACTTGAGCCCCATGTTTGCACAGGTGGTTCTCCCTAGCTGAGAAGGGCCAAATGAAAACAACTCTCTTCTTCCTGAATGGTTCCTTTATGTGTTCAAAAAAATCTGTTTCCTTTCTTTAGCCCCTCAACTAATGACCCATTATCAGCTAATTAAATCACATGCAAATTTTATATGAGTTTCTTTGTTACACAGCACTTGCTAACTAACTCCATATTCTTATGTGTTTAACCATGTAGCTGTTTTAATTAATGGTGGGAACGAGGAGAGTTGGGAGATGATCTGGAACGAAGAATGTACCCATGAAAGACAGATATGTATGCATAAGCAAGAGTGTAATATTAATTTCCATTTCATAATGGAGGCTATTGTAAATAATGCTGCTGTGAATGTTGAGGTACGTACATCTTCTTGATGTGTGACTAAATGAAGGTCTAGTATGCATACAGTGGCTGTGGGATGCATCTCTATTCTCCTTGGAAAGGAGTAACACAGCTGGGATTTCAGTTTCACTGAGCTGTGTTTCAGATGGCGGGATCGTCTACGTAATACAAAAACGCATCTGTGTGAGCTTACTCCCACCCGCCATGGTTTCTTGCTTCTGTGTCAGAGAGCACAGCTTGATCTGTGTGTAAGTTTCGTATAAAAGCTTTAATTGGAGGTTTTTAATTTCAGTTTCCTATGCCTTTTTGCCCCAAAGAAGTTCAAAGGGTTTTACTAGGTTTCTCGAGACACATTCATGGTTGCACTGAGACAGTTGAGTTCAGACACAATAGATGCTGTGCTATATGTTTGGAAATGTGTTCTGTCTTTTAAGACTTTGCAAAGTGCATGGGGAAAAGCATTAGATGATGTCCTCTCTAATCAGAAACTACCAAACTAAGTAAAAGAAGAATTTTTTTCATTGTTCATGAGCTGGGGCTGAGTAGACAGTTAATGGAAATAATATTTAGAATAAAACATTACAGATAAGGGATTGATTTAAAATGAAGAAATTGCTTTTTTTCAAGCCTGGTATTTAAACTATGAAATCATACTTCCTTGAGGTTTTAAAATAAAGAATTTTCCATGCGTAATGTTAAATTTGGTTATGCATTTCCAGATGTGTAACTTGTAAATGAAAGTCACAGCAGATTTATGACATCAGGAGAATCTTCAAAGTAAATAATGGGCCACTTCAACATTTGCTTGTAAATGTAGCATCTAACTGAAAAAAAAAATTTGAAAGGCCTTCCCTTGTGGCTCAGCTAGTAAGGAATCCACCTACAATGCAGGAGACCTGGGTTCGATCCCTGGGTTGGGAAAATCCCCAGGAGAAGGGGAACGGCTACCCACTCCAGTATCTTGCCTGGATAATTCCATGAACTGTATAGTCCATGGGATCGCAAAGAGTGGGACACGACTGAGTGACTTTCACTTTGAAGGAACCATTAAAATAAGTCTAGATTTAGCTTATGAAGGAAACACAGCTCTGGAAAACTTGTTTAGTTTCTTTTAGATAAGACTGAGTTACCAAAATTCTTCATGATGATACCTTATGTTTATAACAAAATGTCAGAGTTTTAAAGTTGAGATCAAGGAGCCATTAAGATCTCAATAAAACTGCCTTACCTGAAACGACAGAACAACAAGCCCTCACAGTGTAATGCTCTCTGATCAGTGATATCCATATACCAAGCCTCAATAATGCAAAACCACAGCTGTGTCTTTGTGCCTGTCTCTTTTGTTCATAGGAAGAGTTTCATTTTTTTCTTTTTCTTTTTTTATTTATTTACTTAGGATCAAATGAGTGTCCTTTAGAAATGTGTTGTGTATAAAACATGGCCATAGCTGTGCCAGAAGGTGGCGATCTGATTCCATATCTCTGCATCCTTCCTTTCCGCACAAGAGACAGGCTGGTCACACTGCATACCACACTCCTGGATTCTAAGATGCCACATAGCTTGTCTTTAGAAATATCTGGATCCTTGAGTGATTTGCCTTCCGTCTGACCACTCCTTGACCAAGCTGCTCTGTCCGTAGTTGTACACTGATGTTCTTCTCATTTGTTACACTTGCCTAGGTTCATGATGCCAGGCCCAGAACACAATAGCATAATACATCATGAAACAGGAGCTCTCCTTCAGTAGCCTTACATATGCTGGAGTGGGAGGATGCTGGGAGGGAGAAAATGTTGCAATAAAAGAACATTCAGAAAGATGAATATCAAATAGAACTGATGAATATTGAAGAGGATCATTTTACTTATTAGTGGCCTAAACTTCTCAAGATCCTCGCATCTTCTTTTTTCTCTTCTCTCAACCATCTGACAATCACTCTCTTATGGGAAGCCATTTATTTAGACACTGAAGAGCACCATTATGGCAATGGGATCTTCTCTATGAAAGCCTATCATTTGGGCTGCAACCAAGTTGTAATTTTGACTGAAAACATAGTCATTACCTCAGACAAAAGGTTTTACACTTGATTCAGTGCATTCACGAGCCAACTGAATCAGAATCAAGATGCCTATAAACTAGTCCCTCATCTTCTCTCGTATTGTCACTGCTCTGTTTTCCTCTTTGCTTGATTACACAGCTCTAAGAAAAGGGTCTCAGTGAACCCAAAAGCTGGAGACAACTCATTTTCTGGTGGTTTGTTTTACAGTTTAGATGACAGTGTCAGCTACCTTGTTCCCCCAAGTATGGATAGAGCCAGAGGGTCAGATTTAACCAGTCTTCTTTAGACACCCTGCGAGCCTCTCCTCCCAATGTTGTTGCCCATGCTGTCTGTATAGAAGGCACAAACAGGTGTTTGTTGAATGAATTCTCCACATATTAGAAGTGGGAGAGAGTGGAGGTGGAGGGAATAGGTAAGTCTTCTGCAGTTATCACGGCGAGTGAGGATTCTGCCCTGTATGTAGAATCAGTCGGGAAGTTGAGACTGGAAGTGCCCTGTTTGGAAGGCAGATAGCACAGAACCCAGGAACAAACAAAGGAAACACATTTACTGAGAGACGGATCTTGAGTAGAGGGCACCATCTCTGAAAGCTCCTTCCCAGTTGAGAGTGGAAAGAACTTGGAAAGACACGCTTAGCTCAGGACAGAAGCAGGCAACGATCTTCATCAGAGCTGGGAATCAAGGGAAGAAATTAGTTTGGTAGTTGAGAGCCCCATAGAAAACCAAGCTGGCTGTGGTTTCACATTTGAATTTTGCAACTCGAATCAGCTACATGAAATCATAGCAAAATTGCAGTGAGACTTTGTATTGATAATATGTCCAAATAGTTTCAAGGATTACAAGATTTCTGAATCACCTGACTACTTTTGTGGGGGGTGGGGTGGGGAAGAAGAAAGAATGCAAAAATATATATATATGGCAGCACGCTTGCACTTGAGAAATTTAAAACCTGTGTCTAGGGAGATTAGACTTGCAGAAGGGAGATCAAACCCAACAAACTAAACACAAAAAAAGGAAAAACATCGCTCCACAGGAGCTGTAGAGTTGATGGGAAAATTCACAGGGTCTGCTGGGAATGGGTTAGGCATCATGAAGAAATCAAAGCATTAGTATAGGAAGATTTAGAGAGAAAGAGACAAGGTGTGGCAGTGGTGGAGAAAGGTAGAAATGGCCTGGAATTTAGATGTAGGTGGTTTATAGGGGCTGACCCAACTTGGGCGGAGGTGAGAGCTGGCAGGTGGGCTGGGCTGGGTGAGTGAGATGCCAAAATGAAGGAATGAGGAGCTCTCCTTTAATCCAGTCTACAAGAAGGAACCGTTGTGGGATAGGAAAAGCATGTTAAGGCTGTGTTTTAGGGGGATTACCCCGGCGGTGATGCTGATCAAGGCTGGAGCCATGGCGATTAACGTAGAGCAGTCCTAGTAATTCAGCTCAGAGATAGTCAGGGGCCAAAGTGAAGGGAGCCACACCTCATGCGGAATCGGAGAGGGGAAGAAGAGAAGCTGAAAAGGCCGGGTTCAAGGTCAGTCTTAATAGCAGACTTTGAAGACACCTCCGGCTTCCCCTGGTATTGTTGGCAACGACCCATCGTGTAGTGACTGGGTTTTTCAAACAATAAAAGAAATCTCTGACAAGTAATAACAGTAACAACCATGACATAATGTTAGTTCATATCAATCCAGCTTTCCCTGTGGCTGGTTCTTTCTAGGTAAAGAACATGCTTTAAGTCATTTAATCACTACAGCATAGAGCTAGGTGTGTTATCATGACCCTCATTTTACAGGTAAGGGAATGGTACCATGGCAGGTTCTCAAATTCACCCAAGAAGTTGCAGCTAATAAATGGCAGACCCAGATGGGAGCCCAGAAGCTTCCCCAGACCCCTGTAGTTCTTTTTGTGATTAAACAGGAGGTCTCTTTGCCCCTTATCTTCCCTCCCAGGCGTGGACACTTTGGAGCTTGTCAGTTGGAAGCCACAATGTTGGAATTTCAATGGTTTCTTTAACATCTGTGGAGTCATCAGAATTAGGATACTTCCAGAAAATCCAGTCATTCATATCTAGAGCACACACCCCAGAGCCTGGCACCAGTAGATTTCATGCCTCTGAATGGTGATAGATGCTGAGTTGGTATGAGAGCTGGGCGGGGAAGCCCTGACTACAGGTCAGGTCTGAGAGCCTGGGAGGATGGCGGTCAACCTCCAGATATGGAAACTGGAGGTTTCATAGACAGACTCCATGAGACCAGGGACCATCGGTCTCTTGCATGGCTCTGTACCAGTGCCCAGGACCTGGTGTGTGTTGAAGTGGATAAGGCAGCGGGCGTGCTGTTGGCAGGTCATTAAAGGGTCCAGAAAGCTCAGTCACACTCTTACTGGGCATGAGAACAAGCCATGTGGCCATCATCCCTTCTGCGTGGCATCACTGGCCACCGGGAGACAAGTGATCGTGGCTCCTCCTCCTCAGGCAGTGATAGGGCAGGACTCTAGGGCATTGAGACACATAGCTTTTACCGTGAAAACAGCAGCAAGTCTGACCTCTGAGTCACGCGGCCACCATATGGCTCCACCCAGTATGCACCGTAAAAAAAGAAAAGAAAGGTTAGTTTGATTCTTCACAGCTTCGGAGCATTTTACCTACTCCCTTTATACTACTGGCATGAAAAGGTAGAGTTAGATTACAGATAATAGCAAGTCCTTCATTCTTCCAGATGTAGCAGTTAGGAAAGACAGCTCGAATGTTTACTCTCTCTCTCTTTTTTCAAATAGCTAGTTGTTGTTTTAAAATTTTGATTGAAAGCAGTGTTAGACTCTTGTGTTCTCATTTGATACCTAGATGCAGCAGTAATTCAGAAACAGCTGCCCCATGAAACTAACCACTGAATGTCATGTTTCTCCCAGCCACAAGGATGAGAATCTTTTCAAGTTAGATTACAAAGAGGGTCATGCATTGATGGACCCTAAAGAAGGGAAGGTGGCTGCAGGAGGATGGAGACAGGGGGCAGGTCTAGGAGGTACAGTTGAGCCCATAACAACATGGGTTTGAACTCTGTGGATCCACTCATGCTCAGATTCTTTTCAATAAATACGGTCAGCTGTCTGTATTCATAGTTCAGCATCGATGGATTCAACCAGTCCGGGTTCATTCATGTACTGTGTTTACAATCAGGGTAACTTGCATCTTTGTTTTCTTGTTTTGTTTGCTTGTTTGTTTTTGCATCATTGGTATCCACAACACACCCTGAAACTGATTCTCTGCAGGTACAGAGAGATGACTGTATTTCCAAACGGAGTGACAGGGCTTGGTGATAAATCACATCTGGAAAATGAGGGGGAGAAAGGAGGTTTTACAGGTCTCCCTTCAGAAATCAACAAATCACACACCCAGGTCACTTCTCCCTTGGTAAGGCTGGGAGTGTCTCCTGGGCTCCCGATGAGTTCAGCGAACATTTGAGCCCCCGTGATATGCCCCACATTGTGCAGAACTTAGGAGGTGCTACACCCCAGCTGTAGGTGAGCTTTCTGAACTTCCTTGTATTCCTGAGATATTCATGGAGACAAGTCAGTCCCCACGTGATATCACCAAAGTAAAACTATTGATAATGTAGCTGAAACAGGATTAACAAGGAGCTGATAACTGTTTATGCTGGGTATAAAGGATTTCATTACAGTACCTCTCTACCTTTGCTTGAAATTTTGCATAAAGAAAGAAATATTTTTGTCCCATCGGTAATCACCCTTTAACTCTTGAGCATTTTGGATTTGGGGTTTTCATAACCGGAGATGTGGAGAAGGAAATGGCAACCCAGTCCAGTACTCTTGCCTGGAAACTCCCATGGATGGAGGAGCCTGGTAGGCTGCAGTCCAAGGGGTCACTAGGAGTCGGACATAACTGAGCAACTTCCCTTTCACTTTTCACTTTCATGCATTAGAGAAGGAAATGGCAACCCACTCCAGTGTTCTTGCCTGGAGAATCCCAGGGATGGGGGAGCCTGGTGGGCTGCTGACTGTGGCGTTGCACAGAGTCAGACACAACTGAAGCAACTTAGCAGCAGTAGCAGCAGCAACCAGAGATGCACCTGCAATATCAGAAATGATAATGAGACTTCTGCTTTAGAAAAGTAGCTGAGCACACTGAATCCTGATCCTGTAGCTTACAGGTGAATTTTCATGCATGTATTTCCTCACTGTCTATAAATACTCCAAGAAAGGCAGGACCAAAACCCCACAGAAGCAGTTTCAACATTTACCTAACAGTGTTCCTGTCAAATGCACATATGTTACTGCTTCCCAAACATAGATTTCTTTCTTTCTGGGTGTAAAGAGCAAACAGAACGAGGAAGCAAATGTTTCTGAATACCCCTATTTAAATTAATCATATGCTTCCTTAAAGGAGGCAAAATAAATAAGCTCCTAGCCCAAATACTCTGTGGTGTCTACCCAATTATTTTTAAGCTTGGAAAATAAGGCCCAGAGTGTATAATGGTCACATTGTAACACTGTAGTCCCCATATAATTTAGTTCATTTGTTAACTGTATCAGTACACTTGGAAATCTTAAAACTCTACCCACTGCTTCACCCATACATTAATGATTCTGTTGTATGTTATGGCAGACGTGGGGAAGGGAAAACGGTATCCCTGCTTAGCTTCCTTGAATGTACTTGGTAATGCTCACTGAGTTATTGATTATACAGTAAAACCTCATTATTGCATACTAATTTGAGGGAGAGAATAGCCATTTAATAGCTTGAAGTAAAATATTTTTAAAATAATGTGGGCTTTTTGGTTTGGATTCTAATTTTTTTAACTAACTGTTAGAAGGCATCTTTGTGTTGAGAAAATGTAAATATGGGTAGAAAGACCCTGGGAAATTTGAAAAGGGTTGGGGGAGCGGGGTGCGGATAGATGAAACAGGAGTGGCAAAGAGCTGATATCTGTTCAGATTGTGTGTTGGATACATGGGAGTTCATTTGATTATGCTAACTTTTTGTATGTTTGAAGAGTTCTACAATAAACTATTAATAACAAAATAAAGAATAAGGTCAACACTAAAATCAGAATAATGTGTTCTCTAGGAAGAGAAAGAATAGGAAAATTGTACTGGAACCCTCAAGGCATCATGAGTTCAGACATTGTTGTTAAGCTGAATGGTGGGAACATGGGTATTTAATTTACTAGTCTTTGTACTGCGTGCACTAGGTGTGAGCACATTCTTGTACATGTATTATACATTGCATTTTAGAAGTGAAGCTCGTCTCTGTGCAACAGTTTTGGTTTTTCAAATACATGTCTTCACTGTGACTTAGTAAAAGTCTTTCGGACAGTACTTGATGAATCAGCAGTCAGTCAATTAACACATCAACTAAACGTAGATCCAGAGCAGAAATTCTGGGGAGGGGCAGAGCAGAGTAAGTGATCAAATTTTAAAATTGCTTTTGAGTACCTGCTGTGGTCTCCGTCTCAACTGGGCAGCATTCCTTCAAGCAGCAACAATTCTTGAAAAGCAAAAATAGTGATCTGATCCTTAAAAAGTAAACGACACTCTTTCTTAAATTCTCGGTTTTCTTTTTTTTTTTTTTGTTTGTTTATTTGGTTGGTTGGTTACCAATACTGTCCTAAGAAATGAATGTAAATCACCCCCGGAGAAGTCCTTGCCTGTGTGTAAAGAGGTGTAAATACTTGAATGTGCATTGGAGTGTTGTACGTAACAGAAACATCTTGAATGCCCATCAACAACAGAATGATTAAAGTGGAGTTATTAATAAAAATGAGACAAATATTTGTGCACTAACAGGGAATGATCTGTTCAGTTCAGTTCAGTCACTCACTCATGTCTGACTCTTTGCGACCCCACGAATCACAGCATGCCAGGCCTCCCTGTCCATCACCAACTCCCAGAGTTCACTCAGACTCACGTCCATCGAGTTGGTGTTGCCATCCAACCATCTCATCCTCGGTCGTCCCCTTCTCCTCCTGCCCTCCCAATCCCTCCCAGCATCAAGGTCTTTTCCAATGAGTCAACTCTTCACATGATGTGGCCAAAGTATTGGCGTTTCAGCTTTAGCATCAGTCCTTCCAATGAACACCCAGGACTGACTTCCCTTAGGATAGACTGGTTGGATCTCCTTCGTACTAATGAGAGACAAAAGTGAAATTACATACTACATAGTGTTTGATAGCATTTATTAAAAGACACATACATACTGCACAATACACAACTATAAGGGCATATACCTATACATCTGGGAGGGCGTTCCTATGGTCTCCTCTTCAAAAAGGAGATGATCAGAGGAATCTTATCTCTATTAGACATGCTTACATTTTTTAGAAGCATAATATCTTCATGTATCATGCAATTAAAAAGTATGTAAAAGGCAAGCCACTTCCTGAATATATCTTGGTATTGAAAAGACTTCTTAAGTAAATAATTTTGTAAGTGAAAGTGAAGTCGCTCAGTCGTGTCTGACTCTCTACAACCCCATGGACTGTAGCCTACCAGACTCCTCCATCCGTGGAATTTTCCAGGCAAGAATACTGGAGTGGGTTGCCATTTCCTTCTCTAGGGTATCTTCCGAACCCAGGGATCGAACCCAGGTCTCCCACATTGCAGGCAGACGCTTTAACCTCTGAGCCACCAGGGAAGCCCCAATTTTGTAAAGTGATTGATTTCTTTGCTTTATTTGTTTTTGTTTTTAATTTTATTGGAATATAGTTGATTTGCTTTGTTTTGTAATACTGGATTTTTTTGGTCTATTTAGGTTTTGAACAGTAAGCTTTATCTTCTATATTGTGGCATGTTAAACATGAAATCTTGCTCTTCATTAAAAAAAAAAATAATGGTAGGTGTTGCCTCTAGATTGAATGGTGAATGGAACCAAGTCAATAAATGAGGTTACATAAGTGTTCTTAAAATAATGCAGAAGAAAAAGTTCATGGACAGGCAAAATTACTTTATAAATTCAGCATCTTAAAGAAGCTAAAGAATTCTGGCCAAAACCAACAGCTCTTAAATATTCCATTTCAATAATACATTTCCAAAGCAGTTGCCATGACACTTTTTTTTGCAGATGGTATTTCATAGGTAGTAAATATTTTCCTTGATAAGTGTTCCATGAGGTATTTGAGTTTCTTTATTGGTGTTTTGGTGACAACAAATAACCTTGCATAAGGCAGACATAGACTTTATTCACACATCTTCCCAGGAATAGCTTTATGTAAATATGTCAGGACTGTCCTTCTCTGAGCTTCATAGTTAACCAAGGAAAATGTGTTATTTTAAGGAATGGTTAGAATTTGGACATCTGGTCAGAATTCGTTTTCTTATAGGTAATGTTAGAGATTTTTTTAAAAATGGCCTTTTGCTTTTTAATTCTTCGATTTGATCTTTTGGTTTTGTTATAAGAAAGCCTTAGTATGAATTTAAAGTATTAACATAAGTTACAGTGCTGTGGTGGTCAGTGGAGAAAGATGATATTTGTCAAGATTCTTTGGAATGCTTGTGTCAGAACCCCAGCCCAGATTGGCCATAGCAATAAACAGAACAGAGAACAAATGGCAATTCATTGGCTCAAGCAATGGAAAATTACAGGCAGATCTAGCTTTCAGCTCAGCTAGGTCCAGCTATTCCAGTATTGTCATCCATTTCTTAGCTGTGCCTAACTCTATATTGGCTTTATTTGGGGCCATGTTTTTCACCCAGATGGTAAAAGTTGGCCCCTAGCATTTCCAAGATTGATCCTGTACAGCCCAGGAACCCCAGGATAAGAGGTGTTTTTTCTTGATAATTTCCATAACAATCTGAGGGCAGTTTCTCATTGGCCCAAGTCAGGTCATGTACTATCCCTTAACCAATCAATAACACCAAAGTTTTGTAACAGTTTGATTGGCCAAGCCTGAGGGACTTGCTCGTCACTGGAACTGGTAATGCGGTCACCTTCGTCATGCTGGGAGAAGAAGGGATGGTTGCCCAAGGGAAGACAAGGAGTGGATGTTGGCAGGCAGAAAGAAATGCATCTTTCAGAGGTACCGGGTCTGTAGGCTGTCTCTTTTTCCCCAGGGACTCATATTCTTCTATGTATTTGTGATCATGCACACTTGTTCTCATCATTTACTAAGGAGCTGTTTTTGAGAGGTGTTAGGCTCTTTCATGAGCTCCACTCTACCAGGTTTGGAGATGCTGCAGAGATGGTATCTGTCCGTCCATGTTATAGGTGCACAGCCATATGCACCATGTATGAGGTCGTGAGTGTGGCCTCTGTCACTTTCCCCAGTTATTTTCTTCTGTCTGATACTAGGAACTAGTCCCATGTTCCTTCCTCCCCCATATTTCCATGAAATTCTCAGAAAGACAGGTGGAACATACAGAGTCTGTAGAGACTTTGGGCATCACTCAGGCAGTGAGGCCATATCTGCAGTTTAGGGAGCCTTGAATTTCAGAACAGAGATTCCTCTGAGGTCCAACAAATAAGTTTCAAATAAGAAGAGAAAGCTAAGGAGGTGGGGGCCCCAGACATACCCTACCCCATCCTCTTCAGATGACAGCCTGTATAAAAGTGTTCATAAGAATTTTTTTTCCCAAGTAAAAGAGAAAAAGGAATGTTCATCTGTAAGGAGGCCGAGCCGGAGAAGGCAATGGCACCCGACTCCAGTACTCTTGCCTGGAAAATCCCATGGACGGAGGAGCCTGGTGGGCTGCAGTCCATGGGGTTGCGAAGAGACAGACACGACTGAGCGACTTCACTTGCACTTTTCACTTTCAGGCACTGGAAAAGGGAATGGCAAGCCACTCCAGTGTTCTTGCCTGGAGAATCCCAGGGACTGGGAAGCCTGGTGGGCTGCTGTCTCTGGGGTCGCGCAGAGTCGGACATGACTGAAGCAACTTAGCAGAAGCAGCAGCAGCAAGGAGGCCCAGCAAGGCCGGGTGGCTGGCTAAGCACAGGCATCAGAGCCTCAGTTCCTCCCAGCTCCGGGGTGCTCTGAGTCCACCTCACCTTTCACCTTTGCTCTCAGCTCCCATCATAGGGGCTTTCTCATCAGCTCTGCAGCCCCAGATCCCCAAGAACCATGCTGTACACTTGAGTGCCCAGGGAGTATCCTTTACTTGTGCTTCAGACCCTTGGTAAATCCCACGTTCTCCAGAGCATGACTAGACATGTGCTGCAAATACACGCATACGGGCCTCCTATGGCCCTGGGACACAGGACAAGAGGGGAGTGAAGTGAGGGGCTGTGGGCACATGAGTCTTGTACAGAAGCCACTGTCAGGGCCAGCCAGTTACTGCCAGGAGGAGGTGCCAGCCTGCCTGCAGCTGCTTGTGCTTCTAGGCTTTTGCAAGAGAAAAGAGAAAACAGGGCTTTTCCAACTAAATATGTTGTTTACTTAGTGTTGGAAACCAGCTGAAAACAGAGGCCCCTTGAAAATGGCATAGGGAGGGGCGGGATAGGCCTGGAACAGAGATTCAAGGATTTGTGAATATGAGAAGCAGCAGTAGAAGGTTTCTTCACTGCAGTCTTTTAAGATGTCTCTGTTCAGTGGTTTGTGTGTGTTTCTTTTGTGGGGAGGGGTCTGGAGAAGCGCAGAGCGGACGCAGGGGTTCCCAGGTTCATTTGCTGCTAGACCTGCCGAGCATCTTCGGAGACACTGGCACACTGCACCTCTGGTCCAACCAACAACCTTCCCTTCAAGGCTCTTCTTTTGTTCTTCCCAGAGCCTGGGGAGTCTCCTCTTCTGAATTAGCAACCCCCCTTCTCTCATGACCTCACCCCTACCCTTTAAAATCTATGTTGGAGCAAGTAGTGCAAAGCCCAACCGGCAGTATAAATTTGCATCGTCACGAATAGGCTCCAAGATGCAAGTCTGGGGCAGAGAAGAGCCAGTTGAGAGCGGGCATGGGGTCAGAGGCAATCAGACATCATGGTCCCCCTCCTTGCTGCCTGTTTCGTGGAGGGGACTAGAAAAGGGGCCCCTGGTGAACCATTGAGTCATTTATAAGCTGATCTTAGTGCCACCCCCCAAGGAAGGAATGAATTCCTCCTCAGCACGCCCCAGGGAGAGAGTTTCTGTAACCTGAGTTTCTGCAAGCTTGTGCAGCCTGCCTGCCAGGAGGCCAGAGGGTCATCGTGAGTGAGCATGAGCCACGGGGGCTGCTGGGGATCGCGGCCGTCTCCCTAAGCTTTCCTGGGGCTCGCTGAACTTACCATGAACTTGGAAAGTTTGCCTGGCAGGTTTTTTACTGACTCTTGATATTACAGTTTCAGCCTGAGAGAGGCAGGAGAAGAGGGGGCCTATGCATTTAAGGACTGCCCTGCTGTACTTACGTCTGGCCGGGGGTTCCTCAGACACTGTTTCCTTTGGCAGCGGGCTGGGTCAGGTCATTTGAACTCCTTTCAAGTTCAAGGATCCGGAGAACAGCAGCCACTGCCTGCATCCCTTACTCAGGAAGGCAGGCCTGGGCTCTGCGGCGGCTTGCCTGACGAAGAACTAGACCTTCACTGGAAAGGTCATTTTGGTCTGAATGCACCATAACCTCGTCCTTTCCCCCTCAAGTGGGATTTCATGCTGATTCAGCAATAAAGAAGAGACACCCTGTAGCCCTAGTTTTTGCTGACTCTGCTCATGTTGGAATTTATAGCTAGAGAACCATCGGTGAAGAAAACGCCTCTGTTCAGCCACCGGTGCAAAGATGAGGATTTTGCCCACACCTGCCACTCTGGAGGGTACGGGTGCTCCTGCCAAAAGAAGCAAGAACTGGTCTTGCAGGGAGTGATAGGGGGAGCTCACAGTCTCTCGGCTGAGCTGAGCGTGGAACTGAAAACCTTATGGATGTGCACGATTCTGTATGAGGAACAAGAATCCTAACCAGGCGCCATGTTTTCTCTCTCTTGGTGGGCAGGAAGGACCCTGGGATTCTGTGTGCAGTGGTGAGATGGGCCGGACAGTGTCATTTCAGCCCACAGAACCTTCAGTGTTGGTGGCAGGGGCGTGGGGGCGGGGGGGTGGGCGGGCACGGCAGGCGGGGGAGGGGGCGGTGCTTCCCTTTAAATGCAAGGGAGGAAAGCAGATTTTGCTGCTTATGCATCCTCTGGGAGGGGTGCTGAGCCCCACGAGGGCTGCAGGTGTGCTGGGGCATGAAGATAAAATTAGTTGTTTGGGAAAAAATGTCTGAGGTTTTGCAGGGCAGGTAGTGCCAATTAAAATCAGTTCATCAAGGGAGATACTCTTTGTCAGTCCAGAGGTTCCCACGTGAAGAGATGTGATGATGGAGGAATATGGCTGAGTCCACAGGCGGCTCACAAAAGCGGGTCATTACCTTGTCACTACGCCTGTGGGTTTAGGTACCCAGGAAACAGTCTGAAACGTGGCCACCTCAGGTGCCCATAGGACTATTAGAAACTGCCCCTGAGCCCAGGGGAGGATCACCTCAGAGGCTGTACTTAACAACCTCAAGGATTGTGTTTAGTTTTCTGTAGAGCAGCCCTATGGAAGTCCTCCTCTCACCCACCCCCTCCCGCAAACAGAATGGGGTGACTCAACAGAGGTTGAATATCTGCTCTGGGCTGGGTGCTGGGGATGCTGTGGTAGACAAGATCAGCCTCAGAATTTACAAGGACCAGTGCAGAATGAAAATACGGGGCCCTGTTAGAAAAGGCAGGGAAAAAAGAGTCATTAAAATAACTAACATGTAAAACTCTTTCTTTTCTTCCATGGTCTGTCTACCTGTCATGGTGTTTTTATTTGCTATTGAAGGCCAAGCGCCCTCAGATACAGAGCTCCGCATGGGGCATGTGCAGTGATGATCCCCATAGGCTTCTCAGGGGGTTCAGCCTGCAACGTGGCAGAGACACGGCCACCAGCTGCTGGGTCCCCTTGCTGCCAGTCACCTGCCCAGTGCATCGCATATCACCCAAGGGAGGGGAGTTGAGCCAGGTGTCTCCCCACTGCTTGGGTCTATAGCTCTAATCCACAGCAGACAGGAGAGCCTCAGGGGAGTTGCAGTCTGCACGCCAGGATGTGCTTGGCCCACTGAACACACTGTGGTATGGCCAGCCCAGGACAGGGAGAGTCACCGCCATGCCCAGCTGCGGGATGCCACCAACACACACACGTGACTGCAACCCTCCCCTTGCCCAGTCTGTACCAAGGATGAGGTCAGCAGCAGAGGCAGGGAAAGGAAGTCAGGCGGGCCCCCAGGGACAGCTCCAGAGCCTAGTCTCCAAGCTTCGGCACAAGCTCTGTGGCCCCATCCCACTTTACTTACAAGATGAAAACTCAGAGATAAAAGTATTGGGAAATTCATGACCGTGGCCACAGGGCAGTAAGCCCCAAGCATGGGAACTGTGTGAGTGGGTGAAGCCAGACCCTACCAGAGTGAAAGAGAAACCTGGTCAGAAAAACACCCATCCCTCCTCCCTCCCACTAAATGTAACTTCTACTAAGGTGAGGGAGAAAAAAAAGGAGACCAAGGCAGAGAAAGACCCAACAAGGTGAGACTGTTAGAGATGGCACACAGGCAACCTCTGGATAACAGATGATTTAAACTAAGACCCAGCTATGAAAGGTAGCAGCCTAGGGAAAAATGAGGAAGAAGGTTGTTGCAGGCAGAAAAACACAGTATGTGCAAAGTCCCTGGGGCCAGAAGTTGCTCGGCTTGTTGTAGAAACTGATAGCAGATGCTGTGGCTGGGGCTTGAGGGTTGACAAGGGGAGCAGCGTGGAAGAAGGTGGGAAAGATATAAAGGGGTATCTGGGGACAAGATAAATAAGCCCTCTTTGCTTAATCAGTAGCTATGTCTTTGTACACCTCATTCTCTTGGGTTAATTCCTGCCTAAAAGTCTAAGCTTCTTCACCCCAAGGAGACCTTTAAGAAAAAAGTTTAGATTTTAGCTTGTTTCCTTCAAAGGGGGATTTCATCTAGTAACTAGCTGTTGACAGTTAATCTAAAAATCAAACCATACTTCGTGCTTGTCATTTGCTCCCATGAAATACACAACCTGAGTGTCTCCATCACAGCCTTATTGAAAAGAGTTTATCTAAAATTGGGAGAATTCACTCTGCACTAGATAATCTGCTGTGGGTTATTTTTTTCTGCACACTGCTGTCAGATAAGAAGATGGTTTCTGGGGTTCTTATTAGGCAGTGTTTCTGGGAGGCCTTGCTTCTGTTGTGAAATAGCCTCAAAGGAGAATGATTTAAGCTGTGAGTGGTAAAAGGCCCCACTTCTGGCAGAGAGGGAGATATCATTGGGAAAATCAGACGGGTTTCAAAAATTGTCTGTACTTGCCTCCCGACAGCAACACAGAAATTCTTATTCTTACACCAGAGCTGTTTTTCGACACTTAAAAAATTCAGAATGTGAATGTTTTGGCTGCTTAATGGGGCATATTTGTTTTGGATTTGAAAAAAATTTTTTTTTAAGTTTTCAACCGGAGAAGAAAACTTGAGAGTCGCTAGAGAGCAGAGCTCTGCAATGACCCAGACAGTGGCAGCAGTAATTAGCTGGGATCAGGTCATTGTGATGTCTTCATCCCGTAGATTGTAATGAAGTGATGAGTTCGCCTCTCAGAAATCATAGCGAGGGAAGACAGCCTTCTCTTAGGTGTTGCACAGAGAATGTATAAAATAACAATTTAGGTACTTGTGCTACATTTTATTATTTAAGCATTTATTGTATTGGTGTTACTTTTCAGTGGTTAAAAAATCATATGTGTGTGTGTATGTTTTTAAGAAAGAGCTTGACCTTCTAATAGAATTAGATACTACTTAAATTTGGTTTACAAGAAAATAATTTTTAAGACTGCATCTTGATTTCCAAAACTGAAACTGTCAGGAAACATCTCTCTAAATCTTGAAATATTTAGAATCTTGAAGTTACTGGGGGAGAGTAAAGCCCAGTGACATTTATCTCTCTCCTTTTTTAAAGTTAGTTCATATTGTAGAATTTTTGTTTTATATTCACTATGAAAATCTATGTGACTCCCACATAGAGGGAAAATTTTGAATGAATGTTTATATGTTTTAATCAGTTTGGGGGAGGGATAGGACTGTAGTATAAAAAACAACGGCCACCAACTTTGGAGCAAAAGACGTTAAGTAGATGAGGCATATTTAGTTTATAAAAGATTCAAAGCTATGCCTTAGGTTGATTTATTCAGATCTTTCCTTCAAACTATTTACCTTGCCTGATATGAAGTAAAACATGTGATGATCATGCTTAAATGTTACCTGTGCCAGCCTGCTCCTGGCAACTTCCCAAATAGTCACAAAACATAATATCTCCTAGCTCTGGCCTTCAGCTGAGCCAGTGCTACACTGAGGAAACTTACATGAACTAGATCAATTAAATGTGTGGCTTTTTCCTTCTCTCTTTTTTTTTTTTTTTTTCATTGTGGCAAAATATAACAGTACCATTTTAACCATTTCTAAGTGTTCAGTGGCATTCATTACACTTACAATGTGGTACAGCTATCATGGCTATTTATTTCCCAGACCGGCTCATTGCCCCCAAACAGAGACTCTGTAACCCCCAAGTAAATGGATTGGTTTTTTTGTTGTTGTTGTTTAGTTTAATAGGTTTGTCTCCAGTGTTTGGAAAATTGTATCAGTCAGCCAAATGATCTTTTGTCTCTCACCTCATGCTCCCCTCCAGCCTGTGAGCGCCTTGCCAGCGCTTTAGCCATGGAAATCCCCATCTGTATACTTGTGCCTGGGTTGTAATCCCACTCCTCCCATCAACAGGCTCTTACACAGGCCATAGAATTCGGAGTTATTGCCCATCGGAGTCAGATTCAAGCTGTTGACCTAGAAGCGAGCCATTCGCAGCCACCGGCATCTCCCAGACCCCACTTTCTGCTAATGTGCTTATTATTTTTCCGTTTCCCTCATCACACACGCCTGTCCTTGCCGTGTGCTGTTGCCAGGCTTCCTGTCAGCTTGATCCACTTACCTTCTGCTGATGAAGATAAAGTTTTTTTGCACAAAAGCGGCTCGGCCACGTCCCATGCTGTGTGTTGGCAAGGGCATTGGTAATAGCTTTAAAATTCACTTAAAGAAATTGGAAACAGTGAGTCATGTGTAATCATTGCCAGACATGTTGTTAATTACTTGATAGAGATGCTGCCTTTTGGTTATAATTATAGGTTTTTATCATCCTTGCCTTGCCTGTAAGTTTTTCCAAATTTCCTTCTGAAGATTACAAGTGGAGACGGATAGGTTAGCACATATCAGATTATGTGCCAGTTTCCCTGAAATTGACTTAACTTATTTAATTGTCATCCTTTGCATGCTGACTATGTTTCTTTGAGAGCCTACATTAAAAACCCATTTTTCATGGTCTCAGTGCTTAAAATGAACAAACATTTACTGCTATCAGTAAGGTTGGACCTGACAAAGCTCTTGTTCAGGAAATTGTTGTAAGATTAAAATACTGCCACCCATCGTAAAATTAGAGTTTAATTTTTTATGATGCAGTCTAACTCTACTTGACTTTGAAACTGCCAGCCACGTAGTAGCCAAATTCTGGTAGGAAAACTACTTCTCCCGTGAAGGATCTGAGCAAGGAGCAATATCTGACCCATTAAAAAAAAAAATCCTTCTATCATTGGTTTCAATTCCTAATAGTCTCATTCTGCAAAGAGGTCAAGAGAGTTTGAGGAAAGTATTTCTCATTCCATGATGATGGTGTTGAAATTTTGATTGTCCGATTAAATAATTCTTCATTTTCCTTGTTTTACAAGTCAGAAAACTGGTACCCCATAAAAAGCTTATTTTCATCACTCATACTGTTGGCAATTGCATAAAGGAAGAAAGGTTAAAATATATGTCCCCGTCTGGCTTCATTTTCAGGTTAATTTCACTCCTTCTATTTTAATCTCATCTCACTTCTTCTGGGAGAAGGTTTATGCTCCTCTTTCCAGGGGCCTCCCATTCTGCTTATAGAGAAAGTTCAAGAGTGCTTTATCCCAGTTTCTTAGTCTTCCGTATGCAAATACACCAGCTGAGGGTCTTGCTGAAGAGCAGATTCTGACTCACTCTGCCGAGGGACCTGACATTCTGAGTTTCTAACAACCTCGTGGATGCTGCTGCTCACCCTGTTCCAGGGACCACACTGGACACAGCAAGATTCTACATTTCACTCCTTTCCAGGACCACACCTTCCTCCCCTTGGAAGTCCTGCCTCATCTCTCTCTCCCGTTTAATACCAGTCACCTTGAAAGAACCTCCTTTCAGTCCCTGCTTTCTTTCCTAGCTTTCGGTATCACAGCCTGGCTTATTCCCCCAGCCCTCTGCTGAAGCTCTTCTGACACATGACATTGAAGGGCCTTTCTGCCATCATATTTGGAAAGTTCTGTCCTTAACTCATCCTGGGCCCTCCAGGGATGTGAGCCACCGCTCCCCTTCACTGGAAAATGATTCTCTGACCTTTCTGTCTCGCACATGCTCTGAGCAGTCATGACTTAACACAGCTCCCAAATCAGCCACGCCCCTTCTCCAGAACCCAGATCGGGGTTGCCGCCTGTCTGTGGGACATCTCTGCTCCAGCGTCAGTATACCTCAAACCTGTCGTTGTTCAGTCACTAAGTCGTGTCCAACTCTGCGACCCCAGGGACTGCAGCACGCCAGGCTTCCCTGTCCTTCACCATCTCCCTGGGCTTGCTCAAATTCATGTCCATTAAGTCGGTGATGCCATCCAACCATCTCACCCTCTGTCGTCCCTTTCTCCTCCTGCCTTCAATCTTTCCCAGCATCAGGGTCTTTTCCAATGAGTCAGCTCTTCACATCAGGTGGCCAAAGTCTTGGAGGTTCAGCTTCAGCAACAGTCCTTCCAATGAATATTCAGGGTTGATTTCCTTTGGGACCTACAGTATATAAATCCACACTCTTCCTGTTTGCTGTCCTCCTCATCTCCCCAGTCTTCACATCAGCATCATCCACCTAGCTGCTCAGGCTAGAAGTCGTGGTGATAGTCTGGACTCTCCTTGCCCACCTGCCTGTCAGTTCCTGCCGGTTCTGACTTAGTATTGTCTCTGTGTCCCTCCCCGTGCAGCCCCAACCGCACAATCACCTTTGCCATGTCTGTTTTATTTCCTTCCTATTTCCTCCCTCCCTTCTGTGTCGTCTTCCAATTCTTTTAAATTTTTTTTTAATTACCATACAGTTGGTCAGAAAGTTCATTCAGGGTTTTAACAGAAAAAAAAAAAAAAAAAAAAAACCAGTTTGGCCAACCCAGTACCTCCAAGCACTAAAATTTGTCTAAAATTCTTACCTCATATATCATTTCCATATGGAGAAGAACTCTGCTGGTTGCCAAATAGTGCCAGTTACTTAGCCTGGCCTCTCAGGCTTCTTCCCAGCCTCTCCCAGCCCCTGCTTCCCCATCTTCCCTGCTCTCACCCCAGCCTTACACAGTAGCCATCCTGTGTCCCAAATGCATCAAGGACATCCTGCTTCCTGCCTCTGCAGCCACTGTCTTCTCCATCTGAGATGCCCCCCCTCTCCTTGTCAGTGAAATCCAGCTCATCTTTTAACGCATGGAGTTGCATGCTTCATCCTTAGAAAAGGGAGTCAGAGGTGGACTCTGTCCATCTTCCAAAAACAAATCAGGGAAAAGCAAAAGCAGAGAGTATTTCACGGACACCTTGACGCCTCTTGAGCGTGTGTGGGTCATAATTCACAAATACCATTTGCCATTACCTTTTCCATCACGTTCTTGATTAGACTATTGTTCTAAGTCAGTAGTTTCCCGTGGTTAGTAGACACCACTATATTTGTAGTTCATCCTAAAGCCTTCTACACAGTGCTTCTGTAAGGCTCTGTGTTTTGAATAACATGATCATCAAGCTTCTCACTCTCACCTTATGCCATATGCAATTAACTTATATCACCTCCACATTTACCTTTAAAGAATAGGTATGTATTGGCTTAATTACATGGCATCTACACTGCCCAGACAAGAGATAGTGACAGGAAGCTTGAAATATACCATTATGATAGCTGGCATGATAGCATCTGGTGAACTAAAAATAAATTTCTCCTACTCTGTAAACACTTCAGCACCATGAATCCAGGGCACATTTCTTCCCTGGGACAACCGACAGCGCGGTGAAGTTACAGTTGACAGAGCGTCCTGCTTGGTGAAGTGCATGGAGCTGAAATGCTTTATGCTCACTGCTCTTTCTTGCATCTTCATTATGTTGACTGTACAGGGGAAAATGTGAGTTCCAAAAGCACTACTCTCTGGTTTCTTATGGACTGCTTCAGAATGAAGCTCTTCCCTGCATCCTGGTAGATTTTTCTTGGTGACTTTCTCCCTTTGGAGTGCTTTGATCAGCCATTCAGATACCTAATATTTCTAGGACAGTCACAGCCATCTTTTCATGTGTAGTTGGCCCTCTCTGAAGTAGAGAGAAAGTTCCATTTTCTACTCTAGAGTTTGATGCAAAGGCCAGGGTGCGTGTCCATTGTCTTCTCTTCTTTGACTCTGGAGAGCTTAATTTACTCAAAAGTAAGACACTATCAGTTTCAGTTCCCTAAGACTCGTGGTATCCAAAGAAAAATCATGTAAATGTATTGAGGAAAGGTGAAAGATGCTGGATTGACCCAGGGCATGTATTAATAGAATGGCTTCTGAATCTGTTGTGCAGAAAGACAGGATGTAGTCTGTCCTCAGAAACACTGTAGGCTCCAGACCCCTTAAATGCTGTATTACTATGACATGGTGTCTGCTGGCAACCCAGGGTCCTCTTATCTTATTGTTGAAGGACTTCCCAGACTAGCCCCATGAGTATCCTACAACCCAGCCTCACTCCCTGGAGTGTTCAGGTACTTAACTGAGTTTTCTCAGGACAATCCCCAAGTTGACAAGCTTTCAGTTAGTATTCCATGAGTACTTTAGGGCACACGTTATGGAAAAGAGTTGAAGGCTGTTGGAGATGTTATTTTTAAAAATCTCAAATGCCTTAAGGAAGTAGATGGTAAATGTGTGATTTGGCCATTGTAACTCAGACTAGATGAATGATGGCCAGCACCGAGGCAAACAGGAAAGGGTATATCTATGTAAAGTTGTCACCTTTTTTTTTTTTTTTTAATGAGAATGAAGAATTGAGACTCTCTAATGGATTAGTCTCTAGTGAGTTCCAGCTTCATCTCCCTTTCTGATGACTTGCCTCACAGGATGAGTCAAGAGTTCTGGAATCTGGCATTGCAACTTAAAATGTATATTCTCTTGAAAATAGAGTTGTAACAATCTAATAAACTAGATCTAGGATGGTATTGATATAATAGCTCTTGAGATAAATTATGAGTCTGCTGAAGTTAAATACAGAGACATTTCTATGAAAAAGGAGCCTAAGAAGTGAGCTTACTCTTCTGTGTTCTCATCCCATACCTGCATCAGTCATGACTCATCAATCCATCATCACCTTCTCCTCAGAGCCCCCTTGCAGTCACTGCCAATCCATCAGAGATGCTCTTACATTGAAAACATTTTGCTATGCTTGTATGATAGAATACTGGGCTGGGATTCAAAAAGACACTTGTGTATCGTCCTGAGACTGCCACTGGCTAGCTTTGTGGTTTTGATCACATCTTTACACTTTTCACAGGCCTTTCTGTTCTGCTCTATAAAGTGAGTAAAGTGGGTTGGATAATCTCTGATATCCCTTACTTTATAAAAATGGCAGTGTAAATTTTATGAACAACCTGTTCATAAATCTGAATGTGTTATTCCATTTTTTTCAAGGGTAAGAAATAAGAATGGGCAGTTTGCTGCTCATGAGGTCATTGGGTGTCTCTGTGTCCAGCTCTTTGTCTTGTTGGAGGTAGAGTCCTATCAAGCAAAGTTGTTTGTCTCTTTGTTCTTTGTTATTTTGAGATAAGAGGACGAGATTATTCTCCAAAGTGATACACTCCTGGGTGGACGTTATATTCTGTTTAACCTCTGGCCCATGTAATCACTACACATAGCCTTGTGTTAGAGGGCTCAGAAGCCCGGAAGAAGCCCTGTACAATCAGGAGCTCTGTGTGCCTAGTGGTGAACAGTGCAGGTCGCAAGGGCAGGCCAGACAGAGGCCAGATTCCAGCTCTGCCGCCTACAGTTGTGACCTTGGACAAGTCACTTGCCCAAACCCCATTACCGAGCTATAAATCAAGAGTAATACCAATCTAGAGGTTATCATATTAAGTGAAGTTAATCAGAGAGTGACAAATCTCATATGGTGTATTTATAGATGGAATCTAAAAAATGATACAAATAAGCTTATTTAAAAACAGAAATAGACTCACAGACAGAAAACAGAATTACACTTACCAAAGAGGAAGGGAAGAAGGAATAAATTAGGAGTTTGGGAATGACAGATACACACTGCTGCTGCTGCTGCTGCTGCTGCTGCTAAGTCGCTTCAGTCGTGTCCCACTCTATGCGACCCCATAGACGACTGCCCATCAGGCTTCCCCGTCCCTGGGATTCTCCAGGCAAGAATACTGGAGTGGGTTGCCATTTCCTTCTCCTCAGATACACACTACTATATGTAAAATAAATAAGCTAGGACCTACTGTATAGCAGAGAGAGCTGTATTCAGTATATTGTAATAACCTATAATGGAAAAGAATCTGAAAAAGGTTATATATGTGTGTGTATATATATATATATGCACACACACAGATAACTGAATCACTTTGCTGTAGGCTCAAAACTACCCCAACACTATAAAAATACTTCAAGTAAAAGAAAAAGAATAATATGAGTACCTGATTCACAGAAGTGTTAGAGGTGAGATAGCACATGTACAGAAGCAGTTAGTAGCCCCAGGAAAGTGAGGTACGGAAGCTGCTTGTCCTCTCTTTGTGATGATGGAGAAAAGATGCAGGATGTGAGTGAGGAAAGCATTGCATGTCCTGGGGCAGCAGCCTCTAGAAACACCCTGCGTCGGGAGGAGGATGGTAGGTCTTCAGGCTGATGCCTTGTCCAGTTGGGCTGTTGTGCCAGGTGCTGGGGGCGGCGCAGATGGACAGAGGAACAGCCACCCCCGAAGGAGCGCGTGCAATGCAGTGGGAGAGACGGGGAAATACCACCGTCCTTCTCTCTGGACCAGGTGCCTTGCAGAGACCAGCATCGTGGGCCAAGGTCCTGGGAGAGCCTTCCAATTGCCCTTGAGAAGCTGAGGAGGTTCCTGGAAAGAACAGAGGGTACAGTAAGTCCCCAGCATAAGAACGAGCTCTGTTCTGAGATCGTGTTTGTAAGTCCAGTTTGTTTGTAGGTCCAACGAAGTTAGCCAAGGTACCCAACTAACACAGTTGGCTCCTTAGTACTGCACTGTAATAGGTTTATAATATTTTTCACACCAATACTACATCACAAACATACACACAAAACATGTTTAATCTTAGAGAATGCTGCCTTGAAAAGTACAGTAGTACAGTACAACAGCTGGCATACAGGGGGGCTGGCATCAAGTGAGCAGACTAGAAGAGTTACCGGCTGGAGGAGGGAGAGGAGGTGGGAGATGGTAGAGCTGAAGGATCGTCAGCAACAGGAGACGGAGGGCAAGCTGCGATTTCCCTCACGCCTGACGTTGATGGCACACACGTTCACATCTTTGAAAGGTCACAACCTGGCGACTGTAGGGGACTTCCTGTATGCTGCCAGCGTGGTTTAGAGGAGAACTGGACAAGAGGGAGTCGCATTACCACTGGGGAGGCTGAGCAGAGCCCGCGTGTGCTGAGGACTGAAAGCTGGAGCCAGCTCTGCCTGCAGCTTGAACTGACACCGTTTCAGCAGAGGCAGGGTGGGAGGCCCGAGGGGGCGGTAGGAGGCACTGGCTGGCAGAGGGCTCGCCCAGCTTGCCCAGCTGCTGGTAGCCTCCCACCATTGAGAGCACTGTCAGCTGCAGTTTTGACCACGGTGGCTGCAGCCCTTTCAGACCTCAGGCTGGCCTTCATGCTGCACTGGTTGCAGGGTCAGGATGCTCTCTGATGGGCAGTCACCACGGCCAGGGGCAGACGCGAGTTGTCTGGTGAGGGTGAGTATTAATAGAGTTATAATAGTGAGACCCTGGCCTCAGGTCTTACCCTGAGGATGGTGGTTTGAACTTCTCCATAATTGGATTGCCACCAATAAAATCCCATTACAGACAACAGGGTTTCTTGGAACACCTAGTGCCAGCATCTCTGTTGGAAACTGTGATCCACGCATGAGTCTGCTCCTCACACTTTAACCTGTTTCCACCTCTTCCTCCCATCATCTCCCCCTCCTGCTCAAGTCTGTCCCTCTCGCATTGCCGAACAGCGAGGTATGAATCTCAGCGGATATGTGAGCGCCCCTGACATTTGTGAGTATTGAGTTGAGCTTCCCACATTGTGAGCCGGGAGCCTGGGCAGGAGGGGAGAGAGGCGTTGCTTGGGGATGTTCCATCCATCTGGTGATGCTACTTGAGGAGTGGAGAGGGAAAGGGCTGGCCCTTGTGGTCCACGCTCTCCTCACTGAGACTGTTTTGAAGCACCCCTGGGGGTCATACAAACAGGGATCCACCTGTCAGGCTGAGCCCACCCAAGGATTGGGTTTGAGTGATTCCAACAGGTTCTGCTCTGGGCTGCATACAGCAGACTGGAGGGGGATGGCTCCCTCTGGAGTTCTCCGGGAATTGTTGGCTGAAGCCCAGCAGTGGAACAGCAGTGGAAAAGGACTGACTGCATCAGTTAGGGGAAAGTGCATGCTGGTCAAAAGGAGCCCCTCCACGATGGAGAGGCTCCCACTCAGGGTTGGGTTCTGCTCATTGCTCCCTTCCCCATTTAAAAACACTGGTAGACTGAAGGAACTGAGTTTCTCCTCCTTGGAGGCCAAAAGAGCATCAGTGCTCCGAGTGGCAGTTTTATTTGATGTTGCTGCATTGCTTTCACTGAGGATGTTAGTATCATGAAGAAATGAGATCTGGAAAACCCAGGGTCTCTTTCAAGCTGCCTGAGCTCAGAGGAGCAGAGAACTCTTAAACGTAGAATAAGATTCAGGCCACATTCTGTCATTGCACGAATGCTGATAAGTAAGTTTGCACAGTGAAGTGATGTTCATTCTGTGGTGAATTACATACAGTCTAAGGTTCTGCTCTGGGGACGACAGTGATACATGGATGAATCAATTCTATAAGACTTGGTCAAAATGTGATTTTTCAAACAGTGTCAGTAGGCAGCTTCTGTTAATACCTATTAATCTTATAGAGTTTATAACCGCACCTGGGACGCACTGAAGCAAAAAAGCTACCTGGGACTGGCCTTCTCTCTGACTATGATAATCCTCCCACTACTGGCAAACTCGGTAACAAAAACTCTTTAAGTTACAGTTCCTTGCAGGTTCAGGATGTAGCCAGAGGAATGCGTATTCACTTCTGTCTGCTTTGATTTCATCGTAAAGAGAGCCATGATTTAGTGTCTCACGGCAACAGTTAGTCAATTCTCTGCTCTAAATGTCGTTGGTATTCAGTAACTGTTTACACCAAATAAAAACCTTGATTCCTTACAGGCTTTTTTTGGTAATTCCTTGCTTTCATTATTTTTAATATTTGAGAGTACTTTTAGAGAATTAGGAAATACCGTCAGCTCAGTCAGCATCCCATATGAAGGGGATTTTTAATGTGAATAATCCAGGATCATGGTTAATCTAAGATTGAAAAACAATCCAGGAATTATTTACCTTTGTTTTTAGCGTGCATCTTCTCTTCTCCTTCTCTTCTTCTCCTTTTATTTTAAATTTTACTGAAGGATAGTTGATTGACAGTGTTGTATTAATTTCTGAGGTGAGCTGAGGTCGCTCAGTCTTGTCCGACTCTTTGCGACCCCGTGGACTGTAACCTATTATGCTTCTCCGTCCATGGGATTCTCCAGGCAAGAATACTGGAGTGGATTGCCATTTCCTTCTCCAGGGGATCTTCCCAACCCAGGGATCGAACCCAGGTCTCCCCGCATTGGAGGCAGATGCTTTAACCTCTGAGCCACCAGGGAAGCCCATATTAATTTCTGCTATACAGCAAAGTGACTCAGTTATATATATCTGTATCCTTTTTCATATTCTTTTCCATTATGGTTTATCACCGGATATTGAATATTTTATAGCACAGTTCCCTGTGTTGTTTATTGATTCTGTATATACTAGTTTGTATCTGCTAATCCCAAACTCCCACTCCATCCCTCTCCCTCCCTCCTTCCCCTTGGCAACCACAAGTTTGTTCTCTGTGATTGTTTACTCAGCTATGAAAATAATGAAATAATGCCTTGTGCAGCAATAGCGATGGACCTAGAAATGATCATACTAAGCAAAGTAAGTCAGAAAAAGACAAATAATATATGATATGTCTTATATGCAGAATCTGAAATGTGACGCAAATGGACATATCCATGAAAGAGAAACAGACTCACAGAAATGGAGAAGAGCATTTTACTTTGTTAACTGAAGACTGTTCTGTCAGAAGAAACCTCTTAGGTTAAGAATATGAGCCTTGAAATAAGAGTCTCATGTTTGCTACTTCTCAGCTGTATGGGCTAGAACAAAGTACTTTGCTTGCTCAGCGTTGATTCCTCTCTAGCAGGGATAATAATAGTCTTCACAGCTGACATTTAGTAAGTGCTTACTGTGTGTCAGCCACTGTTCTAAGGGTTTTGTTGTCATTTTCATTCAATAACTCGTGTCTACTCTTGGCGACCTCAGGGACTGTAGCCTACCAAGCTCCTCTATCCACGCAAGAAATTTCTCGGGCAAGAATATTGGAGTGGGTTGCCATGCCCTCCTCCAAGGGATCTTCCCAACCCAGGGATAGAACCTTCATCTTCTGCGTCTCCTGCATTAGCAAGCAGATTCTTTATCAATGAACCGCCTGGGAAACCTGAGCAAATACGTACTAAAATGGCCCCCAGTGGGTGGCTTTTGCCTGAATGCTGGCTCAGCTGTGCCTGCATGCTAAGACACTTCAATTGTGTCTGACTCTTTGCAACCCCACGGGCTGTAACCTGCCAGTCCCCTCTGTCCATGGAGTTCTCCTGGCAAGCATACTGGAGTGGGTTGCCATTTACTTCTCCAGGGGATCTTCCCAACCCAAGGATCAAACCCACATCTCCTGCATTGACAGGCAGATTCTTTACTACTGAGCCACAAGGAAAGCGCTAAATACTTTGCATATCCCTTAATCCTCATTGTACCCCCATAAAGTACACCTGGGAATAATAAAATGGGACCTGTGTAATAGGATGTGATGTACCTTTAAGTCAGATTGTTCATGAAAAACATTCCACATGCTGTCTGGAAATGATGGTGGTAATAATTGTCTATTGCTGTGTAACAGATTGCCCCAAATGTAGTGTTTTAATAAAAACCAAAAGCTGATTATCTCACAGTTTCTGAGGGTCAAGAAATTGGGGGAGGGGCTAAGTTAGGTGTTTCTGGTGCAAGGACTCTCATGAAATGGGGGTCTAGATGCCAGCCTGCACTGTGGTCATCGGAAGCCTCAGCTGAGAGTCCGTGTCCATGCTGGTCCACTCGCCGGGCTGTAGCTGAAGCCTTCTTGGGTCTTCACTGGCTGTGGGCAGAGACCTTAGCCCCTCAGCAGGTGGGCTTCTCCAGAAGGCTGCTCAGGACTTGCCAGTTGACTTCCCTCAGAGCAAATGATCCTGGAGAAAGAAATGGCAACCCACTCCAGTATTCTTGCCTGGAGAATCCCAGGAACAGAGGAGCCTGGTAGGCTGCCTTTATGGGGTCTCAGAGTCAAACACGACTGAAGCAACTTAGCAACAGCAGAGCTGATCAAAAAGAGAAAGAGGAACGTGAGCAAGATGGAAGCTACAGTGTCTTGGCAGTGACATATCATCACTTCTACCATCTTCTGTTAGTCACACAAAACAACTTCACCACAATGTGAGAAGGCACTACAATACCAGGAGACGGGGTTAGGTGGGGCCGTCTTGGAGGCGGACTGCCTCTGCGGTATTTGTGCATTTCTAACTACTACACTGAATCACTTGCCCAACCATGAAGGCGGCAAGGTGACTAGACACTCTAGGAAAACTTCTCTGGAATAAGGCTTTACCAGTGAAAGACGACCAACCTGACCATTCAGTATGAGTCCATTGTTCAGCGCACCCACCGTGCATGTACGAGAGTGTTCTCTGTGACTTAATTTGCATACCCAGAGATGGTGCCAGATGCCTGAGCTGGCCCCTCTAAGGTCTGTTCGTTCTGGCTTTTATTTTAATATTCTGGTGCATATTTTTTTGATCTCTCTCCACTGCAGGCACAGCTAATCTTATACTCAGTTCTAAAAGTATATAGCAACCCCTAGCTAAAGGTTCATTTCATTACAAACTGGCTGAAGGCAGTGAATTTATATTCAATCACCAGTCTTGAATGCCCCCCCACCCCCCAGTTTTCTGGGGACGGATTCACTGCAGTATTCCCTTAAATGGATTTTTGGCCTTTCTCTCAGGCCCACATTTGACATTTTCTCAAGAATGTTTATTTTTAATTTACAACTTTGAGAGGTTTATTTTATAAGATAGGTTTTATGCAACAAAATATAATGGGTTCAGAGCAGGGGAAAACCCTGTGAATTTGAAATTGACTGCCATGAGGAGGAATTATTCATTTCATTTGTAGGAGAAAAATGACAGCTCACATGAAAGGAGAAAGGTTTCAGGTCTCAATTCGCAGATGGAACCAATCACCTTTCCTAAGTCAGCGCACTTGGAGTTTTGTATTTGCCGCAGATATCTATTTGGGAGACTCTGGGAGAGTGTGATTAGGGTGTGAGCTCTTGATGGAGTATTTCACAGAGTCCACTTGGCTAAAGGGGCCTCTTGAATTAAAACAGAAGAGGAAGGCCCCTACCTCCTCAGGACATCGGAGCCTGAAATCAGATGGGCGGGCATGTCTTAATTCTCTTTCTTCTTGCTAGGGCTCGTGATCCCTTCTATCTCACCAAAAGAAGATGCTTGGCTACTTGATGCTGGCTCCTTCTAATAACATAATGGTGAAATATTAACTTATCAAAGTGCTGGAAGCTGGAATAACTATTCTGCCCAGACTCTTTGAGCAGAAGGGACTGGAAACATCGGCAGGCTCCCATTTTTCACCCTCACACCCCACATCACTCCATTAATTTCCAGGCATCGCCCTTCATTAGCGAGCCCGTGGCTGAAGAACTGTGTTATGAGGCTGCAGGGTCATGAACTGCACCATCTACCCCTTGGTTCATTTCACAGCTTGCTCCCCTCTTAATGCCTCACGGCTCATTTTCCCCCCTTCACTTGGTGAGAGGGACCTTTCCCAGGGCTTGAAATGGATGGGTCTCCCGCTGGCCCTCTTTTATTTAATGCCTCTCTGTTCTCTGAGCTTAAATGTGTACCCCGTCACAGAAGAGCAGCACTTGCTCTGCGCCCCCACCACAAGTCAAGTTTGGATTGCAGAGAAATTATGGGGCTGCAGTGCTTTAACATAGGCAGTTTTCAATGAAGATGGAACATGAGAAGGTGGCCTTATTTTTCAGTACATTTACTCACATGGGTAAACCCCATGGTGGAAGATAGTATTTGGTGAGTTTAATCTGCTCTGCCTTTTTTCATAAATGAGTTGTAATTATGAGATGTGTGTGTGTGTGTGTGTTTTCCCACTGAACACTGTGGTTAGCAGTCTGCCTTAGAAAATCTCATCTGTGTGAAAAAACTTCCAAAGCTGATAAAAGTAGGGACAAGAGGGCACACCTGCTAAGCGCTGGGATTTCTTCCATCTGTCTGGGTGATAAGCTGTGTTACTTTTGCCCTTCTTCTCTGCTGATCAGCAGGCTGGGGAAGACCATAGCAACGTCTAAAAGAGCCTGCTAAGGTAGCAGGGGAGCAGAAGTAAAGTATGTTTTCTATAAAGAGGTACTAGGTGCATAAAGGAGGATTTCAGAAACCCTGAGGAGACACAGTAGGATCATGGCAAAGAACATGAACTTGAGAGCCAGGCAAGCTTGAGTTTGAATCTAGGCTCTAGTGCTTAGCAGATGTGTGACTGTGCTGCGCTCAGTCATGTCCCACTCCTTGCGACCCCGTGGACTATAGCCTACCAGGCTCCTCTGTCCGTGGGATTGCCCAGGCAAGAATACCGGGGCAGGTTGCTATCCCCTGTCTCCAGGGGGTATTTGTGACCCAGGGATTGAACCTGCATCTCTTGCATTGGAAGGCAGATTCTTTACCACTAATGCCGCTTGGGAAGATGTGCGACCGGGCTATGAAAACTCACAGCCAGTCCCCTACTTACGAACCTTCAAGTTGCAAACTTTCGAAGATCTGAACATGTGTTTGCATGTCCAGTCACATAGGTTAGTTCACACGTCTGGTATTTATTGTCACATGTGAGCATCCTCTGCAAGTGGTTGTGCTGTTGTTTACTGTATGGAGTACAGTCGTGCCGAATCTTTATTTCAAGGCCAAGGCCAAGATCTCTGGAAGACACATAGAAGCAAGAATGATGTAGCTGGCACTTTTCAAGGTACTATACTGTGAGATTAAAAATGTTTCCTATATTTCTGTGTTTGTAACGTATTATTGGTATAAGAAGTATTAGAAACCTATTACAGTACAGTACTGTGTAGCCCATTGTGTTAGCTGGGTGCCTTGGCTAAGTTAATAGGACTTAAATTGGACTTATGATACATTCTTGCAGTTGGACCCGTTCATGTGTAGGGGGCTTCAGAACCCATTCGTATGTACTGTCCCTTAAAAACTCAGGCACTTCAAATGGCAAACTTTGTTCTCTCACATGGTTTCCAAATGTCAGGAGCCCAGAGTGGCTTAAGTTCTCAGTGGCTCTGGTTTGGGACCTCTCTGCAGGGGTTGCTGCAGACATCTGAGGCCCTGCTGGGTTCGAAAATTCCCCTTCTGAGTTCATGACCATGGCTGTTGGCAAGAAGCCTCAGCTCTTTACCACATAGGTCTGCTCATGACATTATAGCTGGCTCTCCTGAGAGCAGGGAATCCAAGAAAGAGAGCGCACTGCAGACGGAAGCCTTGGTTTCTTTTCTACCTGACTCTCAGAGTGACCTCTGGGCGCTTCGAACCGTTCTGTCGGTCTCACCGACCAGTAGCAGCACATTGTAGGCGAGGATCACAAGACTCTGAGGACCACACAGAGCCCACCAAGCTCCAGGCCATCACACCCAGCCGAGTTACTTAACTTCTCCAAGCCTCCATTTCTTCTTCTCTAAAATGAAAAGTAGTACATCCTTCCAGTGATTTTAGTGAGTACTAGAAACTTCCAATGATTTAGTGAGTAATAGAGACCATCTCCATTTATCTAGCCCTTTAAGGATCTTTGGCACTTCTTCTTTGAATAAAGTTCATGTGCACACATCTAAGTTTGCATGAGATTTTTGTGAGTTTCCCACCTCCCATCTTTTCAATCCAGGTAAAACAAGTGAATCTACTTAAAAAGAGAAAGAATGCCATAAAGGCCCTTTTCAATGCATATTTTTATCTGAAGCAAACAGCAGTTTTGTGTACCTTGTATACATCAAACCATCGCTTACACACCTACACGTATTAGACTTTTGGTGTTTTGACAACTTCCTTGCTGCTCCAGCTTTCTAAACGATGCCAGCTACCCATAATTTGTTTTCTCCACCATGATGTAATCATTAAGTTGCTGTAATGAAGATTGAAGGTTTAATAATGGGAAGTGTTACAAATTCCAATTTAATCATTCCTAAATTGATTAGTGACTTTCCCCAAATGCCCTAGCCGTGGAAAACCAGAGGGCTAAGGGAGACAGAGTGCTGTGGTCTGAGTTTGATAAATGGCACTTTGGTGCAGCTGTAATTGAGTTATTGAATTTACTCCTCTTCCAAATGATGTTTGCATCGTCTCAGCCATATGTGTGGAGGGCCAGAGAAAGGTCATTAGAAGCTTCAGACCGAGGGCACGCATGGGTTACAGCGGTTTTGAACAGCACCATCGAGGTTAGTCAATTAGAACAAACACCCAGGCAGCCCATCCCTTAGCCTCATGCTACAGAGCGGTCAGCGGCAGAATCCCAAAGGCCCATTTAAAAGAGTCTGAAGATGCTGTAAGTAAATGTCTACTCTTGGCCGCGGGCTATTTAGCCCCTGACAAATGACGTGGGCGAGCCCCTGCGGGCGGATTTGAAGGAACGGACACCTATAAACAAAAGCTGGCGCTGGCAGCTGTGACCAAGAATTGAAGCCATCCAGTAGCAGCACCCGCCTCGCCCACCAGACTGGAGCTGTGTCGATTTCTGCACGGCTTCCTGCTGCCCGAAGTGAGCTGTCTAACTCCCCACCTAGGTTTTGCTCCTCAGCCTTCTCTCAGACAATAGGTCAGCATTAGACATCAATAAGTTATTTTTTACAATTTATTTTTTAATTTTGCTTTAATTGGAGGATAATTGCTATACACTGTTGCGGTGGTTTCTGCCTTACATAACATGAATCGACCATGGGCATGTGTGTCCCTTCCCTCCCGAACCCCCTCCTCCTCCCACTGCGCTCCACCCTTCCAGGATGTCTCCGAGCACTGGCTTCGGGCTCCCTGCATCATATACATCAGACTCCCACAGGAAGCTTTGAGAAAAGTTTTTGTGTGTTTTTCCTTCGCTGCAGCCTGCTAATGCATCCCCATTTTTGGCCCACATTCCAGGTGGGTGTACAACATTAATGTCCCCTGTGTTTCTGTGTTTTGTAAATAGTCTTTGTTTTTTCCTCTGAACCTATTTATATGCAGTTTTACTCTGAGATGTGATCTTTACAGATCCCTTAGAATTAATGTGTATAAACCCTTTGAGATCTTAGGGGCAAAGCGAGGAGGCTGTTCTGCCTGAGACATGGAGAAACACCATCAGGAGGTGGATA
This sequence comes from Nanger dama, assembly GCA_917880005.1. Lineage (NCBI taxonomy): Eukaryota > Metazoa > Chordata > Mammalia > Artiodactyla > Bovidae > Nanger > Nanger dama. The sequence continues at coordinate 32,496,139 of CAKJTW010000016.1, read as the reverse complement.
AAAGGTCGCAGGGAGCAGCTCGTGACAGACAGCAAGGGAGTCCCAGCCTCCTTGAGAGCAAAGCCAGGGAGAAGGCTGACCAGGGCCCTGCTGCCAGCTGGCACAGTGAGGGCACTGTGACTTTGTGGCTGTGGGCCAAAACATCCATATGGCAAACACAGCCCAGTGACAAGCCACCCCAGAAAACTCGGACTGCTTTCCACTCATATGAGTACAGTATTCTAGAAGCCCCCTGAACACACACCAAATACATTTCCCCAAATCTGCCAGTGGATTAATTTACGAAACATAGACACTCTGTTAAATAGTTTCCCAAGGCTGCCATAATATTTGTTTCCTTTATCCATTCGTCCACAAACTGGGCGACTTAGAAAAGAGACAGTCATTGACTCAAAGTTCTGCAGGCTGTTAGTTGGAAATCCAGGTGTTAGCAGGGCCACCACGCTCCCTCTGAGAAAACTGTAGACAGATCCATCCTTTGCTCTCTCTGGTTTCTGATGGTTGGCTATAGTCTTTGCATTGCTCAGCTTATAGAAACATCAGTCCAGTCCTCTGTCTTTGCAAGGCATTCTCCCTATGTCTGTTTGTATCGTCCTCCCTCTGTCAAAATTTCCCCTTTTAGAAGGACACCAGTCATACTGGATGAGGGTACACTCCGGTGACCTCATTTTAACTTGAAGACCTCTAGCACAATCTTCTTTCCAACTAAGGTCACATCCTCAGGGACTTAAGATTAGGACTTTACCCTAATCTTTTTAGGGAATCCATTTCAACCTATTATAGATATTAAGTTTAAAAAATTACAAAAGAAAATCTAACTTCTTTTTATCTAGGTCAATTGGGAATTTATTTCTCCCAGATAGTTCCATTGAACCTGAATTTTCTGGATACTTAAGGGAGAAAACAGGATTAGCAAGTATTAACAACTGACCCTCCAGATGTCGGTTTGTAATGAGTTGGTTGGTTAGATGATTTTCAGTGGATCCTGGGTCATGACGTTGGGCCTAAGTTTAACCAGTTCAGATGGCTTTAGCTCCAGGTTATAGATTTCACTCTAACCCTGCTAGCTTCTCCAGATACAGGTGCCATTGTTTCTCGAAAGATTTGTCAAAAAGCATATGAATGTCTCTCTCCCATTTGAGAATGGCATCCCCAACAAATGGCAGGCAGTGGGTGGAATAGGAGTCAGTGAGTTTGGAGAGATACAGACCTATATTTAGATCCTGCCAATGCCTTTTATCAACTGACTGACCTTGGTCTTAGTACTGCTGAGTGATCTTGATCCTGATCCTTCATAAAAATCAGAGAATGAAGCTCCAATAAGATAATGTGAGCACATAGCACTGGCTTAATAAAAGTTTGCTCCTCAAGCAGCCCGTCCTTCGTGTAGCATGCTGAGGAAATGTTAATAATCATTAACACCATGTTTTATAGTTTATAAAGCCATTTTATGTATTGTTGCATTTAATTTATATTTATTGGGTGGTTGGACAGTGTTGAAAATAGGGAAATGCTTCTTTTAAATTTCACAACTAGTAATTATTCATAGCTTTCTATATTAAATATTTTAATTATTTTTTCAGCAAATAGCTGCAGTTAGTAATCTCAGTGCTAATATCACCCGCTCATGCAGTACTTCTCAGTGGGAGGTGATTTTTGTCGGCGCACATCTGTTCACGTCTGGAGACACTGTTGGTTGTCCTGGGTGGGGATGGTGGCTCTCTTGGCATCTCAGAGGCAGAAGCAAAAGGTGCTGTTAAAATCCAATAATGCTCAGGACAGCTGCTGCACATAGACTTATCCAGCCCGAGATGTCAGTAGTGCTGAGCTTGAGAAACCCTGCCTAAAGCCTCCAGTGTATTTCCATGAGTAAGTGCTCACCTTCAATCAATGCATCCAATCAGAAAATGGGTGCCATGTAATAGCACTTGGTTTTTTATTTCCATCCTGCAAAGAAAACTATTTAAATCAGAAGCAATATTTTCTAATGTTATAGAAGGAGGGGTGACCCTGCAGCTTAAGTCAATAAACATTTGATGAATACACACCCCTGGGTGTTGTGTTGCTGATAAATGACAGCTATGGAGAAGCCTGGCACTCAGACCAGGCTTTCAACATCAAATGGCTAAAGCTTTCGGGCGGCCCTTCAGCCACTGCAGGTGCACAGCGAGCAAGCAGACAGTAATCTCACTCCACTGACCAAACAGTAGAGCCAACTCTACGAGCACGCCTGCTCCAACATCTAAGAGAAACCCAGGGTTGCCATGACTCCAACTAACGAGATCTTCCAGATGGGGAAAGGCTGGAGTTGCTCAGATTGAATTTATATTGAAGTGCTGAATTATTTTTGTTTCTAGAAACAAACAGCTATTTGGTAGGATCAGGAGACACAAGAGAGGCAGGTTCAGTCCCTGGGTTGAAAATATCCCCTAGAGAAGGAAATGACAACCTACTCCAATATTCTTGCCTAGAGAATCCCATAGACAGAGGAGCCTGGCTATGGTCCATGGAGTTCCCAAGAGTCGGACACGACTGAGCGTCTGAGCACAGATAAGTGTCTGATAATCATAATAGGAATCAGGCATGAGCCAAAAGTTGACATACATTCTCTTATTTAATTTCACAGCAGTTCTTTTGAGGGAGGTGCTGAGTATCCCACTTTACAGTTGCACAAATTAAAGCTCTGAGATTAGGTGAGTAGTCCAAGTTTTTGCAGTTCTTAAGTGGGAGAGATAGGGTTTAACTTAAGGTTGTGGCCTCCATATCCTCAGCTTAGCTTTTGGTTCATATTTGCATCAGTCAGTACAATGAAAGAGTTTGGGAGGGCTTGCTTTTAATAACTAAAGATCACTGCCTGTCATAGGATTGTATGTGAACCATGTTAGACACCTATTTTTAATCCATCCTGATAATTCTGATGCCTCTTATGTATAATAAATCTTGGAAAACTTGATTTGTCTTTTACAGCCCAAAAGATAGTGTACATATCTTTCACCAGACACCAGGTGTTCACATGTCATCTGCACAGTTTTCCCAGAGATGTGTACTTCATCAGCATCATTTCTAGATATATTCTGATTGACTCTAAGAAAAAACATTGAGTAACTGTGTATTTCAGGGTGCAGATTTATCATCTTACAGTTTTGGAAGGCAGAAGTTGAAAATACGTCTTACTGGGTTATAATCAAGATGTGACTGAGTTGCCCTCCTTTCCTGAGGCTCTAGAGGAAAATCTGCTTCCCTCGCATTTTCCTACTGCTAGAGGCTGCCTGCTTTCCTTGCCTGTGGCCCCTCCTTCCATGTTTAAAGCCAGTAACATTATGTCTGTCTTCCAGAGCCACATCCTCGTCTACCTCTATCTTCCACTTATTTTTTTCAGTTGCAATAAAATACACATAACGTAAAATTTACCATCTCAACTGTTCCTGAGTGCAGTTCAGTAGTGTTAAGTATATTCACATTGTTCTGAAACCAATCTCCAAAACTTTTTCATCTTACAGAATTGAAGCTCTGTACCCATTAGACCATTCCCTGTTCTCTCCTTCCCCTAGCCCCTGACAACCATTCTGCTATCTATATAAATGTGACTACTCTGCTGCTGCTGCTGCTGCTGCTGCTGCTAAGTCACTTCAGTCATATCCAACTCTGTGCAGCCCCATAGACGGCAGCCCATGAGGCTCCCTTGTCCCTGGGATTCTCCAGGCAAGAACACTGGAGTGGGTTGCCATGTCCTTCTCTAGTGCATAAAGGTGAAAAATGAAAGTGAAGTCGCTCAGTCGTGTCCAACTCTTCGCGACCCCATGGACTGCGGCCCACCAGGCTCCTCCATCCATGGGATTTTCCAGGCAAGAGTGCTGGAGTGGGGTGCCATTGCCTTCTCCAGTGACTGCTCTAGATACTCTATATAAGTAGAATCCTAAAATACGTGTGTTTTTGTGATCGGTTTATTTCACTTCATTTGAGGAACTGTATTTCAAGTGAAAATTTTCTCTAACTTCTAGAAATGGCAAATCAGCCATGCTTGTCATCAAAGAAGCAATAGCCATAAGAAAGAATACAATGAAAACGTGCCATTGTTAGATGCTGGCTGGGTTCTGCTGTCTCTTGGACGTTCTGAGGTTCTTGTCTCCTTTTGAGGTTAGCAGATATTAGCAAGATGTATCAGCACCAAATTGAGACTCTCACTTTCTCATAATCTCAAGGACAGCAGCATATTTGAGAAAGCAGACCTGTCCTGTGAGTCAGTGTTCATTCAAGGTCTGTCCTTGTACTACTTAAAAATAGTTCAGATGCTACTGTCTACTGTAGGACATCCAGAAAGGAAAGAAGAAATGGGCAGGTGCAGTGAATGAGCAGATGATCTCACTGAAGAAACAAAGCCTGCTCTTGGAATATTTGCAGTGTCTGTGGCACTGGGTACAGCAAAACCACAGAAGGGGCCGTCATCCTTCCTTCCTTCCCATAGGCAGATTCCAGTTGATTGTCAACAATATGTTACCAGGAGGTAACAAAAGGCAGTTTAATTCCCTGTGAAAATTTGGACTTGACCTGACTCTTTGTCTTTACTCCCAAGCACCTGGTGCTTTGAAACTGCTCATTAATGCCTTCGTGTGTAAGCTCCTTGATCCCACCCACCTTCGGATGAGCCTGCAGTCTGATCACTATCTGCAGCTGGAGTCATGGAACGTTAGATGGGGTCTGGCGACAGTCGGCCCCTGCATTTGGCTGTAACTACAGTGTGGGTATCATAGTGCATCCAGGATAACTTTCTGAGAACCCATCTTTGCCTTCTTTAGAATCTACCCAGTATCCTGCCAAGAAAGAATGAAGCAATGTGTCAGTCACTTAATATGCACAAGAGGGAAGGAAAATACTCTTATTCCTCTTTTCCTGGAAAGTCTTACATGTATTTCTGCCTAGGTTTTATGCACCAGACTTTTCTTTCTGCCATTTTTGTTAGTTAAAACAGAGTATAGGGATCTCATTGAGGGGTTATGGTATTAAACAAGATTTAGGTTGTGATGCAGTTTTTGGAGTCACATCAAAGCAACTTTACCCTCCCTGAAAATTCGTTCTAGTGTTTCTGTAGGTGTAGGGCAAGGATGAGATCAGCCCAGAACCATTGCTAGGTCCAGTGCATTATTTAGGATTCCTGCTTTCACTCACATGGGGGACCAGCCCTGCCACTCCCAGCCCCACCTTAATGGACTCACTGAGCTTGAATGCCTTAGGGATGAAAGCATGTCAAGAACGAGGCCCAGTCTTCCAGGTGAGGTTTTTATTGTCATTTCATCCATCTCTTGAGAGATACCACCACAGTGAATAGTTTACCTTTCCTTATTAATTGGCCTTTTCAAGATCACAGATTTACCAGCCCCCTAAAAGAACTCCAGGGCCCTTTACCTCCTTTTATCACCCTGTCTTGTATCCCTAACCAGCAATAACTGTTGGCTTGGGGAGAGAGGAACTTTGTTGGTCATTTCAGATAGGATACCATATGTCAGATTTGTAAAATCTTGTTAACATTGTGTTTCCTTGGCTGAGAATTACCCTCTAGTAGGAGAAAACAGAGCTGCCAATTACAGCAGACTCCTGCTGTGAAGAAACTGGTGTTATATTCCCAAACATCAGCCTGGGTGAGGAGAGAGCCCCTAGCTGCCTTTTCCTTTCTTGCCTGATAGACAGAGCTTCACAGTAAAACATAATTAGCTTGACTGACAATCAGGAAAATACAGACTTCAGTGTCTGTTTTTATTGTAAGATCTTCTGATTTTTGGATGTGTATTCCAACCCTGTTCTATAGTTTATTCCACGATATAAAAATTCAATCAATTTGCAGGGCTGGAATTTGCTTAAAATGTTCAAAAGAAAGATAAATGAATCTACCTCGTGACCCGAGAAACTCAGGTTTATCAGACTGCAACTATTAAAAAGGAAACCATAAATCCCTGTGGCAGTGGAGCTAGTAAATTTTTGTAAGCTGACTCCTTTGGGGGAATTTGGATCCTGCACTAAGTTCTTAATTTTATTGGGACAGAGATATTGCAAAAGGAAAATCGTTTTCTGGCACTAAACACAAATAATGTATGACAATAATTGTGACTTCCCAGTAGCCGTTCTGATCCTCTGCAATTGGCTCCATCCTTGTATAGAGAAGGGGTCTTGTTCATGAACCCCAGGCCCTTCAGAGGCTTAAACCTCTGAAGGGATATTTTGTTTCTTTGGGGGTCTTGTTTTCCACATGTCCTCCTTATATTTTGCAGCCTGAAAACAAACAACTCAGTGAATGTTCAGTCCACATTCTCTGCCCCCAGGCCTAAGGAAGGCGACTTGTTATAGAAAAGAGGTGATTGATCTGAGGTGAAGGAAGGGAAATAAAAAAGAGGAGAGGCTGAAATTCAAGATGCAAACACCAAAACACACACAAAACTCAGAGAGCAGAGTCTGAGCCTAGATTTTTAAAAGAGACACTTCTTTATAAGTTATAAATCCTCTTAAGCATCTATGTATAAAGTTTTCAAAGAATGAGGAATATGTAATCAATAGTATCACATAAATGATGAAAGGGCATCCCATGCTGCCGGCATCCTGGGTCATCTTGACACTGAGTAACTAGCTAGCTCCCAAATACTGTCATAGGGATCAGCTTCTTCTGTCCGAGTGGCTCAGCTGCCCACTTCTTGATTTCGCTGGACCTTTCCTTCCCAAGTCTTCTAGAACGAGGATGGGACCTGCTTAAGGTCACAGTGCAGGGGACCCCCAGGAGAGCCAGCATTCTGCCACGGCTCCCCTAGAAGATACCCCCTTCTTGCTGCTTGCTTTGTTTCCCCGCAGTATACGCAGACTTTTCTTGCAAAGCTAAAATCTTGTCCTCGTGTCAGTCTTTGCTGTTCGTTGCCTTTCCATCCTTGGTGTTGTCAACAGTGAGTAGTCACAAAACACACAGGGCAACTAAAGATGATGGAGTGTGTTGGTTAAGAGCACAAGTCTGGAAGCAAAACAGAACTGGCTGTGGGTCTTGACTTTGGACGCAATACTGAACCCTCTAAGCCTTGAGTTCTCATTTGTACAAGTGTGACCAGTATTGGCTTCTGGAGAAAGGATGTTGAGAAATGTGATACTGTGTGCAAAGCGCTTAGCATGGGACCTGGTGTCTGGTGGTGACCACTTCACGGCGGCCACCATTGCTGTTTCATTGAGAGAATGGGGCCAGCCCCTAACAACACATGCAGGGGGTCAGAGGGCTTGATTTTCCCTTGACATGCCAGTATGCTGCTGCTGCTGCTGCTGCTAAGTCGCTTCAGTCCTGTCCGTCTCTGCGACTCCATAGACGGCAGCAAACACAAATGCCAGACTTCTTGCTGCCTTCTACAATAGGAGGAAAACTTCTACAGCTTAAATGGAATCAGGTTCTTTTGTAAAGGTTCCTAAGTTCTATGACACTTGAGTGATGAAATTATGACTTTTCCACCTCTAGAGCAAATTTACTATTCAGGTTGTTCTCAGCTAATTACCCTTGCCTTCCAACTGCAGGTTTTCACAATAAAAAATAGAGGATAAAGAAAGAACCATTTCAAATGTATAATGAAAGAATCATTTCAAATGTTTTTGATACCTTGCTTTTATGTAATTGAAAGAATACATAGCCCAATTTATGCTGGAGCAAAAAATGATAGACTGTATCAGTGTGAAACAGGAAAGATGAACTCTAATTTTTTTCATCATTAATAAATTTTGAACAAATAAATAGAGCATTTCAGGATTCCAGAATATATCGGATCACATGTATTTTATTTTCTTCATTACTCTAGCCACAGCAGCACACAGTAGTATCTCAGAGATGACAGCTAGACAATTAAAGACAGTTCCCATCAGGTCCTGCCCCCGCCGGCATGAATCACGGCCCTTTCTCGGGCCGCCCCATGGCTGAACCCCTGTCCTTGGGGAACCTTAGGCTGTGGATGACTCGGCAGTTGCTGTGACATGTACTTTGCCAGGCACGTGTGACAGGACTCTGCCAGGATACAACCACTGGCAACAGAACCATCCAGATGACATAATATTGTCTCCACATCTCTCTGTCAAAGACCAAATCTAAGATCTAGGTGAAAAAACTGGGGTTTCTTTTCCAAATTATCATGAACACGTAACACTTAGGCATTGCTGGTGGGGAGACATTGTGTCTCCACAGATGAGTGAAGAAAACCACCTGTTTTTAACAGAAACACATTTGTGGTGTTCAGTGCTTCCAGATATTGATGAGATGCTTTCCACCAACCCAGTTATTACTGGTGTCTATTCGATTAACAGGGGAGTGGGCAGTATAAAAAGGATTTATAATAAAATTTTGGGTCTCCATATACATACATACTGCTTACCCTAAGTTCATACAGCTTCCTGAATTGTCTGCAAACTTGGCTAAGAATGGATGTGAGATACTAAAAATAAAAACTTATGCACATAGCACAGGCCTGATGGAACAATTAGCCCTTCTTAAGGCTGGCTTTTTCATTCAAATAATATTATAGGGTTTAGATTTTCAACCACTTCCTACATGATTAGATGAGACCCAGTGCTAGTGTCTGCTGAATGATTCATTTTGAGACCGTTTGACACAAATTATAACAAGTAATAGACTCACTGGAAGAGACCTTGATGCTGGGAAAGAATGAAGGCAAAAGGAGAAGAAAGTAGCAGAGGATGAGATGGTGAGACAGCATCATAGATTCAGTGGACACAAACTTGGGCAGTACTGGGAGATCATGGAGGTCAGGGGAGCCTGGCTTGCTGCAGTCCATAGGGTTGCAAAGAGTCAGACATAACTTAGCAACTGAACAGCAACAAATAGTAAATATAACATGAATCCCTGTATTCATGTTTCATCCATAGCTGAGCTGTGCTAAATTCATTTACTGATGAAAATAAGCCTTGTTAAATTTGTTTCTTTGTTCTTGATCGATTACAAGAGCTGACTAGGAATGCACTCACATCACATTCCATGCTAAAACTCTTCATTTGGAAAATGTAGCATCGTAAATAAAGAAAATGATGGGGCTACACTTGCCAGAAATCTAATAGGCTCCCAGAGGAGACTTTAAAAATTTCTTAATTTGTAAGAAACCTAGAGTTTCCAGTGGATTGTCACAATAAATCAGAAGCTGAAGCTTCAGACTGTTGGTTTTATTTATTTTGGTCTTGATGACTCCGACAGCTGAGGGGCTTGTTGGCTTGCCGATCGGGTCTGTAATGATCGTCAGCCACAGGACAGAAGAGAAAGGTCCTTTCGTTGGAGGACACAACTTGTAATTCAGGCACTTGGGCTCACCAGAGAGTGTTAGCATCAGTCCTTCCTGTCACAGTTGTCTTTTGCTCACCAGTTCCTGTTTTTTCAGTGGCAAGATTCTTTGGCTGTTAATTCTTAAAACCAGTGAACTTTCTGTTGCATAAAACCACCATAGCAAACCCCCACAACATATGTATGAGAATTCTAACAACTTGAGATCTTCCCATCTTCCATAATCATTGTCATCTACCTTTTTCACTTAAAATGAGAGATTCAGCGAGCTCCGGTTGAAAAGGCAGGCATAGATTTCACAGGCAGACATCTGAATGCGACTCATGACTCCTGTATCCCAGCACGGTGACCTTGGGCAAGTTACCTAAGCACTCTGAGTCCTGGGTTCCGCATCGACAAAGTCAGAATAAAAGAGAGTGCTTAACTCATCAGATTATTTTGAGTTTTAAGTGAGATCATGTAGCTAGGGTTTCTGATGCTATACTAATATACGATAGGTGTCCAGTGCAGCCTAGATTGACATTAAAACTTGAGATGTACACAAAAGTTGGAGGAAAATTACTTATGGAGACCAAGTTTCAGAAATATCTGTGCTGAGGCATAGGACGGGAGTTACCTGACCCTGTAAGATAAACTTATTTGAATTTTTTCAAATAAGTGAAAGAAAGTAATGCTCTCCTCTCTGAAGGAGAGGTGTTGGCACCTGACGGGAGCAGTCTCTGGCACCTGCTGGGCACAGAGGTGAATCCACCTGCTAGGACCACCATCCTGCCTCCTGTTTCCTGATCATGTTGTTGAAGGAAGCAGAGCACCCCAAGGTAAACCGCAGCTAGTTGACAAGGGCGACGTCTGCCGTGTCCACTGTGTTCAGAGTCCTTCAACCAAGAAAAAGGATAAAAGCAAGGGCAGAGCATGGTTTTCCTCACTGGCATCCGAACCCCAAGTCTCTGCATCCGAGCAGCTCTCCAGTCTTTACGGCAGAACCGCTGCTGACTCTCTGCTTCCCCATCCCTGGGGAGGCAGCACTGGATGGGGGATGGGGGGTGATGGGAAACAGTGCCCACAGTACAGGGCCTGAAGTGGAAGAGGTCAGCAGAATCCCGCAGGGCCCACGTGGGAACAGCAGGCGCCCTGGCAGTGTGGCTGTCCCCAGCGTCCTGTTCCAGCCAAGCCCATGTGAGGCCAGACGAGCCCAGATGGGCACCATTCTTCACCAACACATTTCTCTCTTCCTGAGCCTGGATGGGTCTCGGCATGTGAGCTAAAGCTGAAATTTCTGTCCACCACCCCCTGCCTAGAGACTTCTTCAAAATAAATATTGCATATTAGGGTCATGTTAGGATGTGTATTGGCGACTAAACAACAGCAGGATACATATAATTTAAATCTCAATATATAAGTTCCATTCTTTCCCTTTTAATTTTCCCAGTCAAGTGTGGGGAGACTACCTTCTTAAAACCAAGAAAAGAAATTTATAGCATATAAAGCAAGTCCTTTGTTGTATTATTCATCTCTGTCTAAATTTTGCATCTTATTGGGTGGTAGTGATGTGGTGATCATAGATGTCTTTAAAGCAATGAGCCTAACATATTGAAGGATAAATGGATGTTCTTTCTCTTGACTTTCATTATACATGAAAGGGTTCCTTTAGTTGAAGGCCTATGTCTCTTTACTGTTTATCAGTAGTATTCCAGAAAAGAAGATGAATGTCATTTGCTTCACATTTAAAGATATTAAATAAGATTGCTTAATTAAAATGTTAGCAAAAATTAAGGCAGATGTTTTTAGAAATATATATATTTTTTACCAGTAGGCATTATTTTGTTTGACTTGAATCAAAATTTTACTCAGTCATAAAATGTAAACCGTGATTCCCTCTTAGAAGAATAATAAGGGCCTATTCACTCAGGACTTTGTTAGGATGAACAAAGCTAAAATGAAAGCTGGTCTGATACCAGGGTGAAGTAAATATTTACCAACTCTAGGCAAGTCTCACTATCTGACCTTAATTATTCTACCACTGATGGAGTAGTTTATCACTGTGATACCAAGCAAAATACACACACACACACACACACACACACACTTCTTGCTCTTGGAGACCCAAGAAGCCAACATTTTATTTAGACTGTATGGACAGTGTATTGGATTTGTACCTTAACACTGCTCCCATAATAAAGCGAAGATTATCTTTGGACTACTGACAATTGAGTTTTCAGTATATTTCTCCCTGCTGCCCTTTAAGAAAGGCAGTCCTGTTTCTTAAGTACAGAAGAAATGCTTATTATTTATGCAGGCTTTGTGCTCCCTCTGCTGGTTCTGTAATTAACTAATAAGTCTAATTCCCATAACTATGCTGATGTCATCAATTATTTTTGCACACGGACATGGAATTACTCAAATCAGCATGTTCTGTTCAGACATCATCAGGAAAATGAGCAGGAGGTCAAAGGAGGACATTTACCTCATGAAGAAAGTGAAGAAACTGGACATTTTAACTCGTGTGAATCTGTGTTGCTGCTGCTGCTGCTGCTTCGTGTTCGACTCTGTGCGACCCCGTAGACGGCAGCCCAGCAGGCTCCCCCGTCCCTGGGATTCTCCAGGCAGGAACACTGGAGTGGGGTGCCATTGCCTTTTCCAGTAAGAATCTGTGTTAGGAAGGCCTAAATGCAGTTTTATGCTTTTATTTGCTCAATACTGGAAAAGACAATCCATTGTCATTTAAACTGACATAAGACATCCCACCTTCTCAGAGCATTTTGGAAACATTTTTTCATCTTTAGAAAAAAATTGACTGTAGTACCTGTGTACAGGTGAGAGAAAGCTCAGAAGTGAAGTGTGCCTGGCTTCTGAAAGTCTCTACGGGCCAAGAAAGTAGATTTCCGTAGGTAGCTAATGTCTTAATTTCTTCCATCTGAAGTGCCTTTTTCTGCCAGTGTGGGTATAATAAGATAGCCATTTCTTAATGTCAGCACAGCCTCATATAATCAGTAAGAGCCAGAGCTCTGTAGCTGGGTCCACTGAGGTTGGATTGTGGTTACAGCAGTTACCGTGGGATTCAGAGGAGGCACCTAACTTCCTGGCCTCAACTTTCTTGTCTGTAAACTACACAGGATATTCTAGGCAAAAGTTTCTATTGTGTGGGGTTACAGAAAGGATCGAAGGACATGATACCATGGCACAGAATATTTCCCAAAGGACATTGATGATGATGATTTGGGAATTACGGTGGCACTCTTTCTGATATGAAAACAGGTGGGAGTTTTTTTCCAGTTATTAAAACTTACTATGAAACTAGAAGGGGAACTTCCAAAGGATAAGGGTTCAATTCAGTAGGAATGTATGTACATACCTAAACCAGCAGCTTGGAACAGGAGGTAAAGAATGGGCTGGAACTCCAGGAGAGACCAGCCAGTGCACAACAGAGTGTAGAAATTCAGACCTATCTCCTCAGGATGAGAAATCAAGCAAACCAAAGTATCAATACAAAAAATAACACCATACTATTAATAATAATAATAATAAAGACATAAAATCAGCTATTTTCCCAGTACACAGAGATGACATTTGAATAAATATCCTCTAGATGTTATGTATTGATTTATTATTCATGCATTTTTAAAATCCCCTTGTTTAGTTCTCTATTGAAAATGATTCCACACTGTTCATGCTTGTTTTAGAACTTCCTGTTTCTCAGTCAGCTCCATATTCTAGCCATCTCTCCATAGCAATAAATGTCAGTCTTCATCACAGTCTTGATCAGTGTTATTCTTGGCTTGCTTGGTCTTCAGTGCTTATAGATACTACTCCACCCAGCTTAATGACCGTGTTCTTAGGTAATGCTCATAATTCCAGTAATAACCGAAGTAAAGCAGACAGAAGAGGTACATCTGGAGTAAGGAAACATGCAGCGCTTCCCAAAGCCAGATATCAGTTAACTCTCAGACTATTCACTTGAGCCCCTTCATATGACCTCTTTCAAGAGAGAATTTGGTGCCGCGTTGATGTTGCAATGCATCACCTTGCTTGAGTGGGGTGGGTGGGGTTATGGAGAAGGGACAGCTGGAAACTTAAGAGAATCACTGCTTCTCTCTGTTCTGAGTCTCTCTGGGCAATTCTAGGTTTGACTGAGACTCCTTGTGTTTGTGTACATGGTAGGCATGTGTGAAACTCTCCTGAAACATACATGCCTACAGTACAGAGCCCAGGCTGATAGTCCTGCCCGAGGGGCACTGCCATCAATATTTGTTGTCAAGGTAGTTCAAAAATAGGACGCTTTGTGCTAGATTAGCTCGCCTCCATCTGACTATTTCGCTGTAATCTGTACCTGTACTTGTTACAGACCTCGGCTACCCTCTGCCATGAAAATATTTGGAATTTATTCTTTAAACAGTGTAGGGCACTTTGGTTGTTGACTTAAAGCATGCTAGAGGTTTTATAATGGTTATTTATATTGGCCAACACTGACCCCTCTGAGAAATGACCTGTTGATGTTGGATGAGGATAAGAGACAGAATACAAAGCAGGAAATGGAAAGAGATCAAAAAGAATGAGTGTTAGCTTAGTAACAATGCTTTGTGGGTAACACGGAGATCAATGGTCTGTGCGTGTGAGGTTTCAGAATTGTGTGGCTTGGCCCAGTTTGAGGCATCAGGCGTTCTCTTCTGAGACATTTAAAAGAGTTGTTCAAACTCTGTTTTTCATTATGGTATCGACATTGTTGACTTTATAAAAGCATTGTTTAAAAGCATAAAATTCTATAAAACTGTATTTAGAGATTTTAGATACTTAAACCATGAAGAAAATTACTTCATGTACATTGAGATTATTGTGCTTTAGAAAAATTGTGGAGTGAGTTCATTTCTGTGGACTCTTCAAGAATTACCGTGAATGCCCACACAGGCCTGCCCAGTCACAGAAGGAAGTAGCGTGCTTTCTGCCGGCTGTTTTCTCTCATCATTGCAGTTTTTTTTTCTTTCTCATTTATCCAGTCTCAGAGTGTGGGTCTGTCCATGGCCCGTTTCCAGTGTCATTCCTCTCTGTACAAATGTCAGATACGAAACAAGAGCACATGTAAGTTTGACAGCTGCCCAATAAATTAGGCGAGGACCAAGTTAAGGACAACTGCAGTGGACTTTCAAAAAAAAAAAAACAAAAATTTGTGGCCGGTGAAAAATTTCCTGTGGAAAGCTTGCTTTGTTGGCACCAGTTGTTAACTTCGCAAATAACCCATGAATTTATTTCACTGTATGCTTTTAGTCAAGTGTCTAGTGTGCTCTTGGGGATAGCATTGGAGGAACTCAGAACCTGAAACCAAATGAAATATGATGCCCCCAGAAGAGAGCCTGTGCTCTGAAATTCCAAGTATGAGATCAGTGCATGAATAACACCACCAGTTGGGGTGACTGTGCGAAGGTCCTCAAAACCCGACCCAGACAGAACTGACTGGATCTTAACTTTTGTTCCCTGTGAGAATGGCGTTTCCAGAACATGACTCAGCCTTCCATGCAGTTAGAGGAAAGCAGATCCAAAAGGAATGATCCCAAGTGTGTCTTTCAGTTAGCAGTTTTGGAGAACTGTGTGTGACAGACATTTTGTAGTCTCTTTGGGGGCAACAGCAAACACTTATGGGTGGCAACAATCTTGTTCTTGTTGGTGGCAAAGAATACAACTGCATTTGTGGCTTAGGCATCCGTCCACCCCCTACCTCCCACCTCACCTCTACCTGAGACCCCACTTCCAGTCTACCATATTGGCTCTTTGTTTTAGGCCTGTGTTCCATCCCCACCCCAAGAGTGAATCTGTGGGATCTTGGGTGGAGAGTAACAATTCATTCTGTAGCCGTGAGGTGCTTTGTCCTTTTCACGTGGGAATGAGACTCCCCAGGGTGGCCTCATATGCAGAGTGTTCCAACCAGCTGAACAAACTGGTCCGTGAACATGTGGCCGCTTACGTCATCCTCACATCAGTAAAGACCCAGTTGTGTTAAGCTCTCCGAGTTTCCTCCCTGTGTTCATTGCTCATCCTAGCGGTGGATTCCTATACTTATGAGAACTGGCTTCCCAATAAAAAAAAACATGGGGCAGAGTTATCTTTAAATCTGTGCTCACAGGGCCCTGTGTGTGATGAGAAGTTGATGTGTCTGTGGGATTCAGTAGCAGGAAGGCAGATGACCTCATGTGATACTGAACGACACCGCCGTGAGGGAGAGTTACGTGGCGGCGGCAGGCGGGTCGTTGTTTTAAGAAGGGAAAGCCCTGTTTGAACAGAAGTGGGCAGATGTGCTGGGGAGGAAGGCTGCTTTACCTCATCAGGTCGCACATAGACAGGTAGTCGGCAGCTCAGCCCCTTGCTGAAACCAATTCTGCTTTGGTATTCTTCTCCTGTTCATTTGCTCTCTTTAGTGACCCTGTTTGGCCCATCTCTGCACCATGGCCAAAGTGACAGACTTTGGTCTCTGTTGGATTAATCAGTGTGCTCTTTGATCCATGGCACAACTCCCCATGGACATTGAAAGTCAACACATTCAGCATTTGTGGTCTGGCGATTCAGAGTTGTTAACCAGACTGATGAACTGGTTTGGGTGTTTTTATCCAAGATGCTCCTCTCCTTCTAGGCCCTTCTTTCTCTATCACATATCCACTCGCCACAACACAAATATTGCCTGTACCATTCATTCATTAGCAGTCACAACTTGAGAGCAATTATTTTTATGGTGCTTGCCCTGAAAGACACCATTAATTACTTTACTGCCTGTGGAATCTGGCCAGTTTCGGTGTCCCTAATGCCTGCTCCCCACCTGAAGGAGCATCTGCAGCTCCAGGGAACACACCTCAGGATGTCACCTGGCAAGCACCTGTGCCTTGACTTCGGAAGTGAAATGTCAAGACTTTGCCTGCCTTGGCATTGGGTTTCTCTGCCGTGGAATTCACAGGTCAGACCTGGCACTGATTGGGGGTTCTCCAATGGTCCTAACCCCCACGTACAGGTGGGTGGGTGTGAATTTGGAGCATGTCAGCTTTTTGTGTGTTTTTCAAGAGCATGAGCATTCTAAGTCATCCTGGAAATAATCATCAGGGGTAAGAACAGAATGTCTGTGGCCAGTCATTTTGATGATCTCTTCCAGAGGGGCTGGAAGGACTGAGGCTCCTGATGGGCAAGCTCTTCCTCTTTGGCTTTTTAGTTCTCATCTGTCGCAGGTGGGTGGGACCCAGCCCGCATGCTCCTGACCTTGTGGGGGTGGTTGTCGTCCACTCTTAGCAGCAGAAATAGATGGATGCCTTCTGTCTGGAGGGTCCCGGACCAGCTGGATCACGAGTTTCTTCTCAGCCTGGAAAGCCCTGGAAGTCACTTGGAATGTAGACATTTATTTTTTAGGAGGAAGCTCTTCTTTTATTAAACATATATTGATCCTGTATGTGGTATGTTCTCTTCTTCTCCCTCTCCTAAGAAGGGAAGTGAGCTGTGATGGATTACTGTGTCTGATTACATGGTAGGCCTCAGTATCTGTTGGTTGAATGGACTGACTTGAGTGTAGCTGTTCCACGCCATTTGTATTCCATATGTGTGAGAATGCTGATCCCAATTTGTGCGTTCTTTAGCAGTGTCACCCATTATTAATATGAGTTGAAACAGCTCAGTGCTAAGTTTAGCAAGGGCTGAAGAATGTTAAATAAGGTCTAAGGATAAAGAATAATAACCACAGAGAAGGCTCATAGATATGTGGCCTCTCAGTCCGGGATACATTAATATGGAATGGATTATCCCATGAAAGGCAAGGTGCAAATTCGGATTTGGGAAATATTTTCTGAAAGCTTTTGCTGTTAGAACTCACCATGAAACTGGGTTGAATTATATTCTTCCTTTGGAGATATTTAAAGGACATGTGTATACCTATGGCTGATTCATGTTTTGATGTATGGCAGAAACTAATACAATATTGTAAAGCAATTATCTTCTAATTAAAAATTTAAAATAATAAATTGTGAACTGAGAGTAAAGGGAAAGTCCCAGCCAGTCTTGTGTCTCTGAAGAACCCTTCCCATGTCAGCATCTTCTAAAACAACAGCCCTTGGGGGTCCTGCCCGGCTGTTGGTGGCTGGAAGTGTGAACCCAACTCAGACACTGTCTGGGGTGCGTTATATATTTTTAAAGCCAGCTGCATTCTCCACCAAAAGTGTGTAGGTAGTCCAGGTACTTCTTACATCCTGGACTAAAACATTTTTACAGTTTTCATCTGCTAATCCCAAACTCCCTATCCATCCCCATCCACCTCCCCTTCCCCTTGGCAACCACAGGTCTGGTCTTATGTCTATGAGTCGGTTTCTGTTTTGTAGATAGATTCATTGGTGTCATATTTTAGATTCCACATGTAAATGATGTCATATGGTATCTGCCTTTCGCTTTCTGGTTTATTTCACTAAGTATGATAATCTCTAGGTCTATCCATGTCACTGCCAATGGCCGTATTTCATTCTTTTTTATGACTGAGTAGTATTCCAGTGCTCTTGCCTGGAAAATCCCATAGATGGAGGAGCCTGGTGCGGGGTCGCTAAGAGTCGGACGCAACTGAGCAACTTCACTTTCACTTTTCACTTTCATGCATTGGAGAAGGAAATGGCAACCCACTCCAGTGTTCTTGCCTGGAGAACCCGGGGATGGGGGGAGCCTGGTGGGCTGCCGTCTGTGGGGTTGCACAGAGTCGGACACGACTGAAGTGACTTAGCAGTAGCAGCAGTATTCCATGGTATCTTTGTACAGCATCTTCTTTATCCATTCACCTGTCAACAGACACTTAGCTTGTTTCCGTGTCTTGGCTATGGTGGATAGTGCTGCTATGAATATAGGGGTGCAGGTATCTTTTCGAATTACAGCTTTGTCTGTGTATATGCCCAGGAGTGGGATTGCTGGATCATATGGTATCTCTATATTTAGTTTTTGAAGAACCTGCATACTGTTTTACATAATGGCTGTACCAATTTACATTCCCACCAACAGTGTAGGAGAGTTCCCTTCTCTCCATACCCTCTCCAACATTTATTACCTGTATACTTTTTAATGATGGCCATTCTGACCAGTGTGAAATGGTGTACTTCACTATAGTTTTGATTTGCATTTCTCTACTAATGAGCAGTGTTGAGCATGTGCTTTGTAGCCATCTGTATGTCTACTTTAGACAAATGTCTGTTTAGGCCTTCTGCCCATTTAACCCAACTGAAACATCTTTTAGTTAAGGGAAGTCAGTAGTACAAGGGAATGTATTCTTTTGCAGCCTGTGCCAAATGAATAAATGTCCAGGTTGCCACTTATTATAGTTTAAGGAAATGATCGATTCTAGCTTGCTTTGATTAAATTACATATTCAATTATTTTTGTTTGAAATTAAATGCTTGATTATATTACCGAATGCTGTGTGATTTTACACGCATTGTTCCCTTATCTAACAGTGAGGCACGGAGTGTGATTAACAATGTGACTGCCAGGAGGGAGAAGCAAAATAATTATTTTTCAATATACGTGTCCTCATCATGATTCAGAAATCAATGTGCATCCATGAAGTGTTGGTGCTCACCGAGGATTACAGACTCCAGAATGGCCTTCCCTCATTTCCCTATGAATATAAGACCTAGAGACTGAGGCTGGCCAGGCAGGGTTTTATTTCTCTCTTTTTTAAAGACTGATGTTTAACTACAACCACTGGGACCTAAATCAGAGCATCCCATGCCCACATATGAATATTAATCAGACACCAAGCCAGGGAGTTCCTCTCTGAGTTTGACAGTTTAAAGGATCAGTTAGTTAATTAGAAGATGACATGGCATGCCGGGTCCCAAGGCTCTGACCTGCCTTCTGTCTCCTCTTTTCATGTGTTCCTTTTTGACAGGTTGGATTACATCATTACTTGTAGTTTCACTTGTTAGCGCCACCAGGAAATGAGAATATTTTCAGCTGTAATTATCTGTGATTTCTTCTCCCGATCTCTCAAAACCCAGACTTTAAATGAAACTCAAAGAAACATACAAGCATTGGAGGTTCAAAGGGCCATGAGAATCAGCCTGTGACCAGCCACACCATACACCACAGCGCACTGAGAAAAGGAAGGTTCTCAACGGCAGTGGAAACTGGGTCGTGGTCGTCATGGTGACTGGTTTAAAATATAAAGACCCTGTTCTGACTTTGGTGCTGCAGGTGTGGATGTGTCCTTCCAGGTGTTTCCATGGCTTCTCTGGCTTGCAGTTAGCTATTGTGCATGTCTTCAGGGGGTGGCTCTGAATAATACTGGCCTGTGTTCGTTGCCCACCACTGGTGGCTAGAGAATCATGAATTTGTTTCCTTGTGAAGAAGAGACGGGCAGACTGTTTAAACCATTTGTTGGGGTAAACACTCAAAGTAGGTAACTATGTACTAAACCATGTGCAAATGTCAAAATGCAGCTCTTTTTCCTTCTGAATCCTTAAGCATGTTTGCCACCCTGCTCACAGAGATCATGGCAGAAGAGACAGGAAGGTGTGATGATCATCCAAACAACTCTGGTTTGTCTGTGTTGTTGAAGCCACCTTCCCCACCATCAGGGTGCTCACCTCATGATTCACCTACGTGACACACAAGGGCGTGAGAATCTACTGAGCAGATGGAGGGTAGGAATCTGCCTTTCACAAAGTTAAAAATCCTCACTTCCCAAGAGGGGGATTCTGATGCAGCCCACAGTCCGAGTAATTCTATTCTAAGTGTTTTGGGGAATTGTCTCCGCCATGATTTCGCTTTTTTGCAAAGCTTTCTTTTATGTAGCATTTGCACGTGGTCCGTAGACAAGCTCCATTCCCAGGAAGGAAAATAAGAGCCATATCAGAGTTGAGATCTTCAAGGGAAGCCTTTTCTGGTTCCCTTTTCCCACACTCACCTCTGCATACATCCGTCAGAGCACAGCTAAAAATGGCAGGATTTAGTGCCTGCATTGGAGGGCCTTCCAAGGCACTGAGCTACTCAAGAGAAGGAACTAGGGCTTGGCATCATCTCTGGAGGACATGAATAATGAAAATTGAAATAAAAAGAAGGAATCTGCTGAGAACTTAGCACAAGTGTTGTGAGCCAGCCTCTTTCCTGAATGGTTCCTAAAAGCTTTCCCGTTAGGCTTCATGACAATCCTGTGTGCTTAGCTGAGGAAATGGAGGCTTAGAAAGACACTTGCCCAATCCCACAGTCATGTGTTGAATTACCGGCAGAGCTGGGATTTGAAATGTGGGCGTCTGAGCCCTGATCCCTGACTCTTCACTCGGTTGCCCCTCACACCGTAGGTGCGTGCTCATGGGTGATGAATGGGAAGGGTATTTTTAGACGGAAGAGCATTTCTTCTCTGATGAAATGCCCCTGACAGGAGTACATAGAGAGGCAGGAGGAAGGAAATTAATACTTGTGTAGTACAGGCAAGTCTATTCACTATTTTATAATAACATATAATGGAAAAGAATCTGGGAAAGAGTACATACCTGTATATGTATAACTGAATCACTTGCTGGACACTTGAAACTAACACCGCAGTGTAAATTAGCTATACCTCAGTTTAAAAGGTGAGGGTGGGATGATTTGAGAGAATAGCATTGAAACATGTATATTACTGTATGTGAAACAGATGACCAGTCCAAGTTCGATGCATGGAACAGGGCACTCAGAGCCAGTGCACTGGGACAACCCGAGGGACAGGATAGCGAGGGAGGTGGGAGGGGGTTCAGGATGGGGACACATGAACACCCATGGCTAACTGATGTCAAGTATGGCAAAAACCACTACAATATTGTAATTCGCCTTCAATTAAAATAAATAAATTCACTTTTTAAAATAAAGAAGATGGTAAGCCATAAAGCCTACCAATATGGTGCATTGCAATTCAGTATTAGAAAGAAGGAGGGACTTCCCAGGTGGTTTAAAGCCACCTGCCCATGCAGGGGATGCAAAGTTGCGAGTTCAGTCCCTGGGTCGGGAAGATCCCCTGGAGAAGGAAATGGCAACCCACTCCAGTATTCTTGCCTGGAGAATCCCATAGACGGAGGAGCCAGGCCAGCTACAGTCCATGGGGTCACAGAGAGTCGGACATGACTGAGCAACTGAACACATTCACACACACTGGAGAGAAGGAAGTAAGCAGAAAACACACTCTATCCTCTTTGATGTGCCCTAGGTAACCCTTCTTCCTAAAGTCGGAGAAATTACCAGAAGCAGCCTGGTTTCCGTGTTCTTCTGTAGCTTCCCTGGCATATGGGCTTTCTGTCCTTAAAGCGACCAAATACTTGAAAAGAGTCAAATAGAACAGTGTGGCATTTTGGAAATAAAAATTAATTCTGATATTTAAATTTTTACATAAGTCCATTGAATTTTTTTTTCTGATTATAGTCCCAACAGATGAATGCACGGATAAAACAATATGTTTTATTATACTAAGGCCATTCTCCTGGTCCTCAGATATCTTTACCCTTTTAAGTTTACCAGTCCGTGAGCTCCTGGTGATGGAGAAGGATTGGTCCGTAGCATACATGGTAGGATTCAAAGATGAGCTGGTGTGCAAGCAAATGAGACTGAAGTATGGCTTGGGCAAGCAAAGCTTTGAAAGAGCACCCACTGTTGACAGAATCCTTTTTTTGTAATGAAATACCTCGCCCCAAGGTAGGCCATGGTAGATGAACGCAAAAACAACGGAGAGAACATGGACTGCTGAGGGACTTCTCTGCAGTGAAAGGTGCAGGGTGAAGGAAGCTGTTGGCGGCCCTCGCTTCGTCCCGTAAAATCAGTTATGTTTTCTGTACGCCTGCTCAGTGGCTTTCTCGCTGATATTTCCCAGCCCAAGTCTGCCCGTCCCATGGGTGAGTCACCTGAATTATGTTGAGGTCCAGCCATCAAAACATTTGGACACACAGTAATGGGGTTTACACCCTTGTATTTCTCCGGTATTATGGTTCCACTTCAGCACGCGCAGTAATATCAGATATATCCTATCAGGGACTATTTTAAGTCACTTCAATTTTCCCTGCCCTTGGGCTCTGCCCATCCCATCAGAAGCCAAAGCTTGAGTGCTGCCTGTGATCCACTGTCTTACTTGCCCCCTCCCTCCATTTATATTAGAGGGAACTTTATTAGCTTTTGGACACACATATGTCCGTTTTAAAGATTAAGTACAATGTCAATGGTTCATACCTGCTTCTCAAGTATATCGTGTTGTTTTATTTTCCCGAGAATGTTCAAAAAAATTAGTATTGCCATTGGTAAGAGAGCATTTTCTCTTAAAACCAACCATTGGTCATAATAGTGTTTACTTACTTACTTATTCGTCAAAGTGCGGCTTTTATATAGAAAATAAATCCAGGATAGAAGCCTGGTAAGTAATTTCAGACTTGATAGCACATGAACCTTATAGGAACAGGTGAATTATGAAGCTTCACTTCGCACTGCTTTTTTTCCCCCTCAAGTAAGTCTCTCCGTCGCAGTGACCTGTTTATCTTCTGAGTGATTTTAAAATATTGAGCAAGCGTCTGCTTAGTGGCCAAGTCATCCATCCAGCTCATGCCGCTTCTGTCCTCCAAGGTCCTTCAGATACGAAGACTCCTTTAGCCTATGGCTCAATTACAGGCTGTCGGAAGGGATAGTCTGCCACAGGGGCATGTCCTGAGTCCAAAAATCTGACCAGGAATGAAAAAGAGAACCTGGATTTCCCAGAGCCACTTAGCGCTATCATTCCACCTGACATCCGCCAAAGAAAGTACAAAGTGATTTGCCCCTGGGAACCCCTAGTTGTGAATTCAGATGAGAGCTTTACCCTGGTGTTACCCTCTTGCCAATTTATACCTTCCCTACTTTGCACCAACAGGCCCACCTGTCCCAGGCCACTTTCTCAGACATTACCTTGTCCCAGCATCCCTTTGCCCTCCAGACCATTGTTCCCGTGGGCTTGCCTTTCTCGAGCACCCAGCTTCATCTCCAGCAGGAAGTACCCCCTACACATCCAGACTCGAGCCTGCATTGTTTCTTTGCAGGTCCAAATTCCCACCATCTTACACCAGCCAGCTCACATTGCAGCCGCTCCAGCCTCTGAGGCTGGAGTAATCGCAGCAGACCCAGAAGCATGGTCCCCAGGAGCTTTGCTGTAGCTGCCCCAGTGGGGTTATAAGGAGGGGTGTGTCTCGGGTTCCTGTCTGCAGCTCCAGTTTCCCCTTTACCCACCGATTCGCAGTTCAGTCCTGTCTTCCAGAAAAGGTGGTGAGTTCCCTGAATATAGACACAAAGTTTGACCATTTTTTTTTCATATCCCCTCAGCTGGTGTGATGTGGAGCACAGATGTTCCGTAAATGCTGGCTTGTTGATTACTCTCTGTAATGAAGCTATTTATTGGTCGTAAAACATGGCAGAGTTTGTCTCTCTGGGACCTTGTAGCTTTTCTCTTAGAAGGAAGGAGCTGGCCACAGTCACCATTCTATCCCAGATTCTTAGTGTAATCTTTGCCAGCTTGAACTCACTGATTGGGAAGATAGATAGACTTGCCCCCAGGAGTGAGAGAGAAACTACAATGGGGAAGTTGGAGTTTGGTCTGAAGAAGAACGGGATTTGAAGGATGGAGTTCAGATTTCGACCGCAGAGGTTTGTGCAGAGGGTGTGCTGGTTAGAGCTCACAGCCTCAGTAATGAAGTGAGGAGGTTGGGAATGTCTGCCTGGAGGGGTGGGGCGGAGATAGAAAAGACTGGCAAAACAGATGTGGGCAAGGTCACAGTGAGGCTGAAGTTCAGCAGCAAATGGTTGTACCTTCCACACGATGTGGTGGGACACCAGAAGAATTTGTGATGGTGAGAATGAACCCTTTTTTCTTTTGAAATTCAGATGGTAATGTACACTATAATTTCTATACACAGCCAGGCACAATGGTTTCCCATTTATAGTCAGGATTAGATTTCACTTGAACATACTTACGTTTAAACAAAGCCAACTGAATAGCTTTTTTTTTTTTTAATACTTTTAGTTTATTTTTTTTCATTATTATTAAATTTATTTATTTTTTAAATTACAATACTGTATTTGTTTTGCCATACATTGACACGAATCAGCCATAGGTGAACACAATCTGCCAATGCCGAAGCCCCCTCCCACCTCCCACCCGACATCCTCTACTTGAATCATCCTGTGCATCAGCCCCATGCATCCTGCATCCTACATTGAACATAGATTGGCGCTTCGTTTCTTACAAGAAAATATACATGTTTCATTGCCATTCTCCCAGACCATCCCACCCTTTCCCTCTCCCTCAGAGTCCAAAAGTCCACTCTATACCTCCGTGTCTCTTTGTTGTCTCACATATAGGGTCATCATTACTGTCTTCTAAATTCCATATATATGTGTCAGTATACTGTATTGGTGTTTTTCTTTCTGGCTTACTTCACTCTGTATAATCGGTTCCAATTTAGCTTTAAAGAAAAGTATCAAGTAAATAGTGTTGAGGCTAATACATCAAAAATCATGGTGGCTCCCTCCAGCTGGAAGTTCGGAACACACAGATGTCAACACAAGAAGACTCTGAGTGGAAAGATGCTGCAGAAGAGTTGCCCAGGCCAAAGGCTAAGGGAGGGTTGAGGTTTGCTAGCGGAACAGTCATCTGTGAGCTTAGAGCACCTGTCATACTAGAGAGGCCACAAGTCAAGCGCAGAGAGGCTGTTCCCTGAGGGCAGGGCTTCTGTTTTGTGTCCATCACTCAATCTCGGTGCCTGGCTCACGGCCACTCATTCATAAGGAGGCAGTGAGTCAAGAGGAGGACAGTATGGAGTGAGACTTCTGTTTGCACCCGTGGCGATGACTCCCATGCTGCTTTCCTCCCACCACCCCTGGGCTGGAGCTGCCGTGCTGGGAGCAGCCTGATTCCCACGCCTCCCCACCCCGCAGTGAGCTCACCGCCTGCCCAGGTGCAGGAGGAAGGTGGGTCAGCCCGCAGCCCGGCCTCTAGTCTCCACCCGTGGTCTTAAACTCAGACTTTTTTCTTTAAATGAGCATATATTTATTTTTTTAACTTTTACTGGAGTATAGTTGATGTACAGTGTGAGTTTCAGCTGTACGCTAGAGTAGTTATACACATACATACATCTACTCCGTTTGTTTGCTTGTTTTGGCCATGTGGCATGTGGGAATCTTAGTTCCCTGACCGGGCATCAAACCAGTGCTCCCTGTAGTAGAAAGTCAAGAGTCTTGACCGTTGGGCCACCGATAAAGTCCCCAGACTCTCAAATTTTGTATTTAAACCAACATCACAGGGGCCTGGGCGCCTTGGTGCAACACCTGCTTAGACTGGCAGTGAGGAGGCCCGAGAAGGAAATGGGGACCATCCCTAGGTGACAACCTGGTCTCTGTACGTGCTCATGTTTGTCGTATGGGGCTAGAAGGCCCTCTGTGCAAGACCTGGAAAACGTATCAAAAGATGTAAAAAAAAAAAAACTCTACGCATTTAGGTCAGAACTCCCAATTTATTGTATTATCACCCGATCCAAACTGTTGAAGATGCCACACTGGTCTATCCTGCAGTCTGTAACCTCTGTTATTTTTTTACCGAATGAGATCCCATCTCCTCCTCGGTCCCTGGGTTTATCATGTTCACGTGCCCCTTCGTGTACATTTTTTCCAGCCTGTCATTCTAGTCTTTTCTGTGAATCATTGATAGCATTCCTAGCGCCACTTCTGTGTGTCCCTCTGCTGTGGTCCTGACTCTGTCCCCCGTTTCCTCTTCTCCAGTTGTCTGGGTCAAGGCTGTCAAGTGCTGCCATTTGCTTTCCTTCTCTCTCATCCGAGTCTCTCCTCACAGCTAAGCTTGAGCCACCCAGGGCTTTAAAGGATGTGCGTGGTCCCCATGTCAACTCCCCACATCCTGTCCCGACGTCCTCTGCAGTCACTTCTCATCTCCATGTCCGCATACGTCTCTGTCACATCTCCTCTTCCATCTCTCCCACCCAGATTCCCAACCTTCTCGAATCTTCTTTCCTACTATCAGAAGTGCTCTCACGTCCAGTAGTTGGAGAAGACCCACTGGGATCACTGCAGGACTGAGATAACCTCCAGCATCACTGGGAACCTGGCCAGGGTCACGGGTTCAGAGGAAAAGCCTCCTTGGGGGTCATATGTTTCCTCAGCATGTCTGGGGTCACTGAGATGACTCACTCAGGATTCACCCTCCACGTGGGCTTTGAGCAGCAGCCATGGCCAGGCTGCTCTGACCCCTCCTCCTCTTCCATCCCCCTCCCTCAAGGGGCCTAGCAGGTACCTTCTCTCCCAAATCTGTCCCAGTGGAAGCAGCAAGCTGTCTGTCTCCAGCACCCAGGACGGTCATCAGGCACCTGCTGTTCCGAGAGAACACCCTCGGGACAGCAGCCCCTCCATCTATTTGGCAAGGGGAAAATATCCTTTCATTTAAAAAAATGATTTGAAGTCCTGAGCAGATGTTCTGAGCTTAGGTAGCTTTTCAGAAGTAAAACAGCACTCATAGATGCTATGATGTAGTCTTTCAACTCATCTGACATTTCTCTGTGTGTTCTGACATCTTTGAAGTTGCTTTTTCTCTTAGTTGTGATGTTTCCATCCACACTTAGCTTTCTAGCAATTCTTACTTTTTATTCAAGAATCAGTTGAAGAACTCACTAAACGGGGTTCAGACACGCTGTGGAAAAGTCTCCCTGATAAAGAGGAGGGTTAACTAGAAGTTACTAACCTGTTTCCTGCACAGACGGTGGTTTTGAATCGCTGGCCGTAACTAGTAGGGTGCTTGTGGGAACAGTTTTTATCCTGAAGGTGCTGTCTGAGTGTGCTGAGGCAGCAGTAATAAAGTAGCATAGACTCTGTGGCTTGTAAACAGTGGGAATGTATTGCTCTCAGTTCTGGAGGTTGGAAGTCCAGTGCAGTGTGTGAGGGCTTGCGTCTAGGTCACAGACTGAGATGTATCCTCATGTGGTGAAGGGACTGGGCGTTCTGTGGGTGGCTGTTATCAGAGCTGTTGCTCAGTTGCTGAGTTGTGTCAGACTCTTTGCGACCTCGTGGACCGTAGCCCACCAGGCTCTGCGGTCCATGGAATTCTCCGGGCAAGAATACTGGAGTGGATTGCCATTCCCTTCTCCAGTGGACCTCAACCCAGGAATCAAACTTGGGTCTCCTGCATAGTAGGCACTTTCCTACCACTGAGCCACAGGGAAGCTCTTTAGCAAAGCTCTCCTCCCACTGAGGAGGGGCTCCACCCTCATGACCCAAGCCTCTCCCAACGCCCACCTTCTAACAGTATCACAAGAGACATTCAGATTTTAACCGAATTTGGAGACACACAAACACTCAGACCCTAGCAGGCATAAAAGTGCTTTTTCCAGGTTTATGGCCCTGATCTTCCTGGAGGAAGGAGCAGGCTTCCTTGTCCACTTGGACAACAGAGGAGAAAGGGGAGGTCAGAGTAGCGCAGATGCACACGCTCAGGGCTTGGACCGCATCCTGGGGGTGTTTCGGGGGTGGGGGGTATGTGGGTGGGGGTGGGTGTAGGTGTAGGATTATTCAAGCCACAGTGTATGACAGGAATTGAAGTGAGAGTGAGGTTCAAACCAGCAAGATGCCAAGTTAGTGAATCAGTATGATCCGGGGAAAAGCTGGAAAGAGCCCAGGGCATGGCAGAGCCAGCGGGCAGGTCTCCCAGATACTGGGGGTAGCTGAAATTTATCCCCTGACTGGTCCTGGAGAGACCCCATTGCTCCATGTGGACTTGGTTCCTGCTTGGCCCCATCATCCCTCGTTTTTTGGGACATGGCTCCCCCAGAAGAACACAGGATTCACCTGAAAGTTGTAGTTTGAGGAGACCTGGGCTCATCAGACACTGGGGGAAACAAGAAAAGGTCACATTCTAGGTGAATAGATGAGTAAACACCCATCTGTGTGCGGCAAATAACAACGCTTGAATTCGGTAGATGATTCCGCGATTAAGTGAATGTGAGTTGATGTCTCCATCTGCTGACTCCTGCAGCAGCCCCGGTGACTTACAGAAGTTCAAAGGATGATTGTAAAGGATGTTCCCGGGGCACCTTGAGCCCCCTTCTGTATGTGTCCGTTCTGTCTGTCAGTCTCTGCGTGTATTCCTCGGTGGCACTCCTTTGCACTGTAGATTTCACCTCCATGAAGGCAGGAAGAGGCGGGCGTCACATGGAGCAGAGGGAGGAGAGTGCCCGGTGCGCTCCTGAGCCCGCGGAGCACTTTCCAGTGATGCGATGACTAACTTGGAAAGGGTGTTCAGCATCTTCGGCAGACAGCGTATGCCTTTGTGCAGCCAGTAGTTCCCATCTTTACTGGGACAGCTGTTTTCTCTGGTGTAGATGACTCCTGCCGCTCACAGACTTCCGGTGCCTTTAGTATCCACAGCATGAAATGCCTTGTGAATGGTGCAAAATAGGCGAGCCTCCCTTCACACCACTGTGCTTCTTACTTACTCTGTGAAAGCAATGTTTTGAAAGCAAAACTGTATTCTAGATGCCCTGGATGGTTTTGCAAAGTAAAGGGTCGTTTTAAGGTAGATTATCCCAACAAAGTCTTGTTTGGACCATAACGGGTACATGAGCGCTTTGCATTGTTGATTTCAAATAACACATCATTAATCACAAGAGCAGATGCAAAACCAACCCTGAATTGAATTTGAATGAATATCTTCTCTACTCATCTTCTCTCCCTCCCCACAAGCAGGAGGCTCTTAGGCACTCAGCTGACAGGCACATCCTTCTAAAGCAGCCATTTTCAGAGTGTGATTCAGGCCCCGCCAAGGGGTAAAACTATTTTCATAAAAATTGCAAGATGTTACTTTCCTCTTTCTTTCACTCTCATTCCTTGATTTATATACAGTGCTGTGGAGTTTTCTAGCAACTCCTCTATGACATCGTATCAGAAAGGACTGAATGCAGAAACCTCGCAAAAGGCCAGCTGTCTTTAATCTAGTGAGACATAGTTTTGTGACATTGTAAAACAGTGCCATTCTTCTCAAAACATTCTTTTGTTTTGGAAAATATAGTAGCTTTTCCAAAAATGTGACTTATGTTTATATGTAATGAATTTGTTATTGCTCTTTTAAACGAACAAGGGAATAAGTATTTTAAAATTTGATTACCTCTAACATGGTACATATCAGTAGACATAACCCACATACACAATGGCCCTGTGGGGAGTTTCAGTGAATTTTTGGAAGAGTGTGAAGGATTCCTAAGCCCCCAAAGTATGAGAAACACTGCTATGAAGTTCAGGGTAATATGCAATAAAGTTCTCCTGGCCTGTGGCTGAGATTTAGAAGTTTTGTACCCAAGAAGAGAAGGATTGGCAAAGTTCCCCATCCATTTAGCCAGGACCTATTTCTTCACTAATTTGGGGATATACAGGGAAAAGATAAGAAAAACTAACTGTGAAACACTAAACCTTGCCGAAAAATAATAATGTAAAGGCCCACAAGATTGGAAGAGGAAGGCAAACATGATACCCTCATGGGGACCGTTTTCCTCCTTAGGTGGCAATTCCAATTTGCGGTGTAACTGATGAGTTGGTGAGACCACAGAGCCAGCCTTATCTAGTCATTCTGATAAAAGAGTACATGTTTCCCAAGCACCCTCATGGGCCTAGACTGTGATTGAAATTCAGACCCAGGCCCTGCCCATGGGATGCTGAAATCCCTAGACAGGGAGACAGACAGAGAGCAAATCAGCATGCGTGGGCGGGATCATTCAGTACTGTGCAGAGTGATGCAATGGCAATGATTGGGTTGAAATGACAGTTTGGAGAGCTGAGAAAGAAATTCATACAAGATGTCCAGCCGAAGCTTTTCTAAGCAGTCTTCATTTGAGCTGAGATGGGGGTGCTGAGTGGGCAGGAGAAGGGGAGGAGCTGTTCCAGTGGAGGGAACTTCATATGCAGGGACCTTGAGGAAGGACCTGGCTTGCTGGGAGAGAAAACAGCACTGGTGTGGGGTTGAGGGGGGTGGGGGGTTGATGGGGATGGAATGATCAGTGGGTAAGAAGCAGATTTTACAGGGCATTGGAGGCCCTGGAGGAGATTGTTTTAATTCAAGTGTGACAAGACATTACTGGAGGATCTTTAAAGCCCCGCAAAAGAAGTGATCTGATTTCTGCTTCGTAAAGAATAGCCTGGGCTTCCCAGGCAGCACTAGTGGTAAAGAATCTCTGCCAGTGCAGGAGACAAAAGAGATGCAGGTTCAGTCCCTGGGTTGGGAAGATCCCCTGGGGGAGGGCACAGCAACCCTCGCCAGTATTCTTGCCTGGAGAATCCCGAGGACAGGCAATACTCCATAGGGTCCCACAGAGTCCAACATGACTGAAGTGACTTAGCGCACATGCATACACAGATAATAGCCTGGCACGTGGAGAGTGAATTGAGAGGGGAAGATGCGAGGATGCAGAGTGTGGGGCAGGAGGCTCCTGACGTGAATTGGGTGAGAGTGGACGCTGGGCCCATCTGCAGTCTACTGCGGGCTGGAAGAGAACAGACTTCCTGACTGAAGGCTCAGCAGATGAGGCCGGGGGCGAACAGACAGGGCCTCTGGTTTTGGCTTGAGTCGCTTGCTTTCTCACATCCTGGCAGCAAAAGTCTGCACGGTAGTTCATATTACACCTGTTTGGAGATTAGGAAATGGGGCTCAATGAGTTACTCATGGGTCCATGAGACCCTTCCCATCATTAAAGGCAGTCAGAGGTCCCTGCCACGGCCCAGTGCCATCTGTGGCTTGCTTTGTCTGCTGCCACACCTGCTCACTGCCCCTGCCCCGGCGAGGGCTCTAGATGAAGGCTCCCTTCCTCCTCTTGCAGATAGCCAGGCCATTAGCTGATCCAGCCCCATCCCTGCGCCTCACCTTCCAGGTCCAAGAAATGGGGCCAAAGTTTGTTGGGACTGGTTTACTCACACTGCAGGTGTGTCTTGATTCCCAGAGAAAGGGAGCTTTATTCTTCAGGCTCCGTGCTGCCTCTCCAACATGAGACATGGGAGTCATCCTGAGAAACAGTTCAACCTTTATAAAATGAAGGAGGTGAAGGCTATGGAAGGAAGCAATTGCGAGAATTGTCAACATCAACCATTTGGGCTGAGAAAATGGGACCACTGCATTGTGGTCTGGCAGTGGGACAATTGTTTATAAAGACACAGTTGTTGTTGTTGTTGTTGTTGTTTTTAAGCCATCAAACTTACATAGTAGTTCAGAGGCTGAATGAAAGGGAGGCAAGAAGCAAGGCAGCAAAGACCCAAATTCTTCAGTCCTGTCTGTGCTCACCTTTCTTGGAGAATGAGCACAGGGCAAAGCTACAGAAGTCTGGGCAGATCTGGAGCATTAAATACAGATCTGGAGTCGTCAGTGACACTTTTGCTCCACGGCATGAGCTCTGATATGGGCTTCGTGGCTGTGGGGATGGCAGGAGACAGGCTGCTTCTCCGCCTCCCAGTTAGCCCGGCAGCCCTTTCACAAATAACTTTCCGCTTTGGGAATTGAAAATGCACCTTAGCAGTGATTATCTGCTTGCTCACCTATCAGGCAGCCTCTGTCCTTATACCCCTCTGGTTATTTTGCATACTCACGCATATATCTCACAATTTAAATTTTTATATTTTATTCATATGTGGAAGATTATTCCCGCATCTTAGTGAGGCACTGCATGTCCTAGGAATGTGATTCCAAACATGTCCATTCCATAAAACCCATTTAATATGCCGTCATTATCTGCAGCATTAAATACATTTTATATCATCACAAATTTTATGGTATATTTAAAAACGAATCTCTACTTAGCTTCAGTGCATTAGGGATTATCCTCAGAGACCCGGCTCAACATGCAGTCATGTTTATTGGTAACTGCCAGAAAATGGCTTGCAAAATTGTTAGTATCTTTTATTATTCCCTGCCACTGGAGCACTTGCTTGTTAATTAGAGAAATTTCAACTGTCATAGTTGGCAATTATAGCTTTTGTATCATTGTCTGTTATGAATAGTCAATGAGGGCTGATTAATATGCATGAGTGGCAGTATATATAGCGTGTGCATTGGACCACAATCCAGCTGCCAGAATCACTCAGAGGAGGGAGTGGTGTGTGTGTGCGCGCGTGCTCGAGTGTGTGTCTGTATGTCTGTGTGCGTGTGTGCGTGCTGCTGCGAGGGAAAGAAGGGGAGCGTGGAAGGGAGCAGAGTTGTTGGCAGCCTCCAGGAGCACCGCCAGCCTGCAGCGTCGCAGCACCTGGCACCTGAGGCTCTCCGAGGACACCTTCATGCCTGCATGCTGAGAGCGCTGCTCCTCCCGGGCGCCGGCAAGTCCTGCAGCCTGCCTCTGCCAGTTCTCTAAACATGGGATGCAGTTTGTGCAGCCTGCAGAAGCCAGAGGAGCAGTACAAACTACTCTACGAAGTTTGTCCAGGTAACACGCTGCCTCTTAGCCTGTGGGAGTGGCCGGGCAGTCACCTGGCTGAGCGTAACTCCTGGGAAAGGAACTGAGGATTTCTGCACGTGTGTGTGTGTGTGTGTGTGTGTGTGTGTGTGTGTGTGTTTGAAACGAAACAGCCTTTCTGACGTTTCTCTGTGTTTTCTATGAAGTCTCTTAGGTGATTTCCTTGACAGTGGCCCCTGGGTGCCTGTATTTGAGTATTTAAATAGATGTTGAGGATCATAAAGTGTGCTTCAAGCTGCGATGTTCCAAAGCTATTTCCACCGCCCGCTCTCCCGGAGTGGCGGACAGATGTCCTAGGCAGGGTCAGCGCGTGGTCACACACCCCTTTGAACAAGTTGTGGGAGACGTGGAGGATGATTAATGTTGGCCTGGTTTTGTCTCTGTTTACAAATAGTTGGAAGGCGCTCCTTTCAGGAGAGCACGGGCCTCTACTGCAGAGTCCAGTCTATGAGCAGCTTCCCGTCACAGGACATGTGGTTCAGATTCACGCTTCACACTTGCCATTTCCATACCTACCCCTGTGAAAAGTTTAAGAACTTCCAGAGCGAGTGGCGTGGTCTTGGGTGCTGTCATCCACAGCGTATGGCTTCTCTAAACTTCTGCAGCATCACCAGTGGGAAATTTTAGTGGAGATGAAATGGGGTATTTACAGCACAATTCAGAGAACTTACCTTATGTTCATGTTGAGTCTTTCTAATGCTTCAATCTTCCCTTGTACTAGGAGATTTTCACACCGTTATACCTGACAATTTAAGATATTTTTCCCCTTAAATCATTCTAACTCCTTCAAAATTTTCTGTTAGTCACAAAATATCATAATCCTGTTACAAAGGATTTTTAACATTAGCACATTAGAAGAATGCTGTTGGTGAGAAAAAAGGTGCTTGTTTGATTTTTATAATAAGAATTAATAAATTCTTGAAAGGGGCTAGACTTAAAATTTTGGTTAGCTGTCAATTGGATGCTATTTTTGCATGAGCCAGCAGATGGCGCTTAACATTAAATATACAGCAAGATTTGTGAGTGGGGTGCCTCTGGACAAAAATCTAATGAGAGAGCAACTGAGTGAATGAAAGAGGGCTCTGTGTGTGCGTGTGCATGTGCGTGTGTGTGCGTGTGTGTGTGTGTGTTTCTGCACTGAGGCATACAGAAGGTCAAAACAAATCTTCTGGGGCTTAGGCACCCAGGCCACTCTCCTCTGTGAAGAGCACATACCTTTCAGAAAACAAGCATCTTAAATAAATTTTGGAAATAATACTTCTGACGCATTACCTCTTGCTCGGGGATGTGCTGGATTCTCCTCCTTTCAGAACAGTCCAGGGGCACTTTGGAAGTCTGGGTAGAAGTGCTATTGCCCCTGGAGAGCTGGCTCTCATGTTAACATACGTTGATGTTGTAATCCTAAATTTGCCAAGTTATCAGGTGCAGCGAGCCCCAGTTCTCAGAGAGTGAGGCATTTAGAAGTGAAACAAGTAGAACAACAGAACCGTCACCAAGGTGATGATATACAGATGCTCACTGATGCATATAAGAGAAAAACTCTGCGTAAAAATGTAGTATTAATAGCTTGCCTTTTTTTTTGTTTAAACCATCAATGCATGAAAATACTATTTCACATACATTGCTGTAGATGTAATAATTAAACTGACACCCTCCAAAAGGTAATCCTACCACATTTTCTGCAAATCTGCATTAACCTGTGCTTTATTCATCTGTGTTATTTGGGCTCTTCCCCCTCAGCCCCCAAAAGAGAAAGCCTGGGTGTTGTGTGTTTGTTTGTTACTAGGTAAATTTATGTGGAAATATTTCTGGCCAAAGCATCGTGTAGTAAATTGCTGATAAATGACTTTCATCCGGAATCCACTTTGTCAGCAATTTAGGAAGCCATGTAGATTTATTCTCAGGAAACTCAAACTACTTTTCAGACCCATTACCCTTGTGCCAACTAAGTAAAACCCCCCTTTCTCCTATTCTTTGGGAGTCCTGAACCGTAGCATAAAGGAATTCACAAAACACTTGCAGGAATTAGTAATTGCATTCCCGCTCTTATTATGCAAAGCCTTATTAGAGCAGAGAAATTAAGGTTTCCATAAATTACAGTTGCAGAAGGTCCAGTGTGTCTGGCTTCAGTAAGCCCTTGTAACAGCCTCACAAAGAGGATCAAATATTCTGGGGCTCAGACTTGATCCTTTCCTCATCCAGAGATAATTCAAAGAGATGCTCTTCATTAGGGCCTTTGGCAAGCTGCCCACAGTTTCTTTTGGGGACTGCTGTGAGCTTAATGATGCAGAACAATGGCCGTGCCTCTTGTTGCAAACATACCTTATTGTACCTTTAATCACAATAAGAAAACACCAGAAACACACGAAGTTGCCGGCCATTAAAGGACATTGCGGGCGAGCACACATCCCAGTGATCTAGGCTGTGTGTTAAGGAATGCCCTGAGATATCTGGGGATGTGTGCACTGCTTCGATGGAGAGTGCAAGATGCACTCCTGCCCACCCTGGATTGTCAGATCAGCTGAGTTGCCGCGGTGCTTTGCGCTTTAACGGTGACTGTGGCATCCTGTGGAGCATCACGACAGGGCCCATGCCTATGAGAGATTTAAAATTTAACTTAGCAACTGCTTCATGCTTTGCAAAGCCTTTGCTTGCCTTGAGTGACTTAGAATACTCAGAAACACTGTTGAAGTGGAAAGACGGACAGGGAAGATTCTTTCAGGTTATCGAGGGCTGTAATCTTCCACTTGGGTAAATTAATTGGCCTGGGAGATCTCATATTCACAGGATAGCATGACAGGGAGCGTCTCGGCTCTGGGGCTGTGGTCAGAATCGATCTGAAGCTGATGACCTGTTGTCAGGTAGGGGATGCGTGAGCAGAGATGGGGAAGTCTGCCCCTCGGTCGGCTTCGTGCCCGTGACTCCGTCATAAGCCAGGCACCAGCTCTCCACCCAGCAGTGCTCCTTCAGGACCAGGGGGAAGCCAGCTTGCGGATGCTTTGACGGGGCTCTTCTCAGGAATGGAGACCTGGAGTTGGGGGTTGGGGGAAAGCAGTGATCCACTAGGCCATAGCTTTCATTCCTTCTGCCTCTTCTGAGGTCAGCCAGAGACTCTTGGTAGAATAGTGACCTTTGCAGCTTGATGACCCAACAGAGAAGTCATTCTGGTGTTAGTTATAACAACTAACACATTCACTGAAACCTTCATGCAGATTTTCAAGATGGCAAATAAAAATATTGATAAATGACAGTGATATTCCTTTCAGCAACCACAGTATTATTTTTAATTTTTATTCTCTTACTGAAGTATATTTGATGTACAGTGTTTCAAGTATACAGCAAAGTGATTCAGTTATACATATATATGTATCCTTTTTCAGATTCTTTTCTATTATAGGTTATTACAAGACATTGAATTTAGTTCCATGTGCTATACAGCAGATTCTTGTTTGTTTTATATATAGTAGTGTGTATTTGTCAATCTCAAACTCTATACTATTGTTTATTGAGTGCTTACTATATGCCGGTGCTGTGCTAAGTGGCGACCGTGCATTTCTGCCACAGCAGCACCAGGAGATAGGTGATGTTACTATCCCCATTTCAAAGATAGAGAAAGTGAAACCCAAAGGACTTATGAACGGGGCTGTGAGCCACATCCGATTCCAAGGTTTGTGCAGTCAGTCTTCTCTTGTATGAATCGTTTTCGTCAAGGTCCATGAGCTGATCACCAGTGTTACATGGGACACTTGTTTTGAGTTTGCCCTTGCCTTTGTGGCGCTGTCATGCAGACACCACATTCTCACATAGGGATGGACCTGTGCTGCTTGGCAGCTGTCAGCCTGCTCTCCTTTGGATCTGTTCTCTTACAAATGAGAGGGGTTTCTATAGAGCCTCTGGCCCCTCCCATTGGGGCAGGGTGGGGAGGGGAGTGGTGAGCAAAGAGAAATGAGCTTGAGAGGTACTGAGAGTTCTCATTGACCACCCCCCCACACCCCCCAAGCAACTTTAGAACAGATGATTTGAGAAAGCTCCTGTTGTTTCACTTCTTAGTAACAAAGAATCCTATAGAAGAGGAATTTGTGCCCTTTTAGGCCATGAATGTTGTTGGTTTTGAACAGCAGAGATTCTACCCAGTAACTGTAACTTGCCAGAAAACTAAAGATATAAGTCTGTGTGACCTTCCTCTGTCAATCTATTGATACTTTAGTTGGTTTTTAAACAACAACAACAAAAAAAAACAGATTTCTGTACTAAATGCTAGTGCAGATCTGCAGGTTGAAGGACAATTCTGGAAACTTCACAGTACACGGTCTTATTTTCATATTTAATTAGCTACATTCAGTACTCAGGTGAGTTTACTGCTTTAAAGCAAAAGCAGCTGAGTCCACTGAGACCCATGGGCTGTGGCCCACCAGGCTCTTCTGTCCATGGGATTCTCCAAGCAAGAATACTGGAGTGGGTTGCCATTCCCTTCTCCAGGGAATTTTCCCAACCCACAGATCAAACCCAGCTCTCCTGCATTGCAGGCAGATTCCTTACCACCTGAACCAGGGAAGTTCTAGTACAGAGTTAATGGTGGTAAATTAGATGGGCATAAACTTGACCTCTCCACATCACGGTCGAACCTGGCATTCTTTTCCTGAAGTTAGAAGTGTGTTTGCTTAAGCAGTGTTATCAGTAGATTCTGAAAACTTTGTTTTAGCAATGGCTTTACTAAATTAAATTGCTGAAATAATTTACTAAACTAAGTTACTAAACTACTTTCTGAGTTAGTTAAGCAGAGCAGGCATGGAAAAAGAAAGCCCACTTTCTCCTGCTTTGACAAACTGGAGCCCTTTATTAATGAGTTTGGCACCTGTCTGTCTGTAATTGAGAAAGTCACTGCTTTCAGCATGGACATTTACTGTCACTAGCTGTTGTCTTCTCTTCAGTTAACAATGGATCATAAGCCACTTTTATGTTAAGAAATGAAAAGGCATAGCTCAGGGTTAGAACAGGGCTTACTTCTCTCTTTCCTCCTGTCTCTTTTTAGGTAGAAACATATGGGCTTCCCTGGTGGCTCAGAGGTTAAAGTGTCTGCCTGCAGTGCAGGAGACCTGGGTTTGATCCCTGGGTTGGGAAGATCCCCTGGAGAAGGAAATGGCAACCCACTCCAGTATTCTTGCTTGGAGAATCCCATGGACGGAGGAGCCTGGTGGGCTACAGTATGTGGGGGAACTAAAAGGAATTGTCCTGCTTTCCCCATAGAACTAAGCCCAGTTAACCACCAACCAGCTTAGATATTCTTCTGAGTGTTCCCATGAGGCCATGCACACCCTTGTATTCCTCTACTGAGCTTCCCATGCTGCCCTGCACACCCTTGGACTCCTGCACTGAGCCTTCCCATGATGCCCTGTGCACCCCTGGATCCCTGCACTGAGCCTTCCCATGATGCCCTGTGCACCTCTGGATCCCTGCACTTTGCCTTCCCATGATGCCCTGTGCACCCCTGGATCCCTGTACTGAGCCTTCCCATGATGCCCTGTGCACCTCTGGATCCCTGCACTTTGCCTTCCCACGATGCCCTGTGCATCCCCGTGAATCCCTCCACTGAGCCATCATCCCACAAGGCCCTGCGCATCACTCTATCCCTGTACCTTCTTCCACTTGGTCTCTGTGATTCTTTGCTCATTGAACCACCTCTGTTATACTGTGACTTCCTGGAGGGTTTCATCACCACGTTTACCTTAGCACATGGCTGACTGAACATGTTGGATTTTGTATGTGTCAGTGAGAGCTGAGGAGCAAGAAACAAGGGAACTAGTTAGGAACCCTGAAAGACAGCTAGCTGCTAGATGAGAGGACCCTGGTTGGGACCCAGGAGGGTGAGGAGGGAGAGCAGAGGAATACAGACAGGTATTTTTCATTCATTCAGGCAACATGTTTACCCAAGGAGCCCTGAGCTTCTCTGTGCCTCGCTCCCTGGCTCCCCAGTGCCCTTGGTTGTAAGAGGAGCCATTTATCTGAGGCTGCAGGGCCCTGCGTGTGCTGGCCCCCTCTCTGGCTCCGTAGCCTCATGCCTCACTCCTTCCCCCGCCTCACCTGCCCTGGTCCCCCACTGCTTTCAGTACCCAGAGCCCTCCTTCCCTCCCAAGGCTTTCCCACGGCCCATTCCCTTCCTCTGCCACATAGTTCACCAATGCACCCTTGAGGCTGCAGCTTAAATGTCCCTCTCCCTTGAGAGCTCCCCTGATCTGAGGGCCCCCCCGCCTCCGCCAGCTTTGACCCCTCTGTGCGGAGTTTATTTCCTTTCTGGCATTGTCACAGCTCACACACTTATTAACTTGCTTATCATTTGTCTCCAGCACCCAGGAAAACATGAAGGTGGGACACTGCCTGTTCTCTGTGACACCCCTGGTCCTGACACATAACCAATAACTAATCAGGACGTGCTTACCAAATTAGCTTCTGAATGCGGAATGGCTCAACTGGGTCCCGCCTTGTTCTGGAAAGGTTTGCACAGTGACAGATGAGCCCAGGTCCCCAGCCTCTAATGGCTCCCACAGATACAGCTGCACAAGGCCCTGAGGCAGGCAGCCGGGGGTCCCAGGGGAGGGCTCTGCCCCACTCGCTGCATTCCTGTCACCCACCTGCAGGGGGTGGGCAGAAACAGACATACAGAGCAGTGAAAAAATGCAGTTTTTATAAATGACTTTTCTTACCCGCATGCATAATGCAGGGAGAGGCTGTGGCTAAGTTGAGGGAGGAAGAGATGCAAAAGAATACTGTCCGCAGCTCTGAGTAGAGGCCCACCGGAGCCAGAACAATCCTCATGCATTCTCTGCCTCTGTGGGATTCATTCAGCAGGGGACGTGGCATCCTCCCTGAAGCGTGCGGAGCCGTGTTCCTGGCAGTATCACCTTCAGTGGTATGGCAGGTGTCCTAATATTAGTGAGATGCTGTCGGTCTATGCGGCGGAGAGGCAAGCATGAAACCATCAAGAGTGAATTCATCAACTTCAAATGGCCCATTTTCTCATTTCCCCACCAAGGGAATATTGCATTGTATGTGTCTCTTGGGGAACTTTGGGAACGGGTCCCTTTCCCAGTCTTACTAGTCATCAAGCAGGATGTTTTTCTTAAGTCTTCTTCTGAATAAAGTGAAAGTGAAAGTTGCTCAGTTCAGTTCAGTCGCCTCTGACTCTGTGCGACCCCATGAATTGCAGCATGCCAGGCCTCCCTGTCCATCACTAACTCCCGGAGTTCACTCAAGCTCATGTCTATCGAGTCGGTGATGCCATCCAGCCATCTCATCCTCTGTCGTCCCCTTCTCTCCTGCCGCCAATCCCTCCCAGCATCAGAGTCTTTTCCAATGAGTCAACTCATCACATGAGGTGGCCAAAGTACTGGGGTTTCAGCTTCAGCATCATTCCTTCCAAAGAATACCCAGGACTGATCTCCTTTAGAATGGACTGGTTGGAAAGTCGCTCAGTTGTGTCCAACTCTTTGCGACCCCATGGACTATACAGTCCATGGAATTCTCCAGGCTAGAATACTGGAGTGGGTAGCCTTTCCCTTCTCCAGGGGATCTTCCTAACCCAGGAATCAAACTGGGGTCTCTTGCATTGCAGGCGGGTTCTTTACAAACTAAGCTATCAGGGAAGCCCTTTGGATAAGTAGGCAGCAAGACAAGATCTTCATCTCAGACATTCAAATGCAGATCAAAAATGTAACCATCTGTAGGTCAATACCAAAAAGGTTACTTTATTTTGCTTAGGCAGAGTTTTCCAGTAGATTTTTATGTACTCTCTAGTTTACAAGTGAAAACTGTAGGTAAGTGAAGTTCTGTCTGTAAAAGATACATACATACACACATACCCAGTCCTGGCATGTAACCAGTAACTAGTGAGGACATGTTTACATATTTATTAATCAGAAGTTTTTCAGATAGAACTTCACGAACCTTCAGGGTTTTGTTTTGTTTTCTTTTCTTTTAACCATTTCCCTTGTCAAGATCACCCTAGGCTCCAAAGTTATCCTGTGTCACCCTAACCACAGACTGTCCTACTCCAAACATCCCTTTCCCAGTAGTCAACAGGAAGGTAATCTAATGAAAGTAATTCCGAATAATGTGAACGAAGGTGGGCAGATTCCTCCTGCCAGAAGACAATGTGTTTTTATAAAGGACCTTGTTACCCAAATGGATCTTGATTTTCTGAAATTGGGGGAAGTAAGTTTGATCAGGGACTTCTTTGTGATAATGAGTCAGTTATCTGTCCCCTAATGACAGTTCATGATATACAGACCCCACTGCTGGAGATGTTCAAGCTGCAGGACTCAATCTCACCGTATATCCGTCAATTAAACATCATTGGCCAGTCTTAGATAGTTCTCTTAGGCACACCTCTAGTTCTTTTATCAGAGGATCAGTGTTTTTAGAGGTTCTTTATAAGTATTGCAAAATCACTTCCCCCTGAATAAGCCTGTCTGTGTAACACCCACGAGTATGTGAATGTCTACCTGTCCTCCCCCGACTCCTATACTCCCTGGGTATTAAGGTGGTCTCACTTTTTGCCTTTTGGATAGCAAAGACCAGTGGGAGAGGAGAATGGACTCTCATTTTGTAACTTTCATTCTGACACCTGTTTCAAAGCAAGAAAAACCCTCTAGGACAGGTATCCAAAGTGAACAGGCATCATAAATCACATGAGAGATCTGTCAAAACACTGGGTCCTGTGCATCACTGTGAAGTTTTCGTTGCTACCAGTCTGGGCACCACCCTTAGAGAATCACTGCTCTAGGAGACACAAAGGTAATTACATGTGGATAGGTGGGTGGAAAGAAGGAAAGAGGGAGAAAGGCAGTCAGGGAGGGTGAAAAGACAGGATGTGGAGGAAAGGAGGGCATTTGGGAATGTACCTTTTCATTTTCACTAATGCCAAATTATTTCTCATCATCTTGGTAGAGATTCTTATTGCCACCCATCCCTGTCAACACTTGGTATTATCTGACTTTTTAACTTTCCCACCTAGCAAACATGGAGAGGTAGCTCACTCTGGTTTGAATCTGCTTTATTCACACTGTTAATGATGCTGAGCACATTCACCCTCAGTATCCTCAGGGAATCATTCCAGAAGCCCCTGCAGGCACCCAAATCCACAAACGCACAAGTCCCTTATGTAAAATGGTGTTGTGTAGTGAATACAGTCAGCTCTGCGTATCCCCAGATGTGAAACCTGCAATTACAAGAGGCTGACTGTATTTTTTTCAAGTGTATCTTTGTCTTCTTTGAGTTCATTTTTCTTTGGTGAAGTGTCTGTTCAGGGTTTGCCCAGCTCTCTATTGGATTTTGCATCTTCTTCTCTTGGCCTGTGGGAATTTTAAAAAATAGTCCAGATACAGGTCCCTTGTCTGTTTGAGTTTTAAACATTTTCTCTGCATTTGTCACATATCTTTGCCTTCTCTTGATGATGTCTTCCAATGAACCAAATTCCTTAACTGAACATCATCAAATAGTCTTTTCTTACAGTTTCTGCTTTTAGTTTCTGTTGGCAAAGCTGATCTCTATCTTGACGTCATAGAGCTACTGGCCTTTGTTTTCTTCTAAAAGTTTAATATAAATTTAGCCTTTTCCAGTTCCCGTCTTATATATGGTGTAAGGTTGGAGTCCAGCTTCATTTTTTCACATGGATTTTCCAGTACCAGCTGGAGGCAAGCCTGTCTCTTCCTAGTCATGGGGTCGTGCTAGCTTCCCTGGACAGTCGGGCTGTTTCTG
The DNA here is from genome assembly GCA_917880005.1 of Nanger dama. Taxonomy (NCBI): domain Eukaryota; kingdom Metazoa; phylum Chordata; class Mammalia; order Artiodactyla; family Bovidae; genus Nanger; species Nanger dama. The sequence continues at coordinate 32,453,633 of CAKJTW010000016.1, read as the reverse complement.
GTTCCTTTCCTGTCCCTGCACTAGCATTGCACTTAGGGCATCTGTTGTATCCTCCTACAGCTTTGCAGTAATTTTTGATCCTGACAGAGCAGGTCCCCTTCCCAGAGTCACCTTGGTACATTCTTCTTGGCTATTCATGGCGCTCTGATCATTCATGGAAGTGAGATGTTCAGTTTGTCAAGGTGACATGTGAGTAGTGTTCTTTTTCTCAAAATGGGTGGGAGGTTTATAACTCTTCATTGTAACATTGTTTACAGTTACATATATATTTGGTGTTTTTAAATTTAGTCAATATTTAATAAAGGACAAATATTAATAAAAACTTCAAGAAGAAATATTTTAAAGCCTTCCCCTTCCCCCAATTCTGAAGGAAAGTAACTCACAAATAGTAACGGTGGGCGGCGTTGATAAGCTATAAAGATCTGGAAAAAATACAGAACACTGCTTTATTTTTTTCTTAGCATAAAGCATTCTTCACTCACCGAATTCTCCCAAACCATAACATTTGTTGTAACAGAAGAGAAGACATCTGTAAGACTAGAGTCAGAGCCGGAGTCTTTATAAACACATTTCCTAAGAGTTTGCATGTCTGCCTGTTTCTATATAAAGAAGTCTTCAGCAAAATGTTGTCTCTTTTGTGAACAAACAACTCATAAACCAAATAATGCAGACACTTACCATTCAGCGCATTAAAGCAATGGAAACAGAGTTAATTTGTCAGACATCTGGGAAGATACCAGTCTCCTCCCTGTGCTGCAGTTTACCATAGAATTACCAGACTCGTTCCTGTTCTGCATATGGGACGATCAGTGCCCAAAGTGTCAGTGGATGTGGCACACAACGTTCAAAGTGATGTGCACTTTAATAAAAGAAAACTCAAAGGATAGGAACCAATTTCCCTTCATCAGGCAGCTGCTCACTATGTGGAGAGTTGGAAAATCCAAGGGAGAAATTACTGTCCCTCATAATGATATTTCACATGGTGTCAGGAGGTAGAAGCAGTGGATCCCCACCCCCGGCCCCGAGAATCTCAATGGTATTCTATATCCGGGATTCCATTCCTTTTATCTAGCTTATGAAACGCTCGATGTGAGTAGCGTATTGCACATCCTGTCCGTATGAGATACTGGCCATCCTCTGCTGCAGTTACAGTGTTGCGTTCCCTTTTGGAGTGATTCCTTAACAAGGGGTGCCTCTCTTGCCTTGGGACTGGCGTTTTCTCCTTTTTAATTCATGCTGTGGCAGCTTTCTAAACTGAAGCTTTGTTGGATAGGGCTTGGTCTCTGGAAAACTGCAGGTTTTGAAGTTTAAGTTGTTTGGCGTGTCTGTCTTACCTCTAGCACGCTGATGAAGTTTCTGTTCACGGTTGTTCACAGAGTAGAATCCAGGAGCCAGAGGCTGTTCCCCTAAGAGTGAAGGGAGGGGCTCGACTACCACACGGAGAAGTCAACCTGGTATCAGTGCACCTCTTTTTCCTCAGTTGGCCCTGAGGTTTCAGAACCAATTCCATTCCATATGCAGCCACAGTCAAGAAATGGCCAGAGGAGGAAGCAATTCCATGATTGCGTTATTTGGCTTTGAATGAATAGTGAAGGCCCAGGGTGAATGTATTCTCATGATTTGGAAATTTATACCTATCAGCATAAAATAAATAACAATAACAGCAATGATAAATAACTTACTGAATGTTATTCTCAGTGCACGTGGTTTATATACATGCATTGTTGTTGTTTAGTCGATAAGTTGTGTCTGATTCTTTGCAACCTCACAGACTGTAGCTCGCAAGACTCCTCTGTCCATGGGATTCCCCAGGCAGGAGTACTGGAATGGGTTGCCGTTTCCTTTCCAGGGGATCTTCCCAACCCAGGGATCAAATTCACATGGTCTGCAAGGCAGGCAGATCCTGTGCCACTCAGCCACCTGGATAGCCCTATATACCTGTCTCGTCACTGTCCATTCAGTCATGTCCAACTCTTTGCAACCCCATGGACTACAGCACACCAGGCTTCCCTGTCCTTCACCACCTCTCGGAACTTGCTCAAACTCATGTCCATTGAGTCGGCGATGCCATCCGACCATCACATCCTCTGTCGTCCCCTTCTCCTGCCTTGAATCTTTCCCAGCATCAGGGCCTTTTCTAATGAGTTGGCTCTTCGCATCAGGTGGCCAAAGTATTGGAGTTTCAGCATCAGTCCTTCCAGTGAATATTCAGGGTTGATTTCCTTTAGGATTGACTGGTTTAATCTCCTTGCTGTCCAAGGGACTCTCAAGAGTCTTCTCCAACTCCATAGTTCAAAAGCATCAATTCTTTGGCACTCATCCTTCTTTATGGTCCAGCTCTCACATCCATACATGACTCCCGGAAAAACCATAGCTTTGACTATTCGGACCTTTGTCCACAAAATAATGTCTCTGCTCTTTAATATGCTATCTAGGTTTGTCATAGCTTTTCTTCCAAGGAGCAAGTGTGTTTTAATTTCATGGCTTCAGTCACCATTTGCAGTGATTTGGGAGCCCAAGAAAATATACATGTGTTATATGCGTGTAATTTTCACATAGCCCCTTAAAGTTCAGATACTATTATCAGTTCCATTTATAGGCAAGACAACTGAGAGTGAGAGAGGCTGAGTGACTTGCCTGGAATCATGAGGGAGAGCATTTATCCTGATTCAGAACTAATTCACACGCAGACCTGACCCTAGGCAGGTCCCCTCACTCCTTCCTTCCACAGACCCTCAGAGGTCCCTCTGTGGACCTGGTATCGTGCCAAGTATCAGCCACTGCCATGGAGAGCAGAGCCCCTGCTCTGTGGGGCTGACCCTCATGAGAAGAAGCGGGAGGGAGGCCAAAAATAAATCTTACACCAGTGAGCTTATACTTCCAGTGTAAGCTAAACTGCAAGGGAACAGGGGTCAGCTGCAGAAGCACTGACCAAGAAACCGTACTTGGTTTTGTCCTCTGATGCATGGAGGTGGGTCTGCAGCTTCTGGGGGCATATGAGTATCAGTCTGAGACCGCCTCCAAGTGGAAGTTCACCTTATTGTTTGATTAAAGCAGGAGAGGGACTCCACCCACAAGGTATCCCAGTTGAGACTCACCCTCTAGTTGTCTTAAGGCCAGCATGCATTGAGTGCCTGCGGTGTTCTATGGGCCACACACTGAGAAAAAACTGAAAACAGCCCCTGTGCTCACAGCGTCCACGGCCTAGGTGAGAAGACAAAGCAGAGAGCTCGTTTATGCAGCATTGATGTGTAAAGGGGAGATTCAGGGTCATGCCATGGAGTAGCTTTGTGCTGGGTGCTGATGGCAAGCACGAGGGGGTGCTGTAATGAGGTGGGGGGTGAGGAAAGCCAGTCGTGGTAGCCAGGCTGGCTTTCTTAGCTGGGACCATGGAGCAGTCCGGGGTCCCCCAGGCAGAGGCTCCGGGGCAGGAGTTCTGGATTCTAGAACAGCACTTCATGAACATTTTGTGCACACACGTCCCGTATCTGCTCCTGTATCCAGAGAGAGCTTTGTTTCCAAGGTGCCATACAAGCTTTGACACTTACTCCTTGAGCAAAGCCGAAGAAAACACTTTGTATAGTATGAAAGTGCCATGTAGGTGTTGGGTGTGACTCTGTGATGTATAAAGATTATTTTTCTGATATGGACCATTTTTAAAGTCTTTATTGAATCTGTGACGGTATTGCTTCTCTTTTATGTTTTAGTATTTTGGCCTTGAAGCTTGTGGGGTCTTAGCTGCCCAGCCAGGAATTGACCCTGCATCCCCCGCACTGAGAGGCAGAGTCTTAACCACTGGACCACCAGCAAAGACTCTATGACGTATATTTAAAAGAAGAAATGGTTTTGGTATTAACCATATCCCTGCCAAACTAAAAAGCTAGTGAAGAGAATGGGGGAACATATAAGCTCCAACTGTAGGTTTTGCAAACAGGGAGCTATATTCAATATCCTGTAATAAATCATAATGGAAAAGAATATGAAAAGTAAGTTATTTTAGTGAAAATTATTCACTAAAATTTTTAAAGAATATGAAAAGTAATACACACACACACACACACACACACACACACACACACACACACACACACACACACATATATGTACCTGAATCACTTTGCTATATGCTTGAAACAAACACAACATTGTAAATCAACTACTTCCATAAAAAATATTAAAATTATGTATTTAGGCCAATACATTCATGTCAATAAAAAGGAGCCAGTATTATTTCAAGCTAGAGTTCATATGCAAAGCCTAGGATAGCGGTTAGGGCAGGTATTCGGCCTGAAGTTTCCTTGGAAACACACAGCAAATGTTACCATAGCCAAACTTATCTATCAGTGAGTTCATCCAAGACCATGATGGAATAAGATCAGAGAGAAGTTTCCAGAGCTTCAGACTCTTGGTTTCTAACTCACCTTTGGAAGGGTTTCAAGGAAAAGTCCCTGAACCAAACCAAAGCAGAGGAGGGGGAAAAATTTACCGTTGCCTGAAGCAGCTAAAGACAGACATGGTATTCCCACACTGCCTTCTGCCACCGCCTGTGATGGCGATTCATGTTTTTGCTGCCAGCAGTCTCATTTCTTTTTCTCAGACCCATACACCATTTTGCTGAAACATAGCTGCAAATGAATTTCCACCCATCTTGGGATACCTGCTAACTGTACTGAACATTCAAAGAAAAATATCAACCCCAGCCATCTCCCTCTCCGCTCTGATAGCTCTACTCTTTTATTTTTTCTTTTTCAATATGTTCTTTCTTTTTCTTCCAAAAACATTGTGTGCTGGGGTGTTGCCAATTAACAGTGTTGTGATCATTTCGGGTGAACAGTGAGGGGGGCTCAGCCATACATGTGTGTGTATCCATTCTCCCCCAAGCCCCATCCCATCCAGGTTGGCACATAACATTGAGCAGAGTTCCATGTGCTATACAGTAGGTTTTTGTTGGGATCCATTTAAAATATAGCAGTGTGTACATGACCTTCCCAAAGTCCTTTAACTATCCCTTCCCTCTGGCAACCATGATAATTGTACTCTTCAAAAATATTATTACATTCTTTTTCCAGCCTGAAGTTGGACATAATCAAATTCATATATACACACACTTGCCTCTGCCTCTCTCTGGAAAGCCCCTAAATTTCCTCATATTCTAATTGTGTTATCAAGTGTTTTCTCTGGTTCATTAGTTCTTTTCCAGATGGTTTGCTCCTGGTAGGTTTCTAGCAAGGTCTTTGTCGTTGCTGAGTTGCTAAGTCATGTCCGACTTTGCAACCCCACAGACTGCTGCATGCCAGGCTTCCTCGTCCCTCACCATCTCTCAGAGTTTGCTCAAAAGCAAGTTCTACCCATGTCTAGTAAATCATTTTAGAAAACCTGCTGGTTCTTCTCTGCGCTATGGACTAGAGCCCCGTGCTCCTGCAAGCAGTTTATTCTTGTTCCTTTCACAAAATTAACCTTGTAAGCTTCATTATTAAAAGTCTCTAACAACCTCTGACAACAAAAGAGAGTTTCAGAATGGGGCGCCCAGCCACCCTCTCTAGTGCACTTGATCACTCACTTCTCTGGAACATACTCAAGGTTGTTGTGTCACTTAAACAAGGTTTTTCCGGGTGGCTGCTGGCATGGGGTCTATCTTCTCTGTGTCCCCTGCTGGACCTGAGAGTCAGGGGTATGCCTGAAAGGACCCCCTACCATGAATGCTTCTGTGTGACAAAACCAGAGAGCAAGGAAGTGAAATCAGCAGGTTTTAACTGAGTACCCTGAGGATGTGAAAGGATTTGTGGACACACATCTTGCTCCCAGGACATAACAGTATTGCTGGAGTAGGGAATTGTGGAATTGTGTCTAGAATGACTGTAAGGCGTAGGTCAGGTGTTGGGGAATGTAAAATGATCAGAGAGCACCTCAGAGTCCAGTGAGATTCACATTAAAAGTCATCTTCATCATCATCTGAGCAATCTGCCCATTTTACAGGTGAGGAAACTGAGGCCCAGAAAGGACCCATGTTTTCTTTTAACTAAAGTAGAATATTTTGCTTACTTGCTCTTCTTGATTCCCAGCATTTATCAATTACAAGACTCATGCGTATGTAATTTAGTGCTTTTCACCCACTTCACGTTTTCTACAAAATATCTTTCATTTCACTTTTTATTTCTGTTCAGTTCAGCAAACTTATCAAGGGCCTCCTATGTGCTGGGTGTTCTGTGCAGCTAAAATATGCAATTATTCTGCTATTCTTACTTCCCAGAGTTTAATCACTAAAAAGCGAGGATCAATTATTATAATGTGGTCATATTTTAAGCCCTCCGGTGCCTGCGAAGTCAAGAGGAGAGTCATTTTATTTCCTGTTTCAGAGGTGATAAATATCCTAGGATGTCATCATTATTCTTTTGGTGCCATTTATAAATCACGTTTATAAATCTTTGAGCAAGAAGTACCAACTTAAGTTTATTTTTGATTCATAAAGGTCCTAAATCTTCCCACTTTCTGTCTCTTCCACCGTAGATGTCTCCAGAGCTGGTTATCCCCACTCATTTTCATTGGTTCTTCTTTCAAAGCCAATATTTCCAGAAGTCTGCATTAATTTCTCACAGCAGTCATTAGATAATTGCGCATTTCAGGGGAGATAACTTACAGTTGATACCATCTATTGATGTCACGTTGTTCCTGGTCTCTGGTTGCAAGGGAGTGTCTCAGCACTGGATAACTGTGTTGAACCCAGAAAGCTATCTCTGGATTCATTTCTGCATGTAAGCACTCCTAAATGGAATATTCGTACCTATTAGAGGTGAAATGTGAACTGGGAGGGGCAAGCGTCTTTTTTTCCCCCCTTTTGGAACTTTTATTCAAATTAAGAAATATATCTCAACCCAGCAGAAAAGAAACAAATATTTTCTCCTCTAACCAAAATTCCTGCAACAAATTGAGCAGTAATGTGCATTTAAAAATGGGGAATTTTTCCAAACTTGAGGACAAAGACAAGGTTAGCTTTTGTGCTTTCATTGTATGAACTAGATAAGCAATGAAATAGTACCCCTTCCCAAGGACACAGCATCACTCTCCAAAATGATGCTATTAGAATAAAATATGGAGCCCTGTTTTCCTGAGAACACTTGAGCAACAAGAGCTGTGCGGAAAAACCAAAAACAAGGCAAAACAAAGGCTGTCTTGCTACAATGCAAGCTTCAGTTCTACAGTTTATCTTTCGCTGCTTAGTTCTCCCATGAGATTTGAACAATTTTCATAATGAAAAGGCCCATAACCACCTATCATAATACCACTTTGAACTGCTGACGTCCAGTAAAGGTCAAAACTAAGAATCCAAAAATTCGTGTAAGTGGACCTGGTTTTCTTTTTTTAATACTATAATGCTATGAATGTGGGGCAGCTTGTGTGAAGGACAAAGAGTTTTAGGAGCAAGTGGGTAGAGCTCCCCTCTTTGAGGCTGAGGAGTACATGTTCCACTTTGCAGAGCAAATTGTTGAGATTTGAGATTGAGTGTCTTTTTTTTTTCTTAGTATTATTATTTATTTGGCTGCTGTGGGTCTTATTTATTGGTGACATGCGGGATTTTCAATCTTTGCTGCAGCTTGCAAACCCTTAGTGTGAACACGTGGGATCTAGTTCCCCAACCAGGTATCAAACCCAGGCCCCTGCATTGGAAGCGTGGGATCTTAGCCTCTGGACCACTAGGGAAGTCCCTGAGTAGCTTTTTAAATCAATCAGCAAAATGAGCCAATCTTCCTCTTCTAATCTAACCTCTTATGATTTTCCAGCAAAGGGAGAGATACAGGATTACAGAGTCTTAGGAAGCAAAGTCTCCAGTAGTAACTAGGGGCTTAGGTCAGAGCAGGAACAGCAGGTGTTGTCATGGTGTCCTCAGCATCCACAGGAACTTGTGAGGAAAGGCCCCCAGAAGGAGCAAGGGCTCGGGAACTGCCTAGGTCCTTCAGTTCAAGGTTTTGACATTTGGTACTTGCCTCTGTTTGTCTTAATCCTCACACTTCAGCAGGTATTTTACCTTTGCAAAGAATGTTATATTTGGAGTTAGGAAACCAAGTTCCAGCTCCCCAAACTACTGTTTGATATCTATAGAACCTTTAGGCAAGTCACTTATTCTCCTAAATCTCAGCTTCCTGTGAAAGTGGGAATGTGGTGGAAATTGGGAGAACTCCACTTCCTCAGCCTCAGTAGTATGATCTGCACCCTTCCCACCTCTCTAGTCTCTTCACATAAGCATCTCTATGGCTTGTATCTTGACCCTTGTATCTTGTACCAGGGTCTCTTCCAGCCCCAGGACTTTGCACATGCTACTGTCTCATCTGGAATACAGTCTCCTCCCTTCTTCCCCACGTAAATCCTGGCATTCTTCTGATTTGCCCTCAACATCTCTTTCGCAGAGGAGTCCCCTCTTCCCAACACCTGACCCCTGTCCCTGCCAAGTTCTCTTTCCTTCCCTCAGTTATAGGATTATTAGCATCTGTCTCCTTAACCAGATAGTGATCTTCCTTGGGCAGCTTCTTTATTTGTTTTCACTCACAAACATACTGGAGTTTTAGTCATTCTGGTTTTGCACGTGAATAAGTGATTTAATGTGCAATCCATAAGCCTCGTGTATTGTACATAGAAAATACTCAGAAGTGTTAGATGTCATTCGTTCATAGAAGTCACAGATAGGAACTCCACCCTAAGTACCTTTGGCCTTTGAATGACATTTCAAATTCCAGCCATGCTTTCAGTTTTCCCCTGGTGTGGACCTTTACAGTTCAGTTCAGTTACTCAGTCGTGTCCAACTCTTTGTGACCCCATGAGCCGCAGCAAGCCAGGCCTCCCTGTCCATCACCAACTGCCGGAGTCCACCCAAACCCATGTCCATTGAGTTGGTGATGCCATCCAACCACCTCATCCTCTATCATCCCTTTCTCCTGCCCTCAGTCTTTCCCAGTATCAAGGTCTTTTCAAATGAGTCAGCTCTTTGCATCAGGTGGCCAGAGTACTGGAGTTTCAGCTTTAGCATCAGTCCTTCCAAAGAACACTCAGGACTGATCTCCTTTAGGATGGACTGGTTGGATCTCCTTGCAGTCCAAGAGACTCTCAAGAGTCTTCTCCAACACCGCAGTTCAAAAGCATCGATTCTTTGGAGCTCAGCCTCCTTTACAGTCCAACTCTCACAGCCATACATGACTACTGAAAAAAACCACAGCCTTGACTAGATGAACTTTTGTTAACAAAGTAATGTCTCTGCTTTTTAATATGCTATCTAGGTTGGTCATAACTTTCCTTCCAAGGAGTAAGTGTCTTTTAATTTCATGGCTGTAGTCACCATCTGCAGTGATTTTGGAGCCCAGAAAAATGAAGTCTGACACTGTTTCCACTGTTTCCCCATCTATTTCCCATGAAGTGATGGGATTGGATGTCATGATCTTCATTTTCTGAATGTTGAGCTTTAAGCCAACTTTTTCACTCTCCTCTTTCATTTTCATCAAGAGGCTTTTTAGTTCTCTTCACTCTCTGCCACAAGGGTAATGTCATCTGTATATCTGAGGTTATTGATATTTCTCCTGGCAATCTTCATTCCAGCTTGTACTTCCTCCAGCCCAGTGTTTCTCATGATGTACTCTGCATATAAGTTAAATAAGCAGGGTGACAATATACAGCCTTGATGTACTCCTTTTCCTAACTGTTGCTTCCTGACCTGGATACAGGTTTCTCAAGAGGCAGGTCAGGTGGCCTGGTATTCCCATCTCTTTTAGAATTTTCCACAGTTTATTGTCATCCACACAGTCAAAGGCTTTGGCATAGTCAATAAAGCAAAGGTAGATGTTCTTCTGGAACTCTTTTCGTTTTTCGATGATCCAGCAGATGTTGACAACTTGATCTCTGGTTCCTCTTCCTTTTCTAAATCCAGCTTGAACATCAGGAAGTTCACGGTTCATGTATTGCTGAAGCCTGGTTGGAGAATTTTAAGCATTACTTTACTAGCATGTAAGATAAGTGCAATTGTGCAGTAGTTTGAGCATTCTTTGGCATTGCCTTTCTTTGGGATTGAAATGAAAACTGACCTTTTCCAGTCCTGTGGCCACTGCTGAGTTTTCCAAATTTGCTGACATACTGAGTGCAGCATTTTCATAGCATCATCTTTCAGGATTTGAAATAGCTCAACTGGAATTCCATCACCTCCACTAGCTTTGTTCGTAGTGATGCTTCCTGAGGCCCACTTGACTTCCCATTCCAGGACGTCTGGCTCTAGGTGAGTGTGAGTGATCACACCATCATGATTATCTGGGTTATGAAGATCCTTTTTGTCTAGTTCTTCCGTGTATTCTTGCCACCTCTTCTTAATACCTCCTGCGTCTGTTAGGTCCATACCATTTATGTCCTTTATACAAATGCTTTTTAGGAAATCGAAGGTATTTGAGAAGACACAGCATAATTTATTTAGAAAGGTGATTATGGAAAAGCCAACTAATGATTATGACTCTATAAAGACAGAAGAATAAATAGCCCATTCTCTCAGAATTCCAGAGTAGTAGAATTTCCAGGCCCTTTTCAACTGATTTTTGTAAGCACTAAGCCTACATTTAATCGGGGCTTCCCTAGTGGCTCAGTGGTAAAGAATCCACCTGCCAAGCAGGAGCTGTGGGATCAATCCCTAGGTCAGGAAGATCCCCTGGAGGAGGAAATGGCAACCCATTCTAGTATTCCTGCCTGGGAAACCTCACAAACCAACGAGCCGGGCAGGCTACAGTTAATGGGGCCGCAGAAGAATCGGACACGAGTTAGCGACTAACAACAACTACCTTTAGTCTTTACAGTGCTTTCTTCAAGGGTCGTATCACAGTCATTTTATCAGTTTTACTAATCAGTCTGTAGATCACTAGATGAACTAGTTGGTGATACAGGAGCCAAAATTAACTTTCATCAAAGTGCTATACATCAAAATTTTGCTTCTTTGGTTGGAAAACTGACAACAAACAGAAAAGAAACAAAAAATTCCAAACCACTGTTGAGGTTCCAAACCAGATTTAAGGTTTTTATCAGTTTTACTAATCAGTCTGTAGATCACTAGATGAACTAGTTGGTGATACAGGAGCCAAAATTAACTTTCATCAAAGTGATATACATCAAAATTTTGCTTCTTTGGTTGGAAAACTGACAACAAACAGAAAAGAAACAAAAAAATTCCAAACCACTGTTGAGGTTCCAAACCAGATTTAAGGTTGCACAAATCCCTGACAGCCAAGAAATTCTATTTATAGTGAATCTACTTTAACTTTGGTTTTCTTTCTGGAATTCATTGGTTTGTTACCTGACCTTCATGTTGTTTAGAGATAGCTAGGAGATTTCATAATCTTGTTAAAAGAAGCAAATAAAGTGCAGGGCATTACCGCCAGTAAGCATTTTTCAACATTAGGTTTCTTGACCTGACTCTTCTTTAAGATTCAAAGGCTTCAAGCAGTCTGAGGCCACTTATTTCATTAATGGGTAAGAGTTTTCTTTTTAACAGAAGATTTTTTTCCCTAATTGGACTATTCTAAGTGGCGTTCCATTGTCAGGACTTCATAAAATGCCTTAGGATGTGGACATTATAGGACAGACATGCTAAAATGTGATGAGACAACTTGGTAAGATAGAATTTAGAAAAAAAATAGATTCCTCTCCGCTTTGAGCTTCTCTGCTGTTGAGTAGGAAGGGATAGATAAGTGAGTCTCATTAAATATGGTACCATCGCGACCATGAGTTCCTAAGAAAGGACAGGTGGCTGAGCCCACCTGGTTGAGCGTGACGGAGCTCACCCACCCCCCACCTAGGCATGTCCAGCGAACTTTCTCCTTTGACGACGATCTTTGTTCTTTCCATTTGAGCATCATGTTCCTCATCTTGTGCCTCCCTGTCTGTCTTTCTGATGACTCTGTTTCACCCTTCCCCCACTTCCTGGGGTCAGTATGCATGTGTGCTAAATCGCTTCAATTGTGTCAGACTCTTTGCAACCCCAGGGACTGCAGGCCACCAGGTTCCCTTGTCCAGGGGAGATTCTCCAGGCAACATACTGGAGTGGGTTGCCATGGCCTCCTCCAGGGGTTGTTCCCCATCCACAGATGGAATGCGTGACTCGTGTCTCCCACATTGGCAGGTGGGAAGCCCTGGGCTCAGTGTAATCAGCTGTTGGCACTTCTCTTTGCTTTAAGGCTGAGCTTGGGTCACAGCACTCCAGCTGTGCTGTCCAGTGGAGAGAGCGGGTGCTTGAAGTTGGGCAGACTGGGTTGAAATCCCATCTCTACTGCTCATGAGCTGTGCACCTTTGAGAAAGCTGCTGGCACTCCTTGGCCTTTACTTCCTGATCTGAAAAGCAGAGATAACACCCCTCACCTCACCATTGGCCTTCTTCCTGTGGCCTGGAGACAGTTGTCCATGTAACGCGTGTAGCACAGTGCCTGGCACAGAGCAGACGCCAGAGCTGCGAGTTCACAGCATTACGTCTGCGAGAGGGACACTGGGATCTAGAAGACGCCTTCTTTCCACATCAGTGAGCCTTGTTTATGAGTTGTTCTTACGTACTTTTGCAGTACAGTTTCTACTGAAATTTGGCGGGTGGAATTTTTAGGAACCACGTGTGGGCCACTATCCCAGGGCGAAGCGGTAACTATGAGCCAGACTGCCTTCTAAGCCCTTTTCAATAGATGTACACAATTCCACTTAGAGACGAAGTACAGGGAGGGGTAGGTGGTTTGTCCAGGTTTGTAGGGTTGTAAACAACGACTCAGTTGGTAAAGAATCCACCTGCAATGCAAGAGACGCCAGTTCAATTCCTGGGTCGGGAAGATCCGCTGGAGAAGGGATAGGCTACCCACTCCAGTATTCTTGGGCTTCCCTGGTGGCTCAGCTGGTAAAGAATCCACCTTCAATGTGGGAGACCTGGGTTCAATTCCTGGGTCAGGAAGATCCTCTAGAGAAGGGAAAGGCTACCCACTCTGGTATTCTGGCCTGGAGAATTACATGGACTATATAGTCCATCAGATCACAAAGAGTCTGACGCGACTGAGTGACTTTTTCACTTTCACTTTCAAACAACTGCCAGCATTGGGTACTGTGCTAAGATCAATTGTCACAGAAGCATAAGAAGTAAGAGCTGAAATATCCCCCATCTCCAACTGAAAACGCAGAGGCACAGGAGTAGAGTGACTCACCCTAAGTCACACAGCTGGTTACCTGGCCGAGCAGGAACTCAAGGCACCCGTGGGTCTCATCCCAGAGCCCCAACGGTGCCCATCCTCACCCAGGGTTACTGGGCCTTGCTTGCCATGTGATCAGTGCCTGGCACCCAGTGGTTCCCCAGCAGTTCTACGACTGAGCGAGGACAATGGAGATTTAGGAGCTGCTGAATCCTCCCTCTGTGCAGGGCCATGATTACCTTCTCTGCACAGCCTAATTAGTTCTGACCCCACATAATGAGTTAGGTCCTGCTGTAAACCCGTTTTAATGGCAGAGAAACTGAGGCCCCCAGAGGTTGACCTGCTTGAGATGCTTCAGCATCTCCCTGACACAGCCAACACTCAAGCCCAGACCATGGGGACTAGGGCTGAAGTTTTTAGCTTTGTCTGTGGACCCTCATCATACATAGCACTCCCGCCTGTTCTTGCCTGTCTTCATGTTAGAAGCCCCTCCTCACTGGAAACTTAAATGACTGCAGTGACATAGAACATCATTAAACATGGTTGTAAATGGTGTGGCCATGGTCCTGTGGATGGAAGAGTCTTACTACACATCCTCTCCTCTGATGAGTAGAGACTCAAAGGTAGAAAGTTTATTCTAACCAGCCAGCCCTCAGTTTTTGAGAAAAACAGCTAACAAGTTTAAGTTTATACAAGGGACATATGAGCCCAGTATGAAGTTCATACCAAGAAGATGAAAATGACATAATAAAATGGTTTCCATAAACCTTTGAGTGATGCCTGCAAAACCCTGGCCACACTTTCTTTCTTCTATGTGTGGCTGTATTTGCTATTATCACAGTAGATCATGCCAGGCGATCATGATCAGGCTTCCCAGGTGGTGCTGGGAAGTGGTAAAGAACCCACATGCCAGTGCAGGAGACATAAAAGACGCAGGTTCGATCCCGGGTTGGGAAGATCCCCTGGAGAAGGGCTTGGCAACCCACTCTAGTATTCTTGCCTGGAGAATCCCAGGGACAGAGAAGCCTGGCAGGCTGAAGTCCATGGGGTTGCAAAGAGTCAGATGTGTGGGAAGAAGTATGAATACTTCTTGAACTAAGCATGTGTCTCCTGATTCAAGGTGATAGCCACCAGCATCTTTAATGGAAGGTGTTCAGATGCACAGACCCCTCTGTGCCTCTTGATTTCCTGCCCATCACATGTTGATGATAGTAGGGCTTGCCTCATGATTGTGTGAGTTGGTGTATATGTAGTGCTCAGACCAAGTCTCCATCTGGCAGACAAGGGCACTGAATCATGACTGAAGTGTCAGAAGCTTCAGTATTTGACCTCACGTCTTCCGGTCACTCATTAGGTGTGAAGGTGAGCGATGCCGCACAGAGAGCTGATAGGGGCTTTCTCAGACTCTTCAACCTGCAAGTACTTAGGGAAGACCCCTGTTGATAGCCCTCCTGGCATAGGGTGAGGGAGCCGAGCATCCAGCGGTCCCCTCCACATGTCCAAGACTCAAGTGCACGTGTCCGTAGGCCAAGCCGGCATGTGCTTCCACTGCAGCCAACTCCTGGCCCGGGCAGCAGAGCCCACCCATGGCCAGCCCTCTGGCTTTCACTGTGAGTTAGACAAGGGCCCTCCTTCCTCTGCGTGGACATGGTGTGTGCCCGCCCACCCTCAGCTCACCTGGCCCGGGCACAGCGCTCACAGCTGAGTCCACACCACCACTGGGACAGGGAGGCGATGGCCAGGGAGGGGAGAGAATTGTCTGAGGAACAGAAAGAAGCAATTTCGCGTTTCTTGTGAGGTCTATGGATGTGTCGTTTGTCTCTTTCCTCTCCACTGGGGATCAGGGATTCTTTTTTACTTCCAATGGCCCCACTTTGTCACCTGCGAGTTAAGAACCCAGAGACTTCAGGAGAACTTAGCTGGGACTATCTTGATTCTTCATACACACTCTAAGGCCTCTCTGGACCTCATTTTGTTTTTTTCTCCAAAAAAGTAGAAGGTATGCCATGAAATGCCAACAAGTGTGCATGAGGAGAACGTGATGGTCTACAGACATGTAAATAGGTCACTTGGGTGATAAATATTTGTGAGGCTGCTGCAGGCCAACCACTGTGCTAACCTCTGGGCATCCTATAGTGAGCAGACCACACACTGTTTTGACCTTGGGGACCCCACGAGAAAATACAGGCACTCAACAGAAAAGCAAATAACTACGTAATTACACATCTCCGGAAAGCTGTGAAGGGTGACATCCCATTTGACTCAGTGACATCTCTTTGTGGGAATGTCCTCCAGCATCAGTAATCTGCATGTAGAAATGGTGAGGCAGCTGGTTGGACCCAAAGGATTGGCCAGGGCTTTGCAGATAAGTAAGAAGGAATAAGAGAAGGGCAAGGATGGTTGAAGACATTTGCAAGGACATCCTCCAGGAGTGAACAGTGATGAACCTTGGCATATAAAAGACCATATTTAAGTGATTTATAACCTGAAACCAATCCCTTTTCCAGAGAAACTGAATGTGTACCTGGAAAAGACACTCGAGTTTCAGAGAAAAACTTACAGAACCTAGAAAGTAGACAGATTAAGCTAAAACAGGGCTTTCCTGTTATGTACTGAGCTGCTGCTGTAAATTGCTACCTTTCAGATGAGGTTAAAGTTGCATGTTCATTTGAAGATGCAGAATGGTTCAGATGCACTGTAATTTAATGGACACCTGTAACCTGGCACTTACAGTGGGATTTAGGGGTGATGATATCAAAACTTCCAAAAGAAGATAAGGAAGATTTTGTTGATGAAGGTAGGATACTGACCTGAGAAGAAAGCATCTTGTAATATTTTACTAATAATCATTTTCAATAGAGTACATGTATGATTTTTAGCCTCTTTCTTTCAGACATGTCATCTTTTTATCAGTCAAGGGCTGGTAGCCAGGTATTTTTTACATTTAGGGGGTAAAGTAAAGGATTTTGAAACATGATATGCTTAAGTTTGACAGAAGACTCCTCTAATAGGAAAATTACCCTGGCTATACATTTATCCATGTAGGGAGATCAGAATATGATAAGGAGAGGGAGCTTCCAGTTGAAGACATACCAAACTTATGGAAATAATGTCAGGACAGGTAATTTAGAAATTACCATGGACAAACCTCACTGAGGTCCTTCAGTTCAGTTCAGTGCAGTCGCTCAGTCGTGTCCGACTCTTGGCAACCCCCTGAATCGCAGCACGCCAGGCCTCCCTGTCATCACCAACTCCCGGAGTTCACTCAGACTCACATCCATCGAGTCCATGATGCCATCCAGCCATCTCATCCTCGGTCGTCCCCTTCTCCTCCTGCCCCCAATCCCTCCCAGCATCAAAGTCTTTTCCAATGAG
Organism: Nanger dama; assembly: GCA_917880005.1. Classification (NCBI taxonomy): domain Eukaryota; kingdom Metazoa; phylum Chordata; class Mammalia; order Artiodactyla; family Bovidae; genus Nanger; species Nanger dama. The sequence goes on along the minus strand of CAKJTW010000016.1, from coordinate 32,437,083 downwards.
TCAACTCTTCGCATGAGGTGGCCAAAATACTGGAGTTTCAGCTTTAGCATCATTCCTTCCAAAGAACACCCAGGGTTGATCTCCTTCAGAATGGACTGGTTGGATCTCCTTGCAGTCCAAGGGACCCTCAAGAGTCTTATCCAACACCACAGTTCAAAAGCATCAATTCTTTGGCTCTCAGCCTTCTTCACAGTCCAACTCTCACATCCATGTATGACTACTGGAAAGACCATAGCCTTGACTAGACAGACCTTAGTCAGCAAAGTAATGTCTCTGCTTTTGAATATGCTATCTAGGTTGGTCATAACTTTTCTTCCAAGGAGTAAGCGTCTTTTAATTTCATGGCTGCAATCACCATCTGCAGTGATTTTGGAGCCCAAAAAATAAAGTCTGACACTGTTTCCCCATCTATTTCCCATGAAGTGATGAGACCAGATGCCATGATCTTCGTTTTCCTTATTGCAGACCAAATGCGCCCACACGGATTTAACTTCTTGCTGCATCAGAGCTGAGGTCTCTGTGAGTGTAATGCTCTTATGCATGCACATCTCTGAAGTGAGTACTTAGTTCACACACATCTCTAAAATCAGTGCTTTTCACAGAAACATTAATTTGAACACCTTTTGTTCATTAAGACCCATCTTCCCTCTTAGCTGCATAATACCTCCATTTTAGATAAGTTGCCCTTCCCTTTATTGAGCCCCAGAGCAGACTATAAATTTGAAATAAATTAAGACAGACAGGAGTTTCCTGAATGAGAAAAGATTTTTTTTTAAATCCAGCCTAAATCAGGGCATGAAACCTTTTACTTTTTGTTGTATATTATCGTCTATTGCTTCCAGTGGGATCTAAGTTTTAATTAGTTGAAAACATAGGTGTGATATTTTGCAGAATGCAATCACTGCCCCTGTATTTAATTAAATGAACCCTATAAAAGTTGGGTTTCAGCCTGGGGCATCATTTATAATAGGCCGAATCTGAAACAGCATAAGCACTTTATGCTGGGGCCATTTGCACATGCAATAGAAATCGAGGTGATTGCTCTCTGCCGATCCGCAGACACCAAATGTCTTCCCATAAACAGAAACTTATTTTCTAATTTAGAAGGGGTATGTCATGTCTTCTCTGAATATAGCTTAAAATATCCTGAACCGCTTGCGATTTTGTTGTAGGGAGCTTTGAAGCTTTCCGGCTCCTCTTCTCTGCTGTGTTGTGTATCATTTTGTTGGTTTATTTTTGGTTGGGCTGGGTCTTCGCTGCTGCACGGGCTCTTCTCATTGCAGGGCACAGGCTCTGGGACACAGGGCTTCGGTAGAGCACAGGGCCAGTAGTTGTGGTGCATGGGCTTCATTGCTCTACAGCACGTAGGATCTTCCTGGATCAGGGGTCGAACCCGTGTCTTCTTCACTGGCAGGCACTGAGCCACCAGGAATGCCCTGGCTCCTCTTTGGAAACGTGATTTCTGAAAGTGCATGACAGCAGTTTTCACCAATGGAATGTCTAGGTAGACAGTGCAAAGTAAGACTCTGTAACTCACTAGCTTAGTGTTCCAGTGTAGACTCACCTCCTCAGCCAGATCAAGCCCCTCTCTAGATGCCAAGGGGAAATGCTACCCACAGTGCGTTTCTTCTGATTGTTTTGTCAGTGGCTCTCCCCTGCCATCTTTCCCCAAGAAATTCTTCCAAGTGGTGTCCCTGCAGCCAAGAGGGGAGCAACTCTCACTAAATAACCTCAGTAAATGCTTGATGAATGCATGGAGGATGGACAGGGGGTTATCAGTGAGATTTACCCCCAAATGGAAGAGCACCCCAGCTTTGCTTTAGTTCTCAGGGCCATGGAATACACACTCATGGGCACCTCAAAGAGCCGCAGCACGCCACCCAGGCCTCAGTGCAACCAGGAAGGAATCGCTGCAAGCCTGCAGCATCTCATCCCTGGAGATCTCCTGCTCGGGGACCTCTATAAGTGCCCTCAGTACCCTGTCAGATTGGCAGCAGCGCTGTTTTGCCCTGAGACAGACCAGCTGGATTTTCACCCTAATTGCACCTCCGTCCCAGGGGACCATCCTCAGCCTTAGGTGAATAACTTAAGCATTTAATGTATAATAAAGTTTGCCATCAGCATTTCTCTTTCGAAAACATTCCATTTACTTGGTTTTAGAGCCGTATAAACTGTTTTAAAAAGCAATCTGCTCAATTGGGCGAGTTAATGATATTTAATTTGACTGGGCCAAACGTCACGGGATGAGCATCGTGCCTGTAATTGCAGCCATCATCGTCGCCATTTGGCGTAATGTAGGTGTAATGCTAATCCCGGGAATAAAGGTTGTCGTTCTCGGTCAGCCGACAGCATGCACCCGGAGTTATCACCTCACCCAGTCTCTCACTGATGTGATTCCAAGATGACAGGGTAATAAGTGTTATGTGCACAAGGTAATTCAAAACAAATTTGGCTGCAAAAATAGATTGTCTAGGAGAGTAAAGTCCGCGTCATCTCATCCTCTTTTAGAAGAATGTACCAGTGCTTGCAATAGCTTGTCAGGAAGTTTGTGTGGCAGGGGTCAAGTCCCGTAGAATTTATCTGTTGCACCCCCACACACACAGAATTCCAACCTGCAGACTGAAAACATTAATATGCATGTTAGCAGCTCAGTGGGAACGTTTGGGCTAGGAAACTTCACTGAAAAATAAAGAAGCCCCTCAGTATACTAATGTGTCTCTTAAGGCTACCTAAGCAGGCTGCATTTTGCTGCTCTGATTTGCAGACTGTCATCTCCTGGGAAAATGTGGCTCTTCTGGGGCAGGATCCTATTAGCCCTGGTATCTTAGTAAATTCTTATTATGTGCATGCTAGGCTATAAAGTAGATTATTTCATTTAACCCTAAGAGGCATGACACTGTAAGTACATTTATTGTGCACATGAAGAAACTGAGAGTCAGAATAAATGGTCCAAAACAACAGTCTCTAAGCCTGGTCCGATCCCACAGTTTGGGACCTGGGGCACTCCAGCCTTGAGCTGTAAGGCAGGAGGTGCCCCCTGCCTTGTGGAGGGGGCATATTTGAGCTGTGCTTGATTAACATACATTTGAGGGCTGCTGAAGGTGTTCCACTGGGTATGGCGCTCTTTCTGTGGAACCCAGTCGTGAGCTAGGGTGACAAGCTGGGGGGCCGATGAGAGGACATTTCACAGTCACCCTCAGGTCCCTGGCTTCCCAGAGGGTTTGCCACTATTCTTTCTCTGCATCTTAGACCATAGGGATGTTGTGGGTGTTGTTGCATCAATGCCTTTTAATAATATCCTAAGTTGGAGAGACGCAGAAAAGCCTTCTTGTGTTTTTAAGTGTGCACCCAGACACAGGGCAGCTCTTTGTCCCCAAGAATCTTCTTAGCATAGACTGATGGAGGAGAGTCCGTCCTTTCATTTTCTTGGTACCATTTAAGCATCTGCTCAGTAGTTCTTTGTTGTTTAGTCACTGAGTCATATCCAGCTCTTTGCGACCCTGCCAGGCTTCTCTGTCCATGAGATTTCCTAGGCAAGAAAACTGGAGTAGGTTGCCATTCCCTTTTCCAGGAGATCATCCACACTCAAGGATCAAACCTACATCTCCTGCTTTGGCAGGCAGATTCTTTACCACTGAGCCACCAGGGAAGTCTTCAGTAGTGGTAGCGTTGGTTCCTAACACCTATGCAAGGAAAGCAGCAGATGCCATCACTTTCCTAGAAAAATAATCTTACTAAGATATAGTCCTTATCAGAAAAGCATTTTCACTCACTGTCTTACACAGATCAGAGAAATGTCAATGGGAACAAATAAGGTGTCCCTGTGTAACTTTATAAAATATCTGTGCAATAGCTGCACCAATCGGTGTGTTCTGGGCTGCAGGGAGTTAAGATCCAAGTTAAAATGGCCTAAAGCATAAGGATTGTGTTCTCAACTGTGACAAGATCTTTGGAATTAAGAGGTTCTAAACTTACTTAGTCCATTCATTTGCTCAGTGACAGTCGTCAGGAGATGCCATTTCTCCATTTTTCTGCTCTGCATCCCTCAGTATGTTAACCTGGCCTCAGAGACCCAGCTCCATCACTTAGCAAAAGGAACCAGACCTCCACACAGGCTACAGCCAATTAAACCCACACCTCAGGCCTCCCCAGGGGGATGTTGTCTGATCTAGTGGAAAGGAAACACAGTCCAAGCTCTTGTTGCAAACAGGAAGCAGGAGGAACAAGGAGAGAAGCTTTTTATCAGGCAGCTAGACTTTATTTTGGGGGCTCCAAAATCACTGCATGCAGATGGTGACTGCAGCCATGAAATTAGAAGACGCTTACTCCTTGGAAGGAAAGTTATGACCAACTTAGATAGCATATTGAAAAGCAGAGACATTACTTTGCCAACAAAGGTCCATCTAGTCAAAGCTATGGTTTTTCCAGTAGTCATGTATGGATGTGAGAGTTGGACTGTAAAGAAAGCTGAGTGCCGAAGAATTGATGCTTTTGAACTGTGGTGTTGGAGAAGACTCTTGACAGTCCTTTGTACTGCAAGGAGATCCAACCAGTCCATTCTAACGGAGATCAACCCTGGGTGTTCTTTGGAAGGAATGATGCTAAAGCTGAAACTCCAGTATTTTGGCCACCTTATGCGGAGAGTTGACTCATTGGAAAAGACTTTGATGCTGGGAAGGATTGGGGGCAGGAGGAGAAGGGGACGACCGAGGATGAGATGGCTGGATGGCATCACCAACTCGATGGATGTGAGTTTGAGTGAATTCCGGGGAGTTGGTGATGGACAGGGAGGCCTGGCGTGCTGTGATTCATGGGGTCGCAAAGAGTCGGACATGACTGAGTGACTGAACTGAACTGAACCTTTCTGCTGAGGTATCTGCAAGACCTTATAACGTGGGTAAAAACTAAAAACTCCCAGGATGGACTTTTTGAGACACAATTTGAAGACTCCTTAGAAGAAAATCCCATGTCATTCCCTTTTGGCAAAAGTCCTTGTATTATAAAGAGTTTTGACATAACTTGCAGAGCCCATTCAAAAGTCGTACTATCTTGAGTTTACTGTAGTATCAGCCGTCGCCAGCATGGAGAGCTGGCAATGGCCAAACCAGTATCTCCTAAGGGTGCTGTGATGTGGCATAAATGGAATCCAGGGACAAATTTTGCTGTGACATCATAAATTCCTTTATTTTCTGACTCTAGCTTTCAGGCATTAATGGAAGATATGGCTCAGAGAATTCAGCCTCAGCACTCCGCCTTGACTTTCATCCCCTTACCTTATCCCTGAGCCCTCAGAGTTCTCAGCTCTGAGCAGAGAAGGGGTCACTGTACTCAACCGGTTTGGAAAGCTAGAATTCCTTCATGTCATTTCATTCTGTCCTCAGTGGAAGGAGAGTGAAGACAGTTGTGGTGTTAAATCCTGGCTTCCCAGCCTTTCAGGATGAAGGACTGTAAGATAAGACTTTGATGGTTCAGACATTGAGTTATTTACTGGTGCACTCGAGGCATTTCACAGCTCTGAGTTCCTGCTCTGCCTAACTCCCTTATGAGGATGGTAAATTACTTAAGTGGATTGACTCCAAATCATTAATAATCTCCACTGGCGTGATTCATTTGCGCTTCATTACAAGGAAAGAATCTGACATCTATTCCTCAACCTAACAGTTGTTTACAAGGCATTTCAGCCTCAGAGTTCTCATCCCCGTAGGGCCAGAGTGAAAGGGCTGAGAACAAAATAGAAAAACTGCTGTGCCATGAGTATTCATGAGCTGCTTGGGAACAGAGAAACTGAAGTGCTCTACCTCACAGGATGGACCTGATTGTTTGTATGCTTTGAAGTAAATGCTGCTGAGGGTGGAAATGCAGAAGCCAGGCAGGACAAGCAAGGTTCAGAGTTGGTTTGGGCATTTATAAACAAATGACAGGAATTTGTCAGTGCTGCTGTCCAGAAAAGATCTGAAACTCTGGGGAATTCCTGTTAGCATTAAAAAGTAGACCAACTTCTTGGGGAATAATAGCAAAATATTCCAGAGTCTGATAACTGCCATGCAAATGGAATTCTTAGACATCTCCAAAGTAACGGAACATAGCGTCACATTCCTTGGCTGTGGGGGGTGACAGGGAAGGTAAATGAAATAGCTTCCGTGTTGCTGGGAATGACTTCACTTTCTAGATATTTTTGGCTTCTCTTTCCTCTCAGGTAAGCTCTTCTGAGAACCATGTTCGGTTAGTTTGGATTCTACCATTGGAAAGAATCCTGCTCGCAGCATCCGAAGTTGTCACCCATTAGTAACTAGCAAGGTCATCTCCTGTGGTTTATGTGTGGCTACAAGGGGAGGGGGATGAACATGCTTTGGTCCTGCTGCCTTCCCAAGACTGTGATGAGAAAAGTGTTAAGAGGCATCTTCCTTTCAGTCGCGCAGCAGACAGTGGGCTCTCAGGAAAGGTCACCATTGCAAAGAACTATACACAGCCGGGAGCAGCAGAGCAGTAAAGCTTCATGCTGTTTCCCAAACATCTCCAAAGTGTCAGGTCATTTGAGCTCCTTCTTTATCCCTGCTGTATCCACCTATGGCCTGATTATCACTGACTGAATATTCTCAATTGACTTTTTAAGGAAAAGCAAAGGCATTCATTTAAGAAGGAAATGCCACATCCCTTCCATAAAAGGAAAGCCAATCTCACCTGACACGCACTGGGAAAACACCATTCAAAGAGAAAAATTAATTAACATCCAGTTATTAATAGCTCATATGGCACGATAAAGGCTGGAGCGCGAGGCTGCTCCTTTCTCTCACAGGCAAGACTAAGAGGGGCTGAAACTGTGTTAAGACATTCCAGAAGGAAGCCAAGCCTTCCCCCATGAGGTTTATTGCTTCATGTCTGATCCACACACCTCCACACTCACCCGCTTCCCACCAGGCATTCCTGGGGAACCTGACACTAAGCAGTGAAGTTCTTGGACACCCCCAAGTTTTCCTTTTAGCTGCTTATACACAAAAACCATCTTCCCAGCTTCTGCTTAATTCAGTTCAGTTCAGTCGCTCAGTCGTGTCTGACTCTTTGCAACCCCATGGACTGCAGCACACCAGTGTTCCCTGTTCATCACCAACTCCCAGAGCTTGCTCAAACTCATGTCCATCAAGGCAGTGATGCCATCCAGCCATCTCATCCTCTGTCATCCCCTTCTCCTCCTGCCCTCAATCTTTCCCAGCATCAGGGTCTTTTCCAGTGAGTCAGCTCTTCACATCAGGTGGTCAAAGTATTGGAGTTTCAGCTTCAGCATCAGTCCTTCCAATGAATATTCAGAACTGATTCCATTTAGGATTGACTGGTTGGATCCCCTTGCAGTCCAAGGGACTGTCAAGAGTCTTGTCTAGCACCACAGTTCAAAAGCATCAATTCTTCAGTGTTCAACTTTCCTTGTTGTCCAACTCACACATCCATACATGACTACTGGGGGGGGTGTGGAGAATGCTGTTGAATTCAAACAGAATTTTAAATCTTTAACAAAATCTGCTTAATTATAATCCTCTAAGCACTCTCATATTTTTCAACAGGTCAATGGCAAAGACTTATCCAGAGCAACTCATGACCAGGCTGTGGAAGCCTTCAAGACAGCCAAGGAGCCCATCGTGGTCCAGGTGTTGAGGAGAACCCCACGGACCAAAATGTTCACGCCTCCGTCAGAGTCACAGATGGTGGACATGGGGACACAGACAGACATCACCTTTGAGCACATCATGGCCCTTAGCAAGATGTCCTCGCCCACCCCGCCTGTGCTGGATCCCTATCTCTTGCCAGAGGAGTAAGTAACGTGATAACACATCCTTTTCCAACTTTTTTTTTTTTTTGGCTGTGCTCCGTCTTCATTGCCACACGCAGGCTTTCTTTAGTTATGACGAGCAGAGGTTACTCCCTAGACGTGGCCCGTGGGCTTCTCAATGCAGGGGCTTCTCTCGTTGCAGAGCACAGGCTCTCGAGTGTGGAATCTGTAGCTGTGGCGCACGAGCTTAGTTGCCCCACGGCACGTGGGATCCTCCCGGAGCAGGGATTGAGCAGGTATCCCCACCATCGCAAAGTGGACCCCCAGGGAAGCCCGTGACCAAGCATCTTGAGTGTGTTAGGGGTGGTACAGAAGTACAGGGAAGTCAGTTTCTTCCCTTCTGTGTGAGGAGAAAAAGGAACACACCTTAACCGTTTTCTTCCAAGTTGCCCATGTTTCACTTTATTGTTTATAGAGGCGATAAATTGAATCCTGCTCAAAACCGCCCGACATATTAATTACTTTATTATAACCCTGGAGCGGAGTTATTCAAATTATAGCCGAAGAACAAAATTACTTACAAATGTCATAAACGTTGTTTCAGAATAAAATTTAATCACTGCAAATGGCAGTGGAAAGGTTTGGTAGTTATCACTACAGGGAATGCTGATGGTTCTTTTAAGGAGACAGCAGAGTAAGTTGTGAGTGTAAAGGGAACCCTAGAGATGGTGCCTTCTGCTTTCTTGGGTCTCATTTCAAACCTGGATGCATGGAATAAATCCACACATGCCTCATATAAGTACTGCACTTACCGATTAAATCACAGCTGTGATCCGACACATCACAGTAATTACTTTACACAACTCTCCTCCTACTGCACTTACTGCCAGAGACATGGAGTAGTTCAGAGCCTTTGACGTGGCCAGACGTGATGCTCAAACTAATCTCTCGCTGTGTAACATGTAGTTTGTTTGTCTGGGCCTTTTTTTCCTCTGTTAAAATGGGATCATAATAGTACCCATCTCATGGAATTGTTGAAAGATTAAATGAAGTCACGTGTGTAAAATTCTCAGCATGGCATATGGTAAGCACCGGATGAATGATAGCAGTGATCATTGTTGATTTAATCAGTGGTGTAAAATATGTAAGGAAAAAAAATGAAGAGCAGGAAATTTGCTAAGGTGTCCGTGTGGCTTAACAGATGTCCATTTTCAGGTGGTTTGGCATATGTGATTTGGTCTGTCTGTGCGCAGGGTGTCCACTTTCCCCTCTTAGCCTCTCTGGCTGATACTACAGGCCCTCCTGCCTCCTCCCATCTTGCTCTTAGTTCAGGTCGTTGCCTCAATGCCTTATTCCAAAGGGCACGTCCACCTCTTGTGGGGGCAGCCTCTGAGTGCTACCTGTCGGGTTTCTGTTAGCAACTCAGTAGTTGCAACAAGCATGCATTTCCTGTATTCCATCACATGCCAGACAGAGGCTGGCCTTTCATCCCGTGGTTCTGCCGGGCCGGTTAGCTGTCAGAACCCAGGGCTGATTCCCCCAGGTGTGGCAAAGGGAACTGGGCTGCAGCAGACAGTGCACGGAGGAGGAGGGGGTACCTGTCTGATACGGGGCACAGGGTGGCGTGCCAGCGCCCTGCTCTCACCTACTTCTCACGCCTGTCCCTCCCATGCCACAGGGAACCACACAGTCAATGGCTCCACCCCCCAAAGCTCGCAGCCAGACTGAAAGGCAAATCGGTCGCACCTCATCTCCCAGACCTCACCAGCGATGCTCCAGAGCATCCCAGTTACTAGGGAACAACCAGACCATTCTCTGACTACAATCAGTCAGATCAGTTATTTGACATTTTAGACTCCAAATGCCTTTCATATTGATGAGGCTGTGAGGCTGCTCTGTCAATGTTGAACATCACTGTCACAGGCTTTTTAGAAGCCAAACCCTTAATTTCCTCTTAAAGTCTAGTTAACATGACATGACTCGCCCCAGCCCCCAGGGGCTATTTGAGAAATGTCAGGAGAGTACAGAGGTCAGCCCGGCCCCAGTCCTGGCTGCAAGGTCAGAGGAGAGCAGGATTGTGCATCAGGGGCTGAACAGGGGGTGGAATGGAGGGTGCGCGGTGGCGCATTAGTTACCAAGGGGCTCGAGAGCCTAGGCCTTCCAGCTACATCCTCAGGGCTCACAGCCCTGGATGTGCAGGCGGCCTATTTGCCTGATGGGTTCAGACAATTGAAAGCCAGCCTTCACTTGAGTGACTGCTCATGTCTCCTCTGTTGTTTCAAAGCCTAATTCCCCCGGGAGAAGACCAGAGTCCCCAGATAGTTGCGCTGACCTTTGAGAGCCAAAAGGTTTGGGCCCCCAGCTAGCAATCCAGCTGAAGCTCTCCATCCACATCTGACATTTTTCTGAGCTGCCACCTTGGCTCCGAGAGGTTCCGTTAGTGGTTTTGCCAAAGAGGCGGTGCGTTCTGTGAACTCTGTTTCACACATGTTAACCTAGAGAAATGCACGCTTCCATTCTCTTAGCCGTGTGTGTTAGGGAGCATGCATATATACATATATGCCTTGTATGCACGCAAACACATATATTCCAACATGTACCAGCGCATGGGTTGTGATGTCAAACGCTTTCTTATTGTGAGACCATCAAAAGGTGAAAAAGAAGACTGTGCTAGATGACAGCATCGCAGTTTCGGTCACAGCCCTCTGAGCCTATGTCAGAGGCCAGCACGTGTCTTTAAGTGTTGCCTGAAGTTAAGCTTTTTCCTCCTCAGAGATAAAATCTAAGGATGAAGCCACGAGCAGTAACTATAACTCTGTGTCCGGACTAGAGACTGAGTTAGAAATTAGTTATATTGACGCGAATGACTAGTGGGCCAGGGGATGGCCACTGGAAGGAACAAAGCCAGTCTTGCTCTTAACTTGTATCTTTTTCAATTTTTTTTTAATTGAAGTACAGTTGATTTGCATTGTGTCAGTTTCTGCTGTACAGCAAAGAGATTCAGTTATATATTGGTTTCCCATTATGGTTTATCACAGAGTATTGAGCATAGTTCCCTGTGCTATACAGCGGGACCTTGTGTTTCCATTCTAGCTTAGATCTGCTCACCCCAACCTCCTACTCCATCCCTTCTCCTCAGCCTGCATCTTAACTCCTCCTTCCAGAAGAAATGGACATAAATGAAGATGATGGAAATATTACGAGGAGGTCCTGACTGTGCTGAGAAACACAACCAAAGAGACTCAAACTAAGACCTGAGACTCAGAACCACCCCTGTGATGCTTCTGGAGTTCCTGTTGGGAAAACAGACTCATAACTGCAAGCAGGGCCATTTTAACGTCCTTTCATCCTTTTTCAGGCATCCCTCAGCCCATGAATACTATGATCCAAACGACTACATCGCAGGCATCCATCAGGAGATGGACAGGGAGGAGCTGGAGCTAGAGGTAAGAACGTCTGTATCTCCTGTAAACAGTCATTATTAAGGCAGTAAGTTCTCTATCAGCATATATTATCGATGCTCATGTAAAGTACACTTCTCATGGATTTTAGAAGAAGCACATTTGGTGAGTCTAGAGCTGTCTGGAACACTGCTTTGCAAGAAGGGCTATTTAATAGTCTTTACAAGACAACACTGCTTTTTGATGATCATTGTGACAATGCAAAGGTCGTTAAAAAGCTATTAAATACCTTGGGCGCTCGATTTATGGAGGACGGTGTGTAGCCAGAAGTGGGGTCAGCTGCTTGCCGTTCAAAAGCCATTAGAGAGGCCAGGTTAGTGGCAGCTTATGTCATGGGCAGTCTGGTCATCTGGTAGATAATTCCTCCCACCTGGCATCTGTAAGGCAGTATCTTTAAGGTAGAATCATAGGATATGGCTCAGAATATTAATAGCCCTTGAGAAGGAACTAAAGGTCCTCGTGTGCTTGTATGCTAAGTCGCTTGAGTCGTGTCTGACTCTTTGCTGCCCTGTGGACCATACCCCACCAGGCCCCTCTGTCCATGGGATTCTCCTGGCAAGAATACTGGAGGGGTTGCCATGCCCTCCTCCAGGGGATCTTCCTGACCCAGGGCTCATACCCACGTCTCTTATGTCTCCTGCATTGGCAGGTGGGTTCTTTCCCAGGTCCTTGATTCTGCTTAATGACCAAAGTATTATTTGGTCTCCTTTGACTATTTCCTTTGTTTCTGCATGTTCTCACTTCTCTGAGTAAACTAATTATTCGGCTGAAGTTTTTCCACAGACAGAAGGCAGGCAGACCCATAGAGCCCTGCTCCATTTCAGGTGTCAACTTTGCAACCCCTTGGTATTAAGTTATGCTCAGCTTCACAGTGGTAGAGTCTTAATACCCATCTTAGTTTCTAAAGTCTCTGGGCATCTGATGGAAAGCTGTGGTCTCTCCCTGGAAAAAGGCTCCTGTCTCTAAGACTATGCATGTGGTCTCTGGAGGGTCACTGAGCTCCACCGTATCTGCCTTATATTATCTGGCTGTATCCAGATACCACCAGAACCACTGTTTGCTTTCTCTTTCCCTTTAACTCAACCCAGCTTATTTAAAGAAAATTTTAAAATAAATGCTTTATCACTTGCTGGGGCAGAAAATTCAGCATCAGTTTCCATGAATAGAATGGCCGTACGGTAAACACAGTGGCCACAAGGGAGTGTTTTTAAATCCTAATGCTTGTCACTGGTGCCACCAAGGGCTGGACACCCAGGGCCATTCTTGCCACTACCTCCTGCTTGCTTTCTCTTTGTCTGAGGAGATAGGCTGATAGCAAAGAAGTGTTGAGACTAGCCCAAATTGAGTCTTTCTTCCTGAACAAAATAACTTTGCACGAACTGAGCATATCTTGCTTTGGACTGGAGCGTGCCACTCTGAAACACCTCCCTTGAGCCTCGTTATTCAAAGTGTGCTGCAAAAACTGGGGCGGCAGCACCTGAGGGGGTTGTGAGACATGCAGAATCGGGGCCCTCAGACCTACAGAATCGGAGTCTGCATTTTACCGAGACACCCCGGTGCTTCCATGCACATGGTGAAGTCCCAGGGGCCCTGCCCTGAAGGCCACAGGCCCAGATAAGCCCCGCTCCCACCCGCCCTCGTCACAGGTCACGTGATTGAGGCTTTGTGAGCTTCCTTCGCTGCGGTGTGAAGCTGTGCCTCCCAGCATCTTAACAGCACCCGTACCATCCATGCAGTGAGGCCTCATGGACTAGAGATGACTAAGCCCCTCAAGGATATTCAGGACTCGGCTCAGACGTCTTCCCATTCATACATAGGCAGCACAAAGCCTCTGCATATGTGCTTATGTTCATTTTTGCTCACCTGCTTTTACTGAGCATCTTACATTAAATATCCGGTTTGGTGCTAGAAACACAAAATTGCAAGTCGTCACCCTGCCAGCCCTTAAGGAGCTCACAGTACCTCCTTTGGTTCATAGCAGTTAGCTTAGACACGAGCTTTTCATCTAGAGAACAAGACTGGACATTCTCCATCTGTAGCTCCTCTGAGCAGTTACCATGAAGTACTGTGAGTCCACACCAGGCAGGAAGACCACTTTTACACTTGGACTTTTGTTGATAGCTTAGATGTGGCCAGGTTATTTCTGTTTACCAAGTGCCATCTCCTAAAGCAAACCTGGTGGTTTCAGATGAGCGGCCTCTCCTCAGATCAGAGGTCAAGACTCAGGGAGATTCTTCCTGAACCTCCCTGGGGCGGCTTACCAGAAGAGAAGAGTGTCTGTACCTCCAGGAAGGCTCTGTTTTTGGAGGTGTGCCTTTGCGAGGCAGCCCAGGCAGCTCAAGAAGGTTAACGACCAGCAGCAGCACAGCCAAGAGCTGGGCTTCTGAAAGCAGACCCAGTTTTCAGGGGGAATGGTGTGCACCGTCATCCCCACTTCCTTGCAAGATTTCTTAGCAGAGACAGGTTGTTGACGGTTCTAAGTCCCATCAGCCTGTTGTACGGCCCCCAACCCCCACCACCAACCCAGGCTTGCTGTGAATAGGGGGCCAGTCTCAACTGCTCATCATCTCAGTTGGATTCGATTAACATCTGCACCTTTTGAAAGATAACTATTTCCATGGATGTTATATAGGAGGAAAATGCATGAGTGTTTGGGGATATTATGCAAGCAAATGCACAGAGAAAAACAGATGTTCGGTCTTTGAAAGTACACAAAATGATCATATTTAGGTAAGCGTCAAATCCCTGTTATTTTGAAACTGCTTAGTGTTAAAAGAATTACACCCAAGTATGCCCAAGGGTTGAGCCGCCAAATAATTACCCATAAATTTTCAGGTACTGAACACCTGCTCTGGATCTTCCTGTAAGCAATTAGAAAGAAAATAGACGTCTGAAGAAGGCTTATCTCCCTCAGTCTATTGTCTGCATCTCCCAGTGGGTTCATCAGTGGCATCCTAGCCGGGCTTGGCGGCCGCCGTCACCTATGCTGTGTCCTCATGTCATTCTGAGATCAGAAAAGGAGAGCTACACTTTCAACAAGGGGACTAAATGAGCTCCCAACCAGGTCTCAGAGCAAAACATCAGTAGATCAGGAGGGAAGTGAGGCCATCCTAGAAATAAATACAGGCTTTCCCCGCCAACCTTTGTGATTTTCTGTAGCCTTGAAGGCACAGCATTAGGGTGCCTCCGGGGAACCTTCTCACTTCTCTCCAAGTTGCATGGGCACTTGCCCATTCTTCTCCTGTTCCCCTGCATCCAGAACCTTCCCCCAGCTCTGCTCTTCTCCCCCGGGTCCTGGCCTCACTCACTGTGACTCATACCCAGAGAAGCTGCCTTCCCACTCTCAGGCAGCCCTCACCCAGCAGGACCATTCCCTACTTGTTCCTCCTGCTCACACAGTGCCTACGGATAGTACCACCCAGCCACCATGTGTCGAATAAAGGAATAAAGGCCTTGTTACCCAGGCTCAGATTTAGGGTCCTTAAAGGAAAGTACAGTCTTTTTAGAGGCATCTCTATATCTCACATAGTGCCATGCATAGAGAGGATTTCTAGAAATATGCACAGAACTTCTGGATCGATGAGGTCCTAAGAGTTATACTTGGGTAACCCGTCTTCCTTGAAGTGAATAAGCAACCAATATCCATCGCTGGGACCTCCCCTCTGATTAAAGTGGCTGTCGCTGAAACCAAAAGCTTGGATCAACCAAGGTAGACTGGCCCTCTTTACTTTTCTTAATTGACCTATTGTGTCAATTTGGTCTAAAATGTCAGGTGTAGCTGTTCATTTTTATCCAGCCGTCCATCTAGACCAGTGCACAACAGGACAGCAGTGGTGGGGAGCCGTAATCCAGGTAATGGTAATACATTCATACCAGTTTGATTAGTGGTCTTCTTTGCGATCTTATCTCCATCCTCAGAGATCGTATTTACTGATGACACCTATGCTTTCCGTGATGTGCTCAATCGTCTAAGCCTTTACCTCTAGCTTGGAGTGAGAGTGAAATGTTGAGAATTTACAAGCCACCTAGTGAGTCTGAAGAACTGCAGTTCCCACTGAGCCCCAAAACACTGTCTCTGGGTATAAGACTAGCTGAGAAGTTTCAGAGAGGTGAAATGACTTTCCCAGGGCAGCTTGGCTTGCAATTGGCAGAGCCAAGTTTATTTTTTATTTGGATCTTTAGTCTGCCTTGGACTCTCAAGCTAAGTCTTTCAATTTTGTTGAGCATCTACCATGTACAGTACATAATAGACACTGCTCTTTCTGTACAATTCATTATTCAACTATTACTGCATTACTGTAATCATCACTATGAGCAGCCAAAGTAAATCCAACATCTATACAAATCCCAAGACAGGTTCAGCTCTTACACTGTTGTTTCCAGAGCTTCTGAAGACAAGAGCTCTTATGCTTAACTAGTAGCAACTAGACTCTTCTCTTTGGTGAGGAACCATTCCCTGGAAATGGAGTTTCCACAGCGGATCATTCCGTTCTTTGCACTCTTCACTAACTTTTCTTTTTGGCGGTGCTTGTCTTTGTTGCTGCGCGACCTTTTCTGTAGTTGTGGCAAAGACTCCTCTGGTTGTGGTGCTCAAGGCTTCTCACGTTACAGAGCACAGGCTCTCGGGCATACAGGCTCACTGGTTGCGGCTTCCAGGCCCTAGAGCACTGGCTCAGTAGCTGTGCCACATGGGTTTAGCTGCTCTGCAGCACGTGGGATCTTCCTGGATCAGGGAATCAAAATCAGGTCACCTGCATTGGCAGGCAGACTTATTACCCCTTGGCCACCAGGGAAGTGCTCTTTGCACTTTTCTGAACTTCTGTAAATATTTTTAATTTTATATTATAGTTGAATAACAATGTGTTACTTTCAGATGTATAGCAAAGTAATTCAGCTATACATATACAAGTGTATATTCCTTTTCAAATTTGTGAGGTTATTACAGAATATTGAGCCAAGTTCCCTGTGCTATTTACTAGGCCCCTTTTAGTTACCTGTTTTCAATATAGAAGTGTATACATGTCAAACCCAGACTGCCAATCTATCCCTCCCGGGATCCCTCCCAACGTAAGTTCGATACCTGTGAGTCTGTTTCTGTTTTGGAAATATGCTCATTTGGTTCAACCCACAAGTGATACCACAGGTTATTTGTCCTCTGTCTGAAGTCCTTCACTTAGTATGATCGTGTCCAGGTCCATCCATGTTGCTGGAAAAGGCATTATTTCATTCTTTTTATGGCTAAGTCATATTCCATTGTATATATGTACCACATCTTTACCCATCCATCCATTCCTCTGACAACAGACCTTTTGGTTCCTCGCATGTCTGGGCTGTTGTAAATAGTGCTGCAGTGAACGTTTGGGTGCACGTGTCTTTTCAGATTATGGTTTTCCTCCACATAGAGGCCCAGAAGTAGGATTAACAGATGTAGTAGCTCTAGTTTTTTATGGAACCCCCGTATTCTCCATCGTGGATGTTAACAATTTATCTTCCCAAAAGCACTGTAGGAGGGTTTCCTTTTCCCCATGCCCTCCCTCTCCAGAATTTACTGCTTGTGGGCTTTTTGGTGTTGACTGTTGTGACTGGTGTGCAGTGATACCTCCTTCTAGTTCTGATTTGCATTCATCAAATAATTAACAATGTAGAGCATCTTTTCATGTTTTCCCAAAAAAAAAAATCCAAAAGTGTTATGTTAAATTTACCTTTCAAAACTGGCTTCTTGAAGGTCCTCCCTGTTTAGAATTTTTTTAGTTACCTACTCCAGAACATTTCTGGAGGCCAGATATCTTTTACAGCCCCACAGGCCTTGTGACTATGAAGTACCCCCAGCACAGGTTTTCAGGTTCTTGTTACAGGAAATGTCTACAGGCAACAGCACTTTTTATGCCCCAATCAGGTTATTTGGGCAACAAGCGTCCACGATAAAGTTGTGTTCCTGGTTTGTAGATTCCAGTGGAATGGGCCAGAAAAAGACCCCAGGGCTCATGTCTGGGTACTTCTTTTCCCTTACCATGTACCCCCATGACAATCCCAAGCCCTCCCATAACTGAGATGCTGAGGATACTGTCATACTTAAGTGGATCAGCTCCAAGGAAGGACCTGCCAGGAACAGCAGCACCAGGAGACTTGGAGACCAGGTGCTTTTTCTGAGCTCTTCTGGCCCAGAGGGTCCACTGTCCATTGTGTGCCTTAGGCTTGGCTGAGCTATAGGAGGACAAACCTGGATCTGGAGGTGGGAGTCCCATCCATGGGGGACAGGGCAGTCCATTTCCAAGTGGGGCTCATTTGAGGCATGTCCTCCCCAGCTTCTTCATCTCCACCATAGTGGACCCCTCTGGACACAAGGTTTCTCAGACTCCAAGGACGTGACGGCAGCCCAGGCCACCACGGCCCAAAGGAAGTATCACTGACTTTTCTTTTTAGATGGTTTATTTTATATTGCAATATAGTTGACTTACAGTGTTGTGTTTATTTTAGGGGTACAGCCAATTGATTGATTTATACATAAACATCTATCTAATCTTTGTAATAACCTATATGGGAAAATAACCCCCCGAGTGTTGCATTCCCTGTGCCATACAGTAGGTCCTTGCTGATTATCTGTTTCACATATATCACCGGGTACAGGCTAATCCCAGCTGCCTCCTAACTTATCCCTCCCTCCACACCACCCACCTTTTCCCTTTGGGGACCATACGTTTGTCTTCTAAGTTTGTGACTCCGTTTGTGTTCTGATAGGCTACGTGTCGTTCTGACTTGATTTGCTTAATATGATCATCTCCAGGTCCATCCATGTTGCTAGGAAAGGTATTAGTTCAGTTTTTTTTCAATCACCAAGTCATATTCCATTGTATAATGTGCCATATCTTGTTTATCCATTCATCGGTCAGCGCATCTTTTGGTGGCTTCCATGTAAAACATCGGGGTGCATTTGTCTTTGGGAATTTGTTGTGAGAAAGTTTTCTTTCTGGTTATAAAAGTAACAGATCTGTTGGCAGAAACTGGAAGAATCAGAAGGGGGAAGTCCAGAGAAATAAATCATCCCACCAGTAGCAATATGAACTAATGTCCACTTAGTAGGTAGTTCTTCAATTATCTGGCAATCAAAATATTGACGAAAACGGAATAGAAATGATTTTAAAGTTAAGTTTTTATCAAAATCATACTGATTGATTATAGATTGCACACTGCTTACATTACTGGCACTAGGCCAAATGAGTGGAGTTTTTTTTTTTTTAAACACATCAGACCTCCATCTCTCACATTCCTTATGAGTCTTCCTAGTTCCTACTTGAATGCTCTTAGCACATCGTGCTGTTTTTTTTCCCCAAGACATCAGTTCCAGACTTTTCACTTTCCTGGGTTCTTAAATAGAGCCCTCAATTCTAGATGCATGTTACAGAGTCATGCTTCTGAGACTATCAGTGGTGAAAGTCCAGGATGACCAGGTTAGGTGTGTTTTTTAACCATATCACTGACCAATAGATGTGATTCTACCAAAGCAAGACTCTATATAGCTCACCCCTTGCCTCTTCAGTTCAGTAATACCCAGTTTTATGCCTAGACAAGTCTGAAAATCTTATCCTTGGCCGTCAGGACAGTGTCTCAGTTCTATAAAAGATTCCAAACACTGCCCTCAGTTTCTGCACTTACCTCATCATGACCCCGAGGTATACTTCATGTCCTGTTAGAATGAAGCCCAGCAGAGCATCTTGGTGGTTGATCATTCAATGAAAACTATAACCTGTATTCTGGTAGAAGTCATATCACAGTGTTTCTTGCTTTTCTTAGTTGCTTCTTAAAACCTCTCCTGATTTGGTTGCACAGGTACTTGTTCCAGAACCAGCTGGCTTCTACCATGAAGCCAGGGCTCAGGGGCTGCAGTGGTACACTTGGACCCGAACAAGTTGTCATGAAATCCCCCAGATTTCCACTACCTCTTGTGGTGGTAGTTTAGTCATGTCCGACTCTTCTAGGATCCCATGGACTGTAGCCTGCCAGGCTCCTCTGTCCATGGGATTCTCCAGGCAAGAATACAGGAGTGGGTTGCCATTTCCTTCTCCAGGGGATCTTCCTGATCCAGGGATCAAACCCACGTCTCCTGCATTGGCAAGTGGGTTTTTACCACTGAACCACCAAGGAAACCCACACTACCTGCTAGGAAGCACTAAAACAGAGCAAGTCTCACCTTTGTCTGTCCCCCAGTGAAGTGTGACCTGAGGTGGAGACTTGGGCAGGCGGTTGAAACATGAGGATGCTGTGAGACCACCATGTGGGCGGTGTGCACACAGGCGATCCCACAGTATCTGTAAGAATGCGCCCTTGTGGTTGAACGTCTGCTGCCTCGGTGATTGCTAAGTCTTTTCCTCAAAACACAAGGAAAGATAATAGGATTTCATTTCTGGGTAATATACCAGATTGCTAAAGCTTTAATAAGGAAGTCACTGAATTAATTAACATGTCAATATTCAGAAAATAAAATTATCTTATTGGGGGTGGGGGGATGTGAGAAACACACACACTTGGCTACAAACAACTGCTGTGACTCCGGGTAAGAAACCGCCTGCACACAATCACCATCTTTACTGCTTTCTGTAGACTTTCTCCGGGCCAGGTGATATGCTGAGAGCTCGACGGTCTTGTCTCAGTCACTCTTCACCCTGTCCAGGAGGCAGGATGACATGCACCAGTGAGGAAACAGGCTTAGATATAGTCACAAGCCCATAAAACCCAATGATGAAGCTGCTAGAAAGAGCTGGAATCTGCCCTCAGAGCCCCAACTCATCAGCAGCACCTTATCCTCTACATTAGCCATAAAGACTGCTGAAGGTATCAACTAGAGCTTGGCAGTCTTCACTTAAAAGTTGCTCCAGGCTTCCTAGGATACTGAAATAAAATCCAAGCTCCCCACACTGGCCTGGTGGCCCCCTTCACATGACCACCCTCAGGGCACCTCTCTTTTCCTTGCTCACAGGGCCTTAGCACCTCCAGTTCTTCCACCTAGAAAGTGTCTGTGGTATTGGGCACCCAGGGAGGGGGTTCAGGAGTGTCTGCTACATAACTGCTTTGAGCTTCACCACAGAAACAACCTTATCCTCACCACCATCTAAGAAGAGCCAGGAGCAAAGAAATAGTCCCAGAGACAGGCCCCATCTTGGAGCCCCTCCTGGTTAGTAAGCAACTAGCAGTAAACACCGGGCCAGGGGATCTGCCTGGAAACTTACCAGCAGGCGGCCCTTTGCACAGGTCTGTACTTGGGTGCTGTGGAGTCTCACCTGGGTGCTAGGCAGTGTGGGTAGAAAGGGAGATGGGGCCTGGGGATGCTTTCAGAGAACCAGGCCTCTTGCTCCCAAGGCTCCAACCATTTTCAAAGTTCTGACTTCATTCCGAAGCACAGTTTAATTGTCAAATATAGTGGCGCTCCCTGTGCCCATGTGTCTCACATTTGGGCTCGCTTCGCTTTATCTTATTTAATTTGTTGTAATAGCGTCTGAAACTAATTTCTCGACTGTAAATATCACAGCTGTTGTGGAAAGCATTAATTGCATGCTATCACGTTACCCTCCTTCCTTGGATCAATTTATGTGTAATCTGTTTGCAAGTTCTATTACTGCACATATTAAGGGAACGCAACGTGAAATAATCTAACCAAACACATTGGAAACATTTGTACTGAAATGGCTGGATGGTTTGGAAATATTCTCATTGGTGGCAGACATTGAAAGAATGCTTTTGAAAAGGCCGACCCCAGAAGTCTTGATGCTGAGTGAAATATGGATAATTTTTTCTTCAGTGGGATCAATAAAATAACTATTTTCAAAATGACTTTATATTGACTAAAAGGTCAGAAATGCCCTGGGCATTGATCTCTTGCCTATAATCACCTTTTGTTTAGTAAGTTAACCGCTCTGCCCACAGCAAATGCAAAGAAATCCAGTTCATCATTTAAACAAAATGTTTTGCAAAGCATCTGATGTCCTCTCAGCCATCACTGCCTGATGGAGTCTCACAGGGAATGCCCTCTTCTCTGTCTAGGAAGTGGATCTCTACAGAATGAGCAGCCAGGACAAGCTGGGCCTCACAGTGTGCTACCGGACAGACGATGAGGATGACATCGGCATCTATATAAGCGAGGTATGGAGGCCCATGTGTTTTCTAGCTATTGAAGCAGGGCAGAGAGGCTGTATTCTTTCTTTCCTTTTAATGTGTTAAGCAGCTCTGCCTTATTGAGATGTCTTTGGAAAGACACAGATTTCTTTGTCCCCTTTATCACACTCCGTGGAACTACCCTACATAGGGGTTAAGTTCTATGTCAGCACATAAGGCAAAATTATCCTTCAGAAGCCTACAAATCAGCCATAAAATGGAGCCGTTTACTTGGTATTGTGTATTCAACCCCGAGGGGAAAAGCAGACTCCCATTTCCCATCTCCAGTTCACTGAATGGGATGGGGGAAGAAGTCATTTACACTTTTTCAAGTATTTCTGTTACCATCTTCCCAGAGAAGCCAATGCAAAGCAGATGATTTCAATATGGGTATCTCACCTTGCAGCTCATCTTTAGTAGCACACAAGCCCCATTGTATCAGGAAATAAAATCCATCTCGATGGGCTGAACCAAGGGATGTGACGACCAGGCTTTCTACCCATCCTGTTGAGTAGACTTCATCTACTAAGCTTAAGCTGGCCCACCATTACTGCATTTGGGGGTGTCTCTCTAAAATGCAGTCCCACTTGTCTCAACTAGATTCTCTTTGTAAAGTTCCTTTCCAAAATCTAATATACCCATTTGGCAAAATAATGAAAACATGGCTGCTAGACCACATAATGAAAGGTATCCCTTCACCTGTATGCCAGCTCACTTTTGCTTTTCCTTCCTGGGTATGGAACAACTGTCACCTGTGCCTCTCCATCCCCCCAGGAGAGCAGGGCTGTGGGGCAAGAGTCCAGGCCCACGGCCTGGAAACGTATCAGTCCATGTCTGTGTCATTCCTTGCACGACCCTGAGTCTTGCTTATTTCTCTGATGACGTGTTAGAGGCAGTTTGGACAGTGCTCTGGTTGATTTCCGTGCATGTCTGAGTTACCCACTGAGTGCCATGTGTTTCAGATTGACCCTAACAGCATCGCAGCCAAGGACGGGCGCATCCGAGAAGGAGACCGCATTATCCAGGTAGGTCAGCGTCCTCTGTTCATTCACTGAAGAGCAGACTGCTTCAGATAATAGCTTTAGGGTTGAAAATGCAGAAGTTAACAAATAGCTATCAGTATCGCAAAACCAGATGTGTGGTGAGGCAGACCAGTTAAATTAGGGCCGAGGTACCAGCTGTGGAAAACACCAGGACACAGGGCATGGTGGGGCCCAAGACAAACTGGAGAGAGGCTGCCCCATCTAAACAGGCAGGCCGCCCCCACGCCTTACACCATACAAGTCAGCTCATCTCATTTCCCGTCCTTCTCTTTGGACCAAAGACAACACAGGCCAAATCGGGTCAACACTTCTTGTGACCCCAAATAATACTCATTTTAGCTTTCTCTGAAGGACTCATTTTGGGCCAAGCACTTCAACTTGACTCAGTCTTTTAAACTTTCTGACTCAGCAGGTACCTACTATATAGAGGGGCTTTTAAGAGTAATTTATCTGTAAACCGTATCTGTTGCTCTTTGGAGTTGAAATAAGACCACTTGAATATAGAGACACAGATGTAGAGAACACATACATGGATTTCAAGGGGGAAGGGGAGGATGAGAGAAATTGAGAGACTGGGATTGACATATATATACTCTATTGATACTATATACAAAGTAGAGAACTAGTAAGAACCTACTGTAGAGCACAGGGAACTGGATTTAATGCCCTGTGGTGACCTAAACGGGAGTGGATATTATACATATGTGCACTGCTGGGTCCCTTTGCTGTGCAGTAGAAGCTAACACAACATTACAAAGCAACTCTACTGCAATAAAAATTAATATGAAATAAACCATTTGTTCCTCTCGTAGCTAGTCTGTTTTTAATTGTTAAAAAATTAAACATTGAAATACAGATAACATCTTTTGATGTATGGTTGCTTTAAAATGTGTTACTTTATGGTTTATTACAGGATATTGAATACAGTTCCCTGTGCTATACAGTAGGACCCTGTTATTTTAGCCATTCTATATATATGTATCATGTACACAAACTTCTACAACCCATTCCTCTCCTTTCTCCTAGCCACATAGCAGTCTATTCCTGCATCTCTGAATCTGTTTCTGCTTTATAAATAGATTCACTTGTGTCATATTTTAGATACCACCTAGCAGCTATCATATGGTATTCATGTCTCTCTCTCTCTGACCTACTTCACTGAGTATGATAATATCTATTAATAGCTGCATCCATGTTGCTGCAGATGGCTTGTTTCATTCTTTTTATGGCTGAGTAATATTCCATTGTGTGCAAGTACCACCTCTTTATCAGTTTATCTGTCAGAGACTTTTATTGGCATTTATTGTGTTCGTTTCTGCTGTATACCAAAGTGAATTAGCTACACGGATACATATATCCCGTGTGTCACCACAGGGCACTGAGTCTTCTGTGCTGTACAGTAGGTACTCATTCGTTTTCTATCTATGCATAGTATCAACAGTGTACATATGTCAATCCCGATTCATCCCACCCCACCCCTTCCCCTCTTGGTGACTCTTCATTTGTTCTCTACATCTGTTTCTCTACTACTGTATTGCAGGAAAGTTCATCTCTACCATTTTTCTGATTTCCACAGGCATGCATCAATATATATTTGTTTTTCTGACTTCCTCTGTATCACTGTCTCTAGGTCCATCTGTGTCTCTCCAAATGACACAATTTCTTCCCCTTCTTATGGCTGAGACATAGTCCATGGTACATATGTTCCGCATCTTTATTCACTCCTCTGCTGCTGGACAATAAGTTGCTTCCAGTCCTAGCTATTGTAAAGAGTGCTGCTATGAACATAGGGAGACGTGTATCTTTTTGCATTAGTGTTTGGTCTGAATATATGCCCAGGATTGGGATTTCTGGATCATATGGTAGTTCTCTTATGCCCTTTTAAAAATCTCACCAAAATTGATTCTGTTTTCTTACGGGAGAAGGCTTACCTTGTACTTCTGCTCATTCCGGTCTTCTCATTTATAATCCACTGTGCTTATCTCTATCACTATATACCTCACTATGAGTAATTTTCATGTCCGTTTCCACTGCTTATTCTACACTTCCCTGGACTTCAACCCAACTTTTATTCCTAAAAGGGCTGAATCCTCAGTAGTAACTGCTTTTTCAGTTGCTTTAGTTTTCCACAAGCATCTAGCACTGGGTATGGAAACACTGAGTTCCTTACCTGCCCTCTCTGCCTTCACTGTGCTGCAGCCAAGTGTTAACCAAGATCGATGATGCCCTTTGCTGTTATAAGGCATAAGACTCAGGTGGAAGGCTCAATCTTCCAGCTTGTAAGTGGGACCACTGCTGTGTCCCCTGGAGCTGAGACCTCCTGACCAGGAGAGCTCAAAGGTGACCGGACAGGAAGCAAAAATCCTGCAAGAGACGGATCAGGTGTGATGGTGAGATTGTATAATACTGTCGTGTATATATTATATATATACAACAAGTATTGTATAATACTGTTTATACGTGTAACCTAGAAAAATGGTACAGATGAACTTACGTGACTTTGTCCCACCTAAAGAAGTTGGTGTCAAACTTGGAACACAAAACACCCTAAATAATAACCATCATATTCACATCAGACCCATTGCTTCTTTTCTTCCATGTTTTTCAAAAACATCTGTAGTCATGCTTCAGTATATTCCACTTATACTCCTTCCTGAATATATTTAATTCTGTCTCATTAAATTGCTTAGACGTTTTCCCTCTTCACAACACTGTGATTTCTCTCAGTGCGGCCTTCTGGAGTCCCAGTTACTCCTATTCACACAGCCTCATCTCGTGAACTACTCCTCTGGAGGCTGTCTCCTATAGCAGAGACAGTGCATCAGACTGAACAAGGCCTTTCCTTGTGAAAACCAGCATTCTTTTCAGCCTGCCTGGAAGTTCTCTGTTCCAGCTGTGCTTGGGCAGTGGATGCAGGCTTGAAACAATAGAGAATCGTTTTGCACAATTATGCGGCCATCCACCCCTCCACCTTTTCCTTTGTAGATTAATGGGATAGAGGTACAGAACCGTGAAGAGGCTGTCGCTCTGCTAACCAGTGAAGAAAACAAGAACTTCTCCTTGCTAATTGCCAGGCCCGAACTCCAGGTAAGGCGGCTTCCAGCACGTAGTCTGTAGTTTTAAAGTCACTAACAGAGTTCCTGCCCTGCAGAAAATATACTGAATCGGAACTTGAAGGTACCCTGTGCCCCGAAAAGGTAATCTGACTTCCAGTCTATCTCTTGCTTTGGCCTTTTAAGAAAGGTGCAGATATCCACCTTGGCATTTACACTGCGTGCCCAGAAGCTTCATGAATGCAGGGAGTGTAATGAAGGAAAAGAGGGAGAAACATAATGGCATGGAAAAAACACAGCCAGGGTCATGGCCATCAAAATGTTTGACCGCCCAAGACCCTGACCAGTTTCTGTGTGGGTCTCATTTACAATGGCACAGTGTAAGAAACATACAGCATGCTGACGATAGTTAGCAACACTGTAATGACTCCTGGAAATTTGCTAGTAGTAAAGTTCCGGTAGTCTCATCACACACAGTAAAGTAGTAACTGAGATGATATGTTAATTGACTGTAGTCATTATTCCACTGTGCACATCAAATCATCACGATGCACATCTTACCCATAATACGGTTTTTACTTTTAAAAAGCAAAGAAAAATTACTAAGCAGACTTTTTCTTAAAGGGTCAAGTAAGAAATGTGACTGGCTTTGGGGGTTGTATGTGGTCTGTGTGCAGCTGCAGGCCGGATCTGTAGATCTCAGACCCCTGACTAGTCTGCTCTTCATGAGTGAGAGAGACAAGAGCCTGATAAAGGTTGACAGGCCCTTGCCCAAGACTAAGAGGTAGCAGACGTCTCTACCTTTGTTCATCAGAAAGAACTCTGTCCCAAACTGCCTCTGCTTTCTCCTTGGGGCCTGCTAAACTTGAGTGTGGGCCTCCCAGCAGGAGAGGAGCCAGGGCTGTGGCTCTCTGATCTCTAACTCAGTGGCCTCCCTTCACTGAAAGCAGCTGAGGTGCATGAAGGCACTTGACCCTGCAACAGTAAAACAGCAGGCCACAGCCTCACCCCTAGACATGTGGTGTAGGGTGGGAGGGGTCTTTACCTTCAGCATGGGGTCAGTGTCTGTCAGAGAGCCAAACAACAGGCAGACTGCATTGGGATGACTCCTGGAGGGAAGCCTAGAAATGTGATTCCCCAAGGTAATGTCCTTTCCTAAAAATAAATAAAATAGAAGCAAAAAGGGCCTCTTCTGAAGCCTGTGTGGCTGGCTGCCTCTCCCCAGCTGGACGAGGGTTGGCTGGATGACGACAGGAACGACTTTCTGGATGACCTGCACATGGACATGCTGGAGGAGCAGCACCACCAGGCCATGCAGTTCACGGCCAGTGTCCTGCAGCAGGTACCACCCCACCCCCTACCCCGTGATGCTTAGGATCCTGAGAAACCCATCAGCTGGCAAAAGAAAATAAGTGCTTTTTGTGTTTGCCCACCAATGAAAAGCAAGCTGATATCCTCCCAGACCAAGAGAGTGCTGCTGGATTTAGAAAGCCAAGCAGTAATGCCAAGGTACCACTGACCTTCTGATACTTGTTTGGAAAACACATGTGCCAAAATAAAGAGCAGATCAGAGAAAGCAAGTCACATTTTTTGAAAGGAAAGCAATTCCCTCTGCTAACCTCAGCTGCTCGGTGCCCTTTCCCCTCCCTCCTCTGCCACCACTCCAGTGCCGTAGGCACTCAAGGATGTCCTCTGTGCCTCCTGCTCCCTGGTAAGAGGTTCTAGAAGAGCCGCAATCATTCACTAGGTCAAGTGATTGTCCTCCTTTCCCAAATGGAGGTGAAGCGGCTCACCTAGGGGAACGTCAATCTAACTACCCCAGCAACCCAAGTCCCTCCTCCTGCCGGAAAAGTGGCACCCGTCCCTCCAGCCTCCCTCCCCGTGACCAAGTGTTCTGTTTTCTGTCGTGTAGAAGAAGCACGAGGAAGACGGGGGAACCACAGACACGGCCACCATCCTGTCCAACCAGCACGAGAAAGACAGCGGTGTGGGCCGGACAGACGAGAGCACGCGCACGATGAGAGCTCGGAGCAGGAGAACAACGGTGATGATGCCCCCCGCAGCCTCCCCGCCGCTGGCCGGGCAGAGGAAGCTCACTTGCAGCCAGGACACCCTGGGCAGCGGCGACCTGCCCTTCAGTACCGAGTCCTTCATCTCGGCCGACTGCGCCGACGCCGACTACCTGGGCATCCCCGTGGACGAGTGCGGCGCTTCCGCGAGCTGCTGGAGCTCAAGTGCCAGGTGAAGAGCACCGGCCCCTATGGCCTCTACTACCCCGGCAGCACCCTGGACGCCAGCAAGAGCGACCCGAGGCGTGGACAAGGAGCTGGAGCTGCTCAACGAGGAGCTGCGCAGCATCGAGCTGGAGTGCCTCAGCATCGTGCGCGCGCACAAGATGCAGCAGCTCAAGGAGCAGTTCCGCGAGCCCTGGATGCTGCACAACAGCGGCTTCCGCAACTACAACACCAGCGTGGACGTGCGCAGGCGCGAGCTCGCCGACATCACCGAGCTGCCCGAGAAGTCCGACAAAGACAGCTCGGCGCCTACAACACCGGCGAGCTGCCGCAGCACCCCACTCACCTTGGAGATGTCCCCCGACAACTCCCTGCGCAGGGCTGCCGAGGCGAAGCGCCCCAGAAGCTTACGGGCCGTCCGCCAGAACCTGCTCTCCATCACAGAAGATTCCGAGGGGGCTCCCGAACTACAGCCCTTCCCCTAAGGAGCTGGAGCCCAGCCCGGCTCCGGAGAGCAAAGAGAGGAAGCCCAGCGAAGACGGTGGGGGCAGCAGCGGGAGCCCCACCCCCGGCGCGAAGCTGGGAAGCTCATACCTGCCGCCCTTCCCGCACTCGCCCTACAAGCACGCCCACATCCCCGCGCACGCGCAGCACTACCAGAGCTACATGCAGCTGATCCAGCAGAAGTCGGCCGTCGAGTACGCGCAGAGCCAGATGAGCCTGGTGAGCATGTGCAAGGACCTGAACTCAGCCAACCAGTCGGAGCCGAGGATGGAGTGGAAGGTGAAGATCCGCAGCGACGGCACGCGCTACATCACCAAGCGGCCGGTGCGGGATCGCCTGCTGCGGGGGCGTGCGCTCAAGATCCGCGAGGAGCGCAGCGGCATGACCACGGGACGGCGACGCGGTGAGCGAGGCTGAAGCTGGGCCGCTACTGGAGCAAGGAGGAGAGGAAGCAGCACGTGGTGAAGGCCAAGGAGCAGAGGCGGCGGCGTGAGTTCATGATGCAGAGCCGGCTCGACTGCCTGAAGGAGCAGCAGGGCGCCGGCGACAGGAAGGAGATGAATATCCTCGAACTCAGCCACAAAAAGATGATGAAGAAGAGGAATAAAAAGATATTTGATAACTGGATGACAATCCAAGAACTCTTAACCCACGGCGCAAAATCGCCAGACGGCACTAGAGTATACAATTCATTTCTCTCGGTGACTACTGTATAATTTCCACTTCTGCGTTATGTACATAAAAGAACACTACCATTGGGGTAGCAATTCCTGCCTCGTTCAATGTGGCAAGTTTTTGTATATAAGATAAATCGCAACATCATGTTTATAGTCTAAAGTAGCGAGCCCTACCACTCTGGGTGTCTTAGCTCTATTTTAAGTGGAGAAAAACCACTTAATAGAAAAACTACTATCCTGGAAGGCAATATTAACCAGACAGCTTTTTTTTTCAAACAGCAAGGATACTTTTTTACTCGTTACCTTTTACATAAAGTTTTTAAATTTCAAAAAGATCTTTTACTAAGCATACCTTCACAGAATAATTTGTTTAAACTATATTCATAAAAGAAAGTTAAACACGCTTTTTTCCTTTTCTGCTAAAAACACAGATATGACTGCCGGTATGTATTTTAACGGAGCTCTATTTTATAATGTTACTTTGCTGAATGTGTTTCATAGGAGTGACCATTAATATATTACTTAGGTCAAAGCTTCAAGTCAAACCCACTAAACTCTGTGGTTAACTATATATAACACAAATAACCAAACCAGCGGTGTTTAGAATTGGGATACACATTTAAACATTTTTCTGGTTAAAGTTACCAAGAGAGTGTAAACGTTTTAACAGAGGCAAAATATAATGCAACTTTGTGGGAGTTTACAGCATGTTTGCAAACACTGCAACTCATTGGAGGACTGTGCATGTACAGGAAAGTTGTGGATGGAGAAGGTTTGTGGAATTTTAAGTGCTCATTGTAGTAAAAACCTTTGCTTTGTAGATTCAAAGGGAGACTTTTACAAGCAAATTCACAGAATCATGATTAGTTATAAACAAGTAAATGAAGTTAAAATAAATTATTATTTTCTATGTTTTGAAGTGTTCCTCATTTTGCAGTGGTGCCTATAAAATAAAAGCCTTTTTTGCAGTGTTTCCTTCTTTCCTTCATTGTCTTACCTGATGCTTTAGAAGAATTTGAGTGTTTGAGATCATCCAATACCTTCATCCTGCCTGGAATCCAAAGACAGATGTACAGTCAAAGTCTGTTAGGGGAAAAAAAAAGGAATCAAACACGCACCATTTAATCTAGCTTTCTGTCTTTTCTTGCAGAAAGCTTCAACTTGACTAAAGTCTACCCTACAGACTTGAATGAGCAAGTTTATCAACCAACATGATGTTTACAATTTCTCTGAAATTTCTTTGGTTACCAACCGTCACTGCCTGTCAGTAATATCTAACATCTCTGAGATGATGGATTTCTAAGACACATCTGCAAAATCTATAATATTTCCATAGAATAACAAGGTACACCAAAGTAGGTGGGCTTCAAAACTGGCATCTTTCAGACTGCAACAACCCACAGGATTCTACATAATGAATTTGCTACAAACTGTTCCCTGATTACAACATTCACACAAGTTTTAGCTAAAATACCTCCTGAAAAGACACATACATGAATGAATGAATGAGATTATAAAGCATATTATTTTCACTTGCCTTGATGCCAAATAATTTCTCACTGAAACTTGGATTGAAGTATCCAGGTGTTTAGGTGTCTGAGACTTAGATGCCTTCAACACACCCTGTTTGAACTAAAATTCCTCCCTTGCAGTCAGACTAATTGGTACTCATACTTCATTAGAACAATCTAATGAAGATAAGACACTGATATCTTAATGGGGAGGAATAAATATATCTGCTCAGTATCTCTGCAAGACCAGGCATTGCAAAGATCATTACCCCTGCTACATGAGTTTTTGCAAAAGGTGGACTATTAGCACCATGGTTTTCAATACTCTCCAAAGTCAAGTTCCAACAGCTTGGATCTTTGGCTCCAGGTCTCTTACGTCACATCAGTCCTCACTAGTCCATGTGTTACCAAGACCTAGAACAGTCAGATGGATTACAAGTTGCTGCGAGACATACACAGGTCGTGTGTAAGAGTTAAGTACATGGGTTTCTCTGGGGAAAGTGCTTTACCTGCCTCATGCATTCTCATTAAAGATCAGAGTGTTATATAGGCACAAGGAGGGCAGACTTCTAATTCTCCATAACAGCCACTCCCCCTGGATGGGTGACTCAACTTTATTCCTAAAATATAAGGGGAAAGAAATGAGAATTGATTGATTATCCAGTGCTATACCTTTCAACACAGTAGCCACTAGCTACAGCTGGCTATTAAACACATTAAAATATGGTTAGTCTAAACCAAACTGTTCTGAGAAAACAGCTTTCAAAAACTTAGTACTAAAAAAAGACAGATATTTCAGTAGTTCTTTGCATGTTGAAATGACAATACTTCGCATATCTTGGATTAAGTAATTTTAAGTTCACCTTTTTACTTTTTCAGGTGGTTACTAAAAACATTTAAATCACAGATGTGACTCAACACTTTATCTCTATTGGCCAGCACCAATACCGGAGAAGGCAATGGCACCCCTCTCCAGTACTCTTGCCTGGAAAATCCCATGGATGGAGGAGCCTGGTAGGCTGCAGTCCATGGGGCCGTGAAAAGTCAGACATGACTGAGCGACTTCACTTTCACTTTTCACTTTCCTGCATTGGAGAAGGAAATGGCAGCCCATTCCAGTGTTCTTGCCTGGAGAATCCCAGGGACGGCGGAGCCTGGTGGGCTGCCGTCTATGGGGTCACATAGAGTCAGACACGACAAGTGACTTAGCAGCAGCACCACCACCACCAATACAGACGATCAGGCATGTGTGTCCAAAACACGTGACCTCTCCAAATTCACAGGCCATTTCTGCCAGGCAGATGGCCTTGTCAACAGTTCAGATTAAGAATGGTGTCCAGATGAGTGTAGGGCTATGATCTAAGTTTGTACCCCCTGATACCCAACCCAACCCCTCTGCCTCCACCAGCTTCTCAAGAAGTAATTCTAAGTCTCTGGGTTGTGCTACTCCTTGTAGCCTAGTTAACATCATGATAAAAAGAACTGTTTCAAAGTGACAGACATTTCACTCAGTTCCCCCTGGAGTTTTAAGTGACAAAATATTCTAACACCACTGGCAAAAACATATGACATAAAAATCTAGGAACTGGAGGCACTAATTAAGCTTTTCATCTTTTAAATGAAAACAGGATGCCCTAAAAGCAAGAACCACAAATGTGATGCGGCAGGACTATACACTGCCAGGGGAGAGCTAGTAGAGAACTAATGAGGATTATAAACTAAACTTTGAAAATTAACCAAGTGCATTATCTAGTTGGAGTCTAAGAGTAGGTTACAGGTTACTTGTTAGCAAAATTGCCCAGAACCAAAGAAGTAAACAGTTCTGCCAGAAGCAACCACAACTCCCACTTTTATTTCAGCTTCCCTTAAGTGCATTAAGATTTCTGCAGAGCATCAGCTAATTAAAAGAAATCACTAAAACGGAGATAAGATGCAAGAATTCTCATGGCTACTGCTGTACTCTTCAATTTTGATTAAACATGAATTCCCTAAAGCAGTCAGAAAACAAAGTGTGGTTCTTTGAGTTTTGTTCAGATGGGTTTTCCCGCTTACATGATCCATTTTCCTTAGCTTCCAGTTTGAACTAAACCTGAAAGGGCAGGGGCCATGGGGCCGTGTGCTCTGCCTGTAGCCTGGTACTGCCTTTCAGTGGCACAAAGCTGGCCTCAGTGCACTCAGCATCTTTCTAAAATTAAAAATGAGAAATTAATGATCCTTACTTGAATGGGGCTATTGCAGAGTTACATTTGCTTACCAATTTGGTAATTCTAGGAAAAATCCTCAGAAACCAAATGAAACTCCCCAGATGTCAGAGCCTCTCAAAAATATATCAGGATTAAATGGAACTGTGTTCATTCCTCTTCCTCAGCTGCCACCCCAGACATTATGGGTTTGATTTGAAGAATCATCACTATCTCTATGCTCCAGGCGCTGTGTCAGAAACCAACATGGATTTGTTCAGCCAAGAGTGTTTGTGCCTGCTGTCTTTAATGTCATAATGAGGTCTCATGGAGCTCTCCTCAGTTCAGTCGCTCAGTCATGTCCAACTATTTGCGACCCCATAGACTGCAGCACACCAGGCCTCCCTGTCCGTCACCAACTCCCGGAAAACTCATGTCCATCAAGTCAGTGATGTCATCCAACCATCTCATCCTCTGTCGTCCCCTTCTCCTCCCGCCTTCAATCTTTCCCAGCATCAGGGTCCTCTAATGAATCAGTTCTTCTCATCAGGTGGCCAAAGTATTAAATAAAAAGAAAAGAAAATCCAATCATCACACCAATACTTTAAACTTATCAACAAGGTTAGGGGTGGAGGGCAGATAGGAGATCAAGTGCCGGATTTCAGGGAGGGTCTCTCATAGAGTTACAGTTGAGCTGAGAGCCAGTGGATGGATGTTAGTTAACTGGGGAGACAAGTCATATTTGAGGCAACGCAAACCGTGTGTGCAAAGGCCCAGAGGTGGGCACACTTTAAATAAACATGGTTTATTTAAAACAAACCAGTGTACTTGACAGAATGATGGGTAGTAAGAGTAGGGAGACAGGAGCCAAACAGTTGAGAGTACTCTGGTTCAATTTTACATATGCAAGCCCCCCTCAGCAAAGGATCAGCAAGTCAGTCACTCCCAGTAAAAAACCTGCTGGGGTAGAGTAGGAAAGTGGTCCTCCCCTCTTCCCTCCCTTCATATTCAGACACAACGCCTCAAGAAGGAAGAGTCACAGAAACCAAGAGAGTGGAGGCCTCAAGGGGGAGGCAGTTGAGAGAGCAATGGAGTGGGAGTTATCAGGTGGGCTGCTCCTGAGCCTAAGCTTGCTGACATCCAGGTCTCAGACATCCAGTGGTCAGAGATGAGAGAAAGACATTTCTTCTGTTTAGAAGCCACTCCATCTTACCGTATTTTGTTAACAGCAGTCAGAACAGATAGAGATATTTGGTTTCTCTTGGAAGGAATCACCACCTGGTACCAAATACTACTACAACCATTTTTCAGAAAACTCTAAAAGGATGCCTGCCAGATGTGAATTACAAATTCAGGCTCTACTGTAGCTGGCAGGGGACAAAGGTCTGTCTAAGGACATGAAGTGCAGTTGACTGGCTTGCCTCTGAGACCTGGGTTCGATCCCTGGGTTTGGGAAGATCCCCTGGCGAAGGGAAAGGCTACTCACTCCAGTATTCTGGCCTGGAGAATTCCATGGACTTTATAGTCCATGGGATCGCAGAGTCGGACACCACTGAGCAACTTGCACAGTACAGAGTTCTCTCTGATGTAAAAATACAGACATGAAGCCCAGGTCTCAATGAAAGTTAGTTCACTGTGCAAACTCAGGGAATTCTTCTTTAAAAGTCTGAATGCTTACATGTTACAGGCTCTCTGGTCGCAAGATCCGCCCACACACCCACCCCTCCCTCCCGCTGTGTGTGGACACCCACCATTCCGCCATCACTCTGTGGTCCGCAGGCACACAAGCTTTCATTTACTCGCCAGCTCTACAATGCCCCCCTCCCCAACTACAGCATAAAGAATTGTTTTCCCTTAGGCAACCTGACTGAATACATGAGATTTTCCACTGGGGATGAGACGCTAACCCAGGTCCTACCTGGCCCACCTGCCAAGATTCCACACGGGTCACGGAAGTGGCTGAATGAAGAAGGGCAGACACACGGGCAAAAACAGCAAAGAGAGCTCTGCCTTGCTGCCCATCTGCCTTCAGCCCTTCTCAGCCCTTCCCCTTCAGGTAGCCAAGGAGCATCTACTACGTACTGATCCCTCTCCTGGGACCAGGAATACACGGGGGGCAAGACAGAGATGAATCCCCTTCACAGAATACCCCTTCTGCCAGTGGCAAGCTGAAAAAGAAAAAAAAGTGCAAATAAAAGACAAAGACTTGCAAGTCATATTGGGCAAACAGGCTCAGGCTGAGAAAAGTGCTACCCACCCAAGCAGGGGGTCTCACAAAAGGATCCCTGAACTCGCAGCACCAGCGCCTGGGATATTGCTGGAAATGGAAATTCTTGGGCCCCACCCCAGACCAACTGATTCAGACACTTACAGGTCACACAGCCTGTTTTCTTCAAGCCCTTCAAGTGACTAGATGCATGCCAAAGTTTCAGAAACAGTGTAAACAAACAGGAATTTTCGCTGTTTTGGTTCTGAGGGTTTCTTTTTTCTTTGTTGGTTTCTTTTGGTCCCTAATTCTTAGAGCAGTGCCTGACATAGCAGGGGCCTCAGAGAATGCGTGGACTGAACCATCAGGTGGGTTATTGTACTTTAAGCTGGATTATCAGAAAAGACCACCCTAAATATCTAAGTGAGATCTAAAGTTGGGGGAAGAGACAGCCATGCACAGTGTGGGCAAGGATAATCCACCCTACCTCTCACAGAAAGTACAAAAGCCCTGGGGTAGGAAGGGATTTGCTCTGGAACCAGATTCCTGAGAAGCCATACTCTGCAGCCTCAGCGTCCCATCTCTGATTCTAGGATCCACAGTTTTACCCCACCTCAAGGAACACCAAGGCAGGTCTCCTCATTGCTTAATGAGCAGCTAAAAAACCTACCCTCTCGGTAAGCAGGACTGCCTTTCTTATTTGGCTGTGCATGTAAGAGCAGGGCCCCCTGGTTTAAAGGGCCTGGTTGGTTCTCCCCTCAGGGTGAACTCTCAGTGACCTCAGACAAAGCGCTTCCCAGCTGTCACCCAGCAAGCAAGGTGCGAGACCCCGGGTAGTCTGACTTCCTACCCTGTAACCTGCAGTCCTCCTCACTTCAAGACAGTAAACAAGGAATGCTCCAGAACAACTTCAAGACGGCTTCATTAGAAGGAGATGAACAACAGCTGATGAAAGAAAGCAATGACAAATAACGACTGCAGTGACTCAGGGTACCTGGAGCCAGAGGAGCGGGATGGGGTCAGGTCAAAGCTGATACTCACAGCACTGTAAAGAGCCAGCTCCCGTCTACACAACATACAAGGCCAACCAGCCTGAGAGGTTTGCAGGAGGCCCCTCGCCTCCTCCCCCGCATTCACCTTCATCCAGAAAACAAAATCAAAACGATGCAATCTTTGCTCTAATTACACCCCTTGGGAAAATATCCTTTTAATACTAAAAAATACCTGCAGAATATTAACATAGATACTTTTTACAGTTATAAAAGGGAAAGAATGTGCTGTAGATGTCTTTAAGATCCCCACAATATTTTTTTCACTTCTAGCACACAATCAGAACTTAGATGAGGGGGCAAGTAAACTTTTTCAGTAAGTATCTTAGGTTATGTGGGGCCAGAGACAGAATCAAGGATGTGAACATTTCCACAACTTTCAGTGATGAACTTCAAAGTATATGAGTACAATTTTTAGAAATACAGGACTACTAATGACAAGAATAGGATCAAGATATGTGTGTGTGTTGTGGGGGGCGGGGGGTAACATTTTGCTTACCTGGGGATCAAAGCTAAGGGTTCCAATTATTAAATCGCTTGCAAATATTCATCAGTAAAAACCATTCTTCAGTCACGGGATGTAAAATAACAGATGGCAGACTACATTTAGCTCATGGGCCCTAGTTTGCTGATTTCTAGCTGAGATCTTGTATTAGAATTCTCCTAAGAAATAGTGTGAGAGTGAGTGTGAGGGAGAATGTCTGGGCGTGTATGAGAGAGAAAGGTATTTTCTATAAGGAATTGGCTGTGTGCATATACACACAGATACATGTACATGGATGTAGACAGAGATATTTTCTATAAGGGATTGGCTCACATACTTGTGCAGGCAAGCAAGTCCCATGATGTGCATGGCGAGCTAGCAAGCTGGAACCCAGGAGAGCCAACATTGCAGTCCCGCTCAGAAGGCTGGTCCGCTCGAGACCCAGGAATTGCTAATGTGTCAGCTTGACCCCAAAGGCAAGAAAAGGCTGATGTCCTAGTCCAAAGGCCATTAGGCAGGAAGAAATCTCTCTTGAGAGGAGCAGCATCCTTTTTGTTCTATTCAGGAAACCAACTGAGTGGATGAGGCCTACCCCCACTGAGAGGAATCTACTCAGTCCCTTGATTTAAATATTCATCTCATCCCAACACACCTGTTTCTGAGTATCCATTTGAAAGTGAAGTAAAATCACAGCCAGTCTGCAGAGAGCCGGGTACAGGCATCACTGTGGGGTCATGAGATGGGGTGCAAACTGGCAACTGGTCAGGTCTTCAGACAGAAGGCGGGTGGCCCAGATTCCAATATTAGAACAGCAAGAAGATGGAGGAGAATCCATTCTCTCCCCCTGGATTTCAGGGCCCAGGACAGAGACTGGACCTCTGGTTGGATGGGAAGGGCTAGAGCATGGAGAGGGTATCCGGACAGAAGACATCACATGGGGCCCCCAGAAGGTGATCGCATCCCAGCAGGAAAGGAGGGAGAGGGAGGGGCCTCGGCCAAGACAACTCACACAGTCACCCACTGGCAAGGCAGCGGGTGGGCGAATCTACGATACTTTTATAAGGATTCTCAACAGAAGTCAGAGTTCAAGTCTACCTCTGCTCAAAGGGTCAACAACACAGACCTGAATATTTTCAAAATATTAGTCTACCAAGATGCTGAGAAGTATTATTCATGAAGACGTTCCATATTCTGGAAGGAATATAGATATACTGGATTAAACCAAGTGAAACATTATTTCTTGACTGTAGGACTCCACAGTGACTTTGATATGACATGGAACTTTATAAGCCTCCCCCAAAAAGAAAGAAATACAATCACTTACATGTGGAATCTGAAACATGCCGCAAAAAGAACAAATCTATGCAACAGCAGCAGACTCACAGACACAGTGAACAGACCTGTGGTTGCCAAGGGAGGAGGGAAGGGAGAAGGATGGATTGGGACTTTGGGATTAGAGGATGCAACCTGTTACACAGAGAATGGAGAAGCAACAAGGCCCTGCTGCACATACGGCAAAGGAAACTATATTCAATATCATAATGGAAAGGAATATGAAAAAATTACATATAATAGTTTTGCTGTATGGCAAAAACAATCACAACACTGTATATCAATTATTTTGTTGTTTAGTTGCTAAGTTGTGTCCAGCTCTTTTATGACCCCATGGACTGTAGCCCCCCAGGGCTCCTCTGTCCGTGAGATTTCCCAGGCAAGAATACTAGACTGGGTTGCCAATTTCTTCTCCAGGGAATCTTCCCGACCCAGGGATCAAACCTGCGTCTCCTACAATGGCAACGAGATCCTTTATAGCTGAGCCATCAGGGAAGCTCCAAATCAACTATACTTAAATAAAATACTTTGTTAAAAAAGAGAAATATCAAAGACTCCAATTTTATTTCATTGCCAACTTTTCATTTTATAGTTCTTTTCACAACACCCAATCACATCTCTGAGAACAACTTACTTAAGGAAGTAATTGGATAATGCTGGTAATGAGCTTTGAAGGATGAAGACTTTTAGAGAGAAAGCAGTAAGTCAGCTGACAATCAAGCCAGCCAGCCAGACGTCCATGGCTCCCCTGCAGAGAAAGAAAAAGTTCGTCCCTGCCATTGTCTCCACACAAGTCTCTACCTGGGGGCAGAAAGAGCTGGAGTCCTCAAGAAACATCCTCCAGTTCTCCCACATCAAGGAATCAAACTACCATTTAAAGATGGGTGAGGCAGTAAAAGCAAGAAATTATGCCAAGCAGAAAACTGAAAAAGCTTAAAATGTGATTAGCTTTCCTGATAAGAGCAAGACATGGGGGTGACCATAAATTGTTGATAACAGCCTTCTACAGGCCTATCTTTGGTGCAACAGGATCAGAAGGCAAACAGAAACTGAATTCTTAGCTATTAGGCCATTAAAGATGCCTTCCAGCAAAGGGCACACAGATAAGGGCCCTCCACAAGATAGTCCAACAGGTTTTATCGGGTCCTCAGTCCATGCCGTCATAGAATTATGGACTTGGAAGCTTTCTCAGTCTAACCTCATTTTAAAGTTAAAGAAAGTTAGCCCAGTGGGGCTGAGTGGTACTGAAGGTCATCTAGCAGGTACATGGAAAACCAAGAAGAGAAAAATCTCAGCTTCCTGGTTACACTCCGTACTCTTATCCTGTTTCTGTATTACTGTATCCCCAAGGGCTATAGGAGTCAAGTAAAATCAAGGAGAACCTGTCAGGTGTCTGGGCACAGGCAGGTGCTAAAACAGCAGCTGGGACAAGCTCTTACTATCTAGAAAGTGGCAACCCACTCCACTATTCTTGCCTGGGAAATCTCATGGACAGAGGAGCCTGGCAGACCACAGTCTACAGGGTCGCAGAGAGTCAGACATAACTGAGCGCACACACATACACACACATACCATATGCCAGGTGCTGAGCTAAGCTCTTAAACCTCAGCTGGCTTGTAGAAAACCCCCTTGAAGTGTGTGCCTTTGCATCAGTGAGGATGTCAGCTTTCTGCAAGTCTCAGGGACCTGCTCAAAGTCACACACAGCAAGCAGCAGGGCGGCCAGGCGCCCTCAGGGCTCACCACAAGGCCAGTGCTCTTGACTGCTACCTACAGGACTCTCTGAGCAGTTCTGAAATCAAGAGCATCACTTTAAAGAAACAAGGCTGCAAAACAACTATACTCCAAAAAAAAAAAAAAAGCTAATTTCAAAAAATAAAATTACATTCCTCAGCAACAGAAAAAATAAAGAATATGTTTATCAGATTTCCTGTAGCCTAAGGATACTCATGCAACCAAAAGTGTGAGTAAGAGTGACCCCATGAGGTCAGTTTGCCTCTGTCCTTACACCTCTGCCAGTGACCACCTCAAGCCTCTACAGTCTTCTTTTTCTCTTGCCAGAGTGAGAGCAAGCCTACAGAGTTTCTTCCACAAGAAAATACCTGAAGAACCATTTCTATATTCACCTGGACGCTGACGCACACTTACATGCTTACTTACAAAAGTACAGTAACTTCTGTAATGTTTTCCCCATAAAAAGACACCATGGCCATTTGCCTGTGTAAATGAATGTAAGTCTGCATCCTAACTTTCACAAGAGCACGGTGGACCGTCACAGGGGTGCACACGCTATGAGCTGAGACTTCTGCAATGGTGCCAACGTCTGACTATCCTAACCGGTTCTGCAGTAAACTTGCTGGTAGAATCATCTCTGTTCCACCGTTTCATTACCGAGGCATCCCACAAGTGGAACTGCAATATCCTTTTTCATTTTGAGAGATACCATTTCCAAGAAGGTTGTGCCAAGGCTCCACTGACCAGCTGTGTGGAATGTGTTAGCAGATCCCCTCACTAAACAACCAGAGAAATGCCATCCATACAGACGACTGTCTGTTCACACAGGGCAAACACCCAAGCCAACCCAACCGAAGTCAAACATCCCCTGGCCACCAGCCTTTCTCAGCAGGGCCACGACTATAGTCCTTTTAACTGCTCTTCCAAGTTCAGCCTTGCCCACCCCACCCATCCTTCCTCCACAAGGCAGTCAAAGAGATCTCTTTCAAATACATATCTGATCGCGTCCCCGTGAGCCTAAATGTTCCACTTCGCACTGCTCTTATGAACACTCTCCAGATCCTGCAGATGACTGCTCCAGCCCTACTGATGCTCAGCCACCCCTTCCATTTCTTCCAGAACATTCTTTCCCACTCAGGACCTTGGCAAACCCTGCTTTCCTTTTCTAGAATGTCTTCCTTGCCTCTCCCTTCTGGTCACTCCTCCTCTTTCAGGAACCTTCTCAGAGAAACTGTGCCATTCACACACAAGTGCAGACTAAGGAATGTCTCCCACTGTTAACATGAACACTTAAAATTTTACTTTCTGAAGTGTATTAAAATGTTAGTTTAATGTCTGTCACCTCTGATTGACTCGAAGCTCCATGAGGACACGCTGAGACCCAGCACAGTGCCTCTGACGCAGGAGATAACTTGACGAATGGCAGAAAAAGGGAGGGAGGAGGAAGAAGCAGGAAAAGAGAGGGAGCAGGGGAGGAGGGACTTCAGATTTTCCACTGCGATTTTCCAAAGAGTGGGAAAAGGGGGAAGAAGAACTTAGAGCCACAAATGCAGAACTAGAGATGGGAGTTCTTTTTTTCTCACATTTCCTTTAGATTCAGCCACTGGATGAATGCTGATCAGTACCCATCATGTCCTAGGCACTGCTACAGAGAGCAGAGAAGGTGCTTAGCCCTCTGGAGGTCCTGTCTCAGGATGGGAGCTAAAAGAGAGAATAAATAATGAACACACATCTGAACAGGACAACCAGGGTAAGAAGCCTGTAACACACGTAGGTCATGAAGGACAAACGTAGACACTGCTACAGGGGGTCAGGGAAGGCCTCTCTGAGAGGTGCCATGCGAGGAAACGGCAACAAGAACGGAGGCCAGGGAAAAGCACACATGACTTTTAAAAATAACATGGAGTCACCTTTACTCTGAAGCTGACGTACATACTTCCAACTGGCAGGAAGAAACGACATCCTTGGGACGTGGGCTAGCCTCCTAGGGCTATTACAACACCAGACCTCAAACTGAGTCAGTTGACACCACGGTCGCTTATTGTCTGATAGTGCTGGAGGCTCGAAGTTTGAAATCAAGGTGACCGCAGGACTGCACTCCCCGCAAAGGCTCCAGGGAAGATGGTGTTCCACATTTCTCTCCCAACTTCTAGGGGCCCGAGGTGCTCCCTGGCCTGCAGACGCCACACCCCAATCCTGACTCCAGTGTCGCCTGACCATCCTGTCAGTGCTTGTCTGTCTCCATGTCCAAATGTCCCCATGTATAAGGACTCAGGTCACAGGATTAGGGCCAGCCCCGAGACCTCAGTTTACCTGGACCACTTCTGTCAAGACCCTCTCTCCATACAATTGAATAAGCTGAAATTCTTAGAGAAGAAGTGAAATCTATCAGCGAGGAGATTAAATTTTAAATGTTTAAAAGAGTTTAATGGAATCTAATAGTACATCATCTCAAATAATAAAGCCTCCTTTAATGTGATTGCTAAAATGTGAGGTTTATAAATAAGGAGATTAAGAAGCTGGAATTATAAATTTAAAGAAAAAGTAGAGTATGAGTTTAATAAACTGATTCTTTTAAAAAGTAATGAATAATTTTTATACCATCCAGGATGCCACTGGAGAAGGCAGTGGCACCCCACTCCAGTACTCTTGCCTGGAAAATCCCACAGACAGAGGAGCCTAGAAGGCCGCAGTCCATGGGGTCGCTGAGGGTAAGACACGACGGAGCAGCTTCACTTTCACATTTCAGTTTCCGGCATTGGAGAAGGAAATGGCAACCCACTCCAGTGTTCTTGCCTGGAGAATCCCAGGGACAGGGGAGCCTGGTGGGCTGCCGTCTATGGGGTCGCACAGAGTCGGACACAACTGAAGCAATTTAGCAGCAGCAGAGGATGCCACAAAACTCACATTAACACAAAGAAACACTCCCCCCACACACATAAACTGTGAACTTCCAGATGTTCAAGCTGGATTTAGGAAAGGCAGAGGAACCAGAGATCAAATTGCCAACATCCGCTGGATCATCAAAAAAGTGAGAGAGTTCCAGAAAAACATCTACTCCTGCCTTTGTTGCTGAGTTCTCTATAGAGCTACAAAATCTTACCAGCAGAGTATAAGAAACTCCCTCGTCATACCCTCGGCAGCAAAATATATTAGACTTTCAAAATATTAATGATCTAGTTACCTTAATTTCCATTTCTTTGACTACTAGTAAAGGAAATTGTTCTAAAAAGCAAATGAGCTGCAAAATCTGTAATCACAACCCCTGAAGCTCCAATACTTTGGCCACCTGATACGAAGAGCTAACTCACTGGAAAAGACCCTGACGCTAGAAAAGATTGAAGGTGGGAGGAGAAGGGGACAACAGGGGATGAGATGGTTGGATGGCATCACCCACTCGATGGACATGAGTGTGAGTGAACTCCGGAAGATAGTGAGGGACAGGCTTGCCTGGAGAGCGGCAGTCCACAAGGTCGTGAAGAGTTGAACACGACTGAGCAACTGAATGATGGCAAAGCACACGAAGGCCTCCCACCAGCATCGCCTCACCTGGGCTGACAGGGTATCCCGCATCTCCCACCCACAGGGCCCAGGCTCAGACGGCCCTGGCTGCCAGCAGCTAAGGCAGCAAGAGAGGTCACGTC
Source organism: Nanger dama (assembly GCA_917880005.1). Lineage (NCBI taxonomy): Eukaryota > Metazoa > Chordata > Mammalia > Artiodactyla > Bovidae > Nanger > Nanger dama. Next base: position 32,394,064 of record CAKJTW010000016.1, on the reverse strand, counting down.
CTCCTTGGCACTGGGGAGAGAGTGGCCGAGCTGGCAGCATCCTGGGCCCAAGTGATGCGCAAGCCCTGCTGTTCCTGCTAATGGGCCAAAGCAGCAGATACGCCGCGCCCTAACGCCTCTGCCCTCGAGAAAGGTCATTTCACAGCCTGAGTTTTATGTTCACCCACCGCAACATCTGAGCAACTGTCAGAGGAGAGTTAAACGCGGGCTGACTTTAAGCCTTGAGAAGAGGGGATTAATCCTAACAAATCAGGTGGGCTTTTGGCGGGGGGTCTCTGCTGAGGGCCGGGTCGCATTAACAGCGTGTCTCTGCACACAGAGGCCCCATCTTTATGACTCTGCCAGGGCAAGGATAAAGCCCAGGCTCGTAATGTCTCCCCGCAAGGCTGTGATAATCCTTGCCGTTGTCTGAGCTGAGCGAGTGACAGTGAAAATGGATGAGAAGTATACGTTTATGTCCTCCCTATCAAATTCACAGCTATAAACACAGAGGCCTTTCTAAAGGTGATGGCGGCGCCGGCAAACACCTCCTTCTGAAGAGCAGCAAGAAGGCCAAAACACCAGAGAGAAGGGCAGCGATCCCAGGTCCTAGGACTTGTCACCCAGCCTTCTCTCCGCTTTTGGCCCTTCCCTCCCCCTGCATCTAGTTTAATGTCAAAAATATACTTTGTAGGCAGGAAGAGACACAGTGAAATCAGGACAGTTTTCTTTCTGGGTTGGAAGTTGAGTCTTAAGGTGACCTCAGAAGACTTCTGACAGCCTCCCTCTATCACCGCGTGTCACACACATGTCATCACTGAACTGTCTGTGTCCTCCTGCCCAGGGGGACATTGCTGTGTGCCCCCAAGAGCTCTGAGGTCAGTGTCTGACTTAGAATTTCTCTGGTATCCTCAGAGAAAGAAACCATCCACAGTTGGGACTAGGGAAAGACATTGACTTTGGGCGTAAAATTTAAGTGGGTGCCAGAACCTCGGATACTAAGGAGAGATAATACTTTAATGCAATCCTTTTTTAAAAAATCAAAGCATCAACCTATGGCTCTTGTATTGGTCACCTATCTTCATAAATAAAGTTTTATTGGAAATCCAGGGCCGGAATTAGAGTAAGGCAAGTGAGATGGTGGTGGTGGGGCAGGTGGTGGTGATGGTTTAGTTGCTAAGTCATGTCTGACTCTTGTGACCCCATGGACTATAGCCCGCCAGGCTCCTCTGTCCATGGGCTTCTCCAGGCAAGAATACTGGAGTTGGTTGCCATTCCCTTTTCCAGGGGATCTTCCTGACCCAGGAATCGAACCCAGGTCTCCTGCATTGCAGGCAGATTCTTTACTAACTGAGTTACAAGGGAGCGTGAGATATGAGATAAGTAGTAAGGCAGGTAAGATAGTGTGGGACAATCACAGGGTCAGGTCCTCTGTTCCTTTTTTTCAATTTTGGTATTTTGTTTTCATGGATTTTGGTGTTCTAAAAACATTATACAAAAGTACTATGTACATCTTTAGTAATAAAGCGACTTTTCTGGCACCATTTGAAATTTATACTCCACACCCCTCACCCAAGTCCCTGCCCCAACCAACTTTTCTGAAGTTCTACCGGAGTTCTGATGGAGCCCACATTCCGACTTTTCCAAAATTCTATTCTATTATAACTGACATTACCAAGGTGCTCCTATTTACAAGCACTGTTCCAAAGACGTTTCAAATGCATACATTCACTCACTGAATTCCCCACTGAGCGTGTAAACTGAGACACTGAGAAGTCAAGTGACTTGCCCCTGGTCACATAGCTCGTAGATGACCTAGGATCTGAACTCAAGAGATTTTGGCTCTGTAACCGGCCTCGGTCACCAGTTCACTCTCCATTTTGTGTCCCCGCACCCCCCCCCCCGTTCTCTTCCACTTCTAAACGTATTCCATCCACTTTCTCAGCACACAGTGATTTCTTAATCCAATTTATCCAGGCTTTATGCTGATAAGTTATTTCTACTGTCAGACACAGATGGCTTTACAGGAGACCAGCCAGCTAAGTGCACTGCCTAAGAATGCAATACAACTTGTTTTTCTAACCAGCTAGATTGGTTTACGTGGTGAGATAAATATTGTGCTGAGCAACTGCAGCACATCACGGGGAGAGATGTGGTCCCCATTCAGGCTGGCTGGGAGGGCTCCCTGCACCCCTCCTAGGATGCTCAGGACGCAGTGGCTCGCGTCAGCGGCTCCTTTGTGTAAACCCTGGGATTCATGTCCTGCCTGCAGGCACTGAAGCGTGGGAACTGGCTGCCCAGGGTTACCCACGTATACATGCTGTCTCCTTGAGTGGCTTCCACAGACGTTATCTCTTCTCACAATCCCCGTTCCTTTCGGGGAGAAGGAAGGTTGTTGGCGATGGTTTTAGCCCAATAATTACTAGTGGCGCCTTAGGAACAATTATTAAAAACCATCATTATCATCCTCACCACTAACCCTGATGGACCCAGAGTAGCTGGCAAAGCGGGTTCTCCCCGTGCCCGGGGCTCTGCTACATCACTGAAAAAGCTCCCAGGCCTGCGTGCCTCACAGCACAGCCGATGACACCCTGACCAGGGTCTCTGGTGATGTACAAATCAAGAGGCGCCTTTCTCAGATTAAAAACCACAAAGTACCCACTTTGGGGAAGTCCCCGTTCGTCCTGACAGTGACTCCGCAGGACAGGGCAACACTGCTTAGAGAGGCACAGGACTTCAACTCCACCACCGAGCAGCTCGGATCTCTGGGCAGCTCACCCCACGCCTTGGAGGGCTGTTGGGGGACAGGGATGATGCTGAGGGCATCCGACTCCCTATTCCATGCCACCACCCACACCTGAATGTGGCTGCAGGAAACATCACGGAGGGGCTCGCTGACCCCATGTGAAATTCATGCTCACAACTCTCAGGCGCCCACCAAGAATTTCCAGGCCAAGGGCACCTCTCTGGTTAAGTTTACTTTCCCAGTTTCTCAATGACTCTTCCACAACTTCTGTGTCCTCAATCCCACTTATGTCTCTCCTCTGCTGTCTCCCAGCCAGGGCTCTGGCTGACTCTCCAGGAAGCAAGTAGAAGCAGTAAGACAAGAACTCCACTGTGATGTCCACCACCTGAATGCAGGCAGACACTCATCCCTGCTTAAAACGGTCAGTTCTCAGCAAGAAAATGTGATTCAAAACTGCAAAGCAATTATCCTTCAATTAAAGATAAATTTACAAAAATAAAAGAAACTGATTATTCCGTAAAATTTACTGTCCTCTGGATGTTTCCCCTTCCTGAGAGCTTAGATCCAATCTTTCCTGTGACATCATTACCTCCCTGCTAACAGGATCATTGGAAAAAAAAAAGAAAAAGGAGCATCTCCCATCTTTAAAAAAAAAAAAAATTCCTCCTGCTTAATCCCAGGACCCCCTGCAGACATCGCAGCCTCTCCGGATCTACTCCACATCAGTGATCTAATTCTGTGTCCTCCTGCTGTTTGCATTTCCTCAAAGCCTGTTTCCTTCCTCACTGACTCCAGCTGGACTCCTGTCCTCACAAGCATAAACTAGTCCTCAGCAGCCCAGGGGGACCCCTATGCTGACCAGGGCTGAGAGCCAGTTTCTGGCCTGATCTTCCCCGATTTCCGAGTACCCTTCAGTGTATCTGCTCACACACTCCTTCACGCCCTTGCACGACATCCAGCCGCCACGATCCTCTGTCCGTCCTACCCAACAGCTGGCGCTCAGCGTCCTATGTCAGCCTGTTCCCCGGCACCCCCACAGGGTCAGCACCGTAAGCTCCTTCCACTTCATTTCCTCTAGCTCCATGACTATCATTCATGTGCAGTGGCTCCCAAACTGTTACCTGAACCCTATCCTCCCGACACTGACTTCACGACCCTGGCTGTGCGCAGGAGACTCCAAACGGCAATGCATGGAGAGATGAGAAGGCTTCATGTCCTGATCTCCACAGCACTCACATGCAGGTATTCACCCAGGAAAAATTCATCCTTGACGACGGCTGTGTTTTTCTGGCTGAAATAAAAAGCACTGTCCTTTTAAATTAACCTTCTAGAGCCATATTCTCACAGTTCTCTTTTCAATAAACTTGCTCCCTAGACTCCCCCAAAGACACCCCAAATCTTGACATTATTCTTGATGATTCTCTTCCCCTATCCAGGTCACTTGCACCTCCTGCCTTCTCTGCTGCTAGAACAAATCCCTTCTTGGCCTTCTCACCTGACCACCCGGTCAGGCCATCAGCGCCTCTCCTTGAGTTCCTGTAAGCTCCGATGGGCTCTGTGGATCCCACCCAGCCTCCTTTCTTTCATTTCACCCCAAAGGGAGCATTCAAGTGAGCTGGCCAAAGCTGCACTCCAACCCTGCTGCTTTGCCTGCCCTCGCCTTACAGAAACGAAAACTCTCCAAAGGCTTCTCACGGTACGTGGGGTAAAACTGATGCCTCAACCAGCCTAGAGTATCCCACAGCCTCAGTCCCTGGAGCCTCCAGTCTCTTCTAAATCCTCCTCATCACTCACAGAGCATCAACCATCAATCCTTTTATAGGCTTCTTGGTGACATCGGTTTTCACCTCCAGTTTTTGCTTCAGCTGCTCTCGATGTTTCTGCAGACTCTCCCCGGCCTTGGCAAAGCAGCTCCCTCTCATCACTCAGAAGTCAGTTTAAGTATTCTATCCCTAGGGACACCTGCCCTGACACCCCCAATCTAAATTCATCCCCTCGTAACTTTCCAGCACTCACCCCTTTTACTCTCCACACAGTACTTAAGACTGCCTGACAATATTGACCTTGCTTTTTTTTTTATTGCACCGCCATCAAGAATATAAGTTCCCCTAAACAGAGATGTCTGTTGGTCTCTGCAACCCACCCACCTCAATTTAAAACACTGTCTGGCCATATGGTAGGTGCTCAATAAATATATGTTGAAAGGAACAAATCTGTATAGCACACAATTCATAGACACTAGCCCAGAATATTTATATACACACACATATATACACGTGTATACATATTTGTATAAAACATGTAACTCTGTGTATGTGTTCATGACTCCCACTTTCCACCACACTGCTTGAAGATATGAGGACCCCATGATAAGTCAGCAAAAAGAACTGAGACTCCTGGAAAGCCTTCACTGACAAACACATACAGTTGGCCCTGCTTCCTTCCAAAAATCTCAGTAGATACTTGTTGTTGTTCAGTCACTCAGTCATGTGCAACTCATGGCGACCCCAATGACTGCAGCACACCAGGCTTTCCTGACCTTCACTATCTCCCGGAGTTTGCTCAAACTCACGCTGCTGTTGCTGCTGCTGCTGCTAAGACACTTCAGTCGTGAAGTCCGACTCTGTGCAACCCCATAGACGGCAGCCCACCAGGCTCCCCCATACCTGGGATTCTCCAGGCAAGAACACTGGAGTGGGTTGCCATTTTCTTCTCCAATGCAGGAAAGTGAAATGTGAAAGTGAAGTTGCTCAGTCATGTCCGACTCTTCGCAACCTCATGGACTGCAGCCTACCAGGCTCCTCCGTCCATGGGAGTTTCCAGGCAAGAATACTGGAGTGGGGGTGCCATTGCCTTCTCCCCAAACTCACACTACAAAGGTACAAAAAGTATAAACTCACAAGGACAAAGAGAATAGGAGATAAGATGCCAAGACATCAGCAAAATTGTTCTGGACACAGAATGTGGGGCCATAAGTGTGCATGGGAGTTTGGGGGAGGAGACAGGATGCCAACTTGCAAAGCTGACTCAACCACAGACAGGCTCAGAGAATCAGAGTCACCAGGTATCTCTAAAGGGAGGGGCAATGGGTAAGGTTAAAATGAGAACTAGCTCCAAGTCCAGGAAAGGAATATTTAAACCACCAGGGGACCTCCCCTAACACTCCAAGGCTAGATCAGGATCCACCCTGACCTCAGGAATTGGTGGGATTTTTATATCTGGAGACGTCAGACCAGAAATATTTTCCAAACCTGAAAACACAAGGCACAGTGAAAACTCAAGTGAGGTAGGTATCAAACTGAAAATGGGATGCAGTAAAAGTCTGCATACTAATGCTAAGAGTCCCATCCCTCTGTCCATCGTGGAGTCCGAGCATCGTACTGGGAGCTGAATTGCAGAGGAAGAGTTATAGAGGACAGATGGGGGACCCAAGGGATAAAAGAGCCTAGCTCGAAAAACGGACTGATGTGAGAGAAAAATACTTTCAGACACCAACATTTGACAAGTATTGTCATAAAAATGGCAGGAATGCACCTGGTTACCTTACAGAGAAGCCATCAATCTCATCCTACCAAACATAGCCACTCCAAACAGAAATGCACACGCACATGCGCACACACATACACACACACTCAAGATACACATACTCCACACAAACGCATACTCCACCCCACACACATCTCTCAAAAGACATACATATACATACCCCAAACACACACACATATATACCCCAAATACATACATACACGTTGTTCAGTAGCTAAGTCGTGTCCAACTCTTTGCAACCCCATGGACTGCAGCATGCCAGGATCCCTGTCCTTCACTATCTCCCAGAGTTTGCTCAAACTCATGTCAAAAATCAAGTCAGTGATGCTATCCAACCATCTCATCCTCTGCAACTCTCTTCTTCTGCCTTTAATCTTTCCCAGCATCAGAGTCTCTTTCAATGAGTTGGCTCTTCACATCAGGTGGCCAAAGTATTGCTTTAGCATCAGTCCTTCCAATGAATATTCAGGGCTGATTTCCTTTAGAATTGACTGATCTGATCTCCCTGCAGTCCAAGGGACTCTCAAGAGTCTTCTCCAACACCACAGTTCAAAAGCATCAATTCTTCGGCACTCAGCCTTCTTTATGGTCTAACTCTCACATCCTAGAGGAGCTATCCAACACTGAAGGTCAGGAACAGCGGCAGTAAGGAGATACCCCTCGTCCAACGTAAGAAGCAGCGGCTGTGCTTTGCTGGAGCAGCCCTGTAGAGATACCCCACGCCCAAGGTAAGAGAAACCCAAGTAAGGTGGTAGATGTTGCAAGAGGGCATCAGAGGGCAGACACGCTAAAACCATACTCACAGAAAACTAGTCAATCTAATCACACTAGGACCACAGCCTTGTCTAACTCAGTGAAACCAAGCCATGCCTGAGGGGCAACTCAAGATGGGCAGGTCATGGTGGAGAGGTCTGACAAAATGTGGTCCACTGGAGAAGGGAATCACAAGCCACTTCAATATTCTTGCCTTGAGAACCCCATGAAGTCAATTCTAAAAAGGCAAAATGATAGGAAACCAAAAGAGGAACTCCCCAGGTCAGTAGGTGCCCAATATACTACTGGAGATCAGTGGAGAAATAACTCCAGAAAAAACGAAAGGATGGAGCCAAAGCAAAAACAGTACCCAGCTGTGGCTGTGGCTGGTGATAGAAGCAAGATGTGATGCTGTAAAGAGCAATGTTGCATAGGAACCTGGAATGTCAGGTCCATGAATCAAGGCAAATTGGCAGTGGTCAAACAAGAGATGGCAAGGGTGAACATCGACATTCTAGGAATCAGCGAACTAAAATGGACTGGAATGGGTGAATTTAACTCAGATGACCATTATATCTCCTACTGTGGGCAGGAATCCCTCAGAAGAAATGGAGTAGCCATCACGGTCAACAAAAGAGTCCAAAAGGCAGTACTTGGATGCAACCTCAAAAATGACAGAATGATCTCTGTTCGTCTCCAAGGCAAACCATTCAGTATCACAGTTATCCAAGTCTATGCCCCAACCAGTAACTCTGAAGAAGCTGAAGCTGAACGGTTTTATGAAGACCTACAAAACATTTTAGAACTAACACCCAAAAAAGATGTCCTTTTCATTATAGGGGACTGGAATGCTAAAGTAGGAAGTCAAGAAACACCTGGAGTAACAGGCAAATTTGGCCTTGGAATGCGGAATGAAGCAGGGCAAAGACTAATAGAGTTTTGCCAAGAAAATGCACTGGTGATAGCAAACACCCTCTTCCAACAACACAAGAGAAGACTCTACACATGGACATCACCAGATGGTCAACACCGAAATCAGATGGATTATATTCTTTGCAGCCAAAAATGGATGAAAACAAGACCAGGAGCTGACTGTGGCTCAGATCATGAACTCCTTAGTACCAAATTCAAATTGAAGAAAGTAGGGAAAACTGCTAGACCATTCAGGTATGACCTAAATCAAATCGCTTATGATTATACAGTGGAAGTGAGAAATAGATTTAAGGGCCTAGATCTGATAGATAGAGTGCCTGATGAACTATGGACAGAGGTTCATGACATTGTACAGGAGACAGGGATCAAGACCATCCCCATGGAAAAGAAATGCAAAAAAGCAAAATGACTGTCTGGGGAGGCCTTACAAATAGCTGTGAAAAGAAGAGAGGTGAAAAGCAAAGGAGAAAAGGAAAGATATAAGCATCTGAATGCAGAGATCCAAAGAATAGCCAGAGAGATAAGAAAGGCTTCTTCAGCGATCAATGCAAAGAAATAGAGGAAAAGAACAGAATGGGAAAGACTAGAGATCTCTTCAAGAAAATTAGAGATACCATGGGAACATTTCATGCAAAGATGGGCTCGATAAAAGACAGAAATGGTCTGGACCTAACAGAAGCAGAAGATATTAAGAAGAGGTAGCAAGAATACACGGAAGAACTGTACAAAAAACATCTTCACGACCCAGATAATCATGATGATGTGATCACTAATCTAGAGCCAGACATCTTGGAATGTGAAGTCAAGTGGGCCTTAGAAAGCATCACTACGAACAAAGCTAGTGGAGGTGATGGAATTCCAGTGGAGCTGTTTCAAATCCTGAAAGATGATGCTGTGAAAGTACTACACTCAATATGCCAGCAAATTTGGAAAACTCAGCAGTGGCCACAGGACTGGAAAAGGTCAGTTTTCATTCCAATCCCAAAGAAAGGCAATGCCAAAGAATGCTCAAACTACCGCACAATTGTACTCATCTCACATGCTAGTAAAGTAATGCTCAAAATTCTCCAGGCCAGGCTTTAGCAATATGTGAACCGTGAACTCCCTGATGTTCAAGCTGGTTTTAGAAAAGGCAGAGGAACCAGAGATCAAATTGCCAACATCCACTGGATCATGGAAAAAGAAAGAGTTCCAGAAGAATATCTACTTCTGCTTTATTGACTATGCCAAAGCCTTTGACTTTGTGGATCACAATAAACTATGGAAAATTCTGAAAGAGATGGGAATACCAGACCACCTAACCTGCCTTTTGAGAAATCTATATGCAGGTCAGGAAGCAACAGTTAGAACTGGACATGGAACTACAGACTGGTTCCAAATAGGAAAAGGAGTACGTCAAGGCTGTATACTGTCACCCTGTTTATTTAACTTATATGCAGAGTACATCATGAGAAATGCTGGACTAGAAGAAACACAAGCTGGAATCAAGATTGCTGGGAGAACTATCAATAACCTCAGATATGCAGATGACACCACCCTTATGGCAGAAAGTGAAGAAGAACTAAAGAGCCTCTTGATGACAGTGAAAGAGGAAAGCGAAAAGTTGGTTTAAAGCTCAACATTCAGAAAACAAAGATCATGCCATCCGGTCCCATCACTTCATGGGAAATAAATGGAGAAACAGTGGAAACAGTGTCAGACTTTATTTTGGGGGGCTCCAAAATCACTGCAGATGGTGACTGCAACCATGAAATTAAAAGACGCTTAATCCTTGGAAGAAAAGTTATGACCAACCTAGATAGTATATTCAAAAGCAGAGACATCACTTTGCCGACTAAGGTCCATCTAGTCAAGGCTATGGTTTTTCCAGTGGTCACGTATGGATGTGAGAGTTGGACTGTGAAGAAGGCTGAGAGCCAAAGAACTGATGCTTTTGAACTGTGGTGTTGGAGAAGAATCTTGAGGGTCCCTTGGACTGCAAGGAGATCCAACCAGTCCATTCTAAAGGAGATCAGCCCTGGAATTTTTTGGAACATATGATGCTAAAGCTGAAACTCCAGAACTTTGGCCACCTCATGCGAAGAGTTGACTCATTGGAAAAGACTCTGATGCTGGGAAGGATTGGGGGCAGGAGGAGAAGGGGATGACAGAGGATGAGATGGCTGGATGGCATCACTGACTTGATGGATGGGAGTCTGAGTGAACTCCGGGAGATGGTGATGGACAGGAAGGCCTGGCGTGCTGCAATTCATGGGGTCGCGAAGAGTCGGACATGACTGAGTGACTGAACTGAACTCACATCCATACATGACTACTGGAAAAATCATAGCTTTCCTTTTTAATATGCTATCTAGGTTTGTCATAGTTTTCCTTCCAAGGAACAAGCATCTTTTAATTTCATTGCTGCAGTAGCCATCTGCAGTGATTGGAGAGCCTAAGAAACTAAAATCTGTCACTACCTTCCACTTTTGCCCTTTCTATTTGCCATGAAGTGATGGGACTGGATACCACAATCTTAGTTTTTGAATGTTCAGTTTTAAGCCTGCTCTTTTCACTCTCTTTCACCCTCATCAAGAGGTTTTTTAATTCCTCTTCACTTTCTGCCATTAGAGTGGTATCATCTGCATATCTGAGGTTGTATTTCTTCCAGCAATCTTGATGCCAGCTTGTGATTCATCCAGCCCAGCATTTTGCATGATGTACTCTGCATATAAATTAAACAAGCAGGGTGACAATATACAGCCTTGACGTACTCCTCTCTTAACTTTGAACCAGTCTGTTGTTCCATGTCCAGTTCTAACTGTTGCTTCTTGACTCACACACAGCTTTCTCAGGTTAAGTGGCCTAGTATTTCCATCTCTTTCAGAATTTTCCAGTTTGTTGTGAGCCACACAAAGGCTTTCACATAGTCAATGAAGCAGAAGTAGATGTTTTTCTGGAATTCTCTTGCTTTCCCTTTGAGCCAACAAATGTTGGCAATTTGATCCCTGGTTTCTCTGCCTTTTCTAAATTCAGCATGAACATCTGGAAGTTCTTGGTTCATGTACTACTGAAGGCTAGTTTGAAGGATTTTGAGCACAAACTTACTAGCAGGTGAAATGAGTGCAATCGTATGGTAGTTTGAGCGTTCTTTGGCATTGCCCTTTTTTTGGAACTGGAATGAAAACTGACCTTTTCCAGTTCTATGGCCACTTTGGAGGCCACTTCTGAGTTTTCCAAATTTGCTAGTATATTAAATGCAGCACTTTCACAGCATCATATTTTAGGATTTGAAATAGCTCAGCTGGAATTCCATCACCTGCACTAGCTTTGTCCATAGTAATGCTTCCTAAGGCCCATTTAACCTCATACTCAAGGATGTCTGGGTCCAGGTGACTGACCACTCCATCATGGTTATCTAGGTCATTACCTTTTTTGTACAGTTCTTCTGTGTATTCTTGCCACTTCTTCTTAATCTCTTCTGCTTCTATTAAGTCTTTACCATTTCTGTCCTTTATTGTGTCCATCCTTGCATGAAATGTTCTCAATATCTCCAATTTTCTTGAAGAGGTCTCCAGTCTTTCCCATTCTATTGTTTTCCTCTACTTCTTTGCATTGAAGAAGACCTTCTTATCTCTCCTGGCTGGACTATGGAACGTTGCATTCAACTGAGTATAGCTTTCCCTTTCTCCCTTGCCTTTGACTTCCCTTCTTTCCTCAGCTATTTGTAAGACCTCCTCAGACAACCACTTTGCCTTCTTGATTTCTTTTTCTTTGGGATGGTTTTGGTCACCACCTCCTGTATTGCTACAAACCTCCGTCCATAGTTCTTCAGGCACTCTCTCTACCAAATCTAATCCTTTGAATCTATTCATCACCTCCACTGTATAATCATAAGGGATTTGATTTAGGTCATACCTGAATGGCCTAGTGGTTTTCCCTACTTTCTTCCATTTTAACCTGAATTCTGCAATAAGGAGCTGATGATCTTAGCCACAGTCAGCTCCAGGTCTTATTTTTGCTGACTGTATAGAGTTTCTCCATCTTGGTCTGCAAAGAATATAATCAATCTGGTTTTGGTATTGACCATTTGATGATATCTATGTGTACTTAATCTGTTGTGTTGTTGGAAAAGGATGTTTGATATGGCTGGTGTATTCTTTTGACAAAACTGCGTTAGCCTTTGACCTGCTTCATTTTGTACTCCAAGGCCAAATTTACCTGTTACTCCAGGTATCTCTTGACTTTCTACTTTTGCATTCCAATCCCCTATAAAGAAAAGGACATCTTTTTTTCTGGAGTTAGTTCTAGATGGTCTTGTAGGTCTTCATAGAACCATTCAACTTCAGCTTCTTCAGCATTAGTGGTTGGGGGCCATAGACTTGCATTACTGTGACACTGAATGGCTTGCCTTGGAAATGAACAGAGATCATTCTGTCATTTCTGAGATTTCACCCAAGTACTGCATTTCAAACTCTTTCATTGACTATGAGGGTTACTCCATTTCTTTTAAAGGATTCTTGCCCACAGTAAAACGTACGATTGTCATCTAAGTTAAATTCACCCATTCCCATCCATTTTAGTTCACTGATGTCAATGTTCACTCTTGCCATCTCCTGCTTGGTCACATCCAATTTACCTCGATTCATGGACCTAACATTCCAAATTCCTTTGCAATACTGTTCTTTACAGCATCAGACTTTACTTTTGGTGATAAACCAGACACATCCACAACTGGGTGTTGTTTCTGCTTTGGCCCAGCCACTTCATTCTTACTGGAGCTATTCATAATTGCCTTCCATTCGTTCCCGATAGCATACTCAACACTTTCCAATCCAGGGGCTCATCTCCTGGTGTCATATCTTTTGACTTTTCATAAGGTTCATGGAGTTCTCATGGTAAGAATACTGGAGTGGTTTGTCCTTCCCTCCTCCAGTGGACCAAATTTTGTCAGAACTCTTCTCTATGACCTGTCGGTCTTGAATGGCCTTGCACAGCATGGCTCATAGCTTCACTGAGTTACGCAAGAACCTTCACCATGACAAGGCTGTGATTCATGAAGGGGACATAGATACATGCATGTCCCCAAAACCCACAAAGCCATATACCAAACACAATGAAAAACATATGACACACCCAAACACAAACCACAATCACCAAACATTATACAAATATCTCAGACACTATACATACTTCAAATACACACACACACACCGTGAATATGCATGCTCAACTTTCAAGCAGTTTTTTCCTGGATTCTTATAATATGACTGGGCAAAGACAACCAGAAACTTAAATCAATTTTTGCAAATGAAAGATCAAAACCAAAAAAAAAAAAATGATAAGGATGAGTTTGGGCAAAGAAGAGAGTTCAAACATTTTTCAAAAGATAATACAAGGAATATAATAAAATTCCCAAATGGCATAATCACATCACTGAGAGAGATTAAAAATATTATATTCAGAAAACAAAACAGATTTCTATAAAGGGATACATTCTGAAAATAAGAAAGAGGATTTAGAAATTTGAAATATGATACTGGAAAAAATCTTCCAACTAGAAATCGTTGGAAGAAATCTGTTGGAAAATATAACAAAAAGACAAAATGTATGGGGGGAGATAAGGTATGTGGAAAGTAAAAGAGAATAGATAAATTTAAAGGTTCAATCTAAAGAGTCTAAAATGGAAGGTTCAGAAGTGGTAAATAAGGAAAATAAAAGAACGTCATCCATCAATGATGTAAAACAAGGAAATGAACCAGAGCAGCAGAAAATAAATTTCTAGGATGAGATGGCCCAGTGGATGCACAGCACCAGCAACTGGTTAAAAGTTCACTATGACTGTTAGAACATTTCAGAGCACTATGAACGGAGAGCTAAGAGCTTCCTGACAGGCCAATATATACAGCATTTGCCTACAACAGATCTGGAATTAGCATGCAACTTCTCAACAGCAAACATGAACACGAGAAGGCAACAGAGCAAGGCCTCAAATACCCTGAGAAATAATTACATCCAATCCAGAATTGCACACCCAAATAAATTATTAGCCAAATGTAATAATAAAATATCTTCACATTTTCAGACATGTACTTAATTTGTTTCAGCATTCTATGTATCCTTTCTCAGCAAGTTGCTAGGGGATGTGTGCCAGTTAAATGAATGCGTAAACCAAGGAGCATGTCTAAGAGATGCAGGAAAGAGAATACCAATCACAAGAGGTAAAGGAAAGTGCCTGTTTGATGGTGAAAGGAAATCCCTAGAAAATGATGGTGCAGCTGGGCGACCGGGCAAACAGCTCAGGTTGGTACAGAAGGAATGTCTCTCAGGAAACTAAACTCTGGCTTATGTGAGGCACCTGCCTATACTGAGAAGAACCTTCCAGTTTTAACAGAATATATGAGAAAACAGGAGTGACAAGTAGTACACAGAAAAGTATGCAAATTAAAATGAATAATCAAAGCAACTGTTAACTCCTAGAAAAACAAAAGTCTGTATAGGAAAGGAAAAATTAACTGTATAATATACTCTATGACTCAGCAGTGAACAAAAAAAATGATTATGGAATACTAATTTGACCAAACCTTATGATATAGTAATAATAGGAGAATGTGGATATAGGAAATTTGCATGTGGGTTTATATCTCTATGGGAGTGTATATTAACAAGTGAATGTATCATCTTTGATTTACAAAGCCTATAAGAAGTCTAAAATATCAATACAAAGATCAGAAATAGCAATACAAACATATTTTTAAAACTATAAAAGCCACTGGGATTTTAAAAAAAAGCTGGTATACATGTGTTACACAAAAAATTAAATTAGAAACAGCAAAAAGCAAAACATAAAAGAGTTACTTAACACATGAGGGCGTATTATCAGACAGTGGTAAAAAGCTGGACTCATCATAGAGACAGGCTTCACCAAGAAGAGGCCAGGCATAAACAATTGTGAAAATACCAAATGCGTTTAAAAGCACAAAGTTCAAAGTGTCCTCACTTTTCCTGTTTGTCTCTTGCCATATCATTAAAACAGTAAAAATACCCACTAACATTTACCAAGGGCTCAGTGATAATGCTCAGAAGATAGCAGCTTCCTAATATTAGTTAAGACCATTCTCAAACAACCCCTGAGGTAGAATGAGATTCTGTCATTTTTCCATTTTTCAAGTAAGTAAACCAAGGCTCAGAAAGGATAAATAACCGGCTCAATTCTCTCTTGTAAACAGAAGGGAATGAGGAGAAGAAACTGTTTGTGTCTGGTTTTCTGCCTTTCCAAAAAAGTAAGCAACCAAAGATGGGCAGTTCTCAAATGCTGGGGAAACTTGGAGAAAGGTAAAGCTGCCTGAAACTGAAGTCGGGAAGGTAGAAGGTGATGGGAACTGGAAGGGGGAGCAAGAGGGTGATGGGCAGTGGAGAAGACACGAAAACAAAAACAAACAAAACACCAAGGCTGCTGAAAGTCAGACACAAATCTGTCCCATCATTAGGGAGGAAATTGCCAAGCTGGAAGCATTTATAAATCACCCCAAACTAATCAGCCATTTAAGGACAATCCCATAAAAAATAAAAGGGACCACAGCAGGCTGCTCTCCAGAGATAAATGGCTTTGCAGCCTCATCTGGGGTATGCAAATTTGAGGATATCAGCAGGCCTTTTCCGAATGATAACTCGGTTTACTTTAGAGGGGGCAGGCCATTAAGAAACAGAGCAGAAAAGCTGGGGAGACTTCTCAGGCTGCGGGGTGTGCCATGTGTCAAAGCAGTTCCAGGACAGACTTTCTAAGAAGCCCTTGTCCCGTGGCCACCAAAGACAGGGATCCTCACCTTTGAGGCTGGCCCTACCATGCAATTAGGGAAAGTGGAGGACTCTAACAGCCACGACTGAGACAGGGCCTTTCTTCCATCTTGCTGTCTCTCTAATTTCTCACTCCCCCACCTTTCTCAGTGCTACCATCCTACTGAAGGGCAGAGTGTTGAAGCATGTGGTACTGACTAGACTAACTGTCAGTGTTTCTGAGTTTCTTCCATTTCAAGTAGGGAGACGAGACATGGTGTAGAAGGTTGAATGGTAGGTTTCCAAAAGATACATCTGTCTCCTAACACTAAGGGTTAGGTCACATCTGTGAATATGACTTTATTTGGAAAAAAAGCCCACGAAGTTGTCATTAAGGTTCTTGAGGTAATATCATCATGAATTATCCAGGTAAATGCTAAAGTCAGTAAGCATCCCTGTACAAGACAGACTGGAGAAGAGAGGGTAGCAGAGGAGAAGGCTATGTGAAGATGGAGGCTGCCACAAGCCAAGGAGCAACCCGGAGCCACGGAACCTTCAAGCAGCAGCAAAGGATTCTTCCCAGAGCCTGGGGAGGGAGGGGTGGCCCTGGTGACACCTTCATTTTGGATTTCTAGCCTCCAGAACTGATGGTAAAGCTTTAGAGCTTGAAGGGAAGCCCTGGGCGGCTCAGCTGGTAAAGAGTCTGCCTGCAATGCAGGAGACCCAGGTTTGATCCCTGGGTCGGGAAGATCCCTAGAGAAACAAATGGCAACCCACTCCAGTACTCTCACCTGGAAAATCCTATGGAAAGAAGAGCCTAGTAGGCTACCATCCACGGGGTCACAAAGAGTTGGACACGACTGAGTGACTTCACTCACTTACGTTCCAAAATGCACCAAGATATTTAACATCTTTAAGCCAGTGATTCTCAACAGGGATAGGTGGGGAGATCTTGCTCCCTGGGGAACATTTGGCAATGTTTAGAGACATTTTTGGAGAAGGCAATGGCACCCTACTCCAGTACTTTTTGCCTGGAAAATCCCATGGATGGAGGAGCCCAGTAGGCTGCAGTCCATGGGGTCGCTAAGAGTCGGACACGACTGAGCGACTTCACTTTCATTTTTCACTTTTTCGTGCATGGAGAAGGAAATGGCAACCCACTCCAGTGTTCTTGCCTGGAGAATCTCAGGGACGGAGGAGCCTGGTGGGCTGCCGTCTATGGGGTCACACAGAGTCGGACACGACTGAAGCGACTTAGCAACAGAGACATTTTTAATAGGGGAAAGGGGGAGATGCTACTGAAATCCAGTGGGTAAAGAACTCAAGGGTGCTACTAAACATCCCACAATGCACAGGATAGTCCCCTGCCCACCTGTGACACACACACACACACACATCCCCCAAAGAATAATCCTGCCTAAAATGTCAATCACTGCTGATGTGGAAAAACCCCGCTACCGGCCAACAGAACCCCCTGCTGAAACACAAGGAGGCACTGGGACAGGAGCCCAGGATACCGTGGTGACAGAGTCATGGGAACATGACCCATAACCAACCAACACTGGGTCATGCTGCTTCCTCATCATGTGACTCGCTCCCAGACCTGGCAGTTGATTTCCGATACCTGCGGGGCTGATTGTGCGGCTGCGCACAGCCTGATCTGTGGGTACACATGGGGATGAGATGACGGCAAAGGACCACTGTGGGAATGAGCATCTCCACCCACAACCATGCCAGCTGCCTCTTCAAGACCCACTCAAATCAGGCTCTGGAAAAAAACAGCTGGATTGAGGGTATGAAATCTGGGAAATGCCCGGCCACATTTAGTTGGGAATGAGGTGGCTGGCATAAACCATTTCCTTACATCGTGTGAAATGAGGTTATTCCCAAACTCCATGCACATACCTCCTTCCACTGATCTTGATAAGGTAGGGTAGAATAGGGTCCCTCGAGACGAAGCTTCCAATAATATTAAATTAAAAAGAAGAGAGAAAGTTCTTTCCTGTTGGATTTTCTTTCAATTCTTTTTTAAGAAAAAGCCTCATATTGTTACAAATGGGTCCTTAAAACTTCTGTTAACACTTATTTCTTCCACTAACTGATAGAGAGGAGGCCTTGAGCTCAGTTTTGAAGCCAACAATATTTAACTAAGGCTGAATAACTATTTTTCATAGCATAGTACTTACTTTCACAATTACTTCCTATGTGTGGCAAGTAATTTCTATTTTCTATTTATAGTTTACCATTAAATTTTTCTTGCAGTGCAGGCTAATATAAGTTTTTAAAATAAATTTTGTTTTAAAAAGTTACAATAGCAGAGGTAGCAAGTGGATATAGGAATGAAGACATACTCAAACATCATAGTCAGTAGCCCCACTGACTGCAACCTGCAGTCGTGTGCTTGTACAAAAATCTTATGAATGGAGGAAACACAGTTAAGACTAAGCAACCATGAACTCTTGAGCAGATGGAGATGGGTATCAGTCACATTTCTGCATGACATTATTCAGGACGCTTTTGTGCTGAGGGCTGCAATGGCCAACATTTCTGATCTCAGAAGACACATGAATAGGGAAAGGTTATGTGTAATTGTTTGTAAGATCTGTGGGACCACATCTACGTTTAGGACTCTGATCGATTGGTTATGTCTGCCCCGGGCACGGCGTGACAGAGGGGCAGCATCTGGACTGTGTGTCTTCAGGCTGTATCTCGGGGATTTACTGTGCCAGCTCAACACAGGAGAGTGTTCTAGGAAGAAGGGACCTTGTTGGAAGAGGATCCGAGACCTACCACACACCTTCTCCAATCCCTCTCCCTTCCATCTCCAGGGAGCTCCATCCTTCAGTCCAAATGTTATCTCGCTCCCAAAGAGTTCCCAGACTCCCTCAGATAATCTTCCCACTCCCTGCTTCCACCACCCAGGTCATTACCACTTGAGACTCTGTAGATAAACTTCTGTCTTTCCCCCAGTCTCAGGTTTTAACCTGGGTCTGATACATTCAAGAGTCCCTGAATTTACATGTGAAAAAATCCCTACACCTTCTCTGACATCAAACTGAAATGGCGCTTATCCTTCAATCATAAATAAAGGCAACAAGTACCCACGACTTCGCCACTCCGAGAAAATGCAAATATTTTCACATCATGTCATGGTTACTGTAGCTATATCAAAATATTCTTTATACAAATTCCTAACTTAAAACTAATTACTAGACCTACTACAAGCTGTGGTTCCACAATGCATTAATAAAAAATTGCACTCAGGGCTAGATGGCAGATTTCTTTTAATGTTTTGATAACTGTCAGTGTCACCTGATGTCCTCTGTGATCCTATCTTACTTAGTCACTGAATTAAAAAACAGAATTCTGAGAAAGGAGCCTAAAGCTTCACCACATAAGTAAAAGGGGTCATAGCACACCATTAGAACCCTCTTAATGGCCCAGATTCTGAGCTCCTGACCCAAGGACAAAGGCCCAGCCTCACTCACCTTTGAGACCTTCCACCACCCAAACACTGCACAGTACACATAATAGTTGCTCAATAAACAGTCCCTGATAAAACGATCACAGAGCCTCCACTAAGCACAGACACAGACGACAGAGTAAGGTTGCGTTTTAGAGACAGGCAGGCCTAACTGGGTCATTAAGCCACTTCTGCGCTTGAGAGAACCAAATGCTTCTATCACTCAAGTTTACCCAGCTGGCCGATCCCAGCCTGTGCTCTGCCCATTTCAGGGTGTCCAGCAGCATCTGCTCAGCATCCAGGAGCCACACCTGATTTGTGTGTGTGCTAGAGACAGACATTAAATTCCTTTCCACAACCTACAACAAGGACTCCACCCGGCTGTGACTTTGGGGTGCTGACTGGACAAGTGACATGTTCAGTTTCCTCCAGAAAGCACAGGAATCGCCACTGCCCCCAGCAGTCATGATGCAAATTATCGCCACACCTATGGTGGTCTTCAAGTGACTTCTGGCTGCCCCCATCCCAACAGTTTAGCTCCAAATCTCTCAGAGCATAAAGAGAACCCACACCTCATGGCTCGGGAAATTAAGAAAGGGCCGTGGACACATCTGAATTTGGTTGTGGGTGGGGAGCATTTGTAGGGCACCACTTGCTCCTGCAAAGGGAACAAGCAGGACCCCAGAAAGCCCGGCTGCTGCTGGCAGCAGGAAGCAAGGACCGGCCTTACTTTTAGTTTGCTCTGACTCTGTCTACAAATTCCCTTCTTATTTTGGGATTACTTTGATTGGTTAATGAGATGTCTACAGTGAGAGATTTATCCATTCGAATCATAACCACAGCTGTGCTTACTGCTCGATAGCCTTTACTACCAGCACCAAAAATATAGGCTTTCTCCACAATAAACACTTTTATAAAACCAATAAGACCACTCCAGGGAGGGCTGTTATCATGAAATAATCATGGCCCCATGGGATTCTGCCAGCCTGGCCATGTTTCAGGCCTCATAATGCTGGAGTGGGGGAGGGAGCATGGAAGGGCAGAGGTAAAGGGTGATTATATCAAAACAAGGACACCCCCTATAGTGCCTTTCTGCTTAAAGCTTTAAATACCTCAGTCGAAAACATGTGTGTGCGAGTCATGCTGGCTTGAACAGCTGTGACTTTCCTGCACATAGCCATCTGCATTCATGTATTTTTAATGGACTGCTTGGGACTGTGAACCTGCAAACAACTTAGGTTAGGTTTTGAATCCTGGTCAATGATACTGAATTCTACCCTTTCATCAGTTTTCCTCAATAGTAGTAGCATACTACTCCAGCAAGAATTATTAAAGAAACTATAAGTTGTAAGAAAACCACTGAATATTAAATTCACAAAAGCAGTTGTGACCATGGATGGATGGGTGAGGGTCTCTAGGGTTTGTGGCTGAGCCCACTGGCCTTGATTCTGAGCTGACTGTGATTACTTCTGAACTTGCTTGTGATTACCCCTGACTGCCATGTCTAGTTTTGGATACCAAGGCAAATTAATCAGGTTTATGTGGCAGACAGTGATATGTGTATCTTGAAAGCTATTTAAGATAGACAGTTCACATCTGTCTATAAAAATGCAAAATGACAGCTGAAAGCCAAAAGGGATCCTTGGAAAACTACTGACAGCATGTATGGTTTTCTCAGGAATACGGCATGGTGTATACTGCCTACATTCTGCTAATGATGACTCAGTGAAAGAAGGAACTTCTTACGAAAGTGATTTCTGAACTGAAATATAGTTTATCTACAAAGTCTCTCATCAGTGAAGTGAAAAGTAACATACTCCTTTCCAGGACACTTTAACTATGGATGTGTATATTAATAAAAGTAAGTTTATAACTTAAATAGATTGCAGGCTTTGCTTTCTCCTAAAAACTATCCTGTGATTAAAGACATTAGGGTGATGGTTTGTTTTGAGATGGTGCTTATTTAAGGCTAGTGTGCATATAAAGAAGTCCAAGTATGGTGTAGGTGCAGGATGGTCATGTCCATTTATCCTCCAGTCAAAAGGAAGTGCACACATGCACATATAGACACACGCACACAATCCAAAGAAATAAATGGAAACTCAACTTATTTGAGGCAATTTTGCTCTTTTTCCATTCTTAAACATTAATTTAAAATGGCATGTCTCACTACTATATATCAAATAGATATCCAGCAAGGACGTACTGTTTAGCACAGGGAACTATACTCAATGTTATAAAAAAGTCTATAAGGGAAAAGAATCTGAAAAGGAACATACACACACACACACATACACACACACACACACACACACACACACACACACACATATATATGTATAACTTAAGTGCTGTGCTATACCTAAAGCTTACATAATATTATAAATTAACTATAATTCAGTAAAAAAATAAATACTATGGCATTTATCTATGTAGCCAATATTTTATAACTATAAATGGAGTATAACCTTTAAAAATTGTGAATCATGATATTGTACACCTATAAACTCATATAATGTTGTACACCAACCAGACTTCAACCAAATATAAAAGGAAAAAGAAAGCAGTATTTGTCACCTTCGGTTCTTATCTACTATAAGATCAGTTTCACAAGAGTCAAAGTGGACTCTGAGACACTCAGGAAATTATTTTTTAAGAAAGTGTCCACACTCAGTTGACAGGGAAGTAGTAAGACCATCAGGTTTTCCCATCCCAAGTCCCAGATCGCCTCCTAAAAAATAACACCATGACTTTCCTTTTCCCAGGACCACAATCATCCTTGCTCAGCACATCTCCCTCCTCTTCAAAACCCCACTGGAACAGTTCTGTGTGCGAAGACAAGAGGAGGGGGGATTGTTTTGATCTTTCAGCAACACCAATTCAGCATTTGTTGGAGACTCAATGTTCCCCATTTTTAATTTCATCAGACCTAAATGGCTATAAAACGTCCTCCGTGAAAGAATATTCCGTTTCAATCATGATTTCTCTCAAGAAAAAGAAACGTAAACATGTCAACATGACACTCGAGGACCACAATGTGTCTTCCTAATACAATAATAGCCATCGGTTTATGAACCATTCGGTGAAACAGCCAAAGGAAAAATTAGATCATTTGGCTCCGGTCACAGAATGTAATAGATCTCTCCTCGGTTAAGAGAGCTGGGAACAGCCTGCAATGATTAATGGGAGACCTCGATGGTGTAAAAACTGCTTAATGTAAGAGCACAATATGGCATGCAAAGCAAACTAAAACAACCATAAATATTTTAGGCACCTTATAAAGATTTAAGAATATTCATTCCACATATAAATCCTTCGTGTGGTATCAGCGGAAAGCCTGGAGCCCACAGATCTGGCAGCCTGAAACACAACGTGGGACATGAGGGCAGGGTTCCTTCTCTTTTCTGTTTGCATTTTCCTGTGATGAGTAAACCAAGTGAGTTGGCTAACTGCTTCCAAAATGAGGCGAGACTCCTGAGCACGGGTCCTTTTCTAGCTTTCTCAGCACTTACTGCTCCAAGACATCTGATCTTCAAGGCTTTGTAACAAGGCATGGGGTTGGGGCCAGAGGACCCCCTGGGCAGTTCTCTCTCCCATCTCAAGTTGTCTACAGCCGTGCCAACTGCAGTGTGGCTGGGGACAAGCTGCAGCAGCAGGGCCTAGATGAGTCTTAGAAATGCGGAGTCCTGGGATCCAGCCCAGACCTACTCAATCAGCCCCTAGAGTGCACTAAAATCTGCATGTGATCCACTTTCCCAGTAAGCCCTGAGGAACACAGAATCACATCATCATCACTCTCGCCTCTGCCTTTCTGGCCTCTGTCCCCAAACTCCAGGCAGCTCTTCAGGGTGTAGTTACAAGTGTAGTTAGTGAGAAATGAGCTTTGCCATTGACAACCTGTGTGCTCTTCGTCACCTTATTTAGCCTCATTGACCCTCAGTTTTCTCACTTGAAAATAAGTGGGAAAACAGTACCAATTTCAAGTGGATGGATGATGAAAGGTTTAAATAAGGCAATGTATGTAGCAAAGCTCACAATGAGATGCCTGGCACACAATAAACGCTCAATCGATGGTAAAAGGCGGAGTGATAAAAAGTACCGATGGGACCAATTTCAGGTTTGCTACGGACTTTTTGCAAAAGCTTTTTCTCAATTTCTTTATCTATCCAGTGGGGTTGGTGATGATCCATAACAGAGAGGGAGAAAGCAGAAAATAACAAGTCTGGAAGTTGGGACAGAAAAGTGTTGGTTACTAAAGGAGAGAAAAATAAATAATAGGAGTGCAATTCAGGATGTTATCATTCCCTGTATATCAAATTACCCTAAAATAGGCAACTTAAAACAAACAATTAGTGCCTTGCAGTTCCTGTGGGTCGGGAATTCCACATCATCTTTGCCAGGTGGTCCTGGCTTGAACTCCTTATGAACTCATTCAACATACTGGCCAGGGCAGCAGTCACCTGAGGACTTAACTGGGCTAAAAAGTATTTTCCAAGGTGATTCACCCCACGATAATGGATGCTGGTGGGGGACCTCACTGCCTCACCTGCAGGCCTCGCCATGGGCTGCTTGAGTGGCCTCATGACATGGAGGGTGGGTTCCCTCACAAGGAGCTAAGAGAAAGAACGAAGGAGACGCCACTATGTCTTACCTGGCCTAGTCTAGGAAACCACACTCCATCAGGTCTACTAGACAGCCTCTCTGAAAAATAATCCACTGTTGTGGCACTAATGGATGGCCAAGAATGGCTTTGGCCCCTAATTAATTAATTAATCCTTCTCAGAACCCTAAGCCCCCAATGAAAATAAAATAAGATCTAAGTATAAATTTCTTCTTGCACAAACACTGCTTCAAAGCAATCTCCTTAGTAGCCAAATTGCTGCCCCCAAATCCCTACTATGTAGAGATGCTGGGGCCTCTGCAGTGTGTCACCTTTCATTTGGAAAAGATCTCCTGGGGTCTCAGAAATCCAGGTTGTTGGGGAAGTCTCCAGTGATGGGCTAAATTTCCAGTTCCGCCTGAACACTCCTCCCCACCCCAATATACAGCATCATTCATTTGAAGTCTTACAGGTCCTCTGGTGGTGGTGGTTTAATCACCAAGTTATGTCCAACTCTTGTGACCCCAGGGACTACAGCCCACCAGGCTCCTCTTTCCAGGCAAGAGTACTGGAGTAGGCTACCATTTCCTTCTCCAACAGATCCTCTAGGTGTAGGTTAAATATTCTTCCCTCATCAAGACCCTAGATTAGAAAGGATACTGCAGAGTATCTCTTCAGAGTCTTGTCTAGCTCCTTCGTCACTGTGCTCTAAACACATATGAAAATTTTTGTCTTTATCTGTGTGTCTCCTTTGAAAGTGAAAATGTTAGTCACTCAGTCATGTCTGACTCTTTGCTACCCCACGGTCTGTCTGTGGAATTCTCCAGGCAAAAATACTGAAGTGGGCTGCCATTCCCCTTCTCCAGGGGATCTTCCTAACCTTGGAACCGAACCTGGGTCTGCGGCACTGCAGGCAGATTCTTTACTGTCTGAACTACCAGGAAAGCCGATGTCTCCTTTAAATCAATTGCAAAATTCAAGACGGCAGGGACCATGTCCAGTCTTACTCAACGGGTATATACGAGGGCCTGACACAGGGTCCTGCACATGGTGGGGCTTCAATTAGAATCTTTTGAGTGTATTTTATTTAGCCATTCAATCAGTATATAATATTTAGAGCCTATTGTTTACTAGGCAGAGTGCCAAGGACAACAGATACAGCTGTGAACAAAATAAAACAAGTCCTTCCTCCAAGGGAGCAACAATTTTAAACAGGCAAAGAAAATAAATTAACGATAAGAACAACAGTAACAACAAAACACAGCAACAATTTTTAGAAAAGCTAAAAATCAAGCCAAAATACAACATGCTTAGCTATAACAATACGTTTAGAAGAAAAACAGCACTGAGCAACAAGACACGGAGTGATTGTGGAGTGACTGTGGAGGGGTTTCTATTTTATAAAGGGGATTACAGGAGGTTTCTCTGAGAAGGCAGTATTTGAGAAAAGTTGTGAAGAACGTGAACACAGAGCCATGAACAGCAAGAGAAAACAAGAGTCAGTTACAAGGGAATTCCCATGAGGATAGCAGCTGATTTCTCTGCAGAAGCTTTGCAGGCCAGAAATGAATGACATGATACAGTCAAAGCCCTAGAAGGAAAAAACCTGCAAAGTAGGATATTCTACCCACCAAAATTATCATTTAGAATATTAACAGGAGGAGAGAGAAAATATGTCTCTGACAAGCAAAAAGCAAAAGAAATCAGCTTTAACCAGAAATAACCCTACCCTAAAAGAAATACTGAAGGGACTTCTCTAAATAAAAAAGAAGCCAGAATCTGCAGGAAAGGAAAAACATAGCAAGAAAAAGCAAATAAATAAAAAATTGAAGATCACTTAAATAAGCTGGTACACAGAGTAAAAAGCAATCAAGAAATTTTGCACAAATGATTATTAACTACATTTAATAATTTCAGAAAGGGAAACTAAAAAAAACAAATTCCTTTAAAAATCACATTAAAAAATAATCTACTTAGGAGTAAACCTGACCAAGGCATTCAAAGAGCTACATGCTAAGAACGATCAGTTTCCTTGATAAAGATGATTCAAGAAATAAAGATATCCCAGGATCCTAGACTGGAAAAATTCGTATTTTTAAACAGCCATACTACCTGAAGCAACGTTCAGATTTACTGTGATACATATCAAAATACCCATGACATTTTTCACAGAAACAGAAGTAACCTAAAATTTATATGGAATTACAAAAACTCAGAATTACCAATCCTAAGGAAAAACAACAAAGGCAGGGGCATAACCCTCCCAGATTTCAGATAATACTGTGCGGCTACAGGAATCAAAACATGTGGAACTGGCACAGAAAGAGACATATAGGTAAACGAAACAGAATAGAGAGCCCAGAGATAAACCCACACACTTACAGTCAAATAACCTATGCAGAGCCTCGAGGCAAGAATAAGCAATGGTGAAAAGACAGTCTCTACAATAACTGGTGCTAACACCATACACAAAAATAAACTCAAAATGGTTTAAAGACCAAACTATAAGACATGACACCACAAAAGAGAAGAGAACATTAGGCAAAAGGTTCTCAGACTTCAATCACTGCAAATTTTTTTAGATCAGTCTCCCAAGGCAAAATAAACAAAAGCAAAATAAACAAATAGGACATAGTCAAACGTAAAATCTTTGCACAGCCAATGAAACCATCAACAAAATGAAAGGACCACCTATGGACTGGGAAAAAAACCATCTGCAAATGATATGGCAAAACAAGAGTTTAATATTCAAAATATACAAACAGTTCATATAATTCAATATTAAAAAGCCCAATTTAAAAATGGGCAGAAGGCCTAAACACAAATAGTCAACAGGCATGTGAAAAGTTGGTCATCAACTCTAATTGTTAGAGAAACGCAAAGCAAAACCACAATGAAGTATCATCCCATGCAGGTCAGAATGGCCATCACCAAAAAGTATACAAACAATAAATGCTAGAGAGGGTGTGGAGAAAAGAAAATACTTGTACAATGTTGGTGGGAGTGTAATTTGGGGGCAACCACCATGGAAAACAGTATGGAATTTCCATACAAACATAAAATACAGCTACCACATAATCCAGCAATCCCACTCCTGGATATACATCCAGGAAAAACAAAGCCTCTAATCCAAAAAAGATGTACCTACCCCAGTGTTAACAGCAGCACTATTTACAATAGCTAAGACATGGAAACAACCCAAGAGCCCATTAACTGACAAAAAGCTTAAGAAGATGCGGTATATGCACACAATGAAATATTACTTGGCCATGAAAAGGGACATACTGCCACCTGAAACAACACGGACAGACCTAAAGATTATTATTCTTAGTGAAGTCAGGCAAAGAAAGTCAAACATTACATGATATCAGCTACAGGTAGAATCTTAAAAATACAAGTATATATATAAGATATATATAGACTCCACACATAAAATAGAAACTTATGATTTGTATGGACCAAAGGGGAAAGGAGGGGAGGAATGAATATGGTATTAATTGATACAAACCACTACACATAAATATATAAATATACATATAATGGAGCTTCCAGGTGGCACAGTGATAAAGAATCTGCCTGCCAATGCAGGAGACATAGCTTTGATACCCTGGGTTGGCAACATCCTCTGGAGTAGGAAATGGCAGCCCACTCGAGCATTCTTGCCTGGGAAATCCCATGGACTGAGGAGTCTGGCATAGGACAATCCCTGGAGTCGCAAGAGTTGGACACAACACGACACACACACACACACATAACACAGATGACAAGGACTCCCTGTATAGCACAGGGAGCTGTGTTCAGTATCTTGATAACTTACAGTGGAAAATAATCTCTTCTGTCATGGTCAAGGAACCTCAAGAAGGCCGTGTGCTGGTGTGGAGTGAGGTGGGACAGGGAGGTGAGTCAGAGGAATACAGGTGGGGAAAGCGTGTTGTGAAAGGCCCTGTCAGTCACTGCAACCAGCGAGTCTGACCATGGACAAGACCATCAGATGGAGGTCTCCTAAAGATTCATCTGGCCACCATGGGGAGAGGGAGATTCTGGGCAGCCAGAGTGGACATAGAACATGACTGTAGTTCAGCCCACTTGGCAAGGTACTAAGAGGGATAGAGGATGGAGTCAGCCTTGATCTACTGGTCTGGGGGAAAGAAACATGTAAAGCAATCATTAAAGTATGGCTAAGCAACAGTTATGACCAACCTAGACAGCATATTGAAAGCAGAGACATTACTTTGCCGACTAAGGTCTGTCTAGTCAAGGCTATGGTTTTTCCAGTGGTCATGTATGGATGTGAGAGTTGGACTGTGAAGAAGGCTGAGAGCCAAAGAATTGATGCTTTTGAACTGTGGTGTTGGGAGAAGACTCTTGAGAGTCCCTTGGACTGCAAGGAGATCCAACCAGTCCATTCTGAAGGAGATCAGCCCTGGGATTCCTTTGGAAGGAATGATGCTAAAGCTGAAACGCCAGTACTTTGGCCACCTCATGCGAAGAGTTGACTCATTGGAAAAGACTTGATGCTGGGAGGGATTGGAGGCAGGAGGAGAAGGGGACGCCAGAGGATGAGATGGCTGGATGGTATCACGGACTCGATGGACGTGAGTCTGAGTGGACTCTGGGAGTTGGTGATGGACAGGGAGGCCTGGCGTGCTGCGATTCATTGGATCGCAAAGAGTCAGACACGACTGAGCGATTGAACTGAACTGAACTGAAGCAACAGTACAAACAAGAGCCACCAGTTCTAACTACACAATAATAAAGACTACCATTTGTCAATCATGGACTGCGTGCTCCCTGTTCCTTACACATTAAGTCTTCCACCAAAGGACTAGGTGGGAGCCTTGTTCCATGGACCATCAACAGGCATATGTCCCCCAGTTTCCCAGCACCCCTAGCTGACAACAGCATAAAAAGACAAACTGAAGCCCCAAGAAATCAAGCAACCTGCTGAAATTCAAGCTCGGCTAAGTGGGAGAGCTGGAATCTGAACCAAGGTGATCTGACTCCTGGATAGGGCTCTCAACCAGGTCGTGAGGTTAACTCAAAATTTCTTCCTTATAGGCACTTAAGCTCCTGACCTCTGGTCTGCAGAAACAGAGAAACAACTGAGAAAAATACAAAGGTCTCTCAAAATGATGAAGTAGATTTATGAAGCTAAAGATGGTTATGCAAGCAGCAATGTACTTTAATGAGTTAAGAATGCTTTCAGCCTAAGAGACTGATTTGTATATTCCCACTTCTATGTGCCCAAATTACAAACATTACTTTTTCTCCAGTCTCCTACAAATCCTTTTTTTATCTTGTTCTCCACACAAATACAGGTGACCTTTTTTCATTCTTAAGATTCAGACCTGGGCCTACTTCAAGTTCCTTTCCTTTTAGCTTGGTTTTGCTAATTGAATGGACAGTGTGACAGGCATCCCCTAACCGCAGAGATGGCCAATGCCTGGCTGTTAAGTCATCTCTCTTCCCCTGCCAAGTCCATGGCATGCTTCCTTAATTGATTCCAGCACCCTCTGTCAGGCCTTCATGAGGTTTCAAGATGCTTTTCATGGCGCTCTACTCTGAGACACTAACAGAGCAAAGTTGAACTCACCTGCAATTTTTCCAAGTTTCAGTGTTTTCCAAACCTTGATTATGAAAAATCAGCGATCACCTCACCCGGGGTCCCTCTTAGAAGTGCCCACCAAGGTTCTTGGTTTGGTAACCGTGGGCAATGCAGACAGGAGGGCAAGGCCAGCACACACGTAGGGAGGGTGAAAGGGCTGGTGTGATGGGTTCTGTGGGCGGGGGTGGAGCTGAGAAGAACAGATAGCAGCTGAGAGACTACTGCTCCTAACAATCACACGAGAGAGGAAGGTGACCACACGCAGGTAACAACAGTGGAAACGGGAGCAGCTTAGGCAGTGTTTCTCAAGATGTGAGTCATGAGATCGATGTCGGGGGGTTATGCTTGGCTTTCTTAATAGTGAAGTGAAAGAAGTGCATAGCTAAGTATCATTGGTGAAACTCATTTCAACTGTTTCATAAGTGTGCTGGGTTGCAACATAAAAGATCTGTCTTATTATGGGTCGGGCTTCCCTGGTAGTTCAGCTGGTAAAGGATCCACCTGCAATGTGGGAGACCTGGGTTCAATCCCTGTGTTGGGAAGATCCCCTGGAGAAGGGAACAGGTACCCACTCCATATTCTGGCGTGGAGAACAAACAGTCTGATGACTGAGCAACTTTCACTTTCACTTTATTAGGGTCGCAGTAAGTGGCTGACTAAATAATGGTGCCTCCAAAGATTCCATGCCCTAGTCCTCTGAATGTGTGAATATGTTATACTACATGTCGGGGCTTCCTCGAGGCTCAGACAGTAAAGAATCTGCCTGCAATGCAGGAGACCTGGGTTCAATCCCTGGGTTGGGAAGATCCCCTGGAGAAAGGAATGGCAATCCACTCCAGTATTTCTAGCCTATAGAATTCCATGGACAGAGGAACCTGATGGGCTACTGTCCATGGGGTCACAAAGAGTTGGACACAACTGAGCGACTATACTTTCCCCCTTTATGCTACAGGGCAAAGGGGATTTTAAAAGAAGAACTGAGATTACTAATCAGCTACTCTTAAAACAGGGAGATTTTTCCAGATTAGGGGTCCCAGTGATTTCAGACTTGTGGGTCCTAGAACCAAGAAACCAGTCAAGCCCCACAGAACCTCTGATCTATAGAGCTATGATATCATAATGAGAATAGCCTTAAGGCCCCAAATTTGTGGTAACTGTTAGGGTAGCAAGAGAAGAGGGAAAAAAGGCTAAGAAGTGTCAAGTTCTTCCATTTAATAACGAGTAGCCTGTGACCTTGGACAAGTTATCCGACATTTCCTCCTATGAGAAGCTGGGGTATAATAGACTCAATCATTTGGGTTTGAGGGACCAAAATTAATGGCAGTTTTAGCATGTTAGAATGTTCACAGTAATAATAACTGCCATTATTACTGTGACCTTGACTTAGAAAAAAAGCAAACTTTCTGAACTTCAGTTTCTTATCTGAAAAAATGAAGATAATGGCACTTCCTCCATCTGGCTGGAAGAAAGAACTAATCAGGTATTGTAAAATAAGGTCCATAAAACTCTCTTTTAAGGATTATTAAATGAAGATAATAAGAGACTACTGGTTCTTAGCCTCAATAGCCTCTCTCTTCTTCTTCTTTATTAACAGAGCCTATACTTTTCAGCAGGGGCACGGCTGCTCAGCACACAGGCAGTCTCTCCCAGTCTCCCTGGCAGCTTGTTACAATCAAGTGAAGAAGGTCTACGTGTAAGCAGAAGTGTTAAGTGTAACTTTTAGAATACTCTCTTCAGAGGCAATGGGCTGACCCTTCTTTGCCTTCTTTTCTGCTGACTGGCAGGTAGATGCAGCAGCAGTAGTTCAAGCAGGATGAGCCAGGAGGTGGAGAATTGCAGAGCAGCAGGAAAAAAGGGATTTGGGAGGTCGTACCCTCAGCCCTGGATGGCTATCTCTAGTCTTTGTTTACAAAAGAGAGAAAGGGACTCTAATCTTATTTAAATCTGCCATTTTGGATCCTTCTTGATTTGTAACCAAACCTAAATACTGGACTCGCCAAAACCTTTGTCCGGTAGTTCCATACCACCTTATGAAAACACAAACAAACTTTCTGGTCAATCCAATAATAAGGTGATTAAAAAGACTCAGTTCAAAGAGACCCATCACTTCATGGCAAATAGATGGAGAAACAATGGAAACAGTGACAGATTTTATTTTCTTAGACTCCAAAGTCACTGCAGATGGTGAGTGCAGCCATGAAATTAAAAGACGCTTGCTCCTTGAAAGAAAAGCTATGATCAACCTAGACAGCATATTAAAAAGCAGAGATATTACTTTACCAACAAAGGTCCATCTAGTCAAAGCCATGGTTTTTCCAGTAGTCATGTACAGATGTGAGAGCTGGACTATAAAGAAAGCTGAGCACTGAAGAATTGATCCTTTTGAACTGTGGTGTTGAGAGAGACTCTTGAGAGTCCCTTGAACTGCAAGGAGATCCAACAAGTCAATCCTAAAGGAAATCAGTCCTGAATATTCATTGGAAGGACTGATGCTGAAGCTGAAACACCAATATTTTGTCCACCTGACATGAAGAACTGACTCATTTCAAAAGACCCTGATGCTGGGAAAGATTGAAGGCAGGAGGAGAAGGGGATGACAGAGGATGAGATGGTTGAATGGCATCACCAACTCAATGGATATGAGTTTGAGCAAGCTCCGGGGTGGGTGAAGGGCCTGGTGGCGCCGCGCTCCGGGAGTTGGTGATGGATAGGGAAGCCTGGTGTGCTGCAGTCCATCGTGTCACAAAGAGTCGTACACAACTGAGCAACTGAACTGACTGAACTGAAAAAGACTCAGCATCCCACAATGAAGAAAAGAGTATCCCAAGTAATGTGATGGGCTAACAAGGACTGTAGGTGATCAGAAGCTGGGAAGGTACTCAGTACAGTCCGAGCCCAGCAACGTAGGCTGATGATTGTGGTGCTGGATCTGGGAATGACGACGACAGTGCCTCAACCTGGGCCCTTTATATGGTTCCCAAGAAGTGGATTCAATCTCTACTGAGGCTTTTCTGACAGAAATACAGAGCAACCTTTTTGGAAAATAGTGGGAAAGTCACAAAGAAGGATGATATCTAACACTTGAATCAGAGAGCATAAAGCTTCCAGTTTCATAATTTGCTAACTCACAACATTAAGCATCAACAGGTTTACGATAT
This sequence comes from Nanger dama, assembly GCA_917880005.1. Lineage (NCBI taxonomy): Eukaryota > Metazoa > Chordata > Mammalia > Artiodactyla > Bovidae > Nanger > Nanger dama. The sequence continues at coordinate 32,361,526 of CAKJTW010000016.1, read as the reverse complement.
TAATGATGCTTTAAAACTTGACAGATGGCTATTCACATATACAAAAACTCTCAAAAGGGTTCCAGACATTCACAAAATAAACACATATAAATGAATTTGGATATCTAACTAAAATAGGGGACAGCTCTCTATAAAAATGTTTGAAACTAGTAAGACAGATATTTTTCACATGACTCAATCTTTCTCATGGCTCAGCCATCAGGATAAACAAACTAACCTATTATCTTTGAGTAGACTCATGAAGGAAATTAATTTGTAGTCCACAGGGAATCTGATTTGCAGGCACCCCAAATGTGTTGTGTCAAAAGAATCAATAAAGATGAATGATTTCAAGATGAACATCCCAACGTAATCCATTAGAGTGCCTAGGCCATTTGCATTTTCTAGAGAGGTGAATGATGAAATCAGAGTGAATAGTAATCCAAGACAATTCTCCACCCTCCAGGGAAGACCAAATATACGAACACAATGAGAAGGCCTCACTCATATTATTCGGAGAGAAATTTTGGCTCAACCAGTTCATGACTCCAAAGTTCTGAATTCTTCAAGCACTAGGAAGTCATGATATTAACTGCTCCACTCCCAACACCAGAAAAGAAAATCAGTTATAACGTGAAAGGAAGCCTCTCCAAAATGCATTATTGAGAAAAGCAGAAGAGAAAAGACAGCCATTCACTACGGGCTGCACGATTTACATTCAGTATCTTAACTTGCTCCTCACAATATCCATGGGAGACAGATCTTCCCCCTGCTTACAAATGAAGAAGCGTGAGGCATATGCAACTTCTTCAGGGTCTCACTGGAAGAGACTGGCAGGGTTAAGATGGAAACAAAGACCTGTCTGACTCCATAGCTGAGAGCAAGGGTGTCTGATAAAAATCAAATGTGATCCACAGACATAATTTAAAACTTTTTAGGAGTAACATTTCAAAAAAAAAGTAAAAAGGAAGAGGCAAAATTAATGCTACTATTGTATTTGATTGTGGGTTTCCCAGGTGGCTGAGTGGTAAAGAATCCAGTCATCAGTGGAGGAGATGTGGAAGATGAGGGTTTGACCCTCAGATTGGCAAGATCCCCTGGAGGAGAAAATGGTGACCCACTCCAGTATTTTTGCCTGGGAAATCCCATGGACAGAGGAGCCTGGCAGGCTACAGTCCATAAGGTCACAAAGAGTTAAGACATGACTGAGCGTGCACACAAACTTGATTATAACCCAACAGATTCAGAATATTATCATTTCAGTGTGTAATCAGTATAAAAACTACTGACATGTTTCACATTCTTTCATTTGAAATCGGAGGTATTTCAAACTTATATGCCTTAATTGAGACCAGCCAGATTTCAATCACTCAACAGCCACGCACAGTGACTACTCCGTTAGGTAGCATACCCCTAGAGTAACAGTCAAATTTGCTACCAATCATTTTATTTTGATGTACAGCAATGAGTCCCAGAGGCTTAAAGTTCACAGACATAAAATTTTTAATACCTGATGAGGCCCTACAGGGTTGACTGTATTTAATTTTGCCAGGTGTATTGGTTGGCTTAGGTAAGTCATGCTATAATAACAAGCAGCCCCAGAGCTCAGTGGCTTGAACAACAAAGTTTTATTTCCTCCTCAAGCAACATGCCCAATATGAGTTGCCTGTCACTCTATTTCACATCACCTTCACTCTGAGACCTAGGCAGATGGAAGAGATCACACTTTACAGAAGAAGGGAAAAAAAAGAATGGAGAAATGATACAAACAGCTCATAGAACTCAATAACAGAAAAATACAAACAACCCAATCAAAAAATGGGCAGAAGATCTAAATAGACATTTATCAAAAGAAGACATACAGATCACCAAAAGGCAGGTGAAAAATGATCAACTTTTATTAGAGAAATGCAAACCAAAACTGCAATGAGGCAACCCTTCACACCAATCAGAATGGCCATCTTCAAAAATCTACAAATAACAAATGCTGGTGAGGGGTGGAGAAAGGGGGACCCTCCTACACTGTTTGGTGGGAATGTAAATTGGTGCAGCCTATGGAAAACGGTATGGAGGTTTCTTAAAAACCTAAAAACAGAGCTGCCATATGATCCAGCAACCCCACTCCTGGGCATATATCTGGACAAAACTGTAACTTGAAAAGATACATGCACCCCAGTGTTCACAGCAATGCTATTTACAACAGCCAAGACATGGAAAAAAACCTAAACATCTATTGACAGATGAATGGATAAAAAGACACGGTATATGACCGTCTGTGCGTGTTTGTGTGTGTATATACACACCATGGAATACCACTCAGCCTTAAGAATGAAATAATGCCACCTGCAGCTCCATGGACGAAGCTAGGGATTACCATACTAAGGGAAGTAGGTCAGAAAGAGAAAGACAAATACTATAACGACATCAGTTATATCTATGGAATCTAAAATACAACAGACAGGAACTTATCTACAAAATAGAAACAGACTCACAGACACATAAACTTGTGGTGGCCAGGGTTGCGAGGGAGAGGGATGGCTTAGGAGTTTGGGATTAGCGGATGCCAACTATTATATGGAGAATGGAGAAATAACAAGGTCCTACTGTATAACACAAGGAACTATATTCAACATCCTGTGATGAACCATAACAGAAAAGAAAACAAGAAGAAAAAAATAAACATACATTGTCTCTTAAAAGATTTTCATAAGAAATGACACAGTTGACCAGTGAAATAGACAAAGCAAGTCACAAGGCCAAGCCTGATGTCTCAGCGGCAGGAGTGGGAAAGGCTATACATAGAGCTCGCCTCTAAGGAGGGGGCAGCGACGTGTGTATACTTTGAATTAACAACCCAATCTCCAACTTCAAGAAAGGACTTACGAACATTATGTTAACTAATATCCATTATCATTGCCCTTGTGATACTTTTAACAGCACAAAAATAGAAAGAACTCGTATCATTCTTAATTTCTCTTTTCACAAGAAATCAGAGAGAACTCCTCAGATGGGCAGCAGGGTATGACTGGGGAATCACTGATTTCGTAACGACATCTCCTCTCCTTTTCCCCAATTCCTAATCCTGACAGTACCCATACAGGCAAAATTTTCCAGGTCTTCTAGAATCTATATAATTTGATATGCACCAAATAATAGTTATTTCTAAAGGCAGCTTACCTAGAGACTTGCACTGTCTACTTTTACATTTCTGTTCTACTTCTATACATATATATATATTTCTACAAACACACACACACATATATATATTTCTGTACCACAAGGAAAAATAGACATAAATATTTAGCCAAGTTTGCAGGAGACCAACTCAGTAATGGGGACCAGATTGGGGGCAGCTTTTCTCTCAAATTGTGGGTGAAGGAGACAACCTCCCACGTACCACTGGGGTGCTGAGAAACCTACACTTCTCTGTCTTTAAGTTTTGCTTCAGAATGTGGTTTAGGAGTTAGGGATTGCATCCCTTTGAGAAATTCAAACCAATCAAAATTGACCCCCAAGGTATCATTCCAATAGCCTAAACCAAGGGAGATGAAAAGACCAGCTTTCTTCTTTCAAAGCAAATGTTTGCCACGAATAAAACACCCAGCAGATATACCAGTAATAGAAAGCCCTTTCTCTTAGAGAAATTACAAAGCCTCCAACTTCCACTTACAGTTCAATAAAGCCCACCTGAAGTCATAAGGCATTTTCATCTCTCAAAGGAATAAATTTTTTTTTAAAAAGCTAAGTGTGACCAAAAGTCATAGTACCTTGTATAGCCCCAGGAAACTGGCAGAACTTTATTAATCTTTAGATTAATACTTGGTCACCTTATTAAAAAAAAAAGTGGCTACCCTGAGAAAAGTTATTAGATCTTTAAAGAAAAAAATGTAAGAAATAAATATCTAAACAAATAAACGCCACAGGCCCAAAGCCCCACAATTCACAGGAACAATTTTATTGCCCTTTTACTGCTCCTGATATCACAAAAGTTTACAATTAACAGTCACCAACAGGAAAGAAGAAAAAAAGAGAATGTTTACTGCTTGAGAAACAGTGGTGCTCCCCTCTCAGCTCAGTAATGAGCCTCCTTTTTCAGTGTCACTGAGTCAGGGAAGCCGAATAAAACATGTTCTTAATGTGGGTGCCAGGCATTTCGACAGAGATAAGCTGATGTGTGGCAGGAGGTGCAGCCCCAAGCAGGGGCTGGCAGGAGGCGTGTGTTGATGAGTCTCCCTAAAGCAATTACTGCCCATGACAGACAGAGTAAATTTCACATTGCCTCTGAGCAGGATAAAAAAATATGCTGAGGGGCATCTGACTTTGAATTAAGACAATCAAAATGCCAAAGGGGCAAGACTATCTCAAGTTAAAATGGAAGATTAAGCTTGAGAACTGTGAGTTCTTTTGTTGCTTCTTTCCCCCTTCATACACAGTCTTGCTTTCAGATATGTCTGTAGTTCTTCCCTTCATTCAACAAATACATACCAGCTAGCAGAACCATTAATAGTAAAAATAATAATAGTACCTTTCTTTAAGAAATCACTCAGTATTCACCGAAATGCTACATATTCTAATCTTGTGTGTATATGTGTTAGTCACTCAGTTGTATCTGACTCCACAAACCCACGGACTGTAGCCCACCAGGCTCCTCTGTCCATGCGATTTCCCAGGCAAAAATCCTGGAGTGGGTAAGCCATTCCCTCCTCCAGGGGGTCTTCCCAACCCAGGGAACAAAGCCGGGACTCCTGAGTTGCAGGCAGATTCTTTACCATCAGAGCCACCAGGGAGGCCCATCCTAATCTTACCACATGCTAATATTATTATAAACGACTTCTGACTAGAATTCTTATTAACTTCATGTTGTTGCTAATTGGACCAGGGCAGAATTGAGGATGATTTTTATGCCTTCTACAATAAAACACACACACACACAGGATACTGCAATGCTGTTGCTGACTCACCCAGAAAATAAGCAGCTTTGGTGGAAGTCAAAAGGCATTTTATAAAGCAGTTTTCCTTATGATAAGTTTATTTCTCTGTTTACTTCCCCTGCAATTTTTTCACAACTAAGGCTTAGCCAGGAAGCTTAAGGCAGTTTACTTTTGCTTTTGGGAAACCAAAAGGCAGTTTACTCCAAAATAAATCCACAGGGCAGGGAGACCTATGGACATAAGGAAAAAGGAAAGCAGGACAGAGATCGAGACCTCAGAGCCCTTGATTTTCTCCCTCCTTCAACATCAGGGTTGGACCTAGAGAGACAGAGATGGTGGAAATTGGGGCCAGCACACCCTGCCCCCAAGAAGAACTGAGGGGAGACCTCACCCCTCGGAGACAATCACATAAGCCATGTAAGGTAAAAGATGACATGTAAGGTAAAAAGATGAGGGCCCAACGTCCCGCCCGTGGTTCCCATCTAGCTGCCTGTGCTAAGGTGGGAAGTTTGTGGATGCTCCAGGCTGTGCAGGTTCTGAGAGGCCAGGAGAGACCTCATGAGCAGAAAGGATGGTCTGCGGTCAGCAGCCAAGGGCGCCAGCGCCTCTGCCAGCGGGGGCCTGGGGGCAGCGCAGCATGTGCCGGCCCGCCCGGGCCACGGTCAGAGGAACCGTTCAGACCCAGAGCGTCAGCACAGACGAGGGGCACCTCACTTCACCTAGTGTCCCCGGTGAGGCTGCCAGCCTTCTCCTTAACCAGATGCCACTCAGGGAGAAGAGACGGAGGCAAAGCAAGACAATCAAGCATCTTCTCATGAGATTCGACCTGAAATGCGCTGTGGTGAACAGGGCAAGTCCTAGTTACCTCCCCATAGCAAGTCTACAGTTTCTCTTCCCTAATGGAATAACACAGTGACTTGTGCAACATTCGTAGTAAAACAATCCTGATTTTTAGCTGTGTACACGGCCAACTAACTGAAGAATTTCCCAGCCCCCGCCCTTTGTAAGCAGATGTCACCATGTACTGGGTTGCCCTAAAAGTTTGTTCCAGTTTTTCTATAAACTAAAACCAACTTTTGGCCAACCCAATAATTAAGTTTTGGCCAGTAAGATGTAAATAGAAGTGTTCTGTGAGAGTTCCATAATGTCTCCTTAAAAGAATGGGAGCAGAGACTTCTCTCCTTCCTCTAGTCTCATGTCTGGAACCTGGCCGTGATGCCTGGTACCCCAGCAACTATTCTGGACCATGAGTCAATAGTCACACTTTACGGAAGGAGAACAAACAGCCAGAAGCAGACATCACAAACTGATGAGACTGTGGTTCTGTCCTACCAACCCTCAATCGCCTGCCTCTAGATGTTTGTTTATGCGAAAGAAAAGATAAAAACCTGGTTTAAGTTTCTGTCATTTTCCTATTACCTACTGTAGTAGTATACAGATCAAACTGTCTTGATAGAGTGGCTTATGAGAAATAGCCAATAAAAAACAAGTAAGGAAAGATACATTTTTACAACATCTAAGATTTAATATATCTCCTGCTACACACGCATCTTTCTTGTTATATTTTATAATGTGTTGGTTAGCTATAGAGAGAGTAAGGGCCAAAATCTATTTTTAAAACAACTATTAAGAACAGCTGAGATGGGTTAATTTACATGTTTGGGAGAAAAACTGATTTACTCTTATGGTCTTAACAAGGATGCAAACGGTCTGACTGATTGTACCAATATAACAGACCTATAACTTGATTTTCAACAATTCTGTGAAGCTGTGAGCTCTGAAAGTCTCAAGTGGAACCACAAAACCCTGGCCACTCTGACCATACTTCTCTGACTCTCCGCTAAAGTGTGTGTGTCTGAGCAGGCGCTCAGTCATTTCTGATTCCCCGCAAAGTAGCCAGAAATAAAAGTGTGAAAGCATTTTGAGGAACGTCAATCATGTAACGACTGTTTCAAAACTGCTTTTGACACTTTTGTATACATTAATCAGATTCATAGTACACATTTTAGAATGTGCCCAGGCCTTTCAAAACTCACATGTAGGTGGTAGAAAGGGATTTAATGGTTAGGAGCTATTTTCCTCAGAGCTACCAAATCAAATTGTGGCCAAGATATTGCTGGTTATTTGGAATTATTTATGCTCCTGTGAGAATAAAGAATCTAGGGTGAGGGTATGTTTTTTTTTATCCTAATGATAAATACAGACAGACTATAAAACTGCCTGTTAGCTAGCAGAGACAATTCTATTAAAGAGAAACCTTGTAAATTTCAAAAGCCTGTGAACATGATACAGAAAATTGCCTGTGTTTATGGTACCATTCATCAAAAGACTTCCGTAAGTGTTAGAAACTTGTGTGTGTGTTCTTATGGCAAGATTTCACACTGAACCTAAAATGAAACAAAATTCTCCTTTTTGAAAAAGATCACAACCTGAACTCTAGCCCATTAGGAAAGGTGTGAGAGGCCCAGATCCATGCCTTTATTATTAAAAGACTCACTAGAATATCAAAACCTCATTGTCTATCCAAGAAGGTAGAGAAAAGTCAGTAAAAAAATTTAACTGATTGGGCTTGAAAAATGCTGAGTGTCTATTTTGCAATATTGCATTAAAGATACATATGCTTTCTGAACCTGAGCCTTATTTCAAATGCTACCAAAGCTGTATAGAGTTTGGTTTATAAAAGTGAATAGCAGTGCTCAGGAATTCACAGCTTGCCAAGAGTAAAACTCTTTAACTGAGGTCATATTAGTAAAATGACAACAATCACATCAGTAATAATAACAGAAAAAAAAAAAGCAAGATGGCAAGCTATCACCCATGGGAAGAGGCAGCCACACGGCCTCTTCACATATCCTGAGGGCTCAGGGAATGAGACGTCACATTTCTGTACATTCTGAACCTCACAAAGGCAGGGATTTGTATGATTTCATTCTCTGCTGTATTCCCTCCAGCATCCAGAACCATGCTGGCACATCACAGGTGTTCCTGAAAACATAATGTGCTGAATAAAAGAAGCAACAAAGGAGAACCCTTTTCTTCCAAAGATATTCCTCAGCTCAGGTAGGTAACCTGAGTTTCTAGGAAGATCCCACTGTACTTAGGGCAACAGAGAACAATGCAGCTAAAAACCAAAATAATTACACAGATGAATGTATATGAAACAGACTCATAGAGAGAAAACTAACCGGTGGTTACCAAGGGGGAGATGGAATGGGGAGGGACAAATCAGATGGATGAGGTTAAGAAACAAATTACTATCTATAAAACAGACAAGCAACAAGGATACAGAGGACAGGGAATTATACCTTTACCATGTAATAATCTCTAATGGAATATCACCCGCAAAAATACTGACTCACTGTGCTGGACACCTGAAAGTAACATAATACCAGAAAGCGGACTACAGGTCGGCATATCAGCTTACATCAGCTCTCGGGACATATCCCTGCTCTCTGGGCTCAAACACTAGGTGCAATGTTACCTTCCCTGTGCCTCAGACTCCCATTCTGTAAAATGAGCAACAGCAGCTGGTGGGCTGCAGGGAGTTAAGTATTTCTTGCAAGGCATGTAAGATCACTTAGCACGTGGCTCTCGCTGGGTGCTTTCGCCTCCTCCCTGGATGTGTTAGCGAGGTCCTGAGGCATTTTCAGTGTCACAGATGGGAAGGGGTGCTACTGGCCTCCAGTGAGCAGAGACCAAGGATGCTGCTAAACCTTCTCTAATGCTCAGGGCGGCCCTCACAATACACAGAATGACCCAGCCATAAAGGCCGTACGCGCAGGATGAGAAAACCTGAGTTACCGCCACACCTAAGCTGAGAGAAAGAACTCAGTGAGTGTGTAATATATCCAACGAATTGACTAAAAGGAACGCAGGGTGAAAAAAAGTCTGGTGCCAATTAGCAAATGGGCTGCCGCTCATCCTGCCCATCCTAGCCTAGTCCCGACAGCCAAAGCCAGGCAACTTCTGGATACTCAGGTCTCAAGAGTGGACATGGGGTCTGTGGTGCAGTGACCCAGTAGCTTTTTGTTGAAAATGATTTCCTTGAGGTTCCCAGCAACCAAAACATAGCCGCTTTGGGGGAAAGATGTTTCTGGGGCACCGTGTTCCTGACTGTCAAGTCACAGGCATGTTTTTCACTGGTTTTATAGGAAGAATTTAAGATACAAAGTGCTGGGCAAACTAGGGTCCTTTTTGCAAAAGGAGGTTTTGCAAGTTTTGTTTGTGTGACTTTCACATAGGAACCTTGACGCTGCCCAACCTGGACACAAAATGATTTTCAAGTACTGCTCATTTCAACTCCTAGGCTACGTCCATGGGCCTCATGAGGTCAGCAGGCCCATAGGTGGAAGCCCTGTCTGTGGACGGGCCACTGGATGAAGGTCTTCACAGGGGTATGTACTGCCTACCCAAGGTGGGACAGGTTAGATTTTTACTTTCTAAAGTAAAATTTCTGATTCCAGAATTTTTTTCCAAAATCTTAAAATTCTGCTTCCACCTAATTATAACCATTCATATTAGTCCTCTTGGAGTCAGCAAGTAAAATTCTTAACTCTCACTTGGAACAGACCAAGTATCAAAATGCCCTTTGATAAGCCCCCTGCTTATCAGCCAGTCCTAAGGCTTGGGCAAGTTATCCAGTCACTCCAGGCTTCATTTATCGCCCCTAGAATACAGATTCATTCTTAGATTCAGTGATGTTTCATTGACACCTCACGCTTTGCTAGGCACTGGGTTAAATACTAGCAATGCATCAACAAAACAGCAGAAATGGTTCCTGCTCTCAGGAGCCTGGATTTTAATTGCAGAGAGGGGAATCAAAACAAAACAGAAGCAAACAGGCAACATTTTTGGAAACTGCAGGGATCATAACAGGAACTGTCACAAGGTTATAAAACAATTAAGTGAAATAAAACATTTCAAGATCTTAGTGCAAAACTGGCCCTCCGTCCACACTCAGACAACTCAAACTATTATTACAAATATGTTTTTAAAATTTATCTCATCTCACCAAGTAAAGAATCATCTTTCCAGTGCTGAAAGGAAATGAATGGCTGATGAGATGACGTCCACCATTTGTTGTCTCAGAAAAGCATTCTCCCCCAATCCAAAAGCTGCACATGAACTTGAAGGACCATATATGACTATGGGTGAGGGTACAGTACGCTCTCAAATCAGAGAGGAACAGGATAACGTCACAGCTATGCGATCGATTTTGCACCCATGACCTAACTTACCGTCTCAGCTTACTTGTCTGTACAATGGGAATAATAATAATGCCACAGAGGGGTTTTTATGAGTAATGAAGTATCAATAAAGCACTTAGCCCTCGTGCCCAATGCATAGGATGCTCTGGGTAAATGATAAAATCAGCAGAGTCCTCTCTCCCCAAACATACTTTCAATATGCCCTTTAAGGACTCTCTCTGGATTCCCTTCATCTCTTTCTCCTACTTCACATCCTATAGTACAGGTTTTCTTAGGAACAGGCTAGCACTTTCTCTTCCCTGCAAACCACTGCATACAGACCCTGGCGGACCCACGTTTCTCTGGTCCTTTTCCATCACTCAGCTGCCGCACCGTCACTGGGGCCAGTGATGGGGTAACTGGTGGTTCTCATAAAACAAAGTCTATCTGTAATCGCAATAAGCTCAGGATGAATTACAGGGAGTGCAGTGAGTAAGTGAGGAGCATGTCTTAGAAATACATTTTTGTGTGAAGCTTTAACGAAGTTGTACAACTGTGCCCAGGTGGAACGCTCTTGATGCTGCACTTACAGTAAGCCAGACGGTTGGTTGTGTGTGTGGGTGGGCATCACACACACACACACACACACACACACACACACACACACACGGCCTCACAGCCACACACTGACAGCACCCCCCCCCCCCCCCCCCCCCCCCCCCCCCCCCCCCCCCCCCCCCCCCCCCCCCCCCCCCCCCCCCCCCCCCCCCCCCCCCCCCCCCCCCCCCCCCCCCCCCCCCCCCCCCCCCCCCCCCCCCCCCCCCCCCCCCCCCCCCCCCCGCCCCCATTGCAAAGACAAACAAGAAAAAGACAAACCCAAAGACAAACAAGCCCAGAACAGAGACCCAGTGAACCTCCCAGGAGAATGAAGGCCCTAGAGGAGACTGTCTCTCAACCCAGATGTCACAATGGCCTGTTTTGTTTTTTTTTTTTATCATCTGTCACCTGTAGGTGATTTGGAAAAAGACTGCTGACATAATGAATAACACCAGCTTAAATAATATGCCGCACATCAATCCTCCTTTGTAACACAGACACTTCAAGACATTTTTCTGGAGAGCAGAGGGCCACTTGATTTATCTCTTGTTGCTGTTTCATGGATGGCTTAAAGGAGGCAACTGCCTGGCCACTCTAACTGACATAAAACCCACCCTCCCCAGCCTCTGGGGCCACACCCCCCACCTGCTCTGCTTGGCATCCAGTGTGCGTTCAGTGGGCGTGAGGCCCCCTCACCAGCAAGGCTTCAACCCAGGCAGAGGAAGAGAAGAAATCTACAGCTAGATGGTAAACAGAACAGGAAAACCCACCAACACTTATTCTGGTGGGTGGGGTCTTGGGTGCTGGGTTGGTGCCTGCTGCCGTAGGAGGACAGACTGTAAAATGACATACGAGACCAAAGGGAACTGTGCCAATAATATAAGCAGCCTGATGCCAACTCCAGGCAGGAGAAACCACCACCAGGGAAAGCCACGTCCTCTCATCTACAAGGCGCTACTCAAAGCACATTTTCCCTCAATGCCTGTGCGTGTTTCAGGAGCGGGAGAGAGGATGTGATCAGCAGGCTACTAGTATTCCTCCCCTATTTTTCCATTTAAGGGAGAACACACTCTTTGACCTGGCAATTCTCCTTCCAGGAATTCATAAAGACACGTGGATAAGGATCATCAGTAACAAAAATTTGAAAGTCACCTAAAATATCCTTTAATAGAAGGAGTAAATATATTATGAAATGCTATGTAGTTATTTTGCAAAGTTGATGTAGATCTAGGCAGAGTAACATGGAATAGTGTCAGTAATATTTCAGTAAAAACAGCAAATTTATATATGATACAATCCCAGTAAGACATCAACACATGGGTGTATGCATTTGCATGTATGTATCTCCATTTATAAATGACAAACAACAGTCTGGAGGAAAGTGCACCAAGCTGTTAGCAGTGTTTTTATTTCAGTCACGTAGGAGTAGCAGTGCTTTGTACTTTCTTCTTAGTGTTTTGTGTTCTCCATTTCTCTTTATATTAAAAAAAAAGAACAGTTAAAATCTGAAACAAAGTGTACTCCTTCCATTGGAAAAATAAAGCAAAGTGGCTACTTGAGCAAATGAAGCGCATTTCTCCAGGCAGAACAGAGCTCAGGGAATGTGATCCAGCACCCAGTCTGGGCAGGGCCAGTCTGTCTGGTCACCAGATTGACAGAGGCAGTCTTAACAGCTCTCTGCTAAGTCATCGCCACTATGTCCACCAGTAATGAATGGCCACGGAGAGCTATTTGTCATTGAGAAGTGGATGACCGGAGAGAGGTGGAGGGCTCCCGGAGGAGGACTTTTCTTTGGTTTCTAGAAAGTTTCCAAAACCATGGAGAAGCTGCCACCTACCTCCACCCCTAAACTGTCAGGCTGACTCTACTGCGGGCAGACACCTGCCACCTGACTCAAGACGGGATGGTCAGCTTCCTTCTTGACAGAGAGTCGGTGGGTATTATGAGTTGAACTGCATCCCTCCACCAGCTCATCTACTGAAGTCCTAACCCCCAGGACCCCAGAATGTGATCTTATTTGGAGATTAGGGACCGCTGCTGAAGTAATCATGACGTCGTTAGGGCGGACTTGAATCCAGTGTGACTGGTGTCCTTGTAAGAAGGGGAAATCTGGACACATTGACATGACACGCAGGAAGACCACCATGCTAAAATGAAGACAGAGACGGGGGAGATGCCTCTTTATGCCAAGGAACAGACAGACTGCCAGTCAACCACCGGCTCGGAGTGGGGCGTGGGACAGATTCTCTTTCACAGCCCTCAGGAGGAACCAGCCCCGAGGACCTCTTGATTTAGAACTTCCAGCCTCAGAGCTGCGGGACAAAGAACTTCCGGGGTTTAAGCCACCCGGCTTATGGTGCTTCAATATGGCAGTCCTAACAAACTGATGCAACTGGTCTCTGCAGGTGTCTAGAACTACAGTGTTATGCAGAAGCTCCAGAGAGGGTCCACGTGGCTGGTGAGAGGGTCAGTCAGCTGAGCTCAAGGAGAAAAACAGCCCAAGAGCAGAAGAAGACAGGAGAAGCACAGGAGAATTCCTGAATGTTCTCCAGGCCTGCTTCCAGTCCCTTCCTGCGGCTTCAGTTTCCACTGTGCCTTCATCAACTGCCATTATTCTGCATGAGCTAGCTCCAGAGGACTTCTGTTTCTTCTAATACCTCCAGGACTGAGTACCTCCAATACTGAGTATTTATAAATCCTAGATCCCCAATCCCACAAAAGCTAACAGAGCAGATCCACCAGCACAGAGGAGGATTCAATAAAAGTTTATTGGATGAGAGAATCTTTAATTGAGTGAATAAATTTATCTGAAATAAACTGATCAGTAGCCATAAACCAAGAAGAGCATTATTGATGTAAAATTCATGGGAACTTCTAAGTACAATAATCTCTCTTCTAGAAAAAGAAAGAAAAAGAGGCAGTATTTGGTGCTGAAATTAGATAACAGCAGGCAAACTACATGCTTTGGCTCTGAAACAAAGGGCAGAATAAAATAGAGCACATCTGTTCTCTTGCTCTACCTGATGGTCCCAATACAAGTTACCCTTGTCCTGCACCTGCCCATCCCAAGTGTACAGTTTTATCAGATCTTCCGATGACCCTAACCACTTACCCTCACCCAGGCCACTCAGCCAGACTGGGCCAGTCATATACCCAAGCCTCCCTTCCCTGGCCAGAGTGATCACTCCACGGAAAGTATGTGCACCTAAGTGCAGCCAATCAGACTCCTTCTCTGAAATTCATGATCTGTAATGTTGTCAGCTCAGAAAGAGGAGAGACACGGGGAGGGGAGAGAGACTGACACTTGATGATCCAAGCATCCCAGGCCATTAAGATCACAGCTTTCTCCGTGGCTTGATTAGAAGAGAAATTTCCCCTTTGGAGTAAATTAATTCACATTGGGTTTCTGTTACTTATAACCCAAAGAGTCCCGATTTGTACAGAGGATACTAGACTTAATTCAGCCAAGCAGGCTGCACATTGCTCACACTCACTCAGCCCAGCAGAGCGCTCCACTCTGGGAAGCCTCCATCTGGAGGACCCTCCTCTTCTGCAGGTGGCCGACACTACAAACTTCGGCCCCTGTACCTTGGCTGTGGCCATCACTGGAGTGGGCAGTAGATCTACAAACGGCCAGCTGCTCATGGCCTGGGAGGAGTCTTGCCTGGGCACCCTGACCAACAAGGGTGCTCCAGTGGATGCGGATGCACCGGTCTCCCCTTTAAAGCATCCGAGCCCAAGAGCTGGAGGAAGAGGACTTCAGTAGATAGTGGCAGACAAGTGGAGGAGCCACAATAACGTGAAGGCTCTGGGGTCAAGCAGAGGCACACGTCCCTGTGCAAGAAACTTCTAGAATTGCTGTTTCAAACAATATAGCCCAATACCCCTTGGGCTCAATCAAACTCTGCCAACCCCACTTCTAGAGGTAACACAGCCTTGCTGAGCCACAGTTTCCTCATCTGTACCATGGAGACCAAGACTAATTTCAAAGGACTGTCATTAACAATTAAATGAAGCAATGGCATATAATAAGTGAAGCAGCTCAAATCAGTGAGAAAAGACAGGTTTTCAATAAATGGTACTTAGAGGAGCCATCAGAAGTACACAGAGCAGTACATGTACCCACGTTTTACACCAAAATAAACTATAAAGGATCAAAGCTAGAAACATGAACATAAAGCCACAGAAATCCTGGAAAGAAAATTATGCCGTCTATCACAACGGAGAGACCCTTCTGGTAAAACACAAAAGGGTAATAAATTACGTCCAAAATTTTTTTGTCAGTATGGCAGAGGCACTGACGCAAACTGAAAAAACCAGGGGACAAACAAGGGAACTATCAGTTACTCACCTCACAGACAAAAAGTTAACCTCTCCTCCTCTCATAAATAAGGACGTCTAGAAACCGAAGTCAAAGAGACAGCCCAAAACAGAAAACAACATATATACATCCAAACAATAAATGACCACACACAAAAAAAAAGATGCTCATTCATAATAAGAGAAATGTTGATTGTAACTATACAAAGATATCAGTTTTTACCTAGCTCATCAACAACAATACGAAAGTTGGATAACCCACTAGGCTGTAGGGAATAGATGGTGGGCTGCAGGCCATATAAATAGATGCGATGACCACGCGGGACACTTGGGCGTTATCTACCAAAATTAAAAATGCATGTACCCCTTGCTAGGTCAGTTACACTTCTTGGAATGTATTCCACAGGTTTATTTATGATGCAAAATGACTTATATGCAAGGTTTTTCGCTGCAGCAGAATCCACATGTGCAAACAAATGGAAGCAATTTCAGTGGCTTTTAACAGAGGACTAAACACATTATATTACTCCAAACAATGGGATATAATGCTGTCTTCCTGAAAACAAATGAAAAAAAAAATGGATTCTTTTATTTCTGACCTGGAAAGAACCACACGTTATTAATACATTGTTAAGTGAAAATGCTGGATATGAAACAGGTGTGAATGCTTCTGTTTGCATTTTTTAAAAGAAATAAGATAAGGGTAAAGAATAAATATAGATATCTGCTTATGTATGTATAAAATATCTCTGAAACAATATACCAAAACCATTAATAGCATTGCTATCCAGGAGACAAAAATATCCATGTATGCTTTCCCGAGCTGTGACTCTTATCCATTCAAAAATGAAACTTTAAAAAGAAACAGAACAAAAGAGTAATGAAGACACAGCTCTTAGCACAGAAGCTAGAATGCAGTCAGTTCTCAGGAACCATTGGTGGCTCTGGTTATAATTATTGTTACTACTGTCCTGGGAGCCCACATCAGACACAGAACTCCTGGCGTGTCCTCCATGATGCCCCTGGCCTCCCAGGACCCGGCCAAATGTCTCTGTATTGCTCACACTCTAACCTTACACTAACTTCTCCCCAGCCCATGCCCCACTCACCTCTCTACCTTACTATCAGCTGAGAAAGACAGTGCATCGCCCTGTTCCTTGGAACCTGAAAGAGTCTTCATGCATGAAGGCTTATTTAGGGAGCTTGATAAACACAAGACGATGAAGCACAAACCCCTGGGTTCTCTGTCACGCAAAGTCTCCTCAACCCAAACGTCCAGCGCCCTGAACAACAAGCTTATCTGCCCTGATGTGCCCCCCAGCCCTGAGCACGGGGTGGGCACTCTCAGGGACTGCCTCGAAGTCCTGGTGGGGGAGAACGGAGGGCTCTGCTTCACGCCCACTCTCCATCCTGGGGTCCCCATTGCAGGAGATGGAAACCGCTGTGAGCAAGGAGGAGGGGGTTTGGTGGCTGGAGAGAGAGAACACATGGATCCTTTACCGATGCTCTGCTTCCGTGGGTTCCCACTACTCCATACCTCCAGGTGTGTGGTTATCAGACTCACAGTAAGAAGACATATTCAAGACTACTTTGTAATTTCAGAATGCTGGGCTCTCACCCATGTTATTGCTGAAAACCCCTGCAGGACAGAAATCGTGTCTTACAGGCCTTCTGTAGCCCTCACTGCATCTAGCATGGTGCCAAGGGTATAAGTGTTTGTCCCTCAGTCATGTCCGTCTCTGTGCAACCCCATGGACTGTAGCCCACCAGGCTCCACTGTCCATGGAATTCTCCCAGCAAGAATACTGGAGTGGGTTGCCATGCCCTTCTCCAGGGGATCTTCCCAAACCTGGGTCTCCTGCACTGCAGGCAGATTCTTTACCATCAGAGCCAGCAGGGAAGCCTAGTTCAGTTCAGTTCAGTCACTCAGTCGAGCCCGACTCTTTGCGACCCTATGGACTGCAACATGCCAGGCCTCCCTGTCCATCACCAGCTCCCCGAGTTTACCCAAACTCACATCCATTGAGTCGGTGATGCTGTCCAACCATCTCATCTTCTGTTGTCCCCTTCTCCTGCCTTCAATCTTTCCCAGCATCAGTTCAGTTGCTTATGTGTCCGACTCTTTGTGACCCCATGAACCGCAGCACGCCAGGCCTCCCTATCCATCACCAACTCCCAGACTTTACTCAAATTCATGTCCATTGAGTCGGTGATGCCATTCAACCATCTCATCCTCTTCCGTCCCTTCTCCTCCTGCCTTCAATCTTTCCCAGCATCAGGGTCTTTTCCAGTGAGTCAGCTCTTTGCATCAGGTGGCCAAAGTGTCGGAGTTTCAGCTTCAACATCAGTCCTTCCAATGAACACCTAGGACTGATCTCCTTTAGGATGGCCTGGTTGGATCTCCTTGTTGTCCAAGGGACTCTCAAGAGTCTTCTCCAGCACCACAGTTCAAAAGCATCAACTCTTCGGCTCTCAGCCTTCTTTATAGTCCAACTCTCACATCCATACATGACCACAGGAAAAACCATAGCCTTGACTAGACGGACCTTAGTCGGCAAAGTAATGTCTCTGGTTTTTAAACACTGTCTAGGTTGGTCATAACTTCCCCTTCCAAGGAGTAAGCGTCTTTTAATTTCATGGCTGCAATCACCATCTGCAATGATTTTGGAGCCCCTAAAAATAAAATCAGCCACTGTTTCCCCATCTACTTGCCATGAACAGGTCCTAAATAAACCCCACCCAACTGAACGGAAGTTCAGAGTGAGTAAGTTACCTACATTATGGGCCCATTAGCAGATGCAAAGACCTTTACATAGCCCTATTAGATCTAACTAGAACATTAAAAGAACTCATTTCCAAGTCTTTCTGAGAAAACATCACATCCTTTAGGCAGATCCACTGATTCACAGGATGCTGTTAGAAACAGGGAAGAAAAAAAAAAAATCCGGTTTCACCTTGAGTCCAATGTCAGCCTCCAACTGCCACTGATCCCTTGCTTTACAGCCACCTTCTTGAAGGAGTGGTCTACACCCTGCATTCCCTATCTTATTCCCATTCACTCTTCAAACCACTCCCAGTTGATTTCTGCCCGGAAATTTCTCTTGTCAAGGTCAGCATCCCATCTGGACACTTTCCAGAATCTTTTCTGCTTCTAGCCTCTTAGCAGCAGGCTATTTCCAACTGTCCTCCCATCAAAACCCACCTCTCCTTCACTCCTTCCCCCCCACCTCTCTGACTATTCCTCCTCCATCTCTTTCATGGACTTCTTTCCCCCATAAATGTCACACCCTTGAAATTCTATGCCAGGCCTTGCCTCCTTCTCAGGCAATTCTATCAACATTCATGAATTCAATTACCATTTATCTGCTGTTATCGTTCAGGTTTTCATCTCTAGTCTTACTTTCTCCACTCAGCTGTAGGCCCTTGTATGCTAAAACCTACTGGACACCCCCTTGTGGGTTTCACACTTCAAACTTATGGTGCCCCAACTTGAGTTCTTTTTCTTCCCCTCCAAACCTATTCAAATTGAACAGTGAAGACATCTTCTACCCCATGGTCTAAAGGAATTTGTAATCTTTTTTCTCCTCACCTACACAGTCAATCATTCATCATGTCCTGCTGCCTTTAGCTGAAATGAAGAGCATCCACTTATCTCCTTCTGTCCCCTCTACTAACATCCTGGTCCCAAATGCCATTCTCTCCCCCTTGGACCATTATACCTTGCTCCCAAGCAAGTCCAGCATCCCTCATATCCTCAGCTGGTGCCATCCTCCAAAACTGTTCTCCAGAGCAATGTTTCTGAAACAGAAACACCATGACTGCCTGGCAACCATTCTCTGTGGAGTCTCGCCTGTCCTCATGATCTAGATGTAAATATAAACACTAGTTACGATAATGGCCCAGCTGCTTTGATAGGCTAAGAACTTTTATAACAAGATAAAAGTTTCCCTTCTCTCTCAGTAAAAGGCAAAGGTGGTACAAGAAAAAAGGCCGTTTTGCTCCACAAGGCCACCATAATCCAGAGTCCTTCAGTCATGCCCTTCTTAGAGCACTGGTCTTATCTTCACGGCTAACCCTGCCTATAATCCCCAGGTCCAGATTTCAGTCCATCAGGGGGCAGGGAGGAGGAACAGGAGAAATAGCCAAAATAAAGGAAAAGCAGGCTTGTTCTAAAAACATAACATGGGGTCAGGGGGCAGGGTGGGTACATATCACTGCCATATGTTTCCCACCAGCTACTACTTAGTCACATGACTATCCGAGCTGCAAGCCAGACTGTGGAACACGGCCACTGCCCCAGTTAAAATGAGCAGACAGAAGCACTGTTGATTTATGTGCTAAACATTTCCCAAGGCCATCCCTTATCCCCTTGCTCCCCACCAAGTCCAGCATGCACAGTATTTTGTGGGACAAGTACAGATCCTTCAGACTCATCAGGCTCAGCTTTCAATCTCAGCCCATTAGTTCTATCTGATCATATTGATATTTGTCTTAAAATCTTTCAAAGGTCACGAATAACCCTAGATTCCTTCAACTTAAAGTGACAACACATTCACAATTGCTTGGGCAGACAAGGGAAGTTTACTGGCTCAGGTAACTGGGGAGGACGTTAGCCAGTGGGTTCTAAGGGACATGACGGGCCCTGGTCTTTCTCCGTCTCTGGTCTCTGCTTTCCTCTCTGCTGATGTCATTATCAGGCATCCTCCTAAGGAACCTCAGCTTCTCCATTTAGCAAGCTCCGGAAGGTTTAAATACACTTATATGTAAATAATTCAGCAACAGTCTAAGATCTAATGCATGCAATTTCTGATTAACTCAACTCAAATACTGATTCACAGGGCAAGGAATATCCTCACTGGGCAGGCCTAGGCCCCATGCCTTCTACTGTAGTCAGGAGGCAGGTCAACCTCACTTAAGCCACGTTAACTAAGACCAGGGAGAAGTTGTTCCCCAGAAGAATTAAGAGAGATTCTTAAAAGTACAGGGAACAAATAACAAAACATAAAAACAATCAATGTTCACAATACACTTTCATTTTTCAGAGTAGACACATTCCTGGTGGGAATGGAAAACAGGCCTTCTTTAACTCAGTCCTATTTGCATCTTTCTCCTACCCTATCTGTTCATAACACCCACTCCATACCTAACAGTTTCTTTATCTGAATTTTCTATGGTTTGTGTATGTGCTTGCATGTATGTCCATGTGCACAGGCAGCCATGCATTTGCACACACACACACACACACACACACAGGGCCCTCTACTTTTGCTCATGCTGCCCCCATGTTATCCCTGTATCCCTCCACCTCAATTATTCCTACTTACCTTCTGAGATTCAGTGCAGAGGCATCTCCCACCCAAAAGCCTTCTCAGACAGCCCTCAGGCTTAGATAAGCACTGGTCCCCTCTATTTCTACAACACTTGATGCAGAGGACAGGGAATATTCTTATTATTTTGAAATTATGCACCTTTAAATCTGCCCCCTGCCCTGATCACAGACCGATTCTTCTGCCTTTCACACCATCCGTCTAGTGGGAAGAGTTTTGAATGACTTTTCCCAGACTCCTTTGCAGTGGGATAGAAATCAGACTCAGCCAGTTAACTGCACTCATGAGATCTTTCCTAGGCAGAAGTCAGGCAGAGACTATTGTCCGGCCTTGGTAAAATACTTCATGTTACCAAGGAAAGGCTCAGAAACCCTAGGCATTCAACCTGCTTTCCCCAGTCTCTCCGTGTGTCGAGAGACAGCTGAGGTGGCAGTGACGGTGACCACGGGGTCTCGGTACTTCCTTTCTGCTGACTGGAGGTGCTACTTAGGACTCATTCTTGGAGCTGGACCTTACAGAGCTCCTTCAATGCTTCCCGCGATTTTCTAAGCATCTGCTTTTCAACATTAAATCTTGGCCTGCTTAAAGTACCTAGGGTGGTATTTTCTTGTGCTTATTCCTAACTGATCATTTCTCAGTGGAACTGTCTTGTTCATATTTGCACACTCCGTGCCTCATACATGACCAGGCAGCAGGTGCTCAATAAATATTTCTTGAAAGCTAATGAAATTAAAATATATGTGTAATTTCTTGACAGCCAGAGATTTATTAGTACAAAAGACCATCCAAGCATGTCTGCTAGCCTACATTTAGCTTTCAAACTCAGATCTTGATAGCAGATAGCCGGCTGTTCAGGAAAATAATATGAGTACATTTGACCAAAGAAATACAAAATCTCTAAGGGACAAAGGACACCTTTCCTTAAACAAACAGTGACCTGTACTTTACATAAGCACAAACTCTGGTAACAAACAGTAACATTATTCACAAAAGAAAATGCTATGATCCTGACGTGGTCTTGTGATTTAGCACCTGCAGGTAACTTTTATTCTGAATCTTAATTTATTACCCACTGGTGACCCTTGTATAAAAATCAGGACAGAGGAGATTTGATCTCGCATGTAAATTTTATGTTTTGTCTGCTGGCAGATTTATGATTTGGGTTGCGCCCAATGCATTCAATGAGGGAGAGCCACATAATGGTCATACGTGTCATCACCCAGCACATTAGGCTGCCTTGCAATATCCCCGATTACAGTAGTGCATTGCAGAGCATGGCCATTTGAAGGTAATTCATTCCAAATTCAACTTGGATTGCTTTTCCTCTAAAACTGACAGGGGGCTATGTTACAAAACCATCGGTGTGTGTCTCCAGCCCCAAGTGAATGTTTTTGCTCTCAGAGCACTACAACAAGAAGTATGGGAGTTCAATTCATGTTTAAAAAATGATAACAATATTCCTTTGTAAGACTGCTTGGCTTCAAACAAAAGCAAACAGGGAAATGTCACAGAGGCAGTTAAACAGAGCAATTACGAGAATGGACCTTCGGATCTGAAGGATGTGGGATCCTCGCTCTGTTACTGACACTGTGCGTCGAAGCCTCTGCTGCTTCAAGAATGCAGTGCACTTACCGCTAGGTGTGTTGTGAATGCTCACAGTAATACGTGTGCAGTGCCTGGCCCCGTGGAAGGACTCGGTGTGATGCTGATTACTCCTTAGATCCGCCTACTCATTTCTCCTGGAACTTTGTCATCCATCAGCAATTAAACTTCTTTTTACCAGACAGCAAAGAGGCATCCATTTGTGCCCTGAGAGGAGTGGACACAGCTCTTCTGGAGGACAGAGCCTGAAGTGACTCATGCCAACGCCTAAAAGTCATTTGGAATCTCACTTTTTAAAAAAATCTCGGGTGTATTACTTGATAATATATCTTCACATGATTAAATACAAAATATGCAATTAAAACTGATCCTCTGTGAGTGTTGGTTATGTGGATATGGTTGCATGTTGAAAATGTGTTATACCATCAGGACATAGGTAATTTTCTCTGTCGGGTGTGTGTGTGTGTGTGGTGTGATATGTCAATAAAAAGTTACTTTAGGGAATTCCCTGATGGTCCAGTGGTTAAGGCTTCATCTTCTAATGGAGGCAGTTCAGGTTCAATCCTAGTCAGGGAGCTAAGACTCCACATCTTGCAGCTAAAAAAATCAAAACCTAAAACAGAAGCAATATTATAATAAATTCAATAAAGACCTTAAAAATGGTCCACATCGGGGGAAATCTTTTAAGGGTTCACCAGAAAAATACACTGGGTTTACCCTAGGACTTTGAGTATACCCTGAGCATTCCCCCAAGCCGCTAGCGTGACCCTCCCTTGTTTCCAAAGCAGGTCACACAGGAAGCAAAACCTGCATGGAGGGGACAGTATTACGGGGGAAATGAGTACAGTTCTTCCACGTGACAGAGGACACAGCAGTCAGGAGCTGGTCACAGCAGATGTGGACTTCTGCTGACTGCCAATTTCCAGACACTCATTTGGAAGTCCACAGTTCAGGCAATTAGGGCTGATTCTGTGCTGTATTTGAAATACAGGATTTTTTTTTAAACCCAAAACTCATCATCCACGACCATCTAGGCATCATGCTGGTTCATTTTTTCCAGTGACTGACCTTTAAGTGTCTAATTACAGAGTTTTATCATTTTCAGCCCCCCTTTATTTGCCATCATCCCCCACAGGAAGGAGAGAATTCAAGGGCCAAGAGGAAAGGAGAATCTAAGGTTAAATTGGATTAGAAATTACAGTTACAAAATCTCTAAACCCAAACACCATAAACAAATTTCTAAGAGCAACATTCAAATCAACAGCACAGACTCTTGGGTTTAAATTTGATTTTTAAAAGTTCCTGGGAAGAAGATTCACTACATGATTATGAAGGCATGGGGCTACGTGACCTTTAAGATTCTGTCTGTATATGAATATATTAATCTCAAAATAAGACTCATACCACTGTATCCCAAAATGGGCTTTATTTAAAAAGCCAGATGACGCTCATGTCAGATAAATCTGAGGAGCACTGTGCCTTTTCTTCTGCTCCCAGAGTGTCCTGAGGTATATTAAAGTCTCTGAGAACTCCAGCAGCAAATAAATATGTTTACCTGTATTTTCTGGGGTTGCCAAAAAAGTTCATTTGAGTTTTTCCATACAATCTTACAGAAAAACCCAAGTTAAATTTTTCATCAACCCAGTAACTCAGCATTTCCCAAACTCACTTGACCGAACACGTAATACCACTGAGACTGTTACAGAAATTGGTGAAATGGTAAGTTCACCCTGTATTGCTTTGATTATCATATTTAGTGTGGAATGTCTAAAGCAGGATGGTAATGCTTTTGCCTTCAGGCCTCATTCGGTTCTTATGCACACATCATTTAGCTCTCAAGAATTCTCAAATTTCGCTTTCAGATTTTATATGGCACTGAACTCTTCAGGGAAAGCTGATGCTGTAGGACTCCTCTCACCAACAGTTATTCCACTGTGATTCCACAGTCCTATAGGGAGGGAGGGGTGCTGCCAAGTATACCATGAATATCAGTGAGGCCATACTTGGTTGAAAGAAAGGGGTCATATGCACACACACAAAACCTAGTAAGCTCTTGCCTTCTCTCTCTCTCTCCATCGACTTTTCTTTTCTCCCTTTTTCTTCCTCTAAACTGTCTTTTTCCTCTTTTCTCAACTTTTCTTCCATTCTATTTTCCTAGTACATCTTCCTTAGCAAATTCTAATACATCTTCCTAATTTTTTCCATAGAGCATCCATAGTAAACATTTTAGGCTTTACATGCCATTCACTCCCTGCTGTAATCACTCGGTAACTCTGACTCTGCATGGCAAAAGCAACCTGAAATCATACATAAACTGATGGGGATGGCCATGACCCAGTAAAACTTTACACAGACAGGCAGAGGGCCAGATTTGGTCCCTGGGCTGTAGAGTTTGCCAGCCCTTGACCTGAGCTTTATCTGGCTAGTTAAGGAATGCAAGCATGTTTCTTTTTACTTCATGAATGATATTGCTTATTTCCTGTTGCTAAACCACCCTCAATGTTCTTCAGCAAATCTTTTTCTCTGCAAATCAAAACCACAATGAGGTACCATCTCACGCCAGTCAGAATAGCTGCTATCAAAAAGTCTACAAGCAATAAATGCTGGAGAGGGTGCAGAGAAAAAGGAACCCTCTTACACTGTTGGTGGGAATGCAAACTAGTACAGCTACTATGGAGAACAATGTGGAGATTCTTTAAAAATCTGGAAATAGTACTGCCATATGACCCAGCAGTCCCACCGCTGGGCATACACACTGAGGAAACCAGAATTGAAAGAGACACGTGTACTCCAGTGTTCATCACAGCACTGTTTACAATAGCCAGGACATGGAAGCAACCTAGAAGTCCATTGGCAGATGAATGGATAAGAAAGCTGGTACATATACCCAATGGACTATTACTCAGCTATTAAAAAGAATACATTTGAATCAGTTCTGATGAGGTGGATGAAACCAGAGCCTATTATACAAAGCAAACTAAGCCAGAAAGAAAAATACCAATACAGTATATTAATGCATATATATGGAATTTAGAAAGATGGTAACGATGACCCTATATGTGAGACGGCAAAAGAGACACAGATGTAAAGGACAGACTTTTGGACTCTGTGGGAGAAGGCAAGGGTGGGATGATTTGAGAGAATAGCATTGAAACATGTATATTATCATATGTGAAACAGATCATCAGTCCAGGTTCGGTGCATGAGACAGGGTGCTCAGGGCTGGTGCACTGGGATGACCCTGAGGGATGAGATGGAGAGGGAGGTGGGAGAGAGAGGGTCAGGATGGGGAACGCACGTACATCCATGACTGATTCACATGAATGTATGGCAAAAACCACCACAATATTGTAAAGTAATCAGCCTCCAATTAAAATAAAATAAAATAAAATAACTTATTTCTCATGTCAAAGCTGATTTCTAATCCTACCTCCATCGGGGAGCATCCTAAAACTGTCCCCAGCCACATACTATGAATTAGCCCCTTCCCACCATGAGTCAATGTAAATCAATATAAATTGTAGGGCTTTACACTTTGCCTTGCAAATTTTAAAATATTTTGTCTTCTATTTTTTCAAGATTTGTTTTTTAGGTGGACCATTTTTAAAGCTTTTATTGAATTTGTTACAATACTGCTTCTGTCTTACGTTATAGTTTTTTGGGCCAAGAGGCATACAGGATCTTAGTTCCCCAACCTGGGACTGAATCGGCACCCTCTGCGCTGAAAGGCGAGGTCTTAACCACTGAACCGCCACAAGTCCCTGTCTTCTATTTCAGGTGCATGCATCTCTCCTCCTCGTAGCCCATGCTTGTTGCTGTTTAGTTGTTAAGTAGTGTCTGACTTTTGCAGCCCCAAGGACTGCAGCCCGCCAGGCTCCTCTGTCCATGGGATTTTCCAGGCAAGAAGATGGACTGGGTTGCTATTTCCCCTCCAGGAGATCTTCCCAACCTGGGGACTGAACCTGTATCTCCTGTACTAGCAGGTGAATTCTCTACCACTGAGCCAGCAAGGAAGTCTCACAGCCCAAGTTTATACACACACACACGCGCGAGTTTACTCATGGCAGATTCGGACACCTGAGTAATTCCCTGTTTTGTCCAATTTTCTAAAGGAGATATTTCTAGAAATGAACACAAGTCACAAAAGAACTAAATGAAGTTGCTCTTGGTGTAGGGTGCTTAATAAGAGTTTTATTGCAATGGATGCCAGGGAGGGCAATGGGGAGGGGGTCGGGGTGTTAAGCCTGAAATGGAAAAGAGTCTGAAAAGGAAACTCTTTTAAGGCCACAAAGAGTACCTTTCTCTTCTCACACATCCAAAATAGACATACTACTTAAGCATCCACAGTGTGAGCAGGAGAGCTTTCAAGAAATACCACATCTATTTATTCTAACAGGGACTCCACAGTAATGCCTAAAAAGCAACGCGTTCAAAGGAAAAGGAACGGCTCTCACCTTGTGAGACCATCAAAACTATTCCCACGGATGCCCCGTGAGCCTCTACTTATCCGACTTGAAAGGAGCAGGGCCTGCTGCCAGCCTGCTGGGATTTTCATCCTCTGGTTCCGAGGAAAGAGGGTAAAGAAGGAATTACCAAGACCAGCTTTAGCAAGAGGCTTAAAAGACACATGACTGGAAGATGGCTTTACCCACGTGGTTTTGAACTAAATCTTCCCTCCCCTCCCAGATGTAAATGAGATCGTTACTGAGGCCTGCTTTAGCCAGGATGGATGGAAGAATGTAGAGGGTACGGGGGAGGGGGTGTGGGGAGCTGGCTCTCAAAGGATCAAAGATGGTGTGGCAGGCCTGAAAGAGGCCATCGGGGCACCGAGGGCCGAATGTCACCTGGGGGATACATGGCAAGGGCAGCTCTGTAAAAACTTGGCAGCCCTGGCAAGACTCTGAGCTCATTCCTAAGGGATGGGGGCATGGAAACATCTGGTATATCCACCTCCAGCTTTCTGTGCAACCCAGGGAAAGCCACTGGCCCTCTCTGTCTCACATTCTCCTCCTCTGTCAAGAGCAGGCGACGAGGGTACCTGTGCACTGACTTATTTCTGTTCAGATGCACAGTCCCCAGAACACGCTTCTTTTTAAAAACTATTTCATATTGGAGTCTGGCCAATTAACAGTGTTGTGACAGCTTCAGATGCACAGCTGAGTGATTCAGCCATGCATATAATATACCTATCCATCCTTGCCCAAACTCCCCTCCCATCAGGCTGCTACATAACACTGAGCAGAGTTCCCAGTGCCATACAGTAGGTCTTGGTTGGTTACCCATTTTAAATACAGAGGTGCATACATCTCCACCCCAACTTCCCTAGCTACCCCTTCTCCCCACCCTTCCCCACCGGTAACTGTAAGTTCATTCCAGAATGTGCCTCTTGATGATTCCGGTTCCTCACAGGTGAACGGGGGATAATGATATCGGATGCCAAGGGTCATTATAGAGTGGTTTTTACTGCCCAGAAAAGTGCCTGGGACACAGCATGCGCAACAGAAGTAGGACTGGGACTGTTAGTGATGACCAGCAGGCAGGTGCCTGTGCAAGATAAAGAGCAGGGTGGGCAGGCTTTTCTGGAACTGGCCACGTGGTCAGTATCTTGAGCTTTGCAGACCACCAGGTTCCCACTGCAGCTACTCAGCCCTGTGGCCGCCCAGCATAAGCTGCCTCTGATGGTCCGTCAAGGAACAAAGGAGGCCTGCACAGTTCACAGCAGAGCTTGGCTGAGGGACACCAAGAGCTGAGTTTCATATAACTGTCCCTTGTTACCAAATATCATTCTACTTTCAATTTCGGTCAAACCTTTAAAAACATGAACACTGTTCTTACATGTGAGCCATCGAAAACCAGGTGGGGTTGGATCTGGCCCTTGGACCACAGTTAGCTGAGCCCTAACTCTAAGAGTGACCACCCGAGCGTGACAACTGTTTGGGTCAGTTAAACCCTCTAAGTCTCAGTTTCCCTGGCTCTAAAATGGGAGGGTAATGAACAGGGAGTCCTGGCGTGCTGCGATTTATGGGGTCGCAAAGAGTCAGACACAACTGAACTGAACTGAACTGAAAATGGGATGGTAACACCACCCACGTCCTAGAGATGTTATGAAGATTACATGACCTAATGTAGGTGAAGAACTCATCATGAATCCACAGTCAGTGCTCAAGAAATGCCAACCCTCAGGAGGAGCAAACCCACTAATCTCAGATTTAAACTGATATGAGACCACTTTCTTACCGACTCTTTTAAGATGCCCAGATGGTCTTGTTTTTAAAAATACTCACCAAATATTATCATAAGGCAGAAAAAACTCATGACTTCTAAAAAAAAAAAAAAAAAAAAAAACTTCTTAAGACTTAACTTTATATGATACACTTTTTAAGGTTCTTTTTGATGGGGACCATTTTTAAAGTCTTTATTGAATTTGTTACAGTATTGCTTCTGTTTTACATTCTGGTTTTCTGCCTCGTGGCATGGAGGATCTTAGCTCCCTGACCAGGAATCGAACCTGCAGCCTCTGCACTGGAAAGGGAAGTCACTGAACCGCCAGAGAATTCTCTAAGCCAATATAATATGAAGACAATTCACTGATCTCAGGCAGTAGCAAAGAGGGTCTAGTCTGTGGGAATCTGATCTATGCATCCTCATTAGAAACTGGGGGAGAATCACTTAAACAGACAAGAGTGAAGGAAAGACAGGTGCTGGGGAGTGATTATTTTGACAAAGGCTTGAGGCCCACTGGATACTCTCTCCTCTCCCATACAGACACTCCAGAAAGAGAAAGAGAGGTAGTATGACTGAGCGACTTCACTTTCACTTTTCACTTTCATGCATTGGAGAAGGAAATGGCAACCCACTCCTGGAGAATGCCAGGGATGGGGGAGCCTAGTAGGCTGCCGTCTATGGGGTCACACAGAGTCGGACACGACTGAAGTGACTTAGCAGCAGCAGCAGCAGCAATAACTGTTGCAAAAACAATAACGATACAGAGCAACAATAATAATACTTGGTTATTAATCGACATCTCTAAATCTTATGGAGAATGTGAATTAGAGCATCTTTTCAAGCCCTTACTTTTTTTTTGGTGCAGTCGCCAAAAAATGAAAAATAGTATGCAGGCGCTTTAAAAGCAAATTTACCACGTGATCCAGCAATTTCCCTTTTCCAAAGGAAACGAGTTCAATGTCCTGAAGAGGTATCTGCATCCCATGTTCACTGCAACTTTATTTACAACAGTCAAGACATGGAGGCAACATAAGCATTTATCAGCGCTTATGATGGCTACAGCAGAGCCATGCATCCCTTATATGTGGAATCTAGGAAGGCGTGATACAAATGAACTTATTTACAAAACAGACAGAGACTCACTGACTTAGAGAATGAACTTATGGTTTCCAGCGGGAAGAGGAGGGGGGGGAAGGGATAGTTAGGGAGTTTGGGATGGACTTATACACACCGCTGTATTTAAAATGGATAACTAACAAGGACCTACTGCATAGTATAGGGAACTCTGCTTGATGTTAAGAGGCAGCCTGGAGAGGAGACTGGGGGAGAATGGATACATGTATACATACGACTAAGTCCCTTTGCTATCACCTGAAACTATCACAGCATTGTTACTTGGCTATGCCCCAATACAAAATAAAAAAGTTTTTAAAAATTAAAAACAAATAATAATATCTTAAAAAGACGTCTCTCACAAACACACGCTGGAATATTATTCAGCCATGCAAAAGAAGGAAATCTTGCTGTTTACAACAGCAAGGACAAACCTTGAGAGCATCAGTCGTCCAGTCATGTCCAACTCTTTGCAACGCCATGAATTGCAGCACACCAGGCCTCCCTGTCCATCCCCAACTCCAGTAAATCAGAAAAGAGACAAACAGTGCATGATCTCATATATACATGGAATCTAAACACACACACACTCTTACACAGCTCACAGATATAGAGAGCAGACCGATAAGGTGCCAGAGGTGGGGTGGTGGGGTGGGCAAAGTGGGTGGAGGTTGTCAAAAGGTACACACTTCCAGTTCTAACACAACTAACTCCTCGAGATGCGATGGACAGCATGGTAGAAAAATAAAATCCTTCCTAGTTTAATTCACCTGTTTAATGTACCCACTCTGCAATAGTCTTAAGTATGCAAACACAGCCTCACAATTGATCCTTGACAACAGTGCACTCCACTCTAAAGACCCGCCAGTAGTGATGTTTTGGAAAATGATGACCAATCCGTGGGGACACTGGGGGCTTCCCGTCCTGGGATTCAGCGTCTGGCTCCTCCTGGAAAGCCTAAGCCCCTCACACTCTCTCAGCCACTAAAGGGTGGCTCGGCTCTGGATGGGGCTGCCAGCACCGCCACATATGTGGTGGGACCCTTGTGAATCCCAGCAGTTGTGATGGGATGGACAGGTGTCTGATTACAAAGCACACTGCCATTATTTACCAGGCTCCATCTGAGCACCCCTCAAATTATGAGTAAGGAAAACAAACAGGAGACAAAGCAGACTGCCATTCTCTCTGGCAGCACTTTATTTAAAACCTATCTCACCTCCATAATTCATTAGCTAAAGCTCCACTTGGGCCAGCTTGGAACCTCAAATGATTGTTACAGAGCAACTGCCCATCGCTTGCTTTCTGACTTAAAGACATCTTTCTGCCAAACAGCAAAGGTCATTCTGCTTTATAACCAACAAGGAAATACTGAAATGTTCTAGCCGAACAATAGGAATGGGCTTAATGCTGCTCAACTGTGCACTTACAAATGGGGAAATTGGTAAATTTTATGTGCATTTTGTCACAATTTTTAGAAAAGATATTTTTAATATTATCTATGAAAACAAAACTATGTATTTTCATATGTAAGACTTAAGCATATATATGCAGAGGTGAACTGTCAGTCATGGTCAAATACTGACCTTCAAGGAAAGGACTAGGGCTGATGGTAAAAACAGCAGAGTGAAGCTTTGGCAGCATTTTATGAACTTACAATAAGAACACAGTCCTGTATACCACACTTAATAAGTGAGTTAAATGAAACCTGCCAGTAAGTTGCAGTTTCTTCTCCAAAAGAAGGGTGCTGACCTAGGTTAGCAATTTTGTTTTTTTAAACCAAGACATTGTAAGTTCAGTTCAGTTCAGTCGTGTCCGACTCTCTGAGACCCCATGAATCGCAGCACACCAGGCCTCTCTGTCCATCACCAACTCCCGGAGTTCACTCAGACTCACGTCCATCGAGTCCATGATGCCATCCAGCCATCTCATCCTCTGTCATCCCCTTCTCCTCCTGCCCCCAATCCTTCCCGGCATCAAAGTCTTTTCAATGAGTCAACTCTTCGCATGAGATGGCCAAAGTACTGGAGTTTCAGCTTTAGCATCATTCCCTCCAAAGAAATCCCAGGGCTGATCTCCTTCAGAATGGACTGGTTGGATCTCCTTGCAGTTCAAGGGACTCTCAAGCATCTTTTCCAATGCCACAGTTCAAAAGCATCAATTCTTTGGTGCTCAGCCTTCTTCACAGTCCAAACCTCACATCCATAGGCATTGTAAGGTTTGTGTCTATAGAATTACTGCAATTACTTGGCATTGATCAAGAGGTGAAGAAACTTATCCAGGGTCACACGGCTATTAGCAGAGTGCCTGGGCTTCCAGTCCAGGCACACACAGCTCTCAAGTCCATGGTGCGGGGTGTGTGGGTGTGTATACTCTGTCACGTCCAACTCTGCGACACCCTGGGCTGTAGCCCACCAGGCTCCTCTGTCCGTGAGATTTTCTAGGCAAGAATACTGCAGTGGGTTGCCAATTCCTTCTCCAGGGGATCCTGCCGACCCAGGGATCGAACCCAAGTCTCCTGTGTCTCCCAACCTCTCGCCTGAATTCTTTACCACTGAGCCACCTGGGGAAGCCCCAAGTCCATGGTACTTAAACACAACTCCATGCCACCTCTCCTTCCATCATCTCCGCTTCCCTCCTTGCCTCCTTTCTGTTCTTAAGATCTATCACATTCATTCCATGCCAGGGCCTCTGCACTCGCTCTTTCGTCCTCTTAATACGCTCTCCTCCAGGTCTTGGCATGGACCAGTCTTTCTAACAGGCCAGGGTCTTGACTCAAACATTGACTCCTCAGGCAAACGTGCCCTGATCATCTAAGGTGCAACGGTCTGCACCATCTCTGTCCCTCCACCACACAATTTGTCTCATTTCTTTCATTGAAGTTCCTGCAATCTAAATTGCTTTTTTCATTTTTACATTATTTATTAGTGTCTGTTCAACTTTTTCTTTTCTGTTTCTTGCAATAGTCTGGGAGCTATATGAAGCTGTGAACCCTGTCTGTCTCCTTCACCGCATGTCCCAGATCTACCACCGGGCCTCGCGTAGAGCAATGTATGGTGAGAACTGGATGGATGGATGGATGGATGGATGGGTGGATGGGTGGACAGTTGGAAAGATGGAGGAACACATGTAAGTTTTAATGATTAGAATTCTACTCCTTTTTGTCCCACTCAAGAAAAACTATGAGGATTCAAGGGAGAGGGGTGCTATGACAGAAATGACCCTGAAATCATTAATTTCCTTTCAAAAACACTGTATAACTGAAGGGCTTTGATCTATACATAATCATTAGTATCAAATAACTTGCAACATAGTTCACCATGAGAAGAGATACATCTATTGATGCGGAAAAAGAATCTTTATGACAAATATTTAAGTTTCTTCGTGAAAAAAAAAATCTACCTACTTTGAAAAGAAGGTGAGTGTTATTCAGTCAGTCGTGTCTGACTCTTTGCGACCCTATGGACTGTAGCCTGTCAGGTTCCTCTGTTCATGGAATCCTCTAAGCAAGAGTACTGGAGTGAGTAGCCATTCCTGTTACAGGGGAGCCTTCCGGTCCAGGGACTGAACCTGGGTCTCAAGCACTGCAGGCAGATTCTTACAACCTGAGCCACCAGAAACAAGACCACTAATTTAGGACACTGGTGTCACCAGTGAGGAAGGGCTCCTAGACCACTGGGCAAAACACTACCTTCAGCGGCTCGAGAGCCCAGAGAAGCCTCCAGGCTGTGCCCTTAAGCCACCTGCCCCCCAGGGCTGTCAAGGGCTGGATTTTAAACACTGGCCTCCCTCCTCTCTCTAGTCTCCTTTCATCAAGCATTTTTGAATTCTTTGCTTTAAAAGAAAATAACAGAAGATATCCCATAGCATGGTCCAGATATTAGCAAGCTAAACAAGTAATCTCTAAGAGTAAAATATGAGATATTGAACCAGGTTCCCTGGAGTAGCCGTCTCCCGCATGCAAGTAATTTTAGGAAGATGGAATTGATTTCTGACCTTATGCCTTGGTGTATTTATAAGCATTTGTATTTGATGAAAAACAGTCAAAATAAAGGGCAGTTTGATTTTTCAAGAGCTATGAAGTATAGACAGGGATAACAGGGGGTAACTTGCATATTACCTAGCAAATGGGCAAATGGAAAGTTCTGGCTACAGCAGGCAAAAATGAAATAAAAGTAAGCAAAGCCTCTCATTTCATTTTTTACCCATTTTATTTCAGCCTTGGGTGGATGAACTCCAGGTGGGCAGCTTTGTTCAGTAAGCACAGTCTCCTGCATTTTCTCATTTGACTCCAGGACTTAGGCAGACTCAAACGTTATCTAACTCAGGAAAAGTTTCTAGATTCACTGAGAGATGGGTCTCATGGACCTCTGGGAGTGAGGTTTGAAGGCTCCTGGATCGTACAGGAAGACAAACCTAGACACAGACTCCCACACCAAACTCGAAGGTAGTGTGTAAGTGATGTGGGCCACAAAACAAGGCTCCTCATTCTTTCACGCAAAACTGGCTTGCAAGCCTCACTTCTCCAGGGCTCACCCAGGGAAGGCAACATGATTTCTGATACAGTAATAAGGATGTGCACGTAAAATGATTAAACAAGCATGCAGTATACATAAATGAATCCATTCTCCCTACACACACACACACATTTTTCTGTACAACCTGGATAGACTTTGACTGGATGCACCTGTTCTAACTCAATGACCTTACAGAAATTTAGACACCAAACTAAATTTTCTTAAGAGGAACCAAGAGAGGGAGATCACAAGTGATTATATAACTTGAAGACCTATGATTAAGTCTTTAATAAGATTTGGCTTCCATTTCAAAGGTCCATCTCAGCATTTCATAATTAAGGAGAGATGAGCCTGACAAACACAGGATATGTTAGATGTAAACAAACTGGGAATTTCATGCTCAATCTACCCACGAGTGGAGGAAGGCAGGAGGCACTACTGGCAGAACTGGGGTGGAGGTGGGGGAAAGCCCAGGTCATGTCTCAAAGGTCAGGGAAGTTGTCTGACAACTGTTCACCTGTGAAAGATCAGCCTTCCTGGGTGCCAAGCCTTTAGAGAGCGTTGGGTTCATCAAAGAAGTACCAAGCACACAATTTAGCTGAAACAGCCTAGAGCTAACTGAAGCTCTCACACCTGAGATGTGGGGAAATTCTGAAGCCCGCATGCCTCTGCCCAAACAGGAAATGCTCATTACCAACAGCTTGGAGCTCTGTCTGCATACACAGTTTCTCGTGGCACTGTTCAATCCCCTTTCCCGAAAACAGCTCCCCCAGCCTCTCCTGCAAGCATCCTACCCCACAAAGCAGGCGTAAGAGAAGCCAAAGCCCCACCTCTAATGCCAGCAGCTAAGAATCTGGTCTAACGCTGCAGCAACAGAACCTACTGAAGTATGTCCCCTGGATGATATCCATAATCACAGGAATCTTCCATTTTAGACAACTGTGTGCCATGTGCCCTGGGAGAGAGTCTTTTCCTTCCAAACTGTCCATCAAAAAGCCCTACCTTTCAAACCTCTCACCTCATGCTGCCACAGTGAACAAGCACTTTTAATATTGATTTAACTCATATTGATTAAAGGCCCCCAGTGAGCTGGGTGCAAATTCTCTAGGGGACCCTGCTCATGGAAGTAGTCTTTATGCTTGGGAGCCAGAGCCTACAAGGCTAAACACCTTGCGGAGACTTTATCTTGCTCACCATTAGAAAAATAACAATAGATGATTAGAAAATGCATATGTGCAGAATGAATGTGTGACACCAAATTACAAAACTAAATGCAGGAGGAAAGGCATGAACAGAAGCTGACTCCCAAGTAGAATCTAGTAAGCTCTCAAATTCTGTTGTTGTTTAGTGACTAAGTTGTGTCCGACTCTCTGCGACCTCATGGGCTGCAGCCCGCCAGACTCCTCTATCCATGGAATTCTCCGGGCAAGAATACTGGAGTGGGTTGCCAGTCCCTTCTCCAGGGGATCTTCCCGAGCCAGGAATAAAACCTGAGTCTCCTGCAGTGGCAGGCAGATTCTTTTCCACTGAGTCACCTGGGAAGCCATCATCTCAGATACAGCTCCGACCTGCATTTTTCCTAGCCCCAGAGCTTATCAGCACTTCTTATGCCTCTCTAGATACCCCCGTCTTCCTCCATGCTCCCAGAATTATCTTGCTAAATCCCAGCTCTATTCATATACCTCAAATGGTTCCTAACTGGATTGAAAATTAAGTTAAAAAAAATCAGGAGATATTTAGAAGTCTCCATAACATAACCTCTGCTCACTTTCTCAACCCCACCCACCTGTACCCTGCCCTCCAGCCCCACCAGTGTCCTGTGTGCTTTCTGCCTGGGAAGCTCCATTCCACGCTCACAGCAATGCTTCCAGGTGGGCATCATGACTGTCACCTCACAGTGGAGGAAACTGGGTCTGGGGAGATCTCGTAACTGGCCCAAGGTTGCACAGCCAGGACGCAGCAGGGCAAGAATTACCGATGCCTGCCTGATTCCAACACATATGCTGGAACCAGAGATGGGGGGAAAAGTCACATGAATCCCAGGGCTGCTCCTTTCCCTGAACCCTCTAAATGTTTCAATAAAAATTGATTATGTTCACCAGTGGTTGGGGGACGAGTGTCTTGTGCAGTTGTTAGCAGGTGTGGAGTGGAAGCCACACACGTGGACAGGGGCGTGCAGAGGCAGAGGACACAGGCAGAAACTATGGCGGGGAGCCCTCTGAGCTCCTACAGGTCTTGGTACATATGGAGCCAAATCCCCAAGAAGCAGGAGAGTTTTTCATCTTTTCTTTTTTTGCAATTCATTTTACTTTGCTGTCGTTGCTGTTGTCATGCCAGGGGAAGTGGGGGTGATGCAAAATATACGGGTGCTTCCGGGGGACACAGCAGAGCTCAGTGCCTCCTTAGAGAAAAGGAGGAAGCTCCCTGGTGGTCCAGTGAGTAGGGCTGTGTGCCTCCACTGTTGGGGGCAGGGGTTTCGTCTCTGGGCTCAGAACTAAGACTTCACCTGGCGCATGGTACAATCCTGGACCCCTGAGAGCGAGCGCTTCTTGGAGTGGTGGGCAGTATGGAGTCGGGGATCCAGGGTTCCCTCTCATCTCCCATGAGAACCCTGAAGCAGAGAAAGGCTCTAGAAAACTCATCTAACTTAAGGAGAAAAAAAAAAGATT
Organism: Nanger dama; assembly: GCA_917880005.1. Taxonomy (NCBI): domain Eukaryota; kingdom Metazoa; phylum Chordata; class Mammalia; order Artiodactyla; family Bovidae; genus Nanger; species Nanger dama. Next base: position 32,325,063 of record CAKJTW010000016.1, on the reverse strand, counting down.
CATCATTCAAGTCATCATCTCTCCAGGTCTAAGCTCATTTCTCAAGTCGAAGGGAAAGGAGCTGCCGAAGCTGGACACCAGGCAACAAAGAACACGTGAAAAGGCTGCGTGAAGGGGCTGCGCTAAAGGCTTGGAAATCTCTGCTTCGCTTCCTGCTGACAAAGGCCAGTCTGACACTTACTATGATGTCTCTCTAATTTTTAAATCTAAATTTCTGTTATTTAATGAAATTGGAAGTTTGAGGTTAGCTGTCAAAGACATACAAGGAAATATTGAAATATAAATTATCATGTGCTTTAAGATGGATGTGAAATGATGGCTTTTCATTCAGTGGCTATTCCTTTGGCAAAACAGAATTCAATTATGAATCTTATTTAACTTTTCAAAAGAAAGCTAGAAGGACAACACAGAAAGGTATTCACCAAGTGAAAAATAAAGCTGCAGAATACCAGGGATTCTATATTCTTCTGTTTATTATTTAAATTACTATGGACGTATGTGTGCACTCACATATATTTGTGTCTCTTCAATTGGCATTCCAGCTCTCCTTTCTCTGGTATCAGAAACTCTGTCCTCTCTGAGTTCATGGGTTTCTGTCCTTGGCAGTGACCAATAATAACACCCCTGACCTGGTCACAAAGGAAGGTGACCCAGGGCTGCCGTGTTGCAGTCCCCACTGTCCATGGAGATTGGCCCTGAGCTGCCACCATCCTTCCCTGGGACTGACCCACAGGTCCCTAGATGAAGAAGTTCCCCTCTTCATGGCGGCTCACTGAACTGGTGTGTTACAAGCCTGGGGACACAGGGAAGCATCTTTCCCCTCAAGAGAAAGAGATCCATCTGCAACAGACTGGAATGAAGAGAAAAGAACTAGATGATGGGAAAGGAAAAAGGGAGAGAAACAGGGATAGAAGGCTTCAAATGAACCCCAGGATACAATCATGCTAGAATCCAGATCCACTCCTGAGCTTCCCAAAGCACAGCTATGAACTCTACTTATGGTTCAAGCTAGTTCAGAGTTTCGTTTGTATCATGCACAAATTAAAGGACTCCCCCAAATACCATGAATATTTACATGTATGCTTTGGTATGCCTCCCCACCCAATTCAAAACTTATCTAAGCAATTTACCAGCACTTAGGTCTAAAAATCTATGATTAAAATTTAACGTAGGAAAAGTGTTCCATTTGATTTACTCATTTTAACTTTTGCAATAGGTACATACTATTTTTCAAGTAAAACCCAGTTTTTCCCACTGACACTTTTGTCTCTAATTAAGGAGAGAGAGTATCTGTTCACCTCCAAGTAGAAACAACTAAATACCCCACAGATAGCAATATCTGAAACCAGCAAATATGCATACACAGCGCACGATATGCCTCTAGTTCATTTGCTGATTCAGTTCATTGTACGGCAAGCCATTAGAACCTGGAGATAACACAAACATAATTCAGGCCTCCTTCGGAAGTGCCATTTCTGCTAAAATGCTCTTCTTCCAGGTAATTGTTACTCTGGGCCCTGAAAATGCAGGATTTCCTACAAATTCCAGCTTGCTGCTTTATTACCGAATTACCCCCAAATTACATTCCATTTTCTCTCTTTATGCCAACCAAAAACAACCAAGTCACCTCCAAGGAATAGTAGCAACATGGCCAGATTCTGTCAGATTAAAATATGAGACAAATTAACCCTCATTAAGAGAATGCACCTGCAACACGGCCTACCAACTGTGAAAAAGCAACTGGCCGCATCCCTGAGTCCATATTGTCTTCATCCCTCATTAAGCAGCCCCCTGGATTCTGCTGGGCAGACACCGCCATGAGGGGCTGTGCAGTCGGCAGCCCTGGATGGACCACATGGAGGAAGCAGGGTGGGGTTGCTTCTGTCTACTCTAAGGACATTTGTATGGGAAACAAAGGGAAATTCGATTTTAGAAACCTACTTTTATTTTCTCGAGGAAGAAAACACAGTGAATATTTTTAAAGGATGCGTTGTGGTCTGGTTTATTCTGCGTCTTTCAAAGCAAAACGGTCTTTAGTGGCTCATTTTCCTTTCTGCTGCCCTAAGCTACTGGCTGCCTTAAATGGTCACAGGATCACATTCTGCGAAAAGTGAGGAAGGGTCTCCTGTTTTGCCTCAGAATGGATTTTTTCCTCTTTCCCACTGAAGACATTCTCAGTAAAAACTAAAATGCTCCTGATTTAATTTCTTTGAGAAAAATAAAACTAATGTGAAGGTCCTGTGCTGAGCACTTTTTTAAACCAGAGCTCCTTGATTCCTCTAATGAAAAGACAGAATTCAATGTGATATGCTGTCCCTCCCCCCAAGCCCCCAAGTCACACGGCCAGAAAGTGGGGGGCTGGCTTCTGAAACCAGGATCTGATTCCAGAATCCACATCGGCACTCACAGTGCTAAAGCGCAGGGGCACACCAGCTACGCCCCATGGGTCAAATCCAGCCTGCCATGTGTTTTTGTCAATAAAGTTTTATTAGCACACAGCCATGGCATTCAGCACTGTCCAGGGCTGCTTTCATGCTCCAAGGGGAAAGCTAAGTGGTCATGCACCAGGACCACATGGCCTACAATACCAGATACAGCTACCATCTGACACTGTACCAGAGAAAGTCTGCTGGCTCCTAATATGGTAAAAGAATGGAAGTCACCTCAGTATCAACGGAGACCAAAACAGATAACTCAGAATGCTCACTGCCAGAAAGACTCTCCCCATGGAACAGACACCAACCCCGGTGGCAGCTTATGTCACGAAGGTCCAGTCTTAATCTGACCAGCTCTTGTCATTTTTTAGGCTACATTTTGGCCCCTGACATGAGAGTAGGCTCTCGCTCACTGGAATCAAGAGGATGCATGAGGAATTCCCTGGTGGGCCATTGGTTAGGGTTCTGTGCTTTCACGGCTGAGGACTGGAGTTTAATCCCTGGTGGCTCAGATGGTAAAAAATCTGCCTGCAATGCAGGATACCTGGATTCAATCCCTAGGTTGGGAAGACTCCTCAGGAGGAGGGCATGGCAACCCACTCCAGCCAAGAATTGGCCTGGAGAATCCCCATGGATAGAGGAGCCTGGCAGGCTACAGTTCATGGGGTCGCAAAGAGCTGGACATGATTGAGCGACTAAGCACACAGAGGGGATCACCCACGCAAGCCACACAGCACAATCAAAAAAAAAATTTAAATTAAGAGAATGAGGTCTTTCTGGACCACACTTCCCTCCCTCTTCTGTCACTGACCCTCTGAACCCCCAAAACAGGCTCCAATTGTGGACTTAGCCAGGCCCATCACTTCATGGGAAATAGATGGGGAAACAGTGGAAACAGTGTCAGACTTTTTTTTTTGGGGGGCTCCAAAATCACTGCAGATGGTGACTGCAGCCATGAAATTAAAAGATGCTTACTCCTTGGAAGAAAAGTTATGACCAACCTAGATAGCATATTCAAAAGCAGAGACATTACTTTGCCGACTAAGGTCCGTCTGGTCAAGGCTATGGTTTTTCCTGTGGTCATGTATGGATGTGAGAGTTGGACTGTGAAGAAGGCTGAGCACTGAAGAATTGATGCTTTTGAACTGTGGTGTTGGAGAAGACTCTTGAGAGTCCCTTGGACTGCAAGGAGATCCAACCAGTCCATTCTGAAGGAGATCAGCCCTGGGATTTCTTTGGAAGGAATGATGCTAAAGCTGAAACTCCAGTACTTTGGCCACCTCATGCGAAGAGTTGACTCATTGGAAAAGACTCTGATGCTGGGAGGGACTGGGGACAGGAGGAGAAGGGGACGACAGAGGATGAGATGGCTGGATGGCATCACGGACTTGATGGACGTGAGTCTGAGTGAACTCTGGGAGTTGGTGGTGGACAGGGAGGCCTGGCGTGCTGCAGTTCATGGTGTTGCAGAGTCGGACACGACTGAGTGACTGAACTGAACTGATACCTTCTGCAGATGGACTCATGGGTGTTCCCAATACTATCTGCCAGCTTCCCGGTGACAGCCTTTCCCAGGGGTAGAGAAGCTTACTGACAGGAAATGCCACAGCTACAAAAGAGCTGGAAGGGGCCACTCTGCAGATCATGCTGCCCAAAATCTAATTTGAGAGAGTATTACCAGAAATACACACCAGTGCATTCAAGGAGACCACGGAAAATGATCAAAACTGTACCGTGTAACTGTGGCAAAAGTTCATCAATATATGGTTCATAGTTGACCCATTTTTAACTATAGAGGAGAATCCTACACCTTTCCCTCCCAGACCAATAATTAGGTTCTGGAAATTGAGAAATTTTTCACATGATAGCCACCAAGGTGTTTGGTTTTATCAGAGGTTCACCGAACACTGATTATGTGCCTATGTTATAAGAACATACAACAGTTCCTCTACTCAGAGTCTGGAAGACAGATGAATAACAAGAATGCTATTTAAGAAGTAAAATAAGTAACAAACAAGAATGTTTGAGATTAGAGGTAGATACTGTAATGGTAACAACAATAGTACAGAAGAAAAAAGGGGGGAGATAACTTTAGACAAGAAACATGGGAGTGTATACCTGCTATACACCAGGAGATGCATTCGTTGTCAGGGAAAGGGCTGGGAAATGCTGACCAGAAAGAAAGGAACCATCTCAGATAAAGGGGCTTCAGGCAACTGAACCAACCTATCCTCCATGAGTCAAATCCTGGGCCATCTCTTATAAGAGAATAAGAAACCATTTCCTAGAGAAGTATTTTATCCCCTATGATGAATACAGGTGAACCTTGAACAGCACAGGTTTGAAATGCACAGATTCACTTATATGCTGATTTTTTTCAATGGTAAATATTACAGTGCTACGATGTTGGTTGAATTTGTAGATGGAACGCCACATGCAGAGGAGTCTTAAATACAGATGGCTAACTAGAAGCTATATGCAGATTTCTGAGTGTGCCCCAACCCCTGTGGTGCTGGAGTCAACTGGATCAGTTCTTCTATTTTTGGTTATATCACTTCTTTATTTATACCATTCTTGTTGCAGAAAAGAATTTCAGGAAGTACACCAAAACTTAGGAAATACAATTTAACTGTACAATAATGGTGAAATGGTTGATTAAACTGTGATATAATTTAAACAGCATAGTGGATGATTATTTAATAAAATGGGAAAATGTTCCCAATATATTATATTGGAAAAGGTAGTTTTAAAGCAGTTTTTGTGACAGTCAGGTTTTACATGTCAACATGATTGGGCCATGAATGCCCAGACATTTTTTTAAATATTACTCTGAGTGTGTTGTGAGGGTTTTTCTGAATGAGCTTATGCATGAATCTGTAGACTCAGTACAGCAGATGGCCCTCCCCAACGTGAGTGACCCCATCCAACACACTGCAGGCCTGAACAGAACAAGGGGTGACCTGCCTATGCGAGGAAGCTCCTGCTCAACTGCCCGAGCTGGGACATCAGTCTTGTCCTGCTTTCAGGCCACAGCTGAAACACTGGCTCTCCCTGGATCTCACTCCTGTTGCCTTTGAGACTGGACCTATACCATCAGCTCCCCAGGATCTCCAGTTTGGTGACCCAGATCTTGGGACTTCCCCTGATATGTGTGTGGGAAGAGGGGAGTTTCACGTTCTACTACTCTGCCATTTGATTCCCAACCCAGAATGTCTCAAACCTCCATAATCACATGAGCCAGAGCCAATTCCCTGGGTATTTTCTACTTCCCCTACTCTCTGTCTCCTCGGGATTAGAGGGAGAGATGCTATTGGTTCCATTTTCCTGGAGAACCCTGATTAGTACAGTATTGTTTTCCATAATGACATTCTTGTTTAAAACGTGGACATACACAGAAAAAACTTACCATTACATATTAACTAGGTTAGAACTTGAGTAACAGGATTACAGACAATTTGTATTTGTGTGTGTGTGTCTGCATTTTCCAAATGCTGTTCTAATCAGAATTAGGTATACACTTATATTTACATAGAGAGATATAAAAACTTTCAGGTAAAAGACTCAATGTTCCAGTCTCCTTGGCAAAGTCATGCATGAGCCCTTGAGAGCTGATAGTAACAGGCTACTCCTACCCCGAACTTGTGCATTCACTTCAACCACCTCCCTGGTACCCACGTCCCACTCCCCAAGTAACCTTCTGTGTCAGGCTGGGCTTCCTACATGGTTCTGCCAAAAGGGAGAGAAGCAAGTGATCGCCAGGCAAGAGCATTTTGATCCATCTGGCACTTGAACTTTTCCCTAGAAATAAATAAGCAGTCTGGTTCTGGGGTACTGGTTCTATGAGTCTAGCCAGCCGGAGTCCTTTCCTCAAAGACAGGCAGAGTCACAACAGGCATGGACAGTTGAAGGCCACATGGCTAAAGGTCAGACTCTGAACTAAAGACAGTTGCTATATTTGCCCTAATTAAGTCTCTACATGGACACTTCTCATCCACAGGCTTTACACAGGAAGAGCTTCTCTAGAATTGTCTGCTGCACAGTGATGCATTCTCTTCTCATTTCTACAACCACACCATTCAAAAGTCTCCAATTCTGGTTCCTCAGGTTAGGGTTCCCAGACCCTTAAAATCACACTTCAAACTCACCTTCATTTAATCTTCTGTGATTCCAAGTCAAAAATACTAAATACAAGAAAAAAAAATACTAAACACTATATTCCCAACACAGCCTCACATAATCAGAGAACATGACCTGAGTCTTACAACAAGCCTTTGCAGCCAGTAGGCAGGTATCATCATCCGCATTTGATGGATGTAGACACTGAGCCTTGGGGAGCTAGCTAGTAGAAGGCTACAGCTTGTAGACAGCAGAAGCAGGCCTGGCTTGTGTTCTAATCAATCACACCAAGAGGAGAGACCGCCTGCCAGAGCCCTGAGCTTTCCTTTTCTTAGCTCAAAATGTTGCCCCACCCTCAACTATCCTCAATGTCCTAAAGCTCATTCCTCTAGGAGCTGCGAACTTAATTACCTAAATGGGTCAGACAGGTAATGCAAATAGAAGCAGCAGCCAGTTTATGGGATGAGAGTGGTTGATGGCCAACTGAAGAGGGGGCAATTGTTTGTATGCCGAGTTCTCTTTCTAAATCTATCATATTGGAGGTAAGCAAACTATAGCCATGGACCTGATCCAACAGGATGCATGAGCCAAGAATTTTTTTTTTTACATCTTTAAACAGTTACATTATAAATGGTTATATAAATATCTACAATGCCTAAAATAGGTACCGCCTGGTCCTTTCCAGAAAAAGCTTGCCAACTTTCACTTTACATGTTTCCGTTAGCCTTCAGAGCAACCAGACACATGTTCCCCTGCAGAACTTAAGCAAATACACCTATTTGTTTATTAAATGCCTCCCAGTCAGTCACTGATAATGTGGTTATTTGATCGGAAAAGGCTGCATACTCTGTAATTCCAGCTCTATGACATTCTGGAACAGGAGACAGTCTGACACTCTTAACTAGTGGTTTTAAATCCCCTTTTCCTGCACTTTTCCAACACTGAAGCTGCCTTAAGGGAAGCTATGTGCACCCCAGGCACCAAGATGATCTCTGCTGTATGACTACCTCTAGCCCCGCCAAGTCAGAACAAAATAAAAGAATCCAAATGAGTTTCCATCATTTGCTCGGCTTCAGCTCTCCAGTCCTTGCTCTGCCCTTCTGGTCCCCAGTGGCAACTCCCTTCCCTTCGAATCCCAAACAAACCCAATATGCCTTCATACTCCCGCAACTTCTCACTTTATTATTATCTTAAGGTCAATACCATTATAAACAGGCCTTTGACTAGAGTAGTAGATAACTTGAGGGCACTTCTTTGCAAGCAATAAAAACATCCTGGTCTGGGATATTATCAGGATGAAAGTAATTACAAAGTCCTGAGCTGAGATCCCTCTGAAAGTCAGCATCCCTTCCTGTTGTTTCATTCTCGGTACAAGAAGGACCTGACTCATGCTGCTTTATTTCAAAGGGCCTTTCCCTAAAACACACAAAGAAAGTGTAAGAAAGTATATATTTACTTTTGCCAGCAATTCTTCATTGCACTTTAATATTTTTCCATAGGCATCTTAGGAGAACTTTTCTACATATAAGTGGGTATTTTACCACCTGACCTTTGGAAGAAACCTGGAGAATGTAATTTCCTACTCAGTGTCCTTTTGTTCCTTTTGTCCTCTGCATCCCACCTCCAACCAGCTCTCAAGCTAACTGGCTGCATCCTCCGCAAGTGGTTGTGCTTTTGGGTACTTTGTACTTTATTATACAGTACTCTACTACTATATCTGTATTTCATGACAGTAGTACAGTATCTTTATTTCAAGCCCAGGATGTCTGGAATCAAACATAAAAGCATCAGTGGTGTAGCTGGTACGACAGTACTTTTCAGGGTACTATACTGTAAGATGAAAAATGGTTAACTTTTTGTGTTTGGCTTTTTATGTATTATTTGTGTGAAAGGTATTATAAACCTAATGCAGTACAGTGCTATATACACTGTACATTTGTGTTAATTGGGTACCTAGGCTAACTTTGTTGGACTTACCAACAAACTGGAGTTACAAGCTCGTTCTCAGAACGGGACTCGTTCGTATGAAAGGGACTTACTGTATTCCACATTGCTGAGTTCAGTGCCCACCATTTCAAACCTTATTAAAGAGGCCTAGACTACAAAGGAAGGGAATACATACCATCGGTTGGGCTTTCCCTCCACCCAAATTTCTCTGAACCACATGTCCGTGGAGAGGAGCTATCAACTCCACGCCAGGAGAGCAGTAAGACTTCTGTCAAGTTTTATATCAATGTTGGGAGCTGAGATTCCACTCCTCCAGAAAAATACAACTTCCAAAGGAGCCACCATGGGCAGAAATCACACTTGTTTGATTTGTCCACCTCGCAGGACAAGCTTACTAAACTGTTAAGCACACAGACCTTTCTGGGTCTTCTCCCACAGTCTGACTGATCTTAGTCAAGTTAAGATTCTTTGAGCCAAGGGTACTTCAGCTCAACCTGGGGATTCAGAGGAGTGCTACTAAGGACTAAACAGATAAGGCACATCAAGTACTTGGTAGCATTCCACAGAGAAAACAGCACTTCCTCCCCAGACCCAGCTCCCTTGTAAAACAAGAGGACGGTCTTCAAGCTTCATCAGCTCCAACATTACACGAGTCCAGTTACCAGAAGAGCGAACTGGGGAGCCCTGCGAAAATAACTTTGAGTCCAGGAGGTATGAGTTCCAAACCAAGTGACTTCCGCCACAGAACACCTGTAGGGCAGGCTGATGCCGACACATGCCAGAGTCCGAGCGCTTACCACGGCACCCACTCATTGCCCCCAGTAACCCACAGCACAGGTACTGCTGGCATCTGACAGATGGGAAAACTAAAGTTATGAGACAATGACTGCAGGTTTAGAAAGGGGACTGCGGGGTGAACTTAAAAGTGTGAGGGAGACAGGACAGGTGCCATGAGAAAGAGAAGAATACGCAGTGGGACAGACTGGCCGATGAATCTCCTTTCACTAGGTGTCCAAGGAAGGTCTTTCTGAAGGAGGGTTCTTCTGAGCTGGGGCCTGGAGGACAGAAGGAGCCCAGAGCTCAGTGGGGTAGGGTCTGAGGCAGTGATTCTCTTCCTATGCATCAGAATCACCAGGAGGACTTATTAAACACACATCACTGGGCCTCACCTCTGGAATCTGAATCAATAAATCTGAGGTGGGGTCTGAGAATTTTCCTGTTGAGAGAGTTCCCAGCCAACATCGACAATGCTGAGCTGATAACCATGCTCTGGAAGACAAATCTGCAAGTGTTTTCTGTAAACATTTTCACTTTGCAGGCTGGAAGGTCTCTGCTGCAGCTACTCAATTCTATTGTTGCATCAGGAATGTAGCCACAGACAATATGGAAAGACATGGGCGTAGTTGTGTCCCAATAAAACTGTATGTCCAAAACTAAACAGTAGGCTGGATTAGGCCCCACGGATAACAGATTACCCATTCCAGGTGGCGCTAGTGGTAAAGAACACGCCCTCCAATGCCACTGCAGGAGATGTAAGAAATGCAGGTTAGATCCCTGGGTCAGGAAGATCTCCTGAAGAAGGAAATGGCAATCCGCTCCAGTATTCTTGCCTGGAAAATCCCATGGACAAGAATCTGATGGGCTACAGTCCATGGGGGTCACAAAGAGTTGGACATGACTGAAGCATCTTAGCATGCCCAGTCTAAGGGAATCAGGAACTTTTCAATATGGAAAGCAAAGCAAGCTCCCTCACCCATCTCACTAGAAGCAACAGCATTTCACTTTTATTTTTATTATACTTTTGTATCTTGGCCATGCCCCAGGATGTCTTCCCTGACCACCATAGGCTGGCTGGGCATCCCTCCTCTGCAGGCACCTGGACCCTCTCAGGCGCCCTGTGAGAGCACCGAGCCCAGTGTGTCATACGTGACTGTGATGAGGAGACCAGATCTGTCTCCTTGCAATGCCAGTCCAGTGCCAAGGATGGGGGCTGCCATCTACCAGGCAACTGATAGTGCCACTCACTGAATGCCCGCAGTTTCCATTCTCCTCTTTCCAAGTGTAATTCCAGGGGCCTCAAGGCGCCCTTCTCTCACTTGGATGCGTAAGGTTCACTTGGGGTCTTGTTAGAAAGCAGACTCTTGACCCGTCCTGCCTGGGGTGAGACATGAGACTTCATTTCTAAAAGGTTCCTAGGAGTTGTAGAGGCTGCTGGTCAATGGACCACACCACAGATGACGGTGGGGATTTAGAAAACACAAAATAAGGGAATCTTACTGAAGCTACAATATAAACAGAGGCCCCTGATCCAGTTTCTCAAATACCACTGATACAGAAACCCAGGCTGCCAACTCCGGCTTCCTGACTGATGCTGAAAGAAACCACACTTAACAGCCAACAAGGGGTTTGTACTTCACAAACCTCATTATATTTCCTGTTATTTTAACCATCACTGTAATTAAACTCAGAGACTGACCACACACAGCTCACTTGGGCATGTTGGGTTTGCTTTGATTTTCAGTAAATTCAACCTACTCCCATGCCCTTGAAATCATCTGTAAAACCCAAGGACGTCACAGGCTATAAATCACAAGAGCCCTTTATAAGGCAATGCTCCCAAGTCACCTGTGCCAGGTACCTGACTCTTAACCATTTTCAGTATATTCTAAAAGTGTGTTGTTCTGACACTTCTGATCACTGGCATCTCTAGTGCAGAAGACCCTCAAAATCCACATAGAATCTTACCCCCTTGGAACCACTAGAGATCTTTTATTTGTCTGCTCCAAATCTATCCACTGAAAGATGAAGAAACTAAACTCAGAGAGGTTAAGTGACTTTCATGGGGCCACACAGCAAGGTAGAGGCAGAGATAGAATGAGTGTTTCCTGAATTGGGAGCCTGAATTCTCACTTTTGATTATGATTTCCGAAGTGTGGCCCATGATCAGTACTGATCCATGACCTCTTTCTTACCTGTCTGCAATGACATTAGTACAGAAATTGAGACTAAACAATGAGAAACCTTTATAGCAAGCTGACAATGCTGACGTGCCATGTAAGCATCCAGCCATGGTCCAGTGTCTCTGAATCCCGGGTCTTTCCAACTCCCTAGTGAATTAGGTGTGGACCAAGCACCATCACTATCTATATACAATGGGACCACAATGGATTGGAAATTTTCTCAAACCTGGTCCTTCACCATGGTTACTAGTTTAAGAAGCACTGAGTGAACTGTGGTGTTGGAGAAGACTCTTGAGAGTCCCTTGGACTTCAAGGAGATCCAACCAGTCCATCCTAAAGGAGATCAGTCCTAGGTGTTCATTGGAAGGACTGATGTTGAAGCTGAAACTCCAATACTTTGGCCACCTGATGCGAAGAGCTGACTCATTGGAAAAGACCCTGATGCTGGGAAAGATTGAAGGCAGGAGGAGAAGGGGATGACAGAGGAGGAGATGGTTGGATGGCATCACCGACTCAATGGACATGAGTCTGAGCAAGCTCCAGGAGTTGGTGATGGACAGGGAAGCCTAGTGTTCTGCAGTCCATGGGGTCACAAAGAGTCAGACACTACTGAGCGACTGAACTGATGTCTCTCTCACTGATCACCACAGACCCAGCTTAACTGAGAAGCACTTAACTATGATATTTCTCAGTTTTCAGTCTGTAAGAAAAGACACTTTGGCCACCTCCATTAACCTTTAAATTGATAGGGTGGGCCTATAACCTGGTAAATAAGAACCTGAGGTGTGGAAAGAGCCAATCTTTGGCCCACTGTTTCTACCACTTTCCTTCCTATGTGACCTGGGTCCCCCTCCCTCAAGTCTGTGAGCCTCAGTTTATATGTCTGTAAACTGGGGGCAAGAGTAGTACCCATAGTCTATAAGGCTGCTGTGAGAGTTAAAAAATAGTAATAAAAGAAGAAGAATCCTTACTGTGCACCAGCACAGTGCCTGGCACATTTGTTCACCATTGGAACTGTGTTAAGCACGTAGGCTAGCAGAATACAGACCCTCGAGTACATCTGCTTGGACTGCAATTCCAACTTTATCACCGGCTACATGGGTAACATGAGGCAAGCCACCTCCCCCTCTCTATCCTTAAAACCACTTCATCTACAACTGGAAATAAAAATGTCACTGTCCCTAGCAGGATGCTGTAAGGATTAAATGTAATAATCCATGTGAAGCATGGAGCTCATGCCTGACGCTCAGTAAACACGTAGGTACAGTTCAAGAGGGCTGTCTCTTAGAGTCTCAGCTATATGGGAAAGAATTTGCCTGCGAGGGAATTCAAACAGAGCAGTTTACGTGTGTAATTTCCTCGTCTTTTCTTCAGTGAATGGAATTCAAATGTATGATTAAAAAGAAAAGGCAAAGACAGACCCCAAGGAAGCGCAAAAGTGAACTCACCTGAACAGAACGGGGGACAAGAGCCACCACTGTCCAAACAAGTCTACCAAGAGTGACAAGAACAGTGGACATGAGCTACCGTTTGTCCTAACCTAAGAGCGAACAGTGGACAAGAGCTACTTAAAACAGATTTTAAGCCTTTTTTTTTTTTTTACCACTTCTCGCTGCTTGTTTCTTTCAAGGTTTTGAAAATGAGTTCATCTACTCACAAATGAGACTTTCTGTAGCTGGGGCTTGCCAAGAATGAAACAAGGAGAAGACACGGCGTGACATTAATTTCTCTTCTGATGTGGGCAGGAGGAGGCCACAGGGCATCTCCACATCTGCCAAGAGCCATTTGGCAGCTGCTGCCTTGGGCGGTTTGGCCTCATTCGACTCCGGGCCCCAGTGGCCGGGGGCTGAACAGACGGAGTCACACTTCACGGGGGGCCCGGGCGGCTCTGCGTCACAGAGGTCCTGAGCGCAGGTCTGCGCTGAACCGCTCCGTGTCATTACTCACGTGACCGGGACAAACACGAACAGAAGGTGTTACACACTAAGCATTTGCGCAGTGAGCAACAGAAACCCTGGATTCTGAGCTCTGACAGGCATCGTCTGTGGCAGGGGCAGCAGGAAGCAGACAAGCAACTTACCTCTTTCCAAACCAGTATGAGCCCGCGGCAAATCAGCAGGCTGACAACCATTCTGGGGCTTCTACATCACCTGGGAAAGAGGTCTCAGAGGCAGCAGTGTCTGGCACACAATACTCTACTTCTCAACTTAAAGCTGCTCTAATGGCTCAGCTCTCCAGGCTGGTGGCCTTCCGGGAAAGCTGCTAAGTGATGCAGGAGGCAGAGAATCCTGCTTCCCCAATATCAGCAACTGGCAGGTGTCCTGCCACATCCCCCTGCCCCCAGCCCCTCACCATGAGGACCAAAAGAGAGCATGAAATGAGCTCCAAGGTGACACGGCTCCTCTGTGCTCACGGTACAGTTCAAAGCTGCACTAGCCAATACCACAGGCACTAGTCACACGTGGCTACTTAAATTCAAACTGATCCAAATCAAAGTAAAACTTTCCGTCCTTGCTTGCACTAGCCACATTTCAAGGGCTCAACAGGCCCCGTGAGATGAGCGGCCACCACACAGGACAGTGTTAATACGGAACATTTCCATCATCCCAGAAAGTTCTATTCAACAGTACTGGTCTAGAAATAACAGAGTAGGTTGCTTACAAAGGCCAGTGAGGGAGAAAAAGAAAAAAAGAGAGAACACTCCAAGGCTGGTGAAGGTGTGATAAAACGGCACTGTTACATTCCGTGGCTGAGAATATAAATTTGATACATTTCTAGAGTTCGACTTCACAGTATATATCAAGGACCTTAAAAGTGATCAAAATGATCAAAATGATTCTCTAGTCTAGGGTTTCTGCAGGCAGGAATCTATCCAAAGAAAGTAACTGAAGAAGTAGGCTGGAAATTTCTGCATTTTCATTCGAAATATTTGCTGAACAATTACTTGTCAGCAAATAAAGTTAGAAAATTATGTAAAATATTAATAGGTGAATAAAAATAACTTTCATCTTATGATGGAAAACAATGCTAAAAAACTGAGCTTAACACCAACAAAAAGGCAAAATAACTGTGACATAAGAAAAAGCAAAGTGTCTATGTACATTACTCTTTTTTCTAATGACATATGACACAGACTTCAAAAACAAACTTACCAAGCAAGAAGGGTGAAAGAGAGGGATAAATTAGGAGGCTGGGATTAACATTCACACAGTAATGTAGATGAAATAGACAATCAGCATGGGAGCTATACACAACACTCTGCCATAATCTATATGGGAAAATAACGTGAAAAAAGAGTAGAAATATATAGCTTCCCTAGTGGCTAAGTAGTCAAGAATCCTTCTGCCAGTGTAGGCCTGGGAAACCCTATGGACAGAGGAGCCTGGTGGGCTACAGTTCATGGGGTCACAAAACAGTCTGATATAACTTAGTGACTGAACATTAGTGACTAAACAACAAGAACAGCATATGTATGTGTGCAGCTGAATCACTTTGCTTTGCACCTGAAATTAACACATTATAAATCAACTATATTCCAATATAAAACAAAAAGGAGGAAAGAAAAATAAAATGACACATGAAAATATAAATGAAAGGAAATACACTAAAATTTTAACAAGTATCTCTAGATGATGGAATCATGAACTTTTTAAAAAAATTTCTTCGTGTTTCCCTGAAAAATAACACTATATTATTCACCAAGTGCTCACTACTTATTGAATACAGTTCACAGAGGCTTACAAGTTTTCACACATTTGATTTGAATCACAGGGTAGATTCTATTCCTGTTTTGCAGATGGTAAACTGAAACAGAGAGGTGAAGAAAGTCCCCCAAGGTCACGTGACAACAGCGTCCAGGAGCCAGGATTTGAAAGCAGACACTTGGCTTCAGCTTCCAGAGACTCAAAGTATAATAAAGAGTTCACCTTACTGAAGAGGCTACTGAATGAGGAATTGCAAAATCATCTACAGAGGGAGCTCAGCTATTCACCAGAGCAGGGTCAAAACTTCAGGTAAGTGTTATCAGCGTCCAGGAAAAAAAAAATAAATAAAGGAAGGTCCAAACCAGAAACTGCACTGATGTATAGAAAATAAGCCCTTTTTACATTGCTGGCACTCAGAATGTACAAGAGCGACACACACAGCATCTAAATTCAATGTGCAGAGAGTACTTATCATGTAGGCACCTCCTCCTAAGCCCTTCACAATCACTGTCTCATTTAATCCTCAGAAACAGTAGCCTTGATTCCTCCCAATTCAGAGAAGAGGCAATCAGGGCTCAGAAAGCTAACTGTCTAAGGCTACAGAGCTCTGAATAGGAAAAGCTAAGATTTGCACTTGGGCTCTGGACTCCAGCCGCCTCATTCTCTATAAAGTCATAAAATGACTATATAATTTATATTCCAACAGGAACTTTTGGGAGTGAGATGTTTGTGAACCGTGGCTGTCCCAGGCAACCCTCCACTGTGGGGATACACAGCCTCTCAGGAGTGTTCTCCTGCAGGAAGGTCCACAGGGTGGGCCTTTGGGCCTCCCGGGGATCTCAAGACAACACTGCTGTAAACCCCCAGGTACTTGTTACAGGACAAATTACAGACACTTTTCCCTTGCTGTTTCCAGCATATATTCCAGTATGTGCCTGCCCAAACCAGCACCGTGCGCTGACTCAGGGACCCCAGAGCAAACTGGAAAAGGCCAACTTTTGATTCCAGGAGACAGTTGCAAGGTTCTACCTTATTCTTGTCCATGAGAACAAAGACAACACTGGGTCGGATTCTGCCCATATCCAGCCCCAGTGCCGCCATAATTCATCATCACATGGCTCCTTGCACAGGTGCGCACGCATTACTTAGAGGAGGCAGCCAGCAACAGGGGAGAGACCCTGCTAATCCACAGATTGGATTTACTGTGCTGCCCCCAGGGCTGCAGCCCACACAATGCACCCATGCTGGATGGAGCCCCATGCCCGTCAATCAAGGCATCACTTGGGGTCAGTGAGGATGGGGTGACCCAGAAGTGAACTGGCCCTGCGATCCATTAAACAGCCTCCCTGAAACCCATTGCGCCAGCCAACTAATGGGGCTTGGAGCCATCATCAGTTCATTGGAAAATAACATCTTCCTGGAGGCTGAAATTGGCTTTTCCATCATTCCGAGAACAGAAGGCTTGAAAGAAGGCCAGACACCTGGGCCTGGAGCCACCTGTCTTGCCACACCAAGTCACAGTGCAATGTTCACAGGGGTGACAACTGAGCATGATGGAGGCAGAATGCCTAGCTCTGCAGCCATCTCACTGCACATCCTATGGCAGGTTCCTTTAATTCTGTAAGTAGCAGTTTCCTCAACTTTGAGCTGGGTAAAATGAGAAAACTCACCAATAGGGTTTCATAGGGGTTAAGTTAGATAACCTATGAAAACTGCTTAGCACATCATCTGGCTCATAGTAAGAGATTAATCAACATTAGCAGTGACAGAAAATTCTTATTTCAACAGTAATATAAAAGTATACAATTGTAACAATTAGCTTACCTTAATCTAATATGCAATATTTTATTAAAAGTGTAATCATAACAATTATTGTTGTTATATACTTTGTTATATCACATCTCAAATGAGAGCTACTTGCTAAATTTTGTTGTTGTTCAGTCGCAAAGTCATGTCCAACTCTTCGCGACCTCATGGACTGCAGCACGCCAGGCTTCCCTGTCCTTCACTATCTCCTGAAGTTTGCTCAAATTCATGTCCACTGAGTCAGTGATGCAATCTACCCATCTTATCCTCTGTCACCCCTTTCTCCTTTTGCTTCCACTCCTCCCCAGCTTGCTAAATATGTTATACCAAATCAAGGGGATAGAATGAAAGAAAACAGAACAGAATTACAATGAAAATATGCACAGAATGAAGTTGCAGGGGTTTTGGTCAAAGATCAAGGTCAAGGCATCACTTGTGTTAAAAAAAAAAAAAATTTCAGATTTTAAGATTCTCAGGAATGTCACCCTTCGACACCAGCCCAAGTCTGGCGGAAACGAGTAGTGGGGAGCGGATTTGAGACCCCAAGGTCATGTCTGGATGAACACTGATAGTCAGCAGAAGCCTGCTTCAACACTGAATCCTGGGTGAGAATGAAAAAACAGAAAAGCACCAAAGTACCACTGAGGGACTAAATGAGCTACATCTCACTGACACCCCCACCTACTGGGGTGGAGCTTTGGGAAAGTTCTTCAGCAAAAAGGGAGAACATGTTTTGGAAACTGTTAATGAAACATGGAAACAGTAATGGTCCAAATATTTAGCTTCCCTTCATTTCTTCCCCAGGGGTGCCACTGAGTTAAAGGGTGAAAACTCCATGCAGAACTGTTCGCTTCAGTCCCTGATAGATTTTGAAAGGTCCTCATATTTCTGGCCTTAATAATTTCACCTTGTATTTGGTGATTCTCTCCCTAATCCTCCTCTCTCCGCACAGACACCAATCAAACACGATGAGACTTCCTGCCACGTTATCGTTGCTGCTGCTGCTACTAAGTCACTTCAGTCGTAGATTAGAACAATTCACACAAGACTCGAAAATCTGGGGCGAGAGGGATAAAACGTTAGAGGGGAGGGCCCCAGGAATGACTGCCCACCCATGCAAAATCAATACCACGGAGGTGGTAACAGAGGATGGACAGCCACTGCCCCTTCCGAGAGGGACGCAGTCGCTACAGTTGCCACTAATATAACGTGAATGACAGCTTGTTAAACGCAGACCCTTGATGACCTGGGGCATCATTCAAGGGCTAGGCCTCTAACTCACCGTATTACTGCCCTCAGTTCAATACTCGGTCACACTATCTCATCAGTCCTTCCGTATCTACCTGCACCCTCAAGCCCGTCTCTGCCCTGCATTCTACCATTCTTTTTTTCGTTTGTTTGTAATTTTTTTTTTTAAGGAAAGGATAGTGCGTGGTAAGTGACGTTCACCTCAGTTCTGACCACAACCGACAACTCTTCAATTCCAGGGCTCCTTGAGGATTTCCCTTCACTTCCATCTTGGCCTTCAAATCTGTCTATTTTTAAACAATGCCTGCTGCTGCTAAGTCGCTTCAGTCGTGTCCGATTCTGTGCGACCCCATAGACGTCAGCCTACCAGGCTCCCCCGTCCCTGGGGTTCTCCAGGCAAGAACACTGCCATTTCCTTCTCCAATGCATGAAAGTGAAAAGTCAAAGTGAAGTCGCTCAGTCATGTCTGACTCTTAGCGACCCCATGGACTGCAGCCTACCAGGCTCTTCCGTCCACGGGATTTTCCAGGCAAGAGTACTGGAGTGGGGGTGCCATTGCCTTCTCCTAGGTTTCCGTAAAAGAGGATCACAAACTTCAATCCCAGCCAGTGTGAGGCGGACAGCTCATATGGATGAAGGGAGCCAGGCGGGGGACCCCAGCTTTGAGAAACCCACCGGAAGCACTGTTTTCTCATCCTCCATTTCTATGGAGTCAGTCTCTAGCCTCAGGAGCAGCTCCAAGCACAGGCGCCTCCAGCATGCATATCTGTGTTGGCGGCTTCCTCCCTTTTCTCCCCTGTTATTATCAGAGTAAACAACTCAATTGAGAATCTTTTCAGGTTGCCCAAATAGCAGGTGATTGGTACTTACTGTGACCTGTAAATGTCAAAAACTGGGGACTTTGCCAGCCCCTACAATGAGAGGAACTAGATTTGAATAGCAGCCAATAACTTTTGCCTCGTAATTGATTTTCACTAAGTGTATGACACGTTGTATTTTCTCAAATCGAGTGGCGATACTTGTTTTCTTAGCAGAGGCTCAATCAATATCTCTTCTGCGTCCCTCGAAGAGAAGTGGGGAGTCTGTGCTACATGGACAAGACCCAGTGGACAAAAACGTCCAGGGTTCCCAAGGCCAGTTCTGACTTTTAGAAAACTCAGTGTGCTGACCTGACCTAGAGGAATTTCAAAACACATTTCCTCCCGCCTCTAGATCATCTCCTTTCATATTATTTTAAACATACCATCTACCAAAAAAATTGAATGTTGACCACAGACTGTTTACCACCTTAACGGGAAGATGATCGGAGAGTGAAAGTCTTCAGAATGGACTGAACTGTGCCTTTCCCCTTTCAGATGCAGTGCCTGTCAAGGCTCTCCAGAAACGGCAAGAATTCCTTGAATTAGTAAGGAGAGAACAGACAACACACTCATGTGGAGAAGCCAATCAACCTCAGATGGAGTAGGCATGTTGACAAGAGGTGTATCCTGGGGTGATGCAAATATACAAAGAACGGCCAGAAATCAGAAAACTGAAAAACATCCCTAACTGCCAGCTGCCCCAAATCCACCCCAACAAAACGAAATCTCCCTAGGATGGGATGATCCTCCTTGAAAACAGGATGATTCAGCCCAACATTTCAGAAATGACTCATTCATACAGCACTGTCCAAAGAACCTTCTGTCCTGAATGAATATTCCATACTTCTGTTATCTAATATGATATGCAACAGTAATAGTCACGTGATGCTATTAAGTGTTCGGACTGTGGCTAGTACAAAGGAGAATTTTAAGCTGAACTTTAACTCTTACATTTAAAGTGAATCTTAATGTTATTCAATTTTAACTGTTGTTCAGTCACTCAGTCATGTTCAATTTTTGGCGACCCTGTGGACTACAGCACACCAGGCTTCCCTGTCCCTTACCATCTCCTGGAGTTTGCTCAGACTCCTGTCCATTGAGTTGGTGATGCCAACCATCTCATCCTCTGTCATCCTCTTCCCCTCCTGCCTTGAATCTTTCCCAGCATTGGAGTATTTTCCAATGAGTCCGCTCTTCACATCAGGTGGCCAAAATATTGGACTTTCAGCTTCAGCATCAGTCCTTCCAATGAATAGTCAGGGTTGATTCTCTTTAGGATTGACTGGTTTGATATCCTTGCTGTCCAAGGGACTTTCTAGAGTCTTCTCCAGTACCACAGTTCAAAGACATTAATTCACCAGAGCTCAGCCTTCTTTATGGTCCAACTCTCACATCCGTACATGACTACTGGAAAAACCACAGCTTTGACTATATGGACCGTTGTAGGCAAAATAATGTCTCTGCTTTTAATATGCTCTCTAGGTTTATCACTGCTTTTCCAAGGAGCAAGTATCTTTTAATTTCATGGCTGCAGTCACCATCCACAGTGATTTTGGAGACCCAAAAATTAAACTGTCACTGTTTCCATTGTTTCCCCTCTATTTGACATGAAGTTATAGGACCTGATGCCATGATCTTCACTTTTTGAATGTTGAGTTTTAAGCCAGCTTGTTCCACTCTCCTCTTTCACCCTTATCAAGAGGCTCTTTAATTCCTCTTTGCTTTCTGCCATAAGGTGGGGTCATCTGCATATCTGAGGTTACTGGTATTTCTATGGGCAATCTTTATTCCAGCTTGTGCTTCATCCAGCTCAGCATTTCACATGATGTACACTACGTATAAGTTAAATAAGCAGGGTGACAATATACAGCTTTGACGTACTTCTTTCCCAATTTGGAACCAGTCTATTGTTCCATGTCCAGTTCTAACTGTTGCTTCTTGACCTGCATACAGGTTTCTCAGGAGGCAGGTAAGGTGGTCTGGTATTCCCATCTCTTAAAGAATTTTCCACAGTTTGTTGTAATCCACACCGTCAAAGGCTTTAGTGTAGTCAATGAAGCAGAAGTAGTTGTTTTCGTGGAACTCTCTTGCTTTTTCTATGATACAGCGGATGTTGGAAATTTGATCTCTGGTTCCTCTGCCTTTTCTAAAACCAGCTTGAACATCTGGAAGTCCACGGTTCACATTCTCTAAGTCTGGATTGGAGAAATTTGAGCATTACCTTACTAGCGTGTGAGATGAGTGCAACTGTGTGGTAGTTTGAACATTCTTTGGCATTGCCTTTCTTTGGGATTGGAATGAAAACTGACCTTTTCCAGTCCTGTGACCACTGCTGAGTTTTCCAAATTTGCTAGCAGATTGAGTGCAGCACTTTCACAGCATCATTTTTAAGTTATTTGAAATAGCTCAGCTGGAATTATATCACCTCCACTAGCTTTGTTTATAGTGATGCTTCCTAAGGCCCACTTGACTTTGCACTCCAGGATATCTGGCTCTAGGTGAGTGATCACACCATTATGGTGATCTGGGTCATGAAGATCTTTTTGTATAGTTCTTCTGTGTATTCCTGCCATCTCTTCTTAATATTTTCTGCTTCTGTTAGGTCCATACCAATTCTGTCCTTTATTGTGCCTATCTTTGTATGAAATGTTCCCTTAGTATCGCTAACATTTTTGAAAAGATCTCTAGTCTTTCCCATTCTCTTGTTTTCTTCTATTTCTTTGCACTGTTCACTTAAAAGGCTTTCTTAGCTCCATGCTATTCTCCGGAACTCTGCATTCAGATGGGGATATCTTTCCTTTTCTCCTTTGCCTTTTGCTTCTCTTCTTTTCTCATGTTTAAGGCCTCCTCTGACAACCATTTTGCCTTTTTGCATTTCTTTTTCTTCTGGATGGTTTTGATCACCACCTCCTGTACAACGTTGATTTTAACAGCCCCAGTGGCTAGTGGTTACCATACTGGACAATGGAGATAGATAATTTAAAAGTGCCTATATGTTCTGAAATTCTCTCACCCAAGAAGGAAACTGGTACAGTCGCTACAGAAAAAAACAGTACAGAGGTTCCTCATAAAACTAAAAACAGAGCTCCCACATGATCTAGCAATCCCATTTCTGGGCATATAACCAGACAAAGTTTACCTGGTGGCTCAGACGGTAAAGCGTCTGCCTACAATGGGGGAGACCCAGGTTCAACCCCTGGATACAGAAGATATGGAGAAGGCAATGGCACCCCACTCCAGTACTCTTGCCTGGAAAATCCCATGGACGGAGGAGCCTGGTAGGCTACAGTCCATGAGGTCACAAAGAGTCGGACATGACTGAGCGACTTCACTTCACTTCAATCAGACAAAATTGTAATTCAAAAAGACACATGCATGCCTATGTTGAGAGAAGCACTATTTACAATAGCTCAGACATGAAAACAACGTAAAAGTCTATCAAGAGATGAATGCATAAAGATGATGTGGTGCAATACACAATGGAAAACTACTCAGCCTTAAAAAGAACAAAAGAATGCCATCTGCAGCAACATGTATAACCTAGAGATTATCATACTAAGTGAAGCAAGTCAGAAATAGAAAGACAAAAACCACATGGTATCACTTATATGTGGAATTGACAATATGATACAGTGAACTTACCTACAGACAGAAACAGACTCACAGACCAAGAGGACAGACCTGTGGTTGCCAAGGAGGAGACGGAATGGGGAAGGATGAACTGGGAGTTTGGCATTAGCAGATGCAAACTATTATATAGAGAATGGATAAACGAGAGCTCATACTGCACAGCACAGGGCACTACAGTCAATATCCTGTGGTAAACCATCATGGGAAAGAATATGAAAAAGAAGATAGATAGAAACACACACACACACACACACATCTACACACACACATATATATACATATATATGTCTGCTGTTTAGGAGAAGACTCTTGAAAGTCCCTTGGACTGCAAGGAGATCCAACCAGTCCATCCTAAAGGAGATCAGTCCTGGGTGTTCATTGGAGGGACTGACGTTGAAACTGAAACTCTAATACTTTGGCCAGCTGATGCAGACTGCTAACTCATTTGAAAAGACTCTGATGCTGGGAAAGATTGAGGACAGGAGGAGAAGGGGATGACAGAGGATGAGATGGTTAGACAGCATCATTGACTCAATGGACATGGGTTTGGGTGGACTCTGGGAGTTGATGATGGACAGGGAGGCCTGGCGTGCTGCGGTTCATGGGGATGCAAAGAGTCGGACGTGGCTGAACTGAACTGTGCCTGATTTTTTGTGATCCCACAGACTGACTATAATCTGCCAGGCTCCTCTGTCCATGGAATTTTCTAGGCAAAAATACTGGAGTGGGGTGCCATATTCTTCTCCAATTCCAAGGGGATCTTCCTGACCCAGGAATCAAACCCAAGTTTCCTGCACTGGCAGCCAGATTCTTTACCACTGAGCCACCTGGGAAGCACACACGCACATGTGTGTGTATAAAATGAATCACTTTGCTACACAGCTGATATTAACACAACACTGTAAATCAACTATATTTCAATAAATTTTGTAAAAGGAAATTCTTCTACCCAAGTCTCTTTTCAACTAGAGTAAACTCATCAAGAGAAATAGGCTAAGAGCAGTTATTAATATGAGCACCTACTGATGTGGTCAAAACTACTAGCTGTAGCTGATGTGGAAGACCTACGTCTTTATCATCTCAAAATACCACCATGCCAAATTCACTGCTCTGGGACATTCCCACAAGACACCAACTGTTGGAATGTTAGTGTGACCAGCAGTACACATGGTTCCCTCTCTAGTTACTGAATTAGGCAGAGATCCACGTTTGCTAAGACTGGCCCGACTTTGTCTTCCTGCTGGGGTCAAGGGCTGCTAGAAAAGATTGAAGAGTTCTTGTGTCCAGAGCCAGTGCAGGTTTTCTGAGGAAGCTAGCATCATGTGAGGGCAGCATCCATCTTCCACTTTTGCTGGACAAAAAATCCAACATGAATTTGGCTAATCCAGCTAAACCCAGTCTCCTTATTCTCAATCTCTGCCCCATGGATTGACTATGGGAAAACTCAGCTCACCCAAAGAGTGAAGGTGCCAGTTAATACCCCTCTTCTCAAGTATTTATGCTGAATATGTTGAACAAAGCCTATTTTTCTCACATTTCCATCCATTAGACAAAGAAAAACTTTGCTAAATCATTTGCTTAGGTCTAGTATCCTAGTCCTGGTTCCCAGGAATTCTCAAACTTCAAATAATTGTTGTTCTATCTCGTTATTTCATTCTGACAGTTCCTTGATAGTTTCTTTTCTTTTAAATCAACTCACACTTTTTTTTTTTTTCTTTTTTTTTTAATTAAATTTATTTATTTTTTTAATTACAATACTGTATTTGTTTTGCCATACATTGACACGAATCAGCCATAGGTGAACACAATCCCCCAATGCCGAATCCCCCTCCCATCTCCCACCCCCATCCTCTACTTGAATCATCCTGTGCATCAGCCCCATGCCTCCTGCATCCTACATTGAACATAGATTAGCTTTTCGTTTCTTACAGGAAAATATACATGTTTCATTGCCATTCTCCCATACCATCCCATCCTTTCCCCCTCCCTCAGAGTCCAAAAGTCCACTCTATACCTCTGTGTCTCTTGTTGTCTCACATATAGGGTCATCATTACTGTCTTCTAAATTCCATATATATGTGTCAGTATACTGTATTGGTGTTTTTCTTTCTGGCTTATTTCACTCTGTATAATCGGTTCCAGTTCCATCCATCTCATTAGAACTGAGTCAAATTTATTCTTTTTAAGGGCTGAGTAGTATTCCATAGTGTATATGTACCACAGCTTTCTTATCCATTCATCTGCTGATGGACATCTAGGTTGCTTCCATGACCTGGCTATTATAAACAGTGCTGCAATGAACATTGGGGTACATGTGTCTCTTTCACTTCTGGTTTCCTCAGTGTGTATGCCCAGCAGTGGGATTGCTGGGTCATAAGGGAGTTCTATTTGCAATTTTTTAAGGAATCTCCACACTGTTTTCCATAATGGCTGTACTAGTTTGCATTCCCACCAGCAGTGTTAAGAGGGTTCCCTTTTCTCCACACCCTCTCCAGCATTTATTGCTTGTAGACTTTTGGATCGCAGCCATTCTGACTGGTGTGAAATGGTACCTCATTGTGGTCTTGATTTGCATTTCTCTGATAATGAGTGATGTTGAACATCTTTTCATGTGTTTGTTAGCCATCCGTATGTCTTCTTTGGAGAAATGTCTATTTAGTTCTTTGGCCCATTTTTTGATTGGATCATTTATTTTTCTGGAGTTGAGCTGCATAAGTTGCTTATATATCTTTGAGATTAATTGTTTGTCAGTTGTTTCATTTGCTATTGTTTTCTCCCATTCAGAAGGCTGTCTTTTCACCTTGCTTATAGTTTCCTTTGTTGTGCAGAAGCTTTTAATTTTAATTAGATCCCATTTGTTTATCTTTGCTTTTATTTCCAGTATACTGGGAGATGGATCATAGAGGATCCTGCTGTGATTTATTTCGGAGAGTGTTTTGCCTATGTTCTCCTCTAGGAGTTTTATAGTTTCTGGTCTTACATTTAGATCTTTAATCCATTTTGAGTTTATTTTTGTGTATGGTGTTAGAGAGGGGTCTAGTTTCATTCTTTTACAAGTGGTTGACCAGTTTTCCCAGCACCACCTGTTAAAGAGACTATCTTTACTCCATTGTATATTCTTGCCTCCTTTGTCGAAGATAAGGTGTCCATAGGTATGTGGGTTAATCTCAGGGCTTTCGATTTTGTTCCATTGATCTATATTTCTGTCTTTGTGCCAGTACCATACCGTCTTAATGACTGTGGCTTTGTAGTAGAGCCTGAAGTCAGGCAAGTTGATTCCTCCAGTTCCATTTTTCTTTCTCAAGATTGCTTTGGCTATTCGAGGTTTTTGTATTTCCATACAAATCTTGAGATTATTTGATCTAGTTCTGAGAAAAATACTGCTGGTAGCTTGATGGGAATTGCATTGAATCTGTAGATTGCTTTGGGTAGTATACTCATTTTCACTATATTGATTCTTCCAAGCCATGAGCATGGTATATTCCTCCATCTATTAGTGTCTTCTTTGATTTCTTTCATCAGTGTTTTATAGTTTTCTATATATAGGTCTTTAGTTTCTTTAGGTAGGAATATTCCTAAGTATTTTATTCTTTTCGTTGCAATGGTGAATGGAATTGTTTCCTTGACTTCTTTTTCTACTTTCTCGTTATTAGTGTATAGGAATGCAAGGGATTTCTGAGTGTTGATTTTATATCCTGCAACTTTACTATATTCACTGATTAGCTCTAGTAGTTTTCTGGTCGAGTCTTTAGGATTTTCTATGTAGAGGATCATGTCATCTGCAAACAGTGAGAGTTTTACTTCTTCTTTTCCAATTTGGATTCCTTGTATTTCTTTTTCTGCTCTGATTGCTGTGGCCAAAACTTCCAGTACGATGTTGAAGAGTAGTGGTGAAAGTGGACACCCTTGTCTTGTTCCTGACTTTAGGGGAAAGGGTTTCAGTTTTTCACCATTGAGGATAATGTGAGCTGTGGGTTTGTCATATATAGCTTTTATTATGTTGAGGTATGTTCCTTCCAGTCCTGCTTTCTGGAGAGTTTTTATCATAAATGGATGCTGAATTTTGTCAAAGGCTTTTTCTGCATCTATTGAGATAATCATATGATTTTTATTTCTCAGTTTGTTAATGTGATGAATTACATTGATTGACTTGCGGATATTGAAGAATCCTTGCATCCCTGGGATAAAGCCCACTTGGTCATGGTGTATGATCCTTTTAATGTGTTGCTGGATTCTGATTGCTAGGATTTTGTTGAGGATTTTTGCATCTATGTTCATCAGTGATATTGGCCTGTAGTTTTCTTTTTTTGTGGTGTCTTTGTCAGGTTTTGGTATTAGGGTGATGGAGGCCTCATAGAATGAGTTTGGAAGTTTACCTTCCTCTGCAATTTTCTGGAAGAGTTTCAGTAAGATAGGTGTTAGCTCTTCTCGGAATTTTTGGTAGAATTCAGCTGTGAAGCCGTCTGGACCTGGGCTTTTGTTTGCTGGAAGATTTCTGATTACAGTTTCAATTTCCGTGCTTGTGATGGGTCTGTTAAGATTTTCTATTTCTTCCTGGTTCAGTTTTGGAAAATTGTACTTTTCTAAGAATTTGTCCATTTCTTCCAAGTTGTCCATTTTATTGGCATATAATTGCTGATAGTAGTCTCTTATGATTCTTTTTATTTCTGAGTTGTCTGTCGTGATCTCTCCATTTTCATTTCTAATTTTGTTGATTTGATTTTTTTCTCTTTGTTTCTTGATGAGTCTGGCTAATGGTTTGTCAATTTTATTTATCCTTTCAAAGAACCAGCTTTTTGCTTTGTTGATTTTTGCTATGGTCTCTTTTGTTTCTTTTGCATTTATTTCTGCCCTAATTTTTAGGATTTCTTTCCTTCTACTAACTCTGGGGTTCTCTATTTCTTCCTTTTCTAGTTGCTTTAGGTGTAGAGTTAGGTTATTTATTTGACTTTTTTCTTGTTTCTTGAGGTATGCCTGTATTGCTATGAACTTTCCTCTTAGGACTGCTTTTATAGTGTCCCAAAGGTTCTGTGTAGTTGTGTTTTCATTTTCATTTGTTTCGATGCATATTTTGATTTCTTTTTTGATTTCTTCTGTGATTTGTTGATTATTCAGTAGGGTGTTGTTCAGCCTCCAAATGTTGGAATTTTTAATAGTTTTTCTCCTATAATTGAGATCTAACCTTAGTGCATTATGGTCAGAGAAGATGCTTGGAATAATTTCAATTTTTTTGAATTTATCAAGGTTAGATTTATGACCCAGAATGTGATCTATTCTGGAGAAGGTTCCATGTGCACTTGAGTAAAAGGTGAAATTCATTGTTTTGGGGTGAAATGTCCTATAGATATCAATTAGGTCTAACTGGTCTATTGTATCATTTAACATTTGCGTTTCTTTGTTAATTTTCTGTTTAGTTGATCTGTCCATAGGTGTGAGTGGGGTATTAAAGTCTCCCACTATTATTGTGTTATTATTAATTTCCCCTTTCATGCTTGTTAGCAATTGTCTTACATATTGCGGTGCTCCTATGTTGGGTGCATATATATTTATAATTGTTATATCTTCTTCTTGGATCGATCCTTTAATCATTATGTAGTGGCCTTCTTTGTCCCTTTTCACAGCCTTTGTTTTAAAGTCTATTTTATTGGATATGAGTATTGCTACTCCTGCTTTCTTTTGGTCTTTATTTGCATGGAATATCTTTTTCCAGCCCTTCACTTTCAGTCTGTATGTGTCCGTTGTTTTGAGGTGGGTCTCTTGTAAGCAGCATATATAGGGATCTTGTTTTTGTATCCATTCAGCCAGTCTTTGCCTTTTGGTTGGGGCATTCAACCCATTTACATTTAAGGTAATTATTGATAAGTATGTTCCTGTTGCCATTTATTTTATTGTTTTGGGTTCAGGTTTATACGTCTTTTTGTGTTTCCTTTCTAAAGTCTATCCTTTAATATTTGTTGGAGAGCTGGTTTGGTGGTGCTGAATTCTCTCAGCTTTTGCTTGTCTGGAAAGCTTTTGATTTCTCCTTCATATTTGAATGAGATCCTTGCTGGGTAC
Source organism: Nanger dama (assembly GCA_917880005.1). Lineage (NCBI taxonomy): Eukaryota > Metazoa > Chordata > Mammalia > Artiodactyla > Bovidae > Nanger > Nanger dama. Next base: position 32,296,303 of record CAKJTW010000016.1, on the reverse strand, counting down.
AGTAGTCTTGGCTGAAGGTTATTATCTTTCATCACTTTAAGTATGTCTTGCCATTCCCTCCTGGCCTGAAGAGTTTCTATTGAAAGATCTGCAGTTATTCTTATGGGGATCCCCTTGTGTGTTATTTCTTGTTTTTCCCTTGCTGCTTTTAATATTTGTTCTTTGTGTTTGGTCTTTGTTAGTTTGATTAAAATATGTCTTGGGGTGTTTCGCCTTGGGTTTATCCTGTTTGGCACTCTCTGGGTTTCTTGGACTTGGGTGATTATTTCCTTCCCCATTTTAGGAAGTTTTCAACTATTATCTCCTCAAGTATTTTCTCATGGTCTTTCTTTTTGTCTTCTTCTTCTGGGACTCCTATAATTCGAATGTTGGAGCGTTTCATATTGTCTTGGAGGTCTCTGAGGTTGTCCTCATTTCTTTTAATTCGCCTTTCTTTTTCCCTCGCTGATTCATTTATTTCTACCATTCTATCTTCTATTTCACTAATCCTATCTTCTGCCTCCAATATTCTACTATTTGTAGCCTCCAGAGTGTTTCTGATCTCATTTATTGCATTATTCATTGTATGTTGACTCTTTTTATTTCTTCTAGGTCCTTGTTAAACCTTCCTTGCATCTTCTCAATCCTTGACCCCAGGCTATTTATCTGTGATTCCACTTTGATTTCAAGATTTTGGATCATTTTCACTATCAGTATTCGGAATTCTTTCTCAGGGAGATTCCCTATCTCTTCCTCTTTTGTTTGGTTTGGTGGGCATGTCTCCTGTTCCTTTACCTGCTGGGTATTCCTCTGTCTCTTCATCCTGGTTATATTGCTGCGTTTGGGGTGGCTTTTCTATATTCTGGGAATTTGTGGAGTTCTCTTTTATTATAGAGTTTCCTCTCTGTGTTTGGGGTTATATCAGTGGCTTGTCAAAGTTTCTTGATCAGGGAGGCTTATGTTGGAGTTCTGCTGGGTGGATCTGGATTTCCTCTCTCTGGAGTGCTGTGACGTGTGAAGTAATGGGTTATGCGACGTCAGTGGTTTTGGAGTATTTTGAGTTGCCTGTGTATTGAAGCTCAGGGGCTTGTTCTTGTGTTGCTGGAGAATTTGCGTGGTATGTCTTGCTCTGGAGCTTGTTGGCCCTTGGGCAGTGTTCAATTTTAGTATAGGTATGAAGGCGTTTGATGAGCTCTAATTGGATAATGTACCCTGTATTCAGGAATTCTTTGATGATCTCAGGATTTGGAATTACGCCTCCTGATTCTGGTTTTCAGATTTATTTTTAGAATAGGCTCATGATTTCTCCATCTATTCAGCACTAATGTTAAAACATCTAGGTTAATGATGATAGGTTTCTCCACCTTGAGGGTCTCCCTAGAGGATCGGTGAGTTACTTGGAGGAGAGAAGAGGGAGGGAGTAGTTAGAAGTGAGTGGAATGGGATGAGGTGGAATCATAAGAGGGAAAAGCAAGTTAGCCCGTAACCACTTTCTTGTGTGTGCTCCGAAGTCTGGACCGCTCAGAGGTGGTCACAGAGTTATACATGGAAGAGGAGAGGAAGGAAGTAGATAGAGATGGACAGGAGGATAAAAGAGGGAGATGGGAAGGAGGGATACAGATCCGGTCAGTGATCAGTTCCCTTAGAGTTCTCCTCCTTCTGGAACGCACAGAGGTTCATAGGGTTGGTAGAGAAGGGGAGGGGGGGAGGGGAGGAGACAAAAGCCACCTGGTGTCGAAAAGGGAGATTCCAGAGGTGGAGAGAGTGGTCAAGCCAGTAGTCTTGCACACATGTAAGACTGGGTACTGAGGATTAGGTTTTTAAAAGTACAAAATTGGCAACAAATACCAAAATGCCAAGATTAAAAATCTGGAGTATAAATTGGGTTTTCGAAGATAGATTATTGAAGAGAAGATGAAGAAGTAGAGAGAAATTTTTAAAAAAAGAGAGAGAAAAAGAAAAAAGAAAAAAAAAAAGTAAAATATAATAAAAGACTCCAGAATTATTAAAAGACAACTTCCTTCACCAATAAGACTATATACGGCGTTTGCTTAAACGATAGGGTTTTTTTTTTTTAAAGTAATATTAGGTTCTAAAACTAATAACTAGAAATATAGAATACTTAAAAATTTAAGGAAGTTTAGGGAAAAAAGGATGAAAAGAAAAGGATAAACAAATTTAAAAAGGAAAAAATAATTTTTAAAGAAAGAAAACAAAATTCTTAAAAAGAAAAAAAAATCACGCTTCCACATCATCCCTCCCCCCAAAAAAAATTTTTTTTTTTTTTTTTTTAAGAGTTGGAACGGCGTATCTGGCGCTTTCTCTGTCGTTGACTGTTTGCTGGTCTCTTCCGTGTCTGATTTCTGTCTTGCCACAAGGAGGGTGGTGATGAGCTCTGCACTGGGCTTGCCCCTTCCCAATCCGCGAGATAACCGTGTGGGGCCTGCCCTATGTTTCATGCAATTCCCCGGTTTAAGCCGCTCAGGATTGGCGCTCAGGAAGTCCCCTCCGGGTGCCGGGTTTGGTTCCAAGTCCAAGTGGTAGGGAGTTTGGCGCGGATTATTGTTGCAGAAGTCTCAATAAAGAAGCTTGCTTGCAATTTGGTAGGTAATGACTCTTTCACTGCCCTCTTCCAGCGCTTCAGGCTCTGGCTGCCCGTCGCCGGTGGGGGGATGGTCTGCAGCCGGCTGTTTCCGATCCGTTCTTTGTTCTGTGCGCGGGCCTGTCAGTGTCTTATGTTTGAGCGTTTCTGCGTGTTAGTTACCCCCCAGTCTGGTTTGTTAGTCCGGGATAAATCGTTCTATCCACGCGCGGACCCAATTCTGGCCCTGTTACGCCCGATTCTCGAGAAAAGCCCTGCAGCCGACGTCTCCCGCGGCCCAATTCTTCGAAAGCTCTGTCGCAGGCGCGCTCCTCCCTGCCCAACCCCCGCTGCTGTCGGACGCACGCGTTTGCGCTGGTTGTCCGCTGGGGGGTTATACTGTTGAATTCGTAATCTGTTGGTTTTAATTATTTATTTATTCTTCCTTCCTGTTATGTTGCCCTCTGTGCTTCCAGGGCTCGCCCCACGCACAGCTGTGAGAAAGTTCCCCAATTTTAGGGAACTTCTCTCTTTAAGAGTCTCTTCCTGGGACGGGATTCCCTTCCCGTGCCGGGATTCCCTCCTACCTCCTTTGTCTATAACTTCGTTCTTTAAAATAAAATAAAGTATTTCCTACCTGGCTTTGAAGCCAATGATCTGCTTTGCTGGATGCCTGATGTCCTCTGCCAGCAGTCAGAAGTTATTTTGTGGAGTTTGCTCAGCGTTGAAATGTTCTTTTGATGAGGCAGAGAGGGAGAGAGTGTTCTCCCCATCCTATTCCTCCGCCATCTTTCTGCAGTTCCCCTACATTTTTTTCTTTAAGGAATGTTTTGTAGACAGGGAAAAAGATTTTGTAGATAGGGAAAAACTGTGTAAAAAGGCACAGAGGCAAAACAGATATTCTAAACGAATGGGAGCTTAGAAGACCAGAATTAAACCAAGCGTCACATACTCTTTAGTCCAACCCCCAACTCACACTTTTTAAACAAAATTTGCTTGTACTAAAGACTTTATGGAGAAGGCAATGGCACCCCACTCCAGTACTCTTGCCTGGAAAATCCATGGATGGAGGAGCCTGGTGGGCTGCCGCCTGTGGGGTCGCACAGAGTCAGACATGACTGCAGCGACTTAGCAGCAGCAGCAGCAAAGACTGTATACCACAGTACAACAGAATGTACATAGGTATGGTATCTAGTTATAAATCTTCTCCTATGCTATTATTAAAATGATAAACATACACACACACACGCCTAACACTCTCTCACTGATAAAAAGTAAGAGTGGCTACACTTTGGACAATCTTGCCAATTATCCCAAAATTCAATTATAATTATTTGAGAAGCATCATTTTTTTTCCCACCTCACTTCGGTTTGCATACAAATGTACACAACGCATCACTTTGTATGACAAGAAAATATTGCCACTGCAAAGAGATCAGAGAGTTGCACTGACTATAAAAAACTTCTCTGTGTATGAGGGGGAAAGCCCACACTGTTAGAAAGAGACCTGCTTGCTGTGATCACCTGATTTTCTATCTGACTCTTCTCACTCCACCTCCCTCCTCCACAGCAGACTGTCCTCTCAGCCCTTTCTTCTGCAGAAAACTGAACATCTTAGGTGCCATTTAAACTCCTGGGAAGATTTCAGTCCAGCCTTGGACTCTCGTTCTGGAGGCGTGATGCCCTTCACTTTGAGCCCGCTGTGACCTCCATGATGCTAATAGCCTGTCTATGCCATCGCCCCTCACAGGCCATCATAGTGGATGGCCTCCGGGCCTAATTTTACTGCTCTTTCAGAAACAATTAATTGAGATTAGCCTATAAACCATCCATATAAAATAGGCAATTATCGATTACTGACACTTGCACGACTCCACCCCTCCGTAAGGGAACCGTGTCGTAAAGGCTTCCAAGGGCCCTCCATGTCACTGTCAAATCTCCCTGCCAAATACAAATGCACTGCCCTGACCTCTCCCCGCACTGTCTGACCCAAGCAGTGATGGGCAGTCAGCATGCAGTCAAGCCAGCTCAAGAGATAACCTGACAGGCGTGCGGCCCCCAGTGCTGGCCAACTGCAGCTCAGTGGTATGGAGTGTCCACTGTCACGTGTGTCTGGAGTTGACGTAACTCCAGTAACAGCAGAGAACAGAGTAGGTTCCTGTAGCTCATAATTTGGAGGGTTTATTCGTTCATTCATCCATCCATTCATTCGATAAGTATATTTAGGTCCTGCTACCTGGAAAGCAAATAGAACAGCAGTAAATAAAGCGGACAAGGTCCCTGCCCTCATGAAAATGCTTTCTAGAGACAGAGAATACACAAGCAATCACATAAATGAACAAGATACTAAAATCTGATCAGGCAACTAGGACCACATGGACTCAGGGATGGGAAAAGGACTCATTTTGCTAGCAGCATCATCATTTCACTAGTGGCAAAACCAGTAACCACTAACAGGATGGCCAGGGCAGGTTTCTGTGAGGATGGATCCCTGGAGCTGAGGCTGGAGGGGCCATAGGGAGACAGCAGTGCTGAGAGACGAGGTCTAGCATTCCAGCCACAGGACAACAGCAAGGCCCTGGAGGTCTGTCAGAGGACAGAAAGGAAGTCCAGGTCCTGGCAGGTGGAAAAGACACGCAGATGGCAGGGGAGGGTGCAGGGTCCAGAGGCAGCTCGTCTGGCAGGACTTTGGAGGTGGGCTACAGAGCTCGGACAGTCTCCTAAGCACATCAGAAAGTAAATCAGGGGTTTTTAAGCGGAGAAATGCCATGAGATAAACTGTTCTGTACTTTTAAAACAGGCTTTGCTGCCGAGTAGAGCCTGTGTTCTAGGGCATAAGATGGGAAGCAGGGAAATGGGATTTCCCACCTCCGGCTTCACCTGAGAACGACCCACAGAGCATTTTTTAAATCGTGATACACACAGAGACTACTTCAGGTGCTGTGGGGTGAGGCCCAGAGATCAGGATGTTTAAAAGTTCCCCAGGTAACTCTAATGCCCAGTTCAAGACAAGAACCACTGCCCTGGAGGGAAAGCTGAGACACAGCCTGCACAGGGGGGCTCCCGACGTGTGCTCCCTGAACCTGAAGCGCTGGCGCCACTGGGAGCTTGTCAGAAATGCAAGTTCTTGGGCCCCACCCCAGACCTACTGAGTCAGAAACTCTGGAGGCTGAGGGGGCAGGGCACGGAAACCTGTTTCAGCAAGCCTTCCAGGTGATTCTGGTTCCCCTAGTGTTTAAGAACCTCTGGTCTAGAGGATATCATTTGAAAAATGTGAAAATATTCCAGGGTCAGAATTCTCAGTACTGAGGGAAAAACTGATATTTTTGCCATAGGAATGACACTCTTACAGAAAATCACAGAATCAAATCACAGTATCAACTGCTCCTCATTCACTAAAATAAGGCAATTTTTCACCCCTAGAATGTGAGTGTGGAATGACTTTTTCAATAGTGTTAATGAATCCCCTCTGAACATTCAACTTGCCACAAGTGCCAGAAAGACAGTGGGATAATAGGTGCATACCAAGGTGTTGCTTTTCTACAACGCCTTACAAACTGCTTCCCCACACGCACCTAATATGTACATAACAACAACTGTACCACGTAGACTCTATTCCCATTTCACAGGTAGGGAAACTGAGACCAGATAGTTTGAGTCATTTATTGAAGATCACACAGCTAGAAATGGATGTGGCGGCTACTTTAAGCCTCTCGCTCCACATTTTTGCTGATCTATGTGACACTGAGCCCGAGGCTTCTGATTAGGTTTCCCTGAGTTAAGCTAACATAGTATTTGAAATTACAATCAATACATTAAAATGTTTTAAAGTGAACTTGAATCCAAAGTCTGACTTCCAGTCAAACAACTGGGCCATAGCCGGTGCCATCCAAGAACAGACATCTGTTTGAGCAAAAGGCAGAAGCCTCCAGGTACCTGAGGCTGGCAATGGGGAGACAAGGGTTCAGACAGCTGCCCTCGGCCCAGCCCACCCAAAGGTCAAGTTCTTCCCTGCTTCCTGCAGAGCGGGGGCTCTCGGCCCTGGCAACATATCCGCATCACTTCTTGTTGTTCAGTCACTCAGTCGTGTCCAACTCTGCGACCCCATAGACTGCAGCACACAAGGCTTCCCTCTCTTTCACCATCTCCCAGAGCTTGCTCAGACTCATGCTCATTGAGTCAGTGATGCCATCCAACCATCTTGTCCTCTGTTGCCCCCTTTTCCTCCTGCCTTCAATCTTTCGCAGCATCATAATCACTTGGAGAACTTATAAAGCCACAATGCCAGGGCCCACCCCATGGAAGCCTGATCGCAAAGCTCCGGGTGGGGCTGTAAAGAGAGTTCAAGTAAAGAGCTGAACATGAGACACTGCACTATGGAGCCAGAGGCGTGAACCACAGCTGCAGACACAGGGACAGCAGAGGAGAAACGCAGGGCTGTCTTCTGGAACATCATGACGCTCTGGCCACATACTGGGCCACTGTATGGAGGGAACTGCAGGCTAGGACTTCCATCCCGACCTTGGGATCCTCTGGCCCTAAGACAGGGAGCAATGGGACATCCATGGCCACAGGAAGCAGCAGAAGAGAAGCTCTGAGTGGCAGTAGCACCTGTTGGCCTGGACCACATGGAGCCGCGGATGCACTGCCGTGTCAGGGCCTGGCATGCAGTGAGGAGGCTGGGGCAGGAAGAAACAGAGGAAATGTGCTTTGAGCACTCACAGGACAGTCCCTGGAGTCTACCAGAGTTAACTGTCGGGGGTTGTGAGGCAGAGAGCCCTAAGATGAGGGTCCTTGGCATTTGGGTAGCAACAGTGTTCTCTTGTGCAAATGCCATGAATGCACTCATGGCTGTGTTTTGCAAGTCCCGTCCAGCTGCTAGGCTGGCTTCTTCCTTCAGCATTTCCTCATCTCCACTTCTAACCACAAGACAAGAAGAGCATAAACTCCCCTAACGACAGCGAGGTAATCAGTGCCCCGGTGCACAGCCTGTGGGGGTGGCAAAGAACCAGACATCCTGGTGAGACTCGCCTCAAAACAGAAATAGCATGAGAAACCTCACTGAAAGGCACAGACAGCCCTCCACAAGTTCCTCCCCCTTGGAAACCCGTTTTCTGTCATTGCAGGGGGAGTCCATCAGGAGAGGCATTCCTGGTGCTAAATGCCTTGATTGAGGCTGGCAAGAACAGACACCCTCCGCTGAAGGATGAGCTGAAAGCCTGTGGCTCCAGAAGAAATCAGAGGTGCTAATGAGAAACCTTTGGGTGGTGCAAGCTGCCCTGGCAGCGGGTGACAGGCAGCCTAGGGCACCACTGCTACACGTACTTTTGCTCTTATCCATAGCCCCAACACTAAGTGAACGTGAACCTGGCTGCAGCGCTCACCACCAGCTTTCATTTTACTGCACAAGCTAGCTCGCATTCCACCGGGAAGAAGAAAGATTTCAGATTCCGAGGCTGTCAGACATTTCCACTTATGAACTTAGCGAGGCTCCTAAATCATGACTGCGCCGCAGCTTGCGATCTCTCTCCCCCTCATTCACAGGCTTTCTAATATTTCCCCTGCTCTTTGGGTATCTTGGAGCAATCACACTAATAGGAACAATTTAATGGAGTCTTGAGCAGGCAGGGGTTTGGAGGATTATATTTCAACCTTTGGCTTCTTATCATAGAGAAACACCCTTCCTTAACAGATGCCCTGGGTTGCAGACTGGTTCTTTTCTCTCTTCAGCACATCCAGCTGCACCTGAAGAATCAAAAATCTGGCCACTGCTCCTCCTTTAATCTCAGTTCCAGTCAAGGATAGGCCAAGGGCAGGATAAACGCCAATCAAAAATCAGGAAGGACCATCAACACGCAAGGGCTTTCCAGATAGCACTAGTGGTAAAGAACCCGCCTGCCAATTCAGGAGACAGAGACATGGGTTTGATCTCTGGGTCAGGAAGATCTCTTGGAGGAGAGCATGGCAACCCACTCCAGTATTCTTGCCTGGAGAATCCCATGGACAGAGGAACCTGGAGGGCTACAGTCTACAGGATCACAAAGAGTCAGACATGACTAAAATGACTTAGCATGCCTGAATGCATCAACACACAAAGACCAAAGAATCATTTTTCTCAGTGCTCAAAAGTCCAGTCTCAATCTAAGAACTCACCCACTGGCCCTAACCAACCATTCACCAAGGTACCCCAGCTAAAGGCCTTGAGGTTTTATCTTAACTCCTCCATTTTTCACAACTCCCTCCATCCATCTAGCCCATAGAAAATTCTCTGAAAACTCTCTCTGAGGTTTCTCTTAAATATACCCTACATCCTCTACCCTCAGTTCCTGTGCCCTGGTTTAGACTCTCAACATCTCCCAGCTGTATTTGTCTGTTCAACAAATATTTAAGGAGCTATAACTATGTTACCAGGCCTATGTGCTGAGATCAAAGGGGTTTCCTGGGCTCTCCTGGAAAAGACATGTTAGACAAATGAGTGTGCAAATGACTGTTTAATAACAAATGTCGTAAGTGCTATTCAAAAAGTGTTATTTAAGTTGGTGTTGGGTATAAACACCTTTGATGTTTAACTGTTGAAACCAATTATTACATCTTTAGAACACCCAGAAGCCCAGCTTCTGGTTCAGCCAAGGAGGTTCCTATAGAACCCCGAGTTCCTACATACAATAGCTGTAAACTCTGGACAAAGCATACACACAAATGAAGACCTGAAGGTACTAGGGCACGAACAACAGAAAATATTTTAGAGAGCAGTCAAAACTTGGGGAAAGGCATAAAATGAGTTACCTGTCTCTACAGCTGTAAGTCTTAAAGTGGCCAAAACTCTGAAAGAAATATCTCAGCTTTTCTGACTTGAGGAATAAGAGGATAGAGTTTGAGTCAAGCAATGCAGCTAGAAAGTAAGGAGAGAGATGAGAAAGCAAAAGTGAACAAACTCCAATTCCTACATGTGATCTCTGCCCAAGTGTCTGGCTGACATATTAACTGGACAGATTTCAAAGGAGTTCAGCTAAAGATAAAAAGAACTGAACAGAGATTTGGGCTGCTACTCAAAAGTTGGAGCGAACTATTTGAGTTCAACCAAGTTAAATACCTGATAAAACCATCAATAGTCTTCAGAGGAATATAATGGAATCCAGAGTTTCTACAATATAGTAAGTAATCCAAAATTACCTAATATTCAAAGAACTAAAACCCATGACTTAGTTGCACAAGTTGAGAAAATAGAAATTAATCTGGAAATGACCCCATGCTGACATTTGAAACAGCTGTTCTAACTAATGTTTAATAAATTTTAAATTTTCTCATGATGAATAAGAAGAGAACTAGAAATTATGAAAAAAGATCCCAATGGAAATACTCAAATTGAATATTCAAATATCTGAAATTTAAATCAGTGACTAGTTGACTACATTTACCAGAAGAAAGGAAATGACAAGAGCAAAGTTAGTTAACATTTAAGCTATAGCATAAGAAATTACCAAATCTAAGGCAAACAGAGAGGGATACTATCATATGAACTAGCTTCCATCATAGCTCAGTTGGTAAAGAATCTGCCTGCAAGGCAGGAGACGCAGGTTCAATCCCTGGGTTGGGACGATCCCCTGGAGAAGGAAATGGCAACCCACTCCAGTATTCTTGCCTGGAGAACCCCATGGGCAGAGGAGCCTGGCAGGGTCGCAGAGTCGGACATGACTCAGTGACTAAAGCACCACCAGCTTTTATATAGCTGTTGTTCTACAAGGAAGAAAGAGTAACAGAAAAAATATTTGAATATATAAAACCTCAAATTTCTCCAATTTGGTAAAATCACACATTTATAAATTTATAAAACTCACCAAACTTCAATCAGAATAAAGACAAAGAAAACCATCCCTGAGCAAATCAGAGCCAAATGGCTGACAGCCGAAAATAAACAGAAAATCTTCAAAGCAGCCAGAGGAAAAAAGACATATTAAACACATGAAAGTAACAATTTTAATCATCACAGATTTCTCATCAGGAAATATGGAGACCGTAAGATAGTGAAATAACATCTGCAGTTTTAAAGATAAATACAATGTCAAAAGAAATTCTATACCCAACTAAAATGTCTTTCAGAAGGAAAGCAAAGTAAAAACATTTTCAGATGAAAGAAAACTAAAAGAATTTGTCACTATCAGATCTACACTCCAAGAAATGACATAAGAAGATTTTTCAGACTGAAGGGAAATAACTTTTCAAAATCAAACTGAATTTTTTTATTTCTAAAATTGTCAGTGATTTGAATACTATCAAAAAGTTACATTAAAGAAGTTTTGAGATATTAATGTTTATCAAAAGAGTATTTGAAATGCTTGAATAACACCATTCTAAATAAAGCAATCACACTGGAGTGAAATAGTCAAGGGATGGCCTAGATATATAACCGCATATTATTCAAAGAATAAAATGGTTCTTATAAACAGTTTATAGTAACTTAGAAAAAATGTCTCTTACAAGTTAGCTAAACGTGTATCTATAAAACCCTCAACTATTAATAGTACTTGACCTAATTATTCCTCTCCCAAGAACCCATCTTGAGGGACTATAAAATAATATCAAGAATAGTATGTGAAGATGTTCTTTAATGTGATATTTTTTCCTGCAAAAATCCAAAAGTCAATGTCATCTGTTTAAATAAAAGACTTGTTAAATATATTATACTGAAGTTTTACAATTCACTGTGACACAAGCAATAAAAAGAAATCATTTTCACTGCAAGAAGGATAGCAATTTTATTTTTGACGTGTATACAGTTGTACTTCTATTAAGAAAATATTGCATAGGCTACCGGACATCAGTGTTTTCTCTGCATGATTTGTCAGCATGCATTGGCAAATTTAATATTTTCTTTATATTTTTTGTCTTCTAAGTTACTTTTAATAAAAAACTATGAATGAATTTATATATAAGGTACACAAATTCTATTTTGAGGTGCATTTAAAAAGATAGCTAGAACAAAACTCCCTAATATGGAAATCATCCACTGGGATACTCTCTACAAAACACAATATGGTGATTGTATAACCAACTTAAGGCCCAAGATACTTCCTGCTTCCTAAAGAAAGGAAGAGGCTATGTAACTTTATGGTTAAGAAACAAGACCTGGAGCCAGATTGCCTGGGTGGGAATCCCAGTTCTGGCACTCACTTTAGTTAATCTCTCTTTGTTTCATCTACAATATAAAGTTTACGATAAATGCTGGCTCCCGGGGTTAGTAGGAAAATTGAGTGAGTTAATACTGGTAAACTGTTTATAACAGTGCCAGGCATTTCATGTTATTTAATAGTATGTTGATGTTCAGTCACCAAGTAATGTCTGACTCTTCACGACCACATGAATTGCAGCATGCCAGCCTTCCCTGTCCCTTCACCATCTCCCAGAGTTTGACCAAGTTCACATCCACTGAAATAGTATGCTAAATAAAAACTAACTGGAAAATGATCCTAAGGAAATGATTAGACAAATCACTTGACTTAGGACAAGTGATTTAATTTCTCTGTGTCTCAGTTTTGTCATCAGTGAAATGGGAAACCCAATAGCACCTACTACATTGTTATTCAAGGGTTAAATTAGGGTGATATTTGTAAAACTCAGAACAGCTCTGGAATGGAGCGGGCACTGTACTAAGGGTTCTCTTACAGAGAGGCTGTTGACATAGGAAGGGTGGGACATCTACGTGTGATCATGTGTGTCTTCCACATATTGCTGAGTGAAAGAATCAAGGGTTGCTCCCTCTGTCTGAACACTCTGAGTCCTCCCTGCACCTGATGAGAGGACTGTACCTGTATCCATCAGGAAAGAAATACCTTCTATAGTTTGCACAAAAATACTTTGTAGATGAAAGCCAGCTTTCTGGAATATCATGTAAAATTAAATAAATGGATGTACATGTGTTTTTAAATTTCCATCCATGTTACCATAAGCTGTATCAGGATGGCAGGTTTGGGGTATTATTACTGTCTTTTCCAAATCATTTTGTAGATCCCCTCTCCTCCTTTTACTAGAACATCTCTTTCTGCATAAAAGCAATAAAGCTTTGTGTCTTACACAAAGCTTGACATGGTAAGATACTCTACTGACTTGGAAAGATTCTCATGATAGAATGGGTACCCATGGACAGGTAACATCCCATCTACAAATGTCTGTGGCTGCAAGAATCTTTGGGGGAAAGGGGGAACATTAACATAAAAAATGGAAAAGTGGGGAATTCCCTGGTGGTCTAGTGGTTAAGATTCCTCTCTTTCACTGCCGTTGGCCAGGTTCAATGACGGGTCAGGGAACTGTGATCTGGCAAGTCGTGGAGAGCTGCCAAAAACACAGAACAAAACAAAAATGAACAACTACTATTTCTGGGCTAAAGTATTACAGGCTATTTCCTCAGGATTGTGTATTAATGAGACTATTTCTTTTAAAAAGAAAAGAAACTTTTTTAGATTTCAATACACATGAAAAGGAAATATACTGAGCAGTTGTCATTTGGTGGTAATATGGAAATTCTCATTTTCTTTATCTTTTCCTCTAATGAATGCATGTAATATTTATACACAGAATATATCAATATTATTAAACTATACATGGTTCATCTACATACTTATAGTCAAGAATAACTTGGATGATAAAAAGACACATTAATAAACAGACTTTTCAGGTGGAAAGGGGAGTTATGTACAATTTCTCCCCTTCCTTGTCCCCAAAACAGTGCAAGCAAATGAAGCCACTGTTGCCAGAAGACTGCCCTGTTTTATCAATTAGCAAGGAACATGCCCCCGGAACATTCACTGCAATAAGCTTCTGCCATGGTATAAAGTTTAGGAAATCTTATTCCCAAATTCCTGTTATGTCACATTCCCAGCTTCCTCCTGGAGTACTCTGGGAGGAGACTGTCTTATTTACAGATTATTTCCGTTCTTCATATTCCTGCCTGTGCTGCACCCAAATATTTTCAGAGCTAGCGCAGAGCAGTGGAGCCATGTGTAAACACACACACACACACACACACTACAGAAGAAAGATATACAAACCAGATAATATCTCTCTCTCCCTCTCTCTCTCTCATACACACACACACGACAGAGTGAAGAAATACAAACCAGGTAATATTAAATACAGATCATACCCTCCAGACTGTCAGGCAGAGGAAAGACTACGACACGTGCACCAGCCCACAATCTCCAACGTGTTAAAATAATTTAATTGGGTATTTCATGGCACATTTTGCATTATTATGGCTCCCTTTGGATGCAACAAATGATTTGCTTCAGTAATAGAGTCCCAAGTAGCAGCATTATGTGATTAAGCAAGTGAGAACATCAACCATTAAATTCAGTTCAGTCATGCTTACATCCATCTTATTTCTTTTATAATTTAAATTTTCCTGCCAGTATATATTCACCTGAGACCATTTTTAAGTAATTTGTTTATGAGAGTTTCTCGTCTTACTTTTCCTCCAATTACTGCTGCATTTACAGTTCCAGAACTGCAATTTGATTCTCCTTGAAGTGGAGTGACCATTATGTTACAAGGCACAAGAATACTGTCCTCAATTTCCATATTTATAGTGGCTCTCCAAAATATTTCAAATGGCTTGTTTTGTGGGCCTCAAAGCAATTCCAGTTTATTAGACTTTAACATTTGATTAGAATTTCCCTAGTCATTAAGCAGTAGTCTTAATCAGCCTCTCAATCTATTAAGTTCAACAGTGGATAGGAGGTTAAAAGAACATGGTGAAAAGTTTAACAGCTTGACCATCCTAGACAAACGGTTCTGAACTCTGCTGGAACAACTGGCCCTCTTGAGGTTATGTAAGAAATGCAGATCTTCTACCCAAAATAATGCATGCACACACATAAGAGATTCTGCATAATTTTTAGAGGCTTCAAACACACACTACTCAGTAGTTCAAAGAGCTCCACTTTAGAATCCCTTCTCCATTACCAGCAAGTTCTCTCAGTTCAGTTCAGTTGCTTAGTCATGTCCAACTTTGCAATCTCATGGACTGCAGCATGCCAGGCTTCCCTGTCCATCACCTACTCCCGGAGCTTGCTCAAACTCATGTCCATCAAGTCAGTGATGCCATCCAACCATCTCATCCTCTGCTATCCCCTTCTCCTCCTGCCTTCAATCTTTCCCAGCATCCGGGTCTTTTCCAATGGATCAGTTCTTCACATCAAGTGGCAAAAGTACTGGAGTTTCAGCTTCAGCATCAGTCCTTCCAATGAATACTCAGAACTGATTTTCTTTAGGATGGATTGATCTCCTTGCAGTCCAAGGGACCCTCAAGAGTCTTCTCCAACAACACAGTTCAAAAGCATCAATTCTTTGGCGCTCAGCTTTCTTTACAGTCCAACTCTCATGTCCATACATGACTACTGGAAAAACCATAGCTTTGACTAGATGGACCTTTGTTGGCAAAGTAATGTCTACTTTTAATATGCTGCTTAGGTTGGTCAAAGATTTTCTTCCAAGAAGCAAGTGTCTTTTACTTTCATGGCTGCAGTCAACAATGCACTGATTTCAGAGCCCAAAAAAACAATCTGTCACTGTTTCCATTGTTTCCCCATCTATTTGCCATCAAGTGATGGGACTGGATACCATGATTGCTGTTTTCTGAAAGCTGAGTTTTTAAGCCAGCTTTTTCACTCTCCTCTTTCACTTTCATCAAGAGGCTCTTAAGTTCTTCACTTTCCGCCATAAGGGTGGTGTCATCTGCTTATCTGATGTTATTGATATTTCTCCCAGAAATCTTGATTCCAGCTTGTGCTTTTTCATGATGTACTCTGCATATAAGTTAAACAAGCAAGGTGACAATATACAGCCTTGACATACTCCTTTCCCAGTTTGGAACCTGTCTGTTGGTCCACGTCCGGTTCTAACTGTTGCTTCTTGACCTGAATACGGATTTCTCAGGAGGCAGGTAAGGTGGTCTGGTATTCCCATTGCTTGAAGAATTTTCCATAGTTTGTTGTCAACTACAGTCAAAGGCTTTGGTATAATCAATAAAAGAGAAATAGATGTTTTTCTGGTATTCTCTTGATTTTTCTATGATCCAACAGATGTTGGCAATTTGATCTCTGGTTCCTCTGCCTTTTCTAAATCCAGTTTAAACATCTGGAAGTCCACGTTCACATACTGTTGAAGCCTGGCTTGGAGAATTTTGAACATTACTTTGCTAGCATGCTCAGTTAGTTCAGTTCAGTCACTTAGTCGTGTCCGACTCTTTGCAGCCCCATAAATCACAGCATGCCAGGCCTCCATGTCCATCAACAACTCCCAGAGTTCACTCAGACTCATATCCATCAAGTCAGTGATGCCATCCAGCCATCTCCTCCTCTGTCATCCCCTTCTCCTCCTACCCCCAATCCCTCCCAGCATCAAAGTCTTTTCCAATGAGTCAACTCTTCACATGAGGTGGCCAAAGTACTGGAGTTTCAGCTTCAGCATCATTCCTTCCAAAGAAGTCACAGGGCTGGTCTCCTTTAGAATGGACTGGCTGGATCTCCTTGCAGTCCAAGGGACTCTCAAGAGTCTTCTCCAACACCACAGTTCAAAAGCATCAATTCTTCAGCACTCAACTTTTTCACAGTCCAACTCTCACATGACTACTGGAAAACCATAGCCTTGATTAGACGGACCTTTGTGGGCAAAATGATGTCTCTGCTTTTCAATATGCTATCTAGGTTGGTCATAACTTTCAAGGAGTAAATGTCTTTTAATTTCATGGCTGCAGTCACCATCTGCAGTGATTTTGGAGCCCAAAAAATAAAGTCTGACACTGTTTCCACTGTTTCCCCATCGATTTCCCATGAAGTGATAGGACCAGATGCCATGATCTTCATTTTCTGAATGTTGAGCTTTAAGCCAACTTTTTCACTCTCCTCTTTCACTTTCATCAAGAGGCTTTTAGTTCCTCTTCACTTTCTGCCATAAGGGTGGTGTCATCTGCATATCTGAGGTTATTGATATTTCTCCTGGCAATCTTGATTCCAGCTTGTGCTTCTTCCAGCCCAGCATTTCTCATGATGTACTCTGCATATAAGTTAAATAAGCAGGGTGACAATATACAGCTTGACATCCTCCTTTTCCTATTTGGAACTAGTTTGTTGTTCCATGTCCAGTTCTAACTGTTGCTTCCTGACCTGCATACAGGTTTCTCAAGAGGCAGGTCAGGTGATCTGGTATTTCCATCTCTTTCAGAATTTTCCACAGTTTATTGTGATCCACACAGTCAAAGGCTTTGGCACAGTCAATAAAGCAGAAATAGATGCTTTTCTGGAACCCCCTTGGTATTTTGAAGATCCAGCAGATGTTGGCAATTTGATCTCTGGTTCCTCTGCCTTTTCTAAAACCAGCTTGAACATCAGGGAGTTCATGGTTCACATATTGCTCAAATCTGGCTTAGAGAATTTTGAGCATTACTTTACTAGCATGTGAGATGAGTGCAATTGTGCAGTAGTTTGAGCATCTTTGACATTGCCTTTCTTTGGGATTGGAATGAAAACTGACCTTTTCCAGTCCTGTGGCCACTGCTGAATTTTCCAACTTTGCTGGCATATTGAGTGCAGCACTTTCACAGTATCTTTCAGGATTTGAAATAGCTCCACTGGAATTCCATCACCTCCACTAGCTTTGTTCATAGTGATGCTTTCTAAGGCCCACTTGACTTCACATTCCAGGATGTCTGGCTCTAGGTGAGTGATCACACCATTGTGATTAGTATGTTAGATACATGCAACTGTGCAGTAATTTGAACATTCTTTGAGCATGCTGGGTTATGTCTAAAGACACTTTGTCACAATTCGAGGGGGTGATGTGGTCCTGCAACTACTGGGCAGAGACCAGAAATGC
The DNA here is from genome assembly GCA_917880005.1 of Nanger dama. NCBI lineage: Eukaryota > Metazoa > Chordata > Mammalia > Artiodactyla > Bovidae > Nanger > Nanger dama. Next base: position 32,278,875 of record CAKJTW010000016.1, on the reverse strand, counting down.
TGTCACACTTTCTACAATGTCCAGGACAGTTTTCCAAAACAAAGAATTATCCAGCCCAAAAGGTTGTATTGAGGCTGAGAAATTCTGCTCCAGAGAGTATGCCATAAAGTCTTATTGAACATCTAGACCCAGATCCATATGAAAATATACCCAAAGAGAGTAAATACAAATCGTGGGGATATCCTTACATTTTCACCTTGACTCATTCATTCAACCAATTATCTATGCAACAAACTTTTACTGAACACTTACTCTGTGCCAAGTATCACTACCAAGTCACGAGGAATACAGAAGTGAACAAGACAGGGTTCCTGCCTTCTTTGAAGTTACTCCTTAGACATAAAGCTACTTCAGTAAAGAGTCCATTCAAAGATTGTACTATCAGTTAGGAATAAATTCAACTACCTGCAATACTTTAATCAGACATGGATTTGAGTTAGCCCAATACATTTTCTGCAGATGGTGATTGCAGCCATGAAATGAAAAGACGCTTACTCCTTGGAAGAAAAGTTATGACCAACCTAGATAGCACATTGAAAAGCAGAGACATTACTTTGCTGACTAAGGTCCGTCTAACCATGGCTATGGTTTTTCCAGTGGTCATGTATGGATGTGAGAGTTGGACTGTGAAGAAAGCTGAGCACTGAAGAATTGATGCTTTTGAACTATGGTGCTGGAGAAGACTCTTGCAGTCCCTTGGACTGCAAGGAGATCCAACCAGTCCATTCTGAAGGAGATCAGCCCTGGGATTTCTTTGGAAGGAATGATGCTGAAGCTGAAACTCCAGTACTTTGGCCACCTCATGTGAAGAGTTGACTCATTGGAAAAGACTTTGATGCTGGGAGGGATTGGGGGCAGGAGGAGAAGGGGATGACAGAAGATGAGATGGCTGGATGTCATCACTGACTTGATGGACGTGAATCTGAGTGAACTCCGGGAGATGGTGATGGACAGGGAGACCTGGCGTGCTGGGATTCATGGGGTCGCAGAGAGTTGGACATGACTGAATGACTGAACTGAACTCAACTGAATACATTTTCATGTGACTGAAAAGAAATCCGAGAGCAGTAAGTCCCAGACACAGAAATGGGTACCTGCACTTTCAGACCCCATCTATTTTCCTGCTCCACCATTCTTAACATTTTGCCTTTTGTTCTCACAAGAAGCCTGCTGCTCCTCAAGGCTAAAAGTGAATTCTAAATGGTCAGAGGAGACAGAGCAAAGGACAAGGGCAAAACAATGTACAAACAAGGTGACTTCCCCTTTAAATGAAAAATGACTATTTGGCAATTTTACCCTAGACCTTATCCTTCCATCTCATTGGCTACTACTGGGTCACATGACCACACACATCTGCAAGGGAGTATGGGAAGGTGAGAATTTTTAACTGGGCACATGGTTCAGTTCCGTTCAGTTCAGTCGCTCAGTCATGTCCAACTCTGCCACCCCATGAATCGCAGCACGCCAGGCCTCCCTGTCCATCACCAACTCCCGGAGTTCACTCAGACTCACGTCCATCGAGTCAGTGATGCCATCCAGCCATCTCCTCCTCTGTCGTCCCCTTCTCCTCCTGCCCCTAATCCCTCCCAGCATCAAAGTCTTTCCAGGTCACTCCAGAAGGGGCCAAGTCCAGCTTCAGCATCATTCCTTAAAAGAAATCTTGGCTTATCTTGCACTGGTGGACACCTTGCAGGCCAAGGGACTCCCAGAGTCTTCTTCAACACCACATTCAAAAGCATCATTCTACCTCTTCTGATCACCAGTCCACTGTTCTTCCATACAAGGAAAAACACAGCTTACTAAAGGACAGTAATGGCAAAAGAACCCTGATTATTCTTTTGTTACTATTTTTAACCATTTGTTAAAGACCGCAGGCAGAAGGTGACATTACTTGTGCCGCCTAAGGTCCCGTCAAGGCAAGTTCAAGGCTGCTAGGGATTTTAGACTCTGATGGTCGGAGGTATGGGCATGTGAGAAGGGGATGACAGTGAGAGAAGGCTGAGCACTGACTCAATGGACGTGATGCTTTGTGAACTGTGGTGTTGGGAAGGAAGACTCCTGAGAGTCCTTGGACTGCAAAGGGCGACTGGAGCAACTGAACTGAACTGAAGGGACTAACTCAGGAAAGGCATGTCAGCCACTCTTTTGCAATAAGGGAAGAGGGGAACCTCACAGAGGAGGGGTTCCTGAGGGAATCTCGAGTTGCTTAGAGACTTGAAAATGAAACTAAGGATAAGTCAGTGTGTGCCTATTTAAGAGCAGCGGGTTGGGTGTGTGACAGCACACAAGAGCACAAGGAGATTTTGCTCCACACACTGAAAGTAACGTGGGCGAACACTAATTGGACAAACACTTTCATCCCATGAAACACACAGCAGCAAAAGGTATACGCTGCTTTCCTGCCAAACCCCTGAATGAGAGCACATGATGTAGCATGCAGATTATAGGGAAAGTTTTTACATGCAATAATATACTATGAAGGAAGGCTATGGATGAGTACATTTTGAAAATGTCTCCCCAAAATCGCATTATAAAAAAATTTGTGTATACATTTAACAAGGCCTGTCCTTAAAGGAAGGTTCTTATTCATCAAGAGAGTTTGCCAATGACATCCCCCAAGGTGAACAGCTGGGAAAACAACAGCTTCACAGCAGAGTTCTAGGTTGTGTAAAGCATAGGTACAAAGTAGAATTAAGTAATATACTAGAAAGGATATGCACTTGAAACAACTTTTCTCACATGAGACCATATCCACACATGGGAAGAATTTCTCTGAATGGCTTAACAAAATTTTCCAATGATAATATTTAATGATTTAGTGTTTTTAAAAACTGTTTTATTGAGGTATTATTTATATACCATTAAACTTAGCCATTACCCCCCCAAAAGTTCTCTGAAGTCCATTTTTACTTAATTCCTACTTTCTTCCCCAGCCCAAGGCAAGCACTGTTCTGGCTTTCTCTCTCTCTTACCTTCTCCTGTTTGGGTACTCCATATAAATGGAATCACATAACATGTGGTCACTCATGTCTGCCTTCTTCCATTCACCATAATGTGTTTGAGGATTAGCCGTGTTGCAGCACGAATGGGTTCCTTTTAATTTCTGGCCTCAGCTATACATGTGTACACCACCTCAAAACATACTCTAAACATGCCTGAAAGCCCAGGCTAGTAAAGCTCTTGACCCTCCCCACTTGCTGGTCAGCAGGATCATCACTTTCACCAAAAGTTACTATGTCATTCACTGCTCCAAACCATGCAAACCCCCAGTCCACTGCAGCAGCAGCAACTGAGCAGGGCAGGGGAGAAGCTCCCAACCAGCATATCACAGACTCCCTGTTATTCTTACTTGAATCTCAAAAGTTTTCCAAGCATAAGTGCTTCTTAAATTGCTGGATGCCATTGGTTAATTTCCAGAATACTGAAATGGTTGCTGTCTCACTTTCGTCCAGCTTTACAGATGCTTTGGGGGAAAGGATTTACTGACTTCCTTATTCAGCTATACCTGGAAGTCCTGCCAATAATTCAATTTTAAAATCACACCACTGTAAATAACGCACAGAGTGTAGTGATAGAATGATTTACAAGGCTATGAATGTCTCATGGGGGATATCATGACAGATTGATCCATCAATTGGGGGAGAATGGGACAGGTAAAAATGGCTGATCACATTCACATTACTATCAGCCCTAAGCATAATTTACAAGTTGAAAGGGTAGTTCTATGTCATTTATATATCTTGGCAAGTGACAACTGTTTTAAAGCACCAAACTGCAATTCTACCTGTGTACATACACATGTGTATCTGTACACACATACACATATCATATATCTCAGAATATATGTTCATATATAGATGCCCGTACATCCATGCATATAAAACAGGTTTATTCTCCTGTTAATGCCCATCACTGTGATCATTATAATTAAGCTATGTGAACTCCAAATTTATTATTAATCCAATTCTGGTCAAATTCCAGAAATTCTAGGTATCCTCTCACCTACTGAGGCACAAAAGACATTCTAGGTATGCTGTCTACTACTTCCAGGCAGAAGAGCATATTGGACAGAAGAATCAAATGCTAACGTGAGCCTAGATCCATGAAAACTAAACATAAAGCCCTATTATTAAGTCTGAAGGTGATGTCCAAAAAAATGTTAAAAGTATTTCATTAACCAGAACAATCTGATTGGCTGTGAATACTGCTTTGAAGGTGAAAGAGGCTAGCCTCATCATTCAAAACTTTCCTAAAGTAGTCAGTATCTTAGGTCCATGGAAGAAAATAAAAGCTCACCTTAACTTCAAAGCAGCTTCAGCACCAATTTTTCACGCTCGATCACGAATAATGTCAGTTGGCTGAAACTCTCTGATGAGTGCCTCTAGGGAAATTTGTAAAGCACGTGTTAATCTTCGACCTCTACCCAAGAGTTTTCCTTCACAGTCGCTTGCCACCTGTCACCATGTTCCCTGTTACAGGGTGAGTTTAGTCAGGGGGGTCACCAAGAGCGAGAGGGATGTGGCGATAGGGGAGGCTGATCTGAGAGATTCCTGAAATATCTTTTGACAAGGATTTTTCACGACGGCAGAGGTGAAGGTTCACTGGCATTCACTCTCAGAAGTTTGTAACGTGCGTTAATGTTCTGCTTGCTCCAGACTGAGGCAAGCACTGACCATATTCCTAAGCTAGTATGAATGAGCATTACCACAGCAGCTATTAATATTATTTACTTAGTACTCTTCCATGACTGGTATTACATCCTAGTTGTTTAACATGAGCTTTTAATTTACAGTACAACACGTTGCTGAGAAAGGCCATTGCTCTAAGGATCATTTCAGTCACCTTGCAGTTATACTTCACTGAAGTAGCATTTACAGTTCACACTAATCCTAAGAAGTAAGTAGGCACTATGAATATCCCCATTTTATAGATGAGGAACCAAGAGACAGTAAGCCACTTGGCCAGTACCAAGTCAGGAGCGGACCAATTTTATTCTACTCTCAACATTCCTGCTTCAGCCACTGAGTTCAGTGCTAGGAGTTGATTAGAAAAGTGCTTCTGTAGTACTACTGATACTCTGAACAAGGCCTGTTACAATAGAAAACAGGAAGAAAGAGACTACCCAAGGACTGCCTTGAGGAATGGAGATGATACAAAACCCAAGCTAGTATTTTATCTTGTTTAAGAAACATTTTTAAGAGGAATAACATGTTTTTAAGAGGAATCTCTCTTGGATAACAATAAAGAAACCTATCAACGGGCTGGGAAAAATATTGACTTTTAATGATTTTGAATTCAAAACCAAACCCAGATGAAAACTTACCCACATTATTTTCTCATTACTTCATTCGTTCATTTAAATATATATACTGAACACCAGCAAGGTGTAGGGATTTTGCTAGACACAGAAGATACAGATGCAAACATGGTGGCCTGTTCCAACCTCAGCGGAGGGCGGGGATCACCCTAACAAGTCATCAGGCTAACCATCAGTTGTGATGAGTGCTCTGGTGGGGGAGAATTAGAGTCTTATCTGAGCATGTGTGCAAGAGAATGGCTCCAACCTCATTTTCCCTTTTGAGTGAGGGCCCCAGGGGCTGTGTGTCAGCTGAGACTGGAGGGCGAGGTCCAGGTGAATAGCAGGTGGTGGGCAGAGCTCCAGGCAGAGGGACATTTCAGGAACAGGAGCTTCATGTGCAGATCCAAGAGGTGAGTGGGAACGAGGATGATTCAAGAAACTAAAGGCTTGGTATAGTTCATGCTTAGCACACCTGCAAGTAGCAAGAAATGAGGTTAGACAAGATGAAGCCTGAGCTACTTTGAGACCAGCGAAAGCAGAAATGTGAACTCGCCCACCCAAAAAGATTTCCTGGCGTGGAGTAACAAGCAGGTGAGAAGCAGAAAGCTAGTGAAACCATCCCATTCTGGCCAAGCTTCCTTTACAGGAACAGGGATTCTTTTCTAAGGCCAGTGAATAGAAACAATTTAATATCCCCATCCTAATCCAGGCCTGACTTCTGACATGCCCTTCTCTTTACAGGGCATGTCATGGCAAACAGTGACATAGACCCCCTTTGCGAAGAGAGCTAAAAATATAAAGGAGATGCCATCTAATATAGCATTTAATCTGGTCTTGTCCTCATCAAGTAAGACTCAGGACAATGTACAATCAACCATCACAGAAGGTGCTTCTCATTTTAAGGACAAAGGGGTGCCTGCCTGAGGATGAGTGTAACAGGCCGGTGGAGATAGAGAAATCCAGGCTGTGGGACCGCAGCTTGTTTCTAGAAACCTAAGTGTGCATAAAACACCCGTGGCTGCCAGGCAATTTGGAAAAGGAACCACTCTGGTTGTAATATAAAGCAGGAAGAAAGATCACCGCTATAAAGGGGGGCTGCCTTGAGGCGGGGGACGGATGAAGCCCTTTTATGGGAGCCATAAACTGAGCTTGCTTATAGGATGAGTTTATCTGCTCCGTGCAACCACGGTCAGTGTCACATCCTCGGCAGAAGTGAGAGCAGGCTCACCGTCTCCACGGTTATTCTCTCGTCCTCCTCTTTGTCTGGCTGACAGCATCACCCACGTATTTTTTGGGGGAGGGTCTCAGTTTAAGCAAGTTCTTGTGGTCTTTGTTCCCCAGTAAATGTGAAGCCTGCTTGGCAAATATTCCCATAGAAACTCTCTCTTCTTCCTCAAGATTGATCACAACTTTAATTCCAGGATTTGCTGTGAAATGTATCTTGTCGGTCCTGTGACACTCAAGTCCCCTGAGCGTGGGGCCCAATCCTTCATCTCTATCATGGACAACCCAGGATCTGAAACCCAGCAGATGGGTTTCTTTCCATCATGATGCCTTTTCAGTTTCTAAATAATTACTTATGAATTCAATAAAATGTTGCAATTCCCACTTAAACATTTGATCTACATCAACGATTTGTCAGATACCATGCCAAGAATTCCTCAAGCTTTTTCCCCATTTCATCTGTATAGCAGTCTGGTACCCATCACCATTGGAAAGGAGAAGAAATCAAAGCTGAGAGAGAAGAGTGACTTATCAAGCAAAACCCAGCCTCACACCACATCTTCTGACTCAAACCCAATATCCTTCACCATCCTCATCACACAACATGAGCCGGCCCACCGAGCTCTCTGCTGACACACATGGACCAGGGATACCCGAGCTTTAGACCATCTAGTTAGCTATGTGACTTTGCTGTAACTGGACACTACCCATCCTAATACATTTATCCATTCTTAAATATGTAACATTAACAACACACTAATTTTTTTTTTTTTTTTATTTATTTATTTTTAATTACAATACTGTATTTGTTTTGCCATACATTGACATGAATCAGCCACAGGTGAACACAATCTCCCAATGCCGAAGCCCCCTCCCACCTCCCACCCCACATCATCTCCCTGAATCATCCTGTGCACCAGCCCCACGCATCCTGCATCCTGCATTGAACATAGACTGGCGCTTCGTTTCTTAAAAGATAGTATACATGTTTCAATGCCATTCTCCCAAACCATCCCACCCTTTCCCTCTCCCTCAGAGTCCAAAAGTCCATTCTATACCTCTGTGTCTCTTTTGTTGTCTCACATAGAGGGTCATCATTATTACTATCTTCTAAATTCCATATATATGTGTCAGTATACTGTATTGGTGTTTTTCTTTCTGGCTTACTTCACTCTGTATAATCGGTTCCAATTTCATCCATCTCATTAGAACTGAGTCAAATTTATTCTTTTTAAGGGCTGAGTAGTACTCCATTGTGTATATGTACCACAGCTTTCTTATCCATTCATCTGCTGATGGACATCTAGGTTGCTTCCATGTTCTGGCTATTATAAACAGTGCTGCAATGAACATTGGGGTACATGTATCTCTTTCAATTCTGGTTTCCTCGGTGTGTATGCCCAGCAGTGGGATTGCTGGGTCATAGGGCAGTTCTATTTGCAATTTTTAAGGAATCTCCACACTGTTTTCCATAATGGCTGTACTAGTTTGCATTCCCACCAGCAGTGTAAGAGGGTTCCCTTTTCTCCACATCCTCTCCAGCATTTATTGCTTGTAGACTTTTGGATCGCAGCCATTCTGACTGGTGTGAAATGGTACCTCATTGTGGTCTTGATTTGCATTTCTCTGATAATGAGTGATGTTGAACATCTTTTCATGTGTTTAACAACACAATAATTTTTAAAAGAAACTTTTAGTCCATCACTCCTAAGTAGACAGTAGCCTTTAAAATAAGACAGGATGATGAAGCAAAACCAGAGTCCTGAAACTGCAGCTACACGTCAGAGCTTCTGAGCCCAGAGCTGCTCATTATGGGTTCAGGGGCTGAATAACTAGCTCACAGCAGCAGCCAGCTAAGACTCTCTCCTGGAACCAAGCAAGAGTATCAGTTTGGAATGGCTGCTCAGAACAGGGCCTAGAACATAACAAGTACTGTAAAATGTGTGTTGACACACAGAAGGGCAACTGAAAAGTATCCAGTTTTACCCTCCAGGGAATAGAAAAGAAAGAGCAGAGAGAGAAGGGAGGGGAGACAGAAAAGGAGCAATAATGAAATAAGAAAAGAATCATAGATTTTAATATATACACACACACCATACATAGAAATTATAACTGTGCGTGGGTGTTAACTTAATATGTAATCATTTCACAGTAGAGACATATATTAAATCATGATGTTGTACACCTAAAATTAGTATGTTACACATCAATTATATCTCAATAAAAGGAGGTGAAGAAAATGTATCATTATGAGATATCTTGCTGGTTAATATTCTCCCAATGTTTAAACAACTTTCACAGCCTCATTATGGGCATCTCACATTTTAAAATAAAACACTGAGAGAGCATTTCAGGAAGGAAATAACTGCAATTTAAAATAAAACCATATCCCAAATAGGTTGGGATAGGAGAGGTAGTGGCGTGTTTTTTCAATGAAGGGAAACGCCCTTTACGGAAGTATTTTGATAGGTTCTTGGTGTAGGGAAAGGGAAGCTCTTCGACCTGGAACAGGTCTGGAAGGAAGCCATCCAAATAAAAGGAGCTGAGGGCAGGGAAGGGGGGAGGGAGGGGCGGAAAGTGAGGAGAGAAGGACTCGGAGCACCACAGGCTCGCAGTGAGGAGAGGCAGGCAACGGGAGAGAGCACTCATGCCCACAGCACCCGTTCTCCTGCCTCCAGCCCGAATACCGCAGCTAGAACTCACTCGTGTGCTGTGCAGCTAACCTCTCCTCCCCTCTCGAACCCTCCACCCTCCATAGTAAACTAAAAGCCCCTTCAGGTCAAGGCCGGTGTCTGTTTCGCACTTACTGCTCCGTATTCCATATGGCCGCAAAGGGTCAGGACCCCACTGAAGTGCCTTAGCATGCACACATCCAGGCATCTGGTCTAACGCCTGTTGCACAGTATTCTGCATTTGTTGACTGAATAAGCAAAGAGGAGAAAGAGGGCAGCAGCAATTCATGTCAATGTATGGCAAAACAAATACAGTATTGTAATTTAAAAATAAATTAATTAAAAAAAAAAAAAAAGATGGGAGCCCAGAACCTAAGTCACCAAGACCACCAGTGAGGATGCCCCTAGTGAGGGAAACCAAGGCACAGGTTTAAAACAAACAAAAGTGATGTCTAATTCTCAGTTTTAACATGTTCACTGTGCTCTCCTCCTCCTCCATTACCTGTAACTTTGTAAAACAGTACTGTTCACAACACTGTATACAGTTGCAGAACTATATACAACTCTGGGGTGTGGGGTGTGAAGATGAGGCAGAATAAATCAACTTCAGTAGAAGTAGCTAGAAGATAGCAATCACCAGAATTCTTCCCGCTTTGGAGATGCTAGGTGAAGTGTCGAATGGCCCTCTCTGACTTGTTGGACATCCAGGGAGGAGGCTGGGATATGAGCTCAAGGCCATTCAGAAGGCTAGCAGGCTTACAGACAACACCCTTACCCCCAGTCAGGGGCTCTTGGGGCAAATTATAAGCACAATAAATCAGGTAGAACAGGAACTGCAGTTCCACCTCCCCAGCAAATGGCAGATAGAAACAGTACTGTCTGGGTAACCATCACACCCAGCACGGGTTCAACAAAGGCAACAGAGTCATCAGCCCTTGGTGTCCTTTTCAGAATAAACCACAAGATATCAACGCATTTCTCCCCGTGGAGCCATCGGGCAAGCAGTTGGGTCTACATTCCAATATTGGTAAAAGCTATTGATTGGAACTTATTGAGTGCCCACATGCGCCTGGTGCCAGACAAAAGACCCAGTTCCATGTGTCAAAGCTCTCAGGTAAAAGGGTATCAACATTAATATAAATACCAGTGACAGTCCCCAAATGACCTTTCGAGACCACCTCGGAGAAGAACTCTGATGACACAAAATAAGTCATTTTCAGGCATGATCTCTACCCAAAGTGACGGTCAAGTGGCTCAATATTCTGATTCACAAAGTCTGCTAGAAGCAAAAATGCCAAGATATCTTGAATAAAACACTTTAACTCTTCAAAATACAATAGCTAACAGTAGTTCAGGTTCCAGGCTACTGGGTGAGGGTTATATCACCCCCAAGAGTCACAAAGAGCTTTGTACTTTTCAAACTCCCTATAAAGGAGTTTTGAAAGGAAGATTTCCCTCAAAAGTAGGTACAATTGGGCTTTTCTTAAGCTATAAATGTAACAGACATGGGAAAGTGGTGGGCACAGGAATGAGGAAAATGGAAAACTTTTGCTATCTCTATTCAGCTGCTTTGAGGGCTATCATGATAACTGGAGGGAAAACAAAAACAATACTTCAAAATTCAAAGACTGGCTCCTCAACTGTACATCCTCTCTAGGAATAACTTCCCACTGATCCCAGGAAACATTCACATCTATGAAGCTTGAACAGCTCTTCCATCAATTTATTGGGGATTTATAATAAGGTAACTGTCATCTTCCAACAAGGAGATGACATGCCCGTTGACTCAATTTCTCTTCCCGGCACAGAAGAAGTGGTGAGTGATGCTTCTCGCCCCACAGGGAATGAATCATTGAGGCATAAACTCTCCCCAGGCCTCGCCATGGACAGCCCTGGTGTTGCTCTCGCCGTTCCCTCTCATTCCCTCTCCAAAGGCCGATCAATGACAACATGTAAATGTGCGTCCAGGACAAGCCGCCCCTCCTCCACCAGCCTGACAGGGGCCCCTCCCTCCAGGCTCCCTTTGTGCATCAGTGACAGACCAGCTTGATGTACGGTCTCTGTGACGTGCTTCATCTCATTAGAGGACAATCCTTTGCTCAATTCTTAATGGACTTTACAAATTGGCCGTCCTCCCTCTGGTGCGAGATTATTATAATTTTATTATTCATTCCAGGAATTAGTTGCCAGGAATGACAACATGATCAGCACCACTGGCAGATACGAGGAATATCTCCCATGACATCTTAGGAAGGGGACCATCTGAAATCATGTTTGATCTTTAATTAGAAGGCAATGATTGGCCACTTTTCAGCAAAAGAAGCGCCACGCCGCGACATCTGTGCCCGAGCTGTGAGAAGCCTGCAGGCCCCCAGTGCTAAAGGCAGAAAATAAGCAAGCTGATACACGCTAAACAAAGCCCATGCTGTGCCAGCTGGAATATACAGCCCAGAAGTTAGGTCATCGTCACCCTCAGGTCTACACTGTGAGCCAGAAGATCTAGACTTAGATTTTTAATCTGACACCACGCTATGTGAACAGGTCATCTATTCTCTTCTGGTGCCAGTTACCTCATAAGTCAGACTAGACAGGCAAAGCAACACCATGACATTTTTTTCAGTCCACAAACTCCATCTATGGCTGACGATACTGGTTGTCAACACTCAACCCCAACCATTAACTTCCCCCTTCTACTCTGAACACAGATTCCACCTTAAAGACAGACCCTGAAAAATGTCAGATATTCACTTTTCCCATCTCCCTGGCAACCAGAGGTAGGATACAATCCTACCAGTGAAATATAAGTGGACATCTGCAGGACCAGAGAAATATCTCAGATTAAAAAATAAAGTTAGTGAGAAAAAGCGAGAGATAGAAGAGCAAGAAGAACATGCTCATCTTCTCCCTCCTTCAGCAACGGATGATGACAACTTGGGATGTGAACCTGAAGTGGTAGCAGGAGGGGGAAGGCAATGTATCTGCAGAGACAATGGCCAAGATCCATGACATTAAGGGCTGACTGAACCACCCCTGGAATTCTGTACCTCCTGACTTGTTATTTATAAGAAGAAAAAGAAATCCAAATGAATTAAGCCACTTTTAGGTACTATTTTCCTTCTTGCAGCCAAATGCATCCCAAATGATATATTATTCCAGGTCATCTTTGCTCTGTTTTTTTTTCTTTCATATTGCATGTCCTACTCTTATGGAAGTTAGAACTGACTAGAGCAGGAGGCCCGGATACCACCAGGAAACACTTTGAAATGTCTAGTCCTTCAAAGACACTCCACCTAAACTAAGACCAGGAAACTATTTTTCCATCCTCCCCCTATAAATGAGTCCACCTCGGTGGTCCTCCACAGTCCTTTCCATGCCTTAGAACCTTCAACCGCTGAAGTGAACTTGAAGACTTTACCTCTAGATTATATTAATTCTTAAATCTTTCAATTAAAAAAAATCTTAAGGAAATATCTTTAGAGATGATACTCAATCTGAATAAATACCTAACTTTTACAAAGTAACATTAGTAAATATTACAAAAGAGGAGAGTTTGAAGTCTGCTGGAAGAAATTTTGAAAATTAATTTTTTTAACTATCTCACCACTTTTAATGGCCACTTTCCAGATGCAAGTCATGCAGAGATTGTTAGGAAGGAATTAAATGTCCTACTTTACTGCTGGGTCACAGAAATCATGACTTTCGCTGCTACATGTTCTTTGAAATGCTGAGCTTGAAACTTTACCCTAAAAATGAGTAACACCATTCTGAGTAACTCAGACAAAGGGTTCATTGTAGCCTAATTTCAACAAAATTCCTACTTGTTCTGTGATAGCAGGAGTGGGTCTATGGCAGTCCTTGCTTCTGATTAGTTTCAGAGAGCTAAGGGGACAGTTAGAGCTGAATTTATGGTCACTGGATACTGTCTGAGCTTTCTGCTCCATATCAAAGCTATAGAGGCTGGAAGCAAATGTCACTATGACAACCATTTATGTGGCTAAAATGGAAAAGCAAGATTTGATGGAAGAGAAGAAATGCGTGCATCTATAACTCTAAAATATATGGCGAGTTTTATGTTTAGTTTTTTTTTTTTTTTTTAAGGCTAACCCCAGCACCCGCCCCCTCCCCTCCCCTGCTCCTAGATGTGTCTGTGAATAAAAGGGGCCATAATGAAACCATGAATAATAAGTAAAGGGCTTCAGAAATAACACCATGGGGTCTCCAAATATTCTAATTTACATCCACAAGCAACATACACATGTTTCCTAAGTAGCTATCCTTCAGAGGACATTCATTTGCTCTTTCCCATTGTTTGCTATGCCCATCACCACCACCACCCCCCCATTTGAAATATCTTTTCCCAGAACCCCCACAGTGAAATATTCAAAGTGTCTCAAAACCGCCTTTTTAAAACAACAGGTAAAACAAGTAATGATTTATTTCCACGTGTGCTTGGCCAGGTCTGCTAACAACAAACCCCAAACTGCCTTTGGTAAATTGACAGTCTCAGAAGTCCCTTGCCAGTAACCTTCATTCTTCTGGAAACCCTGAAAAGATGTCAGTGAAAAAGACATGCAAGTGAAAACCAGGGGATTAATATCCACAGCTTTCTTTGTCATTCTCTTGGTCTGAGTTTCGAACGCTTAAGTCTTCAGGATAAGAAGAGCCTGTCACAGCCTAACAGTATGGAATAATAGTGTGTGTGTTTCTTTTTTAAGTTGTTTAGGCAGGTTTTAATGCAAGGTGAGGAATCCCAAGCCTTGCCAGCATGAGAAATATTGGAAATTACATAAAAGAAATTACATTTATATCTGAATTAAGCTGGCTCTGCAGCCCCTACTTCAAAAGGATTCAGCACTTAGGGGGAGTCCTTTTGATGTGACTTTATGCTCTGGCATCCTGGTTGGCATCTGTTGGGTGAAGGAGCTTCACCATGCCCATCCCTTCTCCCCTTCCAGAAGGCTGTTTGTCTGCCTGGGGTGTGGTCTCCCTAAGACTCCCAAAGGTGAAACCCACCTGGTTTTCAAGGTTCACTCAGCACCCTCAGTCTTTGCTGTTCTAAAGCCACACCTCATTCCATGCAGAAAAGAAAAGATACTCCTTTCTCTCACATGGAGTCCTGCTGTTTTATCAAAGGTACCAAAAAGCAGCCAGGCTTTTGCCCTGAATCTCCAAGTCCTTCAGGATAACAACTTCTTCCGATACCTGCCAAATGCCCTTTGGCTTAAAGGTCAGACTCTAGTTTTTGAGACAGAGCTGCAAAAGGATTCTCCCTACCCTTAAGGTGACCAAGCACTAGACTTCCTTCCCTGGCTATGAACTGTACCTCGATACATATTCAAAAACCAGTCACTGGTGCCAGTGATATAAACTGGTGCAGCCACGATGGGGAACAGAATAGGGTTCCTCAAAAATTAAAAATACAACTACTATACAATTCAACAATTCTGAGTATATATCCCGGGAAATGAGAATAGGCTATCATGCTTACTGAAGCTTCATTTACAACAGCCAAGCCAGGGAAACAACCCAAGTGTCCATCAACAGAGGAATGGACAAAGAAGCTATGCTACATATATACAATGGAATACTACTCAGTAACGAGGAAGAAGGAAATCCCAGCATTTGCAACTGTTGGTGTAGACGGACCTTAAGGACATTACGCTAAGCAAGATAATTCAGAGAGAGGAGGATCTCATATACATGGGATCTAGACAAGAAGAAAGTAGAATGGGTTACCAGGGGCTGGAGAATTTGGGAGATGCTGTTTAAAGGGATATACTTGCAACCGGTAGATAAATAAATCCTGGAGACCTGATACATAGTACGGTGACTGGAGACAATAAAGCATTAAACTTCATATGAGAGTAGATCTTAATTGTTCCCAACAGGAGAACAAAAGATAATTTATGCGACATGACCGAGATGTTAGCTATAGGTACAATGGCAATCACACTGCAATATAAATGTATCAACTCAATATAGTATACCCCTTACAATTCCTCAATATTGTATGTACCATAGCTGGCAGCCTGGTCCCGGCCAGACCTAACTGCATCTGGGGAGACTTCTGAGCCAAGCTGGGTTTATTCCTATTCTCTCTCTCTCAAACCAGGAAGACATGATAACAATAACAGTCACCATTATCTCCAAATATGGTTCAAGTGAGCAAGCTCTTTGGGTTTGCCGGGGAGCTCTCTGATTCTCTGTCCATGACATGACTGAGACCTTAAACACGAGAGTACGTCATCTTAATAGTCATAGGGATGCCATCACAGTCAAGGGCAGAAGTCACGTGGACCCCTGATCCTTGCTGTAGGAGGCACTGCAATCATGGTGTGACTGGCTGCACGTGGTCCCAGCATGGCATGTGCCACTGGCCATGGGCTCAAACCACAAAGCCCCCAGAAACACACCCTTAAACCCATCCTGGTACCTCTGTCCATATCATTCAGGGTCCAGTCTGAAGACAGAAACTATACCAGGGGTTTTGGTTTGGTATTTTTTATGTAGACATTTTTATAACATATACTAAAGTTAGTGTTACCAGTGAACTTGATTGCTAACTTTATAGAGTGCAAAAAGAGAACATTAAGCTATCACGTACGGAGAAACCTATCATTGTTGGGACTGCAGAAATGAAGGGAAGAGGCTGGAATTAGCAGAACTTCCAAGCTTAGAGAAGGTTCTCTGCCAAGGTGAAATGGAAGTGTGAGCAGGAAGGACTACCAGCAAGGTACTGTTAACTCTGAGCTTAGAGGAGGGATTCCCGTGGGGCCGGGACTCAGCTCTCCAGGCAGCGAGTATCAGCATCTCAGAAGGCACAACATGGCTGACTGCGACAGTGCAGGGGATACAGCATGTGAATCCCAGGGCTGTTGCAAGAAGGAACTGCCACTGCTGGGGCAAAGAAGCATGACCGGGTGATGCCCGCAGCAATGAAGTATCTCTCAGCGCCTCTACTGCCCCATACTGGCAGAGCCTTCTAGGAGGCAGTTAGCACATGTAGACACATAGATATTAAGAGTCCTGAGCCTCACAAAGTACAGAAAGACCCATTGAGAGCTGAGAGACCATGGCTTAATGACTAATAACGTAATACTGTTTATCCACAGACGATGGGAGTTTTAAGAGGCAGAGATGAGAAGAGAAGAAGCATCTGGCTGAGAGAACAGCAGAACTCAAAACCGAGGACAGTCGTTGGTTGAACATGACTGACATATGGGATGTGTCAGTGTGCAGGGCAGAGGAGAGAGAGGGAAAGAAAACGGACAAGTAGGCTGCAGTCCTACTGTGGAAGGTCCTGGGAGGCATGCTGGGAAGTTAGAGATTTTCCTACAATCATTTGGAGCCCAAACATTTTTAATCAGGAGGGTAAAATCATCAAAGACAGGTTCTGCAGTGACGGCAGCAAGCAGAAAGGAATTATCACTATTTCTATCTTTTAAAACTGCCACAAAAGCAGCCAAAACACAACTTTATTTGAGCTGAATCAACCATTCTGCACAGGTTTTCCAGGATGAGTCACAATAAGCAAATGAATGCTTTTAAGTGAAGGTTGGGAGAAGGGGGCCATTTCTCTTGCCCAAAATTTCAGTGTCCTCATGGGGATGCTACCAGGTTTAAAATCACAGATGTGCTTGTCAACTGTGAAGGGAAAGATACTAACTTGATATGGGAGAAACTTGGTAAACACCGAAGTACCAAGTTCTGTTCCAGGAAAACATCACTGTGATGAGATATATCAACATCATAAACCCCTTCACATGAATGACACAGTGCTTTTGTTAAATTCATGTCCAAAATGCACAACCTCAGTCCAATCATGAGAAAACACTGAAAAACTCAAACTGAGATCTGTTTATAAAATAACTGACCAGGACTCTTCAAAATGTCAAGGTCATGAAGACAAGGAAACATCAACGAACCATCCCAAACTGGAGGAAACTAAGGCCAATCAAAGACAACGTGGGAGACTAGTTGGGGTCTTGAAACAAATGAGAACATTAGAGGAAAACTGGCAAATTTCACGTAAGGTCTGTAGGTCAGTTAATAATATTACACCAATATCAAATTCTTATCCTTGATAATAATACTGGATACATAAGGTGTTATGCTAAGGGCAAGTGGAGTGAGTGATATCAGAGAGTTCTCTACAGGATTTGTGCAACTTTTCAGCTAATCTAAAAAGAGTCATACATAAAAGATTGTTTTTTGGAACCACACATTTATTTACAAGGGCTGGAGTCCCATGGGATTTCTAGCCATAATCATCACAACGGATGCACGGATGACTCCAAAGTGCTTTTCCTGGCAAACAAGGCCTGGGAGCCTGCTGCTACAGCACACCAGACGGGGAGGATGTTCTTTAAGACAGAGCATTGGGGAAAGAAATGTTTCACAATGGGCCATGGTGAGAGAGGTGAGAGGATAGCAAAGACCAACACTGTCTGCTTCCTAAGAGAGTCAGGGACCAGCCCAGTTTACAAGATAGAAACAAAAAGCCTCCTTCAACCAACCCACACCTCAAAACCTGCTCCCAGGACCCGTCAGGTTTGCTGTCTTCCTCACGGTCACATAAATCAATCATCAAGATCTCTTGACTCAATCTCAACATTCTCCAACCCACCACTGCCTCTCCCATTCAGATCTCCCTTTAACAATGGTCTATTGCTCTCTGGTTATAAGATGACCAAGCCAACTGGCCATCAATGGTTGCCAAGCTCTCTCAGTGACTATGGGGCACCTCCAATGTTTAGAGGTGACTTGAGAGCCACAACCCCCTATTCCCACTCAGGTGAGAGGTCACAATTAGAGCAGGTCTCACACTGAATTCCACCACACCTACGAACATTCATGACCAAGCAGGTCTCCAGGGAATCAAATCACCTGGGACTACACAGAGCAAAGGAAGTCCCTGTTCTCAGGCTTTTAGGTGCTTCATAAAGCTCCTTGCATAGATGCACCCCCAGGTAAATACAACCACGTTCTAAAGGCAGGTTAAACTCTGCCTAATTAATTCAGACAACAAAATTCTCCCCTGAGCAGAGGACTAGAACTGTTGGAGTTCCAGGCTCCTATTGTCCTTATTCTTAAATCACAACAAAGACTTTCTTGATCATAGTTCAGTCAGGCTTCTGAACCTTCTCCTAGGTCCTTCTGTACAGTTCCTTGTAAAATCCAGTCTTAGCAAGAACCCCGCTGAATTAGTTTAATTAGAACCCTCCACATCTCCAGTAACTGATTGCCCTCAATATCTGACCAGGTTCCCCATCATCCACCAACCCCCAGGGGACGTCTGATCACCTTGGCCTGCTCCCAGCAAGATATTCATTAGTTGGTTTTAGACAGAATATTCCAGACCCTAGACATCACCTCTCAGAAATTTCCCACCCATTGACCCTGCCATGGTGAATTCAGAGTTGAGCCCAGTCTCTCTCCCTCACTGTAAAATTCCACCGCAGCAGACCCTATGTGCCTGTGGCTACAGTCCTAAAAAGCCTATCTTACCATCAGAAACAAGTTTCATAAGTAATTTTTTCTTTAGCAACCTTATCTGTGCAAGAACAGATTCTAACCAATTGTATATTTTGAACATTATTTATTTCACCAACAAAACATTTGTTTTTTATGGAAGTGAAAGTGTCAGACTTTAGTGACCCCATGGACTGTAGCCTACCAGGCTCCTCTGTCCATGGGATTTTCCAGGCAATAGTACTGGAGTCGATTGTCATTTCCTTCTCCAAGGGATCTTCCCGACCCAGGGATCGAACCCAGGTCTCCCGTATTGTAGACAGGCGCTTAACCGTCTGAGCCACCAGGGAAGTCCTTTATGGAAAGTCTTTCTATTTTAAATACAGCAGTGTGCACATGTCAATTCCAAACTCTCAATCTATCCCTTCTCCCTATTCTTCCCCTGTGGCAACGGTAAATCCGTTCCCCAGGTCTGTGAGTCTGTTTACATTTTGTAAGTAAGTTCACTTGTATCTTTTTTTAGATTCTGCAATGGTTAAAACATGCTTCAATAGGATACATGCACCCCAAAGTCCACTGCATCACTGCTTACAATAGCCAAGACATGGAAGCAAACCTAAATGTCCATCAACAGAAGAATGGATAAAGAAGATGTGGCAAATATATATAATGGGGTATTACTCAGCCTTCATAAAGAATGAAATAATGTCACCTATAGCAACATGGAAGGACCTAGAGATTATGAATACAAAGTGAAATAAGTCAAATCTGTGAAGTCAAAGACAAATATCATATGATATTGCTTACATACGCAGTAAAACTTATTTCTAACATCACTTATGTAAATTAAAAGATGTAGATGGTGCAGATTCAGAATAGTAATGTCTGCTGGAAGCCCCACAATGTTAAGTCCATGATTAGACTAATCTAAACATTAACTACTCCTAAAGTAGAGATACCAAGGGAACATTTCATGCGAAGATGGACTCAATAAAGGAAAGAAATGGTCTGGACCTAACAGAAGCAGAAGATATTAAGAAGAGGTGGCAAGATACACAGAAGAACTGTACAAAGAAGATCTTCATGACCCAGATAATCATGATTATGTGATCACTAATCTAGAGCCAGACATCTTGGAATGTGAAGTCAAGTGGGCCTTAGAAAGCATCACTACGAACAAAGCTAGTGGAGGTGATGGAATTCCAGTGGAGCTATTTCAAATCCTGAAAGATGATGCTGTGAAAGTGCTGCACTCAATATGCCAACAAATTTGGAACACTCAGCAGTGGCCACAGGACTGGAAAAGGTCAGTTTTCACTCCAATCCCAAAGAAAGGCAATGCCAAGGAATACTCAAACTACCGCACAATTGCACTCATCTCACATGCTAGTAAAGTCATGCTCAAAATTCTCCAAGCCAGGCTTCAGCAATACATGAACCATGAACTCCCTGATGTTCAAGCTGGTTTTAGAAAAGGTAGAGGAACCAGAGATCAAATTGCCAACATCCGCTGGATCATGGAAAAGCAAGAGAGTTCCAGAAAAACATCTATTTCTGCTTTATTGACTATGCCAAAAGCCTTTGACTGTGTGGATCACAATAAACTGTGGAAAATTCTGAAAGAGATGGGAATACAAGACCACCTAACCTGCCTCTTGAGAAACCTGTATGCAAGTCAGGAAGCAACAGTTAGAACTGGACATGGAACAACAGACTGGTTCCAAATACGAAAAGGAGTCTGTCAAGGCTGTATATTGTCACCCTGCTTATTTAACTTATATGCAGAGTACATCATGAGAAATGCTAGGCTGGAAGAAGCACAAGCTGGAATCAAGATTTCCTGGAGAAATATCAATAACCTCAGATATGCAGATGACACCACCCTTATGGCAGAAAGGGAAGAGGAACTAAAAAGCCTCTTGATGAAAGTGAAAGAGGAAAGCGAAAAAGTTGGCTTAAAGCTCAACATTCAGAAAACAAAGATCATGGCATCCGGTCCCATCACTTCATGGCCAATAGATGGGGAAACAGTGGAAAGAGTGTCAGACTTTATTTTGGGGGCTCTAAAATCACTGCAGATGGTGACTGCAGCCATGAAATTAAAAGATGCTTACTCCTTGGAAGAAAAGTTATGACCAACCTAGATAGTATATTCAAAGGCAGAGACATTACTTTGCCGTAAGGTCTGTCTAGTCAAGGCTATGGTTTTTCCTATGGTCCTGTATGGATGTGAGAGTTGAACTGGGAAGAAAGTTGGGTGCCAAAGAATTGATGCTTTTGAACTGTGGTGTTGGAGAAGACTCTTGAGAGATCCAACCAAGTCCATTCTGAAGGAGATCAGCCCTGAGATTTCTTTGGAAGGACTGATGCTAAAGCTGAAACTCCAATACTTTGGCCACCTCATGCAAAGAGTTGACTCATTGGAAAAGACTCTTATGCTGGGAAGGATTGGGGGCAGGAGGAGAAGGGGACAACAGAGGATGAGATGGTTGGATGGCATCACGGACTCAATGAACATGAGTCTGAGTGAACTCCAGGAGATGGTGACGGACAGGGAGGCCTGGCGTGCTGCAATTCATGGGGTCGCAAAGAGTCGGACACGACTGAGCAACTAAACTGAACTGAAAGTAGATTTTGAATCTTTCCACATGGAAAGATGAAATTGTCAATACTGATATATTTACTGTAAACTACCAAAGATAGAACTGCTATATTCTTTTTTTTTTTTGCATCTTTATACTAAAGAATATTAGAATTATTTATTTATTTATTTATTTTTTAAATGTCATTGTAGGTTGTTTTAAATCTTGATCAATCCCATCATCATTAAAATGGCCTAAAAACAATTACTAGTCATGAATGTAACAAATTTTTGCTTATACATGTTGATGTATGGCAGAAACCAACACAATACTGTAAAAAAAAAAAATTACCCTTCAATTAAAAATAAATTGTTTTAAAAAGTCAAACCAATCCAGATTATGACATGTTACATGAATACAATGATATCATAGCTAACATGAAAAAAAAACAATAAATTAGTCTAAGGTGCTATTTGCAGTTGAGTAGTATTTAAAACATTAAGTTTGTAACTATTTCTTATAATCCTAAGCTAAGAGACTATATGCATTTTCCTGCTAGATGTATTCCATACTTCTTTAAATCTTTCTTTTTTTTTTTTTTCTTTTTTTTTTTTTAATACTTTATTCTACATTACAATACTGTATTTGTTTTGCCATACATTGACATGAATCAGCCACAGGTGTCCACGATCTCCCAATGCCAAAGCCCCCTCCCACCTCCCACCCCACATCCTCTCCCTGAATCATCCCGTGCACCCACCCCATGCGTCCTGCATCCTGTATTGAACATAGACTGGCGCTTCATTCTTACATGATAGTATACATGTTTCAATGCCGTTCTCCCAAACCATCCCACCCTCTCCCTCTCCCTCAGAGTCCAAAAGTCCATTCTATACCTCTGAGTCTCTTTGTTGTCTCACATAGAGGGTCTTCATTACTATCCTTCTAAATTCCATATATATGTGTCAGTATACTGAATTGGTGTTTTTCTTTCTGGCTTACTTCACTCTGTATAATCGGCTCCAATTTCATCCATCTCATTAGAACTGAATCGAATTTATTCTTTTTAAGGGCTGAGTAGTACTCCATTGTGTATATGTACCACAGCTTTCTTATCCATTCATCTGCTGATGGACATCTAGGTTGCTTCCATGTCCTGGCTATTATAAACAGTGCTGCAATGAACATTGGGGTACATGTGTCTCTTTCAATTCTGATTTCCTTGGTGTGTATGCCCAGCAGTGGGATTGCTAGATCATAAGATAGTTCTATTTGCAATTTTTTAAGGAATCTCCACACTGTTTTCCATAGTGGCTGTACTAGTTTGCATTCCCACCAGCAGTGTAAGAGGGTTCCCTTTTCTCCACATCCTCTCCAGCATTTATTGCTTGTGGACTTTTGGATCGCAGCCATTCTGACTGGTGTGAAATGATACCTCATTGTGGTCTTGATTTGCATTTCTCTGATAATAAGTGATGTTGAGCATCTTTTCATGTGTTTGTTAGCCATCCGTATGTCTTCTTTGGAGAAATGCCTATTTAGTTCTTTGGCCCATTTTTTTATTGGTTCGTTTATTTTTCTGGAGTTGAGCTGCATAAGTTGCTTGTATATCTTTGAGATTAGTTGTTTGTCAGTTGTTTCATTTGCTATTGTTTTCTCCCATTCAGAAGGCTGTCTTTTCACCTTGCTTATAGTTTCCTTTGTTGTGCAGAAGCTTTTAATTTTAATTAGATCCCATTTGTTTATTTTTGCTTTTATTTCCAGTATATTGGGAGGTGGATCATAGAGGATCCTGCTGTGATTTATGTCGGAGAGTGTTTTGCCTATGTTTTCCTCTAGGAGTTTTATAGTTTCTGGTCTTACATTTAGATCTTTAATCCATTTTGAGTTTATTTTTGTGTATGGTGTTAGAAAGAGATCTAGTTTCATTCTTTTACAAGTGGTTGACCAGTTTTCCCAGCACCACCTGTTAAAGAGACTGTCTTTACTCCATTGTATATTCTTGCCTCCTTTGTCAAAGATAAGGTGTCCATAGGTGTGTGGGTTTATCTCAGGGCTTTCTATTTTGTTCCATTGATCTATATTTCTGTCTTTGTGCCAGTACCATACTGTCTTAATGACTGTGGCTTTGTAGTAGAGCCTGAAGTCAGGCAAGTTGATTCCTCCAGTTCCATTCTTCTTTCTCAAGATTGCTTTGGCTATTCGAGGTTTTTTGTATTTCCATACAAATCTTGAAGTTATTTGATCTAAGAACTGCTATATTCTAGTAGGTTCTGGGGATAATGGATAAGTTAAAATAAACATGGACCCTGTCCACAAGTGACCTACAGTATAGGCAGGCACTACTCCACATCTGCCAGTAAATATGTAATTAGAGATGTGTGCTCACAAAAACTGAACATTAGTCTAAAAGAACCAATAACAGACAATACAGCCCTGCAGGGGAATCGAGGAAGGATTTTTTGAGAATGCAATAAATGAGCAGAAATCTGAAAGATTAAAAGTACAAGGTGAAGGAAAGCAGGCAGAGAAAATAATCTGGAAAAAGCCCTACAAACAGAAGTGGTGGTACAGATGCAAGGCCAGTTTGGCTTAAACAAAGAGGATCCCATTCCAACGTAATGGTTTCATAACTGGCTGCCCATCTCTGCTGCTCTTCTCAATCCACCCCACTGCACAAACGGGAGTATTACTTATGTGCATGCTACATGTCAGTCATTACTACATCTCATTCCATTATGTATTTTGGGACTTTTTCTTTAAAGAGACTGACTTCTCCTATTTGCACAAAAATGTGAAGGGAAATTTTGAACCCTCTCTCAGAGCATAAAACTCGTATGGCTTGTCGTGCAGAGAGTAACTCTGAAAGGCAGTAGGATGCAAATGACATTATTAATTTCAGGTAGACACGGTCCCAACAGAAAAATCTGAGGCCCGAGTGTGTTCTCTAGCTAGTAACGCTAATGAACAAGTGTTACAAAAGTGTTAGAGAAAAGAACTCTATGTTGACATGTTATCCTTGAATTCTTAGAAGGATTCAAAGAGAAGAGTAACATCTCACTCTATATGACAGTATTATTTAACCCCTTGTCTGAAAACACTGAAAACCATCTCAAACTTACAGTCATTTAAGGTGTATGTGTCATATATTGAGAAACAGTCTTCGAAGGAATTATTATGAGAGGCACCAGGAAGGAGGCATTGTTCTCCCAGATTGCAGACAAGAGAGCTGAAGTGCCTTGTTCAAGGTCACATGCGTAGAAGGTGAGAGAACCAGATCTGGTTGTCAGGAAGCCCAACTCCAGGATTTATGATCTTCATAATGATAGACTCTTGTCATACTACATTGTTTGGCTGAGAAGGAAAAGGAGGGGGGGCCAGAGAGGAGAGATGCATGAGGAAGGAAGGGAAGGAGGGAGAAAGGGAAGAGGGCAGAAGGAAGGGGCTGGAAAGGAAAGGAGGAAGGAATTCATCTGTAATGAACATCCACCTGCTATGCTTCCTGTTTCTTGACCTCAATCAGGCCAGAAAAAAATCAGAGGACAATGGTTTCCACAACCTGGCTCCTCCAATGCCACATTACAGACACAGATCCACTCCTCCCGCCCGCGCTCCCCGCAGGCAACACTACAGGCTGCAGTGTCCCTACCACAGAGCCCAGTGCAACTTCAGAATCCTTCTCGACACTACACTCCGTGAAGCTCCTAAGAAGGACCAGAGCCGGCACCAGAAATGCACGCTACTGCTAGTTCCTCTCCCAGTTTACCCCCACCTTAGTTCACCAATAGTCCCTGATGTTGAGATTCACGGTTAGGGCTTCCTGGTAGTTCAGTGGTCGAGAATCCGCCCGCCAGTGCAGGGGACATGGGTTCGATCCCTGGTTAGGGGGAAGATCCGACCTGCCGCAGAGTAACTAAGCCTCTGCACCACATCTACGGAGACTACACGCCCCGACAAGAGAAGCCACCGCAAGGAGAAGCCACCGGGAAGGAGAAGCCACCGCAAGGAGAAGCCTGGCGCCACAACTGGAGAGTAGCCCCCACTCGCCACAACTAGAGAAGGCCCGAGTGCAGCAATAAAGGCCCCAAGCAGTCGTAAATAAACAAATTTTGAATATCTACTCAGTTAAATGAAGAAAGGAGGTAACAAGCAGGCCATTAAGGGCTGTTTTATTTCATATTTTTCAGCATTTATAGGTTGATACTAGTTTCTAACTTTCACTCTACCATGTTTTTAAATCCCCCACGTAATTTTCCTAAATGGCAGCGAGTTCCTTCCATGATGATCTGCCCCATTCAGTGTGTAATACAGAGGAATACTTTCAGAGGCAGTCCCTTCCCAACTAAGGAGAAAATAGTTGATATGCAGGTTCTCCTGGCCTAGATTTTCAACGAGGAGAACTGGGGAGCTAGGGAGATAAGCAGAGCAAAACAAAGAAGTCTCAAGCTCGTCCTGAGATCACTCAAAATGCTGTCCACAGGCATTCTCCATCTGTGGTCCAGTATGGTACAAAATCTACACAGAGTCCTGGAAAGTCCAGATCATAGCCCTAGTTACACTGGTAGACCATACTCGCTTGCTTTCCAACAAACAAGTCAGTGAATTTCCCAACGTCTTGAATCCCTTGTTGGAAATCTCTCAAACATCAATATCTCTATGACAGTACCTCTCCTCCCAGCGTTTCTAGCCCAGCACGGTTTTATTTTGATAGCACTCTGCACAACCTGAAATTGTATTCATTAGTGACTTGCTTGTTTACTGCCTGTGAGCCCCAGGACACTATCAACTCCTTGAAGACAAGCATCAAGCTTCCGTTGTAAACACACCTCATCCCCAGTGCTCAGAACAGAGTGCAGCATCTAGGGCACCTATATAAATACTCAAGGGAACAAGAGAGTGAAGATGAGCACAGTGATCAGGACTGTGGACACCCCAGGCTGGGACACTCCAAGGTGCCACACCCAGCTCCACCACTGAGTGCACTGAGCATCCTCCTCGGTCCTCAGTTCTGTCTTCTGAAAACAGGGATGATATGACCGACCTCAAGAGGCTTTGAGGAAGACATCCTCCACTCCTGCCTATCCCAGTGAGTCTGATACACAAAGAATTCCCAGGGGAATGCCACTGAATTCTAGATACGGTAGGATGTGTGATAGAGAAAAGTGGGCATCAAAGATCTCCCTCAAAGAAAATTCAGCAGGAAGACTTTCAAGCTCAAGAAATCCGTATCTCCTCATTTTATTTCAGCTTTACTGAGATATAACTGATATATTTAGTGTGAAAGTATTAGTCAGTCAGTTATGTCCAACTCTGCAACCCCAACAGACAGCAGCCCGCCACAAAGCTCCTCTGTCCAGTGAGATTTTCCAGGCAAGAATACTGGAATGGGTTGCCATTCCCTCCTCCTGGGAAACTTCCCAACTCTGGGGTCGAACCCGCGTCTCCTGTGTCTCCTGCACAGCAGTCAATTCTTCACCCTCATAGGCATCAAGAAAACTTCAATTTTAAAAACTATATATATTAAGTGAATAAATTTGATGAATTTAGAGATATACATACATTCATGCAACTATCACTATAACCAAGGTAATAAACCTTATCTATAATCTCCAACAACATCAAAAAAAAAAAAAACCTGGGGGAGGAAAAAAGATGAACTAATATACATAAGACCCTCAATGCCTGGTAGAGACTAAGGACTCAATAAAATGTAAGTTACTATTACACAAGGCTTTAACCATCCCTTTTTAAAAATTCAGTTCAGAGAGAATCGTGACAAGATCTCAGCACACAATGGCTCTGTTCTTCCTCCTACAGACATCTAGAACAACAAGGTCTAATGAAGCTGATGCCATTGACGCTGTTTTACAAGCCTGGAAGCCTTCCTGCGAGTCTACTGCATCCAAGAGAATTCCTGAGAACATGAGGTAGGGTGATAGATGAAATCCATTTGGAAGCCTGGGAATTTTTTTTTTTCCTCTGATCCTCTACTAAACATACTTATTTTCCCAGCTAGACAGACTTACTCTTAATCATCTTCAACTCCCACCAAGTTCCACAAAATCTTCCCATCGTTTGGATGTCTGCAAATCACACCTCAATTTGCTGATTAGGAATCTATTTGATTTCATCACTTTTCCTATAATTATATATTCTCTATCCTATGGGTAGATCTCATTCAACATGAAATAACAAGTTCAAGAGCATGCATTATAGTTTAAACTCTCTTTCACAGAACTTCAATAGCAATGAATATCTCAGAAGTCCATTTCTAATTTTTAATATTATAGCAACTGGCATAAATTATAAGCATCAGAAGCAATAATAATCACCCAAGATGAAAAATGAAACATTTGTACATAGTCTATAATACTTAGATTTACCAAAAGGAAAGCAAAAAGTACTTTGATGTACAAAATAATTGATTATAACATCTTTAAAAGAAAAGATCTGGTGTAAAATTTGATTCCAATAGCCTTCTTGGCAAAGAGATTTCCTGTTACTATTTAAATGTAAATGAGTCATGAAGGTTGTGTCAGAAATATTTAACTCAAAACCAGACTCAATACAGCAAGCAATACAGAGAACAAAGCCCAACCAAGCAAGTGGAAATAAAAATGTTTGAGTTTCCAGATTTTGATAACTTTATGCAGTTAGAAACAGAGGGAAGTGATAAATGGGTACAATTAAGATACTCTACATGCCATTTATTAAATACTGTGTGACATGCAAGTGTATGGATTTCTAGCTTAACCAATCACAAATTTAATCAAAACATTTAACACTTTGTCTTGATGGCACTTTAGAGAATTCAACTATCGATTTAAGCATATTTATGTGGCCTTTCACAACAATCTAAGAGTCTTTGATTTTTTTCAAAGAAGAAAAAGGATGTTTAATTGTGGCCTCCATGCCCTAACGAGAAACATAAGCTTGAAGTCATATCTCTGTTCCAATCCACTGAAGCAGACATGCAATTTAAAGGAATTTAAAAAGAATTAATCACAGCTGCGAGAATATAGTCTACAGAGAGTTTTACTTAACCGAGTATTAATGCAATTTACTCAGCTAATTCTTGTTTGAAAAGAAAATGTCCATGAAGACTTGCAATTGAAGATGAATACTAGAATTTGTCCCAGAATAAGAAAAACAACAATAGCAATGACCATTTATAGAGCAGTGACTAGGTGCAGTTTTACCTGAAAAATATTATCTGTCAAAGACAACCTTGTGATGTGTGAAAGTCACTCAGTTGTGCCCAACTCTGCAACCCCATGGATTATACTGTCCATGGAATTCTCCAGCCAGAACACTGGAGTGGGTAGCCTATCCCTTCTCCAGGGGATCTTCCCAACCCAGGGATCAAGCCCAGGTCTCCCACATGGCCGACGAGGTCTTTAATCAGCTGAGCCACCAGGGAAGTCCAAGGATACTGGAGTGGGTAGCCTATCCCTTCTCCAGGGGATCTTCCCAACCCAGAAATTGAAATAGGTTCTCCTGCATTCCAGGTGGATGATGCGTATGGTCAATCCAACTGACCAACTGGATTATTTCATTCTCTGCCTTTTCCATGTGACCTTCAGTACCTCCACCTGCAGGAGACAGAGTATATATATTTCTGTCTATTGGAAGTAGGTTTGGCCAAGTGACTTGCTTTAGCCAATGGAATGCTACCAAGCACGATGATGATGCCACAAAAGACTTTCAGTGGGTCTGCGTCATTTGCGTTGGACATTTCTCTTACCTTCTTCAGTTAGAGAATATGCCCTGGGTGCCAGCACCAGGGTGAGAAATGTACAAGGATCAGAACCCAGCTGGTCTAGAGTCCAGGTGAACTTCAACCAACCCACAGGCCAACAGGCAAGAAAAATTCATGCTTTCTTCTGTGAGACAGTGACATTTTGGGATTGTTCAACACAAAGCATTACTGTATGAAAAACTAATTCAGTGTATTAGTTTGCTAGGGCTATGGAAACAAAGAACCACAGACTGGGTGGCTTCAACAACAGAAATTTATCATCTCGTAGTCCTGGTGGCTAGAAGTACAAAATCAAGGGGTTGGCAGAATTGGTTCCTTCTGAAGGCTCTCAGGCCTGTTTCTCACCCTCTCCTTAGCTTGCAGGAGGCCATCTTCTCTCTATATATATCACTTAATCGTGTTCCCTCTTACCTGTGTTTCCATGTTCAAACTTTCCCTTTTCATAAGGACCCCAGTCGTATGAGACTTGAGTATACCTTAACATCCCTGCTTTAATTTGATGACCTCTGTAAAGACCCTTCCTCCCAATAAGGTCATGTTCTGAAGTAGCTGGAGGTTAAGACTTCAACATGTGGATTTTGGAGGGACATGATTCAGCCTGCAGCATACAGGTACTATTTTAAATATTCATTTTGCAAAGAAAATGAGCTTCAAAAAAAGTATCCTTTCCAAGATCACAGAGCACACACAAGTGATGAGCTGAGTTTAAACCTAGACTTCTGACAAAGACTCTCCTCTTCAACCTTGTACTTCAGTGCCCACCCATCACTTTGTGCAAAATGCTGAGAGTGACTTCTTAAAAGCTGATGGGTTTACCAGCTATTTTTAGAAAAACACATATATACTGTGCTCAGGAACTTGGGTTTCCCGTGTCATTATTTTATAAGAAGTATCAGAAAGTCTTGAGTTAGAAGAACTGCTAGATTGTAAGTCCCTTCACTCAGTAAATGTTTCTGGAACCCCAACTATGAGCCAGGTCCCCCAGAGAGCAACAGTGACTAAAAGCATCTCATTTCCTGCCCATGTGGAAACCTACAGTCAATTGAGTGAGGATGACAGATGGATGAAACCCTCAGATATCTTAATCTGATATCACAGATTAAGTATCACAAAGGAAAGTTACAGGGTTCCATTAAGAGCTTGAGTCAACAATCGTGACCCATCTAGAGATGTCAAGGGCAGCTAAGGAAACAAGAAGCGAGGTGAGATCCCTGGCAAGAGGGAGAATCGTGTAAGCAAAGGCATGGAGAGAAGAATATTCTGGAAAGTAGAAAAGTAGCACACGGAGAAACTCAGTTGTAAAAGGGAAGAGTAGAAGACTCAAGTGAAAGCATGACTCAAGTCCAGACCATCCAGGGCATCAAATTCGTAAGGGATGTGGTAGGAGACGCAGCTGGCAAGACAGGCACAGTTGACCGTTGAACAAGGCAAGGATTAGAGACACTGACCAAGTTTAAGTTTAGAGTTCATGCATACATCCATGGTTTAAACCAACTGCAATTCAACCAATCACAGATCATGTCATGCTCTGGTGTGACATTACTAAAAGCAATCTGAACATCAGTGAACCCACACTGCAGTTCAAACCTGTACCTTCCAAAGATTAACTATATATATTTATGTGAGCTGCTTAACAATCCTAGAAAGTAGGTACTACTACCAGTCTTATTTTCAGATGAAAAAACTGGGGCCTAGAACTTTCCCCAGAGCCAAACCAGCTGGTGGATGGCAGAGCAGAGGATCAAACCCCATCACATCTGGCCATGGAGGCCTACAGTGCACTCTCAGAGCAGAAGAAAAGAGGATCATTATTTAATAGAATAGCTATTATATTATAGAGTAGCTTCTGAACTCACCATCGCACCTAGATTATATACATGTCATGACTGCTATCTATCTGATGCATTTGCACTACATTATTTTATGATTTCCATGTAAAATGTTTAACCTTATAAAGTTGCCACTTCATAGGTTGAAAAATGATCGACTATTAGCAATTTTGTATCTTAATTCATACCCTAATGTAAGTAACTGATTCATACCCTAATATATGAATTGCTATAGAATCATAAATCGTGTGGGTATGGTCACATCCTCCAGATAAAGCAAAAATGTTCACAGAACTTCTGACCCCAGAAGACCTCTTGATATCTCTTCATGATGATGTGTGTCCAGGGATGTGCCAAGACTGGGGGAGACGGGAATGGCCCACCTTAGGTGCTGTCAAGAAGGAAAGGGGACATTTCCTCTAAAAACATGGGCCACTGCAGGATTGCAGGGCAGCCCACTGTGTGTGTCTACTCTGATATAGTGATTCTCAACTCAAAGGCAGGAAGAAAGCCAGATGAAATAGCTCTTCAAGAATTTCAACCGTGCTTAGCTTCCAGATCTTTTAGGGTAATTCATCACAGCTTTTCCATGAGACAGTTCTGGGTCTTAATTAACTCGAGGCACAAACTGCTGCCCAGTAGCACTTCTTCCTAAAAGAAAACCCCAACTTCCAGCCCCACCAGTGAAATGAATCACCTGCATTGTCCATTGTTCCAGAGCCCACGACAGCTGAGAAGTAAGGCTGTGGACTGGCCTTTTCACGATCACTGGCCTCTGTGCTGCTAAACTTTGTGTCAGATTTCTTGGCCGTGAACCTGGCGGAACAGCCAGGACACCTGCATGCTGAACTTGGCTCTTGGCTAAGGTGCACAGGAGGCTGGTTTCCAGCACAGCTTAAACACAATTAACTTTTCATCTGATAGTCTGCCTCTCTCTGCTCCTAATGTTCCCTTAGGACGTGGGATCCAATAAAGTCCAGCCTGTGACTAAGAAAGAGAGGCAGAGAAACTGACCAAATATTGCCCAATGCTATATTACAAACCTATGGGAATGGAGTTTAATTAAAGACCACAACAGTTCTTTGGGGAACTGTTTCTTTTATTAACCATTCCTGCCAAACAAAGCAGCTTTAAACAAACCCAACTGCTTGGAGATGTGTATGCCTGAGATTTCTTTTTCTTCTTAATCGGTTCTGCTTTTTGCTTATTTGGTCATTAGGAAAACTAGAGGTGTCTTGGACCCGTGAAATCCAATTTAAGTAAGCTCATTGCACATTTATAAATATGAGCAGATGACATTTAAAACAGACAAACCAACAGGGACAGTTCTAAGTGTGAAATTGTTGTTTGGCATAAAGCATTAACATAAATAGAGAGAGGAGCTATTTGTGGAACAACTAACAAGTTCAGGGCATTTTAGTGAAATCCAGGCACAGCTCAAACGTGGGTATGACATTTATAGAAGTGGAGGAAAGGCAATTCTTTGGCACTGTTGTGTAATAAAACCACTAGTCAATGTCACTGATACGATAGCATCAATTGCAAAAGAGTCAAAAAGCTGAAATCAAAATAGAAGAACCACATCTAATGGGGCAACGAAATTGGATTTTAAACTATGATTGCAAAAGAGGAAATGCCACTAAGGAGCAAAGACATCAGGTTATGAATTCTTTTAACTAGAGAAAAAAATCAGAGGATATGTACATTGTAAAGTGACCCCTGGGAACTCCTCTGCTGGCCCAGTGGTTACAACTCTGTGCTTCCAGTGCAGGAGTTCAGGCTGACTCCTGGTCAGAGAACTAAGATTCTACATGCTATGCAGCACAGTCAAAAAAAAAAAAAACAATAAAATAAAATTTTTTTAAAAACATGAGTACGTGTGAACATTCCAAGACCAGGCAGGAAGAGGGAGGCACATGTTACATGGAGTCTCACCCTTCAAAAGGCACACAGGACAACGAGGATAAATGCAAACATGTGTGTGATGGAGTCTGCATTTCTCAAAAATGCCAAGAAAACACGCAAAGTAACAGAGTAAATATTCTGGAAACATGGAGATTATCAAGCAGGCGCTATAATACTCTACCACTAACATAAATAGAGCCCCCTCCCTCAGCATGTACCCGGCAGGACTCTGCTTTGCCCAATCCCAGGCAAGTCACACATGGCAGACTGTATTTTCCAAGCGTGGCTTTAACAACACCCCCAACCCACAGGGTGTTTTACAGTGAGACCTCACAGTACCCTATCAGATCATGGAATCTATGCCTTTATCTCCTTAAACGCGGGCAGGTCCAGGAATGCCTTCACCAGCACAGTACACCAGAAGGGATACTGCGTCAGTTACACAGGTAGTCTTTCAGGAGCCTCCTAGTGTCCCGATCTTACTCCTCAAAAGTCAGCCACTGTGAGAAAACCACCATCCTGGGAAAGCTGAGCCACACAGAGAGGCCTTGCAGGACGTGAACAGAGAGAGGCCAAGAAGCGCTGCTGGGACCAGGCCCGTGCCTGCACAGGGCACCAGGGAGTGGCTGTGGCTCCACGGGCCCCGCTGATGGGCTGTGAGTCAGACTCCAACAGCCACACCAGGTCCTTCCCAATACCCGACCCCCTCCAAGATCGGAAGCAAAGCAAACTGGTTATTTTAACCTATCAGTTAGATAGCTGTCTTTGCAGAACATCAATCTTCCACGTTTGAACTTCACCTCAAAAATGTGTATTCTGGCCATGTTAAATTCTAAAAATGTCACCCTTCTCTGAAAATCTGAGTCAGGCAATATTCCAATACTTCAGAAATCCTAATGTTGCCAATTACTCTGATGTTCGGTTTTCTATTGAGGAATTGGGAGAAAATATTAATTTTTCTCAAACTGTATTCTGAAGACCATCTTCATGTGAACATATGGGGTTGTTCAGTATGTAGATTCCTAGGTCCCACCTCTGACCCACTGAACATGCATCTCTGATGGTAAAGCCTAGAAACATGTGTTTTTATTTTTTAGTTTGTATTTATTTGGCTGCACCAGGTCTCAGCTGCTGCAGGCAGGACCTTCAGTCTTCACTGAGACATGCCGGATCTTTAGTCGCATCATGTGGGATCTAGTTCTCTGACCAGAGTTCAGATCCAGCCTCCTACATTGGGAGCTTGGAGTCTTAGTCACAGAACCTCCAGGGAAGTCCTGAAACATGTGTTTTTAAACACTCCTCTCACGCCCAACATATATAAACTCTGGTCTCATGACCTGCTGAAGTTCTCAGCCTGCTTTTTTTCCAGGCTATTTCCAAAATAATTCTAGAAGCATCTTGGCAGCTGCATCAGTAAGACATTCAGGCTTGCCAACGCCATGACTTCATCCACTGCAGAATACTATTTGGTGCAATCATACGCAGCACAAGATGAGTCTCTGTACTCGCCCTTTACAGCTAAACAAGCAATCTATCAGCAAAACAAACTTGCTAGATTAATACCAACAGCTCGTAACAAGTCTACCGGCCATTCTGTTTGGTGACGGCAACTCAGTAGTAAAATTTAACTCCAACAAGCTTTCTCCAGCAAATACTGGGTTGGCCAAAAAGGTCCTTCGGGAGTTTCCATAGAATGTTACAGAAAAAAACCCGAACAAACTTTTTTACCAACTCAATACAATACGCAAAATATCTTGCTGCACAGTGCAGAGGGGCCCTGCGCCTGGCAACTCAATCTGGTCAGGGATGACGTCATTAGGTAAACAAGAGCTTATTATGCAGATGGTAACAAAGACCTACAAAAGCAGCATTTTGCTTTACTTGGCATGGAAGACCTACAGGTATTGAGCAAGGAAAGGGGCTGTATTAGTAAAGCACGTGTGAGAAGAGCCTTTTATTTTCAGTAAAGGAGAACTTCTTCCTCCAGGACAGAGTTGCCCTAGAGCACAGTCAACCCCTTTCACAACAGACCAGGAAGGAACAATGGTGCATTGAGACGCCCACCACACATCAGCAAAGCAAAGAAAGAGGTTGTAACAAACTATTATGGACACAGGTTAATTGTTCAGTGACTTCTGTCAACAGGATGACATCCCAAACTATGTCTGTGTAGGAGTCAAATCCCGATGAGACGAGAGAGTCACAGGTCAAAAAATAATAATAACCAAATAAATGCCGCTAATGCCCACACTGTGATGTCACGACTCTGTGGAGATTTTCAAGACTGGTGATGCACGTGATTACTTGAAGTCTGAAACAAGTAAAGGCAGATAGTAGCAGTTCTGACGGCTATGCTCCATTCATGGGGTGCTGACAACGCGCTGAAGACTTGCTGTGTTTCCCTCTCATCCTCACCATCTTGTTAAGTTGATCGAGGAAGTGTTTTAGATTTCAGAAACTGAACAACAAGAGAGGTCTGGTGAATTGGCCCAAATCACACAACTGCGACAGCATGCAAGCTGGAATTCTGAGGTGTTCTGATGGTCCACCGATCGGTCAGGAGGACAGAAGTCGGAGCTGTGCCAAGGGTAAATGCTCATAAGCGCTCTCCTGCTTGATGAGCAGAGTGGGTTCTGACTGACAGGGAGCTGCTCAGACGCGCTGGGCTCTGGTTGGCAGAATCCAAGCCGAGACCAGCCTTTAACAGTATCACTGTGTCCAAATCCTTCCTCGCCCCAGGCCTTGGTCTTCTCATCCGTAGAACTGGCACAGCATGCCAGAATTGGTGACACAGAAGACCTATGCTTTTGAGAAGTTGCTTTGTAAGTTTCTTTCTCTTTTCCCCTCTTGGAAGAGAGACAGTCCCTTTTAGACTGCCTCAGAGATTTTTATTTTTAGCAGGGGAGAAGGCAGAAGCAGCCCGATGCTGCGACCTTCCCTGTGTTTTATGAAAGCCTAACTCCATGAAAGCCATAATGCTAGATGAGCCAAGAAACAAGATAGCCGTGGAAATGAAAGAGAAAGAGGAGGAAGAATTCCCCAGACTGGGAAGAAGACAGGGGCCTCTGGGTCCTGGGAACAGTCACCACCTCCAAAGCAAGGACAGCTCCTGCTCCCTGTCTGTGCCCTGGGAGGTGGCTATGCAGAGCACAGGAGCCCACAGGCCTCGAGTCTCCCAGCTGGTGAAAGCAGCCAATCTCCTGAGTGTCAGGAAAGCAAGAGAGCCACCAGAATCAAAGGTTCTGGCAGTGGACACAGGAGAACAGGAAGTAATCAAGGTGACCAAACAAATGCCCTGTCATCCCAGATGTCCTGTGGTCAGGGCAGGTGAGGTAAGGAGTGGAGCACAACCTTAGAATAACCACGCTGCAACTAAGCATCTTACTAACTCCTCTGCCACCACTTTTTCCTCCAGCATGGAATACAATCATGCTCCTCTGCTGAGCCCTAGAAAAAAATCTCTTACCTCAAGGGATCATCTTTGATAAGAGAAAATCACTACATATTAGACTCATGCAGGGAAAAGCAGATCTTGTCCCAGTGGCTCCAGAGCATCTGATCCTGGGCCCTGACGACAAAGCGAGAGCCCCTCAATGGCAAAGACCCACCATTCAAACAATTCACTGCCAAGTCTCACCAATTTCAGAAGACAACTGAGCTGAGTGTCACTGGTCTGGTTGCCTTAGATTCAGTGTTAGCCAGGGGAAAATCTAATGCCGCTTTCCTGCTCACTTAACAAGGATAGGGCAGATGAAGCTGTTTCATCAGGACCACTGAAGAATTTTTATGAGCAGCTCCATCACATCTAACTAGCTCCTTTAGTAACAGAAAGGAAATCTATGTCAGAGGTCTGTCAGCCTTTGATGGATGTTTTCATTCTCTGAGTGTTTCTGTTACTCTCCTCACTATGTGACCAAGCTGTGATGGAGAGTGAGAGCTTATGAGATGCCGAACTCCACCTGCTGCCATGCCCTGCAGCTACAATACTGTCGAATTCCAAGCCCAGTCTCTGCAATTACAAAGTTCCGCTGAACGGGAAAGACTGGTGAGCATTTCAGGGGGATTTCTCTAATTTGACTTAGAAAAATCCTCACGTTTTCCCTTGTTGCTGGTCTGAAATATCAAGAAGTATTAAAAAGAAATCAATTTGTTTGTGATTTTGCCAGCCAGGGTTACCAATGACTTTTTCTGTGTTAAACAGGCTTGACTTGGTCATAATCAGTGATCAGAGTGATTAGGAGATTACGGTCAAGAAATATACTATACATTAGCTGAGTTTTTAGTTCTAAGACCCTATACAAAGTTCTTTCTATCAAAGATGCTTCACTGTAATTTTTATGGTTATTAATTAAAACATATTCTTCTTGAAAAAATCTAAAAGGTATGTGTTTTTGTCACTCACAGCCTCTGTGGTAGTTTTTATATTCTCAAGATGGCTATACACACACATACATATACATCACCCTCCAAGTTCTTTCACACTCTGATATGGATGCTCCACATGAGAATCCATGTTTCCTCCCCCGTCAAATGATGTGGGGCTTTGAAACTGCACTGATCAATTAAAATTCAGTGCAAGTGATGCTGCATAACTTCCAAGGACAGGTCATAAAGGTGATATGGCTGGAGCGTGGCTCTGCACCCTTGCCTGCTTACTTTCTCTTTCTTCTCTCTCTCAGTGTCAGCTTTGGGAGTCCTAGACGGACATGTAGGAAGTCTCCACACCCATGAGATCACACAAACAAACTAACCAGAAGGTGTCCCAAAGCTCCAGCTGCCCAGCCCCAGCTGTCTGAGTCTCCACCAGATAGGTGAGTGACTCCCCAGGTGATTCCAGCCTTCTATCCCACCCTTCAAATGGATGCCAAGTAGAACAAAGATGAGCTGTCCTCGCCAAACCTGCCCCAGATGGCAGACTCCTCAGTCAAATAAACAGTTGTTGGTTTAAGTCACTAAATTTTAGGAAGTGTCTGTTACAGACCACCAGCTAACTCATCAACAACCATATCAACCTCAGATAAACCACTGTTACCACCTTGTTGTACACTATTCCCAAGTGATAAATGGATTACCTATTCCAGGCAACAGAAAAAAACTTGCTCAACCAAGTATTTTTTGTTCCAGGATGACTGTTTTTATAAATTATTAGTTTGAAACGTAGAACCAATTTCCTCCAACGAAGCAAGTTATCTATTCTGTGGACCAGACCACAGACTTAGTTCCCAGTCTACCTGTGAAATAGATGGACCTAGAGTAAAAACTCTACAGAACAGTCCTCCAATATAGGAAACAATGTTTCTTCCTTTCTTTCAGTTTTTTAAGGATGTGTTTCTCAAGGGTTTTTCACACCTGTATGTCTTATCATCATAAATGATTGCATTAATTTCATACACTATACATTAAAAAGATCAATGAGCAACAGATCATGGTGGATTGTAGCTGCTGAGGAGAGTTTCATGGGAAATCTCGGACTCATGTTCACAGAGCAGAAGAGGTGGACAACATGAAGCAGGATGACCATCTGTGGTTTTTTCCCCTACCCAGTGACCCACTCCAGTACTCTTGCCTGGAAAACCCCATGGACGGAGGAGCCTGGTAGGCTGCAGTCCACGGGGTCACTAAGAGTCGGACACGACTGAGCAACTTCCCCTTTCACTTTCCATTTTTATGCATTGGAGGAGGAAATGGCAACCCACTCCAGTGTCCTTGCCTGGAGAGTCCCAGGGATGGAGAAGCCTGGTGGGCTTCTGTCTATGAGGTCGCACAGAGTCAGACACAACTGACGTGACTTAGCAGTAGCGGCAGCGTCATTACCCCTATGGTAACCACATTAAAATATTCCTTATAACCTTGTTACCCAAAGGACGGTGGAAACTTCCTGGACCAGGGATCGAACCTGTGTTTCCCTGCATTGTGACAAACTCCCAGGTGATGCTGATGACATAGGTTTGATCCCTAGTCCGGGAAGATTCCCCATGCCTCAGAGCAACTATGCCTGTGCACCCCAGCTACTGAAGTCTGCACACTCTAGGGCCCTCGAGCCACCATTAGTGAGCCCCTGTGCCACAACTGCTTAAGCCTGTGTGCCTAGAACCTGTGCTCACAACTAGAGAAGCCAACACAACAAGAAGACTGTGTGCCACATTCAGAGAGTAGCCCCCACTCTCCACAACTAGAGAAAGCCCAAGCACAGCAAGGGAGACCCAGGGCAGCCAAAAAAAAAAAAAAGATAAATAAAACTAAAATAAAGTAGAATAAAATAAAATCCCTTGGGTCACTTCTTAAAGAATATTTTTTCAAAAGATCCCCGGGTAATTTGTTTGTACACTGTAGTTTGAGAAGCACTATCTTTCTCTGCTCCTTGTGTATGTGACCTCAGTGGGGCGGCCGATCTATAACTGGATGGTTCAAGGATAGGACTCAGGCAAACCCAAAGATCAGGAAGAGGCTTCTGCTAACACAATACAAAGGAATCTTTTCTTTCCAGCTTGCTAAAATTATGAGATGAAACCATGAATTGTGGTCATACATGCAGTTAGGAAGCTGATTTTAAATACCACTCCTTCTCCACTTTTGTATACACATCTAATTAGAGAGACCGACATAGGAGTCCAAATGGTATATGTAAATAATGTCAATTTTATTACTGAAGAATTAAGCTTGACTAAAAGTCAGAAATGGATTCCCTAACTTCACCCTTAAAAATCGCAGTTATCTGCCTCACAAGGGAAGACCCTACCCTAGTAAACTTATCACATGGCCAGCCATTAATACCAGCATCCTGAAGACAGATTATCCCCCAAAAAGAGAAAGCCGCTCAGTTGCATATGCCTGGTTCCTCCAAGTAAATATCATCAGAGGGGAATAGAAGTCCCTGTGTCTCTGGAGGCAGGAGGAACGGGGAGATATGTACCTCTTCACCCAAAGCTAGCACTGCTCCCTCCCAGGTGGGAAAGGCCAGCTTGAGAATAAAGGTCACCCTGAGCCAAGAGATGGAGTGTCATGGATAATGTCATCATTTATGGCTCTGAAAGAAAGTAGTAAATATCCTATCAGCTGACAAACTGCTTAAATCAACATCTTGTCCTGACTCTAACATACAGGAAAAATAAAACAGAAAAATAATTACAATGAACTATGTATTGTGATATATACGTGCTTGAGTATTATTACAAAGGATCAGGGGTTGGCAAACCTTTACTATAAAGGACAATTTAGTAAACACTGTAGGCTTTGCAAGCCACAGAGAGTCTCCACTGAATACTTTTTTTTTTTTTTTTTTCTACATAGCCTTTAAAAAATGTAAGACTCAATCTTAGCTCATGGGTTGGACAAAAACAGGCTACAGGCTGGATCTGGCCACAAGTTTTTAAACTGCTGGAGCAACAACACTAACTAGACCTACAAGATGTCAGATGCTGGGACCAATTTACTATCAGTAGGTCTGGACTGGATATGATGAAATAAAGCCTATATAAGTATATTTGTATATATGCGTGCATCAGAGCCCCCGAATGTCCTCAGTCAGTGCAGACTCACATAACAGTGCTGCCTTGGGGGTTAAGTACCATTAGTACTGTTGCCTCAAAACTAGTGACTAGTTCTAAGTTTCTGGATGAAACACACTAAAATATGCTCTCTATTTTTACTGCAGTTGTTCCCCTGGATGATTCAGGATACATTAAAATGACTCAGAAATATATTGTACTTATCTGAAAAATGGCATTAAGATCCTGCCTCCTGTAAATGGAAACCAGTCTTCACCTACAAGAATGTTTGGTTAAGTAATGTGAACATCACGTGGGATGTCAAGTGCGTACATGCTTAGTCATATACAACTCTTTTTTCAGGAAATAATATTGGAGTGGGCTGCATTTCTTCCTTCAGGGGATGCTTCCAACCCAGGTATTGAACCCATGGCTGCTGCATCTCCTGAACTGGCAGGCGGATTCTTTACCACTGAGCCACCTGGAACGCCTCCAGGATATGATATTCGAAGGAGGAAAATTCTCTAACCAGTGGGACTGTCTGTGCATGTCAGGAAGCTTAGTATCCCTTACCCCTGATCACCAAGGGCCCTGACCCCCTTCCAATTACTATGACAACCAGAAACACTCCCAAACATTGCTTCCTGACAAAAGAGGTGGACTCAGAGATTGAACAGAAGGTGATACAATTTCACATAAATATACTTTCAAAATTTCTAAAGTTCCTCCCAGAGGCTTGGAGGGGGACCTGCAAGGTAGGGGACCACAGGCTTCAGTGGCATCACCTTCCCAGTCACTCTGCCTCTTCCTCTCGGTGAGAATGGGGAGGCAAACACGGGACCAAGAATCACACCTGCCCATGGCAGGGCCCAGTAACACCTGCTTAGGGAACCAATCCATCTGAAAACCAACCGTGGACTCCCAACCAGGACTGGCTACATAACTGGGGGATCCAGTGCAAGATGAAAATGTCGGGCTCTGTATTCAAAAATTATGATGAGGAATTTCAAGATGGCAACAGGAGAGCATTCAAGCAAGCTCAGGACCCTTCCGAGCTCAAGCCGGGTGTGACTGTGTTGGTCATCTCCCATGACACTGGTCCTGCCACAAATCAAGCCAAATAATAATCATTCAGAAATGTCTGTTATTAATAAGCATTTCCACATCTGTTCTTTTGTTTGATGTCACCACCCTGGCTTTCTCCCGACTTGTGAGAAGAGACAGTGAACCTCAGGGTTATGTCAGGTCACGTCTAGAAAGGAAGGAAGGCGAGAACTAAGATCAGGTCTTCCGATTAATGCCCTACCCCACCTGCCGTTCTGCAGCCAGAAAGATCTCTGTCCCTCATCCTGCTTGCCAGCCTGGAAGTCACAGGCAGGCACTTCCATGGACACGGTTTGGGGCCTCAGCCACATTAGAGAGATTAGGAGCTTCAAATGAACATGAACATTCACTCACTCTGATATGGTGTTTGTTTGTTTACTAACTTGTTGTTTCATTTGGCTTCTGTAAATCCCTTTGCCTTAGAAGACTTGAGATTAAGTTCAGGAAACCTCCAGGTATAAAACGGGACCAATGATTTGCAATGAATTTTAAACAATGGCCAACTAAAGAAAGATTCAGTTAATTCTTGTCCAAAGCATTTAGATGTTGCTAGGGATATGCTAGGAACAAGGCTAAGAAAATGGCTGATGGTTGAGCAGTTCAAACCCCCAGGGATTATATTATTCCTACAAGACTCTGCCAGCCTCCACTTCTATCTCTGCGTTTAAAGCCATATTCAGAATGTGCCACAAAGCAGGCAAGAGATGATGCGAAGGAAAAGCTTTTGTGCTCTGCCCCCTGGAACGGAAAAACTACTGACTGTGTCTTCTTAGGATTCATGAAGCTTTCAAGAAGTAAACAGTTAGACCTTGCTTAGTTTGATGGTGGAGAAACTGGATACTTCTCTATTCCTGATGACCTAGGTCAGTTCATTTAAGTTTTCCCAGATATGCTGCAGTCTATACGTATCAGTGAAAGACACGATTTGCAAGAAACACTCAGAGAAATCTAAAAGTAACACTCGCTCTAATAGCCTATTTCTACCGATTCCAAGGTTTCTATACCTTAGACTTATATACTGTGCATACATGCACACACACTGCTAAAACTAAAATAAGGAACAAGCAAGTTTATTCCAAGATGAAAACAAGAGCATAAAGCAAACAAAGCAAAAGCCATAAGTGGGCAAAGGCCACTGACGGGCGTGGGGAGGGACCCGGAGAGGAGAGCTCCCGGACTGTCAGCAAAAGCGCAGTGTGAATTACAGCTTTTGCAACAAAGAGAATACGACGGAGGCGCCAGAGATATTTCATCATAATCTACATAGACCACTGAGTTTATTTGGTAGTTAAGGAGGTAATGGCTTTCTTTCAAACTCATTTTAAAAGTTCTTTTTTAATGGTGGCGATAAATGTTTTTTAGTGCAGGGACTATATTCACGAGAGTGGCCACAAGGCCACATTCCATCCTTGCTAAGGATGCTTAATGAGGTGATGCTGCATTCACTAAAATACTCCATGCTATTTCAACAATCTCAGCGTGAGGAGAACTCTCAGGGTAGGAAGACGGTACAGGGAGGAAAAGAGGTATTTTTACCCTGTGTGTGAGGCACTCCAGGGTTTTCTTAAGTATGCTGCCAACCAGTTTTTCCCGGAGGTCCTAAGTGGCAGGGAAATGTAACTGGGGCATAAAAACAAATTAACAAATAATGTATGAAATAAGCTTTTGCCAGTTTCCAATTATAGTATCAAATTATGCTAAAAGGTTGATGAATGTAGTTTAACATCGGAGAGCAGAAAATTTAGGGGCTAGACATGTCACAGTCTTGTCCATCCATAAAATTTGAAATCAACCACTAAGATAAAAAGAAATTTGTATGCTCTCTCTCTAGTTTGAAGAAAACATGTGCCTCCTCCAGCACTCTGCAAAACCAACTCAAGTTTTCTTTTTACTATCAATTATCTTATAACAAATGCTAGTTTGAAAAATCCCTTCTCATCAAATGCCTAGACTATCGAGAAGTATTTAAAATTCATTATAATGGTGTGTGAAACATGTGCTTGAGTTCTCACAGCTCCTATGAACATTTAGATGTTTGAGTTTTGGAGAAAAACAGAAAAAGATGTACCCAGCGGGAAAAAACACCTCAAATTATATTTTTAAATCTATTATTTCCATTGCAGTTGATACCATGGATACACAGATGTGTTTCAGGGTTTTATTACTGCAACTAAGTCTTAACATTGATGTTATTAAAATGCAATAAGTTGAAGACAAAGACAATGAACTTAGGTGGAAAAGCAAAGGCAAACCACAAAAACCAAACTGTGTCCAAGATTAAACAAATATATCTAACATTGAAGAAGTGAAAGTACTATAGATTGATGAATAATTAAACACCTCAAAAGCAAACCAATGAAGGGGGAAGAGGGTACTTAAAAAAACCCAGAGATTTAAA
Source organism: Nanger dama (assembly GCA_917880005.1). Lineage (NCBI taxonomy): Eukaryota > Metazoa > Chordata > Mammalia > Artiodactyla > Bovidae > Nanger > Nanger dama. Next base: position 32,235,145 of record CAKJTW010000016.1, on the reverse strand, counting down.
GGCATAAATCATGATTTATAACCCATGCCAACTCTGACCTCATAGAAAGCAAGAAAGATCAAAGGTGATGCTTCATCATGTATTTATTGCTTGGCCAAACCATTATTCATTGATCTTCATTTTGAAAGATATATATGGAGTACAAATTCTCATAGAACCATCACAGGGAAATTTTTATGTGCAGAATTTATCATGAAATCTGCAGCTAATAGCACAATATGCCTAATTTGTAATTTGCCTGTCTCTTCTCAGATTTATAGCATCACAGCTTTACAGCCAAAAGATGCAAGCTGCAATGTGTTGTGAGATGGTAGCTGACAGTTCAAATAAAGTCACTATAATTCTGCAGAGACCTTATTCTTTAATTCTCTAATGAAGATACCAGGAAATGACCACCACTGCTGCCTCCACTCAACCCACACACGTGCATGCTTGAAAACTCCACTTGGAAAGATCACTGCATTGCTGACTTCAAAAACAAAGTCAGATGTCAAAGTTTTGAGTGAGATTGCTTTTTTAATTAAAAATGCACCAATAAAATTATAACAATAGAATTCTCTTTTCTATTCATCTTGGTGGGAGAAACGTAAGATGGCATGACAAGTGTGTCTCTAATCCCAGAATATAGCTTTCTAGTAACAAAACACTGAAACCTACACTGACCCAAAACATAATTCTGAAACACCTAGAAGACTTTTAGCTACCTTAAGTGATGTCAAAATCTATTTAAATCCCTTTCAACAATTATATGAGGTGACCTAGTAAGGTGACGGGCCTATTTATTTGAGGAGAAGAAAAAGTCCAGAATTTCTGGTCTGGCACCAAAGCTGCCTGGCATGGTCCCAATCAGTGTAGCACAGCACATGTGTTAGCAGAACACCTCCCCCAACCCCTCACAGCAGCCACGGCCCCTGGGCTGCTCATCTTCAGGCAGGAGCATCCTCATCTATTCACCCAAAAGGGAAAATGGGGGTGCAATAAAGTTTTCCTATATGGTGTCCATCAGAGACATATTATGATGGTTAATATCATGGATCACCTTAGTAGCCATGGGGTGCCCAGATTAGACATAAATCTTTGGGTGTGTCTATAAGTGTCTTTCTGAATGAGGTTAGCATTTGACATGGTGAGCTCAGTGAAGTCCAATTTGGATTCAGTTCAGATCAGTCACTGAGTCACGTCCGACTCTTTGTGACCCCATGAACCGCAGCATGCCAGGCCTCCTTGTCCATCACCAACTCCCAGAGTTCACTCAAACTCATGTCCATCGAGTTGGTGATGCCATTCAGCCATCTCATCCTCTGCCGTCCCCTTCTCCTCCTGCCCTCAATCCCTCCCAGCATCAGAGTCTTTTCCAATGAGTCAACTCTTCGCATGAGGTGGCCAAAGTATTGGAGCTTCACCTTCAGCATCAGTCCTTCCAATTAACACTCAGGACAGGTCTCCTTTAGGATGGACTGGTTGGATCTCCTTGCAGTCTAAGGGACTCTCAAGAGTCTCCTCCAGCACCACAATTCAAGAGAATCAATTCCTCAGTGCTCAGCTTTCTTCACAGTCCAACTCTCACATCCATATATGACCACTGGAGAATCCATAGCCTTGACTAGACAGACCTTTGTTGGCAAAGTAATGTCTCTGCTTTTGAATATACCATCTAGGTTGGTCATAACTTTTCTTCCAAGGAATAAGTGTCTTTTTATTTCATGGCTGCAGTCACCATCTGCAGTGATTTTGGAGCCCCCAAAAATAAAGTCTGAAACTGTTTCCACTGTTTCTCCATCTATTTCCCATGAAGTGATGGGACTGGATGCCATGATCTTTGTTTTCTGAATGTTGAGCTTTAAGCCAACTTTTTCACTTTCGTCTTTCACTTTCATCAAGAGGCTTTTAGCTCCTCTTCACTTTCTGCCATAAGGGTGGTGTCATCTGCATATCTGAGGTTACTGATATTTCTCCCAGCAATCTTGATTCCAGCTTGTGCTTCTTCCAGCCCAGCGTTTCTCATGATGTACTCTGCATAGAAGTTAAATAAGCGGGGTGACAATATACAGCCTTGATGGACTCCTTTTCCTATTTGGAACCAGTCTGTTGTTCCATGTCCAGTTCTAACTGTTGCTTCCTGACCTGCATATAGGTTTCTCAAGAGGCAGGGCAGGTGCTCTGGTATTCCCATCTCTTTCAGAATTTTCCACAGTTTATTGTGATCCACACAGTCAAAGCCTTTGGCATAGTCAATAAAGCAGAAATGATCCAGTGGATGTTGGCAATTTGACCTCTGGTTCCTCTGCCTTTTCTAATACCAGCTTGAACATCAGAAAGTTCACGGTTCCCATATTGCTGAAGCCTGGCCTGGAGAATTTTGAGGATCACTTTACTAGTGTGTGAGATGAATGCATTGTGCAGTAGTTTGAGCATTCTTTGGCATTGCCTTTCTTTGGAATTGGAATGAATACTGATCTTTTCCAGTCCTATGGCCACTGCTGAGTTTTCCAAATTTGCTGGCATATTGAGTGCAGCACTTTCACAGCATCATCTTTCAGGATTTGAAAAAGCTCCACTGGAATTCCATCACCTCCACTAGCTTTGTTCGTAGTGATGCTTTCTAAGGCCCACTTGACTTCACATTCCAGGATGTCTGGTTCTAGGTGAGTGAACACACCATCATGATTATCTTGGTCATGAACATCTTTTTGTACAGTTCTTCTGTGTATTCTTGCCACCTCTTCTTAATATCTTCTGCTTCTGTTAGGTCCAGACCATTTCTGTCCTTTATCGAGCCCATCTTTGCATGAAATGTTCCCTTGGTATCTCTAATTTTCTTTGAAGAGATCTCTAGTCTTTCGCATTCTGTTGTTTTCCTCTATTTCTTTGCATTGATCACTGAGGAAGGCTTTCTTATCCCTCCTTGCTATCCTTTGGAACTCTGCATTCAGATGCTTATATCTTTCTTTTTCTCCTTTGCTTTTCACTTCTCTTCTTTTCACAGCTATTTGGAAGGCCTCCCCCAGACAGCCATTTTGCTTTTTTGCATTTCTTTTCCATGGGGATGGTCTTGATACCTGTCTCCTGTACAATGTCACAAACCTCCGTCCAGAATAGAGGGCGAGGAAGGAGGAACTGGCCCCTTTTCCATCCTGCCTCCTGGAGCTGGGACATCTCAACTCATCTCCTCCTGTCCCAGGAACTGAGACTTAACACCACTGGCTGCCCCTGGTTCTCAAGCCATCTGACTCAGCCTGCAATTCCACCAGCTTCCCTGTACCTCCAGCTTACAGTATGTGTCCTACTGGTTCTGTTTCTCTGGAGAACTCTACCTAACACAGATCTAATAAGTTCAGTGGGTTCCAAGGTCAGACTGGGTTTGTAAATTCCAAGCTCAACGAAGTTCTACATGGTTCATCACTTTAGGACCTTCCAGAGCCTCTAGTACAAGGTACACAATGACTTCCTGAAGTGAGGTAATTCCTCAGAGCTCCTTCTAGATGGAGGTACCCACAAAAGCAGTGAGCGTGACTAGCTCTTCTAGAAGGAGGCTTCCTGGTTGGCCTCCAAGGCCTTGGGGTCAGACAAACCCAAACCAAAATTCAGCTGGGCTACTTTTCCAGTTGTGTGACCTTTGGCATTTATTTCAGCACCTCGGGCCACTGTTTCTTCATCTGTAAACTCACAAATGAGAGGATACTCTTAGTTAAGAGTCAAAAAATAACAGTAGTGACTGACAGACCCTCTCCAGAGAAGGCAGAATAGAAACAGGAACCAATAAGAACTATCCTTCATTGAGCACGTGGCAAGCATCTGTCCCACTGCGGCTGCACGGCTTCCATACCCGCTTCCCAGCAGTGGCCCAGTTCCCCTGGGGAGCCGCCTGTTCTCCACGCATGGCTTCTGTGGGATGGCAACTGCAGACACGCACAGTCACTGTGGAAGTCAAAGCACGGGGCTCCTTCCACCCCACGCCCAAGTCCTCTGGTACAGATAGAGGGGCCCATATTACTTAAGCTCAGTCATCAGCACTCTTTCCATCAGGACTCTTGAGCCTTTGGGGATCATCAGGTAAGAGGTCAGCTGTGGTAGCAGGAACGTTTCTATGATCCAGGTGATGCTGGGCTCCCTACCTATTCCCAGTTCTGGGGCATTCAATTTACTGAACCCCCCAAAATCCATCCAATCAGTCTTATCAACATGAAACCAACAGGCTTAGCCAATGGTGCTCTGATCAGTAGAGGTACAAGCCTAGGACAGTTGAGCTCTGGTCCTTGATGGAATCCAAGGAAGAAGACAAGAAGGACAGGAATGTCTCTAAATGAAGAATAAACCAAACATGTACCTAGTTCATGTGTGGGTCTCATGGGGCCACTTCTAAAAATAAAGGAACTCAGACTGCATCCTTCAGGATCCTGACAAAAAGGGACAGTGAGATGGCCCCAGAAAAATCCACAGCAGAAAGGCCTTACAGCCCTAAAGCAACCAAGGGAAGTACGCGCGTGCTAAGCCACTTCAGTCATGTCCAGCTTTTTGAGATCTTCTTGATTGTAGCCTGCCTGTCCATGGGATTCTCCAGGCAAGAATACTGAAGTGGGTTTCCATGTCCTCCTCCAGGGCATCTTCCCAACCCAGGGATCGAACCTGTGTCCCCTGCCTTTGCAGGTGTGTCCTTTACCACTAGCGTAGCCTAGGAAGCCCAGCAGGGGGTAGGGGTTGCCTTATTCAAGCAGAAGCTGTTGCCTGAAGCCACAGGGGCAATCAAGGTTGCTGCCAGAGACACTGGCCAGGCAGAAAGGTGAGGATGGGAAAAATAGACCCTGGCTCGCCCTACCTCCGCCTCCAGCCTCCCACCCACACACCCCACTGGCCTAACCGAGGCAGGTCATACCCGGAACCCTGGAGGGGCCACCCTCTGCCCCCAGAATGGATTCTAGGCAAATAATCCCAGGACTGGCAAACCAACCTCACACATAAAGTGTGTTACGTCTACAAATAGGCTTTGGGTTGTGGTTCGGCTCCTTTCAAACCTCCTGGCCTAATCCTGTTCCATCTATTCAAGTGAGAAAAAGCACTTTCATCCGCCCACCTCCTACAACCCAAGTCCCGTTCATCTCCCTCTCAACAAAAACCTACAAAAGCATTTTATTCACCTCTCCTCCAGACGTTCTATGCACTTACTGGTCTCAGAGGCTTCCAAAACTCTTTATTTTAATAAGTATTTAATCTCACACTGAAAGCCAAGTGGAATATACTTGCTGTATTTATCATTTCTGTGGTTAATAAAATCTCTAAGAAACAAAATAAGGATGAATCCACAGGCCTTTCTGGTCTCATGACAAGAGGGATGTATTTTAGAGAGGCTGTATTGGGTGGAATTAGGATTCCTTCAACCAAATTTAATATAAGTTTTCCTCCAGGGGAATTTCTGATGAGATTGTCCTGCAAAGGGACTGTCTCCTAATGGGATTAGCTGATCAAGATTACATTGTGCTGTTAAGTAGCCATTTTAGAAGAAAATACAACCAGGGAGGGGGTAAACACAGCTGGTGGATACAGCTTGCTGGCACAGCCTGGAGAGCTAGGTTGGTAGCCTTTTCTGCATCTGGTGGAAACTGGCAAAGTGAAGTTCGAACTATTTACCTCAGATTGGGACTTTAAATAACCTACGTGGCTGGCACTCGAACCCAGGCAAAACCCATGGTACTTGGTTTCAGGACCTAATTCAGGTTCTCAATGTCTCATACAAGAAAGAATTCAGTGAGAGACAAAGCGACAGGAAGAAGTGGATTTATTCAGATTTAGAGAGAAGCACACTCCACAGACAGGAGTGTGGACCATCGCAGAGGATGAGTACAGCCTCGCAATGTGGCATGGTTAGTTTTTATAGGCTGTGTCATTTCATATGCTAATAAGTGGGAGGGTTATTCTAACCACTTTCGGGAAGGGGTGGAGATTTCCAGGATTGGGGCCACCTCCCACTGCTTGGGCTTTTGACAGTGCCTTGGAACTGTCATGGCACCTCTGGCTGTGCCATTTCACTTGCTGACTGAAGATCAAGGTCTAGTCTCATCTGCCATCTTGGTCCCATTTGATTCTAATTGGTTTACATTGTGGGCTTCCCTCATAGCTCAGTTGATAGATCATCTGACCCTGCAATGCAGGTTCAGTTTTCCTGGGTCATGAAGATCCCCTGGAGAAGGAAATGGCAACCCACTCCAGTATTCTTGCCTGGAGAATCCCTTGCAGAGAGGAGCCTGGTGGGGGTGGGGGGCCTAGTGTATCTGAGCTGAGCACTCTCCTCAAGAATACAAATTGGAAAGAGATTTGATCTTGATGTAGACCAGTGACTTTCTCTTTACACCAGGGTCAGGGGGCATTTCAACTGTGGTGACACACCTGGCCAGTGGTGTCCCTGTAGACTGGGGGTGATCGTGCCAGCAACCGAGGAACACTCAGCCCTCTGTGGAGCATCCTCCCCCCTCTTTTCACAAGAGTGGGGCTCATATGTTCAGACCAGTGATCCTCTGAACAATAGTAACCTTGGCTCCTCCAGGAGACTTTGTTTGAGAAAAATAGTGGGAATGCAATCAAGAAATGCATTAGAAATAGCCCAAAACACACTTGAAGACAAAGCAGTCTTTCAAGCAGGAATGCACCAAGGTCCAGGCATTGGGTGGGAGCTGTGCTTCTCCCCGAGTGCAGGAAGTAAGGCACAGCACTGACTGCAGAGGATTCTGAAACAGCAGTGATACTGCCCAGTCATCAGTCTCCACTCACTATCACCATGAGCTGGCAATGCAAGAACCAGGCTTGGAACCTGCCCTGTCAAGGCAAATTCCTTAACCTTCTGAGCCTCAGGGCCTCACCTGCCAAAGCACGACGCCACCACTGGCCTCAGAGAAGCGTGCAAGGATTCAGAGTAAGTACATGTTAAGCACTCATGCCCGCACCCAGCACACCGTAAATGGTCAATAACTGATGAATACCTGCTACTGTTGTTATTTGAACAAACTGTCACCAAAAGACTGAAAGAAGACAAATGTGTTGCACAGGACAAAGATTACTCATGTGACAAAGGATGTCAAATAAATGTCATTTAACCAGGGGAAGCATGTGGTGGCTATTGGCATGGCAAATATCAAATTACAGCAGTCACAACAGAGAGAAAAATCTACCTCTCTCTTAGGGTGTCATGTGGGTATCGATCAATCAGAACCCCTTGGGAGGTCTGGTCTTTCACCCAGAGAAGGCTGGCAGAAGAGAGAAACGACGGGGGAGGAGGAAGAGAAAGGAATGGGAAGGAGGGGAAGGAAGAGAGGAATTTCTTTCACTGGTCCCCGAATTGGATCTCATAGACCCCAAGAGGATTAGAAGAGAGAACCAGTTTGAAATGAGCCAATAACAGAACTGGTACAAAGCCTCTGAAATGTCTCCAAGAATCTGTCAGTGACAGACCTGTGGCTGTCAAGGAAAATGGAGGTCGGGGGAGAGATGAATTGGGAGTTTGGGATTAGCAGATCCAAACAATTATTTACAGAATGGATAAACAACAGAGTCCTACCGTGGAACACAGAACCATACTCAATATTCTGAGATACACCATAATGAACAATATGAAAAACAATGTGTATATATGTGCTTATATATGTATACACATATACATAAGTACCTATGTATGTATAACTGAATCACTTTGCTGTGCAGTAGAAATTAACACAACATTGTAAATCAACTAAACTTCAATCAAATAAATGTTTTTTAAAAACCTACAGTGTTTTTCTCTCTCCTCTTAGGAGATATTCCAAAGACGTGACCAAACATGGCCATGTAGGTCAGAGGTTTTTAATAAATTTCTGAGAAGGAGTACTGTAAAACTTAAACTCCCTTTAACAAAAATCTAGACTTGGAAAACGTAAAGTCAACCGTGGCAAAATATTAACAGAGTTAAGTCAGGGAAGTACAAGAATTCCCTAGGACCCTCCTGGTCCTCTTGCATTAGACATGGTGGACCCTTTTTTTTCTCCCAAAGAGGAAAATAGGTCAGTTTCTTAAGATCCTGGAATTGAAGTAGAAGAATTTTTCTCCAAGTTCATTTGAAAATAAACAAGACATTATGGAACACTGAGGGTTTAAAAACGGGGGTGGAGAAGCAAAGGAGCAAATTACAGGACAAAGGAAATGCTTTATACCATCAGAAATAAAAGCTAAACCCCAATTACAGTGATAAATCTTTAATCAAATATCATCATAGACATAGGTCCAATAAGCAGCTTATAAATTACATTTTGGAACCGAGAGGCATAATCTTTCTTCAGATCTGGACTGTGGAATCCCTACCGTAATTCAAACCAAAGCTATGGAAAAAGTTAGAGATAGTTATGTACTTAATTCGTGAGCCACTATTTTCAAATAACTGCCATTTTCTAGAACCTCAGGGTTGCTATAATCCAAAGACCATAAACACACTAGATGGCCAAGAAGGTGGGGGAAACTTAGCTTTTGTACATAAGGAGGATTTTTATCTTGAATTTCGGCCCATTTGATTAGGGACTGAGTAAAATTACATATTGAGTTTCCTAGGTGGCGCTAGTGGTAAAGAATTCCCTGCCAATACAGGTAGGTAGGAGACAATGTAGGAGATGGAGGGTTCAGTCCCTGGGTCGGGAAGATCCCCCCGGCAGAGGGCATGACAGCCCACTCCAGTATTCTTGCCTGGAGAAGCCCATGGACAGAGGAGCCCAGCAGGCTACAGTCTGCTACAGCCTACAGCATAGTCTACTCAGTTCAGTTCAGTCGCTCAGTCGTGTCCGACTCTGTGCGACCCCATGAATCGCAGCACGCCAGGCCTCCCTGTCCATCACCAACTCCCGGAGTTCACTCAGACTCACGTCCATCGAGTCCGTGATGCCATCCAGCCATCTCATCCTCTGTCATGTCCTTCTTCTCCTGCCCCCAATCCCTCCCAGCATCAGAGTCTTTTCCAGTGAGTCAACTCTTCACATGAGGTGGCCAAAGTACTGGACTTTCAACTTTAGCATCATTCCTGCCAAAGAAATCCCAGGGCTGATCTCCTTTAGAATGGACTGGCTGGATCTCCTTGCAGTCCAATGGGACTCTCAAGAGTCTTCTCTAACACCACAGTCCAAAAGCATCAATTCTTCGCCGCTCAGCCATCTTCACAGTCCAACTTTCACATCCACACATGACCACTGGAAAAATCATAGCCTTGACTAGATGGACCTTTGTTGGCAAAATAATGTCTCTGCTTTTCAATGTGCTATCTAGGTTGGTCATAACTTTTCTTCCAAGGAGTAAGCGTTTTTTTCATGGCTGCAGTCATAGGCTATAGGTTATGTTTAACCTACCAAAGGAATGTTTAACCTACCAAAAGAAACCAATGTGCTCAAAATATGGTCCATTCCTAGGATTCTTATCAATAAAAGATTCCTAGACTCCACCGTGGTGGCTTAGATAGTAAAGAATTCCCATGCAATGTGGGAGACCTGGGTTCAACCCCTGGGTTGGGAAGATCCCCTGGAGAAGGGAATGGCTACCCACACCAGTATTCCTATTTGGAGAATTCCATGGACAGAGGAGCCTGGTGGGATACAGTCCATGGGATCACAGAGAGTCAGACACAACTGAGTGGCCCACACTTTCAGACTCCACCCAAACCTGCTGAATCAATTTCTTCAACTAGAGCATCTTACCTAGTTTCCCAGGCAATTCTTAGACACACTCCACCTTGAAAAATCTCTAATTTGGAAACTGTTAGAAGAACGTGGTAATTCAATAGTTCAGGATCTACTAAATAGTTCTTCATTTGGTCATTTGAAATGCACACCCTACAATCTCTCTTGAGATTATTTTCTGATTGGCCTTCTGCTAACCAGGCAAAGGCCATTCTGCATCAGCAGTAAGTGACAGTTTCTAAAATCAAGTGAATTTCTTAAAGCCACATACACACACAAGGTAAGAACGCACAATACTCCTCCCAGGAATCTGCAGCAACTTGCCTAGGGTTGCAGATTGCTCTCCACGTGTTCCCCTAAATTCAAGGACCTTTATGATAAGGAATTAAATGTCTCTGGCATACAGAGAGAAATTAATTAGCATCTACCAAATGAAAAACTATTTCATTCCCTGCATGAAGTTATATTTTGCTTTTGTCACAGCCCAAAAACACGGAGAAAATCTCTGTAAGAATTAGTTATGCCCTATGGTTTCTGGTGGAGCTGCAGAAACTACCCCTTGGGCTGTTATTTGCAGTATTTACATTTTTTTTTTTACTGAATTATCAAGTGAAAATCCAATTGTTTCTAATGGCGCTCACTCTGTGTGTTTCCCATTCCCACATATGAGAAAGGGTTTATTATCCATTTGTAGTAATTAAGACAGTGATGTTATATAGACCCATAAAATTCCTTCATTAAGCCAGCAAAGAGCTTTTCATCAAAATCACTGTAGCTAAATATTTATTTAAAAATAAAAACAAAATTAAAATGAAGAACTCCCATGACCAAAAAAAAAAACCCACTCTCAGTTTGGAAAGTGGTGATGAGCATCCCAGAGTTTCAAAGCACATAACTATATTTTCTTATAGAGTAGAAATGGCCCTAACCAGCAATCAATCATGGCTAGCTATAAAGAAATGAAGTAATTAACCATAAGGAAATAATTCAGCAAGATGCTAACAGTTTAATAACATAAGTATTTGCACTTAAGCATTATTGTTTCTAAATGGTTTCATAATTGTTTTAGATTTGCAAAAGGTGCTAACACGTGAACAAAATACAGAGCAAGAGAAGATTCTGTGATGGATCTGTTCAGCTGGATGTGTTATTAGATACAGGAATGAGGTCTGTGTGGCCCAGGTGGAGTTTAGACCACAGGCTCTTTGCAGAGCTAGTCTACACAGGGCAAACTCAACAGCTCTCAGAAGCGCATACACTTCCTCCCCCGCCAGGGGAAAAAAGCAGGAAATCCAACAAATCTCTTTCATGAGGAGAAACATCTCGTGTTGCTCTCCTCCTGTCACTGGGGAAGTTCATTTAGGAAGCCAGAGCTGAGGAAGCAAAACATGTTGATTGGAATGTGTGAGCACTTCCCACTGTGCTGCAGAGGGATCAAGCTTTTATTAGAAAGCCCTTTCTTCATCTTTTGAGGCACTACAAAAAGAGCCAAGAAGCAAGCTGCGGTTGTCTGTTAGCAAAGCCTTTCGCTCACAGTGGAAGCTTTCTGTATTTCCATCCTCAACCACAAGAAGAAACAGGCATCTCTTTCCATTTTTCATCAAATACTGGAAGAGTGGTTCTCTCCCAGCTCTTCAAGGATCTCTTCTCGGGGGGTGCCATGAGCTCTCTGTAAACATTCTGGTTTTGTCTCCTGCCTTCATTTCTATGAAATCTTAAAAAATATCTGAAGACTGAGAAATACCATTGAGTTCTCCTTGGCAAACATTTATATTGACATCAATTAATGTAACATCCATGGATACAAGTTAATGAAAGAAAGGGAGACTTCAGATGAAAATCATATTGTTGTCAAGTAAAGGCCAACAAGACCCCATGGTGTGCCCTAGGAGGAGAGACATCTGGAGAGAAGCGAGTGGCCCGGCTTAAGGCCTGACATCAGCCAGCCTCGCAGGCAGAGAGCACCAAGCAGTCAGGGAGCACCTCATACCAAAACAATGGCACCTTTAACTTTCAATGAATATTGTTAATTTAAATGTCGTTGGTTTTATATTTTTATTCCTATGTGATCTGTACAATTTGTGTTGATTTTATAGTTGAATAGCAGACCTGAGAGCTCTCTATCATCTGGGCATTACTGATATCCAGGGCAGGGGAAGTCTCTGTTAGTGGGGCCTGCCCTGTGCATTGTAGGCTGTTTAGCAGCATCCCCGGCCTTTACTCACTAGACGCCAGCAGCAACCCCCTTCACTGGTGACAGCCAGCGACCTGTTCAGACATTCCTAAGTGTCTTCTGAAGGACAAAAACAGTTCCCAGTTGAGAAACCAGCTCACCTCGAGTCTGAGACAGGGTCCAGGCAGGAAAGAGAGGACACACGGAGACTGGGTAATGCGTGGAGAGTTTAACATGGAAACTGTTAAAATGTGGGGAGGAAGGAGGGAAAGACTTTCACCAAAGGACTTGAAAAGAGTGGGGGGAGAAACATCAAAGTGTTAGTGGCACAGCTGTGTCCGGACTCATTGCAACCCCATGGATTGTAGCCAACCAGGCTCCTCTATCCCCAGGATTTCCCAAGCAAGAACACTGGAGTGGGTTGCCATTCCCTTTTCCAGGAGATCTTCCCAACCCAGGGATCAAACCTGGGTCTCCCAGATTGCAGGCAGATTCTTTATCATCTGAGCCACCAGGGAGGCCTCAAGGGGCAAAATTTTAGAAAAGCACAGTGTCGGAGTGAGAGGGCATGGGATGGGGATGCAGGGAAGAGATGCTCGGCTAGAACTCAGCTGCTCCCGGTATCCCGGTCCCGGCGCCAGCCAGGAGGAAAGAAAGCCCGCTGACATCCACGCAGCCCAGATGTCTCCAGCCCCAGCTGCCATCGGGCTGCAACCACACAAAAGCTCCAAGTGAGAAGTGACCACCTAAGTCAGTCCAGCAACAGACCCACGAGAAATATTTAAATGCAGCCTTCTAACCCAGTAAACCTTGGGGTGGGTTATGTGCCAATAGATATCCAGGCTAAGAATAATCAGGATGTTCATCAACAGTTCCCAGTGTACATACTGAATTTAACAAACACACACAGAGCATCATCTCCACTCTTTTAAGAAAACTGAAGACAATATAACCACCCTGCCATATTCTTAATTTCTGAGTCTGAACCCATTTGGCTCCCTGTGTCTGTTTGCTATACTTTCAGGACCTGAAAAGGAGTGAGGATGATTAGTGAGGACCCAAACCACCAACAGGGGCCCCACATGTCTTCTCCCACAGAGCACTGGAGCATTTGCCAGGTGTACAGGTGTGTTCCAAGTGTCACAAATGCACAGGGGGATCAATGGGAGAATGTCTCTCTAGCCCTTTTACATTCAGCTCTGAGAGATGGATACCCAAGAGTGTGTAGAGAAACACTGTTCCTTTTCACTTGTTGCTCCACTTTCCAAGGAAATAGAGGAGCCAGTGAGGGCTGGATGCAGAGAGAAATCAAGATGTCAGACTTCATACCATTATCTGACAGCTGAGCTTCCTCTAACAGGATTAGGCTCTCCATACCTGGCTCCTCATTTCATCAGGATGAATTATCCCCCAGGAAGGGCCTCAGCCCTCATGCTAATTGGCTTCCCAAGGTGCCCACTCCATCAGCAGAGACAATGCCAGACATTCTGAATTCCTCTTAGGCTCTTCTAGAAAGCCTGCTTCCGACAAATGAAACAGTGGAGAATACTGACAATCTAACAGATTAATCAGTGTAACAGAGTGACCCAGGAGTCAGAATTTAAATTTGTTTTTTAGCAAGAAGCTGACAGCTGCTTCTCTGCAGAGCAAGGTTAGCCGCTCAAATGGCTCCAGGCAGGGGGTGACCCTCAAAGTATTTACCAACTGATACCACCTGGGCCCCAAGGGGTTCAGTACCATCCCCATCAGCATCTATCATCCCTGCCTACCTGGACCAGCAGGAGAAGGGAAGGAGTGGGCACAGGGGCTGTAGAAGAGGAAAGCTCATGCTTGCTATATGGCTGCTGTCAGCCACAGACAATGGCAGATGAGGGAATATAAGCCACGTGCTCTCAGATACACAGATTTTCCCTCCCCCACCCCCAAAGAGGCTGCAATTGACTTCTTTATGAAATTTAAATGCCTACAACTTGTTTGAAATTTCACAAAAAAGAAGAAAACTCTTTGTAGGCCAAACCAAATAAAGATATATATGACCCCTCTGTGTCAGCTCTTCACTGCTGCACCAGAGGAAGAACCAGACAGTCCCCTGGAGCAAACCGTCACTGTTCTATGTAGGGGAAATCTGATAGCCTCTTCATAAGCAGCAAGGCTCCTGGGCTTTCACATTTTGAGGGGATGAATCTATTGGTCCTTTAAGTTAGCAAAGCCCTCCTCCCGCTTGCTGGGCAGACCCATGGAATAAGAAAAGTCAAATGAGCATCAAGTTCCAGGACCTTCCTGGAATTAGCTATATTACAGATAGCTGCTGCTTCCAAAATTAAACATTTTAGAAAATCATCAGGATAGACTGAGATGAGATATGAAATAAGTCCTCCAAAGAGAGCTTCAAAGGGGAAGAAGGCTTGACCGTACTCCAGACTCAAGCGCTTCCCATGATATTAATACTTTGGGGATGGGTAACTAACTGATCATGTGACGGGAGCTCCAGAAATAGGAACCTAGCATCCTGGGCAAGGCCTGGGCCAGCAAGGACTCTACCCTAGTGGACTAGCAGAGTCCACTGAACAGTGAGCCTTCACTTTTGTTGTAGCGAAAGGACAAAAGAGCAATCAGTTCTTTTCTTTCCTGAGAACATAGAAGGTAACTGTGAGCAGGCTTGATCACTCCTAGTTTTCACTTTAACTGTTCCTAATCTGTAGCCTGTAACTAAGTTTGGTTTTCTGCCCCCTAACTCTGCATGGGCTATATTCTGCACCTATTATCCTTTGACTGTATGCTAATTACATCCTCTAGCTGGTGCTCACCTTTACAGCACTCTCTTCTCAGACCACCTCTTGTAGTTCTTCTCTTTCTGCATTTCAGAAAGAAGGCTGCAGAACAATGCACAAGACGTTAGACCAAACTGCCTGACGCCAGCCTGTGACTGTTTTTGAAACAGCACAGAGAAAGAAGACAAGATCCTTACACCTTTGTTCCTCATCACCTACCCATGACTTGAGCCTTCATCTTATATAAGCCCCTGGCCTCCTCAAGGGAGGAGGGGCCCAGCTCTGGAGGCACCAGCCAACTGCATTCTCCCCTCCGCCAGCTGAGGATGAAAGCTACCTTTCTACGTCCGCCAAAGTCTGTCTCCGTACTTTTTATTTAACTTCGGTGGGCAGAGAAAGCCAAGATTTTTGGCACTTCAAACCCTTCACACTGGCCATCAAAAGCAATAGCCATTGTGGGCTTATCAGATTCTCCCCTTCTCTCCCAGCCTACTGTATAGAGGTAGTCTTTCAGATCAAGTAAAGCAAACCCATGCACTGACCAGCTTTATGGGCCTGTGATGTGTATCCACAGAGAACCCATATGTGCAGCTTACCTGGTTCAATGCTCATCTTGAAAGTCTTTTTCTGTTTTCCTTTTTCTTGTTATTTTTTCTACTTCTTTTTTCTTAAAATTAAAAAAAAAATTTTGTCAGCTTAAAATTCCTAATTTTTTAAAAAGAAGTCCTGCATTTTTCATCTGCACTGAGCCCACAAACTTTGTAACTGGTCCTGCCCTTGAGATTCCTTAATAAATACAGAGGACCACTAAAATGGGGGGGTGCCTCAAGAAGCTGATGCAATCAAATCTCATCACTCATAGAACACTATGTTCTATAAAGTTGCCATAAATACTGAACCATACTTCTAGGAGAAATACAGGGTTAGGTTCCTGTGAGCTTCTGATCACAATTATTTTCATCCACTGTTCAACATATTATGTGCTTCATTATTAATATATTATAATTAATATAGTATGTGCTCAGTATATAATTCCCGTTAAAGACATCTTGTTTACAACATACTGTTGGAGGAACACATTTGAGTCAGTTCTAATGAGGTGGATGAACCTAGACCCTATTATACAGAATGAAGTAAGCCATAAAGAGAAAGAAATATCATATAGTAACGCATATATGGTGAGAGGGTAACAGGCAGGAAGGCCAGGGGTCTCCAAACCGAGGAAATAGCCTGCAAGTATCAGACATTTTTATCTCTCTTAAAGGGCAGGAGGAAACAAACTAGCGATATTTTTTTCTTCTCTATACAAATTTAAAAGGAGGTTTCTCTTAAAATACTGTGTTGCCATAATGACACCTGGTTTCACCTAAAGTTAACTATTGTCAAACCTTGAGATAACCAATGCATTTTTCTTATGGAAATGTTTGTCTTAAGCTATGCTAATGTACTATGCATTTATCTCAAACTCTGTCTTTAAGTCAGTTCCGCCTAATGGCTCAGACTCAGATACTGTTCCCCTAATCTATGTAAACAAAACTATTTGTAATCTGCCCTTCTACAAGATTCAAGTTAATCATTTTACGGCCCGGATGAATCGTCTGGTGTCAAGATTATCCCAAAATGTATCTTATGGGTGAGGGGCCTGGTGCCATTCTGAGTTTTAAGACATTCCTTTCTTTCCTTAACAGACTGCTAGTGACTATATAACATCCAGCTGAAGACTAGCAGGGAGGTACTCTTTCTGCCCCCTTCTGATGCCTATGTCAGAAGCTTTCTCTATCTCCTTGATACTTTAATAAAACTTTATTACACAAAAGCTCTGAGTGATCAAGCCTCATCTCTAGCCCTGGATTGAATTCTTCTCCTCCGGAGGCCAAGAACCCCGGTATCTTCTCGTTCAGCAACAACCTTTCAACGGAATCTAGAAAGATGGTACTGATGAATTTACGTGCAAGGCAGCAATGGAGAAACAGACATAGAGAACAGACTTCTCGACGTGGGGAAAGGGGAGAAGAGAGTGAGATGTATAGAGAGAGTTATATGGAAACTTACATTATCATATGTAAAACAGATAGCCAATGGGAATTTGCTGTATGTCTCAGGGAACTCAAACAGGGGCTCTGTATCAACCTAGAGGGGTGGGGAGGGAGGTTCAAGAGGGAGGGGACATATGTACACCTATGGCTGATTCATATTGATGTTTGACCAAAAAAAACACAACAAAATTCTGTAAGGCAATTATCCTTCAATTAAACAAATCTTTTAAAATGTCTGTGTTTACACACACACACACACACACACACACACATATACACACACACACATATACTGTCAGGGCTTCCTGGTAGTCCAGAGATTAAGATCCTGTGCTTCCAATGCAAGAGGCAAGGGTTCGATCCCTGGCAGGGGACCAAGATCCCACATGCTACATGACCTGGTCAATAAATAAACACTCCCTGGTTAAAAAAAAAAATAAGACAAAATAAAATATATAGTTAATTCATTAAACTAAAACTTACAGCCAAAAGCACTATATAACTCACGCCTGCATGAGGTTCATCTAACGTGTCTTTTCCTCATAAGGCACTTCACAACCTCACTGCACTCAGGAACACTGGACAAACTTTAACACTATGTGGGGGATGCGAGACAGGCAGTGCTGAAAGTGCAGGGGGATAAAAGGAGCTTCACCATGAAGAAATGAATGCAGAACAGCTGACCTGGTGAGGCGAGGCTGCAAAAGGGCCAAGAGAAAGAAGGTTAAAAGAAGACAGTAGGGTACAGTGAAGTTCCCGGTAGGATGCAGGGAAGAGATGTCAGCAAACGAGAGAAACAGGAGATGGTGAACAGCCTGGGCTCCTGTGAAGGTGGCCGGGGCGCAGGGCAGGTGGAGAGCAGAGGATGAGGCATGGATTCTACGCGGCCTATAAAGGCAGAACCGACGGTGGGTCAGCTTATGGAGGCTGCAGAACCCTTCCCTCCAAGCTTCCCACAGAGTGTGTATTCAGTGGAGGGACAAGAAGAGGGTCCTGCTTTCACCTTTCCTCATCAATTCCATCACCCAGGTTGGTGCACCAGCCCTGAGCCCCAAGTATCTCATTCTCGCTATGAGAAGCTGAAATCACCTCTAACCAAGAGGAATCTGTGCTAAGCTCCCCAAGTGTCTCTCCATGAGAAAAGAGTGCCTGGGAGAGAATCAGCCCAGTAGAAAGCGTCACTTCTTGCTAAGAAAACTGGAGGGAAAATATGTTTCTTGAAGACATGAACATTTAATGCAATCCACTTTAACAAACCGAGAAATTCAGGCTTTTGGGGAAGAAATATTTTTAGCACTGTGGGCCATGCTGAGGCAATGCAGCTGACAAGAACCGCTACCCAGAATCTTCCATCAGCTGAAAGCTGACAAACTGACCTAAGGAGAGCAACCAGGATTCGGTCCAGAAAACCATGGGTGAGGAAAATGAGCCTCTCTGTGGTTACAAATGGCGATGATGGAATCCCACACCTCACTGGCAGTTTGGGGGAAATCGTCTAATAACAAGGTAAATGTGATTTCGGAGAAGGCAATGCAACCCACTCCAGTGCTCTTGCCTGGAAAATCCCATGGATGGAGGAGCCTGGTAGGCTGCAGTCCATGAGGTCGCTAAGAGTTGGACATGACTGAGCGACTTCACTTTCACTTTTCACTTTCACTGGAGAAGGAAATGGCAACCCACTCCAGTGTTCTTGCCTGGAGAATCCCAGGGACGGAGGAACCTGGTGGGCTGCCGTCTATGGGGTTGCACAGAGTTGGGCATGACTGAAGCGACTTAGCAGCAGCAGCAGTTCATACAGCAGATGAAATTTAGGTCTCTCACTATTTTAAACTCCTCAGGTACACTCAGAAAAATTTTCAGGTACTAGTTATACATAATTCATTCTCTGGAGCATAAATAAGGTAAAGAAATGAAGAGATGAAATTTGAAATAAAGGTTAATTGAAGAGGTGGGAAAACAACTAAGACTTGTGCAACTAAAAAGAGAAAAACCAGCTGAGGCATTTTCTACCAAGTTGAATAAAAAGTTGATCATTCCTTCAGGAAGTATTTACTGAGGACCCACTATGTACCCATTTGATGGTTTTAAGGTGTGGCCACAGATGTGAAAGAAAGCGAAAGTCACTCAGTTGTATCCAACTCTTTGCAACCCCATGGACTGTAGCCTACCAGGCTCTTCTGTCCACGGAATTCTCCAGGCCAGAATACTGGAGTAGGTAGCCATTCCCTTCTCCAGGGGATCTTCCCAACCCAGGGATCAAACCCAGGTCTCCCGCACTGAAGGAAGATTCTTTATCGTCTTATATTTAGTCCATTCGGGCTATGATAACAAAACACCACAGATTGCGTAGCCTATAGACAACAGAAATTTATCACAGTTTTGTTGGCTGGAAAGTCCACCATCAAAGTGCAGCATGGCCACATCCTGGCGAGAGCCTCTTCCTGGTTCATAGCTGACGTCGTCTCTCTCTGTCCTCACATGGTGAAAGGGCCAAGGCATCCCCTGAGGGTGGGGAGTCTCTCTTATTGATTCGTTGCTGTTGTTTAGTTGATAAGTCATGTCCAACTCTTTTTGTGATCTGCAACCCCCAGGACTGTAACCCACCAGGTTCCTCGGTTCATGGGATTCTCCAGACAAGAACACTGGAGCAGGTTGCCATTTTCTTCTCCGGGGGACCTTCCCCACCTGGGGATCCAACCCACATCTCCTGCATTGGCAGGCAGATTCTTTACGACTTAACCACCTGGATATTATGTTGGAACAGACACAATTGCAGTTGCAGATAGTGATTTTTAAATCACTGTAACTAGGTTTGAATATATCTTTATCAAAATAGGAACCATTAAAATCACATTTTTGCCAATGAGAATTAAGTTTATTTATTCCTAGAGCACAAAAATCCATGCTCTGGGGTTCCATGAACTCATGTAAAGCATTTTTCTGCCTTCTGCTGATTGTGAAAGCATTTTCCCTGCAAAAAGTTGTCGAGATGCTTGAAGAAGTGGTAGTCGGTTGGTAAGAAGTAGATGAATATGGCAGATGGGGCAAAACTTCATAGCCCAGTTCATTCAGTTTTTGAACCACTGGTTGTATAATGCATGATCAGGCATTATCGTGCTGAAGAACTGGGCCCTTTCTGTAGACCAATTCTGGCTGCACACATTGCTGCTTTCAGTGCATCTCATCAATCTACTGAGCACACTTCTCAGAGGTAATGCTTTTGCAGGATTCAGAAATCTGTAGTGGATCAGACTGGCAGTAGACCACCAAACAGTGACCATCACATGTTTTGGTGCGAGTATGGTTTTAGTAAGTGCTTTGGAACTTCTCCAACCACTGAGCTGGTTATGGCCAGCTGTCATATAAAATCCACTTTTCGTCACATATCACAATCCAATTGAGAAATGGTTTGCTGTTGTTGTGTAGAATAAGAGAAGATGACACTTCAAAACAATGATTTTTTTTTATTTGCGGTTAGCTCATGTGGCATCCACTTACCAAGCTTTTTCACGTTTCCAGTTTGTTTCAAATGCCACCTGACCATGGAGTGGTCGATGCTGAGTTCTCGGGCAATTTCTCTTGTAGTTGTAAGAGGATCAGCTTCAATGGTGGCTCTCAGTTGGTCATTGGAAGCTCTCAGCTTCCAGTGGGCAGCCACTGTGCTCCTCATCTTCAAGGCTCTCACCTCCTTTGCAAAACCTCTTGAACCATCACTGCACTGGATGTTTGTTAGCAGTTTCTGGGCCAGATGCATTGCTGTTGCTGTTGTGAGTTGTCTCTGCAGCTTGATGATCTATTTTGAACTCAGTTAAGAAAATCACTTGAATTTGCTTTTTGTCTAACATCATTTCCACAGTCTAAAATAAGTATAAAATAAGCAGCAAGTAATAAATCATTACCAAAAACACAAAGCAAGAAATGTATATTAAAATAATGTATAACAGTTATTTAAGACTGTACTCCAATATCAAATGGCAAATTCCAAAAATGTAAAAACGATAATTACTTTTGCACCAGTCTAACACAAGCACACTAATTCCATTCATGACAGCTCCACTCTCACAATCACCTCTAAAGGCTCCCACATCCTAATCCCATAATCTTCAGGGGTCAGAATTTCAGGTATGAATTTGGGGAGGCACAGATGTTCAGATCACAGCAACACTCTTCCTTCAAAAGGTAGAAGCTAATTCTCCTTCTCTTGAATGTGGGCCAGACTTAGTGAATCACTTCCAAGCAATGCAAGGTGGCAGGCGTGACCATGTGTTTCTTCCGAGGTGGAGACATAAGACACAGTATCAGTCCCATCTCTGAGGGAAGCCAGCTGCCACACCATGAGGACATCCGAGCAGCCTGCGGAGGGGGCCCCTGCGAGCAAAAACTGAGACCTCTCAACAACGAGCACCACCTTGTCAGTCACAGGAGATGGCAACCTTGGGCTTGGATCCTTCAGGCCCTGTCCAGCCTTCAGAGCCCTGGCGCCCCATCTGACATCTTGACTGCAACCTCATGAGTGATGGAGAGGCAGAACTACCCACCATGAGGATACCAATGTTTACCGCCACTCTAAACCAGTAAGTTTTGGAGTCATTTGTTATGTGGCTAAAAATAACTAATAGTTTGCTACTTTGCAAAATTCTGGCAACACAGGACTGAAAACATCACAGTCTCTACCAGAACAAATCTTCACTATCCACAGTGAAGATTCAGCTGGGGGAAACCAACAGTAACGCTACCGTAAGAATGCTAAGAGCTGTAACAGGAGAATCAGTCGGTTTGAGTGGGTTACGCTGTCATAACAAGCAACCTAAACATTTCAGTAGCTTAACATAGCACAGCTTATCTCCTGTTCGTGTTACTATTTTAAACACCTCAGGCAAAGTGGAAGAAAGGCTGCTACTTGAAAAAGATTTTCCAACACAGCCCAAACTGATTGTGACACATCACTGCTAATTGTTATTATAGAATCTTAGTGGGCAGGACTTTATCTGGGCTTCCCCAGTGGCTCAGCAGATAAAGAATCTGCCTGCAATGCAAGAGACAGAAGTTCGATTCCTGGGTCAGGAAGATCCCCTGGAACAGGAAATGGCAACCATCTCCAGTATTCTCGCCTGGGAAATCCCACAGACACAAGAGCCTGGTGGGCTACAGTCCAGAGGGTCACAAAGAGTCAGACACGTCTGAGTGATCAAGCACACGTGACTTTATCTAACTTATATTTTCAAAGATCAAAGCTCAACTGTGGTTGAGAGTGCCCCGCCATCGGAACTGCAGGGCTGAGGGTCAGAACAGCCACCACGTGACTTACTTCAAGCTGCCATAGCAGACAGGAAGAGGAGACAGCCAACTGTGACTACTACTTAAGGCTTCCACTGGTGAGTTATAGTCATTTGATTGTGCGGAAGTTTGAGGAGGGACAGGGGAATATAATCCTAACATGTTCCCAGACTAGATATTTATGATCATTCCCAGTGACTATCAGAGATCTGCTGGTGGCTATGAGAACGCAAAGAAAGAGCGACTGACCTCCCCCTGGAGTAGAAAGGGTCAGAGCTGGCTTTGCAGAGGAACAAATGCTAAGTAGGAAGAGTTTATATACTAGTCAAGCACAGAACAGCATTCCAGATACAAAAACGGCACATAAAGAGTTCATCTGCTGAATAAATTTGCATGTGTTGGAAAGGAATAGGGAGGTAGCAAGAGAGGGGATGTGTGTTAGGCTGAAAACACAGTCAGGAGCCAGGTCTGATGAGGGACCACATGCAGGGCTGAAGTTCATGCTGTGATGACCAACTGTATTATTACTGGAAATTCGGTCCTTGTCCCCAGTGCTAAATGAGAATAAAGAGGACAAGGTTTTGAGAATAAAGGAAAGAGAAATTTATTGATGTGCTTGCAAATGAGCAGAGTAGCAGACCAGCCTCTTGAACACTACCATCCTGCCTTCAAGGGAGAAAGTAGGCATATATAAAGGAAAGTGTTAGGACTAGGGTTAAGACAAGATGAACAGCAAGAATGCCCACCCACGTTAATCAGTAACAAAGAACACACAGTAACAAAGAATTTAAGTTTCAGCTCCCAGCAAGGAGGAAGAGGATGGGGAAAATAGTTTCGCCTAGAAATCATCCATCAGAGTCTTAGACTTACAGCCCTGTTACAGCATTTCATAATGAGGACTTCGGGGTGGGATGATTCTTCATGTCTGAAATGGACTGATCCACTGCAGGATCTTTAACATCCTGGGTAGCAGACACTCAATACCTGCATCACTCCCAGTAATTATGATAATCTCAACTTCCATATGCATCCCAAACACACTCAGACTGGAAGGAATATTGCCCCCTGTTGAGAACCATTGGTAAGTAACATTTACTTGAAGTTTCTTCTAAGACATAGGAAATAAAATCAAGCACATTTTGACAAAACTCAAGAAAGGCCAGAAGCCATAAATAGGCAGTGAGAGAATACAAATGTTGGCATTAGAAGGTAATTTATTAAAACTGACATAATGAATAAACTAGGTCAATAGTCCAAAAATCCTGTTCTACAAAACTCTAGTCTTGCAAAATGTCCTACTCAAAAGCCCACTAGGATTCTATAGACCAAGCATCCTAAGGAACACACTTTGGGAAACAGAGTTCAAAATCCATGTAGGAGAACTCCAATTCAACAGCAAAAAAAAAAAAAAAAACCAACCCAATTAAAACATAGGCAAAGCATTTAAACAGTTCTTCAAAGAAGTTATACCAGATGGCTGATAAGCACATAAAAGACGTTCAACACACTAGTCATTAGGGAAAAGGTCGATGCCAATCAGAACATGAGATACTACTTCTTATGCATTAGGAGGGCTATTGTCAAAAAAGAAAAAATAATAACAAGTGTTAGAAAGGATGTGGAGAAACTGGAACCCTTGTGCATTACCACTGGGGATGTGAATTGATGTGCCCGCCATAGAAAACAATGTAGCAGTAATTTAAACATGAATTAGCATATGATCCAGCAATCCTACTTCTGGATATATACCCCAAAGGACTGAAAGCAAGGACTCAAACAGATACCTGATCACCAATATTCATAGGAGCACTATTCCTAACAGTCAAAAGGTAGAAACAATCCAGATGGCCAAGGACTAAGCAAAATGTGATACGCATATACACACAATGGAGTATCACTCAGCCTTAAATGGGAAGGAAATTCTGACCCGTGCTACAACGTGGATGGACCCTGAAGACATGCTCAGTGAAATGACCTAGTCACAAAAAGACAGCTGCATTTTATCCCGTAGTGCAGGAGCTCCCAGCTCAGGAGAACCACCTAGGAAGAGCCATGTGAATGCCGTTTTCCCCCAATACTACTTCATGTCAAATTCCCCACCTCAAAAATCTTCTGTTTAGCTGGTCTGGAATTGGGCAGGAAGGGAATATGCAGCCGTGATGAGAACAAACCTTGTCAGTTGATCCGGCCCTTCTTCACTGACCACCGGCCAAGCCCTGTGCCAAATTCTGCATTTTCCATGCCGAGCTTTCCAACAGCGCAAGGACAGTCCTCATTACACAGGTAGGGACTCACGCTTCAAAAGGGTTAAAAGCTCCTCCAGTTGGCTTATCAAGCAAATTTTAAGTATGGAATTTGCATCAGGTTTAGTTGCAAATCTAGTGTTTTCTCGCCCTGAGAATGCTGTCCTGAAAAGAAAAAGGCTCCCAAAGTTCTGCAATTGTGTGACCTTAACTCCCAACCACACAGGAATATCCATCTTCAGGCAGAGCCAAGAATCAGAATCATAAGGAATTCACTCTGGTCGGAAGTGAAAGAGGTCACACAGAGAACCCTCCAGGAAGCCTCTCAGCTGCCTGAAACAGCTCAGATATGAGAGGATGAGAGAAACGCCAATCTTCCATCCACCCACCATGTGCTACTTAACCTTCACATATGACCAAGATCAACTGCTTAGAGTGCCACAGTCAAGTGTAATCACTTTGTTAAAAAGGAAGGTGTCACAAATTGGTTTATCTTTCTAACCAGGCTGCTGTGCTGAGTTCAGTCATGTTGACTCTTTGCAGCCCCATGAACTGTAGCCCACCAGGCTCCTCTGTCCATGGCATTTCCCAGGCAAGAATCCCGGAGTGGGTTGCTATGCCTTCCTCCAGGGGCTCTTTCAACCCAGAGAACTTACACAATGTTGTGTAAGTTTCAGGTGTACAACAAAGTGATTCAGTATACATATATACCCAGTTACACATATACGTGTACATATTTTTACATTTTCTTCCATGATAGGCTATTACAAGGTATTGAGTATACTTCCCTATGCTATACAGTAGGTCCTTGTGGGCTATTTGATATATAATAGCGTGTATAATCCCAAACTACACAAATGAGGGATTTAAGGATAAATTAGCAGGTTGGGATTGAATTTGCCATTTTATTGATTTAAAGTATTCATTGCTTAAATTTATACTTTCAGTCATTTTTATAAAATCCCATTCTTTGTACATTTTAATTTGTATTAAGACAGTTCAGGCACATGATTTCAAAAAAAAAATCGTAGTACAGAAGGGCATATAACACAAGGAATATTTATGTCACATCTCTTTTACTCCCAAAGGCAACCATTTTAAACCATTTTATGTCTACTTCTTCTAGTGATTAATAATATAATTGACTAAAATTTTATTCCTAATATAGAGCCATTTTTCCTCATTTGACATAAAAGAAATCCACACATTTGATGAGAATATGGTGTTAAAAATTTTAAGAATACTGCTTCTGCAATATGGGTAAAATTCTTTCATTCTTGAAAATTTAGAGGCACACAAGAATGTAACTTTTCTTACTTCTTTGGATTTTAAAATGAAATATTTGAAAAGGCAGAATTTAGGCACTTGAAATGTAGTATTCTTCAATGATCCCTGTGACAGAGTAGCTAACTGTCCAGTATCCATTTCCCCTCTTATTTTACTTGTTTTAGCTTAGACACCTGCCTCAAAACTCCATTTCCCATCCTCACCTGCAGTTGTATATGGTCATGGGATTTCCTCACCAATAGGACATAAAGGGAAATTATGTATACCAACTCAAGTCATAGTTTTAAATGATATGAGTGAAACTTGCACAGTCATTTTCTTCTGCCTGCTGGCTAGGATGGAGATGTGATGGCAGGAGCAAGAGCAGCAATTCTGAATCAGAGATGGAAGAGTTTATCAAGTAAAATGGAGCCTCTCTATAAGAGATTGATACTGGAGAGAAAGACATAGTCCTGTGTAGGGCTCTTTCATACAATAACTTAGGCATACCCTAGCACATCCTCAAATTATAACCAAAATAAAGGCACTCAAATTCTCTTCATTCATTTACCAAACAGCTGGTTTACTACTATAGGTCAAAGCTTATTCTCGGTAATTAAGGAGAGCGAGCAAGAGAATGAAAACAGGAGTCATTGCCATACGTGAGATAATTAGTGGTGCTGGTTGGGCATGAGTCTGCAATGGCTGCCATGACAAATAACACAGACTAGGCAGCTTCAACCACAAAAACTATTTTCTGGGAGTTCCTTGGTAGCTCAGCAGTAAAGAATTTGGCTGCAATGCAGGAGAAGTGGCAGGAGCCACTTCAATCCCTGAGTCAGGAAGATCCCCTGGAGAAGGAAATGGCAACCCACTCCAGTATTCTTGCCTGGGAAATCCCATGGACAGAGGCCTGGAGGGCTACAGTCCATGAGGCTGCAAAACAGTTGAACACAACTTAGGGATTAACAACAACAAAATTGATTTTCTCAGAGTTCTGAAGGCTGGAAATCCAGGATCAAAGCGTCAGCAGGGCTGATTTCTTCTGAGGCCTCTCCCCTGAGCTTGCAGACTTTGTCTTTTCACTGAGTCCTCACACTGGCACCCCCTCAGTCTATGCTGTCTGTGTCCTAATCTCTTCTTCTTGTAAGTACACTGTCATATTGGATTAGGGACACAAAATGGCAACCCACTCCAGTACTCTTGCTGGAGAAACCTGTGGAGGGAGGAGCCTGGTGGGCTACAGTCCATGGGGTCGCAGAGAGTCAGACACGACTGAGCGAAGACTGGACTGGAATGACCTCATTTTACTTTAAAGACCCATCTCCCCAAACAGTCATATTCTGAGGTCTTGAAGGCTAAAGCTTCAACACATGAATTTGAGGGGGCTACAATTTACCCCATAACAGAAGATAAGGTGGAGAAGTAGACAGACAATGCCAATTTACTAAAAAGAGCAAAGTTGTATTCTAAGAAATAGACTAAAACTGCTGATAGAAAATGAAAAGGCTTCAGTGGGATAGGAAACTATAAAAACAAGAACAAAGATTAAAAGGCAAAAAAATAAAGAGAAATGCTTGCAAGTTTTGTTACCAACAAAGACTTCATTCTTTGATGTAGAGACAGTCTTTTAAATCAAATTTTTTAAAAGCCAGCTGGCCCTGTAGGAACATATTAAAGATATGAAGAGGAAAATCCAGAGGAATACAAAAGACAAAGACAATAATGTGTAATCACTAATTATCAAAGAAAAACAACACAAAATATTTTACTTAACACATTGACACATATTAAAAAGACTGATCTGGTAAGATGTGATTGTGGACAATGTGCAGAAAACAAAGAAATTATCCTGTAAATTAGTTCAAATAAATTAGCATTACCTATTCAATGTGTATAATCTATAAGCCAACAATTCGGCTTCCATTGCACATGTAAATTCATTGCAGATTTGCCCCTAATTTGAAGCAATTTAAATGTACATTGTTTTGCACTGAACTGTCTCTACCTCCCCCAAACTGGGTATGCGGAAGCCCCATCCCTAAAGTCACTGCATCTATAGACAGCCTGTAAGGAAATAATGAAGGATAAGTGCAGTCATGCGGGTAGGAGTTCAGTCCTACGGGGTTGGTGTCCTCGTAAGAGGAGGAAGAGACACCAGAGATCTCTCCCTTCACGGGAGCCCAGAGGAACATGTGCAGACACAGCAAGAAGGCGCTGCTCGCAAGCCAGGCGAGAGTAGGCACCAGCAACGCAATCCGCCAGCACCTTGATCTTAGACTTCCATCCTCCAAACCGTGAAAAAAATATCTGTTGTGTGTAATATCTTGTTATGCAAATATAAAATATCAGTCAAAAACCAGTTCCATCAAAGACAGCATACTCATACAAACAGAGTACTCTGGAGGCCTTAAGAAGAAATACGGATTGCACCACACGTGAGGCCACAGAAAGATGTCCCACCTCGATTGTGTGATTGTAAAAAAGAAGAGTCATCACTAGATGTATAGCATGGCCCCACTGAAAAACAAAGTGCACACAGGCCCATGCAGATCCTTTCAATCTGGAGAGATCGTGGAAACAAGAATCGAAAAAGGGCAAGAGAAAAAAATACCAGCAGAAGTTTGACTTCTTTAAGTCATACATGTCTGTATTCTTACACTGTAAGAAGAGGCAAGGTTTTGTAGTTAATTTATAAATAAATATTAAAAATAATAATAAATTCATGTTGATTGAGAATTTTCCAAACTTCAGAGGTAATTAACACTCCCTGAGTTTACCTGTACATCAGAACTTTAATAGTATTATAGTTAATTTATTCTCCAACTCCCCTGGTGGTCCAGTGCCTAAGATTCCATGCTTCTAATGCAGGGGGTCTAGGTTCAGTCCCCAGTGGGGAAACTAAATCCCACATGCCATAGCTAAGAGTTCTCAAGAGGCAACAAAGACTGAAGATCCCACGTGCTACAACAAAGACCTGGTGCAGACAAAGATTTAAAGAGTTAATTCATTCCATAACCTGGGTTTCATCAGAGTGAGAATCCTACACGACAGAACCTGTCCTTTTTCCCTCCCAATACTGAATTGCAAAAATTTTCATACACACATAGAAGCTGAATTTTATAGTAAATCTCTACATGCCCACTCTGTAATTCTACAATTCACATTTTACTATTCTTGTTTATCATATATCTATCCACTGCTCTATTCCTCCACCCATCCATCTTACTTTTTATATAAGAAATAAAGGTATATTTCAAAGTTTCAGACACAAGTATACCTCCCCTAAATATTTCCATATGCAGAACATGTAAACTGCTTTCAAATACATAAATAATGAAAACCCTTTCACATGACAGGAGAGAGCACACATTTAACATGAGACTGTTCCAGGGAGGGGCTTAGAAAGAAATGGGGTTTGGAGGGGACTTCAAAAGGACTAATTAGATTCCGTTTGCCACCTTGGTTCAACCTTCACCGAGAAAGTGCAGAGAAGCATCCACACCTCATAACCAAACACCAGTATGTTTGTCATTAGTCAAAACCACAGTTTAAAAAAAAAAATCAAAGGGAAAATAAGGATCTGGATTCATTTGTTGCTGTGAGCCTTTTCCAAGAGGAGTTGGTGGCTCACACTGGGAGGTTCTGCCCCAGCTGGCTCTAAGCCTTTAGCTTCTGGGAAGATAACACCAGACAAGCATCCTTTCAAGTCCCCGAAGATATGCTGTACTGTTTTCCTACAAATATCTGCTTGTTGATATGACTGAACAGTTTCTTTTTTTAAAGCATTGTTTTAACTATAGAAACTAACCCCAAACAGTTTAGGAAGACTTTCATGTAACACACAGTGTATCAACTTTTCCACCCTGACCTGAGAGGTTTATTATTCTTTTTCAAAGTAGATCTAGGCTTTACAATTTTCAATTAGAAATTATTTGGTTAATTGGCAGACTTAAAAGCCAGGCAAACCATGCTCCCTTTGATAAATGGGCCTGCCCACCAACCTAGTTTATGAGAAAGTAAAATAAAGCATTTTTCTTCCTCAACCAGAGATAATATAACACTGGCTCCTACTTTGATGAAGGTGCCTACCATCATCTGTGAACGTAACTGAGGAACATGACCACTTGGATTCTCTGCTAGCACCATGCCTTTCTACAAGTCACCCTGGAATTTGATCTGTGAGTATCTCAGTCCCCACTTGGGAATGTGACGCTTCTGGGAACCTCCCCAGAGTGGGATGCTTCCTTGAGAGTGCGTGCCTTTTGTGATCATGGAAACACCTCAAGTTCCAAAGTTTAAGACTGCCAAAAAATTTCTGCACTAAAGCACTATTTAGTAGAATAAAAACACCAACAGAACATCTGCCACAAAGATTAGAAAATCATTAGATTTAATTATTTCACTACCTGGCCAGGATGTCTCCTCCACCTCTGCCCCACAATGACAAACTACAGATGGTGCATGTAAGTACAATCATGTGTGATTCTCGGGTGCTTGGATGGCAAGCTTGCTTAAGCAAGAGGAGACTCCAAGGAAGAAAAGCAGCTAATACGTCCATTTAAACCTATCTGTTATAACTTAAGATTTCCATTTCTTTTCCTACTTAAAATTCAACAATACATTAAAAGCTAAATCCACTAAGACTTTAAATGGCCTTCATAGAGAGGAATAAATGACATTACATTTATCTGTTAAGAACATCAATGGAAAACTAATTGGAGAAAGAAAAGACTAATTAATAAGAGCAGAAATGACTCCTTAGCTTCCTTTGATCACAGAAATTATGGAAGAGTGAAATGACTACTCTATTTTATTAGGTACTGTAAGACAGAATAGGCATCGCAACAGGAAGCAGATGAAGTTCTGACCTAAAAGAAAGTGGTGAGTGCTCTGCCCCATGACCCAGCCCACCTGGGTATCTGAACAGAACTCAGGACTCAATCCTAAAGGACATCGACCATGAATATTCATTGCAAGGACTGATGCTGAAGCTGAAGTTCCAATAATTTGGCAACCTGATGTGAAGAGCTGACTCATTGGAAGAGACCCTGATGCTGGGAAAGATTGAAGGCAGGAGAAGAAGGAGACGACAGAAGATGAGATGGTTGAATGGCATCACTGACTCGAAAGACATGAGTTTGAGCAAGCTCTGGGAGATGGTGAAGGACAGGGGCGCCTGGGGTACTGCAGTCCATAGGGCGTGTATGGGGTCACAAAGATGCAGACACGACTCAGGGACTAAACAACAGCAGAACTCCTCATTACTGAGCTTGGGGCCGCCCACTTCCATCTCCATCTCAACATCAGAGATGGACGTTCCATGCTCTGAGAACCTAGATGCTCCTGTGGATCAGTCCAGTTTGGGAGGGAGGGCCCATCAAATCCCAGCCTAAGAACTGTGTGGCAGTTCTCTAGAAGCAGCCATAGCTCCTGATCTCAAATTCCTGATTATCTAGTTGGAAAGACTAAACAAACTTACATATAAACCAGAGCAGTAAACTTGGAAAACAGGAATGAAGGACAGAGAGAAAGCACAAGTAAGGAAGGTCCAGGAGGCTTTAGAACTCTAGGGAAGAGGGAACAAGACTCTGGAACCTCAGAAGACTGAGAAATTAAACATCCAGGTCAAGCTTAATCAGATCTTTAAGGAGCACACAGTTGACATCTGGGCTACAAGTCAATGCCCATGCTAACCTGGAATCAGGTACCTATATTTACACAAATGAGATGGAATAATATAATCACAGCATCAGCATCTCCCACATTCCATCCTCCCAAAAGATTATTTGAATATCACAAAACTGTTCTGGCACACATACAGCTGCTATAAATTCTGTAATGACACAATTACATCTTGACCATTCTTTTGTTGATGTTCACAGGACTGACCAAAATGCCAGGTCCCTGTTAGATGCCAAATTTAGAAAAGCTAAATCATCAAGATGACAGATGAACTTAAAAGCCACACAAAGGAAATAACAACTTTATATGTTTTAACTAGGTATTTCCTAAGGTTATCTGGTTTTCTTGATTTCTAAAAAAAAAAAAAAAATTGGCACATGTTTTTACTGAACTGCAATTGCTTTGTACAGAAATGTGACTTAAGGCTCATAAATCTTCACACTTATAAGAACTTCCAAAGTCACTCCCCTCAAACAGGATTTTGGGATAACTAAGGTCACCTCCACACCCCAGGCTGAGGAGGCAGAGCAGGAGCTCCATAGTCGGACACAAGTGCACACCCAACACTCACTCGGCTTAGGATGGATCAGGTCTCGCGTCCCCATTAAGCGTATTGCCTGGAGAGCACAGCATATTTGCATACAGCCACTGAGCAAGAGAACTGATATCAGAAGTGACAGTTTCACACTGAGCCCCTTGATTCATAGACTGCTCAGTGACATAAATTTAAAAGCCAGGGCCCTCAAGCGACATTTTAGGTTGGGCTCTTTTTCCGTTAATTACAAAATAAACTAAAGCAAAGAAGGCCTCCACTCTCTGGAGGCTCCCCTTGAAACACGGGAGCTGTTTACAGTTCAACCCTACGCCCACTGCTACAGGTAGGTAGATCCTTTGGCTCCTGTCGTCATCAGCTGCCTCCCTCCGCCCCAGGTGCAGGCGGGTGGGGACAGAGCCTGGACTCCCTCCCAGGGGTTCCTTCATCTACACAAAGAATAAAACCAGAGGAACTGAAGCGTGCTACCAGGACACTCAGGCTTCCCTCGTGGCTCAGTGGTAAAGAACCCACCTGCCAAGCAGGAGACTTGGCTTTGATCCCTAGGTCGGAAAGATCCCCTGGAGAAGGAAACGGCAGTGCACTCCAGTCCTCTTGCCTGGGAAATCCCACGGTGGGCTACAGTCCACAGGGCAGCAAAAAGTCAGACGATGTAGCAACTCAACAGCAAAACCAAGACACTCATGTAGCCAGGCAGCTGCCTGTGACAGGCCTTAGATCTATTATCTTAACACACCCTCAGGTGGGGGAGGGGGCGGCGCCCAAGTAAGAGGTGAGAGACACCTGCCTGCTGAGAGAGGGACTGCACGCGTGAGTCACGGACCAGCAGTGTCAGCATCACGTGGACGCTTCTGAGAAATGCAGAGTCTCAGGCCCAACTGCAGACATACTGAGTCAAAATCTGCACTTTTACAGGAGCCCCAAGGAATGCACCAGCATAGTGAAGTGTGAGGAAACCCACGCTACAAGATCAGTGCAAGAAAGCTTCAGCAGCAGTAATCCCGTCAGTAGAAATGGCTGTTCATCTGATTTGGAAGTAGTCCTTGACTAAAACAATCAGAAAGCTAAGGTTTAATGTAGTCTTAATTTTATTAAAAGATGCTTACTCCTGGGAAGGAAAGTTATGACCAACCTAGATAGCGTATTCAAAAGCAGAGACATTACTTTGCCAGCAAAGGTCCGTCTAGTCAAGGCTATGGTTTTCCAGGGGTCATGTATGGATGTGAGAGTTGGACTGTGAAGAAAGCTGAGCGCCGAAGAATTGATGCTTTGGAACTGTGGTGTTGGAGAAGCCTCTTGAGAGTGCCTTGGACAGCAAGGAGATCCAACCAGTCCATCGTAAAAGAGATCAGTCCTGAGTGTTCACTGGAAGGACTGATGCTGAAGGTGAAACTCCAGTATTTTGGCCACCTGATGCAAAGACCTGACTCATGGGAAAAGACCCTGATGCTGGAAAAGATTGAAGGCAGGAGGGGAAGGGACAACAGAGGATGAGATGGTTGGATGGCATCACCGACTCAATGGAGATGACTTTGAGTAGACTCCGGGAGGTGGTGATGGTCAGGGTGGCCTGGCGTGCTGTGGTCCATGGGGTCACAAAGAGTCAGACACTACTAAGCGAATAAACTGAACTGAATTTTATTACTATGTAAGCACAGTAAAACAGAACCACACCTGAGCGCAGGCCATCCAGGAAAAGTCAGCCCTGGCGCTGTGGTTGGAACATGTCACTATTCCGATTCCATGACCCTGCCACCAGACACTCTGATTCAATGGGCTTCACTAAGTCCTAGAAACCTGACTGTGGTAACAAACTCCCCAGAAGATTCTGATGCAGACGGTTCCCAAACACATCATAATAAACACTGCAGGGTTTAACCATTACACCATGAACTCAAAATGATGCTGATATAAGAAGCACTTCTCTCCATCAGCTGGAGGAGGAGACAGGGGGATTATGGGACGAAGCTGGACGAGACGTCAACGTTGTCCACTCCCCAGTGCATCTCTCACACACACATGCACACCCCTTGTTTACGTGTGCAAGTTGTACAGCAGGGTACTGCAGGGAATGTGGGATTCCCAGGAGTGAAAGTGGCGGTGGTGATTGTTTATAAGGCAGCTGGTTGTGAACAGACCTGTTCCTAATGAGGACAGTAGGGGTGTCTGAACCACAGCTGATGTAGTTAATTGGTGGGAAAGTTTTGGGCTCTCTGGTTCACCGTTTGGGGAGCTCTGTTTAGTCTAACACAGATGACAACACTGTATGTATTGCAGATTCAGCCTGAAGGTGTGTAATCACATCTATTACACATTAACTCTTACTGGCCCAGGTAAGACAGGTTCTTACAGACACTGATTAAATGATTTCCACTGAAATTTGGCAAGGTTTTGGAAAGCCTCTGAGCCCCTGGAATTCATGTTGTTTTAGAAGCCTCCAAGGGGTGCTGGTGAGCATCAGGTTTGAGAACCACAGTAACTCTATCCTCTAGATGAGAAAAAGGAAGTGGCATGCAACAGACCCCAGCCTGATTCCCCACTGAGCCTACAGCCAGATCTCTCTCCCTATTTTTAATTCTTACAACCCTCCTCCCCCAGTGGCATCCTAAGAGAATACTTAAACTGCAGCCTTACCCCAGAGCATGGCTCCAAACTGGAAGAATCTGCCCTCGAGAAAAAAGCTGATGTTTGTACCCACTCTACATCTGTTTGGGGTTATACATGGTGTTTAGTATGAAAAATAAAGCAATAAAATTTACCCAGGTATTATCACATTATCTTTCTCAATTTTACTCCAAAAAAAGAAAGAATACAAACATAGATTTTAAAGCAAAACCAATGTTTCATCCCCTACCATTTGTGTGAAAACAAAAGGAAGATAATTACATATACATGTTACCTGCTTCCGTTTGTATGAAATGTCCCCAAAGTTACATAATAGAGGCCTGTGATAGGGGAAGCTTTCTGCTGTACTGCTTACCTAAGTTAGCAAATTCAGTTTTAATATTTTTTTAAATTGAAGTATAATTATTTTACAATATTGTTTCTCAGGTGTACAGCAAAATGATTCAGGGTTTTTATCTCAGGTCTTCCATTATAAGTTTTTACATGATATTGAATATAATTCCCTGTTATACAGTAAATACCTGTTGAAAATCTAGTTTATGTAGAGTAGTATCTGTTAATCTCACAGTTCTAATTTATTCCTCCTCTCCTTCTGGCAATCATAAGCTTGTTTTCCATGTCTGTGAATGTTTGTTTTGCAAATAATTTGTATTATTTTTAGGTTCCACATATAAGTGATATCATATATTTATCTTTTTCTGTCTGACTTACTTCACTAAGTATTAATATTAGACATCTCAAGCCAGTCATCTGCCCTCAATTCTAAACACAGCACAAACTCTATGTACTAGTCACCAGCTTAAACTGGACAGGACTTCATTCTCATAAATAACTTCAGAATTATGACCACAGAAATAACATGCATAGTAAGGAGAGGGACTGGTCAAAACACAACAGGTTGCACACCTGGTACCCCTCGGCTCATCTCTGGCACCCAGATACCAGCTGGAAGCTACCAAATCACAAAAAAACCTCAGCTCACAGACAACCACACCTTCAAAGACCACAAGAAGGCCTCGGATAAAAGCCAACTTAAACTTGGGTATTTCCCTGCTTAATGCTCCCAGGTAAAAGTACTTACCCAACCCCATTAAAAAAAAAAAAGTTGTAGCAGGAGTTCTTAATATAAGACCATAAGACCAAAATTCAGCCATTTTCAAGGGGAAAAAAAAAAGGTATGCACACTTTTCTAAGAACATTCTCAAGGATCTCTGACCACAGATGAGAATGTTTACGCATCCTTGTTCTCGAGCTTGCATCTCAGTGTAGTGATCATAAACCATATCAGGGCTACTTGGAACACTCATTTGTAATGCATATTCCTACAAGCTGGAGACCTCCTGCTGCAGAGTATCTGCAGGCTGTGCCTGTGGACTGACCAATGAAACAAAGAGGAGAATCCAGCTCAGGCACACTTGAGTCACTGAGATGGCAAGCATTCAGGCTGTTTCCCTACCTCTGCTACTGTGACACAGTGCACGCGGCAGAGAAACAGCCGTTTGTCCCCAGATGAATGGACAAGCAAGCGTGGTTGGGGCAGACAAGGAAGGAGTATTTGATTCCATGTTCCTTGAGGATACGATGCTAAGTGAAATGACCCAGACACAGAAGGATAAATACTTCCATGGTCTTGTTTCTATGTGGAATCTCGGGGGAAAGTCCAACTCACAGAAGCACAGAGTAATATGGTGGCTACCAGGTCCAGGGGTAGGAGAAGGGTGTTGGTCAAAGAGCACAAGGGCTCGGTTACATAGGATGACGAAGTTCTGAAGATTTGATATGTTGGCCTGGTGACTGTAGTTAGCAATACTGGGTTGTGTGCTTAAAATTTGCTTAGAGATCTCAGGTGGTGTCACCATACAAAAAGTAGCAGCTCTGTGAGGTGATGGATGTGTTAATCAGCATGATGGTAGTAATCATTTCACAATATATATGGATATCAAATCATCACTCTTTGCATCTTAAATACATACATTTCTTATTTGTCAGGTATATCTCAATAATGCTGGAAGCATTTCCTGTCGGTAAAGAATTTATATTTTCCTTAGAAAATTCTTCAGGGTAGGATGCAGGTACAGAATGAAACAAACCACTCCCCCACCACCACCCCCGCAAGAAGGTAAGAGTAGCTCTTTGAATCTTTTCTCCCTGAAAAATCAATGTGTGAGAATCAAATATAGGTAACACCACAATTTTAACAGCTTTCTAAAATGCCACTTTCAAAGGGTCAAACCCTCATCCTTATAAACCCTTCTTCAAAAAATATGCCTGTCTTGTATTTAAAGTTTGACTTGTTTACTGATCATTAACTTAATTACCAAGTAGAACATTCTCAACATATGATTTATTAAGAATGTAAACCTGATATTAACTCATGCCCAACTTGGGAGCATAACTTGGAGCTCCAAACATGTTACTCTATTTTTACAACCTTCCAAGGTTTAATTCCATCATATATTTTAACTGAAAAAACATCCTCATCTGATCCAGCGGGTGTTTTCTCCCAAGTTTTCCTCTTATGAGTCAAGATCTGTCCATGTAAAATTCCTTTTATGTTGGTACTTTAATTGAACACTAAAAAATAATAGTTCATGGAATACAAGATTTAGTGTAGCACATAAAAAAAAAATAAAATGACAATAAAAAAAAAAATCCATGTCACTCACATAAATTAACACAAAGCCCTAAAAATTCAACCTATGAATATCATATATTCTGTTGATTTTCCATTTTCACCCCCAAAATGCCATAAATCACAAAGTATTAGCATGCAGCAGTGTAACCTGATACCGATTAGACACATAATTCTCCCCTAAAACATCTCAGCGATTTCTTATCCTATCTGCCTTTCCAAACCTTTATTAACTCCACCAAAACAGCTTATTGAAAGCCCACCTTCATTCTGACCTCCGGGGCTTTCAGCCAGTAAAAACAAAACAAATTAGAACTCTGATATTCACATACATACAGGGGGAAATCAATAGTTTTAATTTTCACATTGGAGGCCCACAATTTTCAGCTGACGGCCTCAGCAGGTTTTAATGGACACAAACAATTTACTTTTACTGTTTTAATTGTTTTTAGTCAATCACTTTTTATTGCTCCTCTACATCTGACTAAACAAATTAATCGAGCTATATTCATAAATGATGACTGGGTAAAATGGCCGGTTATGTATATTTTACTATTTGCGTCTCAATTACAGGCGCCATTAGGAAATAGCCGGCCCCAAAGGTAGCCTCGGTCATCAAAGCAGAAGAAGGAACAAGTCAGGAGGAAAATGACTCAACAGTGGCCCTCTGCTGGCTTAGGCCGGCCGAGGGCAGCTGCTGGCAGTTCCCATTCTCTGATCTTAGTGCAAAGCCGCCACCCAGTTGTTCCCCTGGGAGAAGGGGCCAAGTTGCGGGTTACTGGGACGGCAAAGGCCTTGAAGGCCTGAGGCAGGTGAGGGCTGCATGTGTGGAGTTAATTAGGAGACTCCGCTACAGCGCAGGCATGCCCGAGGTCAGATATGCAGATGACTGTGCACCCCCACCCTCTCCTCTCCCCCAAAATCCTGTGATATCCTGGAGCTACAATTTCTTTCCTCTGAACAGTTCATTTGGGGAAGCTCTATGCCTCACAGGAGAGCACAAGAGAAACTCTGAAAAAGCTTCAACACAACCCAAATTTTCCTGTTTAAAAAATAACATGCCTGAAAGTTATCTGGAAGAACCTTATCAAAGACAAAAGCCTTTGTCATGAAGCCATTGTTACATTTTAACTCCCATGTCCGCTTTGATCACATGGTCCAGCCCTGGGTTTGACTGGAATCATTAGTGAAAGTTAATCAATTCCAGCTGTCATCATGGCTTATGGGATGGAATTTTCCAGAACTGTCACTAAATTGCTTTCTAACTTTGAAGAGTCACGGCTTCTTGATATCTCACCAGGGCACGGCTGTATGCTAGTGGGTTTGGCATTTGCAAATTCAATTACATGCGGTAGTCAAAAGAAAAAGGAAAAGAAAAAAAAAAAAAGAGGGAGGGGTGGAAAGGGAAATAATTGAAATAGCGCAAATGACTTGGCCCTCCATCCACCTGATGAGCATATGTTCCACAGAGAACCGGAGACTGGAAATAGGACTCAGCTGTCCCACAGTCACTCGAGGCCTGAGCCAACTCTTAATCACATCTGGTCTCAACTGAAGAAAGCACAGCGAGTTCCAGTTCGGAGAGAGAAGTTCACTGTGTTGGGACTGTGAGATGGAACCGTGGTTTCCAAAACGGAGCCTTCCTCAAGGATTTTCAGGGATGACATGGGCTGCTCTCCACGTGCTGCTGACATGCTGCCTTCAGAGCCTTGCCTGCCGCAGGAATCAACCCCGCCGAGCATCCACGGGCAGCGAGCCTGGAAAGTTCTGCAGTCCCTAACAAATGGAAGACTTCTGCTGCAGCCTGATTTATTTACATGTTACAGCAGTCACACCTTCAGAATCTCTGACTTGACCCAAAGGGCAAATAATTATTCCTTTTCATTGTGATAAATCACCCTAGAGTAGGCAGATATTTGATTCTCAGTTAATTTCCAAAGCACTCGTGAGAGCAGCAGGGCCGCTGCTGCCACTCCTTCCCCTCTCCCATCAGGACTCAGTGCGGATGCGAGTGAAGGGAAGGTGGCTGACAGTAACTTATAGGGGACGGGCTATGCTCTGCAAGTGTGTGATATAAACCAAAATTACGAGGAGATTAATATGCAGCTCAGAATTGGCATTTGGATTTATCAGGTAAATCAGTGGCCATCCTCTGATACTGCAAAAGTGCTAGAGAAGAAAACGTGCTAACTGTGGGATCAGCATTTTGTGCTCCCAGTGCCAAAAGAAGCCACCATTGCTCTGAGAATTTGGTTGCCTGCTTTCCTTCTCTCTAAAGACTGGGGTTACAGGGGAGCAGGAGATCAAGAGACCATTTTTCCGGCTCCACTCCTCACTAACTAAGAAACAGTATTCAAATTACACTGATTCCCTATGAATGAGTTTCTTCATCTATAAAACAGGAAGTCAGTGCCTACTTCTAAGGGTGCTTATTGGGACCTGATAAGTTTTTATAAATATTCATTGCATAAATGAATAAGTAAACATTAGTAACATTATACAGAAGTTCAGTTCCGTTCAGTTGCTCAGTCGTGTCCACCTCTTTGCGACCCCATGAATCGCAGCACGCCAGGCCTCCCTGTCCATCATCAACTCCCGGAGTTCACTCAGACTCACGTCCATCAAGTCAGTGATGCCATCCAACCATCTCATACTCGATTATCCTCTTCTCCTCCTGCCCCCAATCCCTCCCAGCATCAAAGTCTTTTCCAATGAATCAACTCTTCACATGAGGTGGCCAAAGTACTGGAGTTTCAGCTTTAGCATCATTCTTTCAAAAGAACACCCAGGGCCGATCTCCTTCAGAATAGACTGGCTGGATCTCCTTGCAGTCCAAGGGACTCTCAAGAGTCTTCTCCAACACCACAGTTCAAAAGCATCAATTCTTCAGTGCTCAGCCTTCTTCACAGTCCAACTCTCACATCCATACATGACCACAGGAAAAACAGCCTTGACTAGACAGACCTTAGTCAGCAAAGTAATATCTTTCTTTAGCGATCAGTGCAAAGAAATAGAGGAAAACAACAGAATGGGAAAGACTAGAGATCTCTTCAAGAAAATTAGAGATACCAAGGGAACATTTCACGCAAAGATGGGCTCGATAAAGGACAGAAATGGTATGGACCTAACAGAAGCAGAAGATATTAAGAAGAGGTGGCAAGAATACACAGAAGAACTATACAAAAGGATCTTCATGACCCAGATAATCACGATGGTGTGATCCTCATCTAGAACCAGACATCCTGGAATGTGAAGTCAAGTGGGCCTTAGAAAGCATCACTACAAACAAAGCTAGTGGAGGTGATGGAATTCCAGTATTTCAAATCCTGAAAGATGATCTGTGAAAGTGCTGCACTCAATATGCCAGCAAATTTGGAAAACTCAGCAGCGGCCACAGGACTGGAAAAAGTCAGTTTTCATTCCAATCCCAAAGAAAGGCAATGCCAAAGAATGTTCAAACTACCACACAATTTCACTCATCTCACACGCTAGTAAAGTAATGCTCAAAATTCTCCAAGCCAGGCTTCAGCAATACGTGAATCATGAACTTTCAGAGGCAGTGATCAAAACTATCCCCAAGAAGAAGAAATGCAAAAAGTCAAAATGGTTGTCTGAGGAGGCTATACAAATAGCCAAGAAGAGAAGGGAAAGGCAAAGGAGAAAAGGGAAGATATATCCATTTGAATGCAGAGTTC
Source organism: Nanger dama (assembly GCA_917880005.1). Taxonomy (NCBI): domain Eukaryota; kingdom Metazoa; phylum Chordata; class Mammalia; order Artiodactyla; family Bovidae; genus Nanger; species Nanger dama. Next base: position 32,194,512 of record CAKJTW010000016.1, on the reverse strand, counting down.
CAAAGAATAGTAAGGAGAAATAAGAAAGTCTTCCTAAGTGATCAATGCAAAAAAATTGAGGAAAACAATAGAATGGGAAAGACTAGAGATCTCTTCAAGAAAATCAGAAATACCAAGGGAATATTTCATGCAAAGATGGGCACAATAAATGACAGAAACAGTATGGACCTAACAGAAGCAGAGGATATTAAGAAGAGGTGGCAAGAATACACAGAAGAACTGTACAAAAAGATCTTCATGACCCAGATAACTACAATGGTGTGATCACTCACCTAGAGCCAGACATCCTGGAATGTGAAGTCAAGTGGGCCTTAGGAAGCATCACTATGAACAGAGCTAGTAGAGGTGATAGAATTCCAGCTGAGCTATTTCAAATCCTAAAAGATGATGCTGTGACAGTGCTGCACTCAATATGCCAGCAAATTTGGAAAACTCAGCAGTGGCCACAGGACTGGAAAAGGTCAATTTTCATTCCAATCCCAAAGAAAGGCAATGCCAAAGAATGCTCAAACTACCACACAGTTGAACTCATCTCACATACTAGTAAAGTAATGCTCAAAATTCTTCAAGCTATGCTTCAACACCACATGAACCAAAAACTCACAGATGTTCTTTAAAAAGAATATCTTTAAACACCTTTAAAACACCTTTAAAGAACACCTTTAAAAAAGAGGAACCAGAGATCAAATTACCAACATCTGCCGGGTCATAGAAAAAGCAATAGAATTCCAGAAAAACATCTACCTTTGCTTCACTGAATACACTAAGCCTTTGACTGTGTGGATCACAACAAACTGAGGAAAATTCTTCAAGAGATGGGAATACCAGACCACCTTATCTGCCTCCTGAGAAATCTGTATGCAGGTCAAGAAGCAACAGTTAGAACTGGACAGCAAACAACAGACTGGTTCCAAATTGGGAAAGGAGTACATCAAAGCTGTATATTGTCACTGTGCTTACTTAACTTATATGCAGAGTACATCATGTGAAATGTCAGGTTGGATGAAGCACAAGTCGGAATCAAGATTGTCAGGAGAAATGTTAATAACCTCAGATATGTAGATGACACCACCCTAATCAGAAAGTGAAGAGAAACTAAAGAGCCTCCTGATGAAAGTGAAAGAGGAGAGTGAAAAAGCTGGCTTAAAATTCAACATTCAGAAAACTAAGATCATGGCACCCGGTCCCCATAACTTCATGGCAAACAGATGGGGAAACAATGGAAACAGTGACAGGCTTTATTTTCCTGGGCTCCCAAATCACTGCAGATGGTGACTGCAGCCATGAAATTAAAAGATGCTTGCTCCTTGGGAGAAAAGCTATGATCAACCTAGACAGCATATCAAAAAGCCGAGACATTTCTTTATCGACAAAGGTTCATATAATCAAAGCTATGGTTTTTCCAGGAGTCATGTATGGATGTGAGAGGTAGACTATAAAGAAAGCTGAGCACTGAAGAACTGATGCTTTTGAACTGTGGTATTGGAGAATACTCTTGAGAGTCCCTTGGACTGCAAGGAGATCCAACCAGTCAATTATAAAGGAAGTCTGTCCTGAATATTCATTGGAAGGACTGAGGCTGAAGCAGAAGCTCCTATACTTTGGCCACCTGATGCAAAGAACTGACTCATTGGAAAAGACCCTGATGCTGGAAAAGATGGAAGGGGGAAGGAGGAGGAGACAACAGAGGATAAGATCGTTGGATGGCATCACTGGCTCGATGGACATGAGTTTGAGCAAGCTTCAGGAGTAGGTGATGGACAGGAAAGCCTGGTGTGCTGCAATCCATGAGGTCACAAAGGGTCAGACACAGCTAAGCGACTGAACTGTTTATTATCACTCACAGCCTGTATCATCTTCACTAATGTGGCAGTTTTAAAGGCAGAGAAGAAAGCTGTAACCAAAGGAGTTAATACAAAAGTGCTTCTGTGTGCCTGGCTCAGCATCATGGTAAAATGCCCTCCAATTATAGACTCTTTCTGCTGGAAAAAACCCTTTCAGAAGGATCAGTGTGTTCGGAGGTTGGGACACAGGTCTTTCTTCTGTCTTCTTTCTATGCAGCTGCCTGAAGAGCTGTGAAATCCAAGTTTAGGGTAGTGGGGAGATCAAATAAAGTCTCATTATCTTCTTTGGTCTGGGTCCAAATGACCTAAGGGGAATGGGAAACTCTACATGCGCCAGCCAAGATACTAGACTTCTCAGCTCTGAGATCTGGGGTCTGTGGTAGCCGTTTTCGCGGAAAGTTCAAGGGCAACACACTCAACCATATTACACAGTAGAGATGCACTCGTAAGTCTAGATCAGTATTACTGCCTGGGCTCTGAAATCTGACTGCACAGGATGCCCAGGTCCAGGTTTGGGCCTGGAGACCTACAGGGAAGAAGAACAATGCAGCATCACGTTGACTGTGCATCCTGCAACGGCTGAGACGTGCCACAGCCCAGTGCTGTCCAATTCAACACATTTTGCTCAACTGACTTGTCCAGACACAGAGGACATAGCAACTGACTTGAGGACATGGTCCCGAGCCTTCTGAGGCTTCACAATCCACAGTTGCATCAACTTTTTACCTAAGGATGGGATACAAAATTGCATCACCTATGTTCTTGGCTTCTAAGCAAGAATGACTCCAAAGAAAAGAAAAGTGGAGTTAATCAGAAGATGACTGTAGTGGGTGGCAAAAATGGCCCTCACTTCTCACCCCTCCCAATCTCCATGCACTTCACATGGCATCTTGCAGCACCCAGTCACTGCTGCTGGGATGCCCTGCTTCTCCCTTGGACAGTAAGTGCAACTGTGATTTTCTCTGGCCAAAGTTGTTCTTCAGTTGCTAAGTCGTATCCAACTCTCTGCAACTTCCCTGTCCTTCACTATCTCCTGGAGTTTGCTCAAACTCATGTTCATTGAGTCCATGATACCATCCAATCCCTTCTATCACCCCCTTCTCCCTCTGCCTTCAATCTTTCCCAGCATCAGGGTCTTTTCCAATGAGAAAGTCCTAAAATAGTCTTTTTTTTTTTTTTTAACAACTTAGTCTTTTATTTGCCTAAGGCCAGCTGTTGCAGGCACTGAAGCCCTAAGACTTCCAGAAGGGATGGAGGGAGGGGTGGCGAGCCATCCTGCTCCCAGATGCTGCCTGCCCCATATTGCTTCCTGCAGGAGGTGGAAGAGTAGGTAAAGTGTACACTTATTCCATCTAGTATCTCCTCAGTTTTTATGCCATCTAGTATCTCCTCAGTTTTTATGTCAGTAGCTCACTCATGTCCAACTCTGCAATCCCAGGGACTGGAGCCTGCCAGGCTCCTCTGTCCAAGGGATTTTCCAGGCAAGAGTACTGGAGTGGGTTGCCCTTTCCTTCTCCCTCAGATAGTCTTTAAACTTCAACAAAAAATATTTTTAATGGAAATTATAGAACTGGGAAATATAGTAACTGAAATTAAATATTCAATGCATGGGCTCAAGAGTACTATGGAATAATAAAACACAGGATCAACTTGAGGACAGATAAATAGAATGTGTTCAACCTGAGAAAAAGAGGAAAACGGGAAAAAAATGAACGGCACCTCAAGGACCTACGTGATACTAAGAGACATTCTTATCTTTGGAATCCTTAAAGGAAAAGAAAACATACGACATGAAAAAAATGTTCCAAGAAATAATGGCCAATCGCTTCTGAATAACCAACAGATCACGGAAGAGATCAAAAGGAAATCAAAACATGCATAGAAACAAATGAAAAGGAAAACAACAACCCAAAACCTATGGGATTCAGTAAAAGCAGTGCTAAGAGGGAGATTCATAGCAATACAAGCCTACCTCAAGAAACAAGAGAAACATCAAATAACCTGACTTTACACCTAAAGCAACTAGAAAAAGAAAAGAAGAACCCCAAAGTTAGTAGAAGAAAATAAATTATAAAAATCAGAGCAGAAATAAATCAAAAAGAAACGAAGGAGACTATAGCAAAAATCAACAAAACTAAAAGCTGGTTCTTTGAAAAGATAAATAAAATAGACAAACATTAGCCAGACTCATCAAGAAAAAAAAAGAGAAGAATCCAATCCATAAAATTAGAAATGAAAATGAAGAAATCACAACAGACAACATAGAAATACAAAAGATCATAAGAGACTACTATGAGCAATTATATGCTAATAAAATGGACAACTTGGAAGAAATGGACAAATTCTTAGAAAAGTATAACCTTTCAAAATTGAGCCAGGAAAAAACAGAAGATCTTAAGAGACCTATCATAAGCATGGCAATTGAAACTGTAATCAAAAATCTTCCAAACAAAAGTTCAGGACCAGATGGCTTCACAGGTGAATTCTAACAAAAATTTAGAGAAGAGATAACACCCATCCCTTGGCCATCAAAGGTGGCTATCAATACTTTGGCCACCTGATATGAAGAACTGACTCACTGGAAAAGACTCTGATGCTAGGAAAGATTGAAGGCAGGAGGAAAGTGGACAACAGAGGATGAGATGGTTGGAGGGCATCACCAACTCGATGGACATGAGTTTGAGCCAGCTCCGGGAGTTGGTGATGGACAGGGAAGCCTGGCATGCTGCAGTCCTTGGGGTTGCAAAGAGTTGGACATGACTGAGTGACTGAACTGAACTAAGCTGAACACCTATCCTACTCAAACTCTTCCAGAAAACTGCAGAGGAAAGTAAACTCCCAAACTCATTCCATGAGGCCACCATCAATCTAATATCAAAACCAGAAAAAGATACCACACACACAAAAAAAAAAGAAAACTACAGGCCAATATCACTGATGAACACAGATACAAAATTCCTCAACAAAATTCTAGCAAACAGAATCCAAAAACATATTAAAAAGATCATGCTGGTACTCTTTCTACCCTCTTCTGATGCCTATGTCAGAAGCTTTCTCTCTCTCCTTTATACTTTAATAAAACTTTATTACACAAAAGCTCTGAGCAATCAAGCCTCATCTCTGGCCCCAGATTGAATTCTTCTCCTCCGGGGGGCCAAGAATCCCAGCGTCATGATTCAACAACAACCTTTCATCTTGAGGGCTCGTCCAGGATCCTTCAGGATAAGATGGGAGCTAATAAATCCATCCTCACTCCTTTGAACTGTATCCTGAAAAACTGGGATAGATTTGATCCCCAGGGCTTAAAGAAGACACACCTGGTCTTCCTGTGTGATATTGCATGGCCACGGGATCCATTGGAGGTCGGAGAATGGTGGCCAGTTGGAGGGTCTCTTAAGTATAATACTTTTTACAATTAGATTAGTTCTGTAAGGAACAAGGGAAGTGGGCAGAAGTAGCATATGTGTTTCCTTTTCTCTCTGCGAAATATGCCAGACTTATGTCCTAAGGGTATAGAGTTGGGCGTGAAACCTTCAGCTCCCTCCTGTCCTCCTACTTTGCCCCCATACCCAGGGTTCCAAGCTGAGCAAACTGAAAATCAGAGAACCCCCTCAGAAGGGTTGCCTTTGTCTCAGTGGAAACACATACTGAGATTCAAACTGCTTTGGTCTCAGTGGAAATCCAAACTGAGATTCAAACTGCGCACGTGGAGGTCCAAAGAACTCCCGTCTCAGTACAACCTCAGACTACTCTGGTTTCAGTAGAAACTCAGACCATCGAAGTAAGAGATGAGATGGAGGACAGGAGACAAAGAGAAAAAGAAAAACATGTTTCTCCAGTCTATCCCTGGGATCATATGTGCAGAGTAGCCAGAGAGACCGAGGAAGAGCCACACAAGCTGTTGCCTCTTCATGAAACACCCACCGGGAGAAATAATCAGTCTATGAGAGTTAGTAAGCCTTTTTCTTATCAAGAAATACAAAGAATCAAGGAGGATCTGGGAGACTATTTAAAGGACCCAGAAAAATATATTACAGCTTTTGAAGGTGTTACTCTGCTTTATGACCTTACTTGGAAGGATGTGATGTATATCTTGGGACAAACGCTGACTCCCGACTCAAAGACTCGAGTTTTGGGAAAAACAGTTTCTTATGGAGATGAATGGCTTGGTAATGAATGAATCAGTAGGAAAGAGGGAGGATGAGATAGCAGCCCTCCCCACCGGGAATCAGGCGGTCCCAACTATAGAACCAGACTGGGACTACAACACAGCTAGAGGAAGATGGGATCACAGTCATTTTGTCAGATGTATTCTTGAAGGACTCAGGCAGGCGCGTTCTAAGCCTTTAAACTATAGCAAATTGGCAGACATAGAACAGGAGGAGAAGGAAGCTCCTGGTAAATTCCTAGACAGACTAAGAGAAGCCCTTCGCAGACTCACTGAGACTGATCCCCAAAGTGAAGAAGGAAAAGTAATCTTAAAAGATAGATTTCTCACTCATTCGGCTCCAGATATCCGCCGTAAACTACAAAAATGGGCGTATGGACCAAATCAGTCTTTAGATACTCTGTTACAACTGGCTCAGACGGTCTATTATGGTAGGGAATATGAGGAAAAGAAAGAAAGGCAAAAAAGATCAAGGAAAAGGCGGAAGCCTTCACAATGGCTATGAAAAACGTTCTTAAACAGCCAGAGAAAAATGCCCAGAGGGACCCAGGTGAAAAGGGATGGGCTTGCTATTATTGTGGAAAGGAGGGGCATCTCAAGTGGGATTGCCCTCAGGCCTCTAAGGGCTCCCGGCTCCATGTCCAATCTGCAAAGGACCACACTGGAAGAGAGACTGCCCTCAGAGGCGAAGGTCTCTGGGGTCAGACTCTCAAGACAATCAGGACTAAAGGTGCCCAGGGGTCCCACACAAGCTCCCATCCTAATTACACCTGCGGAACCCCGGGTATTAATAACTGTGGGGGGCCAATCCATCGATTTCCTTTTAGATACTGGGGCAACTTACTCTGTGCTTACTGAAGCTCCTGGCCCATTTTCTTCCCGATCCACTTCTGTAATGGGACTGTCTGGACGAGCCAAAAGATGGCAGTTCTTTTGTTCGGGGATGGAAAGCGTAAAGCAGATTATGCCATGGTGACTGCTGAACAGGATTTGGAAGCAAAATCTGGATTACAGCAAAGTGGGAAGTATCCTGGAGAGGACTTTTGCCAAAAGCTAATGGATATTCTTGCTTACAAGTTTGGGTAGATACTTTTACTAGATGGATTGAGGCTTTTCTCTGTCTAGTGAACAGGATAAGGAGGTTATAAAGATTCTCTTCATCAGTGGGAGGCTTCCCATGGTGGACATCTCCACTTCAAGGAAAGGACTTTCTCCAAGTCTGTGAATATCTTCGCCAGCAATCACATGCAATGTCTCTTCTTCATCTGATGACATCTACCAACCCTAAAATGGACTGGTGCAATACGTTGCACTTTAACTATGGACTTAATGTGACTTTCAATTTTGATTTTAACTTGTTTTAATGACTATGTTGCCTTACATCTGTAACTGTATAACTGGATTTGTTTCTAGCCACATGAAAACTTTTAAGTTACAAATGGTTGCTCAAACTCCTGCTACTGCTGCACCTTCCTCCAGCTACTATTTGGGGCCCCTGGATCAGATATCCTCAATATGAGGATTAGGAGAATATGTTGCCTCACCAATTTAGGGACAACGCCCCCTCTCAGCTCGGAAGCAGTTATGGAACGAAGTTATGCCCCTTTTCCCTAGGCAACATAATTCTCCTAAAAGAAAAGGGAGGAGTGAGAGAGTCATTTCCTAGGCAGGTTGATAAGAAGTCTAGGGGTCCCCAAGGAGAGAGGGGTGTGGAATTCTCAAGGAGGAAGAAAGGATAAACTTTTTTCTTCTCTACATTCCTTAGAATTATATAACAACAATGTATTATGCCTGAGGACAGTCTCTGGATTAAACCTTCTGGCCAATTCTGTAAATTATGGGAGTAGACCTGCTCTTTACAAGGATTATATAACAATGTATTCTGCCTGAGGACAGTCTCTGGATTAAACCTTCTGGCCAATTCTGTAAATTATGGGAGTAGACCTGCTCTTTACAAGGATTATGTAACAACAATGTATTCTGCCTGAGGACAGTCTCTGGATTAAACCTTCTGGCTAATTTTGTTATCTTAAAATGTAAATTATGGGAGTAGGTCTCCGGAGGTCTTTACAACTTCCAGACATTCTTTGGATTCATTGGAGAGTATATAAATTCATTGCTAACACTAACAAGCTGGTACTCTTTCTACCCCCTTCTAATGCCTATGTCAGAAGCTTTCTCTATCTCCTTTATACTTTAATAAAACTTTATTACACACACACACAAAGATCATGCTGCTGCTAAGTCACATCAGTTGTGTCCGACTCTGAGACCCCACAGACGGCAGCCCACCAAGCTCCCCCATCCCTGGGATTCTCCAGGCAAGAACACTGGAGTGGGTTGCCATTTCCTTCTCTAATGCATGAAAGTGAAAAGTGAAAGTGAAGTCACTCAGTCATGTCCAACTCTTCGCGACCCCATGGACTGCAGCCTACCAGGCTCCTCCATCCATGGGATTTTCCAGGCCAGAGTACTGGAGTGGGGTGCCAGTGCCTTCTCCAATCATACATCATGACTAAGTGGACTTTATTCCAGGGATGCAAGGATTCTTCAGTATTCGCAAATGAATCAATGTGATACACCATATTAACAAATTGAAAGATAAAAACCATATGATTATCTCAATAAATGCAGAGAAAGCCTTTGACAAAATTCAACATCCACTTATGATTAAAAAAAAAAAAAAACTGTCCAGAAAGCAGTCATAGAAAGAACATACCTCACCATAACAAAAGCCATATATGACAAACCTATAACAAACATAATCCTCACTGGTAAAAAAGTGAAAGCATTCCCCCTAAAATCAGGAACAAGACAAGGGTGCCCACTCTCACCACTACTATTCAACATAGTTTTGGAAGTCCCAACCACAGCAATCAAAGAAGAAAAAGAAATAAAGAGAAACCAGATTGGAAAAGAAGAAGTAAAATTCTCTCTGTTTGTAGATGACATGATCCTCTACATAGAAAACCCTAAAGATACTACCAGAAAATTACTAGAGCTAATCATTGAATATAGTAAAGTTGCAGGATATGAAATTAACACAGCAATCCTTTGCATTCCTATATACTAACAATGAAAAATACAGAAAGAGAAATTAAAGAAACAATCCCATTCACCATTGCAATGAAAAGACTAAAACATTTAGGAATAAATTTACCTAAAGAAACAAAAGACCTACATAAAGACAACTATAAAACACTAATGAAAGAAATCAAAGATGACACAAATAGAAGAGAAATATACTATATTTCTGGATTGGAAGAATCAATATATGGAAAATGATTATACTACCCAAAGCAATCTATAGGTTCAATGCAATCCCTATCAAGCTACCAACAGTATTTTTCACAGAACTAAAACAAATAATTTCACAGTTTGTATGGAAACACAAAATACCTCAAATAGCCAAAGCAATCTTGAGAAAGAATAATGCAACTGGAGGAATCAACCTTCCTAACTTCAGACTATACTACAAAGCTACAGTCATTGAGACAGTATGGTACTGGCACAAAGACAGAAATATAGATCAATGCAACAAAATAGAAAGCCCAGAGATAAATCCACATGCCAACAGACACCTTATCTTTGACAAAGGAGGCAAAAATTTACAATGGAGAAAAGACTATCTCTTTAACAAGTGGTGCTGGGAAAAGTGGTCACCTGCCTGCAAAAGGTGAAACTAGAACACTTTCTAACACCATACACAAAAATAAATTCAAAATGGATTAAATATCTAAGACCAGAAACTATAAAAATCTAAGAGGAAAACAGGCAGAACACTGTCTGACGTAAATCACAGCAAGATCATCTATGACCCACCTCCCAGAGTAACGGAAATAAAAGCAAAAATAAACAAATGGGAGGGACCTAATTAAACTTCAAAGCTTTTGCACAACAAAGGAAACTATAAGCAAGGTGAAAAGGTAGCCTTCAGAATGGGAGAAAATAATAGCAAATGAGATACAAGATTAATCTCAAAAATATACAAGTGGCTTATGGAGCTCAATACCAGAAAAACAAACGACCCAATCAAAAAATGGGGAAAAGACCTAAAAAGACATTTCTCCAAAGAAGACATACACATAGCTAATAAACACATGAAAAGATGCTCATCACTCATTATCAGAGAAATGCAAATCAAAATCACAATGAGGTACCATCTCATGCCCGTCAGAATGGCTGCCATCAAAAAGTCTACAAAAATAAATGCTGGAGAGGGTGTGGAGAAAAGGGAACCCTCTTATACTGTTGGTTGGAATGCAAACTAGTACAGCCACTAAGGAGAACAGTGTGGAGATTCCTTAAAAACTGGAAATAGAACTGTCATGTGATCCAGCAATTCCACTGCTGGGCATACACAGAGGAAACCAGAACTGAAAGAGACATGTGTACCCTAATGGTCATTGCAGCACTGTTTACAATAGCTAGAGCATGGAAGCAACCTAGATGTCCACTGGCAGACGAATGGATAAGAAAGCTGTGGTACATGTACACAATGGAATATTACTCAGCCACTAAAAAGAACGCATTTGGGTCAGCTCCCATGAGGTGGATGAAACTTGAGCCTATTACACAGAGTGAAGTACGTCAGAAAAAGAAACACCAATACAGTATATTAACGCATATATATGTAATTTAGAAAGACAGTAATGATGACCCTATATGCAAGGCAGCAAAAGAAATACAGATGTAAAGAATACACTTGGGGCTATGCAGGAGAAGGCTGGGGTGGTATGATTTGAGAGAATAGCATAGAAACTGGTATATTACCATATGTAAAATAGATACCAGTGTAAATTTGATGCATGAAACAGGGCACTCAAAGTTGGGTGCTCTGGGACAACCCAGAGGGAGGGGGTGGAGAGGGAGGTCGGAGGTGGTTTCAGGATGGGGGGACACAGGTATATCCGTGGCTGATTTTTTTTCGAGGCATGGCAAAAACCATAATATTGTAAAGTGATTAACCTCTAATTAAAATAATGCTTAAAAAAGAAATAATGGCTGAAAGCTTTCCAAATTTGACAAAAAATGTAAACCTATGGATTCAAGAAGTTGTATGAACTACAAATATGATAAACCCAAACCAATCAGCAGAAAGACATTTCAAAATTAAACTTCTGAAAATTAAAAACAAAGAAAAATCCTAAAAGCAACCAGAGAGAAATGTTTCCCTCCACATTACTTATAAGGGAATGCCAATGTAAACAATTTATTTCTCATCTGAAACTACAGACACCAGAAAAAGAGTAACATTTTTCAATCTATAGAGAAAAACAGCTGCCAACCAGGAGTTCTAGGCCTGGAGAAACTGCTTTTCAAGAAGAGAGGTGAGGAGGGAGGAGACATTTCCAAAGAATTTAAAAAGTAGACTTTGTTGCTAGCAGACCCACCCTTGAAAAATAGCTGAAGGAAGCTCTCAGGCCAGAAGGAGAATAATTAAAGGAGGAGAATACGAACTTCATAAAAAGAGGGAAAATAGTAAAACTGGTTTAAAAGAGGGTTAAAATAATAGACTATTCTCAATCTTCTGAATTTTTTAAATCATATTTTTATGGTTGAATCAAATATTACAACATCTTCTGCTGTGATGCTTAAGTATGTAGAGGAAATCCTTGAAACAACATATTTAGAAAGTAGGAAAGGTATGGAGACGTAACAGAACCACAGTTTTAATACTTCATTCAAGGTGACAGAGCATCAGTGTCCGTACTAGGGCTGAGATGAACCCCATACATACGCTGTACAACCTAGGGCAACCACTAAAATACACACATAAAGCACAATAACATAATACAAACATCCTAAAAACCAACATAAAGAATTCTTCTAAATATTTAATCAAAGGAAGGCAAGAAAAGAGGAGCAGAGAAATGAGAAGCAGAGGAAACAAGAAAATGATAAAATGGCAGAATTAAGCTCTACTATAGCAATGGTTATTATAAATGTTAAGCAGTCTAAATACATCAATTAAAAGACAGGGATTCACAGAATGGCTGAAGATACATGACCTACCAATATACTGTCTACAAGAAACTCACTTCAAATACTATGACACAATTTGAAAGGGAAAGAATCGAGAAGGATATATCATGCTAACACAAGTAATAATTTTAAAAGCAGAAGGGGCTGTATTAATTTCAAGTAGACTTTAGAGCAAAGAAAATTACACGTGACAAAAAGGACATTACATAATGACAGAACAATCAGTTCATCAAGAAGTCACAGTGATCCTAAATGTGGACACATTAAAAAAACAGAGCTTCAACACACATGAAGCAAAAACTAAAGAGAAATAGATGAGTTTACAGTTATCATTGGGGATGTCAACACCCTACTCTCAGTAAATGATATATCTAGAAAATTGGCAAAAACATTGAATGGCTGAACAATACCATCAACCAACAGGACTTCCCTGGTGGCTCAGACGGTAAAGCGTCCATCTACAATGCAGGAGACCTGGGTTCAATACCTGGGTCACGAAGATCCACTGGAGAAGGAAATGGCAATCCACTCCAGTACTACTGCCTGGAAAATCCCATGGACAGAGGAGCCTGGCAGGCTGCAGTCCATGGCGTCGCAAAGAGTCGGACACGACTGAGCGACTTCACATTCACTCTCGGCATAGCAGAAGCTTCCCTAGTCCCTCAGATGGTAAAGAATCCGCCTGCAATGCAGGAGACCCAGGTCGGTCCTTGGGTTGGGAAGATCCCCTGGAGAAGGGAATGGCTGCCCACTCCTTGCCTGGAGTATTCTTGCCTGGAGAATCCCATGGACAGAGGAGCCTGGCAAGTTACAGTCCATGAGGTCACAGGAGAGTCAGACACAACCAAATGACTCACACACAACAGCAGCAGAATACATTTTTCAAGTACCCATGGAACACTGACCAAGAAAAACCATATCCAGGAACATAATTTAAAAGAATTCAAATCATACAGTTTTTATTTAAATGGAATCAAAGTAAAAATCAATAAAAGAATACCAAAAGAAAAATCTTTAAACATTTGGAGATTAAATAACATGCTTTCAAACAATTCATGGGTCAAAGGGAAAGCCTCAAAGGAAATATTTTAATGTACACAAATACTGACTGAAACTTACAATGTAACACTTTAAAATATGTGAGGTGCAGTTACAGCAATGCTGAGACAAAAATTTGTAACGCCAACTGCTTAAAGAGAAAAGGTCTCAAAGTAATAATCTAAGTTACTACATCAAAACATAAAGACAAGAAAAAAAAAACCCAAGGTAAACAGAAAGAAGGAAATAATAATGAGAGCAGAAATCAGTGAAGTCGAAAATGAAGAAAATAGAAAACCAATGAAACTGAAACTGGTTATCTGGAAGGGAAAAAAAAAAACAAAATTAATATACCTCTAGCAAGACGGATTTGGAGAAGGAAATGGCAACCCACTCCAGTGTTCTTGCCTTGAGAACCCCAGGGACGGGGGAGCCTGGTGGGCTCCCGCCTGTGGGGTCACACAGAGTCGGACACGACTGAAGCGACTTAGCAGCAGCAGCAGCAGCAAGATGAATTTTAAAAAGGCACAAAACACCAATATCAGCAATCAAACAGGCAAATCAGCACAGATCCTGAACCCATAAAAGCAAAGATAATAAGGACACACTAAAAACAATTTTATACATAAATCCAACAACTTAAAAAAAGCAGATGAGTTTCTTTCAAGTCGCAAACTATTAAAATTAACCAAGATAGATAACTTGAATAATGCTGTAATCATTAAAGAAACTGAATCTATCATTTAAAAGCTGCCTGTAAAAGAAATGCTCTGAACTAGAGAGCTTCACTAAAGAATATAATGAAGAATTAACACCAGCTTCACACAATCTCTTATCAAGGAAATAAAAGAGGAAGAAGAAATGCTTCTCAACTCATTTCATGAAGCCAGTATTACCTCGATACCAAAACCAGAAGAAAAGAACTAAAGGAAAATTACAGAATATCTCTCATGCTATGCTATCTAGAAGCAAAAATTTTAATGATATATTATAGATAGAATCCAGTGATGTTTAAAAAGAATTATACAATATAATCAAGTGGCAGTTATTCCAAGTATGCAAGGCTAGTTCAGCATTTGAAAATCAGTGTAATCCACCATACAAAGAGGCTAAAGGAGAAAAAAAATCATATGATCACATCAATGGATGAGGCTGAAGCATTTGACAAAATCCAATAGTTATTTATGAAAAAAAATTCTCGGCAAGCTGGAACTAGACTGGAATGACCATTGATAAAATGGTCATTGATAAAAAACCCTACAGCTAATTTCATACTCCATGATGAAAGGGTGACTGCATCCTCCAAATACTGCAAACAAAGTATGATGTCCTCTGTCACAATTCCTTTTTAACACAGTACTGAAATTTATAGCCACTACAATAAAGCAAGAAAAAGAAATAAAGGACATGTTGATTATAAGAAAGAAATAAAAGGGTCCCTATTTGCAGATGCTGTAACTGCCTACATAGAAAACCTCGAGGCATCTACCAAAAGAAAAAAGAAAACCTTCTACAACTAATAGGTGAGGTCAGCAAGGTATCAGGAAACAGAATGAACCAACATGCAAAAATAAATCACAATTTTACATCAAAAATGAACATGTGATAAACATTAAAAACACAATTTCTGGTGTATTTACAATTGCACCAAAGAAAATTAAATGCTCAAATATAAATACAGCAAAATAGGCATAGGATCTGTATGCTGAAAGTCACAAAATTCTGATTAGAGAAACAAAGAAGAGCTAAATAAATGGAGAGTTATACCACATTCAACGACTGTCAGGCTCAACACAGAGTAATGGTGTTTAGGTTTTCCAAACTTGTCTACAGGGTTTCATGTCATTTCTATCAAAATCACAAGACTTCGTATTGACACAAGCTTATTCTAACATATATAGGGAAAGGTGTTAAGGTTTTAAATAGCTAAAATAACCTAGAAAAAGTAGGAAGTGGGAGGATTCACTGTACCTGATATGAAAGCTTACCAAATGGCCACAGTCATCAAGACAGTGTGCTACTGGCTTAGAGAGAAACACTGGTAAAACAAAATAAAGAATCCAGAAACAGACAAATATGTTCAACTTAACTTTTCACAAAGGTTAAAAGCATTTTAACAAAAGACAGACTCTTCAGCCATTGATGCTGGAACAAACAAATATCTATGAATGAATCATGACTTAAACCTTACACATTATGCAAAAATCAACAGAAAATGAATCATAAACATAAATGCAAAACTATAAAACATTTAAAACAAATATAGGAGAAAATGCTTGGAACCCAGGGCTAGGCAAAGAGTACTCAGACATAACACCAAAACCACAGTTCACACAAGGAAAAACTGATACATCGGATGGCATCAAAAGTAAACCTATTCTTCAGAAGACCCCGTTAAAATTATGGAAAGACAAGCTACAGACTTGGAGACAATAAATCCATCAAGAGATATATAGCATATATAGGGAACTGCTAAAAACCCAACAGTAAAAACCCAGCAATCCAATTTAAATGGGCAAGGATATAAACATACATTATATTAAAGATAACATACAGTTGCAAATAAAGACATCAAGAGATTTTCAAGTTTATTAACCATTAAGAAAATGCATATTAACACTCCAGTGAGATATCGCTGCATAAATTGTGAAAAGAAAATATTTATTATTTTAAGTAAATAAGTAAATATTTCTAAAATTAAAGAAAAAAATATAGCAACAACCAATTGCTGGCAAGGATGAAAAAAATTAGGTCATTCATAAAATCCTAATGAGAATGGTAAGTAGTAAATCCACAGTGAGTTTGGCATTTCTTATACAGTTGATCCTTGAACAATATGGCTTTGAACTACTTGAGTCCACTTATACATGGAGAAAAGAATGGTTTCTAGGGGTTTTGAAGGGGATATAGAAAGGTGGTTATGCTTACAAAGAGATTGTTGTGGTGTCCAAACTATACTGTATCTTGACCATAATGGTAGCTACGAAAATCTTGTGATAAAATTGCAAAGAACTAAGTATATATACACACTCATGAGTGCAAGTGAACTGGGAAAATCTGAACTTGATCAGCGGGTTACATCAATGTCAATTTCCTATAGTTGTGATACTGTAGTTTTGCAAGACATCATCGAGGAAAACTGGGTAAAAGGTACATGGGATCTTGCTCTATTTCTTATAACTGCATGTGACTCTATAATCATCTGTAATGGAAAAACACCACAAAACACTCCCAGGACAGCCTGCTGGAGGATGAGAGACATGACATTTATAGTCAGTCACCTTAGCGGCCCCAGCCAAGACCACTGCCGACAGCCAGCCATTCCCCAGTCACATGAGTTCCCCGGGCACATCAGCAGAGGGAAACGCCAGCAGCCCCAGACACCCATGCAACTAAGGCTTATTGCTGAATGCCACTGAAGGTGTTGTGGCTGTCTGTCGTGCAGTGTTGTTATTGCAATGGATAACTGAGACCAATAGCCAAGTCTTAGAAAAGACAAACTGAGGGACGTAGGCAGACCAACTATCAGCTCCCTACACAGAGACACAGCTGCTCCCACCTGTTTTTTGTATTTAGGTCCTTCTGGCTCAATTACAAAAGATGCAAATTCCTGGGGTTGGGGAGGGGCTGCCTGCCTGCCTTAACTTGAATCCTATGCTGATTGCTTTGCAGAAAACAGAAGGACACCACTTTCATTGACAGTAGGGAACCCCAGAGGAAAAGTGGGATACAGGAGAAAGAAAGAATGCTAGCTAACCAGACAAAAATGAGCTAAGTCCTCTGCCAGGACAGACAGGCTGTATCTACAGGCGCTAGAAGCTGATGCTCAGCTTCTAAAAACAGATTCAGAATTCACAATTCTCATTTTTATCATTTTAGGGGAAAACAGCCTTGAGAAACTAGGTCAGTTATACAAACAGTATGACAGAACAGTTTAATAAATATTTGGACCCTGAAACAGATCATGTGGGTCTGATTTCAGCGCTTCTGCGAAATCACAAATGTCCTGACCTTGGGCAACTGGCTGATTTGAAAAATGCGGTATTCTATACCCAGATAATAGAGATTTATAGTGCTTATTACATTAAACGTTTGGAAAATCTTGAAGTACAGAAACCTCTTTATGAGGGATTAAGCCAGAACTTCTCTCAGTCAGTACAGCAGGGTAGTGAAAGTAAAGCTCTGTTTATATCCTAGCTCCACCACCCACAATCTGTGTGACCTTGGGTAATTCACTCAACCTCTATGTACCCCAGTGTCTTCATCCATAAAATGGGGATAATAACAGCAGCTATCTCCTAATATTGTTCAGACTTAGTGACTATATCTGTAAAGCGTTCAGAATGGTGCCTAGTTCCAATTACAGTGTTACCTGAAACATAATAACCTCTTTCAATCTTTGTTTGAATACAGAAGCCCCTTGCTTTATCATTCCTCCTGGTGTGGGAAGACAATTTATAACATTTGATCCGTGAGTTTTAACAACAGGAAAGGCCATATGTCACATCTCATCCCTCTGCAATTGGGGGAAATAACGACAGAACCATCATAAATCCCTAAATCTTTATTTTAACGGCTACATTGACTGATCCTTTGATATCCAACATCCCGTTTCACTATTGTAAATGTCCCATTCCTTTCAAGATTTCAAAAGGATGCTTTATGGCCCTTTCTTCATTGATCACATGGCTTATTGACAGGACACAGCTGAGCCAACTGAGTCTTTTCAGCAGCACAGAGCAGCTCTCTCTCCATTTGTGGGCATTTTGATGGATAGTCAATCGCCACAAGGGCTGTGTGGCCAGGGCGATCAGGCCCCAGTGGAATTAGATTAAGAGGAGGTTCCTGAGGTAGTGAGTTAAAGAAGTAATTTTTCATCTCTAGAGACCTGGGTTCAAACCTCACTGATGCCACAGGAGGAAACAGATTTTGTGGCCTCAGTCCATCCCACAATTTGTCAGCCTCTGACAGGAGCAAAACCCTTCCAAAAGCCATTAATCAAAGGAAATGGAGTCATCAGAGCTTAGGACTGATGGGATGTGAGGAAGCTAAGATGCTACATGTAACAGTCAGCCTAGTCAGAAAGGAGTTCCAGGACGCCACCCCAAAGGTGAACAAAGGTGCAGAGGGTGACACGTCTGTAGTTTCACTTCCCCCTCCTCCAACCTCTGCAACCAGCCATCTACATTGGGTCCCTAGAGATCTGTCCGTTCTGGAAACTTCACATAAATGGAATCACACAATATATAGCCTTTTGGGTCTGGCTTCTTTCACTGAGCATGAAGTTGTTCGGATGCATCCATGTACCCATATTCCTTTTTAAGGCTGAGTAATAGTCCCTTGTATGTGTATATTCCTTGTATGTGTGTGTGTTGGCCATGTTTTGCTTACCTGTTACTCTGACCTGGAGAATTCCATGGACTGTATAGACCATGGGATCACAAAGAGTCAGACACAACTCAGTGACTTTCACTTCACTTTCACCAACTGATGGATGTTTGCACCTACAGGCAAGATGGAGAGCAGTACCTTTAAAAAGGGTTTCTCTGACAAGCTGCATACCCTTGGCATAGTCCCCTCACCCTTTCTGGACCTTGGTTTCCTTATTCGTAAGTGGAGGTGACTGTAGTTGTGAGAATTAAATCACACGATCCATGTAAAGTGCTCGGCACTGAGCCTTTATCTTTACAATAAATCCTCTCTTTATGGTAAACTAAATGTATTGCTTATAGCTTACACACTCCAGATAAAACTCATGGGGGACTATTTTCTCTTGGTCAGTAGATCCTTAAAAGAACATAACCCAAACTGAAAGCTGCTCAGTGATGTCTGACTCTTTGCAACCCCATGGACTATACAGTCCATGGAATTCTCCAGACCAGAATACTGGAGTGGGTAGCCTTTCCTTTCTCCAGGGGATCTTCCCAACCCAGGGATCAAACCCAGGTCTTCCTCACTGCAGGCAGATTCATCACCAGCTGAGCCACAAGGGAAGCCCAAGAATACTGGAGAGGGTGGCCTATCCTTTCTCCAGCAGATATTCCTGACCCAGGGATCAAACCAGGGTCTCCTGCATTGCAGGCGGATTTTTTACCAACTGAGCTATCAGGGAAGCCCAAATATAACCCAAGAAGAGAGAAAACCTCTGAGGTCCAAGGCCTATTCTTCCTTACTCGGGCACCTTCTGGAAGGGCTGTGTCTCCACTCCTTTCTGCCCTGCGCTGGTGCACATGTGGCTTTCGGAAGCAGGCAGAAGGAGTAAAGTCAGGGGTAGTAAGGTCAGGCCCAAAGCCCTGTTCAGCCCTGCCTCAACAACTATGCTCAACCAGGGAGCTATATTTTCAAAAACAAGAGCCAGGCACCTTGGCCAAGTGCTATCAGGCAGCACTCCCTTGGTTACAAATGACAGAAACCTTGACTCCAGCAGCTCAGGCTGTTTGGCTCCTGTTCCCCAACCACAGGGCCAAGGAATGGATACTGTGACTGGCCCACGTGCGTCAGGACCCACCCTTCAGCTAGCAGCTATGGCCAGGGTACCAGGGTTCTGGCCTTCAGATGAAATGGCTGCAAAGGGGCAGAGGGAGGAAAGCAGCCTACATAACCTAATTTCTAAGAAATAATAAAAACGAGAGGATGATAAAGAAGAAAATAACACTCATCTAGCATTTACACTGTTTCAAATACCATGCCACCCAGTTCCGAATGGCTCTTGTGGTCTTGGGGGTTACTTTTCCTTGACAGAATTAAACCACAGATAAATTAGTTAAATTCCCAAATTAACAAGTGGTTCTTCTTCCTCTAGGTAACTCCAGAGTTCCTGCTTGTCTCACACTTTCATACTGAGATTTCTGTCGTTGTTCTCTTGCTGGGGTGACCAAGATATGGAAACATCAGTTGAACCCATCAAGGGTGATGCTAAGCCCCACTACCCAGACACCTCACTCCTCACAGGGCAGGATTCCTTCAGGCGTGGGTTGCCAAAGAGATTCCATCTTGCTGGCCAACTCTGATGGACGCAAGCAGGTCAGAAATGATACAGAGAACTTTTGAAGCTGCCTTGGATTCAAAGGGAGAAGGATGCTGTCATCAACTGGCACTGTCTGCATGGGCAAAGGGCATAGAAGATACCATTGGAGGAGGTGCTGCTGCTGCTGCTAAGTTGCTTCAGTCATGTCCGACTCTGTACGACCCCACAGACGGCAGCCCACCAGGCTTTCCCGTCCCTGGGATTCTCCAGGCAAGAACACTGGAGTGGGTTGCCATTTCCCTCTCCAATGCATGAAAGTGAAAAGTGAAAGGGAAGTCACTTAGTCATATCCAACTCTTCATGACCCCATGGACTGCAGCCTACCAGGCTCCTCCGTCCATGGAATTTTCCAGGCCAGAGTACTGGAGTGGGGTGCCATTGCCTTCTCCATGGAGGTGCTAGCACTTGCTAACTTGACCCCACAATTCAGAGGGAAAGGAGCACCAACTCGAATTCTTTAGATTTCCAGCCTACTTTTTATTTTTTATCTTTATCCAACTTGCCTTTAGAACTACTTTGGAATAACCCAGCAGTCTTTCCTAGCATACACCTTCCTACACCCTCCAAAGTTCCCAGGATGTTGCTTTGAGTGAAACATGATTTATTAACTTCTCATTACTATGCAATGGTCTTCAGTATGTGGGTCTTGTGGCCACTCTGTCTCTCTTTTTCCAAGCAGGGGTCTGACATTATTCTTTGCAGATCCAGCACCCCCCATAGCTCAAAGCACAAATCTGCAGCCTAGAGTCTCTTTCTTATTTATCAAGGCTTTCTAGGAAGAACAGGAGCTTCATCTTCACCAGCACAACTTTCTCACAGTCCATGCAATATATATACTCACATATAAGTAATTCATACACAAACAGATTCCATCGCCTCTGAACTCACACACAGGTATAAAGATGCTGCGTGGATGTGTAAACATGCATGCACACACATCGACCTCGTTTCTCTCATCCTTCACCCGACAAAGACAAGCTATAAACCCCGACTGTCTATCTGTGTGTACGTGTAGAGATTGAGAGAGTTTCCAAATTTGCACATTCTGCTCCAGCCCACCGGTGAGGAACAGACGAAAAAACAGTGATCTATCCGTACCACAGGACACCATGCAGCCACAGACATTAAACAAAGGCAGCAGGGCATCAGTAAGTCCCAATACGGAAGAATCTCCATGAGAGATTATTAAGCAAGAAAAGCAGGTCAGTGTGTGGAAAACTGTCAAAATGTCATGAGGGCATCCAAAGACAGGAGGCAGCCACGTATACAAAGAACCACCAACAGTGAGGAAAGTGAAGACAAATGAATGGTGCTGTGTCTGTTAAAACAATCAGATACGTTCACTCTTATGTCAAAAATAAATGTGGAATAATACACACCAAACCGTGCTAAGTCATTATCCTTGGGGAATAGGATCACAAGAGACGTTTATTTTTGAGGTTAAGTATTTCTATAATGACTGCATTTTAATTACCTGGGTGTATTAAGGTTTTTTTTTAATCTACTCCACAATGTTTGAGCTGTCATCTAGGTTTAAGAGCTCTACTGAAGACTTCTCTTAGAAAGGAAGAGAGAAAAGAGGAGAAAGAGGATGAGGGAGACTGAAGGAAACAGCTCTCCCTCTAATGCACGATCTGAACCACTCTGATCCCTAGAATATTATTTTTCCACTGTTGCATAAACAGAAACAGTCAAAGGCTAACATTTTCAAGTTGGAAATGAAACATGGAAATGCCCAAAGATAAAGCAAACAGCCCTGAAACCAGACAGTCTCTTGCTGTAAAGGCCCGAGGGAATCATGTTCCTGGATCAGCTTCTGACATCTCCTCCATGGGGACGGTCAGGTTCACCCACAGGCTGTCACAAGCCTCTCTCGGGCACTGGAGTTCAGCTGTGCCCACAGCAGAGCACAGACTCCCTTCAACATGTTCACTTTCTGGAGAACGACAGCGAACTCTCTCCCAAGGGCCCTGGCCCTTCAACTGCTCCATGCTGAATGAGGTTATGTGGCCCCAACCCTATTGCTCACATGGAAATGTGCTTCTTGACATCTTTTTTTTTCTCCAAACTGTTTCTCCTTTAACTGTTCTGGACACCAGCAGATGCAATCAGCCCCATGGTGACAAGCGGGCATCATCCTGAACTTCTACAGGGGACTTCCCCGGCCATCTTCTTGTGGCCCTGGCCAATTGCTGCACGTCCAGGCAGGGCAGGAAGTTATGGCCCCATCGTGGACCATTCACTCTCTTCACGAATTAACTCCCTGCTCCTTTCACGCAGGTTCCCGCTGTGTTACTGCTGTGACACGCTCCCATCCTTCTGGTGCGAGGTGGCCTTTCATAGTTTTCTTTGAAACCTTGGTTTGCTACAATTTATGCCTTGATTAAAAATGTGCTGTCGGGTGAAACATATCATTCAGGGGAGGGATCTTTGTTAATTAGTAAAACAAAGCAGGTCAAATGTTTCTCATAAAGATTTCTGCATGTCTGCAATTTCGAAATGGCTTAGATTTGGCTTCCTGTGTGATTCAGTTTCATGAGGAGAGGCAGGAGGAAACCTACAGTTTGGGGGTGAGGGGACAAGTGCTAGAAGCAGTGGCAAGGACAATATTTTTTTCTGTATTAATATCATCACTCTCAGGACTTCACTGGCGGTGCAGTGGTTTAGACTCCATGCAGGGGATGTGGGTTCTATCCGGGGGCGAGGGGACAGAGATCCCCTCGTGCTACACGGCATGGCAAAATACATATGTAAAATCACTCTGCAATAACATTGTGAAAATAATTATATTTGAATTCTGACAAGTTCGAACCTCTGTCCATAGCTCATCAGACACTCTATCAGATCGAGTCCCTTAAATCTATTTCTCACTTTGACTATATAATCATAAGGGATTTGACTTAGGTCATGCCTGAATGGTCTAGTGGTTTTCCCTACTTTCTTCAGTTTAAGTCTGAATTTGGTAATAAGGAGTTCATGATCTGAGCCACAGTCAGCTCCTGGTCTTGTTTCTGCTGACTGTATAGAGCTTCTCCACCTTTGGCTGCAAAGAATATAATCAGTCTGATTTCAGTGTTGACCATCTGGTGATGTCCATGTGTAGTGTCTTCTCTTGTGTTGTTGGAAGAGGGTGTTTGCTATGACCAGTGCATTCTCTCGGCAAAATTCTTTTAGCCTTTGCCCTGCTTCATCCTGTACTCCATGGCCAAATTTGCCTGTTACTCCAGCTGTTTCTTGACTTCCTAATTTTGCATTCCAGTCTCTTATAATGAAAAGGACATCTTTGGGGGTGTTAGTTCTAGAAGGTCTTCTTTTAGGTCTTCATAGAACTATTTAACTTCAGTTTCTTTAGCACTGGTCAGGGCACAGACTAGGATCACAGTGATATTGAATGGCTTGCCTTGGAAACGAACAGAGATCATTTGTCATTTTTAAGATTGGATCCAAATATTGCATTTCATACTCTTTTGTTGACTATGAGGGCTACTCCATTTCTTCTAAGGGATTCTTGCCCACACTAGTAGATATAACGGTCATCTGAGTTAAATTCACCCATTCCAGTCCCCTTTTTAGTTCACTGATTCCTAAATTGTCAATATTTACTCTTGCCATCTCCTGTTTGACCACTTCCAATTTGCCTTGATTCATGGACCTAACATTACAGGTTCCTATGAAATATTGCTCTTTACAGTATCAGACCTTTCTTCCATCACCAGTCACATCCACAATTGGCTGTTGTTTTTGCTTTGGCTCCATCCCTTCATTCTTTCTGGTGCTACTTCTCCACTGATCTCCAGTAGCATATTGGGCACCTACCAACCCAGGGAGTAGCCCTTTCAGTATGCTATCATTTTTCCTGTTCATACTGTTCATGGTTTTAGAAAAGGCAGAGGACCTAGAGATCAAATTGCTAACATCCGCTGGATCATCAAAAAAGCAAGAGAGTTTCAGAAAAAGATTTCTGCTTTACTGACTATACCAAAGCCTTTGACTGTGTGGATCACAACAAACTGTGGAAAATTCTGAAGGAGATGGGAATACCAGACCACCTGACCTGCCTCTTGAGAAATCTGTATGCAGGTCTCGAAGCAACAGTTAGAACTGGACATGGAACAACAGACTGGTTCCAAATAGGAAAAGGAGGACGTCAAAGCTGTATATTGTCACCCTGCTTATTTAACTATATAAACAGAGTACATCATGAGAAACCCTGGGCTGGAAAAAGCACAAGCTGGAATCAAGATTGCCAGGAGAAATATCAATACCTTCAGATATGTAGATGACACCACCCTTATGGCAGAAAGGGAAGAAGAACTAGAGAGTCTCTTGATGAAAGTGAAAGAGAGTGAAAAAGTTGGCTTAAAGCTCAACATTCAGAAAACTAAGATCATGTATCTGGTCCCATAACTTCATGACAAATAGATGTGGAAACAGTGGCTGATTTTATTTTGGGGGGCTCCAAAATCACTGCAGATGGTGACTGCAGCCATGAAATTAAAAGACGCTTACTCCTTGGAAGGAAAGTTATGACCAACCTAAACAGTATATTCAAAAGCAGAGACACTACTTTGCCACCAAAGGTCCATCTAGTCAAGGCTATGGTTTTTCCAGTGGTCATGTATGCATGTGAGAGTTGGACTGTGAAGAAAGGTGAGGGCCAAAGAATTGATGCTTTTGAACTGTGGTGTTGGAAAAGACTCCTGAAAGTCCCTTGGACTGCAAGGAGATCCAACCAGTCCATTCTAAAGGAGATCAGCCCTTTTGGGTGTTCTTTGGAAGGACTGATGTTGAACCTGAAACTCCAATACTTTGGTCACCTGATGTGAAGAGTTGACTCACTGGAAAAGACCCTGATGCTGGGAAAGACTGAGGGCGGGAGGAGAAGGGGACGACAGAGGATGAGATAGCTGGATCACATCACTGACTCAATGGACATGCTCAGCGGACATGAGTCTGAGTTAATTCCGGGAGTTGGCGATGGATGGGGAGACCTGGTGTACTGGTAGCCCATGGGGTCGCAGAGAGTGCCAGAGATAGAAACTCAACTCCATCTGGCTCGCTAAATGGGAAAGTCTGGGGATTTGAACATGAGTACATCCCAGTGACTCAAATGACATCAGGAAGCCCTGTCTCTAAATGTGGACTCTGCTGACCTTGGGTGCACTGCCAAGTGGACCTCTGCGCAGACGGTGGACAGATGTCACCTGCTCGAGGCAGACATCCATCGGCTGAGTATCCCAGCCAAAGGACAGGGCACTATTCCCAGGTTGAGGGGCCAGTGATGCCCTGAGTCCTCCACGTGTCCCTAAACCCACCACTGCATGTCAGCAGACGTCAACTCTGACCACACTGTTTACCTGCTCTCCCAGAATGACACAGCAAAAATATCAAAACTCAACATAAAATTAGATTGGTATTAATAACTATAGTACAAGTTAAATAGTGAAAATAAGTCCTTTAAAGTAGTACAAATTTAAATATTACATTAATACATCAATAAGTTCTTTAAAAAATCAACAGGGCAGCCCCACGGCAGGGAGGCTGTGGGGTGCAGACTGGGAAGGGCACGTCCCCTAGTCCATGTCACCAGGTGGGGGCATGGATGCATTCCTCCAAGCGCAGCAGAACCCCTCACAACTCACTCTGAAAAGCTGGCACTTGGTTCATCAAGACTGCTCAAGGGAGGCTATCATAGAACAGCAAATAGGGCATACATAGCATTTTAAGTGAGTTTTTATTTTGGAATGGTTTAGATTTACAGGGGAAAATGTTTCGACAATAGAACAAAGAATCCCATACAGCACTCATCCAACTTTCCCATAACAAACATCTTCTATTATCATGAGACATTTGTCAAAACTAAGCTGACAGTAATCCATTAGCAGTAACTCAACCCCAAACTTGACTTGGACTTCACCCGTCCTCTTCATTAGCGTTCTCTTTCTGTTCCAGAGTCCTCTCTCGGCTCCACAGCGCATTCTAGTTGCCACGCCTCCTCAGTCTCCTCTCGACCGTGAGAGTTCCCCGGTCTTTCCTCATTTTCAAGACTGTACTAGTCTTGATGAGTTCTGGTCAGGTGTCCTGTAGAATGTTCCCCCTTGTGGGCTTGACCAGTGTTTTCCTCTAGACTGAGGTCACGTATGTAAATTTTAACTTGAAATGTACATAGGTATCACCATTAGCCAATGTTTTGATGAACGCTCAATACTTCTGAGGATACATTTCCTGTCTAGAGATGTAGACCAACTGTCTTGCATGAACCGTACCCATTCAGTAAGCTTTGATTTCAAGTTCTTTGAAGAGGCTGTATCAGTTTTTGAAACGCTTTGACATGCAACTAACAATGGCTTAAGTATGCAGATAATTAATTAATATATCAAAAAGATTGAAAGTAGGCATTTTGGCATTGATGCTGAGGTTCCACACTTCTCTCTTTCCACTCTGGTCCCTTTAGGTATTGACTTATATAGCCTCATTATCGCAAAATGGTTGCTGCTCTTCCAGATATCACATCTCCATTCAAGGTAGGAAGAAGATGAAACAATAGGCCCTAACACATTTAGTCCTTATATCAGAAGAGCCTAACTTCTCAGAATCACCCCACCTCAGGACACTTTCACCTATTCTTTAGTCACAAATGAATCACAGACATCCAGTTTCAAAGAAAGCTTGGAATTTATGGTCTCAGCTTTCCTACATCTATGAAACAAGCAGACCAGGAAGAAAGAAGGTGGAAGCAGATGTTGAGTTATCCAGTCAACAGTGTTGGCCAAAACGGAGAAAACCTACAAGAACTTCAAAGTCATCTGAATGCAAATTACTACTACATTTTAACAGATTTTCTCAATATTTTGGTTTTCTTGTCCATATCTAATTCAATAGCATTTTTCCAGAAAATAATTTTTCCAAAGTATTCATCTTAGTTGTCATAGAAATGACAATGTTTGTACTTTTATCTACCTGGATTATATGAAATTCAATTTAATTCATTTATTAGTTAATCCATTTAATTGAATTAATTTCTTCCAAATTACAATATAATAAACATAAACAGGTTTGGGAGCAACCTCAGACAGAGAGCGGGTCTAGGGGCGGAGGGACTCAGTCACTGAGATTCAGCTCTGTCAGCTGAGAAATGCCCAGTGAGTAAGCGAAGGACCTCACTTGGAGCACTCTCCTGAGGCATGAACAGCATCAGCTGCCTGGCTGTGAAGTGGGGTTACTTGTGAGAGTCTCTGCTGAGCAAGCTCTGCACTAGGCTCTATGAGAAATCCCAGTGGATGTGCAATGTGCACCTTCTAACAGCACTGTCTGGGAGACAGACCAACCTCAAAGGGCTTGAATAATAAGGAAGGTGCAGAGAGAAGCACCAAGTGCCAGCACAGAAACAGAACCTTCCAGGTAAGAGGAGAAAGGATGCTGCCAGTACCAGCCCATATCCTCCTGGCCACTTCCGTGCACAGAGGTCAAGACCTCCAATGGCCAGTGCCTGCATCTCCACCTGGTGCTTTCTCTCAGCACCACAAATTCCTCTGGCCTGAGATGCTAGAGAATTCCCAGATGGCCCTCAGGAGCCGGTCCATAAATACCCCCGCCTCCTTGCCCCGTGGTAGGATTACACTGGGGAGTGTGTTCTGCACCATGTCTCAGAAATTCCAGCAGGATTAAACTCCAGGGGCCTGCAGTGGTTGCTGGTTTGATGAGACAACAAGACAGACTCTTCCCCTGCCCTGACTCTCTTCTCAACTGCCCCAAAGCTGTTTTTTGGGATGAGCTTCCAAATTAGCTAGCAGCACCTGAATTTCTGTCACAGGATGAGAAATAACAAATTCAGACAAACAGTATTCATTAACAGCTTCCCTTCGCTGAGACTTGATGAGCCTAAGATTGTGCCAGGCAACTGAGTGACCTCTCTCTCACTCATCTTCACAACAATTCAACAAAGTAGGAACTGCCGTAACTGTGACCAGATAAAAAGCTGAGGCTCAGCTAGGTTAAATAACTTGTTCAACGACACACAACTCGAAAATGGCAGACATCAACAGATGAACACACAGTAATATGTCCACATGATGGAGCATTATTCAGCCCTGAAAAGGAATGAAGTACCAATCCATGCTACAACATGAGTGAACCTCAAAAACGTCATGCTAAGTGAAAGAATACATGGAAGAACTGTACAAAAAGATTTTCACGACCCGGATAATCATGATGATGTGATCACTAATCTAGAGCCAGACATCTTGGAATGTGAAGTCAAGTGGGCCTTGGAAAGCATCACTACGAACAAAGCTAGTGGAGGTGATAGAATTCCAGTGGAACTGTTTCAAATCCTGAAAGATGATGCTGTGAAAGTGCTGCACTCAGTATGCCAGCAAATTTGGAAAACTCAGCAGTGGCCACAGAACTGGAAACGGTCAGTTTTCATTCCAATTCCAAAGAAAGGCAATGCCAAAGAATGCTCAAACTACCGCACAATTGCACTCATCTCACATGCTAGTAAAGTAATGCTCAAAATTCTTCAAGGCAGGCTTCAGTAATACATGAACTGTGAACTCCCTGATGTTCAAGCTGGTTTTAGAAAAGGCAGAGGAACCAGAAATCAAATTGCCAACATCCACTGGATCATGGAAAAAGCAAGAGAGTTCCAGAAAAATATCTATTTCTGCTTTATTGACTATGCCAAAGCCTTTGACTGTGTGGATCACAATAAACTGTGGAAAATTCTGAAAGAGATGAGAATACCAAACCACCTAACCTGCCTCTTGAGAAACCTGTATGCAGGCCAGGAAGCAACAGTTAGAACTGGACATGGAACAACAGACTGGTTCCAAATACAAAAAGGAGTCCATCAAGGCTGTATATTGTCACCCTGCTTATTTTACTTATATGCAGAGTACCTCATGAGAAATGCTGGACTGGACAAAACATAAGCTGGAATCAAGCTGGAGTCAAGATTGCCGGGAGAAATATCAATAACCTCAGATATGCAGATGATACCACCCTTATGGCAGAAAGGGAAGAGGAGCTAAAAAGCCTCTTGATGAAAGTGAAAGAGGAAAGTGAAAAAGCTGGCTTAAAGCTCAACATTCAGAAAACAAAGATCATGTATCCGGTCCCATCACTTCATGGGAAACAGATGGGGAAACAGTGGAAACAGTGTCAGACTTTATTTTGGGGGCTCCAAAATCACTGCAGATGGTGACTGCAGCCATGAAATTAGAAGACGCTTACTCCTTGGAAGAAAAGTTATGACCAACCTAGACAGCATATTCAAAAGCAGAGACGTTACTTTGCCAACTAAGGTCCGTCTAGTCAAGGCTATGGTTTTTCCTGTGGTCATGTATGGATGTGAGAGTTGGACTGTGAAGGAGGCTGAGCGCCGAAGAATTGATGCTTTTGAACTGTGGTGTTGGAGAAGACTCTTGAGAGTCCCTTGGACTGCAAGGAGATCCAACCAGTCCATTCTGAAGGAGATCAGCCCTGGGATTTCTTTATAAGGAATGATGCTAAAGCTGAAACTCCAGTACTTTGGCCACCTCATGCAAAGAGTTACTCATTGGAAAAGACTCTGATGCTGGGAGGGATTGGGGGCAGGAGGAAAAGGGGATAACAGAGGATGAGATGGCTGGATGGCATCACGGACTCGATGGACGTGAGTCAGAGTGAACTCCGGGAGATGGTGATGAACAGGGAGGCCTAGCATGCTGCGATTCATGGGGTTGCAAAGAGTCGGACACGACTGAGCGACTGAACTGAAGTGAAAGAAGCCAGACAGAGAAGATCACGGGTAGTACAGTTCCATTCATATGAAATACTCAGAAGAGATGAACCCATAAAGACAGAACTCAAATATATAGTTGCCTGGGGCTGCAGGGAGGAAGGAAATGGGGGAAATTTTGTAAATCAGCACAAGATTTACTTTGGAATGATGGAAATGTGTTGAAACCAGATAGATGCAGTGATTGTAAACTAATGTAAATATACTAAATGACACTGAATTTTTAAAATGTTCATTTTATGACAACTGAGTTTCTTCCCAATATTTTTTTTTAATGGCAGAGCTGGGAGTTTAAACCAGGGACTCAAATAAAAGGAACAAATAAATTTAATGAAGCTAAAATAAAAATAAACCTGGGGCTTTGGCCAAGAGACTCCTCTTATCGGTGATCCTCCAAGTGTGCTCTCTGGGCTGACAGCAGCGGCAGCACCTGGCAGCTTGTTAAAAACGCACATCCCAAGGCCCCTATCCCAGGCCTCCTCAATCAGCACCTCTGGGCCCGGACCAGCAGTCTGGGTGTTCACAAGCCCCACAATGGATTCAGATGTAATAGAGATTGAGGACCACTGCCTTGTGGCCAGGAATCAAAACAGTTTCATCCTCAGCAGCACTCAGCCAGTGTCTACCCAAACGCTTCACATGCAAACCAACTATTTGCTGGACTTACGGAAATTAGGGGGCTTCCCCGGTGGCAGAGTGGTAAAGAACCTGCCTATCAGTACAGGAGACGCAGGGGAGGCCAGTCCAACCGATCCCTGGGTCGTGAAGATGCCCTGGAGGAAATGGCAACCCACGCCCGTATTCTTGCCTGGAGAATCCCATGGACAGATGAGCCTGGCGAGCTACGGTCCACGGTGTCACTGAGAGTCGGACAGGAATAAGCCCACTGAAATTAGGACTTCAAGGGCTGGTTTGGGTGTGGGTTTAAGTCATCATGTGCACCCCTTACCAGCCAGATGGGGGTCAGGGTGTACTACTTTCAAGGTATGTGGACTCTCCCCAAAGCACAAGCCAGAGCTTGGCATCGCTGCCCTGGCAGAAAGAAGGTAGCTGTGGCAGGCCTGGAACATCTATCTTCATGTGATGGTCAAGAGGCCCAGGTAGGCTGGGGCGTGTGCTCACCAGACCAGCTGAGACCCAATCACAACTGTTTCCTGAAAACAAACCAGGAGGAGATTCAAGGGTGCTGCCAGCACTGAGGCTTGTAAATACCCCCGGGGTGCCAATGAGTTCCAGACCCGGCCCCTTTTCAAGACCAGGAAAGCAAACCCAGTGCACTTACTAAACAAAAGGAATTAGGTGTAGAATCAAAATTATGTTCTCCTTTATAGTAACGTTTGAGTGTTAGTTCAATTCCAGGGACAAACCACTTGAAGGCAGTAGTTTACTCTAAAGACGAATGCCTAATGAAACACTCCCAGTGCCCCAGCCTAACTCATAGGCTTCTCTATGCCGTGTTTTTATGCCACATGAGTTCCTGAAGATGCTAACAGGAATGTCAGACACAAAGTCTATGGTCAAGCGAATTTGAGAAAATGTGCTTTCTCCTCCCACCTGTTGAAGACTCACAGGGTACACCCGCATATTAGAGGCTCTGGGAAGTCGCCCAGCGCAAAACTCTGCTGCGTGACCCAGGCTGCCACAAAGCCCACGCTTATTGAAGAGGCAGCAGAGCACAGCAGTTTGGTGCAAGCTTCAGAATCTGTGTCTGGGTGCACATCCTGACTCGGCCCCTGGCTGCAATGGCCTCAGGAAAGTCAGTCACCCTCTCTGTGTCTGTTTCTTTTTTTTTTTTTTAATACTTTATTCTACATTACAATACTGTATTTGTTTTGCCATACATTAACATGAATCAGCCACAGGTGTCCACGATCTCCCAATGCCGAAGCCCCCTCCCACCTCCCACCCCACATCATCTCCCTGAATCATCCCGTGCACCAGCCCCATGCATCCTGCATCCTGCATTGAACATAGGCCAAGGCTTCGTTCTTACAAGATAGTATACATGTTTCAATGCCACTCTCCCAAACCATCCCCCCCTCCCTCTCCCCCAGAGTCCAAAAGTCCGTTCTATATCTCTGAGTCTCTTTTGTTTCTGTGTCTGTTTCTTCACTGATGAAAACTGATCAAGTTCCTAGAGATGTTACGGGGATGAGCTGAGATAACAAAGACAAAGCTAGCACAACGGTGCCTTATGTCACTAGGTACAGCCTCAACAAACGTTCACCGTGTACATACACACATTTTTTTAATTGTTGTTGAGTCATGTCTGACTCTTCAAGACCCCACAGACTGCAGCACACCAGGTTTCCCTGTTCCTCACCATCTCTCAGAGTTTGCCCAAGTTCATGTCCATAGATGAGATGGTTGGGTGGTATCACCAATGCAATGGACACATTTTTAATTACATAATGATTTAATACAGCATACTGCCGAACCCAAGTTCCCCTGGGCACAAAGCAGAAAATTTAAGAGATACGACTTTATCTTTGCCTAGAAAGCAAAGAAGAGGATAATGAACTTCTCTGCATGAACAGGACACACTTAGGACCAACTGTGACTTTAAGAGACAAATGGAGGACTTCTCTGGCAGTCCAGTGTCTAAGATTCAAGCTTCCAATGCAGAGGGCAGGGGTTCAAGCCCTGGTTGTTGGGGAACTAAGATGCCATATGCCTTGTGGTGTGGCCAAAACTTACAAATAAAAAAGGCCAACAGGATGCTGGCCACTGAGTGTATATTCAACATTCTGGCTGGAGCCCTTCACCTATGTGCCCATTCTTCCCATTTGCCACTGAACACTCCTCTGTATACAGATTCCCTCTGGAATGACCTCTAGATGCTCAAAGAGAAGCCAGAGAGAGGAAAGTAAGGAGGAAAACTTACAAGAAAGACTTGGTATCTAACTCATCAGGATGAGAGGATGAGGCAAGAAACATCTCAGGGGTCTGCCAGAAGCCAATGTGATCAGATTAACTTTCAGAGAGCTGGCCATGATGTGGCTGCAAAGGGCTGTCCCTTGGCCTCGAACAACTGGGAAACAGCCCTCAGGGACGCCAAACATCTGACAAGTGAGACACCAGCTCAAGGGACCACAAGGAATGATACCTGAGGCCACCGATCTGGGGCTATTTACAAGTTACCACAGACCTCAAGTCCCAAAGTTCACGTTCCACTTTTATAGTCTTTGACTTCTAAAAACTGCTACGTCCAAAATAAGCTCAGAAAAAGCAGCAATACTGTATTTACCACCTCTGCAGCCCAGGAAAACTGAGTAATGCTGACTAGTGGCTCATGAACTTATTTATTCAAGAAATAGTTATTTCTTGATTAATGATATGTGTATAATAATAACAAATATAATATGTGTCAGGTTCCATCCTAGGACTGGGATTTTGGCAGAGAGCCAAACAGACCACATTCCTGTTTTTCTGGAGCTTCCAAAAACAGTCAACTCTGGGCTCTGCATTAGCCAAGGAGAGAGGGTGGGGGTGGCTGGGTGAACATTCACTGCTAAATTTCCATACTAAGCACTTTACATCCATTATCTTATTTCATTGTCACAACATCCCTAGACAGCCACGTCTACTTTCTGCCTTTAATAGCTGTGAAACAAGACTCAGAGAGGTATAGCCACTTGTCCAAATGCACACAGCTTGTCAAGACTGGACAGGTATTGATTTTAGGTAGTATGATTCCAGAAGCCACATTCCACCATACCACACCTTTCAGGAAAGATATGGAAATGCCTTACCTTCACATCTTTCCTTTTTCCCCTCAAATGAGAACTGTTTTAGCGTTCAGATCCCCAAAGTGATACAACAGAGGTCATTTAACATTCTCTGAAGTATTTTACACTTGCGATGATTATGCAGTGTCAGAAAAAAATATTTTGTTATTTTTTTCCCAAATGAAGAATAAACGCTTGTTAAAGAAATGCACACAGTACAGAAGGGTTTTGTGTCGTTTACTCAGCAAAGCTCTGAGCAGCTGCTGCGAGGGACACACTGCAGACACCCTCTCCGCCTTCCCGGAATTGCTATCCTGGCAGAAGAGAAGGGCAACAGGTACTCCGTAGGGGAGGGAGAGGCAGCCTGGCCTGGGGGCATCAGGGCGGGATAGGACCTCTACCAAAGCGAAGGTAAACCTGGTGAAGGAAGCAGAGGCAGCAAGCGGGTAGAGTGCTCGTCACCAAGAAAGATTCCCTCCAAACAGAGTCTGTGCAAAGGCCCTGAGACAGGAAGGGACAAAGCCTGCTGGAGGAGAGGAGCCGGGCAACGCAAGGCTTTGTGAACAGGTCGGGTGAGAACTGGAAAGCTTCATCCTAAGAAGAGTGAGCACCGCTGAAGGGTTTTATCAAGAGAACGCAAGTATAAAACCACCTGAATCCCACCTTCCAGGATGACAACTGTTAACATTCTGCTGTGGAACCTTCGGAAATTTTTTTGAGGCCCCTGCGCTCACAAGCACAGACCTCTAACCTGTTCAAATGTGGAATGAGACAACACAGTCTCTCTTCTAACCTGCTTTTTCCTCTTGACAATATGTGGTGGTCACCGTTTTAGGTCAATGAATACGGGTCTGTGACATTTTGTCAATGGCAGCTTGGTAAACCACTTTATTAAGAGACCACAATTTAGCTGACAGTTTCTGCTGACAGGCAGGTAAGTTGTTTCCATTTTCCTCCTTTTGTGGACAAACCACAGTGAGCACCCTGGCACTGAAGACTTGTCCTTCCAACTCAACAATGCTGAATTCAACTTTGCTCACATCTCTGGTTGCCCCAAAGGCCTGGCTTGCCCTTGATCTGAAGGTTTGCCGTCTGAGTGCTAGTTAGGTTTAAAAAGACATAGGCCTTGTTTTGGCAGAGTTGAACATGGCCATTTCTACTCTGATCCAAAGCAGATGGTGGGGTCCAGGGAAATATTAGAAAAAAGAGGGAACTGGCAGCTGGGTCTTCCTTTGGGAATTGGCAGGCCGGGGGCGGGGGGTGCGGTAAAGATGAATTAAATGTTAAACCCCCAAAACACGGCGACATGAGCTGGAATCTAGCCACAAGCTCATCTCACATCTGACAGCAGCACAGATGTCCAGGAGCTGGACGCTGAGGGGGAGACTTTCGAGGGCACCACAGTGTCGTGGGGACACAGCACAGCCTGCCCCCAACTCCATTCCCTCTGATCCCTGGTCTACAGCCTCCCTGGCCTCTCGACTCTCTCGTCACCCCACCAAGCCCGCCCACATCCAGGGGCTCTGGCTGGCCCTCCTTCTAGAACACGCCTCCTTGCACCTACCCCCAGACAGAAACCTCTCCAGCACCCAGATTTCTTTCTACCACCCCCTCTCCACAAAGCCTCCACCGAACATCCTACTTAAAATGGTCCTTCTGCCCTACACCACCCCCATGACTGCCTATCAAATCTTCCTCCTTCTCCGGGCCCCCATCAAAAGCATCTTGTTTTTCAGTGGGGGTAGTCTACCATTCTTTACCAGAATGTAAACTCTATGAGGACAGAGATCTCATCTTCCTTATTCCTTTGAGAGATGGACTATTTCCTGCCATATCAGTAAATAAGACCTTCACAGTCATCAGCCATTACAGCCCTCCAACGTGAGCTGGAGAGCCTGGGGAGTCTCAGGAAGGAAAGACTACCTGCCATCAAACTAGCAGCCATCAAACTGCAGACGTTCCCAATGGTGACCCCTGAGGAAACTCAGGATGTGAAAATACAGGATACTGGCCCGAGAGGGGTGAGGTGTATATCAGATAAATTATTCAGTGATCCCAGACTCATGTATCTTCCCATACATAGAAAAACGCTAAATTCCTTAACTTGAAGCAACAATCTTAACATTCAGTCTGTCTGCCCCTCTGTTGAAAACTTCTATATAAACTGCACCACCCCCTCACCTCCTTGAGGCAGTTTCTAAGAGCTACCTGAAATACTATCTCCCAAGCTGCAGTTCTCATTTTGGCTCAAATAAAACTTGACTCAAAACTTTCATACTGTGCATTTTCTTTCCCAACACCTTACTGCATCCCCATCACTTGGCATACTGCCTAGAACAAAGGGCACGTACTACTGGTCTGATGAATGAATAAGCAGAATCACACAGCCCTGGGTTCAAACCCTAAATCTACCATAGCATAACCAGGGATAAATACACCAGTCAATCCTAAAGGAAATCAAACCTGAATATTCATTGGAAGGACTGATGCTGAAGCTCCAACACCTGATACGAAGAGCCGACTCATTAGAAAAGACCCTGATGCTGGGGAAGACTGAAGACAGGAGGAGAAGGGGACAATAGAGGGTGAGA
Organism: Nanger dama; assembly: GCA_917880005.1. Classification (NCBI taxonomy): domain Eukaryota; kingdom Metazoa; phylum Chordata; class Mammalia; order Artiodactyla; family Bovidae; genus Nanger; species Nanger dama. The sequence continues at coordinate 32,158,350 of CAKJTW010000016.1, read as the reverse complement.
CAGTTGGACGGCATCACCGACTCAATGGACATGAGTTTGAGCAAGCTCCAGGAGATGGTGAAGGACAGAGAAGCCTGGCATGCTCCACGGAGTTGCAGAGTCAGACACACTGAGCAACTGAACTACAAAAAAAGTTTATTTTTTTTCCCCATGGGTATGATGAAAGCTCCCACCTTGCTAGAGTGTCATAAAGATTAAGCGACGCAAGACACTGCCCATGAAGCGGAGTCCAGTCCAGACACAGCAAGTGTCCAAGGGAGGGTAAGTGCAGAACAGAAGTTTTTCTAGACCAAACCTAGGGACTCACGTTCTTTTACTACCTTCCGTTCTTTCCTGGGCGTCCAGATCCCTAACTTAACCCACAACGGGCACAGGACAGCTTTCTTTACGGCTGCAGCAGACAGCCGAAAATAATTATCAAGTGGGTTCCGGGTTCCAAAGTATTATTGTCACTTGTTTACAACTCTGCTCAAAGATCAATTTCCAAAAATTAACAGGGCCTCTGAGGCAGGTTCTGACTTAACTAATTGAGGCAGGAAACAAGCTTCTATCCACCGTTTATTTAGAGCTGTAAATGCCACTTAATTAAGCCAACCTGGTCCACACCTGAGATGCCCAGTAGTATGAATTATTTATGGAGCTTAATATTTGCATTACTGGATGTGTCTGTCCCTCCTTGAATTCTCCAAATCCCAGCAAGAAGCCTCTTGCCTTATCTCATTAGCTGCTCCATGTGTGGAAAGGAGATGACAACTCCTCTCCCTAAACACGGTAGGTAACCAATAAGCCTCCCTGTTTACAGAATGTAAAGGAGGAACTATGACGTTTTCAAGGCACAGCGCTCTCTCTGGTGGTCATTAGTCAAACTGCAACACCAGTATCCACACCACCTTCATCTCCCAGTGCCTGGGGGAATTGGCCAAACAAGGTGAACTGGCCTTGGGAACATCAGTTCAGTCGCTCAGTTGTGTCTGAATCTTTGCAACCCCATGGACTGCAGCACGCCAGGCCTCCTTGTCCATCACCAACTCCCAGAGTTTACTCAAATCAACGTCCATTGAGTCAGTGATGCCAACCAACCATCTCATCCTCTGTCGTCCCTTCTCCTCACGCCTTCAGTCTTTTCCAGCATCAGGGTCTTTTCCAGTGAGTCAGTTCTTCTCATCAAACGGCCAAAGTATTGGAGTTTCAGCTTCAGCATCAATCCTTCCAATGAATGTTCAGGACTGATTTCCTTTAGGATGGACTGGTTGGATCTCCTTGCAGTCCAAAGGACTCTCAAGAGTCTTCTCCAACACCACAGTTCAAAAGCATCAATTCTTTGGTGCTCAGCTTTCTTTATAGTCCAACTCTCACATCCATACGTGACTACTGGAAAAACCATAGCCTTGAATAGATAGACCTTTGTTGGAAAAGTGATGTCTCTACTTTTTGATATGCTGTCTAGGTTAGTCATAACTTTCCTTCCAAGGAAAGCGTCTTTTAATTTCAGGGCTGTACTCACCATCTGCAGTGATTTTGGAGCCCAAAAAAATGTGCCAGTGTTTCCACCGTTTCCCCGTCTATTGGTCCCCCATGAAGTGATGGGACCAGATGCTATGATCTTCGTTTTCTCAGTGTTGAGCTTTAAGCCAACGTTTTCACTCTCCTCTTTCATCAAGAGGCTTTTTACTTCTTTTCTTTCTGCCATAAGGGTGGTGTCATCTGCATATCTGAGATTATTGATATTTCTCCCAGCAATCTTGATTCTAGCTTGTGCTTCATCCATGTCACATGATATACTGTGCATATAAGTTAAATAAGCAGGGTGACAATATACAGCCTTGATGTACTCCTTTTCCTATTTGGAACCCATCTGTTGTTCCATGTCCAGTTCTAACTGTTGCTTCCTGACTTGCATACAGATTTCTCAAGAGGGTCAGGTGATCTGGTATTTCCATCTCTTTCAGAATTTTCCACAGTCTGTGATGATCCACACAGTTAAAGGCTTTGGCATAGTCAATAAAGCAGAAATAGATGTTTTTCTGGAACTCTTGCTTTTTCCATGATCCAGTGGATGTTGGCAATTTAGTATCTGGTTCCTCTGCCTTTTCTAAAACCAGCTTGAACATCTGGAAGTTCACAGTTCACGTGTTATTGAAGCCTGGCTTACAGAATTCTGAGCATTACTTTATAAGTGTGTGAGATGAGCGCAACTGTGCAGTAGTTTGAGCGTTCTTTGGCATTGCCTTTCTTTGGGATTAGAATGAAAACTGACCTTTTCCAGTCCTGTGGCCACTGCTGAGTTTTCCAAATTTGCTGGCATATAGAGTGCAGCACTTTCGCAGCATCATCTTTCAGGATTTAAAATAGCTCTACTGGAATTCCATCACCTCCACTAGCTTTGTTTGTAGTGATGCTTCCTAAGGCCCACGTGACTTCACATTCCAGGATGTTTGGCTCGAGGTGAGTGATCACACCATCATGATTATCTCGGTCATGAAGATCTTTTTGTATAGTTCTTCTGTGTATTCTTGCCTCCTCTTCTTAATATCTTCTGCTTCTATTAGGTCCATACCATTTCTGGTCCTTTATCGAGCCCATCTTTGCATGAAATGTTCCCTTGGTATCTCTAATTTTCTTGAAGAGATCTCTAGTCTTTCCCATTCTGTTGTGCTCCTCTATTTCTTTGCACTGATCACTGAGGAAGGCTTTCTTATCTATCCTTTGGAACTCTGCATTCAAATGGGTTTATCTTTCCTTTTCTCCTTTGCTTTTTCACTTCTCTTCTCTTCACAGCTATTTGTATGGCCTCCTCAGACAGCCATTTTGCTTTTTGCATTTCTTTTTCTTGGGGAGGACTTCCCTGGTTGCTCAGATGGCAAAGCGTCTGTCTACAGTGCAGGAGACCTGGGTTCGATCCCTGGAGAAGGAAATGGCAACCCACTCCAGTATTCTTGCCTGGAAAATCCCATGGACATAGGATCCTGGTGGGCTACAGTCCAGGGGGTCACAAAGAGTTGGACATGACTGAGTATCTTCACTTTCACTCACTTTCTTGGGGATGGTCTTGCTCCCTGTCTCCTGTACAATGTCACGAACCTCTGTCCTTAGTTCATCAGGCACTCTATCAGATCTAATCCCTTGAATCTATTTCTCACTTCCACTGTATAATCATTAGGAATTTGACTTAGGTCATACCTGAATGGTCTAGTGGTTTTCACTACTTTCTTCAATGTAAGTCTGAATTTGGCAATAAGGAGTTCATGATCTGAGCCACAGTCAGCTCCTGGTCTTGTTTTGTTGTTTATGCCTCTAAGACATAGAGGCAACATTTTACTCCAGCTAACTGAAGGATAATCTCCTCTCGCCTATAGCTTTAACTTAGATGTGAGTGGGTACAGACTCCTAAGGTAAATGGAAATTAACAAGATTGATGCCAAAATGAGGCCACGCCTCCAATCAAATGTTTTGCTGTAAACTTCAAAGCAACTTGAACCCTGAAGGGAAGGAGAGGTGGGGGGAATGTTTGGCTTTGTTTATGCTGAGCCAAAAAGTTTCCTTGTTGCTAAAAAGACCAGACCCAAAGCGTTCAGAGCCTCCTCCAGCCACCAACGTTTCTTATGCAACCGCCTTTGATGACTGGTGCAAATTTATGAAAATACATGGAGGTGATTTCCTGGAAATCCACCCGGGCAGAGAATGAAGGGAAATCAAGGCTCGGGGCAGAAAGCTGGGGCTGGATCCTGCCAAGTCAGAGAGGGCAGCTGGTGTGTCGGCGGCCTCCACCATCCACACAAACGCAGGTCCCAGATCATCCAAATCTGAGAATGGGGGCAGTCGGTGCCAGCCCTGCTGGAAATCAGATTGCTGGAAAAAGCTCCCTCCAGCTCACTCCTCTTAACAATTTTGTAAGTGTGTAGGTATTTCCCAACTAGAAATCCCTGTGTTCCACTTCTTTTGGAGAAGTACTTTCTGCTGGCAAAAGTTGGAAAACGCCTCATTTTCTTTCCCTGTTCTGAACAAGAGTGAGTGGGACTCCTTTCAACTCCCCATCACACTTATGAGAAATGAAGCATTTCTTGCCATGTCAGTAAAACAAATAATGTGACAGTCATTGGAAATTGCAGCACCACTGAGGGCGAGCCCTAAGGAAACTCAGGAAGGAAAGAATACTTGCCCGAAGGTAGTATCTAGAAGCCACTCCCTATGGTGAGCCCTGAGGACGCGCAGGAGGTGAAAAATAGGATACTGTCCCCAGACAGCTAAGGTGCGTATCAAAAGAATTATTTCAGTCAGTCTAGGTCCTTGTATCTTTCCACATGTGGAAAAGCACTAAATTTCTTAACCTGGGAGTATCTGGTTTTCTTTAATTAACAATCATCTTTTGACATTCAGACCACCTGTCCTTTGTTGTAAAACTTGTGTACAACCTGGCTCCCAATTCCCACCCCATCAGAGTAGTTCTCTTAGGGTCACTCGAGATGCTGCCTCCTGGGCTTGAAGTGCTAAAAATCCCCACCGAATAAAACATAGCTCTCAACTTTTAGGATGTGAACACCATTTAAGTCCATACCTACCTACTGAAACTCCCCCTTGTTCATCCTCTGTGACCAAAAGCTAAACAGCAGGCTGAAAGCCATCAATGAGAGAACAGCTGAGTCAAGCAGGTGTCCACATGCTGGAGAACTCTGTACTAGGAGGAGAAATGAGTATAAACTCTGTCCACTGACCTGAGGAGTGGCCGTGTTTAGCGCTCAGGAAGGCAGGTTGTGGGGGTGTGTGCAGGGCATCCAGAAGCAGCATCTGTCTTTGAACAGTAATGTACTTGCAAAGAAGAAGAGCAGGAAACACACAGCTGAGATGAAGTAGGGGCTGCAGGAAGCATTTTCCTTCCACTCCAGATATCGCTAGTTAAGATAACCCAGCCGCTTCCACGGACATTGTTCCCATGTCAGGTGAATCCCACAGGCCCTTTCGCGAAGACTCCCCACATATGGCACTCTTTCCCTCCTACCTCTGTTTCCCCCATGGAGGTGCCGCCAATTTTCTTCCGCTTATTTTAGCACTCCTATACAGGTCTCATTTACCCCTAGATTTGAAACATTTGAGTCCCTTTACCTAGGCTAGCCCAGTATGCCACAGGTGATCAGTAAACGCTTTCCAAAGCTCAGGAATGGGAATAATCACTGAATCAAACATTTGGAAATAAATTCCTCACAACTGGGGAAATGACTAGTCGAGAAAGGCACATAAACTAAACACCAGGCAAATAAAACAACTCAGTTTAAAGAACCAGATATTCCGTCCCTTGCAGTGGTAATGAACGCCAAGGGCATCAGCACCACCTGGAGGGTTTGTTATAAGATGGGCTCTCAGGCTCCACCCCAGAGCCCCTGATACAGCAGGGCTGCAGCGAGACCTGAGTGTCTGCATTTTAAACAACTTCCCAGGTGATGCTGGTGCTGCTCATTCAGGGACTACAAAACCCCACAGTGAGAACAGCTGCTCTATGATCCTAGGGGAAGTTACTCCCTTTCAAGCAAAAGAAAAATAACAAATAGCAAAGTGAGACTGGACTCAGGATTACCCATCAGAAGTCGCCTCTGCCTTCAGCTTCTTGAAATACAGAGCCCAAGACCTGTTATGGGCTTCCCTGGTGGCTCAGATGGTTAAAAAAAAAAAAAAATCTGTCTGCAAGTCTGGAGACCTGGTTTCCATCTCTGGATCAGGAAGATTCCCCTGGAGAAGGGAACAGCAACCCACACCAGTATTCTTGCCTGAAGAATCCCATGATAAGAGGAGCACCCCACACACACACACACACACACACACACACACACACACACACACACAGCCTGTTACCACCTGAGGATGAGGGCACAGCTCAAGAGCCTGCATTTTTGGAAACAAATTCCTCAGGCAGAGCCATATTTGGGAACTGCTGGATTTATCTGGACACAATTTAAAACCTTACCGGGATGAAAAATAACACTAAAATATAAAAGAAAAACAAAATCAGAAAGACAGGATTTGCATGGAACATGGTAGAAGAGTAAGTGACTCTGCTTATAGAAAGCTTGCTCAAAAGTTTAAGAAAGACATCCCAGTAGATAAATGGAGAAAGATGTGAAAAAATGATTCAGTTCATAGCCACCAAAGCTCATTAGCCCCCTCTGGAACTCTGCAGGCGATTGCTCCATCAAGTTTCCCCATGCTTCCTCTTAAATGGACCACACGTGCCCAGAGAAAGAGTTTGAGAGCAAAGGGAGTAGCTCCTTCCCTTCCACCCCTCGGTCTGCCTTCAGAACCCTGCAGGGCTCCCGGGCCACCCCAGCAGAGGTGATGGAGACCACAGGGTCCTAACAGCATCGTTCACAGTAAATTCCTGCTCTGAGACAGGAGAGCACCAGAAAGCTTAGGGATGTTCTCACTGAACCCCTGGGAGGAAGCAGTCTTTCCCTTACCTGAGCAAACATAGGCTCTGAAAGGTATAAGTCACACCAGTAGCAAAATCAAAAGGAAATCTGGGGCTCTCAAAATCATCCTGAGCATCTCCGCCATTCATTAAAAACAACATTTTCTAGTTTTTGTGAAATCCAAGTGCAGCCTGAAGACCCAACCCGCAGCAAGCCCCTGAAGACCGTCCAAGTCAGCAAGTAAATAAAACCAAAACACATGTCATTTCTCGGGGCCCCAAGACTGGGCCCCTCACTTAACTTCACAAGGAATCCATGAAATTGTGCAGTTATTCCCGTTTTACAAACAAGTGAACTGAAATCAGAAAAATCAGGCGATTTACCTGAGGGCCAGTGGTTGGGTTCTTGTTTGAAGAGTCCCGGAGGTGTTTTCTTTTGCTGGTTTTCCAAAATGAAAGGTGCAGCTTGAGGCCAGGTGAACACACTTCCAGATCTCAAGTCTCTTCCGCTCCACTACGAGGACGCGAAGTCCCAAACTGTCCCCACAGTCTGGGCCCCGAATCAGGGGTGGCATCTCGTGGGAGCTGCAGCGAGAACCCGCGGGCCCGGGGCTGGATGGGAGCCCGCTCCGGCGTGGAGCACGTGGGCCGGCCGGCTGTGCAAACACCTGGGAAGACGAGATCCCTCCACGGCCCATCTGTGCGTCCTGGGAGTCGTGAAATGAGGCGAGGCGGAGGGGAAGCAGGAGGAGGGAAGGCTTGCGGGGTAAAGCCATCGATTCACACAGGCTGTTTGCCCGCCTCTCCAAGCCTCCAGAGGGTAGAACTCAGCTTGTGTGTGGCCGGCTAGAGGCCCCTGTTCAGTTCAGCTGCTCAGTTGTGTTCAACTCTTTGCGACCCCATGGACTGCAGCACGCCAGGCCTCCCAGTCCATCACCAACTCCCGGAGTTCACTCAAATGCATGTCCATTGAGTCAGTGATGCCATCCAACCATCTCATCCTCTGTCATCCCTTTCTCCTCCCATCTTCAATCTCTCCCAGCATCAGGGTCTTTTCAGATGAGTCAGTTCTTCCCATTAGGTGGCCCGAGTATTGTAGTTTCAGCTTCAACATCAGTCCTTCCAATGAACACTCAGGACTGATTTCCTTTAGGAGGGACTGGTTGGATCTCCTTGCAGTCTCAGGGACTGTAATAGCCCCAAACGCAGATCCCTACTCAGTTTCTAAACAGATTTCCTCCAGTCATGCCAAGCACTTAAATTTTGTGCTGAGCACTGAAATCATCATTTTTCTTCATTGATAGTTAAGTTACTTAGAAACAGTTTTTCCCTTCCCAACATGTGAGGGCATATTTTTCAGTTTGTTCTTCTATTTATTAGTGTCTGTGCAAGGCCCAGGGACCTTGCACAGTATCCCTCTCTGCCTGCTTCCCTCCACTCCATCCCCGCAGGAAGGGTTATTATTTCTGCTCTCCAGGTGAAAATGATGGACTCAGGTCCCAGACAGGCCAAATGCATCCGCCTTTCTCCTCTCCCCTTTCTCTCCTCCTCTCCTTGCTTGAGGAGCAGAAACAAAACTCCTCCTCCCTAGTTAAAGGTTCCCAGGAGACCCCACATGCGCCTCAGAACCCCCAGGATTGGGCCCAGACTCTCCACGTGAATCTGATGCCCAACCCAGGGTAAGAAACACTGCTCTGATCCAGCCCATGTATCAGATCTCTGGGAACCCAATACCAGGGGACCAAGTCACCCAGCAGGTTAGTGACAGGGTTATGGCAGGAACTTAATGATGGGACCCCCAAACCCAGAAGCCACCACCCCAGTAATTTCTTAAAGTGACTTTCTCTCCATCATCGTGTTCTCTGAGATAGCCAGTTTTTAGGCTGAGTGGTTTGAAATAAATAAACAGCAACAAGACACTTCTAGGCTGCAATATTAAAGGTCACCAGAGCTTGGGGCAGGCAAGGCTATTACAATAATATGCCTTGCCTCTCTTAATCCTCACCATGGGGCCAAGAGACAAAATTATGGCTGGGCCCATTTCTCAGACTGGGAAACCGGAATCTTGAGCAGACAGCTGATTCGGCTGAGCTCAGGGGAACTCAGGCATGACATCACTGCCGCCTTCAGGTCCTTAATACCGCAGCCACCTGTGAGATGCTAGGTTTAGCCCTTTACAGAGTGTAGCCCTTTACAGAGTGAAGCCCTTAAGCATCAGGTCAACCCTGGGAGGCAGGAACTGTTGTTATTCACTTTTAACTGAGGATTCATTGACAATAATGTATATTGAGACTTATTATGTAGCAGGTGCCTTGCCAGCTGATTTTTTTCACATCTGTTATAATTTAATCCTTTCAACAATAGGTTCTGTTTCTCTACCTATCTTAGAGAATGGGAAACTGAGGCCTGGAGACCTGAGGAATGTCCCCAAGTGCACACAGCTGCTAATAGCACGGTGGCCTCCACTTTGATGCTCTTCACCTTGAGAACATAGTCTCTCTGAGGGCAGGGCTCTGGCTTTGCACCCTGTTTTCCCTCAGGACCCTGCACACCAGGAGGTACCTAACAGATCTTTAATTAATCCAATTCAATACAATTAAAAATGCAACTTCAGGGACTTGCCTAGTGGCCAGGTGATTAGGAATCTGCCTGCCATTGCAGGGGATGTGGGTTCGATGCCTGGCCCAGGAACCATGATCCCATGTTTCACGGGAGGAGCAGAGCCCACATTCTAGAGCCCGCAAGCCACAGCAAGAGAAGCCACAAAAGCAAGAAGCCCACGCATCACAACAAAGAATAGTGCCTTCTTGCTTCACTTAGAGAAACCTGTGTCAGAAACAAGGAAACAGCAGAGCCATAAATAAATGAATCCAGATTGAACAGACTGAACCGTCAAGCCTCTCTTGAAATCCAATAGAACCTGCCATGCACTCCTTGCCTCCCCAGGGCCCAGCACAGGGCGGCACTCAGAAGGTGCCCAGAAGGTCTCCATGAACAGGTTCCAGGAGGAGGTGCTCTTCCCTGCTGTGTGTCCAAGCAGAAGGTCTGCAGAAAGGTCTCTGTGTCAGCTGCGCCCTGGCCCCCAGCAGGCATGTGGCCCCTTGGAGAAGGCAGAACACACTGCAGGAGCCTTGTTCTCAAACAGCACGGGTGGGGCCAGGCCTCCCCCAGGCAACCCTCCGCCATCACCCCTGTTCCCCCACACACAGTGCTCAGTACCCTGGGGACCTCTCTCAGGCCCTCCTGCCAATCAGCCTCTAGCTTCAGGATCCGAAGACCCAAAAGTCAGCCCCCTGAAGGGACTCAGTCTAAACCTATGTGATGTATCCTGGGCGGTTAATGGGTTATTCTGTCACCTCCACCCCTAGAGACCAGGCTACTCTAGTCTCTGCTGCACCAGGAAGAATTTACCTGTGTGCGTGCTTCCTTTCCTCAACGCAGGATGGACAGGTCAGCGAAAGGGCAGGGAAGCCCAGGTAATCCTCGTATCTTGGCAGTGGCCAACCTATTTATGACCAAGCACCCTTCTTGTGGAAGATAATTTTCCCAGGGACTAGGGTGGGGTGCAATTACGGGATTCTTCAACATTCCATTTCTGTGCACTATATTTATTGCTATTACACTGTGATATATAATGGGATAATTACTCACCTAACCACAGTGCAAAATCAGGGGGACCCCTGAGCTTGTTTTCTTTCAACTAGACAGTCTCATGTGGGCTTTAAAGGCCACCTGGACTCAATTCAAAAGGACAACCTGCAACCCAAGGTTCACTTTAGCAGTTTTATCATAACCAGGACTCCAGGAAGCAACCAAAAGTCCGCGGACTGATGAATGGTAAAAGAAGGCACGACATAGAGCTACAGCGGAATATAACTCAGCCTTAAAAAAGATCGAAATCAGGCCATTACCAGCAACACCCATGGGCTGGGGCTGATCATACTGAGGGAAGTTACACGGGGAATGACGGATAGCCTATGATACCACTTATGAGTGACATCTAACAACTGATGTGCACTAACTCAGTTCCTAAAGAGAAAGAGAATTACGGAGTTAGAAGACACACAGGCCCCAGAGGCAAAGAGTTGGCGCGTACAGGAAAGGGAGGAATTAGAAGGTTGGGATTAGCATACACCCAGTAAAAGAGATGAAACAGATAATCAAGAAGGACCTATTCCAGAGTCTAGGTAACACTCTTCAGAGCTCTGTAATAACATATCGGGGACAAGAATTGAAAAAGGAACACGTACGTGCATCTGCACCAGTGAGTCAGGTGGCGGTACTGCCCAAACAAGCACAACATTCGAAATCAATATTTGTTCAATGTAAAATAGGAACTAACTCTCCAAAGGAAAGAACTGACAAAGGTATTTCTTTCCCTGAGCCTCGGCTCCGGGGCTGCTGTCACATCCCTGGAGCCTGAGAAGCCTTGGATCCAGAAGTCTCCACTGCTGTGGGAGGAAGAAGCAGTACAGGACATGCCTGCAAAACCAGCCCGCTTTCATCTGATGCCTGCAGCCCGCGGAACCAGACCGCACCATCCAGACCCAGGCAAGTCTCCCTGCACCTGAACCAAGCCGCATGAACTGAGAAAACACTAATCCTTCTGCCCAGAAAAGCTCAGAAACGGAGTCACCTGTGTCTCTACATCTCCTGGCGTGGGCCCCTTCTTCAGGGCGGTGCCACTTTTCAAGGCCAGCAACGTGGGGCAATGATGGGGATGTGACTGAGGGGGTGCATTCTCAGGGAAAAGAGTGGCTGAGAGGAACACCCTGGGAGCTCTGTTCTGGCATATTCCACTGGAATCAATAGGCAAGGAACACAGGTTCTCAGGGGTCTGGTTCCAAGCAACCCGGAGAGGTCAGGGAGCAGTATCTCTGTCCTGTGGATGTTTCTTTAAAATGCAACTTTCAATCTAGTGCTCGGGAGCCGTTCATATTCAAGTGGATTTGTGGTTGTTCAGTCTCTCGGTCTTCCTCTAAACTTTGCAACCCCATGGACTAGAGCACACCAGGCTTCCCTGTCCTTCACTATCTCCGTGAGTTGGCTCAAACTCATGTCCATCGAGTCAGTGATGCCATCTAACCATCTCATCCTCTGTCATCCCCTCCTCCTCCTGCCTTCAATCTTTCCCAGAATGAGGGTCTTTCCCAAGAGTCGATTCTTCTCATCAGATGGGCAAAGTATTGGAGCTTCACCATCAGCACCAGTTCTTCCAATGAATAATCAGGGTTTATTTCCTTTAGGATTGACTGGTTACCTCCTTGGTGTCCAGGGGACTCTCAAGAGTTTTCTCTACACTGCAATTCAAAAGCATCAACTCTTTGCTGCTTGGCCTTCTTTATGGTCAAACTCTCACATCCATACATGATTACTGGAAAAACCATAGCTTTGTCTAGATGGACTTTTGTCTGGAAAATTATGTCTCTCCTTTTAAATATACTATCTATGTTCATCATAGCTTTTGTTCCAAGGAGCAAGTGTTTTTAATTTCATGGTTGCAGTAACCATGTGCAATTATTTTGAAACCCTAGAAAATTAAATCTGACAATGTTTCCACTTTTCCCCATCTATTTGCTGCGAAGTGATGGGACCACATGCCATGATCTTAATTTACTTAAAGGCTGAGTTTTAAACCAGCTTTTTCACTGTCCTCTTTCACCTTCATTAAGAAGCTCTTTAGTTCCTCTTCACTTCTGCCATTAAAGTGGAATCACCTGCATATCTGAGGTGGTTGATATTTCTCCCAGCAATCTTGATTACAGCCTATGAGTCATCCAGCCTAGCATTTCCTATAATGTACACTGCATATGAGTTAAATAAGCAAGGTGTGATACACAGCCTGATGCAATCCTTTCCCAATTTTGAACCAGTCTGTTGTTTCATGTCCAGTTCTAACTGTTGCTTCTTGTCCTGCATACAGGTTTCTCAGGAGGCAGGTCAGGTAGTCTGGTATTCCCATCCCTTTAAGAATATTCCACAGTTTGTTGTGATCCACATAGTCAAAGGTTTTAGTGTAGTCAATGAAGCAGAAGTAGATATTTTTTGGAATTCCTTTGCTTTTTCTATGATCCAACAGATGTTGGTAATTTGATCTCTGGTTCCTCTGCCTTTTCTAAATCCAACTTTACATCTGGAAGTTCACAGTTCACGTATGGTTGAAGCTTAACTTGAAGGATTTTGAGCATAATCTTTTAGCATGTGAAATGAGCAAAATTGTGTGGTAATTTGAACATTCCTTGACACTGCCTGTCTTTGGGATTAAAATGAAAACTGACCTTTTCCAGTCCTGTGGCCACTGCTGAGTTTTCCAAATTTGCTGGCATATTGAGTGCAGCACTTTCAAAGCATCATCTTTTAGGATTTCAAAAGCTCAACTGGAATTCCATCACCTTCGCTAACTTTGTTAGTAGTGATGCTTCCTAAGGTCCACTTGACTTCACAGTCCAAGATGACTGGCTCTAGGTGACGGATCACATCATGAAGGGGCCCTCAAGATCTTTCTTGTATAGTTCTTCTGTGTATTCTTGCCACTCTTCTTAATATCTTCTGCTTCTGTTAGGTCCATACTGTTTTTATCCTTTATTGTGCCTACCTTTGCATGAAATGTTCCCTTATATCTCCAGTTTTCTTAAGGAGATTGCTATTATGTCCCATTCTAATATTTTCCTCTATTTCTTTGCATTGTTCACATAAGAAGCCTTTCTTATCTCTCCTTGCTATTCTCTGGAACTCTGTATTCAGGACAGTGAAGAACATGCCTGCAGAACCAGCCTGTTTATACCTGATGTCCCACACCTTGGAAGAGATCGCAAAATTCAGATCCAGGTGGATCACCATACACCTACCTCAACCAAGCCATGGGTACCAAAAAACCACTAAACACGGAAGCTCAGAAATGTCACCTGTTCTCCGAGTCTCCTGGCGCAGCCGCCTTGTTCGCAGAGGCAGCACTTTTCCAAGGACAGCAACATCTGCACAGCAGTTACTGGCAGCAGTGGGGATCTGCCTCAGGGGTGAATTCTTAGAAAAAGAGGAGCTGAGAGAAACGCCCTGTGATCTTTCTTCTGGCATAGTTTTCTGGAATCAATATGCGAGGAACACAAGGTTCTCAGGGGTCTGCTTCCCAAGCAACCCGGGAGGTCAAGGAGCACTGTCTCCGCCTTGTGGACAATTGTTGTAACTACAACATCCTTCCCAGAGCTCAGGGGCCCTTTCTATTCAAAAGGCAAGCGGAGCAATAAAGGACACCTGCCTTGCAGAAATCGCCTGGGGGCAGGCACTGGAGAAAGAACTCAAAACGGGGAGGACCTTTAGCAAATCAGCTTCAAAAGATACACATAACGCACACACATTATCCTTTGACTTTCTTTTTTAAGAGCAAACGATTTAAATGACAAGGGCAACCAAGTATTGCCTCCGCGCAGAAGAGTCACCGGCTAATGTTTGAACCCGTGGAAGGGCCAGAGTTAGCGTGAAGCCAAAGGAACGGCCCTTGGCCTCTCTGGGGAAGATCATGTGTTACCAGCCACGACGGCCAACACTATGGGAGTCCCCAATAAAACTGACATGGAGCAAGCACGTGATCCACATTCCCACTCAGGGGCCTGGGTGCAATGAAAACCACCAATTCAAAAAGACACTGGTACCCAGCCGTCTTATAATAGCCAGGACGGCAGGAAACAAACATCCAAGGACCGAAGGTGGTACAAGAGGATGTTGCACAGAGCTAACAGTAATAGGACTCATCCTAGAAAAGAATGAAATCGAGTTGGTGTTGCAATAACCAACCATCCAGGGATGATCATACTAAGCATGGGAAGTGAAACAGGGAAACAGCAGGTAGCCAACGATACCAGTTTGGTGACATCTAAAAATCAATGCACACTGACTTAATTCTTAAACTGAAAAAGACTTGCAGTATTAGAAGACATACTTACGGCCCACAGTTATGCCCCTTTTCTGCTTTGGGAAGATCAGTTGTTACCAGCCACGATGAAAGCAGTATGGGAGCTCCTGAGAAAACTGAATTGGAGCAAGAGCCTGATCTGCAGTCATTTTCTGGTCTCTATCTGAGATAACCACTAATTAGAAAAAGCAGTTGCATGCTTTCATACACTGCAGCTCCCTTTAAATAGACAGGAGTCCAGGAGGCAACTAAATGTCCATGTTCCGTTGGATATACTAAAACAGGGTATAGAGTTACAACAGAATATGATATAGTCATAGAAAATAATGAAATCCGGCCATTTCTGGAAATGCATGGACTTAGGGATGATCATACCAGTTATGGAAGTTGCACCTGAAAAAAACATATAGCCTGTGATATCAGTTATGGGTGACATCTAAAAATTGATACACATTCACTCATTTGCTAAAGAGTGAAAGGCTCAGAGTTAGAACACACAACTGTGGCTCCACGAAGGCCAACAGTTTGAGGGTAGGGGAAAGCAAGAATTCGGAGGTTAGGATTGGGATGCACACATACTCTGAGCAAAAGAGATGATCACCAGGGATGTATGCGTAGCCTAGGAAACTTCCTTCAGTGCTCTGGAATAACCTATCTGGGCAAAGAACCTGAAACATTAATAGCTATGTATATCTGTATAATTGAATCCACGGCCCAGAGTTTGGGTATCACTGCTGTATCCCATGCTGTGCTCAGGAGCTCAAGGAAATCTCACCATCTTCCAAGCCTGACCACCCAGGTGGCCCCTCCTGGACTCACCTCATTCAGTGGAGGGCAGTTGCTTAAGTCGAAAATCTTGGCATCACCCTGGCTCATTTTTCTTTGCACCCTAGAATTCCACCGTTTGTTTTATTTATTCCACCGTTTGTTTTATTGTGTTTTTTTCTCCCTGTCACCCCCTACAGTTTGTGAGATTTTAGTTGATCTTCGTCCCCCAGACGGAGATCTAACCCGTGCTTCCTGTTGTGCAAGCATAGGATCTTAACCACAGGATTGCCAGGGAATTCCCGCTTTAATACCGTTTCTGTCCTTCTGTCCCTTCCCGATTTCTTTTCACCACTCTCAGTTTCTATCTCCATCTGACCATGTGGTTTCATTTCCTCCACAGGACTTGCTTTCTGAAATCATCTTGTTGTTTTTACTTCCTTATGTGGTTGTTTTGTTTCCCTCCCTCCCAAAAATGTAAGCTTCGTGAAGACAGGGGCATTGTCTTGTTCGTGCCTTGATAGCTGAATCAATAAAGGAAGTAGAGAATTATCTTCTTAAAAACTAGACAGCAAGCTCTGCTTGTGGCACAGAACACTGGAAATGGAAATTCCGCTTTGCTTTTCCAGTGATGCTCTGCCTCTGTTTCTCAGCGAGCGTTCCTTTGGGTCCTTGTCCTAGCTCTCACACACCTGAGTGCGCCTTACCTCGCTCCCTTTTCAGGTCTCACACGTTGTCCTTCAAAATGGATTTGGCACATTTCGCTGCAAGCTGCTGTCGCCAAGCCTCCATATGTGTCTGCATGTCTTCTGTTGTGGTTACTTTGAAGTTTGTTGAATTGTTTTGTTTTGACAGGACTGTCACATCTCAAAACTTATTGCTGACTAAAAACATATGCACGACCTTTTTTTTTTTTTTCATTCTTTTTCAATTTTTAAGAAACGCCATTACCTCTTGCAACTAAACATATGACCACAAGAGGGCACCCTAAGGCTGTGCTTTGCTCCGTGTTAAACAATGGAAAATTTAAGAGATTGTAGTTCAGTTCAGTTCAGTTCAGTTCAGTAGCTCAGTCGTGTCCGACTCTTTCCAATTCTTTGCGACCCCATGAATCGCAGCACGCCAGGCCTCGCTATCTATCACCAACTCCCGGAGTTCACTCAAACTCACGTCCGTTGAGTCGGTGATGCCATCCAGCCATCTCATCCTCTGTCGTCCCCTTCTCCTCCTGCCCCCAATCCCTCCCAGCATCAGAGTCTTTTCCAATGAGTCAACTCTTCGCTCGAGGTGGCCAAAGTATTGGAGTTTCAGCTTTAACGTCATTCCCTCCAAAGAAATCCCAGGGTTGATCTTCTTCAGAATGGACTGGTTGGATCTCCTTGCAGTCCAAGGGACTCTCAAGAGTCTTCTCCAACACCACAGTTGAAACGCATCAATTCTTCGGCGCTCAGCTTTCTTCACAGTCCAACCCTCGACTACTGGAAAAACCATAGCCTTGACTAGACAGACCTTTGTTGGCAAAATAATGTCTCTGCTTTTAAATATGCTATCTAGGTTGGTCATAACTTTCCTTCCAAGGAGTAAGCATCTTTTAATTTCATGGCTGCAATCACCATCTGCAGTGATTTTGGAGCTCCCCAAAATAAAGTCTGACACTGTTTCCACTGTTTCCCCATCTATTTGCTATGAAGTGATGGGACCAGATGCCATGATCATAGTTTTCTGAATGTAGGGACCGGGCTACACACCAGGACTCTATCTTTCTTCATTCCAAGATCTGCATGTCCTAGTGGTTAATATACCATCTGGGGAGCAGGCTTGGGAAGCATCATTAATAATAATAAAAATGACATTAAATAACAAACTTCAGAACTTCATCCAGTTAATAGGAACTTAATTTTTAAAGTACCATATTTACTCAAATATGCTTCTAAGTTCTTTTACAGGGTTGAGTGGAAAAGTACAAAGCAACAACTATAAGCAAAAATTTAAAAAAAAAATCTGGTACTCTTGTAAATTACAGCCTTTGGGAAAATTTCCTCCATAATAGAATATCCACACAAGGAAGAAAGGGGACTGGGACACTCTTGTCACAAGAGGGTCATCCCTACTCCATTAACTTCCTAGATATTAACACCCTCAGCAGTAAATCTGACCTTCAGTAATACTGTGATATTTCAAATCCTAAAAGATGATGCTGTGAAAGTGCTACACTCCATATGCCAGCAAATTTGGAAAACTCAGCAGTGGCCATAGGACTGGAAAGGTCAGTTTTCATTCCAATCCCAAAGAAAAGCAATGCCAAAGAATGCTCAAACTTTTAGGATTTGAAATAGCTCAACTGGAATTCCATCGCCTCCACCAGATTTGTTCATAGTGATGCTTCCTAAGGCCCACTTGACTTCGCATTCCAGGATGTCTGGCTCTAGGTGAGTGATCACACCATCGTGGTTATCTGGGTCATGAAGATCTTTTTTTAATACTTCTTCTGTGTATTCTTGCCACCTCTTCTCAATATTTTCTGCTTCTATTAGGTCCATACTGTTTCTGTCCTTTATCGAGCCCATCTTTGCATGACATGTTCCCTTGTATCTCTAATTTTCTTGAAGAGATCTCTAGTCTTTCCCATTCTTTTGTCTTCCTCTATTTCTCTGCACTGATCGCTGAGGAAGGCTTTCTTATCTCTCCTTGCTGTTCTCTGGAACTCTGCATTCACATGAGTATGGCTGGCGGTGGTGATGGTTTAGTCGCTAAGTCGTGTCCAGTTCTTACAATCCCACGGACTGTAGCCTGCCAGGCTCCTCTGTCCTTGGGATTCTCCAGGTGAGAATACTGGAGTGGGTTGCCATTCGCTTCTCCCGGGATCTTCCCAACCCAGGAATCGAAGCCAGGTCTCCTCCATTGCAGGCAGATGATTTACCAAGTAAGCTATGAGGGAAGCCCCTCAAATGGGTTTATCTTTCCTTTTCTCCTTTGCCTTTAGCTTCTCTTCTTTTCTCAGGTATTTGTAAGGCCTCCTCAGACAACCATTTTGCCTTTTTGCATTTCTTTTGCTTGGGGCTGGTCTTAATCCCTGCCTCCTGTACAATGTCACGAACCTCTGTCCATAGTTCTTCAGGCACTGTGTCTATCAGATCTAATCCCTTGAATCCATTTGTCACTTCCACTGGATAATCATAAGGGATTTGATTTAGGTCCTACCTGAATGGTCTAGTGGTTTTCCCTACTTTCTGCAATATAAGTCTGAATTTGGCAATAAGGAATTCATGAGTCTGAGCCACAGTGAGCTCCCCGGTCTTGTTTTTGCTGACTGTATAGAGCTTCTCCATCTTTGGCTGGAAAGAATATAATCAGTCTGATTTCGGTGTTGACCATCTGGTGATGTCCATGGGTAGAGTCTTCTCTTGTGCTGCTGGAAGAGGGTGTTTGCTATGACCACTGTGTTCTCTTGGCAAAACCCTGTTATCCTTTGTGGTTCATTCTGTACTCTGAGGCCAAATTTGCCTGTTACTCCAGGTATCTCTTGACTTCCTACTTTTACATTCCAATCCCCTATCATGAAAAGGATATCTTTTTTGTTGTTAGTTCTAGAAGGTCTTGTAGGTCTTCATAAAACCATTCAACATCAGCTTCTTCAGCATTACTGGTTGGGGCATAGACTTGGATTACTGTGAGTGAATGGTTTCCCTTGGAAATGAATAGAAATCATTCTGTCATTTTTGACATTGCACCTAAGCACTGCATTTCAGACTCTTTTGTTGACTATGATGGCTACTCCATTTCTTCTAAGGGATTCCTGCCCACAGTAGTAGATATAATGGTCATCTGAGTTAAATTTGCCCGTTGCAGTCCATTTTAGTCCACTGATTCCTAAAATGTCAATGTTCACTCTTACCATCTCCTGTTTGACCACTTCCAATTTACCTTGACTCATGGACCTGACATTCCAGGTTCCTTTGCAATATTGCTCTTTACAGCATCAGACTTTATTTCCATTACCAGTCACATTCACAGCTGGGTGTTGTTTTCACTTTGGCTCTGTCTCTTCATTCTTTCTGGAATTATTTCTCTACTGATCTCCAGTAGCATATTGGGTACCTACCGATCTGGAGAGTTCATCTTTCAGTGTCCTATCTTTTTGCCTTTTCACACTGTTCATGCTGTTCCCAAGGCAAGAAAGCTGAAGTGGTTTTTTACATTCCCTTCTCCAGTGGGCCATGTTTTGTCAGAACTCTCCACGATGAGTTCTGTTTGAGTTTGTCAGAACTCTCCACCATAAGTATAAGAAAAATTAATTTCTTATACTTAAAAAAGAGAGAGAGAAGGAAAGAAACCAGTCTGGACCTGTAGTTCCAACTTTTGATTGAGAAAATGATACATAAGCAACCAGCCGTCAGTCATCCAAATGCAAAGGCCTTCATGGAGGGGAGAGCAGGCTGGGCCAAGTCTTGACTAAGTGGGCATACAGAGCTGGTCCTCCCAGCATGGGTGCCCTAGACTCGAGGGGTCTGATGTCACCTCAGTGGCTCGACCATTGCTGGGACCACAACTGGTGATGATAACTTGTTGGGGCAAGAGCTCCAGAGGGATGTGCTGTCATTTCTCTTCTGTGAAGACGTAGTTCGACTCTTTCTTTCCTTTCCCCAAAAAAGACTCTGCATCTCTTAGTTGCAGCATATAGGATCTAGTTCTCTGCCCAGGGATTCAACCCAGGCCCCCTGCACTGGGAGTGTGGCATCTAAGCCACTAGACCACCACAGGGAAGACCCCACCAAGTGTGTTTTTATGGCCCTTAATTGAATTTCAAATAATTTTTCATGCAACACAAATTTGATTTTTCTTTCAAATTTTTTTCCCAACCATTTAACATGTAAAAACCACTTTTTCCCTTATAGACCATACAAAAACATGCAGTAGGCAGGTTGTCCACTCTTGAGCTAAAGAAATAAAACAGATAGTGCATTCAGGAGCAAACTTAGCAAGAAAAACATGTAAAATCTACATAGGGACATCAAAAGATTTTTGAAGTTCACAGAAGTAAACTGAAACAGAAAGGTACCATGTACTTGTTTAGAAAGATTCAACATCATAAAGATGCCCATTCTTCTATAGTTAATTTTACAATGCATCATGGTTGATAAACAACAGGGAACTATGTTCAATATCCTGTGACAAACCATAATGGAAAAGAATATGAAAAATAATATATGTGTGTGTGTGTGTGTGTGTGTGTGTGTGTGTATATATATGTGAAGTACTGTACAAGTCACTCAGTCGTGTCCAACTCTTTTTGACCCCATGGAGTATACAGTCCATGGAATTCTCCAGGCCAGAATACCGGAGTGGATAGCCATTTCCTTCTCCAGGGGATCTTCCCAACCCAGGGACTGAACCCAGGTCTCCTACATGGAGAAGCAACCAGGTAAGCTTATTGTGTGTGTGTGTGTGTGTGTGTGTATGTATATATAGAACTGAATCACTTTGCTGTACAGGAGAAATTAGCATATGATAAATCAGCTATGCTAGAATAAAATAAAAATTTTTAAGATGTATTATGATGTACTTTAATTTTAAAGTACCAACAGATTGTTTTTCTGGAATTGTACAAGCTGATTCTAAAATTCGTATGATATAGCTAATACTAATGACATTACATTACATTATGGAAAGTTGTTAAGAGAACAGATTTTATTTTTAACTGGAGTATGATGGCTTTACAATGTTGTGTTAGTTTCTGCTGTACAACAAAGTGAACCCCAGAGATAAACCCACATTAATTCACTTATGGTGAATTAATCTATGACAAAGGGGACAAGAACATACAATGGAGAAAAGACAGTCTCTTTAGTGAGCAGTGCTGGGAAAACCAGATAACTCCTTGTGAAAGAATGAAATTAGAACAATCCCTAACATCATACACAGAAATAGACTCAAAATGAATTAAAGACCTAATGTAAGACTGGACACTAGAAAACCCTAGAGGGAAATATAGGAAACAATTCTTTAACATAAATCACAGTATTTTATAAAGTAGTAAATATAATGTATATACTATTTTATTTTTCTATTGTTTTCACTTATAAAGTTTTACATGTTTAACATATTTTTCATAATTATAATTTTCAATAATCCCACAATATTCTATCATGCTATTATACTCTAATGTTTATTCCAATGCTGGACTCAGGTTGATTTTTTTATTGGGATTTGGTTTGCACTGGGTCAGGTTGAGCTTTTGGAAAGAAGTGGATTTAGAGGGGTTGTTTTTGTGGTTTGTTTTTATAAAGAATAATAAATATATTCTGGCAAAAAAAAAAACATAAATTGCAGCAAGATCTTTTCTGGCTCATCTCCTAGAAAAATGAAAATTTTAAAAATGTGCAAATGGAACCTAATTAAACTTCAAAGTTTCTGTACAGCAAAATGGAAGTCGCTCAGTCGTGTCCGACTGTTTGTGAGCCCATGGACTACACAGTCCATGGAATCCCCCAGGCCAGAACACTGGAAGAGGGGAGGTGCCATTCCCTTCTCCAGGAGATCTTCCCAACCCAGGGGAAGAACCCAGGTCTCCCACCTGGCAGGCAGATTCTTTACCAACTGAGCCATCAGGGAAGCCCTCTGCATAGCAAAGGAAATCATAAACAAGAGAATAGATCTTAAATGTTCTTCCCACAAAAAGACATGGTAATGAGGTATTGGCTAATGGTAATTATTTTGCAATATGTAAATGTATCAAATCCACACACTGTACACCTTAAATGCACACAGTTATATATCAATGATACCTCAATAAAGCTAAAAAAAAAATCTAAGTTCACAAGAAAAAACAAACAAGCAAGTTCAGGTCTGTCTGGGGAAAAAGAAGAGCAGTGAGGAGGAGCCAGCTGTGCTAGAAAGTAAATAAATGACGCTATGGACAGCAGCAATGAAGCTGATGAGGTATTGGCACACAAGCGAGCAGAGCAGCAGGACGAAGAGAAAATCCGGAGATAAACACCCAAATGCACCCTCCAAAATTCACGCTTTGAGAAAGGCAGCCTAGCAAATCAGGGTGATAAAGATGGGCTTTTACTAAAGGATGTAGAATCTTAAAGACCCACTACACATCCGGGTAAACTCCAGGTGGACCAAACATTCCGTTCAAGAAATGGAACCATGTAACTTTAAATGGGGAAATATTTTCTAAAAATAAATTTTAAAATAATTTAAATCCAGAAAAGATGAAAATACTCATAAATCCAGCTACATAAAAATAATGTTTGCCTTATGAGTTTTATTTTTTCCAGGCAAAGACCAAAGGAAGAAGACCAGCTTGGGGGAAAAGTTGATTGCAAGTCGTATCAAAAAGGAAGAGTTAATTTTCATAATATACAAACAGTTCTTGGAAATTAAAAGGAAAACAATCCACTAGTAAAATGGGCAAATGGGTGCAGCAGGAAAATAACGACAGCCCTTAATCAAGTGGAGAGCCCCGCAGGGTTGGTGATGGGGCTGTGGGAAGCAGGCACCGGACCTCACGGTTGGTAAGAGGACGGATGGCATCACTGCTGTGGAGGAGAACCGCCCAGATGACCTCAAAGTTACCCTTTGTCTCAAGATCCCACTTCCGGGATTCCACCCTGCAGACGCTGCTGAGCGTTAAGTCAGCTGGCGTATTAGCAAGGTTATTCACAGAGACATTAATGTGGCAGCGAGACTGGAAACAAGTGTCCGTCACCTGCTCTATGGGATGCAGTAGGAAGGATGAGGACAGTTTCTATGTCAGGTGTGGGGTGAGCACTGGGATCTATTATGAGAAAAAGCAAGGAGCACAGCTGTGTTTGGCATGACAGCTTTGCGAAGGACAGGGGCATAATAGATATACATATACATATATATATTGTATGTGTGTGTGTGTGTGTGTGTGTGATATATATATATATATATATATATATATATATGTTTGTATTTGGGGCTTCCAGGTGGCGCTAGTGGTGAAGAATCCACCTGCCAATGCAGGAGACGCAAGAAACTCAGGAGATGTGGATCTGATTCCTGGATAGGAAAGATCCCCTAGAGTAGGAAGTAGCAACCCACTCTAGCATTCTTGCCTGGGAAATCCCATGGACAGAGGAGCCTGGCGGGCTACAGTCCATGGGGCCGCAAAGAGTAGGACATGCATGACTGAGCAACTGAGTACACACATGCTTGTATTTACATCAGGAAACACAGAAAAGAAACAAAATATGGATAAGGAATGGTTACTTATAGAGAGTGAGGGGAAAGAGAGAGGGAGACAAGAGTGGAAGAGAGTTGTATGTCATCTTAACATTTTAACTATTTAAAAATCTAATTTAAAAAACATTTCCACTTGTTTACTGTTTTTTTATTTTGGCAATGCTTTGCAACTTGCAGGATCTAGTTCACCAATCAGAGACTGAACCCAGGCCAAGGCTGTGAAAGCACCAAGTTCTAACCACTGGACTATCAGTGTACTCCGCACTTGCTAATTTTTAAAAACTTTGGGCAGTGCCCCAGGCTCATATTAATATGTAAGTGAGGGTGAGGGGGTGGGGAGGTAAGTGAAGAATCTGATGCATGGTCATATTTTATCTATTTTCACATATTCAAAAAGGAATCTCTGAATAGATTCTTTGGTACAAATGGAAAACAATAAGTCCCATTATTGAGAAGACAAACCTGGTTATTAATTATAAGGGCACGAGTATGAGAAAGAACAAAGAATCTGAGAGGTCTCACTGAATTCTCAGAGATGGAACAGTGGCTACCCTTTAGGGGAGCAGAGCCCCTCTGTGTGGCATGACCGCCACACTCAACACAAAATGTCATTTCAGACACACTCCAATATAAGATAGAATTACTACCGCCCACCCCCATCTCCCCATACTCCTCCCCTGCTTTACCTAAGTCCTTAGCGCTGATCACTGTCTCATATATTTTTCTAGTTATCTTGCTTATCTTCATTAATTGCTGTTCCCCAGGCCCAGGTTCATATAGTGAAAGTCACTCAGCTGTGTCCAGCTCTTTCTGACCCCATGGAATATATAGTCCATGAAATTCTCCAGGCCAAAACACTGGAGTGGGTAGCTTTTCCCTTCTCCAGGGAATCTTCCCAACCCAGGGATAGAACCCAGGTTTCCTGCATTGCAAGTGGATTCTTTACCAGCTGAGCCACAAGGGAAGTCCAGGAATACTGGAGTGGGTAGCCTATCCCTTCTCCAGTGGATCTTCCCAACTTAGGAATCGAACTGGGGTCTCCTGAATTGCAGGTGCATAACAAGGCAAACCATTCAGTATCACAGTTATCCAAGTCTATGCCCCAACCAGTAAACGCTGAAGAAGCTGAAGTTAAACGGTTTGATGAAGACCTACAAAACCTTTTAGAACTAACACCCAAAAAGATGTCCTTTTCATTATAGGGGACTGGAATGCTAAAGTGGGAAGTCAAGAAACACCTGGAGTAACAGGCAAATTTGGCCTTGGAATGAGGAATGAAGCAGGGCAAAGACTAATAGAGTTTTGCCAAGAAAATGCACTGGTCATAGCAAACACCCTCTTCCAACAACACAAGAGAAGACGCTACACATGGACATCACCAGATGGTCAACACCGAAATCAGATTGATTATATTCTATGCAGCCAAAGATGGAGAAGCTCTATACAGTCGACAAAAACAAGACCAGGAGCTGACTGTGGCTCAGATCATGAACTCCTTATTACCAAATTCAGACTCAAATTGAAGAAAGTAGGGAAAACAGCAAGACCATTCAGGTATGACCTAAATCAAATCCCTTATGATTATACAGTGGAAGTGAGAAATAGATTTAAGGGCCTAGATCTGATAGAGTGCCTGATGAACTATGGACGGAGGTTCGTGACATTGTACAGGAGACAGGGATCAAGACCATCCCCATGGAAAAGAAATGCAAAATGGCTGTCTGGGGAGGCCTTACAAATAACTGTGAAAAGAAGAGAGGCAAAAAGCAAAGGAGAAAAGGAAAGATATAAGCATCTGAATGCAGACTCCAAAGAATAGCAAGGCGAGATAAGAAAGCCTTCTTCAGCAATCAATGCAAAGAAATAGAGGAAAAGAACAGACTGGGAAAGACTAGAGATTTCTTCAAGAAAATTAGAGATGCCAAGGGAACATTTCATGCAAAGATGGGCTTAATAAAGGACAGAAATGGTCTGGACCTAACAAAAGCAGAAGATATTAAGAAGAGGTGGCAAGAATACACAGAAGAACTGTACAAAAACATCTTCACGACCCAGATAATCATGATGTGATCACTCATCTAGAGCCAGACATCCTGGAATGTGAAGTCAAGTGGGCCTTAGAAAGCATCACTACAAACAAAGATAGTGGAGGTGATGGAATTCCAGTTGAGCTGTTTCAAATCCTGAAAGATGATGCTGTGAAAGTGCTACACTCAATATGCCAGCAAATTTGGAACACTCAGCAGTGGCCACAGGACTGGAAAAGGTCAGTTTTCATTCCAATCCCACAGAAAGGCAATGCCAAAGAATGCTCAAACTACCGCATAATTGCACTCATCTCACAAGCTAGTAAAGTAATGCTCAAAATTCTCCAAGCCAGGCTTCAGCAATACATGAACCATGAACTCCCTGATGTTCAAGCTGGTTTTAGAAAAGGCAGAGGAACCAGAGATCAAATTGCCAACATCCACTGGATCATGGAAAAAGCAAGAGAGTTCCAGAAAAACATCTATTTCTGCTTTATTGACTATGCCAAAGCCTTTGACTGTGTGGATCACAATAAACTGTGGAAAATTCTGAAAGAGATGGGAATACCAGACCACCTGACCTGCCTTTTGAGAAATCTATATGCAGGTCAGGAAGCAACAGTTAGAACTGGACATGGAACAACAGACTGGTTCCAAATAGGAAAAGAGTACATCAAGGCTGTATACTATCACCCTGTTTATTTAACTTATATGCCGAGTACATCATGAGAAATGCTGGACTAGAAGAAACACAAGCTGGAATCAAGATTGCCGGGAGAAATATCAATAACCTCAGATATGCAGATAATACCACCCTTATCGCAGAAAGTGAAGAAGAACTAAAGAGCCTCTTGATGACAGTGAAAGAGGAAAGCAAAAAGTTGGTTTAAAACTCAACATTCAGAAAACAAAGATCATGGCATCCGGTCCCATCACTTCATGGGAAATAGATGAAGAAACACTAGAAACAGTGTCAGACTTTATTTTGGGGTGGCTCCAAAATCACTGCAGATGGTGACTGCAGCCATGAAATTAAAAGACGCTTAGTCCTTGGAAGAAAAGTTATGACCAATCTAGATAGTATATTCAAAAGCAGAGACATTACTTTGCCGACTAAGGTCTGTCTAGTCAAGGCTATGTTTTTTCCTGTGGTCATGTATGGGTATGAGAGTTGGACTGTGAAGAAGGCTGAGCACTGAAGAATTGATGCTTTTGAACTGTGGTGTTGGAGAGGACTCTTGAGAATCCCTTGGACTGCAAGGAGATCCAACCAGTCCATTCTGAAGGAGATCAGCCCTGGGATTTCTTTGGAAGGAATGATGCTAAAGCTGAAACTCCAGTACTTTGGCCACCTCATGTGAAGAGTTGACTCACTGGAAAAGACTTTGATGCTGGGAGGGATTGGGGGCAGGAGGAGAAGGGGACAACAGAGGATGAGATGGCTGGATGGCATCACTGACTCGATGGATGTGAGTCTGAGTGAACTCCGGGAGTTGTTGATGGACAGGGAGGCCTGGCGTGCTGCGATTCATGGGGTCGCGAGAGTCGGACATGACTGAGCAACTGAACTGAGGTACCCTTTTAATAAACATGTTTGGATGAACAAGGGAGCAAGTCAGTGCCTGGATTGACTGCTGGCTCTTTTAGAGACAGTGGATTCCCACCTGCTGCTTTTAAATTCTCCCAAGTCTGGATGCATCTCAAATGCTGTAGGCCAAGGAAAGCTATAGCAGCAGCCACAGTGAGAGCATGTGCACAGTGGCTGTCTTTCTTCACACTCCTGTCGACCAATGTGCATTGCTTGTGCACATGTGTGTAGAAATTAATCACTACTGAAAATGTCTTTAAAAGGCTTTTGTTGTGGTCCTCCATCAAATCAAAAGTTTTCATGTCCCCCAACTGAAAAAACAAAATTCTGTATTTCCTTGCCAAACAACAACGAAGACTTTGCAGAATCTAAGAAAGAAAATATTTTATAGTCACAAAGAAGTGAAACTGTTTTGTTTCACTGCAGGACTATCACAAGTACCTGCAGGGCAAACAACCAGCAAAATTCACCAGGAGGCTGTTGTGACTGATGCAAGCTCTGTGCAAGACTATCACTAAGCTTGTCCCATGCTTCCATGGGCGTCTTATTTTCTTTCAACACAATTTAGATGGCCTGAAATATGGTTTGCCTGACAGATAAGTCCCCATTCTTCCTTATACCGCATCACCAGGGGCAAGCATGTCTGTTTTACGCATAATTCTTTTAAGGATTATTGAGACCCAAATAGCTTGGTTACTTTTTGTTTTCCAGAGAAGGGGGTTGGAGGGACTGATTTTAATGTCCCAAACTGCTCACACTGAGCAAACTGGCCACAAGACAAACGTCACGAGGTCACCTGGTTAAATAAACTGTGGTTCTTCTACCACTGAAATACTATGCCCGTTAAAATGACTGGGGTGGCTTTCCAGGCACTGATCACACAACGTATTAATGTATCATACAAATTTATAAAACAGGGAAGGGGAAAAAGGCCAAGGATATCCCACTGTGTGTAACGTAGAGCCACTATGGAAAAGGAAGCCAGGGATAGGAAGGGACCAACACTGTGCTTGCCATAGAATTAGGTTACCTTTGAGAAGATAAATTTCTTTACAATGCTGTTTTTGAACTCATACACACAGGGAATATACATGCAGTGCTTATCACTACATGTCAAGCTCTTTTCTAATGGTTAATCCTCATTACAGCCTTGTGAGGTTGGGACCTCATCTTCCAGTCACACAGAGGTCACACAGCCAGCAGAGGCAGAGCTGGGATTGAAATCCAGGAACTGACCCCAGATCTTTCCTCTCCCAGTCCTAAACTGGATGGTACTGGGCATCTCCCTTCTGGTTCAGGTGGAGAATAAAACAGAGGGATCTGGAAGCAACGGAAGTAGGACAGTAACTGTCTGGTATATACTGTTCTATTTGAATTTTTGCCAGGTGTGTGTGCGCCAACTTCTAAAATGCATTAAAAAACAACTACCGATCACGTACTCAGAATGTCTAGCTGGAAAACATGGGTGATAATAGGAAAAAAACATGAAGTTAGACGGTGAAGTTCATATAGTATGAAACCAAGAGCTTGGGTTTGTGACTGATGAAGCCTTGGGTCTGTTCAGGTACGTGGGCAAAACTGAGTGTCTCTGCAAATCTCCAGATATCTGGAATGGCATCCTCTGTTCCCCTCACCATAAGCCTACAGGTCTCCCAAGACTAGGCATTGCCTAAGCATAACTGGTAACAATCATTGGGCTTTGGACTTACCATCCATCTTCAAAGGGCTCCAGGGCCAGTTGCCATTAACTCAAATATCTCATCTGTAAAATGGGGATATTAAGCATCTCATAGGGTTGCTGGGAAGGTTAAATGAGGCAATGCATGACACAGCTAAGGACTCACAGACCATAGTCAGTGCTCAGTGGGAGCTATTATTACCAGGTATTGACCAAGATTGAAACTTCGATTCTAGCAAGAGTTATATCCCCTAGGAAAAATACCTGTCTCCCCATACATGATTCTCCTCTTTGAAAGAAACTTCAGGTCCTGAACTAGGTCTAGCTTTAAAACCATAATTACCTTGAATTCTCCCAATAACCCTACTAGGAAGAGTTATTTTCCCCACTTTATAAATTAAAAACTTGTAATTTACCCCCGGAACCTCAGGAAGGTACGCAAAGCTGTGACTTAAACCACACCTCTGAACTCTGAGCATTTATACCATGCTGCCTCCTTGGTTGTCCTGTTCACCCCTCAAGGCTAAAGCAAACCCCACCTAGACTGAGAGGACTTCCCAGACCGCCACAACTGCACTCATGTCTGTCCTGTGGGTCTCTTCAAGTCACAAGCTGCCCTTTGCTAAAAACTGGCAGTTATTGTTCTCCAAACACAACTGAATGGACTCATTTTAGCTCTCCCAATACACAGCAATTCATACAAGTTGTCACCTAAAAATTTGAGGTGCCTAGATTCAAAGTGGGAGATTGTATACACCCTTGAATGCATATGGGAATTCTCTTAGTCACCATCAATTAAGCTTGCCTTCCTGTTCTATAGCATCACAAGCAATGGAGAGAAAAACAATGACTCAAAATGAAGACAGCCAAATAATGACCATGTATAATTAGCCCTCAAAGTCTCAGCAAACACAGGCACTGTGAAGACTTGCAAAACTACTCAACAGTAAAGATTTCTTGAAGCAACGCATTCTTGACCAAATGTCAAGCCCCATCATAGATTAAGGCAGGACTTTGCTAATGACCCAACTTGCCACTTGAATAAGCACCTGTCCCCTACCAGGCGAGGGCATGGTGTGGTGACTTTCTATAGGCCTGCTGCTCTAATCCTGTCAAAATATGGCAGTAGTGCACTCTTCATTCTAAATGGCAGGTGGGGAGAGATCACGCATCTTATTCCCAGTCAGAAGAGTAAGGTTTCTATCAATAACCCCAAAACTCTGTACTACCCATGTTTAATACTGGCGTGAGTAACCTATTCCTTCTCCAGCAGATCTCTTCAACCCAGGAATTGGACTGTGGTCTTTGGCATTGTAGGGGGTCTCTTAACCAGCTGAGCTACCAGGGGAGCCCAAATAATAACGTTGGCAGAAGTGAGAGATTAAATATGGATAAACTGAAATTCAATATTTAAACTCAGAAACAGGCACATCTGTGCTACGTTCTGAATTCAGAGCCACATGTGTCATTATTTCCTATCACCTACTGTGCAGTACCAAGTATGAAGAAATGAGAACTCTGAACTGAAAATGGAATCTGCCTTTTCCCCTTAAGGTGACTCTACACTATGTCTAAAACTGACACTTCTAAAATTATTACAATAAAAATGTACATCTGCACACACCACCTAGCACCAAATTACACCACGATAAATTTCTGCATGTTAAATCTGGGTTTTTAGATATCAGGTTTGAGTTGCTCAGATGAACCATCTCTGCAGAAATACCGTTATCACTTAAGCAACAAGAGCTACAATGAAGTCATGCATTAAGCTCTTCTCCCTATGGGTCAAGAAATGCTTGTGGAACTTCAAAACCACCTAAGAGAAGACAAGACAGGGGGCTGGGAAGAGAAGCAAAACAAACCTAACACCAGCAGAACAAAATACTCTGAACCTCCATGCTCTAACAGGCCACTCCTCCTTACCCAGAATTTCTGGGATGCCTTTCCAAGCCAGAGGGTTTTATAGCTCTGATAGGCAATTCTAATGCTCCATTCACACTTTTCAAAGGCATTTAATAAACCATAGATTAAATCTAATAATCAACATTCAAAATAGGCCATTTCCCACTGCTCATTTCTGTTCATCAGTATTTTCAGAAGTGAAAATGTATTTTTATTAATTTCACACAATTATGGCAAATAAAGTAACTCCACACATAGATTAATTCTAATTTATATTTTATTGCATTATGAAAATAATACATTTATTTGGCAAAGTAATCTAGGCTCCAAGTTAAAATAAAATTCTGAAGAAAGTGTACTAATTATTTTTAAAATGTGAATTAGATATATTCTAACCAATACATACTAGCGTTATTAGGCCAATAATCCAATAAACCTAATTATAATAAGTCCATAAGAAATTACAAGGTGTTTTTGCATTTAATCATTTTATGGTTAGCACAAATCTCAAGAGAGAACTGAGCTTCATTTGATCAAAACCAATGTATTTAAAAAACTCCTGTTCAGAAGACATTTTGAAACACTATCCAGAATTTTTATTTCCTTTGGTTCTACAAGTTGCATTTTTGTCCTTACCACAAGTTACATTTCTCAAAATCAAACATCATAGCTTTAGATTCTGCCCCAAGTACCTTTATAACTAGTATATTACATTATCTGAAAAATTGCTGATTTTACAAATGCAAAAATGCATAAGTACATGCCTATCTACATCAGCAAAACAAAATACTCTGAACCTCCATGTTTTAATAGGCCACACCTTCTTACCCAGAATTTCTGGGATGCCGTTCCAAGCCAGAGGGTTTCTATAGCTCCGATAGGCAATTCTAATCCTCCATTCATACTTTTCAAAGGCCTAGTTACAATAAACCCTAAGTGGATTAAATTTATCTAATAATCAACACTTAAAATAGGACACTTCCCACTGCTCATATCTGTTCGCCAATATTTTCAGAACCAAAGATTTATTTTTAAAAATGTTCTAGGATGCTTTTTATGTTTTTAAAAGGAAAAGTGCTAAAAACATATTACATATATATTCTCACTCTCATCAGCATTTCAAATTCTTTTACATGCTGGGTTCAGAGTCTAGAGTCTAACAGGTAAACAATCTGCTCAAGACAAACAGAAAATATTTTTAATCAGAGGTCTTATTTCTTCATTTAGATCTTTTGACTTTGCTGATGTGTGTTAAGAAAATGTTCCCAAAATCAGCCTTTTAAAAGTACACATCTGAATCAGTTACTATCAGAACTGACACTTTCATGAAGCAAAGTCTATGTAAGTGCATCTATGCATACATGAGGAAGTTTACTTCCACCAGACATCAGTAACCAGCTGAACAAGGTTTCCCAGTTTAACTACACAAGTATTCCATCTATCCTAAAGAAAATATTCCATGAGCATTCTACAATTATCTGTATAAACAGCAACAAGTTTGATCTATGATCAACATAAGAATATCTAATAAATATTAAAACTATTACACTATAGATTAAAATGCAGATCTCTCATAGAGTTGAGTGATGGCATTTTGGTACATTCACCATTATTGTACTTTATTTAATAAAGAAATACATTTGCCCTTGCAAAAATAGCAACTGCAAGTATACAAATAAAACCACAGACCTCAAAGTCATGATGCTAAATCTTCAACTTATATCCAACAAAAGTAATTCAGTTTACAAGTGGTCCATGGCACAATTAAAATAAAAAATATCAAAAGGTCACAGGATCTTAAAGAATAGGTTTATTGACAATGATTTCATAAATATTCTAAAGAAAATTTCAAAATTTCTAAACTTAAAATGTTTAAAATCTATTTTCATTGGCAAAATATCCCTTAACAAAATAAAGAATAGGTCGCTACAAATGAATGTCACATTTAAAATTTGCTTTAACATTTTTGCAAAGTTCTTAAAAAAATTTACAATGTGTGATTTTTCTTCTCTCTGGATACAGTAAATAAATCAATACTTAGTTTTTATTTCAACTATGAGACATATTTCACAAATAGATCATCTAGCTGCTGTGAACCTGACAATCAAGTCAGTCAGTAGTATAATACCCGACAGACATAAACGGAGCCAACTCATTTTGGTATTTTTAGTCATAGCAATTGAAGTAGTCAAAATGCAAAACTTGTGGTGGCTGCCCAAGTCACCCCAGAGCATATGATACAGTGTGAGAAAATGTTTGCATCGGTTTTATAAGTTCATCTGTGTACTTCAGGTATCTGAAATTA
The DNA here is from genome assembly GCA_917880005.1 of Nanger dama. Lineage (NCBI taxonomy): Eukaryota > Metazoa > Chordata > Mammalia > Artiodactyla > Bovidae > Nanger > Nanger dama. Next base: position 32,125,559 of record CAKJTW010000016.1, on the reverse strand, counting down.
AAAAAGGGATTCCTGTATATTTTGATAAAAATGTACTCGAGTATTTCATAACATTAATATTTATTGCTTTATATGAATACTGTATTGAAAGCCCAAGCATTCAGTTTACACACAGAAATTATACAATTATATACCGCTTCACAAAGGCAGTGAACACATTACATTCTACAAAATCTACTTTACAGAAATTTAAAAATTCTAAATATCAAAAGGTACAGCTGAAGAAACAGGTATAAATTTGGCAGCCAGTAATTTAGACAGGGTAAGTTGCAGCTTGCGCATGACTTTTAAATATGTGAATTTGAAAATATTGAGTTTAGAGTAACCATTGTGCTTTGTGTTGATCTGAAAAATATAACACTGGCTGTCGAAGAAGCATGTTCAAAAATATTTAATTCACTTCAAAATGTCATACAAATTACGGTGGCTTCTATGCACCCCTAAAGCTTCAGTCATTTAGCTCCGGCACATTACTAAAGTAATATATTAATTTTTCCAGTACAGTGGTGTTTCATACCATTGACATTTGTATACTCTAGAATAATTTAGAAAGAAATGTGTAATATTCACAATGTTCAGAAAAGCAAGCAAAAAGTAAAGGAACCAGCCTGGTTCTTCTGAGATGGTCTCATGTCAGCTTTATAAGCATTCATTCTACAAAATAGTAAGCTAATGTTTGAACACAATTTCCAAGATAAAGCACATTTTCTCATAAATAATGAAGTCTTTTTCTCAGGCACCTCAGAAGTATACAAAAGAATTTAGTTTGAACAGATCTCTTGGAATGTGTTTAACCTGGTATTTCAACAGACTTAAGATTTCCAGGGTTTCACAGGGGCCAGATTTTATCTGAATTACTCAGAAGAGAAAGAAACAGTCTTCTGAAAGAGGTGAACTCAATCATTACCAATAGAAAAAGTATCCACTGTATTCATCTCTTATAGAAACAGAAAAATATAACATTTCCCCCTTAGAATAATATATATATGTATATATGACTTAAAGTTCCATTGTACATAGTCAAACAATAAAATCTGGAAACCAGCATGAAACCCTACAGTTCACATGTTAAAATGCTGAAACTATGACCAAAATATGAAAACCACTAGAGCTGTCAGAAAGAGACAAGACAAAAGCTTCCTTGCATATGTAATAAACTAAATTGTGATCATCTCCAAAAAAGTTTTCAAAATTATAATTATTTTCCAGTTTAAAATTTTTAACCCTAAAAAAAAAAAAAAAAATCTATACACAAACCACTGATTTGACTAGACCAAAAAAAGTCAGCGGTAAGCAGGACCCAGAGGAGCTGATATTCACAGTTCTCACATGAATAACTCTTTCAGGATTTATCCCATAAAGTATTTTATTTTACAACCTGCTTCTCTTGTAAAACTAAAGGTCCACTTTATTAAACGTTTTATACAGTGTAAAACCAGAACTGTATGTAAAATACTGCATCTAAATATTTCTAAATAGTTAGTCTTGTTCCATTGGTTCATCTGTGACTTCTGTGGCTTCGTCATTTTCCATGGATGATTCTGAAAGAATCTCTCCAGTTTTACTGGAATTGGATCGTACTAATTCTTCTGTTTCATGGCAATCAGAACCACTACTTACAGGGCCTGTATTTTCACTACCTTCAGAATGTAAACCTCTCTCAACTTGAGTCAGATCAGATTCTTCCATTTGATTATTTTCCTCAGAAGTCTCTTCATTCACAGTTAAGGCATCATCAGATTCTTTTTCTTGATTTTTTCTTTCTGCGATCATTTCTCTTGATGTCATAAAAGACTCTAAAAATAAGCAAATGTTGTTGTAGTTAAATTTGATTTTCAAAATACCTCCACAGTTAAGTTTCATGAATTCTGATATTCTACAGTTCAAATCATATCCCCTGAAACTCAGCAGCAACTACATACAGGTGGGAGAAAAAACCCAACATCAGCATTATAAGGAGCTCCATTACGTTAAATTCTTTCACGCAAAAATGAAGTACAAGAATTTGAGGATCTCCTTACTCCACCCTTTTACAGATGGTCTCTAAATACCTTCTTCTTCCTCTTCATCCTCTTCTTCATCCTCTTCTGTACAGTGCTGCCTGGTACAACTACTTTCTTTGTCTTTATTCTGAGATGAAGATGGAGATTCTGTTTCTTCTACCATAACTGAAGAAATTTCACTGGAAGAGGTTTGACTGGCCATCTCTCTGACTTCATTTTCTTTGTCGAACCTGAGTCTTTTTACCTCATGCCCTTCTGCCTCCACAGTATCTTCATCTGGATGTTTATTTTTTATAGGGCTCACCGAGGAACCTTCTGATTCAGATGTTGAAGAGTCACTGTAAATATTTTTAAAAGTATCATTAGTAAAACTGTTTCTTCATCCTTTACATTCTATTTTTGAGATCTAATAATATGTAACTTTCACTGTGCAAGTTAAATTACAACATCTGGGCAAAGGAAAACAAGAGAATAATTCCAAGGACACCTGAACTGTTAAACATTTCCCACTAGGACTACTCAATAAATTACATGACCTTTGTGTTCAATTCTTCAGTGAGTTAAATGTCCTCTTACAATAAAAATACAAGTTCCCCACTGAGACATACTCTTAATTCCTCTCACTCACTTCTTTCCCTTAATATGATAAGAAATTCTGAGATGGGATATCAATAAAAAGATTTCCTTTTATGATCTATGAAAAGAAACGATTCACAGAATTTGAACTCATTTACAAGTATCTTCTCCAAGTAATTTTCTAAAAGAAAAAAAGGTATCATGATCATTTTCTTAACACTCTATTATAAATAGAATCTTCCCAAACAAGCAATTAAGTCTTTTCTCTGCCCATCACCAGCAAATGCTAATGCCCCTTTAAGTGCATTAAAATATTTTCTCCTCCTCAAAACAACAGTAAAATGTAAATAATAAATAAGAAGTGCTGAAAAACATCCATAAATATAACTTTTTCATGAAAACATTTGTTTTCAAAAATACATCACATACACACCTGTGATTTTTGTCCTCATTTTGCTTTGACTCTTTGCTGTCTGTGGTCTCAGGCAAGCCGTTTGTTGTCATGGGAACTGACAAAGCAACTTTTGGTCGATTAAGCGGCCTGGGTGTTCCAGGCCCATTTATATTAGACCTACGGTAAGAGAAATGAACATCATTTTCCCATTTTTGTTAAAAAAAAAAAAAAAAGTCATCCCCCCAAGGTTTATATGCACACATTACAGAAATACTTTCAGAACCAAGGGTCATCAAATTAATTCTTTTTGGTATATCATCCTATACCTGCCATAAAATTCCCAATTTTAAAAAGTTCATTGAGTTTCCTATTCAAAATTAAGAAACTGCAGCTCTTTGAATAATAAAAATCAATAATCTCACCTCTCAGTGTAACTTGGTGAATTTCCAGGAAACATAACACCATTCATTCGATTTAAACTATTGGAATTGTTCTTCCTATGAGAGGGAAAAACTTTTTTATGGATAGTTCAGTTAACTTTGATAAGAGTCAAGGTCTAAAAGATCTTTTTAAGACTTCAATGTCACAAAATCAAACAAAAGACTTCTCAGAGAAATAACCATGAAATTACCCTAGTATCTCATTTAACAATATACAAATATATTCAAGAGTTCTGAAACAAATTCACCATAACTGTTCTACGAAATCAGGTATTTTAACCATTAATCCAATGCTTCTCAACAGGGGGCAATATTTTCCTACAATCCCTCTTCCTTCACTCCATATCCTTAGGGAACACATTCAGCAATGAATAAATACATTTTTTGGTGGAAGTAGTGGGGACATTACTGACATTCAGTGGAAGCCATGGACACTCAGCTAAACTTTTGTAATCCCAGGACATCCACTCCTAGAAAAATACCAGTGGTACCAAGGACTGTGCCCTACACGGCTACCTAAATTGACTATGTAACTCGTAACAATCGGAAATAACAGTCCATCATGAAGAGCAATGTCATCAGGATAGTATAAATCCAACAATGTTAAGACTGCAGTAAATCATGAGTCTATTTAATACAAATCTTTTCACTGGAAAATATATAGGTAATGTTTATTGGTAATATTCTACTCTGGGAACTGGTTGGTAGTTTCCTAAGTATTTACAAATGTTACCATGCTTAATTATATATAAAATAATTGCAACGTATTTTCAAGACATATATTAAAAATGAAAGAACAGAATATATACTAGAGAATATACTAGAGAAAAAGAAAAGTAGCTATACTTACTCTGAGGAAGGATAAACACAGCTAACAACCATCACATTCTGCAATAACAAAATTTACTGATTAATATGAGGAAATGTACAAATCACCCTGGCATCAAGTTTCCATGTATTACATTTTTACTAATAAAAGAAACGGCGAAAAACAAAAACCTTCAATAAAAAAGCAAAAACTAAAACAGTAGCAACAGATGAAAATCTAATAACTTACTAAGGTATTTGTTTTGTCAGTCTCATTTTTTTCTTAGTTGCTTTGGAACCCTGACATTATGTATTTTATGTATTGTATGTAATAGAACAGACCCATGTTCTCTTATTTTAGATAAAATCACACCAAGATATTTAGAGGTTGAAGTATTTAGACCTTATAATAATACATTTCCCTGTAAAGCAGTACCCACTCAAAAGCCTGATGTGTAGCATGATACACTTCAGGGAAAGAGACGCAAACCTTTTATAACCTTCCTGTTAATATTCATTGAAAGCTTGCTGAGCCAAAGTGCGTACTTTATATTTAATCCTCCTCACAGACCTATTACGGCCCACATTTTACAGATGAGGAAACCAAGACCTGGATGCGTAACCGGCCCACAGTCACACAACTATGACTACTGTAACACGGCCTCTGCATCCAAAGAGCCACAATTTAAGTGCTGAAGTCTTCGAACTGCTAAGCACTGAAGAACCATCTCAGTTCCCTGCCCTCAGAGTTCAACAAACACGTTAATCCAGCTAGACCCTAAGATCTATTTTAAATAACTAGGTAATGATTTTGGATTCCTGCTCCAAGGGTAAAATAAACGGATTTGAAAAGAACCTTAATTTTAAAAGAACCTAGACTATATTTTGGAGAAGGAAATGGCAACCCACTCCAGTGTTCTTGCCTGGAGAATCCCAAGGACGGGGGAGCCTGGTGGGCTGCCGTCTATGGGGTCTCACAGAGTAGGACACAACTGAATCGACTTAGCAGCAGTAGCAGCAGCAGACTATATTTTAGGATCAATCGCTATAGGAATTAGCAAAACCAATGGTTCACAATCTCAGTTCACATGCAGCTCCTTCATTCACTCTTCACTCCACACAAGCCAATGACATGCTTTTCATTCCCTCATTTTGAATGTAGTTGTCTCTCAGATATTCCTTTGTTCAGAATGCTCTGCCCGCTAACATCTCCTAACCCACAAAAACCTAATTCTTCTCGTATTCTTAAATGTGACATAATCCTTCTCAATACCTAACTTAAATGCTTTGTATTAGTGATTTTCCAAGTTGTGTACCTCCGAATTCTAGAACTAAAAATTCTATAGATAAATTTGCAAAACCCACTATTTTTAAGATATCAATTACAGAACTTCTCAGAGGTGTTAATATGTTAAGATATATTAAGAATTTCCAAAAGATAATAATAAACTGCTTTTCCCAAGCATTCTTCTGCCTTTCTCTTATTAAATCTTTCTCTGAAACTTAGAACACAATTTGGGAAAAACTTCAGGTAGGCTAAAAACCTATTTCAAGACAAGATGCCTGAAACAGAGTCTATTCAAAGAAAATCTATTTTGCTAGAGTTTAATATAATTCCATTATACAATACATACCTTTTCTACTCCTCTGAGAAATTTGTCTGTTCCCGTATAGTTTCTCCTTGGATCCGTTAGTAATTCACATAGTCGCTGAATAGTAAAAGGTATACTGCAAAAGAATGTAATTTTATAGTTTATTAATTTTCAAGAAAATTAGAAACATTACTCTCGCCATTTCAAGCTTAATCTAGTCACCCATGTTAAGCTACAAAAGAAAATGCTACAAATGAATGGATGAATCACCTAAAATTAGGCAAAACAATAAGCACACCTGTTCTCGTTAAAAAAAAAAAAATCCCCCATCCCTTAAAAAGCAATAAAAAGAACATCCAAAATGAACAGAAAGCTTCAAAACTGAGAAAATATTTTAACATTCTTATTTCTGATGATTCAATTTTAAGTTTATAAGAGAGGCAACACGAACAAGTGAGAGTCTATTTAATAAACTTTCTCAAGCATTCTTTTGCACACCAAGTTTTTTTTACAGTGTTCAAATAAACTACAAATGTTTTGTTATCAGAATATGAAAAATGCTTCCAATGAAAAAGTATTATATGGTTTTGCTCCATAATAAAATTTTATATACAACCTACATGTTTCATCAAACTTAAAATACACACAAACACACACATTATATATATTTGCTAAGTACCTTACTGACAACTTTACCAAATACTTACACCACAATCAAATTTTCACTTGATCACAGAAAATACAAATCTGAGACATAAACTGGACCGAAACTGATTTTATAAATCAGTGAGTTTTCATCTCACACACTATTAGCATTCTCAGAATTACAATATGAATAGCAAAATCTCACAAGATAATGATAAATGCAGCTAAAACGTGTATGTAGACTTCAGACTTCAGTATTTGTCACATGAAATCTACTTATTCTCCTTATAAAGACAATTACAAAGCCTCAAATTAATAGTTATTTACAAAGTTGTTTACTGTTTACAGGCAGTTCAACACAAAATTCTTTCTCTCCCACAATGGAAGGCAATTTAGTGATTAATAGCGCAGAACTCAAACTCCGATTCTCAAACTTCAAATTCCACGTTTTCTCTTCTACTATATCACACACACATAAAAATATAAATATACATTTTCTAGCTGGACTGACAATATTTAGTTCTTATATTCTTAGCATCAATACTATTCTTTTAGCAAAGTTCTCTGAGTTTCTGAGTCATATTTTTTTTTACATTTCAAAATCAGAGTAAAATACACTGTCTATTAGTATCTTGTTTTTCCAAAGTGTGTCTTTTTTCATACTTGACTGAAAGCTTCTTAAGGGCAGGATCTCTTCACATACATGACATTCAATATTATGTATATATAATCATCATGGACTTCAGAATATTAGTGGCATACCAATACATTGCCCCTCATTGAGCTTATTGCTTTCCAAATCCTAAACATCCACATACTCCCCCACAACCCTACTCCCTCACTGAAGATCTGAGTGATACTATAATTAAAAGTTTTTATACATTTTACAAAATAAGCAAAGTAGGATCCAGTATTAAGGACACTCAAATACTATTTACCAAATATTTAAACAGATATTGTCTATTTATATCTATTCCTTCAACTAAATTTCCTTTACACACTGACAACAGTGTTTTCTCTTAAAATTAACCATAAAAGATGAGAATCTTCTAACTTCTTGCTTAATCATGGTTTTAGACTAAAATGTTTTGGCTAATTTTCTCTAGAAAAGTAGGTTAAGTGGTAGTCAATTATTAACACTGTATTTGTGGGTAAATGTCAATATTGCTTTAGAAAGAAAAATGTATTATGTTTGCATAACATGCCAGCCTATGACAAAATAAGTTTACAATTAAGATATTTTCAGAAGCTTTTTAAGTCCTTTCACCAAGTGTCCAATAGATGGCACTAATATGTTATAGAACTCTCACTCAAGTGAACAGTTTTAAAATACAAACACTTCCTGTAAATCAAAGCACCCAAGGGAAACAATTACTATAATTTTGACAACTGCATTGAAGATCTCTTCATAAAGTACTTTTAATCTTTTATGTAAACATGAGTGAAGTGAGGTCGCTCAGTCGTGTCCAACTCTTTGCGACCCCATAGACTGTAGCCTACCAGGCTCCTCTGTTCATGAGATTTTCCAGGCAATAGCACTGGAGTGGGTTGCCACTTCCTTCTCTAGGAGATCTTCCCAACCCAGGGATTGAACCTGGGTCTCCTCCATTGTAGACAGATGCTTTACCCTCTGAGCCACCAGGGAAGTAAACATGAGAGCCGACTATAAAGATAGTTTACTCAATAGCAGATTTGAAAGACACTTAAGGTAAACAATTATGACAACAAATGCTAATAAAATTGTGAACCCAGTGCTACAGAGAAAGAAATTCTATGCCAGGGAATCGAGCATAAACATGGGAACACTTAATTTGAGGTGGGTCTTTGAAAGGTATAAAAATAAACCAGGTAAATCCAAAATGAATGCTCGGTACAACTCTATGAAAGGTCTGCTTTCTGTTTCTCTTCCACTCACAGAAGCACACAAGACAGTTTACTGAAAACATTAACAATTTTTCTAATAAAAAATTATCACTAGCTAAATTAAGACATGTGCTAAGAAGAAAAAAGAACAAAAATGAACGGGACTAACTCTCAATGAAAAATATGAACCAGAATCCTGAAATTGGGGGAATGGGGAAAGATATTCATTAGTAAAGGTGCACTGTGAAACAATTAAGTAGAAAAATATTCTGAGTTATTTAAAATGCATTCAGTTTATTCTGCATTACCTATATATTACTTGTCTACATGAAAAGATGAAAATTAAGATTACATAAGGAACTGGAAAAAAAACTTAATAAGGATATGATTAGTATGCATTTTGTTAAGCAAATCCCCAAAAGTATGTCTACAACATCTAATAAAACACTAGCTACATATAAGGTAGTATGGCTTAAAAAATAATAATACTGGCTAACCTTCTGAGACATTGTGCCCAGGTTGAATTTACCTCTTTAAAATCTTCACCGCCTCTCTGGCAAATAGGGATTCTGAAAACACATTTCTTAAGTAATTAACATGAGCTCTGATACACAATGCATATAAACCACTTGAAAGTCGCTCAGCTGTGTCCAACTCTTTGCGATCCCATGGACTATATACAGTCCATGGAATTCTCCAGGCCAGAATACTGGAGTGGGTAGCCAGTCCCTTCTCCAGGGGATCTCCCCAACCCAGGGTCTAACCCAGGTCTCCCACATTGCAGGACGATTCTTCACCAGCTGAGCCATCAGGGAAGCCTAAGAATACTGGAGTCAGTAGCCTATCCCTTCTCCAGCAGATCTTTCTGACCCAGGAATCAAACTGGGGTATCCTGCATTGCAGGCAGTCTACCAGCTGAGCTACCAGGGAAGCCCATAAATCACTCAGGACCTGAAATATTTTATGAATAAATCTTAGTTCCTATCATTATCCCAATTTCATCTGCTATTTACTGTAGATTTTGAGAAGGCACAAACCTTCCAGGGACCAACTATGGTGAAACCAAACAAAAATTGTTTTTAAAAACATTCCTTTTAATTCCAAAAAGTAACTAAATCTGATGAAACAGGATCACACATTTTACATTACATATATACCTTAATTTGCCTGCAATCTGTCCCCATCTATTGATTAAAAAAAAAATTTCAATCTTATGTACCTAAAAACTATGGAAATTCAAGTATCAAGAATGGTGCTGAACAGAGAAAGACATCTAAGCATAAATTAGAAACTGTAAACACCAGGCTCTAAAGTTAGAATTTCCTATCTTGTATTTTAACCTGAGAAAGATTCTAAGTGACTAAAACTAATATTTTTTAATTTATGTTTAAATGTTTGATCATCAAGATGTGCCAATATTCTGGATATATACCAAGATACTCAGCTGGAAAGAAAGCATCCATCCAAAAAAAAAAATTCTTTATCTTACTTCTACATTATATAATTAATTATATGTATCAGGAAGAGTCCCTGGAGAAGGAAATGACAACCCACTCCAGTACTCTTGCCTGGAAAATCCCATGGACGGAGGAGCTTGGTGCAGGCTACTGTCCATGGGGTTGCAAAGAGTCGGGCACAACTGAGTGACTTCACTTTCATTTATATAGTTATAAACTGAGATTCCCTGGTGGCTTAGCTGGTCAAGAATCCGGCTGCAATGTGGGAGACCTGGGTTCGATCCCTGGACTGGGAAGATCCCCTAGAAAAGGGAAAGGCTACCCACTCCAGTATTCTGGCCTAGAGAATTTCATGGACTGTATGGTCTGTGGGCTCACAGAGAGTCAGACACAACTGAGCAACTTTCACATTGTTATATAAGCAATGTTCCTCATAAAAAGATAAAGGAAATTAAAACACAGAGACCATTAAAGTAAAAGGCTAAAGAGCTAACCATAAAATCAGACACCTGATTTAAAAAATGCTAAAATAGCCAATAACTTTTATGTATGAAGGTATGATTTTTACTACATCTTTATTTTCTATTAATGTCCACATTTATACTGTCTTAGTTAACAGAATTACTACTTAAGTGGAAATTAACTTAAGTATCTCTCAGATATCAAAGATTAAATGTACTGAATTTTGTTTACTCTAAACTCCTACAAAAGTTAGAAATCACCAGTGGCATCTTGTGATACAATCTTACTTAATTCAATATGTTCTTTCTGGATCAGACTTTAACATCTGTATAAATATATGCATGTCATAAATATTCATGTGCATATATTTTATACCTCAAAACAAATGTTAGAAATTGAGATTTATTGAGATTTATTGAAAACAGCATTGTAAGTTAAGTAAGAATTTGGCCCTTTCAATAATGGTACATAGCTGTAAACTAGTATTTACGTCATTCCCCACCCTGAAAGGAATCTGCAGCAACTGACAACACTTTTAACCAGTTATCACCTTCTACGGTGCCTGAATTACTTTACCTGCTTCAAATAAAAATGTTAAGAAAAATTAATTAGGTTTCTGTTATTTCCTTTCAAGTATAGAATTTTATTAAAGACAGCATCACATCAAACCCTGTTACCACCGCACAAGGCAAGGCAGTTAAGGGGAGTAAGGAGGGAAGGCTACTAAGCAACCCTGAGTCTCAACAAGTTATGCTAAAAAGGTAATAAAGAAAAATAAATTTTTTCTAATACATTCAACAAGCTCAACAAATACTGACACAAATAATGAACATAAAATACAGTAACTATATTTTCCCCAAGAGGAATAGGTACACCAGCAGGCTATAATAGGTAAAAGGAGTAAAAGAACCAAGTAACAAAAGGCTAGAACCCATTCTCTCTCCTTGAATAATCTTAAGCTAACTATAAAGCAAACAATATAAAATCAAAAAAGGAGTAAATGCTTTGTATCTACAATCCAGATTTTAAAGTATTGAAAGTCTTGTATATAAACCTTTAAAAAAATATGAAGAGGCAAAAACCCTAGGTGCAGAAACTTACAAGGTCTCTGCACTGGTGCAGATAAACATAGGAACAGGTCTTGTGGGTGCAGAGGAGGGGACACACGTATGCCTGTGGCTGATTCACACTGATGTACAGCAGAAACCAACAGATCATGGTAAAGTAACCATCCTCCAATTAAAAAAACAAATTTCAAAAAAAAAAAACCCAAACAATCATTTGAAAGTTTTCAGGACTAAGTGAACTCTGATTATGTACATTAAAATAACTTAAAAAAAAAAAAATAACTCCAGAGAAGAAATTTTATAGTCAGGCCATCATGCCAAAAGATAATCACTCCTCAGTTACAACTGACACCTTAGCAGTGATATAACAAAGATTTTTAGGTATCAAATGGTCGTGCACTTTGCCTGCTGCTGCTAAGTTGCTTCAGTCATGTCCGACGCTGTGCGACCCTGAAGACGGCAGCCCACCAGGCTCCCCCCGTCCCTGGGATTCTCCAGGCAAGAACACTGGAGTGGGTTGCCATTTCCTTCTTCAATGCATGAAAGTGAAAGTGAAGTCGCTCAGCGACCCCATGGACTGCAGCCTTCCAGGTCCTCCGTCCATGGGATTTTCCAGGCAGCAGTACTGGAGTGGGTTGCCATTGCTAGATACCCTCATAAATACACAGCCATGCCCTTTTAGTCAACTACTCACAGCAAGGGAAGCTTACTGCTAATTTTCAGACATCTTAGGTCTAACAGATTGTCAAAAGCAGAGGAAGACTTAAGTAATTAATTTACATTCATTATTCTTCCACTTTAGTTAGTTAGAAGGATATAAAATGATTTTTTAAAAACTACAAGAAATTTAAGCCATATTCTCTTGCCCTCTCAAAATCTCTCTTGTGTACCATTCATTATAGGAAAGAACTACTGGCTAAAGTCAGTTTCTAAATCATATTCACAGTTATCTATGGTAGGAAGCAGATTTTCATAAAGGGCCTGCTTTGAGTAATCCCAGACACTCTTGTTCATTTAAATCCTACACTTATGGCGTAAAATGGTAACATATGTCTTTTAATTGACCATTCACCAAAGTTTCTAATTCCATTAATTTTTAATTTTTGGTGTTTCTCAACTAAGAAACTTTAACTTCAGTTCTATAGGGTAGCTACAGTCCATCTATAAAATGTTAAAGTTCAAAAGTAATTTTAAAAGGACAAGAAAATATGACTAAAAATTTTTAAAAAGTAACCTTGAGCATTCAACCATGTAATTCTACCATGCACCATTAAACAAAGTATAGATACAGAAACATGCTTTTATTCCTTTCATTCATTCATTATCTGTTTGTCTGATAACCTACTATATTCAGGTACTCACTCTTCTAGGCCTTGTATGGAAAAGATAGCCACCTTTGGTGTCCAACAGTTCAGAAAATCTGGCCAACAAGTAAATGGTTAATTTCCACTTAAAAGAGGACAAATTTATATACTGACAATACTCGTTTCAGAAAATAATCTTTTCATGCCAAAATAATTTGAAGCATTATAGAAATTTCACTTATTAAAAACAAAAACAGCAAAATGAACTAATAAAATCACTGAAAGACAAAAAAATCAAAAAAGATATGAAAGAAAACAATTCATTAAAGAGTCGTTAAGGACATGCATGCTCCATTTCACTTGCAATCAAAGAGGCACAAATCCACAGACAGACCCACAAAAATACTGAAAAAATAAACGGCATTTACATATAACACAGAAGCATAAATGAAAATACTTTCTGAGGTCAATTTGGCAATAATAATAAAATTTTTAAGTGTGCATACATGATAACCTAGTAACTGTTTCTACAAAATAAAAAAAGGAACAATAAATCTATATATAAGTTCAACATATGCTATTCATCATACACAAAAATGTATGTACAAGGAGGCGCACTACAGGCACTTGTAACGGCTGAAAAATAAATGACCACCAAGGGAGCAGAAAAAATGAACTACGTAATCTGCTAATATTAATGCAGATATTAATGGCTGCAGAAAATAATGCAGCCATTTCAAATAAAGACAAACAGAACACACAGACTTAACTGTACTGATATAAAATTTTCAAAGCTCTTGTAAAAGTAAAATACAGCTAGCATACAACATGATCCTCCTTTCTTTTCTTCATATATTCCTAGGACAACTGAGGATATTTTAAAAATTATGAACACACTATTGTAACTTTTTTAATTAAAAGATGATCTATTACAAAGAGCAGAAGAGGTATACTGGCAAAGACAAACCCTCCGACTAGGTGAGAAAGATGCTACTTTTACTCACCACTTTGAGGAAAAAAACTTTTAGAGCAACAACTAATTGATATATATTCAAACACAGAAATAAAACAAAAATATTAGATAAAAATGGATAAATTAAAAATGAAAATTAAGACTTGGGTTCTGCTTAAGAAAAATAATTTGTAAACTGCCATTTTGAAATATCAAAGTAAATATAAATTATAGTTCACGATAAAAAGTATTTTTAAAGAAATTATATTTACGTACGCTTAGGCATTTAAGGATTGTTCAAGTCATTTTCAGAGGCAGGTCAATTACCTATTTAACAAATTATGTGTGTGTGTGTGTGTGTGTGTGTGTGTGTGTGTGTGTATAAAATATCTTGGAGAAGGTATCTTCCTTCTCCAAAAAAGAAATGAGAAATATTTAATACCTACATAGCTGTGTTTCATCCAATTTAATGTGTAAGAATTGAAAATGGTATTACTAGTTTAGAATCACAAGTAGCTTCACATTCACAAAGCAGTGGTATAATTTGACCTGTATGACTGTAACTCTTAATCTTAAATGAGCCATAACTTACTGAAATAAAAGATAAGTTACCATAATGCCTAAGTACTATCAACCTCTGCACTATTTATAAACATCCCCAAGAAGTATTCTTAACCATATTCAATAGTAAGCCTTATGTAACATACTTCCAATACACAGCATGTGGCTTCATCTTGGTATATACGTTAAAAAATTAGTAAGCAAATATATGCATACAGTTAAATAATTTTCACTAATACAACAGGGTACACAGGGAAAACAAATCTCCCTCCAATCCCAAACCCTTAAGAGCAGCTTTAATTTCTCCCACAATATTTCAGCAAGATACCCAAAGCCAAAGTTTAAGAATTTGATACCTTAAGTCAAACTGCTAAGCAGGGAAACATGACAGAAAATAAAGGGTTAAGTGAATTACACTGTCTTGTTGCAAATCCCATGTGATTAAATATCTGAAGAAAAAAATTGAGACCATTCATGCTACCTAAAAATACAAATGAAATCTCATCAAAAACTGTCCCTAAATATAAAATCATGATTAACATATCCACAATTCACTAAACTGGGTATTGTCATTCCACACTCCAAATTATGCCAATTTAAACACTGAACAATTCAACTTCAAAAATACTTCTTGCCTTCAATAAAGGGAGCCCTAAAAATACAAAGTCCTGAAAAGAAAGTACTTAAAATAACAGAATATGACACACAATTTAAAAGTCAGCTTCATTTTTAGTGGAAAGTAACTTTTCAGTGCAATGTTTTATAAGAGGCTAAAACGGTTCCTTACTGGAGGGAAAACAGGGACTCTTAAAAAACATTTCTAATTAAAAAGTAGAATCTAAGTAGAATCCTTTCATAAATTGCTTTTCATTTTAAAAGAAATGTTACTTACTTCAATAACAGACAGGTTCTAAAGTACAAAGATTTATAATATCAAATATAAAATGAATAGAAAAAATGTTAAATATTTGATGTTTGCACTGTCAAATGTATTTCAAGTCTAAATGCCAGTGAACCATATAAAGGTGGTTCAAGTTAAAAAAAAAAGGTCAAAATTTCAAATACTTGTAAAATGGAACTGAATAACATCTATCCATCTATATCTATCATGAGACATAGAGCTTATTCAAAAGAATAATCAGTTATCAAACAACTAGACACTTCAAAACTTTAAGGAAAAATCTTTAATGATCTACTTAACCTTTAAAGTAGAATTAAATGCATACCCATTAAATCCAGTGACAATTTTCAGTATTCTTTCCTTCATTTCATCAAAGGGAATATATTCAACATTAGGGTTGGGAGGACCTCTTGGTTCAGGAGCTGAAGTTCTGAAATCATCCATCACCTTCTCCAGTTTGAAAATAAAATAGCCTTTAAATTGGGACCACTGTATCCTGTAAGTAAAAAATTAAAAAATATATATATAACACCATGTAGAGTCACAATTATTGAACAAAAGTACAAATACAGAAGAATACATCACAACACTAACAAAATTAAGATCAGGAAAAGTAGTTGTGAGAATGACTTTGTTCAGCAGCCTGCACCACGTCTGATCAATCTAACTCACAAGCTCCTACATGCTTCCATCCAATTCTCCCAAACTTCTGATCCAAACAAAACCTAAATCAGATTAAAATCTTGAAAATTAACTACTAGTATTTCTAGTTGAAAGCTTATTGTCTAAGTCGCACTTTACACATTTTAAAAACATTACTTTGCCTCCATCTCTTACAACAAACCAGGGAGGTGTTACTGTCCCCACTTAAAATAAGTTATTAGAAACTGGCCCAACCTTACATTTACAATTTTAAGTGGACAAATCAGAATGACTCCCATACCCTAAGCTCTTAACATCCAAGGTATAAATAATGCTTTTGTGTGTGTGCTTGTTGCTCAGTTGCGTCCAACTCTGCAACCCCATGGACTGCAGCCTGTCAGGATCTTCCATCCACAGGATTATCCAAACAAGAATACTGGTGTGGGTTGCCATTTCTTCCTCCCGGGGATCTTTCCGACTCAGGGATTGAACCCACATTTCACTGAGTTACCTGGAAAGCCCCCTATAATGCTTATACAGACTAGTAAATTTTCTTGCCTTGTTATCTGTTAAATAGTAAAACAAACTTCAATTTCTCCTAGTTCTTTTGCTTTCAACTAAAATGTTTAATATTTTATCATTTAAAAGGCATATACCACACGTTCTATACAAGACATATCTTGCAAAGTAAAAAGTTCATTAATATCTGTATATAACTTTCAAATCTGTTCATGAAAATATCAACATCTTTTTATTCCTGTCCCCTCAGATTTTACCACTAATGTAAGGAAATTTAGTGATGAAATCTGTCTGAATAACCTAAATTCTAAGAGATACAAGGGTCAAGAATGCCAACCATTCCTCCAAACACTGTAACCATTAATGGCAGCAGATAGATCTCATACACAGGAGACTACTTAAGCAAGCTAAGACTGCTAGTTTGCAATAACTCTTCCACCCGGTTCAGCAAACCTACAAACTAAGCCAGCAGCTCTCAAAATCTGGCCCCAAGAGGTCAAAGCTATTTTCGTAAGAGTAGAGTTGACTTTTTCACTGAGCTGACATCTGCCATGACAGGAGATGCAAAAGCAGCAGGGGGTAAAATGGCCGACACTTCAGCACAAATTAAAGCAGCAGTACCAAGTTCTACTGGTAGTAGTTGTTACCTTCTTTATCAACACAAAATCACAATTAAGAAAAATAATAAACTATTTTACTGCAAAGTTCAACAAAGCAAATTTACTAACTTATTTAAACCTCAATCCTTGAGCGCACGTATGTCTTTTTAACATCCCAGTGGCACTAGAACCCGCCTGGCAATGCAAGAGACACAGGTCTGATCCCTCAGTGGGCAAGTTTCCCTGGAGGGCATGGCAACCCACTGCTGTATTCTTGCCCGAAGAATCCCATGGACAAAGGAGACTGGTAGGCTGCAGTCCATGGGGTCACACGACTACTTTCACTTTTCCCCTTTATGCATTGGAGAAGGAAGTGGCAACACACTCCAGTGTTCTTGCCTGGAGAATCCAGGGATGGGGGAGCCTGGTGGGCTGCCGTCTATGGGATCGAACAGAGTCGGACACGACTGAAGCGACTTAGCAGCAGCAGCAGCAAAATACTGTAGACATCTCAAGTAGCAAAAAGTTAAATACTGGTGCCAGGTGAGTGAGCTATTACATGGAAAGCCTTTTTCACTTTAAAGGAATGTCAAACAAATAATGCTTATTCAAGTCCAAAAGAAACCAGTACACATGTTCTCAAAATAAAAATCAAGAAAATCAACTGAAATATTCATGACCATTGATAAAATTTCAACTTCAAAATAAAAAATTTAAAGTGTAGAAAATGTAAGCTTCACTGTGGGCTTGAAAGGTTCCTGATACATTCCCAAGACATTTCAAAACCTACCACTGTTGATGTTAAAGATATTGTAACACCCTCCCACATAAGTACAGGCAACAGAAAAAATAAACTGAACTGTATTAAAACAAACAAACAAACAAACACAAAACCTTGTGTATCAAAGGACACTATCGGCAAAGAGTGAAGAGTCAACCCACAGAATGGGGAAACTATGCAAATCATCTTTCTGATAAGGTGTTAATATCCAGGACATCCCAATAAAACAGAACTCCACATCCATTAGATGGCTATCAACAAAAACCCAAAACAAAACAAACCAACACTCCGCGACCCACCCCCCCAACCCACAGCAGAGATAAATGCTGCCTGGCCAGTATGTAGGGAAACTGAAAACTATGTGATACTGCCTGTGGGAATGCAGAACAGCAGAGTCACTGTGCCAAAGATGCTTTAAAAGAACCAAACAGTTACTATATGACCCAGCAAATCCATTTTTAAAAGATATAGAGAGATGCAAAAGATCTGAAAACAGAAAGTCAGGTGAAACTCACTCACACTCAATGTTAGAAACCACTCAAATGTATCTCAACAGATGAAGAGATAAACACAATGTGCACACACACATAAACAGACAATGGGATACAGCCTTAAAGAGGAAGAGAAACTTTCACATACGAAAACAATGATTAATCCTGAACACATCACACTAAGCAAAATAAGCCAGACACAAAAGAAGAAGTATTCTGATTTAACTTTTATGACGTATCTAGAATAGTCAAAGAGACTGCAGAAAGGTGTATGTCAGGGCCTTGGAGAGGGGATGTTATTGTTTAAGACATGTTACTGTTTAAGGGGTACACAGTGTCAGGAGATAGACAGACTGTCAATGAGGCATGAAAAGATGTGCATTAAGGAAATGCACATCAAAAGCACAAGATACCATTCCACACCCACTGAAATTGTTATATTAAAAAGATGTATTCAATAACAAGGGTTGGGGAGGATGTAGGACAGGTGGAAACCTAGACATTGCTGATGGGAATGTAAAATGGTATACAGCCATTTTGGAAAATAGCTTGGCTTGGCAATTACTCAAAAAGTTAAAAAGAGCTGATATGTGACTTCACAACTTCCTGTTAAATGGGTGGATTATATGGTAGGTAAATGTTATTCACTACTAGCATTTTCACTAGGCAATGCCAAAGAATGCTCAAACCACTGCACAACTGCACTCATCTCACACGATGGCAAAGTAATGCTCAAAATTCTCCAAGCCAGGCTTCAGCAATACGTGAACCGTGAAATTCCAGATGTTCAAGCTGGTTTCAGAAAAGGGAGAGGAACCAGAGACCAAACTGCCAACATCCGCTGGATCATGGAAAAAGCAAGAGAGCTCCAGAAAAACATCTATTTCTGCTTTACTGACTATGCCAAGGTCTTTGACTGTGTGGATCACAATAAACTGGAAAATTCTGGAAGAGATGGGAATACCAGACCACCTGACCTGCCTCTTGAGAAATTTGTATGCAGGTCAGGAAGCAACAGTTTGAACTGGACATGGAACAACAGATTGGTTCCAAATAGGAAAAGGAGTACGTCAAGGCTATATATTGTCACCCTGCTTATTTAACTTATATGCAGAGTACATGAGAAATGCTGGGCTGGAGGAAGCACAAGGTGGAATCAAGACTGCTGGGAGAAACATCAATAACCTCAGATATGCAGATGACACCACCCTTATGGCAGAAAGTGAAGAAGAACTAAAGAGCTTCTTGATGAAATTCAAAGAGGAGAGTGAAAAAGTTGGCTTAAAACTCAACATTCAAAAACAAAGATCATGGCATCTGGTCCCATCACTTCATGGCAAATAGATAAGGAAACCAAACAGTGGCAGGCTTTATTTTGAGGGCCTCCAAAATCACTGCAGACGGCGACTGCAGCTGTGAAATTAAGACATTTACTCCTTGGCAGAAAAGTTATGACCAACCTAGACAGCATATTAAAAAGCAGAGACATTACTTTGCCAACAAAGGTCCATCTAGGCAAGGCTATGGTTTTTCCAGTAGTCATATATGGATTTGAGAGTTGGACTATAAAGCAAACTGAGACTCAAAGAATTGATGTTTTTGAACTGTGGTGTTGGAGAAGACCTTTCAGAGTCTCTTGGACTGCAAGGATATCCAACCAGTCCATCCTAAAGGAATTCAGTCCTGAATATTCTTTGGAAGAAATGATGTTGAAGCTGAAACTCCAATACTTTGGCCGCCTGATGTGAAGAACTAACTCACTAGTAAAGACCCTGATGCTGGGAAAGACTGAAGGTGGGAGAAGGGGACGACAGAGGGTGAGATGGTTGGAGAGCATCACTGACTCGATGGACATGACTTTGGTTAAACTCCGGGAGTTGGTGATGGACAGGGAGGCCTGGCATGCTGCAGTTCATGGGGTCGCAAGGAGTCGGACATGACTGAGCGACTGAACTGAACGGTTTTAAGATTTGATCAGGGTGATTATTTAAAGCTATATGCATGATTAAGTTTTCTCTCCTTTCCCTAGATTTTTTTGGGGGAAGGGGAATTTGAGGTTTAACAGGCAGATGCAGCACATTTTAATTTCTGACATGACTAATATTAACTTCTGAGTATTATCCAATTGCCAATGGTTACTAAAATTTATATTTAAATTTCACGAGATTCCCTATAGTCATTTAACTAAAACTTAAACATACTAGGGGAGGTTACTGAAATAAGAGTCATATACTTTTCATTTCTTAAGAATTCTTTTAACAGTTTTAATAATCATTCCCTAAGTCATAACCTGTTTCATGAATTAGAATTTCCATGTACATTTTTTTTTTAAAGGGCATCTTTCCATTAATTGCTTTAAAGTCCACCTATGACATCTAAACAACAACACATTAATGGAAAGAGCAAGACAAACAATGATGGGAGACCAAGTAAAACAAACTATGGGGAGCTTCAACGACTCTAGGTCACTAGAACAGACAGTAAACTAAGTTCCATAAAATGGAATGAATTACTGAATTTGTATTTTAAGTTTCACTTGTAACAAGCAGAGTTACTCTATGTATCATCTCCAACTGATACATCTCAAATTATCCATATATAATTGAAAAAAAAGCTATAAAATGTGAAAGGTAACTTTTTAGATGCAACACAACAGAAAAAAACAAAAGCAGAAAACGCTTCCTGAAAATTACATAATTTGAGCACAAAAACAAGCCGTAAGTCAACTAAAAATTTGGCAACAAAAATAATTTTCTTATGAATGTACTCATAGAACGAGAAACTGGAAAAGAAAAACAAAAAAAAATCTTTAGTTTTTAAATGAAAATAAAATTATTCTGAACAGATGGCTCATGAAACACAAACACGTTTTCAACTTTAGAATCAACTCCTCCACATAAAAATTTCCTTTGAAAATACATACTCAGAATTTTAATCTACTTTGCTCAAATTAACTCGAATCTACTGAAATACATTACCCATTAAGTAACTTCACCTCCCTCTGTTTCCTTTGTTCTCATTCCCCTTCATCTTTCCCTTTATGCAGCTGATCCTACATCAACAAAAATACCTCATACCACTAAAAATGTATTCTTCTTCCAAACACTACACTGATCTTTTTCCTCTACAGGAACTTGTAAGTACTAGAACAAATATGTTTCCATCACAATTTTCAGGTTAAAGCTATTTTTCAGAACCCAAGGGTAGAAAATCCATCTCTTTATTTCCCAGCTAATTCTGGAACATTTTAGTGGCCAGTAGCTACATCTTAATTTGTTGCCTCTTGCAGTTCCAAATTCTATTAACATTACTCATCTTCCTGCTTTCGATGCAAAATCTGTGTGGGAAGCTAACACAACAGAGCACAGGAGAGCCCGACACTATATCCAAGGGAAAGCAGATGCTGTACAATTTGTAAACAAAGGGAAATATGGAAAAAAATGAATGAACGAAAACAAACAAATTAATGAGACTTATCACTGACCCAAGATGACGGGGCTTTGAATCAGGAGACTTAAAATGTCGTAAGAATTCAGCTGTAACAATCTGACTGGAGCAAACAAAGACAAGTCAATTGAATCTGAATTTCATCAGCAGACAAAGTGTGATAAGAATTTAATCATAACTATCTGACAAATACAAGTAAATTTAATCTAATACTGAATTACATTGAGTGGAAGATGGGCAAAGATAACGTAATTGCTTACACAAAATCCTGACATTTTTAAGAACTTTAAAACATAAATTACCAAGTCAGAAATCTCTACATGGAGCCCCAATCAAGAGAACATTCCTTTTGTATAATTATACTTTTATAATATCTTTATCAATTAACTGAGCAAACATTAAAAATGTCAGTGGAACAAGAGAGGCCAGAAATAGACCCAAACATAAATGGAAACTTAGCATATGGCAAAGGACAGATTTTTCAGTTAACAGTATGAGAAATGACAGACCTACTACAAAATGTACCAGAGATTAAAAATTAAAAGATGTCTGTCCCTCCCCCCTTCAATTATATATATAGAATACATGCATATACATCTTCAGCCATGTCCTGATGCTTTGCGACCCTATGGACTGCAGCCCACCAGACTCCTCTGTCCATGTGATTCCTGCCACACAGGAAGACTGAAGAGGGAGGCCATTTCCTCCTCCAGGGTATCTTTCTGACCCAGGGATTGAACCCACGTCTCCTGCACTGGCAGATGGATACCACTGAGCCACTAAGCCCCCTATAGACACAGAATAGTCATCCGGAAAAAACTTACAAAACATAAAATGAAAATTTGCCATAATGTGCCCAGTAATCACTACTACAGTACATTTTTAGTAGTATACATATTTTAGTAGAAAATATATTTTCTCTAATATATTTTTTTAAAATCTAAGTTGGGCATCCTAAATTAGTATTCCTTTGATTTCCCCGCCTCATTCATTGTGGTATAGTCACCACGAAAGCAGTCTCTGAAAGTAAGATTTTTAATATGTACCATACCATTATTTAATAACCACCTGAAAGAAAAAATTTTAGGTCTGCTTCCAGCTCATTACAATTAAAAGTAATTGCATTTTAATATACCAATAATAAACTTTGTATGGCATCTGTTTATTACCTTAGGATAGATTCCTATAAGTGGAATCAAAGAATCAAAAGTATTGTCAAAGGGGGATGTCCTGTGAACTGTAGAATGGTGAACAGCATCCTTGATCTCTACCCACAAGAAGTCAGGAGCACCCAACCATAAAACGACCCCCAAATTGTGACAGCAATAAATATCTATAAACATTATCAAGTGCTTCCTGGGAGACAAAAAGTATCTCCAGTTAAAAACCACTACCTACCCCACCCCTTTAAAATTGCCTTTTTCTTATTCTCATGGTATTAATAGAAAAAGTAAAATTACCATGTATAATAATACAAGTATAAAAAAACTACAGAAGTATAAAAGTAACATAACTTTTGTATTTCATTTTTTACCAAATGCTTCAAATATAAAACTTGATGTTTTCATATAAATGTTAAAGTGACTCAAATATTTATCAGTTTTCTATTTTAAAATTATCTTTGAAATGCTATACATTTCCTTGCTCAGAAACTCACATCTGCAGGTGATATGGTACCTGCTCCAAAGTACCATGTCAAATAAAATTATGACACAAATTCTGAAGGTAAAGTTACTTGCCACTAAAAGTGAAGTCTTCAAATTAAGAGTGTTAAAATACCAAATGATAACTGTACATACAAAGGACCCAATCAGATGGAAAAGAAAGCTTCAACAGGTAACACTAACGTTTAGATAATACCTCAGCGTAAACTTGGGTTTCTTCTTTGGCCACTTGTATATTCCTAGCAATTCCAACATGTCTAAAGATTCAAGTTACTTTCCTCCACTCACCCTTTTCTCCCTAGCAATTAAAACAAAAAGTTCAAGATATAGTCTATCTTGGTTAGCTTGATTTATGCTTAACTCTTAGCTAACCTTTGGTTCTTTTTGAAAAAATTTCTCAAATTTATTAATATATTAACATGGACCGTCCCTTCCACATAGACAGCTGAGCTAAACAAATATGAACTAAAGACAGAGCTCCTCTAACAGGATCATTCAAGCTAAAGACAGCCAATTTGGAACTCAGAGGGTACCAGGTTTTTAAAGAAGTTGCACTAGTTTAATGGCTGGTGGATCTACTCTCCTTGCTACTAGACAGTCACACCACTCGCAACATTCATCACTTCCTCCATAATCCACTGATATCAAAGCCAATTTGCCCTCAAGAGAGATGAGTCCATTCTTTCACCGCATTTCCCAGAGTCTAGGCAGGCCCTGAGTCCTTTTTTATTTTACCAACTGACAATGTAACATCAAGTTCAAAAGCAGTAGAAACAGTGAAAGACAATGATCCTTAAAACAGTACGAAAAACAAGATATACAGATAATGAACAAATAGAAATAAGACAGCATAAACTATCAGATGCAAAGAGTTTAACGACGGTATAACAGAACCAACAAAAAGGAGATGAAATACAGGTTTAGAGCCATCAAGAAAAGACTTCAGGACAAAGTGGGACTTTAGAACCCTGAAACCATGAGTAAAGTATGGAAAAAGGAAGTGGAAAAGTTTAGGACTTAAAGACAGAAGGAACTTAATATAGACAAATGAATGCTTCAGTCTCAGCCCCACTGACAGTCTAGGCTTGAGAGTTCTGCACTGTGGTAGGCTGTCCTGTCCATTGTAGGATGTTCAGCAACATCTGCAACCTGTACACCTTGATGCCAGTAATCCTCAGCACAAATGGTGACAACCAAATATGTCTCTAGAGATTGTGGGGGTAGGGGAGACTGGAGGCTTGGTCCCAGCTGAAAACCACTGCAATACACAATCCCTTCTGTTGAGAATTATACTGGTTCCTCCTAAAAAAACAGTAAGGTCAAGAAAATCAGAGGTGCAACACACAGTTCTCAAAAATCTAAAGAATAAAATGACATGAACATGTGTCCAAACATTTTAAGAGACAGAGAAATTCTAAAATATACATGATTCATTAAAAAGAACTCATTAGCATTAATATCTATCTCATGAATCACTTCTAATCATATCGGAAAATGTGCCATGGAGATGTGATCTAGAATATTTTTCCTCAAGATCATTGAGAAAGCTGAGGGAAAAGAACAGGAAAAAGCCCTTCTACCTCGAACCAGAGATCAACTGATGCAGTGCAAAGCAAGGAAGAAATACTCAGCTTTTTTAAGGAGACTGAAATGAACATACATAAACAGCTTTATAATTTGTTACTGAAAAATAAAATGAGCTGGCCTGGCAGTGGTGGCAGATTACTGTATACTCTGAGTACACACGTTTCACCTTCAAGAATCCTTTTAGAATCTGAAGGTGAAGCTCAAAGTGTCCTAACAGTGTTTGCTGCAACACTGGCTTTTTAGTGTGGTATGTGTCTATTTTGTGCTATTCTGTTTACATATGGAATTAGCCATAAGCATACAGAAAAGTAAATGAAAAACACAGCGTTCACTAATACAATGTATGTAATAGACTTTGGGCTAACCAAATTTTAGTACACATATACTAAAGAAATCGGGCAATGGAAGTCAGAAGTAGGTATGAACAGAGTAAGAGGGAGCAGGTAAAAGAAACTAAATCTTATTATTATTATGAAATCAGGAGTTATTCTAAAAATTTAAAGAAAAAAGTAACCATCTAAAACTGTAACTGAGAAACAGGTAGGTCATCACCTCTCCTCCTAAAAAAGCAATGGTTTTAAAGTGGTTACCTCTATGGAATAGGAAATAAAGGAAAAGCTGCTAAGTCACTTCAGTCGTGTCCGACTCTATGCGACCCCACAGACTGCAGCCCACCAGGCTCCACCATCCCTGGGATTCTCCAGACAAGAACACTGGAGTGGGTTGCCATTTCCTTCTCCAATGCTTGAAAGTGAAAGTGAAAGTGAAGTCGCTCAGTCAAGTCCGACTCTTAGCAACCCCATGGACTGCAGCCTACCAGGCTCCTCCGTCCATGGGATTTTCCAGGCAAGAGTACTGGAGCGGGGTACCATTGCCTACTCCTTTACCTCTATGGAATAGGAAATAAAGGAAAAGCACATGGAAGATATTTTTGTTCCCTTTATTGTACTAAATAAACTCCTCAAATCTTGTGCATGTAAACCTTCACTGAAACTAAAAACAGAGTAAAAAAAAAAAAAAAAAAACCTAAAGTGCTGGTGCTGAAGTCTGAAAGCTTCAGTTCAGTTCAGTCGCTCAGTCATGTTCAACTCTTTGCAACTCCATGAACCCCAGCACGCCAGGCCTCCCTGTCCATCACCAACTCCCAGAGTTCACTCAAGACTCACGTCCATCGAGTCAGTGATGTCATCCAGCCATCTCATCCTCTGTCATCCCCTTCTCCTCCTGCCCCCAATCCCTCCCAGCATCAGAGTCTTTTCCAGTTCGCATGAGGTGGCCAAAGTACTGGAGTTTCCGCTTTAGCATCATTCCTTCTAAAGAAATCCCAGGGCTGATCTTCAGAATGGATTGGTTGGATCTCCTTGCAGTCCAAGGGACTCTCAAGAGTCTTCTCCAACACCACAGTTCAAAAGCATCAATTCTTCAGCGCTCAGCCTTCTTCACAGTCCAACTCTCACATCCATATATGACCACAGGAAAAACCATAGCCTTGACTAGACGGACCTTAGTCGGCAAAGTAAGCTTAGCTGGGTTCAAATTTTAGTTCAGCTACTTTTTCATTTGTGCGACACAGGAGCGGTAACGCTAGCCTCCTTTTGTTTCCTGTATCTGAAACGGAGGTAAGTTATTCACTTCACAGAACTGCTGTAAACACTGCACTACTGTAAGGAGAGTGCTTATTTTAGCAAAGTGGCTGACTCCTACTAAGCACTCAACGGCTATTCATCCTCAAGAAACTCCGGATGTGGAGAACATCTGAGCAATACTACGGAAATACGGAGAGGGCTTTCCAGGTATAAAAAAGGACTGAGGCAACAAGAAAGGCTTCTGTTAGATCCTAAGATAGCTGGGCTTATCTTATGAACTCTCACACAACAGATATTTAATAGAGGCAATCTCTCCAGCCTAAGAGCACTTCTAGAGGCTCTTTAACCATTCCCCTTCCATTACAGAAAGGAGAAAATTTACCCAGTATTCCTTCTTTACCCATTCACAAAATTATTTCCTTTTAGAAAATGAATAAATGCAGGAAAAAAAAAAAACCTACCACACAGCACCTGGCTTCATTTTTAATAGTTCTGGAGGAACTAGAAGATATTTAAATATACTGCACTTACTGTAGAAATTCTGACTCTACAAGACCTCCAATTCATTGATCCAACCACCTTTTACTACCCCTCACCACTTTATCAGATTAAATAATAATTAATCATTAAGCATTAGCCACCTACCCCCAGCATACAGTTGATTCTCTAGCCCCTCTCTGGCTTCACTGTACTCACAAAATCAACTTTAAAAAATGCCAACCCCACCAAATCTGTGCCTATGCAGCAGCACACATGGGCACTAACACAAAATGAAAGAAAAAGGCCATCAGCATTCTAGCTTATTTCAAGTACAATATTAATGCTATCAGATTAGTATTTTATTTTCCTAGTTTATTCACTCCCAGACACCTCCAGGTAACTATAACTATTTCATATCTCCTCTAGTGGGTCAGACAAGAAAGAATGCGCCTGCAATGAGGGAGACCAGGGTTTGATCCTGTGTTAGGAAGATCCCCTGGAGAAGAGAATGGCAATCCAGTCCAGAATTCTTGTCTGGAGAATTCCAAGGACAGAGGAGCCTGGCGGGCTACAGTCCATGGGATTGCAGAGTCAGAGAGCACTGGGCGACTACACTTTCACTTTCTTTTCTCTCCTCAAACCCCCACTGAGTTCTCTCTCACTCTCACACTTAACCGCCTTGAATTTCCTGAGTCCACCACATTCATCCACCTACTTCCAGAAGGTCCGCCCACACCTGGAATTTCCACCTGTTATAACGAAAGTGTCCACACTCTCATCTATTCACATACCAGACTCTCCAATTGTGCACCTACTCAAGAGCATCGCCTATGTAATCCTCCTTTTAATCAACCACAACAACTTTTTAATCTCTGATGGATCATTTCCACTACCATATAAATAAATTAACATTTCTCCCACTTCAGAATTTTCTGCTTCCTCTACTTATCCTCCGAGCTCCTCCATCATTTATTTGCTCTCCTTTGAAGGAAAACTCCTTGAAAGGGCTGTCTCCCTTCCATTATCCCTCAAACCCACTTCAGACAGGCTACAACACTAAAACTAATCCGTGCTTATCAAGGTCATCAACTACCTCCATACTGCTAAAGCCAATGATCGTTCCTCACGTCTCATCCTAACTGTCTCACACAGTTGGCGAATCTTCCTTAATTCCTTTCCGATACTGTCTTTTAGGACTTCCCTTATGGACCAGCTGGTAAAGTATCCGCTCGCAATGCAGGAGACCTGGGTTCAATCCCTGAGTTGGGGAAGATCTCCTGGAGAAGGGAAAGGCTACCCACTGCAGTATTCTGGCCTGGAATATTCCACGAACTCTATAATCCATTGAGTCGCGAAGAGTCGGACACGACTGAGTGACTTTCACTTCACTTCACTCCATTATCTTTTAACTTGCTGATCTTTCCTACTCAATGGTCCTTTCTAGTTTCACAAACTGTTCCATGCTGGAGTGATCCAAAGCTCAGCTAATCACTTCTGTCTACCCTTGGTGATCTTCTCCTGTCTTAAGGTTTTAAATACTATCTGTCAATGCATTCACACGTCCAACCACCTGCTACACAACAAAACAGAACTCAGCAAGTCCAAAACCGAACTTCTGTCTTTCCCACAAATTGCTCCTCCCAAAGCCTTTCCCATTTCAGGTGTGAGGAAATTCCACCCTTCCAGCTGCTAAGGCAAACGGAGTCATTTTTTATTCCATTCTTTCCCTCACACACCACACCATATCTTCAGGAAATCCTCCCAGTTTTACCTTCAAAATGTATTAAAGTGTGACTACTTCTCACGACCTCCTGCTATGACTTAATCCATCTCTTCAAAAATATTATTATCTTCAATAATCCCTGCTTCTAGCTTACTTTGTAGTCAGTGAGCGCTCAGCTATGTCTGACTCTCTGTGACCAAATGGACAGTGGCCAGTCAAGCTCCTCTGTCTATGGAATTTTCCAGGCAAGAATACGGGAGTGGGCTGCCATTTCCTTCTTCAGGGGATCTTCCAGACCCAGCCATCGAACCTGTGTCTCTTGCATGAGCTGACAGATTCTTTACCACTGAGACACTGTCATTCATGAAATTCTCTTAATGCTTAAGTCTGACAATGTCACTTCTCAACTCAAACAACTCCACACTGGCTCTTGATTTCACTAAGAGTAAAGGATAAAAACTAATTATCATGGTTCACACTGTCTTAAATGATTTGACCCCAGTCCCCTCTGACCTCCTCTCCTTGATCAGTCTACTCCAGTCAGTGGCCTCCTTTGTTAGTCTGTGAAAAGGCAGAACACACTCCTTCTTAAGGGCCTTTGCACTGAAGTCCTCATCATGGAATGCTCTTCTACTAAGTATATGCATGACCAACTTCCTGTCTTGCTCAAATATCACCGTCAAAATGGGGCTGACTCTGACCACTTTATTTAAAATTACAACTGCCTCTCTACCCTTAAACTCTCATTTCCCTTGCCATTTTTCTTATTCTTCTACTGCCCTTACAATCCAATAACATAATACATAATGTTGTTATATCTATCTGCTCACATATCTGTTCACCAGTGCATATATCACAAGTACCAATAATACATAAAGCAAAAAGTAATTGCTCAATAATTACTTGGTAAAAATATCCTGAAGTCTACTCTGAAATAACACTCACAACTACCTACAGTGGAAAAAAAGACATCAGAAAGAAAATACCAAGCAGATTTGGGAAGTATTACATGTGCAACTGTTTTAGCAATAGGAGCAGAAAATTATATCTGAACTTCAATGCATAATGACAACAATAGCAGCAAACACATAACAACTAATTTAGACACTGCTCTAAGCACTTTGTACTACTCAATCCTAACAACCCCATGAGTTAGGTAGTATTATTTCACCCATTTTATTATCAATAAAGCAACTAAGAAATAAAGTGGTTAAACAACCTGCCCATGGTTGTATAGCTAGTTAAGTAGTAAAGTCAAAATTTCAACACAGGCATTTAGGCTTCAGAATCCAAACTCTTGTTAAGAAGTCAATACACCTAGTAATAGGAAAAGTATCAGCAAATATGCATCTCTAAGCTACACTGTAGCAGGGAAAGATTATTAAAAAAAAAAAAGTGTGCTTGCCTTCAGGGACTTCATGATATAAACAAAAAATAGTAAAATGACCAAATACACAACAATAGAAGCAATCATGAAGTACCGTAATGGGGGTCAAGGAAAATTTTCCAACCCCTTAGATGAGAAAGTGTGATCTACCACAGAACTGTGAGGAGTTAAGAATTCGGAGGGGAGGAGCAAACTGAGGGACAAGAAAAGACATAATCACATACATTTTAAATATCATTATAGTTATCTTGGGCTTCCCTGATGGCTCAGACAATAAAGGATCTGCCTGTAATGCAGGAGACCTGGTTTGAATCCCTGGGTTGGGAAGATCCCCTGGAAGAGGAAATAGCAACCCACACCAGTATTCTTGCCTGGAAAATACCAAAGACAGAAGAGCCCGGCAGGCTACAGGCCACAGGGTTGCAAAGAGTCAGACATGACTGAGTGACTAGCACTAATCAAAGGGAAGAGGCATAAAGATTTTAATTATGGTAAGAAGATATTTACACTGTAGCACAATCACTGCTAACAGCACAGATTAGACAGACTGCTGCTGCTGCTAAGTCGTGTCACTCGTGTGCGACTCTGTGCAACCTCATAGACGGCAGCCCACCAGGCTCCCCCGGCCCTGGGATTCTCCAGGCAAGAACTGGAGTGGGTTGCATTTCCTTCTCCAATGCGAGAAGGTGAAAAGTGAAAGTGTATTTCAAGTTCTCATTTCCTCTAGCTTAAATTCCTATAATAGCCTCCTAAGTGACTGTCCTAACTTTCCTGAATTAAGACTTCAGCTCCACAAGGCAAAGCTCTCTCTCCCTTGCCCCCAAATCATCAGTAACTTGTGAACTCTTTCTAAATGCAAAATTCTATGTAATAGCAAGACACTCTCTATCTATGGGCTTCCCTGATAGCTCAGTTGGTAAAGAATCCACCTGCAGTACAGGAGTCCCTGGTTCAATTCCTGGGTTGGGACGATCTGCTGGAGAAGGGACAGGCTGCCCACTCCAGTATTCTTGGGCTTCCTTTGTGGCTTGGCTGGTAAAGAATCCACCTGCAATGTGAGAGACCTGAGTTCGATCCCTACATTGGGAACAGCCCCTGGAGAAGGGACAGGCTGCCCACTCCAGTATTCTGGCCTAGAGAATTCCATGGACTGTATAGTCCATGGTGTGGCAAAGAGTCAAACACGACTTGAAAGTGAGCGACTTTCACCTTCTCCGATCTATCCCAAGTCTACCTTCATAGCCCTGTACTTTCCTGACTGCTCCTTCGTTCACTGTTCCTTCGAGCTGGACTAAGCCTGTCTCACACCATGAAGCCATTCCTAATTATCCTTGTCAGAAGTTAACCTCTGACTGTACTGCTCCCAAAACATTTATTGCTCCCTTAAAATAACTATTATATTTTGCCTCAGACCATGATCTCTAGTTTTATGTCCTTACAAGATCAGGTTAGGAATCTTAGGAAGCTAAGAAACATGTAACACAATTTCTCTTTTGGAAGGGAACTGTCTTTATCATAAAAACACTTTGACACGAACTTAGCTTAGCAAAAGCTATGGCTTTAAAGTATAATTATGCATTCCAGCAATTCAGATAGGTTGTTAAGAATGTTGAATTTCTCAATAACAGAATAGGGGTCAGTGCAAACTCTACCTAAATCCTTAAAAGTCAAGAATTTCCTGCTGACTAATAAGTCAGTTATAACCTCACAACAGTGAGATAATACTAGCCATACACTTCACCTGTATGATGAATTTGGGGGTACTGCAGATACGTATGTACTGGTTACAGCATATACCAATGGGTACATATACAGCATATACCAAGATACATATACAAGGATGGATCTCCAGCTATTTCCCTGACCACACCACCTGATCCCTTTCTAAAAGAGAATTTATCCTGGGGTAGGCCAACTGGATGTTCTAGCCCAGGAAAGTAAAACAGGGAGGAACAGGAATTTATTAGAACTAAATCACCGCTTTGGCTGGAAACTAAAAAAAAAAAAGTCCAGCAACTTCTAGTGCTGATACCCTGAAGCACCCTATCTATCACACTGGCTTGGAGATATAGCTTAGGCTTTGATTCCAAGCGCTACCTCAATATTCTTCCAATAAATCTTTCCTTCTCTTCCTTTTGGGCTTACATAAAACAAAATCACTCTGTGTTGCTGCCAAGCAAAAGTTTAAAATAAATCTGATGCTTTCAAAATGCTAAAGATTCCTTCAGAATTAAATCTTTAATACTCCAGTTTTAAGCAGAAATCTAAGCTGTGGAAAAAAGCCTCTCCCAAATTTTCAAATTACAAGTTTATTTAACATTTTATTATTTAAATGGTGTGACACTGGTAATTAATTTAAGCCTGCTTATGCTTTCCCAAATGAGCCACCTGAACATTCAGTCTAGCAGAATACTCATAGGATTCAGAAAATTTGGGTTTTAAATTTGTGTGTAACTCCAGAATGTCAAAGATCTGGTGTGTCTTATACACACTGATACTCTCCTTATGATACATCATTTATAGCTACTTTCTTCTTTATTAGAACTTAAATACTGACTACAGTTTGGTGAATTTTCTCTTTTTCAGTATAAATATTGTAGGACTTCAAAATACATAAATGCTCTGAAGCTTGATTCTCCTACATAAGAAATTAGATCTGAATTTATAAATGTATTTATGAATTTGAAAGACCAAAGATCATACATGTCAGCCAAACATATCTACAAAGCTTTTTTCAATGCGAACTTTTCACCTTTTAAAAATATAAAAAGTATAATTGCTAACAGTCAGTGAAATTACAAATTAAGAAAAATTAAATGATGAATGGTGAAACTCATTCTGGGAATTCAGAAATAAAAACATTCAAACTGAAAACTAAAAAGCAATGTTGATCCAATTATATTTGTAAAGGGCTACTGGCATTTCAAGTTATGCCTGAAAATTCTGATTTGAATTCCTCAGAATACAAAAGTCTGCTCAAGTATACTTTAGTTTTTTTCTGATGACTTTTTCTTTTTTTGGAAACTACTTATTAAATTCTTTCTTTTTGTTTTACTGAGATCATATAAATAGTAAGCATATTTAGGGGCATAGAATGAGGGTGACTTTTCACTTCTTTTATGAAAGACTATAATGTTCAAATTGCTTTAAATAACGTACATTCCCTACTTTTATAATTTAAAAAAAAACACCATATTTTAAATATTCGGCCACATTTCTCAAAACCATGCCTTACACTAACACCAAATAATTTTAAAAACTAGCACATTAGGAAAACTTCATTCCATTTATGTGTTTCTGTAATTTGAAGGTTTTTATACAGTTCAATTATGTTTTAAAAACAATCGCAAATAATTTTATCCACAAATCCTCATAGCAACCTGAACTTTAAAGATTACCAACCAAATAAAACAGCAATTTACTCTTAAAATGTTTAAAATCTTTTCTTACTTGAAACATGCCAACACTTACATCAATCTGCTGCTACTGCTACTGCTAAGTCACTTCAGTCATGTCCGACTCTGTGGGACCCCATAGACGGCAGCCCACCAGGCTCCCCCATCCCTGGGATTCTCCAGGCAAGAACACTGCAGTGGGTTGCCATTTCCTTCTCCAATGCAGGAAAAGTGAAAAGTGAAAGTTAAGTCACTCGGACCCCCAGCGACCCCATGGACTACAGCCTTCCAGGTTACTCCGTCCATGGGACTTTCCAGGCAAGAGTACTAGAGTCGGTTGCCACTGCCTTCTCCTAAATCAATCTACTAACACGTAAACTTAGAAGCCTTTCTTTCAAAATAATTCTTCCAAACTGTCTGTACTACTGGTCCAAAACACTTAAATATATGCTTTTTCTAAACCTTCAAAGAGCTAACAACATTTTATTCTTTGGATATAAATCAGGAGCAACTGTAAGATTCTATTATTTTAAGAAATCTAGGATACTACTGATGTTTGAAAGAATCAATTTCTGAGATATTTAAAATGTGGGAAAAAACATGCTGATGAGAAATATTTACAGAAGTTTAATTTTAAGATGTCTTGAGGACTATCTGGAATTTATATGTTGATACATAGCAGAAAAAATTAAAAAGCAAAAACTTGAAGCAATTTCAATTTTATTCCCACCTAATCTAATCAAGCTCTTCAGCACTTCATACATTATAAAGCTAGTATTATTTGACCCCAAAGTTTTCACCTCTCCAAAATTTAAAAATAGAAATGTGTATCAAACATGATAATTATTTCTGGTTGAACTCTTCTGTCTTAAGCTTATAGCATATGCTTATAGCTTATGCTGACTTAAGGGTCAACTGAAAAAACTACTGTCTTAAGAAACTATAAGCTTCCCCTAGTCCTAACTTTAAACATGAAGTTAACGTAGTTGATACTGGTGAATACAGATAATAATAGTGAGCAAAACATTAAATGAGGGACTTCCTGATGGCCCAGTGGCTGGGACTCCATGCTTCCAATGCAGAGGGCCCAGGTTCATCCCCTGGTCAGGGATACGATCCCGTATGCCACAACTAGGATCCAGCACAACCAAACTAAATGTTTTTTAAAACTATTAAATGAATGTAACACTAAGGTAATAAATATTACAAGGGACTATGGTTTGTGTACTCACCAGTGCATTCTAAGGTACTCAGCTCAGGTATATGCTCAATAATTATTTGCTGACATCTCAGGAAAGATGTGAGGAAACTTAAGCAAACCCGATACACAGAAATTACACAAACACTACCTTGGAGAAAGCACATAGCAAGGCACCCTCTGCATTCAGAAAACCTCATACCAGCATTTTTTACATAAAATGTCACATAACGTGCATTTACTCTCACACAGTACGCATTCAATAAATCCCAGGCCCCCTTTCTTCCCACTTCCTTGTTAGCAGTGTATACCTAAAATATTTACTTCATAAAACTCAATTACCAACATTTTAAGAATACAACTGCATAAAATAATCCATACCTGAATGTAAGCAGTAAATATAAAAAGACAGACATGCAAAGCATTGACAAATCTTATGGACTGTGTTTGTGTCCACCCAAATTTCCTATATTGAAGCCTCTAGCCCACAATGTGATGTGATGGTATTTGAGGATGAGACCTTTGGGAGACAATTAAGCATAAATGAGGTCCTGAGAGTCAGACCTTCCTAATGAGACTACTGCTTTTCTTAGAAGAAACCGGCAAGGGGGGCGGCGGGGAGGGAAGATGGGGCAAGGGGGGGCGGCGGGGAGGGAAGAGGGGGCAAGGGGGGCAGTTATGGAGGGCAGGCAGGAGAGTTGCCCTCCCCGGGTCTCATCCCATCTCTTCGAGGACTCAGCAAGAAGCTGGCCTTGGGGAAGACAGGAAGAGAGGTTCTCACCAGAAGCCAACCATGCCGGCACTGTGATCTCAAACTTCCAGGCTCCACAACTTTAAGAAAACAATTTCTGTTCTTTATGTCACCCAGTCTATGGTATTTTCTTAAAGTAGCCCAAGCTAAAACAGCAAAGCTACTATTTTGAAGGAAAGATGATACTGAAGGATGTAATGATCAAAAAACAAATCATGGCCTCAAGGGCCTAGCTTGGTAGAACAAATAATATATTAAAATTCCCATACAGAGTAGAAAATGGTACAATGGAGACTTTAGAAAAGCAAGATTACTATCTTGTTTAATATTTAGGGAGAGGTGGGATGGGGGAAGGGAGGGTGGCTCAAGACTGAAGGGACATACATGTAATTATGACTGATTCACGTTGACGTATGGCAGACATCACCATAACATTGTAAAGCAATTATCTTCCAGCTTAAACAAAAACAAAACAAAACAACTAGGGGGCTTAGAAACAAGCAAAACCGACAAAGGATAAATAGAATCTGGACACAGAAAAACGGAAAGGGAAGAAAGCAAGCAAGCAGTCTCAGAATTTTCACACACACAACACTCAAAATGCTGATACCAGTAATGTTTTCTAAATATTTTAAAAATCTTTAACAGATGAAAACAAACTTTAACTTTTCTATTCACATATTTAATCCAGCTCCTACACTGCACCACATTTTCAGCAAGGCAATTTCAGCCCCATCAAAGCCTACAGAACCACAAACAGAAACAAACTAATAGAGAATACAGTCAATGCAAGTCAGAAATATGGTAGTTTCTATGGAGAAAAGGAGATCCAAGACAGCTTTTCAGTAGATTCATATGCACTTGAATGGAGCTGGCTGAACAGTCTTAAAGGACAAGTTGAAGTTATCCCATGAAGGAAAATGTCAGAGGCAAAGATGATGACAGAAAGATATTAGAATGTAATGCTAGCAATCAGAGCATTGCATACTCAGTGAACTGCAAATCACTTGGCAAAGTTATATACGGTGGCAAGAGACAAGATTGGGAAGATAAATAGACTCAGATCAAGAAAACAATTTTAAAGACAAAAATGGTATCGGTTGAGCTAACAGGATAAAAGTTTAAGGAAGAATGATACAAACTAGTAATATATACAAGGAAGGCTTCAAATGCAACAGAAGAGAGTGACCATGTATCCTAGTTAGAACAGTCCTGGTCTCCATCTGTACACCTGGTGTTCTGCCCAGCTTACCATGTGTATCATATTTAATGAAGTATTATTAATAATTACATTAAAATGTACAGTTTTGGTAGACCTCTCTAATTTGTACTTCCAATTTCTATGACCTTGTCAGACTGTTTGTGAAAAACATGTGTAATGAATGCTTCCACTTAAACACGCAGCTACATCTGAAAAATGACAGAAACAGCCAATCTCTCTCTCGCCTGTCTCAGGCTCAATTTAATCCTTCCGTTTCAAAGACAGTAAGCAAGGGTGGCTAGGGCAGCTAACTCCTTTGGAGGGAGAGCAGTGATCAACGCTGTCATCACTCACGCTCCACTGGTGTACCAGCCGGTTGTGTAGTAGCCCGTGACTCTGTGAGATCCACACAGCAGCCACGTTAACAATCAGCAGTTCATGGGTTGATACAGCCTAGGTACATACAGAGCAATTAATTACGATACCAAGCTGTTACTCCACTCACAAAGTGAGAAATTAAAGGTTCTTTCTCTTCCCTACACATACAAGAATGCACCAATGAAGCTCGTTAACAGATGTATTTGTGAAGTGATCAGAAATATGCATACTGGTCTCTGCTCCTAGATCCTAAGAGCTCCTAAATCCCTTGAAAATAAAGGTTCTAAGGAGGATCTTTTGTTCTATTCTTTAGTCTCTGGTCCCGATTACTCACACAGAGCTACTAAACTCCTTGGAATCTCCTGGGTGATAAGTCTTTTATTCTCATGAGGTGACTCTGACTCTTGGTAGGTTCCTAGATGGGCACTGGTCACCAGAAACATTGAGTCATGACTAGAAGCTTGAAGCTTTCAGTCCCACTTCCCACTGTCATTCTCTGGAAAGGGGCTAAAAGTGGAATTAATCATCAACCATGACCAGTTGATAAAACCTCAATAAACATCTATAATCTATCGGGTTCAGAAAGCTGAACTGGTGAAACTTGGTCTGGATTGGTGAACAAGAATGTATCACATGCTGGGAGGGTGGTGCACCCCAAACTCCACAGCCATCTCATCTTCTGCTCAGAACCTTTCTGGACCTCACTGCAAGTATCTCTTCATCTGGCTATTCATTCATAACCTTTAATATCCTGTGTAATATTAATAAACCAGTAATCTAAGGTCCATCTAGTCAAGGGTATGGTTTTTCCTGTGGTCATGTATGGATGTGAGAATTGGACTGTGAAGAAGGCAGAGCGCCAAAGAATTGATGCTTTTGAACTGTGGAGAAGACTCTTGAGAGTCCCTTGGACTGCAAGGAGATCCAACCAGTCCATTCTGAAGG
This sequence comes from Nanger dama, assembly GCA_917880005.1. Lineage (NCBI taxonomy): Eukaryota > Metazoa > Chordata > Mammalia > Artiodactyla > Bovidae > Nanger > Nanger dama. The sequence goes on along the minus strand of CAKJTW010000016.1, from coordinate 32,087,761 downwards.
AAATCAACCCTGGGATTTCTTTGGAAGGAATGATGCTAAAGCTGAAACTCCAGCACTTTGGCCACCTCATGCGAAGAGTTGACTCATTGGAAAAGACTCTGATGCTGGGAGGGATTGGGGGCAGGAGGAGAAGGGGACGACAGAGGATGAGATGGCTGGATGACATCACAGACTCGAGGGACGTGAGTCTGAGTGAACTCCGAGAGATGGTAATGAACAGGGATGCCTGGCGTGCTGCGATTCATGGGGTCGCAGAGTTGGACACGACTGAGCTACTGAACTGAACTGAACCTAGATAGTAAACCGTTTCCTGAGTTCTGTGAGCCACTCTAGCTAAATAACAGAATCAGAGAAAGGGGTTATAGAAATCTGACTTTTAGCCTGTTGTTCAGAAACACAGGTGTAACAACCTGGAGTTGTGATTGGTCTGCAGGTGGCGGGGGTGCCCTGCGGGGCTAAGCCCTTAACATGACAGATCTGACCTAACTCTGAGTACATGTAACAACTGAATTGTAGGAGACTCAGAACTGCTTGGCAGGAAAACCCCCAACAAATCTAATGTCAAGACTGTTGTGAGTATAACCAGCAAGGAGAAAGAGTTCTAGACAATATCTGATTAGATAAAAGGCAAAGTATTTTGGACTTTCTTAACTGAAAATCAGCAAAGAGAACACTTTTAAACTATCAAATCCTGGATAAGTGTATTTCTCTCTCAAAATTAGACTTTTCTAAGTTTCTCAAGTATCAACAGAATCCTAAAAGATAAAACTAAGAAGTCTTGGTTAAAGGCATTGATGGTCTTATCATAAACATCAATATTTTTATTTCACAGGTCACAGAACAAAACTATCAGAGACTTTTTAAAGCTTAATGTATGCTTTTTCCTATGAAGCAAAATCTTTCACCCTCAGCACTACTGATATTTTGGGTTTAATAACCCTTTCCTGCGGGTGTTATCCCGTGTACTGGAGCACTCAGCACTCACTGTATCCTGATGCCTGCTGTACCCTCCATTTGTAACAACCAAAAATGTCTCCAGATGTTGTTACCCCTGGCAGAGAACAGTTATGAAGTATTGAAAAGGAAAGTGAAGTAAACTACATCATTAAATGCAACTTGGAAATAAATCCCACATCTCAAAAATCTCACACATCTTCAACTGTTTTCACTTAAACACTGTAAGTATTTTACTTACATTTAAATAAAAGAATAAATACATACTTTTATTTAAATGTAAGTAAAATACTTACAGTGTTTAAGTGAAAACAGTTGAAGATGTGTGAGATTTAGCTTCCCTGTAGCTCAAACGGTAAAGAATCTGCCTGCATGCAGGAGACCAGGGTTTGATTCCTGGGTTGGGAAGTTCCTCTGGAAGAGGGAATGGCAATCCACTCTAGTATTCTTGCCTGGAGAATTCCATGGACAGAGAAGCCTGGTGGGCTACAGTCTGTGAGGTCGCAAAGAGTCGGACACGACTGAGCGACTAACACACACACACACACACACACACGTTTATTCAAAACTAATTTTAAGATAGTAGGAAACAATCTTTAAGATATGTCCATTTTGGGGTGGGGAGTATTTTCACTTCTGCTTGACTAGGACTTCATGACATTTTAAAGTTCCCAGCATGTTGTCAGTATTCAGTCAACCTAAGGGCTGACTGTAGCTTTTCCTAACTGGTTGTTTAGGATTACTTACAAGTAAGTAAACAAGGGCAAGTGGGGGTTGGTGGAGGCTGGATTTACCATAACAAAATTTCAAATACAGTCATAAAAATCAAAGACATTACATTGTTCATACCTTTGTATTTGAAGTTTCTTTTACTGATAAATAAATATGACTACCTGTCTCAGGAATGGGAGAAAAAAACGACAGATACATGCCAGAAATGACAATTCCATCTACCCATTAATACAAAGACCACCTTTTCCTATAGTTTAGACCATCATGAGACTATTTTAAACTAAAATTACTCCTAACAGAAGCATACCTTATTTAAAAGAAACTTTATCACGTTACTCTATTATTTTAAAAATAAAAATCTAGCAAAAAAACTGAAAACAAAGGGACGAATCAGTTTAATAAATGAGGAAAACAGAAAACAACAAAAAGCAGTAACAAATGGAAAGATCCTGGAGTAAAAGAAAAGAAAAGCATATTAAAATGAGGAAACATTTTTCATCTATCAGATTTTCAGACTTAAAAGTCTAATAATGCTCAGTACTGACACTGGACAGGTAACTTTGATATACTGTTGTTTGTATACAGTTCAGTTCAGTCACTCAGTCGTGTCCGACTCTTTGCGACTCCATGGACTCCAGCACACCAGGCCTCCCTGTCTGTCACCAACTCCCGAAGTTTACCCAAACTCATGTCCACAGAGCCGGTGATGCCATCCAACCTCATCCTCTGTCGTCACCTTCTCCTCCTTCCTTCATCTTTCCCAGCATCAGAGTCTTTCCCAATGAGTCAGTTCTTTGCATCAGGTGGCGGAAGTATTGGGGTTTCAGCTTCAACATCAGTCCTTCCAATAGATAGTCAGGACCAATTTCCTTTAGGTTGGACTGGTTGGATCTCCTTACAGTCCAAGGGACTCTCAAGAGTCTTCTCCAACACCACAGTTCAAAAGCATCAATTCTTCGGCACTCAGCTTTCTTTAGTCTAAATCTCACATCCATACATGACTACTGGAAAAACTATAGCCTTGACTAGACAGACCTTTGTTGGCAAAGTAATGTCTCTGCTTTTTAATATGCTATCTACGTTGGTCACAGCTTTTCTTCCAAGGAACAAGCATCTTTTAATTTCATGGCTGCAGTCACCATCTGCAGTGATTTTGGAGCCCCCAAAATAAAGTCTGACACTGTTTCCATTGTTTTCCCATCTACTTGCCATGAAGGGGACTGGATGCCACGATCTTCGATTCCTAAATGTTGAGCTTTAAGCCAACTTTTTCACTCTCCTCTTTCACTTTCAAGAAGCTCTTTAGTTTTCTTTGCTTTCTGCCACAAAGGTGGTGTCATCTGCGTATGTGAAGTTACTGACATTTCTTCCAGCAATCTTGTATCCAGCTTATGTTTCCTCCAGTCCAGTGTTTCTCATGATGTACTCTGCATATAAGTTAAATAAGCAGGGTGACAATGTACAGCCTTTCTCGATTTGGAACCAGTTTGTTGTTCCATGTCCAGTTCTAATTGTTGCTTCTTGACTTGCATACAGATTTCTCAGGAGGCAGGTCAGGTGGTTTGGTATTCCCATCTTTTAAATAATTTTCCACAGTTTGCTACACAGTCAAAGGCTTTGGTGTAATCAATAAAGCAGAAATAGATGTTTTTCTGGTATTCTCTCACTCTTTCTATGATCCAACAGATGTTGGCAATTTGATCTCTGGTTCCTCTGCCTTTTCTAAATTCAGCTTGAACATCTGGAAGTTCACATACTATGGAAACGTGGCTTGGGGAATTTTGAGCATTACTTTATTAGCGTGTGAAATGAGTGCAATTATGCGGTAGTTTAAGCATTCTTTGGCATTGCCTTTCTTTGGGATTTGAATGAAAAAACAATTTTTTTGAAGGCCAGCTGGCATTATCTATCAAGCAAATAATGCACATAAACTCCAACCCATAAACCCCATTCTTGCATCTATGCCAACAATTATGCTCACTTAAGCATCATTTGAATTGTTTTAACTGTAAACAATTCTTTAAGACCATCAAAAGGATCTAAATAGTGTCAAAGAATGGAATACTATGCGACCCAAAAAAATCAGTGATGTGTTTTGATAAAAGATATATAAATACAGCAAGTAACTAAAACAAAACTGCAGAATTTGGTATCACTTTTTTAAAGAACATATATACATACACACGTTAAAAAAAAATTATTAAGAATATACACAAAATAGGTTAACAGTATAGTTTGATTTTTCTTGATTCCTGTGAATGTTTTTAAAATAAAAAGTTTTTAAACTAGACAGGCTTCTCCAAAGGAGTATTAATTTCCATAATCTTTGCACACGAATTTTTTAATCTAACATTATAGATACAATAATTAATGATCCATTAAACTCAGAATGCAGTTATTCTAATTAAACTTGTTAACCAATATGTAGATATAAAATTGAAAAGCATATATGTGATATTCCTCAGATTTAAGATACTTTTAGAAACACTGATAGTTCTACAAGTATTAATATATACCACTTGTCCATATACTCACCTAACATTTTGGAATTTTTAAAGTGGCCCAATCCAAACAAGAAAAAAGATTAATAAAGTGGCCAAATTCTAGTTGTGGCATTTACTTCTGCCAAATGCTAGAGCAACTAAGACAGCAAAACCAAATGCCAGAGACAACATTTATCAGAAAAATGGATGACAAGGTAACAAGGTATACCCATGAATCCTCTAATATGAACAGTTAGGACAAAATTGTCTTACAACAGCCTATTAACAGGAAAACCCAGAGTTCACCAACAGTCTTCACAAGTGATAACAGAAAACCAGGCCATATTATACCCACTTCAATATTACTCTTTGCAGAAATATTCTAATGTGCAAAGGCCCTAGAAAAGGTGGACCAGTCTCTAGTTAAAGAACCACTTGGAGAAAAAAAGACCAAAATCTCAAAAGCTACCTTGGAATCCTCATGGGAAGACCAGAATAAAACCAACTCCAGAAATATTAAGTTCACTTTAGTACAAACAATTCTGAGTGAAATATTTTGTTGTTAACAAAAAGCTACCTCACCCTCCTTCCCAACAATATACAATAGTGCAAAAATTACAGATACACTTGTAAAACCTCTTGAATAAAGTGAAAATTGCTCAGTTATATCTAACACTTTGTGACCCCACGGACTATGTAGTCCATGGAGTTCCCCAGGCCAGAATACTGGAGTCTGTAGCCAGTCCCTTCTCCAGGCTATCTTCCCAACCCAGGGGTCAAACCCAAGTCTCCCAGGCAGATTCTTCACCAGCTGAGCCACCAGGGCAGCCCAAGAATACTGGAGTGGGTAGCCTATCCCTTTTCCAGCGGATCTTCCCAACCTAGGAATCAAACCAGGGTCTCCTGCATTGCAGGTGGATTCTTTACCATCTAAGCTACCAAGGAAGCATAAAACCTTTTAAATCTAACTTCAAATCCTTATATAGTATGTATTTTCTCATTTCATCACCTGTAAATAGTATCACCTACCTCCCAATATTACAAAGGTAAGAGTTTTGGGTGATTGAGAATAACAAATTCAAGATGCATACATTAAAGAGGCGTATACATTCCAGCTAAAAGTACATTAGTCTCACTACCTATATGCTTCAAATTCATACCTCTGCAAAACTACAATTACTGATAAGTTTCAGCATTTGACGTCACTGGAAAATGATCAAAATTACAAATGTTAGTGTACATCAAGTCACCTACCTTACTAACTCTTTCAATTAATACCCCCTAATAGTTTTTCTTGCAGAAGGAAATGGCAATCCACTCCAGTGTTCTTGCCTGAGAAATCCCATGGACAGAGGAGCCTCTAGTCCCTGAGGTTCTAAGAGTTGGACACAACTTAGAGCAAACCTCCACCAGCACCTTCCCCATACATGCCACAACCCCATTCCCCAGGAAACTATCTGTATTGTCAGCGCCTTAGGTGATCATATCACAAGACAGCACAAGGAAGGGCGGCTGGATGGGTATGTGGGGTCTGTCTTGGGTAAACAGCATAAAAGCCTCAGAAATTACAAAAATAACAGTGATCATAGATTAGTCCCAAATGTGCAGCTTCAAACTCTAAGTAGTTCTGTAAGGATTGTCATATGAGAGAAGATTGCCGAACAAGTGCCAAGTGGTATAAAGTACAGGTTATGGGAGAATCTGAAGTCAGAATCTGCTGTGCTGTGCTTAGCCCCTCAGTTGTGTCTGACTCTTTATACCCCCATGGACTGTAGGCCACCAGGCTCCTCTGTCCATGGGGATTCTCCAGGCAAGACTACTGGAGTGGGTTGCCATGCTCTCCTCCAGGGGATCTTCCCAACCCAGAATCAAACCCAGTTCTCACGTGTTGCAGGCAAATTCCTGACTGTCTGAAATCAGAATGCCTGAGTTTAAATCCCAATTCTGTCACTCACCAGCTGCACCATCCTAAAACTATTTAAGTTCTGTGACCCTTGGTATCCTTATTTTAAAAAGGAGATACCTACTTCAGAGAGTAATAGTGAAGATTAAATTAGGGCAAGCACTTTAAACATCTGATAGTGTCTGGCACAAAATAAATGTTCATTAAAGGTTTACCTTTTAGGAAGAAGAAAAAAAAAAACAAACCTGAAATAGAAGTTCTTATGTGAAACTTCTAGTCCCAAGATTTCTGACTCACCATCTCAAAATCAAAGACTCTAACTAGGTAGGAGTACTAACCAGCACCACATACAACAAAAAATAACATTAGCAGAATCAGACTTAAAACAGTCAAAATACTAAAAAGGCCTCACCTCCTGCAGGTAGCTCAGACAAATAAGGAGACAGTACAAGTGCAGGTATGCACATCTGAGAATGTCTAAGTCAGACTTGGCTATAGGAAGGAAGAAAAACATAATAGCTGAAGCCAAATTCTGACAAGCAAAACAGCTCAGTCGCAAGTATAAAGAAGCTTGATGAGATTAGAGAACTGAGATCATATTACTAGTCAGTATGTTTTCATTCCTAGGATTTCATTTCAGTAAGCTACAAAAACTTGTAGGTATCAAAATTGGTATTAAGTAAATGTCATTTTTACTACTCATTTCCATTTTGTAGATCACAGTATATAAACAATCTATGATTTGTTGAATGCCTGGTTTAGTCACTAAGTGGTGTCCAACTCTTGCGACCCCACGGACAGAGGAGCCTGGCAAACTACAGTCCATGGGATTCTCCGGGCAAGAATACTGGAGTGGGTTGCTATTTCTTTCTCCAGGGGATCATCCCAACCCAGGAATCGAACCTGGGTCTCCTGCATTGTAGGCAGATTCTCTACCAACTGAGCTACGAGAAGCCTCAATTGTTCCTTATTTTGGTACTGGACCTGGTGATTGTTGAATGCTTGGTATTTCATAAAAACTGTGACCTAAGTGTTTAATTAATCATATTTTCAGCTGGGGAACAGAGCAAAAGAGGGCTTAGGTGACTAATTTACTCCATCTGCTTATAATTGAAACAGCTTATAATGAAACCAGAACAGCCTGCTAACCTAGAGTCTAGGAGATTTAAGCACAGAGAGAACAAAGGTACCTTGACATAAACAGCTCCAAGTGTGTCTTTTACTCTACAGTAGAAGTCTCCATGAAGCTGTGCACCCCACCACCTCGCCACCAAGTCAAACTGGTACGTTGTAACAAAAAAAGCCCTACTTGAACTACCACATACATGACATGTTATTTACTATGTGGCACATTATTACTATTATTTATATATATATATTTTTAATTTTTTTACTAATTGAGACTTAAATTAGCTCTTACACACTTTACAATCAATGGCGCATGTTCTCAATCATATTCAATCTATTTTGGTAGGAACAAAGTTAGGAGGATAGTTATAAGAACTGTCAAACTCAGACAGCCTGATATATAAAAAGAACTGCGTTTTATATAAATAGCATATAAAATGGGTGAAACCAAAGAAAACAAAAATGAGCAACTGAACATATCTGAAGGCCTAGCAAAAATGAAGATCTAACATTCTCACATTCACCAAGTATTTTAAAATATAAAGCTTTCACAGGCATAAGTACTAAATTAAATAACAGCTGACAGTCTCCTCTTCGACTATCTATACTGTTTTGGTAAGTGACTTAAAATTTTTCTGCTATTGATACTGAAAACTGATTCAGGGAGGCAGACACAAACATGAACATTCACTCACCCTTCCACCCCAATAAACTCCCGTATCAAAAAGGTAAAAGACCAATAGTCCACAAAACAGAGGGAAATTACTGTAGGTTGTGAATCATAAATTCCTTATCTCCTTACTAAGATGATGTTTTGAAACCACATGAAGTTGGTGACAGGTTCCCAACAATCCGTAAGCATTATGAATTCATGTGCACTGGCAGGCACAAAGAAGATCTCTGGATGCAGATAAGAGGCAACTTATAAGTGCCACTAAGACATTATGGGAACCGCTTTGTGTCTCATGAGCTAGTGAGAACACTGACTGGTGTCTCTTATCCAAGTACAGACAAGTGATCCTCATTTTTTAATTGTCTCCAAACTACTGATCTATGCAACATACCCCCAACAGTTAACATCTTCAGCACTGGCAGACATTTAACAGCAACCACTATGACTATGCCCCATCCTTAATCACTGTTACTGCAATACCACCCCGGTAACTACTGCCATAATATCAACTCCTACAAGGCTTCTGAAATCGAAGGAAACTTGGAAATCACCTCTTCTAAGCTCCTCGTTCAATGTCTGAAGGAAATGTGGCTCATTGTATTTAACTTGTCGGGAACTGAAACAGTAGTGGAAGGGAGGAGAGGGTCATCACTGTGCACCAGGGGCCATGTTAAACACTATGAAGCATAAACCCAGGGAATCACCACAACATCCCTTGAGGAAGATTTACTTCATTACTTGTATCTACTGTTAGGAAAATAAGGCATCGAGTCATCAGTTGGCAGTGACAGACTAAGTGATAGAGCTGGGAATTCAAACCCAGGCCTCTCTGTTGCTCTCCTGACTCTCAAACCAGAGCTCTTGACACAAGATTAAGTACCTCAGACTGGTTTCATGAATCAAATGCTCTCTTATTTAAGCTCAACACATAGGCAACTGTAATTTTTATTTTTCCCCAATTCTACTATCTATAGGTACATATTTTTATTTATTCACATCCTCACAACATCTGAGGCAACTACACAATATAAACTGCATTTTTCAAGTGCAGAAACAGGTTCACAAATGATCAGTCCTAATTCACACAGACACGCTGCTAACCTCAATTCAGAATCAAGCCATGCTCCTTCCAAGAATAAGATTACCCCATGCTAACTCTCATGAAATTAGGGGACTAGCCAACTACTAGTAAAAATTTGGGCTAAACATGGAAAATATGAACTTATTTGTACACCCAAACAATTGAAGAGTTGAAGTTAATTCCAGTCAGAAAACAAAGCTGGCACATCTAGTTTCCAGGGTATCACGCAGTAGCCACTGTGCAGTGGGTCTGCAGGTTGGATCTGACGAAACAAAGGAAAACTATAATTTTCTTCATGTTCCCATCTTAATCACTGCAGTTACTGAAATATTTAAATGCAAAAGGGCATCCACTTAACTTTACTTACTGAAAATCTACTGTGCTTCCTCTGTGTACCATTGTGATAATGGCACATACATGACAGGGATTTAGATGGCACATGGGTAATCAATACTACTCAACACTTTATTATTTATAGATTTTAAAAAGATGAAGAAAGATGTAACTAATTCAACAAACAAGACTTTCTCAATAGATTAACAGGAAGAAATTAACATATTGATTATACTTCTGGGGAGGGGCAAAATAAGGGCTTAACCTCTATCTGTCATTTTTCCATCTTTAAAAAATCTGAAGAAAAAACTAACCTAACCTAAAAATAAATAATTATACAGATGCTAGGATGTGGCAAAAATGCCAAAGGTAGTATGTGAAACTGACATTTTAGAAATAACATTCCAAGTGTCCAACACTATGCTAGACAAAATTCCCTCCTAAAGAAAGCCAGAGAAGGATTTAGCAGCTTCATGGACTCAAGGAGATTTTATTTATAATAATGCACATCTCAGTTGTTGATTACTACTACTTTAAAGTAACTTAACTGTGATTTTCTTAGTGATATGTCAAAATTAATAAACACAAACAGCTTGAAACTGCAAGGAGGGAAAAAAGCAGACTCAATATAAGCAGTATCAACACAATTAACAACTATTATTTATTGAGTAAACAAATAATGTTAACACTTTACCAAGTAGTGTTTGGTTTTCCAAGTTTTCCATGTATGATGTACTCATGCTATGCGGTACTATTATTATCCCCATCTTATAGATGAAGAAACTAACTTAACAGGGACTGACTTACAAAGTTCTCCTAAATAGCATTAATTCTAAAAGGATGGCAGAGGTGCTAGAATTTTTCATCTCTCCAAAACCCCTTATGTCAGACGTTAAGTAGACAGCAAAACCCAAAACCAATAAGCAAAAACATTTACAACAAATCTACCTGAACAAAGTTATCTCACAATCCCCCAAAATAAGTTAATGAGGAAACACGGTCAGAAGACCTGTACATTATAAGAATCTGTACAAGAGGAAACAGAAGTCAGTGTATCTGAAAGGGCTACAAATAGCAGAAAAACAAAACAGCCAACAGTTGTTCACAAGAAATCACGGCAGGTCAATCTGAGAACAGCTGAAACTGAGATATGTATTACTCCAGTAATAAATGAACAGAAAGACCTCCAAAAAGTGCTGAAAAGGACGAAGTCTTGTTCGCATGAGCTCTTGAAAGTGACCCACCAGAGCTTCCATCCAGAGGAGCCCCCACACACAAGAGAAAGAGACAAGATAAAGGAAACAGAAGCTCCAGATAAAAGCAACACAAAACCTAGAGATTTCAGAAAGCAAGCTCCACGCTCTAACACTTCCCAAAAACGAGAGAGCTCTGTGAAGTTACAGCAGCTACTCTGAACCATGACTCCTACTCAAAGTTCAGGAAAACTACTTTTATATAAAAATGCAAGACAGAAAAATATCAAGGTCAAATCAGATATGAAACTGTTGTTAAGAGAAAAGGAGAATAAGGAGCAGAATAACATCCCTTAAGACAGTGAAGCTGAGCTAGAAAGACTTGATCAAAACCTTATACTATTTCAAAAGGAGCTAAAAACATGAAAAAAAAAATGATGCAAGTCAGTCAGAGAAACTCAAAAAATGAAGCAATATAATACAGCAGAGACCAAGAACAGAAAAAACTACCTCAGAAACAATGACTAAACTAGAAAGCAGAGAAGAGCAAATGATCACAACAAATAATGCAGTAAGAATCCTTCAAGAGGAAATTTTAAAAAATCAAAATGGAATTAAATTTAAAATTTCACTTTGAAATACACTGTTAAGAGAATAAAGACAAGCCACACAGTCGAGTATTTGCAAACCACATTAGATTAAGAATTTGTATCCATATATAAAAAGAACTCTCAAAATCCAGGAAGCAATAAAAGAACTCCATTTTAAAATGGGCAAAGATGTGAAGCATCAACTTACTAAAGATACACAAACAGCAAATAAACACTTGAAAAGACGCTCAATATCATTAGTAATTAGGCAAACACAAATTACAATCACTATACAATAGGCACTTCTCAGAATACCTGACATGAGAAAGACTGATCATAGTAAGTGTTGGAAAGGATGTGGAGAAACTGATCTGAACTCCCATAATACTAGTGGAAAAGCAAACTGGTACACTCACTCTAGGAAACAGTTTGGCAGTTTCTAAAGTTAAACATACACATACCATATGATCCAACAATTCCACTCGTGGATGGATTGCTATCCAAGAGAAAAGAATGCATACAAAGATGAACACACAAATGTTCATAGTTTTTTTTTAAAATCTGGAAATAATGCGAATGTCCATCAACAAGTGAATGAACCAAAACTGTAGGATATTCATGTAAAGAATACTACTCAAAAATAAAAAGGAATGAATTATTGATTTCTGGACATGGAGTCATCTTAAGTTACCCTGAGTAAAAAAAGGCAGATATAAAGCAATTATCCTCCAATTTAAAAAAATTTGTTAAAAGACAAAGAACACGCTGTATGATTCTATTTACATACAATTTCAGAACATGCTAACTAATCTATCTGGTGGGATGAGAGCACACACATGGAAGACAAGTAACAAAGGGCAAGAAGGACTAATGTTTATACAGTCTCCATCTGGAGTGCAGTGATAGTTTCATGAGTGCAGATGTCAAAAATTACCAAAATATATAGCTCAATAAATGAAGTTGTTTTCAATAAATGAAGGTTTTTTTTTTTAAAAGGCATTACTAAATAAACTTATTTTCTAAAAACAGAAATGAGGGGAAGAAACCCAGGAATTCTTAAGAAACCCACCTATACTAAAACATCAGAAAGATCTGAACTGCTATCGTTTAGATTTTCATTCTCCTATTTAAAATCTTAGAAGTTAGACAAAGCTCAGTTTAACCGTAAATGATGACGGAAACTGCAAATTTCCGTATCAAAAGTTAACGCATGCTCAAATTGATTAAAGGCTAAATAAAACTAAAACCAAAGGCTAAATAAAACTAAAGGTAAAAACACTGAATCATAAATTTAAAAATATCTTCCAATAACACCACCAGTCATTTTAATACAAAAATAGTAAGACCTATAGTAAGACCTAGAGATTAGTGGGAAGGGAGGAGGAGTGTGGACAAGGATGGGACAACTGATGATCTTCTAAAGTCCTCTATTAGATAAATAATTGTCCAGAAAAATCAGGTTAAATTTCCCAAGCCACTTGGTGATCCAGTCAAACAGGATATTCAAAAGCTTCCTTGAAGAAACTTTCAACTATTTATACATTTACGGCCAATGCACTATATCAAGAAGGGAAGGCAATCTGCACAGACCTAGAAAGAGTTGTTAAGTATTTAACTCCAAACAATCTTGTTTATTAAAACTCTGAAGTAAAATGCTTCTCCTCCGAATATTGTAGAGGTATAAGTTAGGACCAACTAACAATACAAATTAGTTATTCAGCATCAATTTTTTAAAAATCAAGATGTTCTAAGAGACTATAACTCAGAAGCTAAAATTACTTTTAATTCTGAAGGGTTCCACTTTTTTAAGACAGTAAGTATAAACTTAAGATGGAACGCATCAGTCAAATTCTTAAGGTGACTGGTAATTTTAATAAGCACCAAGGAGTTTAAGTTTGTTCGCATGACCACTCAAGAGGTTCCCCCTACCCCTTTTAAAAGCAGGCTAGTTATCAGGAGACTATGCTGCAACTATAAACAAATCTTGTAAAAACTGAATATTTGCTAATAAAGCCAAACAAAGGATACATAATTATGTAATGTAAATAATTGCTGAAGCTTACACTCTTTTTATTAGGTCTCAAAAAGAATTTTAAAAAAACAAACAAACATTTTTTAACACTACCCTTTCCAAAACCTCTCCCCTTTCTTGCTCCCTAGCCCTATACAAAGACACGACTACAAATCAGTCACCAAATCTGCACTGTTCTCTACAAATGAACAGTCCAAGAATGAAAACAACTCCTGCAAAACACACTAGACACAATGAAACAATGTTCCTTTGAAAACAATCTTAACTTCACAGTGTAAGTTTTAGATTCATAAATGTCCCTTTGAAAACAGTCTTAACTTCACAGTATAAGTTTCAGATTCACAACATTTGGAATCAAGCCTAATAAAATGCTGAGCGCATGCTAACAAGTTAGCTATCCTAGAAAGTTTACATGACAGTCAAGACTGCAGCATCTGGAATTTGTCAGATAATCACCCTGAGTGCCCAAGAAAATAAGCAGAAGTGATACTTCAGCACCCACATATATAAATGACAACAAAAGGCTGGATACAGGACAATATGAGAAAATACCACCACCACCACACACAAAAAAAGAAGCTGAAATAGAATCAAAGCCACAAAATTCTGGAAATAAGCCCGCTTGTTACGGCCAAAAAGAGTCACAATGGAACACGCATTCTTCCTTTCTCTGGCTGTTCTAGACGAATACATTCTAAATGTGCAAAAGCATAAAGAAACCTTTTAATACAATTTAAAAATTCATTACAGAGCATGGTGTGAAGTGAATGAAGCATATACACTGAGTAAAGGCTTTAAATATGGGGCCTGTACAGTTTAGACAGATGGATTATTCAATGCTTCTGAAATACACTTCTGTCCCTTTCCTAAGCGATTCTTAAGGACACACAGGTTTATGAATACGATTACGTTTTCAACTCACATTGTTTCTCCAGTCTTGGCTACATGACAAAGAAACTGATCCAGGACCGGACAAACTTCCTTTTTCCCCCTCTTCTCAAAATCTAGATAAGGGAAGAAACAAAAGTTATTAGTATTTTTCAAAGTCCACCAACCATTTTCAATGCCCTTTAAAAACAAACTTTCCTCTCCAGTCATTCCTCATATAAGAAACCGATTTTTTTTTAAAGCCTCTTAAATAAATTCCACCTGACTCTCCAACTTCAAATGTCACTCTCCACAGATAACGAGACCCTTCCTAAAGGGGGCACTTCTCCACACACTAGCCTTAAAATGCAGTCCGGGGGATTCGTCTCAAAGACCTGTTAAAATACAAACCCCAAATCCCAACTCCCCCACACTGTTTACGTGAGGTTCCTAAATCTGCGTTATGTGAAACACCAGTTCCCTCTTGCAGTCATCAACCAATGATCCTTGGTATCAAAGTCTAATTCTCAAAACACTGCAATCACGGTATTCTAAGTTCTCAAGCCTGTTGCTCGGATGGCGAGCAATTCGGAGCTGGGAAGGCGACCACTTCAGAATTGGGGCGCGTGGAAGGAAGATGACTCCAGAAGCTCCGAAAAAAGGGCCTCCAGGGACCCTTGAAAGTTGCTCGGCCGCCCCCTCTACCCCCGCCCCGAAACCTTTCACTTTTTCTCTCCCCTCGATGTCCGGTGTGCAGGGGGTGATAGAGAAAGAAGCCGGCCTGCGAGGGGGCTGCGGGCCCACGCAACGTTCACGGGGGGTGGGAGAGGGGCCGGGGCCCCCCTCGAGAGCTTCCCGACTCCCTCCCCCAGCCCAGACGCCGGCGGCCGACACAAAGCCCAGCGCGGGGCGGGAGGGAGCTGCCCACGGGGCTCCCCGCCCCCGGGAGAGCGGGAGGGGGAGGGAGCCGGGGAAGCGCGCCCCCCCCCAGCCTGGCCCCGCGGAGTCACTCGGCCAGGAGGGAGCGGAGAGGCGGCCACGGAGGGTAAGGAGGAAGGGAGAGGGGGCAGCTACCCCCACCTTTCAGCGCCTCCTGCAGCCTCTCGACGTCCATGGCTTCCCGGAGTCCCTCGCAGCCTCCGCCTCCTTCCGCGGGTCTCCCGGGGACCGGAAGGCCTCCCCCCACCCCCCCGACGCCCTCCCCCTCCCTCGCACACACTCCGGCACGCAGGCGATTCGGGGGGGCACCGAAGGGAGCTGGGGGAAGCGAGCGAGAGAGCGAGACCGAGAGAGCGAGCACCTCCCCGAGCCGCTACCACCAGCCCTCCAACATGGCGCCCGGCACGTCACCGCGCGCACGCTCCTCGCCGC
Organism: Nanger dama; assembly: GCA_917880005.1. Classification (NCBI taxonomy): domain Eukaryota; kingdom Metazoa; phylum Chordata; class Mammalia; order Artiodactyla; family Bovidae; genus Nanger; species Nanger dama. Next base: position 32,072,421 of record CAKJTW010000016.1, on the reverse strand, counting down.
CGTCCTCGCGCCCGCGGCGCGTCCGGACCCGGAGCCCGGAGCGCGTGCGCGGCGGAGGCGTGCGGCCGCGGCCAGCCCCCAGACCCGGCAGGGCCGCCCCGCCTATCCCTTGGGTTGGCCGGAGCAACCTGCACCAAGCTGGAGGCGGAGTGGTCTAGGCGGCGGGGTGGGCGCAAACAGTTTGACTGTGGATCCCTGCTGTTTGCTAGCTGTGTGACCTTGAGCAATTTAATCAGTCCCTCTGAGCCTCCCTTTCCCCATCTGTACAATGGTGGGAGTAGTATGAACCACTCTTTACGGTTGCTGTGAAAATTAAGTGAGACTGTATACACAGAGAACACGCATTAAAAAAAAAAAACAACCTCAGTATCACTAGTAATCGTGACAAAATTAACTCCCTGCCTGAACCCAAAGCACCTCAATGGCCCAGCCTTGAAAAGAAGGAGTGAACGCAGCAAAAGCATGAGAAGTTTAAGCAATGGAACCAGCTGAATTTAAAGTCCAACGCAACTATTTATTAACACTACTTGTGTGACCTAGTTGCTTAAACTCACATAGCTTCTGTTTTCTCATCCACAAAATGGAAGTTTGTGAAACTGCGACAATAAAGCATTGAACGCATGTGGTGCCTGGAACATAAGCACTCAAGTTCATGTGGCTGCTGTTTTTATTATCATTATGGTTTTGATTACATTACATAAGCGCCCAGGAAGTTAGGGCGGAGGCCTCAGAAGTCCTCTCCCAGCCCTGACATCTTACAAACGGGATAGCTGAGGCGTAGAGACGTAGTCTAGCAAAACAGTAGAACCTAGAACCTCTGGCAACCAGCTAGTGTGTGAACATCTTTATTACTCTCCCTTGTCTGTGAGCTTTTCAAGAAAAGTTACTGAATTGTTCCATCATCGCTTCTCAAAGCCTAACACAAACCCATGGAAGGAAGAGAGAGGGGGCGGCAGGGAGGACAGAAAGCCAATTCTTGACTGGTGTTAGAAAGTGCAAATTTAGACACAACCATCACAAGTGTTGACCCTCTTAAAAGATAGTGGCTCTGACCCTGACCGTAGGTGGCAGACGTAGGGAAAAGCCCCACTACAAAAAAAATAATTTCTTTAATTTTGCCATCAGAGAACTAGTCCCTAGTATCTTTAGATCCTTTCACTGTTCTAAGCATCCTGCTCAGTTACAAAGAGCCTTGTAGGAGATTATTAGAATGGTGTCTTCACTGTGGGCCAGTGCTTTAAATGCACCCATGCTTGTGTTTGGTTGCTTCAGTCTTGTCTGACTCTGCAACACTCTGAACTATAAAGCCCACCACGCTCCTCTGTCCATGGGATTTTCCCAGCAAGAATATTGGAGTAGGTTGCCACGCCCTCCTCCAGGGGACCTTCCCGCCCAGGGACTGAACTCACATCTCCTGCATTGCAGGCGGATTGTTTATGGCTGAGCCACCAGGGAAGCCCGTTAAATACACTGGATTTAGTTTATTGTCCCCTGGAGAAGGAAATGGCAACCCACTCCAGTATTGCCTGGAGAATTCCAAGGACAGAGGAGCCCTTCCAGTCTGACGGGGCTCGTCCTCTACACAGCAAAGCTTAGCCTCCCTCTCTGCCACCCTGGACTGTCTTTAAGCAGGGGTCTTCCGGTAAGACCTGTGTGGAACAATACAGTCACCACTAGCCATGTGTAGGTATTTAAATTTAAATTAAATAAAATTTAAATTCAACTCCTGAGTTCCTCAATACAATTCAATTCCTCAGTCTCGCTAGCCACATTTCCTGTGTTCAGAAGCCCCACGAGGCTAGTGACTTTTGCATTGTCCAGCAGAGAAAGAAAATTCCATGATCGCCTAAAGTTCTTCTGGAACGAACTTTCAGAGAACATACCGTGCTAATTTCTTACACCTTGCTCTGTCCCTTTTCATCAGCTGTTCCCCTCACTTGGAGATGCCTCCAAAGTGACCTAAAAACTGGATAAGGTCCATGAAAGGAGAAAAGTACACACAGCAGCCACAGCCTAAGGAAATCAGGGAAAACTTTCCCTAGAGGAGTAGTTGTGTTTAAGCTGAGAGCTGAATTCTGAAAGGAAGTAGCCCAAGTGAAGAGGAGAAGCAAGCGTTCAAAGAGAAAAACTGTAGATGTGCACGGGCCTTGAAATGAGATCGAGGAGTGAGATGGTTTCAGTCTGCCTAAAGCTGAGAGTGCAATGGACGGAGAGGCAAGGGATAAGGCTGAGGAAATATTTTATTTGGTTCTTTTCTTCCTTCTTCCTGGGAACTTTTCTCTAGCCAGAGCTCATCTCACTGTCTGTGATTGCTAGAGCCTCCTATTGGTACTCATCCACCTAGAACAAAACAAAATGTGATGTCTAGCCTCTACGATTGCCCCCAAGATCCTTGCCTCCTGCAGTTCATGCCTAGTGTAGTCCCCTCCCGGGTGAATCAGAGCAAGTCTGTGTGAACAATAAGTGTGGTGGAAGGGATGGTATTTGACTTCTGAGGCTAGGTCATAAACTGTTCTCTCTAGAGGAAGCCAGCTGCCATGTCACCAGAACATCTGAGCAGCCTGTTTAAATGCCTGAATAGAGAAGACTGATGGCTTTAACTTGAGTCTTCCCACCCCAGGTAATCTGCAGCCCCAGCTGGGATCTAGACCACAGCCTTATGAAGGATCCCAAGCCAGAAGCACCCAGCTAAGCTGTGCCTCAAGTCCTGATCCACAGAAACTATGAAAGATGAAAAATGTTTATAATTGTTCTCAGCTTCTAAATTCTGAGATAATTTAATTACATAGCACTAGATAACTAATGCAACAAAGGAGAATATTAATAGTAACTAATAATAGTAATTAATATTAATAGGTCAACATTAAGTATTCTCTATGTGTCTAGCATTCTTCTAAGCACTTTAGAAAAATATTTAATTTAATCCTTGCAAAAATCCTATAAATGAGATGATGACCCCCACTAACGAAACTGAGGTATAAAAATGTGAACTAACTTGTCCAAGGTGACACAACCACACAGGCAAGTGACTGACCCATGATTCAAACCTGGACTGATTTCAGAGCGTGAGACTCTTTGTTGTACTCAAGAAGGTTGCAAACAACCAGGGAAATAAGACAGAAGTATAGACTATGATGCAAACTAGAAGGCAAATACGCAAATCAAATGGTCAGAGGTCTGTAACATCTCTTCCAGGCAAGGATAGAAGTTACCTTTTGGAAGAGATTAACTTAAAGATGGGAAAATGTTTGTACCACATGAGAAGAGACTTTCAGGCAAAGGGGATGGTATCAACCAGGCAAACAGTCCGTGAGGCCTTCCTCTTTGTTGCAGAGAAAACGTGTGGAATCTCTTCCTCGCACAGAGACTGGGTATAATGGAGAAGATGTCCCTTCCTTAACTGTGAATCTGCAAGAAGACTAGCCCGTTCCTCAGGGGGTACACAAGAGGGAAAAAGCCTGACAACACAGAGGAGGAGGTGGAAGATGGAGAGAAAAGAAGAACAGGAAAGAGAAAACAGCTGAGACTGTGTCAGGAAAACATGTGCAAGGATCTTTTTGTAACCCTAGAGAGAATGACTTGAGTTTGGGCCATCCCTCTGAGATGATCCTGTGGAAAGCAAGAAGAGGAGATTGAGGAAAAGAATAGAAAATCCCACACACCATCTACAAAGGCTGAAGGGCACAGAACAGGCTGGAATAAAATGCCCAAAGAGAGACTTGGAGGCTCTTGGATGCTCATGGTCTTTTATTCATGCTTTTTAGTCCTTATTTGTAGATCACAGTGGGTTCCAGAATGAAGCTGAGGTAGGGGAAGGTGGACAATAAGGGGGAATCCAGTTTTCCAAACAAGTAAGAGAAAGCTTCATATATCATCAAGGTTAACTTTTTCCCAGAGACTTTCAACATCTAAATTTAAGAAACATTTTATTTTATAAAGAAATATAGCCAGTTAATAATGTGATTGTTTCAGGTGCACAGCAGAGTGACTCAGCCATACATATATATGTATCCATTCTCCCCCAAACTCCCCTCCCATACAGAGTTCCATGTTCTACGCAGTAGGTCCTTGTTGGTTATCCAGTTTAAATATAAAGATTGTGGTTTGTTTCATTTTTTGGTTTTTTTTTTTAGAAATAAGTGCAACAAAAGTCTGCTCTAAAAACCCAGGGTTGTTTTCCGTGATGCCACAATGGTGTGGTGGCAGCTGGTGGCCATGCTGGCATGAAGACCAGAGTTAGGAGAACAGATACTGGCAGGTACTGCCTGGGTGGATGGCTTCATGAAGTTTGCTGCAGTCCTGGGGTTGCACTTCAAACTGTGTGAATGAAATGGGAATTTATGAGGAGGGAAGGGTCCTCTACTGGCTTCCTTGGTGGGTCAGTGGTAAAGAATCCGCCTGCCGGTGATAAGATGCTGGTTCAGTCTCCACCTAGGGAAGATCTCCTGGAGAAGAGAATGGCTGCCCACTTCAGTATTCTTGGTTGGAAAATCCCATGGACAGAAGAGCCTGGTGGGTTACAGTCCATGGGGGTCACAGAGTTGGACACGTCTTAGCAACTAAACAAAAACAAGGGTAGTCCATAGGATCCAGGACTCTTAATTCTGGGGGCCAGGAGTCTGAGATCAGGATGTAAGAAGGCTCACGATCCCTCTGCAGGCTTTACAGAAGAGTCAGTTCTTTTGCCTCGCCCAGCTTCTGCCAACTGTCAGCATTCCTAGACATGTGACTGCATGCACCGCTCCCATCTCTGCCCCTGTGGCTATGTTGCCTCTTGTGTCTATCACATCTCTCTTGACCTTACTCTTAAAAGGACGCTAGTTATTGGATTAAGAGCCCATCTGGATAATCTCGGGTGATCTCCTTAGCTCAAGATTCTTAAATTACATCTACAAACACTCTTTTTAACAGGAAGGTAACAATAACAGGTTCCAGAGATTAGGATGTGGACATATAATTTGAGGGGCTACTATTAAGCCCATGATAGTAATTTAAATTGTTTTATGAGAACTATGAAACTTTGCAAATATCCCATTTCTTATCAGATTTTCACTCTCAGGTTTTCACCTCCATTGATGTTACTTGACTGAACTAATTATTATGTGCATGTTTTTAGGCTAAGTTGCTACTATGATGGAGAATTCCCTTGTAGTCCAGTGGTTAGGACTCTGAGCTTTCACTGCAGAAGGCCTGGGTTCAGTCCCTGGTCGGGGAAGTAAGATTCTACGAAGCCACATGGCAAGACCAAAAAGAAAAAAAAAAATTTCACTATGCTGGTTGCCAAATGGTAGTTTTCTAATTCCATCATTCTTTTTACATTTATCAGTTGGCCTCCTATGATAAGCAAAGAGTCGTCTCCTCTCATTTATTCATTTATTTAGTTGTAATAATTTTGACTCACTGATTCCTATTTTATCCAGTGGGTTAGTTCACTCCTATCATTAATTGATACCTAAATTGGTCTAGACTTGGCCAATGAGACCTTCTTCAAGCTGGCTCCTGCATCCTTTTGACATGTCTCCATCATTCTTGGAGCACTTCTATATTTTCTGGTACAAAAGGTATTCGAGGCTCATCTTGCGTCTCCCTTTCCCAGCCCTGGAAGTAAGCATTTCTCCAAGAAGTCCCAATTCTTTTTGGTAGAGAATGCTACTTAGGAATCTAGTTGAGGCTGCTAGGGTCTTCATGGCCATTGGGATGCCATTGCTTGGCCCTCTTGGCACACAGATAGATCCATATATTTATTTCTATATCAATATCTATAAAACTAGGAGTTCATAGCTTCCAACTCCAATCTAACACTGGAGGATTCATTTCAGTTTTCTCCTGTTCTATACACATCACTGTCCAACAGTAAACCTGGTTGCCATTCTCCTCAGTATATTCTTTTTTTTTTTCCCTTTGTAGGTTAAGAACTTAATTAAACTACAACAAGGTCAAGGGCAAGAATTGCAAATCCATGTTTTCTGAACTTTGGAGATTTACACCAAGCTACCCTTTTAAATTAATACTGGTTTACTGTCCCAATGCATAAGAAATTCACTGACTTCACAGACATTTGTTTGTATACTGAAGCCAGGTCAGATCAAAATCAAATATTCAGGTGCCTACTATGTGCCAAATCCTGAGTGAGATAACTTCATGGGCTTTTCCCACGTTAAAGGTTTATAACAGCCTCAAAAATGATTTTTGCCAAACTCATTCTTCACTCTCATTACATTCATTTATTCTCTCAATCTCCCTAGTACTCAACTGACCAATCAGCAGTGCCTGTAACAGGTTCCTTTGTCACTTCCCTTGGCTCTGACACCCTGCACCAGGCTACTTTCCCCCAGCCCCTGGCAGATACCTACTTTTCTTGGCCATACTTAACTGGCTGAAGATTGAATTACTCCAGAAAAGTGAAAGATGCTCAGTTGTGTCTGACTCTTTGCGACCCCATGGACTATATACAGTCCATAGAATTCTCCAGGCCAGAATCATGGAGTGGGTAGCCTTTCCCTTCTCCAGGGATTTTCCCAATCCAGGAATCAAACCAGGGTCTCCTGTATTACAGGTGGATTCTTTACCTACTGAGCTATCAGGGAAGCCCCTATTCCAGAAGGAAGGGTAAATATTATTAGTACTTATAACAATAATAGTAATTTAAAATTTTTCAAATGTCTCATGAATAGTGTTTTATCAAGCAATTCAAGGACTACAGGGTGAGCAAAAATCTCTTAAGATGTTCTCCCCCACCCCAATACCCACTACAGCTAGGTGGAGCTTCATGAGTTTCTTGTGAATCTTTTCAGATGTTTATTAGTGTTTACATGTCTCACCTGTTGTATTACAGTTGTTCTTCTGCCTTCTGTCCTGGTTGCTCAGTCACTGAGTTGTGTCTAACTCTTTTGTGACCCCACGGTCTATAGTCTGCCAGGCTCCCCTGTCCATGGGATTTCCCAGGCAAGGATACTGGAGTGGGTTGCCATTTCCTTCTCCAGGGGATCTTCCTGTCTCCTGCATTGCAGGCAGGTGCTTTACCGCTGAGTCATCAGGGACCTTCCGACAATTTATTTTCAACACAAAATTGTTAGTGGCTCAGTCATGTCCGACTCTTTGCAACCCTGTGGACTGTAGCCCACCAGGCTCCTCTGTCCATGGGATTCTCCAGGCAAGAATACTAGAGTGGGTTGCCCTTTCCTTTTCCAGGGAATCTTCCTGACTTGGGGGCTGAACTCGGGTCTCCTCCTTGGCAGGCAGTTTATTTATCATCTGAGCCACCTGGGAGCCCCATTTTTAACACAGCTGCCAGGGTTTTTAATAATAAGAGCCTATCATGCTCCATCCAACCAGTTACATTCCACTCAGAGTAAAAGCCACAGTCCTTGCCATGGGTCCTAAAAACACAATCTGCCACTCCCCTGCCCCATCTCCTACCATCACCCCTCCTCCCAGCCCTTCTTCAAGTCCTCTGGCCTCATTGACCTTCATGATGTACTCTTTAACAAAAAAAAAATTCTCTGCTTTTATTTTTGCCCTTACTGGGTCTTCACTGTTGCTCGGGCTTTTCCCTAGTTGCGGCGGCGGGAGCTACTTTCTAGTTGTGGTGTGCAGGTTTCTCTTCGCAGGGGCTTCTCTTGTTGCAGAGCACAGGCTCTAGGGCACAGGCTTCAGTAGTTGCAGCTCCCGGCTCTAGAGCACAGACTCAATAACTGTGACACTTGGGCGTAGCTGCTCAGTACGTGGGGTCTTCCCAGATCAGGGGTTGAACTCGTGTCTCCTGCATTGGCAGGTGATTCTTTACCACTGAGCCTCTAGGGAGGCCCATGATGTACTCTCAATCTGTGAGCACACTCCTTAGGAGGGTGCCCAGCTCTTCCATCTGCCTAGATCCCTCTTCCCTGGGATATCCATGTGGCCCTCTCATCCCCTTGAATACCATCTTCTCAACAAGACCTCCTTAGGCCTTGTCACTAAGTGACATTGCACTTTCCACCTTCCCCTGAACTCCCGACCACCTTCTTTTGTCCCTTACCCAACTCTGTTTCTTTTGCACCCAGCTCTTTTCATCTCATAACATATCATGTCATTTCCTTTCAAAATTATGTGTATTACATTTCTCTGCATCACTGGAACACAAACACCCCAAAGACAGAAAACTCTTTTGTTCACTGGTTTTTCCCAAGATGCCTTGAAGCCTCGTGCAGCATCCATACACCAAAGGATCTCAGTAAATAGTCTGTTGCGTAAACATATACTGAAGTAGTTCTTCTTGGCTTAAATTTCTCTTAAAAGGTAACATATTCTACAATTTTTTTTTGACATTTTACTCAAAAATATGTCTTGGGGATTTTCTGTTTTATTTTAAAGATACTTAAAATCTTGCTTTGCTTAGTACTTTGAAGTATAGATAGAATATTATTATTTAAGCAGTCTCTATGAATCACATATACAGCTATCCAGTTTTTCTCTATCAAAAACAAGATCTTCCGTAATTCAAACCTCAGTGTCCTCCTTTAAAAAACAGAAGCAGTATTCATCTCATAAAAGACTGAGGATTAAAAGTGATGCTAGGGTAGTACCTGGGAAATCTTTTATTATGTTTTTATACTATTGTTATTAGCTGTGTGGCAGCAGCTACTACCACAAGCCTCTACATGACCATTTCTCCGAAGAGTAGTTGCTGGATAGGCATATTTTTAAGCAAACTGCCAGTGGACCTCCTTAAATAGTACTGTCACCTTCTGAAAGTATGTGACTGTCCACGTACTTGTGGACTCAGAAATTTTCACCAGTCTGAGGACTAAGCAGAAAACCTCTGTGTTGTTTTGATTTTCATTTCCAAGATGTATTTGTTAGTTGGAACATTTTTTCCCTTTTTTTTTTTTTTGGCCAAGAGTAGTTTTATCTTTTAGTCCATCTTAGTGAAGCCCACAAAATTTCCAGACAACTCTAAATCTCATTGATTGGATCTATCTTCTGGGTTGACACAAGGTGTATCACTTCTGCAACGGCCTATTTGCATGTGGATTTTGTTAATGTCATCAGTCAGAAATGTGGAATAGGAAGGTGGGAAAGGGGTCAGCTTCCATCATCAAAGTCACAGACAGGATCTAAAGCTGAGCCCAGGAAATTCTTTGAGTATTTTAAGCCAGGAACTGGTCTGTAGAGTTAGTGGTGAGCCATGCACACAGGATCCTTGCCCTCCTGGATCTTCCTGTCTAGTGGGACAGAGAAACATGAAGGAAGCGGACAACTAAGGCCCAGGATTTATAGATTGTAGTAAATTCTAAGGAGGAAATATACAAGATAACATGGTATGAAAGCCATGTAGGGAAGCCATGTTGAGTGAGGTGATTAGAAGTCTCTGAAAAGACAATGTTTCAGTTGAGACTTGAAAATGAAACTTTGTACATACCTTTAACATCAGTTCAGTCCAGTCCAGTCGCTCAGTGGTGTCCAACTCTCTGTGACCCCAGGAATCGCAGCACGCCAAGCCTCCCTGTCCATCAGTAACTCCCGGAGTTCACTCAGACTCACATCCATCGAGTCTGTGATGCCATCCAGCCATCTCATCCTCTGTCATCCCCTTCTCCTCCTGCCCTCAATCCCTCCCAGCATCAGTCTTTTCCAATGAGTCATAGGAGCATGAAAACACATTTTTAACCAAAAATCAGAAGGAAAAATTCATTTTATATTGCAACCCAGTAAACATACACTGATATATAACATAAAATATGACTACATCAAATCAATAAAACATATGACTTTGTAAAATAATACCTATCTTAATATGCATTCTGATATTCTGTTTTTTAAAGCTGGCTGTGACTTTTTAAATTGTTTGTAGTATGAAACACACAGCTTTAGTACATATTTCTCATATGAAATTACAATTATTTTTATATTTATCTTCTCAGCTAAAGTGTAAACTATGTGTAGGTTGGGGTTGGATCTTATGAATCATGTGGCTCCAAAGCTTACTAGGGCACTTAATAAGACAGTCAATAGATATTTATTGAATGAATAAATGAATACAAGGGCCTATAGCTTTTGATTGTCCTTTTCCAATATTGATCCAAACATTAATATTTAGCTAAACACAAGTCACTTGGGTAAATTGTTGAATCAAATGGATGCCTGTATGGAAATCGATGAGGGTTAACTGTCTCCATATCTAAAACTTAATTCAAAATACATAGCGCATCCTCACATGACTGAGAGAGAAACAGTGTTTCCTGTGTTTCTCCTTAAAAGGCATTAATCTACCCTCATGACCTAATTGTCTCCCAAAGTTTTAATACCTTCACATGGGGTTTAGGATTTCAACATTTGGAATGGGACATAAGTGTTCAGTCCATAACAGTATAAAACTTAAAACTATAAAATTTCTGGTAAAATACACAGGAGAAAAATCTTTACAACTTGAGACAGGCAATCGTTTTTCACAACTCAAAACATAAAACAAAAAAGAAAAAGTTGAGAAATTGAACTTTACCAACATAAAGTCTTTTGTTCTTATAAAGACAAACTGAGAAGATAAAAAGACATGATATAGGCTAACAAAAATATTTGGAACGTGTGTATCAAAGATTTGTATCCAGAATATGTAAAGACTACCCAAACTTAACAATAAGAGATGAAAAAACAAATTTAAAAAAAATGGGCAAAAGGTTTGAACAGATATTTTTTACCAGTGAAAACATCTGAATGTTAAACAAACACATGGAAGGATGCTAAACATCATTGCGTGCATGCGTGCTAAATTGCTTCAGTCATATCCAACTCTTTGTGACTCTATGGTCAGTAGGAAAATGCAACTTAAAATGAGGGACTACCCTGGTGGTCCACTGGTTTTCTAAGACTCTGTACTCTCAATGCACAGGGAATGCTCAGTCCCTGGTCAGGGAACTAAGATCCCACATGCCTCGTGGCACAGCCAAAACAAACAAACAACAAAGACAACAAAAAAATAAAACCACAATGAGATACTTATACTCACTAGACTGGCTAAACTTAAAGACTGTCCACACAATCTCGGCAAGAAACTTGGGGAAACAGGAACTGCTAGTGAAAATGTTAAGCGGTACAACCAACTTGCAAAACAGTTTAGCAGTTTCTTGAAAAGTTAAACATACATTTACCATGGAACTCAGACATTCTAGTCCTAAATTTTACCCAGCAGAAATGGAAAAATAGGTCCAAAGACATGTTCATGACTTGTTCACTTGTTCATGTCCATAACAGCTTTATTTGTACTAGTCAAAAACTGGAGACAAACAAACCCATCAACAGGAGGATAAAATAAAAAGGAATGAACAATACATGCAACAATACAGATGAATCTCAGTTATGCTGAGTGAAAAGGCCAAGCAAAATAGAGTACATAATGTATGATTCCATTTTGGGCTTCTCAGGTGACGCTAGTGGTAAAGAATCCGACTGCCAATGCAAGAGCACAGGAGACGTGGGTTTGATCCCTGGGTTGGGAAGATACCTTGGATAAAAAAATGGCAACCCACTCCAGTATTCTTGCCTGAAAAATCCCATGGACAGAGGAGCCTGGCAGGCTACAGTCCATGGGGGTCGCAAAGAGTTGGACATGAGAGTATGCACGATGATTATTATTAGTCACGGTTCCATTTATGCAAAATCCAAGAACCTCATAAATAGCTATCATTTTAAACATTTAATACACCAAATATATCCATCCTTTTATTCTTTTCTTCAACTCTGTGTGTTTGTAATCATTTCTTTTTTTTTGGGGGACACATTCCCTGACGAGGGATAGAATCTTTGCCCTCCACAGAGAAAGCATGGAGTAATAACCACCACTAGACTGCCAGGAAATTCCTTTTTAAAAAAAACTCTTGTCTTCTTCTTCTTCTTTTTTTTTTTTTTTGCAATTATTTTAAGTAATAGTCATTACCCCACTCCAGTACTCTTGCCTGGAAAATCCCATGGATGGAGGAGCCTAGTGGGCTGCACCATGGGGTCGCTGAGAGTTGGATATGACTCAGTGACTTCACTTTCACTTTTCACTTTCATGCACTGGAGAAGGAAATGGCAACCCACTCCAGTGTTCTTGCCTGGAGAATCCCAGGGACGGAGGAGCCTGGTGGGCTGCCATCTACGGGGGTCGCACAGAGTCGGACACGACTGAAGTGACGCAGCAGCAGCAGCAGCAGCAGATACAAGAGAACTCAGCTTCCTAATGTGACATTTAGACTCATTTTTTTCACTAGAGCCAAAGCAGATACCCTGAAAAAGGAGGCGCTATTATTTGGATAAGATCTAAATGCTCAATAAAGAGACAGGCACAGGTATTCCTAGGAGTCTCCTTATAGTCACAGCCTAAGAAGACACACTCATGTGTTGCCTGGTCGCCTCCACAAGTCTATGGGGACTGCGGAGGTGAGGAATGGTGGTGAAGCACTCTTGCTCAACAGTTAATGAGATTGTATCCTCTTTTCTCCACTTCCCACCCCCTACCCCTACCCATTCATTCATATTGGATTGCCGAATCATTTCGGGCATGAAGGCTTTATTTGCTTAATGGCAGTTTTCAATGAGGGAGGGTGGGGTTTGAAGGAAGGATGATGTAACCATTGGGCAAGAGTACTTTACCATCATTCCTCACCTCAGTTACTTTAAAATATACACCAAGAAAACAATTTTCTTGATATTTTGACCCATGTTGACAATACTGTTTTTCAGGTGGACACAGGGACCATGTATTTTTCCACAGTTGATTCTATTGGAATGACATGAAAATTTTATGGCTGGAATCCTAGAAGGATGTATGGTTTTCAATAAAATATTAATGAAAAAGCACTGTTAGAGTCACACACTTCCCTTGGCATCATTTAAGCCTTTGAATCCAGAGCTATTTCTGGGTTTTTCACTCACATGAGCCAATGCATTCCCTCTCCGTCTCCCCCTGTACCAATTTGAGTTGTATTTGCTGTCACTTGCAGTTTAAAAAGTTTTTAACAATACAGAAATTGGCACCAGGAGTGGGGTTGTTTCTAGGCAGTCAAAATACCACAAACGTTCACAACAGAGACATAAAGAGAGATTATGGAAACACAGAGCATTCAAGTAAAAAGGAACTCAAACATCATCTGACCTGATCATGTCATTTTATGGACAAGTAAATAAATTTCCAATGAATTAAATAAATCACTGTGCTTTCAGTGAATGAGACTTTAAAGGACAGGTTATCACAAATCGACACCCTGAGCATTTGTAGGAGAGATAGCAATAGTTGTTGAAAACAACACTCAAAATAAATATAGTGTGTTTTATAGCTTCACCGATAGGAGCTGGTCCCAGTTCATGGTGCCTCAGAATCACTTATTTTCATTTAATATTCTTGGAGCACAAGAAATGCATTAGCCATTAAAGTAGGTAATGCAGAACAGGGAACAAGATCAGCAAGAACTGTACCCTCAAAGAACTTTGTATCTAGTGCAGGAAGACAGAAAATTAACTCAAGAGTTTTACCCAAATAAGTATTGTTGCTGTGATAATACATAGTGCAAAGAAAAAGTCTAGGATTCAGTGAGGGAATATAAGAGACAGAATGGCCTTTATGTGGAGGAACCGAGGAAACTTCCACAAAGAAAGGAAATTTAAACTGAACCGGAAAGATAGTAGAATTTGCCAGGTGAAATTTTAGGGTAAATGATTCCAAGCATGTGTAAAGCCCCTTGATGGGAAAGAGCTTGGCTTCCTAAAGGAACAGAAAAACATATGTGCATTAGTGAACACGTTTAGTGTTCATTAGTGAAAACTCTGAGTTAATTAGTGGAGTGAGAAAGAACTCAAATGCAGCCAGGGAGATAGGTAGGAGGTAGATGTGCAGACTTTCTGAGAACTTTGGAAAGGAGCTTGGACGTTATTCTAGGAATGAAGAGGGGAAACACGGAGAAGCTTTGCACAGGATGGGGGTGGTTTATGGTTTGGAAAGTTCCAGACTGAATTCACAGCAATACAAAGAGGCTTTAAGACAACAATCCAGGTCAGAGAGAACAGAAATCCAGGAAGTTACAGTTTGAGTAGAGACAACAATAAAAAGAGAGGAAGTTGACTCAGAGACTCTTCTGGAGATAGAAGCATACACTTTCTTTTGTACTAGTTCAGGCTGTCCATCGGAGAAGGCAATGGCACCCCACTCCAGTACTCTTGCCTGGAAAATCCCATGGACGGAGGAGCCTGGTAGGCTACGGTCCATGGGGTCTCTAAGAGTCAGACACGACTGACCAACTTCACTTTCACTTTTCACTTTCATGCGTTGGAGAAGGAAATGGCAACCCACTCCAGTGTTCTTGCCTGGAGAATCCCAGGGACGGCGGAGCCTGGTGGGCTGCCGTCTCACGGGGTCACACAGAGTCGGACACAACTGAAGCGACTTAGCAGCAGCAGCAGCAGCAGCAGCAGGTTGTTCGTACTATCCATCACTTGCAATTGGAAGAGACGCACAAAAATTGGTTACCGCGAGTAGGGTGCTTCAGTGGGGACGTGATGATTTAGTGATGAGGGAGATATGAAATCAGAGAGAGGGAAGGAACAAGAGTAATGAGCAGGTTTCTAGGATAAGGTATGGGGGCAGGGGGTAGATGTTGGTGACATTGACAGACTTAGGGAATAATGAAGGTGGAGAAGGATGCAGGACATTATGACATCATGAACAAGGTTAGGAAGGCTGCTTGTGAGTTATGTAAGAGCTAAAGGGCGTGATAGGAACAGAAACAGGGTAGGTTTGGGAATGGTAAAAGCACTGATAGTGAAAGTCGCTCAGTAATGTCCAACTCTTTGTAACACCATGGACTGTAGTCCATGGAATTCTCCAGGCCAGAATACTGGAGTGGGTAGCCTTTCCCTTCTCCAGGGGATCTTCCCAACCCAGGGATCAAACCCAGATCTCCTGCATTGCAAGCAGATTCTTTACCAGCTGAGCCAGGGAAACCCAAGAATACTGGAGTGGGTAGCCTATCCCTTCTTCAGCAGATCTTCCCAATCCAAGAATCGAACCAGGGTCTCCTGCATTGCAGGCGAAGCCAGAGATATTTAAGCTTTTCCACCACTCCAGTACTCTTGCCTGGAAAATCCCATGGACGGAGGACCCTGGTTGGCTGCAGTCCATGGGGTCGCGAAGAGTCGGACACGACTGAGTGACTTCACTTTCACTTTACTCCTCTAAAAAGACAAGAAAGGCAGAACTTCAGCATGTGGACCCTCTGGTGAGTAAACATCTAACTCCATGGCAGATTAATACATTAAAATGCCATTTTTTTCAACCTGATATTCTTTAAAAATCCATTAGCCATTTGTTTACTGGAGGCAAGGGAGCCACAAACAAAGAATTTCTGGAATTTTGAAATTTTGTGCTTTTGTGTTTGTTCCTCACAACAATCTGTGAGGAACCACTGGCCCTGTTCTAGTGCGTGGGACGTTTGAAGCACTAAGACAGTCAAAAGTTTGCCTGGGAACCTCCCTGGCTGCCCTGTGGTTAGGACTCTGTGCTTTAAATGCAACAGACGTGGGTTCAATCCCTGGTTGAGGGACTGGGATCCTGGATGCCGGGTGACTTGGACAAAACAAAGTTGTCTAAGTCACAGTCAGAAAATGACTGAACTAGGATTTAAACTCAATGCTATCTAAATATAGAGCCTGACTCTCATATCTCACATAATTATTTGATGTGAGATACTAGTTATTTGAGAAAACCTTATCATATCCAGATACCTTAGCATTTTTAAATGTTTTAAAATATAAGGAGGAAATTCAGTAAATGAACAAAATACCTTCTGACTTTTAAGAGTCTAAGGATTAGGGAAAAAAAAAACATACAGACTGGAAATTCTTGGTATGTTATTTTTTCATTATGTTACTAGCTAGTGGTTAAAGCGTCTGCCTGCAATGTGGGAGACCTGGGTTCAATCCCTGGGTCAGGAAGATCCCCTGGAGAAGGAAATGGCAACCCACTCCAGTATTCTTGCCTGGAGAATCCCATGGATGGAGGAGCTTGATGGGCTACAGTCCACGGGTTGCAAAGAGTCGGACACGACTGAGTGACTTCACTAGTAAGTCAGATTGTTTTTGCAAAATAAAATTTAAGAACATGAGAACTATTTTCACATTTTCTGATTTTTCTTCATTGTATATCAAACACCAAGCACCTTTAAAATGCAAATAACATAACTTCCAGTGTGGTATTTTATAAACAAAGAAGATTTTTAATGATTTTTTTTTAAAGGCAAACTACATGCTAAACCAAATTTCTTTAATGGCTGAAAGGACTTAAGTATTACTATTTAATATTATTTTACAAAAGAGAAGAAACACACTTCCAAAATAACACCAAAAGACAAGACTTTTAAAAAAAGTTTTTAATTAAAAAAGTAAAACAGGAAATGGCATTTAAAAATGACAAGACAGTAAGTAAATTGTATCAGTCCTTTTAATTTGCTGTAATAATTCCTTTTTATTTGGAGTGTTCTTTATTATGTTCATTTTGTCCCAAAGAAAAATAACTAAAAATAAGTTTTCCAACATAAAAAATGCATTCAGGTTCTCCTTGGGAGCAATAAACAATGGGGGCACTTCCCAGTGACAACACAAACATGTAAACCTGATGAAGCAGAAGTTGCATCAGATTCTTACATGTTCGTGCATATGATGATACAAACACAAGTGCTTTTATCTTGAAGACTCAAGAGAATATTTCCAGTTTTGACTCGTGAAAATTTCTGCAGTTGCCAAAGAAATTTCATTAGCTTTACTGGGTTGACCAAAAACTTCATTCAGATGTTTTTTTTTGTGGGGGGTGAGGGTTGGTAACCCAATAAATGCCAGCACAGCAACTGTGAAATGATTTCACCTCAGGTGTCACTATCAGTGATTCTTCAATTCGCAGAGCACAACAAATGCTGGGTCTTTCTTTAAAAAACATGTGAGGTGTGTGTGTGTACATACATTGTGTGATTTTTTTTTAAGTTTTTGGAAAATTGTCACCATAAAGACTTGATTTTAGAATTAGAACTTAGTTCTGTCCGCACAGGGATCCCCAAGGGCCGTGGCTCTGCCACTGATGCCAAGCATCTTGGTCCCACTGAGAAGCTAATATCGAAGGCAGGAAGGGAAAGGCAAAAATGAAAAAGAGGAAGATGAAAGAGCAGGAGAGAAATGGAAAGACATAAAACGATTGCTTCCCATACTAATAAACGAGGATATCATGATTTGTACTCTTATGACATTAAACATAATTCTGAATTCAATAATGAAATCGCGTTTGTGTTGGTTTATCCAACGCATGAGATTTATCCTTTTTGTATAAGTAGTATTATATCTAATCCTAAGTTTGTATGTAGTGCTATCTTCAGGGTGGGTTGGAATGATTACTCCATTATTAGATCATTATTCTGAGACTAAGAGTAAGGTTTTGTATGGTTTGCTTGTTATATAAACACCATAACTGCACTGAAATAAGTACAAACCTCTACAAGTCCATATAAATATCCATGTCGACAACAAATTCAGGAAAAGTCACAACCATTTGAAGTGGAAGCACTGAATATGAAATAGACATTTCAAATAAATAGTTAAGCTTGGAGCAATATATCCTAAATGCTAAATTGTTGTTTTGGAAGTTGAAAGAAAACTTAGATTTTCTAGCCAATTTTTCAGATATTGGAATTTCTAATGTAATTAACAATTTCAGAGATTTATATTGGGAAAAGAAAAATTCAGCAAGAAAAATACGGTCGGAATTTCTAGTGATTTGCTATTGAAAGTCTCAATATCCATGCACACAAAAATATTACATTTTGCTATTAGAAAGTGTTCTTGCATTCTCCAACGGTACTCTGTAGTCATGCATTAAGCAGATTTTTAAAGGAAACCAGAAAAGGACAGGACAAGATAGGAGGGTAGAAAAAACCCAGTTTCAAGCTCATCCCACAGATGGACAATGTGCCAGATGGGGCAGTGTTCCCTTTGGCAGACTTCAGACCACAAGTTTCAGGAGTCCGCTATATTAAAATCTGTGGTTATCATATTTCAAAGGTGTTAATGTAGTAGTTTTATGGAAATTATCAAAAGTAGAGAAAATACTGCCACATGGGTAACATGCTAACTATAGAAAATAATTAGCACTTTTAGGCAGTGGGGATTAGAAGATCAGTTTTTCTAAATTCACCAAACTCATCTAACATTTTTCAGAATACAGCAAAGGAATTTCAAAGCAGAAAATCACACCAAATTCTAAGGATTCGTGGTCTCATAATGCATCATTCTAGAATGTTCTAGAGTCTTATCACTGATCTTTGCTGGAAATCCTATTGTGTATCTTCAGACTAGAACCAGTAATTGAAAGTTGTGGGTAAACCTGGCTCATACAGGGAAAATGCATCACTGTATTTCAGGTCTTTACAAGCAGATGTTTTGTGGGGCTTGCCACGAGAGGAAAGAAACTACTTCAGGTCTATGAGCCACAAACAAATCTGAATGGCATTGGTGGGGGTTATGGGCCATATTGAACAAGCAGGAAGAAAACGTGAATGGAAGTCAGGGAATCATCTCGCATCCTGGCTCTTTCACCAAAACTCCATTTGTGGGTATACAGGATACATTTTCCCCATCCAAAAGACAACCCAGAAATTCTCCCACGGGCTTTAGAAATCAAATAATGAATGATGTCACCTTTAGTGGTAAAATGAGGAAACAGCAAAGATAAGAGTTTCACATCATAATGGTAATTTCCCTTAACATAAATAACAAACCACAGGCCATCCAACTTGTCAAAAGGAAAGTATGGGTTATTACTCAACCATTTTAGATTTAAATTTGTTACTACTGTACATTGCTGCATACTAATGTTGATTGATCCTGATACATTCTTTGGTAGTGCTGAGGTTTTTGTATTTTTTTTCCCATGGTAAGACTTTTTCTGCTGTTACAGAACCCATCACTCAGTCATGTCCGACTCTTTGTGACCCCATGGACTGTAGCCTACCAGGCTCCTCCGTCCATGGCATTTTCCAGGCAAGTGTACTGGAGTGGGTTGCCATTTCCTTCTCCAGGGGATCTTCCCAATCCAGGGATCAAACCCAGGTCTCCCACATTGCAGGCAGACGGCTTTACCATCTGAGCCACCAGGGAAGCCCTATGATATCCTATTGCCTTCCAATATATAGGATATCTATTATATTTGCATTACCAAAACAAAAAATTTTCCTTTTAAACCTTCAGATAGCTGTCGGTCTGTGATGAAAAATAAAAATTTTCGTTCCTCAAAATTTCTCTGTAAAACAAGATGTATCTTATACATATCTATGCGTCTTATAGAACAGTCATGATACCGGATATGTTTCCTTGTATTACTATTTCCTTATTTGCCCAGTGGAGATGATGCAGGTCCCTATCAAGTTCATTAGGCTGTTGCAAACATCAAGGAGATCAATTATACACACGTTGGTAGAGATAAATAAAGCATTATGCAAAATGCCCTTATGCTAATAGCAGCTACTAGGGATTAAGTTAAATCCCTTTGGGTAAAGAATATAGAACTTCCTGTACTGTAGCTAGGTGATAAGACCTGCCTGGTTCCTTGGCTCACAGCTAGAGAAGGAAAACAACAACAACTGAGATCTTTCTAAGACTGGTAGGAAGATGAATTTTCTTGCCACTGGAATCCACTGAACTGTTTATTCGTACATATTATATTCCAACTTGGCCTTTAATTTCCAACTATTGCCCAAGAGTTTAAAGAGACATGGCCACACCCACTGAAGTAAGAGATGAAATGCTTTTGTCTCTGGGTAAACACAAAATCACATCTCTGCTAAACAGACTGCTTAGGTTTAACAGCAGTACTGAATTTCTCCTTTCAGAAGCTGAATAGACATGTCTTATGACTGGGAAAAAGATGCCTGGATAGGATCACTGACTCAATGGACAGGAGTTTGAGCAAACTCCAGGAGATGGTGAAGGGCAGGGAAGCCTGGCATGCTGCAGTCCTTGGGGTCGCAAAGAGTTGGACACCACTTGGCGACTGAACAACAACAAACAATTTTTCTTAAAAAACAAAAATCCAGATATGCTTCACCCTTTATCACTGCTCAATTAGCTAAAATTTGAATACTCCTCCCATATTATTTTTAAGTAGAAAAGGATAGCTTTATTGCTTTGCCAGGCAAAGGGGGACATAGCTGGCTCCTGCCTGAAAAACTAAGTGCCTCTACCTTAAAGAACTGATCAGTGGCTACAGTCCATGGGGTCCAGTCGGACACACACATGACTGAGCGACTTCACTTTCACTTTCACTTTCACTGTCTTTATAACAGTGGTTCAAGGGTGTGAGCTCTGATAAGACTAGGTGTGTGCATAGCTTGCACTCCCTTAATCTCATCTCAAGGGTCTCCTAATCTTAATGAGCTTCTTTGTCCCAGACACATTTTAAATAAAGCACTGTAAACATAATCATTTTGTCTAAATTTTTAGTCTCCTACATAAAAATCTCAGCATTAGACTACCTGTTTTAGATATGTTTTATGATGGAAAAAGACAAGCAGCAAATAAATACCTAAGTAGGGGAAAAAGGCTAGATGAGACTACACTAAAAATCTTTTCCCTAGTTGATAGGATTATGGCTAATCTCATCTTGATTTTGACCCACTGACCTATAGATTCCTCTAAAATTTTTAAAAGTTTGTTTGCTTTATGATAAGCATGTATTACTTTTATAACAAGGGGTGGGGGAACCAATTGCATAGAAAGAGTCTCAAGAAAATTGGATAAAATATACAACAGATGTCACTGCCATTGTCTCCAACACTTGGGAACTAGAAGGCTCACGAGAATTCCTTTTCACAGCTAGCTCAACATGCTTCAACAATGTTAAGTGAGCAATAATACCATTAAAAAAACCAACAGAGATAAATAGCATTTTAGGAAAAACTTAAAGCATATTTCCTTTTAGGGCAACTAATTTAGCAACATTTAACAAGGCTTTTAAAACTCAATTGTCATAGAGCACCATGAAATATTCACATAAAAGTGATCCAGGCAGCTTGAAGATGAATATTTCCTCGTTCATGAGATGCCTAATTGACTTGTGACAACATGAAATACTCAGTGCATCTGGTTGGGGCCAACATGGATGATGACGTGTTTCTCATAGGCCCTTTTCATTGTTTTCTCAATTTGCTTCAGAAAAACTTGTGGAATTCGTCCACATAAAGTGTGCACAGTCTCCAAAAACTTCAGCTGAAGAGGGTAATACATGGATTGGAAGAGATTGTCTTGAAAGGGAAACTGAAAGATGAGTGGGGAAAAAAAAAAAAAGGAAAAGTTTATTTTAGTTATTCAAATGCCATTTAAAAAGGAAATAACTTACTGGGAAATGACACAGGGAATTACTGGAAACACACAGTCACAGTTGGTATGTTTTTAGATACAGTGGAAAGGACCTCCAAGGACCAAAGTCCAAACCCTGATTCAATCCTGTGCAACCCCAGGCCATCATTTACGCTTTTGGGGGCTCAGTGTCTTTACTTTAAAAACAACAAAAAAGATGTTTATTTGTGTTCTAAAAGCTCTTAAAATTTAAGAGTCAAGTATTGGGTTGGACAAAAAGTTCGTTTGGGCTTTTTCCATACCATCTTATGAAAAAGCCCAAAGGAACCTTCTGACCATCCCAATGTATTTCCCAGAACAGGATATTCTATATACCATGCTCTTGCTGAGTAGATCAAGAGTCGAGTATAAACAACAAGATCTTAACTATACAGCACAGGGAACTATATTCAATATTCTGTGACAAACCATAATGGAAAAGAATAAGAAAAAAACCCCACATATGTATAACTGAATTACTTTGCTGTACAGAAAAACACAACATTGTAATCAACTATATTTCAATAAAATCGAAAAAATTCAAGTAGATACTTGAAATCTACTACAATAAAACACTGAATTCTTCGTATTTGCCTTTATAGCAATCTTAATAAAGGAACTACAGTGATCTCATCAAGTCCAGAGTTTAACAACTACTAGTGAAATGTATCATCAGTGAACTTTATTTTAGTAATTCAGGTACTGAATATTTGTTGTTGGTTTTATCTCACTTCATACTTTAAAAAGATTATCCTGCTTTCCTATGGAATATGTATGTATTCTCCCAAACAAATCTTTCAGATTATGAGCATGAGTCAAAGTTTTATTACAATCTCAGCAAAAGGGAAAAGGCCTCCTGTTAGGTCAAGTCAAAGAGTCACTGTTGGCAAGGACATTTTAAACAAAAAGACTAGAGAAAGAAAAAAAAAGGAAAACAAGAATGATGAAAAGTCAGAATACTGTTGCCTGACAGCAGAGTGGGTGGGTGTATAGTTTCCCAAAACAAGTTTTAATCCATTAAAGTTCATCAGAAATATTGCTTAAGCAAGTTTATCAGAAATGTGATTTTCTTCCCAAAAGGAGGTTAAGGTTCTGAGACTATGTTTGGAACACTTTCTTTCACAGCACAGTTTAGACCACTGATAGACTTCTTCTGGGGTTTCCCAGATGGCTCAGCGGTAAAGAATCTACCTGCAGATGCAGGCAATGCCGAAGATGCAGAAGCCAGTTTGACCTCTGGGTCAGGAATCCCCTGGAATAGGAAATGGCATCCCACTCCAGTATTCTTGCTGGGACAGTCCCATGGACAGAGGAGCCTGTCGGGCTACAGTCCATGGAATCACAGTCAGACACATTGAGCGTGAACGAAATCTTTCCACTACTGTCTCCCCCAGTGACAGGAAAAGAATAGGTCGAAACAATGGATTCATCTCTGATTCCTCTCTTTCCCCATATCCTTCATCTAGTCCATCAGCAAGTGCTGTCAACTCTGTCTCCACAACGTATCTGGAATCCGGCCCCTTCCTCCCATCCTCCTAATACCGCACAAGTACCTGCCGGCCCCATCTCTCACCTGGATGGTTGTAATCAGCCTCATAAGTAGCCTCTGAGTCTTCACTGTTGCAGCCCTTCCACCAGTTATCAAGCAGGTATTTTTAAAGCATAAATCAGAGCACATCATTTTCTTGCAGGGGCTTCCCACTGCAATTAGAATAAGTTTCAAACCCCTCTCTTTCCCCAAAGGTTCAATGAGATCTGGAAGGATCTGCTCATCTCCTGCTCATTCCCCTTTTCTGGTCATGCTGGTTACTGCGGCCTCTGCCCACAAACTTATTCCTGCCTCAGGGACTTTTCCACATTATTTCTTCTACTTGGCAGGATCTTCCCCTAGATTTCCCCAAGGCTGCCTCCAGGGATCAAGGCTCAGGCTGGGCAGAGGCATCCCTGAGGACCTGAGCTTGTGAGTCCTCCTCTCCATCCAGGATGGCCATTACCCTGCTCTGGTCACCTTTTAATCTCTGTCTGAAAGGACTTTTATTATTTCTTGGTTTATACGAATATTGTCTGGCTTTATCCACCCAGAATATATGTTTCATGAGAAGCAGGTTTTATCGGTCTTGGTCTTATTGATTTCTGAGTTTCTTAGAACCTAGGCTGTTCCTACATTAAACAGGCTCTTCACAGATGACTGCTGAAAAAGTTACTGGCAGGATGTCTGCTTGGTACATAATTTTCCTTGGGTCATAGTGCAAGCAGATCATACTTTCCCTTCACAGAAATATACATGCAGGGTTAGGGTGTGTGAGCATGAGTTGGGGGAGAAAAGGAGAGGGGATGGGATGGGAGAGGAGGAGGGAAAGAAAGAGAAGGGGAAGGAAAGAAGGCAGAGGGGGGAGAGGGGAATATTTTCAGAGAAGAAAGGAAAAAAACATAGAGTGAGAGGTAAGAAAAAAAAAGTGTGAACCTGTTATCATGCAAACAACTACTAACTGTTGAGCACAACTCTACATCAGGCACTGTACTGAAAAGTGTAAACACCATCATTATGTTGAATTCCAACAACACCTTTTAGAAAATATTATCCCCATTTCACAGATGAGGAAACTGAGGCCCCATACAGCAAGAAGAGGCTTCCCTGGTGGCTGAGTGGTAAAGAATCTGCCTGCCAATACAGGAGATGTGGGTTTGATCCTTGGTCTAGGAAAACTCCCTGGAGAAGGAAATGGCAACCCACTCAAGTACTCTTGCCTGGAAAATCCCTTAGAGTCTAGAGTACTATAGTCCATGGGGTCGGAAAGAGTTGGACATAACTTACAGACTGAATGATAACAACAAAAGGCAAGAACAGAGAGATAGTAACTAATCACCAGAAAGTGATAATATTGGGGTCTGAACCCAGGTCTAGTAATGCCCAAAGCCAAGCCCTGACCAGGCTGCCCTGTAGGGCACAGTGGTTGAGTGAAGAAATATGTCTTTTATGATGAAGTCTATCCGTATTTACCCGAGTTTCAGGATGGGGTTAGTGACAGTCCTGATTGAAATGAATGAGAATTGAAGGAGAATTGTCTTTTAGGCCCAACTGAGGAAAATCAGTTAGTGTATTAGCCAGGATCTTTTATGAAACATTTATTTGGCCTATTTTCTGATCCACCCAGAAAACAAACAAGACAGATTGTAATTCTAGAAGAACAGTTGCTCAATCTCAGACCAGGGCTGACAAATCACAGAACAGCCAAAGGCGTGGTTCTCATATCCACGTCTGCGGCAGTTTTCTTTAACTTCCATGTGTACTCCTGAATGGGTCTGCACCTGGAGTCAGTGTCTGAATACCTAAATGTGATACCACTGAGTACAGAACACATTTTCTATGTAATTAAATCAGCAGGAACCTGGGGAAGAAAGAAGTATTAGCTTATAGGTACATGAAATATTTTCCCTCCACAGAGGACAATTCTAGGGATTCTAGAATTGGAATTCTCTGGGATTCTCTCTGTATGCATGCGTGTTAAGTGGCTTCAGTTGCGTCCGACTCTTTGTGACCCTACAGACTGTAGCCCACCAGGCTCCTCTGTCCATGGGATGCTCCAAGCAAGAACACTGGAGTGGGTTGCCATGCCCTCCTCCAGGGGATCTTCCCGATCCAGGGATTGAATCAGTGTTCTCTAATGTCTTGCTTATTGGTAGCTTTGCAAAATGGATATTTTTATACATGCAAAAATGTATGAAATATTACTATATTGCAGGGTTCACTCCCCACTTCACCCCTAGCAAAGCCCGTTCACGAATCATGAGGGTTCTTGGATACTCAAGAAACAACCCTCTAATAAAATCTATAGGCTGTATGTCAGGGGTTGGCAATTTTTTGCTATAAAGGGCTAGACGGTAAATATTTCAGATTCTGTGGGTCATACAGTCTATCACAGTGACTCATCTCTGCTTCTGCAGCATAAAAGTGGCCACAGACAATACGTACATGAATGGTTGTCACTATGCCCTGATACAACTCTATTTATGAATGAAGAAATTTGAATTTTATAAAACTTTCTTATGTCACAGACTATTCTTTTGTCCATTTTTTCCCCAACTCTTTAAGAAACCATTCTTACCCCACATGTCTTACAAAAACAGACCAGATTTGCCCCAATAATTGGCCCAAGTTGGATGACCCCTATAGTCCTGTTTTGGGGAATGAAAGTTTCAAAAGAGAAATCTCTGAAAGTAGCTGTTGCTGGTTCTCCCCCAGCAACTTCAAGGTGAAAGGCAACGTGGAAAGCTACATTTCCAAAGTATGCGAGTTACAGCGGGCAGGATTTGACTGTTACTTCAGTTTGGCTCCTTCCCTAACTGACCACCTTGACAGTTGTTCAACAGGCTGGAGCTGGCAACCAGGCAACATGCTTAGCTTGAGTTGAATAATATAATTTTATTTTTATTGCATTAATATTATGTTTACCCTACCCTATGATCCTTTATCATGGCAAATGGCACAGGGTTTCTCTTTCTGATAGGACATTTCTACCTTCAGCGAACTTATTTCAGGGGAAAAAATGAGTGACTTATTTGGAAATAGTAAGTCAAGAGTGAATAAGGTACAGTACCAGGTAGCAAGAGGCGTAATGTGACTGACATTGGGGAAAACTGTTGTAATTCAATGCTTCTGAGGAATTATTTGACCTTCAAAGGGATGGCAACCAGAGTGCGTGCTCTGCATCACACTGATAAGCCTGCTGAATGGGGACGAGAACACACTTACATCTCGGATCGCCTCATAGAGTGCTTTGAAAGTTGGCTGCTTCTCGTCATGGTAGACACCTCGATTCCCATGCAGGACAGACACACCTTCCCGCTCTGCCTCTCTGCAATTGCTTCCATACATGCAGTGATCAGGACGGTAGTTCCACTGGCAGGGGAACACGTAGAGACGCTCTGGAGGTGACAAGAGAAAGACATGATCAGTACCAGTGATGAAACCAACATTTCCATAAACTGCACACCACACAGGGTTTCAAAGCACGTGAGTGACTGGTGACTCATAACCCAGGTTTTGCCATGTTTGTTAACAGTCTGAGTTCAGGAATTGAACGATCATGCATTAGTGATGTTGGAGGCCTTACCCCAAAGAGGAGGGTAATATAGCAGCTTGTACAAGAAGGCAAACAACAGCAGCAAACAGCCTGGGACAGAAACCCAACTCTGCAGATCAAAAACAGTGCAACCTAGGTCCAGTGACTTAATCACCCTGTGTTTGTTTCCTCATCCACAAGATGAATATAATAGGATTACCCCATTATTGATGATTCAGTTTTTTTAAAAGCGCGTGTAAAATGCCAAGCACTCAGCGTAGCCTATAGCGTCAGCAGTTACAATCAACTCTTTGGAAAGGTTTTGTGAAATAGACCAACCTGAAAAATTAGAGTCAAGAGTGAGGCAAAGGTTCCTCTTCAGATTAAAAAGCAAGCAACCAATAGAAACAAAATGAAGGAAAACAAACAAACGAAACACTACAATAGCAAAACAAAAAACACCCATCCAACAAAAAAGCAACCAAAAAGAGTTCCCCAACCCCCAAAAAAGAAGTCCCTATGTCCCAGTGACTATGTATACTGTGGGTGAGCATGTCCATTGTGTACTTGTGTGTCTGCATCTCTAAGTCACAGGTTCTTAGCCAGGGGTGATGCTATTCCATCTGGCAGTGTCTGGAGGGAGACACTGGTTATCACAGGTGAGGCTGCTATTGGTGTCTAGTGCGTTGAGACTAGGGATGCTGTAAACATCCTCAATGAACAACACAGCCCCCCACCACAGTAGCAGTGCCAAGGTCAAGACACTCAGCTCTAATCCTGTTGGATTCAGTAAATTTCCTTTTGGTGACTAGGATTATAAAATTAGCAAAAAGTTCAAAACCCTCAAGCTTCCTGGCTCCTCCTTCCTGTGCCTTTAAGGGCTGGGCCTAGAGAAGGATGAATCAAAGTTCTCTGCAAACATGCGTCACTCATCATGAGAAAGACCTTTGTGAGAACACAGGAGGCTTGGAGCAAATCAATTACCCATGTCAGAAAAGTATGATAAAGATGTGTTGTTGGTTAGGTTGCTGGTATTTCCTTCTTATGGAAAGGACTGCTGCTTAGAGGTTATTTACAGAAAGCTTCAACATGGAAAGCAAAGAATGAACCCATCACTATGCATCCCTTCTGGCAGACGGTGTGTAATATTTCCACCTCTCCAGAATTTACAGGCCACTGTGGAATTCCCTGGAAGTCCAGTGTTTAGGACTTGGAACTTGGGTGCAGGTTTAATCCCTGGTCGGGGAACCAAGATCCTGCAAGCGGCATGGGGCAGCCAAAAAATAAAACAAAATGAAAAAGTCACAGACCACTGTGACACCGAAGCACCTTTGAATCCCTGATTGTTCACAAGACACTGTGAGATTTTCCTTTTCTTGGGAGAACTCCATTCCACCATGAGGCTCCTCTTACTTGCATGCACCTCCATGCTTGCACATACGTAAGCCACACCTGGGGGAGAGTGGCGCTCATCCTGAAATCATACTTTCAGGATGTGAATACCAATTCCTTTATTAGCTGTGTGACTTCCCTGTACTTCAGTGCAGAGACTGGATGTGAGGATGGTGGGAGTGAAAATACCTAAATGTACTTTTGTGCTTCTGTCACTGCAGCCTGACGCCAGCACAACAGCTGCCCCTTTAAACCCAAAGAGTCACTTCACTCCTTTCTGATACCTCCCTGGTCTTTTGGATTTGCAGCCCCTGCTTAAGCACCTGCCAATAATGTCTGCTGAATAAACTGCCCTAGACCCTATCTCTGATTTGGTAAACACATGGATTGATGGAATCAACATATTTATTGAATGCTTGCTATATGTACAGGTCCTGCCTTCATGGAGTTTACGGTTGGTGATGAATGTTTTTGCCTCCTCCTAAGTAGTGAAAGGACTCTACTACTACTACTACACACACACACACACACACACTCACACAACCCTCCAAACAAACAAACAAAAATCCCCCCAATTTTTCCTCTCTTTGCAGCCTTAGAAGACCAAGCCCATTAGGGCATTGTTCAAAGGTGAAAAACAAACACACGGAGGGTAAACAATATGTTACTAAATAACCAATGAGTCACTGAAGAAATTAAGGAGGAAATTTAAAAATACCAAGAGACAAATGACAATGAAAACACAATCCAAAACCTATGGGACACAGCAAAAGCAGTTCTAAGAGGGAAGTTTATAGTAATTCAATCTTACCTCAACAAACAATAAAAGTCTCAAATAAATGACCTAATCTTACACCTAAAGCAACTAGAGAAAGAAGAACAAACAAAGCCCAAACTTAGTCGAAGGAAAGGAACCATAAAGATCAGAGCAGAAATAAATGAAGTAGAGATGAAGAAAACAATAGCAAAAACCAACAAGACTAAAAGTTGGTTCTCTGAGAAGATAAAAACAAAACTGATAAACCCTAAGCCAGATTCATCAAGAAAAAAAGGGAGAGGATTCAAATCAATGAACTCAGAAATGAAAAAGTAGATGTTGCAATGAACACCACAGAAATACAAAGGATCATAAGCAACTACTATGAGCAACTATAAGTCAATAAAATGGACAACCTAGAAGAAATGGAGAAATTCTCATAAAGGTACAACCTCCTAGGACTGAACCAGAAAGAAATAGAAAATATGAACAGACCAATCGCAAGTACTGAAATGGAAACTGTGATTAACAATCTTCCAACAAAGTCCAGGACTAGATGGCTTCACAGGCGAATTCTATTAAACATTTAGTTTCATATTTACTTAAATATTAAACATTTACTCTAATGCATTTAATTTAACGTCTACCCTTCTGAAACTTCCAAAAGGATTTGAAGTGAGACAGATTCATACATTCAGTAGGTTCAAAATGGACTTCTACCATCTTCTAGCTCTAAAACCTTGGGTGATTTGCTGAGAAGTTTGACTTCAGTTTAGGAGCACTTGTTGTTTAGTTGCTAAGTCATGTCTGACTCTTTTGTAACCCCAGGGACTGTAGCCCTCCAAACTCCTCTGTCCGTGGGATTTCCCAGATAAGGAAACTAGAGTGGGTTGCCATATCCTTCTGCAGGGGATCTTCCCCACCCAGGGATCGAACCCTCGCCTCCTGCATTGACAGGCAGATTCTTTGCCACTGAGCCACCGGAGAAGCCCTTATCATGTGTCACTCACGACCTTAAAGCAGAGAGGCTGAGAGCAAGTTCTGGAGTCTATCTGTTAAGACTGAATACTGCACTCTGCCATGAGTTGCATGAACTCAAGCAAATCACACAATTTTTTCTGGGCCTCAGCTTCATCATCCGTAAATGGGGGAAGCATTGTAAGTATCACTTGTAGGATTTGAGGGCGTATTAAATGAGTTCATGTCTAGACGTACTTGGAACAGCGCTCAGCACACAGGAGGCACACCGTACATGTAAACTGCAGTCATTACTATTAACACTGTTATTGCTATAACAAGTACTACCTCATTAGGCTGCTAGAAGGATGAAACAAGATAACTTACATGGAACAAGCCAGGCATAGTTCCTGACACATAGTACCTGGATGGTAAATGTTTTTCAGCAATTGCCTCTAGACCTGCAGGTGGCCAGGCTTTCTTAACCTGTTAGGAGTCACAGACCTCTCTGGGAATTTCATGAAGGCTCTAGATTCTGCCTTTGGAAAAATATACGAAGAATATTTGCTTACAAGTTTAGGGTTGTGTAGATCTCCCACTCTAGTGTTCTTGCCTGGAGAATCCCAGGGACGGCGGAGCCTGGTGGGCTGCCGTCTATGGGGTTGCACAGAGTCGGACACAACTGAAGCGACTTAGCAGCAGCAGCAGCAGATCTAAAGACCAGCTAAGAATCCCAGCTATTGAAAGCCACATGTGAAATTTGGCCCAGACAGAATTCAATTAACCTGTTTACCTTCTCTTCAGAATGTTCCAGGAAAGAAACGCAAAACACATTGAGAATAGAATTGAAACAAGTATTTGTTCACCACAATGCAAGGCACTGGTGTCACTGGGTGATAAGGCGCTGCCTCTGCCCTTGGGGAATCTATTCTCTTGTAAGGAGATAGTATAGAAATGAACACGTTTTATCAGAGTTCATAGAAAGGGAGGCATTTCAGTAAAGCTTTATTTAAACTCAGACATATAGTAAGGATAGGATTATGACAGAAATAGAAGCCTGGAAGAGCTTTTAAGGAGGGAAAAAATAGCCTGATGATGGTGACGATTTGGGAAATCAGAATGTGTTTTAGAAAAGATAAGGCATTTAATTTTTCAGAGCAACTCGATTTCTGCAAAAGGGTAAGTTAATGGTAGGAAAGTTGTCATGTAAATAGGCTTCTTTGACCTAAGAGGTCAAGAAATATAAATCTATGTATTAGGTTGCAAGTAACCAACAATAATTCTAACTTGTGAGGCAAAATAATTTTTTTTTCCTTTGGAAAGAGAGGAGATAGTTCATTAAAAAAAAAAAAATTGGGTTTCCCTGGTGTCTCAGATGGTAAAGAATCCACTTGCAATGCGGGAGACCTGGGTTTGATTCCCTGGCTTGGGAAGATCTCCTGGAGGAGGGTGTGGCAACCCATTCCAGTATTCTTGCTTGGAGAATCACCACGGACAGAGGAGCCTGGTGGGCTACAGACCATGGGGTTGCAAAGGGCAGACACGACTGAGCAACTAAGCACACACAGCACAGCTCATCAAATCAGAGAGAAGGCTGAACCGGGGCAGCTCCCGGGATCCAGGACTAATGAATGTCAGATTCTTAGCACTACTGTCAGGATGGACCAGCCTTGCCTACTTTCTGCTCTTGGATTCCCAGACTCAGGTTCCCAGGAGATGGTAAGTGCAAGTCAGGGGCGGGCAGGACTCTAAGACTGCATGGGACGGGGGAAGAGTTCCCTGAGAAACTCCCCTGAGAAAACTGGGTGCTGTTAGTAAAATATAGGGCAATCAAGACTGCACAGGCAAAAATAACAGATGTGCAGCCTGGGTGGGAGGGGAGTCTGGGGGAGAATGGATACATGTGTAAGTATGGCTGAGTCCCTTAGCTGCTCATCTGAAACAATCACAACATTGTTAATCAGCTATGCATGCGACGTCACTTCAGTCATGTCCGACTCTTGTGTGACTCTATGGACTGTAGACCACTGGGGTCCTCTGTCTGTGGGATTCTCCAGCCAAGAGTACTGCAGTGGGCTGCCATGACCTCCTCCAGGGGATGTTCCCGACCCAGGGATTGAACCAGTGTTTCTTACATCTCCTGCACTGGCAGGTGGATTCTTTACCATTAGCATCACCTGAGAAGCCCATAATCAGCTATATCCCAATATAAAATAAAAAGTTAAAAAAAAAACAGTGTGCTTTTTTATTCACACATACATTTGATGTGGGTTACACTGTGAAACCTCCAAGTAGTTAATGTGCGAAGGAGGAGGTGAGGGGCTACACCAGCATCCTTGGGTGGGTTGAAGATGGTAAACTTCTAAGACCAGCTGACGAACATGTCATATGGATTACTCATGGTAATTTGGCACATAATCAATAACTATTCCAGAAATGAATCTAGTTTAGCAAGATTATCACAGCTGTCAAAACCTAATGTTTAAAAAATGACAGCACCATGAAATGTGCAAGTTATTTTTTTTCACTGTTGAGGAAATAATACAGCGAATGGTTTTTAAATTCCAAATCCCCAATGCTTTAAACTCCTGCAATTTATTAAAAAAATTTTTTCCAGCCAATCTCTCTGGGTCTTTGCTATTTTTCCTCTCTATTTTATATAGATAAAGCAGGTCATTAATTGATTATTTATGAGATTGAAATCCCTTAGTGATCCCTTCAGGAGTCTACATTTATTTCCACCGCCGTCTAACTATTTGTAAAGGACTATGTGAATTGATTGCTCCTTAAATTTCTGATCATTTCCTACTCTTGGAGTCTCTAAGATGATTGAAAAGTTTCTGATCGTTTTTAACTTCCCGGTGAAATAAGCTTGCTACTTACTATATTCCATCAACAGATTGGAGGTTGTTTGCACTCCTCAGAGCGATTTGTTTGTTGTTTTGTTTTTTAATGTCTTATTCTGAAACTAAGCTTTCCCAGCCTCCTCTTCTTCCTGCTTCCAAAATGCACCTTGTTTGAGAAAAGGGCAATTCGTTCCTCCATGAAGTCACCTTTGATCACACAATCTGAAGAAGCAACCCTTTCTCCCCAGCCCCTGACAGTGGCTCGCTCAACCCCACACTTGTTTCCTTCACAGTATTGATCATAATAGGTGATTCTGAATGACTCGTTTCTATTCTCTGCAAGTCGCCCTCTCCCAATAAATGGTAGGTTTGGTGCCATATGCCCACTGCCTGGCCCTGGGGCTGGCACCCAGTAGGTGCTCAAAAGATAGCTGCTGAATGGGAGAACAAAAACTTATACCTTCCTCTAGCCTCTGTATCTCTCCTCTTTCTCTGCTTTCTTCTTCTCCTTCCTCTCCCCACCATCCCTTCCTCTCACATTCCTGGCTGTGCTCTTTCTCTTTGATTTCCTTCCCCTTTTCACTTCAGTCTATTAATCCCATTTCTCCAGTCAGTTAATACACCTCTGAAGACCAGCTCCATTTGGTCTTCAAAGCGCCATTTAAGGTGCTAAGACTCGCACTGCAATCACTTGATGAAGACAAAGCAGACACAACTCTCTCTCACAAGGACCCAACAATCTTCATTCTTGCACTTCAGATCAGAGTTCATGAACTTTCAGACAATGATCTGTTATCAGTTTCCAGGACAGGCCTAAAACCAAATTACTGGGCCTGTCCACCCCAAACTACACTCATAACTGCCAGCTGCTGGGTGTTTTGGGTGGGCGAGTAAATAGTGCAGTTGTCCACCAGGTGCAAAACTCCAGTGACCCAGACAGGATGAGAGAACGAGGCCTGACTGGGCCTCTGAAGCTCGTTCCATGTGACCCCAGAAAATGTGTCTTGCTCCCTGTGGCCCCAGAAAATTCTCCTGACTCCTTTGAATCAGATTCAACTCATGGACGATCTCTGTGTATATTCCCCTCGTGTTTCAGCTCCTCTCTCTCTTCCTGGACAGAACCCTACCACTTCTACTGTGGTTGAATGTCCTGCCTTGTCATCTGCACTTAGCTGGTTTCATTTCCTTTCCTGCCCACACGCACTTTTCTAGAAACTGTTTCTGAAGAAGGGACAGATCCAGGTAGTCGTGTTTGAGAGAGGAAAAAGGCACATGATCTTGCTCCTCTGGCCCCTCATGACTGGAACAAGGGCAGTCTCCTCACCCCAAAAAAATAAAACTGGTTTAGAGCTGGCTGGGAATTAGTTGATAGGCTGGACCAGAACAATCTCCCTCTCTGTCTTTCTCTCCTTCAAGAATCTAAGACATAAAAAAGAAAGAAAAAAAAAACCTATCATCATTGGTATGGACTTGTAAGGTTCTATTGACCTGATGTTGGGCCGTGTACAAGCAAAGAATACTGCTAGAGAGATGGAATGGAATCAGATGAGCAGAAGCAGTAAGACAGATACCCTGAGGCCTCTGAGGGATGAAGAAATCAGCTTCGGTCCTGAGCAGCTGCCCAGAGATGGTTCTCATGAGGTCTGGTATGATTTGACCCATGTGTTCATGGGACTGGCACCTGGACCCCCTACTTAGTTCTGGTATGAATAGAATTTTATTCCCTGAAACCTAAGTATATTTGAATCTAAGCACATCTTTCTAAATAGGGTTCTCTGTGAGCTCTTGTCAAATCTACCCTTTCTACAGAACTCTGCTCTTGACTCAAATTCACCTATAAAGATGTGAGTTCAGTCTTCCATTACTCGATGAAACTGCCTCAGCTCACTGCCAGGAACAGTCCCATGGGCTGAGTTACCCGTGTGTCTCCCATGGGCTTCACCTGCCACCTCGTGAGTCAGTCCAGTACTCAGCACGACAATTACACACCCACAGGCATTTACCATCTAACTATAGCAAGAGTTTCACAACATTTTTAAGCTAATGACTTGTAAACCTGTTTTTGTGATATGACTGGCTACAGGAAGCTATAAGAATGAAAATATCCTAGATATGGGCTCAGGTTTTGTGTGTATTTCTTCACCCATAGCAACCCAGAGAATCGTAACAGTAAGCATGTTTATTTCCTGAGCCATGGCCAATTTTCTCTTCCTCTCTCCTTTCCAGGGATAAAGGTAACATCTTTTTTTTTTTCTCTTCAAATTCTGTTTGTTCTGGTGTATAGAAAGTGTTCCCAATCAATATAAACAAAGAAAAACCTTTAATATGATGGATATCACTGGATTTCAGGTCAAAGAGCTCATGTTTGATAAAGGATCTGAATAAAGCATGAAAGATCAAAGGCAAGCCATACAAAGAACGCTCAAAGAGACACCTAATACTTACTGACCTAAAGTTAGGAAACTCACTTAGTTACTTGCTACCGCTCAGACTCAGGATTCAGAACAACTTCCTAATTATTTTATAAAATCCTTGTACTCAATGGATCTAAGATGGGCAGTGGGGCGCCATTAAATTCAGCTGGTTTTCAGATTAATTAAAGACAAGGGTCTCGGTCTAAGGGTAGAGCTGCTTGTGACTGCCTTTGAGTATTATTTACTCACTGATCATGTCCTCAAATATTCTGCAACAGGCTAAGAGGATATCTGGGGAGGCAACTGCGCAGAACTTTTGAATTCCTCAGTTTGGGAATATGGACAGATAGGCTATGGCAGAGAGTTTAAGCCACACAACAGAGAGAAAAATGCAGTAAAGCAGTGGTCCCCAACCTTTTGGCACCAGAGACCAGTTTTGTGGAAGACAATTTTCCCATGGACCAGGCTTGCGGGGGTGTGGTTTTGGGGTGATTCAAGCACATTACATTTATTGTGCACTTTATTTCCATTATTATTACATCAGCTCCACCTGAGAGAATCAGGCATTAGATCCTGGAGACTGGGGACCCCTGAAATAAAGGACAAAATAATGCAGGAGAGAGACACATTTGGGGAAAACTGCACAGCTCTTTAGACACCCCCCTCAACTAGGGGACCTTCCCCTCCCCCACAAAGGCATGGGGCTGGAGTTGGAAAAGCCTGGGCTTGTACCCCAGCTCTGGCACTCATTAGCTACGCCACAAATTATTTAACTCTCTCTCATTTGGTACCTTTGTCTGTAAAATGAGGATTCTATCAGTGTTCCTATGAAAATTAAATAAGAAAATGCTCAGAACAACACCCGACACACAGTAAATAATCAACATCAGTCGTTACTCCTTAGCTTCAGGCTCTTGGCCAACATGCTGCCAACATCTGCTTCCTCCCCCCTGGAATCTGGGAGTGGGATGAAGTTAGTCGTTCCTTGTGGCTGGACCTGGAGTGTGAAACTGTGGTATTGTGCTGTGAGGACAGAATGAGAACCTTCGAAGAGAGGAATGCACAGCCTCAGTAGGAGAGGGAAGCCCATCCTGGGCTGCTCAGCCTTTTCCCCTTCCTTGCCTGTTTCAGGTCTTCCTGCTCTAGGTTTCGACAGGACACCAGTTTGCTTATTAAAAAACGCATCCTTTGTGTTTAGACTAATTCCAGGGGCCTTTTATTTGTAGCCAAGAGTCCTACTCACTATAACTACATCTAGAAAAAAAAAAGACAGAATCTGCTTAAGAAGAAAAAGGAAGAGGGGCTGACTTTAAAGTCCCTGTTGCCATCAGAGTGAAATGGATTAAAACACGCCACAAACCAACAGCCAACACACCCTCTTCATCACAAGAGTTACTATCGGAATCTTTCCCAGAAATGAAGTCCATTACGTATCAACCTGCTTTTTTCTTTTCCAGGATTTGCTCCTTTTTGATTCAAAAACATATGAGATTAGTTATTTCAGAATTTTGTAAAAACCAAATACAGGTACATACAGAGACAGAAGTCTTAGAAAACAGGAGCCTCTATTTCAGGATTTTTTTTTTTTTTTTTTGGTCACATTGCATGGCTTATGGGATCTTAGTTTCCGACTGAGGATCAAACCCTGGTTCAGGGTGGTGAAAGCCCAAGTCTTAATCACTAGACCACCAGGAAATTCTCTATTTCAAGATTTTTAAAGACCAAGGAGAGTCCTAAGTAGGTTATGGTGAGGAGTGATTTTTTTTTCCCCAGAGATCTTTCTCAAAGAGAAAACATGGTTTTGATTTCAATCACATTAAGTAAGACTGTAGTAAAGATGAAAGAAAAGAAGGCAATGTCTAGCTTTAGGCATCAATGTAAAAACACAGACCAGAAACTTACATTCCCCTTCCTTCCCCAAGTCCACCAAATCACTGACTTGAAGAATTTCTTTGCCCCAGGTGGAAAGAAAGAGGCACATGTATTCTTCGTCCCTCTTCTACATTGTTTTAACCCTGAACAAGTCCCTTTACTGTCAAGATCCCAAGAATCAAGTCCTATCAATCTAGCAATTGTTCAGGCTATGGAGGGCCTTGCGCTTAGATTATAATGTTTTCATTTAGGTCTGTGCCACTCACTTATTTTGCCTGTACTTCTTCAAAGAATGGCATGGCAAAACCCAAAAGATATTCTTGAAAAATGGAGCCCAGTGTTGGAGGTTTCAACATTTGACCTTTTGTGTTGGCAGTGAGAGGACGGCCCACGTGAGACCCCAAGGGCGGATGAAAAGGCCCCCTTTGCAGGGACACAGGCACAATTCAGGCTCCGCCAACACAGCCCAGGCTGGAATGTGTTCTGTGGGCTGAGGTGGGCGAACTCCTCCATGAACCACATTCTCGAAGAGAACCTACCTGGGTTGAAATAAAAAATAATATTTAATAAGTCCTGGTCTCCCCACGTGATGGCATTCTTGTACTTCTGGTAGAGAGGGTACAACATGTCCTCCCAAGACAAGCCTGTTGAAATCATGCTGTTCTGGAAAAGACAAAACCATCACAGTGGCTACGGCATGGCAAATACATCTGATCTGCTGAGTATCGGTGTACAGGGACGAGTTCTCCCCTGTACTCTCTGCCCCCAGAGTGAAAATGAAATCAACAGAGGAAGGGCCCTGCTGGCCTCAAGGCATAGGGCAAAGCAAAACTAGGCCTGGAGACTGCAGGCGTACACATGGATGGCAGGCGAGACCTGCAACTAGAAGCGGGCCTACGGCTTCTCAGAAATGCAGGCCCCAGATCGAACCTTTCTTTGTTACACTAAATTCTTGCCTCTGAAGTGAAGGAACAAAATACAGATACCATAGTTAAGGTATCTTAAGGAAAAATACTCTTTCCTTATCTCACAACAATTATTTATTTTTAAGACAAAAGCAACATATTCACACTAAATATTCAGACAGCACACAAAGATGTAAAAGTAAAAATATTTTTACTTCTGCTTCCTACAATTCCCATTCCCACTTTCTCTAGATGGAGCCACAATTAGTGGCCAGTTTCTTAGGTATTCTTCTGGAAATTTCTAAGGCATAAAAGGAATCACACCCTATGGTACCATGTTTTGTTGCATTTAAATTTTTCACTTAATATTTCTTTAGAAATCTTACTTATCTTACTTATAGATTTGACCTAATATTTTTCAGTAGGAGGGTAATTTTTTTGACTTGTTCTCTACTGATGTTCACTTAGGTTCTTTCAGTTCTTTGCCAAGACAAAAGCTGAGGCCTTGTTCATTTATCTCTGTATATTTATGTAAATTTATCCCTAGGGTAATTCCAAGAAGTTCTCAAAGGTTTTTGAAGGCTGAGATACACACAGGGTTTAAAGATGGAATTCAGAAATGCAACATAATGTTCCAGAATAGCAACTCTGTTGAAGAGTGTTAAATTCCATAATCACCTGGGATTTTCCTAAACCAACAAATATTCTGTAACTTTCCAAATGCCTTTCTCTTCCCTGGCTTCTACAAGCCACCTACTTCTAAAGTCAATACACTGACACTCCAGGAACGTCACGCTGAAAGACAAAGCCTTGATGTTTAAAAAGGAAATATAAACTACTTTCTTACCTTGAACTGGGCTCTTCTTATCCGAGTCAAATTCATTAGCATGACTCCTGAGTTAAGTCCCAGAGAGCCATAGAAAGGTGCCGGGCAAACGGCTATACCAGCCGATCTTGGGGATTTCATGCTCGGGGGCCATGGCTGCAAGCTGCGTGGAATTAAACTGCGTCAGAAGCTTCCAGATGTCATCCAACAGGTCTCAGAAAGAGGACATCGGTGTCCACGTAGAGAAGGGAGTCCACATCCTTTAAAATTACCTTTGTATGTATTGGGTAAGGAGGGAAAACATGACAAGTCAGAAACAAAGGAAGTGTCCTGAGAGGTCAACACATTACGCGAATTCTACAAAGGGTATCACTCTTAGCTCCCATCCCTTTCTTCTCCTTGGACTTCAGTGAGAGCGTCAATCAAAGGGCAGACGCTCAAAGAAAGATCAATCTTGACCCAGACTGGTTGCAGTTCCAGGACCCTTGACTATATTTGGTAAGGGTTAAACTTCCCAGGGAGTGAAAATATCAGCAAATGACTACTTTCTTCTTCTTCTTCCAGGCTTTCTTCTTCCATCCTCCAGTAAGGCCATCTGTCTTTCTCTTTTAGTTTTTTTTTGGAAAATCTAGGGCAGGCATTAGAACACTAGAAGCTGGACAACTAGACTAGTTCATGCCAGGCTTTGGGAAATACTCTGTCTCTGGATCCATTTCTTCCACTGTTGGTGGGTATGGCTCTGCATCTTTTTGAAATAATATTTTCAACGAAGGTTTAGATTTGGAAAGAGGCAAAGCAAGTCATTGGCCAGCTCTGTCTGCAGGGATTGGCAAATGCTTTTGTCTACATGGCTAGGGGATAATATTTTCGGCTCTGTTGCAGCTACTCAACTCTGCTGTAGGATAAAAGCAGCCATGGACAATATATAAACAAACGACCATGGGTGATTCCAGTAATACTTTACTTGCTGCTGCTGCTGCTACTAAGTCGCTTCAGTTGTGTCCAACTCTGTGCGACCCCATAGACGACAGCCCACTGTCTCTGGGATTCTCCAGGCAAGAACATGGAGTGGGCTGCCATTTCCTTCTTCAATGCATGAAAGTGAAAAGCAAAAGTGAAGTCACTCAGTCGTGCCCAACTCTTAAGCGATCCCATGGACTGCAGCCTACCAGGCTCCTCCGTCCATGGGATTTTCCAGGCAAGAGTACTGGAGTGGGGTGCCGTTGCCTTCTCCGAATACTTTACTTGGGAACACTTAAATTCGAATTACATATAATCTTTAGATGTCACAAAACCTTCTTCTTATGTTTCTTTTGTCAACCATTTGAAACATAAAAGACATTCTTGACTCAAGGGCTCTGGTTTGTCAACCTCTGTTGTAGATCATTCAAGTCAGCCACCTCAAGTAAATAAGTTCTCCTTTGCTAAATGCTTGTTGCTTACCAGAATGGTGCCCTGGGGTCTGAGACTTCAAAGCCATTGTTATTATAGTAATAGGGTTATTTACCTTGTTTTGTTATTGTTCCCCCAAATTTAGAGGTAGCTTAACCAAAGAAGGATCATCATCCTAAAACCATAATAACACTTGTTATGGCCTGAAAGAGCCTTTCTAAAATGCATATGTTGAAGCCCTAACACTCAATGTGATGATATTTAGAGATGGGGATCTTTGGGAAGTAATTAGGGTTACTCGAGGCCCTGAGGGTAGAACCTTCAAGATGGGATGCGTGTGTGCGCGTGCTCAGTCATGCCTGACTCTGCGACCCCACAGGCGGTAGCCCACCAGGCTTCTCTATGGGATTCTCCAGGCAAGAATACTGGAGTGGGTTGCCATTTCCTTCTCCAGCAAGACGGGATCCCTGTCCTCATTAAAAGAGACATCAGACAGCTTGTGTCTCTCTCTTGCTCACTCGCTCCTGAACTCATCTCACTCTCGCTCTCTCTCTTTCTGCCATGTGAGAACACAGTGAGACGGGCAGCAGCCTGCATGCCAGAGAGGGGTTCTCACCCTAATCTCAGACTTCTAGCTTCTAGAACTATGAGAAAATACATTTCTGTGGGTCAAGTCACCTAGTTATGGTATTTTGTTATGGCAAGTTAAGACAACATTCCACTGAGATCCTAATATTTAAAATTGATGAACATGGGCACCATATGACACCGGCATCATGGAGATTTCAGTTTTGAATAATTTAAAACTTACATGATTAGTTGTAACATTTATCTTTCCTTCCTCATGTCGTAGAGGAATAGAATTTACATGTCAATAGAATGAAATAAAAAACAATGATCATCTACCATATCACAACTGATTATCCAAATTAAAAAAATACACGTAACCTTGTTAAATACTTTGTAAATACATTAATCATTGCTGGGAATTTCAGCACTTATTCAGGAAAAGTTCTGTTAGTAACAATACTATGTAAAATAAATTGGAGAGTTTAAAAAAAAGTGAACTGAGATATTCAGTGATAGATATACAAGAGATTTTAAAGACATATTAAGGACACTAAAAAGCATGTCAAATATCTCATTATGATTTTATAATGATTATAGGGTGAAATGATAAAATTTTGGATATACTGATTAAAATGTTATTAAAATTAGTTTCAAGTTTTTCTTTTTCAACATAAATACTACCAACTGAAAAATCACATAGCTGTGCAGATACATTTTCCTTTTACACTACAAATGGTAGCATAGCACAAACAATGTCTCCAGTCTTCTTGCTTTCTGTTTTTAAAAACTTTTTATTTTGTATTGGGGTATAGCCAATTAACAACGCTGGGACAGTTGCAGGTGAACAGTGAAGGGACTCAGCCATACACGTACAAGTCTCCATTCCTCCTCAAACTCTCCACCCATCCAGGCTGCCACATGACATCGTTGCTTGCTTTTTATTAACCAAAACAATACATGTCGGAGGGCTTTCCATTTAGTACATAGAGATTTTATCTAATTATTTTTATGTATAACGTTCTATTGTGTGGATCTACCATAATTTTTTAATCATCTGAATAGAACATTTAAGCTCTTCTCAAGCTTTTGTTATCACAAACAAGGTCACAATGAAAAAAAATCCTCATCTTAATTCATTTCAAGTATACAACACTTTGGTGGGCTCTTTTGGTATACAGACCATATTTCAAAATAGACATTCTAAAAGTAGACTA
Source organism: Nanger dama (assembly GCA_917880005.1). NCBI lineage: Eukaryota > Metazoa > Chordata > Mammalia > Artiodactyla > Bovidae > Nanger > Nanger dama. The sequence continues at coordinate 32,030,832 of CAKJTW010000016.1, read as the reverse complement.
ATGATACATCTCAGGGACAGCACAGCGGATAGTCAGTCCTTAGGAATCTTGAGTCTGGCATTCCTGAGTTCAAATCCTGGCATCATGAGCCCTGTGACTCTGGATGAATTCCTCAGTCTTTCCAGGCCTCAGTTCCCCATCTGTAAAAACTGGAAAGCAAGACCTCTACCACTACCACCCCTGTCCCCGGATTGTCACAATCATCCAGTGAATAAAAGACACAAGGAACTGGGTACACAGTAAGTCCTCAATAAATAGCCACTCAGCCTGGATGAAAGGGAGTTTGGGGGGGGGAAATGCATACATGTATATGTGTGGCTGAGTCCTTTCACCGTTCACCTGAAATTATCTCTTTAACAATCAATTATATCCCAATACAAAATAAAAGTCAATAAATAAATCAATAGCCACACTGCTACTATAAGGAGTTTCTGTGCTTTTTCTTTGAAAATGTTGACCTAAAAAAAAGTCGCAACCTAAAAGTTGAGACTTATGTTTTTATTCGGCAGAAATTTCTAGGACTGAAGCCCAGGAGGCAGCATCTCAAGTAGCCTTGAGAGAACTGCTTCAGAGAAGGAGGGAGGATGGGGGGGGAGGGTGGGGGGAGGGGGGGGGGGTGCAGGGGGGGGTGGGGGGGGGGGTGCAGGGGAGGGGGGTGCAGGGGAGGGGGGTGGGCAGGAAGGAATCAGGTTATACAGAAGTTTGCAACAAAGGCCATGTAGTTTGAATATCGAAAGAACTTTTGTGATTTAAAGAAAACCAGGTATCTCAAATTAAGGAATTTAGCGGTTTTCTATATATAGGAAGATGTCAGAGTCTGGGCTCACTGAAATCATTCCTTTCATATGCATCTCAGCTACCTGGGGCCAGTATCCTGAGTTTTCCCATTCTGAGACCCTCAGTGCTCACCTTAGGGAGTGGCTGAAACCTGAGGGCCGCATGATCTCTCAGGTACTCTCCTTCCTGAATGCCCATAGGGCTCAGAAATTCACGTTTGGAGGGTTGGAATGGCTGATGACTCTGACATCCTTGCTTACTGATATGGCAGGAAATACTCCATTTCTCAAAAACTTCAAATGTAGTTAGTCACCATTTGCATCAGTGGCCACAGTACTTCAAAGCATGTGTTGACCATAAAGTGTTTTTTATACAAAGTCTAGCAGAGAAAAAATGGAAGTTTTTGAATCTTTCTAATATAATCCACTTATTACCTTGACTGAAAACAAGAGCACAAAGGTCTCTTTACTCTTTATCTGAGGAAAAAAAAATAAAAACAAAACAGGAGAAAAACCCACCTCCTTCTATAACATTGCATCTCCTGAGGCTAATTCTGCAGCAATTATTGGTGGTATTAATTTGAAGAGGATCACTGTGGCCACGTTTTAATGGGCAGAGGAATACTTACTGAAAGGGTATAAAATCAGCCATTCTAATTCCCTTATGGAAATTAGCACTAGAAATGAGGCCTTTTGTTTCTAAGAGAAGGGCAAAAAGAGGCATAAGCACAGATAATAGCTATTTGTATACAAAGCTGCTCTGGTTCCATTCATCATCCCAACCTGGGCAGCTGCCTCGGGGAACCCTGCTGGCTCTCTGTGCTAAGGAAGGATCAAAGGCTGGCCATGGGCAGCAAGATTATCAGGGGCCACTGGCTCTCTTTCAAGTTCATTATTTGCTCCAACCTTACTCTGACTTTGACAGCACAACTCTGTGGCTGAAAGTTTTGGCTTTGAAATCTAATTACTCATGTTCAGATTCTGTTTCTACTGCTAACTATGGTCTTGGGCAAGCTGGCTCAAGCCTTCTAAGCTTATTTTCCTTATCTTGTAGGTGGGATCAGGCACTCACTTCAGCATGCTGTGGGATGATTAAATGAGATAATGCATGTGAAGGCCCTGGCATACACACAATGGGGACTCACAAATGCTCTGTGATGGTCTTACTGTCTCACTCTCAGGAGGGCTAGTTCCTAGACTCACAGTCCAGTAACTGGCTGCCATACCGGTAGCATTAGCAGCAGTAGCAGTAGTAGAAAAAGAATGAGGCATATTATCTGTTCTCAAGGAAGTTTAGTTGGGAAGGCAGATAAAGCAAAGTAAGATGTGCTAATGGTAGGGGTAGCACAGAAGCACTAAGAAGGTCCCCCTACACCAGTATGGAGTGAACACAGGGAAGGCTTCCCAGAAGAAGTGACATCTAAGCCAAGAAATTAGTAGTGAAAAACAGGGCAAAGAGTGTTAAAGATAAATAGAACAGCATGTGAAAAGTCCCAGGAACCAGCAGAGAACAACACATAGGCAAGTTGGCTGATGGGCCTGAAGCTTAAAGCAGGAGAGCCAGGAGCCAGGGGCGGGGAGAGATTAGGCTGGTCAAGTGGGCAGGGGCCTGATCAGGACCTACGCAGACAAATTTGAACTTGACCCTGAGAGCAATGGGGAGATGTGAAATAATTTGAACCAGCAGTTGAGGTCTGATGCTTCCTCTCCTACCCTCATCGCTCCCATCCAATCTTCAGCAAGTCTTATGCACTCTTCCTCCAAAATACACCTGAATTTGCCCATCTCTCTCCCTTTCTGCTGCCTCATCCTCAGTCCAAGGCACCATTATAGCTCTCCTGGAATTCTGGAAAGGTCCATTCACTGGCATTCCTCCTCTGATCTATTCCTAACAGAGTAGCCAGAACAATTTTTAATCTCCAGTGTCATTTCTTCTTGGGCCCATGGGTTATTTACAAGGGGGTGGGGTTGCTTAATTTCCAAATATTTGGGATTTTCCAGATATCTTTTTACTATTTGTTTCTAATTTAACTTCCTTATACTCAGGGAGCATACTCTGCATGGTTTCAATCCTCTCCCTTTCACTGAGACTTGTTTTATGGCCCAGCATTTGGTGAATGCTGAACGTTTATCCTGCAGTTGTTGGGTGGAACATTCTATAAATTCTATAGCTACCGATTAGGTCAGCTGGTTGATAGTGTTGTCAAGGATTTCTAGGTCCTAACTGATTTTCTGTTTACTTATTATAACCACAGGAGCTCTACGGAGTTCTATCTTCAGACACAAAGAAAGAGTGGGGAAATATGAAATTACTGCAAGTTCATTTACATCAACAGATATGATTTGGGAGCCATCATTAATTTTCACACTAACAAACAATTATCAAAAGGAAGAGTGCTGAAGTCTCCCACACTGACTGTGGATTTGTGTACTTCTCCAATTCTCTTAAGCATGGGTTTGCTTTCTATAGCTGGAAGCTCTGTTATTAGGCTCCTAGGTGAATACTCATTTAAAGTGGAATATGCTCCTGATGGACTGAGCCCCATATCATTATGAAAGATAAAGAGGGCTTTTTAAAAAACTAAATCTTAGATGATCCCACTTTCATCTTTAAACCTCCTCAAGACTTTTAACTGCACTTTCATTACACATGAACCATGGTCCCTAAAAGATAGACATACTCTGACCCTATGGGGCACCAGTTCCTATCAGTGGTGATTTTTCACCTCCTAGCACAACTCTGGCTTCAAGACCTTCAACTTTTCATTATGGCTCAATTACTGCCAAAGTCAAAGGGTAAGGAGCAAAACAGACTTAACAGGAAGCCAACAAACTTCCATTTCTCTTCCTGCCCATATATAGCCAGAGTTTCCACTGTCAGAGACACCCTTAGACCTTTGCTTAGTTAGAAACTAACACATAAGTCCCCCACTTTCAAAAAGAAAACATAAAGTAGAAATTATCCCATTTAACAAAGGAATTATCTTTTGGAAAAAGGTTTTTTTGTTTTTGGTTTGGTTGCTTTGTTTGTTTGTTTTTTGGCCACGCAGCATGGCTTGTGGGATCTTAGATCCCTGACCAGGGGACTGAACCTGGGCCACAGAGCCCTAACCATTGGACAGCCAAGGAATTCCCAGGAATCATCTTTTGGAATGGTCTCTCTCACTTTATTCCCTAAATTCAAAGCACCCAAAATTAAGAAGATAAGGTGCTCAAATCTGTTGAAAAACAGTGTATCTGCAGCTCTGATGCTTTAGTTAATTTCAAGGTTTGTGAGCTCTTGTTTTAGACAATTGCCTAAAGTATCAAAACTGTGATTAGCATGAAATTAATGATGTCCCCAAATCATATCTGTTAATATAAATCAGTTAACAGTAACTTCATATTTTCCCCCTTTCCTTGGTTCTGGAGATTAAGCTCTAGGGAGCACCTGTGATTTAGGATAAACGTCATCCCAAGCCTGTCAGCAAAGTGCTACCAACAGATTGCCGCATGTGAGGCAGAGCTTTCCACTTACCATTTTGAATACTCAGCTCTAACTCAGCCTGCAGGTATAAACTCAGGTGTGATCTCCTCAGAAATGCTTACCCAAGAGCCTCCTTCCTTGTGCCCTCCAGCTCCTCCATCACACCACTATACTACCTCTGTCCACAACCAAGTTATTTTCTCATCTGATGCTTGCCTTCCCCAGTTAGAATAGATGTTCCATGAGGGCAGGGACCTTCTAGGTCTAGTGAACTTCTAAAGTCTGTGGGCCTAGTGTAATGCCTAGTAGACATATTAGACATCAATAAATATTTACCCAAAGTAATGACTTCAATCACTGAGCTGTCTCAAAACCATTGTAACTTTAAATCTGCTTCAAGGCTGATTGCAGAAGAAAGGACAGGTCCTGAGAAATGAGAAGGTCTGTGAATAGCTAAAGAATAAAAGAACCATGTTCCTGAAGAGAAATCCAAGACAACACCTACTGTGCTGAAAATTATTCTTTTGCTGGTGTGGTCCAGGGTGTCACCCTCAAGTCTCTGTTAATGGGGCAGCTAAGTTGCTAAATATGTATAATATCCCATTTCCTTACCTTTCCAGGATTTTAAAAAGACCCTAAGAACTGAAGGAATCGAAAGGGAGCTGGAGGAGGCTAAATGGAGCAGGAACCTATGGTTTTGCCCCCGTGACCTCTGCCTGCCTTCTGTCTGTGAAAAGAGTTTAGCTAAAGAATAAGTTTAATCCGAGAAGTGTGAAAATGCAGAAACAAAGGAAAACAGTCCGATGAGCTGAAATAACCGTTTTGTCATTAAGCATAATTAAGGACCTTTGGTTCCTTCTCAAGGCCTATAGATAATATTTTGAGCTATATCCTGTGAGCTGTCTTCCAGACACTGAAACCTCCACCAGGTGGGAGAAGTTAACTACGTGATGACCAAACTGTAGCCACGACAGAAGCTGTCACAATTCTTAGAGATGGCCTCAAGGAAATGGGAACAAACAGACCCAGAACTAAAGATAAACTGTACTTAAAACAATCAAGGCGACACTGGTCAGATCACTGATCACCAATGTCATGATGACTGTGAGACCAGACTGCGCAGTTTCTGCATCCCCCTCTCTCTGTCTATAAAAGCCTCCCCCTGCCCACAGCCCACCATTGCTGGCATCCAAAATAAAGCAAACTTTCCTATTGGCTTTTGAGTGGCAAGCAGTGGGACTCCCCATTGCTGGTTACAAAGGAAAGGGGCAGAACAGAAGCAAAAGCAAAAAAGCCATGTAGATTTCAGTAGAACTGAATTCCAAAGAGGGGATCTTTGGTAAATGATGTTAGTGATAATCAGGATAGGGTTAAAGAGAGTTAAAGGAGAAGATGGAAACAGAAAAGAAGAAAAGACATCTCAAAAAGCAAAAAAAAACACATCTTTTATTCTAACCAATGGAAGACATTTACATTTATGAAAAACAGAGACTTGAATATAATTAAAATAGCAACAATTCATTTGTACAGTCTAAAAGTCACAGTCTCCATATACACTGTTAGATCATGACTAAATGAATGATGGTCTCCATGGAAACACACAAGAAATGCAGACATTGTTTAACTCTGGGAAGATGAAAAAGTTCTGGAGATGGTGATGGTTTGCACAATGTACTGAATGCCTCAGACTTGTACCTTAAAAATGGTTAATTAAAACATTTTACATTATATATACCTTGCTGTGTGCTTAGTTGCCCAGTTGTGTCTGATTCTTTGTGACCCCATGAACTGTAGCCCGCCAGGCTCCTCTATCCATGGAATTCTCCAGGCAAGAATAGTGGACTGGGTTGCCATTTCCTTCTCCAGGGTTCTTCTTGACCTGGGGATCGAACCGGAGTCTTTCACGTCTCCTACACTGGCAGGCAGATTCTTTACCACTAGTGCTACCTGGGAAGGGGTTAGATTCTGGGGCAAATGTTTGCAGTCCCCAAGTCCTTCACATTCTACAAAAAGATAAACTGGATGGAAGAGGGTTTCTGGGGCTATTTGGACTTTTTCCTCTGGAACCAAAATTCCTGTTTCCAAATCAAAATCAGAACAAAAGGAAATTTTACATTTCAATATATATATGCAACTTGATCAAAATTAATTCCTTTTTCTTCCACCATTCTATCATATTCTTTTTCAAAAAACCTACATAGACCTATCTTGAAGCTATTACAGGGAAAATAATTTTGGGTGAAAGGGAGAAAGACAGGTAATGACAAAGATGTCCACTGATGGCTGGGTAACCTCTAAGAGATCTTCTAGTAAATAGAGGTGGCAATCTAAGATAAGAATTCATGATTTGGAATAATGCTGAAAAGTTAAGAAGTGAACTCGTTCAGAATGCAAAGGGTCCTGAAAAACCATGCTGAGGGGTTGCCCCCGACTTGACAGGGACTCTGGGCTGAGAATCCACATGAGAATATCATTCAAAAACTAAAAAATCCAGGAGTGGCATGCAGGAGGGAAGGGACACAGATGGCAGGGAAACAAGTAAATAGATCAGTACAATCATCCTTTTCTCTATTATAATTGTAGCATTTATTGTTTGTTTTAACGTAAATACACCCAGAACCAGAATACCTGGTCAGAAAGAGGCCAGCAACTTCTGTGATCCTTTGTGATTCTGCCATGTCTGTATATCCTTGCAAATGTGAATAAAAGTTTCCATACATTATGAAAATTATTTTTATCTTTCTTACTGGTTTGCCATTTTTAAAACTGTAAATTATACAAACTCATGCTTGTATGTTATAGAAGTATGGACAATTCAGCAATCCACAGAATAAGAAATTCAAATAGTTCTTTTTCTGCCTCTCCCCAGCATCCCATTACTCCATGCTCTGATACCTTTTCTTCTTTTTTAGAATTAACTAACCATAACAGTTCAGTGAACTTCACCCCACCTCAGGCAGTTTCTACATATTTAAATATATATACAAAAATAGCCTTTTCAGGACTTCCCTGGTGGCTCAGTATAAAGAATCCACCTGCAAGGCAGGAGATGCAGGAGACTTGGGTTTGGTCCCTGGATCGGGAAGGTTCCTGGAGGTGGGCATGGCAACCCACTCCAGTATTCTTGCCTGGAGAATCCTCTGGACAGAAGACCCTGGTGCGCTACAGTCTACAGGGTGGCAAAGAGTCAGACACAACTGAAGCAACTGAGCACGCACGCGCCTGACCTTTTCAAGGCCAGGAATTCAGATTTCAACCCAACTGCGGCCTCCTCAGACAGCCCCACTCCCCATCATTCCTGAAATGCTTTCATTTTTTTCTCATTATTATTACTATCTGAAATTAGTTTGGGTTTGGTAAGTATTGTTGAATGAACAATTTTATATATGATGTTTGTGTATGTATATACACACACACAAATGCACATAGTTTTAGAGTTTTCAAAATTAAAGTAGGGTTGATTTACAATGCTGTGTCTTACTGGTGTACCGCACAGAGTGATTAAAATACATATATACACATATAGTCTTTTTGATATTCTTTCCCATTATAGTTTATTATAAGATATTGAGCACAGTTTCTGTGCTAGAGAGTAGGACCTTGTTGCTTATCTACTTTGCATACAGTAGTTTGTATCTGCTAATCTCAGCCTCCTAATTTATCGCTTCTCACCTTTTTCCCTTTTGATAACTAACCATATGTTTGTTTCCTATGTCTGTCTGTTTTGTAAACCATTTCATTTGTATATTTTAGATTTCACATATAAAAGACATCATATGATATTTGTCTTTCTCTGACTTACTTCATATAGTGTGATAATCTCTAGGTCTATCCATGTTGCTGTAAATGGCATTGTTTCATTCTTTTTATGACTGAGTAATATTCCATTGTGTGTGTGTGTGTGTGTGTGTGTGTGTGTGTGTGTGTGTGTGTGTGTGTGTACCATATCTTCATCCACTTATTTGTTGATGGACACTGAAGTTGTTTCCATGTCTTGGCTCTTGTAAACAGTGCTGCTATGAACATCAGGGTGCATGCATTTTTCAAATTAGAATTTTCTCCATATACATTCCCAGAAGTCAGATTTCTGGATCTTATGGCAACTCTGTTTTTAGTTTTTAAGGAACCTCTATACTGTTTTTCACAGTGGCTGCACCAATTTATATTTCCACCAACACATACTTTGTAATTATCTACTTTGAGATATTTCCCCTTTAGTTTTAGATGTGCAGAGAACAAAGAACTTCCTGTTTGATGCTATATGTTCTCAAATATCCTTTATACTGTTAAAATAGTTTAAGATAGGGAGAGAATTATGAACACTTAGGAAGTATCATTCCTCTGTAGTGCTCTTTTGTCCTGTTTCATTGCAAATCTGTACAAAAATAAATATCCACTCGATTAAATAGTGATTCACCACTTACACTGTTTTGAGATTTTAAAGAGGATCACTAAATTGCTAGCTTAAAATGCACAGGAGATCAGATGAATGCTCTGTGATGACTTAGATGGGTGCGATGGTGGGGAGGGGGGTGGAAGGTAGGTCCAAGAGGAAGGGATATGTGTATAGGATACACTTCCTTGTACAGGAGACACTAATACAACATTGTAAAGCAACTGTACTCCAAGGAGGGGAAAAAAGACAGCATTATAATGTCCTCATTCTGAAAACAAAAACAAAAACAAAACGATAACTTATGTACCAAAGAGGTCATTGTGCTTGTCTGAAAATGACAAAAATGTTTTAAAGGTGTCATGCCAATAAGTAAACAAAGCACACAGGAGAAAATTAAAGTATAGCAATTTTTATTTTTGCTTCTGTTGTGCCCTCTTGTGGAGTGACATATAACTTGCATATTCAATTTTGTGAAGTTTTAACAAAGAGCAGATTGTACCCGTGTCCTTGCTACATTTACACATGTTCCTGTTAGGTAGTTAGAAAAAGGAGTCCAAGATGGTGGCTGGAAGAATCACATAGAAGGCAAACAAACAAAAAAAACCCAGGAAAGAGGAAGTCAAGAACCAGAGCGAGAATCTACAGTGGGGAAACACGCCCCCTTCCTTGATTGGCCTTGAGTGTATGTCTATTTGCATTCCCTTCCCTGATTGGTGCCAGGTACAAGCCTTATTTAGCATAAGGCTGGACCAATCAGGCCCCAGGGGGATGTGACAGAAAGTATGAAAGAGGAAAGCTAACAGAGGTGGAGGCCACTCCTTTGGGATCAGCCTGTTTCCTTTGGGGTAAGCCCACTCTCAGGTCTCAAGGGTGTACTATCTGCTGCTTAACAAAATTCTGCCTGGGGTTTGCTACAAGGAGATAAGAATCGAGGAGAGAAATAAACTGACTTGACATTCCCATCAATGAAGTAGACTCTTCCAATCAGTTTAATCTTTGATCACTATGCAAACAAGATTCAGATTGCCTCTGAGTTGAGCAAATCAATGATGGCTTTGTTCAGGATAGTTCTCCTAAAATTCTGGCTTGTCAAGCTTGTGTTTGGTCTTCGATTTCATCATCTCAGCTGTGGGGCCAACTGTTCTAGCTGCATGCAGGCCGTTTTGCACAAGCCTTGCATTCCTGAAGGTGTCTGGTTTCTCTGGCGTGCTCTGAGATACTGGCTCTCAGATCTTTCATCTGCTCCCATCTTCCCTTTGGCTTGCTTCCTCCTCTTATCAGGTGTTGCAATCCCAGCCAGCAAGTACATACTAACTTCTCTTGCTGGCTGCAGACATCCTGTTAGCCATGGCAACTGTCCTTTAAAGCAGAGTCCAGTTTCTGAGTCAGATGGTGCCTTCTCAGAGACTGTCCCCTCTGCTAGGGAATTGCTGGAAATAGGATCACTGGGTTGCAAGCAACTATAGTTCTTCACTTGAATTGGACTAGTTTTCAAAGGATATTTTCCTTTTCCTTGTATATGAGAATGAAATTCAATGAACATTTACTGAATATTTATGGGGTTCAAGTCTGGGCACTTTATAAGCACTGAATCTTCAAATCCTCTCTAGGACCCTTTGATCAACTTGGTAAAGCCCTGCCCACTCATTCATGCATCCAAGCATCCAGCTTCCCTCCTTCCCTCCTTTTCCTTTATCCTTCCTTCCTGCTTTCCTACCTACCTTCCTTCTCATCCATACCATCCAAACAGTTTTACTGAGTACCTTCTGTTAATATGTGCAGTGCGCTATGTGTTGGAGATCAAAGACTTTTCCCATGGTAGGACTTAGATGCCAGTGAGAGGAAGCAAAAAATAAAACAAGTAAGTAAAGTATAGATGAAACTTTGAAGACAGTAGCAGAGAAGGAAAAATATAGTGAGGGAGAGGAGCAATTTTAAATACAATAGCCTCACTGAACAAATGAGTCTGAAAAGACATGTGTACTATTTTTATACCCAGTTAACAGATGACATGGAAGATTCATGGGAATCTTCCAAAGGAGGTAGTTTGGAATATCCTGGGAATCTTTTCTATAAATACAGAAGAAAAATTTGGCATTTAGAAATTGCAGGAAGTTGGACAGAATGACTACACTATGGGATAAACTTGGGCTTCAATCCAGGCTCTAAGATATACCTCAGGAAAAAAATAAGGTAAACTTCCCTTAACTTCAGTTTCCTCCTTAGAAAAAATGTTACAAATCAGTACATTCCTCAAAGAGCTGAGAAGAGTTGACAAAATCATCAATCCGAGGATCTCATCATGTGTTTGTATAACAGTCACTGTGTGGTCTTTGTGTCACTGTGTGGACCACCTATAGAGTCCCCTCCTTTCAGAGGCACATCCTGAAGACCTATCTTAAAGCCTCATTTCTCAAAGTATTTTCAATTGTACTCCACAGTAACAAAGGCATCTATATCACAATAGTATCACAATACTAGAATGTGCACAAATAAATACATAAAACAGACATATTTTCAAAAATATTATTTGTCTTACTATAGTAATGCATGTCCCTTATTCAATTCTACTCTACTTATTTAATTTTTAAAAGAGCTGATTATTATCACAAAATTGATTTTAGGAATTACTAGTGGGGGACTTTCCTGGCAGTCCAGTGGTTAAAACTCCAAGCTCCCATTGCAGGGGGCATAGGTTTGACCTCCTGGTCAGGGAACTAAGATCCCATATACCAGGCAGTATGCCCCCAAAAACCCCACACAAAAGAGTTACTAGTGGGTAATTTTCTTAGTTCCCTGACCAGAGCCCTCAGCAGTGAAAGCACAGTCTTAACCACTGAACCAGCAGAGAATTCAGTAGTGGATACATTTCTACTAGAATCACAGGGGTTGAGCAGTTAATGATGGCTTGGTAAGTAATTAAATATAGACAAACAGACATATGGACAAATAAAAAATATTTATCCTGCCACATTTCCTCCCTCTCACAGCGAACAACCAATTCCAGTTCTTTGAGTATGTACCTTCACGTCTCTAAATAACACACTAAAAGAGAAAATTTAATTCTTTGAATTTACAGCACTTCTGACACCAAATGTACGGGGCTTTTCTCCACACCAAATAATTTCCCAGCGCTTCCTTTGGACACCAACTGAGTGTCCTACAATTCAATTAGGATACTATCTGAATTAGTAAGAATTACCACAAATGGACTGGAATGGGTGAATTTAACTCAGACGACCATTATATCTACTACTGCGGGCAGGAATCCCTCAGAAGAAATGGAGTAGCCATCATGGTCAACAAAAGAGTCCGAAATGCAGTACTTGGATGCAACCTCAAAAACGACAGAATGATCTCCGTTTGTCTCCAAGGCCAACCATTCAATATCACAGTTATCCAAGTCTATGCCCCAACCAGTAACGCTGAAGAAGCTGAAGTTGAACGGTTTTATGAAGACCTACAAAACCTTTTAGAACTAACACCCAAAAAAGATGTCCTTTCATTATAGGGGACTGGAATGCTAAAGTAGGAAGTCAAGAAACACCTGGAGTAACAGGCAAATTTGGCCTTGGAATGCGGAATGAAGCAGGGCAAAGACTAATAGAGTTTTGCCAAGAAAATGCACTGGTCATAGCAAACACCCTCTTCCAAAAACACAAGAGAAGACTCTACATATGGACATCACCAGATGGTCAACACCAAAATCAGATTGATTATATTCTTTGCAGCCAAAGATGGAGAAGCTCTATACAATCAACAAAAACTAGACCAGGAGCTGACTGTGGTTCAGATCATGAATTCCTTATTGCCAAATTCAGACGGAAACTGAAGAAAGTAGGGAAAACCACTAGACCATTCAGGTATGACCTAAATCAAATCCCTTATGATTATACAGTGGAAGTGAGAAATAGATTTAAGGGCCTAGATCTGATAGATAGAGTGCCTGATGAACTATGGAATGAGGTTCGTGACACTGTACAGAAGACAGGGATCAAGAGCATTCCCATGGTAAAGAAATGCAAAAAAGCAAAATGGCTGTCTGGGGAGGCCTTACAAATAGCTGTGAAAAGAAGAGAAGCAAAAAGCAAAGGAGAAAAGGAAAGATATAAGCATCTGAACGCAGAGTTCCAAAGAATAGCAAGGAGAGATAAGAAAGCCTTCTTCAGCGATCAATGCAAAGAAATAGAGGAAAACAACAGAATGGGAAAGACTAGAGATCTCTTTAAGAAAATTAGAGATACCAAGGGAACATTTCACGCAAAGATGGGGTCGATAAAGGACAGAAATGGTCTGGACCTAACAGAAGCAGAAGATATTAAGAAGAGGTGGCAAGAATACAAGGAAGAACTGTACAAAAAAGATCTTCCACGACCCAGATAATCATGATGATGTGATCACTAATCTAGAGCCAGACATCTTGGAATGTGAAGTCAAGTGGGCCTTAGAAAGCATCACTACGAACAAAGCTAGTGGAGGTGTTGGAATTCCAGTGGAGCTGTTTCAAATCCTGAAAGATGATGCTGTGAAAGTGCTACACTCAATATGCCAGCAAATTTGGAAAACTCAGCAGTGGTCACAGGACTGGAAAAGGTCAGTTTTCATTCCAATCCCACAGAAAGGCAATGCCAAAGAATGCTCAAACTATCGCACAATTGCACTCATCTCACATGCTAGTAAAGTAATGCTCAGAATTCTCTAAGCCAGGCTTCAGCAATATGTGAACCGTGAACTTCCTGATGTTCAAGCTGGTTTTAGAAAAGGCAGAGGAACCAGAGATCAAATTGCCAACATCCGCTGGATATGGAAAAAGCAAGAGAGTTCCAGAAAAACATCTACTGCTTTATTGACTATGCCAAAGCCTTTGACTGTGTGGATCACAATAAACTGTGGAAAATTCTGAACGATATGGGAATACAGACCACCTAACCTGCCTTCTGAGAAACCTATATGCAGGTCAGGAAGCAACAGTTAGAACTGGACATGGAACAACAGACTGGTTCCAAATACGAAAGGAGTACGTCAAGGCTGTATACTGTCACCCTGTTTATTTAACTTATATGCAGAGTACATCATGAGAAACGCTGGACTGGAAGAAACACAAGCTGGAATCAAGATTGCCAGGAGAAATATCAATAACCTCAGATATGCAGATGATACCACCCTTATGGCAGAAAGTGAAGAACTAAAGAGCCTCTTGATGAAAGTGAAAGAGGAAAAGGAAAAAGTTGGTTTAAAGCTCAACATTCAGAAAACAAAGATCATGGCATCCGGTCCCATCTCTTCATGGGAAATAGATGGAGAAACAGTGGAAACAGTGTCAGACTTTATTTTTTGGGGCTCCAAAATCACTGCAGATGGTGACTGCAGCCATGAAATTAGAAGACGCTTACTCCTTGGAAGAAAAGTTATGACCAACCTAGATGGTATATTCAAAAGCAGAGACATTACTTTGCCACTAAGGTCCGTCTAGTCAAGGCTATGGTTTTCCTGTGGTCACGTATGGATATGAGAGTTGGACTGTGAAGAAGGCTGAGAGCCGAAGAATTGATGCGTTTCAACTGTGGTGTTGGAGAAGACTCTTGAAAGTCCCTTGGACTGCAAGGAGATCCAACCAGTCCATTCTCAAGGAGATCAGCCCTGGGATTTCTTTGGAAGGAATGATGCTAAAGCTGAAACTCCAGTACTTTGGCCACCTCATGTGAAGAGCTGACTCATTGGAAAAGACTCTGATGCTGGGAGGGGTTGGGGGCAGGAGGAGAAGGGGACAACAGAGCAGGAGATGGCTGGATGGCATCACTGACTCGATGAACGTGAGTCTGAGTAAACTCCGGGAGATGGTGATGGACGGAGGCCTGGTGTGCTGCAATTCATGGGGTTGGGCAGAGTCAGACACGACTGAGCGACTGAACTGAACTGAACCACAGTTAGTTACCAAAGGTTAAGGGTCCAGTCCCACAAGACTGCCCTCTCCCTTCAGACGCTAATCATAAGTAGTGGTCCCTAGGTTGCCTACACTGTCTGACTTGACTACAAACCGGAGGTTCCCATGATCCCCTCCTCAAGTCTGATGATTTGGTATAATGGCTCACAGAATTCAGGGAAACGCTTATTTTATGGCTTGTTATACAGAATATAAAAAGGATACAGATGAGAAGCCAGAAGAAAAGATACATAAGGTGAGGTCCAGAAAGGTCCTGAGCCCAGGAGCTTCTGTCTCCATGAAGTTTGCACCACTGTCCCAGAACACGGATGTCTTCATCAACCCAAAATCTCCCTGAACCTCCTTGTTTACATATTTTTATGAAGGCTTCATCACGCAGGCATGATCAATGATTAACTCAATCTCCAATCGCCCTCTCCCTTTCCTAGAGAAAGGGGGTAGGGTTGGAAGCTCAAGCTTCTAATCACGGCTTGGCCTTTCTAGTCATCAGCCCCTATCCAGAAGCCCACCAAGTCATTTCATTAGGACAAAAGACATGCCTATTACCCAGGAAATTCCAAGGGACTTAGGAGCTCTAGGAAGATATTTTTACTATGTCAGATACATCTCATCTACTGACTTCCTACCTTAGAAGAGAATTCAGGTCCTTTTCACAAAACTATCAACTCCATAACACCACTCACTTACACACCTCATCTCCCAATCTAGCAACATCAAAATATCATTTTGATCAAAACACAATGTTATCTTATGATGATTATTTAACATGATTTCCAGTTAAGTCATGGAGCAAACCATGTGACTTTCCCTTTCTGAATAACTTTTTTTTCGTTGAAATTAATAACTGTGGTGTTTTTTTTTTTTTCCTGTTGTGAATTTGCTTAGCTGTCTATACTTTAGGCAAAGTTTCTTCCACAGCTTCCTGATTTCGCTCTGATCAGGATGCTCTGCATCTCCCTTCCCCTGAGACTCCTCTCATGCCTCCTTTGTGTGGGACTGTCTTCTTCCTGGATCTCGCATCTTTATCTTTCTGAATGTACTCCTTCATTTTTGTGGAGCATGTTATTCAGAGAGCAGACTGATGGGGGTAAATATTTTGAAACTATGCACATCTAAAAATGTCTTGATTCTACCCACATGCTTGATTTGTAGCTTGTCTGGTAGGGAAACTAGGTTAGACATAAAACTGCCTCTGAATTTAAAGGCATTGCTCCAATATTTTAGCACTTCCTCCACTGCTGCTGACAAGTTTGAAGCCCTTCTGCTTCCTGATCCTTTGATGTGAACATCCCCCAACCCTCCACCTTCAGTTCAGTTCAGTTCAGTCGCTCAGTCGTGTCCTACTCTTTGCGACCCCATGAATCGCAGCACGCCAGGCCTCCCTGTTCATCACCATCTCTCAGAGTTCACTCAGACTCATGTCCATCGAGTCAGTGATGCCATCCAGCCATCTCATCCTCTGTTGTCCCCTTCTCCTCATGCCCCCAATCCCTCCCAGCATCAGAGTCTTTTCCAGTGAGTCAACTCTTCGCATGAGGTGGCCAAAGTACTGGAGTTTCAGCTTTAGCATCATTCCTTCCAAAGAAATCCCAGGGTTATCTCCTTCAGAATGCACTGGTTGGATCTCCTTGCAGTCCAAGGGACTCTCAAGAGTCTTCTCCAACACCACAGCTCAAAAGCATTAATTCTTCAGCGCTCAGCCTTCTTCACAGTCCAACTCTCACATCCATACATGACCACAGGAAAAACCATAGCCTTGACTAGACGGACCTTAGTCGGCAAAGTAATGAATATACTATCTAGGTTGGTCATAACTTTTCTTCCAAGGAGTAAGCGTCTTCTAATTTCATGGCTGCAGTCACCATCTGCAGTGATTTTGGAGCCCCCAAAAATAAAGTCTGACACTGTTTTCACTGTTTCCTCATCTATTTCCCATGAAGTGATGGGACTGGACCCTCCACCTTACTGACACCTAATACATTCTTCTATTTCTCACTACTGTTCTGAAAACTCAAGTTTTTGTTTCACTTGATCTAGTCTGCTGTTGAACCCCTCCACTGAATTTTTCAGCCCAGTTATTGTATTCTTCAGCTCTGTGAGTTCCATTTGGTACTTTCTTATATTTTTCCTTTTGGTTGAAAGTCTCACTTTGTTCATGCATTGCTCTCCAACCTTGGTGAGCATCTTTATGACTACTACATTAAACTCTTAAATCAGGTTAATTACTTATCTCCATTTCATTAAGGTCTGTTTCTGGAGTTTTATCTTTTCCTTTTGTTTGGAGCATATGCCTCTGTGTTTTCACTTTCTTTGACTTTCTGTGCTGGTTTCTGTGCATTAGATGAAACAGCCATCTCTCCGACTTTTTGTTTTAAATATATATTTATTTATCTGGCTGCACTGGGCTTATAATGTTGTTCAAGTCTTTTATTCCCTTGTTGATGTTCTGCCTACTGCTTAATCTATTATTGAATGCGGGGCATTGAAATCTCCTAATATTATTGGTGAATTGCCTATTTCTTCCTCTAATTCTGTCAGTCTTTGCTTCAAGTACTCGGGGCTTTTACATTTTACATAAAAGCAAAAACAGTGCATAAATGTTTACAACTGTTATATTTTCCTAGTGGATTAACACGTGCATCATGGCAATATATGCCTGTTTTTCTCTACTAATGTTGCTTTTTAAATTCTGCCTTATCTGATGCTAGTATAGCCAGTCCAGCTTCCTTGTGGTTGCTGTTTGACTGACATATCTTTTCCAACTTATTTGTATTTTGAACCTGAGGTATGTCTCCTGTAAAGAGAACATAGTTGGATTGTATTCTTTATCATCTATCTCTGGCAATTTCTATCTTTTGATTGGACTTCTACCCATTTTTATTTAATGTGATTATAGAGCTGAATTTATGTCTCCTATTTTTGTTTTCAATATGTATCATGTCTTTTTTATTACTCTAGTCTTCCTGTTTTCTTTTGCACTGAGTATTTTTGAATGCAGCATTTTAATACATTTCCTTTTACCATGCTTTTTGAGATGTTTCCTTGGTGGTTGCTCTAGAGATTATCATATATGTCTTATCAGAATACACCTCAGGTTTACACTACATTCCAGTGAGATATACAAATGTCAGTCATATATAACTCTATTTCCTCTTCTCCATTTTATAACATCGTTATACATATTACATCAATACTGTTACAAGCTCAACAGTGTAATTGCTACTTTATGTAATTCTATGTGTTTTAAAGAAGCTGAGAGAGGAAGAAGAACAAGTATATATTTATGGAGTTTGTTATATTAACTTTTTCATATGCCATCTTTAATTTTTTTCATTTGTTCCTGTGGATTCAAGTTACTCTCTGCTGTCATTTTCTTATTCCTATAATTTTTCTTCATCTAACCTCCTTTGTGCTATTATTATTAAATATATTTTAACAGTACAAATCCAAAATGTAAACAATGTTTTACACAATCATTTTTAAAATCAATCAAGAGAATAAAGGGTAAGAAACACTCATTTATATTTTCTTTGGCATTATTGCCTTTATTAGACTCTTTTTTAACATGATTTTTAAATCACTCTCTGGAGTTATTTGCTTTCAAACTGAAGAACTTCCTTTATTCTTGTGGTTCTGCTGTAAATGAATTATCTCAGATTTTGTTTATCTGGGAGTGACTTTATTTCACCTTCAACTTAAAAACTATTTTGCTGGATATAAAGTTTTTGGTTGAGGTTCTCCCCATGTTTTGGCACTTCACATAATGTTATCTCATGGTCTCAGGGTATCCACAGTTTTTGTTTTTTTCACTTTATGGCCACACCATGCTGCCTGTGGAATCTTAGTTCCCAGTGCGTGAGTGCTAAGTCGTTTCAGTTGTGTCTGACTCTGTGCGACGCTATGGGCTGTAGCCTGCCAGGCTCCTCTGTCTGCAGGATTCTCCAGGCAAGAATACTGGAGTGGGATGCCATGCCCTTCTCCAGGGAATCTTCCCAACCCAGTGATCAAACCCAGGTCTCCTGCATTGCACGCAGATTCTTTATCATTTGAGCCACCAGGGAATCCCAAGAATACTGGAGTGGGTATCCCCTTCTCCAGGGGACCTTCCCAAGCCAAGAACTGATGGTAAGTCAGCTGGTAAAGAATCGCCCTGCAATGCCGGAGACCTGAGTTTGATTTCTGGGTTGGGAAGACCTCCTACAGGAAGGATAGGCTACCCATTCCAGTATACTTGGGGCTTTCCTGGTGGCTCAGATGCACTACTAGGGAAGTCCCCACAATTTCTAATGAGAAGTCAGCTATTAATCTTATTGCAGTTGCCTTATACGTGACAAGTATTTTTCTTTTGCGGCTCGTAAGACTTTGTTTTTGTCTTTCAGGGTTTTTACCATGATTTGTGTGTGGATCTCTTTGAGTTTATCTTACTTGGAGTTGATTTTCCATGTATAACTTGTATTCATCAAATTTACAAATTTACAACCGTTATTTTTTCGAAAATTTTTCTATTCTTTCCTCTCTCTCCTTTCCTTCTGATGCTCCCATTATACATATCCTGGTGGGTCCAATGGTACTTCACATCTCCAACTCTCTGCTCAATTTTATTTGTTATTTTTGCCTGTTCTTTGGGTTGTATTATTTTCAAATTTACTGATTATTTCTACTTTAAGTTCAAATCATAGCTGATTTTTTCACTTCAGTTATTTTACCTTTCAACTCTAGAACTTCTATGTGGCTCTTTTAAAAAAAACTTAAGTTTCTTTACTGACAGTCTCAATTTTACAAAACATCATCATCATATGTTATTTTACTTTTTAAGCACAGGTTCCTTTTATACCTTGATATATTTATAATGGCTTCTCTGAAGCCTTTTCTACTAAATCTGACAGCTGGCTCTTCTCACCAGTCAGTTTCTGTTGCCTGCATTTTTTTCCTGTGAATGAGTCACACTTTCTTCTTTATTTGACTGCCTTATATTTTTTGTTGAAAAAAATTCAGATGATAGTTTTAGCATGTTAATATATTTTAGCATGATAATATGTTTCAGGATGTTTTAGCAACTTTGGATAACTCTCCCCTGCCCACGCTACACCCCACTCCAAAAAGTGCAGGGCTTGTTGATGCTGTTTATTTGCTGGGCTTGTTGATGCTGTTTATTTGTTTAGTATCTTCATTGGACTATTTCAGTGTAGTCCACTTCATCTTATGTGTGTGAAATCTATAGTTTTTCCTCAGAGGATGCAGCCTATAAATACCCACGGTCACCCAAGATGACAGTGGTTTTTATCAGGGCTCTTTTGATGGACTATTCCTCTAATCTTTCTCTTAAGCTGTTCACCACTGTTGGTATTATACCCAGCTGTTCAGTTCAGTTCAGTTCAGTCACTCAATAGTGTCTCACTCTTTGCGACCCCATGAATCACAGCACACCAGGTCTCCCTATCACCAACTCCCAGAGTTTATCCAAACTCATGTCCATCGAGTAGGTGATGCCATCCAGCCATCTCATCCTCTGTCATCCCCTTCTCTTCCTGCCCCGAATCCCTCCCAGCATCAACGTCTTTTCCAATGAGTCAACTCTTCACATGAGGTGGCCAAAGTATTGGAGTTTCAGCCTCAGCATCAGTCCTTCCAACGAACACCCAGGACCAGTCTCCTTTAGGATGTACTGGTTGGATCTTCTTGCAGTCCAAGGGACTCTCAAGAGTCTTCTCCAACACCACAGTTCAAAAGCATCAATTCTTTGGTGCTCAGCTTTCTCCACAGTCCAACTCTCACATCCATATATGACCACTGGAAAAACCATAGCTTTGACTAGATGGACCTTTGTTGGCAAAGTAATGTCTCTGCTTTTAATATGCTGTCTATGTTGGTCATAACTTTCCTTCCAAGGAGTAAGCTTCTTTTAATTTCATGGCTGCAGTCACCATCTGCAGTGATTTTGGAGCCCCCAAAATAAAGTCTGACACTGTTTCCACTGTTTCCCCATCTATTTCCCATGAAGTGATGGGACCAGATGCCATGATCTTTGTTTTCTGAATGTTGAGCTTTAAACCTACTTTTTCACTTTCCTCTTTCACTTTCATCAAGAGGCTTTTTAGTTCCTCTTCAGTTTCTTCCATAAGGTGGTGTCATCTGAGGTTACTGATATGTCTCGCAGCAATCTTGATTCCAGCTTGTGGTTCTTCCACCCCAGAGTTTCTCATGATGTACTCTGCATATAAGTTAAATAAGCAGGGTGACAGTATACAGCCTTGACGTCCTCCTTTTCCTATTTGGAACCAGTCTGTTGTTCTATGTCCAGTTCTAACTCTTGCTTCCTGACCTGCATATAGGTTTCTCAGAAGGCAGGTTAGGTGGTCTGGTATTCCCATCTCTTTCAGAATTTTCCACAGTTTATTGTGATCCACACAGTCAAAGGCTTTGGCATAGTCAATAAAGCAGAAAGATGTTTTTCTGGAACTCTCTTGCTTGACCCAGCTGTTAGCCTTCATGAATTCCAGCTGATTGCTCTTCTATTTTTGACAATGGACTGAGCATGAGTTGCTCCACAGGATGATTCATTAAATTCAGGCACATCTGAGGGGACAGTTTTAGAAGCTGGTCTTTGAAATTTGTTCTGACCAGAAGGGCACTTTTTATATTTCTTCCCCTGGTTCTCCCTTGTAAACTAACTGGCCTACAGTTTATTTAGCTTCTTGCTCTCATGAAGCTTTCTCTTAATGAAGGGAGCCTCTGAAACCTTGGCCATTTTTTGCCTGGAATGTAAACTTCTGAAAGACACTGCTGGTAGAGAAGAGAAATGCTTATGACCTCCTCACCCCCTGCACCCAAGAAAATACCAAATCCCTCAACTGGGAGCTGTGGAGGAAAGGACTCCTATGTTCTTGGCTGAACTGAGTTGGGTTTCCACCATGCTGAGCTAGAAGGGGAGAGGGAGGGAGTGGGTCATGCCTCAAGTGGCACAGATTCTCATTCTTTCTTACTAAGTTTTAGTAGATTTCTTGAGTTTTGGCCTCTGAGGGAGAGGGAGAGGGTGGGATGATTTGGGAGAATGGCACTGAAGCATGTATACTATCATGTAAGAAATGAAGCGCCAGTCTATGTTCGATACAGGATACAGGATGCTTGGGGCTGGTGCATGGGGATGATCCAGAGAGATGATATGGGGTGGGAGGTGGGAGAGGGTTTCAGGATTGGGAGAGCATGTACACCTGTGGCTGATTCATGTCAATGTATGGCAAAACCAATACAGTATTGTAAAGTAGAATAAAGTAAAGATAAAATAGATTTTAAAAAATAAATAAAACCCAAAAATAAAAAAATAGAAAGAAATCTGTTTCTTTTTTTTTTTGCTTAGGCCATTAGGACAGTTTCCAAAGATTCTCAAGAGTTGTTTTAAAATAATGTTCTGGGACTCCCCTCAAGGACCAGTGATTAAGACTTTTGCCTTCTAATGAAGGGAAGGTCTCATAAGCCTCAGGGCCAGAAGCTGCCATTTCAGATGTCACCACCTTGCCAGGCTCTTTTTCCGCTGCAGTAGCTAAGTTTCTAGAACTTGATTCTCAGGCTGCTTCAACCAATCATGATTCTCACGGAGTGAGCCTAGTAAAGGACTACGAGAGAAACAGAGCCCTGGCGACAATACAGAAGCCTTTGGATCTAGCTGTGCCTGAGATCAGTCCTCTAATCTGGACTCCACAGTCAGATAAGTGAATAAACTGCCTTTTCTGCTTCAGTTCAGTTCAGTCGCTCAGTCATGTCTGACTCTTTGCGACCCCATGGACTACAGCATGTGAGACCTCCCTGTCCATCACCAAATCCTGGAGTTTACTCAAACTCATGTCCATTGAGTTGGTGATGCCGTCCAACCATCTGATCTTCTGTCGTCCCCTACTCCTCTTGCCTTCAATCTTTCCCAGCATCAGGGTCTTTTCAAACGAGTCAGTTCTTCGCATCAGGTAGCCAAAGTATTGGAGTTTCAGCTTCAGCATCAGTCCCTCCAATAAACAGTCAGGATTGATTTCCTTTAGGGTGGACTGGTTGGATCTCTTTGCAGTCCAAGGGACTCTCAAGAGTCTTCTCCAACACCACAGATCAAAGGCATCAATTCTTCGGCGCTCAGCTTTCTTTATAGTCCAACTCTCACTTCCATACACGACTACTAGAAAAACCATAGCTTTGACTAGACAGCAAAGAAAGGCAATGCCAAAGAATGCTCAAACTACCACACAGTTGCACTCATCTCACACACTAGTAAAGTAATGCTCAAAATTCTCCAAGCCAGGCTTCAGCAATACATGAACCGTGAACTTCCAGATGTTCAAGCTGGTTTTAGAAAAGGCAGAGGAACCAGAGATCAAATTGCGAACATCTTCTGGATCATCGAAAAAGCAAGAGAGTTCCAGAAAAACATCTATTTCTGCTTTATTGACTATGCCAAAGCCTTATGACTGTGTGGATCACAATGAACTGTGGAAAATTCTGAAAGAGATGGGAATACCAGACCACCTGACCTGCCTCCTGAGAAATCTATATGCAGGTCAGGAAGCAACAGGTAGAACTGGACATGGAACAACAGATTGGTTTCAAATAGGAAAAGGAGTATGTCAAGGCTGTATATTGTCACCCTGCTTGTTTAATTTATATGCAGAGTACATCATGAGAAACTCTGGACTAGAAGAAACACAAGCTGGAATCAAGATTGCTGGGAGACATATCAATAACCTCAGATATGCAGATGACACCACCCCTATGGCAGAAAGTGAAGAGGAACTAAAAAGCCTTTTGATGAAATTGAAAGAAGAGAATGAAAAAGTTGGCTTCAAGCTCAACATTCAGAAAACTAAGATCATGGCATCCGGTCCCATCACTTCATGGCAAATCGATGGGGAAACAGTGGATACAGTGGCTGATTTTATTTTGGGGGGCTCCAAAATTTGTAAGGAAAGTTAGGACCAACCTAGACAGCATATTAAAAGGAGAGACATTACTTAACCAACAAAGGTCCGTCTAGTCAAGGCTATGTTTTTTCCAGTAGACATGTATGGATGTGAGAGTTGGACTATAAAGAAGCTGAGCCCCAAAGAATTGATGCTTTTGAACTGTGGTGTTGGAGAAGACTCGTGAGAGTCCCTTGGACTGCAAGAAGATCCAACCAGTCCACTCTAAAGGAGGTCAGTCCTGGGTGTTCATTGGAAGGACTGATGCTGAAGCTGAAACTCCAATACTTTGGCCACATGATGTGATGAACTTCTCGTTTGAAAAGACCCTGGCAAAGACTGAAGGCAGGAGGAGAAGGGGACGACAGAGGATGAGATGGTTGGATGGCATCACCAACTCAATGGACATGAGTTTGGGTAAATTCCAGGTGTTGGTGATGGACAGGGCGGCCTGTTGTGCTGCGATTCATGGGGTCCCAAAGAATTGGACATGACTGAGCAACTGAACTGAACTGAACTGACTAGATGGACCTTTGTTGGCAAAGTAATGTCTCTGCTTTTTAATATGCTGTCTAGATTCGTCATAGCTTTGCTTTCAAGGATCAAACACCTTTTAATTTCATGGCTGCAGTCATCATCTGCAGTGATTTTGCAGCCCAAGAAAATAAAGTCTGTCACTGTTTCCATTGTTTTCCCATCTATTTGCCATGAAGTTATGGGACCAGATGCCATGATCTTAGTTTTTTGAATGTTGAGTTTTAACTTTTTTTTTTAAAATCTCAGTTTTATTTATTTATCTCTTTATTTAACTTTTCAATATTGTATTGGTTTTGCCATCCATCGACATGAATCCACCATGGGTATACATGTGTTCCCTATCCTGAAACCCCCTCCCATCTCCCTCCCCATCCTATCCCTCTGGGTCATCCCAGTGCACCAGCCCCGAGCACCCTGTATCATGCATTGAACCTGGACTGGCAATTTGTTTCACATTGATAATTTACAAGTTTCAATGCCATTCTCCCATATCATCCCACTCTCACCTCTCCGACAGAGTACAAAAGACTGTTCTATACATCTGTGTCTCTTTTGCTGTCTCACATACAGGATTATCGTTACCATCTTTCTAAATTCCATATATATTTGTTAGTAAACTATATTGGTGTTTTTCTTTCTGGCTTACTTCATTCTGTATAATAGGTTCCAGTTTCATCCACCTCATTAGAACTGATTCAAATGTATTCTTTTTAATGGCTGAGTAATATTCCATTGTGTATATGTACCACAGCTTTCTTATCCATTCGTCTGCTGATGGACATCTGGATTGGTTCCGTGTCCTGGAGTTTTAAGCCAACTTTTTAATTCTCCTCTTTCACTTTCTCTGCTTAGCTATTCATAGCTGAAATTGAGTTTCTCTCACAGGTAACCAAGAATTGTAACTAATATCCTGAATGTCAAATGTTTAATAATGTGTGAGTAAATGTAGAAATTTTATTCAACAAAATTGCTGTCTAGGGTTGTTTCATGTGATCTTTTATGTAGTTAACTTCATCCTGATAATATAAGGCTTCTTAGGGCTTGATGAAATATACAGACATCATTTATGATGATGTGAACTGATGTTCCTCTTCATAAGGCTTTTAATATATTCCTATTTGCCTGTCAATGTTTGTTGAAATACAAAAAGTCCTTTCCAAGGACGTCTCAATGTTAATTGCTAATTCTGAAACATATTATTTATAATACAGAAACCTTACCTTAATTATAAAAGTTGTAATAAAAGAAAGTTTTAATAAGCCAGGTAAACCTCTCTTTTCCCTCAGCATATGGCAGATGCATTAGAACATTCTAGTGGGCATAAAGTTTTCTAAATACTGGAACCAGATAAAGACCTCTTTAACAAACTATAAGTGCATAAAGGGAAGGTTATATGTTGTTGCTCTTGATGTTATATAGAAAATCTAGGTAATCTGGCATGGTATTACTTTGAAATATTAAAGAATGGGATAAGTTCATTGGAGATACAGTTTAAAAATTCTCAGGACATATTTATGTCTTGTGAATTCACATCGCCTTTTCTTTCTTTAATAGGAATTAGTGAGAGTTTATGGGCTTCCCTGGTAGCTCAGCTGGTAAAGAATCTGCCTGCAAAGTGGGAGACTCCGGTTCCATTCCTGGGTTGGGAAGATCCCCTGGAGAAAGAAATGGCAACCCAGTCCAGTATTCTTGCCTGGAGAATTCCATGAACAGAGGAGCCTGGATGAGTAACAGGGACTGAAACTTGAGTCTCAGGTCTCCCGCATCAGCAGGCAGCTTCTTACTATTAGTGCTACCTGGGAAGCCCAGGATCTGCAGAGGAGAACATTATTGAGGAGATAGGTCTTTATAATCAAACAGGCACATTTGTAACAAAATGTGGAGATTCAGTATAAAATCTCACTAATTCCTATTAAATAAAGAAAAGGTGATGTGAATTCACAAAACAGTTGTTCTTACAAAAGTAAAGGCTTTTTGGCCTTTACTATGCAAAAAAGGCGGGGAAGGCAGTGGCACCCCACCCCAGTACTCTTGCCTGGAAAATCCAATGGATGGAGGAGCCTGGTAGGCTGCAGTCCATGGGGTCGCTAAGAGTCAAACACGACTGAGCGAAAGCGACTTCATTTTCAGTTTTCACTTTCATGCATTGGAGAAGGAAATGGCAACCCACTCCAGTGTTCTTGCCTGGAGACTCCCAGGATGGGGGAGCCTGGTGGGCTGCCGTCTATGGGGTCACACAGAGTTGGACACGACTGAAGCGACTTAGCAGCAGCAGCAGCAGCATGCAAAAAGGGAAAAGTCCTCCAGCATCAATTTGAAAGGACAGATTTGATTTATCTGTGGTTGGCATATTGTTTTAAATACTGTGAGCTTCATGCCTAAGGAGCTTCATCAAGTCACCTGTTAGCCTGTACTAATAATGGTCCTTAGACCCACTGTTCACAGAAACAGAAAAGCTAACGACCATTGATTGATTTAGGACTTCATAAATCTTGAATTGGTGGGATCTGAATTCCACTAATTGCACGTGAGAATCTAATAGGTTTGACTTGCAAAGGTTCATGCTCTGATTAGTAAAATCTTACCTGAGAAAAGGGCTTCCCTGATAGCTCAGTTGGTAAAGAATCCGCCTGTAATGCCGGACACTCTGGTTCGATTCCTGGATTGGAAAGATCCACTGGAGAAGGGATAGGCTACCCACTCCAGTGTTCTTGGGCTTCCCTTGTGGCTCAGCTGGTAAAGAATTCTTCTACAATGTGGGAGAACTGGGTTTGATCCCTGGGTTGGGCAGATCCCCTGGAGAAGGGAAAAACTACCGACTCCAGTATTCCGGCCTGGAGAATTCCATGGACTGTAGAGTTCATGGGGTTGCAAAGAGTCGGACAAGACTGAGCTACTTTCACTTACCTGAGAAAAGGTTTCATCTACAGATGACACCCACTCAGAAAAGAGTTAAGACTGATTCTCAGTCATTTGACTGACCGGGGCCAGAATGTTTGCATTTAGAATCTCCATCTCCTCTGCACTGACTGAGCAGCACCCTTGATTTGGTTTTATAGAGACAAATTTCAAAGAAAACATCACCTAGACTTTATTTCAAATTACCATGAAGATCAATATATCTCACTGACGTCCAGAAAAGCCATGTTATAATCTTCTGTTATGATATACAACTCAGGGAAAGTAAATGTCCTGTCAAACACAATCTCTCTTTATTATTTTTAAGAAGGGCTAGTTTCCATTATCAAAAGCAGATAAGGAATTCCAGCACTCATTTGTCATTCAAAATGGAATAGACTTGTTCAGCAGGGAATGAATGAAAACCACCATGTGGTAGGTTTGTTCTTTTAGTAGTGGCAGTAAAGTCACAATTCAAGGTCAGGGAAAATTCAAATGTCTTCTACTGGGTAGAAGACCTGGTAGGTTGGGGAGACAATTTTCCAGTAATAAGTTGGGATTTCTAATATTTTTCCCCTAAAACATTTAAGCAGAAGCTTGAGATTTTTTTCTTGTTTTCTCAAGTAGTTTTCATAACACCAACCCAGAGATTTTAGTTCTGATTTAGGGTAGTTGCTTCTTGAAAGTGAAGTGAAAGTGTTAGTCGCTCAGTTGTCTCTGACTTTCTGAGACCCCTGGACTGTAACTCTCCAGGCTTCTCTGTCCAAAGGGATTCTCCAGGCAAGAATACTAGAATGGGTTGCCATTCCCTTCTCCAAGGGGTGTGGATGGATTCTTTACCATCTGAGCCACTTCTTACTTTGTTTCATGCAGTGAATCCCATCTCACAACCTGTACTAAAGGCTGTACCACGTGAAAAACAGGTCATTTAGTAAGTCAGTGAACTTGTGCAGCAAATCACCACCAATAGTACATCCAGGCTGTATTTCTTTTTCACGGGGTCTGTGTAGGAAACGCTAAAAATGCCATTTGCCATTTGGGGTTTCAGACCAACAGATGGTAAGGCCTCCTTGTGTGGGTGTTTCCCAGGTACCTCAGAATCAAAATATGACCCAATTAAACTCATCTTCTCCCTTACAAGTAATGGTATTTCTTTATAGCCTTTTCCATCTCTAAGTTTTGTTTTTACATTTTGGGGGTTTTTCTGGCCCCACCGTGTAGCATATGGAATCTTAGGTTCCCAACCAGGGATTGAATCCATGCCCTCTATGGTGGAAGCACAGAGTCTTAACCACTGGATCACCAGGCGAGTCCCCTTTTCCATCTCTAAACAGCACTATTATTATACACTCCCAGGTGACGAAGGGGTGAAGAGTCTGCCTGCCAGTGCAGGAGACACAAGAGATGTGTGTTTGATCCCTGGGTCATGAAGATCCTCCGAAGTAGGAAATGGCAACCCACTCCAGTATTCTTGCCTGGAAAATTCCATGGACAGAGGAGCGGCAGGCTGCAGTCCATGGAGTCACAGAGAGTTGGACACAACTGAGCTCACACACACACATACACACATACATTATATAGTTTGAACTAAAAGAAACAGCCTTTTTGTAGGTCATAAATAGCTGAATACTGGCCATTTCAAACAGATCAACTTTAAAAGCTGTTCAGATCAGAAACCTTGGTGAAGTCTTGATCACCTCCACTTCAACTCTCACAGCCAGCTACTCATAGGGATGGAGGCATGGTCCTCATCCATCTCTAAGGCAACCAACTGCCATAGCTGAAGTCAGTATTAATTGGTCTCAGCAATTCCACTATCCATACTGTAAGGAACCAGTAAATCTCCCCCCATCCCCAATATGTATTTATTTATTTGGCTGTGCCAGATCTTAGTTGTGGCATGTGGAATCTAGTTCCCTGACCAGGGATTGAACTCAGTCCCCTGCACTGGAGCATGGAGTCTTAGCCACTGAACCACCAGGGAAATCCCTGAATCCTCTTCACTACCCAAGTCAGATCATCTCACTTCCAAGCTAAGAATTGTTCAGTGCCAACTCACTGTCCTAAACACAAAGGCCAGACATTCCAACATGGCTTATAGAGTCTGCAAGCTCCAGACCCTGTCAAACCCTTCTATTCCACCACACTCTGTTTTCAGTTACTGGAATCTTCTACCTTCTCAAACACATGCCTTCCTACTTTTGTAGTAGGGCCTATATCCCTACTATTCCATTTACCTGGAACCTTTTTCTCTCATTACTTCTCAGACTTTAGTCACCCAGTGACCACCCCCTGCTACTACTCCTTCTTTCACATTTCAGCATAAAAGCCATTTTTCAACAGAAGCGTCTAGATATCCCCCAGATCAAAGTGTAACCCTGTGTTACATACATCCATGAGACTGTTCTCCATCTCAGCATGGATCAAATTTCTAAGTTCTTGTTCATTTCCATGCTAGACTCAAACTCCAAGGGGCAAGACCAATAAATAACTATTAAGGATTTGCTGTATAGCACAGGGAACTCTACTAAATACCCCATAATGACCCGTATGGGAAAAGAATCTAAAAAGACTGGATATATGTTAGTTACAACTGACTCACTTTGCTGTTCAGCAGAAAGTAGCACAACATTGTAAATCAACTATCCTTCAATAAAACTTAAAAAAAAAAAGTAAAAAGACCACAGGTGTCTTGTTCACTGCCATATCACCATCACTAAGCCAGAGTTTAGCCCCTAATGGGCACTCAGTAAATGTTTACTGAAAGCATGACCTTCACAAATGTCAAGGCTGCAATTCACAAGTCAAAGCTGCCATTTTGTTCAGTGATATTGTCCGTTTTAGTATATCTTTGGTGCTTTTCTATTTAGGATTCTTTTTTAAAGGAAACAAAGACTTTCAACTTGAACACTCCAAATGGAAAAGTGAACTGGAACTCTGGACCTTCTCTGAATTATTCCCTAGCAAAGTTACAGCTGGGCTTCCCCGGTGGCTCAGTGGTAAAGAATTTGCCTGCCAATGTCAGAGATGTGGGTTCAGTCCCTGAGTCAGGAAGATACTCTGGAGAAGGAAATGGCAACCCACTCCAGTATTCTTGCCTGGAAAATCCCATGAACAGAGGAGCCTGGCAGCTACAGTCCATGGGGTCGCAAGAGTCAGACACGACTTCGTGACTAAAGTGACAGCAGCCACGTGGTGACATCCAGTAGTAGTTCTTATTATAAGAGAAATAATGATCATCTAAAATAACATTTATTGAGCAGCAACCATGTGCCAAGCTTATGGAGGAAAGTGAGGCTTAGAGAAATTTAGAGACTTAGTGAGGTCCACAGAGCTAGTAAATGTGGATCCACAGTCACAAAGACTCATAATCAAGAATGCTCTAGATACTCTCAGTCCCTCAATCTTTGAGAAAGACAGTTTCTCAACCACAGGGAACTTCTCTGTACACCCTGATCATTAAGAGCATCAACTACAAAACCTAAGAGGAACATATTTTCCACTGTAACCACTGTAATTAAAATGTTTCTAAACAAAGGTTAGTTAATTCCATGATGTTTCCAAATGCAATTCTCTCCCAAGCAGCATCTTATTAAAAGCAGGTGTTCCTACCGGAAGAAAGAGTCTCTGGGCAGCACAGGGTTTGAATAATTTCTTCCATTCTTGAGGGTTTCCAGCCGAAAATGTGATGGGGTAGATTCTGTGCTCAAACTTCTTTGTATATGAGTCAGGCCACTGTCGAAGCTGAAAAAGATAGCAGGGAAGGGAGGGTGATTAGACTCCAGAAATATGGAAAACACCTAAAACTTCTGAGTGGCAATGTAGAAGTTATTCAGGTAGCATGCACAGTAAGTTTAACTTTATCACCACAACTCGTGCTCACTGAATAGACCATTGTTAAGATTTTTAAAAACAGCATCCAGAGTTGGCAAGGATGATGGGAAACTCGCACCTAAACGCTGGAAGGGTAAATTATAAAAAAACCTCCAAGAGGGCAATTTAGAAAGTGGTAATAACAAACTCCAAGACAGAAGTCCAAGGGCTTTTACTAAAACATAGCTTTTAGTAAAAAATAAAAAACAAAACAAAAAAATCCCCTTGGGAAAAAATTAAATACTCACTAATAAGGAACTGGGAAAATGCATTATGATGGAACTACACAGTAGACTATAAAGAACTTGCCTGCCAGTGCAGGAGACGCAGAGACGTGGGTTTGATCCCTGGATTGGGAAGATTCCCTGGAGGAGCACGTGGCATCCCACTGCAGTATTCTTACCTGGAGAATCCCATGGACAGAGGAGCCTGGCAGGCTACATACAGTCCATGGGGTCGCAAAGAGTTGGACACAACTGAAATGACTTAGCACGCATGCATATGCACCGTTATGAAAAAATAGTTACAATATATAGCTAGGTTTTAGAAAAGGCAAAGTCCAAAAAGAAATTTATAATATGGTTCTATCACACAGGGGAAAATACATGCGTGTATTTTACACGTAGGGAAAACTCTGAACAGACGTGCACCAAACTGTTAAAAGTGGGTACCTATGGAAGAGGAGGTGTCATTGTCTATGTTTATATTTCTGTATTCTTTAAAACTTTTATAGGGAGTGTATATTACTTTCTCTGCTTATATTAATCTTATAATAAAATTATTTTTAATCAGTAGACTTTATTTTTCAGAGCAGCTTTATGTTTACAGAAAAATTGACCAGGAAGTACACAGAGTTCCCATATATCCTCTCTCTTTCCTTTTCCCATCCCACAGTTTCCTCATCATTAACATCTTGCATGAATGTGGCACATTTGTTACAAGTGATGACCCAGTATCAATACATTATCAAGTAAAGCCCATAGTCTACATGAGGATTCATTCTTTGTATCTCCCAATTTTATGGGTTTTGACAACTGCATGATGTTCTACATCTGCCATTACAGAACGTCAGTGTCTCATGCACCCCACCAGAATGGGCTGGTGGCTGTCCCCACTTCTGTGTCCTACTATTTTCTGGCTCTGAGTCTGGGGCAAAGTTAAATTGTATATTTGATTGTGAACTGCCTGAAGAGGTTAAGAAACCAACCAGCTGACATTTTCAACTTTTATATTAGGAGATGACAAAAATAAATGAAACTTTCAAATATTAAATATCAACAATGTAGATGGTAAACACCAATGTCTACAGCTTAAAAAAACTCTAGTTCTTAAACAGCTTTAAAAAAAAATCTACTTCAATAAAGCAGCACTTGCCCACAAGGCAGTTTCCAGAGGGATCACGATGGCAATTAGCATTTTGTTTTGTTCTGACGCTAAGGCATGTGTCCCTGAGCCTCCCAGAAAGTTATCACAAGACACTCTGGATATTCCCACAATGCCTCAGTGTTGAAACTAACTGACAACCCTCAGAAGTAGGCGATAACCTGCCCCTAAACACCAGCATCTCACATGGCTGAGCAGAAACCAACTGCTGCTGATCTACAGTTTTAGGGCTAATACAGTACCCACCAGACAGAAACATTCCAAGGAATCTGAAGAATCTGATACGGCCTCACACTTATACTCCACAACAAGCAGAGCAAGAATCATCTGTCCCTTCTGTGTATCTGTGATAGATTTTTGCTTGATACAAATAAAGAAGTTGAAGCTGAGAAACATTCTGTGATTTATGAAAGAGCCAAAGGTTCACATCTAAACTGGCACCATAATCTCAGCATGGAAAAATAAAAAAAGGGGGCCATATGCCCTGCTGTGATTTTTAATACCCTATTATAATTTCCTTTGCAATTGGGCTTCACTGGTCTAACAAAGACTTGAGGAAATAAGCCGTCAAAGGGATAAAGTCATCTGAGCAACGCAAAACGTAACACAACTACACAAGTAGCTACAAAATTTTCCCATACAATAGCTCCTAATTTATAACGTCCCAGGTACTATGGCTCATAACAAATTACTCCAAAACTTAGTAGTACAAAACAACCATTTATTATGTTCATAGATTCTAAGGATCAAAAAAATCAGACAAGGCAGACGGGATGGCTTGACTTTGCTTAAAATGTCTGGGGCTTTAACTACAAGTCTTGGAGGCTGGGGGCTGGAATCATCTAACGGCTTGTTCTCACATGTCTGGTGGTGGAGGTTAGTTACCGGCTGGGGACCTGACTTCTCTTTGTGTGGGCTTCTTCCTATGGGTGAATTTGGACTTTCTCACTGCATAGTGGCGAGGTTCCAGGGCCAGGCATCCCAAGAGATAGCCAGGCAGAAGCTGTATCCTTTTTCGTCACATAGCAGGACATCTTGCATACTCTATGTTATATACACGTACATATTATGTGCCTGTGCTCAGTCACTCAGTCGTTTCTGATTTTTGTTTCCTAGGTAGCACAGTGGTAAACAATCTGCCTGCCAGTGCACGAGATGCAAGAGACGTGGGTCCAATCCCTTGGTTGGGAAGATCCCTGGAAAAGGAAATGACAACCCACTCCAGTATTCTTGCCTGGAAAATTCCATGGACAGAGGAGCCTGGTGGGCTACTAAGCATCCATGCACACACATATTATGTATGTAGATATATCTGTATTAGCTCTTGCCTTATAACAAATGACCCTAAAACTTAGTACCTTAAAACCACAAACATTCATTATCTCACATTTCTTAGGGTCAGGAATCTGTGAGCTGGGTTGTTCTGGATGAGGAGTGAGGGTGAGTCATCTGAAAGCTGGATGGGTTTAGAAGTCCTGTCTCCAAGTTCATGTGCATGAATGTCAGCAAGAAGTCTTCAAGCCTTAATGCATGGTCTTCTTCAAGGGCTGCTCTGACATAAGGACTGGCCTCCAAGAGAGAAAGAGCACAACCAAGATGGAAGGTGCAGTGCCTTTTTAGATCTAATCTCCAGAAGTGACATAGTGTCACTTCGTCCCTATGCTACTGGTCATGCAGGCCAGCCCTGGGACAGTGCAGGAGGAAAGTGCATACAGATGTGAATAGGAGGCAGGATCGGGGGCCCTTCAGAAAACACAACCTGTTACACATCTGTAATTATATATATACATCTTCCTTCTCTTTTTAAAATTTAAATCTGCATTCTGTTCTGTTCCATCTCATGCCCCAACTTCTAGCGTGTAGTAGGTACTCAATAAATACTTGTTCAATGGATACTGTATGTGACCTGACTAGCATTGGCCCATAGCCACTTTTGCTCCATTCCTGCACAGAGCACACTTCTCAGCCCCTTTGGAGTTGGGTAGGTCTTGTGACTGGCTGCTGCTGGACAGTTAAATAGGAACAGAAATGTCAGTGTCAAGCGGAGGGAGTGAAAGGCACCGTGGGAATCTGATAGTCCCTGGTTTTCCTTTAGTGGCATCTCAAGAACTGCAGAGGCCAGATGTTCCAGCAGGTGCCAGCTACATGCAACAACAGCCTCTGTTAACTCTGGTCCCAGGCTGAGAGGGCCGTGTGGAGAGGCCCTCTGAGACATTCAGCAGGCGTGTGGAAAGTTTCTGAGCTTTCCGGAAGTTGTTAGAGCAGCCTGACCTAGCCTATCTTGGGTACAGATAAGCATCTCTTTTTATCACTCCCACTGGTCCCAAGTTGCAGAGGGAGAAGTTCAGTTCAGTTCAGTCCCTCATTCCTATCCGACTCTTTGCGACCCCATGAATTGCAGCACGCCAGGCCTCCTTGTCCATCACCAATTTTGAGAGTTCAATCAAACTCACGTCCATCGAGTCAGTGATGCCATCCAGCCATCTCATCCTCTGTCGTCCCCTTCTCCTCCTGCCCCCAATCCCTCCCAGCATCAGTCTTTTCCAATGAGTCATCTCTTTGCATGAGGTGGCCAAAGTACTGGAGTTTCAGCTTTAGCATCATTCCTTCCGAATAACACCCAAGACTGATTTCCTTTAGAATGGACTGCTGCTGCTGCTGCTAAGTCACTTCAGTCGTGTCCGACTCTGTGTGACCCCAGAGACGGCAGCCCACCGGGCTCCCCCATCCCTGGGATTCTCCAGGCAAGAACACTGGTGTGGGTTGCCATTTCCTTCAATGCATAAAAGTGAAAAGTGAAAGTGAAGTTGCTCAGTCATGTCTGACTCTTAGCGACCCCATGGACTGTAGCCCACCAGGCTCCTCCGTCCATGGGATTTTCCAGGCAAGAGTACTGGAGTGGGGGTGCCATTGCCTTCTCCTTTACAATGGACTAGTGAAGCCCAAAAAGCCCCCAAGACTTGACCAAGATCAGGCAGCAGGTGAATAGTGGAGCTGAGTTTTGAATCTGAGTTTTCTGTCTACTAGTTTGAGAACTAGTCGAGTTAAGTTTATGGATATTTGGGTCAGAAACCTTGAACTAACATCAGATGAGTTAATCACTGAGACTCTCTAAGCTTCAATGATCTCAGTTAGTAAAATACGGATATTTTATTAGTTAGCAAACTACAGATATGGTTATTAACTTTTTCAAAGGATTGCTATGAGGATTAAATAACAGTAGATCGTAAATCATTAGCCCTTGATAAAGGTTATTCTATTTTTGAAATTATGATTACTATTATTATTATTAATTCCCGTTATACCACAGCTTCAGAGAAGCTACCTACATGTGTTTCAATGTTTTTGCTTGCCCCTTCCCCGATCCACACCTTTCTCAAGGTATTTGCCAATCAATTTCAAGTCCCAAGGCAGTTTCTTCCCTGGCTTCTCTAGGAGAGGATGTCAAAGGGATTTTTTTTTTTAGAAATCATAATACATGCTCCAGCTTTCAGTTATTAGTCTCTAGTTACCCAACATTCTGCTTTGGCCTTTCTTATCAGTGTGACTACTCAGATGGCAGGATGTAGCCCGGGTGACACAAGTTGGTAGATACAAAACAAAACAGCTGTTCTCTCTGCCAGCACTCAAGAACTCACTGCAAGAGCAGCCTCGCCAGAAAAACAAACTCGGTTTACAGTTGCACATGCAACAAGCCCAGAGAAAATAGGTATTTCCAAAGCACTCCTGTACTGGGAGGGAACTATTACTTGTTCCTCAATACAGGAAGAGTACATACATATACATGGATACACATATACATACTCAATCTCTCAGATACATAAATACACATACACACACCTGTATGTGAAAAAAATATGGAAGAATTACTCAAAAGTGTTGACTCTGATAGTTTCTTGTGTGGGGAAGAAGGGTAGCAAGGACTTCTACCTTTTACATTTATAACATCCCGTTTGAATTTATTTTGATGAGCACATATTATTTGTCATTCAAAAAATATATATACACAGATAAAAATAAGCTACGTGACTCCCACTGAGAACAGTGTCAGTAACATCAGGAGGGATGGAGCTCTGGGTCAAGTGCTTCAAGTGCATCATCTCATTTGATCGTCATTTAATCCTCCTCATCTCTCTCTAAGGGGGTATAATTATCCCTATATTATAGATGACAACTTTAAGGCTCAGAGTCAAGTGTTTGTGGGCACACAGCTGAATGTTCAGTAAAATACATTAGGAAACAGGATATGCATGTCCCACAGTGCACACTGTCTACACTCAGTAAATACCGTGCCACAATTTCTGCACAATCACCTGCTTATCAAACTCAGGCTTCAGAGATTCCTCGGTGAAGATGTGAAATTGCATCTTCCTGTGGCTAAACAGCACGGCAGATTTGAGCATGACAAGCGTCTCCTCCAGCCGATTGCCACAGGCCACCACCGCCAAGTGGATCCAGAGCTCGGGTGGCAGCTCAGCTTGGAAACTCCTGAGTTCTCCAGGCCTCCTAGAAAGAAGAAAAATAGGTGAAAGCCATTATTAAACTCATAAAAGAAAAATAAAAGCTAGTGGAGGGTTAGAACATTTCAAAACATGAACAGGCACAATCTGTTATACTTTATAAAGTGATGAGCATTTTGACAATTCTTCCTGCTTAGAGAAAAATACCCTTTATTCCCATATTTATCCTGGCAATAGCAGGATGAGTCACTGTTTGGACTGCTATAGGTGTCTGAGGCTTTTTTCCGCCAGCATTCAGCTGTCTAGTGCCTGCTGGCTGCCTACTGGCCCATGTTTGGAAATGGTATTGCTAAACTCTGACAGCTGACACAGGGCTGTGGTGCTCCCCACTCACATGGGCCATGGAAATTAGATTTGAATGCAATTTGAACAAGACGAGGGTGGACAGTGGCTTTCCCATGTGAAACGAGCAACATGATACTCCTATCATCTGGAGGGTTTTAGGCTGAAGTGGAAGGCATGACCACCGGACCAAAGGAAAATCATGCAAACCCAGGAGGTAAGCAAAGAAAACAATACATGAGGTCTCCATGACATCTTGGGAGAGTCTTACAGAAACAGGTGTTAATCTTAATCATCTCGCTCAAGACTGCTGAGCTGGTAGGTATGAAATTCAGCTTCCAGCGTGAAATGTTTAGTAATGAGAAGCAGGCAGGAGAGAGGACAGGTTAAGCTGAAAATTACCAAGGTATCAAATACCCAGTCAACAGCTGAGAGGGGAACAGAGTCCAAGAGTCCAGAATCATCTTCCAGCTATTTCCTCGTAATAAAAGATTTGTTCCAGACAAGGAGACACAGCCAAGCCTCAAACACACCACTGAGAAACATTTGCAGGCAAGCTGGAAGAAGTTGGCCTGGAAAAAGGTGCCCTGAGACAAATGAAACTAATTTACTTGCACAAAAGATCTGGAGACCAGGGGAGCTTGGATGTGGAATGCTACCTTCCTTCCAAAAACTTCGAGTTCAATCAGCGTGCTGCTCCATTATTCACTGCTCGCTCAAATAAAGGCGGCCGTGCTCCAGATTTCTTTCACCAAGAGGAAAGTTGAAGATGTGGGTGGAACACTTTGGAAGACTTTCCAGTTCGATTACTTAAGAGCTTGCTGAGTAGCAGCATGGCCTCCTGGCTTAGTTAGGTCCAGATGCATAGATTTACTCAGATTCCACTAATTTTAGGGATCAGAGGAGAGGACAGTAGAGATGTATCTTTTAAGACTGTCCATGTCTCTTCAGCTCCCTGCTGCTACCTGGTGAGGCATCATCTTCCCTCACCAAGATCACTGTAACTCCCCCTAGATGGTCCACCCTCCTCCAATCCGATCCTTAACCCCATCTATGATTTCTCCTTGTTGGGGTCAGAGTCACGTTCTTCTAAAATGCAAATAGGACTGTGTTATTCCCTTGATAAAAGTCATGTAAAGGCTCCCGACTGCCTTGAAGATCAAGTTCAACTGCTGATTGTGGCTTCTACTTAGGTCTCTTGTATCTGCCTCCAGCACCTGGAGCCTGGGTGGGCAGCCGTTCACAATCACGGTCACACTTAGGCTGCAGCTCTCCATCTCATCTAGTCATCTTCAGATTCTAGCACATGCACTGTCTCCCAGAAATGCTCTTCTCTGCTCTCTTTTCCTTGCTCACTCCATCCCATTACTCCATAAATCTATATAAAGTGCCTACTACATGCCAGATACCTTCCTGGGTACCAGGAAGACAGTAGTGATCAATACAGATGAAAATGCCTGCCTTTGCTGAAGCTACATTCTACAGATGGTAGCCAAAAGACAAAGAAAGAATAACAGTCAAAGCAAATAATAACTAAGTAACTCACAAAGAAAGTTATCCAGCAAGCAGGAAATACAGGGTGGAACCATGAGGGATACAGGAGTGTCTGATGGTTTGGAACATACTATACATTGCCAAGTCAGGGAAGTAAGTCCTCACTGAGAAGGCGAGGTCCGATGACAATCTGATGGTGGGGAGGGACGGAGTCACATGCTTTTGTGGGTGAGGAGGATTCCAGGCAAAGGGGACAGTCAGAGCAAAGGTGCTAAATCAGAAGCACGCCTGGTGAATCCAAGAACCCCTGCCTTCAGGACTCAGATGTCTTCTCACCCTCAGCTTCACGGATGGACTTTCATACCTGCTATTAAAGCCAACTCCCAACTAATTCATGTAAAGGGATGGGAAGGATGTGTCACAGATAATGCCAAAATCACAGTCAATTTTTAAAAAGACAGTCAAAATACCAGCCAAAATATGCTACAAAACATTTAATGCATACATACTCATTTGCTTAAAATTATGCTCAATATTTAAAAACACAAGTATCCACAGGTACTAGAATAGTAAATGCAACAGCTTAGCTGTCTTAAATATGAGCCATTACCCCACCTCCAAAGAGAACAACTCCACCTAGTTTAGCTTTACACTTTGGACTTCTACATGAATAAAATGTCTTAACCTCAGTAATCAGGAAAAATACTAATTCAGACAATAAGGAGAGTCTATGTTGTTTTTGGACTGGTGAAACTTAAAAATAAAAGTTGGACCATACATGTTTTAGAGTGGATACGGAGATGGGGGACAGCTCAGATGCTGCTGGGGCAATTTAAGTTGACCTAAACACCTTGGAAGGAGAAGGCAATGGCAACCCACTCCAGTACTCTTGTCTGGAAAATCCCATGAGTGAAGGAGCCTGGTAGGCTGCAGTCCATAGGGTCGCTAGGAGTTGGACACGACTGAGTGACTTCACTTTCATGCATTGGAGAAGGAAATGGCAACCCACTCCAGTGTTCTTGCTTGGAGAATCTCAGGGACGGGTGCCAGGGTCCAGCCCCCGCAGGATCCAGGAAACCCGAAGGAGAAACGGTGTTGGCGATTGATTTAGAGAGAGATAAGGAAAGAATGTTGTAGATAAGAAAATAGAGGAGAGAAAGAGGCTGATATTCCTTGGTTTATATAGAGAACCAATAAAACTTCAAGACAAGAAGTTTGCCCTGTTCACGGAGGCCACAGGTGCCCTCCCGCAGAACGTCTTCCTGTTCAGGTCTTAGAAACCTGGGCAGATAAGTGAATGCAGGGAGCCTCCATGCTCCAAGGGATCAGCCTGAAAAAGAGAGGGAGAGGGGGAGAGAGAGAGAGAGAAAGAAAGATAGAGAGAAAGAAAAAACACGGGGTGACCAAGCTTCTGCAAGGCCCCAAAGCTCTGTTTTTCAAAAGGTACTTTTATACCTTGCCTTATACATAGAGGGGAAATGAAAGATGCAAGGTCATACAGAGTCAGCCCAAACATTCCAGCAGTTTTGCCCTTATCTAAACCAGGATTTTTCTGCATACCTTTCCCACAAATGATGTTGTGTACAGTATCTTCTGGCCTTGGAGGCCTGTGAACATTTATGACCCTCTTTTGTTTTTATTTTATTTATTTATTTATTTTTAAAATTACAATACTGTATTTGTTTTGCCATACATTGACATGAAAACAGCCACAGGTGAACACAATCTCCCAATGCCGAAGCCCCCTCCCACCTCCCACCCCACATCCTCTACCTGAATCATCCTGTGCTCCAGCCCCATGCATCCTGCATCCTGCATTGAACATAAATTGGTGCTTCATTTCTTACAAGAAAGTATACATGTTTCAGTGCCATTCTCCCAAACCATCCCACCTTTTCCCTCTCCCTCAGAGTCCAAAAGTCCGTTCTATACCTCTGTGTCTCTTTTGTTGTCTCACATATAGGGTCATCATTACTATCTTCTAAATTCCATATATATGTGATATGACCCTCTTTTGATAAAGGCTGCTCAACCAGAAAACTTATTTTCCCTCAAAGTGTTTTTTCTGTATATTTCTAATCTATGTCAGCCTCAGAAAATGCCAATCAGAGTTACGTTTTTCACAGTGCAAAGGTGCAGCGAGTTACAAGAAAGAAGCAATTAGCTCAAAAGTCTGATATGGTTAAATTCAAGACTACACGTGTTTTTCTTGCATTCTCACTATGTTAACTAATGCATTCCCAGGTGCACAGTGGATAAGAGATATAGGAACTTAGCAACAAGCACTGGCCCAATAATGAAATCCTACACCAGCACTAGCACTACTCTAATAACTTTTAACTCTTTCAAAGGCTCTGTTTTAGGCTTTCTGTGCCTCTCACAGTTGGGAGGCTGTAAATAATCACATGCATAGCTGTAAGAGTCTGGATATACCTGCCAAGAAAGCTAGAATGCTAACAAAGGGGGTTTGATTGGAAATATTCCTCTCATGTCCAGGAGACTTATTAGCTATAGCCCTAAGTTGATTTTCTCCAGAGAAAGGTGGTCAGGGTTAGCCCCTGTTAATGTCAGAGGAGTTGGTGAAAGTCATAAAAGAGTAAAACAGACAGATTCTGGTTTTGGGGTAGATGCTCGAGAAAGCCTAGGGAACCCCTTGAGTTCTGAAGCCTTGCTTAACAGTTTTCTTCCACATGAACTTTGTCATGGGTGGGATATCCCATGGTGGCTCCCAGCAGACGAGGAAGCCTGATGGGCTACTGTGTATGGGGTTGCACAGAGTCGAACACGACTGAAGCGACTTAGCAGCAGCAGCAGCAGGAGCAGCAAACACCTTGGAATGCCTTTTGGTCACATCTGTCAGGAGTGAAGATATATATACACCCTCACTCTTCTGGTTCTACACCTGCATATGAGACCTGAAGAAACTCTTGCACATTTGCATAGGACCCATGCAAGAATGCTCACAGCAGTCCTATTTATAATATTGAAAAGTTGGAAATAAGTTTCCTGTCCATGCACAGGAGAATCATGAATATATTTGACAAGTGTAAGTAGAATACTGCAGAGCAGTGAAAATAAACAACTCAGAAGGTCATGTACAAACATAAGGACAAAGAGGAAAAAGAGCAATTAGATAGCAGGATAGCGGTAGATTGAGACAGTTTGGATGAAGCTGAAAAACCAGCAAACAACACTGTGTGTTGTCCACAGACATATGGAGTAAAAGTCATCATGTTATGAGGATGCAAAACATCAAAGATGAGGCAGTGGTTATTTCTGGGCACTTAAGTTTTTATTTCTTAAGATGAGAGCAGGGTACACAGAAATGCACGATGTAATTGTCTGTATTATTCATGTGCCCAAACTATGTGACAAATACTTTATTTTCTTCTTGATTAAAAAAAGCTTGCACTTCCCTGCAGCACAGCAGGCCACTTTTCTTTGCAGGCTTCAGTGATTTGGGCCTGCATGGTACACAGAGCAGGGCTGGGGCCTGCAGTTCTTTTTGGTGTCTGGTGACGAGGTACTAAAAAGACAAATAAAGCTTCTCCTGGTGGCAGTTCAAGTATCGGTGGCTGGGATTTAATGAGACCTTTGCTGCCCCCTACTCTTGTTACCTCTCATGTTACGTTAAAAATCACAGGCTTCAGGTAAGAAGCGTTTGTGTTCTGTGGCCACAAGGAATAATTAAGTTTAAGGGTGCTGAAATGGTGTGCCTTCCACCAAATCTTACCAATGGGTCACAAGCCCCTCTCAAATGTCACCTGAAGACCCTGCAAGGGTCAAGGGATATCCAGGCTACAGATTTCTAAACCCC
Organism: Nanger dama; assembly: GCA_917880005.1. Taxonomy (NCBI): domain Eukaryota; kingdom Metazoa; phylum Chordata; class Mammalia; order Artiodactyla; family Bovidae; genus Nanger; species Nanger dama. The sequence goes on along the minus strand of CAKJTW010000016.1, from coordinate 31,988,507 downwards.
TTGAGCTGCCAGGTGTTGGTGGGGAATGGGAGATGGGAATTGTACTTGAACTGCTCTGACCGATGGTTAACTATGTTCTTCTTTACACTTTATAAAAGAAGACTGGAGTAGACATTTGCTGTCCAGTTTTACAGGCCTGCTACTGAGGCTGAAGCTGATGGCAACCAACTTAGCTACCGCACTGGTGGAGCCTGGATGGGAGTCAACAGGGTGGAAAGCAGAGCCAAAAGGAGGCAGGTCAGATCTCAAATGGCATAACTTGGGCACCTGAATCCAGGTGTATAGCTTTAACCCTGGAAGGTCATTGATCAAGCCAATATATTCTTTTCCCTTTAAGTCACTTTGAAACAAACAACTTAGCAATCAAAAAGAGTCTTTATATAGGTCTTAGAAATAGATTTCAGATTGCCTTAGACTCACTCTGCTTCTCTTCTCATCTTGAGTCATCCTTTAAATGCTCCATGAATCCATCCCCTCTCTGAGGCTCACTGGTTGGATGACATCGACTCAATGGACATTAGTTTAAGCAGGCTCCAGGAGTTGGTGATGGACAGGGAAGCCTGGCATGCTGTAGTCCACAGGGTTGCAAAGAGTCGGACATGACTGAGCGACTGAACTGAGGACCTTCATCCAAATTTTCATCGTTCTACCAGTTTCATAGGTGGAAGAGACACCAGATATCATCTCCAGCAGGGAATTCCCAGCCTGACTGCATATCATCATCACATGAGGTGTCTGTTAATATTATAACTTCCATGCCAGAGAGATTCTGATTCCGTGGGTCTAGGGTGAGACCCCAGAGTTTGCATATTAACACACTTGGATTACAAGCATCCGGAGTCCATCTCCAGCTAGGAACTCATCACCTGAGTTGACCTCTCACCTCTCCTCTCTCTCCCTAACTCTGCCCCTCACCTTCAGGAAAGAAGCTCTATCCTCTCTGCCTTTTCTCCAGGTCTTTTCTTCACCTCCTGCCATAATGAAAACATGCCGCCTTGTGAGGATGCCACCTTCCCAGTCGACCCCTCGAGTGCAGCTGTTCTTCCTGCCCTGTCCCAGGAGCCTCAGAAGCTGGTTTCCGCCCTGCTCCTCCCTAACACATGTAGACACTATCTCCACGGTGAAGTCTGTGGATGCAACTCTTCCATCTTCCTTGTTGGTGTCATCTCTCAGCTGTCCGGTCACTCCTCTTCATTCCCTGAACAGTTGAGCTTCTTGCCCACAGTACACCTCCCTACCACAGTCTTTGTCAATGTTCTTGTTGTTGTCTAGTTGCTAAGTCGTGTCTTGCTCATTTTGACCCCCATAGGCTCTTAGAGACGTCAATGGCTCTTTAAAGATGGTTCCTGCATCCTGATCCTTCAGTTTTGTGAGCTGAATACCCTCCACCTTTTCCTTCTCGTGTCCTGAGACACCTAGTGCTGTGCTTACATCCTGGACCTTCACTTACACTGTTGCTTCTGGAATGTTCTTCCCTAGGGCTTCCCTGGCAGCTCAGTGGTAAAGAATCTGTCTGCCAGTGCAGAGACTCGAGTTCAGTTCCTGAGTCAGGAAGATCCCCTGGAGAAGGAAATGGTAACCCACTCCAGTATTCTTGCCTGGGAAATCCCATGGACAGAGGAGCCTGGCGGGCTACAGTGCATGGAGTTGCAAAGAGTCGGACATGACTGAAGCAACAGCACGGCACAGCTCTTTGCCAAACCTCCTCCTCTCTTTCGACAGTAGAATAATGCTTCCCTGACCACCTCATTGAAGGAGCACCTTCCCTTTTCTTTTCTATCAGGGTCTTCATTTCATTCCAAAAACCTACTTTGTTTGGTGATTACTTACTCTTTCACTGTAATTTACAGCAAGCACACAATATTATTTACAGTCAACATAAGGCAATGTAAATTTTAAAAATCCTTAGGAAAAAGGTTGGAATAAAACACACGATATATATTTTCAATTTTTAAAATATAAAACATTATGTGTTGAAATAATAAAGTTGGTACATGAAAAAAATCCTTGCCCATAAAGTTTTTTTTTTTGCATGTTACAGTCTGGTCTTTATTCTACTGAATAAAATACATACTAATGGTGTACATACAATTTTATATTCTACTTTTTTTCATCCTTCTCCTCCTGCCTTTCTCTTTTCCTGTTACTTTTTAAGTCTTCATGACCATCATTTTAACTGGTTATCTGACTAAAACACCATGGCTTACCATTTCTTTTGTGGTGGTTCTTAATTTTTCTCAAATATACACACGTGTGTGTGTGTGTGTGTGCGTGTGTGTACATATAAAATCTTGCACTAAACATATATAGGTCAATAGATTTTATTTTCCCTTTTTTGCATTATTTCCTTACACTACATTCCCAGGGATTTACTAGGTAAACAGCTATTATCCTATCAAGGATGTAGTAATTTTGAGTTTCTCAAATTTACCCAAGAGTTCTTAGAAAACATCCAGAATATGAGAGAGAAAACAAAAAACATAACAAAACATTAGACCAGCCACCTCTGAGCTCCTTGTATGAGGTGACCGTGGAGCTGACAGCTGAAACAGGATGAAACACGCTTGCGCGTGACATCAGTGCCTCCAAATTCTTGTGCTCTGAAGAGGTGATGCATAGACTGGAGTTATGCTTTAGACATTGCATCAAATAACATTGAGTCTCACAGGAAGAAGTTATTCCATTTTCAGTGCTAATATGTCTTTCTAACGTTGCCTAATTCTCCTTTTCAACTGAGAAGACAGCAGGCCTCGGCTAGAGAGCCTTCAGCAGGCAAGAGTACCAAGTTACAAATGAGAAGCTGTCTTGTTTTCTTAGTGTTTCACTTGACAATCCCCTTCTATTTATGTTATTGCTAGCAATTTATGTCAGTGATAAAAAGTTTTCTTTAAAAACAAATATACTAAGAATGTGGAGAAATCTGGACCCTCAAACATGACTGGTGAGACTGCAAAATAGTGCAACTGCTTTGGAAAACAGTTCCTCAAAATTTTAACTATAGAACCACCATCAGTCAGTTCAGTTCAGTTGCTCAGTCATGTCTGACTCTCTGCGACCCCATGGACTGCAGCACGCCAAGTTTCTCTGTCCATCACCAACTCCTGGAGCTTGCTCAAATTCATGTCCATTGAGTCAGTGATGACTTCCAACCATCTCACCCTCTGTCGTCCCCTTCTCCTCCTGCCTTCAATCTTTCCCAGCATCAGGGTCTTTTCCAATGAGTCAGTTCTTTGCATCAAGTGGCCAAAGTCTTGGTATATCAGGTGGTAGTATAGAACTACCATATGACCCAGTAATTCTACTGCTAGGTATCCACCCAAGAGAAATGAAAACAACTGTCCTCACAAAAACATACACATTTGTAAATGTTCCCAGTAGCATTATTTACAATAGCCAAAAAGTCCAACCCAAGTGTCCATCAACTGATGAATGAATAAACAAAATGCAGTATACCATATAAAGGAATATTATGTGGCAATAGAAAGGAATGGAGCACGGATGCATCTGTCAACATATTAGAACCTTTAAAATAGTTTGTGAAAATATAAAAGACTACATGTTGCATGATTCCAAATGTACAAAAAGTCCAGGATAGGAAAATCCATAGAGACATAAGGCAGGTTAGTGGTTACCAGGGACTCACAGAAGGGGTGAAGGGGGAGTGACTGTTTCATGGGTATAGGGTTTCTTTTCCGAGTGATGAAACTGTTCTGAAACTGGATAGCAGGGATGGTTGCACAACTCTGTGAGTAAACTAAAAATTTCCACATTGTACATCTTTTAAGGGTATTTGAATTATATTGCAATAAAGCTGCTATTAAATAAATACACAAAGGCACACATTTATAACAAGGATAGATTTCCGTTTTTTCTTTTTAAGTTAGCATACAGTAGTATACTCTTAAAAACCATGATGTTGATGTAGAAATGATTGAGGTTTGGAAAACGCCGCCCTCATTGTCCTGGTTTATGCCCTCCCTGTGAGCCAATGAAAATGATGCTCAAAACAACAGAGAAGGCTCAACTACCACCTCCTCACTGCTGGAGACGAGCATCTCCTTAATTGCTTAAAAGTCTCAAGCGTGTGACTTAATTAAACTTCAATTTCTGGAGTGTATAAATAATGAAATACGGCATTTATGTGTAGTGCTATTTACTTTGAAGCCTATTACTGCAAAACACACTGAATTATTAACGCGAGTAATTGCTTCTACTCAGACCCTCTTTTCTGCTGTCTCCTGCTACCCCTGTTATCAGGGCTTCTTAACTGACAGGCTAAATTAACTCAGGTAAACCTGATGCTATGATATGGGCTGGCAGTGTGAGCTGGACAGAAAATCACAGCCTGAACCAGTACTGTTGGTGTCTAGCTTTAATAGGGAAGGAAATACAGAAATTTGAGGGGGGAGGCGGGAAGGAAGGGAAACAGACAAATTTTAAGATTTGAGTTGAATATCCTCACCCTAGGGGAGACCTGACTTGTAGAATGCTCTTCCCCCCACCCCTGTCCCAGTGGAATCCCTTTTAGGATGAAGCCATGGCTATTTGAACATGGAGATTTGCAAATGAGGTCACAGTGGCAGTTGAAAAGAGTGGAAATACCTTGATTTAGCTCCTAGCAAAAGAGTCTGGCGATGGGTGATTATATCCATGTTAAGTGTTGGCAGCCAGAGACACTAACGAAGTTCCTTGCAAACTACAGGTCTGGGAACACATAAAACCCCTGACAAAAATTTCCACACTGAAGCTGTGAGTAGAGCCTTTACTCAGCAACCCAGACATGACGCTCAGGACTGTGCGAACAGTTAAATCACTTTTAATGACCCATGGTTTGGAGTTAAATCAACAGTCTTTAATCTTCCAAGACAGACAGAAAAGCTGACATTTGCCTTGAAGTCCCTGCATTACATGATCAGTGTTGAAACAATGCAAAAATATCTGCTATGAGGGGGAGGTTTAATAAAATCATTTGATAAGTGAATCCAGTTATTAATAATTCATATTTTGCTTGGATCACGACATTTGAAACATGGCTGTGTTCCTAAACAAAGTCTAGCGCTAAAGAACAATAGGTGTCAATGCCCAAAGTTGGTGATTTTGTATGTGTGTGTGTCTGGTTTTAGCCATCATTGTACACATATACACGGCTTATGATTAGGAAGTAGCAGAGTCAGGATTCAAACTCAAGACTTAAGAAGCCTTGCTTTTCGTTATGGTGCTATATATGGGACCACATACAAGTGAGTCAGAAAAAGAAGCCCCCTCTAGGCACATAAAGCCTTTCTCTTTACTTTGAGCTCCTGATTCAGTGATCTGAAGGTGAACTGGATTTCAGTGCCCACTAGAGCCCCGCCAGGTGTGACTCCCATAGCAAACCCGCACCATCTCTTCCTCCGTAATCTATCCACTCGCCCTTTGTTGTTGCTCAGTCGTGTCCAATTCTTTGCAACCCCATGGACTGAAGCACACCAGGCTTCCCTGTCCTTCACCATCTCCCAGAGCTTGCTCAAATTCATGTCCATTGAGTCGGTGATGCCATCCAACCATATCGCCCTCTGTCATCCCCTTTTCCTCCTGCTACTGCTAAGTCGCTTCAATCGTGTCCGACTCTGTGCAACCCCATAGATGGCAGCGCACTAGGCTCCCCCATCCCTGGGATTCTCTAGGCAAGAACACTGGGTGAGTTGCCATTTCCTTTTCAATGCATGAAAGTGAAAAGTCAAAGTGAAGTCACTCAGTCGTGTCCGACTCTTCATGATGCCATCGACTTCAGCCTACCAGGCTCCTCCATCCATGGGATTTTCAAGGCAAGAGTACTGGAGTGGGGTGCCATTGCCTTCTCCAATCTTTCCCAGCATCAGGATCCATTCTAATGAGTCAGGTGGCCAAAGTATTGGAGCTTCAGCTTCAGAATCAGTCCTTCCAACGAATATTTAGGATTGATTTCCTTTAGGTTTGACTGGTTGGATCTCCTTGCAGTCCAAGGAACTCTCAAGAGTCTTCTCCAACACCACAGTTCAAAAGCATCAATCCTTTGGTGCTCAGCCTTCTTTATGGTCCAACTCTCACATCCATACATGACTACTGGAAAAACCACAGCTTTGACCATACAGACCTTTGTTGGCAAAGTAATGTCTCTGCTTTTTAATATGCTGTCTACATTCGCCACTTGTCCTTAGCTGAGGTTATACACAATTGCGTTCATAATTCTTCTTCTAAATTTTAGGACGCTGCCTGGACTAATTCTCATTTCAGTTTTCCCCCTTATGATCGTTCCTGACACACAGGGAATTCTATTTCTCCATCTCCCTTTTCTTTTCAAATTAAGATGTTATTGAGATTTGTAAAATATGAACCGGCAGCGCTGGTTTGAAATAAATGTCCGGTGACCTATGAGGGGTAAGAGTGTGGATTATATATTCCACGAATGGGCACCTCTATTTCATTCCCCAAAAAGAGCATTAAGGACCTACCAACCTAAAGGAAGGAAAAGTAGTTTCCCCAACTAATTTCCATCTTCTTATGTCTCAGGCCAATCAGGGATTTTTAGTTTTTATGATAATTAATATACTTTAAATTGTTTTATCAATATGCAAGTAATGCATATATTTAGCATAGAAAAATGAAAAATATAGACAAGCAAAAGAAGGGGTACCCAATTTGATAACCTCTGTTAACATTCTGGTATACCACTTTCTGGGTGGTACAGTAATAAAGAATCTGCCTGCCAGTGTAGGACACGCAAGAGACACGGGTCCAATCCCTGGGTCAGGAAGATCCCCTGGAAGAGGAAATGGTGACCCACCCTAGTATTCTTGCCTAGAAAATTCCATGGACATAGGAGCCTGGCAGGCTACAGTCCATGGGGTTGCAAAGAGTAGGACATGACTGAGCACACAGACAGATACCACCTTCCAGAGATATAACCAATATATGTGGGTATGTGTTTATAAATATGTAAATATACAGAAGGCAGTAAAAATGAGATAACTTTTTATAATCTGTTTTTTCCTTATAAATATAAACAATTTTCAAAGTTAAAAAAAGATTTCATTAAAGGTATCTTCTTCAAAGGGATTCTGGAAAGCAAGCAAACAGTTCAAATTTCAAGATATGTTCTCAATACAGTGTGGTTGTAAGCAAAGATCAAATCGTGTCTGAAGCTAGTATATCCACTGGACTTTTAAGTTATGTGAACCAATAAATACCCTTCCTTGATAAAGTTTTTTCAAAAAGCAATATAGATCTAGTTGCTCATAGACCTGGCTTCAAATTCTAGGTCTGTGACTTGGCTGTTCCATCTCTTGGGCCAACACTTTCACCATCTCTAACCCTCAGGTTTTCCATCTGTAAAATGGGCTTAGTGATTCCAGTGGTTCTCTGCTTTTGGTTTTGGTGTTTCTTACTAGCATCCACTTCCAGGTGTTTCTGCTAAGGACACCTCAGTTTTCTTTGGGGGAACCTCAGTTCTCAGTCCATGAGGTTGGGATGGGCTGAAATATCCTCCCCACCAGGTGAGGCCATCAGGGATTGGGTGCGCATGGGATCCAAGCCAGAGCAGCAGAGGCAGCCCCAAGACTCTTGCTGGATGGAGTCTTTCCCTTCAAGGTTACTAAAGGAGGAGGACACAAGTCCAGATCCGTTGGAACGATCACACAGAAAAAAAAACTGACCGACAAGTGTGGCCCACGCAGAAAGAAGCAGAGCTAGAAAATGAGGCAAGATGGCCAGATGGCCTTCCCACATGGCTCAGAGGATAAAGAATCCGCCTGCCATGCAGGAGACAAGGAAATATGGGTTCCATCCCTGGGTTGGGAAGATCCCCTGAAGTAGGAAATGGCAACCCACTCCAATATTCTTGCCTGAAAAGTCCCATGAACAGAGAAGCCTAGGCTATACTCCAAAGGGCCACAAAGAGTCAGATACGATGGAGTGACTAAACAAGCAAGACGAGACAGACACCCTGGATACATCTGTGACTGAAGCTTGATCTCCTGTGCAGTTTTAACTGATCTCACAATTTTATGAGCTAGTAAATCCCTTTTTATGATTAAGTGATATGATTATGATTAAGCTGAGGAGCTGGGATTCCATCACTTCTAACTAAAAAAAATATTGCCTATCCAATATCAGTACCCATCTCTTAGATTGTTATTAAGATTAAATGAAATAATGTGGCAAAATGCTTTCTATAGTACCTGGAATGTTTTAAGTCATCGTTAAATATTAGTTATCATCATCACTATTATTAAATATTAACTTAGATGCATCAGAAGCCTTCATTTTTCTCCAAATCCTTTATACCCATGCCCCAAATGGGCAAGGCAGAGCAGCAAAGACTTAAGTGTCAATACTGAATTATTGCAAATCAGGTTTGTAATGTTTGCCCACTTTTTAAACTTCTCAGACTTTAACATCAAAGTCCATTACCCCATTTCTCCTGAGGGATGATATCTGATACTTGAACAATAAGGCTTGTTACTTTGGAGCTGCGGTCTAACAACTGGCTCCTTGTAATTCCCACAAAATTGAGAGGAGAGAAAGCAAAGCAAGGGTTCAAGCCCAAGCAGAGACACAGGCTCCTGAAGAGCAGTGTCTGTGGACAAAATCCTGCATTTTGGTTCCTGAAGACACTGCCTCATTTCTGCAAACTCTTCACTCTGCTTTTCTAAGCTCACAAACAGTAGTTTTTCTGCCCTTGAGCAGCAGTCAAAGCTATAGGTGGCCAGACTTTTGGGTTCTCAAACTCTCCAGAAAAATCTCCCAACTCTACCAGAGACCATTAAAAGGGTCCTGTCCCATCTATTTCCCCAGCTTTTACTAAGGACCAGGTCACCGGGTTAGGATAGCATTTGTTATACACAGAGGCTGTCTGCATTTCCTCAAGACACAGCCCTGCAAAAAGCTTGCCTGAATCCACATCTTAGCTCTGGTTAACATTTGCTGAGCGCTTCTCGTGTTGCAGGTTCCGTGCCAGCATTTGACTCACATTGTTTCATTTCCTCCTTGAACTTAGGAGAAAGCCTAGATTTGCTGAGGAGCACTGACTCATTCAAAGCCACACAGCCAGTCAGCTGGATCTAGTTAGGATTCAGTTTCTAAACAATTAAAGCAACTAGGATGAGAACAGTACCCAGAACAGCACGTCACACGCTGAGGGATCACCATGAGCTAGGCCTGTGCTTGGTGCTTTAGTGCATTATTATTATTTTAGCTCTTTGGACCTCAGTTTTCTCTCATATAAAAGGAAATTGCATTTTAAATTACCTGTTCTCCATTGCCTCCTACTTATGGAAAGCTTGGACTCTAAATTGTACGGCTTTGAGTATTTATCATAAGATGACAGTCTTCTGTGTGGCTAAAAGAGGTTGAGGGGAAGCAGGCATCTAAAGATCACCCTCAAACACAGCACAGCTCTTCTTGGCTGCCAAATTAGCACGGAATCCAAATAAAGGAATCAAATCAAGAAACTCTTCTTTCTGGGGCAGTTGTCAAAATTTCATGATATAAAATATATCAAGTGCTGGGCAAGTTCTGGAGAGGAACATGAATTCCATCTTCAAGTCTGCCTCTTATTTTCTTTTTGAAAAAGCATTTTAAATGGTGATAAGAGGTGGTGCTGGTGGTAAAAAATCTGTCTGCCAATGCAGGGGATGAAAGAGATGTGTGCTCGATCCCTGGGTTTGGAAGATCCCCTGGAATAGGAAATGGCAACCCACTCCAGTATTCTTGCCTGGAGAATTCCATGGACAGAGAGTCTATAGTCTATGGGGCTATAGTCTATGGGGTCACAAAGAATCAGACACAATGGGCCAGAACAGCCAGCAGAGAGCAGAAGCTGGCCTTGGGAACTATGTCAGCACTCACCTCACCCCGACCCTAGTTGCTTGGCATTGCTTCTCAACCCTCCTTGTCATCCTGGGTCCATGAACTCCCCAGTTTTCTCCATGCCAGAGACAGAGCTGCCAGTCCCTGAGTTTCCTATCATGCGGTTCCAGCCACTAGAAATACTTTTCCCTTATCCTGTCTCTCTGATTGCAATTTTTAAATCCCCCACCCCCCCCAAAGGCTCTAATTTGGCTTAGGAACATATCTCAGAATCACGTGCTGCTTGGGACAAGGTCAAGGACACAGGATGGCAGCTCCAGGGTGTAACGGACCTTCATTTCCTGTGTGGCCCTATAGCTGTTCCCTTTTTCATCATCAATAGCACTTAGGTTCTGACGTAAAGAACCATCTGCTGCTGCTACTGCTGCTGCTGCTAAGTTGCTTCAGTCGTGTCTGACTCTGTGTGACTCCAGAGATGGCAACCCACCAGGCTCCCCGTCCCTGGGATTCTCCAGGCAAGAGCAGTGGAGTGGGTTGCCATTTCTTTCTCCAATGCATGAGAGTGAAAAGTGAAAGTGAAGTCACTCAGTCATGTCTGATTCTTAGCGACCCCATGGACTGCAGCCTACTAGGCTCCTCCATCCATGGGATTTTCCAGGCAAGAGCACTGGAGTGGGGTGCCATTGCCTTCTCCGAAAGAACCATCTAATTCCATTAAAAGGAGTTTACGGACTTCCCTGTCAGTCCAGTGGTTAAGACGCTGCACTTCCAGGAAGCAGGATACCACATTTGACACATCATGCATGGCAGGGCGGGAGAGGATTTTGGTGGCAAATAACGGAAATCTCAACTGCAGCAGGGAACAGGAGGGTTCAAGATGGGTCAGCACTCTCAGGGTTCAGCACTATACACAAAGATCCACAGTCTCCATCTTTCTCTACTGCCCAGAGTGATGACTTCAGTCAAGGCTGGTTTTCTGAGGACGGCAGTGACACCTGGGACTGTTTATTTTCTTGTTCATATCTAGACGATAAAGTCTTTTGTCCACTAACATAAAATAAGTTCTTCTCTTCTGGCTGATTAGGCCAGCTTGGGTCATGTAACACCTGTAAGACCAGTAACTATTGCCAGAGAAGTGAAATTATATCTTGGTCCTGGATATACAAAGATTACACTATGGCATGAATGGGTATGTCACGGTAGGTTTAGACCATTGCCTGGAGGTACACCTCACTGTCAAACTGGGGGGTGGAATGGGAAAATAGAGGTCAGGAGCCAACCACAATGTCTATTACTTTATCTCCACCCCATGGTTCAGGCATATTTGGCCTGAACTTAAGTGGTGAACCTCACTTGGTTTACATCAATTAGCTAACCCCAGCTCACTCCTCTATTCCTTTCCATTTCCTCATTCACACTGTAGGCATTTAAACCAAATAAAGCCAGTAAGATGGGAGAAAACTTTTGCTGGTGCTTCTAGGAAATAAAAACACTCCCTTTCCCGGAGAATCAAGGAAAAGAGGTTAGAATGATCCATGTGGTAGCAGATTACAGTTGGAAACATTAAGTATAAATCCATGTTTAACTTACACAGAGATAGTCATGCATGGAAAATTTTATAAGTACATGTACATACATAGGTTAGTACACACATATGTGTTTTGCCCTCTCAGCTGTGAAGGCCTAATGAAATGACACCCCAGTAGCAACAAACATATTGAGTACCCAAATCTTGGTTTCTAATACCATTTTCCAATGAGAGAAATCAGGTCTCCTAGAAGAAATGATTGATTTTATGACTGAAGCAGGAAATACAGGAGGTGAACCTGCACCTCTTATAGTGCCAGAGAGTAACAAAGTACCCAGAAAGACAAGAATGAAAACAAAAAACCAAAGCACAGGGATGTGAGTATGCCTACAGGGCATAGCAGCCAACTGTAAGAGCTACTAATGACTTGAACTGAAATAATTTCAACAACAAAACAAAGTCATGATGCAGTGTAACTCAAAGTATAAAATACCTATGATTCTATACTGATTCATGATTGAATAAATTAATAAATGGGGGAGAAGAAACACAACATGTCCCACACAAAAGAATTTCAAATAAATTATATACAGATATTCCATACTCCCTGGAGAAGGAAACGGCAATCCACTCCAGTATTCTTGTCTGGGGAATCCCATACAGAGGAGCCTGGTGGGCTACAGTCCATGGGGTCAGTAAGATTTGAACATGGCTGAGTGATTAAGCACACACTCCATCCTCAAGGAGGGGGAACATAACTCCCTACTCCTTACATGGCGGCTGTGCAGTATCTTCCTTCTAGAGTACGGTATGGAGACAGGTAAAGAGTTAAGTCTAGAAACACTATCTCAGCCAGGTGACCAAGGCCAACATTAATTCATGCTGGTAGTATATATAATTGATATGATGTGATGCAATGGCACTATATCTCTATGATTTTTCTCCTGATAATTCATAACCCTGGCGTCACCCTGAGTAAAATATCAGACACATTCCAATAGTGAAGCATCTTACCAAATACCTGACTAGTGCTATTCAGAACTCTCAAGGTCATCAACAAAGAAGGAAAGTCTGAGAAACTGCCACAGCCCAGAGGAGCTCAAAGAGATGTGACATGATGTCATATGTAACGTGATGTAACGTGATGGCACAGATAAAATCCTGGAACTGAAAAAAGAGCCCTAAGTAAAAACTAAGGTAATCTAAATACACCGAACATTAGTAATAATGTATTGCTATTATTTGGTAAATTACAACAAATGTATCATACCAGTGCAAGATTTTAATCAGAGAGGAAACTGGGTACAAGATATATGGGAACCCTCTGGACTACATACTCCCCAATTTTTCCACAAATGTCGCCAAGTCGTGTCCAACTCTTGGACCCCCCATGGACTATGGCCCGACAGGCTCCTCTGTCCATGGAATTCTCCAGGCAAGAATACTGGAATGGGTTGCCATTTCCTTCTTCAGGGGATCTTCCTGACCCAGGAACTGAACCTGGGTCTCCTTCATTGCAGGCAGATGGTTTATCAACTGAGCTATGAGGGAAGCCCTCTAAAAAAATTAAAACCTATTAAAGAAAAATATTCCCCCTCTTGAAAGGATTACTATTACAGATCCTCCCTAAAAGGTGTAAGATTGTTTTGAATATTATTAAGTACTATGCAATTTTATAATAGAAGCAAAGTCTTAGTATAGTGCTGGCCTAAGGGGGGGTGCTTTCACTCATTCACTAGTTCACTCAGCCAATATTTACTGAGTACCTACTGAAGCTCATCTCTGTTCTAGGTGCCAGCTGTAAACTGACTAACAAGACATGAAGCATGCATGACAGGAGGAGGAGCAAAGTAGTATTTTCATAAAATGATGAGTGCTATTAAAAAAAATAATAAGAGCAAGGAGGTAGAGGATGATGGGCAGGGTCCCAGCTGGGAAGACTCCTCTGAGGCGAAAACCTGAAAGCATAAACCTGAAAGAAATGAGGAAGCTGGCCACACAAGGACAGGGGCAAAGAATATTTCAGCATAGGAAAAAGTAAGCAGTGCGGGCCAGAGTGGTTGAAGCAGAGTGAGTGAAGTGGGGAGGGGTAGGAGATGAGGTCAGAGAGCTAAACGGGCCTGAACTAGGGTTCAAAGGCCACACTAAGAAACGGAATTTTACTGTGTGTGATGTGAAGTTAGTGACTGGAACCAGCAAACTTTCTGCCCCATTATTTAAGATTATTTCAGCCGCTGTATAGAAAATGGACTGTAGAGGGCGCTAGAGTGGACACCCCAAGTCAAAGAGTAGCTACTGCAGAGGCCCACGCCAAAGCATGGGGGTCAGGAGCCGGGCGGCAACCGTGAAAGAGGAAGAAATGGTGGGACTGGGGTTCTATTTTGAGAGAACACCAAGAGGACTTACTAAATGAATGCACGGAGAGGGGAGAAAGAGGGCGTCTCACGGAGCAATCCACAAAAATGAACGTGAAGCTAGGATCTGCACTCACAGTGACCTAGTGTCATAGATGGTCCTCAAGATCCGGAGATCTGTAATGTGCTCTGGGGTGACCAGTTAATTGTAGGTTGGCCACAGACCTGGCGTTCTGCTGTATGACATAATGCCTCTTTAGTGAGACCTTTACTCAGGCTTGAACCCTCTGAGAAGACTTCTCCAGAGACCAAAGGGAACTGCAGGAAGCGCTGTGTCTTGATGAGCAGACACACTCGCCTCGTCTCACTGGGGCAGCCGCGGAGGCTGCCAGATATGCACTGCGCTTTTGTGTTGTCCTCCCTCTTGCAAACTCCACCTCCCATTGCACAATGAGTACCTGGCTCAGGACACATGTGCAATAAACACCTGCTGAATGACTGTGCTGTAAAATCACAGAGGGGCTTAGACGTAGCCCAGGTCTCCCTTACAAGCCATGTTCTTCTGGCTTCTAGAGAAAACAGCACTATCCAGGCTAAATCAAAAGACAAAGAATAGAAGTTCAGGAGAGGGTGGAGGCTGACTAATCAGCGGGAGTTCTAGGTTACGGCCAATAAATGAGAAACAGAGTGATTTTGCAAGACACAACACAAAGGGCTAAGCAACAGTCCTTGCTGGGATCTTGCAGCTGAACTGGATGATCTCATCACAGGACAGTCAAATGGCAGAGCTGAAAGAGATCTTAGGAAATTTGTGGATCGACTCTCATTTGACAGAGATAGAAATTAGGGTGAAATGGTTCCAGAACAGAACCCAATCCTCTGGACTCCAGATGACACATTCGTTTTCCTATCACACTGATGGGTATTCAGAAGCAAGCTGGAGAGACAGTCTTCTGAAATCAAATCTAATATAAAGTTCTCATTTTAGGATTCAGTTCCATGAAAAAAAAAAGATCCTTCTTGATAAACTTTTCCTCTTATCATTCAAAGAAAATAACACAGCCCATCATGGTTCCCTTTTGACATGGCTGCCAGGAAGCTTAGAGCTAAATTGAACACTTAATCCTCACAACAACAGTGGCCTTAGATTTAGACAAACAGTACTTATTTCCCACCTCCTCTTTATGACTTTTCATGTTCATAAGTATTTCAATGGCCTTATTGTATATGTGTCAGTTACTGTTAGTCGTCTCAAATTTGTTTTGGACGTCAGCCAGGTCTAAATCGCCAAAAAAAAAAAAAAAAAAAAGAAGGAAGATTTCATTTCTCTTGTGCCCTGGAACCGCTACTTAAAGAGTGTGGTGTCCGTTTTCAGATTCCACCCTTGACCTAAAAGCTCAGACCTCACCTCCTGGCTTTATATTTATGGAAAGGGGAGCCCACCACAGGACAGATTGCATACAAATGACTACTTATAAAATTGTAGGGTCTGCCTGCTAACTAGGCAAATCCCCTGGAAACGTCTCTGAAATGAAAACAAGATGTGGAAGGAGAATGCCATGCTTGCTGTGCTGACGTGGCAGGAGTTCACTTACACCACGACCCTGCAGGGAGCAGTATAGCCCTGGAAGGATGGTCAGCAGGTGGTGGATTGGGTCTCATCCAGCCCCACCATTTCTGCTGAATACTCTCCAGGCCCAAGATACCAGATCACGCATGCAGCCTTCATCTCTTCTGGATTCTAGCCACATCAAGAGATTAAAGCACTCGTTTTCTGAAAATATGAGGCTTACTTTTCCCTCCCTAAAATGAAATTCCTCCTAAACCACAAAAATTTAACCCAGGCAGGATTAGCAAAGCAACAAAGGCGTCCATGCAAAGATCCTTCCTCCTGCTCCCTTACTAATTCTCTCACCATTCCTGTCCAGGTAGCAAGAGAAACCTTAAGAAGTCCTCGAAAATGTCAACTTTGCCAGAGGACTTTCACATTTATCCATTTGAGCCTGAGACTTCCTGTGGCTTTTTTGTTTTTCACTCTTTCCTGACTTTGAAAATTTTGTTCTTTATTCTTATGGTGTTGGTCACGATTTCCACGATAATCTACAAGATATGTTCAGAAGAAAAATGACTTCAGGAGGTGCTGTTGCTCATGGAAATAGTCCTTCCTGAAAACATCCATTTGGATTCTGTTCGTGATCTCTTCTGAGTCAGAGCCAATTTGTCCAGATAGAGACAAGAAGATCTGCCCCAGTGTTCCCAACACCTTAAAGGATGAAGACAGTTCCAAAAATTGGTCACATTTCTTTAGAAAAATCTCAGGAAAATGATGAATGCAGGCAAGCCTCGTGTTTGACATGTGTACTAGTACTAAATGGCTCAACCTGGACCCAGACTGCTGGGATATTTAACCTCACCTTGGAAACTGAGACAAATTGCTAAACCTTGTGTAATATTTTCCTCATCTGTAAAATGGGGATAATATTAGTGCTTGATTAGTGCTTATTTATAGTAGGCTCTCAAAGTTTGGTGTGCATCAGAAACAAGAGGAGGGCTTATTAAAACACAGATTACTGACCTCATCCCCCTGATTTCTTACTCAGAGGGTCTAGGGGTGGGGTGTAAGAGGGAGGAGGTAAGACTGCATTTCTAACAAAACCCCAGGTAAAGCTGGTGCTGCTGATTCAAAGAGCCCTCTGGGAGAACCACTATCATAGGGTTATGGTACTGATGGTATAATTAAGAATCATAACCTGCATTAACAATGACTTTTAACATACTGAGATTAACACTATGCCTCATAAAAAGTTAGCCATGACAAACGGTGTCCAATCTTATTACCTTCCAAGTTGTCTCATCAATTTACAAATCCCAGCAACCTTGTAGTTAAACTGTATTAGAACCCATTACAAGAAACCTTAGTACCTAGAAGGGAAAACTCTATTTAGTGCCTAACAGAAATATCCTTACAGAGCAAATACATTCATAGAGGTTATAAACAGTTCCAAGTACTCAAAAACAATTGTATAGATTTTTGCTCCTAAAACTCGTCCCTGCTTATCTGTATATCTCTTACCAGGCAGAAGAGAATGCTGACGCAGCTACTTACTGAGGTCTCCTGACTTGTCTCTCACAGTAAAAACATCAAACCAGATTTAGTCACTATGGTCAAAAAGAAGTCTTCCAGTCGTTTCAAGTCATTAGGGAGCCCAGCAAACGTGGACGTTGCAACTGGCAGTTAGAAACATCAACAGCCTCAAAGGGGTAGAGGAAACAGACGGTTACAAGACAGGGGGATTGTTAAAAAGCTCTCTCCACAACAAAGGAAATGAACGCAAATCCCTAACCTGCGGGCGTTCCAGCGACCCTAAGGCCAAACAGAAAACGCTCTGATGAAAAGCTGTGGCGGGTTAAGCTCTGTGTAAAGAAAGGGGATATCAAACAGAATGTTGACGGCTAACATGTTTTCCTGGCAGGACCCTGACCATACAAGAGTCTGAAAAAGAAGGAATAACAAGGAACCCCCACTGTCTTTCCCGTGCCACGCATCACTCCTTCCTAGGGAGAACACTTCTTTTTAATAGCCTCAGATAGAGTGGCTCTTCTGTTCTAAGCACAGGGCAATTCGAGGTTCAATAAGAAATAGCCAGTACTTAGCAAAAATCTAACTTTTCCAACTCAGTCAGATCTAAGTTTTTGGTTTAAAAAAAAAAATCTCCAGTGAAATATGAGAGTTAGATAAAGCATTCTTGCATCACGATGGCTTTTGAGAAATTAAACAAAGGACGCAAGTTTGGAAAAATGAAAATATATGGTTTTGCCCGGACAGTTAAGAATGTAACATGCCCATCATTTCCCCTGACACTTTCCTTTCCAAAAGGTACGTGATGACTAGCACTGCGCTGTTAACAGGATTCCAAGAAGACGATTTTTCATTTCTAGCAAGGTAAGACATAAAAGTGGGCAGCCCGTGGGTGAACTTGGAGTTTGTCCCTCCAGCCCACAGCCTCCCTTGGACTTGACACGGGTGGAGGGAGGGAGGCACGGGTCCACAGATGGGATTCTGGGGCTGCCACGACTCACCTCGCCGACTTCTTCAGGCTCACGGCGCCCCGACGGCCGGCTCGGGGGCGCAGACGAGGAGGCCGGCGCCGACGAGCGCTCGGGCCGGCCCCCGGGAGGGCGCTCCAGCCCGGGAGGCGCGCGGGGGCCGGCGCGGCGCGGCGCGGCGGGGCGGACGCGGGGCGCGCGAGGGGCGCTGGGGGTGCGGCGCGGCCGGCGCGCAGGGACAGAAGCGCGAGCAGGAGCGCGGCCAGCGCGAGCAGGAGCAGCGCCGCCGCCTTGTTGCGGAGCTTCATGGTGCGGCGCGGCGGCGGCGGCCCCCGGGCGACCGGGCCCCTCTGAGCATCGCGGCGCCCCGGGCGGCGGGGCGAGGGCAGCGGCGCGCGGCGGCCGCCTCCTCCGCCCGCCCGCCGGGGACTGGGGTCCCGGCGGCCGACGGGCGGGCGGGCGGGCGCGCGACGGAGGAGGAAGAGGAGGGAGGGAGAGAGGGGGAGGGCGTGAGCCGGCCCGAGGAGGGGCAGCCCGCGCCTACCGTACTGTGTGGAGTAGCTGCCCGTTTGCCCACCCGCCGGCAGCTAGGCGCTCGGTCTTCTGGTAGGGCCGCCACAAAACCCCTTACTCCTCCATCCATCCATCTATCCACTCACCCATTCTCTCCCACTCCGTTCCATTCCCTGGTTTACTTCCTTATTTCACTCATTCGCTTACTCTTCCATTCCATCCCCTGTTCATTGTATTCCCTCATTCTCCCTTGTATTTCTCCCGTCATTTATCTTTATCCATCTATCCACGCACTCGCGCAGCTATCCACACGTTCAGTCAGGCCGGGACATCCCTGTTCCGCTTGGCCATTGGTAGGGCCTGGCACTTGGTAGATAGCTGTAAGATGACTCCAGCTCCATATGGTCTAAACAAGTTACAGAGCGAATTTTGGAGTCTGGATTTGAAATTTGACTCTACACCTCACTGACTAGGTGATCTTGGGGAACTTGCGCAGCTTTCTTGAGCCTTTATTTCCCTCCATGCAAACTGGGATTGTATTGCTCTTCTCCACAGAGGTGTTGTATGGGCCTTTCTTAAAGCATTCGAAGAAACTCACACAGTGCTTAGCTCACAACAGGTGCTCAATAAAACTTATGTGATAATTGGTACAATAAAACAGAGCTTGTTATATATACGTAAATGCACGCTTTCTAACATCGATTTGAGATAGAGTAATAAGTTCATCTGACCTGCCTCTTAAGAAACCTATATGTACCCCTCCCGCCCCCCCGGTCGGAAGGGGGAGGGGGGGGAGGGGGGGGGAAGGGGGGGGGGGGGGCCCCAGAAGCAGCCACAGTATGCATGGCAGATGTTGCAGGTGAGTAAGTGCAAAAATTCCATTGAATCTCACCGAGGGTGAGGTGCTGTCTCAGTAAGATGCATTTTGGAATTGTGGAAAGGATGTTTTGGGTTGTCAATAACTGGCAGATTCTACTGGCACATGCTAGACTTCCCTACAATGCTAGGACACTCCAGTAACACAAAAATCTTTCTGGGTTGGGACTTCTTTGGTGGCCCAGTGGTTAAGACTCTGCGCTTCCACTGCAAGGGGGCACGGATTTGATCCCTGATCAGGGAACTAGATCCTACATACCGCAGCCAAGACCTGGTGCAGCCAAATACATAAATAAAATATTTTTTTAAGAAAAAAGAAAATCTTGGGCCAACTGCCAACATGGAGATGCTGTGGAAAAACACTGGGTTAGGCTAAGGCTTGATGTTCAGACCTTCCAAATTCAGAAATGACCATTATTATGTTGGTATGTGGCCAAGTGAAACAAGAATTTCCAAACTCTGTCTTGCCACCTCTTCTCTTCCTCAACGAGACACATGCAACAAGAATAAAATTAGGCCAAGTCACACTTGACTAGCAGTTAAGGTTTTGATCTGAAATACCAAAATAGAACTTGGGCCAGCCAGGTGAACAAACAGAGGACCCTAATTTATTCAGCCTTGCTGGAACAAAGGAAAGACTTGATTTACTTTCTTTCCCTGAGTTCAAATTCATGTTTTGGTTACTGCTCTGACATCTAATGTCATGGAAAAAGGGTTCCAGACACATTATCTAGGATTTACTCAATTTTTCACTTGGATGTCAGCAGCAGATACCCATTTGCTCGAGCTAGAGATTAGGCAGGAAGCATCCTTGGTTTCTCTGCTTACCTCACACTTGTATTGGTTATCTATTGTTGCATAACAAATTCCCAGATTTGGTGGCTTAAGATAATATACATACAGAGACTTCCCTGGTGGTCCAGTGGTTAAGACTCCACCTTCCAATGCAGGGGATGTGGGTTTGATCTCTGGTCAGGAAACTAAGACTCCACATACAACTAAGCTCACATCGTGCAACTAAGCCCACGTGCCTCAATCAAGACTGCTGCTAAGTCACTGCTAAGTCTCTTCAGTCGTGTCCGACTCTGTGTGACCCCAGAGACGGCAGCCCACCAGGCTTCCCTGTCCCTGGGATTCTCCAGGCAAGAACACTGGAGTGGGTTGCCATTTCCTTCTTCAGTGCATGAAAGTGAAAAGTGAAATTGAAGTCTCTTAGTCGTGTCCGACTCTTAGTGACCCCATCGGCTGTAGCCACCAGGCTCCTCCATCCATGGGATTTTCGAGGCAAGAATACTGGAGTGGGGTGCCATTGCCTTCTCCGCAACTAAGACTAGAAACAGCTAAATAAATAAATATTAAAAACTATATTATAAACTGTTATTCAATCTCATGCTTTCTGTGGGTAAGAACCCAGCGGAGTATAGCTGGGTTCTCTGCTTCACAGGCTCTCAAAGGGCTGTAATCAAAGTGTTGGCCCAGGTGTGGTGGTCTCAACTGAAGGCTCAACTGGGAAAATATCTGCTTCTAAGACTCACACAGTTGTTGAAAGGGGTGGTTTCTTTCAGGTCATTGTATTGAGAATTTCTGTTTTGATGACTCTTTGCCAGAGACTGCCCTCAGTGCCTTGCCAGGTGGCTCTCTCTATCAGGGTAAGGACATCAGAAGAGTGAGAGAGAGAGAACACAGAAGTGACAATCTCATTATCTATTTTAGGAAGTGACATTCCATTGCAATGCTGTGTTCTTCTTATTGGAAGCAAGGCATTAAACCTATTCTACCCTTAAGTGGAGAGGATTACACAAGGACCTGAATACCAGGATTACTGGGAGCTGTTTTAGAAGGCTACCTCCCTTACCTCCCATATCTGAGAGTCAGCAAGTTCTGTCAACTCTGCCTCCAAGGTGCAGTTGGCATCTGTCCACTTTTTTCCTGAGTTGTCAATAAGGATTGTTTGACAAGAACAAACCTTGCCCAGTTCCTCATCATCTTGTTCTCATTGTATTTCATATAAATTATTCCCACTCCACCCCTCGCTACCTTAAACTGAATGATGTAGCTCTTTTGTGGCCTAGAAACTTCCTTGCTTTTCCCCATGCCTTCTTCCAATCCTTAAACCAGAATAATTTTTAAAAAAACATATACTGAGTCCTATTTCTCCTCTTGGGCTTCCCCTGGTGACTCAGCTGGTAAAGAATCTGCCTGCAGTGCAGGAGACCTGGGTTCAATCCCTGGGTTGGGAAGATCCCTTGGAGAAGGCAACAACTACCCACTCCAGTATTCTGGCCTGGAGAATTCCATGGACTGTATAGTCCATAGAGCAGCAAAAGAGTCAGACACGCCTGAGTGACTTTCACTTTCACTTTCATCTCTGCTTATAACTCTTCAGGGATGGCAAGAAATTCTTAGATATAATGCCAAAGGCACAATCCATGAGAGAAATTATTGATAAGCTAGATTTTATTATAACTAAAAACTCCTGTGAAAGACAAATGCAAGAGAATTGGAAGATAAACTATAGACTGAAAGAAAAGATTTGCAAGACACATCTGACAAAGAACTGTTATTCAAAACATGCAAAGAGCTCTTAACACTCAGCAGTAAGAAAAGAAACAACCTGATTTAAAAATGGGCTAAAGACCTTAATGGACACTTCATCACAGGTGATATACAGATAGCAAGTAAACGAATGAAAAGATGCCCCACATTCTGTCACTGCTGCTGCTGCTGCTAAGTCGCTCAGTCGTGTCCAACTCTTTGCGACCCAGTGGACTGTGGCCCACCAGGCTCCCTCCGTTCATGGGATTCTCCAGGCAAGAATACTGCAGTGGGTTGCCATTTCCTTCTCCAGGGGATCTTCCCGACCCAGGGATCGAACTCAGGTCTCCCGCATTAGAGGCAGACGTTTTAACCTCTGAACCACCAGGGAAGCGCCAAGGATAGTGTATATATGTAGCTTGAGCAAAGAGAAGGGTGTAGAGTGATCTGTAAAGATGGTAGCCAGTAAGTACCTCAGTTGAGAGGAAAGGAGGCTTAGGGTCATGTCTATCAGTCAGAAGGAGCAGAAGAGAATCTAACTATGGCTTTCCAAACTTTAATAGGTGGACACATTATCTGGAGCTCTTGTTAAATGTAGATATCAATGTTGTATATCTGAGCCATGACCTGAGAGTCTGTATTTCTAATAAGCTGTTAAACATTGCTCCTGCTGCTGGTGGTGATTCAACATTTTGAACAAGGGCTTGAATAATAAAGATACCTTTATCTTATGGAGTAAAAAACCCAGAACAGATGGAGGACGGGGTTGGAAGGAAATGTTTTCACTGAAAACCTGCTGTGAACATTCTTGTATTTGTCCCCAGGTGAACACAGGAATATGTGTGTGTTGGATATATATATTAGGAGGTAAATTGCTGTATTGCAAGGTAGGCATAAGCTTAGCTTCAGTGGATGCTACCCAACGGTTTTCCCTGTGATTGTTATCAACTGACACACCTACCTACGGCACACAAGAGTTCTTTCTGCTAAACATTCTCTCCAAGTGTTTTTTTTTTTTTTTATTTTAACCACTCTGGAGACTGTGTAGTGGCATTTCAATGTGGTTTTAATTTGCATTTCCCTGAGCACTAGTGAAGTTAGCATCTTTTCATGTATGTACTGGCCCACTAGACCTCTTATTTTATGAAATCTCTGCTTCAGTCTTTTGTTCATTTTTCTGTTGAGTTGCCTGTGATTGATTTGTAGGAATCCCCAGAATCTGCATAAACAAACCTTATCAATAAATATAGTTTCATTTTTCAATGTAAATCTTTGGCTCCCTTGGCATTTATTCTGGGTGAGTTTGGGCCCACTTTATTTTGCCTTCATATGGTTTTCTCAGCACTTAAACTGCACAGTCCATCTTTCCCCATCAATCTGAGATGCCACCTTGGTCATGGGCTGCATTCCTAGGTGTATTTTTGGATATTTTGGAGTTTTCTATCCCATTCTTCTTGTCTGTCTCCCATGTTAGCATGCAGTTTTATTTCCTTAGAATGATGACATGTTTACGTATCTAGCAGGATCAGTTCCATTGTTTTAGAGCTTCCCAGGCCATTCTTATTTATTTTTCCATATCAACTCAGAACTAGCTTTCTCATTCTAAAATTCAAAAAAGGCTTTATTGGTATTAAGAAAAATTTATAAATTAACTTACAATGAATTAACATCTCCACGATTGTTTTTCCAGTGGAGTATTATTTTTAATTGTCTCTTATTGGTTTAGTTGCTCCCCTGGAGAAGGGAACAGCTACTCACTCCAGTATTCTGGCCCAGAGAATTCCATGAACTGTATAGTCCATGGGGTTGAAAAGAGTCAGACATGACTGAGTGACTTTCACTTTCCTATTGGTTCAAATGTTATTTGGTATCATTTGAGGATGCATAGTGGAGAAGGCAATGGCACCCCAGTCCAGTACTTTTGCCTGGAAAATCCCACGGACAGAGGAGCCTGGTGGGCTGCAGTCCATAGGGTCGCTAAGAGTCAGACGCGACTGAGCGACTTCACTTTCACTTTTACTTTCATGCATTGGAGGAGGAAATGGCAACCCACTCCAGTGTTCTTGCCTGGAGAAAACCAGGGACGGGGGAGCCTGGTGGGCTGCCGTCTCTGGGGTCGCACAGAGTCGGACACGACTGAAGCAACTTAGCAGCAGCAGCAGCAGCAGCAGAGAATGCATAGACTTCTCTTGATATGTGTCACTGACCTGGTGGGAAAACAAGGAAAATCTCTGAAGCCAAGAAACTGTAAGAAGGTAAGAAACCCAAGAGACTGTTCAGCATTGCAGTGAAAATTTTATTTGGATGGGAAATAAAACCTAGAACCTAAACAAGCTGTGCAGTTTGAATGGGGGCATTTGAATAAACTGGGTTCCCCAAAGAGTGACACTCTGTGACTCTAACAGTCAAAGCTATATAAGGCAGCACTCAACTGAGTGATAGTGTTCTATCGGGTCCATCCCTAGACTTCTCCGGGTCTGGGGTGAGAGTAAAATCAGAGAACCGCCATTATAGCACAGGGAACTGTACTCAACATTCTGTAACAACCTATTTGGGAAAAGAACTTGAAAAGGAATAAATACATGTATATGTATAACTGATTCACTTTGCTGTACACCTGAAACTAACACAATGTTGTTAGTCAACTCCCATCATTGTTTAGTCACTAAGTTGTGCCTGACTCTTTTGCAACCCCATGGACTGTAGCCTACTAAGCTCCTCTGTCCATGGGATTTTCCAGGCAAGAATACTGGAGTGGGTTGCCATTTCCTTCTCAAGGAGATCTTCCCAACCCAGGAATCAAACCACATCTCCTGCGTTGCAGGCAGATTCTTTACAGCTGAGTCACCTGGGAAGCTCACACTCCAATATAATATAAAAGTTAAAAAAAAAAAAATGGAGACCCACCTATCCTTTGCTTAAATATTTACAGGTCAAACTAGCCACTGTCAAATAGCATATGTTCTGTGCTTTCGCATGACAAATGTATTTTGATAGCAACCTTCAAGTCCAGGAGGAACTTTACGATTTCTACACATATGCTTGGAGGTGGTGGAGTGCAACTCCCCAGGCCCAGTCTTGAGCTCATCCCCTCTTCCCTCCACCTGTACCCACATGCCCAAGCTTCATCCACTCTCCTGCAAACACCTGCCCTTTGGCCACCCTCAAGCCCTAAGGGCATGTATGCTAGGGGCAGTTTGTCTCCAGGAGGACCACTCAGCAAAGAGGCCTGCACCAAGATGGGGCTCAGGACCATTTAGATTGGGAATTGCAGAGTCTTGGATATCCAGGGTATATTCCAGGCAGAGGAGGAGTCAGGGCTCTGGATGTGCTCTGCCTGGGAAGGGCCAGAGTGGGACCCAATAAAACGGGGGGGCCTAGCAGGAGCCATTAGACCCGAGGTTTGAGGATAGTAGAGGTCCTTGCGCTGATGAAGGAATGTCTCAGAAACTGGAACAGATTGTACAGCTATGACATAGGACTTTGGATGCTTCAGTAGATGCTGGTGTGGAGACAAAACTGTGTCTGAAGACCAAGAGGGACTGGACATCTGTGTGTGTCTGAACAGACACAACTCCAAGGTTCAGATGCTTCCTCAGGCCCACCCCACTGTACTCAGTTCTGTGATTCTTGGAAAACTTCCTAGAGATAAAATGACACCTTGGGGTGAATTAAGGAGGTAGAAAAAAACCTGAACCCCTTGAGTCTACTCCAAAGAGATTGAGGAAAAACTCTGAAGTGACTGAGTTGACCACAAATTGTTTTGGCAAACTGTTGCTAGACAAAGAAATTAAATTCAGACAAGGGAGAATCAAAGTTACATTTTTTCACACCTGAGTTGTGTGCAGTGAAAGTCCATACCTAATACAGTTTGTACTGGTGCTTCTTGGGTTCACTAGGGTTTTAAGATCCATCTAACTTTTTAAAATTAATTTTTATTGCAGTATAGTTGCTTTACAATGTTATGTTAGTTTATTCTGTACAGAAAAATGAATCAGTCATACATATGCATATATTCCCCTCTCTTTTGGATTTCTTTCCCATTCAGGTCACCTCAGTGCATTAAGCAGAGTTTCCTGTGCTATACAGGATATTCTCACTAGTTACCTATATTTTATACATACTATCAATAATGTGAAAGTGAGAGTCACTCAGCCATGTCCGACTCTGCGACGCCATGGACTACAGAGTCCATGGAATTCTCTAGGCCAGAATACTGGAGTGGGTAGCCTTTCCTTTCTCCAGGGGATCTTCCCAACCCAGGGATCGAACCAACATCTCCTGCATTGCAAGCAGATTCTTTACCAGCTGAGCCACAAGGAAAGCCCATCAATAGTGTATGTATGACACTCCCAATCTCCCAGTTCCTCCCACTTCCCCCCTTCCTCCCTTGGTATACAAATATTTGTTCTCTACATTTGTGTCTCTATTTCTGCTCACAAAAGATCATCTATACCATTTTATACTCTGGCCACCTGATGCGAAGAACTGACTCATTGGAAAAGACCCCAATGCTGGGAAAGATTGAACGCAGGAGGAGAAGGGGATGACAGAGGATAAGATGGTTGATTGGCATCACTGACTGGATGGATATGAGTCTGAGCAAGCTCCGGGAGCTGGTGATGGACAGGGAAGCCTGGCATTCTGGGGTCCATGGGGTCGCAGAGTCGGACACAACTGAACTGAGTTGATACCGTTTTTTCCTAGATTCCACACATATGCATTAATATACAATATTTGTTTTTCTCTGACTTCATTCTATAGACAGTCTCTAGGTCTGTCCATGACTTTACAAATAACCCAAGATCCATCTATTTTTTAGAACAACGTGACTCACAGTTCATGCCCCTCTCATCACAGGGACAGGGGAAGAAGCTCAGAAGTGTGGTCTGAATAGAACGTGGTGGTCCTGTGGGGAACTTCATGATGACTGACAACATGGGACTAGAGGGGACTATTGATGTATGGATTACAAATAAGTCACTTCAAGGTCACTTCAACCAGTAATTCTCTTAGTGAAATCAGGAAATTTGTTTTTGCTATTTAAGTGTGTGAATTTTATCCAAAATTTCAGTATATACATATTAAATAAAGTTAGACTTCTGAAAATTTTTGCCGTGAAACTGGATATATGAAACAAGGTAACGCTGAAGGAAGATTAACGCTGCTGTGTGTTATCATGCTCCAGTCAGTTCTGATTACAGCAAGATGGTACTGGCACTTGAAGTCATGTGATCACATAGAGTAGAAACCTAAGAAATGGTTCTGGACAGTGTTCATCTGTACTGTGAATGAAAGAATGCTTTTTAAGTCGGTGTAGAAGAATGGCTTTGGGGTAAACAAGTGCCAAAATACTTTCAGGATGGACTAAAAGTTGAATATAAACAATTAACCATAAAGAGGTGAAAGAAAACATAAGTAAATGGTTTCATGAATTTAGTTTGAAGACAGCTTTTGTGAGCATAGCCAGTCATTCTTGTTTATAATGGCCAAGAAATTAGATGTAACTGAATTATATAATCACTGAAATAAAATTTTTATCAAATCAGATAAACAAATAATGATACATTGATTCAATATAATGTAGTCACATAGAATGGAGAAGGTGATGGCACCCCACTCCAGTACTCTTGCCTGGAAAATCCCATGGACGGAGGAGCCTGGTGGGCTGTAGTCCATGGGGTCTCTAAGAGTTGGACCCAACTGAGTGAATTCACTTTCACTTTTCACTTTCATGCATTGGAGAAGGAAATGGTAACCCAGTCCAGTATTCTTGCCTGGAGAATCCCAGGGACAGAGGAGCCTGGTGGGCCACCGTCTATGGAGTCGCACAGAGTCGAACACGAATGAAGCAACTTAGCAGCAGCAGCAGCAGCAGCAGTCACATAGAAAGGTTTTTCTTGACATGATCAATTTTAAAATGAGCTATCAAAAAGTACATACTGTTTAACTTTATTATAAGAAAAAACTCTACATAATACTTAGCTAAAAAGTGTAGAACATTAATACTCTGGTTATCTCTGAATGGTGAATTTGTATTTTTCCTGTTTTTCTGTATTTTCTTATTTAAATAAACAATCTCCACAAAACTCCCAAAACTTCTGTGAGACTTCTTTCTACTAACCAATCTTTACTACTTTTAAATTTAAAATTAGTGTAAGCAGAATTATTCACAGTAGTCAAAAAGTAAAACCAAGCCAAATGTCCACTAATAATAATAGATAAACTAATATGATATATCCATACAATGGAATACTATTCAGCAATAAAAAGGAATTAGCTACTGATTCACATTACGGGATGGGTGAACTTAAAAACATGCTATGTGAAGGAAGCCAGACACAAAGGGCCACTATTGTATGGTCCTATTTACCTGAAATATCCAGAAAGGCAAATCTATAGAGACAAAAGTAAATTATTTCTGATCTGCAGCTCAAGGCAGGAAGAAGGGTTAACTGTAAATGTACAGAGAGATTTTGTTGCAGGGAATAGAAATATTCTGGAAGTGGATTAAGGTGATGATTGCTCAACTCAGTAGTAAAAAACGCTGACTAGTACACTTAAAACAGAGTGAATTTCATGAAATGTAATTTATGCCTCAAAAAGTTTTTAAAAAACTTAATGGAGAATTTGGTGAAAGCGCAGAGACTAAAAGATTTAGAGGTTTTGTTGTATTTTGGTTTTAACGTGGAAGAAGAGGATGAAGAAAGAGTGATTAGAGACTTTCACAACTGGCTTTATACACCATGGTTATCTGTCCGGATATTTAGGATGCATATACCAAGGTTTTTTGTTTTGATGCCAGGGAAGAAAGCTTATCTAGATTTAGACACAAAGAATCATGATTCTATTTCCTTAACCAACTGTGGGTTCCTGCAAATAATAAACTAAGTCCTAGCCTTCAGTATTAACTTTTACCACCAACCTGCTATGTGACCTTCTCCCAGTCACTTCATTTTTCTGAATTTCAGTTTCTTTATCTTACAAAAGCATGAATTGTGCTAAATGGTTTTTATAGCCCTGTTCAGCTGCAGAATTCTTTTCCTGGGCATTCACCCCTCTCAAGGATTGCCCTAGACTCTTATCTAGTCCTAATGCTTGTTGCTTCAGTTTTTGTGTCCTCCACATCAGATAAAGAGACCTGGTTCCACCCCATTTATCTGTACTTTTTCCCCTGGGAGCCTTTACTCAGGCCCCAGACTTATCAGAAATGAGATTTTTCTAATTGTTCAACCCCCTACACACTTCTCTATCTCTGGATCTCTCTGACTGGATTTCTGCACTTGAGTGTCTTTCATTGGTGTTCTGTTTATCCCCTGCTGCATTGCAAAACTTCTCTCAAACATAACAATCATTTACTTAGGCTGATAATTTTGTGAGTCAGAAATTAGGACAGGCACAGTGGGGATGGCTTGTCTCTCTTCTGATGTAACTGGGGCCTCAGCTGGGGTGGCTCAAATCCCAGAGGTGGCTGGGATGGGCCCGTAAGCACCGAGCTGTGTTTCTGGCTAACAGCACAATTCCTCTGTTCTTCTTCACGTGCTATTTGCTGAGGCTTAGATGTCCAAGATGGCTTCTTCACTCTTGAAAATGGTGCCTGGGCTGGGATGGCAGCAGCAGTCACTGCTGGCCACACAGCCCCTCCAAGTGGCAGGCTGGGCTTCCCCACAGCATGGTCATCTCACGGTAGCTAGATGTCTTGCACGGTGGCTGGCTTCCTTTAGAACGTGTGTTTCAATAGTCTGATTGGAAGTGGCAAGGTATTTTTTATGACCTGGCTCGCCAACCCAGCTTCACACTCAGGTGTGGGAAGATGCAGCTTTGGAAACTGGCGACTGCAATTGCTAATTCTTCTGTGTTTCATGTTCACAGCTAGAGTCTAAATTATTTGAAGTTAGAGATCATTTCTTTCATCTTGTATCATCTCTTCTCTCTCTTCCTCCTAGACACCAAGAACAGAAACATGTGTTTTATAGATGGTGGGCTAAAGGTGGGATAAACTCAGAGGTCCCAATCCTGACTGTGTTACTTATAAGCCATGAAACCCAGAAAGTCACTCAACCTCTTTAAGTCCAAGTTTTCTCATGAATAAAATGAAGACACTGGTAATACGAAGTGTGTTTCCTCCCGGAGCTGAAATAATTACATTGTTTGCAAAACACTTAGAAAAATGGCTCATATATAATAAGCAAAAAATAAATTTATTGTTGATTAAATTTATACCATAAATTTATGGTAACTTGGGAGAAGTGTTACCTAGAGGCAAAGAAAAGAGCATAAGCATTATTTTCTAGGATGAAAAAAATTCCGTAAACTGTGATAATGAAGGCAACAGGTTCTGTTCTCACTGGCTGGAGACCTCTGATGCCATGAAGACAGAAGTTTCAATTTCCTTATTTCTTCATGTTTTATATAAAGAGAGAAGACACTTAACTGGCTACAAATTATGATTTTCAAAAATCACCATAAAAATGTTGTTAACTACTGACGTGATGAAGCAAGATGAGTGTAAATAAACAAAACCCACAGGGAAAAATATTGATTTGAAGCAGAGAAAATGTCAATGTAGGAAAAATAAGTGTAAGTAGAAAGTGAGGGATGAATGAACACTTAGAAACGTTGCAAAAATCGGAGTGCAGAATGGAGAAAAGCCAAGGGAGAAGACTGGGAGAAGGTTTCAAGGTTATGTCTTGATTATGTACCATTGTCAATGACATAATTACTACCTACATTCCGAATGCCATGGCCTCTGGTTGAAAAAGAGGTACTTTTGTTTAGGAAAAAGATAACTAACATGAACTCCCTGGGAAAATAACATAAAATTATCCAGTTATGCTATTTCAACTTTACAGAGAAATATTTATATCAACTTCATAGAGAAGTACTTATAATGAATTTACAATAGACATAATCAACAGAAATTGTTTCAAATTGCAGGGGACCTACTTTCCTCCTCCTTAGAGCTCATAGTTTAGCTTAGCATTTTCTTCAGAAGGTTGGTTTTCTTCTGAGTGACTGCAATAATCAAAAGGCATTCAGAAAGAAAGAGAGTCTTGGCAACAGTTTAAAAAAATATTGGCAAATTCATGGCTTCCAGACCCCTTGGTGAAGGAACATCAGGAAATGACACTGCAGAAAACTCAGGGAGCTGTTGAGTTAATTTTAAGAATGTTGATATTGAAAGTAAAGTGGGCATTCCATTCTATTTGGAAGAGGAGACCTGTAACACGAACAGCATCTCATACTGGGGCTCCTGGGAACAGACTCTAAGAAGGACCACTGAGTGCAGATGGTTTTGGAGGCGATGCTCTTTGGAGACACACCTGCAAAGAGAAAGAGGCATGGGACAGAGGCCCACAGTGCCACTGCCACCAAGGCCTCTGCCAATTCTGCAGGGAGCCCTGGAGCCAGGATGGCTTTCAGAGAGACTTGTCCCATCTGAGGTAAGGAACCCAGGACCTTTGTATCCTGTGTTAACCTCATGGAAGTGGGTAACTTTGGATGAGGCATTACTCTGCAGTCAAGGACAATGCCCTGTGAAGGACATGACTGTGAGCCATCAGCAGTCTGTATTCCCAGCATCCAGGGGTGAGTCATCTCTTCTGATTGTTTTCTAGTCATGCACAGGATTTCCTTTATTATATATTGATAAATTTCATACAGTAAGTTGCTCAACCTTATATATGTGTATGGCTCTCTGAATTTTCCATATGTATATATCCACGTAATTCTCACCCAAATCAAGATATAGATTAAATATTCAGCACCCAGCAGGCTTTCTCACACCTCCTCCCAGTCAGTAACCATCCCCACAAAAGGAATCACTGTGTTCACATCTGTGATCATGGATTAAGTTTTGCCTGTTTTGAACTTCATATTAATGGAAACATCTGGTATGAACTCTTTTGATTCTAGTCTTTTTCCCCTGACATATAAATGTTCTTTAGTAACTCTCTTATCTGCGTGATTTTATTACTTAAAAAGGCAGAGGGTATCTATTTTTGGATTTTTAAACTTTTCACCATTTTAAAAATTGAAATTTTGTTGATTTACAGTACTGTGTTAGTTTCAGGTGTATAGCAAAGTGGTTTGTATATATTTGTTCTTTTTCAGATTTGTTTCCATTTTAGATTATTATGAGATATTGAATATAGTTGCTATACAGTCGATTCTTGTTGTTTATCTATTTTACACATACAAGTGTGTATCCATTATTTCCAAACTCCTAATCTGTCCCCCTTCTTTTACTTTTCAGTAACTCTGTTTGTTTTCTATGTCTGTGAGTCTACATCTGTTTTGTAAGTAACTTCATTTATGTAATTATATTTTAGTTTCCACATATAAGTGATGCCACATATTTGTCTTTAACTCACTTAGTATGCAAATCCCTAGGTCCATTCATGTTGTTGCAAATGGCATTATTTTATTCTTGTGCTGTGGGTCAGTGGTAAAGAATCCACCTGCCAAAGTAGGAGATGCAGGTTTGATCCCTGGGTGGAGGTGATCCCTTGGAAAGGAAATGGGAACCCACTCCGGTATTCTTGCCTGGGAAATCCCATGGGCAGAGAAGCCTGGAAGATTACAATCCATGGGATCTCAAAAGAGTTAGACACAACTTTGTGACTAAATACCAATACTCCATCTTTTTTGAATCTAGTCTTTTTAACTTAACATGCCTATGTGATTCTACATGTTCTCTATAGCTATAGTCCATTCTTTCTTATTTCTGTTTAGCAATATTGAGTAAGTATACCACAGTTTGTCTATTCTACTCTTTATGGGCACTTGAATTGTATCTAATGTAGCGTATAATGGATAATATATCTCTGAACTTTCCTGTGACTGTCTCTTAATGAACAGTTACCACTCATTTCTGTTATGTATCAAAGAGAGGAATTGTAGGGTGCTAGGGCATACATATGTTTAGTTCTAGTAATATTGCCAAACAATTTTTTAATGTTAAATTCAGTTCAGTTCAGTTGCTCATTCATGTCCAACTCTTTGTGACCCCATGGACTGCAGCATGCCAGGCCTCCCTGTCCATTACCAACTCCCAGAGTTTACTCAAACTCATGTCCATAGTGATGCCATCCAACCACCTTATCCTCTGTTGTCCCCTTCTCCTCCCGCCTTCAATCTTTTCCAGCATCAGGGCCTTTTCCAATGAGTCAGCTCTTCGCATCAGGTGGCCAAAGTATTGGAGTTTCAGATTCAGCATCAGTTGTTCCAGTGAATGTTTAGGACTGATTTCCTTTAGAATGGACTGGTTGGATCTCCTTGCCGTTCAAGGGACTCTTGTTCAAGGTGGTTGTACCATTTTACAATCCCATCACAGTCTTTGCCGCCAAAAGAGGTACATTTAAATGATTTCCGCGTGAAGGACTAAAAACACGTTCTCTGTGAAATAAGGACAAGATTAGTTCTGTTAAGGATAGTTGGATTATAAGAACTTTAAAAAGAGTAACATAAAACGTGTCATCATGCATTCCTGTAGATATTGCAGATAACTTTTCTCCAGAAGTTTGGAAGGACTGTAAGGGATGGTAAGGGGTTCCTCAAGCTGTATACATAGGTCAGGTACCCTCAATCTATTCCCTAGAAGTAGAGCATGAGAAAGAGATTCTGATGCATGTGACTCTCCGCGAGGATATTACTCAGGAGAAATCTGTAAGGAAGGAAGTGAAGGAAAGGGAAAGGGGAGAAGCTGAGCAAAGATGTGGGCTCAGGGAAAATTTGCCCTTAAGAATTCTGGAGTGTAAGCCACACTGGAGTCATCTTCCCTTTAAGGCAGTCTTCTGTACCCCATAATAATCCTCATGGTTGTGGATCTGGGGTAGGTGGTGGTGGTGGCGATAGTTACTCTGGGAGTCTTCCATCAATCTAGGGCAGTCATTCTCAACTATGGGCTATTTGGTCTCCTAAGAGACATTTGGCAAAGCCTGGAGATATTTGTGGTTGTCACAATAGCAGGGTTGGTACTGGAATTGAGAAATAAGAGGTCAGGAATGCTGCCAAACATCTCACAATATGCAAGGGGTCTCCCCACAACAAAGAATTAGTTGGCCCCAAATACCTGAGGTGGAAAAACCCTGAACTAAGGAAAGTCTTTGGAGAAGAGGTCATCCCAAATGTTTGTGGCCAGTTACAGATGGGCCTCCTGGGTCCATAAAGAATACTTGGGCAGGGCATCAAAACAGTACCTTCTGTAGATGTCTTTTATATATACGACAGAAAACAATAAAGGAAGCTTAAAGTGCAGTTTGGTTAGCATTTCCCTCATGGTCTGTATTCCATCAAATGGAATGGGACTAGCATCTTGGAATGTATGTTGCTAAGCCCTTAGCTAAACTCTGCAGAAAAAATGTCAAAACCAAACAAAAAACACCCTAGGATCAGCTGTAACTGTTTTAGGTTTTTTTCAGAACTTTATTGAGCTTGCGTACAATTGGAATCGGACTGTCTTAACTGAAATACCCATGATGGGCTCTTTTATTGCTAACACTGTGCTCTTTTAACAGCTGTAACTTGAATTGGCTAAAAGATTGGTGCAAAGATAAAAAATAGAAACAATAAAGGGGTTTAAAAATACTGGGCACATCACCAGTATCCAACTCATGCTCATGTACCCTGTTAGGCCCATCCCTTAATCCTCTTTTACAATCCAAATTTCAGGGCTTCCCTGGTGGCTCAGATTGTAAAGAATCCACCTGCAATGCAGGGAGACCCAGGTTCGATCCCTGGGACGGGAAGAACCCCTAGAGAAAGGAATAGCTACCTACTTCAGTGTTATTGCCTGGAGAATTCCATGGACAGAGGAGCCTGGTGGGTTACAGTTCATAACTTTGCAAAGAGTTGGACATGACTGAGCTGCTAACACTTGCTTGCTTTCTATCCAGGAATTCATCCAAGCCCTCTTAGAATTAGTTTATAACTCAAAGTTGCAAAACTTCAGATATCTAGTTCCACTGTATATAGAAGATAGTTGTTTTTCAAACTTCAAAATGTATTATCTAGTTTGTATTCTTTCATATTTTTATTCTAGTTTTCTGATCTTTGCTTATGATTCTATTGGTCTCACTTTTTTTCCCCCTCTTGAAACAAATCATTACTGTGTTCACTTCTTAAGAATTAACAATAACAGTGATAAATAAGGAAGGACAGTTTTAGTAAAATATTCTTGCCAAAAACAAATGAAATACTAGATATAATGCCATGTTTGGTGGGAATAATAAAAAAATAAGATATGATACCATCTTTGTTTAAATTCTTTCTGTACTTTTTATGAATAGGAAGATACTTCAATGAATTTTATGAATACACTGAAAGTCGTAAAGATGTATGCCAAAATAATAACAGTGGTTATTGTAGTTTGCAAGTTCTGTATAAGATCCCACCACCTCCCAAAAATGGCTCAGAGAATGAACTAGAGTTATAAAATAGCTTATACAGGAAGCTATTTCCAACATAGATTAAAACTCTGTTCTTCATTGTCTTACTTGCCTAAACGCCTGCCACCTTCTGGAAGCAAGGGGGACTTCACCATTAAAAGATTTCTTTTTTGTTGTTGTTGTTCTATAAAAATGCAATTGCCACACTTTATTTTCTTATGTGATTTGTCCTTCTACTTCCAATAACAATCTAAGATGTTAGAATGCAAGATCAGTATTCATTTAATTTCCTTTTGTTCTCTTCATGGAGCCCATTTCTTAATAATCCCTAAATATTTGTAGCCTGAATTGGACATGGATTAGAAAAGAGGCACATAGTCAAAGACTTTAAAGAATGAATTATTGAATTTGCAACAATAGGTAGCAGATTATTTTTCCTCTAATTGGAGCTAGCTTTTTAAAGACAAGAGGATATGACATGAAGCCTTTTAAGAGCTTTGGGAAAATCTAGTGAATTCTGACTTTTACCTCTTTTTCTTGAGTGTCCAATAGAGACCTTTGTTGCAAAATGATTATCTTGGAAACCAGTTTTGTTTTCTAGATTAGCAGTCTTGCGGTCTTTATATTGTCCATATCAAAGCTGCTTAAAATGTGGTCCAAAGATCACCTGCACGAGTATTACTTGAGAAGTCAGTTAAATATACAAATTCAGTTCAGTTCACTTCAGTTCAGTCACTCAGTCAATCGTAGAATTTTGTAATATGGCTGGAACTGGGATTGTTTTTAGAAAATATTTTTAAATTAACATTTAATTTTGAATCATGTGGATCACAATCAAGTTATTAGTCTAGAAGAGGTGATAATTTAATTCAATCAGAGATGGCAGGTTATATGCATGATTGTGCATGCTAAGTTGCTTAGGTCTTGTCCAACTCTTTGTGACCCTATGGATTGTAGCCCTCAAGGTTCTTCTGTTCAAGGGATTCTCCAGGCAAGAATACTGGAGTGGGTTGCCATGCCCTCCTCCCGATCCAGGGGTCAAACCCAGGTCTCCTGCATTGCAGGCAGATTCTTTACCATCTGAGCCATCAGGGAAGCCCAAGAATACTGGAGTGGGTAGCCTATCCATTCTCCAGGGGAACTTCCTGACCCAGGAATCGAACTAGCATCTCTTGCATTGCAGGCAGATTCTTTACCAGCTGAGCTACCTGGAAATTCCACCAAACTGATCACAGGAAAAAGCTATTTTTAAAATAGTGAAAGGCCATCCAAAAATAAGGCTAAAATAATGGAAAAACAAACAACCCCCGGCAACTTTGAATGCTTAAAAAAGACGAAAATTTTCATTGTTTTCTTCCCTCCAAAGCAGAGTTAACATGAAATGTTGAAATGATGTCTTTATTTTCAAGCATTGTTAGAAATAAGAATTTAACTGGATCTTTGAACCAATATTGATATGCCTAAAAATGTACCCAAGAAAGACAATAAACTAGTGTTGCAGATATTCATTTATAGTGTGATAATGCTCCCCAAGCATTAGACACATAATGTAACAGGGTACGTAGAAATGTATATAGAAATATAAGAATCTCTGCAAGAGTGGCTAGAGGGGTTACTCATGATGAAGCAGGAGAAATAACCAAAGTTAGACAGCAGTCAAGGGAATTTTTCTGTAATATTCTGTTTTTTTAAAAGAGAATTAACTTTTCACTTGTGTAATTAACCTTTAATTAGAAATCCAAATAGAGTGAACTATGACTTGCAAATAAAGGCATAAATCCCTGTTTTATATTATGTATCAATCAGTATTTTGTGATATACCAAATGCAATATATATTTTGAATAAATACGTAACAGCAGCAATGTACCTTATGGTATATTTATCTGTATTGCAACAGTTTGTCTGTGTGTGTTGCCAAAGAGTAAAACATCCAGGAAGTGCATAGCTCTACTGTGTAAAGTGCTTTCAAATAGACTTTCCTCAGGTGTAGCTTCAGGCTCAGTTAATTCTTTGGCATTAATAATTTAAAAGCATTAATGCTTGTGACCTCCAGGAATGAGGTGCCATGCCAGATGTAAAGATTCTTTTTAGAGAAGCTAATTTTGAATGAGCCAGCCAAAGGCCTATCTCAAGGGATTCTTTGAGGGCTACACTAATTCCATGTTTGCATCAGTTCATTTTCATTATAGAGCACCTGTTATTTGTAGGGCTAAATATGGTCTAAAGCAGGAAGACTTGTGCTCACAATGCAAAACAAGCTGGGTAGGGGGTAGTATATTGGGAGCCAGCTCTATAGTATTTTAGAGGTTGAGCTCAGGAATCAGACTTACTTGGGTTTCAGTTCTCATTGCACCACTCACTAACTGTAATCTTGTACACACTATGGGGATATGTAACTCCTAGTTCACAGAGCTGTCAGAATGGAAAAATGAGATCATTATAAAGGATATGGTGCAGTGCTGGCACATAGTGAGTATTCAATCAATTCAATTAATCCCTCTGCTCCCCAAGGAATGGATGAATGGGCAGAGTACTTTTTAAATTGTTTAACATAAACCTCTTGTCTTTATCAAAACTCTCAGATTTAAGAACGCATTTGAGTCAGTTCTAATGAAGTGGATGAAACAGAGTGAAGTAAGCCAGAAACAGAAACACCAATACAGCATATTAACACACATATATATATATGGAATTTAGAAAGACGGTAACAATGACCCTATATGCAAGAAAGCAAAAGAGACACAGATGTAAAGAACAGAATTTTGGACTATGTGGGAGAAGGTGAGCGTGAGATGATGGCATTGAATAGTATTGAAACATGTATACTACCATATGTAAAACAGATGACCAGTGCAAATTGGATGTTTGATGCAGGGCACCCAAAGCTGGTGCTCTGGGACAACCCAGAGGGATGGGGTGGGGAGGGGAAGTGGGATGGGGATTCAGGATAGGGGGACACATGTACACCCAGGGCTGATTCATGTCAGGGTATGGGAAAACCCACAACACTGTAAAGTAATTAGCCTCCAGTTAAAACAAACAAAACTCCCAGATTTAAGCAGATTGACTTTTATTTTGAATTTTAAATTTTATATATTCCTATTGATATGCTGAGTCTAATTCATTTTCAAGACTCATAAAAAGTTGGAGCTTGAAAAGGTTTTTAAGTTATCTGATCCACTGTCTCCGGAGATGACTTTCACTTGTCTTTCACTGATATTTAAAATCAGGAAATGAAAACATTTCTTGGACTATTCTAGTAACTGGTGGAATAACCGGAAATAAAATGAGAGAGAAGTAACGCCAAGGGAATATGCAGGGGAGGAGAGAGCCTAGTGGGAGAGGCACTGAGAGAGTATGGCCAGAATAAAAAGGAGAAATACAAGGAAGAGAAATAAAAAGACAGAAAGGGGGACCTCAAATAAGTGTAAGGAGAAAAGTGAGAAAAGGAAA
Source organism: Nanger dama (assembly GCA_917880005.1). Lineage (NCBI taxonomy): Eukaryota > Metazoa > Chordata > Mammalia > Artiodactyla > Bovidae > Nanger > Nanger dama. The sequence continues at coordinate 31,949,984 of CAKJTW010000016.1, read as the reverse complement.
GAGGCGAAAGTACAGAGGCATTGCTATTCGTCATTGCAGACACTAATATGGCTTAAGAGTCAGATGTTACGGATTTTGGTAACCGTAAAATGCATGATTGTAAGACATATTGCTTAACCTTTGTGAGTCGTGTTCTTCGGCGTTCGTGGTGTAGATTAAATGAGATGAGTGGAATGTACGTTCACTAAACGAGCAAATTCTGTTAGGAAGAGGAGAGAAAGTGGCAGAAATGGACAGAGGGAGAGAGGCATGGAGGGAAAGAGGAGGAGATAGAAATCAGTAGAAAATGAAGGAGGAGAGGGAGAAAGGGGAGTTATTGACAAAGCAAGTGAGAACTAAGGAAAACCACAGTAACGGTGTTTCTGTGGTTTCTGCGGTGACTGCTCCAACGCACCGAGCCTCGACAACTTGCTGGGAACACAGCGTCTCTACGAGGCTAGGTTTCTAAACTTATTTTATAGACGAGATATCTGAAACATAGAGAGGTTCTATAACTTTCTCAAAGTCGTACTTCTGGGTATTGGAAAGAAAGAATTTAAACGCAGGTTTCACTGCCTGCAAAGCCAATGCTGTTAAAATCATCTCTAATAACCTTCAAAGAAGCATAGTGGCTCTAAGGTGGATTCTTGCCCGGGTTCTTGCAAGTTATGCCCTGGGTTCAATTTCTGCGCACAAAGCCTCACTCCTCCGGTCGCGTCTCGATTTCCTAGCGCACAGCGTCTCCTCTCCATGGAAACCGGCGCGAGGCGGGATTTCCTCTTGCACGCACGCGCACTTCCGCCTAGAGCCGGAAGCACCGTGTCTAACAGCGGGTACCAGCGCGTGGGGACTTCTTGGAGAGTTTCAGTGGCAGGCCCGCGGCGGCTGCGAGAGTGGTCGACTTGGACGCCCGAGTTCGGCGTGGTGATGCTAACCCCGGCATTCGATCTTAGCCAGGATCCCGACTTCCTGACTGTTGCCATCCGCGTGCCTTACGCCCGGGTCTCTGAGTTCGATGTCTATTTCGAGGGGGTCGATTTCAAATTCTACGCCAAGCCGTACTTTCTCAGGCGAGTTCCGAGTGTTTGGCTCTGGGAAGAGCATGTTTTGGGGATTCATTTATTTATTCATTAGATAACTGCTTATCGAGGCAGGATGAAAGAACAGAGGAGGACTTTTCGGCACCGCGACTGCCTTTTCCCGAGGTACCGGCAGCAGGTGCAGAGGAAGCGAACTCTTTCGGGCGTGCGCTCTGAATGCTGCAGAAGCTTATTGTTTCTTATATCTTATTACATCCCCCCGCCCCCGGAAGAGATTCCGGAGCCACTTTAGAACGTAGAATTTGGGACCATAATCGCCTTTCCTATTTTTGTCCTGTCGTCCTAGTTCTTGTCCCTTTTCCTGTATTCTTTTACCTCTGCGTTAGTCCTTGTCCCGAGACAGCTCACGCTGCCTTCCCTACTGACCTGTCGGTTTGACTTTTTCGGTCCACGTCCTATTCCTCGACCTCCTGGCTGACGCTTTCTATTCCCTGAAATTTTCGCCTTTCTTGGTCCGGCTGATGCCAAAGTCTCCTTCACCTCTTCGTTGTTGGTTCTTCTCTGATTTTACTCCTTAATTGTCGTCGCCATCCCTCCAGCCAGGGAGGGACCTTCAGCTCTTGTTTGTTTGCATTTTTTCCCCTGCCGATAACATCAGTGGTAACAGCTGACCTCTTCTCCCCATCTGTGTGGTAGCAAACAGTGCGTTTAAGTGAAGGATTAAGTGCTTGTGTGCAGTATCTCATTTAACCTGGATAGCGATCCTTGGAGATCAGTTCAGTTCAGTTCAGTCGCTCAGTCGTGTCCGACTCTTTGCGACCCCAGCACGTCAGGCCTCCCTGTCCATCACCGACTCCCAGAGTTCACTCAAACTCACGCCCATCAAGTCGGTGATGCCATCCAGCCATCTCATCCTCTGTCGTCCCCTTCTCTTCCTGCCCCCAATCCCTCCCAGCATCAGAGTCTTTTCCAGTGAGTCAGCTCTTCGCATGAGGTGGCCAGAGTACTGGAGTTTCAGCTTTAGCATCAGACCTTCCAGTGAACACCCAGGACTGATCTCCTTTAGAATGGACTGGTTGATCTTGCAGTCCAAGGGACTCCAAGAGTCTTCTCCAACACCATAGTTCAAAACCGTCAATTCTTCAGTGCTCAGCTTTCTCTATAGTCCAACTCTCACATCCATACATGACCAAGGAAAAACCATAGCCTTGACTAAATGGACCTTTGTTGGCAAAGTAATGTCTCTGCTTTTTAATATGCTATCTAGGTTGGTCATAACTTCCTTCCAAGGAGTAAGTGTCTTAATTTCATGGCTGCAATCACCATCTGCAGTGATTTTGGAGCCCCCAAAATAAAATCTGCCACTGTTTCTACTGTTTCCTCATCTGTTTCCCATGAAGTGATGGGACCAGATGCCATGATCTTAGTTTTTAACTTCTTTGGTGGTCCAGTAGTTAAGAATCCTTGGAGATAGGCATCATTATTTAGAAGACATTTTAGAAGACACTGCCATATTATTCTTTCTCAACATTGTCAATACATTTTTTTTCTCCTTTCTACAGAGTGAAAATCCAGGCTCCTCAACTTTCTCATTCAAGTGTAGTTCCAGCCTATCCTTCCTGCCCAAGTACATTTCCATTGCAGACATTCTTCTTTAGTTAAGCTATTAAGTACTTTGCCTGAACCTGTTCTGCTCAGGTCTCCCTTGGCCTTACTTAATCCACCTACTTGAATATGTTGTATTAAAGAGTGTCTGGATTTATACAAAGTGACCAGGGAAAGCCTGTTTGAAGAGGTGATATTAAAGCCAAAACATGAAGAATGGGAAGAAGATGATGATGTTAGCAAACATTTACTGACATTTTACTCCTAGTTAGTGCTTTATGTGACTCACTTGATTTTAGGACAGTCTTACAAAGTAGGTTTTGTTATATACTCAGAGGCTCAGAGAAAAGATCTTATAGAGATAGGATGATAAAATTAAGTAATTACAATGAAAGAAATATTTCAAAATAAAAGTCACTTGCTTAATTAAGTTTGGGAGGTTTGGTGAAGACCCAGTAAGCAGCTACATGTGAAGCAGTTTATAAAGTACTTTTTATACAAATGTATCCATTCCTTGAGTAGCAGAGGCTTGGGGGTTGGGCACTATAAGAACACGTATAGTTCTGTGACTTTTGGCAAGTTTATTCAGTGTCAGTAAGTTTCCCAGTCTGTTAAGTGGGACTAATATTAGTGATTTTAAAGAGTTGATGTGAGGTTCGAGATAATGCATGTATAATCCTTATTACTGTGCCTGATAATTACGTATTCAATAAATGATAGGTATTATTATTTATTAAGGGAGCATATTGTTGCTATTAACCAATCAAACCTGTGTAAAATAACAATCTTTTAACTCCCTCTGTTGGTTTTTGTGCCTTAGGAGTTTGGTAAGAGCTTGGCTGAACTGTTCTGGCTTAAGGTCTTTAATTTAGTTGTGTGTGGCTGGAGCCAGGAAGGGCTAAAGCAGCTGGGGACTTACAGGGTAGGTGAAGGAGGGAATCTCTTTTCATGTGGTCTCAGGACCTCCTGTGTGGTCTCACCTGTGATTCCTGCAGGGAGTTGCATCCCTACCATGACAGCTGAAATTATTAAGAGTAAATATTTCTGGGAGCAAGACAGAATCCATATCATCTTTTATAACCTAAGCTCAGAAATCACAGTGTCACTTCTGCTGTATTGTTTTGTTTCGGGTAAAACAATTCTAGAAGCCCACTCAGTTTTAAGGGGAGGGGACATAGATTGCATTATCGGGAGGAATGATGTGAGATAGGTCATCTTTGGAAATGCAGTTTGCTACAGTATACCAGAGATGAATAAAACCTCACCCCTCTCCTTGAGGAACTGAGTGTCTAGCAGGGAAGGCAGATCTGTTTGCAAATACTGTTTCACCATCATGCATTAAGAATTTAACTCTGTACTTACAAAGAGTTTAGGAGAAGGGAGATGATAACAATAGTTTACATTTTCCGAATGGTTGCCTATTGTACTAGCCACTAAGCTTTTCATATTATCCTTTCTTTCTCACAGTAACCCTCAGATAGATTCTATTATTTTTCACTTTTTATAAATGAAGAATATGAACTTTGAAGTTAATTAACTTGTGGTACAAAGAAAGTTACAGAGCTAGTAAATAGCACAACTTGGAATGAAGTCCACAAATGGACTTAAATTTAGACTCTGAAGGTAAAGTTCATATTTGTATCCATTATATAGCAAATTTACTCATGACTGAATTTTTATGTTAGGTTTAGAAGGGATTTTTGTTTCACCAATGTGTTATAGCTTCAGGAAACATTAAGACCAAAGGTAAGTAGGGATAAAGCCCTGTACCTTTTGGGGTCTGTCAAGATGGATGATGATGATAATGATGATGGTGTTAGAATAGGGAATAAGAAAGAGAGGGGTTTGGGAGGAAAGTAGGTTCATATTTTAAGTTTAGAGTAGAATGGATCTGGCCTCATATATAGTACAGGTGAATTTAAATTGTCTAGCCAATATCAAGCAGCCATGGAAACTTTCGTAATAGAAAAGTGACAGATTTCTGTTTTAGAAAAATTCTTTTGGGGCCTCAGTTAGAGCATTGATTGACCCAGAGTAAAACTGGGAACAGGGAAATCAGTTCATGTCCTTCAGCAGGAAAGAGGGGGAAATCCTTATACAGTAATAATGAGATTTACAAAAACACTTTTGCTTTCTGCCTTTTTTTTTTTTAAAGTAGTAACTTACCCAATATAAACAATTGGTTTTGTTGGTTCTTTATTCTTTTTCATTTTTTTGTTTCTTTTCTTTTTGGAAGCCAATTAGTATACTTTTATTGAGCCCATCCTGTGTCAGTTATCAGGTATATAAATAACTCATATTAGGAAGGGAAAGTACTATAACAGTAGCAATAGCTAGTATTTATTGTGGCTTTTCTTTTTAAGTGTTTTATCAGTGACTAGTGCCTATTCAAACAGAAAAATGAGTCATCTCTGATTCCTATTTTCTTAGCGAGGAAGAAATATAAGTTATTTATAAAATTTAAATGCTGAGGAATATCTTTTTAAATGGTTGATAGATTTGAGTGCTTGATGCTCATTATCATGCTTTATGATGCTTTGTAATTTAAGGACTTCATGAGACCTTTTATTACATCTGCAGGTTAACCCTTCCTGGAAGAATTGTAGAAAATGGAAATGAGCAGGGATCCTATGATGCAGATAAAGGTATTGCCCTTGGAATTTTCTGTTCGTTTGTTTCCTTTGAATTCTTCATGTTGGTGTAGCTCCATAATAATGTCAGGTTATGGCGCCCTTTAGGTGAATGGCGAGTGCAGTGTGACCCTGTCACTCTTTATTCTTTCTTAATGTCCAGTGCCTGTTATTCATGGATTTCTTAACAGTTATAGTTTCCCCAGCCCTTTAAATTATACTTCACATTGTTCTTTAAAGTTTAATTAGTTAAATACTCTGGCTCTGTTTTCTGAAAGTTCTATTTCCTTCTTATCCCTACATTTAGTAAGTGTTTAAAAGTTAAAGTTAAAGTTAGGTTGTGGGAGGTGACTGATTAGAAAAGAAGTGGATGGTTTTTGTAAGCTGTGAGTCAAATGTTTCTAAGACAGTGTTTTTAGAATTTTAAAAATTTATTTTATGTTTAAGTATAATGATTTACAGTGTTGTTAGTTTCAGGTATACAGAAAGTGATTCAGATATATATATATTCTTTTTTTCCATTACTATTTTCAGTCTTAAAATATAATTATGTGTAGGTCAGAGAGAAACTGTCCATACAGGACTTTTAAAGACTGATTGAATTTTATTCTCTTAATTGATAAACCCTTCATTTCAGCTTATCTTGAAACCATTTATTTTCCTTCTGTAGAAGTCACTGGATTTTCCTTTGTCAGTGAATCTGGAATAAGAATACCTTGTGTACTTTATATGATTTATTCAGTGAATATTGACCTCAGTGAACTAGGGTAATGGAGGAAAGATGGAATGAAAGAGTTAAATGACAAAGTTCTAACCCATAACACAGTATAACTGATGTGATGAAGTACAATGAAACTGCCTTTCTAGGTAGTAAATCTGCTTTTAATTGCAGATAAGCTGCATACTGAAGCATAGTTATTAAATCTTGAAACTAAATGAGGGTTTAGGAAAGTTAAATATGTGGAAATATTTGGATTTAGTTGTGTTTGATATATTAGAATATGGCTAAGTACACTGAAAGAGGTAAAATGTTTTAAAATGTAAGAGTAGTGAATAATGTCAGAGAAGGCAATAGCACCCCACTCCAGTACTCTTGCCTGGAAAGTCCCACGGACGGAGGAGCCTGGTGGGCTGCCGTCTATGGGGTCGCACAGAGTCGGACACGACTGAAGTGACTTAGCAGCAGCAGCAGCAGCAGTAAATAATGCAATCTCTTCATAGGGGAACCTAGATGAAAGTGATCAACCCTGTTAAGGGAAAAAAAGTACATAGATGGAATTTGGGTTTGCATTAGACATGTTTTAGGGATATATCTCTTGCGATATCAAAGAACTTTATCAAGCCATCATTGCCTTATTTGAGATTTTGTGTATATTTGAAATGGCTGCTCTTCTTCATTGGATTTGATTCAGTTCAGTTGCTCAGTCGTGTCCGACTCTTTGTGACCCCATGGACTGCAGCACACCAGGCCTCCCTGTCCATCACCAACTCCCGGAGTTTACTCAAACTCATGTCCATTGAGTCAGTGATGCCATCCAACCATCTCATTCTCTGTCTGCTTCTCCTCCTGCCCTCAATCTTTCCCAGCATCAGGGTCTTTTCAGATGAGTCATTTCTTCGCATCAGGTGGCCAAAGTATTGGAGTTTCAGCTTCAGCATCAGTCCTTCCAGTGAATATTCAGGACCAATTTCCTTTAGGATGGACTGGTTGGATCTCCTTGCAGTCCAAGGGACTCTCAAGAGTCTTTTCCAACACCACAGTTCAAAAGCCTTCAATACTGCAGTACTCAGCTTTCTTTATAGGCTAACTCTCACATCCATACAGGACTACTGGAAAAACTGTAGCTTTGACAAGATGGACCTGTGTCAGCAAAGTAATGTCTCTGCTTTTTAATATGCTGTCTAGGTTGGTCATAACTTTCCTTCCAAGGAGAAAGTGTCTTTTAATTTCATGGCTGCAGTCAGAATCTGCAGTGATTTTGGAGCCCCACAAATAAAGTCTGACACTGTTTCCACTGTTTCCCCATCTATTTCCCATGAAGTGATGGGACCAGATGCCATGATCTTCGTTTTCTGAATGTTGAGCTTTAAGTCAACTTTTTCACTCTCCTCTTTCACTTTCATCAAGAGGCTCTTTAGTTTCTCTTCCCTTTCTGCCATATCGGTGGTGTCATCTGCATATCTGAGGTTGTTGATATTTCTCCTGGCAATATTGATTCCAGCTTGTGCTTCATCCAGCCCAGCATTTCTCATGATGTACTCTGCATAGAAGTTAAATGAGCAGGGTGACAATATACAGCCTTGACGTCCTCCTTTTCCTATTTGGAACCAGTCTGTTGTTCCATGTCCAGTTCTAACTGTTGCTTCCTGACCTGCATATAGGCTTCTTAAGAGGCAGGTCAGGTGGTCTGGTATTCCAGTCTCTTTAAGAATTTTTCAGTTTGTTGTTCTTCATTGGACTAGATATCTTGATTTCACATCCTCCCCAACCAGGCTAGAAATAAATCTTATGAGTAGCTATAGTTGACTGTAAGCTATTGCCTTCTCAGGCCATTGTGTGTAAGATTTAAGCATTCTGCAACTTTAACAGATTAATTCTCATAGGGGGACAGCTGAATCAGTGATTCTGAAAAACCTTCTTTGAGCCTTTTCCTATCTTGATTTTTATTTACTAACTATGTAATAAGGGCATAATTTTGGAATTCTATGAAATAAAATTATAATTCTGAGATGTCTGTTTCTTAGGTATGTTTGTGAAGTGTTTGACTATTTTAATTTAGCTAAGCATAGAACCCATTTATCTTTAAGGAATTTTTACCATTCGGTTGCCCAAAGAAACTCCTGGCCAACATTTTGAAGGGCTGAACATGTTAACTGCTCTGCTGGCACCAAGAAAATCCAGGACTGCAAAACCACTTGTGGAAGAGATAGGTATGTTTATTGCAGTTGGGAGGAAATGCAGGTAAATGAATATTTGGAATGCTGTGTGTTTCTCAGGGAAAAGGGATATAGCACATAGGAATTAGGAGAAAATACTTCAGATGACAAGATGAGGAGATCATGTAACACCATATAAAATAGTTCATTTGTTGACATTTAATTTAAGACATAAAGAACTCTGTTAAGCCAGTAGGTCAGTCATTTTTGGGACCAATTGAGGCAGTGTCTCTGTGTTTGGCAAAATATTGGCTTCTTGAGCTAAAATCAGAAGCCTACAATTCAGTGTAAGCAGAAAGCAAACACCACCCAGGTCAAAGAAGTGGATCATCTCCCATGTCCTGGAATCTTACCTGGTTATTTCTCACTCCTGACTCTCCAAGGTAATCACTACCTTCAGTGTTACCTGTTTTTGAATTGGATCAATATATGTATATAATCTGTTACAGTAAATGATCTTTGTTGTCTAGCTTCTTTCACTTAACATTTTTGTGAGATTTATCCATGTATAGCTGAGGTCTGTTTGTTTTTATTGTGTTATTATTTATATATCCTACCATTGATGGAACTTTGGCTTGGCTCCTTTTTTTTGTGTGTCTAATAAGAAAGTGAGGTGAAGGCTGGGCAAAATAGGTGAATGGGATTAAGACATACAAACTTCCAATTTTATAATAAGGAAACCACGGGGATGTAATATACAGCATAAGGAATCAGGTCAATAGTACTGTAATTACTTTATATGGGGACAGATGGTGATCAATTTGTAATGCTTGCCAATATCAAATTATTATGTGGTACACCCAGAATGGACCTAGTATGATAAATTAACATATTTCAAAAAAAAAAAAAAAGAATGGCAGGAATATTCTTTTTTGGAGTACGTGGGCAGACACTTTTTCCCTATACTTTTTCTTCCCCAAGTTGTAGCTAGGAAATCTAGTGCTTTAATGAACTAGTACTTTACATATTTAGGTGCTTCTGAGGTTTCTGAGGGAGTGGAAGATGACGATGATGAGTTTGATTGGGAAATTGAACAGACCCCCTATGAAGAGGTACCAGAAAGTGCCTTGAATCCGAACTGCCGCTATGGGTTTGGAAACTTGCGCTCAGGAGTGTTTCAGCGGCTGCAGGTATGTTTTTCTAAAAGACCTTGGTATATACCAAAGGTTTGACTGTTTGCATAGTTTAATTTCAGTTCTGCTCATACCTGGAGGTTTTTTAATGAAGATAGTAGGAGATGTTGTATTTAGAGCGCAAACCACAGCTCCTCGCGTGTGATCGTTACACAGACAGTCACTCCCTCCCATGTCACTGTCTGTGTGGCCCAGTCTCATCGTGCTTACACATGAAAGATATCCTGGTACTTTCTTTTTCTCCACTTCAGTTGTTATTTTAGACATGAGCCCCTCTCTCCTCATACTTCCTGAAAAGCTGTGTGTTTTATACTTCTAAGAAATGAAAATTGTTTACCTGTGGCATGATGTCTCTTCTGTTTTGTATGTAAATGAAGCAGAATATTCCTGATGAGAAGGGGTTTCCTTCTTTTGATCAAATTGTTTAGTGTCTAGTATACTGTAGGCACTTTTCTGTATTTATTCTTTGTGAGATTTGAATGGAATCTTTTGTTAAAATCTCCTCTTTGGTCAGTTAGGCTAAAAGGAATGACATCACTCTCTTCCTCCAGACAATGTAGGAAATTTTATTCATGAATGAAATGAAAATTTTGGATTATTTTCTACTTTAGTTGTATTATAGAAAGCAATATAGTTGATGTCTTACTTAAAAATCTATTTATTTATTGAATTTTTGGTCTAGTTTTACTTTTTTTTTATAGAATGTCCCATAATTGGAACCATGCAACATGTAAACATGTAGCCTTTTCAGGTTGGCTTCTTTTTTAGTAATGTGTGTTTAAGTTTCCTTCATGTCTTTTCATGACTTGATAGCTCATTTCTTTTTCTTTTTTTTTCTTTTCTTTTTCCTCTGACTGGAATAGAGCCTCAGCCCTTAGCAGTAAAAGTGCAGAGCCCTAACCACTGGACTGCCAGGGAGTCCCCTTAATTTTTTTAAATGAAAGAAACATGTGATGAACAGTGTTTTATTTTAACTTCATTCCTTCTGGGTAGAAGGTGTTAAACGTGCTTTGTATGTGGTTTATTATAGTAAGACATATTTGAGTCTGCTAAGGAAAGGTAAAGGATCTGTGTTTTGGTCCTACTTGTACCTCTGTTTAAATTTGGAATTCAGGCCAGTTATTTGACCACAAATAAATTCTGTCTCCTCTTTGGAAAACAGCGATCAATTTGCTCACCTACTTTATAAGGCTGTTTAGAAAATTTACAGAGATGCTACATTTGAAAACTCTTGAAAAAAAAAAAAAGATTAGCATGCTAGAAATACTTCTGCCCTTAAGAAATTTAAAATGCACTCAAAACTTCTTAAAGGGAACAAAATTGGGATTTTCTTAAGAGCAAATAATACTAATGAGATATTTCATTCAAACGCCTTACATGTTTTTCTGCTGAGTTATGGTTTCTCCATATTCTCTCTCCCTAACCAAATTTCCTGGTTATCTCTCAGGTAGTAAGAATAGAATCAGGTTTTTCCTACAGCAGAAACTACAGTAAACAGACCTCAGTTGTTTGGCAGAGAGTAGTCTGTGGTTAATCTTTTGGAGATTACCTGTCTAAATCTATAAATGAATGAGAGAAGACTCCTGCAGGCTAAGGACAGATTGTACATTCAGTCTGAAAGTGCTAGTTGATGCCAAGGAACTTGTTTTCTTCATTACTGCCGCTGCAGAGGGAAGATCCTCTCAAGGGGTTTCTGCCATGTTGCTGAGAAGATGCAGGACTATCCATGATGTGAGCCCAGGCCAAGCCCCTGGGAGGTCAGAAATTCTTGTATCTGTTGAAAATGTTCACTAAGTTAGTAGTTTAGGTTGAGTTAAGAGAAAAGTTATTAAACAATATTCTTTTTATCTTTGAATGTCTTGTCTAATGCCCTGAATCTCTATAGATTCCTGTCTCTCAGCCTAAAAAAACCATAAGCGAATCATCCTCACATTTTGGAGCCCTCCTGTAGCTCTTCCTGACTGCGTCCCTCTGAACCTTGCTATTATAAACAATTTGAATGCCTCTTGTCTTCAACAGAGGGAAAAACAAAATGCATTTGAGAAAATTCTAAAGGATAATGTAAATAGCAATACTATTAACAGTGTAAGTGTATTACCCCACATGTACAATGTAGGGATCACAAAAAGTTCTGAAACTAAAAGTTTTTTATATTGAGTTTGATGACATGACCTGATCAGAGCTGATGAGTTTTTCAATAATTTAAAAAAAAAAATCCTGCTTAGTGTGCGTATTCAAAGATTTTGCAGTAGAAATAGCAATGAATTTAAATATGGTGTGCTGCCCCAGACTTCTTAGAGGGGATTAAGTAACACATGGATTGTAGGTGCACCATTACTTTTCTAAACTCTTTTAAGAGTGAATCCTGAAGCTCAGCCCTCTCTGGGGAACTTGGGTAGACCGTGGACCTCAGTGACAGCTAGTGGACAGTATCTGGACCTCCAGTGACAGCTAGCAGCTGGTATGTGTGTCCCTGAGAGGCACTGGGCTGGACTCCACGTCACCATTCTGTCGTGGCCTCATCACTATTGTACGTGCATATTCTACTACTGGACAAACCAATGTGTAGTCTTTAAAGAATATTGTGTTTTCTTATATGGATTAAATGTGAGGTTTGTGGTGTCCTTCATGACAGTTTGGAAATGTCACAACTTTTGAAAATCACGTGTGAATCAAAATGCCAGTAACTAAAGGATGCTGTCTTCGGGGTATTAAGGTACATGTGTTTTATGTGATCATGCCACAAAAATCTTCCATAACTTGTATTACTTGCAGAGTTCAATTGCATTTATAAGTGTTCTGTTTTGTGAGATTCATGTCATGCAATTAAAAACTGAGCAATCATGTAAGATTAATGTGTAAGACCTTTTTTTATGGATGGCAAAGAAATTCTTTTATTTTTATAAATTTTATTATTAAAAAATTTTTAAATTGCAGTATAGTTGATTTATGATATTGTGTTAGTTTCAGGTGTAGAGCAAAGTGATTCAATTATACATGCATACATACATATATGTGTGTATATATATGTATATTTCAGATACTTTCCCCCTATAGGTTATTAGAAAATATTAACTATAATTCCCTATACTATATAGTAGGTCCTTGTTGATTATCTATATTTTACATGTGGTAGTGTATATGTCAGTACCAAACTCTTAGTTTATCCCCACCCCACGTCATCCCCAAGACCTTTTTCTACTAGTAAACGAGCTAGAGGAAACTGAGACCATTATTGCATAAATAAGAACTTTGAGAACATATTTTCTGTTTTAAATGATGTGCTTAAGAAACCACCATTTACAGTTCCTCTGGTTCTGCCTTTGGATGGGAAAATATCCATAAAGTTTTGTTGACTCATATTTTATTAACATTTTTACAGTCTCTTCCCACCCACCATCCATTAAATGAAACACAGCTTCATTTTTCTCTGATGATAAAAGTAATATGTATTCATTATAAAGATACAATATAAGAAAGAAAGTAAAACATCATCTATAATTCCAGTACCCAGATATCTTCTCTGAAGTGAATTATTTAACCCTTTATTGGGGGATAGTGTATAGTCTTTCATGTTTATTTCCCACCAGCCATTTACACAGGGTTTGCTTGTGACTTCTGTATTTTATACTAATACTGAGAAGGAAATAAAATTATTTTTGCTGAAACAAATTCTCTGTCACCACCCTGTCTCTATACACACGTGTGCATGCTCACCCCGTTCCCCGCCCCCCACCTCCCCCCAACACACACACACTCTTTCCTTTTTGAAATTTCTGCCAGCCACAGGGCGCCTTTGGAAAACTGCCCTGGCAGTTCCAAGTCAGGGCTTCTAACCAGGCTTCTGGCATCAGTGGCTGCCAGCAGCAACAATCCTGGAGTCTCTGGACTCCCACCCAGCAGGCTCCCGGGACCACTGCTGCCAGCAGCCACAGGATGCTGGCCTGCCAGCCCTTTCCTTCTCTCAGCTACACTGGGGACCTGAAGCTGTTGTTTCCAGGAGACCTACTGGCCCGATGGGCACACAGTTCTTCATTTTCTCTCTGGAGAGTCTCTGCCTTCACTCTGCTGAAACTCACATTAGCCTTGTTTAGATCCCACACGACCTTTTCTTGGCGCTGCCCATCTTTAAATAGCTCTCCCAGTGCTGACCTTAGCACTACTTTCAAAATGAAAGAAAAACAAGAATCATTTCCCGTCCTCTTCTCTTCCTTTCTCTTGTTTGACAGATGCCTTAGATTTCACTGCTCCAAGCTAACTTCACTTTTTAGTTTGTTCCAGTTTCACCCTCCCCACCCACCACCATGCTGCCCAAGGCCTGCCTCACTGCCCCTCCTGTCTCTGTGGTTGAGGAGGTGATGTCAGGCAGGTGAGGAAGCAGATGAGAGAGAAAGAGTCCAGGTTGTCCTGCTCAGGGAAGAGATATTTCTGACAAATTAAACTAGAACACTTTTAGTGTTTTCCCCTGGAAGCCTTGCTGCATACTTGCAAACTCTGTATTGCGAATGCTCTATTTCCAGTTTATTTTGAATTGAATAAATTTCTGGACTGCCCAGAGAATCTAACTATGATTTATAATCATGTATCTTTAGGAAAATTCACTCTGAGCCTCCCAAAAGTCAATTGTAAAAGAACTCTTGGAATGTAGATTTTTCCAAGTTTGGGGATCTGTTTTTTCCCCAGAATGTTTGTGCTCTGAAGTATTCAGATATTCTGGATGTGACTTCCAAAAATGAAAGAGCCCCTGGGCCCCTTCATTTTACTAGGATGTGCTTCCATTAAATGTTGGTGATGTTTTGTTGTTCAGTCGCTAAGCTGTGTATGACTCTGCGACTCCATGGACTGCAGCAGGCCAGACTTCCTTGTCCTTTACTGTCTTCCTGAGTGTGCTCAGATTTCATGTTTGTTGAGTCAGTGATACTATCTAACCATCTCATCCTCTGCCACCCTTTTCTCCTTTTGCCTTCAGTCTTGCCCAGCATCAGGGGCTTTTCCATTGAGTTGACTCTTCACATCAGGTGGCCAGGTGCTCAGCCTTCTTTATGGTCCAGCTCATATCTGTACATGACTACTGGAAAAACCATAGCTGATGTTACTTTAGCTCAATGGATGTGGTAGGGCTGAGAGTTTTGTTTTTTTTTTTTAATTGCAGGAATTCTGAAGGTGTAGAGAGTTCTGTATCTTAGTCTCTCCCTGGCAGATTCCATATAGCTGGTTTCATTGTAGTGATATGCTATGCCACAGCTGTTGACTTTAAGCCTGGGCATCAGTCACCAACCAATCCTTCTATTTACAAGTCTGTTTTAACAGTTTGCCTTCACAAACCTCTACCAAGTTATTTCCCTTGATATCTTTTCAACTAATAGACTTCAAGCTGCTTCCAGTTTGCTTACTTATCCCTTGCAGTTGGTGGTGGGAATGGGGAGATTGAAGAAAGAAAAAAGAGCTTTAGAAATATTTTGTATTATATGAGGTTTCTTCCCTTCATAATTCTAGTCAAAAGGAAAGAGACCATATGGATTGTAGGTGGTTTTACTAATACAGGTGTTTTTTGTAGAGTTGGACTTAGGAAATGTGGTAATGTTGAATATTATTTTGGATTAGATTTTTAAATTTTCAAGTGGAAATTATGTCTATTAAAATTGTCCTTAAAAATTCTTGTTAGGGATGAAAAGGGGCAAGGAAATAAGGACAGAGCCCAAAGCTGGCTTGGCCTTGGGGGACTGACTGAAAAGACTGCACTTCTCTTCAAGGGGAATATTTACAGGGACATAAAAATTATCTAAGTTTTGGTTTGCTGATATGGCTTCCCTGGCAGGAGCAGCTCCATCTTGGATCTAGAGATTTATTTCAACTTGACCTTTTATAATTTTTTAAATCTCTGAAAGAAAAACACCAATACAGTATACTGACACATATATATGGAATTTAGAAAGATAGTAATGATGACCTTGTATGTGAGACAACAAAAGAGACACAGAGGTATAGAATGGACTTTTGGCCTCTGAGGGAGAGGGGGAGGGTGGGATGATTTGGGAGAATGGCATTGAAACATGTATACTATCGTATAAGAAACGAAGCACCAGTCTATGTTCAATACAGGATACAGGATGCTTGGGGCTGTTGCACGGGGTGATCCAGAGAGATGATATGGGGTGGAAGGTGGGAGGGGGCTTCGCATTGGGAGATCATGTACACCTGTGGCTGATTGATGTCAGTGTATGGCAAAACCAATACAGTATTGTAACGGAGAATAAAGTATTAAAAAAAAAACTCTGGGAGTAAATGGGGGAATAAATGGAGAATTAGATGTTCCTGTTTGCTTGCAGAGGTTTATTCTGTTCTGGTTTTCATGTTAAACTTTTATAGCTTTAATCCATGTTAGTCAGTTTGTTTGTTGTAAGGATTAAATGAAATAATTGATGTGAGAGCTTCTAACAGAGTCTGGCAAATAGTAGATGTTTAACAAACATTTGCTGAATTTGAATTTAAATGCCACAGGCAGTATAATGAGTTATCGATCAATTAGATTCTTCTTGTGTTTGGGCATTTTGTACAAAATTAGATATCTCATGGCTCAAATAGGAGACAGCAATTATTCTTTCTTTCCTGGGTGTTCTTAGGATGAATTGAGTGATGTTATCGATATTAAGGATCCAGATTTCACCTCTGCTGCTGAACGAAGGCAGAAACGCCTGGCTGCTGAGCTGGCCAAATTTGATCCTGATCACTATCTGTAAGTACTGAGTTTTCTTTTTAAGGTTTAAATAATTTACTTGAGATTGAGTATTTAAAAAATTTTTGAGTGCTTTTTTGACCATGTTGGACATGTGCGCTTTGGATTCCAGAAATGAGTGATAGCTCACAACCTTAATTGACATTTAAATTACCTACAGCTGTTATACCTTGGAGATCTTTGTAAGGTGCTACCTTTCATTACCTCATTTCAGCACACCACAGAAATCTTTTAATGTACTTCTTTGAGTTTTCTGCTCTCCAGGTTTTAAAAGAGAACACTGCATTCCTGAGAATACATACCATTCTTTTCAGAAGACTCTGTTGTGATTAATGGTATATGTGAATAAAAACATATTTCAGTTTCTTTAAGAATTTGAATCTACATGTCCTGCATTTCTTGGCTGATCTAGGGGTAGGTTTTCCCAACACTTTTATCCACTAGCACCTGTAATCGAGGATCCATTTCAAATGAACAAGTAACTGTTTATTGGGATAGGATATAAATATAGTCTAATTTTAAGTTTTGCTTTATTTCCCACCTGCATCAGTTGTGTCTTGAGCTATCATGTGTCTCTTTTGGACTTATATTTGTTGAAGGAATAAAACTAAGGGGTGGGTAAATAATCACTTGCCTTGGAAAGACTGTGATGTGTCTCACTGATGACGAATAGCAGCACTTCTTGCAAGGAAGTGATTGTCCTCAGGCCTCTGTGAGTACTTGACGGCTTTCTTAGGCTGTCAGTAGTGTTTCGATATAGACCTCAGGTAATATTCTTCCCATACTCTGGGCCAGCAGGTTCTAAACTGTTCCGTATGCAGCTTATTCCCTTGTGTAGTGCTCTCAGCTTGTCGAGTTCTCTTGTTTGATTATTTCAGTGTTCACAGCAGTGAGGAAGAGGGGGTTAAGGGACTCACCCAAGGTCACACCACTGCTAAGTGACTCATGTGGGACTTGAAAAGAGTCTTTCCATTTGTCATTTTGTATTTCCTTTTCATGTACACTATTTCAGTTTAACTGCTGTTGCTCTTGTGATTAACATTCTATCTCCTGTGACTCAGTGGGAGACTAATTGGAATGGCAGAAATATATCTTGTGATGGGCAAATGGGTTGAGTGATATGTGATGATGAATGGTGGAACTCTTTGACATCCTCAGGGAAGCTGTGTAAGAGTAGGGTGGGTTATATTTTGGAGGACATCTGAGAGATTTAACTTCATTTACATTGCTGTTTCTAATTACCTTTATCTCTCCAATTGTGATTTTAATGTCCACTGAAGAATAATTTGAAGAAACCCATTTAAAATCATGCTGAATATTTAAATTGGAAATTTCATTGTCAGCAAATTTTCCTGGGCAAGCATGAAAACAGATTGAGCTTTACAAGACAGAAATTTTGAGTGGGAGGGAGCTTAATTAGCAGAACTGCCTATCTCTTCTCTTCTAAAACTTCAAGAATAGTGATATGGCCTGAAAGAGTTAAGAAATTGGAATTTATAGTTAGCAGTGTGATATTAGAAGCAGCCCTTATTTTTCTCTATCTTCTGTGTCTTTATCCAGAACCACATTTTCTTGAATAGTAGGCATGAACTGTTTTTTTGCATTACTCCAGGAAGGGTTCTTTTTACATGAGCAGTTTAAATTCAGTTTCAGGCAAGTTGGAGGGTGAGAGTCAGGAGGTAAAGATTCTTTGTGACTTTTCTGGTAGGAATGGTGGTGGTGTTATAGTCACTAAGTCGTGTCCAACTCTTTGTGACCCCTTGGACTATAGCCAGCCAGGCTCCTCTGTCCATGAGATTCTCCAGGTAAGAATACTGGAGTGGGTTGCCATTTCCTTCTCCAGGGGATCTTCCTGACCCAGGAATCAAACCCACATCTCTTGCATTACAGGCAGACTCTTCACTGACTGAGCTATAACAGAAGCTGGTAGGAATAAGACCAGTTATATGTCATTTTTGTTTTACTCTTTATTTATGTTAGCTGACTGACTCACCCAAATGTATTTAATTAAGTGAAGTGCAAGTAAAATTCTTCTAAATTTTCAGTTAAAAAATCACTGCCTATTTTGTCATTCTTAATGGTTAATACAGTGGAAGGAAAGGTTTATTTTAAATTCTCACCTACTATGAAGACAATACACTGCATGTATTATATTAAAATTTATATGTATATAATGTGATATGCATTCATAATATATTATAGATTTTACATTAGCATAATACATGGTGTTTTCAAGCTGTTTGACTTGCCCTCACAAGTCATGATGTCTCTTCATGTTGTCAGGTTTTTCAGTAGCTTACTGCTGCTATTGCTGCTGCTAAGTCGCTTCCAGTTGTGTCGGACTCTGTGCAACCCCATAGATGGCAGCCCACTGGGCTCCCCTGTCCCTGGGATTCTCTAGGCAAGAACACTGGAGTGGGTTGCCATTTCCTTCTCCAGTGCATGAACATGAAAAGTGAAAGTGAAGTCACTCAGTCTTGTCTGATTCTTAGCGACCCCATGGACTGACTTTTAGCGACCCTCATGGACTGCAGCATACCAGGCTTCTCCGCCCATGGGATTTTCCAGGCAAGAATACTGGAGTGGGGTGCCATTGCCTTCTCCGTTGCAGTAGCTTAAGGAAAACTAATTTAAATTTCACCCTAAGGCAGAACACAGTGAAGTAAATTGACTATATATAAAAATTTATACATTCCAAAGGCGCATGTAAATTACTTCAGGTTATTATTGTTTTAAAAATCCTTTCTTGTAAAATCTGGGTGCCAGCGTGTGATATTTTCCCCCATAAGTTTTGCATCCCAGCAGAGTGCTGAGCATGTAAAGTTGATCCATTATACTTTTGATTATCCATTTCTTGCCATTTTAAATTTCTTTTGGTATTATTTTTACAGTAAAGTATGTTGAAGGAATTTTGAAACATTCGTTAATAGTCCTTCCTTTTTTCCTTATTATAATTTCCATATTTCTCTAGCTGAGCCTGGTTTTTGTTTTTTTTTTTTTACTTCCCAGGCAAGGTTTTTTTTAATTGTTGACATATATTTTACTTTAACCAGTTCATAAAGTCTCACTTATTTCCTTATTGGAGAAAATAAAAGGATTTAGTTAACATTCAGAATAACTATGAGATAAGAAAAGGGACAACAATGATTGTATAGCATTTGAAGTTCCTTTTTTGGGACCAAGAGAAGACCTTTTATTTATTTATTTATTTTTTAAAATTGAGGTGTAGTTGATTTATAATATTAGTTCCAGTGTACAACATAGTGATTCGCAATTTTTACAGATTATACTTTGTTTAAAAGTTATTATAAAATGTTGACTCTATCCTCTGTACTGTACAATATGTCCTTGTAGCTTATTTATTTTATATATGGTAGTTTATACCTCTTAATCTGGGGAGTCATGTAAAATTGTAATGTTCAGCACTGTACATTTGGTAAAGAAGATGATAGAATGATCAAGCTCCTGGATTTACTGAGGAGATCTCAAAATGACAAGTCGTAATTAGAAACCTGAAAAGAAAGGTTCACTTCTTTCCCAGTATGGTTCTTTATTCAAAATAGCAACCTTCGGAAAAAAACACTGGAATAAAATGTCACTTATTCATTCTTTCATGTATATACTTACTTGTTCTGCCAATATTTGTTTGAATGACTTCCATGTCAGGCAGTGTTGCAGACAGCAAGCAGAGAGTGGTGAATACATGGTAGTTGCCCTCATGGGCCTTACACTCCAGTGGGGAAATGAAAAGTATTTCTGTTGTGATAAGTGCTGTGAAGAAAAGCCAGGTGAAGGGTTTAGAGAGCGACTGGGCTATTTCCACGTGTTCAAAATCGAATGCGTCATTTTACCGGTAAAATATTCCTGAGTTTTCTGCTTGATAGGATGCCCTTTATTTCAGCCCAGTCACCCAGGTTGAAAACCTGGGATTCACCTTGGACTTCGTTCTTTATTCCACACTTTCAGTAAATCCTGAAATTGTACCATTTGTCTCTTTCTGCTTTGCTTCACTCCATCTCTTCTTGGCCCTCATCTGTGTCGGGCTTGTTGCAGCTGTCCCCTAACTGCCCAGCTGGCATTTCTCATTCCAGCCCTGCTCTTCTGCAGATCCATCAACCATAAAACCATCAGTGCAGTGTCTACTGAGGGTGAAAATGTGCTTAAGACCTTACTGGGCTCTCCTTTGCCTAAAGCATAAACTCCTAACTCCTTAGCATGTATAGAAAGTTTTCTGTTATCTGGATGCTCCCTGCCTCTGTGCCGTCTATTTGCCACCCCCTGTCCACATTTCATATGATGACAGTAATGAATGTTTGCATCTCCCCACCGGTACCACACCGCTTCTCACACATTTTTTGCTCCTAATTTCCCATTGTCAGCTGATGTTTCCTCTTTTCCTGCTTTCCCTGAATAACTTTGACTTATCCTGTAAGGCTGGGCTCACTTGTCACCCCCTGGCACCCTCGCTTCCAGCTTGGCATAGGAGGTGCTCATGTGTTATAGCTCATCTTGTTTTTACCGCGTTGTTCTGTAGCATTCTGTGTTTTTGTCTGCTGTTCCCATTGAATTGTGGTGCCCTGAAGGACGGGGTAAGAGTCTTACTGGTCTTCTCTCTTACACCACACAGAGAGGGCACTCAGTGAATGCCCATTGAACTCATGGCATTTTAAAACTTGAAAATAGTTTATTCTGGAACATAGAGCATCAGTCGACCTTAGATACTGGGCATCACAAGGAATGAACCATCACTGTTTAGGTGAGGGACTGTACTAGTGAGATTTTACTCAAAACATTTTTGAATTTTTTGAGGGGTGGCATGAAGGTGGCAGAGATACTGTTTTACAAGAGGATTTCCCCCTATTATTTTTCCTCCTAGGGAGAAAAACCAGCATCTTTTCAGATGGGGTCTTCTTCTATCCTTGATTTAAACGTCCTTGGTGCTCCAGCTTTCAACACCCTTTCCTCTCATGTGGCCACTTCAACCTGGGTGTTCTGTCCTTTTCTTTTGCCTCAGTAACTGTGTGAATGCTCAGGACTTCTGTGTGTCTCTCTTGAGCACAGGTTTGCATATGTGACTGCCTGGGGGACAAGGATACTCAAATAACTCATCCCAAAGCAGAGGCCGTTCCCTCTCCAGTTGAGCCTGTTAGCATCCTGTGTTGCTGTCTCTGCGGAGGGCACTGTGGTCTACCTACCTGTCCAGGCCAGAGTCCTGGGCAACAGCCTGATCCTGAGAGGAGCTGGCACTGCGAATTACTCCTTCAAGATAATTGCTGTTCAGTTTTGTACAATATGTACTTTATTTCCTCACTCATAAAAATGTAATATTTATATTGGTTAATAGCTTGGATTTCAGACTGAGACTTAAAGGGGTCCAAATCCTGGCCCCACTTCTCACTGGTTCTTTGACCTTAACCCTGATATACAACTTTTCTAGCCCTCAGTTTCCACTCGTGTAAAAGGGGAGAATTGAGAGCACCTGTTGCCTAATGAAGTGGTGTGGGTATTCAAGGAAATAATGAATGAAAAGCACTTAGTGCAGTGCTTGCCACATCCAAAGAACTCAGTAAGTTATCTGTGATCTTTCTAATTTTAAAAAGATTTCAGTATCTCAGTTGAAAGTCTTTAAAGTCTATTAAAGTCTTTAAAGTATTAAAACTATGAGCTAGAAAATCCAGTGTATCTAAACAACCAGTGTCTTGAGGTTCTAGTTACCTGAAATATCAATGAATTTTCCACCATAAGTTATACTTTTGTCATTCTTTTCTAATTTCCAACTTTGAATATCAGATAGTATTTGTGCTGTGTGTGCTATGGTAAGTTGCTTCCGTTGTGTTCAGTGCTTTGTGACCCCGTGGACTATAGCCCACAGGCTCCTCTGTCCATGGGGATTCTCCAGGCAAGAATACCGGAGTGGGTTGCCATGCCCTCCTTCCAGGGATCTTCTTGACTCAGGGATCGAACCAGCGTTTCTTCTGTCTCCTGCATTTGCAGGTGGTTCTTTACCACCTGGGAAGCTGTAAGACAGCATCATTTCTGAATAGTAGTCTTCAAAGAGTTTACTTTGAATGTAGCAGTTATTTTTCTAGTTAAAACTGAGAAAGTAAAGTACAGGAAAAGTAATTTTCTGTTTTCGATGAAACTTCCTTTTATCTTTTGCAATAGTTTTGACTTAGGGTCTACAGATATTAGCAGAGTTAAATTAAATAGATTGTGTCTTGGAAGGAAACATGAGTGCAGATAATAAAAAATGAGATCTGTGTGTGTATGTGAGAGAGAGACCTCTGTGATTATGTGGTATCCTAAATATTCTCATGTGTTTATTTTTTTTTGTTATTGGTGGTGGAGTTAAAATACTATTTATTATAACCTTATGAAAATTTGCAATATTTGCCAACTTTGCACAAGGAAGGCCTAGTCTTCATGAGCATTGTGTGTTCAGATTTGCTTCATCCCACATAACTGTGGTATAGACATAGGACTTTAGAGGGGGCTGGTCTTCTCTGTACTTTCTTTTAAAAAGATCACAAATGTCAAATATCCCTTTAGTCTGAGGCTTACTTTTCATTTATGATGATGAGTAACCACAGTGAAAGTAACAGCAGCGCTCAGTCTTGCCTTGAAATGTGCTTTGAATTAGTCTGTATTTCTAGTATAAATATGAATTAAGGTAAAATTTTAAACAGTGAAAACCAGCCCGATTATATGTAACAGTCCTCTTCATATATATATATATTTTTCCCCCAGAGCTGACTTTATGGAAGATGAGGCAGTTAAACAGGTTTTGGAATATAATCCTTGGTGGACTGATTCATATTCAGAAATGATGACCTCTTTGGGAAAGAGTCAGGAGGAAGAAAATCTTTCTGCATTAGGTAAGAAACTCAAAATAAGACTGATTTACGCACTGCCTTTCTTGAATACACAATTGTAATTGTCACATGGAGTGAAGATATTATTTTGATTTGCTAATTTTGGAAATAGGAGCTTCAACCAGGATTGCGAAGTGCCACACAGTAGTTATACTTATTTGTCTCAGAAAATTCTTTTGGAATATGTTTTACTTTTGAATCATTGGGGTTCTTTAAAATTTCTTAATTTTTAAAATATTTTTATCAAATTTAGGGACATTAACATACAGGACATGTGTAGTTGTTGAATAATCTGCTTGTGGGATCTGAATGTTCCTCTGTGGTAAAGGCATTTGAGTATTAGTAAGATGATGCTGTGAAAGTGCTGCACTCAATATGCCAGCAAATTTGGAAAACTCAGCAGTGGCCACAGGACTGGAGAAGGTCAGTTTTCATACCAATCACAAAGAAAGGCAATGCCAAAGAAAGCTCAAACTACCGCACAATCGCACTCATCTCACATGCTAGTAAAGTAATGCTCAAAATTCTCCAAGCCAGGCTTCAGCAATACGTGAACCGTGAACTTCCTGATGTTCAAGCTGGTTTTAGAAAAGGCAGAGGAACCAGAGATTAAATTGCCAACATCCGCTGGATCATGGAAAAAGCAAGAGAGTTCTAGAAAGACATCTATTTCTGCTTTATTGACTATGCCAAAGCCTTTGACTTTGTGGATCACAATAAACTGTGGAAAATTCTGAAAGAGATGGGAATACCAGACCACCTGACCTGCCTCTTGAGAAATCTGTATGCAGGCCAGGAAGCAACAGTTAGAACTGGACATGGAACAACAGACTGGTTCCAAATAGGAAAAGGAGGACGTCAAGGCTGTATATTGTCACCCTGCTTATTTAACTTCTATGCAGAGTACATCATGAGAAATGCTGGACTGGAAGAAACACAAACTGGAATCAAGATTGCCAGGAGAAATATCAATCACCTCAGATATGCAATCACCACCCTTATGGCAGAAAGTGAAGAGGAACTAAAAAGCCTCTTGATGAAAGTGAAAGAATAGAGTGAAAAAGTTGGCTTAAAGCTCAACATTCAGAAAATGAAGATCATGGCATCTGGTCCCATCACTTCATGGGAAATGGATGGGGAAACAGTGGAGACAGTGTCAGACTTTATTTTTGGGGGCTCCAGAATCACTACAGATGGTGACTGCAGCCATGAAATTAAAAGACACTTACTCCTTGGAAGAAAAGTTATGACCAACCTAGACAGCATATTAAAAAGCAGAGACATTAATTTGCCAACTAAGGTCCGTCTAGTCAAGGCTATGGTTTTTCCAGTAGTCATGTATGGATGTGAGAGTTGGACTGTGAAGAAGGCTGAGGGCCGAAGAATTGATGCTTTTGAGCTGTGGTGTTGGAGAAGACTCTTGAGAGTCCCTTGGATTGCAAGGAGATCCGACCAGTCCATTCTGAAGGAGATCAACCCTGGGAATTCTTTGGAAGGAATGATGCTAAAGCTGAAACTCCAGTACTTTGGCCACCTCATGCGAGGAATTGACTAATTGTTAAAGACTTTGATGCTGGGAGGGATTGGGGGCAGGAGGAGAAGGGGGCGACAGAGGATGATATGGCTGGATGGCATCATGGACTCGATGGACGTGAGTCTGAGTGAACTCTGGGAGATGGTGATGGACAGGGAGGCCTGGTGTCCTGCGATTCATGGGGTCACAAAGAGTCGGACATGACTGAGCGACTGAACTGAACTGAACTGATTGGTGAGAAAAGACCAAGTTTTCCATCTTTTTGTCTGTTGGATGAATTTGATAAGTTCTCTCCAGTTTTTTCACAAGTGGTTTCATGTGGAAGCGGGACTAATTATCTTCCTTTCTGTATCTTACAGAGAGCAATTTTTACCAAATAAGGCTGAGCTAGGGGGTTTTATGAGCCACAAGAGACGATTGTGCCATGCTTAACATTAAGCCAAATATTATACACAGAGTTGTAGTTTTAGACAGGCATTTTATTAATGGGCTTCCCAAGTGGTGCAGTGGTAAAAATCTGTCTGCCAGTGCAGGAGACACAAGAGATATGGGTTCAATCCCTGGGTTGGGTAGATTCCCTGGAGTAGGAAATGGCAACCCACTCCAGTAGTCTTGCCTAGAGAATGCCATGGACAGAGGATCTGGTGGGCTATGGTCCATGGGGTCACAAAACAGTTCGCCATGACTGAGCACTCACACACACACACACACACGCATTTTATTAACACACACACGCATTTTATTAACACCTTTTCTAAGTGGGAGGTTGGTGTGTTAAGTCTGTGAATTAGAATTTTAACAGTTTCACATAGATCAAGAATAGTGGGCTAGTGTTTTCTGTTATACTGATTTTGGCTTTTAATTACATATTAGAAATACCATGCCTAGACTTGTGTTGCTTTGATCACTTTGCAGTATATGCAGATGTTGAATTTTAATGCTGTACACTTGAAAATTATATAATAAAAGTACATGTATTAAAAAATCCATCCTATGCATTATATGAGAGCAAACAATCTTACTTCCAAAAAAAAAATTCAGTGTTTAAATGAAAGGAACACACACACACATGCATGAAATGGAATATAGAATCTCTTCACTCCAAATTCCTTTTCCTGAAAATAATCACTGTTAACAATTTGGGGTATTTTAAACACATATACCCACATCTAAGCATTTGCTTTTAAAAGTTTATACACATAGATTCATACACTCTCTTCTCACTTTGTTTTCTGTATCGTATATGTTGTACATCTTCCATCAATGCTTACAGTTTTACCTGAAGCTTTTAACACCTGCCTAGTGTTCCGTGTGTTTTTGTGTCATAACTGGTGACTGTTTGGGTTGTTGACTACTTGTGGACATTCGGGGTGTTTACATGTCTGCAGTGACCTTCTTTGACCACTGATTCTGAAGAAACTGTTGCTTCACAGTATTGTGATCCTCTGCATAGAAAATGCAGCAGCTTGCTATTTGTTCTATTTCTAGAGCCTTGAAAGAGCCTATCATATAATGGATACTCAACAAATATTTATAGAATAAAATGAATATTGCAGTAAATATTTTTGTAGTTAGGTTTCATTAGAATGTAGGTGGTCTCTACCAGATTGAAAAATTGCCACTATAATTTTTTTGGAGTTGAGTCTCCCATACAATGGAAACTTATTTGTAAATAATGCTTCTTCTTCCATTGTTTTCAGCAAATCCTTGGTTTTATATTTGATTTGAGTTTAAGAATCTTTCAGAAACTTCCCATATCATGGAGGGGAATTTTCAGGCATGGGATTGCTAACATGATTTATACGCCATATGGACCTGCTCAGAAAGTTTGTTCAGACTTAAATCGTCAGTGCTTTCTATTGGTTTGAGTCAGCTCCCCAGTTTTGGTGTGGTGTCTTACTGAAGCAATCTGGGAAGAAATTGGTGGTTGTGTAGTTTTCTGTCCACAAGGGTGAGCTAGTTGCCTTACAATCAAGATGGTATTTACCTTTAATTTAAATTTTAACTTGCTCTGCTTTAATCGGTTGCAGTGTATTTTAGGTCATATTTTCTGTCTCAGCCGTTCTCTGTGTATAATTTTAACAGAAGAGTAAGCCAGTTGGTGCCTTTAACCACTGTCCCTTCTGAGTCTCTGTGGTGTGTAATCCAGACTGGTGCTTCAGACACATTCCTAGCCCATTAAACTGTTACAGTGATTTATTCTCAGAATCACTTTTGAAAACAACAAGGGCATGTGATAAAGGTAGAGGAACTTGAATTCTGTATTGTACAGATGGTACCTCTTGTAAATGTGCTAAGTAGTGGTTATGCCTATGAAAGTTGCTCAGTCATGTCAAACTTTTGCCACCCCATGGACTATACAGTCCATGGAATTCTCCAGGCCAGAATATGGTAGCCTTTCCTTTCTACAGGGGATCTTCCCGACCCAGGAATTGAACTGGGGTCTCCTGCACTGCAGGTGGATTCTTTACCAACTGAGCTATCAGGGAAGCTTGGTTATGCCTAGGATATAAGGTAAATAGAGGTTCAGGGTTTAATGCCCTGCTCCTCCACAGGCTGGCTCTGTGACTTTGCAACTGTGCTGGGATGCTGTGGAAATCCTGTATCTGCCTCACAGAATTGTCTTGAGGATTGAACTAGACCATTTACTTAAAATCTCAGCATATTATGTGTTAGAAATTATCAGTACAGACTAAATCAGTGGCAGGAGAGCCAGGAATTGACCGGCTTCCCTTTGAAATGACAGTTTTTGTACATTTACATGGCTTTAGGGCAAGTTCTTTGTTAACATGATTCTTCTTTTAGTTTTTTTTTTTCTTGTTCAATTTTTTGAGACACTCAGAATTGGAGGCACACATTGAAATGCGTCGAACCAGGCTCAGATAGGAGAGAAAAGAAATAAAACCAAAAATGAACTTTGAAGTTCTCAGCTCATTCAGGCAGCATGCTGCTGCTGTAATTTCCCCTTCCTCCTCTTCCTCTTATCCCCTCTTTGCTCCCAGGCCTTCTTCCTCTCTGTCATTGCAGGGGGACATTTCCAGCAGACACAACAGTGCAGGTGAGGGTGCGTCTTGGATTCCTCCTCCTCGTAAAGCATTAAACTGGATTGTCTTGATTTCCAGATAAGCCTTAGGTGATAAACTTTGTCCCCTTTCTTTGTCTCGGTTATGACTTTTGTCATATTCATCATCGCTCTGAGTTACAACACGGAGACTTTCCCTGCTGTCTTCAATTCTATAATGATCCGGATCTTCCTCCCCAAAGGCTTGTAAATGGAAGTGTTAAATGCAGTGCTCCCACTGAGCTCTGGTTTCACGAGGATGAACTTACCACATTTCCCATGTTGTGTCTCAGCGGTTAATCTCAGCCCAAGAATCTTGGCACATGATTGCTTGTTATAACACCACGTAACACTCATAGTCGGTGAACTTCCTAGCAGGGACATCCTGTTTGGCACCAGTGTTTGTGGAGCTAAACTGTCAGCATCAGCCCTGAAAGCTGCAACACTGTGGGGCTGCCCGTTTGGGCCAAGGGTTTGAGTGCAGTACATTTTCTTCTGATTCCCTTGATCTGTTTCCAGAAAGTGTACAGTGGAATAGGTTTGCGTTTCTCTGAGAGGAGCCAGATCATGTATGATTTGTTGACCCACAGAGGACAAGGATGTTTGGGAAGAGAACTAGGCTGCAAAGAAGATTTAAAAGTAATAAAAACAGGTGATGTTTGAAGTGCAGTAACAAAGTCACTTTCAACTTTGGTGGGAGCTACTTGGCGGTCTTCAAATGTATTGATGGAGTTTCTCATCTCGGGAGGTGATCTTCGGCCATTTGCTCCCGTGTTAAGGCACCAGTTTCTTTCCCAAATAGAGCCCGAAATAGGCTTTGTTTGACTGTAGATTATTTGCTGTTGTGTGCTCAGTTGCTGAGTCTTACCTGACTCTGCGATCCCCTGAACTGTAGCCCAGCAGGTTCTGCTGTCCACAGGATTTCCCAGGCAAGAATATTTGAGCAGGTTGCAATTTCCTCCTCCAGGGGTTCTGCGTGATCCAGGGTTTGAACCTGCATCTCCTGAATCTCCTGCATTGGCAGGCAGATTCTTTACCACTGAGCCACATGAGAAACCCTGTAGATTGTTTACAAAAGTATAATTAACCAAAATGTTATGAACTGGATAGCAAAGCTGCTGTGTCGTGTAGCTAAAGTTACATGAATGCTTGACAAATGTTAATTGTGGTGGCAAGCATCCAGGTATTATTGGTACTGTGTCTGTAGTTATTTGTGGTGCTTCTCCTTGGTTAGACCTGACTGTGTGCAAATCTCCCCAAGTTTCCTTTTGGTGACATGATTTATAGCTCTAATGTGAAAGGCCTGGGGGAGCTCAGACTTTGGTTTCTCTACTGATTTCCCGGTTTGTTGTTATTGTTATTTATTATCTCTGATTTCTTTGCTTGAAGTTCACAATTTAAATATTTCTGTGTATTATTAATGAACTACTTAGGCCGAAAAGGTGGTTGTGTTGTAAGGGAAGGTTAGGGGCACCCAGCATTCAGGAATTTGGAAGAGTACATTCAAGTCAGCCTTGTGTGTACAGTCACAGAAAATTATCTGTGATGTATGGCAAGACTTATCTGTGGGTCATATAACATCAGAGCTCGTAGTTCCCAAGTCAACCTTTACAAATCATTGAATACATACAGGTGTGATGACTTAGGAGTAAGGAATAAATGTGTATGTGAATGATTTGGTATGTGGTTCACTGGTTCTGGGCACGCTTGCCTTGTGATTCAGAATTCCATGGAAGCAGAAATCTTTCTTAGCCAGCTAAGGTCTAAAGGCTTTTCTCTAGTGAGATACTATTGTCACGATCACCTGGCACTTTCCTATTAGCTAAACTAATGAGCATCTCCAAAACTGTACCTAAGAGAATACCTTCTCAGGTGTTCTTGCTGAGTAATAGGGGTCTTCAAATACTTTGTCAGATATGTGGTCCTCATGCAGTGAAGAAATGTTCCATTTTATAGTTTCCTCACATCAGACCACTTTAAGTGAACGGAGAGCTTCTCTTTAATTGAAAAATTTTCATATGAGCTCCTGTAATGGGACAGTCAACACCCAGTTGATCTGTCACATGAATTTCTTTTTAGAAGTCAATCTTTTTGTTTTTTTTAGAAGTCAGTCTTTAAAGAGTGCTTCTCCTAACTGTGTTATATTCACCTGTATTATTAAACTTTAAAATATACACATTTCTTTTCATTGCTGGCCAGCAAATTAAATATGTTCATATAGTTACTTGTTTATGTAAACAATGCTTGTACAAATACATTAAAATTTTTTTAAAACATAGACTTTTTAACATGGCTGAAAAAAATAGTGTATGTTATAGCCTGTCTTTTTTTTTTTAGTACTAACGGTATTTTAGTAAGTAAAGGAATATTGCTTCTAGTAATTTCATGTAAGGGTATTTAAGATTTGTTTTCCCAGGAGAGCAGACTGCAAAAACTGCTAGAAGGAAACCTTACAGCAAAAAGAAGCCATGTTAAACTTAAGGCTCCTAAGAGTATAGATATGAAAACGATAAGTGAAAAGGGACCATTACACGGTAGAAAGTGAAGAGGAGCTAAAAAGCCTCTTGATGAAAGTGAAAGAGGAGAGCAAAAAGTTGGCTTAAAGCTCAACATTCAGAAAATGAAGGTCATGGCATCCGGTCCCATCACTTCATGGGAAATAGATGGGGATACAGTGGAAACAGTGTCAGACTTTATTTTGGGGGGCTCCAAAATCACTGCAGATGATGACTGCAGCCATGAAATTAGAAGATGCTTAGTCCTTGGAAGAAAAGTTATGACCAACCTAGATAGCATATTCAAAAGCAGAGACATTAATTTGCCAACTAAGGTCTGTCTAGTCAAGGCTATGGTTTTTCCTGTGGTCATGTATGGATGTGAGAGTTGGACTGTGAAGAAGGCTGAGCGCCAAAGAATTGATGCTTTTGAGCTGTGGTGTTGGAGAAGACTCTTGAGAGTCCCTTGGACTGCAAGGAGATCCATCCAGTCCATTCTCAAGGAGATCAACCCTGCGATTTCTTTGGAAGGAATGATGCTAAAGCTGAAATTCCAGTACTTTGGCCACCTCATGCAAACAGTTGACTCATTGGAAAAGACTGATGCTGGGAGGGATTGGGGGCAGGAGGAGAAGGGGACGACCGAGGATGATATGGCTGGATGGCATCACGGACTCGATGGACGTGAGTCTGAGTGAACTCTGGGAGATGGTGATGAACAGGGAGGCCTGGCGTGCTGCGATTCATGGGGTCGCAAAGAGTCGGATACGACTGAGTGACTGAACTGACGATGGAGTAATCATATTCTTTTCCTTCGGGATTTTGCCCAATTGTAATGAACAGAAGGGCAGTCTTTTGTTGAGCAGAGACAGAAAGGCTGGGACTTAACTAGCTATCAAGAGAGTGACTTGGGAATATTAAAAAGGTGGTTTAATAATTTTTGGTTTCTGAGAAGGTGTCAAAACACGCTTCTGAGAAGGTGTCAAAAACACGCAGCTTTTATTAACTCTTCTCCACTAAGAAGAGGTTTCCTGAGTTAAAACTAAGCTCATGCCCTCTTAGCTAGTGGCCAGGTTTCCTGCCCTTCTTTGCCCCGGATTTGTTTGTAAGTCCTCGATGATAGGAAGTGAGTGAAAGTGCTGTGTGCACTTTCTGGATCAATTCCTTAGAAAAAAGGTGTTTGTCATCCTCTTCTTCTTCCACTTTGCCATTGGTTGGAAAATTTTAACCTGAAACAGCATCTTATACCATAGATGAAAGTGGAGATGCTGATACTCACCCATTCTGGACTGTTCAGTCCCCAAGTAGTAGTGTGAGAGAGAAAGTTCTGTCTTACTGAAGCCACTGTATTTTGGGTCTGTCTGTATGTACATTTTATATGCCTATATGTGCGTGTGTGCTAAGTTGCTTCCGCCCTGTCCAACTCTTTGTGAGCCTGTGACCATGGGATTCTCCAGGCAAGAATACTGGAGTGGGTTGCTATGCCCTCCTCCAGGGGATGTTACGGACCCAGGAATCAGATCCACGTCTCTTGTGTCTCCTGCATTGGTAGGGGTTCTTAACCACTAGCGCCACCTGAGAAGTCCTTGGTAAGGTGACTGATATATAAAAAGAGATAGTGTCTCTCTCTTCCGTTGATAATTTATTGGGATTGGGAAAAATATTGTATTTGCAGGTGACAAAAACCTAAAGTGCTTGAAAGTAGTATTTAGCAAGAAAAGCAGCAGATCTATTTGATAAAGTTGGTGGTTCAATACAGTAGAAAAGATAGCTTACTGAGCAGACTGTGCTGGCACAATTAACTCCTCATCTGTAATTAACCAAAATCGGAAAATACAAAAAAGTAATTTTCAGATAGATTATAGATTTAAGTTTAAAAGAGGAAACAGTAACTCTTAAAGAAAAACTGAGAGACTCCATGAACAATTCAGGAGTTGGAGAAACCTTATTGAAGGCTATAAATTCACAATCTGGTAAAAAAAAAAAAGACATATTGGACTACACACAGACATAAAGAATTCAATGACCTAAGATCCTCTAAACAGAGTCAGTATAGATGCAGTAGATTTGGAGAGATGACTAGGGTTTGAATCCATAATAGACAAGTTCTTAAATATTTGACAAGCCATCCAGAAAAAAACTGGGCAAAACATATGGGTAATTTATAGGAGAGCAAATCTAAGTTGCCAAACAAATCTATGAAATGATGTTCAGAGTTTAGCAGTTAGAGAAATACTAACTGAAGTAACAGTGATATGTCACTGTATTAGTTTCCTCTTATTGCATTCCAAGTTACCGCAGATCAGAAACAGTTCTGATTTGGCTGTTTTCATGGGTCAGGAGACAGGTATGGAGACCCTGATACCCACCTGTCCCGGACTGTTTTCTCCGAGTAGTAGTGAGAAAGAGAAACTTCTGAAAGCCAGTGTATTTTGGGTCTGTCTGTTACAGCAGTTTAGCCTGTCCTGACCTGCATATAATGGACAATTCTGAAACCTAGAAAAAAGGCTTCAAGGTTATTTTGGCATTACTTTGATATTCACTGGCACTGGAAGCTAAATGTTCCTCATGACTGAGTTGAACAACTTTTAAAATGAATTTGAAAGTGGTCTTCCTATGGGGCATGGAAGGAAAATGAAGAATTAATTTGTAAGGGAAGAGATTGATGACACTGACTTAAAGGTAATAATTTATCTAGATACTTAATGGTATATCTAGATGCTTAGAAGCTGAGGTGGGGTCCTCTGCTCAGGGTCTTGGAAGGCTGGAGACAAATATGGCCATCTTTTCATTTTCAAAAAATAGGTGTTTACAGCTGTATTCGTTTCTGAAGCTCAGAGTTCTTTTCTAAGCTCACATGATGGTTGGCAGAACTTGATTCCTGCGACTATAGAACTGAAACCCCCATGTTCTTGCAGGCTTTCAGCCGGGCGTCACTCTCAGATATTAGAGGATCCCACAGGTCCCTGCCACGTGGCCCCCTCATGACATGATGTCTTATTTCTTCACGATTGGCGATTGGCGGGAGAGTCTCTGCCAATATCAGAACATAGTCATAATAGTCGTAACAGTAACTGTCCTATTGCTGTTGCCATATTCTTTTGAATAGAAGCAAGTCACAGTTCCTGCCCACACTCAAGTGATGTCTTATTGGGGGTCATTTTAGAATTTTTCTTACCACAGTCCTTTCATATCCATTAAACTGAAAATGGTTTTTAAAAAAGCATTTATGGCTGGGAACAAGCAAGAGATATGCTTAAGGGAGGGAACTTCTGTCCATGACCATTACAAAGGAGAGATGTAGCCCTTAAATAAAGTATCTCTTAAAAAGAGATAAATTTTTGACCCAGTAAGTCTACTGTTGGGGATCTGTCTACTGTATGGGGATCTGTTTAAGGTCTCCAGTATCCAGTGACATATGATATGACATTTATTGCAGCAGAAGCAGAGTGAATTCCCATCAGTAGGGGGAGTGGTTGGATAGAGCATACTACACCATGGAATATTCTACTCCTTCACAAAATTAGCTAAGTACCAAGTGACTTGGATTGATTTCCTGGAGGTGTCATTGAGTTAGACTGGCTAGTTGGAAAAAAAAATCTGATTTTCTGGGGAGGAAAAGGTATCAACTCCCTTGTATGCATGTTTGTGTGTCCTTATGGTTGTAAAGAAAAATATGAAGTTATATATACTAGATTTTTTTAACATGGAGAAAGTTATTGATGAGGATAAAGGGTGCCAAGCAGAAGAAGAAAAGGAAACATCCTCTTCCAAAGAGGCTAGTATGTGTGGTATAATCACATTTGCCTATTTATGTAAAACTTTGTGTAAATATATTTGAAAAATACTATATGCCCTTAAAATTGACTAATACATGGGGATACTTCCATTTCTTTGTATAGAACTTTCAAAGTGAATAATACTTACGGAGTGTTTCACATGTTTTCTGTTATCAAAACATAATTATCTTATTTTTAAAGTCAATAACTCTGTCATTTAGCTGTCTTGAGTACAGAACTGTGTACTCAAAAAAAAAAAAGAAAAACCAGAGCCAGTGTGTGGGAGGGGTCTGGAAATAAGGAATAGATATTGTTTAGACATTTTTTTCTTTTTTTTTAGCCCTTCTAGAATTTGAACAAATATATAGCTCTTAAAAATATTGTAAAGTCTAATTAAAAAGTTGTTTCCATGTCCACAGTTTAATAGTTTTTCAGTTTCTATAATTAAAGTTCTAATTTTGACAAATCTGTCTGCAGTGGGGTTTTACCAAACAGAATGGAGCATCTAAGTTTTAAATGCATTTTCTTCTAGTGTCTTTTTCTGAAGAAGAGAAATATCAGCTGCGAAAATTTGTTAATAAATCTTACCTGCTGGACAAGAGAGCCCATCGTCAGGTGTACTACAGTTTGATTGATATCCTTCTGGCATATTGTTATGAGACCCGTGTCACCGAAGGAGAGAGGAATGTAAGTGCGTGTGTGTCTGTGAACGTTGGCGTAGACTGTCGTACAGAGTAAACTGTATTAAGGTCATGAGTGAGACCAGTCGTGTTTATTTAGGGACACTCTGAACTGAGGTGCACAGGTGTGTTGGTGATGGGTGCCAGCATGAAAGCATAATACTTTTTAAAGATTTATTCATTTATTTATTTTTGATTGTGCTAGGTCTTCATTGCTGTGCAAGCTTTTCTCTAGTTGAGGCAAGCAGGGGTTGCCCTCTAGTTGAGGGGTGCAGCCTTTTCACTGGACTGACCTCTTGTTTCGGAGCACGGGTTCCAGGGTACATGGGCTCAGTAGTTGCGGCTTGCGGGCTCTAGAGCACAAGCTCAGTAGTTGCGGCGCATGGGCTTACTTGCGCAAGGCATGTGGGATCTTCCCAGACCAGGGATCGAATCTGTGTCCCCTGCATTGGCAGGCGGATTCTTACGCACTGAGCCACCATGGAAGCCCCAGCATAATGCTTTTATTTGGTCTTTTTTCCTTCTCTCTTGGCATTAGTCTCATTCAATAGCAGAGTGGGGAACTAAAGCTGAAGGTAGGGAAGAAGGATATCCTGGGCTCTCATCTCTTTTAGGAGATGAAGTGACCAAATGAGACAGCTGTTGCCACATGACACCTGACATTGGAAAGGGGTAAACTTTACTATTTCTAGTCTTTCTCTGAGCTGTCTATTAACAGATGTAAGGTATAGTGTTTTATACAAAAAGGAATGTGTGTTTATCTGCAGGTGTCTCTCAATTTAAACAGTATTTGTACTTCTGAAAAATTGTATGTAAATCACATTTTAAAAACCTGAATTTTATCTTTTTGCTATTCAGTGAAATCCTATTGCAAAAGTAAATCTTTTTGTAAAGTAAGGATGATCTTTTTAAAATGATCTTTTAAAAAATATATACAATATATAATTGTATATATATAAAAAGCCAGATTCTTTTTATACCACACTTGAGTCTGTAAATTAAGAGCTGAATTTCTTTCTCACCTATATCACTGATCGTATATATATGTTTTTTAAAAAGGCTGGAAAGCCAGAAAAAAATCTTTCTAGTTAATGTGTCCCTGTATCTATTGATGATAATTTTTGCTCAAGGGGTAATAGTTGAAGTGTGCGTATGCTTCCCTGTGTTTTTATTTATTTATTAAATTTAAAAATTTCTTTAAATTGGCATAAAGTTGATTTATATTTCAGGTTTACAATGTAGTGATTCAGAATTTTTATATATTTTACTCCTTTCAAAGTTATTATAAAATATTGGCTATATTTCCTTGTGCTGTACACTGTATTCTTGTATCTTATTTATTTTGTACATAGTAGTTCATCTCCTACCCCTATCATATCCCTCCCCCCTCCTTCTTTTTAAATTACACGAATAATTCATATCATTGTAAAGGAATATACAGGAAGAAAATAATTAAAAATTTCCTGTCATCTCAGCTATCAAAGGTAGCCATTGTTACAAGGAAATGTTTCTCTTCTTGGCTTCTTTCATTGCACACATGTATTTATATTGGGTTGTAATGTATGTACTATTATTTAACCTGCTTTTCTCACCTACTTAACATCATAGCATTAGCATAATATTGGGATAAGGATTTGATATGTGTCAAGTTTTTTTGCTGTTGGGATTCTGAAAATTTCAAAGGTGACTTTTGAGATTTGTATTTGACTCAAAAATGAATATTAATTAGTGTATTAAGTGCATACTATAACTGAAAATGGATTTTGTGCCACTAATCTTTTTAGAATACCGTAGTCAGAGAAAATGTTTTCTTTAACAGAAAAAATAGCTTCATATTGCTTGAGAAGATGAGAGTGTTTAGTTATGCTCAATAAAATTTTGCATTTTTCATTCTTATTTTCATATATTTGAAATCACAAAGTCTTGCAACTTCAAGGTCTTCTCTAGAATGTACTTATTCTTGCAGGCCTTCTCTGAAAAGCCAGATTCTTCAGCAGCTTTTTAAATGGCATAGAGAGTACTTTAACATTATATTTGAATCTTTTGGTAGATTATTTATGAAATATTTGGGAGGTAAGTAACCTAGTCGAGAAGGACAGAAATTGAGCATGCATTGCTCTTCTTTAGTTTCAAAGCCCTTGCTTATGTGCTCTTGTGTTCTGTTACTCTTATCAGTGCAAAAGCTTTACTTTATAAAATTCTGAAGAAAGTAAAGACTTGGCCTTTGATCACCTTGACATCAGTAAAGCCATAGACACTTCTTAGGTTTTACATATGTCAATACTATTCATATACTAGTTGAATAAGTGAATATAGTTGTTTTCTTTCTAAATGATTTTACCTCTCATATGACAGTATCCTTTTATCATAACAAATAAAGGTTGAATCTGCATGGAATATCAGAAAATTGAGTCCAACACTGTGCTGGTTTGAGGTAAGATTTTCAGTTGTAGTTGTTTAGATTTTGTTTCTTCAGAGTTATATTTTGTTGTTATTAGTTCATTTGTGGTAATTTAAGCAATTCTTTGACTTTTTTGCAAATTAATTTATTTATTTTAATTGGAGGCTAATTACTTTACAATATTGTAGTGGTTTTTGCCATACATTGACATGAATCACCCATGGGTGTACATTTGTCCCGCATCCTGGACCTCCTTCCCCATCCTATCCCTCAGGGCCATCCCAGTGCACTGGCCCTGAGCGGCCCGTCTCATGCATCGAACCTGGACTGAAAAGTGGTAACTTTATTGTACTAGTTTTTTTCCCCGTGTTTTTAAATAAAATTCTGGTTATATCTGTTACTCTTACTCTAATCATAGTACATAAATAAGGCCAGGTATAGGGTATCTTCGAAGTTTGAAGGAGTGATGGGGACATTGTCTGTTGTGGGAAGATGCTGGGTCAAGTTTGAGGCCTGTATGTAAGTTGGCATATATTGGGGCTCAGAGCTCAAAGACAGGCAGCAAACTTAGGTGATAATACTGTTAACTGTCGCTACCACCAGAGACTGTGCTAAGTCTTTTATATATATTATTTCACCTATTCCTTGCAGTAAGTCTGTGAGATAAGTATTACTGGTGTTTTACAGATGAAGAAACATACGTCATAACTTAAGTAACTTATCCTAGGTTCTACAATTAGTATGTTTAGATCTCATAACTCTTCTAATATAGTCATAATTGTTTTTGTGTCTGTTTTCTAGAGAGCACTTGTGCATATTTCACCAAAAATGGCAAAGGATGGTGTCTTTAAATTTACTAGTTTCGAACATGCTGTTGTCCATCAAAACAGAAGCTTTAAAAAGTGTTTATTAAAACAATTGATAACTGCATCATCTATTAAGGCAACTAGTTTTGTTTCTGTTGTTGTTGTTTTTTTTCCCCCAGTTTGAACCCTAAATAGTGTACATTTTCAGTTGGAAAATCAAAGTTGTTTCATGCCATCACTTTGTTCAAATAATAGATAAGGCCTATATGTAAGTTGGCATATATTGGCATACATCTTCCCATAACAGACATTGTCCTCAAACTTCCAAAATACCCTGTATCTGTTCAAATAATAGCTAAGATAAAAACAGGAACTGAAACACTTCACTTTAGCAGATTATTTTGCTACTCCAAGAATGTCCATGAACCAACTGCCTGACCAGTATCCTCTGCTGGGAGCTTGTTGAAAAGACAGAATCCCAGAGCAGACCCTCTGAGCTAGACTCTGTAGCAAGATCTCCAGGAATTCATATGTATATTTAAGATGGAAAAGTGCTTTTCTCTGGATTCCTCTTGGGTTCTGTGTATTTCCACAATCAGCATATAATGGATAAATTGGCTTTTGTAATACTCACAGTAATTATTCCATATTGAACAGAAAGTAGTTGGTCACTAGATCATTTCATAGTTTAGTTATTAAAATCTACATGAAAAAAATCATCTATTTATGATTTTATTTTGATATTTTTATTGTTTTTTAGATAACTTACTATTGTCATACATATAACCAGCCCTGTCAAACTTTTTATAAGTATTTATTTTTTGCCAGAATTTTTTAGTTCACCATTGATTTTTATATTATATCAACGATTTTTGTTGAATACTTAGTATTCTATTAATGAGTGATTAATCAGATCACTCATTTATTAAAGGTGAATATACATGGAAATGTTGTATACTCTTTTAATTTTATATGTTAAGTTTTATTTGCAGGTTAACATTTTTATACATTTTAAATCAAACCCAATTAAAAAACAATTTTGTAGAAAATGTGTTTTCAGTAAGTTTTACATTTGCTGATGGCACCAGTTTGATACTGTTCAAGATAAAGCCTTTTTACAGAAATGGGTAGTTTTCTCTTTGATAAGTGAAAGTAAATTACTGAAGTAAATGCTGTGTATTACTCATGCCCAAAGCAGAAAAACAAAGAGAGAGAGGAAAGAGGGGAACTGTGAACACATTGTGCTAAAGAGTTCTGGATTTTTCATCTGTATTATCTCGAATGGTCCTAAAGGACAAAAACATGAAGCTTGTATCATTTAGAAATGCATTTTATGTGCATCTGTATTTTGTTAGTACCATGTGTTTTACATTCATAGTGGTAATTCTTAAAAGAGTTTTAAATCTTTCCTGCTATGAATGTGATTTTTAAGGAGCACTTGTGATACGTTGATAAAGTATGAGGAATTACAAAGACTGAGATAAAAATTTTATTGTAAGTTTACAGAAAGAGTCTCACTGTATGATGGCACTGTATTTATTTTCCACTTGGCTTCATGTTGACTCAGACTTGGTTTTTAATTGAGAATAGTTTTACATTTTGTTGTGTGCTTTTGTTTTGTGTAATATGGAAATGATTGTTCGTGTAAATGATACTTCGCAGACTTGGACTAATATTCATGAAATCCTGGTGTCTTTTGGAAGAAGAGTTTTGTGTTATCCACTGTACCGCCATTTTCAGCTGGTGATGAAAGCCCACAGGGACACTGTAAAGATATTGCAGCTAGGTAAGATGTTATTATGCTTGCAAATTTGAGAGTGTAAAGTTAAATGTTTTTAGTCTGTGACGATGTAGTCATTGATTTTTGCTTTTCTTCCTTTACAAAAATAAGTAATGAAAATCATCCGATCCAAACACTCTTCCTCTCAGGTGTTATATAAAGTGATTGTCTCTCTCTATAGGTATATAATCATACAGACAGGTGTGGTGCCCTTTTCAGAGAGGAGTTGGGAGGGTAAATACTGACAGTGTTCCAAAACATCTTGTATTTAGTAGATTGTATCATTCAGTATCTCTGTATCATACAGATGCCTGTAATTTTCTAGGCATTATTTTAGGGTTGTGAGTAAAATAATAAATAAGTTCCCTGCTCCTGTGAAGTTTACAGTTTTGCCAAGGTGACCAGTGGTAAATAAGTAAGCAATTCCAGTGCTGAGTGAAAAGTTCTCTGTTGGAGGCAGGACAGTCCTAGGAGGGGCACAGAACCTGGATTTGGCAGATCAGGAAAGGTTTTCCAGAGAAAGGTCAGCTACTCTGGTTACTTGATTATTGCTAAATGAAACCCCAAAAGACAAATGTTTGCTATTTTTAAGGATGTGGAAAATTCTAAGCTCTGAAACAAATTCCAAAGTACCTATAACAGCATCACTGGATTAAGTATATAATTTCCAAGGTGATGACTTTTTAAGAGGACAACATCCATTTGTATGTATTAGTTCTGGCACATTTTTATTAAAACTCACTTGGTATACTTTATAGTCATTTTTTATATATATATTTTAGGGAATCTCATCATTTCTTTGTCTTTAGATAGCAGTGCTTCTAAGAGGTTTAGTTTTCAGACTTGAGGTTAAGAAGGAGAAAGGAAGAAGTTCTGTTCCTTTGTATCATTAGGCTTAATGGGAATAATCACATCTGTAATGTTTTCTCCCTCCTAGGATTTATCTAGGTTTTTCTTTGACTTCTATGTGACCCATAGTTTTCCCGCCCTGAGGGGAAAAGTCATGTTTGAAGTAGATTCTTTTAAAATAGATAATAATCGTAAAAATGAATCATAGTTAAATGAAAGATCTTTTTTAGTTCATCCTATTGGTTGAGACTAGCAGTATTTTATTTTAAAGGATTGTTGATTATAGTTCAGAAGAGCTATTGCCTTTGAGGAATCTGTCTTCTTTAACAAGGGGAAACTGCTTTGTTTTTGGGAGGATATTCTTTCTTTTTACCTTCTAAGATATTTTTGGTATGGGCTATTTTAAAGTCATTGTTGAAACTGTTACAATATTGCTTTTGTTTTCTGTTTTGGTGTTTTGGCCCTGAGGCATGTGGGATCCTAGCTCCCTGACCAGGGATCAAATTCATACTCCCTTCATTGGAAGGCCAGTGTTAACCACTGGGCCTCCAGGCAAGTCCCCAAGATATTTTTTTTTGAACTGCAAAAATTATCTTGAAAAGTCAATCTACTATAAATGACTGATTGTTGAATTTGAGTACCTGTCACAGTTAATTTTTTGTTTAAGTCATGCTAGATTATCTACACATTATTCATAAACAGTGAGAATGCAGTTGTGATTTTCTTGTTATATCATGGCTTTGAGATGGAAAACTTGCAAAACCCCCATGTACGTGTGCATGTGTGCACACACCCCCTCTTGCTTTTGTATTCTGCTAAGTAATCTAGTTCTCTGGGTTTTTATTTGAAAAGTAATCAGTTGTGTGATTCATAACCAAAAATAAATTTGATCGCCTTGACTTACACTGTAGTTAGTTCCTCAGTTTTAGTAGGTTGGAATTGAACATTTAGACTTAAGTTTAGACTATAAGTTTCTATCATAGATAATAGATTATTGTCTATCTACAAAAAAAGGCTTATCAGCTGTGTTGTGATAGCAACAGAAAACCCAAAGTAGCATGCTGAAAATGAATCCCAACCCTGTATAATCCATGCATAGTATGTGCTATGGCTTGTTTGGGTTGTGGCTAGTTAGTGCTGAAACAGAGAGCTAGGTTGTCTAGAGTTCATGCCCTAAACTATGAGTGGGAGGGTGGCAAGCTCTGGATGAGGGTTGACACCTTTGTTCATACAGGTGGGTGACACCAGGATACCAGTAATACCACTGAAGAGTCTCAGCTGTTCACACACCTTGTAGTTTCAGTGCAGGTAACGCTGGTTTGGCATTTGTTTTCCAAGAATGAATTTGTGCCTACTTATAATCAAAAAAGCCATCACACTTTTATTCTGAAGGTCAGTGTCGTGCTTTCATCATTGAAAGTAATAAATAACTCTTTCCCCAGAAGAAATGCAGATCTTATGTGAAGGCTGGCATCAGAATCTACAGATTCACTGAGAGCTAAGTTTTTAAAGAGCCATGAATTTGCTTTGACTTCACAGAGGCCTTAAAAATTCTTCTCTGGGCCTTTGGCTGTTTTCAAGCTTACATTATCTCTGCCATACCTTCCCCACCCCCGGAAGACTGTATGTTCATCTCTCACTGTTGCTGTATGTATACCTCAAATTCTTGCAAGAGAAGAAAACCTACTTTGTCCTTTCAAGTGTTATCTTAGTGCTTAACGTCAGGCCTTACGTGTGGAATTCCTCTGTCTGAATCTAAAATCTTGGGGCTCATGATCATCCCATGTTTTCCCCCTCTGTTCCTGTATCTTTAGCAATCTTTACTTCTTCCTCCATTCTTTTGAGAAGAGTAGGAAGAATCCTTCATGGAAGTATCACTTAGCTGCCATTATTCACTGAAAATCAATGATAAAAAAGGAATTAAAAGAGCAATTTTCTAGTATGTCTTAAGAAATTTTATTGTTTTTATAAATGACCTAGTCGAGTACTTGATTATATACATTGTTTATACAACTTACTGTTTATTCTACTACCTGTGTTTCATTCATCTTTCTAAAGGCATTTTTTATTCTTCTTCCGCATTCTTGTATGGTTATTGAGCATATAATGTAACTGTTAGATTGAAAGGGCTAAACATCAAAGGGGTAAAAGGAAAAAACTTAATTTTTTCTCCCTGTTCCCACTTCAAGCTCTTTCTGTGGAGTGTTTCTTTTATTGCTTATGGATGGAATATATATCCTATAAATATCACATCACACACATATATCCTATATGATAAATATTCTATAACTTTTATATTGCTTTAGATTATAAGAGAAGTCTCATTTCAGTACTTAAAATGTTCCCTTTGAACTTGATTAAAAATATAAATCTTCCCTTCCCCGGCTTGGGCCTGCCTCAGGTTGGGAAGCCAGCAGTGGGGAGGGGCCCTTCCCCTACTGCGGAAGCCTTGCTTGCTTCCAGAGCTACTCTCTACTCAGCCACAGGCTGCTCCTTCCTGCTTCTCCGTGGGTCAGTTTTGGGTCAGACAATAGTCTTTGTGCCCCACAATTTCCAGGACAGGTATCTTATGCTCTCCAAGGTCCCCCCCTTAGAAATCCCCTTTCTCTTGGTTTAAGAGAAAGAGACAGGAGAGCACCTTTTTCCCTTCCTCAAGAATGATGGTAGAAATCCCATAGCACCCAGTCTTATCTGAAGAGATTTTCTGGACCATGATACCCTTAAATTCCTGGAGGTGAATATTGGTCCAGAGGTGACCAGGTTTTTGGCTAGTGTCTTACGAGTTTAGCACAGAGGGTTAAGCATCCCTTCCTAAAATATGAAATACTTGGTATCTATTTTGTCCTTTGAGCCGCACTGGAAATGAGTCACAGAGAGTCCTGTCTTAATGTGCTAGCGCAGTAATCGTTCTAGCCACAGCACCTTGGTGACTCCTTTCTGTGTGCCAGCGCGAGGCTCAGTTCCTCATTACATCCACACTGTCTTCCTGAGAAGTCGGGATGTCAGTCTCCATCTCACGGATAGAAGACAGTCTCAGGGAAGTTCAGTTCAGTTTCCCAGGCTCACTCAGCTAGGAGTTGGTGGAGCCTGGACTGGATGCTGGGTCTGCCTGACTCTTAAGTCTGTGCCCTT
This sequence comes from Nanger dama, assembly GCA_917880005.1. Classification (NCBI taxonomy): domain Eukaryota; kingdom Metazoa; phylum Chordata; class Mammalia; order Artiodactyla; family Bovidae; genus Nanger; species Nanger dama. The sequence continues at coordinate 31,906,535 of CAKJTW010000016.1, read as the reverse complement.
TGAAGTGCTGAAATAGTTACAGTAAAGGAAATCTTATAAAACTGGGATTGACTTTATAATAATCCAGAGTGGGTTGGCGGAAAGTGGGAGGATGGAGGAGACAAGGCTGGCCATGAGTTGGTCCTTGCTGAAGCTGGGTAATGAGTACTTGGGGGTTCTCCACCCTGTTTTTTCTCTTTGTACTTGTTGTGATCTTCCTTTATAAAAAGTTATTTTTTAAAAAGAATCTGGAGTCTTAACCCCTATATATCTGTTTTCAATTTAAATTTATTCGCCATCTTTTAGAAAACATAGTACTCTTTGTTCAGACCATTATATAAAATTTTTGGCTAGTAAAAATGCATGTTTGAAGTTATTATTTCAGGTTCTGTTTTGTTTTTAGGTCTAACAAGAAACCTACCCTTCTGTGAACATTTGAGATCTGATGTCTGATAGTTCTGTGGGCAGACTATAACCTAAGAAATAGCCTTCTGGCGATTAGTTATTGTTACCAAGTAAAAGCTGGTACTATTTCATGTAATTAATAGCCCTTACATATTAGTCTTACTGGGCTAATCACTTTTTCAGAAATGACTTAAATGACAGCTTTACTAGCCTTTTCTATGAATAGATATACTAGCACAATCCATGTGAAAGAAAAGAGCCATAGTAAATGGCTTAAGGCTGATCTTTTCCTTTAAGGCAAATGGTTGTTTAAGAAACAGAACTATGGCAAGTGTATTGTGTGAGCTCTGAGACCTCGTGCAACCTGGAAGATGAGTTTGTTTTTAGCATTTCATTTCTCTTTAGTCCGGTATCCAAATGCTTCTTTTTCAATTAATTAATTAATTAATTAATTAGACTGTGCAGCATTGTAGCATGTGGGATCTAGTTCCCCAAGCAGGATTTGAACCCAGGTCCCCTGCATTGGGAGCTCGAAGTCTTAGCCACTGGGCTACCAGAGAGCTCCCAGTTTCTTTTTATTGAATTTTAAAAATTATCCTAACTGGAAAACTAGAAGATGAAATCACTAGTTTTTGATGTTTACATTTATCTGTATGTAATTTTTGTGGCTTCTGAATTATGGACATTTAAAAGCACTATTAGACCTTTTAATTGTTCTTTCTTATGGGCCTTATATGAAATGATTTTGAGGGTTATTCAACAAGTATTTGTTGAGCACTTACTATGCAAAGATGTTGAGCTGGGTCAGGAGATCTTGGAGTAAGCAGGTGGGACATGCACTGGGAGAACTTAAAATTCTGTTGGGGTCCTGGAATAACACAGCTATCAGGTTCTTAAAAATTACATTTTGTAATAAGTAGTTCAAAGGAGAATACAGTGGATGATGATATAAAGCCAGGAAAACTGGCTGAGCTTTAAGTCGCGTATGACATGTCATTTCCTGCAGAGGAGCTTCTGCCCTGTGTGACTTCTGATTCCTGGCTCCTCCGCAGTTTCCCATTGCTCTAAAAGTACTTGTTCATTGGTTAGTTTGTTCATCTGTTAACTTATTCATTCAGTAGGTATTTTATTCATTCAGTAGGTATTTATAGTACTATAAAGCTATTTATTATGTACAAAGTGCCCACATGAAGCACAGCAGAAAGCTAAATTAGGTTCATGGATTGTGTTTGGGGAACATCTGCATGAATAATGGAGCTATGACGTCCATCACAAACATTAAAGGCAGAGTAGACAGTAAGCACCTTACAGGAAATGCTGACTGAATGGTTTCAAAACCGGGAAAGGTGATGTTTCGTTAGGGATCAGAGAAAGCTTCATTCGGGACTGGAGATGTGAATTGAGACTTGAAGGACAGGTAGTATTGTTTAGCAGGGTGGAGGGAAGTATTCTAAATATTGTGAGTGAGGGGGCATGAGACAGTTTACAGATGAACATCTGTTTCATCAGTGAAACTTGGGAATTGATAGGCTCTCTGACCCTGAGATTTGCCCTTGTTGTTCAGTTGCTAAGTTGTATCCGACTTGTTGTGACCCCATGGACTTTAGCACACCAGGTTTCTCTGTTCTTCACTATTACCCTACAGCCTCTAAAATTAGTTGACAGTTTTGCTTGAGTCAACTGGTCTCCAGAATTGATTTCTCTGCTTCCCTAATATGATCACTTAATCTCCTGCTCTCCAGTCAGGAGACGATATTTCTTGCTGTTTCCCTCTTCATTCTAAATTGTTCTTGAACTTTTCCTTTCTTAGTCAAATCCCTGTCACAGTTAAAACATTTTGAAGAATGGAAAAACTGTAGTGCTTTCAGTCAATTTCAATAGCATGGAATTCAGACCAGCTATTTGAAGTTGTGTTGGTATCTGCTTTTGCTGACCACTTCCTTACATGCCAACCAACCTAAGAAAAGAGGGACTTGGGAACCCTGGAGAGTGTGAACTGCAGCTAGAACGTGTGAAGGAGAGTGTAGGATTCCCCTGGGAAGTCCCCATGTCTTCTGCCTTGATCTTCTGGGATTCTTCGACAAGGCAGAGCAAATTTCTTTACTTCCATCACTTCCTCAGAGCCTCAATCTGTGTTCCCAATCTTAAATTGGCACATGCTTACTGCCTGTCTATATTATTTACCCTCACAGCATTTTTGGGTTTATACATATACTTTTGTGTGGAAGGGTATTGTATATGAGCATGAACATTAAAGGGAAGAAAATAAAATTCTGATCAACTCCCCAGACACATATTTCCTCTAAGTATCATATTAATCATTAAATATTGTTAATCACTGAAATTTTTTTAGATTGCTTGCCTGAAAATTGCTAGATTACATTCGTATAAAGCATTCGTTGTTCTCTTACAATATTCTCTGCTAAGTCATTAGGACCACAGCCTTGTCTAACTCAATGAAACCGAGCCATGGCCGTGGGGCAGCCCAAGACGGGCGAGTCATGGTGGAGAGGTCTGACAGAATGTGGTCCACTGGAGAAGGGAGTGGCAAACCACTTCAGTATTCTTGCCTTAAGAACCCCATGAACAGTATGAAAAGGCAAAATGATAGGATACTGAAAGAGGAACTACCCAGGTCTGTGGGTGCCCAGTGTGCTACTGGAGATCAGTGGAGAAATAACTCCAGAAAGAATGAAGGGATGGAGCCAAGGCAAAAACAATACCCAGCTGTGGATGTGACTGGTGATAGAAGCAAGGTCCACTGCTGTAAAGAGCAATGTTGCATAGGAACCTGGAATGTCAGGTCCATGAATCAAGGCAAATTGGAAGTGGTCAAACAGGAGATGGCAAGAGTGAACGTTGATATTCTAGGAATCAGCAAACTAAAATGGACTGGAATGGGTGAATTTAACTCAGATAACCATTATATCTACTACTGTGGGCAGGAATCCCTTAGAAGAAATGGAGTAGCCATCATGGTCAACAAAAGAGTCCGAAATGCAGTATTGGATGCAATCTCAAAAACGACAGAATGATCTCTGTTCATCTCCAAGGCAAACCATTCAGTATCACGGTAATCCAAGTCTATGCCCCAACCAGTAATGCAGAAGAAGCTGAAGTTGAACGTTTCTATGAAGACCTATAAGACCTTTTAGAACTAACACATAAAAAAGATGTCCTTTTCATTATAGGGGACTAGAATGCTAAAGTAGGAAGTCAAGAAACACCTGGAGTAACAGGCAAATTTGGCCTTGGAATGCAGAATGAAGCAGGGCAAAGACTAATACAGTTTTGCCAAGAAAATGCACTGGTCATAACAAACACTCTCTTCCAACAACACAAGAGAAGACTCTACACATGGACATCACCAGAGGATCAACACCAAAATCAGATTAATTATATACTTTGTAGCCGAAGATGGAGAAGCTCTATAGAGTCAGCAAAGACAAAACTAGGAGCTGACTGTGGCTCAGATCATGAACTCCTTATTACCAAATTCAGGCTTAAATTGAAGAAAGTAGGGAAAACCACTAGACCATTCAGGTATGACCTAAGTCAAATCCCTTATGATTATACAGTGAAAGTGAGAAATAGATTTAAGGGCCTAGATCTGATAGATAGAGTGCCTGATGAACTATGGAATGAGGTTTGTGACATTGTACAAGATACAGGGATCAAGACCATCCCCATGGAAAAGAAATGCAAAAAGCAAAATGGCTGTCTGGGGAGGCCTTACAAATAGCTGTGAAAAGAAGAGAGGCGAAAAACAAAGGAGAAAAGGAAAGATGTAAGCATCTGAATGCAGAGTTCCAGAGAACAGCAAGAAGAGAAAAGAAAGCCTTCTTCAGCGATCAATGCAAAGAAATAGAGGAAAACAACAGACTGGGAAAGACTAGAGATCTCTTCAAGAAAATTAGAGATACAAAGGGAACATTTCATGTAAAGATGGGCTCAATAAAGGACAGAAATGATCTGGACCTAACAGAAGCAGAAGATATTAAGAAGAGGTGGCAAGAGTACACAGAAGAACTGTACAAAAAAGATTTTCATGACCCAGATAATCATGATGGTGTGATCACTAATCTAGAGCCAGACATCTTGGAATATGAAGTCAAGTGGGCCTTGGAAAGCATCGCTACGAACAAAGCTAGTGGAGGAGATAGAATTCCAGTGGAGCTGTTTCAAATCCTGAAAGATGATGCTGTGAAAGTGCTGCACTCAATATGCCAGCAAATTTGGAAAACTCAGCAGTGGCCACAGGACTGGAAAAGGTCAGTTTTCATTCCAATTCCAAAGAAAGGCAATGCATAAGAATCCTCACACTGCCGCACAATTGCACTCATCTCACATGCTAGTAAAGTAATGCTTAAAATTCTCCAAGCCAGGCTTCAGCAATACGTGAACCGTGAACTCCCTGATGTCCAAGCTGGTTTTAGAAAAGGCAGAGGAACCAGAGATCAAATTGCCAACATCCGCTGGATCATAGAAAAAGCAAGAGAGTTCCAGAAAAACATCTATTTCTGCTTTATTGACTATGCCAAATCCTTTGACTGTGTGGATCACAATAAACTGTGGAAAATTCTGAAAGAGATGGGAATACCAGACCACCTGACCTGCCTCTTGAGAAATCTGTATGCAGGCCAGGAAGCAACAGTTAGAACTGGACATGGAACAACAGACTGGTTTCAAATAGGAAAAGGAGTACGTCAAGGCTGTATATTGTCACCCTGCTTATTTAACTTCTATGCAGAGTACATCATGAGAAACGCTGGACTGGAAGAAACACAAACTGGAATCAAGATTGCCAGGAGAAATATCAATCACCTCAGATATGCAGATGACACCACCCTTATAGCAGAAAGTGAAGAGGAGCTAAAAAGCCTCTTGATAAAAGTGAAAGTGGAGAGCGAAAAAGTTGGCTTAAAACTCAACATTTAGAAAACTTAGATTGTGGCATCTGGTCCCATCACTTCATGGGAAATAGATGGGGAAACTGTGGAAACAGTGTCAGACTTTATTTTTTTGGCTCCAAAATCACGGCAGATGGTGACTGCAGCCGTGAAATTAAAAGATGCTTACTCCTTGGAAGAAAAGTTATGACCAACCTAGATAGCATATTCAAAAGCAGAGACATTAGTTTGCCAACAAAGGTCCATTTAGTCAAGGCTATGGTTTTTCCAGTAGACATGTATGGATGTAAGATTTGGACTGTGAAGAAGGCTGAGCGCCGAAGAATTGATGCTTTTGAACTGTGGTGTTTGAGAAGACTCTTGAGAGTCCCTTGGACTGCAAGGAGATCCAACCAGTCCATTCTGAAGGAGATCAACCCTGGGAATTCTTTGGAAGGAATGATGCTAAAGCTGAAACTCCAGTACTTTGGCCACCTCATGTGAAGAGTTGACTCATTTGAAAAGACTTTGACGCTGAGAGGGATTGGGGGCAGGAGGAGAAGGGGACGACAGAGGATGATATGGCTGGATGGCATCATGGACTCGATGGACGTGAGTCTGAGTGAACTCCGGGAGATGGTGATGGACAGGGAGGCCTGACGTGCTGTGATTCATGGGGTCGCAGAGTCGGATACGATTGAGCAACTGAACTGAACTGAAGTGAAGTCGCTTCAGTCGTGTCCAACTCTGTGTGATCCCATAGATGGCAGCCCACCAGGCTCCTCTGTCCCTGGGATTCTCCAAGCAAGAATACTGGAGTGGGTTGCCATTTCCTAATCCAAGAATATTCTTTAGGGGGCAGCATTTCCTGTATGGTTTACAAATAATAAATTGTTTTTAATTGCCATAACTGATTAAGATCTTATAGTTATTCTACTCCCCCAAAAAATCACTTGAAGTATCTTATGGGTGGGTAATAGCTCAAGATACACTGCTGATCTTTTAAGTATTTAAATTTAAATCTACATGGTATTTCCTATACTATTTATGTACGATTTTTTGTTAATTTCTACAGTTTCTGATCTGAGCAATGGAAAAGAACCCTAGGAGGTTAGTTACGTGGTTTGAAAAATAAAAAATTCTGTGTTTAGTGCCTCTTTTAATAAATCTAAAGTCGATTTTGAGATTTTTTTTTAATCTTAATTTTTAAGAAAGTAACCATAAACTTACTTTCTTTAAGAGGATAAAGGTAGAAAAATGTATATATTTAAGACAAATTTGGGAGAACAAAGAGAAAGTATTTCATTTACCCTAAAGAGTGAAAGTCCTGTGGCGTGTAATATTGAGATCTAGATGAAGCATGTGCTGTGCTGTGCTTAGTCATTCAGTTTTGTCTGACACTTTGTGGCCTCATGGACTGTAGTCCACCAGGCTCCTCTGTCCATGGGATTCTCCAGGATAAAATACTGGAGTGGGTTGCCATGTCCTCCTCCAGGGTATCTTCCCAACTCAGGGATCAAACCCAGGTCTCCCACATTGCAGGCGGATTCTTTACTGTCTGAGCCACCAGGGAAGCCCAGATGAAGTATATTGAATAATAAATACTTGTATGTTACTGGAAATCATGGAAGAATTATATTTTTGCAATTTAGGGTTCCTTTAAATAGAAATTAATACTGAAAAATAACAAGCAAGCTGATATTTATTCAACAGACACACATCAAATCCCTTTTCTGTGCAAGACATTAAAACAGAATCAGGAAAGAATTATGAGGATATATATGACTTGGCTTTGGCTCTTGAGTTTATTGTGTAACAGGAATGATAAGACAAAAGTATAAAATATAAGTATTTACAATATACAAAGGAGAGATAGTCCCTTAAGATAATGTCTTAATATCTTCAAATGTTGAAAAAAATCAAAACAAAAATAGCATTTCATGACACACATAAAGTATATGAACTTCAAATTTTAGTGTCCATAAATGAAGCTTTATTGGAACATAGTCATCCTCATTCACTGGGGTGTTGTTTATGGCTGCTTTTGTGATATAATGGCAGAGTTGAGTAGTTGCAGCAGATCATGTGGCCTGCAAAGCAAAATATTTACTCTCTGGCTCTTTAGAGAAAAAATTCGCCTCCCCTTGCTATAAGTACATGTGAAGTTGACCCTTGAACAAAGCTTGGCGTTGAACGTGGGCAGGTCCTTTTATGGGCTTCCTTGGTGGCTCAGACAGTAAAGAATGTCTGCAGTGTAGAAGACCCAGGTTTAATCCCTGGGTTGGGAAGATCCCCTGAAGAAGGGAATGGCTACCCACTCCAGTTTTCTTTCCTGGAGAAGTCCATGGACAGAGGAGCCTGGTGGGCTACAGTCCTTGGGGTTGCAAACAGTCGGACTCGACTGAGCAACTGATGCTTTCAGGTCCTCTTACAGGTGAATTTTTTTTCTTCAGTAGGAAATACTGTAGCTTCCCACTATCTATGGTTGGTTGAATCTGTGAATGGGTGAAACTGTAGATACGAAGGCCAGATTAACCCTGTCATTGTTCAAAGATCAGCTGTATTTGGGGTTGGAGGAGAGCCCTTTCCAAGTGAGTCAAGGTCTTTGGCTGCCTTCCATCCTAAATAGTGGCCAGTGTTGATGGGCATCCTGTCATGTTTCTCTCCCCCTGTAGGATGAGATGGACCCATTCTTCCTGCAACACAGGAACAGCAGGAGGCATGGGTTCAATCCCTGGGTTAGGAAGATTCCCTGGAGGACAACATGGCAACCCACTCCAGCATTCTTGCCTGGAAATCTCATGGACTAAGAAGCCTGGCGGGCTATGTCCATGGGGTCTCAGAAAGTCAGACACGACTGAAGCAAGTTAGCAAGCCCGTGTTCAGCTGCAGTGATGCCTTGTACCAGGTGTCTGTTCCTTCCATCACACTTCAGGTTCAGTCTCATCCCAGTGTAGGTTCCAAGATGAGCTGTAGGGAGGAGGTAGAGGTCCTTTATTCTCTAAATGACTATGACCAGAAACCTTAGAAAATCCAAACACAATAAAACCCAGATCCCTTACCTCTGTTTCTGCTTCATTTTCTAATGTCACCAAAAGTGACTTGTAAATCTGGTCAGACCGGGTTTGTTCTTCCCATTTACATGCCATTTGAGAAATCCGGTTGTCTTTCTTCCTGTGTGTTTCTTCTTTGACTGCATATCCAGTCTCAGCTTTCCCAATTTGAAACTAAGTTAATTGCCAAAAAAAAAAAAAAGAAGAACTTTTCATACTAATATCTACTGGGAAAAATGAAGTATAATATTAATTAAAGCAGCAATACAAAGAGTTTATTTTAAGTTGAGCTACCAGGCATTGAGATCCATGCCATATTCATGACAGAATGGTTGAAATGCAATTTTATCTGCATAATTAAGAGGTTTTAGATGCTTATGGATTTTTAAAAAATTCAGATCTAGATTGCAGCTGTTCTAAGAGCTTTTTTTCCATGCATGTTCAGCTTCTTGACCTGTCTACTTTTATACTTACTGTGTGGATTTTTTTTTTAATGTTTTACCTTGAACTTGGATGCCTCACTCTTAACTGTCTAAAGAAATGAACATTAGTCATGCTGCCATTATGTAATTTTGATGACATCCGGCCATGTATTTCTACACTGACACAACTGCTGGCTTTGACAGGTGACTTAAAGAGGAGGATAGAGTGAATGTCAAGGCTGTCCTTTCAAACCAGTGAATCTAGCAGAGATTGTTAGAGCAGAAAAGGCAAAAAGCAGCCTTGGGTTAAATTCATTATTTGAACTTCAGATGGTGTGGTGGTACAAGAAAGTTGGCACAGCTACATACTTTCTTGTTGGGAATAGAAATAAAAGGGAAGGCAAACATGTTGTGTACCAGACATCTGTCAGGACACCTTGACTTTTGGATACAGATCACAAAGGTGTTATTACTAGTACAAGTTAGCTGAGCAATCTGACCAAGTGGTTTTAAACTTAAGTTTTGTGTACTCTGGGTTACATTAGCAAGCTGCCTTTACTGAACAGGATCCTACCATTTGCCAGACATTGTTTTAGACCCTGGAAGACAAATGAAAAGCTGTGTTCTTTCCCATCAAGAGGTTTGCCACAGAAGGTGATAAATAGTGACACTATGTATTATGTAGTGGCTGGGACACAGACATACCTATGTTCATCACGGCTGTTGTTTCCTAGCTGTGATCTTGGCTAAAACCTTCAGTTGAGCCTCAGTTTCCTCTTTTATGAAATGAGCAAGAAAGCACCAAACTAGTAGGGTTAAATGATGCAGTGTATAGAGAGTACTTGGTGGGTAGCTATTAATTAACAGACAGTGTGACAGGCATTTTGAAAGAACCCAAACTAGCTTGGGTGGAGGAGGGTAGGGTTGGGCAGTTAGTTGGCAGCTAATTCCTAAGGAAGCATGACCCATGTTGAAACTTGATGGAAAATTAGGTTTGAGTTGAGGTTTGTACTTTCAAAGGGAGATGATGGCACCCCACTCCAGTACTCTTGCCTGGAAAATCCCATGGACGGAGGAGCCTGGTGGGCTGCAGTCCATGGGTTGCTGAAAGTCGGACACGACTGAGCGACTTCACTTTCACTTTTCACTTTCATGCATTGGAGAAGGAAGTGGCAACCCACTCCAGTGTTCTTGCCTGGAGAATCCCAGGGACGAGGGAGCCTGGTGGGCTGCCGTCTATGGGGTTGCACAGAGTCAGACATGACTGAAGTGACTTAGCAGCAGTAGCAGCAGCAGGCAAAGGGAACATTTACAAAGTATATGTTTGCTTTGTGCTGACTTTATTTGTGGCTATACAGATAATATGTGTAATTTTAATAACAAAAGGCATCTAAAAATTGATTTAAAACTGTAAATTTGTGCTTGAAATAACAACTGTCATTGCTTCCAGTATGTGTTTCTATAAGAGCTTAAATGGCATCTGAAGAAGTTAAGGATAAAATACTGAATAGACTGAGAAGCTTTCATAAAGTTAAACTAACTCATGTTTGTGTTGTTAGGGACTTTATGCTACTTTCTAACAGGGCCTGCTATTGAAGCAAATTCCCACACTTTGATTCTCTTCATTTTGATTACTTTAATATAGTTCTTCTGTCATCCCTTTTTATGGTCCAGTGATCTCTGAAAATCAATGTTAAAGATAATTCATAAATTATCCCTTCTCATAATATGGTCTCATCAAAATCCCAGAATTCTAGCCAGGGATCTACTAAGTTACTCATGTTAAGATGATAGCCATGCTGGGTTTTATTTTGAGATGCTCTTACAAATGAAGGCCAACCAGTGCTTTCTTTCAGATGTTTTGAATCACTGTTTCTTTCTCCTTTACTCTTTTTGGCTTCTTGTTATGTATGGTTCACAACTTTAAAGGACAGAACTATACCCAGAAAACCACAGTCATATCGTAGCTATAATGTACCAAGAGTTGAAAAGAAATTCTGCTCTTACTGTATAGAGTTAGCAATTGTATTATTTTTTCTATGCTGGCTTTTAGCCAGTAAAAGTATCTACTATTCTTCTAATCTCCTAGAGATGGGAGCAATTTCTTAAGAGCCTTCAACCATGAGCTGGCCTGTCACAGAATGATTATGGTCAAACCTGGCCAGCTAATAGGAGGATCTCAGGCAATGGATTCTAATTTAGAACAGTTCAATATTGTCTCTGGTTTAAGATGTGTTAACCTGAGATGCCACATCTGTCCAGAACAGGAAGGCATATTGTTCTTAGTTTACATTCCCGTTAAAGGAAAGCTGGAGAATGCATAGCCAGAGACTGTGTTAAATACTGTTTACTACCCACCTGATTGTTACTATCATGCGTTTGTTGGTGGTGGTGGTGTGTTTCTCTGTTGTCATTAGATAGTCATTTTCCCAGAAGTGAAATGTGCATGGAACTTGTCCATTTATGTGCCGTATTTCTAGTTTTGAAGTCTCTTCACTGATTTAAAACTCTTAGAGAAATCTTGGTGTCAAAAGTCTTTCTTCCATGGACAGAGTTGGCTTCACTGAGGACCAGGCAAGCATAGAGAATCCCTAACTCTTCGGAGAGGTCTGTTAGTGTATCACTGCAATGAAATTAGTTACTGTGGTTACTATGCAGGTACCTGCTTTTTCGTGCTCCAGGCCAGGCAGTGAACTGGCAGAAAATGGTCCCTCATCTACAGTGCCTTGGAGCAGAAATGATTCTTTTGGATTTAGATCTGAACAACTTTTTAGGTCCATATGTTGTGTAACTAGCCCATGACTAGCTACAACCTCACAGGAGGCAGGTACATTGAGTCCCCTTCTAGCCACTGGTCGTGTGACAGTCTGAAGATGGACCAGCTTTTTCCTTTGCTCATAGCTCTTGGATAAGAGCTTGGCAACGTGAGAGAAAGAGCAGTCAGTGTAAGAAATGTGAAAAAGAGAAGAAAAAAAAGTGCATGCTTCTCAAGCTTCTTGGCTATGATGTTACAGTCACCTATGGTGATTTAGTAAGAATACACAGGATCAAATATGTCCTTGGAGTAACAGTATACATTGTTGGGGGCAGGATGGTTTTAATGTACTTTTGGTTCTAGAGTGTCAGCTGCCAGTAGCCTAGTTGCCTTTTAGCTTATTTTTCACATGGCATACTGCAAAAATAGTTTGAATAAGACTTACAATGAAAACATAGACTTTGAAAGAATGCCTAAACCTGCCTCACATGTGATTTTCTAGAATCACCTGATCCAAATGTTGCTTGTCTATTGTTCAAAAATACAAGGTAAAGAAGATTGAAATAGGAATTAAAATTTTTAACATTCTTTGTCAATATTTCAGGGGTTAGCTATGTAGTCAGGAATATCTGAGTTTTGGTAAATTACTAAATGTTTATTATGGAGAATTTTGAAAATAGAGGAAAGTTATTTCTGTGTCCGTGGAGATGCCATATTAGGCTTGAGCAGTGGGAGAAGTTCAGGTTGTCACGGTGTCCCTCAGTGGGTTCTGCTTCAAGAGAATACCCAGGGCTCTATTGCCTTTAAGAACACTGCTGCATGTAAAATAGCAAATAATCTTAAGCTGTAAAAAAAAATCAAACTTATAAGATCAATGAAGTTGCATCGATATATGAGGTACATCGATATATGAGGTAGTTTTTGAATGTCCTAGTAATGGCTAATGTGATTGGCCTGTGGAATCTCTGTAGAATTTGCTCTTATTACAATAAGATTATACATAGTTATGAACTATAAAATTAAAATAAGTATGAACTATATTTTTAAAAAAAAGAAAATAGGGGAAAGTTTAAAGAAAAATAAACAACTGTAATCCCATGTGTGAAACAATGCCTGACACATATCATAATCCCACATATTTGTTCAGTGACTATAGAATATGAGTATGTTCATGCTTAAGATTTTTTCCCATGTGTATTTGTCTTTAAAAAAAAAAAAAAAGAAAATAGAGATCGGAACATAAGTACGGTGTAACTTCACTTTAAATTTTAAAAGTTGATTTCTTTGGTCATTGCTATCATTGCTGTTATTATTTGTGATAACTGGAAGATTTGAACTTGCCTGTGGCCCCTAGCAAGGGGCAACCTCACTTTAGGCATGTCTGTTAAATGAAACTAGGAAATTTCTTTTAAAAAATTTAATTTGCTTTATTCAGTGATTTGTGAATCAGCATCCCATCTAGCAAGTGGAAGAGAGCTCCTATAATTTCATTAGGTAATGGTCCCATCACTCCATGGGAAATAGATGGAGAAACAGTGGAAACAGTGTCAGACTTTATTTTTTTGGCTCCAAAATCACTGCAGATGGTGATTGCAGCCATGAAATTAAAAGACGCTTACTCCTTGGAAGAAAAGTTATGACCAACCTAGATAGCATATTCAAAAGCAGAGACATTACTTTGCCGACTAAGGTCCGTCTAGTCAAGGCTATGGTTTTTCCCATGGTCATGTATGGATGTGAGAGTTGGACTGTGAAGAAGGCTGAGCGCCGAAGAATTGATGCTTTTGAGCTGTGGTGTTGGAGAAGACTCTTGAGAGTCCCTTGGATTGCAAGGAGATCCGACCAGTCCATTCTGAAGGAGATCAACCCTGCTATTTCCTTGGAAGGAATGATGCTAAAGCTGAAACTCCAGTACTTTGGCCACCTCATGTGAAGAGCTGACTCACTGGAAAAGACTCTGATGCTGGGAAGGATGGGGGCAGGAGGAGAAGGGGACGACAGAAGATGAGATGGCTGGATGGCATCATGGACTCGATGGATGTGAGTCTGAGTGAACTCCGGGAAATGGTGATGGACAGGGAGGCCTGACGTGCTGTGATTCATGGGGTCGCAGAGTCAGATACGATTGAGCAACTGAACTGAACTGAACTGAACTGAATGGTTGCAATGAATTCTCATTAAACATGTGACCTTAATTCTATACTCTCTTTCAGAAATTCTCTGGTGTGTAGGGTCTTTTATCACTACTGCCCACAGCTACCTCTAGGTCTTGTCCCCACAGTCCTGCCTGATCACCTTCATATTCTCTTCCTTGTCACACTCTCACTTCTGCCAAACTCATCTGTTTACTCCCCCTGTTTCCCTGCTAGAACTATTGCTCCATCTAAATGGTCTCTTTCCCCTAACCCACCCCATTTTAAGTCTCTGCTCCTTTATATGCCACCCTCCAAGCTGGCATACCTACCCATTTTCTTCACTCACTGAAATATTTTCTATGAGAAAGAAGAAAGTGTTAGTTGCTCAGTCGTGTCTGACTCTGCGATCCTGTGGACTGCATGTAGCCCGCCAGGCTCCTCTGTCCATGGAATTCTCCAGGCAAGAATACTGGAGTGGGCTACCATTCCCTCTCCAGAGGATCTTCCCATCCCAGGGATTAAACCTGGGTCTCCTGGACTGCAGCAGATTCTTTACCATCTGAGGCAACCTAGCTCCAAATCCTGCATTTTCTATTAACTCTCTTGTATTAGTAGGGCATGTCGTATTGAGAGGCAGTATTCTGGGGCATTGTGCCATAGAGGAGCTTATGTAAGCTTCAAGTGAATGTGTTTTTGGTTGACTCTGAAACCTTTAAGTTAGTAGTTGTCATAAAACTCCGTGTCCCCGTCCCGACCCCCCAAACAAGAGAGAGAGGGAAAGTAAGAACTTGGCATATGCTTGCCCTGACAGTTTTTTTCTCTGTTGCAATTTAAACTGTTTCCCAAAATTCTCATAGTTTCGTTAGTTCTCCCTTGATTTTTTTCCTGTTTGAATAAGATGGCTAACTTGGTTTCATCAGTTCTGTGAGTTATGATTGGATTCCTTCCTCCTGTCTTCAAACTTAGCCTTCAAGGTACCTAGTTTGTAATTAAAATAGGTCTGTGGTGGGGAGATGGAGAACCACACTCCTTATTAGATACAGTACCCCTGGGCCACTTTGATAAGACACAAAGACCTTGACTTAACCAAATGTAGTTTTAGGCCTTCTAAGTATTTATTTCTCTTAACCCATTGAGCAGTAAAGTGTCTATTGACATTCTTTCCCTTTGCATATAAGGAAGCCACATAAATCGTGAACATTTTTGAAAAAGACATGGTCTCTGTTTTGAATTTAGTACCCCTTAACTATTGAATAATAAAAATGTGATATAACCAAATGGGCCAAGAACGCATGGGTAGCAGAGCACAGTGGGTAGCTTCTGGAGTCAGTATGATCAGAATTTAGATCCTCCACTCAAGGGCACTGTATCTTATGGTCCTTGAGCCTCAGTTTCTCTTTCTTTGAAATGAGCAAGGGAGGTTATGGGGAGAATCAACCGTGTTTTCTTTCCACTTCTCTCCTCTGCAGGGTTGAGTCAATCACTGTGATGCCTGGGTAAGTCAGTCCAGGCCTCCTAAAGGAGGAAGACTTGAACTGAGCTGTGAAGACAGGCTAGGACTCTACTAAGTGGAATGAAAAAGTAAAGGCCTTCCAGATGTGGGGAATCAATCAAGCCACAGACTGGTCCATAGAGCCTTGCAAGCAAGTGCAGGGAACCACTTGAAAACAGTGCTTCAAAATGTATGGGAGGGCTTGACAGGAGAGAGTCTGCAATCTGAGGGGTGCAGAAGAATTTATAATCTAGGATGTGTGAGGATGGGTTGTTGGGAAGTTGTGGAGAAAGAGTAGCTCTGAGAGGCACTTCCAGAGAATCATCATCAGGGCTTGGTGTGTGAGGCTAGGTGATTGGCGAAATTGCAAGGGTTTAAGCAGGTGATTGGGCTTCCCTGGTGGCTCAGTGGTAAAGAACCTACCTGCCAATGCAGGAGATGCAGGTTTAATCCCTGGGGGAAGACCCCCTGGAGAAAGAAATGGTAACCCACACCAGTATTCTTCCCTGGGAAATCCCATGGTCAGAGAAGCTTGGCGGGCTATAGTCCATGGGGTCACAAAAGATTTGGATATGACTTAGCAGCTAAACAACAACAAAGCAGGTGATTACTGTGTCATTCATTCATCATTAAAGTACTTAAATCAAAAATCTGCTGCTATGGGGTTCTGTTCTAGGTACTGAGGATTAACCACTGAAAAAAATAGAAGTCCCTGCTCTCTCAAAGCTTAGTTTTTAGGGTTAATTGTGCTAAAAATTTAGTGGCTGCGATTTTGGCATCTTGAGGTGTTATTAGGTAGCTCATGATGCTTTTATCATGGCTAAAAGTCAGTTGGGAAATGTCAGTGAAAGCACATCCAGTGTCTTCACGAAATCAGTAGACAGTATTTTCATGTTTTAGCACTATAAAGATAAGAATAAAGCAATTAAACTGAAAATGCTATATTTCACAGATCAAAGAAAGTGCTACTACTGTAGATTTAGTAATTTGCCTTATAGTTGATAAATTTCAAGGACTGTCTTGAAGTTTGGAACACCTAGAGAGTTGTTGTTGAGTTGTGAGATGTTCATTTTGTAGGTTTGGGTTTGGGTTAAAATTAGGTTCATTTAACAATCAGGATTTAGAAAAGGCAGAGGAACCAGAGATCAAATTGCCAACATCCGTTGGATCATTGAAAAAGCAAGAGAGTTCCAGAAAAACATCTATTTCTGCTTTATTGACTATGCCAAAGCCTTCAACTGTGTGGATCACAACAAACTGGAAAATTCTGAGAGAGATGGGAATACCAGACCACCTGACCTGCTTCCTAAGAAATGTGTATGCAAGTCAAGAAGCAACAGTGAGAACCAGACGTGGAACAACAGACTGGTTCCAAACAGGAAAAGGAGTATGTCAAGGCTGTATATTGTCACCCTGCTTATTTAACTTATATGCAGAGTACATCATGAGAAATGCTGAACTGGATGAAGCACAAGCTGGAATCAAGATTTCTGGGAGAAATACCAATAACCTCAGATATGCAGATGATATCACCCTGATGGCAGAAAGCAAAGAAGAACTAAAGAGCCTCTGATGAAAGTGAAGGAGGAGAGTGAAAAAGTTGGCTTAAAACTCAACATTCAGAAAGCTAAGGTCATGGCATTGGGTCCCATCACTTCATGGCAAATAGATGGGGAAACAGTGGAAACAATGACAGACTTTTATTTTGGGGGGCTCCAAAACCACTGCAGATGGTCGCTGCAGCCGTGAAATTAAAAGACGCTTGCTCCTTGGAAGAAAAGTTATGACCAACCTAGACAGCATATTAAAAAGCAGAGACATTACTTTGTCAACAGAGGTCCATCTAGTCAAAGCTATGGTTTTTCCAATAGTCCAGTATGGATGTGAGAGTTGGACTATAAAGAAAGCTGAGCACTGAAAAATTGGCGCTTTTGAACTGTGGTGTTGGAGAAGACTCTTGAGAGTCCCTTGGATAGCAAGGAGATTCA
Source organism: Nanger dama (assembly GCA_917880005.1). Lineage (NCBI taxonomy): Eukaryota > Metazoa > Chordata > Mammalia > Artiodactyla > Bovidae > Nanger > Nanger dama. The sequence continues at coordinate 31,889,417 of CAKJTW010000016.1, read as the reverse complement.
ACCAGTCCATTCTAAAGGAAATCGGTCCTGAATATTCATTGGAAGGACTGATGTTGAAGCTGAAACTTCAATACTTTGGCCACGTGATGTGAAGAACTAACTCACTAGTAAAGACCCTGATATTGGGAAAGATAGAGGGCAGGAGGAGAAGGGGATGACAGAGGATGAGATGGTTGGATGGCATCACCCGACTCAATAGACATGAGTTTGAGTAAACTCCTGGAGTTAATGATGGCCAGGGAGGCCTGGCGTGCTGCGGTTCATGGGGTCGCAAAGAGCTGGACACGACTGAGTGACTGAACTGAACGGAACTGAACAAACAGGAAGAGGTAATTAAGTTGGACAAGACTTCGATACTTGATACCTTTTTTCCAAGTGATTTTGTCAGTTTGTTTTTGAAGTAGAGTTGATATTTTATATTTTTCAGTCAGTTTTCTTCAGTTCTTTAAGGTGGAAAAATTTAAGTTTGTTCTAGGTAATTCCTTAACAAAAAATATTGATTTAAGAAATAGAGACATTTGAAAATATAATTTTCTATGGTATTTTGAAAGCTTGAATTAGAGAAACATTATCTAATTAAAGCTATGATACATTTAAATATTCACTTATGATAACTTCTCTCCTTGTTATTTAATGTACCTTGTCATATCTTATGGTGTTTTTATGGTAACTGTAATTAATTGACTATAACAATAGAGTATAAAGATTTTTCTATAATTCTTCAGGAAAGAAATAAAGAGGTTTGGAGTTAATGATATTGATATGATATCCTGCAATAAAATAATATGAAAAATATTAAAAAATGATTAAAACTCTGAACTGCTGTACATGTGTTACTCCTCAGTATGTGAATTTCTCAGTTAAAAAAAATCAGATATTTTTTCTTGAGGATAATTTTATTTTTTTCAATTTCCTTAGGGAAAAGTGCAGTTTTAAAGTGTCTACTGGACATTCACAAAATTTTTCAGGAAAATGACCCAGCTTATATTCTAAATGATCTCTACATCTCAGACTACTGTGTGTGGATTCAGAAAGCCAAGTAAGTTTTGAGTTATGTATGCTACATGCTTCCATTTCTGGAACACTGAAGAAAGCAAAATAACCTGGAGGATTAGTTTTAATGAAGGAGAAGCCTGTACACATACCAAATACTTGAGAAGTACTGGATCAACATGGGGTACTTGGTGAAGTTGCTTAGGGAGGAGGTGCAGATGACAGAAAGGTGAAGTTTTCTAGAAAAAATTAGTAATAGCTTAGAAAATAAATGTTAAACAGTTGTGACTATTCATTGTTACACTATTGACTGTTCCCAATGGACTTGCAAGACTGGTCTATCTGAACCTGTATCTGTAGTTTATTTATAGGGGATTGTGAATGTGAGTGTGTGTGCTAGCAAATGTGTAACATGACAGAATAGAGACCTAATGAAATCTAATCAAAATAACTGTGCCCTCTTTGGTTAATCAGTAGCAAATGGAATCCTTTATTCAGAGTATAAGAACAACTTTCAGAGCCTAATTACGTGTATCTAAGAATCTGAACACTAAGAAATGAGCGCCTTGAACTTGGTATGTAAAAAAAAAAGTTTTTAATTGTTTACCATTGTCTCACTCAAGGAAGCTTATCAAGTTTAAAAATACAATGAGTTTTCATTTTGTTAAGAATGTTCTATAGACATAATTTTATCAGACATGCCCAAAATTTCCATTTTAGTAGCAGGAGACTGTTAATTGAGAACATACAAAAAGAGCCTTTGATTGGAATAATTCTTAGGTGCTATAGAAAATAATGGCATAATATCATCTGTGACTTAGAAGATAAATGATAATATTTTTACTATTACTGTGAATGGTAAATGAATGTGTTAGGATGACTTTTAATGCCTGTTTTGAACAAGCCATTATATAGAATTTATTTTTGATTTCTGTTCATGGGGAAGCAATTATATTGCAGAGTGATGTAAGAAAAACCTTGAGGCTGTACCTGTTATAAGCAAAATGCTTAGGGACTGCTCAAGATAATGCCTAATAGCATACAGCAGGTGGTGTCAGCATTCGAAGTAGAAATCTAGGTTTCACCAGATGGAAAATTGCATCTTTAACCCCTGAGGTCATAATGGTATGTCATCACTTCATTTGATCCTTCTGCTAATTGAGCTTATCAAATACCCTGCTGCCATTTCCCATTGTTTTCATAATAAAATTAAATTGAAATAGTCTATTTGTGAGGGTTTAGGTTTTTCTTTTTCTTTCAGGGTGAGGATTTTATAAGCATGTAATGAGCATTGACGTTTATGCTAGGATCCCATTTCTGAGAGTGCCTCCTTGCTCTGTTTGTGGCATTCTTTATTGACTAGAGAGATCTTATTTCATTGAAGTAGAAGAGTATAATGCCCTCAAGTTGATGTGGGGATTAATAGGACTTTCTTTTCTTTAAAAGTTTTCCCTTTGTTTTAAGTTGCAGGAAATCAAATAACATACTTAGGCTCCTTGGCATTGTGACAGTAATTTTTAAAAAGATGTTAATGTATAGGGAGCAGAATAGAACAGAGAAACCAACAGTAACTCTTCAAGTTGCTTTGGAAAAAGAAATTTTCAATTTTACCATTTGATTGTAACGTCCCTTTCTCTAAGTAGGCTGTGCTGTTTTCACTTTGTGTGTTATGTTTTAACTATTTCCCCTCCCCCTTGAAATAAGAGAACCGAATTTTAATTAAATTTTCTAATTTCATTCTTAATTTTTCAAGCACAGCATAAATGAGCTTTCTAGTATCATCTTAATTGTGAACTTTGAATTAATAATACTATGGTGAATGTCCATAATTTTCATAACTTATTTCTTACTTAATTTTTCACTTTCTATCTCATTTCATTTCCAAACAATTTATTAGTGAAATCTAGTGCCTTATTTTTATTTATTAAAATAGTTCTGCATTTTCCTTAGTCTTTAGTTGATGTTTTTATTTTTAATAATGACTGTATAAAATTTTATTTGAAGTACCAGACAAGTGCTACATTCTGACTAGCATTCCATTTTTACAGTCCGACATTTACTTTGGCAAAAACTTACTGGAATTTGGGCAGCAAAGTCATTCTTATGGTGAATTAATGAAGTTAGGACAACAGTTACCGTGAGGTTTTGCTTTAGTGCTTCATAGTTAGTTTTCCTTGTAACATCTGTGTCCAGTAGAGCACACTTGCAGGTCTTAAAAACTGAAACTCGTGTATTTTTATTTTGGAGTTATAGACTCTGCACATTACTTTTCTAAAAAATGCTTCATGCTATCCTTCATCATAAGCTTCACTGGAAGTTTCTAGTGTGGTGGCTCCTACAGCAAACACACCCTGGGTAGCAGCATGCAGAGGTGGTTTGCTTGAGATCATGTATCTTACAGGAGATATGTCTATGATAATCTCAGGTCTTCTGGCTCCAGGTTGCATGTTTTCCCAGATATACCACCTAGACAAGCAGTTGTCTCTGTCTGTGATATGGGGTGGGGTGGAGAGTGAAGAGGGAACCTTTCCTGTAGAGGGCTTTTCCTTTAGGAAGAGGGATTAAGAATTTATCTGTCTTCCTTAGGGATGTTCCCATAGCACTTGGCTTACAGATCACTTGGGCACACATTGTGTCTGCCTCTCATTGTAGTTCTTTAGGTGCATATCTCTTTCTTCCTCTGAATTTTAAAATCCATGTGAAGAAGCTCCTATCAGTGCCCATTACAGTCCCTTGTGAGCACAGTAAATTTCAGTTGAATTGAAAGGTACCTCATAGAGCCAGGTGAAGGAACACTTCGTTCTTTTTTTCTCCCTCAACCGAACTGTAAATCAGCTTTAACTTATGTTTATTGAAATTTTTAGCTACATTTTAGCTATATAAGATTTCGCCTTTCCCCTGATTTCCTTCTAGTGGGCTGTGCTCACCAGTAGCACTGGTAGTTCTGACTTACTGAAAGTTTAGCATTTTACACTCTTTAGTATAAGCTGGCGGAGAAGGCAGTGGCACCCTACTCCAGTACCCTTGCCTGGAAAATCCCATGGACGAAGGAGTCTGGTAAGGCTGCAGTCCATGGGGTCGCTAAAAGTCGGACACGACTGAGTGACTTCACTTTCACTTTTCACTTTCATGCATTGGAGAAGGAAGTGGCAACCCACTCCAGTGTTCTTGCCTCGAGAATCCCAGGGACGGGGGAGCCTGGTGGGCTGCCGTCTATGGGGCTGCACAGAGTCGGACACAACTGAAGTGACTTAGCAGCAGCAGCAGCAGCAGCAGCAGTATAAGCTGGAGTGGAAAAGCTTACACTGTAAAATATGTTTCAGCCCTGCCTCTCATTGACAATAAGACTTTAGCAAGTCACTCCATTACTTCATCTAATGCATTCAGTGTTAGTATTTTAATGCATGGTGTATTTTAAAATGACACAGGATAAAATATGATGTTTTTCTGTGTCAGAGATTTTGGATTTCTTTTTTTTTAAGTAGTTAAAATCTAAAGTCCCAGCTAACTTCAAGTCAGAGCTTGTCCGTGAAGATTCTATATCCTCATTTTCTCTGGTATAGTTTTTTAAGGTAGGTGGTTGTAGGGAAGAAAAGAAAATATATGTCTTTGAAACACTGAACCTTTTTGCATTGAACCGATAAATGGTTTACTCTCATTAATATTCTTTGTGCGTTTGTTTTCTTCACTGCTTTTTTGCATTGTTCCAACCCACCATGAAATGAAGTCTTATTTTGCAGCCCCTTGGACACTAATGTGAAAAATTTGGGGAGGTAAACAACTCCACTGCTAGAGAATTTTATTTGATAAATCCTGGACCGCAGATTCAGTAATAGAGCATGTTTTGCTCTGCGGCAGCTCTTAGCCCACCTGGCGGTTGCTGCCCGCCTTTCATTGGTCAGCTTCCACAGTGGGCCCCTCCCCCAAGCAAATGACTGTCCGAGAGCGACGGTTAGTGGTCCTGCTCAGCCATTGGTCAGTTTTGCATTGGGCCCCTCCCACAATGAATAATTGTCAAAGAGCAACCGTTAGTGAGCCATTCAGCCAACCGTCAGCGGAGCTGTGGTCCTGAGGTGGAGAGTGAGGTAAGAGGTGGATCCCGGCTTTCTCCCGGTGTCCTCTAGCTCACCTGGCCTTGGGCCAGCGCGTGAGCTGGGTGGTCCAGGAAACAAGCCCTGGCCAAGGCAGCCCACTGGCTGGGCCCGCTTTGAGGTGGGGTGAATCTCTTCTGTTTCCCTGCCTCTGTGACCTGACGCCGCAGCCGTCTGCCTGGCATGCACTCTGCTGGCCCTGCCCCCCGCCATTCCAACTTCCTGAGGAACCTGAGGGTCAGTTGGTAGGTGCCTCCCTCCATGATGACAGCAGGGCAGCGTCTGGGGCGGGGGTGGGGTGGGGTGGGGGGGGACCTGACCCGACCCTGAGGAAGCTCCTAGCTGAGACCTGAATCTTCAGTCAGGACCTGGGCGCTGGTGGGAGGACCAGGCCGAGTGGTATGTGAAGGTTTGGGGGCAGAGTAACTGGCCCTGTGGGAACCTCTCCTCTCAAGCCAGGACCTGGACCTCAGAGAGTGAAAGCTGTGCCCTGGGACCTTGCGCTTTCTTGTCCGAACAGAGAATAACATTTGTTTATTTTAGTGTAGATATATAGGAACATCATTGACATGACCTCAAGAACAAAGAATCTGGTACCAAAAATTTGCAGCAGCTAATCACTCCCTTCCCTCACCTTTTCTATGAGGAAAGCTTTTGCAGAGTTTGGGGGTTTTAAGGCAGGAGCCACCCATCTCCTTGCAAGGCTGTTAGTAAACTTTTTCTGTTCCAAACTCTGATGTTTTGGTATTGTTGGCCTCACTGTGTGTCAGACATATAGACTGGAGTTTCGGTCACATTTCCTCAATTGTGAATAAACTCAAGCTATTTCTGCACTAAAATCCTAAAATTTTAGAAAACTTAAAACCTTATCATTGCTTCATACTGCTTTGGTTGCTTCTTCTATGTATGTGTTTTGGTAGGGAAAAGAATTATGTTCCTGAGAAGAGTGTAGATCTCCTCCTTCTGGCTTTCTCTTGTTCCTGGTTTATCTGCCAAAAGCCATAAGAGTGATGGTAACTGATGCAGAGGTAAAACATCAGCATTGGATGTAAAACTGGAATTATTTATTTTTTTAAATCACTAATTATCAAGCCCTACCATGTGCTAGGAACTGAGGTGATGGAGCTACTCTGGTAAACAAGAGACACGCCGACCTTGCAGCTGACTTTCTAGCAGGAAACACACATATAAGGGAATATTATTTTATAGCCAAATAGCAGCTGCAGTGGGAACATATGGGTGCTGTGGAACCACCTAGAAGGCCACATGCCTAGTCTTAGGGTCTTGGAAACCGCTTCCAGAAGGAAGAGCTGAAGCTGAGAGCTGAAAGGTCAGTAGGGGATGATCAGATGCAGATGGGGAAGCAGGTATGGAGAGTATTTCAGACAATAGGGACAAAAGAATATGGATGTTTTAAAGAGCTTGAAAGCTCAGGTTGGTTGACTCTTGGTACAGGAATGAGAGGAAAGAAATAAAGCTGATTCTTATAGAGCCTTGGCCACATGAAGATGTTTGAAATTTATCCTGGAAGAGTGTGGAGAACCTAAAGAGTTTAAGTGCTGGGGTATGTATGTGAGTGACATGGTGAGATTTAGATTCTGGGAGGGTCCATCAGGTCACATTGTGGGGAATGAACTGGCATAGGGGCAGAGCTCAGAGTCAAGCTGGAAAGGCTGGTTTCAGAAGAAAAGGTGATGGAAGCAAAGGCAGCTGTAGCCTGAGTGAGGGCAGTGAGAGTGGAACAGGAGACGAGTGGTCAGGGGTAGATGAGAGAGGACCAAGTAAGAATTGGATCTCAGGCAACAATGAGAAGTGGGGAGTCAAAGATGAGATCTGAATTTTGACTTGGCTACTAAACCAGGTGGTTGGAGGTGCATTTGCTGAAATTAAATTGTATTGGAGAAGGGCCCTGGGATTTCTTTGGAAGGAATGATGCTAAAGCTGAAACTCCAGTACTTGGCCACCTCATGCGAAGAGTTGACTCATTGGAAAAGACTCTGATGCTGGGAAGGATTGGGGGCAGGAGGAGAAGGGGACGACCGAGGATGAGATGGCTGGATGGCATCACGGACTCAATGAACATTGAGTCTGAGTGAACTCCGGGGAAATGGTGATGGACAGGGAAGCCTGGTGTGCTGCAATTCATGGGGTCGCAAAGAGTCGGACATGACTGAGCGACTGAACTGAACTGATAGGATGGAGGAGAAGGGGGATAAGATGAGTTCAGTTTTTAAAATGTTGATTTGAGATCTCTAAGGAGTATCCGTGAAAAAGAGTCAGGAACATTTGGATCACAGCTGGAAAAGATGTGTGGAGAAGAGTTGGACAAAGAAAGGATATGAATTAATAGCAAAACATAAAAAATGGTATCTGGTTGCACAGCACTGTTTCCCATATGAGTATAATAATAATCAGGAGTGGGTGCATTCCGGGCTGGGCAAACAGCATCATGCAGAGGAATAGACAAGTCAAACATGTAAGCAACATGGAGAATAGATTTCCTGGTTGTAGCTCTGGTCATTGAAGGGCAAGAATGGATGTGAGGCGTTTTTGCTTTTGGATCACAAGTTTTATCTGTCCTTTAGTGTCCCCTTATTATTGAATGAGAGAGTCTGCAGTTAGCCTGGGGTCCCGGCGTTTTAGTAACAAGGCCAGAAATGAAACCCTTATTTCTCCCCTCAGTGTCTGGAGACTACAACAGTATTTTTACATAGAAATTGCTTGGTTACAAACAAACCTACTCGGACTTTTATAGTAAAAGTGGGGACGTTATCAGAAGGCTTTCAGTTATCTTCTGGGACCCAGGTGTGGGAGTGCAGTTGGACCCCTGAGCTCAAGGCACAAAGTACGACAGTTGGCTGACTTTCTAATGACCTATGTCCCTCATGTTCCTTCTTTCTGTAAGTCCTTGCTGCTCTTCTTCCTTGATGCAAGAGAAGGAGAATGGCTTTTCCACTGCTCTGAGTTTCCACGTGCCTAGTTTCAGTAGGGATGGACTAGAGTCCCTTGCTTATGATTCCAAGGGAGGAGCACGTGGTTGATCCAGTGTGGGTCAGTGTTTGTTTCTGGTCTAGTTGCCTTGATGACAGTGGGCATGTGCCCCTAAAGTGGCATACACATAGTCCCAAGGCCCACTTTGTCACTAGTGAGTGGCCTTTCTCAGAGCAGGGTGCAGTGCATGTGTGGCATGCAGACCCCCAAAGAGGACTGCTGTAATTTCATGACACCTATCTGAGCCATAGCTGAGGGAGAGCCCTGCTGCCCATGTCACTGATGATCACAATAAAAATACAGTGCTTCAGCTGATTTCAGAGGTCTGTTTAATTCAGGCATAACCAAATGATAATCAGGCACTCTAGGTGGTTTCACTTCTTCAGGGGAAGTTACTTCTCTGACAAATGGTACAATGTTAAGTGTTACATTAGCTGCTAATGATTAGCATGTAGAAATTTCAAGAAACAATTGTGCAGAATTTCAAGCAAGTTAAACCTCCCTTGAATTGAAATCATTCTTGGTAAGGTGCTTATTCTGGCCTGTCAAGTTGCTCTTCAGTTTTACTGTTTATTTTTAATTAAATCCACAAATTCATCCTGGATGGGAGTGGGTTTTATCTCTGTAAGAAAAGATTAGTACATGCCAATCTCCATTCACTTGTAGCCCTTCAGTGAGGTTTCATATAGAAAGGATTTACTTAATGGTTCTTCACCTTATCACCAGTAGTTCAGCAATGCCCACTGGGGACCGCTGCTCTTCATTAGACTTCTCTAAAAGAAATGTGCCAGTGAGTCATGGGATTATGAATGTTCCTAAAGATTTCAGGTCAAAATAACCCTTTGTAAAGTTACGAATGCTCCCTGTAACTATATACATTGAGAAAACTTGTCAAAGAGTCCTGTATCTGAACATTCCAAGGTTGTGGAGCTTTCTGTTGTTGTTTTTGCTTGTTTTTTAAAATTTGTAGTATCCTTTTTTTTTTTTTTAAGTAGCCTTTTTATTTTGGAATAGTTTTAGATTTACATAAAAATTATGAATATGGTTTAGAGAGTTCCCAGATGTCCCAGACTCAGTTCCCCTATAATTATCTTTTTATATCCTTACGATTATTTGTCACAAAGAACCATTATTGATACATTATTGTTAGCTAAAGCCCATAGATTTTTTTTTAGATATTACTACTTCTTAACTAACATCCTTTTCCTATTTCAGGATATCACATTTTGTTTTGTTTTTTACTAAGAACGGAACTTAGATCACTTAAGCTCTGTTTCTTGTATGTTTTGTTTTTTCAAGAGCTTAAGTGTAATCAAAAGGCAATAAAATATTATTGAGATATGTTACTTGGGGGCTTAATACATACAAACATTCTAATCCAGACCTTGGGAAAAAATATGTTTGGCAGGTGGGAGAATTTTTAGAAATTTGAGGACATTATTTATCATTTTTACTTCTACCTGTACTGTAGGTATTATGATTTTGCTAGATTAATAAAAATAGAACAGATTTGTAAAAATAAAGTAAGACTTTATATTTTCTTACTGATTTTCTAAAGGTGGAGGATTTAGTGGAGAAAGTGTGAATACAAGTTCTTGTAAAAAGAAACTTGCAGGGGTGACTTGGCAGCTCCCAGACTGGAAAGTGCCTGCATTTAATGCTACATGGAGGTTTGTGTGTGTCATGCCCATTCAAGAGCTACAGCTGGGTGGCTGTGTTTGGTTTTTGTCTCTGTCCTTACTCATTTCATTTCTGGATACTTGGCTTCAGACTTCTCAAATCCTTGGTTTTGGCTTGCTGGAGCCCTGGCTTTTCATGGAGTATAATTAGCTACTGTGTGAGCAAATTGGTATTTTCCTTCACCTCCCTTGCTCTAATGTACTTTTTGCATGTCAAAGGTCTTGGAAGGATTCTCAGTGGAGAAGATCTGCAGGATCAAGTGAGTTCAGGTGGGGATTGATGTAGTCAGCTTTTGTAAACCAGTATTTTCTGCTTCAGATAGAATTTTCCCCTGTGCTCAGATGGTCTTCATGTCTCATTCAGAGAAGAGGCTTACATTGATTAATGTGGTGTATGTGTGGTTATCGTACTTAGAAAGTGCTCTGTTTAAGAAGAGCTTTGTCAAGAGCGTCCTTTGAATGGAGTCACAAGAAAGCTTTTTAAAAACTGACAACTTCAAGTACAGTTTCCTTTTTCTTCTGCTAAATATGATTGAAACCCAATCCTTGTTATAACATAATTATCTCAACCTAAGCCAGCAGGGAGTTGCTGTCTTAATGTAAGGGGTGTGAAGTCCCCTAAATAAATAGAGGATTAATTACATTCACAGCATGTTGTGAAGGTGATGAGATTGATTGGGATCATTTGACTGGTCCCATTTCCTGCTCTGACTACTTTCCTGAATAAATAGAAGCTGGGAAAATTATAAATAGAGCTTTAGAGAGTATTGTGCCTGGGATGGGAAATGATGTTGGAAAAGGGCCTCTGAAGTTTATTCCTCGATTGTAAGTGATGTATAACATTTATTGTAGATAATTTTATCATTGATTATTTGCTGTTCTCAGTTTAAACAGTCCAGGAAATAGTGTTTATCTTATAAAATATAGATATTAATAGAGTATTGAAAGAATTTGACAGATTCTTTTTTAAACGGATGGGTTTTAGCAAATTCCTGATCCATTTCTAGATGTTTTCACTTAGTGTGGCTTTAGAAGGTTTACACTAAGCAAAGTGTCAGCTTTTCCACGCTTGTGTTGTCATTTCCTCATAGAAGCATCTGCTTTTGTTAAAATGATGTATTTTCATGAGGAGTACTGTTTTCTATTTTTATTTTATATTTATCTTATCTCTTTTTTTGTGCATAGTTTTCTAATACTGTAAAATTGTGGTTACAATTTAGGTGTTTATTTTCCAAATCTATTGCAGTCACCTCCAGAGTGAGGTGATCTTAGGCCATGGAGAGCATAAAACAGTCTTTTTAGCATGCAGGAAAACTGTATAGATCTGTGTTTATTAAGAAAAATATTAAGCTTCACTAATATTTAATATATGGATCAGTAGCAAAAATTATGTTTTGTGGGTACCAAACTTTTTAAAATAATGGTCTGAAGTTTAGAGGAACAACATCCTTGTTTCCAAAGGGAAGCAATATATTTATTCTCAGCCTGAATTATGGCTGGGAAGGGGTTGTTTTGCCTAAGAAACTGTAGTTGAGGTTCAGGGACTCCAGTCAGGCTCTGCCAATTGCTTGAACTTAGTTGAAGACGTAGAAACTCAACTTTTGGAATGTGAGATTTATGCTAGCTATGAAACGGTCCCTTCCTGCTTTAGTTGTGTGTTCTGTTTGCTTAGTGGAGAGAGAAGCCTGACTTGGAAGGCAGGGCCTTTGTCACAATGGTAGCACATATTTCTTGGACACTGGACTACAGAGGCTTTGTCTTTTGCTGTTGAGCTTCTTATTGTATGAAAGAACAAAAAGATGACTATCATTATGAGGCAAAATGATTGAAATTTGAAATGGATGATTATATAGATCTGGGAATGGGATGAGATAGAGGTTCTTTCTCAAGATGTATGATTCTGTGAAGAATCATTTTGTTATTTCATTGTTAATTACTGATTTGAAAAATTATTATTGAGCATCTGCTCAACCAGGAGTTAAAAGAAGTGGTGAATTTTAACATTCTAGGATTTCACCTAGAATGTAGTAGGTCCACTACTTGCAGAGGCCTTGTGGCAGGAGGGAATTTTATATGTGTTCAAGAAACTGAAGGAACCAGAATGTCTGAAACCTAAAAGGTGTATGTATGTGAGGATAGGTCAGGATGTGGCTGGTGATTCAGGCAGGGCCCAGACTGTAGAGTAGCTTCTATGTAATGTTAAGAATCTTTATCTTAAGTGCAGTGGGAAGCTGGAAAAAGATCGTAGGTAATGATGGGAGATCACTAGGGTAATAGTGTGAATTGCATGTTGTACCAGCTAGAAAGGTTCTTGTAAAGAATGAGTGTAACCTGATGAGGAAATTAGGATTTAGAAACTAAAATGAATTTGAGGAGAGAGGGAAAAGACATCATGGAAGATTATGCCTGAGTTTGTGGCTTGCACAGCTGAAGAAGTGATGAGAACACATTTGGGGAAAATAATTCTTAGGCTGTTGAATTTTGTTAGAAAAATTCCTCTATTTACAGAACTTAGCTTCTTTTGGGGTGGTCTGCTAAAACTAATGGTTAGTTTTCTTTCTTTGCCTCTGTGGATTTTTTTTTCTTTAATGGAACTATTGGGTTCAGTTATCTAGCTTATTTACCTTTTTTGTATGTTTATAAAGTTTATTTTTTAAAAATATTTTCTTATGAAATATTATAATAATATAAGATATATGTGTATACTTTAAGAATAATTTAAAAGTTAACATGCACATATTTACCACCAATCCTAAGAAGTAGAGCATTACCAGTTTCCTAGAGGCACCCTATGGGAGAAGTCCCAGTCATATTTCTCTCCTCCCTTTGCTAACCACAGTTCTGAATTTTGTGTTAATCATTACCTTGCTTTCTCTTATGGTTTTGCCATCGTGTTTATCCCAAGTTTAGTTTTAGTTTCACTTGCTTCTGAACTGTATGTAAATGGAATCATACTGTATGTGTTCTTCCTTTACTTGCAATTCTCACATAATGTCTTTTTTTTTTTTTTAATCCATGATGATACATGTAGAAAAGGAAAGTGTTAGTCACTCAGTTGTGTCTGACTTTTACAACCCCATGGACTTTAGCTCCCTAGGCTCCTCTGTCCATGGAATTTTCCAGGCAAGAATACTGGGTTGCTGTTCCCTTCTCCAGGGGATCTTCCTGACTCAGGAATCGAACCTGGCTCCTCCTACATTGCAGGCAGATTCTTTGCTGTCTGATCCACCGGGAAGCCACCAGGGAAGATGGTGCACATAGGTATAGTTTATTTTCCTGCTGTGTGAATCGACTGCAGTTTGTTTATCTATTGTAATGTGTGTTGTATTGTTGATGGATGGTTCCCATTTTGGGTTATGAGAAAAATCCTGCTCTGAACATATTTGTTCATGCTTCATGGTGCACTTGTGCAACTTTTGAGTAAATCCTTTTACTCTGGAGTGGAATTGCTGGGATTTAGGGGATGGCTATAAGCCAGTTAGACTTTACTGGGTAATGCCAAACTATTTTCCAAAGTGGCTGTACCAATTTATTTCAACTTATTCCCTAGCTCATCCTTCATACCAATAATTATTGTTTAGATTTTAAAATTTGACATTCTATAAGGCTGTGAAAGAGTTTCTTTTGTAATTTTTATTTTCTTGGTAACAAATGTTATCTAAGCATTCTTTCATGTATTTATTAGCCATTCATGTCCCTTCTTTTGTGAAATATCTGTCTGTTGTATTGGCCTTATTTTCATTAGGACTATCTTTTTCTTTTGATTTTTAGATTTCTCTGATAGTCTAGATACTAGTCCTTTATTGATTAAATATGTTGCAAACATTTCCCTCCATTTTGTAGTTTATCTTCCAGTCTCCTTGTAGTGTCTATATAAACAGAAGTTTTTAATTTTAACGTTGTAGGATTTATCAATATATTCCTTTGGGGTATGCTTTTTGTTTCTTGTTTAAGAAAGGTTTTTGATTTGCTTGTCATAAAGATATTCTCATATAGTATCTTCTAAAATTTTTATTCCCTTGGGTTTAGCATCTAAGTCTTTAGTCCACCTGGAACTGATTTTTGTATGTTTTATGAGGTAGGGGATCCGGTTTCATTTTTTCCCCATATGGATAACTTTATTCCGGCTTCATTTATTAAATAGTCCATCCTTTCCCCATGCATCCGGCAGTGCTCACTCTGTCATACATCAAGTTTACATATATACACGGGTCTGCCTCTGGGTTGTCTCTTCCGTTTCACTGATTTACTTGTCTATCATGTGCCAATACCATACTTTCTTAATTACTTCAGCTTTGTATCTTAGAATCAGCTTGTCAAATTCCATGAATAACACTTTGACTGGAATTGCTTTGAATCTATTTATCAGTTTGGGGAGACTAAAACATTTCATCTCTTTGCAATAACATGGTGTGACTCTCTTAAGTTTTCTTAGATGTCTTTTAACAAAATTGTATAATAATACACCATAAAGACTTTAGACATGTTTTGCTAGATTTACTGCTTTATTTTTTGCTTTGCTACTATAAATGATATTTTTAAAAAATTAATTTTCAAACTTCTTGTTTAAAATATGCAGAAATATAATTCATTTTTTAATACTGATTTTTGTATCCAGCTACCTTGTTAAACTATATTATCAACTTACATACAGTTTTTCCCAGTTTTGATATAGACAGTGATAGCAATGCAAATAATAGCAGTTAGATTTCTTCTTTTACAATCTTTGTATCTTTTATTTCTTTTTGTCTTTTTCTTCATCATATTAGACTGACTAGACCCTCCAGTAAAATACTGAATAGATGTAGTGGTAAAGTACTTCTTATCTTGCTCTTTATCTTTTAGAAAAAGCTTTCAGCAGTTCACCATTAAATTGGTGTTTGCTGCAGGCTTCTGTAGATAGCCTGTATCATGTTGAGAAAGGTTCTGTTATTCATAGTTTTTGCTAAGAGTTATAATCCCAAATGGTCATCAAATTTTATCACATATTTTCCTCATCTTTTGGGATGATCTTAAGGATTTTCTTCTTTAATCTGCTACTAGACTATTCAGGTATGACCTAAATCAAATCCTTTATGATTATACAGTGGAAATGGGAAATAGATTTAAGGGACTAGATCTGATAGACAGAGTGAGTGCCTCATGAACTATGGATGGAGGTTCATGACATTGTATAGGAAACAAGAATCAAGACCATCGCCAAAAAAAAAGAAATACAAAAAAGCAAAATGGCTGTCTGAGGAACCTTACAAATAGCTGTGAAAAGAAGGGAAGCGAAAAGCAAAGGAGAAAAGGAATGATATACCCATGTGAATGCAGAGTTTCAAAGAATAGCAAGGAGAGATAAGAAAGCCTTCAACAGTGATCAATGCAAAGAAATAGAGGAAAACAATAGAATGAGAAAGACTAGAGATCTCTTCAAGAAAATTAGAGATACCAAGGAAACATTTCATGCAAAGATGGGCTCGATAAAGGACAGAAATGGTACAGACCTAACAGAAGCAGAAGATATTAAGAAGAGGTGGCAAGAATACACAGAAGAACTGTACAAAAGAGATCTTCACAACCCAGATAATCACGATGGTGTGATCACTCTTCTAGCCAGACAGCCTGGAATGTGAAGTCAAGTGGGCCTTAGGAAGCATCACTATGAAAAAAGCTAGTGGAGGTGATAGAATTCTGGTTGAGCTATTTCAGATCCTAAAAGACGATGCTGTGAAAGTGCTGCACTCAAAATGCCAGCAAATTTGGAAAACTCAGTAGTGGCCACAGGACTGGAAAAGGTCAGTTTTCATTCCAATTCCAAAGAAAGGCAATGCCAAAGAATGCTCAAACTACCGCACAATTACACTTACCTTACACACTAGTAAAGTAATGCTCAAAATTCTCCAAGCCAGGCTTCAGCAATACGTGAACCGTGAACTTTCTGATGTTCAAGCTGGTTTTAGAAAAGGCAGAGGAACCAGAGATCAAATTGCCAGCATCTGCTGGATCATGGAAAAAGCAAGAGAGTTCCAGAAAAACATTTATTTCTGTTTTATTGACTATGCCAAAGCCTTCAACTGTGTGGATCACAATAAACTGGAAAATTCTGAAAGAGATGGGAATACCAGACCACCTGACCTGCCTCTTGAGAAACCTGTATGCAGGTCAGGAAGCAACAGTTAGAATTGAACATGGAACAACAGACTGGTTCCAAATAGGAAAAGGAGGACGTCAAGGTGTATATTGTCAGCCTGCTTATTTAATTTATATGCAGAGTACATCATGAGAAATGCTGGGCTGGTGGAAGCACAAGCTGGAATCAAGATTGCTGGGAGAAATATCAATAACCTCAGATATGCAGATGACACCACCCTTATGACAGAAAGCGAAGAGGAACTAAGAAGCTTCTTGATGAAAGTGAAAGAGGAGAGTGAAAAAGTTGGCTTGAAACTCAACATTCAGAAAACGAAGATCATGGCATCTGGTCCCATCACTTCATGGGAAATAGATGGGGAAACAGTGGAAACAGTGTCAGACTTTATTTGGGGGCTCCAAAATCACTACAGATGTTGACTGCAGCCATGAAATTAAAAGACGCTTACTCCTTGGAAGAGAAGTTATGACCAACCTAGATAGCATATTCAAAAGCAAAGTAGAGGATTGTATTTATCTTGGAGGATGCATTGAAAGATGCATTCAACTTTGGCCACTAAGGTCCATCTAGTCAAGGCTATGGTTTTTCCAGTAGTCATGTATGGATGTGAGAGTTGGACTGTGAAGAAGGCTGAGCGCCGAAGAATTGATGCATTTGAACTGTGGTGTTGGAGAAGACTCTTGAGAGTCCCTTGGACTGCAAGGAGATCCAACCAGTCCATCCTAAAGGAGATCAGTCCTGAGTGTTCATTGGAAGGACTGATGTTGAAGCTGAAACTCTTTTTGGCCACCTGATGCGAAGAGCTGACTCATTTGAAAAGACTGTGATGCTGGGAAAGATTGAAGGCAGGAGGAGAAGGGGACGACAGAGGATGAGATGGTTGGATTGCATCACTGACTCAATGGACATGAGTTTGGGTGAACTCTGGGAGGGAGGCCTGGCATGCTGTGGTTCATGGGGTCACAGAGAGTTGGACACGACTGAGTGAACTGAACTGAATGAATGACATTTTTAAAATTTCTAACTTAAATTGGGCCTTGCATTCCTGAGATAAGAGTGTTTTGATTAAGATGCATTATTTAAATAGTGATGCTGAGTTTGGTTTTCTAACTCTGTGTGTGTGTGTATGTGTGCGTGTATGTGTTGCGTGTGATTTCTAATCCCCCACATGAACCACTTGGCATGTCTAGGGACTGACTGATGGAAGAGTAGACTGATTCCACTTGGAAGCACCTCAGATTGTTTGAAAGTTCTCCTTTGAATTGGATGAAATCTACTCTTTTCATATTAGTTTTAATTCTACACCTGTACAGAATAAGTTCATTTTCTCTTCAAGTATCTGTTTTTATTTATCTAGAGGATTGCTGTTGCATCCCTTCCAAGTCTTCTAGATTAGGTGCTTCTGCCTTTAAATGATTCTTACAAGTCCCAAATTCCTACGACTTTGACCTTCTTGGTCTCTTTTTAAAAAGCAAACTGTACTTTGTCACTACCTCTTCCCCTCCTTTTTGGGTCACTATCTTTTCAATGCATCCTCCAAGATAAATACAATCCTCTACATTTGGCCAGAACGTAGAAAAGAGTTGTTGCTCTCATATTTTATCACCATCCTTGTGTTCATACAATCTAGGAGCTCATCTACTTACAATAGGAAACCTCAACAGGCTACTTACTCTTAGTTTACCATTAACCCTAACCCTTAGGATTTTTTTCTCAGGCATTATTGTTTAATTAATTAGAATTTCTCTTGTATCAGCCATGAAGAACTTTGTTTCCTTGATTTTTACTTTACTGGATTTGATTTTGTCCTGTCTACCTGCTTTAAATCTTTCTGGAGCTATAAGCTGTCATCCCAGATATTTCCTGATCTTTTCTGGATATTTTTACTTTTGTAACACTCTTTGTAAACTTGACTCCTGAAATCTAATAAGTAACCATTAATGGAGCTCTGTTAGTGTGTGAAGCATGAGATATGGCACTGGGGAACTAAAGAGGAATTAGTAAGGCTTCTAACCTTAATGAATTAGAATGAACAATCTGTGTTTTCATCTAAGACAGTGAATACATGTTGAATGAAGAAGTCTGACACCAAAACTTTTTATTCTCCCACTAGGTTACTTCCTTCAGATGGAAATTAATCTGTGATGTCAAATGTGAGTCCAGTCAGCTTTATAACCATACATCCCATGTTCTCTATTTTCATCCATAAAGAAGCCATAGGAGACTGTCATATGCCTTCTTAAAACCCAGGCACAGTCTTTGCCCAGGGCTCCTAGGCTCAGGCCACTCCAAGGGATGGCGTCTGTTTTCGTGAAATGGCACCAACTCCTGAGGATACCACTTTTATCTCCTAATGCCCCACAGTTCATGGATTTTGAGTTCACTGTCTGTGATTTCACCACTTTTCTTCTTCACCTTCTGAAAGTTAGGCAAGATGCATTTACCTCTTTCCTGTCTTATCTGGGGCTATTGAGAGCTAGAAACATTGTTGATTCCTTTTCAGGTTTTTTCTATGGTCAGCAAAATGCCTTTTCTGTTAATATTAATCTATGTGAGTTTTTGCCTTCCATAATGATATTTATAATTTTATAGTATTTCCTAAGCATTTTACTTTTTTCCCTCATTATTTTCATTTTATAGGACAGATATAGCCCTTGGTCAAACTAAGAGAAGCAAATTGCTTCTTGGAACTTCTGAAATATAGTTTGGCTCAAACCAAGCCCTGATCACTCTGTCCTCTTAAACCATTGTCTGCAAAGTGAAATCCTGCTTTTGATTTGAAAAGGTTGTGGTCAGAAAGATGTCCCTCACCATTAGAAATATAAAGAGGCCATTGAGTATCCTCGTTAAGAGTATGGGAGCCAGTTGGCTGGGTTCAGATCTGTGTAGCCTAGACAAGTCATTTAACCTTTCTGTGCCTCAGCTATCCATAAAATAGGTAAAATTAAGAAAGTGGATGAGCTGACACATTCTAATGCTTAGAGAATGTTAGCAAAAATAAGTAGTCAATAGTTTGCAAACAAGAAAGTTCCTCCATTGATGCAATGCTTGCTTAACAATGATATTGGCTGAATCAGACTATTAGTCCATGATAATAAGAACTTACTGTGGCTCAGCTGGTATGGAACCTTCCTGCAATGCAGGCGACCTGGGTTCAATCCCTTGGTTACTAAGATCCCCTGGAGAAGGGAAAGGCTACCCACTCCAGTATTCTGGCTTGGAGAATTCCATGGCCTACATACATAGTCCACGTGGTTGCAAAGAGTTGGACACTACTGAGTGACTTTCACTACTACATGCCAGGCATGTGCTAAGTGCTTTATATCTATTTATATATTTTTTTCATCGTCTCTTAATCTCACAGGTTTTATATGATTTGGGTTATGTCCCCATTTTATTGTGGCCCCAGGTAACAGGTATGGGAACTGAAGCTCAAAGAGATGAAGAAACCCAAGCCTGCTTGTCTTCAGAACCTAAGCTCTTAACCACCTTGCTGTGGTCAGTCAATCCCTGTTGTCTTCGAGATCGTTAACCCTCCCTCTCTGTTAACACTGTGTATTCCATCTCATTGATGGATTTCCAGTGTGGTTTCTATTATTGAGCATTTAGTCTTCTTGGGGAGATAAGATACGCAAATGAAAGAATTAGAGGATTGTAGAGTGAATCCCTGCCTCATTGCCAGTGATACACAGTCGTAAGAAAGATATTGACTCAGAGAAGAGGGAACTTGAAGTGGTCTACAGGGCTGAGTGGAGTAGGAGGGTCTTGACATGGGGAAGTAAAGATGGGTGGGATCTAACCAGGCACAGAGAGAAAGGAGGGAGGTGTGCAAGGCAAATCCCCACAGTTAAAACAGTTGTGCTGGGAATGAGACAAGTAGCAAACTGGTCGCACCAGTGTAGCAGGGACGTGTTGGGTTATTGAGAGTAGGTTGGAGCAGTGGGAAGATGCATCTAAGTTTGCAGAATATGAGGGTTGCAAACAGGCAGCCATTGGGTCACTGTTGGTACTCAGTTTTGTAAAACTTCTAATTGGTTGTCAGCACTAAAAATTGGTAGATTTTATGTCAAAGTCTGGATTTACAGCTGCTCCTGAACTAATGGAAGTTCTGGCAGTTGCAGAGCCCACATTCTCACATGGTGACAATTGGCTGGAGCTGAGGCCAGCTGTCTCCATCATGCGGGACAACTGTCTTCATTCTGCCACAGACCCCCTCCACTTCCTTGCGACTCCATCTACCTAGCTGGTGAGGGCAGCAGAGTTTGTGACTTTGGCCTCATGGATACGGGCTCTGAGAATAGCTCAGAGGACCTTGTCCTTTCTTCCTGCCAAACTGCAAGCTCCATGTGAGCAGGAGCCAGCTTTGCTTATGCACTACTGCACTGCTCAGGCTGGAAATTTGTCCTACACATCTCATGGCGCCAGTGACCACTTTATAGTGGGTTCAGTTTTGGAAGCTAAATACAGATGAGGCACACACCAGTAAACCTAGTGGCTCATTTTAAATCCATTTAAAAAGGCAAACTATAGATGACCCTTAAGCAGCAAATAGGTCGCTTATGAAGTTGAGAATGGTCATGGTGTGTGTCAAGGAAAGAGCTGCTGGTTGTTCGTTGCTCTGTTTCCAACACTACTCCTAGACACAGGTAGACACGCTTTTATTTTCTTCTTTGGACACAAACTAAACAATAGAAGTAGAAAATGCTTCAGGAGGACTTCGGGCACGTACTTAATTGCTTCACTCAGCAGGACAGCAGCACGACAGAGATCACAGCCAGAGCTCCTGGCTTGACGTGGTTTCCCAAAACCTGTAAAACCCTTGTTGCTTTTCACTAGGGTGTGATCTTTCCTCCTGGCTGCTGATGGCAGCTCTCCACCACGGTTTAGTTTAGTCTGGCTTCTTGTTTTGTTTCTGTCTTTCTTTCGCTTTCTTCCACACTTAGTATTCCTCAGGGTTCTCTCTGCACGCACCTTGCCATGGGAAGCCCCGGAAAGAAGAAAGTCCAGCCGCCTATACCCTCAGGCTCGGCTCCAGAAAATCAAAGCCAAGCAGAGGCAGCTCTTCTCTGCCTGCAGCAGGGTCAGCGATTTGTGTAATGTTTTCCCTGTCAGCTTATCTCTGCCGATTTCTTGTGTTTTTGAGCAAGAGGAGGAAGCTCCACGGCTGCCTTTTTAAGCAGGTGGGAGCTCAACTGCGATCAAAGCCCAGCCTTACACTCCCTGCTGACAGCCAACCCTGGTTTTTTGTCAAGTGCTCCTGGTGGGGCTGGATTCATCTCGTTGGAGTAAGGTGGCTCCAAGAAAAAAACCCACCCAGTTGCCCTGACAAAGAATGAAAGGAGAAAAGCACTTAAATCTCTCATGCCATGTGGGAAGTGTTTTGATAACATCGTTTGAATCAAACCATAATTAGGCTTTTGCATCTAGTTCTTGTAGAAACATGAAATGCTGTTCAGCCAGCAGGTTTGTTTCTCACAGCCGTCTAACTGGGGGTTTCACTTGTGCTGTGTATTCCTGTATTTAGTCAAATGATATCTTGGATCCACTTTTTCATTCTTCTTTTTAGTAATCAGTAATTTTTGTAGATAGTAATTTCGGGTCTGATTGGACATCTTGGCAACTCTTCAGTTCTAATTATAGCAGAATTTTTGCCTGTATGTCTTGATGCTAAAGTGAAGATAGGATTTTAAAGAGATGTCCAACAAACTAGTTGAGTCCTAGTTTTTGAAAGTCATGGTTACTACCCTAAAATAGAGAACCAAGTGTAATTGTATCCTAGAAGACTTGATTTGCATAAATGTTTGGTCAAGGATTGTATCCCCCAACATAGGAAAGATTCTTCAGTAGTTCTCCTGGCCAGTGCAGTCTTCCAGCATCTTGTTTCACATGGGTAATAGGTGTTTGAGGACCCAGCTGATGTCACTGCTTCCTGGGGGCCAGCACACAGCAGGTGTGTGTGTGTTAGAAGCCCAGGCTACCCCCGGATTTTCCCTCAAGTATCAGGCATGCGTTGCCCTGTGGGCCATGGTAAAGTGTGGAGAGTCTTAAGTGTGAAGAGTCCTGGCTTAGCCTGCATGGCTGAAGAAAGAATCACATGGGCTCATGCATGTGAATGCACCTTGAAAAGCCTCCAGTCTGGTGCTCGTGTGGAATATTCATGCTCCAAGTTGAGGTAGCCCAGTGGTCTTAGCTTTGTCTAGGCCTCATCTTTGTCACAGAAAATTAGGGTTTTAGATTTTAATTATGTGGTCCAATTTTATATTCATAGCCTTCCAAGGCTATTTTAGTGTAAATTAATTAAAATAAAATACAACTTAGGATTCATCTCCTCAGGCACACTGGACACTTCAAGTGCTCAGTGGTTGCATGTGTCTTGTGAGTAGCATGTTGGACAGTACAGATCTAGAATATTTGCATCATTACATAAAGCTCCGCAGGGCGACCGTGGGCTCAATAGGTTTCTTCCAACCTGCAATTGTGTAGACCTCAACAGAGTAGCTTGCTCAGTCCTTAGGAGAATTTTTTTTTAAAGGAAAATAAATTGTGCCTCTAATGCCCCATCCTCCACTCATACCAGCTGCATGGATCTGCCGTAATCTTTGCCCTCGTTTCCCTGGTGGCTGAGTGTGAGGTCTTCCTATGTCATCTTTCATAGTTTCTTAGCAGAGAAAATTTAGCTGTAGAAGGATACATTCTTGAGCCCTCAAGTAGTTTTATGTAGCTTATATTTATCACATGAAATACTGTAAAATTCTGACAGTTTTTCTCCTCTTTTCCCAAACCTCTGGGTCTTCCTTTTTAGAAACAAAGTAACATGTTGTCACATCCCATGAACATGGGACCGCACAGGTAGGCTATCAGGCTCAGGTGAAGGCAGGTAGGAGAAGCAGTTGTTTAAGCATGGATACATGATCTGTATGTCTGGAGATTAGACAACCACATGGGAATTGATATCCATATGGCTCTTAGGAGTGGAAACAGGGAGTCAGTTTGAGTGCTATATACTCTGTGGGCTGGAGGGTCAAGCTGGGAAGAAATGGATTAGTATAAAGAAAGAGTAATGCCAGGTCCCACACTTCAGGCTGTTCAGCATATTTGGTCTTTTTGTCACCTTTCAGTGAGGTCTTTTCTAAACACTTATAAAAATTGAACTTCCTGTGTCCTTAGCACTCCTAGGCCACTTTTTAGCTCTGTTTTTCTCATAGCACTTACACCATGTGGCACATTTATTATCTGTCTTTTCCTGCAGAGTATAAGCTCCATGAACATAAGGATCTTTATGTGTTTTGCTCAGTCCTTGAGCACATAATACTTTCAGTAAATGTTTATTGAATGAATGAATGAAAAAAATTTACCTGCTACATTGTTTCATTGAGACCTGTAGGTAGAAGTTACTTGTAGGAGGGTCCAGGTGAAGTAATGGGTGGAGGATGGGGGAGGCAGGCAAGAGATTGGGGCTATTTGGACAGCAGAGAGGTCAGGGCAGACTTTGGGAGCCTGACGGTAGAGGTCCCTGTGGAGGTTGAAGATTCTGTACAAGATAGCAGCTGACCTTAGCTTTGTAGAATCAGGGCTGAGAGATAAGGTGTTTCTGAGATTGAGCCACAGGATTAAGCTGGCCTAGAAGAAAGGCCATAGGGAGAACCTTGAGCCAGAGGGCCATTAGAGAAGGGCTTCTTGCACCTTTGACCTGGAGCCATGGTTGCTGAGTGGCTGCAGGCTGAAGATTTCAGGTTTATGCTCCAGGTAAGAGAGGGCTAGGACAAAGTCAGGCCACCCTTTCCAGAACCTGTAAAGGAAAAGCAAATGCTTCACCCTCAAGAACTGACCCAGGAGTCAGGGAGAGCCTCGTGCTGCCCCACCCTCCCAGGTGTTTGATCAGATTGAGTCAGCGATGTTGAAGCCATAAAGTGTAAGGTGGTCATAATCTTCATTCTGATGAAAATGATGGTCACAGCTATCTGACTCAGTGCTTCTGAGACTTTATTGAGCAAACAGGTCCCCTGGGAGCTTGTTAAAATGCTGATTGTGATTCAAGGGTCTGGGGCAGGCCCTGGGATTTTGTAATTCTAACAAGTTCTACTGCTGCTACTGGTCCATACTTTAAGTAGCAAGGGACTGTACTTTAAGTAGCAAGGCTTTATTAAAGAGAGAAGCTAAATATGTCATTGATATCAATTGCTCTTATTAAAACTATTTTAAAATTCCCCTTAGAAGGGCTGGGAGCTGCCACTTGAGAATGTTCTAATAGGCAAATGCTTTTCACTTTAGTTGAAGTAATGTTTGAGAATATAAATAAGCATTCAGAAAATCAGCCTTCCTCAATTTTGATTTTCTGTAGGTGAATGGTTGTCGGTACTGTTGTCCAGTCTGGCTTTCAAATCCAAGACTTCCCAAATCAGTCACTGAGTACTCCAGGACTGAGTTGAGTGGACTTTTATGTCTGTTCCCTTTGTGCAAGAGGTGGTTGTGTCCAGCAGAATGTAGTGTGGTATGCTGAGCCACTGACCGAGCTGGTCTCGACATGGGCCTGGATCAGGGTTAGGAGAAATCTGTTCTTGTGGTGCAGAGGAGTTGGTGGCACCTGACTCACACTGAAGGCTCTCCATGCATTTATCATTATTGCTCTCTGGAAGACTTAAGAGAGAGAAGTAGGAAAGATGACTTGAAACCATGGACATTTTGAAATTTGTGTTCTGAGAGTCAAGGTGTCTTATAAATAGACCCTCTTCCATGCATTTCTCCATTCTGCCACATACCAAGATAGAATGTTTAGTCCCTGTGGAGTGCAATCAGCCTGTCCCATGGTCTGAGGATGGAGCCATGGACCTAATGGTGCTCTTCTCCTTGTTCTGTGATGCCACTGTTCACATGTTGCTTAAAGCTTCTTCCCATTTTCTCCCCTGGACAGCTTCTCATAGTCCTTGAGACCTTTTCCGTTTAGATGACCTTTTCTGTAAGAATAAACCTTGTCTACTGTCTTTGCTTTGTCACCACCATTCCAAACCTGAAATGGTTGCCCCTTCTTCTAGTCTCATGGCCAATACCTAGTTACAGTCACCTTTCATCATTTACAGCAGGCATGTTACATGAAGTTGTTGCAGACACTCAATTAGCAAACTTGCAACCATTGAAATACAGGCTTAGTTTCTTGTGAGCCTCTGGTCACAACATTTTCATCAACCAATCAGCACATATCCTTATCTTATTAGTGTTTCTGCTTAAAGACACTTCATTTCATATATACCAGTATTATTGATTCATTCACAGTGAACTCATGGCCAACAGCACCATAACTCATGTCTGAACAAAGCTTTTCTAAGAACAAGTTTTTCTTCATAAGACACATTCTAGACTTTGGGCAGTAGACAACAGTTCAACACTGGACTTGGAGGCCATGATATTCAAGAAAATTGTCAGCAAAAGCCCCCAGATGCAAAAACCATGGCACTAAATTGACCATGAAGAAGGACCGTATTTACAGTATGAAAACTGAAACAAGAAGGCAGGGCTATATCCAGTCATCCCTCAGAATATGTGTGTTGGGTATTGAAGATGCCCACTGCTCTCTGTGCAGCCACGAATGACTACATAAGGCTGAGGAGTATTGATTTTGAGGCTACAGAAAACTGCGACAAGTAGTCAGATTTACCAATATGGAATTTGTGAATAATAAAGCCTGTAAACATTGGTATACAGACTTACACAGAAGGAGCAGAAATAACTATTGGTTCTCTCCAAGAATCTGATATTTAAAAATTTAAGATAAGCATCGAAGTAGTCAATGGTAAGTCAACTTTCATCTTACCCTCATTTTAAGGCATAAAATGGTTTTCTTGCATTATATGTGGGAACAGACTGTCTCTTCAATGCCTGGGCCACCCCAGGCCGATCCTTGCCATAGATGTCCTTCACTCTAATAGGATGTCTTCTTCCTTGCCAAGTCCAGACTATGATGATAAGATCCTCAGGGCAAAGACTGTGTTTTATATTCACCATTACATCCACCAAACCTGGCACATAGCAGCTGGTCAATAAGTATTTGTCAGAAGACTGGCTTTGGACCTGGGCACTTGAACTGAAAAGCTACAGCTCAGTTTACTTGCTTCTGGTCCTTGTCCACCACCCCTTAACCTCAGTTCCTCAGTTCTGAAACCTGCAAAGTTCTGAAATCAAAAGTATTTTCAGGTCAATGGACAGCAAAACCTGACTGACCTAAATTCATCTGGTGACCTGAGGCTATTTATAATATTTATTCAACTTGGAGTGACTAACCATACATCTTGCATAGAAATATTAGTCTATTTGATTACATATTGCTGCTGGTGTTGTTAAGTAATGCACAGTATAATATTACAGATCCAGAATCACCTGTCTGATACGTAAAACAAACTGGAATTTTGGAACTCATCTAGGTCCAAGAGTTTCAGATGATGTCTTATTTACTTTTAGTATGATTTAGGGGTTTTTCTGTAGAAATTTTATTTAAGAAGCAAATTTTCTTAGAAACAAATTAGAGACATAAATGATTATGGGAGATGAGGAGATGGTTAAGTGATATACTCTGATAGCTTACCTCCTGCAGGAACAATGTATAAAGTCCCAGGGTAAGTTTGAAGAGTGGTGAGAATAGTTCTTTATGTTAATTGGAAGCTTAAATCATAAAAAGTGAAGGAGCTGATTAATCTTAACACTTTATCATAAATATTAAAAATGTGAGTCTTTTATTAAAAAAGATTCCTTGAATTTCAGGACCTATTTGAAAGACTGACCATAATGTCCAAACCAACTATCATTTCACAGAAAAATATATTTGTAAAACAAGCAGTTCAGTTTAGTTGCTCAGTCATGTCCAACTCTTTGTGACCCCATGAACTACAGCACGCCAGGTCTCCCTGTCCATCACCAGCTCCTGGAGTTTACCCAAACTCAATGTCCATTGAGTCGGTGATGCCATCCAATCATCTCATCCTCTGTCGTCTCCTTCTCCTCCTGCCCTCAATCTTTCCCAGCATCAGGGTCTTTTCAAATGAGTCAGTTCTTCGCATCAGGTGGCCAAAGTATTGGAGTTTCAGCTTCAACATCAGTCCTTCCAATGAACACCCAGGACTAATCTCCTTTAGGATGGACTGGTTGGATCTCCTTGCAGTCCAAGGGACACTTAAGAGTCTTCTCCAACACCGCAGTTCAAAAGCATCAATTCTTCAGTGCTCAGTTTTCTTTATAGTCCAACTCTCACATCCATACATGTCTACTGGAAAAACCATAGCCTTGACTAGATGGACCTTTGTTGACAAATTAATGTCTCTGCTTTTGAATATGCTATCTAGGTTGGTCATAACTTCTCTTCCAAGGAGTAAGCGTCTTTTAATTTCATGGCTGCAGTCACCATCTGCAGTGATTTTGGAGCCCCCAGAAATAAAGTTAGCCACTGTTTCCATGGTTTCCCCATCTACTTGCCATGAAGTAACGGAACCAGATGCCATGATCTTCGTTTTCTGAATGTTGACCTTTAGCCAACTTTTTCACTCTCCTCTTTCACTTTCATCAAGAGGCTCTTTAGTTCCTCTTCACTTTCTGCCATAAGGGTGGTGTCATTTGCATATTTGAGGTTATTGATATTTCTCCTGGCAATCTTGATTCCAGCTTGTGCTTCCTCCAGCCCAGCATTTCTCATGATGTACTCTGCATATAAGTTAAATAAGCAGGGTGACAATATACAGCCTTGACGTACTCCTTTTCCTGTTTGGAACCAGTCTATTGTTCCATGTCCAGTTCTAACTGTTGCTTCCTGACCTGCATACAGATTTCTCAAGAGGCAGGTCAGGTGGTCTGGTATTTCATCTCTTGAAGAATTTTCCACAGTTTACTGTGATCCACACAGTCAAAGGCTTTGGCATAGTCAATAAAGCAGAAATAGATGTTTTTCTGGAACTCTCTTGTTTTTTCGATGATCCAGTGGATGTTGTTGTAAATGTTGTAAATACTTTTCTGTTAAAAAAAAAAAAATCATAGCAAAAGAACTATAGTATCAGAGGTCCGCCAAAAAGGTTTTCCCATCTGCTTCTCTTCTACTAGTAATAATAAAGAAAATTATTATAATGAAGCACCTGGAAACTGAATCTGGTTGTCTTTTCTCCTTCTCTAGGGGAAGAGTTTTTTTTTTTTTTAATCCCTGTATAAATTTTAATTGGAATTGAAAATATAGCCTGGAGTCTTACAAACCTTGGGCTTCCCTTATGGCTCAGACAGTAAAGAATATACCTGCAATGTGAGAGACCCAGGTTCAATCCCTGGATCAGAAAGAGCCCCTGAAGAAGAGAACGGCTACCCACTCCAGTATTCTTGCCTAGAGAATTCCATGGACAGAGGAGCCTGGCGGGCTACAGTCCATGGAGTCACAAAGAATTAAACATGACTGAGCAGCTAAGGCTTATAAACCTTTTTACTCATTTAAAAACAAAACTATCTGGGGAGTTCCCTGCTGGTTCAGTGGCTAAGACTTCTCACTCCCAATGCAGGAGGCCTGGGTTAGATCCCTACTCAGGGAGCTAGATCTCACATGCCACAACTAAGAGTTTGCATGCTGCAACTAAAGATCACATGTGCTACAACTAAGACCCAGTGCAGCCAAATAAATAAATAAATAAATGTTTTAGAAAGCAAGCTTCAGTCTGTACTATACAAATTTGATAAAATTGCTCACTTTGTGGAAAATATTCATACAAGTGATAGATTCCTGGTGGCTAGTTTTCAGAGTTTTAATGGGAAAGATGAAATATGTTTTTTTTTTTAATTTTATTTTTACTTTATTCTGCTTTATATTACTGTATTGGTTTTGCCATACATTGACATGAATCAGCCACATGTACACAAGCTCCCAATCTTGAAACCCCCTTTCACCTCTCACCCCATATCATCTCTCTGGATCATCCCCGTGCACCAGCCCCAAGCATCCTGTATCCTGTATCGAACATAAACTGGCGCTTCGTTTCTTACATGATAGTATACATGTTTCAATGCCATTCTCCCAAATCATCCCACCTTCTCCCTCTCCCTCAGAGGCCAAAAGTCCATTCTATAGATCTGTGTCTCTTTTGCTGTCTCACACACAGGGTCATCATCACCACCTTTCTAAATTCCATATATGTGCGTCAGTACACCGCATTGGTGTCTTTATTTCTGGCCTACCCCACTCCACACAATTGGCTCCAGTTTCATCCATCTCATTAGAACTGATTCAAATTTATTCTTTTTAAGGGCTGAGTAGTACTCCATTGTGTATATGTACCACAGCTTTCTTATCCATTCATCTGCTGATGGACATCTAGGTTGTTTCCATGTCCTGGCTATTATAAACAGTGCTGCAATGAACATTGGGGTACATGTGTCTCTTTCAATTCTGGTTTCCTCGGTGTATATGCCCAGCAGTGGGATTGCTGGATCATAAGATAGTTCTATTTGCAATTTTTTAAGGAATCTCCACACTGTTTTCCATAGTGGCTGTACTAGTTTGCATTCCCACCAGCAGTGTAAGAGGTTCCCTTTTCTCCACATCCTCTCCAGCATTTATTGCTTGTAGACTTTTGGATCGCAGCCATTCTGACTGGTGTGAAATGATACCTCATTGTGGTCTTGATTTGCATTTCTCTGATAATGAGTGATGTTGAGCATCTTTTCATGTGTTTGTTAGCCATCCGTATGTCTTCTTTGGAGAAATGCCTATTTAGTTCTTTGGTCCATTTTTTAATTGGTTCGTTTGTTTTTCTGGAGTTGATGATCTTTATTTTTCTTTTTCCTTTGCAGTTCTTAACTAGCAGGGCACTCCACTGCGCCACTGTTGATATCATCTATGATGTCATGAGGGTGGTGGCCATCGACATTGCAGCCCACAGACTGGGCGGTCCCCAGGATCTCTTTAATGGTTCCAGAAAGTTCTCTAGCTAGAGACTGATGCCGCATCTGCCGGGCAATGTTGATGATCTCATCAAAAGTGATGTTTCCACTGTGCTTAATGTTTTTCTGCTTCTTTCTGTCCCTTGGTGGTTCCTTGAGGGCTTTGATGATCAGGGCAGAAGCAGAAGGTACCACCTCAATCTGGGCTTGTCTTTTCTGAATGGTCAGTTTCACTGTAATCCTCAGATCCTTCCAATCACCAGTTGCCTTGGCAATGTCATCACCGACCTTTTTTGGAGACAGACCCAGAGGGCCGATCTTAGGGGCCAGGGCAGACGTGGCACCGACTTCCCCACCGGTACACCTCAGGTACATGACTTTGATCTCGTTGGGGTCGAACTTAGGCGGCATGGTGGAGGCGGCTGGTGTCGGATGAACCCGGATTCGGGACGACCGAAGAAAGTTGCACCTTTGCCTCCTCCGAGCCGAAAGCCGAAAGCGAAATATGTTTTTAATTAAACCTTTTATTTTGTATTGAAGTATAGTTGATTTACACGGTTGTGATTGTTTTAGGTGGACAGCAGAGGGACTCAGCCATACATATATACATGTATCCATTCTTCCCCAAACTCCCTTCCAGGCTGAAGGCTTGAAAACAGTATTAGAAAGAAAAATAATACACATTCTTATTTTATTCTTACTTGGGAAAGTACTAAGGTTGGTCTGTAGATCAAATGTCCTATTGGGGCTCTGAGTGGATGCCTTTAAAAATGGTATTTGAAATGACCCACAGACAGTGCTTTAACCAGTATCATAGGAATCACCTCCATTGCAGTGAACTATGTACTTCTGCAAAGAACAGCTTTCTGTGGAGAGTATGCTTGTTGAAAGAAATGACTAATGGATCTTTCTCTAGGCATATTTTGAGATTCTCTTTGTGTTTGGTAAAATGAGCCAGGCCTTTTAAAAAGTAGTTTGAGATGATTAGCATTGTATTAGAAATCTTGTTGTTTACCCCAAGGAAACCAGAGCTATCCCTGTGACCCTCTGCACCCTTCTCTCTCTGGCTCTGCTCCCTTTACCTGAACAAATGTTCAGAAGCCTAAGGCTTCTTTTCCAGAACTTGTTTTTGTTAAGTAAGTACAGATGATAAATATACAAATAATGAATTTTAAAACACCCGCATAAGTATCACCCAAGTCAAGAACCACCCAGAAGTCCCTTATACCTTCTCACATTGTGTTACCACCCATTGGTTTTTGCCTGCTTTGAAACTTTGTATAACTGAAATAATACAGTGTGTACTCTTTTGCATGTGGCTTCATCTATTCAGAGTTATTTTGGTGAGAAGTCTAATTCAGTATCAGTTTTTAAAGGTCTCTCTGGGGGCTCTTGTAGCCAAATTTCTTAGTCATACCCGTTATGACCTCATCTTGACTTCATGGCATTTGTAAAGACCCTGACCCTGATGCTGGGAAAGATTGAGGGCAAGAGGAGGAGACGACAGAGGATGAGATGGTTGGATGGCATCACCGACTCAATGGACATGAGTTTGTGTAAGCTCCAGGAGTTGGTGATGGACACGGAGGCCTGGCATGCTGCAGTTTATGGGGTCGCAAAGAGTCTGACATGACTGAGTGACTGAACTGAACTGTTTCCTCAACTGAGAAAAACCCAATGCACCGTATTTAAGAAGTAGCTGAGTGCTAAATGCTGCAGCTCCTGGGTCTGGCTTCGCCACAGAGGGAGACAAGTTATAGAGCTGTCTTTATCATGTCAGCAGGCTGTACCAATTGGCATTCTGTGGAATCATTCTGTGTAAGAATGAGTACAGGAAGGTCCTGCAGGTCTGCCGCTGGAGGTGGCCACTTAGCATAGTAACTGGCCCTTTGTGAGGCGGTCTGTTCTGTAACTGTGTCTGATTCTGTTGGAAAGCAGAGGTTCCCAACTTTCTCTAGAGAGCATGTTAACTGGTTCAAAGTGTGTGGGAAGAGGCAGAGAGCTTATGTGATATGTCAGACATTTAGTAATTCCAGAAAACCCATACCAGGGAGCAGGCAGTGCATGGTTGTCATTCACTTGCTAGAACAAGATTGTCATTAAGAAAATGCAGAATAGTTCTTTTTAACTGATTCATGCCATTGCAGTATGCTTTGGAGAAAACATTTCATTGACCATCATACTTGTGAGTGGATAAATATTCTGAATTTTCAAAGTTTCTTGGCTTCCTTCATAATTTGGAGAGCTGTGTGCTGCATCGTGTGTGTCGTGAACATTCCAGCACTCGAGTATTTTCCTGTTTCAGTACTGTGAAAACAACATAGTGCACAAACTTTGTGTTTTGTAACCAGGGAAAATCTTAGCATTGAGAACAAGCTTACAAAGAAATAAACACATTAAATCACTTGTCCCAGTCTTTCTTCCTCAGAAGATGCCAGGAAGTTTGGGAGCAGTCATTTTCCTTCTGCTTTCAAGATGGGAAAGTGGAGACAAAAAGGACATGTTTGAAAATGCAGCCAGAACTTGCGCTTCTGTAGACCTCAAGACTGTCTTAGAATGCCAAGTTCACTGTGTGTGCAAGAAATTGGAGGACAAGGGCCAGAGCATCCCAGCTGGTGGTCTGCGGCCCCACTGGTGGCTTTCAGGAGAAATGGAAATAATGGCCCCCTCAGCCGTCAGGATGGCAGGTGGGATGGGAGCCAGCCTGGACAGTTACTTTTGTGCCATGCCAGACGGAGACTGTTTTCTGTGTCCCAGGGCATGAAACAGCTTGGAAAGCGTTGCTTTAAATAGACTCTGCAAGACTGTCTGAGGGGCAGTTCAGCTTAGAACTGAATGCGTAGGAGCCAGCCTAGGAAGACTTGGGGAAGAATGTTCCAGAAAGAGGGAGCATTTGCAAAGGCCTTGAAGAAAGAACGTACTATTGTGTCCTTGGCACGGAGAGAGGGTGGTGAGTGGAGCTCCAGAGCACAATGACGTGGAAACAAATGGCAGGCTGCCCCCCTGAGAGGAAGACAGGCCCAGAGGGCTGCGTCTGGGGCCTTGTCTTCACTGGGGAAGTTTAGATTTTATCCTGAGTGTTCTGGGAACCCATTGCAGGTTTTAAACAGAGGAACATCATGATCATAATGTAGAAGTGTAAAAGCATAGCATTTTATACTCAGAAACTAGAAACAGACTGATCATTCACTGAGTTTTATTATGTGAAAGAAACTTTTCTGTGTCTTGCTGCTGTTGATATTTTTGATGGTATCATTTCATTTGTAAAATCAGGAACTTGTATGAAGTGCCTTCTAATTCCTTTTGGCTCTAAAGATCTTGATCCCTGTATACACCTCTGTATTAGTTCCCTTGGGCTATGATAGCAAATAATTGCAAACTAGATAGCTTAAAAGAGCAGAAATTTATTCCCTCACAGTGTTGGAAGCCAGAAGTGTAGAGTCAGTGGTTCAGCAGGGTTGGTTCTTTCTACAGACTTGAGAGAGAGTTGTCCTATGCCTCTCTGTAGCTTCTAACTACCAGCCATCCTTGACACTCCTTGCTTGGCTTGTAGACACAGCACTTCAGTCTCTGCCACCATTATCAAATGGTCTTCTCTGTATCCTTGTATCTTATTTATTTATTATAAATGAAACAAAGATGAAATTTTTTGATAATAAAAAGTATAATTCACAAAGAAGACAGACATCACACACCATTAGTGTGTCCTTGTGTCTTTATATGATGTTCTTGTAAGGACACCAGTCCCTATTAAGTGATTGGATTTAGGGCTCACCCTAACACAGTATGACCTCATCTTGACTTTATGACATTTGTAAAGACCCTGTTTCCCCAACTGAGGTCATACTGACAGGTTCTGGGGATGAGGACTTGAACATATCTTTGTGGGGGTACATTTCAACCAGAACACCTTCCTTCTGCTACCAGCTTCTTAGTGCCTTCTCCCTTTAGTTTATTGACCTCTACTTAGTTTAATGGAATCCAGATGGTCATGTCATCTGAACAGTTAGTAGGTCAAAATACTACACCTCTGTAGTTGAACAGTGTGGTCTGCCTTTTTCACATAGATGAAAGGTAGAAATATTGTCAGAATTGTACAAGTCTGACATACTCCCAAATGTCTTGTTTCATGGAATATTTTTAGAGAAAAAAATGAATGGAAGAGATGTGTCTCCACTTTGGACCTATAGTCCCCATTTTCCCATATCCTTTTCTATCCTGCAGAAGTCTTTTGTTGTTGTTCTTTGTTTTATTCAACCAGTTGTTTGGGTTCACTGATAGACTATATATTTATTTCCTGCCTTGTACCGGAAATTATTTAAAGCATCTTTCTTGTGTGCATAAACAAGATGAGCTGATTAGGGTTGGGGTAAAAGAAGCAGGGGGAAGGTAAAGACCTAAATGGAAGTGGAGAGGTGAGAAGGAGCCACTGGATTGTCCCATGATGCAGGTGGATCACGGATTGGAACTTCACAACTGCTGGTGTAGAAAGGGAGACCTTTTGACTTGGCACAGTTCCAAGAGTTTCATGGGGCCAGTTTTGAAATTGACTCTGAATTCTAGCTTTGAGGATTATAATGAAGCACATTTCCCTAACAGTTCTGCTGGAGTGCAGGGGGCATAGAGGGAAATGTGACAAATTTATGACACTTAACATTTCTGTCTCTACTATTTGATTCGGTCTGGCATAAATGCAAAATGGTTTCAAGGACAGGATGCAGTGCATTTCTTTCAGACTATGGACATTGCGTCCTTCTTAATCTATTTGTCATCCTCATTGTCTGCTTCTTAGGTGGATGCTGCCACCTAAGTGAAGTGAACGATAGCTTCTCTGGATTTGGATAAACCTTCATTCACCTACTTCATTTACCTATTAACTGTACTTAAGTATGTATAATTGCCATATCAATTTTTTTAATATAAACTCTTTTACTTTGCTGTAAAAACGTGTGTGTATGGAGGGTGTTTGTTTATCTAGTACACCACATATATATCGTGAGGGGGTCATTCTTTTTGAATAGCTGTAATTAGAGTTTCCACACTTAGAAAATTACAAAGAGAACTGGTGATAGTCAGCACACAAAAATACACACTACTGATCAAACCATTTAATAAATTTAGTCCCCATTCTAGTATATCACTCTCCTTCTTAGCATCTCCCCTACTCATCCTGCCAGTATTTTTTTCTTTAACCTCTTGATGATGGTTGATATTATATAGTACAAATAAACTGCAGATTGAGGAAAAGGGCAAGGATTTCACAAAGGCAGAGGAAGTAACATAGAAGCTGGATTTGAACCACACATAGAACTGCTGACAGTGAGGCTTGGATGTGTGGGATTATTAACAACTGAAGCAGAAAATTCTACAATGATAGTTACAAGTTGAAAGTCTTTATTTTGACTATTAAAGCATTGATTTGAGTATCACATGATTGAGAGGCTCTTGAACTCATGGTGCCATCATAATTATTTCTGAAAACTATCTTATGATTCTGCTCTAAAAGACAACCTGAAATGTCATACAGTACTATAATAGAATTTTCTTAGAATAGTTATAAATACAATTAATATTTGGGTCATTCTTTGTTTATTTTGAGAGTTAGTGCCTAGTTGTAATTATAACCTATGAATATTGTTAAATATTTTCTAAACTTATTTGTGTAGTTTGTCATTTTGTCTCAAGGTGAAATCTTCATCTTTTAAAAATCACTTTTTACTATTAAATTTTGACTTCTATTTTATGTTGATTGACTTTAAGTGTTCTTTTTCTTCATCTTAATTATCTTCCATTAATGAGCATCTCCACTCTCTTTCAAAAGGCACGTCCTCCCCAAACCTAAGAAGGTGACCTTATTTGGAAATGGGGTTGTTGCAGATGTAGTTAGTTGTTAAGAGATCATGCTGGAGTAGGATGGCCCTTTGATCCAATATGACTTTTTCTCCTTATAAGGAAAAAAAGTGTCACAGAAATGCATCCAGAAGGAAGACAGCCTTGTGAGGAAACAGACACACAGAATGCCATGTGGTGACAGAGCATAGCATGATGTGTCTGCAAGCGAAGGAACGCCAAGGATTCCTGGCAACACCAGAGGCTAAGAGAAAGGCATGGAACAGATTGTTCCATTGGAGCTCCCAGAAGGAATCAACCCTGTCAGCACCTTGATTTTGGATTTCTAGCCTCTAGAACTGTGAAAGGATAAATTTCTATTGCCTTAAGCCACCACATTGTGATGGTTTGTTATGGCAGCCCTAGGAAATTAATACAGATTTTCATACTGTGAGTGGGATGTTACTGTAACTGATACCTGAAATTGTGGGAGTGGCTTTAGAGTTAGGTCATCAGGAGAAGGCAATAGCACCCCACTCCAGTACTCTTGCCTCGAAAATCCCATGGACGGAGGAACCAGGAAGGCTGCAGTCCATGGGGTTGCTGACGGTTGGACACAACTGAGCAACTTCACTTTCACTTTTCACTTTCATGCATTGAAGAAGGAAATGGCAACCCACTCCAGTGTTCTTGCCTGGAGAATCCCAGGGACGGGGGAGCCCTGGTGGGCTGCCGTCTGTGGGGTCGCACAGAGTCGGACACGACTGAAGTGACTTAGCAAAGGCTGGAAGAGTTTGGGAATGTGTGCATAATGGAAGAATCTTAGATTACTTAAAGAGATAACATAGTAGAAATATGGACATTAAAGGTGAATCTTGCGAAGGTTTAGAAAGAAGTGAGGAGAACTACAGAGGAAGTTTCTATAGTCTTAGAAAATAATTTACATATCATCACCTGTAGAATGGTGCTAGAAACAGGAATGTGAAAGGTACTTCTAGTGAGATCTCAGATGGAAAAGTACTTGTTATTGCAAAGTGGAAGAACAGTCACCCTTGTTGCAAAGGTGGAGAACTTGGTTGTGTTGTGTCGGCCAGCCATTCAATGTGGAGAGTAGAACTTCGGTATTTAACTGAAGAGATTTCCACAGGGTTAAAGATGCAGCCTGGTTTCTCCTTGTTAACTAGAGTAGAATGAGAGAAGGCAACAAGAAATTGAAGAAGAAATTGTTGAGTATAAAGGGGTCAGCACTTGATTTGGAAACTTCCCAGCCTGTCCACAGTTCCCCAGTGCTCAGTGGGTAAAGAATCTGCCTGCAGTGCAGAGACACAGGCATTGCAGATTCGATCCCTGGGTCAGATACCCTGGAGGAGGAAATGGCAACCCATTCCAGTATTGTTGCCTAGAAAATGCCATGGACAGAGGAGACTGGCAGGCCACAGTCCCCAGGGTT
This sequence comes from Nanger dama, assembly GCA_917880005.1. Taxonomy (NCBI): domain Eukaryota; kingdom Metazoa; phylum Chordata; class Mammalia; order Artiodactyla; family Bovidae; genus Nanger; species Nanger dama. Next base: position 31,852,349 of record CAKJTW010000016.1, on the reverse strand, counting down.
GCAAAGAGTTGGAAAGGACTGAGCATGCAGTCATCATCATCATGAGCCTGTTCACCTAACTGTGCTCTGGAATTGGGGCCACAGGTATGGGTGGACAGCCTTTGGCTAAAGAGATTAAGCATGTGAATTTTGGATCCACTCAGCCATCTGGCACAAGTCAGGAATGGAGGTGGGCTCATCCAGGAAGGACATATGGAGAGAATTCTCTTGTATAATGGTGTGCATCCCCTTGACTTTCACAGAAGACTGACAAGGTTTTTGAGAATGTTATAGCAGCAGAGAAACAACCAGCCTGGACTGAGGAGGGCAGAGATGGGAGGAAATAAAGGGAGAATGGGTCTGAGGGCAGCACCAGGAATTCAGAGGCCAGAGAAGGTGGAGCTTCCACCCTAGTGGGTGGGCCCAGAGGACAGCACATCAAGTCCCAGAGGATTATTCTCAGGCTTCAAAACTAATGGAATTTGACCTACTGCATTGTGAATTTGCTTTAGATTGGTTAACTTTTTTTTATCCATTTCATTTTTTCCCTTGTGAAATGGAAATTTTCGTTTTTACACTTGTACAACCATTGTGTTTTGGAAACAGATAACTTGTTCTTTAGTCACAGATCTGTGGACAGAGAGAAATGTTACCTCAGGATAGAATATACCCAGAGTTCCACCTAAACCTGTTTGAGATGAGAGTTAGATGAAAGTTTGGACCTAAAATTGATGTTGGAATGGATTGAGACTTTGGGAGTATTGAGATGAGTGAATATATATATTGCATGTGGGACAGACATGAATTGGGGTTGAGGCAGAGGCTAGAAGACAGACTGCATCATTGGATAGTGCCTCCCCTTAATTCATATCTTCTCACAGAACCCTAGAACATGACTTTGGAAATAGGGTTCTTGTAGATAAAATTAATTGTTAAGATAAGGTCATATTGGTGTAGGGTGGGCCCTTGATCCAATATGACTGGTATTAGGAGAAGAGACACATCCAGATGGAAGACAGCCTTGTGAAGAAACACACCGAGAGAACGCCAGGTGGTGACAGAAGCAGAGCTTAGGGTGATGTATCTACAAGCCAAGGGTTCCTGGCAACACCAGAAGCTATGAGAAGGGCATGGAACAGATTCTCCCCTCAGAGCCCTCAGAAGGAAGCAACCCTGCTGATACCTTGATTTTGGACTTCTGGCCTCTAGAACTATGAGAGGATAAATTTCTGTTGTTTTAAGCCAGCCAGTAATAGTTTGTTACGATGGTTACTAGTAATTAATAGAGGGAGTTTTGGGGGAACTTGATCTAATGACCCATGGACTAGGTATTGTTTTTCATAATGCAGACCCAGAGAAGGGTATTAAGTCAAGTTGAAAATAGGAGGAAAAAATATTTCATTGGCGCATACCCAGTGAGGCCTAAATAACTCTTATTTTGCAGTATTTTCTGTATTAAATTGGTATTTTCTTGTTCAAAAAGATCAGTTGTTTCTGTTAATGACTGAGCTGGAAATGCTTTTCATTCTTACAGAGTCAGGGCAGGCAGTTAGTTCTATGTTCATCTGTGCATGAACTGGTATTTGTCTTTCATGCCTGTTTTCGGAGATGAGTTTCACCAGCAACTTCTACCTAAAGCTAATGCGTTACCTTTTATTTAGATCAGGTTGCATAAATGTATATTAGGCAGAGGAGTTTGAAGTTTCTAACTGGTTCTTTTCAGTAGAGAGGAATTATGATTATATGTCATTGTCATCATTGTCTTTTAAAAAGAATGTTGATATACGGTTTGTTCCCAGAAAGAGTCTGAGAGGGTATGTGTGTGTATGTGTCCTTTGAAATTAAAAGCCAAGTCACTGTATTCATCATCTAGTATGAAATGTGTCTAGAGTGGCCTCACTGGAGTCCTGTCCTACATTATCGGTTGCTGGCTCTAGTGTCAGTATGTCATGGCTGGCAGGCTAGCAGGTTTTGGCAGAGGAAATGAAACCTAGTCAGTTACTATGAGATTTATAGTAGACCTGCTATTGCAGGAAGTGGTGAAAAGTTGATTGATAGTTTGAGACAAAATTCTACAGCAAGAAACAGGATGTATGCTTTCTATTTATACCCAGTTTTCTTTTGCCTACATTTCAGGGCTCCCTTTGCACTTTGTTTTGGCGGTTTCATAAGGTTACAGTTCCCTTTTTGCCCCCTAAAATCAGTCACCAAATATAAAATAATTGAGGAAATTTTATATCAGCTTAGCCACAGTAAAGGCATACACCCTTAGCTGTTACTATTACCCTTCATTGGTAGTTGGGTTTACTGTCACTTGTCAGTCTTTAATTTAAAAAAACTTCTCCAATAGGAAATTATTTTACATATATAAACAGAATGGAAGGTTGTTTTTTTTTCTTTTTAAAGTTAATATGGCAGGATTACATTTCCAAAACTTTTCTGAGAAAAACCTGCATTGAGTATAATTTTATTAAAATATGACATTAGTATGATCTCTCATGTGTCTTTTGGATGCTGAATCTCTTCACTCCATAATTAATACATCTTAACAGATAGGTGGAGAAGGCAATGGCACCCCACTCCAGTACTCTTGCCTGGAAACTCCCATGGATGGAGGAGCCTGGAAGACTCCCATGGGGTCGCTAAGGGTCTGACACGACTGAGCGACTTCACTTTCACTTCTCACTTTCATGCATTGGAGAAGGAAATGGCAACCCACTCCAGTGTTCTTGCCTAGAGAATCCCAGGGATGGGGGAGCCTGGTGGGCTGCCATCTATGGGGTCGCACAGAGTCAGACACGACTGAAGTGACTTAGCAGCAGCAGCAACAGATAGGTATTCTTCACGTAGATGTAAAATATACTCTATAAGTACAACTAGTAATTCAACATATGTGTCGGTTGAGTATATCCACATGTACCTGGTTTTTGTAAGCACTCTGGCTAACTAATAATGTCATTTGACAAGGCTTTTTGACATGACCTAGCCTGGTCTGTTTTGAGTGTGACAGTGAAAAGCCACTAACTGCGTTAAATGAGGTGCTTTCTGAAATGGAAAGGCCATTACAGTTAGATTCTAGAATTTACAAGGAGTGGCAGACTTAGAACCAACTCCAATTGTGCCAATGTTTGAAAAGAACAAAAAGGCTACTCTTTCATGGCTTGTTTTTTTCTCCAAAGGAAAAATTTCCTTTTCTGTGAACAGTGACTGCAAAATTATCTGTGTCAAATAATTGAACAGAAACAAACCCAACTTTCATTCCTGAGGTTAGTTGGGTCATATACTATACCAATGATATTTTGAAATTTTAATTAGTTTTTTTTTCTTCCTAGCATTCTTTGAGAGTTCAAAGTGCTTATTCTGTTAAGTTTCTATCAGAAGTTTAATATAAATTTGAGGAACTAGCTAGCTTGAGGTAGTAAAAATGGGATAATAAGAAATAAAGATGAATCAGGGTGGTAAGGAACAAAAAATCTACATATGGTCAATTTTTTAATCCACATTATATAATGGATCATTTTAAACATAATATTGTGCTAAAAGTGAGAAACGAACTTTTCCCTATAGGATAGGAATTGACCTCAGCTGGTAACAGGCAAAGATCACTTGGCTCATCTTTCCCACTTTCCTCCCTGTTAGAGTTGACACTTCTTGGTCCAGCGTTGTGAGGGATGCTTTCTGAAAAGAGCCCAAATTACAGATGAGGAACTTTAGAATTCCAAATTTATATAGTTATAAGTGACAGAGGTAATGTTTTTATAGTAGACAAAAATCCAAATAGTTTTAGCTTGAGTAGATATATCTGTGGTATTCACTAATACCCACATTTTTTCCTCAGATCCTGCAGTCTTTGTAGGTAAAGCTTAGATGTATACTTTAAGACTGCTGAGCTAGAAAGAGACCTGTCACAGTTTCTGTGGAGAATTCTGGGCCTTATGCAAGTGAGAACTTGCTCCTTGGGAAGGTGTTGAGTGGCATCAAATTGGGAAGGAATCATGGGAACCTTTTCAGAGCCCTCAGAATATTCCTGAGAGGCCCTGTGGTGGAGGAGAGAGAGCACTAGAGCGCAGAGGTGTGGGCTTCTGCTCCTGACTGCCCCCCTGCTCAACAGGGCAAACTTTAGCTGGTCTCTCAATTCCTCCAAACTTCTATTTTGCCATCTGTCATGTGGGGATGAAAATGAAGCTGATTCACAGGATTGTCATAGGAGCAATTACAACAATGTTTGTGGAACGTCATCCTTCATATATTTTCAAAAGTGTTTGTTATGTCTGTTAAAAATGTGAGATGTGTGGTCACTGAAGTGTAAAGGCTTTTATTTAAAATTTTTATTTTGGATATTATAATTTAATAAGAAGCATTCTCTTCTTTCCCAAGTTCATGGCGTTTTCTCTCTTAAGGCTGTGTGTCATTACCCAGAGAGGACCTTTTTTTAGTGAGAAAGATAACAGTGAACTAATCCTTAGGCTGGCAGAGCCTTGCCGGCAGGGAGGTTTTAAACTGGTCCACTAGCTCTGACCAGATCCTTGGCAACCGGTCGCCAAGGCTTCAAAATATATTATGTATATCATCCACAACTGTCTTGGACATGGTTGTAGATTGTATTGCAAACATCTTATTTTATCACTGTGCTTTTAAAGATGTCTCAAACCCACCAGAACTTACCCAGAGAGTTTCAGCCCTTTGGTAGATCATCTACTAACTCCAGTGAATCTCACCCAAGCTTTCCTTTCAGCTGCAGGCTATCTTTCCTTTTCTAAGCTCCATCAATTCTAGCACCAAAACGCAGGGTTTTCCTCATTTAAGAGAAAGTTGCACATCCACGACAGCGATTGTCCTCATCCCACCCAGCCTTGGACACTGATTTCAGTGGAGCTTACACTCTCCAGACCTGGGCTGGGGGTGGGGGAAGCACCCCTGTGGAATCTTTTGTTATGCTAAATATTTTGAGACAAAGGGGTCTCAGGTATATCCAGGCACTTAGATGAAAATCCCCATCCATCACTCTATTGAAATGAAGCCTGTAGTCTCCAGTATTTTGGGGGTGGACTGAACTTTGATGAATGAATTTATCCTGTGAACTCAACTTATTCAGTTTGTCTCAAGCCACTCATTTCATCTTTGGAGCAAGAGAAACAGGAGCCATGTCAGCACGCTTACCATTTTCACTCACTGCTACTTTTTTTCACTTGTCACACCAGATTTTCCTGTATGGAACAGCAAAGACATCTTTTTTGGAAAACTGCAGTATGCTTTACATTGCTTCAAAAACAAAACAACTAAAATGCATCTGAGTTAATGAAAAAGTTTTGTCTGTTCAGTATAGTGTTTATCATGTAATGTTATAAATTTAGCAAAAATATCCTCTGAAATAGCATGAGATGGTTTTCAGTTATAAAGCACTGTTACTCTTTTATACTGCTTTTCTTTTTCAGTTAAGAATTTTGAATAGGTATTCTATTCCCATAAGTTTAAAAATAAACCATATGCATGAAAAGTCTCCCTTTCACTATCATCCTTCATCTTTCCAGCTCCTGCAGTGCCCCTCTACATAAATATTAGTGTTTTCTGTAGCTCTCCAGAGTTCATGGTTAAGTGTACAAGCAACTTCAAATATGTTTTTGCTTCTTTACTTTTTGTGTGTGTTTAACATAGCAGCATATACATACAGGAGGCCTTTGTCATTGTTAAACAGTATATCTGGGTTAGTCCCTGGAGAGCCTCCTGATTACGTCACTGTTGACTGTTCCTTCCTGTGGCTGTCCCACAGCTGATCTAACCAGTGCCATGTTGGTGGACATTTGGATATTTCTTATTTTGGAGCATTAGAAACAATGCTGCAGTAAATATTACTTTGGGCCTGTGTCCTGTAGCATATGTGTTTAATTTCCAGATGTGGTTTTGCTGGGTCAAGGGTATGTACATTTTCAATTTTAAAAGTTATTGCCAGGTTCTTCTGCATTGGGATTATAACTGTTTACTCTCTCACCAGCAGTGAATGAAAGCACCTTTCGTCCACAGCCTTGCTGGCAGTGTTACCAAATGTTTGGATTTTTGCCAATCTGATAAATGAAAATATATCTCAGCATGACTTTAATTTGTATTTCTTTTATTTGACTGAAGTTGTTGAACATCTTTTCATATATTTTCAGAGTCATTTCTATTTCTTTTTGTGAGAATTGTCTGCTTATATCTTTTGCCCATTTTCCTCATGGATTGTTATCTCTGCTTTTAAGAACTCTGTTAGGGGAATTAAGCCTTGTTTTATGATATAAATCACAAATACTTTTCTCAATTTTGCATTAGCCTTTTGGCTTTTCTTATTATTATTATTTTTTACCCTTCAGAAATTGTCTTATTTTTATTAGTTGAATTTATCAGTCTTAGCCTTTCTTTTGTGGCTTCTAGATTTGATCATAGGAAGGCCTTCCTCCATTCTGGGGTCATAAAGGAAATCTCCTTCATTTCCTTGTAATACTTGTTTCCTTTCTTCCATTTGTATCTTTGATCTGTTTGCGGGTTCATCCTCTGTGCTGTGTGAAGTATGGATCCAACTTTATTTTGTCATCTCTCTGGATCCAACTTTATTTTGTCATCTCTTTAAGCTGTGGACCCTGTTATCCTCAGACCAGTTAATAGTCCTAATAATTGTTCTTAAAATGGTTTTCAAGGTCCAAAAGTTGGCAGCTCTTGCAGAAGCCTTAAAGAAAGCATCCCTAACCAAGGCCCAGTTGGGGTTAGAACTGGAGGAGCTGGAGGCAGCAGCATTTCTGGTCCAGGAGGAAGAAACCACATCAAAAGCAGGAGTCCATTCCACTTCCAGGCAGCAGACACCTGCCTCCAGCTCTGAGACGAGTGGTTCAGAGGAATCAGACGGCAGTGCGTCACCTGAGACTGAGGAGTCAGCCTCGGAACAAGAGGAGCCTGGAGGCAGTGAATCTGAGACAGGGCATTCCTTGCTCGGTCCATTTGTTGAAGAAAGCAGCATGGCCCTGCTTCTTAATGATGGTGGGATGTGTAGAAGCACCACTTTCCTGGGGTCTGATAATGGTCGAGGACAGCCGCTGGCCTCCCCTCGGGCTCCCAGAGCATCTGGGCCTCTGATCCAGGAGCTTGGAGAACAACTGGAGACTTCGGTTCAGATTTCCGAGCCCAAAGACTCTGCTGCTGGACAGCAGGGCAGTGTGCTGGAGAGAGAAAGCCGGCAGACACCTGAGGATTGACTCTTGAGTGGTCTCATTTGTTATTGAGAATTACGTCAGATTTGGTTTTATTGACTGAATTAAAATTCTTCATTTTCACTTTGTACTTTTCCTTGGTATGTACAACATTATTTGTGAGCTAATATTGACACCAGTTGGTTTTCTTGTACCTTAAGAACAAAGTTCTAAAGCAAACTGTAATTAATATCATCAGGCTTATTTCATGCAGTATTGTTATTTTAAGATTCATCAATGTAGCATGTATTGAGGATTTGTTGGGTTTTTTTCCGTATCTGAGTAGTATTTCATTGAATGGACATTTGGGTTGTTTCCAGCTTTTGGCTGTTCCAAATAAAGCTGTTATGAACATTTGTGTGCAAGTCTTTGTGTGGACATATGCTTTTATTTCTCTTAGGTAAATATCTAGGAGTGGAATGATGGAGCCGTATGGTAGGTGTATGTTTAACAGTGTAAGAAACTGCCAAACTGTTTTCCAAAGTGACTGTACCATTTTACACGCCCACCAGCAGCCTGTGAGAGCTATGCTTCTTTCTCATTCTTGTCACCACTTGGTATCATCACTTGGTGTGGTCAGTTTTTAACATTTTAATAAGTGTGAAGTGGTATCTTATTGTGATTTTATTTTGCATTTTAAGACTACTTGTGTTAAGCATCTTTTCACATGTGTGTTTGTCATCCACATATCTTTCGTGAAGTGTCTGTTCAAATCTCTTGCCAGTTATTTTTGACCTGGGTTGCTTTTCTTATTTCTGAGTTTGCAGAATTCTTTATCAGTTTAAATACAAATCCTTAGATGAGTCATCCTTGCATGCCTGATAATCTTTGATTGCATAAACATTGTGAGTTTTACCTCATTGGGTGCTGGATATATGTATTCTCATAAGTATTCTTCAGCTTTGTTTTGGGATGCAATTGTTTGGAAGTAGTTTTGATCTTTGTGGGTCTTGCTTTTTAATTTGTTACATAGGTCTGAAACAGTGCTCCATCTAGGACAATTTCCCAGACCTAAGGAAAGATTTTCCCATGCCCCAGGGATTATGTTTTCCAGTCCAGCTGATGAAAATAGACACCTGTGCGAATACTGGTCCCTCTAATCCTTTCACATGGCTCTTTCCCAGCCTCATTGACAGGCTCTCCTCAGTGAGTAGTTGCCCCTCTCCTGGTATCTGGTGTTCTACACAGCTCTCACCTTTCCCATACTCTTGTCTTGTAGACTCTGGCCCCCTAAGTCCCCAGCTCTGTCTCCTGAACTCCAGAGTCCATTGGGTTCTCTCTGGGTTGCCCCTCCCTGTGCAGCCTGGATAATCATCTGGGACAGTAGGTGAGGCCCTCTTACCCTCCTAGGGTTTGGTTTCCATTCCTCAGGATCACTGTCTTTCATTGCCTGATGTCTGGTACCTTAAAACCCATTGCTTCATGTATTATTTCTTGTTTTCTTTTTGATTATATCAGAAGGGGGTAGGTTAAACCTAGTCCCTGTTACTCCATCTTGATTAGAAACATAAACTTCCATTAATATTTTATATGTGAATTTTCTCACTTGCGTGTAAGCTCCTTGGGAATGATGTCTGTGTCGTGTCTTGTTACCACTGAATCATCAGCCCATATTCTCAGTGCATCATAAATATTTGTTGAGTGAATGAACAAATGAAATAAACCAATTTACTTTGGGGAGGAAATGAAATGAAATCTGATATGTATTAATCTCAGTAGCATTTTTATTTCAGGAAAGGGTATGATCCCTTTTATTCTATTTCTCTGTAGGTTGCGAGTATTTGTATTTCCACTGTAAATTCCAGTTTGTATTAACAGGATAGTTGGGGTGACTGTGCCATTTGACACGCACGTTAACTCCTGAACACTGTAACAGCTTTGTTAGAATATGTTCAAGACTTTTCTCAGGCTCCCGGAGAGCTTCAAAATCCCTATGACCATTGAAAATGCATTTCTCCTCAGAAGCACATGACCTGAGGCCAGTCTAAAAATGCATTATTTGTTTTTCCTCTCATTTACTACTACTAATGTCAAGTTGAGCAAATCTACTCTTGTCTAAAAATTTTAAGCTGTGGAAATTTCTCTTTCCATCAGCTTCTGTCCTTACTTAGGAATCTAAAGAGGATCTACTTTGGTGAGACTCACCTTGGGTGGAAAAATCTGTGACTCCCTTATTCACAGGCGGGGCAAATATGATCCTTCTTGGACATCCTCAAAGCATTCTTGTCACCGTACAAGTCTCATGCGTTGGAAAGACAAAGAGAGTGAGCATTTTAATTTTAGATGCCCTGTCCACAGTGTTTGTTTTACCCTGTCTTTGTTTGCTGAGGGTTAAAACTTTATTATATTACTCTGTCTTTAAGATGAGTCAAGAGCACTATACCATGTCTATAACACAAAACACAGCCAAAGGTGCTGCTTTTAATATATTTTTAACTAGATAATTGGCAAGCAACTCGAGGAATCTCTTATAACCATATGCATTCCCAAGAACCCTGAGTGATGGTGAAAAAAAGTTAGGGAAAGCACAAAGAGGGAGATTTAGCAGCTGACTAGCTGCAGCTTAGTGGCAAGAACCACGGTGACAGGGCTGAGGAGATGAGGCACTGAGTCCTGGAGACACAGCTCGAGTGTGAGCAGCCTGCTGGGGGTACGCCAACCTCGAAACCTCTCTCTTCCTCTTGGAAAGTGAAAGTGAAGACGCTCAGTCGTGTCTGACTCTTTGCGACCCATGGACTGTAGCCTGCACCAGGCTTCTCCATCCATGGGATTTTCCAGGCAAGAGTATCTGAGTGGGTTGCCATTTCCTCCACCAGGGGATCTTCCCAACCCAGGGAATCGAACCCAGGTCTCCCACATTGTAAGCAGAGACACTTTACCCTCTGAGCCACCAGGAAAGCCTCTTGGAAATGAGAATACAACTACTTTTCTTGCTCACCTTACAGGATGAGGAGACTGTATATTCAAAACTTTATAAACTAGAAAGTATTAAACCAGCACAAGGGTTTATTATTATTGTCACAGTTCCCAGAGCTGCACAGGGCTCTTTTCAGCTACCTGACAACAAGCCTCTGGGGGAGCCAGCACTTGGAAAGTGAGAACCCTCTTAATCGCTCCTGAGGTATGCTCGTGGTAAAAGTCTGCACAGTTCAGCAGATTAGATAGAAATATTAATTGTATCAGTGAATCACAGCACTGCCTCATCCAGTTGGAGTTATTGACCTATTTTTCTATGTTCTGTCTCTTCTCCCATTATCCTTGAAGAACAGTGTGGGGCCTTGCTGTGGGCATGATCGGTTTTAGGTGCCAGTGACTATGCTAATATCATCTTTCACTGGCATGGGATTAATTTACAAATGAGACAGGGCTGCTCCCTACCACATTCTAAATTGGTTGAACAGCTGGGGGGTGGTTTTCACACCTGCTAGTGAAAAATCCATTTTGGATGCATGGATCAAATTCTATTACCAAGAATTGGGCATAGGAGAGAAAGGGTCAAGTTTTCTCAGCCATAAGACTTTATAAAATTCTAAATTCAAGGGGGTTCCTAGATATCTCTTTTTGTTATAAGGATTTTTATTTTCTATCTTGTGACTAGAAATTGACCCATATCGTCAATGGTGACAAAAGAGATACCTCTAAAAGAAATGGAAATGAATGAAAGACAATAATAGAAAGGAAACTCTTGGCAGCTTTATAGCTGTTGCACTATCAGAAATATTCCAACTCTTCAGAATGTGTTAATTATAAAATCTTTGAAGATGCAGACATCCTCTTGTATAAAATGATCTGTCATGTAATGTCATTGCCTGTCAGGTAGATTGAAGTTAAAGCTTCATAAACACAAATCTCTGTGACTGTTTGGTCAGGCGTCTCCATGAAAGCAAATCAAAGATTGCAAATGTTTCCTTAACATCATTCCATCTAAATCCCTGACAGTTTTTGTTAGTGATCGGCTGCTACCTTTCCCGCCCATTTTCTGAGTGTGTTATATATAGTTTCAATCCATACCAAATGAAGGAAGCATTGATTAGACTTGATTTAAGGCAGCAAGTGATAAATGCTGCTGGAAATTGATTCATGCCTCTCCAGTGACTGGGGCACAGACATCCACAGTTGACACAACTCTTGTCTCAAGGCTGGAGAAAACAAACAGGGAAACACATGTCAAACAGATAAATGACTTGGCTGTTGTGAGCTCTCTGTAAAGCCATTTGTTTCCTAGATAAGGAAGACTTCTCTCCAAAGTCATGAAAAGATAAGCTGGAGGAAAAGGATGAATGTGAAAGCAGATGCTTGAGCACTTGAAAAAAAAAAAAATAGAAAGGATGTACCTCCTGGAAGAATCTGGCTACGTGTATCCGCTTTCCTTTCCCCTTAAACATATTGGAAGCAGCAGTTTGGCCATGCAAGCCTCAGTCCTAGCTAGGATCACATGCTGAAGGCTCTGCCTCTGGTATTTTATGTATTCAAAGTTATAGGGTGTTACCTCTTAAGTTCTTCCAGGGTGACCTTACCCAATTGCTCTTGCTGGAGTGAACATTCAGAAGCAGCAGCGGCAGGAACAGCCGAGCAACTTGAGAGCCCTGCCTATAGTCCATCTGGCCTGGAGCTCCAACAGTTTGACGACCAGCCTAGAGATGCCTAGAAAAGAAGAGCCGTGTTGCAACCCAGAGGCTCCCATGGAGCCTTGCCCACTGTACAGTTCACTGTCTTTATGTTTCTGTACGTGCTGTGTTTTCCCACCTCCACCTGTTTGCTTGCATAATGCTTTCTCTTTTCCCTGTGACTTTGCCCAGATTTGCATTTCACCCATCCTTCAAGGCCCCATGCAAATGCCACCTCTTTCAGGAGGTCACCCTTCATTCTTCCTGGCTGGAAATAATTTCACTCCTCTGAACTCCTGCTGAAGCAGGGCCAACCCCTACTGGAAGAGCCTGGAATCCCAGGCTGTACTCAGAAACAGTGGGTTCTAGAGCTCTGTATTCAGACTTGTGTAAAATTAAGATGAGAAAGAAGCAAGAAAACTATGGTGGTATAGGGAGGAACGGAACATGGAACAACAGATTGGTTCCAAATAAGAAAAGCAGTACGTCAAGGCTGTATATTGTCACCGTACTTATTTAACTTATATGCAGAGTACATCATGAGAAATGCTGGGCTGGTGAAAGCACAAGCTGGAATCAAGATTACCGGGAGAAATATCAATAACCTCAGATATGCAGATGACACCACCCTTATGGCAGAAAGTAAAGAGGAACTAAAGCGCCTCTTGATGAAAGAGGAGAGTGAAAAAGTTGGCTTAAAGCTCAACAGTCAGAAAATGAAGATCATGGCGTCCAGTCCTGTCACTTCATGGCAAATAGATGGGGAAACAGTGGGAAAAGTGACTGTTATTTTGGGGGGCTCCAAAATCACTGCAGATGTTGACTGCAGCCAAAAAATTAAAGATGCTTACTCCTTGGAAGGAAAGTTATGACCAACCTAGATAGCATATTCAAAAGCAGAGACATTACTTTGTCAACAGAGGTCCATCTAGTCAAGGCTATGGTTTTTCCAGTGGTCATGTATGCATGTGAGAGTTGGACTATAAAGAAAGCTGAGCACAGAAGAATTGATGCTTTTGAACTGTGGTGCTGGAGAAGACTCTTGAGAGTCCCTTGGATTGCAAGTAGATCCAACCAGTCCATCCTAAAGGAGATCAGTCCTGGGTGTTCACTGGAAGGACTGATGCTGAAGCTGAAACTCCAATACTTTGGTCACCTGATGTGAAGAGCTGATTCATTTGAAAAGACCCTGATGCTGGGAAAGATTGAGGGCAGGAGGAGAAGGGGACGACAGAAGATGAGATGGCTGGATGGCATCATCGACTCAATGGACATGAGTTTGGGTAAACTTCAGGAGTTGGTGATGGACAGGGGCCTGGCGTGCTGTGGTTCACGGGGTCACAAAGAGTTGGACACGACTGAGTGACTGAACTGAACTGAATCCTCAGCCGATGTCATTGCATTACTCTGTTTGGATCAGTTTAGGGGAACTGTGAATCATTCATGGTTGCCCAATGAAGTGTGCGAGCTGACTTCGTCTCAGCCAAGTGGCCAGCCCTGGAGCAGGAGAGCCAGGGGGGATGGGGGATGGGGGTGAGCTGACACCACTTCTCTCTCTCCAAGGAGACCCTTCAGGGGAGTATGGTGAGCTGACAGCTTCAGGCTGACACCTTCACTTTCTGATCAAGCACTATTCACAAACGTGCTACAATTGTCCCAGGTTGTTCCCAGATGCTAGCATTGGGCCACTGCTGCCCAGTGGGCATAGGCAGTTTTGCTCTGGACTTGCCTTCATAGCTCTGAGACCTTTTAGGCTATGGACCTTCCACCAAATCTTTCTCTCCTTTCTTTCATGTGTCAGTCCCCTTTCTGCTTGAGGCCCTCTGCACCTACTCTTGTTTCCTCTCCTCTTTATCCTTCATGGAGGATGCACTTGTAATTATCTCTTGGCTCCTGCTTCCCCACAGGACCCAAATGACACACTGGTTTTCTGAGTGGGCCTCTGATTTCACAAAAAGAGCTCAGCTCAAATATACTGTACCCTACAGTGCCTTAGGGTAGAGACTACCTCCCTTACTATACAGAAGAGGAGACCAGGGCTCCAGACTGAGTGGATGCCTAATGTCCCCCTAGGCAGCAAGGGATAGCCTTGGATTCTAAATTGTATCTTTCCCTCTCTGCATCCCGGGCTCTTTACAACCTTAGATGCTGTCCCCATGAAACCTGTTGAGGTGGCCTGAGTCACTGAAGGTCACCTGGCTCCTTGTGGGAGGAGAGAGTGAGTCTCAGCGTGTGTCCACTCCAGAGGGATTTTCTTGACTCTCACACCCCGGGGGACTGTAGAGATCGGCACTGTCTGTCTACCGTGTGAGCTGCGGGACCCACTGCCCCGCGGAGCTTGGGAACTTGACAGGTGAGCCACCAAGGCGCCGGTCATCTTTTGCGCATAACTCATCCTGGCACGATGTTTTAAAAGATAAAGCAAATTCAGATGTCGCTGAGGAGGGCTGGAATTCAAAGCGATGCAGCAGGCGGGCGGCCCGCTATCCTGGAGGCGCTCGCGTGGCCCTTACTCCCTCCGGGTTGGGCGCGGGTTTGAGCGCCGAGGATCGGGGATCGGCGTGCGGCACATCAATGAAGACGCCTGTCCTCCGTGACGCGAGCCCACCCCCTCTAATCCGCCACATTGTCCATTGACGTGTCTAATTATGTGTCTTACAACCGCAGAACTCCCCCCAGAGCAGCGAGGCCCTTCTGGCGGAATGAAGAGGATGATCGCTCCATCTGTTCCTCCGGCGCCAACGGGAGGCGGACGAGGGGGCGCGGGCTGGGGTTGTGCGACTACGCGTGCGCACCGGCGAGGAGCCAGGCGGCAGGGCGCGGCCGAGCGCAGGTGCCTGGAGAAAGGGGATCCCAGCGGCAGGTGCAGATGCCAAACTAGCGGTGGCTGAGTGTATGTTTAATTACAGCCGACGGAGGGGGCTGTTTTAGTTAAGAATTATAGGAGACAGGTTCAGATGGAGCTCTGAGCCAGCTCGAAAAGTAGCAGACTGGAAGCTGCCTCGGAGAGGAGACATCTGCTTCTTTAATTGGGGGTGGCGCGCCCAGAATTTCCTGATATGTAAAATAATCACCTGGAACCCCAGGAGGCTTTAATAGAGAACACAGAGCGCCTACTCTCACCCCCATTCTGACTAAACCGTTTGGCACGAAGCTGATCCTTAAATCACAAGCATATTTCATTCTCTTCCCAATAACATTTTTTCTGTGTGTGTGGAGTGCTGACTCAAGGGGCCCGTGGAAGTATTGCCTGGAGCAAAAGGCACAGAGAAGAGGATCAGAAGTAGTCTGTCTTTGGAACCAAAGACTAATATGAGCTTTACAGTTGGCAAAGCGCTTTCTTGTCCGTTGCCTGGTTTTCAACAGGAGTAGGCAGGAGTGGGCCCATTTCAAAGCTGGGTCTCAGGCTTTCGGGGGAGGCACTTAGCAGCAAGAACTGAGGAAGCAGGCAGTGGAGAAGAAAGGATGAACAGGAGTTGATTAAGGAGACGGAGGTTGGAGTGAAAAAGCATGTCCCAAATGGATGGATGTGATGGCTGAAGGAACCCGAGTGCTTTGATGTTGGGGACAGAGAAGGGGGCAGGTTTGCCACCCCACTAGATTGGGAAGCAACCCATAAAAATCACATCTACTTGTGGGCCCAGACTCAGCTTTGTGGCACAGAAAGAAAGGGCAGGGGGCAGGGAGGGGAGGTAGAAAACCTAGTATACACATGATAACTGAAAATCAATTGAATATTGTAGTCCCTGGTGCAGTTCATTGTAAGAGCTCAGCAAATACTGTAAATCATCTCCCTTCCTCTTTTTCTCACTGTTTGATCATCATCTCTGCCCACCACCAAATGAAGATTCACTTTTCCTTTCCAAATTTTCCTCTCAATCTCTGCCCCCACCGTTTCTTTCCTTTCCCCCCTTCTTCTCCCTCTGTGGCTGTGATTTTGATCCTACAGCATCCTCTTCCCTTCAATATAAATTCAGGTTACTTGTGCCTCCTTCCCTCTTGAATAGTTTATGATAGGAATCCACAAACTAGACCTCAAACAGGCCAAATCCTTCCCATCACTTATTTCCGTGTGGCCCATAAACTGAGATTTTTTTTAGTATGCTTTTAAATGATTGAAAAGAACTTGTAAAAAATTTTTTTCTCTTGTCGTATGTTACATCTTATTGTATGTTTTTCTACATGTCATAGCCTTGAATTTGCCTCTTGGCTTGCAAAGCCTAGACTGTTTGACCATTTGGCCCTTTTCAGGAAAAGTTTGCTGACCCCTGGTTTAGGAGAAGTGAGATGTGGATACTTATCCAGTAGCAGGTTAGGTGCCTGGCCTGGGGCTTTTGGGGTTTTCCAGGCCCACCTGGGGTACACTCAGGAAAACTGGAGTGGGGGTGGGGGGGAGGCTGTTGTGTGCCAGTCTGGGAGGGCAGTCAAGCGGAGAGGGATGAAGGCTGCTTTCAGAGACAAACCATTGGTAGCTGTCACTTGGGTCTGCCATGGTCATACTTGTTTTCCTAGGATAGAGAGTTACTTAGAACTATTTGATCATTCCTGGGGTTAGGAATGGTGGCATTCTGCTTCAAGGTTCTCTTTCCAAAAGCTATGGCCCTTTTGTGATCCTTTTTGGAGGGCCCATCTCATCTTTTTGAGCATTTTTAAAGCTTATACAAAGCATCTTTCCATAACCAACTAAACTCCTGGGCAATAGTAGGCGTGCCTTTTGGTCTTTCTGGCATCTTCCTGGGAAACCATTCCTCTTCGCCTCTCTGATAAGAATGTTCTGTTCCTGTCTGTCTGAAGGGCTGACACTACACTCTGGAAACTCATGGCGGTAAATCAAGTCACAGTAAAATGAGGTACGGCTGTAATAAGCATGGAGCCCGTGACGCTGGATTCTGAGTGGAGTCACCTAGCTAGGCACCGCTTGTGGCACTGTCCCGTGACAGCCATTCTGGCCAGGGCTCACTGGAATCATTGCAGCCAGCACAGATTTGTCTTTAGGATGGACTGGTCATATACACATCTGACAGTTTATAATTTCTCTTAGGCTTTCCTAAAGCTGTGACAATCAGAGTCAAAAGGTTTCAGTGTTTGAACACCTAATGAATTTATAATGATTACTGCCGTATGTTCTTCTATAGGTCTGAATTAGTATACTTTCACTTTTAGTATTAAAGTTTCTGTGACTTAGTTTTTATTCATTTATTAGGAGTGGTTTACTAGGTGTATTATAATTTTCTCCCTAGGTGAGATTGTTTATATCAAATATGAAAATACTATTAATAATAATAACAGTTCACATTTATTGAACACTTACCCAGCACCAAGCTCTGAACAGAGGGCTTTACAGGTCTGATCTCATATAATCATCACTACAGTCCAGGGAGATGGGTGCCATCAATCCCATTTTACAGATGAGAAAAATGAGTGCCTTACACAAGCATACAAAGTTGTTAAATATTGGCATTAGCAACTAAACTTGGTTTTATTTTAAAGGAAGACATCATATGGGTTAGAGAAATGGAGAGGCTTCATGAAGGACACACATCACCTGTTTTGAAGATGATCAAGATTTACTGCCCATTAGCTCTGTGACCTTGAGCATCTTACCAAACTTCCTTGGGCCTTGATTTTATCATTTCTAGAGAAGTGCTGATAATTTCAAATGAGATGTAAAGCTCCTGGCACATCATTAGGGCAACAGTTGAAGCTCAATCCCTTTTACTTTTTCTTTCACCAGAGGAGACTGGATCATACTGGTTTCCAGAGAGTCCACAGCTCCATGAGTCATTTTGTTGATGCTGTATTCCCTGCACCAGAACCTGAATGCATGTTTTTAGACTGAGTTGTCTTTCTGTGAGTCTGTGATTCTGTCACATGTGACTAGCAGTGGCTTCCCAAGGGCAGGTTGGGACCAGGAGACAGAGGAGGGTCAGGAGCAAAGCTTTACAAAGAGGAGAAAGATCCACTTTCATTTCACTCAATAGCCCTCTAAGAGCCAGGCCTAGTGGACTGAAATGTTGAACTCAGCCCTGGGTTCCCAGTCTGGGAAAGCAGCTTGGGAGGTGCTAGAGATGCTGGATGCATGTCCTAAAGCAGTCAGTGGATGCAGCTCCATCCCCGCCTCTCTCTTCCCTCTCCCAGCCTTGTCTTGGCCTTTGCCTGGGAGCCCCCACCCATCTGCACAGCAGCCAGGCTCAGAAAGAATCCTTCTTTGATGCCAAGTATCAACCCGGCTCTCTAAGGGTGTGAATTATTCATCGACAAAACACAGCACCCATCTGTCTCCAGTCAGCACTGCTCACACCTTTCTGTGCCCAACACTGCCCAGGGCACCCCCAGCCCTGGCCTGCCTCTGGCTTCCTCAGAGTGAAGATGAGCCTCCCTGAGCCTTTTGTCTTAATTGGAGGGATGATGGGGTGAACAAGAGGCTCTAAAGTGTGTATTTGAAATCAATTTTCTCCTTGAAGCGGCATGAAAACAAAAGGTTGAGGGATGCCCGCTGTGAGGAGATTGCCCTGGCACCACCTCAGCTCCAGCTCTGCTAATGACCTGTGGCTAACTGCCTCCTCACACATTTGCTCTGAAGAGGTTGGCAGAACGGTGTGTGGTAGGGTGGGGGAGGACTGGTAGGGTGGGGAGGACGTGGCTTTCTAGTCTCAGCAGTCTCACAGGGCACAGCCTCCAAGAACCAGGAATAGAAGATGGGGGCCCTGATCACTTGCACATTTGTGGCTGCTGTCCTGGGAGGGCTGGTGAACCCCACAGGCTCCTGGGAGAAAGACAGTAAGATTTCAGAGATTTGAGATAGAGGTTCAGTTGTCTGTGAACCCAACCAACTTCCAGAAACCTCTGAAGGTAAGAAGTATGGTGGCAAATCTATAGGATAAGAGGCCAAGGAAGCCATATATATATATATATATATATATATATATAACACACACACACACACACACACACACACACACATATGGGTTGCCGGTCATGAATTTTAATTCTAAAGGGCAAAATGGCCCTTTTCCTATGTTGAAATAATAAGGCAGGTTTTATTTGTCTGCATCTTTCGTGACCAGTGACTGAAGGTCTCCAGGGGAAAAAATACAGGCTTCCTCAGGAGGGTGTACTCTAGTAAAGCGTTCCCCCAAGAACAAATAGCAGTTGTGACTTTTGCCTCATAGCAGAGCATTTAAAGATATTTCTTTTCTTATACTTATTCTTACTTTTTTAGAACCTCATCCTATATTATATGTTACATCAAGTATTTATACTAAAACCATATCATATATATTTATATATTATATATAATACACATTATATAATACATTTATATACCACACATATAATGTACCCATATCATATGTATATATATTTATTTTTATGTATTATATATATTTTAAAGAAATTTTAGAGGTTTGCTTTTGAATTTATGAGGCTATGAATAGTAACATTTAATTTGCTATTGGCTCTACTTTCTAAGCAATCATCATGCATATTCAAGAGTTCTTGCAAAGCAAGGTACCACACAAATTGTCTTCATATGTAATAAAATCTTTATGAAAACTAAACTTGACAATGAACAAAATAGATCTAATGTTTGCAAGGTCCATATAGTCAAAGCTATTGTATTTCCATAGTCATGAATGAATGTGAGAATTGTACCATAAACAAGGTTGAGTGCTGAAGAGTTGATGCTTTCAAACTGCGGTGCTGGAGAAGACTCTTGAGAGTCCCTTGTACAGCAAGGAGATCAAACTAGTCAATCCTAAAGGAAATCAACCCTGAATGTTCACTGGAAGGACTGGTGCTGAAGCTCCAATACTTTGGTCACCTGATGCAAAGAGCTGACTCACTGGAAAAGACCCTAATGCTGGGAAAGATTGAGGGCAGGAAGAGAAGGGGGTGACAGAGGATGAGATGGTTGGATGGCATCTCTGATTCAATGGACATGAATTTAAGCAAATTCTGGGAGATAGTAGAGGATAGGAAAGCCTGGAGTGCTGTAGTCCATGGGGTCACAAAGAGTCGGGCATGACTAAAAGACTGAACTGAAATGAACTGAACTGAATGTAAATGTTGAATTAAACATTTATTCATTCTGATTTTGCATACCTTTCTTTAAATATTTTAAGCCAGTGCCTTTTATTTTTTTGTGATCCCTGACATGTTTGTGAGACCTGGAAGGTGACATGTGTGTGTGTGCATGTGTATTGTGTGTGCATATGTGTATGTATGTTCCTAAGGGATAAAACAAGATTGCCTGGCCAGGGGTTGGTCTATGGGGAACCTAGAAGAGGTGCTGCCAGGATGTCCAGGCTTCCAGAGTCTTATTTCTGCAGTTCTTACTGGCTCTTTCCCTTGATTGAAACAATAAGCTTGGCAGGGTTTGTGCTTAGGTAAGGAGGCCCAGGACTCATGGTCACTCAGCACCTCCAGGTGAGGAATACCTCAGATGGTGCCAAACCTAGGAGAACTTGCTAAGAAATCCAGTGACACATAAAAGTCAAGAAATAAAGTGGGAAGGCAGGTGCTCTCCACTGGCACTGGTCTCTTGGTGGGCATGTGTTCATGTATCACTTCACCCAGCAGAGGAGTAGCGGAAAAGTTGTTTTCATGCTAGGCTGAAGCAGAGGGAAGATCAGATTGGGACGGGAGCTTTGTCATCATCATCTGATTGGTGGCCTCCTTTCACTAACATTTTGTAGCCTGGCACTAACAGTGGCAAATGTTCAAAACTAACACAAGGTTGACCCAGTTCTGAGTATCAACAGATCTTGGAGACATATGCACATGAGTGCCAGTCCAATCCCAACCACTTGGTGAGCCCCGCTGGCTATTTGGAAAGAAGGGTGCAGGAGGAGTGAGGAGAGACCAGCAGTGGAAGGGCACCTTCTGGCCGCCAGGCAGTGCACCCACGATTTGCTTCCTAACTTTATGCCTTGAGCAATTATGTGTCCTTTCTCAGCTCAGGCAGTGGAAGCTACAGAGTATAAAAATGATGAATCCAAAGTGACACAGTTAGGACTTGGCAGTGGTGAGATTTGAATTCAGAGAATTTACGCTTAAACCCTGCACTGTTTCTTTCATACTCTGCTCATGCCCTAAATTCAAAGGGATGTTCAGGCTCTCAAGAGTATGTTGGTGGAATTTTTGATATGCCTCAAAAATAGAAGAGTTGTCCTTTCCAGTAAATTGTTCCTTCCCTGAAGCCAAGAAGAGAGAAGAAGTACCTGCTGCAGTGCCTCTGTGTCGGGCAAAGATACCCAGCAGAGGAATAGGTGGGGGCTGAAATCCAACCTGCATGTCATTTGCCAGTCATACCCTGGTGTTGGGCTTCATCAGACTGGAGAGTGCTGTTTGTAAGTCCTATGCTCCTGAGACAACATCCTCTCAGACAGGTGCTTCTTAATAAATTGAACAAAGACACTGCCTTAGTTTGGGTTTTCTAGGAAGCAGACCCAGAGACCAATATTGCAGGAAAGGTCTTTGGTCTTGAAGATGATCCCAAGAAGCACTAGTAGGAAGTAGGGGCATAAGACAGGGAATGGGGGCGGGGGACCAGAATTGTCCAGGTATGTATCAAGATGGGTATTGTCGTGGACAACCAGAGCCCAGGCTTGCTGGGGAGCTTTGGGCAACAGCAGAGAACATTGCCCTGAAGTCATTCCAGTGCCTCACTGGCCATCACTAAGGGCTGCTTTCAAGGGCTGTTCCTCTTGCCCTGCCCACAGGCTATGCTCTCAGGAAGGCAGATAGTCCTTCTGAGAGGTCACAGTTGTTCCTGCTGAGCTGACCTGGGCAGGGTGTGGTCAGCGTCCACCTAGGCACCCTCTACGTGAGCCTCTCACTGTGTCCAGAACTTCTCTTCTGCCAGATCCAAGCAATCCAAACTATTGTCCCCCTAACTTCATTCATCAACTGCAGTATAAATATAGGCACTTACCTGTGATGTTGTCCTCACATAGTCTAAATAAGAATTGTTTTTGGAAAAAAGGCCCATGACTGCTAAAACCTCATCATGACATAAAGGCTCCCAAATTTATAATCAAGTCTGGGCTCTGTTCCTGGCTCTGATGTGCCCTTTCTTCATTTTCTGCCTCTTTCCCTTCCTCCCCTCCACATTCGGAAGCCAATAAGGAAATCCAGGTTTCCTGGCTTCCTGCCTTCCTGTTTTTATCCCGCAGACCTCCGGAGGAGTTGGCAAGATCGGGAGTGACTGCACGAAGCTCAGGGAATGGGGCTTGCGGGGCAAGGGGGTGGTCATCTTGAAGCTATGTGTGTCGTTTTCCCTGACATTGTTTATTTAATGGGGGTGGTGGCCAGTGGAAACTTGGAAGAGGTTCAACTAACCCTTGGCATCACCCCCAACAAAGCTGAATCCTTGCCTCTGCTGAGTTCCCAAACCTCAGAGCATGCTGAGCCTCTCAACACTCTCCCTGAGCCACCTGAGGATGTGATTTTGCTTGTTTTCAGGCTAAATCTCCAACTGCAGAAGAGCTAAAGCAGGAATTTGGCAGAAGTGTAAATAGTTTTTAAATCGGAAGCTCCCAAATGCAAAATTGTGCCTACTTTGGTTTCTGTTTTCTCCAGCATGGTTGCTGTCATCTCCTGGAGGGTTTGGATCCTACTTTCTGATTCCCCTTGACAATTTTTTTTTTTTTTTTTTGCCCAGCACAGACACAGCTCCTAAGGAGGGGACGACCCAACCCTGTTGCTTCATTTGGCACCACCGATCTAATGAGGTGTAAATCCCACAGATGCCACTCGGGGCGGCCAGCATAGTAATTTATATCAATTGGTGTGATTAGAGGAAGCCCTCAATCATCCTGCGGTGTCTCATTGCAATCTGTCATAGTCCTAATCAGACACACTTCACCCTGGCTTTGTGCTGGGTTGAATATGGACCGTGCTCAAGAGCCCAAATATTAGAGAAAGGGACTCAAGGAGGTAGAATGTGACCTATGATCACCTCCCAGGAATGAGGATGGTTCCTCCCTTTCACCCAGGAGGGCACTGGCCAAGAGCTCACAGATGTGGGCTCAAACCCAAACTCCTTGGTTGTGAGTCCTGGCGCTGCCCCTGATAGGCTGGTTTCCTTAGACAAGTGACTCCATCTCTGGTGTCTCAGTCGTTCATCTGTAAGATGGGATGGTAATAATGCTACAGTCCTCATATCATTGTTGGAAGGATTAAATGAATTAATATTTGCTTGAAACATACCTGGCACAAGTAAGTAAATTCTCTTATATTTTTCTGTCCATTCCAAAAGGGCTCTGAGAAGTCCTCCAATGAAGATACACAAAGACTGGTAAAATGAAGATACACAAAGACAAGTAAAATGAAGACTGAGGAATTCAAGAACCACATAAGGAAAGGGTAAGAAGAGAGGATTGTCATATCTTGTATTAAGGAAGGCTCTTTGGGCTGCAAGGAACGTTTATGCATCCAATGACTGTCTGCTGAGCTCTTACCAGGTACCAGGCAGTGTGCTTATCATTGGGTTTATAGCAGTGACCTCATGCAGCTCACATTTGAATATTACTTGTATGAAGTCCAAGAAAACAAGCAAATAAATAAGGTTATTTCAGAGTGACAAAGATGTGAAGTAAGTAAACAGGATAGAGAGAAAGGGCCAGGTGGGGTGGAGGGCAAATATATGTTGGGTGATCAAGAAAGGTCTCTCTGAGAAGGTGACAGGACAATAAAGAACCAGCCATATGACACTTGGGACAAAAACTCTCCATACAGAGGGAGCACCATGTACAAAGGCCCTGAGGTATGTGGGAGCTTGAAGAGTTTGAAGAACAGTAAAAGAAGACAATTGTGGCTGGAACAAAAAGAGGGAAGGAGAGCAGTTTGTATTGGTTGGAAGAGGCCAGATCCTGTGAGGTCTTATCCGGTATAATAAAGTGTTCAACTATTATTTTAAAAACTTCAGGCCCTTGAAGCAGAGAAATGGCATAGTCTCCTTTACCGTTTTAAAACATTTAGAAACCCAACTCAAGGAAGCTTTAACAAAAGGAGGGATTTCTTAAAAGACTGTGGAAGTATGTCAGAGAAATTACAAGCAAAAATAAAGCTGGGTTTGAGTAGAACTGGGAGTTCTTCACCCCCATGTTGGGTCTTCTCTGTACTCTCTCTACCCCAGTCCACATGGAGCCAACAGCTCCTCTACTATATAAACTTGACTTCCACAATCCAGCATCTCAAGGGTAATGTATCTCTCAGTTCTCAGCATGCCTCATCTAAGGACTCAGGGGCTGTCTTGAGCCAGGAGTCCATTCCTGGATCCATCATCTTTGGCCAGAGTGGATCAGGAACATATTTGACATCCTGGTTGCTTCTGAGTAAGGGTGGGGGAGATCTGGGCAGGAGGAATAATTCTCCAAAAAAAGTGAGGATGTAGGGCAGAGTGAGCAAATTGTCCAAGCTTCCAGAAAAAAGAAACCAAAGAATGTAGCAGGAAGCAAGCTCAGAATTTAACACTGAGTTTCCTGGTAATCAAAGCTCAAAAGAAACGTGAGTGGGTTTCAGAGTTTCTCATCTGCTAATAAAACAAGGCAAAGCAGATTATTAGGAAAGAAAAGCTTTCCTCTACTAAAATTAAGCAGACATTCTTGGGAGGTTTTCTTCCCAAGAGGAAGGGGAACTGAGAGATACAGTGGAGGATTCATCGGCAACTATTTAAATTTCTCAGATGATTTAGTTTTTCTGAATGTGTGGAGATACCCTCTGAGTGATTTCTGAAAGTAGAGGGGACATCACAGAGTCCCAGAGTGAGGAGAGCAGGATACATTGATGGGAAGCCAGCGTGATATGTTTCTTTCTGATGACCTCATTGGTTCTTGGAGACTTCTGCACGAGGCTTGAAAGCGCAAATGCTCTCATACCAGGGAGACACATGTGACATGGGCTGGGTGCCTACACCAAGGTTGGCGGCAGTTGGTGATTCAGCTCAGTCAGCAAAGAGACTGCAGGAAATTGCTGCTCCTCAGCTCCTGCCAAGTGTGGCCTCTTGGGCCTAATGATTTTCCAGGAGGAACCGGACATTCTGGATCCTAAGCCTTGAATGTTGACAACTAATTGAAATCTGTTTGAAAACTTTTCATGAGCCAAACAAAATGGGGATGAGGGGTGAAGGCAGTTATAGCCAGGGAGGGTCGGGGGGAGGAGCTGCAGGCTCTGTGTCTCTCTTCCTGACCAGTTAGCTCGCCTCACGTGAACTTCCTGAAATATGGAAGGATTAGCCTGGCTTTTGGACAGAACTGGGCACAAGACCCCTGGGTGTGGAGCCTCGTGATCCTATGGAGAGAGACCACCCTTCTGCACTTGCTTTGCTCCAGGCCCTGTGCTAGGCCCCAGGTATCCGGTGATGAGTGAAACAGACCCACTATTGCTCTCAGGGGGTTGTATTCCAGTCAAGGAGCTAGACTTTCAACAATGAACCTTACAACAACGCAGCTAACCAGAGTTGTAGAGGTGCCAGATGGAGGCCAACAGAAGGCTGCCTTAGGTGTTCATAGTGGGTGTGACCTAGTCTAGGGGGTAGGAAAGTTCCCTTGAGGCCATGACTTCAGCTGGGAAATGTGAGCATTGGAGAAGGGGAGCAGGAGGGTTGTCTTCCAGACAAAGGAAGCTGCCACAGGGCCCAGAGAGGGGAAGGAGGAGCCGATTTTAGGAGGGCAGCAGTATTGGATGGGGCAGGAGCTGGGGAATTACCTGATGTCAGCCATGTTGAAAACTTAGAACTCTTACAAAGAACGATCCAAAACTTAGAAAGAGAGCTGAAAGGAAGACCATAGATTTTTTTGATGTCAGACTACAGCATCATTACCAAACCCACCCAAACAATGACTTAATTCTCTGAGATTGTACCTTTGTTTGATTTTGCTCTTTACTGTTTGGGCCTGATCTCTATGAAGTTGTATGTACTTTTGTAGAGAGCCGTCATTCTGCAGAGAAGCAAGTGTTTTCTCTCTGGTAGAGAAGATGGCCCCTAAGGATATCGCTTTATAGTCCTGAAGGACTTCAGTCAGTTTTGTTTCTAAGTTAAAAATAAACAAGTAGGGAATTCCCTGGCGGTTCAGTGGTTAGAACTCCATGCTTTCACTGTTGTGGGCCTGGGTTTGATCCCTGCTTGGGGGGGAACTAAGATCCCACAAGTCACGCAGTGTAGCCAAAAAAAAAAAAAGGAAGACAGTAAATAACAGTTAACTTCCTTACATTTTTTCTGAGGGACAGTTTAAACCCCTGTCATCAAATGCTTTTAGGTCTATCATACCACTGGTTCTCTCATTAATGAGTTAAATAAACATCCAACATGTTTTTATTCTATATCAATAAGAGCTGGGTTTTCAGAAATCACTATCTCAAAGATATATCTGCATCCCCATGGTCACTGAAGCATTATTCACAGCAGTCAAGACATGGAAACAACTCAGTATCTAATGACAAATGAAAGGTTAAAGAAAACATGGTGTACATATAGAGTACATAAATAGAATAGTATTCAATCATAAGAGGCTTTCCTGGTGGCTCAGTGGTAAAGAATCCACCTGCCAATGCAGGAGACGCAAGTTTGATCCCTGGGTTGAGAAGATCCCCTGGAGAAGGAAATGGCAACCCGATCCAGTTATTCTTGCCTGGGAAGTCCCATGGACAGAGGAGCCTGGTGGGCTATAGTCCATGGGGTCGCAATGAGTCAGATATGACTTAGTGACTAAACAATAATTCAATCATAAAGGAGGAGAAATACTGCCTTTTGTGAGAGCATGGATGAACCTTAAGGGTGTTACAGAGAAAAGACAAACACTGTATGATCTCATTTCTTTGTGGAACCAAAAAAACAAACAAACAAAGTAGAAAAGATACAGGAAAGAGATTGGTGGTTGCTAGAGACTGTGTGTTGGGGGAGTGGGAAAAATGAGTGTAGGGATCAAAAGGTATAAACTTCCAGTTATAAAATAAATAAGTTTTAGAGAGGTAACATACAGCATGGTGACTATAGTTGACAATACTGTTGTATATTTGAAAGTCACTGATAGTAGATCTTAAACATCTCATCACAAGAAAAAAAAATTGTAGCTATGTGAAGTGACATATGTTAACTAGACTTACTGTGGTGATCATTTCATAATATATACACATATCAAATTATTATGTTATACACCTTAAAGTCATGTAATGTTATATGTCAATTATATCTCAATGTAACTGGGGAAAAAAAGAGATGGGTTTTATCTTCTTAATATGATTTTTTGACAGAACTTTCTCCTAAGCATGAGAAACTGTGGAAGGTTTTAAGCTGACAACTGCCATGATCAAATATGCCAGTGGGCCATTGTTAATGTTCTGAGCATAAGAAAACCAGGTTTCTACTTTACTCATCAAATGTGGGGCCTTCCATCTTGGGACAAATAGCCAGTTTGGTTGAGAACCAATCTGCTGCTGTTATCATCAAGTGTGGTTTATTATAGGGTCTTTGTATAAACATAGACTCTAATCATGGTAGTGTCCGTTTTGTTAAGATTGAAAGCAGTGGCTAATAATTTATTGTAATAGGATCTAAACTAATGAGCTCCACTTACAATGAAAATGTTTGAGAAAGCTCTATTTTCTTCTAAGTCTCCCCCAGGAGGCCCAGCTCTGGCAGAAGTGGCACCATGCAGCCACCAGGCTTTAAAAAAAAAAAGAGAGAGAGAGAGAGAGGAGAAAATACCAGCATCCATTTCCATAAATTATTGAATATGAATTTAACATCTCGTTGGAGAAGTGCCGAAATTGCACATGCTAATTGGTGAGTCACGGAAGCAGTAGTGGGACTGCAGAGAGCAGAACAGTTGTTCTGGAGCCCATGGTGGGCAAAGTGAGGGGCCCTGGACGAAGGGGGCAGCCATGCTGATCCAAATGGGTCTCAGCCAAGAAGGGCACCTGGAATTATGCTAGAACATTACTCTGTTAGCTCCTTTAACCCTCAAAGCACTCCTGGGGACCCATGTCACCTTTCCTCAGGTAGGAAACTAAGTCTCTGAGAGGTTAAATGACCTCCCAGAGGTCACATGGCTAATAGGTGGCTGAGGTGACTTTTCAGCGTCAGCTCAGTTCACTTCACTTCAGTCGCTCAGTCATGTCCGACTCTTTGCGACCCCATGAATCGCAGCACTCCAGGCCTCTCTGTTCATTACCATCTCTTGGAGTTCACTCAGACTCACATCCATTGAGTCCATGATGCCATCCAGCCATCTCATCCTCTGTCATCCTCTTCTCCTCCTGCCCCCAATCCCTCCCAGCATCAGAGTCCTTTCCAGTGAGTCAACTCTTCGCATGAGGTGGCCAAAGTACTGGACTTTCAGCTTTAGCATCATTCCTTCCAAAAATCCCAGGGTTGATCTCCTTCAGAATGGACTGGTTGGATCTCTTTGCAGTCCAAGGGACTCTCAAGAGTCTTCTCCAACACCACAGTTCATAAGCATCAATTCTTCGGCACTCAGCCTTCTTCATAGTCCAACTCTCACACCCATATATGACCACAGGAATAACCATAGCCTTGACTGGACGGACCTTAGTCGGCAAAGTAATGTCTCTGCTTTTAAACATACTATCTAGTTTGGTCGTAACTTTTCTTCCAAGGAGTAAGCGTCTTCTAATTTCATGGCTGCAGTCACCATCTGCAGTGATTTTGGAGCCCCCAAAATAAAGTCTGACACTGTTTCCACTGTTTCCCCATCTATTTCCCATGAAGTGATGGGACCGGATGCCATGATCTTCGTTTTCTGAATGTTGAGCTTTAAGCCAACTTTTTCACTCTCCTCTTTCACTTTCACAAGGGGCTTTTTAGTTCCTCTTTACTTTCTGCCATAAGGGTGGTGTCATCTGCACATCTGAGGTGATTGATATTTCTCCCAGCAATCTTGATTCCAGTTTGTGCTTCTTCCAGTCCAGCGTTTCTCATGATGTACTCTGCATATAAGTTAAATAAGCAGGGTGACAATATACAGCCTTGACGTTCTCCTTTTCCTATTTGGAACCAGTCTGTTGTTGCATGTCCAGTTCTTACTGTTGCTTCCTGACCTGCATACAGATTTCTCAGGAGGCAGGTCAGGTGGTCTGGTATTCCCATCTCTTTCAGAATTTTCCACAGTTTATTGTGATCCACACAGTCAAAGGCTTTGGCATAGTCAATAAAGCAGAAATAGATGTTTTTCTGGAACTCTCTTGCTTTTTCCACGATCCAGCGGATGTTGCCAATTTGATCTTTGGTTCCTCTGCGTTTTCTAAAACCAGCTTGAACATCAGGGAGTTCATGGTTCATGTATTGCTGAAGCCTGGCTTGAATTTTGAGCATTACTTTACTAGCATGTGAGATGAGTGCAATTGTGCAGTAGTGTGAGCATTCTTTGGCATTGCCTTTCTTTGGAATTGGAATGAAAACTGACCTTTTCCAGTCCTGTGGTCACTGCTGAGTTTTGCAAATTTGCTGGTATATTGAGTGCAGCACTTTCACAGCATCATCTTTCAGGATTTGAAATAGCTCCACTGGAATTCCATCACCTCCACTAGCTTTGTTCGTAGTGATGCTTTCTAAGGCCCACTTGACTTCACATTCCAAGATGTCTGGCTCTAGATTAGTGATCACATCATCATGATTATCTGGGTATTGAAGATCTTTTTTGTACAGTCCTTCTGTGTATTCTTGCCACCTCTTCTTAGTATCTTCTGCTTCTGTTAGGTCCATGCCATTTCTGTCCTTTATCGAGCCCATCTTTGCATGAAATGTTCCCTTGGTATCTCTAATTTTCTTGAAGAGATCTCTAGTCTTTCCCGTTCTGTTCTTTTCGTCTATTTCTTTGCATTAATCACTGAAGAAGGCTTTCTTATCTCTTCTTGCCATTCTTTGGAACTCTGCATTCAGATGCTCATATCTTTCCTTTTCTCCTTTGCTTTTGCCTCTCTTCTTTTCATAGCTATTTGCAAGCCCTCCCCAGACAGCCATTTTGCTTTTTTGCATTTCTTTTCCACAGGGATGGTCTTGATCCCTGTCTCCCCATACAATGTCACGAACCTCATTCCATAGTTTATCAGGCACTCTATCTATCAGATCTAGGCCCTTAAATCTATTTCTCACTTCCACTGTATAATCATAAGGGATTTGATTTAGGTCATACCTAAATGGTCTAGCAATTTTCCCTACTTTCTTCAATTTAAGTCTGAATTTGGTAATAAAGAGTTCATGATCTGAGCCACAGTCAGCTCCTGGTCTTGTTTTTGTTGACTGTATAGAGCTTTTCCATCTTTGGCTGCAAAGGATATAATCAATCTGATTTCGGTGTTGACCATCTGGTGATGTCCATGTGTAGAGTCTTCTCTTGTGTTGTTGGAAGAGGGTGTTTGCTATGACCAGTGCATTTTTTTGGCAAAACTCTATTAGTCTTTGCCCTGCTTCATTCTGCATTCCAAGGCCAAATTTGTCTTTACTCCAGGTGTTTCTTGACTTCCTACTTTAGCATTCTAGTCCCCTATAATGAAAAGTTGTTAGTTCTAAAAGGTCTTGTAGGTCTTCATAAAACCGTTCAACTTCACCTTCTTCAGCATTACTGGTTGGGGCATAGACTTGGATTACTGTGATATTGAATGGTGTGCCTTGAAACGAACAGAGATCATTCTGTCCTTTTTGAGATTGCATCCAAGTACTGCATTTCAGACTCTTGTTGACCATGATGGCTACTCCATTTCTTCTGAGGGATTCCTGCCCGCAGTAGTAGATATAATGGTCATCTGAGTTAAATTCACCCATTCCAGTCCATTTTAGTTCGCTGATTCCTAGAATGTCGACATTCACCCTTGCCATCTCTTGTTTGACCACTTCCAATTTGCCTTGATTCATGGACCTGACATTCCAGGTTCCTATGCAACATTGCTCTTTACAGCATCAGATCTTGCTTCTATCACCAGTCACATGCACAGCTGGGTATTGTTTTTGCTTTGGCTCCATCCCTTCATTCTTTCTGGAGTTATTTCTCCACTGATCTCCAGTAGCATATTGGGCATGTAATGATCTGGGGAGTTCCTCTTTCAGTATCCTATCATTTTCCCTTTTCATACTGTTCATGGGGTTCTCAAGGCATTTCAGTTTTGGCGTGCCAAGGTGCCTTCATGTAAATCTCAAATATTCTTTACTTCAATTGTCATTCTCTCAGTGCTTATACTCCAGCAAAATCATTCCACCTGATATGATAGAAAGAACATGACTATCCCCAACCCCACTTGGTAGAATTAATACTCAGCTTTAGGCAACTGATAGATTATTGAACTGGGAAACTATAATTCCTTCCTCACCCACTTCCTGCCTGAGTTCTTTCCTTTTTCTCATCAGTATGCATTCTTAAAGTTTTTGCTCAAACATCATCTATTCACTAAAACCCCCTTGTGGCTATTTTACTTTAAATTGCAAACTGTGAGCCCTTAATGCTCTTATCTGTCACCTTATTCTGTTTCCTTTTTTTTCTCCCATAGTGCTTGTCATCTCACATATCTATATAATACAATATATAACATATATAATTTAT
This sequence comes from Nanger dama, assembly GCA_917880005.1. Lineage (NCBI taxonomy): Eukaryota > Metazoa > Chordata > Mammalia > Artiodactyla > Bovidae > Nanger > Nanger dama. The sequence continues at coordinate 31,820,990 of CAKJTW010000016.1, read as the reverse complement.
TTTTATTGTCTTTGTTATTAATTATGTCTTCCCCAAATAGAATTTAAAATCTTGAGAAGACAAGAATCGTTGTTGTTTGCTCGTGTTTCATGTGCTATGAACAATGCCTGGAATATAGTAGATGCTTAAGAAATACTCGTTTCATGAATGGATAACCAAATAACCCATTATATGGCCTTTTGTAGTTTAATGAAAACCAACAAGAAAAGCACCCCAAGCCTATTGTGCACACGCATATTCTCTGTGTTTGCAGTATTCTCTCCTTTAATTCTCATAACATTGCAACTGCTATTATCACCATTTTACACATGAGGAAACTAAGCCCCAGAAAAGTAGAATAGATTGCCAAAGGTTATACTTTTAAAGCTATTTTGAAAATGAATTTTGGTGAGGTATGAATTTCCTATAATGTATCCACATCCAATGTATTATTGACAAGTGGATACATATAACTATCACCCAAGTGAGACATGGAACCTCTCTGTCACCCCCAACAATTCCCTTTGCTACTTTGCAGACAATATCCTTCATCCTCTGGTAATCCCTAATTTGTTTTCTGTCCTTATACTTTTGCCTTTTCTAGAACATCTTACATAATGGCAACATATAGCAAGTACTCATTTATGCCCAATTCTTTGGCTCAGCATAATAATTGGAGGTTCTTCCATGTTGCTCTGTGTATCAACAGTTCATTCCTTTTTCAGTACTGGGAGATGTCCTATTATATGAGTAGAACATAATTTCTTTATCCATTTGTCTGTTGGTGGACATTTGCATTGTTTCTGGGTTGTGTCTGTTAGAGATAAAGACACTGTGAACATTCATGTACATATTCATATACATATATACATTCATACACATACAAGTTTTGTATGTATATCTGTTGTTATTTCTGCTAGGTAGATGCCTAGGAGTGGACTTGCTGTATTGTATAACCATTCTGTGTTTAACTTTAGAATAAATGTGCAAACACTTTTTCAGAGCATTTGTACCTTTTGCATTTCCACCAGCAGCATACAAGAGTTTCAACTGTCTCACATTCTCTCCAACCTTTAGTGTGGTCAGTCTTTTTAACTTTCAGCTTTGAAGTGGATGCCAGCCCTGCTTCCTCAAGGATTAACTTTTCATTTCCCAAACAACTAGTGATATTGATCATTTTTCATGTGCTTATTGGCCAGTAATATATTCTCTTTGGTAAAGTATTTATTCATATATTTTGCTCGTTTTTAATTGGATTGTTTACCTTATTGTTACTGAGATTAACTGATACTTTATGCATTTGTTCATTTACACATTGTGCACACATTTAGACAATATAATATGATCTGCCTCCACTCCCTAGTACGTGTCCTATCTTTTCATCTCCTTAATGGTGTCTCAGTCCCATTTTGGAACCATTTTTGATCCAAGGTTTGTCTGCCCTTCATTCCTTCACACTTTCCCAAGTAAGGTCCATATTGAGGAATATGACCTTCAAGGAGTATGAAAATAATCATGAAAACCAAAATACCCAGCGGAAAAACACAGTCCGTGCCTGTGCTTGTTCGGTGAGTTCAGAAACAAATTACCCCAATGGGAGGCTGAGGAAAGTGGAGAGAGAGTTAATCACTAACCTAGACTCGGTGTTATTTTAATTAAGTATCATAAGAACAATGAAATTATACACCTCTTAGGATTTATGGCTTATTTTTTGTATGGCATGGAAAGAATTTCATAAACAAATATAAATGATGGAATCTCAGAGTCTTTTCCCATCTTACTGGATTATCATTCTTTAACCCCATGGGATGAGGGGGCTGTGGTTAGGTGGAGTGGCAAACCAGTGTGGAGGTGAGTGGTCAGGAGACCTCAGTGTGTTTTCTGCAACAAGTGCTCTGCTCCATGACCCCAACCTTCTCACATGGGGAAGGTTTGATGCAGTAGTGCGCTGATGAATGTTTAATACTTACTAAATGCTTCTCCAAAAAATATTACATATGTGTGTATACATGTGTGTGTGTGTATATATATATATGATGTATATATAAATATGTATATACATATTTGCATATGTACCATGTTCTTATTATACAGTTTATTAATATTACTGATGTGTAGTATTTAATTGAAAATAATAAAACATAGAGTACCCTATTATACGTTCCACAAAGTCAACTGATTTTCACAAAATGTTTTTGTTGATTTTTGCCCAACTCTTCTATCAATATCCAACCAACAGTTGCAACTGACAAATAGTTGTAGTTCTGACATGAATATTGGTTGATATTTTTGTTTATGTTAAAGAGGAAGATGACAGTGAAAGAACAAAGACATATGTCAGGATATTATGCATTCATCAGTGGCATGCATGACTTCTCTGTTGAAATGGATAAAAATGTTTGAATACTTGAAGAATAGTTCCTTGATTTTTGTGCTACTCAGTGTAACAACTGTATATATGATGCATCTAATTACTGACATTTTTCCAGTACCCTCTTAAATCTAGATAATCAACAAAACAATAGATGATTTGATGTGCGAACAATAAATGATGATTTGATGTGCAAACAATAGATGATGGTTTGATGTGCAATTGGCCAACATCTGTGGTGTAAAGACTCCTACCTTCCTATTTTAAGCTACCTAGATGATGTCAGTGAAACTGGATTTAGGAAGAGTTGTGTGGTTGTACACCCTTACATGGTGTACCCACTCTACAGATACAGGAGATATAAATAACCTCAGAAACACACATAATAGTAAAATGTAGTAAAATGGTTAGGAAGAGGTGGTTTGAGTACTTATGACCTTTATTTTTAATATAAGTTATTTGCTAGAAGTTTATATAATTTAATTTTTATTATGACTGTTTAATAACCAGCTTGGAAAATTCCTAAAAATTTTAATGTCAGCTCTTGGGAGGGTATGAGCAGGTTGCAGCACAGCAGTGGTTTGATGAGATCCAACCCAATATCCACAGCCAGATGAGATGTCCATGAAGGGCCACAGTGCTTCAGACCTTCCGTCCTTTGTTACTATCCCTCCCAGTCAGGCCTGCTTCCTCTCTGAGAGGAGCAGGTGCAGAGCAGTATATTAGTTTACTTGGGCTGTTGTAACAAATACCACAGATAGAGTGGCTTAAACAACAGATATTTATTTCTCACAGTTCTGGATGCCATAAATTCAAGATCAAGGCACCATCAGTATTGTTCTGCTGAGGCCTCTCCTCCTGGCTTGTAGATGACCACCTTCTTACTGTGTCCTCACATGGCCTTTTTCGGTGTCTTTTCCTCCTCTTGTAAGGGCACCAGTCCTATTAATTAGATGAGTGCTCCATCCTTATGAGCGAATCAGCTCTGTAAAGGCCTGTCTCCAAATGCAGTCACACTGGGGGTAGAAAATCAACAGATGGGTTTGGGAGGGCCATTGCTCAGTCCATAACAAGTGATGTGGTGTTTCTGCTCTGCTGCAGGAAAGAAAGAGAAGCAGAGAGTTGTTGAGGCAATACCTGATGCCAGAGATAAGACTAGGGGTCCTTTCCTGTGATCTCAAGAGTGTGATCAGGGCCAGAGGCTGACCAGTTGGTGAGAGGAGAGGGGGCAGGGAAAGAGTATAAAGACAGATTTTGAAGGGTTGAGAGCCCAAGCCCAAGGTGGGCATGAGACTGTGCCCTTGGCTCTCGTGTCACTGCCGTGATTAGGACCCTTGCCATTACAGCAGTGTAACCCTGAATGGGCACTGGCGCACAGGAGACAAAGCCATGGGCATAGAGTCAAGCCTTCTGGGCTGCAGGTCCCACCTGACCACTTACTGGCTGGGTGACCTTAGGCAAGTTACTGACCCTCTGTGCATCTGTCTTCCGGTCTATAGACTACAAATAATTTTAGTACCTTCTTCAAGGGTTGCTGTGAAGATTCAATGAAAGAACATATATTTGTACTTATATTTAGTGCTTGGCTCATAGTAAGTGATATGTCAGTGTTATCTGTTGCAGCTGCATTTACAATCTGTTTCCCTTTCTCAAGTGTGTGTCTTTGAGAAGATGGATCCTGTGTCTCCTCTATCTTTGAACTCTCAGCCCTTATTACCATATTTGGTACTTACTAGGCAATGGCACCCCACTCCAGTACTCTTGCCTGGAAAATCCCACGGATGGAGGCTGGTGGGCTGCAGTCCATGGGGTTGCTAAGGGTCGGACATGACTGAGCGACTTCACTTTCACTTTTCACTTTCATGCATTGGAGAAGGAAATGGCAACCCACTCCAGTGTTCTTGCCTGGAGAATCCAAGGGAGAATGGAGCCTGGTGGGCTGCCCTCTATGGTGTCGCACAGAGTCGGACACGACTGAAATGACTTAGCAGCAGCAGCACCAGACGTCCGGTAAGTGAGCTGAATTACAGATAAATGCCAAAGTGTATTGGTAACAGCCAAGGAAACAAGGAAACTCATTCATACATGGAATCATCCAATTATTAAATCATTTGTTCATTTAACAAATAATTTTTAGCGGTATGATTGAAAAATAACTCACATTGTATACAATTCACTCATTTAATGTGTATAATTCAGTGGTTTTTAGTGTATTCACAGTTGTGAGACCATCACCATAATCAATTTTGCCGTGAAGAGACACACCATACCCATTACCAGTCATTCTCCACTTCCCCCTAAACCTTCCAGCCCTAGGAAATCACTGGTCTACTTTCTGTCTCCAAAGATTTGCCTATTCTGGGCATTTCATTTATGTATTACCACATCATATGTGTTTTCTTGTGATTGGTTTCTTTCACTTAGCCTAATGTTTTCAAGGCCCATCCATGTCAAGGCATGTGTTGGTACAAATAATTAAAAGTTTTTCTACATCTGCTGAGTTCTATGAGATAAACCAGACAGAGAACCTGCCATGAAAATCATATAGTCTAGAAAATACATGTTTATATAAAGAGCTGCACGCTATTGTTTTAGCAACTAAGGGCAACCCTAGACTAAGTATTTAACATTACCTTGTGTATTCCTCTTACCTTCTCAATGAGATAGGTGTTACTGTTTACCCATTTCACAGATAAGAAAACTGAGACTCAGAAAGATTTGCTCAAAGTCCTCACACAGCAAGGAAATAATTAAGCTACGACTGAGGCACTTGTTTCCCACAACCTGGCTGTGCTGTCTCCTTTCTAGCAAACAAACGCTCGCAAGAATATCCCCCAGATCCACAGAAAACTTGGCCCATCATAACTGCACTATTGCCCGTGTTCACAGATTGATCCATGGACCAAGCGTCAGGTTTAATTTATGAAAAATACCAAAAAAAAGGAAGATGCTGGCTCTGCCTGCTTTTCTAGCCTGCCTGTGGGAACGGGGCCTGGTGGATAGAATTAGCTTGATTTATGTCTCATTTCCCAGGATCGATATTTGGCAGTCTCTTCCTGTCTTTATGTGGCTGGTTGGGAATTTAAAACGAACGTGTGTGATGCAGTGAATCCAACAGCAGAACCTAGCATGCCTTTGGAGCTGACCTCCTTCTGGAAACAGTTGACATCATGATCAGGGGCCCAGGAAGCGCGTATCCAAGTGTGTGTTTAAAGATTGATTTTGATCAGGGAAGAAGCTCCAACTTTTGAATCTCAGCTTTGGGGACCCTCTAAGGCCAAACTAACAGTGATTCATTCCACTGTACAGACTCTGGAGAGTGTCTCAAGGTCAGACCATCCCCTGGAGAGGACAGCAGCCTGACAAGGTCATGACCAGGAGATATTTACCTTGTGATTCAGTTATCACAGGCACCACAATGGGGGGGAGGGCCTGTGTGAGCTCAGACACTGCCTGTTGCAGTGGTGCTGGGAGGCTGACATCAGCCAGTAAAGCAAATGGATGAGGTGAGATGTAAAGTGCTGTTATTTTCTGGATGCCTGCTGTACCTTCAGCCCTTTGAAACCTTGCTTCTGACCTTCACAGCGCATCTGTCCTCATGACATTCACTTTCCAAATGAGGAAACTGAGGCATGAGAGGTGAAGTGAGCTGCGTGAGCTCCAGCAGGAGTAAGTGGTGGAGCTGGGGTTTTTAACTCCAGGTTGATCTGGCTCCCAAGTCAATGCCAAGTGATTCACTGACAACAAGAAATGGAAATGTCCAGCAGATGAGCACCTCGTAGCTCCCTGCGAGGAAGAAATACAGCTGGAGGTTGCAAACCATGTACACTAGTCTAATCTTCCGTGTAGTGTTGTTTTGTTTGGCTTGAAGAGTATTTCTTTAAAAACGTTTGAATTTATTACCAACTCTTAAAAATAGGAGTTTTCATATAGAATGCAGATTTCTGGCTTCTCCTGGGAAACCAGAAGATATGGATCTGGAAACGGTCAGTTGGAGCAAAGGATGACTGCCCTTTCTAGAAGGAACAGGAACCCTCTGGAGGGCCACAGCCCAATCCAACTGGAGGCCTGCTCTTTGAAGAATTAGATGATGCCACAGCTGCAGAGGGAGGCTGGACCCAGCCCGGGAGGTTCTTGGACCCCAGTGTGGAAGGGTACCAACCTGTCAGAACTTCCTCAGTATACTAGTTTGCTAGGGCTGCTGTAACCAAGTATCACACCCTGGGTAGCTTAAACAACAGAAATTTATTTCCTCAGTTTTAGAGGCTAAAAGACCGAGGTCAAGGTGTCAGCGGAGTTGGTGTCTTCTGAGGCCTCTGCTTGGCTTGCAGATGGCTGTTCTCCCTATGTTTCCACTGTTCAGTGCATCTCTGTCCTAATCTCCCCTTCTTACAACTATACCAGCCATATTGGATTAGGACCCACCCTAATAACCTCATTTTAACTTGATGACCTCTTTAAAGACCAAATATAGTCATATACTGAGGTACTTGGGGTTAGGACTTCAATATATGATTTTGGGAGGGGCCACAATTCAGTTCATAACGATCAGATATTGATTATCTCCCCATAGGGACACACCCAGTTTTATAGTCTGAAGCTTATACAATGTTGGAAGGCTTCTTGATAAAGAATATATGTATACATACATATCACATACATGTATCCATTCACCCTCAAACTCCCCTCTCATCCAGGCTGCCCCATAACATTGAGTAGAGTTCCCTGTGCTATACAGTAGGTCCTTGTTGGTTATCCATTTTAAATATAGCAGTGTGTACATGTCAATCCCAAACTCCCTAACTACCCTTTCTCCTAAAGAAATTATGAGATAAAATTACTATTATTATTGTAGGCAGAAAAATAAGAATATTAAGTAGCAGTGGCATGATTTAGTTTACTTACAAATGAACATTGCTACCTTGAAGGTGTCAACTTCCCATAAATGATTTCTATACACTCTTAATAAAAATACCAATAGAAAAAAAAGGAATATACAACTGTGAATGTAGAATTCAGTGCAGGGAGCAGAGCTGTTGCTGCCCCACTCATGTCCCACAGGCACTGGCACTCAGTGTGAGAACCCCCAGATGTCTCCAAGGGCCTTTGCCCACCAACAGTTCTGGGGAAATAACTCCTACCACAACACTCCAGAAGCCCTTGGCCAGTGACTGCCTCGCCCCTCCGGTGGGACGTCAGTGAGGTGTATGTTCTGTCCTCAGTGTCAACCATGTCTTTATTTCCTGTATTGCTATTGTTTTGACCTCTGAGGCCTTGCTGACCCACTGTGGGAGAATACCCACATCCTAGGGTTAGCTAAGTCTTAGAGATAGCAAATCTGCACCATCCATGTATCCTTCACATTCAAACCAACCTATCCAAGCACCTTCATTGTGTATCAGGCTCTCACACTTTAAGTCATCATCCCCTTTCCCTAACTACTCCAGGGCCAGGTACCAGCCAACTAAGAATAGCCCTGTGCCCAGAACCCATGGAAATTAGTCTAAGTTAGCCAATCACGAATGTACTTAACCTGCCTCAATCATTCTGTTGTAAGAGACCTCAATAAAGTCTCATCATGGCACCCCCTCCCTCTGCCTCCTGATGCTTCTCTATGTGGCTCCCAATGTACTGTGTCCTCTCCTCTTGGGAATTGTAAGAAGCTATCTTTTCAATGGCAGTTCCCTCCTGATCTGTTGGCCTTGTCTTAGCTAAATAATAATAAAACCCGTATTTTAAAACATTCTGTTCCCCAAAGGCCCCCATGGGATTACATTCCAGACACCCACAGTGGGAGCTGGCTTGATAATGCAGCCTTTGTTGGCTGACTGCCTTTCCTGGTCTCATTTCCCCACATGTCTGCCAATACGCCTCCCAGATAAACCAACCGTATTCCCATTCTTGTCCCAAGGGCTGCTTCCAGGGGAACCAAATTAAGTCAGCACAGAAGTGAATATTTATTTTAAATACAGTGAGAAAATAAAAGTGGAGGCAATGGCCTTAACTGATGGCCACTGAAGGATATTACTCTGGGAAATTTTATAAAACCACATGACCCCATGAACACAGGGCTCTTGAAAGGGGCCCAAGGCAGGTGAGGGCCTTGATGCTCAGACTTCATTAGTTCTTGATAAGTGAACTCCTGAGTAGAGTGTAGGCTTCTTGAGTGCTGGGACCACGGCTGACACGGGGCAGGTACTCTGTACATGATAGTTTAATGAACGCATAGCCTTATAGAGCAGACTTGGTGTACTCACCTCTCTCCTGGGTGGTGCTTGGTGACCATCCTTTCAGTACTCCCTTTTGAATTCTTAAAAAATTATTTAATTTTTGGCTATGCTGGGTCTTTGTTTTTGCATAGACTTTCTCTAGTTGCGGTGAGTGGGGACTACTCTTCATTGCAGGGCGTAGACTTCTCATCGCGGTGGCTTCCCTTGTGGTGGAGCACAAGGTCTAGGCACACAGGCTTCAGGAGTTAGGGTGCATGGGCTTTTAGTTGCTCTGTGGCATGTGGGCTCTTCCTCAGCCAGAGGTTGAACCTGTGTCCCCAGTACTGGCAGGCAGATTCTTTTCTGCTGTACCACCAGGCAAGTCCTCAGTCCTCTTTTTGAAAGTGCCTACTGATAGTAGTCAAGCTTCTTTCAAAGGGACACAATTATTTTCTTTAAATTTACTAATATTTTTATTCTTACAAACCTGGAAGACAGACTGTCTCTTGAAAACCGCCTTGCAGTTTGCTGATCTGATCCATTGTGTGCTGATTGTATGGTTTACCTCCAAGATGACAATTCTGTCTTCCTTATTTCTGAGTTCTTCAGTGGGGCAGGGTGGGTAAGTGGTACACCTTGGCCCCCTCACAAAGAGCAGTGTATCATATTGACTCATGTATTATGTGGAGCTGTACAGACCAGTTGGAGGCTCCTCAGCTCCTTAGCAGAGTGATTTGGGGCAAGTTACTTAAGACTCACCTAGCCTCAGTTTTCTCATCTATAGAATGGGGCAATGATGATACCAGCTTCCAGATGAGCAGGAAGATTCCTTGAGATAATGCATGCAAACCCTTCTCACGATGTCTGGTCCATGGTCAGAGCTCAGTAAAGGGAGGCTATTTATGGGAAATGTAATACTAAACCCAAAGACAGTTGACCCATGAGGCCTGTCCACAGGTCTGGGCCAGCAATGAGTTGTTCTCCAAGTGACATTTTACCAGTCTCTGGGAGCTCGTGAAGCAGTCAGCAGATGCTGTAACATGAACAAGGCGTCATAAATGATGTACTTGGTTTCCTGTGGGGATGGATTCTTGGTGACTCTATCAGAGCATCAGGCGTCTTCTGACTGAACAATGGGGCTTCCTGAGGGAAACAGCCCTCCTGTGGTCAGTCTAGCAAGAATAAATTGCTGTAATACTGTTTGCTATTGACAGCTTCTGGTAACACAGGAGAAGCTGAGTGGATGATCTGTAGGAATAGAGAGGCTGAGAAAGATCAAGGGCATGCAAGAAAGTGCAACAGTGAGCTCTCTGCAAGCTTAACACAATGGGGGTGTGGTCTATAGGAAACAAAATTTACAGAGATGAGAAATATGTGTGAAATACCAAAACAAAAGAAGGAGAAAGCAAAGCAAATCAGGGGAGAATATAAGGAAGAAGAAAGGAGCAAAAGAAGTCAGAAATATAGGCAAATGGCACATAAATCCATAAGGTTCCATCCTAAGGACAGCCCAAACCTGGAACTGAGTAAGTAACAGTAAGGAAGTATACAGACCACTATTTCCCATTCCTGCCTCTAATAAATCACAGTCCTCTTTCAGATGAACTCAAATATAGCCCCAGAATCCTTCTCAGTCGGAGATCCAGGTATCATCCATTAGAGCTGGTGTTTGCATTGAAACTCTCTTCCTGTCTGAGTTATAAGCTTCTGCCACACATTATGCAGAAGGCTTAGATCAGAAGAGTAGACAGGCACAAGAGGACCCAAGAGCAGTAAGAAGGGGATACTAGGACTGGCACATTCCTGTTTTAGAGACCCTTCATAGTCTCGGAGACAGAAGCCCTACCTCGCCCTGTTGTACATATCAGACAGTCCTATTTCTCTGACAGTAAAGTTGAGGGATAAAGCTGCCAGACTGAAATGAGTCTGTGTTCTAGATATTCCCAACAATGCCGGAAAATAGTGGGAGCACACACACAAAAAAAAGTTGAAAGAATTGAACAAGGAATGCTCAGGGTGGTAAATACAGGAAAAATAAATATTCATACACCCCTTGAAGGAGTGATACACCCTTCCTGGAGGGTGCTATGGTGCCATATATAATCTTAAAATTGCACAGAACTTTTGACCTGGAAGTTCTATTTTTAGGAATTTATCCTTAGGGAATAGAACTTGGAAGTGCACAGTAGTTTATTTTCAAGACTGTTCATTTCAGTGTTGTTTTTAATATGTAAAAATGTTGGAAGCAACCTAAATGTCCAATAGATAGGGATCAGTTAAATGAATTGTGATGTATTCAGATGGAAGACTATATAGCTATTTAATATGATGAGATCTAGGAATGATTAATGACATGACTATACCTCTGATATATGACTAGTGTATAGAGCAAACATAAATATAGTCATATGTCATTAAACAGTGTTACAGTCCATGGGGTTGTAAAGAGTTGGACACGATTTAGCAAATTAACAACAACAAATTTAGATAATAGGTAGTGATTATTTTTTTCTTTCTACTTCTATATAGTCCAAACATTTCCCACAATAAGCAAATTACTTTTATAATAATTTACATGTTTTTGAGTGACTTACGGAGACATGTATACTTGGTCATTTATACCAACTCACACATATATCCACATGTTATATGTGATACTTTAGATATATGAACTCTTTGGGCTACTTAAATATAATGATATTAAAATAGTTGACATTTAAAACACATGAACACTTAGTATTTAAGTGCCAGGGACTGTTACACTCTTTTCATATTTTCTTCCTTTAACCTCACTGAGAGGCAGGCTCTGTTGGTCTCTTCATTTCAGATGTGAGGCAACTGGGGCTTAGGCATGAGTTGCCCAAGGCCCCCTGGGTGCTGAGGGATGGGGTGGAACTCAGAGGCAGGAAGGCTGTCTCCAGAATCCACACTTTCAACCTCTTTGCTCCATTGCTTCCAACAACAGAAAATCTTAGCCAGAAACATTTCAAATTCTGAGATTGGACCAGCAGGTATTAAGATATCACATTGGCAGTAATTTTGAGAGCCCCAGATTAAAGTAGGTTCACATTTTTGTGTTTGTGTGTGAGTTCTTGTCAGGAAAAAAAAAATGAGGGAATTAAAGTGTCTTGAAAAGATTCCTTTTATAATTAAGCCTTCCTTGCCTGCTTTCTGTTAGCCACACTGACACATTATAGCAATAAACAGTGAGGGAAAGGCAACAGCTCCTGTGTTATGTCAGGGCATGAAGGATGAGAAATCTTGTGCAGAAAGTTCTTTGGTTTCATTGGTGGTTTTCTGGGTGCTCCATGTACATCCTCAAAACTGCTCCTATACTGTCAGTCCTCTGGGATAACTATATATTTTTGGTCCCTAAATGGCATGTGTCATTTCAATATCTATCTCCACAGAGCATTTTTGAGGACACTGAGTCTGAAAGGGGGAGAGATGGAGGAAAATCTTCTCTGCCATCAGAGCTAATCCCTGTAATCACTCTTCTCCCTTTGAACAAACTAGAGCTGCTGCTCAGGGAAGGAAAATCTTGAGAGAGCCTGTTCTGGAATTGGGGCTTCTTTAAACAAGTGTGAAAGATCAAAGGATATCCTGAACTCTTACATGTAGGGTGATATTTGGGACCTGGCAGAAGTATGGCTGCAGACTGGCCAGGGCAAGGGCTCATGGACATGGAAGGAAGTGTGCAGGATGGAAGGAACACTGACTCACTAGCCATGTGACATTTGACAAGACACTATACTTCTATGAATGGCAGTTTCATCTGTAAAATGAGAGAAATGTTGGGTTCCTAAATTAGAGATACCAAGGGAACATTTCATGCAAAGATGGGCTCAATAAAGGACAGAAATGGTAGAGACCTAACAGAAGCAATGATATTAAGAAGAGGTGGCAAAAATACACAGAAGAACTGTACGAAAAAGATCTTCATGACCAAGATAATCACGATGGTGTGATCACTCACTTTAGTTCTGTTCAGTTCAGTCGCTCAGTCGTGTCCGACTCTTTGCGACCCCATGAATTGCAGCACGCCAGGCCTCCCTGTCCATCATCAGTCACCTAGAGCCAAACATCCTGGAATGTGAAGTCAAGTGGGCATTAGAAAGCCTCACTACGAACAAAGCTAGTGGAGCTGATGGAATTCTGGTTGAGCTATTTCAATCCTAAAAGATGATGCTGTGAAAGTGCTGCACTCAATATGCCAGCAAATTTGGAAAACTCAGCAGTGGCCACAGGACTGGAAAAGGTCAGTTTTCATTTTAATCCCAAAGACAGGCAGTGTCAAGGAATGTTCAAATTACCACACAGTTTTGCTCATTTCACATGCTAGTAAACTAATGCTCAAAAGTCTCCAAGCCAGGATTCAGCAATACGTGAACCATGAACTTCCAGTTGTTCAAGCTGGTTTTAGAAAAGGCAGAGGAACTAGAGATCAAATTGCCAACATCCGCTGGATCATGGAAAAACCAAGAGAGTTCCAGAAAGACATCTATTCCTGCTTTATTGACTATTCCAAGACCTTTGACTGTGTGGCTCACAATAAACTGTGGAAAATTCTGAAAGAGATGGGAATACCAGACCACCTAACCTGCCTCTTGAGAAACCTGTATGCAGGTCAGGAAGCAACAGTTAGAACTGGACATGGAACAACAGACTGGTTCCAAATAGGAAAAGAGGGACATCAAGGCTGTATATTGTCACCCCGCTTATTTAACTTCTATGCAGAGTACATCATGAGAAACGCTGGACTGGAAGAAGCACAAGCTGGAATCAAGATTGCCGGGAGAAATATCAATAACCTCAGATATGCAGATGACACCACCCTTATGGCAGAAAGTAAAGAGGAACTAAAAAGCCTCTTGATAAAAGTGAAAGAGGAGAGTGAAAAAGTTGGCTTAAAGCTCAACATTCAGAAAATGAAGATCATGGCAGCCGGTCCCATCACTTCATGGGAAATAGATGGGGAAACAGTGGAAACAGTGTCAGACTTTTTTTGAGGTGGGCTCCAAAATCACTGCAGATGGTGACTGCAGCCATGAAATTAAAAGATGCTTACTCCTTGGAAGGAAAATTATGACCAGCCTAGTAGTGAGTAGTAGTAGTAGTAGTAGTAGTAGTAGTAGTAGTAGTGAAAATCACTCAGTCGTGTCTGACTCTTGCGACCCCGTGGACTGTAGCCTGCCAGTTTCCTCTCTTCATGGGATTCTCCAGGCAAGAATACTGGAGTGGGTTGCCATTTCCTTCTCCAGGGGATCTTCCCAACCCAGGAATTGAACCCATGTCTCCTGCATTGCAGGCAGATTCTTTACCAACTGAGCTAGGAGGGAAGCCCTGACCAATCTAGACAGCATATTAAAAAGCAGAGACATTACTTTGCCAACAAAGGTCCATCTAGTCAAGGCTATGGTTTTTCCAGTAGTCATGTATGGATGTGAGAGTTGGACTATAAAGAGAGCTGAGCACAGAAGAATTGATGCTTTTGAACTGTAGTGTTGGAGAAGACTCTTGAGAGTCCCTTGGACTGCAAGTAGATCCAACCAGTCCATCCTAAAGGAGACCAGTCCTGGGTGTTCATTGGAAGGACTGATGCTAAAGCTGAAACTCCAATACTTTGGCCACCTGATGTGAAGAGCTGACTCATTTGAAAAGACCCTGATGCTGGGAGGGACTGAGGGCAGGAGGAGAAGGGGACAACAGAGGATGAGGTGGTTGGATGGCATCACCAACTCAATGGACATGAGTTTGGGTAAACTCCGGGAGTTGTTGATGGACAGGGAGGCCTAGCGTGCTGCAATTCATGGGGTCCCAAAGAGTCAGATACAACTGAGCGACTGAACTGAACTAGGTTTCATCTCTTCCCCTCCTCTTTCCCCTCCCATCCCCCATCTTCCTTTCTCCCTTCCCCCCTCCCCCTCTTCCTCCCCCACCTCTCCCTGTTCTTCTTTTCCCCTTCCTCCTCCTCCCCTTCCACTTCTTCTCCTTCCACTCTCCCCCTCCTCCTCCTCCTTCTCCTTCTCACCCCCAACTTTGCCAATCTTTTATGACTAAGTAAACCAGAATATGTAAATATGTCAAAATACCTGGCACAGAGGAGAAAGTCAACAATAACCAGTAAAGCAGTGTAAGTTCATGGTTATGGCTGAGGGCTCTGAAATCCAACAAAGACAAAATGTGGTGACTCCAGATGGCTGCAGATTCTTTGGCACTCCTCTAGAGGTCAAGTCTGTGTCCCCTCTGCTGGGTATGGCTGGGTCTCTGATTGCCCTGGAGTCATGCTCTCCCAAGTCTCAGGCAGCTTCCACTGACTCCCTCAGAACTCTGCGAGCTCTGAGCTGCCTTGTCAAAGTGCAGTTACCACAAGCCAGCTGTGTGGTAGTTACCACAAAATAGCTGTGGCGAGATCACACCTATTCCCTCCCGGTGACAGTCCCAGCTGAGCAGCCCAGCCTCCTGGCCAAGGCACCAGTCACACAAGAGCCCTCCTGATGAGCCCCTTCCAAGCTGAATACCACCAAGTGACCCCAGTCAACATCACAAGGAATGGTTGGTTGTCGTTTTAAGCTGTCAAATGTTGGGGTGATTTACTACATGCAATATATCACTGGAGCACCAGGTTTGAGGCCCTCCTTGACTACTTACTAACCAGCTGTTTGATCTTTATTACCTCTGCAAGCTTCTATCCTTTACTTTAAATGGGGATGGTCGTCTCTATCTGGCAGAATCTTAATGAAGATTAAACAAATCGACTCTGGCAAAGTGTTTAGGGCAGTGCCTAAAACATAGTAAGTGCTCCAAAATGCTATTACTAGTATGATTCCTTTCCCAGATTTTGCTGGCAAGATAATAAAGAAGGTGCAAAAGGAAGAAAGCTCTTTCAGACCCTGTGTTTTTGAGGGAAACAGGTCTTGAGCAGCTGCCTGCTTTTCCCAATGAATAGAATTGTCTTAATCATACTTAATCCTGTTCTCAGGAGGGCATTTAAAATTGGAACAGTCATTTATTTGATTTCCTCTGAAAGAGTTGCCCTAATGAAGCCATGTAGTTTGCAAGGGAATTAAGAGACTCTTCATCATCCTGAGGTCACTCTTCTCTGCTATATGACGTGTTAGCACACATACATGGGGTTGTTGGCACAGCCATCTTCTTGTTTTCCTTCCGCCCTGTGCTCCATCAACTTTCCTTTGAGGGGGAACAGCCTCTAGTCACCATCTGGTTCCAGGTGGCTACCTGGGACATTTGCCTTGGTCTGAAGCCCGGGACCTCACCACTCCATGGCTGTGCCTACTTCCCTTAGCCAAGGCTCCTGGGTCAACTCACAGATTGCTTTGGCTTCCTTTTACTGCTGACTCTAAATCTGAGAGACCAAAGGTGTAACGTCAAGTTATTTTGGCTGATACATGAAACCATGTGGTTTCAGAGAAGTTGGAAGCTTGATATGCGGGAGTCTGATATGGTGGCAACAAGCAGAATACTATAGGAAAAACACTGTGAGCATTGGGGCCATTCATTTAATCAATATCCTCTGAGCATGACAAGTGCTTCCAGGTACCAGGCTAGACATTGTTCTAGAAATTTGTGGGTCTGATGCTCAGCTCCTCCAACCAAAGTTTACTTGACCCCAGCACAACAGCTAGGACAAAAGTGAGAGGCAATCCCAAATATTTAATGTGTATTTATTTATTTATATTTTTGGCTACACCACCCAGCAACCCAGCATGTGGGATCTTAGTTCCCCAACCAGGGATTGAACCCATACCCCTGTATTGGAAGCATGGAGTCTTAACCACTGGACCACCGAGGAAGTCCTGCAATCCCAAATCTTAATGAGGCAATAAAGCAACCGGAACCCTTCTACACCATTGGTGGGTGTGTGGATGAGTTCAGACACTTAGGAAAGCATACTCTACCAGAGTTAAACCTTTCACTCTGAAGCACATGCTGACAGAAGTAAACCTCTGTGCACCAGAAGACACCTTCAAGAATGGCCATGACCTCACCATTTGTAAGAGTCTCCAGCAGGCAATAACCCAAAAGCTTGTCAGTTTGGAAATCCACACCATGGATTATTACCCTGGAATGAGGATGAACAGACTAGAACCACACAGAGCAACACAGG
Source organism: Nanger dama (assembly GCA_917880005.1). Taxonomy (NCBI): domain Eukaryota; kingdom Metazoa; phylum Chordata; class Mammalia; order Artiodactyla; family Bovidae; genus Nanger; species Nanger dama. The sequence continues at coordinate 31,804,303 of CAKJTW010000016.1, read as the reverse complement.
TGAACCTCACTGCCGGGACGCTGTAGGAAATTTTGGACAAGAATGACTATTGACTGCACAGTTCCATTTTTGTGCATTTTAGAATGAGCACAATTAGTTTATGGTATAAATCAGAGTAGACATTGCCCTTGGGGATTAGTAGGTGGGGGACCAAGAGGGGGCTCCTGAGGGGGCTAGTAATGATGTTCTGCTTTTTGTTCCAGATTCTGGTTACATGAAAGTGTTCACTTCATGAAATCCATTCCCCTGGTTACTTATAATGTGTATATTTTTCTGATGATGATTTAATAAAATATTGGAAACTCGTTAGCCAACCTTGATCAAATTGTTTTGGCTCTTTCAGCTTGGTTTCCTTATCTATAAAACAATGAATAATACAGCCTTCATTTTCAGAGCTATTGTTATACTGAGATTTAGTGGATGTGAGCATTATAGTGAAAACCTTAAAACACATTAGGTGCTTCATAAATGATGGCTATGATTCTTCTTGTTATTTTTGTTACTAATAATTTTTCTTGGGCTTAGATTTCTTTGAATGTCTAATTTAAAAAAAATCTGGGGAAAATATCATCATTCTTCAGGTGAGAGGAAACTAAAAAACAAAACACCCTAACAAAGGCCTTTCCATGGGTTGATATTATTTTGTGATAGGTGTCAATTCACCACAGAAGATGAGAAATAGCTCCCTGTTTTAAACATGCTTCTTTTTTTTCTATGATCCTCAAAACCCTTTTCCTAAATGCACTCTGAGTGTGAAACTTTGGAGAGAGAACGTCAAAGCACCTCAAAGAAACTCCACCCCCGAACCCCCTGCCTCCTACCCTGCCCTGTCCTTTTTCCACACATTTTTGAGAACGTGACTTAGAGCAGATCTTTCAGTTCCTCAGGAGCCAAAAAAATGTTGTGATAAAGTTGATATTTCTGGGCCTGCATTTTCCCTCAGTGTCACGGGACCATGGGTCATGAAAGGGTTTAGTGGTGCAGGCCATGCTCTACTGTGGTCTAAACACGATCTTCAGCCCCTGGAGAAATGCCCCAGGCTTGGCTGCTGGGAGCAAGTCTACAACTTTTACATTCTGGATATTACATTTCATCAACTTACAAAGTGTAATCCTGGAATTAGCTATTGGCGGCTGGAAACAGCCCCAGCTGGTCACAGCTGGGAGAGGAGAAGGGCCTTGGAGGGAGGCCTGGGCTCTGGGTAGCTGTGATACCCAGAGAAGCGTCTGTGCTGGTCCCCAGTCCTCACTGTGAAGTGGTGGTGCTGGTTCCAGACCTTTCCCTTGCCCACTAGAGACATGCCAGGTTGAGGACCAGGTTCTAGGATAGAGATGCCTAAATTTTTCACTGATACACTTTGGCAGTCATGACTCCAAGGTCCAGGCAAGTCTACTGTGATTTAGTCACAGGGAGAAATGCCTCTGCCCTCGGGGACACCAACTGTCTTACTCTTCCTTAAGAGAGATACGACTCTGGAGGCCTCGCCTCTACAGCCTTGAGAATCTGCTATGCCGGCTCTAGGCTCTCCCTCCCAACACAAAAGGAAGACACATACATGAACCCAGCACATACCCAGCTGTGTTTGGAGGGTTGGCGGGAAACCAGGATTCTTATGTTTTGTGGGTGATGTGTTGTTTCTGGAGGCAATTTGATAATATCAATTAAGTCTTTAAAAAATGTAGCCTTCTGTTCTTAGAAACTTACCCTAAGGAGTTTTGACTAAAGTGTAAAAGCTATTTAGTGATATTTTAGTCCATTAAGTATTTGATAAGTGCCTGGTAAGTGACCAAGACTTAACCAGTGCCCAGTGATTTACCCAGTGGCTCAGACGGTAAAGCATCTGCCTACAACGCGGAGACCTGAGTTTGATCCCTGGGTTGGGAAGATCTCCTGGAGAAGGAAATGGCAACCCACTCCAGTATTCTTGCCTGGAAAATCCCATGGATGGAGGAACCTGGTAGGCTACAGTCCATGGGGTCACAAAGAGTCGGACACGACTGAGCCGACATTTACTTTACTAGTGCCCTGCTAAGACTTCACATGTGTAACCTCAGAGACTGCTCAAGGTGAGCCCTGAGATGCCACCATCACTGTTCCCACTTGATGGCTGTGACACCAAGACCTATCGAGGTTCATTGGCTGCCTACAGTCACAGAGCTGATTGGCAGTAGAGCTAAGTTTGACTTGAGAGTTTCAGCATCCCAGGTGAAGCCGACATTGATCAAAACCTAGACATGTTCACTGTTACTGAAGGAAAAGTGCTTGGCTACCTGCAACTCAAATATCCCTGTGTGGTTGATCATCTGTCTAGCCAGAAAGGAAATAACTTAAATGTCTGACAGTTAGGATTTGGCTGTTTGTATTATGTCCATACTTAAGAATACTGAGCAACATTGAAATGAATGTTATGTGGCCATGGTTACATAGCAAGATGTTCCCATCACATTATTAAAGGCAAAAGAATGGTCATGGTTAAAGAAAAAAAATTTTTTTTTCTGTGCTTGTATGTCGGGGACATAGAAACAACACATTACTACTTGTTTTCTCTGGGCTCTGGGATTCCCTGGTAGCTCAGCTGGTGAAGAATCCGCCTGCATTGCAGGAGACCCCAGTTCAATTTCTGGGTCAGGAAGATCCACTGGTAAAGGGATAGGCTACCCACTCCAGTATTCTTGGGCTTCCTTGGTGGCTAGGCTGGTAAAGAATCTGCCTGCAATGCGGGAGACCTGCGTTCAGTCCCTGGTTTGGGAAGATCCCTGGAGAAAGGAATAGCTACCTACCTACTCCAGTATTCTGGCCTGGAGAATTCCAGACTGTATAGTTCATGGGGTCTTAAAAAGTCAGACATGACTGAGTGACTTTTACTTTCACTTCTCTCTGGGTTCTGGGATTCTTTAGGTTTTTTTTTTTCTTTCTTTCTGTCTTTCTGATTTTGAAGGATAATTAACATATCTTACATGTCTAGTTGGAATAACAAGCAGTTTCCATTTGAAAGCAAAATAGCTGCTGCTTATTCAGACAAAAGATGGCCTGGTAGACCCAAAGAAGCTTATTCCTTCCTTTTTAACAAAAGGAAAGGAGTTGCCTGCAGGTGGTGGAGACTCATCTGAAGTCCTCGAAGTGGGGCCCAGGGATCTTCGGCAGCTGAGTCGCCCAGGGCTGCTTTTTTTAAATGACAGCTTCCTAGGCTGTACCCTGATAATAGCAACATTTATTGAACATGTATTTTGTGCTGGCCACTATTCTAACTGCTTTTTTCACTTCCTAACTCATTTTAGCCTCATAAACCCTAGGGTATGTACATGACCACACCCACTTTCCTGGTGAGAAAGCCCAGGCACAGAGAGGCTGACAGGTGTGCTCTGAGTGAGAGAGCTGCTGGGTGATGGAGGGGCCTTCAGGGCCCCTGGTCTTGGCTCCGAGCCCAAACTCGCAGTCTCTCTCCTGGGGTGTGGGGCTCAGGAGTCTGGATTTTTAACAAGCTCCCAGGGGATCCCTGAGAATATCTAAGGAATCTTTTGGAGCCACTTGCATTGTTTTGGATTAAGAAACAACTGATCCATTGACTCCACATCAGTCATGAAAGGACTTTGTCTCCTTGAAGTCATTAGAACAAAAATGTCTATCAGAGATTTCTTGGCTGTAGGCGAGTCATCAAATGGGAAAGGCAGACAAGTCTTGACAACCCACTAGCCTAATTGTCAGTCCCACTTCCTTCCTGCTTTCCTTTCTTTCAAACACATTCTTACTCAGAGCCCTCTTCTGAAACTTTCAGGATCTTAGCTGCTTTCTCTCAAGTTGGAATATGGGGGCACTGTCTATGTGAGATGCAGAGACCCCACAAGGACCTCTTCCTCTGGGGACCCTGAAACAACTTTGGACACCATTTAGAAAGTCAGGAATGGTTGAGGAGCAGAGGCCAAGATTGCTCTCAGGCTGTTTCCTGACTTCTACCTTTAGAGACTAACCTGATGACTTTAAAGGAAGGTGACTACCTTTTTCTGAGGTAGTCCTGGTGAGTTAAAATGTTCACAGGCTCAAGTGATGATTACAGAACTAAGAAGAGTTGCTGTGTCCAAGTGCCAACTCCAAATTGAGTGGCATAACTTCAGGGGTCCCCTTCATATGGGCTTCCAGGGTGACTTAAGTACAAGGTAGATGGTGAAGCACCAAGAACCTACCCCAGCCCTTCCATTTGGGAGACAGGATGAAGGGCCTAGTGGTGAAGTTAGATCCTAGAGGAGCAGATTAGACAGCCTCAAGCAGTGGACACAATGGCCCTTGAATGCAAGTCTTCCCATCCTGCAGCGGTGAATCATAAAATGACTCTGCAACTGGCCGCTTTGGTCCAGTGCCTGCTATGGAAGCTGCAGTGCTGGCCACAAGATTGGGCCACCAGTGATGTGGTCAGCAGAGCAGGGGAACTAGGAGGCTTGTTTCCTTTGCCTGGGGCCTGGGGAAGCAGCATTGTCACCACACATATCAGTTTTGGTGCCTGTTGAACCCTCCAAGTGAGGGCTCATAGCTAGCAGTGTGAGACCACGTAGCAAGGGAAAAGGCAGTGACACCAGGATGTTTGAACCTAGATTTCTTCTCTCTCTGAGTCGGTGAATGATGCCAGAGAACACACATCCCTGGGCCAGACTAGTGGAGAGCAATGAGTGTTTTTTCTATCTGGGAAGGCATAAGTTCCATATTTCCTGGAGCACTTCCCCACTTCCAGCAACTCTCAGCTACAACGATGACCTGCACTTGGCTGGGAGTTCTTTATATCCCTCTGTTACCTTGAGACCTGACTTAATGGTTCTGATTTATACAGGGAATAAAGGAATGCAAAAGAAAACACACTTGACTGTGAAAGACATCACAGTCTTTCTCCAGAGTGCAAAGCTTTTAAAGGAGTGCAGGAACAACAGAAACTGGTCATTCTTGGCTGCTTTTGAACAAACTGGAGTGTTGGGAGGAACGGATGAAGGAGTGAGCGGTGTGTCAGAGAAGGATGGAATCAGTGGGCTTCTCCAAGTGACAGCTTGCAGTGTCTGTGAAGTACAGATGTCACACAGGAGTCAAATGTTGGAAAACACAGCCATCTTCCCACCTGTCTCAGCTTGCACCACACCTCCTCTGAGAAAGAGGCTTCTCAGACCACAGACCAGTGTGATTTGTCTGTCCTGTGTGGTCTGCCAGTCTTCTCTACTTGATCTTTGTAACCCAGATTATACTTGTAATTCTTTGTTTAGCACCTGCCTCTCCCAGTTGACTGTGAAGTTTGTAGCGCAGAGACTGGGTCTGCCTTGTTCACCATTTGTATCACTTGGGGACATTTTGGTTGCCAGGAACAGAAATCCCAACCCAAACTGGATTAGGCAAAAGAGACTTTCTTTCCACTCAAGTTTGGAATTGACTTTGACCCTGAATTGACCCTGAATCCTGGATTCAGGGATTTTGAATTAGTCATCAAAGAGATTTGATCTCTCTGCCACTCTTGGTTCCACTTCATTTTCTTTCTTATGTTGGCTTTGTTTTCAGGCTCCTCATGATACCAAGTGGCTGCCACAACTCTTGCCTGAGATGATTTCAGGAACAAGTAATTGTGTCTTCCTGATTACTACAGCAAAATACTCAGAATTATCTCTGATTGGTTTAAGATGTGCCCATATCTTAACCAGTCACTGTACTGCAGAGAGCATGGTACTCTATGATTGGTCATTGTAGTACACACAGACCAGTGTCCATCCAAAAGCCATTTCCTCTTCTTCCTGGTCAAAAAGAACCCATCATCGGGTTTCAGGTAGGTGGCAAGATGCTCAGGAAGTGACCCCTCCTCAATCCAGGAAAACGTTCATGGTAATCCTGTCACCTTTTGGTGATGATTGGTTTAAAAGTGTGCACTGGCCCATTTCTGGCAAATAGGACATGATACAAAATGTGCTGGAGGCTTCTGGGAGTAATTTTCTCTCTGATAAGTCAGATCTGTAGGGAAGACTAGCTCCTTTCTTGCATTTGGATATTGTTTGAGAGGATAGGATATTTGGAGCTGCTGCAGCCATTTTGCAACCATGAAGTGAGATAGTACTGATATAATGGGGATGGCAGAATGGAAAAATGTCTCCCCATGGCCCCTGGTTTCACTTCTACAAAGTGACTGTTGGAGCCACTTTGCAAGTCCAGAGCACAAGGGTACCTGGGATTTACACTCCTACTGGGCAGCCCTTACCAATGACTGGTACAGAAGTGTGAAAGCCCAACTCCTTTGCTTTGAATTGGGACAAATGCCAAGGTGTACTTTCTACTCCAGAGCTCCCTTCAGGATCCAGCTGAGGCTTGGGCTTGCTCTCCTCTTCTTCTCTGATCTGCTCCACCTCCCCTGCTTCCCACCGATGCCCCTGGGAGCACTTCTTTAATCAATCGCTTGCACACAAATCGTTAGCTCCTTCTGGGGGACCTGTCGCATCACCAGGGCTCGAACATCACAGCTGCTCTGTAAATATTTGTTGCCTGAGTGAATGAATACATGAATGGATGAACAAGCTGAGGAAATCACAGGCAGGTGGAATCCGAACAGGTTATTATACTAATTACGGGCTGCCTACTTTTTTTCCCTCCACCTCTGACAAACAGGTTGGCCCCTTGGGGAATTTCCCCCAAAGCTTTTGAAGTAGACAGAGTGTCTTCTCACCAGTCTCCTGTGCTTCCCTAATTGGGCAAGCCATTAGAAGGTGAGGTCATCTCCCCAGGGAAGGAGGCGGGGCCTTAGCACTCAGTAGCAGGGGGCCCTGGGGTGAGGAAAAACCAACCTGAACATCTGCAGTGTCTGTTGTTACTGGAGCAGTGGCTGGAGGGGATGACCATTCTGGAATGAATCAACTAAACCTTTGACTTGAACTCCAGTTTAATTCACTCTTCCCCCTCTATTAGCTAGTATAAGAGATGGGGAGGCAGAAGGGGAGGGAAACATATTTTATTTTTATGGCACTTTTACTTCAAATGACCTGCTGGGTTAAGCCCACTTTCCTTTCATGAATTATGCATTAGAGGAATCCCTTTGTTTTTCTAAAGGCTTTAGTTGAGTTCATCTCCTAGAAAGATTTAAAAAAATAATCAGGAATTTCAAATCAAAAGTTCACCTCTTGCCACATCAATTGACGTGGTTTAGATTGGATTATACCTTGAATGAGTCTCCCTTGGAAGAATTTTCAGTTGTCCTGGGATCTTAAAATCATGCAGCCCCATCCCCTTATTTTATACACAGGAAGACTAAGAACCCAGAGATAGAAAATGACATGCCCAAGTTCACAGAGCCCATGAGTATCCACAGTTATTACAAGATAGAGATGGCAATACATTTCACCCTCTTTCTTTCAAGTCCAACGTTCTTTTCTGAGAGTAAGCCTGGAGAGGTAATATGGTTGCCATGGCTGCAGAAAAAAATTGCTCCAAAATCTAGTGGTGTAAAGCAACCACTTATTATGCTCACAGAGTCTGTGTATTGAGAATATGATGGAGAACAATGAGGATGGCTTATTTTTGTTTCTGGGTATCTAGGGACTCTGCTGGAAGGGCCAAAGGCTGGGTTCATTTGAAATCTTGTTCATTTGCACAAGTACAGGTTGATGCTGCCTGTCGTCAGAGACACTAGCTAGAGTCGTTGACTGCAGCATCTACATGTGGCCTCTTGTGTGGTCTGGGTTTCCTTACAAACATGGTGAAGTGGGTTCCAGAGGGGAGAGTTGAGAGAGGGAGATGGAGAGAAGGAGAAAGAGAGAGAGGGGTGGGAGAGAAATTGGTGAAAACCACGTGAACTTTATGGACCTGAAAGTCACATAGTGTCACTTCTACAACATTCTATTGGTCAAAGCAGTTACAAAGTCCGCTTGGTTTTGGGAGGCAGGAACACAGACTCCACAACTCATTGGTGGAGTGTCACATTGTGAGAGGGCATATCAAATGGGAAGTATATTGGTACAGCCATCTGTGGACAATACACTCTATGCAAGAGGGTTGGGCCTCAGTTCAGTTCAGTTGCTCAGTCGTGTCTGACTCTTTGAGACCCCATGAACTGCAGCATGCCAGGCTTCACTCCTGGAACTTGCTCAAACTCATGTCCATCAAGTCAGTGATGCCATCCCACCATCTCATCCTCTGTCATCCCCTTCTCCTCCCACCTTCAATCTTTCCCAGCATCAGGGTCTTTTCCAATGAGTCAGTTCTTTGCATCAGGTGGCCAAAGTATTGGAGTTTCAGTTTCAGCCTCAGTCCTTCCAGTGAATATTCAGGGCTGATTTCCTTTAGGATGGACTGGTTTGATCTTGCAGTCCAAGGGACTCTCCGTTGGGTTGGGTCTAGTACACAGTAAACGTTGTCAAATTATTTATTTTGTATCTATCTTGTCTGCTCAATTTTCATTTCCTAAAGGATAAGGTGGGCTTCCCTGATAGCTCAGTTGGTAATGAGTCTGCCTGCAGTGCAGGAACCCCCAGTTCGATTCCTGGGTTGGGAAGATCCACTGGAGAAGGGATAGGCTACCCACTCCAGTACTCTGGCCTGGAGAATTCCCATGGACTGTATAGTCCATGGGGGTCCCAAAGAGTCAGACATGACTCAATGACTTTCACGTCACATCAAAGGATAAGGTAGTTATCTGTCTTGTTTAGTGATATATCCATGTCCAGCACAGTTGCAGCTGTTTGGAAAATAAGTGTAAAAAGAAAGTCTTTATTGGCTAAAAATATACTTATAGATTTCCCTTCTTCTCTTGTGACCTTTCCTTTTCATCAAGAACTTAAACACCACCACCATCTTCCGTGGGGAGTTAGTTGATTGATTGATTGATTCATTCATTCATTCACATTTGGAGGCACATGGAAAAGGTAGTTAGCTTAGTCTTAGATGGTCAGAGAAGTTGTCCTGGAGGGAGTAATAGATATGAGGAGACTTGGAGGATGACCAAGAAGAAGGTTAAATGAAGAGGCAGAAGGAAGGGTGATCCAGGCAGAGTGACCAGCCTATACAAAGTTGGAGGCAAGCAAGTCAGTGTGACAGGAAAGAGTGACAAAAGTAAGGGAAGCTGGAGGAGTAAGCAGAGCCTGGGTTGTAATGACCACCTCAAGGAATTTGTCCTATTCCTAAGAGCAGTGAGAAGCCAATAATTAAGCAACATAATCTAACATGTGTTTAGAACGCTCTGACTGCAGAGTAGGTGATAGATTGGAGTGGTACAAAGTAGGAGGCCAGTTGGGACATTATTGGCAGAATGTTGATGTGAAATGATGGGAGTCAGAGCCACAGAAGGATGTGGTGGGGATGATGAGAAGTAGCTGGGTATTTCCAAGAACTGAAAGGATGTAGGGGTGAGAGACAGAGGCGCTGAGTCAAGACTTGGTCTCTAGTTTAAGCAAGTGGGTAGATGGTGGAACCAGGCTCTGAGGTAACCCTAGGGAAGGAGAAGTCTTGGGATAGAGCTGTGAGAAGTTTATTTTTGGTCATGTTGAGTCTGAGATGCCATGAGGATGTTCAAGTGGAGGTTCTAGAAGGTACTTATATTCACAAAACTGAAACTCAATAGAGTGGTCTGGTCTGTTCACCTGGACAAGAGACAAGAAGAGAGATGGAAACTGAGGCCACAGGTGTACATGTGCTCATCGAGGGAGGATGAGCATCATGGAGCTAGAGCCATGGAGAAGGCAGGCAGGTTTCAAGAGGGAGACAGGAAACAGTACCCAACCATCTGGGACAGCAAGGAATGAAAGAAGGGACATTGCCCACAGGATTGAACGAAAGAAGTCATTGACAATTTTTACAAGGACAAGCTCCCCTGGGAGATATAGAAAGAAGCCAGATGGCAGAGAGTTGAGGGGTAAGGAGGAGGTGAGAGAGTGATGAATAGGTGAATGAATGAGTGGATGGATGGATGAATGAATGAATGATTGAATAGCATCCTAGGGAGGTTTTTACATGCCTCCTTGCAGGTCTGATAATTCTGGAGACACCAGATGTGTCTCCAAGATGAGTTTACTTGCCAAGTAAACTCTCCAGAGACCTATTACGAAGAATCTTTTCTGCCTAGCTCTCTCCCAGAAAAGTACCAATGTGTGGTCTGTACTCAGCATTCCTCCCTAGCAACCAGCATTTGTATTTAAATTCTTGGGAAAAGATGCTGTCATCTTGTAGCCATCAACACAGCTCTGTGGTCACATCTGTTGTTTTTGTCTGCACAACAGCCATTCATTATCATTTAGTTAATAGCGTCTTGATTTGGGTGGGACTGATCCCTAATAATTCCTGGTTCCAGGGGTGGCACATGTTCCAAGCCTGGCCAGTAAGACTCAGGCCTGAGATTTTGGGGAAACTATTGGGAAAGAGAAACATTCTTTAAGTGGGGATAGCTCCATATGGAGGCAGCCTGCCAGCACAGAGGAAAAATAGATCCAGAGACAGAGAAAACAGCCTTGATAATAATTCTTGAACTCCTGGATCCAGCCATGCCTGAAGCCACTTAATCCCTGGATTTTTCAGTTACATAAGCCAATAAATTCCTCATTTTTGCCTGTCAGAAAGAGCTGTGTGAGTTCCAATGATGAATGAGTGGTCCCAACAGGAGTAAACTGCCAAGACATGGGGGCCTAGGGGTGGGGTTGGTGGAGAAACTTCACTCACCAAGCTGCTTCTGCCTTAGAGATTTCCCCCTCCTTTTGCAGTCACCCCATTCATTGTTTCCAGTTGTATTACCTTTTTGTAAACCTGTCCTTGCTTAAAATACCTGAGATGCATGATTCTGTGCTGGAGACCACTTTCTCACCCCTAGAGGCAATGGACGTGCTTATGATTTTTAAGAAGAAACCCTCCCAGAACCCAAGCTGGAAGTTGGCACATTGCAGGGTCTCCTTCAGTGTGTAGTGTCTGTGCTTCCTGTGAGTTGCCAACAGCCAGTGCCAGATTCCACATCCTCAGCCTCTGGCCCCACATCCCCATGTATACAGCAACCCCTTTAACAGTGCAAAGTCTTGTTCATTTGTTCAAAACATGAATTAATCATGCCAGGGAGACTCCCAGACACTGGACTACATTTTGCTGTGTTAGCAATAAACATCCCTTCATCCTGTCGACACAATCAGAGGGGAAAACAGAGGTCCAAAAGCCGACAAGATGATGAGGGGATCCGTGGGTCACTCATGGCCAAGGAAAGGAGGGACACATTCTCTCCACCTCCCTCCCCACTGCAATCTGATGGCCTGTCACTGGCAGGGACCCAGAGCAGGATTTCTCCTGGGTATGATGGGACTGACGGTTTCTGTGCTGGGCTTGCCAGAATTGTCCTGCGTCATCCCCTGTCCCTCTTCATTTTAGGCCTCCTCCTCCTGCCTCCTTTTCTCTCCTCCCTCCCTCCCTCCCTCTCTCTCCCTCTCTCTCTCTCTCTCTCTCTCTCTTTCTTTGTTCCTCTCTTCCTTCCTCCCACACCTCACTCTCCTTCCTCCACCCTCCCTCCACTTTCCTCCCTTCTCTTCTCTCTGTCCTCATCTCTACTTTTCTTTCCCCTCTCAACTTCCCTCTCTCCCTTCCTTTATTTATCCTTTCCACCTATCCCTCTTTCCCTTATTTCTCTATCCTTTCTTGTTTCTGCTTCCCTTTTCTTGGATCCTCCTCTCCCCACCCCCCACCCTCCCTCCCCGACTCCCGCCCCTGCCCCAACTGCAAGACTTTCTCAAGAAATGAGAACGAAGGGAATAATACTGAAAAGCAGCCAGGCTCAGCCAATAAATCCTCTAATGCTTGTAATAGTTTCATTTTCTTCATGTTCATCCTAGTTTAAGAGTTTAATCAACATCTTTGAAATGCTTGTGATTTACTCCATGGAGCCTTAATAAGAGGCACAGAAAGTCTCTCCCTCCCTCCCTCCCCCACCCCCCTTCCTTTCTTCTTTCCCCACTTCCTTCCACTTATTCAATAAATGTTCTTTGAGGGTCTACTCTGGCCCAGGCCCTGGGCTAAGTGCTAGACATAGTGAATATAGACATGGACATGGTCTCTGCTCTGATGAGCTTGTAGTCTGTGGAAGAGACAGATTTTCACCATAATTCACACATTTATTCACAAATTTATTCTCATAACGTCAGTGCAAGCTCTGAATTTCCATGAGGATCTAAACAGAGGAACTGACCCCAGCTATGTGGGTGTGGAGGCTTCCTTGAGGAGCTGACTTGAAGGATGGGTTTTCTAAATCAGAGGGAAGAGAAATGAGCACTCTAAGCAGAGGGAACACAACACACAAAGGTCCTGGGGTGAGAGGAAGCAAGGCACTTTCACAGACCACTGTGGCTGACACAGAGAGCAGAAAAAAACAAGGCAGGGGTAGGCAGGGGTTGGCAGGGGTCAGATGTTCGGGCTCGTACCTGAGGTAAGAGTTGGAGTCTACTTCAACAACAAGGCACCATTGAGGAGTTTCACTGGGTGGGGAAAGGCAGGTGTGCATATGTGTGTGATCAGTTTGACTCGATGCCATCAAAGGCGGGATGGGAGGCCCTTTGGGAAATGCTTTCTAGCCTTGGGTTAGCGGGGTAGGCTGGGAAGAAGCAGATTAGGTTGGATACAGCATTGGTCACAGAGGCTGGATAAGGGTTAGGTAATTATTCTGGCTTCTGAAAGGGATATAATCCTCCCTGCGGACCTCCTGTGTGTGTCAGAGGATCCTACGAGTAGGAAAGGTGGAAGGATCATTACTGACTATGGATAAAAAAACCCTTCAGAGCTGGACCCATATAGATCTGGCTTTGCTGTTTATCACCTGTGAGATCCCAAGCAGGTTAGTAGCTTCTCTGAGTTTGTTCCTTATTTGTAACGTGAGGACAATAATAGTAATAAATGTCTTATTTTTGTCTGCCTATCATCCCGTTTCCAATTTGGAAATTACCACTGCATGTGGTTCTGGTGGGACTGACGCTCACTTGGCCCCACCTACCTGCCAGGAACATAATCCAGGCCCAGCCAATTATTGTGCTTCATCTCCGGACCCCGTCTAAGGGACACAAGCAGGAGAGTACCTCTATGGGATCTGATACAGGGCTGTTGGAGAAAAGGGTCTTTCTTGGTTTTAGATTGTGAGCTTTAAGACTAGAAACTTGGCCTACTGGTGTCCAATTTTCTTGGAAAAAGAAATCAGGGAGATGAGTGGGAGAGGTGAGAGAAGGAAGAAAGAATGAGAGAGAGAAGGAAAAAAAAAAACACTTTGAGATCCTGGATGCAACAGTTCCTGAAGCCCACAGACCCCTTGCACTTCTCATTTAATGAGGCTATCAGCACCACCATTTAGCTTTAAACCAATTTGAGTTGGGTTTGTCCCTCACATTGGATGTGTTCTGACCAGTGAACCATGTCATTGGGTTATTGTGCGGGATTATTTAGGTAAAGGACCAAAAGCAAATGTGAAGTTATCAGCATGCAGAGGATCAGCATGCAGATCCCCAGTGAGGCGTATTGTTTAGGTCGCCATTTACAGCGATAGAATACATAACTAGAGTGTATGCTGCTTCTCATCTCTGGTGTGTAGTCTCCTATTACCCCCACCACCTTTGTCATCTGGTGTAAGCTCCCTTCCCCACTTTCCCCATCTCCCTCCAAAATTTGTGACTCTTCTGTCCCTGGGGTTCTCTTGAAGTAGCAGTGGTGGAAACAGAGCACAATGGCCTGAAGGATGTAACTGTGTTTGGATCTTATTTAAGAAGATTAGCTCCCTCCTACTTCATAGCAGCTGGTTACTACCTTTTTACAGAGTGTATTAGTTATCTATTGTTGTATAACAAATGAGCCCCAAACTTAGTATCTTAAAAAACAATCAGAGATTTTTACCATATAGCTTCCATGAGTCAGGGATTCAGCTAGCTCAAGGTCTCTCAAGAAGCTGAAGATAAGACATCGGACAAGGCTAGTTTTACGTGAAGACTTAACTGGGGCTGAAGGATCCACCTCCAAGATGTCCACTCATATGGCTGTTAGAAGAAGATTTTGGTCCTGGTCAGATAAACCTCTCCACAGAGCTGTTTGAGTGTCCTCAGGCTTCCCCCAGAATGAGTGAGCCAAGACAGAGGCAGGTGGAAACTGCAATATCTTTTATGACCTAGTCTTGGAAGTCACAGGAATCATTTCTGCAGTATCCTACTGACGGTGCAGTTCAGCCCTATTGGCGTGGGAGTGGGCTACACCAGGGTGTGACTAACAGGAATCAGCAGCCATCAGGGAGCCCCTTAGAGGTTGGCTGGCACACTTGTGAAGGGAGCAGTGGTATTCTAAACTTGCATTCAAGCATCTTAGTCTGAAGGGAATTCTCTTCACTAAGGTGGCCCTCAGATGCCCAGGATAACATGGCATCTTAGAGGCACCAAAAACACCCCTTCCAACAACTTGTGCTTGAAAGAGCTTCCCCCTCTCCGCCCCCCAGAGCTCTCAAAGAGTTCCTTAAATAAACTAGTGAAATGACTAAACTAATTTGCTGGTCTGTAATTTCCTGGCATGTCTGGAGATTTCCTAATAAACAGTAGCTTCAGGCTGGCAACCTGCCATCATTACAGCCCTCTCCTGCGTGACAAACAAGGGATGTGTAAAGCATCTGAGAGGGTTGGGAAGTTTGGTATATCACAGGGGGAAGCGCTGGACCCAGAGCCTGGATGTTTGGTTTTGAGAGCCAGCCCTGCCTCTTACCTCCTATCATATTCTGAGTAAAACACTTGCCTCTCTGTGCCTTAGTTTCTCCCTCTTGGGAAAGTGGTGATAACCCTGGTCCTGCCTGACTCAGGACTTTTACTACGTTTTGGATAAGTTGATATAGTGTTTCCAAGAGGGGAGTCCATGGGACTGTTAACCCCAAAAGGGGTCCTGTGCTGGAGTGAACATGGGCGGCCTTGGTTAACACATTCCAGCCATTTCCCACTCTCCTTGACTGCAGGCAGGACCTGCTTTGTGGCTGTGTGCAGGGGCAGCCACAGGGCCCTGTACTTGCGTTTTGTGCCCCATTGTTGCTATCTTCAAATTCTCAATAATTTTGTCTTTGAAGTCATGCTTTATAAGTGATGACTGATAGGACAATAGAGTTTGTGCTGGACACTGTGTGTCTCAGCTCCCAGGAGACCGCTTCTTACTGTCTCCTTAAGGTAGGCTCTTGACTGCCTACTTCTCTTTCCTGGTGTCTGTTGGCTCCCCCTGTCCTGTCCAGAAGCATGTCACCAGGGCACACAGATCATGGAGTTCAAGACAGAAACTGGGTCAGTCCTGTGGGTGGAGTGGTCTACTATCACCCTCTGCCAACTGCATGGACCTAGGTACTTGTGAGGGGGAAGCTGGAGTCCAGTGCCCACAGGGTCTAATACCCAGTGCATGGGAAGTGCTAGTCTAGAGCAAGGTGGTATCTCAGGCAAGATGGCAGCTATCTCGATGCTGGGCTGGCAGTGCCATGGCACACTGGACAGACAGTTTGGTGGGGGCCTCTCACCTACCTCTGACCCAGGTACCAAGGGGGTTGTAATCCCTTGAGGATCATCTATCTACTGTGAGTTGGGGCACCCATGGGAAGAGGAGGTAAGCTCTCCCCTATGCTGCCAACACCACCAGCCAGGGCTGCTCATTCTCCATTTGCTTTGGGGCTAGTCTACGGAACTTGTCGGATCCCTTAACATAAAAGACACTAAGCTGTAGTAGGTCAAAGCGCACCCTTGGGAGCCTCTTTGTCTAGGTTTGGTTCATACCTCATCTGTATTGTCGCCTTAGCCCTTTACCTGACCTTTCTGTGCCCCTGTTTATTCACCCCTAAAATAACAAACATGTAGTCTTCACTTCCCAGGCTGTCGTGCAGATTCAATGAAACTAGCACCCCCTGTGCATTGTGTTAGGCAATGCAATTTAATTCTTGTTTCCCCTAAAGGACCACTGGGCTCTTGGTGCAGGGATACTATCTGTACCATCCACTCCTGCAGTACTGTACCCAGAGCCATGCTTGGAACAGACTCGATGGATGGACACTTGTTGGAGGAAGGAACCTCCAAGCAGGGCTTTCCACGGAACCACTACCCTATCTTCTTTTTCCTAGAGACTAGTACCCCACCAGCATTCCACAGAGCACACATTTAGGAATCTCCTAGCTTACCTCTGTGAAGTGATGCACCGAAGTGAGGAGGCAGCACACAGCCCTCTGTAGGGTCTGTTCCCCTCCTTTTGAGATGCAGCCTCTCATCCCTATCCTTAGGGTTGCCTGATCCTGGGGATGAAGCACATGGACACCCCAGTGACTTACCTACCTCCCATCTGGACCCATCTCTCCCCACTGCCCCATAACTCACTCTTCCCCCAACCCCTCCCCGGGGCCTCCCGTGTCCTTAATTGGGCCAATCTGTCCCCCTGACACCACACTCTGCTTCGTTTTCTCCGCAAAGCCCTCTCTTGTCAGTTGACGGATTCTCATCTGTCACGAGCACATTTTTCAATTTGTGCTCTTCCAACGGATTCCCAGCCAGGTTTCAGCTTTTAAAAGCTACTTAGTTTTATAATTTCCCATGGATTTTCCTTCCCTGCCATGATTCCTCTCCATGCCCACTCCCCAGATTCCTTCCCAGAGTGCTGAATCCTTACTGGTGATCCTCTAAGGAAGCCTGATTTAGTCCAATGAGGGGACCATCACTCTCCTGTTTTGGCTCCTCCTAAAGTTGGTCCTGAGAGAAGGGCACCAGGGCAGTAGCTGATCTCTGGAAATTGATCCAGGAAGCAGGAGTCAGGGAGGGGTGATCAGAGAAGGAAGGAAGAAGGGTCCAAAATGGCACCTTATTTTCAGGGTACAAACTGGGTGACCTGCAGGGAACTGTAGGAATGGAATGGGCCTTTGTGATATCCCTTTGTGTTGTTAGAGGGTGGGGAGGCTGGACATTTAGCTGCTGGCTGCCACCCCCATTGTTGAAGGGATGTCCCTGGGAAAACAAACTTACCCACCCTTCTATGATGTAGAAAGGTCCAGTTTAAAATCCTAGCTTCGTGCCCTCCCTCTGTCCTGGTCAGATTTGAGTCACCCTGAGGGGCTGCAGTGAGGAGGGAGCTGGGTCGGCTCTAAGGATCCCTCCCCTTCCCCTGCCCCTTTCCCCCTCCTCTCTCCTTTGGGCTACAGAAGACAACATGAAGAGCATTCCCTGGCGTTTGCAGTCTCTAAGCTACTCTCCCAGAGTATTCTTTCCTTGACTCAAAGGAGACTTATCCATCTCCCCAAGTATTCACACTCCTGCTCAGATCCCCAAAGTCTGTACTTATAGGCTGAAGGGAAGGAATGAAGGAGTGGTGATCAGGCCAGTTTGGATGTCTCTTCATTTGCCTGAAGACACTCAGGGCCTCTTTCTCTTAGGCAAAAGGTTCTTACCTTGGGTGGGAGAGGTATTATTTGTATTTGCCAATCTCTTAAGTGAAAATTGGCATTTCTTTCTATTCAAAATGTAGACATCCAACCCCACAATAACATTAGTCGTGCCTGTGACTTTGTCATCCATAAAAATCAGAGATATTTTCATATCAGTCTACAGTTGTCACAGATATCTGAAAATGACATTTTATGCTCATCTCCATTTAAAAATTAGTCGTAACTAGACCCACTGCTAGATATTGCTTTTTAATGTGTTGGTAAAGTAGTGCCAGTATTACTACATCATAAATTCAATATTTTGAGAACCACGTAACTGGTTTTCTCTGTAATTCTGTGTATTTTATTTTGTGCCTTTGAAGCCATTATTCTGAAAACAGATTCATCACTTTCAGTTCAGTTCAGTTTAGTCACTCAGTTGTGCTGACTCTTTGTGATCCCATGGACTATAGCACCCCAGGCTTCCCTGTCCATCACCAACTCCTGGAGCTTGCATAGACTCATGTGCATTGAGTCGGTGATACCATCCAAGCATCTCATCCTCTGCTGTCCCCTTCTCCTCCTGCCCTCAGTCTTTCCCAGCATCAAGGTCTTTCCCAGTGAGTCAGTTCTTCACATCTGGTGGCTAAAGTATTGGAGTTTCAGCTTCAGCATCAGTACTTCCAATGAATATTCAGGACTGATTTTCTTTAGGATGGATTGGTTGGATCTCCTTGAAGTCCAAGAGACTCTCAAGAGTCTTCTCCAATACCACAGTTCAAAAGCATCCATTCTTCAGCACTCAGCCTTCTTTACGGTCCAACTCTCACATCCATACATTACTACTGGAAAAACCATAGCTTTGACTAGACAGACCTTTGTTGAAAAAGTAATGTCTCTTCTTCTTAATATGCTGTCTAGGTTGGTCATAACTTTTCTTCCAAGGAGCAAGTGTCTTTTAATTTCATGGCTGCAATCACCATCTGCAGTGATTTTGGAGCCCAAGAAAATAAAATCTCTCACTGTTTCCATTGTTTCCCCATCTATTTGCCATGAAGTGATGGGACTGGATGCCATGATAGTTTTCTGAATGTTGAGTTTTAAGTCAACTTTTTCACTCTCCTCTTTCACTTTCAAGAGGCTCTTTAGTTCTTCCACTTTCTTCCATAAGGGTGGTGTCATCTGCTTATCTGAGGTTATTGATATTTCTCCTGGCAATCTTGACTCCAACTTGGCATTTTGCATGATGTACTCTGCATATAAGTCAAATAAGCAGGGTGACAATATACAGCCTTGACGTACTCCTTTCCCGATTTGGAACCAGTCCGTTGTTGTATGGTTCTAATTGTTGCTTCTTAACCTGCATACAGATTTCTCAGGAGGCAAGTCAGGTGGTCTGGTATTCCCATCTCTTTCAGAATTTTCCACAGTTTATTGTGTTCCACATAGTCAAAGGCTTTGGTATAGTCAATAAAGCAGAAGTAGATGTTTTTTCTGGAACTCTCTTGCTTTTTCAATGATCCAGGAGATGTTGGAAATTTGATCTTTGGTTCCTCTGGCTTTTCTAAATCCAGCTTGAACATCTAGAAGTTCACAGTTCATGTACTGCTGAAGACTGGCTTGGAGAATTTTGAGAATTACTTTGCTAGCATGTGAGATGAGTGCAATTGTGCAGTAGTTTGAACACTCTTCGGCATTGCCTTTCTTTGGGATTGGAATGAAAAACCGACCTTTTCCAGTCCTGTGGCCACTGCTGAGTTTTCCAGATTTGCTGGCATATTGGAATAGCTAACCTGGGATTCCATCACCTCTACTAGCTTTGTTCATAGTTATACTTCCTAAGGCCCACTTGACTTCACATTCCAGGATGTCTGGCTCTAGTGATCACACCATCGTGATTATCTGGGTCATGAAGATCTTTTTGTATAGTTCTTCTGTGTATTCTTGTCACCTCTTCTGTCCTCTTCAAGTCAATACCATTTCTGTCCTTTATTGAGCCCATCTTTGCATGAAGTTTTCCTTGGTATCTCTGATTTTCTTGAAGAGATCTCTAGTCTTCCCCATTCTATTGTTTACCTCTGTTTCTTTGCATTGATCACTGAAGTTCATCACTTTACTGGATGCCAACACAAGAAAGGTCATAACCTTGTTCTGGAACATGTGGTTTCTATTTGTCTTAGGTCTTGTTTTGGGACTTGGACTGGCATCTCTCTCCAGAGCATTTTCTACACTGTCTTTCTTTTGAATTAGGATCCTGTTGTTCTCATTCAGGCCAATAGTAGCTGACATGTTTTAAACATTTCCTCTGTACAAACACAGTGCAAAGCACTCTACATGCATTCACTCATTTAATTTTTTATGGAGGCACAGAGAGGTTAAGTGACATGTCATGGTCCAACAGCTAGAAATTGGAGGAGCCAGGATTTGAACCTAGGTAGTCTGACTCCAAAGCACACAGTCTTAAATTTATTCACTGCAAACTAGGTAAGAGATGGCTACTTTTCCAAAAAGTCTGTGCTCCTGGCTTTTAGTGGCGTGAGGCCAGCTAGTATACTCTTAATTACTGCAGTGTACAGCTCAAAGTAATATCCTTTTCATCTTCCCAACTGAGGAATGAACACTGAACCACAGCGCCCCCTGGCTTACATAGCAATTCAGATCCCTCACCCTAGGGTCAAGTTGGCCCACAGACATTTAAGACAAACCTTTATTAGGCATCAACTGCATGGCAAGCCCTGTGTCAGGCCCTGGGGATACAAGTAGACTATGTATAGCTTGCACTCTCCAGGGATTCCTATCAAGTCAAGTGAGACACACCCAGAAGCTGTGTTGGTTTAAAGAGAACCAAGCTCTGATGGAGGGTGTGGGCATGGAGACCAGTGGACACTGTGGGGCAAGATATTTTCACAAGATCAAGAAACAACTTGCCTCACCTCTCTTCAGGGCCCCTACCCTGATGCCATCTTGAGCTCCCTTGCCTGGCCTAAGTGCCAAGATTTCCTTTGGTCCTTCCTCCCATTGAAATGTCTGTGTCTTCCTTCCTTATCCCAGTATATGCTCCCAGATGGCTGCCTAGCTAATCTCAGAGCCTTATTCAAAGTCAAGGGTTAATGACTCCTGAATTTTAACAAGAGATTTCAGTGCTGTAAACCAGGGATCACAAGCATGAACAGCAGAGGGTCAGGCAGATAATGTCAGTATACTAAGCAGGCCTGTATTTGCATGTTAAATATGCAGGAATACTCTTTATTCCCACAAAGAGATACTTTCACCTTTTTTTTTTTCTAAACCACATTGTTTTCTGGAGCTGCCTTTCCCTTTTCACTTTTAATAAAGATCAAATACAGATAAATATTTCTCTACCAGGAGAAAAATGACAGTGAAACATGGTGATAAATGCTAACAGTCACATGGAAAACTAAGGGGACTGATGATTTAGGCAGTCTCAGAAACAAACTCTGAGAGTAAGATCTGATGCAATTATTTTATTTGGAAGGTAATCCTTGGGAAACATTGGGAGAGAATTGGAAACTATGACATGGAAAGGAACATAGCCTCTCAATAAAGGTACATTATGGAGTGAGTGAATTACCACTGTGGGTAGCTGGAATTCACACTCTGGAAGCAAGTGTAAGAGGTGCCTTTCAACTATCCCATCTGAGGACTAGGAACTTGGGGTCTTTATACCTCAGCTTTTATCACTGGTTGGTAAGGAACTATTGAGGGTGGTAGAGTTTTAATTCTCTCACCCTTCTGGCTGAGCAGGCTCCAGGGGGCCAGAGAGAGTTCTCAGGCAAAGAAACATGGGTTCTGAGGATTGGAATTCAGGCCATTGGACTCCAAACTGGCAATACCCGAGGATTCAACATTGACTATGGTGAACTAAAGCTGAATTCTGCCAAGCAAGAATATGGGCCTAGGGGTTGCCAAACCTTCTGATTTCTTAAGAAAAACTGGGCATTTAGATTTTTATGTGAAATTTCTCAATTTGTAAATATTGACAACAAACCTAAAATTTTAAAAATATACTGTAGAAGCTAACCAAAGCATGCCTGTTTACTGGATCTGGCTTATAAGCAGCAAATTATGAAATGTGATCCATCCTAATGGCTGAGCTTGGCTCCAGACCATTTTTGCTCAAGGCAAGTTTCAAAGATGAGTTCTGACAAGGGAAGGTATTAGGGAGTAGGTTGAATTGATATAATAAAGAGACCTCCCAATACAGTATTGGCGACCAGATAGAAGTGTGTTTCTATTTTATAGAAGTGTGTTTTCTACTTTAGTCTGGAGGTAGGTGGATGGTCCAGGACAGCTTTCCTACCTGAGGTTGTCCACAGACCCAGGTTCCTTCTATTTTGTTGCTCAGAGTATTGTTTCATACATGTGGTCAAAACTGTCTCACTAGTTCCTTGTCTACCTTCCAGTTAGTAGGAAAGGAGAAAGAGAAGCTCAGTCAGTTCCAGTAACTGGTAATTACTCAGTTCAGTTCCTCTGATATTCCACTGGTGAAAGCATAGTCATGTGGTCACTTAGTCATGGTATATGTTTAGCTGTAAGTGATGCTGGGGAATATATTCTCTCTTTTGTTGACTGTGCTGCTGCTTTGCTGCTGCTAAGTCACTTCAGTCGTGTCTGACTTTGTGCAACCCCATAGACGGCAGCTCACCAGGCTCCCCGTCCCTGGGATTCTCCAGGGAAGAACACTGGAGTGGGGTTGCCATTTCCTTCTCCAATGCATGAAAGTGAAAAGTGAAGGTGAAGTCACTCAGTCATGTCCAATTCTTCGCGACCCCATAGACTGCAGCCTGCCAGGCTCCTCTGTCCATGGGATTTTCCAGGCAAGAGTACTGGAGTGGGTTACCATTGCCTTCTCCGTTGTTGACTATTTCTTCAGCTTAAACTTGGGTGTGTGTGCATGTGAAAATTATGTTCTTATAGAATTAGGGAAGGCTTGATATTAGGGGACAGTGAGAAGGCTTTGCCACAGTGAAAGAAGGATCTGGAAAACAAGGATGGGATTCAAACCTGAGGCAGGACTGATTGAGAAGGATTTTTTTCTCATGAAAATGAAGAAAGTCTGGCTTTCTTCTCTTTGTTTTGCAGTGTTCTGTCATGAAACCTTGATAAGAGAAATTTTTCAAAAACCTTAACAGAAGATTAGCCCAAACCCAAACCTAGAAAAGTCAGTTATAATGGGAAAGAAGTAAACACAATAAGCACCACTAAATACAAGTTATTTTCATATATATGGTCTCATATAATCTTCACAATCATCCTATGTAGTAGGTATTATCATTCCCCCATTTTTCAGAAGAAAAACTGAGGACCAGAAAAACAGGTTGACACTCAAGCTCTGTAACTAAGGTCAGGGCATGGGTACTGACCAATCAGAGTTTCCATACAGGCTTGTCTCATCAGAGAAGTGAAGGGCCTAGGCCAGGATTTGAAATGAAGTCCATGTGACTGCAAAGCTCACATTCTTTTCACTGCAATCTGATTTCCTTACGCCAGCTGCTTCCCCAGAGACAGCGACACCAATCTACTGGGTTGTTGAGAGGGTAAACAAACCGTGATGAATGAATCTCCTCTCCTAATATGAATGCCTTATTGTTGTTATTCTTCATGCCCTGACAGAGTATTTACAGCCTCTGCTGTCGCTCTGCTTCTATCTGGTGGATTAAGGAAAGTCAGAAGTCTCAGACCTAGCAGAAAGTTACAGCTGGGATTTGAGTCAAATGAAGAGCTGAAGACACAGCAAATGGTCCTTGGCCTTACTATTAACCTGGTCAAGGCCATGAACTCTCCTGTCATTAATTGGCTTGTTCTGTAATACACTGTTGCCCTAGAAATACCCATATGGGTGTACCCCATATTTAAGCCTGCTCTGTGAAAACTGAGACTTGTTGAAAAGATAAATGGTAGACAATTATTTAACCACAACAGACTTTGTTTTGCAGAATGGCATTTCAGTATCAGTTCAGTTCAGTTCAGTCGCTCAGTTGTGTCCAACTCTTTGTGACCCCATGAATTGCAGCACACCAGGCCTCCCTGTCCATCACCAACTCTCGGAGTTCACTCAGACTTATGTCCATTGAGTCAGTGATGCCATCCAGCCATCTCATCCTCTGTTGTCCCCTTCTCCTCCTGCCCCCAGGCCCTCCCAGTATAGCTCATTTCAAAATAACCCTGAAAATTTGATTCTGGCAGAAAGAGGGAATAGATACATAGATATTGTTTCCCTCCTGGTCCATTTGGGAATGTTCTGGAATAGATTAGATATTAAGAACCCTGTCATGATGGGTCAGAGTGAACATGTGAAATCTGAATTGGGTTGGGGGTGGTTTGTGGTGGATACATTTGGGCCCCAGGGGATCTGGCCGAGCCCCGTCTCTCTTATGAGAATCTAGGCATGCACAACCCCACTGGGAGAAAGAGGTGGGTCAAGGCAGCCATATCTATGCCAGGGGACCCCCACACCTCACCCCACCCCCTTGCCACTAAATGGATCAAAGGTAAACTCCTGACCCAGGAGTCCATGAGCCAATCAGCCTCTGCCTTTCAGACATGTGAACTAAATGACCAACTCCAGCCAGGCAGCGCTATCCACTTGAACTAAGAAATGGTGAAAGGACGCTAACGTCACCTGCACTCTCTTAAAAAGGCAGACAGAGAGCATGCCAATCTGTAAAGGGAAATGGGGAAATGAGCTGACCCTCACGCAGTGACAGGGCCTGGCTACCTCAATTTCCTACTGTTGGGTGTCCGTGGGATTGCCTGTTGCATCTTTAATATAAGCATGGTTAAAGTTTCTACTCAGTGGGGATTCAAAACTAGTCCAAGCTTATCCAATGTGATAAGGAGTGAGATCTTATACCACTCAGTGGGTCCAGCATTCTCCATGGGCCCCTCTGTCCTGGGAGGCATTGTCCTGGTCATTGGAGGAGGGAAGGGTGTTATCCATGAGACACATGGCTGATGGGGTTTGGTGGGCCATGTCAGATAAGAGAGATGCCTTATGTTAACTCAGGGACCTCTCAGCTCCTTAGTGCAATGCTGGAGAAGAAGCTATGATCTTTATTCTCCATCCCCCTGCCCACACTATGCTGTCCTGAGTATAAGCTGTCTTTGCTTTGTTTCTCCACAAAGTAATCGACTCACTTCTTGCTGAATGAGATTGCAGGTAGAGATGAGGAATGAAGTCCTCAGGATTCAACAAAGAAATCTGATAAGTATAGAAGGGTTGGGTGAACCCACTGTTAATGCTCACATTTACCCTCCACGGCTAACTTGGGTGGATTTCTATTCCTTGCAATCAAATGCAGCATGCGACATACCCACACAGTAATCTGCCCCTTGCTTGTCCCTCTTTTCCCTCCTAAATTTCTACAGGAAGTAGAAAACCTATCTGGCTACCCAGGAGTAACATAATTATCCAGATTTACCACATTGCCCAATCAAAATTCATCACGCTTTGAAGTTTAGTAATTGTCCCTTGCAAATTCAAAGGTCTTTATGGAAACAACTAACTTGCATTCCAATATTATGAGAGTTTCTTGTAAAGGGAGTTGGCTATCCCCTTGACCTCTTTACCTAATCCCTTCCATCCCTTCCTCCTTTTTAACCTCATCTGGTTGAACTGTGCCAGTTCTTTCTTCTTCACTTAATAGTATCCATTGTGCAAGCTTTATTAGTAGTTTCTATATGCCAGTCACTGTGCTAAATGATTTACAGATACCATGCTGTTTAATTGTCACAACCCCAGTAGGGTAGCTACTAATGATTGTCCCCATTTTATGGATGGGGACATTGAGAGGCTAAGTTACCCATCTGACTCTACTCGGATTCTGCTTTCCTATCACTCCAGCTTCCCTGGAATGATAGTAAAATTTCCTCCCATTATTTTCAGTGGCTGCAGGGGAGAAGGCCCAGGTGTCCTGCCTGGCAGCACGGCCCCCGGAACTTGGCTTTTCTCTTTTCTCTTTCCCCGCCAGCACAGCTGCCAACCTGGAACATAGCCCTTTCCAAGAAAGCCCAGGAGAGAAGCCAAATGTTGACTCACCTGCCAGACATGGGGATGCTGCAGCCAAGATGCCTCAGGGCCCGTGCAGGAGGACTGGCAGGCAGCCCTGTTGTGAGGCTCAGAGACACAGCTCTGTGGGGGCGGCTTCAAAGGCCAGGCCTTTTTCCCTGAGTGCTCCAGGTTCCAGAGGCTAAAGAGCTCCAGATGGGCTTGTCTTCTGCCTCTCCCATTCCATCCTTCAGCCCTGGAAGGAGACTGTTTGAAGGAGACCATCTCCACCATGTTTCCACTTGGGTGGCAGGCAGGATTCTAAGGAAGCCTCCAAGATTTTCTGCCCTGCCCCCATCCCAGTGTGCACTCATCTGAAGACTCTCTGAGATTGAGAATACAAGGGATTTTACTCTTGTGACTAGATTAGTTTACAAGATACCTTCTACCTTAAGAAAGGGGAGATTATCCACCTGGACCTGATCTCATCACAAGAGCCCTTTAAGGCAGTTATCTCTGGCTCAGTTCAGTTTAGTTCAGGCGCTCAGTTGTGTCCGACTCTTTGCAACCCCATGAATCGCGGCACGCCAGGCCTCCCCTGTCCATCAACAACTCCCGGAATTCACCCAAACTCATGTCCATCAAGTCAGTGATGCCATCCAGCCATCTCATCTTCTGTCATCCCCTTCTCTTCCAGCCCCCAATGCCTCCCAGCATCAGGGTCTTTTCCAATGAGTCAGCTCTTCGCATGAGGTGGCCAAATTATTGGAGTTTCAGCTTTAGCATCAGTCCTTCCAATGAACACCCAGGACTAATCTCCTCTACGATGGACTGGTTGGATCTTCTTGCAGTCCAAGGGACTCTCAAGAGTCTTCTCCAACACCACAGTTCAAAAGCATCAACTCTTCGGCGCTCAGCTTTCTTCACAGTCCAACTCTCACATCCATGCATAACCACTGGAAAAACCATAGCCTTGACTAGATGGACATTTGTTGGCAAAGTAATGTCTCTGCTTTTGAATATGCTATCTAGGTTGGTCATAACTTTTCTTCCAAGGAGTAAGCGTCCTTTAATTTCATGCCTGCAGTCACCATCTGCAGTGATTTTGGAGCCCCCCAAAATAGTCTGACCCTGTTTCCACTGTATCCCCATCTATCTCCCATGAAGTGATGGGACTGGATGCCACAATCTTAGTTTTCTAAATGTTGATCTTTAAACCAACTTTTTCACTCTCCTCTTTCACTTTCATCAAGAGGCTCTTTAGTTTTTCTTTACTTTCTGCCATAAGGATGGTGTCATCTGCATATCTGAAGTTATTGATATTTCTGCCAGCAATCTTGATTCCAGCTTGTGCTCCTTCCAGCCCAGCATTTTTCATGATGTACTCTGCATAGAAGTTAAATAAGCAGGTTGACAATATACAGCCTTGACGTACCCCTTTTCCTATGGGACCAGTCTGTTGTTCCATGTCCAGTTCTAACTGTTGCTTCCTGACCTGCATATAGATTTCTCAAGAGGCAGGTCAGGTGGTCTGGTATTCCTATCTCTTTAAGAATTTTCCACAGTTTATTTATTGTGATCCACACAGTCAAAGGCTTTGGCATAGTCAATAAAACAGAAATAGATGTTTTTCTGGAACTCTCTTGGTTTTTCCATGATCCAGTGGATGTTGGCAATTGGATCTCTGGTTCCTCTGCCTTTTCTAAAACCAGCTTGAACATCAGGAAGTTCACGGTTGATGTATTGCTGAAACCTGGCTTGGAGAATTTTAAGCATTACTTTACTAGCATGTGAGATGAGTGCAATTGTGCGGTAGCTTGAGCATTCTTTGGCATTGCCTTTCTTTGGAATTGGGATGAAAATTGACCTTTTCCAGTCCTGTGGCCACCACTGCTGAGTTTTGCAAATTTGCTGGTATATTGAGTGCAGCACTTTCACAGCATCATCTTTCAGGATTTGAAATAGCTCAACTGGAATTCCATCAGCTCCGCTAACTTTGTTCATAGTGATGCTTTCTAAGGCCCACTTGACTTCACATTCCATGATGTCTGGCTCTAGGTGAGTGATCATACCATTGTGATTATCTTGATCTTGATCTTTTTTGTACAGTTCTTCTGTGTATTCTTGCCACCTCTTCTTAATATCTTCTGCTTCTGTTAGGTCCAACCATTTCTGTCCTTTATTGAGCCCACTTTTACATGAAATATTCCCTTGGTATCTCTAATTTTCTTGAAGAGATCTCTAGTCTTTCTCATTCTGTTGTTTTCCTCTATTTCTTTGCATTGATCACTGAGGAAGGCTTTCTTATCTCTCCTTGCTATTCTTTGGAACTCTGCATTCAGATGCTTATATCTTTCCTTTTCTCCTTTGCTTTTCGCTTCTCTTCTTTTCACAGCTATTTGTAAGGCCTCCCCAGACAGCCATTTTGCTTTTTTGCATTTCTTTTCCATGGGTATGGTCTTGATTCCTGTCTCCAGTACAATGTCATGAACCTCATTCCATAGTTCATCAGGCACTCTATCTATCAGATCTAGGCCCTTAAATCTATTTCTCATTTCCACTGTATAATCATAAGGGATTTGATTTAGGTCATATCTGAATGGTCTAGTGGTTTTCCGTACTTTCTTCAATTTAAGTCTGAATTTGGCAATAAGGTGTTCATGATCTGAGCCACAGTCAGCTCCCGGTCTTGTTTTTGCTGACTGTATAGAGTTTCTCCATCTTTGGCTGCAAAGAATATAATCAATCAATCTGATTTCGGTGTTGACCATCTGGTGATGTCCATGTGTAGAGTCTTCTCTTGTGTTGTTGAGAGGGTGTTTGCTATGACCAGTGCATTCTCTTGGCAAAACTCTATTAGCCTTTGCCCTGCTTCAATCCGTATTGCAAGACCAAATTTGCCTGTTACTCCAGGTGTTTCTTGACTTCCAACTTTTGTATTCCAGTCCCCTATAATGAAAAGGACATCTTTTTTGGGTGTTAGTTCTAAAAGGTCTTGTAGGTCTTCATAGAACCGTTCAACTTCTTCAGCGTTACTGGTTGGGGCATAGACTTGGATTACTGTGATATTAAATGGTTTGCCTTGGAAACGAACAGAGATCATTCTGTCCTTTTTGAGATTGCATCCAAGTACTGCATTTCAGACTCTTGTTGACCATAATGGCTACTCCATTTCTTCTAAGAGATTCCTGCCCACAGTAGTAGATATAGTGGTTATCTGAGTTAAATTCACCCATTCCAGTCCATTTTAGTTCGCTGATTCCTAGAATGTCATCGTTCACTCTTGCCATCTCCTGTTTGAATACTTCCAATTTGCCTTGATTCATGGACCTAACATTCCAGGTTCCTATGCAATACTGCTCTTTACAGCATTGGGCCTTGCTTCTGTCACCAGTCACATCCACAACTGGGTATTGTTTCTGCTTTAGCTCCATCCCTTCATTCTTTCTGGAGTTATTTCTCCACTGATCTCCAGTAACATATTGGACACCTACCGACCTGGGGATTTCCTCTTTCAGTATCCTATCATTTTGGCTTTTCATACTGTTCTTGGGGTTCTCAAGGCAAGAATACTGAAGTGGTGCCATTCCTTTCTCTGGCTGGTGGCAGGCAAATGAGAGGTGCAAAGCAGGTGGATTTGACTCAGCCTTTGTGATTTTGAAAATGAAGGAAGCTGCATGGCAAGGAAAGTGAGCAGCTCTAGAACCTAAGAGTGGCTCTCACCTGGCAGCCAGCAAGGAAACAGGGGCCTCTGGCTTATAAGAACATGGAGATGAAACCTCCCAGCAAGTAAAATGAGCTTGGAATTCAATTCTTCCTTAGAGTCTCAGATAAGAATCCAGTTCAGTTAACACCTGGACCTCAGCTTCCTGGTACCCTGAGCAGACAAACCTCCGAATCTACCTGGCCTGTGACCTACAGAACTGGGCTCATAGGCTTGCTTCAGGTTGCTCAATTTGTGGAAAGTTGTTATGTGGCAGTAGAAAACCAAGTACACCTTGGATACCTAGTAAGCACCTCAATCTAAAGTGTTCAACTCTTCTCCATAGTCTACCCCATCTGATTCATGACAACCTGCTTCTCAGCTCAGTCCCAAAATCTTAAATTCAGCCTAGACTCCTGTTTTTCTTGTAGGCCCCATGTGGATACATCAGCAAATTCTTTTCACTCTCCTTTCTCAATATATCCAGATTTTGACTACGTTTCACTACCCACTTTGCTCTATCCCTTCATAAACTTCTTGACAGCACTATAGTTTATCATAGAGGACCTGGGGGTCCTTGTACCTCCCAGGCAAGAGAGGGAGGGTGTTCCTGGGCTGTGATTGGCTGTTCTTTTCTTTGGCTTCTGTATGGACCTGTCTGGTTGACTGATAAATTCAGACACTCAACAAAGCAGAGGAATGCAGAAGAGGGGCATCCACACGGGAACCTAACAGGAAGTGGAGGGCATTCAAACTCCAGGCACCCTTGCCCTTGGGATCTCTTAGAGCAGGCTGCCCTGCACATTTCCAGGTGGAACACAGTATTTTCAGAGAAGAGTTCCCAAGCCTGCTTCAGGACGGATTATACTCAGAAGTTGTGGAATACTTTATGGGGAAGGAGATTTTATTTATTGGTCAAAGTTTTGAGCCAACAGTGAAAAATTACTGTTGATGATGGCTAGGGCATTCCTGGGAGGCCCAGAAGAACTCACTGGCAACTAGTCTCCTAATTGAGATTTACAGCTTTAAAGTAAGCCAGAGTGTGAGTCCAGCTCATCCTTCCTAACTGGGTTTCCTGGGGCCACAGTTTCCTCAGTGAGGATTAAATGTGATCAGTTTTCTTTCTGGTCAAACATTTAGCACAGTACCTGGCATCTAATAAGTTCTCATTACAAGGTGGCTATTATGCTGTGTTGTCTGTGATTTACTTCTAAAGCTAAAGCATAGGTAATATGCTGCGTGTGCCTACGTGCATGTGTTTGTGTGTGCATGCACATGCACGCTTTCATCTGCACTGTTGGGGCAGTTATCTAACGTTGGAAAGATCACAGCCCCACATTTTAAAGGAAGTTTCCTAAGTGCTTCAATTATCTGGCTTAGCTCAGCACCTACGGGTGTGTTAATTAGCATAATGGATTTCTAAAATGGTTTTTCATTGATGAAAATAATAGTGTTCAGAAAAGGTAGATAGTTAGAAATGTTTCATGGTGAGCCTGTCTTGTATGAGCTTTGCAAATGAATTGAGCAAGACCAGTTGCTCAGTCTTTTGGAAAGGCCCTGCTCTGAAGTTCAATCAGTCCTGAGTCTAAATATTAAAGTGCTGATTTGTTCACTTGTCTGACTGAGTTAGCTAAGTATTGCACTGACAGGATTGTTGCATACATTTCAAATGAACTTTTTATGAAAGAGGCTATCCAAGTATCTAAAAGACAGATCACAGAGGGGTCCCTTGGCTCACAGGATGGGTTGTGTGGCTGTGGACATGCCTGCTTGCTACTAACTGTTTTGCTAGTGGTGGAATTCAGACTAAGATGGATTCTCTCTGTATCATACTATCTGGTTAGGAAATTGGGGAGGAAGCTTTCATGGATTTCTTATTTTGGGGGGTTGGAAAGCTATCATCAAACACCTTCTAATTTTAATAGTCAAAATAGCTTAGAATAGTTTGCAACAATTGCTTTCAAATAAGTAACAGAGTTACAGTGGAATCAAGGAATAACGGGTTTCCTCTAACTTAGGAAAGACGTGTCATGACAAGTCAGAAAATTGTGAGAATAAAGCTCTATATAGCATGTCCTGGAATAGAGTTCTAGTGCTATTTTTGTTTGTTTGTTTGTTTTAGTTGTTAAGTTGTATCTGACTCTTTGTAACCCCACGGATTGTAGCCCACCAGGCTCCTCTGTCTATAGGATTTCCCAGGCAAGGATACTGGAGTGGGTTGCCATTTCCTTCTCCATGGAATCTTCCTGACCCAGGGTTTCTAACCCACATCTCCTGCAGTTTGGGCCCTCAGATCAGGGATTTGAATATGGCCTCTCTAAATGATTTTAGACAATTTCTTAACCTCTCTGAATCTGCTTCATCACCTACAAAATAGATATAGGAATGCTTTCCTCTGAGTTGTAATTAAGGCAAAAGGACCTGAAATCACTTTGCAAAATATCGGGTACAGAGTGGGCCTTCAATAAAGAGTCTGCTGCTGCTGCTAAGTCACTTCAGTTGTGTCCGACTCTGTGCAACCCCATAGACAGCAGCCCACCAGGCCCCCCATCCCTGGGATTCTCCAGGCAAGAACACTGGAGTGGGTTGCCATTTCCTTCTCCAATGCATGAAAGTGAAAAGTGAAAGTGAAGTTGCTCAGTCGTATCCAACTCTTAGCAACCCCATGGACTGCAGCCCACCAGGCTCCTCCGTCCATGGGATTTTCCAGGCAAAAGTACTGGAGTGGGTGCCATTGCCTTCTCCTCAATAAAGAGTCACCTCTGTGAATATTTACAGGGCATCAGGGGCTGTGCCAACAGTATACAGGTTACAACCACAAGCAGGTTTCCCAGAGTTTACAAACTAACAATGATGATGAACTTCACCAAGTTGTTTCAGGAGAACCCCCAGTATGACTGTTAAAAATGCTGGTGATAGGACTTCCCTGGCTGTCCAGTGAAGACTCCATGCTTCCACTGAAGGGGACAAGGATTTGATCCCTGGTTGGGGAATTAAGATACCACATGCTACAAGGCCAAAAAGTAAATAAATAAATAAATACTACCTAGGTATAAAAAAAAAAAAATTCAGGTGATGATGAGTTCCATCCAGGCCTCCTGAATCAGATATCAGTGGGTAGGCTGGGAACCTATTTTTGAGAAGTCCCCCCAGGTAATTCTAATGGGCTGCCAGCTTGGGGAACCACTGACTTATACACTCTAATTCCTACGTTAACTTCAGGTTTGGCAAAGCTTCCATCTTCCCTTCAAAGGCTCCCTGGCTATGAGTCTGACCCGACTGTGCCCACATTTGTGGGAGGCACCACCCACTTCACAGTCTGAACCACTCCATGGTAATAGAGGCAGGAGAGTTACTCCTTGTTTTGCTTGTTTTGTGGGCAGTGCTCATATATCATCATCAGAAACTTCAAAGACTTGGCTGAACATGGAATTGACACGCTATAACTTGAGTTATGCAGGCTTCAGTGTCTAAACTCTGTCAACCTGGAGAAGGCCCTACTTTTCAGATCAGTATCTGAAAACAATGAAAATCTAATCAGATGCTGCTACTGTCTGCATGTGACTTTGGGATCATTTTTCCTACTCTCTCACCTCCTTAAAAATCATATGCTATGCTTTTATTTGCCTAAAGAATAATTCATATATCCACCATAGAAAATGAAGGAAATATAGCATTGACATAGAAACCAGAGTTAAAAGATACTGGGGATCCAGTTGTCCCCTCTCCAGATAACCCACCATGAATATCTTTGGTATGTTTCCTTCTAGCTTTTTTTCGGTGTGCATGAAAAAAGGTTTTTGTTTTTTTCCTTGCCACAAAAATCAAGATAGTACTGTATGTGCCAGACTGGCTCTTTTCATTTCAGAACATGTTTTAAGGTAAAACATTAATATTTTTTAATACCATGAAATAATCTACAGCAGTGGTTTCACACTGCTTCTAGTTTTCATGCTGGTCCCAACAAAAACCCCAAGGTTCTTACAAAGTACCTAGTGATTACCTGAGGTGGAGGAAGAGGATGAGGGGCTGGTGAGGGAGGCCCCAACACCTTGTTTTAGTCACAGAAGTGCCACTTGGTAACTGGAGGAGCCATGTAAGGATTCCATCACAAAAAGATTTGGAAGCAAAAGACAAAAAGGCAAAGCCAAAAAACTGTTGCTCTAAGTCATTATAAAATTTTTTGAACCCTAGTTTCTTTCATTCTTTTTAAAAAATTTAAATGGAAATGACTTTTTAAAAATTATAAAACAAATATTTGGGTTTTTTAAACCCAAGTTTTTATTATGTATTAAAAAATAGACAAATGCTATATGTTCTTTGTAAAAAATTAAATACAGATTTGGCCAAAAAATCCTCATTTGCTGCCACCCCCAGATACCCAAAGAGTCTGGCACTGCCCCATTGCCCAGTTCAAGAGGGCTCTGGTCACAAAGATACCTAGTTAAGATGCACATCTTATTCCAGACTCTTCTCTGAATATGTGCCTTGGGTTAAGGATCATCATATGCTTGGGTCTCAGGACCAAGCCTTAGACTAGCACTTGAGTGTTGTTGCAATTTTTCAGTTGTCCAGTCATGTCCGACTCTTCTCAACCCCATGGACTGCAGCAGGCCAGGCCTCCCTGTCCCTCACCATCTCCTAGAGTTTGCCCAAGTTCAGGTTCATTGCATCAGTGATGCCCTCCAGCCATCTCATCCTCTGACACCCTCTTCTCCTTCTGCCCTCAATCTTTCTCAGCATGAAGGACTTTTCCAATGAGTAATCTGTTCGCGTCAGATGACCAAAATACTGGAGCTTAAGCATCAGTCCTTTCAGTGAATATTCAGGGTTAATCTCCCTTAAAATTGACTGGTTTGATCTCCTTGCTACCAAGGGACTTCCAGAATTCTTCTCCAGCACCACAGTTTGAAGGCATCAGGTCTTTGGTGTTCTGCCTTCTTATAGTCCAGGATTTGAATACAGGTGATTTATTTGGGAGATAAAGTATAACTGAGTCTCCCTGGTGGCTCAGATGATAAAGAATCCACCTGCAATACAGAAGACTCGGATTCAGTCCCTGGGTCAGGAAGAGCACCTGGAGAAGGAAATGGCAACCCACTCCACTATTCTTTACTGGGAAATCCCATGGATAGAGCAGCATGGCAGGCTATAGTCCATAGGGTCACAAAGAGTGATGTCACTCTGTAATGGGAGAGATGACAAGAAGCACTGATAGAGGGATGGGAACGTGACTTAGGAAGGGAGGGCAACTGACAATGAGCAGGTCAGCCCTGGGGACAGCTGGGGCTCTGGCCAGTTTGGGAGCTCTGTACAGTGCTTTAGAAAGCCCCTCCGACTGACCCCACTTGCAGAAGTGTTTATCCACCAACCCACGTCTCTCATTGATGAATACTGCGGGTATCACCTCTCTGATTCCAGGCCTGACTACCTCCAGCAGTTCAGGAAAAGACTGGGGCA
The DNA here is from genome assembly GCA_917880005.1 of Nanger dama. Classification (NCBI taxonomy): domain Eukaryota; kingdom Metazoa; phylum Chordata; class Mammalia; order Artiodactyla; family Bovidae; genus Nanger; species Nanger dama. The sequence continues at coordinate 31,769,773 of CAKJTW010000016.1, read as the reverse complement.
GAGTGACACAGGGGCAGGAAAGCAGAGCACCAGCGCATCAGCTGTGGAAATGCTATACATACATATTCTAAGTGTGAAAATAGGATCACTCCATTCTTGCTTTACTAGCACCAGTTATGTAACTTGTCTAAAGGAAAACCATTTAAAAGGCTACACATCTAATACTGCAGTCACTTCAAGGAATCAGGGTTGACACTGCCCTTCAGTTAAAGATATCACAAGGCTTGTCATGTTAATGACCGGCATTAGAACCAGTAAAATATAATCAATCAATCAGTCAGTCAGTCAAAATACCTCAGTTGAGTTCTTTGCTAGATTCAGCTCAAAACTGCTGCTGAACCATTAGAAGAAAGTAACAAGGCAATTTCCATTCTTCTGGCACTGAGGTCAAGCCAGCTCCAGCAAGCGCACGTGGTAATCCCCGGTACTGACAGCTGCCGAATGAGCTCTTGTGGGCCCTCCTGATGCCCTGATGTGTCAGGGAATGCCAGGCTGTGCATCAGGAGGTGTGGACACCGTCTGCCTTCTGCCTCCACACTCAGCAGCTTCTTGACTGCTCTTTCTAAACAAGGGAGCAAGGAATATATTCCTTCTGTCACTGTGTCTCCATGGTTATTTGACACGTGGTTGTCTTTTGGATTTCTTGGCACCACCAGCGGTGGGTTTGGCTATGACATTTTTGTCTGTGGAGGAAACAGAGGGGTGGAATTATTCTTCCAGGGGGCTTCACGTTGTTTCCTAAAACAATTCTTGAGGTGCAACCCCACCCTTGTGCCCTGATGTATCATATGGGATACCGTTAAAATTTTGAACATTGATTGGCTTTTTGAAGATAAAGAATCATCACTGGTTGTTTTGTTTTTTTAAGTTGTGATAATGGTAATGCATTTTAAGAGAGCGTTTCAAATTTTTGGAAGCACACGGTGATATTTATAAATGAAATTATATGATCTCTGAGATTTGCTTCAAAGTACATGGGTAGTGATGGATGAAACCAGATTGGCCATGAGATGGGGATGGTGTATACATGGGTGTTTGAAGTCCTGTTCCTTCCACTTTTGTATGTTTGAAATTGTCCACAATGAAAAAAATTTTTTATTAAAAAAAAATGAGAATAGCAGCTGAGAACCGAATTTACTTTTCTTTATTTTCAAAGGTCATGATAAGGCTCTAAAGAATGGATGTGGCTGCAGGATAAACTGAATTGTAGGAGAGTTGCCGCTGCTGCTGCTGCTAAGTCGCTTCAGTTGTGTCCGACTCTGTGTGACCCCAGAGACACCAGCCCACTAGGCTCCCCCATCCCTGGGATTCTCCAGGCAGGAACACTGGCGTGGGTTTCCATTTCCTTCTCCAAGATGCCGGCAAATTCTAACCTATAGAGACTGATGCTGGAGGGAGGGTATAGTGTGTGGAGAGAGTGGGTGGGAATTGGAAGATTATTGGGGGGTGGCTCATAGGGTTTCAAACAGACCTGTCCACTTATGATTGGGAATGGTGGAATTTTGAGATATTGACAACACCCAAACCCCAACCTCTCCAGTTTGGGGGAAGCCAGATTATTTGCCTATATTGCCTAGGAAAAGAAGGGATGTGACTATAATTTCCAAAGCTACTGTCCAAGCATTAAAAAAAGACTTGATTAGTGACAGTCATTGTTTTCCTCCCACCCAACCCCAAATAAGGAAGTAAATTTCAGTTACGCATTTATGATGTGCCAGGCACTGTTCCTAAGTATTCTACAAATAATTTATTTTTTAAAATCCTGTATCAACCCTATGAGACCATTGATTTTACAGAAAGGTAAACTGAGTCACAAGGCAGTTAAGTGACTTGCCCAAGGTCACCAAGCTAATCTGACTCCAGAGCCTGGATACCTAGCCATTCCCTAGATAGTAAGGGAGAGCTAGGGTTCCCATGTCCAGGTTAGCATGGGATCAGTTGACTGATGATGGTCAATTGAGGAGTTTAGATAGAAAGGTCTGAGAAAGTCTCAGGGTGACATGGGAGAACTGATATGGAAGCCTCAAGGAGGCTAGACTCACCCCTGCCTCCTGCACCTTGATTCTCCTGAGGGCCCCAGAGCTTGGACTCAGCCTGGGAGAGAGTCAGATAATTTCCTGAATGAGAGTGATCTTGTTTCTGCCACTTCCAGGATCAGAGACCTGACGAAGAAATTAACTTTGGTTGTCAAAAAAAAAGGAGAAATTTTCCTCCGTGGTTGCGCTTGCAGCCTATAATTCCACATGGTACTACAATGTGACCTGGTTTCTGCTGTTGTGATTAAATAAGACATTTTGAAGGAATCAGGGTCTCAGTTGAAATATTAGATTTTTAGGTCACTGTACCTTGGGTTTGAGCCCTAACCTTGTCATTTAGTTGTTATGTGGCCTCAGTGTCAGCCTTAATTTCTTATTAGCAAAACAGTCAAAAGAATACTAACTATACCACTTGTACTAACCGCACCCACCATGTGGGATGTGTAACGATGAGACGAACAAAACATACAAAGTGCAGCGGGTAGTGCCTGGCACAGGGTTGCTCTTCAGTCCATTGTAACCTAGTTTTTCAAGTGTCTCCATTCATGGCGGGATAAATAAGAAATTACTTTATTGTTTCTAATCATTGTCCCCAGTCAAGCCATATGACATTTTCCATCAGGAAACACATCCTTAGAGGTTCAGCTGGATTCTAGAATGTACCAGTTCTTTTACTAAAACCATCACTTTTGCTTCTTTACTCTCTATCCTTTCATTTTGAAACTTCAACCCCATTTTGGATTGAAAGCTCATTTCTGGGCCTGAACTCTGATTCTAAGGATCTGGAGGGATAAGAAAGGAGGATGTTCTCTCACACCCTTTGCTCTCTCCACCCCTCCTTGTACTGGCTCTAATAAAGGCGGCAAGAAGGAGAGGAAGCATCCCATGCCCTTTACTAATAAGCCAACAGGCTTTTCTGCCATTGGCCAGTGCAGTTATTACCCCAGGGTTCTATAGGCTGCTTGCCCTTGGTCTTGCAATGGGCTTGTCTCCTAGTACTTCCTTGGATGCTGTGGCTCCATTCCTGGATCTGGCCACACCTTCCAGGTTACCCTGCCATCATCCTTTGCGTGGAGACCTCTTGGTCCCCACAGTATAGTGTCCATGCTCTATCTGCCCTCTATGGCCAACTTTAGGGTTCCTGGGAACATATGAGATTCAACTCCTGTACCGCTTAAGAACTAGGGACTTAGAGTGGGATACTCTGGTCCCTGTCTTCCTCATGGGACCCCCAGCCCACTGTACCCCAATTCTACCATCTGGTTTCTTTTGGTCACACAAAGAAATGTCAGCAGGGCTTCCAGTTAGCAAATGGAATTCCAGTCTCTTCTGCCTGCAGGTACCCCCAGTCACAAGGGGGTTATCTCTCTGGACCTCCCTCTCCTGGCTTTGGAGGTAGAATATATATCCTCACCAAGAGGACAAAAGAAAAGGAAAGGGCCTCTCTTCAAAAATGCTGTAGAGCCCCCAAAGATGACTTCTTCTCTCCACAGTGGTGATGGTGGTGATGGTGATAAAATGATAGAACAGACACAATGGTTGTGAGCCTTGTGTCCAAATTTAACTCACTTTTTACTTCTTTTCCCCACTTCTAGAACTCATTTCTGTGTATTCTATTTTGAGCTTTCATTCTTCCTAATAACATCTGTGGGAAAACCCTTTTTTTTAAAGTTTAAGCTCACTCAGTTCCGGATTCTTTTATTCTCTGTCCTCCCCTGTATTGACCAAAGACTGAAGGGTTTGAATACTATCATGATATTGATTAGGCACAAATGGGAGTCAATTTTTCTTCTGTGCCATCATCCCCTGAAGTGTATAATTCTTCTGGATGTTTCCTTAAGAATCATGTGGATCACCAGTGATTTCTATTGGTTCCATGAACCAATGGTCATGTCTGTCTTATTTGACTTCATTTGACTCCTCTTTCCTTTAACAACTTTATTCTCCTGGCTTCTGTGATCCCAGAGACTCTGGGTTTTCCTCCTATCTCACTAGCTGTTCCTTCTGTGCCTCTGTGGCTAAATTCCACCTTCCTCTCATCTTCAGATGTTGAATGCCCCGAGGCTCAATCCAGAGCCCCCTTTTCTTACCTATATAAGCATTCTCTTTAGATTCATGGCTTCAGATACCATTCTTTTCCCAGGGCTTCAAAAGCTTCCTGGAATGACCTCACCTTAGAATGCTACACTCTTGTAGTTAACTGTCCATGTGGCCTTTCCACTTGGATATCTTACTAATGCATCAAACATGGCATGATTACGAGAACTCTTGTTCTCTTTTCTCCAAACCTGCTCCTATATCCTAGTCTTCTTCATCTCAGAGGATGGTGTACAGTCAACTGAGTTCCCCAAGCCAAAGATTGAGCGGTTATCCTCCACAGCCTGAATGTACTCCATCTAGCAACATCTTTTGTCTCCATCTCCAAAACACAGGGTCAGTCCGTTCACTGAATTTCCGCTGCTCCTACCTTGGCCCAGTTTGCTATCCTCCCCTGCTGGCCTTCCCAGGGTAGCCACGTAACTGACAGTTCCTTGCTTCATCTGTTACTCCCCACATCTCACTATTCATTCATCACACAACAGTAAGCTTTAAAATATACATAAATCATCGGATCATGGCATGCCTCTTTTTATGGTTATGATCACACTTTGAATGAAATACCAACTACTCACCCTAGCTTTCCAACCCTACCTGATCCAGCCCTTGCTGGAAGAATGACCTCTAGCTTTATTCACTACCATCTCCTTTGCTGCTCTAAACTGCAGTCATTTTGACTGCTTTAATCATCTATTGCTGCAAATCCAAACATCCTGAAACTTAGTAGCTTGAAACAGCAACCAGAAGTCATTTTCACAATTCTGTGGGCTAGCTGGGCTCTGCTGGGAGACTCATCTCTGTTCCTCTGTGGTAAAATTAGGCTTACTCATGTGGCTGCATTTTGGCTGGGACTTCTACTGGGGCTGGAACTCCTCTGTCACATGACTGGCTCCTCGGTTGGGAGCCAGCCAAGAATCTATTTTTCTCCATGTGGTTTCCCCAACAGTATAGCTAGATCCATATACATGTTGGCTCAAGGCTTCAAGAGTGTGAAATAGGAAATTGCCAGAATCTTGGGCCAAGAACCAAAACACAAACACTTCGTTTGCATTCTGCTGGGCAAAGCAAATCACAAGATGCACCCAGATTCAAACAAAAAATATAGACAAATAATTTGTGGCCATTTTTAATTCACAGTCCTGACCCTCTTTCTGTTACTTGTACGTGACCAGCTCATTCATCCCTGGGGGTCCTCTGTGCTTACCCTTCCTCCAGGTGAAGTGTCCTTCTCCCCAATCTTGGGAAAGCTGGCACCTTCTAGTCATTAAAATCTCAAATCATGTGCCATCTCTTAAAATGTGACCATCCAATGAAAAAAGCCTCCAGTCACTATCACATTACTCTTTGAACATTCTCTGCAGGAATTATCACTCTTTGTCAGTTTGTTTAATAACTTATTTTCACTTGTCTCATTGCACATCAGTGAAAGCTCTGTGAGGGCAGAAACCTAGCTGGTTGGTTCACACAGTATCTTTAGCTCTTAGAACATAGAGGAGGCACAATCCTGTAATTCAGTAATGCTGAAGAAGCTGAAATTGAATGGTTCTATGAAGACCTACAAGACCTTCTAGAAATAACACGCCCCAAAAATGTCCTTTTCATTATAGGGGACTGGAATGCAAAAGTAGGAAGTCAAGAGATACCTGGCATAATAGGTAAATTTGGCTTTGGAGTACAAAATGAAGCAGGGCAAAGGCTAACAGTTTTGCCAAGAGGACGCACTGGTCATAGCACACACCCTCTTCCAACAACACAAGAGAAGACTCTATACATGGACATCACTAGATGCTCGATACCAAAATCAGATTGATTATATTCTTTGCAGCCAAAGATGGAGAAGCTCTGTATAGTCAGCAAAAACAAGACTGGGAGCTGACTGTGGCTCAGGTCATGAACTCCTTATTGCCAAATTCAGACTTAAATTGAACTAGGGAAACCCACTAGATCATTCAGTGTCAGTTCACTTCAGTTCAGTTCAGTTCAGTCACTCAGTCGTGTCTGACTCTTTGCGACCCCATGAATCACAGCACTCCAGGCCTCCCTGTCCATCAACAACTCCGGGAGTTCACTCAGACTCTCAAGAGTCTTCTCCAATACCACAGTTCAAAAGCGTCAATTCTTCGGCGCTCAGCCTTCTTCACAGTCCAACTCTCAGGTCCATACATGACCACAGGAAAACCATAGCCTTGACTAGATGGACCTTAGTCGGCAAAGTAATGTCTCTGCTTTTCAATATGCTATCTAGGTTGATCATAACTTTTCTTCCAAGGATTAAACGTCTTTTAATTTCATGGCTGCAGTCACCATCTGCAGTGATTTTGGAGCCCCCTAAATAAAGTCTGACACTGTTTCCACGGTTTCCCCATCCATTTCCCATGAAGTGATGGGACCAGATGCCATGATCTTCATTTTCTGAATGTTGAGCTTTAAGCCAACTTTTTCACTCTCCTCTTTCACTTTCATCAAGAGGCTTTTTAGTTCCTCTTCACTTTCTGCCATAAGGGTGGTGTCATCTGCATATCTGAGGTTATTGATATTTCTCCTGGCAATCTTGATTCCAGCTTGTGTTTCTTCCAGCCCAGTGTTTCTCATGATGTACTCTGCATACAAGTTAAATAAGCAGGGTGACAATATACAGCCTTGACGTCCTCCTTTTCCTATGTGGAACCAGTCTGTTGTTCCATGTCCAGTTCTAACTGTTGCTTCCTGACCTGCATATAGATTTCTCAAGAGGCAGGTCAGGTGGTCTGGTATTCCCATCTCTTTCAGAATTTTCCACAGTTTATTGTGACCCACACAGTCAAAGGCTTTGGCATAGTCAATAAAGCAGAAATAGATGTTTTTCTGGAACTCTGTTGCTTTTTTGATGATCCAGCGGATGTTGGCAATTGGATCTCTGGTTCCTCTGCCTTTTCTAAAACCAGCTTGAACATCAGGAAGTTCACAGTTCATGTATGTGTGGCCTAAATCAAATCCCTTATGATTATATAGTAGAAGTGACAAACAGATTCAAGGGATTAGATCTGCTAGAGTGCCTGAAGAACTATGGACAAAGGTTCATGACATTCTACAGGAGGCAGGGATCAAGACCATCCCCAAGAAAAAGAAATGCAAAAAAGGGAAAATGGTTGTCTGAGGAGACCTTACAAAGAGCTGAGAAAAGAAAAATGCAAAAGGCAAAGGAGAAAAGGAAAGATATACCCATTTGAATGCAGAGTTCCAAAGAATAGCAAGGAGAGATAAGAAAGCCTTCCTCAGTGATCAATGCAAAAAAATAGAGGAAAACATAGGATGGGAAAGACCTTTTCAAGAAAATTAGAGATACCATCCTTGGAAGAAAAGTTATGACCAACCTAGATAGTATATTCAAAAGCAGAGACATTACTTTGCCGACTAAGGTCCATTTAGTCAAGGCTATGGTTTTTCCTGTGGTCATGTATGGATGTGAGAGTTGGACTGTGAAGAAGGCTGAGCGCTGAAGAATTGATGCTTTTGAACTGTGGTATTGGAGAAGACTCTTGCGAGTGCCTTGGACTGCAAGGAGATCCAACCAGTCCATTCTGAAGGAGATCAGCCCTGGGAATTCTTTGGAAGGAATGATGCTAAAGCTGAAACTCCAGTACTTTGGCCACCTCATGGGAAGAGTTGACTCATTGGAAAAGACTCTGATGCTGGGAGAGATTGGGGGCAGGAGGAGAAGGGGACGACCGAGGATGAGATAGCTGGATGGCATCACTGACTTGATGGACGTGGGTCTGATTGAACTCCGAGAGATGGTAATGAACAGGGTGGCCTGGCGTGCTGCAATTCATGGGGTCACAAAGAGTCGGACATGACTGAGCGACTGATCTGAACTGACTAAGGGAACATTTCATGCAAAGATGTGCACAGTAAAGGACAGAAATAGTATGGACTTAACAGAAGCAGAAGATATTAAGAGGTGGCAAGAATATACAGCATAACTGTACAAAAAAGATGTTCATGACCAAGATAATCACGATGGTGTGATCACTCACCTAGAGCCAGACATCCTGGAGTGTGAAGTCAAGTGGGCCTTAGGAAGCATCACTACGAACAAAGCTAGTGGAGGTGATGGAATTCCAGTTGAGATATTTCAAATCCTGAAAGATAATGCTGTGAAAGTGCTGCACTCAATATGCCAGCAAATTAGGAAATCTCAGCAGTGGCCACAGGACTGGAAAAGGTCAGTTTTCATTCCAATCCCAAAGAAAGGCAATGCCAAAGAATGCTCAAACTGCTGCACAATTGGCTCTCATCTCACACGCTAGCAAAATAATGCCCAAAATTCAAGCCAGGATTCAACAATACACGAACTGTGAAATTCCAGATATTCAAGCTGGTTTTAGAAAAGGCAGAGGAACCAGAGATCAAATTGCCAACATCCGTTGGATCATTGAAAAAGCAAGAGAGTTCCAGAAAAACATCTACTTTTGCGTTATTGACTATGCCAAAGCCTTTGACTGTGTGGATCACAACAAACTCTGGAAGATTCTGAAAGAGATGGGAATACCAGACCACTTGACCTGCCTCTTGAGAAACCTATATGCAGGTCAGGAAGCAACAGTGAGAACCAGACATGGAACAACAGACTGGTTCCAAATCAGGAAAGCCTGTATATTGTCACCCTGCTTATTTGTCTTATGCAAATAAGTCATGCACAATGCCTGGTTGGATGAAGCACAAGCTAGAATCAAGATTGCCAGGAGAAATATCAATAACCTCAGATATGCAAGATGACACCACCCTTAAGGCAGAAAGTGAAGAAGAACTAAAGAGTCTCTTGATGAAAGTGAAAGTGGAGAGTGAAAAAGTTGGCTTAAAACTCAACATTCAAAAAGCTAAGATCATGGCATCCAGTCCCAGTACTTTATGGGAAACGGGTGGGGATACAATGGAAACAGTGAGAGACTTTATTTTCTTGGGCTTCAAAATCACTGCAGATGTTGAGTACAGCCATGAAATTAAAAGATGCTTGCTCCTTGAAAAAAGTTATGACCAACCTAGACAGCATATTAAAAAGCAGAGACATTACTTTGCTGAAAAAGGTCCATCTAGTCAAAGCTATAGTTTTTCCAGTAGTCAAGTATGGATGTGAGAGTTGGACTATAAAGAAAACTGAGCACTGAAAAATTGATGCTTTTGAACTGTGGTGTTGGAGAAGACTCTTGAGAGTCCCTTGCACTGCAAGGAGATCCAACCAGTCCATCCTAAAGGAAATCAGTTGTGAATATTCGTTGGAAGGACTGATGCTGAAGCTGAAGTTCCAATACTTTGGCCACCTGATGCAAAGAACTGTCTCATTGGAAAAGACCTTATTGCTGGGAAAGATTGAAGCCAGGAGGAGAAGGGGACGATGACAGAGGATGATTTGGTTGGATGGCATCATCCACTTAATGGAAATTAGTTTGAGTAAGCTCCAGGAGTTGGTGATGGACTTGGAAGCCTGGAGTGCTGCAGTCCATGGGGTTGCAAAGAGTTGGAGATGACTAAGCAACTGAACTGAACTGGGATACATGTTGAATGAATGAATGTAAGTGACCTCTCCACCCTTGGAGGTGAAGAATCCATCCTTTGGATTCATGTGGGCCTGGATTTTGCCCCTTGCTCACTGTGTGATCAGTTGGTAAGTTTCCTAACTTGTCTGTACTTCAGTCTCTAAAACAGGATGAGAATTAAGAGAACCCAACTCAGCCTATGGGCACTTATAAAGACAAATGACAATGATCAGACTTATCAAAGGACCTGGCACTTGGAAAGCCCTCATTATTATTTTAAGCTAAAAGCTAATCTACTCCCTCCTCCTTACTTCCTTTTCCTGAGGTCCAAAACCAGGAGAGAAAAATTCCATGTTACTCAAGAAGGTGGGAATCACATTTCAATGTGATCCTTAAAATGCTTTCACGTGGCTGCTTACTGGCTGCAGCTAAGAGGTTGTCATCTTGTGTCTGGTGGTGAAGGGCAGGCCAGAGTCAGGGAAGGGCCTGAAGGTCTACTCTCTGTTTTTACAGGAGCCATGAACTACTGCTGCAAGGGCCACCAGATATCTGAAGAACTCTTTTCAGATCTGAACTCTAGTGAAAGAAACTGCCCTGGACCCTGGCTTCCTAATTTTCATTAAACTGTTTGGTCTGTCCCAGTTAGAGCCTTTGGAAACCACTGTACTCATTTACCACCTAATTACCCTCACCTTGTTTGTTTAATGAAGCTTACATAATGATCCTGGTGATTTTTATGAAACCTTGGGTGGAGATTTTACTTTTCACTTTATAATTTGTGATTTTTATATTAATGTTTTATAACCTTGGGTTCTTAATCATAAAGTCATAAGGAGCTTAACTGATTTGAAACTAACCATACCCTGAAGTGTGTACAGGTCAAATTGATTCAAATTGATCCAGTGAGTTTAAATAAAGCTTAGACCGAGAACATTATGGCACCTGATGGAAATTTTCCTAAAGCACTTGACTTGGGTGACTCAATTATGCTGCCATCTTCACACAGTAAATTATTGGATAAATACCTTTTTTTTTTTTTTGGCTTTTATCACAGACTGAAAAGATAGGACAGTTTTTTATATAGCCTAGGAAAAGTTAGACAAGTGTAAAATGTTCTATTTATAGATCCTCCTTCTGGAAAGCTGTGCCAAGTTCACATTTTGAGGGCATGCTGGTTTAAAATACACAGATATTAACATTTTTTGTTTCACAGCATGGCAGTCAACATCACCCTTTAAAATTGAAAATGATTGGAAATTCAGGACTGATAATGGAAGCCATGGAAAAACATAGTCACTTGGATGAGTTCACTTAAAAGAATTTTTTTTTTCCCTTAAGGAATGATCCCTATAGGCAGTTCTCCATAGAGAACTTTCTCTGAGCACATGATCTCACAGGAGAAATCTTCAGTTTTCTAGAACAGGGTGAGTTCCATGAGGCATTTCTATCAAATGACCCTGGTCAATTTAGTTCTAATTAGCTCTAATTGGCACCCCCTTACCCCAAGAGGCTACATTCTTTTACCTGCCTCCCAGCAGTCCTCACAAAGGTGTGAAATCCTTTGCTGACTTTGAAATATATCAGACATAATTTCCCAGTGGGTCCTTGTAAACCAAATGAACCTGATGGCTGGGCACAGGGAGATGAGCCTGGCTCCAGGGAAGATGCAGTTCCCAGGGCTTTGCTCCCTGCGGTCCTGGCAGTAAACAGTTACACTGAATTTTCCTGTTGCTGATCTCTCTGAAAGCATTTTCCTCTGTAAGCAGTTCCGATGGTTCCTGACTTGCTTTCATATCTCTAGTTCTCATTTCTTGCAACTCAGTCATTTTGCTCTACTCTCTGTTTTCAAGGGTCTTTGACAAAAATGCTTCCTGGGCTGGGCTGTCTGCAGACAGTCTCTTATGGCTTGGGCACCCTGCCACAATTGTCCTCAGTGGGGACACCAAATGGCTTCCAAATGGGTCCCCTTGCCCCCGTCTTGTGTTTTAGACTGTGTCCCTTGGGGTCAGCACCCTTGTCTGCTTCAGTCATCCCTCAGTGCCCAGGGTTGAGGATTTGATAGAAAGCATTTGCTCAATGAGAACTTCTTCAATTTTTCTACAAAATGTACAAACCCTACAGTGATATTTCAAGAGATTTTTCACCCACACAATCCCCACCCCCTCATCAAGATACTGAACATTTCCAGTCACCGCAGCAGGCTCCCTCATGCCCTCTCTGATATACCCTAGCTCAACTCATTCTGGAAATAAAACAGCATTGTGACTTTTATCACTGAACATTGATTTTTCACCTGCCTTGACTTTCGTCTATGGAATTGTTCAGTGTTGTGGTCTTGAAAATGTATCTTTCTGATTTCTGACTGTAGGGCTTGACCTACAGCCGATTCTCCTGGGCTCTGACATCCACCACCACATCTAAGAGAGGACATACTTCCCACAGGCTGCTCCTCTCTTTGACCATGTGCATCAGGAAGGTTAGTGCAGACCATTCCTGAGAGATGGCAACTCCACTGACCAGCAGTTTTGCCTCAAGGACTCCCTGTCAATTTTGCTGAGCTTTGTTAGAACTGCATGGGGGTCTAAGATGTTCCCATCTAACCAATATCCCTCCCTCCATCCCTTCCTTCTCGTTCCCCTTCACAAGGGGCAGACCTGAGTCACAATCTGTTTGTTCCCAGCCTCTTTAGGCTCCCTCCCCATTTCCCTGGAGGTATTTCCCTTAGTCATCTCTTGGACAGTAGTCTTGGCATGACTCCCTTTTGGATGACTCAGATGAACGTCTACTTTTCTCTGTAGGCTTCTTTTCTTCATCATTAAGTCTGGATTTTGGTCCATGTTGTTGCATGCAGCAGTAAGGTGTCCCTTTTCTTTATTGCTGTGTACTAATTCATTGTATGAGGACTCCTGCTAATTATTTTGCTTTTCTAGACTTGACAGGCATTTGGGTTACTACCTCTTGGGGGCTTTTATGAGTAAAACTGCTAAGAGCATGCCTAGGCATGTCTTTGCCTGGAAAATCCCATGAACAGAGGAGCCTGGTAGGCTGCAGTCCATAGGGTCGCGAAAAGTCGGACACGACTGAGCGACTTCACTTTCACTTTTCACTTTCAGGCATTAGAGAAGGAAATGGCAACCCACTCCAGTGTTCTTGCCTGGAGAATTCCAGGGATGGGGGAGCCTGGTGGGCTGCCGTCTATGGGGTCGCACAGAGTCAGATACAACTGAAGTGACTTAGCAGCAGCAGAAGCAGCAGGCTTGTCTTTTGGAGGACACATGCAATTATTTCTCTGGTGTGTGTCCTCTATTGTGAATTGCTGCGTTTGTAGGGTAGTGGATGTTTCGTCTTATATATACTTCAGAACAGTTTTCCAAAGTGATTCTACCTGTTTGCTTTCCCATGTTTATAAAGTATTTACTGAATGAATGAATTCAGGCCAGAATGGTCTTTCTAGAATTCTATCCCAGCTGTTCCCCTGATTAAACACACACACTTGGCTTTCCATGGTGTACCATTGTTACAGATAATATCCAAAGCTAAGAGTAAAGTTGTGCAAGGCCCTGCATGTTATAGCTCTTATGTGATTCTCCAATCTCATTGCTCACCCCAGCCAGCTGCCACCACTCATCACCAACATTAGTACCAACAACATGTATTTTATGTATATTGAATCTCTCATCTTCAGATGACACAGAAGTCTTTCTCTCCTCCAGGTTTTTGCACATGTTGGACCCTCTGTCTTGACCAGCATATTTTTGTCCTAATTATTTCCTTCTTTACCTGGTGTATGAGTTATAAATGCTTTTGATTGCGAGTAATGAAACAGCTCTATCAGAGGGCAGACAGACTGAAAACCACAATCACAGAAAACTAACCGATCTAATCACATGGATCACAGCCTTGTCTAACTCAATGAAACTATGAGCCATGCTGTGTAGGGCCACCCAAGACAAACAGGTCATGGTGGAGAGTTTTGCTTTATCGACTATGCCAAAGACTTTGATTGTGTGGATCACAACAAACTGTGGAAAATTCTGAAAGATGGAAATACCAGACCACCTCTCCTGCCTCTTGAGAAATCTGTATGCAGATTAAGAAGCAACAATGAGAACTGGACATGTACAACAGACTGGTTCCAAATAGGAAGACGAGTATGTCAAGGCTGTGTATTGTCACCCTGCTTATTTAATTTATTTGCAGAGTACATCATGAGAAATGCTGGGTTGGATGAAGCACAAGCTGGAATCAAGACTGCTGGGAGAAATATCAATAACCTCAGATATGCGGATGACACCACCCTTATGGCAGAAAGCAAAGAATTAAAACAGTCTCTTGATGAAAGTGAAAGAGGAAAGTGAAAAAGTTGGCCTAAAACTCAACACTCAGAAAACAAAGATCACGGCATCCGGGGCCCATCACTTCATGGGAAATAGATGGAGAAACAGTGGAAACAGTGTCAGACTTTATTTTTGGGGTTCCAAAATCACTGCAGATGGTGACAGCAGCCATGAAATTAAAAGACGCTTAGTCCTTGGAAGAAAAGTTAAGACCAACCTAGATAGTATATTCAAAAGCAGAGACATTACTTTGCCGACTAAGGTCCATTTAGTCAAGGCTATGGTTTTTCCTGTGGTCATGTATGGATGTGAGAGTTGGACTGTGAAGAAGGCTGAGCGCCCGAAGAATTGATGCTTTTGAACTGTGGTGTTGGAGAAGACTCTTGAGAGTCCCTTGGACTGCAAGGAGATCCGACCAGTCCATTCTAAAGGAGATCAGCCCGGGATTTCTTTGGAAGGAATGATGCTAAAGCTGAAACTCCAGTACTTTGGCCACCTCATGCAAAGAGTTGACTCATTGGAAAAGACTTTGATGCTGGGAGGGATTGGGGGCAGGAGGAGAAGGGGACGACCAAGGGTGAGATAGCTGGATGGCATCACTGACTTGATGAACGTGAGTCTGAGTGAACTCCGGGAGTTGGTGATGGACAGGATGCCTGGCGTGCTGCAATTCATGGGGTCGCAAAGAGTCGGACACGACTGAGCGACTAAACTGACTGAACTGAAAACTTTTTCCCAGAAAAACCTCTAACAGACTTCTGTTGGTGTCTCACTGGCCAAACGTGGACTCATAGGCCCTTCAGCTTCAAGGGAGGCTGGAAGCCTCTCATTCTTCAAGTGTCTCTAGTGCGGGGAAAGTGTTTGGAAATGGCCAGAGACTGATCCAGATCTCAGTGTCCTTTTCATTAAGTCAATTCAGACTTGCTCTTCTCAGTCCAGCTGTCTCTTATTCTTGGAAGACTCCCTTGATCCCTCACCTTTTAGGGACTAATTAAATGTTTCATCATCATATTGATCTCTCCTGTTTTCCCCAGTCTTGAACTTGTTTGCTGGACCTTACTTTGAGGTATATGTGAAGTCAAGTCCTTAAAGAAAAAAACATGAAATTTTATGCAAACATGATAAAATATGTATGTATATAATCCCACCCAAAGCCTCCTCACTTCAGTCAGTATTTTTCCCATTTTGTAATCAAGTCCATGTGCCACCACAAGGCCAACACAACTTCCTGTGGGGGAGCCCGAAATATTTCTTCCCTTTGAATGAACTTCCAGGAATGTGTTGGTAAAATTGTCACAGATTTGTTCCCATTAAATACTTGCCAATCCAAGTTAGGTATGCCCAGTCTTTTGATTTATTGTTATTTGAAAGCTTTAAGGCCCCCCCTTTTAGTGGTAATCTAGTTTAGCAGGTAAGACGTTGGAGTCTGGATCCAGAATGTCAGGGTTCAAATCCTGACTGAATTTGCCAGCTACCTATCTGGCATGGGACAAGTCACTCAACCTCCCTGGGCCTCAGTTTCTCCATCTATAAAATGGGAATAATAGTAGACCTAGCTGTCAGGATGGCTGTGAAGATTAAATGAACTAATCCTGAAAACCCTGCACACAACAGGCCCTGAGGCCACAGTGGCTGACCTTATTCCCTCTGAGATGTGTTTCCATCTGCTGCTCCCACTAGCCCCCTCTCCTCTCTCCTTCTTTAAACTCAGCCAAATACATTTCCTCAGAGAATTTATAGTCAGGTGGGGGAGCTCAAGCAGCCAAGTAACTAGAAAACAGTAGGTGAGGTGGAGGGCATGCTTGCTGAGTGTATTGCCTTGCATGTATTAGCTGGCCACTTGTGCACATAGGTTGTCTCAGTTTCCCCCTTTTTGTAGATAAGGAATCTGAATCTTGGTGTGGTTTGTAAATGTATAGTGTCCCAGCAGGGAATTAGTGTGTCTCATTTAAAGCCAAGGCAGTGTTAGGCTGGCTTTATGACACAGAATGGGCTGGATAGCCACAGAGAGGCACCAGGTGTCCCGGAGTTCAGAGGTGTGAGTCCCAAACCAATTTGGAGGTTTCCAAAAAGCTTTCCTAGGAAACTGGGTGGTTCAGTGGTAAAGCATCCGTCTGCAATGCAGGAGATGGAGATGCAGGTTCAGTCCCTGGGTTGGGACGATCCCATGGAGGAGGAAGTGGCAACCCACTCTAGATTCTTGCCTGGGAAACCCCATGGACAGAGGAGCCTGGCAGGCTACAGTGCAGGGGGTCACAAAGAGTAGGCCATGACTGAGCAACTGAACATGCTTGTATGCAAAAAGCTTTCCTGGGCATATGAGACACGCATGGGAGGGTAAGGATGATTCTTGTTAAGTAGCTGGGAGAAAAGTCAAGTAGTAGTGAGAAAGGTTTTTAGATGAATTAAACAACAAAAGCAAAGACACAAATTCCAAAAACAGAAGATATTTTGAGGGAAATAACAGTTGGGAGTACAGACTCTGAAACTGGCAAAACTCTGGTTCAAATATATTTGCTATTCAACTGTATTCACTATTTACTTCAATTTTGTTTACTATTTACTCAATTTTATTTACAATTTCTTCACTGTGTTACCTTGGTCAAGTTGCTTAACCTTTCTGTGCCTCAGTTGCATTTGTAAAATGAGACCATTAAGAACACCTGCCTTGAAGTAGTTGGGAGGATGAAATAAGAGGATACTAGGGGTCTGAAGCGGAGAAGGCAATGGCACCCCCACTCCAGTACTCTTGCCTGGAAAATCCCTTGGACGGAGGAGCCTGGAAGGCTGCAGTCCACAGGGTCACGAAGAGTTGGACACGACTGAGCGACTTCACTTTCACTTTTTACTTTCATGCATTGGAGAAGGAAATGGCAACCCACTCCAGTGTTCTTGCCTGAAGTATCCCAGGAACGGTGGAACCTGGTGAGCTGCCATCTATGGAGTCGCACAAAGTCGGACACGACTGAAGCGACTTAGCAGCAGCAGCAGGAGTCTGAAGCAGTGTAAACGGGCAGTGTTACCTGAGTTCAGTGTCCCATCCAGGCTGGTGGTCAGCACTATCACTTGCTCTCAGGAAATTAGGATTAGCAGAACAGAGGAAATGGCTTTTGAGGTTTCTATGTGTTTGAGGTAAAAAAGTTGTTACCCTTGTTTTCCTCTCACAGCAAGTGACAGTGTGAATCATGCTTTATGTGGAGTCTCTTTCTGCGACTTGGCTGCATCAGCAAAATGCAGATAGAAACACAAGCATTAAAAAAAAAAAAGCAAGAATGACGCTCATCTAAGGACCTGATTACAAATAGTTAGCTTCAGCATATATTGATATTTTGGGCCCTTTCTTCAGAGAGCGACTTGAAAGTTGCTTTCTGGGAAAAATTATACATACTTAGTGTCCACCCAGTACCTTTGCTGGGTCACTAACAAGACCCCAAAGTCAATCCCATCGAGGGGGAAATAGAAGGGGAAAAACAGGAGTGAATAATAATAATAATTATAAAACCTTCACATTCCCTTTCCTGTTGAGTCAGCTGGCATGTGGTCAACAAACTGTTTTGAAGGACCTGAGACATCTCGGGCCATCCTTCACAGCTAGCTTTGTGTTCGGAAAAGTCAGTGCAGACTTTCACCACCATCCATGCCCTTCCCCTGCTCCTGCTCCCATTTCCCCCGAGGAGACCTAAGGAGAATTTAATCCATATGGTTTTGATTCCCTCACTCATCAAAATGCAGTTTTCCAAGAGTCATTTGATCTCCAAGATGCTATGTGAGTGTCTTTCTGTATTTTATTTTTTCCCTTAGAAAAGAAGAGCTGATGGTTTGCCAAAAAAAAAATGAACTCCAAATCCTTGGGGTCTAAACTGGGTTCAAGCAAGAGTTTCAGGGGAGCCAAGGGGGATTGTTGGCTTGTTAGAGGCCTCCAATGTTCTCTTCAGAGGCCAGGTGAATCCAAGCAAAGTGCCACGACTGTTTTTGCTTTTCTTTCTCCTGTATGTGCGCTGCCCACTATTCTATCCTAATAACTGAGTAATAATTGGTGTATTAAGTCATCCCTGAGTACCAGGCACTGTCTGAGATGTTTAGGACAGTTGTCCAATGGAGTTTCTATAATCATCCTTTGAGAGATGTGCTTCCCTTCTTTTCTTCCTCCTTCCATTCATTCTTTGTTCAGTTGTGTCCATCTCTTTGTGATTCCATGAACTGCAGCATACCAGGCTTCCCTATCCTTCACTGTCTCCTAGAGCTTACTCAAACTCTTGTCCATTGAGTTGATGATGCCGTCCAACCATCTCATCTTGTCACCCCCTTCTCCTCCTGTTTTCAACCTTTCCCAGCATCAGGGTCTTTTCTAATGAGTCACCTCTTCGCATCAGGCAGCCAAAGTACTGGAGCTTCAACTTCAGCATCAGTCCTTCCAATGAATATTGATTTCCTTTAGGATTGCCTGGTTTCATCTCCTTGTAGTCTAAGAGACTCTCAAGAGTCTTCTCCAGCACCACATTTCAAAAGCCTCAGTTCTTCAATGCTCAACCTTCTTTATGATCCAACTCTTGCATCCATGCATGAGTACTGGAAAAATCATAGCTTTGACTATATGAACCTTTATCCACAAAGTGATGTAACCACAAAATAGTTTTTGAGCATTTATTATGCATCAGAAACCATCCTAGAGTCTGGATACCCCAAATTACATCCCTGCCTTGATGGAGCTGATAGTCCAGTTTGGGTGCAATTAAGCAAAATAATAAGATGGTTTCAAGCAGTAATCCATGTGATGATGAAAATAAAATTCCTGTAGCAGAAAGGACTATTCTTGTTGAACTTGCATGTGATGTCAGGGAGGGCTGAGGGGAGTTGTGAATGATGCAGCAAGGATGCAGCTGCTAAAATCTAGGAACTCAGGCTCCCCTGAAGGAAGAAGAGTAAGGGCAAAATCCCAAAGTGGGACACGGTTGCACATCCAGGAGTGGATAGAAGGTCAGCATGCTGGAGCCACAGGCAGACAAGGCGGTGCATGGTGTGTGGCCAGGGAGGAAGCTTGGTCAGGCACGGATGGATTCACAGCCTATGGTGGAAACTTCTGGCCTTCAGGCAGGACAGACTGGGGACAATCCGCGTCTGCACCATCCTTCTGTCTGCTGGGTGGAGAAGAGTTTGGAAGTCAAGATGGGGAAAAATAAACGAGGAAGCTACACTGACCAGAGGGTATGGGTCCCCCTCCCCTTCCAGACTCAGGATTCCAGTGGACTGGACAGGTATTTGCGATGGGTCTGTGCTGGCATCACCACTCACTCAGGGCACTTCCAGGACTGAACTCTGGACGCCTCCAGGACTGAACTCTGGACACCAAGGGTGTTTGTCCCAATCAGCAGAGGCTCAAACCCACAGCAGGCAAGCAGGAGGGAGGCAGTTGGATTTCGGCACATCCCATGCATTTGCACTTGTGGGGACAAACTGGATATACTTCTAGGATTTCACGGTGTTTTCTTCACCCTTTCTGGGCCACGTTTCCCCACCTGACAGTGTAGCTCCCACGTGAAAATGCTTAGACCAGGCATGTTCTCTTTAGTTCATTTTTTGTTTCTGTTTTAAAACAAGCAGAATAAGCATATTGTTGCTTTTCACTTCACCGATTTGATTTTAATTCTGACAGTTTGCTCATGCCTAATATATACTCAGAGAAGGCAATGGCACCCCACTCCAGTACTCTCGCCTGGAAAATCCCATGAATGGAGGAGCCTGGTACGCTGCAGTCCATGGGGTCGCGAAGAGTCGGACACGACTGAGTGACTTCAATTTCACTTTTCACTTTTCACTTTTCATGCATTAGAGAAGGAAATGGCAACCCACTCCAGTGTTCTTGCCTGGAGAATCCCAGGGACGGGGGAGCCTGGTGGGCTGCTGTCTCTGGGGTTGCACAGAGTCAGACATGACTGAAGCAACTTAGTAGTAGTAGTAATATATACTCAGTAAGCCTTTATTAAACACTACTTCTGGATTTTTTGGTTCATGTTGATTTCAAACTCATAAATTCTCCCTACCCACTTTCCCCTTTGGTAACCATACATCTGTTTTCTTTGTCTATGAGTCTGTTTCTGTGCTGTGTATAAGCTGATTTGTATCAGTTCTCTTTTTTTTTTTTTAGATTCCACATATGAGCAATATCATATATATGTCTTTCTCTGTCTTGTTTATTTCACTTAACATGGTAATCTTTAGGTTCATCCATGTTGCTGCAAATGGCATTATTTCATTCTTTCCTAAAAACTGTTGACTGACTAAATGCCCAAATGAGTGCTGCACATTTTATCTGCTGGTCAAGAGCTATAGAAGGCTTTCATTCATTCATTCTTTCACCCAACATTTCTCAACACCGTTTCACACTGTCAGGCTGCATATTAGGGACTCAGAGTGAAGAAAAGCTGATCTCTGCTTTCAAACAGTTTCTAATCTGGCTAGGTGTAAGTGTGTGTGTGTGAGTGTAGAACAGGGGGTACTTTTTGATACATTAAAAAACACTTGAATGAAGATAATGTATGTACAAAGTATTGTAAGTACCTGGAGGAGGGAAATAGTAGCTCTTGGGGAAGTTGGGGAGAGTTGTTAGCAATGTCTTCAGGGAAAAGGCAAGGTTTCAGCTCAAATTTGAGGGGCAAGAGGAGGAATTCTTCAAGAACTGAGGGGCAAACTGAAGGTGGTTTGTCTTGGGAGGCACGTCTTCCACCCTGTGACCCCTTTCCCAAGTTGAGAAGACGACTGGGTGGGGAACCGCTAGGGGTGGGTGCAAAGAGGAGGTTACAGTCTCATCCCTGAGTCCCACTGTGGCTGTCAGAGTTCCCTGATCCATCTTTGTGCTGATGGTTTTGCTGACTGTGGTGGAGAGGGGCTGCCTTCCCCACATCACGTTCCTTTCCTTTTTCTTTGATCAGCAGCTCTGCTGCTTCTATGGCATTATCCTCTGCCCTGCCTCTGTCCACCTGTAGCAGGACTGTGACCCTACTCTGCCGACTGGGATACGTTTCCTTGGCCATGGACACCACAGCATCCATGCCATGGTTTCTGGGTCAGGGACACAATCCTGCTGTTTTCATTTGGATTATGGAAGAAGGGGAATTCTGCTTTCCTGCTGGATTTGATGCTGAAAGAGGGTGGTCTCTGGAACTGTTCATAGCTACTTTGCAGCTACATGGAGTCAACAGCAAGGAGCAGAGTTAAGGACACAGAGAAAGGAGCTAGTACTTGGTGACATCCTTTGAGCCCTGAATCAATCAATACCTGAAGCCTGCATTATTCCAGGGCATGAGTCAATAGCTTTCTATTATTAGTTTTAGCCAGCTTGAGCTGTATTTCCTATGCCTGGTATCCTCAGAATCCCGACTAATACTATGGTCAAGAACACTATGATATGTCATGTCTCCAGAAAACCCTTTTCTTTCTCCCTAAGAAACTTTGGTTTTGGGATACAAAGGAGGGATAAAAGAAAGAATGTGGGGGCATGATGGCCAGGAATGCCATTGGGAGGGATAGAACATGTTTGCCCCTGATTTTAGGTTATCTGGGCTGTTTTAAGTAATGTTAATCACTTTTGTGTCCCTGAATAGGATTTACTGCAGTGGTCTGTTTTGATGGAAAGAGTTTTATAATTTCAGTACAAATGTTTGTTGGTGGTGGTGGGGACTTTTGTGCTTTTGTTTTTACAAATCATGAGTAATGGTTTAAGCAGTCACCAAACTAGAGACTTATTTTGATTTTAAAGGATTGTGGAGGTCACCTGGTTCAACCTCATTAAGTCTCGGTTTATTCAACAGTAAAACAGAGATAACCAGAGAGTGTGTATCTCACAGGGGCATGAACTGTCATGTCTGTTACTTTCTGACATAGACTCGCAAATATTTTAATAGGGATACTACCTTATTTTAAATAGATTAAGTAAAAGGAGTTCGACATCTCATTCTAGAGAATCCAAGTTGTACATCTTTACAAAATTAGATGTTTCAAAGGTTTCTCTTTGGGCCTCAGTTTTCTCAGCTGTATAATGAAGGTAATAATAGTATTTACCTCACAGGACAGTTGTTGAAGATGAAAAGAATACGACACAAGGCCCTTCCAAATTCACTCTCCACCCTGCTCGGTGTCTACAACACTGGCCCACATGGGCTGTGGTCACAGGCTTTACTGCTGTCTGGTTTCTGGAAAGTTTAGCTCGTGGGAACATGAGGTTGAGGTGGGAAGGGAGTGAAGTCGGGCTCATTCCTGTGGAGTCTGGTGAGCTGCCTGGGTCCTGTGATCCAAGGCTGTGACTGCTGTCAGGCAGCATATAAAATGTGGTGGTTGCTCCATCTCCTTGGGTCTGCAGGCCCCGGAGGACAGGTGAGAGTAACCACCCACTCATAATCCCCTGGTGCTGCACTCTCTCTGTGGTTTCTCTGTATCTTGCGCACATCTTTGCAAATGGTCTTTCTATTCAGTTCAGTTCAGTCGCTCAGTCGTGTCTGATTCTTTGCGACCCCATGAATTGCAGCACACCAGGCCTCCCTGTCCATCACCAATTCCCGGAGCTCACCCAAACTCATGTGCATCGAGTCGGTGATGCCATCCGGCCATCTCATCCTCTGTTGTCCCCTTCTCCTCCTGCCCTCAATCTTTCCCAGCATCAGGGTCTTTTCCAGTGAGTCAGCTCTTCACATCAAGTGGCCAAAGTATTGGAGTTTTAGCTTCAACATCAGTCCTTCCAATGAACACCCAGGACTGGTCTCCTTTAGAATGGACTGCTTGGATATCCTTGCAGTCCAAGGGACTCTTAAGAGTCTTCTCCAATACCACAGTTCAAAAGCATCAATTCTATTTATTTAATAGAGTTTAATTCTTTCTATTAAACTCTTCTCAAAGTTCCTAATTTGAGCATGCCTCTGTCTCTTCTGGCCCTTCTGCTGATTCACGCTGAGGCAAGAGCTAGGTCAGAGCCTGGAACACAGCACATTCTCTTTTGTAGTCTGCTGCTGAAGTTGTTTTGCCATCCACAAAGCAAAAAATGAAACATGAGATGGATATGTGGTCTGAACATAGATTTCATTGTTTGAGGTATTCTTAATCAGATGATGTGGTTTTACTCTCATGAGTTAGGAGTGGCCTTGACAAATGAGTGGCCCTCCTATCTAAGTGCTGCCAGGAAGCATGGCATATGGATGCAATCTGCAGTCCTACCATCATGCTGGACTTTTATTTATTTATTTTTAAATTCTTTTTATTTATTTAATTTATTTGGCTGTACCAGGTCTTAGTTGTGGCATGTGGGATCTAGTACCCTGACCAGGGATTGAACCTGGGCCCGCTGCATTGGAAGCATGGACCACCAGGGAAGTCCCCGTGCTGGACTTTTAGTCCTTCAGTATCCCTTTATTATACTCCTGAGGACTCTCAAAGTATAATCCAGGAGGTTTCCTACTTTTTCTAATCTAGCTTCAGCAACTATATTTAAAACTTCTATTAGGGTCTGTGTATGTTATGGACTGAGGTCCAACACATAGGTCCAACGGTAGGTGTTACAAGAGAGCATCAAAGGGCAGACACACTGAAACCATAATCACAGAAAACTAGTCAATCTAATCACACTAGGACCACAGCCTTGTCTAACTCAGTGAAACCAAGCCATGCCCTGTGGGGCCACCCAAGATGGGCGGGTCATGGTGGAGAGGTCTGACAGAATGTGGTCCACTGGAGAAGGGAATGGCAAACCACTTCAGTATTCTTGCCTTGAGAACCTCACGAACAGTATGAAAAGGTAAAATGATAGGAACTGAAAGAGGAACTTCCCAGGTCAGTAGATGCCCAATATGCTACTGGAAAACAGCAGAGAAATAACTCCAGAAAGGATAAAGGGATGGAGCCAAAGCAAAAATAATACCCACCTGTGGATGTCACTGGTGATAGAAGCAAGGTCTGATGCTGTAAATGGCAATATTGCATAGGAACCTGGTATGTTAGGTCCATGAATCAAGGCAAATTGGAAGTGGTCAAACAGGAGATGGCAAGAGTGAACATTGATATTCTAGGAATCAGTGAACTAAAATAGACTGGAATGGGTGAATTTAACTCAGATGACCATTATATCTACTACTGTGGGCAGGAATCCCTTAGAAGAAATGGAGTAGCCATCATGGTCAACAAAAGAGTGTGAAATGCAGTACTTGGATGCAATCTCAAAAATGACAGGATGATCTCTGTTTGTCTCCAAGGCAAACCATTCAATATCACAGTAATCCAAGTCTATGCCCCAACAAGTAAGGCTGAGGAAGCTGAAGTTGGATGGTTCTATGAAGACCTACAAGACCTTTTAGAACTAACACCCAAAAAAGATGTCTTTTCATTATAGGGGACTGGAATGCTAAAGGGGACTGGAAAGGAAGTCAAGAAACACCTGGCTGCTAAGTCGCTTCAGTCGTGTCCAACTCTGTGCAACCCCGTAGAAGGCAGCCCACAGGCTCCCCTGTCCCGGGGATTCTCCAGGCAAGAACACTGGAGTGGGTTGCCATTTCCTTCTCCAATGCATGAAAGTGAAAAGTGAAAGTGAAGTTGCTCAGTTGTGTCTGACTCCTAGTGACCCCATGGGCTGTAGCCCACCAGGGATTTTCCAGGCAAGAGTACTGGAGTGGGTTGCCATTGCCTTCTCTGAAACACCTGGAGTAACAGGCAAATCTGGCCTTGGAATATGGATTGAAGCAGGGCACAGGCTAACAGAGTCTGGCCAAGAGAATGCACTGGTCATAGCAAACACCCTCTTCCAACAACACAAGAGAAGACTCTACACATGGACATCACCAGATGGTCAACACTGAAATCAGACTGATTATATTCTTTGCGGCCAAAGATGGAGAAGCTCTATACAGTCAAATAAAACAAGACTGGGAGCTGACTGTGGCTCAGATCATGAACTCCTTATTGCCAAATTCAGACTTAAACTGAAGAAAGTATGGAAAACCACTAGACCATTCAGGTATGACCTAAATCAAATTCCTTATCATTATACAGTGGAAGTGAGAAATAGATTTAAGGGCCTAGATCTGATAGATAGAGTGCCTGATGAACTATGGACTGAAGTTCGTGATATTGTACAGGAGACAGGAATCAAGACCATACCCATGGAAAAGAAATGCAAAATGGCTGTCTGGGGAGGCCTTACAAATAGCTGTGAAAAGAAACGAAGAGAAGCGAAAAGCAAAGGAGAAAAGGAAAAATGTAAGCATCTGAATGCAGAGCCCAAAGAATAGCAGGGAGAGATAAGAAAGCCTTCTTCAGCAATCAATGCCGAGAAACAGAGGAAAAGAACAGACTGGGAAAGACTAGAGATCTCTGCAAGAAATTAGAGATACCAAGGGAACATTTCATGCAAAGATGGGCTCGATAAAGAACAACAATAGTATGGATCTAACAGAAGCAGAAGATATTAAGAAGAGGTGGCAAGAATACACAGAAGAACTGTACAAAAATATCTTCACAACCCAGATAATCACGATGATCTGATCACTCACCTAGAGCCAGACATCATGGAATGTGAAGTCAAGTGGGCCTTAGAAAGCATCACTATGAACAAAGCTAGTGGAGCTGATGGAATTCCAGTTGAGCTATTTCAAATCCTGAAAGATGATGCTGTGAAAGTACTGCACTCAATATGCCAGCAAATTTGGAAAACTCAGCAGTGGCCACAGGACTGGGAAAGGTCAGTTTTCATTCCAATTCCAAAGAAAGACAATGCCAAAGAATACTCAAACTACCGCACAATTGCACTCATCTCACACACTAGTAAAGTAATGCTCAAAATTCTCCAAGCCAGGATTCAGCAATATGTGAACTGTGAACTTCCAGATGTCCAAGCTGGTTTTAGAAAAGGCAGAGGAACCAGAGATCAAATTGCCAACATCCGCTGAGTCATGGAAAAAGCAAGGGAGTTTCAGAAAAACATCTATTTCTGCTTTATTGACTATGCCAAAGCCTTTGACTGTGTGGATCACAACAAACTGTGGAAAATTCTGAAAGAGATGGGAATACCAGACCACCTGACCTGCCTCTTGAGAAATCTATATGCAGGTCAGGAAGCAACAGTTAGAACTGGACATGGAACAACAGACTGGTTCCACATAGGAAAAGGAGGACGTCAAGGCTGTATACTGTCACCCTGCTTATTTAACTTTTATGCAGAGTACGTCATGAGAAATGCTGGACTGGAAGAAGCACAAGCTGGAATCATGATTGCCAGGAGAAATATCAATAGCCTCATATATGCAGATGACACCACCCTTATGGCAGAAAGTGAAGAGGAACTAAAAAGCCTCTTGATGAAAGTGAAAGAGGAGAGTGAAAAAGTTGGCTTAAAGCTCAACATTCAGAAAATGAAGATCATGGCATCTGGTCCCATCACTTCATGGAAAATAGATGGGGAAACCGTGGAAACAGTGTCAGACTGTATTTTGGGGGCTCCAAAATCACTGCAGATGGTGACTGCAGCCATGAAATTAAAAGACGCTTACTCCTTGGAAGGAAAGTTGTGACCAACCTAGATAGCATATTCAAAAGCAGAGACATTACTTTGCCGACTAAGGTCCGTCTAGTCAAGGCTATGGTTTTTCCAGCAGTCATGCATGGATGTGAGAGTTAGACTGTGATGAAAGCTGAGCGCCGAAGAATTGATGCTTTTGAACTGTGGTGTTGGAGAAGACTCTTGAGAGTTCCTTGGACTGCAAGGAGATCCAACCAGTCCATTCTGAAGGAGATCAGCCCTGAGATTTCTTTGGAAGGAAAGATGCTAAAGCTGAAACTCCAGTATTTTGGCCACCTCATGCGAAGAGTGACTCATTGGAAAAGACTCTGATACTGGGAGGGATTGGGGGCAGGAGGAGAAGGGGATGACAGAGGATGAGATGGCTGGATGGCATCAGTGACTCAATGGACATGAGTTTGGGTGAGCTCTGGGAGTTGGTGATGGACAGGGAGGCCTGGCGTTCTGCAATTCATGGGGTCACAAAGAGTCGGACACGACTGAGTGACTGAACTGAAGTGAGGTCCAGCAAATTCATATACTGAAACTCTAACCCCTAATGTGATGGTATTTGAAGGAAAGGCCTTTGGGAGGCAGGTAGTTTCAGATATGAGATCATCAGGGTGGAACCCCATGATGAGATTAGTGCCCTTCCAACAAGAAGAAAAGAGATCAGAGATTTCCCTCTTATTCTGCCATGTGGAAATACAGTGAGAAGGTGGCCATCTATAGGCCAGGAAGAGGATGCTCACCAGGAATCAAACTGGCCAGCACCTTGATCTTAGACTCCCAGCCTCCAAAACTGTGAGAAATAAATTTCATTTATGTAAGCTTCCCAGTCTATGGTGTTTTGCTCTAGCAGCCTGAGCTAAGACAATGTAACTATTTCATAGGAGTAATCACAATATGAATTCTTCTGCCCTGAGAACTCACTATGGGCCAGGTACTAGGCTAAGCTTCCAGTGTGAATGAACTCATTCAATTTTCACAATAAAACTATGACTCCTTATATTAGAAGTTCCCTTCAGTGCCTCAAGAGAATAGAAATAATGTGTTTAAGAAATATTTATTTTTTCTCACACAAAAATAAGCCTGAAACTTGTTGGCCATGGTCTTAAGAGTAGATCCATGATCATCAGAATCTCAGGCTCCTTCTATCTTTCAGATAGTTCAGAGTTTCATCCTCCAGGTAACCTCAGGGTTCAGCATGGCTGTAGTAACTCCTTCCTTTGTTTACATCTCTGAAAATGAGGACAAAGAAGGAAGCCATTATATATATACATATATATATATTTTAATGTGCCAGCTTCTTTTACGAGCTGACTTTCCCAAAAATCCCACCCAACAACTACCACTTAAATTTCATCAGCCAGAGATTTCTCCCATGGCCACACCTAGCTGCAAGAGAGGCTGGCCAAGATAGTCTTTCAGCTGGGCTCACTGCAACCTTCAGTAATGCTATCTCATTTTACCAAAAAGGAAAGTGAGGCTCTAAGAGTCAGGAACCTTGCCTAAAACTTCACTAATGGTAGAACAGAGCCAGCACTTCAATGGAGGTCTGCCCAGGTCCAGTGCCCATGTTCTTTGCCTTTTAATGCTAACAATAGGATTTGTCTAAGAAGCAAGACAGGAGCCTTCTCAGGCTGCCCACTGTGTGTTCAGATGTCTCCAGTGTTGTTGTATGGTCACTTGCTGAATGGGTCCAGAGTTTTTAGCAATTCTGTTTTTTGTCCAAAAGTGAGTCACAGAAAGTTTTCTAAAGGGAGTCCTTACATAAATAGAGGACTGTCTTAACTTTTTGTCTATATCTCTTTTCTGGTAAACTAGTATTTTAGGAAGCTAGTTTGCAGTTGTATGCCCAGTAGGCAAGATACTGTCTTGCCCACTGTAGGGATTCAATAAGGATTTGTTGAATCTGTGAAGAAGTAAAGGAGTGAAGTAATTAATTTTTTCATAGGTAACAATCTTGAAAGCAAGTCAGCTTCTTTTTCCTGGATGGTGTTTCCCACCAGCTGACCAACTGTTTTGAAACCACCCTGTAAGAGGTAACAATCTTCCAAAGAAAATCACCCATTGTTAACTGTGAGCCTCAGAAGTCTCTATCTGTGAGTCTCGGAAGTCTCTATCTGTGAAAATTATCATGTGTGGCCCCCATGAGATTTTTTTTTTTTCTGGTAGATTTCTAGATATCCTTTTTTTTTTTCCCCTGATTGGCCTATAAATTGTACTAAGGAATTATGCTAATGCTGATATCTCTCCAACCACATCCTATTGAGGACTGGATCTATTTTTCAAAGACAAAACTGAGTTTTAATTTAGTGTCCCCATGACATTTTCCCTTTCAAGCACATGAAGGATGCTTCTGCAAAGGGAGAGGTCTTGGGAAATCTTTCACGGATGGCTGCGCTTCGTGCCTGGGTGGAGTAACCCTCAGCACGCCAGCTTTCAATTAGACGTAAATAAATGGAGACAGCTTTGCAGTATGCCCGACAGTCTGAAAGATTAACCTGAGGCCTTGGGCCTTGATTTCGCCCACTACGGCTGAAAAATTTCATTTACATTTTTAGCATTTTTCTGAGCAGCTATAACATGCTAGGTTTAAATTTGAAGACCTTCTTTCCTTCACTCTGCCACCTCTTCCCACACCTCAGACTTCAAGAATTCCCTGAGTCTGGAGGCATCTGTGAGGAACCCAGGAGGTACCCTTTCTCTGCACATGTGGATTCTGAGTGGAATCCTGTAGATGGACGTTTGGCCCTCTTAGGGTCAAATAATAGAGTCTTTTTCCCCTCTGTGATTGTAATTCTGTTTGAAGTTAGGGCAGAAGGGGACATGTCTGGCTTCTATCCGCCACAACCCAAGGCACAGGTGGACTGGGGAGGGCCTTGGTTAGGACTGGGAGAGGGTCTGCTTTGGGGATGGACTCCTTACTGTGTATTTCGTGGCATTTCGAGATATGAAGGAAAGATCATTACATCATTTTGAGATTCTTCTACCAGAGAATTGTATCATTTAGTTGTTGCTGCATAACTAGCCACTCTGATACTCAATAGCTTAAAGCAACATTGTTTACTTAGCTCAGTTCAGTTCAGTTCAGTTGCTCAGTCCTGTCTGATTCTTTGAAACCCCATGAATCGCAGCACAGCAGGCCTCTCTGTCCATCACCAATTCCCGGAGTTCACCGAAACTCGTGTCCATCGAGTCGATGATGCTATCCTGCCATCTCATCCTCTGTTGTCCCTTTCTCCTCCTGCCCCCAGTCCCTCCCAGCACCAGAGTCTTTTCCAGTGAGTCAACTCTTCGCATGAGGTGGCCAAAGTATTGAAGTTTCACCCTCAGCATCAGTCCTTCCAGTGAACACCCAGGACTGGTCTCCTTTAGGATGGACTGGTTGGATCAAATCAGCAATTTGGGCTGATCTCAACTGGGCAGTCCTTATGGTCAGGGCTGAAATTGACTAACCTCAGATGGGCATCATAAGCTAGTGACTTGGTTTATGGTGTCTCAGCTGGGATGGCTGGGGCCAAATGGCTCCCGTCATCCAACAGGCTAGCCTGAACTTTCTCACCTGGTGGCAGAAGGATTCCAAGAGCAAGCATAGAAGCCTTTTGAGGCCCAGACTCAGAATTGGCATGATGACACTTCCATTTCACTCTGTTGATCAAAGCAAGTCAGCAGGCTTGCACCAAAGCTAGACTGGATCCCATCTCTTGATGAGAAGGGCTACAAAGAATTTTGGCCATTTTTGTAATCTATAAGAGGAAGTGATTTTCCACATGAGCTTTTCAAGCCTAGTGCTTTCATGGGACAGCCTCAGGAGGCCACCATTGGGTCAAGGTTCAAGTTTGAACCGCCTCCTCCCACCCTCAACCAGAGTAACTCACTTTTATCTGCAAGATATATTGGACTTTTAAGCAACATCTCGTTAGAACAAAAGCTGTCATGGTTAAAAGATATTTGAATACCAATTTGTTGGAAGTAATTGTCAGGATCTCTGCTGCTTCCTTCTGCTCTCTGTGACTCATAGAACTGCACTTCCTGCTTACTAGTGAAAGAGAACTAGTGCCAAGAAGGAGGGAAGATGCTGATCTTGGCCATTCACTCATCATTCTTGGCCAAGCCCAGTAACCCATGCAATCTTGTTTCCCTAGTCTATAACAAATAGGTGGAAGACAGTCATGCAGTAGAAGAGCCCTGGCCCTAAAGCCAGACTTTCAGGGTTCCAACCCCAGCTTCCTTTGTTGCTGTGTAGCCTTAGGAGAACTACTATCCTCCCTAAGCAGAAGCTCTTTGCCTATAAAATAGGAATGAGAATAACACTGCCTACTTCAGAAAGTTGTTGCCTGGGTTGAATAAGATAATTTTTGTAGCCTAATTACTCAACATATGTTTCCTGTTATTATTATATAGTTTCTAGGTTCCCTTAAAGTTTGAATAAATTATGCATCTCAGGTTGGCAGTGCTGTTTTTATATTCTATTGAGAATCTAGTTCCCAATTGCAAAGTGATCTGGTCTGGGACTTTTTTCCAGGAAGGTATTTAACGGAACAAAACCTCTGCCTACTGGCCTGCCAAATGGTAGAATTCATCTGTTAGAGATTCATTCCTTTGTCTGAATATATTAAAGTGTTCTTCATTCATACTTTGTAAGAACTGAATGAGTAGATTCTTTTCTTCCATGAGTATCAGACTGAACCTTAAGCACTGAGAAAATGTGAAGTTGGAAAGTTATGAGGAGGGAGGAATAATGATGCATATTATGCACAGAGGAGAGGGGTAATAGGCTTGGGATGCCCACTGCGGGAGAGGAAGGGGAAAGGAAGCAGGGAGCAAGGAGTTTAGTGTCTGATTGAAGCAGAAGACCCTTACCCTGGTGAGAGAAGAGCCAAGAAGCCTTGGATCTGCTTTCCCTATTGTGGGTGGAGCTGAGGGTCTTTGTCCCTGGGACATGTCTTCATGTGCATCATAATGCCTCTTCTTACTTCACCCATCATGATCCTCAAATGATATGAGCTCCCTCCCACCACCCACCAGGGTCTGCAAGAATATTCAAAGTCCCTATGGCTGCCATCCAACAGGAAGAAACTCTATGCCCCTGTATGGTGGAGGAACTAGGATTTTTCTTCAACTCCCCTGGGGCATGCAACTTTAGTTTCTCAGGGAGGAGATTCTGCCCTCACAATGGCAGTGAGCAGGCTGACCTGCAAGTTGGTCCTGCCTGACAGGATTTGCCACCATCACACAGCCTCTAGGCTTCCACTTGGCTAAGCCTTGGCAAACAGGCTCCGGCTTGCCAGGCTGGGTCCTGGACTTAGGACCTGGTGGAAAAGTTAGGGCAATATGGCCCCAGACTGACTCTTCAGATACTAAGCAGAGATGGGGTACACTGGTGGTTCCTTATCATGGGATGACAAGAGGTGGCCAGGAGAGCCACTTGAGCCAGAGGTGTTGTTCCATAGAACCCAGCAAGTCTCTGGCTGGCTCAGGGAATAGATGGAGGTGACCCTGGCTCTGAGCACACTCTCTGTATGGAAGTACCCCCTCTTCCTTTTAAAATTGTATTTTTGTACCAAAGATAAACTAGAGACCCATGCTAACTTTATGGGATGGGGATGGGGGGAGCTTTGTTTTTCAGAAGGATGTGCCTTAGAATTTTTTTACCTGCCAAATTTCCTATTATATTTAAGAGTTGCACTTCCTTCCTTTTTTTTTTGGAATGTCTATCATTTTTATTAAACAAGTTATCTGCATTGATTAAGGAAAAATCTGAGAACAGATAAGCAAAAGTTTTGGTTGCAATGAAAATTACTTGTAATTACTGTTAAAGTCTCTCCCTCCCTCTCTCTCCATAGCTTTCTGTTGAGAGCATAGCCTGTGATTTATTGACATAATCCCCTATTGTTGGGCATTCATGAGTGTTTTTCCAGACTTCCAACACCTGCGGAAATCGCTATGGAATGAAGCCTCAGTTGCCTACAGTGGTCGCCCTTTAATAACTGTGTGCTCCACCCCCACCCCCCCCCCCCCCCCGTCTCATTTCTCCACTTCCCTAGCCATTTCTTTTTCCCTTCCGAAATAAACTACCTGCACCTGAATCCTCATCCTGAGGCTGCTTCTCAGTGGCGTACACCAATACAGTGATCACCAGCTTTGAATTAGAAAGGCCTCCCTTTCCCAGTAATTGAGTTGAACCACATTTTGGGAACAAGAATTTCTTGCCTGACACCAGGTACACAGAGGCCAGGGCCCTACTGACTCACTTAGGCTACTTTTGTTGTGCCTCCTGGGTTTGACAGCTCAACCTTTGACCTCCAAGTTTCCCATCTTCTTGCCCTCAGATTTATGCCAGCCTTTTGCCAAACAGCTACGCCTGTTTTTCCTCTTGTCACTCTGTCCCTAAGTTAATCCTCTCTCATAACTCTGCTGGCTCCTCTCTGGGCTTTCCTTATCAATAAATCTTTACTCAGTCTCAGGCTGGAAGCAGGAGCCCCAGGCCACACTGTGACAGTTCCCTTGACCCTGCTTTGAAAGCCCAGCTTTTTCTTGTAATCCTCCTTTCAAGGAATTTTTTGTTATTAGACATTTTTGTTACCTGAGGTAACATCACATCCAAGCAGAGAAAATTTATATATATATGTATATTAATTTCTTAACTTATGAAATGAGCTTGATTATATCCAGTGTGCTAATTAATCAGCTTTCCAAAAAGGAAAAAAAAAAAAGCCATGATTTTTAGCATTTGCTGAAAACAGAGGTCAGTTTTAAGCAATCAATGGTTTAAAACCAGATGGTGAAACTCCTAAATATTCAACAATTGGCCCTCCTGAACCAGGTGGTCTAGTGGTAAAGAATCTGCCTGAAATGCAGGAGATGAGGGAGATGCGGGCTCAGTTCTTGGGTCTGGAAGATCCTCTGGAGAAGGACATGGCAACCCACTCCATTATTCTTTCCTGGAGAATCCCATGGACAGAGGAGCCTGTCAGGCTACAGTCCATGGGGTTGAAAGAGTTGGACATGACTGAGCATACACACACACACACACACACCCCTCCTGAACTAGTACAAGCCACCATCAACACACTACCGAAATACCTAACTCATAGAAGTAATGGTTTGCTTTCCATAAATAATTTAGACATAGCACAGAGTAAGTGCTGTGTGTTTGCTATTGTAATTCCTGTTGTTGCTGTAGTTATTGTCGCATGGGCCCAGCTGACCTTCAGATGTCTGCAGTGCTGCTTTGTCCACAGAGGGCTTCCCCAGGATTAGCTGCTCGTGCTGGCCATGGCATCTCTGCCAGAACTAGGAGCGCTCTACCCGGTAGTGCTGTTCCTTGTGAACCAGGGAGGGGCCCTGAGCACACAGTGGGTGGTGTGGAGCAAGGGGGCTTCCTGCCTATATGTTTTAGGGGGATCCTGAACAGGGCAGATATGAAAGCCCCCAGTAGGGCAATTGTCAGTGACTCCTCACCACACAGATGACAAAGTGCAGTTGGGAGATGCTCAGAGGGGCTAAGCTTGGGGTGCATTAGGAACCTGTGGCAGGGTTCCAATCTTAGGGATCTTTCAGAGAATGGGAATTTCCCAGGGGAAAGAGGAAGGGAGTTGGGGGTTGTGGGGTTGGCTGAAATAAAGCCTGGTGGAAAGAAAACATTTCTGTGGACTTGCAGATATGTGTGTGGTAGGAGTGTAGAGTGACAAGTTCAAGGGTGTTCTACAGAATGTTAGGGGTCAGCACCTTCAAAATGTCAACATTGTGGAAGAGAAAGAAAGGCTTAAATACTGTCTCAGATTAAAAGAGACTGTACAAACATGATAGCTAAATGAAGGCACACTCCTGAACTGGTCCAGACTGGGGAGAAGCAGGAGGTCTACAAAAGTATTATTCACTCAAGTCACACAATTTGAATAGGGGCTATAGATTAAGTCATAGTTTTGTACTGATATTTTTAAAATCCTATTTTCTCTTCTATAAGAGGATAGCCTCGTTTTTAGGAAATTTAGACTGAAATATTAAGGTGATGTAGCTGGCCTATGTTCAATCCCTGGGTCAGGAACATCCCCTGGAGAAGAGAATGGCTACCCACTCCAGTATTCTTGCCTGGAGAATCCCATGGACAGAGAAGACTGGAGGGTTACAGTCCATGAAATCGCAGAATCGGACAGGACTGAGCAACTAACACACACACATATGCTAGGAATAAAAGAGTAAGGTGTCTACAGTGGACTGTCAAGTGTTTCTGTTTATTTAGACTGAGAAAGTGATTAAAACAGATACAGTGAGATGTTAGCACTGAAAACACTGGGCAAAGATGTTTAAGGGAGTTCCTTCTCTTCTTACTGTTCTCCTATATGATTCTAATGATTTTTAAATGAAAAGATTTTTTTTTTTTGAAATGAGTGGAGAAGAACGTATAGGCTAAGAGTCAGGGAAGGGAAAGAAATAAGGAGGAAGTTTCAGCTGCTGGTTTATTGGAAAAGGCATTGAGGCATGGAAAGGCTAAATGGCCGGTCAAGGGTCAGTGAACAATGAGCATGGACTTTGAGCCCCTAACCCTTACTTCTGAGACCCAGGTCATGGTTCTTTCTAGTAAACTACAGGGTCCCAGGAGGGGAAGTATGTGTTAATATATGGCCTCTAATGTGAAGGAGACCTCAGGGGTGTAATTTCTCCTGGCCGCCCAGAGTTCTCCATGAAGCTCCTGTTATTTCAGGTTATCATTACTGTGAGCTCTGCCCTGAATTCCCCATACACTGCCCTGAAATTTGCCCCATATGTTTTTAAAGGTTGATTACATCTTTGGGACTTTTTCCTAATGTGAGCAGAAGCTGTAAAGTTTCAATTGTCTCAGCTCACTGGGATCAAGTGTCTGTTCACGTGGGCCGTAAAAAGATTCTGCATCAGATAGTTGATGTCAGACAAACGTGCACGAAGAAATCTGTTAGTTTCAGATGACGTGTAATGCTGTCATGTCTTAGATAGGAAATTAGGAGCAAATTTTTCTTTCTCCTTTGCAAAGGAGGATGACTCAGTGCAGGGTAATGGAATCCTGGCTAACTGTAGGACCAGAATTAAAAAGGAAACCTCACTTTCACATGCTTTTGGTAGAAGTATAAATTGGTACATCTGCTTAGGGAAACTGACAGTGGCTAACAAAGCCTCCTATGTGCTGAATAAAAGCAATTTGAATGCTTATACACTTATCTAAGAGAAATGAGTATATGTCCAGCTAAACACATGTACAGTAGTATTCACCACAGCTTAAATAATAAAAGCCAAAAACAGAAACAGCCCAAATGTTCATCAATACTAGAACTAATTCTAGTATTCTAGAATGTGGAATTCTACTGGTCAATGCAAAAGAATGAAATGCTGAAATACACAACAAAATGGCTGAATCTCATGGCCACATGGATGCAAGATAAAGCATTCTATGTCATTCTATTCATCTGAAGCTTAAAGACAGATAGAGTGAACCTGTGATGGTAAAGAGTAGAACAGCGAATGCTAAGCAAGTGTTGATTGGGAGAAGGCATATAAAGAAGCCGTCTAGGGTTCTGGAAATGTTTGATATCTTTACCCAGGTGATGGTTACACAAGTAAGATTTGGGCACTGAGCTGCATGTAAATTAAACATTAATAGAAAAGGGATATAAAAGAAAAAAGGGAATTCCTTTCCACTGGTAGGGCTGTCTGAAGGGAATGCAGAATGAAACATCCCAAAGACCATGCCTGGGATGAGCAGCTTGACAGTAGTAACCTTGTGTTCTTAACCCCATTTTGAGATAGCCAATCACATGTGCTCTTGCTGACAAAATGCTGGGTAACAATCACCAGTCACCCAGCCCTGAGTCAATGCCACTGTATCAGTCAAGCCAATGGACCTACGACTGCCTCTGCCTAGAGGACACAGGCTGAGATGGTTTACACTACACTGTGTGAAAGAATCACCAACCTGGCCATGTTCAAATGTAGGTTCTGATCCAGTAAGTCATGTGTAAGGCCTGAGAGTCTGCATTTCCAATAAATTCCCAGGTGATGCTGATGCTCAGTTTTGAGCATCAAAGCTCTAGAGGAAGACAGGCCAGCGTGACGATCTTGTGCTGTTTTGAAAGCTGTGGTCGTTGCCAGATTCCTCTGTCTCTCTGAAGAGCTCTCAATGTCTTCTGGAAACTGGGAGCAGGAGGGAAGGGAGGGCTAGATAGCCGTCTCCCAGAATGCTGTGGATTCAAGGGTTAGTATACATGGCGTGCTCAGCACAGAGCCTGGTCTAGAGTGAGTGCATGTTGTTGTTGCTTTCTCCCCAAGTCGTGTCTGACTCTTTTGCAACTCCTTGGGCTGTCGTCCACCAGGCTCCTCTGTCTGTGGGGTTTCTCAGGCAAGAATACTTGAGTGGGTTGCCATTTCCTTCTCCAGGGGATCTTCCCAACCCAGGGATCCCACCTGCCTCTCCTGCGTTGGCAGGCAGATTCTTTACCACTGAGCCACCTGGGAAGCCCAAGTGCTCATTAACTGGTAGCTTTTGTTATGTTTGTTATTTTGAATGAAGAAGGTTTGGGTCATGATTTGGAGAAAGGTGAGTGAATGTGATTTGTAGACAGGAACTACTGAACATTTATCTTGCTCGTAGCCTGTTGAAGGAAGATGTTTTTTTTTTTCCCCCACTTTTCTTCTGTCCTACTTCATCCTATAATCCTCCCCTTGGTCTCCACTATCAAAATAGATTTTCTCTTCACTGTTCTTTTCACTCCAATCCTCCCTTAATCTAGTAAAGACAGAAGAACTCAGGCAGAACTGAAGCTTGAATCCAGGCAGCTTGTCAGATTGTCAGATTGTGCCTGGAGGTGATATCTTTGTTAAAGATATCCTTCCTACTTGGTTCTTGCTCAAGTGGCAGGACTGGCCCCTGGGAGTCAAGGTCTGAGGCTGGGTTTTGGCGTGTGCTCACACTTAGCTGCCCTCCTCAGAATCCTCTCCTGCTTCTAAGTGCACAGGGGCCCTTCTGGAGAAAGGCAAATGTCCTCAATCTGTGGGGCTGACAGTTGGTGCCTTTTGAAGAACTGAATTAACTTACCGTGGAAAGGAAAAAAAGACAAGTGCTTGATTCCGTATTGTCTGGCAGGTTACTAGCCTGGAGTGGATCTGGGCTTCAGGGTGACTGTCTTGAGTTTGGAGGTGAGGGTACCATTTGATTTGGTTGGAGCCTTGAGTACATCTGAGGTGGGTGACAGGAGGTGAGGGGGGCTCTAAATTGCAGCTTAGTTCAGTCCCACTGAGGAGATTTGTGTTGAGTGAGGTTCAGGCACTAGACCAGGCACAGAAGGCTCAAAAATAACCAACCAAACCTACCAACCAAAGTCACTCATAATGGAGCAGGGAGATAGAAAAAGAAACGAGAGCAATGCCCTGAGAGGAATGCAGAGGTGGGAGTGTGCGTATTTCCTGTGGGAACAGAGAGAGGGGAAAAGACAGGAGAGTATGTTACAATCTTCAAAGACGGTTTCCGTGTGGACGCACCACTTGGCATCCATGCTGTTGGGTACACCGCTCTGTGCTGAATCTGGGCTGGCCTGTGTAAGCAATGGAAGTCAGTGCAAGTGTCCCTGTGTGACTTCTGAGGCTGGTCATAAAGACCTTGCAACTCTGCCTTGGTCTCTTGGAACACATGCTCTGGGAGAAATCAGCTATCATGTAAAAGTCTGACCATGCTGAGCCACCAGGCTGTGAGAAAACCCACTGTAGCCCTGTGAAGGCAACACAAGAAGATGGAAAGATACCCACCCAATAGCCAGTGGTTTCATCTGTCTCAGTTGAGTGCTGGAAAGATGTGTGAAGGAGCTGTCTTGGGTGAAACTTCAGACAACCAGATAAACTTTCAGACAACCACGACCCCTGTCATCTGACTGCAACTGCATATGAGGCCTTAAGTGAAAACTACTCAGCTAAGCTCCAGCAACCCAGAGCCCCTTGAGTAACCACAAACAATTATAATAACTATTGCTTTGAGCTGCTTTGAGTTTGGGGTGGTTTATTACAGAGCAAAAGGTTGTGTTATGTATTAGTCACTCAGTCTTGTCTGACTCTCTGTGACCCCATAGACTGTAGCCCACCAAGCTCCTCTGTCCATGGGACTTCCCAGGCAAGATACTGGAGTAGCTTGCCATTCCCTTTCCAAGGGATCTTTCCAACCCAGGGATTGAACCTGGGTCTCCCACATTGCAGGTAGATTCTTTTCCACTGAGCCACCATTCTGGAAGAGAAAAATATCTGGTAGAGAGCACTCCTGAGCTGGGAGTTGACGAGCAGATTGTCAGATGGGGAGGGAATCCATGGAGAAGTGCATCTTGAAAATCCACACAGAAAGAAAAAGAATGGGTTATTGAAAGAGTTCGAGGCGATTAAATATTAAGAGAGCAAAAGGCCAGGCAGAGAGATGTTGGGGAGGAGCCTAGCCGGGAGAGGTGGACAGGGGCTGGAATTAGAGATTCAGTGCAAGGGGTTCTAAAGGACACACCACGTGGTTTGCGGGAGCTTTGTATTATTTACAGTTTTGAGAGGTGAAGATGCAAACATCCTCTAGAAATCTCTCAGTGGCTGCTGCTGTTATTATTGTCCTTGGCAGCTGTGACGAGAACCATTCAAAGGCTTGGTGAAACCAAGTGCTCAATGGCCTCATTGGTTCAAAGAAAGAGGGGAAAGGATTAAGCACTGTTCACAGCTCTTCAGCTGCTCTTCCAAAGTCTGGGAAGTGTTATATGCCGGAGAAGTCTTAAATTCCACTTCAGCAGCAGCCAGAAGACACTTTCTCTTGAATTGGTGACATATCCACAAAGTACCTGTCTGCTGGAGTTAGGCAATGTGCGATTTAATTTATACTGACACCACACCAGGTTTTCCCTGATGTCTGGGTTATCTATTACTTCTACGTCCAACTCCACTAAAGGGGAAGAGCCAAAGGGAGGATGATCCCCACATGGTTGTGGCTTCCCCTCTACCATCGTACCTACTTACTTTCTCAAGCCCCCACTTGCTCTACTGTAAAATGGGAACAATAATGGCTACCACACCACTGACTTGAGAGAATGAAATGAAATACAGTGAGTCAAGTAAGCAGCTTGGAATCCATGCCCAGGGCACACTCAGCCAGTGCAGGCACTCTTACTGTCATCCTTGTCTTGGTGCCCTGGTCTTACCCCCCACCCCACACCACCCCCACCCCAGGCTTGCTCTTGGGGTAACAGATACAGAAATAATGAGCTGTCCATGGCCAACATAGCTAATGGACTGATCCCCTTTGCCCCAGCATGCACGTGGACTTTCAATCTCTGGCAGGCTCAAACATTAATTAATAGTGAACATTTCTTGAGCTCTCACTGTGTTACAAGTGAGTTTCCTCTTTAATCCTTATAAAAATCCTGCACACTGGGAACATTTTGCATTTGCTGTGAGGGTATCTTGCCCAAAGCTGTGCATCCAGGAAGGGCCTCGGCTGGAATCTGAACACTCTAGTACCTGCTGCCTGGCACTGCCCCGCACTGCCTCCCCAAGGACTCCATTCTAGAAGGGAAGGCCCCATAGGACAGAAATGCACACCGCCTCTCACTGCTCTGAGACCAAAATGAACTGTAGATCCATCAATTAGCATGACTAGAGACACTTTTCTTCCTAAATCCAAATGTAAAAGAAATGAAGGAAGGATCCTTTTAATTCTGATACCCCATAATTAGTGGTGGCAAAAATCCTCAGAAAACTCCATTCCTCATTCAGAAGTTTTGAGGAACGGAATAGAGTTTATCCTAGAAAATCAGTCCTATAGGACAGAGACTCTTTTTCTTACCTGAGATTAGGGCAGCTCCTGGCCCATAATAAATGTTCAATATATATTTATTGAATGGGTGTAGGACTGACTTCTCCATTAGGTCCAATAGACCTAATGGAGTCTAGGGCCCAGATACTGTTTAGGGCCCAAGATAATGTTGTGACTTTAATGTCTTTTTAGAACATAATAGAAAAATAAATAATAGTAAATATATAATAATAAATCTAGCCTAAATTATATTCATCTTGATTTCAATGCAGTCATAAAGTATAACTTTTAATATTTGTTTTAAATGAAGGAATGGCTCACAAGAGTTCTAATGCATCCCTGAATGGGTGAGGACGATGCATCAAGGAAAGTATAATTTTCCCAAAAGAAATCTGGATGTGGCAAGGATGGAGAATGAATTCTGAAAGCAGCCAAAAAAATCATGCCTGTCCACCAATCTAAGAGAGATATGTACACATAGAATAATGGCCGATAGGAAGCAGAGCCACTTTTGGTAGTTGGGCTCCAAACTGCAACACAAACAACTTTGGTAGCTTAACTGGACCACATGGAGCACCTTTTTTTTTCCTAAACTGGTGAATTTGTTTCCTCGGGCTGCAATACAAAGATGACCACAAACTGGGTGTCTTAAAACAACAGGATTTGCTCTCCAATAGGTCTAAAGGCAAAAGTCTGAAGTCAAGGCATCGGCAGGGCCACACTCCCTCAGAAGGCGTGAGAGAGGGATCCTTCCTCACCTCCTCACCTGCTCCCACCTTCTGATGTTGCCAGCAACCCGTAGCATTCTTTGGCTTAAGGCGGTGTCACTTCAGTCTCTGCCTTTGTCCTCACAACAGTGTCTCCCTGTGTGGACCTCTGAGTGTCCCCTCCTCATATAAGGACACCGGTTATTGTGTTTGGGGCCCATCCTAATCCACTGTGCTCCCTTGTTAACTAATTGCATCTACTTCCAAAGAAGTTCCCATTCTTAGGTTCCAGCTGGACACAAATTTTGGGGAGGACACTAGGTTTCAAATGGTTAGATCTTAAACCAGAGCACCTGGTTAACTCTGACCCCTAGAATTCCCCCACAACTTGCAGATACCCAAGTTTGATATTTTTTGCATCCTGGCTGCATGGAAGGAAAAGAAGATAGAAGTTACTATCGTGTCCTGATCTTTTAATGCATTATAACACCATTCTACTGCAAACCTGATCCAAGGAGATTCTGGAACAGACCAATCAGAGCAGTGTGGCTCAATGGTTAAAAGTCAGAGGCTGTAATCAGGCTGCCCAGGTTCAACCCTGGTTGGCTAGTTACCTACTGTCTGGGTGACACTCTGGGCTTTGGTTTTCTTCTCCACAAATGTACTCCACAAAATGAAAAGGGTACTGTTTCATAAGGTTGTAGTGGTAAAAGGTAAATGCAAAAATGGAACTAAATTCTTAGTTCAGCCTAGCACAATGTAAGCCCTGACTAAAAGTTATTGTTATTAATTTGTGTTTAATAAATTCCTACAAACTGTTATTCATTTCTAGGAATGAGAAAGGAGATTTAAAAGCAATTCCCCATCAGAAAGACCTTACGGAGTTTTCATAAAATCTTTTCTCCCCCTGCAGTCTGTACCCAGTCCTCACTCCTAACCTAGTACTGACCCAAGTCCCTGGGACACCAGACTGGAATATAAAACATAGGAACAGACCCCACAGCCCATGTGCTTTGCTTAACAATGGAAGCTTTGTTACGGAGCTGAATTTAAGGGTCCAGCTCTATTGTCCCTTAGGGTGGGTCCTCCCCCTGGAAATTCTCCAAACTGAGTCCATGAACAGATCAACTTCCAGAGGCCCAGCCCATTCATTTACCACACTCATGCTGGGATCACAGCTGTGCCCACTGTCAGCTAAATGCAGGGCTGGGTTGTCCTTTGGTCTAGAGACAGAGCCTGGCTGGGGCACCTCTGGCCAGAGCAGGTCCCTGAGGTGGTAAATAAATCCGGGCTGTGCCAGGATTGCCCAGGAAGAGGATCTGAGCTTCTTTCTGTCCGAAGTCTCTGGCGCCCTGGCTCTATCTGGTGGATGGCATATAAGACTGCTTATCCAGAGTGACATGAGGTTGGCTGGAGGCCAAATTGCTATTGATTTTTCTTGCTAGGGTCTGAGGCTGAGACAAGAGACTGCTTTCTGCATCAGCTGGGTGAGCCAGCTGAGAGGATGGCTGGGGGTGTGGAGGGTGTGAGGGGTGTGGGGGTGTGGTGGGAGAGGCTGGCTGAAGGTGATGGAAGAGAGGGCATATGTCGGAAGCAGGGTAAGAGTCTTTGCAGCCGTTGTGTGTCTCATGGGATAAAGGATGCCTGTGAAGAGCTGCTCGGTTGCTCCAGCAAAGAGTCTCATGTATTTTCTTTGTTTTTTGTAGCTTTCAAAGTCTCCAGTGTCCAACCCTATGGTGGGACAGGGCTTGACAGTTCTAGCTTCCCTTCCTTCTCCTGCCAGGATGAAAGGAGCCAAGCAGAGCAGAACCCCCAGTCTGTGTTCAGGCAGAGGCCCTAATCCTATAGAAGCTGGAGCAAGAGGACAGATGGGAGTCCACATATGCTAAGTCAAAGTCTTTCAGAATGATATATTTCACCAGTGGAGTGTTACGTAAAATGCATTCTTCCCTCCATCCTTGACAAATATACCTTCCTAATGCTCTGCAAGTCCAGGAATGAATTAAGACTTCTCAGAATCCTCAGTGTTCCTTGCCTTTAGTTCCCACTCATAGTCTCCTATTGCAGCCTTGGCCCCATCCTGCATCAGGAAGAGCAGGCTCTCTTACTTATGGACACTCCAGCATTTGTACCCATGCTCTGTCCCCACTTCTCAAGCTTAGGGTGTGCATGCTGGTGGGGAGGTTTGGTCTTTCAAGGAAGAAAGAAAGGAGGGTGCCCTCATGCCCTGGAGACAGGATCGGGGCCATGTGGGAAGGAAATTATGGAGTCCCAGGTGCCCAGCATGGAGTCTAGAAGGAGCAGGCCCTGGGGGCCACATGGACACATCTCCTTGGTCTCATAGACTCTATATGGGGAAACACGAGGACATAGGAGAGCCAGAGGGACCCTTTAAAACGGGGATAGGGGCAAAACCATGTTGCCTGATTCTAAAAGCTCTCCCGTTCATGCTAACAACTCTGAAATTCTGATCTCCAATTTGGAGACCAGGCTCATATGGCATTTCTGAAGTTGGGGGATTTGAATCTTTGTGATTCTTGCCTCCCAAGGAGAAGGTTAACCAGGATAGGAAGGAATGTCTTGGAATCAGGGAGATCAGAGGAGAAAACAGAATTGGAAGCATCCTGACAATGGCTTGTGCCTTCCTTTCAACCTTCTCTGAATCTAACAATCTTCCCCTTCATAATCCATATGTTTTCTGGTGTTTCCTAATCCTCTGCTTGGAAGGCCCCTGAGTGCTGCATCCATATTTTTGTCTGCTCTTTTGTCTGATGAGTTTCTTCCTACATGCCTGAGCTGGCAGCAGTGAGCCTGCAAACGGAGCTTCTGCCCCTTCACACAAAGATTCCTCATGTTCTTTGAAAACGCCTTTCCAGCCTTCACTGCTCTCCTTTGCCCACCATCTCCTTTTCTTTGAGTCCTATTTTATATATATATATATATATATATATATATATATATATATATATATATATATATTAGCAGTCTTGGTGTTCCCGCATTTTTCTCCACAGAGTTGACTGTTATGTAAGAGTCTCATAGACCTGCCTCCCA
Organism: Nanger dama; assembly: GCA_917880005.1. Lineage (NCBI taxonomy): Eukaryota > Metazoa > Chordata > Mammalia > Artiodactyla > Bovidae > Nanger > Nanger dama. Next base: position 31,725,687 of record CAKJTW010000016.1, on the reverse strand, counting down.
GAAGCTGAAGTGTCTGTTGCTATAACTACAATGCTCATAAATTCAACCTCACTTAAAATTATGCATTTTCCAAACTTCCCAAGTGAAGACTTAGAAGGGTTGGGCTAGCTGGATTTTTAACTGTGAAGTTCATGTCTAGACCCCCCAAATCTGTCCTGTTTACATTAAAATGTTTATAAAGGGACTGGGGTTTCTTTTCATTTCTGCAGACACTTTAAAGGGTAAGTTTTATTTCTGCATCTGGAGTTATAGACATTATCCACTCCCCATTAAATAGGTTTTAGTTTGGCACCAGATCCCACAAGTAATGAGATCAGTAGGACGGAAGGAAAGGAAATATGTGATTGTGAACTAGCCAATGGCTTTTGTGTCCAGTTTGTTTTCCTGCTATACCTGTGTTTCTGATTTGAGCTGCTCTTTGGAACTTTGTATGGGAACCAGGTCATGAGATAAGGGGGCAGAGGAGACCTTGCAAACTGGTAATAGTTGATTGTTGCTGCATGAAAGGATGTACTTTTAATAGAAATAATGAATCAGGAATCCAAACATTACCCTTCTTTCCTGCTGCCATGGCCCTAATCCAGGACACCAGCCTCTCCTCCCAGGAATACCTCCATGGCTTCTATGGATAACTTCTACTTTTCCAGTAATACACATTCTTCTCTCTCTCTCTCTTTTTTTAAAAATAGAGAACGCTAGTCTAGTTGGTGATGACCACATACCAAGCTAAAAACTCTTCCCAGCATTCCTTAGGGACTAGGAAATATACTTGTTATCTACTGCTGTCATAGACTTTCTATATAGAGAAAACAAGAGAGGGAAAGTTCTGTGAGGAGAAAGGCTGGCTGGGTCCTTTGCTGTGTGGTCAGCCTGGGAAACCAAACTGCCATGAGAGAGTCAGGCAAGGCTGGGATCTTAACTGAAGGTTTGACTGGGGAAGGATTTGCTTCCAAGCTCATTGTTTTGTTGGAGAATTCAGTTCCTGTTTAGTTGAGGGTCTTATTTGCTTGATGACTCCTGGGCAGAGGCCTCCCTCCCTTTGTTGCCATGTGAAAAAAAGAAATGTCCTCTCCAGTATAGCACTTGGTATCATCAAAATGTGTAAGCAGAGAGGGCAATAGAGTCTGGTAGCAAGACAGAGGGGACAGGCTTTTGAAACATAATCATGGAAGTGACATCCTGTCGCCTTTGCTGTGTTCCATCGATTGGAAGCCAGTTGCTCTGGTCACTAGCTTAATGTCAGAGTTTGAGTTTCTGGGCTCAGCTGCACGTAACATGCCCAATCCCTGGGCTTTTCAGGTACAAAAGACAACAATCCTCTCCCTCTTTTCTAGCTAAAGCCCACCTGTGCTGAATTTTCCATCACTTGCAGCAAAAGAGAATATTCTAATATAGGAGGCATTAATAAATATTTGATGAGTGAATTTAAAGGACGTGCTGAGGAACTGACAAGAAATTGTAGAACTCTGAAGGCTGAAGATCCTAGGAATAACACCCAGGGGTTGGCAAGCTTTTCCCAAAAAAACTGCCTAGTAAATATTTTAGACTTTGTGGACCGTCCAGTCTGTGGTGTGATCACTCAACCCTGCAGTGGGAGAACTGCCATAGATGATACACAGATGAGTGCAACTGGGTTCCAATAAAACTTTATTTACAAATCAGGCAGCAGGTGAGATATGTCACATGGGCTTCAGTTTGCTGAGTCTTGCCTTAAGGCACTGATACATGTGGAAAGATGGTTAATTAATATTTTTTAAAATACCTAAGCAGATTGGTGAACTTGGGGTTGCAGCTGCAAAGGTTAGGTCATGCTTTTCTTCAACCTCTTCCTGTCCATCAATCCTCTCCTCCTTTCCTGGTCCTTCCAGAGCCTGAAGTGCTTTGGCATGAGGGAGGGGATGGCCAGGCTCTTTGTAGCCGCATGGTCAGCCTACCCTCCATCGCTCAGCTGGCCAGAGTGCCATCAGGCTGGACCTTCCTCTGTTCTCTTCCCCTCCTCTCACCCTCAACTCTTTCCTTCTTTCTTTCTTCTGTCCACTCACCAACATTCTATTCCTTCTCCTCTTCTCCCTGCTTGGTCCATACACGTAGGAAAGAGGAGAGATGCGTACTAAGTCGCTTTAGTCGTGTCTGACTCTTTGCGACTCTATGGACCGTAGCCCACCAGGCTCTTATCCATGGGATTCTCCAGGCAAGAATACTGGAATGGGTTGTCGTGCCCTCCTCCAGGGGATCTTCTGGACCCAGGGAATCAAAACCATATCTCTTACTCTCCTGCATTGGCAGGTGGGTTCTTTACCACTAGCACCACCTGGGAAACCCCAAAGAGAGACCAGACACTGAAAAGAAAAAGAAATGAAATCAGACTGGCTCCTTCCCCAGGGCATGCATGAACCTTACTGCTTCCCCAGAGTGCTACAGGAGAGAAGCGCTTTTCTTTTCAGCATCTGAGCTTTTCTCAGAGGAGAGCATGAGAAAGAAACCCCACCAGGAGGGAAGCACATGGGAAGGTAGGGTTCCTAACAGTGGGGACTTTCTCCTGGAATGTCAGCCACAGCAGGGCAGGGACTGTGTCCCCAGGCTGTCCCAGTGCCCAGAGCAATGCCTGCACTTGTTTTGTATGCAGCAAATAGTTACTGAACAAATCAATGAATGGAGCCCTTGCAGCTGGTATTCTGAGTGATTTCTCAAATGAAGGCTCACTTTATTTTCAGGCTGCTAAAGACTCTGCTTCCTTAGCTTAGCTCCAGGCCAGCTGCAAAGACTCCCTAAGCTAGAGGCGGGAGGGGTGATCCTGTCCTCTGTAATCTTTTAAGTGACTTCTTTGGAAAGGGCTTTGCATGCATTAAACACTGGGTTGGCAGAGTCTTAAGCATCTTTCAGAGGTGGTGTCAGGCAGCTGCTGCCAATAGGGACCACAGGAGGCTGGGTAAAAGGATGGATGAGGGATTATCTCCTCTCCTGGAGCCAAGGAGGGGGCAGAGCCAAGGGCTGCACAGAGCGCTGTCCACAGTGACCAGGCCCCTCACATGCTCCTTTTCTTCTGCATCAGGCAGAGCATAGCCCTGCAATCAAGAGCAGAGATTTGGTACTTCTGTGGCTTCACTTTGCAATTTTACCATCTCCCCAGTTAGCTGTGTGGCCCTGAGCAAATTATATGCCCTCTCTGTGTCACAGTTTCAAAATATTGACTGTGCTACAGACTTATTGGAGCCTACAGGATTTAACCCTGTGCTATAGAACCTAACACAGGGTTAGGCTCTAAAGTCAGCTGGATATCATGTATAGTCCAAAATACCCTTGAAAAATGCCTTAAATCACCATAAAATCCAGTCTGTGCGATTTTGTGTGTCTCCAGTGCTGCACAGAATTTTCCAGGCGCACGAAATCACGAAAGGACCAATGGGAAGTCTGAGTGCAAGTGCTTGGGAAGTGAAATCATTCTGTCTTCCAGATAATTATCAAAAGCCTGGCAGGGAAGGAAAGTCTCGAGGGTGGGGTGGGGGTGAAGATTCCTCAAACACTCTGGCTTGCCTGAGATTTGTCTCCATTCTGGTTTCATAGTTCATGTCTGCAGCCTTCATACATGCTAATTGTTTTGTTTGTAATAGGAAAGATCAAAGCAATAATGGTGGTGTGTGGTCTAGGGGTGGGGTGGACATTAGGAAAGTTGAAAAGACCTCAGAGAGTCCTCTCGTCTGTGAGATGATAGACTGTGCAGTCAGTGTGTAGGGCAGTGCTTGGCACAGAAGAAGTGCTCCAAACGGGAGAGGTTTAGACTACTGTGATGTGATGGTGGTATGATGGTGATGATGGTGATGGTGACAGTACCATCTTAAGAACCTCAGCTGAGTATGGTAATTAGAGAGTGTGGCGGATGCTGTCAGCACTCCTCCCTTACTCCCTGGGTCTCTTTGCTGTTCTGCACACAGCCTCCCCAGCCTGCACCTGAGCTGTCACTGACTCAGTCATGAGCTGTCCTCAGGCTGCCAGAACCTCTTTTGGTCTGTGCCAGTGTAGTGCTGGAAGTCCCTGGGAATTTATGACTGGCCTGGCAGTCTTGGTTTGGGGGACAGCCCTGAGGTCTCACCCGCACTGTCTCCATACTCTCCTGCAGGATGGAGCCCCTTTGTCCCACTCCCCCACTTCCTAACTCACTTTCGCTATGTTTTCAGGGGATCAATGCACACAGGCTGGACTTGACAAGTAGAGAAACTGGGAGCCAAGAGGACCCGTCTGAGGGCAAGGAACGTGCCTAAAGACTCTCTTTAAGGCAGAGCTTGGTAGGGAACCTGGCTCATAAAAGTGCCCCCAAATGCTTGTGGGATAAATGAATAAAGAGCCAGTGGCCAGGACTGCACCCCTGCCCCTGAGGCAACAGGTTCAAATGCAGCTCCAGAGAACATTCTGGGCTGAAGCACTTACCTGCCAGGTGCCTCTGGGGCTGTGCTCCTGGGGGCCTCTGGTTCTGGGGAGCACGTCCCAGCCAAGGGCCCAGCATGGGCACATCTGTACACCCTTGTCATCAGCTCAAACATGTAGAGAGGTCATCTGTCTTCCTCTTTCTTTGCCACAAGGGCATTTCACAGAGGTCAGAGATATCTGCCCAGAGCTCCTCAAACTTTGAACTGCACTTAAGCCTCCTGGTTGTTCAAATAGGAGATTCTGATCTGGTGAGACAGGGTGGACCTAAGAGTCTGCTATTTTGAACAAGCTTCCCCTGCTCACCTATGAGCTGTACTTGGCCTAGCAAGGTCCTAAGAATATAGGCATACACTTGTTTGCATGGTCGCCTCCTCCTGGGAAGACTCTTTCCCTCAACGCAGCCTTTAGGATTCAGCTCAAATGTGGGTCCTGATCCCCTTGAGTCTTCCTTGTTCTCTCAGTTGGAATAAAGCTTTTGCCATGCCAGCTTTTCTGTGCCTCTTATAACATTAACACCTTGACGGCATGGTTATTTTATGTTCTGGCCTGTGGGGTCCTTAAGGAGCTCTGTGATTCCATCTTGAAATCTCTGAAGCACCTCTTCAACTCCCTGGCACTCTACAGCAATTGCTCATGCAATTGTACATGCCAGGCACTGGGCTCAGACCCCACTGGGCACTATCTCATTAATCCTCAGATAGTCTTATGAGGTAGATATTAGCATCCACAGGCTCAGAAAGGTGAGGTCAGTTGCTTGAGGTCATGGCTAGTAAGTGGTCAAACCCAGTGAATCCATCTGTCAACTGCTAAAAGACCAGGTTCTTCTGCATTTTGTGTGTGTTGAATGAATGAATAAATGTATGAATGGATGAGATTTCTGATGAAAGAACTGATTCTGTGCAAAATGCTTCAGAGAAAGCTAGGAAATTCACATGCTTTGACTTGAGGTGAGGTTGAGTCTCCCCCAACCTCCTTTCCTTCCATCCTGAGATTTCTGTGAAATTCTTATTCATAATTGAGACCCTACCCATGAACAACAGGAAGCTGACATTTTTAGCCCCAGCTCTTGCACTTTTGACCCTCTTGGGTTTAGTCCTCAACATATCATTTCATCTCTCACAAAATAGGATCTCCTTCCCTAAGGCGTGGGGAGAGAGCTCCTTGCCTCCTCAAGGGTGGGGTCGTTTAGGGCTGGGGCAGGTGCTGCTGTTTAGAAAAGCACAGCGGCTGGCTGACGGAAGCAGGCAGCTGTTGGCCTTTATTTCACTGGAGCAGCTTATCTCAGATCATCTCCTCAATCACAGGTCCTTAAACAGCTTCTGACAATCAATTCATATCCCTGCTGCTGGGAGGTGGAGGAAAAGAATTACCTTACTTATCTGTGTATAAGCTGGAAAAAAAATTACCGTACTTATCTGTGTATAACATGCAGCCGCCCTGTGGCTGAGTGAGATCACGCTCGGAATGGGGTGAGTGCAGGCCATGCACACGCAGGGGAAAGCGCTTGGTAAATGGGAGGTGTGCTTCCTTAGAGTTCATGTCCATGCCCCAGACTTCATAGCTTCCTACCCACCATCCAGAAATCTTCCTCCAGGGAGCTCCTCCAGCTGAGGTGAAGTGCCCCCAGTGCTGAGGTGTTCTGTCTATAGTTCACAGCATCTCTGTCCTGTTTTTCCTCTGTTTTTCTTCTTCTACTCCAAGCTGGTGCCTGACATGTCCTGAGCCTTCTGTAAATTTCTGGGTAATGGGAAAATTTACCAAGGGTATCAGATGGAGAAAACCACCTGGGTATGGGGAGTGAGGCATGAAGAGGCATGCCCCTCTGGAAAGGCAGGCAGTTTGAATGGGAGTGGCTGGGAAGATAAGGCCGAAAAGACTTTGGGACAAGATCCTCAGGAGCAAGCTGAGACCTGCAAAAGAATTAGAACTCAACACATCAGGGAATGATTAGGAAATGGCAACCCACCCCAGTGTTCTTGCCTGGAGAATCCCAGGGACAGGGGAGCCTGCTGGGCTGCCGTCTATGGGGTCGCACAGAGTCAGACACAACTGAAGCGACTTCACTTTCACTTTCATGGCAGTGGTATGATATTTTCACAATGCTAATAGTTATAAGAGCACAAGTAGCCTAATCAACCCTGGCTTTTTCCTGGGTCTTGGAGAGACTGAGGCAGATTTCAGAGAGATTACTCAGGTGAAATGACAGTAGAGTTTGGTAATGGCCTGTCCTGAGGAAACTGCCTTGTTCTGAGCCCTCTGGGGAAGGTAGTGGGGGTGGTGTCACCCCTTGGCCATGCTGGTTTTTATTTCTGATTATCCATGCCACCGCCTTCTAATTACCAGTCCCTCCATTCCCTCTGGAGAAACATCTTCCTCCCATTCTTAGTCTATTTGGTACGAGGGTGCCTATGTTTCTCAGGTCTGGCCCATCAGCATTTCCATCCACTGGTCAGAGCCAGTGGTTCAGCACTAAGGTTGTGATCCTGGTTGTCTCAATGAGAGTCATCATTAGCAATGTGACTGGAACTTCTGGTAGAAACCAGCTTTCTTTCTACTGAGATAGAAAGTTTTCCTAGAAGGAAATAAGTCCTGAATATTCATTGGCAGGACTGATTCTGAAGCTGAAACTCCAATACTTTGGCCACCTGATACGAAGAGCTGACTCATTGGAAAAGACCCTGATGCTGGTAAAGATTGAAGATGGGAGGAGAAGGGGATGACAGAGGATGAGATGGTTGGATGGCATCACCAACTCACTGGACATGAGTTTGAGTAAACTCTGGGAGTTGGTGATGGACAGGGAGGCCTGGCGTACTGCAGTCCATGGGGAAACAAAGAGTTGGACATGACTGAGTGACTGAACTGAACTGAACTTCTATTTAGATAGCTAAAGTGGAGCATCTAAACCTAGAGGTAACTTTCCTAAGAGTGAAACTGACACAGAGCAACATAGTGCTGAGTGCTGGAATTCCCAATGCAAGAGCAGGGGCTGTGCCTGCAGCCTAGGTGCGCACATGCTCAGCCACTCCAGTCATGTCTGACTCTCTGCGACCCCATGAACCATAGCCCTGTAGGCTCCTCTGTCCATGAGATTTTCTCGACAAGAATACTGGAGTGAAGTGCCATACCTTCCTCCAAGGGATCTTCCCAAAACCAGAGGTTGAACCTGTGTCTCCTTCTGTCTCATGCCTTGTAGGTGGATTCTTTACTGCTGAGCCACTGAGAAAGCCCCCTGCAGCCTACACTTTAAGTTACTTGAGCCTATAAATTTGCTTTTTTTTTTCCCTGAAGCCAGTTTGAGTTGGGTCTTCTATTACTTACAAACCAGATTATTCTCCTCTGAGATGTACGAACGGAGACAAAAAGACGGAAGTTCACTTATGTCATTTTAAACTAAGAGGTCACCTGATGTGCACAGGTTGGAGTGGCCACATGCTAACCTAGGCAGAAATATCAGAGGAGAGGTAGCAGAAAGGAACAAGAATGAGAGATGGAACAGATGAACAGAGAGAAAGAGTCAAAGATAAGAGTCAATATGACTACAAGAAAAAAAATGAGAAAGGTCTTCTCTATTCCTGAGGTCCTCACCGTCCCTGCCTTTGTACCCACAGGAAGCCTGGTCACATATCCTGCTCTCAATTTCTTCTCCTTGTATCCTTCCAGTAAAACAGCCTCTGGGACTCACATTGGTCTAAGTGGATTTCTTTTGCTGACCACCAGATAGTTACAACCAACATACCATAGCATAGCATGGGACAGAGGAGACAAGGAAAAGAAATGGAAGATGAGGTTAGAAATGGTATTACAGGGAAAGAAGGCAGGAGGCACAGGCTGGGGCTGTGGGATGAACCAGAATTAAAACTAGGTTTTGACTAGCCAGCAGGGCGTTTTCTTGAGCCTGAACTCTGACCTGTTACAAATAATGCAAATTGCTCCTTCCTGAAAAGCAAAAGTCCAAGAAATTCAAATAGCCAGATCCCACAGCTCTGCCCTGAGTGTACACTCACAGGGTTATTGTTTGGTATCTGCCTTTGTTTGTGCTGACCTCCCTTGGGGTCCCAGCTTGTAACTGGCCTGCCCTTGGTCGGTTGGCATGTGCGAGGTTGCGCTCCCTCTTTGGCATCGCTCCTTGCCTCTTCACTGCCATCTCCCATCCATCACACCACACTCACCAGCCTCTCCTAGGAGTGATTGGCCAGTCTTTGATCCCCTCAGTCCCTGGATAACGCACTAGTCAGGTAAAGCCCTGCATGTATCCTCTTGGCTAACACCATACCTATGTACATGGCTGCCTTCCTACTCCACCGTCTGAGACTCTGCCAGGGAGCTTTCTTTGGCCAGGAGCATTCTTGAGGGCAGAGGGCAGGCAGGCCAGAATGCTGGGAGATCAACGCCTCCCAGAAGCAGGACCAATGCCAGACAGGAGTTGGTAGGGAGATACCCTAGCTTCCTGCTCCTGGGGGTGGTAAACTAAGACAGACTGTCACATCCCTAATTTAGGCCTCTGTCATGTCTTGCTTGGATTCTATCTTGTCTTCCATCCACTCTGTATCAGAAGGAGCTTCCTAAAATGCAAACCTAATCATTTCCCTCCTCTGTTCCCCAGTGCTCTTTAGCAAAGTCCAAACCCCTTACGTAGATGACAGCCCCTGCCTATCCCTGAATTCAGTCTGGACCTTGACCTGTGCTATTCGCGATCTCCTAGAATCTTCATCCCCTTTTTTTCCTTTCCCAATACCTTGGCCCAGCCCTTGGTGACTCATGGTTCTAGGTCTCAGCCCCCTCTAGAAAGGCCTCCAGGCCCCAGTCAGCATTGTAGGCACAGCACTCTGCTCTCAGTCTCCTCACCCTGGGCTTCCCTCCAGAGAGCTGTGTTTGCAGCTATGATCGTGTATTAGAAATGACTGGGGGGCCTTTACCATGCAGACCTGCCTCCTACCCCACAACAAATTAAAGCAGAATCTCTGGGGTTGGGGTGGAGAACCACATTCAATAGCATGATGTCCATGAAGGTAGGGTCTAGGTCTTACTTATTTCATCTCCAGTCCCTGGCACAGAATAGGAGGTCCCTGGTAAATGTCAGCTGTGAATACAAATGACAACTGCAGACAGGCTGTCCTTAAGTGCCAGGCACTGGTTTTTATTTTATTTTATTTTTAATTGGAGGTTAATTACTACTGTCCATGGGGTTGCAAAGAGTTGGACACGACTGAGCCGACTAAGCACAGCACAGCACTTTACTATATTGTGATAGTTTCTGCCATACATCAACATGAATCAGCCATAGGTATACATGTGTCCCCTCCCTCTTGAACCTCCCTTCTACCTCCTTCCCTATCCCACCCCTCTAGGTTGTCACAGAGCATCAGCTTTGGGTTCCCAGCTACTGTTCTAAGAGACTGAATGAACAAATGAGTGAATGAATGTGTGAGTGAATGAATGAATGAGTAAAAGGCCCACCCACGTGCATCTGGGAACTGGAGATTCCAAAGAAATGTCTGTCACTAAGACGTCTAATTGTCTAGTGGGCAGCAAACAGCCTGTTGCCAGAACAGAGATTAAGTAGTCATCTAGCCCTGGGGCATGACCGACCACGGTGGTCACTGCCGAGCTGCCAAGTCACCAGTAAGTCGCCTCAGGGAGCAGCCACAGAGCTGGGAACCTGGAGCAGTTGCAAGAGTTGGGGCTGGGGAGTGGGGTGGGGGAAGGAACCACTAAGTTAGAAATGAGTTTTGGGGGTGGGGATCTTTAAAATGCATTGTTTCTGGAGTTGCAGCAGAGAGTTGGACATGGCCCCAGAGCTATGTGCTGGAAGTGGGGTAATTTGGGGTTGTAGGGCTGGCTGTGCAGCTCTCTTTGCCATGAAACTGTGCTGGGGAGTATACCAGAGGGGATGAAAATCCTCTCCCAGCTTCACTGGCAAGAATGAAAATATATGGTTTAATAAAAACGGCTGATTCAATTTCAAACAAGTGGCTCATACCCACCTCTGAGTAGCTGCTGTTAAAAATCCAGGCTCTGGCCCTGTTTTAAATGAAGCCTGAGGTAGGGAAAAATAAAAAGCCTATTTGGATTGGGGGAGGTCATAGAGCTTGGGTGAAGCCTGGTTCAATGTGAGTTTGGAAAATGGAGTCAAAGCAAGGACTTCGTGTTGCCTGATGATTTTTTTCCCTGCTCAGAGTTGGCTCTAAATGGCATTAGGTATAATGAGGTGGCCCCCTGCGCTGCCGGATGGGGGGGTGTAGTGGGGAAGTGATTACAGAGCAGGAGTCCCTGCAGGACTGGCTGCGTCCTGGGAGCTGGCCTCTGGGGCTCTGGAGTGCTTTGTTGGGGCTCCCCGCCTCCCTTTGTTCCTTCTCCATGGCCAGAAGGAGCCTGAGGCAGAGCAGGGTGGCATTCTGAGCTCCCCCAGCCCCAGCTGCCAGTTCCCTGGTTATCTGAATTGAAGAGGTCAGAGGTTAAGTGAGAGATCAGAGTCCTTGGGTCAGGGAAAGAAAAACAAATCCCCAGGGCCTTTCGCTGTGCTCCTGAAGCGTGTAGGCCATGCCCTCTGGTACAGATGGGGGAATATTTTATACATGACCCTGTCCTTTTCTGTTACCATGTAAATTGATTGATTTTTTTTTTTCTTTAATCGAGTTAGGGGAATTTCATGGAGGGGAAAAAGGATTGGATGGGCATTTGGATTTTGTTGGAGGCCAGGGACTAGCAACTCCAGCTCTGGCTTTCGCTTCACACAAGGAAGCCGGCAAGGACCGCTGGCCTCAGTTTCCCGTCTTCACGTGACAAAGTCCCAGAGAGGATGTCATGACAAGGGATCTGAGAAGCACAGGATGTTATAAGGAAACTGGGACATGGAAGCTGCTCCTGTGAAGGAAGGAGGCACATTTAAGAGCATGTTACTCTGTGGTTTTAGCAAGTCTTTGAGGCTCATCAGTCAGGAAGCCACTGTGGAGTCTCCTCTGGGTTCTTAGCCTGTATGAAGAGCAGGAAGGGTCACTGAAGGATAACACAAGATAATGCCTCTCGAGGGACATTTTAGATTGTTTCAGAGACAAAAGACTCTTAGTACTGATCGTTTCTGGCCCTGAAACCTCAGGCCAGACTCTCCAGGCCTTGATTTACCTGTCTGCAGTATGCGAATATGGAGAAGGCAATGGCAGCCCACTCCAGTACTCTTGCCTGGAGAATCCCACGGATGGAGGGAGCCTTATGGGCTGCCGTCTATGAGGTCACACAGAGTCAGACACGACTGAAGTGAATTCACTTTCACTTTTCACTTTCATGACTGGAGAAGGAAATGGCAACCCACTCCAGTGTTTTTGCCTGGAGAATCCCAGGGAAGGGGGAGCCTGATGGGCTGCCATCTATGAGGTCGCACAGAGTCGGACACAATTGAAGTGACTTAGCAGCAGCAGTATGGGAATAATGGGCCTCATGCCTTTACCTCTTCAGGGCACCCCAATACCTGTGTTTCTTTACCAGGGGACTTTGGCTTCTCATGACCATCATTTTATCTGCCCTTGAAGTGGCCAGAAGTGCCCAGAAGTTAATGCTGCCCTCCCCTCCCCTCCCCCAACAGAGATGCAAACATAGCTCTCAACCCATGTCTGATGCAACTGGTGAATAAATACCCCCAACCCCCAACTTCTTCCCCACCAGGTACGGTGACTCTGAGGTGTGAATGTTCTACATCGTTTACCAGAATTTCCCAGGGGATCCAGCTCCAGTTTCCTATGGGTCTAACTCACTTGGTACTGCTGCTGCTGCTGCTAAATCACTTCAGTCGTGTCCAACTCTGTGCGACCCCATAGAGGGCAGCCCACCAGGCCCTTCCCCCCCACCGTCCCTGGGATTCTCCAGGCAAGAACACTGGAGTGGGTTGCCATTTCCTTCTCCAATGCATGAAAATGAAAAGTGAAAGTGAAGTCGCTCAGTCGTGTCCGACTCTTCGTGACCCCATGGACTGCAGCCCACCAGGCTCCTCCATCCATGGGATTTTCCAGGCAAGAGCACTGGAGTGGGGTGCCATTGCCTTCTCCGCACTTGGTACTAGGCCTGCCTTTATTGACTACCTTCCCCACCACCCTTCCCCTACTTCATTCAATTCCTGGATGAACTACTTGTACTGGAGTTCTGCTCAAGGTTGACTTCTGGGAGAACTACTAACACAATGGGGGCAACGAGAAAAAGCAGGGTTTTCATGGAGCTATTGTATGATTGAGCAATGCTAAGCATATGGAGAAACTGGCCCAGAATGAGCACTTGAATAAGTGATAACTAGTATCAATAAGATTCTTAAAATTTATCTGAGAGAGAGATACTTTTAAGTAACAGTAAGGTTCTTATTGGCCAAGTGGTTTAGATGCTCAGAGGAGGAAGTGGAGGATCCCCAAAGCAGGGATGCTTAGATAGGGCCCCAGAAAGAGAGTGAGATATGAAGTTGGGGGAGGGAGGTGATCGGTATAAGAGACTATATCCGTGGCCTTCAAAGAGTGCCTGCCTTCTGGAGGGTCCGTGGTATTTCTTTGTCACTGTTTCTCAAGCTCTCAACACACTGTGAAGCTCTGTCTTAGCACTTGACAAAGTTTCGGCAATTATTTGAATAATGTTCCTGTTTCTTGTCTGAGTATAAGGCTCCAAAGGAGCAGATGGGTCATGTCCAGTCAGCACTGTGGCCTCAGCACCTGGCAGACAGCCTGACATCTTAGATCTCTGATAAATGAACCAGCAAAGAAGTGAATGAATGACGAATGAAGGGATAAACATAGTCTGCTAACCCTAGTTAGTGTGGAAGAGGTTGGAGTAGAACAGTTTAAGGTTTTGGCAAAGGGATCAATCTGGTACAAGTAGAAAAGGAAATATTGCCAAAAAAAAAAAAAAAGATATGCTCAAAACAAATGGTGGAGGGCCTTGAGTGCTGATTTAGGAGATTAGACTTTTATCCTAGCTGGGAGTCACTGAAGGTCTTTGAGCTTGAGATGACATGGCAGAAACAGTTTTTAAGGAACTTTTCCTGGCACTTTCCTTGGCTATAAAATGGAGTTTCAGTCTACTTACATTATTGAGTTTCTGTGAACTTAAGTGAGATAATACATTGGTGATGCTTAGGACAGTGCCTGGGACAGCAGGCCCTGAACATTATCTCCTCTTTTAGTTCTTCTTCTTGCTAGTGTTTTACAAAAGGAAGATGGTAAATAGAGAAGAGCAGAAGGCCATAGCCTGAGGCCATGGTTAAGGGGTCAGGAATGCCCGGGAAGGAGCAGTTGGAGGGAAGGTAGATATAGTGCATGCTGTGAGGAGCTGCCCAGATCCCCAGTAGGGAAAGATTGATTCCCCCAGCTGCTGGGGGTGCTGCCAAGTGGCTTTTGACTGAAGAACACTGCTGCATCCAAGCCTCCCCTCCTTCCAAGGGCATCCCTCATCGCATGGTTGCTCTGCAGGGGGACCCTAAAGAGCTAGCCCTTCTGCCCTAGCTCAGGCTTCAGAATGCCATACCAGCTCCCCAGCTCCCAAGGGGCTGGCTGAGGATTTTGCTGAGGCTGAATCAGAGCTCAGCTTCCCCCTCATTCTGCTCCTGCTCCCCAGTTCTGTGGGTATTAATATAGAGAGCACCCCTAGTCATCTGCATCTCAGAGTCAGCTTTGCAGGGAAGTCAGCTTGCAGCTATGGGAGAAGTAGGCAGGAGAATAGTGTCCTCCAGGCCCTGGGAAAAGAAAGATCCAGAAGGAGAAGATGGCAGCAGGAACCAATGCTGCCACGAGAGCAGGGGTGGGAATCTGAGAAAGGCTATTGGGTGTAGCAACTAGGAAGCCAGCAAGGATCCCAGAGCCATTATTCCAATGAATGAAAGAGGCTGAAAAATTGAGGATGGAGTGGAATAAAGCTGTGAGCACAGAAGAATCTAGAAGGTAGGCCAGGAAAGAAGGTGGGCCATGAGAAACTAGTTTCTCTCTCTGTTGCCTCATTTTTGTGTTACATCCAATCAAGGAATCCCATCAGAATCTCCCTCTGCCCACAGGCTCAAGAAACATCAAATATTTTTTTTAACTGTGAAATTTAAAAACAGTGATTTGTTTTTGCGGCATTGAGAATGCAAGCCTTGGGGACCTCATTTCCCCAGTAATGAAAAGGCTCTGTAATCCTGATTCTGGGCATTTTGTAAAATGAGAGTCTTGTGTCAGCCCAGCCATGGTTCTCCACTCAACTCCTCCTCCACAAGCGCTTTCATCTCCCTCTTTGGAACACGAGCCCTGTGCCTCTTCCCTTTTGGCCTCCCTTGACATTCATTTATTAATTCAACAAATATTTATTGACACCAGCAAAACTGTATCAAGTCACAGCAGCCCACTGGAATTCTTTCCCCCTCCTGTCCCACACCCACTGCCAGGTGGGGACAAAGAGCAGGGAGTAGATGCAGAGCCAGCCAGCCCACCCATCAGACAGGCCCTCCCCACTTCATTGTGGACCATTGCTGGTTCTTGCGTAACTGTTCTGTCCCCAGCTTCAACCCACGTCTCTTAAAGATGCTTATGTAAAGGATAGCTCTTCTACAGACTTCCGTGCAGGTTTAAAAAAGTCCAGACCCTCACACACTCTACTAAGGGGCATGTAAAATGGTACAACCACTTTAAAAAGCAGTTTGAAAGCTTCTTTAAAAGATTAACATACCATATGACCCACCCATCCCACTCCTAGGTACAAATGTGCTTCTGAGTCCACAGGAGACTGGTTCCATTGGCTGTGGATATTAAAATCCATGGACGCTCAAGGCTTTTATATAAAATGACATAGTATTTGCATATAACCTACGCATATCCTCCTGTGTACCTTAAATCATCTCTAGATTACTTATAATACCTAATACAATCTAAATGATATAGAAATAGTTGCTCAGTTCAGTTCAGTTCAATTGCTCAGTCATATCTGACTCTTTGCTACCCCATGAACTGCAGGACACCAGGCTTCCCTGTGCATCACCAACTCCCAGAGCTTGCTCAAACTCATGTCCGTTGAGTTGGTAATGCCATCCAACCATCTCACTCTTTGTCATCCCCTTCTCCTCCTGCCTCCTGTCTTTTCCAGCATGCTCAGTCATGTCTAACTCTTTGTGACCCTATGGACTGTAACCTGCCAGGCTCCTCTCTCCATGGGATTTTCTAGGCAAGAATATTGGAGTGGGTTGCCATGCCTTCCTCCAGGGGATCTTCCAGATCCAGGGGTAGAATCCACGTCTCCTGCATTACAAGTGGATTCTTTACCACTGAGCCACTGGGGAAGCCCGAAATAATTGCTGCCTTATAGCAAATTCAAGGTTTTCTTTTTAGAACTTTATGGAATTTTTTTCCAAATATTTTCAACCTGCAGTTGGTTGAATCTGGGGTGTGAAACCCATGGATATGGAAGGTCAACTGTCTTTACCTACAAGAAACAAATGTGACCCTCCTTTCCTTGCCTACCTTCTGGATTCTTTGGCTCCTGCAGTTTTATTTCTCTCCATCCTGTGTCCATACAAAGACCATCACACACATGTTCATAGCAGCTTTATTTCTAACTTCACCAATCTGGAAACAATCCAAAACTCCATCCACCTCTGAATCCATAAACCAAATATGCTACATACATACAGTGGAATACTACTCAACAATTAAAAGGAATGAATTATTGGCAACAATATAAAATTCCACCATATGCCAACTAATCTAATCTACAGTGACAGAAAGCAGATCAGTGATTGCCTGAAGGAGGCACTGGGACAAGATAGAAAGAAAATAAAAGGGCACAGGGAAGCTTTTGGAGGGAATGGATAGATTTATTATCCTGACTATAGTTTTATTAATAGTTCCATGGGTGGATGAATATATCAAATCTCTTCAAGATACAGTATATTGTCTGACAATTATTTATACCTCAATAAAGCTGTTCAAAAAGATTTAAAAAAACAAATTCCAGGTGAAGGAGGGCATCATGGGTTATTAGAGACCAAAATCTCTGTCAAGAAAAAAGCACTTTATTCTTGGGTTGACGCAAACTTATGTGTCAGTCTCTTCTTCCTAGGATCTGATGGGCAGGTTTAGCAGTGGAATCACCCCCTACCATTTTGGAACCAAGTGGATTTTGTTTCTGCTTGATACTATGTTCTGAAATAGCCAGGAAAGAATATTTAGGACACACTAGGTTTGAGGACGGAGAAGGCACTGGCACCCCTCTCCAGTACTCTTGCCTGGAAAATCCCATGGAAGGAGGAGCCTGGTAGGCTGCAGTCCATGAGGTCGCTAGGAGTTGGACACGACTGAGCAACTTCACTTTCACTTTCACTTTCATTCATTGGAGAAGGAAATGGCAACCCACTCCAATGTTCTTGCCTGGAGAATTCCAGGGACGGGGGAGCCTGGTGGGCTGCCGTCTATAGGGTCGCACAGAGTTGGACACGACTGAAGCGACTTAGCAGCAGCAGCAGCAGCAGGTTTGAGGAACTGAATAAACAGTGGAAATACGGGTGATAATAAAGGGAAAAGAATGTCTATCTCTTTTGGTTAAATTCCTAGATTTTGCTTTATAGTCAACTCAACTGGGCTTATTTGTGCCTATAACTCTTTTTCTTTAGCATTTTAAAGAATTTATTTACTGCCTTTGCAATAAATCTATATTTACATTGCTCTAAATAAATGCATGGCTTTCACTGTATTGACAAACCATGATTTATTTAGCATGGTTTATTAACCTTCTTGTTGGATGTTTAGGTTATTTCCAGTGCTTTACTGTTACACATCAGAGCAAACAATTTGGTCAAGAGCCGTTTGGCCTAGAGCAAATTGATTAGGCTGTCAGTGTGATTAGGATGTGAATCCACTGATAATGAAAATGTTTTGTTCTTAGGTTTATACAAAAAGGAAATTTTTGTGTGTGAAGGGAAGATTTTGCTTGGAATGGTTTTGCAATTCATTATGCATCTTTCAGCAATAATGTCAATTTTTAATGGAAGATTTTTGTTTTTTACTTTTATACTTTTACATGTCTTCATATTTGCCATCAATAATACTCTGTTTGGGATTGGATTAAGAAGGAAACAACCTATGCAGCCATCACCTAAAAAGATGGAAATGGCCTAAGTGTTATCCATTTCCTTCCTAGAACAGAACACTCAAAATTTATGACTTATGTGCCAGTGATTGAAAAATTAATCTTAGTTCAATTTGCTAAATAAAAACTTTCAGGAATATGCAGTTAAATAAACAGAAGAAAAATCAGTCACTAAAAATAAATCTGATTTTTATTTTTAAGTACAAATAAAGTTCCTACTCTTATCCTAATCTAGAGTGAGAAGGGAAAAAAGTCACCTCTGACATCCAGGAAATGGTCTGACAGTCCTGCTGATCAGACACAATCTCACAGAACATCGGTATCAGACAAGGTCATTCTGCAGTCGGAGTCACCTTGCATCCCACAAAACACCAAGCATCTCCCTCTCTCCGGCTAACAGGGGTGAATGATGCTGCTTTACAGCTTTAGTCTACTTTCTATAGAGTTAAGGTGCTGTGATCCCCTATCACAGAACTACTACTTTCTGACAGCACCCAGCCTAGAGTGGGCTTACTTCATGAGAGCTTCCTCCACATTCCCAGCCAGAGCCCAAACCTGATTCTAGGTTCCGTCTAATTTCTCTGCTGTGCATTCCCTGTCATTACAAGTCATAAATCCAGCTTGTTTAATGGCAAGCATGTTCCTGGTGGTCTTTGGCTTAAAGCATTGGCAAGATTCTTTTCTTTAATTCAGTGTTCCCTTTTTTTTTTTTCCTTCAGTAGCAAAGCCATCTCTTTCCAGGCAAAACAGAAAAACTAGACAGAGAGGAGAGAGACCCACAATTATCTGCCCCATCACACACACAAAAGACAACTTTATTAGTGTATTAGACAACCTTTTCTAACTATTTTTATCTTTGAACGTAGGACTAAATAAGTCTATTTTGTAACTGGATTTTTCAAAAACTTGTATCACAACAATGCAGATTACATTTTTGCGTTGACTTGGCTAGGCTGTGGTGCCCAGGTGTGGTGCCCAGGTGTTTGGTCAAACACTAGTCTAGAAGCTTGCTATAAAGATACTGTGTGGCTATGGTTCACATCTTCTAGGAGTTGACTTTAAAGGAAGCTTCCCTTAATAATTTGGGTGGGCCTACATCAGTTGAAGGCCTTAAGATCAAAAACAAAGATTTCTTGGAGGAAAAGAATTGTACCTTGAGACTGTAACAGAAATCTTGCCTCAGTTTCAGCCTGACAGCCTCCCCTAAAGATTTCAGATTCAAGACAATAGTATCAACTCCCAGCTGAGTTTCTGTCTGTCAGCTCCTCCTACAAATTAAAACTTAGCTGTCTCCTCAAGTCATGTAAACCAGTCTCTTAAAAATCCCTCTCTCTGTCTCTCTACCTCTCTCTCTCTGTGTCTTCTGGCTCTTTGGACAATCCTGCCTATCTTTCGATGTAAGCAGAGACATCTCTCTCTTGGCGGTGACAGCGTGGAGTCCTACCCCTGAACCCCCAGGGAATTCCCAAGAAGTATCCATTTTATGCTTCTGCTGCGACCCAACCAACTATCTATTGATCAACATAAAACTTAGTTTCTGCTTCTTCTTCTTCTTCTTAGCAACCCCAAAGGAATTTGACATTTAAAACCAGGAAAAACCCTCCAAATTTCTGAAAAATATTTCAATATTTTGTGTCTAATAAAGATACAAAAAGGTCATACAGCTACCCCACCATGGATCACAATTACCCATGCCCATGACTGATAATGTTTTTTTCAAAACCATATTCTCATAGAGACCAAGTCATTATTGCAACCAGTGGATTTTCAGCCAAGTCAAATGAAGCCACTGTAAACAAGGCTGTGATGGGACATTCTTGTAATTAAATTTTTGCGCACATCCTGAAAATATTTTCTTCAGCTGAATGCTCACAAGTGGAATTGCTGAGTCAAGCAGTATGCACTTCCAAAGCTTGAGATCTATAATTCTCCCCTTGGGATTTATTCCAAATTATGTGTTTATAAGACAAAGTTTTTGAGTACTTCCTGTATGCCAGACTCTATTAGGCCGGGGATACAGAGACACATAGCTGCATTCTTGGCTTCAGGGGGCTCCTGGATGAGGCTCTCTTGCCTTTGTTCTTATCACAGTCACCCTACAGGAGGGAGTAAACAAGTATTTGTCAAATGAACAGATGGACAAATGGATGGATGTGTATATCAGTTAGCTTTTGCTTTGTAGCAAACCACCCTACTGTTGTAAAATGACAAAATTATTTTTCATAATTCTGAGAATCAGTTGGGTGGTTCTTCTCTGGACTAGCTCTGCTGGTCTCTGCTATCAGTGGGAGGCTCACCTGGGGCTGAGCATGCTGGCCTCTCTCACATACCTGACTGTAGGCAGGCTAGTTGGTGCTGAAGGAACTTACCTGGAATGGTTCATCTCCATTTCATGTGCCCTCTCTTCCTCCGGTGGGTAAGCCCAAGCTTGTTCCCATGAAAGACTCAAGGTTCCAAAGAGCAGCAGGAGAAGGCAAGCACCAGGGCACAAGCACTTTTCAAATCAAATCTCACAGCCAAGCCCAGAGTTAGCATAGAAGGGTGTGAATACAGGGTGTGGATGAAGGGATGGGACTATGGCAGCTTTAAGGAAAAGCATTGCTTCTGATTCTGAACTCACAGTCTGTGTCCATTTACCTAAATGTGTGAGGTGGAAACTTGGTTCATAGTTTCTGAAATTATTCTTTGGACCTTGAACTTTTTCACTAACATGTGGTTAGCACTGCCTTCAAGGAAATAACCCAATGTGTCTGATTCTGGAGGACATGGCTAAGAAAACCATTTCTGGGGAGACTGGATGTGGGCTTTGAATGCATGATCAGCACCCTGTGTGCTGACCTTTTTCTGAACAAGTGTGGAGAATGATAACACTGTTGCTGGGGCCACTAGTAACTTATTTGATCTCCCCTCACGAACACAGATAAAGTTCAACCATTACCTTGGTCTCCCACCACGCAGCCTCTTGGCTCCACAGACACCATTTTTCCACTTGCTCAGCACTTGGAAGGTGATTTCATGTGAAATTCTTTAACATCAGTTAAACACTGGCCTCAGGATGGCAATGTGAGAGATCATTCAGGGAGCAAAGGGATGCCTCTCATTAAAAAAAAAAACTTTGTGCAGATTTTCAAAGAACAGTTGCCGAAATGATCCCTTCCCAACCACTTCTCGCCTGGAAATCGCTGCCTCCTCTTAAACACATGTGGCATGTTGGAAACAGGAGAAAAGACTTGGTGGAAATCTCTTGCATTCTTTACTGGAGAGGGCACAGAGGTTAATTTGGGAAATAGTTCTCTAATGGAAGCCAGATTGCGGGAAAGTAAGGAAACAAATTTAAAAGTCGTGTCTCCAGTGTGGGTGAGAGAGACGTGTCTTGATGGTGGGGGGCCCAGTGACACAGGGCTGTCTGGGTCAGTTAGGCGAACAGGATGATCTTAATAGCTGCAATTTATTCTTCCTTTTGGGGCTCAGGGCTCAGGAGAGTGTTCGATGAGCTGTTTATTGTCTGGGTTGTGTGATTCTGAGAAAGTTTTTCGATGACATCCTATGCAAAAACATCCCCTGTAAATGCCGATTCAACCAGGTTTATCTTCTAATTCTTCCTTTTCCTTTTCTGCACCCCGCCCCCTCACAGCCCCACCTCACCACAACACACACACATCACTTCTATTTCATCACCCCAGGAAGGGTGTAAAACCAGTACTTCTCAAACGATCTGGAGTAAAGGACCCAGTTTTGTGTTTTTTTATGTTGTATTCTGAAGATTTCTTTATTTTGTGATTCCTTATTTTAGTGGGTTATAAAGAACTTTAGAGATTTTAAGACCTTTAAGACTTTCACTGATCTCATTTTTTTTTTCTAATTTTCATTTTATTGGAGTTGATTTACATTGTTGTGTTAGTTTCAGGTGTATGTATAGTAAAATGATTCAATTATACATATACAAGGACCAGTGTTTTAGATTTTTAACCCCCTACAAACCAATACTTGCATGAAATTGAAAGTCGCTCAGTTGTGTCCGACTCTTTACGACACCATGGACTATACAGTCCATGGAATTCTCCAGGCCAGAATACTGGAGTGGTAGCCTTTCCTTCCTCCAGAGGTTCTTCCCAACCCAGGGATAGAACCCAGGTCTCCACCATTGCAGGAAGATTCTTTACCAGCTGAGCCACAAGGGAAGCCCAAATACTTGCATAAAACACCATGAAAATAAATTAATAGAAAAATATAAAAAATACGTAAATAGATCAAACAAACAAAACACAAGGCCAACATTTTTAGTAATAGGTCAAGCAGACATGGAAGTTCTCAGTAAATTGTTATAAAGATTTCTAAACACCCTCAATTTCTATACTTAATTTGTAACCAGTTGGTCACCAGTGGATGGTCCACACTCCTCCTGGCACTAATGAAGAACCCCATTTCAGCAGTGGTCTGAATGTCTTACCAGTATATCCTGTAGGCATTAATCGAGCCTGCATTCCAACCCAAGAACTCTGTGAGACATGCTAGGAAAGTTAAGACATGGTGCCAAGGCTCAGGTGGGCATAGATGCAAGTGTACCCTGCTGGTGAGGCAGTGCTGTGATGGGGAGAGAAGAGGTGGATGGGAGGAGAAGCTCACCCCAATGTCAAGGCTCAGGGCTGCCCCACTGGAGGAGGTGACATCCAGGCAGGTCTAGAAAGAGGAAGAAAAACTGATTTAGTGAAAAGAAGGTTTGGGATCCTACTGTACAGTACATGGAACTCTGCTCAGTGTTATGTGGCAGCCTGAATGGGAGGGGAGTTTAGGGGAGAATGGATACTTGTATATGTATGGTTGAGTTCCT
The DNA here is from genome assembly GCA_917880005.1 of Nanger dama. Classification (NCBI taxonomy): domain Eukaryota; kingdom Metazoa; phylum Chordata; class Mammalia; order Artiodactyla; family Bovidae; genus Nanger; species Nanger dama. The sequence goes on along the minus strand of CAKJTW010000016.1, from coordinate 31,703,348 downwards.
TTGCTATTCACCTGAAACTATCAGATTAACTTACTGGCTATACCTCAATACAAAATAAAAAGTTATTAAAAAAATGATGATGATCTGGGACAGTGATAGGGCCTGGAAGGAAGAAGTCCTTTTAGGCAGATAGTGCAGCATTTATGGATGTCTCCATGTGCTCTCAACAGGGCGAGCAGAGGTTTGCTTGGGTGCCAGGGTGGAGCAAAGGGGAGATGAAGCCAGGAAGTGGAGTGCCATGGGGGCTTTGAGGCTGTGCCAGGGAGTGAGGGCTTCACCCTGATAAGTACACGGCGCTCTGAAGTTCCCCAGAAGCAGATGTACATTGTAGGAGGCTCTCCAAGACTGCTGTGGAGAGGGGTTGAAGGACGGCAAGGCTGAGCTCAAAGGCCAGCTAGGGGCTTTGCTGACATCCAGCTGGAGGCGACGGGTCCTAGGTCAGCTTCATCGGGGGTGGCCGGGAGAGGAGATGCATGGCCTGGACAGACAAATGCAGGGCCCACAGGACTCAGACAGACTGTATGCAAAATGAGAAAGGAGAAGCTTTGAGGAGGCCTTTGAACCCAGAACAAAGTTGAGCGGGGCTGCCCAGAGCTGGCCCAGGGAAGGGTGGGGCTGAGTCTTCCCCACCACCACCAGCCAGCACCATTCAGAAACCAGCACAGCCTGGCTTTCCTCAGGCTTCTCCGTTACAAAGTGTTGGTTTCCTCCTCATCCAAATTACAGGAAAGCAATAAAAGCTTGACCGAAAGAAAAGGGTCCATTCCACACCACTCGGAAAAAAACAACTCAGAACAATAGGGTTGCAATTCTCAAGGCTATCCCTCCTGCCTTTTTTTTCTCTTCCCTGAAACAGCTGTCACTTCCTGAATCCCAGGGTTTGGTGTCTGTGCCTCGTGCCATGCGCTTGTCTCGTCTTTGCCTCTGTTTCCTGATGGATGGACACTGTTACAGAAGACAGATGAGTTTGAAGCTGAAGTCACACAGCGTTCTGCCAGTATCAGTTAAGTGATGACTCTTGTACAAGGAAGTCATTTGGTACTTAGAAGGGAATGGAACCAGGTTTGGTTGATGTCTCCCCTTGCACGTGATCAGGGGCAATGTTTGGTTGCTGGGCAGAAGTGAAAGCCATGTGGTGTCTCTCAGTGGACCCTGGGTCTCCCTCCTCCCCCTTGGGGGTCACTGGTTGCTCTTATAGGTGCCTCTCCACCCAGAAGACCTGTATCCCAAGAACGGAGGCAGAATGCACCGTTCTACTGTAGCTGTTTTAGGAGCAAATTCAGTTCATAGAAGGATATTCCTCTGGGTTGGTTCACAGGCAGGGTTAGCGCTCTGGGCACAGTGAGGTGGTGGGAGGGGAGGAGGGAGGCTTCTCTAAGTACATGCAAATGATGGAGCCATTCAGTGTCTCTGCAGCTGGATTTCAATGCCTCATCACCCATCTGCATCAATAGGCCTTTAATTAGACTTTTTCTTAAAAAAAAAAAAAAAAAAAAACCCATGATTTGTCAGACGACCTACAATTCTTATTTCATCTGTGTGTCCCCATGTCAAGAATTATGATTAGCAAGCACAAGGTATAAGCCTAGTAAAAGTTTGAGGATTAGCTGAATGGACGACTGTAATTCCGCCAACTCTTGTTATTTTCTGTGTCCTGACTTTTGTTTCTTTCCCCTACTTGTTTTCATCCTCCTTGCTTCTACAGGGGGATGAATAAAACCCAGCACCTAGCACGAACCCTGGCTCCAGTGGACACTAGGTAGAAATTGGTTGGATGACTGAATGGATGGATGATGAAGGAGTTTGGAAAGCTAGGCTCACCATAGCTGGGCCCGGCTAATCACTAAGCACTGGGGAGCCTTTCTCTGACTGCTACAATCTTCCCAGCCTACACCTGTGGGAGTTACCAGTGTTGCACTGGTGCAGAAATTCCCTGCCTCCCTTCTGGGACGTTCTACAGGACTCTAGAATTCCCCAGTGGGCTGAAACTCCCTTTACTGTGGGAGGCAGCTGGTTAGGAAATGTCCTCTCTATTGACATCCTCCCCTCTTCTCACTTCCCCACTGGTGTTTCCCAGGATCACTTCCACAAATAAATGACTTGCACTTAAACCTTTATCAAAGGATCTGCTTCTGGGGAAACCCAAATTAAGACAGATGGACAGCGTCTTGCCTCCTAGTGATGATTATTTCACTGGTTGAGATAGTGTACTTCCTCTACCAATGTTTATTTAGAAAAGTTTCTGACCAATGGAAAATTGAAACAGTGGAGAAGGAAATGGCAACCCATTCCAGTGTTCTTGCCTGGAGAATCCCAGGGACAGTGGAGCCTGGTGGGCTGCTGTTTATGGGGTCGCACAGAGTCGGACACGATTGAAGCGACTTAGCAGCAGCAGCATATACCTTTTCAGCCAGTTTCACCAATTGATAATGAGTTCCCACGGTTGCTTTCTCTCTTCTTTTCCCTCTTCCTCAGTACATATATTTTTATATACATATGCAACTGTTATATATGATATGATTATACTTTTATTATATTTTATAATATACTCAGGACAAAATATGTGTATATTTAGACTCTTCAGTGGGAAACAGAAGGCAAACATGACTTTCTCTTGTAAAATTCCTAATACATTTTATGTGAATATGTATGTATGTTTGTTCATATTTATTTATTTATTGTCTGAACCATCTGAAAGTAAGTTGAAGAACTTGATGTAATTTCACCTGTAAATCCTTTAGCATATGCCAACAAGAACAAGGGATATTCTCCTGCATAGCCAGATATTCCATGATCTCAACATGCAGCGACTGTATTCAAATTTCCCCAGTTTTCCCAAATCACCTCCTTTATAAAGCTGTGGCCCAACTGGCGAACCATGATTATACCCTACAGTGCCCACAGTTCTTATAAATACATCTGCAGTTACACACTCACTCTGTTACCTTGTAGCACACATCAAGTCTGAGAGGTGTTTCCCACTGTAAGCTTGCTCATCTTTGTGCTCATCGGACAACCGCTTTCCTAGTTGCCATAAACCCTGTCTTCCATTAGTGCGGGTTTAACATAAGGCCATTACTCTTCTGTGATCGTGGGGCACACTGCATCTGCTCCATGCCACGATGTCCCACACTTCAGCTCCAGGTTGCATGGAACAGTGCAGAAGCAGCATCAGCAGCATCAGGGGAAGATGAGATTCTCTGTTCCCCTAGTTCCTTTTCTACTGATACACTACCCAGGAAAGGAGACTACAGAGTCTCTGTTTGCACAGTAATGCACCACAGTCTTGTCAAAGAAAGGAGCGTTTCTGTCATCTAGCTGTTTTCCCCAGAGGACTCTAAAGGACGCAATTGCTGCCACTACTTTATTATGGAACCAGGACCCAGAGAGGAAGAAGAGCAGAAGGAGCAGAAGGGTGTAGAGACTTTGGCAGGACTGAAAGCAGAGGCCAGTGGGAGGTGGTGAATCCAGGGAGACCAGAGTGCTAAGAGGTTCCCAGAGCCCAGTTTCCTGCCAAAGAATGACTTGCTGGGGAAAGTAAATAATGTTTTACTCTTGCCCTGACTTTATATGTACACATCTAAGACTTCTTGTATTGTTATAGCCTTTATGTAAAACCCCTCCCAGACTTAACGGGTATAACTGGGAGGATAAAGCAGAGACCCTTGGTGGCAGCCAAAATCAATGTGCTGCCATGACTGGAAACTGACGGCACACTTGTGAAGGGTTGGAGGTCAAGCACCCTCACAGAAGTGTGTGGTTAAAAAATAACTGTGAGTTCGCATTGCAAGTCTCTGTCCTCCACAGGGAGAGATCCAGAGCAGAGATTTCAACAAAAGTCAGGAAAAAGTAAACATGGCCAGTGGGAGAAACTTGAAAATTCTTGTCAACAGGAAACGTTTCCTTTTTGGTCTGTCAGACCCAGAAGCAGTCAGAAGCAGTGAGTGGAGCCCTAATTTTTCTTTTCCTGGGATGTAATAAAAATAGCCCTTCTTTGAGAGTAAAGAAATTACTCCTTCTCTCTGCCTTGGCACCACTATTTAGAGCAGCAGTCAGGACTGAGCAAAGATTTTGCAGGATGTGTTGTGGTTGCTGCCTCTTACAGGGAGATTTTCAATGTGTTGTCTTTCTCCCCAACAGGAGGGATTCATGTCTGGGACAGAGAGAAGAGCTCCTGGGATTTGCAGAAGAAAGAGGCCTGGGGACACATAGATGTCATCACTGGGGCCCCAGGAAGACCTTATCGGGCCTGTAGATTTTTCCTTTGGAGCCCTGGTCTTAGCAGTGTTGTTTTCTGGCCCTTGGCAGATGGCTACTATACCTGGGAGTTACTTGCCTCTGAAGGCCACTTCACCTTAGGATGGTGGGTAATTAAGTCTAGAGGAGTGAGAGAGAAGATAAGTTCTCAGTTCATGGGTGAATGGGAGCCAAGGTTATTGTAGAAGAGGCTGGATGAGCTCAGAGAGTCACAGCTGAAAGAGAATTCCCTCCAATGGAGGGAGAGGCACATTCACTACCTGAAGTCTGACACTGAGAAACCAAACAGCCCTCAGAAGACCTAGAAAGTTCAAAAGGACCAGGATGTGAGCACAAAGGAAGCGAGCAGAAGAGTAGGAGGCAGGGCTGTTGCTAAAGGAATGCGTGCCCGGGCATTAACTGGAGGATGCCCACACGTGCCATCACCACATTAAACAGAGTCAACGTGTTTCTCAAGCACAAATCTCCCACAAGTGCTTACAATATCATCATTGCTAACCAGAGTATGACCTCCTGGTCATGTGACCTTGAGCCAGTCACACCATCATTTTCTAAGATCCAGCTGTGGATCTACTGAGGCTTTGTATTGAGTTTGTGCTTCATCCTACCCCCATTCTCCATAGCTTAAGAATTAGTAGAATTCCAAAAGGCCAGGGCTGGGAAGAAAGGAGGTTTGTAATTTTCTAGTGAAGCTGCTATCTGTACCTCCCACCCGAGGAAACTGAGACCCAGGACTTGCCCTGCCTGGAATCACACAGCTCAGGGCTGGCAGAGCCAGGTGGGCACTGCATCTCTGATTTCCTTGTCCAGAAATACTCCACCACAATAAAAACAACAGCTTCTGTGCTTTGGCACCTCCTCAGATGCAGACATCAGACTCGGTGTTTATCCAAAGGAGCATCTCATTTATTCTGCAAAACAATGTTCCATTCAAAGATGAGGAACTGAAGCTCTCAGAGATAACCAGCTACCAGGGCCACAGAGCTCAGGGGCAAGCAAGCAGAATCCTGGTGATATCTGTTTTGCTGACCGCTATTTCCAATGGCCCTCCTCCTTCTACTCCACAGCTGCGAGGAAAGTTCCCTAACGGAGAGGCAAGTATGCAAGTGGGTGCTTCTTGGTATTAAGTGTTCTGTTTCTTGATCTGGATGGTAGATTCAGGGGGATTTATTTTGTTATTGCTCTTTAAATGGTACAAATACATTTTCACACACACATACATATGCATACATGTGTTGTATATATCACACACTGCACACTCATAACTTAAATAGAGAAGAATAGAAAGGGAATTTCATTGTGTTTGGAGACCATCCTGGGGTGGTCTTTAGGCAAGATGAAGTACTTGGGCTCAACATAAAAGCAGAATAAAACCATCCAGGGTTTAGTTTGGGAGCCATGCCCTGTGGTTAGCTCTTGACTCAGGACCAGGTAATTAGTGCTTGGCAGGGCCTGAGGGTACAGGGTGTGTAGAACCATAGCACTTACTAATGTTTCTAGAACTGGGCCATGAGGAATATGATGAGTCTTCTGCTTCACTCATTCCAGGTTAGCACAGGTGGATCAGCTTCTTCTCTTTCATTGATTTCTCAAAGCATCAGGAGAAGCTATCTATGATTGTATTAATAACAGGGTCATTGATAGGTATGGAAATTCAGAAACCCCCCAAAGTCCATCCTCGGAGGCAATTTACTAACGTATGGTATTTTCCCTATGGAGGATGGCCACTAAAAGCCATTAAAAACCCAGGATATGGTGATCATAGCAAGGACTCGACTGAAAGCTCTAGTCCTCTCTTGAAAGTACTCTCTGTGCTGGGCACAGGCACCCATTCTGGTATGTCATTCTCCTAGAACATCCCCATTCTACAGATGAGCAAATAGAGTTTAGAGAGGTGGGATAATTTGGTCAACACCCCACAGCTATGATGTGGATAGATGTTCAAGACATCTTAAATTTAAAAAGCAGTTTATTATGCAGGGTGTGCCATATAATTTCAGTTTTACACAGAAGATCCAATAATGGGGAATTGATGACATAAATTACTTCACATGAGTCCAACTGATGGACAGTTCTGCAGACAATGCAAATAATACAGTAGGATTTTAATAGTTGACATGAAACAAGTTCATGACATAATAACTTGTAAAAAAAAAGACAAGGCTGTATTTGCAATATGATTCCGTTTTGTAAATGTGCATATGTATGATCAGTGATTTTAAACTGAGGGTGATTTTGCCCCTCAGGGTACATTTGGCAATGCCAACAAATATATTTGGTTTTCACAAATGTAGAGGTCAGGGATACTGCTGAACATCACAACAAAGAATTATCCTACTCAAATTGTTGGTAGTTTAATAGATGGAGTTGACCCTTGAACAACACAGGTTTGAAATTTGAAGTTCCACTTACACAGGAATTCATCCATACATTAATATTTTTCAATAAATACAGTATCTATATTTTCATCTTAGAGATCCTTAAGTTAAATGTGGGGAAAAGTTTGTATTCAGTTAGAGACTGCAGTATGTGGAGTCAGAAAAACTAGAGTTCGAGTCCTGATCCCATCCAAACTGTTTCAGCTTCCTGCCCTTGGGTGAGTCATTTATAAATTCCTTTGTTTTTGAGGCAGAGACAGCAGGACGAAGATTTTCAACGGTGCAGGTGCAGGAGGTCAGTGTCCTTCACTCTGTGTTATTCAGGGATCAACTATATGCACACACACACTCACAAATATATACTTGTGGAGAAAGAGAAAGCATCTAGAAGAAATATTTCAGGATGTTAATAGTCATTATCGTTGGGTGCAGGGTAAATTTTTTCAGTATCTCTATTTTCTTTTTTTTTATTAAATTTATTTTTTTTTAATTACAATACTATATTTGTTTTGCCATACATTGACACGAATCAGCCATAGGTGAACACAGTCTCCCAATGCCGAAGCCCCCTCCCACAGTATCTCTATTTTCTAAGCTTTCTTTTTTTTTTTAAACAGAGCATGATTGAATGTGGGAGGAGGGGTGGAGAAAACTATATAGTTACATTTGCCTTAGAAATGGATCAGTGGATTATAAGCAGCAGAGGGGAAGAATTGGGGAGGATAGGTCTTTCAGGGGTTCAAGTTATTGCCATGTCAAGTCATTCTCTTGGGGAACAGTTTCTCCGATTCTGAAAATTGGGTTAAAAAAATCCCCCAGCACACAACAGCCACAAAGACCTGTGGCCGAAAGTGCCCAAGCTAGAGTCTGTGAGAGGTCGGATCCCTGAGGGCTGGAGGTGAACTTACAGGAGGCTTTGCCACAGTGTTGATGACAGGGTCTAACAGCATCACCTGCTCCTCATACTCTGTGTGGCTCTGTGTGCTCCTTGCCCTTTTATGAGCCAATAACACTGCAGACTCTCATGGCAGTTTTGTAGCCACCTGGGTCACGGCTCCTTATGAGGATAAAGAGAGAGACAATAGTGGCCCAGCTTAAAACAGAAAGGCTCCAGCAGCTGCTTAGCAACTCCTGGGGCCGAGAAGCAGACATAAACCATCCCATAAAAAGAGGGCAAGAGGGGCCCAGACAATGGCTAGAAACTCAGAGGGGCTCCTGGCAAGTTTCCTGACAACATGGGTGAAGAACCAGACAGCACTAGACAAAGAGCCACCTCGGGGGCCACCTCATAAACCCTGCTCCTCATCAAGGGGAGCATCGCTTCTGTGCTGAGTGTTCCAGCATTTGACTCAGACTACAGGTTCCCAGGGCTAAGTGCTGGTCAAGTGCCACTCCTGCCCACTGAGGTCCCAGACCCTCCTAACCATCATCCCCATTCAACTGTATAATACATAATAACTCTGCTCCTTCCCCAAGCACACTGAGGAAATAGCTTTCTCGCCAGGAGTTTCTGAACCAGACAGATTCCTGGACAAGGATGGCAAAGAAGCTTCAAGTCTTGTGGCAACTCTGAGTGATGGATGGTGGCTGGCTGGAGTGCTGGACCAGGAAGCTTCCAGGACTCTGTCCAGGAGAGTGGGCAGTAGGTTGTGATTGCTCTATCAGGGGCATGTGCACAGAGAGTTGGGTTCGAGGGCTCCTCCATCCCCCTTTAGCCTTTGATCCATCTATCCACGTGGCTACTCCGAATTGTGCTGAAATTTCTGACCCTACTGGGCAATTATCACCAATTCCAATGGCATTGTTTTCACAGACTACCAGTGTCAGAATAATTTTAGGAGACTTATCAAATGGAGATTCCTGGACCCCAATAACCTACATTAAAATACTCTGAGGGACTTATCAAAAAATGCCAGTTTCTGGGTCTCAGCTCCCAGTGTATACTGTCTTGGAGGTGGGTATGGGAAGGAATCTTAACTCTTAAAAAGCACCCCTATGTGGTTCGTATCCACACCCAAATCTGAGAACCATTAACCTGGACATATTGTTCCTGCCTAGGCTGTCCTACCAAAGAACATTCCTAAAACCACTACTATAGATTTGCTTATAGTGGTTTTAAAATAAGTCTAATATTTTTAAATATTTCTCCCCTCAATAGAGGGAGCCTAGGGGACTTGCTTGGTGATCCAGTGGTTGACACTTTGCCTTCCAATGCAGGGGGCGAAGGCTCTATTGCTGGTGGGGGAATTAGGATCCCACATGCCACGAGGTGCAACCTAAAGAAATAAGAGAAAGTTTTAAAAATAGATGGAGTCTAATTCTTCTTATGTTGGACTTGAGAGACTCATTCTGTTCATATAGAATGTGGCAGGTCTGGTACTGTATGACACACAGTATTGGGGCATAGGAGGCACGGTGGCCTCTTCCTTGTTTTCCAATCACCTGCACTGAGAGAAGCTAGCTGCCATGTTGTGAGTTCACTCAAGCAGCCCTACGTGGAGAGGCCAGTGGGGTGGAGAAACCGAGGCAGTGAGCCAAGAGCCACACATGCGTGAGTCATCAGAAGGTCCTGGCCAATTCTTCACATAGTAAAGCCCAGCTAACATTTTTTTTTTTTTTTTTTAATTTTTGACTGTGCTGGATCTTCTTGCTGCAAGCAGGCTTTCTCTAGTTTCAGTGAGCAGGGACTGTTCTCTAGCTGCAGTACACAGGCTTCTCATTGCAGTGACTTTTGTTGTGGAGCACAGGCTCTAGGATACATGGGCTTCAGCAGTTGTGGCTCACAGGGTCCAGAGTGTGGGCTCATTAGTTGTGGCCCACCAGCTCAGCTGCCCCAAGGCATGTGGGATCTTCCCAGATCAGGGATCGAACCGGTGTCCCTTGCATTGCAAGGCAGATTCTTAACCACTGGACCACCAGGAAAGCCCCCCGTCTAACATCTTGTTTGCAACCTTAAATGAGACCCAAGCTAGAAGCTTTCAGCTAAGCAGCTCCTAAGATCCTGACCTACTGAAACTGTGAGATAGTAAATGTTTGTTGTTGGAAGTTTCTAAATTTGAGGATTAATTGTTATGCAGCAATAGATAGCTGAGTTAAAAGATTATTTCCCTTGATTTCTCTCTGGGCTACACCATTAATCCAGTAAGCCACTCCTGAATGAGTGAACTTAAGTTCTCCAATGGGGTTTTCTCTGGTGGCTCAGTGGTAAAAGAATCTGCCTGCAATGCAAGAGACTCAGCAGGATCTGAGGGTTCAATCCCTGGATTGGGAAGATCCCCAGAGAAGGAAATGGAACCCACTCCAGTACTCTTGCCTGGAAAATCTCATGGATAGAGGAGCATGATGGGTAAAGTTACGGGAGTCAGACATGACAACAAAATTCTCCAAGAAAAAGCCTTTTATTTCCCTCCAGCCAATCCTCTGGGCAGAGTCAGAAGGATTCCACAGTCCCCAGGCCATCTGAGACCAAGCCAAGCTGTGGTCCTTTCAGAGGGCCCAGAGCTGTTTATGCTCAATGGAGTCTGTTTGACATCCCACCTAAATATATGTAGTCTGTGCCCTGCCTCCCAGTGTGAGTGCTCTTAACAAAGCTCACAGAGCCTTGAACATTCGGCCCCACCCTTCTCCCCGCTCTCATCTCCCAGCATTTCACCTCTCTCCAACCCCTCTGTCTAGGGTGTCCTCCTTATATCACCTGCTTTAGAACCTTTCTCTGCTTCCTTCATCTGCAAAGGGCTTCACTCCAACCTCTAGTTCCATGGTCACCTCTTCCTCTGACTTGCTTCCTTATTTTAAGGCCCTTGTGATCATATAGGACCTACCTAGATAATCCGGGATAATCTCTTCATCTCTAGATCCTTAACCATATCTTTAAAGTCACTTTCGTCATTTAAGGTAACAAAGCCATAGATTCTGAGGATGAGGATACAGGCATCTTTTGGGGGTGGGGGTGGGTGGGAAGGTGTTATTTTTAGCACAAAATAATATAATCAACATAAAAGCATGTCTCATAGAGCTAGGTACATAGGAGGCATTCAATAAATGCCATTATTATCATTTAGGCACCATCTACTGTGTGCCCAGCATGTTAGACATGGAGCTGCCACAGGGATCAAAACACATGTGGAAGCTGCTTTTCTGAGACTTATCTAGTCTCATCAGTGTAACATTTGAACTCTTGAATTCTTATACTCAGTAATGTGCTTAAATCTACTTCACATATGCTCAGTGACTACATCAGTTGCCTTTTTCTATATAGCAAACAATCCCAAAGCTTTCTAACTCAAAACAACTATTTAGTTTTCAGGGATCTTGGTTCCCCAACCAGGGATCAAACCCACGCCCCCTACAGTGGAAGCGCCAAGTCCTAACCACAGGATGACCAAGAAAGTCCCCTAGTTCTCAACTTTATTTCATCAATTTCAGTTCTTCTGAACTGGACTGGACTCAGCTGATTTCAGCCAGGCTCACCAAGATCTGCTGGGGTTGCTGGTTTATAATGGTGTTGGCTGGAATACCTGGAGCCTTTTTCCATGTGATTTTTCATCACCTAACAGGCTAGCCCAGGCTTGTTTGCATGTTAATGGCAGGGAACAACAGGAGGAGAAGTTCCAAGGTCTCTTAAGTCTGTGGCTCAGAACTGACCCACTGTCACACATGCCACTTCCATTGGCCAAAGCAAATCACAAACTCTGATTCCTAGGGCAAGGAGATAGACTTTCTCTCTGGATGGGAGAAATAATAAAGTACTGTGGCCATTTTTACCATCTACTGTAGTGACATTGCAGGAAAGAGTAAGAATGGAGGTTATATCCCTGTGGGGTAGTTACCGGAGGAGAATTTTCCCCAGGGAAGTTACCCAGCAGAGGAGGCTGCAAGGCCACAACCTGTTCAGAAGTGGCCTTGGGTGGCTAATTATTCTAGTGCTTTCTGTGAAGCACACGGCGTTAAGCATATTTCTCTCTCCCTGTGCTAAAATGCCAAGCCCCGAGATTTCTATTATAAATGACACAATTAAGTCCTTGGCAAGAAAAAATCAAGTTCTCTTTTTTAGGAAGCTAGTGAGAACCAGCAGAGAGACTACAGAAAGTCTGCACAAGTGACAAAAGACATACATTTTGAGAAATCAAGAGAGGTCATGAGAAAGTAAATTCCTTTTCTATTTGTCACTGGCAAATGTGACTGAGAAAAAGCAGGAGATGAAACAATTGATCCAGCCTTATCCCAATTTTTTAAAAGAAAAATGTTTACTTATTTGTAGACCTAGAAAAACAACTGAAAAGATAAATACACTGCAATATTAACAGTAGTCGGTCATCTTTGCTCAGATTAGAGGTGATTTGAGGTTTTTCCGTTTCTCCTTCTCTGAACTTTCCAAACTTCTATAATAAACCCAGGTTAATCAGGAAGAAATGTAATTAAAAGAAACCCCACAATGGATTCTGTTTCAACATTTAAAAATGAAACTCTAAGTTACTTGATTATGTTGTTAATGGTGTTTGCTGGAATTGGAGCTTTTGTATTTTTCTCCTTTAAAATTATCTTGGCACTAACTTATACGCTAAGGTCATGAACTCTTAGTTTCAAGTTTATAAAATAAAATGTATTTATCAGTGCAAGTTCCTTCAATTTGTATCCAACCCCTCACTTCTCTAGATACCAAGAACTCAAAGCTCTTCAGCAAATGAAAGACCCCAAGGCCATTATACAGACTTCCTTGCACAAATGACTACACAGCTGTGATTTGATATCTTATTCTCAGCTCTTATCAGAGGTTAATACACAGAACAGTCCTGCAAGAACATTTCTGCTCCTTTTATAAAACTATTGTCTGTCTTTTGTTTGTGGTCCTTTCCATGAAGATTCCCTCGGTGAAATCCCCTTGTATACCTGATGAGAAAATTTGGTTTTGATGCTGCACAGCTTTGCATCCTGTTAGGAGCAATGCAATGAGGTCATTTATTTTGGTTTTTCTTTGCCTTTGCTGCTGAGAAGCTTAGAATCAAATTTTGTGCTCAATTAAGAGGACTTCCTTTAGCCAAGATTTTCTATCTTGTTGAATGGTGTCTCCATCTATTTAACTGGCTGAAGCCAGATTTCCCAGACAACATTCTAAATTTTTCTGTCTCCTTGTGGCAAGGACCCATCCTGAAGGTTTTAGTTTTGAAATCTTTCTCTACTCTGTCTCTTTTTCATCCTTGGATTGCTGGAGCAGCCTAACTGAACTTCTCATTTTGTTTTCCTCCTCCACTGCACTCCCAACCCCCACCCCCACCCCCACCCCCAAAAAGTTCATCTTTCATGCTCATAGGGCAAGTGGTCTTTCTAAATACTGATCGGATCTTTCCATGTGAAGACTCTTCCACAGTTTCTCTTGTATCTCCATTCATGCCCTCAACTCCCATCTTCCTTCCCTCCAGCTATATTGAATCCACAAATCTCTACCCTTTTTTTTTTTCAAGACTTTTTTGACATGGACCATTTTTAAAGTCTTTATTGAATTTGTTACAATATTGCTTCTGTTTTATGTTTTGTTTCTTTGGCCATGAGGCATGTGAAATCTTAGCCCCTTGACTAGGGGGCAAACCTGCACCCCCTGCCTTGGAAGGTGGGATCTTAACCACTGGACTGCCAGGGAAGTCCCATTAGTCTCACCCTTTCTTGTGTCTGGAGTTCTGCACATATCATTGTGTCTGGGGTTCTACACATGCCATTCCCCTGCCTCTAGTGTTCTCTCTTCTGCACCCTTCTGTGGCATCATTAGTGCCATGAACCTTGTTTTGGGTTTCAGAGTTTATTCTCTGAAAGCATCTGTGTTTCATTCCATGACCCAGACAGGTTAGGCTCCCTCCTGTGAGTTCCCACAGATGTCCACAGATCCCTTGCACTGATCATAGTGAATTAAAAGGTGGCCTCCCTGATCTGTCTCCTGCTCTAAAAATGTCCCCCAGGGGGAGTGGTTCCAGATCCATCTCCACTTTCATCCCCAGGACCAGCACAGTGCCTGGCCTATAGGAGATGCACGGTGAATATGTGTTCAAAAGATAAACTAGTTTTCCGGCATAGGACTCTATCCTCTGCCCACTTCATCTTTCTAACCCTCATTATTTATCTATCGCTTGGCCTATAGCTTTATATTGTGCGTATCTATTACCCTAAGTCAACCTGTTTTTTTGTTTGTGTCTCAGAAATGACCACAATGCCTCTTTCCTTGCACCAAATCCTTGCATCAAATCCTATCAAGGTGTAGGATCTATTTCCCCACCCCTTGAATCTGTGCTGGCCTCCCAGCTGATAACATGCAGCTGATTGACTGTGGCTGACTGTGCATCAACTCAGGCAGCCTGGCATGATTCCACTGCTCTCTTGGAACTGTGCTGCAGCTGCTGCATGGACAAGCCAGAGCTAGCCTGCTGGATGATAAGGGACACAATACCCCAGCCTCTCCATCGCCCCATCCAACAGCCTTCCAGACATGTGACTGAGACCATGATAGGCTAGCCAGCCCCAGCACCCCACCTGGGACTCTGGCTGCCTTGGTGAGCCCAGAGGAAATCCGCTGAGCCAGGCCCAGATCAGTGGACACGCCTAGTTTGACAAACAGCCCAGAGCAGTAAGAAAGGCTTATTGTTTCAACCCCTGTGTTAAGGTAGTTTCTTACAGCACATCTTGGAATTTTTCCTAGTAGCTGACCTCAAGTGACACTATCTCCATCCAATAGACAGGTTAATACTTTGAAGTCTCTGGAAAGGAAGGATCAGTCTGGTCTTCTTTTTCTCTAGCAGCTTGGGGTACAGATTCCAAATCTGTTTTTAAGGACAGAATTATAACGTGTACCCACATTCTTAGGTGACCAAAGTTGTCTTTTATCCTTCTCATTTCCACTCTACTACTTCCAGAATTTTTCTCCTAAAAATAAAACAAAATTAAATTCTTATTCCTCAACTGTACCTAAAGTATCCATATTTTTGTGTGCACTGAGATCCTTTTTAAATAATTGATATAGTTAATTTAAAATGTTTTGTTAGTTTCGAGTGTACAGCAAAGTGATCCAGTTAAATACACATATTCCTTTTCAGATTCTTTTCCCTGATAAGTTATTACAAGATCTTTGAGTTTAGTTCCCTGTGCTATACAGTAGGCCCTTGTTGTTTACCTGTTTTATATTTAGTAGTATGTATCTGTTAGTCTCATCCTCCTAATTTATCTCTCCCCTCTTTCCCCTTCGATGACCATAAGTTTGTTTTTGATGTCTGTGAGTGTGTTTCTGTTTTGTAGATAAGTTCATTTGTGTCATATTTTAGATTCCACATATAACTGATGTCATAGGATATTTGTTTTTCTCTGACTTACCTCACTTAGTGGCTGTGCTTTGCTGGAGCAGCCGTGAAGACATACCCCATGCCTAAGGTAAGAGAAACCCAAGTAAAATGGTAGGTGTTGCAAGAGAGCATCAGAGGGCAGACACACTAAAACCATACTCACAGAAAACTAGTCAATCTAATCACACTAGGACCACAGCCTTGTCTAACTCAGTGAAACCAAGCCATGCCTGCGGGACAGCCCAAGATGGGCAGGTCATGATGGAGAGGTCTGACAGAACGTGGTCCACTGGAGAAGGGAATGGCAAGCCACTTCAGTATTCTTGCCTTGAGAACCTCACGTACAGTATGAAAAGGCAAAATGATAGGATACCAAAAGAGGAACTCCCCAGGTCATTAGGTGCCCAATATGCTACTGGAGATCAGTGGAGAAATAACTCCAGAAAGAATGAAGGGATGGAGCCAAAGCAAAAACATTACCCAGTTGTGCATGTGACTGGTGATAGAAGCAAGATCTGATGCAGTAAAGAGCAATATTGCATAGGAACCTGGAATGTTAGGTCCATGAATCAAGGCAAATTGGAAGTGGTCAAACAAGAGAGGGCAAGGGTGAATGTCGACATTCTAGGAATCAGCGAACTAAAATGGACTGGAATGGGTGAATTTAACTCAGAAGACCATTATATCTACTACTGCGGGCAGGAAACCCTCAGAAGAAATGGAGTAGCCATCATGGTCAACAAAAGAGTGTGAAATGCAGTACTTGGATGCAATCTCAAAAACGACAGAATGATCTCTGTTCATCTCCAAGGCAAACCATTCAATATCACAGTTATCCAAGTCTATGCCCCAACCAGTAATGCTGAAGAAGCTGAAGTTGAACGGTTTTATAAAGACCTACAAGACCTTTTAGAACTAACACCCCCAAAAGATGTCCTTTTCATTATAGGGGACTGGAATGCTAAAGTAGGAAGTCAAGAAACACCTGGAGTAATAGGCAAATTTGGCCTTGGAATGAGGAATGAAGCAGGGCAAAGACTAATAGAGTTTTGCCAAGAAAATGCACTGGTCATAGCAAACACCCTCTTCTAACAACACAAGAGAAGACTCTACACATAGACATCACCAGATGGTCAACACTGATATCAGATTGATTATATTATATGCAGCCAAAGATGGAGAAGCTCTATACAGTCAACAAAAACAAGACTGGGAGCTGACTGTGGCTCAGATCATGAACTCCTTATTACCAAATTCAGACTTAAATTGAAGAAAGCAGGGAAAACCGCTAGACCATTCAGATATGACCTAAATCAAATCCCTTATGATTATACAGTGGAAGTGAGAAATTGATTTAAGGGCCTAGATCTGATAGATAGAGTGCCTGATGAACTATGGAATGAGGTTCGCGACATTGTACAGGAGTCAGGGATCAAGGCCATCCCCATGGAAAAGATATGCAAAAAGCAAAATGGCTGTCTGGGAAGGCCTTACAAATAGCTGTGAAAAGAAGAGAGGCAAAAAGCAAAGGAAAAAAGGAAAGATATAAGCATCTGAATGCAGAATTCCAAAGAATGGCAAGAAGAGATAAGAAAGATTTCTTTAGCGATCAATGCAAAGAAATAGAGGAAAAGAACAGAATGGGAAAAACTAGAGATCTCTTCAAGAAAATTAGAGATACCAAGGGAACATTTCATGCAAAGATGGGCTCGAAAAAGGACAGAAATGGTTGGACCTAACAGAAGCAGAAGATATTAAGAAGAGGTGGCAAGAATACATGGAAGAACTGTACAGAAAAGATCTTCACGACCCAGATAATCATGATGATATGATCACTAATCTAGAGCCAGACATCTTGGAATGTGAAGTCAAGTGGGCCTTAGAAAGCATCACTATGAACAAAGCTAGTGGAGGTGATGGAATTCCAGTTGAGCTGTTTCAAATCCTGAAAAATGATGCTGTGAAAGTGCTGCACTCAATCTACCAGCAAACTTGGAAAACTCAGCAGTGGCCACAGGACTGGAAAAGGTCAGTTTTCATTCCAGTCCCAAAGAAAGGCAATGCCAAAGAATGCTCAAACTACTGCACAATTGCACTCATCTCACATGCTAGTAAAGTAATGCTTAAAATTCTCCAAGCCAGGCTTCAGCAATACGTGAACCATGAACTCCCTGATGTTCAAGCTGGTTTTAGAAAAGGCAGAGGAACCAGAGATCAAATTGCCAACATCTGCTGGCTCATGGAAAAAGCAAGAGAGTTCCAGGAAAACATCTATTTCTGCTTTATTGTCTATGCCAAATCCTTTGACTGTGTGGATCACAATAAACTGTGGAAAATTCTTAAAGAGATGGAAATACCAGACCACCTGACCTGCCTCTTGAGAACTCTATATGCAGGTCAGGAAGCAACAGTTAGAACTGGACATGGAACAACAGACTGGTTCCAAATAGGAAAAGGAGGACATCAAGGCTGTATATTGTCACCCTGCTTATTTAACTTTTATGCAGAGTATGTCATGAGAAACGCTGGACAGGAAGAAACACAAGCTGGAATCAAGATTGCCAGGAGAAATATCAATAACCTCAGATATGCAGATGACACCACCCTTATGATAGAAAGTGAAGAGAAGCTAAAATGCCTCTTGAGGAAAGTGAAAGAGGAAAGTGAAAAAGTTGGCTTAAAGCTCAGCATTCAGAAAATGAAGATCATGGCATCCAGTCCCATCACTTCATGGGAAATAGATGGGGAAACAGTGGAAACAGTGTCAGACTTTATTTTTGGGGGCTCCAAAATCACTGAAGATGGTGACTGTAGCCATGAAATTTAAAAACGCTTACTCCTTGGAAGAAAAGTTATGACCAACCTAGATAGTATATTCAAAAGCAGAGACATTACTTTGCCGACTAAGGTCCATCTAGTCAAGGCTATGGTTTTTCCTGTGGTCATGTATGGATGTGAGAGTTGGGCTGTGAAGAAGGCTGAGCACCGAAGAATTCATGCTTTTGAACTGTGGTGTTGGAGAAGACTCTTGAGAGTCCCTTGGACTGCAAGGAGATCCATCCAGTCCATTCGGAAGGAGATCTGCCCTGGGATTTCTTTGGAAGGAATGATGCTAAAGCTGAAACTCCAGTACTTTGGCCACCTCATGCGAAGAGTTGACTCACTGGAAAAGACTCTGATGCTGGGAGGGATTGGGGGCAGGAGGAGAAGGGGATGACCCAGGATGAGATGGCTGGATGGCATCACAGACTCGATGGACGTGAGTCTGAGTGAACTCCGAGAGATGGTGATGAACAGGAAGGCCTGGCGTGCTGCAATTCATGGGGTCGCAGAGTCGAACACGACTGAGCGACTGAACTGAACTGAACCTCACTTAGTATGATAATCTCTAGGTTCAGACATGTTACTGCAAATAGCTTATTTCATTCTGCTAAATAGTACTACTCCATTGTATAATGTACCACATCTTCTTTATCTATTCATCTGTCAATGGACATTTAGGTTGCTTCAATGTCTTGGCTAATGTAAATAGTGCTGCTGTGAACATTGGGGTGCATGTATCTTTTTGAATTAGAGTTTTCTAATATGCCCTGGAGTGGCATTGTGGGATCCTTTGAACAAACCCAGTGACTGACTCTAAAGCCTATGTGCCCTGGTGCTAGTAACTGACTCTTGCATGACCTCCTGCCTCTGAGTTGCAGTTCTTTGTCTGTAAAATGGGTACTATAATTCTACCAACCTCCAGACTTCTTAAAAGTTCATTCATTCATTCATTCATTCATTCCATAAATATTTACTGAGGGCCTCCGTGCTGCAGGCACTGTTCTAGGCACTAGGGACATACCCATGAGCAAATGGAAGAGGAAAGTTGTCTATTTTGTTCCAAAGTTTATATTCTACCAGAGGAAGATGGACAATAAGGAATAAGGAGAATAAAGAGGAAAAGTATGTGGTGTGGTACAAGGCAAATTCAGTTGCAAAAAAAAAAAAAAAACAGAACAAGATAAGGTGGGTGGAGAGGGAGCTGGCAGCATGGGTCCTGGTTGTAATTTTAAACAAAACTGCTACCATAGGTCTCAAAGAGAAGACAATATTTGAGGCAAGACTTGACGGAGGTGGGAGTTAGTCTTTCCAGTGTCTTGGGATAAAGCACCAGGACAGGGGAATAGGTAGGGCAAAGACTCTGGGATAAGAATGTGCCTTGTGTGTCAGAGGAGCTGGTATACCTGGTGTGGAGGGGACAGAGGTAGGGTAGGAAGGAGGAAGAGCCTCAAGAGACGCGGGCAGAGAGAAAGTGGCCACAGGGCAGATTGCTTGGGAGCCTGTAGGCCTTGGGTTTTACTCTGAGTGAAACAGGCAGTTGGGGAGGCTGTAGGCAGAGAGATAAAGCCTGCAGTTTGACCAGCATGATGCTGGTATGGAGTACGGCTACCTCAAAACTCTGTGGTTAGTTTTGAAACAGGGGGTGACTTTTCAAGTTGCCAACAATGCATGGGTCTAGAAGAAAGCTACAAGGACTCTCTGCGAAAAGGAAGATGGGGGCTCCTTGGCCCTGCCAGAGGCACACCAGGCCTTTCTATGGCTGATAATCCCCATCTGTCCCCTTCTGCGCCTCCTGGTATACTAAGCTCTGGGACAGAGTAGGCAAATTTGCATGAAGGCCGTGAAACCTCTTGAGAGAACCAGGAAACCCTCATGAGGTTGAGCAATGCTAAACTCTTGTGTTGATGGCATTGGTGTCATCTCAGGTCAGCTACCAGGATAGATACCAATGACTACCCCCCACCCCCCCGTCGCCCCCAGCTAGGGGAACTCATCTTGGGATAAGAGCTCCTTCTTGTCAGCTACTCTAAGTTTAAGGTTCAGCTCCATCAATACAGAACCCTGCTTGGGGTGCTGTGGTCAAGGGTGGCTGCACAGAGACTGTGATATTCCCTCTTAAGACCCTGGGAGGCTGGACCAGGCACCTGGATCATCAGGGACTCTATGTGGGCAGCAGTCAGATGTAACACTTTGGGCAGGATGGACTTCCTCCATCAGCTTTGAGAGGGAAAGCAACCCTAAACTGGGCTCTGAGTCAACCCATCAGTTTCTCCATTCCTGGGAACAGGTTTGATCCCTCTAGAGAGGTAAGGGCCTGCAGTTTTTGTAAAACAGGGGTGCAGGGAGGGCACAGGAGAGAGAGAGGCAGTGAGTATGTTGCTAGTTAGACAGGTGGGAGCTTAGGACCAACGATGTGTATAATAAGAATGGATGTGACCTTGTTTGTGCCCTAAGTCAGGAAGATCCCCTTGAGTAGGAAATGGCAACCAACTCCACTATTCTTGCCTGAGAAATCCCATACACAGAGGAGCCTGGCGGGCTACAGTCCATGGAGTTGCAAAAAGTCAAACATTACTGAACGACTGAGAACACACACTCACGAACTGCCAAATATGGTCAAACGTTGTTAAATTGATCAATATTATTTTTATTTTCATGTACCTTGTGAAGAGTATATGTTCAGTTCAGTCACTCAGTCATGTCTTACTCTTTGTGACACCATGAACAGCAGCACACCTGGCCTCCCTGTCCATCACCAACTCCCGAGGTTTACCCAAACTCAGGTCCATTGAGTCAGAGATGCCATCCAACCATCTCATCCTCTGTCGTCCCCTTCTCCTCCTGCCCTCAATCTTTCCCAGCATCAGGGTCTTTTCAAATGAATCAGCTCTTCGCATCAGGTGGCCAAAGTATTGGAGTTTCAGCTTAAGCATCAGTCCTTCTAATGAATACTCAGGACTGATGTCCTTTAGAATGGACTGGTTGGATCTCCTTGCATTCCAAGGGACTCGCAAGAGTCTTCTCCAACATCACAGTTCAAAAGCATCGATTCTTCGGTTCTCAGCTTTCTTTATAGTCCAACTCTCACATCCATACATGACCACTGGAAAAACCATAGCCTTGACTAGACGGAACTTTGTTGACAAAGTTATGTCTCTCCTTTTGAATATGCTATGTAGGTTGGTCATAACTTTCCTTTCAAGGAGTAGCGTCTTTTAATTTCATGGCTGCAGTCACCATCTGCAGTGATTTTGGAGCCCAGAAAAATAAGTCAGTCATTGTTTCCACTGTTTCCCCATCTATTTCCCATGAAGTGATGGGACCAGATGCCATGATCTTTGTTTTCTGAATGTTAAGCTTTAAGCCAACTTTTCACTCGCCTCTTTCACTTTCATCAAGAGGCTCTTTAGTTCTTCTTCACTTTCTGCCTTAAGGGTGGTGTTATCTGCTGTCTGAGGTTATTGATATTTCTCCTGTCAATCTTGATTCCAGCTTGTGCTTTTTCCAGCCCAGCATTTCTCATGATGTACTCTGCATATATGAGGCAGCCTTTTTTATCCCTTTATCACACCTAGCCCCCTATTTCAGCCTACATTATTGTATCTCCAAGTGTTAGCCTGCATGGTTAGCTAGGACATCCACCGTGGGGACCTACTGAGGCAACACAAGACTGGGAGGCCCTGCTGGGGCTGTCATCAGCCAAGTGATATTGGCCAAGTGATTTAGAAGCAGTCAACTTCACAGACTTAACTTGCAGGTGAATCTCTGGGGATTATTGAGCAAATGCAGTTCTGATTCAGTCAATAGGGCTCAGATGGAATGAGTACATCCTCAGTGGAACAAGATCCCAGATGATGCTGATGCAAAATGAGAGCATCTGTCACTGGTCGCAGCCCTGACTGCACTTAGAATCACCTAAGAAGCTCCAACCAAATACAATGCCTGGTCCCACCCCTGCAAATATTCTGATCTATTTGGTTTGGGCAGTGTCTGAGCTTTGGAGGCTTAAATAATCTCCCTCAGTGATTCTGTTGTGCAACCAAGATTGAAACCTGGTGGTTTGGTCCATGCTCCTCACGTTCTAGGGCTTTTGAACTGTATAATTTATCGTTCAAGCTGGAACACATTTTTAGAGTGCAATGATGATTACACAGCTTAACAGGTGCAAACTGGGATTGTCTTGGATAATTCCGATGTGCCGTCAACTTAACTGTAGCCTGGTGGGGCCCCAGCACTGCCCAAGGTCATAAAGATGCAGTAGAAACTGGGCTTGGAAGTCAGGCTCCTAAGTCTTGAATTCTCATTTTACTTCCTTATAACCTCAACTACTCAGTCTGTGAAATGGAGATAAGAATGCCTGTTAGCCTTAATCTAGGGTGACTATGAAGTTAAAAGGAGGCCATAATCCACACAAATGCACTTTAAAAGTTTGAGCTACTGTGTGGAATTGGAAGGCATTTTTATTATTGTGAGTCTATGGTTACCAGAGCCAGTTTGGGATCTACCCATCTTAAGTTAGAGTGATCACAGCTATTTGAATACTAAATAGTACATGGGCCTTATTAGCTAAAATAATCTTGACAAAGTAGAAAAACAAGGAGATGGGAATCAGAAAGGCATTTAATAGTATCATTCCCTGGATGGAGGCTGAGCCAAGGCAGGCTCTTAGGGTGAGTGGAGATAAGAATCTCAGAGTGGCCCACAAGTTAAATGGTAATCAATAATATTGTCTCTGGAAACAGTGAAGTTAGTGTGATACATACACAGAAGCATGGTTTGTCTAAACCTTCAAGTCCCCGTACTACACCTCTTGGATTTCAGGAGGGTGTCAGCATGGAGAAGGGTAGAGATGACCCTGGAACTGACATGGTCAGGCTGCTGGGGGTAGTGGGTGGGAGCATCCTGCACAGTTTGCAGATGAAGATGCTGCGGCTGAGCCATGCCGAGTGCGATACCTGACAGCCCGTGGTGTACTGGTGGAGCCCGCACTGGGACCAAGATCTTAGCTTGCTTCTGAGTCTGTCCTGTGTGTTGAAGTCAAAAGAAATGCTCTTTTGGTTGTTGTTATCATTGTTGTTCAGTTGCTCAATCATGTCCAGCTTTTTCAACACCATGGATCACAGCCTGCCAGGCTCCTCTGTCCATGGGATTGCCTAGGCAGGAATGCTGGAGTGGAAACAGAAATGCTGGTGAGGACCTAAATGATAAAAAAGACCACCATGCCATTATAAACTAGCCCCCCACCCAGACTAACAATAATCCTCTATTATCATTTAATGCCCAGTCCCTCTGTTTTAGTGATTGGGCTATTCCCAATAAAAACTTAACTTTTCTCCTGACCCCCACATTACATTTGGTTGATAGGTCTCATTAGTCTGTTTTAATCTGTAGCAGTTTTCCTTCCTTTTTATGGTATTCATTAGTTTAAAAAGAAAACTGGGTTATCTGGCCTTTAGAATGTCCTCCCGTATAGGTTTAACTATTTCTAGGTGGTGATTTTGAACATACCCTGCCCCCCATCATTCCCTGTAGTTGCTGTAAACTCTATAGAGTTTATTTCAGTTCAGGCTCAGCATTTGTGGCAATACTCCTTTGTAGGTGGTGCCCAGTGCTTTCCACAACATCCCATCAGAAGGCTCATGTCATGGCAGGTGGTATCTGTCAGAAATATACACTGTGGCATTTAAAAGGGGAACAGTTATATGTCACTATACAGTTGTCCAAACCCACAGAGTGCACAACACTAAGAATGAATCCTAGTGAACTATGGGCTCTGGGTTATAAAGATATGTGGATGTAGTTTCATTGATTGTATAAATGTACCCCTCAGGTGGGGGTTGTTGATAGTGGGGGAGGTTATGTATACAGTGGACAGGGGTAATAGGGAAATCTCTGCATTTTCCCTTCAATTTTAGCGTGAACCTAAAAGTACTCTAAGAAACAAAGGGTAGTTAAGAAATAAACAAAAGTGGAACAGTTGATTTATACTACTCCAAGGCTGTGGGTGCCAAAGGTGGTGAGGAAGGGAAAGAAACAAAATACGAATGGCGAAAGACGGTTGTTGCAACTGGGCCATGGTCCATGGGGCTCACTGTGCTACTCTCTCGACTTTCGAATCTTAAACAAAAATTCAAGGACGTCCCTGGTGGCTCAGATGGTAAAGAATCTGCCGCTAATGCAGAAGACTTGGGTTCAATCCCTGGGTCAGGAAGATCCCCTAGGGAAGAGAATGGCTACCCACTCTAGTATTCTTTCCTGGAGAAATAAACAAAGCACCCTGAGATGCCTGAAGATGTGGCAGGCATGGTTTCTTCTAACCCAGTATTCATCCCTTGCCACCCACTCTTTCTCTTCCCTCAGAGAATCTCAATTCTGTACAGGTAAATCTCATTTGGCTCCCTGGCCAGGTGTAGTCACTGCTCCAACCCCAGGGATGAGGCCCTTCATTCTCTGCTTCAGCCTCCACCTGCAGCGCTGGCTGCTTTGGGAGAAGTCTAGCTTGAGCATTCAACAGAGGGAGTGCTCAAAAATCCCTTATGTTTACTCCTGTCTTTAATCTTCACAACAAACCAATGAGACTATTACTATCCCCACTTTATAGGTGATTGTGAAGCTTAGATAAGTCACAGAGTCCAGGGTCACCAGCCAGAAGGCTCAGGTCTGTGCACTAAAGCCCGCATTCTTAACTACAGAGATGCCACACTCCCAGTCTGGCATTGCACAATTTCAGCAAATTTTCTCTTTAGGTTGGTCAAAGGAATTTGTGCTTAGGGAACAGACTTTGGGAGAATAAGAGAATTTTTGACATTGTAAAGACACTGTACTCTATGGTGACATTTTCCACAATTTACTGACTGTAAGAATCTTCTAGAGTGTCAAAATGCAGATTCTAGAGAAGGCATCTGGTCATCTACATTTTTAGCAAAATGTCTTCCTTCCCTACGTGAGTCTTAAAGTCAAGTAAGTTAGAAAAGCTACACCTCCAGAAAGAGTGGGTTTCCAGATAGAGTGGATTTATTAAATCCAAGCAAGACAGAGGGATCTTGAAGTTCTGTTGATGCCCCATTAGCCACAGGCACTGCACAGCCAGTTCTGACGACACATACACTGGATCCATTTAGAGGCAGGTCCATCAGGGCACCACAGCCTTCCATGGGGGCCAGGTCATCCTGCCTGCACCTGGTAACTAACCATCTGGTGATGAACCTTGCCTCTCAGCCCACATCTGATTGGCCGCCCGACTAGGCTGTCCCAGGAAAATCCTTTTTCCCAAGAATTTTTAATTAAAAATTCTAGACTAGCTGTTGCTGGATATCAGCTCCATAAAGTTACATGACACTGTGGTCAGTAGGTGAGGGGAGAGAGTGGTGGAGGGAAGGAAAGAGGGAGAGAAGGGGAAGGGAGAGGCACAGGAAGGAAGGGGTGGGGAAAGGGCATGGAAATAAAAACTGGGCCAGTGGAGAGAAAAGGGAGAGTTTAGTGGGTTAAGTAGCACACCCCCCAAAAAGATATATACTCACCCAGAACTTCAAAACAGAACCTTATTTGGAAAAGGAGTTTCTGTCAATGTAATTATGTTAAAGATCTTAAGATGAGATAACCCTGAGATTAGGTGGGGCACTAAATCTGATGACTGGTGGAGGGAGATTTGACACACAGAAGGGAAGGCCATGTGAAGGCAGAGCAGCAGATTGAGGTGATGTGCTCTGAAGCCAAGGAACACCCAGGATTGGCCACCAGAAACTGGGAGGAAAGGGAAGAGTGAATTATCCTTCAGACCCTCCAGGAGGAACCACCCCTGTAGACACCTTGATTTCAGACTTCCAGACTCCATAACTGTGAGGGCATCAATTACTATTGATTTTAACCATCAAGTTTGTAGTAACTTGTTATGGCTGCAACTCATGGCTCCAACTCATCTTTGGAGATTCTGACTACTAATCACCCTGGGAGGGTAAGGGAGGAAGGTAGGGGTCTGAGAGGGGAGGGAAGAAGAGAGAGAACCAAGCAGGGATGCAGGGAGCAGAGGGAAAGAGATTGTATCCCCCCGACCCTTGGCCCATCCCCCAGTGTCCATGCCTTTGGATGTCCTGGTTCACCTGAGGATCCAGCCTCAGAGTCCCGAGGTGTCCCCTGCATCCTGGCATAACACACTTACCTCACCCCAAGTGTCTTTGAGATTGTGTCTGCTCCCCACAGCCTGATTCCATGGTGAGGGGTGCACAGCTGCAACTGAGCCATCACACAGGCACCCTAGGCTGGCCCTGGGAGCAGGAACAGGGAGGCCCATGGTGGCCAGGTGCCCAGGATCAGGGTCTGTACATGTGGGATGGGTGGGGGACCAGCTGCTCTTTGCCGGAAGACGCAGCCCCAGGAAGGCCCACATCCCTCCCCAGCTGTCCAGTGGCCTCTTGGCAAGGTGGCTTCCTTGGGACAGTTTCAGATGATGAGTCCCCTTCTGCTACTCAGCCCCACTGAGGGCTCAGCTGCAGCTGGCGCTGTCCGGGTTAGCGTCCTCGGTAGGGCAGTCAGTGGGAATTGCTTCCACACCTGCTGAAACATTCTCTAACAAAGGCCACAGGACACACACTTGAGGGGTTTTCAGAGCTGAAAGACCACTCTCACTCATGCAGTATTATTTTTTTACTGATGATTAAAAAAATAAGAATAATTTTTTAAAAATTAATGAAACCCCTCCTGAGCGCCAGGCACTGTGCTGAATGCTTTGCATGCATCATCTCAATGGATACTCCCATCAGCTCCAGAAGCAGGGGTGCTGTCACCACCACCCTCCTCCCCACCATTAAAGGGAGAAACTGAGGCAGATCAGGGCGGTAGAGACCCTGCCCAAGGTCCTTGAAAGGAGAGGGACACATTCGGAATTTGAACCACTGTCTGCCGTTTTCCTGCTAAGCTCTATGCGTGTACCCCTGACTGAGGAGAATCTTTAATTCCCAAGGTGTTTTCACATGCTTCTTTTTGGTTAGTAAAACTAGATTTTTCTCAGGGTTTTCATTAGGAAGAATGAGGACATGAATGGTTCTGACCTGGGGTCCTAAGTCCCAGGTGCTTCCATCCACTCTGCACCTGCGTGTGGAGGCCTAGACAGGTCAAAAGAGCTGTGAGAATAGAAGGAGGCTAGAGTTTTGCTTCACTCTGACTTGAAAGCCTGGGAAACAAAGCCCAAATGTAAGCTGATTTCTTCCCTTCCCTCTGTCCCCACAGACTTCCTGGGATCCAGGTTGGAGCCTACCACTGTCACCCCAAGCCCTCCTGAGACTGTGCCTCCCCAATCCCAGCCTTGCTGGGGCTACAGTGGTGTCGCCTAGGGTTTCCC
Organism: Nanger dama; assembly: GCA_917880005.1. Taxonomy (NCBI): domain Eukaryota; kingdom Metazoa; phylum Chordata; class Mammalia; order Artiodactyla; family Bovidae; genus Nanger; species Nanger dama. The sequence goes on along the minus strand of CAKJTW010000016.1, from coordinate 31,676,232 downwards.
ACATGCAGGTCGGAAATAGTGGAGTGGGGGACAGGCTGGAGCCCTGGAGGCTGAACCTCCTTCCAGTGTGTGTTTGTGGGAGAGGGAGGGTGGGACCTCTAAAGAACTCACCTCGCCTCTTTGTGTCTCACTGTTCTCATCTGAGAAATTGAGATAATAAGGATGTGTGTGTGTGTGTGTGTGTGTGTGTGTGTGTGTGTGTGTGTGTGTGCGTGTGTGTGTGTGTGTGTGCGTGTGCAGTGTGTGCTGTTGCTGCAGTTGTGTTTGACTCTTTGTGACTCTATAGATTGTAGCCCTCCAGGCTCCTCTGTCCATGGGAGTTTCCAGGAAAGAATACTGGAGTGGGTTGCCATGCCCTCCTCCAGGGGATCTTCCTGCCCTAGCGTCTCTTATGTCTCCTGCATTGGTTGACAGGTTCTTTACCACTAGCACCACCTGGGAAGCCCGATAATAAGGATTCAGTTCAGTTCAATTGCTCAGTCATTATTATTCATCCCCAAATCTGCATTTTCAATACATGCTGATTCTTGTATGACAACTATAGTTTACTAAAGATATTTTCAAAAGCACAATACTCTGTTGTTTGGGGAAGCACACTTAGGTGTCTTCAAAGAAACAAGGAAGCACTTACCTGAGGAGCAGGCAGAAGCTTATGGCCTAGATTGGTCCTTGAGGCTCTGGAGTGGAAACTCACCTTACCCAGCTGACTGGTGGTTCAACAGTTGTTTATGGACTGTACTGTGTTAAGCTCTATATTTATGCTTTTGGTGTTTGCCTATTCAAATAAGGTATTTCACAACTTTATAAGGGTTAAAAACCAATGAACTTGGCCTCCCAGTATGGTGGGAGCATTTTTGAGATGCACATTTTGTGCCCTGGCACATAATAGGTGCTCAGTAAGCAAGGCATGAGCCCATGACCTGCCTTCCCCAGGTCCTCATTCAGCCCAGGGACAGCTCAGCAGGTGATCAGGCCCAGAACCCCGAAGAACCCACCAAACAGAAGAGTGGATGGATGCGGGGTGAGGAGGAGATAAGTTATTGGCAGATTCATGGCATAGTGAGAAATTTAATAAAAATTACCTGCATCCCAGCCCACAGTAGTTTCAGAAAGGAGCTGTTCTGATAGTTCCTTGTTTGTTTATTCTTCCACAAGTATATACTGAGCATCTGCCATGTGTCAGGCAAGGTGACAGCTGAGGAGGATACTGTAGGCCAGAGAAATGCCCTCCCCTGGATGCTTCCAGGCTAGTAGAGCAATGGACATTTAAAAGGAAAGATTCCACGCATGGTGATCATGATGGAGAGGGGATGTTCAAAAGCACTGGCTGAGCCTGTAAGAGGGCCACCTCACCTAGTTTTTCAAATTTTGTTTTCCCTTTGTAGGCAAGGGGTGTCAGAGAAGTCTTCCTGAAAAAGGAAGCAGATTAACTGAGCACTGGGGTTACCTGGTCTAGCACATTCCAGGCCAGGAAACAGAATGGGCAAAAGCCCAGAAATGAAAAGGAGAGGGTAGTGATTTGACTGTAAAAATACTTTTGAGTGGCTGGAGGTACTTGCAGGAGAGCAGCTGGGGATGTTGTAGCAGGTAGGAGACAAGAAAGGAAAGCCTGGGTTAGTTCACAAAGGGCCATCTCTGCCCTGGTAAGGAGAATGGAGGGTGTAAAGCAGGGATGTTTCTGTTGGTTTGCACTTCAGAAGAAGCATGGCACTGCCATGTCTATTAGAAGTGGGCATTTGCTCAGTAGAATTTCCCTCACTCTCCTACCAAAGCCCCCTGTTCATCACAGGGCCAGGGAAGCCCATTTCTGCCCAATTCTGAGAGAGAAAACTGGCACTGTCAGGGCCTCATGGATTACAAGTCTTGCAGGATTGGGGACTTTCAGTGTTGGTGCAAGGAATTCACCCACAGCATCTGGCCCAGTGCCATTTATAACACAGGAACTCAAATAAATGCTTGCTGATGAGCTGCTGAGACTGCCTCTAACTTGCTTTGAAAGTGAAAGTTGCTCAGTCGTGTCTCTTTAGGACCCCCATGGACTATACAGTCCATGGAATTCTCAAGGCCACAATACTGGAGTGGGTAGCCTTTCCCTTCTCCAGGGGATCTTCCCAACTCAGGGATCAAACCCAGGTCTCCCACATTGCAGGTGGATTCTTTACCAGTTGAGCCACCGGGGAAGCCCACGAAAACTAGAGTGAGTAGCTTATTCCTTCTCCAGCACATTTTCCTGCCCCAGGAATCAAACTAGGTTTCCTGCATTGCAGGCAGATTCTTCGCCACCTGAGCTATCAGGGAAGCCCATCTACCTGAGCTAGCTTGCTTTAGTTTTCCTTAATTTCTAGGACTGTGACAGACTGAGGAAGTAAGATTCATATGTATGTTGTACTACTGAAACCTAAAACTCTGAATGTCTATTTTGTGAGCAGTATTCAACTCTCAAGCTGATAAAGCCTCACTTCCCAAAGAGGATTCTTTGCTCAGATGTTTATGAGAATGAGGATCACACAGGGAGCATGTTAAATGCAGACTGCTAGGATCCACTGTCTCCTCTGGAAATTTTTATTCAGTAGGTGTATTAGGCAGCTTTGGCTTGGTTATGGTGCAGTAAGAAATAACTCCCCATATCTCAGTGGCTTATAAAAAGAAAAAGTTATTTCTCACTCACATTACATGTTGACCATAATGTGAAACAGTAATATTTTTTATTTTATCAGTCAGTCTGCCATACTTTCTTCACTTAAGGACACAAGAAATAGTCCCATTAGGGGACACACCACTCATATCAAAGGTGAATAATTATCTTAGAGGAAAGAAGGAGCAAATAATCATCTTAGAGGAGAGAAGGAACAGTAATACTTTCTGCCAGAGGTGGTCTAGGATGGGGCCAGGACTGTGCATTTTTAGTAGTATATGCCGGTGAATCTGTTGTGGGAGGTCTGAGGGCCACATTTTGAGGACCTCTGGGTGACCACACGTTAGGATAACAGAAGTCTGGATTAGTTTCCCAAAGCTGAGAGCTGGGCAGTTTCCTGCCTTTCTGCCTGACACCTTAATCTCTCAATGCTCTCTTTCTCCTTTTCCTAGTTTATCTTAGAAGCCTTCTAGAAGCTCCACATTTAAGTCCTTCGTCTTTTGTGTCGTACCTCCAGCTTTGTTTTCTGCCAAATAACACAAATAAATCTGGTTTCAAAAGTAATGCATGTAAATGGGCATGCATGCATTTATGTGTTCTCCCTGCCTGAGTAGGAATTTGCATTTTAACCAGATTATTTTCATGATGCAGAACTCCTGAGATGATGAGAATTTCATGAATGATGAGAACATCAGGGACCTTAACCAGTTGTAATGGATGGTGATATTAGGGCCCTGTTCTCCAGCCTCCTTCTCCAGAGGATGGTGCATCTTTCTGTTCCCTTGTGATTGTCTCTGGCACTACATCTGCCACCTGATGTTATAATAATCCATTCAGGTCTTGCTCTTGTGCTAGATGATGAGGTCCTTGAGGGCAGAATCTGAGTTCTTCTTTCTGTCCTCTGCATGCAAAAATTGCTTAATAAATAAATGAATCAATGTTTGTTTCTTGCATATCATTACAACCTACTCTTGGAACATTTTTTAAATTGGCTTTTTTATTTTTTTGCTCATGTCCTGGCATCTCTTTTGATTCTTTAAAACTGCATTTTCCAACATGGTAGCCATCAACCACATATACTTCTGAGATGTTGAAATGTAACTACTCTGAACTGACGTGTAAAATACTAGACTTAAAGCACTGGATTTTAGAGACTTAGTGCAAAAAAAAAAGGTAAAATATTTTTTTGCTTTTCAATATCAAAATCCCATTCATAATTTTATATTGATTATAGGTTATAATGATATCATTTATGTTGTGTTTAATTAAAATGTTGAAATTAAATTAATTATTAAAGTGGTTAAAGCTTATTTACTTTTGTTTCATGCAGGTACCAGAAATTTTTAATATTTATTTATTTTTGGTTACACTGAGTCTTCACTGTTGCTCATGAGCTTTCCCTAGCTGTACAAGCACAGGCTACTCTTCTTGTTACCGAGCATGGACTCTGGGCACACAGACTTTAGTAGCTGCAGCGTGTGGGCTCAGCCACTGTGGCTTGTGGGCTTAGTTGCTCTGAGGCAGGTGAAATCTTCCCAGACCAGGGATCGAACCAATGTCCCCTGCATTGGCAGGAGGATTCTTACCCACTGTACCACCAGGGAAGTCCCAGAAAATTTTAAATTGCATAATGTGCTTGCATTATATTTCTACTGGAGAGTGCTGCTTTAGAGAATTCTGAGTTTCCCAGTCGCTTCTGCAGTTTTTCTTTACATCCCTGGGGAGTGATTCACTTGCGTCCAGAAGCAGAGACTTATTTCAGGGCGCAAAGTAGCACCTGATGGTAGCTTTCCTTTCTTAGCCTTCGATTCCCTTGAACACGGGTTTTCCTCCCAATTATCTTGTGGAGAGGATGCCATCAAGCTGCAAATTCCAGCAGCTCAATCCTGTTTGAGCCAGAGCATCATTTCTATTAGTACCAGGTCTGTAGCAGAGGTTCTTTTCAGTCCTGGTTGGCTGAACAGGTCTTGTTCCTAAGCCTGAAAATCCCTGTTGTGGGATGACTTCATAAGTGAGGCCAGCAGGCATGGAAAAGTTAGAGGAGAAGACAAGTGCAGCTCTGCCAGCAGAGTGGGTACCTTTAGTGGGTGGGGTGCACAGTGACTGCCAGGAAGCAGGAGGGGGCTTCCTGGGAATATGCTGATCTGAGTGCTGGTTAAGTGGATATGAAAAGTCATCTAACAGTGTATGCATTTATGATTTGTTTTCTTCTCTGTAGGTGTATTTATACATCATTAAAAATTTTATATAGTATAATAAATATAATATGAGTAAAAGTCTCAAAACATTAAAAAAAAAGCCATTATTTCATTTTTTAAAATGTGCCACATATGATAAATAAAATTAAATACAGCGTTTGTGACCAATGCTTAAGGTGGCCCTGCAATTCACCTCTGGTTGTGTCCTGTGTTATGCTCTCCCTTGAATGTGGGCAGAACTTGTGACTTGCTTCTAACCAATAGGACACAGCCCGGTGACAGAATGTACATGATTACAGTACATAAATGTTGCTACAATCTTTGCATCCCTTATTGGCTTGGAGGAAACAAGAATCCAGGTTGGGGAACCCTGTGTACCCCATGATACCTCATGTAGTCCTCTAGGAGCTGAGAGTGGCCTCTGGACAACAGTTAGCAAGAAACTGAAACTTTTAGTTCTATTGATAAATGACAAGAAACTGATTTCTGTCAACAACCTGAAGAAGCATGAAAGCAGATTCTTCCCCAGTCAAACCTCTAATGAGACCTGAGCCTTGGCTGACATCTTGTTTGTACCCTGGCAAGACCCAGACATAGGACCCAGCTAAGTCAGGTCAGGACTCCTGATGCATGAAAACTGAGAGCCAAGTGTACATTGTTTTAAGCTGAGAAATTTGTCACAAGATTGTTATATGAATAGAAAACTAATACCGCACTAAAGAAAAAAAATTTAGCCCAGCACCAGACCTCAGTGTTTTCTCAGTTTGTTGAGAGAATTCTAAAATATGAGGTCTCTCTCCTTCTCTCTCTCACACACTCACACATATGTGCACCCACCCACATACACACACACAAAAACTTTATGCACTCATTTGGATGATTTCACATGAAGGGGGACAATCTCCTTGAAAATAACCCTTAAAAATGAAGTTAATATATACTTGTAGAATTTTAGGAAGTACAGGTTAGCAAAAAGAATATAACCACTAATTTCTTCCGTGAAAGTGAAAGTCACTCAGTCGTCTCTGACTCTTTGCAACCCCATGGACTGTCTGGAGAGAGACCTCATATTTTAGAATCCTCCCAACAAACTGTAACTTAGAAACCACTGCAGGTCTGGTGTGGGTGCCAGGCTCCTCTGTTTATGGAATTCTCCAGGCCAGAATATTGGAGTGGGTAGCCATTTCCTTCTTCAGGGGATCTTCCCAATCCAGGGGTCAAACCCAGGTCTCCTGCGTTGCAGGCAGATTCTTTACCATCTGAGCCACCAGGAAGTCCATTCCTTCACTTCTGTTCAGTTCAGTCACTCAGTCGTATCTGACTTTTTGTGACCCCATGGACTGCAGCATGCACAGCTCCCTGTCCATCACCAACTCCCAGAGTTTACTCAAACTCATGTCCATTTAGTCGGTGATGCCATCCAACCATCTCATCCTCTGTCGTCCCCTTCTCCTCCTGCCTTCAATATTTCCCAGCATCAGGATCTTTTCATATAAAGATAACATTGGTTTTATGCAGTAGTAAAAATAGATCTTGTTCATTGTAACAAAGTCTAGAAAACATTTAAAAAAAGAAAAACTAAAGTCATCAGTAATCCTCCTCACAGAGATAATCTCTGTTAACATTGTTTTATAGTCATCTATGTATATGTGCATATTAGTCTTCTCAGGATGTTGAAACAAAATGCCATATACTCAGGCTTTAAGAACAGAAGTGTATTTTCTCATAGTTTTGGAGGCTAGAATTCTGAGATCAGGATAGTTGGGTTCTAATAAGAGCCCTGTTCTGGGCTTGTAGACCGACAGCTACCTTCTCACTGTGTGGTTGGCTGGTGGAGAGAAAATGAATTCTCTGGTTGCTCTTTTTAGGAGGAATTAAGCCTGTTGTGTCAGAGTTCCAGTCCTATGACCTCAGTTAACCTTAATAACCTCCTTGCAGGCCCTGTTGTCCAATTTAGTAAATATTAGGGGTTAGGCCTTCAACATAAATTTTGAAGAGACAGAGTTTATACTATAGCAGTATGTGTACAAGTTTTTAAAATTAAAAATAGGATTTTACTATGTTCAGTTCAGTTCATTCGCTCAGTTGTGTCTGACTCTGCGACCCTGTGAATCGCAGCATGCCAGTCCTTCTTGTCCATCACCAACTCCCAGAGTTCACCCAAACTCATGTGCATCGAGTTGGTGATGCCATCCAGATATCTGATCCTCTGTCATCCCCTTCTCCTCCTGCTCCCAATCCCTCCTAGCATCAGGGTCTTTTCCAATGAGTCAACTCTTCAGATGAGGTGGCCAAAGTATTGGAGTTTCAGTCCCAGAATCAGTCCCTCCAATGAACACCCAGGACTGATCTCCTTTAGGATGGACTGGTTGGATCTCCTTGCAGTCCAAGGCACTCGCAAGAGTCTTCTCCAGCACCACAGTTTAAAAGCATCAATTCTTTGGCGCTCAGCTTTCTTCACAGTCCAACTCTCACATCCATACATGACCACTGGAAAAACCATAGCCTTAACTAGATGGACCTTTGTTGGCGAAGTAATGTCTCTGCTTTTGAATATGCTATCTAGGTTGGTCATAACTTTCCTTTCAAGGAGTAAGCATCTTTTAATTTCATGGCTGCAATCATCATCTGCAGTGATTTTGGAGCCCAAAACAATAAAGTCTGCCACTATTTCCACTGTTTCCCCATCTATTTGCCATGAAGTGATGGGACCAGATGCCATAATCTTCGTTTTCTGAATGTTGAGCCTTAAGCCAACTTTTTCACTCTCCTCTTTCACTTTCATCAAGAGCCTTTTGAGTTCCTCTTCACTTTCTGCCATAAGGGTGGTGTCATCTGCATATCTGAGGTTATTGATATTTCTGCCAGCAGTCTTGATTCCAGCTTGTGCTTCTTTCAGCCCAGTGTTTCTCATGATATACTCTGCATATAAGTTATATAAGCAGGGTGACAATATACAGCCTTGACTACTCCTTTTCCTATTTGGAACCAGTCTGTTGTTCCATGTCCAGTTCTAACTGTTGCTTCCTGACCTGTGTATAGGTTTCTCAAGAGGCAGGTCAGGTGGTCTAGCATTCCCATCTCTTTCAGAATTTTCCATGGTTTATTGTGATTCACACAGTCAAAGGATTTGGCATAGTCAATAAAGCAGAAATAGATGTCTTTCTGGAACTCTCTTGCTTTTTCAATGATCCAGCAGATGTTGGCAATTTGATCTCTGGTTCCTCTGCCTTTGCTAAAACCAGCTGGATGTTACCCCTTAGCAATATATCTTATTTTCTCCCATCATTTGATATTTTTCTCTAGTATTTTTCTTCCTTGCATAATAATTAGTGCATAAGAGCTGCATAATGGCTATATGTATATACTATTAATTGTTTAACCAATGTCATAGTGATATTTAGATGGTTTCTAACTCTTTTCCATCATAAATGACTTAGGAGTTAATATGCTTGTACCTTAATATGCTTCATGTGGTTATACATGATTAATTCCTTCAGGGTAGACAGAATATATCACCTTGAGGAATTTATCAAGAAGGAACCACCATGCCTTTGTCTTTGTTCTTGTTGTTCAGTCACTAAGTCATGTCCGACTCTTTGCAACCCCATGGACTGCAACACACCAGGCTTCCCTGTCCTTCGCTATCTCTCAGAGTTTGCTCTATCTCATATCCACTGAGTCTTTGTTTTAAGCTAAGTGATAACAGAAGGGCAGGTATTATTTGGAATTTGGATCTTGGTTTTTCCTATAGCTTCAGAAGCCCCGAGGCTCAAGGAAGCAGTGCTATCAAGGAGCCAGGGAATTATCCAGGAGGCTCTGCATGTGTGTATGTCTGCTTAGTAGTGTCCGACTCTTTGTGACCCCATGGACTATAGACCACCAGGCTCCTCTTGTCCATGCAACTTTGCCAGGTAAGAATACTGAAGCAGGTTAACATCTCCATCTCCAGGGGACCTTCCCAACCCAGGAATCGAAATTGCATCTGAGTCTCCTGCATTGGCAGGGGTGGGTTCTTTACCACTAACGCCACCTGGGAAGCACCCCCAACCCTCTAGCTTCCATAAAACTCTTGACAGGCAGCTGCTTTGTGCTCTGAGGCCGTATGTGTGGAGTATGTCATAGAGCAATGCCATTGAGTTTGAGTGTCATCTTACAAATTAGAGAAAGAACTGTCAAAAGTATGGTAGGCCCTTGAGCTGTGTTCTAAATATGGGAAGAAGTTAAGGTAGAAGGGAAGCTATGGCAGCAAGCATGTGCCAGGCATAGGTAACCTATAGTGTTGGATGGTGTTGAGGAGATGGTTTTAGGCCAAGACTACCCTTCTTTGGGAAACATAGAGGTGGAGAAGATGAAACTAAGGAATACATTGTAGTTTGTGAATCAATTGTACATATACATAAATCTATTCTATCTTTGATTCTTTTTGCATTTAGGTCATTACAGAGTATTGAATAGAATTCTCTATGTCATACAATAGGTCCTTATGAGTTATATATTTTATATATAGTCATCAAGGTGTTTTGCTAAACAAAAACACTCGCCTCCTAAAACAGGAATTCAGCTCAATTTTTCTTTTCTTTCCCTGCTACATAAACAAAAGTGTTAAAAGCACCAGCTTTGGAGGCAGATGTTCAAAGTTAATTTCTTAGGGTTTTCCCTTTGCTGGTAGTTGACTTTAGCCAGTACATCTTGCTACTCCAGATGTAATCCATGAACCAACACCATTACCATCAATTGGGAATTTTTACAAGGTTCAGATGCTCAGGCCAGCCCTGGACATACTGAATAAGGATCTGCATTTTAATAAGAACTCTAGATGAATCATTTGCCCATTAACATATTGGAAGAGCCATTCTAACCTCTCTGAACCTTAGCTTCCTGATTTGTAAAATAGAGATAATACCTGGGGTGGAGGTAGGGTGAGAGCTGTGAAAATTACATGAGATATTGTATACAAACATAAGCGGGTGTTGGAGAGCCTTCAGTAAACGGTAGCTAATATTATTATTAGCTATTAAGCTGTAACAGATCTATTTCTGCATTGGGAATTGTTATTCTAGCCAAAAATAGAACCTCTCAGGTTGCCAGTACCCTCAGGGTACAGTCATTACTCTGTGCTGGGGCTGGTGGAGAGGAGTGGGGAAGATAAGGCCTGAAGTTTCAGGACTTCAGAGTGGGGGAAGGGAGAGATTCACCTGGCCGCTGCTAAGCAAACAACTGAGGTTCACATATTTCGGCTATGTAAACTCACATCAGGGCATTCAGGTGCGCTGAGAGTGATGCACAGCCACAGGATCCATGCACTGGATCTTCTCGGTGTGACATGTTTACTCATGGCAAGTAAGTGAAAATATCATTTGCATATTAGAAACAGATCTAGAGAGAGTACGTACAGTATGGTTCTATTTATAGCAAGTTTTACAACAGACAAGTCTAAACAAAGATGATAAAAAAAATCAGAATATTGCTTGCTTGTTGAAAGGTGGGGGATTGACTGGAAAGGGCTTGAGGGAACTTTCCATGCAATTGGGAATGTCTTAGATCTTGATTGGCGTGGTGGTGATATTTGTCAAAATGCATTGAAGTGTACCTTGCAATGAGTTAGCCAAAATTTAATTCATTTGAAACAGGCATGGGAAATAGAGAGACCACAGGACCCTCCATTTTCTCTGTGTGAGAATTAACCAAACTTTCATCACTAAAGGCCGTCTGCCCTAAACTCAACCTTAGCCAGTCACCTACAACCTCGGGCCAGTGTTGAAAATGCCAGGGCCAGTGAGGATGGATTGTAGGGGGTGAAATCTTAACTCACTCTTGCCCAGGGACCTTGGGACTGGATTCCCAGCAGCTCTGGACTGTGGCTCTTGCATCTTAATGAGAAAGAATCTGAGGGGACTTCCTTGGCCATCCAGTGGTTAGTACTCGAGTTTCTACTACAGGGATCCAGGTTTGATACCTGGTCTGGGAAATAAGATCTTGCATGCCACATGGTACAGGCAAAAAGGAAAAGGAAAAAAAACTGGAGTTTGAGAGGGAAGCCACCTGGACAAGCTTCTTTCCCGAGTGCCTGTCTGTCCTAGGCCACACAGCCTATGGCTTCACTTTGTTACCAAATTATGATGGCTTAGCTCACAATGGCCTCTTGGCAGGACATCTGTTCTCCTCAGTTTCCCTGTTGATTGGAGAATACTTCCCAGGGTACTGCTTTGCTCCTCCTTGGGCACAAGTCCCCCATGTTTTCCTCTCAGGACTGCTGGCCTTGCCCTGTCACTCCATAAACTTGATATGAGGCAGTCACTGTCAGACTGGGCTGTCTTCCAGTTGTCACCTTCTTCCATGTCTGCACTTTGGCAAGGAGCCTTGAATTCCCACCTCTCCCTCCCGCTGTGTCCTAGGCCCATCTCCCAGCTCCAATGAACACCCTGGAGACCATACTTTATCCTATCTTCACCTCTGAGTCTCGATCCTATAAGAGGTTATTTTCTCTTAAGTCTTTATTTCTGGTTCTCAGGATTAACGACTTCCTGGGAGAATCAGCAGTGGGATGTCTGTTGTTTCCAGGAAACTCCTCTTCGGCCTTCAGGGGAAAAACCACAGAGGGTGGATAGATTATTCGGACCCCACCCCGCAACACTCACACACATGCATGCACAGAAAGAGGAAATGACTTCTATTCAGTGGTTAATGGTAGGATACAGGTCTCCCGACTTCCAGGGAAGGCCAATTCTAGTTCCCTTGATCGGGGTTGAAATTCAGGCTCCACCCGGGGAACTTAATCTGCTTGCGACGCCACTGCATGATCCTGGCAAGCCACTTAATGTCTCTGCAACTCAGCTTCTTGACAGTAATTGGGGATGATAATGGTTACCTACTTCATAGAGATATTTAGTGGCTCAATTAGTAAAAGCTTCTGAAGTGCTTGAGTCCCATTATTAGTTGTAATGGAGTACGTCTGCCAGTGTTGGCCGAGCTGTTGGCTCTTGGTGGAAAATCCTCTTTCCAAGCAAGAATCAAGATGCAAACGCTAGGGATTTGGAGATATAGGAACACAGCCCAGTGCTCTCAGGTGTTTCCAGATCCTCCTTGTCATTTGACTTTTAAGGGAAAATATTGGCATAGAGTGCTCAACTGAGAAATTTCTGCTTGACAAAATGATTCTTGAGTTTATAGCCATGAATAGGCACATCATCAAAGTGACCACATTGCGTGGATTCACAGGTGTCATTTGGGACAAGAAGGTGATGAGGTGGGGCTACCCCAGGTTTTTGGAAATAAAGTTGTGACTAGAGTTGCCCAAAGTAAAATTTATACCCTGTGGTTACAGGGTAGCCATCTGTAAGTTAAGAAACAAGGTAAGCAGCTGAACAGAGAGATGCCAAGCTTCAGTGGCTTACACAAGGTACAAGTCATGTCTCTCTCCTGTCACAGTCCAGAGATGGCAGTTCAGGACTGCTTGGATGACTCTAGTCTCACCACATGGCTTCCGTGTGTGAGTCTGTTTCTGACCTTCCCAACCAGCAAGAAGGGGGAAAGGAACCAGGAAGACACCTCCATTTTCTTCTAAAGACAAGATCAGAATGAGTATCAGCATCACCCTTTCCAGCTGGAACTTAGTCTAATAGACATACAGAACTACACAGGAAGTCGGGAAGAACAGTCTTCCCCTGGGAAGTCTTTATACTGAAAGGAGGATTGCTTAGACTCGGGGAGCAGGGTGGGGGGACAGCATACAGTCTGCCGCCCTATCTTTAAGAAAGACCACAAAACTCTTGGCAACCCCGAAATTAAGGAGGGTCAGAACGTCCAAAACTGCAGCTGATTCACTGGGAATCAGGAGTAGGTCTGGAATGTGATTATAATTTACTGAGTAGGAATCAGAAGAGGTAGTCAGGCTTCCTAGAAGGAAATGTGAAGATAGAAACTAGTCCCAGGCCATGGAGAAATTTTAACCCCTTAGAAAACAGTGTTCACCTATCTGCAGGAGTTTGACCAATGTGAAAAGGCTCCTTCCAGCTGGAGGTTTGAGATTCTAGTTCTTGTTCTGACTCATCATGGGAGGCCAAGAGGGTAGAACAAAAGAAGCCCTCTCAGAGAGTAGCTTCAGTTACTCATTCATTCAAAGAGGAGTTTCTCTACCTTTTGCAAAAAGGAGGAAGTCAGAGAGGGAGAGAAAAGGGGGGAGGGAGGGAGCTTCTTCCCCACTGGCATTCAAAACCTCTCTAGGCTGACCTACAAATTTTTAGAATAATGCAATTTGCATATTACTTGAATGATAGTCTGGTTAGTGGATTATAATGCCCTTAAAAAAGAAAACCTCAGCAGATAGAAAAGCATTGTAAGACCCATTGCCATTTGAGGAAATTTTGCTGCTGAAATTTCTAATTAAACAGCCCTGGGATATTTTCAAAGACTGGTTTTCCCCTCAGAACATTCCTGCCTAAGCCCCTCTGCTTGTCAAAATTAGACCAGAAAACTGCTGACATGGAGAATTTATTTTAAAAGATCATAGGATGGAGCTGGGAAAGGCAGAGACTGAATCAGAGAGATCAACTTTTTACCCAACTACAGGAATCACCACTCCTGGCCAGTCTTACCTGCACCCCTCACCTACTTCCTGACTTACCTGGGTTATTTTGAGTAAATCCCAGCACTGTATCATTTCATCTTTAAAAATCAATAGTAATTCCTTAATTTAACCAAGTATGTCATCAGTGTTTTCCTCTACTTCCTCTCCCCTGCCCCTTTAAAACTGATTTCTTTACATCAGGATCCAAACAAGACTGCTTGCTGCATTTGGTTGCTGTGTGAGATGCCTCTAAGTTTTGATCTACTTCATCTGTTTTTTCCTCATGTACACAGTAAAGTTTCACAAGGTCTGGATTTACTGGTTTTATCACACTGGTGCCATTTAACATGTTCCTCCTGCCCTACGTTTCCTGATAACTGATTGCTAGGTCATTGGTTTCCTGATGACCTCAAGGCTTGGTCTCACACAGGTCAGATTTGTCTTCACCAGTGTATGTTCCTGCAGTTGGAGGCCCATCATGCCTGTCTCTCTGTAACAACATCAGTCATTGACTGTCATTTGCTCAATCCATTATTTCAGTAGGTATTTGCAAAATGTGATATTTAGATTATTTTATTCCTTCTTTGTTTACTAGCTGAAATACTTTTATAAAAGTCAGTGTTCTATCCTCAGCTGTTTATGGTTACTATGAGGAACAATTCCTATAGGAAGGACAGGATAAATGATTTTTTCCCCTTTTACTTACCAGTTTTCGGAATAATGAATTGTTTCCTTACAACCTTTCAAAACGACTGAGAGTTTTGTTTGTTTTTATTTTGTTATGAACTCAGGAAATTTTACAGATGCAATGTGATGCAGTCCTTTGTGGTTCTTCTTACAAATGCTCAGACCATCCCACTGCTGGCCAGTGGAAGCTTCTGTAAGTTGACGCCAGAGTCCTGATAGCTTCCTTGGATTCTGATACGACTAGATGGCCAGGCTTATATGACTTTGCCTAGACCTGGAATCAGTCATTTCTTTAAAGAGTCTGGTTTCTCTAGTGGTAAATCTTATGTAGAATACAACCATCTGGCAAGTTGAACAGTTTTTAAGTAAACGTTTGTTTAAAAAAAAAAGTAGAAATAAGATATAAGCATTGCAAACACAGTTTTAATTCATGGACTAAATGAAAAAGGTCAACAAGAATGTTCCCAAATATCACCTTCCAACGGAACTTTCTTCGACAATAACTTATATCTGATCTCTCCAGTGTACTGGCCACTAACTACATGAGAGTTTGGGATGTGGCCAGTGCAATGGAAGAACTGATTTTTAATTTTATTTTTAAATTAATTTAAATAGTCACATGTGGCTAGCGAATGCCTTATTGAACAGTGCAGGAAATTTAGAATTTAATGATTAAATTTCACAACTTTTTTTTTTTTTTAGCACCAGCCAAAGGAGCTTCCCTGGAGGCTCTTTGGCGAAGAATCTCCCTGCCAATACAGAAGACGCAGGTTCACTCTCTGCAGGAAGATCCCCTGGAGAAGGAAAGGCCAATCCATTCCAGTATTCTTGCCTTGTCCTCTCATGGACAGAAGAACCTGGTGGGCTACAGTCCATGGGGTTGCAAAAGAGCTGGACACGACTTAGGGACTAAACAACAACAAAATAGGCAAGGCGTGGGAAGGCACTGTAAGAGAACTGAAGAGTACACTGTCATTCCTGCCATAACCTTCCAAAACATTATAGTAAAGGAAATAAGAGGAATCCCCTAATAATTTTAATGTAACCAAATTGGTCATTGATAGACAAACAGGAAATATATTTTGATAATCTGGTTAGGATGGTTAGAAGTGGTTTCATGGAGAAGATGACAGAAAAAAAGAGACATTTTAAAAATTATTAGGAAACATAGCCTTGGTTATTTTATCTTATCTTACTTTTATTTTGGAGTTATCAAAATAGACTTTTTGAGCAATTTGAAGTTCACACCAAAATTGGTTGGAAACTTACAGAGTTCTCACATAACCACTGCCCCACACGTGTACTGCCTACCCCGCAATTAACATTCCCCCTACCCCACCAGTGGTAGAATTGTTACAGTTGTTGAACAGACTGTGACAAACATCATCATCACCCAAAATCCATAGTTTACATTAGGGTTCACTCTTGGTGTTCTACTTTCTGTAGGTTTGGAGAAAAGAATAGGGACATGTATCCATCACTATAGTAGCATACAGAATATTTTTACTGTCCTAAAAATCTGTGTTCCACCTATGCTTTCCTTACCCCCACCCTCTGATCTTTTACTATCTCTATAGGTTTGCTTTTTCAAGAATGTCAGATAGTTGGAATCATATGGTATGTAGCCTTTTTAGATCATCTGCTTTCACTGCTGCTGCTAAGTCACTTCAGTTGTGTCCGACTCTTCGCGACCCCATGGACTGTAGCCTACCAGCCTGCTCTGTCCATGGGATTTTCCCTGGCAAGAGTACTGGAGTGGGTTGCCATTGCCTTCTCTGGCTTTCACTGAGTAATAGGCATTTAAGGTTTCTCTGTGTCATGGGCAAGTAACTTCATTTTCTGGAACCTCAGTGTCATAATGTGTAGAATGATAGTCGTGACTGGCTGGTGTGTCTGGGCCTTTGCACTGCCATTCCTTGTGCCTGGATACTCCTGCCACAGATCTACAGGGCGCTCACCATTCACATCCCTGCTCAATTGCCACCTCCTCAGACAGCCTCTCTAACACTCTCTCTGACTCCTGCTTTAAGTCTTTTACAGAATTTATTACAACCTCATATTTATCATACATGGACCATGGGCTGTCTCCCCCGTCCCCTCCCAAAAGTTCAAGTTCAAGAAGGCAAAGAGCAATCTAGTCTGTTCATTGCTAGGATCCCAGCTCCTAAGATGGCGCCTGGGACAGAGTAAACTGTCACAAAAGGAAACTGTTGAAAGAAAAATGCTAAGAAAGTCTTTTCAAAGTATAGAGAGCTCTAGAGCCAGAAGTGTGTGAGGCAGTTTGGGGGCCTTCTAGAAAACAATGTGGAAGGCCTGCAGGTTGAATTCAAGTTGCTGCACCTAAAGTGTATAGCATTTCTGAGAGAAGCATCTTTTAGACCCGTACCTAACCCTGTCAATTTGTGGTGATCTTTAAGGAACCCTGCCAGCCCCGGATGGAGACAAGCCAGCTGTAGAGGATGTGCTGTAGCGAGACACCTGTTCCCTCTGTCCTGGGCTCCTCCCACACCTGAGCAGAAGTCTTCTCTCTACTTCCCCCATACACAGGGCACATAGAAATCTTCAGAGATGTCATATCCTCACATCGTGACATCCCTGGACATGACTGTGAAGACCAGGAAGTCTGCTTTTAGAGGAATCCCTGATTTGTAATAAGAAGTCTTCCTCTTGTTACCTTTCGGTTATGTTACCTTAGCCACCTATCCTAATAGTGATACAGTTAAATATATGCCGCCTAATTTACCAATGGAGAAACTGAGGCTCTGAAAGCTTTTTCACTTGCCAAGGGTCACATACTTGGCAATGACCTCAGAGCCAGGCTCCTTCCCTGGCTTATAATTCCTCCTGTGAGCTGCACAGTTGAAGCAGAGGCTTAGAAGGAAGAGGACTGGGAACAAACACACAGTCCCTCTCTTTGGCCTCTCTTACACACAGTAAGGGGATATGTTTCCAAAAGACTGCTGGCAAATAATTTCAAGGGTTTGGCCAGCCTGAAATAACCAATCTATTTAGAGGTTTCAAGACCAGGCAGCAGAGGCTAAATAAGGTAACGTGTCTGTCAAGCGTGGAGGCCCAGGGAAGAGAATAGAATATTAAAATCTCATGATGTCATTATCATGTTTTTCTTATGCAAAACTCTTTTAAAAGTGTGCTACAAATAAAAACGATTGCTCTCCTCACCTTAGGATACAGAATTATAAATATGTATATAGTATATACAAAATTTTGGTTGACAATATGCAACTATACAACTTTGGAAAAAGTAAGTTTATTATACATGATTTTTAGGGAAAATGGAGAATTCTCAGCCAAAACTTGATGTCCAGATTGTATATGTATGGAGATTTAGGGATTTCTCCCTTCAGAATGTTAACTTTTTAATAATAAAAGTAGCTTCTACTTCCAAAGCACTTATGATGTGCCAGGAGCTAGGCTAGTCCCTTCCCATACTTTTTGACACCTAATCATCACCACTCTATTTCCATTTTTTCATCATATAAATGAAGAGTTAGAAATTCAGAGAGATTAAGCAACTCACTCAAACACACAGCTAGTAAGAAGCAGAGCCAGCTTTTGGAATTACACAGTAGACTCCAAGATTCACAAAAGTAGGGAAAGTTGTGCTTGCCAGTGTGTTACCTGGTGCGCAGAATGGACCCAGTCATTGTAAATGTTCAATAAATACTGGAATGAAGAATGAATAAATGAGTTAATGAAAGGGTCCAACTGTTCTAATCCCAGCAACCCTGCTGAATATCCTTCTTACTTTGCTCAGAGGCTGTCAGCCTCATCTCTTTGTAGCTCAATTAGAATTGAGTGTTCTCTGTATCTGTCCTTTATCAATTTTTGGTGGAAAGCAGAGGTTATGAAGGAATGGCTGTGTGTTTGCATATCTGTATAAACGGGTCAGGGTAGAGAGTGTGGACAAACAGTGCCAGTTCCCTCTGGGTGTGTCTGCTGGCAAGTTCTCAGGCTTGTCCCCATTGCTACTCTGGTTGAGAGAACCATGCTCTGGAACCACAGTGTCCGCTAGCTCTCAAGGGAGGGAAAGAGGAAATGATGGGGCAGCTTCCACTGCAAGAAAGGAAAGCAGAAATTCAGTAAGAAACAGAAGTTCCCTGGAAGTTCCTTAAACCTAAACTGAAATCCAGTGGAGTGTCATAAAAGTCTCATGCTGGTCATCAGGAGATCAGGGTCTAATCCCTGCTTGACCACTGCTTGGATAAGTCATTTTTCTGCTTTAGGTTTTACTTCTCTTATCTCTAAAGTAAACAGTTTAGGCTAAAACCCTGCCTTCTCACATTTAGAACTATGGTTGTGTTGAAGTGGGGGCAGGGCAGGGGGTATTTTTGATGGTCTTACTGATTAATGAATGGCATTTATGTATATGATGTGGGGATCAGAAGAGGGTGTTCAATGTATTCAATGCTTAGGACCACACAAAGAGAAACTGTCCCACTTAGAATCTGGAATGATAATTAAGAACCGCTTCATTGCTAAAATACTGTGATTCTATTCTAGCCACACTCATTTGAATCATCCAAGTCACATGATGAAAAGAAATCAAACTTCGCATGAAAGAAATAGAGTAGTATGTATAAATACCTTTTAGTGCCACCAAATGTATCTTACTTTTCTGAATGGCAGGACAGTTTCTTGATCTGTAACTCATCTCCCAGGAAACAGGAGAGAGCTGGCCCCAAAGAGGAAATGTCACAGGCAGTTGCTACCAGACAGGAAGGTTAGAAGCCCTTTTTGGCATCGGGGAGACATAGCCCCTCCCCTAAAAGTCTCTGACTGGGGTGAGTGCCAAGTCAGTGGAATAGAAAGACTAAGAGAGGCATCCAGAACTGTGGGCCTGCAATCGGGCCCCTTTCCTTAGGGCCTGGGGATTTCCCACCTGGAGGGAAGAAGGGGCTAAAATACACAGAGAACGGTGAGCCAGAGAGAGGTCTGGGGTTCAAATGGGGAGCTCCCGACAGGAGGCTAAGGAAGAGGAGGCTTGAGCCGCGTGTCTCCTAAAAGATGTGGAACCAAACACCCCTCCATAGATACCTATGAAGGACATTCCCTGATCAGAGAGGAAAGACCCCCTTCAGAAGTTTCCACAGATGAGCTGCTCTTCTCCCACCATCCAAAGCTAGTTAAACTTTCCCCCATATGCAGTTATCATCTGTGCTGTTATTTTATTGAGATATAAAATACACACAGAAAAGGATACTGCTTCATAGTATATTGCTTGATGGATACACACACCTCTGTATTCATGGCCCATAGTAGGATATAACCATGTTCGCACCCTTGGAGGTACTCCTGTGCATTCTCCCAGTAAATACTCTCCACCAAAGATAACCAATTTTTAACTTAACCATTAGTTAGTTTTGGAATATCACATAGGTAGAATCATACAGCATATACTTTTTGTTGTCTGGCTTTCTTCATTCGATATTATGCCTCTGAAATTTACTGCTGAGCCACCAGGGAACATGAATTTGAGCAAACTTACATGCTGTTGCTGAAACTCCAGTACTTTGGCCACCTTATGCAAAGAGTTGAGTCATTGGAAAAGACTCTGATGCTGGGAGGGACTGAGGCAGGAGGAGAAGGGGACGACAGAGGATGAGATGGCTGGATGGCATCACTGACTCAATGGATGTGAGTCTGAGTGAACTCTGGGAGTTGGCAGTGGACAGGGAGGCCTGGCATGCTGCGGTTCATGGGGTCACAAAGAGTCGGACATGACTGAGCGACTGAACTGAAGTGACTGACATGCTTTTGCAAGTAACAGTTCACCTTTTCCCCACTGTTGGGTAGAATTCTGTGGTGGGATTACATCACAATGTATTTATCCATTCTACTGTTGAAGGACATTTGGGTGATTCATAAATGCCATCTGGAAAAAGAATACAAAAGATGGAAACCTCTTAAGATGAAAGAAATGGTTCCCTTAGGGAATTTGAACCTGAAAGAGACCATTTTAAACTAGAGAAGTAGAATGACCTCCAGCTGTCAAGTTTACATTTTCTCCATCTGCAGAAATGGGGACTCTAGAGCTAAATGAGGTCAGTTAATGGAAGATTTTTTTTTTAAATCTTTTTGGCACATCTGAGTTAAAGCGTGTGAATTTTGGCCCTTTAACTGTGACTTTCTAGTAAGAATAACTGTCAAGGGCTGGCTTTAGAGTTATTCAAGGGGTTGTTGTTGTTTGGTCACTAAGTTTTATCAGACTCTTTGTAACCCCATGGACTGCAGCACATCAGGCTCCTCTGTCCTTCACTATCTCCCAAGTTTGCTCAAACTCCTGTTCCCCTGTGGCTCAGTAGTAAAGAATCTGCCTGCAGTGCAGGAGCTGCAGGAAATGTGAGTTCGATCACTGGGTCGGGAAGATTCCCTGGAGGAGGAAATGGCGACCCACTCCAGTTTTCTTGCCTGGAGGATCCCATGGACAGAGGAGCATGGTGGACTATAGCCCATAGGAGTTGGACATGACCGAAGTGACTGGGCATGCAATGTCCATTGAGTAAGTGATGCTATCTAAGCATCTCAGCTTCTGTTCTTCCTTCTCTTTTGTCTTCACTCTTTACCAGTATCGGTATTTTTCAGTGAGTCGGCCCTTTGTATTACGTGGCCAAAGTATTGGCTTCAACTTCAACATCAGTCCTTCCAACGAATATTCAGGACTGATTTCCTTTAGGATTGACTGATTTGATCTCCTTGCAGTCCAAGGGACTCTCAAGTGTTTTCTCCAACACCGGTTTGAAAGCATTAGTTCTTCGGTGCTCAGCATTCTTTATGGTCCAGCTGTCACAGCTGATCATGACTACGGAAAAACCATATCTTTGACTAGACAGACCTTTGTCGGCAAAGTGACGTCTCTGCTTTTTAGTATGCTGTCTAGGTTGGTCATAGCTTTCCTTCCAAGGAGCAAGCGTCTTTTAATTTCATGGCTACAGTCTCCGTCCGCAGTGATTTTGGAGCTCAAGAAAATAAAATCTGTCACAGCTTTCACTTTTTCCCCTTCTATTTGCCATGATATAATGGGACTTGATCCATGATCTTAGTTTTTTTGGATGTTGAGTTTTAAGCCAGCTTTTCACTCTCCTCTTTCACCCTCATCAAGACGCTCTTTAGTTCCTCTTCCCTTTCTACCATTAGAGTGGTATCAGAAGATAGACCAGTTGTCTTACTCTTAAAATACTAATAACTTGAAAGAGTTATAGTCAAGAGGTGGTACATCAAAAACAGGATGAGTTGTAGGGGGAAAATATTCTGAAGATGTGGAAAATCTGAGTGATGGGGAGCAGTGCTGGGCTCACTGGGGCCTCAGACAGAATTTGAGTTGGCAGCACAACAGTTGTCAAAAAAAAACAGCAGCCTAATTCAGAAAGGTGCAGAATAAGTCACCTTGCAGTGGTCAAAGGCTATTCTAATTATTCTGACTAATTTCAGCTTGTTTATCTTTAGAGAAATGGGAGGCAGCTCAAGAAGTTCTCAAATAAAATAATCCCAGTGACTTAAGAGATGAAAAATGAATCCATGGTGAACAAGTTAGTAGAATTAAGACTGTTTTTGCTTTACCAGAAAACACAATTACCCTTAGAATGGGTATTTTGGTCCAGGAAGAAGTGATGGTATACTTTCGAGGTGATAGCAGGTGTAACTCTCTCTGAATGCCTTTATATACATGACTGGAATGGTAAAAAGAGGACACAGATGGAAACTGTGTATGGTCAACTCTGTGGCACTCATGAGGGTGTCCACAAGCATTTTAGCTCTCTTTCCTCTGGGCACACAGTAGGACTGCACTTCCCTGCCCACTTGAAGATACACACAGCCACGTGACTTGCATTGGCCAATGGCACGTGAGCAGAAATGACCCTTCAGTAAGTCAACTATACTCTAACAAAAAAAAATTTTTTAAGAAGAGGAATGTAACTAAAAAGAAAGGGAGAAATAACACTTAAAAGCAGAAGCTTTAAGAACGAGTATGATTTCTTTCCAAAGATTTATTTTGGAGGGTGAGTGCCTTTCCTCATAACCACATCACTGCAAAGTAGCTTGATTTTAGAATCCAGTCTTTCAACCAGTACACTATCATGAACTTCTGAATGTCACTGATGATGTCTTGTCACTTAAAGGAATTTTTAAAATTCTGCTTTAGCATGTTGAAAGCTAAAATTATTGTCACTTATTTTAGATGTGATAATGTGGCTTTATTTTCCTTTTGGCAGCGCTTTCCCAACTAGGGTTTAAACCTGGGCCCAGACAGTGAAAGTGCAGAGTCCTCTTCGCTGGACTGACAAGAAATTCTTGGTAATGGTATTTTTAAATGAAGTATTATCTTTTAGAAAATGCATCCTAAAATATTTGTGGCTAAGGTATGATATCTAAAATTTGCTTCAGATAATCCAGGGGAACACACAGAGAGTGGTTGAGTAGCACCATAGATAACATATGATTAGACACCAGCTGATCACTGTTGAGGACTAGGTGATGGATATGTGGGGATTATTAGGCTTTTCTCTCTGCTTTTGTGTATATCTGTAGCTTTCCATAATAAGGTAAAATAAGCAAATAAGCAATAAGAGAAGGCATGGAAAAGATTGGAATTGGTATAATATTTAAAGAGGACTTTTTATGTCATCTATGCTATTTTTGGAGGTTGACAAACTATGATCAGTGGTACAAATGTTTTTGTACAGCTCTCAAACTATGAATGATCTTTATTGATGACTGAAAATGTTCAGGTTGGACAAATTCAAATTTTAGTGTCAATAAAGTTTTACTGAAACAGAGTCACACCCATGTGTTTCTACCTGGCTCATGGCAGCTTTCACACTCTAAAGACAGACAGAGTTGAGTACCTGTAGCAGAGACTGTGCACCACAAAACCAAATATATTTACTATGTGGACCTTTGCAGAAACGTTCTGTTGTTGTCCAGTCACTCAGTTGTGTCTGACACTTTGCAACCCCATGGACTGCAGCATGCAAGAAAAATTTGCTGACCTCTATTTTAAACAGAGATTTCCTCATGCACAATTTTGTTTTTAACACAAGTAAAAAGAAAAACAATATTGTCTTCTACCAAAGAGTATGAAAAGAAAATGAATATTGTCCACTAGGTAGTCATTTCTGAAATCTTCCTTCTTATCTCTTACCAACCAACTGTTGACAAAATGAAACCTGCTCTAATTTCAGGTAAAAGTGAGGATTGTCTTTCTGGGGCTGATTAGACAAGAACTGCAAGCAGACAGTGGCTGTGACAGAAGAGTGTAAAAGGATTTGAAAGAGGCCACCTGGGATCTTATTGGGTTTAAACTGTACAATAAACCTGACACAGCGTGTCTAAACTCAGGTATAATAAATCCTAGTGGGCGGGTATTGTAATAACCATTTCATATAGGTACAAGAACTGATATTCAAGGTGGGAATCTAGTTAACAAGTTTCTGGGGAAAAAATAACAACCGTAAACACTGAGTTAACCCATGATTATATCAGCATTATTTACAATAATCGAAAGGTAGAAGCAGCACCAATGTTCATCAGCAGAAGGATGGATAAAATGTGGCATATATCAATACATACAATGTGGTATTATTTACCTTTAAAAAGAAAGGAAGTTCTGACACGTGCTGCACCATGGGTGAGCATTAAGGACATTGCATTAAGTGAAATCAGTCAGTCACAAAAGGGCAAAAGTTTATGATTCTATGTATATGAAGTACCTAGAATAGTCCAGTTTATAGAGATAGAAAGTAGAATGGTCATTGCCAGGGGATGGAGGGGAGGGAACAATGAGTTATTGTTTAATGGTTACAAAGTTTCAATTTGAGAAGATGAAAAATTTTCTAGATATGGATGATGATGGATGCACCACAATGTGAATGTACTTAGTGCCACCAAACTCTACACTTTAATAGCCTTTAAAGGGTAAAATTTTGTGCTAGGTATGTGACCATAATTTTTAAAAACTGAAAAATTTCAAGTGGATGAAATTTGCTTATAATAATTTGATCATAATAAGAGTACATCATGAGAAACGCTGGGCTGAAAGAAGCACAAGCTGGAATCAAGATTGCCGGGAGAAATATGCAGATGACTCCACCCTTATGGCAGAAGGTGAGGAGGAACTAAAAGCCTCTTGATGAAAGTGAAAGTGGACAGTGAAAAAGTTGGCTTAAAGCTCAACATTCAGAAAACGAAGATCATGACATCTGGTCCCATCACTTCATGGCAAATAGATGGGGAAACAGTGTCAAACTTTATTTTTTTAGACTCCAAAATCACTGCAGATGGTGACTGCAGCCATGAAATTAAAAGACGCTTACTCCTTGGAAGAAAAGTTATGACCAACCTAGATAGCATATTCAAAAGCAGAGACATTACTTTGCCAACAAAGGTCCATCTAGTCAAGGCTATGGTTTTTCTAGTGGTCACGTATGGATGTGAAAGTTGGACTGTGAAGAAAGCTGAACGCCAAGGAATTGATGCTTTTGAATTATGGTGCTAGAGAAGACTCTTGAGAGTCCCTTGGAGTGCAAGCAATCCATTCTAAAGGAAATCAGTCCTGGGTGTTCTTTGGAAGGAATGATGCTGAAGCTGAAACTCCAGTACTCTGGCCACCTCACGTGAAGAGTTGTCTCATTGGAAAAGACTCTGATGCTGGGAGGGATTAGGGGCAGAAGGAGAAGGGGACGACAGAGGATGAGATGGCTGGATGGCAACACCAACTCGATGGACGTGAGCTTGGGTGAGCTCCGGGAGTTGGTGATGGACAGGGAGGCCTGGTGTGCTGCAATTCATGGGACAGCAAAGAGTCAGACACGACTGAGTGACTGAACTGAACTGAAGGGTATATCTTAAGCAAAGAAGTTAAAATGTATTTCGAGAAAGCAGGAAAAAGCTCAAGAAACAGAAAAGTCTTTTGGCTGCGTGATTCATAATATTTAAAGATGGTTACTGATGAAGGGGTGATGGACTGCCACTAAGAGTTTGCTCTCTGTGTTTGAAGGTTCAGGAATAGATCCACTTGGGAGATCAGAAACTTGATGCTTCCAGTTCAGTGATTTTTATGAGAATGCCAAGAAAAGAGTCTAAAGGAAAAGTTGGAGCTGTCATTAGTAGTATTACCAGTGATCTGACTTTTCAGTCCGTGCGTGCTGCATTTACAATGCTGATTTCAGTAAAAATTACTCGGTTTCCAATAATCTGCCAGGATTGTGGCTATTGCCCATACCATTCGAGGACTAAGTCTTGGCCCAACCTAGTGGGCAGCCCTTAGCTCCTCCATACCACTAAGATTGTGCACCCTTCTCTGTGAATGCCTGGCTGGTCAGTTTAGCTGGACAGGCACTTGGAAAGCCCAAGTGTCTGGTTTACTGTGGGAAAATCTGGAGGGTGGGCTGGACAGCTATCATCCATGGCATCACAAATGCCAAGTGGTTTGCCAGTTGCAAATTGGAATGGATGAGATCTTCCCACATGGGGATGAAGCACAGCCATGACCACTCCTGATGTGAAGCTGTGTGATGGACACTGATGAGGGATTCATGGAAAGGTGACTTCTAGATGGACCTGCCTCCCACTAATGCATCCTAAGATAGCTGGACATGTTATTTAAGGCCGGCATCCTTTTTAACTGATGTAGTTGATTATTCTGATTGGGTAATATCCAGCTGGACCAGTTGTTAAATATTTATAGAAATCACACAGGCCACCGATTTTCTTCAAATCATTGTTTGCCAGCAGCCTCCTGTGTCAGGGTGACACTATGCTAGGGTTAAATTTCTTGATAACTTTGCTTTGAAAAAAAAAAGACAAGTGGAGGCACAATTTAACCAACTCTTAATGCCCTCACATTCAGGGTTTTTGAAATGTGTTTGCACTGGAGTTTGTTTAAAATATCAAAAGGAGAAGATCACTAGGAATGAGTAATCAGGGCTACAAAAATAGTGAAAGCTACTATTAATGGAATCTTCTGTCTGTTGGGGCTTCCCAGATGGCTTTAGTGGTAAAAACCTGCCTGCCAATGCAGGAGATGCAAGAGACTCGGGTTCAATCCCTGGGTCAGAAAGATCTCTTGGAGGAGGGCATGGCAACCCACTCGAGTATTCTTGCCTAGAGAATCCCATGAACAGAAGAACCTGGTGGGCTACATAGTCCATCGGGTCACAAAGAGTCGGACAGGACTAAGAGTTGGACACAACTGAAGCGACTTAGCACACAAGCACACTGTCTGTTGACCACTTTAGTTATATTACTTCTACTCGTTGTATGAAGTGTTAGGTCTATTTCTTATTTTACTCATGAGGGAAGCCAAGGCTGAGAGAAGCAAAGTAACTTTCAAAAAGTCATTCAGCTAACAAGTGGCAAACCCCATATTTAAATATAGCACCACAGTATTTGGTCTTTACGTTGGGGAAATCACATCTAAGCTTAGCTGATGGAATGGACCTCAGTGGGTTTTGCTGCTCAACATATCATTCCAGTCAGCTTTCTTTTGCAAATGATGCTCTGATTTTCCTCTGGGGTACCCTCTTTCCTCAGTTCTCGTTCCAGGTGTTGGGGAGAGGTCATGCGTCTTGAGCCTGGCCAGTCAGTGCATGGTATTTCCTGGCTGCAGTGACTCACTGCAGGGATGCTGCTCTGAAGGTACTTATTTTCCAGTGTAGGCAGACAGGGAGTAAACAAGTTACAAATACTGAAAATAATTTCAGTTGATAATAAGTGCTTAAGAGGAAAATAAAACAAGGTAATGAGATATAAGAGTAACACAAGGGGCAAGGGTGGCGAGAGCCAAAGAGAGGCAGTGGGACCTCTTTTAGGTCTCTTTACTCTTCCCCCTGCTTTGAACTTGGACAAGCAAGGGATCCCACACTGCTGGTACCTTCTTGCCCATCCCTGGAGTCTGAAGTCAGTGTAGGAGACAAAAGGAGGAGGGAGAGAGAAATAGGGTCCTGGTGATGTACTTGGGTTCCTGAATCAAATGGAAAGGAAATTAAACCTGCCCCCAAATTTCTACACAAAGCAAACCTACAAATTTCTTTTTTTTTTTTTTTGCTTCTTAGGATGGTTTCATTATATTCTGTGTAATGGACACCAGAAAGAATCCTATCTCATACAGCTGAGTTTAGTCCTATTATTGCCTGGCATATGAGCCTCCTTCACTATGGGCAAATGTAAGTAAATTTAGATATATAAGCAGAATGACCAAATAGATAGATGATAGCTAGGTAGCTGGATAGACTGATGGAAACAGAACAGATAAAATTCAGTGTTTGTCCATGCATGGAGAATAGGATCAGAAAGATACACACCCAACTCTTCACAGTTAATACTCTGGGATGAGAAGGTGGTTTCACTTTCTTATGATCAGCTTTTCCTGGAATGTTTGCATTTAAAGACAAGTATATGTGACCTTTTAATTTTGAAAAAAACTATGCATCTGGAAATGTGTGGACAGAGAGGTCTGTGGAATAGTCGTGGGCTGAGTCCTCAACCACATGTCCAAAGCACACATACTAAGGCATCAAGGGCCATTACTTAAGCAGCTGGCAAGAAAATGGTACAAAGAAGAATTTCCACTCTCATCCCCATCCCCACCCCCACTTCCTTTCCCTGCAGAGCTTCCCCACCTGTCTCATGTGAGGGCAGCTGGAAGATGGTAACAACTGTATTCAGTTCAGTCACTCTGTCCTGTTTGACTCTTTGTGACCCCATGGATTGCAGCACACCAGGCTTCCCTGTCCATCACCAATTCCCGGAGCTTGCTCAAACTCATGTCCATCAAGTCGGTGATGCTATCCAAGCATCTCATCCTCTGTTGTCCCCTGCTCCTCCCCAGCATCAGGGTCTTTTTCAGCGAGTCACTTTTTCACATCAGGTGGCCAAAGTATTGGAGCTTCAGCTTCAGCATCAGTCCTTCCGATGAATATTCGGGCTGATTTCCTTTACGATTGACTGGTTTGATCTCCTTGCAGTCCAAGTCTTCTCAAGAGTCTTCTCCAACACCACAGTTCAAGAGCATCAATTCTTTGGCACTCAGCTTTCTTTGGAGAAGGAAATGGCAACCCACTCCAGTGCTCTTGCCTGGAGAATCCCAGGGATGGGGGGGCGCCTAGTGGGCTGCTGTCTATAGGGTCACACAGAGTCAGACACGACTGAAGCGACTTAGCAGTAGCAGCTTTCTTTATGGTCCAGCTCTCACACCCATACTTGACTACTAGAAAAACCATAGCCTTGACTAGACAGACCTTTGTTGGCAAAGTAATGTCTCTGCTTTTTAATATGCTGTCTAGGTTGGTCATAGCTTTTCTTCCAAGGTGCAAGCATCTTTTAATTTCATGGCTGCTGTCACCATCTGCAGTGATTTTGGAGCCCAAGAAAATGAAGTCTGTCACTGTTTCCATTGTTTCCCCATCTATTTGGACCAGATGCCATGATCTTAGTATTTGAATGTTGAATTTTAAGCCAGCTTTTTTACTGTCCTCTTTCACTTTCATCAAGAGGCTCTTTAGTTCCTCTTCGATTTCTGCCATAAGAGTGGTGTCATCTGCATATCTGAGGTTATTGATATTTCTCCCAGCAATCTTGATTCCAGCTTGGGCTTCATTCAGCCTGGTGTTTCACATATGTACTCTGCTTAAAAGTTAAATAAGCAGGGTGACAATATGCAGCTTTGTTGTACTCCTTTCCCAATTTGGAACCAGTCCATTGTTCCACGTATGGTTCTAACTGTTCCTTCTTGACCTGCATACAGATTTCTCAGCAGGAAGGTAAGGTGGTCTGTTATTCCCATCTCTTAAAGATTTCCACAGTTGGTTGTGGTCCACACAATCAAAGGCTTCGGCATAGTCAATAAGGCAGAAGTAGATGTTTTTCTAGAACTCTCTTGCTTTTTCTATGATCCAGTGGATATTGGCCATTTGATCTTTGGTTCCTCTGCCTTTTCTAAATCCAGCTTGAACATCTGGAAGTTCTCTGTTCACATACTATTGAAGCCTAGCTTGGAGAATTTTCAGCATTACTTTGCTAGCATGTTAGATGAGTACAATTGTGCAGTAGTTTGAACATTCTTTGGCATTGTTTTTCTTTGGGACTGGAATGAAAACTCACCATTTCCAGTCTCGTGGCCACTGCTGTTTTCCAAGTTTGCTGGCATATTGAGTGCAGCACTTTCACAGCATCATCTTTCAGGATTTGAAATAGCTCAACTGGAATTCCATCACCTCTACTAGCTTTGTTTGTAGTCATGCTTCCTAAGGCCCACTTGACTTCACATTCCAGGATGCCTGGCTCTAGTTGAGTGATCACATCATTATGGTTATCTGGGCCGTGAAGATCTTTTTGTATAGTTTTTCTGTGTATTCTTGCCACCTCTTCTTAATATCTTCTGCTTCTGTTAGTGCCATAATATTTCTGTCCTTTATTGTGCCCATCTTTGCATGAAATGTTCCTTTGGTATCTCTAATTTTCTTGAAGAGATCTTTAGTCTTTCCCATTCTATTGTTTTCTTCTATTTCTTTGCATTGATCACTTAGGAAGGCTATCTTATCTCTCCTTGCTATTCTTTGGAACTCTGCATTCAGACGGATTTATCTTTCCTTTTCTCCCTTGCCTTTCACTTCTCTTCTTTTCTCAGCTATTTGTAAGGCCTCCTCAGGCAACCATTTTGCTTTTTGCATTTCTTTTTCTTGGGGATGGTTTTGACCACCACCTCCTGTACCATGTTATATACCTCTGTCCATAGTTCTTCAGGCACTCTGTCTATCAGATCTACTCCCTTGAATCTATTTGTCACTTCCATTTATAATCATAAGTGATTTGATTTAGGTCATACCTAAATGGTCTAGTGGGTTTTCCCTACTTCTTCAATTTAAGTCTTAATTTGGCAGTAAGGAGTTCACAACCTGAGCCACAGTCAGCTCCTAGTCTTGTTTTTTGCTGACTGTATAGAGCTTCTCCATCTTCAGCTGCAATGAATATAAATCAGTCTGATTTCAGTATTGACCACCTGGTGATGTCCATGTATAGTCATTTCTTGTGTTGTTGGAAGAGGGTGTTTGTTATGACCAGTGCACTCTTAGCAAAACTCTGTTAGCATTTGCCCTACTTCATTTGTACTCCAAGTAACTTGCCTGTTACTCCAGGTAACTCTTGGCCTGTTACTTTTGCATTCCAGTCGCCTATGATGAAAAGGACATCTCTCTTTTGGTGTTAGTTCTAGACGGTCTTGTAGGTCATCATAGAACCATTCATCTTCAGCTTCTTCAGCGTTAGTGGCTGAGGCATAGTCTTGGATTACTGTAGTATTGAATGGTTTGTCTTGGAAATGAACAGAGATTATTCTGTCATTTTTGAGATTGCACCCAAGTACTGCATTTTGGCTTCCCTGGTGGCTCAGATGGTAAGGCATCTGCCTGCAATGCGGGAGACCCGGGTTTGATTCCTGGGTTGGGAAGATCCCCTGGAGAAGGAAATGGCACCCCACTCCAGCACTCTTGCCTGGAAAATCTCATGGACGGAGGAGTCTGATAGGCTACAGTCCATGGGGTTGCAAAGAGTCAGACACGACTGAGTGACTTCACTTCACTGCATTTTGGACTCTTTTGTTGACTATGAGGGCTACTCCCTTTCTTCAAAGGCATCCTTGCCCACAGTAGTAGATATAATGGCTCATAGTTTCATTAAGTTTGACAAGGTTGTGATCAATATGATCAGTGTAGTTAGTTTTCTGTGATTGTGGTTTTCATTCTGTCTGCCCTCTGATTCATAAGGATAAGAGTCTTGTGGAAGCTCCCTATGGAAGTGATAGATATAATACCTTTATGGTCACTGAAAAATCAAGGCCACATGAAGCCAGAATGTGTTTCCCGGGCACTCTGTTGTCCCCAGAATGTGCCCAGTTGTCCCAAGAACTGGGGAGATCAGTTTCTTTACCTGGAACATATACACTGAGCAAGAGCTCAGTTGGTTATAAGACTGAAGCCCTTTTCATTGAAAACTCATGATTCCTAAGTTCTTCTCCTTCATGCTGATGAAAGTGTGTTTCTCTTTGAAGTTCTGAAACTTGGCTAGTATTATTACAGGTATTTATTTTTATTTTAAAATATTCTAAGCACTCAGTAATACTGTTATCATGACTGGAGTTTGCTTGCACTCTAGTAGATGCCTTTTAGAAGACAACTGTGGCAATCATGTTGGGATGGCCTTTCTCTTGGATAGTTCTGTTAGATCATGAATCATTTCTGAATCGTTGTTGTTGTTCAGTCACTCAGTCCTGTCCAACTCTTTGTGATGCCATGGACTGCATCATGCCAGGCTTTCCTGTCCTTCACTAACTTCCAGAGTTTGCTCAAAGATATAACCATTGAGTTGATGATGCCATCCAAGAATCTCATCTTCTATCGCCCCCTTCTCCTCCTTTCCTCAATCTTGCCCAGCGTCAGTGTCTTTTCCAATGAGTCAGCTCTTTGCATTAGGTGGCCAAACTATTGGCGCTTCAGCATCAGTCCTTCCAATGAATATTCAGGATTGATTTCCTTAGAATTGATTGGTTTGATCTCCTTGTGATCCAAGGTACTCTCAAGAGTCTTCTCAGCACCACAGTTGAAAAGCAGCAATTCTTCGGCACTCAGTCTTTATGGTCCAACTCTCACATCCATGCATGACTACTGGAAACACCATAGCTTTGACTATACAGACCTTTGTCAGCAAAGTGATGTCTCTGGTTTTTAATATCATGTTCTTAGGTTAATGCTGTTTCTTACAATTCAAGGTCCCATGCAGATTCCAGCTTTGCTGTTGTTTAAAGTATGCAACAAAATTTTATGGCAGTCTTGTCAGAAAACAAAGGTTCTATACTAGTATCAGTCTCCATCCCTTCTTCTGACTTAGGAGAGAAAAATAACTTCTATGTAGCAGATTACATTTGTACCCAAAGAAATTATGTGCTAAAGCCTTCTAAAACTATAGCTACTAAAATATTTCTCTTGCAATTTTTTTATTTCATCCCTGTGCCCAGAGAAAATGAAAAGACAAACTCCAACCTAGGGAAGGTTGAATAATCACAAACTCCAACTTTAAGGAATCTGAATTAATGAGATTTCCTGGGATTTTTCCAGCTAAAGAGAATTGCCACCTTCCTCCCAAGAGACAGTAATGCTTATAACTTTACTCACAGACATACAATATTATTCCCTAGAGAAGGAATTATGGTCAGACTTTAATTTGGATCAAGAGATAAAATTAGAAAATCTCTCGTGGGGAAATGTCATTATTTACAAATGTACATAATTAAAGAAAGGGGGTATATACAGAAGAAAGATGTTACTGTCTGTAGACCAAAGGCTTAAATATAAGTAGAACTCCCTGGGATCTCACCAGGTGCATGCCCCAAACACATATTTAAAGTCTACAACTCGGAAAAATAGCTTGAGGGTATACACCAAACTGTCATCTAGGATTTTCTCTGTGGATTGGTAAGAGACATGGTTATTGAGGGATAAGTTTAACTTGATATAAAAGATTGTTGTGATGTTTGGTTCCTTAAATTATAAGTATGATGGATATTGGTTAGGTTTCTTGGCCACCCAGCAACTAGAATGCCTATTAAATTTCCCATCTTATGAGTCTGAATATGTCTAAACTAGAAACTCATTTTACAAGCCTCCCTTAGGCATGTAACTTAGAAGGCTGATACACCTTGTAGGTATATTAGAGCTCTCTGGAGAAACAGGATTAATAGGATGGGGTGAGAAGAGAGAGAAAATAAGAGGGAGAGAGAAAAAGAGAGAGTTATTTTTAGGAGCTGATTCCTGTACTTACCGAACCCCAGGGAGGAGGTAATCTGTGGTTCAAATCTGAAGACAACCTGCCGGCCGAAATCCTTCATACTTGGGAGGGTGTCAGTGTTTGTTCTGTTGAGGCCTTCAGCTGACTGGATGAGGCCTACCCACATTTAATCAGACTTCACTTATCTGAATTTATTCTTACCTAAAAACATAGTCAGAAACACCCCAAATAATGGTTGACCGAATATCTGGGCACTGTGGCCCAGCCAAGTTGACACGTAAAATTAACCATCAAAACAGGGCATGGGCATACGACTTAATCCTTATGCAAGGCTTTGGTTTGGAAGCAAGTACCACGTGGAATGCATTCTTCAAGAGGGGTGGTGGTGGAGGCGTCTAGCTACAGAGGCAAAGTGGCAGCACCCTGTTGCTAGAGTATCTGGGGGTTTGTGCCAGGAATAGCAGCAAAAGGATCCCTACTAGAGGGGTCTTGTTTTTGTCAAGACCACTTTAGCTCAGTAATTTAGTGAACTACCCAGTTCCTTTAATACTTCATCCTCTATTTAAACTGACTAGGGTAGAGTCTCTTGTGGACACCTGAGAAACTTGAAATTCAATAAGTGTTTTATATTATTTATTACTACGTAAAAACCTACCTACAATTTAGTAGCTTAAAGCAAGAATTAAACACTTAATTATTTCTCACATTTTCTGTAGGTAGCTTAGTTCGGTGTTCTGGTCCAAGGTCTCTCACGAGATTGAAGTCACATTCTTAACCAAGGGGCTGGGTCTGAAGAATCCACTTTGAAGATCACTTATTTACATGGCTGCTGCCTACCAAGCTGTAAACTGCTGCCACTTATCCTAAATAAGACTGGGGCACTTTTCTCTCAAGATGGCAGACTGGGGTCAGACTGGGCTCTTGTGTGCATCAATGGATCCTATGCTTCAAAACTAGCTATGATGGTTCTTTTCAATTCTTGTTAGCCTTTATACTTTAGAAAGTCTCTAGCTGCAGCCTATAGCAACTACTTTGTGAGTTATTCAATCATGTTTGTAGATTTACTAACAAAAATAATTGTACAATCTATATTTTATTGGTTCCTCAAGATAGCACAACATCTATTTATTCCATAAATATTTGCTGAACTCCTATGGGGTGCCAACACTGGCCTAGACACTGAAACATTGGATTTAAATGTCCTTAGCACTGTGGAAAGAGAGCAAGTGCCATTGTTGGAGTAGAAACACAGTTACAGCAAAACTTAAACCCTCTTCTACTTGGGAAAAAAGCCAAGAGTCTGTCTCCAAGGACTCCCATGGGTGACTTGGGAATTCGCCAGGCTCTGGCCATGAGCTTTGCAGGCAGCACACCAGGAGCAGTTCTATGCCCCAGGGAAAACCTGCTAACCACCCTCATGACTCTTGTATAAAACCAGAAGGTCAGTTTATGAATTTTCAAGGAAATTCTGACTATCACAGGGACCAGAACACTCATATTTGCTTGTCCTACCCAACCTCCCTCCTACCTCCTCTTCTCCATTTTCCTAGCTTCTCCTCTTCCCTTCCTTCTATTCCTGCTCTAACAAATACCTCATGAGCATGTTCTAGGAGCCAGGAATGAGGGTAAGAGCCAGAGAAACAATGGTATGAAGCCTGCAGAGTTCCTGTCCTTAAGTCTGGGGTGTGGGCGGAAACCCTAACTGGAACATTCACAGAGATAAACAGCCCCTTTTTGTTTCATGGAGGCCTCTGAGGCTCTGATGACCACAAAGATCCCTGTCCTCAGAGCAATGTGAATTCTCACATACCCACAGCATCTTGCCCACAGTTTCAGGGGAATCTCAGTCACCTTGAAACCCAACCAGTGATCTGGGGTGCAGAATCTCCCCCTCTATAGACAGAACTACATGAGAATCAGCCAAGTCATACCCAGAAGGCTGCTTTGAGATCATGGAGTTGCAGCAAGGCTTTTTCGGCCATAGCATGCAGCATGTGGAATCTTAGTTCCCTGACCAGGATTGAACCCATGCTGCCAGCAGTGGAAGCTCACAGTCTTAACCCCTGGACCACCAAGGAAGCCGTTATCTCTCTTTAGATAGGCCATTACCTTGATTTAGTGAGAGCCACACTGATCTGGCCTTGAGATGGGTGATACAGTTGACTTTGCATATACTTGCTCTGAACCACTATGAATAGATTAAAAACTTAACTTCAGCAGAGAGCAGCATATTCCTTGCAAGTTCTTAGAAGGCATTCTGGTCTGGGCCCCAGCAGCTTTCAGCTGGCTTTTCCAAGAGTATCCAGAAAACAGTGAATTTTTAAAAATTCACTCATCAAAAATTTTTTCAGCCTACCTTTCTCCTTTCCACAATCTAGAGCAGCAGTTGGCAAACTTTTTCTCCTAATGGTCCATGCAGTAAATACTTTAGGTCTTTTGCAACTGCTCATCTCTGCTGTTACAATAAAAAAAAAAAGTAGCTGCAGGTAATACATATATGAATGAGCATAGCTGTGCTCCTATAAAACCTTGTTTATGAAAAACAAGGACTGGCCAGATTTGGCCTGTGGGCTGTAGCAAGCTGCTCTCTGGGTTTGGTTAGGCTGATCCTCCTCACATCTTCTCCCCAGCCCCCTCTTGCTCTCTGTCCTTCAGTGACCTTTTGAAGGATTCATTACCATTGCATTTCCGAGGATTTCGAGGATGAAAATCTGTGGAAACAGCGGACAGAAGAAAGCTTTCAACAAGAAAAGATGTCTTCAGCACTTAATCTTTCTTTCTGGTTTGTACAGTGTAGAGAAAAGGATAGGAAAGAGACATCATGTAAACATGGAAAAATATTAATACTGTTTAATCCAGAAGATTGAAGATGCCAGCAAAGGACGCAGAGTGGTTATGAGCACTTACTTCAGTCAGTCAGTCAGTCAGTTCAGTCGCTCAGTCGTGTCCGATTCTTTGCGACCCCATGAATCGCAGCACGCCAGGCCTCCCTGTCCATCACCAACTCCCGGAGTTCACTCAGACTCACGCGTGATGCCATCCAGCCATCTCTTCCTCTGTTGTCCCCTTCTCCTCCGGCCCCCAACCCCTCCCAGCATCAAAGTCTTTTCCAGTGTGTGTACTTACTTCAGTCAAACAATGATGACAACAACAGCACAACACAGATAACACTTATCACATGACACTTGCACTTGCCACATGCCAAATACTTGTTTTTTTAAATATCGTATTTAATGCTGGGTTTGCTTTCCAGCTTGTGCTGTGTGACATCAACCTTTTGATTCTCTGCTTCTTCATCTGTTAAACCAGGGGTGTGGGGTAACCTGGGAAATGTACTCAGCATAGTACCTGGCTCCACCTACATGCTCAGTAAGGGTTAGATCTGATTATTCCAATTTGGGGAGGAGCCAATCTTGGTCTTTGTAGCTCAGGTCTTTCCAATGAAGCCAATAGGTAGAACCTACAGGAAGAGAGAGTCTAACCTCAGGAAAAAACTTGGTGACTTCCCTAGTTATACAAGGTTCTGGGGATGTTGGTAGGAGATTCTAGTTCTGTAATCAAATGAATCTCAGTTAAGCAAAGTTAAAGAAGTTTCTCAGTGGCCATATTTCTTAGAGCCCAGAATATACTATTGTGGTTTAAATCTCTAAGCAAATATTATCACAAGCAGTTTCTTCCAACTTAATTTATCCACCAACCATTTCTGGCCCCCAAGGTAGCTTTGGGGATTAGTTTGTCACAGAAAATCCTATAGGAAATACACTGGGAGATGTCAGAAGTAGATTAAGAGGTGGTGAGCTCCTCACTGAGGGAAGTGTGTGAGCAGAGGCTGGATGCCCAGAGGGCTGGGATGTGGACAGGATCCCAAGGGGAATAAGAGAAATGAAAACCTCCTGGCAGTCCTGGCATCTGGGCTTGTCCTGACTGGCTTTGGGAGCTCTGGAATTTTGGACTTGACTTTGATGACACCAAGAAAGAAGGATGCCACTGGATGGCTCTGGAAGCCCCAAGTTAAGAGGTCCTGAGGAGCCAAGTCAACAGCCCTGCACTGGGGTCCCCTCAGATCTGGTCAACGTGTGTAGGAGTCATCAAGGGCAATGAAGTCACATTGTCTGACATGTCACTGACCCTCAGGAAATGGTCCTCTTTGAGATCTGTCCTGGGTGTTCTGAAATATCAATGGTCCAGGGCTGACAGCCCTGACCTGCCTTCCTACTCTGGCTTTGCTGCTTCCCAACTGGGAAGTTCTGGGCGAGTCCAGTCCCTTATGTATAAAATGAGACTAACAGTTGATTTCTCCTCATCCTTTGATGAGGACCTTCACCAGATAACCCTGGTGCCCCAGCCTGTCTCAAGTGGGACACCGTGCGGGCAGGTACAGGCATTCCTTGGGGCACAACACACAAGGCCTTCTGTGATGCTTAGAGCATCTGTCCTGGGGAGGAACCTCCAACCAAGGGCAGCAGGAACAGGGTGATACCTACCCCAGAAGCCTTGGTCTTGGGGTGGACAGTTACCGGGAGACACCCACATCCTCCTGGTAGGGCTCCACTGCCCACAAGGTGGAGTGACTTCAACAACTCACCTTACACTGACGTGTCTTACTTCACCTGTCTCATCCTCCCCACTCCCTACTCGTTGTTTCCTGACATCACCTCCCAAAAAAGCTTCTAGCATCCACATCCTTTTCTGGGTCTCTACTTTGGGGGAACCCAAACTAAGACAAGATTCAGTAAGGTAATAAAACACTGCCTGCAGAATATCTGGCCTAGATCAGCACTAAATAATTAGTAGCGCTGATTACTACTGAAAAAATCAAGTGTGGCCCACTCTCCAGTCTCTATTAAATTACCACCCATGTGTATATACACACCTACACATGCACACACCTGTTCTCATACCCATGCATGTATGCGCCTGTGTGTACATCCATGCATACACATACCTACAATTTTGAATACCTGAGCACTCACCAATGCATGCAAATCTGCATGCTTACACCAGCAATTCTGAAGCTACTTGAAACCTTATCTTTTCATTCCTGCTTCAGATACGGTAAGATTTCCCATGTCCATTCAGAGCTGCAGGAGCAACCTGGTTAATCCCCCTTTTTTTCCCAACTAATTATTGACACACTAAAGGATATTATGGGCTAAAACTTCTCATGCAAAGAGAAGCTTGCATGACACAAAGAAACTTACAATAACAGACAGAAATGGTATGAACCTAACAGAAGCAGAAAATATTAAGAAGAGGTGGCAAGAATACACAGAAAACTATACAAAAAGATCTTCATGGCCCAGATAATCATGATGGTGTGATCTCTCACCTCGAGCCAGACATCTTGGAATGTGAAGTCAAGTGGGCCTTAGGAAGCATGACTACAAACAAAGCTAGTGGAGGTGATGGAATTCCAGTTGAGCTATTTCAAATCCTGAAAGATGATGCTGTGAAAGTGCTGCACTCAATATGCCAGCAAACTTGGAAAACAGCAGTGGCCATGGGACTGGGAAAGGTCAGTTTTCATTCCAATTCCAAAGAAAGGCAATGCCAAAGAATGCTCAAACTACTGCACAATTGCACTCATCTCACACACTAGCAAAGTAATGCTCAAAATTCTCCAAGCCAGACTTCAACAATATGTGAACCGTTAACTTCCGGATGTTCAAGCTAGATTTAGAACAGGCAGAGGAACCAGAGATCAAATTGCCTACATCTGCTGGATCATCAAAAAAGCAAGAGAGTTCCAGAAAAAACATCTACTTCTGCTTTGACTGTGTAGATCACAACAAACTATGGAAAATTCTTAATGAGATGGGAATACCAGAGAACCTGACCTGCATTCTGAGAAATCTGTATGCAGGTCAAGAAGGAACAGTTAGAACTGGACATGAAACAACAGACTGGTTCCAAATCAGGAAAGGAGTACATCAGGCTGTATATTGTCACCCTGCTTATTTAACTTATATGCAGAGTACATCATGAGAAATACTGGACTGGATGAAGCACAAGCTGGAATCAAGATTGCTGGGAGAAATATCAGTAACCTCAGATATGCAGATGATACCACCATTATGGCAGAAAGTGAAGAAGAACTAAAGAGCCTCTTGAAAGTGAAAGAGGAGAGTGAAAAAGTTGGCTTGAAACTCAACATTCAGAAAACGAAGATCATGGCATCTGGTCCCATCACTTCATGGCAAATAGATGGGGAAACAGTGTAAACAGTGACAGACTTTATTTTGGGGGGCTCCAAAATCACTGCAGATAGCGACTACAGCCATGAAGTTAAAAGACGCTTGCTCCTTCAAAGAA
The DNA here is from genome assembly GCA_917880005.1 of Nanger dama. NCBI lineage: Eukaryota > Metazoa > Chordata > Mammalia > Artiodactyla > Bovidae > Nanger > Nanger dama. Next base: position 31,637,036 of record CAKJTW010000016.1, on the reverse strand, counting down.
AAGCTATGACCTAGACAGCTTATTAAAACCCAGAGACATTACTTTGCCAACAAAGGTCTGTCTAGTCAAAGCTATGGTTTTTCCAGTAGTCGTGTATGGACATGAGAGTAGGACTATAAAGAAAGTTGAGTGCCAAAGAATTGATGCTTTTGAACTGTGGTGTTGGGGAAGACTCCTGAGAGTCCCATGGACTGCAAGGAGGGCTAACCAATCCATCCTAAAGGAAATCAGTCCCGAATATTCATTGGAAGGACTGATGCTGAAGCTGAAACTCCAATACTTTGACCACCTGATGCGAAAAACTGATTCATTTGAAAAGACCCTGATGCTGAGAAAGATTGAAGGCAGGAGGAGAAGGGGATGACAGAGGATGAGATAGTTGTATAGCATCACTGACTCAGTGGACATGAGTTTGAGTAAACTCCAGGAGTTGGAGATGGACAGGGAGGCCTGGCATGCGGCAGTCCATGGGGTTGCAAAGAGTCGGACATGACTGAATGACTGAACTGAACTGATTTTCTTTCTCCTTCCCAAACAGGAACCTGTCCTTTTCTGACACTACTTTTTCCTCCCTGCTTGATTTTTGCCACTTGTTAGCAGAAAGGACCAATTCTGAGACTGATTTTGTTGCCAGAGGAGCCAGGAAGAATGAACACAAGCAAGGGGCAGTATTCAAGACTGGAGATGTTGTGGGTTGAATAGATACTGAGAAATATGAGGGGAATTTGGACGCTTGTTTAGTGAGCTGCTGTTCGAGATGCCCCCTCTGCTCCTTACATCTGTGATGGTAATAAGTTCTGTATCTTCAGCACAATTAGTAGACATTTTCTACTCATGGCACTTAAGTGTTCCCAACTCTTTAAATCATCTATCAGGTTTGGGGAGTCTTTATTAAAAACCCGCCATTCATTATCACACTTCTCCATTTCCTGGACTACTGGGGCACTTTCTGGGAAGCTAAGAACATTATGACTCTGTTGGAGACAGCCCCCCACCATTTTCCTCTCTGTTCTATCTCCCCTCAGAATCCTGTTATGAAGTGATGCTGTTGGCAATACCTGCCTAGTGACTGTCCTGCCCCCTATCTGCACGTCCTCTCCCATGACTTGTGGAACAGTTATAGTTAATGAAGAGAGTTTTCCAGTAACAGAAGGTGACCTACAAATGAATAAAACTTATCCTTTGATCTAGTTCAGAAGATAATGATGACAAAGAATTGCCACGTAGAGTAAAGCAAATAGTTTTGTGATTACAGGTATGCACTGAAACACAGTGGAAGGAGCCTGGGCCTCAGAGGTAGGTGTACCTAGTAATGAGTCTGGCTGTGATAGCTACCTGCTGTGTGTATCTTGGATAAATTGCTTAACTTCTCGGGATTTCAATTTCTTTATCATTATCATTATCAGTTCAGTTCAGTTCAGTTCATTTCATTTGCTCAGTTGTGTCTGACTCTTTGCGACCCTACGGACTGCAGCACGGCAGGCTTCCCTGTCCAATACTAACTCTTGGAGCTTGCTCAAACTCATGTCCATCAAGTTGATGATGCCATACAACCACCTCATGCTCTGTCATCCCCTTCTCCTCCTGCTTTCAATCTTACCCAGCATTAGGATCTTTTCCAAGGAGTCAGTTCTTCACATCAAGTGGCCAAAATATTGACGTTTCAGCATCAGCATCAGTCCTTCCAATGAATATTCAGAACCGATTTCCTTTAGAATGGACTGGTTGGATCTTCTTGCTGTCCAAGGAAACTCTCAAGTCTTCTCCAGTACCACAGTTCTAAAGCGTCAATTCTTCGGTGCCCAGCTTTCTTTATAATCTAACTCTCACATCCATACATGACTACTGGAAAAACCATAGCCCTGACTAGATGGACCTTTGTTGGCAAAGTAATGTCTCCGCTTTTTAATATGCTGTCTACATTGGTCATAGCTTTTCTTCCAAAGAGCAAGCATCTTTTAATTTTAAGTATACTAGGCAGACTTTTTTTTTTTTTTCTTTTTGCCTGCCCAGAAAAATCCCGTCTTCTGGTAATAGCATCTCCTGCTCTTTGTGGTTCTAGTGGAGATGCTAATCATAGTACTAGTCATTACCACCACCCATCATGCCCTCAACAAGGCCCAGGCTTAGGCATAAAGCACAGACATATGAAAGAGACAAGGTCCTTTCTTAGGATTTTTCACATAAATGCTAGAATAGAGACCCTCTCTATTTCCTTTTCTGAACTAAAATGATGAAAGTCTGGAGGTCTGAGTAGCAATGCCTCCAAACCCTTCTGTCCACCCTCCATTCCCTTCTCCTTCCCTCCTTTTTCCTGCTATGGGGAGAAAATCAAGCCAAAACACAAAGGCAGACCTGAAAAGCAGAGAGGGAAGGAAGTTCCAACAACATTGTTTCAGTTTCTTTTGAGTTCATCTTTTAAACTATTATTGCTTTTTTATTTTGATTTGGGTTTTATTATTTATTTATATTTGGGTTTTATTTGAGAATAAGAGGGCTTTAAAGTCACGAGCCAACCTTTATTGTTTTCTAGATGAATGAAATGCAATCAAGAGAGGCAGTGCCCTTTCTCCAGCCAGCCAGCTTCTAAGTCAGGACTGGCACCCAGTTCTCAGAGTCCAAGTGCACGTACATTCATTCTATCAGGCTAGTCAAATGACTCATGGGTTCACTGAATGTATAATTCCCAGGTCACTGGATAGTGTGTCCCCAGCTTCACTGCCCGCCACATTTTCCTATTTTTAGTTAATATATTTTTGGCTCCACTCAGTCTTTGCTGCTGTGCGTGGGCTTTCTTGATTTGCAGTGGACGGTGCCTACTCTTCGTGGCAGTGCATGGGCTTCTGATTGCAGTGACTCCTCGTTGCAGAGCACAGGCTCTGGGGCATGCGGGCTTCAGTAGCTGTGTCACATGGGCTCAGATGCTCTTGCAGCATGTGGAATCTTCCCCAACCAGGAATCAAACCCATGTCCCCTGCATTGGAAGCCAGATTCTTTACCACTGACCACCAGGGAAGTCCCCACATTCTACTTATTTTGCCCCCTACCCCTCAACAAGTCACCAGTGTCTGAAATATCACCATTGTATTCATTCCTTTCAGGTTTCTTTGTGCTTCTTCTGGGAATGGTGACACAGACAGCTAATGTAAACTATTTGATTAATTGTTTTTAAGACCCTCTTTCATCACAGACAAAGGGCTTCAGTATCTTAGGAGAATGGGTTAAAAAGGGAGATGACACGTGACTATGGTTCCAAAAGAGAAAAGAATAGTAAAGAAAGGCAGTTCATTGCTCCTGAAGGCAGATTGCTTCAATTTTAGAATCTTTCTCCTCTTCCTCTATCACCATCTTCCCCTTCTAAGTAATCCTACATGGAGTCAGGGCTGCTGACTTTGTGGCCATTCTCTTACTCTTCTCTCTGGCTGTAGATTCCACCTTCTACTTCAGAGACTGACAATGCAACTCACTTTCCCAGCTTGCTTTGAAGCTAAAGTATGTGACCTACTCCCGGCTAGTTAGGTGTGAAGAGAAGTGTGGTGAAGTTGTTTCTGGGAAAGATTTTTCTCTTTAATGAAAGAGAGATGCACAAGAGAAGGTCCCCTTTATTTCTGCCTTTGAATGTGATAATATAAAGATATGATGGCTGGAGCTGCTGCAGCCATCTTAACGATCAAGAGAGGACAAGTCTAAAACAAAAAGCCAACACACTGAGGATGTGGCTCACAAGAAGCCAAGAGACAGAGTCCTAGATGACAATACTTCACTACAGAAATAAACCTGGGACAGCCCAACCGTTGGATTTCTTGATATGTAAGACAGTAAATAGTCTATCGTTAAAAACACATTTAATTTGGTACTTTCTTTCCTCTAGCCCAAAATCATCCCATTATTTTGTCTTAGACTTGTTTCAAAGGAGTTTCCTTGATGGAATATACTCTTGTATCTAAAATAGTTTTTTTCTTTGATGATGTTCTGTATTTTTTATTATTAGAATTTCTATTTGATTCTTTTTTAAATCTACTGGGTAGATTGAGAGTTTCATGATCCATGTAGATATATCCTCCACCTTGCCTTCTCTTTTCATAAACATAGTAAGCATAGTTTATTATCTGTATTATCTAAAGTCTTAGCAGGACTATTTCTGCTGGCTGTTGTTTCTGCTTGTTCTTATTCATGATGCCTTATTTCTTTTTATTCATGGTTATTTTTTATTATATGCTGCTCATTGTACCTGAAAAATAATCCATAGGAATAATTTGAGGTCTAGAATAAATGTACCTTCCTCCAGAGAGGATATCTATATACATTTGCCAGGAACCTGGGGACCCTTAAACCAGATTCAGGTTTGAGGTGCCTGTACCACCAAACACTGAATTATGGCTACAAATTCAGTACACAAGGCCTAGATTACTTCTGGTTCACCTCTTCCCTGAGGGTACAGGGATTTGAGGGCCCCTGTTATTACGAAGAGGATCTCCAATTAGACTGCCATTTTGATTTCTCCCTCCCTCACGCCACCAACAAAGACCATCAAAACAAAAGTTCAGATTGCTAGAATCAACTAATGCCCTTTCTTCAAAAGTGATTTCCATGCTCTGCTTATCTGTTTGGATTACTGTTTTTCCTTCAATAATGTCTTATTATATAATTAACTATTAAGTGCTTGAATGATACTCAGTTTATCTAGCAAGTTCAGTTGTTTCCTGAGAAAGGTTGGTCCTGCCATTAGTGGAAATGGAGGTTTATCTTTGCCCATTCACCAAGTTCTCCGCTCCTGCCTAAACTGTTTCTTCATAATCCTTACCACTTACTTTTTCCTGTCCATGGGTCTGAAGTCTACTTCACCTGTGCCGGCTGGCTGCCTTGTCCTATTCTTGATTTTGTTGCCCTCCTGATCTCTAGCCATCATCTGCCTGATTTCTGTGTGCTCTAACCCCAGGCATTTGTTCATCCTCTGGCTATTCCTGGGTTGCCTGTGCCAACTGACTTGCATACTACAAAGATTCCAGCTACTCACCCAGCTCTTGACTCTCCAGCTCAGCTTTGATCCAGGATTTTATGGATATTTGCCAACGTCATCCTTTCCCTATATGCCTTTTGGCTACTCATCTGGCTTTTACTTTTCTGATTAATTCCCCTTCCTCTTCCAGAGCCACTTACTACCTTGGCATCACCTAGCAAATTCATGGCACCATCTTGGACTTTCTCTTGATTGATTGATGTAGTTGCATTTGAGGCTGAGTCTGTTTATCTTTTTAAATAAAGGATCACACTATGGGAACCTCATGAGTGTTTTATAATGATGATAATTATTTTAAAATTTATAATTAAAATTATAAATTTATTTTAATTAAAAATCATTAAGTTTATAATTAATAAAATTTAAAATTACCTTAAATTTTAATAATTCTTTAAAATGTAGAAGACCGTGAGAATTCCCTGGTGATCCAGTGAAGAGAATCAGTGCTTTCCCTGACAGGGGCCTGAGTTCAATCCCTGTTTGGGGAACTAAGATCCTATAAGCTGTACAACACAGTTAAAAAAAAAAAAGGGTAGAAGACCAAAGTTTATGATAAAAAAGAAAACTGACAATGACAATAAAGTCAGACCAAATCTTCAATTTGAATTTTTAGAGGCTTTATGGCCACTTACAAGAAATAGGCAGTTCAGTATAGTGATGAAAAGCAGGCATATAAATCCAGTGGACCCATGTTTAATCCCATTTTCACCCCATTTTAGCTATTTGAATTTGCACAATTCATCCTATTCTTCTCTATTTCCTCATCCATAAACTGGTGCTAATATTATCTTCCTCATAAGATTGTTATGGGGAGAAATAGATAAAAGGTACACTTAGCACAGTGACCACAAACAGTAGGCACTCAATTTCAGGGCATTACCATTATCTTGATTTATAATATTAAGTCTTCCCTCCAAATATTTCACCAACTGAGTTGTCATGTGTCTTCTCAGCTTCCATCTCATCCTGAAATCTCCTGCCATGTGAAGCTTGACTGAAGAACAGTGTGGGGGCAGTTGTTCTCAAATGACCCTGGTTAAAACACATGTGTTCCCCTGGATTCATATGTGATCAGATTTGTTTAATGAGGTGACTAGTTGAATTAAGTCCTGCTTGATGAGTCTGGGGTTGCAATATGAGACAAATTATATTCACTGTTGAAAAACATCTTGGTTCCTCATGTCCCAGAGTTATTTTGCAGGAGATTAGAGACTCAAGGAAGGCAAAGACAATTAGGCTCCTACACGGGCACTAAAATGTGTGGCCTTTAGGGTTTTTGGTTATAAATATTTGTAGGGTTTTAAAGCTAACTAGGTCAAATCCAACATCCTCATTTGTCAAATGAGGAAACCAAGATTCAGAGATATGAAATGACCTGCCCAGGGCCACATGGTCCATTGGTAGTAAATCCAGGACAGAAATCCAGATCTTTGTTCTCTAATTAATTAGCCATGTTACATGCTAGGTATAGCAATTTAAAACCATGTCCACAAAATTTTGACATTCCTCCTTTCAAAAATCAGAGTGTAATTCCCTTCCCTTTCTAAATGTAGTGACTCACTTCTAATGAAGAGGTGATACCATGTGATTTCTCAGGTCATAAAAAGAATACAAATTTTCCTGGTCCTCCCTCCCTCTTGCAATCCAGCCACCATGTTTTGAGGACCCTCAATAGGCCTCTAGGGAGGTCCACTTAGGGGAGGACAGAGAACTCCCACCAACAACTGGTATTAACTTTCCAGCTGTATGAGGGAGTCACTGTGGGAGCTCTTTGTCTAGTTACAGTCAAGCTCCAGGTTGCAGCCCTGGCTGGCATCTTGACTGCAACCTCATGTAAGAACTTTGGCCAGAACCAGAGAGCCAAACTCCCTCTTATTCCTGACTCACAGAAACTGTGTGAGAGAATATATGTTTATTGTCATAAACTACTAAGTTTGGGGTAATTGTTAAGTAGTGATAGATAATGAATACACCAGGATAACTAATACTAATATTTGACTCAGGAGTTTTTGAGTTGGAGGTAATAAAAATCCACTTCAACTAGTGAGGGGAGGAAAAATATAATTATTGTTGTTCTTGTCTTCAGGAAGACTAGAGCTAGAGCAGATGCAACATATTCAAATAATGTCATCAGAAATTTTTCTTACTGTTGGCTTCTCTCGAGAGGCTTCATTCTCTCCTACCAGAGACTCTTTCTGGGTATACAATAGATTGACCTGGTTCAAAGCAACTTGGGGTTTCTTCATCTCCACTTAATGGCCCTAAAAGAAACAGAGAGCTTCTCTCCCAACATGCATGTATAATACCAAGGAAGACTCTCATTGACCAAGTTTGGTTCCCATTGTTATGCCTGAACCAATCACTGTGGAGATGGAAATAGCGTAATGTGATTAGCTACCAGTACCTTGGCTAATTTAGGACTAACTTGCTTTTCAAAGTGTGGTCCATGGACCAGCAGGCTGGCCCTGTTGGAAATACCAAACCTCCCCCTCTTTAGACTCTCTGAATCAGAATCCACATTTTCTGAAGATTTCCAGGTGATTTGTATGTACGTGAAAATTTGAGAAGCACTGTTTTACTGTCATTTATTTCCCAGCAAAAAAATAATCTCTCCTTCTCATCTCCTAGGTCAATTTACTGCTCCCTTCCCCCATTTAGTACTGTACTTTTGCCTTTTAACCCTCTTATATATTTCCATATGCACATCCTCTTGTCACACATGAATCCTTAAAGACAGACTCCAATGTCTGATGGAAAATATCCCCTTCTGAAAAAAAGAGGACAATGCTATTCACTGCCTAGGGGTCTCATGAGGACTGAGTGGAAGGAATAAAATACATGGGTGTTCAATTCAGTTCAATTCAGTTGCTCAGTCATGTCCGACTTTTTGCGACCCCATGAATCGCAGCACACCAGGCCTCCCTGTCCATCACCAACTCCCAGAGTTCACTTAGACTCACATCCATCAAGTCGGTGATGCCATCCAGCCATCTCATCCTCTGTCGTCCCCTTCTCCTCCTGCCCCCAATCCCTCCCAGCATCAGAGTCTTTTCCAGTGAGTCAACTCTTCGCATGAGGTGGCCAAAGTACTGGAGTTTCAGCTTTAGCATCATTCCTTCCAAAGAACACCCAGGGCTCATCTCCTTTAGAATGGACTGGTTGGATCTCCCTGCAGTCCAAAGGACTCTCAAGAGTCTTCTCCAACACCACAGTTCAAAAGCATCAGTTCTTCAGTGCTCAGCTTTCTTCACAGTCCAACTCTCAATATCCATACATGACCACTGTGAAGCCATAGCCTTGACTAGATGGACCTTTGTTGGCAAAGTAATGTCTCTGCTTTTGAATATGCTATCTAGGTTGGTCATAACTTTCCTTCCAAGGAGTAAGCGTCTTTTAATTTCATGGCTGCAATCACCATCTGCAGTGATTTTGGAGCCTCAAAAAATAAAGTCTGACACTGTTTCCCCATCTATTTCCCATGAAGTGATGGGACCAGATGCCATGATCTTTATTTCCTGAATGCTGAGCTTTAAGCCAACTTTTTCACTCTCCTCTTTCACTTTCATCAAGAGGCTTTTGAGTTCCTCTTCACTTTCTGCCATAAGGGTGGTGTCATCTGCGTATCTGAGGTTATTGCTATTTCTCCCGGCAATCTTGATTCCAGCTTGTGCTTCTTCCAGCCCAGTGTTTCTCATGATGTACTCTGCATATAAGTTAAATAAGCAGGGTGACAATATACAGGCTTGACGTACTGCTTTTCCTATTTGGAACCAGTCTGTTGTTCCATGTCCAGTTCTAACTGATGGGTGTACAGCATAATTATATTGTAAATATTATTATCAGAGTGTAGCCAAACAAAAATGAGAGCTGGTACTTTTCCCCCAAATGGTCATTTAGAGAGGAAAGTCACTCAGTCATGTCTAACTCTTTGCGACCCCATGGACTGTAGCCTACCAGGCTCCTCCGTCTATGGGATTTTTCAGGCAAGAGTACTGGAGTGGTTTGCCATTTCCTTCTCCAGGGGATCTTCCTGACCCAGGGATTGAACCCAGGTCTCCCTCATTGCAGGCAGATGCTTTATCATCTGAGCTAGGTCCCTTATTATGTTTTCTCATTGAACGTTACCATTAAACTCACAACTACATTGTAAGAGAAACAGGTATTATGGCAACTTAAGTATTTAGACACATTTGTAAATTTCCTCATTTGAAAGTCAGGCAATGGAACAAGGTCACACAACTAGTGGTTGAGTGAGACAGAATTTGAATCCAGAACTGTTGACGCCATAGCTCCTTTCAAGAGCTCTGCTATACCATGTCACATGATGAAATTCCTCCACCAATATTTGTCAAAGAGTAAAAGCCCTGGGCTGGGTAAAACAAGGATCATAAGATCAAAGCCAGCTCAGGCCAAACAGATAACAGAACAGAGCAAAGCCCAGCCTGAGGAAACACTCTCTTTCTTCTTCACTGTGAGTGGGTCACACAAGTGTGATGATAAATGGCAGGTGACTTTCACCTCGGGTCAAGGAGACAAAAGGACAGACAGAGGCCCTGGGGGCTGGGGAGCTCACAGCTCATCTGAGGGACAGAGGCCCCCTCTCCTACCAGTGTGTGTGGACGTGGCACCGTGCAGGACTGCACAGAGCCACATGCAATATTAAACATTTTGAATCGGACCTCCAAGAAGGTCTTTGATATGAAGACCTTCTATCATATCAGTGTTGTCAGATCTGATTTTTCAGACAAAGCCAGAGTTATGAACTTTTATGTGAAATCTTTGACTTAGAAATATTGGAGAATAACTTTTTGTTAGGTATATGGGCTAGACATAGGGTAGGGGAGACAGGAGGTGGTGGTCGCCAGATTATAAACCCTGTCCTAAACTGACGGGGGAAACCTGCACTGTTTCTTGGCTTTTGTTTGCTTTAACTGGTACAACAATAAATAAGAGGAAAGGGAAGGAGGAAAGGAATTAAGAAAGAATGGAGGGAGGAAGGAAGGGAGGGAGGAGAAAGTTGGTTCCTCGACAACTTGAGTCTCAAATAGTAAGTAAGGCGGAAGACCGCTTTCAACCTCTGGGAGGGGTGCAAGAGGAGGCCTCGGAGGCTGACTGTCCCAAGGGCAGGGGCCTCCAATGGGAAGTCCCTTCTACCTCCCAGTGCTGCCAAGGGCCATCCCAGCTAATCAACTTCTTTTTCCTATCACCTTGGAGGCCTGCTCTGGCTTTGTTCAGCTGTAATCTTTCTTAATTAGATAATTGAAATAATCATCCAATTAAGTTGGTTCACACGGCCCCCTTACTTGAAGACTTGCTGAATCCAGCTGGCTTCTCATTTCCGCTGACTCTGTTCCTTGCCTCATGCAGGGTCTGAAACAGGTTTCAAGCTGTTTTCTTCTCTCTTTTTAGTTAGCCGTTTTAAGTTCAGAGGAGCTACCAGTAAATTCTTGCTAATGTCAAAATAGACTCCATAGGAATTAAAAGCCAAAAGTTAAGACTGGAACAGGCACAGTGGTGGCTGAGAGGGTCAGATTCACAAGGATTTGAGTCCCTGTTCTGCCACTGACTAGTTGGGTGACCTTGAACATGTGTCCTTGCCTCTCAGAGCTACAGTTTTCTCACCAGTGAAATGAGGATAAAAAGAGGACATATCTCACAGGTAGGGCTGTTGTGTGATTTAGTTGAGATTAATACAAATGAGGGCATAAACCTTGTGCCTGACACATAGTGCTTACTACCTACATGAGCTTTTTTTTAACATGGAAAGTTATATATTATTATTATTTTGTAAATTAAACTATAGTTGGTTTACAATGTTGTGTTAGTTTCTGGTGTACAGAAAAGTGTATGTATGTTCTTTTTAGATTCTTTTCCATGACGGGTCATTACCAGCTGTTGTAGAGTACCCTTTGTGTGTGTGTGTGTGTGTGTGTGTGTGTTTGTGTGTTAGTCACTCAGTTGTGACTCTTTGAGACCCTGTGGACTGTAGCCCGCCAGGTTCCTCTGTCCATGGGATTCTCCAAGCAAGAATACTTGAGTCGGTTGCCATGCCCTTCCCCAGGGGATCTTCCTGACGCAGGGATCAAACCCAGGTCTCCTGCATCACAGGCAGATTTTTACTGTCTGAACTATCTACACAGTAAGCTCTTGTTGATTATCTATTTTATATGTAGCAGTTTGTATCTGCTAATCTCAAACTCCTAATTTGTCTTTCCTGGCTCCTTTCCCCTTTGGTAACCATCAGCTTGTTTTCTGTCTGTGAGTCTGTTTCTGTTTTGTAAATAAATTCATTTGCATCATGTTTTAGATATCACATATAAGTGATATCACTCGTCTTTCTCTGACTTACTTCATTCACTTAGTATGATCATCTCTGGGTCCATCTGTATTGCTGCAATTGATGTTATTTCATTCTTTCTTATGACCAAGTTATATTCCATTGATATGATATGTCACAGAAAAATATATGTTCTTAATAGCTGAAATAGTTGGCATCATTTATTTGTTATAGAAATGGAGAAAAGAAAAGAGTAATCACAGAGAGATATAAGACACAAATGATTCTGAGGATTCTTTGGCGACTTGGTATATTTACATGGTATTTATATGTTGATCTAATATCTCCATCCAGTATTCTTTCAAGTTAACTCTAAAGTCATCTAAGAGACAAAGAGAATAATAGGTTTTCCCTTGAGGTGGATCCTCTGTAAATGAAATTTAAAGCAGTATTCCCTTCCCTTGCCCATCAGAATGGAAGGTCCATGTGGGCAAGGCTGTGTCTGTGTGTACATCATGATGTCCCTGCTGCTGCTACTGCTGCTAAGTTGCTTCAGTCATGTCCGACTTTGTGCGACCCCATAGACAGCAGCCCACTAGGCTCCCCCATCCCTGGGATTCTCCAGGCAAGAACACTGGAGTGGGTTGCCATTTCCTTCTCCAGTGCATGAAAGTGAAAAGTGAAGTCGTTCAGTCATGTCCGACTCTTAGCGACTCCATGGACTGCAGCCCACCAGTCTCCTCTGTCCATGGGATTTTCCCCAGGGACCAAAAAATAATTGTTAAATAAATGGATGTGGAGTGAGGGAGCACTGTTCTCTACAGGACAGTCAGATCAGTTTCAAGCAGTAACACTTTAAAACAATAGTGTAAGATGCATAACATATTAGCTAAGGATAGGCCAGTATTATAGGATCACAGAGTAAAATAAAGATCAGTTGACTCCACAACTCAAATGCTCAAACTTTACTCTAAACTTCTTAAAATGCTGACCTAGCTAGAAGCCAGGCATCTGGTAACCACAGTGATCCCCTCCTTGGCCTGACCTTAGCTATGTTTCATTCTTTAGCACAGACTCCTGAAACTCATTCTCTTTTGCCTCACAGGTGTCTGGTATTGGAAAAGCATGATAGCTCTGTGCAGGGTATGTTTTGTAATGCTTTTTAATCTTTTAAAATTACACAAGCAGTATATCATTTTTTAAATGAGAAAATGCTCATAAATAAAAAGAAAAATGAATTTTCAAAGATTGTTTTTTAATGATGTATATATTTTTTCCTAGAGTGTATTTTTTAAAAGGAGTAATCTTCAACTCCTATATAAGGCAGCAGTGTGCTTTCTATATAGTGCATTTCTCAGTCTAGCAAAAGTAAAATGTTTCTTAGCACTTTGCTTTAGAGCTCAGCAATGCTTATGGGCTTGCAGTTCTGTGTCTTCAAACATGCTCAGGCAATCAATATTCTCCAATACTGGATGGCTGTGCTTTGGCTGGAGAGGACTGTTTGGTGCTGAACATAGTGGGAAGTCAGTAAATGTTCCAGACAACTGCCCAGTCACTAGTTTTCCAAGCACGCACTTCTTATTTCTGCCTCTGTGCCTCAGTGCACACTCAGGGTGGCAGCCAGCCTCCAAGATGATCCCCACTAAACCCCACCTCTTTTTTTTTTTTTAATTTTTTAAATTTATTTATTTATTTATTTATTTTAAAAATTACAATACTGTATTTGTTTTGCCATACATTGACACGAATCAGCCATAGGTGAACACAATCTCCCAATGCTGAAGCCCCTCCCACCTCCCACCCCACATCCTCTACTTGAATCATCCTGTGCATCAGCCCCATGCATCCTGCATCCTATATTGAACATAGATTGGCGCTTCGTTTCTTACAGGAAAATATACATGTTTCATTGCCATTCTCCCAAACCATCCCACCCTTTCCCTCTCCCTCAGAGTACAAAATTCCACTCTATAACTCTGTGTCTCTTTGTTGTCTCACATATAGGGTCATCATTACTGTCTTCTAAATTCCATATATATGTGTCAGTATACTGTATTGGTGTTTTTCTTTCTGGCTTACTTCACTCTGTATAATCGGTTCCAATTTCATCCATCTCATTAGAACTGAGTCAAATTTATTCTTTTTAAGGGCTGAGTAGTATTCCATAGTGTATATGTACCACAGCTTTCTTATCCATTCATCTGCTGATGGACATCTAGGTTGCTTCCATGTCCTGGCTATTATAAACAGCGCTGCAATGAACATTGGGGTACATGTGTCTCTTTCAATTCTGGTTTCCTCGGTGTGTATGCCCAGCAGTGGGATTGCTGGGTCATAAGGCAGTTCTATTTGCAATTTTTAAGGAATCTCCACACTGTTTTCCATAATGGCTGTACTAGTTTGCATTCCCACCAGCAGTGTAAGAGGGTTCCCTTTTCTCCACATCCTCTCCAGCACTTATTGCTTGTACACTTTTGGATCGCAGCTATTCTGACTGGTGTGAAATGGTACCTCATTGTGGTCTTGATTTGCATTTCTCTGATAATGAGTGATGTTGAACATCTTTTCATGTGTTTGTTAGCCATCCGTATGTCTTCTTTGGAGAAATGCCTATTTAGTTCTTTGGCCCATTTTTTTATTGGATCATTTATTTTTCTGGAGTTGAGCTGCATAAGTTGCTTATATATCTTTGAGATTAGTTGTTTGTCAGTTGTTTCATTTGCTATTGTTTTCTCCCATTCAGAAGGCTGTCTTTTCACTTTGCTTGTAGTTTCCTTTGTTGTGCAGAAGCTTTTAATTTTAATTAGATCCCATTTGTTTATCTTTGCTTTTATTTCCAGTATACTGGGAGTTGGATCATAGATGATCCTGCTGTGATTTATGTCGGAGAGTGTTTTGCCTATGTTCTCCTCTAGGAGTTTTATAGTTTCTGGTCTTACATTTAGATCTTTAATCCATTTTGAGTTTATATTTGTGTATGGTGTTAGAAAGGGGTCTAGTTTCATTCTTTTACAAGTGGTTGACGAGTTTTCCCAGCACCACCTGTTAAAGAGACTGTCTTTACTCCATTGTATATTCTTGCCTCCTTTGTCGAAGATAAGGTGTCCATAGGTGTGTGGGTTAATCTCAGGGCTTTCTATTTTGTTCCATTGATCTATATTTCTGTTTTTGTGCCAGTACCATACTGTCTTAATGACTGTGGCTTTGTAGTAGAGCCTGAAGTCAGGCAAGTTGATTCCTCCAGTTCCATTTTTCTTTCTCAAGATTGCTTTGGCTATTCGAGGCTTTTTGTATTTCCATACAAATCTTGAGATTATTTGATCTAGTTCTGTGAAAAATACTGCTGGTAGCTTGATGAAAACCCCACCTCTTTGTATTCACATGTATGTATAGAGCTGGTTGATGTAGTCATTAGGATATTGTAGAAATGGTGGAGTCATGAAAAAGCTGAGTCATGAAAGCGCTGCCAGTTTCTCCTCTGCTCCTTCTTGGGCTTCCCTCGTGGCTCAGCTGGTAAAGAATCCGTTTGCAATGCGGGAGACATGGATTTGATCCCTGGGTTAGGAAGGTCCCCTGGAGAAGGGAACGACAACCCACTCCAGTATTCTGGCCTGGAGAATTCCATAGACTGTACAGTCCATGAGGAAGAACAGCTGCCATGCTGAGAGGATACTCCAGCAGCCTTGTGGAGAGGTCCACATGGCGAGGAACTCCTGTTAATGGGCATGTGAGTGAGCCATTGTGGAAACATCTTCTAGCACCAGTCAAGTCTTCAGGTGACAACATCCCCAGCAGATATCTTGATTATACCCACCCTGAGCCAGGGCCACCAGCTAAGCCATTCTCAAATCCCTCACTCACAGAAACTGTGTGAGATAATATTTATTTCTGTTTTAAGCTGCTAGTAATGTGTTCTGCTATGAAAGTAATTAATACATTCACTCTCATGCCTAGAAGGCTTACTCCTTTCCTTTCCTAATTCTCTCTCCCTCAAGGCTCACATCAAATTCCTCTTCCTGCCTGTATTCTTCAGCCCAGAGAGATCTCTCTTTCCTCTCTCCTTCCTTCCTCCTCTGATCACCATGTCTGCCATTCTTATTTGGCACTAACCAAAGCTAGAAGGAAACACCACGAAAGCCAAGCTTGACATCTGTTGTGGCTTTGTTAGTAGATGACCACATAATTTATTATCCATTCCGAGATACTTCTGGGAGTGAAAGGGGCAGCCAATAATAATGATCTTGGGGATCAGGAAAATCTAGGACAGTTCTAGGGCAAACAGCAACGTTTGGTTATCTCATTCATAAGAGGTGCCAGCACCTCCCCAGAAATATAGCAAGAGAGAAAAATTGTTCAGTAGAGTTGTGGTTTTACTTGCTCAACACTTAAATGTACCAAAAAAAAAAGTAGCTTCTTTATTTTTCCTCAATACATCTTCTTCCCTGCATGTAGTGAAGGGGGGATATATGATTGTATGCCAGCCTAATGATTTAAATAATCTCTGGAAACTTCAGTCTTGACATGGCTGAGCAGAGAGAGAAATACAGCCAGAATTCCCAGCCCCATCTCCCCTTCCCCCCACCCCCCTCACTGCAAACACCTCAACTCCCTCACCACATGGGGGACAAGTAGAAAGTGAAAGAGAATCAGGGTCTCCTTTAAGGAATGCTTGGTCTTAGCTGCTACCTGCACCAGGCACCACAGAGGGGCAATTTGTCCACCTAGCTTTCTTTGGTGGAGCAATGTGGACCTGGAGCCATCTCTCACAGGAGTAGGGGCTATGCCTTGCACAAGGGAGCCGGCTGAGGGGCTGAAATCTAGCCAGAGCTTTACTAGGTGAGCTGTGAGCCTGGCGGCTGTGTATGTCAGCAGGAGGCTTTTTCTAGTTTGCAAAGGCATTCCATAGGCCAGGACAGACCCTGGCAGCACCCAGAGTCCAGGTTATTTGCCGTTGGCTTTCCACTCTGCTTGTGGCAGCTTGTTGCTCCTGATCACAGGTTAGAGCTGGTTCCAAGCACTTTTGGCTCCTCCCTGGCACCTCATCAGGCCCATGGGAGATTCTGAGTCTCCTTCCGTACCCCGAACAGGCCACAGAGGGTCAGGGCATCTTCTTTAGAGTGCTCTACACACTCCTTCACATGCCACCTGCACACCATTGCTGCTGGCCTGAGGGACACAGGGCTTTAAGCCAGAGGCAGGGCCCCACCTCCAGGGCCTGGCAGAGTTCCTTGCACTGTGCCCTGGATATGATCAATTTACCCCAATGTTCTCATACTTTTCCCATCATCTTCTTAATGTTTCTGAATCTCATCTCCCTGGAGTCATCCGATGTTATCAATGGTCTGCAGGTTCTTCATCCTTACCACCCTCCCAGAGTAGTATGAACAGATAACTGGGAATGACAAACTGCATTGATTAAGAGCCATACCTCTCCATGTTTTTCATGTGGTAGCAAACACCACGTAGGAAATAATGAGTGTGACCCACTGGGTTCTGCAGAGGATCCGAACCTCAGAGGGCTGCTCTGGAGGACTAATAGGGTCCCCCAGCCATGCAGATCCTGCCAGGCTCTTCTGGGAGCAGAGGGGACCAAGTCTCCTGGAGAGTACAGAGGCACGCACTCTGGTTGAAAAGCCCTTCTTAGAGCCCTCTACCTGACTGGGTGAGAAAGGAACTGAGTTATTGGGAAATACCTGCCCCTCCCTCTCAAGAGCCTACCTTTCAAGGCCATTGTCCCCCTGCAGGGGTCAAGAACCTCAGCTTAGATGCTAATGCTGATCAATGGCCTCTTTATTCAGAAAGATCTTTCTTCTCCTCTGAGGCAATAAGGGTTCTGGCTCAGCCCCAGAGCAGAGCAGCACCAAGAAAACAGTTTCCAGGACAAGTGGCAAGGTCCTACGGTATAGCACAGAGAACTATATTCAATATCCTTTAAGTGTGAGTCGCTCAGTCATGCCCTACTCTTTGCGACTCCATGGACTGCAGCCCACTAGGCTCCTCTGTCCATGAGATTTTCCAGGCAAAGATACTGGAGTGGGTTGCCGTTTCCTTCTCCAGGGGATCTTCCCAACCCAGGGATCAAACTGGGGTCTCCTGCACTGCAGGCAGATTCTTTAACAACTGAGCCACAAGGGAAACAATTCAATATCCTATGATAGACCGTAATAGAAAAGAACATGAAAAAAAAAGTATATATATATATATTTATAACTGAATCACTTTGCTGACCAGCAGATATTGACACATTGTAAATCAACAAGACTTCAATTAAAAATTTCATTTTTTTTTAAAGAAACAATAGTTTCCAGTGGGAAACTAAAATACACAGGCATAATGTTGGTGAAATAGGATCCCTGATATAATAGTAATGATGCGAACTTCTCTACTGGTGGATGGGGAGCAAGGGGAGCAAGGGTTTGGGGTTGGCAGGTAGCAGCACCCTAACAGTCCCATTACCTTGAGGCTAGTTCAATTCAGTCGCTCAGTCATGTCCGACTCTTTGTGACCCCATGGATTGCAGCACACTAGGCCTCCCTGTCCATCACCAACTCCTGGAGCTTGCTCAAACTCATGTCCATCGAGTCGGAGATGCCATGCAACCCATCTCATCCTCTGTTGTCCCCTTCTCCTCTGCCTTCAATCTTTCCCAGCATCAGGGTCTTTTGGAAAAGACCCTGGAAAAGATCTTGTGGCTAGGCTGCCTTCAAAAGGAGCAGATTTCTGTTACCTCCAGGGCTTTTGTTTTGCTGAGTGGTTTATGCTTCCCTGGTGGCTCAGAAGGTAAAGTGTCTGCCTACAATGCAGGAGACCTGGGTTCAATCCCTAGGTAGGGAAGATCCCCTGGAGAAGGGAATGGCAACCCACTCCAGTACTCTTGCCTGGAAAATCCCATGGATAGAGGAGCCTGGTAGGCTACATCCATGGGGTCTCAAAGAGTTGAACACGACTGAGCGATTTCATTTTCTTTCTTTATGCAAATGAAGGGCCAGTCAGTGGCTCTGGGTGAAGCAGGAGAGGGAGCCACCCCACCCCACACCTGTCCCAGGCTCTCTGCCCCCTTTCCAGTCAATACTCAGGCTTGAGGTTCACCTAAATACAATACCTAAATAAAATAGGTGTACGTTTTTGTGTTCTGTCCAATTTCCTTAACATTATGTCTCTGACACTCATCTGTGTGACCGTGGCAGGTAGTAGTCTGCTCTTTTACCCTTGCTATGTGGTATTCTGTTGTAGCAAAACACCCTCAATTTATTTAGCCTTTCTCCACTTCATTTGGATGGCTTTAGTTCTCACACACAAAAAGGCTGCTCTGAGCATTTTTTTCATTCCCCTTTGTGGACCTCACTCATTTCACTCCTTATGTGGGATTTTTTAAGAAAAACATTCTTATTAAAATAATTAACTTGTTTCTGATAAAAGTTATACATATTCATTTAGAAAATGGAATATGCAAAAGTGCAAATTTTTAAAAGTTTCAATTTTGTACTTGGCTGTTTCATTACAAATACCTTGAGCATTTTTTTTTAAATGACAGTCCATGTAAGTCTTAGCCTCTTTTTTATTCCTTCTGCCCTCATTCCTTGTATATTCCTTGTATAGCTGATATTCCCAATGATTCTGAGAAGGTTTTGCCCAGGAGAGAAAGGAGAGACTACAGACAGCTAGCCACCTACCCTGTGCACCTCCAGGTAGAGGCAGGCTCAGTCTAAAGTGAGATAGTGCTGTATTTGCAGGGCAGGTGCCTCCCTTCATCACCACTGCTCTGAGCTCTCACAAATGGACCTAATAAGGTAGAAGCACCGGCTACAAATTGAGAAGTGAATGAGAAGTGTGGCTGTGAGATTGGAAAACAGAGTGTTCGCAAATAGGCATAGTGAGTGATGAGTATGGAAAGCAGTGTCACTGCCTTCAATCCGGTGCATGAACCATTCAGTTCAATAGGAGCCACGGATTCATGTTATCCTAACTTAGAAAATTACAAGCAGACACAAAGCTAACGGTTTCCAAGTTCCTGTTTCTCTTAGCTCATTTCAAAATATGGGCAAACTTTTCTCCATCTCTTGTTTTGCTCATTTTTGCTAATTATGTTCGATTATAAACCTAAGATTCTTGAAGCACTTTTCTGAACTTCTGTTTCCTCATCTGTAAAAGAGGATTAAGCTCATTTTAATCTCTTAGATCAGGGTTTTTCTTTCTTTCTTTTAAACATTTATTTGGTTGCCCTGGGTCCTAGTCACAGTACATGGGATCTTTAGTTGCAGCAGGCAAACTCTAATTGCGCCATGTGGAATCTACAATAGTTCCCTGACCAGGGATCAAACCCAGACCCCTGCACTGGGAGCATGGAGTCTTAGCTACTGAACCACCAGGAAGTCCCAGATCAGCACTATTGATGGACATTTTGGGCCAGAAAGTCTTTGCTGTAGGGGTGTCTTGAGCATCATAGGATGTTTAAGTTGCATCCCTGGCCTCGATATACCAGATAACAATTGCACATCCTCCCTTCCCCACAGTTGTGACAAGCAAAAATGTCTCCAGATAGTGCCAAATATCCCCTAGGGAGGGGAGAGGAAAATAATCGCTGTTTGAAAAGCACTTGTTTAGAGCTGCTGTAAAGCACTTGGAAGTTTGCTGCCAAGTAAGTGCTGGGTGAACCTTCGCCATCAGTGTTGATGAGAAGGTCCTGGCAAGGGGTGGACTTGTAGCTGGGGCTACTTCGCAAACTGATCTGCTTGTTTATTATTTCATCATTATTTCTTTTTGCAGCTTCCATTCTCCTGTCTTGAAGAGTATGGTTTAAAAGGCTTTTAAATTTTTATGAAAGGTGCCTTACTTTGTGGGTACAAGTATCAGAAGTAAAACTCAGAAGTACTGGCATTGGTAAGTGGCTTTTGAAACTGGAGAATGTCAAAGAAATGTAAATCACACTCTTCCAGGAGTGCCTATCTTTTTCTAAGAGCTTTCATAACCATTAACTCGTTGGACCCCACCACAGAGTGTTCTAGTTGCGCTCTAACAAATTGGATCATTTCTGTTTGTGGAAAGACAGCTGGTGGGAAGTTATAGCTTGGTATGAGGGATTGGGGTTGGTGTGGGGGTGTGTCTTATTTCTGCTGATGGAAGACAGGAGATTATTTGGTAGACTGTGAGGCCTCGGGAACAGGAGATGAGGAAGAGGTGGGATACCACTGATACTTTCATGTGTCCTCGAGGCACCTGAATGATGAGAGCAGGGTGAAGGCGAGTTGAATCCTGCAGGAGAATCCTGCTGCATCCCCAGAGAAGCTGGGGAGGGGTGTCCTCACTGTGCACCCCTCTGCCTCAGACACTGCCAGCTGGGGCTCCTGGGGCTCTCTGAACCCAGGCGCCATCCAGACACCCTGAGGGTGAGGTGGGGTCAAGGCATTTCAGGTCACCCTCATGCTGGACTTCAGTGCCACAGCAGCGACAGAAAAAACCAAGGTGTGCGACTGGGACCTCTTCTCTGATCTTTCAGACCCTCCTAGGGTCTGTTCTCATCTTTGGCTCTGCTGCTGCTGCTAAGTCAGTCGCTTCAGTCGTGTCCGACTCTGTGCGACCCCATAGACGGCAGCCCACCAGGCTTGCCTGTCCCTGGGATTCTCCAGGCAAGAACACTGGAGTGGGCTGCCATTTCCTTCTCCAGTGCAGGAAAGTGAAAAGTGAAAGTGAAGTTGCTCAGTCGTGTCCGACTCTTCGCGACCCCATGGACTGTAGCCTACCAGGCTCCTCCATCCAAGGGATTTTCCAGGCAAGAGTACTGGAGTGGAGTGCCACTGCCTTCTCCACACCTTTGGCTCTAGTTCTATCTGTTTTGGGCCCAAGGACACCATCTGGAGTCCTGCCATGGGGTTACTAAGCTGAGGCCAGTCAGTCCCACGGTAACTGGGGGCTGCTGAGGCTGACAGCCACGCCTACAGCCCCCCCTCCTCGGCTACAGCCACGCCCCCGACTGTGACCACACCCATAGTCTCTGTTCTGCTCCAGTCACGCCCACCACCGGGCCCTTGGCTGAAACCAAATGCCTGGACGGTCCTTCTCACCGCCGCTTTCAGCCAGTGGCTGCCACCAAGTTTCTGAGAAATGAGTCACAGGAGACTCTAACTCTGGGGGAAATCTTGTGCCAGCTTTATTTGGATGTTGCAAAGGCCAGTATGATGAGAGGCCAACAGCAGTGTACTTGAACACTAAAGCTTTCAAAACTGTATTCACAACTTTCCACTTTCTAGGCTCTGCACTACCCTCTGCGCCCTCCTCTGGGACCAGATCCCTGTTTGTTCTCTTTGAGTGGAAGACAGATTAGCCATGAGTACCTGGCACTGTTTTATATCTCAATGTGGCATTTGGTAAGGCACCTAAAGGACCTCTGGCCTTCCAGATGCGTCTGAGCAGCCCAATAAAACTTAATTGCTCATTCTGTCCCTTTGTACCTTGGATCCTCACCAGACCCAGCATACCAGAGCCAGCTCAGCCCTGAGAACCGTGCCATGCCCCTTGGAAGCCCTCAATAGGATTTGGACTGGCTGGCCAGCTCCTCCCTCTAGAACATGAGCTCTTCAAGGTCACAGACTGTGTCCGCTTAAGTCCTTGTTTACAAGACAAAAATTGTTAGCACGCAAATGTTCTTAAGTCTTCTTCCTGAGCCCACCGGAACAACCTTGTAGTTGACAACATGTCTCCTCCCTCTGCTGAAGAGGAGGCATTCTTTCAGGTTGGTGAGAGACTAGGTTATCTGTATAATAAAGAAACTGAGGAAGGAGTGGAAAGGAAAGTCTATAAGTGAGTGATTCTCCCACCATCTGCATTGGAACCACCTGGGGATCTTGTGAAAATGCAGATCATGATTCAGGGGTCTGGGCCAGAACCTGAGACTCTGCATTTCTGAGGAGCTCCCAGGTGATGCAGTTATTCACAGCAAGGGTGTAAAGGACTGGATAGTAGGGAGATTTGCACGGAACTGGAGACAGAAATTCTGTGGAGCAACATCAGCATGTGAGAGAAATGGATAGAAGAGAAAGGGTTTTGTTTTTTTTTTAAAAAAACATTGTCACAGCCTCTGTACTGGGCTCTCATCATTCTCAAGAAATGCAAGTCCATTCATTGTTTGTCAGCTGCCCATATTCCTCAGCTAGTAGCTCTCCCATGTCCTCTGATGGAACGATGAGCCAGGTACTGCCCATCCCCAGCACATGACTGCCAGAGAGGCCAATGGGAGCTCCTGCTCTGAAATCTGAATCGTGGATTCAGGCCCCAAACACACACAGTTGGAGTGTTTTCATTCCAGCCGAGGTAGCTGAGTGAGATTTTTGAACATTTTCTGCTGCCAAGAACCTTCTGGAGATACCGGGTGCCTGATAGCTGCAAGACTGAGTCTTTAGCCCTCCCTTGTTCTAGCATACTCTCTAGTATCCTTCCAAGAAATTCTTTTCTCGTCTAGATCCTCCAGAGTCCATTTCTGTTGCTTGCAATCAAAGCACCCTAAGAGATACGCTATTTAATCAATAGATCATTTTGAGCTATTGTTTTGAAATTAGATTTCATTTCCTAATTGTGTGTGTGTTTTAATTAGAAGACCATTTCAACACTTAGGCTGAACCCATGGGTGCTGCCTTTACACTGCTTACATTTGGAGACCATGCTTAACACTGTGCCTGAGAGAAATACAGTAGGTGCTCAATGAATGCCCGTGGAAAGAATGAGCAGTCACTTTACAGCATCTGCACTGAACCCTGGCACCTGTCAGCTGCTCCTCTCCCTGGGGACATGTTAGAAGGCCATCAGGCACTAAAATAGCAACAGCTTATAGGAAAGTGTGTTCAAGCTTGCACCAGCGCCAGCTATTAAACTTCTGACCTTTCACTTGGATTTTCTTTCTTCCTGTATTTTTACAAGCAAAGAACTACAGGAGGTCAAAATGGAGTGAGGTCTTTGTTCCATGAATATATTATGGTTCAATTAAGATATTCTCACTTAAATGAGAAGCATGCCTGTATTTCCACTGTAGTGTTTCCAGTTGTGGCAATTATTGCTAAAAAGAGGTGAACTGTATGTATACTATAAAGACCATTCTAGCCTGTGGAGGCATAAAGATCTTCCCTCAAGTCCACCCCAACTGTGCTATGAACTAGTTGTCCTTGGGCAAGTTATGGTCTCGGAGCCTCACTTTCCTCATCTGTAAAATGGGCACAGGGAGTACTAGCATCTTCAGTGGGTTGTTATAAGCACCGAACAGGGCAATGCATCTAAAGGATTTATGTTCATTAAGGCAATGCATATAAAACGCTTGGAACAGTGTCAGTACTCAGTAAGTATAGCTATTATTAAAATTTATTTTTCACCAAAGCCAGAATGTATAATCCTTCTCTCCCACTCTTAAATAGAAGTCTTAAAAAAGGCTTTTGATCCAATTATGGTAAAAAAAAAAATTATCATATACATGGGGAAAAGACAGAAAGAAAACATACTACCATTTCAATGTTTATTTATGGATGTGACATTATATATAATTTTTCTTTTCTTCCTTCAGCTTTCTATGCTTTCCAGATTCTTTGGAAATGTGCATGGACATTACTTTTATGATCAGAGGAGAAGCCCTGGCAAATGCTATCTTTAAAAGAGAAGAAAAAATATTGAGGCAAAGTGCAAGATGATTTTGTAGGAACTGGATGAAAAAAAAATCCCAAGTTAGATGGAGAAACAGATGTTTTCTGGTCAAGGGCTTATTAGGGAGGGAAGTGACATCAATTTGGGTTCACATCAGCTCAAGTGGCAAATCATAATGCAAAATGAAAGTACATTCAGAGGGGCTGAACCCACACTGGGATTTTGTCGTGTGAATCATCAAGCTAGAAATGACCCCAGGACATATGACCCCACCCCACCCTCACCTCAGGAAAGCTGGCATGAGCGATGGTCCTCTAGGAGCTATACATATATTTCCTTCCTCCTAAGCTTCAGGCAGGCTCAATTTAGACCTTGCAGGTGCCACCAACCAGCGATCTCCAACCCAGTTCCCCTCCTGCCTGGGAGAGCCTGGGAGTTGGCCCAGAGCCTTCCTGCTCACACTGAGTCCTTCCTTGCACAAAACCTTGTCCCCCTAGAAGTCAGTGATGTCAGCTGTATGATAGAGATAGGAAGGATTCAAGGAGGTAAGGCAGAGCTGGGAGTTCAAGGGGTAGGGGTTGGGGAAGGGAGGGTAGACAGTTCTCTTCTGGCCTCAGAGCCCATGTTTTATTTGTCTATGTTACCCTGGTGGGGAAAGTGACTCACAGTAAAGGTAGCCTGTCTGCAAAAATGGTGACGGAAATTTGGAGTTGGGGACTGCGAGCCAATGAAAGGGCAGTTGGGGGCGAGTACTGGGGATGGAAGGAAGGGAGAGATTGAGAGGAGAGGGTTCAGGGGAAATAGAAGCAGCTCAGGGGAGCAGTGGTCAGCAAGGGCATCTACAGAGCAAGAGAAACCCTGACAGCTGAAGAACTCGAGGACCAGGCTGGTGGGGATTCCCTTTAACCCATCAGCTGTGCAGGACCGTTACTCCCCCTCCTATTACCCACAAGCTTTTGGGAACTAGCCGTGTGTTCACGGTGCTTTGGGATGTGGAGAAAGTGAGGTGGTAAGAGAGAGGAGGACACAGGATGGCAGCCTCAAGAGCAATGAATGATGGTTAAGGACTAGGAAAGAGTAGCAACCAAGACTACAGCCCTCATGACTAGAGAAGGTAGATCTTTCTGGAAGTCTATGGAGGTTTTGAAGGAGACTTGCCAAAGCACTACCATGGAGGTTGAAACCATTCCCCTAGTTTATTAGAGGAAAGGGTGATTACTGAATTCCAGAGAACTTGGGGCTCTCCAAAGGGGAGGTGTCCATGTGATGAGTGTTAGCAGAGATATGAGTAGAAGTGAAGAGTATTACTCTTAGTATTGGTACTGACATCAGTATCATTATTCCTTTGGTTCCCTCAAATCCTCAATTAGCTCCTGCATCCATTCTCTTGGGGCCAAATCAATGAACCATGCTACCAGGCATGTTGATGAGCATGGCATGTGGTATCAAATTAAAAGCCCCCTGAGGTCCGAAAGATATGCTTACTGCTCTCCCCAATCCCTTCCCTGTTCATATACCAGGTGACCTTATCACAAAAGGAAAAGAAATTGGCTTGGAATGAATTTCTTTTCTCAAAGCCATGTGGGTCCCTAACCTTCCTAGACTGCTGCCAGCTGAAGGGTCATCTCTTGCTGCATAGCTGATCACCCCACAAGTGAGTTGCTTAGAGTAACGATACACCCTTGTTCTCTCACAGTTTCTGTGGGTCAGGAAATAGGGAGTGGCTTAGCTGGGTGGTTGTGGCTTGGGGTTGCTCAAGAGTTTGCAGTCGAGATGTTACCCTGAGCTGGAGTCATCGGTTTGAGACAGGTGGTTCTGCTGTCAAGGTGGCTCTCTTACATGGGTGGCTAGTTGGTGCTGCCAGTTGACCTCAGTTCCTCCAAGGAACTCTGCATAAGGACACTTGAGTGTCCTCATGACATAGCAGCTGGCTTCCCCCAGAGTGAGTGATGCAAAAGAGGAAGGCAGAGTAACAATGTCTTCTTTTATGACCTAGCTTCAGAAGTCACACTCTGTCATTTCTGCAATATCCTATTGGGTACACAGGTCAGCACAACTCAGTGGAGGAATATCCAAGGGCATAAATGCCAGGAAGTGAGAATCACTAGAGGCCATCCAGGGCTGGCTACCACTTCCAGATACCAGCTGAAACTGACTAAGCCACTATTCACAGAACCACTGTTTGTTTGTTCTTTCTACACAAACATGAAATAGGCAATTTTCAGTTATGTAAATAGTTATAATGATAATCCCACTTGACCTTTATGCATCAACTTCATCTTTTGAGAGCTATTACTGCTCCACGCTACAGATGAGAAAATGAAGGCTCACAGAAGTAAAGGGACTTGCCCAGTATCCCAAAGTTAGAAAGTTCTGGAAGCCTGGGAACTGAACTTGTGTGTTGTAGTTCCTAATCCAATGATCTTGTCATCATACCACAGCTGCCACAGGCTTCCAGGACACCACCTGTGTCCTTGTCTTCCAGGGAAAATGTGAACTGGAGAGCAGTTGTAGTGGAGCAAAGGAAATCTCATTTTTATTTTTAACTTTCTTATTACACAAGTGAACCATGCTCCTTTGGAAAAGCTATAGAATAAAAATGATTTTTAAAAAAATGGAGGAAAAGATTCTCCCATAATTATACCACCCAGGTCTAGCACTGTTAATGTCTTAGTGTATTCCCCAAAGAACAGAGGAAATGATTTTGAAGTACATTAACAGCATCTCCAGGGCAGAATGTGAAGGAGACCCCATCCGCTTGGCTTCACCTGGGGGAGAAAGGATGTGAAATATGACCTTGTGAGTGCAGTGGGCTGTGCGTGTGTGTTTATGTGGTGTGTGTGCATACATGTGTACATGCCTGGTACTTTTCTGCCCAGACCACTTGGCACGTCAGCACTTAGCCAAGTTGGTGGAGGATTTATTACAACATTAGCAAAGAGTGTTTCTGCAAGTGAGAGGCAGGGCAGCCACGGCTCCAGGAGGCAAAGTGGCTCACCCTCTGGTTTGGCTCAAGTTCCTCCAGGCAGGGGAAGATTGTTTCAGTTTAACTTCATCCATTTGGCTTTCTATGCTGCCCACTGAGAGGCTGGAGTTGGGGACTCTAGGAGCACTGCAGGGTCCCCTTTCATCTTCCTTACACATAAAGTGTCTTACTTGTGACCAGCTCCCTTGCCTGTTTCCCAACCAGAAAGTCAGCCCTGAGGCAGGGGCTTCATCTGCATAGTTCACCTGCATCTACCTTGCAGCACCTGCCACTCTGTTTGGCAGGCTGTCATGTTTCAAAACATGTCTGAATTGACTGCAGGGTTTGGGGGCATACATATGAGAGTTACTAAGAGCATCCACTATGTGTATCTAGAAGGAGCTGGACCCCACTCAAGCAGGCGGTCAGCACCCTAGCACCTTCTTGATGTCATCTATTTGTAACCCCCCAAAATCCTGTGGTTACCACCTGGAGACAGAAGAGCCAGGCCTACTCTTTTTCTTTTTCTTTTTTTTTGGGAAGAATTGTAAGAAGTATTCTATTGAATTAGGTACCTGTTCTGTCCTCAGCTACAGAGGTGGAATAAAATTGACTCCATTTCATCAATCTTGCTTAGTTTTAGCTTATGAAGACTCCTCCCTCCAAGTACAGCACTTTGGAGACAATGAGATGCAGCATCATGAGCAGCAGACTTGGAGTCA
Source organism: Nanger dama (assembly GCA_917880005.1). Lineage (NCBI taxonomy): Eukaryota > Metazoa > Chordata > Mammalia > Artiodactyla > Bovidae > Nanger > Nanger dama. The sequence continues at coordinate 31,609,431 of CAKJTW010000016.1, read as the reverse complement.
GATGACTTGGTAATCAAATGCCATGTCATCTACATTTCAGCTGTGCAAGTTGTACGAGTTTGGTGACCTCTCTGAGCCTCAGTTTCTTCATCTGTGAAATGGGAGCAATAACACAAAATTTGTGGTGGTGTGCTGCTTCAATGAGGTAAAAGTGAGAGTTGCTAGCACAGTGCCTTGGCACACTGTCTATATCTGAGTATATGTACTTTTCCCTCTGGGAGTATCTCTTTTAACCTTGAAAATCTGAGAAAAGTGCCAGTCACACAACCCCTGATGATTCTGCCTGAGGACTGCATTGATCAGTTTTATCCCTGGATAGCTCCCACTGAACTGCATTTTTATTCATGGACATAGAACCATCTCCTTGTGAAATTAAGAGAACTCTAGAAAATGAGGTTGAGCACCATTCCCACTCTACCCTTGGAAGTCCTGAAAACCCACTCAGCACCAGTCAGGACCAGCCAGAGCTGGAAAGGATACCTGGGTCCTGAGGGGGAAAGTGAGCAGGCTCTGCCTCTAGGGATCTCTTATCTTCTGCTTTAGTTGGGTTGGAGAATTCCCTTCTGTAGTGGAAGTCCAGGTTTGAGGGCTGAAGCTGAAGACCAAGGTTTGAGATGGTAATCCCCAGGACCAGGATGTTAGGAAGTGAGTTAAGTCTATGCCCTGTGGCTCCCCTGCCTCTGGACTGCTTCCCTCTCTTTGAGCATCTTTCCTGTTGAAGGGCCTGTTGGAGCTTCAGGCTCCTCACTGTGGCTTCTCTTCCCATTACAACTTATCCATACCAAGTCTGACTCACTACACCTAATTGTTTTGATAATCAAATCCATGTTAAAGAGTTAATGGGTCATAGTTTGCAACATGTGACAACTTACCTAAGGTCTTCTTGAAGATCCCACCTACATTCTTTGGATAGAAGGACTGGAAATCATGTCCATCCTGTCTCCAACATCTAACTGATCCAGCATCTTTCCACAGCATCTGACAGAGCAGTCACAAGGATTAAATATTTGTCATCTTTGATCAAGACCAGTATCCCAACCCCAATTTGTGGATGAGAATTCTAAGAATTTGAGGGATGAAGTGACTTCTTTCTCCAAAGCCTCTTGGTACCAGAACCTGGGGGGTAGAGACTGGGGCACAGATCTTCTGATCCTTTTCCAACTGCCTGTCCCTAATTCTAAAATCATCCCACTCACACTGTGATCTGTAGACCAGCAGCACTGGTGTCACCTGGGAGCCTTTTAAAAATTCAGAATCTCAAATCCAACCTGAGCCCTACCGAAACAGAATCTGCATTCTAACAAGATCCCCAGCTGATTCATATGCATTTCGACTTTGAAAAGCCCTGGTCCAGAACTCACTTTTTCCCCTGGTTCCTTTCTCATCATTACTTCAACAGTCTGTGAACCTCCGAGGCTGAATTTAGCTCAGTCTCAACACACAATATGCAAGGTGTTCCAGTGTCATTACTTACAGCACAGTTTTTCCAGTGAAAAAGAGTTAGTTCTGCCCTGCTTTCTGACATTTTTTTCCTTTGACTTCTTTAAAATTCTAAAAAGAAAAGCCTCATTAATGGAGTCCTGTTTAGAATGGACAGGAGATTCTACCACCTTAAACTTCTAGCAGAAAAGGTATGGTAGACACTTCATAAATAATCATAACTGGGTGGCGACATGTATGTGAAAGCACTTAGTAAATTACAAAGCAGGGCACAAATGTTACTGATTATAATTCCTAGGCTGTAGGAGCACAGAATGAGGTCCTTCATGAGCCCATTCAGAGTGAAAATGTTTTTCAGGAATATGATGAGAAATTTTAAACTTTTCTAATTATTTTTTATTTTATTAGACATCCAAAGAGCTGCACTAGTGGTTATCAGCCCTGGCCATGCATTGGAATATTTTGGGGAGTTTCACTTTCAAATACATGAGCCTGGGCTCTGGACCTAGATTCTCTTGTCTTGAAGATGGGACTGGGCAAAGGTCTATTTTTAAATTCTCCCAGGTGATTCTAATACACAGTGAAATTGGAGAACCATTGAGCTGGAAAGTTGTTATTTCCAGGTTTACGGTAAATAAGTGCGAGTGAACATTTTATCCATATTTATGATATGGCTGAAGTCCAAGTTTTCTAATTTCTACATCTTAATGATAATCAAACCATGAGGAGATATCGCTAGAATTGAAATACTAATGGCTGCTGATTCTAAAGGGTATTATCTTGATAATGACCATTTCATTCATTGTTCATTCTTTAACAATTTCATGTCATCGGCCAGTTAACATAACAATATTGAGGACTGAGTTAAATCCTGATTGTTTGTGTATAGACTTGTACTCCAGTGTCAGCAACCAAATTCTCAAATTCCATGTAGTTTCTACTCTAATGATTAGACATTTTGACAACACAGGTTTGCAAGAATATCGATGAGAATTTAGGGACCTAAATTCTAGGGAATGTTCTTTCCTGCAGTTTTCTGTTGAGTCAATTTCCTTCTCTGAAAAATGAGGGTGTTGGACCAGTGGTTATAGATATCTGGCTGACACTCAGATTCACCTGAATAGCTTCATAAAGCCATAGATGTCAAGATCCCAGAGCTATCAAATCTAGACAGCTGGAGCTGGGGAGAGGAGTGTTGTAAAGAAGGGTTTTTAAAAGAACCCTGAAAACTCACTGGACAATCAGACATGTTTGGAGCCTCTGAACAAGATAAACTCCTAAGTTCTCAGCTCTCAGAATCTATGACATTACACCTATTTAGTTAAATTCTTATGTCAGAAGAAACTGATCTGGGGTTGACCAGAGGGTAGGGTCTACAGAGAAATAAAACAGAAAATAGGAAAAATAGTAAGAGGCATCATCTTTGCCTCCTCTATGTGTCTCAGGATTTGTGTTTGTGGAGCTTCTGTTCAAGTCTTATCATCATAATCATATTGTTCAATGATGAGGTTTCATCTCTTCATGTTGTCTTTAAAAACTTTTGAAAAAGGTGCCACTTGGGAACAATGATTTTATAGGGAATAATTGCTTTCCCTGCTATCCACCTCATCTCACTTGCACTCTCAGTCTGAGTTTCATTGTGCAAAAGAATCTCTTTGAAAAGTTTGTTTAAAATACAGATCTCTGGGCCCTCCTCTGATTCTAACTCAGGAGATTTGGGTTGGGTCTCGAAATCTGCATTTTTATGAGCATCTGAGACATCCCAACTGCTTTGGATCTCCCTATAAAACTTAGTTTGCAGCCTTTCTCAAACTACCCTTCTGGTAGCATCTCTTAGGTCCTTCAGCCAATGAATGGATACATAAAATGTAGTAAATCCATACAATAGAATATTATTCACTCATAAAAAGGAATGACTTATGGCTACCTGCTACAACATGGATAAATCTTAATAACATTATGCAAAATGAAAAGTCAGACATAAAAGGCAATATACTGTGTAATTCATTTATGTGAAATATCCTGAATAGGCAAACCCATAGAGACAGGGGTTTGGAGGGAGAGAGGAATGCAGAGGCAATGCTAATGAGTAGGGTGTTCTTTATGGGGTAATGGAACTGTTCTTAGTGATGGCTGCACAAATTTGTGAATATATTAAAAATTGCTAATTGTATACTTTTAAAGGGTGAATTTTATGGCATGAGAATTCTATCTTAAAAAAAAAAGTCCCTAGGAGATTGTTTAAAAAAGCAGATTCCTGGGTCCTACCCAAGATCCACTGATTTAGCACCTCCAGGACAGGAACCTAGGAATCTGTTTTTAAATAAGTTCCTCAAATGATTCTTATCAAAGCCAAAGTTTAGGAAGAGATCCTTGGTGCCCAGCAGGTCTTGAACTGCCCTTCTTTATGGACTTGGATACTCCATCTGTGGAAAGTAGCCTCTAACATGACCACTGTGGTCCCTGCTTCTGGCATTCTGCTCCCCTTGAGTGTGGACTGGGTTTATTGACTCCTTTCTAATAAACAGAATACAACAGAATTGATGAGATATTGTTTATGATTTTAGATTTCTACAAAAAATGTAGCTTCCATCCAAAGAAGATGGGTCACTGCAAATACACACACACACACACACACAGAGAAAACATGTGATGGTGAGGATGTGGAGAAATTGAGACTTATATGCACATTTGGTGGGAACATTCAATGATGTAGCTGCTATGAAAAACCAGATAGAGGGTCCTCAAAATGACAAATAGAAACACTATTCAATCCAGCAATCCCACATTGGGGTATATCGCCAAAAGAATTGGAAGCAGGATCTTAAAGAGATATTTGCACACTCATGTTCACAGCTAGGCTATTCAGAATAGCCAAGGGGTGGGAGGAACCCAAATGCCTACTGATGGATGAATGGACAAAGAAAATGTGATATACACATAAAATGGAATATTATTCAGCCTTAAGGAGGAAATCCTACCACATACTACAACATGGATGAACTTGAAGACCTTGTCCTAAAGTGAAATAATCTAATTACAAAAGCCCAATACTATGTGGTTCCACTTATATGAGGTAGCTAGAGTAGTCAGATTCAAAGGGACTGAAAGTAGAATGGTGGTTTCCAGGAGCTGAGTAGTGGGAAATGAGGTGTTGTTCAACGAAGACAGAATGTTGGTTTTGCAAGATGAAAACGTTTTGGAGATATGATATACAACAATGTGAGTATACTTGATACTACTGAATTACACCCTTCAAAATGGTTAAGATGGCTTAAAAAAAAATTGGCTTCCATCTCAGCTTCTCTCACTCCCTCTTGGTATGTTTACTCTCTGGCTCTGGTTCTCATTCAGGTCATCAGCTGCCATGTTGGGAAGACCTTCAGACATCCTATGGAGAGATCCACATGGTGGGGAGTATTGGCCTGCCAACAACTCTCTGTGTGAACTTGGAGGTGAATCTTCTGAGGATTGCCAACATGTGAATAAAATTGAAAGTGGATCTTTGACACCCAAGTGGAGTCTTCCTATTAAACTTCAGCCCTGGAAAACAGCTTGACTGCAACCTCCTTAGAGATCAGAGGGCAGTCAGTAAGCTGCATGTGTTTTCTGACACATGAAAGCCATGGGATAATGAGGACGTGTTTTAAGCTAGTAAATTTGGGGCAATTTGTTATGCGGCAGTAGGTGACTAACACACCATCCAATGCATTTTGCTCAGTTAGATTGCAGTGCAGACCCCACCACATTGGTCCACCTGTAACTCTGCTTTTCAGGATAGAGAAGTGGATGTATATCATGGTAGGTCAAATAGTAGAAACCCCAAAATGTCCACATCCTAATCCATGGAACATATGAATATGTTAGGTCACATGGTAAAGGGAAATTGCAGATGTAATTAAGTAATTAAGTAAACTTCAGTTTGTAATTAATTACAAACTTTAAAATAGATTATCTGGATGATCCAGTGGGTCCAGTCGAATCACATGAAGTCTTAAAATCAGAGAACTTTCTCTGGCTGGAGGTAGGGGAGATTTGGCAGAAGTCAAAGTTGGAGAGATTTGAAGTGTGAGAGGAACCCCGCCATTGCTGTGCTGGAGAGAACGTGTCCAGAACGAAATTGAATGTGGGCAGCCTCTAGGCGAGGTTGCTAATGTACCGGCACGCCAGCAAGGAACTGAGACGTTGGCCCTGCATCTGTCAGAGACTGAACTCAGCCAAAAATCTGAACGAGCTTGGAAGCAATTCATCCAGAATGTCTCCAGGAGGAATGAAGTCCTGCTGACACCTTCATTTTGGCCTTGTGAAACCCAGAGCAGAGGAACCAGTCCAGCCAACTGGGACTGTGGATCTAAAAGGTATGAAAAAACACATTTGTGTTATTTTCAGTTACTAAGTTTGGAGTAATTTGGGTAGCAATGGAAAATTAATGTATTTACATTATGATATTACACTATGAAAATGGTATTTATTGGGCTTGAGTACTTTCCTATCAGGTATCATAGCTATGCAGATGTTTCACAGTGTTATTTATCATTTTCCACTTAAGCCGCTGAAGCACTCATTCACTATCTCAGTGCCTCTCTGTACAGCAAGCTTGAGCGTTCCATGCATTGTTTTTCAAGGCTCTCTGGGAAAGACACTCCTTCTTCAGGAGCCTGGCGTCTGGCTGGAGAAAGACTGAGTGCCTACTGGTTGTTTCTGAGGCTACTAATCAATACTTACCATTAGGACGACAACTCCATGCATCACTAAGCTTTGACCTCTGTGCCCTAGAGCATTCCCAAGATGCCAATTGATGCACAGGCAATATACATATTCCTCAAATGCCATACCCGTTTCATAGTCTTCCCTGAATTAAATTTTAGAGGCTTTAGTGATGGCAAAATAATGTTGCTAATGTACCAGCACGCCCAGAATATTTAGAAAGGGTGATAGGATGAAAGTAATTATGTTTATGCCTTTTAAAAAGATGTTTTGGATGGATGCTGCATTTGGATTGATGGCCAGCTGTTCTTGTCTTCTACACAGCTGGGCGGTGCTGGCACAGAGTGTCTCTTAAGTCAGCCGTGAAAATAAGTACATACCTACAAGCCCAAGACCTGAAAGCAAACAATTGGCTCCCTCTAGAAATCACAAGGCAGTCCTAAAAGCCTAAAAGAGCTTTAGCTGCACTTTCCTTTTATCTATAACTTTTGGCACTTTATCTCCCCAGAAGTATGTGTTTTTCAGTGAACTCTTCCTAATGGTCTACTATCATATAACACTGAGGTCTTCTGAGTAAGAGGGGAGGATACTCCAGTGTTCCTGGATCTGTTCAAATGGGATCAATTGCCAAACAGTTGTTTGGATTAAAACCAAATGGTTAATCTAATCAGGCTTTTAAAAGGCAGTTATTTTGATTAAAGGAATCATATCTGAATGGCCTTTGGCAGCTTTTTATATCTAATCAGTGGGTCCCACACATTTAGCCCTTCTGTAGAACAAGGGGTGTTGATTGCTCAGGTGAAAAATGGTTTATCAGAAGAGAAGACTCGTGAAACCCCATTGAAGGAAGGATAGCTGAGCCTCATAGGAACTGAAAAGCATTAAGAATCCAAAAGGGCAATTCTGTAAAGCAATTATACTTCAAAAAAATAAAAATAAAAAATTTTAAGTGCAAATAAAATAAAAGAAAATAAAGAATTCAGAAGGGCTACTGCCTCCATCTCTTTCTGGAGCTGCCTGGCCTCCCATCATTGCTTTACTCTGAAATTCTCCGCTTAATGGTTGATGTGCCCAAGGCTAAAAATTCTGTTAGCCTTGAGTTTACATCACTGTGAGTTCTGTACCCATCACCATCATGACAGACTTCATCCCAAGTTTGAATTCAGATGTCAATTTTAAATTCCCAGGGAAGAATCTTATTGGTTTGGTGTGGCCACGTGTTTAGTTCTGGTCTAATCAACAGTACCCAGGATGGTCAGGTCATGAGACATGAAAGGCTTGTTCCACCAGGTGGTGGATGGGGCAAGGAGAAAATGATAGATGCTTCCAGAATTTTTTCTAAACTGGTAATAACAGATGCCTGTTTTCTACTTTTCTTCTTGGGTGTGTGTGCTCAGCCATGTCTGTCTGACTGTTTGCGACCCTGTGGAGTGTAGCCTGCCAGGCTCCTCTCTCCATGGAATTTTCCAGGCAAGAATACTAGAGCATGTTGCCATTTCCTGCTCCAGAGGATTTTCGCGACCCAGGGATCAAACCTGTGTCTCTTGTGTCTCCTGCATTGGCAGAAAGATTCTTTACTACTGCGCCATCTGAGAAGCCCACTTCTTTTCTTACCACCCTGCAGACTCTTCAAGGGTAGAGGAGCTTTTTTCATCTTATGTCTTCACCACCACTTCAGCACTACTTAACTCAGTGCCTTATATATAGATATTCTATAAGTAAAGAAAGACAAAGTTGCTCATGCCAACTTCTAGACATATGTACTTCTCAAAGTTTTTACCATAATGGTCATAACCTATCTGAGGGTTTAGGCAAAAAAGTAGGATCAGATAGGCTGACCACTCTTGCATTCTTTTTTCAGCATTGCTTCGGTCAATAATGACTATTATGTACTGCCCATTTTCCAAAGAGCTAACATAAAGTGATTTATACATCATTATCCCATTTATTTGTTGTGATAATCCCATGAGGAAACTGGAGTTCAGAGAAGCTAAGTAACTTGCCCAAGGTCACACAACTCCAAAGAACTATGTATGGCCAATTCTAAACCTAAATCTATAGCCCTGTCCTCTTAAGTACTGTCTATGCCTTCCTCCTGGGCCAGGAGGAGTTAAGAATGAGGCTGAGAGATGAAGCTAAGAGGAAAGATATTGGCTGAGTCAATGCCAATTTTGTGAACTAAACAAAGTTATTCCATGCTAACAGGTTTTGAAAGCTTTTTGAACATGGCCTTGGGCCTTTCATGGTTCTGAGTTTTTCCTACAGCTCCTCTTGATTGAGTCTTTCTAGGTTGAGCTGCAGGACTTAAGTAATTCAACAAGAAATGAGTCCTCAGAATTCCCTTCCTTCCCTTTTAAGCTGGGTGCTTTTAACCGCTGGAAAATGTTCCAAGGAATTCAAGACAAGACCTGGGTCAGGGCTGTCATTTTTATTGTACTTTGCACAATAAGAGCTGAAATCCAGGCTGCCCTCCACTCATCAAGTCATGAACCCTGATACTAGGCTGGCTGTATTGCTTAGAGGGAGAGGTGCCCTATTCTAATTCCAAGCTAGGGCACCATGTGGGTGCACTGTGGTCCAGAAGCAGCCTTGGATGGATTTAACATTGTTTCAGATCCTCCTGCTTTAGGTTTGGATTATGATCTGTGATGATGCCATTTCTGGATAATACCTCTAATCTCTGTATTGGTAAGAGGAATTCAAATTCTGTTATGTTCTCAAGCAAAAGAGGTGTTGACATTGGTGCCTAGAACTGAGTTTCCACATGTTGGTGAGAAGGCAGGGTCATCTCCTTGCCACTTCCCAGCTGGTCTCTCCACCCACAGCTCTAAGATTGCCACAGGGCAATTTTAGCAATCTTGGCAATAGTGGGGAAAGAAATTAAAAACTCCGTTAGCAAAACGACTCACCCCAGCCTTACAGCAAGCCAGTGTTAACCTAGTGAAAGGCTGGCTTGCCTTAGAGCTCTTTCTTTCTGAGGACACTGAAAGTACTTCTGCCCAACCCCCAGGATGCTTTGGGCACAACTAATGGGTTACATAGTATTTATGGCCTCTTTTCTTTCGTTTCTAGATAATGTTAAGATGTCTTTCCAACAGGAGGCCATGATTTAAATTAGGCATGTGTGCTCATCCTGAAATACACACACTGGAGTATATTTGGAACAGAGATAGGATTTTAAAGAAAGAGAATTTTGAGTTTCAAGATCCCCTCCCACCTGCCCCCTCACCCCAGTCTCATTCAATACCTGGAGATATTTATAACACAGCATTACCTTGGTAGTATAGTGGTTAATAAAACAATCAGTCTGCAGGGACAGAGCTGGGTGGGTTCAGATCTCATCCCTGTCTCTCACCAGCTCTATGACCTTAAGCAACATGCTTAAACATTCCAAGACTCATTTTCCTCATGGGAAAAACAGAGGTTCTTCTCTATTTCTTCTCCATAACCTCACTGGGAGGTTCAGTGAGATAACACATGTAAAATAGTGAGGACAGAGCCAAGAACATTTGCATCCATAAATGACAGTTCTTCTCCCATCTCAAGATGGGAGACTAAATTCTGGTTGAGAACTTGCTGAACACCTGAGACAGTTTTTGTCACCATTTGTTGGAGGTCCCCTGTACTCCATGTGAATGCTTTCAGAATTCAATCCTAGTCCTCCAAACCTTGTCTGCGTTGCTTCTCCTACCAGGAAGAAGTTCTGGCTACCGTGATATGCACTTAGCTGTGAGCATGCCTCTCCCCCTTGGTCTCCAGGCCCCAGAAGTACAGTGTTAGGCCAGTGAGCTTGTAAACAAGAGTGCAAAGCTGGAAGGAATGGGCTGTCCATTGGATGTACTTGGGATACAGAGTTGTGTGGAAAAATGAAATACTGAAAACACAAAGCACTGGTGGAGAGAGAAAGCTCGTGACAGCAAATTTTCCATTCTTAGATGTGATCACTTCTACCTCTGGGATATAGTAAAACTTCCCAGTGGCTTTTTAATCTAAAGAAGCAGTCAGTGAATGCACTGACTTTGGGAAGAGGCAGCCCTGAATTGGCTGTTACTAGGGACCTCAGGCAAGTTATTGAACTGCTATACACCCCAATTTTCTCTTTGATAACATGGGAATATTAATAACATCTATCTATCTAACTTATGCTTTGAGGATGAATTGAAGTAATCAATGTAAAGTATGTGGCATACAGTAAGCACTCAGGAAGAGTACTTTATGGGCAGCATCATGGTAATTATTGCCTACATCTTGGTGATGCCCTGTGTATGATCCACAAAGCAATCAGCCTTCTGTCAAAAGTTGGTAAATAAACGATGGATGTCATATCTCTGTTGTGAATATCAACTGTAAAACCTAATTGTTCTTTTTAAACTGAGGGCTTGTCCCATTCTGTAAAGTCTCTAGTTTGCTGGCCCATGATCCATCCTCACCCTGTGAAAGAAGGCTTTCCTACAGCAAATGCTGCTGGTTGCCAACCCAACTGTCAATTGCCCTTTTCTCTTGTAAACAGAACACCAATTCTGCTCAGGCAGCCATGTCTCATGTGCCTAACCCTGAGGGAGGAATCATGATTTGGGTTAGCCATTTACAGCTGGCCCCTTTACCTTTTTCTTAACTGGTCTAGAAGAAGGCATGTGATTGCGTTTCCAATGAAATACAAGGGAAAATCTGCCAAGAAAAGGAGAGAGTAGTGTGGGGTGAGCCTCATTTTGGCCCCTGCTGTCTTCCTTTCTGCTTTAGGTACTGTCAGCTGAGGATGTGAGGCTTGGAGCTGCAGTTGCCATTTTGTGACCATGTGGTTATAAGCATGAGGGTGACAGAGCAGGGAAAAAAAAAAAAAAAGAGGCCAGCTTTCTAATGACATTGCTAAACTGCTAGACTGACTCTGGGGATGCTTGCTTTCAAATTTCTATTTTCGTACACAATAACTGTTCTTATGATTTGGCCTACTGTGAATCTGATTTTCTGCTATTTAATTGATACCCTCCTTTTCTGTTTGCCAAGTCTAGAAAATGACTGCTATACAAATTTTGCCTACATATAAAGACATTCAGTTTCCATTTTGTTTTCTACATTTGGATAATCAAGTGTCTTTAAATAAATTCCACACTCACCATTATAGTGAAACTGTTCTTGAAAAGGTCACCAGTGACCTCTTGATTGACATGTCCAACAGCTTCAGCTAATTTTACATCCTGCTGAACCCCCGATCCATTGGACAGCTTGACCACTTTCTTGTTCTTACAGTGAGTCTCTTCCTTGGCAGATGTCACTGCTCTACTTCTCTGGTCCCTTCTCTGTTTTCCCTTCTCTTCCTGCCCTTCTACTATGGATGAACCCTGACATCCTGCCCTTTGCCTTTTCCTTCTCATCTTTCTCTAGGCGTTTTTTTCCCTGAATGCTTTCTCCAGTTCTAAGCCTCCACAGACCCAAGCCACCACCATAGTCTCCAGGTGCAGGTCTTTCCTCAGCATCTAACCCACCTTTCTCTCTGTGCAAAAATGTGCTCACTTAGATGTCTCCCAGGACTATAAACACCATATTGCTAAAGTGAACTATGTCCCCTACAACTTACTTCTCCTCTATGACACACCTCACTACTCACACTAGCCCTCAGCTGGAAATCTCAAAGTCATCCTCAGCACTCCTTCCCTGTCAACATTCAGTTAATAGTGGAGTATAAGAATGTCTCTACTCTCAGGAGTCTGTAGCAGCGTCCTTATGTTCATGGCCTCCATCTCCATTTGTCATCTCTGTATCACGAAAGCTGCTCTTGTGCCTCCAAGCTCTCCCCTCTCCAATCATCTGCATCATTGTTAGAGTAGATTTTCTCAAGGCAAATGGAATCATATCACTGGATTTGAAATTTTCCAAGTGGATAGATGTGTGTGTAAGGGGACGTGGGTGGGAGATTATATCAGTCCGTCATGCCCTACAAATAAAGTCCACACTGTACATTATGTAGCATAGAAGACCCTTTAGTCTCTCTGAGAACAGCCTGGGATTTGTGTTTCATCTCCTACCATCTCCCCTCTACCTACCCTGCATCCTCAGCTTGACTCCTCTTTCCCTTTACTGTGTCCTCTGATTTCACGCCAGACCCCCAACTTCCCAGTGTTCTGAACCATCCTCCAGTTCTTAAATCTAACTGCATTTCTTCCCCAAAACATTCCCTGAGCCTGGGACTAAACCAGAGTTTCTCATCTTCGGCACTGTTAACAGTTAGGGTTGGATAGCTCTTGTTGTAGGGGCTGCCCTGGGCATTATAGGATGTTTAGTAGCTTCCCTGGCTTCTACCCACTAGATGCCTGCAGCTCCCTTCTCCCCACAGTTGAGACAAGAAAAACATGTCTAGAGACTGTAAAATATTCTTTGGAGGAAAAAATGCACACCATGTACCACTGAGAGCCATTGAACTAGATCAGGTTTCCCTCTTATCACTCCATAGCTCCCTGTTCTTTCCCCGTTGTAACACCTATGGCACATTTTTAGACTGTCTCATTTGTTTCAACAGACTTTTATCTCCAAGAGGGCGTCTCACAGGGCCTGTCCCCAAATAGACATGCCGTGCAGCTTCATGAAGGAGGCGGCTTCATGATGGGAGCCACCTTGCCTGTGCTCACCCTGGTGCCCCGTGTGTTTGCTAGCACACAGTGAGGCTCACAGATACCTGCTGAGTGAAGGAGAGACTGAAGGAGCCCATTCAAACACTCTCCTTGGCAAAACTTTCATCAAATATTTCAATGAATGTTAAAATTTTTTTTCTTCTCTTTACCCTATAATATTGTGTACATGCCCCAGCACTTATTCCACTGGATAATAATTACAGCCAAGTTGTTAATAAATGTTAGTAGAAATTAAACCATGCCCTCTCTCTTCAGACCTCCTTCCAGAAACAGGAAAACTAGGTCCATTCCTATGCCCAAGAAATGCATGATCTCCCTTTTCCTTAAACTGCTACCCCTGTGCTGTCCCCGGTTGCTCTCAGCCACACCCGCCGCATGCGCTCATCCATCTTCCTTAGCTAACTTCAAAGAGAAGGACGGTATCAGAGTTGCTGAGAATTAAGAATCGACTTCTACTTCAAGGCCCCATCTTGCCCTGCTCTTCTCTGATTGTGCTCCCAGCTCTGGCAATGAATTCTGAGAGGTCTTAATAACATGGTGCTCGCTCATAGCCTCTCCTGGGGATGGGAAACACCACCCGTGCAGCAGGCCCACCACCTGATGACTTGAAATACAAGAGGCTACAGTGGGCTCCTCTGGAAAGGAGCTGTGATATTATTCAAGTAAACAGACATTCAGACTTGTTCATAGTGCTTTTCAGGTCTATTACATCCTTCTACTTCTCTGTATTCTATTAATTTTTGAGAGCTTGATATTGGAACTCCAACTAAAAATCTTAATTTATTGACTTAAAAAGTAATTGTAATATATACTGGAAGTATATGTAACCTTGTTCTGTATTTTACAAATCTCCTGCAAATGTGTCATCCCACTTCAAAATTTTTAAAAAACTAAAAAAAAAAAAAAGAAAGAAAGAAAGAAGAAAATAACCAAACATTCAAAACAGGGATCAAAAGGGAGAGCAGCCTGCTTGGGCAAAGAGTAGGACTCAGAGAAGAGGTGGGTGGTTTTTCCTGCACAGTAGATGGTTAATATGCATTTTTAAAATTCACAAAGGCCTATAGGGAGAAGATGCCGAAGTTATTATTTATATTTGGCATCCAACGGTCCACATAAATAACAGCACGGGGCCTGGTGTTTGGTTTGAGGTCAGCTCCGTTTAAACAGTCAGGCCAGGTGCAGACCCACATGCTGGACCTTTGAACTCAGTGTGTTGCAATCCAGATGTTCGGCAGAGGTGATGGACTTGGGTCATGGACAGTGAGAGGGTGTGCAGTGTTCTTCTAGCATCTTCCACGGGGAGCCCTGGACAGTAGACTTGGCCCTGAGCCCACTTTCCTCGCCAGAGTCAAGAAACAGTAGCAGCTGCCGTTGTTGCTAGGGGTGAGGGATCATCCACTGGGGAGTTGAGATAGCCAGGAGGGGGAGGTGGGCAGCAGGAAGGAGGTCATGAAACTGACCGTGCTTAGCCACTGCCCACGCTTGGATTACTTGGAGACATTCTGCAACAGGAAAAATGTTAGGCTTTTAATGACAGCCCTGACAAACATGATCCGTATGACCAAATCAGTCTCAAAAGCAACTGCTATCATTTATTAAAGGATTTGCCAAATCGCGTGGTTCTTCTAGGGTTTTCCAAATCCCACACTTTTGCCTCAAAAATGTGCACAGAGTGAGAGGAGTTTGAACTTTTTGAATTTAATGCAAAGCACATATGTTGTTTGGGTTTTGTTTGTTTGTTTCTGCAGTTTCAAAACATGTTATATAAAAAAGAACCGTATAGTAATACAATGGTAATGTAAACACAAACCCTCCGAAAGGATGCGACATATTTCTAATGAAAAGAAACAACCACCTTTGCTTGATTCACACAAAAATAAAAAAATGATGAAGAGGGGCTGTTTCATTCACAGATTGTGGAGTCCTACTCTCTGAGTATTTTTGAGGCAAGACTTAAAAAAACAGGAATTTTCAGAATGAAGGAGCTCCTGGCATAGCAGAAAGGATGCTGATGTTGGCAGCCAAGCAACTTGAATTCCGGTCTTGACTGCTGACCCCTTGTTTCCTGGCTTCCAACCCTAGCACTCCATTCAAAGTGCTCTTGTCAAGGGTACCAGTGACCTTCTAATTGCTAAATCCAAAGGGCATTTTTCAGTCCACTTCTGACCCGACCTCTCTTCAGCAGATGACATAATTGCCCACTCTTTCCTCCTTGAAATCCTCTCACCCTGTGCCTTCAACAGCACTACCCCATCCTGGTTATACTTCAGTTTTCCCTGTCAGCTCCCTCTCAGACCCTCTCTAGGCCCTTCTCTTTTCCACCAGTGGCCACACAGGGCTCTCTTGAGTCTTTTCTTATCAACGTTTCATTCTGGGAGCTAGGACTTAAGGTTCCACTTTACAGACAAGGAAAGTAAGGCTCTGAGCAATGAAGTAATATTCACCCCAGATCACGTAGCTGATAAATAGCAGGACTGGAATTCCCATCTAGGGTTCTTTGAATCCAGACTCAAATTCTAAACTACCACATAGTCATTTCTCTTCCCCAGACAGCCCCCTAAATACTGCTGTTCCCAGACCTCTGTTTGGCCCCTGTTTCTTCCTCTGCCCCATCCCTGCAGAAGTTCATCTACAGCCTTTCTCTCACAGCCCTCTGTGGAATCTTCTGCCAAAATCTGTCCTCTGATCCACGTTTCCAAGATTTCTCCATTTGCATGTGCCACAGTCACCTTGTAGAGGTGGTGATGGTGAACTCACTAAAGGCCACTCCATTCCAGGTATTTAGTCAAAGCCTATGGGTTGTTTAAAGAGTGGGTGCATGACCTGATTCTGCCAGAACAGAGTTCTGGGAATGTTTAGGAAATTTTTTTTTCTCTCTTAAAGAGATACATGAAAAATGGTTCCTTTTCTTCTTCTAGGTGTTGTATTGCCTTGTAATACTGGAGTAGTGACAACCATCAGCAACCATAAGGGAAAGATGGAACCTGGGTTCTTAATAACCAGCTGATGGCATCTTAACTAGGACAGGGGCTTCCAACTATGTTAAATAATACATTTTCTCATTGTTTGTATGGGCTTTTCTTTTGTTGTTTTTGTTGTTGCTACTTGCAGCCAAAAGCATCCTAAGTAAAACATCAAATTCATCATATCCACAACTCAACTCATTATCTCTTTCTCCAAACAGCCTTCTCTTGAAACACTCTATCACTGTTAATATCACTATAATTGACTCATTCACCCAAGTCAGAAAACTGGACATCATCCTTGACTCCTCCCTCTGCTTCACCCACAAAGTGCAATCATGAATTAAGTCCAAGAGATTCTACTGTTGAAAATCTCTCATTTTTTCCTTTCCATTAACCCTCTCCTGTTCTTTTCTTTGTCATTTTGCTGGTTAATTGCCCCCTTTCTCAGTCTGACTCAAGTCACCACCATCTATACTACTCTCAAGAGATTTTTTAAAAACTCAGTACTGATTCTGCAACTTCCTTGATTAAAATGTGTCAATAGTCTACCCTTGTCTTCAAGATGAAATCCTTCCAATCCACATGGTTTCTTAGATGCTTCAAGATGGGGCTTACTTCTCTGGACTCTCACTTCTACCACTCCACACACGCTCTGAGTTCTAGCGCACTTGTATCCGTGGTCCACTAGCCAAGTATCTGGAGAGGCGATGGCACCCCACTCCAGTACTCTCACCTGGAAAATCCTATGGGCGGAGGAGGCCTGGTAGGCTGCAGTCCATGGGGTCACAAAGAGTTGGACACGACTGAGCGACTTCACTTTCACTTTTCACTTTCATTCATTGGAGAAGGAAATGGCAGCCCACTCCAGTGTTCTTGCCTGGAGAATCTCAGGGACAGGGGAGCCTGTTGGGCTGCCGTCTATGGGGTCGCACAGAGTCGGACACAACTGAAGCGACTTAACAGCTGCAGCAGCAGCAGCCAAGTATCACTGAATGTTTGGTTCCCTTGACCTCAGATATCCTCTCTGACTTGTTTCCCTAGACAATCCTGGCTGGCTGGATGTTCTCATGCACCTTACTTTGCCACTAATATAACATAGCAGGTGTGCATCTCAGTCATGTGAGAACAATATCTTTCCTTATTTTTATCTCTCTCTCCTTGATTTTAACCTGAGCCCCCATCCCAACTCAATCTCGGTCCATTTGGTGCTTCCCTTTTCTCCAGTATTGTATCCAAGTTCTAGACTGTCTGGTGTCAGGGTGCTGAGTAATGTGACTCCCTGGTCTCAGGGCATCTGTTCATCACAGGTTGCCATAGAGACATCCCTAGTTTTCTCTTCATGGCCGCTTCCAGACTAGGTGTTATCTTGGCAATGCCCACTCCATGCTGGGTCCCTGGAATCTCTACAAGGTGGCTTTTGGTACATCTGCATAGATAGCCCCATACCTGCTCTGAGATCTTGCCACCTTCCTGGAGGTCTGCAGATAGACACCCCCTGCTGTTCGGCCCTTGCCCTCTCCATCTCATTACCGCTTTGCCTTCTGTCTCTCCCGCAGCACCTGGGAAGTTTTCTTGTCTCATAAAAACATTTCCAAAGACTTCCCTGGCAGTCCAGCGGTTGAGACTCTATGCTTTGACTGAGGACACATGTCGGGGCACTAAAATTCCGCGTGCTGCATGGTGCGGCCCCCAAAATAAAATAAAATAACACTTCTGTCTGCTTTCTTCTTCTGAAGATTTGCTTATCCCACACTTCCCCTAAGCTTCCCTGGGAACATGGAGAGTTTATAATTAGGGAACACAAGAGACAGAGACTGACAGGCCTTTTTTGCTTCTACTGTGTCACATTGCTTCCTTTCAGATAGGGAATTAACTGCTTGGGAAAGGGGGAAATGCCAGGGAGACAAAAGAACACAAGGACAATTACAATCACCTGGCCACCGCCACCTTCCTCAACCCCTGTCATTTTCTGCTCAAGGCCCATTTCTCTCAGCCCATGCGCTCCAGCAGCTGAGGCTTGCCATGGCCATTCTCCCAGGATTGTCAGCACCTGAAAGCTGGCACATAGTGGGTGCCTTGTAAATAGGCTAAAATCTAAAGCTAAAAGTAAGAGTGAACTTTGGAGTCAGGAAGAGCTGAATGAATCCTGCCAGCTGCCTTCCTTTTTGAGTGACCTGGAGCGAGTTACTGCATCTCTGTCCATGGGCGGTAGCCACAGGGAGGCAAGGGTGTGAAGAGGAGGTGAGAAACAGTGCTCCTCAAAGACAGTGTCCCTCCTCCTAGCCTACCCAGATTCTGGCTGGACAGTATCATCTCCTCTCAACCATCATGTAGCCCACACTTCCATATCAGATGCCTCTCCTCTGCAGATGTATTTAGTGAGACCATAGCTTTTTGTCCTGACCCCTCAAGGTGGGTCCCTCCACTCCTTCCAATGGGTGACTTCCAGGATTCTTGAGTTCCAGGCATTTAGTTTGTGATGAAGGTTAAAGAACTTGGAATTCTGGTTCTGCCATGCCCTGGCTGTGGGAAATTGGACAAGTTTCTGAGTCTCAGTTTCCTCATCTGGAATATGGGAATGATGATAACTAACTTAACCCAGGCTGCCTGGGTTCACATCCCTGTGTGTGTGTGCATGTTCAGTCACTCAGTTGTGTCCGACTCTTTGTGGCCCCATGGACTGTAGCCCACTAGGCTCTCCTGTCCATGGAATTTTTCAGGCAAGAAGACTGGAGCAGGTTGCTACTTCCCTACCCCAGGGAATCTTCCCCAGTAAGGATTGAACCTGCGTCTCTTGCACTGGCAGGTGGATTCTTTACCACTAGCACTAATTGGGAAGCCCCTGCCACTTTCCCAATGTACAGCTCAGGACAACTGACTTTTATCTTAGTTTCCTTGTGTATAAAAGAGGCTCCATCACAGAACCTACCTCACAGGGTTTTTATAGCATTCACTGAGTTAAAAAACCTAAATTGTTGGGAATTCCCTGGTGGTCTAGTGGTTCAGACTCTACCACCCCCCACCCCACAAAGAAAAACCCAGAAAATGAAAACAAAACAAAAATCTTATATTGTTTACCATCTCAACTGTAAGTACTCTGTGTATGTTGGTTATTATGATCCTGCTGTGGCCTCTCTTTACTGCCCACAAACTCATGACACTATATTAGTCTGCTTGGGCTTCTGTAACAAAATACCACAGATATGGGTCAGGGCATGGCTTAGACAACAGAAATGTATTGTCTCGCAGTGCTGGAGGCTGGAAGTCCAAGATCAAGATGTTGGCAGGTTTGGTTTCTCCTGCTAGATAGCATATTGAAAAGCCGAGACATTGCTGACTAAGGTCCGTCTAGTCAAGGCTATGGTTTTTCCAGTGGTCATGTATAGATGTGAGAGTTGGACTGTGAAGAAGGCTGAGCACCGAAGAATTGATGCTTTTGAACTGTGGTGTTGGAGAAGACTCTTGAGAGTCCCCTGGACTGCAAGGAGATCCACCCCATCCATTCTGAAGGAGATCAGCCCTGGGATTTCTTTGGAAGGAATGATGCTAAAGCTGAAACTCCAGTACTTTGGCCACCTCATGTGAAGAGTTGACTCATTGGAAAAGACTCTGATGCTGGGAGGGATGGGGGCAGGAGGAGAAGGGGACGACAGAGGATGAGATGGCTGGATGGCATCACTGACTCGATGGACATGAGTCTGAGTGAACTCCGGGAGATGGTGATGGACAGGGAGGCCTGGTGTGCTGCGATTCATGGGGTCGCAAAGAGTCGGACACGACTGAGCAACTGAGCTAAACTGAACTGAACTGAGGCCTCTTTCCTTGGTGTGCAGACGGCTACCTCCTGGCTGTGTCCTCACTTGACCTTTCCTCTGTGCATAAACATCTCTAGGGTCTCTTCCTCTTCTTACAAGGACACTGGTCAGATTGGATTAGGGCCCACACTAATGGGCTCGTTTTAGCTTTAACACTGCTTTAAAGGCCTCTCTCTAAATACAGTCACATTCTGGGGTGACTGGGGTTAGGGTTTAACATATGAATTTATGTGGGGGACACAATTCAGTCCATGACAACGTGTAAACAAATCCTACCGTTACATGTTCTGCAGGGAAACCTCTTAATCTAACTCTTGATAATGAAGTCCAGGGTGTTTGGCTTTAGGGAATTTCTTCCGTGGTTTAGTACTGAGAACCTTCTCTCAGAGAAGCAGATTTTGAAGCCCCTGTTTAAAACTTGCTCAGGGGTCTGTGACTTGCCTGATCTTCATTGAGCATCTTCGTTCTGAGGAAGAGGATGGTAACTCACATGGGGATAACTGTGAGGACCAAGGGCATCATACGGGTGAAACACTCCATAACCTCCACAGCCACAGGTTTTTGCCTCTGCCCTAAAAAGCAGAACTAGATGGACTGTCTTGACTCTCCTTTCCATCCTCAAAATTCTATGACTCTGATTCTAAGGCTGGAAATGCAAGCATCAAGAACAAGGTGCTGCGGAATCAGTTTCTGGGCCCAAGGCATCAGTAGATATACTTGAATCAATGCGGAAATCACACCCGTCACAGGGACCCCTTGCTCTGCATATTCTGAAGCCCCAGCTGCAGCAATGCTGATGTGTGTCATTCAGTCCCATGCTCCTGGCACATGTGGCTTTTCTGCTCTCACAAGAACTCACAGTAACATGGGACCATAAACTAGATGTGCTGGGGCAGAGAACCTCTATGTCTTTAAAAGGACCCTGCGATGCTGTCAAAAAAGACCACCTGAAGTTCCATCTCTACCACCTTCCTCAGGCTTCCTCCAAAACCGACTGGTTGTTTTTCAATGAAAGTTGTGCTCTAGAAGCAGAGATGAAGGGATGGAGCTGGGGAATCAATGTTTAGTTTGAATTCAAACCCTGTCCCTGACTCTGGGCACTTCACTGACTCAGTTTCTTCATCTGTCAAACAGTCATACAGTTCTTGGCTCACTGGGGTGTTTGGGGTTTCCGTGGGGTAACAGATATAAAAGTACCTCATTCATTCCACCAGTAATTTTTGAGTAGTCATGCATGACTTAGCAACTAAACAGCAACAACAACTGTGTGTAGGGACATTTCCTACCCTCTCTTAGGCACTAGGGATACAGAGTGAAAGCAAAGCCATCATCCTGAGAGAAATTAAATTCTAGTGGATGCATCAGGCAAAAACAAATAATACATCATGCTATGCCAGGACGTGTAAAGCATGATGAGGAGACAGCACTGACAGGGCTGGTGGTGGTGGGGTGTGATACCAGGTAAGATGGCTTAGTCAGAGAGGTTCTCTTTGAAGAGGGGGTGTTTAGCAGATACCTGGACCATGAGAGAGATAGAGCCATTGGAATATCTGAGGAAAGAACAGGCAGAACACCCTAAGGGATGGCTGCACTTGGCAGGAAACTGTAAGAGGTGCTGAGTTGGGAGTGGATGAAGTCAGCAGGCTTCGAAGACCAGGATCAAAATTCTGGGTTTAATGCCATTTTAAAGCACTGTATGTAATTTTTAGTTATTAATTCCATTTAGCTCATGAATCACTCAAGAAAATGTATGATTTATTAATTTTTTTATACACTGTGAGGTTGGAATAAAAACAGAATGTTTACTTTGTTATCTCAAAATTGATTAAGAAGAAAAGATCAACATCCTTGATACATTTTATATTGTTAAGTGAAGACTATTAAATGTAAAGACAGAAAGAAAATGTTAGGGGAAAAAAAGAGGTTCTGAATTTTAACCAAAGTGCCATGAGAAGTCATTAGAGGATTCTGAGCAAGGGGACTGACTCTGTCATCTACATCTTAGAAGGATCCTCTGACTACTGTTTGGAGAAAAGACTTTAAAGAATCACAGTAAGCTGACTGCCAAGTATTTCTTGCACCTCCCGGGTACACGGTGGGTTGCATTTCTTATTGCCAAGTGGGGCTATCAGACTGAGTTGTGAGGGCAGAAGTCACGAGTGTCACTTCCAGGAAAGCAGTCAATTGCAGGTACAAGACCCTCCAGGGCTCGTTTTCCTTCTGTGTGAGCAGTCACCAATATTGGAGGTGAAACCTGGGTTTGGAGGTGGACAGAGCTGCAGCTGGCCTGCAGTGGGTACATCGCTTAAGTGAGAAATCAACCTTCATCAGGATAAATCATGAAGATTTGGGAACTGTAACCATAACCTACTGAATCTATCCTAACAGGTTCCAGGAGCAAGAGGGAAAGTAGGGAGCCATGTAGAAGGCTGGAAAGTGATCCCAGCTTAACCTGGAGTGATAGCAATGGGGATGAAGAGGAGTAGTCAGATTCAGGATATGGATTTGCTGAAGGACGGGAGATAGGGTATAAAGGCAAAGAGATGAGTCATGGATGCCTCCAAGGATTATGGCCCGAGTAACTGGGTGAATTACTGGAAAGAACACCTAGGAAAGCACAGGGCTCACCCGCAGTGTTAGGCACACAGCAAAACTACAAAATTGTAGCTTTGTGGTTATTACTATAAAGAGGGAAGGCAATGTGGAGGCTGGGGACCTTTTAAATTCCAAATGATCAAAAGTCAGATTTATTGAGGCATAATCTATATGGGCTTCCCAGGTGGTGCTAGTGGTAAAGAACCCTCCTGCCAATGCAGGAGATGTAAGAGACGTAGGTTTGATCCCTGGGTTGGGAAGATCCCCTGGAGGAGGGCGTGGAAACCCACTCCAGTATTCTTGCCTAGGCAATTTCACGGACAGAGGAGCCTGATGGGCTACCATCCCTAAGGTCACAAAGAGTCAGACATGACTGAAGTGACAATTTATATACAGTGATAGCTACTTTTTGGGGTGACTAGATCTGAGTTTTATAGACATGTATTTTGTCTTAGCCACCTCTACAATCAAGATGTAAGTTACTTTCATTGCTTCCCCAATTCCCTTTTGCCGTTCCTCCTTGTGTAGTCAAATCCTCCCTCCACTCCTGGCAACCATTGATCTGTTCTCCATCCCTGTAGTTATGGTGTTTCCACAATGTCACCTGAATAGAATCACACCCTATGTGACCTTTAGAGACTGGCTTCTTTCACTTAGGATGATGCATTTGAGATTCACCTGTGCTGCACAGATATGTCCAGAGTTTATTCCTTTGCCTTGCTGTGTAGTGTTCCATGGTGTGGAGGTACCTACTGCTCATTGTTTCTCATTCACCAGCTGAAGGGCATTTGGGTTGTTTCCAAATTTTGGTGATGAGGCATCAATATCCGAGTACAGGTTTTTGTGTGAACATATGTCTTTACTTCTCTTTGTTGATTTCTAGAAGTGGGATTGCTGGCTTATATAGTAAATGTATGTTTAACTTTGTAAGAAACTGTCAAACTGTTGTTTCAGAGGAATCATACCATATTGCACTCCCACTGGTGTTGTTTGAGGGTGGCTCCATGTCTTCCCCGGCCCTTGGGAATGTCAGGGTTTTTAATTTAAGCCTTTCTAAGGTACAGTGGTATCTCACTGTGGCTTAATTTGCATTTCTCTAATGAATAATGATGTAGAGTGTCTCTCCACATGCTTATTAACCATTCATACTTTTTTTTGACAAAATGTCCATTCAAATCTTTTCCTCATGTTTCATCAGATTACTTGTTTTTCAATTGTAAAAATTCTTCATATATCCTGGATGTAATTCCTTTATCAACTATGTGTTTTGCAGATATTTTCTCCCAGTCTTTGACTTCTCATTTTCTAAATAGTGTCTCTCAAAGAGCAGTTTTTAATTTTGATGAAGTCCAAGCTACCCACTTTTTCTTTTATAGATCATGTGGTTTTGTTTGTTTTTTGTGTGTGTGTCTAAGAAATCTAGATCTATCCAAGGCCACAAAGGTTTTCTTCTTTATTTTCTTTTGGAAGTTTTATAGTTTTAGGTTTTGCACTTAGGTCTCACCTATTTTGAATAAATTTTTGTAAATGTGACATGATATTTCCTACTGTGCAATAAGCAGATCAATAAAACTTGCTATCTCTGATGAGCTTGTGCACAGGTGACAGTGTAGCTCGTGGAAAAATCCCGTTAGGTTTCAAACACAGATGTTCTGGGAAGCTCCACCTTTTTCTGACTCCAAGGTTGAGTCTTTAGAAGTTAATCCTATCTTCAATAACTCTCTACAGATGTCTTCAGTGGTACCAGCACAGGCCTGAGTTTTTCAGTGAAATGAGCTAGGTTTTCTCCAGTTCCTAAGATACTGTAGGTAGTTAGATGCTTCAAGAAACAATGTTTTCTCTTAAACCACTGACGGAATATTCAGTGCAAAGTAGGGCATTAAATGTTAGCAATTACGATAGAAAAATCTTAATCTTCCTAGCTTCTGTCCTTCTTGGGTGACTTTTTCATTCAAGTGATATTGGTTTTTTTCTTCCTGTTTCACTCAATAACACTATCTTGGAATGTTCCGTTAAAGTTATTCAGATCTTGGTACACTTAAAATATCAAAGATAAAATTAGTGAGGAGAGAGCGTTAGGAAGCCAACAGAGAATTGTCCACTTGGGATTTGGTCAACTGAGGGCATTTTAAGCAGGCAAATACCGTCTACTATTGCCAACACTCATTAAAAAAAAGGAGCATTTAAATGACCCAAACCTCCAAGAAATGAAAAAAATTGCAAGGACATAATATCAGAATAAAACATAGTGTTTGCTGAGAACCAACCAATTGGTAATTTATTTGGACCTAGTATAGTATTCATACATTTATCCCTTTAGCTTTCTCATTTCACTGCAATCTCACCCCAAACTATAGTTTGCACTCAGACTAAAGGAAGGTATGTCACAGAGAGAGCAAGCCCTAAGGTATTGGAGAAAGGCTTTTTTCTCTCACTTAAAGTTCCAGTCTTAGTATTTAGATTTTCTGTCTGGGAGTAAAGACAGGAGAAAGCTGAGTTGATAACATTTCAGACCTTTCCTTTGATAGGCACCAGTAGTTTTGCATCTTTCTTGGGCATAAGAAAGGAGGGAAGTTCTTTATGAACTGCCCTCTTGTTCAACTTCCAAGGAGATCTAATCCTCCCACTGTGTCCCCGCTCCAAGGGAATCAGCCTCTCCCAGGCCCTCATTCATGAAAGCAGACCACAGACAGTCCCCAGCAGTCTTGTTAAATTCATCCG
Source organism: Nanger dama (assembly GCA_917880005.1). Taxonomy (NCBI): domain Eukaryota; kingdom Metazoa; phylum Chordata; class Mammalia; order Artiodactyla; family Bovidae; genus Nanger; species Nanger dama. Next base: position 31,584,561 of record CAKJTW010000016.1, on the reverse strand, counting down.
TGGCTTCAACAGCACTTAGGATAAAGATTGTACTTTCACCTTAGCCCACCCCACCAAACAGAACATAGCCAAGGGCTACATGTTCAGTCTCAGGTCTCCTCTGTTGTAGGGCTCCTGGTACAGCTGCTTGCCTCAGATTTCTTCAAAGCCTCACATCCCTGAATGTTCCTTTCTCTTCTTCTAGGCAATCTCGCCTTGAATCCTGTACTTTGCAGTAGTTGTCACAATCATAATGAATTACTCAGATAAAGTTGGCCTTTTCAAGTAGAATGCAAACTCCAAAAGAACAGGAATCAAGTCTATCTTGTTTATCTGATCTTCTTGTCCCTGGCATGGGGCAAGGCACCAAGTTGCTGTGCAATAAATTACTGTTAAATGAAAGAAATCCTCTTCAATGCATGTTTACCAGGCACTGTTCTAGGAACTTATATATAACAGTGTGTGTGTGTTGGAGTGGGGATGGTGGTGCAGGGGAGAAAATGAGGAAAAAAAAAATCCTTGCTGCCATAGAGCTTCTATCCTACTGGGCAAAGATCTGCTAAACAAGATAAGTAAACGGCATGGTATGTCAAGCGGTGATAAGTGCAAAGGACAAAAAAGTAAGGCAGTTAAAGAAGATGTAGAGGGCTGGTGGACGATATTTTTAGATTAGATGACTTGAGAAAACCTCACTGAGAACGTGTCTTTTGAGCAAAGACATGAAGGAGGCAAGGCATCTGTAAATGTGGTTATTGGGGTGGGGTGTGGAGGAACAGCATTCCAAGCATAGGGAATTGCAAGTGCAAAGGCTCTGCGGTGGGAACACGACAGTCTCGGAACAGTCAGTGTAATGGAAGTGGTGAATAAGGAGGAAGGAAGCAAAGTGTCCAAATGTAGCCTTTTAATCTGCCCTGTGTATCCATGGAATCATTTACACCAGACATTTCTTGAGAGTGCTTCTGACCGTGTCTATTCTAAATTCACGGGTTTCTAATAGTTTTAAAGCAGTAGAACCTCTCCTTCCAGTGAAATATGAAATGGAAGTTCAAGATAGGAAACAAGGGAGCAAGAGAGTGGCTCTCTGTCAACTCCCACCCATCCCTTCACCTCACACTAGTTAAAAGTAACATGGTAGAAGATTTGTTCCCCACCCAGCTCAGGTTGAATGTACTGCTCTAGAATCATAGTCTGATGCTCTGTCTAGAGCCATGCTGTTCTTCAGCATGAAGTAGAGTTGTCTGGCTCCTGTAACCACAAGGAGACTCACAGATATTTACCTCCAACATGTGAATGAACTTAGAGCTTCTACAGTTACAACCACATGGTGTGATGTGTGGGTCTGATATGTTCCCAGAAACTAGTTCTCTATTCTAGAATTTCTTTTTCTTCAAATCAGGTTTTAAACTTTTTCTTTTTTTAAAAGAGGTAAAACAGGTCTAACACACAAACACAAATACACTAAAAGGCTGGTCTGCTGTGGATAGCTAAATGACCGTGTATTTGCAGTGGAATTCTACACACTTAAGCAAATGAAAATGAACTACTAGGATAGGCAACAGTATGGATTAATACCACACATATTTTGTTGAGCAAAAGCTGCCAGCCAGACTCTTCAGTACATACCGTATGATCTTCAGGCAAAGCTAGTCTGCAGGGAGGAAAGATGGAAAGATTCTATATCTTGATCTGGATGTTGCATGCAAAGGTGTACTGGATACATGTAAAAATTCATGGAGCTATCAAAAACAATTCATGCGTTTTACTCTAGGTAAATAATAATAAAATCAGTGTCCTTCCCACTACCTGTGGCTCCCAGCTACCCTCCCCAGAGGCTATTCCTCCAGCTGGGATTTCTTAATTCCCTTTTTCTCACTGTACCTTCATGCTAGGGGCAGAGTCCTGGGAGCATGCCAGGCAGACACCAGAGGCCAAGGCTGTGGGCACCTGGCCATGGCTTGTGTACATGCCCCCTTGTCTTTCTCTGGCCTCTTCGGCCCTCAGCCCCATGCCTCCCTCCTCCTCTTCCTCCTTTTCTCCCTGAAGGTTTGCCGGGGAGGTTGCTGACCCTAGCTAAACAGTGTTGTCCCTCCTGGCCCTCCAGGGTGTGCCTCCCTGGCAAGGACACCATGTGCTGATCAAGGTTATCATTGACACATTCCCTCCCTCTTATATTCTCTCTCTTCTGATCCCTGGACTGATCCTAGGACTTCTTGCTCCGTGGGTATTCTGTCTCAGGGAAGTGAGCTTCCCTGGTGTCCTGCCCTGGACCGCTTCCGTTTTACAAGGGCAGCCTTGATAGCAGCCCATTCTGCTTTTGCATATAAACTGGGGGAGGGGGAGGGGAGCTATCTCAGTGGAAGCTGAGAGCCCCTCTTATTTTCCCTCCACACCCCTAACCCCACCCCTCAATTTCTAGCAGCATCCTCTGACCCTGTCCCTACCCCCCCACCCAGGGCTTCCACCCAGCCAAGCCTTTTATCTTATCATCTGGGTTTTACCTCTACCAAGATTCCCCATTGCCTGAGGGCAGAGGGGCCTGAGTCACGTTCAAGTCAATCTGGCAAGCCTTCTTGGAGCGGGCTAAAAAGTAAAGGGTACTACTTGTTCCTGGCCTCCAAGAAGCTTCTGAAGCAGGGGAAATGGTGCACAACCCAGGCCCAGTTATAATAGTTCTCAACCACTTCTTTCTGTTGGTCCTTTCTAAGTGCCAGGTACTGACTTGCTTGCTTTTCGTGCACTAAGTCCCCGAATTGGCCAAACAACCAAAGGAGGAGACGGGCACTGAGGTACAAGGTTTAAACTGCTGGCATGTAGCTGCTGGCATTTGAACAGTAACTTCCCTAGGGAAACGCCCACTCAGGCTCTGGGGGTTCAAGCAGAAGCAGTGTCGGGCCTTGGGGGCCGTTTAGTTGCGCCACACCTCTTCCGCACAATTCCCTCCTGCTTCAAGGGCTTGGAAAGGGGCTTCGGGCGGTCTAGCGACTCGAGGCAGGGAATTCAGGAGAGGCAGGTACAAAGCTCCGCGTGGCAGAGGAGCAGAAGGGAGCAGGGGAACCCGGGCCAAAAGAGGCCCTGGCAGCTCCGGGGACACTGCAAGCCTCGAGGGGTTGCGAGCGTCGCGGCGGTTGAAATCCCCACCGGCTCGCGCAAACTGCGCCCAACTACTTCCTCGGGGCGGCTTTGGGGCCCGGGGCCCTGCGACAGCCCTACGGGGCGGCCGCGCGGGGGCCAAAGCCCAGAGTGGGTACCCGGGCGCGGCCACGTGCGCCCTGCCGGGCTCGCACGCTCCGCCACGCCGGGCCGCGGGGCCACCAGCAGGCACGCGCGCCCCCAGCGCGCACACACTCCGGGGCACGCACACCGACGGCCCGTCCCACGTCCACCACGCCCCGCCCTCCCCGCGCCCCCGCCCCGCCCTCGCGGCGCCGGCCGCCGCCTTCCCATTGGCCGCCCGGCGAGTGACGCGCGGCGCCCGGCCCCGCCCCCTCGTCAGTCACTCGGCGGAGGCGGCGCTGGCGGGGACTAGTCTCGTCCGGAGACTGGCAGCGGCGGCGTCGGTGGCGGCCGGAGCTCGAGCTCCAGCGGCTGAGGGCGGGCGGGCGGGCGCGGGGGAGGGAGGGGGGCCGGTCCGCGACGACTCTCCGGACGGCGTTTCTCCTCCGAGCAGCGCGGGTGTCGGATTTGGGGGGCGGGGGTACAGCCCATCCATGACCATGGGCGACAAGAAGAGCCCGACCAGGTACCTGCTCCGAGCTGAGGGGGCGGAAGGGGAGGGAGGGGCTGGGGGCGGGCGGGGGCCGGCGACGACTAGGCCCCGGAGCCACCCGGGGCGGGGGAGGCGCTGCTAAGATGGAGATCCGGGGGCGGGGGGAGGCGGCAGCGGCGGGCGGTGGCGGCGGCGGCGGGAGGCGGTGTCGCTCCCGCTCGGGGGCCGGCGGCCGTGCGCGCCGCAGCCATGGCGGCTCCTCCTCAGCCGCCCTCCACCGCCGCCGCCGCCGCCGCCGCCGCCACTCCCTCCCAGACAAAGGGAGATTTAACCAGGTGGGGAGGGAGGGAGGGCGCGAGCATGGGAGGGGAGAGGGAAGGAGCCAGCCCACTCCCCGCCGCCGGCCTCGGGCTGCCCCTGCGCGCCCCCCTCCAGATCCGGCCCGCGGCTCCCCTCCCGGCCCCCCCAGCCCCACGCTCAAGTCCACAAGTCCGCCCGCTTCCTGCGCCCGCCGCGGCCCTTCCCGGGGCGCCGCCGCCGCCTACTGTGCGAGGCAGCACAGCCCGGGCCCGGAGGCTGCAGGGTGCCAGTGGGGGCGCCCCGTCCCCTCCCCCGGTCCCTCCTCTCGGCCCTGAAAAGGGTGGGTGGGTGGTCGTCTTAGAGAAGTTTCCAGCGCTAGATTCCTGGGAAATTACGGCGGCTCACCAGCGCCTGTGTTTTTGCTGTCGCTCCCCCCTTTTTCCTGCTCCCTGACTCTTCCCTCCCCTTTCCCCCCACTCCTCACTCCTCTGAAGGCCAAAAAGACAAGCAAAACCTGCCGCAGACGAAGGCTTTTGGGATTGTAGCGTCTGCACCTTCAGAAACAGCGCCGAAGCCTTTAAATGCAGTATCTGCGATGTGAGGAAAGGCACCTCCACCAGGTACTTGAAGATCTCTGTTACCTTTTGTTAAAGGACTTTTTTTTTTTAAATCAAGATTGGGGAGAGGGTTGTGAGCTCTACTTTCTGCCCTCTTTCCAACTTGTTGATTACAGCTTTTTCTGCATTTGCGGGTTGGGGAGGGGGTTGATGTGTGGTTTTGATTGTGTGTAATTTCATGTTGGGTGCAAAGCCTCGTGTTCACTGAATGATTTATGGGAGAGAATTTCCCCAGGTTTCGTCTTATTTCAAACAGACGCTGGATTTATTTGACACTTGTATCCATTGGCTTATTGGTATTGGCTCCAAAAGACAGGAAGCAGTACTTTTGCTATGGATTGTAAGACATTGGACCTTTTATTTTGCCATGTGCAGAATGTTTTTAATTTGCCTATCCTGATTTATTTTTCTCTTCCCTGATTAATTTGGTGGTGGTTGTACAGTAACGGGGTTGTTGTGCTTTTCCTGTCTTGAACTGCAGCTGTCTCCCCCACCCCCTTGCACTTGACAATAAATGGTGGGGTTTGATAAAGGGCATTTTTTGAAAGACCGAACTGCCAGTTTGTGTGTGTCTGTGTTTTTTTCTGATTAGCTTATGAGGGATGGTGATGGAGGACGGATTTTTGGAAAATGTGTAATGAATAGTGTGATTATACTGAAGTTTAGAGCTTTATTATAATGAAAAGAATGTTAAAGGAATTCCTTTTCATTCTAGTGAAGGTAGTAAAGTGTATGGTATCAAAACGAGTTGAACTACTTCAGATTTAACATTTAGATATACTTGAATGAAATCTCAAGGCTGATTTTTTAAGTCTTTCAGTCATCTTTTTTTCTTGTATTTGTTTCGGTGATTTTAGTTTGAAGTTAAACTATTCTTTATGTCATTTAATGGGCAGACATTGGGGAGTGTGTGTGTGTGAAAATAAGATGGAATGAGTGATTTTCCTGTGCATCTTTAAAGTTGATTGCTGAAAGTCTCATTTCATCAGGTACTTGTTTTTGAATTGGTACTCTTCCAACACGACCATACAGTAGTACTGCACAGTTCTAACTGGATGTTGTTCTTTGACTAAGTGAATGTGTCCTGTTAGGGTTTGGTTGCTTTGTTTATACCTGGGACTAAATAGGATATTGAGCAACCTAAAGACTGTAACTGGGATGAATTGGTCCAATTACTGGTGGAACACTTCTGTGAATTTCACTGACTGTAAGTAATGAGACCTTTAAGTAAAAATACTCCAGGGCTAAAAATATTTCCCCATAGGTACTTTTTAAAGTAAATTCATATCAATATTTGGTAGAGTAGATTTAGTTAAAAACACCCATTGGGAGCTCAGTAGATCTTGTTTTGCTACTTAACAGGGAATTCCATCAAATGACATGAAAGTTTAGAAATGTATTTGTTATTTAAAGCAATAGTGATTGTATTTTATTTGAGTAATGTTTTTTTACGTGTAGAATCCCTCAGAGGCCAAACCTCTTTATTGTGGTTTTGCTTTGAGTGTTACCGTAGATGATGTTAAAGTAATGACTAGGAAACTCCTAAGAGCTTCAGAACTTTACCAGTGAAGAGAAACAAATTCAAAAGTTTACATCCAGTGTATTGCTGGGAATAATTATCTCATAACAAAGTGCATTTCAGTTTCTACATGTATTAAAAAAATCTGAGTCATCAACTTTTGGAAGCACGTGGAAGGTGTTGATTTTAAAAACAATGTAGATGTTTAAAATTTTTTCAGACCCATAGATGACAACATTAGAATTAGGTTTTTTAAACAAATATATTAAATTCTTAATAATGAAAATACAGGAACATGATACTCATCCGTTGTCTTTTTAAGAGTCTATGATTTTTGAGGTCTGTGGTTGTGTAGGATTTGAACAGAGATTTAAGAGATCTGAGGATTTAGATTCTTACCCAACTCATGATACTTTCATATAACTTAATTTCATGTTGGTGGTTGTCAGTATTCTGATGTGTTAGAACTAAAAGTCTTTATAAAAGACTGTCATTAATAATAATAATAATAAAAAAAGAAGTCATTAATAAGAAGGCAGATAACATTTTGGCCTTCCTATGCTGTGAATGGGCTTCATGTAGAAGGGTGAATTCCACAGGTTTTTGTCCTGTGCTATCCAGTGTATTAACTGTTGGCTGATTTCTCTGTGATACTAGTTACTGCTGCTTTATCTTTTCCCCGGGCGTTCTTTATTTGTAATTTAATTGATACAGCAAAGGTCTGACATTTGCTGCCTTTTCTAGTTTTATTTATTAAAAAAATTTTTTTTGCCAGACAGCATGTGGGATCTTAGTTCCTGACCAAGAGTTGAACCTGCACCCCCTACAGTGGAAATGTTAAGCCTTAGCCACTGGATCACTCGGGAAGTTCCATGCCTTGTATAGTTTTAATCATTCATGGTATTAGAAACGGCAGTAGAAAACTTGTTGGGTTTTGGATACTGGGTAACAAGCAAAATTTTTTTGATTTTTAGTGTAATTTTTAAGTAATGAAAGGACTTCTAATCTGCTGACTGGTACAGTAATTTGTTTTTATTGCTCTGAGCTGATATTTTATAACAGCCTTGACAGTTGGGTAGCTAGTGGTAATTCTAGAGTTTGTTCATCATTCATGTCATTGTTGTTGCCATCATCTGACAATCAAGTAAGGAAGTCAGCTTTGAATTAATGGTAGTCCAATAGGATCCAGACTGTTCTTTGAGAATAGAATTGATATTCTTCAGTTTAATTTGGAAAATACTGTCACTCATCCAAAGAATATTTATTAAATTACTAGGATGTGAACGATTCCTGCTCAAGACATTGAAGACAGGAAGGGATTTTTTTAGAAGGTTGGTACACATGTATAGGAATGACCATATCCACATTATAAAGGCTCTAGGAGAGGTATGCATAAAATGCTACAGGAGGTCTGAGCAATCTGGCTTGGGCATCAATTAGAAGAATTCCCCTCCCTTCAGTTCTTCTGGAGAAGAATTGATTTCTGCAGAATTACCTGCCATCTTTCACTATTATTGCCATGTGTACCAGATAAATTTAATTCTGCAGGTAGAGTCATGAAAGTGATTCAGAAGGTCTTTTCTTTTTTAACAGCATAGAGCAGAATGAAAGGTCAGAAGCTCCAAAGGAATCTGTTAAGGGAAGAAAGAAGAAATATTTTGTTGGCTACTTGGAGGTTCTGAGGGCAGTGGAAATCTTTATTTTGGATTTGTTTTGCATCTCTTCAGTTCTTAAATACACTCCTTTTCCCAGCTATTGCATTCCACTCTTTATTTTTTTAAACAGCTTTATTAAGACATACTATAAGATTCACCAGTTGTATAAGTTTTTAATTCAGTGATTTTTGCTAATTTTAAAAATTGACTATATAGTCATCACCACAAACCAGTTTTAGAACATTTCTGTCGCTGTGAATGGCTTCCTTATGCCTGTTCTGTGATACACTTTTAAAAATTATTTATTGAGTGATTTATTTTTGGCTGTGCTGGTCTTCTAGTTGTAGCAAGTGGGGTATTCTAGTTGAGGGGCTTGGGCTTCTCATTGTGCTGGCTTCTCTTGTGGAGCACGTCTCTAGGGCTTGTGGGCTTCAGTAGTTGAGGCACCTGCGGCTGAAATGTTCGTTTTCCCACCATGCTGATGTACTCTGAGCTTTTCAAGATAGAAAATAAAGGAGTGTGTATGGAAGGTGGTGGTGAGTGGGAAGAAACACTATCCCTTCCCTAGGTGATAGCCTAAATAGTATTTGCCAGCCCACTTTGCAAATCTCATGAAAGAGGATATCAGCTTTTAAAAGGAAAAAAAGCCCAACAAAACCACAAACTCACAAATTTACCTAACCGTTGTTCTTCTACGTTGAAGTTCTTGAGTACTGGACAGAGTAATAACTTCCTAGACATCTTGATAAATGTATCTTACTTTTGGTCTTGTTAATACTCTGAATGCAATTATCTGTAAGTAAATATTGTAAAATAAAAATTACTAGGATACTGCTGCAGCTCTTCTTGATTAGTGGTGCTTTGATAATAGTGCTGCACTCAATACTATCCCTCTGAAAAATGTACTCTATTTAGAGCTTTTACAGACGAGTAAAAGTGAGGTTAGGTGTGTAATAAAATGGTGTGGCCTTAAAGAAAAGAAAAAAAAGCCTGGTACTCAGGATATTGAATGGGAATTGGTAGTACTCAGTTGTCTGTGTGTAAAATAATTCTCTTGTCCAGGAACTCCCTGATTCTTTGCAGTTGTAACTTTGGACATTTTCTCCCCGTAAATTCCTGACAACTTCAGAGTCTCTTGACTTGTCATGAAGTTCTTTGGAAGTTTTAGGGGGAAAATGCACATATTTAGTGAAACATGAAACGTTTTCGTCTTTGCTGAAAGCTTCAGAGGTGCATCATCCTGTGATACTTTTCAGATAGGAGGACTCCCAGAAAGCTGGAGAATTCTCCACTCTGGCCTCACCTAGAGTGGAGGAGGGCTTCCTTCCCCAATAGTTCTGGGTCATCTGCCACCATGGTTCTGCTTCTTGGGCCACATTGGGGTTTTTGTTGTTGTTGTTGTTGTTGTTTTAGTTTACAATTTTTATTAATATTTGGCTGCCCTGGGTCCTTCGTTGCTATGCTTGAACTTTCTCTGGTTGCGGGGAGTGGGGACGACTCTTGATTGTGGTGGATTCTCTTGTTGTAGAGCACAGGCTCTAAGGTGCATTAGCTTCCCGGTAGTTGCAGGATGGGTTTAGTTGCTCTGCGGCATGTAGGGTCTTCCCAGAGCAGGGATTGGACCCATGTCCCCTGAGTCGGCAGGTGGATGCTCAACCACTGGACCACCAGGAACTCCCCACACTGATTTTATTTTAGAGTTTGCCTTTTCATAAAATTTCTCCATAAAGCACATAGAAAATATCCATCTTCCAAATCATCAAACCTTGTTAAACATTTCAGCCTCATAGTTGGTTGCAAACGGGTACAGGTTAGAGATTATTCTTAATCCAGAAATGAAGTGATAATTTATTTTGTGTTTGCTGTTACACTGGACTTAACTGATTTATTGTTACTGACTTGATCTTATGTATACTTGGTGACCTTAAAGTATCAATAAATTACCTGGGTAGTTGTGATTGACAAGCTTTTATTGAGTACACAGTCATCTGGGCTCTGTGTACGTGGTGTACAGACAGATGAGATCTTTGTTTTCATGAAGCTTAAAGTACTATGGAGAGGAAAAGAAAATAAACAAGTGAACAGAAGAAAAGATCATTTCAGCCGGAGATCAGTGCTCCAAGGAAATTGGAGCAGGATAGGGAACTAGAGTGATGAGAACTGGGTGGAGCAACAGCTTTACAGACAGTATTGAAATGAACACTGGCCTTTTTAGGAAACACTGATGCTGCTTTCTTCTGGAACAAGGGGATAACTTTTTTTTTTTTGGAGGTTTACCTGCACCAGTTTGCTCATTTGGTTGGGGACAGTTTATAGAGTTTGAGCCTTTATGCCCAGGCTAATAAACTTTTAGTTAAACTTGTAGACGAAAGTCTGGCCAGCTGTCATGCCAGTATTCAGTTCAGTTCAGTCGCTCAGTCGTGTCTGACTATTAGCGACCCCATGAATCGCAGCACGCCAGGCCTCCCTGTTCATTGCCATCTCTCAGAGTTCACTCAGACTCACGTCCATCAGGTCCGTGATGCCATCCAGCCATCTCATCCTCGGTCGTCCCCTTCTCCTCCTGCCCCCAATCCCTCCCAGCATCAGAGTCTTCTCCAGTGAGTCAACTCTTCTCATGAGGTGGCCAAAGTACTGGAGTTTCAGCTTTAGCATCATTCCTTCCAAAGAAATCCCAGGGCTGATCTCCTTCAGAATGGACTGGTTGGATCTCCTTGCAGTCCAAGGGACTCTCAAGAGTCTTCTCCAACACCACAGTTCAAAAGTATCAATTCTTTGGCGCTCAGCCTTCTTCACAGTCTAACTCTCACATCCATACATGACCATAGGAAAAACCATAGCCTTGACTAGACAGACCTTAGTCGGCAAAGTAATGTCTCTGCTTTTGAATATACTATCTAGGTTGGTCATAACTTTTCTTCCAAAGAGTAAGCGTCTTCTAATTTCATGGCTGCAGTCACCATCTGCAGTGACCTTGGAGCCCCCCAAAATAAAGTCTGACACTGTTTCCCCATCTATTTCCCATGCCAGTATATACTGTTGGAATTGACCCTTGAACAACTGGGAGATGAGGGGTGCTGATTCCTATGCCTCTGTGTGTAGCTGGACGTTATCGTAACAGTTGTCCCTTGGTATCCAAAGGGCATTAGTTCTAGGACCTGCCTTGGTGGTGGTGGTTTAGTTGCTAAGTCATGTCCGACTCTTGTGACCCCATGGACTGTAGCCTGCCAGGTTCTTCTGTCCATGGGATGTCCCAGGCAAGAGTACTGGAGTGGGTTGCCATTTCCTTCTCCAGGGGATCCCCAGGAATCAAACCCCGGTCTCCTGGATTGCAGGCTGTCTTCAGTTTTGCAGCTGTGAGTTCAGCCAACCACGGGACGTGCAGTACTGTAGTATATGTTTATTGAAAAAATCCGTGTATAAGTGGACCTGTGTAGTTCAAACCCATCTTGTTTAAGGGTTAACTGTTCCTCGAATAGGAGATGTTAAATGGATTCAGTTATGTGTTATTTTTTCATGCATCATATATTTATTGTGTACTTTCATAAATGCTGAAGAAATTCCAACTAATTGTATGTAGTTTAGCGAAATAGTTTTCAGCACTAACACAGTAGTTCCTTAGTACTTGAGGAAACAGTGCATCTCCAGATGTCCTCTTTACAACTTGAACTAAATCATTTTGCAGTCACTGCGGTTCTCATTTGCCCTCTTGCCCCATCGCCAGGGCCTTTTCTCTTTGTGACATCTTTTATACTTACTATCATTTGCTCTCCTGGTGGTGTTGTTTTTTTTTTTTTTTGGTTTGTTTATTTTTAAGTGAACTTTGTGAACTGTAGCATACATACAGAGATGTGCACAAACCATAATTGTAAGACCTGATAACTTTCACAAAGTAAGCACACCTGTGTAACTAGCAGCCAGATTAGGAAACAGAATATTAACAGGACCCCCAAAAGCCCTTTGGGCTCCTTCAAGTCACTTCCCCCATCCCAGCCCTGTCCTTATTTCTGACACTGGAGATGAGTTTCGCTTGCTTTTAACTTATAGTATGTACACTTCTGGGTCTGGCTTCTTATGCTCATTCTTATATTTGTGAATATTCATGTAGTGTGTGGTTCTTGCTTATTTTACCAGTGCTGTTTTATCGTAAGAATATCTTAAGTGTTTAACTCTGCATGCAGACCTCTAACACGTTCTAGAGATAGAATCTCTCTTCAACTTCTGCTCATTACCTACATACTTGAACTCGGACATCTCCTTCCAACAGCAGCATAAATCCACATATCATTAGGTGAAAGGAGGAAAACCTGGTATGTGGAACTTTCTAGAGTATATAAATAGAGTAAACTTTTGCCTGTCATGAGTAATACTGTTCATCAATCATTTATATTTCAAGGCTTTGGTTAAATAAACACAAAATTCTTGCTCTGAAGGAACCTAACAAACTTGTTGAAAAGATAAGACTATAGAAAGATGACCAGTGGTTGTGAATGCAAGTGATTTTTTTTAGAGGAGGTGGAGACCCTGTTTTGAGGGGTGTTTGGGGGAAGACCCCCTCACTGAACCTGATATGTAAACTATGCCTTTTGGTTCTTGATATGGGGTTTGTTATACAATTTGATGCAAGTTAGTTAGTTCTATGCCTTCTCTTTTTTAACTGTTCACACTCAGATGTCACCTGTACCTTCCCACTTGTCTTTACAGCTTGATAATTCCCAGATACTATTTATTAACTACCTGTCACCACCCCCATGCATGAATACAAGTGACAAACAGATCCAGACTGGTTCTTGGGCCTCACCACTTGGACAGCTTAGATTATCTCCTGGTTCTCATTGTTCTTAGGATAAAGTCCAAATCCTTAACCATCACAAAGGGTTTCTGATTTGATCCTTTACTGTTTCTTTAGAGTTGCTGGATGCAGCCTACCCTCACACCCCCATACACAGCACTTGTGTGTTTCATACTGAACTGCCCAGTATTTCCTTGTATGGACCATACTGTCTCATTTCTATACCTCCACACATTCTTTTCCCTTGGATTTCTTCTCAGATGTGCCTCCTTCCTTAGCTTGGCTGGCTCCTGTTGTCCTTCTAGATGTCTTGGGAAGTCTTTTTCCAGTGCCCTACAGTCGTGTATGCCTCTTCATAACATTTGAACCGTACTTTTCCTTGATTGCCTCTGTTACGTTTTCACCTTTTTGAGGGCGTGGTCTTCCTTTGTGTGTGTTACAGAGCCAGGCGCTCAGTAAATGTGTATAGAAGAAGACTGGAAGTTTGAATCAGAGTTGCCTTTAAGACTGTTCCAGTTAAAAGAGTTCTGATACGTACTCTTGCACATTAGGGCTTGCGTTTTGTCTGTAAAGTTATTGAATTAAGGGAAATTTGTCTTTATAAAGTATGTCCTTAAGAAGTAGTATTCTCTTTTTCTGGTTTTGTTTCCTTTTAAACATGTTCTAGAAATTAAACACAGACTAGAACCTTGGAGACCCTGGCCTATGCATTTAAAGTACTTCCTGGAGTGGTTTTGGGCTTCAGAGTTTCAGCACACTTATCTAAACAATAACTGTGACCATTCTTCTCTTTTTGTTGAGCATTTGGTGATTTAAGCTGCCAAAAGACATACAGAAAAGTCTGCAAATAAAGCAGAGAATCAATCATGTTGTGTAAAACCAATTTTGAGGTGTGTTAAGGAACTAGGTACAGTCCATGGGATTGCAAGAGTCAGACACCACTTAGCGACTAAACAAGGAACTAGGTGAGTGTGCTTGTAAGCTGGCTCCTAAAGGCAGTTTAAAAATGACTACGGAAGCATCTTAAGTGTTGTTGAAAGTGTTAGGCTATGCTGTCCACTGTGTTAACATACCCATAACTTGATAGTTGCACCTTGTACATGGTATACATTACTGTTATTTGAATTAATTACTGCTGTTAAGTAGAAGTGTTTACTCATTCATTTATTTATATAGCTATAGTTTCAGTTCTGTGCAGTGATTGACACAGATGGATGCCAAAGATGGATTCTCAAGGCATTGCAAATAAACCCCTGTGTAACTCAGAAATCAGAAGTACAGACCTTTTTCGACTTAAAATGGGATTATGTCCAGAACCATCATAAGTTGAAAATACTGAAAGGTGAAATACATTTAAAACGCCTAACTTGCCAAATATCACAGCTTGGCTTAGACTGCCTTAAACACCTCAAAACGGTTATGATGGCCTACAGTTGGACAAAATCACCTAACACAAAGCTAATTCTTTAATGAACTGTTGAATGTCTCATGTAATGTTTGAATACTGTACTGAAAGTGAAAAACAGGACGGTTGTCTGGGCACAGAATGGTTGTAAGTGCATCAGTTGTTTGTCTTGCCGATTGTGTGGCTGTTAGGGAGCTCCGGGACCTGCCCTCTGCCCAGCATCACCAAGAGTACTGGACCCCATGCCTCTGGCCCAAGGAAAGATCAGAATTTGAAGTGTGGTTTCTACTGACTGTGTACCATTTGCCCCATCGTAAAGGCGAAAAATCCTAAGTTGTGAGCCATCATTAAATTGAGGACCGTCTATAGTTGAAATCACAGGGTAAACAACTGAAATTTTTATTTTTAAATATAGTTAGATCTTTATTGCTCCTCTCCTTTCCTTCTTCAATTTAGAAAATCTCTGTAGGTTATTCTTTGATTGGGAAAAGAAGCTAGGAAGGGGGGATGTGAAAGAAGCATCTTAAAACTTATTTATAACATTTTCTCTATAATTTGAGATCATTAGCAATACAATTGAAGAGAACACTTCAAAAGCCTTTGGAAGGGACAAGAAATTAAGGGTGATGTAGGATGCAAATTTCATCAACTTATTGGGTCTTAAAATATCAAATGTGTGGTGGTTAATTGGAGAAAACAAACCTGGTGACTGCTTTCTAAAAACAGATATGATTTCATATGTAGGCTGTCAGTTTTTGATTAAGTAGGTTTGGGGTAGCATTGCATTTCTTTCAAGTTCCAAGGGAATGTTGATGCTGCAGGTCTAGGGAGCATACTTTGAAAACTGGTTTCAATTCAGTTCAGTGGCTCAGTCATGTTCGACTCTTGTGACCCCATGAATCAGAGCACTCCAGGCCTTCCTGTCCATCACCAACTCCCGGAGTTCACCCAAACTCAGGTCCATTGAGTCGGTGATACCATCCAGCCATCTCATCCTCTGTTGTCTCCTCCTCCTGCCCCCAGCCCCTCCCAGCATCAGGGTCTTTTCCAGTGAGTCAACTCTTCGCATGAGCTGGCCAGAGTACTGGAGTTTCAGCTTTAGCATCAGTCCTTTCAAAGAACACTCAGGACTGATGTCCTTTAGAATGGACTGGTTGGATCTCCCTACAGTCCAAGGGACTCTCAAGAGTCTTCTCCAATACCACATTTCAGAAGCATCAATTCTTCGGCGCTCAGCTTTCTTCACAGTCCAACTCTCACATCCATACATGACCACTGGAAAAACGATAGCCTTGACTAAATGGACCTTTGTTGGCAAAGTAACGTCTCTGCTTTTTAATACACTATCTAGATTGGTTATAACTTTCCTTCCAAGGAGTAAGCGTCTTTTAATTTCATGGCTGCAATCATTCTCCTTTAAGAGAAACCACCCAGTCCTCATGAAGATGAGGATTGTTTTTGATGTTTGTTATGGAAAAATTATGTCTTGGCATTTAAAGTGAACTTAAGTAAGTGATAACATTGTAAGAAGCATATTTTTAATCCAGAGCTGGCATTAGTGTTGATTTCCCCCACATTGTGTGGAATATAGGAGTACTGATACGTTGGGGGACCATATCAAGTAAACTAGTTTATTTTTTGCATCCTAAAATCAGTGATTATCTTGCATTACTAACATTTGGGTTGAATTTCACATATATTTATTTAAACTCCCCTTTCTTTGCACCAGAAGTCAGAGAGACAGAACCAGGTCTTAAAATCAATACACCAACATTCCAGTAAAATGTTGGCAAAGAATATGAACAGATAATTTATGAAACTACTACAAATTAAGTCAGGAAATGTGGGAAGTGTATACAACCTTCCCATTATTCAAATATATACCAAACAAGATAATGTTTTTTGCAAGTAAAAAATTAAAGATGGAAAAGATATTTTAGTGAGACTAGGACGTGAACATTCTCACAGACCATTGGTGGGTGCTGTGTATGTTGATTTAAGTTTTTGAAGGTCATTATGGCATTTGGTAGCCAAATGCCTTTAAAATATTTGTATCTCATTACCCAATAATTTATCACATAGGAATTTATGTGATCTGTATGCAAAAATTTTTGTGTATGTATACTAATAACATCATTTTAACAAAAATGAAGTTACCTGTGTGGGAATCGGCATGGAATTGTTAGAAGCCCGTCAAATAGCTATAAATATTTTGCGTCTCTTAAAAATATTTTGAGATCTCTCATTCACTGGTGGTGGGAATGTAGAATGGTACAACTACTCTGAAAAAAGTTTGGGCAGTTTTTTTTTTTTTAATACAAAACTAGAAATTTGACTTCTGGACATTTATCCCAGGGAAATTAAAACTTGTATTCACACAAAGTCTGTTCACAAGTGTCCATGGCAGCTTTACTTGTAATAGGCTGAAACTGGAAAGAAAAGTGTCTTTCAGAATGGTACATCTGTACCATGGACTATTACTCAGTTCTTAAAAAGGAGCAAACTGTTGATGCATATAACTGGCATGGATATCAAAGGGCCCTTGTGCTGAGAAAAAAAAGCCAGTCTCCAAAGGTCACTTATTGTAGGATGCTATTAACATTCTTGAAATACAGAAATAATGGTTGTCAGGCATTAGTGATGATGGAGAAAGGAGGAAGATTGATGTGACTGTAAACGGGATAGCAAGAGGGAGATACTTGTGGTGATGAAATAGATCTGAATCTTGATGGTAGTGATGGCTTCATGAATCCACATGTGTGATGAGATGGCATAGAACTGTTTGCATGTATTATACCAATGTAAATTTCCTGGTTTGATACTGTACTATAATCAAGAAGATGCAGTTTTGAGGAAATTAGGTAAGGTTTATATAGGACCTTGTACTATTTTCCCCACTTCCTATGAATATATAATTATTTCCAAATAAAAATTTAACTCAGCATTAAAAAAACGAAGATCATGGTATCCAGTCCCATCACTTTATGACAAATAGAAGGGGAAAAGTGGCAGCAGTGACAGATTTTATTTTCTTGGGCTCCAAAATCAACTCAATGGACATGAATTTGAGCAAACTCCAGGAGACAGTGAAGGACAGAGGAGCCTAGCATGCTGCAGTCCATGGGATCACAAAGAGTTGTACATGACTTAGTGACTGAACAACAACAAAAATTTAAGAAAAAAAAATTAGATATATGTAATAAAAGAAAATGCTCTTAATTTATTAGAGAAAGCAAGTTATAAATGATAAACAGTGTAATCCCACATTAAATATTATTTCATGTGATTTCATCTGCTATACATACCTAGAAGTAATGACTGATCAAAATATTGTTTGGTGGGATGATGGATTTTTTTCTATGTGTGCTTTTCTGTATTTTCTGTAGTATTAATGAGCCAGTATCAGTTTTGTAGTTGGAAAAACCAATGCTCATGATAGAAAATTTAAAAAATAATTATCTAATTCTAGAAATTGAAATTTAAATAAGCAAAATCGTACTTTGGGTTAAGGAAATTTAAAGTTCTGTTTATTGATTACACTAAGTGGGTTTTTTTGATGTTTATTTTTATTTATTTACTAATTTCTGTCTGTGCTGGTCTTTGTTGCTGCACAGGCTTTCTGTGGCTGTGGAAGCATGGTTTACTCTCTGGCTGCGATACGCAAGCTTCTGATGGCGGTGCTTCTCCCTTTGTGGAGCACAGGCTCTTGGGCATGCAGGCTGTAGCTGCAGCACATGCACTCTGGTTGCAGCTGCAGGGCTCTAGGGCACAGGGTCAGTACACACTTAAGCACATGGGCCTAATTGCCCCGCTGCATGTGGGATCTTCTTGGATCAGAGATCAAACCAGTGTCTCCTGCATTGACAGGTGGATTCTTTACTACTGAGCCTGCAGGGAAGCCCTGGTTAAACTAACTTAGTATTAAAACCGCTGATAGGATGGGAAAATACCTGTATACTCTAAAACATACTGTGTTTATAAATTTAAAGTTTCTTGTGCTCTTGTTGTATAACATCGCTTATATGTGGAATCTAGAAAAATAGTACAGATGAACTTACTTGTAAAGGAGAAATAGAGATACAGACATAGAGAACAGACTGGTTACCATGGTGGGCAGGAGATGGGCGATGAACTGGGAGATTGGGGCTGATGCATACACACTCCTGTGTATAAAATAGATAGTTAATGAGAACCTACTGAATAGCACAGGGAACTCCACTCAGTGCTCTGTGTTGACCAAAATGGGAAGGAAATCCAAAAAGGGGGTGGGGGAATACATTGGATTGGCCAAAAGGTTGTTTAGATTTTTCCATAGCATGGTACAGAAAAACTTAAATGACCTTTTCTGCCAACCCAATTTGTATATGTTAGCAGATTTTCTTTGCTGTACAGCAGTAACACAATATTGTAAAGCAACTATATTCCAATAAAAATTAATTTAAAAATTAAAACATTTAGTAAACTGTGCTCTTTTGATTCACAAAATCCTGTATGATATTCTAAATCAGTGTTGTCCAGTATATGCATTATAAGCCACAAGTAATTTTAAACTTTCTAGTAGCAACAATAAATAAAATTAGGTGAAATTAGTTTTAGAATATATTTTATTTAATCCATTATGTCAAAATCATGATTTCAGCTTGTAATCAATATAAAATTGCGATGAGATACTTTACATTCTTTTTTCATACTTGGTGTTCAAAATCCGTTGTGTGTTTTACAGCACAAGTCAATTCAGACTAGCAATGTTGCAAGTACTCAATAGCCACAAGTCCCTTGTGGCTCTTATATTGGAGAGTAGTAACAGTAGGAGTTGAAAGTCAGGGCTTTGGCATCAGACCTAAGTTTGAGTAACATCGTGTCTGTCATATGCAATATTGAGACCTTGGGTGTGTTAATAGATTGTGTATTAAATGACTAACCATTCTAAAGGCACAAATGATGTGTTAGTATTATTACTAGTGAATAAATATGTAAGAGGTATATGAGATAATCTTTGGTTCCAGAATTAAAGTTTTGGGCACTAACTTTTAAATTATGGCTGAATGAATGGACAAATATTTGAGAATTTATGTGCAAAATACTGCATGAGGCACTCAAACATTTGGACTGTAAGTTCTAAGATGATATCTTCAAATACAGTGTATTTGCATAGTACTTTACATTTTGCATACCAGTTTTATGTCTGTTTTCCCAGTGCAGTACTCAGAGCAATCCTGAGAGGTAGTTGTTATTCCAGCTTTCACTGTTGAAGAAGCTGAGACTCAGAAAAGTGAAATAACTTACTTGATTTCATATCCAAGTTAGTAGAATAGAAGAAATTGAAAAATGAATGTAATTAAACAGGCAAATATGTTACCAAAGTGTTCTAACTATATTCTTTTGATTCTTTCCCTTCCACATTTTCCACCTCAGGGGAGAAACACATTATCCTTGTCTAGGGCCATTTAAATTAGGAGAGGGTTGTGACAGAATGTGAGCTGAATAGCTACCTCTCTCAGAATTATCCTGTCATTATTATTAGCTAAATCAGATCACCTGTATAGACAAGGTGATATATTTTGCTCATTGTGATGTTTCTCATAAAGTTGAAGGTTTATCATTCTATCTCTTGGCTAAATATACCCATAAAAATGGGCTAAGAGTATGCTATATGTGCTGACTGCCGTAAAATCATATTCTTTGAAGTACTGTTTGTCTGAAGTGCTGTTCATCGCTTGACTTACTCAGAATGTTACACAATTCTTTGAAAGAACATTGCATGCCACCCTTAAAAGGCAGTGGTGAGAGGCAGTGAGTTTGTGAACGATTGACTCTCTCGAGGCAGTGGTGCAGTAGAAGGCAGCCGTCTCCTGGGTGGAGTCAGGTGGAGCGTGTATCATCAGGTGTTCAGTTTCTGTGTTATAATATGTAGATTCTCTTTTCACTTTGTGCATTGTGGAACTTGTGGTTTCTTCTTCAATTAAATTGAAGTCACAGGACCTCCAATTTGTTGCTATCAAGGCATCTTCACACAAATACTTTGGTGTACATCATTGAAGCATATTTATAAGAAGGAGAATTATGTTTTGGTGCTCAGGACAAGAGTGATAAGTGGGGAGGTAGGTGAAATGTTCTTTGCCCCTTAGTTTTCTCTTTGCCTTCTCAGTTTTCCTTTGGCTTAGCATGATCCACCTGACAATACCTCTCTTCCTGTCTGTATTATCTTTACTGTAGGTTGAGGGCTATAAATCTTCCACAAAGAACCCATCAGAACTCTACAAAAAGAGTCATCATTTCTGATCTTCGTGATACTTGACAACATGAAATTCCGCTTCAGTATTTGTTTGTTTTCCTTTATTGGAGGGGTGTGAGAATTGTGGGATGTAGCTATTCTGATTGACTTTGGGGATGAAATTTGATATAGTCATGTTTCAAACATTTCTACTATTTTGTCAGGGGCAATCTAGAGTTTCTTACAAGTTTCACTGTACACAGTGTCTGCTGCTACAGTTATATAATTTAAAAATATATTGTAATAAAACATATATGTACAGATTTGTGCAAGGTTGAAATGTAAAACTGGATTGCAGTTAACATTTGAAATACCCTGAAATTCACAGAATTGAATGATGTCTGTGTTTTCTCCAATTTTGAAATACTGTGATGTATGTCAGTTTGATAGCTTATAATATAATGACTCTTAAATATCATGGATGCCAAATACTTGTCTTAAAATATATGGAAAATAATGTATTTGTAATGTCTTAACTCTCCACCCACAAACTATAAAACGGGCTGCACATTTCACAATTTCTCAATAGGAGTTCTTTATTTGTGAAAACTTTCTGGCATTGTCAAGTTTATATGTGGCTATGTAGTTTCCTATTTAAGTTATAGTTAATCTTTTTATTTTTAAATTTTTCATTTATGAGTTAAATCCTTGTCCCTGATCTTGCCAAATAGATTAAGCTCATTACAGACTGACCAGAACACTAGATTCAGTTAATCTATTAAGGATCTTTAAGATTCAGGCTTCCTGACAGAACACCTAGTGTGGAAGATGATTTTTTTTTGGTAAGTAAAGACAGGGTGCTGCAGCCCTAGGGATATTCTTACTTACTCTTTGTTACAGCATTTAATTAAAAGAACAAGTTTATAGAATGGATAAACAACAAAGTCCTATTGTATAGCTCAGGGAATTATATTTAATAGCCTGTGATAAACTAATGAAAAGAATGTGTACATACACACATACATATAACAGTCACTTTGCTGTACAGCAGAAATTAACATTGTAAATCAGCTATACCTCAACAAGATGTTGCTGATGCTTTTTTTTTTAAGTTTGTATTATTACTAAAATAGTTAACGCTTGCATCATACCCCATGTCAAAGCTGGGTTCTTATAGAACAGTTGTACTTTTGGACTTTCTCATGCTTAGCATTTATTGGACAACTTTATCAAGTGAGCTGCTGCTGCTGCTAAGTAGCTTCAGTCGTGTCCGACTCTGTGAGACCCCATAGACGGCAGCCACCAGGCTCCCCCGTCCCTGGGATTCTCCAGGCAAGAACACTGGAGTGGGTTGCCATTTCCTTCTCCAGTGTATGAAAGTGAAGTCACTCAGTCGTGTCCAACTCTTAGCGACCCCATGGACTGCTAGGAACTGTAAATGTAACACAGATCCAGAAGGAGCTTCATTAGGGTTAACAGGAAGGACAGTGGGATAGAGCTCCTCAAAGACTTGATCAGTCTGCGCTCAATCCAGTAATAATGCTGGTAAGGGCCACCATTTAATGTGCATTTAACGTATAGCAGGCCCTGTTCATTTCATGCATTGTCACAGTCAATCTTTACATGGCAATGGTGTGTATATGGTTATATTTCCATTTTTCAGATAATGAATCTTAGAGTTCACATTCCTAATGGAAGTTAAAATAGCAGTCACACTTGACTTGGATCTTCCAACTTCACAGGATTTCCTTTTGTTTTCTATTTAGTCTTGTCTGAAAATGGCATTGCCATCTATTTTACCATGCAATCCAAATATATGAATTTAGGCACCCACCTGTAGCAGTCAGATACAGAATTCTGTTGATTTCTCTTTTCTGTTACTATTACCTTAATTTAGTTCCTGATTATTTCATGTTTTATTTCATTATGAACTTAATCACAAGCCTGTGGTTGAGACCTGCACCTGGACCATTGCATTAGCCTTGAGACTTGTCTGCCAGTTACGCCACACGTCCAGAAAACATGTAGCTGATGTAGCTTATCCGCTTAGAACTCTTGGTTGTTGCCTTGTTGCCCAAGGAGGTATTGACTTGTTTCCTTAAACGTGACGTAGAAGGCCCACCTTGGTTTGGCACTCTCCTGCCCGCCTGCTCATCCATGCCGCATCTTACCATGCATCTTCCAGTCAAACTCAGTGTTCCTTCAGCCTGTTCTTTCATGCTGTTGTGCTGCTTCATGACTCTTAACAGCTGCCTAGACCCAGCTCCTGTGACTCTTTCGGGAAACCTTCCTTGATTCTTTTCTTTTGTGATCATTGAAGCACTTTGTATGCATCTATCTTGTTTCTGTTTGTTCCCTAGTTTTTCTTTCGAAGCTTTCATGAGTATGTACAGTGTGCGTATGGTTACTTTTTCAGAGGCAGGTTCTTCTATGCTGTTGCTGTTGTATTCTTCATTGAACCCTCTAGGGTGTAATCCATTCTCCTAATCTCTTTTTAAAAATCCTGTTTCCTTTTTACAATAATTGTAGAATTTTGGTTTACCCTCTCTGCACATGTCCATTAAATTAAAAAAAAATTCCGGGTAAGTGACTAGGAAATACTGCCAACTCTAGTTTACTTTCCCCTCTTTAGTTTCTAATTTCACATTTATTCTTTGCATAGTCTGTTGTTAACTGTTAAGTTAGGTCTCTTGATTTTCTCCCTTTCAAGTTGATACATGCTCTTCTGCTCACAGTTAAGACAACAATTGATTGCAAGGTAGAATTCTTCTGTAGTGGTGTCTGTTTTAAAAAGATGATCCTTCTCAGGAGAACTAAAGAATGCATCCTCTTAAATTCCATTCTGTTCTGTGCTTGCTGGCTTAAGGTTTTAGAAACAGAGTTATCTTGAAAGTTATGAAACAGTGACCAGAGGGTCTAGACTCAAAAGTATGGCTGAGGAGGAAAAGGTGGATTAAAATTGACAAGATCACAAAGTCTTATTTTTCCTAGAAATTTTGCAGCTGTACGGGACTCAGAATGATTGTATTTCTCTTAGCAAAAGGATCTTCAAGAGGTGGACTAGAGAATTTTTGAATTGCTTAATAATTTAGACATGTTTGAATTTTACCTGTTAGTTTTTCAGGAGTGAAGTCCCAGATCTTTCCCTTTTCAGCTGATAAGCCTGTGAATTAGTATTTTCAGAACTCTTTGATTTAATAATGAATTTCTTGTGAGAAGATATTTTTCCTGATGCATTATTATGTTTTGGTAAAAATTTATTTGTTATGTTTTAAATAACCTGTTAGCTAGTAATGAACAGTTAATAACTGGAGCATGAATTCTGAGACTAAATTCTCAGTGAAAATAGAGACTAAAAGTTTCTAAACAGATGTTAACATGGAAACTTAATACCTAGTTTTAGAGGATATTTACAAGCTGGAAATATCCTAAAAAATTGAATAATTTTAGTATTCAGCAACTGGGCTGATGAGTAGAAACTTTTGCTAAATTTATTATTAGAGTTAATCCTAGTACTTAACATACGCTAACTTGACAAGTCATTGTGATCCTCCATGGTTTTTAAGGTGTATTTTCAGAATTAATTTTGTCCGTAACCTGCTCACAGAAAGTTGGTGTGAGGGTATTGCCTTGTTTTTCTCAGTGACTTGTAGAATGCTGAAATGTCCTTTTTAGTTTTGTTTTGCAGTCGCCAAAGTTTGTTTTATTTCCACTTCAGTGATTTTGCGAGTAAACAGGTCTTGATTATCTTTTCCCATTTCCCTCTACTTTATCTAGGGTCTATATAGTTTTATATGAAATAATACTTGAGAAATTTTTGTTGGTAACTCTTGTTCAAATGTCTATAGAGTAAAATTCAAATTTACATTAGCTTCTTAGTTGTAGGCAGGATGGTGAAGTGGAAAAACCTTTCAAACTCTTACATAATGACAAGTATATCTTGAATACTTTTGTGTCATTTAAACTTTTCCAAACCCTGGTGCTAATGGATGAGATTTCCAAGATAGGTCAGAGCTAACTTCTAACTTGGCTTATGGTGGTGGCTGCTATGAATTTCATTTTGAAAGTCTTTTATGTAATTGAGTAAACCTACCTGGATTGTAGAATGTAAGATACAGTATGTAGGGGTTTTTGTGTCCTTTGTATTTTTTTCTTTCCTTTAAAGAATTGGCTTTTGAACTTATGAATTGTTCTTTATATTCAGAATATTTGTAGTGTGCAGACAAATCAGACTTCTTCTCTAGTCCTGTTCTTGGGTATATAATTTGACCTTCAGTTTAGCAAACATTTGTGGAATGCATTTTATTGCCTGTGAATGAAGACATTTGTAACTCATTCCATTGGCTGTATTTAAAATCAAAGAAACCAGTATTGTTGGCCTCCCCTACTTCTGCCCTGTGAAAGAGTGATGAATGTGGAGTGATGAATGCATCAGTTTCCAGTTGTCTTACATGATTTAGAATTTCCTCATCTAACTCCCAAGTTAATTTTAATCATTTTAGTCTCCACCTTTTTATCACTGCTGTCACACACACCCCTGCCCGCCCGGAAACCCCCAAGTAAAACACCAGACAAACCCAAGCCCTGGAATTAGACCAAAGAGGCTTATGGCAAATGGAAATTGATAAATTAGTACTTTTCTTTCTTACCTCTGAGTTTTCCAGACTCAGAGCTGACTAGATAACTGACCTTCAGGTAAATTCAGCCTAGCTGTGTATTGTTCCTTTCATATCTTTTCTTGTGCTGGACATAAAATGGTTTGGACCAGATACTGGTGTGGACATAGAAAAAGAGTAGGATTTCTGTATGTAGGGAATATGAGAAATAGCATAGTGACTCCCAAATCACATGAAGTTGTAAACAAGCCTGATTTATGGTCTCTTCCAGTCATCAGGAAAACCACTCTATGCCTTGGTGAAACTCTGGCAGTGCAAATGGTTTCCTCTGGAGAGATGCATGTTATAATTTATAGGGTGTGTTTTGTGTGTGTGTGTGAAATGGTAATGATCATATTGATACTAGATTTACAGCTAAAATGTCAGGCTCTATTGCCAGTTAAAATTACTAGGAATGAATATAGAATATTTTGAAAATACTTAAGAAGTTAGTGAGAAAAATAACTCTGCTCTACAAGAAGATGACCTATGTGTAGCATTTCTAGAATGTATCATCAAATAGTACTGAACAGTTAGATTTTTATCTCTTGATTTAAAAGATGATGAATAGTAAAAGTTGTGTAAATTTTGTACACTAACATATAATTTCTGCATAAATTGTTATACATAATCCTTTGTATTTATTATTAAACAGAAACCAAGAAATATTATACTGCAGTCAGGAAATAAAGCACAACATCTTGTCATTTGTGTTTATTTTTTCTCAGTTTTGTTGAGGTGTATTTGTCATATAAAAAACTCCACGTTTAAAGAATATAAACTGGGAAACCACCATAAAGAAGATAATGATCATCTGTTACTGCTAAAAATTTCCTCTAGCCCCTTTGTAATTGCCTTTGCTCCTTTTTGTCTCCAGGCAACTGCTAATCTGCTTTGTGTCACTGTAGATTAGCTTGCATTTTCTTGAATTTTATCTAATTGTTATCATACACTAAGTATTTCTTTGGGTCTGATTTCTTTGAATTAGCTTGCTTATTTTGAGAGTCATCCGTGTTTAATACTTTTGACTGCTGAGTAATATTCCATTGGGTGCATATTCTGCTGTTTGTTATTCCTTCACTTGTTGATGGATATTTGAGTTTACATTTTCTGACCAAGTCTTGAGTGTAGACGTATGCTTTCACCTCTCTTGAGTACATATCTAGGGGTAAAATCAGTGAGTGTGGTTAACTTTTTAATAAGCTTGCAAACTAGCTTTTTCAAAGTGATTATATTATTTTAAATTTCCAAAACAGTGTGTGAGAGTTTTAGTTGCTCTACATCTTTCCCACTTTGATGTGGTCAGTCTTTTTAATCTTAGAGGACTTCTAATGGGATCTCATTGTGGTTAATTTGTTTCCCTAATAAGGAATGATGTTGAGCATGTTTTCATGTGTTTAGTTGTCATCTGTGTATTTTTTTAAGTTCTTACTTTCTTTTTTGTATCTTTGTTTTAAAATTTAGTTAGTTGCTTGACTTACTGAGTTGTGAGGAGTTCTTTATTCTTGATTTGGATATATGTTTTGAAAGTGTGTTGAAGAGAAGATTTACTAATATTGATGAAGTTTTAATTTCTTTTTTCTTTCATAATCTTTGTGTGATTTAAGAAATCTTTGCCAAACATTATCACTGTAGTTTTCTCAGGTCATATTCTAGAAGCTTTATAGTTACAGTGTCTACACTTCAGTGTTATTATTCTCTTCATCTCTTCCACTATTGATGTTATCTTTGGAAGTCTATGGTTTGGTTTCTTATTTAAGATGAGGGTTTCAGGGTGTAACTTGCTTTCTCTTGACATGTTTCTGTTCTTGAACCCATCTAATTTTCCTCAGTGGGAAGCATGTAAAAGAGATTAGTGTGCCTTTTTTTTTTTTAATATCCACTTCCTTTCCTTTTATAAGATGTCCTTTGTTTTGAATCCTTTCATATTGATTATTCTTGATGACTTAAAAAATATTTATTATGTATTTGGCTGCTCTGGATCTTAGTTGTAGCACATGGGATCTTTGATCTTTATTGCAGCAGTGGGATCTTTAAGTGCAGCGTCACGAACTCTTAGTTGCAGCATGTGGGATTTAGTTCCCTGACCAGGGATTGAACCCAGACCCCCTGCATTGGAAGCACAGTCTTAACCACTGGACCATCAGGGAAGTCCCCTTGATGACTTTATTTATAAGCAGTTGTGCAACAGCTGGAATACTTTTACAGATCTAGAATGCTTTACTTCTCTTTTTGGAGGTCATCAATCAGATTGTACATTTCTTTGCATTAGAAACATACTGTCTAGAAATATGGACCATTAAAAACATGCTGTCTAGAAATAGGGACAGCTCACCTTGTCTTATAGAGTTGATGTTTGATGAAGCTGCTTATATGAGACTCCTCATCAGAAGGGCATCTACAAGGACATGATGAAAGGAGTTTCTGAATGGAGAACTGAAATGATTTAAATGTTTTGGAGAAAATACTTAAGAAAATATATGAGAATTTTTTAAAAGTTAGGTTTGTTGTAGTATTTGTATATAGTAGTATCAGAACTTTTCATGTATATGTCTGAACTTGGTTTTGTAATTATAATCAAGGGAAAGATTATTTCCATCATCCCAAAAGTACCGTGTAGTACTCACATCACTGAATTCCATTTCAATGTGTCCTTCTAAGTAGTTGATGTTGCCAGTTGCTGTTCTGAGTAGTAGGTTGTAGTGGTACTGCATCATAATTTTTATGTTCATTTCACTAATGAATAAGGATAAGCCTGTTTTCATTTGCTTATATAATTCACCCATGTATCTTTGATAAAATAAACTCAGTGTTTGCCCATTTTAAAATGTTTTGTTTCTTTGTTACCGATCTTCTAAATTTTTTCGTATATCCTGGATAACAGTTCTTTATCAGATAGATATTTTGATAATATACAAAATATTATTATACATCTATATTATATAGATGTGGATTTTGTAAAAAAAATTTTCCTGGTCTGTAGCTTTATATTTTCCTATAGTATCTTTGATCGAGGAGGGAGAATGTGAAAGAACTGGTCAGAAGGTACACACTTCAGTTATAAGGAAGCAGTAGGGATGTAATGCACAGCATGATGACTGTAGTTTCCACTGCTTCATGATACACGCTAGTTCCCCCTCATCCCTGGGGGATACTTTCCAAGACCCCTGAAGGATTCCTGCAACTGTGGGTAGATAGTACTGAACCCTTATCGTTGTTCAGTTGCTGAGTGTGTCCGACTCTTTGTGACCCCATGGACTGCAGCACGCTGGTCTTCCCTGTTCCTCACCATCTCTCAGAGCTTGCCCAAACTCGTGTCCATTGAGTCTGTGATGCCATCCAACCGTCTCATCCTCTGTCATCCCCTTCTCTTGACTTCAGTCTTTCCTAGCATCAGGATCTTTTCTAATGAGTAGTTGCTAGTATGTAGAAGTTAAATTGATTATTGTATTCACTTATTTTAGTAAATTTTTTGGTATGTTCTTCGGGATTTTCTGCATATACAGTCATGCAAACTCTGAATAAAGACAGTTTTATTTTGGTCTTTTTAGAATGTCTGCTTACTCCGTGGGCAAGAACCTCCAGTACAGTGTTGAATAGAAGCCTTAGTTTGCTAGTTTTTGAAAATTACTACAGTGAATGAATGTTGCTCTCTTACTGCATTTATTGAGATACCGGGTTTTCCTTTGGGCAGGCCGTGTGACGGGGAGGGTTGCTGCACAGCTTGTGCAATCTTATTTTTCTGGACCAGGGATGGAATTTGACTTCTGTAGTGAAAGAGCAGAGTCCTGACCACTAGACTGCCTGGGAAGTCCCAACATAGTTTGTTTAATCTGTGAACATGGTGAATTGTTTTGATTTTTCAAATACTAAAACAACTTTGCATTCACAGTATAAAACCCACTTAGTCATCATGTTTATTATTTTTATGCATTTCTGGGTTCAGTTTACTAGAAATTTGTTAACAAGTTTTGGGTCCGTATTTGTGAGAAAGATTGCTCTGTAGTGTTCTTGTGTTAGACCTTTGTCTAGTTTTAGTATTCAAATAATGCACGCCTTTAATATTCTAGATACTGAATTTAAAAAAAAAAGTTTGTTTTTTTCTGGATGAGATCTGTAGAATTCTTTTCCAGGAGAGACACTAATGAAATATCTTGGCCTGGAGGGTTTCTTCTGGACTTGTTAATTGCTGTAGGTTATTTAAATACAAATCAGTTAATTTAGTAGATACAGGTCTATTTATATTCTCTTTTCTTAAGTGAGCTTTGATTGGAAAAGTTCCTTGACACATAGTTCATCTAAGCAGTCAGCCTTAAGCATAAAATTGTTTGCAATTTTCCCCATAAACTTCTAATTTGTAAGAGTTTGTAAGAGTTGTAGTGATGTCTCTTCTTTCATTCCTGGTAGAGATAATTTTTTATATTCTTTTTTCCCTGACTTAATATGTCAACCCCTTTCAAAAACGTAACAAACAGCATAATCCTGTAAGTTAATAGAAAAGTGCAGAAGAGTAGTAGTAAGTACCTGTGCACTCTCACCACTCGGTGTCAATAATTGTTAACATTTTTTTCCTTCCCTACATTTGCTTTGTGTGTGTTAATCACTCAAGTTGTGTCCGACTCTTTGTGACCCTCATGGACTGTAGCCTGCCAGTCTCCTCTGGCAGGGGAATTCTCCAGGCAAGAATACTGGAGTGAGTAGCCATTCTCTTCTCTGGAGGATCTTCCTGACCCGGGATTGAACATGGGTCTCCTGCATTGTAGGCAGGTTCTTTACTGTCTGAGCCACCAGGGAAGCCCCAAATGTTTAAATAGAGAACATTTAGTTGGAGTTGAAATGGTGAATACACATGCCACTGTTCCTGAAGCTGGTGTACATCATTCATGTGCATACTTTAGTATTTCTAGTACTTGTTTAGAATTATCAGTGTAAACCTTTTTCTTTGGAAAATGTGCCTAAATGGTGTACCGTACCTCTCCTTTTGCATCTTTTTTCAATCAGTTTTGTTTGAGATATATCCATGTTGATACTAGATCTGACTTGCACATTTTAATTGCTGTGTAGCATTTTATTGGGTAAAATATAGCTTGTCTATTCTTAGATAAGTTGCTTCTCCTTTTTCTTTATTACGGATAGCACTGTTGCAAGCATCTTTGAAAATTTTTCTTGTGATAAGTATGTGAGTTTCTTTAGAGATCTTTAAGTGGAACTGATGGATTGTAAGATATGAGCTTCTTCAGTATTAAGAATCATAGTCATCCCTGGGTATTACCAGGGGATTGTTTTCAGGAACCCATGAATATACTAAACTGAGAATACTCAAGTGTCTTAAATAAACTGACATAGTATTTGCATATACCCTACATACATCCTCCTGTGTGCTTTAAATCATCTCTAGATTAATTTTAATACCTTATACAAAGTAAACGGTATGTAAATTGTTGCTGTCACACTGCAAATTGAAGTTTTGGGTCTTGGAACTTTTTGGAAATATTTTCCTTTTTGCAAGTAGTTTCGGTTAGCAGTTGGTTGAATCCGTGAATGTGGAGCCTGCAGATAGAGGGCTGACTGTGTATTAGATTGTCCTCCAGACTCTCTGCCAGCAGCAAAATTCCAGTTTTCCTATATAAGGCATACCTTGTTTTATTGTGCTTCACAGATAATGCTTTTTTTTCTTTTTTGACAAATAGACTGTTGTGACAATCCTGTGTCAAACAAGTCAGTTGACATTATTTTTCTAAAAGCATTTGCTCAGTTTGTGTCACTGTCACATTTTGGTAATTATTGCAGTATTTCAAACTTTTTCAGTGTTAAATGATGATTGTGATCTTTGATGATACAAATCAAAGATTTTACTATTGCAAAATTTTATGATGCGCTGAAGACTTAGATGATAGCATTTTTAAGCAATATTTTCTAATTAAAGTGTGTATTTTTCTTAAAGCCCATAACATTTAATAAACTACAGTATAGTGTAAACATGCTTTTATATGCACTGGAAAATCAGAAAGTTCATTTGACTCACTTTATTGTTTTGTTCTGGAACTAAACCCAGGATATCTCCAGGGTATGTCTATAATGCCAGCAGTGGGATTATCAGATTTAAATTTGAGAGGGAGAATGGAATCTAGAGGATGGGGAAGAATTTTTCATGGTTTTGATTTACATTTCCTTTGTCAAGAAGGTTAAACATCTTTTCAAATGTTTGTTAGCTATTTGAAATCCATCTATATTTGTTAACTATTGAAATGTTGAGAGGGCTTAATCTTCTGAACATACTTCCCTGAGTTATAATTTTGAACTTTGGCATTCCTTTTTTGTTGCTTTATAGAATGTCTTATGTTTTCTATCCTTTTGTCTTTAGTTATCTATTTAGTTCAGGGTGCCAAAGGACTACGTGTGTACCCATTTTGATTATCTTTCTATTGTTATAATTACCGGTAATGTTTATAGTTTTAAATGACTACTTTACAGCTGCTCCTTTCTTTGAAATGGATAGGAAATCTTACCCACTTCTACCCAATCCTTCTGTTCCCAGCAGCTGTCCATTCCATTTGAAGACTGCATAGTGCCATCAGTAGGTCACCAGGTTCCAGGCACTGAGACTGACAGGCTTTTGTTGTTGTTGTTCTTCAGCTGCTAAGTCATCTCCAACTCTTTGCAACTGCTTGGACTGTAGCAAGCCCGGCTTCCCTGTCTTTCATCTCCCAGAATTGGTTCTAATCCATTGAGTTGAGCCAGTGGAGTTGTCCATTGAGTTGGTGATGCCATCCAACTATCTCATCCTCTGTCGCCCCCTTCTTCTCTCAGTCTTTCCCAGCATCAGGGTCTTTTCCCGTGAGTTGGCTCTTTGTCCCAGCTGGCCAAAGTATTGGAGCTTCAGCATCAGTCCTTCCAGCGAATATTCAGGGTTGATTTCCTTTAGGATTGACTGGTTTGCTCTGCTTGCTGTCCAGGGAACTCTCGAGTCTTTTCCAGCACCACAATTTGAAAGCATCAATTCTTTGGTGCTCAGCCTTCTTTATGGTCCAGCTTTCAGTACCTGACTACTGAAAAAACAATAGCTTTAACTATACTGACTTTGTCACAGGCTTTTAGTGGGAATAAAAGTGAAAAGATGAAGTCAGATTTGCAAAAGACAGGTGGAAGCAGAATGGCAGTTTATGGTGATACTTCTTTACACTAACCACAATGCCCAGATATCCTTATCAAATGCACTTTGTCACATGCCAGGGTACTAAGAACCCAGGTTAGTGATTTGAACTTATTTGGTAAACCTGGAATTTGTTTTTAAAGACATGGCTTATATACCTTTCTGATTGATAATAAGATTGTTCTTGTTTTTGGTGAAAATTTTAAGTCTACCTCCAGAAATCGTTTCATGTGACTTGGTGTAGAAGTTTTAAGTGCTGAATTTCTTTCTGTCAAAAGTTAATGATTGATTTTTGAGTCAAAATTTTTCTTATGGTGAGGAGTCTTATGCCCCATAAAAAGAATAATGTATAGTAAGACTTAAACATAATACCTCCTCAGAATATGTGATAAATTGGTATTGCACAGTAGTAATATATAGTGTGATTTTTTTAAAACTTAAAAACCTTTATCTAGAAATACATATAGATTCATATGCAGTTTTAAGAAATACTACAGAGAAATTTCATATATCCTTTACCCTGTTTTTCCCAGTGGTAATATCTTACATGACTGATACCACTTTTAGAAAATTAACATTGATACAATCTATAGACTTTTTCAGGTTCCTATATTTATACACAGACCCCTTTGTTGGTGGTGGGTGTGGAAATAATTTTGTGTATTTGCTTTTTTATAATATTACCACGTATGTAGTTTGTGTGACCACTATCACAGTCAAGGCACAGAATAGCCTCATTACAAGAATTCTTCATGCTACTCTTTACTAGCCATAATTATCACCTGTACCCCAAGCCTCTCTCACAACTACTCAGCTGTTCTCCATCTCTATAGAATGTTATATAAACGGAGTCATACATATGGTAATTTTTTGAAATTGGATTTTTTTACTCATCATAATTCCTTTGAGATCCATTCAGGTTGTGTGTATCAATAGTTCATTCCTTTTTATTGCTAAGTGGTATTCCATGATATGAATGTACCATAATTGTGACATAGACCCATTGAAGGACATTTGGGTTATTTCACTTTGGGGCTATGAACAAATAATTCAGTTCGGTCACTCAGTCGTGTCCGACTCTGTGACCCCATGGGCTGCAGTATGCCAGGTCTCTCTGTCCATCACCAACTCGTGGAGCTTAAACTCACGTCCATTGAGTTGGTGATGCCATCCAACCATCTCATCCTCTGTCGTCCCCTTTGCCTCCTGCCTTCAATCTTTCCCAGCATCAGGGTCTTTTCAAATGAGTCAGCTCTTCACAGCAAGTGGCCAAAGTACTGGAGTTTCAGCTTCAACATCAGTCCTTCCAATGAATATTCAGGACTGATTTCCTTTAGGATAGACTGGTTGGCTCTCCTTGCAGTCCAAGGGACTCTCAAGAGTCTTCTCCAACACCACAGTTCAAAAACATTAATTCTTCAGCACTCAGCTTTCTTTATAGCCCAACTCTCACATCCATACACAACTACTGGAAAAACCATAGCCTTGACTAGACGGACCTTTGTTGTCAAAGTAACATCTCTGCTTTTTTAACATGTTGTCTAGATTGGCCATAACTTTTCTTCCAAGGAGTAAGCATCTTTTAATTTCATGGCTGCAATCACCATCTGCAGTGGTTTTGGAGCCCCAAAAATAAAGTCAGCCACTGTTTCCACTGTTTCCCCATCTATTTGCCATGAAGTGATGGGACCGGATGCCATGATACTCGTTTTCTGAATGTTGAGCTTTAAGCCAACTTTTTCACTCTCCTCTTTCACTTTCATCAAGAGGCTCTTTAGTTCTTCACTTTCTGCCATAAGAGTGATGTCATCTGCATATCTGAGGTTATTGATATTTCTCCTGTCAATCTTGATTCCAGCTTGTGCTTCTTCCAGCCCAGCGTTTCTCATGATGTACTCTGCATATAAGTTAAATAAGCAGGGTGACAGTATATAGCCTTGACGTACTCCTTTCCCTATTTGGAACCAGTCTGTTGTTCCATGTCCCATTCTAACTGTTGCTTCCTGACCTGCATACAGGTTTCTCAAGAGGCCGGTCAGGTGGTCTGTTAGACTTGCCTGAGGGTGTCCAGGAGTTTCTGGTGAAGGCATGGGTTGGTGATGCCCTGCTGCAGTGTTGGGGGGCACAGACTGTAACAGTACATGCCTGGGGTCTTTTGAGGGAAGTCACCATCATCTTCATTGCCTCCACCATAGTTTGGCCCCAGGTAAATAGCAGAGAGGGAACACAGCCCCACTCATCAACAGAAAATTTGATTAAAGATTTACTGAGCATTGCATGGCCCATTAGAAGAAGACCCAGTGTCCCCCTCAGTCAGTCTATCCTGTCAGGAAGCTTTCATAAGCCTCATCCTTCTCCATCAGAGGGCTGACAGACTGAAAACCATAATCACAAAAAACTAACAGATCACGTGGGCCACCACCTTGTCTAACTCAGTGAAACTATGAGCCATGCCATAGGGCCACCCAAGCCAGATGGGTCATGGTGGAGAGTTCTGACAAAATGTGGTCCACTGGAGAAGGGAATGGCAAACCACTTCCAGTATTCCTGCCTTGAGAATCCTGTGAACAGTATGAACAGATAAAACTGGTATAAATGTTTGTGTGGCTTCCCTGGTGGCTCAGATGGTAAAGAATCTGCCTGCAATGCAGGGGACCTGGGTTCAATCCCTCATTTCCCCTGGAGGAGAGAATGGCTTTTCTACTCCAGTATTCTTGGCTGGAGAAATCCATGGACAGAGAGGAGACTGGCAGGCCACAGTCCATGGGGTCACAAAGAGTCAAAAGTGACTGAGTGACTAACACAAATATTTGTGTCCAGGTTTTTATGTGAACCTAGGTTTGCTTCTCTAGGATAAATGCCCAGGAGTACAATTAGTAGCAATGCATTTTTTTTTTTTAAAAACACTGCAGTTAAGACTGGACTATGTATGCTGTGTAGAATTTTCTAAACAACATGTCTTAAATGATAAATTGCTACTATCTTGAATGTACTTTAATTCTAATTTATATTTGGAAACAGCCTATTGCTTAGTTGGTAAATAAAGAATAAGAAGTGAGAAAATTTTGAAAATTTATTTTATAATTTAGAGGATTGGGTTTAAAGTTAATAGATTATTGCATTATTTACTATACAGTTCAACCATGAAACGATTCAAGTCCAGTTTTAGAACACAGCAGCTTAGAAAGTTCCCTCAGACCTGTTTGCAGTGAGTCCTCACTGTCCAGGTAACCACTGATAAGTTTTTAGTCTCTCTATAAATTTCATGGCAGTGGAATAATTTCACTATATAGCCTTTTGTACCTGGCTTCTTTCACTTAGTACAGTGTTTTGGAGGTTTGTCCACCTTGTTTCATTATTATAGTAGTTTGGTTGTGTGGTTAAACCAAGTTTTCTGTATTTTCACCAGTTAATGGGTTAGGGTTGTTTCCAGTTACGACTGTTAGGAATAATGCAGCTATAAACATTTGTGTGGTTATTATTATTATTTGTGTGTTGTTTCTCTTGAGTAGATAACTTAGGAGTGGATTACTGACTTGCATATTTAACTTTTACGAGACTGTCAAAGAGCTTTCCAAAGCAGTTATACTTTTTTATATTCCCACCAACAACGTATGAGGGTTATATTTTCTCCACATACGCACCAACACTTGGTTGTACTATATTTTTCATTGTAGTCTTTTCAGTGAATGTGTTGAAACTTCATTGTGGTTTTAATTTGCAGTTCTGAAATGACTAATGGAAGAGCATCTTTTCTTGTGCTTATTAGCCATTTGTGTATCTTCTTCAATCAAATGTCTATTTAGATATTTTGCCCATTTAAAAAATTGAGTTGTCTGTGTTTTTAGAGTTGTAAGAGTTCTGTGTTCTGAATATATGTCCTTTATCAAATATATGTGCCTTTTCTTTTTTTATTGATGTCTTTTGAAGGGCACAAATTTTAAATGTATCATTTTCTTCCTCATATAGAAAAACATTTTTTTAAGAAGGCAGTCTTATCAGTGGAGGAAATATACTTACACTGTGACCTTTATTTGTCTGTTTCTAAAATATACTGAGTTCCAGCCTTGATTGTTTTTTTGATTTTAGCTTTCTTTACCCAGCAATGAAACAACAGCATATAATACCCAGAACCTTCTGAACATATTATAAATCTTGTGTGAAAAATTAGGTTTTCATCATTTTACTTTATAGTGAAAAAGTAATAAATAATTCTCCCCCAGGTCTTTTTCAGACCATTTCTTGAATATCATGTAATTAAACTTGATTGAGATACACAATATACATGTTAAAACTAATGCCAAATGCTATCAGAAAATCAGGGTAGTGGGGAACCAGTGTCTCTGAACTCGAGCTCAGTCACAACAGTGTAATTCTTGCTTGAGAGGTATCAAGTTTTTTATCATCATTTTTCCTCTTCGTATCTCACTTCTGTCTTAGTTTGACATTGGCTCACTAGTAGTAAATTATTAAGTGCAAGGTAGATCTTGAGTAAATTCTGTTTTGTTCTGTTTTGTTTTAATTTGATCAGGAAAGGAATGCAGACTACACCTATTATGGCATTGGAGTTGAATTTTTTACCCACTCATTTTCATAAGCAGAAGGCAGCAGAATGATTTTGCTTAATTGAAAGTGAACTTCTCAGGTGGATTTCAAGATGGGTTCAGGTTAAAGATTATTAAGTACTTTTTCACTGCTTTGCATCAACCATCTTTTATGAATCTCCGTATTCCAGAACAGTCCTGGCTTTGGGTCAGTATGTGTTCGTAAATAGATAGCAGACCATATACGAGACTCTGATAATGAAGATCTGTGATTACCTCTCAGGACACCTTAGTATGAACTGTGTGTAAACTTCCTATGCATATTTTTGCCTATAATAGTTAAAATTTTTCTTACCAAGAAGTAAAATGTCATATCTAAAGTTGATAACATGGAAAAGTTAACAGGGGTTTAGTTGTGGCTTCAGTGAAGGCCTCTTAACTGAAAGAATTTTATGAGGGAGGACGTGTGTGGTGTCCCAGGGTGTTGGTGGAGTAACATGTGAAGGTCTCGTGCAG
Source organism: Nanger dama (assembly GCA_917880005.1). Taxonomy (NCBI): domain Eukaryota; kingdom Metazoa; phylum Chordata; class Mammalia; order Artiodactyla; family Bovidae; genus Nanger; species Nanger dama. The sequence continues at coordinate 31,547,506 of CAKJTW010000016.1, read as the reverse complement.
GGTCAGTCCCAAGAGAAAATTGTTGCTCAGTTGTGTCTGACTCTTTGCAACCCCGTGGACTGCAGCATGCCAGGCTTCCCTGTCCCTTACTATCTCCCTGAGTTTCCTCAAACTCGTATCCACTGAGTTAATGATGCCAACCAACCATCTCATCCTCTGTTGCCTCATTCTCCTCCTGCCCTTAATCTTTCCCAGCATTGGTCTTTTCCAGATGAGTCAGTTCTTCGCATCAGGTGGCCAAAGTATTGAGCATCAGCATCATTCCTTAACAATGAATATTCAGAGTTGATTTTGTTTAGGTTTCACTGGTTTGATCTCTTTGCTGTCTTAAGGGACTTTAGGAGTCTTTTGGGAAGTTGTCTTTGTTTTGCATTGTACATCATGCCATGGAGGTCGATCTTACAGACATGGAACACCTGTTTATGCAGATATTTACTTGTTGCAGTTTTCCCCAGCATGGTTGATTGCACAGAAGTGAAAATATGGGAAAGGGTTTTAATAAGCATGCTATAATCTTTCAAACATCTACTCTCTAGAGGTTTTGCCAGAAGTGTATTTCAATTAAGTAATAGTCTTCAAGCCTTCTATGGTGATAGATCCTGCTCAGTTAACCACAAACTTATTTGGTTAGGCTGCAGTTAGCCAAGCAGCACTTAGTTGTATAGGCAATCTCATCCTATCCTATTACCAACCACATCTAGTAAGCTGAGGACCCTCCAACCTAGTTTGGATGCCTTCTCTCAATTACGAACCAGGGTGCGTGTTTTGCAGACTGTTGAGAAAATGTGGCGAGTTAACAAGCAGGTGAGTGGACTTCCTGTCTTTAATTTTCTTCCTCAAAGTAATGGTGTTGCTCTCACTGACCATGTTTTAACTATATGATTTAATGAGGTTGTCTTCACAGCATTTATAGCTGATGATTTTTATCTTTCTGTTTTTGAAGAATATTCTCTGATACCCTTGTTTGTCAGTGTCAGTGCCAGAGTATGCAGGGAGGGTGTTTGGGAAGGAATTCTGATTTGATCAGGAAACTTGAACTGCTGTATTTTAGGCTGCTCTTGCTTCCCTGGTGGCTCAGAGGTTAAAGCGCCTGCCTCTAATGGGGGGAGACCTAGGTTCGATCCCTGGGTTGGGAAGATCCCCTGGAGAAGGAAATGGCAACCCACTCCAGTGTTCTTGCCTGGAGAATCCCATGGATGGAGGAGCCTGGTGGGCTACAGTCCACGGGGTCGCAAAGAGTCGAACATGACTGAGCGACTTAACTTTAACTTTCTCCATTTAAGCATGAACATGCATTAAAAAGGTGGATCTGCTAATAAATAATAGAACCCCATTTGCTGCAGTATAGAAAAAATGTTAGATGATCTATTGTCCTTTACTTGTACTGTTAGTGTAGCTGCATAAGGGTCGATTGGGACCTTTCTGAGTCTCTTGAGTGATAAAAGTGACCCATCTTCCATTTGTTTCCCTAGAGATCTTGTCCTTTATAGTTGCCAAGGTGTGTATATCATCTTGCTTACCTATGAAATGGTTTTATGGGCCGTGGGGCATCCTCTGTTTACATTTGGTTCTGGAGATAAATGTTGAGGGGTGACTTCTCATCACAGATTCACAAATTGGCTGAATCATCCTTAATTTTGGCTATTTATTGATCTTAAATTTGTCTCTTGGGCTAAAGTTGATTGGTTGCTCATTTCTCATATATAAGTTGTATTTAAGTTTGTGTTCTGAAGTGTCTGTATAGTAATAGCTTAACATATATACTTTAAAGTTTCTAAATCATGGCAAAAGTTTGAGTAATAACCACTATTAAAACCTGTGACACCGAAAATAAATGGCTTTGGCTTGAACCAAGTAAGTTCAAACTTAGCTCGTTCTAAAAGTATAAATGAGACATGAGATGTTAATAAATTGAATTTATAAAGTATTTTCTTATAGAAGTATTAAAGATGAAAATCACATTTTATTTCTAACTTTTTCAAAAATTACTACAAATGAGATACCTGTAGGTTTGATGGTCTTAGCATATTTCTCCTGATAGTAAATCAGTTTCTCACTGACTTGAACAAGTGTCACTAATAAGTAAACAAATCTAAAAGTATTTTCAGACTTTAAAAAAGTTGACATTGAAGTGTAAACAGGTAAGCTTAGTTCTTACAATGTGTGTTCAAGTGGATATAAACATTGAATTTAGGAAGCATTATAAAGTAATGCTTCTTCTTCCCTATCACTGCTATTGCTAATTATCACTCCATTATAAAGTCCTTTTTTTTTGCTTTGAAGTGGTGTGTATCACCAGTAAAGAGGACTAATAGTGAAGGGAAATGGAGAGTGGCTGCAAAGGCCTGAATATGGCATGTGACTCTGAACTTGCCCTGGCTTTTGTTTCTAGGCTATCAAATAAAAGGCTTACCTTTACTAGATCTCAGTAGTGCTTTGTAGCTCCAAATCCTTAAATTCATGGGTTCTAAATGTTTTTTATCTAGTTTTATTCTAAATAAATAACATCATTTGAGATGCTCAGCAATTATTTGCAGATATTGTACAGTTGTGGATTAGCATATCTTACTGCTTCCCCCCACCCTCACCTCTAAGAAAAACTATAACACCATTGGAAATTTCTTACCATCTATTAGCTTTCAGATAAGAGCAGAAGCCTCAGGTTGAGTTTCTATACACATACTGTGTATAGAGCAATACGCATTCTGTTTGTGTTCTGAACAGATACACATTCTGTGTACAGTCCTAGGATAACTAAATGCACAGAATTCTTAAACCCAACTGACTTTCTTAATGGTTCTGAAGAGAATTGAACTCTACTGCTCTAAGGCTTCCACTGGCGGTAGTGAATTACTTTCTCCCTCATGCACTCACAATCATACTAGTTTATGTACGTGTACACACACACACACGTATTCCTGTCTGCATCTCTGGGAGACTTGAGAAAATAATATCATTTTTTGTGTGCTCTGTGGTTCAGGTTGAGGAGGCTGTGGACATTGATGTGGTGTAACGATTCTCATGTGAATTTACAAATGCACAACAAAAACCTGCAGCAGAGATGTTCTGTGTACTTAAGAAATCAGCCTCTGGCATATGCTTTTAGTTTTCCAGGAACCCAGACACTCAGTGGACACCTAGAGTCCTTTCTATCACTGGTGATCATGTGCTTTGGCTGCCCAGATTATTTGGAGTTCCCCACACTTAAAAACTTGTCTCTCCCCTTGCACGTTTCCCCTCCTCGGAATGTTCCCTTTGTTCACTGGTTCATTGACTGAGAACTCCCTAATCAGCCTCTGTTACTCATCTCTCGGTACAGAGTTGGTTTTCCTCTTTTGTGCCCCAATACCTGGCCTTGTAAACCATCTTTCACATTTGAAAAATAGTATTTTACAGCAGCATCTCACAACCCCATCCATATCCATCCCCAGAGGGACTGTTAGACTTGTCAACATCTGATGTGTGTCGGCTGAATATGGAGTAATCCATTTACACTCTCTTGCCCAGTGTAGGTATGATAGGCATTTGTGGTACGGTTTTGCAGCAATGTGTCTGGGTAGCAAACAGCAGACCGATCTGGCCCATGTGCTTGTAGAAATGCAGTCTTGGCTTTGTTAATACCACACTCAAACCACCTGGGCCCCAAAACTGCTGTTACCATAAAGACATTAAAAACAGCTTAAATGATGTGAAGGCTGTGCACGTCAAATACAGGTATGTTATTAGTGGCATAGAACAAGGCAGAACTTTAAAAAAGGAATAAAATAGAGCTCAAAGGAGGTACGTACTCAGACAACCTGAAGTGAAATGACCTATACTATCACTTTGAGACCTTCCCAGGTGGCTGAGTGGTAAAGAATCTGCCTGCCAGTGCAGGAGATGCAAGTTCAATCCCTGGGTTGATCCCTGGGTTGGGAAGATTCCTGAAGGAGAAAGTGGCAACCCACTCCAGTATTCTTGCCTTGAGAATCCCATGAACAGAGGAGCCTGGTGGGGTACAGGGTCACAAAGAGTAGGACCTTACTTAGCAATTGAGCACCAGCACATATTTTCATTATATAGAATGGCTTTTAAAAGTCAGTGCCATTCTTGGGCCTCATAATTTTCTCATTTGTGAAACTGTTATTTTGAGAGAATTGTTTGAGGATGTATGAGCAAGTGTGTTGAAAGTGAGAAAGCAACAAAATAGAAGTGTGAAATATTAGTGAAACCGGAACAGATTCTGAAGTTTGAATTGTTGAGAAGTTTCTAGAATTGTCACCTTTTTTCTCAAAGAGGTTAATACATAAGACCTTGCATATAGTGAATGTTCAATAAGTATTTCTTGAGTCAAGGAAACAAGTGAGGCTTGGGGATATAGTGAACAAAAATGACACCATGGCTTGGATTGGAGTGCAAAAAGAGTGGTCCAGGCCAAAGAATCTTCCGGAGAATGTCTAAAAGTGCCAGTTCTACCTGGCAACATGCTGACACTTTGAGGGAGCTGCTGCTGCTGCTAAGTCACTTCAGTCATGTCCGACTCTGCAACCCCATAGACAGCAGCCCACCAGGCTCCTCCGTCACTGGGATTCTCCAGACAAGAACACTGGAGTGGGTTGCCATTTCCTTCTCCAAAGCATGAAAGTGAAAAGTGGAAGTGAGGTCACTCAGTTGTATCCAACTCTGCATGACCCCGTGCACTGCAGCCCACCAGGCTCCTCCATCCATGGGATTTTCCAGGCAAGAGTACTGGAGTGGGTTGCCATTGCCCGCTCCTACTTTGAGGGAGGGAGTGGTGTAATCAGTGACAGTGAATGAACTTTGACACTCCTTGTTATTGAAGACAGGGCAATACTAGAGGCCTGAAGGTTTGTAGCAAAAATAGCTCAGGTGAGCTGTACTTTGATCCACAGTGGGAGGTGGAATAATAACTGTTTATTGAGGGACCATTAATTATATGCTAGACCTGGTACCAGGCGTATACTTTTTTATCTTCACAGCAGCCATGGAGATACCTAGTATTACTGCCATTTTAAAGATGAAGATAGACATAACCCATCCAGAACATACAGAGTCAGTATGATGTATTAACTCCAGTTTTAGAGGAAGGTGTTACATGACAGGGAAAAGTGGGAGTGGGTGGAAATTCCTATTTGTTTGCTGTTATACTGAACATTGTCTTACTGTGAGGATCTTTAACCACTTTGGAAATTCATGCTACCAGTTCATTTGATAATGAATGATGGGGTAATGTATTGGAAGATCCTGACTTGGGGGAGGAAAAATAACAAATACACACATTGGAAAGTAAAACTAAGAGCTCTGTCCAGTAACTAACTTGGCATTTGAGTAACCTAAGTATATGAACCACCCAAAGAAGAAATGAAAGTAAAATTTTAATCATGCAAGTATTTGATGGTGTCCACTGTGTATTTTATTCTGCAGAGCCCCTACCTAGAACAGATGATGTTTCCTCTTTGATGTCTTCACCCTTCTTTACTTTATATAGATCTTAGAGGTTTATATGCAGCAATGCACTTCATTTAAGCTTTCTATTCCTTCATGCAAACTGCCTTTCTAATTGCACTTCTTTCTGGCATGCTTATGCCAGCTTGTCACCTTCCTTCCTTCAGTCACCCCAGAGATTTGGATCAAGAAGATTCCTGTTGTATTGAGGTGCAGCTATTCTGTAGGGAGTCATATGATTTATTGCAGCATACTGCTAGTACTCTTTTGCCTGTTTATTCACCAGTTTACTGAATGAGAATCCGCCTGCCTATGCAGGAGATGTGGTGGATTTGCAGGTTAAGAGTCAGATATGACTTAGCGACTAAACAACAAAATGCAGTGTTCAGCTTGCCTTTTATCTTGTTTTTTACTTTATATGTTCTGAATATTTTTATTTATATGTCTAGACCAACATCTCCAAAAGAAAACTGTAATATCTTCCACTTGTTTGGCATTGAATCCAGTGTGAGCAGGCTCATTTCTTTAAAAAACAACAACAACAACAACAACACACACACAAAAACAAAGGTGTCATAAGGAACAAACTTAGTCATTCTAGTTTTGTGTGTGTTTTAAGCTACACCAATTGGATGAAATAATAAAGGCAAAGGAAATTTGCCTATTAAATTGCTGAGTTTATAGAAACAACTTTTAAGTACCACATGAAAAGCACTGTATTTGTAAAAGATGCCTGATGTGTTATAAAATAATTTTGACTTTTTTTCTGCCAGTTCTAAGATTTATATTAAGTTAAAATTTTAAACACAAAGACATACTATTGCCTTAATGGTGGTGATGATGGAATAGAACACATTTCCAAGAATGCAGCTCTTGTTAAAAGGACTTCTACTGGATGGCATTTTCAAGTCATCTCATTTTTTCAAAGTGTAATTTTCGGGAAGAAAATAAGAACTTGCATGAAAAGTGTTGTTTATTATGTCATCAAAATGTGGACTGGGATATTCTTGTTAATAGATTTAAAGAAAAAAAAAATGTATGTTTGCAACTTAGAAGTTTGGAGGTGAGAGGCATTTGGTGAGCAGACATTGTTTTTTATTTCATTAATTCCTTCAAGACTCCTCAAGACTCGTGATGTTAGGTTGACAGTTCACGTGCTCCATCTTTCAGGCACACTGCCCAGGGTCCAGCCTATCGCTAACAGAGGTAAAGACATTAAGGATCCCAGTAATCCACTGTCACATCAATCTGTGTATTCTGATCTGTGGAACTGGGAGAAGTTGTGGGCATTAAGGGCTACAAACAGTGAAAGGTACTTCTGCCATTGAGGTGAGACTCTTTAAATGGAAAATGACTTCAAGCAATGGTGCCAACATGGTGTCGTTTACAGTTGGCCCAGGTTCATCTCAGAATGGAAAGTTCTTGGAGAGAGCTAATTTTTCTCATTGTGTCACCTGTAATTGTTCTTAGAATGGCTTCACTTTTAAAATAAAGTGAAAGTTGTATTGCCTCTTTTGAGATAATTGTCACCAAATTCTGATTTTTTCGCATGTAAAACTGCCTGCTTGAAATGTTTATGCTTAGTGCATCAACCTCATACCTCTGGAGAGATGCACAGAAAATCCACAGTTGCCAGAGAAATCTAAAATTACTCTGAAGTTGCATTTGATTTTGAATTATTAAAAACATTACCATTGTATATAACCAGGATTGGGGGATAGAATCCTATTATTACAGATAATATCAACTAGCAGTTTTCTTATATAACAAACATAAGCTATAGTTAAAGTCTCTGCTTAAACTCAGGCAATTTTAATAGCTTAAGTGTTGACCTACATTACTTTGTATTGAGTTCCTAAGATTGTTCCATGCTTGCAGCTTCAGGAGCAGTTTGGAGTGCCCTTCTTTCCTCCCATTCTTGGCGTCCTTAATATTCTCTGTTGATTTCTCAGAGCTTTTAGCCTTAGACGGCAAATAGACAAAAATCCAGTGGTTTCCTTTTCCTGTTTTTTTGTGTGTGTGCTTTGCTGATAATGGAGGTTGGGGGAAGTTTTTCTCTTGAAGAGAAGTCACCCTTCTTGTTTTGTCTGACATTCATAGATTTTACTCCTTTCACACAATCAAGAGTTTTGACTCGTATTCAAGACTGAACTTACTTTCAAGGTGGTTCTTACTACTCTAGCTCAGCACCTCACTCCATCTCCACCTCATTTTTTATACCAACTTGCTTGTTTGAAAAGGATCTGAAAAGAATGAGTGTGATTCCTGGGACTCAGGTACTCAGATCTATGTTTGGGGACCCCAGCAATTGGGTTAAATCTAGGAAGAATTAGAGGGTGATGTCTAGCAGTTAAGGAAGGCCTATGAGAAACATAGGGCTCTTTCTGAGAAGCTTGTTAGGAGAGTTTCTTCCTAAAATGGCTCTCCATGTAGATGTCACAGTAGAGTCTCCTGGGGAGCATGGTTGCTTTGCCTAGATGGGCTCCATCTCAGACCCATTAAATCAGTGTCTCTGTTGGTGGGACCAGAGCCTCATTATGCTTTCAAGGCTGCCTTGTTGATTCTAATGTGCAGTCTATATTGACAGTTACTGATCTAAGGGTAAACATAGTAGTTGGCAATCAGTGATATGAATCTGGTAGGATTGTCTACCGAAGCTATTCCTCTTTTAGCAGTTTCTGTGTCTTTTAGTATTTCGGTGTATTCCTTTTGTTGAACTCAACTTTTCATTAAGCTAGTGAATTTTACTTTTCTATAAAATAGTATATAGAAGACAGCACAGAGGAATTAGAGTAGTTGAGTACCTGCTCCCTGAGTAATAGTGGAGATCTTGCTCCCTGCCTGGCCTTCACGTCTCATCTTCTGGTGCCTAGTCTACAAATCTGCCACCTTGGTCTCCGTTTAGTATGTCCTACACTGTACTATTTTCCTTCTGACCATAGGGCCGTTTCCCATGTTTTCCCTACCTGAGACTGCCTCTGTTTGACTCCTCCCTCACCATCCATTTCTGGTTAACTCCATCAGCCTACCCCAAAGCCACTTTCTTTGAATATGCTTTCCGTGTTCCTGTGCTTTCTCAGTTGTAATTTTCTATGCTTGTATGTGGTTATTTGCTACTTTGATTCCCTGTTTAGACCTAGTTTTTACGAGCAGAAATCAACCTGTTTTTACCCACTATTGGTTGTGTCTAGCATCTAGCACAGGGCTTGAGACACTGCATGCATTGAATGAGTGAATTAAAGTGTCAGTGGAACTGGACACAAATTCTGTAATCCTGTGTGTGTCTATAGAACCAAATAAATAGGACAGCTGTTAGGAACTTAGAGACTTCTGAGGCTGGAAATACTGAGTAGCATATAGGTTTTATCTTAAAGCTTTCAGGAGTGCTGTTTTGAGAATTCTGGAGCCCCATTTGAGCTCTGCACATTTGCTCTGGTTTGGAAGGGAGAGAAATTGTGCTGTTTGTCTTCCATGGGCTTTGCAGGATGGAAGATCAAGAGTCAGTATAGAAAAATAGTGGTTTATAAAGAGTGATTATTTTTAGAGGAATTGTTATTCAGTGGTAGCAAAACTTACAGACACAGATTAGTTAAAACTTTTGGGGTGCTTTTTTTTCTTTTAAGGAAATGGGGATAATTCACACCATGGGTTTAAAATTGGCAGGCAAACCAATTGTTTATTAAACCACCTGTTTATTAATAGCAGAGGAGTCTGGGGATATATGTCTAATATTTAGGAATGTATTTTCACATATCTGTGAATGTTAATTTCAGAATATTTACATGAGCTTTATAAGGAAGGCAGTGTTATGGAGTAAAAAGAGCAAGACCACTATACCCAGGAGTTAGACAGTAAATAACAGTTAAAACCTCTGGTAGATCACTGAGTATCTATATTTCATTTTGTCATCTGTAAAATAGAAGGAATTGAGCTAAATATTTTCTAACTGGGAAGAACTGAGAGAACATTGTTACCTACAGCTCTTTTTTTGGTCTGAATTTACCCCACCTTTCAGCTTAAATGAAAACAGAATGAAAGATAATCATAGATGTACCTCCCTTAATTCCTGCTTTTTATTGTCCAGGGAATAAAATGCATGGTGATTCATCAGTGTTATTTGCTAATGACCAACTTTGCAGGAAGCCTGAGGCTTAAGCTCACTGGAAAGCATTAGCAAAGCCACAGTGTTCATGACAGTAGACTGAAGACCTTTCTGTGATCTTGGTAGCCAGCTCTTCTGAAAAGTTTCCAGGCAAAAATCACCCTCCATGGCTTAGGTAGAGCTTTAAGGGGTCAGTTTAGAACTTGTACACATACTGAGGTGGGCTTTTCAAGTAACAGAAAATGAGACTTTAACTATAGATGCCTCTGCTTACTCACCCCGCAAGGGATGGTTGACCTGGTCTAAGCGCCTACATTGTTGTGTTTCAGGACTTGCCTCTGTATATGGTTGCTTGTATGTGGGCCCTCATCACAAAGTTCCTCCTCCAGCTTATTTTGCTCAGCTCTCCCCCAAAATCTCCCCTCCCCCAAATTATGATGATAATATAAACAGTCTGTTTGTCCCTAAATTCTCTTAAGGGTCCAGTGGCCCTAAGTGAAGACTGTTGCCCTTTGGTTTTTAAAAGTACGAGGAAGCCGTGGGAAACTCAGCCAGAATTTGAATTTCAGGTGATTAGAGTGACAATGTCAATGCCGTACATTCTCTTTCCTAGTCTAACTTTCTGCTTTGATCTTTCATTATGTTATATGTATATATATATATTTAATCTCTGATTAAGAAAATTTATAATCCACTTCCTCCTTTGTGGTATACAATGGAAGTAGAATAAAGGTTCGACTTTTAAAGAAATTTTTAAGTTTTCTTAAAACATTGAATTTCTCTAAGGTACTTCATATTTTTTAGTTTTTAAGAATTTTACTTCAATATGGACTCCAGGTATATACACAGCTTTATGTTAAGTATATCTAAAATATTAAAAGACTTTAAACAGTATCCATATCATTCTTGGATTGAAACTGGATCCTTACCTGTCACCAGATGTCAGAGATAGACAATAGGGTCTTTCCTAAAAGCTCTCAGCCACTAAACAGGAAAACTGTGTTAACCAAGGGAATGCACAACTATGTATAATTTCACAGTGAGTAGCCAGCTATCTGTTTGTGGCAGATGTAGCTTGATCCTGTTGTTTTTCCTGTGGGGGTTTTCAGGGTCATTGGCCCACCAGACTGATTTCAAGTCCTGTCAGTGATATATCCACTTAAGGGAGGACTTTTACCAAGAAACCTTTATTGGGGGAAAAAGATTTCTAATGAGAAAATTAATGGCTCTCTAATTTTAAAGACAGAGACAAAACATTGTCTTAAGGCAAATTAAACAATGAGAGTGGCATTCCCTTTAGATAACATTTCACTGACTTCTTAGAGACTTTTCCTAATAAAAGAGCATAAGCAAATTGTGTGTTTTTCAAACCTTAATTTCTTTCCATTGTCCTGCAATACTCCCCTTTTAACTACAAGAACACCTGCTTCATGAAATTATTTTAGGCTTCTTCATATATGTTTTAAATATGAGTCATGAGTATCTGAAGAATTGACATGAGGTCAGAGCTAAGTTACTTACATTAATTATTGAATAAGATTCACTTCTGGCTTCCTTGAATTAACCATTATTCCCTCTAGAGTAGATCTGATGAGACTGTATAATCTTATAGGTTTTGTAGAAAATAGATGTATTTTAACGTGGAACATGGATTCTCTTTCCTAGACACTTTTCTTTTAAACTATTGTCTGTTTGGGAAATGTAGGAGGCATGTGTCCATGTGTGAACTATTGATATCTATTGCTGTGTAACAGATTATCCCCCAAATAGCAACTTAAAACAATTGTTATCTCACAGCTTTTTAAATTTTATTGAGATACAGTTGAATTATGTATAAACACACACAAATGGCACTATATATAAGTTTAAGGTGTATAGCATGACTTGACTTAAATATATTGTGAAGTGATAATCACAGTAATTTTTGTTAGCATCCATCATCTCAGATACCAAAAAAAAAGGAAAAGAAAAATTTTTTTCCTTATGAGAATTGAAGATTTACTCTGTTAGCACTTTTCAAATTAACCATACAAGAGTGTTAACTGTGGCCATCATGTTGTGTGTTACATCCTCAGTACTTACTTAATTTTATTACTGGAAGTTTGTGCCTTTTCACCACCTTTATCCAATTCTCACACCTTTAAAAAGGCTTAAGAATCTGAGAGTGGCTTAGCTGGGTGATTAATCTGGCTCAGGGTCGCTAATGAGATTGTATCAAGATGTTGGATGGGCCTGCAGTCATCTGAAGGCTTGACTGGGGCCAGAGGATCTGCTTTTCTAGATGACTTGTGTGACTTTGCTGAAAACCTCAGTTCCTCACTAGCTAACAGTTGGCAAGGCAGGAGGTCTTAGCTGCTCATCACATGTCTTCTTAAGGCCTTTTAAGCATCCTCAGGACATGACTGCTGGCTTCTTTGAGTGGCCCGAGAGAGAGCAGGGAGGATGCTGCAGTCCCCGCTTATTCTCAGCTCAGAGCACCTGAGTCCCATTCTGTCCGTTAGATGCCTGTTATGAAGTGAAGGGACAGAAGGAAGGTATAGCAGTAGGTATCTGTTGGGTGGAATTAGGAGCACTAGTTTATTTGGGTGGTAAATTTGTGTCTGTGTTTTGTTGGTGTCATGGTATGTGAAGAGCCTGTGCTTTTGAGGAGTGTATGGTTTTCTATGAAGTGGATTTGGCAGATTGTTCAGGGGGTGTGAGTGGACATGTATATGTGTCTGTCTGAAGGGGTATGTGCTGGTATATGTGAGATGAGATTGAAGTAATTTAACAGTGGGATGCTGTTTTTATCAGGAAGGAAGACTGATTGATTGGCGGGATAAGGTAGACTCTTCACTCTCTCAGGTGGGTTGAGATTTCATTTAGAGGCCTCCAAGAGGCATTTCTGCTTTTAGACGCTGCCTTTGCTGTGAACTGGAAATATTTTGTTACACTCATGCGGGCGCACACACACACACACACGCACACACAATGTTGATAGGCCCTTGGACAGCAGGGAGATCAAAGCAGTGAATCCTTAAGGAAATCAACCCTGAACATTCATTGGAAGAACTGATGCTGTAGCTAAAGCTTTAATACTTGAGCCCCCTGATGTGAAGAGCCAACTCACTGGAAAAGACCCTGATGCTGGGAAAGATGGAGGGCAAGAGGGGAAGGGGGAGACAGGATGAGATGCTTGGATGTCCTCACCGACTCAGTAGTCAAAAGTCTGAGAGAACTCCAGGAGATGGTGAAGGACAGGGAAGCCTGGCGTGCTGCAGACCTTGGAGTCACAAAAGTCAGATAAAGACTTATTCCCTCATGTTGAAACATATTCCAAAGCATTTCTGTTTTGAGAGAACTTTAAAATGCAGATTTTGAATTCAGGCCTATTTGCCCATGGTGTCACGGGAGAAAAGAAACAGAACATCCTGTAATATTAGACAATTGGTGATTTTTCTTAGTCTTCAAGCTAACAGTTTATAGAGGCTTAGATTTCAAAAGAGAATAAGTAAAAACTGTTCTTACATCACAAAATACTTGTAAGTAAAAACTATTCTTACATCACAAAATACTTGCAGTTTATTAGTTAGGGAAATTAATACGCAAGGAGAAACTCAATTTAAGAATAGACAAGCAGGTTTGAACTTAAACTCTGTGTTAATTCTTCTCTAATAGAAGCTAATGATGGGACCAACGTGAAAGGGAAAGATGGAATGAGTCTGGGATATGGGTGTTCTGTTGCACCCTAATGGTGATAAAGTCTGTGACTATATAGAAAAAAAAGTAGAATGGCATTTATGTTTAGTCATTTTCATTTAGCTAAGTTTTTGGATACTGTTCAAGGACTGTCTTAAATTCAGTATTTGCGGTTTTCATAGTTGATACAGAGAAAAATTGGACAGCTTCAATGATACCATCCTGAGATTTTGTAAGTCCCAGATGGAATCTTAGCCCGTCATCCCTGTTGTTCTTGTTTGTTTTTATATAAACTAATGTTTGTTGTACCTGTCTTAACTGTGGGATCTACAAATCTTTTGAAGTTAAACCCTCACATTTACTTGTGGGCACTTTTTTCTGAGTAGATTAATAGTTAGCATATTTGCAGAAGTTTGCAAGAAGTACCCACATACCCACCCAGGTTAAGAACTGCTGAAGAATTTATTTGCAACATGCATAGTGTTCTTTATCTCTGTTTCCTCAGCACTTAGCATAATGACTAAGTATGTCCTAGGGATATAAGTCTGGTATTTTTCTGGGAAAATTTATCCCTGTAGATGTCCCATAATTCCCTCTACTAACGCATATTTTGCTTCCTTTTTCTTCTTGGGTCCCAGAACCTCAGAATAAAATGCAGAGCATCTTAAGGAGACCAGCTCACTTGGATCATTTTGAGAATTTTTATTTTTAAAGTCCCTAGGTAGAGACGTGGCACCACTCCCTAGAGCTTTAGGGGATAAGTATTAACCAGAGTTACCTATTCCAGGTCAAGTGGGTACAGAGAGGAGGAAATCCAAGCAGACCTCGAAACGAGAATAGCAAGTGTATATAGGGCTTCCATGGTGGCTCAAATCTGGAAAGGTCCTGATGCCTCAGGGCGACTAAGCCTGTGCTCTAGAACCCATGCTCCGCACACAAGAGGAGCTGCCCCAGTAAGCCTGCACACCAAGGCTAGAGTACAGTGCGCGCAGCAACAAAGATCCGGCACAGCCAAACATGAATAAACGTTTTTTAAACGGAACTTAAAAATTAATTCTGTTTTTAAAATCCAGTTTTGTTTTTAAGCACTATGTGTTTTTATTGCAGTGGTAGCGACTCAAGTGCTGAGTGATCCAAAGGAGTAAATCAAATCATACAGTTTTGCCTGTTCTGATATGCCACATTCCCGTATTTTAACCTTCCTGACATGGTGACATATACTAAAATTGTTGACATTTTACTTGGTGTTAGCAAGTAGAGGTGTAAAAATTTCCCTTTGACATCTGGTAAGAAAACATGACATCAGTTGGGGCTTGGAGTAGATGAATAAGAGTTTTAGTTATGCACTGACCCTTCTCTTAAAAACTCAGAAAAATTTTTAAGAGTCTTGGTTAGGCACTTACCTGGTAGGCGCTTGCCTGGTAGTTTACTGTGTGGAGAGGCAAATTAAAGCCAGATTCTTGTGACAATGACTAGTTTTCTCTAGGCATACTGCTCCTCTGTAAAATAAATGAAAATTTTCATTATTATTAAAAAGCAATTACTTTGAAGCTAAGCAGAGTAGCAGCCAGTGAACATTAGCTGCCTTGGCAGGTGTTCCCCTGTCTCTGTCTGCATTCCTGGATAATCATGCAGCCACAGTAAGATTATCCTGCGAACTGTAATATGTAAAGTGTATAAACTCATTACCATATTGGTTACTAACTCGGACTTTATCACAGACACAGCACTTAGAGTAATTTTTATTACTAGAAAAAAAGGACAACAGTGAAACACAACTTCTCTCAGAATAACAGAATACCACCCCTATTCCATTCTCCTAAAGGAAAAAAGCACCAGTCCTCATACTTTAATTGACTTGAGTGGTGAGACGGATGGAACACAAGAACACCGTATGAGAATTACAGACTCAGGGAATATAGTAAGGAAAGCCAGAGAAGGTTCTATCATCAATTAAATGTGGAATCACTGGGTAAAAACAGTGCTATGCAGATTCAGTACAGACGTTTCTTTAATGTTTGCCGTCTGTTGCGAACCCTAAAGAGGTTATGATGACATCCATTTCTCTGCATAACCTAACTTCTCAGCTGAGAAGCTGAGCAGAAGCCACTGCCATGTGCTGTGCCTCCACCATGATTCAGCCTCTTGCTGTCCTTACTATTTCTTCTATTTTAAGCATGTTCATATTTTTCTTAACTCTTATGGGAGAGTTTTAGTTTTGCCAAAACATAGTCAACAGATTGTTAATCATATTCTTTAATAGTGGAGGTTAAATGAAGCTGATTCTGTTAAAAGTACACCAAGCAAGATAAATTGGGAGTTAGTGAATATTACCTAAGAGTTTCATGCAGTTCTGAAACTTCTGAATTGAGTTTGCTCATTCTTCAGGAGTCATTTGTTGGGTAGGAAACACCTCTTCTCTGTTGAAGGTATTAATGATTGGTTAGTTCTGATGTCCTTACAGATAGCCCTGCCAGTCAAGAATAGATTTCCTAGCTTCTGTGTGAAGGGAAAGGGTTTGGTCTTGATTTATTGTTTGTTGTTCTCAGGAGATGTTTCCTACTTAGAGAGTGAATATGACTATTGATGAGTTTCCTGAAGTTTTACTTTCTGGGTCTCCTGAATTGCAGGCAGATTCTTTACTGACTGAGCCACTTGGGAATTGCTGAAGTTTTCCTTATTAGATTTTAAGTTTGGCGAGATTGTGTGGCTGTGGCTTACTTGTTAAGATCAGTTAGGTATGGGAGGAAGTTTTAAATGAATTTTTTGTGATTGATGGATTTGATGCAGTAATAACTCATATAAAAAAAAACAAATTCCTTTTAAAGACATTTGGACAAGACCCTGAATTAGTGGTTAAAAATTGAATGCATTGTAATCTGCTTCTAAAAGAATTGTGTTCTCAAGTCTGGGCATGTTATTTTAAGAGCATTCTGGTTTCTCAGAATGAGGCCTGGTTGTGGGTGTGGGTGCTCTTATTTTAACGGGAAGAGTGGACAGCTGTTAGGGCAACAGAGATGTACAGGATACAGTCATCGATTTATATGCTGTACATACGCTGTATGGGGACTGTACAGGACCGGAGCAGCTCTGTGCACTTCTCCAAGGAATTTCAGTGTAATAGCAACCTAAAGTAACCAGAAGATAAATTGTTTTCCATGTAATGTTTAATAATACTAGTAATTCAAAATACAATTTTTAAAAACCTTTAAAAAGAGAAAACTATTTGGCACATTCACTCGACTCACTAGTGGTGCTTAATAACTGTAGTGTGGCAGTTAGGACTTATCTTTTTTCCTTACTGAATGATTATTTACGTAGTATCAACCCTCTGAGGCATATATTGGTATAAAACTTAGGAAAGCATTTTTTCTGTTTTTACTAAACCAGTTTTAAAAACTTGGATTTGCTTACGACTGCATACAAGTGTGTGTGTGGAAGTTAAAACCAAAATAGTTCTGCTCTTCTACACCCAAGTGTAGGTTTTGCTGGTTCTAACATTTTATCTCATCTGTATTGAGACAGATGTAGGACATGTATTTTTCTCTCTGTTAAGTGGTTGGGAAAACTGAGGCTGAAGGCTGTGGTTCTTAAAAATCATTCTGCAAATTGGTAAGAGAACTGGGGATAAAATGCCATTTTCTTACCATCTATGACTCTTCACTAGACCAGTTACATTCAGATTAAGAAATAAGCAGATTACCTGTATAAATATTGATATCCTGTGAAATCTGACTGTCTGATCCCACATCCATTATTCCAGTTCACTGAAACCCTTAGATTTCCATTCTGTCATCCAAAGTGGTAGATCTCCCTCCAGCTATACTTTCTAGGCTGGCCACCTGTCTGCTGTGTCCACATCTAATCAGTTGATTTTTACAGACCTTTATATAGTACATACACTCTTATTCGTCTGGGTCAACTGGGTAACTTTTAAGAATTGGTTGATAGCTCAGAGTCAAAATGCTTTTTATTCCATTACTGTGCACCTAAATTAGACAAGTCACTGTCTTTTATTTTCTTCTTTCGGAGTCCAGTACCTCAATTAAGGTAGGCAGCCCACCAGACTTCTGGTTTATTTATAACTTTTTCAGTGGACACAAACCGAGAATTCTGTAGAGACATCAGCCTCCCTGCCCATCATTCAGTTTCTGCAGTTATCATATTGACAAGCTTCTTGATCTTCACAAACACTGCAAAAGTTACTGTTTCTGGTAAGCCATCACCTGCATTTGTGTAAATGTGCATCCTGGACAAAAGGTTGGCTCAACATCATTAGTCATGGGGAATTGCAAGTTAAAGCCACATTGTGATGCTAATATACACGCAGTAAAATGACTCAAAGAGACTGATGGTAGCAAGTGCTCTTGAGGATGGGGAGCAGTTGGAAAATCCTACAGTCACTTTTGAGAAAGAGTTTGGCAGTTTCTTATAAAGTTAAATATATATTGTACTTGCCATGGATTTTTTTTAACCAAGAGAAATGAAAACATGTCCACACAAAGACTTGTAGATGGATGTTCATAGCAGCTTGATTCATGAGAGCTGAAAGCTGCAGATAGCCCAGCTGTCCATCAGTAGGAGCCTTGGTAAACAAAACACACAGCAACAAGGATGACTCTCAGAAAATGCTATGCTTACTGAAAGTAGCCATATAAAACAGCAGATATATGCCATGTAGTTCCATTTTATGTGAAACTCCAGGAAAGACTCATTGAATGCACGGTGAGGGGGAACACAGGCCCTCCCTAGCAGCTCCGCTGGTAAAGAAGGCACCTGTAATGCAGGGGAGCCCTGTTTGATTCCTGGATCAGGAAATAGCTTGGTGGTCTCCTGGAGCTGGGAGTGGAGATTGTCTGGGAAAGGACACTGAAGAACCTTGATCAGGAGTGGTGATTTCACCACTGTATGTATTTGTCTAAAGAAACTATACTCTTAAAACAATGTGTGTTTAAGATTTGTTCTAGGCAGAGATTGTCCAAGTCAGCAGACTTCAGCACTGGTTCTTCTTTCTAGCTTCCCCAGCCCTTTCCTTTTTGGTTGTTTGGATGGCAGGTGAATAGGCACCTGTAAGCAAACAGAAAGGAATTTGGGAAGCCCCACTTTTCTTTTGCGCTCTTAGAGCTGTCTGAAGAAACTGTCTTTGTTGCTTTCTTCCACCACAGGCTGTTTATTCTTTGGAACATGCACTCAGCCTCGGGTATTGTACCTTTATTCCTGTGCAGAAGACTTCCAGTTTCTTCCAGAGTCTGAAATCTTTTCCCTTTCCCTCTGCAGAATGCCAGAAAAATATATTGTTTTTAGAGGACACTTTGGTCTGACTACAATGTGGGAGACCCGGGTTCAATTCTGGGATCGGGAAGATCCTCTGGAGAAGGAAATGGCAACCCACTCCAGTACTCTTGCCTGGAAAATCCCATGGACGGAGGAGCCTGGTAGGCTACAGTCCATGAGGTTGCAAAGAGTCGGACATGACTGAGCAACTAAAATTGTATCATCATTCCACCTGGAATTTTTACCACTGGCTACAAAATGTTTGATGATTAAGTGTGTCTTTAGAACACAAAAGTTTTCTGTTAACAGAAGCATTAGATTAATGATTACATTCTGAGAAAATGTACTGTTTATGATATCCAGAGCTCTAGTTTGCTTAGATATCGCCCAGCTTCTGTTAGTGGTTATGCTGTGTGGAATATATCCTGGATTGGGATAATATCACTTTGAATGATGGACAAGTGTTTTATTCCTTCTCTAACTGGACTATAAGGATTTTCTTTGAGGATAGCACTTAGAAATATAAAATAGTCCAAGGAACATTTGATCCTAAAAACTTCTATACTTTTGGGCATGAAAAGGGCGGGAACCTAGCAAAAGAACTCAGCCTGAAGAAAGAGCTCCTGATGACCAAAGCTGGGACAATTTGCACAACAAAATAAATAATGATAGAATTGGGTTTTAAGCTATAGGATATGAGAAATAGCCATGAATTCATACTGATAAAAAAATTAAACGAATTCAAAGAGACAGCTCTTACTTACAGAAAAATTCCAGTTAATTAGAAGACCAAGTCACCGTGGAGCCAAAACAATAGCAATATTTGCAGAATCCATCTTGGAATGCTAAAGTTAGTGGGTGAAAGTTTGTGGAGAAATGGCATATTGTTACATATATAACTCTTTTAAAGTCTTTTATTTAATCAGTAATAACTTTAAAGTGAAGAAACCTGACAGACATCACCTTATGCACCTCGTCATGGTTAGCATCAATGGGGATAAGACACGGAAACTTAGGAACTCCTTGCTGTGATGCTGCCAGCAGAATGCACGTCTTTGCTCTGGTATATCAGACCGTATAATGTCATCGTGATCATGCGATAAACCCAAATTGAGGGAGATTTCTCCACAATAAGTGACCTACACTCACCATCAAAGACACCGAAGAACTATCAGAGATAGGGAGGAGGCTAAACATGAGGAAAAGCAAACTCTGCTGTGGATGCCTAGATGGGAATTTGATGGTGATAAGAATATCTGTGGGGAAACTGGTGCGACTTATCAAAAAAGTGTCCTGTTCAATTAACAGAATTGTACCAGTGACTAGTTTTCTTGTTTCAATAATTATACTCTGTTTATATAAGATGTTAACATTAGCCGAAGCTGAGTGGGGGTATTTGGGAACACTGTACCATTTTTGAAACTCTGAAAATTAAAATGAAACATTGAAAATTTCATTTCAGACTTCAAAAAGACCTTGCAAATCTCCATTGTACCTCTGCAAATGAGTTAATCAGATTTTCAGCATATCTTTGTTTGATGAAGTGCACTTGCAGCAGTTTAGTTTAAGAAGAAAAAAGTCCCTTTCAAATGAAGGCATTTCAAAGTTATTTTTGGCACACACAGAATCCTTACCTTGTTGGAAACTTATTATTACCGGCATGCAAATTGGCTTACTTTGATGCCAAAGGCAGATGCTTTGGAGTGGAATATCAACTTGAAAAGTGCCTATAGTAGAATGATGCAGATACATGGGTGTATGCAGTATATCATCACCCCAGTTTAAGTATCCCTTTTTATAAGCTAAGGATTTAGATAAATCTGTGTAATCGAAGAGCTTGCTGGTGCTATGAGAATCCCACTTGGTTCTTTTGCATTACTTACTCTGGTGATAATGTGGTTTCCCTTAGGTTGAGTAAGCAGACTACTTACAGGTCTTTTTACTTTGATAGAGAAACAGGAAACCAAGGGCGTTCCTGAAGGACTTAAGACTTGTCTTCCTAAGAATTTTGTCCTAGCCCTTGATATTTAAAAATACAGGCAGTGTAATACAGAATGTCAGAGTGTGCTTTTTTCATACCTGTAGTATGGTTGTGACTCTAGGGTGGGATATGTTGAAGTAGTTGGGATATTTCAGGTTAAGAGAAAAGGTGAAGGGTTAGGGGGCACATGTGATTTAGTGAAGGATTAGAAGAGAATCAAATCCATATGGAAGGGCACATCCCTGAAGTGCCCTTCAGGCCAAATCAGAGACCTGTTTTCAGTCTTCATTTGCAGCAGTTTTCAGTACTACTGACTAACTTCATGAAATCTTTCTCCTGCTCTTTTTAGTGGTTATACCATTCTCCTTTGTTTCCTCAGCTTTACTGGCTCCAATTGAATTCCCTTTCTTAACGTTCTTTGGGTGGGCCGTGTAGGCTAGTGGAAAGAACAAAAATAAACTTGGAGTAAACTGCTCTAGCCTATTTGCTATTGGACGTTTGGGCTTTGATTCCACCAAAAACATCAAAAAGTTGTGAGAATTATGAGTTATATATGTAAAAACTCAACACAGTGCCTTGTCATAGGAAGCATTTTATCATCTGTTTTCTTCCTTCACCTTTGACAAACTGGGAGCTGTTCTCTCTGGGATAGATAGTTCTATTCATTGAGAATGTGTCATGTCCTAGGCTTTTTGCTTAGTCTTGGAAGTATGAAAGATGAGTTATATGAAGTTCCTCAGTGCAGAAGCCCAGAGAGACAGTTCAATATTAGAATACAATGTTACGTTACATGCTAATGCAGCATCTGCTCTCTACACCACATTGTACAGAGAGTCGAGAACAAATGCTTACTTTGAAGCAAGTTTGGAACTGAGAGCATAAAATGTAAACGGTGGAGACTGCTGCAGAGGTGCAAAGCAACAGATAATATTGTACAGATATACAGATACTATAATGTGGAACTTTAAGTGGCTCTAGAAGTATGTTGTGTTTTGGGAACCCTGGAAGTGTGACCACAAACTGTTGTTTGCCAGGAGAAATTGGGAAAGCAGTGGCATACAAGTTGGGTCTTAAAATAGGTAGGACTTTTGCAGGTGAAGTGTGAGGTTCATTCAGCAGATAAATACAGCCGTTGGTTTTGATGTCCCTGGAGGTCCTGGAACCAGCCCCCCTCAGATACTGAGGGATGACTGTATTGACATATTTAAGTTTCTGTTTTTATCCTCCAAATTCTAATTATTTCCTAGAATTCTGAGAAATGTTTCATTCATGAGTAGCAAATATGACCTTATTTAATTCAAAGATTATATGTGAAATCCCATCGTTAACCTGTTCACTGTCCTAGTACAACAAAATCATGTATATTGAGTTGAAGGACGTCTCCAACCCAGTGCTTATGTCTCTAACCAATAACTGCAGGTAGTTTCAGAGTCTTCACCTTCATTCACATCTAATTTTTTTAACCATTTCAAATGGTTGAAACCTAAAATTTTTTCCTCCCTGGAAATAAAGACCATGATTAACCTCAAGTGCCTGGAGTATGAGATGTTAGTTGACAGAGTTGTAATCGTGTAGAAACCATCAGATGGTCTTCCCTCAAGCATCTGTTTGGTGATTAAACAGACTGGTCTTGTGTGTATTATACTCAGAAGTTGCTTTACATTTTACTTCGTGTTTTTCCCTTAGAAAAGCCTCTGCATATTAAAATAATGTTACTTAAAATCTTGAGCAACTGATATGTTCCTGAACAAATGTGTGATAGCTGTTTAGAATTACCAAAGACATCATGTTTAATCATTGTAATTGATCTATCTTATGGTGGGTATGTGTATTTCCCTGCTGCTATGCAGTATAGAACTTTATCTAATAAAACTTTTGTAAATTGAGAAGAGTGATAGTTACAACTTAATTTTTTAAAAGCCCCACAGTATCAATATATGAAAAGCTCTTTGGATTCTTCTTTCTGAATCCTACCCTCTTATAATCCCAAGCAATTAGAATGATGAATTATATTATATATATGTTTTTGACATATCTTTTGATAAAATGTTGATGGGCCAAGGGCTGTTTTTCTGCTGGGCTGCTTCCCTTATTATATTCTTGTATAAACCAGTGATTCTGACCTGGGACTGATTTTGCCACTCAGGAAATATTTGGCAATGTCAGTCAGAACTTGGGGGTGGAAGTGCTACTGGTATGTGGTAGGTAGTGGCCAGGGATGCTGCTAAACACCTACAATGCATCAGGACAGCTCCCCCAGCAAAGAGTTAGGAGCTCTCTACCATATCACCACTGCTGTGGCTGGGAAACCCTGCAGTCGACACCCTTAGAAAGTGATGATAGGCTTTAGGAAAGTTTTGACTACCAACGATTTAGCTTTAGGAAGCCCATTATAATTTGACCATGAACTAGCCTGTTTGTTAGAACTGTTATTTTCTAGTACATATGTTTTTGCTTTAAGATTAGATTTGAGAAAGTTCTTAAGATTACGTTAATTTAGTCCAACCCTCTAATTTCACAGGTGAGGAAACCAAGACCTGAAGAGGGCAAGTTTGTTAGACCTTGATTTCTTTATATTATCTAAGTAGCCTCCCCCCCAGCCCCCGAAGAATTACTAATTTTTCTGTATGCTTTATAAGCGCCCGGTTTTGTGACTTGAACCGTAATTTCAAAATGGTTAGACGCGTTTTAAATGGGATCTCTGACAGCTGTAAAGTAATTTGCAGAGCAGATTGATTGCTTTAGTATAGAGTTTCTTGGAGAAAGATTTGATTCGTCATCAAGTTTACTTGCATCTGAAGATACAGTTTGCTAAGAGATTTGTAGTGTCTGTGATCCCTCTGAAAATCATTGACATGATTTGCAAGGTAATTTCGGTTATCTTTGGGGGTGGGGTGGGGAGAGGTCATTATCAGAGTCACTAAACCAGCAGTATAGTTTGTACAATGTACTTCATGCAGACTTGTCTGTAACTTAAGAACAACTACTCTGTTCAATTGTTTTTATTAAATACTGAATACAAGTATCTGAGCTGTAGAGATTGCTTACTTACTCTGTTCTAATCTCTCTTATCAGTGAGGAAACTGAAGTTTGGAGAGAGAGTAATTCATCCGAAGTCATGGAGTTAGATTCCAAAATAAATGCAGAAAGCAGAGGAGAGAACCAAGGCGTCTCACCTGCTGAGTCCTGGGATGCAACTTGTGTGACAGAGACCAGTCCAGAAAACACACTGGACCCTCAACAGATATCTGGGCCAGTGAAATCTAATGCATTATATTTTACCAACTCTTTGGAAAATAAACATTTCTGTACCTAGAATGCACAGTGCCCTGCCTCTGCATATAGTTGATATCAGTTTAATGAATTTGGAAACATAAGCCAGAATGCCAAAGATGAAACCAGGATAAGAGACAACACAGGGACTGTTAAAATTTCTTTCTGCTTCTTTACCCAGTTGGGCTTTAGGAAGCAGAGATGCTTGCCCAGAGAGTCAGGGGTTTGGTACCTACATGGACTTTCTTCCTTAGCGAGGCAGGCAGGGGGAAGAGTGTATCCACCACTCCTGTAATCGCAGTACCAGCAACTCCTATGATTTCTACACTGCCTCAGGTGTCGTAGCCACCTTGAAACACTGCTCAGGCCAAATGCTCAGCCAGCGAAAGACCCTTTTCAGTCTTAACACTGACGTCTTTTACGATAGAATAAAATTTGTGTTGAAATAAGGAATGGCAGGTATCAAAAAGAAATGCCATCCAGCCATCTTCAGAAAAGGTCTATTTTGAAAACAGTTTAGGAAACATTTCTCCGTACATGTCAACTATTCCATTCTTTGTCAGTGGACTTACTTTTTGTGAGAGATCTAAAGGACATATTTATGGGACATTTACTTAGATATTTGAAGGACCATGATGAAATTCTGTTGTTTCAGGCACCACCTGGGTGAGGAAATGGAAGTAAGCCAGATTAATAGTCTGTGGTTAAAATACTTTTAAGCCTCCTTCTTGGAAGTTTTTCTTGTGCTTGATAAGTTTAAAATTTACAGTTCTTAGGGTTTTTGGTCAGAGGGTCTCTTGCACTGTTTAAAAATTATTATGGACCCAAGTACCTTTTGTTCCTGTTGGCAATACCTGTGGCTACTTTCTATATCAGATAAAACTGAGCAATGTTTAGAACACAAGAATTTGCCACATTAGCTCTCAGAGTGGTGATGTCACTTTACATTTAAGCTGAAAAACGAAAATGCAAGTATTATTATGGAGATGATTATTATGGAAAATAGTTTGGGTGTTGTAGACCTTCCCCAAGGGGTCTTGAATACTCCCAGGAGTCTCTGGATCACAGCCTGAGAACAGTTGCACCAGAATCTCCTCTCCATTGCTGCCAGGTTGGTTATAGAGATTTTGTTCTCAAGAATTGTAACCACTTGTAGCTCCTCCCACTTTCTGAATATATGTTCCTGAGTTGCAGAAAAGTTATTAATGCAGACAGTTTTTGTTGCTCAAGTGTATTTTCAGAGCATAAGAGACATTTGAATACTCACAATGACAATTTTGAATCTGAAGAGGAATATTTCTGCTGTAACAGATGCTTATAGTTCTTTTGGAGCCAGTTTCCAGCCGAGCTGTATCTGGTGAATGTGTGCAGTACCATGTATATTGGGGGGCTTCCCTTGTTCCTCAGTCAGTAAAGAATCTGCCTGCAATTCATGAGACCTGAATTTGATTCCTGGGTGGGGGAGATCCCTTGGAGAAGGAAATGGCAACCCACTCCAGTATTCTTGCCTGGAGAATCCCATGGACAGAGGAACCTGGCAGGCTATATCTATGGGGTTGCAAGAGTTGGACACAACTAAGAGATTAAGCATGTGCACACACATCTGCAAAACCCAAATTCTGTCTGAGATAATGCAGAAAAACTGACAGCTAAGTCAGTGAGGATCCTTTGTTCTGCTGTTGCTGCCAGTGTGATTAACTTAGGGACAGCTACATGAAGGATGTCTGTTGCTAGAACCATTACCTTGGAGCAAGGGTGGTAGATGCAACTCCAGCTGGGGAGATAGTGCTTCGAAATGTCTCTGTTACTTTTAAGGTGATTTATCAATATTTTGGATACTAGAGAATTTCAAAAAAAACTTCTGCTTCACTGACTACACTGAAGCCTTTGATGTGTTCTGTTCAGTTCAGTCACTCAGTCGTGTCCGACTCTTTGCGACCCCATGAATCGCAGCACGCCACTCCTCCCTGTCCATCACTCACCAACTCCCGGAGTTCACTCAGACTCGCTTCCATCGAGTCGGTGATGCCATCCAGTCATCTCATCCTCTGTCATCCTCTTCTCCTGCCCCCAATCCCTCCCAGCATCAGAGTCTTTTCCAGTGAGTCAACTCTTCTCATGAGGTGGAGAGTCAACTCTTCTCATGAACTGGAGTTTCAGCTTTAGCATCATTCCTTCCAAAGAAATTCCAGGGTTGATCTCCTTGCAGTCCAGGGGACTCTCAAGAGTCTTTTCCAACACCACAGTTCAAAAGCATCAGTTCTTCGGCGCTCAGCTTTCTTCACGGTCCAACTCTCGCATCTGTACATGACCACTGGAAAAACTATAGCTTTGACTAGACGGACCTTTGTTGGCAAGGTAATATCTCTGCTTTCGAATATACTATCTAGGTTGGTCATAACTTTTCTTCCAAGGAGTAAGCGTCTTTTAATTTCATGGCTGCAATCACCATCTGCAGTGATTTTGGAGCCCAAAAATAAAGTTTTCCACTGTTTCCCCATCTATTTCCCATGAAGTGATGGGACCAGGTGCCATGATCTTCGTTTTCTGAATGTTGAGCTTTAAGCCAACTTTTTCACTCTCTTTCACTTTCATCAAGAGGCTTTTTAGCTCCTCTTTAGTTTCTGCCATAAGGGTGGTGTCATCTGTATATCTGAGGTTATTGATATTTCTCCCAGCAATCTTGATTCCAGCTTGTGCTTCTTCAAGCCCAGCGTTTCTCATGATGTACTGTACTCTGCATAGAAGTTAAGCAGGGTGACAATATACAGCCTTGCTGTACTCCTTTTCCTATTTGGAACCAGTCTGTTGTTCCATGTCCAGGTCTAAGTGTTCCATCCTGACCTGCATACAGGTTTCTCAAGAGGCAGGGCAGGTGCTGTGGTATTCCCATCTCTTTCAGAATTTTCCACAGTTTATTGTGATCCGCATAGTCAATAAAGCAAAAATAGATGTTTTTCTGAAACTCTCTTGCTTTTTCCATGATCCAGCAGATGTTAGTAATTTGATCTCTGGTTCCTCTGTCTTTTCGAAAACCAGCTTGGACATCTGGAAGTTCACGGTTCATGTATTGCTGAAGCCTGGCTTGGAGAATTTTGAGCATTACTTTACTAGCGTGTGAGATGAGCGCATTGTGCGATAGTTTGAGCATTCTTTGGCTTTGCCTTTCTTTGGAATTGGAATGCAAACTGACCTTTTCCAGTCCTGTGGCCACTGCTGAGTTTTCCAAATTTGCTGGCATATTGAGTGCAGCACTTTCACAGCATCATCTTTCAGGATTTGAAATAGCTCAACTGGAATGAAGACGAGTATTTACTTGAGAGAGGGGAAATACTCTTTAGGAGAGAAAAGAACAGCAAGAAGAGATACTCTTTGGAGAGCAGAGAGAATTTAATAATGCTCCTAGCAGTGAAGGTCCCAAGATCACAAACAATCCGCACTGCTTTGTGGAGTAGCCGGCCTCTGTGCCGAGAGCACCTCTAGGGAAAGCCAAGAGTATCCTTCTTTCCAAAACAAAGCCAGCTAGGTCTGAGTAATAATGAAGTGAAGTTGCTCAGTTGTGTCCGACAATTTGCAACCCCATGGACTGTAGTCTGTCAGGCTCCTCCGTTCATGGGATTTTCTAAGTAAGAGTGCTGGAGTGGATTGCCATTTCCTTCTCCATAATGACCTGGGCCTAAACCAGCAAGCTGAAATGGCAACCTAGTCACTGGGACTAACAACTGTATAACAATGTCTGATGTTTCTTGCATCAAGGGAGAATTTGGTTGGAGTACTGTGTGGTTTCATCTTTCCATAACTGAACAAATGTGTATTTATTTGTCTGTTGATCTGTCAAGATAATCAGTCCTTTAAAATAGTGACAAAGAACGTGCTTACATAGAAATTCGCTTGGAATTTACAAAACTAGATCACCTGCCATATTTTCTTCTCTGTTTTTCTTCATTGGGCTAGATTGGCTCACATGGGTGATTCTTAGTAATAACTGTACTGTAGCAGTGCATCAGATACAAAGATGTATGAAATTTATATGAGATTAAAACCCTGAATTTTAAAACTCTCAGCCTAATTTGGTACACCTGAAAGACTACCAGACTCATAGTCCTTGGTCTGGTTGTAAATCCTCTTTCTCTTTTTTTAACTCAGAATACTAGTGATTGTGTAACACACCTGTTAGCGTTGTTGCAGATAATCGGTAGTTGTTGGATTTTGGTGTTTTTTTTTTTTTTAGAAGGATAGGTAAAGGGGAAGGAGGCCTAAAGTAGTCTGATTACTTCAAATTTGTTTTATCTGTGCATGTTAGATTTTAAAAGAAGTCTTGTATCCCCTTTTAAGATTTTGTGGTCATTGATGTTGGAGCTAGAATCCTGACTTCTGTGTTCTCACAGCATTTCTCCTCTGCTTTATCTTTGGTCTTTAAAATACAATGGATCAGGAGTGGGCGGATGAAATGGACAGAAAACAAGTTGTTCTTGTAGGACCTCTTTTCTGTTTTGCTGCAAAAGCCAGGAGCCATTAGTGCATGGTTGACAATGTTGAGACAGACAAACTATGAATCTTAGATTGCCTTAAAAGGTAAATACAGGCATTAGCCCATGTAAAAATGGATTGTATCCCACAAATACGTTTGCTGTTTGATTGCTTTAACTTGGAATATATATATTGTATGCAGACAAGTCCAGACTTATTTAACCTCATTATGGCTTTATCAAGGTACTCTGCAAAGGAAAAAAAGTTAATAAAGCATTTTTACGCATTTGGCCCACCCAGTTCCTTGAGGTTACATTTACTATTCCCATTTCATTGTCAAAATGTTGTAGTCGGAAATAGATATGCAGAGTACTTTGCTTTGTTCCCAGCTGGTGTGTGTGTGTGCTCAGGTTTGTATCGTGGGGCATCCGTAATAGAAACATGCAGTCATTGTTGAGCAGGAGGAGTGCATCCCAGTTAGTCCAGTGCACATGGGTAGACTCTTGAGTGTAGGGACAGGAAAATGGATCATGTGGAGAAGTCCTCTTTTAATTGAAGAGTCATGATGTGATCTGTCATAAAGAATTGTCGGCTTTCCTAATAGTGTGACCTAAATGGACAGGCATTTTCAGAGTAGTTAGATCTTGAAATTGCTAATTCTTCAACTAACAGATTGCCAAGGCAAGGAAGGGGTTGGCTGGGGGCAGGGGTGTAAAGGCAATGTTCAGAGAACTTAAGGGCAATGTAAGTTAACTTGGAGGAGACATTTTGTAAGTTGCAGAGTAGTTTTTTTTTTGTTTTTTTTTTTAAGTGAATAAGTTGATTGTCTGATTCCAGAGCCTTTGAGGTATTTTAGTTGAAAATAGAGTTCCGTAGGTGAGCCAGAACACAAGTGATAGTTTAGGAAGAGCTGGCCATCATGAAACAGAAGAAGCCGTGTGTTTCTGCTCTTTGCTGCCTGAACTAAAGTAGTTGTCTGTTTTCTGTAGTTGTGGGAGCTGAGGTACAGAAAAGCACAGAAGTGATCTCAGATTCCCCGAGCACACAGTGGGAAAGGAAAGGGCTGTGTGGGGAAATGTAAGGTTTGCCCATGTTCCCCATGAGTACACCCATGTAAGCAATCCAGGAAGATGGCTTGGTTTTTCTGTTTGGTTTTCTTGCTCTCATTTGTGTTCCTGTGGGTTCAAATAGACAAGATTTCTTGATGATGTCTATTTGAAATGTCACAGCAGATTTTCTTTTGTAAACTATTGTAAAAACAATAAACACAAAATTTTGAGAAAACTAAAAGTTTGTTATTGACAGAATATAGTGTTGAAGACTAAGATAGGCTTGCTAAATGTACTTAAAAGGAAACCAGGCCCCCTGTTATATTACAGCATTTCTGGTCAGGCTGTGTAGCATTTTTGTTGTTTGTTTTATTATTTTTAGCTGATGGACTTTGGAGCTTAAACACTAAAAGCAATAAACCACGTTCATTGACCTGAGGTTTCCCCTATATTGTGAAGGCTGTTGATTGCTTATTTAAGATTTGTTTCTTGGGAAATCTTCTTCTTTGGAGAATCCAGACTCTCAGCTCCATATTGAAGAACTGACTTCCCTACAACATGCCCATTAAACAAGCTATTTACAGTGTGTTGTGTAATAAAAGACTGCATTGGGTAGTGTAAATCTGTGAGAAGTAACTATTTCTCACTGATCAGCAGTATTAAATACCGTGATAAGGGTTCATTCCTTATGGGAAATGTTCCATAGACATTGGAAAACATTCTCACCAGCTTCTCTCCCCGTGCCCTTTTCCCTTAAGGATAATCAAGTAGTCCTCCGCTTGCTCCAGTGAGGACAGTAGGGTTATCAAGTGTGCTGGAATTCTTGCGCAGGTGTCTGTCGAAATCGTAGCCTGGATTAACCTGGGTCTTTCATTCCTAGCACCTTGTGCCCCCTCCCCACCCCACCCACCCCACACAAGCACGTGTACACACACAACACGGGTGGTGGAGGGAGGGACGTTGTGAAGTTATTTTCATAAGAGGAGTTTTTGAATGATGGTTC
The DNA here is from genome assembly GCA_917880005.1 of Nanger dama. Taxonomy (NCBI): domain Eukaryota; kingdom Metazoa; phylum Chordata; class Mammalia; order Artiodactyla; family Bovidae; genus Nanger; species Nanger dama. The sequence continues at coordinate 31,517,231 of CAKJTW010000016.1, read as the reverse complement.
AGTTGGGTCTGTGTTGAAAACCCCAGTTCAGCCATTTACTGTAAGCCTTAGACAGGGGTCTTGATCCTCCTGATCTAGAGGACGCTGCACTGACTCTGGTTTCACAGTGTGCCTGTCCTGGGATGGCTGGGAGATGGCTCTGCTCCTGCTGCTTCACAGGCAGTGTATAGCGTTGAACTGGGAGAGCCCAACAGGGTGAGAATGGGGTGCATGTGGCTCCTGGTGGAGCTGGCACATCCCAATCCTCGTGCCATTGGAGTGTGCTGGCCGAGAAATGCAGGGGCGGGTGGCAGGAACTGCCAAGGCAGATCTGACAGGGTGGCAGCTCTGGAGGGCCTCCCACTGATAACCTCTTCTTGTTTCTTCATCTTCTCCTCCAAAAGTTACACATTTTGTTCAGTAACACTGCACCATTTCAAAATGAATTAGATGCATTTTCCTACCTCACCATGTTCCCTGATCCAAAAAGACTGGAATTTGTTGGGAGAACTAGTTTCAAAAAACCGCTCTAATAATTAAAATGATGATTATCAACTTGTTGGTGAGGGTTTTTGTGGTCAAGGGGCAAGTGGTGATGGAAGAGTTACTAGGTTGTTGCCTAAGGACATTGAGAATGTACTTCTGAAACAACACAGGCGCCTTTAGCAGACACGCCATATTTCTTGGTAATCTGATCTCAGTCAGCCTTGCTGCTGCTGCTAAGTCGCTTCAGTTGTGTCCACCTCTGTGTGACCCCATAGACGGCAGCCCACCAGGCTCCCCCGTCCCTGGGATTCCCCAGGCAAGAACACTGGAGTGGGTTGCCATTTCCTTCTCCAATGCATGAAAGTGAAAGTGAAGTTGCTCAGTCGTGTCCGACCCTTCGCGACCCCATGAACTGCAGCCTACCAGGCTTCTCTGTCCATGGGATTTTCCAGGCAGGTGTACTGGAGTGGGGTGCCATTGCCTTCTCCGAGTTAGCCTTGGGTCTTTTTCATTTGTGAAGTTTCGGTTTGGTTACACATTAGAGGGGAGGAATATTTATTTCACCCTTCTGGTCAGACATTCATTTCCTTAGGAGCACGTGAGGACATCCTTATGGTTTTGCGTGTGCGCACGCATGTAGGTTGTGTCCTTTGGGTACCGATTGTGGCACACGCGCTGCAGCCTTCTGAGGGGTTGCTGGCTGCGGTGTTAGAGCGTGGTCGTCTGTGGGAGGAGCGCGAGACCGGCCTCGGGCCTGCTGCCTGTGCACACTGTGCCTATGGCCTGGGTGAGCCGCTGGGAGTGGCCCCCAGGCTCCGTCATGGGGCAGCACGCCCAGATACTGGCAAGCTGCTCTCAGTCGCACCAGGCACCTGGTATAAAGGGCTGTTTGTGAGGCAAGGGTGACTTCCTTTCATCTCTGCCTATTCCTAGCTCTCTGTTCTGGCAGTTCCAGCTGCTTACCAACCTAGGCACCATTTCTGATGTCCATGGTTTCAGGATCTCTTCTCTGATTTCTCATTTCCGTATTCTGTCCATAACCCCCAGTACCTACCATCCCTCCCCTGTTTCAGAAGACTGTGCCTCTGCCAGTGCTTTGATTATGTGCTTTCTCTCCTTTGCCCCGTGCCTTCCGTCTTTCTCCTTCTACGGTATACATGACTTCAGCCTCCCTTTCCTATGGAAATCTTCTCCAACCATGCTGACTCCTCTCTGTAGTGGCAGGACCATCTTTACCTCACCACGACATTTCTCCAAAAAATTCTATTGGCCACCTCTAGGTTATTCCTCTGACATCCTGTCATCCCTTCATTTTCTCAGTCCCAGTCTCATGTGGCTTGCTCTCCTAAAAGTCAGCAGTGACCTCCTGATCACCAGAGCTTGGGCTTTTTCTCAGTCCTTATCTTACTTCGTCTTTCTCTGCAGTGTTTGTTTATTCTTCATTCAACCAGGAGGTAATTTTATTGGGTACCTGGTACTGTGCTGAATGCCATAGTGACAGAGATGATTAAGATGCAGTCGTGCCTTTGATAGTTGCATAGTGGTGTGGTAAGTAGCCTTGTAGAACATCATAGGATGTGCCTGGAGTGAGACAGGCCCCCATAACTCAAATTGGGCAAGCCTGGTGGGCGAGCCTAGGGGTTCTTTGGGGCAAGGGTTTGGTGTGCCATTGAGTGTCTATTGAAGGTGGTCTTGGACTGCTGTCCTGCTGTCCTCTTGTCATTCCGTGTTGTGAAGTATACATATGAGCTTAATTGAAATTCTCCATCAAGGTAGCTTTTTGTAGTTAGTTAAACTCTGATTAAGTTACTTCATCTTGAGTATTGGTTAGTGTAAGACAGTTCTGTTTGGGTTTTTACCTCTGATTTAAGCTGCCTGGTAATCCTTGTAGACAACTGATCTGATCTGATCGTGTCCCTGGTTGAGTACTTGTGCAATGGCTTGTAGTGGTGATTGTCTTCTCTCGTAAGTGTTAACGGACACACTTCCTCTGTGAAGGTGTAGAGTAGACTGCTGCTGCCTTTGTTAGGGAAGTGTCTGACTCTGCGACCCTGTGGATTGTAGTAGCCTGCCAGGCTCCTCTGTCCATGGAATTTCCCAGGCAAGAATGGTGAAGTGGATTGCCATCCCCTTCTCCAGAGGATCTTCCTAACCAGGGTTCAAACCCTGGTCTCCTGCATTGCAGACCGATTCTTTACTGTCTGAGCCACCAAGGAAGCAAACCTATGAAAAAGGAAAGTTCCCTTTCACAGCAAAGGACAGGGCCTTAGCTTAAGCCCCTCCTCCCTTTGCCTCCTGCACTACACATCTGTGTTTGAGTCCCTGCTCAGCGGCAGGTGAGGCTGTTGGTGGCTGTGGTCCAGCCTGAGGTGACTGTGCCTGTGACTGGCTTTCATTGTGTGCCATCCATTGCCAAGGCCTGTTTGCTGGAGACCATAGGAGACTTGCCCTGGGACTGATGGCTTTGTTCATCACTTTGCTTCAAAGCCACATGACCGTGGAACCAGCACCGAGATGCTCAGACAAAAGCCAGGGACTTCCCGAGCAGGGGCCTTGATGAAGTTGCGGAGTAGGCGGCTGTCCCCTCTTCATCCTGTATTTCTTCTCAGCCACATCACACTCTCTCCCAAGAGGTATTTCAGACAGTGTGTCCTGTTCCTAGCAGCTTTTTTTTTTTTTTAATAGCATGATTATTTTTAAAAGAAACTTTGTTTTTCCTAGGTTTGTTTTTTATTTTTCCTTCCATTTCTATTCCTCTACCACTGGCTCTTTCATGGATGAGCCTGAGCTCATCTGTCCAGTTCCTTTTCTCTGGCCAGTGCCTCACCGTGGAGAGCAGAGCGGGATATAGGATCGGGCGGGGTGGGGGGCAGTGGGCTGTTACATGGTGGCCCGCAGTTGCTTCACCTCATTAGTGACCCTAGTTTAGATACATGCGTCCTACCACGGGCTTCCCTTGTGGCTCAGCTGGTATAAAGAATCCGCCTGCAAAGTGGGAGACCTGGGTTCTGTCCTGGTTTGGGAAGATCCCTTGGAGAATTCCATAGACTGTGTAGTCCATGGGATCACAAAGAGTCGGACATGACTGAGTGACTTTCACGTTCACACCTTATACTTGGAGAGTTTATTACATTGTAAATGTCGATCTAGATGCTGATGTCTTTGAAAAGTAATATTGTGTGCTAAGCTTTCATTTCTCCCTTTGCCACTTGGCTCTGAATGGTCATGCATTGTGAGAAACAATTTGGCACTCTTTAGACTTTGTAAACGATAGTGCTAAAAACCAGTGTCAGGTGGAGACTGGCACACACATAGTGGTTGATGGCACAACGAATGTATCACTTTTCTAAGATTTTTTTTTATATAGTGATTTTCAGTGTTCACCTCTTGGGAGCTTGTATAACCACAGTCGCCTTCTATTGCTCTATGTTGTTGGTGGTGCCAATCACAGAACTGCAGGGGACCAGACCAAGTCGGAATAATTAGATTGAGGAGTGAATGTCACACTTCTAATTTCATTCTCTTTTCAAGGGATTACCAGTGTCCATTTAATAAAATGAGATTAACCCTCTGCAGCAGCAGTATTTGAAAGCTGTCAGTCAGTATAATCTTGACAACTAAAAGAAGTGGTGGTCTCAGCACTCTTAGAAGCAATTATGTTTTATTGCCTGAAAGTCTTGACTGCACAGGGATGTGTGTATTTGTTTGAGCACATGTGTCTATGTCATTAAAGGTATACAGAGAGTGGATTTGAAAGAGGAAAAGTTTTATGGACTTAACCATACTACCTAGAAATAATAATGTAGAAATAACACCATATAATTTAGTTTTGAATTGCCAGATACCAGTAATAAAATACCTAGACATTATGAGACCAAAATTTTAAAATCAAAGAAATATTTATAAAGCAAATAATGAGGCATCTCTTCTTGAATGTTGTAGAAAACCTCGGATCAATTCTCAGCTGGTGGCACAGCAAGTGGCCCAACAGTATGCCACTCCACCACCCCCAAAAGGAGAAGAAGGAGAAAGTTGAGAAACAAGACAAAGAGAAACCTGAGAAAGATAAAGAAATTAGTCCTAGTGTTACCAAGAAAAATACCAACAAGAAAACAAAGTAAGTTCTTGAGTAACTCAGTACAGTACTGTGTTATTTTGCAGGCAAATCAAAGATATCTTTTAAATGCCTCTTTTTCTGTCTCCCCATTTAGACCAAAGTCTGATATTCTGAAAGATCCTCCTAGCGAAGTGAACAGTATACAGTCTGCAAATGCTACAACAAAGACCAGTGAAACGAATCACACCTCAAGGTATTTGAAAATAGACCGAAATACATCACTGCCCAGATTCAGCTGCTCATAATCAAGAGTCGAGGGTGGTTTTGTGCCTGTGGGTTTATAGGCTAAGGGGTGGGATGAAGAGCTGGGGTGGGACTATTAACTTTCAAAATGAATGCACATATATATGAGCTATTTTTTAAATCACTGAGACCAAAACCGGAGAAAGATAAATTGATTTTAATTTCACAGTGGTCCAAAGCTTTGCTAACTGATCATGGTTTCCATTCTTGCTAAGCTTTTCAGCAGAGCTGGTAGTAAGCATTGGTATCCGTGCTGGTGGTTTAGATTCATTGCCACAGTGTCATGAAGTGTGAGTGCGTGAGAGAGAGAGGTTTATTGCCACGGTGTCATGAAGTGTGAGTGCATGAGAGAGAGAGATTTATTGCCACGGTGTCATGAAGTGTGAGTGCATGAGAGAGAGATTCATTGCCACAGTGTCGCGAAGTGTGAGTGTAAGACATAGAGAGAGGTTCATTGCCATGGTGTCGTGAAGTGTGTGTGCTTGAGAGAGGTTTATTGCCATGTTGTCGTGAAGTGTGAGTGTGTAACACTGGAACCAAAGTCCTTTGCATCCACCCCTATTCTAACAGGCTCTTCCCCTGTGGTGTTGCTTTCAGGCCCCGGCTGAAAACGTGAACAGGAGCACTGCACAGCAGTTGGCAGTAACTGTGGGCAACGTCACCGTCATTATCACAGACTTTAAGGAAAAGACTCGCTCCTCCTCGACATCCTCATCCACAGTGACCTCCAGTGCAGGGTCAGAACAGCAGAACCAGAGCAGCTCGGGGTCGGAGAGCACAGACAAGGGTTCCTCCCGTTCCTCCACGCCAAAGGGCGACATGTCAGCAGTAAATGATGAATCTTTCTGAAGTTGCACATGGAATTGTGAAAACTATGAATCAGGGTATGAAATTCACATCCTCCACCTGCCCATGCCACTTGCACCCCCTGGAAAGTCTTCTGTGGACATCGACCTCTTAGTGATGCTACCAGGATAATTTCTGCTTGCCATGGGCGTCCGGCCACCAAGGAATTTCGCACCCTGACGATTCCTCTTGACACTTTTATGTATTCCATTGTTTTATATGATTTTCCTAACAATCATTTATAATTGGATGTGCTCCTGAATCTACTTTTTATAAAAAAAAAAAAAAAAATCTGCTGTGCACAATTTTCCATGTACATTACAACTGGTTTTTTGTTTTTGTTTTGTTGGGGGAGGGCGGGGTGGGAGGGGGGAGGGTGCTTTTATTTATTGTGTTCACAGACTCCATCCTTTCAGCATATCCTTTTAAGTTTAGTTCTTTCTTCCAGTTATACTATGTACTATCAGTTTTGATATAACTATATATATATAAATATAAAGTTATATATAAAAGGTTATTTGAAACCAATCCATGGCAACGCTGGTGCTTGATACACTGTGAAGTGAATACAACATTGAACAGTTACAGATCTGGGACAGTCCCTTCTATGAAAGTGCTGAAATTAAATTAAAATCAGTCTTACATGAAGTATGTTCCAACCCACGTGGGAACTTGACTCTCTCATCTATCTAAAGAGTACTGGATGATACGAAAATATATATTTTTTAAACAGTGTGATCTCAGATTTAAAGACTGCTCCAGATAGCCTGCATTTGTGGTGGAAAGACTGACAAATCACAAGTGGTTCAGTTGGGAGGGCTTTGATCATTCGAAAGTAACTAAACTAGCTCCAGAATGCCAAGTATTCGTGTAAATTACGGTTACATGTTCACTATGCTCTTCTTACATAAGCACTCATGAAAATATGGTATTCTGTAACTCGAATTCCATCCATATTCCAGACCTCTACTCATGTCTGAGGTAAATCGATAAATTGTCTCTCAGTTTTAGGATTCAAACTGTCTAACTTGTACTTTTGGTCCATACAAGAAGCAAATCCCTGTCTTCACTTTGCACATGGTGTTCTGTTTAATCGAACTTTATTTGCCTCACAGCCCCTTGTTTCCCTTACCATTCAGTGAGAATTCTTTTCCTTTCTTAAAGTCTAGTCTTGTATGACTGAACAGAGGTTATCAACCAACACATCCAGTCCCTGGTCCTGACGTGAAGCTTTTCAGTTCCGTGATGTGTCTGGGTTCCTTGCTGTGGGAAGGAATGCAAGAGGTGAAGAAATGGTTGAGGGGCTGGCAGCTAGAGTTGCAGGGAAGGCTCCTACTTCCTGTGAGCTTTTACTTCCTCAACACAAAGACAGCTTGAGTAAACTCTTTTTAAAAAGATTCTTTTCATTCTTTTTTTTTAGATGCCTTGCAAAAATAAAAAAACTTGTAAAAGACCACTAATATGAACCCACCCCTCCTCATTAAAAAAAATGTTGTTTTGCTTTGTTTGGATTTAGGATCTTTATTCTGTCTGACTCTTACATTCATATTCGCAGAGTTCGTAGACTTGAGAGTCATTTCAAGCATGGGAACTTGATGTCACCTTCCTTTATTCGACCTGGGAGGGCAGCAGATTAGTGATGAAACGCCGCATTTTGGTGTGAAAAACCTGGTTTGCTTAAGAATAGAAGTAACTTCTGTGTATGGAGGCAACGAGTAAAGAGAAAAATTAACAGCTTGATTTGAGTAGCCAACAGGGAAGGCTCCTTTCACGTTTACATTAAAACTATTCTGTAGTCACTGATGTACCATCATTTAAATTCTGTTCTCAAAGGTATAGATGATAAAGCAGTGCCATTTGTTGCTGTGGTCCTATTCTCAAATGCATGGACAATGTATCCCCTCTTTTTAAAAATACTGCTTGTATCTGGGATGCAAGCTATACTTACCTTTTAAATACATTTTTAAAGTATTTATTAATGAACCAAAGGAAATCAGATGCTTTCTATAAGCATCAGAATATATAATACATAGTGATTTGACTATGAATTTTAAATCCACATTTTAATATTAGTGGGGTATTGCAAAGACATTCCTTCTAAAGTTTTAATATTCCTTTTATTAAGGGTCTCAGGGAGGGTAAATTAGTCAGCCATATTTATTTTCCAGAGATGTAAGGAATTGCTAAGTTTTTTAATTAACTTTTTAAAAAAATTTAAACGCCACCAAACTCATGTGGGTTGCACTGCTTTTGGAACCAGTAAGTGTTGGTATGCACTTTGTTCAGAAACACTGTGTACTTTTGCAAAATTAGTTTCATGTAAAGTGATTGGACCCCTAGACTAGTGGAAAAAGCTGATTAACCAGCTACTCAGAGGCTGCTAATTCATTGCCAATGTCTTGGTTTTCAGTTATGCCTCCGTGATAAATTTAAGGATAAAGAATAGGGAGGGGTGAAGGAAGGGAGGATTGCTTTAGAACCGGCGAGATGATGACGTTGCCAGTTGGGTAGAAACTGCAGCGCACGGTGAGTGCTCTTAGCAATCAAATGTTTTTGGGCCCGTCCTTTAGCTGCTGTTGTGTATTGTGTTATGATAGTAAGATGATAGGTACTTTAGACTTTTAATTTCCGAAATGGATGACATCCCTCAGGCATGTATTCTGGAAATGGAATTCCTGTAACTTCTGCTTTTGCAGTTTACCCTGCAGTTAGTAGGCAGCGTGTAAAAACACTAGTGTAGATGATAAAAGATATATATTGAAAGAGGACCAGAAATACTTGGTATTCAGAGGCACAGTAAGCAGGTTATAAAAGCAAAACAAAAGCACAGTGTTAATGCTTGCAAGTTTCCATTTGTTTTAATGCCACACGAACTTTCATACTCGTGCGTGTGCTCACGCACACAGAGCTTACCCAACCTGCTCTGCTTGAGTCATGCAGTGCAAAAAAGGCAAAAAAGAGGTAAAGATATCCTGATACTCTCAAAATATTTTCAGTCAAAATCTTTCAGTTTTAATCTGGACATTTAAAACATTGGCAGAAGCTTCTGTGAGTTTAGTTCCACTAAGATGTTTCACCTGCCTTATCAAGACCATTCTCAGTCTACTTTTTTAAGCTACCGTATCTTAAATTATTGAAAATTTATTAATTGCTGATATATAATAACCTTTGCTTGTATGTAACCGAAAATGGTTTAAGAGCCAACATTTAGAGTATGACAATGGAGCTGAACAGTTTTTAATGCGCAAGCAGTTCTGTTCTTGTGTATGACTTGTAACCTTAATTTACTGTGTAAAGATGGTTACATTATTTCCTTAGCTTTGTTTGTTGGAGACAAATAGAGAATGCTTGTTAAGTATGTCAAAACATAATCTTATCTTGTGAATTTTTGTTAATGTATTATACGAGCTATATTTTTCATTTGCCCAGAAAGACAGCTTGTATAACGCTTTTGGAAGTTTCTGCTCTGTAATGTCTTTAGAGCTGACAGTCTGTTAGGTTTGTTTTTTTCTTCATGCTAAAGTGTCGGTGGTTTTGTGAACTGGTCAGAAATTCACAGGTCTTAAATGTTTGGGGGAAATTTATATTGGACACTGCTCTTTGTCTAGCAAATAAAAGATGTTAATATATTCCTGTTACTGGCATGTGCACGACTATGTTATTAGAAGCCACTTTATCGTTTTCCTGCTTTAAATAGAAATGTCTATTTATGAATTCTGCTTGTAGTTTTTTCACAAATAAAATAGTAAACTTTACATCGAAATCTTTATTTTTGTCTGTGTAGACATTAGCAAGTAGGAGGTTACTTTTTGTACTCAGGTTTTTCACTTATGTAGTATTTCAGGAGAACTTGAGTTTATCAAATGCTGAAGTTGATTTGGGTATCTCAGTACATGGCTCAGAGCTGCAGCAGAAAATATAATGGAACAAAAGAATGCCCGAATTTTGGAAGAAAGCAAACGAGTGTCTCTGAAGGAGTCCTTTGAGGTAGGCAGTGATGATTTAATGAAATAAGTGAAGATGATGGATAACTGGTTAATTCAGTGCCTGACTGAAGAACCCATTTCTGGCCAACTGCAGGTAGGTTAACTATGACTCTCGTGTAAAGGAAATGGTGTCATACCTAAAAGCTGCGCAAAGCCGGCATCTTGCCCAGTGCTAGGGAGGTAGTCACTTCCAAAGAATGTGGAAACCACTTAGGACACTTATAAGATTCACCCGATTACTCTTAGTCTGCACTTGAACTAGCAAATGAGAAGAGTGTAAATGGTGCAGGATGGTAATATGAAAATTGATTTGTCTTGGGAAAAGAAAGCAAACTTTTTTTTTTTTTGGTCTTCCAGTACTGGGTCATAACCCGAGTCTGGCTCTTCAAGAGTCTTGGAAAGAATCTGGATGGATTGAAGAACAGGGAACAGATAGTGACTGATGTTTCCCAGCGCCTTCAGGCGATGGGCTGGCTGCACCCCGACTCTCAGCTTTCCTTGGTACCTGAGGAATCTTTTTGAGGGTCCCCACACTGGCACTACCCTTTGGGAAGCTAGAGGCTGCCTCCCATAATAGATGAAGGCATATAGCTGAAGGGCTGGTCCCTACCATGGAAATGCAGGGATGTCTTTTAGTGAATTCCTTCAAGTTGTGAAGATGAGAAGGAAGGTGAAGTCTCCTTTCCTGTGTCTTTAGCTGAACACCAGCCTTGATAATGCATGTCTAGACACCTCTACTGAGGAATACCATGGCCAATGTATTAACATCACCATGGTAGGAAGCTCTTGCTGAGTTAATCTTGGTTGAGGATAGGATGATGTCTTCAGCTGAAAAGTTCTGCATTCATTGTCTGGTAACATGGAAACCGGCCAGCCCCTTCCCCAGAGCAGTGAGAAGGAAAGAGCTGTCAGTGAGGCCCTGTATCTCTTTCATCCATGACCTCCCAGCAGTTCTGTAGAGCCTTTGAAACTTTAACATCATAACAAGGAAAGCTTCAGAGCCACTGGTGTGTTAGGTGTAAAATTCTTGATCAAAGTCTTGCTTGCTAATCATCAAGAGAAGCCAGGTTCTAATCTGGCCACCCTTACTGGTGCTTGTCAGGAAAGGTCAGTCTTCATCTGGCAGCCTGAGCTCTGTTACACAAGAGTAGATATGAACCACTGAAAACTGAGGAAAGGCTCTGATTTTTCTAGAAAAGATCATTGGCCTTATCTGGAGAGAGAAAGGGACTGAAATCTGGAGTGAAGGCTGTCGTGTTCTGCCTGGTCACCCTGCCTTCTCTCCAGGCGTTAACTGCAAGGCTAGGGTTGAAGCCTGCTGAGGGTCACCCGGTGCCTGGGTATGCACCGGGTGTGGTACTGATTGCAAGTGGGACTGGCTGTGCGGAGAAAGCGCCCAGGCCGAGAGTGGCCACTCCTGCACGTGTCTTTAATCTAGACCATGCACACCTGGTTTCCCTGCCTCGCTCGTGCCAGGCATCACAGATCTATCACAGTACTCTTTGGCTGAATTCAGACTCAGAAATCTCAACACGGCTCTCCAGGCATCCCACGTCCGTGGAAGTAACTGCCTTTGCCCTGCCTGCCCTGGATCAGACCTACTGAGGCAATCGGGGAACCCTGCAAGGCCATTTTTAATCAATTCTTCCGCTGTGGAGCACTTCCTGGAGCCCTAGGAATTCCAAGCAGAAGGCAGCTGAAAGGCTCGAAGGAGTCAGGGAGGAAGAGAACGAAATACCCAACACACCACCAATTCCTCAGGAGCTCAGCACGGGACAAGAAAAAGGCCCATGGTGACACTGTCACTTTAAATGCCTGACACCACGGTGCTGCCATGTAGGCTGGACCAGAACCTGCCCAGGCTGCTGCACCGGTTCTGCTGACCTCCAAGACTCAGATGACAGGGCAGAACACCAAGCGGATGTGATGCTTGAAAAGAACAGGACAAACTTTAGGAGCCAGAACTGGGTGAGACTCCCACCTCCACCTGACTGGGTGACCTTGGGCAAGTCAGCCTTCCCTGGGCTCATTTTCCTCACCTCTGAAGCAAACCGCTCCTGCCCTGTTCTCTGCTCCAAAGTGGCCCATTCGTTGCTAATATTTTGCTATGTTTCTAGTAAGGGAGAGCAAAAATTTTCCTGCATGTTCATTCTACTGCTTCCCTGATATTAATAGCGGGAATGAATGAGAAGCATTTTGTTTTGTTTTGTGATTGTCTTATCTTGTTTTTAAATATTTCCTTATCTATCTAATCTTTCTGCCACTTCCCACCGTGGAGCCCACATTTGAAACCACAGTAGCTTTGCAAGGGTATTGTTTCTTTCACTTTCAGGCTCCAATTAGTCACAGAGATAGGGCCATTCAGAGCTGTAAAGCAGGTCTACCGCAGAAAAGTCCTGGCGCTCGTAACTGTAACCGGAAAATGTTCCCGGAGTGTCTGCGTGCCAGCATCGTGGTCATGGCAGGGGGCCGGCTCCCCACCCTGTGGGTTTGTCCTCTGTCACTTTCCGGCAGGATTTAACAGCGTGCTCCGCTGTCAGCTGCGCTCTTGAATCCTCTCTCATCTTAGTGACACTCCTGCTTAAGTGAGTCATTCTTGACTCCCTGGACACCAGAAGCCTTTCTTCCTGACAGCAGGTGAGATGCTGGCAGCCTCTCAACGTGACCATCCACTTCAGTTCCTGTGAAAATCCCCACCGCCCTGCGACCCGGACATCTGAAGATTTTGCTTAATAGAGTCGGCTGCCGCTTGAGGGAGGTGTGCCCGGCTGGCTGGGGAGCCCAGCATGAGACCCTCTCTGCCTGCGCCGGGGACCCTCCATGGCTGCTGCCTGGGAAAGGCTGGTGTGGCTGGAGGGCACGAGGGGAGGAGGCAGGCCACCCGGCATGCCTGAGGAGCAAAATACACAAGACAAAATTCTGGAAGCATGGAGAGGGGGCATGAAATGCTACTTCAATGTGAATTTCAACAATAGAACACAGGATCTCAAAGAAATTTCAGTTCTCAGTGTACTCTGCTGCCTTGATGAGTGCTTCTATTGAAAAGTTCCAGGAAGCCTGCTATTTTCCTGCCCTTCAACCGCATGAAGCCTAGTTTGAAGAGAAGACGGAGGAGATGGTACATAGGTATCTGACAAGGTGTGGGCTCCAAGGCCCTACTACAGGCATTTTCTCGTCTCTGGCAGTCGGCAGATAGAGCCAGGGGCCTGCTCTCACAGATGCTCCTGAGCACCTCTAAAAGCCTGCCACTCAGCCACGTGACGGCTCACCTGTACCCGCTTCTGCTCTCAGCCCATGTCTCCCGCCGTGAAGCCATGCTCCTCACAAAGCCCAGCACTGACTCTGCTGCTGTTTGATAGTAAAGGCCACAGTTCCAGAACAGACTAGCTATAACCTCACCCCTCTTAACCCACTCCTTCTCACGTGGAGGGTTCTGGCTTCAACTTACAATTCCCTTGGAGAACAGGCTCTCCCAGTCCAGGGGCACTAGCTCTGCTTCTTGCGTCCCAAGAAGTATCAGACCCTGTGGGATGAGCCGAGAGGGTGGCCAGCCTCTGCCTGTGTTGAAAGACTTAACATTTTATTTCCTGACTCTTTGGATGGCTGGCTGCGGCATATATACCTTCACTTCCCGCCACTCTTAACTCTTTGCCCAAAAGGAGTCTACCCAGGAAATGACAACCTGATCTGGTCTCCACTAAACCATTGCTGTGGACCACACACAAGCAGAACCATCCTTACATCTTGACAGCCTTCGCCCAGTGTCACAAAGAACACAGCCAGCCTTAGCCCAGGTCTGTCTGATCAGAAGGGTCATATGTGAATTTAAGAACAGTGACATCGCCCAGTCACCCAGTAGAGACTCTTTAACATCCTTGAATGATGGAAGGGAGGCAAACATCCTTTAGCTTTGCCTGATTCCTCAAGCTTTCAGCTTGGGACTTGAATGTGATGGCTGCAGTCACCTCAGCCTATCAGATCACCCTAAGGTTGGAAGCTACACAGTAAGGATAATAGTTGAAAGATAGCAGTCTGGATGCCCTGCAGCTCCTGACCTCACAGGTGAGACAGAAACTTCTCTTTTATTTAAGCCATTGTGTATTAGGTTAGGATTCTCCAGAGGGAAAGAACCAATAGGAGATAAACAGATGACCCTTGAACAACATGGGAGGGTAGTGTTCAGTCACTCAGTTGTGTCTGACTCTTTGCAACCCCATGGACTGTAGCATGCCGGGCTCCTCTGTCCTCTACTATCTTCCAGAGTTTGCTCAAATTTATGTCCATTCAGTCAGTGATGCTACCTAATTATCTCATCCTCTGCTGCCCCCTTCTCCAAAAATCCAAGTGTAACTCACAGTCAGCCCTTTGTATTAATATCTGTGGTTCTGCATCTGTGGATTCAACCAATCGGAGGTTCAAGCAACTACAAACCATGTAGTGCTGTATTGATAGTATTTATTGAAAAAATCTGAGTGTAAGTGAACTACCTGAGTAGTTCAAGTGTATCTACCTGAGTAGTTCAAGCTGTGTTGTTCAAGAGTCAGCTACAGATAGAGATATACAAGGTTTCCAAGCATGGCTACTGAATTCTGGGAAGCCTACAGTGGAGTTTTGGTGAGCAGGGAAGCTCATTGGCATAGGTGATGGTGGGGAAGGGGCCAAGCCTTGGTGCCGGGGTCCTGCTCTGTACTGCGTACTTCCAATGCTTGCTAGGAAAATAAGTCCTCTCCTCGAGGCTGAGGAATGCCATGTGGTATGCATTACCCGCCAAGTAATAGGCCATTTACCTTCCCCAAGGCTGGGGGCAAATGGACCTAATTGGTGCAGCCCCTGGAATATTGTATGTCTCTCATTGTGGTCCCAGGACTTGAGACCCTCTTACTTTTGCAACCAGGACAACATGTGGCAAACATGGTGGTCTTCGGTCTCAACGGAAAAAGCAACAAAACCACATTTTAGATGGTGTGTGTGTGGCGGGGTGGGGGTTTGAAGTGGTTTCTGGTTAATCCTAGCTGCATCAGGCCATCTGAGAGGTTGGCTAGAGCTGGGGGCTGCTAGAATGAGGAAACGATTTTGCTAAGCCAGCCTGTGTCTGCATTCCCAAATATGGAGTTCAAGGATTCATCTTGGAGAAAATGAAACAGAAGCTTCCAACAAAGGGTTCTTGAAAGTCAGTTTGTAATTAACCTTTCTGTGTAACATGAGATTTCTCAACTAGATGGAGGGGGGAGAATAGATTCCATTTTAATAATTAACAGATACTTGTAAACAGCAGTTCCAACATGCTTTAAAGAGTATTGATAACTGTAGGCTAGGGTGTTAGTCGAGAGGCTTTTCTCAACTGATCCAATCTATCTCTTGCCTTGAATTTGGGTTTTCTCCTGTACTTAATAAAGAGGCTGTGCCTGGCCTGCCTCTGTGTGGGGGCTGCCACACAGCTCCTAGAGCCTGGGGCCTCAGTTTCAGGCTCTGCCCTTGTTTAATTAGCGACCTCGCAGACTCGTCTCCAAACCATAATTGAATTCCCACTTGATCCGTTTGACCCCAGCTTCCCCCTGGAGCCAACTCTCCTGTGGACGATGTGCTCCGGGAACCTGTGAGGGTGGAGGGGTTGCCACCTGTGCCCTCCTGGGCAGACTGCAGCCCCTGGACAAGTCTTGTGTGACCCAGAGGAACTGAAAAACACCGTGGTGTGTGAAGGCCGTCTGTGTATTAGTTTGCTAGAGCTGGCCACGATAAAGTGCCCCAGACTGGGTGGCTTAACAACAGATACCTCGCAGTTCCTGGGGCTGGAAGTCCAAGGTCAAGGTGTGGACAGGGTTTCTTCTAGAGCTGTGAGGGAAGGACCTGCTCCAGGCCTGTCTCCTCACTTTGTCGGTGGCTGTCTTGCCGTGTCTGTCTATATTATCTTTCCTCAGTGTGTGTCAGTCTCTGTCCCAGTGTCCCCTTTTTATGATGAAACCAGTCATAGTGGATTAGGGCCCACCCAAACAACTTCACTTTGACTGCATCTGCAAAGACTCTGTTTCCTAATAAGGTTGCATTCTGAGTTCCTGGGGGTTAGGGCTTCAACTTGTGAATTTTGAGGGGACACAGTTCAACCCCTAACAGAGGCCATGGCACTCCATTTGCCATGGTGCTGTCCATCCACTGGCCCCTTTTACTGGGTGCCTGTCATTAAGTACGGGCTTCTCAGGTAGTTACAGTGATAAGAAACCTGCCTACCAAAGCAGAAACACAAGTAAGCGACTTGGGTTTGATCTCTGGGCTGGGAAGAGGGCACGGCAACCCACTCCACTATTCTTGCCTGGAGAATCTCATGGACAGAGGAGGCTGGCGGGCTATAGTCCATAGTGTTTCAGAGTTAGACACAACTGAGGCGACTTGGCACACATCATTAAGTGCATTCCCTCCTGGCTTCTTTAAGTTTTTGGATTGTGGTCCTGCCCTTGTTTAGAAGTTTTTTCATTTATTCATTCATTTGTTCATTCATTCATGTGTCAATCAAACGTGGTAGTGCTTACTTTGAAAGATTGTTAGAAAATAAAACATTTTTAGCTTCATGTCTGACAGATGCTAGGTACTCAACTGCATTGATTCATCCCTGCGTTTACTGACATTTATTAAGCAGCACTAAAGCAGCCCAAGGCTGGGCTGAGCCTGCAGATCTGGGTGAGATATCTGCCCTGACCAACACACAGGAGGCAGAGGTATGTGAACAACTCTGCTGAGTGCTCTGTGAAGATAGGGGTCCCGGGAACCTGGGGCTGGAGCAGAAAGATAGGGGCAAGAGGGCAAGGATGAGCTCCTAGGGGCAGTTCTGCAGAGCCCAGTGTCCACAGGAAGGCAGCTGAGCTTCCTTTTAGTGTCCCGGATGACACTATTGGTAGTTTTTCAGCAGAGGGTGAGAGTCAAGTTGTGCTGAGGGCATCGGGTTGGACTGGGCAAGAAGGGATTCTGGCAGAGACCATGGCAAAGCTGCTGCTGGTGTCCCGAGGAGAGAGATGGGACCTGGGCCAGGAGGACGGTGGTAGAGACCAGGAGAGGCGGTTGACTTTGAGAGATGAGGGTTAGAAGTGGCAGGATGTGGTGATGGGTGAGTGGGCGTGTGGGCTGGGCGCAAGGATGGACTGGCTTGTGGCGCTTGCTGGAGGGTGCGGCTTCCCTCAGAGGAGCAGGAGGGTCTGGCTGGTGGTGCGATGCTGAATTGGAGGCAGAGGAGTCTGGACTTGATAAAGCATGAAGAGTTGCTCTCTGTCATGTGCTTGCTCATTCCCCTGCTGTTTATGGAGTGTTTGTCCACCGCGTGCACAGTGCTGGAGGCCAGGGCACTGCAGTAAGCAACGCAGAGCCTTACACAATGGACGTTCTGATGGGGAGACAGACAGTAGGCATGGGAGCACAGAGATGAGAAGGCTGTTCTGAACTGTGATAGGGAAATGAGACCAGGCCAGGTGATGGGGAGAGGTTAGGAGCTACCTAAGTTGGAGTGGACAAGAAAGGCCTCTCTGAAGAGGTGATAGTTGAGTTAAAGACTGAATGGTGAGAATAAGTCACGTAAGGAAGAATGTGGGGACGTTCTTGGTGGACACAGAATGTGCAAAGGCCCGGAGGAGGGAGAAAAAGGCTCCAAATGAGATGGGAGTGAGAACCAGGGACCAGGTTCTCACCCCTTGGGGTGAGACAGGCTAAAGGAAGGCGTTCATAATTTCCCTAGGACTGTGCTAAGTCAAGAAACCTTTAAAGCCAGAGAAGGCCAAATTTGAGAAAAGCTGAAGAATTCTGGGGACCGTGTACCTATGGTTCTGTTGGCCTAACTTGGTTAGAGTTGAGTTTTCATCACTTGTATCCCAGGGGTCTTGATGAACCCATCTGGGAAGAAAACTATGGAGAGGGGGGGTGGGAGTAGGCGGGGCATGTGTCAGGGTCTGAGAGGCCCAGACCAGTAGAGCTCTGGGGACCCTAGGGCTGAGCTGGTAGAGTTTAGTGCACACAGCTCCCCCAAGACTTATGAGAACCAAGACCCAGGTCTCAGTTTTCTGTAACAGCCGCTGTTTCAGCAGTTTTTCATGCGGGGTCTGCATGCTTATTTACTCACGCTGTCCTTGCCTGAAACTGTTTGGAAACCACTGAGCCAAGTGTGGGAAGAGAAAACTTTTACAAATGGGGAAACTGAGGCTTGGGGAGATTAGTGAGTGCCTGAGCAGCACAGCTGTGAGGAGGTCACCCTGAGTGGGAGGCAGGCCTGCAGCCTCTTTCAGGGCCCTTTGTGGTGGAAAAGGCAGCCTGCCTCAGAGGCCTGGGATGGGAATTTTGCTCTGGCTCAGAGAATGTCCTTCCTGGATGTGGCCAGGCAGGGGCTTGGAGGAGCTACAGCCTTGGATCCATCTCTCCCTAAAGTGGGTCAGGGCCGTGTCCCCAGGACCACAAAGTGCAGCCTAAAGTGGAGACCAGGGGCACAAGCTTTGCAATCAGGGCTGAGTTCTAAAACTGGGGCTGTGCCCAACTGACTGTGGGATGTAGGCACGTCAGTTGAAGTCCCAAGCCTCAGTTTCCTTACCTGGGATAAGTGTGCAGCAGCCCCGGCAGGATGCAGTGAGACCTCACATGGAGTCTGTAAGTCTGCACCCATTGCCTGGCAAGCCCTGAATTAGCTACTGCTCAGCTATTAATGCCATCACTACACAAGAAACGTTATTTCATTCTAAGGCTCACACTGCAGGGCTGGGTACAGGAGGCCCCCGAAGGCAGAGCCTAAAGAAGGCCCAATCAAGCCCGGTTTGTCCATTGGCATGGAAATCCCACCTCACAGTAAATTTCTGATGGAAAGGAAGCCTGAGAGTTCAGTGTGAGTGCACTTGATGGGATTGTGAATTTTCTTCCTGCCATGGCTTTCCGTGGACCAAAGTTGCAAGAAATGCAACTGCTGTTCTCACATCTTTGTCTTATTTTTATCTGATGAATGATTAAACTAAGTAAGTTGACTTGCGATTTCAAGGACCTAAAGGAAAAAAACAAAAAGAGAAAACCTATACAAGGCCTGAGTGGGCCCAGCTTGGGTCACATCACCGGACCAGAACCAGTTGTCTGGTTAAGGGGATACAGTATTCCCATAAGCCAAAAATGGATTTCTCTTTCTTGTGCTAGAACTATGAGTAGAGTGTCACATATCTAGAAATTTTGTGAAGCAGAGTAGAAGCCTGAAGTTTCAGGTAGTTGTCCATCTTTGTACCTCTGGGACCATAAGGTGAAGCTAATACTGAGGAAAACAAGGCCAAAAGATGACAAAGAATTGTGAGAACATTGTTTGAGCATCTGGATCCAGCTGTACCCGAAAGCCCTAAAACTCTACAGCAAAGTCTTTGGAGGAATGGAAGTGGGCTTAAGCCAGTTTGAATTGGATCTTGCCACTGAAAACTCCTAAACTAGTTCAGAACCAGAGCTGACAGTAGTAGAAAGAGAAGGCTAAGACCAGCTTTGGGCTCAGATCCTAGCCCGGCTTCTGAGAGCTGTATGCCCTGGTGGAGCCTCAGCCTCATCATCTGTAAAATGGGAATAATAGTACTCTCTGTGATAACTATTGTGCTGCTAAACTATAGAAAACAGGTTTGCTGGATGCGGCAAGTTGTAGGTACTCAGTGAATGGTCAGTGTTTACTATAACCAGAGGATTCAGCAGCTGGCTTCCTGTCCTCCCTGGGCCTGGATCCAGCCTCACAATTTGTTTGTCCGCAGATCCCACAAGTCACGCGACAGCACTTCCTGTTGCCCGCAGGAGGATGGGGTTGGCACGGGCTCTGAGCTCTGGCAGGCCTGCACCTTCTCTTCCAGAACCTCCCTCCTGCCCATCCTCCCAGCGCAGAGGGCTCAGCACCTTGGAAATACTGCTGTGCCAGTCCCACAGACCAGCCTGGCTCTGCGCCTCGGGGAGCCTCCTCCTTTCCAGAATCACAGGCTCTTGGAGACGGGGAACCAGGGACCCTGGGAGCTCCTCCTGCTTTGGTGGAAGGAAAACAGAGGCTTTCGGGTGGGCTAGAGCCAGGAGGTGGCACGCCCAGAATCCAAACCCTGCTCTCCGCCTCGCCCTGATCCCCACCCTCAGCTCCTTTCCCGGGAGGAGGGTGTGGGACTTTCTCAGCACATGCCCACGTGGCGGGCAGTCACTTGATTTTAGGGCACATGCCAGAGAGTGTTTTTAATTTTAGCATCTTTGTAATCATTTGGACAGTGATTCCCTGCCCCTTCCACAGGACAAAGCCGGGTCCACAGGAGAGGAATCCCTGTCTGCAGTGTCCCTACTGCCATTTCCAGAGCCTTGAGTTCTGCCTGGCACACATTCAGCGCTTCATCAGTGTTTGGTTGACTGACCCAGGAAATAAAATTTTGGAGCGAATGTATGGCCAACGATGCAGTTTTTCCCCACTCAGAGATCAAGTTCTCTTTGAAATCCATTGGCATTGGACAACATTAGGTCAGTTTGAAGAAAACTACTAAGGGATGAGGAGTACCGTGTGTGTGGAGGGGGAAGCAGCAGTCACGTGGAGCCTGGGTGCCTGGATTCAAACAGTGCCAGGTGACTCAGACCCCACATCCCTGCCAGCAAAATCGCCTGTGGTTCTTTGTGGGCTGAAGCAAGAAATAAGCACGCCCTTCCCAGGTATATTAGTTTCCGTGGGTGTCATAACAGATTAACCACAGCTTGGCTGACTTACAGCGACCGAACTGTTGGTGTGGGCAGAGGCACACTCCTTGAAAGCTTCCGTGGGAGGGTCCTTTCTCACCTCGCTCAGCTCCTGGGGGCTCCAGGCATGCAGGGGCGTGGGGCACACCATTCCAGCCTCTGCCTCTGTCTTCACACGGCCTTCTCTGTGTCTGTGTCTTCTCCGCTGTCTTAGAAGGGATATTGGTCATGGGATTGAGGACCCAGCCTGGAAATCTAGGGTGGGCCCATCTTGAGTGCCTTGCTTATATCTGCAAAGATCCTCTCCCCCAAGGTGCTGGGGGTTAGGACTCTCTTTGGTGGTCCCAGATCAACCTATGATACCTGGGGGTCTGGAACCCATGGAGCACCAACCCCAGTCCTGCATGTCGCCTTCTCCAGGAAAGCCCAGCTGTGTCCCAGGGCCTCTCAGGGGTGACATCCTTGGGGACATTCAGTGGAGTCTGAGAGAGGAGCGGCAGACTCCTGGAGAGGGCTACTCGCAGGCAGCCACCGTGGGACCCCCTTCCCTGGCCAGCAGTTCTGAACAAGGAGAAGGGTGTTCGACTCGGAGGATTTGGCCCCTTGGAACTTCACTGAGGGAAGGAATCTGTTTGTCCACTTCTCTGGAGTGTCTCTCTGCAGACTTCTATGAGTATCACTTTCTTTTCTTTTTTTAAAAAAATATTTATCTCTTTGGCTTAGGTCTTAGTTGCAGCATGTGGGATATTTATTTGTGGCACACAGGATCTAGATCCACGATCAGGGATCAAACTCAGACCCCTTGCATTGGGAGTGTGGAGCCTTAGCCACTGGACCACCGGGGAAGTCCCAAATATCACTTTCTGAATGTCTGTGGGAAGGAAGAAAGGAGCACCTACATGAGGAATGTGGTTCAGGGGTCCCGTGGGCCTGGATGCCCATGTGTCTGTGCTGCTGTCTCAAACATTCATACATCACCTGTTGGCACAGACACAGTCCAGCCCTCAAAGGGCTGGCAGCATAGGGGCAAAAGAGAGGGTTAAAGTGAATCTGTAGATAAAATGATGACAAGCCATTATCGCTGCAAGAAAGGAAACAGACTGTGTATGGAGATGGAGCTTAACCACAGGGGAGGCCTTGCAGGGGAAATGGAATTTGAGCTGAGGCTGAAAACTGGGGAAGCATTCCAGACAAAGGGATAGCATGTGCAAAGGTCCTGAGGTTAGAAAGAGCCCAGCCATCAGATAAATGGAAAAATGTCCAGTGGGTTGGAATGTAATCTATGGGAGTGAAAGGGAAGGAGGTTAGCAGGTGCCAAGTCCCTGCTGGCCCTGTCAGCTGTAGGAGGAAATTTGGATTTTATTCCAAAGATTTCAAATAGGTTGTGTCATGCCTTGAATTAGCTTTTTGAAGGTTCCTTTTGGAGAATGGGCAGAAAACAAGACAAGGCAGGAGTTGGCAACCTTTCCCTGTAAATGTTCAGATAGTAAATATTTTGGGCTTTGGGGGCCAGCAAATCTCTGTCTTGACTAATCATCTCTGCTATTGTGTAGCACAAAAGCACCCAGAAGTAATTCGTAAGCAAACTGGTGTGGCTGTGTTCCAGTAATACTTTATAAAATTGGGCAGCACTTGGACTAGACTGCGGTCAGTGGTTTGCTGATTCCTGTTGCTGGGGGACCAAGCTGGAAATGAGAGGAGCGCCGTGGCCTTGAGTGAGTGACTTAGCCTTTGGAGTTCTTAGTGTTCTCATCTGTAGAGTAGGCACACCTTACCTCAAAGAGACATTTGTGATATTTCTGAGTATTAATGGAGAGAAAGTGCTGAGCATAGAAGCCAGGCTTGTGGTCGGAGCTGGACACATGGTGGCCACACACCAGTGGCCGCTCTCTTATCTCATTGAACCAGGGTGGTTGGATGTGTAAAGAAAAGACTTGAAAGCATGGGGTCAGTAGCCTTATACACATGCTGGTCCTCACGGTGCTTGGCGGCTGATTGAAATGCTTGCATATGGAATTGCATGAATCCAGCAGTGCCATGGATTAGAGCCTCCTCTTCAGTCGGGCTGACATTCTGCAAATTTTCCTCCCTGTTCGTCACTATGGCCTCACCTCCCCACCTCCTCACCTCCTGCCTTGGCCAGCCCAGCTGCTCCTCCTGTCACTCTCTTTCCTCTTTGGGGAGATATCTTTGCAGCCACAGCTGCCACAGTGCTGCCCTCTGGGCTGCAGATGGGGTTTAATCACATAATCCTTGTTTACACCTTCCTGTGGCTTTTCTTCCCTCTCCTACCACGGGTGATTTGGAGACTTCTTTTTCTGGCTTGGTAGGGAAGGAAACTATGCAGGAAAGTAAGTTTTCTGTTTTTCTTGGGCATTCTGGCTGGAGAAGAGGGAGGCGAGACAGAAGAGTTTTGGGGAGAGTCTGAGCTCATTCAGCTTCCGGCTGATCCTGGGGGAACAGCTTGGGAGGAGAGGTAAGGAGACTCATGTGGGACCTTTCCTGCCATGCTTCCCCATTATTGGGGTCATTACCACAGGCACTGAGCTCGGAAAGCAGGTACTTCAGGGGAGGGTGGAGCCCCTCTTGAGGTACTGCGCTGGGGGGGACCCTGTCGTGAAACTCCAGGAGGCAGAGGCAAAAGGGATGCACAGAGAGGCAGAGAATGTGGTCAGGACCTCAGGGCAGAGAAATGGATGATCCCCAAACCCAGAGAGAGAAAGAGAAGACAGATGGATGCATAAATTGATACAGAGATAGGTAGATAGATAGATACACACACACACACACACACACACAGAGGCACACACACACACAGAGAGGCACATACATACTTAAGATACAGAGCATGTCTTCTCTATACAGTTAAGTGAGAGCCATTCCTTCATCAACAAAGATTTCTTGAGCACCAACAATGTGCTGGCCATTGGCTGGCCCCAATTACACAATGCCAAGTGAAACAGGCATGCTCCCTGCTCTCACGGCACACTCAGTCTGTTGTGAAATCTAATGCCCTGGGCCAATAGAAACTATTTTTACTCCTCTCGTTATTCCCTAGGGTGAGTCACCCGGCAGCGCCGCCATTATCCCATCATCAGCCAGGAGAAGGCAGAGGGCAGGACCTGATGGCCTGGTACCCACATAAGTACATGTTAAGAGGCTGACCGGCATCCTTGAGCGAAACTGTGAACATATGAGAGTCAGACCCGTCTAGGTTCAGATCGCCAGCTTTGCCACTCAGTGGCTGGGTGATCTTGGGCAAGTGACTTTACTGCTCTGTACTTCAGGTGCCCCGTTTGTTCGTTATTGTTGGTGCTGGGGACATGGCAGTGAGCAAGGCAGACAAAATACCCAGGCTCTGTGCATGTTACATCCTAGTTGGAGGAGACAAGAAACAAATACATGAATCTGGTGATGAGTGGAATGGAGAGATGAGGCAGGGTACCAGAAAAGGAGTGCCGGGATATGGGTTTGAGCACTTGGTGGGTAAAGAAATAAGCCATACGGATTTCTGGGGGAAAGGCATTCCAAACCATGAGGAAAGCAAGTGCAAAGGCCCTGAGGCTACAGGGACTTCCAGATATGATTAACATAAGGAATTTGAGATGGGAGATGACCCAGGTGAGTCCAGTGTAATCATAAAGGCCTTTTTTAAGAAGGAGGCAAGGGATCGGAGGCCTAGAAGACCATGTGAAAAGGGAAGCAAGAGGTCCTGTGATCAAAGGTAGGGCTGCAAACGGGGAGGTAGTGGCCTCTAGAAATTAGGAAAAACAAGTTTCTCAGCTGAAGACGCTGGAAAGAGCTCAGTTCTCCTGATACCTCAATTTTCTTTTAAGCTCAGCCACGGTGAAGGGATCCCTCTCTCCCTGAGTGTTCCTGGGAGCCCGGAGCGAGAGGTCTTCAGTTTGCTGCATCCCTTGCCCCACTACCCTGGTACTACAGCTCTGGCTCCACTAGCCAGTCCAGGTGCCCCCAGGCGCTCCCCTCTCTCCCACCTCCGGGTCTCTCACAGACCTTCCCTTCTGCCTGGAGTGCCCCAGCCACTGCCCTCTGTGCCTTGGGCTAGCCCTCAGTGTCTGTGACTCCTCTAGTCCATTCTCATCCCCTCCTCTGTCCTTAACTTAGCCCTTAGCATGCCCTTGGTATTTAAAGGCTTATTTTCTTCTTAGTTTTTCTCTTGCAAGGAAAGACAAATGGCTCCCTATTTATGAGTCCTCATTGCATGCAGTCAGGGTCGCTGTGAAGAGCTGCAGAGGCTGTGGCTGATCACACAGAATGTGAAGAGCACCTTGTAGAATTGTGTAAGGTGGCAGCCACTCCGCTAACTGCTCCTTTCCTCCTTGCAATGAGCCCCAGGGTAAGGTTAAGACCATTTTGCAAATGAGGAAGCAGGTTCGGGACAGAGCTGAGAGTCTTCTCAGCTCCCTGCGCCTTTTGTTTTTTAAGCATCGATTGGGCATTTTGTCCAGCCCTCTCCATGACTCTAAGACTGATGCTGTAGTCACCACCATTGTGTAGATGGGACAGTTAAGACTCAGGGGAGGAGTCGCAGTCCCAGGGTCACAGGTCTAGAAACCGACTGAGCTGGGATTCCAGTGCTGGTCAGCCCGAGGTCTTAAGCCTGAGGAACGAGGAAGGAATGAATCAGGAGATGGCCTTCAGTTCCTTGGCTGTGACCTTGGGGATGCTTCATTACCTGGTTTGCGATAATTTCCCTGCTCTAGGTGGCTCTGAGAGTCTAATGAGATCCTGTCCTCAGAAGCCCTTTGAGAATAGGGCAGCAGCATTACTGTGGGGGGGGGAGAGTGGGGGTGGGGGTGGGGAGGGAGGGATTTTCTGGGTTCCACACCCAGATTCTCAGCCCTCTGGGGAAATTCCACCCCTTGACCCGCCCTTGCGCAGCCAGGAGCCTGGCCTTTTCTCCTGGCCCTGGAGAGACTTGAGAACACTGGGTGTTCCTGGAAGAGGCCCCTGCGCCACCAAGGCTACTCAAGAACCCTGGGTCCTTGGCTGTTCCCAGGAAACCCCTAAGACTTTCCTTCTGATTTTGCCTCCCTGTCCCCTGGGAGCCAGGCCAGGGGCTGTGGTGTCTGCAGAGAGGGCACCTCAGGGCAGCTGGGAGGGCCTGGTGGGGGCTCAGTCAAGGGGCTGCTTCCCCGGCTGAGCGGCTGCTCCCAGCACTCTGAGGCTGAGTGAACTTCCTGCCTTTCTTTCAAAGATCTTCTTTAATCTCAGCATCTCCTTCGATGTGAATATGAATACCACGAGCGCTCACACTGCCTGGCCCTTTACCAGGTGCCGGGTACTGAGCTGCAGTCTTTATCTGGATTATATATTTTTCTCACAAGCTTATGGAGGAAGTGCCATTACTGACACCGTTCCCTTGGTGAGTGAGTGGCACACGTCTCTGTGAACCCAACTGGAGTTCTGCTAAACGGCCTCCAGTTAGAAATACCGGTTGAACAGACTGAGGAAACTGAGGCTCAGAGAGGTGGGAGGGCCTTGCCCAAGGTCATTAACTTTGCTCCGACAATCTGCTGCTCAGTGCCCCCTGGGAGAGTGGGGAGCAGCTTGGAGTTCACGGCTTTCCTCAACTCCGGTGGGGTGGCCCCAGGAGGGCTGTGTTTTGGGAAATGCCCCGGGCCCTGAGGGTGGTGGGCCTCTGTTTCCTCAGCTATAAAATGGCAGCGGTAACAGAAGTGTGCCTGACAGACACAGGCTCCTTCCTTAAGGCTTCCTCAGCCCTGAGTTACAAGGCCTGAATTTTCTAGAGCTGCGTTTGGCCCGCAGCCAAGCCCCGTAACTGGCCCTGCCCCGCGCCCGCTGGGCTTGCCTCCTTCCCCTCCCCCACACCGGGCTCCTATAATTGGAGTCCTGTCTGTGAGTTATTGGCTCAATATTTTTATAGGTTTCCCCCAGCCCCCTTTCTCCTCGCTTTGCCCCCGAATAAAGGAGCCGCACGACTTGAGCCAAAAACACAGCTCAGAGCATGTGTGCCAGTGACCCAACCCCTGTGAGGGTGAGGTGGAGAACTTTCCATGGGGGCCCAGCCTGGGCAGGGCCTGTTCCCGTTCTCCCTCTGGCAGCTCCTGCTTGCCTCCTCCTGCTGCTCCACAGAAGCCGCTCTGTCCCCTCAGGCTGGGCCGGCTCCCTGCAGGGCCCTCTAATGGTTCTTCTGGGACAAGTATCGACTCTGTTTGCAGGCTGCCCAGCAGGCAGGCAGCCAGGAAAAGTCAGTCAGTCTGTCATTGTCTCACAGTCAGGCTCGGACAGACAACCTGGGCCACACAGTGAGGCAGGGCCCCTCACAAGTCCAGTCACAGCTGTGGTCAGCCGGTCGCTTGCCAGCCTCAATGGGTCAGACAGCCGGGCAGTCAGCCACTGACTCACAGATGGACTTGGTTACACCTAGTCACAGCTGTTCACACCAGGGCTCACAGTCACCGGGTCATCCAGCCAATCTCAGTCACCGTCTCACAGTCAGACCCAGCAGTACATTCAGGGCTACACTGCCAGCCCCGCCGCTCACTGTGGGGGTCACAGCCACGGTCAACATGCCTCCTGCCAACTGGTGAGTCACAATCTGTCAGTCAGTCAGTCAAGGCCGGGTCAGTCAGCCCACCTCCAGCAGCCGCCCAGTCATCTGAAGCACCTTGTCCTGTCATCTAGCAGCCCATCAAAGTCAGTCAGCCGGTCAACATGTTGCAGATAGTCAGCTGGCAGAATGTTGTCTCACAGTCAGACTCCGGTACACAGGACCAGTCAGCCAGTCAGGCAGGTGATCATCCATCAGTCCGGTCTGTCTCAGGCAGCCCATGGTCGCCAAGGGCGCCGGACAGTCAGTTTTCAGTGATTGAGGCAGATAGACCACTCAGTCAGACCAGTCTTTCTACTGAACTGTTGTGTCCAGGTCAGTCCCAGCCACAAGGTAACACCAGCCAGCCAGTCGGTCATTCTCAGAGAGTCACAGGTGCAGGCACCCAGGGCAGCTGAGGCCCTGGGGTTGCAGTCAGACATCTGGTCATCCAGTCAATCTGAAAGCGGCAACCCCTCCCCCAGCTTTAGTCCTTCAGGCAATAGCACCACTTGAGGCTGTTGGACTGGGAGTCACAGTTACCCAGTTACCTAGTTAGTCTGAGTCAGCCACCAGCCCCACTGAATTAGTCACAGGAGTCAGGCAGTCAAAAAAGGTAAGTCACACACACACAAAAAGTCACGGTAAGTTCTAGGTATCCATTCAGTTTTAATTAGGCAAACAGCCAGTCAACTACCTACCACCAAGCCCACTGTCATGAACCAGTCAGCCACTTGGTCATGCAATCCCTATCCGTGAGCTAGTGTGCTGGTCAACCAGTCCCTTGGCCAGTCAGGCTCCACCCATCAGCCTAGTTTCAGGCAGTCCAGTCAGCGTGGTCAGTTGCAGGCTTCCACAGTCTGAGGCCAGGTCCAACCCAGTCACAGCCAACCAGCCACCATCAGTCAGTCACTCATCTAACCTCATGCGCACCAAGGTTCAGGCTGGCTTCTTACAGAACCAGATGAATCGTTAGCAAATCCCTGACAGAAATCCTAAATCAAACCCCAAACATGGCTTGACCCCCTTCAGCAGTGTCCAGGAAACATCAAATCAGGCTTTGCTCCTGATTTGTCAGGAAAAGTGGGGGTGAGGGGCAAGTAAACCGATTCTGACTCCAGCGGAATTCACTTGTCAGCCAGTGAGGCTGAAGACCAC
Source organism: Nanger dama (assembly GCA_917880005.1). Taxonomy (NCBI): domain Eukaryota; kingdom Metazoa; phylum Chordata; class Mammalia; order Artiodactyla; family Bovidae; genus Nanger; species Nanger dama. Next base: position 31,489,162 of record CAKJTW010000016.1, on the reverse strand, counting down.
CAGAACAGGGCAAGAGACCCCAGGACAGCTTCCTACCCACACCACCTATATGCTCTTGGGGGTGTTCTCAGAGCAGGGACCACCCAGGGCTCTTCGCAGAGGAAGGAGGTGGGGGACAGTGAGCTCACCAGATGCCCCAGAAGCCCCTGGCATCCTCCTTTCCCTCCTGCCCCCTCTCACCTCTTGTTCTCCACTCCCTCTTCCATCCTCACCTCCCACCTGCTCTGCCCAGATCTGCATCCAACCCTCCCTCATCTATTCAGATCCTGTCCTTTGCATCCCATAGTGCTGTTCACCTCCTCAACACATATGCATGGACACCTCTCTCCTTCACTTACCGCCTCATTTCAGAGCATCCTGATCCAAGCAGCCTGGGGAGGGGGGATGTTCAGGCCCCCTCTGTGCCCTGTCTCCCTTTCTGCTCTCAAGAATTCCGCTGCCCAGTGATGCCCTTAGGGGACCCACTCTTGGTGGGTGTGAAAGGGTGTGAAAAGAGATGCAGCTTTTCCTGCTGCAACGCCCCTCCTCCCAGCTCTCGAGAGGAGAGGGATGACAGGGAAAACCCTGGGAGGGTGGTGTCCATCTCCCTGATTTCCTGTGGTGGCCCCAGGATTTCCCTGGAGCCAGGTAGGAGTTCTCATCATGGGGCAAACAGGCTCCAGTCCAGCAGGGAGTCAGCGGGGATTCCTCAGCCTGAGGGGAGGACTGTTCAGAGGCACTGAGGCTGCCTCAGGCTGAAATGGACCTGCTCCTTGCAGGGGGCTATGGGCCCCTTCTGGCCCTGGGACGCGCCCACTTGTGCCAATGGACACAGTGGTTGGTTTTCAGAGCCTCAGATCCTACCTCCTAGGGTCAAGGTGTGGAAGAAATTAAGAAAGCATCGAAGGGATTAGGTCCCTGTTGACTTGGGGTAATTTTTTTCTAAGCAGGCAAACTGATGGTCCAGGCTAAAGGGGCTCATGGAAGCTTCTTCCTATGACTCTTCTCAACCCGATTCCACACACACCAGCCCTGCCAGCAACTCCAGTCACTAAGGGCTTCCTGTGCACCAGTGACGCCTGATGGGCTGTCAGCATTTCACTCCTACAGTAATCATGTGAAGTCTGTGCTTTTGCTGTGCCCATTTTACAGAGGAAGAAATTGAGGTTCCAGAAGTTGGAGTAATTTGCCCAAAGTCATGGTGCTAAGTGGCAGAGCCAGAACTGTCTGACTGCTAAGGCCCAGGGACGCCTCCCCTTGTTCTGAGAGCCACACGTGCACCCCATGCCCTGTCCAGCAACATTTCAGTCTTTCCTCCCCAGTCTCACACTTCCCTGTCTTCCTGCCTCCCCTTCTGGCTCCCACTGTTAGGGACTCCACTCTCTGCTTGATGTCCCTCAGTGTTTGTTCTTCTTCAGAAACTGAACCTCCAATTAGGTTAGGTGGATGTTAGGTGGATGCGTGATCCCCTGGGATAAAGAGGACATTCCTGCAGCTGACCTTGCTGTTCTGTGTTTATGCCTGTGTTAGGGCTGACAGGATGCAACATCCAGCTACTCTTTGCCGGGATGGCTTTTCTAGGAATTGAAGAAAGCTGCTGGTGGTCTCCTGGTAGATGAGGCCCCGTGGCCTTGGGGGAGGGTGGGAGGCTGTGTGTCGAGGAGGATGCAGACCCGTGTCAGGGCACACTGCTGGGGACAGAGTGCGCACTGGGGTTTCAGTCATCCTGTAAACCAGTCCTGGCAGGGGTGGGGTATGAGGGGGGCTCAGCCCTCAGGCCCAGCCCTGGGCTCTGCCCCAGGCATAGAGGGAAAGGGGGAGTCAGTGATGAGTGGTCTGTGGAGCGCTTGGCAGGAGCTCTGGGCCTGGGACCCCAGGACCAGCTGTCTTGGGGCCCCGTGACCGTCCTTACTCAGCTTCCCCAATCCACCTCCCCATCAGCCTCTCTCCCAGCTCCCCACCTCTCAGCTGTCCCGGTTTTCCTTCCTCCTCCTTTGCCTGCTCCCCTCTCTCCCAGCTCCTTCCTCCTCTCCAGCTTCCCTTGTCCCTCCTCCACACTCAGCCCTCCTCCTTTCTCCCACCCCATCTCTTCCTCTCCTTTTGGGTCTCTCTCACTTGGTAGATCCTCCATCTCATTCCCAGGGGTCTGTCAGTTTAAACATCCCCCTCGCCCCCTCCCTCAGTCTGTAGGGCTCTTTTATCTGTCTGTCTGTCTGTCTGTCTGTCTGTTTCTCCTCCCTGCCTTCCTCCCTGCCCCCCACCTTCCCTGACTTCCTTCCTCCTTCCTCTGGTGAATCTCCTTTCCTGAACTCAGGTTTGCAGGAGCCGCCCCTGTGTCTGCAATGTTCTGTAAGCTGACCGACCCTGACTGCGAGCCCAGCCCGTGTGCTCGCGGGCCAGGTTCCAGCTTATCAGGCTCAGTCCCATGGAGCCTCCCCAGCGTCTTTCCTGCAGGGTTTGCCTGCGGGATAGGGCCCTTTTCAGCCTCTCCCCACCCTCGTTGCTGCCTCATTGCCAAGTCCAGCGCATCCTTTGAAGTCTCCCAGGGCTCCCCCTTCTAAGCCACACTTGGATCTGGCATTCTTCGGTATCAGATATCGGGGATTGGCCTCCTTGGGATCCCACAAGGGAGCCATCAGCTACTCTCCTCAGCCCCACCCACCGCCCTGAGGGTGCCCTGAGCACTTTAAAGTTCTATCCCTTTCCTAGGCAATGTTCCCTTCTCTTCCCTCTGGGAGCCCAGACTAATCTTCTAGATTTCACAACAGCCAGAGGCTATCTCCAAACCCTGCAGTAACCCTGAAGGGCCTGGCTCCCTGCTGGAGCCACTGTGAGCCAGCACAAACAGCTCTTCTTTCTGCTTCTTCCCCAGCAGCAAAGGCAAAGCAAACACACATCAACAAAAGGCTCAGTTAAACATCGCCCCATCACCACCACCTGCCCCCGCGGCCCCCAAATCCTCTGTATTCTCAAGTCACTGCTTTGCACACCTTGATCTGTGTTAACCCTTGCCCCATATCTAGCTGGGGGCTGCACACCTGTGTCCTGGGGGTGGATGTGCAGCAGGCCCATGTGGGAGTGCCTGTCCAACCACGTTCCCAGCAGGATCACCGCTCTAGGCTCTCCTGACAGCCTCTACTTGGACAGTCTTTTGGTTTAAAGACAACTCAAGCATCTTGGGAAAGAGTGCTGAGGCCTTTGAAGAGGGGGTTGGGTGCTGTGTTTTCCTTATCCCAGGTACCACCCCCCACCCCCACCCCCCCGCCCCCCACCACCCCACTCCAGCTTTTGCTGCATTTTGTAATTACCTGATAGGCTGTTTGCTGCTAACGTGTGCTGACCCGAGGTTGGTGATCAGTTGGGTGGATATCGGTGGAGGCAGAGGCCCTCAGGAGACTGGGAAGGGAGGCATGGCAGCCCCAGGGACACTTCAGAAACTCTAGCTGAGGAATTGGGCTATGAAAGGAATGTAGGCAAAGACTAGGAGGCACTTAGACGCTATCTTTTGGGGATGGGGGAGGTGATAGGAGAAAGGCCTCTGGTGTATGTATCTCCACATCTTTTGAGTCTTGGTCCAGATAACAGGAATCTTAAAAGCAACTGTTTACTGGCCCCGGTTTTTCAGGAAGTGAGGGTTGTGTCTTAAACTATAAACTTTCCCATTAGCAGTAAGAGCCCCAGGACCCCACCCAGTGCCTCCTGAGATGCGGCTGCCCTGCAGGAGAGATTTCTGTAAGGGACCCCTGGTCACCTCCCAGCGACAATGTTCCCTTTCTGCATCCCCAGCGGCTCTGTGGAGGACTTTATTTGGATTCATGCTTGGCAGTGATGATATTTTTTTGAGGGGCCTGCAGGGTGAAAGGCAGTGTCAGAAGCCCTTAATTCTGAGACTTGAGGGGGCTTTGCAAAGACAGTCCCTCCCCACAATGACAGTTCCTCCCCTGCTGAGCACAAACCTAGCATTTTCCTCACTTTCGGGTTCCAAGTAGGAGGGCCAGGCCACAGTGTGAAATGCTCTTAGAGGGAGTCCTGCTGGGGTGACAAGGCGGAAGAAAAAGGCAGATGGCTCCCCACTGCCCTTGGGATGACATCCAAATGGCCTGCCTGCTGGATTCACACAGGCCATCTTCACCCTACCCCTGGGCACTGCTCCAGCCTGTGCCCTTGTAACTTATAGCCTATACTAGAATGTCTTCAGTCTTTGGAACAGGTCTCCTGGCACCCTAAACCACCCCCTCTATAGAGAACACTCTTCCCTCCCATTACCTCTTGGCCAACTCCTAAGCATCCTTCAGGACTTAGACATCACTTCCTCCAGGAAGCCTTTCCTTAATGCTCAGAGGAGAGTCAGTAGAGCATAACTGTTAGGAGTTCAGCCACAGTTGGGTTAGACTCTCACTTCACTAGCTGTATTAGTTGCCTAGGGTAGCTATAACAAAGCATCCTAAGCTGGGTGATTCAAACAACTGAAATTATTGTCATAGAATTCTGCTTGAAGTTCAAAATGAGGGTGTCCGTAGAGTGAATCTGTTGCCTGCCTCTTCCCTATCTCATGGGAGCCTCAGGCATTCCTTTCCTTGTAGAGGCCCTTCTCCCCATTCCTCTTCATTGTCTTCCTCTGCGTGATGTCTCTGTGTCCAAATGTCCTGTCTCTATAAGGACAACAGTCAGTCATGTTGATTAGAGCTCACCCTAATGACCTCATCTTAACTTTACCTTTGTAAAAGCATTTCTCCAATTCAGGTTGTATTTTGAAGTACTAGGGTTTAGGATTTCAAGGTATCTTTTGTGGGGGAGATACAGGTCAACCCGCAACCCCTACTCTGTGACCTTGCATGTGTCACTTCATGTCTCTGACCCCTGTTTTTCTCATCTGTTAAATGAGGGTTGTGAAAGGGAAAAGCATGGCTCCAGGATGCTGAGGACTTTGGCTCAAGGCTTAGTTCCACTGACCAGCTGTGTGAGCTTAGGGAAGTCCCTTTACCTCTCTGAATCAGATATCTACTGCAGCAGACAAAGCGCTCCCAAGCTTAGGGGCCTAAAACAACAACTGCCATATATTTTGCTCATAAATCTGCAATTTGGGCAGGGCTCAGTGGAGAGAGCTCTTTTTGAGTTCTATGTGACAAAGCTGAAGCAGCTCATACTGAGGCTGGAGGATGAGTTAAGGTGAGTCATTCATGTGCCCAGCAAGTAGATGCTGGCTGTGGGCTGGGCAGTCAGCCAGGGCTGTGAGCCAGGGACCTTGGTGTTTCTTGTGAGTCTCTCACTGGAGCTGCTTGGTCTTCTTCACAGCATGGTGACTGGCTTCTAAGAGTGTAGTGCGGTGGTCAGGTCAAGCTTCCAGAGACTCTATATTCCCCTACACCTCGGAGGTGCCATTTACTTGTGTTCCCTTAGGAAAGCACTTCACCTCCCCAGGGTTCAATTCCCTGTCTGAAAAGGCTGAGAACGGAGGCCTCATTGTGGGTAGCAAAGGAGAAGATGCACGTGCAGGTCTTTGCTTAGAAGAAAGCACAGATGACATTCTCCCAGTAAACGTTTTTTTTTTCCATAAACTTTGCTTCCCAGGTTCCTAAAATGGAGCTAGTGTCAGAGGTGGGACCCACAGAGGTATTCCATGAAGTCACTGTTTGTGGCCATACGATGGCAGAAATGTAAGGAACCTGTAACCTACACGACCAAATGAATGAATGCTTTCTGTCTTAGGCTGCGTCCCTTCAGAAGCAGACTCTGAGGCAAAGATTGGAGAGGACTCCAGGAAACACAGGCAGGTGTGTAGAGAAATGAGACAGGGCAGGGAAGCAGCCAAGACGGTGTGTCACCTGGGACTTGGTGCCACTGGGTCCCCTGGGAGAACTGTCCTGCTTGAGATCCGAGGAAGCTGAGTGTTTGAGCCCCACCTCCTGACTGTTTGGCTTGAGGTTGCTCCTGGGGGTGTTTACTGCACAAACTCTACCCGGTCAGGCTTACCCCTGAGGCCAGGGGCTCCCAAAGATGAGGGGCTGTCCAGATGCTTGCCTGAGAAGTCTTTGGGTGTCAGAAAACAAGGAAGTAGGTGAAGGACCTAGAAACTCAGTTTGGGGTCTCAGGGCTCCCTGATTCTGGATGTCCTTCAAAAGCAACACATGATTCTGTACATGGTCTCCCCTCTGCCCTCCCCTACACTCTGAATGTTCCCATAGAACAATGGGTGTCTGTCTGCACAAACCTTCCTCCTGCTGGCATCTTCTCAGGCTTTTTCTCCCCATTGCCTCTAAAGCAGGTCATCTGACCTGAGACTCTGAAGAGTTGGGGCTGGCTGGGAAATTGGTGGATAGGTCTGGGAGGAGCTGGTTTGCATGAGAACATTTAAAACATATTTGGCTAAAGAAGCAGGGAAGTTTCCTGCATGGGTGTCTGGAGGTTGGGTGTGAACTGCTGGCCTGTTGTTGGTGCTCCCCCGCCCCCTCCCTGCAGCCCCACAACTGGCTCCGAGTCCTCTGCAGGAAGGGGGCTGCAGCAGAAACGGAGGTTCCCTTCTCTGTGGGATGAGGGGACAAGCTGGGCCTGTCATTGACACTGCACTCTATGTTGGGCTCGGGTTCTATTCCTGGCTAAGCCACTGTCTGGTGGTGACCTTGGACATGTCACTTTGTTCTCCAAGCTTATTTTCCTGCATCTGTAAAATGGAGTCAGTTCTTCTCTGCCTCACAGGGCCAATGCGAGCTTGGCACTAGACCTGCATGTACTTGGTAAATGATAAAGTGGGGTGAAGAGCGGCCCCCACTGCAGCCTGAAACCGGAGCTCTAGGGGTGTGTTCTTGGAGAATTTGAGCCTTTGAGGATCCAGAGTGGCATATATGCTATTGGCCACCTTGGCACTGGGGACATGAATGAAGACCCCTCCCAAGACTCCAGGCAGTGAAGATTGATGGAGCAGGGCCTGCAGAGGAGAGGGTGTCTGCGGCAAACTCTGGAGGCAGTGAGTTCATAAGAGTGAGTGAGACACACCTTGGAAAACTCACCACACCCAGGGAAAATGGGGCCAGGAAGAAAGGACTGTGGTGCGTGCAGGGGAGGCAGGGCTACACGATGCTTGCTGACTTTACTCACAGAAAATAGCCTTGATTGAGCCTCTACTATATACGCGGCCCCATGCAGAGTGCTTGCCTCAAAAAAAAATCCTTTTTATCCAAGCAGCAAAGGAATGAGGTTGAAACTATCTTTTGTCTTCATTTTATAGATGAGCAAATGGAGGCTCAGAGAAGAGAAGTAGATTCCTGGGGTGGGGGTGGGGTGAGGGACACAGAGCTAATCACTGGCAGAGTTTGGGTTCGAACTCATGTCTGGGGTTGACTGTAGACTTTGGATGTTTTCCACAAACACAACTAAAAGTAAGTCTCGCTTTATTCTGAACAGGAGGAGAACAAAGTGATGAACCTCGTCTAGCATGCAGATCAGAGGAATTTGCCAAGAGGGCCAGAGCTCTCCAGTGGGACCAGCTATAGTAATTTGTTGAACCCTAGAACTTTACAGCTGCAGATATGGAGCCCCTGGTTCCAAAATGATTTGAGAATTTCAAGGTGGTGACAGTTCGGTATGAAACTGAATGTGTGGCCCTTCTAAGTGCAGGGCCTGGGTGACCACATGGACCACGCACCCACAAAGTCCCTGGCCTTGTACCCCTGCTGCCAACAGCTAGTGGGTACAGATGAGGTTCTCTGTGGCAGGATGAGTACAGGGCAAGCTCCAGGGCCAAATAGCCTGGATTCGAACACTAGGCTGCCAGCTTTCTAGTTAATGACCCTGAGTAAATTCTTTAACCTCTCTGAACCTCAGTTTCCTCATCTGCAAAATGGGATGTTGTTAGTTCTTCTTTTCTAGTAGTGTGAGGTGGAAATAATATGATGCAGGTAAAGTGTTGAGCCCAGTGCCTGGCCCACAGTACATACCAGCAGTACCAGGTACTGGAGTCAATAGTCCCTCCCCCCTTCCACTTCCCCCAGGGCACAGGCACCAAGGAAATGCCAGGTCCCAGCTGTCATTCCCTCCTCGTGCTCAACCTTGGGCCAGAATCTTAGAGATTGCAGCTTCTGCTCTAGCAACTCCTCCTCCACTCCCCATCCCCCAGGCTTTTAATGAGTTTAGTATTTTCATCAAATCATTCTTCCCACAACACAGGACTGGGGTAGGCTAAAAATAGCTCCCCGAGTCACGTGACAGCTCCAAATGCGGAGGCTCCCAGCAAAGGTACAAGTGCGACTCCCTGTTTCCTAGGAAATGAGAGTCATTGTGATGCCTGACGCCAGGCCTCTGCCAACGCAGCCAGGGCGCTAGCAAAAGCGCATTGTCTGCTGTGACATCCCCGCATGTGACGGGCGGAGGGCGAGGCCGCGGGGGAGGCAGAGCCCCCGCAGCTGGCACACGCATGCCTGGCGCCCTGGGGTCTGGAGCCAGAAGCTGCCCCTTGCCTTCAGGAGTAAGAGGACCCCAAGGCAAGAGCTTCCCCACGCCTGGATTCTCTGACCCCATCTTTCTACCCAGGAGCAGTCAGGGAACTGCTTTGCCAGCAGGAATGATGTGTTGTGTTTTTGTTTTTTTTCCTGGTCCTTACACTTTCTACCTCTTGCTCTCCTGTCAATGACTTGCAACTAAAGGTATTCTATTGTCTGGCATTGAAAGTGAATCTGTGGACAAACAGTCCCTGTGGAAACCTTGCCAGGCTCCTCCTCTCCCTGCCCCCGCACCCACTCCCCACACACCCCGCTCCCCCACTGCCCTCCAGTGTAAGATAACTCCCAGTTCCCTAGACCGGTCATGAGACTCCCAAATTTGAGTGCCTCACAGTCACCTGGAGGGTTCATGAATCCCTTGAAGCTGGTCACAGCCCTGAGAGTTTCTCATCCTGTAGGAGTGGGGTTGGGACCAAGACTTTGCACTTCCAGGTAGTTCCCACAAGACGCTGATGCTATGCTCCAAGGAACAAACTTTGAGAACCACCGCCCTAGATGCTGTGGCCCATATTTCCCCGTCCCCTCCACCGCCCCCATCCCTCCTTCCCTTCCTTCTCTGTTCTCATCTTAGAGCAACCCATGTCACTTCTGTGCCCTGGCCCTACCCTCAGTAAGGCTCTCTGGCTTGAATCTGCATCTTGCTGCCTGGCTGCCCTCTCTCCCACTTCTCACTGGCTACCTCACACTTTAAGTGTAAGAATTACAGTAAAAATGATTGCTTATTGATCAGGAACCACAGAGTCCTCCCTCTTCACAATGCTGTGTGGTAAACATTGCTTTTATTTCCATTCTATCCACTGTCATTATCTCCATCCTGTGATAAGAAAACCAAGACTCAGATGGCAAGTCATGACCCCAAGTCACAGAGCTAGAAAACAGCTGGGGTTTAAGGTGGTCTGGATTTTAAGCCCATAGGTAAGTCACAGCTCATCTGCATCCCTTGGGAGCCTTCCCTAAATCTTCTAGACTAGATTTTGTACACCTTCTTGGAGTCCCCCTATACTCCCTGTGTGTCTTTATTAATGCACTAGCAGCCTTGTACAATAGTTACCCTTTGATGGGTCCATCTTCTGATTTAGAGTGTTGCTTAAAGGTGTGGACTTTGTCCTGACTCATAACATCACAAGTGCCTAGAAAAGGGTCTGGCATTAATAAGTGCTCAATAAATGCTCATTTGCTGGCTGACCAACTGAATAATGGTTGTTTAAATGTTTGTTGAGTGAATGCACAAATCATTGCTGCCTGATTACTCATCAGGTAATGCATAAACAATAGGTGCTCATTGCTGGAATAAATGAATGAGCTTATTTATTCATTCAGTTCTCTAGACATGTTGGTTGGTTGAATGAATGAACTGATGGTAGCTACTGAAAATGCTTGGTGGATATATTAATGAATACATGAATGATTAGTAGGTATTCATTAAGTGTCTGTTGCCTGGCTGGGTGCAGGATGGATGGGTGGTTGAATGGTAGGAATGGATAACCAGTTAGGTAGGTTGGTGAAAGTGAAAGTTGCTCAGTCGTGTCCGACTCTGCGCTCCCATGGACTATACAGTCCATAGAATTCTCCAGGCCAGAATACTAGAGTGGGTAGCCTTTCCCTTCTCCAGGAGATCTTCCCAACCCAGGTCTCCCACATTGCAGGCGATTCTTTACCAGCTGAACCACAAGGGAAGCCCAGGTAGGTTGGTAGATGGATAAACAGATGAAGAGATGGATGGGTGGGTGAGTTACCTGGATGGATGTGTGGGTGGATGAGGGGATGGATGGATGGGTGGATTGGTGTATAGTTGGATGGATGGGTAAATAGTTGGAGAAGTAGGTGGGTGAGTTGGTGGGTGCATGGTTAGATAAGGAGGGGGTTGGAGATAGGGCCATGACTCTGGCCTTGTTAGTACTTCCTGTGTGATGCCACTTCCACCAGGGAGATGACAAAGAGTGAGTTATGCATGGAACCCCAGGGCACGTGGAGTCTGCAGTCAGCAGGGCAGCCGGAGGGTTCTCTGCGCCACGAGCTATGACTCTGGGAAGCCAGGTGGATGATGCATCGTGAGTGTCACAAGGGGGCTGTGAAACTGCTTTAAATGTCAGGATATCACCCAGCTGTGAGACTGGGTCTTGACGTTTGTCATGTTCCCGAATCACTTGTTTTAATGACTAATTATTTTCCCTCTTCTGACATGGCTCCTTGGGGGAGAGTGGGGGAGCTTGGCGGGAAGCCGGGAACCTGTGCTTGGCAATTGAATTCACTAACAAGCCAGACGTGAATTAACCCCCGACTGCCAGGTGTGCAGCAGAACCTGGCAGGCCCAGCTCCCAGGCCCAGGCAGGTGTTGCTCGCCTGGGAGGTCCTTCCAGGGCTGGCAGGCACCCGAAAAGAATTCAGAATGTCTAAGCCCAAACCAAGATGGCTGTCTGAAAATCTATGAAAATGCAGGTTACTGGCTTAGGAGCTACTTGATTTTGATCTAAATGAAATGATTAGCCTTGTGGTTTTTATAAAAAGTACTTGCTACATATGGGCCATTGTATAAATACTTCACCTGAAATATCTCATTCATCCTTGCTATAGCCCTTTATCATTATCTTCTCCATTTTACAGTTGGGGAAACTGAGGGACAGAAATTGTTACAGAGGTTTTAAAACATGTCTTGGAGATTCTCTGATGTTCCCTTCAAGAGGTGAAGTCTAATTCCCTTTCCCTTTAATTTGAACTGGGATTAGCAACTTGATTATGCAGAGCAGAATGAGGTGGAGATGGCCTATGTGACTTCTGAAACTAGATCAGGATGGTGGTACAGCTTGCTCCTGGCTCTTTCTTGAGACACATGCCTCTGGAGACTCGAATCTCCATTAAAGAACTCAGGCTGCCTTGAAACCGCCGGGCTGGAGGGAGAGCCCTTGTGGGGGAGACCACATCCGTATGGAGAGAGAGGTTTGAAGTGCTCTAGTCATTCTAGTCTCAGCAGTTTTGCATCTCTCTTGCCCTGGTACCAGACATGTGAGTGAAGAAGACTTGGAGGTGACTCTATCCCCAGGCCATGCCAGATCGTGGCTGCAAAATTGACTGTGAGGGAGAACCACCCAGCTGAGCCCAGTCCAACCCCATATCACGAGTCATAACAGTAAAATGACTGTTGTGAAGTTTGGAGAGGTTTTTCTGTAGCAGTAACGGGAACAATGATGAATGTCCTAGATGATACGGCGAGAGAATGGCCCAGTCACTATGTGAACTGGGCAAGTTGGCTCAGGAGCCACAAACTTACCCTGTAAAGTAGTTCAGACTTGCCTTCATGGTCTTGCCTCTTTACCCATTGCATGGACTAGTCTCAACCTTGGAGGCTGGAAAGAGGATTCAGTTAAATAATTTGAGTAAAGCATTGTGTTCAGTGCTTGGAACATAGTAAATGTACCATCTTAGTTAAATTCATCAACTTCAGCCTTGCAGATCCTCAGACATAAACTTTGTCCTTAGCCTCACATTGCTTTCTTCCTCCCACATCACACATCTAACAAGTCTACAGACACATTTAGTGCCACCTTCTTTGGATCCAGAAAGTCACTCCTTCTTCCTTCCTCCCATCCTGGCCTTTTCAGTTCCTTCTCAACAAAACGGCCAGAGAAATCCTGATAAAATCCAAGTCAAATCGTTCACCTCTGCCCCAGGCCTTCAGGGAACAGCCCATACCTCTCAATCCATACCTACCTAAACAAAGTCCTTTCAATGGCCTGCAATGTGCTGCACAATCTCCCTTCTCATCACATTCCTCCCTGTTTCATCTCCTGAGATGCCCACTGGCCCCCAAGTACTTACTCCAAAGACACAAGCTCCTTGCTAGAACAAGCTAGCACACCCTACCTCGGGGCTTGGCTTCTGCTGTTCCCTCTGCCTGAACTGCTTTGCCTGCTGATGTTGACATGGCTCACTTCTTTGCCTCTTTCAGACTGTGTCTTGAATGCCACCTTCTTTTGGGGACCATTCCTCACCTCCCATTTAAAATGGCAGCCCCATTCTCTCCCCTCCTCTCCCTTTTCATTCTTCTCCCATAGCACCTGTCGCCACCTAACACACCGATGTCTATTTTTCTCTTTCACCTGTTTCTTTATCTAACTCCACTAGAAGGTGGGCACACAAAAACATAGATCCTTGTTTTGATCACTGCCCCTGGGGAGAGTATGGCACACAAGAGGTGTGTGTGTTATCAATAAATGTTTGGTATTTGATAAATGAATGTTTGTTGATTGTTATTATCAAGGGGACCAGGTAGGAAGCTATTGAGCTACTCCAAGTGAGGACAGAGATGAGTAATCTGTGAAATCTGGTGGAGGAAGGAAGGAATGATGAGGACGCCTGGTGTTCTGGCCCATGCAAGGAGCTTCCCACCAGGAGACGGGGTGGCAGGAGCCAGCTGTGGATAGAGGGCATGATGCCATATTGGTATGAGACAAGGGGGAAGTGGTGCTGGGATGTCCAGGTGAGGTCTAGGTTGGTGACAGAAATGAAGACTGGGGATGTGGTGGAAAGCCCAGCATGGAAGAATCCTGGGAACCCCAGGAGGGTGGAACCCAGAGGGATTAGACAGGGAGAACAAAGAACTATGAGGACGGAGGCCTCTCCACTGTGAAGCCCATGGGAGCCAGGGGGTCACATTATGGAAGAGAGGGGCTGTGGCGAACAGAAACACCTGTATCCTTGCTGGAAGAAGAGGGAGCCACTGGGTTTTCACTGGCTTGTTTTTAGGTGTGAAGACAGGTCTGGGATTGCAAGAGCTTCTGGTTTGTTGAAGGAGGCCAGAAATCTGGATTTTGGGAAATTTACTCTTGTTTTGAGAGAGTTTATGCAAGCTTTGCAAAAGTGCTGTATGGGTCCAATAATGCATGTCTATGAGCTGGATTCAGCCCATGGGCACTCAACTGACAACCTCTGGAGTAAGATAATGAGGGAAAGGGCTGGGGACAGACCCTGGGGCATGCAATCTCAGGGAGTGTTGTCTGGCTAAAGGCACAGGAGGCTGGGGTGCTTTAGGCAGTGGGTTGAAGTGCTGACCCTCAGGTGAGGGCCAAGAATCTTAGAAACCTGGCCCTCAGGGCATCACAGCAGAGCCTCACACAGCAGGTCTGTGGAATGGTAGGGGCAGAAGTCAGACTTCACTTTTCTGTTCCAAAGGTTTCCACCTTCCATACAAGGGTCAGCCAAGGGGAGACATAGATGGGGGGTTTCTTTGCTTCAGACAGGGGCTGCCCCTAGAAGAGGATGGGGCCAAGACAAACCAGCCAGTGTGAGGCAGGTGGCCCCAACACCCACTTGAAGGACACCTTCAGAGTCCTCCTGGAATACTGCGATTCTGACATTTGGAAATTACATGTTAATGATGTGCCCAACAGAAGAGTGAGGTTTGTGGCTCCCCCTCCAACTCCCATACCAGACCCAGCCTGGGGTGGACACTGCGGTCTCCCCACTGAGTTACTGTGAAAGCCGGAAGCAGCACTGCCTGCTAGGACTTTCCACGTCGATGGCAGCACCATCGATACAGCACCCACAGGCCACACGTGGCTACCGAGCATGTGAGATGTGTTGAGTGCGGCCAGGCAGCAGGATGCTTCATTTAATTGAATTGAAATGTGAGTGGCCTCCTGGGGTTAGCAGCTGCCTGAGTGGCCAGGGTAGGTCTAGAGATCTGGAAGAAACTGTCATGAGTATAAAGACAGGAGTCTGCTCTTCTCTGCCATGGCTCCCTCCTCTCGGGGCTGGATGGCCAAGAAGAGGCTGGACTTCCTCCTTGGGGCCATGTGCGCAGCCTGGTCCCCTCTTTGCCATTTCCCGGGAGCATCTCTGACGTCCGGGTCTTCTCTCCGGCCCAGCAGACAGCTGGACCTGAAGCTGGGCTCAGCAGAGGGTCCCGTGTAGGTTATGGGTCCAGGCCTTACGCTGCAGCTCAGTTCCCTGCCTACCCGGTAGGCTCTGCCTACCTGGGCACCAGCCCAACTCATAATAAAAAAGGCACTTTTAGCTTTCTTTCCTAATCTCTCATGTGAGTTTGTCTTCCAAAGGGACTTTGTGGGACTGGAAGTGTGTGTGGCGGGGAGAGCCAGTGGCTCTGGTTTGGCAGGATTGCTGCATTCCCGAGTTCCTAAGACATTTGCATCGAATTAGCTGTAAGCCCCTAACAATGGTATTTTCTTATTTTTTTCTTCTGGTATTCTAATTAAAACAAAAGAACTTCATATATAACATATGAACACAGTTCCTGTGTAAAGATTAAAATATTTCAGAAGGCTTTCTCTACAGGTAAAATGACCTGTGGCCTTCATTTCAGCACCCTGCCCAACCTATGCACGCGCGCACACACACACACACACACACACACACACACACATAGACAGAAACTGATATACAAAGACATACAGACATACACAGACATGTGCACATGTGCACACACAGACATTGAAACACAGAGAGACACACAGACACACAGACAGACATTGATACACAAAAACATGCACACACACAGACACACACAGAAATAGACATGCAGACACACTCACACAGACACATAGGTGGGTGTTTCTCCCCTCAAAGGCATCATACTAAATTCGTTTTATGTGACTTTCTTTTCTCACTTATCACATCTTAGGGCATCTTGCCCTTTTGTTCGTGGAGTTAGGTCTTGTTTCTTTTGAACTGCTGTATGGTATTCCACCATATCCACGTGGTACTGTTTATTTAATCACTCCTTGTTGATGGACACTTTTGTGTCTCTAGCTGTTAATAGCACAACCCATACTGCAGCAGACATTCTTGTCCATGCCTCTTTGTGCAAGAGTGTGAGCATAAGCCAACACACATGTGTAACAGAGTTGTGTAGTCCAGATTACTGCTCAGCATGTATTTGCTCCTCCCTTATTCCGAACTCTGACACGCAGATGCCTTCCTGTCCCATTGATTCCAGGATTGGCTACGGGGCTGCCCTAAACCTTCAAAGGCCTTGAATGTTTCTACTTGTCCCTCTTGTCCTTCTGCCATCACTAGATGAGGGACATTCCCCAAGAAGCTACTGATCCAAGGAGATGGGAGACATGGTTCAGATCAGCTCAACCCCTACTGAACTGCAGGTAAATGAGCTGGAAAATAAATGCTTGTTGTTTAGTGCAGCTGAAATTTCAAGGTCGTGACCCAGGAGAGGATGCCTGACCCAGAAATGAAAACTGGAAGAGCTTTGAACATCTATCAACATGTTTCTTGACATGCCCTCGGACCCGGCCTTCTATTTCTAGGTGTCCAGCTTCCCGAAACACTGTACACCAAAACATATAAACCAGGATCCTTAGGCCAGCACCTACTTGGTAGGAGTGGGTGTCTTCTTTCCCATTTGACGGGTGGCACTGTCTAGGCATGGAGCTGTGAAGTCACTTAGCAACTCATCCTGGGCGCCTGTGGGGGCTGGGGTGTTCCTGGGGCTGGCTCCCCTCTGCTCAGAGCGACAGCCTCAGGGGTCAACAGCCCCCATGGCTTTGCATGTTTGGGCACCACCTGGTCTATCTGAGGCCAGATCATGGACTGAGAGCCTTGAGGTTTTATCGCCCTGGGAGACTTTTCCCTGCAGGAGCTGAAGCCCCTGCGCAAGCAGTTCTGATCCTTAGAGGGCTGCCGGGGGCTCAAGATTGGCTGAGAAAACTCATCAGACAGAATGCCTGGGGGAAGAAGAATTTCCCATTGAACTGAAGATGGCTATTTTCCATTCATCCCCCAAACAGCCAATCTTTTACCAAAAGCACTGTGTTTTCCAGACTCTTTGTACCCCCCTGGTCCTCCAGTGGCCTCTTGGACAGGACTGCAGGAGAGCTTCCTTGGGGAGGAAGATGCTCAGTGTTGCAGCCGTGTGTCTGTTGCCAGAGCTCCTCCTGCTCCCTCCCTCAGCAGCTCAGCAAAGGCCCAGGGTGGGGGGGTGGGGGGGCGGGGATTGACTCAACCACAAAGTCTCGGGGACACTTGTGCAGAGAAGTTGTCTTTTGCTGGGGGAAGCCCAGATGGAATCTTGGAGCTGGGAGATAGATCTGTTTGCGGGCTGTCCCACTCATTTCTCGGTCCCACTCTCACTGTTAGCTCAATACTGATAAATTTGTCGACTTGGAGCGCTCGCCTGGCTTGGAAGCGAATGGAAAGGGAGGAGTTTTTCCCCAGCAGAGACTTAGCATGTCCATGGTTATTTATGATGGATGCTGTTGTTAGATTTGGGGACGGAAGGTTGAAGGCTGGGAGGAAGGAGCAGCTTCATATAGGGCTTTGGAGTCATTAGGGTCTGTGTGCCCAGCTGCAGTTATGGGCACCTGGGCATCCACCGGCATAGCCTGCCACAACAGGGAAGGGATAGATGACCAGAGAAAACTGTACTCCTCAACCATCCTGGCTGTCCATTAGTCTGTCCAGAGGGGCTGCTTCATCTTTCATCAGGTCATACAAGAGGGTCTTGTTCCTTTTCCAGCTGCTGCCTCTTATTTCCTTGTAGGTCTGTGATGCTGTCTCTGTGATGGTGAGGAGGTGGCCCCTGATTAAAGCAGTGAGGACACAAGACTGATTGTCCACAGGCTGGTCAACAACTTAGGAGGTGTCAGGCACGAAGCCTTGCCCAGCTGACATCATAGGCTCACCTCAAGACCAGATACACTTCTTCCCTTTGCTGTGAGGAAGTGGGGGATTTCATTCATCCTCCAAACAACCGTATGAGGTAGGTACCATTATCACCATTTTACAGATGCATAAACTGAGGGTCAGAGAAATTAAGAATTGTGCCCAAGATCACACAGCTAGCATATAGCAGAGCTGGGATCAAAGCCATGCCTGACTGACCCCAAAGGGCACCCACCCTCATAACTACTGTCTCCCTAGATGGCCTGCTCTGCAGGAGAAGATCAGGAAGACAGGAGAACCAGGGACAACAGGCTTCGTCCCGAGCTTCATACAGTTCCACATATGACAATAAACCTCCCTACCCACACTCAGTAGCTTTATATAGCCAGGGTGGGGCTCTGGTTTCGGTCAGCAGTCTGATCAAAGTCCATGGCTTTTGGTTTGCTAGCTTTTGCCTAAAATAGCCAGATCACTGCTGCAGAAGCGAATCACTCAGGTTGAGTTGTGAAAGTCAGTCGCCTCCCTCCTGGTCGTGCCCCTCCCCAGGGAAGTCTTTACCCTTGCTTTGCCCGCTTTGGGGTGATCAATGTCAAAGCCAGAGTCCTGGACCCCAGTATCAGCTCTTGTCACGCTGCAGTCAGAGAACCTAGGTCTGGTGAGGATTAATGTTGGGTAGGGGTGCAGATGTTGCCAGTGGAGTTCTGCCCAGCCCCAACCTCCTGTAAGCAACCCAGAGTGCTTGAGGGCCACGCTGGGGTGGCAGGGGTCCCTCTGCCTGGCAACTCCTGGAAGACGTGCTGCCTGGGGCCCTTCTGCATACAGTACCTCTAGGCTGGGCCAACACTAATATTTACAAAGGCAAGAGCTGCAGCTAGGGGGCTGCTTCCCCGTCCCTTTGGCTCTCCTGAGCCCAGGGGATGGAGTTACAGAGTGGGGGTGCTGGGTGACTGCCTGTGTGGGCTGAACAGGAGCCAAGGGAGATGGTGGACAGGGAATCAGGTCCAAGGCCTCAAATAACAAAAATAACTATAGTGATCAGACTAGCAATTATTTATAAAGTTCTTACTTTGCGTCCGATGCTGGGATACGTCTTTCTCATGCATTTCAATTTTACTTCTCACCCTGGTTCTTCAAGGCAGGTGTATCAAGGCAGTTTTACAAGCTAGAAGAGAGGGAAATAAGAAGCTTGCCCAAGGTCACGCAACTAGTAAGTGGTGAACCTGGGTGTCCAGCTGGAGCGTATGAAGCTTGGCAACTCTCAAGCCCAGTTTCTACAAGGAATGGGCAGTTTAATGTAACGAGTGAGGCCTGGTAAGTGTGAAGCAGTAGGGAGTGGCGGAACTGGGGCACACTGGAGACGAAACCCCTGTCTAATGCTCAGCTCAAGATAGTCGTTGCCACAAGGAAATGTGGACCCAGTGGGGCCGGCTTGTCTGATTTTCAAGAGAAAATCTTGGCGTGCTTATTTCTCAAATCAGGAGGAATAGACATATTTATGTATCTACAGGTTTTTATTTGACGTATTCCAATTTTTAAATGTTGGCAACACATTCCTTTTCTTAAAAAAACACAGTGGGAGCCAAGTCAAATATGGCTTCAGGCGATCACTCTCCTCCCTCCGCAGAGCCCAGCCTGTTTGCCTGGCCCTCTGCTTCCTGCATGCAGGAGGGCATCACTGAGAATTAAGGCCCACAGTCCAGACAGTCACCTCGGGGCCACTTTTGGCCTGGGAACCTGGGAATAGTGATACCCTTTGATCCAGATGATCAGGCCCCACTGGTCCCACACTTCGGAAGGTTACCTCTTGCTGTCCCCCCGCCCATGAAGAAGAGGAGGGTCTGCTGGGCCAAGGTGTCTGCCCACCCAGAGCTCACACCCCTTCTTCTAGACCAGCCTCCGACTCCTGGCGACCTCACAAGTCCCTACATCAGAGGCCCTGAGCCCGTTTGCCAGACCAGTGTATCAGTTTTCCATTGCTGTAAAAGAAGCCGCAGGGTGTTAAACAGTCATCCCATTGTTATTACCTCTCACAGCTCTGGGGCTGGCAGGGTCAGTGCAGCGGTCACCCCTTGGGTCTCTCCTGCCGTCCAGCTGGTGGCGGCCAGGGCTGAAGTCATCCTGAGGTTCTCTTACCCACATGTCTGCGGTCTCTGGCTGTCAGCTGAGGGGCTCGGCCGGGGCTGCCAGCCAGAACATCTGCACGTGGCTTCTCCAGGGCCCCTGTTTCCTCATGGCGGGGCGAATTATGCTCAGAGCAAGGGTCCCAAGATGGGGAACCAGGAGGAAGCTGGATCACCTTTGCCATCTAGCCTGTGGGGTTACTTCTGTTGTACTTACTGGTGGAGGCAGAAACCAAAGTCTGCCCAGGTTCAAGGGGAGGGATGTGAACTCCCCTTGATGGGGGGGCAGGATGTCATGGGGAGAAGAACCTGGGCAGTGGGAGATGCTTCCTTCGGGGCTGTCTGGGAGAGTCTTTTCTGCAGCAGTCTGCTTGTTTCTCTTCTCTGCAGGCCTCCTCTGAGGACAAGGGAGAGGCCCCAGCACGGTCGCACAGGCTGGGAGCAGTCTGGTGGGGCGTAGGCCGGCTGTGCTCAGGCCAGCGCCCAGGCCCCCTGACCTGCCTGTGTCAGGGGCAGGTTGCCTGGAGGGCAGGGCAGGCCCTCTGGATGCACTTTGAGGAGCCCCCACCGAGAGCTGCATGTGGACAAGGCAGAGGCCAGCTCCTGAGGGATCAGGAGTGACGCTGCCGCTGAGCAGGAAGGGCCCAAGGGGAGGAGAGAGAGACAGAGATAAATGAGCCCCTGTGTGTCCACCGATCTCCCGGCTGAGCATCTTGAATGAATGTGTAAAGGAGAATCAGCACTTGGCTTGCAGGGAGCCGTGAGGGATTCTACATGGTACTTCTTGGCCAGAACTTGGTTTTGCTCAGATGAGACAAAAAGACACACAAGTCAGATATCAAATAATGCAAGTCACTAGGTAAGTTTGGGTCAAAGCGCAGGCCTTTCTAAAGATGTGTGTTTTTTTTTTTATGTAGCTTTTTCTTTTTATTATTATTAAATTTATTTATTTTTTTAATTACAATACTGTATTTGTTTTGCCATACATTGACACGAATCAGCCATAGGTGAATATGGTCATACTTCTTGGCATGGTGGGCAGGATCTTAGTTCTCAGACCAGGGATGAAACCCCTGCCCCTGCAGTCTTAACTGGATGGCCAAGGGAAGTCCCAGGCCTTTCTAGAAAGAAGAGATCAGTGTCCTGGTTCTCTTATACCCCTGCAAATCAAAATCACCTTGGGGAGCTTGGTGACCTAGTGATGCCTGGGTCCTATCAGCTCAGTCCTGAAGCAATTTGTCCCTTGGAGGCCTAGACTTGGGGATTTTTCTGAACTTATTTTTTATAAAGGTAACATTGGTTTATAACATTATAAAAGTGGCATGTGTACAACTTTCTGTTTCTGTCTACACTATAGCATGCTCACCATCAAACGTTTAGTTTCGATCTCTCACCGTACTGTTTGGGTCCCCTTTACCCATTTCACCCTCCTCCTTGCCCCTTCCCCCTGGGAACCACTATGCTCCCTGTATCTGCCTGTTGAGTTTGGTTTGTTTATTTTGTTCTGTTTTTTTATATTCCATGTATGAGTGATATCATGCAGTATTTGTCTGTCTCCATCTGACTTATTTCACTTAGCATAATGCCCTCCAGGTCTCACAGGGGGATTTTCAAAAGCTCCCCAGTGATTCCCATCTGCAGTCAAGGTTGAAACTCACTGAGCCAGAGCAGAAATAGCTGGAGGGCAAAGACTCCCCTGCCTTAATGAGGGAATGACTGAATAGACAGAGGGCAAAAGAAGGCATTCCAGGTGGGTGGAACAGCGGGAGCAAAGGAGACCCAGGTGGGAATGTGCTTTGCAGCATTAGGAAATATCCAACATCCAATGGATGTTAATGTACTAGCCTAGGTGATGATAATGATAACAAAAAATACTGACATGTACAGACACTGTGTTATAAACTCACAGATATAATCTCATATGGTCCTCCCTACTACTGCTCTGTGGGTTAGGTATTTTAGTTCACGTTTTACAGAGGAGAAAACTGAGGCTCACAGAGATTCTGTAACTTTCCCATCACTAACCCAGAGCTGGGATTTGAACACCTGACTCTAATTTTGAAAATGATACTTGGAGAATTTGATTCACATGTGGGTGAATTCTTGTGCTTGCTTCCGCAGCTTATATACACATGCGTGGACCTGAGCTAGAGGTGACAGGGAACCAGTGTAAAGTGGGCTTTAAGCAAGTGGTTGGCATGTTGGCGAAGGTCCCCATGAGGTGCTGAGCATGGCAGGGCTATGTGGAGGGGAAAAGGTAGGAGAGAGAGAGAGTGGGAGAGTGTGTGTGTGTGTGTGTGTGTGTGTGTGTGTGTGTGTGTGTGTGTGTGTGTGTGTGTGTGTGTGTGTGTGTGTGTGTGTGTGTGTGTGTGTGTGTGTGTGTGTGTGTGTGTGTGTGTGTGTGTGTGTGTGTGTGTGTGTGTGTGTGTGTGTGTGTGTGTGTGTGTGTGTGTGTGTGGCAAAAGATAGAGGGTGTGTTTGTGTATAAGAGAGGGTGTGTCGGTTGAGGCCTGGCAACCTTCCTGAGCATCTCAAGCCTGCTGGCCTTGGCATGTGCTCTTCTTCTTGCCTGGAACTGTCTCACCCTCTTTTCCACCTGTCTCCCTGCACACTGGCCATGCATAGCTGATCTGTCACCTCCTCCAGGAGTCAGACTAGCTGAGTTTTGAGTGAAATCTGACATGCTCTAGTCTATGTTCTTGGGCAAGTTATTCAGCCTCCTGATTCTCAATTTCTTCATCTGTAGAAGGAAGAGTGAAGATAGTCCTGGAGGATTAGATATTATCATGCATATAATGCTCTTAGGATGCATTCTAGTTGCTATTTGTCTGCTTCCCCCTTGAGACTCTAAGCCCCTGAGGGATGAGGCTGTCTTGGCCTCCACTGGATCCCTGTGCTGTGTGCAGCAGAATGCTTGGCATGGCATGGTTCTGGGAGGGTCCTTGGTGCAAACTGGGAAATTCTGGACCTGATCTAGAGGTCACCTGATGTAGGTGTGGTAAGGACTGCTAGAGATAATCTCACCCAAGATGTTGCCTCTTGTATCCATCTAACTGGTCACACTTTCCAGACTCTGGCAGCCAGAGTGGTCATGTGATGCTGTGGCTGAGAACCAGCCAGGCTGTCTCAGTTTGCATTCTCAGAAGCAGACTCTTTAAGGCAAAGATTCAAGAGCCAGCGATTTATTTGGAAGATGATTCCAGGAAGGATTTGTATGGCAGTGGAGAAACGAGACAGGGAGAAGAAGGCAGATGCAGACCCTGTGAGTAAGCAAGGGGGCCGCTGGGCCTCTGTTATCCTGGGAGCCTCTGAGGGTGAGAAAGCTGGAGCATTTGTCTGTCATTGGCTGAAGCTGCTCCTGGGCCCCATTAACTCTGACTTCAGGTCTGCTCTATGTGGTGACCTGAACAAGCTACTGGGGCCAATGGAAAATGTTTGTAGAAGTAGTTTCTGTGGTACCCAACTAACGAGTGTCCAGGGGACATGAGAGGGGCAGGCACCAACAGTGTCACTTACAGAAGTGTAAGTGGTTAAAGAACTTCCTGAAAAGCCCCACAAAAGGTAGCCAGACTCACCTGATAAGGCCCTTTTACTTATGACCTTCCCACTTTTCTCTTGCTTAGAATATAGTTTTAACGGCTGGAGCTGTGACAGTCATGTTATGTCCATGAGGAAAAGACCAACAGAACCATTAACATTTCTTGCTGGTCTGACAGCTTTTACCTAGAAAACAATTTGGCACTAGACATGATGTCTGAGCGCCGAAGAACTGATGCTTTTGAACTGTGGTGTTGGAGAAGACTCTTGAGAGTCCCTTGGATTGCAAGGAGATCCAACCAGTCCATTCTGAAGGAGATCAGCCCTGGGATTTCTTTGGAAGGAATGATGATGCTAAAGCTGAAACTGCAGTACTTTGGCCACCTCATGTGAAGAGTTGACTCATTGGAAGAAACTCTGATGCTGGGAGGGATTGGGGGCAGGAGGAGAAGGGGACGACAGAGGATGAGATGGCTGGATGGCATCATGGACTCGATGGACATGAGTCTGAGTGAACTCTGGGAGATGGTGTTGAACAGGGAGGCCTGGCGTGCTGCGATTCATGGGGTCGCAAAGAGTCAGACACGACTGAGCAACTGAACTGAAGAGGGAAAAAGGCAACACTTACAGTTTCAAGCAGCCAGTTATATTTGGATTTCATATTGCTTTCAGCCTAATCCAATTTTAGTTCAAACGTTGTAAATATTGAAGAATGAATGAGTAAACTCTGGGCAGGTTTTGAGGTAAGGTAGAGAATACCTTTGCCTACAGAGATACCCAGCAGGTTTGACTATATTCCTAGACTATAAGGGTTGGATAATAATTATTTTTGCTCATTATTTTATCCTCAGCCTGTGCAGAGAAGTCTTGTAATAACTGTGTCCTGAATAGGTTAATGGACAATGATTCTGAGGGAGGAGAGGGATCTGCAGGTGCTCTGGACAAAACTGATTTACATTTACAGAACATTCTCCCCATGTATCAGGCTGTACTTTTTTTTTTTTTAAACTAACGGGGAAGGACTGGGGAGGGGAAAGAAAGGAAAGCAAATGAGCTAGGATTAAGTACAAGTGTACCTTGGAGATGTGTGAGTTCAGTTCTAAACCACTGAAATACAGTGAATATCACAAGAAAGCGAGTCACACAAAGTTTTGTTTTTCCCAGTGCACGTAAAAGTGATGTTTGGGAATTTCCTGATGGTCCAGTGGTTAGGACTCTGTGCCTCTACTGTACGGGGCACAGGTTCTATCCCTGGTTGGGGAACTAATATCCTACAAGCCTCACAGTGTGGCCAAAAAAAAAAAAAAAAGGTGATGTTTACACTAGCTTATAGTCTGTTAAGTGTGCAATAGGGCTTCCCTGGGGGCTCAGATGGTTAAGAATCCACCTGCAATGCAGGAGACCCAGGTTTGATCCCTGGGTCCAGAATATCCCCTGGAGAAGGGAATGGCAACCCACTCCAGTATTCTTGCCTGGAGAATTCCATGGGCAGACTTTCTTCATGGACTCTGAAGGGTTATTAAAATGTACCCGAGATCAGCTGACTGGTTTGCAGTGGGCCTCTCCACCAGCACGTGTGGGAACTCAGAAGGAGCAAGTGCTACTACTAACTTTGGTACATTTCAGCAGAGGAACTCCATGACTTGGACTTGTACTGAGGATTAGCATTACACAAGGGTCCCAGTGGGCTCTGTGGAGGCAGCTCCATCTCACCACACCTGGCTCCCGCCTAACCTCCGGCCTCAGAGACCTCAAGAGACCCGTTCCCACCCTGCACTTGAATGTGCACATGCTGAAGGTGTTACACACGACCAGGGTTCTTGGGCTTCCCCAGTCAATAGAAATTGACTAGAGGCCAGACAAGACATTCAGGCAAGGCTTTACTGGGGCCTCTGCTGCAGCGGGTGGGGAGTAAGAGCAAACAACAGGTTCCCTTGCTGGCTCCTGTGCAGGGCAGCGGGGAGTTGCAGGGAGAGGGGAATCGAGCTTGTTCCTTACATGGGGTGAGGGGTTGGGGTGTATCCAGGGGTCAGGCTGGAGAGGTAGCTTAGGTATTTGCCCACCCCTTTCATGGTGTTGTGTGCAGCGAGCATGCTCAGTATGCTGCATTCACTCTCCAAGCTCTGTTTCTGCTCCAGGCTCTTCAAAAGTGGCAGTTGGCTTTTTTGGTCTCTTTGTATCTTTTGGGTCTACAATTTGTTCCAGCTGCACATGCATGCAGTTATTTTTAGTTCCATGTAGTTTCTTTGTATTTCTTTGCTTAAGGAGAGGTGTGTCCAGGTACAAGCACTGCAGCAGAGGGTCCCAGGTCCCAGCCTGTCTCAAAAGGAGTTGACTTGGCATGGAACGACTAAAGGAAGTGCCTTTTAGTGAAGTTATGGATGGAAATGTCTTCCAAATTAGGACGAGGTGCTTAATTCCCCCGGAGAAGGCAATGACACCCCCACTCCAGTACTCTTGCCTGGAAAATCCCATTGATGGAGGAGCCTGGTGGGCTGTAGTCCATAGGATCGCTGGGAGTCGGACACGACTGAGCGACTTCACTTTCACGCATTGGAGAAAGAAATGGCAACCCACTCCAGTGTTCTTGCCTGGAGAATCCCAGGGATGGGGGAGCCTGGTGGGCTGCTGTCTATGGGGTTGCACAGAGTTGGACACAACTGAAGCAACTTAGCAGCAGCAGCAGCTTAATTCTCCAGCTTAGTCCCTGAACAGACTTCTTCCTCCTCAGGACTGTCCTGGTGCTGCCGATGGCAGAGTTGCCATCACCAAGATTGCAGACCACAGTGAACTATCAGTGGCTGGTCCCACTCACCCAGGGGGAAAGAAAGAGTTCCCCTCATCACCTGGCTGGTGGTCTTCCCCAAGAGGGTGGTGATTTTTCCAAAATGTCTGTATGGTAATTGATGGCTTTATTAAGATTCATTGAGGAAACGATGCTCCTGTTCAGAAGCTCAGGTGGAAGCCCCTCTGACTTCCCTGTAAGTGGACTTCCTTGTTGATTGAGCGTTAGAGCCCTGCCCGCTCCCATGGTCCCCAGCACAAACTCTGTGACCACCACAGTCTCAGATCAAGTGACTTTCCTAAGGATGAAGGCCTCAGAGGAGAGAAGGGAAGGGGCAGGGGGCTGAGAAGCCCCACTTAGTCTCAACCTGAGAGACACTGGTACCGATGCAGGCAATGCTGGGCTTTGGGTTTTTCTCTGCAGGGGCTCTGCCACTCCCTCCTCCAGCATCTTGTCGCCTGAGAGATGGTTTTCCTAAGGTGACACTTACCCACAGGCATAGCTCTGCTTGGTGGGAGACAAGTAAGCAAACATGGTCTTTCTACTTCTCGACAGAACTTTTGTAGAGTGTGGGGTGGGAAGCGACGTGTTCTTTGCTCCCAGGTGTTTCCACCTCACCTCCTCTTCCATTCTACCATGCACTCTGTACTTATTGCCTCGGGGAGGGGATGACTCAGCAGAAAATGAGAGCAAAGTGTGTCAGCTCCTGGCTTTGGAGTTTCAAAAGCATAGGCCTCAGGGGGATGGGAGGGACTGGCAGGCATAAATAATAGATGTGGAGGAAAGGGCTGGGGAAGAGGGAGAGTTCTGAACCTGGCGGAAGGAGGATCCCTCTGGCTGGGGGATGGGAGTGAGAAGGAGGGGATGTGATGATAAAGGACAGCGGTCAGGGCACCTCATGGGCAAGAGCGGCTGCGGTTTCCAAATGCTGCCCCCTCCCCGCCTCGGGCAAGGAACGCGTAGGTCTTCAGCCAGGGATGCCCAAGGGAGCCCAGTCAGGACCTCTGAGCTCCGCAGTCTCTTCCTGTGGTTGAGGAGCATAAACTATACAGGTAGGCAGGCCCTGGGCACCTGCAGGAGTGAGTGATGGGGCAGACAGAACCCCTCATCGCTCCCAGCCCCCCACCCTAACTGGACTTGCCAAGATGTTCCTGCTGAGTGGGGCAGGGCACAGCCAGGGCCTCTTGGAAGCTTGTTGATCACAGTATGGGGAGGAGGGGTAAGATGGCTGTGGGTTATGTACATTCCTGAGGACCAACTGTCACTCCACCTTTTCTGCTCCTCTTTGGGAAGCTTGAAAAAGTGAACGTGTTAGTCGTTCATTCCGACTCTTTGTGACCCATGGATTGTAGCCTGCCTGGCTCCTCAGTCCGTGGGATTCTCCAGGCAAGAATTCTTTTTTTTTTGCATTTTAATATTTATTAATTTAACACCTAAAACACTTTATATTGGGGTATAGCCAATTAACAATATTGTGATTATTTCAGGTAACAGTGAAGGTAATCAACCATACATATGTATCCATTCTACCCCAAAGCCCCTCCCATCCAGGCTGGCACATAACACTGAGCAGAGTTCCATATGCTATGCAATGGGTTTTTGTTGGTTATCCATTTTAAATATAGTGGTGTGTACATGACCTTCCCAAAGTACTTAATTATCCCTTCTGCTCATGGCAACCAGGAGTTTGTCTTCTAAGTCTGTGAGTCTCTTTCTGTTTTGTAAGTAAGTTCATTTGTATCCAGAGAAGGCAATGGCACCCCCACTCCAGTACTCTTGCCTGGAAAATCCATGGACAGAGGAGCTTGGTAGGCTGCAGCCCATGGGGTCACAAAGACTCGGACACAACTGAACAATTTCACTTTTACTTTTCTCTTTCATACATTGGAGAAGGAAATGGCAGCCCACTCCAGTCTTCTTGCCTGGAGAATCCCAGGGACAGCAGAGCCTGGTGGGCTGCTGTCTATGAGGTCACACAGAGTCAGACACGACTGAAGCAACTTAGCAGTACCAGTAGCAGTCATTTGTATAGTTTTGTTTTTTTAGAGTCCACATATAAAGGATGTGATATGACATTTCTCCTTCTCTGTCTGACTCACTTCACTCAGTATGACACTCTCTGGGTCCATCTATTTTGCTGCAGACGGCCTTATTCCATTCTTTTTCATGGCTGAGTAATATTCCACACCCCGCATCTTTATCCATTCCTCTGTTGGTGGACATTTAGGTTTCTTCCGTGTCTTGGCTAGAATTCTGGAGTAGATTGCCATTTTCTTCTCCAGGGGACCTTCCCAACCCAGGGATTGAACCTAGCACTTCCTGCACGGCATTCTTTACTGTCTGAGCCATACCTGCCTGCCTGCTAAGTTGCTTCAGTCGTATCCAAGGACTCTTTGCAATCCTATGGACAGTTGCCCACCAGGCTCCTCTGTCCATGGGATTCTCCAGGCAAGAATATTGGAGTGGGTTGCTGTGCCCTTCTCCATGTCTGAGCCATGAGGGAAGGCTTAA
This sequence comes from Nanger dama, assembly GCA_917880005.1. Classification (NCBI taxonomy): domain Eukaryota; kingdom Metazoa; phylum Chordata; class Mammalia; order Artiodactyla; family Bovidae; genus Nanger; species Nanger dama. The sequence continues at coordinate 31,461,104 of CAKJTW010000016.1, read as the reverse complement.
TGGAGTGCAAATGTAAGAAGTCTCTCTGCCTTCCTCCTTTGCAGAAGCTCAGGGATGCAGTCTGTGTTTCTCACAGACTGCTTCTGCTGTTCTCCCCTGGGACCTCTCCTCCCCAGCCAGGCTGTCCAGGGGGTGGAGTCCCCCAACGGCCCTGGCTGGTCCTGCTCCCCGCCCCCAACCCTAGTCCACAGGCCTTTTCATTTGCAGGGCTCATTGCTGCAGGAAACAGATGGGATCTCAAAATAATAAACAGTGAGAATTTCAGAGGTTCCGGAAGCCTCAAGTCTTGGTCTCGGGCCTGTAGTTAAAGACTTCCTTCTGAGATAGGTTCTGAAACCGACTGCACCCCCTGTTCCTTGGGCACCTGGGATGGCCAGGCAGGTGCTGGCAGCTTCCTGGATTGTCAGCGACTGGACTGGTGTGTAAACCTGGGAGGGCACTGTTACTGCCTTTTACAGATGCAAACATTGAGTTCAGAGAGCAGGCTGGGGCCATGTGATTTACAGGGCCCAGTGCACAGTGAAAATGCAGTGCCCTTGTTCAAAAATGACTAAGAATTCAAGACAGTGGTGTGTGCTTGGTAGCTTAGTCATGTCCGACTCTTTGTGACCCCATGGATAAGTAGCTGGCCAGGGTCCTCTGTCCATGGGATTTGCCAGGAAGAATACTGGAGTGGGTTGCCATTTCCTCTTTCAGGGGATCTTCCCAGCCCAGAGATCAAACCCGTGTCTCCTGCATCTCAGAGCACTGAACCAAGCATGGGGCCCTTCTGAGGATGGACTGAGCAGGACCCAGGCCCACGAAGCCGGACCTATGGGAGAGATGAGGCCGAAGCTTAGGAACACGCAGCTCGTGCAAGGAAGCCCAGGTTTCAATGCAAGGCCTCAGGTAGCTTCAGCTGAATTTTGCTGTCTCCTGTCGTTCACCTGCAAGCACCCTGCATTCTCTCCCGCCCACACACAGTGGTTGATGAAAGCTGGGCTGTGACCCTGATTTCCATGACTTAAAAAGACAGTGAAAAGCAGAGCCTGACGGTAAGACAGGGACACAACACAAATCCGATGTTGTTCCAAGCAGCCCTTTGGCTTGTGCTGAAATGGAAGCTAAAGAGAGGCTTGGGCATGCCCTGTGCCTGGCCTTCCCCATTCAATTAACTTGACAAGTCAACGTTTTTTAGACAGATGATTCTCATTTCCAGTGCAGTTTGGAAGTCCCTGGGGGCAGGAAGAATATTCAGGCTTGCTTACTTCAGGAAGTGGTGTCTTCACTCCAATTTATGGGGTCTTGATTTGCAGGGACTACAGCGAGCTCAATCACTGTAGATAAGTCTCCCTGATGGGACATGTATAATGTGGGGTTTACAATATACGTTTGATGCAACAGCTTGAAAGTTGTTTATATGAGCATATATTTGTATTTTATTCCATCATCACAGTGATTCTCAGTGAAGGGAGGGACTTTACCCTTCCCTTTCCTCTGGGGACATTTGTCTGGGGATATTTTTGTTGTCACAGCTGGGTGGGGGGAGCTGCTACTGGCTCCTAGTAGGTAGAGAAACCAGGGATGCTGCTAAGCATCTCACAATGCACAGAATGGCCCCCACAGCCAAGAATTATCCAACAAGCGTAATTCATTGTGCTGTTTTCTAGGAATGAAATAGATCTCCAACACAGGAAGCCTACTTTGTGAAAATCTATCCTTAGGGAATGAAGTTTTGAGAGTGGCCCACTGAATTTGTGACCATGATGTAAGAAAAACTGGGCCCCAATTCAGGGGTTGATTGAAGCTCGGGTAATCCTCACAACAGCTCAGATGAGCAAACTGAGGCTCAAAGAAGATAAGTAATTAGGGAAGGTGAGGTGAACGTTCTGAGAGGTAAGGTTCACCCAAGGATGCCACAACCGAGTCAGGCACAACATGGGTTTTTGTTTTTACCCTAAGGGACCCACTTTTGTCTCCCGGCACCCCCAACTGCTGGAAATGACGCTGGGAAAGATTGAAGGCAGGAGGAGAAGGGGATGACAGAGGATGAAATGGTTGGATGGCATCACCAACTCGATGGATGTGAGTTTCAGCAAGCCTCAGGAGTTGGTGATGGACAGGGAAGCCTGGCATGCTGGAAGTCCACGGGGTCGCAAAGAGTCGGACACGACTGAGCGACTGAACTGACCTGACCCCAGCTGCTTTGGTGACCCCACCACTTGGGAGATCCTACTTCTCCACCTCCAGCTCAGGAATTCCTCTCTCTGCACTTGCTCACAGCAGCTTATGTCTTTCTTGCCTCTCATCTACCCCATCTCTACTTCTAAATGCTGTGTGTTTGTAACGCCTGCACTTGGCTTTCATGGAACCACCCTCATAGAAGCTTGAGATGCACTGCCGAATCTGATGATGGGGCAGGTCAACTAAGTGATAGCACCCAGTGATGAATTTCCTTGGGCCACACTGATTGCTTCAAGTTGAGCCAGTCTGAGCCAGTGAGAAGCTCTGAGAGGTCTGCCACTCAATTGCTACCCCAGTGGACTCCAGCCTAAGGGACTGCCAGAGAAAATACAGGAGTCCAGTTAAATTAGATTTTCAGATAAATAGTGATTAAAAAAATTTTTTTATAAGTATGTCCCGCTACATGTTTCAGTTCAGTTCAGTCACTCAGTCATGTCCAACGCTTTCTGACCCCGTGGACTGCAGCATGCCAGGCTTCCCTGTCCATCAACTCCTGGAGCTTACTCAGACTCATGTCCATCGAGTCGGTGATGCCATCCAGCCATCTCATCCTCTGTCGTCCCTTTCTCCTCCCTCTTTTCAATCTTTTCTAGCATCAGGGTCTTTTCAAATGAGTCAGTTCTTTGCATCAGGTGGCCAAAGCACTGGAGAGTCAGCTTCAGCATCAGTCCTTCCAATGAATAGTCAGGACTGATTTCCTTTAGGATGGACTGGTTGGATCTCCTTGCAGTCCAAGGGACTCACAAAAGTCTTCTCCAACACCACAGTTCAAAAGTATCAATTGTTCAGCACTCCGCTTTCTTTATAGTTCAGTTCTCACATCCAAACACGACTAGTGGTAAAACCATAGCTTTGACTAGGTGGACCTTTGTTGGCAAAGTAATGTTTCTGCTTTTTAATATGCTATCTAGGTTACGACTAGTGGTAAAACCATAGCTTTGACTAGGTGGACCTTTGTTGGCAAAGTAATGTTTCTGCTTTTAATATGCTATCTAGGTTGATCATAACTTTTCTTCCAAGGAGCAAGCATCTTTTAATTTCATGGTTGCAGTCACCATCTGCTGTAATTTTGAAGCCCCCAAATTAAGTCTCTCACTGTTTCCATTGTTTCCCCATCTATTTGCCATGAAATGATGGGAGCAGATGCCAGGATCTTAGTTTTCTGAATGTTGAGTTTTAAGGTAACTTTTTCACTCTGCTCTTTCACTTTCATCAAGAGGCTCTTTAGTTCTTCTTCGCTTTCTGCCATAAGGGTGGTATCATCTGCATATCTGAGGTTATTGATATTCCTCCCAGCAATCTTGATTACAGCTTGTGCTTCATCCCGCCTGGCATTTCACATGATGTACTCTGCATATAAGTTAAATAAGCAGGGTGACAGTATACAGCCTTGATGTACTCCTTTCCCAATTTGGAACCAGTCTGTTGTTCCATGTCTGGTTCTAACTGTTGCTTCTTTACCTGAGTACAGATTTCTCAGGAGGCAGGTCAGGTGGTCTGGTATTCCCATCTCTTTCAGAATTTTCCACAGTTTGTTGTGATCCACATAGTCAAAGACTTTGGCATAGTCAATAAAGCAGAAGTAGATGTTTTTCTGGAACTCTTGCTTTTTTGATGATCCAGCGGATGTTGGCAGTTTTATCTCTGGTTCCTCTGCCTTTTCTAAATCCATCTTGAACACCTAGAAGTTCATGGTTCACATACTGTTGAAGCCTGGCTTGGAGGATTTTGAGCATTACTTTGCTAGCGGGTGAGATGAGTGCAATTGTGCAGTAGTTTGAACATTCTTTGGCATTGCCTTTCTTTGGGATTGGAATGAAAACTGACATTTTTCCAGTCCTGTGGCCGCTGCTGAGTTTTCCAAATTTGCTGGCATATTGAGTGCAGCACTTTCACAGCATCATCTTTCAGGATTTGAAATAGCTCAAGTTGAATTCTATCACTTTCACTAGCTTTGTTCATAGTGATGCTTTCTAAGGCCCACTTGAGTTCACATTCCAGGATGTCTGACTCTAGGTGAGTGATCACACCTTCATGGTTATATGGGTAATGAAGATCTTTTTTGTGTAGTTCTTCTGTATATTCTTGCTACCTCTTTTTAATATCTTCTGTTTCTGTTAGGTCCATGCCATTTCTGTCCTTTACTGTGCCCATCTTTGCATGAAATATTCCCTTGGTATCTCTAATTTTCTTGAAGAGATCTCTAGTCTTTCCCACTCTTTTGTTTTCCTCTATTTCTCTGCATTGATTGCTGAGGAAGGCTTTCTTATCTCTTTTTGCTATTCTTTGGAACTCTGCATTCACATGGGTATATCTTTATTCCTTTGTCTTTAGCTTCTCTTCCTTTCTCAGCTATTTGTAAGGTCTCCTCAGACAACCATGTTGCCTTTTTGCATTTCTTTTTCTTGGGGATGGTCTTAATCCCTGCCTCCTGTACAATGTCATGAACCTAGGTCCTTAGTTCTTAAGCCTCTCTATCAGATCTACTCCCTTGAATCTATTTGTCACTTCCACTGTATAATCGTAAGGGGTTTGATTTAGGTCATATCTGAATGGTCTAGCGGTTTTCCCTACTTTCTTCAATTTAAGTCTGAATTTGGCCATAAGGAGTTCATGACCTGAGCCACAGTCAGCTCCCAATCTTGTTTTTGCTGACTGTATAGAGTTTCTCCATCTTCAGCTGCAAAGAATATAATTAATCTGATTTCAGTGTTGACCATCTGGTGATGTCCATGTGTAGAGCCTTCTCTTGTGTTGTTGGAAGAGGATGTTTGCTATGACCAGTGAATTATCTTGCCAAAACTCTGTTAACCTTTCCCTGCTTCATTCTGTACTCCAAGGCCAAATTTGCCTGTTTACTCCAGGTATCTCTGGAGAAGGAAAAGCCAACCAACTCCAGCATTCTTGCCTGGAGAATCCCATGGACGGAGGAGCTTGGTGGGCTACATTCCATGGGTCGTAAAGAGTCGGACACAACTGAGTGACCGAGTATCTCTTGACTTCCTACTTTGGCATTCTAGTTTCTTATAGTGGGAAGGACATCTTTTGGGTGTTAGTTCTGGAAGATCTTATAGATCTTCATAGAACCGTTCAACTTCAGCTTCTTCCGCATTACTGGTGGGGCATAGACTTGGATAATCGTGATATTGAATGGTTTGCCTTGAAAACGAACAGAGATCATTCTGTTGTTTTTGAGACTGCACTCAAGTACAGCAATCTGGACTCTTTTGTTAACTATGAGGGTACTCCCTTTCTTCTAAGGGATTCTTGCTCACAGCAGTAGATATAATGGTCGTCTGAGTTAAATTCACCCATTCCAGTCCATTTTAGTTCACTGATTCCTAAAATGTCAATGTTCACTCTTGCCATCTCCTGTTTGACCACCTCCAATTTACCTTGATTCGTGGACCTAACATTCCAGGTTCCTATGCAATATTGTTGTTTACAACATTGGACTTTTCTTCCATCACCAGTCACACATCCACAGCTGTGTGTTGTTTTTGCTTTGTCTCCATCCCTCATTCTTTTTGGAGTTATTTCTCCACTTATTTCCAGTAGCATATTGGGCACCTACCATCCTGGGGAGTTCATCTTTCAGTGTCCTATCTTTTTGCCTTTTCATACTGTTCATGGGGTTCTCAAGGCAAAAATCCTGAAGTGGTTTGCCATTCCCTTCTAGAGCGGACCACATTTTTTCAGAACCCTCCACCATGACCTGCCTGTCTTGGGTGGCCCTACATGGCTTGGCTCATAGTTTCATTGATTTAGACAAGACTGTGGTCCATGTGATCAGTCTGATTAGTTTACTGTGATTGTGGTTTTCAGTCTGTCAGCCCTCTGATGGAGAAGGATAAGAGGCTTATGGAAGGTTCCTGACAGGATAGACTGACTGAGGGGAAACTGGGTCTTGTTCTGATGGGTGGGGCCATGCTCAGTAAATCTTTAATCCAATTTTCTGTTGATGGATTGGGCTGTGTTCCCCCCTGTTGTTTGACCTGAGGCCAAACTACAGTGGAGGCAATGAAGATAGTGGTGACCTCCTTAGAAAGGCATGTACTTGCTGGACTCACTGCCCTGACCCTGCACTAAGCCACAGCCAACCCACACCTCAGCCTCCTGGACACTCATGAGCAAGTCTGGGTCCAGTCTCTTGTGGGGTCGCTATTCCTTTCTCCTAAGTCCTGGTGTACATGAGGTTTTGTTTGTGCCCCCAAGAATCTGTTTCCCCAGTCCTATGTAAGTTCTGGGGGCTCTATGGTGGGGTTAGTGGCGACCCCCTCCAAGAGGGCCAATGCCATACCCACGTCTGCTGCACCCAGAGCCCCTGCCCCTGTGGCAAGCCACTGCTGACCAGTACACACTTATATTGTACTAAAAAAATAATTCTTGTTTATCTTAAACCCAAATTAAACTGGCAGTCTGTATTTTTTTAATTGAAATACAGTTGATTTACAATAAATATTAGTTTCAGGTATACAGATGATGATTCAGTACTTTTACAGATTGTACAACATTAAAGTTATTACAAGATAATGGCTATAATTCCCTGCACTATACAAAATAGCTTTGTTGCTTTTCTATTCTATATGTAGTAGTTGGTACCTGTTAATCTCATACCCCTAATTTGTTCCTCTCTCCTTCCCACTCCTCTTTACTAACCATAATTTGCTTTCTTATGTATATATGTGTGAGTCAATTTTGTGTATATGTTTCCTTGTATTATTTTTTATATTCCATATAAAACTGATACCATATGTGCATCCATGCTCAGTTGCTAAGTTGTGTCCAACTGTTTGCAACCCCATGGACTGTAGCTCGCCAGGCTCCTCTGTCCATGGGATTTCCTAGGCAAGAATACCGGCATGGGTTGCCATGCCCTTCTCCAAGGGATCTTCCCAACCCAGGGATTGAACCCTGAGTCTCCTGCATTGGCAAGTGGGTTCTTTACCAATAAGCCACCTAGGAAACCCAAGTGATACCATATACTATTTGTCTTTTTCCATCTAACATTTCATTAAGCTTACTATTCTCTAGGTACATGTGTGTGCTACAAATGACAGAATTCCATTTTTTAAAAATATATATATGTGTGTGTATACATGCACACACATACCTCATCTTCTTTATCCCTCTGTCTGTTGATGGGCGTTTGGGTTGTTTCTACATCTTGGTTGTTTTAAATAGTGCTGCTATAAACATTAGGGTGCATGTGTCTTTTCAGATTAATATATTCTTTTTTTCAGCTGCACTTCCAGGAGAGAGATTGCTGGATCTTATGGTAGTTCTGCTTTTTATTTTTGCTTTTTTGGCTGCATGTGGCATGTGAGATCTTAGTTCCCTGACTGGGGATCAAACCCTCACCTCTGCATTGGAAGTAGAATTTTAATCACTGAACCACAAGAGTAGTCCCCTGCTTTCTTTCTTTCTTTTTTTGAGGAACCTCCATTCTATTTTCCATAGCAGCTGCACCAATTTACATTCCCACTGAAAGCTTCCAAGTGCTTCTTGACATTCTGTATTTGTTAAAATCTGACCATTTATCAGAGGAAACTAAAGATGAACTGGCTCCTGGTGACACCACATGAGCCCTGATTCAGCCTTACCTAAAGCCAAATTATCTTTGGACCTACAGCTGCGTAACTCCTAAGGAAAGTGTTATGCATTCAGGAAATTTTCTGAATCTTCTCAAAGTCTTGGCCTTAGGAAGCTTGAACAGAAAGCCTCCTGAGGGTGTCCTGTGCTTCCTCTGGCCCTGACACTGTGCTCAGTGTCTGAGACAATAAAGATTTATTGGATAGCAAGTTTCTGGGCTTAGCTCCTTATAATAAATTGTTTTTATTCTTTTGAGCATCTACTGTTGTTATAGGTCAGGGTTCTCGATAGAAGTTGATCAGAGGCCACACTAGAAATTCAGCCAAGGCTTTATTGGCGCCCTTGCTGCAGCAGGGTGGAGTGAGAACAAACAGGCTCCCTTGCTGACTGGCTCCTCCTGCGGGGGGATTGGGGGGTAAAGGGTGGGGGAGTGAGATGGGGAAATCAAGACTGTTCCTCATGAGGTATGAGGGTTGGAGTGTATCCAGGGGCAGGCTGGGGGGCTGGCTTAGGTGTTGTGCCCACCCCTCTAGTGGTAGTGTGTGCAGCCGGCAGGGCAGGGACAGTACTCTGCTTTTGCTCCAGGCTCTTCAGAAATGGCAGTTGAAGTTTTGGTCTCTTTGTATCTTTAGGGTTCAGAATTTGCTCCCAGGGGTGCATGCACGCAGCTATTTTTAGTCCTATACTGTTTCTTTGTATTTTGTTGCTGGAGGAGAGATGTGTCCAAGTCACTATATGCCTGATATTGTACTGGGAATTGCACTTAAATGACTTCCCACCCTTCAGATGTCTTGGAGTTAGGTAACATCACACCCATTTCACAGGTGAGAGGAAACAGAGGTCTGGAAAGGTAGCACCCATGGTTGCAGAGCTCAGGCTGAAACAGTGAAAAGTGGAGAATTTTAAACAGGCTCCTCACACCTGCAAAGCTCACACTGGTCCCTTCACAGCTTGCCACCTCCTGGCCCCCACACCTTGCCTCCTGGTCAGGCCTTTGGAAGGAATCCGGTGTTAGCCACGACCTTACCTTCCTCCCTGAGCCCTTAGGGACCCCCATGAGCTGCCCACCTCCTGCTTGAAACAAGCCGCTGAACATCTGGAAGCCCTAGGAGGCTGTTTGGCAACCCTCGCCTTAAAGGCTGGTGGAAATTCTTGCCTCTATTGGTGTGCTGAGAGCAGATCAGGTACACAGGCCTCTGGAGGCCAGACTGATTTGGCAGCATCTGCTTCCCATTACCCCAGGGAGGGACTGCGCCACCAGCCGCTGGTAACAGGAGCCCCTGGCCTCTGATTTATGGCCCATTTGGAATGAAGCCTCAGGAGCAATTACTTGGATGGAGCCTGGTGGGGTAAGAGCTTTGCAGAGCTGAGAGCGTAACTCAGCTGACCGTATGCCCTCCCAAGGCGGGTGGGAATCACCTGGTGAGGACCTTCTTATTTACCTATATCACCAAATTCTTACAGGGACCTGTGCACCTGCCAGGGGCTATTTTGAGCACCTCATGAATATTCAAGCAGTTAAGTCTCCTGCGGGGGAGATGCTATTATCATCCCATTTTACGGTTGAGAAACAGAGGTCCCCAAAGATTACATAGCTTGCTGCAGTCACCTAGCTGGGAACATGGGCTCAGCTGGTTTTTGAATCCAGGCCCCAGGATCCATGCTGTTCGCCCTGATGCTGCCTGCAAAGGAACGAGCTTTAAAACATGTAAATAGGACCAGATTCTCCCTCAGAACCCTTAGTGGCTTCTATTCACAGTTAAAATAAAACTCAACATTTTAAAGCTATAAGGACCTCAGGGACCTGCTCCATGTTCTCTCTTTTCTTGCTTACTCTGCTCCAGATCTTCCACCCCTTCTGGATTCTTTTTGTTTTTGCTGCTTCTTTTTTTTTTTTTTAACCAATAGCTTAATTGACATATAATGAACATATAAAACTTACCCATTGAAAGTGTACAGTTCAGTGGATTTTCCTTTTCTTCACCGAGTGGTATAACTGTCGCCACAATCTAATCTTAGAACATTTTCATCATCTGCAAAATAAACTTCGACCACTCATTCCCATCCTGCCTCCTCCTGGCTCCTCAGTAACCACTGATATTTCTGTCCCTATAGATTTGTGTACTCTGGGTATTTCTTGTAAGTGGAATCCTATAACATGTGGGCTTTTGTGATTGGCTTCTTTCACTTAGCATCCTGTTTGAAGATTCAGCTAAGTATCCGAACCAGGACTTTATTCCTTTTGGTGGCCAAATAGCTTTCTGTTGTATGGATATACCCCATTTCGTGTATCCATTCATCAGTTGATAGGCACTGTGTCATTTTGTCTGGGTGTTTTGAGGGTGTTTGACCTGGGCACTGTGTCTTATGAATAATGCCCTTGTGAACATCAGTGTAGTTTTTGAAACTGAGAAGAAACCCAATAATTTGATAGGATGTTGTGTAGGAAGCAAGCACGGTGTGGCTTTCGGAGTGGGCACTTTGGCTGAAAACATCTGGGTTGTGACTACTTATGAGCTCTGTATGAACAATTTTCTATTTTCTAGGCCTCTTTTTTTTTAAAACTGTCAAATGAAAGTAATAAGAGTGCCTTCTTAATTGGGATGGATTAGCCAGAGTTCTTTGGAGAAAAAGAGCTAATAGAATATAGACATATATATGATTTATTATAAGGAATTGGCTCCTGTGATTATGGAGGCTTAAAAGTCCTACAATTTGCCAGCTACATTCTGGAGACCCAGGAAAGCCAGTGGTTCTAAGAACTGGGGACCCTGATGGTATAAGCCTTAGCCTAAGACAGGGAAGACCAAGGTCTCAGCTCCCACAGTCAGGCCCAGAGAGCAAACTCCCCCTTCCTCTGCCTTTCAGTTCTTCTCAAGCCTTCGGGATTGAACTGCTTTACAGTCCACTGATTTAAATGCTAATCTCTCCTGGAAACACCCTCAAAGGGACATTAAGGAATGTTTAACCTGGGCACCCCCAGTTCCCATCAGGTTGACACAGAAATTTGTCACAAGGGTAACTTGAAATACTTTATGTTGGTTGTTTTTTTTTCTGTGGGTGAATATAGAGCTCCGGAGAGCAGAGGGAGTGGGGGAGGAGGGACAGGTAACTAGGCTGAAAGGGAAGTGGTGGGGAGTCAGTGAGGGCTTCCTGGAGGAGGTAGCATCTAAGCTGGGGATAGTAAGAGGTAGCTAGGGTATCATGAGTTCCTTCCTGCCTCATCTCCAGGTCAGGGATCTAATAGCCAGAGGAAGACTCCAGGCAGGCACCTGTCCCACCACTTTGACCTCCCTGCTGACAAGTCTGACATTGGGGGCAAGACCTCTGGGAGAAGAGGTAACACGACACAGTGGTTAAGCTCCGAGCTTAGGTCAGACGGGGCCACCTGGTGTAGAGATCCCCTGCTTCCTGACTGTCTGCCTGGGCACCCCTAGGCAACCTGCTGAACCTCTCCAAGCCTCCACAGCCTCATCTGTAAATGGGGACAGTGCCAGTACCGAGAGCACGGGAGAGTCAGGAGAATTCAGTGAGGCGACACAGGCCATGTGGCCCAGGATGACTGGTCGGTCAGTGTCAGCGGTCAATCTTTGCCAAATCCCTCTCCCATCTTTCCGGTCCCATTGCATCTAGCGCCTTCCCAGAGCAACAGCTAAGAGGCAACTGCTTCTGAACCTGGGGCTGCTCTTTGAAGAGCTAGAGCAGGGACTGGGACAAGGGAGTCCGGGTCAGGCCTGAGCCTGCTGTGTGGTCTTGGGAAAGTGAACCATCCCTGCTGAGCCTGGAGGGGAAGCCGGCTGACTGCAGAAGGGGAAATGAGATAAAGGAGGTCAAGCCCTCACTGCTTCCTGTCTCCCTGGGAATCCCTAAGAACGTTCCCCAGCCTCCTCCCTCCGCCCTCATCCCTCTCCCAGGGCTTAATTGGGCAGCTGTAGTCACTCGGCACTTAACCTTCTCCCCATCTGCCCTCCAGGGAAAGAATTAACGTTAATCCCTGAGTACTGCTTCCCGGGCCACATCAGGGAAGTGTGTGAGGAGCAGGGAGCCAGCCAGCCCGAGGCCTCCCAAGTAGCCCAGCCCAGCTCCCGAGCCCAGCCTCATGTATCTTTGTCCCGGAGTCCTGAGGCCAGCCCTGCGGCCAGTAAGCCACCTTTCTCTTTACCTCATCTTTGTCCCTCTAGTCTGGCACTTTTCGATGGAAATATAATGTGAGTCACCTAAATAATGTGAGTCACCTAAATAATTTTCTGGGATTTGCCTGGTAGTCCAGTGTTTAAGACTTCACCTTCCAATGCTGGAGTGGGGGTGGGGGGTGGTGTGGGTTTGATCCCTGGCTGGAGAACTAAGATCCCACGTGCCTCATGGCCAAACAACCAAAATATAAAATAGAAGCAATACAGTAACAAATTAAGCAAAGACTTAAAAATGGCCCACATTGAAAAAAAAACTTTAAAAAAATTTTCAATTTTTGTAGAAACAGATGGAATTTTAATAACTCACTCTCTTTAACCCAGAGTATTCCAAGTGTGATCTTTTCAACATAGAATCATTAGCAACACAATCATTAGCAAGATATTTTGTATTCTTTCACACCTAGTAAGCCTTGCAAACGTAGTGTCCATTTTATGTTTTACATCATATCTCAATTCAAACACTGTTTTTCTGAGAATATTTGATCTGTATTTTTGACTTCACAAAATGTGTAGTTGAAAAAGTAAGTTCACCTCCCTAAGCTGTTTCAGACCCAGAGAAAAGTTTTCCAGTAACTGAATCAAGTATCTGATCTCGGGTGGCCTTGGCCTGCAACGGCTTGGAGCGAGGCTTGGGTTCCCAGCCAGAGACTGGGCTGAGCCTTGGTGGTGAGAGTACCAGATCCTAGCTGCTTGACCAGAGGTCAGTGAAAAGGGCCCTGGCCCTTCAACTATGCAGAAAAGAATTTCCATAAAGATGAAAAGTAGTGAAGCAAGTGAAGTATTTATTAAGAGGAAAAGAGTACAGTATGTGTAACTAGACACAGAGGCACACTCAGAGGGGAGAGTCCTTGAGTTGCACCCTCAAGGCACGTTGAATTACTTTTATGGAGTATTTCTTCCTGGTTTCCTTTGGCCAATCATGTTGATTTGCCTGGTTCAGAGTCCCTATTCGGTATATCTCAGAATCCTCCCTGTGTGTGCATGCATCTCTTGGCCAAGATGGATTTTACTGGAAAGGCATAGGGTAGCCTGGCATTAGTTAACATCACTCCCCTTTGACCTCCAAGGAGCCTTTCTGCTTATGTGTGTATGGGGGAAGTCTCCTGACTTCAGGAACAAGAAATATGTGGTCTGAGCAGGGCCCAGCCTCTTCCATTAATTGTCCTGCTGTTCTGTCTTGGAGTTTTGGTCCATAGGCAATGAATCTCCAATTGCTTTACCTTGGTGGGTTTGGAGGGCAGTGGTACCCATCTACTTCCTGCCTCATATCTATTTTTCAGTTTTTATGTAAATTAATTAAAATTAAATAACAGGAACAAGTCAGTTCACTAACCACACTAGTATCACATTGCCAAGGTTCATGAGTGGCCGGTGGTCACCAAACTGGATCCTGCAGCTCTGGCCTTTGCCCCCAAAACCTACAACTGCTCTTCGGTGGACCTCCCCGAAAAGGCGTGCGAAGCTATAGAGCTAGAGGAGATGGGAACTCTGCCTCCATTTGCTGTGTGACATTGCGTGAGTTGCTAGACATCTCTGAGGCTTTTTCCAACCACTGAACCCTTTTTCAAAGAAACCAAGTGCCTACAACTCACCATGCTGTTTTTGGCTATGGGAGTGGCCGGGAAAGAACACACAGTGCTCCCAGCACGTTTCTGGGCTGGGAAATGGTGTCAATAATGATGACAGGTAATACCAGTTGGTTGACTTACTATGTGCCAGGTGCTGCTGGATGCCCGCAATATTCACCATCTCCTCTGAGCCTCGTGGTCATTTTGTGGGGCAGGTGCTGTGTCACCACAAGTGGGAAAAGTGAGCTGCACAGAGCAGTTAAGAAACTTGCCCAAGGTTGGTCAGCCAGGGTCACTCATGGTCAGTCCATGGAATTCTCCAGGCCAGACTACTGGAGTGGGTAGCTGTTCCCTTCTCAAGGGATCTTCCCAACCCAGGGATTGAACCCAGGTGTTCTGCATTGCAGGCAGATTCTGTACCAACTGAGCCATGAGGGGAAGCCCAAGAATACTGGAGTGGGTAGCCTAGCTCTTCTCCAGTGGATCTTCCCAACCCAGAAATTGAACCCCGGTCTCCTACATGTCAGTTGGCTTCTTTACCATCTGAGCTATCAGGGAAACCCAGAAAGGGGCAGCGCTAGGGTTTGAACCCAGGCTGTTTTGCCTCTAATCAATAGAGTGGCAATGCTGAGTGCTGGGAAGGAAAACAAGGCAAAAAATGGAAGAGTTGTTATTTTAGATCAAGAGGATAGAAGCTGCGCTTCTCCAGGCTGACCAGACGCTCCCTAACAGCCCTAACATGGCAGCTTGTCAAGGGCTGATCCCACCTCTGGCTTTGCAGGGTAAAAGGAGGCCCCAAGGCAGAGAGTCAAGTCTTTGAGGTGGTTCCTGGCTCACATATGCCTCGCAGCACTGAGGGGTTGGGCTGCTGGGCTGCCAAGCACAGCGGGGCCCTGCCAGGCAGGGGGTGTCACTCAGGCTGGGAGCCAGGGCCCAGCAGCTGCTGGGCTGAGCCAGGCTTGTGCCAGGGACTGCAGTCCAGAGAGTGGCCCAGCTTGTACTGAGCACATTTTCTTTACTGATGTGGCCTTCTTTCCCTGATTCAGCCTTGTCTTTCCTAGTTCCTCTCCCCTCTCCCACTTCTCTCCCTCACCCTTTCTCCTTGCTTCTTCTCATCCATCCTTCCACCCGCTGAGGACTTGCTCAGATGGTAAAGAAGCTGCCTGCCAATGCAAGAGCCATGGGTTCAATCCCTGGGTTGGGAAGATCCCCTGGAGAAGAAAATGGCAGCCTACTTTAGTATTCTTGCCTGGGAAATCCCATGGACAGAGGAGCCTGGCAAATGAGGTCGCAAAGAGTTGGACATGATTTGGCAACTAAACAACAACAAGATATGGGAGGTGCAGGCAGACAAACAAGACTGGAAGCCAGGGAGTGGCTGCAGTAGCTCAGGGAGACAGTGTTGTCTGAGGAAAGAAGGAACTTAACATTTGACACTGGATTGGGTGTTTGGATTAAGAGCAAGGAGATTCTTGGGTTCTTGTCTGGTGCTTACTGGCCTGTGAGTTTACTTCTCTTCTCTGGGCATCAGATTTGCCATCTATATAACACTGGACTTTTATATAGTCAGTTATATTTCACTGCCCCTCCAGACCCAAGATTCCAGGAAGTCCTTCTGTGGCCATGCAACAGCTGAGGAGGTGTTGATTGGCTCTGGCTTGAGAGTGTTGCCACCACATCAACCACAGGAGTTCCGCCTCGATTTGAACTTTGGCCTTTTAAGTTGTGATTTAAAGAAAGGGCTCCATGACTCAAGAGGGCCTGATGGGGAGATGACCTCTCATGTGCCAGATGGGTGTTTCCCTGATGCTGGAAAGAGTGATGTCTCCATGAGTTAGAGGGAATCGACAATAACAGACCTTCCAGCAACAATCAGTGCAGACTCCAGATCCAGGAGAAACTCATGATCCCTGCACACAGATGTCCCTGTGGACTCATCTGGAGGATTAGCATCACCAGCCCCAGCACTCCAGGGATCACAAGTGAGATTGAGCTCTAGAGCCACTTGCTTGGAATTTGCCTAGAGCTGCACTGAGAAGGATTCTGAGGCTCTGTCTCAATGAGGATAAAGTGCTGATTGATTGGCATTGTCTGCCCTGAGTGGAAGATGAGTGGTAGTGGTATGTGTGCCATGTATCTCTAGCTTTGATCTAATCTTTGCTCTTAACCAGGACATGAAGTCTTTCATCCCTTTCCTAGCCCCTGGCTGCTCTATTGTGCTTTCTCTTCCTTCTACTCCTCTTGCTGTTGAGTACTTCAAAGGTTCATCCTGGCCCGCTTCCCAGTGGACCAGTCACTTCAGGAAACGAATGGGCTGCTCTCTGGAGGAAGCCAGATCACTCAATGAGTTCCCATTTCTCCAGAATTAGATGGTTAGTCATGTTGACCAGAGGCAGTAGGTGGGCTCATGGCCAAGGAGGTGCAAGACTTCTTTCCTGAGACCCAGGGCGTGGGCCTTTCTTCTGAAGAGATTCAAGGCTGTGTTCAGGAGTCTCTTAACACCAACCTTGACCCTGCTTGCTGTGTTGTAATGGGGGCCCGCCAGCACTCCTGATGGAAATGAAGGCAGGAGTCAAACTTGGGCACTCCACTGCATCTCAGGAAATTCAAAACACACCATTATCTTTAACATTTTTAAAAAGTAATCTTGAAGATGATGCTAAAAGATGATGCTGTTAAAGCGCTAACCTAAAAGATGATGCTGTGAAAGTGCTGCACTCAATATGCCAGCAAATTTGGAAAACTCAGCAGCGGCCACTGGAAAAGGTCAGTTTTCATTCCAATCCCAAAGAAAGGCAATGCCAAAGAATGCTCAAACTACTGCACAATTGCACTCATCTCACACGCTAGCAAAGTAATGCTCAAAATTCTCCAAGCCAGGCTTCAACAGTATGTGAACCATGAAGTTCCAGATGTTCAAGCTGGGTTTAGAAAAGGCAGAGGAACCAGAGATCAAATTGCTAACATCCGTTGGATCATCAAAAAGCAAAAGAGTTTCAGAAAAACATCTACTTCTGCTTTATTGACTATGCCAAAGCCTTTGACCGTGTAGATCACCACAAACTGCAGAAAATTCTGAAAGAAATGGGAATACCAGACCACCTGATCTGCCTCCTGAGAAATCTGTGTGCAGATCAAAAGGCGACAGTTAGAACTGGACATGGAATAACAGACTGGTTCCAAATCGGGAAAGGAGTACATCAAGGCTGTATGTTATCACCCTGCTTATTTAACTTATATGCAGAATACATCATGAGAAATGCCAGGCTGGATGAAGCACAAGCTGGAATCAAGGTTGCTGGGAGGAATATCGGTAACCTCAGATATGCAGATGACACCATCCTTATGGCAGAAAGCAAAGAAGAACTAAAAGCCTCTTGATGAAAGTGAAAGAGGAGAGTGAAAAAGTTGGCTTAAAACTCAACATTCAGGAAACGAAGATCATGGTATCCGGTCCCATCACTTCATAGCAAATAGATGGGGAAACAATGGAAACGAGAGACTTTATTTTCTTGGGCTCCAGGATCACTGCAGATGGTGACTACAGCCATGAAATTAAAAGATGCTTGCTCTTTTAAAGAAAAGCTGTGACCAACCTAGACAACATAATAAAAAGCAGAGACATTACTTTGCCAACAAAAATCCATCTAGTCAAGGCTATGGTTTTTTCCAGTAATCGTGAATGGATGTGAGAGTTGGACTATAAAGAAAGCTGAGTGCTGAAGAATTGATGCTTTGACCTGTGGTGTTGGAGAAGACTCTTGAGAGTCCTTTGGACTGCCAGGAGATCAAACCAGTCAATCTTCAAGAAAATCAGTCCTAAATATTTATTGAAAAGACTGATGCTAAAGTTAAACCTTCAATACTTTGGCCACCTGATGTGAAGAACTGATTCATTTGAAAAGACCCTGATGCTGGGAAAGATTGAAGGCAGGAGGAGGAGGGGATGACAGAGGATGAAATGGTTGGATGGCATCACCAACTCAATGGACATAAGTTTGAGCAAGCTCCGGGGAGTTGGTGATGGACAGGGAAGCCTGTTGTGCTGCTGTCCATTGGATCACAAAGAGTTAGACACGACTGAGTGGCTGAACTGAACTGAACTGGATCTTGGTTACTTTAGTAAACCGTACTTACTGTGTGTGCTGTGCATGCTGAGTCACTTCAGTTATGTCCAACTCTGTGTGACCCTATGGACTGTAGCCCACCAGGCTCCTCTGTCCATGGGATTTCTCAGGCAAGAATACTGGAGTGGGTTGCCATGCCCTCTTCAGGGGATCTTCCTGACCCAGGGGTCAAACCCTTGTCTCTTACATCCACCTGCATTGCCAGGTGAGTGCTTTACCACTAGCACCACCTAGTCTTGATTACAAAGGTAAACTGTACTTATTGTAGAAAGGTTGAAAAACATGAATAAGCAAAAGGAAGGAAATAAAACTACCTATCATCCTAATGCCGAAAGAAAAGTACTGTTTCAGCAAGTTGGTGTGTGTCTTTCAAGACCTGGGCAGCATGGGCACTGGCCCATCAGAGTCTGGGGTGGCTGGGTTGGGACCTCTGCTGGACGAGGCATTAACCCTCTAGGTGCCGGTCATGGGAAGGTCTAAGGTCCAGCTTGTGGGGCCAGAGCCGGAGGGGTGGCAAGTGATCTTTGAGGCTTAGGCAACAACCTCGATCAACCAGACTCAGAATAATTTAATTTTAACAACTTGAGCTGGTCCTTTCTAGATGACTGTCAGTGGTGCCCATCCTCAATCCTCCAGGAGTGTGACTGGACCTGTCGGCTATGGGTGGACCTGGGCTCTGGGGGTTGATTGGCGAGCAGAGTTTGGAGGCTACTTCCAGCCCAATGTTTCTTCCAGCTGTTGCTCCTGGAGCGTGAGCTGGGCCACACATACTCCTTATCTTTTAAAATTAGTAATATTTCCCCCAACAGGGACCAAGGACTTCCCTAGAAGAGAAGAAAAGAAATGGAAGATTCTGGTCTTCACTTTGGGACTCAAAGGTAAAACCAGCTTCTATCAAGGGTAGCTAATCAGAAAGGACCACAGAATTCTAGATTCCTATAAGGGAAGAGAGAGCCTGGATGGAGCCCGAGGTCGGCCCCGAGGCGCCGGCAGCTGGAGGTGAGGATTCTTGCAAGTGTGGTTTTAGGTGGATACCAGAACCCATCCTCACTGAGTGGGCCCCCACAGGACAGAGGGTGCGTGGAGTGCAGAGGCTCCTACATTCTGCAGCTCAGGCAGCGTGGCTGTGGGCTCTTCTCGACTTCAGGAGCCTTCACACCCTGATCTGAAGGGGCAGGTCTCCCCCGGGTGTGAGGTCCCAGCAAAATCTGCTCAGGGATGAGCTGCAGGGCACAGTCCAGGGTCTGGACTCTCCACCTCTATGGGTGGCAAAGATGCTCAGTACTCATTTGACAAGTAGTTTAACTTAGTGGTTTGTGAGAGTTGGGCTTCCCTGGTGGTTCAGGTGGTAAAGAATCTGCCTGCCATGCAGGAGACCCAGGTTTGATTCTCGAGTGAGACTGCTTAAATATAAATCCAACACCTAATGCTTATTAGTTGTGTGACTTTGGGCAAGTGCTTAAGCTCTCTGTTCCTCAGTCTTTTCACCTGTAAAGTGGGAAATACATAGTACCTATTTTAAGGAGTTGTGGCAGATAACTAACATGTGATTTCATATATAACTGGTTGTTAAAATTAATTGTTGACTCATGCATCCCTAAGTGGTTTTGAAAATGCAGCATTTGAGAAAGGAAACCGTGGGAAAAGGTGGAAACTATTAAAAAAAAATCTTATTTATTTTTATTGATTTGACTATGCTGAGTCTTAGTTGCAGCCTGTGAGATTTTCAAACTTTGATGAGGCATGCAGGATTGATTGATGGATGGATGGATTTTAGTTGTGGCATGCATGACCTTCTAGTGGCAGCAGGCAGACTCTTAGTTGTGGCATATGGAGTCTACTGTCCCCCATCGAGGATCGATTCCAGGCCCCTTGGATTGGGAGCATGGAGTATTAGCCACTGGACCACTAGGGAAATTCTTATTAGTTTGGAAGGGGGGATCTTGGCGCTATTGTGTTGTAGGCAGGATCATCCAGAAGTCTTGTTAGAACAGATTTCTAGGTCTGGGCAAGGGTTGAGAATCAGCGTTTGTCACAAGCTCCCAGGTGACGCCAGGCTGGAGGTCCACAGGCGACTCTTGGAACAGCACTGGCTTTGAAGATGTTGCGAGTGCCCTTCATTTGTTTTCCCTGGTGTGAAACTCATCACATGCCAGTTATTCCTCTCTTTTGACTAAAGTGGGATCTTACCTGACATTTGATAACTTCACTGTAAACTTGACAGGGGCAGAGGCCATGACCTTTCTCCTCAGTGTGTATGCAACATCTGACATGTAGGAAAGTGAAAGTGAAGTTGCTCAGTGGTGTCCAACTCTTCACGACCCCATGGACTGCAGCCTACCAGGCTCCTCCGCCCATGGGATTTTCCAGGCAAGAGTACTGGAGTGGGTTGCCATTGCCTTCTCCACATATAGGGCCTACAAAGTTTAAAATGTCTACCATCTAGCTCCAGACAGAAAAAGCTTTGACAACACTGTTCAATGGTTGCTGCTTCTAGACTGGAAAATGCAAAGATACCTCTTGGAAACGGGCAACACAATGACATGTAGGAAGTGCCCAGTAAATATCTGTTGAAGGGAGGAAAGAAACATGCTCTCTGCACTCAATATCATTCTTGTGTACATTTTTCCTGTTAATAAATATTCTTCCCCAACATTGTTTGGTTGGTTGCATAGTTTGCCCTTGTATGGATGTAAGTGGGAGAATAGCCTGAGCTTGCTGGAACAAAAGGGGTGATGCATTCTAAGAGGCAGAGTGCCTCAGTGCCTGGAACCAGGGCCGCAAAGCTGAGATCTGTGTAATGATCCTGCCCTGTTGTCTCTCCTCTGCACCTCCCTGTGAGGGTTTGGTTCCTTTCCTTTCACTTTTGCTACAACTTTGTCCACATGGCATCCAAAATGGCTGCCTTCATCTCTCAGTTTTTTACAGCTCCTGCCATGGAGGGAGTCAGTCTGTCTGTCTGTCTGCCATTACTCTCTGTCCTAGTAACCCCAGCTGGGACTCTGATTGGCCCTTCTGAAGTTGGGTGCTTATTCCTCAACCAACCAGGGAGAAGGGCCACATGGTTCCAGTATGGCTGCCAGGTGCCCCCCGTGGTGAGCGAGTTCAGTGAAATGGGTCATGGTCATCCCCAAATGATCCATTCCAGTTGCCTTTCATTCATCTCTTCATCTCTCTGCTTAAACCTGATTTCAATTTCAATCTGGTGACCAGGATTTGGTTTCTATGGACTTTTCTGGGCTCAGAGCAGGGATTTGACTGACTTAACCCCATCTCCGATCCATTAGTGATAATGACCCATGGCAATATCCTAGGTTTGTCTGGTGTCTTTGAACATTTAATCCATGCAGTGTGATTTGGGGGAGGCAGGAGGTTTCATCCAATGAAGCCTCTTTAGCACCGGCAAGTCTGTTCATGATCTGAGGTGCAGCTGAAAAATAAATATAATTAAAAAGATAAGTCAGGCCAGCATTCCCGGAGACTGTTTTACATGGGTACATAATGAATGCTAAGCTTAGTGCAGCCGTGCCAAAAAGCAAAATAAATTCTTGGAGTTGGTCTGTTTCCTGCCTGCAATACATTTGCTTGTTCCAAACAAATATATTTGTCAATACAACACAATTAGGAAGGCTGAGCCAATCAGACCATCAAATATCCAGAGAAGCAGATCGTGGCTTCCATACACTCTGCTGGATGGAGCCAAGGTCTGAAGGTATCATGACCAAATCAATTATGGCCCAGGCAAGCCTTGCATTCTTTGCCAGGACAAGCTTTCTATCTTTCCTGGTTATTGAAAGAATTCAACCTCTTTTTCTCTCCCTTCTTAATGTTACTCATACCCCTGGAGGCACCCTCCCCCCATTTCCCCTGCCTGCCCCAATCTTTTAGGTTAATTTGCTTCCTTTTTTTTTTTTTTTCCTTGCCAACAACTAGAAACAACTGCTGATATACACCATTTTTAGAAGGGCCTACCAAAATGGGACTAATAATGAGTTTTTATAATAATAGCTAACATTCATGGCATAGATGCCAAGCTCTTGGCATTCATGGTTTCTCCTGATCCCTACAATAATCCTGGGATAAGTATTACTTGTTCCATTTTATAGATGAGGAAACTGAAGCTCAGGGAGACCAAATAGCTTGCCCGAGACCACACAGCTAGTGAGTAGCTAAGCTGAGAAATTCAGACTCTAGTCTTGTTGATGCTAGGGCTTGTATTAGGAGTTTTGATGTTAAGAGACATACAACCCAACTCAACTTGGCTTCAAACAGTAAGGGGATTGAATGGCCTTTGTGGATCAATAGCCCGGAGGATGTGGGTTTTAGGCAAGGCTTAAACCAGCCGTTTTGCCCAAGGACCTGGATTTTCTGCCTGCCTTCATTCTTACCCTCAGTGCTACTGGGTTTACAGTTTGCTGCTCTGAACTCTTCCCTCATAGTAGGAAGTAGCTGCTGCAGCTGCATCCTTTCAGACCTCAGCCAGGGAAAGAAAGAACTTCCCTCAGGGAGCTCCCATGGAAGAGAATGGAAATTCTGCTTGGCTTGAGCTACGTGCCCATCCCCGAACCATCTTGCCTGGCTGAGGGATGAGACTGGCCAATTGCTACAGGCTGGAGGCGGTGTGGTGTCAGTCTCACGAAGGCCATGTGACTGAGCAGGGCAAGGGGCAGCCAGCCTCCTGCTTGCTGTCATCAGAATAGGGGAATGGTCTAAGTAAGTTAACCAACCCACTTGGCACAGGCACTGACCAATCGGAACCAGAGTGACCACAAAGACCTGTAAACCATTTGCTACTAAAAGCAAGCTACTGGTGTACCAGCATTGGCATAATTTGGGAACCTGCTGGAAATGCAGAATCTTGGGACCTTTCTCTGATGTACTGAATCAGTACATCATTTTAACAACATTTTTGCATTTTAACAACATCTTTAAACCTTTAACAAGATTTGGCAAGTTGGGGAGCTCTGATTTAGCAGAGTGGTATAGCAGATGGGCTAGGGTTTCTGGAATCAAACATGTGGAGTCTCAATCCATGCTCCATCACTTAGCTGTCACTTAGCTGGGTGAATTCAGGCATGGGGTAATGCTACCAGCCTCATAAAATTGTTGAGGGGAATAAAAGAATACCTTTGTAGCTTGCCTGTCATGCTGCTGCTGCTGCTGCTAAGTCGCTTCAGTCGTGTCCGACTCTGTGTGAGCCCATAGACGGCAGCCCACCAGGCTCCCCCATCCTTGGGATTCTCCAGGCAAGAGTACTGGAGTGGGGTGCCATCGCCTACCCATGCCTGTCATGCAGTAGGTGCTAAATAAGCATTTCTCCCCTTTCCCCACCCATAATGTTTTTAAATGAGAAAACTGACTTAGGTACCCATTTGCCCAAGACATAGAACTGGGCCTCTGATGCCCTGAGCACTAGAATGGGGCTTTGAAACCATCCTCAAAACACCAGAAATTCTAAGCCCTGGCTGTCCACTGAAATCACCCAAGGTGTTTAAAACATCTCAGTGCCCAAGCATCACCTCAAAGCAACTCGGTCAGAATGTCTTTGGGAGAGACCCAGGCATCAGTACTTTTAAATTTCCTGGGCCGTTCCTATGGGCAGCCAAGGTGGAGAACCAGTGCTTCTCACTTTCTTGACTCCTAAATGAATTCTGCTGTCAGAAGGCTCTGCTTTGAAAGCTTCTGAGTGGCTGGTTGCAAACCCACTGCTGCTGAGGGTCTTCCCCGTCAAACACAGCACTGAGCAGGAGGGCATACAGGGGGTTTGTGCTCCTGGTTCCGGCTCACATGCCCGACATTCAGCAAAGGTTCAGCTTTTAAGTCAGGAGCTAGCGGGTTCAGACCCTTGACCTTGACTCCATGAATGAAAAATGACAAGCATGTAACAGCGAACCTAATAGTTAGGAGTGTGCTGGCTCTGTGACCTTGGACAGGTCCCTAACCTCTCTGGGCCTCAGTCTCCACATCTGTAAAAGAGACTGCTAGTAGCACCTGCCTTACTATGGGGATTCAGTGCCTGGCACCACGGGAGTATGTTTTCTCCTTGACTTTTAGGGCTGTTCAACCAGGGCAGTGCATACACAGTCCGCCATGCACAGTGGCTGTTGAGCCGAGGGCCCAGAGGTCCTGTGGGATCCAAACGGAGTGGCTTCGGAGCCTACTTCTTTGGCCAGACTTCTTGGCCTGCTTCCTTGGCTGGATCGTGCAGGCTGCCGGTTGCAGGGTGCAGCCCTGGAGGATACTCGGTGAAATTTACTCCTAAGGCACACCAGTCTGTGGGGCTGGATGGGGAAGAATTTGATGGGAACCTTGGGAGAGGGATGGGGAGCTACTGCAAGCACACTCTGCTACTTCTTGCACCCTGCTGGACTGTGCGTCTCAAGGCCCTATTCCCTCGGGCCGTAGCCTCTCCCTTTGGCGTGGCCCTGGACTCCAGTGGGCTTTAGGGACACCTAGGAACACTGGCCAGGCCGGACCTCTGCCGCAGGACCTGCGTTTCTTAGGAAAGACCTCCGCTGGGGGAGTTGCCCTCCTGCTTCTGTCTCTCACAGGCTGGAGCCTCACATTCTCCCTGTTCTTTGATGATCCTGGGCCCTGCTGAGTTCCCCTCTCTTGGTCTTTACCTGTCCCTGTCTCTCTTTCTCTACTGTCTTTCTTCTCCTGTGTCTGACTCTGCCTTTCCATCTCTTTCCATTCTTATCTTTGTTTCTCTCTGTCTGGCCCTCTGTCTCAGGTCTGTCTGTCTCTCTCTGTATATTTCTCTTTCCATCTTGCCTCACACCCACCCCATGCATTTCTGTCACCTCACAAACCCCGAAGCCCTCTGGTGCATTAATGCTGAGCCCCCCACCCCCTTTTGATTCAAGACCTGGTGACTGTGGAAGGCAAAGTTTCCATCCACACCACCCCCACTCCACCCCCTCTAGAGGCAGAGTTTTGAGAAGTGTTAAAGAGGTAAAACCCATGGAAGGCCTGGGGCTCATGAGTGTGCGATAAACCTTAGCCCTTGAGCTCCTTGAGTACAAGACTGTGTCTGGACTACCTTCAAATCACCAGCATTAGCACAGGGTCTGCTCCACAGTTGATGTTTAGGAAACACTTATTTGCCCGAATAGAGAGAGCATGAAAGAAAACACAAGTACTTTCTATCAGGTAAAATATACTCATGACTCTTTGTGGCTGCTGGTATAGATTTAGATGCTGAAATCTGTAGTTAATTCTTTAAACCACATTTGCTTCTTTTATTCCCACCCTTCCCCCAATCTCCTGAAACTTCATGTTCCAGAATATCCCAGAATGTGCCAAGCTGTTTTTATGCTCTCAGTTCTCCCTGCTGACTCCTATTTATTTTTCACATTTCCTCTTGGATGTCCCACTCTTCAGGAAGTCTCCCCGACTGCCCAGCTGGGTTAGGGCTGCCACTTGTGTTTTCCTACGGTAATCTGTGTGCAGAGCCTCTTGAGCCTCTTCCCTCGAGGTTCCCCTCTTCCCGTGGGACTGGCAGGGAACAGGCTTTCCTCATCCAGCTCCCGCTTCGCCCTGGGAGGGGCAGTTACCACGTGCATCCTGAGTGCCCGCCCACGTAGCTGTGGCCCTGTGCCCTCTCTCTGGATTTTAGCTGTCACAAGTCTGTCCTGTCCAGGATAAAAAGACCACTGAGAGCACAGGCAGTGAACACAGGCCACTCTAGAAAGTCACTCCAAGGAGCACCAAGCTGGCTGCTGCCTGCATAACAAGTTACCTGACTTTCAGCTTCCACTTTTGACAAGTTGGTTCTCAGCCAGGCTGAGCCCCAGGCAGAAAAATAACTACCTGTTCAGACCGGTGCTTCACCCTCATTCTCCCCCTCCCCCATCTCTGCCACATTTTTTTTCAATAGGAGGAAGGGAAATGCATGAATTATGAGCCCAGTGTGTGCTCACATGCACGTATTGGGTCACCAGGTCCTGCCCTTGAAATGTGCAATTCTGGGTGCAAATGAAACTCTCAGTCGTGCCTCTAGCTCTGTGCTGAGGGTGTTCATCACAGCGGAGTGGCTGCACGTTCCTTAGGGCCTTGCCAGGCTTGGAGGAAATCCTCCAGCTGCAGCCCCACCTTGCAGGGGGTGGGAGGACATCTGCCCGTTGCCCCTCCAGCCCCCAGTGGCCCTGGAGGAGAGGCTGAGATAAAGCCACCAGCACGGGCAGGAGATTAAGGGCTGCTATGTTTATCCTGGTCTCACAGTCTCCTGTTGCAGGGGCGTTAATTAGCAAGCTGGGCACTGGGGGAGAGTGTGCAGGGGGCCACCCGTCCCTCCAGCCCACCAGGTCCCTGTCTGGGAGCCCTGGGGGCAGCTGTGACAAGAAGCAAAAGACAAAAGGGATCCTGGATTGTGGCCTGAAACTGAGCTTTTACAGAGGCTTAGGCATTGATGTTTTAACATCCAGGAGGATTAAATGCTTCCCTGATGACATAACAGTGGCCAGAAGTCACTGAGCACTTGCTGTGTTCCCGGCCCTCTGCGCATGACTTTTCACCTGCTGTCCCAATTACTCCTCCCTGCAGAATGTGCTTCGGGTGCTATTCTGATTCCCAGGTTTCACAATAAGGGGGCAAGCCTCACAGGGGGCTAGGAATGTGCCAGGTTCTCACAATAGTAAGCAGTGGAGGCAGCCTTTGAACTTGTGTAGTCTGGATATGAGTGCCTACACTTTTACCCACTGTTCCTTCCAACTAGTGTCAGTGACAGGGGACACCACTATTGAGAGACAGCCCGCCCGCCTAATGTGGAACCAAGTACAGCTCCCAGCTCTGTGGCTTCCCAGCTGGGTGTCCGTGGGTGGCTCCTGTCACCCTTTAGAGCCTCACTGTCCTCATGTGTGATGCTGCGGTAGTGACACCCACCTCGCAGGCTACTGTTGGGATTAGAGGATATGCAGAAGGTGCCTGCCCTGGGCTGAGCTGGATGCCCCCAAAAGATGTGTTGAAGTGCTTATCCAGTGCCCCAGGATGTAACTGTATTTGGACACAGGGTCATTGCAGATGTAGCGGTTGAACTCCTATGGAGTAGGAGGATGCATAATGCAATGTAACTCATGCCCTTATCCTGGGGGAAGATTGGGTCTCAGATACAGACACACAGTTTGAAGACACAGAGAAGATGACGATGTGGAGACAGAGGCATAGTTAGCTGCCACAAGCCAAGGAATGCCAAGAACTGCAGAGAAATACGAAGCTGCAAGAAACAGGAAAACATTTTCCTCTAGTTGGTGATGGACAGGGAAGCCTGGCCTGCTGCAGTCCGTGGGATCGCAAAGTGTCAGACATGACTGAGTGACTGAACTGAATGGAGGGATTTCTGAGGGAGGCTGGCTCAGCTGACACCTTGATTTTGGACTTCTAGCTTCCAGAACTGGGACACAATAAATTGCCATTATTTGAAGGCACCTGGTTTGGGTGGTGGTGACAGAAGTTAATACAGTGGCTCTTCATAGCAGATACCAGCAGTGCCCGTCTGTCTTCCCCAGGCTACCTCGGCGGTCGCCCACAGTTTGGTCACACAGCAAGGCTTTCACCTCTAGCACCAATGGTTCTCTGCCTGCAGGCTTGCCCTGAATGCAGAAGCCAGCCAAGCCAGGCACAGAGCCGTCTGCAAGTGTCCAAGAATTAATGCTGCTGTGAGCAGCCTGCAATTAGCAGGGAGTCAGTGGGTTTGGACGTTCTAATGTCTTGGCCCTGGGGAGACAATTCTGAGGCCTGTGCTCCACAGTCTCATGGAGGCGACCAGTGGGGTGGTGGCCCCTCTGCCCACCATGGTGGCCTGTCAGTGAACCCTTTACTTAACCCCCCATCTTTCCTCCCTTCCTTCTTTTCCTACGGGTGTTTCCTGGGATCAGCCCCTAAACTGGCCCCTTGTGTTCAATGCCTCATCTCAGGTCTGCTTTGGGGAGATGCAAGAGATAGGTATGGAGTGGCAGCTGCTTTCTCCTCCTGATCATGGATGGAAGGTCAGATGTTGGCACCTTTGAGCTAAATGGACCAGTAGCTGGTCTTCAACTACTTTGGGAAACTTTGAAGGCCTAGATGGCCCTCAAAGACAGGTCCAGTATCTCAGGAAGAATACAAACACACACGCACCACATCTTCTTTATCCATTCATCCGTCAGTGGACATTTAGGTTGCTTCCATGTCTTGGCCGTTGTGACTAGTGCTGCTATAAGCACAGATGTGCAAGTATCTGTTTTTGAATTATAGTTTTATCTGGATATAGACCCAGGAGTAGAATTGCTGATCAAAATGCAACTCTATTTTAGTGTTTTGAGGAACCTCCATACTGTCTTCCATCATGGCTGCACCAGTTTGCATTCCCACCAACAGCAACACTTGTGGTTTTCACCTTCTCTTGGAACCATCAGACCTATGACATCCCTTGTGGGCCATGATGGGTGCTGATTGCCTATGTTATTTTGATACAAAAGCCCAGATGGAGATTACACTTCCTCTTTCTACCCCACTTGGCACTGTGCCACTGCTGAAAGAAAAGGGAGCCTTGGTCCTGGGCTTAGTGCATCAAATTCAGAAAAGAGGAGGGTTGGAAGTTGGGAGGGAGTCATTCTTAGAGAATCTTCACGTTTCCTACATTTGACTAAATAGAAATGACATCAAATAAGCTTTCACTTGCTGTCAAATATGTATTTCCCCTACTTGATGCAGCAAAGATAAGCCACCATAGGTGTGCTGGGTGTCACAATAGAGTGGGCTCAGAAGTCATTGTTTTTGAGCTCTTTCTGAAGCTGACAGTACTGCAGAAACACTGAAAATGCTTTCAGTTTCTAGATACACTGGCAATTTAATAACAACACGCTGGAGGAAAACAGAAATAATAGCTAACACGTTGAGAGCTTACTCTCTGCCAGGCACCATACTCCTTTTTCATTTATTATCAAGTTGGGACTGTTATGAATAGATTAAATTTTCAGATGAGGCAACAGAGTGGGTGCAATTTGCTTGGGGCCATGCAGTTGGGAAATGGCAGAGCCCTGAGTGCAACTTCAGAGCCTGGCTCTGAACTGTCGAGTTGGAACACCTCCCAAGAAATACCACCTTAAATCCTCTCATCGATTTTAGGTCACCTCTTGATTTCCAAAATGTTACAAAATGAAGAAGCATGTGTCTTAGAGGTGAGGAAATATGGAAGCTCTCAGCATGTGGAGGAGCCCTGGGAAGGTTTCTATAACTCACCACCAACTCCCCTCCTCCCTCCTGGGAAGAAGGCAAGGCTGACACGTCTCAGGGGTTGATGGCTCCACAGAGGCAAATCCATCTCCATCTCCCTGTGAGGCTGACTCATGATGAATGCCAGTGTTAGGGGTTTGGACAGGACTGGACCCTGCTGTTCAGTGCAGAACTTTTCCTTGGGAGATACAGTCCCAGGCTCTGTGCTGCATCAAAACCCCCAGAAAGCCTCATTGAGGGGCTGAATCACACTCCCCTTCTCTTTTAATTATTCATGGCCTGACACGCTGACTGGGAATACATCACTCCGAGTACATGGCTGGTAAGATTAAATATTAGAGGAAACTCTTAATTAATTTTTAATGCGTTCTTTAGAACAATTCTTCATACCTAACCACACACTGAAACTGAGTACTTAAAAAGGAAATTAACGTTCAAGATCTCAAGGGCTTGTAGGTCCAGACAAGCCCGTATTTTGCTTCCCTCTGAGCTACACATTGGGACGTGCAAGAGACGACATCCACAGTGCAGAAGTAGAGTGAAAGTATGTCCTGGTTTTATTGGGACAGTCCCAGGTTATGTCTGTCGTCCCAGTGTACTAACACTGCCCCCTTTTAAAGTGTTCCGGTTTGGATGTTAAATTATATGATCACCCTACTTCAAGGCCACTACTCTCCCTTCCCCTGCCAATAACAGGCATCACTAGTTGATCATGGCATCCAGTCCTTGATGATCCTCCAAGGCATTCTCAATACAGTCTTCCAGGCAGCCTCTCTAGTGATTAAATTTGACATCAAGATGGATCCTATTTTTCCTTGCTGAGAAAGCAGTTTACATTAAGTGCTTATATTTTTATTTCATCTTTAAGCCAGTTTTCTATACAGGTCTTTAATGTTGTGATTTACTGTTTTTCAGTCAGAGCACTATTATTATTTCATGTGGGGCAGTTAGCTGTAGGTAACTATCTCAGACACTTTTGGATATTTAATATATTTAATATTCTTGGTCTCATGGGCATTAAATGCCATTAGCACACTCTCTTCCACCCCACCAACCTGGTCATTGTGGCAATAAAAATATGCCCCCTGCCAATTTCCAGAACAGCCCCATGGACACACTAGTGTCCTGAATTAGAAATAAATATAAGTATTGAGAACTGTGCTAGTCCAAACACGTTGCTTTGGCTGCCTGTTGCTGTGTGATAACACCCTTTCCTCACTCCCTTCCAAGGATTGTCGCTCGTTCAGTCACTAAGTCGTGTCTGACTCTTTTGCGACCCCATGGCCTGCAGCATGCTATGCTTTCCCTGTCCTTCACTCTCTCTCGGAGTTTGCTCAAATTCATGTCCATGAGTCAGTGATGCCATCCAGCCATCTCATCCTCTGTTGCCTCCTTCTCATCCTGTCCTCAATCTTTCCCAACATCAGAGTCTTTACCAGTGAGTCAGTTTTTTTGCATCAGGTGGCCAAAATATTGGAGCTTCAGCATCAGTCCTTCCATTGAATATTCAGGGTTGATTTCCTTTAGGATTGACTTGTTGATTTCCTTGCAGTCAAAGGGGAGTCTCAAGAGTTCTCCAGCATCACAATTCAAAAGCATCAATTCTTTGGCATTCAGCCTTCTTTATAGTCCAGCTCTCACATCTGTACACAACTACTGGAAAACCATAGCTTTGACTAGATGGACCTTGTTGGCTCTAATTTTTAATATGCTCTCTAGGTTTGTCATAGCTTTTCTTCCAAGGAGCAAGCGTCTTTTAATTTCATGGCTGCAGTCACTATCTGCAGTGATTTTGGAGCCCAAGAAAGTAAAATATGCTACTCTTTCCACGTTTTCCCACCTATTTGCCATGAAGTAATGAGACACGACCTTTATTTTTTTAATGTTGAGTTTTAAGCCGACTTTTTCACTCTCCTCTTCCACTTTCATCAAGAGGCTCTTTAGTTCCTTTTCTTTTCTGCCATTAGAATGGTATCATCTGCCTATTTGAGGTTTTTGATGCTTCCCCCAAGACTCTTGATTCCAGCTTGTGATTCATTCCAGCCCAGCATTTCACATGATGTATTCTGCATATAAGTTAAATAAGCAAGGTGACAATATACAGCCTTGACTTAATTAATTAATACAGCCTTAATTCCAAGGATTAAGTGATTTAAAAACAACAATTTTAAAGGTTACTTTCCACTTACAGTTATTACAAAATATTGGCTATATTCCTCATGCTGTCTAGCAGATCCTTGAGCCTATCTTATACCCAATCATTTGGACCTCCCACTCTCCCCATCCCTATATCATCCTCCCCTAACTAATAACCACTAAGTTGTTCTCTATGTCTGTGAGTTTGGTTCTTTTGTTATATTCACCAGTTTGCAATATTTTTTTAGATTCCACGTATAGGTGATATCTTATAGTATTTATCTTTCTCTGTCTGACTTATTTCACTTGGCATAATGCCCTCTTAATCCATCAGGTTGCTGCAAGTGGCAAAATATGGGTTTTTGGGTGGCTGAGTAGGGTTTCATTGTATACTTGTGTACCACAGCTTCTTCATCCATTCCATTCTTTATCCATCTGTCTGTTGATGAACACTTCGGTTGTTTCCGTATCTTGTCTGTTGTAAATAATGCTGCTATGAGCTTTTGGTGCATATATCTTTACAGATTTGTTTTTTTTTTTTTTTTTTTTTTCATGTATATACCCAAGAGCTGTGTGGTAGTTCTACGTTTAGTTTTTGAGAAACCTCCGTAATGTTTTCTAGAGTGACTGCTGCTGCTGCTAAGTCGCTTCAGTTGTGTCTGACTCTGTGCAACCCCATAGACGGTAGCCCACCAGGCTCCCCCGTCCCTGGGATTCTCCAGGCAAGAACACTGGAGTGGGTTGCCATTTCCTTCTCCAATGCATGAAAGTGAAAAGTGAAAGTGAAGTTGCTCAGTCGTGTCTGACTCTTAGCGACCTCATGGACTGCAGCCCACCAGGCTCCTCTGTCCATGGGATTTTCCAGGCAAGAGTACTGGAGTGGGGTGCCATTGCCTTCTCCATTAAAGAGCCAATTTATAGTCCCACCAACAGTGTGGGAAAGTTCCCTTCTGTCCACATCCTCACCAGTGTTTATTATTGTGTTCTTTTTCAGGATGGCCATTCTGAGTGTTATAAGGTGATGTCTCATTGAGGTTTTGATCTGCATTTCCCTAATGATTAGTGACGTTGAGGACCTTATCACGTCTGCTGGCCACTGGTATTTCTTCTTTGAAAAATATCTATTTAGTTCTTCTGCCCATTTTTTTTAATCAGGTAGCTGTTGTTGTTTTTTGATGTTGAGTTATATGAGCTGTTTATATATGTTGGATATTAACCCCTTATTGGTCATATCATCTGCAGGTATTTTCTCCCATTCATTAAGTAACTTTTCATTTTGCCCATGGTTTCCTTTGCTGTGCAAAAAACCTTTTAAGTTTAATTAGGTTAATTTTTAAAAAACTTTTGTTTCCTTTACTTTTTGAAGTGGATTCAAAAAGTACTGCTTCCATTTATATCAAATTATGCCTATGTTTTCCTCTAGGAGTTTTATAGTATCCAGTCTTACATTTAGATCTTTATTCCATTGTGAGTTTATTTTTGTACATCGTGTTAGAGAATTTTTTAATTGCCTTCTTTCACATGTGGCTGTCCTGTTTTCCCAGCACCGCTTAATGCAGACTATCTTTCTCCATTGCATTTTCTTGCCTCCTTTGTCATTGATTGATTGTAAGTCTGTGGACTGTAAGTCCATGGGTTTATTTCTGAACTTTCTATCCTGTTTCATTGATCTTTGTGCCTGTTTCTTGTGCCAAAATTGTGCTGTTTTAATTGCTATAGCTTAGTAACAGTAGTTTTTAAAGCAATTTTTGGTCATAGTTTTGTGATCTTGATAAGGCTTGATGGGGTGGCTCGACTGAGCAACAGGCTCTTCTAAGAAAGTTCCCCACAGAGCGGACAGACTGATTTTGGCTGTCAGCTGCAAGCCCAACGAGAGCTCCAGCTAATTTTAGTTCTCCTTCCTGTGGGCCTCTCCACGAGGCTGCTTGGGCTTCCTCAGAGCATGGAGCCTGAGCTTCAAAGGGGAGGAAATAGAAGCTGCTGGTTCCCTTAAAGGTTAGACCTGGAACTGACCTATGGTCACTTCTTTCATATTATTGGTTAAAGCAGGCACCAGCCCAGCCCAGACTCAGGGCATGAAGAAATTGACCCTACTTCTAGAGTGGGGAGTGACAAAGGATGTTAATTCATCCCACATTCCTTCACATTATCTTGATCACATTATCATGATAGTCTTAAAATTAGGTTGGGCAGATCCCATGAATTTCTTCACTTTGCTTGTGCTGAAACTAAGATTCAGAGGCTTGGTGTGGCTTGGTTGTGGCAGGTAGGTAGTTCACAAGCTGTGGAACAAAGGGAGGGTCATGGCAAGTTCTGAAGCGTTCTTATAATTTCCCTGGAACCAGTATTGTGAGAGGCAAACCAGATGGAGTCAGAGGGTGTCACTTGGGTGAGGACCATTTCTTGGAAGCTCTACCCTGACAGGGCTTTGCTGTGTTAGACACGTCACAGGTGCCTGGGTTTCTGCACAGCCTCAGAGCCTCTGTCAGCTACTCACGTGGGACGTGTTTATTGAACATCACCAGGGGCCAGATGCTGTGCTAGACCTGGGGGATGGTGAGGTGTGTCCACAGACTGCAGGGGAAGCAACGAGATTTAATTGCACACTCTGAGGGACAGTTACAGCCATGAGGAATGCTATGAGGGGAAGGTGCAGGCGCCATGGGCATACATAGGAAGGATGCTGACATGTCAGAACATCAGAGGAGTGTCCCAGAGGAAGTGACACTTCAGCTAAGATCTGAAGGATGGGAAACAAAGAGACAGAGAGAGAGGGGGTTGGGGAAGAATGTTCAAGACAGCGCTACTCCACGTGCCATAGTTCGGGGTCTGCAAAAACAGTAAAGAAAGCCCGGAGACGAAACCACAGCAAGTGGAGTGAGAGAAGGCCGTGGAGGAAGGAAGTGACCAAAGGAGGCAGGACATCGTGGGCCAATGAAAGATGCTCTTCTGCTTGTTATTCTTGTGTGTTATTCTGAGAACAATGGGACCACATCTTGTTTGGAGAGATTGTTCCAACTGTGATTCAGAGAAGGAATTGGGGGACGGAAGTGTGTGGAGAGAGTAGGGCCTCAGCCCCGCTGAGAAGGTGGCTGGAGAGCATGTCAGATATGTCGAAGGAGCCAGCCCCTCCCACTCCCTCTCCAAGAGGACCACCCCCACCCCCACCTCTGCTGCATGGTTAGGGGTGTGTTGATAAGGATGGTGGTGCTGCTCATAATAAGGGCTCCTCATCCACAGGATCCTAGAGCAAGGGCCAGATGCCTGGGGCACAGAACTGAGGGAGCCATTCACTCCCTGTCTGTGCTGTGCACCCCTCAGAGTGAATGCCTCCCATGCTCCCTCTCCTCTTGGCCCTGCCAGGAGGGTTTATCTCCAGCCTCACATTGTATAGCAGGAAGCTGGGAAGGAGAAGGAGGGGGCAGCATGCCCCTTCCTTGAAAGAGCGTGACCAGTGACCGGACCTGTCGCTCCCCACACATCCTGCAGGCCAGGATGGAGTCACCGCCGCTGCCCAAGAAGCTATGCGTGTCCCTTGATCCTGGGCAGCAGTGCCCAGATGATGTTCCGGAGTTCTGTGACCACAGCAGGGGAATCAGATAGCTCTGCAGCATGGTCAGATTAGGGAGGCTTTATGGTGTGGCAGTTCAGGAAGAGAGGTGAGCTTCCTGGCTGTCCAGGCTGGATTCGCTGGCCAGGTTCTGCCGGCTCCTGGCTGAGTGGCCTGGGGCAAATTATTTAAGTTCTAAGCCTCCTCTCTTCATGTGTGAGATGAGGATTGGGGCTGGAATTTGTTGCACAGAGCACTAGAGAACGTGGATTCTGATTCCAGAAGCACAGGCTGAGAGAGAGAGAGCAAGAGAGAGCCAGCAGATCATTGCGTATCAGCTCCCTGATTTTGCAGATGAGGACCCTGGATTGTGGGGGGCGGCGGGCTGGCCAGGGTAACGTAGTGAGCAGAGGTTGGGCGCTGGAACCCCGATCCGGGAGGCCCCACTCCCCTGACCTCCCAGTGTCTTAGCCGCTCCTTTCTGGAGTGGGCCCCGACAGACCCACAGTGAGGGACAGGGGTGCTCTAGTGCACCGGACTACTGGGGGACGTGGTGGGCTTCCGTCCTCTTTAGAGCTAGGAGGGGCCAGGCTGGGGAGGAGTCTCAGAAGGAGCTCCGCCTCCTCTGGCCCCCTCCCATCTCCTCTCCCTTTCTTCCCATCCTCCCTCCCTTGTGTGTCCTTCTCTCTTTTCCTTCCCTGGCTCCATCTCCCCTTCCGTCTCTCCCTCCAGAGCACCTTCCTATCCTGACTTCATTCTCTCCTTCCTGCTGCATTCCCCCACCCCCCCAAGTGCCCCTTGTCCCTCCCTGGCATGGGTGACATCTGAGGAAGGGCTTATGATGGAAAGCCCCCGATTTGGTGCTTTGGGCACAAAGGGTGTCCTGACTCCCCCGCCTGTGGCTTCCTCTCTGCTGTGAATTGTTGGAGGCTCGGGCGGTAGGTGAGGCTCGCTGCCTCCCTGGCCCCGCAGGCTGGAGGACAGGTCCTGCCTGTCACAGCTCAGGCTCAGGCCCCAGGGTTCTGATGGGCCCCTTCTCTGGGCAACACTCCCCTCTTTTTCCTCCTTTCCATTCCTTCTCATTCCCTCTTGTTCTCTTCATCCTGCATCTCACTCCCAGCACCTCTCTGCTGGGAATTTCATGCAGGGCCACTCAGGGTGTTGCCAAGGTGGGGAGGCTCACCCAGGCTTTGTCCTGGATCTCCGTTATGTTCACGGAGTGAATAAATACTGCAGATTCTCTTTGGCGTTTCCTTTGCATGCAGCCCCGGAGACGGTTCATCACAGAGCAGAGCCACCATCCCTTTCTGAGATGTTAGCCCTCCTTCCTCATGGGTTCCTCCCTTCTCCCCTATCTGCCTCCCTTCCTCACTCCTTCCTTTCTTCTTTCTTTCCTTTCGCTCACTTCTGCTCCCACCCCCATTCTTTCTCTTCTTCAGGCCTGTGACCTCAGATGCACTATGTAACCTTTGTCACATGCCAGGTTTCCGGAGTCAGGGGCCGTGGCAGGGGTGAGATGGGTGGAAGGCACCCCGTAGGTCCGGGGTGAAATGGACAGAGCTAGAGCTTGGGGATCAGTCATGCAGGCATGGCAGGGTTCTGAAGCCAGATTCACCTCCTCACATTTATATTTATGCACCATTTCAAAGCAGCCCCGTCCGTTCTTTTCCCCAACTCTCTCTTCTTTCCTCTCAGACAATGAGATTTGCTTAAATGGCCTTGGCCGAGGGCTCACGTGGCAACAGCATTCCATTAAAAATCTCTCTGCCTCGCTGGAGTGCAGTGAGAGACATTTGTGGTAGATTTGAGGCGCAGGGGCTGGGGGAGCACCAATTGTGAAAAGAAAAAGAAACAAAGTTCTTTTCTTCCCCACTGAATGAGAAAATACTTTCAAGGCTCAGTGTCAAATCGTTTCCTCACTTTCTCCCTCAGTGTTTTGCGGGAGACCCTGGCAATGAACCGCTCTCTCTTTCCCGCTCTCTGTCGGGGTCACTATGGAGGCAGAGATGTTTCCTATTTGACTTGGGTCTATAGGGTGGATGAGTCCAGAGGAAGCCCAGAGATCTGCAGAGGGTCTGTGCTTTTCTGTCTTAGAGTGTCTGCTTTGGGTGAACAGGGTCTTCATTCAGTCCAGGGTTGTTACTTTTGGAGACACAGAGGCAGGGAAGGAAATTCCCTCTGGGCCGGTCCCTGGGGGAAAGTGAGAGGATCTGTTTCCTGGTGACTTGGCCGGTTCCATCCTGACCCAGCCTGCCCTCCAGGTGGGCAAGACAGGTTGTGTTTCTGCTTCCAAACAACCAGGAGATGGGAGACTTGTGATCTGGAAGCCAGCTTGAACTGGCCTGTGTCGCCTTGGCCAAGTTGCCTTTCCTCTCTGATTTCTACATCCATAAGAAAAAGTTCAGAAAAAGCTTCCCAAACTTGGCAATGAGGCCATAGAAGGACAGTGTGTCCTGTGCATGCCACACTAGACCACCAGCTGACAGCCCCATCCAGAGATTATCTAACTCTCCAGGGCTCCCGCCAAATCTGACTGCCGCCTGTTTTTGTAAATAGAGTTCCACTGGAACACAGCCACACCCATCCATTTATGGATCATGGCTCCTGCTTTCTCTTGACAGCAAGGCAGCATCCAGTAGTTGCAACAGAGACCAGATGGCCCACAAAGCTGAAAAATTATTTACTGTCTGCCCTTTATAGAGGTTTGCTGACCCCTGCTCTAGGGGATGTGGTGGTGTTTGATTTACTGTTTACTACTGATTCAGGTCCAGGCTCTGGAAAGTGTGATGCTAATTTGTGGAAGATTGATAACCTGTAAATGATTTTGATCCAAGGGTCATGAAAATGATTTCTGTCCAATATAAAAGATACCCCCACAGAAAACGATTTTATTGACCTGTAGGACATCCGTCATCTCCATGTCTAGCTTGGCATTCTTTTTCCAGCATTCTCTCTGTTCTTCCCTAACTTTGGTCCCTCCCATAAGCCTTTGAACTGACTTTCCCATCTGGCTGGTTCCCCTGTTAATAGGTTAGAGAAATCCTTGCCCCATGCCCATTTTCTGTTTGTGTGAGAGTCGGGACCTTAACTTTTGGAAATTATTTTCTGACATATGTGGTGAGGACATTGGACCAGATCAGTGGTTGCCAAACTGTGCTCTGGGGGACCACCGAGTGTCTTCAGAAGTCCCTGAGGGTAGATGCTAATGAGATAGGTA
Organism: Nanger dama; assembly: GCA_917880005.1. Taxonomy (NCBI): domain Eukaryota; kingdom Metazoa; phylum Chordata; class Mammalia; order Artiodactyla; family Bovidae; genus Nanger; species Nanger dama. The sequence continues at coordinate 31,423,284 of CAKJTW010000016.1, read as the reverse complement.
AAGGTCAGCCACCAGCGTCCCCTGCCTCTTCCCCAACCAGAGAATCTTCACTTGTCAGCCTGCCTTGTATTTTGAGGCTTCCAGCATAAAATTCCTGGAGGAAAAGGAAAACCATGTTGCCACAGATGAAAAATAGTAAGCAAATAAAAAGTGTTGCAGCACTGGATGAAGTGATGGGAAGTTTTCAAGTTCCCGAGGACCGTGTGTGGAGCAGACTCAGCTATGCCAGGCCTGGGTAACTGCTGGGGCTGCACATTCCTCCCGGTCTGTAACCAGCTCCTGGTCCATCTGTGGCCTGCGGCTGGAATGTGGGGTATTTATGCTCCTTCAGAGCGAGGGCCTCCAGAGACCTGGCGTGAATACCAACAATTTCCCCAGGTCTTAATGGGGCAGGGTGGGGTGGGGGTAGGGCAGAAAGTGTGCCTTTTCTTCCTAATTGGGTTTCTTAAACTTTAGCAGAGTTGCACAAGGCGTGCTCTGTGGTGCCTGATTATCGACAGTTTCTCGTGAGAACATTCTGGAAAGCAGGAGGGATTTGTGCTCGCCAGAGACCTGCAGGGCTCACCAAGTGCAGTATAGGTTGGTGGAGGCAGGTGTCTGGGATCCCGTGGATCTGCTGGGGGTGCAGTGGGGATGGGAAGAGAGGAAACTGATCAGAGTTTTGTTCTGTGAGTTTCCTCTTTTATTTTGGAGCTTAGTTTTCATTGCATCTTGATGGGATGGTAGCCTCTCAGGGCTCAGCCACTGCCTTTCTGGAAGCGATCCCACCTTCTGCATGGCTGGCTGGGGCTTCCTGGGGAGTGGGGCCTGGTGGGAAAGTTCTAAACAGCTGTCGGAGTCTGAGCCATGCATATTCGGCTTAACTTGGGTTAGATGAGCCTGTTGTAAGAGCCTTTCTGTTCTTGCCAGGTTGATCTTTTTCTCTTATGTAATCGAGGTGAAATGCACATAATAGAAATTGGGATGACATGGTGGCTCAGACCGTACAGAATCTGCCTGCAATGCAGGAGACGTGGATTTGATCCCCTGGGTAGAGAAGAGCCCTTGGAGAAAGGAATGGCAACCCCCTCCAGTATTCTTGTCTGGCAAATTCCATGGACAGAGGAGCCTGGCAGGCTATACAGTTGCACAGAACTGGACACGACTGAGCAACTAATGCTTTCACATAATAGAAAATTAACTGTTTTAAATTATACAATTCATTGGCATTGAGTACATTTATAATATTGTAAAACCACCTTTATCTAGTTCCAGAACATTCTCATCACTCTAAAAGTAAATATCCATTAAGTAATCATGTTCTATTCCCCTACCTCTCCAACCTGACCACAACCCCTGGTAACCACTAATCTACTTCCTAACCCTATGGTTTTACCTGGGTATTTCATACAAGTGGAATCATACCATATAAGACCTTTGCTTCTGGTTTCTTCCACTCAGCACAATGTTTTGGAGGCTCTTCTGTGTTGTAACTTCATGTGTCAGCGCTTCATTCCTTTTGTGCCTGAATGGTGTTGTGTTTTATGACTGGACCTCAGTGTATCAGTTCATCTAGGGATGGGCATTTTGGTTGATTCTACCCTTTTCTACCCACTGGCTTCTATCCACTTGTTTCTACCCACTGGCTTCTATGACCCACTGGCTACCCACTGGCCCACTATGCTGCCATATAACCTTCTCAGTCCCTCAGCAGCTTCAGTGCTCACAGTGACAACCCCCACCACAAAGTCTCCCCAGGTATTTCTGGGTGTCCCTGGGGTTTCACATGACTGAAGTTCTGTTCCAGGTGCCCGGTTGCAGCCTCTGCAACAAGACCTCCTGTGGGCGGACAGCTCAGTCACACCCAGGTGGCACCCCAGAGCCCCTGTCCGCTGAGCTTGACCTGTGATGTGCTGGTCGCATGATCTGTGTCAGGGCAGGACCTGGGGACTCCTGGTTTCATGATGGAATGGGGGCCTTGCCATCTTCTGAGAGCGTTCTGTTACTCCCTCTCAGCTGTGGATGTTTATTTTTGGCCTGGTCACTTTTCCCAAAAAGGAATCATCTGGTCTCAGAGGGATCTAAGAAGGGTGCCACCTCACCCTGGGTGATCTGGGACGGATGCTCCATCATCCTAGAAAGCCCGCTCAGTCCCAGGCAGACCGGGACCATGGGTCCTGAGGTTTCAGCCTGACTGGGGAGCTTCTCATCGTTCAATGTGCTGCCTTTCAGCATATCCTCCTGTTTTGAATCTGACCTTCCATAGCACCCTGAGATCCCTGTCCAGAGCCTATTTGTCCATAGTTGGCTAGAGAGTAAGCTTCTTTTCTTCCACTGGATTGGTTAGTTATCTTGCTGTCTGAGACTAGGAAGAAACCTGGAGATTTAAACTCTCTTTTTAATGATTTTTTTTTTTTTTTGAAAACCAGTCCTCTTGCTTTCAGCCTTACTGGCCTCCTGCTTTCAGGGCTAGCTGGTGCCTCTGGTTCTTGATGTTTTCTGGGGTGCTGTGGACACAGACCACCTGGCTTCCTACCGTTTACCCTTGGGCTTGTGTGAAGCTTTTTCAGCTCTGATATATCACTCAGCCCTCATCTAGCTGCTTTTCAGCCTCTCTACATCCTTCCCCTTCCAATGTATTATTATTTTTAAAACATCTTTTGCTTGTTCTTCTCACATTTCTTTATGACTTAAACAACTCCTTTACTTTCATGTTAGTGAGTCTCAGGGAAGAGCAGAGAAAAACACATGTTTTGTTGGACATTTTTAGTAGGAAGTCTCATTTCCTCCATGTGTGAGGCCAGGTTGTGTCTCCATTGTGGCTCAGCTTCTTAGCTAAGTGGTCTTGGACAAGTGCTAATACATCGATCTCTCTGAGCCCTGTTTCCTTCAATGCCTGGGTCCCCTTTAAAGTAGGAAGAGTGGAGTGGGGGTAATAACAAACCAAAGAACACGTGAGAAGCCCCAAGTGTGGGCCAGGCATGGGTGGCTTCATGTCTCCTCAACCCCCTGTGTCCTCCCTACCCTCTTGTATTAATAGGAGCTCAGAGACTATTCATGTCTAAAGGGGACACACCCCTCCAACCCTCCGCCCTTCTTATGCATTTTCTCTCTAGGATTTGGAGTAAAACCTCCCTCCCCCATCTACCAAGAGGATCACTAGCCCATCTTTCCCTTCTCATTCCTAGTTTCGGCTCAGCTTGGACGCCTGTCCTTAGTTTTCTAGCCACACCTCTGCTCTGCGTACATACTCATGTTTGACCTCCATTGTTGTTGTTGATCAGTTGCTTAGTTATGTCTGTCTCTTTGCAGCTCCATGGACTGCAGCTTGCCAGGCTTCCCTGTCCTTCAGAGTCTTCGAGAGTTTGCTTACTTTGGCTCAGCATCTTATTCCTTCTGGAGCTACTTCTCGGCTCTTCTCCAGTAGCGAATTGGACATCTACAGACCTGGGGAGTTCATCTTTCATTGTCATATCTTTGACCTCTGGTCAAGCTCAAAGTCATCTTCTCCCAAGAAACCTTTCCTAAACTTGATGGCCTCCACAGGAACCCCTCCCTGACACTTACATTTTGGGGCAAGTGGAGGAGCACAGAGGCTAAGTGTGCAGGTTCTCAAGGAGTTGCCCACTTGGGTTCGAGTCTCAACTCCCCTGCTAGTGGGCTGTGCTGCCTCGGGCAAGTGACCTCGCTGCTCTGAGGCTCAGTTTCCCCACGAGTAAAATGGGGCTGAATGATAGCAACTAGCAGTCACAAATGAGACCCATCATTCCAGAGATGAAAGGATATGATGGAAATAAAGAAAATACAGTAGCCAGTGTACGTGTATAAAAGTTAAGTATTCTTTTGCTTCTGTCCTATTTTGATGTTTGGTTTGATTTAGCTGCCAGGCCGTCTCTAGGGGTAGGGACTTGTCTTTTTCCTCTTTCTCTACTTTGCAGCCTGGCCTCAGTGGCCCAGGAGGTTATAAGAGCACTGGAGCAGGAATCCCAAGTCCAGTTTGTTTAGTAGCATCATTGGAGGGGTAACCTTGGGCAGATCACATCACTTCTCTGAGTCATTACTTTTGGAGGCGGCTGGGAGACCAAGTCCTGCCGAGGCATGCAGAAAAGAAAGTGAAAAAGAGACCGGAGCTGGTGACATATGTTTCTTCCCTCTTCCAGCAAGTTCGTCCCCCACTGGCTCAGCCAGAGTCTTGTTAACACAGAGCTGGATGGAACCCTCTGTGCCCCTGACTCTGTGGCACTCAGTCTCCACACGAGAATAAACTGGGGAGATTCCAAAAGTATGAATGCCAATGACTTGACCTTGGATGTGGGAAACTGGAATTTCGGAGGAAGCGGTCTGATTAGAAAGGATTTTAAAAGCTTCTAGAAGATGTGGATGCTTTTGGAGCAGGGCCACATCTGAGTGATGAGTCTCTACACAATCCTCTTGTTCTTCTGGGAAGCACAGATCAGGCCCCTCTGTGCCAGGCAAAGGAACAGTCTCTATTTACAAAGCTCCATTGAGCTTCATCTCCAATGCCATAGAACCCTCTTTTTCTGACCCCCATTCATTTGTTGGACAGCAGCTCTGATGATCAGAGAGTAATTTTCATCGAGCTGAAGACAGCATCTCTGCAAAGCCATCTCTTCATCCCCATTGAAGGTGGCTCAGCCCGACCCAGGGAAGACACTGCGCATCTGAGCTGCCCCTCATCTGAGTGGCTCTGGCTGGGAGCTACCACATGGATTTCAAAGGGCCTTGGATCCAGAAGAGGGACCGTCCTCCTAACTCGGCTCTAGTCTAATGGTTTCCAGATGTACCTTTGCCAGAATTTTATTGGCAACACATTCCAAATATAACTCACTGAGTCAGAGTCTCCAAGGGAGAGGCTCAGAATGCTATCTGTTTAATATTTGTCCCAGATGAGGGTCATGATCCAGTAGTATGGAAAACACATAGTAGGTTGATTAGATTAGCTACTTCTGGCTACAGATGGTTCCAGGGAGAAGACTCCAAGGTATGAAAGAGCCTGGGGCTTAGCAAGGGTGGTGAGAGGTGGGAGTGGGGTGAAGATGGGTGTGGGCTGGAGATGCCCAGCAAGTCAGGGTAGAGGGAATCTAGGGCCCAGGTGGGCCCCTCTCTATGCTTGGGCCTTGCCAGTTTATCACTCTGGGACTGTGTGGGTCTGTGGCGTTGAATCAGGAATGCTTGCTTCTTTTGGCCCAAAGGGGTTCTTTCCTTTCATCCTCAGTTCTGGGGAAGGTAGAGGAGCTAGTTGAGGCCATTTATATTTCAGTCATGCCTACAGAGTTCTTTTCTCTGGGAAAAGATGTGCAATTTCAGGACTCAGTTCTGTGCTGTTTTTTTTCCCCTCCTAGAACAAGAGAATTAATCTTTATTTAAATAATGCAGTCCTCTATATTAGTTTGCGAGAGCTGCCATAACAAAACGCTACAGACTGGGTGACTTAAACTTTGGCCGGAGGCTAGAAGTCCAAGATCAAGGTGTTGGCAGTGGGGTTTCTCCTGAGGCCTCTCTCCCTGCCTCGCGTATAGCCGCCTTCTCGTGGAGTCCTCGCGTGGCCTTTGCCCTGGGCATGAGCATCCCTGGTGTCTCTCTGTGTGCTCCAATTTCCTCTTCTTATAAGGACGCCAGTCACATTAGACTAGGGCTCATCCTAAGGGTCTTCTTTTAAGTTAATTACCGATTTAAAGGCCCCAACTCCAAATACAGTCACATTCTGCGGTTAGGGCTTCAACATTTGAATTTGAAGGGGACAGAATTCAGCCCATAACATTCTCCTAGGTCTGTGTAAGTGGGTAACTGCTGACAGTATTAAAAGGAGGGCTGGGTGGAGCATTTTTAAACAGGAAGAGGAAATGTGCAAAGAAACAAGGGCTAGAAATCATGACTGCACTGGCTATGTCATTTTGGTTACCTAACCCTTCTGCTATCCTGTTTTCCATTTCCAGATACTCTTTCTCATTTTCTGTTTATTTCTGAGTGTATCCTATTCTTGTTTGAAGGCTATATTATTATTTCTTTCTTAGGGTGTTTTTAAGAATCTTCTTCTGTTCCTTGCATCTTCTGAGTCTGTATTTTTCCCTTAGTGTCTGTTTCGGTTTCTCTCTGTCAAGGTAGAAGTACTCTTGAAATGTCTAGGGTGTATAGTTGTCTGATTGGAAAACTTGTTGATGGGCATTTTTTTTCTAAGGACCCTAAATATCACAATCTTTTGGTGTTGGTTTTTTGCTAAGTCTGGATCCCTGGATAAGAACCCTCTGATGATGGGTGTGTATATGCATGGATGTCTTGGAGATGGTGGTGGGATGATGGTGAGATAGGGACTGAGTTGTAGGAAAGGTTGTGAGCCTCACTCTTCAGTGGATGGACATTCATTTACTCCCTGTTTTCAGCACAGCTCCTCACTCCTACTACTAGTGGGGTTCACTGGCCCTAAGCTAGAGTTCCTGGCATAGCCTATCCTGAGAGTCAACTTCTCTGCCTCCACTGCAGAGCCGGAACCTGCCTGGCACTGGGGCCTACGGAGGGGAGCTCTAAGCTTGAATAGACTTTCAACCCACCCTCCTATTTCAGTGTTTTCCCTGTGTCTATCTCCAGGTGCCTCTTGAACCTTGCTTCTTATCACAGGCACTTAAGCAAAGAGGAGGAAGCTGAGATCGCTTGTCACTTTCTGTCTGTGCAAAGTCAAGTGGGCCTTAGGAAGCATCTCTACAAACAAAGCTAGTGGAGGTGATGGAAATCCAGTGGAGCTATTTCAAATCCTAAAGGATGATGCTGTGAAAGTGCTACACTCAACATGCCAGCAAATTTGGAAAACTCAGCAGTGGCCACAGGACTGGAAAAGGTCAGTTTTCATTCCAATCCCAAAGAAAGGCAATGCCAACGAATGCTCAAACTACTGCACAATTGCACTCATCTCATATACCAGCAAAGTAATTCTCAAAATCCTCCAAGCCAGGCTTCAAAAGGACATGAACAGTGCATGAACTTGCCGATGTTCAAGCTGGATTTTTAGAAAAGGCAGAAGAACCAGAGATCAAATTGCCAATATCCGCTGGAGCGTGGAAAAAGCAAGAGAGTTCTAGAAAAACATCTATTTCTGCTTTGTTTACTATGCCAGTGCCTTTGACTTTGTGGATCACAACAAACTGTGGAAAATTCTTTAAGAGATGAGAATACCAGACCACCTGACCTGCCTCCTGAGAAATCTATGAAAGTTAAGAAGCAACAGTTAAAACTGGACATGGAACAACAGACTGGTTCCAAATTGGGAAAGGAGTATATCAAGGCTGTATATTGTCACCCTGCTTATTTAACTTATATGCAGAGTACATCATGTGAAATGCCAGGCTGGATGAAGCACAAGCTGGAATCAAGATTGCAGGAGAAATCTCAATAACCTCAGATATGCACATGACACCATCCTTATGGTAGAAAGTGAAGAACTAAAGAGCTTCTTGATGAAAGTGAAAGAAGAGAGGGAAAAGTTGGTTTAAAGCTCAACATTCAGAAAATGAAGATCATGGCATCCAGACTCATCACTTCATGGTAAATAGATGGGGAAACAATGGAAACAGTGACAGACTTTGTTTTTCTGGGCTCCAGAATCACTAGAGCCATAAAATTAAAAGATACTTGCTCCTTGGAAGAAAAGTTATGACCAACCTAGATAGCATATTAAAAAGCAGAGACATTACTTTGCCAACAAAGGTCCATCTAGCCAAAGCTATGGTTTTTCCAGTAGTCATGTATGGATGTGAGAGTTGGACTATAAAGAAAGCTGAATGCCGAAGAACTGATGCTTTTGAACTGTGGTGTTGGAGATGACTCTTGAGAGTCCCTTGGACTGCAAGGAGATCCAACCAGTCCATCCTCAAGGAAATCAGTCCTGAATATTCATTGGAAGGACTGATGTTGAAGCTGAAACTCCAGTACTTTGGCCACCTGATGCCAAGAGCTGACTCATTTGAAAAGACCCTGATGCTGGGAAAGATTGAAGGCAGGAGGAGAAGGGGAAAACAGAGGATGAGATAGTTGGATGGCATCACCAACTCAATGGACATGAGTTTGAATAAGCTCTGGGTGTTGGTGATGGACAGGGAGGCCTGGCGTGCTGCAGTTCATTGCAAAGAGTTGGACAGGACTGAGCTACTGAGCTGAATCAATAATAACAATGTATCTTGCTTGAAGATATGTTTCTTCTTAACAAGAACCTTCTGACTAACCTTGTTATCTTAAAACTTGTATACTGTGGGAGTGGGTCCAGTAAGACCTTTCTATTGTTCTAATCTTGTTACTTTAAGATGTATGTTGTAGGAATGGGTCTACTAGCGAGGGGGCCTCTCTGTCCCCTTTCTGATGTCTATGTCAGAAGCTTTCTCTGTCCCTTTTTCACTTTAATAAAACTGTGCTTCACAAAAGCTCTTAAGTGATCAAGACTGGTCCCTGGTCCCTGGTTCCAAAGCTAAATTTTCTTCTTCAGAGATCACAAATCTGACATAGTTCACTGTAAGCTTTTATTCTGTCCTAACTAACTCTGGTGAATTTTGGGTAGAGATCATCTGCTTGATTAGATGGAGGTAGACCTCTCTGCTAAGCCTTCATCTCCTCATCTCGAAAATGGGCTAATAATAGCTTGTGCTTCAAAGTTGGAGACAATTAAGACAGATAGTGCTTGTGGAATGCTTAGTATTGGGTCCAGCCAAAAAAAAAAAAAAAAAAAATCCAATAAGTACTAGTAAAACAGCTAAGTAAACTTATTGATCTTATCCAAGGGCCCTTGGAAATCATTAGAAACAATGAGGTAGTTAGAGCTGGATGGAGGAGCCTGGTGAGCTACAGTCCATGGGGTCGCTAAGAGTCAGACATAGCTGAGCGACTTCACTTTCACTTTTCACTTTCATGCATTGGAGAAGGAAATGGCACCCCACTCCAGTCTTCTTGCCTTGAGAATCCCAGGGATGGGGGAGCCTGGTGGGCTGCCGTCTATGGGGTCACACAGAGTTGGACACGACTGAAGTGGCTTAGCAGCAGCAGCAGTGACCTGTCTGACTTAATGTTCTGTTCTCTGGCCTCTGGTGCTTGCCTTTTCCCTCCATTATTGGAAAAAGAAGCAAAACTTGGCGTGTACCCACAAGAAAACATAGGCTAGAGTGATGCTCCTCAAACCTGACCAGGTGTACCAGTTCCCTGGGCTCGTGTTAGAATGCCACTTCTGACTCTGGCTCTGGGGTGCCCAGAGACTATGCACTGCTGCCATTGCTGCTGGTCCGAGGACCATACTTTGAGTAGCAAGACAATAAATGGTAGCGATGTACCCAGTCAGCAATGAGGTGCAGGGAAAGGGAAGATGTCCCCCCGGGGCATCTTTGGGTGGTGGCCTTTCAGTGGGACTCTTCTTCAGGATCAAAACCCAGAGGGAATAGTGTGGGTTCCTCTAAGTGGCCACAAGATGTCATAATGTCATTACAGGAATTCTCCCGGAAAGGTTCAAGTCTGGGTGTCAAATTACATACTTTAAAGCAGCGAAGTGGCAGTTATCTCATCAGGGCGGCTTCAGGGACCCATCCCAGTTAAAACTGTCCCCTGGGGTCTAGGACAGATGTCAAACAGAGAGCAGAATCTTCTTCTTACCCATCTTATCCCACTCACCTGTTCTTAGTCCCCTGGTCCCTAGCAATGGAATCTATCATGAGAGGAGACTGGCCTTCTTTGAAACAAAATGCAGCATCTCCACAGGCTGATTCCCAGAACACGGTTTGGAGAACAGCTTTGCACAAGCAAACATTGTCCTGCACAAATCAGTTAGGGAGATAGATGTTTCTTGCTCTATCCCCATCAGAGTCTTCAAGAGGCAAGTCAAACGCTTTGATTAGACTTGCAGGGAACCAGCCTGGTAACAATAGTTTCTCCTCTGCTTCTCAAACCTCATCAGACAGGCCCATCTTCCCCCTTCCATGAATGCTAGTCAAACCTAGAAAGCCCCAAGGGAATGCTGCTTGAAAGCCAGGGTTGCACATTTCCTATTGGAAATGGAGAATGCCATAGTGCATTTTGGTCACCAGGCAGGGTGAAGAGAGATGCATTTGGGGGTCACCTAGTTGGAATTGTCCGGAGAAGGCAATAACACCCCACTCCAGTACTCTTGCCTGGAGAATCCCATGGACGGAGGAGCCTGATGGGCTGCAGTCCATGGGGTCGGTAAGAGTCAGACATGACTGAACTACTTCACTTTCACTTTTATGCATTGGAGAAGGAAATGGCAACCCACTCCAGTGTTCTTGCCTGGAGAATCCCAGGGACGGGGGAGCCTTGTGGGCGGCTGTCTATAGGGTCGCACAGAGTCAGACACGACTGAAGTGACTTAGCAGCAGCAGCAGCAGCAGCAGCAGCTGGAATTGTCAACTCCTCAGAGATGGTTTCAGAAAAACCATCAAATTAAATCAACTCTACTGTGGTGATGGCCTTTTATACTTTCTTCTTCACAATAGAATCATCTGTGTTTATTTTATCTCCCCAGCCATTAGGTGGAACCACATGAACTGCTGTTTCTGGAGGTCAGGATGTCAAATATCAAGTTTCACATGGTTTCACCTGGACTAGGGGCCAAACTGGTCCCACCCTGGCCTTTGTGAAACATTTTATTGGGATACAGCCCCATGTTTTGCATTCATTCACGTGCTGTCTCTGATGGTTCTCAGGTTGCAGTGGCAGACTTGTGGAATTGTCACACAGGGCTTCTGGTCTGTAAAGGCAAACTTTTTACTATCTAGTCTTTTGCAGAAAAATTGCTGACCTCAGTGCGTGTGTGCTCAGTGACTTCAGTCGTGTCTGACTCTTTGTGACTCTTGGACTGTAGCCTACCAGTCTCCTCTGTCTGTAGGATTCTCCAGGCAAGCATACTGGAGTGAGTTGCCATGCCCTCCTCCAGGGGCTCTTCCCAATACAGGGATCAAGCCCATGTCTGTTATGTCTCCTGTATTGGCAGGCAGGCTCTTTACTACTAGCACCACCTGGGAAGCCCTCAGTATATCAGTGGCAACTCCTATAGAAGAGAACTCTTGACTCATTTCTGTAGTCTCTCAGCTCCCCACCCCAGCACCACAATCTAAATAGTGAGTGATTAATAAATATTGGATATGGAAAATCACCGTGAGCCTCCTTCCTGGAGAAGGACTACACCTGGTCTTTAATCTGCTTTTCCAGACCTTTGGCTTCTGTGCTGTGGGTCACTCTCAGACGTTTGGCAGGCAAGCTCTTGCTGCTGCCAGCAAAGGCAGCTTCCTCTTTTGAGAGAAAAAACTCTTCCAAAAGCCTCTGAGGGCTTTTGGACATCAATCAACTAGCTCTGAGAGTCGGGTGGATGAGGATATACAAATGAAGCAAACATATGGATTATATTTCCATCAAAATACACATAGGCTCTGAAATTAAGTGGGAAAGGGCTTTGTGGGGTTATTCCATTGCTTGGCCGTCTCTGAAACTGTTTAAGGAAAGTTTGATATGTTTGATAAACCTTGAACGCAGCGTGGAATTAACCTTTCTCTCCCCAGGCTGTGTAGAGGGGGCCGGTTGAGGTCCACTGAATTGAACTACTCATTTGAAAGGCCGCTTGAGTCCAACACTGCAAATGATTGGCAGCTGCACATGCCCGTTTGGGGTAATTTTTTTCAGTCCCCCTTGGAGGGGGAGAAGGGAGGCAGAAGTTATTTTGCTAGTGTGGTATTTTCATTCCCCGTTTAATGTATGCTGTGTGGTGGCAGGGGGGTTGGTGCGGGGAGACAACCTAACTGAAGAAAATGATTCCACACCAACCACGTTCATTGTCAAGAAAATGAGAAGGGACAGATGGACACAAAGAAGAAAGTAAGAACCGGTATGGTGTCATTTTACTGTGAAGAGATGGCCACACGGTCCTACGCTCAGATATATTTGAGCAGAAGTCAAAGTTGGAAGGGATATTTTGGAAGAATGATGTTTCTTAACAATGCCAGATATATTTGGAGGTTTAAAAGACAGGAGCATTCTAGGGGAGGGAGTGGAGAGCTAGGAGGGTTGAATCCATATATAGACCCTGTTTTCAGTCTTTCAGGTCAGCTTCTGCCCTTTAAGGGCTTTGGCCCTTTGCCCCAAACTTCTGTGCTGTGCAACTATGGAGTGATCCTGGAATTTGACTCTGAGCACCAGGAAATCATGAATTGGTTTAACTTTCTTGTAGACCTATTAGACTTTCAAAATACTTGGTTTTTGGCAGCATACCTGAAGGAACAGGGTTGGTTCCTGAATAGGATCATTTGTTGTCTTGATCTGCAGAAGTCTCACTTGCTCCAATAAACACAGGAAGTGGGAGATGGCAGGGGCTGACTTGACCCTGAGTTGTGTTGTTCATTCCTCACTGTGTCTGTGTCATCCTTTAGTGCACCTGGTAGGCCCTGCTGAATAGTTACTCACACTTGGTTTGCAGCTTCCTTTCCTTTGCTACTTTCCTGTGTGGAGGAAAGCAACCTGGATAATTCTTTTCCCTGCTTCCCTTGCAGCTAAGGCAGTCTGCTACAGTTCTAGCCTGTGAGAAAATGCTGGGCAGGACGGGCTGGGAAATCTTTCTCTTTCTTGTGCAGAAATGAGTACTGCTGTTTTTCCTGTGGACAGTTTATTTTCAGCTTGAACAGTTTATTTTCAGCTTGAGATGTCTGGAGCTGAAGCAGCCTTTGTTTATCCATGAGAGAAATGCCAAGAGAATAGCTGTGGTTGGCCCTGAGTTCATTAAAACCTGGGTCAGCAACTACCAACCTCTAGGCCTTCTGGTAAGTGAGAAAATCATTCCCCTCTGTTTAAGTCAGTGTGGATCTGGTTTTCTGTTATTTGTAGCCAATGGCATTTTAGCAGATGCAGCATATAACTTGCTCAATTTGACATTGAGACCTATTCACATCATCAGTTCAGTTCAGTTCAGTTGCTCAGTTGTGTCTGACTCTTTGCGACCCCATGAATCACAGCACCCCAGGCCTCCTTGTCCATCACCAACTCCCGGAGTTCACTCAAACTCATGTCCATCGAGTCGGTGATGCTATCCAGCCATCTCATCCTCTCTTGTCTCCTTTTCCTCCTGCCCCCAATCCCTCCCACCATCAGAGTCTTTTCCAATGAGTCAACTCTTCTCATGAGTTGGCCAAAGTACTGGAGTTTCAGCTTCAGCATCAGTCCTTCCAAAGAACACCTAGGACTGGTCTCCTTTAGGATGGACTAGTTGGATCTCCTCGCAGTCCAAGGGACTCTCAAGAGTCTTCTCCAACACCACAGTTCAAAAGCATCCATTCACATCATAGTGACAGTATATAAGCACTGTTGTTGCTTAGTCACCCAGTTATGTCTGACTCTGTGCAACCCCATGGACTGCAGTATGCCAGGCCTCCCTGTCCCTCACCATCTCCCGAAGTTTGCCCAAGTTCATGTTAATTGCATTGGTGATGCCGTCCAGCCATCTCATCCTTTGATGCTCTCTTCTGCCCTTGGTCTTTCCCAGCATCAGGGACTTTTCCAAAGAGTCATCTGTTCACATCAGGTGACCAAAATACTGGAGCTTCAGCTTCAACATCAGTCCTTCCAATGAGTATTCATGGTTGATTTCTCTTAAGATTGACTGATTTGATCTCCTTGCTGTTCAAGGGATTCTCAGGGGTCTTCTCCTGCACCACATCTCAAAGGTATTAATGCTTCGGCATTCTGCCTTCTTTATGGTTCAGCTCTCACAACGTACGTGATCAGTGGCAAGACCACAGCCTTGACCATATGGACCTTTGTCAGCAGAAGTAATGTCTCTGCTTTTCAACACACTGTCTAGGTTTGTCATAGCTTCCTGTCAAGAAGCAATCGTCTTCTGATTTCATGGCTGCAGTCACCATCCGCAGTGATTTTAGAGCCCAAGAAGAGAAAATCCATCTCTATTTCCACATTTTCCTCTTCTATTTGCCATGCAGTAATGGGGCTGGATGCCATGATCTTAACTCTTTTGCTATTTGGTTTTAAGGCTGGTTCTTTCACATTCCTCTTTTACCCTCATCAAGAGGCTCTTTTGTTCCTCTTCACTTTCTGCTATTAGAGTGGTATCATCTGCATATCTGAGGCTCATATTTCTCCTGCCTATCTTAATTCCAGCTTGTAACTCATCCAGCCCAGCATTTCTCATTATGTGCTCAGTGCATAGGTTAAATACACAGGATGGCAGCAGACAGCCCTGTCATACTCCTTTCTCAATCCTGAACCAGTCAATTGCTCCATACAAGGTTCTAACTGTTGCTTCTTGACTTGCATACATGTTTCTCAGGAGGCAGGTAGGATGGTTCTAGTATTCTCATCTCTTTAAAGGCTTTCCACAGTTTGTTATGATCCATAAGCATAGTTCTGGCAAATGCCAACTTTACAGGATGCTTTGAATTTGTTGACTGTGTCTGAATCTCAGCAGGGAATTGATGATGTACTCAAGCAGGGTAATTGAGAAGAGTTTATTAAAAGGATGATTCACAAAGGTGTCCAGGAGGTTTGGGGCTTCCCCAGTGGCTCAGCAGTAAAGAATCCACCTGCAGTGCAGTAGCTGCAGGTTTGATCCCTGGGTCAGGAAGATCCCCTGGAGGAGGAAATGGCAACCCACTCCAATATTCTTTCCTGGAGAATCCTGTAGACAGAGGAGCCTGGCAGGCTACAGTCCATAGGGTTGCCAAGAGTTGGACATGACTGAAGTGACTGAACATGCCAGAGGACTTAGGGAAGCCATAAGAGATTGGTCATGCCCCAGGACTACTAGCCTGGAGTTCTCATACCCCTAGGCTAAAAGGAGAAAGGAATAAGTGATGACCTGAAGCTGGGAGAGAGGGGCCAGATGAAAGAAGCTTCCTGACAGGGGTATGACCTGGGGCAGAGGATGCTGCTAACTTGGGGAGACCAGAATGGGTCTGTCTCTCCTTCCACCCTTTAGAGTTCTACCAGTGTTAAAAGGAGGCTAGAGGGCAAAGGAGACTGTGGATACGCTCATATGGAGCCGCCTCTCAGGGCATGGAGCCAGGTGGACTAATATGGCTGGTAGATCTGGAGGTCTCCAGCCCACTGGTCCACCAGTTAAGGGTCCTAGGCATTCCAGAGAGCTGTGTTCCCCCAGTGGAGAGCTACAGCTCAGGGATCCAAAAGCTCTGCTCATCTCTGGAGACCCCTGGGCTGGCTCAGGACATTGGGAGTTGCACAAGGTGCTCTGGAATCAGACTGGTTTTTAAAAATTTAAACTCTATTTAAATGTCCCCAGGCTCAGAGCAACCTAGTTAAAAGCAAACCCTTAGACAACCAGACAGGAAGGCATCTGGGCCCCCATCAAGTGCCCCACCCCACCTTCAGGATCTGATTTCATCCACACAACACAATATACCCAGACCTGACCCAGGTGGGAATGGAGGTACAAAAGGGCAACAGACTTGTCCCAAGGCTCAGGGCTGGCAAGTGGCAGAGTGATGGGGCTCCCTGGCTGGCCCTGCCCCTCCCACGCTGCCCTTCTCTTTCTCACAGGAGTCAAGGGTCTGGGGCACCTGCCTGCTGGGCACCCACTGCTCTGAATTTTCACCTCTCCAGCTATTTGTCGTAGCCTCCCTTTCCCGAGGAGGCTCAGGGATGTTGAAGGACTTGCTCAAGGCCATGGAACTAAGTGGCATCTCCAGAAGGGAGACCCAGGTCTCCTGATACAAAGCCTTTCTTCTTAACCAGTTAGGCCTAGATCCAGCTGCTTCAGGGCACTGCAGATCCACAGCCTCCCAATGCGGGTGCATCCTCTGAGCTTTCTCTGGCTTGAACTACAGTTTACTTGGCACCCAGAGAATTCAGCAAAGTCATAGAAATCACAGTAGAGAATAGTCATTAAGAGCACTCTAAGTCAGGCAGAAGAAGATGAATTCTCAAACCCTTTGGACCTCAGTTTTCTCACCTGCAAAATGGTCCTATAACGTTCATAGGTTGGACTGCCCCCAGAAGCTGACCTTGGGACAAGGATTCTAGCACAAACTGTTTCTTGGGCAGGCGACCCAAGGAAACACTAGGAAGGATCTAGGGAGTAGGTGAGACAGGAAAGGAAGGCAGCCCACACCAGGTATGATATCAACCAAATGACCATCCTGGGTGACCAGAGTTTCATCCTATCAGGATTAAGCCCAACTGGGAGCTAGTGAAGACCACAGAGAATTCTCTCATTCAAAGAGCAGAGGAGCTGGGGTATTGATCCGCCAACTCCTTCCTTATTGGCCAAAGTTGCTCTAGGGGGTGGGATTATTTATTCTCTGGCACTTCCAGCCTGCTTATGAGTGGCCAGAGGCAGCTGGAGTAGGAGGAAGCCTTCCGCAAAGTGACGCAGGAGTTGCAGATGATACCAAAAAGAGCATCCTGTACCTGAGGGTAGAGATGGGGGCACTGGTCTCCGATGCTGACGGCCTCAAATTGTGAGGAGGCCATAAAAAAAAAAGCCTGTCACTTAGTAAGTGCTCATTTAATGGTGGCCATCATTATTCCTATCATCTTTATTGCCGTGACCATTATTGCGGCTGCTACCTACCGACAGCAGATGGGGCAGCCCTGGAGAGCTTATTTGTCTCCCTCTGAGGATTTTTGCCATCAAAGTGTTCTGCTTCAGCCAAGCATTTTATTTCCCCAGGGACCATCCACTGGGAGAAAGCTCTGAGCTCCTGGCCCTGGGCTTGAGAATTCGAGCCAGGTGTGTTTCCCAAGCACAGGAAAGAATTTGCCTTGTGGGAGGAAATTGGACCTGGCTAGGTTCACAGGGCTGGACTCTGTTTTCTCCAGCTCTTCAGAGAAAAGCAAAAGTACCAGCCCTCTGCCTTCTGGAGCCAGGAGAGCCTGCTTCCCCTCCAGCTGGCAGCCGGTGCCACGCGTGCAGCCAGGACTGCGTGCAGCTGTCTCCTCCATGGGCCCCCTGCCCTCTTGGTTCCCTGAAGGCCCAGGGACAGAGAAGGGCCCTCTTTGAAGATGTAAGAGGGTGGAGTTGCTTCCTCCAATTGCCCTCCTTCCTTCCTTTGTATTTCTGTTGCTTCCTCTTCCGCCTCCACCCCCCATCCCACCACCCTGTCCCCAACCCCCATTCTATATCCTTGTCACCCTTTCTCCCCTGGGCTCCTTGGGGAGGGGTGGTGTTTCCGTCAGGATTATTCCCACATGTTCCCCTTAGAAGCCCTGGCTGGATATGGAGTGTGTTGAGGGAGGCTTTTCGCTCCTTCTCCCTTCTGGGTCTGTTCCCTCCTGTGTTGCTTTGATCTCCAGCTGATGCCGACAAGTGGACCAGCCCACCCACTGATCCCATTCAGTCTGGTTGAAAAGCAGTGTTTTCATGTTCTTGAGGCTGGGCTGCTGTCCTTGCTGCCTGCAGCAGGAAGGGATGCCGGCTGGCATGGGAGCCTCCTGAGCCCTGCAAATTGAATGAGCTGGCAGTGCCGGCTGACTTGCTATTAGGGAGCTGATGGTTGATGTGTGGCTTTGCTGCCTACTGAGGGTTGGAGGCAGGGCAGGGTGTCGGATGGGGCAGCTGCAGGTGACATAGGGCAGGTCCTCAAGAAAATGCAGCTGTCTCTCTCCTGAGGGATCGCTAAGGGCCACTGTCTAGAAGCAAAGTACCTGCTACTCTGGAGGAAACACAAATGAGAAAACAGACCAGCAGAACACTTGGGGTCAACTTTTAAACACGTTACTACCTGGCAGTGGGGTCTGGGATGAAACACCCAGTCCTGTGCCAGCGTTTTCTGACAAAATTGATACCCTTCTTTGTTTGGGAGCTCATGGGATCAGCCCTTACTGCCTGAAAAGAACCCCCAAACACAGTGGCTCATAACACTTAGTGGTTTGGTTCAGCTAGGCAATTTTTGAGTTTTGCCTGGATGCACTCATGTACCTTTTATTAGATGCTGGGCCGTCTGTTCTAGGCTGGCCCAGCTGAGACAGTTGGTTTTCTCTCCACTGGTTTGCCATCCTCTGATGGCTGGCTCTGGTGATGCCTGGAGTTGAAGAGAGAAAGCCGAAGTGCACATGGCCTCCTGATGCCCTGACCTGCCCCAGTAACACTGTCACTCTTGCTCTATTCATTTGGTGAGAGCCTGTCACAGGTTACCCAGATTCAAGGAGTGGAGAAACAAACTCCACCTCTCCGTGGGTGAGCCTGTAGAGTCATGTTGTAAAGAGGTGTGACTACAGGGAGGGAAATCGTCTGCATCATTTTTGCCAACAATCTGCAGGACCCATGAAATAATAAATTCATGGTTGCTTTGGAGACCAGGAAGTCCGTCATAATGCAAAGAAAGAGGCAAAGGGATGAAAATCAGTTTAATCCTGCCCTGCAGCGGGATGTGTTATTGATATTTGTTTACACCATCTAGTTATTTTCTAGGCTCACATGATGATGTTAAGCTTTCCTCATAGCCCAGTTGGTAAAGAATCTGCCTGCAATGCAGCAGACCCTGGTTCGATTCCTGGGTTGGGAAGATCTGCTGGGGAAGGGGTAGGCTTCCCACTCCAGTATTCTTGGGTTTTCCTGGTGGCTCAGCTGGTAAAGAATCCACCTGCAATGCGAGAGACCTGGGTTTGATCTCTGGGTTAGAAAGATCCCCTGGAGAAAGGAAGGGCTACCCACTCCAGTATTCTGGCCTGGAGAATTCCTTGAACTATAGTCCATGGGGTCACAAAGAGTTGGACACAACTGAGTAACCTTCACTTTCATGATGGTGTTCTGGCTGAGCAGGAACCAGAATTTCAATGACCAGGTGAGCAGACTTAGGTGAGAACTCTTTTCCTGGGTGTCTGCTCACAATCTCTGAGAGATATAGGCCTCGTGTCTCATCCACCTTTGAGTTTGAATGTCTGGTACAGATGGGACTGGAAGATTTAGATAGCTCAGATGGTGGTACAGTTTCAAGGACCTTTATCATAGGGAATGGAGTCTAGTATGGGACCCCAAATGTCTCACAGAGCATAGCATCAAAGGGAGGAGGCAATACGGTTCCTTTATAATGAATACCAGCACCTACCCTAGCTGGTGGTGGCATGTGTGTTTTCTGGAATAAAGGAGCCTTAGCTGTTACCCGAAGAGGAGCTATTGCCGAACTCTAAAGATTTGGGAGACGTAAACCACCTTGCTGTGCGATCCTTCGAAGTGACTGTAGCACCAAAGGCATTCCATTCATCTTGCTCATATGGTGGTGGGAATTGCTGGCCACCAGGAGCTGGTGTCAGTAGAGATTTGGGGCTGTGAGGATGGTGGATTTTCAGCCTCACTCAGCACCAGCAGTGAGAAACCCAGTTTCACTGCAAAGGGCACAAAATTCCGAGGCTGCAAAATCCAGAATTGCCAGGACCGTGGCCCCTGAGTTTCTCTCAGGGACACATACAAGCAGTCTTGGAGCCCGAACTGGCCTCCAGAATGTCAGCCACTTGTCATCCCCACCAGCAGTCTACTAGACTGGCTATTTCACTTCTGCTTTTGCAGCCCTGAACATGCTCAATTAAAACAACAAAAAAAATACCCTGCCTGGTTTTAAGTGGATCCTCCTGATGCATACACGCTTAGAAGCTGAAGTGCCCAGAAGCCATTCAGACTGGGAAGCAGTTTGGAAGACAAATGATGGCAGCCCCATTGCGGGACACTGCCAACCCACGGCCATCCTGCTCGGGAAGGTCCTCCAGGCTGCACCCGCTTTTCTGCTCAGCGGACAAGTCCTCTGCCTTCCTGTCTGATTACCCGGCCAGACTACGCGGTCCTGTTCCCTCACCAAGGCCCGTCAAACCCCCGATCGGCTGATTACTCCGTGCAGAGCCTTCACCAGCAGGAGACTGCCTGGGCAGCCCGCGCCTGCCCGTGGCCAGCCCAGATGGGTGGCACCTTCCCGCCCTCAGCGGCTGCCGCCGGGGTTTGCTTTGTTTTTATTTATGTTGGCTCTGTTTGGAGCCTACAGATGTGGTCAGACCGGAGAGGAGTGGGGGCGGGGGCTGCCAGCCAAAGGGGAGAATAAAAGAGCCACTCATTTCTGATATAATCCGATCTGACTAGAAGGTTCAGAAGGGGGCCAGTGAGACAAGCCAGACTCAGGCTGGGCCCCTTCTGGCCTGTCTTCAGGGTCTGTGTCTCCATCCCACCCAGAGAGTGGGATGCCCCGCGGCTCTGGGAGCCCTGGAGGGTCTCAGCTAAGGAGCCCCACGGAGCCCTGCACAACTCAGTCACAGCGGCAGCAATTCCCAGGCAAGGGCAGGAGGGCCTGGCTCATTTGCCTGCTCTTCTTTGGGGCACTGGGGCCTGACTCAGCCCCTAATGAGGGGAGACAGATAAGAGAGGGAGGGAGCCGGTTTGACAGAGAGCTGACTTTCCCTCGCCCAGACTTTTCACCTGTCAGGTAAAAAGGCTCCCAATTAAGCACATCAGCAAAGCGGCCCTGCAGCCTCACAGCCAGTCCTGTCTCCTGCCTGCCAGGGCGGTGGAGGCAGCAGCAGGAGCCTGGGAGAGTGGCAGGGGTGTGTGTGAGGAGTCAGTCCCCAGGAGAGGCTGCCCCTCTCTGGGGTTTCCTGGCTTGTGGTCGGACCACTCAGAAAGCACAGAGCCTTGGGACCCTTCTAGAACACGCAGGCAGCTCCTGATCTCTGGCTCCAGCAGGCTTTGGAGGAGAGACTGTGAAAGAGTCCAGAGGTCCCCTCCCTCCCTCAGCAGCCAGCCTCCCTGTTCCTGCTCCTGCTGGGAGGTGCTGGCTCCTTCTGGGCTTCCCGTGGCTTTTCCGCAGGGAGGCACACAGGGCCCTGCCCCCGGCTGCATCTGCCAAATGCAAATAGTTGCTAAAGTTATTCAGTGTCCTCATGTCTCCTTTCTGTCACTGGTGTTCCCTAGGCAACCACTGCTGGCATGCAGTCAGCTTCTAGGGGCTCAGCGCTCAGGAACGGGAAATGGCTCGCACTCGCCCATGCTCGCGTCTTATTTGGGGGCGTCTCTAAGCAGGGTCGGCATGAAGTGTCCCCATCTCTTATTTGAAAAGAGGGCACTGAGAGAAATCTGGTCTATTGGCCCCCAGAAGTTGAGGCAGTAGAAATTCCAGGTCCTTGGCTGAATCTCCCTGGGTGGGCATGAGAAGGACTACAGAGAGTGACCGCTTCATTTCTCCAGGGTCCTCCCACCAAAACCTCCCTGTAAGTGTGGCTGTGGCAACAGAGAAAGAGAGGATGCTCTCTTTTCTTTCTAAAGACTCTTTCCTTTGTTTTAAAGCTTTATATATATATAAGCATAGACTTCTGGCAAAACCTTAGGAAGCATAGATATGTATAACAGAAGAGGGAAAATTCTACCCCAATGACCCATCATCTCATCCTGCAAAGATAGTGACTGTTAACATTTTGGATAGACATAGAACTGTATAAAGGTTTTCAAACAAAAGCAAGATACAAAAACTGTATCTTGAAATTGTGCGAAAAAGGCACTGTGGTACCAACCTCTTTCCTTTTCAGTCACATATGCCCACCTTGTGTCAGGCACCTGCTGCTGTGTAACAACTAACCCCCAAGCTCTGTGGTTTAACACAGTGGTGCTCAAACTTTTTGGTCCCAGGGCATTTTAAAATATTTGAAATCACTAAAGACCTCACAGAGCTTTTGTTTATGTCAGCTCTATCGATCAGTGTTTCCTATATTGGAAATTAAAACCAAGAACATTTTGAAATCAAGCATACATCAGCATACGTTGTGGTGTTCAGATGCTCAGTCATGTCCAGTCCAACTTTTGCAACCCCACGGATTGTAGTCCACCAGGCTCCTCTGTCCATGGAATTTTCTAGGCAAGAATATTGGAGTGGGTTGCCATTTCCACCTCCAGGGGATCTTCCCAACCCAGGGATCGAACCCATGTCTCTTATGTCTCCTGTACTGGCAGGCAGATTTTTTAACCACTAACGCCACATAGGAAACCCCCAAGCATACATCCTACTTACTATCAAAGTGAAGATGTCATCACATGTCATGGGTCCTCTGGAAAAGTCCTCTGTACACTCATGAGAGGATGACAGCGAAAAGGCAGTCTTCCTGGTATCATAAAAAGAGTTCTGACCTTGAAGACTCTCTCATAGGATCTCAGACACCCTTGAGGTACCCCTGCCCTGGACCTCACTTTAAGGAATGCTGGATTTAAAAATCAGTACTTACTGTTGCTCACAATTCTGCAGGTCAACTGGAAGGTTCTTCAGGGCTTAACTGGGCTTGCCCGATGTGTCTGCCATCAGCTGGGGCTGGCGGGTGGCCCTCTTGATCTTGGTCAGACTCTCTTGTGTTTGCAAGTCATCTGCTTTGAGGCTGGTCAGGGATGGCTTTAGCTGAGACAGCTGGGCTGTCTGTCATGCAGTTGCTCATACTCCAACAGGCTAGCCTGGGCATGTGCACATGGAGGGGGCAGGATCCTGAGAGCCAGAGATGCAGAGAGAGTGTCAAGTGGGAAGATGCAGCTACCAACCCCAGGGGAGGATTCCCACTGTATGGAGGATAGCAAAGATCATAACAACAAGTGCCGGAAGTCAGAGCCCACAGATGTGGTCCTCTGTGTGCTTTAGAGGTTAGGAGTTGCCAAGGAGGACTCCACACACAAGGCGCTGGTTGGAGCAATGCTTTACTCACAGATGGGCAAAGAAACTCAGCAAGCTCAGCATCTCCAGTGTCTCACGGCCATGAGTCCTTCCTGCTAGCCACGGCAAGAGGATGGGCTGGGCTGCATGCACCGCTCTGGTGGTGTAGGCAAAGACCCCGGATCCCTTCCCACCAGATATACTGGGTGGCTGGCCAGGTGCCAAATGCAGCACATGGATTGGTAGTTCCCATTATGGCTGCTTGCCCAACAGAGAGTGAGGGGTAGAGAGGGAGAGGGGGAGGGAGGGAGGGAGAGAGGAGAGCTCAAGTTTTCATAAGGCCTAAGCTCAGCTCAGAACATATGCACTGTCACTTTGTATTCTGTCGACCAAAGGGAGTTGCGTGGTGGCTAGGAGGGTCCAGAAGAGACCCCTTCCCTTGATGAGAGTGCTGCAGAGTCACGTTGCCAAGGGCACGCATAGAGGAGCACAACTGTGGCTATTTTTGCAATCTCTCTACACATACTTCCTTTCTGTTTAATGGCTGCATCATTTTCCATTGAGCAGACAATGCTTATAATTTACTCCAGCCCCAACTGCTGGACGTTGAGGTTCATTTTCATTTTCTCCTAATATAAATGAGGCTGGAACGAGCATCCCTCTGTATTTGTCTGACTCTTTCCTTAGGACAAATTCCTAGAAAGGAAATTGCCACAATAAAAGTTCTGAGCATTGTTAAGTTTCTCATGCCTACCGCCAAATTTCTCTCTAGAGAGTTCCCCCTGCTTTATGCTCCCACTAGCAAGGAAGATGGCGTCTGCCTGTTGACAGACTATTTCTGCTGGGGTGTCTATGTAGGGGAGATGACTTGTTAAGCACAGTTCTCTGTGCTTCGTGTAGACAAGGTCTGAGGTCGTCAGCAACTGTCTCGGCTGAGTAGAGAGCTACTGTCAGCCTTTCTCCACAGAAGTGACCATGGCTTGAAGATGCTGCTGTGAGGGGCATGGTACTCTGTTCAGTGACTGCTGATTCTGATTTTACCCAAGGGTGCTGCTTTCCTGTCTAGCTTCTCACTGGCCTTGATTACTTACTCATTAGAGAATCAAGATGCGCCTCTTCCCAAGAGGAAAGGAACGAGTTCTTTTAGGCTGTCAAGAGCAGGGTCACGGGCTGCCTCTCAGGAATGGATTCCTGAGCCCTTTGGGGAAACAAGCCAATCCTGCTTGCCAACGGCTGAGGCTCTGAATATGGATCGGGTGACACCTTCCCAGTGAGTCTCACCTCCTTTCTGCATTGTGCTCCCCCATGTCCTCCTTGTGTTCCTGGTTCAGTAATCACATCACTGAGTCCACAGGCCCTGGATGAGTTTTTGTTTTATTTCTTACTAATTCCACAGGTGCCTCCTTGACCCTATGTTTCTGCCAAGCTGTTTTCTACAGTTTCCAGAAGAATCTGTGATGAATGACCCCAGCTTCTGGGTTTCTGCTTCTCTTGTTCCCTCTGTCAGAATTTCTGTCCCCATCTCTGTCCATCCCATTTTTCATCCAGCCAATTCATAAGTATTCTTCCAAATTCAGCTAAGAGAATGTGAATGGTCCACCTTTGCATCTGGGTTGATGTTCCAGGCCCTGAACTGATGCCTCTAGTGAAATAGCTCAGGCTGAGCTGGGGGAGCCCTGACTCTCACTCTTTACTAGCTGTGTGACATTTGGCAAGTTAACTGACCTCTCTGAGCTTCAGTTTTTCCTCTTCTCTAAAATGAGGTTTCTGTTTGGCTTGTATATCATTCTTGGTTGCTTTGAGGATCAAATGAATTCATAGAAGTCATCGCCACTTAAATTGCTACAAATGCAATGTACCATTGTTATTAAAAAAAAAAAAGTCCTACTTTGGGTTTCTCTAAAAAATAGAGGGCTTCCCAGGTGGCACTAATGGTAAAGAATCCACCTGCCAATGCACGAGACCTAAGACACCTGGATTCAATCCCTGGGTTGGGAAGATCCCCTGGAGGAGAGCATGGCAACCCACTTCAGTATCCTTGCCTGGGAAATCTGGTGGACAGAAGAGCCTGGTGGGCTTTAGTTCGTAGGGTCACAAAGAGGTGGACAGGACTAAATCAACTGAGATAAGAGCTTGTGTGCAGATAGTGTATTTTGATAATGTGATTCTTGGGAAAGGGTGTGGGTGGGGGGCTAGAGACTTCATCAGGGAAGGCTGGTAGGCCAGAATGCCTGGAAGAGGCCCCTGCTGTGGGCACGTGATCTCTGGGGAGCAGATGAGAGCACCTCAGCGTGGTCCACTCATGACAGAGGGGAGTATCTGTTCCCACATTGGCTAAGGTTGCTCCTGGGGGCAGCACTTAATCGTGCCTGGGGCCCCATGGCAGAGTTGCAGTTGAGGCCTGCAGAAAATAGCAGCCCCCTCGTGTGCTGAAGTGAGGCACCCTTGCTTCAGGTGTTCAAGGTCCAAGTGTCTGGACAGGACAGAAAGGTGGATGGTAAGAATCGGAGACATCAAGTAAAAATGTCTCACCCAGCCACAAAGGCTGTCTCTGTCATCTGTGAATCCCCACTTGTGAGCATGGTGCCTGGCACAGAGCAGATAATAAACCAATGAGAAATGAGGAAAGTGTTCCGTTGAGCTTGTTCACGGCCATCAGCTTCTGATCAGAGTGGCCAGAGGCTCTTATCCACAGTGCTTTTATACCTCTCTGGAGCCTGGAGGGAGAAGATTCTCTGCTCACTGAGTGAGGCTGGTGGAGCTAATGTCAATAAAGGGCTGGGTTAGATGAGCCTTTTCCAAATTCATTCTCCAGGGACCTTGTGGGGAAAATTGCAGGGATGGATGGGGTAGCTTGTGCATATCAGGAAATAGTCTCACTATCTAATTCCTGAGAATCATCTGAAACAGCAGCCATCAGCATTTGCAAAGCACAGACATTTGCCAGAGTGAACTCTCCCAAGTTGGAGCTCCTTCTCACCTCTTCATCCAGGACAGTTCCACTTTCACTTCTTTGCTATTTTGAGTTTGTCTCAGTTGGGATTTGGAGAAGGCAATGGCAACCCACTCCAGTACTCTTGCCTGGAAAATCCCATGGATGGAGGAGCATGGTAGGCTGCAGTCCATGGGGTCGCGAAGAGTTGGACATGCCTGAGTGACTTCACTTTCACTTTTCACTTTCATGCATTGGAGAAAGAAATAGCAACCCACTCCAGTGTTCTTGCCTGGAGAATCCCAGGGATGGAGGAGCCTGGTGGGCTGCTGTCTATGGGGTCGCACAGAGTCGGACACAACTGAAGTGATTTAGCAGCAACGATTTAGCAGCAACAGCAGCAGCAGCAGCAGCAACAGTTGGGATTTGGATGCAAGCAACAGAAACCAATTTCTCTTAACTAAAGAGCAAAGGAATTTATTGGAAGCATATGCAAACCCTAGATCTGTGGGCAAAGCCATTTGGGAAATAGAATTGAGCAAAGTAAAATAGGGCTATGTATTGCAGAACTTTTCAAAATCTTTAGTGTGCCAATGCAAGTCTCAGGGGATATACAGTTTGTAAAGCTTTCTGAACGTATTTCTTGGATTCCAAAATGTGCTGATTGTAAGATGGATCAGCAGTTTAATAACAGGTTCCTAGGATTCAAAATCAAAAAGGCAAACTATCACATCAGGCATACAAATGGATTTGAAGAAGCAACCTGCTTTCAGAGTCCTGTTTATTTGTTTGAAGGCAACACATAAGTTCTCACTGTACCAGGTACCACTTTAAGAGGTTTTATGTAAGTTAATCCTACTTTTTGAGGTTGGTATAGGACTCAGAAGGGCTTGAAGATGTGCTGCTCTTACTGCTAGGGGTGAGATTGGCTGAGGGCCCCCCGCCACTGGACTCTGAATCCATCTCTGTATTGGGCAGAGACCTCACTTTGTACGAGCTGTTGCCTCCAGTGACCCAGCGCATCAGGGGTATAGAGACAGGACCTTTCCTGGGTGATGCATGATTCTTCACAGTTGATGGGGACTTAGGAACTCCTCAAAACTTTGCCAAAACTTTCTTAGAATGACCCTGCAATCTGAGGTCTTTTCTTTCTTTCCTCTCTCTCTCTCTCCCTTTTTTTTTTTTTTGCAGGAATTCAGTCTGCTTGGAGGTTTCACAGCATTTCTAGCCTCCTGCAGCCTCTTCCCACACTGTTTCCCTCATACACATCTCATCTTGGCATCTGCTTCTTGCAGAACCTCACTGAACACAGTTGGATCATTTGCTTTATTCTCAGTTTGTGGCTGGGAAAGCTGAGGCTCAGAGTGCTTAAGTTACTTGACTGAGGTCACACAGCTAGAAGGAGGAAGAACTGATCATCAAACCCAGTTTGTCAATTTTCAGAGTACATGCTCATAACCACTTCATCACACAACTTCACATTTCATTCTTTTAAAAATCTTTATTCATTTATTTGGCTGTGCCAGGTCTTAGTTGCAGCGCGTGGGATCTTTAGTTCTAGTATATGAACTCTTAGTTGAGACATGTAGAATCTAGTTCCCTGACCAGGGATTGAACCTTGGCCCCCTGCACTGGGAGTGCAGGGTCTTAGCTACCAGACCACCAGGGAAGGCCCTCTCATTTCCTTATAATATGTGAAAATTAAGAAAGTGCATCAGAAGTATCTAGAAAGTGAGATATTGGATCACAAGATTTTTTTTTTTTTGGCACAGCATCTTGTAGGATGAGGATTCAAGGAGCTGTGCCCTGGGAAAGGCTGGCACACTGCTTTGCAACACATGTCTGTTGGTAGGGACCAGTTCTCATCAACAGACAGGAAGGGCACAGGTGAGGAGGAGTCCTCCACAACTGTCCTGTGCGCCTGTCGACTGTGGCCTTGGAGAAGTGTAGGAAAGACCCTGTCACGCACTTAATCTTTACATGGGTCCTTAGCTTAGTTTTGCAGTCTACAGGTCTTAGATTCTAGAGAGCCTGCCACTGTGCTGTGGTGGGAAGGCTGTTGCCTCGGGGTCCAGATGGCCTGAGTTGCCAGCCATCACCAAGCAGTGCCAGGGCCCTGGCAAATCAATGATTTTCTCTCCCCTTGCTTCCCTCATTTGTACAAAAGTGATGGGATGAGATGGAGGCTTTTCAAACAGAGCCCTTTCAGGCCTCAAAGCCCCTTTGGAGAAAACACAGAAGCCACTGTGAGCAAGTGCAGGAGGGAGGCGCCCTTCCCCATTCTCCTCCATTTCAACAGCGAGTCTCCACTTTTATCCACTTTAAATATTGGGATGTGGTGAGGATCTATAGGCATTATTGGTTGTAAGTATCAGAAAGCTGAGTCTCCTGGCCAA
Source organism: Nanger dama (assembly GCA_917880005.1). NCBI lineage: Eukaryota > Metazoa > Chordata > Mammalia > Artiodactyla > Bovidae > Nanger > Nanger dama. The sequence goes on along the minus strand of CAKJTW010000016.1, from coordinate 31,395,352 downwards.
AGAGAAAGAAAAATGTATTAAGAGGATCTTAGAGCCAGGGATAGTTATTCAAAGACTCAGTTGGAGGCTGGAGGACCATGCTTGGGATCAGGGGATGATAACTGAGAGAGTTTGAGAAGGCTTTCCACCATCATGAAGACTGCCTTTCAATCAATATGCCTGCCCTAGGTTTCCTGTTCAAGACTGACTCCCAAAAGAAGATGTCCAGTTGACTAGGCCTGCTTCTAAGACAGAAAGGAAGACATTGCCTCTCAGAATTGCAAACTGGGCAGAGGTCACCTAAGAGTCTTTCCAGCCAAGATGTCACAAATCGGCATAAGGTATTTCTCGAGGTAAAGCAAGATCTTTAAGGAGCAGGACCAAATACCAAATACCCGCTGTGTGCACGAGGTTTTGCTTGCAGAAGAGTTCCACCGTTAATCCATGTGAAAGGCACTGGCTAAGAGCCCTTCCTGCATGACACTCTGAGCCGTTCATTCCATCCAGCCGTCTGGGTTCCAGCTGGGAGAGGGGGGAGCAGAAACTCTCTTGTTTTTGGCCACAGAACTGCCACACGTGCCCCTGAAAGCTTCACCACTCCTGCCAGCTGGTGGGGAGAGGGCAGGAGAGCAAATGTCTGGGCTCAGGTTTCCCTGAGCAAGAAGAGCTGGAGACTGAAGGCTTGCATGCAGGTAGTTTAATTTGGGGATTGACCCCCACAGAGTTAGGGACAGGGGAAAAGGGAATGTAAGGGTACATTACTGAGGCAGTCATCACTGCTGACCATCGACTGGCAAGGATCCTCTGCGGAGTCATGTAGAACAGCACCCAGAATCGTCAAGCTGCAGCACGGAAGAAGGAAATGCGCCCAGCCTGACTTTGGTGCCTTTCATTCGAGGGTCAAGGTTGCCCTGGTGCTGGGCAGGCTTGTGCTTCCCAGTCTGGTGAATAGCCAAATGGCTGGGCAGGTTCCTACACAATGTGGCAGCTGGGAATCCCCAGGGGTGGAAAGTGGAGAAGAGGGGCTGCTGCTGAGGTCAGATGTGGTTAGGTCCACCTGGGCCCAGGTGATTGTGTACCATCAGCTGGAGGCACAGGTGGACAGGAAGGATGCGGAGCAAATGCGGGGCAGGGTGCGGGAGGTGTCCCATACCAAACTCCTTGGCGCTTGCCCGAGCCGCATCTCCCTGAGGCCGATGTGCGCGCAAAGTACCTGATGTCAGGGTAGCCTGGGGCTCACCCAGAGGGGTCTGCACGCTGGCAGCTGGGGGCTCTGGCCCATAAGGAAGGTGCCACCTTTGACTGGCTGCACAGCAGAGTGCTTCTCACTGTTCAGTGGCAGATGTGTCCCTGGGGACCTCACACTGCTTTCCCAGCACTTTTACATTCTTCAAAAGGCAGTGTGTTTGCAGAACATACTCAGAGGATGAAATTTGCATCCTGCTTCCTGGTCAAGCAAGCTCTGCCCCTGGGGGAAGGTCAGCAGGCTCTGCCCCAGGGGGAAGATCAGTGCTCTCCAGCAGGGGCCTGTCGTCCTCAGGGACAGTGTTAGAGGTAAGCGCCCGGCTGGGCCAGGTCAGGTCACCAAATGCTCGAGCGGACAAGGCTTCCTGGCTTTGGCTCCAGCTGCAGGGGAGGAGGTTGAGCTTGGCACCTGCTTTGGACCCCTGCCAAACTGTCCAAAGCTCGCAGGAGAGGAGGGTCCTGGGAGCTTTGTTGCTTGAACTCAGTGGTGTTTAGAGACTCCAAATGGCTTCCGTGGAGGCCTGAGTTATTTTTATAGGTCTTTATTTTTAAAGTCCACTGGCCTCTGGCTCTCCTCCGAGTGGAGACAAGAAAGAGGTCAGCCTCTCTTCTGGGACAAACGCCTCAGCTGAAGTCTGGCATTTTTACCCTGGATGGGAGAGATCGCTATCGGTACAATTCTGTTTTCAGTGATATTCATTAATAATCATTCCACTTACCAATATTTATCAGGTCCCAGGCACTGTGCTAAGAGCTTAATGTCCCTTCTTTCATGTCACCCCGTTTAACTCCCTGCATCCTCCAGATCTTCATTGTCCCTTCCATGGGGACATCTGCTCCGACTCTCCTGTGCTCCCCACCCCCTCCATCATAGGCTCTCACCACACCACACACCTTCCCTTTGAGGCCTTATCTCTCTTGACATTTTGCTTTTACTTGTGTTGTGTGTATATGCTTGCTAAGTCGTTTTAGTTGTGTCTGACTCTTGTGACCCCATGGACTGTGGCCTGCCAGGCTCCTTTGTCCGTGGGATTCTCCAGGCAAGAATACTGGAGTGGGTTGCCATGCCCTCCTCCAGGGGATCTTCCTGACACAGGGGTCAAACCTGCATCTTCTGCGGCTCCTATGTTGCAGGTAGATTCCTGACCACTGAACCACCAGGGAAGCCTTTTATTTGTGTCACTTCTCTGTAAATGTCTATTTCCTATGCTGGAAAGAGACCTCGATGCAACCTGCTCACTTCCACCCCCCACTCTGAGCACAGTGCTCAGTCCATAGTGGACACTCAGTAGGAGTGAATGAAGAATGATGAGTAGCCTTACCAGAGCCCTGCAATGTGGATTTTACACTGAGACTCAGAGGGGTTCATCGCTGGCTCAGGGTCACACAGCTAGTGAATGCAGAGGCAGGATTCAAATGTGGGGCCATCTGGCTTCAAGAGCAGACCTTCAGCATCACGCCCTGCTGCCTTCCAGTGTCCAGGTGCATTTTCTATCTTCCCCTGCCACATCCCTCCTGTGAAGGGCAGAGGGGTCCTGTCCCTCTCTCTGGCCCTCTTGTTTTACCTCCTGGCCCCTCTCCTCTAGGGGCCTGGCACTCAGCCCTGTGCCCCCTCCAGCTGTGAGTCCTGCCCTCTGCAAATGCCTTCCATAATGCTTGGCGGGCTCTTGGCTGCCAGCGTGGGTGCCCATCTGCTGAGATGGCGTGGTGCCCGCTCACAAGATGGCATGCTATTTTTACCCCACTTAGGTGCCAAGCCAGCCAGATGTTTTTCAGCAGTGCAGGGAAGCTGAGCTTTGCTGGGGTATGGAAGGAGGCTTACAGATGTCAGCTCCTTGGGGGTCTCTGGGACCTGGCAGAGAAAAGGCTGTGCCTTGGGAGTGGACACTCCCAGGAAGTTTCCCGTTCCTGGCACCTGTCTGCAGCCCCAGCAGCACGTGGCACACTGGCTGCTGGGTAAGGGCACGTGCCAGGGCTCAGAGAGGTCTGCCCCAGGGAGGAAGTGCCCTGGGTCAGCGTTCCCAGGCCTTATCTCAGGCGGGGCCCAGGTTAGTGATGGCTGGAGCGCTTCCCTTCCACGGCTAACTGGCTGACTGGAAAATTCCAGGTTTGGCTGGCTGCTTTGAGGGACTGGCCAGATCAGGCCAAGTCCAGACAGTTGTGAGCATCAGCTTTCCCTCAGCACAGATGGATCCAGTGATCTGGCGATGTTAAGCCCTGCTCTCTCCTTCCTGTCAGGGGTTGGCCCTCAGTTGTGGTATAGCCCCCACGTAGCAGCCAATTAGAGACAGGGTGTGTGGGTGTGACCCTGCTAGCTTGGCTCCCTGTTCTCCAAGTTTCTCCAGTCCTCACCTGTGACACCTTAAACAGGTCCCAAACTCCTGAACCTCAGTGACCTCACCCAGGGAACCTCTAAGACCCCTCCCATACATAGCTCTGGGGGCCTGTGGTGCCAACTGTCTATAGTGAATCACGGTTTTCATTAGGCTTTCTGACTTCTTCCCAGGACCAGCCATTCTCAGAGCTGCAGCCAAAGAGCAAACTGTAATTCCTAAGAGAGGCATGCAAGTCTCACACTCAGACACGAAGCCCATTTTCTCACCCTTGGGGAATATTTCCAAACCTTCACACCACCTATGAGAGGTTGCCTCCCGGTTCATGTTTCTGGACAAAAGGCCTCATGCTCCATGAAGGGCTGGAGTTCACCTGCAAGGAGATGAAACGTTTGCAACTGTGGCAACCGAGCTGACCTCAGGAGGGGTCCTCGCACCTGACTGACTCGCCTGGCAGCCCTGAGCCTGAGAGATGTCTGCTCTATTGGGCCTCAGGTGGGGGCTGCTTACATATGTATGTGCACTTCAGGTACCTGCAGATCTTAAAAGGCAGATTCTGATAGTAAGTTGGGAGTGGGCCCCCAGAGTCTGTGCAGTAGGCAGAGGAATGGCCCCTCAAAGAAGTCCACGCCCAAATCCCTGGAATCAGTGGATATGCAAGTGACATGGCAGAGGTGAATTAGGGTTGTGGTTGGAATTAAGGCTGCTTGTCAGCTGACCTAGAGATAGGAGAATACTCTAGATCAGCAGTCCCCAACCTTTTGGCCCCAGGGACTGGTTTCATGGAAGACAATTTTCCATGGACCAAGGTCGGGGAGGGGGGTGCTTTCAGGATGATTCAAGGGCAGTCAATTTATTTTGCACTTTATTTCTATTATGATCACATCAACTCTGCCTCAGATCATCAGGCTTTAGATCCTGGGGATCGGGGACCCGTGTTCTAGAATATGTGGATGGGCCCAGTGACACCACATTGTGTGTGTGTGCACCACTGTGTGTGTGCTCAGCTGCTTCCATAGTGTCCAGCTCTTTAAGACCCCATGGACTGTAGCCCTCCAAGCTCCTCTGTCCATGGAATTCTCCAGGCAAGAATACTGGAGCGGGTTGCCGTTTCCTTCTCCAGAGGCTCTTTTCAGCCATGGGATTGAATCCATGTCTCCGGCATTGCAGGCGGATTCTTTATCAGCTGAGCCGCCAGAGAAGCAATGATATCACAAGGGCCTTTAAATGTGAAGGGGCGGGGTAGAAGCAGAGGTGAGAGTTGGGAAACCAGTGTGCTGTTTCTGGCCTTGGAAATGTTAGGCGGGGAGCCATGGCCCCAGGACTGTGGGCAGCCCTGGAAGGTGGAGAGTATAAGCCTGGAGGCTCCAGAAGCAATACCGCCTCACCAGCAGCTTGGTTTTTGCCCATGAGATCTGCTTCAGACTCCTGACCTCCAGAACAGTAAGGCAATATCTTTGTCTTGCTTTGGGATACTTAGTTCATGGTAGTTTGTTATTGTAGCAAGAGGACTTGGATGTGGGAGAGGGCTGTTCGCTGGCTTCCATGGAAGCTTCTCATAAACTCCCTAGACAGAGATTATTTGAGGTCCCTTGGGTGTCTCTTGACCTCTTGATATATTCCAAGTCAGGGGTTTCCTGGTTTGTGGACTGCAGCTCCCCGCAGGAGAGAGCTGGGGCATTACTGTAAGGCCCTGATACCCTTGTGGGTGCTGTCTGGCACCCAAATACGTGAGGCCATATGCAAATTACATTTCTCAGGTGTTGTGCAGCTGCCATGAACAGGACAGTATTGGAGGGAGGTGATTTGGAAAAGAGGCTTGGCCCTCTGGTTCTAATGAACTCTCTCGGGACCCACGTGTCCCTACGTGATCTGGCCCCTCCCTCCTCCTCCCATCCTACCTCGCTCATTTCTCCGCATCACATGGTAAGTAAGCTCCAGGCTTTGTTGCCTCAGTATCTCCCTGCTCATGTCACAAGTTACCTTCTTGGGGGCCCCCCCCCTCATGGCCTGAGCATGCCCACCTGTTACCCTTTCTTATGGCTCCAATGTGTTTTTCTTTTAGTGTTGATGACAGTTCGTAGCTACATAATTATTGGAAGCACTGGTTTCTTTATCACCTGTCTTTCTGTCTGCATTGAGTTCAGCACGGGCAGGGCCAGGGGAGTTTGGGTTCGCCTGTATCCTGTGCTCTCACACATTGTGTGCTTAATACATGTTTGACTAATAGATAAACGGATGTACCTCTAGCCCCCCATGACAATTCCACAGTGTGTCCACTTTCCTCGGCGCTCTGAGGCTCAAACTCAGGGTTACCCCCGTCTCCTGGAACACTGGTCCCCGAGCCCCACCTATGAAACTGGAACCCCACGACCAACCACCCTGGCCCCGTTTTCCTTCATGTCTCCTTTTCCATTTTCCATTTCTCCTCCCCATCCCCACGGTTCATCTCTGCCTCGAGGAGAATGAGCTTTGCTACTCTCCTCTGTATGACTGGTTGCCTCCTAATGGAAAAAAAAAAAAGCTGCAGACTTGGTGCCTGGCATCCTTTCTTCCATTTTAATCTCAAGTCAGTAGGGCTTTTGTATGGCATGAAGCTGAATACTAGTATTTACTTTTGCTTTATCCCAGAGCTTGCCTGGCTTGTGTGAGTCCCGGCAGCTGCTGGGAATATTCTGCTTCTGGTCTTGCATCTCATCCTGGCGGGGGAGGCCTGGGCCAAGAACGCAGGAGCTGACTTCCATTGTAACAGGCAGGATCAGCCCCACGAGGACAGAGTGGTATGAGTGGGAGGCGTGCCTCAAGCTGCCAGGGAGCAGAGGTCCCTGGAGAAGTTTGGGGCAGAGATGATCCTGTCCTTTGGGGCTGACGTGAGCACAGTGGGGTCTGGAGGTGGGAGATGGGCAAGATCCAGCCACCAGTACCCGGGTTGACTGCTGGCTTAGGTTTACTCTTTATACTCTGTCATCCACATTTCACACCATGAGTGGAAACAGCTGAACAACTCAAATCCTTATAGATGAAGAGACTGAAACTCAGGGAGGTTAAGTGACTTATTCAAGGTCATACATTCAGGCCATGAATCCCAGTCTGACTGGCTGTGGATCTTTCGTACTCCTATTGCCTGTGCTTCCTCCTGTGCACTTGAAGATGTCCCACTATGCCCTCCAGGTGTTTGTTCATGTCAGTTCCTTAAGAGGGATGCTTCGTTCTGGCTTGGGGCTTCTGGAGGAGGCACACTATATGGATATGCGTGCAGAGGGCTGAATAGTGCACATTTGAGCACTGGCTTCTCAGTGTCCATTCCTCCTTGCTTCCAGTAATAATGCCTGGTTTGGGGAGGAATGAGGGGCGGGAATGGGCTTCCCTGGTGGCTCAGAAGGTAAAGAATCTGCCTGCAATGCAGAAGACATAGGTTCCATCCCTGGGTCGGGAAGATCCCCTGGAGAAGGGAATGACTATCCACTCTAGTATTCTTGCCTGAAAAATTTCATGGACAGAGGAGCCTGGTGTATAGTCCGTTGGGTCACAAAGAGTCAGACATGACTGAGTGACTAACACACACTCAGAAGGCAGGGTTAAGCCACTTATTACTAATTCTCAGTCCTTATTGTTTATAGATCCTAAACATAGCTCCAAGCATGGAATATTGGGCCCAAACCTAAGCTGGTCCATGCTTCCCATGCTTCTGATCACAGGTCAAGATGGTCACATGTCCTAAGCAGATATAATCACAATAGAACTAAACATTTTTAAGAGGGTATCAGAAAAGTTTTGGGCTCTATCTAGCTGGATTTGGACCTTATGGAGTTGAGGCTGGTACCATGGTAACCATATTGTCACCATGAGGGGAAAGTCTGGAGTGTAGGGCTAAAGTGAAGATGGCTAGAAATTGAGTCTCCAAATCATGGTTTGATCATTGATTCACCTTTACCTGAAGCTAATCCTACTTATATGAACCAGTAAATTCCCTTTTTGTTTGTCTAAGCCTGAGTCACTTTTTCCTATCACTTGTAATGGTAACAGCCCTAGCTGATATAAGTAAGGTAGGGGACGGCCACACAGTGCCAGCTGGGAAAAGAACTGCAAAGAAAAAATATGTCGTGAGCCTGAAAGTGTGGGAATAAAAACGTCTCTGTATCTCAGTACGTTCATGATATGTATCCAACTGGAAAAAGACTATACTGTGTTAGAGCTCACCTACCCTGCCTGCTGCACAGGAGGCTGAAGAAGTTGAAACTTCTTGCTCAGAACAGTAGTGTCCTGGAGTATTAACAGGTATTTCACTAAGGAAGGGATTGTGTGGTCCAACAAATTTGAGAAACATGGGAGCAAACAGAGAGATTAAGGATTCACTACCAGACCTCTTGAAGCCTTTAAAATGCTAACATGCATTGTTAGCTCCAAGGAGAAGAGAGAGAATGTGTGTGTGTTTCCAGACCTTATTTCTCTTGAAGCATCTCATGGGACTAATGTTGTGAAGAATGTTTTGGAAAACATTGGCTTAGAGAACAATTACTGTGCAGGCTTCAGGGAGGTCACTTTCCAGAATGAAAAAGTTCTGCAAAGGCGTGAATGCTTATCTAGATATGCTTAGGGCTGGGGGCTATACACGGGAAAGGGAGATGGTTTATGATTCAAAACCCCAGAAATACTTCGTATTTTTACAACCAGCAACAGGATTAAAATTCTTATGAGTAAGGGCAAAGTTTGAGCTTGGAGGAAATCTTCAAGAAATTCCTCTTGAACTGTAAATGCAGAATTGCTTGGAGGCCATCTCTAGTTTCCATGCATTCATTCATTCATTCATTCAGCACTTGTTTATTGAATACCTACCATGTGCCAGGTACTGTTCAAGGTGCTTGGGATCCATCAGTCAGACAGAAATTCTGGCCTCTGTGGAGCTTAAATTCTAGCAGATGGAGGCAGACTATCAAGTAAATATATTCGTGGATTGTATGTTATGGGGTCAAAGAGGAACAGCAAGAGCTGGTGCAGCTGGATGGGGTGAGCCAGGGAGAGAGGGCTGATGCTGGGGGAGGGTGACTGTGGGGCCAGGTCATGTAGAGCCCTGGAGGACTTTAGCTTTCACCTTGACAGGAATGAGCAGTCACTGGCTGGTGTGAGCAGGGCACGTGATTTGCCTTTCATTTGTAAAGGAGGGTTCTGCTGCTTTGTTACAACTTGAATGCGAGGACCCAGGGTGAAAGCTGGGTGACCAGGGGTGAGGCTTTGCATTTCGCAGGGGAGAGGTGCTGGGTGGAATAGTCTAGCACTGTAAACAGGCAGAGGTGGGGAGCAGTCACTGGATACTGGATGCGTTTTGGAGATGAAGCCAGCAGACGATCCTGAAAGATAGATGGAGGGGAAAGAGAAAGAGAGGTGAATCAAGGCTAACTTTTGGTCGACGGAAATGGAAGGATGAAGTTGTCATTAATGGAGATGGCTAGGTTTGCACTGTGTCTAGAAAAAATGAAGCCAATGTTTAAAAATTGGGAGATTAAAAAAAAATCCATATCTCCAGTCTCTCTTGAAAAATGAAAAGATCTGGCAAAATGAGGCCCACTTTCTACCTGGCTTCCCTTGGATTGGCATTTGCTGGCTGACCGTCACTTAGAAGGATCTAGTTTTGTCATTTAGATCTAGTTTTGTCATTTAGATCACCCTCCTGGCCCCTTCGGAGAAGGCATTGGCACCTTACTCCAGTATTCTTGCCTGGAAAATCCCATGGACAGAGGAGCCTAGTGGGCTGCAGTCCATGGGGTCGCTAAGAGTCGGACATGACTGAGCGACTTCACTTTCACTTTTCACTTCCATGCATTGGAGAAAGAAATGGCAGCCCACTCCAGTGTTCTTGCCTGGAGAATCCCAGGGACAGAGGAGCCTGGTGGGCTGCCGTCTGTGGGGTCCCACAGAGTCGGATATGACTGAAGCAACTTAGCAGCAGCAGCAGCAGCAGCCTGGCCCCTTAAGGGTTTCAGTGGCAGAATCTAGGGATGGGTAATCAGTGGCATGGTGGCTCTTAAACTTGGGTGCATGTAAGAACCACCTACAGGGCTTGTTAAGATAGTTCTCTGGACTCACCTGCAGAACCTTGGATATGGGAGATCTGGAGTGGGGCCTGAGAACCTGCAATTCTTCTAACATCCCAGGTGATGCTGATGCCCCTGACCCATGGACCACTCTTTGAGAGGCATTGAAGGAGTACGTTTTCCCCCATAGTGTCCCTTTTCATATGCCATGAATGAGGGTTCTCAGATGTTCTGGGAATGGCCTGTAAGGTGTGTTTTTATGGAGTTGGGAGGATGGTGGCAGCTCTGTTGGGGACAGTCTAATTAGCCAGGAGGTCTTTTGAGGTTTGGGACCACTTCAGGGCTTGTCAGGGGTGCCAGAGGTACATTTGACTTGCTTCTTTGTTTTTGGCAAAAAGCTGGCTCTTCTGGGTGAGGTCAACAGCAGTTGGGGCAGAATGTTTAAGACCCAGAGGAAGATCAGTGGGGCCCCATCAGGAGATGGTGTTTTCTGGAGAATCCAAGAGAAAGATGAATTCCCTGCAGCCTGCCCAAACTGCTTGCACAAGCCTTCTCCTTATTTATTTCAATTAAGCTCCAAGTTCATCATGTATCCCCAGTACCCACTCTTCTGCAGGGACAAGAGACATCACATTTCCATCTGCTCCTCCAGCTTTGAGAGCTCAAGAGAGAGGCCAGAGGCCACTTCAGCACTGGCCTCCCAGTTTCCCCCAAGCACATGAGGCTGGAGAAGATTCTGGAGTCCCTGGAAGCTCTTCCAGATCAAGGATGGGAATCTGGCCTGCATTTGAGGGGCAGGAGTGTGAGAGCAGGACAAGCAACTTTTTTTTTCTCCTGACAAAGAAAATCTCTCTGTACATCTGGTTTGTGTTTTTCTCTTGGCTTCTGCCAGAAACAATTGTGCAAACAGAACACAGCCCTTAGACCGAAAGAGTCTGTCCATTCCTCTGGAATTCTCCATCTGTCTGTTTGGGCCTCATATTAAGATTTGAGGAATTCCTTAATGTGAAGTCATCAAGTTTTAAAAATACTGCAGGCAGTCTTTGGTTTACCAGTGGTTTCTCACCTTCAAATGTTGACCTCAGACTCTCTGTTGCCCTAGAATGGCCTCCTCCTCGCCCATGCCTATCATGATCTAATATTGATCACACTCTTTTTGTTGTTGTTATTGAGCTATACTATGTCTTGGTTAGAGTGAGCAGAATGAGTAGTTGCTACCATCTTGGTTTGGTTTTTTAAAATACTTTTAAAAAGTTTTTTTTTTTAATTTATTGCTGCATCTAGTCTTAGTTTTGGGCTTCCCTGGTGGCTCAGATGGTAAAGAATCTGCCTGCAATGCAGGAGACCTAGACTCAATCCCTGGGTTGGGAAGATCCCCTGGAGGAGGGCACAGCAACTTACTCCAGTGTTCTTGCCTGGAGAATTCCCACGGACAGAGGAGCCTGATGGGCTACAGTCCATGGGATCGTAAAGACTGGACTCAACCGAGCACATACACAGTCTTAGCTACAGCAGTAGGCTCAGTAGAGGCAGTGTAGGCTTAGTTGCCCCCTTGTGTCTGGGATCTTAGTTCCCTGACTAGTGACCTAACCCATGTCCCCTGCATTACAAGGTAGATTCTTAACCACTGGACCACCAGGCAAGTCTCATTGCCACCATCTTGAAATTGAGAATCTGTATGGAGAGTGGTGAATATGAAGAGGAGTAGTGGTGAATATGAAACAGTGCTTCTCTAATGTCTGTAAAGGACCCGTCATTTTCTGTTTATTGTCAATCACTGATCAATACATGGCCCTCCTGTGTGTGCATGATTTGTGTGTACTTCCTACCATATGAGTTGGGTCATACTTGAGCCCATCCAAAGCCTGTTCAATGAGTTGAGTCTACTGATCACTTACTTGCTTGTCACAGCCATGTCAGTCTGCAATAGCAGTTTCCAGACACTTACATTCTATAGGTTGATATGGACAAAAGCAATCTGTTCATGGCCCAGCACTGGTCTCTATTAAGGACAAGAGAGGGTATTAGGAGAGAGAGATAACAGGGGCCTTATCCAGACTGGACTAGCAGTGGAAGTGAGACTTGAAAGATGAGTAGAGACAGCTGAGGGGGGAAGTGGAGGGACCAGTGTTTCTGGAAAGGAACAGCATGTGTCAAAGCCCAGAGAAGGGAAAAAGTTATAGTTTGTTGTGGAAAGGAAAGACTCATTTGTGTGTGTGTATTTGTGTGTGTTTGTGAATGGTGTTGAGAACCGGGTGTTGTTCAGAAATAGAATGCAGAGTGACAGAAGGAGCAAGGCTCGGGAATGATCTTTTCCCATGTTCATTTTAAGAAGGTCCTTCTGGTTGTAACTAGAGCATTCTTCACAGGTCAGGGTTTCAGGCTGAAGGCTGGCATGAGTGGAAGAGGGAAGAGGCTTTAGGAGCTAAGATTTGGCTGTGCATTCCTTTGCTGGGGTATTGTATCACAGACTGGATGACATAAAACAATAGAAATTTACTTTATTGTTCTGGAGGCTAGAAATCCAAAATCAAGGTGTCCACAAGTTTGGTTCCTTCTGAGAGCTGTGAGGGAGTCTTTTCCATGCCTCTTGCCTTTCTCCTGGGGATTTGCTGGCTGGTGATCTTTATTTATTTACTTTTGGCAAAAAGTAAATAAATTTTTGCTGGGTCTTCATTGCTGCTCATGGGCTTTCTCTAGTGGTGGTGAGCAGGAACTCTGTTCATTGCTGTGTGTGGGCTTCTCATTCCAGGGACTTCTGATGTAGAGCAGACTCCAGGGCATGTGGGCTTCAGTAGTTGTGGCTCCCAGGCTCTAGAGCACAGGCTCAGTAGTTGTGGCCCATGGGCTTAGTTGCTCCATGGCATATGGGATCTTCCCAGACCATGGATCGAACCCATGACTCCTGCATTGGCAGGCAGATTCTTAACCACTGAGCCACCAGAAAAGCCCTGGCTGGTGATCACTGATGGTCCCTGGCTTTTGCTGCATCACTCTGATCTCTGCCTTCATCTTTACACAGGGTTCTTCCTTCGAGCGTCTGTCTCTGTGTCCAGATACCCCCTTTTCAGGACACTTGATAAATGGTGTGGGTCTTACTGGATTTGGACTCCACCTAGTAACCACATCCTATCTTCATTGTCTACAAAGACCCTGTTTCCAAAGAAGGTCTAAGTCACAGACATTGGGGTTTTGGACTTCAACATTTTTGCTGAGACACAGTTTAACCAAGAACAAAATAAGAGAGTGGCTGTTTATACCAGGGAGTTGGTAGGAGCCAGGAGGCAAGTAGAATGGATTTAGGAGATATTTTACAGTTAAACTTATCAGGCCTGGGTGATTGATGGGATGTGTGGAGTGAGGGAGAGGAAAACCTTAGAGCTATGCTTCTCGACTTTTCAGGGGAAGATCACATGGAGCGCTCAGACGCAGATTCTCATTCAGGAGGTCCAGGCAGGGCTGGAGATTCTGCACATCTTATGAGTTCCAAGGTGATGCCAGCGCAGCTGGTCCATGCATGCGCCCTGAGGGGTGAGTGCTTAAAGCTTCATTCTTTAGCACTGCAGCCACTAACCCCTGTGACCACTGAGGGCTTCCGCGAGCACTGGGATGTGCTGGAAGTATAAAGATTTGGAATGACAGAAAGATGGCAAACATCAACTAGTATATTTTTATTATTGTTGAACTAATATTTTGAATTATGTAGGGCTCAAATAAGATAGATGATTAAAATGAATTTAGTTTGTTCCTTTTTACCCTTTTCTGTGTGGCTGCTAAAAACATTAAGTTTAAAAAAACTTACAGCCATCACTGGCATCCCTTGGAGATACTGCAGGTTTGATTCCAGTCCACAGCAATACAGTGAGTATCACAACATGGAAAGTCTCATAAATGTTTTGGTTTTCTGGTGCATATAATAGTTATATTTTACACTACACTGTAGTCTATTAAGTGTACAAAAGCATTATGTCTAAAAGGTAATATACATGCCTTAGTGTAAAAATATTTCATTGCTAAAAATGCTAAACATCCTCTGACAATGTAGGGTTGCCTAAATTTTCAGTTTGATAAAAAGAAAATGACAAAACACCCCAAACCTATCTGTGAAACGCAATAGAGGAAAGTACAATAAAACAGGGTGTGCCTGTGTATTCCATAATATGTGTCTGTTGGCCAGCACTGGCTTAGAGGGCTCATCCTTGAAGTCATATTTCCTCCTTCCCAAAGCTTCCTGACCGTTCCAACTGAGGGAGGTGTTTCTTACAGGCACTTTTCTTTAGAAACTATTTACATGTCACTTAGCATCTGTTGCTCAGCCCTGAAGTCCCTTGGGTCTGTGTAAGTTCTTCACTTGGGTTCTCAAGCTCCTCAAGGGTTAGGGCTCAGCTCTGAGCTTCCTACACGACCTGTCACTGTCTTACTAACAGGATGACTGTTGACCAGGCACATGTTGGTGAGGCAGGTGTCTCTGTGGGCTATATGGGTGCTCTCCAGGGATCTGACTGAATGTTACAAGCAGAGGCTGGTGTGAAGCTAAGCTCTTGGACCTCAGTTTACAGGATTTGGCAGAATCTCCAAAAGCCACTCACAGGCTAAAAGAACACCGTTCTGAGGACAGATAAAGACCAGGAACCATGGCCTCTGAGGGAGGGATTTCGAGGTGCCTCTATCCTTTTACTTAGCCTTAAGGCAAGTGCTGAGTCACCTTCTCCAAGGGTGTGGGGACATTGCATGAAAAGGCCAGGGCCCTGTGGGCAGGGTCCTCTCTCCCCCTCCTTCTCCCTTCTCTGAGGCCAGAAAGTGCTGGGAGCGGAGCGCAGCCAGCCGGAAGAGGCCCAGCCATCTCTCTCTCAGTCCTCGATCCTAACTCTTCCTTGCCTCCCACCTGGCAGCTTGACATGGTGTGTGGTCCAGGTCAGCCTTAGCGAGCACAAGAAAAAGCAGTCCTTGGTTTGTGTTCTCTCTTTCCCCACCTCCCCCCTTCTCCCCTCCCCTTCCCTCCCCCTTTCTCTTCCCCCTTCTCTCTCCCTTATCCCGCACCCCTTCTCCTCCCACTTGCCCTGGCTGCCATCTCTGGTTAGGGGGTTACATTAGATGCTGGTCTCCCCTCTCCCTCACTCAGCCTGGGCTGAGATCTGAAACACAGGTTTGCCTTTGGGGAGCCTTGTAGGTGGGGTTTCCCCCAAAGAAGATTCTGGGATGGAGCTCAGGGTGCCAGAAGTTGATTAGGGAGCAGGTCCTGTGAGAGAAAGAGGGAAGGAGCAGGACCTGGCAGAGAGAGGAGCAAGAGGTGATGCCAGCCTGGCAGGCCTTGGGCTCAGCCCAGCTGATGGGGAGCTTTGGAGCAGCGCTACTTGTCAGCTAATTGTCAGCGTGGCTGAAATGGCCTGAGCTGGGAGGGCCAGCTGTACCGCCCACAAGCCTGCAAGCCCCTTCACAGAGGGCTCAGCTCTGTGTCCACAGTCGACCTGGCGCCAGCATTTGGGTGTGAATGATTACTGGGGAGGTGATCCCATGGGGCATGCTGAGAGAGTGGGGAAATGAGACAGAAGGGAGGAAATCGGATCAATATGGGGGAGTCCCTGAGCAGACAACTGCTGGGGACACCTGGGCTCCATCCCCCTGGGACCTCTGGGGTCCTGCGCAGGGTACACCACGGAGGGCCAGGGAAGTTGAGGTTCCCATCCACCAACACCCACCCCCACTGGATACTACTTACTCCCTATGCCAGAGAAGGCCTGAGGCAGTAGCAGGGGACGTCTTGGTGGGACCCTGGAGACAGGTAGCAGTTAGCACCTCCCCGTGTGATACAGCCCAGTGTGTCAGCCTTCTCTGCTTTGAGGAGCACTTGACTGCCTCAGCCAGCACTGCCCTGTTGCCATAGGTCCTTGAGAATAAGTGTCCCCTCCTCAGAGCCTCTGCGACGGGAGCCTGGGAGAGCCTGGGGGGCAGGCGAGGAGTCTTGCTTGGCCTGGAACCCCGGCTCTTGGTACCTGGCACATAGTCAATCAGTGTTTGTGGCTGTTTCTGAAGAAGGGGCAAAGAGTTAGGGTGAAAGTGTTTACGGTAACGAGGGACCAGGACCAATCCTTCAAGCCCCGCTGGTTACTTGAACTTCCTCCAGCTTCTTTGGTTAAGCTCCCAGTGCATCCAAGCCCACAGTCAAGGCAACACAACTCTGTCTCACGCTGTCCTGATGAAATAGTCTCAGTTTATCCATGCTTACCTTGGATGCTGGCCATGCTTGTCACTCGCTTAATCCAGTCACCCTATGACTTCGATATTGTTAGCATCAGCATCCCCTTTCTAAAGATGGAAAAGTCAGGCCCAAAGAGGATGATGCCGCTGCTTCATGCTGGGCAGCTAGCAAGTGGCAGGGGTGGGATCTGAAGCCAGGGATCTACCCCATCCCCCAGGGCATATTTGGAGAATAAGCAGTTCAGGCCTGGGGTAGGGGAGATGGAGGGTAGAGGCTTAATTTGTCTCATCACGGATCAGAAGCCGAGGCTGGTGAGGGCCATGCCTGTCACTGGTCAGAACCAGTCCATTGTGAGTCAAAAGACTTAGGGTTGGTGAGATGGACATTTGTCAGGAGCCTGGCAGAGTCACCAGTGCCTCTGGCTTTTCAGTACCTCCCCTGAGAAGGTACTGTAGCTTCTTCGACCCTGGGGATGAGGTGAGGGTTCCCATGCTCTGTCCCAGGTCCTCCTTGGCTCCTGCCAAGTACCTCCCCTGAGAAGGTACTGTAGCTTCTTCGACCCTGGGGATGAGGTGAGGGTTCCCATGCTCTGTCCCAGGTCCTCCTTGGCTCCTGCCCCTCAGCCTGCCATCACCCCCGTGGAGGACCAAACTCTTCCTAACTCTTCACAGCCGCAGCCTGAAAGCTGAGGCTGTGGTTTGTCGGGGCCCGTCTTCCTGCAGTGGTGGAGCCAGCCTCATTAAAAGAAGAGGAACTAAGGTAACATGAAATAAAGCCCTCTCAGTAAATGTTTCCTGTTCATGGGACCATTAGCATACTCGCCTCCTATGGGCTCTGCTAGGCCCTCAGAGGCCCAGGATTCTCAGCCAAATCCCAGGGAGGGGCCGAGATGGAGCAAGGAAGAGCTCTTCCCCTCTTCTGCTGTCTACCCTAAGTGAGCAGGTGTGATCTGGGGAACTGAGAGACCATTGGGAGAGTCAAGGAGTTGCAGTGACTGCCTCAGGCTGCACTGACCTACACAGGATTAGGGAGAAGTCTCCAGGGATTGAAGGGCCACCAGGGGTCAGAGCTAGATGGGGAATGGGACACCCTCCTGAGTTTCGCTGATCTTTGAGCACAGCTGCCAGATCTGGCCAGGGCTCAAGACCCTGCTCTGGGCAGATGGACAGGGACCCAGGAGAATGGTAGAGGACAATAAAGCAAATGTATGGATTCTAAACATAATTAAGTGTTTCTGGTAATCCATTTTTAGGTGTTAGGGGCAAATTTTCTCTTTGATTACCTGACACTGACCACTGAGAAGGTCACTGAATTTGATGAGCACACCTATTCCAGGGACTCAGGAGAATAGTGGGTCTAAATACTATAATTCGTCAACCATAAGATGCTGTCATCTATAAGATGTGCCAAAAGTTTTGTTGTACTAGGAAAGAAAAACACTGCAAATAAATGCTTTTCAAAGAGAATTTTATTTCATACTGATTGAAGAGATCTTTTGAACTTAAAAAATATGGTGTTTATTGAGCATTTACTATGGCCAGAACTTTCCCACCCATAGCTCATTAAATCCTCACAATAGTAGAGTGAAGTATTAGCAGTGGTAGGGGTGGTAGTAAATAGAAGTAACGGTAGTAATTAAAAGAGCAGCTGTCAAACTTTGTAGTAATGATGAAACTGTCTTAAGTACTTCCTGTGTTGCCAACTCTGCTCTTGACCTTCACCTACATTATTTTGTTGAACCTTCACAAGGACCGCATGAGAGGATGCTCGGTTTTCTGAGTAAGCCCAGAAAAACAAACCAACATGAGTGCACTCTAGTTTCTTGTGACAGCTCCGATGTCATAGCCCTTGACAGAAGTAGAAACTGAGGCACTAGGAGGCTAAGGCACTTGCTCAGCGCTCCATGGTGGAACCCGGATTTAAACCCTGAAATGTGAGTGCTTGCAGGGTCCTGCTCATAATCACTCTGCGGACTGCTCCTCATGTCTCCATGTGACAGCATGGGGACACCTGCTCGCGTGAACAACAAGGACCCGTGCAGGCTACATGGCTTGGTTCCTTGCAGCTACTCCACTCTACCTACTACAGCAAGGGAACAGACGAGGCTGTGTCCAATAAGGCTTCATTTACGAAAGCATGTGGTCACCAGGTAGGGTTGCCAGATGAAGCATTTTATTTCCCTAAACCTGGCAACCTTAGGTGAGCCAGATGTGACTGTGGGCCATAGTTTCCCAGCTTCTCATCTGTGAGTGCCTCAGAGCGGCTCTTGACAAACATGCCCTCAGTTCTCAGAAAACATCAGAAAGGAGGGTATTGTGATTCACATTTGACAGGTAGGGAAACTGAGGCTCAGAGGATTGAGGAACTTATCCAAATTAAGTACAATTTTGGGTTTGAAATCTTGGTCTATTTGACTCCTTAGCCTCCATGTACCCAAAAGACTTGAGGCTCTGTAACCAAAAGGCAACACTCCTGGCATCTTGATGAAATTTAGGCCAAAGGGAAAGATCTTCCTGCTTCCCCTCCCACTCTTCTATCTCCCATCTCTGAGGCTAGTCTGCTTTTTGGTTTGTACTTGATTTCACCGGGATTACTGGGGGAAGAGAAAAAGACGATGAATGTGGCAGAGAGGTTTGTCGGGGCGCTGTCTTTCCTGGTGACGACTCTGAGTGCTTGTCCTAGTTGTGGCTTCTTTTTTAGAGCAGATGACAGTAACTGCTTATTCCTCATCTAAGCTGACTTCTCTCGGCCTCATCCAAGAAATGCGGCAGATGAATGGCTTTGGAGCCCATGAATTCTGCCATTGAGTCTCAGTCCAATTTCCAACTTGAGGGCAGAGTAGATCATTTGCCAGTGGGCAAAATCTGGAGACCTTTTGGCTTGTCACAACTCAGGAGGGAATTTGTTACTGGCATCTGCTGGATATAGAGCGGGGCTGCTGCTCAGCACTCTATAATGCATGGAATATCCAACACAACAAAGAACTAGCTGACCAAGACTATCAGTAGAGCTAACCTTGAGAAGTGTTGATCTGCAGTAAAGTGACCCATGATTTGGTCTGCTTTGAACCCACTTACTGCTTTCCTTTAGTTCCAGCCCCCTTATCATATCCCTTCCCCACTTTTTTTTTTTTTTTTTTTTGCAGATGGGAAGCAGGAGGTTGACCAGTGAAGGTTCTTCAGGGTGAAGGGCTCTCGTTGTCTCCATCTTCTTCCTTGTTTTCTACAAAGTATACCTTCCCCCCCCGCTGTAAATCTCACCTGTATTTGCCAGATCTGCTGTGTTACTCAGGATCTAAGCTTAAAGACACAAGCCCCCTCAACTATTTGGGTGAAGGGTATTGAATGCAGGGAACTGGAGGAGCTGAGAAGACAAAGGGGGTGAGCACCCTCCCCAGGAGGAGGTGGGGTTTCAAGATCCCAGGTGCAAAGGTCATCCAGAAAGTGGGCACTTGGGGGATCTGCCCAATGGGAACTAGAGCATGCAGGAGATGTTGCTGCTGACTTCGACACAGTGGAGTAGGAGAAATACTCCCAGTACCTCCAGTTGGGCAAAATAGCTCAGCAAGAAATCAGATGACCCAGGGACTTGAGAAGTGCAGCTACGAACATTAGCACCTTTGATACATGCAGCAGAGCTGGGGAAGGGTGGGAAACAACTCTGAAAACAGTCCCTGGAATGATCTGTCTCTTCTTTTGCTGGAAGGAAGATGTGGAGGTATTCTGGTTGTGCACAGGGATTTTGGGCTGCCGTCAGATTTTCCTGAGAGAGAGGCTTGAATTAACAACTAAAGCTAATTAAGAATTCCTATAGTCATCTTAAGGGGGCCCAATACATGAATCTTTTGCATATTTGGTTGAGAAAAATCCTGGAAGTTGTTATAGGTGCTTGAGTCAGCTTCCAGTGGATGGGTTGATTCTCACTGTAGCAAGATCACTTGCATCAGAATCCCCTAGTAGTAACGCCGCCAGCTCCACAGACTGACCCAGAGATCCAGAATCAGAATTTCCAAAGGAAGAAGGGGAGGAGACCAGGAGTGAGCATTTTCAATTAAGTTCCCCACAGTTGGAGAACTACTGCTGAAAGGACCTAGTCACGTTAGCACTGGTTTAGGGGACGTTTCCCTTCCTAATTTCCCACTCTGTTGATAAGCTATGAATATAATAATTCAAACATTGTCATTATCTACTTTGTAAATGTCCCTGGAGTACTGGAGGGTTTCCTATGAACATATTATATTGATAAACTGGATTCCTAAAGAGAATAATTGGTCAGCTGTTGTTTTTCTCTTTCTGCTTGAATGAACTGTACAATCTGTGTGTGTGTGCATGTGAGAGAGACAGACAGACAGAGACAGAGAGAGAGTAGGGGAGTGGGGGAATCACATCATCAAGGGAGGGTTGCTTTGTGATCAGAGAACATCAGGTATTCCTGACCCTGAGATCCTTCTCTTCTGTGGGCCAGTTTCTTCTCTGAGCTCGCTCTCATAATGATAACAACCAGTTCATTTTCCTAAAACCCATTTTGTGTCCAACACTTTGGATAGGTCATTTCAGTTTCTCACAGCATCTCTGTCATGTAGGGATCAACTTTTCTTATCACAACAGGTGAGGAAACAAAGACACAAAGAGGTAAAATCATTTGCCTGAAATTTCTGAGCCAGTGGAAACAGGATATGCAATATACTTTCAAATAAGTCTCAGAATACATCCCCTTGTCATTCTTCCAGGAAGATTATGAGTCAAATTAATATTTAACTACTCAACTGCGTTTTGACTTCTGGCATAACTGCATAGAAGCCTCTGCTGACCCATCCCCAGTGAAACTTGTCAAAACTATAAAAGAAAAAAAAAATTGCATCTCTGGAAATGACCCTAAGGACACAGAGGAAATTAAGAAATATTTATTGAAGAAAATCCAATATTTAGTAAAAGCTTGAATTTGGTGAGAGTCTCTGATGTCTGAATCATGACCTGCTCCCTCTCAACTCAGTGAAACAGAAATCCCATTTCTGGACTGATGAAGCCAAGAACACAGAGAGTCCCTTTGTCAGCATCTTGAAGCCTGCCTGCCACTACCAGTTGCTGGGAAAACTTTTGGGCAAGTGAAGCTGAGAGGTGATATAAGCTGAGATAGCAGGGAGTCCCCAGAGAAAGAACTAGATATGACTTTCTTGATAGAAGAGAAGCCACTTCTAGCCTAAGCCATTTTGTGACCTAAGCATGGCCACAGTGCTTGCCCTTGAACACATCTCAGTAGTAAGGATCTTAAGGGAGTGAAAGAATGTGGAAACAGGCAAGAGAAGAAAAAATAGCAATATGTTAAAGAAAAGATGTTGTATCACCTGTAGAGATGCCCTATAGTGGTAAACATTAGCCTAAAGTGCTAAATGACCAGACCAACTGGAACCTAAGAGATGATGATGGTGACCTTTTCCAACCATCATGTCTTTAGTTAACTAAAGCTTGAACTCTGTGGCACCCCTCCCAGACCCTGTCATCAATACGAATGTACCTGCCAGGTGGCCTGTGGTAAAGAACCCATGTTCTAATGAAGGAGATGTAAGAGATGCAGGTTCGATTCCTGGGTTGGGAAGATCCCCTGGAGTAGGAAGTGGTAACCCACTCTAGTATTCTTGCCTGGAGAATCCCATGGACAGAGGAGCCTGGCGGGCTACAGACTCTTTACAGGTCACAGAGTTAGACATGACTGAAGCAACTTAGCACATAGCTTAAAGGGTAGTTTTGGTGTTCAGGGAGACATTGCTTTGGGAATGATCCCTGATAATTCCTTACTTGCTGCAAGTAGTAAGTAATCCTTTTCTTGATCTTTGGCTTGGTTGTGTCTTTTGACGTGATACTCACCAAGAGGCAAACCAAGTGCTTTAGGTAACAGTGGGAGCTCAGTGTTTCTGCCCAGACAGCTCTCATAGTATGGAGGTTCTACACTGGATGCAGCACCACTGAGGATACTGGGGCCCTAGCCCTTAATCTAGCTTGTGAGATAATGGGCTCCATACTGATAGAGACAAGATTGGGTGCCTTGGAGTTGCTGGCCCTTCCTCCACAGAATTCTAGCTCAAAGAGATTGTCAATGCCCGAGCACCAGAGCCTTAGCTAAAGAGACTTTGCCTGCAGGGGAGTGAGTGGCAGGGTGGGGTGGGGTGGGAGGGTGTGGGACGGTGGGCCTGAAAGCAAGACATAGAAGACAGAGCTCCAAACATCTTTCCAAAGGAACTGACTTCATTTGCAGCATAGTGTGGAAAAGTTCAAGTCAAAGAGCCCTCTCAAAAATAGAGGTGTGGTGAAAGATAAATTGATAGATCGATAGATTCATTAGCAGCTAAGTCATTCAGTCGTGTCCGACTCTGTGGGACCCCATAGACGGCAGCCCACCAGGCTCCCCCATCCCTGCGATTCTCCAGGCAAGAACACTGGAGTGGGTTGCCATTTCCTTCTCCAATGCATGAGAGTGGAAACTGAAAGTGAAGTCGTTCAGTCGTGTCTGACTCTTAGCGACCCCATGGACTATAGCCCACCAGGCTCCTCCATCCATGGGATTTTCCAGGCAAGAGTACTGGAGTGGGGTGCCATTGCCTTCTCCATTCATTAGAGGTACAAGTTAAACTATACGAAACTGCAATAATTTGCTGGCAAGAAACGGAAAGAGCTGGTAGTTTTTCTGGGGAAAAACAAAACAAAACAAAAACCGCTCAAACAATGACCCTGGCAGTTATCCTTTGAAAGGAAATGGAATGTGATTAAATCAATCCATGAAGTAACTTATGCCTCAGGGGCATTGTTGAAAATAATAGAGTGACCAGTCAGCAATACTAATTTGTAAATGCCACTAGGATGTGGTAGTGACACACAGCTGGCAGTGGTCAGGGAAAGAGAAACTTGAAAAGAATCTGCTCAAACTCTTGGCATCCCAGGGTGAAGGTGGGCATCCCCAAGCTGTGATCCCTGAGATTCTCCCTGAGGAGAAACATTAGAGATTTTACAGTACAGGGTGAAATAGACTTAACTAGGATAATCCAGCAGGAGAAGGCAATGGCACCCCACTCCAGTACTCTTGCCTGGAAAATCCCATGGACAGAGGAGCCTGGTGGGCTGTAGTCCATGGGGTCGCTAAGAGTTGGATACGACTGAGTGACCTCACTTTCACGTTTCACTTTCATGCATTGGAGAAGGAAATGGCAACCCACTTCAGTGTTCTTGCCTGGAGAATCCCAGGGACGGGAGAGCCTGGTGGGCTGCCATCTATGGGATCGCACAGAGTCGGACACGACTGAAGTGACTTAGCAGTAGCAGGATAATCCAGCCAGTCACTAAACAAGTAAACAAGCAAATAATTATAACAAACCCTAGAGAAGAGTGGACTCGTAGCCAGAGTTGTTGCAATAGATAATCTAAAATGTCCAGTTTCCAACTAAAAATTATAAGACATGCAGAGAAATAAGAAAATGTGGCTCATATACCTGGGGAAGAAATGGTAAAAACACTGCCTGTGAGAGTGACTGGATATTAGATTTTAAAAAACTTTAAAGTAGCTATTAAAATTTGTTCGAAGAGCTAAAGGAAATCATGATGAAAGGACTAAGGAAAGATATGATG
The DNA here is from genome assembly GCA_917880005.1 of Nanger dama. Classification (NCBI taxonomy): domain Eukaryota; kingdom Metazoa; phylum Chordata; class Mammalia; order Artiodactyla; family Bovidae; genus Nanger; species Nanger dama. The sequence continues at coordinate 31,371,948 of CAKJTW010000016.1, read as the reverse complement.
AAATGTCACATCAAATGAACTGTCAATAAAGAGATATAAATTATAAAGAAGAACTTTTATGGAAATTTTGAATCTGAGACATACAATAACTGAAATGAAAATTTTACTAGAAAGGCCCATCTGTATACTTGAACTGACAAAAGAATTAGTGAATTCGAAGATAGATTAATAGAGATTATGCAAACCAAAGAATAGAAGGGGGAGAAAAGGGGTTTAGAAAAATGACCAGACTCTCCAGAAATGTGAGGCACTATCAAATGCACAAACATGAGTAATGGGAGTATCAAAAGGAGGGAAGTGAAAGGAATAAAACAAATTTCTTTTCAAAGAAATAATTGCTGAAATTTCCCAAATGTGAAGAAAACTTTATACATTCAAGAAACTCAGACTCTTAGGAGGATAAGTTCAAAAGAATCCATAGATATAATAAACATGCTTAAAACCAAAAATAAGGAGAAATCTTGAAAGTAGCAAGAGAAAAATGATATCACTTATGAGGAAGCCTCAACAAGATTAATAGCTTAAGTTTTCATCAGAAGCAATGGCAGCTAGAGGCAGTGGGATAACATATTCAAAATGCTCAAAGAAAAGACAGTCAGTCAAGAATTCTTTATCCAGCATAGCTGTTTTTCAAAAATAAAGGCAAAATATAAAGACCTTGCCAGATAAACAAAATTTGAGAAATTAATTGCTAGTAGATGTTCAAGCTGGTTTTAGAAAAGGCAGAGGAACCAGAGATCAAATTACCAACATCTGCTGGATCATCAAAAAAGCAAGGGAGTTCCAGAAAAACATCTATTTCTGCTTTATTGACTATGCCAAAGCCTTTGACTGTGTGGATCAAATAAACTGGAAAATTCTGAAATAGGTGTGAATAGCAGACCACCTGACTGCCTCTTGAGAAACCTATATGCAGGTCAGGAAGCAACAGTTAGAACTGAATGTGGAACAACAGATTGGTTCCAAATAGGAAAAGGAGTACGTCAGGGCTGTATATTGTCATCCTGCTTATTTAACTTATATGCAGAGTACATCATGAGAAACGCTGGGCTGAAAGAAGCACAAGCTGGAATCAAGATTGCCGGGAGAAATATCAATCACCTCAGATATGCAGATGACACCACACTTATGGCAGAAAATAAAGAGGAACTAAAGCGCCTCTTGATGAAAGTGAAAGAGGAGAGTGAAAAAGTTGGCTTAAACCTCAACATTCAGAAAATGAAGATCATGGCATATGGTCCCATCACTTCATGGGAAATAGAGGGGGAACAGTGTCAGACTATTTTGGGGCTCCAAAATCACTGCAGATGGTGACTGCAGCTATGAAATTAAAAGACGCTTACTCCTTGGAAGGAAAGTTATGACCAGCCTAGACAGTATATTCAAAGCGGAGACATCACTTTGTCAACAAAGGTCTGTCTAGTCAAGGTTATGGTTTGTCCTGTGGTTATGTATGGATGTGAGAGTTGGACTGTGAAGAAAGCTGAGCGCTGAAGAATTGATACTTCTGAACTGTGGTGTTGGAGAAGACTCTTGAGAGTCCCTTGGATTGCAAGGAGATCCAAACAGTCCATTCTGAAGGAGATCAGTGCTGGGTGTTCTTTAGAAGGAATGATGCTAAAGCTGAAACTCCAGTACTTTGTCCACCTCATGTGAAGAGCTGACTCATTGGAAAAGACTCTGATGCTGGGAGGGATTGGGGACAGGAGGAGAAGGGGACAACAGAGGATGAGATGGCTGGATGGCATCACCAACTCGATGGATGTGAGTTTGAGTGAACTCCGGGAGTTGGTGATGGACAGGGAGGCCTGGCATGCTGCAGTTCATGGGGTTGCAAAGAGCTGGACACGACTGAGCAACTGAACTGAACTGAGACTCACTTTACAAATATTGAAGGAAGTTCTTCAGGTAACTCAGGATAGTAATTTGAATGCACACAAACAAAATAAAACAACTAGTAAAGTTCATTATAAGAAATGATCAGTTCAGTTCAGTTGCTCAGTCTTGTCTGACCCTTAGGGACTCCATGGACTGCAGCATGCCAGGCTTCCCTGTCCATCACCAGTTCCTGGAGTTTACCCAAACTCATGTCCATTGAGTCGTTGATGCCATCCAACCATCTCATCCTCTGTCGTCCCCTTCTCCTCCTGTCTTCAATCTTTCCCAGTATCAGGGTCTTTCCCAGTGAGCTAATTCTTCGCATCAGGTAGCCAAAGTACTGGCGTTTCAGCTTTAGCATCAGCCCTTCCGATGAATATTCAGGACTGATTTCCTTGAGGATGGACTGGTTGGATCTCCTTGCAGTCCAAGGGACTCTCAAGAGTTTCTTCTCCAATACCACAGTTTTCAAAAGCATCAGTTCTTTGGCACTCAGCTTTCTTTATGTCCAACTTTCACATCCACACATGACTAGTGGTAAAACCATAGCTTTGACTAGATGGACCTTTCTTGGGAAAGTAATATGCTGGCTAGGTTGGTCATAACTTTAATATGCTGTCTAGGTTGGTCATTTATAAGAAATGATGTATAAATACAAATTTCATCTCCTTTCTTCTCTTAATTTAAAAAGACATTTTATAAGACAGTGTGTGTATTATATATTGTTAGGGCTTATAGGATGTAGAAATGTTATATATTTGCCAATAATAGCTCAAAAGAGACAGGTTTAGAGCAAAGCTGTATTGGACTAAGGAAATGATTCCAGATGGTGACCCAAATCCAGAGGAACAAATGAAAGGAACCAGAAATGATAAAAAAAAAAAGGAGGCTAATGTAACAAAAACTATAAATATTTGTTATTCTCCATTCTTTTCTTAGTTTCCTTAAAATACTTAAAAGATATAAAATTATAAAAGTTATAGAATGAGAAAAATTGTAATATTAATTAGAACAATGCATTATTACACATTTCTAACACATATTGACTTAATATATACAAAATAACCCAAAAAAGAGAAAGGAGAATGGAGCCATATGGGAATAACCTTTGTGTATCTCACTGGAATTACGGTAATAGCAATCTGAAGCTGATTTTGAGAAATTCAGATGTATGTAGTAAACTACAGAGCAAACACAAAGAAAGTAATTCATTCAAAAATTGAAAAAGCTCATTGAAGAAAATGAAAATTCTTTCTATATATTAAGAGATTGATTGGCAAAAATTGGCTGTGTGATTGTGATGGCAGGGACTGGGACTGTGGTGGCTTAATCTTCCATAAGGCAGGAGAGTTTGACTGGGAACTGTTGGGCAGAAGTTGGCACTGTAGTCACAGGGAGAATTTCTTCTTCCTTGAAGTGAAGTTGCTCAGTCTGACTCTTTGCGACCCCATGGACAGCAGCCTACCAGGCTCCACCATCCATGGGATTTTCCAGGCAAGAATACTGGAATGGGCTGCCATTTCCTTCTCCAGGGGATCTTCCCAACCCAGGGATCGAACCCGGATCTCAATTCTGCTCTTTAGGTCTTTCAATTGATCAGGTGGAGCCCACCAGGTAATAGAGGACAATTTCTTTTGTATAAGGTCAATTGATTGTAGATGTTAATCACTTCTACAAAATACCTTCACAGCAATTAGTGTTTAATTGAATAAGCAGGGACAATTGCCTAGCCACACCGACACATAAAACCGACTATCATGCATCCCAGATAAACTTCACGTGCCTAAACATTTGCTTTAGAGTCAGCTTTCGGAGGAAACTCTACATCACTCTCTTTTCAACTCAGCAGTGGCACAAAGATCCCCTTCCCAAGGAAGTAAAGCTCATTTTGAATACAAGCAAGTGACAGCCCATGGTCTCAAAATCCTGTGGCTCCTTGGGCTTTTCTCGTCCAGAACGTTATACGTTGGGAGATTGTGTCAGCTCTCTCTTGGATGGTGTTCACTCATGCAAGGCCAAGTTTGACACATTATTTTGGCTGCCACAGACCCCTGTATCCATAAGCCAGTGTTTTCTGTCATCACCTTTGCTAAGCGTCCCAGGATTCACATAAATACCACATCCCCTGAGTAGTATTTACAGCTGTCTGAAGAGGGTATTCATAGGAAGGTTTCTGATTTAAAAATTTTCCCCCATTTCCCCTGAGCCCAGCATTGAATATTTTCACTACAAAGCTTGACTCAGGACAGAGAAATAGCAGATAAATATTGCCATATGTTTTTAAAACCATGTAGGATTTTTTTTTTTTTTTGGAGTGAACTGATACTACTCTCAAAAGCTTTATAGGAGGGTCTCTTATCATTTGTAGTTATTAAAAACAGAAGGAAGCAGTTGGGTTGGAGGAGCCCCCATCTTTTCTTTCAAGTCTTTTATAATCTGTACCAGAAAAAAATGCAGCTGAAGCCTAAAATCTTTGAGAAGTATGTACAGGGTGGGGGCTAAGAGCCAGCAAAATATTTGTTGTCTCTATTTATAATAACAAGAGTTAAGAATTATTATCAGCTTCTCCATGCTAAGTGCTTTGCATGCTCAATCTCATTTGATTTTCAAAACAACCCTATGAGATAGGTGCCGTTTTAATCCCCAGTTTCAAGATGAGAAAACCGAGGCCCAGACAGGCCATATTAAGTTGTGAGCAGTCTCATAGGTGTAAGTGGCAAAGCTGGCCTTAAACACTGTCCCTGTCTGATGACAGAGTGTGTGGATGTAACCACTGTGCCTCTTGCTGCTTCTGATAAAATGCTAATGCAATCTGTGAAGTAGATGTGGACTGGTGTTTGTAACTCCCTACAGTTCACAGAGATGTTCTCATTGGGATGTTTGTGTCTCAGCGCTGGCATTAAAAGTCATCATTGCCTGTGGTAAGGCTCGCGTGGAAGAGAGGAAGATTTAAAGGGAATGGTAAAAATGAGAATCTGTATTCCCACGAGAAAAAAGTCTATTTCCCTATCACTTGCAACATGTCATCAGAGGGAAATAACCTTTGTGACACGGAAAAATGCCACTGAAGACGTGGACTCGTCTTCCTCCATTCAGTTAAATGATTAATTTTCTTCGTATTAACTTAAAATGAGCCCATTTAAAAAGTACTTTTTTCCTTGAAAGCGATGCTCATTATGCTATCATTTTAAGTAATTAAATCAGAATAAATGGCTCTGCGAAGCTATTTTAATGTAACATCTAATTATATCTGACCTAGACTGTGAACTATAATCATTAAGTACATGAACTGTGTAATGTTCTGCACGTTCTTTAATAATTTATATGGCAGGATTCAGCTGCATTGGAGCCTTAAGTAGGAACAACATCTTCCACGACACCTGTTATCTGCCCGGATTGCTGAGGTGGCCTGTCTGTCAGCTGCTGCTTCAGCTCTTCATCCTTCTCTCTCTGAGGATGCTCAACTCCAGTGCATGGAAACTGTCCCTGTATTTTGGATGCACATTAATTATTTTGACAGGGAGCTCAGAAGAAATCAGTGAAACTGGTAGCACTTATATACTTTTGGCAATTGAAATGTTTTCTGGACCCAACTAAAGATTGGGGACACCTTCGCAGATGAACTAATTCTGTTATCCAGGAGGTGTCTGGAGCACCAGAGTCACGCTCTGGCTGTTACTGGAACGGCTGCTCCGTGTTTGCATTTGCATTTGCAATTTTAAGTCTTTCACTTGGCCATGGGAATGTGTTCTTGGCAGTGGCTCAAGAGAAGACCTCTCCAAAACCAGGAGGGATGTTTCAACCAAATTTGGGAAGACACGTCAGTGTGATAGTTTTTGTTTTTGAATTTGTAAGCAAGGACTTTTTCCTTTTAATCCATTGCTGTTACTAAAATTAGTTTCCATTTTGGACCAATTTCTTTTCTCTTCCTCCTTTAGCATTTATCATTCTTATTGGGATACTGTCAACATTGCCCCACCCCTTCATCCCCACTCCCCTCCTTTTAAAATAGTTAAGCCTGCCATGCTTTGGGAAATGAAGATATTTGTTTCCATTGCCCCTTTCAGGGAAGAGAGTGAGAAACTAAAGATTCTGATCTCTGAGACAGAAGTACATATTCATTGTCCCTTCTCTGCAAGTCTGTAAATTCTGAAAACTGAGTGTTTTCATTGCTCACTTGGCATTGAAACCTGCCCTGACCTCTGGTCATTTGGCTAAACCTGACCTTTACCTACTAGTGCTGTTGGTTAATCCACATGACTGATCACCCTTCTGTGAATTTTCATACATCCCACTGCAGAAGTATTGCTGTGTTTAATGATCATCTACTTCCCTAGACCCACTATGAATATCACAAAGTACACTGTATATGCCCCTCTATTGATTCCCTAAACAGTTCTCGGGCCTAGGGTTTTAGAGAAGGAGCTGTGAAACTTAGGATAAAGATGATATTCATAGCTGTCATTTGTTGAAACTCTCAGTGTCCCAGGCATTTTTCATGTGTTGTCACTTTTAATCTTCATGGTCATTCATTGTATAGATTGTTCTCATTTAACAGATAAGAACATCAAAGTTCAAAGAGTGATTTTCCCAAGGACACAGAGATAGCATATTTACTAATCTTTATAAATATTCTTTGAACAGATATTATTATAGCATTTAGTTTTCCTGGCCAGATACCCAGAATGTAGTGACTATTCAGAATGTCTAGCAAAAGGAGACTGACTCATCCAAATGACGTGTGTGATTTGTGCTTTATCTTGTGTCCCGTCTTGGGTGCTATAATTGTCTCATTCAGTGTTTGTGGCTAATGGCCGAGGAATGCTTATTACACGTCAACATGTAGTTTTTGTTTATTTTACCATCACAACTATCCTGTAAGATGGTACTGTTATCTCCCCCCCCACCCCATTTTACAGATGGGAACACTGAGGCTTAGGGAGGTGACTTACATTGCTTTGAGGTCACACTGTTGTCAAACCCAAATTCCTGTGCCCATCGTACAGTGAGGTGACATAAACTGAAATGTCAGAGTTTGGAGCAGAGAAAGGCTTATTTCAAGGGCCAACTATATGGGCAGCTCATGCTCAAAAGACTTGAACTCACCCATGATTTTAGGGAACAATTTTTAAAGGCAAATTTTGGAGTGAGGGTTATCAGATGTGTAAGTTTCCTGACTGGTTGGTGGTGAGCTAAGAGGATGATGGTCCAGGAATCTCAGTCATCAACCTTCTGGTTCCAACCAGTGTGAGGGCTAATGCTCCCATGTTCAGTCTGAAGTTACCATCTTCTACCTGGGTGGGGGCCTTGGTTCCTGTAGAAGAGCGCTCAGAGATATGGATCAGGTTGTTATTCACCCCTTAAAGAGGAAGTAGAACTCTGCTTTGTTACGGCACTGTTGTTTCTTGACAGCTTTTCTGTTTCTGTTTTCCCTCGCTTTTCCAATAAGTAACGGCTTGAATCTGTCCTTTGGAACTTGGGCGGAAGGCCTACAAATAAGAAATGGGGGCTACAGAAACACTTTTGTACCTGGGAGGGCCCCACAAGGCCCTGCATGACCAGGCTGATAGCAGAGCCTGTACTGTCTCATAAGCTGAGCAGCCATCACCTCGTCAGATCACTCTAAAGTTTAGAAGTGTTAAAATTCACTGAGACACAAGAGAAGAATTCAATTGCAGCCAGTGTAACTCACGGCAAAAGAAAACTTTTCAACTGCAGGCCTCTAAATCGAAAAGCCTCCTAACCCAGTTTATGGAGCCAGGGCCCTAAAGGAGGCCTTATGTGTTTCTGGGTTGGCCACCAAGGGCCAGCCATGGAGTATCTGTCTGTGTTGTCAGCACAAAGTTCATGGTGGGTGGAATAAACCCATGACATACCATTTCTGGTCTTTTTTTTTTTTTAACTCAATATCTCAAGTTAGTTTCTGGTTCCTATATTAAATATTTACTTGAATTACTGGCACATATTGGGTTGGCCGAAAAGCTCATTTGGGTTTTCCCGTAAGATGTCATGGAAAAACCCAAATGAACTTTTTGGCCAACATGATACCATGTACCCTTTCTTAAGGGCTGAGCACAGACCAGTGAACAAATCAAAGTGTCTACTTTCAAGAAGTTTATGTTCTAGTGGCAAGGAGGATAGTCATTGAGAAATTAAAAATATGGTGTGTCAGTGACTGCTAATGAGTACAGGCTTCTTTCTGGGTGATAAAAATGTCCTGGAATTAGATGGTGGTGATGGTTGTATAATCCTGTGAATGTGTCAAAACCTTCTGAGCTGCATGCTTTAAATGGGTGAAGTTTATCATATGTGATTTATATCTTAGTAAAAATATCTTATGTCTTAGTGAAAATTAAGGAAATAAGAAAAAAATGCAGCAAGGTAGAGAGCCAGAAAGTGACAAGAAGTGCTGGCTTAGACAAGATGGTCAGGAAAGGCACAGAAGGGGCTGCTGATGTTCTCCCACCTGCCCCTGTCCCCGTGATTTACCACTGGGTGCATTTTGTTTCTGCCCGCAGCTCTTCCACCTCCAGTACCCGCATCACTTTGATTCTAAGCCCAAGCTCTTTCTTGCCTGTTGTGGATTGCCCTGTGTGAATACGTACTATCAGGACAACCAAGCAATACAGCCAGGGCAGGGTGTTATGGGCTGAATTTTGTCTCTTCTCAAATTCATGTATTGAAGCCCTAAATTCCAGTTCTTTAGAATGTGCTTCTATTTGGAGTTTGGGCCTTTTGAGAGATGATTAAGTTAAAAGGAGCCAATCCAATTGGTGATGTTATATTGTTGTTTAGTCGCTAAGTCATGTCTGACTCTCTGTGATCCTATGGACTGTAGCCTGCCAGTCTCCTCTGTCCTTGGGATTTCCCAGGCAAGAATACTGGAGTGGGTTGCCATTTCCTTCTCCAAGAGATCTTTCCGACTCAGGGATCAAACCTGGGTCTCCTGCATTGCAGGCATATTCTTTACCATCTGAGCCACTAGGGAAGAAGAGGAAAACTGTATATACAGAGAGACACTTAGAGTTGTGCACGTCCAGAAGAAAGGCTGTATGTGGACACAGAGAAGGTGGCTGTGTGTAAGCCAAGGAGAGAGGCCGCAGGAGAAACCCCACCTCTGACACCATGACCTTGGACTTCCAGTCTGCACAGTTGTGAGAACATGAATTTCTATTGTTTAAGTCACTTAGTCTGTGTAGGCATTGAAAATTCCAAATATTTTAAGTGTGCAATGTGTGTTGCCCACTTCAGAAAATAAACACACCTGTGTGCCCAACACTGCCAGGGAGAAACAGCATCCACCAGTGTCTGAGGAGGAAGAGTTCCTCTGCTCCTAGACTGACAGCGCCTGAGAGTTACCATTACCCCAGAACACAACAGCGGAGATTAGTTTTGCTTGTATTTGTACTTTACATAAATGGAATCACAGAGTATCTACTCTTGTGTGTCTTTTCTTTCATACAACCTGTTTGTGAGACTAAGTGTTATTTTTATGTGTGTGCAGTTATGGAGGGGCATTCTCTCCTCTATAGCACATTTCAGTGTGAGAATCATAATTGTCTTTTCTACTGTGGATGGGCGTTTGGGTACTTTCCACAAAGGGACTCTTACATGTGGTGTTACTGGCCATTGTTATCTTATCCCATATTTGAGTCGGGTTGAAGAATTATCTGCCTTCTCCAAGATGTTCTTCTACCGTGTCTTCTAAAGCGTCATTGTTTTCCTTTTCATATTTAGGTCTGTCATCCATTAGGAATTAAGGGAGGGGGAAGACACATTTTTATTTCCTAGAAATAGCCTGTTGACCTACCAGTATCCATTGAAAAGACCATTCTTTCTGACTGCATTCCAGTGTTCTGGACTGCACTTTAAAAAGTTAGGAATTAAAGTGTTTTGTATCTGAAAGTGACCAAAAAATCTAGACATCTGCATGGTAGATTGTCTAGGGTCAGAGAAACAAACCTCCTCTCTCTCTCTCTCTCTCTCTCTCTCTCTCACTAAAATGTGTGTATGAGAGGTATATTTTTGTTTAGGTATATGTACGTATGTTTGTTAGGTGTGTATGTTTTAGGGGCGTGTGTTGGGTATGTGTTTATGCATAGATGTGTGGAGTGTGTATGTATGTTTGTTAGTTAAGTGTGTGTATGTACAGATGTGTGTACTAGGTGTATGTGTGGGGCCTGGTAGGTATTGTGTGTGTAAGCATAGGGTGTGTTTATGTCTTAGGGTTGTGTATATGTGTTAGGTGTCTATATATTAGGAGTGTGTATGCATTAGAGGTGTGATTAGATATGTATATTTATGTATAGGTGTGTGTATATATTAGGCATGTGTTAGATTGTATACAGGTCTCTGTGTGTTAGGTACATTTATGTATTCAGTGTGTGTATGGAGTCAAGGGCTCCCCTGTGGAGAGGGTTCCAGACCCAGGCAAAGGAAGGGGTTATCCAACTATAGGATAATTGGGGCAAAGGGCAGGGTGCTGTGAACTTGGTGTTTAGAACAGGATTATGAGTTCAGCACCTAGCCGGCTGCACGAAAAATCTAATGGATTGGGTTCTCTGTATATCTTCCGTTCCAGGCAAGACTGTTTCTCGAAATGGGGTCTACTCTGGGAGGGATTTGAGATGGCTGCACCCCTCCTGAACCTAGCGTTGGTGTGCCGGGGGTGCAGGCAGGACTGGTGAATCCTAAGTTTCTAGGTGCTCCCCACTCCCACCCCGAGAAGCAAAGACCCACTGTGGACTCTCCCCATTCAGTGAGCCAGGAAACAGGCAACCAACTCAGACTGGCTTCTCATCACTCGACTGGGAGCCTACTTTTAGTCCCCCAAATAGATATTTGTTAGTTTCAGTGGGTGAATTTTCTTCACATCTACTTCAGCAATACAAATTCTGCCACCAAATTTTCCTAAACGTCTGTCTTCTGTGTAATTTGTATGTCATGCTAGAGAGACTGCTACTTGAGATACTTCAGTGGATAAATTATTCTCTCCTCCACTTCTGCAAAAATTACTCTCTTTGATGTGAAAATTATATGCACTTAGAGATATGCTAATCCGAAAATGATTTGAGAAGAGGAGAGGAAGGGAAGCAGCTGACTCAGAGGCTGCCGTGGTCGCGTGCACCTGCGCTGGGCGATTCCTGAAGGCGAGTGATATCCTGGCAACTCTCCTTGACCCAGAGTGGTCTTTAGTTTCAAAAACCATTGATTTCTCAAAATCTGATGGAGGCAATTCTCATGCAAAATATGATGATTTTAAATATATTAAGTGGTTGGGAGGCAATGCAGTGGAGATTAGCATATTAGGGAAACTTTCATTCATTCATCGATATTCGTATTCAGTGGCTATTAATGGAACACCCAGCGTTAGATACTCACAGAGAATAAACCAGATGGTGAGTCTGTGCTCTTGGAGTTGTCAGAACTTAAGATGGTAAAGGTCTGTTGGCAAAGAACACTAGGAATCTACTCTGAAGTGAAGTCGCTCAGTCATGACTCTTTGCGACCCCATGGACACCAGGCTCCTCCGTCCATGGGATTTTCTAGGCGAGAGTACTGGAGTGGGTTGCCACTTCCTTCTCCAGGGAACTTCCCAACCCAGGGATCGAACCCAGGCCTCCCACATTTTAAACAGACACTTTACCATTTGAGCCACCAGAGAAGTCACCGGAATCTACTCTAGATGAGTCAATTGTTGCTCAAGGTGTGTCCATACAGCATCCTCAGTGAGACTGTCAAAAATGCAGTAGTTTCAGCACCGGCTCCCCTAGACCTAGCGAAGCAGAATCTGTATTTTGGTGGCTCAGACAGTAGAGAATCTGCCTGCAAAGCAGGAGACGCGGATTCATCCCTGGGTCAGGAGAAGGGAATGGCAAACTACTCCAGTATTCTTGCTTGGAGAATTCCATGGAAGAGGAACCTGGCAGGCTATAGTCCATAGGGTTGCAAAGAGTTGGACAGGACTGAGTGAGTGACTTAACACTTTCAGTTTCACTTTTTTTGAGGTGACTCATATTCATGTTCATCCTTGGCTACCCATTAGAGTCATCTGGGGAACTGAAAAAGCACTGGAGTATACTCCAGGCCAATCAAATCAGAACCTCTAGGGGTGGGATTCAGGCATTGTAGAAAACTACTCCTCAGGATGTCCTGAGTCACAGTTTCTGGGGGCAGGACCCAGGAACCTATCTGTACCAAACCATTCAAACAAAATAGATGAGGAAGGTCTTTGAATGGTGGAAGGGGAAGGGGATAAAGCAGAAAGGAAAACTCAGTCTAGAGGGTGGGGTAGGTGAAGACAGTCCTGAACCTCACAGCTTTCCTTAACTTTTAATATTGACATAGTTTCAGAATTCCCTTATAGACTTCATTCAGACTTCCTAGCTCAAACTTTAACGATTTATCACAGTTGTGGCTCTTACTTCCAGCTCTTCTGCTTATGTATATGAATGTGTTTGTGTGTGTGCATTCGTTTTGTCTGATGTCTTCTCATGAATGAACCCAGGTTATGCACCTTTGGCAGGGATACCCCTGAAATGATACCATGTCCTTCTAGTATATCAGATCCAGATGCACTTGCCCTTGCCTGTTACTGGTCATGTTAACCTCCATCACTTGGTTAAGATGTTCTCTGCCAGGTTTCTCCACTGGAAAGTTCCATTTTACCTTCTGTCATGCATTATGTTATGATAAGAGACTTTGGGACTTTGTAAATACTGTTCCTCCTCCAACTTTTACCTGAAAAAGTTTTTATGCTGAAACTAATTTCAGCATCTGATGATGATTGTTGATGGAATCAGTTATTATTACCATGTTTGCCAAATAGTCATTTTCTAATTTCATCATTCCTTTGATGTCATTAGTTTTTTTTTTTTTAATTGTAAGGGAGATTGTCCCCTTCTCCTCACTTGTTTATTTACTTACACAAGTTCATGGATTCTTGGTGAACTTGTGTTCATCATCTTAATCCTACCTGTTATTCCTATTGACTGTTTAGCATTCAAATGATCCTGGATTTGGCCAGTGTTCTGGCTCCTGTGTTCTCTGGATGTTTCTCCATCAATCTTTGATCACTTCCTTATTTTCTGGGGTAATAAGACATTCCAGGCTCAGATCTCTCGTTAGGCATGTTGAAATATGTTGGGGCTGACACTTCCTGGGAAGAAGTTTCACAGTTTAACACTGAGTGACTGAATGAAGAAAATTTTAGTGAATGGCATTGGTAAGACGATCCCCACTAGGTTTTTACAACCTATAAAAATGCTAAATTTGACTTTCAACAGTTAGTGTTTTCCTGAAACAGTGCATAAATGTGGAGTTGGCAGGGGATTAAATTCTGTTTAAAATAATGAAGCTATCTTGTCTACACCTAACTCCATAACATTTTTAAAGCAAATTTAATTTATGGACTCTTTTCATAAATTTCCATTTTTTTCCAAATTATAAAAATATGATAACACATTTACAGGAAACTTGGAAAATACAGAACAAAGTTACATATAGTTCCACTATATATTAAAATTTTTATGTAGATAAATTGTTTTTAGTTGGAGTTTTAATAGCAAACTCTCAAAAATAAATAGAATGAATATGTAGAAAAGTAGAAGGATATAGTAGACTTGGATACCTCATTAACCAATTCAATATAATTAAGATTTATACAATTTTCACACAACAGTAGGATACAAATTTTATTCCAGTTCCCATAGACTATAAACTAGGAGACACTGGACTATATCCAGGGACATAATAAGATGCAGAAATTTCATCTAAAGGTATTGAAATCATACAGTTTATTCTCTTATCATTGTACTTTCCATAACTTAGTTCTCATAGAAACAGCAACTTTTATTGCCATTTCAATTTTTGAAGTGCGTCCTCACCAGTAACACTGTCCCTTTTAACAAATAACAGTGTTGTTAACGTGGTCCACTGCAGAAGGGAATGGCAAGCCACTTCAGTATTTTTGCCTTCAGAGCCCCATGAACAGTATGAAAAATGTTGTTAAGACAGGCTGCAAAAATGGGCTAAGTGTTCATATTCTAAGAGAGACTGGTCACTTGAATAGTCACTATATTTTCTCAATTCCAGAACTTGTCCAGATGAAAAGTTCTGAAATCAAGTGCTTAAAGACTGATGGAGACACATCCAAAGAACATAGGAGTCAGGTTTACAGGGTTCCCACTGGCCAAATCTGGGATCATTTGAATGTTGAATAGTAAACAAGTGTAACAACATGGAATAGCTTAAGAATCTTTGAGTTTGTGTAAGTAAATTAATAAATGGGGAAATTTTTATGTGAGGATAGTTTTGTCCCTGGGGATATTTGCTGAGGTCTGGGGACATTTTTAATTGTCACAACAGGACAGGGAAAGACTTGTTATGGGGTAAAGACTAGAGATGCTGCTAATCATTCTGCAATTCACAGAACAGCACCGCAGTTAAGAATTATCCCTCCCAAAATGTCAGTAGTGCCAATATGAAGAATTCTTTCCCATAGGAAAGTGTCCACAGTTTCCCAAAGTGTGATTTGTAGAACACTAATCCTCTAAACTAAGATTATGGCATCTGGTCCCATCACTTCATGGCAAATAGATGGGGAAACAGAGACAAACTTTTTTTCTGGGCTCCAAAATTACTGCAGATGGTAACTGCAGCCATGAAATTAAAAGATGTTTACTCCTTGGAAGAAAAGTTATGACCAATCTAGACAGCATATTAAAAAGCAGAGACATTACTTTGCCAACCAAGGTCCGTGTAGTCAAAGCTATGGTTTTCCAGTAGTCATGTATGGATGTGAAAGTTGGACTATAAAGAAAGCTGAGTGCTGAACAATTGATGCTTTTGACCTGTGATGTTATAGAAGACTCTTGAGAGTCCCTTGGACTGCAAGGAGATCCAACCAGTCCAACCTAAAGGAAATCAGTCCTGAATATTCATTGGAAGGACTGATGCTGAAGCTGGAACTCCAGTACTTTGGTCAGTGGATGTGAAGAACTGACACATTGGTAAAGACTCTGATGCTGGGAAAGATTGAAGGCGGGAGGAGAAGGGGACGACAGAGAATGAGATGGTTGGATGGCATCACTGACTCAGTGGACATGAATTTGAATAAACTCCGGGAGTTGTTGATGGACAGAGAAGCCTGGCATGCTGCAGTCCATGGAGTTGCAGTTGGACATGACTGAATGACAGAACTGAACTGAACTGAATCCTCTAAAGTTTAATGGAACCTCAATTTTAGTTGAGGTGGTAATGGACCCAACAAAAAGACAACATTCCAGTTTTACTTAACAGTTAGGGAGTGTGACTGACTATGAAAATGTTGTACAGGACTTTGGGGAAAAATCGTGAAAAAAGTTGATGCACTTGGGAGATGGACTCTTTTGTCTTTGCCTCCTTCATCCATTGCTGGCCTGGAATGCACGTGTGGTAGCTGGAGCTCTAGCAGCCATCTTGGACCATATGGTAACTCTAAGGATAGAAATGACTCCCTTTGAGTTTGGCAAAATAGGAAGATAGGAGCATGCCTGTCTAATGTTAATAACACCATGAGTTTCCATAGTAACTCTAAAGTATCTGGCTTTGGATATCTCTTATTTATGTGTGAGAAAAAAAATTCTAAGTTATTGTTATTTTGAGTACCTAGGCCTTTTCAATTTTTAATAAATATGGTCAATGATTTTCCAACTTGGCATTTAATACATATATGTGTATGTACATAACAGACAGCCCTTGAATTAGAAAATCTATGGAGAACAACATTCTCCCTTAGAAAAGCATGTGCTTTCCCCCAAAGATAATTTATTTTGAATGAATACCTTCTTACCTCTGCTAGGTATTTTGCCCTAGCAGAGGGAATGAGTTCTTTTGAAAAGGGTACATATTTCGTTCCACTTACTTCATACACATTCCAAAATA
The DNA here is from genome assembly GCA_917880005.1 of Nanger dama. Classification (NCBI taxonomy): domain Eukaryota; kingdom Metazoa; phylum Chordata; class Mammalia; order Artiodactyla; family Bovidae; genus Nanger; species Nanger dama. The sequence goes on along the minus strand of CAKJTW010000016.1, from coordinate 31,356,147 downwards.
AATGAGTATTCTAATAATTTAGTGCATGCCACATGATTTCTACCATATGCCCATGTCAGGAATAAAGGGCTTCAGTGCATTTGCTTATCTGAGTGTTGAACTGAGCTCTTAAACTTGCTAGCTAGCTTGCACCATCAGGCGACCATCTGACTGGGACAGAGCGGTTTTAGGGCAAGGTGGGTGCTTTGCTTCATCAGGGCAGGATCTCACAAGCATCTGTACTCAGAGAAGGAGGTTTCTACCTCTCAGGAGATTTCAGTTAAGGGTCTCTCAGGCACCAGAACTGATGGGTTATGGGAAAGGAAGGTGGCCTGTCTGGTAAGGAAGGTCTCCCTCCTGTACTCGCTTATGATGCAACTCTGTGATTTCAGGGTCACAGTGAGTATTAGCAAGTTGTTAGTAATTCCACTCCCTTCCTTCCCTCCATCTCTTCAAAGTAGTAACAATAGGCAACATTCATTGTACATTTATTACGTGATACTCATTGGAAAAGATCCTGATGCTGGGAAAGATTGAAGGCAGAGGAGAAGAGGGTGACAGAGGATGACATCACGGATTCAGTGGACGTGAACGTGGACAAATTCCAGGAGAGAGTAGGGGATAGAGAGGCCTAGTGTGCTGCAATCCATGGGGTCGCAGAGTCTGACACGACTTAGCGATTTAACAACAACAACAATAATATGTGTTCTATATCATCTACTCATTTCATCTGTGCTCTGCTGTGGTTAGTCACTCAGTTGTGTCTGACTCTTTGTGACCCTACAAACTGTGGCCCACCAGGCTCCTCTGTTCATGGAGATTCTCCAGGCAAGAATACTGGAATGGGTAGCCCATCCCTTTTCCAGGAGATCTTCCCGACCTAGAAATCGAACCGGGGGCTCCTGCATTGCAGGTGGATTCTTTACCAGCTGAGTTACCAGGGAAGCCCCATTTCATCTGGAGGTACCATAAGCAGCCCTTAATTTGGCAAACACTTTAAAATGTGTAAAATGGCGTCTGTAAACACCCTAGTTTCAAGTAGAGTCATATTTTGAAGTCCTGGGTGGATAATAAATTGGGGACAGTAGTGCTTTTCAACCCACTGGAGTACCCAAGGTTTTAACTTCTGAGGAATACTCTTATGTAAAGCCTTCCGCATGCAATGTTTATTTTGGATTGTGTGTATGCATGTGTACATTTCCCGGGGAGAAATTTTACATAGAATTCTTACTGCTTCTCCAAGTTCAAGTTCTATCCTAAGAGACTGAGACATATTCTCTTTCTCAGGCATGAGTACAAGCCCAGCCCATTTGGCTTTTACTGGGTGTCACCGCTCCATCCATCAGGCTTGCCTGTGTCCAGAAGGCTGTTTTCATGCATTTTTATGGCTTCTGGAGACTCCATTAAAGGCACGTTCAATCAGCGCCCTGACAGTGACAGAGCCCAGTTGCTCACCAGTTCTCTCTCTTGAAATTTATAGAGATCATAAAAGACTCGTAGGAAATCCTTCGGCCGCCACATTTGGGTTGCAAAGTGTCTCCTTTAGAAGGCAAAATGCCACTGAAGACCATTTAGACATGCGGCTTTTACATTTCCTGGGACTGGTTTCCCTAAACTTGCTTTTCCCACCCAGGCTCTGGGTCTCATGCTATGAAACCCAGGCTTGAGAATGAGGGAGGCTCATTAGAAGGGACAGAAATACTTTTCCTGAATTTTTTTCTTTCCCTTTCCTGATTTTCCAGGGACTGGGATTATATCAGCAAGATCCTGACCTTGGTCATAGTTTGGCATCCTTGCAAACCTGCAGTTCTGCCATGTGTAACTCACTCAAGCTGGTCCATCTGCAATTGTGCAGCCCTGGGTACCCATCCCCATGGAGCAGCACATGGTGGCTATCGTTGCCATCCCTGCATCCATGTAGGCTGAGAGCACCCTGTTTTTGCCTTCGGGGCTGTTCTGCTTTTCTTGGTGTCTGTGGGGCTGACTACCACCCCCACCTCGCCTCTAGCCCTAGAAGTGGGCCTGACACCCATACCTGAACAAATCAAGCACCATTCTAAGGCTTCTGTTGGAGCTATTAGGTTGACCAGAAAGTTTGCTTGGTATTTTCTGTAAGATGGTACAGAAACATGGACAAATTTTTGGCCAGCCCAATATTAGCAAGCTCAGTTTCCACCAGGATTATGCGGGGCCTTTTGCCCTCAAAGCTTGTCTCCTGCTTCCTTGCTTTTCCTCTACTCTTATCTGTATTCCAGAGGCCCGCCCCTTGCTAACTGACTTTTAGCTGGACTGGGCCAATGGAAGGCACTGGACTCCTCAGATGGCACTAGTGCTAAAGAAGAGACCTGCCAATGCAGGAGATGTAAGAGATCTGGATTTGCTCCCTGGGGGCAGGAAGATCCCCTGGAAAAGGGACTGGCAACCCACTCCAGTATTCTTGCCTGGAGAATCTCACAGACAGAGAAGACTGGTGGACTACAGTCCATGGGGTCACAAAGAGTTGGACATGACTGAAGCAACTTAGCATGCATGCATGGGTAGACTGAGGGTGAAAGGAGGGAGAGACCAGGGTAGTTTTTCCTCTCCCTCCCTGTATTAATCATTGTCTCCAGCAGCAACGGCAGCTCCTCTCTGGCTCCAGCCCCTAGCAGGCTGGTATCCAGCCTCTGGGTACATCAAGCCTTCAATTACATCATGCTGTTCTCTTTGTCTCTTTGATATGAAAGGCAGTGTCTTTCTAATGTGGTTCATCTCTGGATTAATCAGTATCCCAGGCTGTCTTCTAAGCAATCCCCTCACCTGTGTAATCAGTTCCCTGCATTAATTTTTTCCAATGCACATACCCAAGGTAGTTTGTTTTTTGAGTGATTCAAGAGAAAAAGTAAACTGGAACTGCAGCAGGCCAAACGTGGCAGGTTTAGACTGAAGCTAACAGGGAGGAAAGCAGGACTGAAAAAGAAAAGAAGATAGACTGACTCCAGGTGATGTCTGAACTGCTGGATGCAGCTATGCCTGAAGCTCCTGGACATTTCATTTACATTAGCCAACAAAGCTAACAAATCCCTTTCTGTCCCCACTCTTTATTTTTTGATATGGTTTGATTTGGGTTCATGTCACTACAGCTGAGCTTTCTGTCATAGCAATATTGAATGTAGTAAGATGCCATTAGGTATTGTTTTTGTTGGTTTTTTGTTTGTTTTGTTTTCAGCAAAAGTCTGTTTTTAAAAGGTTATTCATCAGAGGCAGCAAATCACCTTAGAACAAATTTTTTTGTAAGTCAGCAAAGATTCTCTAGTTAACCAAATGTGAGGCAAATATTGGGCTTCCCCTGGTAGCTCAGCAGGAAAGAGTCTGTCTGCAATGTAGGAGACCTGGGTTCCATCCCTGAGTCAGGAGGATCCCCAGGAGGAGGGCATGGACACCCACTCTAGTTCTCTTGTCTAGAGCATTCTATGGACAGAGGAGCCTGGCAGACAGCAGTGCATAGGGTCATGCAGAGTCCGAAACAGCTGAAGCGACCAAGCAGTGGCGGCAGCAGCAGCAGGGGCAAATATTCACCTGGGTTTCCCAGAGAAGGCTCAAACAGAGGAATTATTTCACCATTCTGAGCTACACTATGTTTTTAAAAGTTCTTATTTATAAAAAAATATGCATATGTTACAACTGATCAAATTGTATAGTTTTGCTACAGTTTAGTCCATGTCAATTATTCTTTAACAAAGTTGGAAAATGCCAAAGAAAATCACAGAAAAAAACAAGCAGATAGGAATACTATTCAGCACTAAAAATGATGAACTACTTGTCAAGCTGGATACATTCAATTTGACTCTGCAGATGAAACTCAGACTTATTATGCTGAGTGAAAGAAACCAGACACAAAAGCAGACATATTATGTCATTCTAGATATATGAAACTCTACACAACACAAGTCTAATCTATAATGACAGAAAACAGATCAGCGGTTGCTCAGGGAAAGAAGTGTGGGAATTATTTGAGATGAGACATGAGGAAACTTTTGGGGATAATGGAAAGTTTCTGTGTATTCACTGTGGTCGTAGTTACACAGGGGTAAAATTTAGTCTAACCCATTGAATTGTACAACTAGAATGGGTGCATTTGAATGGATGTAGTATGTAAACCATACCTCAGTATCTTTGATATAAAAAATTAATGTGTACATTTCATATAATAGAAATTTTACCAATTGAAGAGCTATTATTAAATCTACAGTATGGTTTCCCATGAAATGGAAATGGAGGAAATAAGGCAACACAAATGAAGCCACTATATATTGGGGGTGAGTGTTGTGTGCAATGGAAAGAAGGCTTGGCTTGGACCCTCAAATAAGGGGACTCTGAGAGTTCTTTTTGGGAGTCTCTTAGCTGGCAGTTCCACTCCCAGGAAAAGCCTGTTGGAGGATTTGTCTGGTGGTGCAGTGATTCAGATTCCACATTGCCAATGTAGGGAGCAGGGGTCAGGGAACTAAGATCCCACCTGTCATGGGGCAGAGCCAAAAGATGAAAAAAAACCTGCTGGAGGCCAGGCAGGAGCCTCTGATGATAACTTTAGTGTTCCTGAGTTTAAAGCAGAGCCTTGTAAAAGCCAGGCATGGATGAAGGTGGGAGCATGTAAATCCACGTTTCTAGCAGGTGGATGGTGTGGGGTCCTGAGAGCTTGGGTGAGGACAACTGGCAGAGGCAACTGCCCATGTCTGTGTGATTTTTATGGACCAGATGTCCTAATTGTCAAGAGTCTTGGAAATTCCTTGGAAGTCAAGTGAACATTAACAAAATGGTCTTGTGCAATTCACTGGATAAGCTTGGAGTCATTACAAGAACATGGAAAGAACGCTAACCAATTTTGGCCTCTGTCCTGATGAAGTGAGGCATTTTGTTACAATAAAATTCTGGAATGAATCACACAGCATGATGTGACTATGGCAGGAAAGCTCAGACCGCTCCGATGGCAGGCACTGGCACAGACAGTCATGCTACAGTTACTGGTGTTGAGGGGGCAAGAAGGAGTCAAGAGTAAGGGGTTGTAGTGTCAAAGAGTGACCCCCAGATTATGGCAACAGAGAATTCTGCCCTCTTGCACTTTCTCTTCCACCTTTTCTCCTCTTTCTCCTTTATCCTGCTAGACAACGTATTGGTTTTTTATTCCTATGTATCAAACAAGCTGCCCTTCTCCCACAAAAAAACATTTAGCAGTTTAAAAATGACACACATTTATTAAGTCACAGTTTCTGGGGCTTGGCTTGGCAGTCTGAGCATGACTTACCTGGAGACTCCGACTTGGTGTCTTTCACTGTAATCATGGTGTTGCCTCAGGGCCTGTGGTCTTATTTGAAGGTTCACTGGGTCAAGATCCACCTCCAAGTCACCTAGTGATTTTTGGTAGTATCCCCTGTGGGCTCTTGGACTGAGAGCCTCCTTGCTGGCTGATGACCAGAGGCTTCCCTCCATTCCTTGCCAGGTGGTCCTTTCCATCAGGGCAAGAGCCGGAGTGTGCCATACAATAGCCACAGCCTTTTATAACCTCTCTGAAGTGACATTCATCACCCTTGCCATTTTCTGTGTGTTAGAAGCAGGTCCCTCGGTGGGCATGGATAGCACAAAGTGGGGTCCCTAGGAGATAGTGAAAGGCTGCTCCCTTACCATAGGCAAAAAGCATTTATTTAAGGCCCATGCTGTGCCACGTTCTAGATCAGATGCTAAGATTCATTCATTATTCATAGATGAACAAAGAGGATTTATGGCCTCAGAAGTGTTCCAGTCAAGGTTAAGAGCTGATCAAGTGAGCAAGCAGTTAAGAGAGAGTGGTACATTTATTGATAGAAGCGTGCAGTGGAGCAGAGTAGAGAGAAGTCTGTCTTTGGAGCTAGAGCACATGCTTTATCACTCTGGGGTGTTGGCCAATAGATTTACTGATGAAGGAGCTACAGGCACTGCTGATAATGTTGTTGAATATTGCCTAGATTCAAAATGGAAGGCTATGCTAAACTTCAGGTAAATGGTAATGAAAAGGATGATGTAATTTTTATTTCCATTCAAGTTCATATACCTTCTGAATTCTGTCCACAGACCATATCCAGCAGCTGGATGGTATCTGTGGTCTCCATGGGTCTCCATTCTCTATGGGTAGCCTTTTTCACTTGACCGCTCTCTGAGCAATCCCCAGAGGCCTTTACAGGGAAAGGAAGAATAGGCTAGAGTCAGACAAGTGTGGATTGACTCTCGGTTCAACTGCTTTGTAGGCCGTGTGGCCTTTGGCAAGTCACTGGTGAGGGCTCCTGGCCATGCCGGTGCGCAACCCTTAGCACCCAGCCATCGCTGCCTACTGTTACCCTGCGCCTGGTTACCTGGAAACCGTTACCGAAAGACCATTACTGGTCATTCAGTGATTGGTCGGCACCTGCAGTGGGCTCATCCCTGAAGAGAGCAACTGCCAATGAACGTCCCTTGGTGGTCCCGCTCAGCCATTGGCCAGTGCTGCAGTGGGCCCCTCCCCCAAGTGAATAACCCTCAAACAGCGACCGTTAGTGGGCCGGTCTCTCAACCGGTCACTGGAGTTGTAGTCCTGAGGAGGAGATGAAGGTGAGAGATGGATCCCGGCCTTTTCCCTGGCTCTCTGGCTCACCGGGCCTTGTGAGCTGTGGCCCAGGGAACAGGCTCAGGGGTGTGCCCTGCAGGGCTTCCAGAGCCCTCACCAAGTCCACCTACTGGCTGGGTCCAGGCCTTGAGGCCATGGCAGACTTCTCCCCCATCCTTGCCTCTGCAACCTGATGGCAGCAGCCTGCCTGGGACATGGTCTGCGTGTGCTGCCCCTGCAGTGTGGGCGGCCTGAGGGCCAGGTGGGTTGGGCACCTGGCTCCCTCCGTGATGACAGGTTGGCGGGGCCTGGGAACTGAACCCTGAGAGAGCCGCCAGCTGAGATCTGTGTCCTCTCAGCCAAGACCTGGGACTTAGAGGGTGAAAGCTGTGTCTTGAGAGCCTTGCCCTTTCTTGTCAGAACAAAGAGGAACATTTTTTGGTGGAGAGTTACGGGATCATTTGTGACCACTCCCTGCACTTTTCCTAGAAGAGGGCTTTGCTGAAAGCTTTTGGTTTTTGGGAGGAGGGGGCGGTGTGTGTGTGGGGGGGCTTCCCTGGTGGCTCAGAGGTTAAAGTGTCTGCCTCAAATGCGGGAGACCTGGGTTCGATCCTGGGTCCGATCCCTGGGTCGGGAAGATCCCTTGGAGAAGGAAATGGCAACCCACTCCAGTATTCTTACCTGGAGAATCCCATAGACAGAGGAGCCTGGTAGGCTACAGTCCATGGGGTCGCAAAGAGTCGGACATGACTGAGCGACTTCACAAGGCAAGAGCCACCTATCTCCTTGCTGTTCAGTTCAGTTAAGTTCAATTCAGTTCAGGTGCTCAGTCGTGTCCAACTCTTTGTGACCCGATGCACTGCCACACACCAGGCTTCCCTGTCCATCACCAGCTCTTGGAGCTGGCTCAACCTCATGTCCATGGAGTCGGTGATGCCATCCAACCATCCCATCCTCTGTCATCCCCTTCTCCTCCTGTCTTCAATCTTTCGCAGCATCAGGGTCTTTTCTGATGAGTCAGACGCTACCCATTTCTCCTTGCAGGGCCCTCAGTAAACCATTCTCTATTCCCAGCTATGATGTTTTGGTGTCGTTTGGCCTCCCTGTGCATCAGGTACATGGTCTGGCATTTTCAGTAACAACTTCACCTATCTGAGCTTCGGTTTCTTCATATGTATTAAATGATAGGGTTGTAAGGATTACAGTGCCTCATGTCAAGATTCTAGTACCCAGGAATTCGTTACAAGTTTATAATTATTACTCATTATTTGAATTTTATGTATCCAGCTTTCAAGTATCAAGGTAATCCATATTTCAATTATGAGAACATCCATACCATTCCACTTAACACTTCAATCTCCTCCTTTAGAATTCCTCTTTGTAAATCTAGATTGGTACTTGAATATCATCATGCGAGTATAATTATATGTATATTTTAATGTGTTAGCAAAAATAAAGTTGCTTCCACTGTTTTCTAAGAGCTTAAAAATTCAGAGAATGTACAGCCGTTGTACATACCTTCCCCATTTAAACTTGCGTTAGTAATCTTTCTTTTTAATCCTCGTAGTAACCTCCTAAAGTGGGCACCAACATTATCCCATTCTGCAAATGGAGAAACTGAGGTCCAGAGAAGTCAAATGGTCTGTCCAAGTTTGCAAAGCTGGTTGGTAGCAAAGGCAGGAGTCTAACACAGGGCAGTCTGACTCTGGGGCTGCTGAGGACAGGAGCCACAACATCTTTCAATTTGTTTTTGCTTTGTTGTTGTTTTTTTCTGTTAGCATATGGCTTAGTTCCTGATGTATAGCACGCCCATAGCCTGTGTCTAGTTGCTGTAGGAACAAATAGGGAGAGAGAATGATGGAGAAAGTTCTAGAATGAGAAACCCCAGTTCTTGCCCCAGCTCTGAGACCACCTACAGATTTGTCCTGGGAGGATGTTACTTTGCCCCTTTGGAGAAAGGTCCTCAGCCTCTACAAGGAGAGGTTAAGTGCCTGGACTATGGGATGGCAGCCTGCCTTCCAGTCCCATCTTTACTTTTTATGTAACTTTGGACAGACCCAAGTGAAACCTCAGTTTCCTATTGTGTAAAATGACTTACTTTGAGAAAATAGAATGAGAACAGCCACATCTAATATATAGCCCTGTATTCTCTATTAAATAGCACTGTTTGCCTGACACATCCAATGTGTCACAGAGTGAGATATTGTGAGGCTGCCGGTGTGGTTTGTGATGGTGGGGTGGTGTCAGGGATGCTGTCCCAGTGGTGTTTGGTAGAGAGCCAGACGTGAGGGACACAGAGGACATGAGCACCTAAGCAGGAGATGAGACTCTGCTGCTGGCTCCAGTGAGCTGGACAACACAGCCCCTGGCGCCCCTTCAAGCCAATGGGTCGCCGTCTCCACGGTGAGATGACTTCCTCTGAAACCGCAAGAGTAGGCTGGAAAATAAGAGTTGCAGTCAATTAGCTTTTGTTATGTCTACACAGTATTTGGCAGTCAGTTTGATTCTTTTTTCTTCATGGATTTGGCCACATAAAATAACTTGAGGGAGGAGGGCATCTTGAAGGCAGAGGCCACAAGGACAGCAGAGCATAGCTGGAGAGAGACAAGCCTTGGAACTGGACTGATTTGTTTGTGAGTCCTGTTTTTTTCTGTACCAGCTGGGGACCTTTGGAGATGTTTATTACCAATGTTGAGTCTCAATTTCTTCTTCTGGAAAATACGGGATAATTGATTTTTACCTTCCCAACTTGAGGCACTGTGCATATAGTTTGATCAAAATAAACTTTCAATAAACAGAAGCTATTACTATTGTAGTTAACAATTGTTGTAAACAATAGAGTTTCATCTTGGGTAGTTATTGCCCATACTGGAAACAAATTCAACCCTTGTATTGCCAATAACATTAGCACAGTCCAACAGTAGAAATACAAGATGCTTTCCTGTTGTAGACTATTTCATTGTAAAAGATACATTTTGGCTCTTCATCTGACCAGCTTTGTTATGACAATTTTAAAGTTGGTGATGCAAACCACATGATTAATCTCTTCCTCTGAAAAGGTTCAAATAATATAATCCATGCATGAAGATGTTTGAAATGATATCATTTTATCATCCAAATTAGCTTTGCATGAGTTCCTTGGAGAAACCCAAAGAAAAAGATTCCTTTATTCATTCCAGAGAGACCGGCAGAAAACATTTAGAAATGTCTTTAAATGTCCAACAGAGCTCCATTGTGAGTGGAAAACTGTATGGACGATAAATAAGCGTTATCCAAATCTCATAAAAACCATAAAGGTAACTGGCAGAAATACTGAACTGGTCATTCACTCGTAAATAAATATATGGCTTTCTTAAACATCCTGGCATATCCTGTTTAGCTGATTCATGGCTGTTCACCAAAGACAAGGATCCCTGCCTTGGAAGATTTAACGCCCTAAGTTATATGTCATTGTCTTGTTAACAGATCTGGAGGTGAGACGAGCTTTGGTTAACTGGTGTTGCTGACACCTATGTTTAGTTAGCAGACTGGTTAACAATGCCTGGAAATGTGTGAAAATGACCCCCTCTTTGCATGCTTTGCTCATTCTCTAGAGAAAACCTCCTTACTCTAGGGAAATCAATGCCAGGTAAAACAATACAGAGAAAGTGTAGACTGTGCTTTGAAATGAGCCATTCAAACCTGGATTCCGTGGCTGATTCCATGGTTTCACCAGATTTTCTTAGCACTTGCAAGTGGGTTCCTGTGGCACTGGCGCTCAGTTTTGGTTTCCTCCTCACTGTCTCTCTGGCTCCTGTTCACGTTTGTGGCTCAGCCACTCCAGAGGGTGAATGTTTTGGTTTGATGAATGGTTCCTACTTGCGGTATTTCTGACTGTTGGTGGTATCTGTGGTTACTCTGTGGGGGTCTGATGTCTTGTCTTAGATCAGTAGGAAAGAGTGCTATGGTTGGTTTGTGATGTCTGCCACAGGTAGAGGACTGGACAGTAGAGGGGTACATGCTATCTATTTGTATCCTGCCTATGCATTTTAGATATGACAGGAAAATATATGATTTGCTAGCCAGCCCCTCGGAGAAGGCAATGGCACCCCACTCCAGTACTCTTCCCTGGAAAATCCCATGGACGGAGGAGCCTGGTAGGCTGCAGTTCATGGGGTCGCTAAGAGTCGGACACGGCTGAGCGACTTCATTTTCACTTTTCACTTTCATGCTTTGGAGAAGGAAACGGCAACCCACTCCAGTGTTCTTGCCTGGAGAATCCCAGGGACGGGGGAGCCTGGTGGGCTGCCGTCTATGGGGTCGCACAGAATCGGACACGACTAAAGTGACTTAGCAGCAGCAGCCAGCCTCTGGTTTTCTCCTATTGCTATAGTGCAGTGTAGAGATTGGGGTGGTTTGAGGATTTAAGTATTATACAAGGGCTCTTTTAAGCATTAAATGGGGTGTTAACCCCTAAGGTACTATGTGGCTCTGGATAACAGGTCTGCAGTGGCTTTTATTGTGAAATCTCAAGCTTGTTTTCCTAGCTTCTTTCCACTGCAAATGTCATACAGTGGCCAGTGAGGAGCAGTAAGATGGTGAGGTCAATTTCAAGGATTCAAAGAGAGTAGGGACTTTGAAAATCCCAAAAGGTGTGGTCCCAGTTCCAGATGTTGAAGAGGGGTCAGGAGCAAGGGCAACTAAATACCAGACATTTTACTCACTATTTCATTTTCCATGCCTAAGGATGCTGTGAGTTAGGTTTCATCAGTCCTTATTCTGTTGGTGTAAAAACAGGGACTCTGAGAGGTTGAGTTATATTGCTAAACTGGTGAAAGGAAAGTCACTCAGCATGTCCAGTTCTTTGCAATCCATGGACTGTTTAGTCCATGGAATTCTCCAGGCCAGAATACTGGAGTGGGTAGCCGTTTCCTTCTCCAGGGGATCTTCCCAACCCAGGGATTGAACCCAGGTCTCCCACATTACAGGTGAATTTTTTACCAGCTGAGCCACAGCAAGCTCAAGAATACTGGCATGGGTAGCCTGTCCCTTCTCCAGTAGATCTTCACAACCCAGGAATCGAACTGGGGTCTCCTGCATTGCAGGCAGATTCTTTACCAGCTGAGTTACCAGGGAAGCCTACCTGCCCCCCCCCCCCCCCGCACACACACACAGCTGGTAGTACATGCTAAAGCTGAGAGACAAACCTTGGTCTATGTGATCTCTAGATTTGAGTTGTTTTTCTAAGTCAACCATTACATTAACCTTTGGGATTCCAGTCTCCAAGGAATGGTGACCAAGGATATCCCAGTGCTCAAAGGTGAAGAAGGCAGTTGCTGCTGCTAAGTTGCTTCAGTCGTGTCCGACTCAGTGTGACCCCATAGACAGCAGCCCACCAGGCTGCCCTGTCCCTGAGATTCTCCAGGCAAGAACACTGGAGTGGGTTGCCATTTCCTTCTCCAAAGCATGAAAGTGAAAAGTGAAAGTGAAGTCGCTCAGCCGTGTCTGACTCTTAGCGACCCCGTGGACTGCAGCCTACCAGGCTCCTCTGTCCATGAGATTTTCCAGGAAAGAGTACTGGAGTGGGGTGCCATTGCCTTCTCCGAAGAAGGCAGTAGCAGATGCTAATTTCTTCCTCTGCCAAAGCTCTTCATCTCACTTGGTCCTGCCCAGGTCCTGGTATATCCTACCCTCTCAATACCCTGCTGTGTGCAGAATGGAGTGATTTCCAGGGTGTAGTCCCAAGGCTGTGTTATGCCAAAGGCACTATTTTCGAATTCTAATAAATGGCTATTCATTCAGCCCACCAAATTGTGCAAGAATCACTCCAAGAATATCTGTTCCCTGCTGAGCTGATCTAAGTGCAGGTGACTCTCTTGCTTCGTGGAAATCAGGCTAAGTAAGGAAAGGGAGGAGTTGCTGAGAAAGGAGACATTTCTCCTTCTAAAGAGGCCTCAGGGATTAAATTAGTCACCTGTGCGGTCTCCTGTCAGCTGAGTGATAGAATTTCGTCTCCTTGTCAGTGGAGCCAGCAGAACATGATGTGTTAGATATCTGCCTGCTGTTCCCCTGCAGAGAGAAAGAGAACAGAAGATTCTGGCTTCGTACCCTTAGGAAACCAGGAAGGCATGGCCAGCCTTCTGAGTCTCTTTCCTTTCTTCTGGGAGTTGTGACACAGTTTAACTTCTGTCTGTAAATTCTCTGACAAAGGTGCTCTGACTCTCCAGTTTGCTCTTCATGGAGACAGGAGAAGAGCACAACACTCTCTCCACCCCATACCTTTGTGTTAGATAACACATTCCTGTAACAAATACACCTCAGCCTCATGGTGAGACATACCAAAGGCTTATCTCTCTCCCAGGTCATAGTCCAATACAGGTGAAGCTGAGAAGTGAACATCTGTTCCACTCAGTCATTCAGGGATCCAAGCTCCCTCCATCCTTGCGTTTTTCATCCCTTAGGGTCTCAGAGTTCTCCCCTTAATGTCTGGGAAGAAAAGTATGAAAGGTCACATAGCAAATCTACCAGGGGCCGGGCTGGAAAGGGGTGTCCATCACTGTTGTCTATATTCCATAGACCAGATCTGTCACATGGTTCCATCTCTCTGTTAGGGGAAGCACACTGACTGGAACTGACCACCCTGGCCAGCTGCCATAGTAACCATTTGCCTGGGTGGTTTTACAGCAGGAGGTCCTAGTAAGGAACACAGAACTAATAAGCCACCACCAACTGGAAGAGTTTGGGAAAGGTCAAAAGGAGATACTATGTTTCCAAAAACCTCCCAGAATCCTTCTCAATGGCATCCATCTTGGCTGATCAATGCATGCATCACCAGGAAGGACTCTGAGAATGATTGGCCAAAGACAACCCGGAAACTAATATCATCACCATAAAACCCGAGACCATGAGCCACATGTTGGAGCGGTTCTCCTGAGTTCCTTTACCCCCCGCTGCTCTTCACCTGGGTGCTGTTTTCCAATTAAGTCTCTTGCTTTGTCAGCATGTGTCTCCTTGGACAATGCTTTTCTGAGTGTTAGACAAGAGCCCACTCTTGGGGCGCTGGAGGCTCCCCCCGCTTCCTACAACATCTCTGCAGGGGACACTGGAAAATATACTCTAGCTTTAGTCCCAAGTGAAAAGGAAGTAGAATTTGGTGAGCCTGTGGCATTGCTGTCTCAACCTCCATCTCAGATGGCCAGATCCTCACGTTAAGAGAACAGATTGACAGTAAAAGGAAAGGTGCCAACCCAGACATTATCTGCTTAGTTATTCTTGAATAAGGCAGTTTTCCAACTCTCCACTCTAGAGTAGTGCTTCTCCAAATGAGGTACACAGTCTCCTGAAGGTTCATGGTGGTTGCCAAAGGGCATGTGTCCCCACCAGGTCAACAGAGGTTATCATGTCCATGTGGCAGTTTTACTTGAAGTTTTAAGGGAATTAAAAATGTTGAATTTTTACTTCCTTCAAAAGTTTAGACATAAGCATACCTAAGGAAAGTCATGAGATTTCTGATATTCCTCAGATTAGGAGTCTTACATGTTTAAAACTCCGTTTATGGACCTTAGGGATAGTCCTCCTCTTTTCTTTACATTTAGGGAAGTTGAGGAAACTCCCTGTGAAACATTTGACTCAAGATGTGTCTTTACCTTCTTTCCTCAGTTCTAAGCCACAGGGTTCCAAACTCAATGGGAAAATGAATTGAGGGTTCACCACAATCTAATGATACTAGAATATTTTCTGAATCAACTGTGAGTCAGATACAGTGCTATAGGCTTGTATGTGTTCTGGTTATATATTGTTGGATTGCAAACTACCCTAATACTTCTGGCTCAAACAACCATTTTGTTGTCTGATGATTTTGTGGGCCAGGAATTTAGGCAGGGCTTAGCTGGGTGAGTCTTAAGCTCTACATAGCTTTAAGATGGCTTTACTCAAATATCTGACACTCAAGCCAGGGAAAACAGAGTTCAGCTGGACACCTTTCCTTCTTATATGGCAGCTCAGGGCTCTAAGAACAAGTGTTCTAAGAGGGCTGGGTAACGCTGTAAGGCTTCTCATGACCTGGCTTCAGAATGCCTGAAACTTCCTCCATGTTCTGTGGGTCATGAAAATCAGCTGATTGAAGGTGAAGGAAATTAGACTGCATGTTCAATGGGAAAATTCACCAAGAATTTGCACCCATCTTTCATGCACCACTGTCTGGATTTTCTCATTTCATCTTCATAGCATTCCTACAAGGTAGAGATGACTTTTATTCCTAATTTATAGTTATTTCCTAATTTCCTTTATTTACTTGCTCACATATTCATTGTACCTAACAGTCCACATACTCTCTAAATAGAGTTAGAACTTCCAAAGGCTTAATCTAATTAATTACTGAATAGGAGAGCCCCCTTTTAAAACTTTCTTGTTCTAAGTAACTTAGAACTTAAAATGGTGACCCTAATATTTATGATAGCTAACTTTTCAAATACTTTGATGTGCCCCTAACCTTTCCCTATAAGGGCTGTGTATGTTTGTTTAGTAGATTGTATTATTATTCAAACATTGGCCCCTCCTCCCCATGGGAGAATTTAAATTTCTACCCTATTGTTTTAGTCTTGGCTATGTGTCAAGTTTGGGGTTGTGTAGCATGATTTCTGGAGAAGGCAACGACAACCTACTCCAGTACTCTTGCCTGGAAAATCCCATGGACGGAGGAGCCTGGTAGGCTGCAGTCCATGGGGGTCGCGAAGAGTCGGACATGACTGAACGACTTCACTTTCACTTTTCACTTTCCTGCATTGGAGGAGGAAATGGTAACCCACTCCAGTGTTCTTGCCTGGAGAATCCCAGGGATGGGGAGCCTGGTGGGCTGCTGTCTATGGGGACACTAGGAGTCAGACACAACCGAGCGACTTCACTCTCACTTTTCACTTTCATGCCTTGGAGAAGGAAATGGCAACCCACTCCAGTGTTCTTGCCTGGAGAATCCCAGGGACATGGGAGCCTGGTGGGCTGCTGTCTATGGGGTCGCACAGAGTCGGACACAACTGCAGTGACTTAGCAGCAGCAGCAGCAGCAGCATGACTTCTAAGCAGAAGCTTCCACAGTCATTATGTGGTTCTGCTATGGTCTTTTTCCTCCACCACAAGATGGACAGTGTCCCAAATGCAGGCTGTAGCCTGCATCACAGAATAAAGATTTCATGAAGCCAAGCCATGTCTAGCTCAAGATGAACATGTGAGTCTAGCAAGCCATGAACTTTTCTTGTCACAAGCCAGTGTGATTTGGAAGTTGTTTGTTACTGCATCATAATTTAGTCTAAGATGACTGGTGCTATTAATTTTCCCATTTTATAGATTTGAAATAAGTTGAGAAGAATTAAATAACTTACCTAGGTCTATGAATTAACCCAAGGTTTTTGATTCCAGATCCTTGATCTTAATTGTCTATATTTGTTGTTGTTCAGTTGCCAAGTTGTGTCCAGATGTGAAGAGCTAACTCATTGAAAAGACCTTGATGCTGGGAAAGACTGAGGGCAAGAGGAGAAGGGTGCGACAGAGGATGAGATGGTTGGATGGCATCATCAACTCAATGGACGTGAGTTTCAGCAAGGTCAGGGAGGTAGTGAAGGAAAAGGAAACCTGGTGTGAGCAGTCCATGGGGTCACAAAGATAAAAAAGAATATCTTCTATATAACTGGTGGAAAAAACATAGCTATATATGATGATGGATTCAGACAGGAGAAACCACAGGCTTGAGTTGCGTGTTTGGCTACTGTCTTTGTCAGTTTGGGCTGCTGCAGCAAAAATATCATAGACAGTCTGGCTCAAACAAAACATTTATTTCTCATGGTTTCAGAGGCTGAAAAGTCCAGGATTAAGATGCTAGCAGTTCTGATGTCTGGTAAGGCCCCACTTTCTAGCTCATAGACAGTTGCCTTCTTGCTCATCCTCACATGAATATGAAATAGAGATAGAAGAGAGAGATTAAAGCAAGTTCTGTCAAGTCCTTTAAGGGCACCAATCTTATTACACAGGCTCCACCCTCATGATCTGATTACCTCCCAGAGGCTCACTCTCCAAAACCATTACCTTAAGAATTTAAGCTTCACATATGAATTTGGGAGTGACACAAACATACATTTCATGACAGCTACTTAGTGTGCAGATTGTCTGATCTTTAGCTCAGAGACAACAACTCAGAGGTGCCAAAGATACCTCTGACTTTCTAGAGAGAGTCACTAACATGTCTCACGGTTAGGGATGCAGCTGAGTAGTTTATTTTATCACAAGGGGGCAAAACTGTGTAAATATTTTTGAGCGTCTCATAGTATTTCATAGTATTTACGAGGCAGACATCACTTGGGATGATTTAGCCTTTCCTGGTCTGACATGTTTCTCTGCTCCATTTTTCTAAATAACAAGAAAAAGAAGGAAAGCAAAATAGAGGCTTCATTGGTACGTGAATTATAAGGTGTCAAAGGACTGTCTGGAACTTCCTTCTTTCTCAGGAACGTGCACAGGAATTGTGTACAAACACTCTCTACTTAGTCTATGGTTTTACTGGGCAACAGTGGCACAAAAGAAGAGAAGAAGTCACAGTGGGTTTAGGTTAGAGGACCTCACCTGAAGTGGAGGAGTGTCCTGGCTGGTCACCTAAGTGCTGGATTTCTGGAACCCACACTGTTTCTCAGCACCATTTCTTTTTGTTTTGGAGTACTTTGCCTTGCATACTACTCCTAGGCTATATATGATTTCAGATGATTTTGGCTGCAAGACCCAACTATAAGAGGCTTTATCAACAAGGACTGTTCTATTAAATTTTTAAAAATTGAGGCATAATTGACATATAACATTGTGTTAATTTTAAGTGCATAACATAATGATTTGATATTTGTGTATATTGTGAAATTATTACCAGAATAAGTTCAGTTACCATCCATCACTACACGGTTATGTTTTTTCTTATTATAAAAATGTTTAAGATCTACTTTCTTAGAATCTTTCAAATATACAGGACAGTATTGTTAACTGGATTGACAAGGAATATTTATTAGCTGGCATACCCAGAAGTCGAGATGTAGGGCAGTTGCAGAGTTGCTTAATTTAGCAGCTCCGAGACATTATTAAAGATGCAGGTTCTTACCATCTTTTTCTCCCTCATCCTCAGATTGTTGATTTGTCTCTTATGTAGGTTCCTTTCCTGGTCACCTTGGGGCTCTGTAGTTCTATGTGCAGAAAGCAACATCTTCTAGTGAAAATGGAACTTGCTTCTCCTACATTGACTTACAGCAGTTCCTGAGATGGAAATTTGCATACACGGGGTTATGAGTGATTGCTCTCAGGAACAGGACCTGATGGACAGGAGTGATGGGCAGGACTGCCCAGTGAGAGAAATTGAGCAGCAGAGGCCTCACCTGACCCCACAGGGCATCCTGGAGTTGGTTGGATCCTCAGAGTTTCCCAAGTTGAGGCAAGATGCTGCACCTCTATGTGGACTGGTCGCTGGAGGTTAAGGTTGCTGAACCCTGGCCATAGACCTCTTGGAAGGTGCAGGAGTGAGGGCTTCTATCCTGAAGGGGGGCCTAGGTGGCACACCCAGCATCTACTACACATGTCCCATTTCCTAAGCAAAGATATGTTTCCCACATGCCCTTTCTTGTTCCCTTGAATAACTTTGCAGCTCATATCCATTCTAAACCATTTATTGGTAATGGTAATGGAGATGCCACAGTTGCCTTTAACTGAAAATGAGCCACACTCTGAGGATGGCTTGGGTTTCTTCTGAAAGATGTAGCTGGTTTGAAGGTATGTTAGCAAGGAAGGGTGGAATGGCCGTTCAGTGACAATAGAATCTGGTCCATGTAATCCTGAATGTTTATCTGTCTGATCAATGCTGAATGCAATGGAGGGAATCCCAGATAACAAGGTGTCTATAAATTTCTGCATCTCTCAGTGCTATGGGCAGAGCATACAAAGATGGTGTGGAAGGAAAGGTTTCTGTCCTCTGTGCAGTGATCCTGAGCAACATGGTGGTGAGGGTTGCCAGTCCTCTGCAAATTGGAAAATCTGCCTATAGTTTATCGTGAGCCCTCCCTATGGGTGGTTTCTCTGTATCTGTGGTTCTTTGTCTTAGAATTCAATCGGTCTTGGATCTTGCAGTGTCGTAGTATTTATAGTTGAAAAGAATCTGCATATAGGTAGACACATGCAGTTCAAACCTGAGTTGTTCAAGGGTCAACTAAGCTAGATTCAAATGGTTCTTGTAGAGGATGGCTGAAGACCCCATTGTCCTGGCTCCCGAGGAGTCCAGATGGACCTTAAAACACTAGTAAAACCTCTGCTGTGGACCAGTGTGTTTTTCTTCTCATTATGGCAGCCTCCATCTTAATTTGAGGTCCCCCGGCACAGACTCTGAGACCAAATGCAAGTGTAAGCCATGTGTGTGGCAACGCAAGTGGGGAAGGCGGACCAAGACACTGGAAGGGGCAACAGAAGGATTGTTAGATAAAGTGCAGGATCCCAGTTAAATGTGAATTTCAGATAAACAAGTAATTTTTAAAGTATAAGCATGTCATATGCAATATTTTTAGACATGAACTTTTTTTTAGGATATGTCCCAAATGTTGCCTGGGCATACTGATACGAAAAAAATCAGTTTTATCTGAAGTTCAAATTTAACTGGAGGTCCTATCATTTTTATTGAATCTGACAGCCTGAGGTAGCAGCCGTTAAAAGATGCACAATAAGTCAGCTGCTACTGGGGTGACTGGAGCTGTAGCCACTGAGGGCTCTGGTAACTAGAGCCCGAGAATTATTGCACCTAGGAGGCAAAGGAGCTGGAGTACACTCACTGCAGTAGTATTTGGCTGAGAGCTGGGTAGGGCGGGAAGCTGGCCCTGTGGTGGTTATTTCCTGGCTTTGGCGAGCTTCTGTGAGCACAGACAGAGCAGCATCCCTTGTGTGGCTTCTGAGAAAAGCATTAAGCAAAGAGATGGAGATCCTAATAGCTTGAAGTTAGCTCATGACCATAACATGGAAAAGTCTAAGGGAATACGAGCAGGGCCCTAGGACCTCAGTTACAGAACTGACGTCCTAGTAATATAAATTACTAGAAGTCGATTGATCTGGGTTAGAATTTGGTTCCATTAATGAATATGTGACCTTGGACTTACTATATAACTTCCTGCCCCCTTTCTCTTTATCAATCAAATGGGGCTAATGGTACTTCATAGGGTTACCGTGGGGATTAAAAACACAAAAATGTGTACAATGCCTGGCATCTGGTAGATTTTCAAAAAATATCTGGTCATGAATATATTAAAATGTGTGGGCTTTGAAATCAGACCTGAATTTGAGTACTAATCCTATCAGCTACCAGCTGGTCTTGGATAAGCCACATCCCCTCTCTGTCTCTTCATCTGGAAAAATCAGGTGACACCCACCCCCTGAAACTCTTTTGAGGTTGGAAAGGTATGAGGTATGTTAAGTGCTCAGTGCCTGGCACAGAGCAGGCATTTGCATCCACGAATGTTTGTGCTATTTTTCCTTAGAAAAGTGTGAGGAGGGTATGAGGTCATCACTAAATGATCCAGGCCAAACTTAGGATGTAACTCTGCCAAAGTCTATTTAAATCCCTGATGGAATGATAGACAGGCACAGGGCTAGGATTTCTGAGAAGGAGGATCTGGGTAGTCATTAAGAATGGTTGTCCTTCTGGGCACAGATCCCCTCCCTCTTGAAGTTATGCATAGACATGTGGCTTGTGTTGGCCAATAAAATGTGAACAAAGTGAAAGGCACTTCTGTGGGGTGTGGACTGCTTCCATGCTACAAATGCCTAGCTGAGTCGTTACACTTGAATAGTTCCAGCTGAGATTGTCTGGCTCTCAAAACCTGCAATATTTACTATCTGCCTCTTTTACAGAGTTTGCTGACCCTCACACTAGCCTATCCTCACACGAGACACATCCCAAGGGATGTCGATGCTGCTGGTCCATGG
Source organism: Nanger dama (assembly GCA_917880005.1). Taxonomy (NCBI): domain Eukaryota; kingdom Metazoa; phylum Chordata; class Mammalia; order Artiodactyla; family Bovidae; genus Nanger; species Nanger dama. Next base: position 31,335,612 of record CAKJTW010000016.1, on the reverse strand, counting down.
ACAGTCCTCTGTGTAGCAAGACTCTAGGGCAGGGTTTCTCAACCTCAGCACTACAGATATTTGGGGCCAGATTATTCTGGTTTTGCAGGGACTGTCCTGTGCATTATGGGATGTTTAGCATCATCCCTGGCCTACATTAACCAGATGCCAATATTTCCCCCTAAAAATGTGACATCTGAAATATCTCCCGACATCTCCTGGGTTACAAGTCACCCCAAACTGAGAATCTCTGCCCTGGGGTGTCTGGGGGTTGTGGTCAGCAGGCTCATAGTTCTCTGAGGTCTCAGTAACCAGATCTTGGGCAGTTGGGTTGGTCTGTCTCCGTTCTCTGGACCCGAGAATGAAGGAAATGGTAGAGAAGCTGGAGCACTGGTCTAGGGCAGGTTATGTCAGGTACTAGGGAAGTGCAGAAGATGCCAAGCAGGAAGAGAGTGAAGTTATGCTTTTCTGCTCGGCTTGGTGTTCTGCTTGGATTTTTAAAAATGTTTCTGTGAACAAGCTGGATAAGATGGGTGGATATATTTGACTAACAAGAAGGTTTAGAGTCTGGATAAAAAGGAGTCTAATTGGTGGACTTCTTCACTAACAGCTAAAAGCCTGTCCAGGTGTACCAACTGGCCAGACATTGGAAATTTGCTGATTTGGGCCTGTTCTGCTTGTCCTCTCTCTGACCTTCCATGGAGAGCAGGACTGAATGTCATCTTTATCCACCTCTGTTTTAGGGGGAGAAAGGGAATCCAGCATCCAGCCCCTTGCTGGACTTAAATGTGCTGGAAGGGTAGACCTTATACTGGATGAATCAGAGGTGGGTGGCCATGCTGTGTTCCTTCTCAGAGAGAAACAGCCTGGGTGAGGGTGCTTTGAAATCAGGGGCAAAGAATCTTCCACACATGTCTCAGTTTTCACCATTTGCATCTGACCACAAGAAGAAACCCGTGACAGTCTGTTTTCTTTTAATATTTTTCTTTGTAGGCCCTTTGACATGTAATATGGTTTATTATTCTATTTATTTTCCAGGTTTGTCTAAAATTACTAAAGCCCTAAAAGACTGTTATTTTGAAACTTCAAACTGCAGAAATGGGTTAAGTTAGGAGGGAAGGTCTTCTTACCTCCCTCCAATCCCACTCTTGGGAACTAACCTCATGACTGTTTTGTCACAACCAGTCTAGATCCCAACAAGATATTTATATATATTTAATGTGCATGTAGAGTGTTTACATGTAAGATTGTAATGCAGTATGTGAGGTAATTCTGCTTTATTTGTTTTCATTGAACGTCAGGGCTAGGACAAGAGGGAATTGAGTAAGGCAGCTAGGGTGCAAAATTTGAGACACTCACTCCTAGGTGCACACTGGTACAGGGTCTGCACTTGCACGGCCCTGAAGGTGAGTGCTTCCTTAATTTTTGTGCCCCAGGCATTTCGCTCTTAAGCACTTCTCAGTGTCTTGCAGGTGGTCCCTAGACTCGCCTCACCCTAGCTTTCTCCCTGCTTGTTCTGTCTTTCTTTGTTGTTCAGTCACTCAGTCACGTCCAATTCTTTGTGAACTCGATGGACTGCAGCACGCCAGGCTTCCTTGTCCTTCACTGTCTCCTGGAGCTTGCTCAAACTCACGTCCATTGAATTGGTGATGCTGTCCAACTATCTCATCGTCTGTTGCCCTTTTCTCATTCTGTTCACAATCTTTCCCAGGATCAGGGTCAATTGCTAACTTTCTCTAGCAGTCAAATAGATCTGCTTCACTTTTTTTTTTTAAAGTTTTAAAGGAACTAGTTCTTCAATTTAATTTCTAGCTACCCAATAAGTGTACAAAAGGAACAGAGTTATTTGTTAATAACTTTCCTTCACTACCTTTTAGAAACTTCTGTGCTGTGCTTCTCAGCACCTTCTTCTTCTTTTAAAAAATCTTTTGGCCATACTGCTTGACATGTGGGATCTTGGTTCACTGACGAGGAATCAAACCTGTGGCCCCCTGCAGTGAAAGCACTGAGTCTTACCAACTGGACTGCCACTGAAGTCCTGAAACTCCCTTCCTTATAGGTACTGACTTAAAGCAAATAGGCAGGTATTTCTCCAGCAAAGATGGGTTTCTTTGGGATCAGCAGAGAATTGCAATTTGGAGTCTGAACCTCTTCACCCCCTTCTTGAGCTGCCCTGTTAATAAGTTGAGAGGATAATAGTAAACAGTTAGAGAGGCCACGTAGATTTTTACATCTGAAAAGTCTCCAAGTTACTTAGAGAGTAGAAGAGGTGAGACAAGTGGGTAAGAGAGAGCTTTAAGAAGAGGCAGGAAAAGGAGCCTTGGAATGGGGGAGCAGCTGCTTCTGAGTGAGAATTTGGGAAAAGAAATGTCTAGAGAGGAAAGTTAGCACATGTGATGTAGTGTGATTCATTCTCTGTTGCCCCTTCATGTCCTCTTGGAAGAGTCTTATGTTACTCCTCCAGGTTTTCTGGAGTTGAGCTTATGTTGTTTGGGGTGAATCATGGTGCAGATGGTGACTGCAGCCATGAAATTAAAAGATGCTTATTTCTTGGAAGGAAAGTTATGACCAACCTAGACAGCATATTAAAAAGCAGAGACATTACTTTGCCAACAAAGGTCCGTTTAGTCAAGTCTATAATTTTTCCAGTAGTCATGTATGGACGTGAGAGTTGGACTATAAAGAAAGCTAAACACTGAAGAATTGATGCTTTTGAACTGTAGTGCTAGAGAAGAAGACTCTTGAGAGTCCCTTGGACTACAAGGAGATCCAACCAGTCCATCCTAAAGGAGATCAGTCCTGGGTGTTCAGTGGAAGGACTGATGTTGAAGCTGAAGCTCCAATACTTTGGCCACATGATGCAAAGAGCTGACCCATTTGAAAAGACCCTGATGCTGGGAAATGCAGACCCTGATGCTGAAGGCGGGAGGAGAAGGGGATGACAAAGGATGAGATGGTTGGATGGCACCACCAACTCAATGTACGTGAGTTTGGGTAAACTCCAGGAGTTGGTGATGGACAGGGAGGCCTGGCGTGGTGTGGTCCATGGGGTCACAAAGAGTCAGACATGACTGTGCGACTGAACTGAAGTGAACTAATGGTATAGAACCCAGCCTTAAGTTCAATTGGACATAATTGGGATACAGGAATCTTCTGGGTAAAGCTGGTCTAGAAACACTGAAAGCCAGAAACAATACTAATTTTTGCCTAATCAACTTTCCTTCCAACAGGGAGTAATGAACATATAGGGTCCTAGGCCACTTTGGGAAGTTTTGAGAAGCTGTGAACGTACTGAGAATAATGCAGGTGAACAAATACATAGGCAGTTTTGCCAGCAGTATTCAGGGATCCTTGACGCCTGACCTCAGACCCTCTATCAAGAATGCAGAGGAGGGTTTTGCCTAATGCTGTACCCCCAGCAAACCACAGTCTTTTGGCACCAGGGACCATTTTCGTTGAAGACAATATTTCCATGGACTGAGGAGGGAGGGGGATGGTTTGGGGATGACTCAAGTACATTACATTTACTGTGCACTTTATTTCTAACCTAATGCTGCTGATTTGACAGGAGGTACTGGTCCATGGCTCAGAGGCTGGGGATCCCTGCTGTAGCCCCAGCCACCTGCAAATCAAATCATGTTGAAATTGTGCCAAATCAGTGAACCTCACTGTTTCCAAGAGGACCTGGTAGAGGCAGATATGAACTTGAAACCTGAGTATTTAGAATCGTGGCCTCTCCTGCTTTACAACAGGAGGGATATTTGGAAGTTTGGCAGAATTTTCTGACCCAGAAATCTTACAATGGAAGTCTGTCTCTGAAATCCCAGTGGAGACCATTAGTGGAGCGATTTGTAGGCTCTTGCTTTGCTAGGGGTGCCAAGAATTGTTCTGTTTTTTAGGAGGCAGCCATCCAGGACTGGGAAGGGGGAGCAAGAATATTCTAAGCTCCACTGAGTGGTCCCTGGTGGAAGATGAAGAAAAATGAGAATGTGAATCCTTGGTGGCTTAGAGAAGCCTAAAAGACTGGACATTAGGACCAGCCTAGGAAAGAAGTAACAAAAGACTGTAAGTGAGGGAAGCTCACTTTTTCCCCCTCTTCCTCCTTCTCCTTTAAAAGCTATTCTATCCTTACTAGGAAGACTTCCAGACCTTTCTTTCCCCTTTCTGAAGCCAAGCAAGGGGAATTGCAAGAGAATCCTGGGTCATCTTAGCTTGAGTTTGCCTTGAAGCAGCAAACCACCAACCTCACCACCCCGCCCTGAAAACAAGACTGCTATTGCAAGTAGCAGTTTCCTGTAGGGAACTCCAGGAAACCCTGGATGGGGGTGGAAGAGGGAGAGGGGGGGAAGGGAAGGCAGCCCCTAAAGGGCGTCTTTATAGTGAAATATCAGTAGAAAACACGCCCTCAGAGATTCCAGATAAGAGACTGGGTTTTTATTCCCCAGCTGTGGATAGCCATTGATTAAGGAGCTGATCCTGGAGTGTTATTCCTTGTCAATTTCAGCCTACTGCAGGCTTGGGCAAGTGGGCTCCAGAAGTCACAGAAAACCTGCAGGCAAAGGGATTCAGGTGCCAGCAATTGGCAATTGTGTGCACTAAAATAGTAACAGTGACGGCTTCTCCTCTTCTCTCATTTGTGATCATTAGCAGTACCTCCAAGGAGCAGACTTGTTTGCCGAACTGTGAAAGCTAATAGGCACCTCCAATGGAGCCACTAGACAGCAGAGTGCTGAGAAGTTTCGGGGTGAACTTGAGCGAGGAGCCTGTGCCTGCTTCCAGTCTAGAGATTGCGCATGACAGCAGGGCTTGAAGGGGCCATGGTGTACAGTGATGGAACAAAGATGGGGCAACTCCAGGACAAGCTCTGTTCTTCACTGCAGTTGGAAGGTGAAGACACCGCCTCTTCTTGCAGCTCTGCATGGAAACATGGAAGTCAGAATCTGAGAAGGAGCTGTAGGACTTGTCCAGGAGGCCACTGGCTCACACAACAGGATGTCCAATCTGGAAAAGTCCTTGTCACTTTGAATTGCTATTGGTGTCAGAAAGAGACATAGCTACCCTTCTGGGAGAAGTCCTCCTCATTGGAGAGGGACAGGGGAAAGCTCAACACAGTCACCTTTGTGGTGGTCACTGTGGCAACAGAGGTGGTCAGCATCACATGGAGCCACTGGGAGCCAGCAATGCCAGGGATACTTCGCCAGCAGTAACATGTGGACATTCAGGTAAGGAGACCACTGCCTCCTCCCTCCCTCTCTCAGGCTTCAACCCTGAAAAAGCCCACACCTGAGAGGGTGGGGGGTGAGGTCGTCTCTTGCTGTTCTTTACAGTGTTATTGAGATAAAACTGACATAAAACATAAGTCAAATATACAACATAAGGATTTGTTAATGCTTGTACTGTGAAAATGACCAGCACAATAAGCTGTTAACATCCATCCCTTCACATAGTTACAAAATTTTTTTTGGCTTGTGTTGGGAACTTTTAAGATGGACTCTTTCAGCAATTTTCAAATATACAAAATTTTATATATTTTAGCTATAGTACTGTTAGCTATAGACATGATGTATATTATATCCCCAGGACTTATTTATCTTATAACTGTAAGTTTGGCCACTTTCGCTCGGTTCTTCCAGCCCTATTCCCCACCTCCTGATGCTAGAAACCATAAATTTGATCTCTGTTTCTCGTATTTTTTTTTATATTGAAGTTTTTGTTTTTGTTCTTATGTATGTTTTTGTTTTTAAAGTATTGTGTTAGTGTTAGTTGTACAGCAAAGTGATTCAAGTATATATATGTTTAGATTTCACAGGTGAATGAGATCACACTGTATTCGTCTCTCTCTGACTTCTCAGTGCCTTCAAGGTTCATCTATATTTCCATTTTTAAATTGGATTATTTATAGTTTTGCTGTTGAGTTGTTAGAGTTCTTTATATATTTTGTGTAATAACCATTTGTTACTTGTTAGCAAGTATTTTCTCCCATTGTATAGACTGCCATTTCATTTTGTTGGTGGTTTCTTTTGCTGTGCAGCAGTGTTTAGTTTGATGTGCCCCCTTCTTGTTTGTTTATTTCTGTAATTAATTTTATTTTATTTTGCCTGTTCTGGGTCTTCATTGTTGCCCGTGGCTTTACTCTAGTTGTTGCGGGCGGGGCTACTCTCTAGTTGTGGTGCCCAGGGTTCTCATTGTGGTGGCTTCTCTTGTTGCAGAGTGCATGCTCTAGGGTGCTTGGACTTCAGTAGTTGCTGCTCCCAGGCTCTAGGGCACAGGTTTAGTAGTTGTGGCGCATGGGTTTAGTTGCTCCTTGGCATGTGGGATCCTCCCACATCAGGAATCCCACCAATGCCTCCTGCATTAGCAGAAGGATTCTTTACCACTGAGCCACCAGGGATGCCCCTCACTTGTTTAGTTTTTGTTGCTTGTGCTTTAGATGTCATATCAAAAAAATCATTGACAAGAGCCATGTCAGGAAGCTTTTTTCCCTATGCTTTATTTTAGGAGTTTTACAGTTTGGGGTTTTACTTTTGAATCTTTAATTCATTTTAAGATAATTTTTGTGAGTGCTTTAAGGGATTTAGTGTCACTCTTTTGCATGTGAGTATTTTATTTTCCCTGAATTTATGCTGGGAATGAAGAGACTACTTTTTTTCCATTGTTTTTCTTGGTTTCTTTGTCAAATATTAATTGTCCATAAATACATGAGATTATGTTTGGGCTCTTGATTCTGTTCCACTGATCTACATGTTTATATTTATGCCAGTACCATACTCTTTTGATTATAATAGTGTTGTAATATAGTTAAAAACCAGGACATGTAATGCCTCTAGATTTGTTCTTCTTAGGATTTCTTTGGCTATTCCTAGTCTGTTGTGGTTCCATATAAACTTCAAGATTGTTTTTTCTATTTTGTGAAAGAAATCTTTGGAATCTCATAAGGATTGTATTAAATCTACAGATGGCTTGAGGTAGTATGGATATTTTAGAAATACTAATTCTTCCAATCCTTGAACAGAGATATCATTCCACTTATTTGAGTTACCTTCACTTGCTTTCTTAAGTTTTTATAACTTGTAGTGTAGAGATCTTTCACCTCCTTGGTGAAATTTATTCCTGAGTATCTTTTAATGCTATTGTAAATGGGATTGAGATGGTCTTAAAAGAAGACCCCATGCATTCCCAACATTAAGCAGCTGGTGGCCATAGTACTGGCCTGCGTTTAATCTCTGAATTGTGCTTCAGGGTAAATTATGTAAACGAAGAATGAGAAGAGTAGAAAAATTAAATGTGGTAGAACCTTCAGTGGAATACTATGTGGTAATGAGAGTGAACAAACTATAACAACACATAGCAATAAAAACAAAATGTTGAGTGGGTAAAGCCAAATGCATGAATATATTCATGAAATTCCAAAAGCAGCAAAATAAAGCTATGGTTCCGGAAGTTAAGATAGTGGCTATTGGGTGTAGAGTAGTGAATTATAGCAAAGGGACACAAAAGGTTTCTAAGATTTTGGTCTTGTTTCATTTCTTGACCTGAATAGAGTTAGCACAGCTGTGTTCATTTTATGCAAATTCATTGAGCTGTACAGTTGTGATCTGTGCACTTTTCTGTATGTCTTTTATACTTCAAAACATTTACTCAATTTTTAAAATGTTGAACAAAAATATTAAACATTATACCTTGGAATGAACTGTTCTGGTAACCAGACGTAACTGAAAAGTTCCGGAATTGGACCATGATGTCATCAAGGGAGCTATAAACCTAAAGGAAAATGGGAACTCAGCCGAGCAGAGACGGGGGCAGTAAACTCCATACTGTGGATCCAGGCATGACAAATAACCTTTTGCTTCAACAAAAACTTCAGGGATCAAAAGCAAAGAAAGGAGAAGGATAGAAAGAAGTCTGTTTTGTAATGACACTTCCCCAAAAGCTGTGATTTTTGGATGAATTAATGAACGATTGCAAATGTTTGGCAACAGCATTTCCAAGACTGTTCTCAAGAGAAAAATTGCAGAATAAAGGATTTTTTTCAGCAAACTCCAGCTCTGGGAGGCCTGATAGGCACTGGCAGCCATGCTGCCCAACACATAGGAGGGACTCACTGGCTTCTTCAAGCTTGCCAGAAGATTCTGTGATGAACCACAGTGTGGCTGCAATTAGATCAAAGGAAGCAACGTGTTAAAAGCACAGCAATGGGAGGTCATGCCCGTAGCATTAATGAACATATTCTAACTTTTGCAGTAAGCCTAATAGAGGTGGCATAGAACTGACATATACTGGTTTGTGGGGTCATCCTGAGTTTGCCAAGGCTTGAGGGAGGGGTACTAGAGTGACACAGCTAATTTTTTTTCAGGTCTTCCTCTATGTCAGAATCTGTGCTAACTGCTTGGCAGCAATACTAAAGAAGTGGATTGTATGAGTCCCATTTTAAGCTGAAGAAACAGGTCTTAAGAAGTTAGGAGAATTGATAAAGGTTAATAAACAATTAACTAGGGCCTGTGTCTACCGGAATCCACAGTACACCTGCTTTTTAACTTTTAATTTTTCTAAGTTTTCTTACATACAGGAAGTTACATACATTTTAAGTGAGCGTGATGAGTTATTATGTCCCTGTACATCTATGCAACCACCACCCAGATCAAGATAGGGAACATCTCCATCATTCCAGAAAGTTCTCTAATGCCTCTTTTTAGTTATCACCCCTGAAGAAAGTACCATTCTAATGTCTAGTGCCATAGATTTGTTATACCTATTCTTGAACTTCATAAATGGCATTGTATTACATGTACTATTTTGTGAATCTGTGATGAGGGTACAGGCTGCAGGATTGAAGACAAGCTCTGTTACTATTTAAATACATCTTTTTGGTCTTGCTTCTTAACTTGAGCCTCAGTTTTATCTGTTGTGAAAAGGGTTCATTCATATAGCTTACCCCATACGGTTTTTGGGAGGAGCAAAAGTGGGGCATCATGTGGATGGGGCTTAAAGACAGGAATTTTGTTAGCTCCACCCACTTCCCCAGGAATTCTAAGCAGGTGTTCCTGATCAAATTAACTTGATACATAGAGGGGAGGGTTCTAAAGTTGTGCCTAAAAGAAAAATTGCTAACAGTCAAAATTGTCCTAGGAAATTCTTTGGGAAGGGACCTCAATGGAGGGGACAACTTTGTCTCCATGAATGGGATGGCTTGCTCTGTCCTCACTAAGACAGGGATGAAGGAGGTGGACATGAGGTCCACCTCAGTACAGGGAGAGAGTCACTAAGGGGAGCACAGGGGAATTGGGATTGGCTGAGGGGTTTTCATTCCAATCCCAAAGAAAGGCAATGCCAAAGAATGCTCAAACTATCACACAATTGCACTCATCTCACATGCTAGTAAAGTAATGCTCAAAATTCTCCAAGCCAGGCTTCAGCAGTACATGAACCATGAACTCCCTGATGTTCAAGCTGGTTTTAGAAAAGGCAGAGGAACCAGAGATCAAATTGCCAACATCTGATGGATCATGGAAAAAGCAAGAGAATTCCAGAAAAACATCTATTTCTGCTTTATTGACTATGCCAAAGCCTTTAACTGTGTGGATCACAAGAAACTGTGGAAAATTCTGAAAGAGATGGGAATGCCAGACCACCTGACCTGCCTCTTGAGAAATCTGAATGCAGGTCAGGAAGCAACAGTTAGAACTGGACATGGAACAACAGACTGGTTCCAAATAGGAAAAGGAGTACGTCAAGGCTATATATTGTCGCCCTGCTTATTTAACTTATATGCAGAGTACATCATGAGAAACGATGGACTGGAAGAAACACAAGCTGGAATCAAGATTGCCGGGAGAAATATCAATAATCTCAGATATGCAGATGACACCATCCTTCTGGCAGAAAGTGAAGAGGAACTAAAAAGCCTCTTGATGAAAGTGAAAGAAGAGAGTGAAAAAGTTGGCTTAAAGCTCAACATTCAGAAAACGAAGATCATGGCATCTGGTTCCATCACTTCATGGGAAATAGATGGGGAAACAGTGTAAACAGTGTTTTTTGGGCTCCAAAATCACTGCAGATGGTGACTGCAGCTATGAAATTAAAAGACGCTTACTCCTTGGAAGAAAAGTTATGACCAACCTAGATAGCATATTCAAAAGCAGAGACATTACTTTGCCAACTAAGGTCCGTCTAGTCAAGGCTATAGTTTTTCCAGTAGTCATATATGGATGTAAGAGTTGGACTATGAAGAAAGCTGAGCGCTGAAGAATTGATACTTTTGAACTGTGGTGTTGGAGAAGACTCTTGAGAGTCCCTTGGACTGCAAGGAGATCCAACCAGTCCATTCTGAAAGAGATCAGCCCTGGGATTTCTTTGGAAGGAATGATGCTAAAGCTGAAAGTCCAGTACTTTGGCCACCTCATGCAAAGAGTTGACTCATTGGAAAAGACTTTCATGCCGGGAGGGATTGAGGGGGAGGAGGAGAGGGGGACGACAGAGGATGAGATGACTGGATGGCATCACTGACTTGATGAACTTGAGTGAACTCCGGGAGTTGGTGATGGACAGAGAGGCCTGGCGTGCTGCGATTCATGGGGTTGCAGAGTCGGACACGACTGAGCGACTGATCTGAACTGAACTGAGGGGTACCCATCCGATGGCACAGGCAGGATCTGACCCCAGGCCATCTGGCCCTGGAGCCTGGGTCCTTAACTACACTGCTAAATGGTTAGATGGGGCAGAGAGCCTCCAGCATCCTCAAGTGACAAGGCAGTACCTGGGGTAAAGCAGTGTTAGGAGTATCAGTCTGGATTTAGCCTACTCACTGGTTGAAGACAGCAGGAAGATGGAGTGCAGTGGAGAGGACCACAGAAATAGAGGTGATGGGAGGTGGGAGGCCCCAACCCAGCTTCCAATCATCACTGGTCCCCTAGGGCAGGACTAGAGCAGGTCACTTACTGATAAATCAGTTCAGCCACCAGCCTTGGTCTGAGCTGCTTGTGAGTCAGAGAGGCTAGATGCTTTGAGTTTTCTTTGTTTCTTTTCTTTCTTGGTTGTAGGTATTAAGAGGTGATAGAACAGCCCCAAACAACACCCTAGGATGAATGAAAGGTCTGGATTATCCTCAACCTGGAATTCAACAGGGGGCTACCTGGAGCAAAGGGACTTGCCCAGACATGTCTGCACATCTTCAAGGGCTTGGGAAAAAGGATGCAGGATTCCTGGCTCCCCTCCAGATTTTACAACCACTTCCTCTTCTCTTGTTCTCCCACTGTTAAATGTGGATCTCTTTCCAGAATGCTCTGAGTCTTTTTTAAAGGCAGCAATGCTCTGTTTCTGCTTTGGCTATTACCTTTGAGAAACGACTAGCACATTGCCAAACAACTGCTTATTGGCCTTGAACCTGTACTCTAAACTGACCTCTGGCTAAATGATGGTTATCAGGAAGGACCTTCCTTCCTAAGACTTGCAAGCTGCTTCAGACTTGGCCATGAAAGCTCACATTGGCATTCCTTCTGTCTTTTAACTCTTTCCCTCACCATGCCTCTCCTGGACTCTGTCAGCACCCCAACCCAGATTTCAGTTCAGTCATTCAGTGAGTCTGTCACAGACCTTGATGATGCCCTGCTTACATCTGTCTCCGGTGACCAAGTGGTTTCCTTCAGCCATCATCACCTGAGGGCTTTCTCTGGCTGCTCAGGCTAGCTTAGCCCCCAGGATAGGACATTCCAGAAGTTACAGGATATCATCGCTACTCCCTCCCCAATTCCCCAGTAGCCAATGCCTGGTGGAAGGTGGTGGATAAATGCCCCAGCTCCCTTGCCCAACTGTTGGAGTAACCTTAAAGTGTGTTCTACACCATGTGCCCGGAGCATACATGTGAATGTAACAATGGAATGACTTTAAAAATTGTCAGTTGTAAGTGTTCTGCTGCACGTAATGAACTACTTTAAATTGGTGCTCAGTGAGGTTTAGGCTGAGCTGTGAATTGCAAGACAAGCCAGATGGATAAAGATAGGCAGGGGAGATCACAGGCAGAGGGGAGAAAGTAAGACCAAAACCATGGGGATGGGGAACTATGTCAGAGTGTTAGTGATGAAGTGGTTTTGATAGGGAGAGTGACTAAGGGTAGTGCCTGATACAGAAGGCAGACTTGACTAGGGGGATACCAACTTGGCCCCAGGGATTCATGCAGGTTTCTCTGAGGAAGTAAGAAGGAAACCTAAATCTGGAGAATCATAAGGAGTAGTAGAGGATTGGGGAGGAAGAAGAGTCTTCCAGGCAGAAGAACATCATGTGGAAAGGCTCTAAAGTTGGAGATATCATGATACATGCTGACTGAAGGAAATCAGGGGTAGAGAGCTGAAGATGAGGCTGGAGGGGTAGTGTGCTAGATTCTGTTACAGTTGAACAAATATTCGCTCAGCAGCTCTCTGTCCTGTTAGGTACGAGGATACTTCCTATTGACTTGAGACCTGGCCTTGTGACTTGCTTTAGTCAATGGAATGTGAGCAACCAGGACTTAAGCAGAGATCTTAAGTGTGTTTGAGCAGTTGGACTTGGCTTCTAGCATTTCTAGATGCAGGAGGCCATCAAAGTGTTATATAGGAAGTTTTTCTATCATCTACTGACCCGCTTAGGATGGTCTATTGCGTGCCTACTACTTCTATATAGTTGTCCTACAAGGTGATACAGTGAAGATGTGTGGATGATTGATGGGAAGCTCAAAAGATGCCTTTTGGGTAACAGAGAGAAGCTAGGCTGCTGGGAATGAGATTTCATGTGACAGAAGTCTTGTCCTTCCTTATCAGCCCCTGAGGATTCCAGGTGAAAGGGCTATTCTTTGTGCATGGTCTGTGATGGTGGTTTAGTAGGAGGCCAGGTCAGACTTTTCTTTCCAGGGTGGAGTCTTTGTAGGCAAAGATTTAAGGGTAGACAGATGCGACAGTAAACATCCTGACAAATGAGAAAAGCAACCAAGTTGAGCATACAAAACTTTCAACGGACAGCGGAAGGACACCATCTTGGCTCCTCCCAAAGGACCTGCTGTCTCTTGGGATGCAAGCTCCCAGGAGGGCTGGAGATCCTGGAGTAGGAGAACCTATTCTCCGTGGTGTAACAGGAATCTTCAGAGTGAGGAAGAACAAAGGAAGAGAGAGTGGATGTCTTAGGAGGGATCAGATGGGTTATTATGTGGGCAGTCAGTCAAGGCCAATGTCAAAATTTCAACCTCTGTTGGGATTATAGTCTGGGTATGGATGGGAGAAAGAGATTATGTGTTCATAAGCCAGGAGTCACATTTTAGGTCTCCAGAACAGCCCCCAGTTCACCTTGCTAACTTTAGGATTATACTGTTCTCTGTCTTGACTATAGAGTTAGAGAATCTTGAGGCACAGATGCTCAGTGTCTCAGGAAAGTTTCATGGTCTCTTATATTCAGCTTGGCAGAGATTCAAAGCACTAATCAATTACTCTTTCTTTTATTCATGCAACAAATATTTATTGATAATCTATGTGCCATTCACTGGAATTACAGAAGTTAATCCACAGTCTGGTAGGCAAGCACAGTGTATCTCAACATTTTTGATGCCACAGCCCATAGTGAAAATAACTTTATATGACATCACTCTGAGATACTATCTTGCTAATTGAGCCTCTTCATTCTCTACTTTACTAAAAGCCTACTTCTTTTATCCTTGTTTAGTTTTGATCCTGGGCCCCCAAAGAGCATATTAATATGCTAGAACCTATAAAGGTGATGAATATGTAAATAATGAAATATTGGAAATAATCTGAATGTCCACTTTCGCAGAAGCAGATTCACAGACAAAGATTTGAGCATAATTATTTTTGAGATCTGTATGTGTGTGTAGGGTGGGTATAACCCTGGAAGGGGATGGAGAAGTGGTACAGACAAGAGCAGGTGACCAATAGAGAAAATATGTTGTTAAGCTGGGTACCAATGGAGCTTATTTCCACAAGGAAAGCTCTGAAACCCAGGGTGGCTTGCACTCCTTAGAGTTGCCCCATCTACTGGGTGAAGGAGCTGGGGGATTGATACACCCACTTCCCCAGTCATTGGCTGAGAGCTGCTCCTGGCAAATGTTAATTCTCTGACACTTGCACCTGCTTCATTCATAGGCCATGTAGCATTCTGCAGTTCTGGAACCAGGCTTCCAACCCAGTAATATATGTGCCAGTAGTAGCATTTGGCTGGAGCCCACGGAAATGTTAGGGACATGGGTGAAGCCCTGGCAGAGGCTGCTAGACCTACAAAAAAGTGATAAAAAATTTATAACACATGATTTCATGCAAAGGATAAGGTAAAACTATTATCATTGACTTAGAAATGCTCAGCTACATACTGTCGAGTAAACAAAAACAGCTTACAGAACATCAAGTAGGGTTAGATTCAGTGGCTTGATTATTCTGTGTGTGTGACTATGTCACACATAGGGGAGGGAAGGCAAGGCTGGAACTAGGCTAAGGCAAAGACACTTGGTTTGTGCACAGATTCTATAGGAGCAACAAAAACCTAGTAATCAAAATAAATATTTACATGCAATATTTTTAAAATATCAAAATTAATGCAAACAGTTCTTAACAAACAAATTATCAAAATGTTCAATAAAATCAAGAGCTGACCTTGCATCTGCACAGCTTGGCCTCATTCCCTTCATCTTAATCTGGGTTCTGTTGGATTCTGGTCATTGGAGGTGGAAAGTCGGGGGAGATGCCCTGGGGTCTCTCAGCAGTTCAACCTCTTGTTCCTGCCTTCCTTTTCGCATCCCAGCCACTAACACTGATGTTGGAGCCCCAGAAACTCAACATGCAAGGGGAGCCTCACCCTCTCTGTCTTTTCCTGTCTCCCCTGCTTACTCACCCCTAAGTAGAAAAGCTAATAGGAGAGGAATGTACATGAAGACTCCAAGGCCTGGGACCAGTGCAGTTTCCTGAGGAACCCCAATAACTTGGAGGCCAGAAGAACTAGTTCCAAAGCAGACCCACAGAAAAAGCCCTAGCAACCAAGACTTTTGTCTTCCATGCCTGGTCCTCAGTGGGTAGTTAACTGCACGTGCTCTTTCATAGTCCTCTGAGGTGACAATCTGGCATTGGGCTGACCTGGCTGGGCTCTGCTTGAGAGCCCAGAGCTGAAAGCCAATTCATCAAAGTCAGCTTGTTGAATCCTAGCCATCTCGATGCCTCTCTTCCTGACAGCTGGGCCAGTGCCAAGAGCTCTTGGATCCCAGCTCCTCCAGGAGTCTGTATGCTGAGAGCCTGTGCAACCAGCTCCTTCTCAAGTAAACTTCTTAATTCATCAGGCATAAAGGACTCAGTTTACGTAGGTCAGTACGCTAACCGCTGATACCAATGGAAGACACAGCAGGGCAAGTTCTGAGAGGTATTTTCAGGGCAGTGGCAGGGAGACTGAGTCACTTGGGAAAGTGTATGAACTAGCGGACTGAATGAACTTTGTTTTCATTTGAAGACTCCATGGATCCTAAGCAGTATTTTCTTTGGGAGATGTTGGCCCTCAGCGGTGAGAACAAAATAATGTTTCCGTCTTGACTGAGACATTTGGCCAAAGTATTAATTTCACAGCCAATGTTCAGGCTGACTGTTGCACATGACCTTTAGTTTTCTTCCATGGAAAATAAAAGTGCAGTGACTTGGTTTTGGATCCCTGGAAACTAGCAGAGGAGAGTTTTCATTGTCTTGTTCTTAGTGGGTTCCATTTCCCCCTGCTTATACCTGTAATGAATGTGTAAAAGTGGAAGTCGCTCAGTTGTGTCCAACTCTTTGTGACCCCATGGACTTATACTGTAATTACACCATATAATTCTCCAGGCCAGAATACCGGAGTGGGTAGCTTACCCTTCTCCAGGGCATTGTCCCAACCCAGGGATCGAACCAGAATCTCCTGCATTGCAGTGGATTCTTTACCAGCTGAGCTGCCAAGGAAGTATGAATGAATGCATGGGTGTGCCTCAAAAGCAGAAGCTTAGAGAAAGGAGGAAATAGAGTTTTAATATTCCACAATGAGTATCAGCACCTTCTTGAAAACAACAAATCAGAGAAATATTCTTCCTCAGAATAACTGATGATGACTCTATAGTCCATGGAGGGGTAGGAGTGGGTGAATTTGATCTATAGATTTTCATCTTTCTTCACTGCCTGGCATGTTGTTAGCCATGGGTTAGGAATGGAGGCTCTGAGTTCCAATCCTTGCCTGCACCACGTTCTGGTGCTGTTTGTCTTTAGACAAATGACTTAACCCCTCTGAGCTTCAGTTTGCTCATCCATAAAATGAAATATAACTACTTACCACATAGTATTGTTGTGGCCACTGAATATGACACTGCCTTTTCTCATGGTATCTAATGAAGAGGAAGAGCTTAATCAATGATTGTCTTTTATTATTGCTCTGGCCCCAGCTGCAGGTGGCAGTGGTAGGCAGCCATCAGTATGGGAAAGCTGGTCCCAAAGAGACACAGGTAGGGCACTGACAGCTCCAGCTGCACCATCCTGGAATTTCTGGAGTTTTCTATAACCCTTTGCACTGTGAAGGCTGAGCGCCGAAGAACTGATGCTTTTGAACTGTGGTGTTGGAGAAGACTCTTGAGAGAGTCTTCTCCAAGGAGAAGACTTCTGCAAGGAGATCCAACCAGTCCATTCTGAAGGAGATCAACCCTGGGATTTCTTTGGAAGGAATGATGCTGAAGCTGAAACTGTAGTACTGTGGCCACTTCATGCGAAGACTTGACTCATTGGAAAAGACGCTGATGCTGGGAGGGATTGGGGGCAGGAGGAGAAGGGGATGACTGAGGATGAGATGGCTGGATGGCATCATGGACTCGATGGATGCAAGTCTGAGTGAACTCCGGGAGTTGGTGATGGACAGGGAGGCCTGGCGTGCTGCGATTCATGGGGTCGCAAAGAGTCGGACATGACTGAGCGACTGAACTGAACTGAACAGGATATGTATTGCATGTTTAAATATCTGCCAGATCTAATGGGATGATTTTTGTTACCTTAATGCACCCAGTGCATGGGTCTTGGTCTAAGGGACAATATGATTTCTGCTATCTGGGCACATATGCATGCATGCATGCTCAGTCATGTCTAACTCTTTGGGATCCCATGGACTGTAGGCTGCCAGACTCCTCTGTCCATGGAGTTTTCCAGGCAAGAATACTGGAGTAGGTTGCCATTTCCTGCTCCAGGAGATCTTCCTGACCCAGGGATTTAACCCATATATGGCATTACCTGCATTGAGAGGCAGATTCTTTACCAATGTGCTAGCTGGGAATCTCTACCTGGGTACAGCTCTCCACTAACAAATCTGCCTTGAATGGTTGTCTTTTCTTGGAGAGAGCCACAGAGGCTGAGTGTCAGGGCTCATTCCCTCTTTGGGCTCTCTGTAGAAGAAGCCAACACCTGGCACCAGGTTTTTATGTGATACACATGAAACTGAGACCAGTGATTAATCTTGAGTTTACTAAGAGCCACAGCTTTGGGTCAAGGTGACCTGACAGAGCTCAGCTGACACCCAAAGAATAATCCACTGAAGGGCAGTTTGCTGGCATGGTGATACCATGATGGTAGGCTCAAGACCTCATTCTAACCCTTCCTATATTTCTTGGTCCTTCTAACTTAACATTAGCAATCTTCATTGAGTTATTTCTATATGTCAGAAACTGAGCTAAGTACTTATGTCAAGAGACAAATTGATAACACCATTTGTGTTAGAGATATGGAAATACAGACATAGAAATTAACTTGGCCTACATCATAGACTCAATAAGTGACAGTACAGTTGAGCCCAGATTGCTCTGACTTTAGAATGCTTATTCTTAACCACTTCACTACTACCATATATATATGTGTGTGTGTGTGTGTGTGTGTGTGTATATATATTTATTTTTTGCTGTACAGGTTTTTTTTTTGGACCTTGAAATGTTTTTTCCAAGTACTGTGGTGGGAACCTCTTTCTACAGGACAGAGTTTAGGGAGTGGGATGAGGAGGGATGGAGGCAGGGAGACTAGCCTTGATTTGTAGCATGTGCCAATTTTTGTACTGTAAATACTCTTGCCATGGTCAATGTGAAGCTACCAAGAGTTTAACAATCAGTTTACAGAATTTCTGGATGTTTAACAATTGACTCATACAAGCTGGTTTGAACCAACTCTAGCACATCTTCAGAGGTCTCAGTCATCAAGACTTCTAGAAAATATTGTTGGAATAGCTTCTTTCCTAACCATTGCACTCCTTAAATCTTGGCCCTGAACTCTAAGATTATAAATGAGGCACTGGTCTTCATTCATTCAACAAATCTGAAGTGTTGAAGAGGCAGGAATGGTGTAGAGGTGATTGAGGCACAGTCCAGCCATTGAGTTCTCTGGAAACAGACCCAGAGGTGAGGAGTTGAGTGATTTATGAGGCAGTGTTGCATGGGAAGCAGGGAGGATGGCAGGAAGTATGATGGGAAGGAAAGGGGCAGGGCTAGGGTGTGCTGTTATGCCAAATCTCATTGAGGGTGTGTTTGGCTCAGTTCTGTTAAGGGAGCTCTGGAAAGAGAGTAGAATACACTCAAAGTGTCTTCATAGGGATGAGGAGGGCTAGAGTATTTAAACTTGCCACCTTCACCCTTTTGTTATGGGTTAAGGGCTGTCTCCAAGAAGACATACGTGTTCAGACACTTCTGGCTTCCCACTGGTACAGGCAGAGCTGGCTCCAGCAGCCACAACAAAGAGGCACAGGTATGGTTTGCCCGGGACCAGAGGACACCTATATCTGAAAACAGTGAGGGGATCTGAGGACCTGGGTACAGAGCTCTCACTATCTCCTGAGTAGCTCCTGTGTGACAGGCACTGTCCCAGGTTCAGAGGAGAGAGGATGTGTGCAAATAGACAGTGTCCCTATGCTCATGGAGCACATGGTCTGGGCATGGGACAGGGTGTTTGAGCAATCAGACTAGGTATAGATCATGACATTGGGATGAATGGCCTAAGGGCAAGTCTAGAGTCATGGGAGAGCCTATACCAAGATGATGCTAGTTTGGGGCATAGGGGTTGGGCTAGGAAAGGCACTGCGTGCTACAGTCCATGGGGTCACGAAGAGTCGGACATGACTGAGCAACTGAACTGAACTGAGAAAAGGCATCACTCAGCTTGACAGGATAATCCCTGGCTTTCACCAATGGTCTTGAAATAGTTGTAAGGCCAGAGGCTAGTTCTATCTTGTCTTTGAGCTTCATCCAGTACCAGAAAGTCCCTTGCAAAAATGAAACCAGCACATTAGAGCCACAGGTTACCTGTGGTGATTAATGATTCATGGT
Source organism: Nanger dama (assembly GCA_917880005.1). Taxonomy (NCBI): domain Eukaryota; kingdom Metazoa; phylum Chordata; class Mammalia; order Artiodactyla; family Bovidae; genus Nanger; species Nanger dama. The sequence continues at coordinate 31,316,318 of CAKJTW010000016.1, read as the reverse complement.
ACATATATCACCTAGCCCAAATTATATCAGTTCAGTTCAGTCGCTCAGTCGTGTCCAACTCTTTGCAACCCCATGAATCGCAGCACGCCAGGCCTCCCAGTCCATCACCAACTCCTGAAGTTCACTCAAACTCATGTCCATCGAGTTGGTGATGCCATCCAGCCATCTCATCCTCTGTCGTCCCCTTTTCCTCCTGCCCCCAATCCCTCCCAGCATCAGAGTCTTTTCCAATGAGTCAACTCTTTGCATGAGGTGGACAAAATACTGGAGTTTCAGCTTTAGCATCAGTCCTTCCAAAGAACACCCAGGACTGATCTCCTTTAGAATGGACTGGTTGGATCTCCTTGCAGTCCAAGGGCCTCTCAAGAGTCTTCTCCAACACCACTGTTCAAAAGCATCAATTCTTCAGTGCTTAGCTCTATTTATAGTCCAACTCTCACATCCATACATGACTACTGGAAAAACCATAGCCTTGACTAGATGGACCCTTCTCCTAACCAAAGTGCTATAGATTACTCTGGTCATTTATAACTCCTCATTGTGCATTTATTCTCCAGAAATCTTAGAGCTTTCATACCGATGATTACTATAAGACTCAGAGTGAGAGTGCCTGTGTTCAAAATTTGCTGGATCTCCTAATGAATATCCTTGGGCAAGTAGCTTAACCTTTCTACGTCAGTTTCTTCATGTGTAGAATAGAGGAACTAGTACCTCACATAAGTTCTTTTGTGAAAAGTAAAAGAAGTTGTGCAAACTACTTAGCACTATCTCTAAGCACACTCTGAGCACTTTATAAAAGCTATTTGACATGAAAGGATTTTCTTTAGTACCTTTTATGTAAAAAAGTGGGTTTATGCATCAAATATTTGAATAGATTTTCTCAAACTTTGACATCAGAACTCTATACCTTTGAAACTATAGAACTCAGACGTTTTTCCAAATGTGGATTTAAAATGTATTTGTCTATTAAATAATAAAAAACTCCTTGCATGTTAATATATTGTCTTAGTTCGAGCTGCTATAACAAATAACCATAGACTAGGTGGCCTATAAACTATAGAAATTTATTTCTCACAGTTTTGGAGGCTGGTATTCCATGGAAAATGTGGCTAGTTCAGCTGGCAACTCAAGTATCCCACACATGGTTCTCCTTCAGATGACCATCAGACAGCGATATGCAGAAGAGGTGCTTTGTGCATACTTTCCATTCCATCACAGAGAATGTTAGGAGGAAAGTGCCCTCAAGGGTAGAGATATTTAATAAGGTTGATCATCTGCAGTGCTTCATCAAGGTCAGTCTTTAGAAAATGCAGCTTCACTTGACTGCAACTGTGTGAAGGTGATACCAGTACCAATGACTACTGGTACAGATGGGTGCTCATTGTAGTTCCTATCACTTTTGCATCATCAACACAAATAACACAGTGGAAAAGGCAAATAATGTACTAGTACTATTATGAAAATAGCTGTGACCTGAGGACTCTTTGAACAGGTTTCAGGACCATCAGGGTCTGCAAATCACAGTCAAAGACTGCACACTGGACTAGTGAAGTGTTTATTTTGAGGAAGAGGCTATGATAGATCCGAGGGCCTTTGGAAGGTGTGATAGGTTTTTACTTCTGTATTTGTTGAAGTTTGTACATCCATCATCTACTGTCAGAAATAAAACAGAAGATATTTCCATTTTACAAAAATTAGTAAAGAGGCTTCCATTCTGGTCTCAGGTCTTGTTTATCTGTCTGAGAAATTGCCATCTCTCCCTCCCCTCTTCCTTCAGAGGGCTGTGAAACCCTAGGTTCCCCAGAGTTGGAAATGGTGTTAGACTTGACTATCTCCTCTTTGAAAGAATTGTGGGAAAGGTCAATGGAAAATTAAGACTGAGGGCTGATGAACATTTTCAGGTCCTTGGGTTACCCTCTAAGGCAGACTTCTTGAGTTCATAATCCCAGTTCCCACCTTTCCTGGCCATGACCTTGGGAAAGTTACCTAACAGTTTCACCCGTCAGTCCTTCCTTGGCAACTGAGAAATAATTTTAACCTGTATCTCAAAATTTTCTCAAGAGGATAACTGAGTACCTGAGATGTGTCCGATACGTAGTTCATGCTAGGTAATGTCAACTTTTATGAGAATGATTGCTTTACCTGCCAAGGTGGTTTTTCTTGCTGGAAGTTTCCAATATGATCAACAGATCCATGCTTTTCTCCCTGCTTGTCATAAGCTAATGGAAAATGTCTTTCTAGGGCTGAGTCATAGATCGTGACCTCCCTAGTAGAAGCATCTCCCCTGGGCCTATAGGGCTTGGAGGGCTTGAGCAGAAGTGTGGTCTCTGTTCCCCTTGCCTCCAGAAGCAGCCCCCACTTGGCTGCCTTTGACTGTTCAGGTCTGACAAGAGAAAGAGAAGGCCATGGAATTTCCATGCAGCCTAATATCATACCAGCTTAAAGCTTCCAGTGACTCCTCTCTGCCCCATGATCCTTTCCCATAAGCCACAGGTCGGTGTTACCAGTAGGGTTCAGCAGTGCCCTTTTCCAAGTGAGGCGACACTATGTTAACTTTAGTGAGTCACTGATTTTTAAGTTTTTACCTTTTTTTTTTTTTTCATATAGTCTAGATATGGCCTGTCTGCATCCAACCCCTTCTAGTTTCCAGTGACTTCTCCTCTTCCCTGTGGAAGGTTGGATGTGTTCCCAGGAACAGTTAAAGGCAAGACAGAGAACAGTATGCGGCCACCTTCCAAATGACCCTCAAATCAGTGGCTTATCTCCCCGTGATCTCCCACCACTTAGACAGAAGTCACTTTGTTTTTGTTGGGACTTCTTGGGCAACAGCTGTCATCTGATCTGCAGGCATTATCCACTCTCCTCACTGCAGCCAAGGAGCAAGTCTGAAACATTCCTGCCCCTGATACTGCTGGTGACTGGGAGAGCGTATCCAGGGAGGCCCAGGCCTGCCATGTTCCCATTGCTAGCTCCATAGAGCATGGACCTCCACTAGTGTTCTGCTGCATGGCTGTGGACAAACGCCATAGCAGCCTCACCAGTGGAGGAAAGAGACCAGAGATGAGGCTTGCACAGACCCTAAAGATGGGCTTGGGGTCTTGGGAGCAGGAAATTTCGAGTCCCAGGTAGCTAAAATCTAGAGAGGCATAGGTGCCAATATGGTATATTCTTTGGCACCACAGACCTCTTGACCTTTCAGGAGGGATCAGGGGAGGCCCAGCATGGGATGTGGTGATAGGCGCCATGAGCAAGGACTTTGGGTGCCTTTGTCTGAGGGCAGGGCAGTCTAGAAATGTAACACACTTGGCTTCAGTACATAACACCCTGCAATGGCTCTCTTCTGGCTATGGGATTGAGTCCCCACTGCTTGGTCTATCAGACTCTTGGCAGTCTGGCTCCTGCCCACGTTTCTGTTTTGCCCTTGACTATCTCTAGTGCTAGCCTTCCCCTTTTGTTGGCTGTCCCTGCATCCTATGCTCTTTCACTGCAGGGATACTGCCAGATGCCACCTTCTCCGGGCCTTTCCCTGCATGATAATTCTTCCCCTATACCCCATTCCTCTAACCCCTCAAGTCTAGGCTGGGTCCTGTTCTTCAGCCTTCATAACTATCATCTCTTTGCTTCCTCCCTCCTGTCTCCAAGAATCAGAGCATGACAATAGTCATTAGGGAGGGCTTGCTGCCTTTATGCCCATTTTCCCAATGAGAGAACTGAGGCCAATAATGGAAATTACTTTATTCACACTATCAGCTAAGAACAGAGCCAGGCTCTGAGTTTAGTCACCTAGTTTTTAACCACAGCCCCTATTGATGGTTGATTCTTAAGCTCTGGGGTACATCAGTGTCACTGGTGGTAGTGGTGACTGGGTGAGGAGGCTTGTTGAAAATGCAGACTCCTGGGTCCCACTGCTACAGCTGTTCTCATTCTGTGGGTCAAGGGTAGGGCCCAGAAGTCTGCATTTTTATTAACTCTCCAGGGGTGTCTAGTGCAGTTGTGTTACACCTGCAGTTACAGTGACTCACAAGATTTACTTCCTAACTGCAGGCCCTAAATGGCAACTTGCTGAATATAATAAGCCCAGTGGGGTCCAGAAGGGGAGGGAAGAAGACAGAAGTTCCTGCTTGCATCCAGCCATCTCTGTGCTGTCTCTGATGGTGGTGGAAAGGAGTAGGGGAGATGCCCTCCTCTGGATAGAAGATGCAAGCCCTGTTTGTACTGTACAGACACTGCACAGGACCCATAACCTAGGGTGGCCAGAAGCCATCAGACCCTCCTTTCATGTTTTGTCTCCTCCAGGAGGAGGGGAAAGACCACATTTCAGTGACAGTGTTCAGCTCTGACTTCACCTTAGCTACCTGGAATCTGATTTGTTTGGTTGACCTGCCTCCACTCCATCCCATCAGCTGCTGGAAGCCAGTGGCCAGAAGGAAGCAGAGGTTGAGAATACAACTCCAGAGACTTTGTCTATGGCTATTGGAACCCAGTTGCACCTTGTCTGCTCCTACATCTCTTCCCTGAGATTTGAAGACACTTAGATACTTGACCTGCAGCCCTACCAATTGCCATCAAGTGTGGGGATGAAGATGCAGAGGCAGTGCAAGCAGGGGTGGTGGCCTCTGAGTGGGCCTCACTCAGGCATGGCAGCTCTGTCAACAAGAAGAGGAACAAGGCCATTCTTTGGAGAGGAAATGTGTCCCCAACCCAGGAGACCCTAAGGACAATCTGAGAGACACCAGGCCTTTCTTCTGTCTGATCAGCCCTCCTCCACAAATGTCCCTGCCCTTCGATTCCTTTGTCAGTTGTTTCTTTCCTCCTTCTAGCCTACTTCCTCCTGTTCTTGGTGCTCCTGCTGAGGGATTCATGGTCCTTGAATTCCGCCTCCTCATCCATAGCCTATTGGCCATGGTTACCTGGTATTAGGCTCTGACTTGACTCCAGCAGCTCTGTGGACTAAACCTTTTAAGTGCATAGATTTGGACTTCGACTGCCATGTTGGAGCAGCTGACAAGTTCCCCCAAATTCATATGCTGAAACCTACTCCTCCACATGATGAAAGTAGGAAGTGGCATCTTGGGGGAGATTACATCGTGTGTGTAGAACCGTCACGAATGGAGTTCATACTCTTCTACAAGAGGCTCCAGAGAGCTTCTGTGCCTTGTCTACTGTGTGAGGACACAGTGAGGATCTGGCAGTCTGCATCCCATAAAGAGAACCTTTCCCAGAACCCTGAGCCTCCTGGCACCTTGACCTTGGACTCCCTGCTTCCAGAACTATGAGAAATAAATTTCTTTCTGCCATCCAATCTGTCATATTTTGTTATAGCAGCCCAAGGGGACTGAATCAGCCATGCTGGGTGGCCGCTTTCCGGCCATGAGTTCTGGAAGTGTGAGCAGAAAGAGCTGGAGAGCTGGTCTGCTGCAAAACCCAGGAGAGCGAAGCAGAGAAAGAGACAAGTGTTCCCCCAGGACGCGAAGAGAGAGAGGATCAAGAGCAGATTTGATCTCTGCCAGCTTCCCAATTCCCAGTACCAATCTCTTGTGAAGAATTTCTAGTTTTAAATGAGCGAGTACCCGAATGATTTCTTGCCCCTGGGGCCTGCCAGATAACCTAACTACTCATAATTGCTTTCCCTTTATTTAAGTTAGCTCAAGTGGGTTTGTTTTTGCCGAGTAAATGATCCCTGATTAAGACAGCCTTTCCGGGAGAGGTGAAGCCTGGCCTGACTCTTGTAAGTTAAGAAACAGTGGCTGAGCCCAGGTACATGGCAGGCACTGGGATAGGATGGAGCCCCTGCTCTCTTGAAGCCTTTGGGCAGAGCTCAGCAGTGTGGAGAAGCAGGGAGGGTGCTTCATCCCCAGGGAGGGGTAATGGGGGAAGCACAATCCAGGGAGTGAGTGCTGACGAGCCAAGCAGCATACATTAGAGAAGCAGGTCATTTGTATTCTGTGCTCTGCACGACACAAAGCAGAAGGCTTCAGGACAGGGGCAGAATGCCAGGACTCAAGTCAGATATGCCAGGTGCTTACTGAGGACCTGGGCAGGTTTCTTAGACTCTTGAAGTCTCAACTTTTCTAAGATGTGACCAGAATGGGAATGCACTGAAAGGGCTTGACCTTAAACAGTGCCTGACACATAGGAAGTGCCCAGTGTGCTTGGCTGCTGTGATTGGGATGGGGGAGGGGGGACTGGCTAGAGTCAAATTTCCCACAGGGCCATAACCCTGAAGGTTTGATGGACCCAGTTTTTGGATGGATCCACTTTTACTGGATTTCATTCAGAAGAAGTATGAGAAACTTGAGACATTTTAAAGCAAGCAAGTGGTCTGATCTGATGATTACAGGGGTTTTCAACCAGGACACATTTTCACCTTCACCCTCTCCCCCAAAGCATATACACACCAAGGAGACATGTAGCAAAGCCTGAAGATGCTGTTGGTTGTTAAAACTGGGGTGGAGGGTATACCACTGGCATCTGGTGGGTAAAGCCCAGGGATGCCGCTAAACATCCAGCAATGCACTGGAAAGCCTGCCACAGCAGAGGATTATCTACCCAAAACGTCAGCAGTGCCAAAGTTGAAGAAGCCTGGATTAAAGTATTATAAAGAAATTAATTACTTCCATCTTGGGTCCTCAGTTTTCCCATCTGTCAAAGGATGGGTTGGGAGGACTTAGAAGAGGTATGTGACTTTTTCCTTTAGCAGGAGTCTGCATCTCCTGCCACTGGGGCTGACCCTGTGGTCTGGACACTTCCTGACCAGCCATGTGGCTCTGGGCTGGGGCCCTCTGAGCCTCTTATTTCAGATAATCCCGATGAAGGCAGGGAGCTTATATAGAACATAAGGCTTTGGATCCAGACCACCCGTGGGATCAGACCCCGGCACCTCTCCTTGCCTGGTCTGAGACTTAGTGCCATTTTCTTTGCCTCTCTGACCCTCTGTGTCTCTATCTGTAAAATGAGACTGATAAGGATGCCTCCCTTGTGGCATAGTGGTGAGGGTCTGCAGAATCTTTTTTTTTTTTTAACATTATTTAAAATACCTTTACTCAGAGAACTTCTTTTTTTTTTCTTTTTACTTTATTTTACTTTACTATACTGTTTTGGTTTTGCCATACATTGACATGAATCTGCCATGGGTGTATACAAGCTCTCAATTCTGAACCCACCTCCCACCTCCCACCCCATATCATCTCTCTGGATCATCCCTGTGCACCAGCCCCAAGCATCCTGTATCCTGTATGAAGATAGACTGGCGATTCGTTTCTTGCATGATAGTATACGTATTTCAATGCCATTCTCCCACATCATTCCACCCTCTCCCTCAGAGTCCAAAAGTCCTTTCTATACATCTGTGTCCCTTTTTCTGTCTCGCATACAGTGTTATCATTACCATCTTTCTAAATTCTATATATATGTGTTAGTATACTGTATTGGTGTTTTTCTTTCTGGCTTGCTTCACTCTGTATAATCAGCTCCAGTTTCATCCATCTCATTAGAACTGATTCAAATGTATTCTTTTTAATAGCTGAGTAATACTCCATTGTGTATATGTACCACAGCTTTCTTATCCATTCATCTGCTGATGGACATCTAGGTTGTTTCCATGCCCTGGCTATTATAAACAGTTCTGCAATGAACATTGGGGTACGTGTGTCTCTTTCAATTCTGGTTTCTTCAGTGTGTATGCCCAGCAGTGGGATTGCTGGGTCATAAGGCAGTTCTATTTGCAATTTTTTAAGGAATCTCCACACTGTTCTCCTTAGTGGCTGTGCTAGTTTGCATTCCCACCAGCAGTGTAAGAGAGTTCCCTTTTCTCCACATCCTCTCCAGCATTTATTGCTTGTAGACTTTTGGATCGCAGCCATTCTGACTGGTGTGAAATGGTACCTCACTGTGGTCCTGATTTGCATTTCTCTGATAATGAGTGATGTTGAGCATCTTTTCATGTGTTTGTTAGCCATCCGTATGTCTTCTTTGGAGAAATGCCTATTTAGTTCTTTGGCCCATTTTTTGATTGGGTCATTTATTTTTCTGGAATTGAGCTGTATAAGTTGCTTGTATATTTTTGAGATTAGTTGTTTGTCAGTTGCTTCACTTGCTATTATTTTCTCCCATGCTGAAGTCTGTCTTTTCACCTTGCTTATAGTTTCCTTTTTTGTGCAGAAAGAAGCTTTTAATTTTAATTAGATCCCATTTGTTTATTTTTGGTTTTATTTCCAGTATTCTGTGAGGTGGATCATAGTGCAGAATCTTTAGCCTAGCATGTGACCCATCACAGGTGCCTCATCAACATCAGCTACGGGAGGGCGCTGACTACCCCCACCAGAGGTGTGAGGTTGATAAACACAGAGGACCTTGTGAGAAATGCACGCAGTAGATATTCAGACAGGCTGTCTCTGGATGCCTTTGACAGTGCCCATCAGTCAGAGGGAACTCCAGGAACACAGACTCCTTTGAATATTTGCTGAACTAATCAGGAAAGGAGAGCAGCAAAGAAAGCAGAAATCCTTGTTGTGGCATGGGTCTCACAAACTCAGTGTCTTAGGGATAGGGGCAGTAACCAGACTATAAGGTTAATCAGTAAATTAGTAAATGTCTTGACTAAATGGTACTAGAGCTGTGAATGCAAGAGATGCTTTTTTCAGAGAAGCAGGAGGGCAGACTCAGGAGCTTGGGTGCTGGGTTCAGATTCCTGTATGGCCACAAACCAATTGTGGGAACTTAGGTAAGTTGTTTGACCCCTCATTACCCCAATTTCCCCAGCTATAGAAATATAAACAATGCCTACTTCACTTACTGGCCCTGAAAATATTGAGTTGGCCAAAGAGATCATTCATGTTTATCTGTAAGTTGCTATGGGAATACCCAGAACTTTTTGGCCAATGCAATATCACAATAAACTGTGGAAAATCTTGAAAGAGATGGGAATACCAGACCACTTGACCTGCCTCTTGAGAAATCTGTATGCAGGTCAGGAAGCAACAGTTAGAACTGGACATGGAACAACAGACTGGTTCCAAATAGGAAAAGGAGGACGTCAAGGCTGTATACTGTCACCCTGCTTATTTAACTTCTATGCAGAGTACATCATGAGAAACACTGGACTGGAAGAAACACAAGCTGGAATCAAGATTGCCGGGAGAAATATCAATAACCTCAGCTATGCAGATGACACCACCCTTATGGCAGAAAGTAAAGAGGAACTCAAAAGCCTCTTGATGAAAGTGAAAGAGGAGAGTGAAAAAGTTGGCTTAAAGCTCAACATTCAGAAAACGAAGATCATGGCATCTGGTCCCATCACTCCATGGGAAATAGATGTGGAAACAGTGTCAGACTTTATTTTTGGGGCTCCAAAATCACTGCAGATGTTGACTACAGCCATGAAATTAAAAGACACTTACTCTTTGGAAGAAACGTTATGACCAACCTAGATAGCATATTCAAAAGCAGAGACATTACTTTGCCGACTAAGGTCCGTCTAGTCAAGGCTATCTATGGTTTTTCCATTAGTCATGTATGGATGTGAGAGTTGGACTGTGAAGAAGGCAGAGCACCAAAGAATTGATGCTTTTGAACTGTGGTGTTGGAGAAGACTCTTGAGAGTCCTTTGGACTGCAGGGAGATCCAACCAGTCCATTCTGAAGGAGATCAGCCCTGGGATTTCTTTGGAAGGAATGATGCTAAAGCTGAAACTCCAGTACTTTGGCCACCTCTTGAGAAGAGTTGACTCACTAGAAAAGACTCTGATGCTGGGAGGGATTGGGGGCAGGAGGAGAAGGGGACGACCGAGGATGAGATGGCTGGATGGCATCACGCACTCGATGGACATGAATCTGAGTGAACTCTAGGAGTTGGTGGTGGACAAGGAGGCCTGGCGTGCTGCGATTCATGGGGTTGCAAAGAGTCGGACGCGACTGAGCGACTGAACTGAACTGAATACATATTATATATAGAGGAATCTAACTGGCTATAGTCCATGGGGTCACAAAGAGGTGGACACGACTGAGCAACTAAGTACACACACACACTCACACAAGCTCTAAATCAGTGCCTGGTACAGAATTGGGGCTCAGATGTCATCACTTCTAGTAATTCCCATTCTGCTTCTGTTTCTCTTCTTACAACATAAGCGAACCAACTCCATCATCCTTGGTGTCAAGTGGATTTGGTGCCCACAGACCTACAGCATCAGCATCGCCCAGGAGTTTGTTAGAAATACCAGCTATTCAAACTTCACCCCAAACCTCCCGAACTAGGAACTCTGTATTTACTGGCTGTGTGACCTTATTTGGAAAGGTTAGCTTTCTATGCTCTGAATTCCTTGTATGTAGTGGATTATACTACAGCCTGCCCCCTCCTCTGCTCTCAGCTCTCTAGGGTGACACTGGCCTCCTCTCAGTTTCTAGACTGTACCAAGCTCTTTTCTGCTCCAGGGCCTTTGCACATACTGTTCCTTCTGCTTGGAACGTCTGTTCCTTGGCTCTGCCCTTGTTATCTTTCAGGCTTCAGCTTAATGTCACCTCCTCAGAGTGGCCTTTCCTCATCACCTTCATTTTTATCCCCCATTACTCCATGTTTCTGCACATTGTATATTTCTTTCCTGGTGCTAATCTCAATCTATAGTTACCTTATTTCTGAGTCTGCTTATTTGCTTATTATCTTCCTTATCACTATGTAGTCACCAAGAGTGTAGGAATTGGGTTTTTCTCTGCCCAATGCCTGGCTCAGGATTGGTATTCCATGAACATCTGTGGAAGAAATGAATGAGTATGTCATAATTACTATAAAGTACTTGTTGCAGAGCTGGGCACTTGATGAAGGCTGCATCATAAAAATAGTATTATGATATTATTATGGTAAAGTAGGCCACCATGCAGCCCCAGGCTTCATGTGACTTTGGACTTAGGCCTTTGCAAATATCTACTCAAGCAATACTGAGGCTCACAGAGGCCTTTCCACCCACAGCTCCAGAGCTCAGCTGCTGCCTGAGTGACCCTCCTGACCAATCATGTAGCCATCTTGAAGATGCTGCCTCATTAAAATATGGAAATAGCTGTCATGTCACTATCACAACCCAAGCCATCAAGTGCTCCAAATTGGTTTTTGCTGTTTTACACAGTACAACATACATTTGTTCACTTTTCAAACAGTAAACACCACCTGCAAAATGCCTTTAATATTTAATGTGACTGTAAATTGTTTTGAAAATAAATCCAGCCATGTGGAAAAGTGGCAGAAGGGGCAGGAAACAAATCCAGGAACCTGTACCATGGAGGATGGGGGGAGTGGGGGACAGGGTGGCCACGGTGGCTGGGACTCAGGTGGCAATTCTGATAACCTGATTATCTAAGTACTTCAGTGCCCTAATGTTACAGCTTTGTTGACGAGGGCTCTTGCCCTCCCAGCCTACTGATTTTGAACTCATGACCGACCTTACTTGGTTCTGCAGAGGAGGTGGCCAAAAGTTTATGATGTTCACCTTGACCAGGACTATCCCAGGGGTGAGGACATCCACCATCCACCACTCTGATGTGGAAAAGGATGATTAGAAATGAGCTCTTTTGGCCAAACTGTTGCAGGAATGGGGATCCCTTCCAGGGCCCGAACCTGGTTTCTTGTCTAACACTTGGAACTGAACTGTCTGAGGAGACACATGTGCTGACAAAACAAGAGATTTTATTGGGAAAAGGGCACCCGGGTGGAGAGCAGTAGGATTAGGGAACCCAGGAGAAAAGCTCTGGGTTTTATGGTGATGGGATTAGTTTCTGGGTTGTCTTTAGCCAGTTATTCTGACTTAGTCAAGATGGATGCCAGCAAGGAGGATTCAGGCAGGTGGTTGGATATGTGTTATCTCCTTCTGACCTTTCTCAACCTCTTCCAGTTCGTGGTGGCTTATTAGTTCTGTGTTCCTTACCAGGACCTCCTGTCATAAAACTCATGCAAATGGTTACTATGGTGTCTGGCCAGGGTGGGCGATTCTGGGCAGTGTGCTTTGCCTAACAAAACCAGCTTTTATTCCTTTACTAGCCACCCTGCCCAGCATCACAGTGGGGAGGGGGGTGAGGGTAGTAATATAGGGCCTCAGTTTATTGTCTTCCTTCCCTCATAAGTAAAATTAAGATGCGGTTAATATTTACCTTGTTAGTTGCTATAGATTTGAACAGGTGAGTATACATGAAGCAGTGCCTGGCATGCAGAACAATTCATGAATGCGTTTGTTGCTTTGACTGACCTCATGGTCCTGTCCCTCGTCCCACTCCTCCAGTGGCACCAACTTCTCCATGCCTAGGTGTTTTGCATGCTCCCTCCCTACACCAGGCCTTTGCACTATCTGTGTCCTCTGCTTACCTTGATTTCCTTTCTCTTTCTGCCTGGTCAATGCTCAAATGAGAAATGTTGAACTTTTGGGCAAATTGCAAGCTCTCTCTCTCCTTTTGATGTCACAGATACTAAGTCTCTACGTCAAGGTGAGGGGAATTCTTTGATTAGCCTACAGGTCACTTGTCCACTTGTGACTGTAGTCCAAGGATCAAGAGCAGCCACATTGCAAGCTGTATATGGGGGGCAGAGCAGTGGCCCCAGAGAAAGGAGGTGTTGGTCTCGGTAGACTAAACTATCATTGTCTACTACAATGAGATGTGTATCCAAAGACAGTCACCCAGAAGCCATATGAGGACCACCTGTAGTTGGTGACCAGTTAAGCAGCCATTGCTTTAATCAAGGCTAGAAGGATAAGAGCTGATGATTTGGGAGACATCAAAGAACTGAGACAGAGACAGAAAGGAAGCAAATTCTGGGGCTTCTAACTTGGGTAAGAGAATGTATGGTGTTATCTGGAGAGTTTGAATGACAATGTTCTTAACCAGGGACCTCATGACATCACCCAAAGAAGTGGGTGACCATGTGAGGGTCTGAGACAACAGTATTCAGCTCAGAGAGGAAGACTGCCTGGGGGGGTTTAAAGAAAGAGCCCGAAGTCTCAACTTGCACCTTTGAAGTAAGTACATAAATTTAACACAATTAGACACAAACCCTAATAATTATCAATGGGGCAATAATACCACCTAACTCATTGCTTCAGAGAAGGCAATGGCACCCTACTCCAGTACTCTTGCCTGGAAAATCCCATGGATGGAGGAGCCTGGTAGGCTGCAGTACATGGGGTTGCTAAGGTTTAGACACGACTGAGCTATTTCACTTCTACTTTTCACTTTCATGCATTGGAGAAGGAAATGGCAACCCACTCCAGTGTTCTTGCCTGAAGAATCCCAGGGACGGGGGAGCCTGGTGGGCTGCTGTCTATGGGGTCGCACAGAGTTGGACACGACTGAAGTGACTTAGCAGTAGCAACTCATTGCTTGGCTTTTCTGGACAAATTCAAAGCTAACGTTCATTCTGTCTCCTTGCCATCTTGATCATTCTGAGAATATCGCAGGCTTTGTGTAAGTATCACTGAATATCTGTCCTTCTGGTTCTTGATGCTCCCAGTGATCATGCTCCTCTATATGAAAAGCTTAGGTCCCTAATGGAGCATTTGCACAAGAGCCACTGAGTTCTCTGAATGGCAAGAGAATCCAAATAGACTCCCTTGCAGAAAGATATTCTCTGCTCTTCTCGTCAGAGTGCCATTAGGATCCTAAAATAGCATGCCCAGAAGACTTCTGGATGTTTTCCTCCTAAACTTGGTCTTCTTATCTCAGTAAATGGCACCACTGTCCACCAAGATCCTCAAGCTAAATGTCTAGAACTTAAATCCCATCTTTCCCTCCCCACCAGAGCCAATCTACCAATCAATCTCATTGGCTCTAATTCTAAAATATACCCACTCTCTACTCATCCAGGATGTATCCCCATCTCCCATCTAGTCCAAGGGTTGGCAAGCTTTTCCTGTAATGGGCCAGAGTGTAAACATTTTCAGTTTTGTTTTCTATGCCATCTTGTTACAATGAGATCAACTTGCCTTGGGTGCACAAGTAGCCGTAGACAATATGTAAACATGACAGTGTCTGTATGCCAATAAAACTTTATTTGCAAAATCAGTAGCCCACAAGGCATAGTTTTCTGACCCCTGTTGGCTTCTCTGGTGGCTCAGATGGTAAAGAATCTGCCTGCAGTGCAGGAGACCTAGATTTGATCCCTGGGTTGGGAAGATCCCCTGGAGAAGGGAATGGCTACCCACTCCAGTATTCTTGCCTGGAGAATTCCATGGTCAGAGGAGCCTGGTGGTCTACAGTTCATGCAGTTGCAAACACCCAGACATGAGTGAGCGACTAATACACACTTTCGCCATATTCACCACTGTTTCTTATCTGGACCAGTGCAAAACCTCCAAACTGGCCTTCCCGCTTCCCCTCTGGCCACCTTGACCATGCATGATCAACCTGGTGGCCAGTTACCTTTAAAAAAGTAGTCTGATGATGTGTCTCTCCAGCTTAATGGTCTGGTAGTTTCCCATTGCCCTACTCTCTCTTCACCCAGCATGACCCAGCTCCTGCCTTCTCGCTGATCTCGCCTCCTGCCCCTCTCCTTCTCTGCATTTGCTCCACATTCATTGGTTCCCTTTATCCTCTGCTGCCTTCACTCTCTGGCTGGAACATTCTTCCTCTAACTTGTGTCTGCATCCTTTTCATCATTCAGCTCCTGATTCAACACCTCCTCCATAAAGAGACTCCTTCTAATATCTGTCTAATGCTGTCTGGCCCTTTCTCATCACTCCGTTTGAAATTCATTGTCCTATGTGTTGACTTGTTGACTCTTTTCCCAATATGACATGGAAGCTCTATGAGCAGGGACCTTGTTTGTCTGGTTAGCACTAATATCAGCTCCAATGTGACTGAATGAATAAAGGCTACTTATCTGTATTTCCAAGTAATGCCTGTTCTGATATCTGTTCACCTCTGATTTCCTCAGCTTTTAGTAAGCCCTTCTTATGCTAGCCCAGGAAAGGCTTGACCAATAGCTCCCCTAGTGCATGTGGGAAAGCCAGAAAAAAAAATAAACAAACAAAAACACTGCTTGTCTGAGCCCTTGGGCTTGTCCAGGGACACCTGTACAAACTTATGTGTCATCCTAAGACCAAGCCCAGAGCAGGGCTGCTATTCAACAGCTGGCCTCCGCACAGGGCCTCTTTAGACAGCTGTGATGTTGAGGGGCGGTAGGGATGCTTTCTGGAAGCTCTGATCCAGGAATCCTGCCTTCTGTTCCTGGTGCTCCCTGACACATGATAAAGATTTACTCAAGCTTCATTTCCTCGTTTCTCACATTTTCTTTCTTAAGGCCTCTCCTTCCCTCCCTCTCATCCTCCTACCCCCTTCACTTACTCCCCTTTTCACTATACTGCTGAAGCAAGAGATTTCTTGTTGCCACCAAATATCCTTTCTTCCTTGGTCATGGGACCCGGATTTTCCTGATTTTATTTGAGGTGACAATGAAGGCAGCAGAAAGCCTACATTTGCCAATCTCTCTTGCAGTTAGGGGTGGCCATGTGACTGTGTCCTGGCTAATGACAGATAAGCAGAAACACTGAAGGAACTTCCAGGAAGGGTAATGAAAGGGTGCTGACTCAGCTAGTAGCTTAGTCTGCTTAGGCTGCTGTAGCAAAATAACATAGACTGGATGGCTTAAACCACAGACATTTATGTCCTTCAGTTCTAGAGACTGGAAGTCAAAGTGCAGGGAGCCAGTCGATTGCATATTCTGGTGACAACTCTTTGTGGCTTGCAGTCAGCTACCTTCTCACTGTGTTTTCACATGGTAGAGAAAGACGGCTGTCATCCTCAGATTAGGACCTCTACCTTTATTCACTCATTTAACCTTAATTACCTCCTAAAAACCCTATATCCAAATACAGTCACACTGGAGATGAACACATCAACGTAAGATTTTTAAAAATTTTTAATCGAAGGATAATTGGTTTACAGAATTTTGTTGTTTTCTGTCAAACATCAATATGAATCAGCCATAGGTATACATATGTCCGCTCCCTCCATAAAAATTTTTAATGGTGTTTAACATAAACAGTTTTTTTAAAAGATGAATTTTTGAGGGGACATAATTCAGTCCATAGCAGCTAGATCTTACATCATTTTATCCTTCCCTTCCTTCTACCTTCCTCCGAACTGGAATGCAGATATGATGTCTGGAGCTTCAGCAGCTATATTGGCTGCTATAATGGCTTAGGAATAGAAGTGTAGAATGAGAGGAAGGGCCAGGATTGACTTTGTAGAGCCTCTCTCTCATCACTGGAATAATGTTAGAATTTGCTTCATGTTGGAGCACTGGTTCCTAATTGCAGCCCATTGAAATAATCTGGGTAGCTTTGAAAAATACTGGTATACTTGGATGGCATCCCCAGAGATGCTGATGTAATTGGTCTTTTAGGGTGCAGTCTAGGAAGAAAAGTTATGACCAACCTAGATAGCATATTCAAAAGCAGAGACATAACTTTGCCGACTAAGGTCCGTCTAGTCAAGGCTATGGTTTTTCCTGTGGTCATGTATGGATGTGAGAGTTGGACTGTGAAGAAGGCTGAGCACTGAAGAACTGATGCTTTTGAACTGTGGTGTTGGAGAAGACTCTTGAGAGTCCTTTGGACTGCAGGGAGATCCAACCAGTCCATTCTGAAGGAGATCAGCCCTGGGATTTCTTTGGAAGGAATGATGCTAAAGCTGAAACTTCAGTACTTTGGCCACCTCTTGAGAAGAGTTGACTCACTGGAAAAGACTCTGATGCTGGGAGGGATTGGGGGCAGGAGGAGAAGGGGACGACCGAGGATGAGATGGCTGGATGGCATCATGCACTCGATGGACATGAATCTGAGTGAACTCCAGGAGTTGGTGATGGACAGGGAGGCCTGGCGTGCTGTGATTCATGGGGTCTCAAAGAGTCGGACACGACTGAGCGAATGAACCAAACTGAACTAGGCATCATGAGGTTTTTTAAAGCTCCTCTGGTGATTCTGATGTGTTAAAGGTTGAGAACACTGTGTTGAAGAATAAACACTTGCATAAGAGGATCAACTATATTTTAAACTATGGTATTTTAGTTTTGTTATATGAGACTAACACAACTCCTAACAATCAGAAATCTAATTTCAGAGGATGAATCACTTCCATCTTCTAAGATTTTCAGAGCAAAAACTAACCAAAGCCAGCACATCCTACCATGTTCAAGGGCATATATAGGTACAGCTGAGTTCAGGCTGAATGGTAACTAGATGTGAAATATTAACCACAATTTTCTGTCCCTTTGCCCACATGAACAAAACAGTGTGTACAACTAAAAATAAATTTCAGGATTAAAATAAGTATTCAAATTAAAAAAAAAGACAAATGAGGTACTTTTGTCAATACATTTTTTTTTTCTGAAAGTAAAATGATTCCCAGTGAACATTGGAAGCCAGTGAACTCTTGCTTCTTGTGCTCCAAATGCTTTTCCTTGTCCCCATCTCATGTGAGACAAGAGCAAGGTAGGAGCTCTGGCAGCTTCTAAGAGAGTGGGTTGAAAATAAGCAGGTGCATGAGTTCAAATCCCAGCTCAACCACTTAGAAGCTGAGTGCTCTTAGGTAGGTAGCTAACCTCTCTGTACTTCACATGACCCCTGTGCAACATGGGGCGCAGGATTGCACCCAGGGTTGTGGTAGGGATTAAACAGCAGCATATGAAAAAGCACTTGGCATTCTGCCTGGCATGTAGCAACTGCTCTGTAAGTGTCAGCTGTCACTCTGAGGCACAGCCAGCTGCTCCTCCTGAACTGAGTGTCCTTCCTGTTGAGTGGGAAGACTCTGCCCCTCCCTTTCTGGAAAACATTGCTGAAATCAGGCTGCTTTTATGAATAG
The DNA here is from genome assembly GCA_917880005.1 of Nanger dama. Lineage (NCBI taxonomy): Eukaryota > Metazoa > Chordata > Mammalia > Artiodactyla > Bovidae > Nanger > Nanger dama. The sequence goes on along the minus strand of CAKJTW010000016.1, from coordinate 31,298,484 downwards.
AGAGCTAAATGAGCAAACACATGTCTGGAAATAAAGGTAATTTATCCCTGGGGAGATACCATCTCCCAGGTTCAGGGGTTAATGGGCTCGGAGGATTCATAACAAACGGTGCTCCAGACAAATTGGCTGAGCAGCTATTGTTGCCCAGACAGCTCTTCAGCGGTGTCTCATTTATTAGCATGGCAGCCTGAGAAACAAATGAAAAGGCGAGCCCCTCCAAGATAACAGAAATCTAGCGCAAGGGGCAAAACGCCCTGGAAGTTGCAGTTGGTGACAGAGGCCGCGCTTCTTCCTGGGCTGCCAGTACAACTCTGGAGGAGGTTGGGAGGGAGCCAGAGCTGACGGCGAGCGCTCTCCTCAGTAAATACGGGAGCTGCCAAGAGCCGAGCCGTGGAAAAACACTTACAGATGAGAGGGAAACACATGGCAAGCATGACCCTCTGCAATCGTAAAATGCGTGGTGGAGGAAGATGGGAGGAAACAAATCATTCTCCTTGGGACTGTCCATCTGGAAGTGTGTGGCCAGGAGCATTATTACAAATAAATACATCCAGCCCAGCAATGTCTGGGAGTAACTGGATGTTTTCATCCTTCTGGAACCTGTGGAAAAGCTCCTCATATAAACGCAGGTCCCGAAAGCCACAGCAGACGGTCTCCTGCTGCAGGCACACTGAGTCTGCAGTTCCCTGCCCGTGGATTGGTTCAGCCCATTTTCTAGGGAAGGCCTGGGAGTGGCAGGGGCTTAAGATTCTAGAAGCTTTTGAGGGGGAGCTTGAGCCTGGGAGAGAAGACAGGAGTCTTTGCAGACCTGTGGGAAATATGACCATATGGAGTACAGGCCTCTGTGGCTAACCAGCTCCTATAGGGTTTCTCAGAGTTGAATCCTGGAGCCATTTTTATCCTCGAGTCCTGGCAAATTATGTCGGTTGCTGGGTCCTGAACTCCAGACTTCCAGGATTCAATTTTTGGAGAGAGAGTGTTGGACTCTTACATTTTAATACAGATTTTTGAGAGATTCCTATGCAAACCAAGCCAAAGCAGTGGTTCCCAACCTTGAACTTTCACCAGAATCACCCAGAGAGCTTGATAAACACAGACAGCAGGGCCCCACCTCAGGAACCACCCCAGATTCAGTAGGTCTGTGGCAGTGGCAGTTGCAGACTTGGTTTCTAACAAGTTTCCCAGATGCTACTGCTGCTGCTGGTATAGGGACCATACTTTGAATAGCAGTGCATTGAAGACTGCAAACCACTGAACTATAAAGTTTGTGCTCAGGCTGAGCAAAGTCCCATTTGTCAACAAACACATGTGGAGCCGCAGCTGAATGCTGAACCTCTGTGTCTTTGGGCATCGTGGGGTCTAAGGGCCAAACCTTCACTCCTAGGCCCCCATAGGAACCTAAAGAGGTGACTCGAGTTAATAATAGCTCCAGGAGGAGTTTGTTCTGGGACTTCGCTTGCAGAAATCCAGGGCCTAGTCAGTGTTCTCAGCTGAGTGACATTTATCAAACACCCCACAGCCTGTCACAAATGCTTAACCAATTACTTTAGGCTCTCTGGGGGCAAAATTCGGGCACCATCAGTGTTTTCAGAGCTCCCCTGGAAAGTCCAGTATGTAGGTGGGGCAGAAAGCCACATACAAACTTTGTCAACCCTGAATACTATTATAATTACCCAGGCAGTGGGGAAAAGACACCACTGCTGGGCCCCACCCCCTCCCTGGAGATTCTGACTTCCTGAATTAGAGTGATGTAAAGGACGTGACTGAGCGACTGAACTGAACTGAACTGAAAAGCTTGCTGGTGATTCTCAGTGCCACCGGGGTGCAGACCTGCTGGCTGAGTGGAAAGGGACCTGGAAGGGCAGATCTTGGGAAAGATTAAGGAGTGAGAGAAGCCAGGATCAGGCCAGATCCATTCAGGTCCCCAGAATCAATGACAACGTAAAGCACGTCACGACAGTGGAAAGTGGTTTTGTGAAGTGTGGTCAAGACAAATTTCTCGTTCTTACACCAGAGACAACTGTAAACTCAGATTGTCTTTTCCGCTGGCCTGAGCAGGCATTTGCTGGAGGAGGATTTCTGTTCGCAGTCTTCAGACCTGCCTTCCCTGGGGTGCGCAGAGAGGAGGGTGTCCTCACCAGATGCCAAGCCCCAGACACCTGGATTTCTACTGCTTTGCAGGGACCAAGGAGAAGGTCTGCTAGAATTACTGGCTCCTCTGGGTAATTTTTATTCAAAGAAGAATTCCTTGGGTGCTATTTCAGCATTTTGAACCTGTAGGTAGGACCCTGGAATCTGCAATTTAAGCAGACATTCTAGCTGATTCTAATCTGCATGATAATCGGAGAACCACCTGCTTGAAGGGTCTAGCTTCAAGGCAGGAGTTTTGAGATGTGAGGAAGAGAAGAAAAGGCATAGTTCTTCATCATTTTTGGTTTGCTTGAGTCCCTGCTGGGTACAGGATCTCTGAGAGAAACCTTCTCCACAAGATAAGAGCATGACCTTTGAACAAGATTTCCATCTGAGTCCAATACACCAAGCTGACTTTACCCGCGAGAGCCTTGGTGTCATACTCAGCTGCCTTTGTTTTGATGTGTTTTTAAGGCCTCTCTAATAGGATGGGCTAGATTGCTGGCCAAGAAATGGATTTCTCTTCTCTCTGGAGAATTCTAAATCTCCTCACTGGAGATTTAGGCTGGCCGTCTCAGCAATGACGAATGTTTAATGGCCCAGCTTTGGCCACTGGTCCTGGCCTTCAGTGTCTGCCCATGACAAATGTTCCCTTGTAATCTGCTCACTCTGGGGTTTCCAAGGATTTCAAATTGGGTGGAGGGTATGGAGAGGAAAGGAGACAGAAAGAGAGAGTAAAAAACAAAGAAAGGGCAGGAGGGAGGAAGGGAGACAGAGAGAGAGGATTGTTTACTACTATACCTTTGCATTCGCATATTAACTCAGTAGGATCCAAAGTTCTGTGACAACTCCCCCCACCCCCACCTGCCAACCTCCAGTCATTAGTCATTTTGATGAAGCACTAATTTGAACAGTGTATGTCTCAAGGCTGTGAAGGCGAAGGGGTCTTATAGCTGGGCAGGGCGGAGATGACCACCAGCATCCTAGCTTCGTGGAACTCAGGACACAGTGGAAGTTTCATTTCCTGGTGAAAGTGGCCATGTGGTTGGAGAGAGAATGTCAGAGAATGTGGAAGTGTCTGTCAACTGTAGGGAAGAGAATGGGAAAGGGTGCTCAAGACTGTTTGGGAGACATGTGACTCGGGGCAGAGCCAGGAATCGGTGTCATCATTTCCAGTGCTCACAATCCAGGCTTCCTGGAGGTCTCGGAATCAATCCTCCCAAATAGCTGTGGTCTGCGGCATGTTAAGTCGTAGAGGAAAGGACAGTAACAAAAGTTCTGATTTGAGAGCTTATTAGGTGCCAAGCAAAGTGCCAAATGTTTAATACACATCATCTCATGGAACCCTGACAGCAACCACAGAGGTGCATATTTGCACAATCACTATTTCCTAGACAAAGTACAGAGAGGTTGTCCACTTTCAGCAAGGCCATGCAGCTGGACACTGGTAGTGGTAGGGCTGGGATATGAACTAACAGCCTCTCCCCTTGACCAGACTTCATGAGTCTGTCCAGCCCAGTCTTGGCAAAGAATCTGGCTGAGTCCATTTAGAGAGAACTGCTCCCCTCCACCACATTGATAACTGATCACCCTTAATATGTGATCAAGTTCCATGTTCATTAAGTCCTTGATCTGCCTTTAGCAGGAATCCTGTGATGTCTATTGACGAAGACTCTCCCCTATCCTTAGTGTCTCGTCTTAATAATTTTCTACCCACAAACTCACTCACTTTGTTCATTGGCTGCAAATCCAAGCTAGTACTAGTTGTATTCCATGTAAGCCCAATCCCTCTTCCTGTTGCTATCCCCTTTGCAATCATCCTGAATAAACCCTTCCTTACCAATTTTAGCAAGTGTCAGAATAACTTTTTCTTTAGCAGAAAATAGGCAGTTGTCTCCTAGTAGCTGCTTTTTGCTTCTCTCCTCTGTTCTGCCAGACCAGCGGCATCGACTGTAATGCAAGTCACATAAATCACTTTAAATTTGCTGGTAGCCCCGTTAAAAAGGAAAACGAAATGGGTGACATGAATTTTTAAAAATATTTTTCTTACAGAGTATATCTGAAATATCATTGCAACAGGTATCAGACAGTAAGAAAGGATTAGTGGGATATTTCATGGTCTCTTTGGTCCACTAGGTCTTCGATACCTAGTGTATATTTCACATGTCGAACACATCAAGCACATCTCAGTTTGGATGAGCACATTCCAAAGGCTCAGTCACCACTGAGAGGCTACAGTAGAGGGCCAGGTCACTTGAGTTGGAAGATCTCTTCATGGGGGAGCCTGGGACAGTGGGAACACTGAGTGGGGAGGAGAGAGGAGAAGAAAAGGCAGGGCACCTGGCTGAGCCAACGCACTGCAGACATCTCTGTGGGCAGAATCCATATGTGGGGACCACATGTCAGGGATGTGCTGGCCATGGGGGTATGGGGTGTGGGCCTGTGGCTGGGGACTGTGCCTAGAATGAAGGTTGAAGAAAATGATTTGGATTAAAAGTGAGAACTGGCTCTGAGGCTGGGACAGAGCAGGCTTTGGGTGGGTGGGCAGGGCATACTGGCGATTAACGAGGACAGTGGCTCTTTGGCTATGATTTGCACTGGTAGCACCTCTGATCCTGTTCAAACACAGATTCTGACTTGGTTTTGGGATGAAGCCTGAGCGCTGGCATTCTTTTTTTTTTTTTTCTTATTATAGTTGGTTTACCATGTTGTATTAGTTTCAGGTGTACAGCAAAGTGATTCAGTTTTTCAGATTCTTTTTTCCTTACAGGTTATTACAAAATATTGAGTATATTTCATTGTTCTATACCGTAGGTCCTTGTTGGTTATCTATTTTATATATAATAGTGTGTATCTTTAATCTCAGACTCCAAATTTATCTCTAATTTTTTAAACTTTTGTAGCCATAAGTTCGGAGAAGGCAATGGCACCCCCACTTCAGTACTCTCGCCTGGAAAACCCTATGGACAGAGGAGCCTGCTAGGCTGCAGTCCATGGGGTCATGAAGAGTCGGACACGACTGAGCGACTTCACTTTCATTTTTCCCTTTCATGCATGGGAGAAGGAAATGGCAACCCGCTCCAGTGTTCTTGCCTGGAGAATCCCAGGGATGAGGGAGCCTGGTGGGCTGCCATCTATGGGGTCGCACAGAGTCAGACACTACTGAAGCGACTTAGCAGCAGCAGCAGCCACATTTGTTTTCTGTGTCTGTGAGTCTATTTCTGTTTTGCAAATAATTTCATTTTTTTTCATATTCCACATATAAGTGATATTGTATGACATTTGTCTTCCTCTGTCTGGCTTACTTCACCTAGTATGTTCACCTAGGAACATCCATCCATGTTCCTGCAAATTACATTGTTCCAGTCTTTTTTATGACCAGTCCATTCTGAAGGAGATCAGCCCTGGGATTTCTTTGGAAGGAATGATGCTAAAGCTGAAACTCCAGTACTTTGGCCACCTCATGCGAAGAGTTGACTCATTGGAAAAGACTCTGATGCTGGGAAGGATTGGGGGCAGGAGGAGAAGGGGACAACAGAGGATGAGATGGCTGGATGGCACCACAGACTCGATGAACGTGAGTCTGAGTGAACTCCAGGAGATGGTGATGGACAGGGAGGCCTGGCGTGCTACGATTCATGGGTTCGCAGAGAGTTGGACACAACTGAGCGACTGAAATGAACTGAATATTCCTTTGTGTTATGGACCACATCTTCTTTATCCCTTCTTCTGTTGATAGACATTTAGGTTGCTTCCATGTCTGACTATTATAAACAATACTGCTGTGAACACTGAGGTACATGTGTCTTTTCAAATTAGAGCTTTCTTCAGATATATGTCCAGGAGTGAAATTGCTGGATCATATGGTAACTCCACATTCAATTTTTTTTAGGAACTTCCATACTGTTCTTCATAATTGAGAGTTTGTGTTTCTAAAGAATGCCAAGGCATGATGATGTTGCTGGTGTGTGGACAACACTGAGTAGCAAGGATCCATGCTTTAAATGGTTGACAAGCAAAGAAGGAAGGGGATGAAGTTGAAGTTTGCCTAAGCCATGGAGAACGGTTGGCTTCAGTTCCCTGTAAACTGTGGTAATAATTGCAGCTCACTCCTATTGAGACTTACTACATGCCAGGCATTGAGTTCTATACTTTTTATCAGGGATTGGCAAACTGTGGCAGCTGGGCCAAATTTGGCTACTTCCTGTTTTGGTAAATAAAGTATTATTGGAATCCAGCCACACCCATTTGTTTACATATTGTCACAGCTGCCTTTATGGTGCAATGACAGAGCTTAATACTTGCAACAGAGACCAGAAGGTGTGCAGAGCTTAAAATATTTACCATCTGGTCCTTTATAGAAACATTTTGCCAGTTCTCCGCACATGATCTTATTTAATTCTCATCAAATTGCCCCATAAGGTGTGAGTCCTGTATTTATCCCTTTTTCAGTTCAGTTAGTTCAGTCACTCAGTCGTGTCCGACTCTTTGTGACCACATGAATCACAGCATGCCAGGACTCCTGTCTATCACCAACTCCCAGAGTTTACCCAGACTCATGTCCATCGAGTCGGTGATGCCATCCAGCCATCTCATTCTCTGTCGTCCCCTTTTCGTCCTGCCCCCAATCCCTTCCAGCATCAGGGTCTTTTCCAGTGAGTCAACTCTTCACATGAAATGGCCAAAGTACTGGAGTTACAGCTTCAGCATCAGTCCTTCCAATGAACACCCAGGACTGATCTCCTTTAGGATGGACTGGTTGGATCTCCTTGTAGTCCAAAGGACTCTCAAGAGTCTTCTCCAACACCACAGTTCAAAACTATTAATCTTTCGGCGCTCAGCTTTCTTCACAGTCCAACTCTCACATCCATACATGACCACTGGAAAAACCATAGCCTTGACTAGACGGACCTTTGTTGGCAAAGTAATATCTCTGCTTTTCAATATGATATCTAGGTTGGTCATAACTTTCCTTCCAAGGAGTAAACATCTTTTAATTTCATGGCTGCAGTCACCATCTGCAGTGATTTTGGAGCCCCCAAAATAAAGTCTGTTTCCACTGTTTCCCCATCTATTTTCCATGAAGTGATGAGACCAGATGCCATGATCTTTGTTTTCTGAATGCTGAGCTTTAAGTCAACTTTTTCACTCTCCTCTTTCACTTTCATCAAGAGGCTTTTTCGTTCTTCTTCACTTTCTGCCTTAAGGGTAGTGTCATCTGCATATCTGAGGTTATTGATATTTCTCCCGACAATCTTGATTCCAGCTTGTGCTTCATCCAGCCCAGCGTTTCTCATGATGTACTCTGCATATAAGTTAAATAAGCAGGGTGACAGTATACAGCCTTGACGTACCCCTTTTCCTATTTGGAACCAGTCTATCGTTCCATGTCCAGTTCTCACGGTTGCTTCCTGACCTGCATACAGATTTCTCAAGAGGCAGGTCAGGTGGTCTGGTATTCCCATCTCTTTCAGAATTTTCCACAGTTTATTGTGATCCACACAGTCAAAGGCTTTGGCATAGTCAATAAAGCAGAAATAGATGTTTTTCTGGAACTCTCTTGCTTTTTCAATTATCCAGTGGATGTTGGCAATTTGATCCCCTTTTACAGATGAGCAAACAAAGGCTTGGAGGCCACAGCACTTGCTCAAGGCCTCACAGCTTATAAAAGAGGCAGAGCTGGTCCTCATACTCAGATTGACTGAGGCCAGGGAGACCAATACCCAGATTCTCTGTTCTATGCTAGTCTTGTGGAAATAGAAAAGGTTCTAGAAAGTGAAAGTGTGTGCATGAGCAGAAGTCAGAGTGGGAACAGATCATTGTTTCGTGGGAAGGGTCAGACATATACAATCCTTGAGCACCTACTGTGTGCCAGCACAGGCTGGCGGCTTCCTTTGTGAAAGGTCGAGCATGTCAAGACATGCCCCGGACAAGCCCCCCCCACAGTTGGCCGACGCCCAAACAGGAACTGGGGGCGGACCAAACTTCCAGGGACCAACCCCCTGTAGCCTGGCCCAATCAGGTGCTGGCACGAAGCCCCTGAACACCAATCACTGCTGCAGCCCGCGCTCTTTACCTTATATGGAAAAACCTGGTTTGAATGCCAGCCCTGGCTATAAAAACCCCTTCCTCACCCCTCATACCTTGCAGACTCCCTTCCTTGCTCGCTTGCCCCTGGGAGTTCTGCCCGAGAGCCACCCGCCCAATAAAGGCTTCCATCAACGGTCCCTAGGGGTGACTCTTTCTTCCCGTGGCGGTTTGTTACACTTTGGTAGCTCTTGATTCATTCGCAATCCCCTCTTGCCAACCTCTGGGTTCACCTGTGCCTCCCACCTGAAGCCAGCATCTCTGCCTGAGATGTCTTCCTATAGTGTGTTGGCAGCTGTTAGGTAAATATTGCAACTTGCCTGTCCTACCATGAGATGATTCAGAGGGACAGTCTCTAGGCTTCTCCCAGGTACCTTGGCAGTTACCTACTTGCTACTGGCTTCCCCATTCTGTGCCCCTGTCACTTTCTCAGTCCTTGGCTTGAGCTTCCAGGATCACCTCCTAAATAAACTCCCTGCACCCAGATCCTCTGTCAGACTCTGCTTTTGGGGAAACCAAGCTGAAATGCATATTCAGTGGTTCAGATACTGCAACAACTTTGAAAGCACTGTGGGCTCAAATTTCACAGGTGAGAAAACAGTGAACCAGAGAAGACAGTTCAGTGATAGAGGTTCCAAGCCGGATCTGTCTGATACATTCCTTCCTGGGTCTCACGCCCATTCTGCAGTGGATGGTGATTAGGCTGATCCTGGTGATGATGACGGCTGAATGCTTGCTGTGAACAGCTGAGGAGTCCATGGCTCAGGGCAGTTAGTGACTTTTCTGAGTTTTGTCCACGTGAGATTTGTTCGAAGGAAGCCTGGAGTAGAGAGGTGGAGACCCACACGTGCAAGACAGGCGTGGGCCTGGACTCATCTCCCTGGGGGACGCCCTGGTGTGACCTGGCATCTCTCAGCCCTGCCCACTGGGTGGGATAAACATCTTCAATGACTGATTGCAGGCAGTTGCCATGGTTACCACTGGGTAACCATCTGAATAATGGAGGACTCTGGTGGTAACTGCTGCTACTGTCACCCATCTGTTTGACATTCTCCCCACCCCTCCATTCGTCCAGTTTCATTGGAGCTGGCGGGGGAGGAGGTTGGTTTCATTGCCATGAGAACGAAGGAAACAGCTCTCATGACCTCATCTTTAGAAATCCAGTGAACTTTGCCCCAGTGCCTGGGAGTTCTTATTGCTCTGCTCTCTTCCCTTTTCCTCAAAACTTCCCCCAATCAGCATGTGAGCAAGAGCCTGCCTGCCAAGTGTGCCTGCCACTGCTCACACCCTTGCTGCTCTTGTACGTGATTTTTCTCCAGCCCCAGCACCTCGCCTACATCTCTCCCTTCCTCTTCCTATTCCTTCTGGCCTCCCAGAAATGCAGTCTTATAAAGGCTGCAAACTCCACACTAGAAAGTCGTTAGGGTTGGAGAGAGGCTTACAGAGTCCTGGCTGCCTCTCCTGAGGCCCTGAGTGGTTAAGTGATGGTACTCTCTCCTCATCTGTAAAATGGGGACAACAGCTCTGGGGAGGATTAAACATCAGGACCATGGCAGAAAAGTGAAGAGCCTGGTCCTGAAGTCAAACAGATACGCCTTTGCACCCTGGCTCTACCTCTATTGTGCTACCAGAGGCTGGTCAGTTTTCTGAGCCTCGGGTTCCTCTTCTACATGAAGAGGGTGACAGCTGCATCCATCTTACCCAGATGAAGCATGCTAATAGTTCTAAAGCATGGAGCATTGTTACCTGTTTGTTTCTCATAGTTCCTGTGCCTGTGTACCTGTGACACTCTAAGGCTTCAAGTCTGCTGAGGGCGGTTACTTGATCTCTCTTGTTGCCCATGCAGTGATATGAGGCTGTGCGCTCCGCCCTGGGAGAGAGAACAGCTCGCCTTCCTGCTGGATGCAAGGACTGGAGATAAGACACCTTTGTTTCCTCTCTTGACTTGCTGTGGCTGTCACCGGTGTCTGATAAGATAGTACCAGCCAGGTGGGCCCCAATAGCTTCAGAGGGAGATTAAGAGCTTGAAGCTGACAGGGACACAGAGCTTCTCGAAGCCTGTCGAGGTGGCTCCCTTTGTCACTTTGAGACATGAGGCAAGGGTGACTGAAACTGAAGATGGGAAAAGGGACAGAGCTGTGAAATTCCTTTTCCCAAGCCACATTGGTCCTACCCTCCCTCCTCTCACCAGCCCTCAAGAGGCTCAGAGCACAGGAGGAATCAGGGGTGGGGGAGCAAGGATCCCTCTAAAATCCATGCTAGGACTTGGGATGTCTTTAAATTCTACAAGAATTTCGGGGGTGGGGTGGAATTTGCAAGTGTACACATTTTGTTAGGGGAAAGTGGGACCAGAATGTTCTGCAGGTGAAGTTCTTCAATTCTTGCAGGTGAGGCTCTTCAACTCTGGTCCCTGTATCACTGTGCTAAATTGGCTTGTCCCTACTTGCAAGAATCAAATGGTAAATTTTCAGAGACTGTGAGCTGGTTGTTAAGCACAGACATTCAGTATTAAATGATGTAAACTCACGACAAAATGAGTTATGTTGAAAACTAAGGTGATAAATGCTCAGTACTCATTGCTTCCTAATTAGTTTACTTCTTGTGGCCCTTCTTGTCGTGGGGCTATACCGCTCTCGTATCTGCAGTATTATGTAGTAGTGTGTTCCTCAACACCTTTCCTCAACTCTGCATTCAGCTGCATCACATGGATGGCTGACACTGGCCACCGTGGGAGTGTTTGCAGATGCACTACAAACCAGCCTTCCCCCATGCCCAAGCTCTTCTTACACAGTGATCAGCACACGGCAGTTCCTGTACCACCCACAACAGAATGATCTGAGGTGGTGGGATACAGATCCAGATCCCAGAGCCCATCTCTACACCCAGTGGATTTCTAGGTTGGGGTCAAGGATCTGTGTTTTCAGAGCACTCCAAAGGATTTATAAACTTACAGTAAACAGGGGTAGATTGGAAGGGAATAAGAGAGGGAAGGAGATGAGGAAGGAAAGCAAACAGGGAAAATAAAGGGTTCCCGGGAGAATTTTTTCCAGCATTCATTGCAGGACAATTGTAAAGTGGATAAAGGCTGAATTCCAGTATCTGCTGACTTTTATTATTATTATTGTACAGAGAGAGACATCTGTGGAGCACTGACTGTGGCTCAGGTGCAGAACTACATGCCTTAAGTGCGTTTCATCTATAATTCACCTTAATGAAAAAAAACTTTATTGTACCCATTTTACAGGTCTAGTATCTGAGGCTCAGGCTGAACTGCCTTGCCCCAGGTCCACACCCAGTAAGAGTTAGAGGCAGAAACCAAAGGCAGCAGTGAGCTGACAACAGAAGTGCTGGTCTCACTCCAGCCCTGTGGCCGGCACACGGGCCTCAGTGAACATATGCAGGGGCTTATCCAGAAGTTGCTCCCTGCCAGAGCAGCACTTCCTCTGGGTGGGCTTCAGACTCAGGGCTATTTCTTTCCTTTTTAAGAGAGGTTTAAAGTTTATTATATTTCATCTCTTTATAAAAAGTGTGTATTTTTCCCCAGGGAAATATAGATGACAAACCTGTAAAAGATTGTATATTAGTAAAGTTACTGTTTTAGACTGTAAATTTATTTATCTCTGAGCCTCCTGGCCTCAACATTTTTATAGTAAGGAAGAAATGAATTTAATACAACTCCAAGAAAGAAATTCAAGATTTTAAGTTAACCTAGACCTTTGTTTGGTCTTCTAGTGGTCATACTTGATAAAGGAGAATCTCTGAAGTACCCAGGGAAGTAGGTATATAGTTCTGCTTCTGAGACAAATTTCTAGTATTTCATTTCATAGGATCTTGGCGATCTGGCCCTTTGAAGTTATTTCCTTGATAAAAAGACTTGGGGTTATTTCCTGAATACCATTTGCCATCTTGCATAAGCAAGAAGGAATACAGCTCATCCCTAGATAAAAAGAAGACAGAGTACCCCCATTTAGGGGCAGGCATGGGAGGATGACCAGGGTTACGGTTCATAAAGCAAAGGGCAGTTCATATCTGGGTCCTCACTGGTTCCTCTCCCCAGTTCCTCTGCTGGTCTGAATAACATGTGGATTGGTGAGAATAAAGGTGGCAGTGGTCCCAGAGCTCCCAGCCTGGTCTGGAAGATTCAAATCTGATCACACAAAAAGGTGGAAATACTGCAGAAGCAAAACAAGAGCACCAGGTTCCTACTTGGTGTGACAGATTTAGTTTACAAATGTTGTTAATTCAGAAGAGAGAATCTTGTGGGGCCTTTGGAGGCTCAGAATGCAGTAGTGACAGATGAAGGTGGAGAGTTGAGTTGATGTTCACATGAAAAGCTGGTCAAGAATGTTGACTCTAGAAGCCAGGGAAGCACACTGTGGTCTCCAAGAATGGGAAGAAACTTGAAAGGGCTATCCTTGGAAGGCCCTCCGGAGGCCTTGGAGGAGACTGACTCTGTGGGCCTGACACTTCTGTGGACACCTGGCACTCAACATCCAGGGTGGGACTGAGAGGTCAAGGTGGGTGGGGGATGCTCCCTTGGTTTTCCAAAGACTGTAAAACAGTGTTCAGTTGAGGCCAAGAGAAACCCTTTCCTGCCTTCCTTTCTGTACCGTATAAGTCCCAAAGAGTAGTATTTCCCTCAGCTGAGACATACAGGAATTCCAGGAAAAAAAAAGTCTCATAGTCAGATGGATTCAGGAATTGAATTGTTGTTTAGTTGCTAAGTCAGGTCTGACTCTTTTGTAACCCCATGGACTGTAGCCCACCAGGCTCCTCTGTCCATGGGATTTCCCAGGCAAGCATACTGGAGTGGGTCATTTCTTTCTCCAGGGGATCTTACCAACCCAGGAATTGAACCCATGTCTTCTGCATTGAAGGTGGATTCTTTCCCACTGAGCCACCAGGGACGCTCACATGCATGTGTGTGTGTGTGTGTGTGTGTGTGTGTGTGTGATTCTTTTCCACAGAGATGATAGTGAGCACATTAAGGCATTGGAAAGCTCTGCAGATAAGAAACATTTTTCACTCTGTAAACCATTTGACATTGCAAGTAGCAGATGATGGCAGGCTCGACCTAGATCCCCGAGAGCCCTAGTTCCTGTTTCTGACCCAGCCCTGGTTACTAATGGCAACTGTGGCTCTTCTACAGAGGACTCCTGTCCAGCTATAGGACCTAATATGTCCACAAACAGAGCAGAAAGGGCCTTGCAATTTATTTTTCCCAGGGCAGCCCTGAACCAATGATCTGTATGTGACCCTAGTTAGGAGAGCTCAAGGCTATTTTACAGCTTAGAACTTCCCTCCACAATCTGCCTGAAGCTTCTGCCAGGAGACTGTGCCCCAACTTGCAGGCTCATGCACTTCACTGATTCTCCACCTGCCAATCCCCCTTAAACATGGCATCCCAGGAGCAAGCACACCCCTTCACTCAGGGTCCACCTCTGGGAAAATGTACCTAAAACAACTCATTTCTCTCACATTCAGGTCGTTTGTTCCTGAAACACTTATCAGCCTGGTTTAGATCTTGAATTGTCCTTTGGCCCTGACTTTGACAAACGCCTTCCTGGAGAATAGCCTCCAAACATTGCATTGATCTTCTGGAGAGGAAGAGCCCTGATTTGACTGGGGAAAAAAAAAAGCATCCTTTGGAGCCTGTCTCCAACTCAGCACCTCTCTCCAAAGATTTTCCTTGCTGTCTAGTAGGGCTTCTGCAAGGGGTCTGAGAAGTGATTTGCTCTCTTGGTGTAACCTGGGGCATACAGCAGATTGGGCAATAGTGACTGCATTAATCTCCATCACAGTGCACATTTATTTTTGGAGACTGGGATCCCATAAATGACTCCTTTCTTACCATTTTGAATCCACGTCTCTTTGTGGCATAAGACTTGCCTGGCTTAGATAACCACAAACTCAAATGTCTGCTTCAGTTGGGCAGGTAATATAAATGAGTTCATCTGACCTGGTGTGAGGCAATTGGGAGTAATGGTGAGTGGGACAAAATGGGAAGCAAGCATCCTATCTAAGAGGACAGCTACCAGTGGCTCTAAGCTAGTTATCACTGTGCAGAAGTCAGATCCAGCCAGAATTTTATTTTGAGAAGCCAGAAACTCAGATTTTATTTGAAATCTCTTGACTTTGCAGTCATCAAAATAGTTCCAACATTGGAAAACTGTCACAGAGTAGTACAGATACATAGACTAGTGAGATATACTAGGTTACAATACTGATATTTTTAAAAATATATATATTTATTTACTTGCCTGTGCCAGGTCTTAGTTGTGGCATTTGGGATCTTGAGTTGTAGCATGTGAACTCTTCACTGTGGCGTGAGGAGTCTAGTTCCCCAACCAAGGGGGCCCTGCATTGGGAGCACAGAGTCTTAGCCACTGAACCACCAGGGAAGTCCCACAGTATTCGCCTTGATTGTCTTTAGAAGGTCAAAGACCAGAGAGACACCTCATCATTGTTCAGTTGCTCAGTCATGTCTGATTCTTTGTGACCCCATGGACTGCAGCATGCCAGGCTGTCCTTTACTTTCTCCTGGAGTTTGTGCAAACTCATGTCCATTGAGTCAGTGATGCTATCCAAGCATCTCATCTACTGTTGTCCCCTTCTTCTCCTGTCTTCAATCTTTTCCAGCATCAGGGTCTTTTCCAATGAGTCAGCTCTTCAAATTAGGTGGCCAAAGTCTCGGAACTTCAGCTTCACCATCAGGTCTTCCAATGAATATTCAGGATTGATTTCCTTTAAGATTGACTGGTTTGATCTTGCTGTCCAAGGGACTCTCAAGAGTCTTTTCTAACACCACAGTTCGAGAGCATTGATTCTTCAATGTTCAGCCTTCTTTATGGTTCAACTCTCACTTTCATACATAACTACTGGGAAAGTCATAGAGAGAAACATAGCCATGGATTAAGGGTGCTACGGGCTCTCTCACCCTCACTCATGCTGTCCACGGCATGAAGGTTGGTCCCTCTGCCTGCAACATTTGTTCCCCAGCTCTGCCTGACTAATTCCTCATCCTTTAGACTCCAGTTTCTTGCTGATGCATCAGATGGCCTTGCCTCTCCCCTGAGCAAGGTCCCATTGTTCTGAGCTTCCCTGTTTGTCAGACTTGTCCCACTTATAATGACTTGTTCAAAGTCTGTCTTCCCTATTGTTCTGCAAGTTCCTTAAAAACCAGGGCTGTGTCTGACTGTTTTCTGTTACATTCTCAGCCCCTGGCACAATGCCTGATGCACAATGGGTGTACAAAAGGCTTCTTTTCAATGAAATAAAAAGGAAAGTGCCCAAGAAGTTTTCCTAAAGAGAAGATTCCAGACTCATCATAGACAATTCTTCTGCCTCCTTGAATACCACTGCACCAGGATGGTTTTAAGTCCTTGTTGGAATTGTTCCTGTTATCCTAAAATTGTGACAGAATGATCTCAGGTCATTTCTAAGACAAACATCACAGTAATCCAATCCACAGTGATTGTGGTTTATGCCACAACCACTGATGCTGAAGAAGCTGGCAGTGACCAAAACCAACACAAAGAAAAAGAAATTCAAGAAGGCAAAGTGATTGAGTAGGCTTTACAAATAGCTGGGAAGATGTACCCAACTGAATGCAGAGTTCCAGAGACTAGCAAGGAGAGATAAGAAGGACTTCTTCAATTAACAAGGCAAAGAAGTAGAGGAAAACAATAAAATGGGAGAGACTAGCCACCTGTTCAAGAAAATTGGAGCTATCAGGGAACATTTCATGCAAGGATGGGCACAATAAAAGATGGAAATGGTAAGAATGTAACATAAGCAGAAGGGATTAAGAAGAGGTGGCAAGAATACACAGAAGAACTATGAAAAAAGGTCTTAATGACCCAGATAACTGCAATGACGTGGTCACTTACCTAGAGCCAGACATTACGAAGTGTGAAGTCAAATGGGCCTTAGGAAGCCTTACTATAAACAAAGCTAGTGGAGGTGATGAAATTCCAGTTGAGCTATTTCAAATCCTAAAAGATGATGCTGTTAAAGTGTGGCACTCAATATGCCAGTAAATTTGGAAAACTCAGCAGTGATCTCAGGACTGAAAAAGGTCAGTTTTCATTCTAATCCCAAAGAAGGGTGATGCCAAAGAATGTTCAAACTACTGTACAATTGCACTCATTTTATATGCTAGCAAGATTATGCTCAAAATCATTCAAGCTAGGATTCAGCAGTATGTGAACTGAGAATTTCCAGATGTATTAATACAAGCTGGGTTTTGAAGAGGCAGAACTAGACATCAAATTGCCAGCATTCGTTGGATCATGGAGAAAGCAAAGGAGTTCCAGAGAAACATCTGCTTCATTGACTACTCTGAAGTCTTTGACTATGTGGATCACAACAAACTGTGGAAAATTCTTAAATGGGAGCACCAGACCACCTTACCTGTCTCCTGAAAAACCTGTACTCAGATCAAGAAACAACAGTTAGAACTGGATATGGAACAACAGACTGGTTCCAAATTAGGAAAGAGTACCTCAAGGTTGTACATTGTCACCTTGCTTATTTAACTTATATGCAGAGTACTTCATGCAAAATGCCAGGCTGGATGATGCATAAGCTAGAATCAAAATTGTTGGCAGAAATATCAGCAACCTTAGATATTCAGATGATACCACTCTACTGGCAGCCAGTGAAGAGAAATTAGCCTCCTGATGAGAGTGAAACAGTAGAGTGGAAAAGCTGGCTTCGTTAGGACTATGTATGTTAAATTTTATGAACTGAATCTTCTAGAGGGAAGGAGGTGAACTATGGCCTTGGGCCAAATCTGCTCATTATCTCTTTTAATAAATAGAATTTTATTGAAACATGGCTATACCCATTCATTTATGTACTATTTGTAACTACTTTTGTACTGCAACAGCAGTCTTGTGTATCTGAGACTGTCTATGTGGTCTGCACAACCTAAAATATTTATTATTTAGTTCGTCAGTGGAATTTTATAGACTCTTTATAGACTCTGCTCTAGAGTTGTGCTCAACCTGCATAGTCATACATGACAGCCTTGGTGTGAAGTGTACCTCAGTCCAAATTCTAAAACCATCAGCTGCTGGGACCAGCCACTTCCCTGCAGAGCTTATAGATAGTGACATTTTGGCAGAATCCCCATTATCATCAGTACTCTGTCTCCATTCCTACCGTGGATAGAAAAGAAGAGAAAAGGAGATAGAAAGCTGTGGGAACCAAAGCGGAGTGGGCGACAGCAACCATGTTCCATTTTGCTCCCTCTACCTCTTACAAGAGTAACAGGATGGAAATGCTGGGGACTGCTGATGGTCTCTTTGGCCAGGATTGTCACTTTCCATCCCAGGAGCTTCTGGACATGAAGAAAGGGGCAGAAAAAAGATGGAAGAGGAGACACAGTGACTGTTAGGAGAATGATGGAGTCCCTGCTGGCTCCACTTTGGGGCTTTAGCAAGGAAATGTCAGTCTCTTGTGGTGTTATGCCCAGAATGTTTGTATCTCTCTCAAATTTATACATTGAAATTCTATCCCTCAAGATGATAATGATATTAGGAGGTGGTGGCCTCTGGAGTGATTAGAATCATGAGGGTGGAGCCTTCTTGAATGAGATTAATGTCCTTGTAGAAGAGACTCCAAGATCTTCCTCATCCCTTCCGCTATGTGAGCGTACCATAAGATGTCTGTGATCTGGAGGAGGGTCATCACTGGACCATGCTGACGTTCTGATCTTGGGACTTCCAGCCCCCAGAACTGTGAGAAATAAATTTCTGTTGTTTTTAAGTTATCAAGTCTACAGGACTTTGTTAAAGCAGCCCATACCTTCTTAGACCCAAGGGACAGTGATATCAGTGACAGTAGCTGACCTGGTCCCACCAGGAGGGTCACCCTCTGGGCACAGGGATCTCTCAGCAAGAAGCTATGAAGCAAATATGCTAAAGGAGGAAATTGAGCCTGAACCAGATTGCCTGGGCCGGACGTCTGCAGAACAGAGAGATCTCCACTGGGCATTCCAAAGATTATTGCTGTGGTTTTCTAGTGTTGTATAAACAGCACTGGAGACCTTAAGAAAACAACAGAATTTATTTTGCTCACGAATCTATGGTTTGTGCAGTTTTCAGCAAGGATAGCTCATCTCTGATCCCCTCATTCTCAACAAAGAGGGCTCCAAGGCTGGGGCAGGCATCCCTGGGGGTCCTAGCTGACTTGCCTGACTGTGGGCACTGGCTGCTGGTGGGGGCCTTCATAGGGGCTGTCATCTGGTCCACGTGACTTTTCCAGCAGCTACAAGCCTTCCTCTAGCATAGTGATGAGTTCCTGGGTCAGTGCCCCTGAGACAGAGCCAGAGGGAATTTAGGTCCCCTTTCTACCCTAGCCCAGAAGTTACTTGCAACTATTTCTGCAGCATTCTGTTCATGAGAAACAAATCACTCACACTGGCCCATGTTTAAAAATATAGACTAAAGAATAAGCTAACAAGGGCTTCCCTGGTGGCTCAGATGATAAAGAATTTGTCTGTAAAGAATTTGTCTGCAATGCGGGAACTCATGTTTCATCCCTGGGTCAGGAAGATTCCCCTGGAAAGGGAATGGCTACCCACTCCAGTATTCTTGCCTGGAGAATTCCATGGACAGAGGAACCTGGCAGGCTACAGTCCATAGAGTGGCACACAAACAGTCAGACACGACTGAATGACTAACACACACAAGCTAACAAAAGTATAATGCAAATATAAGCTGTCAAACCTGTGGGCATGTTTTAAAACCTCCATCAAGACACTTCCCCAAGAATGAGCTTTCAGAATTACCCTACAGAAAACCCAGAAACAGCAGTGAAGTAAAGGACCACAACCTCTGCCAGGATAGGAAGGCAAAGGAAATCTGTTTCCTCCTCCCTCCTCATCACCCATGGACTGTGGGAAAGGGGAGAACAACCTCCCTGGCCATGCACAAAGACTCCCTCCTCCTGCCAGACCACTCTTTGTGCCCTCTGGGAAAGAGCAGGTGAGTCTCTAAGTCAAATGCCAGGTCAAGCTTTACAGTGAATAGGAAAAACCTTAAGATGCAAAGTGAGACTGATGTAATAATCAGAAGTGATGGCAAAGTTACAGAATGAGATTAAAAGTTATTTAAGGAATCTTTAACCACTTAGGGCAGTAGGGTCATCTGGGGGCAGGGCTGTTCATGGAGCACTGGCGGGAGCAACAATATGCAAAAATAAAAATGGTCTGTATTTATTCTCCAAGATGTGTAGGCTTAGATTCCTCTTGTAATGAATGGTTTCCTTTGAAAGACTGCTCAGCCATCTGATTGTCCTGAAGTTTGCTTTTTAGGCCCTATATTTGGGAGAAATTGGGGGAATTGAAGAAATTAATCTCTAAGGGTCCTTCCAGAACCAACACTCCCTGCTTCTCTTGCTAACAGGGGCTGGGTACTGACAGTTTACTTAGGAAATGGTCACTAAGAATGTGTTTATCTTATGAAAGCACCTCTCAGTAGAGAAACCATAATAGTAGCAGGAGAAATTAGCTCTGTTCTCTGATTTTGCTAAAGGAAAAATAGTTACATACAGTCTGTCTCCTTCTCTCTTTTTCTCTCTCTCCAACCCCTCCCTCTCTTACACACCTTGAAAGGCAATTTGACAACTTGAACAAGCTTCCAGCAGGGGAATCGAACTTCCACCAGCCTCAACATCTTGACTACAGGGACTCAGTTATACAGTCTTTTGTCTTGAACGTGTTACTACTCAAAGTGCAGTCAGACAGCTGTATCACCTCAGGAGCTGCTTAGGAATGCAGACTCCCAGGAGCTGTCCCAGCCCCCTTGGATCAGAATCTGCATTCTTAAAGATTCCCTATGGTATTCAAATCTACACAAATTTTGAAAAGTACTGTTGTAAGGGTCCTAGGCCCTTGGCTTTCTACAGATTTCCCTCCATCTGTTTCATGACATCTGGAAGTAGGAGGTTCTCAGAGGTGAAGCCCCTTGGTTTCTGACCCCTTGAGTCCCTGGCAGCCCCTTTTCAAGGTGGCTCTTCACTGATGGCTGGAGAGCTTAGGCAGACGTCACCATTCAATAGCTAAGAGAAATCAAGCCTTGGTTCAAATGCTTGAACTTAAAACACTCTTGACTCTGCATCTGGAGACACACTGGATGGAAGTACTTATGGTAACTGGTTGATATTCAAATTGCCTTTTGTGGAAAACCGTCCTTTGAATTCTGTCCGATTTCAGAGCTACAGTAGCAAGATTTCTGAACACCCTGGAGTCATTTCCAACTGGCGTGTTTCAGTCTTTAGTTAATGTCAAAAGGCTTGTCTCATTGCAAATTTCAGAAATGTTTTCTGTTTTAAGGTTGCTTGCCTATAGCTATTTGTATAAAAAGCTAAACGGGCATTGGAAAGGTACAGTAAAAATCCTTCTGTCCACTGGAAGTAGCATGCTCTTGTGTCCAGCTGTTATATACACTTTATTTATTTATTTTCCTTCCCTCAGCCTCACACTGAGGATGTAAAAGCCAATGGGGCAGTTTTGTAATTTTACAAGCTTACAACTCTGTACAGTTGGAAGGGAAGACATTTCTCATCTGACTTGATAAAATATCTCAAGCTCTACCAGGCATTTCCATTTTGAACACATTTTGTCTAACTGGAGTGACAACAGTCTACAGGATCATTCAGTCTGTATTTAAGCCTGTCACTGGAAGAATACCTAACCCTGTGGAAAACAGCCAGGCCCCTGAAAGAGCCCACCTTCAAAGCAAGATTGCCCAGCACTCATCAACTTTAGACCTCAGATGAATAATAATATCCATGAGTGTTTTAAAAGGCCTACTTGCATTTGCTAAGCCTTCTCGTGATTTTTCATCATTCTAAGTTTGGGATCCCTTGAAAGCAGAACCTAAGGCAAGGATTTGAGTGCAGGGGAATTTTGTTTTTAGAGGTGATCTCCAACAGCGTAAGTAAGGGTAGGGTGTGCGGAGAGTAACTTGGAGGAGACCAGGCCAGGACAAAGGGGTTTCTCAAGTGTGTTGCTCTAAGCTCCAGGGCCAAATTACAATGGGGCCTCTGAGAAGCACAGAAATACTTCCAGAACATAGCCCCTGAGAGGCAGGGGGCCTGGAGCACTAATTCACTGCTTTTGAACCTGGTTGGTGGAAGATTGCCCCCAGGGACTTTGAGCCCTCTGCCGTTCTGGCCTGTGCTACCATCCTGACTGAGCAGGTTGCTGCAGCATGCAAAGCCTGGGGTCTAAAGCAGAAGGATGATTGGCTTTGGATGGAAGGGGGTGCAGGCCCTGAAGGTAGGCACAAGCTCAGATAGACCTGTTCGCCATGGGCACAGCCAGAGGCTACTGCCTTGTCTCTGACTACCTCTATTAGGCAACTGTTACTGTCTCCACCTTACAGCTAAGGAAAATGGAGGCTCAGACATGTTGAAGAGTTTGCACTGCTGTGAAACAAGGCCTTGAGGTCCCAGAACAGGCCAGCTGACACCAGAGCCTCTTTCCAGAGCTGCCACATTGTCCTGCAAAGAACTGGGAGGCAACTAACCCTCCCTTTTTGCCCAAGACAGGCCAGATTTTAGCACCGAAAGTGCCACTTCCGGGAAAACCCTTATCCAGAGCAAACTAAGTGGTTGGTGGCCTTTGTGGGCTTTCTCTGCCTCTGCAAATCCTGGCCTCCTGCCTAGGCTCCCTCCTGGGCAGCTGCACACAAATGGGTTCCAGACGATCTTTCTTTCTTGCTTGCTCTACGGCTTCATTCCGGCAAGGCTGTTTCCAAGTAAAACCCAGATAAAATTGGATTTCATATGGTGGTTTCCCTGAGTGAACCTTTTATGTAGAAGCTGGGAGACTAGAAAGTTTTTGTTTTATTTTTTACTTCCTTTAAATGGGGCCCATTTAGTCTAATGATGCTGGGGCAGAGTGTGATGATGATAAATGAAATTTGATTTATTTGTTAAGTGTCCATTATTGTTTCATTGTTTCACTAGGGGCTTTTTCTTTTAAATGAAAAAAGTGTGTGTGTGTGTGTGTGTGTGTTTAGGCACAATGTCATCAGTCTATGTATATAGTTTCCTAGATCACTTTGCCATAACAAAGTACCACAGATTGGGTGCCTTAAATGATAGAAATTTATTGTCTGGAGGCTGGAAGTTCAAGATCAAGGTATCTACAGGGTTGGCTTTGAGGGATGGATAATCTGCCCCAGGCCTCTCCTTGACTTACAGACGGCCGTCTTCTCCCTATGTCTCTTCCTTTCTTTCCATCCCACCTGTGGCATGTAGAATCTTAGTTCCCGACCAGTGATCCAATCCGCGCTTCCTGCATTGGAAAGTGGAATCTTAACCAGTGGACCACTAGGGAAGTCCCTCCTGATGCCACTTTACATCTTCTTCCCTCTAAAGACATCTCTGTGTCTACATTTTCACTTTCTATAAGAACACCGGTCACATGGATTAGTCCCACCCACATGACCTCAGTTTAACCAGAATGTCTCTGCAAATATGGCTACATTCTGAGGTACCTGGGGCTAGGATTTCAACCTATGAATAAGGGGAGTCTGCCTCAATCCTTACCATTATGTTCTTCCAAATAAGTGAGATAGTCTCAGCGAAATCAGTACATAGCCTTTACACCCATCGCTTGTCACTCTGTAAGTTGGTCTTGGGGTTGGTCTTGGCTGGGGGTTTCACCAAGTTACCTCCAACTCCTTTCTGAACATCTCAGGAGAGAAGCATCATGTCTCCCCGAGGAGTGACAGCCCTTTATTTTCTAACATTTATTGTACCCTGCTGGGTGCCTGGCCTTGGGCTTAATGCTGCTCCTGCTGCTAAGTCGCTTCAGTTGTGTCCGACTCTGTGCAACCCCATAGACGGCAGCCCACCAGGCTCCCTCGTCCCTGGGATTCTCCAGGCAGGAACACTGGAGTGGGTTGCCATTTCCTTCTCCAATGCGTGAAAGTGAGAAGTGAAAGTGGAGTCGCTCAATCGTGTCTGACTCTTAGCAACCCCATGGACTACAGCCTACCAGGCTCCTTCGTCCATGGGATTTTCCAGGCAAGAGTATTGGAGTGGGGGTGCCATTGCCTTCTCTGGGGCTCAATGCTGAAGGAGGTACAAAGGTGACTAAGACTCAGTCAACCCTGCCCTCACCATGCTTATCCAAGAGAACAGGGAGATTCTAGTCTTTATTGTCAAATAGTCTTTTGTTCAAATCCTACCTTTAATTTACCCCAGCCTTGTGTCACATGGTGTCTCTGAGTCTCACTTCCTCCAGCTGTGGAGCTGGGGTGATGAGAGCTCTCAGCTTGCAGGGCAGTTGTGAGGAAAGGAGTCTGATAACACGCCCAGCACAGCACTGGGCACACAGTAGGCATTTGGTAAAAATCTTTTCCGTGAGAGAAAGGTATGTGTTAAAATTATAGAATCAAAGAGGTAATTAGTAATAGCTAATGGTTTCAACAGATAAAGGAAAAATAGCAAGAGGGAGAGCCACCCCAGGCTGCGGAGGGCTGCGGCAAGTGTCAGGTTGGGCTGTTGAGCTTGGTTCTTTGGGGATCTCCTCCCCCATGCTGTGGGTCTTCCTGAAGCTGACCTGAAGTGCCCTGGCTTCTCAATGCTGGATCAGGTCCCTGATCCAGAGTGTCTGGTGAAGGACAGAGAACTTTATCCTCCCCAGTGATGGGCAGGGGAGCAGCAGGGACAGTGATGCCTTCCTGGGAGTGACATTTGTGTGTTGAGAGTCAAGGTCCTGTTTCCCACTGGGGTTATGTATAGATGGCAGTCATTGTTCAAGGCATATAGAAGAGGCAGTGCAGAAAATGACAGAACTAAGGCATGGGATATGTGGAAAGAAGGATGGAGGTACCTAATGAAACTGACAGTGTTAGTCTGGATCCAGCCATGCTTGAAGCTCATCCCACTCCTAAATGTCAGATACATGAGTCAGTAAGTTCCCCAAATCTCCCTAAATTAAGTTGAGCTTAGACATTTGCAGCTGAAGGATCCGTGCCTATAAAAGGTTATAAACACACTTTTAGGGAACCCAGAGGATAGTCCCATTAATCCTGATGAGAAGAATCAATTTAGGTTTCCTGACGGATGTGAAACATAGGCTATTTCCAAAGATAAGCCAGTTCTCATCCAGCCAAGAAGCCTGGGGGCATTTAAGGGATGGGTATGTGTGCAATGGCAGTGAGGTGTAAAAGGGCAGGGCCTGTGAGAAGCTGGCAGGTCATTTTATTAGGGATGAAGGAGGTGGTGGTTAAAAAATCAGAGTCACACCACAAAGGGCCTTGGATTTCATGACAGAAGCAGGCTCCTCTGCTTTCTTCCTCCCCTTGCCCTCCTCAGGAAGAAGGAATGGAATAAGGCAGTTGTGTAAATACGAGACCAAGCCAGTCTCCAGACTGTGTATTGAAGGGGCACCCATTCTCCCACATTTCTCCTGTGTTTCAGTGCCCACCCTGAGGAAGGGAAATGAAGAGGAGGGACCAGTTCATGGAGAGGCAGAGGAACCCATTTTGCTCAAGGACTAGGTTTCCTATGTCTAAATAAAGGCCCCAAAAGGGAACCTGTCACTAGGCAAAATGTCACCTCAAAATGCTTCATCACAATTTCCTCTAAAAATGACAGGATGCGACCATGAAAGTGTAGTTAGATGGTGAGAGCGATAGAATAAGGACCTCCAAACATGTCCGTGTTGATCTCACGGAACCCATAGATGTGTTACCCTACTTGATAACTGCGGTAGTCAAGAACCCACCTGCCAATGCAAGAGATCCAGGGAACACAGGTTCAATCCCTGGGTTGGGAAGATCTGGAAATTGCAACCCGCCTCAGCATTGTCTGGGAAATCTGATTGGCAGAAGAGCATGGTGGGCTACAGTCCAAGTGATCACAAAGAGTCAAACTGAGCACACACAGATGACGAAGGGATTTTGCAGGTGTGATTAAACTAAGGATCTTGAGCTGGATCGGGAAGATTCCCTGCAGAAGGCAATGGCAACCCACTCCAGTATTCTTGTCTGAAAAATCCCATGGATGGAGGAGCCTGGTCAGCTACAGTCCATGGGATTGCAAAGAGTCTGACATGACTGAGTGACTTCTCTTTCTTCTTGAGATGGAGAGATAATTCTGGTTTATCCCAGTGGGCACAATGTAATCATAAGCATCACTGTAAGAGTGAGGCAGGAGTGTTAGAGTCAGGGAAAGAGATGTGATGATGGAAGCAGAGGCCAGAGTGATTTAATGACTGGACAGGACCATGAGCCAAGGAATGTGGGCAGATTCTAGAAGCAAGGAAAGGCAGGGGATGAATTCCCTCCTACAGCCTCCAGAGAGAACGCAGCCCTGCTGACACTTTAATTTTAGCCCATAAGACCCATTTTTTCGACCTGTGAACCTATAAAGTGAAAGTCATTGAGTCGAGTCTGACTTTTTGCATCCCCATGGACTATGCAGTCCTTGGAATTCTCCAGGCCAGAATACTGGAGTGGGTAGCATTTCCCTTCTCTAGGGGATCTTCCCAACCCAGGGATCAAACCCAGGTCTCCCACATTGCAGGCAGATTCTTTACCATCTGAGCCACAAGGGAAGCCCTCTGATCTATAAAACTGTGAGATAATAAATTAGTGTTAAGTCTCTAAGTTTGTGTTGATTTGTTACAGCAGCAATAGGAAATCAGGACAGTGCTGAAGCAACCTAGATTACAATTATGAAATAGTAGAATGAAAGGTTAAGTGTGTAGGCTTAATCCAGGTTTACAAACCAGCTCTACCACTGTCCAACTCGACAAATTACCCCAGCTCTCTGGGCCTCAGTTTCTCTCACTGTGACCTGCATTCACTAAAGCCCACCTTGTATTAGAGCTGAAAAAAGTCGAATGAGATGATGTGTGCAGTAGTTATCACAGTGCCTTATATGTGATAAATGCTCAAGAAATGTTAGCCATTTTCCTTTTTATTTGTTTTCATCATGATGTGCAGGAAAATAATTTTTTTAAATGTCACAGCTTGCATTCAATGTAAAAAAATTACATTTCTCTTCTTTAAGATGTTTACCTTCCAAATTCTTTTCCCTGTAGTGTGTAGGGTGGTCATTTGTTACATAAAAGAAGTATGAAGAAAGTTTTATGAACATTTTTAATAATAATTTTTACATTTATATTTCATGGGCTATGCCTAAATGCGATATAAGAAACAAAGCTAGGACTAAACAGAGTTATGTTAAACACAACCAAACCAAAACTTAATTTTATAACTTAATTTTATGACTAGATAAAGGTAATTGGTTGTTTCAAATTATTTACCTTTTGATGCAGAAGTAAGGACTGTCCTTTTCCATTTATAAAGCACTGTGTGGTGGCCCATGCACTTTTCCAGACATGTTCCCATTTTGCAGATGAGGACACTGAGTTTTCCAAGGAGCCATGTCCTTGCTTTTGTGTCAGCAAATGTTGGAGCACCTGACAACTTTGTCCCCACCCCCACCTTACCTTTCCTCTTTCTTCTCCTTCTTTGATTTATACCTTCCATGGGTGATCTCACCCAGTTCCATGGTTTTAAATGCTGTCATGTACTCAGGAATCCTAAGAATATATTTCTAGCCACAGCCCCCCACCCCCGATTTTGCACATCAGACTCATGTATCAGCTGCCTACCTGCTGGGCACTGCTGGGGGCCTGCTAGGTACTGCTGGCTCATCCAGAAAAGGCCTTGGATTTTCCTCTCCCTGGTTTGCTCCTTCCCCATCCAGTCCCTCTCAGTGGCATCTGCATTCTCAATCCTGGGCCCTTGAACACTCCTCATTTTATCACACCCACATCAGGTAGTACTGTTGGCTCTAGCCCCACATTGTGACTTGAGTTCAGTCACATCTCAGCATCTTTATTGCTACCACCTTTGTCTAGATGCAATTAGGATCCCTTCATGTATTGCAGTTTCCTCCCAATTGGGCTCCCTGCTTCGTGCTTGCCTTACTGTATGCTGTTCTATAGGGTGACCAAGGTCACCTGTGAAAATCATATGTTTCATTATACTGTTCTCATGCTTAAAATTCTGTGATGGCTTCCTGTTGTATAATCAAGCTGAACTCCTTACTGTGGCCACCTAACCTTCATGAGCATGTCTTCACAGGGCAGGCATATAAAAAGCATGTGCTAGCTGAGGTGACATGAAAGGGGAAAAACGGAGACTGTCTTAAGGTCTGCTTTAGGGGAACATGAACTGAGAGATATTTTAACCAGGCTGTCTGTATAAAGGGGAAAGTCAAGTCCCTGGTCGGAAATTGCCAACATGCTCTGATCTCTTAATTTCTACTCTATTATTCTTCCTTAGTAACAACAGCTCTTATTTGTATTGGGCACATGACTGGAATAAAGACTAAGTTTCCCAGTCTCTCTTGGCACCAGGTATAGTTTACATGACAAAGTTATGGATAATGCAACATCAAGGTTTATATGTACAGTTCTGGGAAGTATCCTTTAATGAAGTATCCATAATGAACATTTCTGTGAAAGAGCTTTGCTGTGCTATTCGTGGCTGGCCTTCTGTCATTTGAAGCAGTGTAGTTGTGTCACAAATTTGCAGTACAGTGACCCACTATTTCAGTCAATGCACTAGCTTGCTACTGTACGAGTGTATGTTTTTCCGTATATCTCACAAAGAGAAATGCTCTGGGTAGAATCTATTTTTAGGGGCTAATTCTTAGGTAACAATGTTATTTTTCTTTTGAGCTCTGGGTCATTATACTCTATGACAGCTGTCCTCAACCTTTTTGGCACCAGGGACTGGTTTTGTGGAACACAAATTTTCCATGGACTGGGGTGCGAGGGGATGGTTCAGGCAGTAATGTGAGTGATGGGGAGCAATGGCGAGAGGCAGATGAAGTTTCGCTCACTCACCGCCTCGTCCTGCTGCGGGGCCTGGTTCCTAACAGAGTGCAAACTGGTACTGGTCCTTGGTCTGGAGGTTGGAGACCCCTGCTCTATGACATACATACACTTTGAACCCTAGGCTCTGGGTGAACAAGAGGTTCATAGTTAAGATAGTCTTCCAGGCCCTTATCCAGAGACCTTACTTACACGGGATTTATGATTTGGTGAAGGGAGGGGTGGTTCTGAAATGTGCTTGGCACTTTAACTCATTTGGCCTTTCCTCTTATTTGGGTTGGCAGAGTCACTCATCTTCTTTATAAAAGCTTGGCACATTGAAGATGGTATTTTATATTTTTTATGTTAAGCTGGAATTTCCGGATTGGGTTCTGCAGCATATGGCTCTGTTTTTACTAGATTCTGGTGGGCTTACAAAGGAATTTTTTCTCTTTTGTTTACTTCATGCTGGAGTTTAGGATCTGATCCTCATGGAGGAGGAGGGGAAGAATTGGCAGGGGAGAGATCATCTATCCAAACATAAGTCTATCCAGTACAAGTCCTGTTTTGGTTCCAGCCCTGGAGATCTGGTTATCCTCAGACTCCAGGCCAGAATCATAATCACAAGGGAAATGAACTGTACTGAGGTCCTTATTTTCACAAAGCAATTTGGCTTTACAGTAAACTGTTGCCCTCAGGCATCCAGTTGTGGACCAACTGGGTATGGGATGGGAATCCCTGACTCTGCTCCTCTGTAGAATTGTTTATCCATTGGGCAGTTTCAAAAAAACTTTGAAAATCATTGCTTTAGAAGAAAATGGTCCTACGTAACCAGTCTTGAAAGTAACCCACAGTCTTTTCCACCTCCTAATATTCATATCTTTATATAGACCTTTTCTACTTTCATAGAGCTAATTGTATAACCAGTGGGATTCTACAGATGTGAATAATGTAACTTCTGAACCTGGGTTATGAAAGACTTTGCAGATTCCACTTCATTTGGGACATACAGCTATAGGAGCACTCAAGCAATCTTATGGGGAAGTCCATGGGGTGAGGAACTGAAGCCTCCTGCCAACAGACGTGTGAGTGAGTCATCTTGGACCCCCCAGTCAAGCCTTCAAATGACAGCAGCCCCTGTTGACATCCTGATGGCAACCTCATGAGAGAACCCAAGCCAGAACCACTCAACTAAGCTGCTGACTCCTAAAAACCATGAGATAGTAAATGCTTATTGTTTGAAGCCACTAAGGTTTGGGTAATATTTTATACAGCAGTAGTTAACTATTACAGATATACTTCTAAAAGACACGATGACACAACTTGAAAATCTTACTCAACACATCTCTGCTGAAATAAAGCAACAAAATAAAATCCTCTAATGGGGAACCTCTTCTGTAATTTTCCCCTTTTATTCTAATAACCTTAACAACACTTTTTTGGCTATCATTGTTAATGGTTGTGGTGAATTTGTCATTTATGGTTGCCCATCATCAATTTCTTTTACTTCACTGCAACTCAAGTTTCTATTAGGGATTTGTTTCTCCCCTTATGTAGAAACCCTGGTTAAAATCTTTTAGTTTGGGTTCCCTTAAAGCTGAACTTGAGTGCACGTGGTTTAATTGGGAGAAGATTCCAGGATGCACTATGAGATAATTCGGACATGGGGCATGGAAAAGAGCCAGCCATCCTTCATGGCATTAAAACTGAGCTTATCACTGTGGGTACCTGGACTCAGTCACATTGACCTTCTGAGAAAGAATGCATTTCAGAATTTCTTTCTGATGGATGAGGAAGATGCGTTCTTGATATCCTGTCCTGCCTTGGTTGATGGTGGTCCAGTAGCCAGGCAGAGAAGTAGTTTTGTATATAGGTGAACCTATAGGTAACTTCTCCTTTAGGCCAAAAGGGTAGAGGGGGGGCATTCATAGCAGCTTCTGAAGAGGGCAGTTCCCAGTGAACATTTTCCACTGGGAGTCAGATTCTCCTTCACTCTACTCTAGTTGGTGGAAAGGGATAGGAAGAAGGGGGAGAAAGAGGATAAAGCTCAGCTGACTTCCCCAGGTACTTTCTCTGTACACCTCCGAATCTCAAGCAGTATCATAGCTTAGAGATCTCCTGGACTCGGAGGCTTTGGGGCCAGACTATTCCAGGATCTAGACTGTAGCTCTTCCCACTGCTTCCTGGCATTGTGAATCTCCTTTGGTTCCTGTTCATCCCAAGCCTAGTCCCTATACATCATATAAGTCTTCTGTCAAGCCCATGAGCCCTTGACATCCTTTCATTTAAGTTTCTAATCGCTTACGTTGGCAGAACTGAGTTCTGCTGCCCTTAACAAAGAAAGCTTAACTGAGACGATGGATCTCACTGAAATTAATAGTAAAGTTCACACTTTTCCAACCGAAATCCCAGCGGGATGGGATAGATTTAAGAACTTGCTAAATGGAGTCTAAAGGTCATCTTTATGTGCAAGATATTCAAGAAGGCTTTGAAAAAGAAATGTGAGGCTACAAAGATCTGTGACAGCATTAAGTAGGAACTACAGTTTATAGAACCACTGGTTTAAAGATAAACGGTCACTGGCTGGTCTAATTTGGCAGACAAAAATTTCATTTTCTGGAGCACAGAAGCCTCTCCCTCTGTTGGACGAGAGCTGAGATCTTGTCTATAAAAGCTTGCTCTCGTTTCAAAGGTCAACACTCGAATTGTACATCTGCCGCCCCTCTTATTAAAGACCAAAGACTTGCGAGGAATGACTTGATATTTAAGTATGACCTGCCTGTCTAGATCTTTTCATTCTCTCTGTTGCTTTCTTTTGCTCCCACTCCTCCAGCACCCGTCAATATCACTGATTCACAACTTTTACTAGCTGATTGGAAAGGGATGAATGAAGAAAGGCTGCTTGGACCTGAGACTCATCAGTAATAATGCTAATCATTTTTATCCATTGTAGACCAGCTACTGAGCTATTTGTATCAGTGGGGAAAAATAGTCTCTTAAGATAGTTTATTTTCCTGCAGAATGTCATGGACATGGTAAAGCTTGACCATCATCACAGCAGTATAGCATAGTGGTTAAAATCAGAGTTTTTATTCAGATGGCCTGGGTTCAATTCCTGGCTTGCTATTTTTGAGTTGCGTCATCGTCAGTTCCCTAGGTCTCAGGTTCATCATCTGTAAAGTGGATTAACAACTCTCACTTCATGGAATTCTTGGGAGGATTACATAACATAGTGCTTGCAGAGCTTATAGTTAGTGTTTAATATGGTTCTTATTATTTATATCAGTGGGGAATCATAGCAGAAAGCAAATTCTAGATAAAAATTGGGTAACTTGGAAGGAGGTTAATAAAGGGACTGATTACAAAGTATAAGGAGGGCATAGTGACACCAAAAGGGAGAATGTAGTTATTGAGGGTGGTTACCACCGCTAGGCAGGGAAGGGGTGAGGAGAGAGAAGCTCACTGGGACCCTGACATTGAGAGAGTGGTACAGAGAGTGGTATCCTCTATACCCTGACATATAGAGAGGCCCCTGACAAAACTGTAACAAGAAATACTGTCTGCCCATGATGGCCATCAGGGAGGAAGGGGGAGGAAATAACCCTCTTGGCCTTCATCCCTTCCCTAACCTTAGGATCCTCTTGTTGGTGGTCCCCACCAATTGACCCATCATGGAATTAGAGCACAAGAGAAGTGGCGAGGAGATGGGCACAGGGCAGGACTGTTGGGCACAGAGCAAGGTGGCAGTGGTACAGAGTGGCTCTGGACAAGACATTCCCAGGCTGTGAGTACTGCTGCAGAGTCTGGGGTACCAGTGAGTATGTGGATTGCATGGCCATGGAACTGTCTTCTTCTGGAAAGTCTCTGTTACCTAAAGCTTTTCTGTGTTAAGCTGTCGTTGATTTGACAAAGGGGTCCCCTTTTTCCATCTTCCCAGCTTGTTTTGGAAGAAGACTTGCTTGGCTGAAGCAACCTATCTCTCTCTTTGCTCAGGTATTACCAAAAGTTTCTAAATCCCGGCTTAGTTCCTGTTGCCAGCTTCCCACTGAGACCCTGGATGCCCATTTCATTATAAAGTCTAGAGGGTCGATACATTTTCTCCTAGCTAAAGCTACATGAAGTGAAAGTGTGGAGGCTAGACCTTGGAAACAGAATTACATCTCCGCTGGGCTGGGCTGTTGGCAGCCAGTTTTGCTTTTGAAGATTCAGTTCAGTTCAGTCATTCAGTCGTGTCCGACTCTTTGCAACCCCACAGACCGCAGCACGCCAGGCCTTCCTGTCCATCACCAACTCCTGGAATTTACTCAGACTCCTGTCCATTGAATCAGTGATGCCATCCAGCCATCTCATCCTCTGTCATTCCCTTCTCCTCCTGCCTTCAATCTTTCCCAGCATCAGGGTCTTTTCAGATGAATCACCTCTTTGCATCAGGTGGCCAAAGTATTGGAGTTTCAGCTTCAACATCAGTCCCTCCAATGAATATTCAGGACTGATTTCCTTGAGGATGGACTGTTTGGATCTCCTTGCAGTCCAAGGAACTCTCAAGAGTCTTCTCCAATACCACAGTTCAAAAGCATCAATTCTTCGGGGCTCAGCTTTCTTTATAGTCCAACTCTCACATCCATACATGACTACTGGAAAAACCATAGCCTTGACTGGATGGGCCTTTGTTGGTGGTGTAATATTTCTGCTTTTTAATATGCTGTCTATGTTGGTCATAACTTTTCTTCCAAGGAGTAAGCATCTTTTAATTTCATGGCTGCAATCACCATCTGCAGTGATTTTGGAGCCCCTTAAAATAAAGTCAGCCACTGTTTCCACTGTTTCCCCATCTATTTGCCATAAAGTGATAGGATTGGATGTCATGATCTTAGTTTTCTGAATGTTGAGCTTTAAGCCAACATTTTCACTCTCCTCTTTCACTTTCATCATGAAGTTCTTTAGTTCTTCACTTTCTGCCATAATGATGGTGTCATCTGCATATTTGAGATTACTGATATTTCTCCTGGCAATCTTGATTTCAGCCCGTGCTTCATCCAGCCCAGCATTTCTCATGATGTACTCTGCATAGAAGTTAAATAAGCATGGTGACAATATACACAGCCTTGACATACTCCTTTCCCAATTTGGAACCAGTCTGTTGTTCCATGTCCAGTTCTAACTGTTGCTTCCCTGATCTGCACACAGATTTCTCAGGAGGCAGGTCAGGTGATCTGGTATTCCCATCTCTTTCAGAATTTTCCACAGTTTATTGTGATCCACACAGTCAAAGGCTTTGGGCATAGTCAATGAAGCAGAAATAGATGTTTTTCTGGAACTCTCTTGCTTTTTTCGATGATCCAACAGATGTTAGCAATTTGATCTCTGGTTCCTCTGTCTTTCCTAAAACCAGCTTGAACGTCTGAGAGTTCACGGTTCACGTATTACTGAAGCCTGGCTTGGAGAATTTTGAGCATTACTTTACTAGCATGTGAGATGAGTGCAATTGTGCGGTAGTTTGAGCATTCTTCGACATTTCCTTTCTTTGGGGTTGGAATGAAAACTGATCTGCGGGGGCGCGCACCACAAAAAGAGAGAGGCCATGGAACTTCCCTCAGCAAGGCGAGAGGTCCCGAGGAGAGGTGAGCCGGCTGTCCGCCAACCCAGCCCCCCAGCAAGCGAGAGACAATCAGACGTGACAGGGGTTCTGTCTGAGCAGTTCCGCTTTATTGTCGTAAACTCTTGGTTTATAAAGGCAAGCAGGGAGGTTTTTGCCAGGGACTTTCCCTAGTTCTACCAATCAAGTTAAAGGTCAGATTACCATGCGCTTACATCATGACAGGGGTCTATGGTAATCACGCGTTGTCCACGAGCATGGAAATCAAGAGGGCCAATCAAAAATTTTGACAAACAACATAGACCACACCTTCACTCCTTCTTGCAGGCGCCATCTTAGCTTCTAACTGCAATACGTGTGTTTTCTTTAAGCCCAAGCTTAGCATGTTACTCTTATGCCCATAGAGGTTTTCTCCACTTGGGGCCCCACACTGATCTTTTCCAGTTCTGTGGCCACTGCTGAGTTTTCCAAATTTGCTGGCATATTAGAGTGCTGTTTTGAAATAGTCACATTGATTACCCAGTCTCAAAGGTTTAGAGTGAAATGTTTGCTGACAGTTGAAAAATCTGATTCTCAACTTTGTGGGAATGGCTGGGTCTTTAGCATCCTCACCTTACATAGACATAAATGTGTCCTGTCCTCAAGGGCTTTTGTGGCTGAGACAATCCCTTTGGGGCTGAGGGCTTTTAGCTGACTGTTGACATCACTTCAGGTATCGGGACCTTCCTTGAAGGGGCCTCTAGGAGGAGATTCCCTGTGTCCTTCTTAATGACCTTGAGAGAAGATGCAATTTTATACCCATCCTGTGCACAGGGAACCTGAGATTTTACCTGAGATTGTGTAGATCCTACAGCTATAAATTCACAAGCCACAGTCTGAAATTCTTTGGATGAAAGTTTTATGTTCATACATTTTCTATGTTAGAAAGAAAATTGAATATCCATACCATATATTACACTGTATCTGTGTACTAAGTTTCTATTATCATTGTAACGAATAACCACCAATTCAGTGGCTTGAAACAACACACTTATTGTGTTACAGTTCTATAGGTCAAAGGCCTGTAATCACAGTGCTGCAGGGCTGTGTTCCTTCTGGAGGCTCTAGAGGAGAATCTGTTTCTTTGCTTTTTCTAGTGCTTAAGGCCACTGGACTGCTGTGGTTCATGTCCTTCCTCCATCTTCAAGCCAGTAGCATAGTATCTCCAAGTTTCTCTTTCTTTGACCTCTGCTTACCATCATCATGTCTCTGGTATCTCCAACTCTTCTGCCTCCTTCCTGTTAGGACCCTTGGGATTATACTGACCTCACCTCATTAACACAGGGGTCACCTCCCCAGCTCAAGTTTGCTAACTTAGTCAGATCTGTAGAGTCTATTTATCCATGTCAGGTAACATTTGCAAGATTCAGAGATTAAGAGACACACATCTTTGGAGGCTATTATTCTGTCTTCCATAATGCTACAGGTGTCCAGGAGACCACCCATAATCATTAATATTTCTGTGGCAAAATGTATAAAGATTCATGCTAAATTGTACACATCAGTGGTTAGCAAACTGCAGTCGATGAGTCACATCCACCTGTTTTTGTAAATCAGGTTTTATTGGAACATAGTCATGCCCACTTGTTGTGGCTGCTTTCATGATACAAGGACAGAGTTGAGGAAGTTGGGACTCGCAAAGCCTAAAATGCTTACTGTCTGGCCTTTTTACAGAAAAAAATTCTGACCCCTGCTATAAATAATATCTCTGAATAGTTTGGCTTAGTTTTGCCACCAAACAAAACTTCCAGAAACCTACAGAAAATCTTGTGGTTTTCAGTGATGCTGAGGTTCAGAAGTGTAAGCAAGGGAGCATGGACAACTTGTTGTTAGTGACTGAACCAAAGACTCAACTCTAGTTTACTGCAAAGCCTAAGTTCTTAATTCAAATAGTCCCAAATTCCATTTCTTTTGTATTTAAGCCAAGAGTGTGTTATGAGTATATACTGGACCCATTTTACGATCTCAGATGCCCAGAGAATTACAGTAGAATGTGGTCATCATCCGGTGCAAAGATAATAGTTGGAAGGTCACCCTGGGTCAGAGGTGTGTCAGCTAGAACAGTGCTCTAACAATAAGGCACTGCAAGCCTTTAGTCAGGAGTGTGCACTCTTGATTAACCACAGTCACCACCATTCCCTGTTTTCCTTATTGCCTCACCTAAGCTCCTCCTCACATTGACATTCCCACCCTGGTCCCTGAAGGCTTTTAATACTTACATGCCGACCTAAGCTCTGCCTTCCTGAACTAGAGAGGAGGAAAGCAAGGTCCAGAGAAGCATCTGCAGAGGTCAGGGAGAAAATAGGTGGCAGAGCTGAAAGCAGAACCCAGGTTTCCTGCCCTCTCTGCCCATTTTCTTTTACTTCACTGTCAGGTACTTGGACTTGGTTGGCCCTGGGCCGGTTATGATTCACATGCTCAGCCTTTGCTGGCTGTTCTCCCTGCCCTGTCAATCCACCCACCCCCTGCTCTACTTTGTTTTCTCCACAGGTCAGCAGTAAATCACTTGCCTAAACAATCATCACCTTCAAATGCTCAGCTGCAGTCCCAGATGTTGTAATCTCTCTTGGCTTCCTTTGATACTCTGGAGAGAAGTTTCCTTGGAGATCTTCCAAATTCAGGTCTGATAATTTGTTATCACATGAATTTGAGATCATGCTAGGCTTTGGCTTTCAAAATCATCAGAGCTCACCTTTCCTCTAGGTCAGGGTTGAGTTGTAGGCTGTGCCCCCAGTTTTTGGCTGGTCTGTTCTAGATGGGCTGCTGGAGTCTGGCTGTTGGAAGGAAGGACTTTTGACCCGGGGATGATGATCCACTGACGTCATTTTCCCTGAAGGAATTCCAGGAGGAGGGAAACAAAAGCATCTACCTTAATGAGAAAGGGTATAAAATCTCTTCCAGCTGTTGAAGTTTTGTAAGGACGATAAAGTTTCTTTATTGAGTACCCCTCCTCTGGTTTGAGCTTAGCCAAACCTCATCCATAAAGAATCCACTATTGGGATACAAATCACTTTTTAATCAGAATCTCTAACCATGGGTTCAGGGATAGGGCCAAGAACACCCTTGTATACTCCATTACATCTTCCTTTGAGAGACATTGCAGAGAGCTGGATGTTTCTAGAAGCTGGATGTCTGCTTTCCCTGTATTTGAATGTAGGTATTATTTTCAGTACTGTTTAGTGCTTTGGAAAAGTATATGACCATTGATGTAGACTGAAAGTTATACCTGGAAGAGTTTCACTGGAGGGAGGAAATTTTAATTCTTCCATAATTTCCATCAACTAAACCCTCCTCCAGCTATTCCAAATGAACACACAATCCGAGTAAAAATAATGAGCTTCTCTGCAGACACACTTCCATGCTAAAACTCCAAGCCATCCCCTTTCCTTTTGCCCTATTGTCCCCAAGAAACTCTGGATAAAAATTGTATAGAGATACTGGTTGGAATTCAGACAATTTTATTGATACATTATTTGCTACTTGGATTATTAGTGTATAATCTTCAACATTGAAACAAATTACTTTTTTTTTTTATACATGTCTAGATGTCTTTTCACAAGCCAAAACTGTAATTTCCAGTAGCTCCTCAAATATTTCATCCAAGCTATATACATCGATGAGCATTCTGTTATATCAGGCCTTCATCTGGGCTAGCCCAGAATTTCAGTGAGGCTGTTGTGAATATTACTTGATTTCTTCATTCATTATACAAGTATGCTTATATATGTGCTAAGTTCTAAGTGCAAGGTTCTGTGAGGAATGTCTTTTCCCCTCTATTGCAACTAATACTCGCATACTAATATAAAGCTAATGCTGGATTGCTTCTAACATACCAAGCATTGTCTTAAGTATTCCATGGTAACTCATTAAATCATCATAAGAATCCCATAAAGCAGGTACTACAGTATTATTACTCACATTTTACAGAAAAGAAACCCAAATCCCAGAGAGGTTAAGTAACTTGCCCGAAGTCACACAGCTAGTGAGTTTCAACATTAAGCAGGACTGTAAGTGGACTGGGTCCTAAGTCTATGCTTTTAACCATTACATTGTATGAAAATTAAATGGGATTCTTTCTGCTACAGCAGGGCTGCAGACTCACATGCTGGCAGGGACCAGGCAGGAAATGAACAGAAGTGAAATAGGCCCTTGCAGGGGTGTTGTGGCAAGGATCCAGCCAATCATAGCTACTACAGCAGACAAGCCCCATATGACCGGGCCTGCCCATGCTCTAAGAGAAGCCAGAAAGACAGTTCTGAAGTCTGAAATCTCTAACTAAAACAAGCAAACAACTTGCAGGTTTAGCAAGTTTCCACAAGCTGAGTAGAGTCCTCAGGTTGTCAGTTTGCAAACTTAAGTTATTATTAGTGGGGGGTATAACACATGTATGCTAGTACCTGTAATGTGATGAGAAAGTGCTGTATCCTGTCAGAGGTACATTAGGAAACTGCTGTGGGAATTCCGAGTAACAGGGAAAAGTGACTGTTACATGATTCTGTGGGGGAAAGTAGCAGTTAAGATGGTCTATAGAGAAGGAACAGAGAGAAATGTAAAGGGCATGTCAGAAGAATAGGAGAAACTGACTATTGGGAGGTCAGGTAATCATCAGGTGTTGAAATATACCATACTGGTCAAGAGAGAACCGCTGCTCCCCTAGGGGTTCTCCACCAGAACTTCCCTTGAGCCAGAAATGAAAGAGGTCAATGGCTGTCAGTGTCTCTGGCTGATTGTCAAATATTTAAATACTGCTCTTGACCGCTGATTGTCAAATATTTAAATACTGCTCTTGACCGCAGTAAAGGTAAGGATGTCAAGACTGGTCAGCGAAGTTGGATGACTCTGGGTGCCCAGTCCAGGTGTGTGAACTTTGATGCTGGAAGGTCATGGGAGGTGTTTTGTTGGCACTGACCCGGTCAGAGCTGGTTCTGACAGCTCTGGGTCAGGTGATTTGGAGAGAGGAGGACATTGGAGGCAGGAGACTAATTAGAAAATGGACTAGGAGCGTCTTGGTTATGGGAACTGGGGTAAAGGGCACAGGTGAAGCAGAGTTAGGCCTTGGGGAGGGGGTTGACCCAGTGTTCCAGTGAGGGGAAGAAGCTAAGGGCCACCTCCAGATTCAAGTCTGGGCCAGTGGTGGTATCACTAGGCAGCTAGAGTGGGAGCGTTGAGAGGGAGAAGGATGAATAATCTTTGGCACATTTTGGAATCCAGAAGAACTGGTGGAACTTGAAGGCACATATATGTTATTAAATGTGTTCAGAAACAGGAACTAATTCATCTCCCTCCCCACTCCCTCTGGAAATAATTTATTTAAAACAGATCCAAGCTTTGAGGGAATGGAGCATAAGACCAGTAAGTTTGACTTCAGAGGATAAAAGATTAAATTGGGGAACTTTTCAATAAAAAGCAAGTTTGTTAGGCAGGCATTGTCTGGGGCTGCTCAGAACTGGATGTAGTATTTATTGAATACTTACTGTGCCCCAGGAACTAAGCAAGTGTGTATGTTGATGATCTTGATCTCGTTTGATCTGCAGAACAACCCAATGGACTTTAATTATCCCCATTTTAAAGATGAAGCAACTGAGGCCCAGGAATGTGACATCATTTGTGGGAATTGTCCAAGGAAAAGATGAGGACCTTTAAGGCAAACTTAACATTTGCTTCACAATGCCTTTTTTTTGTTTTATTTTTTTTTACAAATGGCCCCGTTACAGGGAACACAGACTTGACTAGTTGTGGTTCCACCATTTCCCTCAAGACAAGCATGGTGTGGATGTAATCATTGCAGCACTGATGGACTCGTCTGAGAGCCTTGTTTATACAGCAAGCACACAGCTTTTCTTGGGGCTCAAGGTGCCTTCATTCATAGTACACATAGTCATTAGAAAACTTCCATGTTAAAGTATATTTTTCTTTGATTGGGTGTGAAGTTAGGTTGAGATAGCCTCTTGATGACATGTGGCTTCTACATGTGAGAAAATGTTGAAAAACTTAGCCTTTGGAATCAGAAAGGCCTGAGTTCAAATCCCAGCTCTGTGTTTTACTGACTCTATGACCATGAGCAAGTCATCAAGGTCTCCATACCTGTTTCTTCATATTTAATACCAAGAGGTTAAAGCGTCTGCCTCCAATGCAGGAGACCCAGGTTTGATCCCTGGGTCAGGAAGATCCCCTGGAGAAGGAAACGGCAACCCACTCCAGTATTCTTGCCTGGAGAATCCCATGGACTGAGGAGCCTGGTGGGCTGCAGTCCACGGGATCGCAAAGAGTCGGACACGACTGAGTGACTTTACTTACTTACTTACTTACTTACTAATTAGGTTGCAATGGAGGCTATATAATCTTTCAGATGTAAACTTTTTCCCCCTGCCAGCCTCTCCTATGGTCTCTCTTCCCACTCCAGTTGCCTTTTGGAAATAATCTAGACTTTTAAAGAGCCAAATAGGAAACATTTGAGGCTTTGTGTTTATCACACAGCCTCATCGCCAGTTGCCCTCCTCTGCTGTTGTTGAATGTAAACAGCCACAGACAAGAATTAACAAGTGGGTGTGGTGGCATTCCAATAAAACTTTGCTTATAAAATTGGCAGCATTTGGATTTGGTCAGGGGATGTCGTTTGCCAGCTCCTGGTCTAGACTTTAGCACTATGGCAATGCCTTGGCAGGTTTAAGGATGAGACATGCTTTTTAGCAGGCAACCCCAATTTCCTAATAAGGGGACAATTCCAAAGCACTCTTTTCTCTCTTTTTAAATTAAAAAAATTTTAAATTAAAGTATAGGTGATTGACAATGTTGTGTTAATTAACTATACTATACGGCAAAGTGATTCTATTATATATATATACACACATATATATTATATTATATATTGATATATATATATATTTGTGGGCTTCCCTTGTAGCTCACTTGATAAAGAATCTGTCTGCGATGCAGGAGATCTGGGTTCGATTCTTGGGTTGGGATGGTCCCCTGGAGAAGGAAATGGTAATTCACTTCAATTTTCTTGCTTGGAGAATCCCATGGACAAAGGAGCCTGGCAGACTACAGCCCATAGGGTTGCAAGAGTCGGGAACAACTTAGTGATTAAACCACCTCCATATATATATATATATATAAAATTTTTAAATATTATGTATTTTTTTTCATTATGGCCTATCATAGGATATTGAACACAGTTCTCTGTGCCATACAGTAGGACCTTGCTGCTTAGCCATTGCATACGGTCTGTGTTTCTCTTTCATAGATGGGTTCATTTGTGTTCTTTCTTTAACACCTCCTACTTATCTTTAGCAAATGATGTCAGCTCTCTTTCTAAGGAAATGCACAAAAAGGCTGCAGGGATTTCTGAAATGATTTCCAGAAGATGAGCCTTTAATCACTTTTAATCATGCTGGGATTAAACTGATCAGATTTACTTTCAAATATACATTAGTCTAAGAAGTGCTAGTTAAAATACAACAAAAATATAGCGGGTTGGGATTCTTGCCACACCTAGAATGTGATATGCTTTGTCACTTGCAGGGAATGGGAAGCCATTGCATCCAAATAAAAACGTTTATCACTGCCCCTTTTCCCCACAGGGTAGAATCCTCTGTTACAGGAACATTAATGCCACAAATGTCCCTGGTACCTGAATCCCACTGGCTCTTGTTGTGCCTTATTATTATTTTCTTTTTTTTGGAAAACTGGCTTTCACGGATGTGCTCTTATTTGAACTCTAGACAGGTTTTCTGAGTCTGAGCCTCAGAAAAGTGTGGCAAAGCATCTTAATTCTTTGACTATGTGGGAATTCTTAATATATGTGGTAGCCATGAGCATGTCTCTGGAATTAGAGATGGTAACTAGCCAGTGATTCCCAGTTCCTGAGTTATGAACTCTATCCTTACATTTGTACCAAAGCCACACTTCTCATAGTCTGCTTATGGTGACTGTGACATGAAGTCCTGCTGAAATGTCCTTGGTCAGCACACATTCTGGGTTGCTTTTTTCTACCCTTCATTCCTCTGTTCTTCACTTGGGGTCAGTCTGACATTATGGTCTGATGGCTCTCCCAGCCTTTTCCACCTCCTTGCCTATTTTTCATAATAAAACCCAGCATATTTTAATGCCATTTTGGCATCTATTCCTCAGAGAACCTAGACTAATACAATATATACTTAAAAAATATGTCTATGGATCTCTCACACTTGAGTAAGAAGTACCTCTCTATGATGCAAGACTGAATTTTGCTCCTGTCTCCTTTTATATGCAGAAGTTCTAACCCTCAATATAATGATATTTGGAGACGCAACCTTTGGGCAATAATTAGATTTAGAAGAGGTCATGAGAGTGGGTGCTAAGGTGCTTAGGTCATGTTTGACTCTTTGCGACCCTATGGACCGCTACCTCCCAGGCTCCTCCGTCCATGAGACTCTCTAGGCAAGAACACTGGAGTGGATTGCCTTGCTGTCCACTTGCTGGATCTTCCCGACCCAGGGATTGAACCCACATCTCTTATGTCTTCTGAATTGGCAGGCAGATTCTTTACCACTAGCACAACCTGGAAATGAGAGTAGGAGTTTTGCAATAGGATTAGTGTCCTTATAAGAAAACACACAGCTTGCTTGCCCTCCCTCAGCACGTGCACAAAGAAGAGGTCATGTGAGTACACAGATAGATGACAGCCATCCACGAGAGGACTTCCCTGATAGCTTAGTTGATAAAGAGTCTGCCTGCAATACAGGAGACCCCAGTTCAATTCCTGGGTTGGGAAGATCCTCTGGAGAAGGGATAGGCTACCCACTCCACTATTCTTGGGCTTCCCTTGTGGCTCAGCTGGTAAAGAATCTGCCTGCAGTGCGGGAGACCTGGGTTCGATCCCTAGGTTGGGAAGAGCCCCTGGAGAAGGGAAAGGCTACTCACTCAAGTATGCTGACCTGGAGAATTCCAGGGGCTGTTTATGTATAGTCCATGGGGTCACAAAGAGTTGGACACGACTGATATATATACATACATGAGCTAGGAAGAGAGACTTCACCAGAACCCAATCAATCAGAACCTTGATCTTGGACTTTACAGCTTCTCAATGTATGAGAAAATAATTGCTTGTGCAAATCTCCCAGTCTATAGTATTTTGTTATGACAGTTTGAGCAGAGGAAGACAGAGGGAAAGTTGATGTCACTCTTTCTTTTTGTCCCCATCTCTATAGCCAGAGCTTGGCTCTATCTGCTAAACACAGCCACATGGGCATGGATAGTGGCTGCAGAAGGTTTGAGACCTGGAAATG
Organism: Nanger dama; assembly: GCA_917880005.1. Taxonomy (NCBI): domain Eukaryota; kingdom Metazoa; phylum Chordata; class Mammalia; order Artiodactyla; family Bovidae; genus Nanger; species Nanger dama. The sequence goes on along the minus strand of CAKJTW010000016.1, from coordinate 31,255,505 downwards.
TCTGCGATGGTGTCTTAGAGTTGCCTGCATTGTAGACAGACGTTTTACCGTCTGAGCCACCAGGGAAGCCTAACATTATTTAGAATGGGATAATTCTCTGGGCAAGACTGTCACATGCGTTCCAGGGTATTTAGCACCCCCTAATCTCTGCCCATTAAATATCAGTGGGGCCTCCCAGTCCCTGAGGCAACCAGAACCACCCCCCACATATTTCCAAACACTCCTTGGGGCAAGATGGTACTGCTTCCAAGTGCAACCAACTGGCATCTCTAGTGTCTAAGCTTTTAATCATCTTGCTTCACTACGAGGCTCATCATTGGCAGGTAAAAGCTTGTCCGGTGGTCAGAGCCCAGGGAGTTGGAGAGGAAAACATTTCATTCCTTGGTGTTTGGTGAGAAAGTTTCCTTGTGCTGTAGGGTTTCCAGGACTAATCCAAGGTTGGTTGTTAAGTATCATCTGAGCTCCAGGCCCTGGGGAAGCAGGATGGCATGTGTCCAATGGGTGTTCAGTCAGTATTGCATGTTGAGAAATTCTTTAATTGACTTCTTGCCTCCAGACAGAATATATTAAATTTATGGAGAGTGTCACCATTTTCCCTGGCTGACCCTCAGCTATTTGTCTTAGTCCCTGCTCTCAAAAATCCCTTCCTTAATTAGTCTTGCTGCATTTTATACCAGCTGCTTCTTGCCTTGACGTCCTGTACCCTAAGAGACCATATAACACATGGTGGTTTAGAGGCTGAGTTCTGGAGTGAGATAAGTGGTTCAAATCCTACCACTGTCCTGATCAGTTGTGTAACTGTTATTTGTATAACTAAGAACAACAGTCTTGTTTTCGGTCTATAAAAGAGGGGCAGCAGTAATTTTCCCTACTTCCTTGGGTTGTTGGGAGGATAAGTGAAATTCCTGACATTCAGGGGGCAAGAAAGCAACAATTGCCCGTGAAGGTTTCCTGACAGACAATACTCAGTGGCTTTATCAAGGAAATTCTCAACTTTCTCTGCCATTTTAGGAGGTTGGATTAGTTAAAACTTCAGTTAAAAATGTAAATATTGAGGAACTCTTGGAGTACAGAGTTTATGTATAATTTATCTTCATAGTCCTCTCAACTAACCCACAGAAAGTGAACACTGAATGATGAGGTTTTGTTTGTTTTTATTGAAGTATAGTTTGATTTACAATATCATACTTGTTTCAGGTGTGCAACAGTGATTCAGTAATATATATATGTGTGTCTCTCTCTATATATGTATGTATGTATGTATGTATGTATGTGTGTATATGTGTGTTCTTTTTTGATTCTTTTCCCTAAGAGGTTATTACAAATATTTAGGAGAGTTCCTTATGCTATGTGGTGAGACCTTATTGATGATCTATTTTATATAAATTACTGTGTATATTTTAAACCTAAGCTAATTTATCCTTCACCTGGATGATCGTACTTGAACATGTCCAAAGGCTATATAGCAGACCTCATTTTATTGCAGTTTGCTTTATGGACCTTCACAGATACTGTTTTTTTATTTTTATTTTAACAAATCATGGTTTGTGGCAACCCTTTGTCAAGCAAGTGTATCGGCACCATTTTTTCCCTGGTGCATCTGTTCACTTTGTGTCTGTGTGTCAAGTATTGGTAATTCTTGCAGTAGTTCACACTTTTTCATGATTATTTTATTTGTTTCGGTGATCTATGGTTGGTGATCTTTGATGTGACTATTGCAAAAGACTATGGCTATATGAAGGCTCAAATGATGGTTAGTATTTTTTTAGGAATAAAGTCTTTTAAATTAATATATGTGCATTTTGGACATAATTCTATTGCACACTGAGTAGACTATTGTATAGTATAAACATAACTTTTACCTGCACGAGGAAAGCGAAAAATCCATGTGCTTTGCTGTATCACAACAGTTGCTCTGTTGGAGTGGTCTGGAACTAAGTCTGCAGTGTCTCCAAGGTCTGCCTGTATGAGGTCACTGTGACAGTAATCATGATAATAGCTAAGTGTGAACAAGTGCTTCCTAAGTGATAGGCTCTATGCTAAGTGTTTTACATATATATTAAGTTATTTAATCCTTATAAGGTAGATAGTTTTATCATTTCCATTTTACAGTGAGGAAACGAAGGCTTCAGAGAGATTAATTTGCCAAGTTCACATGGTTTGTCATTGTGACCTTGGAAAAAGACAAAGTAACTTGAGAGTTTTAGAAATCAAGCTCTGCCTGCTCTCAGCTCCCCAGGGTTGGGTGAACTGGATCTGGAGTAAAAGAGTGATGGTGATGGTGGTGGTGGGTGGTGGCTTTTCTCCAACAAGCGATCACACAGGACGTCATCTGTTCTCAATTTCCATTCTGGTTGTCCTCCATGGCAGCCCTCCAGCTCAGCACACGTGCTCCGGCTGTTGGCCAGGAGCTAAATTTATTTGTAAGCTCAGAGTTCAAGCAGGTACATAAATTACATGTATACAGCCTCATTCCTCAGTTCAGCTTGCCACAGCTGAGTACCCATCAGGATTTTCCAGGCTGGCTTCTGCCAGTCCTAAGCCATCATCCCTTGCTGTGGTGCCTTCAGCTGCCACCTCCACCCTGCACAGCAGGCACCTTATAAAGAGACTCTGGCACATCTCCTTCCTGCCCACAGTCTTCGATCTGAACTCTGTGCCTGACTTAGTGCTCGGGCACTAAGGTGACATGACATTGAAGTGTGTCATGTTCTCACGTCTTCTAACAGTGTGACTCACACACCTCATGGTCCTTAACACTTTTCTGTTCCACCCAGGGTAAAGTGGAACCCCCTTCAAGTGAGTTACAAGTCACTTTACACTCTGGCTCCCACCCACCTCTCCAGGATACCTCCCAGGCTGCTCTCTTCCCATTGGCACCTCCCTGTCCTTCCTTAGTTACTTACAAAGGAGCAGGATATTTTGTTGTCCTATGGACTGGAGAGTCCTTTTTCTCCTGAACTGTTAAGGAACTGTCTTCTAGTGATACAAACAGTTGTGTCCACCAGTATAATTTTTACTTTATGAGAAGTGGATGAATGCCAGCAAACTGCTTACAACTTAAATCATAAATCTTTTCTGCTTTATGTTTAGTCACATTGTATGTATGTCTTTCAGAGAAAGTTGTCTAAGGAGGTCCATGTGATAGGCTCAGGCAGATTTGAGAGAACTCTCCTCCTCCAGTGACATTTTTTGGGAGGTGAAAAGTCCAGTAGATTGAAAATGCCTTGAGAATAGGGCCTTAATTTGGGTTCTTCTGCAGGATTTGCCAACTGTTGAACTGAATGGGGAAAGGGTGGAGTCTGCCTAGGATATTTTCAAGGATGAGGAGGACAAAATGCTATGATTTATTGCAGACTACCCTGAAGCAAATGCTTTACATTACATTATATCCTTTAATCCTCACAATAATTTTATGAAGAAATATTATTGTTCCCATTTTATGAGGGAGGAAACAGACCCAGAGAGGTTAAGTGTGTTGCCTAGGGTCACACAGCTGGTAGTCGAAATGGAAGTGTCATAATTCAGGTCTCATTCTCATTCTACAAAATGACCGTCCTGGTTAAATCTGGTTAAATCTCTCACTTTAGCTCAAATAGATCTTTGTGCTTTTCCCTATTCCCACAGGACCCTATTTTTTCAAATCTCTAGTGATGGCCTCTTGATAGCTCAAAAAACTATGACTCAGTTGCATTTCAAGCTTCATCAGAATTCAGAAGTTTGGGAAACCTGGCAGTTATGCAGATTTTAAAAGTGAAATTACAGTGTTTGTCAGTGTTTGCAATCCACTGTCTGGACATTCAGGAGAGTGTCAGAAATCTAATTGGGTAATTTGCTAAAGTTTTATTCAAATGTGCATGTACTATGAAATTTTTCGATCCAAGAAATTATTTGTGTTGTTGAATTGTTTCTACCAGAGGACACTATTTTTTTAAAGGAACTTAATTTTTTATTAAATATTGCAATCTATCTGGGGGATTTAATTGCTGTCGATATGGAAATAGGGCCACTTGGGTGATACGTGATTTGTTCCCAGTTGCCAGTTTCTCATGCACTTAAACAATCTGTCTCCTTTCAAATGTGACAGTTGGCAGAAATTCCTGGGCATATGAAATTGTGATTGTTTTCAGACATTAAAAATCAGGCTTCAGATCATTTTTGCCGAGTGGTCTAGCCTCAGCCTCCGCTTGCCTTTTAAACGTAGCTCTAGCTTCCCAACATCATCTTGCATGAAGTAGACTCATTTGGGTGTTTGCGCCTGGGGAGCTGGATTTGATGCTCCCCACCTTTGCACTGGGGTGGCTAACGGCTGCCATTCCCTCATGTAGAGAATCTATCAGCTGCCTAGAGAAGGCAGTGAAGCGTGTGAAACCCAGGAACAAACTCTATTTCCTAGCAACCGAGGAAAACCATTTCTCCTCTGTCAGCAGGAATGCTCAGATTTATGTAAGCTACAAATGCCCGTTATCACCATAATAAACCATATATTTGCAGGCAATATTTACAGCCAGCTTATTGTGGCATTCCATCCTGGCAGCCCCCATGCTTGTGAGTTTTCCATTTGGAGTCCCCCAAAATACGATTAGGTGGATAGTGAGTACTAATTTCATGAACAGCAGTGCCTGACAAAGCTACTAACCGCCTAATTATGAAGGAAGATTACTGATACCATTAATTGAACGGTTGTAAAATTCGGTAAAGTCAGATGGTAGTAAAGTCCGTTTTCAATTTACTAGGCTATTAAAAGTATTTCCGGCTATAAAATAAACAGACACAAAGCATACTAAACAGGCTAATATGGAAACATAAAAGAGAAGGGAGAAGCTTGTCATAGCAATTAGTGGTTGTGATTAGCTGCACCACAACCCAGCGGTGGAAATTAAAGATTAATTTACGACAGCGCTCTGGTGAGGGGAGGTTTGTTGGTAACTGCTCTGCCTACAGGTGGGTTGGGCGCTTGTCATTTCAGTTGCTGAAGAATCATCCCCAGCTTAGGCTATGCGTCAGCCTTCCTTGGGGCTAATTCTGTCTGTTACCTGGAGTTGAAAGATGCTCAGTCCGCGCATTTCCTCATTTGGAGCCTTAGTTTCCCATCAGGAGTAAGCTGGGCTAGGGACCTTTTAGCTCCAAGAGAACCTAAAATGATCTGGTCCAACACTACATCCTAGCAGCCTGCATCTTTGCTGACCCTTACATGCAGTATACCTGTTCATGTGCTCATACCCTTTACCTGGACACTGTCCTCTCCACCCACTCATGGGAAACCCTTCTCGGTCTCTACATCCTGGAGAGTTTTCTTAAGAACCCAGTCTCCTACTGCCCACTCACAGTTCATCCTCACTGCCTCTTTCCTGGCTATATTTTCAGTTCCAACAGCTGATAAGTTCCTGAGGAGCTCAATAAAGATATGGGAATTGATTGAGGGTAAAGGACATACATATTCAAAAGCAGAGCCATTACTTTGCCAACAAAAGTCTGTCTAGTCAAGGCTATGGTTTTTCCAGTGGTCATGTATGGATGTGAGAGTTGGACTGTGAAGAAAGCTGAGTGCCAAAGAACTGATGCTTTTGAATTGTGATGTTGGAGAAGACTCTTGAGAGTCCATTGGACTGCAAGGAGATCCAACCAGTCTATTCTGAAGGAGATCAGTCCTGGGTGTTCTTTGGAAGGAATGATGCTAAAGCTGAAACTCCAGTACTCTGGCCACCTCATGCAAAGAGTTGACTCATTGGAAAAGACTCTGATGCTGGGAGGGATTGGGGCCAGGAGGGGAAGGGGATGACCGAGGATGAGATGGCTGGATGGCATCACGGACTCGATGGATGTGAGTTTGAGTGAATTCCGGGAGTTGGTGATGGACAGAGAGGCCTGACGTGCTGCAGTTCATGGAGTCGTAAAGAGTCGGACATGACTGAGCAACTGAACTGACCTGAACTGAAAGGACTTGCAGGACAGGAAGTGTGCCACATTGTGACCTGTTTCTCCTGGCAGATGTTGAAAAGTTGAGCAGATACTCTATAAGAACTTGTCACTCTACAGAAATAACAGGAACACTAGTTGGTATGAAATTTTGCCTTCAAAGGTCTTTGGTGTTCTGATGTCCAGAGTAGCCATAAAATAGACCAATAGGCATGTTGCCAACCTCACCACTGAGAGGATGAAGGCTTAGGAGAGAGCTGGCCCGGGTTCTGATGGGTTAAACTGAAGAACTCCTCTAAGGATTTCTTAAGCCCTAACTGTGTGGTCCTCATCTGTAGAATGAGCACAGCAACCTTAGGGGGCTTTTTGACCCCACTTTGAGAATGGTCTCTAACATATGATTTATCATATGCAGTAAAGACTTTATGTACCAGCTGAAGCTGGGACCCATTGCCTTTTTACATCTTCTTCTTAGCCTGGACGATTGGAGATTGCTTCACCAAATTTTAAGAGCCACCATCCCCTTCTTGTTTCTTTAGCCTACTCCAAGTGTGGTTTTTAGATCAACAGCACTGGCATTCCCAGGGAGCCAGGGAAAAATGTAAATCCTTGAGCCCATCCCAGGTCAACTAGTTTACCTGGAATTGTCTAGAACCTGCTGCCTAACAAGATCTCAAGTGTTTCCGATGCACAGGCTAAAAATCATCTCAAGTTTTTGTTGAACATAAACCTCTTTGACTCTTCTCTGGAGATTCCCCACAACATTGGATTTAGGATGAGGCCTGAGTGTTTGTGTGGGTAACTCCTGCCTACATGGTTTTATTTTCCTGAGGAAATTTCAGAGTTCTCTGCTCTGAGTGGTTTTCAGTACTGAAACTAGGAATACACTTATAATAATACCATTCAACTAGGTAAAAGTGAAGCCCAGGTGTTTTGCTGGCAATTCTAATGTACAATCAGGGGCTTGCAGCCACTGTCTCAGTCGTGGCTCTCCAAACGTGGCCCATGGTCCAGTAGGAATAGCTCAACCTGGGACCTTGTCATAAATGCAAATGAGGGGCCTGCCTTCCTTGAAGTGAGCCCAGTTATGTGTTTTAATAAGTTCTTCAGACAAGACTGGGCTATGTAATTCATGGGGCCCACCGTGAAATGAAAATACAAGGCTCTTATTCAGAAATCATTAAGAATGTCAAGATGGTGACAGCATAGCACTGAACCATAGCTAGAGTCTTCCAAGCAAGGAGTCCTGTGTGACTGCACAGTACATACACCCATGAACCTGACTCTGCCTGCAAGTGACTCTTGTGACTGCTGAAGTTTGAGAATGACTACTCTGGGTTATAGGTGGTGTTTCCACTCTTGGCATGGTCCAGGAATGACTCTTGGGACTTATAAGCCACTGGCCCTGAAGTGATGATAATAATAATACCAATCATTGATCATTTGTGATGTTCTAGGCACCAAACTTGCACTTCTCACGTATTTTTGTCATTAAAGTCTCACAGCAAGCCCAGGAAAAGATGCTGTTACCTTCATTCTTATTGTGCAGATGAGGAAACTCAGCACCAAGGCCAAAAGCCATTGGTGAAAGTATTTTGAATATCAACTGCCTGCCTCCTTCTTCACCCCTTCTTCCTGCGCCAGCAATGATCAACCCTAAGAATACCCTCGCTCCCAACTCCATGGGTGGGGACTTACTGGAACAGAAGGCCTCTAGGATCTCTAAGAAGGGGCCAAAATTTTGCTCCAGCAAAATAGAGGGTTTATAATCATGGGTTTTCTACTTATCTTTTTTTGCCAGTGAGGAACTAGGGGCTCAGATGGGGAACAGAGCTACCAAGTGACAGAGTCAAGATTTGAGTCCAAGCAACCTCCGATCTCACATGCTTCTCTTCTTTCCAGGATGCCATGGTTGTAAATACTCTTTTACCGGATGGGTAACTTTCCTCTTCTTGTAGTTTGAAATGGAGAGGAAGAGTTAAAAAGAAAGGAAAGAAATGAAAGTCTCCAGGGATCTGGGAAGAGACCAGGGGACTATAAATTTCATTGAGGAAGAGAGGGAGCGCTAAAGTGAAATTGACCCAGTGGATTCAACTGCCCTTTGGCTGAGTATCCTTGAGAAAATGACTTCACCTCTCTGAGTCTGATTCCTTTCCTATACAGGAGATATTATGGTAACATCCACTGTTATTGGGTTGTTGTGAGAATTCAATGAGATGATGGTTCCAAGAGTCACAGTGCTTCACAGGACTTCTGCCACTTAGTGGGTACTCAATAAAAGATTACATTATTACTCTATTGGCCTTTCTGTTCCAATAAGTCCTCACCCATGGATCTAGGAGTGAGAATAAAGGTGGCCTTTGGCTCAGGCCAGTAGGACTTGGAGTCTTGGCTCTATCCCTGTCCTTATTCCCTTCTCTTCTCTGTCCACCTGCCCCACAATGGGGTTGGGTAAATTAGGGAATTTAGGATGGCTCTGGGAGATCTGGGGGTTCTGTCCTAAATCTACCACCAAGTCATTTAGACCTTGGACTTGTCTCTACCCCTTTATAGGCTTTGGTTCCCTCATCTGACAGTAATAGGCTGGAACCAGTGATCTAAAAGGTTCTACAATGCCCTGTTTTCCTCCTAGCATCACAGAATCCATTACATTTCAGGCCTAATCATTTGTTCCTGTGCACTAGATTTCTTGAAAGACATTTGAAGGGAAGTCTGGAAAGGGAGAAGCTTCAGGAGCAAGTTGGCTTGAGGTTTGAGTCCGGCATCCTCCTATTAACTGGAAGAAGCTTGTAAATATGAAAATCCCTCCCTCTGTGTGCTGATCCTTGTGTGCCTGGCTTCAGGGTTTTGCCGGCATTGTCATGAAGACCATCAGGATCCCTGGCTCTCCGTGGCCCCAAGATCTGAAATCTGATTGATATAAGTTGTGTTGCAGCTTGGTGTTTTCCTGTTTTCCTTCTGCATGTTGGGTTTCTCAGGACAGGAAGCAGACTTTGAGATAAATCTTGGTGAGCAGGAGATGACATCTGTAGAAGGGGAAAGAAATAACCCGGGCAGAGGGAAAAGTAGGGCTGCAGTGCAGTCACACAGTTGCTGGGGGTCCTCAGCTGACTCTCCATGGAATTCTCTGTTGGAAGCAACGTTTAGAGTCATCTGAGCTGGAATAGGGGTGGAAAGTCAGGACTTCATACCCCTGTGTCAGCCAGTCATTGGATGAAGCCCCCATGGGAAGTGGGTGAGGCCTTGTTGAGGAGATGACTCTCTTCAGCCCAGACAGCCTCTTTAGGAGACTGATGCCTCTAGACTCTCAGTGGGCATCTGTCCCGGCTACCAGAGGCCTAAGCACTGGGATGCTGGGAGAGGAATACATCCCAGCTCCTCCTCATTCCTAACCCTGCTGCTTAGAAAATGCAAACCTCCTTGATCTTAGCCTTTGCAAGTGCCAGCTGGGTGGAGATGATACAGTCTCTTAGTTTTCCATGAATTTGACCTTTTCCTCTTGAAAACAGACCATGCTAGAGAGTCAGAGCTGACCAAGGAGTCAAGTAGAGGTGGAGATACAAGCTAAAAGCTATCAGTTGCTATCAGTTACTGAACACTAACTATATTCCAGGTTTATGATGTCTCCAGTTTTCCTTAAAAGGCCTTCAGGTTATCTAATGCAATATTATGAGTTTGTTGAATTTATAGCTTAATATTGCTGAGAGCAGCCCAATCGAGGCTGCCTGGTCCAGGGGAGGCCAGAGAGGTCCATTCTAGGGGGCCTGTTGCCAGTTCTCTAGTTTCCCACATCTTGAATAACAACCAAAGCTTTGCTAATTAGCTTCTGTAATGTCAGAAGTATATGTGTTGTGTGTGTGTGCGCGCGTGTAACTACTGACCTTTGACAAGCCTCATTAATATCAGATATGTTTTCCTCTTGATGAAGTTAGAGATTCACTCTATGTGGATTGGCTTAAATCTTTTAGAGATGAGCCTCTTGTTTCATGAATAGGGCTTGTAGACTTTATCCTAAGAAAAATCACTAGGCAAAAATGACTAGATGCTCCCATGAATGAACCCTCTTATGCTGGATGGGTGGTGGCAACAAAAATAGGTCATTTGAATTGCTTGGCTGCTCACTTGTTAATGATTTAAAAGTTGATAAACCTTCTTATGTGTGTTCAAGAGCCCCTTTAAAACTTGTAAGCAAACTTGCGTGGGGCAGGATTGACCCTTAACATCTCAGACTTCTTCACTGGCAGCTCCGATTACTCTGTAGAGAATCTAGCAGCAATCCCTCAACCAAGCTGTCTCCTGTCCATTTGCATCCAGGCACTGTGCCAGCCAGTGCACACACATACTTCATTCAATGCCCAGAGCACCACTAGGGGTAGATACCATTGTTTATATCATATTAGTGAAATAAACCAACCCCAAAGTGACTTACTAATTCACTTTGAGATCCTCACAACCAACTAAGCTGGGATTTGGACCCAGGCCTATATGTTTCCCAAGCCTGCATTCTTCACTTGTGGCCCACGTGACTTGCCACACAGCTTCCTGGGAAGGAAAGAGAGGAGATAAAATGGGCCCGGTGCTTCTTGGCTGGTGGTTCCTTGTTCCCACAGGCACCACAGTCTAAAATACAGCCAGGGAAGTAGCTATACTTTACATTTATGTGGTACATCTCTAGAAGATCTCAGCCAGGCCCTGAGTCCTGAATTTCACCCAAATTTCACTTCACTTCATCAATGAGAGCTCATTTTTACTATTCACCAGGCAATTCAACAGGCTAATGTTTCAGTTCAGTAAACAAAATTAAAACAAAACTCTCTTCTTATTCTCTGGATGTGAAGACTTACTTCTGGCTGCTGCTTGGTTCTGAGTCTTCCACATGACACTCAGCCAGATTCTCAAACCCCTTTAAGCTTTGCTTCACTTGTCCAAATGGAAATCTTTCCTTCTACAGATTTATGTTTGTGATGTGTGTGTTTCTAGAAGAGTAAAGACATCAAGGTGATGGAATTTATCACCTAAAATGGGTTGAAATGCCTCCAGAGGAGGGGTCTGCTGCCCAGACCCAGACAAGAGCATCAGGAAGTGTAGGCAGAGCTGGCCTATAGCTCAGTGGCCCCTAACCTTTTGACACCAGGAATCAATTTCATGGAAGACAATTTTTCCATGGACAGGGGTGGGAGGGGGTAGAGAATGGTTTCAAGATGATTCAAGCACAGTACATGTATTGTGTACTTTATTTTAATTACTATTACATCAGCCCCACCTCAAATCATGAGGCATTAGATCCTGGAGACTGAGGATCCCTGCTATAGCCTGGTGGAAAGATGAACAACTCTGGAATCTGCCCATTCCTGGTGGCAAGGGTTTCAGTCCCACGCATCTCTGTGGCACACACCACTGCTGGGTGCACACACCTCTCTGGGCTTTCTTTGCCCATAGGGGTATATTCAGCCCATGGACAGGCCAGGAAGCATGTGCAGAGGTGGTGGGCCCCCAGAGAGCAGCCCCCACCAAAGCCTCAGTTACCTATAGAGATAACTACTCTTATTCACTGTAATGGTTTTCCTTCCTTCTGATTCTCTCCCCTATTCCTTACCATGCTTCCCGGGACCACCTCCTGAATGGACTGTTTGCACTCAGATATTTCTTTCAGGGTCTCCTTCCATCGGCAAAAGCTCCCTGACTCACATCACTGCTCTGCCACAGAGCAGCCACAGGTGCTTGGGCATGTCACTATGATAACTGGAACCTCAGCATCCTCCCCAGGAAGAGTGAGATAATATAAGTAAAGCAAATCTCACAAGAGAATCGGGAAGGTTCCAGAATAGTTAGAGTAAATGATTAAGAATGGTACTTGGCATACAGAAGGCATTCAGTAAATGATAAATTAAAAATACCAATTGATAGCTCCTAAAATTTCTTTGAGTCTAAATCTAATCTGAGAGCTCTTTGCTCTAAAACCTTAGACTTCCTCTGGGTGAATCTCCCTGGTTATTTCGGGAAATCTAATTCTTTTATTCATTTAATGTATCTTTAGCAAATATTGACTTAACACCTATTATATTGAAGACTTGGTGCTATGGTATATATATAGAATAAGATGAGGTCACTATCTCCAAGGAGATAGGACATAATCACACATAGCTATGGTCTAAAGCAAATTGTGATAAGTGTACTACTCTATAGGCAGACCTCGTTTTATTCTGCTTTGTTTTATTGCACTTCACAGGTACTGCATTTTTGGTTTTGTTTGACAAATTGAAGATTTGTGGCAACCCTGTATTATAAGATGGTGATTAGCTTTTCTTGCAATGAAGCTTTTAAAAATTAAGGTACGAATGTTTTTAGACATTAATTACACTCTTAATAAACTATAGTATAGTGTAAACACAGCTTTTATATGCACTGGGAAACCAAAAATTCATGTGACTTACTCTGTTGCCATATTTGCTTAATCTCAGTTCTCTGTAACGAAACCTGCAATATCACTGAGGTCTGCCTGCACATGCCAGAAATGTAGGAAGTGAGCTGAACAGAGGGTGAAGATAATTGTACCTGGTGTGGAGGAGGAAGAGGTACTGGGGGTGGGTTTTGAATATTGCATGGAATTTCAGCAGAGAAGATGGAAGAGAGAAGTGCTATCAAAAGTACAAGTGGTCTTATTGAGAGACCCAATAGATAAGTAAAGGGGACAGCAGATTCTCAAAAAATATTTATATAATAATAATAATAAATAATAGATTACTATACCTTACACAAAGTACTTACTATATGCCAGGAGCTACTGGAGATGTACGAGATAAGTTAACTTATTGAATCCTTACCTTCAAGTTCAGTTCAACTAGTACCTCCATCTTATAGATAAGAAAACTGAGGCACAGAGGAGTTGAACATCCTGCCTAAGCTCACTCAGATACTCTGTGGAAGGCTGATGTAGAAACACAGGCCGTTTGCCTTCATGGTACCTACTGCATACTTACTCTCAAAAATGGTACTTTTGCTGAACTTAAAGGGAATAGATAGCCATGTTGTTGACAAGACTCAACAGGAGAAAGAACCTCCCCCACACCCCACCCAGCCCCATAAAAGTGGTCTCCGAGTGGAGCAGTGGTTCTGGTAGTTGCAGGTCACCATGACAACACAATCCTGAGCCCAGCCATGCCTCCAGGCTCAGTCTCACTGGTTTCCAACCCCTGCACAGGGCCCCTTTCCCTGCGGGGCCTGCCGAGGAACTCTCCCTGGCTTGTGGTGGCTGTGGTTTGGCACTCAGGATCCAGATGTAAGAGGAGCTCAGGCTGAGGCATGGGCCAGCACTGGTCTCCAGAACACAAGCGCCAGAGCTCCTCAAATAGGTGGTAACATCCTCAGTTTGATCCAAATCAAAACAGGGCTGGATTTTCCTTTTGGGTTTTTTTTTTTTCCTTCCCTCCAGTGGGGAGAGGGAAAGGAATGTGGAGCGGCTGCTAATTGGATAGTTGGAGTGACCAATTTCTTATTTTCTTATTCATGCTGAGCAGAGCTGTAGGGAATCTCTGGGGCCAGGAAGGACTCAGCGGGAGTCTCTGGGTCTCTCTGAGACAGAGTTCACAGTTGGGACTAAAGCTGCCAGCTGACATGTTTTATTTGGCCTGGCCGGTGTTTAAAAATGTTTTAAAATAGATGCTGACATTTTAAAAAGGGGAGATGATACATAAATTCTAAGCGTTCCTGGCTTGTGTTGAGACATGGGAAGATCTGGGCCCGGATCCCTGCAAGTCAACAGTTCCAGGGTGGGGGTGGGGGATGGGGGTGCTGAGCTGAGACTGCTCCTTTATACAGGTCACCAGAGCCCTCGCCCCTACCCCCCACCCCCAGCTTCACTCACCTGGATTACCTTTTTGGCCCTCATCAGCATTTGCAGTTGTGACCCCAGAAGATAGGAAACCTTCCCTCCTAGGACCTCACCAGTCTCGGAATGGGCCCCACCTTCTGATGCCCTGAGTCAGCAAGCAGACCGATGGCCAAGGTGACCAGCAAGGGGCACTTCCAGAGTCAGTTTAATGGTAGATTAAGGTGCCCGTTACGAAGCCATTAGAACACAGCATGATGCATCACTGGGTAAAGAAGGGTCTGAAAGCTGGAGACAGATTCCTGGAGTGCTCCATCCAATTTAATTCTTCTCCTTTTTTTTCAAAACCCAAGGCAGATGAGAGCAGAGGCTGTAAATCACCCTCTATACCATGGCTCATCATAAAGGATATGGAGAGAAATTAGAGAAGGCAGAGAAGGAAAAGCAGTGACGAACAAGGCAGGGGTTGTTACAGAGTGATTGAAGACAGGCAGGTAGTACGTGAGAAGCTGCTGGAAATCCAGCTTGATTTGGGCATCCCAGATGGATGGAAAAACCAGCAGACCAGCTTGCTGCTCTGCCTCAGGGTGTGTGACGGGGGAATGTATGTACAGAGAACTTACTGGGAATGTGCCTTTCAGTGCCAAACCTGTGGCATTTGCTTCAGTTGGTATGTCTCTTAATCTTGGCTTGGTCATTTTTTGGCTGTGTGACTTGGGGTAGGTTACTTAAACTCTCTGAGTCACATTTTCCTCATCTGTTAGATGAAGTAATCATAATAAATGCAAAGGATAATGCCAGAAGTCATAGCAAGCTTTCATTGGATGATGCTTTCTTTACTGTAATGTAAAAGCTTTAAATTGAACCATTCCCAGGTGAAAGTAGATTTCACTTAGGTGGCAATTAAAAGGTGATCTCTGAATGTTCTGTTTTGATCCTCCTGAGGAAGGGCTGAAAGACTGCACCTTGCAGGGTCCTCTGAGCATCCACACAGATTTGACTTGACACAGGAAGGCAGGGTTCGCATGGGAGAACTCAGTCCAGGGGAGGGCAGCCTTAATCTCACTAAACTTGTCTGCGATTCCCCAGGCTGGCTGTGATCCATCCATGCAGGATGGACATACTAGTCTCTCCCCCTTCTCTCCCCTCCTCCCTGCTACCCCTGACTCAGTGCCTTTGGACCCTGATCCTGGCTGTGCCTCACCCACTGTCTTTGTTTGGGCTTCCCCAGGAATAGAGCCTCATGTCAGGACTTGAGCGTTGTTGGTTTCTCAGAGGTTGTAGGGGACATGGATATGCCCATTCAGACCCTCCTTCAAAGAAGAACTGACTGCCCCGCTGTCAGCACCTTCAGGGTCTGCTCTAGCTGCAGAGAGCGCACCATTGGGTCGTCTGAGGTCACACTTGCCCTTCCTGGGTATGCTGACATC
This sequence comes from Nanger dama, assembly GCA_917880005.1. Taxonomy (NCBI): domain Eukaryota; kingdom Metazoa; phylum Chordata; class Mammalia; order Artiodactyla; family Bovidae; genus Nanger; species Nanger dama. The sequence goes on along the minus strand of CAKJTW010000016.1, from coordinate 31,240,328 downwards.
CTCCTGTGTGCCCGTACTCAGCGCCCAAGTAAGACTGGGGGAACATTCAGCTCCACAGGGACACCCAGGACTTGCTCCGAGCTCCTCTCAGGCAGCCCAGGGTGTTGTTGACGTTGTATCACATCTTAGCTTCTCCTTCCACCCAAGCCTGCTTCTGTTGTGTTCCTTTGATAGGTGTTGATTCCCTGATAAAACTGTGTACCCCAAATTCTGTCTCAGAGACTTTCAGAGAACTCAACCAGTAGCAGAGCTCTGGAGTAAGGGGGCCAGAAAAGAGGGAGAGTCAAAGCCAAAGATCCTGCTGGGACCTCTGAGAAGGGTCCCAGATGCCCCTCCTAGGAATGGCCCAGTGGGAGCCTTTGGTCCCACTGCCGCTCCCAGAACTGCTTGTGACGGCTCAAATTGCCCTCCCTTCTGGGGTTAACTTACACAATGGCTGAACAGGTTCCCCACCTTCAGAGATGCCCAGAGAGGAAAGTAGTTGTGCTGAAGGAGGGATTCTGTCAGCGGGAGTCTGAGCTTATGAGGAGTTTTCACTGTGGCTGAACCCAGCACAGGGCTTCCCAGGTGGCACTAGTGGTAAAGAATCCGCCGGCCAGTGCAGGAGATGTAAAAGATGCAGGTTTGATCCATGGGTTGGGAAGATCCCCTGGAGCAGGAAATGACAACCCACTCTAGGATTCTTGCCTGGAAAATTCCATGGACAGAGAAGCCTGGTGGTCTACAGTCCATGGTGTTGCAAAGAGTTGAACACTGCATAGAACTCAGCAGAGAGCCTGGAGGCATGGTGTAGGACACCCCAAAACACCTGTAGAAAGTAGACACTCGGGCCAAGCAGAGGCACCAGCAGGAGCTGGGAGGGTGGGAGGAGAGGAGGAGTGGGATTGCTTTTGCTCTGCTTCTTCCTGCCTCTGCACTGGGGCTCAGGCAGTGGCTCCAGCTTCAGGCAGCTCCTCCTGGGTACCAGCTCTCCCTGGGATCAGAAACACTGCCTCCTACCCTTCAGGCTGAGGCTTGTTACGCCTCCTCGTGTTGCTTGTCTCAGGGTGTCTCCACCTCCCTTAGTAGCTCTTTTCACCCTGTCACCCCTCTGATAATGGTCTCCTAGCTGAACGGTCTTTGGTTGAATGCTCTGCGGGGATCCTGATTGACACAAATGGGCTAGGCCAACTCTGATGCTGAAAGCCTTACCTTCCCCATTGGCCCCAACTTCTCCATCTCTCCCATCCCTCTTCCCTCCCAGCCACTCTGGGTCCCCTACAGCTTGTTTTTGAATGTATTTCTTATATATAAATTCATGTCCTCATCCTTCACAGCTTTGCCTTTTGATTTGGAGGAAGGAAAAAAAAAAACTATTCTGTGAATCTATTAAATGTTTTCCTTTCACAAACACCAGTTTTATACATCAGAAGCCTTGCCTTTCATGACTGTTGCATTCTCAGAAATGGGTTTCAAGTGCCTGTTTCAGGAGTTAAAATTGGAACATCAGTTCTTTCCCCCTCTCTGCATTCCTGCCACACAGTCTTAATACTTTCCAGGGTGATGGATCTCTCTGACTGGGCAGAAGGAAGATCACTGAAAGGAAATGTGAAGGAGAAGGGAATAGTATTCCACTTCAAGAGATTTTTCTCCCAACAGTTACTTTCAACAGGTGAGAGGGGGTGAGATTGGCAACAGACTTTTCAGGGAACACACAACTACTTCGCTTCTCCACTCCCACCTCCTAACACACACATTCTCCAGAAATTCTGGAAAACCCAAGTGCACTCATTCAACATATTGAGTGAACACCCACTGCATGCCAAGAAGCTGGGTACTGAGAACAAAAACGTGTGATTTCCACCCAGAGCCACAGAGTTTATAATCTATGTTGAGCATTAGATATTAATTGGTGAGTCACAAAATGTGACATTGCAATATTTCCTTGGCATCTGGCATTCCTTCTGGCTGGAATGCTTTTCCCTCAACTGTCTACATGGCTTGCTCCCTACCTCCTCCAGGTTTTCTGTGTTTGCAGTCATCACTACTCTTGGAGGACTTCAGTGGCCATCCACAGCTCTTTTCTTTCTTTTATTTTGTTTCCTTTTCATGGTCCATCTATCCCAGAATGTAAGTTTTATGAGAATAAGACTGTCTCTTTGGTCTTTTTGTTCTCTGCAGTATTATTAGAGCTGAACAGTATATAGTACAACATAGGTACTCAAAAAATGTTTATTGAGTGAATGAACCAAACCAAGCACTCATAAGGGGGCTGAGAAAGATTAGACATATAGGGCTAAGGAAGACGAGACACTTCCCAGGAGAAGTGAGAGTTGGACTGATCTAAGAAAGATCTGAAGGCATTAACTAGGTCTAAAGGGGAAGCAAATAATTCTATGCAGGAAACACTGGCATGTGCAAAGACCCCGTGGTGAATGAGAGCATGGTGAGTTTAATGAGCTAGAAGTTGTTCAGTGAGATTCAAACACAGGAAATGAGACAAAGATGTGATGAAGTAATAACAACAGCTGAACAGTTCACAGAGTTCTGAGAAACTTACCAAGCTTCACACAACTCTGGGAGGGAAGGTACTGCACTTATTCCCATTTTATAGGTGAGAAGATCAAGGCCCAGGTACTTGTGGGAACTTGCTCAAATCACAGACCTAATAAACATCAGAATTAGAATTCAACCTCAGTATTCTGAGTGCAGAGCCCATGACCTGAACTTTTGTAGGATAGGTCAGCACCTGTGGGGATGTGGAGGTGGCATAGCCCCACTGGGGACCTGGGAGAACAGACAGGTATAGGCCGAGCATCTCCTGGGGTGATGCCCACAGGTCTCCCAGCTCTGCACTTCCCACCCCACTTGGCTCTCTACAGCCGCATCAGCTTGGATTGGATTGACTGTGAATAACATTTCCAACATTTCTAGTCTGGATGGGCAAAATCAGTCTAAACTTTCTAAGGTTTGGCCGTGTACCAAGAAGATCCCTTCAGAGATTATTCTGAAGCTAGCATTCTGTTCTCTGGGATGACGGTTATTTTAAAAAACATTAAGTAGGTCATTGGCGGTGCACTGTGGTGTCTCCAACCTTGGCTGTCCACTAAAATCACCCCCGGGAGGTTTCTAAATGTCTCTGTGTCCAGGCCACACGTTGACCAGTTGTGTCAGAATCTCTAGAGGTCAGACCCAGGCATTAGTAATTTTTAAAGCTCCCCAGGGGAGCCCAAGAAGCCACTGAATTTGAGAATCACAGCCCCTCATTACTGAAAGAGTAGACCAAGGACCAACAGCATCAGCCTTCCAGGAGACTGTTAGAAATGCAGAATCTCAGGCCCCACCCCAAACCTGCTGATTTAGAATCTGCATTTTTTAATAAGGTTGATTTCTGTCTGCATTAAGATTTGAAAATCACAGCTCTAGAATTACACTAACACTGTGGCCACTAACCACGAGTGGTTATTTAGACTTAAACGAAGTGAAAATTCAGCTCCTCAGACACAACAGCCATATTTCAAGTGCTCATTTGCAGCTAGTGACCACCATATTGAACGGCACAGATAAAAATCATTGAATCATTGCAGAAAGTTCTGTTGGACTGCACTACACAAGAATATTCTGGAAAGAGGTGGTAATCAGTCACAGTCTTTTTCCTTTGGATGCTATAGGCATACCAATAAAGAAATGATGCTTGCCCTTTGAAAGGAACAAAACTGGAATACATTCAACTGGGCACAAGAGGGAACCCAGGTATCTTCCACTTTTCAAAAGCTTGTTTTACACTACTTTTTACAAAACACCTACATTAGTACTTGTTTTTGGTAACTGAATGAAATCCAAAGAGGATTTTTGCTTTAACCAGAAAAGACTAAAAGTCAGAATAGAGTTCAGGGTTGGTTTTGAAGTGAGTTGTCAAAGGGGCAGCATGAGGGACACCCCCAGCTCTTTCAGGAGCCACACACAGCATCTCAGCATCAGGCCACTGTAGCTTTGAACTACATTCATGAGCATCTGTGCTTTATCTTAACTTATCTTGTGCATCCCTTATCAAGATGTGTCCTGAGGTAATTGCTTCTTTACTTTATGGCCAGTTTGGCTTTCAAAAGCTTCATTCTACTTTCAGATAGTGGGGGAAACCTGTAAATCTAGATGATTTAGTTTCTGTTCATTTTAAATAAAGCAAGAATACAACTTCACCTTCCCAGGCCTTGGATGAGAGCAGTTTGTGGGGGTGGGGAACATAGGAGTAAGGGAGAGAGGAGAAATGTAAGAAGCAAGATTGATTTCAAATGTAGAGCAGAATGTAGGGCAGTAAGCCCTGGTCCCCACCCTTCCCTGTCGGTCGCCACCAGGGCAGCAGGAACACACTCGGAAACTAGATGTGACTGATTGTGCCAATATGAAAAGCAGGCATTCTCTCAGCTAACAGATAGCCAAGTTACAACGTGACATGGCTGGGGGCTTAGCTTGTTTTTCTTTGAGGAGTTTTTGTTGCAGAAGGAAATTCAGTCCCTTTAGCAAAATCCTTCCTTTCGGGGGAAAGGCCGGTGATGTTTCTCCTGGAAGACTGGTGGCTGAAAGCGTGATGTACAGTGCAGCTAGTGCTAAGCAGTACCATAATAACAGAGCATCCAGCAGTGGAGAATGATAAAAATTTTCCTGGGAGAAAGTTGCTCACTAGATGTCAGGTACCGTTCTCAGCATATTTATGTGTATTAGGTTATTTAATCCACATAACTGCCACATAGGATGGATAGGTATTATGTACATCGCCATTTTACCCAAAAGGAAACTGAACACAAGATCTTAGAGTTAGTAGGTGGCACAGCCAGGGTTTGAACTCTGAGAGCCTGTGCTTTTTGGCACCATACGGGTAACCCGAGAGACCCCTGAGGTCTCACCTGATCACAAATATCACCTACAACCCACCCCTCATTGACCATAGTACCTCTTTACATGTACTATCTCCTTGCATATTCTTAGCAGCTCTTTTAGGTGGGTACTCTTATTCTTGCCATTTAATACATGAGGAAATTGAAACTCAAAAAAGCAAATAATAATTTGTTCAGAGTGTTTCAGTTAAATAAGTGGTTAAGTCAAAATCCAAATCCCAGAGCCTGAGCTCTGCACAAATATGGGTCGCATTTTTTGAGCAAAGACCCTATGTCTCTCAAAAGTCTCCTATGAAAATGAACCTCAGTTGTATAGAACAGGTATGACTCTTTTTATTCAGTCCCTAAACAATGTTGGAGACTTACCAGTTTTATTGAAAACTCCCCGAGGTACTAGCTTTCACTTTGGGTGGCGATTATCTAGTGACTGGAGCTGCCCAATTAAGTAAATACATGCACACTGATCTCCTTAACTTAGATTTCTTTAAATTTTTGTCTTCTGGCCATCTTTGAACAATTCCTACTCTGTCTGTCTGATCTCACTCACTCCTGGGTATGAATATCCCCATATTTGGATGAATCCCAAACCCATATCTTCAGCCCAGACTTGGCTTCAAGTCTCCATAGCTTTAGTTCCACCTGATGCCAGGACCTCAGCACCTGAATTCTCCCTAGTATAGCAAAGACTGGGGTATTCACCCAGATCCCGCTGGGTCGTTTTCACTCCCCATTTCTCAGCTGCTGCCTGTACTGTTGCAGCTGAAGGCTCTCACCTGCAACCTCCCCCAGAGACTTGCCCTTGGGCAGCAGGGGCTGCCTCAATGTGAGTTGCCTACAGGTCCCATAAGGCCCACCTTCACCTGACCTCAGGCGCAGAAATGGTAAAGAGATTTGAGGGGGTTATGGTCAGGGCATTGGTGGTGTCTGTTCCAGGAATCTCATGCACATTCCTTAGATTAGCAATCACTACCTCCCTCTGTGCATGCTAAGTTGCTTTAGTTGTGTCCAACTCTTTGCGACTCTATGAACTGCCAGGCTCCTCTGTCCATGGGATTTTCCAGGCAAAAATACTAGTGTGGGTTGCCATGCCCTTTGCCAAGGGATCTTCCTGACCCAGGGGTTGGACCCACATCTCTTATGTCTCCTGCACTGGCAGTGGGTTCTTTACCACTAGTGCCACCTGGGAAGCCCGCACTACCTCCCTGTGCTGTTCTTAGTCGCTCGGTCTTGTCTGATTCTTTGTGACCCCATGAACTGCAGTCTGCCAGGCTTGTTTGTCCATGGGGATTCTCAGGCAAGAATACTGGAGTGGATTGCCATTCTCTTCTCCAGGGCATCTTCCAAACCTAGGGATCGAACCCAGGTCTCCTGCGTTGCAGGTGGATTCTTTACCGACTGAGCCACTGGGGAAGCCACCTGGATACAGATCTTTGCTCCTGGTCAAGCGCAGAGCAACTCCACACTCCTCAATACGGAGGAATATTGCTCTGCTTTCTGGACTTCTTTCTTTTGTTCATTGTGGTTCATGTGCCTGGAATGCTACTCATCCTTTGAAGGCCAATGACATTGCCTTTTAGCCCATGAGGTAGTCCCAAATGATGCTTGCCCTTGCCATGTGGGTGATTGTTAGGTATGAATGGACCTCTAGTCGTCATGATGGGAAATGAATCTGATTCATCACAGCTGTTTCTAAGTGTTCAGGGTAGAATCTTGCCCCCTCTAAAAGCTGTTGAAGTCCTAATTCTCAGTACTGTGACTTTGACCTTATTTGGAAATGGGGTCTTCTCTGATGTTACAAGTTAAGATGAGGCTTTTAGGGCAGACAGTTATCCAGTGTAACTGGTGTCCTTGTAAGAAGAGGAGTAGAGACACAGAGACAGACTTGCACAGAAGGAAGGTGACATGAAGACACAGGGAGAATGCTGCCTTACAGCAGAGGCAGAGACTGAAATGATGTGCATGCAAACCAAGTCAGGCTAAGGATCCCTGGCAATGCCAGAATCTAGGAGAGAAGCACGGGGCAGACCCTCTCCTAGCATGGTGCTGCCAACACCCTGATTTCAGATGTCTAGCCTCTAGAGCTATGAGAGCATACATTTCTGTTATTTTAAGATACCAGTTTGTGGTGCTTTCTCATGTTAACCTTAATATGTGACACAATGATGTACACAGAGTAGGGCAGTGACAAAGGCCTGTTAAATTCAAATGGTGGTGGTTGATTTCTCTTACTAGTCCTTTTACAAACTCTTTAACATTGATGGCAACATACCTTGGCAGAGCTTCTGAGCCTCTGGCTTGTCATTCCATACTTATAAAGCCACCCTCTCCTACAAATACCCTTACCAGTAAATTCCATGTGTACTGTATTTGTGAGGGAGATGAAGGCTTACACTCTAATATATTAGTTATGTATTGCTGCATAACAAGTCACTCCAAAGTACAGTGGCTTCAAACAATAATAATCACTCCTTATTTGTGACGTTTCTGTGGAGTGGCTTGGTTTGCAGGTTCTGACTCAGCATCTCTCACAAGGTTTCCATATCATATCACCCAGGGCTGCAGTCACCCGAAGGCTCAACTGAGGCTGGAGGATCCATGTCTAAGGTGCCTGGAAGACTGGTTCATGGTAAGTGCTCAATAAATAAATAAATGAGATTTGTAACAAGAAATACATGTTATTCATGTGTTCATGCAGTAAGTTTGGGAAATGACATTCCTCAGGTCCTTGGATGACTAAACTGGGTGTATAGTTTATTGTGTAAACAGTGGGGAGTTTGAGGCAGGAATCAAAAAGAAGAAGCATATGTTGGAGAGTTATGAGATCAGTATGACAACAGAGTATTATATTGCCTATAGGTTGTAGAATTCAGCAACCTTGAACATCAGAATCACCTGGAGAGCATGGTAAGATACAGGTTGCTGTGGCCCCCACTCTTTCTCTTTTGGATTCAGTAGGTCTGGGATAGAGTCCAAGAATTTAAATTTCAAACTACATTCCTAGGTGATGCAGAGGCTGCTAGTCCAGGGGCCATGCTTCCTGGGAGGGAGGAAGAAAGAGAAGAAAGACTAGCATGACCTTTGGCTGATGACTCAGTGCCAGATAGAAAGCAGACTGTGGTGAATGATGGATAATGCAGGTAGTGCAAGGAGCTGCCAAAAGAAATAGCTACAAGAATGGCAACAAACATGGCATTGGGTGCCTGTGATTCTTTTCAGGGTAAACCACTGTCATTAGAAAACTTGCAAAACCTTGGCTTACAACGTGAGTAGATAATGGAATTGGAGAATCAGCTTTCCTGCTTTGTCCAAGTTGTGGATTTCTATTCACTAATGACTATTTGAGGCCAGGGGCTAAAATGGCACAGACGAGTTGCAAGGTTGTACCATAAATAATGCCGGTAAAACCATTTGAACCCACAGGTTCATTAAATGTTGAGCTGAGTCTAGGATAGTAGGAGTAAGACAGTCTGTCTTCGGTGCATTTTCTTAGGACCCCATGGTGAGCATTGTTGCTTCTTCCACTCAGAAGTCTTTCCTCCTTCATATTTGTACCTGCGCTCTCCCGTCATCTTCTTTGGGAAATTGCTTGTCTTCATAGAGTTCCATATAATACTTGTCAGGCTGACAGTCTCCTTAGTCCTCTCTTTTGGCCTCAGGTGCAGGCATGGAATTGAGGTCTGGCCAATCCACAGTGTCCCCTCCCTGCAGTTCTAGTCACTGGGCTAAGGAGTCATGTGACCTGGCACAGCCTATCTGAGTCCTCCTCTTGGTCTCAGAAGAGAGAACTCTTTTTCCTCCGAAGATGCTAAGATGTGAGGATATGAGTGAAGCATGCAGCTCATCCAACCCCCAAACATGAATGAAGCCCTCTGGTCATGGAAGAGAATGAGCCCTACTCATAAAGGAAAAGAGAAGCTGAATTTTGGAAAGAAAGAGATCCTTCTTACTTGTACCACTAGAATCCCAAGGTCAATACTGCATGCAGTGTTTCATTTGCTTGTGTCAAAAAAAATTCCCTTTTTAATGTAAGCTTGGAGCTTGTTTCTGGCAATTTTAGCTATAAGAATCTGAACAATCAAGTCCATTCAGCCACCTGTAACCTTCTAACTTCTAGAAATTGCCTGCTGCCTGGGGAAACTGTTAATTCCATACTCAGATGCCTCCATCAGTGCTGCAGGAGTTCTTTGGAGATGTCTAAAATTTCAGGGCATTGTTCCTATAGAAAACACTGAGCATACGCATTTGGCTTGGAAAAGCTAAACAGAAAGAGGCAAAGAGAGAGAGAGAAGGCTTAACTAGCCTTGAAAAGCTTGAATCAGTTTGTTTTAGGAGAGAAAAAGGAAGGAAAAGTGGTAGAAGACACTGGTCCTGTTTATAGTGGATGAGATAAGGCAGGGTCTCTATTATCAAGCAGTGAAAATGGTTACTGGTGGTCCGGAACTTTTTCTCCACAAAGCCCACTAGTGCCTGGCATTTTCTGCATGGCTCAATGGTAAAGAACCCGCCTGCCAATGCAGGAGACGCGGGTTTAATCCCTGGGTTAGAAAGATCCCCTGCAGCAGGAAATGGCAACCCACTCCAATACTGTTGCCTGGAGAATCCCATGGACAGAGGAGCCTGGCTGACTACAGTCCGTGGGATCATGAAGATTCGGACGTGATTTAGTAACTAAACAACCACTGCCTGGTGTTTGTAGGGTGTGCTAACTTTTCCAGGGGAACTGAAGTTACATAACCTACACATTTGACTAAAGTGAACTCACCTCCACCCCTCTTCACAAAGAACAGAGAAGGGAGGAACAATTTCCACAGTGCAGCTGTTCTGTCCATCCACCCCACCCAGCGGGCTATGACAGTGTGACTTCCTACTCACATCTCGCAGCATTTGTGGGCATTAGGAGGGATTTTCCAAGAGCCATTTTAATTGTACAACCTTTTCATCTTTGTGAAAATTTAGAACCCAGCTCCCTGAATAAGATGAGACATCCACCACCAGACGCCCCCAAAATTCAAGCTCTTACCCAAGAACATTCAGAGGGCTTGAAATATATCTGGTGATCACATGAGTCTCAATATTAATAAACCACAGATAACTGGGTTCCATAGTATTTGAAACCTCTTTGAGACTCCTTTACCGCTCTGGGCTGTTGTGAATGATAAGTCCAGCAAAATGTCTTGTGATACGTGGGTAAAATCCTCTCAGCAGAATTTACCAGACAACTTTTACACCATTGAATCACTCTAGACTCCAAGGCAGTAACTCTGCCATCAACAACACATAGGGAAGGCTGAACTTGGTGGTTGGTCTGTTTTGTGTGTAGTGGGCACTTGCTGTTCTACTTGCCCAGTGGTGCTTTTTAATTGGAATGATTTTTATTTGGTCTGACTTCCTGAAATAGAATCCATCGCCAGTTAACTCCAAAAGTCTGTCAGGACAGAGAGCAAACTGTCCAGGGTTCTTGGCTTGGCGGTGTGGGGATGAGACACAGCTGGCAGTGGGGCAAGGTGCAGCATATTCAAATCTGATATCGAAACAGTCTGTGTGTGTTTAGGGAGTCACCACAACATTTGAGTCGACATCCCCACCCAAACCCCAAATCCCAAACCTCAAACGGGTTCCACTCCAATAGGCAGACTCCAGTCCATGGTTTCCAAGCATCTTTTGAATGGTTTATTTCTTCCTATTTACAAAGTGAGCTGTTTTTGAAGGGGACATCAGTTTCTATTCATGTCCCGGACCCTGAGTGGGTCTTTGCTTCTATTTGTCCTGCTTTTTTGTTTAGGCCAAAGAACACGTAGAGCCGGTAACTAGGGACCTGCGACAGGCACCATCACCTGATGTGATGTATGCACAGTGTTGGAAGAAGTGATCATAATATAAACAAGGCTCATCTAGCTGTGTTTTTGTGCAAGTTCCAAACCCACACACAAACCTCACCCTTGGCATGTACTCATTTCCACTGAGGAAAAAGCGAAAGAGAAAAGGCTTGCTGGGAGCCTGACATTGGCGCGTGAACTTAGCAAATGCTGTGTGACTTGTGTGCACAGTAGACTTCTTTTCAGACGGAGGATGGCGAGGAAGCAACATGGTTTCTGCAAATTAAGGCACTTGATGCACGACTCTCAGTGTGATTTTTCTGTCTCCGTTGGACCCACTTTGGATTTTTGCCTTAGTTTCTTTTGGTGGACTATTTTCCTGCATTGTAATTTCACTGCTTAATTACCCCAGCCTCAGTCTTCAGAGGCAGCATGCCAGGGAGAGTGAGTTTATTTTTGAAAGTCTATCACCTTTCCTTCTTTCATTCCTCATCCCTTCTTCCTTTCCTCTTCACCCCTCCCACAAAAACCTCTGAAACATTAACCACCCCCACATGGCACTCCTGTAATCCACCCAGGCTTGTCTTTTTTTTTTTCAGTTTCTAATTATTTTCTACTCTGTTCCAGTGGTCAGCAAACTTTGTTCTGTAAAGGACCACAGTAAATAGTTTCAGCTTTGTGGGCCATGCTGTCTCTGTTGCAACTGCTCCAGTCTGTAATTGTGTCATCAAAGTAGTCATCAGCAGTGCATATCACCACTCCAGAAGAATCATCATGTGTCTAAGAAACATCAGTCATCTTCTTTCACAAAATACACCACTCCATCTATGCCGTGGAGTGAATTTGTGCTGTCCAAATTGATATGTTGAAGCCCTCACCCCTAATTTGACAATACTTGGCAACAGCCTGTGGTAGATAATTTCGTTTAGGTGAGGTCAGGAGGGTGGAGTGCCCAAGAGAGGGTTATTATTCTTATATATAAAAAAAAGACACTAGATAGTTCTTTCTCCACATCTCTTTCTCTCTCTGCTCCATGAGGACATAGTGAGAAGGCAACCGTCCGCAATCCAGGAGAAGGGCTGTCACCAGAATTGCTCACCTGGTGCCTTGATCTTAGAATTCCCAGCCACCAGGACTGTGACAAATGCATGTCTCTTCTGCAAGACACCAAGTGTCTGACATTCTGTTATAGCAGCCTGAGCGGACTAAGACAACCTTCAAAGCAAAGAAAACAAAACTGCCACCCCTCAAAACAGCCCTTGGGCTCATAGCTGATGGCATTGGTGATCCTTGCCTTCTAGGGTTTGTGTACCTATGTAATCCCTACTCTAGGGGTATGGGTGTGCCTAGCAGCTTCCCTCTAACCAATAGAATAGAACAAAGGTGATAATACACTCTCCATGCTTATATCATGTAAGGTTACAGTGTCCATCTTGCTAACAGATCGTCTCCTTTGCTGGCTTTGACAAAGCATGTCTCATGTTGTGAACGATGCTATAGTGAGGCCCACGTGTCAGATAACTGAGGGTGGCCTCCAGCTGGCAGCAAGCAGGGAACTGAGGTCTCTGTCTGAAAGCCTTCCAGGAACTGGGTCCCATCATCAGCCATGTGAGTTTGAAAGTGGATCTTTTCCCAGGTGAGCATTTAGTTAAGACACTTGTTGTGGTCAAAACCTTGATTGCAGTCTTCCAGAGAACCCCACTGAGGCATTTCCAGACTCCTTATGGCAGAAAGTGTGTGATGACAGATGTGTGCCATTTTAAGTGGCTAAGTTGTGATCATTTGTTACACAGCTACAAATAACTGATACGGGTTGCAACATGGGTTTTTCATAGGTTCCAGTCTCTTGCCTCCACTGTGTGCTCCTATAATCTTGGACAAGCTGTGTATGCACTGAGAGCTTGAATCTTCTCATATTCAGAGTGAGACAATAGCAGCGCCCACAGTATAACAAGTATTCAATTATTCTTAGCTGTTATTATTTTTAAGTGCTAAGGGATTGCAGAAGAGGGCAATTTAATTTTCTCTAGAATCAGGGAAAAATAATTATAACTAACACTTCTACTGGGCTCTCAAATTTATGAGTTTGCATAGAAATTATTGAATTTGGTCATTAATGCATGATTCTCAGCTCTAGGTGATTTTCTCCCCTGGTGGATATACAGCGATATTTTTGGTTAGCACAGCTTATAGAGCGAGCTCCTGGCATTGAGAAGGTAGGGGCCAGCGACGCCACTAACCATTCTGCAATGCATAGGACAGCTCCCCACAGTGAAGAAGTATAGGACCTGGACTGCTGTAATGCTGAGGCTGAGAAACCGTACTTTAGCAATTACGTGTGTGTGTGTGGTGGCAGGGTGGGGGGTGGGGGTGGGGCCGCGGCGGCGGCCAGGGATCATGCATGACTCATAAATGAGAAAGCAAACCAAGAGAGGCTGAATTCCAGAAGGGCTAGGAGATTACATAGGCAATGTATTGCAGAGCTGGGGTGGAAATCTTTAGTTTCAGGCCCCAAATTCATTCCTTTTCTTCTCCCCAATTTCACCTATCTATCCTGTCTAGAGGGCCATTGTTATCAGCATGGCGTCAAGAGCCGGTATGCTTTGGCCCAAAGAAGGGACCATAATGGTGGAGATTTCAGGCCATGTAGCTGGTGAAGGGGAACTGGAATTCTTTCAGAAGAGATCATTTCAACCCCACTTGGTAGGGTTTGGAGTTGGGTTGATAGATATCTTCCACCAGAATCCAGAGACATTCTTGCCTGAATATAAACTTAAGCTTTTGTATTTGTTGCATTCTCTTCCAATTCCTGAGAACATTTCAGGCTAACATGGACACTCAATCAAGCAACTTCTCTGGCCACTGTTTTCTGCTGAGACCTGTATTATTAAGACCCCTCAATCTGTACTCATGTCCCCCTTGAACAGATGAGGAGACTGCGCCTCAGAAAGGAATGTGGTGGCTTGTCAAAAGGCACACAGGTTGCAAAGGATGGAGCTTGGATTTGATCCCAGGCCCTTTAACTTAAAGTCCACATTAATTTCCCCAATAGAACTGAACCTGCTATGCATCCGGCTCTGATTGGGATCCTGGGGTGTGTGTGGTAGAATATATAAAGTGTTTCTTGCTTTCAAGCAATTTATGACCTAGAGGAGGAGAAGCAGTTATAAGCAAGCAACTAAACTGTAAGTGCAAATGTGTGCTTCTACCGGGTGCAACCTCACACTCTTGGGATTGCAGGGAAGAGAGAGAGAGAGAGAGAAAGAGAGAGAGAAATGTCCTTAAAGGTGGGACTGAGGGACACATGGAAAGGCTTCAGGGAAGAGGTGCTACTTGAGCTGAAACTTACATTTCAGGCAGAACAAAAGGCCAGTGCCCCAAACCAAACAGAAGATAAACTTGTTAAAAGTGTTTCTGGCTCCAGATACTTTTTTTGAAAAGTTGCTCATTCAACTTTCAGCCAGTCCTCCATGACAGAGCTCTGGGATTTCACACATGTTCTGATTATTGCTCTTTTTTTTTCCCCTTTCATAATTGCACAACTGAGCAACCAAGTTCTCTAAGCTTCTGTTCAGGCCTGAAGATTTGCCGTATTTGGCATGCCTTGTGGTTTCCGTCATCATCCTGATTAAACTAAGTTTATGAGACAAGCCTCTTATCACTGCTATCAGCACTTTTGTTTCCCCATTTTCTGCTCATTTTCCCTAAATAATCAGAACTAAGAGCTCTTAAATAGTCAAATAATCACCCTAACAGTCACTCACATAACACTAACACATTAAGTGATGTGGAAAATGGAACCATGGATGAGAAGACCCTATACTCTCCCCACTTGGACCATCCGTTCAACTGCTCATGAACATAAACCTGATTTCTGTGTGTGAAGGATGATTTGGGGGTGTTGGAAGCAGAAAGCATGAATATGCAGACAATATAAATTCATTTATTTATTCATTCACTCTATAAATATTTGTTAGATATCTACTCTATTCTAGGCTCTGTTTCAGGGGACTGGGGAAGAAAACACAAACTACCTATCAGGTTTCTGCCTTTGTGGAGCTTCCAGACCAGATGAGGGAGATGGCTCTTAAGTAAGTGAGCAAATCTATAAATAAGGTAAATTCAAATCACAACAAGTAGGACTTCCAGGTCAAATATAATATGTCCAGTTAACATAAATTTTGGATAAAAACCACTTTTTCTAGTGGATGTATTTTCCAAAATTGCATTCTGTACTTTTATTTCTTAAGTCAGGCAACACTAATCTTAAGAAAATAAATAAAGTAACTGGGATAGTGTATCATTCAGGGTTCTGCCAGAGGAAGAGAACCAACAGGCTACCTATTTTTAGAGATTTTTGCAAGGAATTGGCTTAAGAAATTATGAGTGATGGATAAGCAATTCCAAAATCCACAGGGCCTGCTATCAGGAAGGGCAGGCTTTTGAAGTCTTGGGCACAAGATGAAGCTACTGTCCATAGGCAGAATTTCTTCTTGTTCTTCAGAGTAAACTCACCTCTGCTGTGAAGGCCTTCAATTGATTGAATCAGCACCCCCCACCCCCTGCAAATTATGGAAGATAACCTTTCTTAAGGTAAACTGATCATAGACTCTAATCTACCAAATATCTTCCCATCAACACCTGTATTAGTGTTTTATTAGATAACTGGAGAATATAGCCTACCCAAGTCAACACATAAACTGACCATCACAGATAGGAAGTGGAGGGGTGTTCACATCAGCAGGGAAAGCTTCTGTGTGGAGGGGACATTTGAGGTGAGACTTGAACACTGAGACATTGATTAGTAGACTGCATTTTAAGAACAAGGAGATTAAAACATTCCACATTAAAAAAAAAAAAAAGGAAAAAAGACCCTGGGGTAGGAAAGTACCTATCTTGTTTTCAGAACCCCCCGAAAGTCAACATGGCTGTAGGTGGAGTGCTCATCAAGAGGAGAGTGGTCTGTAGTTGGTGAAGAAGAAGACAGTGACTGGGTCATACAGAAGTATGAAAATTAAGGACATAAAGCTCCAGGACTAATTCTTTGCAACCCCATGGACTGTAGCCCATCAGCATCCATGGATTTTCCAGGCAAGAATACTGGAGTGGTTGCCATTTCCTCCTCCAGGGGATTGTTCCAATCCAGGGATGGAACCCGAGTCTCCTGTGTCTCCTGCATTGACAGGCAGATTCCTTACCACCATACTCCAATAAAAATTAATTAAAAAAATTTTTTTAACTCTAGGACTATTTGTAAAAGATGTTAATGGGTAGAGAAAAGAGAGTGAGCTCTTTAAAAGGCTTTTTCCTAAAGTATTTCTGGGTATCTGATTGGTTCTAAAGCTGTTTGCAGACTCAAAAATAATTGCTGTGGGTCATTTAAGCATGGGGCTCTACCAGGTTGAAATTATTAGGGCTCCATGCAGTAAAATTCTTGTTGTTTGTGAAAAGGAATCTTTTTTTTTAAATTAATTTATTTTTTTAATTACAATACTGTATTTGCCTTGCCACACATTGACACGAATCAGCCACAGGCGAACACAATCTCCCAATGCCGAAGCCCCCTCCCACCTCCCACCCCACAATACTGTATTTGTTTTGCCATACATTGACATGAATCAGCCACAGGTGTCCACAATCTCCCAATGCCAAAGCCCCCTCCCACCTCCCACCCCACATCCTCTCCCCGAATCATCCCGCGCACCTGCCCCATGCGTCCTGCATCCTGCACTGAACATAGACTGGCGCTTCACTCTTACAAGATAGCATACATGTTTCAGTGCCGTTCTCCCAAATCATCCCACCCTCTCCCTCTCCCTCAGAGTCCAAAAGTCCGTTCTATACCTCTGAGTCTCTTTTGTTGTCTCACATAGAGGGTCTTCATTACTATCCTTCTAAATTCCATATATATGTGTCAGTATACTGTATTGGTGTTTTTCTTTCTGGCTTACTTCACTCTGTATAATCGGCTCCAATTTCATCCATCTCATTAGAACTGAGTCAAATTTATTCTTTTTAAGGGCTGAGTAGTACTCCATTGTGTATATGTACCACAGCTTTCTTATCCATTCATCTGCTGATGGACATCTAGGTTGTTTCCATGTCCTGGCTATTATAAACAGTGCTGCAATGAACATTGGGGTACATGTGTCTCTTTCAATTCTGGTTTCCTCAGTGTGTATGCCCAGCAGGGGGATTGCTGGGTCATAAGGCAGTTCTATTTGCAATTTTTTAAGGAATCTCCACACTGTTTTCCATAGTGGCTGTACTAGTTTGCATTCCCACCAGCAGTGTAAGAGGGTTCCCTTTTCTCCACATCCTCTCCAGCATTTATTGCTTGTAGACTTTTGGATCACAGCCATTCTAAGCAAGGTGAAAAGACAGCCTTCTGAATGGGAGAAAACAATAGCAAATGAAACAACTGACAAACAACTAATCGCAAAGATATACAAGCAACTTATGCAGCTCAACTCCAGAAAAATAAACGAACCAATAAAAAAATGGGCCAAAGAACTAAATAGGCATTTCTCCAAAGAAGACATACGGATGGCTAACAAACACATGAAAAGATGCTCAACATCACTTATTATCAGAGAAATGCAAATCAAGACCACAATGAGGTATCATTTCACACCAGTCAAAAGGAATCTTTTTGAGAGCTAAAGAAAATGCTCAATAGATGGGCAGCCACTGTGAAGCATCTCCAGTTTAGAGTTTCTTCTTCAGTCTTTGCATTTGGTAACCTTCCTTTAAAGGCTGGTATTGTCAGATGGCAAACCAATTGTTTGCAAGAAATAGCTGAATATGAGTCAACACCTACTCTCTAATGTGTTTACGGATTCATGGTTTGTTGAAGAAAAGAGTCCAACAAATTTCATTAAACAAAAAACAAATCAGTTTTACATATTGATCCTATATTAGAATTACATAGGCAGCTTTGTCTCCTAGAACTCATAAATATATTTATGAATCCCCAATGCTGTTGTAGGAAAAATTACTACCTGAACAAGGTGGAGATTCCTGGCATCTGTAACTTCCCACAATTTGCCTGTTGCCTCCAAGTCACATCAGGAATCCTCCAAAATAGATATAATAACTGGGAAATCTCCTATTCTCTCTAGACCTGGGTTTCCTTATCTATTTTTGTACATGAGGATTTCAGCTCTGAAGTGTTGTTCAGCCCAAACATCCTGGTTCCATGAGAATTCTCTGAATTGTAAACTGTCTCAGTGTGGAGCCTTGATCTGGGAGGCAGTCTACGCAGGAGATGTTGACCTCTGTTGTGAATCATGTACTAGAGCTGTTTCACTCCCTCAAGGTCTTGATGATGAATCTTTCCTGTTTTATCTCCCCATCCCAGCTAACCATCAAATAGTATGTAGTAGTATTTATTATTGTATAAACAACAATGTTGTCTAAAACAATTGTATAAAACAACAAACATTGATTGTCTCACGATTTTTGTGGGTCGAGAACTGGGAGTGACTTAGCTGGATCCTGGTTCGGGGTCTCATAGCTATGATGTCCTCAGGGGCTGTCAGCACCTAGCTGTTCAGCTAGGGCTGGGAGAGCCCGTGGCTGATGATTGGAGACCTCAGTCTCTCAACATGTGGGCCTCTCCACTGACTGCTTCATGTGACCTCACAACAGAGCAACTGGCTTCCCGCAGAATGAGTGTCCCTAGAAGGAAACAAGGAAACCATAATACCTTTTAAAACCTAGTCTTGAGAGTCATACATCATCAAACCCACCATAGCTAGTTGTTACAATTGAGTCCCTATGTCTAGCCCCATAATGAAGGGGAGGTGAATTAGGTTCTAGCTTTCAAGGAAAGAGTGTCAAAATTTGTAGACATGTTTTAACTAACCTAGTTGTATCTTGTGTGTGTGTGTATACTAGAGGAGAAATTTTACTCCCTGAGATCTTGATGATATTATTCTTCCAACTCTATCTCTCCAATCTTACCCAATAGTAATTAAATAGTAAATAGCCTATAACTTACCTATCCTTCTATCTTCTGTAACTTATGACAAGCACAGTGTGACCTGGCTTCAGAAAGCTTGCACATTACAAAGATGGCTGCTTTGCTGTTTTCAAGTATTGAGTAACTATCAAGGCAATAATTAGCAAGTCTTCCCTTCCCCAGCCTTTGGGTAATCCGTTGCTTGGGGATAGTGAAAAGGGAAGTGAAGTAAAGTGATATTCGCCCAGTTGTGTCTGACTCTTTGCAACCCCATGGACTGTAACCTGCCAGGCTCCTCTGTCTATGGAATTCTCCAGGCGAGAATATTGGAGTGGCTTACCATTTCCTTCTTCAAGGAATCTCTCCAACTCAGGGATTGAACCTGAGTCTCCTGTATTGTGGGCAGACTCTTTTACCATCTGAGCTACCAGTGAAGGGTAAAATAAGAAGGTGGCTTTTGTTGTTTTTTTTTTCTTCAACCCCCTTAGAAGAATGAGCCATTCATGCACAATGGCATCCCACGAAAAGTTGTGCAGAAATATTCTAGAACCAAACTTGGTAGAGGATATTTTCCTCAAGAGGCTGCCAGCTTGTCTAACCAAAGGGTGTGTGGCTGGGATGCTAGATATTCACTTTCCTGGGTGACTTCTCCCTCAGGCTATGTTCTCCTAGAAGTAGATCTGGGGTAAGATCTCTGTGCAGGGTTGTTTATTTAGTAGATCCTGGAAACATGAGTAGGAAGTGGAGAAATGGGATGGGAAAGAGTGGGTTATCAAGCTGTTTACTTTCTAGGTGACTAGAGTTTAATTCCACTGGTGAAACTCTGAGAAATTGTGTAAAACCCACATCTCCAAGTTTCCCAAACTAAGAGCAACAAGAAGGCTGGGTTATTGATCTACGGCCTCCCATCAGACGTTGACAGAGAGCTGTAGCTGACTATTTCTGTAATAGTCGCTAGATCTTTGTAACAAAGTACTATGAATCGAATGGCTGAAAGCAACAGGAAAGTGTTGTCTCATAGCTCTGAAGGCCGGAAGTCTGAAATTGAGGTGTTGGCAGGGCCAGGCTCCCCTAGAATGGTTAGGGAAGCATCTGTTCCAGACAGCTCTTAACCTTTGGTCGCCTCAGACACACTGCACATGCTTGCAGATGCATTGCTCCAGTCCAGTCCTCAAGTGGCCCCTCCCCATGCATCGTTGTGTTGTCTTCCCTCCATGCACGTCTGTCTCTGTGTCTAAATGTCCCCTTTTAAAAGGATATCAGCCATATGAGGTTACAGCCCATCCTAATAATCTAATTTTGTTACTTCTGCACAAAACCTGTTTCTAAATAAGGTCGCATTCCAAGGTACTGGGAGTTATCTTTTTGTGGGGATACAAACTCATACGACCCTGTCTATTCAGAGCATATGTCTATTGTTGGGAGCAAGAAGGCGTATCCAGTAGGGATCCTGGCTTTGGATCTTTGGGGTTCATTTCTGGTTTGGGGGCTCTCTTGGGTTCCCTTTGGAAGAGCCAGGCTTTGAGTGTAGCTATATATAATGTTGGAGACAAGAGGGCCCAAGTGGATGAATCCTCACTGTCCAGATGGTCAGATTACAAATCTCAGAGTCATCTCTGCTTCCTTGTTTCCTCTCTTTACTAATTGCAGTCCATGGCAAATACATCTATTCTAGCAAAGCTTTTTTTTTTTTTTAATCTAGAATCCATCCATTGCTCTCTATCAGTGCTGAATTATATTCTCCCACCCAAAGTCATATGTTGAAGCCCTGCCTCATTCCCTTTAGAGGGATGCACCACATTTGCTGTTCAGTCTTCAGGTCAATTTTACCTTTATCTTGTCTTTCCCTCCTGCTGTTTTTCCTCTCTCTCCTCCCTTTCTCTTCACCCCCTCCTCACTTCCTGTGAATCCCTAGCAGTCTGAAAATTCTGAAGTATTGTAGGCATTGAGCATTTTCACAGAGTAATATTAATAGAAAGAATCTAGAAAGAAAGCTGACCCAACTTAGATCCATCTTTGTTGACTTTGACAAAATGAGGTTTAACCTTTCCAAACTTTCATACTTTGTCCTTCTACTGGGCTTCTCTCTCACTGCCAAGGCACATGTTTCTATTGTGCTTGACCTTGCACCCATGGTGTCCCTTCTAAAACCATATATATATATATATATATATATATATATATATATATATAGAGAGAGAGAGAGAGAGAGAGAGAGAGAGAATCTATAAATGCTTAGATATACAGAAAGGTTGGTAGATACATAGATAAATGATAGAAGCTCTTCCC
The DNA here is from genome assembly GCA_917880005.1 of Nanger dama. NCBI lineage: Eukaryota > Metazoa > Chordata > Mammalia > Artiodactyla > Bovidae > Nanger > Nanger dama. Next base: position 31,219,386 of record CAKJTW010000016.1, on the reverse strand, counting down.
TCCCTACTTCTCCTGGGGTGGATTTGTTGTTCAATCACTAAGTCACGTCTGACTCTTTGCAATCTGACCCCATGGACTACAGCATGCCAGGCTCCTCTGTCCTCCACTATCTCCCAGAGTTTGCTCAAATTCATGTCCATTGAGTCAGTAATGTTATAACCTAACCAGTCCATCCTCTGCTGCCCCCTTCTCCTTCTGCCTTCAATCTTTCTCAGCATCAGAGTCTTTTCCAGTGAGTCAGCTCTTCGTTATCAAGTAGCCAAAGTATTGGAGCTTCAGTCCTTCCAATGAATATTCAGGACTGATTTCCTTTAGGATTGACTGGTTTGATCTCCTTGCAGTCCAAGGGACTCTCAAGAGTCTTCTCCAGCACCACAGTTTGAAGGCACCAATTCTTTGGTGCTTGGCCTTCTTTATAGTCCAATTCTCACATCTGTACATAACTACTGGAAACATCATAGCTTTGACTATATGGACCTTTGTTAGCAAAGTGATGTCTCTGCTTTTTAATATACTGTCTATGTTTAGCATAGCTTTCCTTCCAAGGAGCAAGCATCTTTTGATTTAATGGCTGCAGTCACTGTCTGCAGTGATTTTGGAGTCCAAGAAAGTAAAATCTGTCACTGCTTCCATTTTTTCCCCTTGTATTTTCTCCTAAAGTAATATCTGCTCCAAATCAGAGATACCAAGAAACTGGTTGAAGCTGGAGTGCTTGAGCTGGCATATGTCTTCCCAGCCAGGCCTATATACCTGGAAAATATAGGATAGGAGATGGACAGGATCCCACAATTCTCACAGAGCCTGATTTCACTGCTGTGCCTCCCAACCAGTTGTCAAAAACCAGCAAAGAGGGACTGGAGGCCCTTCAATTTCCTGGGAGCCATTGGAAAGCATCAGTGGGTCAGTGACTGATAAAGGGTATTTCATTCCCTCTTGGGTTGGTAATGCTGAAGAATCCATGGGTCTAGTCTATCGTGGCAGACACTGCCAAGCCTCACCTAGACTAGACCCCCTCTCTCACTTGCTGACTTCCAACTGCCAGCACCTCTATTTCTTTGCCTTGGAACTTTCTCTTGCTGTTGGAACCTTCTGTGAGCTTGCCTCAACTAATTCCTGATGGGACTTGGTATGTAAAATCCCAACTCCCTCACCTACTAGCTCTTTGAGTTTCTTCAGTGGGACTCAGCTCTAGAGTCCCACACAGGTAGCTGGCTTGAAAATCCATCCTTTATTGACTGCTCACCCTTACCTCTCATGTTTCCTGCTTGGCTATGGTCTTTCCATCCTTCTCAAATAAGCTACCTGCTTTCTAATAATCCTGTCTCAGTGAGAAAGTACTCGCTACCACCACACACACACTAAAATAAGTTGACTTTGAACAGAGCCATAAAGGGTGAACTTTCCAGTCAGGCAGACCCAGGGTTTAATTTTCACTCCACCAGAAATGAGCTGTGTATGGACAGTCATCTCAGAACTTCGTCTGTAAGATTAGGATAATAATGTGTCAGACTCCTAAAGTGGAAGAGGATTCAGTGAAATTATGCAAGAGATGCGCTAAGCACAGAGCCTGGCTTGCAGTAAGTGCTCAACAAATGGTAATCAAATTTTGTTTCATTTGCTGTTGTTGAATTTCCACTCTCTTGGCTTACTGCCAGTTGGGCCAGTAGCAGAGAATGCAGGTGTCATCTACACTGGGCAGCAACCAAAGGCTCAGGAGTTTGACAAGGGAATTCAGGCAACAAGGAAGCTCAAGATTAAAGTAAAAGTCACATGCCATCTGGAGGGCAGGACAAGGAGAGGAGCCAAGGGCAGCATTTCACAGGCTTCACTCGGCATGCAAATCACTTGGGAAAATTGTTGAAGTGCAGATTCTGATCCAGTGGGTCAGGGCTTCAGCCAGAGGTTCTGTGTTTCTAACAAGCTCCTGGGTGATGTCAGTGCTGCTGGTCTTCAGCCCACATGTGAAGTTACATGGAGCTAAGGTTTGGAGAGCAAATGTCAAAGCCAGGAGAAAAGAAGGATTGGAAATTAGAGTATAAAACCCAAGTATGATCAAGGCCAGCCAATAGTATATTTGCATTATATTTTCTATCACTTATCTGGAGCTCTGCTGTCCAGTATGGTGGCCATCAGCCCCATGCGGCTATTGGCACTTCATCCTGATTGGGATGAGCTGGACATGTAGTGTACACACTGGAATTTAGGTACAAAAGAGAGAATGCAAAATAATTCAATACTTTAAAAAATGCCAGTTCATGTTTAAATGATAATATTTGGGATAGATACATTATGTTAAATATAATATATTACTAATTTAAATTGCACCTATTTCTTTTTACATTTTTTTTTTTTACCTGTCACTACTAGAAAATTTTCAGTTACATTTGTGGCTTGCGTTAAATTTCTGTTGGCCATCACTGGTCTAGCAAGAGCCTCTTTCTCCCCCTCTCTCTGCTCTGCTGCCCAAGAATCCATCCTTAACAGTTCCCGAAGTGCCTTGGGGAAAACTCAAGACTAGAGTTGCTCTGAAGGGGAGATGGGCAAGCCCACAAAAGGGAGCTGTTTGGGAGGAACAAGGCAGAAACATGCCAAGTCATTCTCTGCAACAGCAGAGCTATTGCCATGGGGCCAGCAGGGCGGCCTGGATCCCAGATATGCCAGCCTGCCATGCTCCAGTGCCTTCTGTCTGGGCCTCTTCAGTCCTTTTGCAAGTTTTCTCCCCATCCTGGGCGACAGGTAATTAGCAGGGCCAGCTGGCAACCTCCACCAGGCACTGTCGCCAGAGGGCCGGCAGCCGGCCTGCAATTACTGTAATCCTGGCTTGGTCTCCTAAAGAGAGCTCTATTCAGCTCTCCTTCTGCAAGTTGGCTCTGGGTGATGGGGCTCGTAACCTCTACATTCTCAGGGTGTCTTTTGGCAATGAAAGGACTACAGAAGAAAGTCCCCAGTGTGCAGACCTGCCGCAGGCTTCCCTTGGTAAATAACCGGGCAGTTGGGCATAAGTCACTGCCTGTTGGCAGCATGGGGAGGCAGTATTTGAAATGTCTGGCCCAAGCCATCTATTCCTCAGACAGTTGATTTTGAGTGTTCCCAGTATCTCCTCTTTGAGAAAAGCATTTCTCAGAACCAACCACCAGTCTTTTCAGCTCCAGGAAACTTGTCCAGGACTGATCCTGGGCACCTCAGAAATACATTAAGAAGGATGCTTGAAAATCCATTAATCTTAGCTTCCATGAAGTGAGAAGGAAATGAGAAAAAAGGCTATTTTATCAAGTTGGGGACTACAGGCAAAGCCAGTCTGCAAAGAGTCAGTAGAAAGATCTTCCCGGTCACTGCACTAATATTTTAGCTTCTCAAGCCTCAGTCTTCTCATAAGAAAAATGGGTGTAGTTACAGGGGCATTATGGAGATGAATGCAACATTCTCTGTGACAGGTTCACCATGGCAAGCACGTGAACATGAGCAGTAGAACTAAGTGCAATAATAGGGAATAAACTCAAAGAAGCAAGACAGATGGAATGTGTGTAGGTGTTCCAAACTGGAATGTTCTGAACTAGAGCAATGAGGTTTAATGGCAGGGGCTCCTTTTAACACCCAGTCACCTTGAAAGTCTGTCCACACTACATTATCTGTGAGGTCTGGTGCAACATGAAAATGCAGGGCCCCTTGTTCAAAATTCAAGAAATAAGTGCTACTGAAGCACCTTCCACAGTCTGTCTCAATCTTTGTATCTCTCTCTGGCTATCTTCCCCTATGTTTCTATTTCCTATTTAATGTCCCACTTCTTTGGGCAAGGAGGCCAGTGCAGACCATCTCAGGTACCTGGGATGTACCACTCAGCACATGCAAGTATTCATTCCCACACCCCCCTCCCTCTGTCTCAGGTTTCCTCTCCCAGCAGCCACCAGACCTATGCTCTATGCCCCAGTCAGGGACAAAGAAGTCAGTTCTCAACCTGCAGAGGATAGGCAATCACATGCCGGGACACATCCAGTGTGAATGTGGGTGGGTAAGAGACCGGGCCCTGCCAAGATGCCTATATCAGACATGCCATGGCAGTGCTGCATCTTGCCCTGCCCTTAAGTGCTCCCCAGTCTTGGCTTTTCCTGTTACCAGAAAACTGAACTCTCCTCTTGGTGTGTTTTGAGCCAAAGGAGACAATGAAGCCAAAGATCTGGAGAAGAAAGGATTTATTACTTACAGCAAATAAGGAGAATACCGGGAAACTTTCTCAGAGTAGTTGTCTCCCCAACAAAATTGGGGAAGTTTCAAGCTAAGGGTGCATGCATATTCATGAAGGGGCTTGGGCAGTAGACATAGTCCAAGTCTTAGATAACTGAAGTCCTGAGAGCCAGAAAAAGTCAACACATCATCCCTTGGGTTCCAGGTGATATGGTCATTGAGTACTTCAGGCTGTTCTTTACCCTTGACTCAGAACTGGGAGTCTTTACAATGGATATATTATCTTTGCTATTGTTACTTCTCTTGCAGACAATGTTTCTGCACTCAATATTCCCTTAATTAATTGTGAGACAAGGATGAGCACTGCTTGCAGGGTTATTTCACAAAATGGCTTAGGTCAGAAATGGTTTCTCTTACGTCAAGAATGCTGTGACTGGTTCTCTTTCTCTGGGGACCACCTATGTTATCTCCTTACATTCCCATGTACCCCTCTAAGTCTCTGTCAGGAAAAAGGGCAGCATGGATTACTTGGGGGAGTGGGGTCAGGGAGCCAGGTGGTGGGGTGGCTGTAATCACTGGGCAGTGGTGGGGAGGGGAGGCCAAGCAGGTCTGGGGTATCACAGAGTAAAGAGCCAGGCAGCAGAGTACTTGTCCCAGGGAGACAGAGAGGTAGAGACCCAGCAGGAGGCAGGACCACAGGTGCCCCTCGGTCCTATTAGAACTGACATATAAAACCCCAAGGGCTTCTCTGGTGGCTCAGATGGTAAAGAATCTGCCTGCAATGCAGGAGACTCGATTTTGACCCCTGGGTTGGGAAGATCCCCTGGAGAGGGGAATGGCTACTCACTTCAATATTCTTGCCTGGAGAATTCCATGAATACAGGAGCACAGTGGCCTGCATTCCATGGGACTGGAAAGAGTCAGAGACGACTGAGCAAACTCTCTCTCACACACACACACACACACACACACACACACACACACACACAACCCCAAATCACACATGTAATTATCAGCACTCTCAAGATGGTGACTATTAAGCATTATATGGCTCAGGGCAGGGGACCTCTCAGGGTGGCATTGTGTGACTGCAGTGGTTGAATACCTTTGAAGCCAGCTCTGGATGAGATGGATGTCACGTAGTAGTTTGACATCATGTTTCCTATCACAGGTAGAGCCTGGCAATCAGATCCCACCTCTACCTGTCACTAGTTCTGTGACCTTGGGCAAGTCCTTTAACCTGTCCAAGCCTCAGTGTATGCATCCATAAAATGGGATAAACAGTAAAACCCAACTCATAGAGTTGTTGCAAAGATTATAGATGTTGCAAATAGGGTTTAGCTTGGTGCTTGGCATAAAGCAAAGCCTTAGAAGCTGTTAGTTGTTGCTCGCAAAGTGACTTTGAAAGAGAGGCATCTTTTTCCCCATTTATCTCTTGAAGAAGGAGTTCTTTACACTTTTCCAAGGCTCAGGGATCCTCCATTTCCTTTCTTCACAGGACCTGGTGAATGGCTGAATGAAACAAACCAATGGGCAGGGTTCCACCAACATAAATTAGAAAGTGGATGACTTAGCCACACCCAGACTTCTGTGATGGCAAAGCATTACCCCTGTCACAGATTCAGCTTGGGCCCAGTCTTCTAAGAGAAGCTGGACAACAGTGACATGGCTGCCATCTAAGCTTACCTTCCCTTCTCACAAGCTGGTTTCACTCCGTTTTCCCGAGAAAGTCTTCTCTAAACTCCCTCTGAGAACTCAGACTCTATCACCATCTGCATGACCTTGAATGAACTACATCTAATAGTTTCTCTTAGGTGTTTAGTGACATTCTTTTTACTAGAAGGTCAGCTTCCTGAGGACAAGGTCAGGGTCTGGTTTTGCATAGTGTTGAATCTCCCAGTGCCTAGCATGATCCCTGACTTGTGAGAGACAATAAATGTTTGCCCAATCAGTGGAAGGGTGGATGTATGATAAATGACAGGTAGAAGGAAGAGATGGTTCTATTTTGTGAACTCTGAGTTCTTTCCCAGCTCTAATGGTCTGTTATGCTAAAGGTCCACTTCATTGTTTCTACTTCTTCCCATGAAGGATAAAGTTGGAAGCTTCAGGGCCTCCTCTTCCATGATGGGCCTGCAGGAAAAAACCAGATCAGAAGTGTAGGGTGAGTTGGTTCATTGTCCCTGATTTAATGAGGGATTGACAGCTGGATCGACTAGTGCCATCTTGGTCTTAGTGAAGCTTTTCTTCCAGGTCACATTACCTCTTATGTGTCTGTGGCCCCCACTCCATTCCAAAGGTGCTAGGGATCACCAAGGGTCTCAGGGACTGAAGCAAATTCTCTGGTCAAAGAAGAGCTGTCTTCCTCCTCTATGACTGTGTGGCAACCTGTCCATGAGTGTTCCCCAGCAGGTTGCCATGAGAAGGGCAACTGGCTGGGCTGCCATGTGGCTCCCTGGCATTGGAATGGATGGCGGAACTCCCAGAGACCCAGAGTTTCTTGATCTCACTTAGCTGCTGTCTCCATGGTTCTCCTTCTCCCTCTTTCCTCCAGGGGTGGCATCTTTTAACTTTTATGGCATTGGGGACAAAAATGTGTTCTGTAAGTATACATGGAAATACTGCTTTAAATTTAAATCTATAGATGTTTTTAACTCAATAGTCAGAAACCTCCCTTCCCCCACTTTATTTTCTGATTCCATAGCATTGCTTCTTCCCAAAGCAGTGGATGGATGATTCAGTGTATCTGCCCAAACTAGGGAGAAAAATGGCTAGGCTAAGGATTGCTTTTCAAACTTAAATGTGCGTGTCAATCCCTGGGGATCTTGTTCCACTACAGTTTCTGATTCAGTAGGTCTGTAGCAGGTCTGAGACAACCTTTCTAACAAACATTAAGAGTGATACCAATAAGTAAGGCTCAAAGTGGTCACTTCAAATAGCAAAACTCTATGGGGAAAAAAGTGAAATCCTAAGAGGGATGAGCAAGGAAGATTAGATACATCATACAATAATAGAATATTAGATGATTCTAATATTTCAAGACATTCTTGTACCTCACACAGACTTGAGTTCTAGGAACAAGTTTGGTAAAGAGAGAGAAGAAGAGAGAGTTGTGTGTAGCCAAATGGTCAAATCCTCTGGTTTTGCTTCAAAGGGGGACTGAATAACAGACAGTGAGGAGTTGTCAATTGTCCATTTGCACAGCCTGAGGAGGTCAAAGGGTCTAAAGAGGAAAACTCAGGTACTGTTGTAGTGAAGCATGTTCTCATGGCCCCAGGAGATTACCATTCAGAGACAGGATGGGAGCTGCCTGAGTTCCCTACCCTGGGCTCTTTTTAGATTAAAAACAAGAGTTGGCCCTCTTCCTGTCCATCTGCCCGCCAGCTGGACAGCACTTTGCTTGCCCTGCTGCTCTCACACACAGCTTCCCAAAAGCTCTGAGCTAATTGGAGCTGAGACAGGGAGATGACTTTGGGCTTGAAGTGGCATTGTGCTCCCGGTTCTTGGCAAGGATCCAGAGCCAAGGGATCATTTAGGACAACAGAAGAGAGAGGCAGGAGGGCTCTTGAGTGGCCAGCACTCACAATTCACAGAGTCTAGTGGGCTTGGACTTTGGGGCCACCAGAAGAATGGATGGCATCTTTCACAGGCTTCATGTTGTCCTTTATTTTATAAAGCCAGGAGGCAGTGACAGCCGCAAATGGATTAGATGCTCAAGAGCCCTTCTGAGCCACTTCTCCGTCCGTTGGGATCTTCAGTTCAAAGACCCACAAGAGTCCTTGCATGTTTCTCTTCAAGCCATACTCCAGCCAGCTTCTAAATTCTTCCAAAGAAAAATTAAGGAGGGCTTCAGAGAAGACTGTATCCGCTTAGCTAATGAATAAAGATCTTGGCTTGTTTTCATAGGTGAAGGTCAGAATTGAGGTTTTGCTTGAATCTCCAGCTAATCAGTCCTGGGTCAGAGACTGCAAACCCAAATGCCTACAGGGGCAAGCAGGAAGCATTAAGGTGCCAAGAGGAATGCATATGAGAAAACCAGAAGGGGGCAGTTTCAGCTGACGGTTGTCATGTGGGTCTGTGGCTCAGCTTTCCCAGGTCCTGGGCCTTGGGGGAGATTCTAGAAACCTTTGTTTTTTAAATAGTACTAATCACAGGATTGATAAAATATGTACAATGTGCCACACATTGCTCTCAAAACTTTACATATGTTACATTATTTGGTTCTCCGTGGCACCAGGATGAAGATGATATTATTATCACCCCCATTCTACACATGAAGAAACTGAAGCCCAGGGAGATTAAACAACTTTCTCATATCTTTCACCTGGGAAAATGGCAGAGCTAAGATTTGAAATAGGCAATGTGGCTCTAAGTCATAATCCACGTTCCTAACCACCATGCTCCATGGCTGGTCAGAAAAGAAACTATTAGATTCTGCAGGTTCATACTTACATTAGTTTTCTATTGATGTATAACAAGTTAACTGCAAATTTAAGGGCTTGAAATTGCATCTTTTTATTAATTCACCATTGTATAGATCAGAAGTTGATGCCGACTTAATTGAGCTCTTTGCTTAGGGTCAGAATTAAGGTGACAAGTAGGCTGGGCTCTTATTTCAAGGCTCTAGGAAAGAAGCAGCTTCTAAGCTCATTCACATTGTTGGCAGAACTTGGTTCCTTGTGGGTATACAGCTGGATGCCCCTTTCCCTGCTGAGTATAGGCCTGGGGGTATCTTAGCCTCTTAAAGCTGTTCTTGGGTGGTTAAACATAACCCAGTCCATCTTCAAAGTGAAAAACAGCCTGTCAAATCCTTCTTGTGCTTTGAATCCCTCTACTTCCCTTCAGCTACAGCCAGGGAAAGCTCTTAGCTTTTAAAGAACTCACTTGTTTGGGTTGGGTCCACCCAGATACTTGCCTTAATTAGGCCACTGACTTGGGAATTAAAGTTAATTCCATCTACAAAATATTTTCAGATTCCTGTTTGATTGAATAACAGGGATGGGCCTCTTGGGGGTAGGGTCATGTTTAGGTTTCTGCTTACCATAGCACTTTAAAAAGTGTTAAAAATCTTGTTTATGGCAAACAAAACATCTAAGGAAAGGGGTTTGGGATTTCTAACCTTTGGTCCTTTCTTTTCTTTGTCCAACAACTGATTGCTCCCTGAGTGCTAGCTCTGTGCTGTGCCCTGGGAATACAGCAGCAAACAAGACAGACAGCCTCGCCGTGAAACTCCCAGATTCCATGTCACTAGGGCATCCATGGGAGTCCCCTTGGTGAAGTGACGGTCACCATCCTTGGGCTCCAGCCCTGTTACTCTGCTGGAATATTTGTTTGTCTTCAATTTCATGCCCCACAAACCCTGTTTGTTTTTACTCTCTGTCCTGAATATTCATGACCACAAACGGCTCAGATTTCCTAATCAGTCTTCCATGTGAGCCACATTCAAACAGGGACCACATCTAACACCCCTGTTCTGATGTTTGGCCAAAGCAAATAGAATTACGAATGAGCAGGAGCCTGCTAAATTCCCAGTCCCATGAGATGGCCGCTCTGGATGGGAAGCTGAAGTCCCAAGAGCAGGGCACCAGATGCTGGTGGCACTGGAGGGGCAGGAAGAGAGGAGTAATTTCCCAACTGTCAATCTCTGCCAGCCCTGTGGTTTGAGATATCCGTAGGGAATTTCTCCCTCCATTTTGGGCTTAATATTCCTGAGATCTTGAGCTGTTACCTTCTACTAAAATATGATTATGCACAACCAAATGGCCTGATCCAATATGCATAGCCGTGTGGTTTATATTCTCATTAGTTTGATTTCATTAGTATTTACTGAACTACTTGTATTAGATGTTTTAGGAATTTAACTCATTTCCTTGCCCGACATACTTCTAGCTTTCTGTATACACATTCTGCCTCCATGTCACATTCTATATGGCCCAGAAATACATCTGTATACTTAAAAATATATCATGTGCCAACATCCCTCCAAGTGTAACATACAGGAGGAAACAGAATAGTAAAGATGTGGTCTAAGGAATGACCTTCTCTTTTGGAATTACCTGTCTTTCCTTTCTCCATGTTCCTCTTAACAATGAGTCCCCAGTGTTGGGATCATTGTGAGGATACAGCCAGATCCCAAGGGACAGTTGCAGTTGACTGAGAATCATCTCTTTTCTCTTGACTCCTGGGAAAATGTGGCCAGTCTCCCTGCAGGGTCCCCCTTTTGAGTCCAAAATGCTAGGGATCAAAGGCAGACCACCACAGTTTTATTTGAACAGAGATTTGATAGTCCTATTAGGAGGGCTGATCATCAGCACTGAATGAGACTCAGAGGACTAAAACTGGAAGAAGGAAAAGAGTGGATGGTGGACGTACATCCCTGAGCCTCCAAGACAGGGCTCTTTGCATGCATGGTGCCCTGGGTGGGCCTGTATCATCTTACTGAATCCTCACAGTCACCCCAGAGGTGGGTCCTATGAATATCAGCACTTTAAAGACAAAGATACTAAGGTTCAATGGAATTAGGCATCTGCCCAAGAGAATATAAGTAGCAAGCCTCTGTGCCCAGGTAGCAGAGAGTCAAGACTTCCTAAGACTCTCTGAGAACATGGCTTTCTATCAGCTGGGGGAGATCATCCACTGAGAACAATGAGGAGCAGAGTTCCTCTCCTTCCCAGCCCAGCCTTCCAGTCTCAGGGGAACAGGAGGGGGAATCTTTAATACTGAAACAAACAAACAAATAATAAGACTTTAAAAACACTTTCAATATTAGCATTTGAGAGGGCTAGTTGGGAACAGCGGAGAAGGCAATGGCACCCCACTCTAGTACTCTTGCCTGGAAAATCTCATGGATGGAGGAGCCTGGAAGGCTGCAGTCCATGGGGTCTCTGAGGGTCTGACACGACTGAGCGACTTCCCTTTCACTTTTCACTTTCATGCATTGGAGAAGGAAATGGCAACCCACTCCAGTGTTCTTGCCTAGAGAATCCCAGGGACGGGGGCGCCTGGTGGGCTGCCATCTATGGGGTCGCACAGAGTCGGACACGACTGAAGCAACTTAGCAGCAGCAGCAGCAGCAGCAGCAGCAGCAGCAGCAGCAGCTGGGAACAGAGAAATGAGCCCTGAACCTCTCCCAGGAGAGAGTGCTCATGGTTTTACTTTGTTTTAGTTTTCTCTCCTGATAAAGAATTTGACATGGTTAAAGAGGCACCGAATAAACAGAACTGTGACTGATGTTTTCCAGTTTCCCTAGTGGAGTCCACGGTTTTGTTGTTGTTGTTGTTGTTTTTTGAGGTCCCATCCATATTTTGACAGATTCAATGTGGTTGCCCCTCTGGGAGGCTGTGGTGGAGGTTGGGATGCCCAACCTCTCCCTTTCCCCACATGGCCAGTGCTGTCAAGGGCCCAAAGGCTCAGAAATTGGTTGGGGGAGGATGAGGGAGACAGCACTGGGGTCCCACCAGATGCCATCAGCACTCATCTCTATCTGTGAAGGCGGCTACCAAATGATGCTGGGGCTCTGCTCATGTGTATTCTCTTTTTAGGACAGAGATTCTGTGCAGGACAGACAGTGAAGTCTTTGGAAGGCTGCTGTGGACTGAATGTGCCTCCCTAACATTCATATGTAGAAATCCTAACCCCACGGTGATGGTATTAGGAGGTGGAAGCCTCTGGGAGGTGATTAGACCGCAAGAGATAGCACAGCCCTCATAAATGGGATTAGTGCCCTTGTGAAAGCAGCCTTAGAGAGCTCCCTCATCCCTTACCCCACTGGATAACACAGTGAGAACAGCCATCTATAGCCCAGGAAGTAGGCTCTCACCAGATACTGACTCTTCTAGTAACTTGATCTTGGACTTCCCAGCCTCCAAAATCCTGAGAAATAATTTTCCATTGTTTATCAACCACCCATTCTATGGTATTTTTTATAATGGCAGCCTGGATGGACTAAGACACACCCTCCACCAATATGAATGCATAGACCACACCCAGCTCTGCACACTCCAGTGAGAGAGCTTGAGGAGTTCTCCCCATCACCTCCCAGGGCTCGCCCGAGGAATGAGCCCCCAAAGGAGGTTCCTGGATGATGCCCCCTACCTGCTCCTCTCCCTTTCCCTACTCACTGCCTCCCCACAACCCTGGTGCCTCCTCTCAAATAAACTACTCGAATCTTTGCCTCCGGGACTGCATCTAGGAAAAGGGCTTCATGGCAGAGAGCACTCTGGGGAAATCCAAACTGAAAAGCAAGATTCAGAAACCTAGCAGAGAGTAACCACAATAACATTAGAGGGGAAGGTTCAGGAAAGACCCACCCAGAAGCACAAAGCCAGAGGAGGCCTTGATTCAGAGGGTCAGTGTCTGCCAGAAGGAATATCTCTGTTCTCATACTGTCAGAGGCCCTTCTTAGAAGTGCACCCACCATCTGCCTTCATCCTGCTCGGCCTTTTCTGGTGGGTGGGCAACATGCCAGGAAGCCCAGCTGGGCTAAAGTTGAGATCTCCGTAGCTGGTATGTGTTGTGCGTGTGCACAGGCCTGGGGGCTGACTTAACACAACAAAAAGTCCAAGGATTATCTGAGGCTACTCAGCCTCCCCTGGGAGGGGCACAAATGGGGTAACATGGGCAAGTCGCCCATCCTGGCAGCAGAGACAGATGCACAGTTCAACAAGAGTTACTGGCAAGATTCTCCCACTTGTTCACGCCTGGCATAACATATTCAAAGCCCCAATCTTACTATGCTTTTCCTCTCAGTCAGAATATGTCAGAATTGGTGCCATGACCTGGGCCTTTTCCCCCTCCACTCACAGATTGAGGCTCCCTAATCCCTCCAACTCCATGCCCTCTGTACCCCATCTTTCTGCTCTTCTCCATAAAGATCCCTCCTCAGTACACAGGTTCTCTGCAGTCATGGTCTAGACTCACTAAGCAGCAGGCCTAAGTGCTGTAAATGAGGAGCAAATTAAATTCTGTTTAAAATCCCATTTAGCTTCATTCTTTTCAGATGAGAACACTAAACGCACAGAAAAGTTGAACAAGAGGCCCAGTGTCACACAGCTAGTGTGGTCCCTTAGGAATTTGATGTCAGGACTCGTTACCTCTGAAACTTGGGTTCTTACCTGCTCTGCTCTTTTGTCTCCTGGAAGTTAGTTCAGTTGCAGGTATAAATATCTGAAGTAGGTGGCAATTCTAATTGGACCTGGAATTTGTAAAGCACTTCACTGTTGACAAAGCCCTTAAATCTCTTTGATATACCTCTCACCATGACTCTGTGATCTGGACAAGAATTATTAGGCTGCAGTGCTCAGGGCAGTAAGTAAACAGTAGCCAGTGGTAGTAGCAGCATCATGTTCCTTTACATGTAAGGAAACTAAGCCTCAGTTCAAGTGCCTTGGCAGAGACACCCAGTAAGTGAGGAGCTGCGTTTTAGGACCTGCACATAGCTTGCCCTCCCTTTCTCTTTCCCTGTCCAGTGACCAGTCTTGTACATTCTCCCAGCAAGTCCCTGGACCCCTGCTCTCTTCTTCAAAGCCTGTTGGCTGATTTTCAGTGGAATGCACAGGGCTTTCAAGGAAGTATTTATTCCCTACTCTCAGCTCAGCATGGAAATCAGAAACAGAATGTCAAAAACACAAAGGGTTCAGGTTGCACTGCTGCTGGAATGCAAAATCAGGAAACTTGGCTTCCTTCTCTTGAGAGGTTGTAACAAGATGGCTGGAAATTAACTTGAAATTTTCTGGGGCATGGGAAGGAGGAGACAGAAGTACAGAAATGGTTTATTGGGGCCTGCTCTGATTGGAAAGCTGGTTCCATGCTAAGTGATGCTGTGTGGACATGTCTTTCCCACAGTATTGGTTGGGGAGCCCACAGGGGTGAGGAGGGAGAACAGAAAGGTTTGATAATGTTACAGTCCACATTTCCTATCTTTCCAGTGTAAGAGCTTGACTATCCCCAGTAGTGGTTCTTCCCTCAAGGTGACTTTGCCTCCCAGGGGACATTTTTGGTTGTTACAAATAGGGCAGGGGGGTAGACAATTCGGTAGATAGAGGCTGGACATCCTTCATGCACAGGACAAATCATCTGATCAAATGTCTGTAGTAGCAAAGTATCTTGAATATTCTTCCCAAATTAATCCTACTATCAGAGAACAGTGGAAACAGAAAACATATACTGTGTTTTGAGGGTGCCAAGGTGACGCATCTTTGAAGTGTTTTATCTGAAAATTGCAGTGTTACTCTGATATTGTGATTTATAATAAGAAATTTATATTTGGTCTTCATCCCTTTTCCTATCATAGAGCTCCTAAAATTCTTGGAATTTCCTATGCTGAGATCTATAAAGATGTCTTTTGTTATATTAATTAGGTGACTTTGTGGAGGTGCCTCAGAATGGGTGAGTGGGGAGTTGGTTGCCAGGGGAGCCAGCCAGTGATTAGACGACTAGAACTCCAGGGAGGTGAGAGGGGCTGGAAACTGAGTTGAGTCACCAATGGTCAGTGATTTAACCAAACTTGTGTATGTAATGAAGGCACCATAAAACCCCAGAAAGGGCTAGGTTTGCAGAGCTTCTGAGTTGATGAATACACGGAGGTGCTGGGAGGGTGGCATGCTTTGCCCATCTGGCTGTTTCTGAGTCATATCCTTTTATAATAAATGCATGACCTAGCAGATAAAATGTTTCTCTAAACTACCTTGCAAATTAATGGAACCCATAGAAGGGGTCGTTGGAATCTCCAGTCTGTAGAAGTAGAGAATGATTGGACCTCTCACCTTTAGCTGGTTGGTCAAAATCCCACAGATGACAACCTGGATTTGCAATTGGCCTCTGAAGTGGGGGCAGAGGGGGCAGTCCCATGGAACTGAAACCTTAATCTGTGGGATCTGATGCTCTTTCCAGGTAGAGTCAAGATTTGAATTGTAGGACCTCAGAGAATTGTTTGGTGGTTTTGGGAAAACCCACAAATTGAACTTGTTGTAAGAACCCTAATTACACTATATGCTAATTCACAACACATTCATTTATCTTTTCATTCATTTAACTAAGCTTTACTGAGCATTTTTGCTCTGTGCCTATGTGCCATGCCAGTGTTACACAGAAATTGAGTTTAACTCTTGATGAGTGTTGAGCCAGAAGATATAACCAAACCAAAGGTCAGGAGAAGGAAAAATTTTTATTATATGTGGCAAGTCAGACACTGGGGATTTTTCTTGATGCAGTGTCTTCCTGATCAGCAAAACTGGGGACCTTTAAGCTATGGGTACATGCATATCCATGAAGGGGCCTCAGCAGAAAAGAATCAGCATAGAATTGGGGCAAAGGTTGACAGGGTCTAAGCTTTAGTTGATTGAAGCCATGAGATTTAGAGAAAGTCAATATTCCATCTTCCACCTTGGTATGGACCTTCGTTCTTGTAGAACTCAAAAATATGTGTTATGCTGCTGCTGCTAAGTCACTTTAGTCGTGCCCAATTCTGTGCGACCGCATAGACGGCAGCCCACCAGGCTCCCCGTCCCTGGGATTCTCCAGGCAAGAACACTGGAGTGGGTTGCCATTTCCTTCTCCAGTGCATGAAAGTGAAAAGTGAAAGTGAAGTCGCTCAGTCATGTCCGACTCTTAGCGACCCCATGGACTGCAGTCCACCAGGCTCCTCCGTCCATGGGATTTTCCAGGCAAGAGTACTGGAGTGGGGTGCCATTGCCTTCTCCGTATGTGTCATATTATTATGTATATCCTTTGAGGACTGTTTTATTGCTGAAATGTTGTTTCTTGACTGCTTTTCCCTTGTTCCTCCATTTCACTTCCCTTATGACCATTAATTACTGAGACCTCTTCAAGGGCAAGCAGGCTTAGAGCACAAAATGGTTAAGGCCCAAAATGGCTTCTCTTATGTCAAGAAAGCCATGCTTGGTTCTCTTTCTCCAGGGACCCCCTACCCTGTCCTGTTAGACTCATTCTGGGGCTCTTCTTTTATTTTGCTATAGTATGATCCTCTCATTTTTCTGGTCTTAGCTCACGTATCACCTTCTCAGAGAGTCTTCCCTCCCATCTAAAGCAATTCATTCCTTCCTGTTATTCTCATTATCCCCATTTTACAGGTGAGAAAAGTGAGGTAGAACTTTTTCACTTATTTTCTAAATGAATAAAGAAAGTCGCACCCCTGCCCAAGCTGTGCTATGCTATAACTTGGCATATAGCTATTCACCACATGCTCCAGGGGATGATGATCCCAGCTGAGATGTTTAGAGAAATGTACACATTACATAGGATCTGGTGCAGGCCTGTAACTTCCTCACAAGCTCTTTGATCTTGAGGAAGTCAAGTCCTCATTCTGAGCTTCAAGTGTGTGTTTTGTTTTGTTTTTGTTAAAAAAAAAAAAAGATTGGGTTAGGTCTTTCTTTTTTTCTCAAGTTGTGCCCCTTAAAACATTGCCAAGAAATATTATTAGATTTTTGTCCCCCAAAATGGAGGGTCTCTAGTCAAATATTTGTGGGAAATGCTTTAAATTAAGATTTATTTTTTATATGCAGAACTTATCAGAGCCTTTCATAGGCTGCTGTCAGGTGTGAATGCCCAGAAGGATTATGTCTTTTTATTATTTCCCAAACATATCTATCTATTCAAGGAAACCAGTTTCTGAGAAGCACATTGTAGGATTTGAGTCCCTCAACATATGCCTTGGGCAATGTCGGGCTGTATCATTAACTAGGCACTGCCTCCTGCCCATCCCCACCCCCACCCCCTGCCCAACCCCCTTACATTCAGAATCTCTATGGTGAATACAGGGTAGTGAGCATCAGTTATTCTCAACTGTAGACTTGGCATTTGTATTTAATCGCTCACTGCTCTCCCATACCCACGGTCTCTCTCCTGTCTTGGCACTTCATTTCACCCCTCTTATTTCTAGTGTCAGGGCCTGTATCTTGGTCTGGTCAACAGAGTGAGAGCAAGAGGCAGGATGTCTCTAAACCATCCCCAGGTCCTCCACCCGGTTTTTCCCTCAACTCCCAGCCAGATGCTAAGATCCAGTGAGGCACCTCAAAGTCCTAGGAAATGGTGGGGCCACCAGGTGGAAAGGATCTAGGCTTCTAAAAGCTGTGTGGCCTGGAGAGTGAAAAGTTAACCCACTATTGTCTGAAGCTGCAGAGACTTGGGGTTCATTTGTTACAGCACTTAGCCTAGACTGACAAAGAGGGGTCATTCAGAAAGAACTTCCTGATCAGCTCATAGTCTGAACAGAGATGGAGAGCTGACCTCTCCCTTTTCACACCTCCTGTCTCTGACCACAGGCCACCCGTGAGGTTAAAGGTACCTTGTGTTTCCTAGTGTCAGTAACCAGAGGCAAGGAAAGAATGTAATGCTGTCCCTCAGGCAGCGGAGCCTTTAATAATGAGGGCTGATGTTTACCAGGACCCTCTCCCTTCCTTTCTTCCTTTAATTTGGAACCAAAAATGAGATGACTAAAAAGAAAAAAAATCCCTGGAAATCTGTGAGCTGTTGTCAAGCAACCCAAGTTTCTTTTGGCTCTTGTCAGTTTCCTGAGGATAAAGCGAGCCCCTCTTGACACCTGTCAAGACACTGGCACTTCCCACCTGCCTGTGGTTAAGATGCTGACAGCTCTTGTTGGCCAAGTGTGGGAGCAGAGTTGTGCAAGGATCAGGTCTCTATTGTATACTGGACACTGAGAGGCCCAGGGCTGCTGCGGCTGCCAGGTCCCCTTACTGGGCACTCTGAAGTTCTGTAGGTGCCTGGTTACAGGAAGAGGCAGAGTCCATGCGGCAGGACTTTCCCGGAAACCTGTGTGTCTGGGGTTCAGCACTGGGCACCCTTGAGGAGAGGAGGCAGACCAGGATAGACTGGGTTCAGCTCCATCTGTCTCTGGCTCCTGTTTGGCATCGTGGCTGTGAGCTAGGAGCCCTCTGCAGTTCCCTGCCTTTCTCAGCAGCTGCTCGACAGGAGACAGGAAAATTGCTCTCCTTTCAGTGGACCAGTCAGGGAAGGAGCCTTCTCCAGGAGTCCATGGGCCAGAAGCCATCCGGGGTGGCCAAGATCGACAGACCAGACCAGGCAGGCATCTGAATTTTCACACTGAGCTTTGTCTTTATTCACCCAGCATGGCTGCTCCAGGCTGAGATATTAGCCCAGATAAACTCAACATGAAAATCATAATCCAGCAAGTCATGGCCATTCTTGTCAATTCTCTTAAAGGTTAATCTGCTTTTCTCCTTATTAATGAAGGGCCTCAGAAAGGCAGCCGGGCCTCTCCCATATTTTGGTAGATTTGGGCTAATAGGCTATTTTATTTCCATGGTAACAGCTTCCAGTGTTACAAGAAGATAATTTTGCAGACAAAAGATTTGTGAGTTTTATTATTCTGCAGGGATCTGACTGCGAGGCTGGGAACGTGGGTTCAAGGGCTGCCCAGGATTGCAAGTTCGATCCATTCTGGGCACCAGTCTGCCTCCAGCTTCTGGTATCACGGCTTGTTAGGGGGGGTGCATTGTAGGAAATTGCCAGGGACTGAATAAAGATATTCTTTGGAAGACAATGCCCTAAATTCATTCTCTGATCAGCCACTGGGATTTGAGTGAGAAGTGGCTTGGTAACTTAGAGTAATTGCTGCCACAACAGGGCTTCTGCCCTATGGAGTGAGCTGGGAGCCAGCCTGCTTAGCATGAGGGTCTCTGGGTGAGAAGCCCCTGTGCCATGCCATCCTCCTCATCTCCTAGACTTGGGGCAGACCAGCGGAACCCTCTCCTCTCCTTCATTCAGCACCTACTTCATAACCACCAGCTGGGTACCAGGCAAGTTACAGGGAGACAAAAGATGGAAAAAACAGGCATGACTCTAGCTTTGACACAGCTTTGAGTTTCTTGGTATGTTAGGGAGTAGGTGGGTTGAATAGAGACAGAAAGCCAGGAAATGGCAGCACTATGTGTTATGTTATAACAAGATGCTATGGGCAAACACTCTAGGTCAGGAAAGACACACAGGGAAAGAGCTCTTATAGATGGACTTGAGAGCTGTGTAGGGGTGAAAGCTACTCAGCCATTAAACTAAATGTCTGTTGTGAGCCAAGCATAATCCTAGATCCTTGAGATTGAAACATAAAGAAAACAAGATAGATTCTTGATTTATACCCTGTTAAGGGTTCCATCCTTGAGTTGGGAAGATCCCCTGGAGAAGGAAATGACAACCCACTGCAGTATTCTTGCCTGGAGAATCCCATGGATGGAGGAGTCTGGTGGGCTACAGTCCATGGGGACAGAAAGAGTCAGACATGACTAAGCAATCAACACTTCACTTCAAAGAGATATTAATCAACTTTGTAAATTATGATTGAGACCAGTGCTAGCAGGGGAAGTCCTTAATGCAATGAGAAGCAGTGACATGGGAATTTGACCAAGACCAGCATTCACTGACTCTCATGTATGGTTGGGCAGGTTGCACACTGCACAACTCTAGGAAGAGCTAGTGTACCACTGTCTCCCTGGCACTTGGCACAAAGTAAGTTTCATCAAGCAAGTACTGAATGCATGAATGTAGGCATCAGAGGATAGCCATCCCAGAGCTCAGTGGGCAGCACTACATAAAGTCTAGAAGACACAGTGCCTCTTGACAGAGAGCAACATTCAGATAAGGAGATAAGACGATCTTAGAAGGAGGACTAAAACTTGACTTCTAAAAAGGAAGCAAAGTGTAATGTGACCACAAGGGGAAAATGCCCTTCATGAGACTCTTGTGAAGACATAATGACATGATCAATGTCAGCTTGCTCTGAACAGTTGAAGATACTTTATGAATACCAGGGGCAGTAATTTAACCTTAGAAGGGCCAACAGAGAGGAGGTTATATCAATGAAGGTAATACATGGATGAGCTAGAGTACAAATTAAACACAGGTCTCAGGTCATCAGTCCCACATAAAAACCTATACATACATGTTCATAATAGCTTTACTCATAGTAGCAAAACCTGGAACCAATCCTGATGTTCTTTACCAAGTAAATAGTTAGCAAACTGGTCCATCCATTACCACTGAATACTATTCAATCATCAGAAAAAACAAACTATTTATGCAGATGAATCCCCAGAAATTTTTGCTGAGGGAAAAGACCAGTCCAAAAGGAGCATGAGACTCTTGAAATGACAAAATTCTAGAACTCGAGAACAGGTTCGTGGGTGCCAGGGGTTAGGGAAGAGGCAGAATGAGTTACTTGGAAGGGATATGGGGGTAGGCATTATAAAAAGCAACTGAATGGATCCTTGTGGATGTGATGGGATTCTTCTTGACCTCCACTGGGATGGTGCACACACTACTCTATACATGTGATAAGGTTGCATAGAGCTGGATACACAAACACACACAAATGAATCCAAGTAAAACTGGGGCAGTTGCAGTAAAGGCTGTGGACTGCATCAGTGTCAAGAGCCTGATTGTGGTAATCCACTAGAGTTTTGTAAAATGCTACCATTGCAGAAAAGCTTACAGTGGATCTCTCAGTATTATGTCTTACAATTTCATATGAAACCAATTATCAGAAAAAAGTTAATTAGAAAAAACAACTTTCGTGTTTTCCAGTCTTGGTTAAAAGTTGGAAGATGACCTGAGGTGCATTCCTTGCCATTTTCCACCCCCAAAACCCCTCCATCAGCGCACAACAGGATGATTTTTCTGGAGACTCCTGGCAAGTCGCATAAACTACCCAATCTGTTACAGACTGTAGCTCTAGCAGAGCTTTCTGGAAGTGTGTGTTAGTTGCTCAGTCATGTCCAACTCTTTGTGACCCCATGGACTGTAGCCTCCCAGGCTCCTCCATCCATGGGATTCTCTAGGCAAGAATACTGGAGTGGGTTGCCATTCCCTTCACCAGTGGATTTTCCTGACCCAGGGATAGACCCTGGGCCTCCCACATTTCAGGCAGATTCTTTACCATCTGAGCCACCAGGGAAGCCCTTTTTTCTGCCCGACCTCCCTACTTTCTGGAAGACCTCACAGCAACTCTTAGTGTCCTTTGTAGACAGAAAACCAGTTTACTAGCTTCCAGACTGGCCAAATCTGAGAACATTTGCAATTTCAAAAGGCAGTCTATGAAATCACATGTGAGGGAGAATGCTCCTTTTGCAGCCTCTACTGCCACCTTGGGAAGGTTCATGTCCTTAATTCTAACTGCCTGCTTCGCCATGCAGCTTCCCTGCTAGAGTGTCAGCACCATGAGGACAAGCAAATGGTGGCATGCTGCTCCTGTCTCCCTGGCCCACGGTTCCTGTCATACAGATGTCTCTGTAGTGGCCATTTGTGATTTCTGCCTGTCCAGCCTTCAGCTGTCCTTCTGACAAGAGAATCTTGTTTTTCCTTTGGGTAACCTCACATCCTTCATTACAGATAGTCTTGTGGGTTATTGTTGTTACTCAGTTGCTCATTCATGTCCTACTCTTTGTGACCCCATGGACTGTGGCACACCAAGCTTCCCTGTCCTTCACTATCGCCTGGAGTCTGCTCATTGTCCTAAGTCCTATTGTGGTTAAAAGGAGGCAGTAGACCCAAGCCAGGGCAATCAGAGTTGATGAGTGATGAGCCCTAGATTTCCATGGAAAATGTTTTAAAGGACAGGTTCTTTTCTTTCCTCTGTGGTGATTGCTTTGATGGAATATCAGCTGAGAGCTATTGGGAGCTGTCTTGTTACCTTCCCTTGGAAGAGTGTGTCTAAAATGAAGCCAACACAGTAGAAAGCAGAGCTGAGACATGGCAAGACAGCAGCTCCTAATGCATCATTTGAGAACCTGGATCTGGACATGCCTGAACCCAGTACATTCTTGAACTCCTCAACCATGTGGATGACTCTGGTGCCTTTTTCCCCTTATGCCACTTCATTTTGGCTTTCTATCACTTGCAATCAAGACTCCTAAATCATCCACGTACTTGTAGATATTCAACAAAGCAATGCACACACAAATGCCATGATGCAAATAAATATTTGTCATCTGCTATGAGGCAGGTGCTATTTTAAGATCCAAAGGAAGAAGCAGAGGAGCAGCAGAAGCAACTGCTTCCCTTGAAAGCCAAGTCTGTGGCCTGAAGACCTAGAATTTGGGTCAGTCCATCAATTATGTTGGCTGCTTGGTGGACCTTTTCCTCTCAGTCCCCCTCTTTCCTTCTACTATGCAACTGTGGCTCATGCCAGTACTAAGGCATGGCCCCACACCTGCTAACATCCAAGCTCATATTCACTCCTGAGGCCAAGTGACTTGGTTGTGTCTGGTTATCAGATGCAAACTTTGTCACAGCAGGGATTTAGGCTAGACATTAGGGGGAATATTGTGGTACCAGATGGTGTTTCTGAAGAAGGTTGTCCTATTTTTGCAGTTTTAGGATTTGACAATAAATCAGCCTGGCAGGCCTCAGATGTGATTTGGCCTCAAAATTGTCTCTGTTAATCCTTGATGGTGTGTGTATCTGTCAAGATCCAAGCAGGAAAACAGAGCCCACTCTCAGCATGTGAACAAAGGAAATCTAACACAAGGAACTGATTACACAGATGAAGGAAGGGGCTGAAAAACAAGCAACAAGGAACTAGGAGGCAACTTAGGGATTTGCAAGGGCCTGAGGACAGCACTATGATGAGGCTAGAGAGACAAAAGGAGCAGGTGTTGGTACCTAGGTCCAGGGCTGGTGTCACCCAGTGGAGGCTAGAGCTGTGAGTGAAAGCCAGTGCCAAGGAGGACATATGGTCCAAGTGACAGAAGCCACCAGAGACCAGAGGAGCAGAAAAACCTGACCTTTTCCTTCCTCATGTCTTCCAGATTCACAGCAGCTGTCTCCTGTTGGCCATGGTCAACCCAGCCCCTCTTCTTGTTGTTGTTCAGTCACCCAGTCGTGTCCAGCTCTTTGTGACCCCACGAACTGCAGCAGGCCAGGCCTCCCTGTCCCTCACCAACTCCCAGAGTTTGCCCAAGTTCATGTTCATTGCATCGTGATGCCATCCAGCCATCTCATCCTCTGATGCCCTCTTCTCCTTCTGCCCTCAATCTTCCCCAGCATCAGGGACTTTTCCAATAAGTCATCTATTCATATTAGATGACCAACATACCACAGCTTCAGCTTCAACATCACTCCTTCCAGTGAATATTCAGAGTTGATCTCTCTTAAGATTGACTGGTTCGATCTCCTTCCTGTCCATGGGACTTTCAGGAGTCTTCTCCAACACCACAGTTCAAAGGCATCAGTTCTTTGGTATTCTGCCTACTTTGTAGTCCAGCTGTCACAATTGTATATGACCACTGGAAAGACCAAAGCCTTGACTATATGAACCTTTGTCAGCAGAGTAATGTCTACTTGTCAATACACTGTCTAGGTTTGTTACCGCTTTCCTGCCAAGAAGCAATCGTCTTCTGATTTCATGGCTGCAGTCACCATCTGCAGTGATTTTGGAGCCCAAGAAGAAGACATCTGTCACTACTTTCACCTTTTCCCCTTCTATTTGCCATGCAGTAATGGGGTCGGATGCCATGAACTTAGTTTTTTAAATATTTAGTCTTAAGCCAGCTCTTTCACTCTCCTCCTTCACCCTCATCAAGAGGTTCTTTAGTTCCTCTTCACTTTCTGCCATTAGAGTGTTATTACCCACATATCTGAGGTTGTTGATGTTTCTCCCACCTATCTTGATTCTGCCTTATAACTCATCTAACCCAAAATTTCTCATGATGTGCTCAGTGTATAGGTTAAACAAACAGGGTGACAGCAGACAGCCCGGTCCTACTCCTTTTTCAATCTTTAAACAGTCAGTTGTTCTATACAGGGTTCTAACTGTTGCTTCTTGACCTGCATACAGATTTCTCCAGAGACAGGTAAGATGGTCTGGAATTCCCATTTCTCTAAGAACTTTGCACAGTTTGTCATGATCTACACAGTCAAAGGCTTTAGCATAGTTGATAAAACAGATAGATGTTTTTCGGACATTCCGTTGCTTTTTCTATAATCCAGAGAATGTTACCAATCCATTGGTCACACCCAACTCAGCACCTCCCAGTGGTCACACACAATGAAAAGACTTCCACTGGCTTTGGAAGGCTGCCAGAAGTGGTCAGCCACCTGTGATAGATAGCAAAACCAGAGTTGGGGAGAATGGATCAGAGAGCCACGAGACCCAATACTTGCATACCTGTGTCACCGAAAAGCTATCATTTCTGGGTTCCCACATGCAACACTCCCATCTCACCTGGGAAGAAATGGACCTTTGGAATCCAAAGATGTCATCACCAAGTGTGTTAGCAATGGGGATCAGGTTCTAGAACTCATATGCTGCTGTTAAGAGTATAATATGGAACAGCTACCTTCGAGGACTGTTTAGTAGTTTCTGATAAATTAGGCATATATTTACCCTCAGTTCAGTTCAGTCCCTCAGTTGTCCGACTCTTTGCCACCCCATGAATCGCAGCATGCCAGGCCTCCCTGTCCATCACCAACTCTCAGAGTTTACCCAAACTCATGTCCATCGAGTCAGTGATGCCATCCAGCCATCTCATCCTCGGTTATCCCCTTCCCCTCCTGCCCTCAATCCCTCCCAGCATCAGGATCTTTTCCAGTGAGTCAACTCTTTGCATGAGGTGGCCAAAGTACTGCAGTTTCAGCTTTAGCATCATTCCTTCCAAAGAAATCCCAGGGCTGATCTCCTTCAGAATGGACTGGTTGGATCTCCTTGCAGTCCAAGGGACTCTCAAGAGTCTTCTCCAACACCACAGTTCAAAAGCATCAATTCTTCAGTGCTCAGCTTTCTTCACAGTACAACTCTCACATCCATACATGACTACTGGAAAAACCATAGCTTTGGCTAGATGGACTTTTGTTGGCAAAGTAATGTCTCTGCTTTTGAATATATTATCTAGGTTGGTCATAACTTTCCTTCCAAGGAGTAAGTGTCTTTTAATTTCATGGCTGCAATCACCATCTGCAGTGATTTTGGAGCCCCCAAAATAAAGTCTGACACTGTTTCCACTGTTTCCCCATCTATTTCCCATGAAGTGATGGGACCGGATGCCATGATCTTCATTTTCTGAATGTTGAGCTTTAAGCCAACTTTTTCACTCTCTTCTTTCACTTTCATCAAGAGACTTTTTAGTTCCTCTTCACTTTCTGCCATAAGGGCGGTGTCATCTACGTATCTGAGGTTACTGATGTTTCTTCCAGCAATCTTGATTCCAGCTTGTGCTTCTTCCACTCCAGCGTTTCTCATGATGTACTCTGCATATAAGTTAAATAAGCAGGGTGACAATATACAGCCTTGATGTACTCCTTTTCCTATTTGGAACCAGTCTGTTGTTCCATGTCCAGTTCTAGCTGTTGCTTCCTGACCTGCATATAGGTTTCTCTAGAGGCAGGTCAGGTGGTCTGGTATTCCCGTCTCTTTCAGAATTTTCCGCAGTTTATTGTGATCCACACAGTCAAAGGCTTTGGCATAGTCAATAAAGCAGAAATAGATGTTTTTTCTGGAACTCTCTTGCTTTTTCAATGATCCAGCGGATGTTGGCAATTTGATCTCTGGTTCCTCTGCCTTTTCTAGAAGCAGCTTGAACATCAGGGGGTTCATGGTTCATGTATTGCTGAAGCCTGGCTTGGAGAAGTTTGAGCATTACTTTACTAGCATGTGCTGCTGCTGCTGCTGCTGCTGCTAAGTCACATCAGTCGTGTCTGACTCTGCGCGACCCCATAGATGGCAGCCCACCAGGCTGCCCTGTCCCTGGGATTCTCCAGGCAAGAACACTGGAGTGGGTTGCCATTTCCTTCTCCAATGCATGAAAGTGAAAAGGGAAAGTGAATTCGATAAGTTGTATCCATCTCTTAGGAGATGAGTGCAATTGTGCGGTAGTTTGAGCATTCTTTGGCATTGCCTTTCTTTGGGATTGGAATGGAAACTGACCTTTTCCAGTCCTGTGGCCACTGCTAAGTTTTCCAAATTTGCTAGCATATTGAGTGGAGCCCTTTCACAGCATCATCTGTCAGGATTTGAAATAGCTCAACTGGAATTCCATCACCTCCACTAGCTTTGTTCATGGTGATGCTTTCTAAGGCTCACTTGACTTCACATTCCAGGATGTCTGGCTCTAGGTGAGTGATCACACCTTCATGATTATCTGGGTCATGAAGATCTTTTTGTACAATTCTGTGTATTCTTGCCACCTCTTCTTAATATCTTCTGCTTCTGTTAGGTCCATACCATTTCTGTCCTTTATCAATCCCATCTTTGCATGAAATGTTCTCTTAGTATCTCTAATTTTCTTGAAGCGAGCTCTAGTCTTTCCCATTTTGTTCTTTTCCTCTATTTCTTTGCATTGGTCGCTAAGGAAAGCTTTCTTATCTCTCCTTACTATTCTTAGGAACTCTGCATTCAGATGCTTATATCTTTCTTTCTCTCCTTTGCTTTTCACTTCCCTTCTTTTCACAGCTATTTGTAAGGCCTCCTCAGGCAGCCATTTTACTTTTTTGCATTTCTTTTCCATGGGGATGGTCTTGACCCTTGTCTCCTGTACAGTGTCACAAACCTCCGTCCATAGTTCATCTGCTGCAGGAGCGGCTGATAGGAGCTACCCCACGTCCGAAGTCAGGGACGGCAGCCGAGAGAAGCTACCCCATGTCCAGGGTCAGGAGCAGCAGCCAAGAGGAGCAACCCCATATTCAAGGAGCAGTGGCTGCATGGGTGCAGGAGGGCCAAGAGGAGCTACTCCACATTCAAGGTCAGGAGGGGTGACCTCGTCTAAGGTAAGAGCAGCAGCTGCACTTCGCTGGAGCAGCCATGAAGAGATTCCCCACATCCAAGGTAATAGAAACCCAAGTAAGATGGTACGTGTTGCGAGAGGGCAGAAATACTGAAACCATAATCACAGAAAACTAGCCAATCTGATCACACAGATTATAGCCTTGTCTAACTAATGAAACTTAGCCATGCCATGTGGGGCCACCCAAGACGGAGGGGTCATGGTGGAGAGGTCTGACAATGTGGTCCACTGGAGAAGGGAATGGCAAACTGCTTCAATATTCTTTCCTTGAGAAACTCATGAACAATATGAAAAGGCAAAATGATAGGATACTGAAAGAGGAACTCCCCAAGTCCGTAAGTCCCAATATGCTACTGTAGATCAATGGAGAAGTAACTCCAGAAAGAATGAAGGGATGGACCCAAAGCAAAAACAATACCCAGTTATGGATGTGACTGGTGATAGATGCAAGGTCTGATGCTGTAAAGAGCAATATTGCATCGGAACCTGGAATGTTAGGTCCATGAATCAAGGCAAATTGGAAGTGGTCAAATAGGAGATGGCAAGAGTGAACATCGACATTCTAGGAATCAGCAAACTAAAATGGGCTGGAATGGGTGAATTTAACTCAGATGACCATTATATCTACTACTGTGGGCAGGAATCCCTCAGCAGAAATGGAGTAGCCATCACGGTCAACAAAAGAGTCCGAAATGCAGTACTTGGATGTGATCTCAAAAACGACAGAATGATCTCTGTTCGTTTCCAAGGCAAACCATTCAGTATCACAGTAATCCAAGCCTATGCCCCAACCAGTAACACTGAAAAAAGCTCAATGGCTCTATGAAGACCTACAAGACCTTTTAGAACTAACACCCCAAAAGGTGTCCTTTTCATTATAGGGGGCTGAAATGCAAAAGTAGGAAGTTAAGAAACACCTGGAGTAACAGGTAAATTTGTCCTTGGAGTATGGAATGAAGCAGGGCAAAGGCCAATAAGGTTTTGCCAAGAGAACACACTGGTCATAGCAAACACCCTCTTCCAACAACACAAGGAAGACTCTACACATGGACATCACCAGATAATCAAAACCAAAATCAGATTGATTATATTCTTTGCAGCCAAAGATGGAGAAGCTCTATACAGTCAGCAAAAACAAGACTGGAAGCTAACTGTGGCTCAGATCATATTTACCCTATCACCCAACAATTCTGCTCTTAGAGACTTACTCAAGAGCTGTGAAAGTACTGCATGAAAAGAATTATACGAGAATGTTTATAACATTATTTTCCTAATAGTCAAAAATTGGGAGTGACATAAATGTACACTGCAGGAAAATAAATGAACACAATTATGATAGAGTCAGGCAGTAGAACACTACTCAGTGATAAAATGAATACCTGACTGCCACACTCAAATATGTGACTGTATCTCAAAGCAATATAAGTGAAGAATCCAGGCATATACTAACTCATTCCATTTATGTGAATCCAAGAAAAGACAAAAATAATCTAATCTGTGGTGATAGAAATCAGATAGTGGTTGTGGGGATGGAAATTGACTTGGAAGGGATAGGAGGGTTCTTTCTGGTGTGATGAAAATGTTCTTTATCTTGTTATGGACATCAAGCCTTGTTAAGCTGAAAACCTGAGACTGGTCTCATTTGTTATTTATATGTCAAATTAGTTGTAAAAGTAAAAAAAAACCCACAAAGAATCCATTTTGAAGGTAAAGAACAAATTTCATGCTTTTCTGTATGGGTCTGTACCATCAAGAACAGCATTATTATGTCCTGGCAGCTTCCTTATTATTCATTTCCATTTTGTGGGATATAGCCCAAGAGTAGGTCAAGGGCACTTGTTTCCTTGGACTAATTAAATGCAATAGGCAGCCCTCATGCCCCCGCCAACCACATGACTCATGGACATCAGGTTGATGGGTGTTTTACATTAAACTAAGTGATCATAAATATTTAATGATATGACCACTGTTTTTAAATACATCACCCAGGACAGCACATTCCTCTTGGAAATGGTGCTCATCTGGCTTCATCCATATAGCCAATAAGGGTCCCTGGGAAAAAATACTAAGTCAAGAAATAGAGCAACTACTCTGCAAGTGTTGCTCCCCCAGCATTTATTTCCCATTTTCCCAATCCCCATTCCCAGTTTGCATTTAGGGGTCCATGTACTTCTAGGAAGATACCCTGGAGGAGGAAATAGCAACTCGCTCCAGCTTTCTTGCCTGGGGAATTCTATGGACTGAAGAGCCTGGTGGGCTACAGTCCATGGTGTTTTAAAGAGTTGGACACAAATGAGCAACTTAGCAGACATGTAGTTCTGGGGAAGCTAACCCCCCACCCCCGTCATGTTTGTTCCTGCCAGTTCTAGGTTGGCAGCCCATGACCAAGACTAAGCCAGTCGTTGCATACCATCCCTGCCACCACAACAGAGATTGGATGAAGGTGGACAGGTGATCTAAACCAGTCCAATCATATTGAATCACAGAACCTTAAGTTAAAAAAGTTTTCTGTCTTTCTCAGGACAACTGTGGTTCTCTTCCATGAGGAGAGCTGTGGCAGAGACACAGCAGAAAGGAGAGATGAGAATCTGACAAAAAAACAGGGCTTAGCCTGCTGGCATGATAAGATGTCTGAGGTTAGCCCCCTGTCTCTCAACTTTCTGGTTACATGAACCAAGAAACCCTCCATATTGTTTAAGCCAATTTTTGTTGGGTTTTATACTTTTGCAACCAATGGCATCCTAACTATTAGGTGATCACCAGAATGCTAGGTCTTGTTTGGGCAAAGGCCAGAGTTTGTGTAAAGGATAGAATTAGGAATCAGAAGCCCTGAATTCTGATTATTGCTGGGTCATGATGGAACTATATGACCCCAGAGAAAACATTTAACCTGATAGCATCTTAGTCTAATCTTCTGCATAATAGGGAATTAGAAAGCAGAATCTCTAGGTTCTTTTGCATTAATAGTACTGGAAACATTGATGATAGTGATGATGAAGACGATGAATTATTAAGTTCTTGCCATGTGCCCATGCTGTGCTCATTGTTTCAGATCCACTATTTCATTTGATTCGTGTATCTCTTGGAATTTAATCAGGAAAGCAGAAGCACTATGAATATTATACAATAAGGGATTTATTTTAAGAAGAAGACCCTAAACAAGTGTGGGAGAAGATAAGGGTCCAAAAGAGGTAGTTGGAGGATCAGAGTAAAGTCAGTAACCAGTCCACCAACCTCTCCTCCAGAAGCTTACAAGGGAATATGAGTGGCAAGCAGTTTCCACTGCCATGGTGGCTCAGCAAAGGAGAGCCTGGGATGAAGTCTACCAGCATCTAGTGGGAGCCTGGGGTCTATGTTGGTGAGCTGGGCTGGCAGTCAGGAAGAATAGCTGAAAGTGGGGTGAGAGAAAGTAGAAACAAGCTGAAACAACTGGTGCTTACTTCCTATATGTTCCTCACTGCATCAAGCATAATGACCTTCAGCACTTAAAGGCTACTGCTTCACTTCTGCCTCTCAAGCTTCATGAAAAAAAATTTTATACACAGGGAAGAGGAGTCTGGGAAATGTAGTTTCACCATAGTGAAGTCTACAAATCCTCTAAGAAAAGCAGGATAAGCATTTCCCCCAAATTTAAGGAAGCTTGTCCAAAGTCATCCATCTGGCTGGTACTGGAAACAGAACTAAGATGCAGGACTTCTACTTAGTTCTTTTTCCATAGGACTTGATCACTTGTTCCTAAATCTAACTTTGTTTCTAATGTGAAACATGGCTAATTTTATTGATTGCTCTTGTCATTTCCCTTCATGGAGATCAATGTCATCCATGACCCTATCTCTAGTTCCTTCCTTTTCACTATCCTTAGCCTTAGTTCCTTAGCCTCATGGCCTTATGGGCACAAAACAGCTGCTGCAGTGCCAGGTAACACACAGGGTAAGACTGTGTACAGCTGAAGGAGAGACGAGGTTTTCTCTTAAGATTCTTTTTATTTGTTGGAGCCCCATTCCTCAAAGTTTCCATCCCTAGGACTGGATCACACATGCATATGCTCTAGGTGCAGAGGAGGCTAGGAAAACAAGTTACCAGATTGCAGCCTCCATGTTGCCAGCAAGAAATAGAGCGTAGGTGACACTCTCAGGCAGGCATTCAGCTGTGTCTGATGTGCCCTTTGCAGTTCCTTCTTTCTAACCTTATACTTCAGTCAGCAAAACTGAATAGTTTTGCCTATGTTTCAATTACACAATGAATCGAGAAATCTCTTTTCTATTTGGAAATCCCTTAAATTTCCCACGTTAGCATCACTATGTAAAGACCCTGAAAGCAAATGGTCCTTACGGCACAATGCCCTCTAAGAAAGGAGTGTTGATACTGCACCAAATATACAGATTATGGTTTCTCACCATTTGTACCATCCCCTCCAAAAGCCTTTTTAGATTAGACATTTTTCGTGGTCAGCCTCTCATGAAATTTTAAAACCACAAATGTGTGTCTGTTTGTGTGCCATGTGTATATCTGTAATTTACACATAGAAAGAGGAAAGTTTGGTTTTTTTACACCCAAGACTCAATTTTCCCCTCCTTGACTCTGAGATAGTCTTCACTGAGAAAGCAAGATCTAGATCCATTTCTGAGCTCTTTCATATTTAAGAGAAAGATACTCATATTTTCTAAACAGGTAGATATTAGTATTTGTCTAGGCATAATATTCAGGTCCCCTTCCTGGATCAC
Source organism: Nanger dama (assembly GCA_917880005.1). Lineage (NCBI taxonomy): Eukaryota > Metazoa > Chordata > Mammalia > Artiodactyla > Bovidae > Nanger > Nanger dama. Next base: position 31,187,720 of record CAKJTW010000016.1, on the reverse strand, counting down.
AGCCCTGCTATGGCAAAGGGGCTTGTGTAACAATGAAACTATGAGCCATGCCATACAGGGCCACGCGAGATAGATGGGTCATAATGGAGAGTCCTGACAAAATGTGGTCCACTGGAAGAGGGAATAGCAAGTCACTCCAGTATTCTTGCCCCCATGAACCTCATGAACAGTGTGAAAATGCAAAAAGATATGACCCTAGAAGATGAGCCCCCAGGTTGGAAGGGGTCTGATATGCTACTGAGGAAGGGTGGAGGGCAGTTACAAATAGATCCAGAAAAGTGGCTGGGCCAAAACGGAAACCTCTGTCCATTTGTGGATGTGTCTGGTGGTGAGAGAACAATGCTGTAAAGAACAATATTGCATAGGAACCTAGAATATTAGGTCCATGAATCAAGGTAAATTGGACATGGTCAAGCAGGAGATATTAAGAGTGAACATACACATCTTAGGAACCAGTGAACTAAAATGAAAGGGAAAGGGGGAATTTAATTCAGATGACCTGTATATCTACTACTGTGGGCAAGAGTCCCTTAGAAGAAATGGAGTATCCCTCATGGTCAACAAAAGAGTCCAAAATGTGGTACTTGAATGCAATCTCAAAAACAACAAGACAGTCTTTGTTCATTTCTGAGGTAAGCCATTCAACATCACAGTAATCCAAGTCTATACCCCAATGCTGAAGAAGCTGAAGTCGACCATTTCTATGAAGACCTAGAAGGCCTTCTGGAACTAACACCAAAAAAAAAGAAAGAAAAAGATGTCCTTTTCATCATAGGGGATTAGAATGCATAAGTAGGGGGTCAAGAGATACCTGAAGTAACAAGCAAGTTTGACCTTGGAGTACAAAATGAAGCAGGGCAAAAACAGAGTTTTGTCAAGAAAGCACACTGATCATTGCAAACACCGTCTTCAAACAACACAAGAGATGACTCTAGGCACGGACTTCACCAGATGGTCAATACTGAAATCAGGTTGATTATATTCTTTGCAGCCAAAGATGGAGAAGTACTATACAGTTAGCAAAAATAAAACTTGGAGCTGACTCTGGCTCTGATTATGACATCCTAATTGCAAAATTTTAAACTAAAGGAAGTAGGGAAAACCACTAGGCCATTCAGGTATGACCTAAATCAATCCCTAATGGTTATACAGTGGGGGTGGCAAATAGATTCAAGGGATTAGATCTGGTAGACGGAGTGAAAGAAGAACTATGGACAGAGGTTTCTAATATAGTATAGGAGGTGGTGACCAAAACTATCCCCCAAAAAGAAATGCAAGAAGGTAAAGTGATTGTCTGAGGAGCTTTACAAATAGCTGAGGAAAGAAGAGAAGTGAAAGGCAAGGGAGAAAGGAAAAGATATACCCAACTGAATGCAGAGTTCCAGAGAATAGCAATGAGAGATAAGAAGGTCTTCTTCAATGAACAATGCAAAGAAGTAGAAAAAAGCAATAGCATGGGAAAGACTAGATTTCTCTTCAAGAAAAGGAGATATCAAGGGAATATTTCATGAAAGAATGGGCACAGTAAAGGACAAAAACGGTAAGGACCTAACGGAAGCAGAGGAGATTAAGAAGAGATGGCAAGAATACACAGAAGAACTGAAAAAAAAAAAGGTCTTAATGACTCAGATAACCACGATGGTGTGGTCACTCACCTAGAGCCAGACCTCCTGGAGTGTGAAGTCAAGTGGCCTTGGGAAGAATTGCTATGAACAAAGGTGGTGGAGGTGATGAAATTCCAGCTGAGCTATTTCAAATCCTAAAAGATGATGCTGTGAAAGTGCTGCACTCAATATACCAGCAAATTTGGAAAACTCAGCATTGGCCACAGGCCTGGAAAAGGTCAGTCTTCATTCCAATGCCAAAGAATATTCAAGCTACCATACAATTGTGCTCTATTCACATGCTAGCAAGGTAATACTCCAAATCCTTCAAGCTAGGCTTTAGCAGAACTTGAACCAAGAACTTGCAGATGTACAAGATGCATTTAGAAAAGACAGAGGAACCAGAGAGCAAATTGCCAATGTTCATTGGATCATAGAGAAAGCAAGAGAATTCCAGAAAAACATCTGCTTCATTGGCTATGCTAAAGCCTTTGACTGTGTGGATCACAACAAACTGTGGAAAAATCTTCAAGAGATGGGAATACCATACCGACCACCTGACCTACCTCCTGAGAAACCTGTATGCAAGTCAAGAAGCAACGATTAGAACTTTACATGGAACAGTGGACTGGTTACAAATTGGGAAAGAAGTACAACAAGGCTGTATATTGTCACCCTGCTTCTTTAGCTTTTATGCAGAGTACATCATGTGAAATGATGGGCTGAATGGATCACAAGCTGGAATCAATATCAACAAGCTCAGATATGCAGATGATACCACTCTCATGATAGAAAGTGAAGAGGAATTAAAGAGCCTCTTGGTGAGCGTGAAAGAGGAGAGTGAAAAAAGCTGACTTAAAACTCAGTATTCCTAAGATCATGGCATCTAGTCCTATCACTTCATGGCAAGTAGAAGGGGAAAAAGTAGAAGTGACAGACTTTATTTTCTTGGACTCCGAAATCACCATGGACAGTGATTGCAGCCATGAAATTAGAAGACACTGGCTCCTTGGAAGGAAAGCTATGACAAACCTAGACCGTGTAGTAAAAAAGCAGGGCTATCACTTTGCTGACAGTGGTTGGTATAATCAAAGCTATGGTTTTCCAGTAGTCATGTACAGGTGTGAGAGTTGGACCATAAAGAAGGTTGAGTGTCAGAGAACTGATGCTTTTGAATTGTGATGCTGGAGAAGACTCTTGAGAGTCACTTGGACTGCAAAGAGATCAAACCAGTCAATCCTAAAGGGACTCAACCCTGAATATTCACTGGAAGGACTGATGCTGAAACTGAAGCTCCAATACTTTGGCCACCTGATGCAAAGAGCCGACTCATTGAAAAAGACTCTGATGCTGGGAAAGGTTGAAGGCAAAAGGAGAAGCAAACGGCAAAAGATGAGATGGTTAGATAACATCACCAACTCAATGGACATGAATCTGAGCAAACTCCAGAAGATAGTCAGTGACAGGGAAGCTTGGCATGCTGTAGCTCAAAGGGTCACAAAGAGTCAGATACAAGTTAGCAACTGAACAACAAAAACAATATTCAGATGTGTCATCCTATTCCTGAAGAGGGAATGAATATTTGCCTCCATTTCTGACTTTCCATGTCTATTTTCACCAAGACTGACTCATTTACCTTAGTTTCAAGCCTTCACATGTGGAGCTTCACATAAAATACAATGACAAGTTCAAGACAGGGGCCTGGGTAAAATGAAGAAAAGTAGAGAGAGCATAGTTATTCATTGGGACTCTTTATTTTCAAGTAATAGAAAGAATTTCTTTGAGGTGGCGGTCACTGATGAGATATTGTCTCAGTTTATTATGGATGCTATAACAAAGTACCCCAGGCTAGGTGGCTTCATCAGTAGAAATTTCCTGTCTCATAGTTCTGGAGACCTGTAAGTCCACCCAAGATCGAGGTGTCTCCAGGGCTGATTTCTCCTGAGGCCTCTCAACTTGGCTTGTAGACCCCACCAGAAGGCGTGACCTTGCTGTGTGCTCACATGGCCTTTCCTCTGTGCAGCTGCACTCCTGGGGCCTCATTCTTCCTTTAAGGACCCACTCTCATGACCTCATTTAACCTTCACAACCTCTTTAAAGACCCTATCTCTAAGTACAGTCACATTCTGAAGTATTAGGGGTTAGGACTTCAGTGTGTGAGTCTGAGGGGCATAATTCAGCCCATAACAGTTAGAGGCTATCTCATAGACTCCATGAATATGATGATGGCTATAGCAGAATGGATGCCAGGACTGCTCCAACTGGTGTTTGGGATTTTTCCTTCTAGAGCAGAAACCTCAAACTATAATGCTTGCATGTCCTAGGAGGTAGAATAAACGAGGACAGTCATAATGCATGGTAGGGCAGGGAAGTGGACAACTGGAGAGCAGAAGCCCTGGCTAGAGAGGGCACTACTCAGCTCCAGCTTCTAGCAACAGAAACCCCGAATAGCCCGACCATCCACCTTCTAAGAGAAGTAAAAATCTGTGATGGGGGGTCGGGGGGGGGTTGGTAAATTTTCAAAAAAAGAAAAAAAGCTGTGCACGCTAAAATAAACTTCTGCCAGCTGAATCTGTCCCATTTATGATTCCTGCTTTATCACTTTCTTGTAATGTGACTCAGCTGCCTTCTATATGTCTTGGTTCTAAAGGGACAGGATCCGATTGGCTGAACTGGAGCCAAATGTGCTTGAGAATGATAATCAATGGCTCCTGGTAAGCGGAGAAACAAGGGTAGTCCCTAAAGAGGAGGGTCTGAGAAGAAGCTGCGAACCTCTCTGCAGGGGGAGGGGCAAGGTAGAGCTGTTGATGGCTTTTCAGTGTCAGTGGGACTTGGATCATCATGGGGAGCAACTTTCCACAGCTTCCAAAATGAAAGACTGAGATGAAATAAACTCAAACTGAAACACAAGGAATTTAAATCAGGCGTTTGTAAAAACTTCCAAGGGAGGTTGTAAAGCTTTGAGTCTACTATGTGGTATCTGGTCCTATGAGATTGAGTTAAAACAGATCAATCATTTCTGGGCTCCAGGAAGACCTTGTCAACCATTTTTCTTTGTCTCTACCTCCTTTCCCCAGTGCCCAAATCCCATTCACTGTCATCCCCCGGACAGCGAGGGCTGTTTCTTACCTTACCAGCTTGCAGATCAAAGTTTGATCTGGGCACGGGCACCAGCCCACCTGCCTTTGCCTGGTCTGCCTGTTAAACCACCGAAACCCCTTTTGTACCCATTGATGTTGCTGCTTCTGTGTTTAAATGATGTCTCTATTTGAAAAGAAAACAAAAACAAAAACAACTCAGCAATGGGCTGACGCCACTGGGAAGACAGGTGCTGTCAACTATTATTAAGAAAGAGGGTATGTGAGGGTGATGATAAATTTTGTGCATAATTAGTTGTTAAGAAACAGGTTGGCACCACTTTTCATCTGCTTTGACATGCCTCCCACCATCTATTAACTTGTGGTTGTTTGAAGGTTACATGTGCAAACAGAGCTAGAGTTATCAGTAGGGGCACAGCTGTTTGGGGGAAACAAATTAAATCATACCCACGGCACTATTTTGGTGTTTAAATCCATTCTAAAGATACCCTAAGACCAGTGAGGGTTCTTTCTGTCTTAGTCAATCAAACGCAGCTCAGGCTCCAGAGTTCTGTCTAAAACTCAGAGGGCAGCAGCGGCAGAAGGAAAAATTATAGTATCAGAAACTTCACAGCTGCTAAACTGTGTGGGTCTGCTTCTGATGACTTTTCTATCTTTTATTATTCTGATAATTAATTTACATAATGCTTTACGGTCAAAACAGTCGACAGGGTGTTTTCCAGCATTTCATTTGTTAGAATAGGCTTATTTGATGCCTGTCATGTGCCACATTCTATGGGGTGGCAAGAGCGAAAGGCAGGAAAACGTGTACAGAAAGAAATGAGTAAGAGGATGGATTATCAATTGTGGATATTAGAGGAAGAACCTAAATAGTTGGAAGGAGATCTGTTAGGAAGATGTGGGGGCATATGTTCCAGAATACTGGTTTTGAACCAGGGGTGATTCTGTTCCCAAGGGACATTGGGCAATGTCTGGAGACATTTTTGGCTGTCACAACTGGGGACCAGGAGGAGTAGCTATTGGCGTCTGGTGGGGAGAAGTCAAGGATAGTGCTCAACATCCTATAATGCACAGGCCAGCCCCCAGGGCAAATATCCAGCTCAAATGTCAGTACTGCCAAACTGAGAAACTCTGTTCCCAATGAAGAGAATGGCTTCACACAGAGGGAGCAGTCAAGAAAATTGAAGGTAACGAAAAGAAAAGTGATGACCTGAGTATATTAATGAACTCTGGCTATAGCAATGCTACAATGCAGACATTAAACTTGGTGGCTTATAGCAGCAGGCACTAATTTTGTTGCCTTCCAGAGCTGTGGCAACAAAACCACTGCTAACTCAGGCATGGTTCCAGACTATAGGCTGAACTCAGATGTGCTGCACATTTCCCTCTCTCTCCTTGGACAGGCAGTTACCTGGGGCACATTCTTCTCCTGGCAGATCATGGAAGCATAAAAGGCAGCACCGAACTGTACACAGGATTTCAGGGCTCTGGGCTTCCCTGGTGGCTCACTGGTAAAGAATCAGCCTGCCAATGTAGGAGACATGGGTTTGATCCCTAGTTCTGGAAGATCCCACATGCTGTGCTGCAACTAAGCCTGAGTGCCATGACTACTAAGCCTGAGTGCCACGACTACTGAGCCTGTGCTCTTGGGCCCAGGAGCTGCAACTACTGAAGCCTGTGCTCTGCAACTAGAGAAACCACTGCAGTGGGAAGCCTGCTCAGTGAAACTAAAGAGTAGCCCATGCTTGCCACAACTAGAGAAAAGTTTGTGCAACAATGAAGATCCAGCACAGCCAAGATAAATAAAATTATTTTAAAAAAAGATTTCAGGGCTTTGTCCACATCGTAACCACTTCCATGCCACTTGGTTCAGTTCAGTCACTCCCTGTCCATCACCAAAACCCAGAGCTTGCTCAAACTCATGTCATCGAGTTAGTGATGCCATCCAAACATCTCATCCTCTGTCATCCCTTTCTCCTCCTGCCTTCAATCTTTCTCAGCATCAGGGTCTTTTCCAATGAGTCAGTTCTTCCCATCAGGTGGAAAAGTACTGGAGCTTCAGCTTCACCATTAGTACTTCCAATGGTTATTCAAAACTGATTTCCTTTAGGATTGACTGGCTGGTTCTCCTTGCAGTCCAAGGGACTCTCAAGAGTCTTCTGTAACACCACAGTTCAAAAGCATCAATTGTTCGGCACTCAGCATTCTTCATGGTCCAACTCTCACATCCATACATGACTACTGGAAAAACCAGAGCTTTTACTAGACGGACCTTTGTTGGCAAAGTAACGTCCACTTTTTAATATGCTGTCTAGATTGGTCATAGCTTTTCCTCCAAGGAGCAAGCATATTTTAATTTCATGGTTGCAGTCACCATCTGCTGTAATTTTGGAGCCCCCAAATTAAGTCTCTCACCATTTCCATTGTTTCCCCATCTATTTGCCATGAAGTGATGGGACCAGATGCCATGATCTTAGTTTTTTGAATGTTTAATTTTAAGCCAGTTTTTCACTCTCCTCTTTCACTTTCATCAAGAGATTCTTTAGTTCCTCTTTGCTTTCTGCCTTAAGTATGGTATCATCTGCATATCTGAGGTTATTACTATTTCTCTCAGCAATCTTGATTTCAGCCTGTGCTTCATCCAGTCTGGCATTTCGCATAATATACTCTGCATATAAGTTAAATAAACAGGATGACAATATATAGCCTTTACGTACTCCTTTGCCAATTTGGAACCAGTCCATTGTTTCATGTCCGGTTCTAACTGTTGCTTCTTGACCTGCTGCAGATTTCTCAGGTGGTCTGGTAATCCCATCTCTTTCAGAATTTTCCACAGTTTGTTGTGATTCACGTAGTCAAAGGCTTTGGTATAGTCAATAAAGCAGAAGTAGATGTTTTTCCGGAACTGTCTTGTTTTCTCCATGATCCAATGGATGTTGGCAATTTGATCTGTGGTTCCTCTGCCTTTTCTAAATCCAGCTTGAACATCTGGAGGTTCTTGGTTCACGTATTGCTGAAGCCTTGCTTGGAGAACTTTGAGCATTACATTGCTAGCGTGTGAGATGAGTGCAATTGTGTGGTAGTTTGAGCATTCTTTGGCATTGCCTTTCTTTGGGACTGGAATGAAGGCTGACATTTTCCAGTCCTATGGCCACTGCTGAGTTTTCCAAATTTGCTGGCATATTGAGTGCAGCACCTTCACAGCATCATCTTTTTAGGATTTGAAATAGCTCAGCTGGAATTCTATCACCTCCACTAGCTTTGTTCATAGTGATGCTTCCTAAGACCCACTTGACTTCACATCCCAGGATGTCTGCCTCTAGGTGAGTAACCACACCATCGTGGTTATCTGGGTCATTAAGACCTTTTTTTTAGTTCTTCTGTGTATTCTTGCCACCTCTTCTTAATCTCCTCTGCCTAAGATGATCCATATCATTTATCATATCATATCATATCCATATCCATGATCTGAGTTCATGATCTGAGCCCCAGTAAGACCCTGGTTTTGTTTATGGTGAATGTATGTGACCCAGGCCGCTGGCCAAAGCTAATACCCAAGCACCTAGTCCAAATATGGGTGAATTCACAGATCCATACCCATATTATAGCCATGTCATATCTGTTAGGTCCATATCATTTCTGTCCTTTACTGTGCCCATCTTTGTGTGAAATGTTCCTTCGCATCTCGAATTTTCTTGAAGAGATCTCTAGTCTTTCCCATTCTACTGTTTTCCTCCATTTCTTTCCACTGATCACTGAGGAAGGCTTCCTTATCTCTCCTTGTAATTCTTTGTAACTCTGCATTCAGGTGGGTGTATCTTTCCTTTTCTCCTTTGCCTTTTCACTTCTCTTCTTTTCTCAAGGCCTCCTCAGACAACCATTTTGCACTTTTGCATTTCTTTTTCTTGGGGATGGTTTTGATCACTGCCTCCTATACAGTGTCATGAACCTCCACCCCTAGTTCTTTAGGCAGTCTATCAAATCTAATCTCTTGAATCTGTTTGTCACTTCCACTGTATAATCATAAGGGATTTGATTTAGCTCATACCTGAATGATCTAGTGGTTTTCCCTACTTTCTTTAGTTTAAGTCTGAACCTTGCAATAAGGAGTTCATGATCTGAGCCACAGTCAGATCCTGGTTTTGTTGATGCTGAATGTATATGACCCATGCCACTGCCCAAAGCTAATACCCAAGCCCCTAGTCCAAGTATGGGTGAGTTCACATTACCATTTAAACCCATGCTGGGCTATTGCAGAAAGGCTGAGAATAGAGTGCCCTGCTTCTCTCCATCTTTCTGAGCATGGCGGAGATGGGAGTGGGACTGCGACATAGGGTGGGGCAAGATCAGGGAGACATGGACTGGGGGTGTTATTCTAAGTGTCCTGAGAAGCTACTGGATGAGTTTACTCTGAGGAATTACACATAACCAAATTACATTGAGCAATGATAAATGACTGTTTTGTGAAGAATAGATTGTAGGAAGAAAGAGGAAAGTGGAGAGTCCTGGGAGGGTGCCATTTCAGGAGACCGGGGAAGATAAGATGGTGTCTTGGTCTAAGGTACTGGCAATTGAAAGAAATCTAAGTGCACACATTTAAGATGTATTGCAGAAATAGAATCATCTAGGCTTATTGATGGATCTGGCATCCAAGGAAAGGAGAAAAATCAGGGGTAACTCTGAGAGATTTTGTCTTGAGCCACTAGCCTAGATAGGAGGTAGTACCATTTCCAGAGATGGAAAACTAGGAAATAAATAGATTTGGGCAAAAATCAATCTTTATCTCATTTAATGCAATGGTCTCAACAACCCTATCTAGAGGTACTTTATTATCTCCTTTTCTTAGAAGAGGAAACAGGGACCCAGAAAAGTAGAGTAACTTGTCCCTGACCACACCACTGATCAGTGGCAGACCTAGAACTTGAATATACAGGCAGAGCTCAGTGATATTTTGGGTTTGTTTCCAGATCACCTCAATAAAGTGAATATTTCAATAAAGTAAATTGTACAAGGTTTTTTTCTGAATGCATATAAAATGTATGTTCCTACTATACTTTATATTAAGTGTACAATAGCATTATGTCTAAAAAGAATGTCCATATCTTAATTTAAAATACTTTAATGCTAAAAAGAAAATACTAACCACCATCTGAGCCTTCAGTGAGTTGTCATCTTTTGCCATAGTCACAAAAGATTACAGCTCACCATAACAACTACAGTAATAATGAAAAGTTTGAAATACTGTGAGAATAAGCAAAATGTTGCATAGAGACAGAAAGTGTTTAACCACTGTTGGAGAGATGGCACTGATAGACTTGATTGATGCGAGGTTGCCACAGACCTTCAACTTTTTAAAAATGTGCTATCTGCGAATTGCAGTAGAATGAGGTATGCGTATATTTAGTCTCTACCCAGGCTACACATTGTACAAGGTTTTTTCACTACTTCTCTCCCCCTGTAGGAGATGCCTTATTTTGAAACTCCTAAAAGCTTTCCTGCTCCTAAATAGATTTGTTTTGGACCATATGTTCTAGGATTAGTCATTTATGTGTTGGGGAAGTAGGACACTAGACGGAAAGCAGAGAAGCCTGAACTCATGTCCCGCTCGTCTGCTATCAAGCTTGTATAAAAGGATTCGACTTATTAGGAGAATGAGGAACAAATGCCTTTCTGTGTCCCTGAGGGACCTGACCCTGCCTTCCTACAAACACATCAGCTCAATCATCCCTGCCTGGGCTAGTTCCAGCCACTGGTCTCCCTCTCAGCTCCTAGGACAGGCTGAGTTCTTTCTCACCCACAGCCTTTGTGCCTGCCGCTCCCTTATCTGGCTCTTCATTAACCACTCCTTTGGCATTTATGTTATCTCCTCCATAGTGCCAAGTACAGTGTTTTCCGAAATAGTTCCTTTCCCTTTCTGCTGACAGAAGAATGAGGAGATTTTTTCTCGTACTTTCACCATGAGGAGCTGGTGGGGTTCCTGGAGGTAAAGCTCACACAAGTGTGAGGAACCCATTGGAATGTCTAATTCTCAGGCTAGTCTATGCTGAGTGCCAACAATTCATCAATTACAGTAAAGGTATCCTGCCTGTACTGGTTCCTGTCCTGGGATATCTGCTCTCAGGAAGCTGTGATGCTCTGTATCCACCTGTCTGTCTCCCCAGTTTTCCAGGCAGTAGTTTGCCCCCTGATGTCAATTCTTCTGTGGATCTTAGTCTTGCTTACTTTTGTTTTGTTTAGACTTTGTCTTATTGTGTTGATGGAAATGACAGCTTCCAAGTTATTTCTGTGTTATACCAACTACCAATAAATTTTCAGGGAGGGATCCGCCTCCCCTACTTTGGTAGAGACCTTCTTCAGTATTTCACTGTGTTTTCTCAAGATCCTGGAACACAGCCTTGCATATAAAGATGCATAATATTCTGGGCTTATAGATGAATGTGAGAACCTAGGTTCATCACTTAATGTCATGTTTTTTAGCTAGAAGTTGAATTACATAATCTCACAGATTCCTTCTAGTACAAAGTCTGTAATAATAAAGTATGGGGATTTTCTTGCAAAATGTGACCTGAAGTATAATTCACCAAGCTATGAAAACTATTTAATGTAAGTGAAATGGTTCAATTTGTTATCCAGTCTCCTTTTGGAAAATCATAAATGCAGTAGACCTCAGACACCAAATGAAGGGAGTCCCCAGCTCCTAAGGACTGAAAAGGACAGAAAGGAGTGGAAACTTTTAAAAATATTTCCAAGACAAATTGGAAGTGCTATGTTTTCCTATTATTAAGAACATGAACTGAATAATGCCATTTATTAGAATTTATTACTTTTTAAAATGTGAGAATGAATTAATTACATGAATGCCTGCTGTTTTGTTTGGATGACATGGTATTTCAAAACACGAAACACAGGGTTATTACAAAGAAGACAATTATCAAAGAGGTGGTGCCAGTTTGGGAAACTCAGGAGGTGATGTTTCAGGTTCCTTCAGCCTTAATAGGCTTCCCTGTGGCTCAGCTGGTAAAGAATCTGCCTGTAATGCAGGATACCTATGTTCAGTCCCTGGGTTGGGAAGATCCCCTGGCGAAGGGAAAGGCTACCCACTCCACTTCTCTGGCCTGGAGAGTTCCATGGACTGTATAGTCCACAGGGTCACAAAGAGTCAGACACGACTGAGCAGCTTTCACTTTCACTTCAGCCTTAATCTCATGTAACCCTCCCCACCAAGTCAGAACTTGTGTCAGTTTTCTCTGAACTTTGTCCTTGTTTAGTGCCCCACATGCTGTGGACTTTTAGTGATCTGACCTGCTGATGATCCCTTCAGCATTGTCCCTAGAGCAGCATCGTGATTATTCATTCAGAATCCATCCCTGCTCCTCCTCCAGACCATGAGATTGAATGAAATTAGCTGTGAAAAGTGAAGTCGCTTAGTTGTGTCCGACTCTCTACGGCCCCATGGACTGTAGCCTACCAAGCTGATCAGTCCATGGGATTTTCCAGGCAAGAATACTGGAGTGGGTTGCCGTTTCCTTCTCCAGGGGATCTTTCTGACCCAGAGATCGAATCCGGGTCTCCCGCATTGTAAGCAGAAATTAGCTGTAGTTTCTCAGTTTTATGTTGTAGGTGGCCAGAGCTGGCCAATGGGTATATTTCAAACAAGGGATGGAAATGTGACCAATCCTGTACCACAAGAGTCAGGCTCAGGATTTTAAATGGAAATTTTTAAAATATTTATTTTATTTACCTATTTATTTAGCTGCACCAGATCTTGGTTGCAGCTTGTGGGATCTTTTCTTAGTTGCAGCATGAGGAATCTTTTCTAGTTGTGGCATGTGAGATCTTTAATTGTGATGTACAGACTCTTAGTTCTGGCATGTGGGATCTTGCTCCCTGACCAAGAGTGGAGTCTGGGCCCCCTGCATTGGGAGCATAGAGTCTTAGCCACTAGAACACCAGGGAAGTCACCTAAATGAAAGTGCTTGGAAGTTCTCTCTCCAAGGGGTCAGACACTGGCAGGATGCAAACCTACAGCTATTGCCACCTTACAGCTACCATATAGCCAGGGTATCTTAGGTGGGGTCTCCAAGAGAAAACCCTGAAGCAAAGGTTTGTGTGCAAGAGGTTGATTTCAGAGGTGATCCTAGAAGGCACAGGTAAGAGCATAAAGAAGTGAGACAGGAAGTGAAGGAAGCCAAAGTAGAAAGCATTTGTGAGCAGGGTATGAGCCAAAGTAGAGAGCCCCTGAGGCTCAGCCCTGATGGAAGCATCTGGAGAAAAGTACATTCTGGAGTTGTCCCACCCAAAGAACCCATTGTTTTTCAATCTACTAACTGTCCTTCACTGGCTGATGCCTGCTCCCAGGGCTGTTGACTTCCTGACACTTTTGCCTGCCTGCTGCAGCCTGAATCTATTCCTGTGCTGGAGAAGGCCCCAGGGCTGAGCATCACAGGAGCTGCCACTGAGTGCCAGTGTCATGTACACAGGGAACGCGAAGTGCAGAGAGCACTCATAGGATCTGCTGCAGTAAACTTCCCTGAGAACGGAGCCAGCACAGATGCAGCAGAGCAGATATGGAGAGGGGCCATGTTCTGACCCCACTGTGACCCTTGCATACAGCCATATGTCGCTAGCCCTGTTCCTGCGCTTTCCTTTCTATGGATCAGTTATCTCTCCTCCTTCTGAAAGATTATTTGAAATGAGTTTCTATGCCTTGTCCTGAATAGATCCTAATTGATGCATAGATTTTTGTCCCATTTTACAAGAATTTGAGCACATATCTCCCTGTATCCCCCTTAGAGGGTAGACCCCATAGTGAGTTTACTCTTCAGTCTTCCATGGCACCTATTGCAAGGTTTGCAAGAAATACCTGTTAAATGAATGAATACTGATAAGATCTATCAAAATTAAGTGCAAATCTGTATATATTAGAAGCCCATTGTCAGGCCCATAAAGTGGGCAAGCGACATGGAGAAAATGGCTAGAACGGACTCATCCTAACAGTAGCACCTGCTGGGAAGGATGGAGCACAGTACTTCCTATTGGGATGTCCACGTGAAAATGCCCACGTGTTAGTGGGCACACTAAATTATTAGTGTAACACAGAAACCTAGGACTTCCTTGGTTCTAGTTTTTCTCACAGCCCCATTTCTTGGCTCTTCCTTCCATTCTGAGGGCTATACTGTAGCTTCTGGTCGGTTCTTTAATTTGGCTTGATTTTTGACTCAGCTGTGTCACTGATCACCCCTGAACTCTGACCAGCAGAGAAATACAAAACAAGACCCTGCACAAGCCAGAGTCCTCTCATTGCAGTTCCAGATTCTGTCTGTAGTGGTAGCAGCGCAGGGGTCTCTGTCATCAAGCCTGCTTCCCTGTAAGATTCTGACTTTAACAGATTAGAACTGTTCCCAGCACATCCCACGCTTCCACTAATAAATGGTTCCATATCTATCATGAATGAATTTTTCAAGTCTTCCATTACTGGGCTGTGTACCTACTCACGAAGTACATTTCCAGGCGATTTTGTCTGAATTACATGGTTAATTGCCTCATATTTCCAGCTCATGTTACAGGCTCTCTGAGTTAGAATGCAAGAGAGAGGTACCATGTATCACTTTCTACACAGGAGACAGATTCACAGATAGAGCACGGTATATATTGATGATGAATGCTAATTTGTTTCTGACTTCTGAGTAGAACTAAGCTCAAAAAAGCCAAAAAGTTGAGGGATAGAGAAATCAGACAGTTATCCAGAGAGATGTTTTAGCTTCCAAATTTTATACTCATTCATTCGTCTGTTTGTCAAAACAAACAAACGTGCAAGTCTCTATGTTAGGAACAGTGAAGGATAAATACACAGATACACTCTTGTGTTGCATCTGTTGCATCCTATTAATAACTCAGGCTGTGATGTGCACACCCATGAAGAAATAGGAAAAAGAGCAAGGGTCAAATAATAAAGTTATAATACAAAGAAGATAAGTCTCTTCTAGAATTTTAGGCAGTAAATTCTATGGGAGTTCATAGGAAGGTAAGGTCAGTGACTGAAGGTGGGATTCATCGTCAGAGTTGTCCCCAGAGGCAGGATCTGAATGGACCTTAAAGGAGGGGTGGGCAGTCATTGGCTGAGACAGAAGGTGACATCATTCCAGGACTAGGAAGTTTCCTGGCTCAAAGAAAGCTGGAGAGTGGAACTTCGCAGGGTACAATTTTGTTGCCTCTACTCCCAGGCTCTAAATCCATAGCTGGCTCATTGTCTTTGGAGTGGACTTGAGTCCCATCTCTCACCCCTATTGTACGAGCCTTGACATCCATCACAGTAGTCCTGAATAAAGATGGCCCTTGTCCACATAAATTGTATGACCTTTCCACACCCTCTGCTCAGGGGCTCCAAGGGTCACATCAGAGGAAGAGGTTGCAGCAGGAAGCAGAAAGCACCCACAAAGTAGCAGTTGGAGGAAAGTTTAATCAAGGGCCTCTTTGTAAAGATATGGGTGGGAGGGACACAGCAGGTGTGGTACAGGATGGAAGTGGGGGATGGTTGAGCCGGTAACCAAAGGGGTGTCATTGCCTCTAGGCAATGAAAGGGCCAGACAGTGAGTGGGCATATTTCAGAACCTGGAGCCAGAAGGGGTCACCTTACATGGGACCACTGTGCTATACACCTCCCAGATCTCATTCAGCAGAGGACTAACTACCCAGATGCTGGCTGTGCTGTGTTGCCAAGATCATGTTCCTTCCTGGGGCAGCCCACGTTCAGTGACTGACATATGGTACTCCGAGTGCCTGACCTTCTTGGGCCAGTGCTGGATGATTCTGAAATGCCATTTCAGCTCCAGGTCCCCCAGTGAGGTTGGCCAAGGCTGTCATTGCGTCTGCATCCCTGGGGTCACTGGGGCCTATGGCTGCTCTGCTGGGGTCCAGATCTCATGAAGTCTTTCTTAGGAAGCTCAGTTAGGTTAGTCCTTTCTTCAACCCTACTCTCTGAATCAGGGGTATTCAGAGATGGTCCAGGCACTTGGTCTGGGGCAATGACCATTTTACCTCCTTCAGTCCAGCTCCTTTCTCCTCCCAATTCTGCTTAATTTTGTAAATATTAACTGAATATGAAGTGTCCAATGTGGGCCAGAGACTCTGCCAGACAGTGAAATTCAGGGATGAGCAGAAATAGATACTGTCTCTGCCCTTCTAGAACCTAAAATATAATGGAAGAGACATATTATTCAAATATCCCTACAAATAATGCAAATTGCAGCTATGGTGAAGGATGATGGAGAGTTTATATGATTCTCCCAAATGATGTGACTGTGAGATGTATGTGAGGTTCTCACACATAAATCTCACACACTAGGCAGCTATGTCGGGAAACCCTCCTTCCCTTACCCCCAGCTCGCATATAAGGAGAGACCAAAAGATGATTAGAAGTGAAATGTCTGAGATGGAGTTCCAGGCAGAAAGAGGCCACATGCACACAGGTCTCAGGTGGGGAAGGGTCCAAGGGATGGAAAGGAGGCCAGGGGAACAGGTTATCCAGTGGCCTGGTATAGTGTGTGAGTGGTGATGTAGAAGAATAACAAGAGGGTAAAATGAAACTAGAGAAACAAGCAGTATAATAAAGGAGAAATGAACAAAGAGAAATTGTTTGGTAAAGGTAATTCCCATTATATTCTTTCACCATTCTGAAGACTCCCCGTTTACATGTGATCTGGCGTACCATTGACAAAGGCTTTGTCCTTGGCCAAACTTGAGTTAGGCTCTTCTGGGCCCTTTTTAGGCTAGACCTTGTCTGTAAGCCCTGTGTTTGAGCTTCCAAGTCCAGTTTTAGCAAGAAACTTATTAACTCAGTTTACAGAGATAAACCCTTGATATCTGCTCATCTCAGCCTGCCTTTAGTAAGAATTATGTTGATTCAGTAAGCAAAAATCACCTTATTGTTGATGTCTCCTCTTAATAATTTCGGATCCACACCCACTCCTATTTCTCCCCTACTGCAATAGCCTTGATACCTATGGCAGCAGTCCTGAATAAAGTTTTTCTTGTCCTTTTGACAAGCATCAGGATAAATTTTTAACGCCATACAATGCTATGATGCATTTGTATTTCATCAGATCCATGTCAAATTATCTTGTCGTAAGTTTCATTTGTTTGGAACATTGAGTTTCATACATCAAGACATTCTTTGTTTTTGGCATCTATTTGTCCTATTGGATTGGGTATCTACTCACAATTTAAAAAGCTATAGCCGGTACTATTTAGTGCCTAGCAGCTTAGATGTAAAATCTGAAGTAGTAAAATGGTATGGGTCATTTAGAAGGGATTGTAGAAAGATGAAATGAGAAAACCAAAGTCAAGCCTTGAATAATGCCCATGGTTAAGTTCAGCAGAGGATACTCAAGGTTAAGAGAAAAAAATAATTTGAGAAAGAGCAGACTAGGTCAAGATGTCAAATCTAGGGAGTTGTCAATGACTGAGATGACTATATTAATCCTTAGCTATTTTTGTGGCAAGTAACAGAAACCCAAGTACACCAAAAATAGTTCATTCACTTACATAATGGAATATCTCAATAGCATCTCTTTAAGTACAGTGGACCCGGGGTCTCAACATATGCCTTGAGGACTAGAGCTCCCCACATCTCTTGGCTCTGCTTCCCTCTGGACAAAATCAGGGTTTTGCTAACATGGCAAATGGCTGGGGAATGGTTATTGTACTAGAAGCCAACAAGTCACTAAGACTAGGAAGCCCCTCTACTTTGATGTATCTTCTCTTCATATCAAAGGTGCCAGCAGTTCTAGATCTGCATATTCTCAAACCCAAGTCAAGCAGAAAACAGAGCCTCTGTCTTTGCTACTGTTCTGAGGAAACCTTGATATTGAACTACGTTGGATAATTTTGGTCATCCTACCAACTATGAAGAAGGAATACTCCGCTCAGGATACCAGCCTGAGTGACACGTATTCCCTAAAGACAAAGGTGGTGTTAGTCTCAGCATAGACTGAATCTATAGGCGGACTGGTTTCCCGAGGGAAATATGGTTTCTGTAAATAAAACTTGAGAAATTAGACACTGAACAGAGGGAAAAAATCATAAACGCCTTCTCTAAAGATGTAACAGCCAGACAGAGCATCCTTCATGAAAAACCCACGATAAACCACACATAAATACTATGTAGGTAAAGCATCTGGTTGACTGAGTCAGTGTCCCTCTCCTCCAGCTGTCTGTCATTGTGGAATCTCAGTTTCTATTATCCCAGTGATTCAGTTCATTCTGAGTTCTAGAAATAATATAAACAGATCCACAGTTGTCAAGCTTTGAGAGAGGTAAAGAATCCCCCTCCCACACACATGCAGTGCTATTCTTGTAAGAATGATAGTGAGGATTAAGAATGAATCATTTTGGCAAAGGAGGGTAGATGAGTACAATACAAATGACTTTTGGGATAATATCACCTCCTCCCCCAAGGAGCTCTGATGGAGATGAAATGTTCTGTGCTCCAACTCTTACAAGTGATTCAGGCACTCACTGAACACCAAAACCATGTGCCTGATTCATGAGCAAGGCAAATGCCTACAGCATGTTTTGCAGACTTTATTCTACAGGAGAAAGGAAAGGGAGAAGGTAGAAGTAAGGTGGTACCTTGAAAAGGTCAAAAGAAATCCTTGCTCTCTTTTTTAAAACTGGGCTTGCTCATTTCTGTTGATGGGTAACCTGGTAAGGACTGATAGGCACTTCCTAGTCTCAGGAACCTGCTGTTTCCTAGCCAACCCCATTCTCTACCTTGCCCTGTTAGCAGCACCCTGATTTTGTACAGGTTTGAGGCAACCATAGCTTCAAGTGGTCTGGGTCTTCCTTAGTCTTGTGTTGAAGTCATAGTGTGGCATAAATTGTTAGCCAATATTCATCGAGGCTTCCCCACCCCATCCTTTTCTATAGTAATAGACATCTCTGCTAAATTTTTAGCTGGGCCCATAGCAGTGCAGAGCTAAGATGTTTCTCAGACTCTGTTACAGCTAAATAAGGCCATGTGACTGAGTTTTGCCCAATGGAATTAAGTTGATGTGATGTGCACTCTTTCTAGAAGTAAGCATCCTTTATAGAAAGAGATTTTGTCTTTCTGCTCCCTTTTGCCTTCTTCTGTGCTGGAATGAGGACTAGAGGACTGGAGCTGGTGCAGCCATCTTGGGCTATGAAGCAACTGGAATTGAAACATGCACAGAGAAGCATAAGATGAGAAAAAGCCCGAATTCCTGAAGCTAGAGGTGCCAGAGAGTTCTGGGCAGAGTAGCCAGACTCCAAATGTGAAAGTCAGCTTCTATGTAATGTCACAGTTATATAAGATTTTCCATTACTTTCAATCAAGTGTAATTCTTATTTACATACATGCTAATTTGATACTCCTCTGATAAGGTTGATTTTACATGTGAATAGAGTTTATCTGTTTATTCTGAACAGATATGAGAGGATATCTGATGAGACACTAGGAATTTCTCTCTCAAACTTAAAAATGAGACAAAAAGAGGCCTTTTCTTTCCTGTCTTCTTGTTTACATATGATGCATTTTATTTACGTATTATGTGAAAGGGATCCTGAGATACTGAGAGGACCCATCCCAAGGCTGAGCAGAGACTGGCAGAGTAGCTGGTGGGAAACGATCTGTATCCTGATGACATCATCCAGTCATTTGATGAACCCCAGCTCCCGAGAGCTATCTCACAACCAGACTTCCTGTTACAGGAGATTATATCTTTTCTTTACTTAAAACAACATTTCCCTTATGTTTTCTTTCTCTGGAAGCTGGCAGCATTCTGACAGCTGCCCTAGGTCCATTTCCTTCTTTGTAAATTCAGGCCAGTGAGTCAAATAATAACAACAACAAAACCAGTAGTAGCAGCTGGCACTGATGGAGTGCTTAGCAAGCCAGCCCCATGCTGAGTCCTGTGCGCACCATTTTTCTCCCCACACAGTCTTCCCTAGCCTTTCACTTGCCAGGTGAGACAATTGGAGGCTTGAAAGAGGAAGGGGCCCAAATTCTCTCAGCCATGAAGGTTGGAATTTGATGCAGGAAGGCAAGGGACACAGGGCTAAGACCCGGGCTGGGGATTCTACAAAGCTACGTAGCTGCCCATCTGTGGCATCTCAAGGTTTTAGAGGAGAAAGAAAAGGGTCAGACTTCATGCCCTTAAAACCCCTTTCAGGTCTGGTCATTGACCTGTAGGGAGCCCTCAGGGCTCCTCACTTGGCGGTCTGCTTGCTCCTCAGATATTTTTTGGGTGAGGGCTGAGGTGGTAACTTTTATTTTGAAATGAATTCAGATTTATGGAAAATCTATAGGAATAATGCATACACACACATATCTATGTATATCTATGTATATATGTGTATATATACATACATACATACATATATATATATATATATATATATATATATATATCTTTCACCCAGATTCCCCACTGATGAGCATTTTCGTACATTTGCTTCAGAGTTTGGGGGAGGTGGAAAAGGAAGAGAGAGGGGGAGGAGGAAGGGAGATGGGTGAACAATGGAGAGAGGAGAAGGGGGAAGGAGGAGGGAGGGAAAAGGGGAGGGATCTAGAGGGGAGGAGGAGGAGGAGGAATAGGAGAAAGAGAGAAAAGGAGTGGATGTTCCTTTAGCCATAACTGTTTTAGTGTTTATTTCCGAAGAACTGTCTCTGTATAAATAAATGATACAATTTCCAAAATCGGAAAATTAACATTGAGATGTATGCCCCATGGCATCCAGACCCCCTCAATATTGTCCTTCATAAACCTTCATTCCTCTCTGGTCTCAGATCAAATCCAAGATCCCACATTGCTTTTGAATGTCATGCCTTCGGTCCTCTTCCATTCCTTGCTGCTGCTGCTGCTGCTGCTGCTGCTGCTGCTGCTAAGTCACTTCAGTCGTGTCCAACTCTGTGAGACCCCACAGACAGCAGCCCACCAGGCTCCCCCGTCCCTGGGATTCTCCAGGCAAGAACACTGGAGTGGGTTGCCATTTCCTTCTCCAATGCATGAAAGTGAAAAGTGAAAGTGAAGTCGCTCAGTCATGTCCGACTCTTAGCGACTCCATGGACTGCAGCCTACCAGGCTCCCTTGCCCATGGGACTTTCCAGGCAAGAGTACTGGAGTGGGGTGCCTTTGCCTTCTTCACTTAGCGTTCCCTTAACTCTCATGATCTTGACTTTTCTCAGGGTAACAGGCTCATGTTATGTTTGTAGAAAATCCCTCCATTTGGCTTTGTCTGATGTTGCCTCACGATTAGATTCAGGTTGTATATTTTTGGCACAAATGTCACAAAAGTGATGTGGTTTTTCTCAGTGCATCCCATCAGAAGGCACACAGTGTCCATTTGTCCTATTATTGGTGAAATTAAATTTGCCAGCCTTGATTAAGGGGGAGTCTGCCAGGTTTCTCCACCTTAAATGACCATTTTCCTCTTTATATGTACTGATAATACACATTCTGTGGAAAGAGACTCGGGAGACCACATGAAAACCATAATATGAGATTAGGTGAATAGCTCTTCATCAGCAAACTTTTACCTAGTTGTTTCAGCAGTGGTTGATGGTTCCTGAAGTCATCAGACATCACTTACTTGGATGTTGGCCAAACGCTGGCTTCCTTGACTCCAGAGTATCAAGAGAAAGTTATTCCATCCACAAAGGAGTGTTCGTCTCCTGAGTGGGCTGTGCTCCCTAGATGGGAGCCCCTGCCTGGTTAGAGGGTCTGGAACTTCTGGACATGACCACCTTTTCGGGGAGTCCAGATTCCCCTTATTCTCTGGGCATTCTTGAAAGTGTGCTCCTGAAAGTGTGCTGCCTGAAGGAGAGCTTGAGGTCAGCTCCTCCCATGTAGAGTCTCTGCTGTGGGTTTCGGCATCGAGGGAAGGCAAAGCAAACCCATGAGCCCCCCATCTGGGGTTGGTTACTGACAGTACCACCCTGGGTTCTTCACCACATCCTGCTGCCATTCGCCACACAGACCTTCTGCAAGAGCGACTCTTGGGCTGTTCCACTTTCCTCCTGGCCTCTTTTTCCCATTTTCTCTAGGCGGTGAGGTATTTTGAGATATAAACTAATGTTGCTGCTCTGTAGTCTTTCCTGAGACTTCCCACCCTTCTTCCCACTTTGGACAGCACAGCCACCTCTTGTTTGTTTGTTTTTCTTTTCTCAGAGAAAGGTTATGTGGAGGGCAAGTCAGGTAATTCTGAGGCGTTTGTGTTTCAAAAGCCATACATATGTTAAAATTTAGCATTATAGAAAGTAAAAGAGAGAGATTGTCTTGTTTGTTTTGTCCCCACTGGTGCTTCTAAAGTCCCTACAGCCTGCATGTGTGAGAACCAGAGAGAAAGAGAAGGAGGCTCAGATGGTGGGCATTGCTGACCTCCTCACCAGAGAGGAGTGGAGAAATGGCAGGATCCCTGTGCTGATTCAGAGAACCTGACAAGAGGATTGTACCTCATTCTGGGGAGAATCCAGGGGCATGGCAAGGATCCAAGAATGCCATGGCCTGCGTAATTCCGAGAAGGGCACAGCTGGAGCACAGGGGGTCGACAGGCTCTGAGGAGGGGAGAAAGTGGCCGGCAGCACCCCTACCAGCTGTGTCAGCAGATGGCAGGGTGGAGGTGGGGAGAGGACAGTGTCTCATTCTGCGCGCAGACCTCATTCTGGGAAACTCAGAGGCAGTTCCGCACAAGAAGGGGCAGACTCTGAAGTGACAGAAATTAAGTTTCTGTCCCATTGTGGGATAGGAGCCCTGATAAAGCTTAAAGAGCTAATCCAGAACAAAGGAAGGTTTATTTCTTGTGACCTGGTTTTGCAGTCTGAGACTTACTCCATGTACTCTTCTCTTTCTACTTTCCTATTTCTGTCACCTCCTTTTATCATCCCATCTCCTGAATTAGTTTGGTTTAGGTAAGTCACATGTAACCAACAAAACCCTCAAAATGTCAGTGGCAAAAACAAGAAAGAAATCATTTTCTCTCTTATGCTGAGAAATACTGAGGTAGCAATCCAGGGTCAGCGACGTTGTCATCAGGAAGCCAGGTTCCTTCTATCTTTATGCTCCATCGTCCTCAGCATGGGCTTCCATCCTGTAGGTCAACTCACCATCCTAGAGGGCTGCTGGAGCTTCAGCTGTCACAACCAAATTCCAGGAAAAAAACCAGAGGGGGCAAAACAGCCTCAGATGAGTCAGCATCCTTTAAGGGACCCTCCTGAAAGTCACACTGAACACTTCCACTCTTTAGTTCTTTCGCCAGAATGAGGGCCACACCCAACTACAGGGGAAGTTTGGCAATGTGATCCATTGACTATACTAAAAATTGGGTCTGTTGCTAAGCAGGAAGGGGAAATGGCTTTTGGGTGGTACCTGCGCTTTCTTCCAAGCCACCCTTTTCCTGTACATACATTTCCCTCTCTGTCTGTCTGTCTGTCTCTCTCCTTTGTGCCTCTCTGGCTTTCATCTTTTCCTCTCTCTGCTCGGAGTTCCAACTCTAGTGCACAGCACCTGAAAGAGCCACAGCTTCCTAGCCCTGGTGTACACCCCAGATCCCACACAAAGGACATGGTTTCCATCATGTTAGTCACAATCGGCCAAGCATGCCAGTGCCATCACACTTGCCTTGCCCATGTGTTTTCAGTTTCACGTGGTTGCAGTGGATATGCTTTCTTCTTGACGACAAAGTTTCAGGCCATCTCCTGTTACCCATTGTGTGTGGTTGTGTGTGTGTGTATACATGCCAAGGAAGTCATCCCAGAATCTCCAGATGGTACTGTGAGCTGGAGCTGCCATTGACAAGAAAGCTTGCAGTGCAGGTGCCCTGGGAAACACTGGCGGGGCTCCCCATTGCTAAGGGAAAGGGAGGGGAGAGGAAGAAACTGACATTTATTGTGTACTAAGTCTTACGATTCTCAAATGTGATCTCAAATGTTTTTCTCTTACGCCAAAATGATGAAGTAGGCAGGTACTTCTCTTAGTTTGGGTTCTGTTTAAAGCTGACCTGCAATCAGAACTTGGAGAGAGGGATTTATTTGTGCAGAGGTTACAGGAAGAACAAGTGAGGAAGTGGTAGGTTAGTAAATGTTTATCAACCAGCTCTCCAACAAAAACACCCACCACTTAATTTGTAGCACTGGGTGATCTCCATGGTGTAAATATGCCACCAGGGCCAGTTTCAGGTTGTCATGATGATATCATGAAACACAGAGCTGGGAGGAGGTGCACTCGTGGCTCTCATAAATCAGTGCGATCTGGCTCCAGAGAGTCAAAAGTGAGAAAGGTTAAAACCAATGAAGGATGCCTTAAGAAGCAGGTGCCTGCTGTGCCATGGAAACTCAGTCACATGGGGTTATTCTGGGAATCCACTAATGTCAGATCCAAACATTTGTCAGACTCCCTTTGTCTATTGACTGTAGTCACTCCTAGCCATTAATCCTCCTCCACCTCCAGTTAGACCTCCATACCCTTAATCAAACTCTCATGACGCCTTCAGAGGCCTTCAGGCAGAGAAGAATGAGCTCAGGTACTTGAGGTGGGAAGAGGTCAGCATGCTGGGAAAATCCTTTGCCTGCAGCTGTTGGTGAACTCAGATGGGCAAGGGTACAAGGGTTGGGGCAGCACCAGCAACAGCATTTACAGCAAAGGAGCCAGCCCACTTTTTAAAAAAAGTAAAGGACCAGATAATAGATGTTTTACTGTCCTTGCTTGCCATATACATCTTTGTCACATATTCTTTTTTGTTTGTTTGATGACACTTTAAAAATGTGAAAATCATCCTTAGGCTGTGAATTGAACAACATTGGGGTAAAGGCCATAGGCTGCCAACTCCTGTGCTCTAGAGCAGCAGTAGCAGGACCTAGGAGCTTGTCAGAATTTCAGACACCACCCCAGCACTCAATCACCATCTGCATTCTGGGTACAGTAGAGTCTGAGAAACACTATGCGGCTGTATTACTGTCTCCTTATCAAGATGAGCAAACCTGACCTTCAGAGGTGTCGAGTCACTTGGCAAAGGTCACACAGAGTCAGGACTCAAACCCAGGTCTAACTGATCCCAAGGCCATATTCTTTACAGGTTTAAGTATAATTGTAAATGAGCCATAAACTCTCATTTTCATATTACCATATTTAAAGTAGTCTGGCTAATTCAGAACAGTATCTAAGAGATTTAGCACTGATGTCATTGAGGGAAACTTGGAAATGGAGAAAAGAGTCTTTTTAGCAGTCAGTTTGCTGAAAGACAGTCAAAGAAGAGAGAAGCCAGAAATGTGTATTCCTGGGTCTCTGAGGACCTTCTCCTTTATATAGGATCTTGGGTATCCTAGGAGTATACCGAGTCCCTCAGTATATTGGAACTTCTTTGAGAGCAGGAACAGAGTATCCTGGGAGGTCCTCAGACCTCCCAGAGAATCAAGCTGCTTCTACAGGAGAACAGAGACAGAAGGTTCACAGACTCCCACTGCTAGATTGACCTCAGTTTCACTGCCAGGAGGTCAGTTTAAGAGATTCAGCCTTGGGACTCATCCTTTACAATGCACTAACCTCACTAGGATCCTACTCTGTGCTGTAGAACAGTGTCTACTCTGAGGCAGGCGAGTTGTAGTGTATCAGTTCAGTTCAGTTCAGTCGCTCAGTCGTGTCCAACTCTGTGACCCCATGAATCGCAGCACGCCAGGCCTCCTTGTCCATCACCAACTCCCAGAGTTCACTTAGACTCACGTCCATCGAGTCAGTGATGCCATCCAGCCATCTCATCCTCTGTCGTCCCCTTCTCCTGCCCCTAATCCCTCCCAGCATCAGAGTCTTTTCCAATGAGTCAACTCTTCACATCAGGTGGCCAAAGTACTGGACTTTCAGCTTTAGCATCATTCCTTCCAAAGAAATCCCAGGGCTGATCTCCTTCAGAATGGACTGGTTGGATCTCCTTGCAGTCCAAGGGACTCTCAAGAGTCTTCTCCAACACCACAGTTCAAAAGCATCAATTCTTCAGTGCTCAGCCTTCTTCACAGTCCAACTCTCACATCCATACATGACCGGGAGGAAAAACCATAGCCTTGACTAGACGGACCTTCGTCGGCAAAGTAATGTCTCTGCTTTCTAATATGCTATCTAGGTTGGTCATAACTTTCCTTCCAAGGAGTAAGTGTCTTTTAATTTCATGGCTGCAGTCACCATCTGCAGTGATTGTGGAGCCCAAATAAAATAAGGTCTGACACTGTTCCCACTGTTTCCTACCTATTTCCCATGAAGTGATGGGACCAGATGCCATGATCTTCGTTTTCTGAATGTTGAAAAAAGCCAACTTTTTTGCTTTCCTTTTTCACTTTCATCAAGAGGCTTTTTAGTTCCTCTTGACTTTCTGCCATAAGGGTGGTGTCATCTCCATATCTGAAGTTATTGATATTTCTCCCAGCAATCTTGATCCCAGCTTGTGTTTCTTCCAGTCCAGCTTTTCTCGTGATGTACTTTGCATATAAATTAAATAAGCAGGGTGATAATATACAGCCTTGATTGACCCCTTTTCCTAGTGTATAGATTAGAGCATAACTCAAGTCTTCAGCTTGACTTCCAGACCATCTGATCTTTTTGTCCTTTCTTGAGGTTCTATTATATGTATGTTAGATATTATGTTTTTACTGTTTATACTTCTTTTCTCTATCATTGCACCTTTTTAATCTTGTCTGCAGAATGTTTAAGCACCACCCTTATGGCAGAAAGTGAAGAGGAACTAAAAAGCCTCTTGATGAAAGTGAAAGAGGAGAGTGAAAAAGTTGGCTTAAAGTTCAGCATTCAGAAAAACGAAGATCATGACATTCAGTCTCATCACTTCATGGGAAATAGATGGGGAAACAGTGGAAACAGTGTCAGACTTTATTTCTTGGGGCTCCAAAATCACTGCAAATGGTGACTGCAGCCATGAAATTAAAAGAAGCTTACTCCTTGGGAGGAAAGTTATGACCAACCTAGACAGCATATTAGAAAGCAGAGACATTACTTTGCCGACAAAGGTCCGTCTAGTCAAGGCTACGGTTTTTCCTCTGGTCATGTATGGATATGAGAGTTGGACTGTGAAGAAAGCTGAGCACTGAAGAATTGATGCTTTTGAACTGTGGTGTTGGAGAAGACTCTTGAGAGTCTCTTGGACTGCAAGGAGATCCAACCAGTCCATTCTGAAGATCAGCCCTGGGATTTCTTTGGAAGGAATGATGCTAAAGCTGAAAGTCCAGTACTTTGGCCACCTGATGTGAAGAGTTGACTCATTGGAAAAGACTCTGATGCTGGGAGGGTTTGGGGGCAGGAGGAGAAGGGGACGACAGAGGATGAGATGGCTGGATGGCATCACTGACTCGATGGACGTGAGTCTAAGTGAACTCTGGGAGTTGGTGATGGACAGGGAGGCCTGGCGTGCTGCAATTCATGGGTTGCAAAGAGTCAGACACAACTGAGTGACTGAACTGAAGCATATTTATCTGATTTTAGTTTTCTGTAGTATCCCAGGAAAGACACTGCTTCTAGTGTGTGTGTGTGTGTGTGTGTAACAACTTTATTGAAATAGCTTTGACATACTGTTTTTTTTGAATGTGATACCCATAATTTTCATCTCCATTCAGTCTTTATCAGATACTGAGTTCTTTTTTTTCTTTATGACTATCTGCCTTCATTTTATAGATATGATGTGCCCTGAGTTGTGTTCAAAGTATTAATAAAAATTTCCTAGCTTTCAAAATATTTATCTTTCATAAGAAGACGTTTGCTTATTTTTTCAGATAGGTCCTCTTCCCACTGCCACAAATATTAATTTATTTTTACTCATTTTTTAAATAGAGAATAGTTCTCTCTTTGAATTATTAGGAGTCAGGATGGGTTCTTTCAGAGGTTGTGTTCATTCATGTCTGAGTCACTGATAGGAGATGGAGGGGAAAGAGAATGTGGTGTTAGTAGCCTGGACTCTGATGCTAACTGCCTGCCTTCAGGTCCCAACTCTGCCACTCCCTTCTTGTGTAATTTGGGATAATTCACTAACAGCTCCAAACCTCCGTTTGTTCTTCTATTAGATGGCAATAATAATACTGGCATCCTGGGTATGTCTTGAGCCTTGACATATGGTGCTCAGAAAAGTGCCTAGTCCAGGGTAAGCTCTGATGGCGTTAGCCATGATGATGGGATTAGTGGTGGTCACGGAGGTGAGGAGGGGACAGTGATAGCCACGGTGATGGTGATGGTGACGACAATGTTGACGGTGGTGACTGTGATCAGACTTCATTCAGACAGACTCTTGGCCTTTATTTCCAACTCCATTATTTCTTTGAATCTGCTCTTGTATTATTGCATTTTTCAGAAGTTCTTCAAGGTTTCAGGCATATAGATATGGGTCCCTTCCTTGGTATATACAGTGGTATATTTATTATTTTCTTCAGAGCAAAATCTTCCCTGGTACCCAAGAAAGACCTGTTTTGCTTAGGAGATATTTTAGTTCTCATTCCATAGAAAATAGAGCCTGCGACCATATGTATCTGACAGTACTTACTGGAGAATGCAATCCCAGGTCACAAGAGTGAGGGGAAAAAAATAAAACCGAGAAGGAGGGAAAGTAAGTACAGGTCTGCAGGGCTGAGCCAGCCACAGGTCACAAGGAAACCTAGCATGGTGGTCACGTGGTGGCACCGTAGATGGGCGCTGTAGGATCCTTGGTCTTTGGAGCAGTCCGTCAGGAGAACCATGTACAGGAATTTGAATGCTGGCTCCTTCGCATCCAGGTCTCTCATTGGTCAGTGAGAGCCCTGTAGGCCATTGACTTACTGTGTTTCTGGGTTGTGTTATCTCCTCCAGGTAGCTGCTGAGGAAGTCAATTCCACACCCTAAAATGTGCTACTTCTTGTAGGCTCAGGCATAGTGGGAGGAGCCAGAGTCTCCATGGTCAAGGCAGTCCTGGACCCCAGAGCAAGTGTGATAGAGACCATGTGAAAGCTTTGCTTTTTGTCCAAGAGAGACTGGGACTGCTTTGGGGATGAGGATCAGGGGGCCTGGCACATGGAGGTGGGCCCTTCCCTGACAGAATATTGAGAGGAAAGTTTTATTTTTCTCTAGTGTAGCATGTGCCTGGTCATCCAAGAAATACCTGTTTTATTGGGAGATGTTTTGGCTCAGGTTGCCTGAAGAATGAAGCTTAGAGTGGTGGAGCTGAGTATATATGAGGAGGCCCATAAACTGGGTCCCACACAGCTTGAATATCCAAGAATGTTAGGAAAAAACACATGCTCATTGAACTGATTTTTAAAAGGCTAGATTCAGTGTGCTAGCTAGTCTGTTAAGTAGGGAATGCGAGCTGAGGGCCATGTAGAACTGTGCAGAGTGGTAGGGGGTCACAGAGAGACAGGATAGCCATCTCTTTATGAGACTCCCAGGGGGAAATAGAAAAGCTTTTCCAGGAGTTTTATGAAGTTTTGTCTGTGCTGAGCTATAAGCACACTTTCTTTGAGACCCTCAGCAACGTCTACATAATATGCTGTAAAATGGACTTATTTAGGGCAGAGGCATTTGCCAAAGTGCTGAGTCTAGCCCCCAAGTAGGCACAGGGCCAGCTGGCATTGCACTGAGATGTCTGCTTTTCATGGGTTTCACTGGGTGCCCACATTTCTCCTGAAGTACTCAGATTCTTGATTTCAAGCAACAGAAATGAACCCTGGCTCGCTTCAGTGAAAAGGAATCTAGAAGGATATGAGGAGACTGGAGGGTTGGATATTACAAAATGGGCAGAAACCAAGACAGTTCCAGTAGGTCAGTCAACAGGAAGACTCACAATGGATTTTAACAGGAAGCATCTGTCTGGGACACTACCACTCACTGCCGTGAATGAACCAACCACCTGTGACTCTGCCTCACACCCTGCTAAGCTGGAGTCCAACTAGCTCAGCCACATCAGACACATAGTCGTCCTGGCAGGGGAGGAACCCTGCTCCAGCTAATGCTGTGTGGGGCAGGGGTGTTGCAGATTTTGCCTGTAATCCCACTTGGACTGAGAACACAGTCATTTAAACAGTGGGCCCTGGGATCAGATGGCCTGGATTTGAATCCCAATCCTGCCATTTCCTTGCTAAGTGTACTTGGGAAAGTCACTTAAACTCTTGTTTCTCAGTTTACTTGTCTGTGAAATAGGGCATCATTAAGCTTTGGCTTAATAATGGATTGTTATGAAAATGAACTATGGTTAGAGCCCTCATTTCTAGTGCCAGAAGTTGTTTAGCAACTTGTATTCATTTCCAGTGGCTGCTGTAACTGATGACCACTAAAGTGAAAGTGGCTTGAAACAACAGAAATCTATCAAGTTCACTGCCTAGGTGCCAGCAGGGCTGCACTCCCTGTGGGGGATTCTGTTTCTTGTCTCTCTCAGCTTCCTGTAGATCCTGCCATTCCTTGAGTGGTAGCCACACTACCTCAAGCTTTTATTTTTCACATGATCTCCTCTTTTGTCTTCTTTTCCCCAGTTGTCATTCAGTTTAGGGCTCACCCAGAAAACTCAGGGTGGTCTGATTTTGATCTTCAAACTGAATTATATTCACAGAGACCTGTTCTCCAAAGAAAGTCATGATTGCCAGGTTCTGGGTGGACATTTTTCCAGAGGGTCACCATTCAACCCACCACGTAACTCCTTATTTCCACATAAACCCCCAAATTGAGAAAGGGGTTGACTGTTGGATAACCAAGCCAGGAGACCTTTTATTTATTTCTGTGTTGGTAATCCCAGTGGACATGGGGATTTGGAGAGGGTGTGCCTTATATAATGAGTTATTCAGCTTGTGTGAGTCAGCCACGTGAACCTATGCCACCAATATTGTTTTGATCTGAGTCCTAAGGGGTGTTTTTGGAGCTCATGTGAGAAACACCTGAGAGGAATAAGCATGGAGACATGACAGATCATTCCCAAAACATACTGTTTCCTGCCTTAAGACCTGAGCTGTCAGCTATATTAACACCTGGTGATTGAAGGTTTTTCCTCCGTGAGCTAAGATGACTGAAGGATTTGAAGCTGAAACTTCTGAGATGATCTCAGTGGTAAAACGTCAGTGACCACAAGCCCTCCCATACTGCAATAAACTCTGCTTTTGTGCAAAGCTAGCCCTGTGTGCTGGAAGGTTATGATTTTTCTGAAGAAACCTCAGAGAGGGGAAAGAAATGGTACAGAGGCCAGGAACTGGTTCTGTTTGTACCCTCCTGGTGGTGGCAAAAGAGAGAGGATCCAAGATCAAGATCATCCAAAAGGTCAGGCAAAATAAGATGTGGCCACCTTTAACTTTGTACCATCAGGGCCCATCCTATCATTTGGAGTCCACAGTACACCACTGTGACATAAAAATTATTTTGAGCAGAAGGCATTTGAGTTCTTGAATTTCCTTCTTCCTTAAAAGCAGAGTCTCCCCCAATACATGAAAGTCCCCTCACCAGGAGCTACCAGAGAAGTTTGAATCTTATTACCGGAGACAGAAGTTTCCACACCACATGGAAAAGGCATTGTCACAAAGCAACAATCTATTCTAATCCCATCTATTCTCCTAATGGCCAGTTTGCCCTTTTCCAAAGTCATTTGTTTTCCAGTCAGTGCCCTGCTCTGCCTCCTCTTTCCCTATTAAGATAGTATATAAGCCTCAAATTCTAACCACACCATTGAATCACATTTGTCTATGAATTCTGTCCATCTGTGATTAGCTCTGTCTTTTCTTTTGCTAATCTGTCATTTGTCTCTTTAATTTGTAAGCCCCCAAGGACAAAACCTAAGAGGGCAGAGAGATGTTTTTTCTCCCTGATACTTTCATAGACGGTTCTGTCTCCAGGAGATAGTCTTGGTTTTTCCTCTTTCTTCATGTGTCTGTGTTCTCTTTAAGAATATTATGATATCTTCT
Organism: Nanger dama; assembly: GCA_917880005.1. Lineage (NCBI taxonomy): Eukaryota > Metazoa > Chordata > Mammalia > Artiodactyla > Bovidae > Nanger > Nanger dama. Next base: position 31,156,107 of record CAKJTW010000016.1, on the reverse strand, counting down.
GGAAGAAGGAACCACATTCCCGCAGGGGCTGTCTTACGCATCTTACACATACACCACCCCCTGAAAGAGACTCTGAGAGAAGGATTTAAGTACAAGGTGTTTCTTTGGGAGAGGATCCCACTAGGGAAATGGGGAAATGAGACAGGGAAAAAGGAAGCTATCACATTTGTTACTGAACATCCTATCGCTGTGGCCAACTGGGTCTCAGTCCTGCTGGGACTTGAGAGAACTGTGTAGAACACACTTTAGAGTTAAGCCACCCAAGGGGTGAGGAGCTGGGTATTTATCCTCTGCCTCTAAGTCTTCATTAGCTGAAGGCTGCTCTTAGGAGTATCTCTTCCCCTAGCACTTACAGTCTAAGCCCTGTTCTGGGAGAAAAGTCCCTTAGGCAGAATCACAGGTACTCACAGAAGACGCCTCAGGCATGAATGGACTAAGAACCAACACTATTTAGGTGGGCTCAGTGCCTGTGACCGTGGGCTTTGCAGTTACAAAGTCCTGGATCCAAAGCCTGATTCAGCTAGCTGTGACGTTCTGGCAAGTTCATTCTCTCTCTCGACCTCCTTTTCCTCCTTTGTAAATTGAGTGTAATAATTATTTAACAAGGTTTGGTTCAAAATGAAACACTCTTGTGAAAGGCTTAATGCATGCCTTGTGTAGGGGAAGCACAGCACTGACACGATAGATACCATCTGAGTGAACTTTGAAGTCCCAGCGAATCTGCGGAAAGACATGAAGTGCTGCACTTCTTTTGATACTTCGTGATTTAAGTGAGTCCCGGAATATAACTGCATATGTTAGCATACAATTGGGGATGAAAAAAAAACTCCATTCTTCTGCCTACTGAACACTTCTGACATCAAATGTGTGGACGACACCAACCAATTTTCCATCGTCTGAGTGTCTTACAGTTCAATTCAGTTTGACACTGTCTCCTTGAAAATGGCATAAAATCCCATAGACTGAGGGCTCCATCTCATAAGACTGTCTTCCACCTCAGATGCCAGTTGCAAGTAATAGGCCCCTAGGGTATCCATGTTTCCATCTGACTAGGCTTCACATCGGGGGTTCCATGATCTCTTCCTCATATTCAATAAGTTGCTGTAATGGCCCAGAGAATTCAGGGAAAGCCTTATATTTACCAGTTTATTATAAACAACGGATATGATAAAGGATGCGCATGAATAGCCAGATGAAGAGGCACACAGGACAAGGGCTGGGAAGGGTCCCAAGTACAGAAGCTTTTGTTCCCACTGAGTTGAGGTTATGCACCTGCTGTGCATGTGAAACATTCACCAACCCAGAAGCTCTTTCAAACCCCGTCCTTTAGGGATTTTTCTGGAGGCTTTATCACATAGGCATGACTGATTATTAACTCCATATTCAGCCCCACTTCCCTCCTCAGAGGATGGGGGATGGAGCTGAAAGTTCCAAGCCTCTAAGCATGACTTGGAGTTTCTGGTTAATCAGGCCCCATTAAAAAGCTATCTAAGAGCACATCAAGAGTTGCCTTGTGAAAACCGAAAGATGCACCCGGGAAATTCCAAGGGATTTGGGTACTCTGTATCAGGAACTAGAGACAAAGACCAAGTATTAGAACAAAAGATGTTCCTAGCATCTTTATCACTTAGGAAATTGCAAAGGTTTGAGGAGCTCTGATCAGGAGCCAGGGAGGAAAACCAAAATGTTTGTTTCTTATTACATCACAGTACCAAAAGGATGTATGCGAAACTCCTTCCCTTTCAGGGTCCTGGTCCACAGCAATCTAGGACAAACTGGGGAGGTATTCAGCTAGTCAAAGGAGTTCAAAGAACAATGAGAATGAAAAAGAGGGAGACTACAGAGGAGACCATTCCTTGTGGCCATCAAAATAGTCCATCCATGGACTGGTGGTTACCATGGAGACAGCTTGTGTCATCCTGTGGCCTTTCATGGTGTGGTTGGCCACAGCCGGTGTGTTAACCTAGAAGCCAGATTATTCAGAAAATGGACTCTACCTTCCCAACCTTCTAAATATTAAGAGCCCAAGAGAGGGACTACGTGCACAAGGCTTCTTACTTAGAGCCAGCCTCAGGCATGGTCTGCCTATCAATCCTTACTTAATCCTGCTTCACCTAATGTTTTTACTGAGGAAGGAGGTCTTCAAACATAATATCCTTTGAACCCCAGTCTCCTGTGGGAATCATGATGCTAGCTGTCTTAGCCCAAATTCTCTACACAACAGAGCCTTAGGCAAATAATTACATGCTAATACTTTATTGGGAAGTGCAAGCCCAGGAATTCTGATGGGAGGGGAAAGGGGACTGAGGCTGGGGATGAATGACAGCAAATAGGAAATGTGTAAACCAAGTTGGTGCAAAGAACAACCAATTGCTTCCCTTCTGGTCACTGTCCTCAGAGAGACCTTGTTAACCTCTCAGGCCAGAGTGCTGGTCAAGAGGATGGGAGAAGAATTTATCTTTGAATGCCTGTTCCGCATTCATCAAAGGGTTTTTCCAGAGGGTGTTAACCTCCCCCAGTGCACACTTCCAGGGGTGTTGCATATATTGGGGTACAGGAGCATCTCACATCTCAGCAGCAAGAGGGATGCTGTAGGGTGGGAGGGGACAGGAGAGCCATGTGGTCATGAGTGAGGGCTGTCAGGTCATACTCGGGGGTGGTGACAAAGATGCTCTTTGACCAAACCCTAGTCAGGCTGTTCTGAGTATTGTTTCAAGTAAACCCTGTCCCTGGGCATGTCCTCACAAGCTCAAATTTAGCCGCAATCCTGTTAAGTCAATTTTGGCAGAATCTCTCACCCGCTTCCACCCCCAACAGGTGGCTGCCTGCCTTCAGGAAGAATCCTGTTGTGTCAGTTTAACAGAGCGGCCCCACCCTCTTAGTAATTTTCCATCTGCTGACATCTTTCACCTTCCTCTTTGGCTATAAATCCCTACTTTTTCTTACTGTGTTCAGAGTGGAACCAACTTCTCTCCCCTACTGCAAAGCCCCAGTGTGGCAGTTCCCCTAAATAGTGTCTTTCTTAACACTTTTAACAAGTATCAGAATAATTTTTTTCTTTAATAGTGGCCAGGTCACAAAGAGATAATCCGTTCCTGTGAGTTCAAAATCTGTACAAGGTAGTTGATATGCCATTTCTGTAGGAAAGAAGGGACTCTGGATAAGAATTAAATTTATGAGTATTTACTCGGCACTAAACACTCTTGTAAGGTCTTTATACTGCTCATTATTTTGTACCATTTTGTGAAAACTTACTGGGGTAGAGTTGCTTTACTATCTTGTGTTAATTTCTGCTGTACAATGAAGTGAATCAGCTGTATGTGTACACATCTCCCCTCTCTCTTGGACCTCCCTCCTACCCGCTTCTATCCCACCCACCTAGGTCATCACAGAACAGCAAACTGAGCTCCTAGTGCTGTACAGCAGCTTCCCACTGCTGCTGCAGCTTCCCACTAGCTAGCTGTAATCTGGTACCATTTTTTAATCTATTTTTCAGAAAATTAAATGTGAACACCATGAGTTCTAATCAACTAAGTTACGATCACTCAGCTAGCAACTTTCAGAGCCCAACTCTGAACCCAGGTAGACTAGTTCCATAGGATGCTTCCTTAGCCATTTTCCTTTGACACAGAATACCATTACAATGTTCAGATGTATATGCTGACTCCATCCCTTGTCAGCCCTGGGACCTAGAATGAGGAAGGCCATCCCTGGGGCCCTGTTTGTTCACCTGTACGATGTCATGTGAGCATTCATTGGCACTGTATGAGAAAAACATTGTGAAACATACCAGAGAGTTTTCATCTTAGTGCCCAGCTCCAAATAAACACACACACTCTGTTTTATGTGTTATTATTATCAAATAACCTTTAAGTGATTTCATTTTACCTAAAACAGTGCTCATTGAATAGAATGCATTTTGGGTTTTTTGTTTTTTGGGTTTTTTTGCCACAAAGAATCACACTTAGCTTCTTTCAAGTTTTAATTTTGATCAACTCTACCTGCCCGAAGTGGGCAGTGCCCATAGCTATGGAGTGTTGGAGCGATTAGTGACTGAACACGCAGTGACCCCCGTTTACTTTCTGTGAAATCCAAATTGAGTGAGCCGAAACACCACAGGGACGGAGCAGAGCTGTTTGGATAATTGCTGGTCATTCATGGGGATCAAATAAACCTTTGCAGGAAACCTCATCCTTGTACTGGATTATCATAATGCTTCAGCCAGATCTCTGACTTTCAAAATATCTTATAAATTTGGTTTGAACACTTGTATTAGGTTTAATATCATCTTATTTTTCTGTTTTATGAATCATGTCAGTTTCTCTCTGGAGCTTGAAAGAAACGCTATCCATTAGCAGAAGGGAAAGTCGTTAAATGACTCATCCTGCCATAGCACGGAAAGATGCTCGATCTCACTTTTGTTTTATGTGCTCATTTGGGGGTGGGACGTGAAGACACTAATCCTGCAGCTGACCCTCTGCCCCGCCCCCTCTCAAAACCTTCCTGAGGCTATTTCCATGCTGTTCCTTATCAGTATACACATCACACACCCCTGACTGGTTTTTGCATACATAACCACACATCCATAGTTCAGTGATCCACTCAGTAGAAAAGGAAGCTGCTAAGTCACTTCAGTCGTGTCCGACTCTATGCAACCCCATAGACGGCAGCCCACCAGACTCCCCATCCCTGGGATTCTCCAGGCAAGAACACTGGAGTGGGTTGCCATTTCCTTCTCCAATACATGAAAGTGAAAAGTGAAAGTGAAGTTGCTTAGTTGTGTCTGACTCTTAGTGACCCCATGGACTCCAGCCTACCAGGCTCCTCTGTCCATGGGATTTTCCAGGCAAGAGTACTGGAGTGGGGTGCTATTGCCTTCTCCAGAAAAAAGGAAGGGCTACCCAAAAGTAAATTATTCAACTAAATGAATCTTATCCTTGCAAGCAACACATTTAAAATGTTTAATCATATTTGAAAGAGATGTTTCCAAGAGGTATGTGTCCTAAGTCAGAAATAATTTGATAGTAAGTGACAGAAACCTGCCCAGACTACCTTAAGCAAAATGGGGAATTTATGGAACAGCACAGTGGTGTCTCCTGGAATCTAAGGGCAAAACTGACCAAGATTTCCTGAGGGACAGGCAAATCAATTCAGTCACTGGCCCAGTTCATAGTGTCAAGGACCACACATCCACTGATCTCTAATTCTCAATAGCAAACTCTAATGGGCATGATTCAGGGTCCTGATTACTCACTGAGGAGTAAGAAGCTAAGTTTGGGTACCAGCTCTAGCTGTAACTAACACCGTAAAGTCAATCATTTGCTAGTGGTTCTTAAGCAAGGAAGGGCATAGTTCCCCTCTACCTCACAAGAGTACTAACAAATAGATTAGGGCACTATTGATCGTCACAGTGACTTGGATGAGGGACACTGATGGCATTTAGTGAGCAAGCTTTAGGGGCCTTCCAGTGCACACAGGAGTCCCACAAATGAGCAGATGGTCTCATAATACCACTCTTGTCCTCAAGCCACCAAACTCCAATGATGCTCTTACTGAGAAACATGAAATGCCTGTGAATCTTGATTTCACTTTCTCAAAATGAGCTCTGGGGTTTATTACAGTTTTTAAACTCTGTGGCCCAGCCCTGAATGTGAGATATCTGAGAACAGACAGACCCTTTGGTAATGATTTATGCTGTTAGACACACATTTTGATCATCCCCATTCTGGGCACATGGAAGGACAGGGAAATGTGACCAGTATTGGCCAAAGAGCTGTGAGCCACATAGCATGTCACTTCTAGGATAAACAATTGGTGGTCAGTAAGACATCCAGGAAGGTGCTCATTTCCTTTGGCTGTGGCAACAGACATTGTGACAGATGGTGGCTGCTATGTGAGCCTGGGTCCTGGAATGAAGGTAATTGTGATTCAGAGTGGAATCTTCTGCCTACCAATGATGGACATACACGTGAAAAATAAGCCTTCATTATTTTAAGTCGCTCAGATTTAGGAGATTGTTTGTTACTACAGCAAGCCAGCCAATCTTGACTGTTACAGGTTCTCAGAATTGCCATGTACCAGAAACTCTATAGGGAGAGGGCAATGACACCCCACTCCAGTACTCTTGCCTGGGAAATTCCATGGATGGAGGAGCCTGGTGGGCCATAGTCCATGGGGTCTCGAGGAGTTGGACACGACTAAGCGACTTCACTTTTACTTTTCACTTTTATGCACTGGAAAAGGAAATGGCAACCCACTCCAATATTCTTGCCTGGAGAATCCCAGGACGGGGGAGCCTAGAGGGCTGCCGTCTATGGGGTTGCACAGAGTTGGACACGACTGACACGACTTAACAGCAACAGCAGCAGCAGCAGAAACTCTTTAAAACACTTTTCGAATAGTAACGCATTTAATTCTTACAACAACTTTATGAAGTAGCTCCACTTTATTATATTCATTTTATAGATGAGGAATGTGAGTCACAGAAAAGTTGAGCAGCTTGCCCACATGATAGGAAGTGATAGGGCTGCAGTTCCAACCCAGGCAGTCTGGCTCCAGAATCCATTAACTACAGTGCTATACGGCCTCTCATCTCTTAGGCAGCAGTTACCCTTAACTAAATGGATTTAACCTAATGTGCTTTATTTATCTACTTTCTGCTTTCAATGTTTTTAAAATTATGATTCTTTATTCCTGTTAGTTATCACTTTTCGCCATTACCTGCCTCTAGCAATAACCCCTCCTTTTTTTCTCTTCTAATATGCTGTCTCTAATTCATTATGGGCTAGGAAACCAGATAATTGAGCTTGTTATGCGTGTTCTAATTGTGACTAATTGAGTCTGGCCACCTTGATAGTCAGCCTTGCTCTCTTTCACCCTCACTTGCCTTGCTCACTGTCTTATAGTTGTGTGATAGGTGGCTCTTATATCTGTCTCCCTTCTAGACAGCATGGTCTTTTGAGAGAAGGTAATGATCTTAATTCACCTTTGTGTCTTTCTGTCCCCTTTCTCCAACATCTAGCACAATGCTGTGCATATGTTAGGTGATTAATAAATATCTGCTAAGACTATTAAGTAATTAGGTTCTGAGTAATGGCCTAAAAGCTTGCCTATAAGTTAATTAGATGGGCTTTGCTACTAGCCTTTGGGATATCTGTTTTAACTGTCCAGAGGCCTTTGGGACTTTCTCAGTATGTCTTGGATGCTTAAGATTATGGGTCAAAGAGATCAATAAATTCCTTCATTTAGTCCCTCAGCTGATAGTTATTGAATTTCTACCGTCATATTAAAATACTAGCAGCTTATATTTCCTGAATACTTACCATGTGTAAGGTAATGTTTGAAACTCTTTATAAGCATTCATTCATTTTAGACTCACAATAGCCCAACAAGATAGATACAATTGTCATCATCCCATTTGATCGCTGAAGAATTTGAGGCCCTGAGAACATTTTCCCCAAAGTTTCATGGCTAATAAGAAGTAGAGTTAGACTAAGTACTGGGGATATAGGTGGACAAGAAAGAGAAGGTGACTGTCCCTGTGAGGGTGACATTCTAATGGGAAAGCCAGATGAGAAACAAGCAAGCATGTAAGTCCACAAAATAATTGCAGGTTGTGATCAATGCTTTAAAAGGAATAAAGAGAATGTTAAAATAAAAAATAAAGCAACATCATAGGGGTGTGATCCAACAGGGCATCTGTGATGATGTACCTAATTCATTTATCACTGCATAAAAATTACCTCTATATTAGTCCTTAAAATAATAAGCATTTATTTATTATCCCACAGTTTCTTTGGGTCAGGAATTAGGAAGTGGCACACCTGGGTGATTCTGGCTCAGTTTCTCAGGAGGTGTCAGTTGAGGTGTTGGCTGGGGATGCAGTTATCTAAAGGCTTGACTGGGGCTGGCAGAGCAGTTTCTGAGTCAGTGCAGTATATCTGACAGTGCTCAACCAGACAAGCAGAGCCATCAGGAGAGAGATCTCCCGGGCACTGTGGTGGCTGGTTATCAGGTTCTCTCCACATCTGGTGCCAGAATCTGTAATCCAGAGAGCAGCAGTCAAGGTGGAAAGATCACTAGCAGGCTAAAAACCACAGGCACAACCTAGAACCCTATAAGGACAGACTGAAACTTGTCTTCATCCTGATGAGGAGGACATCCTGCAGAAGCCGGGGCCTTTTAAGACACATCTAAACACACACACCTGACCGAGCCCCTTGCATTACATGGACAGGGTGAATTAGCACACCAACAATAAAGCATTTGTGGTTCAAAACTGCTGCTGCCCCCTGTCTACCCTCCAAGTCTCAGAGAATTTCCCTTGTGGCCCACCCGACCTGGAAACATACAAAAAAGGAGATTCTGTAGTTTTCACCCTAGTCAAGTTGACACACGGCAAAGCTATCACACCATCCTAGTCACTCCTGAGACTGTTGGAAGACTACACTGGCCTTTGACAGGTGGCCTTAGTTCCTCACTGCATGGGCCTCTCACTAGGGATACTTGAGCATCTTCATGTCATGGCAGCTGAATCTCCAGAGAGAGAATAAGGAGCAAGCCACAACCTCTTTTCTGGCATAGTCTTAGCACATACTGTCAGATCCACCATAATGCAGTTTATTACAATAGGTCATTGCATTAGGAACACATTCAGAAGGAGGATCATTAGGCTCCACCTTTTGAAAAAAAAAAGTATAGAAGACTTTGGGGATATATTTTAAAATGCAGTAACTCAAAGAGCCAGAGCCAAGTGTTGAAGGCAAGGGTGACAGCAAGAGGCCCTGAGGAGGATGATGTGTGCAGTTCCCCCTGAGGTATGCAGTGTGGCCAGAGATTCTCAGGTAAGCTCTGGCGAAGAGCAGCCTCGCATGAGCCAGGCCTCCCCAGTTGCTACCATACTGCTATTCTGTAATTGAATTGGTGAAAACAAAACAAAACAAAACTCAATCTTCTACTACATAAATCACTTAGATTTATAGCTGAGTTTAAACATAGTTTCAAGAAGTTAAGGACCAAATCGATCTATAACCAGAGGTCCGTGTACTGCGGCATGGCCCCTGCATTAGCAATTCTTCCAGAAGCAAGGCAAACCCAGTGCCATACAGAACAAGGTGGAGGCATCCTGGGAGAACACATCTAGTTGAGGCTCCACATTCCACCTTTAGCAAACCCTTTAGTTGTAGCTGATCTGCAGCAGGGAAGCCATGTAGGGAAGTAGGTATTTTGCAAGCTGATGCTCTATCCTGGTAGTCAGATGAGATAAATCAACTGATTTCCCCAATGAGATATGTTTTCTGTTTGAGCTCGTGCTTTCAATTATACAGATGAAAAAAAATTTCATTTGGGAGCTCTTTGCCAGATCTTGATTTTCTCGCTGATTCCCAGCTCCTGAACACTTCCTCTTCACTGGCTACTTGGAAATAGAGAGTCTGATCTTTCTGCTTAGTGGAGTGTGTATGTATATGTGTGTTTCACTGGGAGAGGGGGCAGGCAGGGGTGGTACAGCACTCTGAGCAGTCATGAACTACCCGATAAAATGCCCTTGATCTGATAGGTTTGCTTCAAACCATCAAACCGCATCGCTCGACAACCCGGCAGCCTCCAGCTGATGGATTTGCAGAAGTGCTCAAGGATAATTGGCATTTTAATGGGAAAATGCCATGTTCCCAAGTGTCAGAATAGCAATAAGATACCCCAAGGGCCATTAACACAGTTCTTGGGTAATTAAAGCTGCTCACCCATCAGTCTTGGTCTCAGAACCTTTTCCATGCTTGTAGCTGGGCTTCTGGGGGTGCCCAATTCTCAGAAACCACTAAATTAGAACTCTTGTGATCAAATATCTCTTCCCATTCTAACACATGCATTCAAAAGACACCAAGGAGCAGTTATACCTCTGTCAGTGACTGACTTTCTTCTGTCTTATCTTTGGTCCAGGTTGGGGTCAGGTAAGAACTTTGAGAGCCTTGGTTGATAGAAAGGAGAATTCTTTTATCTATAAGCCTTCTGGTGTCAACTCACTAAGGGCATATTTATTGCAAAAGGACATTTTAAGCCAATGCAGCCAGTATTTACTGGGAGTTTCCAGGTACCTGGGACAGTGTGCTTGGTACCCCTTGGCTTATTGAATAGGGCTGGGGTGACATTTTAACCTTCACAGCTGGTATGGTAGAATGGTGCTCTCTTTTTCCCTGACAAGGACAGTCTTCAGGAAGCAATGTAAGAGTCATCGTTCTAACAGTAAACAGATGACTGACTCAAACAAGGTAATCTGTGGATTGTTTAATGAAGGGACTCTACAAAACTGAGGGCATAGTTTAAGTAAGCCAGGAAGAGGAGGGAGAAAATAATGAGCCGAGCACAAATCAGAGCTGTTACCTCCTGTAGCTGTGAAGGGAAAGACAATCTATGGTTTCAGGTCCCCAGAGAAGGTGACCCTTGAGATGGCTGCCTGATGGAAGCTGTGGTCTTTGGTAGACAGACAAGCTTCAGTGAACCAACATGGGGAAGCCAGGGGATAAACCCCTAGCCTCAGTCTCCTCCCATCTTTCATTCTCCTGCCGCTGCCTGCCGTTGGCTAAAGCCAACCAAAACCCAAAGGGCACAGGAGCCCTGTTCACCCAGTGCCTTTCTGGGGCAACCTCCCCAGCACACAGCATGTGGGCCAGGATGGAGGCAGGTCTCAAGCAGCAAGCAAAGATATCCAACAGCACAGAGCAGTGAAATAGAAACATGTACAGCAAGACACCAAGTGGGAATGACTTGTTTCCTAAGAGATAGCTGTTGGAGAAAATACTTCGCTGTTGTTTTTAATGAGGAGAATCTTGACTTCCTTCTGCTCCTTTGTTTAGAAGAGGAAGAATTTATTGAGTGGCAAGCTTGGGACAGACCAGGTTGGTAGCCCTGCCCTTTCCCTGTCTGTCCCCCTTGGGGACCTGCCTACCTACACAAAGTGTGTATTCAGGTGCTCTCTTGGCTATGAGGGTTTCTTAGCAATAAATCCCCGCCTCTAAGGAGAAGGACCTATGAGTTTCCAGGGTTGTCTGAGATTGGCTAGGTAAATACATCAAATTATGTGTTGCAGTATTAGCAAGACCTTTGGCGAGATCTGAATGCGTCATCTGCTCTAGTTTTATCAGAAATACAACTGGTATTTTGATCTCCTCCTGCCTTACACCTTTGTCATTGCTCAGTTTCCAGCCTAAAGTGGAAAAGAAAGAAACTATATTTATTTAACCTCAAAGTTAATCAACAAGGACCCCAAATTGAAGGCAAAGAAGCATCAAAGAGATTACTAACCTAACTTGTCTTCGGAGATCATTAAGAAGCATATGAACTGGTTTGCCACCAGGCAGCACCCCCATCCTCTACCCCATCATCAGCTGGATGTATTTGGAGTTATCTCTTACTGATGGGAACTGAGGGGTAATGTGGCTGCCTCCTCATCATTCCCCATGGAAGATGGAGGGGGTAGTACTTCATCCCCAAAGCCAATGAAAGGAGTTCCAGAAGGGTCACCTCAAAATTGAGCAGAGAGAGAAGAATCAGAGAGAGAGAGATGGGAAGAGAAAGAAAACCACAGAGCAGTGGTGGGTCATATAGACACCAAGAGATGTGGCTTGATTTGACCCTCTTGCACTGATCCACTCAAGGCTGTACTCCAGCAGCAAGGACAGGAGCTGAGGGAGGTGTTCTGGTTACCTATTGTTGTGAAAAAGCCACCCCAAATTGCAACAGCTGAAAACAACAGCCATTTTATTATATGTCATGAGTTTCTGAGTCAGGAATTTGGACAGGGCTCTGCTGAGAATTCCTCCATCCCATGTGGTGTTGCCCGAGGCCCTTGGTTGTGTGCAGCTGCTGGTGGATGGACTGGATTGTTGACTTGATGGCATGACTAGAAGGCTGGGCTCAGTGAGGACTATTGATCAGCACGCCTGCACTTTGCCTTGATAGCACAGTGATCTCAGAATTGTCAGACCTGGTGGGCTGGGTCTCTCAGAGAATGTTCCAAGAGATCCTCATGGCAGCTGCAAGGTTTCTTATGACCTAGCTTGAGACGGAGAAGGCAATCGCACCCCACTCCAGTACTCTTGCCTGGCAGATCCCATGGACGGAGGAGCCTGGTAGGCTGCAGTCCATGGCGTGGCGAAGAGTCGGACACGACTGAGCGACTTCACTTTCACTTTTCACTTTCATGCACTGGAGAAGGAAATGGCAACCCACTCCAGTGTTCTTGCCTGGAGAATCCCAGGGATGGGGGAGTCTGGTGGGCTGCTGTCTCTGGGGTTGCACAGAATTGGACACGACTGAAGTGACTTAGCAGCAGCAGCAGCAGCAGCCTGAGAAGTCCCAGAATATCCTTTCTATTGGGGCTTCCCTGGTGGCTCAGCAGTAAAGCATCTGCCTGCCAATGCAGGAGATGTGGGTCCTATCCCTGGGTCGAGAAGATCCTCTGGAGGAGGGCACAGCAACCTACTCTAGTATTCTTGCCTGGAGAATCTCATGGACAGAAGAGCCTAGCGGGCTGCAGTCTGTAGGGTCAAAAAGAGTCAGATACAACTGAAGTGACTGAGCACATACCCATGTGCCTTTCATTGCATCCCATCAGCCCAGGTTCAAGGAGAGAGCAAAGAGATTCCTCCTTTGCTGGAAGCTGTAGCAGAAACTCCACAGCTATCTTTATCTACCCTGGAGTCATCTGGCAGGTGTCTAGACAGGAGGTATGGCTCAGGTCAGGGAAATGGGGGTGGGAGGCCCCTCTCTTCAGGCTTCCGATACAACTTAGTTATCTTGCCCCAGGAGCAAGCCTGTGCTGGCTGCCAGCCCAGCAGAAGGCATTGCCAGAGAAGTCGAGAGGGCCTCACTTAGAAAGAACAGCACCAGCTTAGAAACGCTTATCTCTGCTTCCCCACCCTGCAGAAAGGAGGAAGGCTGAAATGGAGGGGGATGAGCTGAGGTGGGACCATACCCCTTTGCTACATGACCCTGAGGGTCAAAGCCAGGCATTTTCTGAGAAGTGAGATGTGAGAGTTTACTGGGATGGGCAATCGCAACTTGAAACGAACTTGGACTGGACTTTTAAATCCTTCAAATGAGTGGAAAGCTAGGGAATTTGTTTCACTAAGAGAGGTTAGGCAGCACACTTGAAGGTAGTACGTAGAGAAAATATAACAGTCGCTTGTAGCCTTGTAGAACCCAGACTATTCAATAAACCAGTGACATCTGCCTCATAACATATGGATATTAGGCAGCTCGCAAGAGATAGGTGTATAAGAGCTGAAGAGGCTCTTTTCTGCAAGAAGTGTGGGATCCACCACAAGGACCCACCATTCTTGTTCTGAGATGGAGCAGGGGCGAGAGGGAGGTCAGAGTCAAGAGAAACAAAGACAGTGAGGGGATCAGAGGAGAGGGAGAAACTTATGGGATACTAGAGGAGGGACCCTTGGACACCTGAGGCAGAGTGCCTGGAGGTAGAGAAAAAGGCATTCTATTTTGCAACGTTCTCTGGACCTTGTCTATGTTTCGGTCAGCTGTGAATAGGAATGTTGACTTCTGGGGCAGGACGTTGGTGGCCTGCCCACAAAGGACTCACAGTTAAGATGAAACAGGTGCAAAGGTTTTGACTCTGTTTCCACCAGCTTCGAAACGCATTGCTCACTTAGAGAAGAATACACAGGAGTATTAAAAATGGCATTCACTATGTTGGGGTCATGACAGATGGCGCTGTTGGTGTGGGCGACTGGAGGAGTGTTTAGTAAAGGGAATATTTTTAAAGGAGTGGCTGTGGAGATGCAGTCATACAAGGCTAGGAATATGGACCTAGAACCACGCTGAAGGCCTGAGGGACAGGGGAAGGGCAGTTATGGACCTGGAGGCGGCAGTGGCTACCTGGCAGGAGCTGTGGTGTTTGAGAGATGCTGCCCACCTAAGACCACTCCAGGGAGGGAAGGGAGGGTCCAGTTGGAAGAAACTGACAAGATGCCAGAGAAGAAGGTCAGCCTCCTAGGGCACACAGCAGAGGGAAGAGTGGTGGAGAGTGAATAAGGGCAGAAAGTGGGAAATATCCAGCACACATAAGATACAGCCTCAACAACAGTGGCCAAACAGACAGCCATTTAATTCCAGACCTCATGCTTAGCATGTTACCCATCACTGCAGATTTAATGCTCAGGACCTTTTCGGTACAGTTGCTGGGATTACTGCCTAGTGGGCAAAGGATGAAACAGGTCTCAGAGACATCGGGTGAACTGTCCAGTGTCACACAGCCAGCAAGCGGTAGCACTGGAACTAAAGCAGGTGTTTGGGCTGCAAAGCCTGTGCCTTTGACTCTGGTCTGTCCTGCTTCTCCAAATAGGGAAATGGGGAGTCCTGGGCTCAGCAGGGAATCCTAGGACATAGCACTCTGAGAACCAGTACTCTGATATCTAACGTCAGTTCCCAGGAGGAAAAGAAACTGGGAGTCATTATCTCTTCCTCTATTCTCAGGAATCCCAAAGGGAGAGACTGGTCAGTCGATTGCAGGGTGAGTAGGGTGGGGTACATGCAGGTGGACCATGTTAAATATTTTTGAAAGATAAAATAATAATTTTGAAAGATAAAATAATAATTCTCATATACATAAACAGAACACAGATCCAGGATTTTATTTAACCCATTAAGCAGTGAAAAACAAATCAGTTATTTCAACCACCTGAAAGAAGAATGAAAAAAAGCAGGCTCATATATAGGTAGTCAGAAATGTCAAAATGGGCTTGCTAATGGATGTAATATTCCTCTTCCAGAGGTAGGTGGAGATCAATTGCATCTACCCTAGGCAAAATTTATTTGCTTTATATGGTCAGTTTCCTATGTTGACAAAAATTAATCAGTCGATCTAAAAAGAAATGAAACATTTATTTGTGCCAAATAAACAACCTCTCAGAAAGCTCCAAGAACTGTTCCACCCATCAGAGGTCAAAGCACAATCATTTAAGTTTTTGAGACAGAGGGCTATACATTAAATGACATATTATTGACAGTTTATACAGTCTAGTAAGTAGTGAGTCCTAGGTCATTGTGGCCTTTACATGATCAAGAAGGAATGTTATCCTTTAATGGGTTGTTTTGTTGATGCTGGGAGAATGTTGCTTTTTGTAACTGAGCTGGTGTTTCTGCTGATGGTGGGTAGATTGGGTTGATGCATAACGCAGATTCACAGTGCACAGTAAAGGGGAGAGGAGGAGGCCAAAGCACAGAGAAAAAAATTTCGTTAAATTTTTCCTTGTCTTAGCATAAATTTGATTTCACACCTACAATGTACAGAGTTTTAAAGTAGCTCATGAAAGACAATGAAAGGGCCAGACCCTCACTTCTGAGTCATTGGCCTAAGTTCCAGGATTCACACCCCCAGCTACCTAATCTACTAAATGCCTTTCCTCACTTATCTCACATCCTCCTCTGCTTTACTGAGCCTCTAATTTTGGAAGCTGTCTGAGATCATGGAGCAGGAAATGGAAGCAGAAAGTTCCAGAACTTCTGATATACAGATCAAAATGCATGAGGACTAGACTGTTTAAGCTACATCCTAGCCCTTTCAAATTCTCTTAGAAAAGGAAGATCCAAGTTTTACAAGAACTGAGGCTTATTAATTGGTGGCAGAGGTGGTGGAAGTAGGGTCCTTTAAGAAAAAAAAATGAGAAAACTAGGTTTGTAAAAGTTTATATAGAATATGAAAAGGAGCCTTAGAGCTACAGACCCCTTCTTCTCAGATCTTATTGGGCAATTTCTCAGGAATGCTTACGTGGAGGTGTTTACGTACATGTTTACATACTGATTGCACCCTAAGCTCCACTCCACTCCGAGTTCAGTGGACTAGCAGCAAGGACATCACCTGGGAGCCTAATAGAAGTGCAGCATTGCCCACCTCCCCTTAGAGCCACTGAATCAGAGTCTGCCTTTCCACAAGGCCCTGGGAGATTGATTCATATGGACATGAAGGGGGACTGACATTGATTTAGAGCTCTATGAAGCATCATCAACTCCAGGGAGCTCACGGGGCCCAGGAACCCAGGAGCCCCAAGGCTGACAATTTCTTAGGTTTGGGGTGAGTCCTTCTCTTATCCCTGGCCTTTATGGTCGGGCTTGCTGTTGGCTAACACTGCAGTGGCATCCGAGGGACCAAGAAACTGGAGTTCTGGCTGAGGCAGTGCTAATATCTGCTTGACACCCATTGAGGGACCATGGTGCATCCCAGCATGGTCAGGAAGGGAACTGGGATCCTCAAATAGAGCATGAGTGGCCACACATAGGACTTCTGACATCCTCGGGGGCTGGGGGGTGGGCGTACAGATGCTCTCTGGCTCTGTAGCCCGCTGGCCAGCACACGCTTACCTCTGAGACTTTCTATGCAGCTGAGACATCTCTGCTAGCAAGGCAGGCTGCATTGCCAGAGAATGAACGCCCAGCATCTCCCCACTCAGCATCTCTCAGCCAGTGTCTGATGACCCTGGGAAGTGCCAGACTCTCTCACCTCCCTGAGGTCTGGACTCCCCAGAGGAGTCATATTCTTTCTGCCCACTGTGGTAGTTTATTTGACCACACTGCTTACACTGGCGTCCTCCCCTTCCGTAACTGTCCCCCAGCCCCTAGCAGTTTCCCTGGGGTTCCTCTCCAGATCAGCTACTTGTGCTCCAGTCCTTGTAGCAGAGTCTGCTCCAGGGGAACTCCAGCATAACACAGGGAATAAAGGGGCTACCGTGAGGGTGCAGGGCTAGTATGTCCTCCTCCGAGAACCATGACAGCATCAGCAAACCAGACCATTTCCTGAGGAGCACTTCCATTCCATGCAGAGCAGAAGCTGTAAACAAAACTGGAAGGTAGGCCTCCTGCCCACTGAGTGGGTAGTGCTAAAAATCACTATTGGGTCAACTCAGGAATCCTCACCCTTTGCCTGGGTTGGTGTTAGGGGAACATTCTGTGCATGATAGGATGATTGTAATAAGCAGATTTCCTGGTCTCCACTCACCACCACCACCCCAACTGTGACAATCAAATATGTCTTTAGACATCATTAAATGTCCTTGTGAACAGAGACAAAAATCACCCCCAGTTGTAAGCCACTGGGCTAACTAAACCCCTTTCTTCTCAACACTGGCAAGCAAAAGCCAGGCTCCCTGTTTCCACCTGCAGTAGAACTTAAAGCCTTTTGGTTCCCTTCTGCCCTCTGCCCTGCCTTGACCCAAGCACTCATGCTAAAACCTATTTGTCATCACTGTCTTCTCGAGGATGGATTTCCAGATGGTCTACTGATGCTAACTGGGATCCTGTTTCTGGTTAAAAAAAAGGGCGGGGGCCCAACCAATTGGATCCCTCTTGGTCTTGGGATTCCAGACTGCCCTCCAGTGGCAAGAAGCAGCCATTCCCTCTGGCTCCCGTACAAATTCCAAGCCAGTCTGGAAAGAACTGTGGGACGGCAGGGTGGGAAAGGTGAGGACTTTCCCTTTGCTAGTTTCTTCTTTGAGAAAATCCACTTTCTCACGATTTTGTTCTGAAAATTCAGCAGCGTCATCTCCAGGCCACGTCAACTTGGAGCTTGTTTGGTGCTGCATCCTTGAAAGATGTATCCTGTGATTGATGTTGTGTGTGTTCTCGGGTGTGTGTTTTTTCACAGTCCGGTCAATAAGGAGGAAAGGCAGATGGAGTAAAAAGCCTGGAGGAAAGTGTGCATAAATCAGCTGGGGTGCTGGTAGAGGACACCAGGTCGCTGTCAGGCTGTCAGGACCAGCAGGGCTGCAGGGAAAGGCTGGGACGCAGGCAGGGGCTGCTCTGCTCATCACGGTCCCTATTCACTTCTTGAGGTGCAGCCAGATCCCACGGACTCTGTGTTCTCTCTCCAGACACCAACTTTAGCACTTGCCAGCTGCCAGAGAGAAAGCAGATCCAGTTCTAGAGTTTCCCAGGTCTCTCCAGGAAAGAAGCTTTGAGTTAAGGGATGGGGGTGTGCCCAGCTGGAGAGCCCATATAATCCAGTTTGCGGAGAGCAGACAAGTACATACAGAGCAAAGACCAGGGAGCTGATCAGGCTGGAAAGGGAAGGACTTGGGCATAGCGTGGAATCCCAGCCCTCCCGTCACTCCCTGCAGGACTAGATGGGGATCACTCTGCCCTATGTATGCAATGCATTTTAAAACCACTGCAGCATGGAGGCTCATCTGCCTAGATGACTTCCCTTGATGCTAACTCTCTGTAGGCAACCAGCCTTTTTCTATCATCGCGTTCCTGTAATTGCACAAGTTCCGCTATAGGCTCCAGGGGTGTCATTCATTGCCGAGCCGCGCTGCACACACAGGTCTGGCCTGTAAAGGTGCACTGCCATCGTTTGTTGACTGAATGTGTAAGTCAGAGAGGAGTAGGATTTTACAATACAGATGGGAAAAGGATGATGTCTAGGAATTCAGGGTAAATTCATCAGAGAAAACAGAAGAGTGCAGTCTACTTGAAGAACAAGGAGAAGACTCTTTTGACTAGATGGAGAACAACTATTGATAAAAGCAAGCAAAACAAAGTGCAACTGTCTCTTGAGTTACACATTAGTTGCATTCCTAGAAACCTTAATATATATATATATATATGTTAAAACTGTGCAAAAATATTTTTGCTCGTCTAAAAAGGAGTTAAGTTATTGGCTCATATATTAGTTATCTCCTGCTACATGACATTATCACCAATACTTAGTGGCTGAAGACAATAATAATCATTTATTATCTTTTCACAATTTCTGAAAGCCAGGAATTCAGACAGAATATAGAAGGGCACCTTGTCTCTCCTCCAGGATGTCTGGGGGCTCAGTTGGCAGTCTTGAAGGCTGATGTCTAGAATCATATGGAGGCTTGACTGGCAAGGTCCACTTCCTAGGTGGCTCGCCCACAAGATGGCAAGTTGGTGCTATATGAGAGCAGGAGGCCTTAGTTCATCCCTGTGCAAATTTCTATACACAGGGCTGATTGAGTGTCCTTACAGCATGGCACCTGGCTTCCCCCAAGTGAGTGATCCAAGGGACAGAAGGAAAGACCGAAGCTCTGTTTGTAATAACTCACCCTCAGAAGTCACATAGCATCCCTTCTGCCAGATTATTTTCTATAGAGGAGAGTCACTAAGTCTGGCCATGTTCAAAGGAAGGGGAATTAGGCTCCATGCTTTGAAGAGAAATGGCAGTACATTTGCAGATATGTGTTAAAACCACTGGTTCTTCCCAGGTGGCTCAGTGGTAAAGAGTCTGCCTGCCAATGAAAGAGATACAAGAGATGGAGTTTCTATCCCTGGGTTAGGAAAATGCCCTGTTGCCTGGAAAATTCCACAGACAGAGGAGCCTGGCGGGCTACAGTCCATGGCGTCATAAAGATTTGGACACGACTGAATGACTGAGCATACAGGCATTAAAACTACTGAATCTCAGATAACTCAAAACTGAGTTTTCACCTACATGAAGTCCCCTCAAAAATTATGTGATATTTAGTCTAAAAATCCGTTATGTAAAATAATTCTACACCTTACAGTGTGTCTGACGCCTTGTCACTCCACCCTTACTCCACCAAATGGCAGTAGCACTTCTCTATTGCTGTGTCAACCAAACATATCCCCTACATTACCATAATTCCCTTACCTTTAAAACCACTATCATGGGTTAACAGAGAGCAACAGAAAGTATGGAGCAAGGAAGCCACACGGTCAGATCCTGACATTGAAGGGTGCTGGCAATGGAGGGTTCTAACAGAATGTGCAGAAAAACCTCCCCATTGCTTTTAAGCTATGTGAGTCATGCTCTGCCACTCCACCAGCCCAGCTTCTCTGCTGCCCTCCCCTTAGCCTCTGCCCTCCACTCACACTAGCCTCCTTTCAGCTCATCAGACATACTCAACTCCCTTGTGCCTCAGGGCCTTTGCGCCTACTGTTCTTCTTCTCCAGAACATTTTTCTCTTCTTTTACCCACCCCTCTTCACCTCATTCTCAGCCTTTCTTCAAATCCATTTCCTTTTTCCCTCCAAAGATACGTGATTCCCCTGGAGGCACAATTTGCTCAATTTGAGCATGTCCTACAGATTTTAGTTATGGATTTGTGTGATTATGTGTTCCATTTCTATCTTCCTGGTACAAATGCACACTCAGGAATGAAAGAGAAAGGAGGGAGCAAATGAAACTCTTGCATTAGCCACGGAGCTGAGCTGCCTCTGATAACATGGAAAAGTTTATGGTTCCTCTTGGGCTCCCTGAATGAATAGCCCCACATATCATCTGTGAAAGGAAAGAGCAGGAAGGACCCAGTCCCTGTTGAAATATTGGTTAAGATATATATCTGAATGTGCCCGTGAACACATTAAGAGGCATATTATCTCCCTAGTTTGCAATGAAAAACCGCAGATGCTAATGGTGGTGTTGCTAGGTTGTTCTTCGGAGCATGATTTTCTGTTTCAATTACTGCAGTGGTGGTGATTTAGCAGCCAGACTGTCTGAGATACTCCTAAGAGGTTAGGTAGTAATTGCCAGCAGGAAAGAGATGGTCTGGGTTTGTCTATTCCTGTCTCTTTTTCTGTCTGTCTGTCTGTCTGTCTCTCTGCCTTTCATGGTATAACAGGCAGGTTAGGGACTTCCTTGGCAGTCCAGGGGTTAGGACTCTGTGCTTCTACTGCATGGGGCTAGGGTTCCATCTCTGCTCAGGGAACTAAGATCCCATGTACTGGAACAACAACAAAACAGACGAGTTGGCCTTTATCATCTACTCAAATAGACCTTCCAGGTTAGGCTGTGGTCAGACCACTGCTGTAGATGGTGGGCTAGGAAGCCATGCCACTGGGATCTAGGTATACTGGGCACTCAGTACTACTATAAAGCAGGGCTGAGTGCTCTCCAAGAGATCTCATAATCACCACCACTGTGTAGAGAGCATTTATTGTGCAGCAGGTTCCCTGGCGCATGGGTGTGCTTCTTGCCAGCTTGCCCCTGACGTGATCTCTTGGCAACCCCTCAGCAGCCCCAGTGGCCACCCACACCTTAATGGTGAGTTCACTGAGGTTTTAAATAAGTTAGTTAAGGTCAAGTTGTTATAAAACAGTGGATCTGAGATGTGACTGAGATTCAGTCTGATTGTCCTGCATGAGCTCTTCATTGTTCGATGCCAATTCTTGCCCTACCAACAACCAGGACTCTCACTTCATCCTCGACTCCCCATCATTACAGGCTCTGCCTCTAGTGTTCCTGCAGGTTTGGGGGTGACTCCAAGGTGTGGGGACACTGGTCACGCTGGGTGGTGATGAGGTGATGTTCTTCCACTCCCTGGAGAGGCCCTCAGGTGAGAATGCGGGTGCAATCGTGCAACCTCCGTGTCTCCACTTCACCATTAAGAAGCCTCCAAAAGATTGCTGCTGGCAGCTGGTGGGCTGAAGAATTCCCATGATGTTCCAAGGGAATGCATTTCATACAGAAGGCACTGTTAGTCCCATTTTGTAAATAAGGAAACTGAGGCTCAGAAAGGTTAAGTGAAGGTCCTTATGATACTTTGTGTGTATTAGTAAAAAGCCTCATCCGGGAGGACAGGTTTCAAAATGTTACTCACTCAGCAGTGAGTTATAAAAGGGCATGCCTTCCTCTGGACTACTCGAGCCCAGAACCAGAGAGCTCATCTTGTTGAGCAGGACCTGGGCTGGTTTCAGCCCCCACACACCCTCCAGGTCAGGCATAAATGTTAGGACAAAACCTATGCAAAAGTGCTTTGCAGCCTTAGTTAAGGGGTTCACCTAAGGTCACACAGTTCTAAGTGGTAGGGCTAGGTTCCAGACCCAGTTCTGTCCCTCATTTTTAACAGCTATACTGTGTTGCTAGATGATCTCACTTGTCTCTTATCATTTGTGTGTTTCTGTGTATATAACACACACACACATAAGGTATATGTGTATATAGTTGCGATTATCTCTTCTTAGAGCCTACCTGGTATTATAATACCTACACTTAGTAACTACTCAGTGCTTACAGAATAAATGAATGAATGTTCTGTTTCCTTGAATAGCTCATAAACACATGACGGGGAAGGGACTGGTTTGTATCACTTTGACACCCCAATGCCTGGCACTGAGCATTGTATATATAGAGATAGATAGAGAGATAGAGAGATAGATAGATAGATGTGTGTGTGTGTGTGTGTGTGTGTGTGTGTGTGTGTGTGTGTGTGCGTGCGCGCGTGCACTCAGGCACGTGTGCATGCTCAGTTGTGTCTGACTTTCCAACCCAGGGATTGAACCTATGTCTCCAGCATCTTTTGCATTGGCAGGTAGATTCTCTACCACTTAGCCACCTGGGAAGCCCTTATTTTATATATAAGACTTAATAAAGATCTCTCATTAATGATGAGGATGATTGTGTATTATAAGTACTAGCCACATTTGTGCTGTAACATCATGAGGTTCACTTGTGAAAGTTGTATGGAGGATGTGGATTCTGACTGATCCTCAAAAATAAGATTTCCAGAAAAAATGGAAAGGGTATACCAAGTTGAAGGAATGACCTGGACAAAAGTGATGGATGGGCATGATGGTTTAGAAGTAACAGTGAGATCAGCCCAAATAAGAGAGAGGATGCATTTCGGAGGAGTGCTTAGAAATAAGATGGGCTGAAATTAATCCCAATCCCACATCCAGCTCTACCATATGAAATTAACCCAGACCTCTGTTTACGTGAGGAATTTGAAGTAAAGGCCACAAAACCAATGCATCACTGTTCCCCAGGGACTCCAACCACAACCGATGGCATGAACAACCATCAGTGTTCTTCAGCTCTAAGAACTTGGAGAGGCCAATAGCCATAAAAGACATCCTGTAATTAAAACCATCAACCACTATCCATCTAATGTTTCAGGCTCTGTGGGAGAGTGTGGGGAGGTGGGGAGGAGGGAAGTAAGGAGGGAATGTATGACATATGTTTGTTTGTATGATTGGTTTTACAAATCCTAACCAGCCTCTGGCCATGTATTATACCACTGACACTAGCAGCCTTGTCCTTTGTCATATAAAATTGCTATGATATAAATATAGGTGATAAGATGAGATACATTGGTTAGGACCTTAACTGCCAAAATAAAAAGCATTTGAAGATCAGTTTAGGTCTTAGAGAAAGCAAATTGCCAAGAAAACCAAGAAGCTGATCTTCCCAGTGAGTAAATTCTGTGGTTTGGTGCCCCAAATTGCATGCTTTCAGTGTCACCCATTATTGTTCCTCAATTTGCCTGTGAAATGGAGAAACAAATCCTCACCCTAAATGAGGTAGCAATGTATGGCACCTACGATTGTTGCCATCATACAAGTAATGATTCTATAGTGGCCATGAGTGGCTATCTTTTGCTTCCCTTCCCTTCATTTGTTAGTTTCTCATTGTGTCTGGCTCTATCGCAATTCTCCAGGCAAGAATACTGGAGTGGGTTGCCATTCCCTTCTCCAGGGGATCATCCTGACCCAGGGATCAAACCTGGGTCTCCTGCATTGTAGGCAGTTTTTTTAAACCTTCTGAGCCATCAGGGAAGCCCTTCATTGTCTAAGCTGCTTCTCTAATCCTCACACATAAAATATATATGCATTTGGGGTTTCCTGGGTAGCTTATCTGGTAAAGAATCCACCTGCAGTTTGGGAGATCCCAGTTTGATTCCTGGGTCAGGAAGAACCCCTGGAGGAGGGCATGGCAACTCACTCCGGTATTCTTGCCTAGAGAATCCCCAGGGACAGAGGAGCCTGGTGAGCTACAGTCCATGGGGTCACAAAGAGTCGGGCACAACTGAGCGACTAAGCACACACACACATATACACATTTACACACACACACACACACACACATATATATATTATTTTTCAGATTCTTTTCCATTACAGGTTATTACAAGATACTGAGCTATTTCTCTCTTCTCTGTAGCAGTTCCTTGTTGGTTATCTATTTTATATATAATAGTTCAGTTCAGTTCAGTTGCTCAGTCATGTCCAACTCTTTGTGACCCCGTGAACCGCAGCATATCAGGCCTCCCTGTCCATCACCAACTCCCGGAGTTTACCCAAACCCATGTCCACTGTGTTGGTGATGCCATCCAACCATCTTATCCTCTGTTGTCCCCTTCTCCTCCTGCCTTCAATCTTTCCCAGCATCAGGGTCTTTTCAGATGAGTCAGCTCTTCACATCCGGTGGCCAAAATATTGGAGTTTCAGCTTCAACACCAGTCCTTCCAGTGAATATATAATATTATGTATCTATTAATTCCAAACTCCTAATTTATCTCCCCCTACCTCTCCTTTGGTAACCATAAATTTGTTTTCTATGTCTGTGGGTGTATTTCTGTTTTGTAAATAAGTTCATTTATTTGTATCATCATTTTTAAGATTCCACTTAAGAGTGATGTCATACGTATCTGCTGCTCTCTGTCTGGCTTATTTCATTTAGTATGTCAACCTCTAGTTCCATCCATGTTGCTGCAAATGTCATTATTTCTTTCCCTTTATGACTGAGGAATACTCCATTATGTATGTATGTATGTGTATATGTATATGTGTGTGTGTGTGTGTATATATATATATATATATATATATATATACACACACCAGATCTTTGTCCATTCATCTGTTAGTAGACATTAAGATTAAGATTGCTTCCATGCCTTGGGTGTTATAAATAGTGCTGCTGTGAACTTTGGGGTGCATGTTTCTTTTCAAATTAGAATTTTCTCCAGATGTATGCCCAGGAGTGAGATTTCAGGAGTGGAATTTATCAGGAACTTCTGGGTACAAGAGTAACCAATATGAATCTGTACTACATTTCTCAGGTTAAGAAATGTCACATTTCTCTACATTTTTCTAATCAACTTAAAACTGGCTCAGTTCCCCCACCTGCCCGGCTGGCTGGAGGTCCCTTATCAGACAACACTGGGAGTCATCCCCATCTGTGCATAAGAATCTCAGGTTCACCGTCTTGAGGGATTGGACAGGGATCTAGCCCTTGATTCACCAGGTTCTCTGCTGTTGTTCAGTTACTAAGTCATGTCCAACTCTTTGCGACCCCATGAACTGCAACACAGCAGGCTTTCCTGTTCTTCACTATCTCCTGGAGTTTGTTCAGACTCATGTCTAGCAAGTCACTGATGCCATCCAACCATGTCATCCTCTGTTGCCCTCTTCTCCTCCTGCCCTCCCCTGTTACCATGACCTTTTCTGTTTCATGACCCTGCTGTCAAGTTCAGATTCTCCTTCACTGATCAGATTGCTTTTCTGGGCGGGCCACAGAGGTGCCTCTCCTAGTCTTTTACACCTATCACAACCGAAGCCACAGGCCACCCTTGACAGTACATTCAAGAGTACTGTGTTTGTTGTCCAGGCTCTCTGCCACCCGCTTCAGAGTAGCAGCCCCTTCTGGGTTGCTGCAAAGGACCACCCCAGCATACTGGAAGCCACCACTCACTCAGTCTCCTTGGGTCAAGCCATACCTCCTCCTGCTTGACCCAAGACTCTACACCTGACACACTGTCCAACTCCCTCCTCCCTAGGGTCTAGAACACTGGTCTCCCTCAAGCTGGAGGGCTGCAGTCTGGACAGTACCCACAGCTATGCTCTTTTGGCACTCAGAATTTTTTTTTTTTTCACATTTTAAAAATTTGTGTCATTTTAAAATCAATCCATTTAAAACTAAAATTTGAGCTTCCTTCTTTTCCTGAAATATCAGAAAAATCCAGCCATAGTGACCCCACAGAGTCTGATGCCAAGAATCCTGCAGAGCTAAATAGCTGTTGTCCTTTCAGAAGGGGCCTTCTCTCCTGGCTCCTTTCTTCCATAGAGTGTGACCTGCCTGCCGCCAGGCAACAGTGGACCAGCTCTAGGTCTGTCCTTCAAAGCAAGTCCTGGGCTTTCTTTCCTGGTGCAGCACTCATGAGCCAAAAGTTCGGGTGGTGCTGGGGTGAAGAAGGGCAAGCATCTTTTCTGTGTATGTGTGTGTGTGTGATTGTTTCATTACCACAGTTACATTTTTAAAAAATACCAAGAGGTAACTTCTCAAACTGGTTTATCTTTTTATACTTTTTTATTATGGAAAATTTCAAGCATACATAGAAGTGGAAGGAGTAGTATAATAAATCCCCATGTATCCATCAATTAACTTCAAGAATTATCAACACATGACCAGTCTCATCTCATCTATATCATTCTCTTGTCTCTTCATTTTTTTAAAACAGCAGGTTTAAATTGGTTAACCAATAGGTAGGTCCTTATTGGTTATTTATTTTAAATATAGAGTTGTATACATGTCAATCCCAGATTCCCTAACTATCTCTTCCAACTCTAGGTAACCATAAACAAACTGGTTAGCTTATTTTAAAAGACTTCCCTAGTGGCTCTGATGGTAAAGGATCTGCCTGCAATGAAGGAGACCTGAGTTCGATCCCTGGGTTGGGAAGATCCCCTAGAGAAGGGAATGGCAACCCACTGTAGTATTCTTGCCTGGAGAATTCCATGGACAGAGGATACAGTCTGTGAGGTTGCAAAGAGTCAGACATGACTGAGCAACTTTCACTTTCACTTTATTATGTGAAATATTTTTATTATAAAAGTAACAGAAAAACCAATTTATACTAGTTTAGGCAGAAAATGTGAATTTATGAGGGTATAGGGGTATCTCTGAGAACTGAGAAGTGAAAATGCCTATGGGTCTCAGGAAGGAACCAGCACTGACTGGCCTTTAAAGTCTGGACTGTCTCTTTCTGCTGCTCATCTCTGCTTCTTTCTTTCTTTCTCTCTCTAGAAGATTCTCTCCTGCTTCTCTGTGAAAGATACTCCACTTACAACTGCCAGGAGTACATCTTAAAGATCCAGGCACCCCAGGAGAATGACTCACTTTCACAGGGTTCCACTTCACAGTTCCCAAGGAAAGGACTTTGATGGGCCCAGTGAGTCAGGCACCCAAGGCAGACCAATCACCGAGAGCCATAGTCAAGGCTGCACGTTCCCACATGTTACCGAATGGCACTGAGCTAAGGAAGCATATCTGGTAAGGGAAGATGGTTCTCAACCGGGCAGACCCTCAGGAGGGTCCCACCCTCCACCCCACTTCCCCTCGCAGCCAATGGTGTGGGGTGCTTGCTTTTGAAAATTCTGTGGTCTTGAGAACCTGGCATATAAAATGGCATCAAGAGCGAGCCATGAAAAATTCATTAAGTGCCTGCCTCTCTGTGAGGGAAGCAATGCCAAACCTTGTTCATTCTCATCATTAAATTTAGACCCAGGCTAGATTCTTTGGCTGAGAGCTTTCAGCTTAAAAGAAATGAGCTTGGATGGACACTCAGCCCCTGGCTGTCTGCAGGTGATCTATGACGACTCTGACTTCTCTCTACTTCCTTTCAAAGGTATTGCCAGTTAACAGATTCAACACAGCCCTAACAACCCCGTGGAGGACATTTGGGGCTCTGGATTTGTAGTTAGCACCTTTCTTTGCTTAATTATGGTGTAATGGATATCTATACCCTGTGTTTAACTCTACCTGCTGAGACGCTTGCTGAAAGCCAAGTGCCACCTGCCTAGCTCCAAGGAAGGTTAACGATGAGACCTTTCATCAAGTAGAGAATAAGCCTCTACCCCCAGGGAGAAGTGACTGGGAGGAGACAGCAGGGTAAGCACCAGGGGGAAAACTGACTGTTGGATCCCTGCCTCTCCAGAGTCAGGTCTTTACCAAGGAGCTTTCTTTTGTTCTTTTCTCTCTCTCTCTCTTTCTTTTTTAAAAACTTTTTATTTTATATTGGAGTATAGCTGATTAACAAGGTTGTGATAGTTTCAAGTGCACAGCAAAGCAACTCAGCCATACATGTACATGTATCCATTCTCCCCCAAACTCTCCTCCCATCCAGGCTGCCGCATAATATTGAGCAGAGTTCCTTCTGCTGTACAGTAGGTCCATGTTGGTTATCCATTTTATATACAGCGGTTTGTACATGTCCATCTCAAATTCTCAGTATATCCATCACCCCCATCCTTACTCCCTGGAAACCGTAAGTTCCTCCTCTAAGTCTGTGAGTCTGTTCGTAAATAAATTCATTTGTATCATTTCTTTTTAGATTCTGTATATAAAGAAGTATTATAAGATATTTCTTTCTCTCTGTCTGACTTATTTCACTCAGTATGCCAATCTCTAGGTCCATCCATGTTGCTGCAAATGGCATTATTTCATTCTTTTTAATGGCTGAGTAATGCTCCATTGTATATATGTACCACATCTTCTTTATCCATTACTCTGTTGATGGACATTTAGACTGCGCCCATGTTTTGGTTATTGTAATTAGTGCTTCTCTGAACATAAGGGTGCATGTATCCTTTCAGACTGTGTTTTACTCTGAATGTATGCCTGGAGTGGGATTGCTGGGTCATATGGTAGTCCTATTTTTAGTTTTTTAAGAAACACCCATACCGTTCTCCATAGTGGCTACACCAATTTACATTCTCAGCAACAGTGTAGGAGGGTTCTCTTCTCTCTACACCTTATCCAGAATTTATTGCTTGTGGATTTACTTTGTTCTTAGAATAAAAATAGTAGCCACCAGGAAGAGAAGGAAGATTATTGTTATCATATGCTGGGCACCCAACTATGCTCTTTACATACAGTAGCTGTTTTGTAAATTCTTATTGATGACAGTAATAATGATATCTAATAATTTTGAGTGCTAGACAAACATTGACTCATCTAACCCTTACAATAAACCTTATAAAATAGGGGGTGGGGAAAGTATCTTACATTATTGAGCTCTTAGTTATGTGCCTGTCACATGGTATGCCTGATGGGCTGCAGTCCATGGGGTCGCGAAGAGTCGGACACGACTGAGCAACTTCCCTTTCACTTTTCACTTTCATGCACTGGAGAAGGAAATGGCAACCCACTCCAGTGTTCTTCCCTGGAGAATCCCAGGGACAGGGGAGCCTGGTAGGCTGCCGTCTTATGGGGTCGCACAGAGTAGGACACAACTGAAGTGACTTAGCAGCAGCAGCAGCAGCAACAGCATATGGCATGAGAAGTGTATATATGTCAATCCCAGTCTCCCAGCTCATACCCCTCCTTTCCCCCTTGGTATCCATGTATCTTTTCTCAATGTCTGTGTCTTTATTAAGCTTTGCAAATAAGATCATCTATACCATTTTTTTAGATTCCACATATATGCATTAATATATGATGTTTGTTTTTCTGACTTACTTCACTCTGTTGAACACTCTCTAGGTCCATCCACATCTCTGTAAATGGCATAATTTTGTTCCTTTTATGGCTGAGTAATAATTGTTCTTTGTATGTATGTACCATGTTATCTTTATTCATTCCTCTGTTGATGGACATTTAGGTTACTTCCATGTCCTGTCTATTGTATATAATGCTGCAAAGAACTTTAGGATGCATGTATCTTTTTGAATTACAGTTTGCTGTGGGTATGTGTCAGGAGTAGCATTGCTGGGTCATATGGTAGCTCCATGTTTAGTTTTTCAAGGAATCTCCATACTGTTCTCCTTAGTGGCTGCATCAATATGCATTCCAAGCAACAGTGTAAGAGGGTTCCCTTTTCTCCACACTCTTTAGCATTTATTGTTTGTAGATTTTTGATGATGGCCATTCTGATTGCTCTTATTCATGTTTTCCAAGGTTTCCCAGATTCCCTAATGGGATAGAGCCTCAGTTGCCCATCGTGGGAATTTGATTGATAACACACCTTTTATCTGCCAGCTTCCCTTCCCTGTTTCACTCCCCAACAGTACTCTTGATCATCTGTCAAATTAACTAATTGCATTCAGATCCTTGTCTCAGGATCAGCTTCTGGAAGGACCCAGAAGACAGCTAGGAAGTGTCAGTGATGGTTCCCAAGCTAGCTCTCTGAACCGTGACACCATTGAGACTCACACAAGTCAAACTTCTCAGTGTCAGAGATTCTGATTTTCAAATGCAAATAGACCCAATACCTAATAAGAGTAGAATTATCTGCTGTTTGGGATCACAAATGTTAGCCACATTTGTGAGCTCTTCATTCATGTAAATTGTTGAGAATTCACTCAGTAAATTTGAGGCAGGGGGATATTATTCAGTGTTGGTTTGTGTTTTACTTTGTAATTTCAAATAGTCAGGTTTGTAGTTGAACTCTGGCTTCATGTTTTCAGGGCCAAAGGGATAGAGTTAGCTCAGAGTAGAGTTCATGCCTCTGAGTGTCAGCCAGGGATTCCTCCCATCTTAGAGGGTGGTGAGCTGGAGCAGCTCGAAGCCCTGGAGAGCAGCAATGAGCAGTTGCCACACCAGTCAGCTGGAACAGAACTGCTTGGACTCATTTTTCTCCTTCTCATTTGCTCTTTTGAAAGCATCAGTGCCTTTGGCAGCCTCAGTGGGGTTGGACCAGAAAGCCAGAGGCTCTGAAAAGATCCACCTGGCTCTGGAGAAATCCCTAAGCTTTGCATCCTCCTCTCCCTGGAGCCCCCAGCCCTCGAGCCCTCTGTTCTCCTGCCCAGTCACTTCCCCCAGCTGAGTTCAGGCCCCCCCTTTATTTTACGAGCAGTCTCCTCTCAGAAGTACCACATCTCTGCCTGCTTCTCTCCCTGCCAGTGAGGCACAGTGGAACACAATCTTCCTGTCCATCCTCCTAATGCCACTTCCAGAGCTACCCCAGGAATGCCTTTCCCTTTTGCTTAAAAGTAGAAAGAAGTGAGTAGAAAGGAAAGTCAAAGTAGAAGGTGTCTGTCTAATGGGCCTGTCATCTACCTTAGCGTCGCTAGTACCATCTTCCACAGGTCCTTAGTGCCTAGAGACATGGTTATAGGTGTTTTATAGTCAAATAAGAACCGCTACACATGAAATCTCTTCTTAAAGATTAACAATGCACATTTGTATAGTAGAGGCTCTGATATGTCCTGTAGTCAAGAATTTTAACCCAATGTTTTCCCAAAATGTGTAACTGCACATTAGCCTCCATTTTTTAAAACAAAATACCTGTTAATAACTGGTTAAGAACTCGTGTTCCATGAAATAGTTCAGCAGTCATTATCCTAAATCCTACAATGACTGCCTACAAGAGGATTTTCCTGATCCCCATTCATGCTGGGAATCTTAAGTTTATGAGATAATAAAACAGACAAGGCCATTGTTTTCCAAGTATCTGCTGACTTTTCCAGATGGCCAAGCAGATTAAGTGAACATAGGTAGAGTCTGAAGTATCATAGATGTCTGTTATTATTACTGCTTGTAAACTCTCAATTGAAGTTTTATTTGTAAGGATTACTAATAATGGAGCCTCTAACAGGCAATTTGAGTACCAAAAAGTAAGCATGGAGATCCAGAATGTGCCTGATGTGTATTAGGGGGTGCTCTTGGGATCAACACCTGAGGAAAAGAGAAGGAAACAGGATTGAGCAGAGGGAGAAGTTGGGTTATGATGCAGCTCAGTGATGCAGTTAGGTCAACCCCAAAGGGCATGCTTGAGCTGGGCTGGCCATTCAGAGTTGACCTTAATTGGGGTAAGCAAGAGGAGAACTTGCATCCCCACACTGATCAGTTACTGGATACACGCTCCTCTGGAAGGTGACATGGCAATTCCTGTATTGGGCTACCAGCAGTTGGGAGAGCAAATTCTTTATTCCTAAGGGGGTCCTTGGGTGGCACATCATTATGCCCATTCAGTAAAATTCCACAAGGTTCAAGGAGATTACTGTTCCATGCCTGACCCCATTTAGAGTATCAGTTGGTAATCCCATCACTGACCCTTTATTGATTTGGGGAGGTGATTAATATCTTGCCTTTTGGAACTGACCTTTGAATACTGAGCAGGCAAAGTTGCAGAGAGACTCCAAATCAAAGCCTCACCTTGAGGTATGGTCATTGGGGAATGCTAGATCTCCCCTATTGATGGAGCCACTTCCCCCTTTCAACTGGCCAGGGGCTTCTCAGGGTTTTTCTTCCCTCTGAATGGGAAGAATGTCCTCTTCTTTGTAGGTAGTTGTGCTGGGTTTTCTCCAACTTTGCTCTGTTTTGGACCTCCAGGGACAGCTCCAGTGGGCACTGTTGTCATCTATTAATAGCTTCCATTTGGCTTAGGCCATGGGAGGCACCAGGAAGAGAATGGTAGAATGGGGGTGCAGAGAGAGGTTGGCGTGCTTCCTCTTCTCAGTTGCTGCATCCAAGGGCAGTGCCTTTGTTCCTTTATCAACCTTCTCTCTTGGTTCTCATTAGTTCCAATAACTCCTGCTTCCCTCTTCAGGCCTGGGGAAGTAGCTTCCCCCTGCTATTAGCTGCAGTGTGTTTCATTGTTGCTCTCTGGCTTATCTTAAACCTTCCTTTGTAATTTCACAAAAGTCTCCCTAATCACTCCTCTTGATTTTTTTTTTCCTGCCAGATACCTCACTCAGTAAATAATTCCACTAGTGTTACTTGTACATCCCTTCCTTTTGTCCAGAGATGAAGTGACTTCAACTAGATTCTTGCCAGACTCCTGAAAGATCAGGAACTAGCGAGTATCTGTATATTCTGGTTCTTGGAGATGGACACCAAGGTTCCTGAAACTTGGCAGTCCAGACTTTTCTCTGCTTTTCTCTGTAAAAGCAACTTAGGAATGTGAGTCAGGCATTTATCTATATCTTTCGGGGAACTCAGCTTGGTGATTCTGCTATGAGGCAGATTTATAGTCTAAATTGTTACCAGTTACCCAGCCAAACAGCTATTCTTTGTTTCTACATCTTCACATTTCCTAATCATTAACTCTTGAGTCAGCCTGGGAGACCTAGGAGACTAAAGCAAAAGCCTTTAACTTCACAGGACAGGGACACAGGAGCTTATTCATGGTTTCATTAGGACAGTGTTTCTC
Source organism: Nanger dama (assembly GCA_917880005.1). Taxonomy (NCBI): domain Eukaryota; kingdom Metazoa; phylum Chordata; class Mammalia; order Artiodactyla; family Bovidae; genus Nanger; species Nanger dama. The sequence continues at coordinate 31,123,250 of CAKJTW010000016.1, read as the reverse complement.
AACCATTTAAAAAGACATGATGTCCATTATAATCGTTAAAACTCTGCTTTACATGCATCTCCTCCTTGGCCCTCCAGCATGTCATTCTCAACAAATGTTTGTGGAAAGAAAGAATAAATATTTCTGAGTTCACATCCCTCACTTCCAAACTAAAGGTAATAACTTTCCTAAAAGCTTCTAAAGTAGGTTTCATTATTACCACAATTTCATAAGGGTGGAAATTAAGGATCAGAGAGGCTGAGAAAGTTGCTCAAGGTCACATAGCTGGAAAAAATCAAGATCAGAATAGTCTGGAGTTCTTGATAACTATACCACTGTCCCCTACTCTTCCAGTGTAATGCAAAGAAACTAAAGCACTCTTGTACAGTGGGGAATATAGATTTCTAAGACCAAAAGATATATATATATATATATATATATATATTTATTCATTTATTTTGTTTCTTTTGCACTATCCTCTGAAAATCCATAGCAGAAGTCAGCCCTTAACTTCTTGTAGGGTCTGGATAGAAACATTTCCCTTCTTGTAGAGTCTGGGTAGAAATATGCCCATCATGGCCCTGGAAGTCTATTATTATGTGGACCCTTGACCTGTCCTTGCAGTGGTTCCAAGGCCAAACCTTACCTCCCTGTAACTTTTATCTAAATGGTGACTCCTGGGTACTGAGAGGTGACAGAACATGTGTGGCTTTCAATTTGAGCTACTCATCTTGTAAAGGGGTGTGTTTCTAAATGTCTCAAAGTTTCAGTTTCCTCACTATAAAATGGGAAAAAGTATTTACTTTACAAGGTGAAAGTGAGAGTCAACTGAAAAAAAAAACACCCTAATACAGTGCCTGATGCTGAGGAGCTGCTCAGTGTGTATAGAATCCCATCTCCCCACCTCCCAGGAGGTCCTCAGCTCTTCCCAGGGATTATCAGAGCATCACCATTCTGGGTGGGGTACCAGGAGGAAGTGGTGTCTGCTACTGATTTATAACCTGGCTGTGCATGTTGCATTACAAATGAGCTAAGGTGCAACATCACCTTGCCAACAACGGTCCATGTAGTCAAAGCTATGACTTTTCCCGTAATCATGTATGGATTTGAGAGTTGGACCATAAAGAAGGCTGAGCACTGAAGTATTGATGCTTTTGAACTTGGTGTTGGAAAAGATTCTTGATAGTCCTTTGGACAGCAAGGAAATCAAACCAATCAATCCTAAAGAAGATCAACCCTGAATATTCACTGGGAGGACTTATGCTGAAGCTGAAGCTCCAATACTTTGGCCACCTGATGCAAAGAGCCAACTCATTGGAAACACTTTGACCACCTGACGGTGGGAAAGATTGAGGGCAAGAGGAGAAGGGTGGGGCAACAGAGGTTGGAAGGTATCACTGATGCAATGGACAGGAGTTTGAGCAAACTCTGAGAGATACTGGAAGACAGGGAAGCCTAGCATGCTGTAGTCCACGGGGTCACAAAGAGCTGGACACGACTAAGCGACTGAACAACAACAAGATGTGGAAGGCAGTTGTGTCAGGCCCTGGGTTACATTCCAGCAGGTCAGGACACTGTCAGCGGAGCTTCAGGAACCCTGTGTGCAGTTCCACAGTGCTCTGTCAAACCTGATAGCCACCATCTGATGTGAATTGCCTCCAGAGTTAGGAGAGCAAAACCATTCACAGAAAGTCATTCAGCAAGGAAGTCCGAAACATAAATGATCTGATTGGGAGGAGAAAAGCCCAGACTTAGTACAGCGAATGCCAAGCATTTCCCTAGTCCCACAAGGCCTTGTCAGGCTCCACAGGTGGAAGTGGAGGGGTCCTGAAAATGTTAATAGTTACAAATGATAATAGCCTGCTCACATTGGCAGCTTGTAGGGCAATATGAAACCACCAGACTTATGAGGCGGTGGGAAGCAGGCACCTCTCAGAACAAAAGTCTACAGAGTCTTAAATTTTGCCATTAAAAGAACTAAACTTCCAACTTTCTCATCTGTTTCCTGGCTCAAAGAGAGAGAAATATTTGAATGGTACAAAGCCAGACAACAGTCACTACCAGTCTAGTCAGATGTAAGCTTGCATAGGTCCAATGTAATTACAAGACCTTCCTTCTACTGAGACTGAAGGAGGCCAGTTCTCAGAGAAGGATGTAGATGGAGTGGCCAGAATCTCAAGACTTATCTATAGTAATGAGCAAACTCTTTAGCTTTTACCATTTATATCTGGCTCCTCTGCTGTCTCAAGTTTGTGAAGTACTTTACCATTTGCAAGTTTTCCAGAACCTCTGTTAGTTCCCTAATTGTGCCAAGTTAAATCCTGCCTTAGGGCTTTGAGAAAATTCTAGCCCCTCTGCCTGGAAAGCCTCTTTTAGCACTTCCCTGTCCTTTTGGGCCAGGTTTCCCTCTTCATCTTCAGATCTCTGTGTCATATCCTCAGTACAGTCTTCACAGACGCTCAGAGAGCTCACCCATACTCGTCAGTGTCACCCTCTAGTGAGAGTCTATGCTTTTCCTTCATTGCTCAGTTCAGTTCAGTTCAGTCACTCAGTCGTGTCCGACTCTTTGCAACCCCATGAATCACAGCATGCCAGGCCTCCCTGTTCATCACCAACTCCTGGAGTTCACTCAGACTCATGTCCATCGAGTCCATGATGCCATCCAGCCATCTCATCCTCAGTCGTCCCCTTCTCCTCCTGCCCTCAATCCCTCCCAGCATCAGAGTCTTTTCCAATGAGTCAACTCGTCGCATGAGGTGGCCAAAGTACTGGAGTTTCAGCTTTAGCATCATTCCCTCCAAAGAAATCCCAGGGCTGATCTCCTTCAGAATGGACTGGTTGGATCTCCTTGCAGTCCAGGGGACTCTCAAGAGTCTTTTCCAACACCACAGTTCAAAAGCATCAATTCTTTGGCTCTCAGCTTTCTTCACAGTCCAACTCTCACATCCATACATGACCACAGGAAAAACCATAGCCTTGACTAGATGGACCTTTGTTGGCAAAGTAATGTCTCTGCTTTTGAATATACTATCTAGGTTGGTCATAACTTTTCTTCCTTCGTGGAGTTCACGGCAAATGGAGTGGCTGATTCCTTTGTGGAATTATTTACTGTCTGTCCTGGTGACTAAACCTAGCTCTGCAAGGGCAAGGGTTGTGTCTTCTTATTCACTACTTTGTCTCTACTGTCCATCAGATTGCCCAGAATACGTAGGAGCTTGCAATGCATTTTGGTTGTTGTTGTGTTGTTGAGTTCATAAATCCTCCAAATAACCTTCATCTTTAGTGTCTTCATCTTCCCCATAAAGATGCAGGCTCAGAGACTGCAAGTGACAAGCCAAAAGCCACACAGCTGGGAAGCTGCAGGGCCAGGCAGTGTGTCTGTCAGACATGGAAGCCAGTACCCTTTCAGTCCCCTGGGCAGCCTCATGGAATAGACCTGCAATACCACATACCAAGATTACAATCCCCACAAATGCTCAGGATGTCCACACACTCCTGTGACATTTATGCTCAAGATTCTAAGGACCTTAGAGCAAAGGTTCTCAAGGTCAGTCTCCTAACCTGCAGACTGTTTTCCGAAACCCCAAACTCAGGCACCATTTTGTTGTTGTTGTTCAGTCACCAAGTCGTGTCTAGTTCTTTGTGACCCCGTGGATTCCAGCTTCCCTGTCCAGACTTCCCTGGCCCTCACCGTCTCCCAGTTGTTATTGTTCAGTCACTCAGAGTGAAGGTGCTCAGGGTCAGTCTCCTAAGCTGGACACTGGTTCCTGGCGCCCCAAACTCAGGCACCTTTTTGTTGTCGTTGTTGTTCAGTCACTCAGTCCTGGCTGACTCTTTGTGACCCCATGGACTGAAGAGCTCCAGGCTTCCCTGTCCTTTACTATTTCCCAGAGTTTGCTCAAACTCATGCCCATTTTGTCCGTGATGCCATCCAGCCATCTCATCCTCTGTCATCCCCTTCTCCTCCAGCCTTCAATCTTTCCCAGAATCAGGGTCTTTTCCAGTGAGTCAGCTCTTGGCATCAGCTGGCCAAAGTATTGGAGCTTTAACTTCAGCATCAGTCTTTCCAATAAATATTCAGGGTTGATTTCCTTTAGGATTGACTAGTTTGATCTCCTTGCAGTCCAAGGGATTCTCAAGAGTCTTCTCCAGCACCACAGTCAGAAGGCATCAAATCTTCAGTACTCAGTCTTTTTATTGTCCAGCTCTCACATTCATACATGACTACTGGAAAAACTGTAGCTTTGACTATATGGATTTTTATTGGCAAAGTAATGTCTCTGCTTTTTAACACGCTCTCTAGATTTGCCATAGCTCTTCTTCCAAGGAGCAAGCATCTTTTAATTTCATGATGAACCCCTCATCTCTCAGAGTTTGCCCAAGTTTATGTCCATTGAGTTGGTGATGCCATCCAACCATCTCATCCTCCATTGCCCTCTTCTCCTTCTGCCTTCAATCTTCCCCAGCATCAGGGTCTTTTCCAATGAGTCAGCTGTTCACATCAGGTAGCCAAACTATTGGAGCTTTGCCATCAGTCCTTCCAGAGCATTCAGGCACCTAGGGAGCATGTTAGAAGCCTAAAGGGCCAGTCTCATTCCCAGGGATTTGACTCAGTTGGGGTGGGTGAGGCTCCAGTGCCTATCCTTTCGACAAGCACCCCTGGGTGATTTTGATATACATCCCAGATATAGAACCCTAGGGAATGTGGTACCTGGAAGATTTTTCTGTTTTGATGGCAGTGACCCCAACGAGGCTGGCAGAGGGAGATCTGAAGTTTGCTTCGAAGAAAAGCTAAGCTGACTTTTCTATTCAAAGGGAAATGCATCCTGTTCCAGGAAGATGGCAGGAGGGCACCTGAACTGTCTGCATTGCTGGGATGAGGACAGGTTCCTTTCTGCTTGCTTTGGCTGCCTGCTAGTGCAGTACCTCGGAACAGATGGACCTCACAAGGAGGATTATGGGCTCCAACATCAGCTTGTAAATAAGTCATACAGCCCAGCTGGGTCTCTGCCCTCATAAATATTGACTAGCTGTGATTAAAGTGTCCACTCCATGTCACATTTTCTAGTGTGAAAGCCCCTTTATTAGAGTATTAAATAACCATGATCCCATTCCTGCTCTGTACAACCATGTTCCTCATGAAGTGCAAGGCTACAGCCAGGTGACATCAAACCAGGCAGGTAAAAGAGAAACATCAATTGCATTAAACACATTATTCACTGAGAGCTTGCTACATGCCAGGCATTAAGCTATGTGTTGGTTATGGTGAAAATGAGATGTTTTAATTAGTCAGAAAATATGTTAAAAATAAATTCACCTATCTAAAAGTACCAGCAATGAAGTCAGAGAAAGGTGTGGAAGAGAAGGAGCCAGAGCACTGCTAGGGTAGCCTTTGTTGAAAGATGCTTGTTATATTCGTTTCCTAGGCATAAAATTAGAGAAGACTACTTAAATGGGAACAAGTAGAGTCTGCTCTAGCAAGGGAGTCAGCTCCTGTCACTTGCAGAGACTCAAAGACGGGCAGAGGAGAAGGAGAGCTTTCTAATGGAAAAAAGAGGTTTCGTGTATGATTGAAGGATAGTGGCTTAAGGAACCTATTGATGTATTAACTAGAAATGGAATATGCTATGTGATTGGCTAGGGTGCATATTTGACTTTCTCCAGCTTGCTTTTCTAAGTTGGAGGCAGGGGCACAAATTAGGGACCCTGCTGGTTATTAATCTGGTCCTGGTCATTTAAGGCCAGTTGTTACAGGAGTTATTTTTTTGGCTTCCTGGACTCAGCTGCTACAGGTAATTGTCAGACCTTCTGGGCTAGTTACTGCAGATGGTAGGTTGGTTTTCAGGACTGGTTGCTTCAGGTTGTAGGTCAGAGTTCTACTTGAATACAATAGTCTGGTAATTGTCCTTTGTATGCATTCTCTCATAGGACTACCACAACAAATTACTATAAACTAGCTGGCTTAAAAACAACAACAGCAACAACAATTCAGAAATGTGTTCTTTCATATTTCTGGAGACATGGATCAAAAATCTGTTTATATATCCTCCGTCGGAACCCAGTCACATGGCCACACCTAGCTACAAGAAAGGCAGGAATTATAGACTTGGAGTTGGAATCATTGTCACCCTGAAATGAACTCACACTTCTGGAACCAAGAAAAAGGGCAGAATGGATATTAGATGGGCAGCCAGCTGCCACTACCACGTGGGCTATCAAGCAAAGAAACATCAGTCTATGAGAAAGTGATGCTAACGTTGAGAGATATGCGTGACTGAGCGGGGTCAGTGGGGGGAGGACTAACCTTGTGAAATGCAGAGGAAATGTGGGACTCCACAGATGGGAGGATCAAGTTCTTTCAGACAGAAGAGTAGAAAGAGTCAGAGGCCTTATGATGGAGGGGCTTGCTAAAGTTTTAGGCCTCTATCCTAGAATCCTGGGGCTTCTAAAGGGTTTTCAGCAGAGGATGGGGTTACCTGATCAAATACTTGTGTTTTGAGCACATTACGTTGTTCGTGGTTCCAGAAGCTGGTGACCCAGAGCTATGGCATCATTGTGTCAGCAGAGAATGGTTTTTCAGGAGGGCAGCCTCATCGCAGATTAGAACATACAGATCCATGTACCCAGCTATATGCAGGAGAGTATGGGTGTCAGGGAAGGGTTAATAGCAGAAATGACTCTTGAGAGTTGAGTATAGTTTCCAAAGGATAAAAGAAAGGCCAAGAACATTCTAGGTAGAGTTGGGACAAAGGCTGGAGTGTCCAGTGTGGAGGATCTGCCGATAAGGATTATTCCTAGAGGCAAGATTGCAGATGCCACTTGAGGGCGGGCAGGGGTCAGATCACTAATGGTCTCGTGTATCTGCCTAAGGAGCTGAATGTTGGGGGATCATGGAAAGGTGGTTCTGTCAGGGAATGACACTTCATGAACTGAGGTTTAGAGCATCAGTTCTGGCAGGAGCACAGCACAGATTGCATAGTTTCTTAAGGCGGAAACTACTTTTTATGTGCTTGAACTTCTGCCTATTGGGATCTTGACTAGTTTTGTCATAGTAGGCAGGCATCTACTGTGCTCCTTCTCCCCCCTGTGAGATAGAACCATCTAGATGACTTACCAAAATTCAGAAAACCCTGAAACCCAAACTTTTTTTCTTGGTAATTCATTTGGTGGCCAGACTTAAAACTGACCTAAACTTCCTGAGTTGACCTCATCTGGTATGAGGTGATTAATGGTCTATTTATCCCACTTAGTGTAAATATTTATGTTTTGCCATGTAGAAATATTAATGACTCTGACAGGTGTTAAATAACAGATGATGTCTATTTCTAATATCAAAAAAAATTCTAAATTCTATCATATATCCAGCCCAAGAGTTTTAGATAAGGGACTGTAATCCCTGTGTATGATCAAGAAGATCTGAACACTGCAGGAAAATTTGCTCTAAGTAGAAGGCTGCACTTAGAAATTGTTTTAGTGGATAAAGGAAAATCTGCTGCTGGATGCAGCAGACACTAAATTTATGGAACCTGTATTTCATTGAGCCATAGAAACTATAAACTAAATAGGCTCAAAGAGAGTTTTCCTACCTTTATGGATGATAAATCAATAGGAGGTTAATGAAGAAGGCTTGGGGTTACCTAGGACAGATCCATTAATTATATGAAGTTAATGTCATGGTGAACATCTAGCATCTACTTCCACAAAGCCAGTGGCATTATTCTTAATAATAATTTATATATATATAAATGCTTGAGAATGTACCAAGTTTTTGGAAATCCTTTTTCCTTTAATTCTTGTAATAATTATGATAGATGGATGGATATATTGCATTTCCTGGTCTATAGCCAAGGACCCCAAGCTCGGAGGAGGTGGGTAACTCTTTCAAGGTCATTCAGGCAACATTTACACACAGGACCCAGACTAGGTCCTTGTGATTCTGAGATCTGTAGTCTTAAATTCAATGAGCAATAACATTCTTAGCTGAATGGTGACAACCTAAAAAAGAAAAAAGATCTGTCTTCTACTACAAGTCAGCCCAATGGATGTCATCTCACAAGCCTACTCCAGCCCAGTGTTTGTAGCTGAAAGACAGGCAGTTGCAGATTTTGAGACTGATTCTAAATTTCATGAGGAATATGGATTAGATAAGAGGTGAAAAACCAAGGGATCTTTTTTAAAAACATTCCATGTGAAACCCTGATTTGGTAGATCAGGGGCCACACTTGGGAATCTGTTGTTTAAACTTAGTAATGAAAATATCCAGTCACAAGTAAGTAGGACAATGGCTCTCCCTCCTGCCCCCGACACCTTCAGCATTTTCTTATATTTATTTCCCCTCTTTTATGTAAGATCTACTCCACTCACCCCTCTAGGCCTCAGAAAGGGTGAACTCAACACCTATGTTCATGGGGTTCCCTTTCTCTTCAGCTCTCAGTATCTTCCAGCAAGGACAGGAAAATCAGAGAGCAAGATTGGCTGTGTGTTTTTCTGGCTCTCTCCTGGCAGATTGACACTGGCTCCTCATTCCTAGTTATAGCTCATAGCAGCCCACCTTCTCTGACCCCACACCTCTGTCTACAGTTAGGTCCTTAACCATTCCTGTCCCTTGCTGTTTCAGATCAGGAAGTTACCCTCCTCTTGCTTGCTCCATCCACAGTTATTCCCCTAGATCTTGCCCATATACTTATAAACAATGACCTTCATTGCATGTGCCACTATTCCCTTTGCAGACCTGGCCTGATAAGTACTCATTCCTCTTTTATTTATGCCTGAATATTCTCAAGCAAATCACTATGCATCTCAAACACCATTATCATAGTCAGTGAAACAGTAACTCCCTGATATCATCTACTAGCAAGCATATAGTAGACAGCATTGAGTGCCTCATTGGTGTCTCTAATCAGTTAGGTTTGGAAATCACTGAAATAGCTCACTTTGGAAGAGTCTTTCCAACTCAAATAATCTGCCTCTTGAATATGCGAAGAATATCCCAGTTTATAGATTTGAGTCAGTCTCCACCTGGTGGCAGGAAAGCTTGCCTGGACTGTGAGCTGGTAAATTAGAACATGGTCCTCAGCGAAGTGAAGTTGCCATGGAAACTGCCTTAGAACATTTAGGATGTGGTTTGTGCACCCAGATTTGGCTCTACCAATAGTCTGGCAGAAAAATCAGGTGGATGCTGAACCAAAGAATCTACCCAAGTACGTATTTTCTTTCCTCCAGGAATGGAACAGCCACCCATAGGTCCAAAAAGACAAGTCATTATTCCAGACCCTGAGAGTATGCCCTCTTCCAGGTCTCTCAAAAGAAATCTCTCCCAATACTTCATCTTAGGTAGTCATTTCCCTTTCTTGTGTCTTACCTTAGACCAAACTTATAATTACACATTTTAGTCTTAAAACATTTGATTGGCTTTTTCAAGTTTCAGATCAAAGACATCCAGAAAGCAGCCTCTCCAAGAAAGCAGCAGTTGTGGAATCTGGCCAGTTGGAAAGACAACGGGTTGGCAAGACAGGACATCTGAACCCAGCTCTATACCTAAGTGGCTGGTGTGTGAGCAGGTTTCTGCCTGTTTCTGGGATGAAACTGCACCTCTGCCCTGATTCTTGGGACTTCGGTCTCAGTGAGTTTTAAGAAAGCATTTCATCCTCATCATACTAAATTCCAATCCTGAATGAAAGGCTTGGCCAGAAAAACTCCATTCACATTTAGAGCCACAGAAGTTGGCTGGGGATCAAAGTTCCTCATTTTTAAAAACAGTTGCCTGGGTCATCCAATAGGGTATTTGGTAGGTTGGTGCCAGGCAATGATTTCCATGTTGGCTTCTACATGAAAGAACTTTCCACTGAAGCAGGTGGTTTATTCTAATTTTCAAAGTAAATCCTTCAGTGACCGGGCTGCTAAAATCTAACTGATCTTCAGAGGCATCTCTGGTCACTGATCTGCCCCACCATACACTTACCGCCGAAGAGCAACCTGAGAAGTACATAGATACAGATTTCAGCCTGTGAGCACCTGAGCAAGGAAATCAGGCAGAACTCAAACTGTAGAGAGCATTTTGGTGGAAGGAGAAAGGATCACCTGTCATCTAAAAGCCCACCTGACCATTGCCTTCCCCTTCCTCTTAGTTCTTTTTTTCAGTTTTAGGGTCGTTTTTTTTTAAGTATAGTTGATTTACAATGTTGTGTTAATTTCTGCTGTATGATAGAGTGATTTGGTTATACATATATATACATTTTTGTTTCATATTCTTTTCCAATATGATTTATCATGGGATATTGAATATAGTTCTCTGTGCTATATGGTAGGACCTTGTTGTTTATTTGTTCTCTTAGTTCTTGATCAGCAGCGTTGAGGTCTCCCATTGCTTCTACCTGGGGTGCCACAGGTTTGAGTTGATGAACAATAGCAGACTTGGGAACAGGAAGGCTTTGGGCCAAGACCTGCAGTTCTGTGAGAGATCTTGTACATCAAACCTATGCACACGGGATCTTCTTCCTTTCAGATGATGTGCACAGGATGTGTAACAACAGTTGTTTCTGGAGTCCCCCTCCTACAGAGAGGGAGGGACTGAGCCAGCTGCCTCCCTCCAGGCTGATGGTAGGGGGGAGCTTTTACAGTGTGGATACCAGCCATTACACCTAGACTTCCTGGAGGCCTGGAAGAGCCTAGAGAATCTGCATTTTCAATAAGCCCTTCTGCTTTGTGACCAGCAGTAGCAGGAGACCAGGTCGAGGCCTTCCATCCTCTTCCTGGTGATTTGCCTTGAGTTCAGAAGTGAGGCATGTGTCTGCAACTAGAAGAATTTGAATTTGCTGGGCAAGTCAAAATGATTCACAAGGTAGAAGTTGGTTTTATACCCTTAGATTGTGCCATCGAGGCATCAGACATCTGGATCAATTAGGAAAAGTGATTGCTTCACTTTAAGATAACAGAAGGCCCCCATTAAAATGCAAACATTAGCTGAGTCATTACTGATGCCAGTAGCCCCCAGGATGCAGTCAGAAATGGGGAGGGGCCAACGTGGTGGTTAGGGATGCTGGCTTCGCTGAGTTGAAGTCTTGGCTCTGCAGCTTAACTATCTGTGAGATGCTCAGACGTGTTGTTTAACTTGGATTGTTCATCTGTAAAGTGGGGATAATAATAACAATCTCATTGGGATGGAATCAGGATTTTTTTTTTTTTAAATGATGCATTTCAAGCCATCAGCTGTGTCTGTATCCCAGATGATGACCTGGGAAAACACTGTCTGTTCTACTTGCTATTGGGTGTTGGCAAAAAACGTCAAGTTAACAGAGGATTTGTTAATAAATACCTTAGTAGGAAAATCCCATGGATGGAAAAGCCTGGTAGGTTGTGGTCCATGGGGTCGCAAAGAGTCGGACATGACTGAACGACTTCACATTCACTTTTCACTTTCATGCATTGGAGAAGGAAATGGCAACCCGCTCCAGTGTTCTTGCCTGGAGAGTCCCAGGGACGAGGGAGCCTAGTGGGCTGCCGTCTATGGAGTCGCACAGTTGGACACGACTGAAGTGACTTAGTAGTAGTAGTAGTAAAGCCTCCATTGCCCGCCCTCTATCCACCCATCAATTCATCCTTCACATAGCCCCCTGAGATGGCTCCCAAATTCAGATCTCATCCTGTTCCACCCATCTTACGGTTCTATTGCCTGCATTTAAAATCCTACAATGTCCTTCATGCTTTTGCCTCTTCCCACCTCCTTATCTCATCAGTCAGAATTTCTGAAATTTAATATTCCAGTGTGGTTTCCAAACTCCTTAACTCTCTCCCACCTTTCCCCTTCTCTCTGCCTGCAAGCCTCGCTCCACCCCACCCCAGCCCTTTTCTCTTCTGGGTTATTTGACCCACTCCTACTTATCCATAAAAACCATCCAGAGGTTGCCTTCCTTGACCTTGACCTCCCTGTCACCTGGGCTGGGGGAGGGACCTCCTGTGTGGCCCTGGAATGCCTCTCTTGGCACTCTCACCTTGCATAGTAACTGCTCTATGGCAGGGGCTGATACTTCCCTACTCCTTAAAATCAACGGGAATCTCTAAAGTCCCAAGTGCCTGGCTTCAGCCCTGACCAGTTAAATCACTCTCTGGGGGTGGAACTCGGGCAGCAGGACTTTTCAAGTTCTCCAGCGGATTCCAGGGTGCAGCTGGGCTTGGAAACCAGCGCTCCAGATATGAGCACCTTAAGGTCATCAAATGTGTGTGCAGAAATGCCGACGACCTGCGATACGTAGCATCCTGCCATGGTCTCTGAATGCACGCTAGAAGGGCGGTGGTTGTCGTCAGGAACTTCCAGAGCTGTTTTGCCATCTGGGAGAACAGGCTGCACAGAGGTGCTGGGAAGGGTGACTCAGAGATATAGGGGGCCACAGGAGGTGTGGAGATCAGAGTGGGAGGCTGCAGTGAAGGCAGGGTGAGGTCACTGCCAAAGGTGTGCCCAGGGCTGTCGTGGCGAGTGAAAGGCAGGGGAGCATGAACCCGCTTGGCTATAACCACATCCATATCCTTCAGGTACGCTTCAACCTCACCAGCTAGGAGTGCTTAGGAAGAGAGTATGTCACATGGGATTGGCGGCTCTGTCAGGCTTTTAGACTTTTTCTTCTGCTTTCCTGGAGAGGGCTGTGGGGTCTTCAAGTCCTGGCAGATGAAAAGCATTCTCCCGGCCGTCTACACCCTCTACATTTTCTTTGGGACCCTGGGAGGTGGCAAGTAAGTTCTATGCCTGCAAGGATATCCAAGGCCTCCAGGAGCCCTGGCTGATCAATCCTCCTCAAATTTAAAATTAATATAAAATTAATTTAAATTTTAAAATAATAAGAAAATGATAAGAAGATTGACACAACAAAGATCAATGAAACCAGAACTCTCTGTGAAAATGTATCTACTGGTGAATGTGAGTCTTAAAGGAATCAATCAGCAGCTCTTGAAAAATTGTATGTCCTGTAAAAGTGCCACTGGAGATTTTACCGTGTCACAATACAGGTGCCGATGACTGGGCACAGAATGGATGGCCCATTAATACTCATTGATGAGTTTATTGATTGGTGTGTCCAGTATAATTAGCCCCAAAGATCTTCAATCAATACAGAACAGGGTGGTGATGAAGCCTGTGTATCCTGGAAAAATGTAGGGCCAGGCTCAGTCCTGATGGCCACTGGCTCACTGTGTGGCCTGGTAATACTCCTGGACTGCTCAGAGGGTCAGTTTCTTTGCCTATAAAATTGGGAGATAATAGTTCAGTGTTTCCCAAAGTGATTTCTAGCAAACTTTAGTTCTTTGGAATGTTAGTTTTTATTTTAAACAAAAGTGTTTAAGTGATCATATTTGGACAATACTGATTTTAAACAAGTTAAGCAAGACTGTCAGAGCCGTGGTATCCAGGCATTGTGAATCACCAAGAAGTGGGATATAGTATACATTTATTTATTCACTATTAAGCTTAGAGCCTATGCTAGGCACTGTTCCAGGTGCTGGGGGCATAACAGAGAAAAAAGACCCTTTGCCAAAGTGTTGGCATCCTAGTGAGAACACAAATAGATTATCAGTCAACAAAGATAAGTAATATATTAGATGGTGTTAAATCATATAAAACACACCACACACACACAAACCCACAAAAGACTAATGCAGTGTAGGGGGTAGAAGGCAGTACTACCTTATACAGAGAGGGACTAGACTTTTCTCCTTAATGAGGGGTTGTTTTGAGGAGAGACCTGAAGGAAATAACGGAGGGAACTATAGCTGATGAGGGCAGAGAAGTGATGGGGACTAGCCTAGGGTCAAGGCCAACTTTAACAGAGGAGCCTTCCCTCTTCATATCTACATAGCCTCTGAGTTTAGATAACCAGAGTTCAGATGACAAGGCCTAACTGTTATAGAGGTGTATTGTGTCTTCCAAGCTCATGGCATCAGCAGGAAACCACCTCTCCTCCTCCTCTCCTCTCTCCCCTGGTCCTCCGCCCTTCCTCCTTATGATTATTTGGTATGACTCTTAAGACCAGCATTCCACTGGAATAGATCATTTGGAAGTACAACACTAATGTTATGACCTGGGATGCCATGGTGTAATATTCTAAACTGGCCAAGGGTGGGTGGGGGGAATGAAAAGTGTAAATTATAAAATCCTTTTAGAGAAATATCCAGTCAGAGTGAAGCTCAAAACTTAGCTGGATGATTGGGGAAAAGGAAACCGTCTTCTTCTCCACACTGTAGAAGCGAAACCATTCAGCCCAGGAACTGCAGGGTGTCATCTCAGTACTCTGAAGGCAGCCAACCTGGGCAGGAGGCCAACACACAGAGGAAGGCAGGGCCCAGAGAATCCCTGAGAAATGAAGCCCTGCCCTGTCTCTCCACCTACCTCTCAATCAGTTCACTCCTGAAATGCCCCTATTGTGGACCTTTCAGGTCCAGGAGCCAATAAATTGCTTTATTTTAAAGCCATGGTAAATTGGATTTGTCTTTTACTTCATAGTACAAAGAGTCTTAATTGATCCCCATAACTTATTTCATCAGATCACCATGACAACCTTGCTATAAGATGCTTTTATTCCCATTTTACAAATGGAAAAACACTCAGAAAAGACAGCTGGACTGCTATTGATTGCTTAGGAACAAAAATTTAATAGAGTAGATTTGGGGTTCAAAGATGTGGGTTTCTGTCTTAGATCCATTGTATGTAGGCTGTTTCCTCATCTATAAAGTCAATACTTCTTTTTTTAAAAAAATCTTTTCTCCCAAGATTGACATAGGGTAATAAATCAAAGATCCCTTAGGAGGAGGCTATTTCCTACTGTAAAGTGCTCTACAGATGGTTGCTATTCCTAGGCATGGAACCCACAGCTCCAACCTAGAAGTTCAGGCTGGCATGTTGCTAGCTTAATGGACCCAGGCTCCAGCTTGTTCTTTGATGCAGGAAAATATTTTGATTTCCTTTTATATGATCTTCTGCTTGACAAGTCCTTCCTTCACAACTAGTAAAGATCCAAGCCAGACCTAGACTCTGACCCCTCATATTGTGAATGGGAACTCAGCTACATGTCAAGTATGAGCTCTCCTCTTCAATTATTCAGCTCCTATCACTCACACATAAATGCACACTCCAAGACCCCAGCAGTCTTGGGCTGAGAGGCCTGGATTATTTTCCATGGGTTCAGTGATAGATTTTCTATGTCATGTTAGCATCCCATATGTATATTTTGTATCTTCTGCCTTTAGGGATTAAAAAGATAAACACATTTCACTGTGCAATTTTCTCTTGTTAGGAATAATTTTGAGGCAAAAGTCTCCAGTTATGTACAGTAAAGAAAGTGAAAAACTGTTTATAATTCAGTTCAGAGGGTAAAAATTTGTTCTTTTCATGTACATACTGAAATGGTTTGCCTAAATGATTCAGAGTTGATTTCCCAAATATATTAGTTATGAACAAAAGAATTGTATTCATCTTTGGACTATTTATAATATTAGAATAAAGTACTTGTCAAATAAGGCTCTAGTATGATAAGCACAATATACAAGGAGAAAAATGAGATATATTTATTCTTGTTATTTAGGGAATATGTGCTTTATTGTATACACTTTGCTTCTAGCTATGGAAAAAGTAATTTATCAGTAAGTCTTTTCCTTTCATTTCCCTTGAATATAAAGATTAACTGATGGTTTAACAATCTTGTTCGGGCTATATTTATGAAAGATAGCTGTTCTCACTCAAAACTTCCAATATTGAAGTTGTAGCATTATTCATAAAGATATGATAGGAAGACCTGCAGTCATAAAAATTGAGATGTATCTCATATTAACAACTTGAAAGGAATCTGAGCTTAAATTTCTTCTGTATTTATTTACATGAAAGGGAGAAGTGACAATAGCCAAGAACTGAAAAAATGAATTTTAGCAATCAGGTTGACTTAATTTGAGCTCATCAGATGCCAGTGCAGTAAAGGTATGTTTAGAGTGTCCGAGTGTGGCTTCCTGTGGTCAACCTCCAGGAGAAAACCAAGCAGCATGTGTGACATTGAGTAATTAGCTTGTTTTCTTTGGCTTCATTCAAAGGCCCTTAAAATATATTCAAGGTTGGTAGCGATGTCCTTGGAGTTGAAGGCGACCTGTTTATATTGTCTTCATCAAAGTCAACTGTTGGGTTCCAAAGAGGAAGAAATATAATCCAGGTTCAAGGACAACAACCATTGAGAAATCTCTTCATCTCTGAAAGAAAACCAAAACATCTCTCAGTTCTGTTTATGAAATGCTTAAGTAATTTTTCTCCGCTGCTGAAAAAAAACACACCCCACAGCTGGAATTACTTACAACATAGGTTTGATTGTTTTTTTGCAAATTGAACGATTAATTCAGGCAAACAACCAAAGATTTAGTTTAATTTTAAACTGGAAGGGGTGGACAATCATACTGGCTGAATTCCTAGCTTGGCAGACCTTGGGGTCTTGGCAGTTCATTTAGATAATATTGTGACTCCAGCAAGTCCATACTGGAAGGTAGACCAATTTTTAAAAAATGTTTTGGTACCACTGGCCTCTCTTTTTATGAATGTTTTCCTGTTTTAAAATGGAGTACTTGAAGGGATAATTTCAATCCTATTCCTTTACCCAAGGGCTCTGTGAATTTGTAATTGTATTTCACTCCCTCTCGAGGACAAGTAACATGATCAAAAACTGCCAGTAACCACAGACAGGAATTTTTATGACTTGAGTGGTATCTCCTCTAGTTTGGCCAACTATATTTATGCACAACCAGCTTACTCCACTCTATTCCTGCCTGCACACACTTTGGAGGCAAAGTTGGACCTTTTGTGAGCTGTGGAAGGCCAAGCTAACCAAAAAATTTACCCTGAACTACCCCAAAGATCAAGCTAAGGATGACCCAGATGATGAAGCCAAGCATGAGCTACCGTCTTTATCCAGCAGCTCTTTGTAGAGGATGGATGACACGATGCCAGGCTGCAGAATGTTCTGAGACATGCTTTTACCTGATGATAAAGTCTAATTGAATGATGAGGCAAAGAGCAGAATTAGCATAGAAAAGACAACACAGTTGACCCTTGAACAAGATGGGTTGGAATTGCACAGATCCACTTAGATGTGAATTTTTTTCAGTAGTAAATACCACAGCAGTACATGGCCCATGTTAGGCTGAATCTGCAGATGAGGAACCATGGTTATGGAGGGTTGAGTGTAAGTTATACTTGGATTTTCGACTGTGCAGGGGAGGGGTCAGTGTCCCTAACCCTCCCGTTGCTCAAGGTTCAGCTACACTCTTAAGGCTGGTCAGAGACTTTCTTTCGGGGAAAAAAATTGAATTGCATAGTATCATGGGGATTCTAGAACTTTCAACACTTTTCATTATTTCTTAACAGGTCTGGTCAGTTAAAATGGCAGTGGGGTTTCACCTTTTGGTTTTGTTTGTTTTTGTCTCTCCTCCCTCCTTTTACCTTCCTTCCTTTCCCAACTTTCCTTCTTGCTTCCTCTTTTCCTTCTTTCTTTTTTTTTGGTGTGTGTGTGAAATAAATCTTCTCTGATACTTGTATATGTCTATACTTTTCTCATAGGAATAGATCCAAAATAAATGCATGTTACATAATGAATATACTTTTAAAACTGAAACCAAGGCAATACTAGACTTGTCAAAACGCTGCCCCATTCTCTGAGTTTCCACATCACCTTGCCCAGGCACGTCACACCCAACTTCCAGCTCCACATCAAAGAACTTTCTGCCCTTGTTTGTCACACCATGATGACGATTCCCTCCTCTGGATATACATGCCACCCTCAGACAATCCCTTGTGCACTCCCAGTTGGCAGTTTTTACTCTAAAATTTTGTTTTATTACACAAGTAATACAGGAAAACATCCTTGCTGGATAAAAATGAAACACTGCAGAAGGAAACAAACCAAAATGGCCATAGACCCCTTATGAGGGTCACTCATAGGCTGTAGAGTGACCTCCGTTCACTCCCAGAACAAACAACTTCAGAGCTCTGAAAGTATCTTCCCAAGATTTTGTCTAGGGATTGACACCCAAATTCATGCATATCTATCTATGTATGTATAGATGGATTGTTTACATGTATGTGAAATCATCCTCTTATATACTTTAACAGTCTCTTTGAAATATAATCATGTACCATCCATTTTTAAAAACTCTTATGAGAATATTTCACATCCTTATCAACACTTGTTATTATTATAGCCACCTTAAGGGGTGTGATGTTATATCTCATTGTGGTTTTGATTTGCATTTTCCTAAAGATCACAGGGAGTCAGACACGACTGGGCAACTGAACAATAGCAGCAACAATGGTCATTCATATGAACATCCTTTCATGTGGTTTTGATCATTTATATATTTTCTTTGGATTCTTTCCCCATTTTTAACTTGGGTTATTTGTCTTTTTATTACTGGGTTATAAGAATTCCTTACCTGTTCTGGATTCAAATCCCTTGTGTATGTGTATGCTCAGTCGCTCAGTTGGGTCCGAGTCTTTGCGCCCCTATGGACTGTGGCCCCCAGGCTCCTCTGTTTATGGGGTTTTCCTGGCAAGAATACTGGAGTGGATTGCTGCTTCCTCCTTCAGGGGATCGTCTCAGCCCAGAGATTGAACTTTGTTTCCTGCACTGTCAGGCGGATTTTTTTCCCACTGAGCCACCTGGGAAGGCCTATCAAATGGCAAGTATTTTCTTCAGTTTTGTGACTTACCTTTTTATTTCTGTGGTGGTGTCCTTTGAAGAAAATTCAAGATTCTTAATTTTGGTGAGGTCCACTTAAGCTTTTTCTTTGTCACTTATGCTTTTAGTGTCGTATCTAAGGAGGTTTTGCCTAACACACTGTCATAAAGATTTCCTCCAAAATTTTCTTCTTAGTTAGAAGCTTTGGCTCTTACATTTAGGTCTGTAATGCCTCCATGAAAAGGTCCAACTCCATTCTTTATCAGGCAATTACCTAGGCTCTGTAATATACCTTTCTCATTGCTACTTTCCTATAAAAGTGAAGTTGCTCAGTTGTGTCTGACTCTGCGACCCCATGGACTGTAGCTTACAAGGCTCCTCCATCCATGGGAATTTCCAGGCAAGAATACTGGAGTGGGTTGCCATTTCTTCTCCACGGGATCTTCCTGACCCAGGGATCTAACCTGGGTCTTCCTCACTGTAGGCAGATTCTTTACCATCTGAGCCACCATGGAAGTCCACTTTTCTATAAAAGTAGCCACTATTCTGAGTCTATTACCATTGTTCGGTTTAATTTGCCTTTTCTTAAACTTCTAATAAATGGAATCATTTAGTATATACCAGTTAATGAGTGACTTCTTTCACTTAAAAATTCCTGGGTGGTTTATCCACATCCTTGCCTCCTTATTTTTTTGTTTTTGTTGTTTTCATTTTTATTGCTAAGTAGTATTCTATTGTATTTCATACATGTTTATTCATTCTCCATTTGGAAGACAATTGGTTTGGTTCCATCAGGGGACTTATAAATAAAGCTTCTGTGAACGTTCCTGAGCATGTCATTGAGTGGACATATGCACTCAATTCTGCTAGGCATATATCTAGGAAAGAAATTTCCAAGTCATAGGCAGATGTGTGTTTTGCCTTGGAAGATAATGTAAACAGATTTTCAAAGTGACAGTGCCAGTTTACATTCCCACTGGCAGTGTAAGAGAGTCCCGATCACCTACAGCTTGACCGGCACTTGCTATTAATTCTTGGCATTCTGGACTACGGGTGGTGTTTTCTCACTGTGGTTACAGTTTGCATTTTGCTGGTAACTAAAGATGTTCAGGATCTAATCTTTTAATAAGCTTTGGCCATTTGTGTAAACACCTTTGGGAAGTGCCTGGTAAAATTGGTTGCTAATTGTGTTATATCGGTTTGTCTTTTTCTCTTTGGTTTGTAAGAACTCTTTATATATCCTTATATTCTTGATATAAGAATCAAGAATATAAGGTTTTGTCAGGTGTACATATTGTAGATATTTTCTCACAGTCTGTGGTTTGCCTTTTCTCTCTCTTACTGTTTTTAAATGTAATTTTTAAATTGAGATGTAATTCACATAACAAAATTCATCTGTTGAAAGTATTTAATGCAGTGCTTTTCACCACATTCACAAAGTTTTATAACCATCAACACTGTTTAATTTGAGAATATTTTCATCACCTCAAGATGAAATGCCATATCTATTACTCCTTCTTCTTCCTTCCCCTCAGGCCCTAACAACCACTGATCAACTTCTGTCTTAATAGATTTGCCTATTCAAGGCATTCATTTAAATAGAACCATACATTATGTTGTCTTTTGTGACTGGCTTCTTTTACTTAGCATAATGTTTTCAAGGTACATCCAGCTTTTAGCATGTATCAGAATGGCATTCATTTTTTTAATTGGTGAGTAATTTTCCGCTCTATGCATATACCAGTTTTATTGATTCACTCATCAGTTGTTGAACCTTTGGATTCTTTTAATAGATTTTTGATGAATAGAAGTTCTTAATTTTAATAAAGAACTGTTAATAAAGTGCTGTCCGTTCATTTTTAACGGACAGTACTTCATTATAATCTACTTAAGAAATCCTTGTCCTCTTCTGTGACTTACTATTTAAACACCTTCATTGTCCTAGTTATCTTCCCGCATTGGGATATTGGTGGAGGCTTACTTCTTTCTTTCTACTGACTCCTCATAGCCGCTTCTCCATTGCTAGATACTGGATGATTTTTCAGTGTGTTGCTATTAAAAACAATGTTGAAATAAAAATTCTCTCACCAGCTGAGTTTGTGCATGTATGCAAGGATGTCTTTAATTAACTTCCTAGAAATGAAATTTCTGGATCAAAAGTTTGTACATTTTAATTTTTGACAGAGCCTACCAAATTGTCTTCCAAAAGAGTCTTCACCAAATTTATGTGCTCAAGAAGAGGTAGAAAAGTGCCCCTTGTGCCACATCTATGCCAGTACTTGATATTGCCTGCATGCTTAATTGCTCAGTCATGTCCAGCTCTTTGCAACCCTTTGGACCATAACCTGCCAGACTCTTCTGTCCATGGGATTTTTCAAACAACAAAACTGGAATGGATTGTCATTTCTTCCTCCAGGGGATCTTCCTGACCCAGTGATTAAACCCATACCTCCTGTGTCTCCAGCACTGCAGGTGGATTCTTTACCCACTGGGCTATCAGAGGTACTTACTTGATATTATTGGTCTTTAAAAATGTTTGTCATTCTTATAAGCATACTGATATTTTGTTTAGGACATTCTTGCTTTCACAATCCTTGATGGGTAGGGATTCCTTTCCCCTTACCCCTGTAAGTAAGTCTTCCTTAAGTTCTGAGGTTAGCACTGTGTCACTGTCAAGGAGAAAAAGTTTTCTTCTGCTTTATTTTGTTCAATGTCTGGGGGTCTGTGAATTAAACTAATAGGAAACAGATTAACAGGAGAAAACGCACACACGTTTTATGAATATTTACATGCACAGGAATTCACAGAGAATAGAAACTGAAAAAAGTGATTGGAGTCTGGGGTCTCAAATGCCATTTTAACAAAGGAAACAGATTCAGGTTTCAAAGGATGATATACTGTGGGCCAATGACTGCAAACTATCTTCCATTAGTTCTCCCTGTGAGAGTTATTTTCAGAAGGTCTGTTTATGCCAACTCATCTCAGTGTCAACTCCTAGTCTCTGATGACAATTTGTCCTTCCCTTTTGGTACTGGGAAGGCACCTTCATGGACAGAAATCTCTGCTTTGCTTTTAGGCAGATAGGAGTAGTGCAGAGAAATTCTCATCCTGCATCTGTTACCTCTCAACTGCCTTTGGTTCAAAGTAACCTCTAGGCCAAAATGGCATATTTTGACATGGCATGTTCTGAACCCCTTTAGCAAGAAAAGTGAAAGTTGCTCAGTCATGTCCGACTCTTTGCAACCCAGGATTCTCTAGGCCACAGTCCTGGAGTGGGTAGCCTTTCCCTTCTCCAGGGGATCTTCCCAACCCAGGGATCAAACTCAGGTCTCCCGCATTGCAGGCAGATTCTTTACCAGCTGAGCCACCAGGAAAGTCCAAGAATACTGGAGTGGGTAGCCTATCCCTTCTCCAGTGGATCTTCTCAACCCAAGAGTCGATCCGGGGTATCCTGCAATTGCAGGCGGATTCTTTACCAACTGAGCTATGAGGGAAGCCCCTTTAGCAGGAAAATTAATACTTATTGCTTAACTGTTAACAGGTTAGACTAATCAGAGTCACATTTTATTTAAATCTGTAAGTCTGAGATAAATGTGTACATTGCTTTTCTCTGCTGAGAGTGGAGTTTCTGGAGTTCTTTCTCACAGGCTGCTCAGCTTCGGTCAGGGCCTCGTCGCTGTCCATCTGTTTGAGTGAGGACTCTGCAGGCACTCGACCCGAGTAGTCACAGTAGGGAGAAGATTGTCTGCACTAGGGCTGAGCTCAGACCTTCCAGCTGTTAAATTGTGGACATCTCACAAACCAACCATTCATGTGGTTTTCATTTAGCGAATTTAAAATGGACCAAGAAATGCCCTGGGCCACCTGACTGTCCCCTCTCCATTACACAGCTTAGAGGAAAAGTTGTTAATTCCAGTGGGCTAATTCATCTGGAAACACTAAGATCCCTCAGATTTCAGATAGGTATCCTGTCTTGGGTTTTAGTTTTAATCTGCTCTTTTGCCATTTATCTTTGACAAAGAGGCAGTGTAGGGAGATGATGTAACATATCATCAATCTGATGGCTCTAGACCGAACATGAAGCCAAGAAGACTAATTGGTGACTTCATGAATCAAAGATCAGTTGACACTTAGCTTGTAAAGGAAGCTGTTTGTTTAAGACTGAAGAGTTAATTACTGGCTTCAGTTCTTCAAACCATAGGCTGAATCTGAATGTTTTTGTTGTTAAGTTAGATCATGAGATCAACACACCTAACTCACACGTGGCTTTAATTCACTAAGCACCTCAGTTGATGTAAATGATGAGCCTTCACAACAGAAATGCAAACAAGATGCTCATTCCTTTGCTTGCTAATTACTTTCTCCTCTCCTCTCTCTTCCTCTTGCTTAGAAATGTATAATCAACACAGCAGGCACACTCAGCTCAGTGAGGTGCTCACACCTAGCAAAGTTCATAGACCCACGAAGGAACAGTGGGCAATGTCATGGCTGCACTAAGCACTCAGGCCAGGGCATATGCACATGTGTGCAAGGGCGATGTCAGCACTAGTGTTTAATTTCTCTTTTGTGTTTGGCTGAGACTGTGCAGTTATATTTCTGTGAGTCAGTATTGCTCTCCCAGATCACTCCTAGAGTTCTGGTAGGACTTTTTGGCTTGTTAAGAACAGAGACTTACTTCTAGTAAACATTACCCGTTCTAATTTATGGAAACATTTCAAAAATAGCCAAATATAACCATGTTGCAGGGGAATGGAAAATTAGAACTGTGCAAAGTTTTCAAAATTAAGTTAGGTCATGCTCTCCCTCTCTCCTTCCCTGCCTCATGCTCTCTCACTCTCCTTTCCTCTCCCTCTTTCTCCCTCTCACCCTCCCTCCCCTCTCTTTCTGCTTCACTCTGAACCTCTCTTCTACACTCTTCCATTCTTCAGCTTTCATAGCCCATTACAGGTTTCATTCCTACACTTAAACATACTAGTGAAATTCCTGAGATGTTCTGATTGGTCCACTTTCCCCTTCACCACACATCATGAGAGCAGCCACCCAGAGTCCGCTGCCCACCATGTCCTTAGAACAGGTACAGCAAGGCTTAGCATCTCTTCAGCATCATCTCCCTACCTACCCCACTCCCCTCCCTGTCAGGTAGTGTGGCCTCTGCACTCCTCTCTGGTCTCATAAAGTCATTGTTATTCCTAGTACCCTAGATGCTAAGTGTTTGCTAACCTGTCTCTCTTTCCTGCCAGTCCCAAACTCACTATTTTCCAAACGTCCTATTTTACCATTAGTCCCCAACATTGAGGGGAATCAAGAAACACTTGCACAGATAGATGAATCTCTGTAGCTCCTCACCTGAGAAATAGTGTCTTGGTTGGTTCAGGATGCTGTAACAAAATGTCAGAGACTGAGTGACTTCAGTGACACACATTTACATCTCACAGGTGTGGAGGGTTGGAGGTTCAAGATCAAGCTGCTGGTTGCTGCAGTTATGATGAAAGTGCTTTTCATGGTTTGCAGATGGCCACCTTCTTGCTGTGTCCTCACAAGGCAGAGAGCCCTAGTCTCTTCCTCTTTTCATAAGACATCAGTCCTGTCATGGGGCTCCCCACCCTCATGGCCTCATAGCTCAGTTACTTCCCAGAAGTCCTACCTCCTAGCACCATCAGGTTGGGGATCAGAGTTTCAGCCTATGAATTTGAAGAGGATGCATTTGGCCCATAACAATGTGGCTGGACTGCATTGTCTGTTCATTTTTTTTCTAATGTAGGTGAAATTAATAGTGTAAGAATTTCCCAGGCTCTGGCTCCATACCTCCAAACACTGAGTGAATAGGGCAGCACAGTACTGGGGTCCAGGTCTTACTCCTTCGACAGCTCACTTCCCACGTGTACCTCCTGCATCCATGGAGGGGCGCCAGCCCAGGAGGCAGGATCTCTGTGAAATCTAGGCGCCCAGATGCTTTCACCTGGATGCTCAGCATGCTGTTCTGAGGATCGCCGCCCAGGCTATCTGCCTGCTTCCTGCACAGAGACACTTCATTCCTGGCCTCTGGCCCTGCCATCGGTTTGCTGTCAGCTTCGCCATTGATTTTAAATTTTATTATCGGCTTTTAGAGCACTCGAGGACCCGAGGCTTTCCTTCACCATCGATTCGCTTGTTCACAGCTGAGGGAATAAGCTTTACCATCTTCATTCCCTGGCGGGTGACCAGCCCCTCTGTCTTGCTTTTGGAGATATCCTTGGCTTGCTGTGGGTCAAGTCTTTGAGACTGTGCTCACTTCCCCAGGCATCTGTGGTGTGGAGACACCTCGTTCCAAGCCAGATTGAAAGCTCTGTCTGCTCACCATGACCGAGTAACAAGACCTGACTTGTGCTGAGTGCACAGCATTTGTCAGCTACCTTGCTAACCTCTCAACACACCGCATCTCATTTCATCTTCCAAAAGTCCTTAGGACATACATGACTTATCACCAGTTTACAAACAGGGAAACTGAGACTCATAAAGGCACAGCAAGTTAGTGACTATAGAGGCATACTAATAACCTCTTCAACAGTGCTTGTCAAACTCACTACCCAACATGTTCTGTGACTGTGAGTGAGTAGTATACAGCTCAGGCCATGGGAAACACACCTCACAGGCTCAAATTCAACACCCAGACTGGCCTATGTCATGGTCAGTGAGACAAGTCAGTGATCACATGCTGGAATGTCTTGGTAGCATTAGATCGTGCTCAAAGTTTCTAATCATGGCTCCTCAGTTCTGTACTTACCTTTCACTGACTGGTACCCAAGGATTCTCAGACCTGCTCTAGCCAGTGGCCCACACTTGCATGGCATTGCTCCTATGGATCTGGAACATCTCCTTCTCAGATGCAGCCCTGTAGGAACTGTTTCTGTAGCCAAAGGTGGGAAGGAAAGGGTCATCCTTGTCACATGGGATTCTCGCTTTTTCCTGCCCTACCAGCTCCACTTCTTTCAGTCCTCATCACAGGCCCTGCAGGAGTAAACTGAGTCTGCAAGCTAACTGCCCTCCTTTGACTGCGGAGAAGATAGACACCTGAAACTCTGGGCTGTAAACTCTAGGTCAGCACAGTGCTTCCTACTTCTAAAAGCTCAGGGATGGGACAGAACCTTTTTTTTTTTTTTACAGCCTTGGCCTTCTGATCTGCTCTTCGTCCTCTTCCTTCCCTCTTTCTGCGCTCTGTCTCTCCTTCCCCGTTGTGTAGTGGCCTAAATTTTTCTCCATGAAACATGTGTCTGTCACTATGAGATCCCAGGGCAGGCCTGCTGAGCCAACACAGCAGAGCACAATAAATCCTGTGTCTGGGTACCTGGGCAGGTGGCACGTGCCAGCAGCCTGGAGCTGAAAAGGCAGCCAGATCTTCTGGGGGAGTGGGTTCTTTGTGTGGCCTTGCCAGCATCCCCAGCAGGCTGGGAGCACTGCTAATAGGCCTCTGTGTGAGCGCTAACAGAATAGGAAGGGAGGAAACCTTCTGAAGGCTGACATTTTTCACAGTGCAATAATCACAGGGAGCTGTCACTCCCCCGGGCGGAGGCGCGCATTTAATTTATGCACCCTGGCCGCCAGGTTTTGGAGTTCGCACTGTCTCTTCTGTGCCTTCAGGGGTTCAGAGGATCAGATGGGCGCCACCAGGTGGGCCCAGGGCTACTCAGGACCGGTATGTAGGGGTCCTCAGCAGTTCCTCACTACCACCACTCCCCTCTCCGAATAAGTCCTTTAACCTCTTAAACCTGAGTTCCTTATGTGTCAAAAGGAGTTGATAAAAGTTAACTAGTTTTCAGGGACTTGGTGAGGATTCAAGGAGGTAGTCCGTGTGAGTCTGGGACCTAGCACCCAGGAAGGACACGATGAACGTTAGCTCTGTTTTGCTGTTGTCATCATTGTCTGTCATTTACAGGTGAGGGCTAGAAAAAGTCATCAAACTGCCCAAAGTCACATGACCAGTGGGAAGTAAAGCCAGGATTTAAACCCAGATATTCTGACTGCCAGTCCTAGGCGCTTAGCCACTGTGCTTTATTACTGTGTATAGACTGTGTTATAGAAGTGTTGATAATGAATCTACAGACCCCTCAAGGACCAGGATTATGTCTTTTTAAAAAAAAAAAAATTGAAGTATAGCTTATGTGGGGTTCCCTGGTGGCTCAGTGGTAAAGAATCCACCTGCAATGCAGGAGACCCGGGTTTGATTACTGAATCAGAAAGATCCCCTGGAGAAGGGAATGGCACCTCACTTCAGTATCCTTGCCTGGAGAATCCCACGGACAGAGGCTCGTGAGGGGCTATAATCCACAGAGTCGCAAAGTCAGGCACAACTGAAGTGACTGAGCACGCATACACGCATAGCTTATTTACACTATTGTGTTAGCGACATAGATGTACAGCACAGTGATCCAGTATTTTTGCAGATTATATTCCATTATAGGTCATTATAAGATAATAAGTATACTTCCCTGTACTGTACAGTAAGTATATCCTTGTTGCTTATCTGTGCTATATATAGTAGCTGGTATCTCCTAATCTCATACCCTTAGTTTGTCCCTTTCCCTTTTCTTCTTCCCTTTTGGTAATCACAAGCTTGTTTTCCATATCTATGAGTCTGTTTCTGTTTTGCATATAAATTCATTTGGTTTAAGATTTTCCATATAAGTAATATGTTAAAGTATTTGACTTACTCAGCATAATATTCTCTTGGTCCATCCACATTACTGCAAATAGCAGTATTTCATACTTTTGGGGGCTAAGTAGTATTCTGTAGTATATATATCTACACATCTTCTTAATCCAATTGTCTGTTGATGGGCACTTGGGACAATATTAGAACCTACTTCCTGGGGTAATGTGGGAATTAAGTGGAGTCCCAACCTAAAGATGAAGAAACTAAAGCTCTGAGAAGTTAGTGTGCCCAAGGTTATACAGACAGTAAACTGGAGAAAAGAGTTTTGACTTCCAACAGTATGACTCCAGAATTCAAGTTCCCAACCATTGTATTTGTCAAGATTCTCCAGAGAAACAAAACCAACAGGATGTGTATATACATATGGAGACAGACTGATCTAATGGAATTGATCCATGTGACTGTGGAGGTGCAAATCTGAAAACTGCAAGGTAGACTAGCAGGCTAGAAACACAGGGAAGGGCTGTGGTTCAAGTGTGAAAAGTAATCTGCTGGCAGAATTCCTTCTTGCTTGTATATATACACCTGGAGAAGGAAATGGCAACCCATTCCAGTATTCTTGCCTGGAGAATTCCATGCACAGAGCAGCTCGAGGGCTACAGTTCATGGGGTTGCAAAGAGTCAGACATGACCTAGTGACTAAACCACCACCACCATACATATAAAACACTGAGAATGATGCCTAGCCCATAATAAGCGTACCAAACATTAGTTGCCTGGTCAGGGCTCTATATCCAGTATCTGGAGCTAGGAGCACACATAATAGGAGCTGAATACATATTTGTTGACTGACTTGACTCCCTCTATGCTCTTTGTTATGCTTCAGGCAAAAGATGTTTAGCGCTAAAAATATTAAACACATCTCTCTCATCCTCGTACGTGATTCCTCCCGTAAGCAACTGAGCCCAGAGTCCTGGAGTGATACTTCATTTCAGGTACACTTAATGGGGCTACGTGGGCAACCCAAACTCTGCTCAAATGACACGCCTGGATACGTGCCAAATTCTCTTTTCTTGTCCCCTCTCCCCTTTCCCACAAGTAGTTAACACAATATCCAAAATGACAGTCACACACAGCACAAGCCTTGACAGAATGGGTTTGGGGAGATCTTTGCATCTAGAAATGAAAGCAGGGCAGGGTAGCCTCCTTCTCCTCAAATACAATTACCTGTGGTCTTTAAACTCTCTCAGAAAGCTCCCCATCGACCAGGAACTTTGTGACTTAATTCTACTCCATTAATATTCAATAGTGAAAACTAAACCAGTTAACTGTTACCAAACCTGTGTAATGCTAACTTGAAGGTGAAAAGTTGGCCCTACTAGCTGTGTTTCTACAGAACTTTACCTACAGATGTTTCTGAGCTAATGAGAGTTTAAGGAAAAAAAAAGGAATTAGGAAATAGTCAAACAATAGGAGCCCCAGTCTTATAAGTGTTCTCCGTGGGTGGTTTGCTTAGGAAACCACATAGGAGTTTCTAATTAAAGGAGTATTAGAAGAATACATCCATAAATTTCAGAGCCAGGCTTAATTTTCTTGTTTGAAAACTGCCAGGGAAGAGGGTGGATTGCAAATATATGAAATATGACCAAATGAGACTTAATGAATTCTAAGTTTATTCACTGAAGTATTTAACTATCCAAGCCATCAAGTGGGGATAATAAATTTGACTATGTCATAAGACTGGCCCACTTTAATTCACATTTATAAAATGAGCTATAAATAAAGGGCCTGATTCAGTGCTTAATTTTTAGAGTTACATTAACTCTTAATTCCTGCCTCCACGATGCTGAGCAATGGAAGAAAATGAAAGAACACTGCGAGATCAGAAGAAAGGCGACAGTTCTAATACTTGGGCCAAAGGGCAGAGGACTAGCCTTGAGATTCAGCATCTCTCAGCAGGACACATACCTCTTCCCTTGTCCCCAGAGTCAAGTTAGAACCTAAGTTAAGCACCTGGGAAGGAGGAGAAGGCTGATTGGCTGGGTTAATGATGGGAGTTTAATAAGGAAGACATTGTTTACAAAGATGAGGGCAGGGTTAAAGGCAATCAACAAAACATGGCAAATCACTATGGGACACTTTTCCCACCTCTAGATCTGAAGAAAGCTACTAGAACTACTCTACTATGGGGTCTCTCAACAACCTACACCTAAAGGATCTTCATGCTTAGGGACTTAGAGGTCAGTGAACTCAGAAACATACAAAATATTTTCAGGTATTGATAAGTGAAATGATGAAAAATAAGGCAGAAAAGGAGTTATAAACAAGCAGTGGAAAGGTGGAGAGAGACTTCTTGAGCAAGGTGGATAGCAAAAGCTTCTCGGGAATGGTGATGTGTGATCTGAGACTGAAGTCAGAAGAAGCCAGCCAGAGGAGGGCAAAGCATTCTGCTGCCAAGAACCTGAGGGGGACCAACTGGGCATGCTTGAGGGTCAGAGGGAATCCCCAAGAAGCTGAAAAGTGATGAATGAAGTCAAGAGGGAGACAAAGCCTTCTAGACTCTCAGCTCTGTTGGGTTATGTTCTGGCCATGACAAATCATAAATGAGAAGATTTAAGCAAGGGAGGGGAGTGATCTGATTGACATTCTCCCATCCAAGTACTAACCAGGCCCGAGCCTGCTCAGCTTCCGAGATCAGACAAGATCAGGCATGTTCAGGGTGGTATGGCCGTAGACCTGCTTGACATTCTGAGTGACACTCTGATTGCTGTGAAGGTGATACAAGAAAGCAGGGATAATAAGAATGGTTACAAAGTAATTGCCCAGTAACTGAGGAAGATGGCTTGTACCATCTTCATGGGAGGACTAAGAACAAAGAATGGTGTTGGATCTTAGGTCCATTCCATCTACCTACTCATACTACAGTTAGTGAGCAAGGGGCCTCCCAGAGCTTGAGACAGTCACTACCCAAGAATAAAAGTAGTTTAAAAAAAAAAAAGAGAACTTTTTGGCATAGTGTCCTAAAGATTCTGTATGCTGCATTTACTGCTTTTGAAATTGGAAGAACATTTTTAAAAATTTAAAACATTTACTGAAGGAAAGAACTTGGTTAGGGAGCAGTTGACTTTATATAGAAGAATAAAAATACATAGGAACTTTGGTAGATCTTAGGATCAATGTGGAGTGGGAGATGGCTTTTGCAGAAAAGATCTTCATGACCAAGATAATCACGATAGTGTGATTACTCACCTAGAGCCAGACATCCTAGAATGTGAAGTCAAGTGGGCCTTAGAAAGCATCACTACGAACAAAGCTAGTGGAGGTGATGGAATTCCAGTGGAGCTATTTCAAATCCTGAAAGATGATGCTGTGAAAGTGCTGCACTCAATATGCCAGCAAATTTGGAAAACTCAGCAGTGGCCACAGGACTGGAAAAGGTCAGTTTTCATTCCAATTCCAAAGAAAGGCAATGCCAAAGAATGCTCAGACTACCCCACAATCGCACTCATCTAGCACGCTAGTAAAGTAATGCTCAAAATTCTCCAAGCCAGGCTTCAGCAATACGTGAACCGTGAACTTCCAGATATTCAAGCTGGTTTTAGAAAAGGCAGAGGAAGCAGAGATCAAATTGCCAACATCTGCTGGATCATCAAAAAAGCAAGAGTTCCAGAAACACATCTATTTCTGCTTTATTGTCTATGCCAAAGCCTTTGACTGTGTGAATCACAATAAACTGTGGTAAATTCTGAAAGAGATGGGAATACCAGACCACCTGACCTGCCTCTTGAGAAACTTATATGCAGGTCAAGAAGCAACAGTTAGAACTGGATATGGAATAGCAGACTGGTTCCAAATAGGAAAAGGAGTATGTCAAGGCTGTATATTGTCACCCTGCTTATTTAACTTATATGTAGAGTACATCATGAGAAACACTGGGCTGGAAGAAGCACAGGCTGGAATTAAGATTGCCGGGAGAAATATCAATAACCTCAGATAAGCAGGTGACACCACCCTTATGGTAGAAAGTGAAGAAGAACTAAAAAGTCTCTTGATGAAAGTGAAAGAAGAGAGTGAAAAAGTTGGCTTAAAGCTCAACATTCAGAAAACAAAGATCATGGCATCCGGTCCCATCACTTCATGGGAAACAGATGGGGAAACAGTGGAAATAGTGGCAGACTTTATTGTTTTGGGCTCCAAAATCACTGCAGATGGTGATTGCAGCCATGAAATTAAAAGACGCTTACTCCTTGGAAGGAAAGTTATGACCAACCTAGATAGCATATTCAAAAGCAGAGACATTACTTTGCCAACAAAGGTCCGTCTAGTCAAGGCTATGGTTTTTCCAGTGGTCACGTATGGATGTGAGAGTTGGACTGCAAAGAAAGCTGAGTGCCGAAGAATTGATGCTTTTGAACTGTAGTGTTGGAGAAGACTCTTGAGAGTCCTTGGTCTGCAAGGAGGTCCAACCAGTCCATCCTAAAGGAGATCAGTCCTGGGTGTTCATTGGAAGGACTGATGCTGAAGCTGAAACTCCAATATTTTGGCCACCTCATGCGAAGATTTGACTCATTGGAAAAGACCCTGATGCTGGCAGGGATTGGGGGCAGGAGGAGAAGGGGATGACAGAGGATGAGATGGCTGGATGGCATCACCGACTCAATGGACATGAGTTTGAGTGAACTCCGGGAGTTGGTGATAGACAGTGAGGCCTGACATGCTGCAATTCATGGGGTCGCAAAGAGTCAGACATGACTGAGTGACTGAACTGAACTGAATGAAATTTTTGATTGCATAATTAGAAAAATGCTATCTAGGGTGAGCAGTGTGATTCTTTGAGCACCTTGAGGGGATGACAGTCTTATCCATGTGTTTGTCCCCCATTTATAGGTGCACACTACCTGGTACCTAAAAAGCTTGGAAAATATGATTTTGTGATATAATAAGAAATATATTTTCCCTTGGTTCTTGACACAGAGCTCTTAAATCCCTTGAAATTTTGAAGTATGGGGACTCCTCACCTTTGAGTTTCTGTCTGGGGGTTCCTTTGGCTTCCCATAGTGTGTCAGCTTACCTTCTACAAATACTATACCTGCCACTTGGTATGTTAATGGCAGACAGTAACCATGTTTTGTACATAAGCCTTTTTGCCAGTCCTGAGCAAATTTTTACCCATGAAAGGTGAAAATGCTATGTATCAGTTATTCCCTATTATCCCAGGATTTTTAGTTTGTTCCTAATTGTTATACCAAAGTTAGGATCTTCACTAGGATTCTGTTATGACTTTTGAACTAAATTACCATTGGCAGATGAACTAGGTATTTATATTGGTCAGGCGACTTTCTTTGTAAGAGATAGAATCACAGTTTAAAGCAGCTTAAGATCAGTGGTTCACACAAGTGGAAATTCTAGGGATAGATAGTTACAGCTTCAGGCCCGGCTGCATCCAGAGACTCAAAAGGCATCATCAGGGCTTTTCCCCTCTGCCATTCTCTTGAATGTTTCTCGTCATATAGCCAGTATAGTAAATTTGTTCTGTCTGCTTAGCTAAACTGAAACTGTATTTTCCATAATTCATTTCTGTCCATAGTTCCAGGTTAGTATGAACCACAGGCTTTTTGAATGAGATTTGGAATTGGAACTAGAGTGTCATTCATATTTCTTTTTGTGCTTGAAAGGCCAGTGCAGGTCGCGAGGTGCTGCTGTGGCTTGCTTATACTGCCACTTGCCTGTTTACTCACCTTGTGGGGCTGGCCTCGTACGTCTCCAACTTCTGCTGCAGCTTTACCTTCTCTTACTCCCAGGCCAAGTGCTTTTTAGCTCCATGAGGAGTCAGCTTCTCTTCCAGCTTACTTCCATCATCGAAGTGGATGACTTGGAGGTGGGGTGAGACCAGTGTGGGTCCTAGTCTCGCTGCATGAATTTCTGCCCATCCTCACAGAATTCAGTTTATCTTTGTTTCCCCTACTTTATGCCCATCTTTCCTTCTCAACAGCCTGCCCTGCAGACCTCAGCTTCCTGCCCTTGACCCAGAAAGAACACCTTCCCATAGACTGTTGAACCACTCTTACAATTACAAAAGGCCAAACCATTGTAGCAAATAACCCCAGATATGTATCTTCTATAGATTCTGCTTTTCTGAGCAAACTCTGACATAGCAGGAAAGGTAGCTGTCATACGCACAGAGTCCTTACCTGTACAGACTTAGCACTGAGTGAACTATTATGGTATCTCCAGCCAGAAAAAAAAATTCAGGGAGGACTCAGAATAGAGGCATTTTGACTCATGGGTTCATTCCTGCATCTACCATCATGGTTCAGGCAGGGGCAAGAGGTTCACCAAAGCCTGAGACCCATTCCCACCTTTGTGGCTAAAAAGAAAAGAAGATAGTAGACTTCACCCAACACACACAGAAGATTACCATCAGGGTAAAAAGAATTGAATCCTTGGAAAAGGGAGGAAAGAGTGACGGGCAGGCAAAAGCATGTGTCCACAATGTCCTTCCTGCCTTCTTGTTTTGGGTGGTGTTGTGTTTACTTGGAGAAGAAGAAATGAGACACAGTTAACTAAAAACCAGTGGTTACTCTGCCCAGCACTGAGCTTAGCACTTCCTATATATTTTCTCCTTTTCATCCCCACATTAACTCTGTGAGGAAACCGAAGCTCAGGGAGGTATGGCAACCTGCCCCAAATTCCCCAGCTGAGGAGTCCAGGGGCTCGAACTTGAACTCAGGTCTGTCTGCCTGTGCTCTTAGTTTTTCAGTGTCCTCACCATATACCCAGAAATTGTATTGTGTTTAATGATGACCACATGCTCTCTCTGTTATATTTGCCTAACCTTGGTGCTTTTGTAAAAAATAACCATTCAGCTGAAAAAGGAAAATAAACAAATAAAAAAAAAAACCCAAAACAAAAAAACTGATTCTTTCTCCCAGGCTGCAGAAGTAAAAAATGCTGCTAGTGAGAAATAGATGGTTCACTGCTATGTAATTCTCAGCAGTGTTTGGCAAGACAACTCAAGTGTTAGAAACTTTTGGGGGGCGAGTGTAGGCAGAAGGAAGAGTCTTCAGTTTACCAACCCAGAAAGGTTGGGAAATTTTTAGATGTTGGCAAAGAAAGTTGCCTGCTGGGGTCCAGCCCCGGTGGATCCAGGTTAATTCAAAGGGGGGATGGTGTGGCGAGGAAAAACTTACTTATTTAGAAATATAAAGAGAGATTAGGAAAGAATAGTGTAGTAGGAAAATTTAGTGGAGAAAAGATTCTAAATAACTTGGTTTACGCGGAGAGCTAATAAAACCTTGAGACAAGAGGTTTGCACCATCTACGTTAGGCCACCGGCAGCCACTTGACTAGTGGAGGGTGCCCCACCTTGGGCTCCCTCTTACGTGGGTCTTAGAAGCCAGGGCAAGTAAGTAGACGTGGTGAGCCTCCATGATCCAAATGGGAATTCAGCCTGAAAAGGAGAGGGAGAAAAGACCACATGGGGGAAACCAGTCTTTCCAGTAACTGGCCCATCCTTTATTGTCCAGAAAGGCTTTTTATACTTTGGGTTGTACATAGAGATCAATGGATAATACAAAATTATGCAGCGTCAGCAGCCCTGACTCTTATCGAGACCAGGCTTTCTCCCTGCATACCTAGCTGTATACACAAGTCTTAGGTGATTTACATCATCTTCTGGCCAGAAGGCCAATTAACATTTTACGGCCCTTTTCTGATAAGGGTCTGTCAACCAGAAAACTTATTTGTCTTTAAAAGTGTTGTTCTTCCCAAAGTCTGGTGCCACTCTCAGAAAGCACTAAATAAAGTTACATTCTTACATAACAAGGACATAACAATTTATAACAAAGAAAGAGGAGTACAGTGATTTATAACAGAGAAAATTCATTAACTCAAAAGTCTAGTGTTGCTAACATCAAAACTACCATATTCCTATTTCTGCATCCCATTTACATTGATTAATATCCTTCCAGGTGCCTAAAAGATAACGGATATGGAGGCCTGGCAGTAAACATTAACTCAACAATGAAATCCTTCACCAAACTAATTCTTAGCTCTAAAAGGCTCTCTATCTTTAAGATGTTTTAAGCTTTGTGCCTCTAATGGTTGGGGGGCTGTAAATAATCACAGGCTGTAAAAGTCTCAAAGTGTCAGGCAAGTTAGAGAGCCATCAGAGGGATTTGAGCTGAGACACTCCTTTCATATGCAGGAGACCAGCTGGAGCTCTAAGTTAACTTTTTCCAGAGAAAGGCAGTCGAGGATAGCCCCCTGTAATGTCAGAAGAGTACAGTATAGCAGACAGTAAACAGACAGATTCTGGTCTCGGGGTAGATGCTCAGGCAGAGGACCCCTTGAGCCCTGACTCGCCTTGCCCGTCAGCTCTCTCTGCATGACCTTGTCATGGGTGGGATCTCCCGTGCTGGCTCCTGGCAGTTGCCACTATCTGAATGCAATTGCAACATCACTGTATTATTAAGTGTTTAGGAATTGCAACTTTTTGTAACAATGGAGAAAGCTTTCAGACTGATATTTCATTAGCAGATTTTAAAATGAACTGGAGAGTAACAAAGGTTTAAGTTCTAACTCTGTGTATTCTGTGGAGTAGAATTGAGTAAGAGCTCACAGGGAATGTGGGCAGTCTGTGAGTTTGAGGAAAGGCGGAGGGTAGTTTCTGCTTCTCTGTGCCACTGAAGGTTCCAGTCCTCTCTAGGAAGCTTAAGATCCTGTCCTTTACATAACAAAGAGGCAAAGGTGCTTATAACCCAAAGTTCTTTTTTATGTAACCAGAAATATTAGTTGAGCACCTGAAAGATGTTCAGGATTATTTAATGCACCAAATAAACGTCTGACTATATGTCTTCTCAGCTGGAATTTGCAACTCTCACACCAAAAGGAGTTGAACTAGAAAGGTCCCAACAGAAAGTGCTAAAACGTTAGGAGACTTTCCATTTCTACTTAGTTCTCCTCTGCATTTTTATCTGGAGAAACCAGACGCCCTGGGCTGAGGCTGAGCAGCAGCTATCTGAGCAATAAAATGATGCCTGAAAACAGGCATCCTGTTTTCTAAAACAAATTCCGCATGACTATGGTGTTCTTCCTGTCTTGGATCATAATCTTCTCTGGGGATATAGACTCTGAGCTATAGCTCAAGCACTCTTTAGCTGGTTCACACTCTCACCATGGCTTTGGAGCCCCTCAAATCCTTTTTTTTTTTTTTTTTTTAACTGAAAGGTATTTACTGGAGGGAATTGTCATTGAGAACAGGCAATTATTTGAGTTTAGGCTAAGCTAAAAAACAAAAAGTGAGGGGAACTCAAGAAATCCCATGTTACCAAACATCCTTTTACACATGAAAGCAGAACAGAACAGTAGATGAGAAACTACTGCTCCCAGTTCCTGTGTCCCTCCCAGGTTTTGCTTCTCTGTGTGATCATCTCAGTTCCTGTTGCTCCAAGAGCAGACTTGGAATGAAGATCTGGACACAGGGAGTTGATTTAGGAGATTGTTTCAGGAAGCACTGACTGGCAAGCAGAGGAGTAAGCCAGGGAAAGGAAGGAAGACAAAAAGAATGTGTTAGTGAGCAATCATGTGGACCAGGGAGCTGAATCCCCCTGGGACATGGGTGCCAGGGAAGAGCACCCCCATTTCCCTCTGTCATTCATTGGTTGAGGGCTGCTCCGTTTTGAAACTTATAGCCTGTCATGGGCAGAATCAAGACCTTGGGTTCGAGAAAGCCTCTCAGGCAAGAAAATGCAAAGGTGGGAGTGGATGGCCTGCAGGGCTCCCTGCATTGGTCAAGTGTGAGGGGCATGGCAGCAACAGCGATGACCGCTTCTGAGTCTACTGTTGCGGGGTGGAATGAGCCTCCATCTTGCTCACCCACCTCTCTTGTGGCCATTGAACCCTTGCTCCTCTCTTGGCTGTGGACAGGGGCTAACTCTGCCCAAAGTCTACAAAGAGGCCCTGAGAAGTTCTTTCTCCAAACCTGGCTGAGGACAGACAGTTAATTATTCACCAACCACTTAGTTCTACCAATAACGGTCTCCTTGGCAACCTACAGCCCAGTGTAACAGAAATGAAATACATTGAAAAAAATATATGGGTTTGAAGACATAGGTAAAGGATCTTTCTTACCTTTTTCATAAAAATGCCTTTAATTTATATTTGACTTTTGAACACTAATTAAACATAACAGAGTTTCCAGTGCTGTTATCAAGAAGTCCTTACCACATCTGTCCCTTGCATCTCTAGATCCATTTTGGGGATGTGTGTTTCTAGGAGATAGGCAAGGATGCTCCCCTTCCAGCTGAGGTGCCTGCTTCTTTTTATAGCAAATGAGGCATTGTCATGTGATGACCCCCAAAGAGCCCTCCACTACTAATGACAAGCCTTGACTGGCTTCGGCAACAACACTCACTTGTGGTGTGACCTTGGGCATGTCACTTACCCTTTCTGGGTCTCAGTGGTCTCATCTTTGAAAGCCATAAACTGATGCCACACTCTTAGAGATAGCTGTCTCTTGCTTGAATGTGAGGTTTTTCTGCCTTGGGTCAGACCTTTCTCTGGAATGTTTACTGGGGGAAAATTGTCATTCTCTCTCCCTTCCCTTTAAGATCTCAGTGTGATAGCTAAGAACTAAAGCCCCTGCCCACATTTCCTTCTGCTGCAGTGCCGGGAAAAGAGCGAGGCTCCAGGCCCAGCTCTGCTGTTTTGTTAGCTGTGTGATTTGGAAAGTCAGCTAACCTCACAGAACCTCTCTTTCCTCATCTGAAAGATGGGGTACATAATTGTACCAACATCTTAAGAGTTATTGAAAACATTTAAAGGAGATGATCTTTGTAAAGCTGCTCAGAAAATATTGCTTTCAAAGGGAAAAAGAGGATTTCAGTTTCTCAGGATCCTCTCCTTTTGCCTCTCTCCTCTGTCTCCCACACCAGATCCCAGGAGTTGGTCTCCTAGAACTCTGGGATTTTTTTAATCTCCTCTAGTGATTCTCAGATTTCTAAAGTTCAACTTGATGATCTTATTACATTTATTGTTTGTTTCTAATTAGCAGAGGAAGACAGGCTCGCTGTAGAAGAGATAAATAAACAAAACCAAAAGATATAGAAATAAGGAGATGGAGGGCACACAATCTACAGTCCATCAACAACCATGGTTAATAGATGTATGTTTCTGTTTACTGTTTTTTGGAGGGATGGGGGTACATGATTAAGCCCATATAGTATACAGATTTTTGTGTCCTGCCTCTTGCCTTTAACATTATCACGCACTCATTTTACTCCATCATAAAAACTTCTTGATGATGATCTACTGTGAGTAGATACTATTATTTACTTAACTATTTCTCTACTGTTGGATGTTTAAAATATCCAATATTTTATGTTGTTGGATACTTAAAATATCCAAAGTATCAATATTTTCCCCATTAAAAATAGAGCACAGAAAGTCACAGATCTCCCAGCTTGCCCTCTTTCTTTCAGTCCCCTCAAGCCCTCCATGGCAATCATGTCACTGGCATTTCTATGAAGAAGTTTTCTGCAAACCCAACACAGTTGTAGAAGCAAATTCACTTCATTGCTCTCTACTTTCCCCTTTCTGTGCCCTATGGCAAGTCCTTGTGGCTTTGGGGAAGCTTTCCTGATCCTGTAAGTGGACAATCATAGCCTTTGCTTCTTTCCTGTCCTGTGAGTGATGGCAATGCCTTTCTGGAACTCAGCACAACTCTCTGGGCCAGAGGTGGGCATGTGAGTCAGGCCTGGCCCATCCTGGTCCGTCAACCAACTAGCAATGGTGATTGGTCTAAGAACTAGTGACAGGAACTTGGAGGTCCAATCAGAATCCTTCCCTGGGAAGGATGACAGATGCTAAGTAGAAAGACCACACAAGGCAGCTGTGTCAGCCCAGAGCAGCAGTGTCATCTTGTCTTCCCTTTTCATGAGGAGGGCTTGTGAGACGGCAGCCTGAGAGAATGTGGAAAACGGAGGTGGCCCATGAGAGAGCAGGGCTTGGGGGCAGGACACAACAGCTTTAATCCTGAGTCCTGCCTGCAGCTCACCTCACACTTAAACTTGGAGGATCTGCCTTAGACTTGAGGGACCATCACTGGGTCCTTCCTGCTGCCTGAGCCAGCGCCTTCCTTCTTTGCTTATAATAGTTTGAGTGAGGATTCAGCTCCTTACACAGGGAGTCCTGACTGCTGCTTTCCTCAGCGTGGCCTTCCTAGAGGCTGTCTAGTAGACACTGTGACATCTTTCAGGAGAGTTCAAATGCAGGTCTCCATGAGACTTGGCAACAGCTGCCCATTCCTCTTTCTGGACTTCCTCAGAAAAAAAAAAAAAAAGGAACCTGTGTAAATGAGTCAGGAACCCCAGAATCCCCCTGCATCAAACCAAATATCTCCCCATCAACATAGGTTCATGGTGACATGGTGCTTCAGCCATAGAGACTATTAATGCCCCAGACATAGACAAGAGGGGCCCAGAAAATGTGAGCCTGACTTCTGAGAACTCACTGACATACCACAGACAGGAGAGAAGACAATCAGAAGTAGATAAAGTTGTGTTTTTTTTTTCATACACGTATCTTTATTTTTAAAGTGTGAGTTTCTCCCCCATTTGTTCTTAGACTGCTGTTAACCTTTTTCGTCATTGGATAAGAAGGAAATAAAGGGCTATTTTGGAGGCATGATGCATAGGAAAATTCTCTGAAAGTGATTTCTCATCCTCTCCACTCAAAATGAGGCACGTGGCTCTGAAAGGTTACTTGGGGTGTGAGAAGCAAGCTCTTTTTTTTTTTTTTTCTTTTGGCTGACATTGAGAAAACCTTTATACATGTGAAAAACTTTGGGAAATCGTTTTTGGTTTTGTTTTGCCAAGTGGATTCATGAAGGAAAGAGAGGTTCAAACAGAAATTCCCCTCAGCAGGACCTGTCTTATGTCTGGGAAGCATAGGGGATGTTCTCAACATATTTGGCATCTAAATCCCTGCAGAAGTTGGTATGCAATTCCTGCCTCCTCCCCTGAGCTCTTTGGGTGATTCTGAAAAAAGGCTTGTCCACCGTCAGCACACCAGCCACGTATTTGACATGAAGGCCTCCAGAGGGCGCCGTTCTTTCCATATGAATCTGTCTCCTGCAGTGTTGAAAGTTTAAATTCTTATCTACTGCCTCCAAATGCCTAACCTATAAAGATCTTTGTGAACTCTTTTTTAAAATGCAAATATTTGAAGAGAGGAAAAGCAAGTTTTGATTAGTCATGAAATCCTTAGAGCCAGGAAACACAAACCACATTGAGTCCTGCCTATGAGGTTTTTCATACATCGTGTCCCTTATTACCAGTCTGTCATTGTCTCCAGCTGACAGGGTGAAACTG
Organism: Nanger dama; assembly: GCA_917880005.1. Lineage (NCBI taxonomy): Eukaryota > Metazoa > Chordata > Mammalia > Artiodactyla > Bovidae > Nanger > Nanger dama. The sequence continues at coordinate 31,082,580 of CAKJTW010000016.1, read as the reverse complement.
ACACCCAATGAGGTAAAGTGACTTGCCTAAAAGTCTCAGAGCTTAGGAAGTGGCCCAACTGTGATTTGAGTGTAGGACCAGCTGACTCCAGACCTCTTCTTTGCAGGTTGACAGCTAGATCCTGCAGAAAGAGGGACAGAAGAGGCCAGCATTGCTGTTTCAGAGTATGAGCAGAGGTGAGTGGAAGCTGCTGCCTGGATCGGCCAGGCCTGGGGGAAGGGAGGCGGCCAGGAGAACCAGGTGTGTGTTGAGCCCCAACAAGCAAGGGGTGGATGGAGATCGAGGCCACCTGCCTTTGCTCCTTGATGTGGGCACTGATGCCACGGTGGGTTGACCAAGGCCACAAGCCTGGCTATTCTACCCAGCACCATCACAGCAGTGGTAGCAGTGGGTGCCCAGTGATGGCCTGCTGCTGTTGGCAAGAGCATAGCTATGTTTTACTCTTTCATTGCCCTTCTTCCATTGGCAAATGCTAGCCTCCCTTTTTATCTTCTTTTAATCAAAGAGAAGTCCTATTCATGAAACTCTCTGTCTAAGGCACCCTTCTAGCTAGACTGTTGCTTTTTTGGCTTCCAGGTTAGAAGGGACCCAAAATGTCCTGTTGTTGTTGGTTGAGCTGTTAGAAAGACCTGCCTCTCATTCAGCATTGGTGTGCTAGTCTGTGCCTCATAATGTTGCATTGTGGGAGTTGTGTACAGCACACAGGCCCTGATGCATAGTATGAATGCTAGCTGACATCATAACGTTGGTAATTAGAAACTGTTGGAAACCACAAACTTTTTTCTGTGGACTTCTGGCTCTTCCCCAGTCAGCTGAGTACAGAACTATCTTAAAGTGGTCGCCGCTCCCTGGCTGGCACCTAGGGATTCTAGGAAGTGTGGCTCGTTTTTATTTGTCTGAGTTGTCAAAACTGAAATGAGAGAAGGAATCACACACACTCTTGAAGTCTCAGGGTCACTTCTGCTGCTGTATTCTCATTCCCTGACAGTACTTTGTTTATCTGTTCATTTGACCTCTCCTTTCTTTTTCAACCCGCTTTCCCCAAATGGCTCTGAACTGTTCCAGAGAGTTTGGTGACAGAACTGGCTATGGACCAGAGACACGCCTCACTCATAAATGCTTCATCAGGGAGAGAGCGACAAGTGGACGGCTCTTGAGACCTTGCTGGAGGCACCACAAACACTCATTCTCAGCTCCAAATCCCAGCAACTAAAAGCTGCCTTTCCCAACCACAACTCACAACATCTTTTCTTACTAATTTTTAATTAAGCCACCAATCCATGTGTATATTCTCCCAGTAAATAAAAAGGAAACTTTCCAGATAAAGCAGCTATCTCTTTGACCAATCTTTGTAAAAACAACAAATCAACCAGTCCCACATCACCCCTGAGATTACCACCATCATCTTTGTCTCCATCTTTTATATGCCTTTCTATGTCTTTCTATACCTATATCTGGAGACACTGAAAATAGATATTTCCTATGTCTATTATTTATCTATTGCTATGCAACCAATTACCCCAAGCTTAGCAGTCAAAACAACTGTTATTACCTCCCAGTTTCTGGGTCAGAAAGACAGGGAGGAGCTTAGCTGGGTTTTTCCGACCCAGAGTGTCTCATTAAGTGGCAGACAAGCTTGTTGGCACCAAGCTGGGCTCCTGGAAAGCCAGGCCCGGATGGAAGACCGACATGCAAGCCCACTCATGTGGTTGTTGGCAAGTGCCTTTCCACCAAGGCATCCTCACAGGGCTACCTTATGACATGGGAGCAGGGTTCCCTAGGGCGAGAAATCCAAAGAGCACCCAAGATGAAAGCCCAGTCTTTTGTAACCTAATTTCCAAGAGGACATCCTGCCATCCTCTATTCATTAAGCAAATCAGTAAATCCAAAGGTAGGAGGTTCTCCCTGAGGGGAGGAGATTGCCAAAAGTCAGAAATCGCTGGGTCCCATTTTCAAGGCTACCTACCACTGTATGTTTACATAAAACATACTGTCCTTGACTTTTCTATAGCTCTCTTTTTCAGTCAATAATGTCTTGGAGATCTGCCTATGTTGGCACATATGTCCCAACTCGATTTAAATATAGCATAGTGTTCAGGGACTAGATCATTGTTACTTAACCCTAATTTTTTTTTTTTAACAATACTGATGCACATACTACAGATTCCACATCTGGCCATAGGGATTCTATTCTGGTAGGCTAGGAGTCACCATGAATCTTCTTAATAGCTCCCCAAGTGTTTTAGGGTACAGTCAAGGTCAAGAGCTCCTGGTACTGATATACTACAGTCTATTTATCCTTTTGTTTAAAACCTCTATTGACAGCCATTCATATTGTTTTCTTTGTCATATGCCTCCATGCACACCTGTGCCAAGTGGAATTATTTCAAGGAGCAGGATGTGTATTTTGTCTCCTGGAGAAGACCAAACAGCAGCCCTGGAAGTTCCATTCCCACCAAAGCATTCTTGTTTCTCCAAACTTCATCAGCACTTAATATTATCAAATGTTTGAATTTTAGTCAATCTAGCAGTTGAAAAATGATACTCATTATTTGTACTTTACCACAGCTTTAAAGCCATCTGGTCACATTCATAGTCATTGTAGGAATCCTGTATAAATTTGATTTTAGCTTTTTTTACAAAGATAAGTGAAAGTCTGAAATGACTCTTAGCTTCTGATTCTCCCCGAATGTTCTTTGATATTTGTATGACAAAACTATGCTCTTTTCTCTTCCTTTTGCTTCCAATTTTTTCTCCTTACTTTCTTCCTTTAATGGCAAGGCTTCATCTAGATGTAGACTCATTTGCATAAACTCAGCGTAATTTAAAGATGTGAGGTATGTGTGCTGTTCTGTGCTGGTAGACTACTCCCAAACAGAACTGTAGGCATCTCAGAGGGTCAGGCACAGCCTTGGTCTCCTGCTTAACTTCTCCCTCTAGCCATCCCTCTTTAGGCGCAGTGACTACTTTGTCATTCCTACCAGACAGGAAGGGTCAGTTTTCTTTCCCACAAAGGCAACATGGATCTAATTGTTCATCCCACATATGTTCACTGAGCACCTTTTACTGAGCCAAGTTTACTGAGCCAAGTTCTGTTCTAGACAGATCCCTGCCTTCAAGGAGCTCTTATTCTCACAGGAAGAGATCATCTCTAAACAATACATTGAATGCACAAGTTAATTACAAACCATGTTAGAAGGTGATGATCACAATGGAAAAAAGATAAAGTAAATCATGCTAAGAGGGTTTTGGAGTGTGAGAGCTAGAAAGGGAGCAAGATATAATATTGAATAGAGTCCTCTGGGGTGTTCTCAGTGACAAGGCATTCTGGGTTGAATTGTGCCACCCCATTCCCACCCCCAAAAGAGAGATGTTGAAGTCCTCATCACTAGTTCCTCATACTGTGACCTTATTAGGAGACAGGGTCTTTACAGAGGTCGTCAAGTTAAAATGAGATCATGAGGGTGAGCTTTAGTCCAGTAGGAGTGGTGCCCTCATCAAAAGTAGAAGATTGGACAGAGATCACACAGATGGGAGATAAAATGAAGAGAGACGCACGGGGAGAAGACGGCCATCTACAAGCCAGAGGATCCAGAGGCCGCCAGAATGTAAGAGACAGAGCTGAAACAGGTAACTGCCTAGTGTCTTCCAAGGCAGGCTGGCCCTGCCAGTACCTCCATTTTGAACTTCTGGCCTCCAGAGCTGTGAGACAACACACTTGTATTGTTCCAAGCCACCCAGCTTGTACTTTGTTTCGGCCACCATAAGAAACTGTGAGTGAGCCATGTAGACTCACCTGCCCTAGAATTTATGGTATCTGAGGCAAGAGTTCAAATGGAGGTCCACATACCTTATGTCCAAATACCTAAAAGGTTTCAATCAAGCCAATAATCTGTTAACTAAGCAAGGTTTTATCTTCCTCCCTTAAAATTTACTTTCCTTATGACCAAAAGACACTCCCGACTACTCAGAGTTCTGACCAGAACATGATCATATGAGCAGAGCAGGCCCAGGCCTGCAGTTCCCTCTGCTTCTCTTCCTACCCAAGGCTGGGCGCAAACCACTGCCCTCTGTGGCCTAGGGGCTTCCCTGGGGGCCGGGGTGGAGCTGGTGGAGAGCCCCACGAAGGCCCTGGACGTGAGCTTGGAGCCATCCAGTGGCGACCCCAGAGTCCAGACTACCCAGCGGATGACCTCCAGGGTTCTCCCCCTTCCAAGTGGGCTCTCCCTTGCACCGCAGCCTCCTTATTCCATGGCGAGGAGCGCAGCCAGACAAGGCAGGGTGCCGGAAAGCAGAGCTGCCCGTGTAGTGCACGAAGCAGTGCCACGAGGTAAGAGAGAAACTGAGAGTAAACACAGAAACTTGCAGAGCAGTTTGACTTGTTATGACAGCCAAATGTTTGCGGGCACTTAAATTTGAATTTCTTATTTTTGCATATCACAAATATTCTTTTTTAAAAAAATTTTGTTCCCCATTGATATAGAAAATGTAGAAACCATTCTTACTTGTCTGTGGATAAACAGAAGTCAGCTTGATTTCCTCTAGATGCCGCAAGTCACCCTCCTCTGGTGCAGGAGGTGGAGGGGAGGGCTGCTGGAGGAATATTCCCGAATGGGGTTGAGGAGCTGGAACCCAGTGTGTCTGTGGAAGGACTGGTTTATACTGGAGCGCAGACTGTTTATCTACAATAGCAGGAAAGGGAAATAAAGAAATAGGGCTTTGGTGACGGAAATATTTTGCTTCAAATCCTCTTTTAAACCTTTAAAACTGTTTGCTTTCAGGAAAGCACATACATTCTCCAAGCTGGAATCATTGCTGTGAATGAGGTGTATAATATTTACCCCATAGATTGGGAGATGGAAAACATATATATTCAATATGTTCATTTTTCTTCTCACTCAGCTTCAGTGATTGAATGATCCAATTCAACTATTAAATATTTTTTGTTGCTTCTTTATTATTAAAGGAGAAAAGCCTCTTTTATGACAATGGATTTTACTCTTTCTTTGGATCTTATTCTCCCCTGACTCCATGAACAAACACACAATAATTCTAAGGACCCTCTTCTTGTTTTCCCAACTGTTTCAGGGAACTCACAATATCCTGAAAGCCAAGGTTGAACTCAAACTCCAAGTTAAGGGACTCTGACTTACACATGCCTGAAAAATGATTATTGTAATTACACATATTGTATACTGATACCAAACAGCCCACCATTAAGTCCTATTCAGAAGACTAGAGAAAAGGGTGGAGAAACTCTAAGAAAGAAGGGAGAGGGAGAGTGTCACTCAGCGCCATACCTTTCAAAGCCATTCCACTAGGGATCCACCCCCATTTCTAGTCCTTTCTGTGACCCAGCTACTCTGTCTTCCAGTGAAAACGAGGAGTAGATAATGCTTTGTGGAACTCCATCAGTTCATTGACTATATACTCTTTGAGGGTTACACCATGAATAGAAACTTCTGATCTTGGTTTCCACCGGCCTGGCAGTATCCGTATCTAGCACCCAAAATGTAATTCTCCTAACTCTCCCAGACAGAACTTAGGAAACATGCAAAATAAATATCAAGATATGAGTCAAAAGAAAAATGTGAGGTGTTTTCAAACAGCTGCTGAAAGTAAAGGACAAGTCATAGTCTAAAAAATTTTAATTTTCTTTTGAGTATTGATGTTAACAAGCAAGATACTTTGTCAGGCTAATCCTTTCATAAAATGTAAGTTGGAATATTTCTTAATGGAATGTCACCACGGGAGGCTAGCTCAGGTCTTAGCTGTAAGACTTTCCTGGAATATTTTATTTCCCTTGGAATTTACAGTTCTGTCTGGTTGAATCTCATTTGACATTCTAACAATTGGAGCATTGTATTAGGCACAGTGAAGCAGAAAATTCACCCTGTTCTGGTCCCCATTCCTCCTTCCTTTGCCCTTGTGAAAAATTTCCCACTGTCTTATCCCACTGAAGCAAAATGTTCAGGAGAAGACCAATGTCACATCTAATTCAGTCCACAGTCCCATAAAAGATAGGTTTTTAATGCCTAGAATAAATTTTCCATTCATTCAACAAATAGTTTGGTTCAGTGGTAGCTCCAAGGTTTAAAATGTGCATAGCTGACTTATCCTGGTTTACCATCAAATAGCATTATACCATGTCTCATACAGTGTAAAAGCCTTACAGCATTATACATCCGTTTCCCTCGCCTAACCCTTGTACTGTTGTCATGCATTTTACTTACACATATGTTATACTATCCATACTATTTTGTTATTTTTTCTTCAAATGGTCGATTAGGTTTTAAAGAATTTACAAATGAAGGCAGGAGCTTTATTTAATGATATCATTTAAAAGGTTCTTCATTTCTTTCTGTAGATTTAGATTTTCATTTGTTATCATTTTCCTTCTCTTAAAGAACTAATGTTAATATTTCTTATGAAGTTCTGCTAGTGATGAATTTTGTTAGATTGGTTAGTCTGATAATGAGTTTGTTTCTCTATTTTTGAAGAATATTTTCACTGGACATAGAATTCTAGGGGATAGCTTTTTCTTTCTTTCAGTACTTTAAAGATGCTATTCTATGGTATATGGCTCACAACTGTGGTTTTTTTTTATTTTGAAGGGTTTTTTTGAGAAGTCAGCCACAATTTATATGATCATTTTTCTGTATATAACTTGTTTTATTTATTTCTAAAATTTTATTTTCATCATTTTACAGCAGATTTCTCGTAATGTGCATTTGTGTATATTTCTTTTGTTTATCCCATCTGAGATTTGTTGGGCTTCTTGAATCTATGAGTTTATATCTTTCATCTAATTTGTAAAGATTTGGGCTTATATTTCTTAAAAGATTTTTCCTGCCCGTCTATTGCTATCTTCTCCTTCAGGAACCAAGAAATAAATTTTAGACTTGGTATTATCCTACAGGTCATTAAAACTCTGTTCAGTTACTTTTTTAGCTTCTTTCTCTGTATGCTTCAGTTTTGTTAGTTTCTTCGAATTCCCTGAAATTTTCTTCCATAGAGTCTCATCTATTTCATGTTGAATGCTGCATTTTTCAGTTTTAGATATCAGTTTAGTTCTTTCTTATTATTTCCATTTCTGTATTGAAACTCACTACCTATTCCCTGATAATGTTTTTATTTTCTTTTAATGTCCAGGATTTATAATCATGTATTTTTTTAAAGCCTTGTCTCCTGATTCTATCACCTCTGTCTTTTCTAGTCTATTTCAATTATTGACTGATCTTTCTTACTCCACATTTTGTTTCTTCATGTGTCATGGGCATTGTGGATGATACATTGTTGAATATCTGTGTTATGTTGTTTTCCTTTAAATAATGTTGCATTTGTCTGGAAGGCAGTTAATTTCCTTATGGATTAGCTTGATCCTTTCAATCTTGTTTTTAATATTTCTTAGTTCAGTATATTCTCAAGTCTGAATTGTAGCAGCTCTTCCCCTATGCATGGTCTTTCTTTTGTGACAACTGAGTCCCCAGAATTTTCAGTGGTCTCTCCAATTACACTTAAAAACTTTCTCTCAGTTCTGTTCAAGTTCCAGAATCTCAGTTTAACTCATAGTTACACAGTATTTATTCTCTGCCTATTCTTAAGGATGCTTATCCTGCATACATGCCACTTGGTATTCACCCAAAGATTGTAGGAGATCCTCGTGCAGATTTCTGAAGCTCCTTGTATTACTTCCATCTCTGCACCACTCTGCCCTGTAAATTCTGGTCATTTATCAACCCTAATTCCAATCTGCTTGGTGAAACTGACATTCTCTTCTTCGGTTTTCCTCCCTCTACCATGATCTGAAAAGAGCTTCAAAGCAAAAATCCTGGGCAGTGAGAGGGATCAATCACCTCATGCATTTGAAGGACAAAGTATAATGTAACCAAGACTCCAACCAAGTTGTGCCACACAAGTTAGACATATTACTTAAACCTTTGATACAAAGGAGATGTAAAAGGGTTTATACAAAATACTTTTGCAAGCTGGATGTCATTGATCTCTGCCCTTTTAACCTCACCTTTCATATAAGATTCACAGGAAGCAGGTGTGATGCTAATTAGAGGCAGCAACTGGAGACTGAGCCCCTGGTATCAACCTAAGTGTGCATACTACAAGGCTTATTTGACTTTATTCACATAAGGGAAGACTGTCTGTCCAGGATGCGGCCTAGCCATATATCACGAATACTACTGGTTTACTTAATGAGAACTGACTTTTTGCATCTAACATGTTAATTTAACACCCCTAATTTTACCAATGAAAATACTTTTCTTATGTTATTTTTATTATTTATCAAAGACTCTTCTACTAAGGATTGTCAATGCTTCTGGAATCAGGCCTTTATGATTTAAAGGCAGCTGAGTGTCCCTGGTTATAAATTCTTCATTTTGGCAACAATCTTCTTTAGCATGTAGCTTAAAGCAACACATATAGTGTATCGCACTGTTTGTGCTAAATTCTTAAAACATCCCATTACCCTGTCCATAACAAAGAGCTGGCATTAGAAAAAAACTCAAATCTGTACCCTCTAGGATCAGATGCTTTTGAACCGAAGGGGAATAACAGATGCTTTTGGACAGAATATGAGAAATCTCTCACAAGGATAATCTGACTTCCAAGGCTATTTGTCCCTTCATAATCTGATTTTTCATATTAGAGGCCAGGTTTCCTGCAGTGCTTCTCTATCTGTCCTAACCTGACTAGCATGGAGGCCTCAGGGCTACATTCCAGGGGGCTACCTTCAGGTTCTGTGGGTCAGAGCATGATATAAGGCCAGCCCAAATTCAAAAGGTAGGGAAGTTGATTTGATAGGAAGAGCTTCAGAGACTTTTTGGACCTGTTTCAGCTACCACACAATATGCACTCTGAAGATAAGGAGCAGGGTTCTATGAAAGTGTCAAAGAGATCAGCAGAATCTCACATGGCTGAAGGCTCAGCACCACCACCAGAACCAATGTCTAAAGTGAGATCTCAAGAATGAAGAGACATTAACTATTAGGAGGATAGCATTTTAAACAGCAGGATCATCATGTGTAAAGACCTGTGGCGGGTAATACATTCCACCAATGTGAAGAACACAAGAAAGCCTTCATCTACAAAGAGATGAGTCTGGAAATGTCATGGAATTGTGAAAGGATGGTTCTTGGTCAGCAAGTGTGGTAAAGAGAGTACTGAACTCTACTTCAGACAACTAGGAGTCCCTTCCAACTTGGAAACTCAGTGGCTGTATCTTCTAATGCAAAAATGGTAGAATAAAGGGGCTGTAGACTCATCCAGTGCTGTTTCTGAAATGTTTTCAGAACACTGTCAGTGAGGTGGTCCTTGGTCTAAAATGTCTGGGAAGTGCCCAGTTAAATGAGTTGATTGCTGAACTGCTTGGAGACTTTAATAAGCTCATATGTATTAGGACCAGTGTGTGCTGATAACTATTTAACAACCAGCTCTCTGAGAAAAAATATAGCTCTGATTTTGAACATTTGCCAATTTCTGGAGTATAAATACTCCTGCTCTGACTGGTGTGAAGTTATCAACATCATGTCACTAAATGCATAGTTGGTTAACAGACTTCCTGAATATTTAACCACCAGCTGCCACGCCAGCTTCAGTACATCTCTGTTTGGATTCTCAGAGGCAGAGAGAATGACGCTTTGCCCAACACTTCATGGCTACAACGCCCTCTTCATTGGTCATCTAAAAAGATGAATACTTAGCGGGCACACGTTAGGAAATTCTGGTTTAGTTATTTTATAAGTAGGGAGACCAAGGAGCTAAGTGTCTTGCCCATAAACACAGATCTAAATTCAAATCAAGCTCTCTGAACCTCAGTTCTGTAGCAAAAACTTTAACGTTCTTCCTCCTTTCAAAATGTTCTAGATTCAAACTGCCATTTTCTCACCATACCATGGTGAGTACTCTGTTAAACAAATATGTGTCATCACATCTGATACTTCCCTGTGAGATGTCTAATTTTATTACCCCCATTTAAAGATGAAAAAACGAGGGTGCAGAGATGTTAGGCAATTCCACCAAAAGCAACAGAGACATGGTTTGCTACCTTGCTCCCGTGTAGAGAATTTGGTGCCGTACTGCTCTATACCATGGTCAGCTACAAGAAAACAAGGCTTAAGAAACAAACAAACAAAAAAGAAATGTGAAAAAAAAAAGAAAAGAAAGCAAGACTGGTGGTCTTTCTTTTCTACAATAGTGTCAGCCCTTCCCTGCTCTGATCCTTGAGCCAAAACATTCCTGTGGGCCAGGTTTAGGTAGCATTCAAACCATCACCCCAGTCACCCCACCAGCATTTACTGATGGGTGATGTTATAGATTCAATGTTTGTGTTCCCACAAAATCAATACCTTGAAACCCTAACCCCCAGTGTGATGGTACTGAAGGGTGAGATTTGGGGAAATAATTAGGAATAGATGATGTCATGAGGGTGGGACTGTCATGATGGGTTTAGTGCCTTTCTAAGAAAAGACACCAGAAAGCGCACTTGATCTGTGCATGCATAAAGAGGAGGTCACATGAGCACATGGCAAGACGGTGGCTGAGTACAAGTTAAGAGAAGAAGCCTCAGAATTCAACGTATCTTGCCACAGCCTTGATCTGGGACTTCACAGCCTCAAGAAGTGTGAGAAACAAATTTCCATTGCTTAAGCCACACAATCTATAGCGTTCTGTTAGAGCATCCTGAGCAGACAGATGCGGGTGAGATGTTGAGTCTGGGGCTGGAGCAGGAAGGAGGGGAGAAAATTAGTCCAATGGCCACAGAATACATGATCCCGCTTCCCAGGACTCCGCTTAGTAGGTTGGTAATAATAGCTTTCCACTTAAAATCTTTCACACCCATGATGCCATTTGTTCCTTGAAGGGCTCTGTGGAATGTTTCCCGCCTCAGAAAGGTCTGACTTTGTCCAAGCAGTGAATCATCTTCTGTCCCTATGTCCTTCTCAATATGTCAAGCAGCTTTATATTAACTGTAGGGTATAGATTAGGGATAGTTCTCCCTGAAATCAAAGGGGAATGACCTTTGAGATGCCTTCAAGATTTTAGGAAATGTGGTGTGCATAACTTCAGAGGCAAGTCTGAGCAGGAGGAATAACACTCGGTAGTATGGCACAGTTGCAGGAGCTGAGAATTAAAGCCAACCTTTAATTAGTACAGTGTAGCACTTCTGTGGGGTCGCATGGAATCGGGCACCACTGAAGCGACTTAGCAGCAGCAGCAGCTCAGTGCTTCGTAGATGTTGGGCACATTAGAAGGGTTTTATGTGTATTAATTCACTTAATCGTCACAATAATAATCCTAAGGCATAGCACTTATTATTCTTATGCCATTTTACACCTTAGGGAGATAAAAATATAGAGGAAGAAACCACAGCTCTGACTTCAGGTATCTCTAGGAAGTTGGTGTGTATATAAAAAGGCACAGGAGAGGAGTGAGGGATTCCAGATCACAATGTGCCGTGTTCTCTTTCTCAGTTCCCTTAGAATCAGAACCACCATTTCCCTTTGCTGTCCATTTGCACCAGCAGCCTGATTTCAGCCTGAAGCCCCCTTCATTCATCACTCCTTCAACTGAGGGCACTGAAACACTGTGTTCAAATGCAAATCTTACCCCCGGAGAGGGAAACACATTAACCCAATATTTTCCATTTCAGCTTTTTTGTATGTGAATTCATTTTTCTTGATTGGTTTTGAGTCATTGAAAAAGTCCACCCAGGCTGCAAAACTAAGGGTTTTCTGTGGTGGTGGTGGTGGTGGTGGTGGTTTTGGAGGAATGGGAAGTGCCAGGCATGATGCTCTGTCCTAAGGAAGCGTGACCGTAACTAGTTCCATTCATTGAGCACAAACCCCATGCCAGGCACGGTGCTGTGATTGCTAAAGTTCACAAAGCCATACTCTTCAAGGTAAATATCACTGTCTCCCATTTTACAGGTGGGAAAACAGGCTCAGGCGAGGTTAAATGCCAAGAAGGGAAAGCCCAGACATAGCATGACAGCTCTGAGCACTCTGGCAAGCTAGAAAACACCAGAAAAACACTGCACATTTAGTGTGTGTGAGTATGAGGGAGGAGAGATGAAAGTGAGTTACTGTGAGGGGAGGATGTGCAAAGAAACTAATCAGGGCCGGGCAGGAAGGACAGGCACTCTGGCCACCCTTTCCTTCCAACTCGGAGGCCACGCTCTGTCCCTCGGGGGCCTGGCATAGCCAGCAGGTGTCCACTCCTCTTCTAATTGGCTGTGCAGCTTCCTGGAGACCCCCACCCCCTGCCCACACACACCTCAACAGAGTCCCCTTGCTGTCGGGGGTCGATGCCTCACAGAAGGCCAGGGCCAGTCTCTGACCCTGGTTCCCACAGCTCTGCTGGTCGAGACCTATGTGTCTTTCAGTGCCATTGCGTCGCCTTCCTTCTGTAGTCACCTGAGCCTGCAGGCAGACGGAAGGGTGGCACCAGGCCAGGTGGGGAGGGCAACCTCTCTAAACCCTAGCAGGCGTGATCTTGGCTCCTTGCCATCTCAGGGGAGCCGTCTCTCCAGCCTCCCCCACCAAGGGTTGGCCCTTGGACAAGACGAGCTCTCCCTTGATCACCTTCCTTCTCAAAGCAAAGCAGTGGTTGAAGTTCTGCCTCTGACAGCTCAGTGATGGAGAGGAAATTGCTTAGAGCCCTCAGTTTCCCCATGTGTGAAATGGGGTGATAAGGGTAATTGTCTGGGCAGGTGACTGTGAAGATGAAGTGAGGTAATCCACAGACAGTGTTGAGCCCAGGGCCTGGCATGTAGTAAATGCCCATTGATGTTCTCTGCTCTTGGTGGGGCTGTTATTATCCATAAAGGAGGAGTAATACCGTCACAGTCATCTTGGGCTGCACTCTGCATCTTAACCATTTTACTCTTCTACCTGCACACACACACATACACACACACACACACACACACACACACACCATGTCTGTGAGTATAGATACACAGGCAGAGTGAGCAGGTAGGAGCTCTCTTCAGCTTTGGGCTGTGCCCAGTTCCCTGGGGCAGCCCTGGGCAAGTCCTCATCCTCCTCACCAGGTTCTGGGGTGGACTTGAAATTTAAGTGGAAATTGCTGACGTTAACTGTCAAGGGTCAAGACCTGGAGGCCAATTGGAGGTGGCAGATGAGTTCTTGGGGCAGTGTTTTGCCAAAAGTTTTCACTTTCATCTCAGATTCAAAGGATTTGTTAACAAAATAAGCCACTAGTTATATACAAATAAATAAGACAAATATTTATTAGAGAATTATCTAGCTTACTTTCACTATACTAACATTAAAAGAAAAGAAAAATAGGAAGAGCAGAGAATACAATACCAAATTTGGTTTTGACCAACATCCAGACTTAAACAAAGATGGGAAGTCCCGTGTCACAACACATCTGGAGTCCCAACTGGGAAAGGGTTCCAGGCAGCACGTCCACACCACGGGCGAGACTTTAAAGATTACAGTTTGGGGATTCCCTCTTGTAATCCCTGGTGAGGCAAACTGATATCATCATCAGTCTGTGACCGAATTGCAAGCCTGATTTCATGTTAATGCTGTGTGTTTCATCTTTTAAAACTTGAAATAATGCTAAGCCTGGGGCTTGGTTGGCCAGGCCCCTCCAGGGATTCAACAGTCTCAAGATTCCTCCCCCATTTTATCTCAGTTCAGTTCAGTCACTCAGTCATCTCCGACTCTTTGTGACCCCCTGGACTACAGCACACAAGATTTCCTGGTCCATCACCAACACATGGAGCTTACTCAAACTCATGTCCATTGAATCATGCCATCCAACCATTTCATCCTCTGTCATCCCCTTCTCCTCCTGCCTTTAATCTTTCCCAGCATCAGGGTCTTTTCAAATAAGTCAGTTCTTTGCATCAGGTGGCCAAAGTGTTGGAGTTTCAGCATCAGTCCTTCCAATGAATATTCAGGACTGATTTCCTTTAGAATTGATGGATTTGATCCCCTTACAGTCCAAGGGACTCTCAAGAGTCTTCTCCAACACCACAGTTCAAAAGCATCAATTCTTCAGCGCTCAACCTTCTTCATAGTCCAGCTCTCACATCCATACATGACTACTGGAAAACCATAGCCTTGACTGGATGGACCTTAGTTGGCAAAGTAATGTCTCTGCTTTTTAATATGCTGTCTAGGTTGGTCATAGCTTTTCTTTCAGGGAAAAAGTATCTTTTAATTTTATGGCTGCAGTCACCATCTGCAGTGACATTGGAGCCACAAAAATAAAGTGTGCCGATGTTTCCATTGTTTCCCCATCTATTTGCCATGAAGTGATGGGACTGGATGCCATGATCTTAGTTCTCTGAATGCTGAGTTTTAAGCCAACTTTTTCACTTTCTTCCTTCACTTGCAAGAGGCTCTTTAGTTCTTCTTCGCTTTCTGCCCTAAGTGTGGTGTCATCTACAAATACGAGGTTATTGATATTTCTCTTGGCAGTCTTCATTCCAGCCTGTGCTTCCTCCAGCCCAGCATTTCTCATGATGTACTCTGCATATAAGTTAAATAAGCAGGGTGACATTATACAGCCTTGACATACTCCTTTCCCGATTTGGAACTTGTCTGTTGTTCCATGTCCAGTTCTAACTGTTGCTTCTTGACCTGCACACAGTTTCTCAGGAGGCAGGTCAGGTGATCTGGTATTCCCCATCTCTTTAAGAATTTTCCACAGTTTGTTGTGATTCACACAGTCAAAGGCTTTGGTGTAGTCAGTATTGCAGAAGTAGATGTTTTTATGGAATTCTCTTGCTTTTTCAATGATCCAATAGATGTTGGCAATTTGATCTCTGGTTCCTCTGCCTTTTCTAAATCCAGCTTGAACATCTGGAATTTCATGGTTCATGTACTGTTGAAGCCTTGCTTGGAGAAGTTTGAGCATTACTTTGTGAGCATGTGAGATGAATGCAATTGTGTGGTAGTTTGAGCATTCTTTGGCATTGCCTTTCTTTGGGATTGAAATGAAGACTGACCTTTTCCAGTCCTGTGGCCACTGCTGAGTGTTCCAAATTTGCTTGCATGTTGAGTTCAGCACTTTCACAGCATCATCTTTTAGGATTTGAAATAGCTCAACTGGAATTCCATCACCTCAACTAGCTTTGTTCGTAGTGATGCTTTCTAAGGCGCACTTGACTTCACATTCCAGGATGTCTGGCTCTAGATGAGTGATCACACCATCATGATTATCTTAGTCATGAAGATCTTTTTGTACAGTTCTTCTGTGTATTCTTGCCACTTCTTAATGTCGTCTGCTTCTGTTAGATCCATACCATTTCTGTCCTTTACTGTGCTCATCTTTGCATGAAGTATTCCCTTGGTATTTCCTTGAAGATATCTCTAGTCTTTCCCATTCTATTGTTTTCCCCTATTTCTTTGCATTTATCCCTGAGGAAGGCTCTCTTACCTCTCCTTGGTCTTCTTTGGAACTCTGCATTCAGATGGATTTATCCTCTCTTTTCTCCTTTGCCTTTTACTTCTCTTCTTTTCTCAGCTATTTGTAAGGCCTCCTCAGACAGCTGTTTTGCTTTTTACTTTTCTTTTTCTTGGGGATGGTTTTGATCACTGCCTCCTGTACCATGTTATATACCTCTGTCCGTAGTTCTTCAGGCACTCTATCTATCAGATCTACTCCCTTGAATCTAGTGTCACTTCCACTGTATAAAAGGGATTTGATTTAGGTCATACCTGAATTGGTCTAGTTGTTTCCCCTACTTTCTGCAGTTTAAGTCTGAATTTGGCAATAAGGAGTTCATGATCTGAGCCACAGTCAACTCCCAGTCTTGTTTTTGCTGACTGTATAGAGCTTCTCCATCTTTGGCTGCAAAGAATATAATCAATCTGATTTCAGTATTGACCATCTGGTGATGTCCATGTACAGAGTTTTCTCTTGTGTTGTTGGAAGAATGTGTTTACTATGACCAGTGCATTCCAAGCACCATCTTATCTGAGGTGCTTCAAGTCTTGCATTCACAGCGGGCATTCACTCACAGTCACTACCAGTCAGGGCAGTATCCAGGTAGGTTACAATCAAGGTCAGAGGCCTGCTTTGTCTCTGAATCCTAAACAAGACTATTTATTTAATTTCCCTAACAGGCAGCACTGAGCTGGCTTGTCCCGGCAGTTGGGGTGAGTGTGCCACAGATTTCTGGGAATCAGAAAGAGCTGTGGAAGGTGTGTCCTACCACCTGGCCTGGGCTGCCTTCAGTCATGCAAACCTGGGAACCATGAATTCTGTTGTCTCTTCCAGCTCTGCAAGTCAGCAGCTGAAACCTCAGGTTTGTCTTGTAGGGCCGGAGGATTTGTCTCCCTGCCTCAGGGGGTTAAGAGACTGCTTTTTAAAGGACAAAGCAAGAGATGCCGCGATAAGATAAGGAGCTCTGTTTTCAGAGACACTTCTCAGAAGGAACAGGCTTTCCACTGTGATCCAGAGGATAAGAATCTGAGCCTCTGCATCCTTCAGCCCATCCTTCCTCCCCTTGGCCACGCGCATAGGCCACTGTGGGATGAGTCTGCCGCTGCTGCCATCTGCTGGAGTGCCGCGGCTCTGCAGCCTACCGGTCTGTGAGTGGCATTGAGGGCATTTGCAAACTCCAAGCCTGAATTACAGCTCTCGTCCTGATGGATATAGTGTTTTTCACCGCTGCAATTGCTAGTATTTATTGAGCACCTACTAAGGGCCAACACTATGCTTAGTACTTCAATGAACTGTCTCCCTAAATCCATTCAGGAGAGGAAGCTTATGTGAGCCGGGATTTTTATCTCTTTTCTTCATGACAGCATCTCCAGTGCCTAGGACAGTGCCAGGCACAGAGTAGGGACTTGGTAAATAGGGATTGCTTGAGAACAACTATGAAGATGGATTCTGTCATCACCCTGGTGTTACGGATGAGGAAGTCGTTGCCCAGAGGCATTGTGGCTCTGGCATTGTGGGTAAACCTGTGCGGGAAGCTGGAAAGATTCTGGCCATAGGCAGTTTGTATATTACCTTGGGTGGTTTTGATGCTGACAAAGTCAGGTAACACGTAGGAATGAACACCTCCAGCAGTCAGTGTTCTCTGGAGCTCAGAACACTCAAATCATTAGAGAAATAAACCAAATCAACAAAATATTGCAGTTGGGTCCTGAGAATTCAAGGAGTGTGCAGGGTTCTGACCAGGGTTAGAGGCCACTGATATATAACTGGCGCTTTAAAAATTATTATTATTATTACTAAACTGATTTTTTGAGCAATTTTAGGTTTGCAGAACAGTTGACTGGAAGTCACAGAGAATTCCATTTTGCACCCATACTCCCACCTTCCTCTCTGTTATTAATATTGTGTGTTAGTGTGGCACATTTGTTACAATGGATGGGCTGATATTGATGAATTATTATTAACAAATCAGTAATTTATTGATAAACCTATCAAAACCTATCAAAAAAGTCCGTAGATTCCATTACAGTTTTCTCTTGGTGTGATATGTTCTAAGGGTTTGGAGAAATGTGGAATCAGTTGTATTCCAGCATTATAGAAGCATACAGAATAGTTTCACTGCCCTAAAAATCCTTGGTATACCGGCTCTTCCCTCCCTCACCTCCCCCTGACTCCCTGAACCCCTGGCAATCACTCATCTTTTACTATCTTCATAGTTTTGCCTTTAGGCTTCTCTTGTGGCTTAGCTGGTAAAGAATCTGCCTACAATGGGGAAACCTGAGGCTCAATCCCTGGGTTGGAAAGATCCCCTGGAGAAGGGGGAAGACTACCCACACCAGTATTCTGGCCTGGAGAATTCCTTGGACTGTACAGTCCATAGTGTCACAAAGAGTTGGACACGACTGAGCAACTTTCACTCTCACTTCACTAGTTTTGCTTTTACCAGAATGTCATATAGTTGGAATCATAGACTATGTAGCCTTTTCAGATTGGCTGCTTTGCTTAGCAGTAAAGCATTTAGGGTTCCTCTGTGTCTTCTCAACACTTGGTAGCTCATTCCCTTTTATCACTGAATAATATTGTATTGAATAGATGTACCGTAGTTTATTTATCCATTCAGCTATTGAAGGGCACTTTGGCAATTGTCGATAAAGCTACTATAAACATTCCTGTGCGTGTTTTTATGGACATAAGTTTTCAACTTGCTGGGTAAATACTTAAATCACACAGTAAGTTTTGTAAAACTGACCAAACTTTGCCTTCCAAAGTGTCTGTTCCTTTTTGTGCTTCTGAGCATCACTTTTAATAACACTCTGGCTGGCCTGGACCTGTTCTCTAGGTTGACAAGGCCAAGAGAGAACAGGCCTATGATTCCTCCCTTCTTGTCTGCACCTGGCTCCCTTGCTGAGCCAAACCCACTGGCTCTACTGAAGGGATGAAAACAGAGGATCTTTTCTTCCCACACAAAAAGGACCCATCTTAAACAAAGCATGAGGCTGAGGCAACTCTGGTCATTTGAAATTCCCAAGTCACTGCTTTGGGTAGGAGAAATGGGCCCACTACCATGAAAGGTTAACTTGTGTCTTGTGGTTCAAAATTCTTGGCTTGGGCTTGGGGACATGGGTTGGAAAAAACTGCTGCTGTTTTGGTGTATGGAGCTGCCAGGTCCCACATCTGCGAATCCCTCTTGAAACTGATGCCACTGGGATCAGGACACCCAGCTCCTGTTCACATTTGGTCCTTGTAAAGTGTTGAAGATATAGATAGCACCTTAATTTGCATCATCCCCAAACACATGTTCTGGAGATAGTGGTACTATGGATAAGCAAGCTAGGAGGGGTTTTTTTCCCTCTCTTTTTAAAAATCTTATGAAAAATTAGATAAGACTGTTTAAAATTACTTTCAAAACAAAAGTTTTAAAGTTAAGCTAACATCAAACTGCAGCTGAAGGAAAGATAGAAGGACCTTTTAATTGTGTCTTTGATATTATTATTTCCCAGAATCCAAAATGCCCAGTTTGGTTGCTTTAATGCATTTACATCTCCTCTTCCTGTCAAAGACAAGCAAACAAAAATCTTCACCAAAACCTTGGAGCAAGTCGTTTCATGGCAGGTTTGTTTTTAAGGCTCAAAAACTCAAAGAATCTCGAACAGCTTCAATCTAGGAAGAGAAAAAAGCTTTAGTTATGCTGGTAGGAGGAGGGTTTATTTATGTGTCTCAATTTACAAGCCTAAGCATTGCAAATGTAAACTCTCAGAAGGAAAATTTTGTCCTAATTACTTAACTGAATCCAGAAACATCTGCTTTGATTTCCTGGAACAAGTCCAGCCTGCTCTTCATCTGACGTTTTAAAGCAGGCGGAGGTAAGTCCACAATTCATACCTTTTCTGGTCCCACTAAGTATTTCTCAGAGAGTGGGGACAGGGTGAGGTCCAGAATAAATAATATTGTTCAGTTCTCCAAAAATTTCTTATAGAGACTTAAGTTTGAGAATCACTGCTCAAGGCAAAAGTTACTTTTCCTTTTAGGTATTTTCCCCCACTCCTTTTCATCTTTACCTACGAAACAGTGTATCTGAATAACTTGTTTCTTCTTGTGTTTGGTTGGCTGATTGAAAAATTTTAACTCTTTTTAGAATTTCTTAAACTTTTACTTTTTGAATGAATACACGGTAAAACTGACCTTTGCATATATGTACATTTTGATGAATTTTAACAATTGTATGGATTCATGTTACCACATGAATGTACCCCCCACCTGCAACTCTCCCCCACTAACCCCAGTCTCTGGCAACCACAGATCTATTGTTCTTGTTTAGTTGCTAAGTCATGTCCTACTCTTTGTGACCGTATGTAGCCCACCAGGTTCCTCTGTCCATGGGATTTCCCAGGTAAGAATACCATTTCCTTCTCCAGGGGATCTTTGTGACCCAGGGATCAAACCTGTGTCTCCTACATTGGCAGATGGATTCTTTACCACTAAGTCACCAGGGAAGCCCACAGATCTATTATCTATCCCCAAAGTTTTGTCTTTCCTGGAGAATTTAATGAATAAATTCATACAGTGTTTCACATTTTGTGACTGGCTTCTCTCACTCAGCATAAGATCTTTGAGATTCATACAAGTTGTCACCTGTATCCACATTCCATTTCTTTTTATTGCTGAGCATAAGTCCATGGTATGGATGGAACCCAGTTTGTTTATTCACCCATTGAAGAATATTTGGCCATTTCTGGTTTGGGGCAGTGATGAGTAGAACTGCTATAAACATTTATGTATACGTTTTTGGGTCAAGATAAATTTTCTTTATCTTAGATACATTACCCTAGATAATTTATTGAGAGTAATACCTGAGTTGGGCTGCTGAGTCAATTGGTTCAGTTCAGTTCAGTTCAGTCGCTCAGTCATGTCCAACTCTTTGCGATCCCATGAATCGCAGCACGCCAGGCCTCCCTGTTCATCACCGTCTCCTGGAGTTCACTCAGACTCAGGTCCATCGAGTCCGTGATGCCATCCAGCCATCTCATCCTCGGTTGTCCCCTTCTCCTCCTGCCCCCAACCCCTCCCAGCATCAGAGTCTTTTCCAATGAGTCAACTCTTCACATCAGGTGGCCAAAGTACTGGAGTTTCAGCTTCAGCATCATTCCTTCCAAAGAAATCCCAGGGTTGATCTCCTTCAGAATGGACTGGTTGGATCTCCTTGCAGTCCAAGGGACTCTCAAGAGTCTTCTCCAACACCACAGTTCAAAAGCATCAATTCTTCGGCACTCAGCCTTCTTCACAGTCCAACTCTCACATCCATACATGACCACTGGAAAAACCATAGCTTTGACTAGATGGACCTTAGTCGGCAAAGTAATGTCTCTGCTTTTGAATATACTATCTAGGTTGGTCATAACTTTTCTTCCAAGGAGTAAGCGTCTTCTAATTTCATGGCTGCAGTCACTATCTGCAGTGATTTTGGAGCCCCCAAAATAAAGTCTGACACTGTTTCCACTGTTTCCCCATCTATTTCCCATGAAGTGATGGGACCAGATGCCATGATCTTCATTTTCTCAATGTTGAGCTTTAAGCCAACTTCTTCACTCTCCTCTTTCACTTTCATCAAGAGGCTTTTTAGCTCCTCTTCACTTTCTGCCATAAGGGTGATGTCATCTGCATATCTGAGGTTATTGATATTTCTCCCGGCAATCTTGATTCCAGTTCGTGTTTCTTCCAGTCCAGCATTTCTCATGATGTACTCTGCCATATAAGTTAAATAAGCAGGGTGACAATATACAGCCTTGATGTCCCTCTTTTCCTATTTGGAACCAGTCTGTTGTTCCGTGTCCCGTTCTAACTGTTGCTTCCTGACCTGCATACAGATTTCTCAAGAGGCAGGTCGGGTGGTCTGGTATTCGGTAGGTAAATCTTAAGGTTATCAGAAACGACCACGCTGTTTGCAGAGAGGCTGGACCATATTGTGTCCCCTACTACCAGCAGTGTGAGAGTTCCAGTTGCTTTGTATCCTCACCAATACTTGGGATAGTCAGCATTTTAAAATTTCAGTCATTCCAATGGTAATATTGCAGTATCTCCTCGTGGTTTTAACATGCATTTCTCTGATGGCTACTGACACTGAACATCTTGGTATGTGCTTATTTGCTATCCACATATTTTCTTTGATGAAGTGTTCAAGTTTTTGCTCATTTAAGTTTTGCTCTATTTTAAAAAATTGTATTGTTCATTCTCTTGCTGTTGAGTTTTGAGGATTTTTTTAATTGAAGTGTAGTTATGTAGTTACAATATTATGTTAGCTTCAGGTGTGTTAGTTTCAGCAAAATGATTCAAATATTCATGTATATTTGACTCTTTTCCATGATAGTTTATGACAGTGAGCATTCTTAATGTATTTTGAATACAAGGCTTTTGTTGGGTAGATAGTCTATAAATATTTTCTCCCAGACACAGCTTGTCTTTTCATTAGCAGTGTTTTTCTATAAGTTCCAGCTTATCGGTTTTCTTCTGCTATGGATGATGAAGATTTTCCCTCATGTTTTCTTCTAAAAGTTTTATAATTTTATATTTTACAATTAAATCTGTGATTTAATTAGAGTTAATTGTAGTATAAGGTATAAGATTCAGGTCAGAGTTCATTTTCTTTCATATGGAAGCATGAATGTTTTAACACCTCTTATTGAGAAAATTCTTTTTCTTTATTGATTTACCTCTATTTTTATCAAAAATTCAATTGGTAAAAGAGTTTTGTATGGGACTTAGTGTTTATTGGAAGGAAGAACTGGGGAATTTTCTGAAGTAATGGAACTAGTGTTAAGAGCTACATGCGGACATAGATTTGTTACACCGCTCATTTTTCACACTTCTGGTCTGTGCATTTTGCTGTATGTGAATTACACTTCACTTAAAACAACATCAGTTGGCCGTGTCTGTGTAGATCTGTTTCTAAAGTCTATTCTGTTCCACTGATCTGTATCTCTTCTGGCCAACACTGTGCTACTTTGACCTCAATTATTATAGCATAGAAGCCTTAAAATTGAAAAATGTAATTCTTTCATTTCTATTCTTTTTCAAAATAGTTTTGGCTATTCTAATTTCTTTGCCTTTCCATGTACATTTAGAATCACCTTATATTTATCTCCAAAAAACTCCTGTTGGAAAATTGATTGGGATTGGTAAATCTATGAATGAATTTGGGGAGAGCTGACATTTTTACAGTGTTATATTCCAGTCTTATGAACTGGAATAAATGGTATGTCTTTCCATTTATTTTGGTCTCCTTTGATTTCTTACTTCAACATTTTGTAGTTTTCAGATCCTGTACATGTTTTATTATATTTATATCTAAGTACTCTCATTTATTAAGCTATTTTAAATAGCACTTAAAATATTGTTTCCAAATCCCTATTGCTATTATATATAAATATAATTGATTTTTAAACTTGTGTCCTACAGCATTGTTAAATTCACTTATTAGCTCTAAGAGGGTGTGTGTGTGCACATGTGTGTGTGTGTGTGTGTGTGTGTGTGTGTGCATGCACATGTGTGTTCCTTGATTTTCCATGTAGACAATCATTTCATTTGTAAAGAGGGGAAATTTTATTTTTCTTTTTCAAACTGGATGCCTCCTTTTCCCCTTATTATACTGGCTAGAAATTCCAATATAATATCAAATAGGAATGAAGATAAAGGAAGTCTGCCCTGTTCCCATTCATAGTGGCAAAGCATTCCATCTTTCTTCATTAGGTATGATGTTCTATAAATGTTTTTTAACCATGCCTCTTAACAGGTTGACAAAAATCCCTTCTTTTCACACAGTTTGCATGAATGTATGTTGAATTTTGTGAGATGCTTTTCTGTATTAATTGATATGATCGTGTATTTTTTCTTCTTTTGACAATATTACATCAGTTGACTTTCAAATGTTAAGGTAATCTCTTCTAATTACTGAACTAGGTAATGAACTAAATGTTGACATTACCCAAGAGAAAGCCCAGTGGTTGTGACTTCTTATTTTTTAAAGGATGCTAGATTCAAGTTGCTAAAATTTTGTTAAAAAATTTTTGCATCTATGTTCACAAAGAATATTGTCATTTTGTTATACTGGCTTCAGCATTTAAGATAAATGAATTGGGAGGTATTCCCTCCTCTCCTGTTTCCTGGAAAAGTTGTATATAATCACCATTAATCATGAAGCATTGGTAGAATATTTCAGTGAAACCATCTGGAACTGTAGATTTTGAGATGGGTTTTCAGATGTGAGCTCACTTTCTATACTAGTTATAGCACCATGTTTTCTACTTCCTGTGGAGTAATTGTTGATAGTCTGTGGGCTCCATAATGACATCCCCTGTTTCCTTCCTAATATTATAATTTGTAACTTCCCTCTTTTGTTAGTCTTTTTAGATGTTTATCAATTTTATTGATCTTTTCAAATAACTAGGTTTTTTGTTTCACTTATTTTCTCAATTATCTTTTATTTTTCCATATAATTGATTTCTGTTTTCCTTTTATTATTTCCTTTCTTCTACTAGAAGGAAGGATTTATTTTTCTATTGTGCTTCTTTTTAGATTGTTAAAGTGAAAGTTCGGATT
The DNA here is from genome assembly GCA_917880005.1 of Nanger dama. Lineage (NCBI taxonomy): Eukaryota > Metazoa > Chordata > Mammalia > Artiodactyla > Bovidae > Nanger > Nanger dama. Next base: position 31,058,550 of record CAKJTW010000016.1, on the reverse strand, counting down.
ATTAGCTTGAGACTCTCCTTTTTAACACAAATATTTAGTGCTAAAAGTTTCCTTTTAAGTGCAACTTTTGCTGTAGCCCACAAATTTTGACATGTTGCTCTTATTTTCACTCACTTCACAGTATTTTCTAATTTCCCTTGAAGTTTCCTCTTTGAACATTTGATTATTGATTATTTATTGTTTAATTTCCAAGTGTTTAGAGATTTTCCTATTATCTTTCTCTTGCTGACCTTTAATTCCACTGTAGGCAGGAAACATACTTTATATAATTTCAATTGATCCAAATTAATTAGGCTTTGTTTTATTATTCAGGATATGGTCTATCATGATGAGTATTTCATAGACACTTGAAAAGTATGTGTATTTTGCTGTTGTGGAGTAAAGTATTACATAAATATTAATTATATCCAGTTATTTGATGGTATCATTCAGTCTTTTATATTCCTGTTGTTTTTTCTGTCTACTAGTCTATCAATTACTGACAGAGAGTATTGAATTTTCCGACTATGATTTTGGAGTTACCTGTTTGTACTCCCCCAATTTTATTTTATTTTTAAAATTTATTTATTTATTTTAATTGGAGGCTAATTACAATATTGTAGTGGTTTTTGCCATACATTGACATGAATCAGCCTTGAGTGTACATGTGTTCCCCATCCTGAACTCCCTTCCCACCTCCCTCCCCATCCCATCCCTCAGGGTCATCCCAGTACACCAGCCCTGAGCACCCTGTCTCATGCATTGAACCTGGACTGGCGATCTATTTCACATGTGATAATATACATGCTTCACTGCTATTTTCTCAAATCATCCCAACCTTGCCTTCTCCCACAGAGTCAAAAAGTCTGTTCTTTACATCTGTGTCTCTTTTGCTGTCTTGCATATAGGGTCATCATTACCATCTTTCTCAATTCCATATATATGTGTTAATATACTGTATTGGTGTTTTTCTTTCTGGCTTACTTCACTCTGTATAATAGGCTCCAGTTTCATCCACTTCATTAGAACTGATTCAAGTGCATTATTTTTAATAGCTGATGAAAGTGAAAGAGGAGAGTGAAAAAGTTGGCTTAAAGCTCAACATTCAGAAAACGAAGATCATGGCATCCAGTCCCATCACTTCATGGGAAATACATGGGGAAACAGTGTTAGACTTTATTTTGGGGGCTCCAAAATCACTGCAGATGGTGACTGCAGCCATGAAATTAAAAGACGCTTACTCCTTGGAAGAAAAGTTATGACCAACCTAGATAGTATATTCAAAAGCAGAGACATTACTTTGCCGACTAAGGTCCATCTAGTCAAAGCTATGGTTTTTCCAGTGGTCATGTATGGATGTGAGAGTTGGACTGTGAAGAAGGCTGAGCGCTGAAGAATTGATGCTTTTGAACTGTGGTGTTGGAGAAGACTCTTGAGAGTCCCTTGGACTGCAAGGAGATCCAACCAGTCCATTCTGAAGATCAACACTGGGATTTCTTTGGAAGGAATGATGCTAAAGCTGAAACTCCAGTACTCTGGCCACCTCATGGGAAGAGTTGACTCATTGGAAAAGACTCTGATGCTGGGAGGGATTGCGGGCAGGAGGAGAAGGGGACGACTGAGGATGAGATGGCTGGATGGCATCACGGACTCGATGGACGTGAGTCTGAGTGAACTCCGAGAGATGGTGATGAACAGGGAGGCCTGGCGTGCTGCGACTCATCGGGTCACAAAGAGTTGGACACGACTGAGCAACTGAACTGAATATTCCGTTGTGTATACGTACCACAGCTTTCTTATCCTTTCGTCTGCTAATGGACATCTAGGTTGCTTCCATGTCCTGGCTATTGTAAACAGTGCTGCGATGAATTTGGGAGTACATATGTCTCTTTCCAATTCTGGTTTCCTCAGTGTATATGCCCAGGAGTGGGATTGCTGGGTCGTATGGCAGTTCTATTTCCAGTTTTTTTTTAAAGGAATCTCCACACTGTTCTCCATAATGGCTGTAATAGTTTGCATTCCCACTAACAGTGTAAGAGGGTTCCCTTTTCTCTGCACCCTCTCCAGTATTTATTGTTTGTAAACATTTTGATAGCAGCCATTCTGACTGGCATGAGATGGTACCTCATTGTGGTTTCGATTTGCATTTCTCTGATAATGAGTGATGTTGAGCATCTTTTCATGTGTTTGTTAGCCATCTGTATGTCTTCTTTGGAGAAATGTCTGTTTAGTTCTTTGGCCCATTTTTTGATTGGGTTGTTTGTTTTTCTGGAATTGAGCTGCAGGAACTGTTTGTATATTTTTGAGATTAATTCTTTGTCAGTTGCTTCGTTTGCTATTATTTTCTCCCATTCTGAAGGCTGTCTTTTCACCTTGCTTATAGTTTCCTTTGTTGTGCAAAAGCTTTTAAGTTTAATTAGGTCACATTTGTTTCTTTTTGCTTTTATCTTTATTACTGTGGGAGGTTGGGTCATAGACGATCCTGCTGTGATTTATGTCAGAGAGTGTTTTGCGTATGTTTTCCTCTAGGAGTTTTATGGTTTCTGGTCTTACATTTAAGTCTTTAATCCACTTTGAGTTTATTTTTGTGTATGGTGTTAGAAAGTGTTCTAGTTTAATACTTTTACAAGTGATTGACCAGTTTTCCCAGCACCACTTGTTAGATTGTCTTTTCTCCATTGTATACTCTTGCCTCCTTTGTCAAAGATAAGGTGTCCATAGGTGCATGGATTTATCTCTGGGCTTTCTTTTTTGTTCCATTGATCTGTATTTCTGTCTTTGTGCCAGTACCTTACTGTCTTGATGACTATAGCTTTGTCGTATAGTCTGAAGTTAGGCAGGTTGATTCCTCCAGTTCCATTTTTCTTTCTCAAGATTGCTTTGACTATTCGATGTGTTTTTTGTATTTCCATACAAATTGTGAAATTCTTTGTTCCAGTTCTCTGGTGGAGTCTTTAGGGTTTTCTATGTAGAGGATCATATCATCTGCAAACAGTGAGAGTTTTACTTCTTCTTTTCCAATCTGGATTCCTTTTATTTCTTTTTCTGTTCTGATTGCTGTAGCTAAAACTTCCAAAACTATATTGAATAGTAGTGGTGAGAGTGAGCACCCTTGCCTTGTTCCTGACTTTAGGGGAAATGCTTTCACTCTTTCACCATAGAGGATAATGTTTGCTGTGGGTTTATCATATACGGCTTTTATTATGTTGAGGTATGTTCCTTCTGTGCCTGCTTTCTGGAGGGTTTTTATCATAATGGATGTTGAATTTTGTCAAAGGCTTTCTCTGCATATATTGAGATAATCATATGGTTTTTATCTTTTAATTTGTTAATGTGGTGTATGTATCACGTTGATTGATTTATGAATATTGAAGAATCCTTGTGTCCCTGGGATAAAGCCCACTTGGTCATGATGTATGATCTTTTTAATATATTGTTGGACTCTGTTTGCTAGAATTTTGTTAAGGATTTTGCATCTATGTTCATCAGTGATATTGGCCTGTAGTTATCTTTTGTGTGGCATCTTTGTCTGATTTTGGTATTAGGGTGATGGTGGCCTCATAGAATGAGTTTGGAAGTTTACCTTCCTCTGCAATTTTCTGGAAGAGTTTGAGTATGATAGGTGTTAGCTATTCTCTAAGTTTTCAGTAGAATTCAGCTGTGAAACCGTCTAGTCCAGGGCTTTTGTTTGTTGAAAAATTTCTGATTACAGTTTTTATTTCTGTGCTTGTGATAGGTCTGTTAAGATTTTCTATTTCTTCCTGGTTCAGTTTTGGAAAGTTATACTTTTCTAAGAATTTGTCCATTTCTTCCAAGTTGTCCATTTTATTGGCATATAGTTGCTGATAGTAGTCTCTTATGATCCTTTGTATTTCTGTGTTGTCTGTTGTGCTTTACCCATTTTCATTTCTAATTTTGTTGATTTGATTCTTCTCCCTTTCTTTCTTGATGAGTCTGGCTAATGGTTTGTCTATTTTATTTATCTTCTCAAAGAACCAGCTTTTAGCTTTATTGGGTTTTGCTATGGTCTCCTTTGTTTCTTTTGTATTTATTTCTGCCCTAATTTTTATTATATCTTTCCTTCTACTAAACCTGGGGTTCTTCATTTCTTCTTTTTCTTGTTGCGTTAAGTGTAGAGTTAGGTTATTTAGTTGATTTTTCTCTTGTTATTGCTATGAATCTTCCCCTTAGCACTGTTTTTACTGAATCCCATAGGTTTTGGGTTGTTGTGTTTTCATTTTCATTCATTTATATGCATATTTTGATTTCTTTTTGATTTCTTCTGTGATTTGTTGGTTATTCAGAAGGGTGTTGTTTAGCCTCCATATGTTTGTATTTTTAATGATTTTATTTTTTTTCCTGTAGTTGACATGTAATCTTACTGCACTGTGATCAGAAAAGAAGCTTGAAATGATTTCAATTTTTTTTTAATTTACCAAGGCTAGATTTATGGCCCAGGATGTGATCTATCCTGGAGAAGCTTCCGTGTGCACTTGAGAAAAATTTGAAACTCATTGTTTTGGGGTAAAATGTCCTATAGATGTCAATTAGGTCTAACTGGTCCATTGTATCATTTAAAGTTGTGTTTCCTTGCTAATTTTCTGTTTAGTTGATCTATCCATAGGTGTGAGTGGAGTATTAAAGTCTCCCACTATTATTGTGTTACTGTTAACTTTCCCTTTCATAGTTGTTAGCATTTGCCTTACATATTGTGGTGCTCCTATGTGGGTGCATATATAGTTATAATTGTTATATCTTCTTCTTGGGGTGATCCTTTGATCATGATGTAGTGTCCTTCTTTGTCTCTTTTCATGGCCTTTATTTCCAAGTCTATGTTATCTGATATGAGTATTGCTACTCCTGCTTTCTTTTGGTCTCCATTTGGGTGAAATATCTTTTATAGCCCTTCATTTGCAGTCTGTATGAGTCCCTTGTTTTGAGGTGGGTCTCTTATAAACAGCATATTCTTGTTTTTGTATCCATTCAGCCAGTCTGTCTTTTGGTTGGGGCATTCAACCCATTTACATTTAAGGTAATTATTGATATGTATGATCCCATTGTATTTATTTTTTTGTTTTGAGTTTGAGTTTATATATCTTTTCTGTGTTTCCTGCCTAGAGAAGATCCTATAGCAGCAGAGGCAGGAAACTTAAATCCAAAACTTGAGAACACCAGAAAACTCCTGACTCCAGGAACATTAATCAACAAGAGCTCATCCAAAAGACTTCATACCTACACTGAAACCAAGCTCCACCCAAGAGCCAACAAGTTTCAGAGCAAGACATACCAAGCTAACTCTCCCACAATGCAGGAACATGACACTGAGCATTAAAATGCAGGCAGCCAAAAGTCACACCAAACCCACAGACACCTCAGTGTTGTTGAAGAGCTGGTTTGGTGGTGCTGAATTCTCTGAGCTTTTGCTTGTCTGTAAAGCTCTTGATTTCTCCTTCATATATAAATGAGATCCTTGCTGGGTACAGTAATCTGGGTTGTAGGTTTTTCTCTTTCATCAGTTTAAGTGTATTCTGCCATTCCCTTCTGGTCTGAAGAGTTTCTATTGAAAGATCAGCTGTTATCCTTATGGGAATCCCCTGTGTGTTATTTGTTGTTTTTCCCTTGCTGCCTTTAATATTTGTTCTTTGTGTTTGAGCTTCATTAATTTGATTAATATATCTCTTGGAGTGTTTTGCCTTGGGTTTATCCTGTTTGGGACTCTCTGGGTTTCTTGGACTTGGATAGCTATTTCCTTCCCCATTTAAGGGAAGTTTTCAACTATTATCTCCTCATGTATTTTCTCATGGCCTTTCTTTTTGTCTTCTTCTTCTGGGACTCCTATGATTCGAATGTTGGGGCATTTAACATTGTCCCAGATGTCTCCGAGGTTGTCCTCATTTCTTTCAGTTCTTCCTTCTTTTTCCTCTCTGCTTCATTTATTTCCACCATTCTATCTTCCACCTAACTTATCCTCTCTTCTGCCTCAGTTATTCCTCTATTGGTCCCCTTCACTCCAGAGTGATTTTGATTTCAATTATTGCATTATTCAATATTGATTGACTCTTTTTTATTTCTTCTAAGTCCTTGTTAAACATTTCTTGCATCTTCTCAATCCTTGTCTCCAGGCTATTTATCTGTAATTTATCTCCATTTTGTTTTCAAGATTTTGGATCATTTTTACTATCATTATTCTGAATTCTTTTTCAAGTAGACTCCCTATCTTCTCCTCTTTGGTTTGGTTTGGTGGGCATTTATCATGTTCCTTTACCTGCTGAATATTTCTCTGCCTTTTCATCTTGTTTAGATGTTTGTATTTGGGGTGGTCTTTCTGTATGTTGGAAGTTTGTTGTTCCTCTTTATTGTGGAGGTTCCTCTGTATGAGTAGGGTTGGACAAGTGGCTCGTCAAGGCTTCCTGGTTAGGAAGTTTGCATTGGTGTTCTGGTGGTTGGGGCTGGATCCCTTCTCTCTGGAGTTCAAAGAAGTGTCCAGTAGTGAGTTTTGAGGTGTCTGTGGGTTTGGTGTGACTTTTGGCTGCCTGCATTTTAATGCTCAGGGTTATGTTCCTGCATTGTGGGAGAGTTAGCTTGGTATGTCTTGCTCTGAAACTTGCTGGCTCTTGGGTGGAGCTTGGTTTCAGTGTAGGTATGAAGTCTTTTGGATGAGCTCTTGTTGATTAATGTTCCCTGGAGTCAGGAGTTTTCTGGTGTTCTCAAGTTTCGGATTTAAGTTTCCTGCCTCTGCTGTTCAGTCTTACTCTTACAGTAGCCTCAAGACTTCTCCATCCATACAGCACTGATGCTAAAACATCTAGGTTAATGGTTAAAAGATTCTCCACAGTGAGGGACACCCAGAGAGGTTCACAGAGTTATACGGAGAAGAGAAGAGGGAGGAGGGAGATAGAGGTGACCAGGAGGAGAAGAGGGGGAGTCAAAAGGGGGAGAGAGCAATCTAGCCAGTAATCAGTTCCCTTTGTGCTCTCCACAGTCTGGAACACTCAGAGAGGTTCACAGAGTTACATAGAGAAGAGAAGAGAAGAGAAGAGAAGAGAAGAGAAGAGAAGAGAAGAGGGAGGAAGGAGATAGAGGTGACCAGGAGGAGAGGGGGAGTCAAAAGGAGAGAGACAGATCTAGCCAATAATCAGTTCCCTAAGTGTTCTCCACAGCCTGGAGCACCCAAAGAGATTCACAGAGTTGGGTAGAGAAGAGAAGGGGGAGGGAAGAGATAGAGGTGACCTAGGAGAGAAAAAGGAGAGTCAAAAGGGAGAGAGCAATCAAGCCAGTAATCACACTCCTAAGTAAAAATGGGTACTGAAGATTGGATTCCTAAAGGTACAAAATTGATAACAAATACCAAAAAGCAAAGAGTAAAAATCTAGAGTGGAGGTTAGACTCTCAAAAAATATAGTATTAAGAAAACAAAGCAAAATCACAAAAATTATATATATGAAATTTGCTTTAAAAATAGTCCTTTTTGCAAGGTAATAGTAGGCTATAGGAGAAGGCAGTGGCAACCCACTCCAGTAGTCTTGCCTGGAAAATCCCATGGACAGAGGAGCCTGGTAGGCTGCAGTCCATGGGGTCGCTGAGAGTCAGACATGACTGAACGACTTCACTTTCATGCACTGGAGAAGGAAATGGCAACCCACAGCAGTGTTCTTGCCTGGAGAATCCCAGGGATGGGGGAGCCTGGTGGGCTGCCATCTATGGGGTCGCACAGAGTTGGACATGACTGAAGCGACTTAGCAGCAGCAGCAGCAAATATATATACACACTCATGAGTGCAAGTAAACTGGGAAAATCTGAACCTGATCAGTGGGTTACATCAATGTCAGTCTCCTATAGTTGTGATACTGTTGTAGATACTGTGATACAGGGTCAGACATGACTGAAGCAACTTAGCAGCAGCAGCAGTAGGTTATAAAAATGAAAATTAAAGGAGTAATAAAGAACTTAAAATTTTTCAAAATTAAAAAATGATAATAGTAAAGTATATCTAGGAATTTCTCTGGAGCTGTGAGGGCAGTGTGGGGTCAGTTCAGTTTCAGATAGTTCTTGTTCCAGCTTATACTTCTTCTCAAGGTCTACATGCACTTTACAATGTAGTCAACACTAACTACAGGGTTTAAATCTGTTGCACCTGTCACTTCCAAAGCAGTTCCCTCTGTTTATTTTGGCTTCCTCTGTTTGCTTGTCTCTTCAGTGTCTAATTTCCACCCTGACACCAGGGGGCTAAAGTGGTCACTTATTTAGGCTGGCTTGTTCAGTTGTGCTGGGGGCTAAGGGGGCCACGGTGGGGGGAGGAACACTGCAAACAAATATTACTGGCGTGTGTGGGAGTGCTCACAGTGTCTAAGCCTCACTGGGTTTGGCCCCTGCTCACAGCGTGTGTGCTTTCCCAGTCTACACTGCTCAGGCTCAGGGTTACTGGGCATGGGAACTGTCTAAAGTGGGCCCTGGGTTGTGTGCACTTCCCAGGTCTAAGCAGCTCAGGTTCAGGTCTTGGGTACTCCACAAAGGCACAGACAGACTCAGATGGGTTTGCATTTTGTGCCCTTCCCATGTCCAAGCAGCTCAGGCGACCAGATGCTTGGTGAGCGTACTCTCCCAGGTGTGCGGTGCGTCTTATCACCTCCCCAGTCCAGGCCGCTGGGTTTCCTGGGTGCGCAGCAGGAGTGCTGTCTCAGGTGTGCCATGTGTCTCCTCTGGGAAGCTGATCTCTGGCTGAGACCCTCCTGGCGATGTCAACCGTCCAGGATCCCAGGAAGGCTTGGTTAGCAACTGGGAGCCTGCTTGCAGTTTGGTAGAGGTTGCCATCTCTGGGGCCGAGATTGCCCCTTGCCGGCTCTGACTGTTGCCTGCCTGCCTCCCTGCCTCTGGTGGGGAGAGGCCGGTCCACAGTCAGCTAGCTGTCCTCTGGTATTTGCTCAGTCCTTTGTTCTGTGAGCAGGCCTGGCAGTGCCTTAGCTTAGAGCTTTTCACAGGAAAGTTCTCTGTCTCTTTTTTTTTTCTTCTCTCTGGCTATTCCACAATTTGGGTTGCTGTCTCACGTTAGCTCCCTCAGATTGTCCTCAGGGTATTCAGGCCCAGTCCTTACCCTAAGCATGCAGCCTGCACCTCCCTGTTCAGCCAGCGCTGGCTGCTGGCGGATGCGAGCGTCTGGGCTAGTCTCTGCTGGGAGTTGTGGTTAGGCATGTAATCTGTGGGGTTTTGCTTTTTTTCCCTCCAGGTTATGCTGCCCTCTGAGATTCCAAAACCCCACAGACCCGACGGTGAGAGGTTTTCTTCGTGTTTGGAAACTTCTCCTCCTTCATGACTCCCTCCCTGGGATGGGTCTCCGTCCCTAACTCTTTTGTCTCTCTTTGTCTTTTCTATTTTGTCCTACCTCCTTTCAAAGAGAATGGGCTGCCTTTCTGGGTGCCTGGTGTCCTCTGCCAGCGTTCAGAAGTTGTTTTGTGGAATTTGCTCAGCGTTCAATTGATCTTTTGATGAATTTGTGGGGGAGAAAGTGATCTCCCCATCTTATTCCTCCACCGTCTTAGGACTGCTCTCTGTTTTTAGTTTAAGTTCTCTCAGTTCCTGCTTTGTATGTTTTAAAACTATTGTTAGGTGTATACATATTTATCACTGCTATTTCTTCTTGCTGTATTAATTTATTATTATGCAACTCTTTTTATCCTTGATAATTTCCTTTGCTTCAGTGTCTACTTTCTCTGACATTAATGAAGCCATTCAAGTTTACTTTTCCTTAGTTTTTACATGGTATATCTTTTTCACCTTTTTTACTTTAACCTAATTGGATCACTTTGTTTAAGATGAGTTTCATAGAAGTAGCATATAGTTGGTCATGTTGTTAAATCCATTTTGATAATCTCTTTGAAATTTGATGTGTTTGACTCATGTACATTTTAATGCAATTTTTCATATGTTTGAATTTAGTCAACCATTTTATCTGCTTTCTGTTTCCTCTGTTTTTATTCTGCTTTCCCTTTCCTGCCTTTTGTGGGGATTATTTGAATGTATCTGTTAGTAGTCCCATTTTTACTGACCTGTTCTGTTCTGTGATTTTTCAGCCATCTCTCTATTACTGGTTTCCAGTTTGACTCCGCTGTGGCCCAAGAGCATATTTTGTATGTATGTATTCTGTCTGTGTGACTAGATCTCCTTGTGTAGTATTTTTAGCAATTGCTATAGGGATTACAATTTACATAATTTTTCACTTTTCCCTTTTAAATATTTTAGCATTTCAGATTGAATACTGAAGCCTTACCAGTAACTGTACCAAGTTTTTTGTACATTCAACAGACAATGAAAACTCCAGATAATGTTGCAATTTTTGCTTCCAACCATCTATCGTATTTTAAGAAACTCAGTAGGAGAAGAGTGGCTTCCCAGGTGGCTAGCGGTAAAGAATCTGCTTGCCAATGCCCAAAAGGTAGGCGATGTGAGTTCAATCCCTGGGTTGGGAAGATTCCCTGCAGGAGGAAATTCTACCGACTTTAGTATTCTTGCCTGGAGAATCCCATGAACAGAGAAGACTGGCAGGAGAATTATATGGACAGAGGAGCCTGGCAGCTTACAGTACATGGAGCTGCAAAGAGCTGGACATAATTGAGAATGCACACACACATAGAAGAGTAACGTATTGTATTTACTTAGAAATTTGCCATTTTTGTGTCATCGTACTTGACATTATAAGTTTCCTTCTGGTATCATTTTCCTCTGCCTGGAGAACATCTTTGAAATTCTTTTAGAGCAAGTCTGCTGGTAATTCTCTTGATATTCATTCACCTAAAAATATTCTTACTTCAACTCGTTCCTGAAGAATGTTTTCCCCAGACTAGAATTCTGAGTTGACATGGTTATCTTCCTGCATTTTAAGTATGTAGCTGTACTCCATACCAGACTCCATGGTTTTCCATGAGAAATCTCTAGTCACTTCAGTTGTTGTCCTCCAGTAAGTACGTGTTGCTTTTTCCTAGGTGCTTTCAAGAGTTTTTTTCCTTTTACTTTATTATTTTTTTTAATTAATTTATTTTTTTAATTACAATACTGTATTTGTTTTGCCATACATTGACATGAAACAGCCACAGGTGAACACAATCTCCCAATGCCGAAGCCCCCTCCCACCTCCCACCCCACATCCTCTACCTGAATCATCCTGTGCTCCAGCCCCATGCATCCTGCATCCTGCATTGAATATAGATTGGTGCTTTGTTTCTTACAAGAAAGTATACATGTTTCAGTGCCATTCTCCCAAACCATTTAATTTTCAGCAGTTTTATTATTATGTGTGTAGATTTCTTTCAGTTCAGTTCAGTCACTCAGTTGTGTCCAGTTCTTTGCGACCCCATGAATCGCAGCACACCAGGCCTCCCTGTCCATCACCAACTCCCAGAGTCTACTCAAACTCATGTCCATCGAGTCTGTGATGCCATCCAGCCATCTCATCCTCTGTCATCCCTTTTCCTCCTGCCCCTAGTCTCTCCCAGCATCAGGGTCTTTTCCAATGAGTCAACTCTTCACATGAGGTAGCCAAAATATTGGAGTTTCAGCTTCAACATTAGTCCTTCCAATGAGCACCCAGGACTGATCTCCTTTAGGATGGACTGGTTGGACCTCCTTGCAGTCCAAGGGACTCTCAAGAGTCTTCTCCAACACCACAGTTCAAAAGCATCAATTCTTCAGAGCTCAGCTTTCTTCACAGTCCAACTCTCACATCCATACATGACCACTGGAAAACACATAGCCTTGACTAGACAAAACTTTGTTGGCAAAATAATGTCTCTGCTTTTGAATATGCTATCTAGGTTGGTCATAAATTTCCTTCCAAGGAGTAAGCGTCTTTTAATTTCCTGGCTGCAATCACCATCTGCAGTGATTTTGGAGCCCCCCAAAATAAAGTCTGACACTGTTTCCACTGTTTCCCCATCTATTTGCCATGAAGTGATCAGACCAGATGTCATGATCTTTGTTTTCTGAATGTTGAGCTTTACGCCAACTTCTTCACTCTCCTCTTTCACTTTCATCAAGAGGCTTTTAGTTCCTCTTGACTTTCTGCCATAAGGGTGGTGTCATCTGCATATCTGAGGTTATTGATATTTCTCCTCTGGTGGCTTAGACGGTAAAGCGTCTGCCTGCAATGTGGGAGACCCAGGTTCAATCCCTGGGTCAGGAAGATCTCCTGGAGAGGGGAATGGCAACCTACTACAGTATTCTTACCACCCACCCCCAAAAAGGAGGGGCTCAAAGAAATAGATTTCTCTGGGCTTTTATTATTGGGACTTGCTAAGGTCCCTAACTCTGCACTTTGACAACTTTTGCCAAATTTGAGAGGTTCTTATATTGCTATTTCTTCTAATGCATTTTCTGTCCTTTTCTCTACCTCTTTCAAACTCCAAGATTAGGAATGTGTTTTTGTTTTTGTTTTTTAACTTTGCTACACTGGGTCTTAGTTTTGGCACATGGGCTCTTTAGTTGCAGCATGTGGGCTCCACAGCATGTGGGCTCTTAGTTGCAGATGTGGGATCTAGTTTCCTGACCAGGAGTCAGATCTGAGCCTTCTGCTTTGGGAATGCAGAGTCTTAACCACTGGACCAACAGAGAAGTCTCCCAGATAGGAATGTTAAACCTTCTGGTGTTCTCTCCCAAGTCCTTCAGGATCTGTTTACTTTTAATCTTTCTTTTCTGCATTGCTCAGGTTGTTTTCTTCCTATTATCCTATCTTCAAGTTCACTGACTCTTCTCTACCATCTCTATTCTGCTGATGAGTCCATCTAGTGAGTTTTTCATTTCAGTGATTGTATTTTTCAGCTTTAAAATGTTTATTTGAAAAAGAAAATGCAATGTTTATTTGGTTCATTTTATCTTCTTTGCTGAAACTTTTTGTTTTTCCATTTATGTCCAGGGTCTTCCAGATTCCTTGTTAGAGCATTTTTTAACAGCTGCTTTAAAGCTTTGTTAGATAATTCTGATATCTGTGTTATCTCAGCATTGGCTTCCTTTTCCATGTGAGCTGAGATTCCCATTTCTTTACATGCTGAGAAATTTTGGTTTGTATCCTGGACATTTAAAATATTACATTATAAGATTCTGAGTCTTTCTGAAATCCTATGGAGAGTGTTGATATTTTTGTTTTAGCAGTTAATTAGCCCAGTGGGGCTCAGTCCTTAGTTTCTAATCAGCTTTCTATGAGTTGTGGTTTCAAGGTCAGTTCAGCTTTTAAATCTAGTGTGGTACTGTTTAGATTTGTGCCATATCTTCACCACCCAGGGTCCAGTCAGGAACTTGGGCTTAGTGTATTTTGTAGCTCAGTTCTAAGGGCTATGTGTGTTGTTCAGAGACAACTGCAGATGTGAATGAGTGAGCCCAGGAGCTTCCTCCTCTCTCTTGAATGTCCCTGACACTTTTCAGCTCCCTGAACTCCACTTTTGCTCACCTGGGCAGAAAACTGGAGTTTATCAATCTCACTCTGCCACACACAGCCCACAGGTGTGCTTACATCTAGAGCCATGTTTTAGGAGTTAGAGGGTTAAAAAGCAATGATGGTTTGCCTTCCCTTCTGGAGAGACTATAACTCTTCTTTTTGGAGGCAAAGGTCCCTTCCACCAAGTGCTAAGCTCCCATGGGTCTGCACTGCTGCCTTTCCTCTGACAACACCACCATTTGCACCTCAAGACTACTTGTTGACTGAGGTGCGGAAGGATGGAAAAAAGACAAGAAAGAACAACAACAGAGACAAGCAGGATGTTTTCTCATCCTCTCTTAGTGCTAGGAAACCTCTTCTTCTCTCCTCAAATCAGAGAGAGAGAGAGAGAGCTCCTCCTGGGGCTCCCCTGTCCACACCGATGCCACTTCCCAGTTTCACGCTGCACTGAGTTCAGGCCACTGGGTCCCAGAGGGAAGAAAGGACCCTTGTTGTTTATTTACTTATATGCAATACACTTAACAGCCCTAGCTTTTTATTACAAACCAGGAGAAACTGGCTTTCCCAAAAGATGTGATTTTTACATCTTGAATAACTGTAAGCTTTGTTTTTGCTTGTCTGTGCTTCCTCAGTTTTAAAGTAAAGTTTCTGCTGTAATGTAGTGGGCATCTGTTGGGCTTCTTTGGGTGATAGCCCTTACCCTTCTAACCCTGAAATTCCTTCAGGGAGCCACTGCTGACCCTCCACCAGGCTGGACAACGTGCATATTCTGTATGCCCTGAGTGCAGCTGTCACTTCAGGAATGAAAACCAAGAGCAAGATTTTACATGGAACCCTTGGGAAACAGTATCTCTTGTTCTGTTGGGGTTACTAAGTGAGGGAAATGTGAATCTGAAGCTGCATCTTCCCATTGCTTTCAAAGAGATTACCGAATAATAAAAAGTCAAGAAAATAGCACAGTTGATCAGTGGAGGTAACAGATTTTTGGTAATACTGATAATATGCCTGCAGACCTTCCTCTTCTTGCAGCACTTCAGTTACATAAGCTAGGCAATTTCTACTTTGTTCAAGCTACTCTGTGTTAGTTTTCTGTCCCTTGCAACCAAAAGTGTCCTCACTAATGCGTCAATGAGCCCTTTGTCTGCTTTCCTTTATTATGGCCTGAATCTTGAGTTGATTATCTTTAATCAGTAGCACATGGAGATTTGTATTGGAGTCATTTGTCAAAACCCACTGGAAAGAATTGTAACTTGCTGGGAGAATTTTATGTGCCTGTACTCTCTTCTTGTTATTGTTTTGTCAGTAATACCCGTTCTGTGATTTTAGGGTACGGCTCATTTTGTGTTTTCCCCAGAGGTAGACCCTGGGTAGAGAATTTGAGTTGTTGTTGTTCAGTTGCTCAGTAGTATCTGGCTTTTGGTGACCCCATGGACTGCAGCATGCCAGGCTTCCCTGTCCTTCATGATCTCCCAGAGCTTGCTCAAACTCATGTCCAGTGAGTCAGTGATGCCATTCAACAATCTCATCCCCTTCTCCTCCTGCCTTCAATCTTTCCCAACATTAGACTCTTTTTTAATGAGTTGGCTCTTTGCATCAGGTGGCCAAAGTATTGGAGCTTTAGCTTCAGCATCAGTCCTTCTAATGAATATTCAAGGTTGATTTCCTTTAGGATTGAATAGTTTGATCTCGTTGCAGTCCAAAGAAGTCTTCTCCAGCACCACAATTCAAAAGCATCAATTCTTCAGCATTCAGCCTTCTTTATGGTCCAACTTTCACATCCATATATATATGACTACTGGAAAAACCATAGCTTTGAGAATTAGAGTACCAGTGGTTTATTTCAAAGGTGATCTCAAGAGTATTAGCAAGAGATTGTGAGAATAAAAGTGGGAAAAGAAAGATTAGTTATTGAGAAGTTTCCCACCTATTGCCACTGGGGCCCAATCCTGATGTGGGGTTCTGGAGGACAGTGTAGAATGAGCCCCAGAATTAACTCAGTCAGCAAGGGAGAAATTGTGATGAGTGAGGTTCATTCGTCTTCCAGCTCACATCCATGATTGCTGAGTACTGTTTCTAGAATTTTAATTCCCTGGCACTTTTCACCTGTGCTTCTCAGGAGCTGAGAGCAAGCCTTTAGAGGAAGTTGTAGAACCTATAACTGGACACAGTAGGCATGTGGTTGGGGGACCCCCTGACCAAGAGTTCAGAGGGACATGGGAAGGGCATAGCCAGCATTTGCCCCCAGACTTGTGAATATTCTTGTGTTTTGTTCCTAGACTTTCAGTTTAGCCTCTTTACACAGAATAAGGAAGTATATTGATTACATGTGTATCGGTTGATAAGTGATGTCTGTTCACAAACACAATAGCTTTAAAACTTATCAAGCTTCTCCATGTTTGGAAAGATGAAACTGAGGTCAAAAGTATGATGGTTTCTAGCAATTTCTATCATTCATTCATTTATTCATGCATACAACACCTGCTTTAGGGGAATGGAAATCAATAAAGTCCCTGCTCCTTACAAAGCCCAAAAGCTTGTGTTGGGCAAACAGAAGTGTAATTACTGGTAGAATAAAATGACGCTTGCTTTAATAGCGGTGGATATAAACTGTTATTAGAGGGCAGAGGTAGAGTTATAAAGAAGATAGTATTTATGTCTTAAAAGGTGAGAAGGAAAGAAGGGAAGGAAGAAGGGCATTTCTTCTTATTGCATAGCAAATTTTCACAAAATTATGGCATAGAACAGCAACCATTTTATTATGCTTATAATTGTGTGGGCCAGGAATTTGAAAGGGAGCACAGAGGCATCAGCTCATCTATAGGCCATGATATCTGGAACCTACCTAGGAAGACTCAAAGCCTAGAGGTTACTCTGTGACTAGGGTGTTGCATCATCTGAAGGTTCACTCACTTGCTTGTCTGGCAGTCTGTGCTGACGTTTTCAGAGACTTTGGGATGATTGAGGACCAGTACATCTATACTTGGCCTCATCATGTGGCTGCTTGGGCTTCCTCACAGCATAGTGCCTGGCTTCCAAGACCAAGTGCTCCACAGCAACCAGGTAGAAGCTATGTTGCCCTTTATGACCAAGCCCTGGAAGTCACCTTCATGATGATCACAAGCCTGCCCAAACTCAAGGGGGTGGAAACTTGAGCCCATCTATTAGAGGGGAGAGTGTCAGAGTCATATTACGACTGGTAAGACAGATATGGTTGCAACCAGCTTTAGAAAATACCATTGAGGACAGCATTGAAATGATAAAATCATCTCATCCATCTTGTATTTAGTAATATCTTTCCTGGGCTGTATTATTTTATGATAGATATCATTTTAAATTACTTAAGTTGACTGTCAGATTGAGTCATAAAGATATGATGAGAGAGATATATTATTTGACACATTTGTCACAGCCTTTCTCCCTGACCCACACTTGAAGCAAATTCCATAGCGCCTGAGCAGAGTTGCTGAGGAGGGTGTTAGAGCTAGCAAAGCAGATTCTCTTTAGAGGTCACCAAAGGCAAAGACTGTGAAATTCTTATCTTAATATTAAAGTTGATTATTAACAAACATATATTCCAGTTTATTTTCTCAGTGAAGCTAATTTTGGGGTGTATTTAAAAGCGTTGGACTCACTTCGTGTGTGGTTTTATTGCCTCCAAAAGAACATTCTAATTTATGCCACTTTTGAAATAATTACAAGAAGATGCAAGGCCAGTTGAGAAAGTCTCTTTTGTCCATTGCTTGGATTTTGTCTTTAAAACTGAAACTTAATATAGATGGTCCCTGATTTGATGGTTTGACTTAGGACTTTTCAGCTTGATGGTGGCATGCATTCAGTAGCAACTGTACTTTGAATTTTTAGTTTAGTTCTCTCCTTAGGCTAGGGGCATGTGGTACAGCACCACCCTCTTAGCCATGCGACCAGCAAGAAGAGCAATCGGGTGCACCTACAACCATTCTGTGCCCAGACAACCGTTCTGTTTTTCACTTTCAGTACAGTATTCAAATATTACATGAGATATTCAGCACTTTAGTATAAAATAGGCTTTGTGATAGGTGATTTTGTCCAACTGTAGGCTATTGTAAGCTTTCTGAGCACCTTTCAGGTTGGCTAGGCTAAGCTGTGATATTTGGTAAATTAAGTGTATTAAATGCATTTTGACTTGAGGTATTTTCAACTTATGATGGGTTTATGGAGATGTAACCCCATCGTAAGTGAAGGAAGATCTGTCATTCGCATTTTTAAAGCCATATTTTTTAAAATGTTTATAATAGATAGCTCATACTCAGGCTGGGCAGGAATGGAGACACTCTGGCACTTTACTGCGGGCAGGAGCTAGGAGGCGGTGTTGCACTGTAGTCTGGCAGCTTAGACACTGAATCCCAAACGTGTCACCTGCTCTTCCGTGATACGGAGGCAACTGACTCAAATTGTCAGAGTCTTGGTTTCTTAACCTCTAAATCAGGGATAATGTTGCCTACTTTTTTGTACTGCAACATAGATAAAATAAGACAAAGTCTCTGATACCTAAGAGATAATAAATTGAATATTGAGGGGGATCTAAGAGAAATTGAATC
The DNA here is from genome assembly GCA_917880005.1 of Nanger dama. NCBI lineage: Eukaryota > Metazoa > Chordata > Mammalia > Artiodactyla > Bovidae > Nanger > Nanger dama. The sequence continues at coordinate 31,040,574 of CAKJTW010000016.1, read as the reverse complement.
TCATGCTCACTCAGTTCTGTCTGCAATTAGATGGCAGGTCAGTAGCCACATCATTATAGTCTTTATATAATTTCCTAAAGGCAAGAAAAAGGCACAAAGCAGCTAGAGCCTTCTTATTACATGTGCGTGCAAGGATATGTATGTGTGTCAGAATCTTGACTGTAAAGGATATTTTTTATCAACCATTCCCCCACCCCCCACACACACACACCTTTATCTTCTCCCTGTTTCCATTTTGTGGGAGTGGAAGCTTCACAGACATTTCCTGATTACTTCTCAGTGATATGTCTTAACTGAGGGAGAAGCCAAAGGCTCACAGGGGAAGGCGGCCCAAGTCCAGAGTGCTCACTTGGCTCAGACCCCCATTTCCTGAGCAGCCTCTTTCCCCTTTCCTTGCAATCTGCGTTAGAGCCAGGTCTGCGATGTCACTGCAGGTCCAGCGATGGAGCTGTCGGGAAGAACAGAGCCCACATCTGCCCTGCCTGTCATTAAAGTCCTGGTCCTCCACCATCACCCCTCCCATGTTGCCATGAGACACCAGCTTCACTCAGGGCCCCTGGAAATGGCAAGAGAAACACCACATCACCTGTTATTCATTCTTTCTTTCAAGTTAGAAAGCCACAAAGTCACAGTAAAATCACTGAAAATGTCAACCTCAAACTGCCCGTGTGTGTGTGTGTGTGTGTGTGTGAGTGTGTGAAGTGTTTTTTAACTTAATTATTATGCTGATGACACTCCACCTTTCAAATTCAGTCCCTTTGCTCATTATCCTGGTTTATCATGATTATTGTCTAAATTGAAATGGATTTCACGACAACTCTGAAAAACCAGAGTTGGCTAAATTTAGCTTTAATTAGGCAGCATCTTAGCCCCTGCGATTATTTCCTCATTTCATTTGGATTCTACTCACTGGAATGCTGAGTGCGGTTTGGCAAGACGTTCATGCCGTTTTCACAGAATTCTGCACCACATTTCTTGTGATCAGGTTGATTGTTTTGTGCCACAAATGGTTTTTGCAGATAGATCTTTAATCCTCTTGTGTAATCCAGGGTTTACTGGAATTAGTCGCGTTATCCTCTACAGCTGGCAACTGCTAGGAGGAAAACTCCAAACACAAGATCAGGACATCTCTACCTCATACCAACTCCGCCTGGGCACTGGACATCAGCTACTTCAGATCAGGTGCTCCTGTCACCTCTGAATAGAGAGATTTCCACTTTAGTCAGATGGTGTACAAAATGGATTTTTGCAAACCTAAGTCAATTCCTCCCTTTCCTGGAGAGTATGAAGTATCCTGTTTGAGAGGTAGGCTCTGAAGCCAGAGAAATTCAAATTTCAGTCTGACCTCTTACCAGTCCTTTGATTTCAAGAATTCTCTTCTATGTGCCTTGGTTTCCTCATCTGCAAAACAGTGATATGGTAGCACCACTTCATAGCATCACCATGGGTACCAAGTTAGGTACATATGTAAAGCACTTAGAACAGTGCCTGGCCTGGTAGATTGTGTGATGTGCTTGTTATTGCTGCTGCTTCTTTTATTACAGGCCTCTTGAAGGGTGTGATCTGAAGAGTTATGTTAGCAAGTAGCAGTAAGGTAGGTACAGTCTGACATTAGTGGACAAAATTCTAGTTGCTGGTAGAGCAACTTCACAAACCAGCCAGAATTTAGTCTGTAGTGCAGTTGGTGATGGACAGGGAGGCCTGGCATGCTGCAATTCATGGGGTCGCAGAGTCAGACACGACTGAGCAACTGAACTGAACTGGACATCTATAGGTATTGTGCACCAGACATCCATGCCCTATCCTGGGTTTTCCTTGGAAACTGTATAGTCAGAGTCTCGTTGGCACAATAGTAACCACTCCAGGTGTTTCGAGAGAGTGAACTGTATACCATGAAACAGTTATACAGTTAATGAAAGGGCTGAGAAGTCAAATGAGATGGAGAGGCTGCCCAGTAGGAAACCTCTACTTTACTTATAGCTAGGAGACCACAGGTAAAGCAGTGTTGCCAGAGTCCAGGGTCATCTAGGGAAACTAGAAATATGGTAGGTCTGAGCAGCAGGAGCTGGGACTGTGAAGGGAAGAGCTCCAGAGAGTCACGCACATAGTTGGAGAAGGAAACGGCAACCTACTCCGGTATTCTTGCTTGAGAAATCCCATGGACAGAGGAGCCTGGTGGGCTACAGTGCATAAGGTCACAAAAGAGTCAGATACTGCTTAATGATTAAAGAACAACACACACACACGCATCGCGGCAGCACACACACACACACACACACACACACACACACACATCCTACTTAATCTTTCTTTGTGAGGACAATTGCTTATGAGATATGAATTATTATTCCTATTCCCATTTTTAAATGTGAAAACTGAGGCTTATATGGATTAATCAACTTGCCTAGCTAGCATTTGAACCCAGGCCATCAGATCCTAGGTCCCACCATTCCAACCATATGACTCAGAGCTTCCCTCTTCCCTGAGAATTCTTATTCATCTTTTAGGTCTCAGCTCAAGTCATCTCCCAAATTAGATTCAGTCATCCCTGTTGTGCACTTCCCAAGCTGCCTATTCTTCCTTCCTCATAGACATCAACACACTACACTGTAATTGCTGGTCTCACTGTGTTGGGCAAGGTGGGGGCGGGGTGGCTTCCCTTTAAGTTAATGAATGTTACCACTGTTGGTCATCCTTGGGAACTCACAGGTACCTTGGGCACTATACTCAGCTAGGGAAGACTTTTTCTCCCCCTCAAGGAGACCTTGATTCCTCAGTGGGGGCTTTCAGTTGATCCCTAACTTATGGACGCTCTCCTGGGAAGCATTCAACATGAGTTCTCAACCATTAACTCATCCTCAGGGTGATTTCAGGGCCGCAGACTCTGGAAGAAACTACTCTTGGAGCAGATGTGTCTTATCCTCTGTGGACTATTTCTGTAATTCCAAAATTTTCAGTGAATTCTTATTAGAAGAGAAAAAGTAGAAGTTCCAAGTGTAAATTTTGGCATCATCTAGGTCTATATCCTTTTACTTCCTAGTTGAGTGCTTTTCAGCTTACTTAACTTCTCTAAGCCTGTGATTTCTTATTTGTAAAATGGGTAAAAATTGTTGCTAACCCATGGTATTATTGCATATTGGCTGAAAATGTATAGAAACAAATTAGAATCTTACTGACATATTGGTGTCTCCATGACTCATTTCCCGGAGGCAAGCTGGCTATAAAGTAAAGAGAATTATCATTATATATTCCAAGTAGCATAGTTATATTTTGTTTCAAAATGCCTTTCCCCAGAGAAGTTCTAATTAGATGTTGATGGGGTAGAATATTTTCATTTTTTTTTCTTTTTTCTTTCTTTAGTGAGGAAGTAGAAAAGCACATTAGTGCCTGTTAATGAGATGATCATGACAAAGGTGCTGTGAAGAAATAGGGTGAAAATGAATCTATAACGATAACATCACTTTGCTTAGCTTATTTATTATTAAGCATATTTAAAAAGAAAATGGGTAGTAATTGAATTCAATTTATAACACTTTAATTTTAACTAAATGGTAAAGACTGCATATTTTAAACATGTTGTTCATATTTGACTAGGAGGGGAAATTTCATTGCTTGGAGAGTGAGAAGAAAACAGAATTCCCCCTCACCCAACAAGGCATTGTCCTGAAATCTAGTCTGTCTTATCCCATAGGTTTGATTGTTCAGCTACTCTGCTAATTGTTTCAACTGGCAGTTTTCAAAGAAATTAACATGAAGAATTCTGCAAAGTGAAATTGAGCATTCGGTTATAAAATCTGGTGTGAAGTCATTTTGGTACACTATTGTGAGAATATCAGCGGAGCCTCTAACTTCATGAGCTGTTAACGAAGCGTAGATTTTAAACACAGAGACATATTTCTCCACTAAGCATAATGTTACAGATGATTTTCTGGCTGCTTTCAATTAAGTGCCTATCTTTTAATTATTTTTAAATCGCCAACAACTTGTAAGCCATTTGGAGCTTGGATTCTGGACTCTATCTACTAAGGTTGAAATCCCAACTCTTCCATTCACCAGCTCTGTGACCAGCTTACTTAAACTTCTTGAAGCCTCAGCTTCGTTTTAAGTCTTTAAAATGGGAGTAAGAATCCTTACTTCATGGCTTGAAGTAAGGATTTAATGATGTAATGTGTAAAGTGCCTAGCACAATTCTAAAACATCTTTGGTATTATTTTTGTTGTTGTTAATATTATATTTACAAATAGAAACCTAATTCAGATTAGTTTTCAAAAATAATAATGATAGCATATATTGGGGACTTCCTGGGTGCCATTCACTGGTTACTTCATCTTCATTGATTTAATTAAAAGGGCTTTAAAAAATTATGTAAGTGAAAAACATAGGTTTGGTCTGGCAGGTAAGGCTGGAGTCAGGAGCCCAGATGAGGCCCTCTTACAAGTCTGTCTCTTTTTACTTTTCAGTACTCTTCTACATGCTGGTATCAGTCTCAGTCAGATTCTCTCCATGAGAGAGTCAGAGAGCTTCTAGCAGGTCCAGGCTTATATTCTTTCTGTTTCTCTCATCCAGTCATTCCAATATAAGTCCCAGATGGCTTTTGATTAGATAGAGGTAGGTCAGTGCCCTTTCTTGGCATAAAACTATGATCAGGAAGATGAACCTTCTAATTAACCTTACCTGGGTCACTTGCCCAACTCTCGTTTGGATTGAGGATTGAGTATAGGGATCGATGGAGAAGGCAATGGCAACCCACTCCAGTATTCTTCCTTGGAGAACCCCGTGGACAGTGGAACCTGGCGGGCTACAGTCCATGGGGGTCTCGAAAAGTCAGATACAACTTAGCAACTGAACAGCGGCAGGAGCATAGGGATTGAAGGCAGCCCAATCTGTAATCTTTCTACTTCAGTTTCTGAAAAGCAGTGAGAGCATCAGGAATAGCAAAAAGCAAAACTCCTTTACAACATCTTCAGCAATATTAGGAGACGGAGAGAACCTCAAAGCCAGAGAGGCAGCAGAACTGGTATGAAATCAACACTGACACAACAGGAAGGAAGGGAGATTCTGAAACTTTATAAGCTGCAAACCCACCAAGTGGCCAAACACAGAGGAGGGCTGTATTTTGAGTGAGAACTGCTGTGAGAAGATTTGAGAACAAAGAGTGTAAGTTGGAGCCCAAGAAAGGAAGAAGAACTGACATGCTCAAATCACATTTCCTCATCTCAGGCTCAACTGAGTCATCCAATTATGTACTTCAGTACAACCCCCAACCAGAGAAATGGCTGGTTCTAGGTCTGGGGCAGGGAAGATATAGGGTGAATTTGAGGTAACTTCTGACCAGAAGGAAAGGAAGTTTTCTAAGATTAATAGACTTGTATCAAAAAGACATAGAAGGTGGTCAGAAGGGGCTTCCAGTGGCCAAAGGTGGGACAATTTGGGCATCAAAAAGAATCATGATTATAGATATTGATAAAATATATTAATGTATAAATTCGTGACTGCATTAAGTCACTTAAGACAAAACCAGAAAAGTGTAGTATGAGATGGCCATTAAACAACTTCTTATTTTTTAATTGGTAAATAAAGTGAAAGAGGAGAGTGAAAAAGTTGGCTTAAAGCTCAACATTCAGAAAACTAAGATCATGGCATCTGGTCCCGTCACTTCATGGGAAATAGGTGGGAAACAGTGGAAACAGTGTCAGACTTTATTTTGGGGGCTCCAAAATCACTGCAAATGGTGACTGCAGCCATGAAATTAAAAGATGCTTACTCCTTGGAAGGAAAGTTATGACCAACTTAGATAGCATATTGAAAAGCAGAGACATCACTTTGCCAACAAAGGTCCATCTAATCAAGGCTATGGTTTTTCCAGTAGTCATGTATGGATGTGAGAGTTGGACTATGAAGAAAGCTGAGTGCCGAAGAATTGATGCTTTTGAACTGTGGTGTTGGAGAAGACTCTTGAGAGTCCCTTGGACTGCAAGGAGATCCAACCAGTCCATCCTAAAGCAGATCAGCCCTGGGTGTTCTTTAGAAGGAATAATGCTAAAGCTGAAACTCCAGTACTCTGGCCACCTCATGCAGAGTTAACTCACTGGATAAGACCCTGCTGCTGGGAGGGATTGGGAGCAGGAGGAGAAGGGGACAACAGAGGATGAGATGGCTGGATGACATCACTGACTTGATGGACAGTGAGTCTGGAGTGAACTCTGGGAGTTGGTGGTGGACAGGGAGGCCCGGCGTGCTGCTATTCATGGGGTCGCAGAGTTGGACATGCCTAAGCGACTGAACTGAAGTGAACTGAAAGGAAAAGAGCTAAAGACTTATCCTACCTTTCCAGGAGGTATTGTATGATAAGATAAGCAACTAGCCACTTGATGAAGAGGAACTATACTTTACAAAAAATACCAGTTATTACATGTAGAAGGAAAGTTAGTGTATTATATGTAAAGTTAGTATATTACATGAATGATGAAAGTTATAACATATAATTTTATAAAATCTATGAAATTATGGATTTGGGCAAGATTTATATATTAGGTGAGTGTTTAATGGAGAACAGTACATTGCATAGGGCCAAAGTAACACTATAGCAATTCCTTTCTGATCATGTGTTGGTTATCTATTGCTGAGTAATAACCCATTCAAAAAGTCTGTTGGTAAAAAGAATAATCATTTATTATTCTTCATCACTCTGTGAGTCAGTTGATTGGTTCTTCTGTCTAGACCAGCTTTATTCATCTCTGTGTTCAGTTGATGGCTCACTCACCTAGGGCTGCTGGGTCTCAGATGGCCTTACTCATCTGTCAGGAAGTTGACAGAGATGGCTGAATAACTAAGGTCTCCTTCTTTGTGGTTTCTCAAGATGGTCTTGGATGGCTTTATTCACATTTCTGGAGCCTCAGCAAGAGGAGCTAGGGGCACTGTCCATGGGGTATCTCATCCTCCAGTAGACTAGTCCAGGCTTCTTTACATGCCAGTCTCAGGGGTTCAGCAGCCAAAGACGGGCAACTGCTGAAGCACAGACATTCTCCAAGCCTCTGTTGCATCACATTTACACTAGTATCTGATTGACCCAAGCCTAGACTTAAGCAATGAAGAAATAAACTCAGTCTCTAGGTAGCAAGTCTGGTAGAACTTTCTGTGATGAAGGAAGCGTTCCATATATGCCTTGTCCAAATGACAGCAGCCAGCTGCATGGGGCTTTAGAGCACTTGAAATGGGGCTGGTGCAAGTGAGGAGCTTTATTTTCAGTTATAATTAACTTAAGCTGAAACATAAATGACTACATATGGCTGGCAGTTCCCACACTGGACAGTGAAGTTCTGGATACTGAATCCCCTCTGTTGATTTCTAGCCAAAAATATGAATCCACCAGTACTTTAGAGCCAACTTTCAGTCTGTACAAGATAAGAGGAGTATAGAAATCAGCTTCATGTTACAATAAGGAACAAATAGACAAATCTAGTAGGTGAGATTTTGCACAGGAAAACTGGACCCCATGTCTTCAATAAGTCAGTGTCTTAAAAAAGGGGATCCTGACAGGCTGCAGAAAAATAAGAGCTGCTAAACAGCCAGAGAGCTTTATTTACAGTATTCCTGGATAGGGCTAAAATACTTGTAAGCTCTTCAATGACAAAGAAAACGTACTGAAGCAGAAAGGTTAAGATCATTGACCCAAGAAGGCTGTGTTACAACAGTATGTAGAGTATAATCTCAAATTGGAAAAGAAAATATGCATAAATATGTGGGTATATATAGATACACATGGACATCACCAGATGGTCAATAACAAAATCAGATTATGTTTTTGCAGCTGAAGATGGCGAAGCTCTATATGGCCAACAAAAACAAGACCTGGAGCTGACTGTGACTCAGATCATGAGGTCCTTATGGCAAAATTCAAGCTTAAATTGAGGAAAGTGGGGAAAACCACTAGGCCATTCAGGTATGACCTAAATCAAATCCCTTATGATTATACAGTGAAGGTGCCAAATAGACTCAAAGGATTAGATCTGGTAGACAGAGTACCTGAAGAACTATGGATGGAGATTTGTAGCACTGTACAGAAGGCAGTGACCAAAGCCAGCCCAAAGAAAAAGAAATGCAAGAAGGCAGAATGTTTGTCTAAGGAGGCCTTACAAATAGCTGAAGAAAGAAGAGAAGAGAAAGGCAGGGAGAAAGGAAAAGATATATTCAGCTGAATGCAAAGTTCCAGAGAACAGAAAGGAGAGATAAGGCCTTCTTAAATGAACAATGCAAAGAAATAGAGGAAAACAATAAAATGGGAAAGACTAGAGATCGCGTCAAAAGAAACTAAAAATATCAAGGGGAATTTCATGCAAGGATGGGCACAATAAGGGGCAGAAACAGTAAGAACCTAATAGAAACAGAGGAGATTAAGAAGAGGTGGCAAGAATACACAAAAGAGCTATACAAAAAAGGTCTTAAGGACCCGAATAACCTTGATGGTGTGGTCATTCACCTAGAGCCAGACATCCTGGAGTGTGAAGTCAAGTGGGCCTTAGAAACCATTACTATAAACAAAGCTAGTGAAGGTGATGGAATTCCAGCTGAGCTATTTAAAATCCTAAAGATGATGCTATTAAAGTACTGCACTCTGGATGTCAGCAAATTTAGAAAGCTCAGCAGTGGCCACAGGACTGGAAAGAGTCAGTCTTCGTTCCAATTCCAAAGAAAGGCAATGCCACAAAATATTCCAGCTACTGCACCATTGTGCCCATGTCACATGCCAGCAAGGCTATGCTCAGAATCCCTTAAGTTAGACTTCAGCACGACATGAACCGAAAACTTCTAGATGTACAAGCTGGGTTTAGAAACATCAGAGAAACAAGAGATGAATTTGTCAGCATTCACTGGATCATGGAGAAAGCAAGGAAATTCCAGAAAACATCTCCTTCTGCTTCATTGACTATGCTGAAGCCTTTGTGTAAATCACAACAAACTGTGGAGAATTCTTAAGGAAATGGGAATACCAGACCACCTTCCCTGTCTCCTAAGAAACCTGTATGCAGATGAAGAAGCAAAAATTAGACCAGACATGGAACAGCTGACTAGATCAAAACTGGGAAAGGAATACGTCAAGGCTGTATATTGTAACTCTGCTTATTTAACTTCTGTGCAGAGTATATCATATGAAATTCTGGGCTGGATGAATCAAGATTTCGAGGAGAAATATCAGTGATTTCATATATGCAGATGATGCCACTCTAATGATGGAAAGTGAAGAGGAACTAAAGAGCCTCTTGATGAGGGTGAAAGAGGAGAGTGAAAAAGTTGGCTTGAAGCTCAACATTCAAAAACGAAGATCATGGCATCCAGCCCCATCACTTCAAGGCAAATAGATGGAGAAAGAGTAGAAGCAGTGACAGATTTTATTTTCTTGGGCTCCAAAACTGCTGTAGATGGGGACTCCAGCCATGAAATTAAGAGGTGCTTGTTCCTTGGGAGAAAAGTTATGACAAACCTAGACAGTGTGTTTAAAAGCAGAGACATCACTTTGCTGACAAAAGTGTGTCTAGCAAAGCTATGGTCTTTCTAGTAATCATGTACAGATGTGAGAGTTAGACCATAAAGAAGGCTGAGCACCAAAGAATTGATGCTTTTGAACTGCAGTGCTGGAGAAGACTCTTGAGAGTCCCTTGGATGGTGAGGAGATCAAACCAGTCAATCCTAAAGGAAATCAACCCTGAATAGTCATTGTAAGGACTGATGCTGAAGTTGAAGCTCCAATACTTTGGCCACCTGATTCGAAGAGCCAACTCCTTGCAAAGGACTCTGATGCTGGGAAAGATTGAAGGCAAAAGAAGGGGATAGCAGAGGATAAGATGGTTAGGTAGCATCACTGTCTCAGTGGACATGAATTTGAGCAATCTCTGGGTGGTAGTAGAGGACAGAGGAGTCTGCTGTGCTGCAGTCCATGGGATCGCAAAGAGCTGGACATGGCTTAGTGACTGAGCAAGAGCAACAGTATACAGATAACAGTAAACATGCGAACATATGAAGACCCAGAAGCATATGCACTAAGATGTAAGACATGGTGATTCTGGGTGATAGGAAGGTGAAGTTTTGTTTGCGTGATTGTACTTTTTAATTTTTTATGAATGTTAAGGTGCTACCTCTAAAATAATAAGAGGGTTATTAAAAATAGAAGATAAGTTCACTAGATGCCAAAGATAAGCAGCCATTGTATTCTGTGTGTGTGAGTGTGTATGTGTGTGTGTGTGTGTATGTGTGTGTGTGTGTGTGTGTGTGTGTGTGTGTGTGTATTTTCAGGAAATGCTTTGTCAAGATAACATTGCAAATACTTCCTGCAGACAAGGGAATCCAACTGGGCTCCAAGGCTGCTGAAAGGGCTTAGCTTATCCGGGAGGATCTGGTAAATGGATCACTTCCTCCTGATGCCACAGCAGCTTCAACTGTCAAGTTAGATTAGACAATCAGCATATGCCACTGAGTGACATGTTCTAGAGTGTTCTACCATGAATCATTCATGTAGGCTTCTAGTTATGTTGCTTGGTTTTCCTTGAAAATAATGGCCCCAGGGACTGAATATCGTGTAACAGAGAAAGTGAATAAATTGGTCCCAGCCCTGCCAGGTGTCAAACAAACAGGAATATATTGCAGGAAAAGTACTCCATCTATAATTAATGACAGCATTTTAAAGTTTTACCAGAACTTGATAATACAGTGCTTGCTTTTATTTTGGCTCTCCCTTTAGTGATGTATACATATTTTTGAAGTAGTTCTACTATAAAATATACATTAAACTCTTCTTAGAAACATAATTCAGTACAAAAATATTATATTTATAAATGTCTCATTGTCACCCTTTTGCAATGATTCATTCTCTGTTTTTAGTGTAGAAATTTTAAGACCGTATTGTCTCAGAAGGCATAATCAAGACTACCAAGTAAAAAGAGAATTTATGACTGCCAATTTTTTTTTACAGCTTTTACATAATTGCCAAATTGCCACTGTCATAATAAAAATGTAGATTGACACTAGTTTGTTTTGAAATTACATGGCTATCCTTTAAAATAAACATATATTTCCATTTCTGAGTTACAAGCCCATTTGGATAGCTAAATCTTTCTACCTGTCAACTGAATAATTAATTAAATAGCAAGGCCAGAGCTTTTATTATTCCTCAAATCTACAGCTGAACATTTGTGATGGAACAAATGGATACATTTCTCTTGGGACCCATGATAGAGAAAGGGGAATTTTAAACTCCTATAGTTCAGCCAACACCACTTGTTCAATGTTAAGTTCTAGCAAATAAGATTAAGTAAAATAAAATTCTCTTCCCATTTTTATGTTTTATGACTTCATTGAAACTGTTTATTCTGAGACACAATAGGCTGTCACACCTGTCCCCTAAATTTCCAAAGCATTAAGTCACCACCATACTGTCTAACTTCTGTTAGCGCTGCTTGCATTTCTTCTTAAATTTGGGAGTAAACACAAGCTTTAACAAGATCACAGGATCATCTTGTTTTCTATAGTCTCCTACGGCCAGCATTGTTATCAAGTCCCTGAAAATATTACTGTTTCATTAGATCTAGTTTGCAAATGATGCACAATGTGATGTTTTGATGATGTATAAAGAATGATAATGATTCTGTAACATTTTTTACCCTTTACCTTATGTTTATACAGAGCCCTCTCAGATTGTTTGTTGGGGGATCCATCTGCAATATTTCTTGAGCACAGTTGTTTACAAAATATCTTATCTAATTGAAGAGGGTGGAAGCCATCAGGGGATGAGAAATCAAAACCTTCAGAGCTAGAAAGTGTAATTTGCATAATATTCATTCTTTCATATGTATTGATCATTGATAGTGTGCTAAGCCTTATGCTAGGTGTTAAGGACACATGGGTGAGCAGTGCAGGCACTTATAAAACTTTCAGCCTGCTGGGAGAAGCAGAAATTTAAAATGTAATTAATCAATTAATGCAATTAACCAGTAAATTAACTGCAATCATATGAAGTGGTAGGAAGGAGAAAAAACAGCTATAAAAGGATGTAACAAGGCATTTGACCTGTCAGAGCACAGCAAGTGGAGGCTGGGTACAGGAGAATCAGTTAGAAAGGCTTAATTAAACGCCATTCCAACTCAGGGAGGCATAAATGAAGAAACGAGAGAAATGTTGCAGACTAAGGAGGGGAAGAGTGTGTACAAACCCCTGAGTTGGAAGGAACTTGACAAGTTCAAGAACTCACAGGAGGCAAATATGGCTGACTGGTAGAAAATACAGGGAGAATGGCATAGTATGACCAGAAAGGGCCAGGGTCCAGCCAGATGGTGCAGAACCCACCAAAGACATCAAGTATATTTGATTAACTGGGATTAAAGTTAGGCAAAAAGAAAAGATTAGGTCAAATCTTTGGGCTTTAATATAATATGCAGTGTTGTACCACTTGAGCAAGAGAAAAATAACATTCTGTCACTGGTGTTTGAACTGTAGTGCATAGCCAAGATGGCAACAGGTTGGAACTGGAGACAGGGCTCCCAGCTCAGAGGATTCACAGAACTCTGCCCAAGGGGCTTATGAGTTTGGATGTGGAAGGAAAAAAGGAAATGTGAAGCTGAGTCAGTATAGAGAGGTAAGAACCCATTGGCTTTGATAAGAGAATGGCTGAGAAGAGTGAAGGAGAAAGAGGAGCTGAAAAAAGGCTCCTGCTGATGGCATTGATTAACCAGTATACAATGGGAGATGCGGATAAATATCCAGCTTTGGGGGTGTGCTCTAGACTGCTCCCCAGAGGTCCCTGGTGGGATGAGTTCCATTTGCCTGCTTTTACATACCTTTTATCAGCTCCCTTCCCTTCTCCATCTCACCTACTGTTTCCCCACTTCCTGAAACCATCTCCTGAATAAACTTCTTGACCCCATATTCTTGACTCAGGGAGTGAAAACTAAGTACGAGTGCAGGGGAGAGGTGAAACACACACTCTTAGTTTTAGTTTCAGCAATGTCAAAATTTGGCATATAACTTTGGGTACAGTTTGCATGCACATGATAATTGAATTTCACAGGAAGCTGAGTTTCTTGAAAAAAGAGGCTTAGATGCTGTTAGAGATTGTGGAAAGATAAACTCAATGGATGGAAAGGGTGTTGCTATGAATAAGAGTAACAAAGTTTGAGTTGGTAGTCTTTAATGTAAATTTTCAGAGTATCTGCTCTGAAATTTGGAAGGGAATTTACACCTTTGAGAAAACTGTGGACAAGCAGCACAAGTGATTTATGAAAAACTTCTGGGTTTGCATTATTTTTTGGTCATTAATTTGTATAGTAATATGTTATTTCAGTAAAAGGTCACACAATTTACTTCATGTAATAGGTTAAAAAACCTCTAATACATATTTTATAAGATTCTTTTGAGGATATGTCTAGATGGATTTAATTTATTTTCAAAGGTTTGTTTGTAGAAATTAGCTATTAGAAAAATGCTGCATGTAATATTGCCTTATACTTGTCTAGCCCATCGCCCATCTAAATATTTCACAACTATTTTCATCACTTTAATAACTTACCAAATATTAGTTTAGGAAATACGTCATTAGTCTTATTGTCTAGATTTGGAATTGACATAGAGAAGAAATGTGACTCACCTTGTTACTAGTTACTGTTTACTTCTACAATTAATGATGAATCTGAGATTATGACCCAGAGCACTTGACTTCCTGTGTCTCTCTGAATTTGATTAGAAATTGATGCAATTTAATAGATTTGTTTTGTGGTTGGATATTTGATGATAGTTTATGAAGGAAATGCTCCTGAAGCAATCATTTGGTAATAAGAGGGAGTGTTTTGCTCTTTTCCCCATAAGTTATTTCTGTAAAATACTTCAGTGTGTTTATGATACAGATTTGTCTTTTTGTATTATTCATGTGGCCCAGCAATAGGGAAAGATCTCAAAAGATGGAGGACTTACCCCTCAAAACCAGGGAGCTCAGCTGGGGACCCTGTTCTGAAGAAACTTTGGTCTAATAGAGTTCATTCCTCTTATTTTTAAAGATCTTATAAGGCCTAGATTATTAAATCTAAAAGCAGAATATATTCCAAGTTTTTCTTTTTCTTCTTAAGCAGTTATTTCTCTCTCCTACTTAAAGATGCTCAGTAAAATTGATATTCAGGGAGTGTGTTCCTTTGCTTGGGCTGCTGTTATAGAACCCAAGTTTGTGTGCTCAATGCAAAGGCCAGAAAAAATGAAGCATCAAAGTTCAGAGCAGAGGAAGGTTTGTTGCAAGGGCTGAGCAAGGAGAACGAGCAGGTCATGCTCAAAAGACCAGAACTCCCAAGCAACTTTCAGGGAAGAGTTTTTAAAGGCAATATTGGGTTAAGGGCTGCAGGATGCACGGCTCCCTTCTAATTGGTTGGTGGGGAGGTAACACAGTGATATTTCAAGATCTTAGTCATCAGCCTTCTGGTTCCAGCCAGGCTAGGGTCTGTGTCTTTGTTCTCAACCTGAAGTTACCATCCTCCACCTAGGTGTAGACCTTAGTTCCTATGGAACAAATCAAAGATATTCATCATTTGTTGTTGCTCGGTTGATCAGTCATGCCTGACTCTTTGCAACCTCAAGGACTGCAGCAGGTTAGGCTTCCCTGTCCTTCACCATCTCCCAGAGCTTGCTCAAACTCATGTCCATTGAGTCGGTGATGCCATCCAATCATCTTGTCCTCTTTGTCCCCTTCTCTTCGTGCCTTCAGTCTTTTTCAGCATCAGGGTCTTTTCCAATGAGTCAGCTCTTCGCATCAGGTGGCCAAAGTATTGGAGCATCAGCTTCCACATCAATCCTTCCAATGAATATTCAAGATTGATTTCCTTTAGAATTGACTGGTTTGATCTCCTTGCAGTCCAAGGGACTCCCAAGCGTCTTCTCCAACACTGCAGTGCAAAAGCATCAATTATTTGGCACTCAGACTTCCTTATGGTGCAACTCTCACATGCATACCTGACTATTGGAAAAACCACAGCTTTGACTATATGGACCTTTGTTGGCAAAGTGATGTCTCTGCTTTTTAATACACTATCTAGGTTTTTCATCATATTGTTATGTATATCCCTTGAGGAATTCAGGCTCTGCCTTATCACTGCATCATTGCTTCTTTACTGCTTTTCCTTCCTTTCTGCAGTCCCTTTCTCCTTTAATTGTTTTTGTTGTTTAGTCGCTAAGCCATATCAGACTGTTTTGCAACCCCATGGACTGTAGCCTGCCAGGCTTCTCTGTCAATGGAATTTCCCAGGCAAAAATACTGGAGTGAGTCACCATGCCTTTCTTCAGGGGATCTTCCTGACCCAGGGATCAAACCCACATGTCCTGCATTGGAAGCCGAATTCTTTACTACTGGGCCACCAGGGAAGCCCCTTCCCTAACTAGTAACTGTCATGGTCCCTGCAAAGGTTGGAAAAGAATTTCCAGACACGAGGCAGAGTAAGAGGAGAATGAAGATTATTAGAGTGGGAGGTGCTGTTAGAACATGGAGCTGGCTCAAGGGAGAGCCAAACACTTTCTTAGGCTAGTAGCCGATTTTTATAGCCTCAAGACAGAGAAAGTTCCTACTGAAATGGTGACATTAGATGATTGGTTCAGATGCTGTAGGGTGAGTAATAGCAGGGCATTTCACCTAATATGGGGTCAGGGAACTGGCTGATCTAGATCTGGAAGCTTGTGGCAACAGTTGCTCTGGGTCTTGGTCAAGTCCAGAGATTTTTGTCCTGTGACCTTGGTACAAGGCTCCACACCTGTGGTCTTGGTATAGGGTGCCACAGTAGCTGCTTAATCTGCCCTTTGAAACTAAAGTTTGGGATAGAAAGCTTAAGCCTTTTCCTGCAAACAAGAAATGAGAGACACAGAGAGGCTTTTGTACCACAGGGTCCTGCTTGTTTTTACTGTGTAACAAAGTATCACAGACTAGGTGGCTTCAACAACAGAAATTTATTTTTCACAGTTCAGGAAGGAGGAAGTTCAGGATCAAAGTGAGAGTGTTAACACAAGTTCATGTGCCTGATGCACAGTGAGACCAAACAAACTGAAACGTTGAAGGCCATGCAAAGAGATGAGTTCCCCAAAGGGTTTCTGCAAAGCATTTTTAAAGAGCAGGTGGGGAGGAGGGTTGCAGTGTCTGTGATTGATTCTCTGTGCACAGTTCTCTGATTGGCTTATCATGAAGCACCAGAGTGGAGTCACAGGGTTAAGTTTATCAGTCCCTAGGCTCCAAGAGGCATGGTGCTGTGTGTTCATGGTTATCAAGTAGTTCTTACATTTGATTTTCACATCTGCCAGACAACTCAGGAAATTTGCATCAAATACTAGTGTCTAGGTACTTCACGGAGAAGGCAATGGCACCCTACTCCAGCATTCTTGCCTGAAAATCCCATGGACAGAGGAGCCTGGTAGGCTGCAGGCCATAGGGCTGTGAAGAGTCGGACACGACTAAGCGACTTCACTTTCACTTTTCACTTTCAGGCATTGAGAAGGAAATGGCAACCCACCCCAGTGTTCTTGCCTGGAGAACCGCAGGGACAGGGGGAGCCTGGTGGGCTGCTGTCTGTGGGGTCGCACAGAGTCGGACATGGCTGAAGCGACTTAGCAGCAGCAGCAGCAGCAGGTACTTCAGAGATGAGCTAAAGCAGAGCTTATGGGGAAGGCCTGTCCTGGGAAGACTCTGTTGACTAAAATAGATGCACATCTTGAGAGTTGACAAGTTTTCTTTGGGACAAAATGAGGACTGTAGCCCAGGAGGCAGCAGCTCAGATAGCTCTGAGAGACAGCGCCAAAGAGGCAGTTGGGGAAGGTCAATATATAAGATTTCACTGAAGGGGGTGGGTGTTCAGTGCAACTGAGCACTTACTTTACAAGAGGTTTTCTGCTAGTCACAAGATGCTGATGTCACCAGGGATTTAGTGACTTTCTAGATATGAAGAGATTCGAGATTTGGGGTCATGAATCATGATCACGGTCAGTTACTCAGTCGTGTCCTACTCTTTAGACCCCAGGGACTGCAGCATGCCAGGCTTCTCTGTCCTCCACTTTCTCCCAGAGTTGGTGCAAATTCTTGTCCATTGAGTCAGTGATGCCGTGCGACCATCTCCTCCTCTGCTGCCCCCTCTGTCTTGCCCAGTTACAAAGCAGGGTTGATTTTATCCTGAAGCCCCTCTTTGACTTGTGGATGGCCGCCTGCTCTTGTCTTGTCCTCCCATGATCTTTTCTTGTGCACATGTGTCCCTGATGTCTCTTTGCATGTCCAAATTTCCTCTTCTTATAAGACCATCAAGCAGATTGATTGGGGTCCACCCTAAGGGCCTCATTTTAATCTCATATTCTGAGGTATTGGGCATTGACAAAGGCTTCTAACCAAACTTTAGTCAGGCTGCACTAAGTTCTCAAAACCCTGACCTTAGGTTTTGTCCTTGGCCTATTTGGTATAATTTTAGCAAGAATCCTGTGGCGTCAGTTTAGCAAAAATCTCTCACCCTTGATAGATGATCCATTTCCTTCACCCAAGGAATTACTACTGGTAACTACTGGTCCTGTCTTTGGCAAAGATCCTACTGAGTGGGCCTAGCAAAAATCCCTATGGACTTTTAGTAGTTTTCCATCTGCTAATAACCCTCTACATCACCCACTCCCCGCCTCCCACCCCCCAACCAAAGTCCTTGTCCATAAATCTCCACATGTCCTTGTTGTGTTTGTCCCTGGGCTGATGTTTTTCCTTCACTGCAAACCCCTCATTGCATGAAACTGGCCTCACCACCTTAAATAAATATTGTGATTCTTTTTTCTGTAACAGAATTAGGGCTTCAGCGTATGAATTGAAGTTGTTGTTCTTCAGTTGCTAAGTCCTATCTGACTCTTTGCAACCCCATGGATTGAAGCACGCCAGGCTTCCCTGTCCTTCACTGTCTCCCCAAGTTTGCTCAGACTCATGTCCATTGAGTCGGTGATGCCATCTAACCATCCCATCCTCTATCATCCCTGTCTCTTCCTGCCTTCAATCTTTCCCAGCGCCAGAGTCTTTTCCAATGAGTTGGCTCTTTGAATTAGGTGGCCAGGGTTTTGGAGCTTCAACTTCAGCATAAGTACTTCCAATGAATATTCAGGACTGGTCTCCTTTAGAATTGACTCCTCTTGATCTCCTTGCAGTCCAAGGAACTCTCAAGAGTCTTCTCAAGCACCACAGTTTGAAGGCATCAGTTTTCAGTTCTGAGCCTTTTATTGTCCAGCTCTCAGATCCGTACATGACTACTGGAAAACCATGGCTTTGACTATTCAGACCTTCAGTAGGCAAAGCAATATCTCTGCTTTTAGCACACTGTCTAGGTTTTTCATTGCTTTTCTTCCAAGGAGCAAGTGTCTTTTAACTTCATGGCCGCAGTTACTGTCCACAGAGATTTTACAGCCCAAGGAAAAGTCTGTTTTCCACTGTTTCCATTGTTTCCCCATCTATTTGCCATGAGTGATGGGGCTGGATTCCATGATCTTCTTTTTTTGAATGTTGAATTTTAAGCCAGCTTTTTCACTCTTTCTTTCACTTTCATCAAGAGGCTCTTTAATTCCTTTTCACTTTCTGCCATAAGGGTGGTGTCACCTGCATATCTCAGGTTATTGGTATTTCTCCTGGCAATCTTGATTCCAGCTTGTGCATTTTGCGTGATGTACTCTGCATATAAGTTAAATAAGCAGGGTAACAATATACAGCCTTCATATATTCCTTTCCCAATTTTGAACCAGTCCATTGTTCCACATCCCATTCTAATTGTTGCTTCTTGATCAGCATACAGATTTCTCAGGAGGCAGGTACAGTGGTCTGGTTTTCCTATAGCTTCAAGAATTTTCCACAGTTTGTTGTGATCCATATAGTCAGAATAGGAGAAATTATATGTTCAGGCAGGGGGATGTGATAAGGATCAAAACAGTAACAGTCTAGCATTCTTCTTTCTTTGCAAAGTTTCAAGAGTGGCATTTCCGACAAGGTGAGGGTGTATGCTGGGTCTTAGGTGGTCAGTCAGCTAATCTTGATGAGCCTCTCTTGTTTCTTTACTCTTAACTCAATTGGTTTCCTGTTTGCTTCTTTCTTGATTAGCAACTGTTCTGACCTTTGGAGGACTTCCCTACTGGCTCAGACAGTAAAGCGTCAGCCTACAATGCTGGAGACCTGGGTTCGATCCCTGGGTCGGGAAGATCCCCTGGAGAAGGAAATGGCAACCCACTCCAGTACTCTTACTTGGAAAATCCCATGGACGGAGGAGCCTGGTAGGCTACAGTCCACAGAGTCGCAAAGAGTCAGACATGACTAAACAACTTCACTTCACTTCATTTTGACCTTTGGAACTCAGAGAAGGTCATGGAGGCTAGAGTCTTGCCTATGTGAAATGGGGGACAAGAAAAGCCTCCATACCCAGGAGCCCCACAGGGCTCTGCTTGGCATCAGTAAGAGATGTACACATCTGTAGATCTTTCAGAACTGTGAAGAAAATTTCCCTCTTTCTCAAAGATAAAATTGACCTCTTTCTTTGGTTCTGGTCAGACCCCTTCTGAAGCACAGAGAGCTGAGAAGTGACCCTCACTCCGCCATACGGTGCTCAGGGGGACATCCCTGAGCCTGGCTGACGGCTGTGCCACATCCCTCCAACCCTAATGATTTTGGCACATGCAGTTGGACAGAAGCAGTGCCCAGGGACAAGGATTCCTGAACTGTTAGACATGGATTTGGATTCTGCCTGTATCAGCTGTAAGATCTTTGGCAAGGAACTTTCACTCTTTCAACCTCAGTTTACCCATCTGTAAAACGAGAGTAATAATCGTCCCTATATTCTCTAACACAAAATTTGGGATACAAATTTAAGAAGACAATGCACATAAAGTACTTGGCATGAAGTTGGCACTCAGTCAATGTTAACTGTTATCATCAGTAAAGATCATCTGAGCCACTGCCTGAAAATGTTGGTAAGAAATCCAAGGATGGATGTTTGCCTCCTTTTGGCTGACATTCTTTCTAAAACCCTTCCCTATTTTAGGTGCTTTTCGTTGTCTGAAATCTAAGGGTGAACAGCGGTCTACAGATTCACCTTGAGGCCCTTGCCCTGTATTTGAGGGGCTCTAAATGCACTGTCCATCTGAAGTCACCAAGGTGACTTCCCTGGTGTCTCAGACGGTAAAGCCGTCTGCCTGCAATACAGGAGACCTGGGTTCAATTCCTGGGACAGGAAGATCCCCTGGAGAAAGAAATGACAACCCACTCCAGTACTCTTGCCTGGAAAATTCCATGGACAGAGGAGCCTTGTAGGCTACAGTCCACGGGGTTGCAAAGAGTCGGACACAACTGAGCGACTTCACTCACTCAAATGCACTGTCCATCTGACTTTATCTAAAAGAAAGCAGATAGCAGGAAAAATATTCCTGTTTCTCCTTACTTTACCAAAGATGGTAATTACAGTTGATGAGCAGTACTCAAGGAGACACACGGCATGGGTTATAGCTCATTTAGAAACTTATAAGAACTCAAATTCAAATGTTAATGGGGTGATTTTTTTAACTTGGTATTCTTTGAAACATGTAAGCACTTTTCTTTTTCAAATTCAAGACCAGTTGCTGTATTCCCTTAGGTCTTCATTTAGAAATGAGTGGCTCATTAATTATCTTCTTGACTGCAGAAGAAAAGATATTTCATTTTATTTTCACATTGGATGAGTCAACTAAAAGGAGTCTCATTGCTAAAAACCATGGATCACAATGTCTTCGTTTCTCCTCTCTTGGTAGTGGCTCACACCCACCTCCTCCATAGAAGTGTACCAGTTCTCCAATTGCATTGAACTTGTTTGTTAATTCTCATAAATTTGGTACAGTGAGGTGTTTGGATACAATTTCATCAGAAATATCATTCTTTGCTATTATGCATTGGACAGCCATCAAATCACATGATTTATGAAAAGTACTGACCCCATTCTTTTCCACATAGATGTTTACAGGCAGAAACAATTTCCAAGTTAAAACAATAGTGAAATCTGTCCTTATTCTCAGGTATCAAAAGAAAAGTGAAGTCGCTCAGTCATGCCCAACTCTTTTCGACCCCATGGATAGTAGCCTGCACCAAGCTCCTCCGTCCATGGGATTTTCAAGGCAAGATTATTGGAGTGGGTTACCATTTCCTTCTCCAGGAAATCTTCCCAACCCAGGACTGAACCCAGGTCTCTCACATTGTAGACAACTTTACCATCTGAGCCACCAGGGAAGTCCAATATCAGAAGAAAGCAATCTGTAAATATTTTCTGGAACAAAATTTCAAGCACAGTTACTTGATGTGCAAATTACACAGACCTGAACTATTTCTCTTTCTCTTTAGTTGCCGGAGTTTTAAAACCTGGTTCATGGGGTTGTTTTTAAAAGTATAGATAATTAACAGAATGGTGACTACACATGCTGCAAAATACAGGAAAAAAAAAAAAAAAGGCCAACCTCTGTTCTTTTTCTTAAGACTAACACCAGTTTTCTTGACTTCCAACACCTTCTTTTAAATGAGGAAATGACGCATTCTCTATGTTGGAGGTATGATTGTTTACCATTTATTTCATCTCTTCCTAAACTGCTTTTGCTCCCTTTTGTATAATCACTGTGGGTTTTTAAAGGTCTTCTCTAAACAGAATAGGTGTACTTTTTTCCCTCACTTTAACAAAAGCTGTGTCTTCAGCTTTCTTTTGCGTTTTCCCCCTGGTTTCAATAGAACAGGTTTGTGTTAGTAGCAAAAGGAGAGTAATTTATTTATAGGGTACAGACCTTTGAATGAGTTGCCCCCAAGTCCCACACAATTATAAAACAGAAGCTTTTAAATAAGTTCAGTACAATAAAACAGAGTGAATCAATCAAACAAGAATAACCAAACAATGCAGCAGCTAGATTAACTGTTTAAGGTATGAAGGAGAAAACCCATTTCTAAATGGCTTTTGAATATGGGATTAGACAGGATCAAATGATGGCGCTATGGAAGTGTTTCATAATTACAGTGGGCAGTTTTTCAATGGATGGTATATCTGAGAACAGTTTTTCATTTCTACGGAAGTACGCCTCAAATAAACAAACATGAAATCCTAAAAACGATGAACAGAGAACTGAGGAGAAAACAAAATGTGATTGGATGAGACACGAAAATACTCACAAAATGAGGACTAATGGAAAGAACAAAGAAAGAAAGGGAGTGGGAAAAGTGGGATGCACCTGAGTCTCAGTAATCCTTCCCCTAAATTTTCACTCTCCTCTTGGAGGTCTCACTTTCGCCTCACCTGTGGCTATCTGCAAATGTTGGGCAGAATTTAGGCACATGCAGATTCCTCTACAGGGCCTCAGAGAAGAAAGAGGTAGCACAAAGGACCATAGAACTAGAATTCTTCTCTAGGATTTAAAGACTAGCAAAACCCCCTGAGGCCAAGCCCATACCTTCTCTGGGTCTTTGTTTTCTCATTTGTGAGATGTAAATATCAGAGTGAGTACTATCTTTGCATCTCACGAATGAGAAAACAAAGACCCAGAGAACGTACGGGCTTGGCCTCAGAGGGTTTTGCTAGTCTACAGTTTTTTTGGCATGGTTTCCTGGTGGCTCAGATGATAAAACGTCTGTCTACAATGCAGGAGACCTGGGTTCAAGCCCTGGATTGGGAAGATCCATTGGAGAAGGAAATGGCACCCCACTCCAGGACTATTGCCTGGAAAATCCCATGGACAGAGGAGCCTGGTAGGCTACAGTCCATGAACTTGCAGAGTTGGACACAACTGAGCAACTTCACTTTCACTTTTCTGGTATATATAGTATAAGGATTTAGTGAATATATACATATATATTTACTTTTTCAGATTCTTTTCCATTATAGTTTGATATAAGATATTGAATATAGTTCCCTATGCTATACAGTAGATTATTGTTTATTAATTTTACATACAGTATTATATACCTGTTCAGTTCAGTCTCTCAGTCGTGTCTGACTGCGACCCCATGAGCAGCACGCCAGGCCTCCCTGTCTATCACCATCTCTCAGAGTTCACTCAGACTCAGATCCATCGAGTCTGTGATGCCATCCAGCCATCTCATCCTCAGTCGTCCCGTTCTCCTCCTGCCCCCAATCCCTCCCAGCATCAGAGTCTTTTCCAGTGAGCCAACTCTTCGCATGAGGTGGCCAGAGTACTGGAGTTTCAGCTTTAGCATCATTCCTTCAAAAGAAATCCCAGGGCTGATCTCCTTCAGAATGGACTGGTTGGATCTCCTTGCAGTCCAAGGGACTCTCCAACACCACAGTTCAAAAGCATCAATTCTTCGGCACTCAGCCTTCTTCACAGTCCAACTCTCACATCCATACATGACCACAGGAAAAACCATAGCCTTGACTAGACGGACCTTAGTCAGCAAAGTAATGTCTCTGCTTTTGAATATACTAACTAGGTTGGTCATAACTTTTCTTCCAAGGAGTAACCTGTTAATCTCTCACATTTCTAATTTATCCCTCCCCTTTTTCCACTTGGGTAACCACAAGTTTGTTTTCTATGTCTGTGAGACTCTCTGTTTTGTAAATGAGTTCATTTGTATCATTTTTTAAAATTCCACATATAAATGATAATATTTAATATTTCTCTTGTCTGACTACGTCACTTCGTATGATAATCTCTAGATCCATCCACGTTGCTGAATGGCACTATTTCATTCTTGTTTGTGGCTGAGTAATATTCTATTGTATATACTGTTGTTGTTATAGTTCATTTGCTAAGTTGTGTTGAGCTGTTTGGAAGCCCATGGACTAGAGCACACCAGGCTTCTCTGTTCTTCACTATCTCTTAGAGTTTGCTCAAACTCACATCCACTGAATTGATGTTATCTAACAGTCTCATCCTCTGCCACCCCTTTCTCTTTTTGCCTTCAACTTTTCTCAGCTTCAGTGTCTTTTCCAATGAGTGAGCTCTTCCCATCAGATGGCTAGAGTTATAGAGCTTCAGTTTCAGTATCAGTCCCTCCAGTGAATATTCAGAGCTTATTTCCTTTAGGATTTACTGGTTTGATCACAGCATTACTGGAATGGGTTGCCAGTTCCTTCTCCAGGGATCTTCCCAACCCGGGAATTGAAACCAGGTCTCCTGTACTGCAGGCCAAGTTCTTACCCACTGAGTTACAAGGGAAGCCCCCTTGTAGGCTATAGGACTCTCAAGAGTCATTTCCAGCACCACAGTTTGAAAGCACCAGTTCTTTGGTGCTAAGCTTTCTTTATTGTCCACTCTCACATCCATACTTGACTATGGAAAACCATAGTTTTGTCTATATGGACCTTTGTCAGCAAAGTGATGTCTGCACTTTTTAATATGCTGTCTAGGGTTTGTCATAGCTTTCCTTCCAAGGAGCAAGCATCTTTTAATTTAGTGGCTGTAGTCACCATCCACAGTGATTTTAGAACCCAAGAGAATAAAATCTGTCACTGCTTCCACTTTTTCCACGTCTATTTGCCATAAAGTGTTGTGGTTGTATACCATGATCTTAATTTTTTGCTCTTTGTTTCTCTTCATTTTCCTTTAGAGAAATCTGCATATCTGAGGTTGTTGATATTTCTTCCGTCAGTCTTGATTCCAGCTTGTGCATCACCCAGCCCTGCGTTTCACATGCTGTACTATGCATATAAGTTAGGTAAGCAAGATGACAGTATGCAGCCTTGATGTACTCCTTTTCCCAATTTGCAACCAGTCCATTGTTCCATGTCTGGTTCTAACTGTTGCTTCTTGACCTGCATGCAGATTTCTCAGGAGACAGATAAGGTGGTCTGGTATTCCGCATTTCTTTAAGAATATTCCACAGTTTGTTGTGACCCACACAGTCAAACGCTTTAGTGTAGTCAAGGAAACAGAATTCCCTTGCTTTCTCTGTAATCCATTGAATGCTGGCAATTTGATCTCTGATTCCTCTGCCTTTTCTAAACCCAGCTTATACATCTGAAAGTTCTCGGTTCATGTACTACTGAAGCCTAGCTTGAAGGATTTTGAGCATAACCTTACTACCATGTGAAATGAGCACAATTGTGTGGTAGCTTGAACATTCTTTGGCATTTCCTCCTTTGGAATTGGAATGAAAACTGACCTTTTTCAGTCCTATGGTCACTGCAGAGTGTTCCAAATTTGCTGACATGTTGAGTGCAACACTTTAACAGCATCATCCTTTAAGATTTTATTTGTTTTTTTTAGTCAAAGCACTTGTTTCATTTGTTACTTTTACAAAGAACTTAGTTTTCATTTTAAATTTCCTTTTAAAAGTTAATTAATTTATTTTAATTGGAGAATAATTACTTTACAATATTGTGATGGTTTTTGCCATACATCACCATGAATCAGCCACAGGCATACATGTGTTCCCTGCCACCCATCCTGAACCCCCTCCCACCTCCCCCTCCCCACCCTGTCCTCTGGGTTGTCCCAGAGCACTGGCTTTGGATGCCCTGCTTCATGCATCAAATTTGCACTGGTTATCTATTTTACATATGGTAATATACATGTTTCCATGGTGTTCTCTCAACTCATTCCACCCTCACCTTCTCCCACTAAGTCCAAAAGTCTCTTCTTTGCATCTGTGTCTCCTTTGCTGCCCTGCATGTAGAATTGTTGGTACTGTCTTTCTAAATTCGATATGTATCAGTTAATACACAGTATTTGTCTTTCTCTTTCTGACTTACTTCACTCTTAATAGGCTCCAGGTTCATCCACCTCATTAGAACTGATTCAAATGTGTTCCTTTCGTAGCCGAGTAACATTCCATTGTTTATATGTGCCACAACTTCCTTACCCATTCTTCGGCCAGTGGACATCTAGGTTGCTTCCATGTCCTAGCTATTGTACATAGTGCTTCAGCGGACATTGGGGTTCACGCGTCTCTTTCAATTCTGGTTTCCTCAGGGTGTATACCCAGTAGTGGGATTGCTGGGCCTTTAGCATTTTAAATAGTTCATTTGGAATTCTATCATTTCCACTAGCTTTGTTCATAGTAATGCTTCCTATGGCCTACTTGACTTCACATTCTAGGATGTCTGGCCGATTATCTGGGTCCTTAAGACCTTTTGTATAGTTCTTCTGTGTATTCTTTCCACCTCTTCTTAATCTGCTCTGCTTCTATTAGATCCTTCTGTCCTTTATTGTACTCATCCTTGCATGAAATGTTCCCTTGATGTCTCCAGTTTCCTTGAAGAGATCTCTAGTCTTTCCCATTCTATTGTTTTTCCGTATTTCTTTGCATTGTTCATTGAAGAAGGCCTTTCTTATCTCTCCTTGCTATTCTCTGGAACTTTGCATTCCATTGAATATATCTTTCCCTTCCTCCCTTACCCTTCAATTTTCTTATTTCCTTAACTATTTGTAAAGCCTCCTCAGATAACCACTTTGCCTTCTTATATTTCTTTTTTCTTGGGGATGATTTTGGTCAGTGCCTCCTGTACAGTGTTACAAACCTCCATCCCTACTTCTTCAGGCACTCTGTCTGCCAGATCTAATCCCTTGACTCGATGTATCACCTCCACTATATAACTATAAGGGATTTTATTTAGGTCATACCTGAATGGCGTAGTGGTTTTCCCTACTTTCTTCAGTTTAAGCCTGAATTTTGCAATAAGGAACTGATTAGCTGGAGCCTCAGTCAGCTCCATATCTTGTTTTTGCTGACTATATAGAGCTTCTCCATCTTTAGCTGCAAAGAAAATAATCAGTCTGATATTGGTATTGACCATTGATGTCCATATGTAGAGTCTTCTCCTGGGTTGTTGGAAAAGGGTGTTTGCAATGACCACTGTGTTCTCTTTGACAAAACTCTGTTAGTTTTTGCCCTGCTTCATTTTGTATTCCAAAGCCAAACTTGCTTCTTACTCCAGGTATCTCTTGTCTTCCTACTTTCCTTTTCCAATCTCCTGTGATGATATGGACATCTTTTTTGTTGTTAGTTCTAGAACATGTTGTAGGGGCTGCATAGAACCAGTCAACTTCACCTTTTTGGCATCAGTGGTTTCAGTATAGACTTGAATTACTGTTATGTTGAATGGTTTGCCTTAGAAACCAACTGAGACCATTCTGTCATTTTTGAGATTGTACCCAAGGACTGCATTTCAGACTTCTTTTGACTATGAGTGATACTTCATTTCTTCTAAGGAATTCTTGCTCACAGAAGTAGATAAATGGCCGTCTGAATTAATTTGCTAAAAATTCCCATCCATTTTAGTTTACTGATTCCTGAGATGTTAACATTCACTCTTGCCATCTCCTGCTTCAGTTCAGTTCAGTCGCTCAGTCGTGTCTGACTCTTTGCGACCCCCATGAATTGCAGCACGCCAGGCCTCCCTGTCCATCACCAACTCCCGGAGTTCACTCAAACTTATGTCCATCGAGTCCATGATGCCATCCAGCCATCTCATCCTCTGTTGTCCCTTTTCCTCCTGCCCCCAGTCCCTCCCAGCATCAGAGTCTTTTCCAGTGAGTCAACTCTTCGCATGAGGTGGCCAAAGTACTGGAGTTTCAGCTTTAGCATCACTCCTTCCAAAGAAATCCCAGGGCTGATCTCCTTTAGAATGGATGTTTGGATCTCCTGCTTGACCACATCCAATTTACCACATCATGGACCTAACAGTCCAGGTTCCTATGCAATATTTTTCTTTACAACATTGGACTTTACTTTCACCGCCAGGCACACCCACAGTTGAGCATTATTTCTGCTTTGGCCAAACCACTTCATTCTTTCTGAAGCTATTAGTAATTGTCCTCTGCTCTGTCCCAGCAGCATATTGCATCTCTTCCGACCTGGGGACTCCTCATCTTTCAGTGTCATAATACTGTTCATGGGGTTCTCATGGCAAGAATACTGGAGTGGTTTGCCATTCCCTCCTGCAGAGGACCACATTTTGTCAGAACTCTTTACTATGACCTGTCCATCTTGGGTAGCTCCTGCATGGATGGCATGGCTCATAGCTTCACTGAGTCATGCAAGTCCCTTAGTCACAACAAGACTGTAATCCATGAAGGGGACCATTGTGTGTATGTACACACACACACACACACACACACACACACAAATACACATATATGTATACATCTTCTTTATCCATTCATCTGTCAGTAGACATTTAGATTGGCTTCCATGTCTTGGCTATTGTAAATAATGGTGCTATGAATATTAGGTGCATATATCTTTTCAAATTATTTTTTGTCTTTGACGGATATATGCCCAGGAGTGGGATTGCTAGATAATCATAGAGTAGCTCTACTTTTATTTTTTTTTAAGGAACCTCCATAGTATTTGCCATAGTGGCGTCACCAGTTAGCATTCCCACCAACAATGTAGGAGGGTTCCCATAGAGTATTGTATGTAAAGCATTTTACAAATGCAGAGCTCAAAATAATACTTGTGATCAAGTCATTACTTAGCTACTCAACAAAACAGAAAGCCTGTAGGTGACTCATTTCACAGGCTAAGGCAAAAGGAAGTTTGCTAATGCACAAATACGAGAAATGCTCTTTAGCAATCACCTGAAGATGGTAGGAATATGACATACGGGATAAACTGAATGAGATAAACTAGAGTTAATTAGCTTTGCTATATTGTGATAGTTACCTAAAAGTTTTACAGTTTCAAAACTGAAGAAAAATAGATCAATATTAATTTTTCTTACCCCCTTCCCTCCTGCATGCAGCCAACTGGATCAAGTTTTTGTCATTTTTAAAATAAAAGACATCAGACCAAACTTTTGTTGAATGTTAATACTAGAGGAAATTTCTTGTGACTCTGAAAGTTCTATTTCACATTGACTTCAGTCTTCGGGTTTTTCTCTAGGACTAGTGTTTGATTGCTCCACAGCTGCCAAAACAATAAGTTGTCACCTAAAAGTTCTTACTTTTGCAAGGGGTTCTAGGTTTTGCACATACAGACACAGGATTTGTAATTAAATTAGAATTTTAGATCAGCAGTGAATAATTATTTTTAGTGTAAGTACATCTCAAATTCTTATACTAAGCGTGGTTCAGTTGCTAAGTTGTGTCCAACTCTTTGCAACCCCATGAACTGCAGCAAGTCAGAGTTCCCTGTCTTTCACTGTCTCCCTGAGTTTGCTCAAACTCATGTCCATTTAGGCAGTGATACCAACCAACTAGCTCCTCCTCTGTGGCCCTGTCTCCTCTTGCCCTCAATCTTCCCCATCATCAGGGTCTTTTCCAGTGAGCCAGCTCTTCACATCAGATGGCCAAAGTACTGGAGCTTCAGCTTCAGCATCAGTCCTTCCAAAGAATATTCAGGGTTGACTTCATTTATTATTGATTGGTTTGATCTTCTTGCTGTCCAAGGAACTCTCAAGAGTCTTCTTCAGCACCACAGTTCAAAAGCATCAACCCTTTGGTGCTCAGCCTTCTTTATGGTCCAGCTCTCACCTACATCTCAAATTCTTATACTAAGCGTGGTTCAGTTGCTGTTGTGTCCAACTCTTTGCAACCCCATGAACTGCAGCAAGTCAGAGTTCCCTGTCTTTCACTGTCTCCCTGAGTTTGCTCAAACTCATGTCCATTTAGGCAGTGATACCAACCAACTAGCTCCTCCTCTGTGGCCCCGTCTCCTCTTGCCCTCAATCTTCCCCATCATCAGGGTCTTTTCCAGTGAGCCAGCTCTTCACATCAGATGGCCAAAGTACTGGAGCTTCAGCTTCAGCATCAGTCCTTCCAAAGAATATTCAGGGTTGACTTCATTTATTATTGATTGGTTTGATCTTCTTGCTGTCCAAGGAACTCTCAAGAGTCTTCTTCAGCACCACAGTTCAAAAGCATCAACCCTTTGGTGCTCAGCCTTCTTTATGGTCCAGCTCTCACCTCCATACATGACTACTGGAAAAAGCATAGCTTTTACTTTATGAATGTTTGTCAGCATAGTGATGTCTCTGGTTTTTAATACTGCCTAGGTTTGTCATAGCTTTTCTTCCAAGGAGCAAGCATCTTTTTATTTTGTGGCTGCAGTCACCATCTGCAGTGATTTTGAAGCCTAGGACAATAAAATCTGTCAGTTTCCACTCTTTCTCCATCTATTTGCCATAAACTGATAAGACCCGATGCCATAATCTTCATTTTTTGAATGTTGGGTTTTAAGTCAGCTTGTTCACTCTCCCCTTTCACCACCATCAAGAGGTTCTTTAGTTTCTCTTTGCTTTCTGCCAATAGAGTGGTATCATCTACATATCTGAGGTTGTTGATATTTCTCCTGGCAATCTTAATTCCAGCTTGTGCTTTATCCAGCCCAGCATTTTGCATGGGTTAAGTATAAGTTACATATAAGTTATAATTTAAATAAGCAGGGTTACAATATACAGCCTTGATATACTCCTTTCCCAATTTTGAAGCAGTCCATTGTTCCATGTCTGGTTCTATTGCTTTGACCTGCATGAAGGTTTCTCAGGAGACAGGTAAATTGGTCTGGTAATCCCATCTCTTTAAGAATTTTCCACAGTTTTCTGTGATCCACATTGTCAAGGCTTTAGCATAGTCAATGAAACAAAATAGATGTGTTTTAGAATTTTCTTGCCTTTTCTGTGACCCAGCAGATGATGGCAGTTTGATCTCAGGTTCCTCTGCCTTTTCTAAATCCAGCTTGTACCTCTGGAAGTTCTTAGTTCATGTACTGCTGAAATCTAGCTTGAAGGATTTTGAGCATATTCTTGCTAGCATGTGAGTGCAATTGTACAGTAGTTTGAACATTCTTTGGCATTACCTTTCTTTGAGATTGGAATGAAAACTGACCTTTTCCAGTGCTGTGGCCACTGCTGAGATTTCCAAAATTTCTGGCATATTGAGTGCAACACTTTAAGAGTATTATCTTTTAGAATTTAAAACATTTCACCTAGAATTCCATCACCTCCACTAAAGCAAGCATATACTAAAAATTTAGTTGTTGTTGCTCTAAAATTCAAATGTAACTGGATGACCTGGGTTTAATGTGGCAGTCCCATCTCAGGAGCTGGGCCCAGTCTAGAGGGTACTTCTGGCACCCTCACAAAGAAGCTTTGAGTTTTATTCCAACCTGAGGAATTGAGGTGAAAAGGAGAGACTCCAGATATTCTAAGAGTGGAGACAGATCTTGACTGTCTCCTGGCCAGGTTAGGGAGGTTGGTCATATAGGACTCTGCATCTTGCCACCTCTGCAAGGCACCATTCAAGCAGGACTGTTTCCTCATCGGAGAACTTACTCTGATGTAGTCCAAATCATACATCTGGCTAGAAGAAGCCAACTGTCTATATGTTAATGTTTCATACACTTATACATTTAAAATATAAAATGTAAATAAATATATTTATTCTGTGATGAGCAGTGAATAGTAGTTAAACACAACCCCTCTTTCCATGGAGCCCATTTGTGACCATCTGAAAAGAAAAATTTGCCTTTTAAGTATGTAACTTTAGATTGGTTGTTTTATTCCAAAGCTCTTTGCAATCAAATAAAGCTGATGCTTGGACTGGATAAATGTGCTCTGTTTTTATTTCATAATTTTCCTATTTTTTTCTGTCTGTACTAATCTCTGATTTTCATTCTGTGCTATTTTTAGGATCAGAAATAATAAGCTCCGTATAGTTCATGAGTATGTTGTCCTGTTCATTTTTCAGGTAAGTCCTATTTAAATCCTTGTTGTCAAAATAATAGTTGTTATTTTTATCACGATTTGTATCTGATACATTTTGATTTGGCCTCCACAAAATCTGAACATTCTGTTATAAATTGAGGCTGTAATGTTATAAACAATGCCATTTCAAAGATGATTTATTAAATGTTACGTGGGGAAATGTTTTGAGCAAATTATCCATTTATTCCATTTGCAAAATATTGATTTAAGATCATAAACATGACTATGTTTATGGAAAGAAAAAAGGAGGAAAGAATTTCAAGAACTCCCTCTCAGTGATTTTGATTATCTGATAGATAAAAGCTACCTCTAGAGCACATTTGCAAGGAAAATTATAAATATTATTGATTGTTAAGCAGGAATAGTATTTTTTAATAAAATCTGGGTGTAACAAAATGATGTTATTTCATTGTCAAAGGTGCTGTGTGAAGGTTCTCATGTAACTTTATGATGGAGTCACTGCATATGATCCATGGCAAAGCTATCTCAAGTTCTAGCTAGATGCTTTAAATTAAAAACAATGTTTAATGTCACAAGAATATTAGGTGGAGTTTAAAACTTTACCTAGTAAATTTGAAGATCTAATTGGTTGCATTATTGATTCATGAATAAGGTACATCCCATCTAATAAATATAAGGGTGCTCTGAGAGATTGTCCAGTATGAAAGTGAAAATCACTCAGTTGTGAAAATCACTCTGACTCTTTGTGACCGCATTGACTATACAGTCCATGGAATGCTCCAGGCCAGAATACTGGAGTGTCACAACGGCCATCACCAAACGACAACAAATCACCAGTTGGTGGAGAGGTGGAGAAAAGGGAACCCTCTTGTACTGGTTGGTAGGAATGTAAATTGGCACAGCCACTATTGAAAACAGTATGGAGACTGTTAAAAATATGTTAAAAGTGCCCTACAATCTAGCATTTTAACTTCTGGGTATTTACCTGAAGAAAATTAAAACACTTATTTGAAAAGATGTATGCATTCCAATCCTCATTGTGGCATTATTTACAATAGCCAAGGTATGAAAGCAACCTGAGACACTCCCCTTCTCCAGGGGATCTTTCCAACCCAGGGATTGAACCCAAGTCTCCCAAAATGCAAGCAGATTCTTTACCAGCTGAGCCACAAGGGAAGCCCAAGAATACTGGAGTGAGTAGCCTGTCCCTTCTCCAGCAGATCTTCCCAACCCAGGAATCAAACAGGGGTCTCCTGCATTGCAGGTGGATTCTTTACTAACTGAGCTAATCAGGGAAGCAGTTGTACAGTATACAGTTTTTATAGGCAGAAGGAGGGTGGGATGAGGGAAGCTATAAGCAAAAAGAAGAAAGGATTGATTCGGACCAGGTCACCTTCTTCTGGTGGGAGAGTGAGGATCCATTATACTCATTATTTCACTGGTAAAATTACATTGCTGGGTCCTATTTTTTTAAATGGCTGAATAATCCTTATCCATATACCTTATCTTCTATCTATTTATCTACTAAGAGAGTGTCTCAGGTTGCTTTCATACCTTGGCTATTGTAAATAATGCCACAATGAGGATTGGAATGCATACATCTTTTCAAATAAGTGTTTTAATTTTCTTCAGGTAAATACCCAGAAGTTAAAATGCTAGATTGTAGGGCACTTTTAACATATTTTTTAACAGTCTCCATACTGTTTTCAATAGTGGCTGTGCCAATTTACATTCCTACCAACCAGTACAAGAGGGTTCCCTTTTTCTCCACCTCTCCACCAACTGGTGATTTGTTGTCGTTTGGTGATGGCCGTTGTGACAGTTGTAAGATGGTATCTCATTATGGCTTTGATTTGCATTTCCCTGATGTTCAGTTATGTTGAGCATCTTTTCATGTATCTGTTGGCCATCTGGATGTCCTCTTTGGAAGAATATCTAAGTCCTTTTTTAATGAGGTTGTTTTTGTTGTTGTTTTGATATTGAGTTGTATGAATTCTTTATATGTTTTGAATATTATCCCCTTATCAGAT
Source organism: Nanger dama (assembly GCA_917880005.1). NCBI lineage: Eukaryota > Metazoa > Chordata > Mammalia > Artiodactyla > Bovidae > Nanger > Nanger dama. The sequence goes on along the minus strand of CAKJTW010000016.1, from coordinate 31,006,910 downwards.
ATATCATTTGCAAATATCTTCTCCCATTCAGTAGGTGTCCTTTTCATTTTGTTGATCGTTTCCATTGCTGTGCAAAAACTCTTTCATTTAATGCTTTGTGACAATGTGGAAAATTTAAATGATATTATGCTAAGTGAAATAAGTCTGACAGAGAAGGACAAATATCATATGATCTCACATGTGGAATCTAAAAGTCAAGCAAATGAAATGAAATAGACTCATAGATACAGGGAGCAGATGGGTAACTGCCAAATTTCAAGACAATGAGAGGATAGGTAAAACAGGTGAGGAGATTAAAAGGTACAAATACTCTAGTTATATAAGTCACAGGAATGTGATACTATAGCATGAGAAATATGGTCAATAATATTGTAATACCTTTATATGGAGATAGATGATTGGTAGATTTATCCTGGTAGTCATTTCAATATTATTTTACATAATAAAATAAAAAATAAAATTGAAAAATTATACTCTTGGGAAAGGTCAGAACTGCAGTGAGGCCAGGTATTAAATCTAAGGTTTGGTATCATGGGCTTTAGTACCAGTGATGCCATTTTGTGGCCTGTGATTTAATCTCTAACCATAAAAATATATGGTATAATCAGATTTCATTTGTACTTTACATATATGCATTTTAAATCTCCTGGCAACTTTGCAAGGTAAGTGTTATTGTTTCATTTTATCCATGAAGAAACTGAGGCTCAGAGATGTTAAATAAGTTGTTCAAGGACACGTTGCTAGTAAGGGATAGAGCTAAGGTTTGAACCCTGGTGTGGATGACATGGAACCTGTGCACTTTCCCTCCACCATACTGTTGTTGGTGAAAGGAACACTGGGCCAAGATGTTTAATAAAAGATGATTTATAAAACTTTCTCCTTTCAAAACAGGAATAAAGGTAATACAACATAATATAAGAATAAGACAATTAAAGCAAACAAAACAAAAGATAGTTTAGGATGTGTTACATTGGAGTTGAGAAGTTACTTTAGGTTCAGTGCAGTTCAGTCACTCACTCATGTCTGACTCTTTGCAACCCCATGGACTGCAGCACACCTGGCCTCCCTGTCCATCACCAACTCTCAGAGTTTATTCAAACTCATGTCCATTGAGTCAGTAATGCCTCTCATCCTCTGTTGTCCCCTTCTCCTCCCACCTTCAATCTTTCCTAGCATTAGGGTCATTTCAGATGACTCAGTTCATCATATCAGGTGGCCAAAGTATTAGAGTTTCAGCTTCAGCATCAGTCCTTCCAATGAATATTCAGGACTGATCTCCTTTATGATGAACTGGTTGGACCTCCTTGTGGTCCAAGGGACTCTCAAGAGTCTTCTCCAACACCATAGTTCAAAAGCATCAATTCTTTGGCCCTCAGCTTTCTTTATAGTCCAACTCTCACATCCATACATGACTACTGGAGAAACCACAGCTTTGACTAGATGGACCTTTGTTGACAAAGTAATGTCTCTGCTTTTTAATATGCTGTCTAGGTTGTTCATAACTTTTCTTCCAAGCAGCAAGCGTCTTTTAATTTCATGGCTGCAGTCACCATCTGCAGTGATTTTGGAGCCCCCAAAATGAAGTCTGTCACTGTTTCCATTGTTTCCCCATCTATTTGCCATGAAGTGATGAGACCAGATGCCATGATCTTAGTTTTCTGAATGCTGAGTTTTAAGCCAACTTTTTTACCATCCTCTTTCACTTTCATCAAGAGGCTCTTTAGTTCTTCTTCACTTTCTGCCATAAGGGTGGAGTTATCTGCATATCTGAGGTGATACTTCTCCCGGCAATCTTGATTCCAGCCTGTGCTTCATCCAGCCCAGCGTTTCTCATGATGTACTCTGCATATAGTTAAATAAGCAGGGTGACAATATGCAGCCTTGATGTGCTCCTTTCCCAGTTTGGAACCAGTCTGTTGTTCCATGTCCAGTTCTACCTGTTGCTTCCTGGCCTGCATACAGATTTCTCAAGAGGTAGGTCAGGTGGTCTGGTAGCACTAGCAGTCAAGTAAAAGAAGTTAAATTGCATACTCCTTTCTGTGTTGCAAAGGCACTGAATGAGCTCATCTGCAAAAACAATGTTTTCTCTTCCATGATTTTTTTAAAATTTGTTTTATTGACGTATAGTTGATTTACAGCATTGTGTTAATTTCCACTGTATAGCAAAGCGATGCAGTTATATACATATATATATATATATATATATATATATATATACACACACACATTGTTTTTCATATTCTTTTCCATTATGGTTTTTCATAGGGTATTGAACATCATTTCATGTATGATGTGACCTTGGGACCTTGTTGCTTATCCATTCTCTATATAATAGTTCCAACACCCAACCCCCCTCTCCCACCCTTAGCCACTTGGCAACCACAAATCTCTTCTCTATGTCTGTGAGTCTGTTTCTCTTGTTCTTTCCATGATTTTACAAAGGAATGTGTGACCTGAGTTCTTTATTAAGAGATACTCAATAACTCAATGGATACTGCCTTCCTTAATCTTTGGTTTTGTAGAAATCCAATTAGTTTCATGGAAACCTTGAGGCTGAACTGCATTTGAGATTAGAAATTATCAGCATTTTAAAAGATGTTTATATATTGAAATTTGATGGACATGACTGTTTATTATATAATTTATCTTATATACAGCAGTATTAGCATTAAATTACAATTCATTAATGACATTTAGGAAAAGGCTGACTTGGAATGACAGAGGTAGTGCTATTTGGTCATCTAATATAGGAGTTGGCAAATTTTTCCTCTCAAGGGTCAGATAATAAATATTTGAAGCTTTGTGAGCTGTGTGGTGATTGTCACAGCTACTCTGCTCTTGTGGATTGAAAGGATCCATAGACAGTACAGACATGCACAAGCGTGGGTGTGTTCCAATAAAACTTTATAAAACCTGGTGGCTTTGGCTTTTGGGTTGGTTGTTTCCTGATTGCTGATCTAACATAATAAAAGATAGAACTTTCAGATTATATCCCTTTATCCTTCTGTCTCAAAGATTCAATGTCTAAATAAGCCTTGTGTCACAAATAATTCAGGGGGAATGATACTGCATGAATGCATATTGCCTATTATTGCTTCAATAAAGTTTCATTCTGTAACCAGACAAGAAGCTGAGTTTCCTTTGTGAAGATGTGGTACAGTAGCACACAGCCAGCCAGGCTGTACCCTCCAAAGATTTTCGGCCGTGGGAGTTAAGGGTGGTGGAAATGCAGCTAACGCTTTGCTGAATCCACCCAGAGAAAGGGTTGTCTCTCTAACTCTTCCACTTAGAGGAGGAACTTTTTCTAGTTTGTTTTTTTCCGATTTGTTATCCCCTCAGAGGAGGGGTGTCTTTTCTAAGGGCATGATATGTGCTAACACAAGCCTTGTGAAAACCTAGGAACCTGACTCATATCCTTCCCATTTCTGTGGGCTGCCACTTAAAAAGTAATCATTGCATGGCTCTATAATAAGAATTAATTTGAAGCTATAGGGTTTGGCGCCATATCCCAGGAAGAAGACGCTTTAGGCCTGAAAAGATTAAGGGAAGCTGTTAACAATTGACTATTGCAACGAGAACATCATAAGATTGTGTTTACCCTCTCTGATTTTTGTTTTAGTAAACTGTCATGAGCTTTTTTTAAAGTTCCTCACTTTCTGGAACGTCCAGGGAAATTACATAATTGATATAATGGGCCGTCACTCTCAAAGGGATCCAGTGCTGACTTTGCATGATGAATGGTGTGAAGAGTCTTGGATTGTCTAGACTTGTTTTCGATGAGATTTACCGTTAAACTGTGATCAGTTGTGTAATAATTGTTTAAAACTTGCTTGTTCTTCATATGACATCAATGAGTCCTGTGTTGCAATTTGTGAAGAATGCTGGCAGAGACTTGTTTTTCTTTTTTAGTGGGGTTAGTCTAATTATTTTTATTATAAAAATAACCTCAGAGAAATTAAAACAATACTGAAGTATGTAAAAGAAAACACTGAAGTCCCTTGGGCTTTCTGGTCTTTATGCAACGCTGAGAAAGAAGTATCCTAGTTCAGGGTTGTAAAAAATTGTGTCCTTGTATATTTCCTCCTAGTACTGTTAGGTTTTTTGTATTTACAGCTTTAGTCTTAGCTGAAAATACTGTTGAGTGTGTTGTGAGATAGAGATTTGACTTTGCCAACTAAAGCAGTAACCAGTTTTCAAATATTGACTACTCCATTATAGTAGGCAGAAGTCCTTTAGGGGCATATCTTAAGATGTCACACAGATGATTAAAAAGATTAACCCCAATAAAAAATAAATTAAAAAGAAAAAGATTAACCCCAGGGTGGAGATTGAATCAAATCTCTAATTTTTTATTACTTCATCAGGGACTATAAGTGAAACTGACAGGTTTGTAACTGAAAGTGAATGAGGCTGGTGAAGATGATGACTCCTCCTGCAGTTCAGCATCCCCACCTTGATTTGTACCAGGAGATTACAAGTTACACTCTCTGTTGTCCATATCATCCATGCCGATGTCAGTACATTAAAATAGGAGAAAAGGCAAATAATGTTTTAGTATTATTATGAAGATAATTTTGGCTTTGCAGACCTTCCCAAAAGGATCACAAGGACCTATGCAATAACACATATTCTATGAAAATAACAATTCTGTCTATCTTGCTTGTTATTGTGGCCCCTGGACCTAACATGTGGTTGGTTGATCAGTATTTACTGTATTGAATAAAAACTTGTTGACCACCTCTATCAGTTAGCTTTGTTACAGTAATTCTGTACAATAGATAAGCACAAAATCTTAGTGGCATTATAAGAGTAAGCATTTTCTCCTCATACGTCTGTGATTTGGCCAGGGTTCTGCTGATCTCGACGGGGCTCATCTGGGCACTGCTGCCTCTCACTGCAGGTCTCTGTGTCAGCTGGCATGCTCTGCACCGCTTGCCTCTCATCCCCCTCGCGTGTGCTGACAGGTCTAGTGCAGAGCGTCTGTGTGGCAGAGACGTAAGAGAGAAAACAGAAGCACACAAGCCCCCTCAAGCCTTCTGTTATTTAGACCCTTACGTTTTGGCCAAAACAAGCCACTTGGCCAAGCCTAAAGTCAAGGAATAAAAGGTTTATATTGTCCACAGTGAAGTCATGACAGAAGTATGGATGCAGAGTGGTAGGCATAAAGAACTGAGGCCAGACTCCTCATGGGGCTGGGGGAACCAGTCCATTTCCCCAGTTTCAGCACTGAAACTCCCATCCCCCAGGAACCCTCTAGTCCCTGGCAAATTGGGACACAGTCGTCACCCTGACTACTCCCCAGTACTCTTAGACCTGTAGTCAGGTTGAGAATTACATGGTATGGGAATTGTTCCCATTGAAAGGTTTTTCTCCTTTCTCAAGCACTGTAAATGGACAGGGTGGCAAAAATAAATCTTTCATAGTCATTTTAACCCTTCTATAAAGAAGATGTACTCCATGTATAGATAATCATCAGGTCACACATTAATACAGTGTTTTTTTTTATCAGAACACATTTTTAATCTATATACTAGGAAAATTCAATTTTAAATATATACATACTCTGTCATTTATATGTGAAAACTATGGCAGCAATCGCTTGTATTTTGCAAATATCTTATAACATTTTATTCAATTCAGTTCATTTTTATATCCTTAATCATAAAACTATAAAAACAAGATGACATTGTTACTGGCCCCATGTAATTATGTAACAACTCATTGGGCAAGAAAGAGCACATTTAAAGGAGTGAGGTAAGCAAAGGATATTTGGGGGCAGCAACAACCTTGAGTATGGAAGCTGAGAGACTGAAACAAATTTATGGGGTTACATTGCATCTTTAGCAGTTAAAAGACAAGAGGGAAATAATAAATCAGCTGAATCGTCGTAAGAAAATTGAATATTGTGTAGAGAGATTAACAGAACTACACAGAAATTGAGAGACATATATGCCTGTTGCTAGGAATGCTAATGAGAGTATCAGAAATGGATAGTTCTACATCGTCCTTGAAATATCATTACCAGTTGTTCAAAAAGCCCTTTCCCATTTATATTTCCCCTTAATGTAAAACATTTGTTTGCTTCCTTGCTTGGGGAAATGGTTTGTAATATGTCAGAACCATTCTCTAATTCCAGTTCAAAATAACAAGGTTCCAGGATCTCAGAGAAAGACTTTAAAAATTACCAGTGCTTAAAAATGTGTCCCTTAAACAATATAGTATTAGAAACCAATGAATCTGCTATTGGTCTCAACTGAAGATGAGTATTTATTAAAAATATTGATTATCACTACCAAAGGTATCAGTGGGAATGTATCAAGAATGAAATAACAATTAAATATGCATTGTATTGAGAGTATTTTCATTCGGTATAATTCTTAACATAAATGATTAAATATCAGTGCAGAAGGATAAAGACTTACAACTCTAGCACCACCAAGATCTCTGTAAAACTGTCCAATGTCCCATTATGGAAGGCGACTTGAAGACATCCACTGAAAATATGTGGATAGTTATACTATTTATCATCACCATAGTGGTAGAAAGTTGACAGAATCATCCTCATTTTACAGATAAAGAAACAAGATCAGATCAGAGTGGTTAATGATTAGCTAAAGTCCATCTAATCAAAGCTATGGTTTTTCCAGTAGTCATGTATGGATGTGAGAGTTGAACTATAAAGAAAGCTGAGTGCTGAAGAATTGATGCTTTTGAACTGTGGTGTTGGAAAAGACTCTTGAGAGTCCCTTGGACTGCAAGGAGATCCAACCAGTCCATCCTAAAGGAAATCAGTCCTGAATATTCTTTGAAAGGACTGATGCTGAAGCTGAAACTCTAATACTTTGGCCACCTGATGAGAAGAAGTGACTTACTGGAAAAGACTCTGATGCTGGGAAAGATTGAGGCAGGAGGAGAAGGGGACAACAGGGGGTGAAATGATTGGATGCCATCACCAACTCAATGGACATGAGTTTGAGTAAACTCCGAGAGTTGGTGATGGACAGGGAGGCCTGGTGTGCTGCAGTCCATGGGGTTGCAAAGACTCAGAAATGACTGAGCAACTGAACTGAACTGACTCACACAGCTTGTAAATGTCATTGTGGGTATTGTTATCATAATCTCCTGTATCCAAACCCAGTGTTTCTGCATCAGCATCTCAGTGGGCTCTAAATGGGGCCAAAAATGCACCTCTCTTAGAGACTTTTCCTAGTGTCCTTCTGTTGTATGTTTTTCTCTTGTTTCCGTCTGTTCAGTGTTCTGATGAAAAGTTCCTCCCCTTTCCATGTAATTGTGGCAAAGCTAGCAGCTACAGTGCTGCTATATACACACATGCCGGTAATCCTGTTCTATGTCTTGCAGGATTATGCTATCACTACATTGGGCCACTCATAATACCAGTTGTTCCATTGGCCTCATTTCCATGAATTTTCCACACCAGGATAACACAAGTTAATTTCTCTCTCTCTCCAAACTGTGAGCAGTTAGTCCTTGGAATTCAGCTGTCATCTTCCTACCACAGCCTCTGCACCACCACTCCCAACTTCCCAACACTGTGGCTTAGAGAGAGCCTCTTTGTGTACAAAGAATCAGCCCAACACACAAAGAGAAGCAAAGATGAGAGGTGAATGAGAAAAGAGAAATCTAGAAAGTTCTATACAAGCCCTGGATCAGCCATGCCATATCTTCAATTGACAAGAGTCAATAAATCTCCTTTATTACGTTTGGGTTGCGTTTCTACTATTTTCAACTGAAAGGATCTTGAATACTACACCTCCCCCTTCTGTGGTCCCATGTCCCTCAGACTTTGTCTTTATTGTATGACAGGTGTTTATATAAGCATTGTTCTTCCCCATGAAACTGAGAAGTATTCCAGGATGCAGACTGTGCCTCATTTGTTTTATATTCCCAGTCCCTAGCCTCATTTCTGAACTAAGTGTTTACTCAAGAGTAGGATCCAAGTCAAACAGGCTTCCCTGGCAGTCCAGTGGTTAAGAATCTACCTTGCAATGCAAGGGACCCCAACTGAATCTCTGGTCCAGAAAGATCCTACATGCCACAGGGCAACTGAACTCGTGTACCACAGTTACTGAGCCCAAACTCTAGAGCCTGTGAGCTGCAACTACTGAGCCCATACACAACAACTTCTGAAGCCTGGGCACCCAGAGAGGCTGTGCTCTACAACAGGAGAAGCCACGGCAAGGAGGAGCCCTCACACTGCAACTAGAGAGTAGCCTCTGCTCACTGCAACTGAAGAAAGACACAGTGCAGCCAAAAATAAATAAAGAAGCAGTGACTGCTATATATAAAAAGAAAAAAAGTCCTGTCACATGAATCCACAGGAAACAGATATGCACCCCGATCTGAAAGCAGTCAATGGCATGCTTAGGTACATCATAGAAGAGGAATCCTGAAAAAAATATTCAATCCCACTAATATCCAAGAAGCGCAACTTTACCTAATATTCCACCATCAGAGGGTTGATAAGTAAGTTTTAGCCATTCCTGGAATTTTCCAGAACAATTAAAGTGCATGAAACAGATCTCCATCTGTCCACCTGAATCCACACCTCAGTAAGGTGGTGAGTCATGGAAAACCAAATTGCAAGAGGAATTGGGGAAAAGATACCACTTACTCAGATGTTCAAAAACCCCAAACAGAGTTCCTATACCATTCTCTCTAATTTTCTTTATCTTTAAAATGTTCCATAAAAACATTGCAAATTATGCTTTATATTGCTTACAATGAATGTAGTGAAAGATTTAAAAAGAAAAAGGAAAAAAATTAGAGTATTTGCTTCATTGCCCCTCTGAGAAAGGAAGGAGAAAAGGGCAAAAGAAACTTCTACTCAATCTGTAATTTTTGTTTCTTTAGGAAAATTTTCATCTGAAGCAAATATAGCAAAATATCAAGAGTTATTATCTAGGAGCAGGTAGATACTTTCCTGTATGTTAGAAAAAGAGTTTTCTTAAAAAATGAAGATTAGAAAAGTCAAACAATAAAATGAAAAAAATTATTTTAATTAGTAATCAGTATTCGATTACTTGGGGCTTCCCTGGCGGTTCAGTTGCTAAAGAATCAGCCTGAAATGCAGGAGACCTGGGTTCAATCCCTGGATTGGGAAGATCTCCTAGAGAAGGAAATGGCAACCCACTCCAGTATTTTTGTCTGGAGAATCCCATGGACAAAGGAGCCTGGTGAGCTAGTCCATGGAATTGCAAACAGTTGAACATGGCTTAGAGGCTAACCAAACCATTCATGTAATTGGTGTTGAGGGACTCCTCACCCTAGCACCCCTTTATTGCTACTGGGAAAGAAATGTCTTTCTGTCAGAAAGCACAGTGATCATGGGGGAGAGAGAGGAAAATATAAAAATCCTCTGATCATTTACAATGCACAGTGACCTTTGTTGTGTTGTAGTGATTGAATATCACAGAGAAGGGAATCTGAATTTCTGCTCTGCAGATTGTGTGAAAGCCACAAGAGCTCGGTTTTTATTTATTTATTTTAGCCTTCCCCATTACACCTAGCTTCCCAGGTGGCACTAGTCACAACGAACCTTCTTACCAATGCAGGAGGCATAAGAGACTCAGGCTCCATCCCTGGGTTGGGAAAACCCCCTGGAGAAGGAAACGGCAACCCACTCCAGTATTCTTGCCTGGGGAATCCCCATGGACGGAGGAGCCTGGCGGGCTACAGTCCATCAGTTCATAGAGTCGCAAAGAATCGGACATGACTGAAGCAACTGAGCAAGTAAGAAAAGTAATTACACCTACAGAATCCCATTCACCAGAGCCAGGATTCCATACACCAGCTGCCTCCCTGAAACGGATCATCTGCTAACCAGATAGATCTGAGTGTCTGAAGCAGCAGGTTTTACAAAGCAGGATTTTACAAAGAAAGGCCTTTTTGAGGGCAAGATACTGTTTACACTTTCTCTGTGAGGGAAGCTAATTCGGTATTTATAAGTACCAAACTTTATGGTCAAAATACTTCTCATTTTGTGAGCAATTGATTGAATGGCAATAAGTTCCATAACCCGGTGGTCTGGACTGGGGCCAGCCACAGTCACGGTTCCTGACAGCGTGCCTCTGCTGCGGGAGACTGGGACCAGGCCCCGAACTGGAGAGAACAGTCTCCCATCTGTGAACAGTAAGGGTGTCAGAATGGGAGCATCGGCACACAGTCCAGAGTGGAGAAAGGCAGTCAGAGTGTATGCTCTTGGAATAATCTGGGGCTGATTGTACCCCTCCCCCATCAGGCAGGGGAGTCAGGGGTACCACATTTGGAGTGTTTATCTGATTTTCTCCTCATCCCTATAGCAGGGCAAGGTCTGGAGAAACTCATAATAGCTCAATAGAAAGACTGTAACCCTCCCAGCCTACAAAGCTTGCTCAGAAACATGTTAGGAGGTGTTTTGAGGGTAGTTTTCTTTCCCTTTCTGTGAAGGGAGGAACCAAGAAAGGGAATCCAGTGTCCACAGAGGGCAAGGCCATGGCGGGTCGGATGAATTGGCAGCATAAAATCACAGTGCTGACTTGTGGGCTGATGATGACAACAGTCTAGCATTGTGGATTGTTGGAGTGACATAATCTGAGACCTGGCTTCAGAAAATGAGCAAGAGAACAAAGAACCCAGTGCAGAGAGCGTGAGTGTGAGGGCTCAAGGCATGGCTATGCCAACCAAAGTTCACAGGAGATACTCCGAATTCAGCCAGAATGTGAATGCGGGAGCAGACTCAGCCCTCTGTCTATACTAATTAACTGGCCACTTTTAGTTGAGGCTACTATCATTGGTCACCAAGAACCCCAGCTTCTTGTGTCTGGCTCATTATTAAATTAGCAGAAGAAAGGGAACAGTGGGCCTTGATTCGTAACCACCTGGACGTCTTTGCTACTTGCATTTCTGTTTGACATACATCTGCATTGTTCTATATTACCCCTTTTATACCTGTGTTGTTGGAGGGAGCATGTAGGAACTGCCACTGCACAGTAGCCAGGGTAATCTTTTTTAATATGTGAATGCAATGATCAGTCACCTTTTGTAATATCTCATCTCTTTTGGAGCACAATCCAAAGTCCCCACAATGGCCTCTAAGTCTCACAGTGGCCTGTAATGTCCAGGTAATTACAGATCAAGACCTTTAAGTAGACCTGCCTTCCCCATCCTCTCCCCCACCCCCCACCCCCACTGCATACACCTCTGACCTCAGCCTTCTCTACTCTCCCCTCCCACCAGGCCTCCTTGAGTTTCTTAAGCACATCAGGCATTTAGCTGCCTGGAATGGTCTTCCCTTGAGAGCTGGATGACTTGCTTCAACATTTTCTTTAAATCTACTGTCACTTTCTCTTTCCTGACTGCTCTCTATAAAATTGCACCTCTTATCTCTGGCCCCCACACACCTATCTATCCCCTTCTCTGCTTCGTTTTTCTCTGTGGTCTCCACCACCATCTGACACTGTTTACGTTAGTCACTTGTTGAATAACTGTCTCCACCTCCACCCTCTTAGACTGTTGGTTTCACGAGTGTACGGGCTTCGTCTGTCTTGGTTGCTGCTGTCTTCCCAGGGAGAAGAAGCTGGCACATAGGAAGTACTCAGTAAATATTTATTGAATCCTCAAAGAGCCAGAAAGAAAGGTTTTCCATGAACCCAGAAGATGGAGCAAAGTATCATTTTATCAATTAAGTCATGTCCTAATGGACTCCAGGAGTTCCTCCTCTCTTTGTGCTCCTTCTTTCTTCTTATTAGTACCATCTGGCATCCAACTGTCTTCCCCTATACCCTGGCTCCCTCCCAGGATTCCTGTTCCATCCTGGATAACCAGAATGAGGTCTTTCAGGTCCAGTTCTTTAGAGCAAATCCTCTTCCAAGCAAACAAACTTTTATCTCACTAACATTGACTGCTTCTGGAATTCTAGTATCAAGTTCTTTTGCCTTTACCCAATCAAACCCCATTTTCTAAGAACAGATGTTGGAGAGAATAAAGGAGACGAAGCAAGAAAGCTCATCCAGTCATATCTTTAGGGCACATAGACAGAGGCAGTGATACCAGACAACACAGTGGTGACTGCCCATGGCTCTCATGAGAAAAGTGTCCCTAGAACAGGGATTTGTAAATGTCTTTGAGCAACCTATGGTAAGAACAACATTCAGCACTGAGATATGCACACACATACTTATATTTATATAACAATTTTTTATCATTATTATTATAACTGACATTTTCTAATCTATTCTATTTCATTTTAAAATGCCAATCTTAATCTCCAACTTCACTTCTTTACTCAGTGGATCACATACTACAGTTTAAAAACCTCTGGTCTAGACCCAAGTCCTTGAACTAGAATGTCATGTGCACTTTTGCAGCCTGTAAGTCTGAAATAATCACTGTCCTTCGACACTTTCCTGCTTTACAAATACAAGTGTGGTTTGAGCAAAGAATATGATATAAATATGAATGTATTTTTAAGACCCTCTATTTCCAGGAGAAATGTTGCACTGCACAGTTGGAGATATTTTAAAAGAATAAATATGATTATGCTACCGGGTAACGTGTTAAATGTATAGAATATTCTTTCACCATATGAGCAGTTTCCAAATCCTGCCTTCTAGTAAATACGTTACTGGGTGACTTTAACTTCATACCCAGTGAATTTGCTGAGGGCACGATTTCTCTGTTCCTCTCTCATGCTCAGCCCTATCTACTCCAGGTCTCAGGCACTACATTGCAGTGGTACTTGCTATGGCACTTTGTAAACTGAATACCATTCCCTGTAACAGTGAATCAGCTACTAAAAATGTGGTGATACCTACTGGAAAACATGCTCAAGAGGTGGGGAGCCTATTGTAAGTATACAAATTTCATATCAGATCATGCAGGTAAAGTAAGTGCCTTTGAAAGGCTGCAGCTTGACTTGAGGCAAATTTTTCTTGAGGACACTCCAGCTTCTAGAACCACCATGTCCTTTGCATATGCTGGTTCAGCCCATCCTTGTAGGAATGTGTGAAGGAAGGAAGATAGATGTTGTGACTCTCAACTTTCAGTTGTGCCAACCGTATCACAAAAAAAAGTTGGTCAGTCTAGGTGAGACATCTACTTTCCCAATTCCAGTTGCAGGAAAGCATCTATAGCCTCAGGCTGTATGGCATTGATTGCATCAGAGTTTGGACTGGAAACAAGGTGGTGTCTATCTGGAGGGAAATGGTTAAATAAATAGTCATATCTATACTATAAAATATTATACAACTATATTATTCATTTTTTATAGAAGTGTAGTTGAATTGCAATGTTGTATTAATTACTGATGTATAACAAAATGACTCAGTTATATATATATATACATTCTTTTTCATATTCTTTTCCATTATGATTAACCACAGGATATTGAATATAGTTTCCTGTGCTATACAGTAGGAAATTTTTGTTTATCCATTCTAATGTATATCATTTTTTATGTAACTATTTTAAATCTAAACATTAAGTGTCTTAAAATTATTCATAAAAGCAAGTCGAAGAAAATTTGTATAATATAATCCCATTTTTTAACTTAGAAAGAAATATACTATATTTGGGCAAAATTGCTTGTAGGTGTTAAGAGGAGGTTGGTAGAAAATATAGATGGATATATAGGAAATGATTAATCTTAGTTATTTAAAGAGAGATGGACTATGGGGTGGTCAAAGAGATGGAGGGATGAATAATTGTTTTGTTATATAATTTCATTTCTTAAAAAAGCAGTACTTTGAGAATCTGAAAAATATAACAAAGAATATTTAAAACAATGAAAGAAAATTATCTTTTTTTAGTTCTAGTTTAGGTGAAGTGACCTTCCTAAGGTCACCTGTATTGGAAGGGGCAGCCTTAGGCCTAGAGTGCATGTTTCTGCACCCAGTGCTCTGCCTGTTTCTCAGTGCTTCAGCTATTTCTAGTATATCAAGCACATGTGAAACTTTATCCCCATATAACTAGTGTTGGGTGAATACACAGAGTGAAGAATAGAATAATGCTATGAAAGAAAACACGGCCCAAATTACTGTTGTTACCATAGAGTGTTTAATGCCAATTTAAGCATGCGAGTCAGGTACCACAGTAGCTATTGAAGAAATGTAATGCTGACAGTATTTGGCAATAAAATAATAATCACTGTGTGTATCTCTGATGAAATGAGATTTAATCCATTTGAGCTCCTAATTGTCTTCCACACTACATTAAAGATGGATACAAAACCATTGTCTCCACCGCTCAGAAATATGAAATTCAAAGCAATATGTGGAATGTCTTGAAATAAGCTAGCTTAATGAAGCAGCAAATTAGACTTTTCTATCTCTTTATTTAACATGCAGTTCCATGAATTTATCAGAGTTCATTACAAAGGTGCAAAAATTTAAAGAAATGCTGCTAAATTCATTTTTGATTAGAACTAATGACTTTGAAAAAGACTTCTCATCGTTTTAGAGAACCATTATTTATTATTGAATTTATATGGATTTGAGTAATAAATGTTCAATCTTCTCAATTACTTCTGTTATTTATAGTTTAGATGTTATAATACAGCCCCCACCCGCCCCCCCAACACACACAAATCTCATGTAAAGAAATCAACTTCTCCCCACAAACACAGCATTGACATTCAAAAGAGCAATAGCAAAGCCTTCTTGCTGACCTGTTAGTGGTTTTAACTTTGTAGGGGGAAGGATTGCCCCAGCACAGCAGTCCCCAACCTTTTTTGACACCAGAGATCATTTCCGTAGAAGACAGTTTTTCCATGGAACGGGTAGGGATGGTTTGAGGATGATTCAAGCATATTACATTTATTGTGGATTTTATATCTATTATTTTTACATCAGCTCCACCTCAGATAATCAAGTATTAAATCCCAGAGATTGGGGACCCCTGCCCTAGGGTATGTTGTCAGTGTCTGGAGACATTTTTGGTTGTCCCAGCTGGGGAAGGTGCTACTTGCAGCTAGTGGATAGAGACCATGGATGCTGTTAAACCATCCCATAATGCACAGACAGTCCTCACAACAAAGACTTACCCTGCCCCAAATATCAGTAGTGCCAAGACTGAGAACTCCTGACCTTTATCAATGTGTTTCATTAAAGAATGCCCCATTTAGTTCCACATTTTCTTAAAAGAGATCACGTTCCATCTTGTCATGTAGATTGAGAGCAAAACCAACTGAACGCATGCATCTGGCTCACATGATTTGTTTCCTAGTAGTTATGGTAATAACGACAGAGTTGAGGACACAAATTGGGGCCCTTAAATATAGATTAAGGAAATGACTTTTAATTTGCTCAAGCATTTATATTATTTTCAAGCAACAAATATATTTTCCATTTTGAACTGAAAGCATCTAATTATCTTATAGTTTTCAGCATGTTAGCAGTTGGGTTCAAAGTGTTTCAAAGAAATCTGCTGTCATTCAAATTTAGATAAGAGTCTATTTCCGGAGTAAAAAATGATGATGAACTGCAGGAAGATCAAAGGGTCTGATTCACTGTAACATGTGTTTGCCTAGGACATTATTTATGGTCAGCTTCAAGGTAGAAACTCCACATTTTTGATAGTGAGAGGTTTGATTTCATTATTGCTGAATTTTTTTAATAGGCTTGGCTCTTGTTTTAATCTGTATCTCGTATGCATGCATGGAGAAGTCTTGTTAATTTAGCTTGGTACTTTTATAATGCCCATGATAACAGTGATCAAAGTTTTTATGGGTCTTATTTATTTAAAAGAAAATCTAATCATTATGAGGTGAACCAAAGAAGAAGAATGAAAGAAACTGAAATTCTTCTCATCTAAAAGAAAATGACAATCAAGTACCCAACAAATAAAAAGATTAGAATCTCTATTTGCTAAACTTCTAAAGAACTAGGATGTTTTGAAGGAAACCTGATTTAATATGTACCATATGTTCTTTTATTCTTCGATCTCATTAAAGTAGAGTTAATATAACTGAAGCAGTCATAAATTAAGAATTGTGTAACACAGTATTTCTTATGGTTAGGAGAATGGTTTAATGATTATGTGGGTATTGTCATGTTCTTGCCTTGAGAACCCCATGAACAGTATGAAAAGGCAAAATGGTAGGATACTGAAAGAGGAAATACCCAAGTCAGTAGTTGCCCAATATGCTACTGGAGATGAGTAGAGAAATAACTCCAGAAAGAATGAAGGGATGGAGCCAAAGCAAAAAACAATACCCAGTTGTGGATGTGACTGGTGATAGAAGCAAGGTCCAATGCTGTAAAGAGGAATATTGCATAGAAACCTGGAACGTTAGGTCCATGAATCAAGGCAAATTGGAAGTGGTCAAACAGGAGATGGCAAGAATGAACGTCGACATTCTAGGAATCAGTGAACTAAAATGGACTGGATGGGTGAATTTAACTCTGATGACTGTTATATCTATTACTGTGGGCAGGAATCCCTTAGAAGAAATGGAGTAGCCATCATGGTCAACAAAAGAGTCTGAAATGGAATGAAGTCTGAAATGGAATGAAATGGTCTGAAGGACCTTTTAGAACTAACACTCCCAAAAATGTCCTTTTCATTATAGGGGACTGAAATGCAAAAGTAGGAAGTCAAGAAACACCTAGGGTAACAGGCAAATTTAGCTTTGGAGTATGGAATGAAGCAGGGCAAAGGCTAATAGAGTTTTGCCAAGAGAACACACTGGTCATAGCAAACACCCTCTTCCAACAACACAAGAGAAGACTGTACACATGGACATCATCAGATGATCAACACCGAAGTCAGATTGATTATATTCTTTGCAGCCAAAGATGGAGAAGCTCTATACAGTCAGCAAAAACAAGACCAGGAGCTGAGACCTAAATCAAGTCCCTTATGATTATACAGTGGAAGTGAGAAATAGATTTAAGGGACTAGATCTGATAGAGTGCCTGATGAACTATGGATGGATGTTCATGACATTGTACAGGAGACATTGTACAGGTTCATGCATTGTACAGGAGATGGATCAAGACCATACCCCATGGAAGAGAAATGCAAATAACCAAAATGACTGTGTGGGAAGGCCTTACAAATAGCTGTGAAAGAAGAGAAGCTAAAAGCAAATGCAGAGTTCCAAAGAATAGTAAGGAGAGATAAGAAAGCCTTCCTCAGTGATCAATGCAAAGAAATAGAGGAAAACAACAGAATGGGAAAGACTAGAGATCTCTTCAAGAAAATTAGAGATACCAAGGGACCATTTCATGCAAAGATGGGCTCAATAAAGGACAGAAATGGTATGGACCTAACAGAAGCAGAAGATATTAAGAAGAGGTGGCAAGAATACACAGAACAACTGTACAAAAAAAGATCTTCATAACCAACATAATTACAATGGTGTGATCACTCACCTAGAGCCAGACATCCTGGAATGTGAAGTCAAGTGGGCCTTAGAAAGCATCACTACGAACAAAGATAGTGGAGCTGATGGAATTCCAGTTGAGGTGTTTCAAATCCTGAAAGATGATGTTGTGAAAGTGCTGCATTCAATATGCCAGCAAATTTGGAAAACTCAGCACTGGCCACAGGACTGGAAAATGTCAGTTTTCATTCTAATCCCAAAGAAAGGCAATGCCAGAGAATGCTCAAACTACCTCACAATTGCACTCATCTCACACACTAGTAAAGTAATGCTCAAAATTCTCCAAGCCAGGCTTCAGCAGTATGTGAACTATGAACTTCCAGATGTTCAAGCTGTTTTTAAAAAGGCAGAGGAACCAGAGATCAAATTGCCAGCATCCACTGGATCATGGAAAAAGCAAGCGAGTTCCAGAAAAACATCTATTTCTGCTTTATTGAGTATGCCAAAGCCTTTGACTGTGTGGATCACAATAAACTGTGGAAAATTCTGAAAGAGATGGGAATACCAGACCACCTGACCTGCCTCTAGAGAAACCTATATGCAGGTCAGGAAGCAACAGTTAAAACTGGACGTGGAACAGCAGACTGGTTCCAAATAGGAAAAGGAGTACGTCAACGCTGTATATTGTCACCATGCTTATTTAACTTATATGCAGAGTGCATTGTGAGAAACGCTGGGCTGGAAGAAGTACAAGCTGGAATCAAGATTGCCAGGAGAAATATCAATAACCTCAGATATGCAGATGACACCACCCTTATGGCAGAAAGTGAAGAGGAACTAATAAGCCTCTTGATGAAAGTGAAAGAGGAGAGTGAAAAAAGTTGGCTTAAAGCTCAACATTCAGAAAACAAAGATCATGGTATCTGGTCCCATCATTTCATGGGAAATAGATGGGGAAACAGTGGAAAGAGTGTCAGACTTTATTTTTTTGGGCTCCAAAATCACTGCAGATGATGACTGCAGCCATGAAATTAGAAGACGCTTACTCCTTGGAAGGAAAGTTATGACCAACCTAGATAGCATATCAAAAAGCAGAGACATTACTTTGCCAGCAAAGGTCCGTCTAATCAAGGCTGTGGTTTTTCCAGTAGTCATGTATGGATGTGAGAGTTGGACTGTGAAGAAGGCTGAGTGCCGAAGAATTGATGCTTTTGAACTGTAGTATTGGAGAAGACTCTTGAGAGTCCCTTGGACTGCAAGGAGATCCAAACAGTCCATTCTGAAGGAGATCAGCCCTGGGTGTTCATTGGAAGGACTGATGCTAAGGCTGAAACTCCAATACTTTGGCCACCTCATCGAAGAGTTGACTCATTGGAAAAGACTCTGATGCTGGGAGGGTTTGGGGGCAGGAAGAGAAGGGGATGACAGAAGATGAGATGGCTGGATGGTATCACTGACTTGATGGACATGAGTTTCAGTGAACTCCGAGAGTTGGTGATGGACAGGGAGGCCTAGTGTGCTGTGATTCATGGGGTTGCAAAGAGTCGGACACGACTGAGTGACGGAACTGAACTGAACTGATCACAAAATGTGATTTTACTGCTCTCAAAAATAATGAAGTAGCCCTAGGTTTTAGGCCCAACTATATTTAAAGACAAAGTAAATTATTTACTAAGTAAATAATATTACAGGTGCTACTCAGATATGGTAAAAAAAAAAAAATTGTGATGGGTACACAGACAACGTAATCCTGCGGTGGTATTTCAAAGTCATCATTCTAAAAATTTATTGTATGGTGTTTTGGGTGAACAAAGTAATAGGGGTGGAAGCTTATTGACCTCAGCATATGTCAATATATTGGTTTTTACAGTTAATGCTTATTGGGCCTTTGTGATCAAGCCCAGTAACATTTATATAATGCTTACCACAAACCATGATGTTCTTTTTCTTTTTTAAATTACTTTACTCCACAAAACAATTCCATAATTTCCATCACAGTTAGGTTGAACTGAGATTTGCACTCAAGTGCCTGCCTCTAGAGTCTGTGCCCTTAACATCTATGCAATAGTGCATCTCTTGTCACAAAAACAAGCACCACACAGTGTCGAAGGTGTTCACATAGCACCCATCTAATCTGCTCTGTTCTCTTCTGCTGAACCCTGTTATCTCATTGTATACGTGGAGTTGGTGGGGAGAGCCAACTCATTACCCACTAAGTTGTATAAATGGATAAATTTCTAATTACCTGAGATTCTTTAGTCAGTTGAAAACAAAATAGTGAGCCAATGAGTTGTGAGAAGAGAAAAAATAAGATAGAATTTCATTAACATTTGTTTCTTATATCATTCTTTTAAAGTTCATTCTTTGTGGTGATTATAATGTCTTTATCCATCAATGCAATAGCATGTGATGTAATTTATAAATAAATATACATATATTAGAAGTGCTAGAACAAAAATTTTATACTGATGGGTAAATACTTTTCAGTAATTCCAGATTTTCTCCCTACCTGGGCCCTTCCCTTGGCATATGCAAGTCAACCTGAAAACATATATGGTCTCCTTAAAAGTCTATATGTATGTATGAGTTCACATACTATGCATATTTAAATTCATTAAATCAGCACATTGTCACTAATTGCTGGAATTTATCTCAGACATGAAAGAATATATCATTTTGAGGTTTCATCCACAGGAGAAAATCAAAGGCAATATAGCTGATCAATTCAGGCGCTTCCCTCATAGCTCAGTTGGTAAAGACTCTGCCTGCCATGTGGGAAACTTGGGTTCAAATCTTGGGTTGGGAAGATCCCTGGAGAAGGGAAAGGCTACCCACTCCAGTGTTCTGGCCTAGAGAATTCTATGGAGTGCATAGTCCATGGGGTCACAGAGTCGGACACAACTGAGCGACTTTCATTTTCACTTTCAATCAATTCAGAGAAAATATCTGATTGCCTAAAGCAATCCACGAGGTTAGATGAGTGAGCCATTTGGATATCCATTGAACAAATATTCACATAGCCTTGGGCTAGTTATGGCAGTGCCACACCCATGTGGCTCTGTTCCCAGGTGACTGATGGTCTAGCACAGTCATTAAGAGCTCGGATTCCTAGCTTTTTGACCTTGGACAGGTTGTACAGCCTCTCTGTGTTCAAGTACTCTCATTTGTACAATGGACATAATAACAGTACCTACCTCAAAGGATTGTGTTGAAGGAAAAACTAAATTAATACATTTAAAGTACTTGCCAAAGTGGCATCCCCAAGGCACCATATTCTCACTGTTGTATGTGGTGGCTTATTCTGTATGAAAACTTGGCTAAACCTGGTGTCCAAATTATTTGGTCAAACATTATTCTAGATGTGAAGGTATTTTTGATGAGATTAATATTTAAATCAATAGAACTTGAGTAAAGCAGATTATTCACAAAGTGGAGGAGTCTCATCTAAACATTTAAAGGCCTCAATAAAGAAAGACTGACCTCCTCCAGGGAGGAGAAATTCTGCCAGCAGACTGCCTTTGGACTGTACCTGTAACATTTCTCTGGATCTCTAGCCTGCTATTCTACCCTACCCCTGGAGAAGGAACCCACTCCAGTATTCTTGCTGGAAAATCCCATGGACAGAGGAGCCTGCCAGGTTACAGTTCATGGGGTCACAAAGAGTTGAACACGACTGAGCACATACTACTCTATAGACTTTTGGATTTACTAGCTTCTGCAAACATGTAAGCCAATTCCTTAAACACAACCTCATGATCAACATACACATGCAATATGTACATACATTGAGATACAATCTATACATACATTCTACTGGCTCTATTTCCCTCGAGACCCTGCCTAATACACCATAGGATATTAAGCTCTTCCTACATATTCTTCAACACTTCAGATAGGATCTCATTTATTCTTCATAAAAGCCACATGACCCTCATTTTACAAACAAGAAAACTGAGCCTAAGAGAGAGAAGTGCCTTGCGCAAGGTCATGCAGTGAATCTGTGACAGAGTCAGAATTCAATGCCCTCCCCAACTCCTTCTCCTCAAGTAAATGCCATCATAGCGTAATTTAAGGTTAAAAGGTTAAAAGACTGGTTCTGAGTGGAGTGATTTGTATTCAGCATACCCACAAGGCTAGGTGACATAGAAATAATTACATGGCTATTTCACAGTCCTTCCCAAGCTTTTGAGAGATACTAAATGCTAAATAATAAATGCAAAATGAATTTTGCCCATCACTATTTGTAATTCTTGCCTGACTTGAACTGTGAAACTCCTTTAGTGAAGATAATTCACAACACTGTAGACAGAAGCCAACTAGGCCTCAAAGAACATGGACACCATCAAGCCCTCTTAGTATGAGGCTTACCTGGCAAGCTTTCCTGATAGCTCAGTTGGTAAGCAATCCATCTGCAAAGCAGGAGACCCCGGTTCAATTACTGCTTTGGGAAGATCTGCTGGTGAAGAGACAGGCTACTCACTGCAGTATTATTGGACTTCCCTTGTGGCTCAGCTGGTAAAGAATCTGCCTGCAATGCAGGAGACCTAGGTTTGAACCCTGAATTGGGAAGATCCCCTGGAGAAGGGAAAAGCACTCCAGTATTCTGGTCTAGAAAATTCCATGGACTGTTATAGTCCATGGGGTCACAAAGAGTTGGACACAAGTGAGTGACTTTCACTTTTCTACCTGGCAAAAGGGAAAAGGTTAGCATCTTAAGTTAAATTAGACAAGGTTTTAAGAAGACCAGCTGTGGTTTTTGAGAGGAAGAAATACTTTTCTGAAAGAGACCAGGGTATTA
Organism: Nanger dama; assembly: GCA_917880005.1. Lineage (NCBI taxonomy): Eukaryota > Metazoa > Chordata > Mammalia > Artiodactyla > Bovidae > Nanger > Nanger dama. The sequence continues at coordinate 30,984,792 of CAKJTW010000016.1, read as the reverse complement.
GGTGTTTGCTAATGGACTTTCAGCACCTCTCCCCGCCATCAGTGGAGCACATTATGGATTAAGCAAATCCAGTCAGGTCTCTCCAGTTCACAGGACTCTGATTATTGAATGAAGCTTATCAGAGGGTACACTAAAGGCATTCAAACCAGTTCTAGAACCATCAGGGAAAACCAAATTAGCTAGCATTCACAAACAATTTCCTTTTATGTGCAAAGCTGTTTCCAAAAAGAAGCTTCAGGGTTCAAAAGAGCTATGAGGGAATATTTTTGCAATCTGTTCCACTGGGTAACAGATTGAATTTAGCCTCAGCTGGTGATTCTGGTCTTTTTAATTACTGGCAATAGCAGCACTTTACATTGATATGGTGCTTTTAACTTTAAAAGTTGGTCAAGCTCATTTATCAACTGATCTACTTTGTTGCTATAATTTTCAACAGATAGTCCAAGATAGCCGGCTAACACATCATGAAAAAGGACATGCTAAGAAGTGTTGTCAGTGTCTTTTTTATTTCTAAGCAGAATGCAGGTGACAATGACATGATCTAAAAAAATAGTTCATATCTGAAACAGTTTATCTAGTCCTCACTGGCATAAGATATGAAAGTAAGTGAATAGAGAATACTTGATAATGTAAAAGAATTTTTAATATCACAACACATTCTAAGTATTAAAATGAAAACCAAAGCCAACTAAGAATGATTGGGGTACTTTGTTTGGTGTACATTTCTCTCTGTGAATCTAAGTAATTGAGAATTTACTGTACTCTAATGCTTCCATAAAATACTAGAACAGAATTAAAAGCAAGAGGCTTAGAACTAGCTTTTGAAAGTTTCATGCTGTGCCTGGCTATAGAAGCATCTTTTGGCTTATAAAACATATTCATATACTCACCATAATAAGTAATAGTTAGATCTACAAACCCTTCAGCTATAAAACTTGCTAAATGGTGTTTAAAACAGCAGGAGAGCCTTTGTCTACACATCTTGTACTACTGTTTTGAATTGTATGAGAAAAGATTATATGGCACAGTTCTAAATTATGTGACAGAAGAAGGCAAAAATTCCTAAAATATATGAGACTTCAAACTTATATTTAGATATTTCGCTGTATAAAAAGACAAGTCTATAAAATGAATGTAATAGAGATATGCTTATACATGTTTTGAAGGTAAAGCAAGGAACTAAGACTATGTGATATGTAATTTCCTACCAGGAATAAGACATGAAGATAAATTAGTCAATGAAAGGTAGCTGTATACATAAAGCATGTACTAGATTATACTCTTTCACGTTTGGAAAGGGCTTCCTTGATAGGTCAGTTGGTAAAGAGTCGCCTGCAATGCAGAAGACCCTGGTTTAATTCCTGGGTCAGGAAGATCTGCTGGAGAGGGGATAGGTTACCACTCCAGTATTCTTGGGCTTCCCTTGTGGCTCAGCTGGTAAAGAATTCACCTGCAGTGCAGGAGGAGACCGAGGATGTTTGAAAAGAAAAACTCATTATCAAATAACTATAAATGCCATATGTCTATATCAGAATCGACTCTTACAAATTTTATACCAAAATTGCAAAAACTTCTTTCTGTCTATAATTAGTCAAGGTTCGCACTTCAGTCTTCATCCATAGTATTTCTGTAATTCTCGCTATTAAACCGCAGTCTCCTGCATTGCAAACATATTCTTTACTGTCTGAGCTACCAAGGAAGCCCACTAACTAACCTCTTCCAAATATGGTGCTGCACAGTTCAAGCACAATTGGAGGCTTCTTTTGTTTCAGTATGCTCAGCAAAATTGCTGTTGTTATTGCCAGAATGATGTCTCCAACTCTCCCTCCATGTGTCTTCCATGAGAAGAAAAGACTCTTGGTGCTAGAATGAAAACTAGGTCCACAGCATTATACAGCTTCAGGGATAACATTCACATTTTATTCTAAATGAATCTCTAAATCGTTTTTGTAGACTATCAGGTAAATGGTGTCCTTGGAGTGATGCAAATTCCCTCAAACTGGCTTAAGCTATGTGTGTGTGCTCAGTTGCTAGGTCGTGTCTGACTCTTTGCCACCCCATGGACTGCACCCTGCCAGGGTCCTCTGTCCATGGCATGTCCCAGGCAAGGATATTGAAGTGGGTTGCCATTTCTTTCTCCAGGAGATCTACCTGACCCAGGGATTGAACCCACATCTCCTGCTTAGCAGGTGGATTCTTTACCACTCAGCCACCTACTTGAATTGAAAAGGAACTTAGGCTATAGAAATTAGCAAATGTGAGGAAGGTTACATCAAGAATACAGAGCTTTTCTCTGCTGTTGGACTTTCTCTCTCCACCTTTACAAGGGCCAGACATCTGCAGTTTCAGCCCTGGCTTTGTTCTCACAGTTTATGTACCTAACAAGACAGACCAGATTTGAAAATCTGAATGCCCCATCACTGGCCAGGTATCCACACGCTCTCGAATTAGCTGTGGACACAGAAGTAGTTTTGTGTGGTCCACTTAGCAAAAGAAAGAGTCTCTGAGAAAGGGGTATAGATCCAGTGGGTAAGTTGGCCACTGAGGCATCTGTGGTCACATAGGTCATGCTGGACTTATCAAGAGATGTTATGCTCCTAGAACATTCTCATTAGGTAGGAGCCATTGACCCTAAGATACTCCTCTATCACAGTAAACATGTTCTTCATGAGTAGATTTTATTATTTATTTTAAAACATTAGCTTCCCCTCCCTGTGAGTGAATTACAATTTCCTGCCCCACTGAAGCCGAATTTGGTGCTGTGGCTTGCCTTAGCCATCAAAATGTTAGTGAAAATGACGTCTGTTACATCTGAGCAGAATCTCTGAGTCATCATGTACTCTTCTCCTTGCTCCTTTCCATCTACCAACATAGAAGCTATGTTTTAAAAAGTTCTTCCTCTAGCTTAGGTCACAGAAGGATGAGCCAGAACCAGATGTGATCATCTCTGCCATTTGAAGGGACTATTTATCCATTAATGTTTAATGTAGTTATCTATATGATTTCATTTAGTTATAGCATTTTTAGTATTTTTTTTCTGTTTCCCCTGTGCCTTTTGATCATCTGTTTCCCTTTCCTGTCTTCATCTGGTTATGTTGTGGAAGTTCTTGATCCTCTAATATTCTTACTAAGACTGTTGACGATTTTGCTTTGGCAGGCAGTGAACTTGGACAGACTAAGACTCTGAACTCTGTTGCCTATGAAAGACAGTAGCTCAGATTTCAATTTTCTTCTCTTGGCCTTTCTCCAGACTATTTCAAGTCTGCTCCCTGCATGCACTGTTTAGATCTCAGAGACTTGGCCAAAGTGTATGCCCAGAATTTGAGGCTCCTGTACACTGGCTCTCTCTCTTCTGGGATTCCCTCCTCACTTTCTAGCACCAGAACCTTTGGTTTTTCAGGCCAGAAAGACAGCAGATTTTCTAGTGGAATTTTAGGCCACTCATGCTGAGACTGCAGCCTGATGTCAGATGAAGCCTAAAAAGGGAAACTTGTGCTCTGATGATCCTTCTTCCTCATTTTGACTCCCTACTGAAATCTGCCTGCTTTTGCTTACTCTCCAGGTAGTTGCTTTTTTATGTATCTTGTTCAGACATCAACCTTATTATCTGCCAGAAAAGTGGTCAATTAGGGACCTACTTTGCCTTCCTGGAGGTAGAATTCTCTAAAATTTACTCTAAGATCGATGTTTAGTGAGAATTAGAAATAGGCTTTTCTGATTAAAAGCCATTGAGATTTGAGGATATACTTATTTCTGCAATTTAAGTTACCCTAAACAGACTAATTCGCCAGCCAGGGCAATCTGGAATATTATCAAAAATTTCACACTTATACTTGTAGAATCTGTTCAAGAACAAATGAATTTTCCCAAGTCATTCTAACTTTATGAGTTTTGCTTTTTACTTATACCATTAAGTTATTTTAAATGGAACTCTTTCCTTCTTAATTTCCTCTGCAATCATGAAGAATGATGTCCATAACATTTGAAAAACCTTCTTTATTCCCTATCTCTGCATTCCATCATTACCACTGTAATCACAGGGTTTGGAGACCAGAAATCAATACCTAAATTGAATGCATGTCTACCATACTGTGCCACTGGCAGAATTAGGCCTGGTAAAAATTATGAAATATTTCATTTAAGATTATTGTATGTTTAATTTCTGCTAAAACAGCTAACAAAGAAAGTTAAAGTAGAGATAAAAGCAAATTAGGCAAAGGAATGTATTTTGGGGGAGTTGCCACTTCAGTGTTTGTTTCCCCTAAAAATGATTCAGTAGAAAGTAGGTCTTTCTTCCTACAATATAGCCAAACAGGTCTTTGGTGTAGATATTGCATATTATATATGATATTGCCTTCAGTAAAAATGTAAGATTCTGATATGCAAGCTTCAAAATTAACCTTCTCTCTCTTACTTGATTAAAATCACGAAAAAATATATGTACCCATACTTACAAACAAACACACTTCTTTTTTTTTCCCTAGGCTGATTACTTTGCAGTCTAGGATCTAATTGGTGATAAAACTTCCTCATTAAAGTCTATAGGAGGGACTCCCCTGGTGGCTCAGTGGTGAAGAATCTGCCTGCCTGTGCAGGAAACACGGGTTTGAACTCCTGCATCACAACTACTGAGCCTGTGCTCTAGAGATGGGAACCACAACTACTGAGGCTGCATGAAGCAGTATTGAAGCCCACATGCCCCAGAGCCCTTGCTCAACAAGAGAGGCCACCGCAACGAGAAGCCACTGCACAGCAACTAGAGGGTGACCCCTGCTTGCCATAACTAGAGAAAAGCCCACTCAGCAATGAAGACCCAGCACAGTTAAATTAAAATGAAGAAATTTACGGTAGACTTTTAGATGAGAAGACTCCTTTTGAAATATACACCATCTCTGGGCATTGTTGATTTCCATTTAAATTACAAGTCTGAGTGACTGACCATAGGAGATGTCTTATAGTCATCCTCACCATAGGAGATGTCTTATAGTCATCCTCACATGTTCCTTTTATTTGAACACTCATCTATCATTAGTTTTGTAAACAGTCTGGACTCATGTTTCTATAGCTCAACTCATTATTCCTAGTTTGCTTTATTTTTTTCCTTTACATAGTTTCAGCAGATTCTTTCAACCCCTTATTCAACCAGTAGTTTTTGAATGGCAACTTTGTGCCAATCTCTGAAGATCCAGGAATGAATAAGACAAAGTTTCAGCCTTCATGGTGTATTCATTCTGGAGGAGAGACAGATGATGAATAAGCACACAAATGATATCATTTCAAGTTGCACATCCTGTTAAGAATGAGTAAAGCAGATGAATGAAGAAGGCGATGGCAACCCACTCCAGTATTCTTGCCTGGGAAATTCCTATGGACAGAGGAGTCTGGTGGGCTACAGTCCATGGCATTGCAAAGTCCATGGACATGACTGAAGCAACTTAGCAGGCATGCACGCAAAGCAGAATAAAGGGCTAAAAACTTACTTGAACTTTCTTTTACCCAGTGATTTCTTAATCTTTGCATCATCACTAATAACCATGACTTTCTGAGTGTAAGTACTCCCCACAAAGAGTTTGGTGACTTACCCACAGGTTGCTTCTACACATCCCAACTGGCTCCACTGACACAGCTCTAATGAGGACATCAAAAAGCTTGTTTTTAAATCCATTGAACACTGCGTGCTTATTTTCTGAGTTGACTGCTCTGCAATCTCTGACGCCAGTCCTCCTTTCCTCATAGAGCTCTCCTCCCTGGGACCATCCCTTATGATGCTTTCTCAGCTTCCTTTGGACTTTCCTCTTCATCTGGCCATCTATTCATTATACACTGGCACCACGTCTAGATGCTCCTATGCAGCGGACAGTGTGTTTTCCCTTGTGAAAGTGCTTGTCACTTAGCACAGTGAATCCTGTTTATTTCTCTCTTTTCCTAGTAGACAAGAAGATATTCACTATTATGTCTCCAGCACCTGGCGCAGTGGCTGACACGTAAGGGTCCTATAAATATTTGATGAATGATTGAACAAATCATTTTCAAAAGGGATGATTTTTTTCTTTCTTCTCATTGTGAAACTTCAGAGCAGTAAATACTATATAGTTTAATGGTTAGATTTTATGGCTAAGTATAATTTTGGCTCCAGAGCCAAACTGCCTGTGTTTAAATCTCAGTTCTCCCACTGGCCCAGTTTCGAGTGTTGTATGTATGTGTCACTTTGAGATATGATCTGCCTGTTGAGAAACCTGGATGCAGGTCAGGAAGCAACAGTTAGAACTGGGCATGGAACAACAGACTGGTTCCAAATAGGAAAAGGAGTACGTCAAGGCTGTATATTGTCATCCTGCTTATTTAACTTATATGCAGTGTACATCATGAGAAATGCTGGACTGGAGGAAGCACAAGCTGGAATCAAGATTGCCGGGAGAAATATCAATAACCTCAGATATGCAGATGATACCACCCTTTTGGCAGAAAGTGAAGAACTAAAGAGCCTCTTGATGAAAGTGAAAGAGGAGAGTGAAAAAGTTGGCTTAAAACTCAACATTCAGAAAACTAAGATCATGGCATCTGGTCCCATCACTTCTTGGCAAATAGTTGGGGAAACAGTGGAAACAGTGGCTGACTTTATTTTTTGGGCTCCAAAATCACTGCAGATGGTGACTGCAGCCAGGAAATTAAAAGATGCTTATTCCTTGGAAGGAAAGTTATAACCAGCCTAGACAGCATGTTAAAAGGAGAGACATTGTCAACAAAGGCCCATCTAGTCAAGGCTATGGTTTTTCCAGTAGTCATGTATTGATGTGAGTGTTGGACTATAAAGAGAACTGAGTGCTGAAGAATTGATGCTTTTGAACTGTGGTGTTGGAGAAAACTCTTAAGAGTCCCTTGGACTGCAAGGAGATCCAACCAGTCCATCCTAAAGGAGATCAGCTCTGGGATTTCTTTGGGAGAACTGATGTTGAAGCTGAAACTCCAATACTTTGGCCACCTGATGCGAAGAGCTGACTCGTTTGAAAAGACCCTGATTCTGGGAAAGATTGAGGGCAGGAGGAGAAGGGGACGACAGAGGATGAGATGGTTGGATGGCATCACCGACTCAATGGACATGGGTTTGGGTAGACTCTGGGAGTTGGTGATGGACAGGGAGGCCTGGCATGCTGCAGTTCTTGGGATAGCAAAGAGTCAGACATGACTGAGTGACTGAACTGAACTGAACTGGACATAGATTTCCTCATCAGAAAAATGAGGTTAATAATAGTCTCTATCTCATAAGGTTGTTAAGAAAAGTAAAGAAGTAGAATAGTTAAAGATATTGGTACATGGTTTGGCACACAGTGATGAGTAATCATTGGCTATCAACTATATTATTATTTGAAGAAAACACTTTTAGTATTACATCCTAAATAATTTTGTAGTCCATTAAATAGGATGATTCTGGCTAAAAGGTACAAAGAAGCCCATCCTAAATGACTTAAACAGTAAGGAAATATGTTATATGACATAACAGAAAGGGGTGAAACCATCAGCCGTTCAAAGATGCTATCACTATCACACACCTGACTCTCTACATCTCTCTGCTCTGACTTCCTCATGCTGTGTTGTGCTTAGTCACTCAGTCGTGTCTGACTCTTTTCGACCCTTTTGATTATAGCCCACCAGGCTTTCCTATCCCTGGGACTTTTTCAGGCAAGAATACTAGAGTGGGTTGCCATTTTCTCCTCCAGGGGATCTCTTCAACCCAGGGATGGAACCCGCATTTCCTGTATCTCCTGCACTGCAGGCGGATGCTTCACACATGAAGCCATTAGGGAAAGATTTAACCCTGATTCTGGAGTACCTTGTGATTGCCACAAGGCTGTCAGTGGCGAATGGAGCTGATGAGAAGGAAAAGCCACACCTCCAAGCATGAAATTTAAATCTTTCCTTCATTCAGATTGGATCAATTTTACTTCTGAGACCAATCAGAATCCTGGAGTATGGGGGCATGGGGCGCGGGGACAGATGACTTGTGATTGACTCTGATTCACCCCCAGAGCCTCGTCTTGGATTGCATTCCCCTAAGTTAGGAGACATGTACAATGGTGAATACTTGACCAGAATGTGGCTTCTATTAGGAATAAAAATAAGAGGAATAGAGACTAACTGGACAACCAGCAATGCTTATGACATGTACTATTGCTGTCAGAAAATGTGAAGATGCCCTATTAATCAAGAGGGTGAGTTCTAACATGTTGCATTGTGCCTAGAAACTATGTTTCCAGATGTAAAAATGTTCACTAATATTGATTGAGAGATTATTTTGTGCCAGACACTATGTTAAGTTCTTTACATTCGCAATTTACTTCAAACTTCACAACCACCTTCACTCATTTATTTAATCAAGCAAATATTATTGAACACCTACCATATTTTAGGCACTCTCTAGTCACTAGGAATGATAGTCAAAAAAAGACCAACCCCTAGCCCTCAAATGCCCCACATTCTATAAATGAGAGGCTGCAGCCAAAAGGAGTGAATTTCCCTGAATCACAAAGCATTAATGTGACAGATCTGGGAACTGAATATAGGGAGTTCGGCTCCAAAGCCAAGAATGGATTGTGGCAGAAAAATGTCTACATGGCCCTAAGGGGAATAATATAAATTTGAGATAAGAGATTAACTGAAATTCAGACATAGTACTGAGCCAATACTGGGAAGCTGAATTTAGTCCTAAGAGGCTTTCAGGACTTGGTGGAGAGTTGACCTTAGAAAGGAGAAGTTCATTTTCAGAGGAAGGAAGAAACAGAGGATAAATACAAAAGGGGTTAGAAGGCTTCTCAGATACAGGGTTTCTGTGACACTTGGACACAGTGCCAGCAAAATAAGCTAAAGAACAGGGTTTGTCATCTTTGTGGGAGTCGTTACCTGCAGTACTGGGTTCATGTGAACCAGGGTTTCTCAGCCTTGGCTTTACTGACATTTGGAACTGGATCATTCTTTGCTGCGGGGGCTGTCCTTTGTGTTATAGGGTGTTTACCAGCATCCCTAGCCTCTACCAACTGGAGGCTGATTATACCTCCCCAAAGTTATGACAATAAAAGTATCTCCAGACATTGCCAAATATCTTTGGAGGACAAAATTTCCCTCGGTTGCAAGGCACTGCTTTAAGCCGTTACCTTTTTCATTCAAAAAGCCCTGGATTGGGAAGATGCCTTGAAGGAGGAAATGGCAACCCACTCCGGTTCTCTTGCCTACAAAATTCCATGGACACAGGAGCCTGGAGGGCTATAATCCATAAGGTTGGCAAAGAGCTGGACATGACTGAAGCAACATAGCACACACACATACATATACATAAACATACTCACGTATATGTGTACGTGTATATGTACAAATCACAGAAGAAACTCACTCTAAGTGTACATTAGATAAGTTCTTTCTCACTATATATCTGAGTTTCCAGATCTACACACGGAGAAAGTTAAGAAATAAGACATATAAGGTATCTTACATAAGATAGCTCAGAAGTTTTTTTTTCTTTAAAATTAGAAATAATTCATGATTCACTGAAAACTTTCTTGAGTTACTCTCCCCCTTAACCAATGATTCAGTTTACAAAAGTGGAATTTGCAATCAAATTTTGGAAAAATAGGTCTATAGAATGAAGGATACTCTTTTTCTTTCCAAAAATCTCATGAGTAACATAATTATTTTAAGGTAGAAAATTGTCATTGATCTGTGTATTTTAAAATTCCACAAGGTGATTGCACCATCATTGATTCACGGTGACATCATTATCTTCTGAAAGCACTCATGATCAAGTCCTCTGTGTTTATTTTACAATTGACATGGCCACAGTCAAAGAGAATATGCCAAGAAAAGGTCGGTAAATGCTGAGGTGAATCCATTTGCATAGAAGAAAAAAAGGAGGAGGCTGTTTCCATGGCTTCTAGAGAAGCAAAGAGAGAAATGTAAAAATGAAAACTAGTTTGCAGTGGCAAACAAAATGAACTGGTCTATAAATATTTCATAATTTTAGCCCCATGGAGTCTCATTGTTTGGTGGTTAGCTTTACGATGAGTAATCATGGGTTGCTTTATGTTTGTTTCTAGCTTTTTCTGCTGATCTCTGTACCATCCACATCTGAAATAGCACCCACTAATTTCTTTTTCATTTACCTCATTCTGATATAGAGAGAATATATGTAGTCATCAAGTAGGGAGTTAGAGATGTAGATGTACTATTCAATTTAAACATATAAAGTACATTTTTAGAGTCAAAGTCTGTATAAATGAAAAGTGAAAGATAAACACTTTGGTGATGCTTTTCACTAGAAATAGAATAATTTTGAAGACAGCTTCTGGTTTCCCAAGAGGTTGAGAAGGTTCTCCTAGGAGCAGTTATGTTTCAGTAATCTTCTGTCTTGGGAAGACTGTATCACTCATTGGTAGCTGAGGTGTGTACAGGGTAATCCTTTGGCTCAGAAATGAAGTAACCGCCTGGGCTCAGAAGTGGGACACCCATCTCTTGCTTTTGCCTGTGCACCTCCATCCTCTCTTCCTTTGTTACCATCACCTTTATCTTCCTTCAGAGAACCACCTGTTTCTCACCTTAAGTTCAGTTGGTCTGGTAGGACTACCCTCACATGTGTATCATCATCATCACACCTCTGTATCACAAGCCTATCCAACAACACAGTCCGTTGCTGTGGCTACAATGATGGGTTCAGAGATGAACATATAACCTCAAAGGGTCCACTGAAACCCAGTCTTAGGATCTCTGATGAAATTATTGGAGAGAAGGACTTGCCCTTGGTCCTTCAAATTTCTAGAGTACATACATTCTTTCCCTTTGCTTGAGCTAGCTTGAATTCAGTTTCATTATCTATTGCTATTGTTTCAGCCACTCAGTCATGTCCAACCCTTTGCGACCCCATGGACTGCAGCATGCCAGGCTTCCCTGGTCTTCACCATCTCCCAGAGCTTGTTCAAACTTATGTCCATTGAGTTGGTGATGCCATCCAACCATCTCATCCTCTGTTGTTCTTTTCTCCTCCCGCCTTCAATCTTTCCCAGCATCAGGATTTTTGTAATGAGTTGGCTCTTCGTATCAGGTGGTCAAAGTATTGGAGTTTCAGCTTCAGCATCACTCCTTCCAGTGAATATTCAGGACTGATTTCCTTTAGGATCGACTGGTTTGATCTCCTTGCTGTCCAAGGGATTCTGAAGAGTCTTTTCAAGCACTGCAGTTCAGTAGCATCAATTCTTCAGTGCTCAGCCTTCTTTATGGTCCAAATCTCACATCTATACATGACTCCTGGAGAAACCGTAGCTTTGACTAGATAGACCTTTGTTGGCAAAGTAATGTCTTTGGTTTTTAGTATGCTGTCTAGGTTGGTTATAGCTTTACTTCCAGGGAGCAAATATCTTTTAATTGCATGGCTGCAGTCACTGTCTAGAGTGATTTTAGAGCCCAAGAAAATAAAGTCTGTCACTGTTTCCACTGATTCCCTGTCTATTTGCTGAGAGGTGATGGGACTAGATACCATGATCTTTGCTTGGTGAATGTTGAGTTTTAAGCCAACTTTTTCACTCTCCTCTTTCACTTTCATCAAGAGGCTCTCGCTTTCTGCCATAAGAGTGGTGTCATCTGCATATCTGAGGTTATTGATATTTCTCCTGGAAATCTTGATTACAGCTTGTGCTTCATCGAGCCCAGTATTTTGCATGGTATACTCTGCATACGAGTTAAATAAGCAGGGTGACATTATACAGCCTTGACATCCTCCTTTCCCAATTTGGAATCAGTCTGTTGTTCCATGTCAAGTTCTAACTGTTGCTTCTTGACCTGCATACAGACTTCTCAGGAGGCAGGTTAGGTGGTCTGGTATTCTCATCTCTTTAAGAATTTTCCACAGTTTGTTTCATTAGCACTTGCAGTTAAAGGTTCCTGAGGGATTCAGAAGTCAAGTTCTATAGAACCTGGAACAGACTATGGGATCACAGATGCTTGCGGAATGAAGTAGAAGAAGAACTAGTGTTTGTTTAAGGATCTGTACATTGCTGGCATAACTACAAAACACAAGCTAGGAAGTGATTCACAAAAAAATCAGTGAGTATTTGGAGGGGGACACATAAGGGCTTCAGAAGCACAATGCAGTGTTTAAATGATGAACCTGGGTGATGGCCACAGGGACTTGGGTTTATAGAATTTTTTAATGTACATATGTATTTTATACTTTCATCTTTAGATTATATGTGTCCATTTTTCTGAAATTAAGAAACTTGTGCAAAACCACAGAGCTTGTAAACGGAGTGATATTAGTCCTTAGTTCACTGGGTTGGGAGGATTAAATGAGATAAAGCAAGTAAGGCTTTATGATCCAGACACATAGAAAGCACTTGAGGGATGTTAGATGTTGGTCTAATAATAACTGGGGATACCTGGAGACTTATAGAAGATAATGCATTTTAAACGTGTAGTACAATTTCTGGAATCTAGTAAGTGCTAATTTTAATATTTGTTATTATAATTTTCATCAGAACTAGTTCCTGTGTTTTCCTGACTGACATATCTTCTGTAGAAGTGGGTCGTCCGTGGTGTTTGTGGGCTCAGTGTTTGTATCCTACCATTCAGGCTCTTGTAGCCTAATACATTTTGTTCAAAAAGGATAAGGGTAGAGATACTGGTCCACGCGTGCACGCTCAGTCGCTCAGTCATGTCAGCTCTTTGCAACCCCAATGGACTATAGCCTGCCAGGCTCCTTTGTCTGTGGGATTTCCCAGGCAAGAATACTGGAGTGGATTGCCATTTCCTCATCTTTTGAATTTTTTTTCCAGCCTTATGTTTCAAAGATCTTCACAGCAGTGTAGAAAATTTTAAATTTGTGTCAGTGCTGTGCCATGGAGTAATTGCTAGCCATGTGTGGCTATATACATTTAAGTTAAATTGAAAATTTCCTTCCTCAGTTGTACCAGTCACATTTCAAGTGCTCTGTAAGCATATGTGACTAGTCATACTGTCCTGGACCACTTGGGTATGGAATTCTTCCATCACTGTGGAAAGTTCTATTGAATTGCATTGTGCTATATGGGGAGTGATTGAAACCAAAACTGGAAAAGCCTAAAACCCTCCATTTATAGAACTGAGAGGGAATGCACTTTGGGAGGAAGGCTTCCTGGCCGTGTCCCAAAAGAGGTCACAAGTGGACGCCTCACCTTGAGTCAGTAGTGATCATACAAAGTCTCCCTGAACCTTGCAGACTCAGAGCCTGACCTGTCTGCATCTGAAAAGAAAGAGCAGGGCACTTATGATAACCAAGCCTCCTCAATATGAGTCCTGAAATTAGAACACCAGTCTGTTGATACTGGATATAAACCCTCACTGCCCAAGACCTTAGCGCTCAGGCCTCTGGCTCCCACACCTTCTCCTCCCCTGTTTAAGGAGAGAGCTCCAGCGATCCAGAGTGAGGGCAAGGACAGTGGCTTGTGTGACTGAATGTGCTTTTCGCCAAGTTAAGGGAGACCTGCCCATCACTGGAGACAGACTGGCACATTCTCAGACTGGGTACCCTCAGGCCTCCTGATGATGGTCAGCATTGCTGAATTGTACTCTGAGGCTGTTCCTTCTCTTTCTTTCTTTCCTTCTTTATTTCTTTCTTCTCTTAACATCATATTTCGAAATAATTTCAGAGTCACAAGACATTGCAAAAATAATAGAGAGTTCCTGAGTTCCCTTCAGCCACTTCCCCCAACAATAGCATCTTACATATTCAGAGTCCATTGTCAAGAACAGGGCATTGATGCTGGCACATTGTCCTTTTCCTTGAATAATAGCAAATGTTTTATTGGGTCCTTATCAGGCATATTGTCCTTCATTTCTTGTAACAACCCTCTACTGTAAGTATTTTTATTATTAGCTCCATTTTATTGATAAGAGAACTGAAGCTCTGAGAACTTCAGTATGTTTCCCAAGGCTAGTCAGGTCATAAATGGCAGAGCTGGGACGAGACTCCATCAAGTTTGACTCCAGAGTAACATTCTTTAAATACAAATCGATGTTAAAAATCTTTAACAAGCAAGCCTCAAAGGTCAGACTGGAAGGCCTTTCAGCCTTTCACAGCCTACATCTCTGAGTTGATTCAGTGTCTGTCCAGTCTGCACTGCCCCAGTAGAGGGAGAGGGAGCTGTTGACTAGAGCTCCCAATTTTTTTTTCCAGTTTTTAGAGTGTCTTTTTATTGTGGTAAAAGTCACATAATATAAAACATCCTATTTTAACCATATTTAACTGTACATTTCAGTTACAGCCCCAAAGTTTTGACAACAAATTACTAAACCCAAAATGTGCTCAAACTTTTAATAAATGTATAATAATATTTAATAAAAGTAAATAATAGCATTCAAACTATGAAGTGTACTGCCGGGTAGTTGTCTTTTTCAGACTCTTTAACTTCAAGAGCTTGTCAGTTGATATATCATGACTGATTTTAATTGGGGCAAACATTCAAAGTTTAAAAAAAGAACCTCACTAGAGGTCTGATTTTGAAAAAAAAAAAAAACAGAAAAATTACAAACACACATTTAAGAAGTAGGTAGGTAATAGTACAAAAGAATGTGCAATGGTAATAGGTGACATTTCCAAAGATTCTTATATATGCCCTGTCCTGTGCTATGCACATAGATACTTAGATACGTTACTTCCTTTTTTCTTAATGTATGATAGCAGCATCATTATCATCTTTGTAATATAATAGCTAACAAGGAGAAAGAAATGGCAACCCACTCCAGTATTCTTGCCTGGAGAATCCCATGGACAAAGGAGCCCTGTGGGCTGCTGTCCATGGGGTTGCACAGAGTCAGATAAGACTAAAGCAATTCTGCATGCATGCACTGGGGAAGGAAATGACAACCCACTCCAGTGTTCTTGCCTGGAAAATCCCAGGGACGGAGGAGCCTGGTGGGCTGCCGTCTCTGGGATCGCACAGAGTCAGACAAGACTGAAGTGATTTAGCAGCAGCAGCAGCAGCAGCTAACAAACCAAGATTGGGTGTTTACTGTATGCCTTGCAATCTGCTATACACTTTACATAGTCTCACTTAATACTTTCAGTTCTTGTTATTATTACCTACCAGTCATTTTCTGCCTTTTAGGTGGGTATAAGAATGCCCATAGCTGACATTTATTGAGCTCTTGCAATGATGCAGTCAGTGGATCACACGTGTTCCTTGTTCTATTTAGTTCTCATTGCCGCCCTCAGGCGGGAGGCACCATTATTCCCATTTTACAGATGAAGAGGCTGAGACTCAGAGCCATCAAGTAACCAAGAGCAGGTGAAGGAGCCCTGATTCATATGCAGATGTGTCTCTCAAGTGACTGGGGTCCACATTCCACATGCCTTCAGATGTTAGAAGAGAAAATTTAATGTGGACTGCAGCCCTTTGGAGGGGAGACCAGGCCCAGCTTTGACTTTGAAGAGTGAATAAGCAGTGAGCCAGGTGAGCGACAACCCTGCCAAAGCAAATGCAGAATGCTGGTGGGTGCTGCTACTTGTGTAACCTCAGAAAAGAAACCTGCCTGGTTAGAATTCCAAGGTGAGACTGCTGGCCAGGAAGGCTGGGTTCAAGTCACAGGGAATCTTCCACACTCTTCAGAGGAGTGTGGACTTAATGAGATGAGCTCTTCATTTCGGAAATCAATTTAGGGCTTTGAACATGGTAATGGTAAAACTGTGGCTCTCCACAGAACCATCTGGAAGCAACATGCAGCGTTGGCTGATTCTCATTGCACTCTTCTCCCTACAGGCATACAGCAGGGTCTCTGGCAAAGGCAGTTGCCTCCTGTTTCCTGTCATAGCTGCCAATGCCCTCTCTGCATGTAAAAGAAAGAAAATCAGGAAGAATTTTATATGGCAGAGTTCTGATCAAAACTTGGCTATTCTGCTAGAAAAAAAAGTTTGAAATCTACTGTTTTACACCAACAGTGTATCTGAGTTCAGTTCAGTTCAGTCACTCAGTCCTGTCTGACTCTCTGCAACCCCATGGACTGCAGCATGCCAGGCTTTTCTGTCCATCACCAACTCCTGGAGCTTGCTCAAAGTTGGTGATGCCATCCAACCATCTCATCCTCTGTCGTCCCCTTCTCCTCCCGCCTTCAGTCTTTTCCAGCATGAGGGTCTTTTCCAATGAGTCAGTTCCTTGCATCAGGTGGCCAAAGTACTGGAGTTTCAACTTTACCATCAGTCCTTCCAGTGGATATTCAGGACAGATTTCTTTTAGGATTGACTGGTTTGATCTCCTTGCAGTCCAAGGGACTCTCAAGAGTCTTATCCAACCCCACAGTTCAAAAGCATCAAATCTTTGGTGCTTGCTGCTGCTGCTGCTAAGTCACTTCAGTCATGTCCGACTCTGTATGACCCCATAGACGGCAGCCCCCCAGGCTCTGCTGTCCCTGGGATTCTCCAGGTAAGAACACTGGAGTGGGTTGCCATTTCCTTCTCCAACGCATGAAAGTGAAAAGTCAAAGTGAAGTCGCTCAGTCATGTCCGACTCTTAGAGACCCCATGGACTGCAGCCTTCCAGGCTCCTCCATTCATGGAATTTTCCAGGCAAGAGTACTGGAGTGGGGTGCCACTGCCTTCTCCATCTTTGGTGCTTAGCTTTCTTTATAGTCCAGCTCTCACATCCATACATGACTACTGGAAAAACCATAGCTTTGACTAGACGGACCTTTGTTGGCAAAGTAATGTCTCTACTTTTTAATATTCCTTCTAGGTTTGTCATAGCTTTTCTTCCAAGGAATAAGTGTCTTTTAAATTTAATGGCTGCAGTCACCATCTGCAGTGATTTTGGAGTCCCCCAAAATAAAGTCTCTCACTGTTTCCACTGTTTCCCCATCTATCTGCCATGAAGTGATGGGACCAGATACCATGATCTTCGTTTTTTGAATGTTGAGATTTAAGCCAGCTTTTTCACTCTCCTCTTTCACTTTCAAGAGGCTCTTCAGTTCCTCTTTCTTTCTGCCATAAATGTGGTGTCATCTGCATATCTGAGGTTACTGATATTTTTCCCAGCAATCTTGATTCCAGCTTGTGTTTCTTCCAGTCCAGCATTTCTCATAATGTAGTCTGCATATAAGTTAAATAAGCAGGGTGATAATACACAGCCTTGACGTGCTCGTTTCCCAATTTGGAACCAGTCTGTTGTTCCATGTCCGGTTTTAACTGTTTCTTCTTAACCTGCATGCAGATTTCTCAAGAGACAGGTAAAGTAGTCTAGTATTCCCATCTCTTTAAGAATTTCCCACAGTTTATTGTGTTCTACACAGTCAAAGGCCTTGGCATAATCAATAAAGAAGTAGATGTTTTTCTGGAACTCTTTTGCTTTTTGATGATCCAGCGGATGTTGGCAAATTGATCTCTGGTTCCTCTGCCTTTTCTAAATCCAGGTTGAATATTTGGAATTTCACGGTTCACATACTGTTGAAGCCTGGCTTAAAGAATTTTGAGCATTACTTTTTTAGTGTGTGAAATGTGTGCAAGTGTGCGTTTGAACATTCTTTGGCATTGCCCTTCTTTGGGACTGGAATGAAAACTGACCTTTTCCAGTCCTGTAGCCACTGTTGAGTTTTCCAAATTAGCTGGCATATTGAGTGCAGCACTTTCTCAGCATGATCTTTTAGAATTTGAAATAGTTCAACTGGAATTCTGTCGCCTCCACTAACTTTGTTTGTAGTGATGCTTCCTAAGGCCCACTTGACTTTACATTTCAGGATGTCTGGCTCTAGGTGAGTGATCATACCATTGTGATTATCTCGGTCATGAAGATTTTTTTGTATAGTTGTTCTGTGTATTCTTGCCACCTCTTCTTAATCTCTTCTGCTTCGGTTAGATCCATACCATTTCTGTCCTTTATTGAGCCCATCTTTGCATGAAGTGGTCCCTTGGTATCTCTAATTTTCTTGAAAAGACCTCTAGCCTTTCCCCTTCTATTGTTTTTCTCTATTTCCTGTGTCTGAGATCAGTATACAAAGCAGACTGGCCACTGATTAGATTAAAATAATATAACACCAAATCAGTGTACAAATCTCTATATTCGAGATCAGTGTACAAATCAGACTGGCGATTGATTAATTTAAAAATAATATGACAGCTGGAATCCCTGGGTGCCAGGATTAGATTTGGAAGTTTTCATCAGCTTTGAGGACTGTTAGACCCTCAGCTTACTCCTTGGAAGAAAAATTATGACCAATCTAGATAGTATATTCAAAAGCAGAGACATTACTTTGCCGACTAAGGTCCGTCTAGTCAAGGCTATGGTTTTTCCAGTGGTCATGTATGGATGTGAGAGTTGGACTGTAAAGAAGGCTGAGCACCGAAGAATTGATGCTTTTGAACTGTGGTGTTGGAGAAGACTCTTGAGAGTCCCTTGGACTGCAAGGAGATTCAACCAGTGCATCCTGAAGGAGATCAGCCCTGGGATTTCTTTGGAAGGAATGATGCTAAAGCTGAAACTCCAGTACTTTGGCCACCTCATGTGAAGAGTTGACTCATCTGAAAAGACTCTGATGCTGGGAAGGATTGGGGGCAGGAGGAGAAGGGGACAACCGAGGATGAGATGGCTGGATGGCATCATGGACTCAATGAACGTGAGTCTGAGTGAACTCCGGGAGATGGTGATGGACAGGAAGGCCTGGTGTGCTGCGATTCATGGGGTTGCAAAGAGTCGGACACGACTGAGCCACTGAACTGAACTGAGACCCTCAGGAGAGAGATGGGGTTCTAAAGCCCCATCTCCTCTGCAATGCTTGGATGAAGCATCCAAAACTCATCTGATCACACTCCCTTTCTGCTCCTGTATCTCTACCTATTAGAATGAGGGTCTGTTAAACAGCAACCCAAGAGAAAATGGGCAAAAGATTGCTGTAATTAGATCATAAAAGTGTCATTGCTGTGGATCATTGACTAGGGCACAGAAATACTTTCATTACGGTGAGTTTCATCTATCAGCTCAAAACATTTTACAAGTAAACAAATGAGTTATCAGTTTACCTCCTAGGCTTCTTCAAGTGAGAGTTTATCCCACCAAAAGTAGTTTTTCAACAACCACCTCTCCCCACCAGCCTATGCTATAACCTTTTTGCTAATTCATAAGCCAAATGTTGATGATACTTTTATATACATTTAGCAAACCCCAACTCTGCCAAACTGTGTAAATGGCAATTGACCCCAGTAGATAGAGATCCAGGGTGCTTTAACATGATGCACAGTTTCCTGATCATCTCTCTTACTGTAGGAATGGAAGAACCAGCAACTGCCATGACTCAACATACATGGCAGGAATATACATAACATAGTAACATAGTCTTCTGTTTTTTGGAAATGTGTTTATAACTGTTTTGTGGATGGATTCCCATACCTCAAACAGGTGTAAGTTTGATAAAACAAACAAAGAAAAACATCAACAAAAAACCTGAACTAGGAGGCAGGAGAAGCATGACCTACTCCCACCTCAGTCTCTCTCTTCCTATGAGATGACATCTTTTTATTTCATACATTTCCTCATCCATAAGGCAAGTTAGATGAATTAGAGTATCTGAGCATTCCTTTTATTTTTAATGAGTTCATCTAAGACTGGCTACATGTTCAAAACACTTACTGTAAAGTTAGTGGATTTTTGGTTAAGGCTGTCTTGTATTCAAGATAGGAGTTTAAATTTGCCTAAAATTTTACATCTGATATGTGCAAAAACTTGTTGTTCGGTCACTAAGTCATATCTAACTCCCTGTGACACCATGAACTGTAGCACACCAGGCTCCCCTGTCCTCCACAATCTCCCAGAGTTTTCTCAAATTCATGTTCATTGAGTCTGTGATGCTATCTAACCATCTCCTCCTCTGCTGTCCCCTTCTCCTATTGCCTTTAGTCTGTCCCAGCATCGAGGTCTTTTCCAATAAGTCAGCTGTTCACATCAAGGGCCAAAATATTGGAGCTTCAGTTTTAGCATCAGTCCTTCCAATGAATACTCATGGTTGTACTCTACCCTAAATATTTTGTAAATGCTCTGTTGAACCAAGCTGGGCTGGTGTCTTCTTGCAGGACTTCTCAGGGCTTTTAATGAGTCCTTACAAAGTCTTCAAAATCATTTGATTATAAAACTCAATATTTTTCTAAGAAAGAACATTCACTGGTTAACGCTGTGTTAGAGCCCTCAGCCTCCAACCTTCTCCCTCTGCTGAACTTTCTGCTTAAAATTGCAAGCAGGATGCCTTTGACAGACTACTTGTGAGATCAGAGGTACGAGTCTTACCTTAGACTTCTCATAGATAAACCTATAAAGCAGAAATGTTGACTGCCTCTTTCCTTTTTAAAAAAATTATTTATTTGTATTTATTCATTTATTTGGCTGCACCAGGTCTGAGTTCCAGAAATGAGGTCTTTGATCTCCATTGCATCATGCAAGATCTTTTGGCTGCAGCATGAAAACTCTTAGTTGTGGCATGATGGATCTCGTTCCCTAACCAGGGATTGAACCCAGGCCCCCTGCATTGGGAGTGTGGAGTCTTAACCACTGGACCACCAGGGAGGTCCCTGATCACCTCTTTCCTTTACCAAATATATATATATATATGAATATATATATATATGAATATATATATATATGAATATGTATATATATATATATATGAATCTGTTCTTTAGGGAACCCTCGAACAGAAAGTCTAGAATTATACCTGTTTTCTGCCACTTTGTTTTTAAGTCTTGATCTCCCAGTTGAGAGAGAGAAAAGGTTTTAAGATGAGTTTGAGAAAAATTCACAGCATAGTGACTAATTCTTCTGGTTGCTGGTACCTAAATTACTTATGCCAATATTTAATTAAAGCATATAATAAGGAAGAATAACGTTGAAGTTTTGGGCATAAAACCAACTTGGGTTGAAACTCAGTTCTGCTACTTAGAAGTGACTGTATTTCTGTGTAACATGGTTAATCTCTCTGAATCTCACTTTTCTTATCTGTAAAACAGGGATTGTAAAAGCTGCCCCATAGGGTAACTGAGGCTATGATAGAAGATGTGTTGAGATTTATTGAGTTCCAACCATATGCAAAACATAAGAAAGCTAGCTTTACATTTAGGAATGTAGACTGTTAACTGGTTTGTGCCTAAAATTCCTCTACCTGGATGCCTTATTGTTTCACATCATTTCCCTCAATAGAAAAATAAATATGCTTCAAATTTAGATGAGAAAAACAAATTGCTAAATAAAATGTAGCATAGGATAGCAAATAAATGTTGATCTAGAATAATAGGGAAGTAATTACCTAGCCCTCTTTTCTATCTTAAAAAACCTCTTTACTATATGAGACTTGCTCTTTCTCTCTGGAAAGTACCAGATATGCTACAGATTTGCATAACAATCCCTCCCTTTTAATGAAATATGTGATATATAAGCTTTAGCCTTAAGGCCCTTCTTCAACGCTAAAAATGAATATTAAAGACTTTTAGCATTATAATGAATAAAACTTAAATCTTTGAGAACCCAGTGTTCATCCTGACCCCTCATATTATTTCAAATGTATTTTGTACTAATTGTTTTGGGAAAACTCTTTCTCCTAGATTAATATTTCAACTGTTTTAAAATAGGTAAACTTTATTGTACATTATCACTTGAATAGAACAAATAATTTTAGTGCCTCCATAGACAATTGGCTTTCAAGTTGAGGCATGGTGATTTATTTTTAAAAATAAAGAGAAATCATGAGCATTGAAATAGATTAAAATAGATGTCTTACTTAGAATTATAAAAGCAATTCCATTTTCATATGTCACATTTAAAGCACAGTTATTATTTTAAAAAGATATTTCAGACTGATATTATGGGTTTATTAACAAGAAAAGCCACTGTGTAATAGTACAGTGATAAAGGATGAAAAAACAAGCAGAATATCATCTATTTTACTTTTTGAATCTGTCTAAATGAAAATCATTTACACAAAGACAAATGGGACCCAGTTATTAAGTTACCAGGCTCACCTATTATTCTGTAATACTTGGAAGTCTTAAGAATATGACACACGAAAAGTAAGTCATCAAGCAAGCTGTAATCACTTTTAAAACTGGAACTTCATATACAAGGGTCATGAAAGTGCTCTTCATATATATATGAAAAGGTTTTAGACCCCCAGCTCAAGACAGCAGATTAAGCATACATTTATTGCCCTGTGCCTCAAATTCTACTGACAAATATTTATTGAGCACCTACTATGTAATGGGCAATTGAACTAAAAATACGTCTAACAAGGTGAACACAGCAGTGGTCTATCAGGAAGCTAGCACCTGGGGCAAATTCCCAGACTCAGGAAGCAGAGAATTAAACTGAGAAACCAGAGAGAGCATCAAAAGCACAGCCTGTAACAAGCGCAAGAAAATTTGGGTGGTAATGAATTTGCCCTAAAATGAAAGAAAGCAATAAAGGAAACTCCACACTCCTCCTTATTCCCTAAAGCAGGAATCCATAAAATCTATAAAGGGCCAGATAATAAATGTTTTTAGCTTTGTGGGCCATTCAATCTTTCTCTCAAAGCACTCCAGTCTTCTCTTGCAGGGTAAACCAATCATAGGCAATATTTAAGTGTGTTGTGTAGCTGTGTTCTAATAAAACTTCATTTATAAAAATAAGTAGTAGATCAGAGTTTGCCAAGCCCTGATCTAAATTTTTACCGTAGTGTCTATATTATATAGAAATGGACAAATAAAAAATAATTTAAAGGGGATATATATGGCCAGAATTTTACCTCCAGTCCAGCCTCTTCTCTGCATCCCAGGTCAGTCTGGTTGCCCTTCTCCACATCCAGGTAACTCCTGCACCCCAGCATACCCAGTGTTAATCAGTTATACATAATGAATCCTTGTGATGAATCTTGCCCTTTCCTTTTCTGCTCTTTATCTCAATTAATAGTAGGCTCTGTCTGTTGCACTGCTTGAATGAATCAGTTCATTTCTCTCCCTCTTTCCTGTCAACAACAGTAGCAGAGGTCCCCTAGACCACTACAGTATCCTCCCATCAGGTCCGTGCTCATCCACCCATTTGTCTATCCTTTTATCCATCTACCCATCCATCCATCCATTCATTCATCTATCCAAACTCTTCTCCATATTTTCAGAAATTTGTTCACCAAAAGTTTATTGAGTGCCTTCTATATACCAGCCACACTTCCAGATACTGGACTTAAACTGGTGAACAAAAGATGTTTTTTTTTTTTTTCCCATTTTGTGGAGCTTCTATTCTGGTCTATGTGTGAAGACGGTGGATCAAGACAATAAATATAAGATACAAGCAAATAATATAGTTCTAAAAGGTGTTAAGTGCTAGAGGAGAAGGCAAAATATGAAAAGGAGTAGAGTGAGGGGCATCTGGAGTGCTGGGGCAGTTCAGTTCAGTTTAGTTGCTCAGTCATGTCCAACTCTTTGCGACCCCATGGACTGCAGCACGCCAGGCTTCCCTGTCCATCACCAACTCCTGGAGTTTGTTCAAACATATGTCCATCAAGTCAGTGGTGCAATCAAACCTTCTCATCCTCTGTCGTTCCCTTCTCCTCCTGTCTTCCATCTTTCTCAGCATCAGGGTCTTTTCCAGTGAGTCAGTTCTTCACATCAGGTGGCCAAAGTATTGGAGCTTCAGCTTCATCATCAGTCTTTCCCATGCATATTCAAGACTGATTTCCTTTAGGATGAACTGGTTGGATCTCCTTGCAGTCCAAGGGACTCTCAAGTCTTCTTCAACACCACAGTTCAAAAGCATCAATTCTTCAGTGCTCAACTTTATGGTCCAACTCTCACATACATGACTCCTGGAAAAACCATATCTCTGACTAGACAGACCTTTGTCAGCAAAGTGAGGTCTCTGCTTTACTGTGCCAGGGCAGTTGTGCACTTATCAGGGTGGCTGGAAGAAGACTCTTTGAGGTGAGGATTGAGCAAACACTTGAAGGACTGAGTCAGTTGCCTTCCTGTCTACCACGAGGAAGGGCAGCCGTGACAAAGAGAAGTTTCAGACAAAGTTCCCAGAGTGGGAACCTACCTGTTGTTCTTGGAACCTCCAGGAGGCCAGTGTGGCTGGAGCAGAGCTGGCAGGAAGACTCTCAGTCATCGTATCATTGAGTAGATGAAGCAAAGACCTAAACTCTGTGAAGGGGACCAGAAAACACTACAGGTTTTGAGCAAAAGATCTGTCTTAAAAGAAGAGTTGAGGCAGCTGGGGGGATGATGGGATGTAGAGGGCAAGAGTGAGACCAGGAGGCTAGACAGAAGGCAATGCCAGTCATCCAAGCTGGAGATGATGATGGCTGCAAACAAGAAGGGTGGCCATGACAGAGGGCAAAGTGGTCAGATTCCAGATGGAATGGACATGGCGTGGGGGAGAAAGAGAAGCTCAAGTATGCACCAAGGTCATCCTCGGGAGGGCAGAGTTGCCATCAATGAAAGAGGTTCGGGGTGGGGACCACAAGGAGACTGGTCCTAGACAAGCGTCTTCTTTTCAAAAGCTACTTTTCATGCCTGGTCACCCTTATATTTTCCCTCTTCCCTGGTTTTATTCCCCTCCCTTATATGAAGAGTAAGATCCTCAGTGTTTCCTACATAAGGCTCTGTATTGGGTTCCTACTCCCTCTCTGGCTTCATGTTTATCCTAGGTTTCCCATTTGGCTTGTTCTTTTAGCCACACTGGCTTCTCTTCTGCTCCTTGAATGTGGATACTCTTTCCAGTCTCTGAATAAGCAGTTCTTCTGCCTGGAATGCCCAGTCATTCTCCCACCACCAACCTCCTGCTGCCCTCATTAATCTCAGTGAAATCCTATTCAAGCTTCAGACCTCAGCTCTGACACCATTACGTTAAGAAAACCTCCAGGTCTCCCCATATGCTCTCTCCCAGTGCACTCTCATCTGTTTCCTGTAATTACATAATTGTAAAGTTATTCGATTCATGTCCTCTTCCCACTAGACTGTACATTCCCAGGGGCTGGATTCATATGTTTTGCTCACCACTGTACCTCCAGTGCCTTGCACAATATTTGCATTTAGTAAGTACTTAGTAAATGTCTATTGAATGAATGAATTGCAGTTTTCCATCCACCTAAAAGAAAAGATCAGCTTATACGTTTACTTTTCTCCAGAGTGTTTTAGGGGTATTATAGCATAGGGATATTGAATTTGAAAAAGCACAAAGGAAACAATTAATTATCATTTAAAATAATTATTACTATAATTTAAAGTTCATTATGTTTATTACCAAGCTCAAGCTCATACTGCTTGGCGCATGACAGGACAGTAAATTGAGAGACCAGTTGTTGGGGTAAGGAATAGTGACTTTATTTGGAAAGTCAGCAAACAGAAAAGATGGTGGACTTTGTCGCAAAGAACCCTCTTGCCTGAGTTAGAATTTAGGCTTCTTTTATACTAAAAGGGGAGGAAGTAATTTCAAACATTTCCTGATTCTCATCTGCCTCCAGTGAAGATAAGTTAATTTCTCCCTGCAGTCATTCATGGGTGGGCCTGGGCAGGATGTTTCCTGTGAGCTAAAGAAACGTATTTCAGCTGATAACTCATTACCTGGGAGGCAAGGTTCACAGAGATGGACCATCATGTATGTATGTGTGTGTATTAGTCATTTTGCCATATTTTGTGACCCCCATGAACTGTAGCCCGCCAGGCTCCTCAGTCCACGGGATTCTCCAGGTAAGAATACTGGAGTGGGTTGCCATTTCCTTCTCCAGGGGATCTACCCAACCCAGGGATCGAACCTAGGTTTCCTGCATTGCAGGCAGACTCTTTATCAGCTGAGCCACCAGGGAAGCCCTTTATGGATAGTTTAAACTTATTGATGACATCCCTTTAGTAGTTAACTTGTAATAGAATGCAAAGGTTTTCCTATTATATGCTCATTAGAGAGAACAAACCACAAATGATCCCTTTCCTGTAAAATATGGTGCTGTTCACCATATTTTATGGTTCTGGTTCTCAGAAAACAGAGGGTATTACAGACTCACATTCATTGTCTGTCCCATGAAGACAAACTGTCTTTTTTTTTTTTGGTGATTAAAACATGAGCAGAAATGATATATGCCAATTTCAGAGGCTTTTTTTTTTTTTTCCCAGATAGAGGCATTTGAGAGCTGGTGTGCACCCCTCCCAGGTGGCTCAGTGGTAAAGAATCAGCCTGCCAATGCAGAAGGAACAGTTTCGATCCCTGGGTTGGGAAGGTCTCCTACAGTAGGAAATGGCACTCTACTCCAGTACTCTTGCCTGGAAAATTCTGTGGACAGAGGAGCCTGGTGGGCTGCAGTCCATGGGGCCACAACAGCTGGACACGACTGAGTACACGTGCAATGTACACCCCGTCCAGCTTCCCTCACCCGGAAGAGAAGCTTATTCTCTCACAGTTTCGGAGGCTAAGAGTCCAAAATCAAGACGTCAGTAAGACTATGCTTCTTCTGAAGGCTCTAGGGAACAATCTTTTGTTGACTCTTCCAGGTTCTGGTTCAGTTCAGTTCAGTTCAGTTCAGTTTAGTCACTCAGTCGTGTCCGACTCTTTGCGACTCTATGAATCACAGCATGCCAGGCCTCCCTGTTCATCACCATCTCTCGGACTTCACTCAGACTCACGTCCATCGAGTCCGTGATGCCATCCAGCCATCTCATCCTCTGTCATCCCCTTCTCCTGCCCCCAATCCCTCCCAGCATCAGAGTCTGCCAATGCGTCAACTCTTCGCATCAGGTGGCCAAAGTACTGGAGTTTCAGCTTTAGCATCATTCCTTCCAAAGAAATCCCAGGGTTGATCTCCTTCAGAATGGACTGGTTGGATCTTCTTGCAGTCCAAGAGACTCTCAAGAGTCTTCTCCAACACCACAGTTCAAAAACATCAGTTCTTTGGCGCTGGTGGTGGTTAGTAATCCCTGGTATTTCTTGACTTGTACATGCATTACTCCAGTCTCTGCCTCCATCTTTACTTGACCTTCTCCTTGTGTCACTTTGTGTCCAGGTATCCCTCTTCTTTCTCTTATAAGGGCACCAGTTGTTGGATTTAGGATTTAATCTAATCTGGTTGGCAAGACAGAAAAAACTGTTGGCTGAAGTTGTCAGAGAACACTAAAGGATAAGAGTTAATAGGAGGCTATGCTTAACAGGGCTCCTAGTATTTTCTAAAGACATGTTATAACATGCTATAACATGTTATAAGTATTATCCTCTTTAAACCCCCATGAGATTGGTATTTTTATCCATTTTACAAGTGAGAAAACAGAGGTTTAGTGAGGTTTTTAAGCAACTTGACCACTGGTCACTGAGAATTCCAATCCAGCTCAGTCTAATTTACAATCATGAGGTCTATGGACTTTCCTGTACTGCTCCTTCAGTTCACCTGTTCCCCTGATGGTCTGCTAGAAAACAGGAATCTAGATTCTGAACTACACAAAATTTTGTTTTCATTCTATAGTTATCCCAAGGCTGCATTGATCATGTGGCAAAATTAACAGTAAGAATAGAATAGTCAAACTACTCTTCAGTTTCTATTTCAACAATGGCTTCCCTAGCTGATTTTTATGAACTAGTTAAACTCAGCTTTCCATCCTTCCCTTTATAAGATACACAACCAACTTTCAGACTTCAATTTTTAACTTGGCCATGGATATAAAGATCTGTCATATCAGAGGCCTTCATTTCTCCTCTAAGCATTAAAACAATTAGAAGAAACAGCAGGATCAAAAGAATCAACAGGAAACCAAACCAACCCTAATTTTAAGTGTATCCAACTTTGTTTCAAAACATCTTTATGAGGATTGTTTTCCAAACATCAGTGTGTGAAGCCTTCTACTTTTGAAAACTGACTTTACTATGGAGACATAGCCTGTTTTGTATGCCTGGAGAAGCAGGGAATACCCAA
The DNA here is from genome assembly GCA_917880005.1 of Nanger dama. Taxonomy (NCBI): domain Eukaryota; kingdom Metazoa; phylum Chordata; class Mammalia; order Artiodactyla; family Bovidae; genus Nanger; species Nanger dama. The sequence goes on along the minus strand of CAKJTW010000016.1, from coordinate 30,956,889 downwards.
GCTGGCATTCAGCAGTAACAAATATAAATTAGACCATTAAAAAAAATTGTAGGAATGTTAAAATCCATGTTGACTGGTTTCTACATTTACCCGGCAGCATTCCCATGCTACAGTTGGCATGGAGATTGGAAAATGAAAGTTTCCACAGATCTGTCACTTGCTACTGTTTCCACTTACTTTAACCGTGAATCCAATTTTTATAATTTTTTAATGTAAAAAAAAAAAGTTTGATGCTTGTTTTCTCTTTCAAGACATTTCTCAAACATAGAAACATGCATGAAAAGGGTTTTTAAAAATCAGTCAAAATTTTAGTTTTCCAAAACTCAGCTGTTTAACATTCGGATAATTGCCTTTTAAATTTTTTTTTTTTTTTCCACATTTAGTCTGAATGCTTTGGCATGGGGGAGCCCCACAGTCTGAAAGTAACTTTGTCCTGACTCTCCCAACTGCATTTATTTTAGAAGCTGGAAGACACATCTGCTTTTCAGCAGGGCCAGGGAAAGCTGAGGTTTCAAGGAAAAGTCGAGCTTCCCAGAACTTTGGTGGAAACAAGTTTGGCGTGGTCACACCTAGGTATTCTCGAAAGAATTTTCGTGAGGATAAACATGCTGAGATTCTTGAAGCTAGACTCGAGGTCACAGTGGAAGGGGAAGCTCTCACTGGTCCTCTCACAGGGGTCCTAGAACCCAGTAGGCGCTCAAGTCATATTTACACAGATGAACGAATCCCAGTTGCGTCTTACAGACTGAAAGATGATTACCTTGGACTGGAGAGTGAGAGAGCTGCCTACCTAGAGCGTACGGCGCCTCAGGCTGGCATCCAGAGCTTGGCGATCTCACTTCGCTTTGGCATCATCCTGAACTGCTTTGCCTGAAGCTGGCGCGACGTTAAAGGGAAGAAATGAATGCGAAGAAAATCCGAGAGCAGAGGGCAGGGAACAGATGTGAGCAGAAAGAGAGGACAGTCCTTGAAAGAAATAAATTGGACTCCCACAGCTGGAAGGACAAACCCCCTCAGTGTCGTCAGGGATGTGCGATGAGGGGTAATTTTGCCCTCCCTTTGTTCTTTCCCCCTTGTTTTCCACGTTTCCAGGTTGTTTGTTTGATGGCTGTCTTTTCTCTTCAGTTACTGGGCCCTAAGGACAAACCAAGTGGCTGTAGGTGGCACACAGAAATTAATACATTGAGCGGCTTTGGGGACCTCCCTTGCTCCCCCGGTGTGTCCGCAGCGCCCAGCACCTTAGTAGGCACGCCCTAGACATCTGGAGAGCAAATGAGCTGCAAGTTTGCAGCGCTGAGTACGTGGAGCTGGGGGAAACCAGGACAGCAGAGGGGGTGTCTCCGACCACAAAAGACGTGCGGGCGCGTGCGGAAGGCAGCGGCGGCGCGAGGCAAGGGGCTGGCCGCGAGCGGGGCGCCGCGCGGGGGGCGCTGCCTGCGTGGCGCCCCGAGTGGGGCGGCGCCCGGGCCCCGCGGCGACACGTGCGCGGCAGGGCCGCGAGCAGTCCCTGCCGCGAGCGGAGCCCGGGCAGGCGGCGGGGCGCGGGGGTGTGCCGCGCCATGCCCCCCGCGCGTGCGGCCGGCCGGGCGGCTGCGTGAGTCACGGCGGGGCTCGCCTTTATAACCGCCGGCAGCATCGCGTGAGTGGCTCGCCCGGCGCTCTGCGTTCCGCGCTCCAGCCCGTGCGTCCCCAACGGCCCCCAACAGCCGCCCAGGCCCGAGGGCGCCATGAAGCCCGCGCTGCGCCCGCCTGCTGCTCCTGCTGCTGCTGCCGCCGCTGCTGCTCACGCCTCCCGCCGGCGACGCCGCGGTCATCACCGGGGTAAGCGGCCGGGGCGCACCTGTCCACCCGGATGCGCGCCCTCCTCGTGCCGCGGGAACCGAGGGGGAGACGGGGTAGGGACCGCGACCGGGAGGTGGGGGCACGGGAGGGTTATCCCGGACCGGAACACCTACCCGACCTGCCCCTTGGAGCACGGGCGGCCAGGACATCGGGCGCTCCCTGGAAGAAGTGACCACAGTCGCTCCCCCACCACCTTCTCACGCTTGCCTGCCCCTCTGTCCTCGTGTTTGGTATTTTTTCTCTGAATTTGAAAGAAGTTTCCTTTGGCAGTTTTCTCTAGCACTTTCCCCCGGCTTTTCCAGTCTCCGTCCTTAAAATTTAAGTGCTTTAAAATGCAAAGGGGCAAGACCAGTACCCCCAGATCCTGGGAGACTTAATTCTGCGGTTGAGGAGTTTGCTCCCCAAAGCATCCTCTGCAAAATGCCTTTAAAATGAGTTGGTTCAAGGTCATGAGTGCACTTTTGAAAAACAACGTGGGTCCTTTCTTCTGAGTTCCAGCGTTTTTCATTTTTTTTTACCCCCAACGTCCTGAGCTTCTCCTTGTAAAAGTTTTCCGTTTCCTGTTCCCTATAAAGCACCTACAGTACTTTGGCTTAGTTATGGAGTAGGTGATCCTGTAGATTGGTTTAGAGAGATGTCATTTGTGGAAGCAGGAACTAGTTCAGTCCTCTCCCTAGGTCCACCAACAATTTTCTTTGTGTGGATCCGAAGGATAACTTTACAGCACAAAATGAAAATGTCTCCTTTATGCCAACAATGCAGAATCGCTACCATTTCCTGACTGTTCAACTCTTCTAAGTCTGAAAGTATTTTACACCCCTATTAAATTATTTCAAATATCTAAGTTCACATAATAGGGTTTAAAGAAAAAACTTTTATGTTTGAAATGATAGTACACAGATAATGAAATACCATTTAAATTTAAGGGAAGTGTCATTGTTTTGAGAAAATTAAGCACTATTGTCCCCGTGTGCTTATAGCACATTGAAAGTCCTTGTATTATAACACTATTTGGTTACAACCAATAGATATTTAGGGTTATAGCCAAGAGATAATAAGTATTGTGATATTTATTAGTATAGTTTGTAGAGATTTTTTACAGATATAAATGTATTTGAATAGCTTTGTCAGTCCATGTGGTTGAAAAAAAGTTTTTACAGGTCTTTCTAATACATGAGAATTGAAATCTGATTGGTTTTCCCCATCTTCCCCTGCTGGCTCTTTAAATTTCTCCTAATCCTCTGAGCCCCAAATTCCTTTGTAATATAAGTATCTTTTTGTTCCATTCACAAGACAACACCAGTTGAATAGATTTGCAGTGGGTTAAAGATGAAGGGCATTAAGAAACAGCTGTCTAATTAAAAATATATAAACCTATGCAAGTCTTTATAAGTATTTCCAAGAATTGAACCTTTTTTGTTACAAAGTGAAATTTTATCACATTAAATGTTTATCTGTTAAAGTTTAAACTGGCCTTACACGATTACATGTGTTGTTTTTCTTGTTGCAAAACAGTGCTAGAAAATAAAAGGATCTTTTAAAATTTCTCTAAAATAGCATGGCAATAAAGAAATATAGTTATGTTTCCATGACAGGAACCATCTGGAGTAAAATGAAAAACCTAGTAACTTATCTAGATATGTCATCTCTAGGATGTTTAAAATCCAAGTGATTGATTGAAATTTCAGAGATTTTGGCTAGATTTTGATTGGCTTATTAAAAGAGCTAGTGGGGTTCCAGAATTCCTGGTCTTGAGCATATGCTGAAATAAAATAAAATATTGCCTATAACCTCCACCTTAAATATTTAATTTTGGGGGAGTAGTAATGTGGTTATTTTTGAATTGATTTATATGACCACATAGATTTGTTAAAACTGTATTGAAAAAGATTGTATAGTGAACATCTCACTTATGGAATGTAATGGGTACGTATGTGTGATTTCTGATGTTCAGATAAAAACTAGGAAAATGGAACTGTTTTTATATTTTCCTATAAATGTCCAAATACCCCAAGATGAAAATTACAGTTTCTATCTAATACTTGTTTTAAATAGCCCAAGGAAAAATTCTAATGGGGAAATAAATAACTCTAAAATAATATAGTTGATTACTTTAATGAAAAAATAATGAATAAGAGTATCCCCATATATTTGTGTTTTGAGAAGTTATAGCTGTCCCCAAAACTAAGAACTCTGAAGAAGTATCTTAGTTGTTTGCATTAAACCTGTGCTTAAATTTGTCTAAATTATAGATTTCTTAGTTTCTTACATATATAGTATAGGATGTTCTCACCTTAACACTAACAAAACAGATTACTGAACACCATTCAAACAAAGCATCCTATTTATGGATGGTTCTAGGAAAGAACAATAGTTCTTTGGATCTATTTTCATGCAAATAAGTTTACACTTCATTATTTACTTCTGTTTAGTCAAGTGAGGAATTTCCTCCATAGTCGATTCTTTGATTATATGTATTTACAATTTTTATATTAAGAACAAGTGTCTTGAGTATTCACTGTTGAGAATTGCATCTGTCACTTGCATTTCTAAATCTGATGGATCTCATAGAATAGTTTCATTAATCTTATATTGTACACATATGTATTCCCTAAGCCAATAATTTCCTTTTTTGGAGGTTACTCACTAACATAAGGCAAAAGTCTTGGTCTGCCCATTCTCAGCCTATGAAATTTCTTTCTTTCAGAAGGAAATGGTGAAAATCAAGTCAGAGGTGTGAGAAACATCAAATCTCGTGAACCAAAATGCAAATATTTGAAAGAGAAAATGAGTTATACTTTTAAATTTACATCAGTATTTTTATGTATCTGGAACATTTCATGATAGATTTAGAGACCATTTAAATCTCTTTTTTAAACTGGGCCCACTTTATTCTATAGTTAATAGTTATAAAATCTTGTGATTCAGTTTATGTATTTCCTAATGGCCATGTATGGTAAAAGACCAATATAAACTTCAAGTTCAAAGCTGTTTCATCCATAAAGCACTAGAAAAAGAGAGCTGATTTTGTTTTTTTTTTTTAAGTGTTGGGGTTTATAATTTTCATACTGTGTGGGTCATTATTTAGGCTTTTTTTTTTCACTAACTGGGAAAATCTCTGATCAGATTTTATTGTAAATATGTTCAAATAAATGATTACAGGTTTTTTTAACATGTAAGATTATGAAAATCATAGCTGTGAGATATTAAAAGAGCTTCTTTTTTTACTGCTAATTTTAGCCTGAGTCGTTCTGATTATCTTTATTTATTTGTTTGCTTATTACATTTCAGGCCTGCGACAGGGACCCCCAGTGTGGTGGAGGCATGTGCTGTGCTGTTAGTATCTGGGTTAAGAGCATACGGATTTGCACACCGATGGGCAAAGTGGGAGACAGTTGCCATCCGATGACTCGTAAAGTTAGTATATATTATTTCTTGTTGGTTCTCTTACATTTCGTTACTCAACTCCAAGCAAAGCCTCTATGACATGAAATGCGCTAGAAGCTGGAAATCAGAGATGATGAAGTGGAAAACCTCTTCCATTCTCCTCTCCATTTCCCTCTGAGAGAACTGTCTTCTTACCATCCTTCTTTAACTGATCATTCACGTATCTTTGTTCTCATGGCATTAGAAACATTTCATAGAAGTAATTTGAAACACTGAATTTTGCTTAACAGTTTAAGGATATAAATATATATTACTTTTGGATGTATGAATATATTTTATATCCTAAAAGACCATTTATGTATATATATTACCATTTATATTATATACATATATGTGTGTATATATTATATACATATATGTGTGTGTATATATGTGTATGTGTACATATGTGTGTGGGTACACAGTGTGTAAAATACTGTGTATACTTCTTTGCTGAAATCAGAATATGAAAGCTCTTGAAAACAGTTTTAATGTCAGACCTACTGAAAAGGCAGAAGCACATAAGTTTGTGCTTTGGGTTTTGCAGAAAATGATCCATGATGCAATCACTCTTGTATTTTAACTTCAAAGTCCTACATTTTGACTCTCTCCACAGAATGCAGTGTTCACAACCCTGGAGATTCATGTTTACCTTCCCAATTGATTTTACTATCTAACAGCTCAATTTCACAATGACCTAAACACCATTTTTGGAAAGTTATTGACAGGAAGTGGCAGGAGTGAAGGCAGGATCAGATGGGGCTGCAGAGGTTGTGTCCTCAGGTGTTGCAGACCCTCCTGTCTTCAGGGGCCAGGGAGCTGTGTGGGACTTCCGAAAGTGGGTGAGTGGCAGGTAAGAGGGAGCAGAGAAGTTCCTGGCACCACCAGGGGTGCCAGGCTGCAGATGCCTTGCTCTTCTTGTGCTGTCAGTACATCCTCAGTTCCCAGCAGCTACCTGGGGTCCAGGGTGCAGGGGTGGGTGGGGAGTGATATGTGTGTGCGTGAGGGCATGTCCGAGGCCTGGTGGCTTGTTGGAGGTGAGTTCAGTCCTCTGCAGTGTTCTCTCTCTACCCATCACATCCTCTAAAAACAGGTTAAACGTTCTCAAAGCAAACTGAATTCTGCCTTCTGCCTTCTTCTTTTCCCCACCTGTGGCTTAGGGTTTGAAACTGAAATGGAGCCAGATATCTTTCCCATACTTCACACTCACAGATAACAGCTAAGGTTTTGACTCTATCTGAATGAAATAAGCAAATAAGTTGGGGTTTCATTCAGTGTGCTGTAGTGGGGACCCTGGTTGTTCAGACCTATCTGAGGATGACCTTGGGCTCTCCTGTGGCTTCCTTGAGAAACACTTCCTGTTGCATTGGCCCCATTCCTCACCGTGGTTTGACCGCTTGAGCCGGTACTGTCGTTTGTAAGCATGATATGCACCTTTTATTCCTGGACATTTTGAGACAGGAAAGGTTTCAAAACTGTTAGCTGTCTGGTTCTGTGCCAAACCACTAACCCCATTCCCCTTGTGGGGGTTGGAGTAGGGAGGTGAAGGCTGCCCAGCCGCCTTTGGCGCTGGTCTCAGTTTTTTTCTTCGGCCTTCTGCAACACGAGTCATCTTTTGTCCATGGGAGTCGCTGTCGCTTAAAAGTTGACTCTTAATTCACTGTTCTTTCAGAATTAGTTGTCTTTGTACATTGTTGGTATAAACTTGAGTACCCCAGCTGGTTTGCTAAAACAAGTCAAGAATGACACATTCTGGGTAACTACGTTTGTACAAATAGCAGTACTAGTTGCTGCTTGTTGTATGCCATGGTGTACCGTATCCTTGATCTGATACTAAATGTGGTGGATGTGTTTCTCATTTAATACAAGTCTGTGAAGTAAGGTTTGGTTTTCTCCCATCCTCTGTACAACATTCAGCCTCACAGGGGCTCAGTACGTGGCTGAGGTCCCAAGGCGATAGGTCAGAGAACAGGCTCTGGATGCTGCTCTGTCCGTCACTCTGTTGGCATCTACTTCAGTGGAAGCTGTGGTCGTGTTTAATTTGAACTTTTTCAGCACAGTTAACCCAGATGGGTTTGTGTAGGGGGAGATGCTCGCTGAGATGACACATAATAGTCCAGAGTTGAAATCTGTCTCATCCTGTAGTTCTGATGAGGTTTCCAAATACTGAGCTATTTTGACAAGAGAACCAGATTCTATTTTCCTGGTTCCTATAGTTTGTAGTTTAGGTTTAACGCAAAGTCAGTTTTGAAAGAAAACAAAATCATTCTCCTGCCATAAACCCAGGAGCATCTCTGTGCTGTGTTTTTAATCACACTTTTGATAATAAAGTCTAAGATAACAGATTATGGTTTTCATAGTAAAATTAAGTGATAAAAGAACTGAAAGTATTGAAAAAGTAAGATGTTAAATGTCAGATCTGAACTTACCTCCATTCAGATAACCACTTGAACCATGTTTTTAGACCTCAGTATTACAGCTGTTCATATTGGTTATTTTACTGTCTTGAAAATACATTTTCATAGGTCATTTCAATAACCTAGTTCTTGCCCCAGAGTTGTTACTTGTTCTGAGTGAAATTGACTTATCCTGATGCAAACCTAGTTCTTCCAGAGTATCTTTCAGCTATACTCTATTCAAAGCAACTTAAAAAAAATTTTTTTTAAATAAATATGTCCTGGTGAGACTCTAAAGTTTTACACTTCATTAGTAGATGGTAAAAATACAGACGGACACTGTATAAAAGTTCTTTTAAATGTGATGTGTTCATTACCTTCCCTCCTCCATTTTCTTTTTGCCTTCTAAAAAAAAAAAAAAAGATTAACTCTGATTGTGGTCACAGGGACTGGTGTAGTAGAAGCACTAGACTGAATAGGTGAGGACTATACCTGCTCTAATTTTAAAATTTATATTCTGGTTTGACTTAGACATTAGCCACTGATATTTATTTTGATAAAGTGAACAGTATTTGATGAATGAAATTAAGACCTATAGGTAGAAACTATTAAATTCATTTTACTGTTTTGTTTCTGATGTATCAATTAGACGGTTTAGACACTCCTAGGCTACAATTTTGTAATTGTAAAGTTTTTAACTTCACACTTGATCATTCAAAAAATAGAATAAAATATAAGTCTACTTGAAAGGAATAGGATGCATGCTTTCTACACACATTTTTAGGTAGATAGTAGTTATAACATGTATTGATTTTTTTAACAACTCATTTTTAATAATTAGAGTGCATTATTAAATCACATATCTATTGGGAATAGTTTGCTGTTTATTGCCTTCTCCAGTTTAAGAAACACTAGTTTCTATTAGTACCCACGCTTTTATTAACAGAGCTTACAAAGATTAGTCATGTCCATCCTATACTGTTTACTGATGGGCTTTAGAAGTTTAATGTGATGAGTACTTTTATTCCTTATTATTTTATTAAAATATTAAATTTAATCTATATTTCCTTCAAAAATTAATCTTATTTTTAAATTTTGCTCCATTTTTTATGATAACATTTTTTAGCACTTGCTTTGGTTTTTTATTTTTGTTTTTGAGCTGCACTTTAAAACTTGACTAATCCATTTTCCTTTCCTGAAGAAAATAATTTCCAGTTGGCAACAGGACTTCTGAGCCTGGGCTGTTTTGACGTTTTAGACAGGATGGCTCTTTGTTGTGGGGGTGGCCCTGGGCATTGTAGGACGTTTACTAGCATCCCTAGTCACTACCCGCTAGATGCTTTAGCAACCCATCCGAGCTGTGACCTCCAAAGTGGCCTCTAGATGTCCCCCCGGGCGTTGCAGGGGGCTGGAATCACGCCAGGTGAGCACCACTGTCTGATGCTTCATTTACCTAGCCTTACAAGACACAGCATAGGAGGTGCCGCATCTTCACCTCCTAGGGAACTCATCAGCTACCCAAGCACTCTACTGCTTTTGCCTTCAAACACACAGGTGCTGTTGGCTGCCACACATGATCACCTGGATATGTGTGGGTCGGGGGCCCTTTGACCTGTAGAAACTACCACTCTTATTTCTTGCATATCTTTTATGCCCCTCTAGTCCCAGAGACTCAAGGTTCCCCAACTCAAGCCCAGTTTCATACAACCAAGGAGGCTGGCCCAGCATTCCCAGGCTCCCCTTATGTTTTCTGGGGACACAGTGCGGTGGGAGGCCCAGGTCTGAGTGGGGCCCACTTCCGTCAGCACAGGCCCCAGGTTAGCGCGCTGCTCACAGGAGGGGAACAGATCAACAACTGTATATTTAGGGCTCTGAGAGTATGTGTGCCGTGTCAAGCACCTTCAGTCGTGTCCGACTCTTGGCGACATTATGACTGTAGCCTGCTAGCTTCCTCATCCATGGGATTCTCCAGGCAACAGTACTGGAGTGGGTTGCCATTTCCTTCTCCGGGGGATCTTCCCCACCCAGGGGTTGAACCCACATCTCTTACATCTCCTGCACTGGCAGGCAGATTCTTTACCAGTACTGCCACCTGGGAAACCATGAGAATATATGCCTATTCCCAAAAAAAAAAAAAAATGATAAGAAACCACACAGTGGCACTCATCAGAGCTATTAAAACCAGAAACTGTGGCAGTGTGGGATTTGTCATTTTTATTTTATGCACTCATACCATTTGAATTTTTTTGAACTATGTACTTCTATTGATAAAGAGGTAAGAAAACTGATTTTATTAAGGAAAAAAATTATTGGGCCAGTGCTTTTTATATGTCACGTGACTCAGCTTTCCTTCAAGTATCCCCTTGTGTTTCCTTCTTTAACACAGTTGATTCTGTTTTGAGAGATAGCACAAATAATATTTTGGTTTCATATCAGCACTGTTTTCTCTTTAAAAATGCTGCAGATGTGTTGGGCATCAGGCCTTCTCAAGAGTGCTGAAGGTTCTGCCTTGGTAACTCCTAGAATTTGCTGATTGGAAATCTATAGTATTAGAAACATTGGCTTGAGGACACAGTTGATTCTAAAGTAAGCCGTCATGTTGGTACTGAGTGATTAGCTCCTTGGCTGTACTTATACATCTAAGAATGATCTTCTGTGAAAACTTTCTTGTGCGTGTGTGACTGTCAAACTGCTACTAGGTTTGCCATATGTGAATGTAGAAATACCAGTGCATGGGCCAGTCAAGAAATGGGCAAGAACCTACAGGGTGTTCACCATGTCAGAAATTGTAGTGTGTGCGATTGAGAGGATGTAGATGGAGGAGAAAACTGCTACAGGCTTGTCCAGTGCAGAAAAGCTCGGGTGAGGGAGGGAGAAACACAAGCTGAATCTTGAAAAAGGATAAAAATAAGAAAAGGGCACCCAGGTATAAAGGGACCTGCCAGTCTAATCACTGTGTTAAATTGAGTTGCAGCAAATCTAGGTTGATGTGTGCACAGTCATGATGCCCTGAGTAAGGAAAAGAATACTAGACATTTTTGAAGGTTTCACAAAAACACATGACCTTGAGAACACATTGCCAGGGCCCTTCCTAGACCCTGGAAGGACTCTTCATAAGCAAGAGCCTTTGGTTTCTGACTTTGGTGGCATTGATCAGTGCCAGGCAGAGGGATTTAGGATGAAGGTGGAGCCCCAGGACCTGAGAAGGTCACCTCTTTACCCCTCAGGGAGGTCACAGCCTATGGTGGCACTGGGGTAGAAGACAAGCATTTGACATATATATTTTTGAGTGTGTCCTTTGTACCAGGCTGAGTGTTAATGCACTCAAAACTAAAAGATTCCCTTTTCTTCCCAGGGCCTGGAGTCTGGGCCTGGTGGTATTTGGAAGAAGATGGAGATGGGCTTGACTGTGACATGTTCCTTCTGTGGCTTGATGACCTCGGTCAGGTGTGTTGCTTCACCTCAAGAGGAAGCCACTTAGCTTGTGTCACAGGGAGACAGAAATCTGGCACCCGGCTTTAACATGGCACTCAGACATCATGCCTTTCTGTGGCCTGGCCTGTGGCAGGCTGCCGGTGCAAGTTATTTCTCTTTCCTGCTGCCTTTGCTGCTGAGAACCCATGTGGCAGGCCCAAGAGTGACCCCAGTGCCGAGGGGCACAGAGCATCAGACCGAAGCCTTGAATTCGTGAGTAGCTGAAGCTGTCTTACTGAGTATCTGCCACTGATACAACACTGCATGTTGGGCAGAGACCTTTCTTGTTTGACTCATTGCTGTATCCTCAGTCCCTAAAACAAGGCCTGATGTGCTGGTGACATGCAGTCAGCGTCTGCTGAAGGAATGAATGGGACACACCTGGCTGGTGTTCTCCATGTGTAACAGTTGGACATGCTTGTTACAGGCAGCACTCACTTTTTCCAGGCTCTTGTTTCTTGCCGCGTGTGCTTGTTCCTCTCAACCCCAGCACTGTGGACATTTGAGAACAGGTAACTCTTTGCTGTGGGAAAGGTCCCTGAGTTGTAGGATGTTTAGCAACATCCTTGGCCTCTATCCACCAGATGCCCCCTCCCTGCACTGTGACACACAAGAATGGCTCTGGACATTGCCAGCCGTCTCCTGGGGCAGCATCACTCCAAATTGAGACCCACTAGTTCATGCAGTAGTGTGGGGCTCAGCAAAAGGAATCTCTCAAAATCTCTAGGTCAAAGTCATGAGTTAGTATGTCTCATGTAATTGAAACATAATAACTTGTAATTGTCCAAGCCGTTCCTGCTGCCCCCACCTCCTCTGATGTATTCTCAGGGGCAACAAATGAGCCGGCCTTCCATGGACCCTCTGACACACACAGTGACAGAACCATTCTAGCCCGTGTCTGCATGGGACCAATGGCCATGTGCCCCCATGTAGACACTGCCTTTAGAGCCTCAAGAATAATGCTCTCACCAAAGGACAGAGGAACTGGGACGGTCCTGCCTGGTCACCACGTGCCACCCCCACCTGCCTGCTCTTCCCTTTGTATTTATTGAACTCAACCATCTCCCTGGCCCTTCCAGAACCATTTTGGAAATGGAAGGCAGGAAAAAAAGAAAGAGGAAGAAGAGAGAGAAGAAAGAAAAAGGTAAGGAGAACATGAGCATGGTAGCATCCAAAGATAATGCCCAGAATAATTAGCCTTGACCATTGCTGAACACCCATAGAATTGGATCCATCCAACCAGTTCAATCTGAAAATAAGGTTAGAATAGTTCTGCCACTGTCTGCAGACAGCCTTTTGTTCAGCCTTTCGTTTGATGCAGAAAGAAATGATTTTGAAGGCATCTGGAAGATGCATCTCAAGATTTTCTTGTAAGGATAGATCACTCGTGTGGAACTGCCTCTTCTGGTGGAATAGAGTAGGAAATGCGCTAGAATGATACCAAAGGAAGCATTTGAGCTGGGAGGCAGGAAGGATGCGTTTCTGTACCGTGTGTCAACTGTGGAAGGACCCCCTGAAGGCATGAGATTGCAATAGCTGTCCTCTCTCACATTGCCCTCAATCGGGTAATTTGCCGTCTCATTTCATTAATATCAACCACTTGCAGGCCTACAGTTAAACTGTAGATAGTTAAGCTATCCGTTGCAAAGCAGGCAGGTTCTCGAGGGGGCACCATTCCTATGGGAAGAAGAGTGGGTTTTGCTGTTTGCCTCTAGAAAGCGTACATGTTTTGTGAGTCCTTCACTTGCCCCTGGCACAGAGAACGACCACACCAGTTGCTAGTTGACCCTCCTCAACCTAGCTTCACCCAGGTTCAAGCAGGTTCTTAGAAACAGCAACCGAACTGTGCTTGGTTCAAGCTTCACCCAAGTTCAGATGAAGTCACCCAAGCACCAAACTTCACCCAAGTTCAGGTGAAGTCACCCAAGTACCGAACTTTACGAAGTCACCCAAGCACCGAACTGTGCTTGATTCAATTCGGTTGAACTGTGCTTGGTTCAAGCTTCACCCAGCTTCAAGCAGGTTCTTAGAAACAGCAGCCGAACTGTGCTTGGGGCTAGAGCAACCTTTTGCTGCCGGCTCTCCTGCCTGGGGTTTGCTGTTGCATTTCTGCAAATCGGGCTGCCTCCTTCCCTGATTTTGTTGGCTTGCAGGATCTCAGTTCCCTGACCGGGATTGAACCCAGGCCACAGCGGTGAAAGCACCAAATCTTAACCACTAGACTGCCAGGGAACTCCCTCACATCTTTGCACAAATGTATGACTTTATATATTTCTCATCATCAGTGAATTTTTATGTGCATATTGTATGCATGTGGTCATGCCCATAAAGTTATGTTCTCTTCAAGGAGTTCAGTAGCAGGACACTCTAAAAAAGAATTACATGAGAAAAACTAAAAGACAGCGTAGCTTGCTGACTCAGTGCTTGGTCCTTCAGGTCCGCTTGCCAGCCAAGCTTCAAGTTCTGGATATGTGACCCCAGGCAAGTTCCTAACCTCTCTGTGCCTTGTCTCTCATCTATCAGACAGATGTGATTAAAGCGTTTACCATCTTCACAGAGCGGTTGGAAGGCTACAGAAGGATAATACATGAAAATAGATGCTGTTGTTTGAAGAATAGTTAATATTGAATAAATACTAACTTGTTATTCAAATTCCTTAAGAATAGTTTTTTTCTTTTTAACATTTTCTGCTCTAACTCAGTTTTCTTTTTTATTTTAGGTTCCGTTTTTGGGCGGAGAATGCATCACACGTGTCCATGCCTGCCTGGCTTGGCCTGTTCACGGACTTCGTTTAACCGATATACTTGTTTAGCCCGGAAGTAATTACTTTAGAGGAGACGCTTTGAATGTGAACAGCCACACAATGTCCGTAAAGCCTGTTCACCTGTGATTGTGTCAAACAGATAATATGCCAGAAAGAAATGCTGTTGCTTCCTCAGTTCTCTAAGTCACATTTCCCTCTTTGATTTTTAAATGATGTTGTACTTTTTTTTTTTGGATTGAAAGGGGATTTATATTTTGAATAGAAACAAAGTGCAGGACATTATGGAACAGTTCTCATTTCCCTGTTTGTGTTTTCATTTGGCCTTTTTTTTTTAATGCCAATAACTCACCCATTTTCACAGAAGTGCAGAGAATACAAATTTGTTACTTTGTTACAGAAATTTTTTTTTCCCTAAACATACCCTGCCCCCAGCCCTGTCCCACCACACACACACACACACACACACACACACACACACACACACACACACACACACACACACACACACACACACACACACACACACACACACACACACACACACACACACACACACACACACACACACACACACACACACACACACACACACACACACACACACACACCGGGTCTCTCTCCTTCATTCCCCAATGAGTTTTAAGACTCTCATTTTATTGTTTGGCATTTCCCTCCCTGACCCTCTAGCATTTTAAAGTGGGGATCCATATCCTTGAGCTTGCTGGCAGAATTACTGATGAGAATCAAGCTTCTTTGCCTGATACTTAAACAGTGGAAAGAATGTGTAGTTAAACCAGATACCCTAAACTTCTCTTATAGGAAGCAGAGACGGGGCTGCTTCTGAACTTTGACTGAACCTGCTTATGTAAGTGGGTGCCAGGTCTGTGGTTGACCAGTGTTAAGACAGAGAGAATGGGAAGTCAAATTAATTTAGTCCAGATTTATAGATTTGGGATTTTTTTTTAAAAGACATTTCCAGTACAATACTACATTTATTTCTTTTTATTTTTATAAAAAAAATTTTTTAATAAAAGTCTCCTAGTTAGAGATGTTCCAGAAAATGTCACTTGAAGAAGATGTATTGATTTTAATCTGGCATAACACTAGTTACCATGTTAAAATCAGTATTAAGTTGTCATTTAAAATTTATCTGTAACCCAAAGGTTTATTGTAATGGATTGCCTGACATCCTGTCATTTGTACGTATCACTATTGCTGTGTAAAAATTCTGTATCAGAATGACAGTACTGTATATCATTTGATTTATTTTTAATATTATATCCTTATTTTTGTCACAGTTGTCAGTTTTTATTACAAGCGGATTTCTATATAGCCCATATTTAAAAAATGGGTAAAGACTCCAGAGTTGGTAATATAGCCCTAACAGTGTGTACATTTTCCTTTTACATACAGGAAAGTTCTGTTTGCATGAGTTTTATGGTGGTACAAAAATAATGTATAAATCGGTGAGGTTTGGGGGAATGAAGGAAAATTGTGACATGCATAACTGTAATCAAAATGGACTCATGGCATTTCACTGTCTTGATTCAGCAAATAGTAATGGGTGTTGATTGTCAGTGGTTAGGCAGGGTGCTAGGTCCTGACCTATGGCGATGCCAGTGTAGCCTGGCCTTGAAAAAACCCCAGCAAGTATTGTAAATGGATTCAAATTTGCAAATAAACAACTTCTGAAATGTTTTTAACTGACTAAAGTGGCCATGCCAACCCACTAACCCACAAAAAGTAATTGTTCATTTTATAGTCATTTCTTCAGCCGGGACTTACAGTTGCATATTACATGTAACTTTTCCCCTGGGGTAAGTTGTGCTATAAGTGTATTCAATTTTGCTATACTTAGTACCATACTTGGTCGTAGAAGGATTATTTTTGGTTCAGTTTACTTTGCATTCAAGAAACATTCCTCAGTGAGTTTCTTGGGGAAAAAATAGTCTTCAAGTGGAATTATGGGTAATTTTGCTCAGTGCTGTTTTCACATAATGTTCAACACATCCTTTTTCATAAGTGGTGAAAACCTGATTGGGTCAATCATCTGTTTTCCCCCAGGTTAAAAGACATGTAGCTTTTATAAAAGTTTGCTTTTATATATCAACTTAATATTTTAAATCAATACCTAAAAACTTAGACTGCGTATACACAGCCAAGAGAATATTATGTGAATCAGGTGTAGAAAACTTAGAACTGTACCTACTGACACACCACCATTCAAAGAAAAACAGAGCTTTGTCATTTGTTACCTCTCTCATTGGTTATTATTTTCATTGAGGAGTGTGCTGTTCTTTTTGGTTATTACTTTTAACTTGTTACCAGCGCTTATCAAACAGTTGTTGCAAAAAGCTTGTGGTCATGTTTCATGGACAGTTTTTAAAATAATTCTGTGCAAAGCACTCAAAGCCTTGTGCTATAATATAAAAATGGTATGGTGGTGCTTTTTCTCCCAGTCCCTAGGGCAAGCTCTCATGGAAGTTGGAACTTCATAGGCCAGAATTTCTAAAAGTAAGGCAAAGTGAGAATTTATGCAAGAAAACCTAAGTCAACAGTCTCGTCTGATATAAATGTTGTGAGTGGATTCCATTCTTTCTAAGGTAGAAATAGATCTTAGGGCAGAGGCTACTGACCAAACTCAAATGGATCTTTGGATTTCTTGGCAAAGAAATCCATCTACTTTCATGAAAACTGTTCAGCCTTTTTCTTAAGAGCAGCAATTTTTAAAATTTTTATTTTAATTGGAGGCTAATTACTTTGCAATATTGTAGTGGGTTTTGCCACACATTGACATGAATCAGCCATGGGTACATGTGTTCCCCATCCTGAACACCCCCCCCCACCTCCCTCCCCATCCCATCCCTCAGGGTCATCCCAGTGCACCAGCCCTGAGCACCTTGTCTCACGCATTGAACCTGGACTGGCCATCTGTTTCACATGATAATATACATGTTGCAATGCTATTCTCTCAGATCATCCCACCCTTGCCTTCTCCCACAGAGTCCAAAGACTGTTCTATACATCTGTGTCTCTTTTGCTGTCTCACATACAGGGTCATTGTTACCATCTTTCTAAATTCCATATATATATGTTATTATACTGTATAGTTGTTTTTTGTTCTGATTTACTTCACTCTGTATAATAGGCTCCAGTTTCATCCACCTCATTAGAACTGATTCAAATGTATTCTTTTTAATGGCTGAGTAATATTCCATTGTGTATATGTACCACAGCTTTCTCATCCATTTGTCTGCCAATGGACATCTAGGTTGCTTCCATGTCTGGCTATTATAAACAGTGCTGCAATGAACACTGGGGTACATATGTCTAACTGTAGAAATGTTTGTGCCAGAAGTGTTCCCCTACAAATCCTCTCATCTAACTGAAGACATCTTCCTTTCTAGCATTCAGTGTAGTCTTTTGTTGGAACTTTAGCAAACCAGACCAGTGATAGATGAAACATATAAACTTTATTCTTCCTTGGTTCTAACATCTGAAATCTCACCCTGGCTCTCTTCTTATTTCATTTTTTAGAAGATTATAAAGCCATTTTCATGTTAAAAGCAGGATGTTTTTGTTATGCAATGAAGGTTACTGTCGAAAACTGACTAGCAACCTTTTACGATCTTTCTGTTTCAACCTATTGCATGTATTTCAGGAAATAGCCTTAGAATTAATCTTTCTTTCATTCTTTGCTCAAATCAGAAGGATTTGTTAATCCTCAGCACTCCCATCTGCATTAAAAAAAAATTGCTTTTGTTCTAGTATTTTTTTAACGTGTCCCCAAGATGATAATCTTTAACAGCGTAATCCTTAAAGTGTATTTTCCCCTATGTCCCCCCCCACTTTCAGAGTATACATTTCCCCAGGTGAGAGGCACTAATCAAGGTGCTGTTCTTAAGGCGCCATTCTCATTTTCCATCATCCACCATCTTTGGAGATTCCGATTTGACATATCTTGGATGAGGTCTGGATGTTAGGATTATGTTTTTAAAGGTACTCATTTCCTTCTAAGGTGCACGCATGGCTGAGGGCCACTGACAAAGTGTAAAGGAATATGTTTCTGTAGAAAAGCTGCTGCTTCACTAATGCTACTTTATGAGATGCCTGTCTAATTAGAAGTCACACGTGTAGTGAAATGTCTTTGTCTTTTCTTGCAACCCTCAAAAGTAGTTATGATCTCCAGACATAAACGAATGCATTTTCTTTTCCTGTCCACCCCTCCCATATACTACTTCTAAAGGGAAGTTTGCAGAAGGGTCCCCCTGGAGCACTTTTAGTGTCAGTTACATATATCATTGGAGGAGTCAATTCAAAGTTCCTTAGAATAAGATTAGGGAAGCAGGCCCGGGTCCAGCCTAGCTGGTCCCTTGGCTTTCCCTGCGGACACTGTGGTGGGGCGTGGGGCCCCAGCTTCTCTCTTACTCTTTAAATGCACCCTCCAAGGTGACTCAGCTTTTGAACGCCCAAGCAGACACTCCCCTCTACCTGTCCCACTTCCCCATACATCCCAGGATTCTATTTTACTGGGCCCCTAAATCATCACAATGCTTTAGAAAGTCCAATATTGCAGCAAACTGTAATAGCAATCAAACATAGATATATCACAAAAGATTGAAAGCAAGAAAGTGAAAAATCATGGTAGGAGCATGATTTCTGATGATAGAATGCACTGGTTTGCCTGTATTGTATACATAAAGAGCATGCCTCTTTGTGTCCACAGTGGATTTTCATCCTTAGCGAAGCGTGAACTGTGCCAGACAGGCAAAACCATGGCCTGATCCTTGGAGCTGCGACTGAAAAGAATTTTCTTACTGTAACCCAGAGTTTCTCAACCTTGATGCTTCTCACTTTCTGGGTCAGTTGAGTGGAGCTGTCCAGTGCATTATGGAATGTTTGGTAGGACCCCTGGTTCCTGTCCTACTGGATGATGGTAGTTCCCCTGAGTTGTGACACCCAAAAGCGTCCGGATATCAGCAAATGTCCCCAGGGCTTAGGGGGTAAATTGTCTGTGAGAACCACTGGTTTATCCTGAAGATATTTTGTATCTGCTTGTATAAGGTTTTGTTTCAGTATTGTACAAAGTTTGAAATGACAGTATTAAAAAAAAAAGCTAAGCCTCCCAGTGGGGTTTTACAAAATTGGTATTCTAAAAATTAAAAAGAAAAAGCCTATCATTTTGCATTCAAAGTCATGGAGAGGTAAACATTTTGTACACTTAAACAGTGTGTATACTGTTTAAAGAAATACGAGTTTTAGGTCAGCTCTTCATTTTACTGTGTTTCAAGGAAGACATTTTTATATTAAGTCACTTTTTAAACTTGAGGGGAAGGGCTCAGGTAAGATAATTTGAGATATAACATTTCACATCTTCAGAGTGCACAAACTTCTACATTGTTGGAATCCAATTTTTTTCTCATCTTTTTGAGAGAAGTAATTTATGAAAAATATTTTTGTAGCAGAAACTCAGGGCTTCCCAGGTAGCACTACTGGTGAAGAACCCACCCGGATCAGGAAGAACCCCTGGGGTGGGGCATGGCAACCCACTTGCCTGGAGAATCCCATGGACAGAGGAGCCTGGTGGAGCTATAGTCCATAGGGTCGTAAAGAGTCAGACACAACTGAAGCGACTTAGCAAGCAGAAACTCTCAAAAACTTCATAGGGCGTATTGGAGAAAATTGTGTTTTATTAAAGGTAGGTCTGAATAGCCTTTGAGAAGTTTCACAAGTGGAGTTTTTCTCGGCGCAACTTGGAACAGGTCTATCACAGGTCTGTCCCTAGGGACAAGGCTGAAGTTGACATGAGTTATACGTGGTTCATTCTTCAAAGAAAACAAGCAAAACAATCACTTTTTATTATGGAATTTCTTAAACACCAACAAAATTAAACAAAATTGTTTAAGGAAGCCCCACATCTCCATCATCTAGGGTGTTATCAACAGCAGCAACTCAAGGCCAGTATCACTGCAGCTCCGCCCACAGCCTACCGCACCCTCAAACTGTCTTGTCTTAAAGCAAATCAGTTTGGTCCCTTCTCCATAAGGTCCATGGTGGGATAAGACGGCCACAGCCTTGTGTGTCAGCAGTAACATCAATCCTTTTTCTTTAAGGTGGCTCTCTGCTTAGATATTGCCACGATCCTTTCACTGATCAACCTTTCCTCCTAAACATTTCCACTTAAGATATATTTTTGAAATCCCAAGTTGGAGTTTGAAATGGAAGAATAAAACATTTTCAGACCCAGGACATGGATATATGAATACATATTTATTCTTGTATAAATTTTAAAAGAAAATATTTGCTGCTTAAAATAAAAAAAATTTCAGAAAAATATTTGCTAACTATGTATCATGATTGGGTTCTGGGAAGTTAAATGTTGTCTACAATCATTAGTCTTTCAGACAATTGATATTAATACGCTCATTAATTTTCCTGGATTTAGTTAGGGGAATGGAAGTTGTGGCTGGTAGACTTCAATTGTCTCCCACAATTCGTTCATTTTCAAATTCTCTTTTACTTTCCTCTCTTCCCTCTCTCTTCCCACCTCCCTCCTTTTCCCCTCTACCCTTGCCTCTCTCCCAAGAGGTTTTAGCTGGGCACCTGGGCCACTCAATATGACATCTAGAGACCAGCAACCCTTGCCAGATATGACCATATGACTGAGTTCTTAGCAATGGAATGTGGGCAGAAATGATCTGCCTTACTGGCTTAAAAGTAAATTGCACTGCATCAGGGAGACGCAGCATTGAATCTGGCTACTTTGGAACTAGAGAGGGAAGGCAGGGCTAACCCACCAGCGGGTCGCAGAGCAACCTCCTGAGGAAGTCACCCAGCAGCCTGGAGAAGCGGTTCAGCCATTCTGATTCAGGGACTCTGCTAAAACACTTCCACTTCTACCCTAATCAATACAAATGGAGTCATCCTTTTCAAAAGAGCATCATTTGGTTACAGTTAAAACTTCGTTCTGTGACCTTAAACACTTGCTTTCTGCGCTCTTGTGCAGCGGTTGGCCTGCCCCGCAGATTGGTTTGGACCTTGGAGCCGGTGCCGCCACACAGACTGGGAGGGCGGCGAGACTGATGCCCACGTCATGGGATTGCCTGGCGAGGATGGAGCAGATGCGAGACAGGCAGAGTGGCACCGGCAAGGCAGTTGGGTTGGTTTTAGTTTTTACTGTGACCAGTAGAGGCAGGGCTGGGCGAAACTTCCTCCCCGCTGGGGCTGGCCAGCCCAGGTGTGGGGAAAGAATGCGGAGTGTGAGGCTGGAGAGTGGTCACAGTTCAAACATCCAAAGTGGAGTTTTCATCTTCATCTCAGTCCTGCAAAAAATATCAGAATGAGAAACTGAAACCCAAATGGAACAAGAATCTTCAAATCAGAAATGGATAAACTTACATTCTTTGGTCATAAGAGCATTCACATTCCACATTCTAAGAGAATGTGTAAAAGCATGTCTTGCTGCCTCTGTTTCAAACTCAAATATGTCATCTACCCATGAATTATGAAATTTGGGAGACAGGGAGAGTCCCTGAGGCTCATTACAACGGTACATTCTCTTGTGACATTTAAATGAATTTAAATTTCACCAAGAGGTGCTAGAAAAAAAAAACAACTTAAAATGACAAACTTTCAGGGAACAAAGCTGTTCCTCCTACTAGTAGATAGTAAAGTCATATGCCACTAGCAGAAGACTAATCATGCCTTTGTATAATTGTGTTCCTTTCAATAGAGGCAGGTATTAAATGTATATCTAAAAGTGTTTAATGTCTTTATAAAACTTATAAAGTAACTTACAAATTAAAAAAAAAATCTTTTGTTAGACCACATGTCACCCTGCTCATAAAGGATTAGAACAATTATGCAAATCAGGTTCTAGAAATAGCTTTGGTATCCCATAATTCCTCAAGCTAGATATGCAAATGAAATGGATTGTGACTGTGGGTTAAAAGAATTACACACTGTACAGTTAAACTCTTTAGTATACCACTCTTTGGAATGAATACCTGTGACAAGGTTTCTTTCCTATCTGTTCTTCCTTTTTTCCCTTCTACTGAGAACATTGCAAATTGGTCAGGATTCAGGAATTATAGGGGGAAAATATATGGGGGGGATAAAAGGAAAAAATAAACTTGTTAAATGAAAAAGGCAAGGAAAATTTCATCTCATGTATTTTAAATTTTATGATCTCTAGAAAATATTCTAATAAGGCATGTATTAAGTCAGTGTTGCCACTTTAGCAATTTTTCAAAGCCTTTCAAAATTGCAGCACATCTGTGCATCTTCAAGAAAATGAAACCATGTATTGCACCCTCCAGGTTCCAACACAGGTCCCAACAGTGTGTGCTTCTCAGATAGCACATCCTGGCAGAAAGTTAAGATTTCCACCCTAGAGAGCAACACAGACTGGCATAACTCAGCTAATGCATTGGGTGATGTTTTTAAATATATTCTCTCCTCTCAGTTTACATGCTTTCCACCTAGAGTAGGTTAGCCACTTAAAACTTAATTTATGAATGACTGAATTATTTCTCCTAGAAGCCAAGTAGTAATAGCTTTAATTTACCTGTCTCCTTAACATTACTGAGAAATAAGAGAATTGCATTTATGCCTTGACATTGCAACTTCAAACATTTGTGTATGTTTTCTCTGTATAATTTGAAGTGACTTGGAGTCTTCAGGCTTTCACATGTAAATTGAAAGCTGTTTATTTAGCTTAAATGCCTGCAACCAGTATAACAGGGTAGACTGAATATACTAAGACTTTTCTTCTCCTTTTCCCTTGAGCAAAAGCACAAAAACACCCCTTTGTGTAGTGGGAGCTGCTACTTCCTTTGGGAGGGGACAGAAGTGGTCTTCTTGAGAGCTACCTGTTTGGTTTCTATTCAGATCTGATATTTTTAATCTAATCTGCTGACTCTCCCTGCAAAAAAATTTTATGTAACAAACTTCCTACATTATAACAACCACATCCCATATTGACCCTTGAGCGTTCACATAGAATTGGAACGGAAAACTATGAAGATAAAATTCATGTGGTTTTATTTCCCTTAGAGAAATGTATTTTGAAAATGGACCCCAGAGTGAGGAGAATGTGGGATTCAGAAAGTTGGAGAAGATGCAAACTGGACAAATTTTTTTTTACATCTTCTGATTTTTTTTTTTCCCACTTCCCTCATTGAGCAACCAGAGATAGACTGCCTAGGGCCTTTTCTGGGCAATTGGCTATGAGGTCTTGTTATCCCAAGCTTTTTAACTAGATCTCTCTTCTGGTATAAATTATGTTCTGCCTTGATTTATGGTTTGAGGCACATTTGCCAGGTTTATCCAGTTAGCTTGCTACCTCATCAGCAAGAAAATTGGGCCTTTCTTATCTCCATGTTTCCCTGCATTGCCCAAAACAGAAACCAGCTTCTTAGTGGCTTGTAGTACCTATGGATTAGATGGATTCATTCAGGTGGTTTTCCAGATTGCTATAACTAAATTTATCATATCAAAACCTTAAAAATATACTGATCATGGTAACAGTTTTTATAAAATGCAATTAAATAGAACCAGTCTTGTAATAGGTATTTAAAAAAATCTTCCAGATGTATTTCAACCTAAGAGATAGTCTAGTTTATCATTTTTTCCAGAGCCAGGTTAATGTAACAGTTAACAGCAGGCTGAATGATATGATAATTGGAAATGTGAATAAATGAGTCTAATTTTTAAAAATTTGTGAATAGAATTCCAGGATATCAGGCATATCTGTTAAGGGAGATATCTCTAAAATCTAGAGATATGAGGTTGCTTCTTTGGGTAAGTAGCTCAACAATGTTAAATTAGATATCTGCTCTTTTTATCTTTCTGGTCTGTTGTTTTCACCATGTTGACAGTATCTCTTCTCATGGTTGCAAGAATGCTGCTATGGCTCCAAGCATCACATCCCCAGCAAAAATATCCCAAAAGGAAGGAAAAGGAAGGGCAAGAGGGCTCTGTTCTTGGGATGAATTAGACCCCAAAAGTCTTGTCCAAGTTGAAGAAAAAGCGTAAAGAATCCCTTGGACTTAGATCAAATTTGCTTTTAATTCTTTTTACTCCAGAAACAGCTATTGAGAATAAACTATGCAAAAAATATTGTTATGGGTCTAGAATATGAACGGGTAGAGACAGTTTCCCATTACCTCCTTTACCCCTCCCAGAGGAAGTCTTGAAGTTCAGTGGTCTTGGAAGGTCACACAGAGTGGCACATCTACCAGGGGCATGAAAAATGGTACATTGGGTCTGCCACGTTTTGTAACTTCACCCACTGGAACTCACAGCTTGAAATGCCAGGAAGCCAGGAAGCCTGCTTTACTCACTCCATTGTGGCACTCAGATCTAATGACTGTGTTTGGAGACTTAAAAATCTTTTAGGACCTGCATGGGGACAACATCTCTCTCTCTGTAGAGGTGGTGGTTGTTCAGTCATGAAGTCATGTCCAACTCTGTGACCCCATGAACTGCAGCATGCCAGATTCTGTGTCCTTTACTATCTCATGGATCTTGCTCACACTCATGTCCATCGAGTCAGTGATGCCATCCAACCATCTTTTCCTCCGTCGTCCCTTTCTCCTCCTGCCTTCCATTTTTCCCACTATTGGGGTATTTTCCAATGAGTTGGCTTTTTGCATCAGGTGGCCAAAGTATTGGAGTTTCAGCTTCAGCATCAGTCCTTCCAATGAATATTCAAGATTGATTTCCTTTAGGATTGACTGTTTTGATCTCCTCACAGTCCAAGGGACTCTCAAGAGTCTTCTCCAACACCACAGTTCAAAGGCATCAATTCTTATCCCTCAGCCTTTTTATTGTTCAGCTCTCACATCCGTACCTAACTACTAGAAAAACCATAGCTTTGGCTATATGGAGGTTAGTTCACCTTTATGTCTAAAAGCTTACCCTATGTATTTAAAAACATAACAGCAGTTGAGCTGGGAAAAGAGGGAGTAAGGACTTTGGACACAAGAAACAATGCATGCAAAACAAGTTGGTGTGACCCAGTGTGATCTGTTCAGGGCACTGCCAGCGACTTGGAGTGGCCGGATCTCAGGCCTGAGCAGGGAGTGGGAGGAGGTGAGACCAGCAGGGGAGTCAGGAGCCTAGGGACGCACCAGGATGCAGGGAGTATACACCGTGCACCCCGAGAGCCCAGCAGAGTGGTCAATGGGCTACGAAGGCCTTCCAGAAATCTTGGATCTGAGTCCAGCACAACCCTGACGTTTACCCAAGACCAAGGCTACAGCTGTACAGGTCAGTTATGCCTGCACCATCCCAGTTATCAAATATTGTGAATATTGCCTCTGCCCTAGAGGAGGTGGTGAGGGCTTCCCCACACAGAGAAGGGGGACGGGCTTCCTAGTTAGAGCTTATACAAAGACAACCAGAGAAGGGAGAAATGGAAACACAGGGGAGGATGAGGCCAGGGTGGTGGAGGGGCCAGACCACAGTAGGCTGCCTGGGGCAGACCAGAAATTTGCACTTGAGCCTATGGGTCATGGAAAGAGTGAAGAGTAAAACCAATCCTACCAACCCAATGATCCCTTCCTGAACCCGGGACCTTGAAGCTCTTACAGGCAGGGGACTGGAGGATGTAGATGACTGATGATGAAACCAAAGACTTGGCAGAAGTGCTTGTGCCATTTTTTCTTTCTTTCAAGAGGGAGAAAGGAAGGAAAAAGAGAAAGGGAAAGAAAGGAAGAAAATAAAGAGATGGGAGGAAGAGGAGGAATAAGAGAGGGAGGAAGGAAAGCAAGAAGAGGAAAAGGGAAGAAAGGAAAGGGAAAGAAAAAAGGTAGAAACCAGTACAGCAAGACTGACAAGATTTGGCAAAACATGGCTGAATAGTGGAAATAGAGATTACTATTTATTATGATGATTATTAATGTTATTTTCTTCTGCATTTCACTTGAGAGACTTCATTTTTAAAAATGAATGGTCAGGTGGAAATCTAAGTAGACAGAAGTCTTTCTGCAAAGTGATCTGGCCATATGGTATCAAAAGACCTAAAAATGCTCACTTTTGACCCAAGAATTACATGCCAGGTTATGCAGAGAAAGATTTATAGACAAGCCATCTATTTTCTTTTGCTTCAAGTATAGATATAAGTCATTTGTTTCACTCAGGGAGGAGCAGGAGTGTTATGCTAAATAAAATTTTCAATTAAAGAAATGAACTATTTTAATGGAAAGTGAAGTGAAATCGCTCCATTATGTCCAACTCTTTGTGGATCCCATGGATGGAGGAGCATGCTAGGCAAGCTCCTCTAGCAAGAATACTGGAGTGGGTTGCCATTTCTTTCTCCAGGGGATCTTCCCAACACAGGAATCAAACCCAGGTCTCCTGCACTGCAGACAGACTCTTCACCATCTGAGCCACCAGGGGATCCTATTTTAATGGAAGTCTTCCCCAAATACATTGTACCTATCCTGGTACAATGAGTATTCTGAAACACATCTAACCTTTTCCTGATGATTTTTTTTATTAATGTGAATTATTAATGATCAAAGTACAGGCTTAATAAACTCAGTGTTGAAATAGCTGTTGCGGTGCAAAGGGACTCTTGCTCCTGCACAGTATTCCCTGGACAGCTAATTTCTCTGCCTCTCTTGGTTCTTTCTTCTTCCTTTATAGTTGGCTGTCATTTCTTACTACCCATCACCTGATTCCTCATTAGAAATCTGTCATCCAGTCAGAACAAAGCAAAACAAAACCAGATCAAGTTTGTACACATGTAAATCCATGTTCCAGCAGAGGCCTGCAAGTCTGCCTCCAACTTCTGAGAATCTTGCTAAAAATGCTTTTTTTCTGGGCCGCGTCTCAGCTCCTTCTAATAAGTATCTCTGGATCCTGCAAGTACTTAAGGTAGTTATTATTATGAATGTTAACATTTGAGAATCCCTGACTTACAGGTTCTCCTATGAAAAAGTATCCATGAACTCAAGGCCGTATAAAACCCACAGGCTGTCTCTGTGCCCTTGAGCTACTTGCCTATGGGGTCGCACAGGAGTTAGCGCTGACGGACTGGTTCCTGTGCCACGGCAGGTGCTAAAAAGTTCTGAGTATCCCATGGGCTTAGTGACTTCTAGTTTTTGAACTTGGATCACTTAGGTGGGTGGAGGGTTGGATGAGGAGATAGGTACTTCCTGGACCCGACTTTAGTTAAGCCGAGATATCTGATGAGTAGCCCCTGGGTAACTAATGTCTACCTGGTCTATGATCTGGGGAGAGATAGGCTAATAATTATTCATGTCTTCCAAATATGAGACTCTCTGCATAGACTGATTGATATTTATAGAAAAAATAAGATAATGCTGACCATTCACCTGGATAAGCTGGCCACACCCACTTATTACAACTTAATTCATCTTGGACTGAATATTTGATAGTTTATGTTATGCCCAATTGAAATCAATATATTTACTGTACCTATGTTAATTATTATTTTATCAAAGTGATTACTCTGCTCATACTCATGTTTTATAGATTCATTAAAAAGTTCTAAAACTATATATACTGTTGCTTTCCTTTAAGAGAAGATCTGAAGAATTTTTATGTTGCATTTTAAGTAAACAAGCTTCTAAATGTCTTTGAAATTATGGTGAACTAAACAGTATGCACTAAAAGGATAACAGAACATGAGTACCTTACTTAGAGATATATTACCACCTGTCACAGCCTCAGACAACAACAGCAACAAAACCCCACTCCAGAATGAAAATACTGGTATATTTATATAATGCAAAGAGAAATACAGATATAAACCCTCAAAACGGAAGATACATTGATAAAAATGTAGCATTGTAAGCGAAAAATATTGTACAGTACTTGCAGAATTTATCTTTCAATTTAAGGTTACAATGTGCCTAACAAATAGTACTTAAAATTATAGTTCTCATTATTAATTTAAAATAACCATCAGGAGAACAGCACAGCTTAACCTAGCAAACATTTTAAGGAAATGCTTTGTCTCAGAAGTAGAGTATCATTATAGTCCATCCATTTATACCATGAACAAAAGAAGAACAATTTTCAAAGTGGAAATCAGTTTCATAAGACAGAATAAAACTGGGCTCCTCAAAGCCTTCCTAAAGTTTTTAATTTTTATTGGCCAAAAATACCTGAACAGTTTTGATGTAGTACTCTGCTTGTCTCCAAGAGCCCTCCCAATCCATCAACCACAATCAGTACATACAAAAACATGCAATACTGTTATTTTCTCCACACCATTACTAACCAAAACACTTTTTTACTCTTTTGAAAGGTACAATTTTACAGAAATGTTGCCACTCAAGATTGGTATAATACAGAGAGCAGTTTGTCACCGACGGGCATTTCCTAGTGTATAAAGCAAGGTAGGAAACAAATCTTACTTGTGTTGTTACCTATTAAAAATGACTTCCTTGCTACTCTCTCCCATCTCTGCTCTTTAAATTCACTATCAATACTGAACAAAGTTCTCAACGCCTTCCAAGAACCAGAGCAGTCCAGCTGACCCCAGGCCGGTAATTCAGAGGGAACTCGAGACAACTTTCCCTCTGTCTCCTGCTTCCAACAGAAGACCCTCAAGAAATCGAACTGGTGAAGCCCCTCTGGGTTCCTCTACTTCACTGCAAAATGTAATGCCACTTGAGGTTGTCAAAAATAGCTTCTGTAGAAAACTGGCCATGGTCTTTAGGAAAGGTTGCATGAAGAAAATTAGCCTTTATTTAAAAAAAAAAAAAAAAGAGTAACACATGGAAGAAAAGACATCAGTACAAGTACAAAGACTCCAGGATCTACTGTCAGGATGAAAATATATTTAGGAGGACAATCGCAGGAGCTGGGCTGGGGCTGGGACTTCGAAACCCTACCCCTGTACAATTGGAGTCTGTACAATCCAAGTGATGATGCACTTCGAGAGTCGTTTTGAAGGCAGCGTAGAAAATTAAAAAGGGGGCAGAAAAGACGTCACTGTCCAAGCCAAAGAGAGAGGCCGGGCTGGGGTGCAGGTGGCGGTAGGGCCACTTATAAACCGATGCCTTTCAAGTCGCAGGGGAGGGTGGCCTGGGTGGCCTGGGGGCTCTGGCAGCAGGGGAACTGGGCGCGGAAGCAGTCCCTGAGCTCCCTGTTGAAGAGGAAGCACACGACGGGGTTGATGCCGGCCTGCGCGAAGGTCAGCCACACGGAGGCCGTCAGGTAGGCCTGGGGGACGGCGCCGGGCCGCACCAGGACCCGCAGGTAACTGGCCACGACGTAGGGCCCCCAGAGGAGCAGGAAGAGCAGCGTGACGGCGTAGAACATCTTGCACAGCCTCTTCTCCGTCTTGAACTCCTCGAGCACGAGGAGGCGGCGCGCGCCACGACCTGGCCCGGCCGGCCGGATGCCCACGAGTGCCGGCGGCGTGGGGCCGCGGCCGGCCGGCCGCCCAGTTGGCGGCCGCCTGGCCGGTGGCGCCGGGGCCGTGGAAGGTCCAGTCGTGGCTGACGGCTGGCACGAGGCGCGCAGGCCGCATCTTGCGGCGGTCGTGGATGAAGAAGAGCAGGCGGAGGTAGACGAGGTGCGTGGCGCCCACCACCACGGCCAGCAGCAGCAGGAAGCCCAGCGCGCCCGGGGCGCCGTCGGGCCGCTGCTCCAGGGCGCACGGCGCGTCCTCGTCGTCGCCGCCGCCGCCGCCGTCCAGCACGGGCGGGAAGGCCGCGGCCAGCGCCAGCGCCCAGGCGGCGCACACCAGCATGGCGGCGCACGGCCAGCCGGCCAGGCGTTCGGCGTAGAAGCGGTGGTGCGCGATGGCCAGGTAGCGGGTGACGCCCACGCCGAGCAGCAGGAAGGCGGCGTGGAAGCAGAAGAGCGCGGCCAGGAAGGCGAGCAGCTTGCAGCCCAGCGCGCCCGGCGGCGCCCCCGCGGCGGCCGCGGCCCGCCGCGCCGCCAGCATGACGGCCGGGAGGCAGGCGAGCGCGCGCAGCCCGTCGGCCAGGCACAGGTCGAGCAGCAGGTAGTACGGGGCGCGGTGCAGGCTGCGCTCCCGAACGATGAGCAGCGCGAACAGCACGTTGCCCGCCAGGCTCACGCACAGCAGCAGGCTGAGCGTGGCCAGCTTGAGGCCCAGGGCGGCCGCCTCCCCACCGCCGCCGCCGCCGCCGCCGCTGCCCGGTTCGCTTGCGTTCGCCATCGCGGCCTCCCCGGGCCGGGCGCCGCGCTCCGCTCCGGGGCCGCCCCCGGCCTCTCCGCTCTGCAGGCCTGCCTGCCGACCGGGGCGCGGCCACCTGCGAGGGTCCCCGGCGAGCTCCCGGGCCGGCGGGGCTCAGCCCCCCGCCCGGCTGACCCCCTCCTCGGCTCCCCGAGCTGCCGCCGCGCCGCCGCCATCTCAGGAATGGTGCGCGCAGAAGGCGACGGCCACTCCCTGCGCCTCGGGCGCCGCGGGCTTCACTGCGGACCGGGCCGCGCCGCCGCCCGCAGCCCCCTGCATCCTTCTCCTCCTCCTCCTCCTCTTCCTCCGCTGCCGCCGCCGCCGCCGCCGCGCCTCTGGGTTCTGCCCCCGCCGCCGCCGCCGCCGCCGCCGCCGCCGCCGAGCCCCTCCCCTCCGCCGGAGCGCGCCGCGTGGCCGCCGCCGCCAGCCCCGCCGAGGCATCCCGCGCCGCCCGGGCCGGGCTGGGCTGGGGGCGCCGCCGCCGCAGCTGCGGGGCCGGGAGGCGGCCGGGAGGGAGGCAGGGCCCAGGACGCGAGGTGGCGACAGGTCGCGTTTGGCCCCAGGTAACGGGGTCCTGCGGCGGCGCCAGGCGCCCGCCCTGGGGTCACGGTGGCCGTGCGCGGGTGGTGGGGGGAGCTTGCCTGGGATGCTAAGGTCGGGAGGCCTCGTGGATTGGGGCGGGGGCGGTGGACAGGAGGATCTGGAATGAACTCTTTACCCGCAGGCTAATAGTGATTAAGAGTCATCACCATCATCATCACCGCAGCCCTGTAACCTCTAGTGTTCAGGACAGCACTGGTGTGCGTGTCGGTGTTCTGGGGAGCTTTACCAGCATTATCTCCCTCCGTGTTCACAGTAACGACAAAGTTGGTTCTATTCTTAAACCCACTTTCTGTCCGCGGAAGCAGGGGCTTGGAGGTCAAGGGAGTTGAGAGCTGGAAAGTGGTAGAGCTGAGATTCAGATTTCACTCAACCTGCTGTCCAGGGCTGGACTGAGCGACTCTGAAGGCTACCCTGCTCTCTGCCTCATTCGTGGTCCCAGCGAAGACTTTTGCTATGGATAAGAAATTCAGCATTTTCCCTTAAGTGATTTGGAAGGTTAATCTTCGCTGCCTTCCTCCCAGGATATGAGTTTTCTGGGTTAGCCTGAAAGGCAGCCTGTTCTGTCCTCAGCTGCTCCAGATTCACTCCCGTCTTTGCAGGGGCTCTTCCCTCTGCCCCGGCAGCCCCTCAACAGGTTCCCCATCATCTGGGCCATTCTTCTGCCCAGGCTAGCTTACCCGGTACCACTGCCCATTCATTTCCTTCTTAGTGCTTAATAGTTATCATTAATGTTTCAACTAATTACTAAGCTTCCGGAAGACCAGGGACTGTGTCTGATTTTTTCTAACTCTGTATCCCCAATGGCTGGGATAGAGGAGCCAGAATTAAGACATAGATTCTTTCTTAGGTACACTCATGGGTTGATTTTTGTTTTGTTTTTTGCTTTTATGCAGAATGTTATTTATTGGCATGGCTGGCACCTTGGCATTTCCAGGATGATACAAGATTATAGAAAGCCTTGTCAGGCTAGAGTCTAAACTTTAGTCTGTAGGCAGTCAGGAACCCTTGGAGGTTTTTGAGGAAAGTGGCAAGATAAGAAAACTACTGATGTGCATCAGGAGGATGATTTTGGCAGTAGCTTTTAAGAGGAATGACTGAGCAGAGTCAGTAGGTCTAGTCCAGACTCAGTGAGCATAGAAATCACTGGGGATACTGTATGATTCAGGAGGTCTGTATGGGGTGGAAGAGGCTGCCTTTCTAATAATTTCCTGGGCAAAACTAATGCTTCTCATCTACAGACCACATTTGGAATAGCAAGCACCTTGAGGGCCTTTGACCTTTTGTAAAAATCTAAGTGATGGCCAATGAGGGCATGACTTGGGGTCCCTAAGTGGCCAGGGACAAGTGGCTGACCAGGCAGGTCTACAAATATTTGATTTGTTTATAGACAGTAGGAGTAGATTTTGATGGTATTTTGGTTAAGAATTACATTTTGATGATAGTAGCTAAAAAATGTACAGGAGTTTATTTTCCTCATGAAACAAGAAGTCTGGAGGTCAGTGGCTGCTGACATTGAATTACTTGCTGAAGGACTAAGTCTCTGAAAACCTTTTAGCCCTTTCCTCGTGATCAATAGGCTGTTGACACCCCAGCCATTGCCTGAGCATTCCAGGCAGAAGGAAGGAAAAGTAAAGAAGACCAAAAGTGTTCCTGCCATCTAAGTGAGTCCCCTCTGAAGAGTTTTCTAGAAGGCTTACATGATGACAGACAAGTCAGTGGTTACCACTATCAGCATAGGATACTGGGGAATGATTTTGCTTTTTAATTTTTTGAACCAGACACATAGCTGCAGAGAATGAGATCCAGCCTTGATGTGGACATTTGCACTCGGCAGCATCTGCCCAGAGCAAGGGATGCCTTCTTTTAATGCACACAAAGTCACAAGCTCCAGTTCCTTTATGATGGTGTTAATGGCAGCCTGTGTTTACTGAACACATGCTGTGTGCTGTGTACTATGCTGATATGTGATGTGTGTTATCTCTTATAATAAGGGCCATTTGTGGTAGAGACTACTGTGGTTACTGTATTGTAGATGAGACGGAGTGGGTAAGTCACTTGTTCAGGCTTTCACCAAAAGTAAGCGTAAGACCTGGGATTGGAAGAGAGAATGTTTGATTCTAGAGCCCATGCTCATAACCAGCATATGTACTGCCCCTTTGTTGTAATGGCAAAGAAAGTTATTAACTTTCTAAAAACAAGCAACCTACTGATATTCATGTGTAGATGTGCGTGCATGCCTAGTCGCTTTAGTATAGTCTGACTCTTTGCGACTCTGTGGACTTTAGCTCGCCAGGCTCTTCTGTCCATGGAATGCTCCAGGCAAGAATACTGGAGTGGGTTGCCATTTTCTTCTCCAGGGCATCTTCCCAACCCCAGGATTCAAACCTGGGTCTCCTGCATTGCAGGCAGATTCTTTACTGTTGAGCCACCAGGGAGGCCCAGTGTTCATAGACACAGAACTAAAGCCCCTTCAAAGAGGGGAGAGATTTCAAAAACGTCTAATACAGCATTTGGATTGTGTAAACTCATACATGACTTAGTGGGCAGTACAATCCAGGTATTCTTGCTCCTCAGTTAGTACCCTTCCCACGTCGATGAAATCTTCACATATAATGAACACATGACATTTCACTAAGCCTCTTGGAATCTCAAATGTTCCCATTTATAAAAAGAGAAATTGGACCAAATGATGTCTGAGGGTCCTCACCTCTGAGGTGTAGTGTGAATATGAGAAAATGAAAATTAAGTGTTTGTATAATCCTGAGTGCTAAGAGATTTGTTTTTCAGAAATGGACATGAACAAAAGAGACATTAGTTGTCTATAATTTAGATTTCTCTGGTGTTTCATACTTCTCTCTGTGACTTAATGTACTTCTCTTTGGGATTTGGTTTAGTCATCTCCCCAGCTTCAAATAGCCGAAGCAGCAGTAGAAAATATAAAAGTCGTGACTCTCAAAGCATTTATATGTCTGCTTCTTGCATTGTCACCATTTGTTCAGGAGATTAATACTTAAGGAAGAACTATTAACATTTCATTGCTGGAATCAACTACTTTCCTTTTATTGTTTCTAGGAAGCTTCACACAAGAATTTAAAATAGTTTCTTAGGTACCAAGTTGAATTGAATGGCAGCATCTCAAAGCATAATAGCTATGTGGGATTTTTCACTATAAGAAAAAATTTGCTTATAACATTATTTTTCCTTTGTCCATAGATAGAAAAGTTGAGATTTCTACCCCAAAGTAGCTCTGTTACTTCTTTGCTGCACAGGTAGATGTTGTGTGTGGTAGTGGAAATCTGCTGTTTGGAAGATTGGTTGACAGGCCTTGACAGATTCAGTCAAGGCCACAGTTCCCATAATCATGGGAAACTGGCTGACATCTCCTATCCAGCCTCAGGCTTCTGGCTTCTAGTCATCTGCCAGGGCACACTGAACATCAAGTTAGAGAAAGGTGGTTTGACTTAATTGCATCCCAACTCTTAGAAAACATGAACCGAAGTCCGTGCCCAGTTGGTATTGAGTTATCAGAGGATAGCCATCAGTCTGGCCTCTTCACGGAGTCAGTTCTAACTTCAAGAATGAAAACGATCTTCGGTTAAGTATACCTTAGTTCATATCCAAGTCCCACTAGTTATTAGCATGTATCCTTAGGAGCTTCCCTGGTGTCTTAGACGGTAAAGAACCTGTGCAGTGGCTTCCGTGGTGGTTCAGTGGTAACGAATCCACTTGCCATGCAGGAGATGCAGGTTCTTTCCTTGATTGGAAGGATCCCCTGGAGGAGGAGATGGCAGTCCACTGCAGTATTCTCACCGGGGAAATCCCATGGACAGAGGAGCTTGGTGGGCTCTAGTCCATGGGGTCACAAAGAGTTGGACACAATGTACACACTAAGCAACAACAGCATCCTTAGCCAAGTCCTTTACCTCCTTTGAACCTCAAAGGCCTATTTCAGGGAGGGCTCCATTACATTCAGTCCGTGTAACACAAGGCGTTCACCCAGGTGGTGTGTAATAAGTGGTAAATACATTTTTTTGCTCTTGTGTGTGTGTGTACTCAGTTATGTCTGACTCTCTGCAACCCGCCAGGCTCCTCTGTCCGTGGACTTTTCCAGGCAAGAATACTGGAGTGGGTTACCATTTCCTCCTCTAGAGGATATTCCCGACTAGGATAGAATCCATGTCTGCTACATCTCCTGAAGGAGCAGGTGGATTCTTTACCACTGCACCACCTGGGAGACCTTTTACTCTTACCAGACTATAAATGCCTTGGCTAACCATGGCTTGACTGACTTTTCTATTCTCCACTTCACCCTAGCTTAGGAGGATGCTGTATATGTATCTTGATATTTGTGTGGCAGGTGTGAATGTCAGTGCATAAAATCAAGGGTGCCAGAAATGCATCTGCCTCATAGAAATTTAATGTCTGACTGAGTTACCATTTTGCCTTGATGGTGAAGAAAAAGAATGGGACCTTGCTGCTTCTGGGGTTTCATCAAGGACCTTTACTTCTCCAGGATGTGCTGTAATTCCAGGCTGGCTCCCAGATTGCCCAGCACGCAGTCATTCAGGGCAGTGTGTGCATATGTGTGGGAGGAAAGTGACGTTTCATCACTTTCTTTCTGTCCTCATAAGCCGTTTTGGTTTGGTGGTTCTTAGCCGCCTCATGTCAGATTTGGGGTATGAGAATCTGGAATAGTATTGTGTTAGTTCCCTCTCAACACTATATGTGGGAAACCTCATACAAATGCACCCTCTGTCAATGGTCTCTCTCCTCCCTTCTGCCTTCATTTCTGGGGACTGCCTGTCTACTCCAGCACTGGAGAGTACTGTTCCTTCTTGTTTTTCTGGGCAGTATAATTGATCGGTTCTCCTGGGAATTGGTGGTCCCAGAAACGTCAGGAAGCTACCTTCTGTAACCCTCTCGTTGGCAAAGAAGCCCTGGACCCTGGTATGTGCTTCAGTGAGGGGAAGGATAGGGAAAAAGAGAGGAAGAAAAATTATCAGATCTGTTCAAAATACTGTCCTTGCTGCGTATGTTTGTTAAATAAATGACTGAAGATATCATTTATGTGTATATGCATGGCATATTGTCACACTTCTAATAAGAAAAAATATATTTCAATGAAAGCTCTTTTAACATTTTTCATCACATGGAATTCTCTGTCCATGGAATTCTCCAGGCAAGGATACTGGAGTGGGTTGCCATTCCCTTCTCCAGGAGATCTTCCCCACCCAGGGATCAAACCCTGGCTTCCTGCATTGTGGGCAGATTCTTTACCATCTGAGCCATCAGGGAAGCCCTCGGATAAGGCTGGACCCTTACCTCTCGCCATACACAAAAGTTAACTCCAAAGGGATCATAGACATAAATGTAAGAGCTATAAAACTTAAAACCTAAGAGTAAATTTTCACAACTTTAGGCAATAGGATAAGCAAAAAGAAAGAATAGATAATCTGGATTTTATTACATTTTTAAAGTTCGTATTTCAAGTAACTCCTTCAGGAAGGTGAAAAGACAGAATAGGGGATGATACTGTCAAGTTATATGTCTGATGAAGGAATTGTGTCTAGAATATGTAAAGAATGCCCATAAATCAATGATGAAAAGGCAAACAGTTCAGTTTAAAATTGGGCAAAGGATTTGAATAGGCATTTCTTTAAAAAGATATGTAAATGACCAATAAATACATTTAAAGGTGCTTACCATCATTAATCATTAGAAAATGCTCATCAAAACCATAGTAAAATACCACCTCACGCCTAGTGGGATGGCTGTTATCAAAAAGACAGGGAATAACAAGTGTGGCTGATGAGGTGGAGAAATTGGAACCCTCCTGCAGTGCTGGTGCAGAAATATAAAATGATGCAGCTGTTTTGGAAAATAGTTTGGAAGTTTCTCATAAGTTAAACATAGATTTACATATGACTGAGTAATTCCACTCCTGGGTATATACCCAAGAGAAGTAGAAATGTGTCTGCTGAAAAATTGTACACAGATGTTTATAGCAGCGTTTGCCATGCTAGCCAAGGTGGGGAAGCAGTCCAGTTGTCCATCAGTGAATGGATGGACAAAATGTGAATTCTCCATATATTGGAGTGCTCGTCACTCTAAAAAGGGATGAAGCACTGGCATGTAGTGCAACATGATGAGCCTTGAAAACCTTGGGCTGCGTGGAAGAAGCCACACAGAAAAGGCCACATATTGTGCAGTTCCACTTACATAAAGTGACTGGAGTAGGCAAACCTATAGAGATAGAAAGCAGATTCGTAGTTGTCATGGACTTGACGTAGAGGGGTTTCAAGAGTAACTGCTAATGAGTATCGGAGCATTTGTTTTGGGGTTGAGGAAATTGTTCTAAACTTAGGTTGTAGTGATGGTTATATAACTGAGTATCCTAGGAAAATACATAATTCTGAAAAGGAAACATTTCATATTAAAGTCAGGTCACTTTTGTATCCTCGTTAAAGGGGTGCTACAGGTCTAGAGTCCACATTGCTTTCTAAGTGAATGCAAGCCTTTAAGGTGTGAATTCTTGGGCCCTTCCCTGGGTTTGTTCTCAGAAATCAGTGTGTCTTGCCATGTGGTTATGGGTACAAGGATTGTGTCTTTGGTTTGCTGCAGTATTACATATTTGGATGCTGAAATGAGAAGAGGGATTAAGAAATTCTTATTTAGTCAGTAGCTTTACAGTGTAGCGTCTCCTGGAAAAGCTGCTATTGTCTTTTAGATTCAGCAGTACGCCAAAGTGAAAGTGAAAGTTGCTCAGTCGTGTCTGGCCGTTTGCAACCCCGTGGATAGCCCATGGACTTCTGCAGGCCAGAAGACTGGAGTGCGCAGAGCGATTTTGCATATACTGTCCCATTTACTTCTATAAAACTCTGTACTCCCATTTTACAGATGCGGAACCTTGAGTCTGATGTTAATTAGCGAAGTTAATTATAAAGTCTGTAGTGGTAAAGTATGGTTAAAATCTGATCTGCCTGACTTGAAAGCCTAAATTGTTAGTAAGTACCCGTACAGGGCTGCTTTGACTAAAATAAGAGGGAAAAACCTATCAATACCTTGTAAATAAATACTAAACTGAAGGTTGTATTATTTGGTACAGAATTGAGAAACCATTCTGCTATGAATTTGAACAAACTCTGGGAGATAGTGAAGGATGGGGAAGTCTGGCGTGCTGCTGTCCATGAGGTCTCAAAGAGTCAGCCACGCCTGGCGCCACCGAGCAACACCATTATGCTATAGGCAATATTTTAATTGCTTGAAAATGAACACTTGTAACATTTAGAAGAAGCAAAAGTCTATACTTGTCACCACTTAAAATTTCATTTTTGATATTTATGTACTATTAGAAAATTTTTTTCAGAGTTACAATAATGACTCCAATGAGAGAAAAGCTTTTTATGTGGCTCTTCTCTTTCCATTGTTTAATAGCCACTTCAACTCCCTCTAGTGGTTAAATTGTGTTGTGATCCTAAAGTTTGCTTTTCAGAAGGTAGACTCCATTGTCAGGACAAAGGTGATAGAATCAAACCCATTCCTTACATGTCCTCTTCTTGTGTACATAGTACATACCAGAGTCACTGCTTCTGTACTCCTCTTCCCCATCATTTACTCAAAAATCAAATTGTTGTTCAGTAGCTAAGTCATGTCCCAGCTCTTTGTGACCCCACGGACTGCAGCATGTCAGGCTTCTCTGTCCTTCACCATTTCCTGGAGCTTGCTCAGACTCATATCCATTGAGCCAGTGATGCCGTCCAACCATCTCGTTCTCTTTTGGCTGCTTCTCCTCCTTCTATCAATTTTTCCTAGCATCAGGGTCTTTTTCAGTGAGGCAGCTCTTCCATCAGGTGGCCCAAGTATTGGAGTTTCAGCTTCATCATCAGTCCTTCCAGTGAATATTCAGGATTGACTGATTTGGTCTCCTTGCAGTCCAAGGGACTCTCAAAGAGTCCTCTTCTCCAGCACCAGAGATCAAAGCATCAGTTCTTCGGTACTCAGCCTTCTTTATGGTCCAGCTCTCACATCTGTGCATGACTACTGGAAAAACCATAGCTTTGACTATACAGACCTTTGTTGGCAAAGTGGTGTCTCTGCCTTTTAATATGCAGTCTAGGTTTGTCATAGCTTTTCTTCCAAAGAGCAAGCGTCTTTTAATTTCATGGCTGCAATAACCATCGGCAGTGATTTTGGAGCCCAAAATCTGCCACTGTTTCCATTTTTCCCCCATCTATTTGCTGTGAAGTGATGGGACTGGATACCATGATCTTAGTTTTTGAATGTTGAGTTTTAAGCCAGCTTTTTCAATCTCCTCTTTCATGTTCATCAAGAGGCTCTTTAGTTCCTCTTCTGCCATTAGGATGGTGTCATTTGCATATCTGAGGTGGTTGATATTTCTTCCAGCAATCTTGGTTCCAAGTCATTTCACATGATATACTCTGCATATAAGCTAAATAAGCAAGGTGACAATACACAGCCTTGACGTACTCCTTTCCCAATCTGGAACCAGTCTGTTGTTCCGTGTCTGGTTCTAACTGTTGTTCTTGACCTGCATACAGGTTTCTAAGGAGGCAGGTAAAGTCATCTAGTATTCTGATTTCTTTAAGAATTTTCCAGTTTGTTGTGATCCACACAGAGACTTTAGCATAGTCAATGAAGCAGAAGGAAATGTTTTACTGGAATTCCCTTGCTTTCTCTGTGATCCTACAGATGTTGGCAATTTGATCTGTGATTCATCTGCCTTTTCTAAACCCAGCTTGTACATCTGGAAGTTCTTGATTCATGTACTGTTGAAGCCTGGCTTGAAGAATTTTGAGCATTACCTTGCTAGCATGTGAAATGAGCACAATTGTACGATAGTTTGAACATACTTTGGCATTGCCCTTCTTTGGGATTATCTTCCCTGGTGGCTCAGATGGTAAAGAATCTGCCTGCCATGCAGAAGACCTGGATTCAGTCCCTGGATCTGGAAGATCCCCTAGAGGAGGAAATGGCAACCCACTCCAGCATTCTTGCCTAGAGAATTCCATATACGGGACAGTTCATGGGGTCGCAAAGAGTCAGACATGACGGGGCGACTAACAGTTTCTTTGGGATTGGAATGAAAACTGATAGTGTATTCATTACTGTTATTTTTATTTTAGAGAATTATAGAGACTATAATTTTTAAGATAGAGATTTTGAGAGTCCATTCTTATAAAATTCTCTAAGCAGTGGGACAGAAGCCCGTAAACACACCGTTAGGGATGTACCTACTCTTTCTTGATTTTCTGTTTTACTAGTTATTAATAACTTTCTTAAAATGAAAGTTTAACTCACCCTCTATACACGCACACATTTACACATGTATAAATTCTTCCTCCCCCGGCCCCAAGCTTTGCACTGTGTTTCAATTTAGATGAAGTGTAGGATCTTACTGGCCAGAATTATTACCACTGATAGGAGAATATCTACCAAAATAAAAGGTGGGCTTAGCTTAGAGACAAGGCAGACAGATTTTGATGGTGAAACAAGCCACATAAAAAGTATTGACTCTGGCACATTTCTCCTTAGACTTCCATATGATTTTAAGAAGATCTGATTTCAGTGTCACAGACATTGTGATTTAACAGCTACATTTCTGACCCCCTTGGTGCCACCTTTCCGCCACTCTCCTAACAGGCTTAGAACTCCAATGAATACAAGTTAGTTAGAGTCAGCCTGGCATCAGTGAGGTGTGGAGTTGTTCCACCCCATGTAGTGTATTTCACAGCTGAATTATACATCGTAACTGCATTATGTGAATTGTGCCCCCTCGCCCCGCTTTAGAGCTAACAATTGTAGGTTTTTCCCCCTAAAGTAACATGTGCATGTAACCCATTTGACCTCAAACTTTTTGACAGAACCATCCAGTTTCATTCACTACAGCCAAACTCATCATCCAACCAGGTGCTTGTATTTTTGTCTTTGGAGACATTCTCTGATCTGATCTGAACAGCTGTCTGCACAGCTGTTGCCCTGGCATTTCCCTACATCATGTTTGTCTCATCCCTACCTTCCTACCTTCCCTACTTACTTATGTCAGAGCACCTGTTACCCATAACCCAGATCTTTTTCTTGTTCTTTCTTTTTCATTTCTTTCTAAGTGATTTATATATCTCAGTAAGACTTTATGTATCTGAAAATGCACTTGTTTAACTTTCATACTCGATTGATAATTTGGCTGGAAATAGAATCTTCCTTGGTTGAAAATGACGACTCATGATGTTGAGCATCTTCTCTTATGCTCATCATTTTGAATTGTTTTATGATTTTGACGTCATATCTAAGAAATCCTTGCCTGCACCGTGATCACAAAGATGTTCTTTTGTATTTTCTCTTTAAATTTTTATGTTTTATGTTTCATGTTAAGCTAATTCTTACAAATGGTATGAGGTATAGGAGGTATGGATTGAAGTTCTTTTGTGTATATATGTGTGTATGTGTGTGTTCCATTACTCTCTGTTGAAAACCTACTGATGTTCACTCAGTTGCCTTTGCATTTTTGTCAAAAATCAATTGTTCATGTGTGTGTGTGTGTGTGTGTGTGTGTGTGTGTGTGTGTTCTTTCTAGTCTCGCTATTCTGTTCGGTTTGTCAATACCTTTCTAGATGCCAATACCTCACTGTATTGATTATTGTGCCTTGTTAATAAACTTTTAAAGTCAGGGAGTGTTATTTCTTCAAATTCATTCTTCTTTTTCAGAAAGTTTCGGCTGTTCTCAGTCATTAGCATGTATATGTAGGTCTTAGAATCAGTTTGTCAAATTTTATAAAAAGGCTGCAGTTGAGATTGTGTAGAGATACATTTGGGGAGAATTAAAATCATAACAATACACCATCTTCTTGACATACGTGATCAAGATATGTTTATTTAGGTCTTAAACTTTTCTTAGCAGTCTTTTGTTGTTATCAGTGTACAGCTCTTGTACATCTTCATCAGATTTATCCATAAGTATTTTATATTTTTGATGCTATTATAAATGGCATTTAAAAAAAACTTCTGTTTCTCATTGTTCAATCCTAATATGTGAATATATCATTGATATTTGTGTTGATCTTGTATCCTGAAGATTTGCTAAACCCACTTATTAATTCTAGCAGTTTTCTGGGGTAAATTCCATCAGGTTTTTATGTAGGTGATTGTGTAATCTGTGGATAAAGACTGTTTTACTTTTTCCCTTCCAGTCTAGACTCTCTTTATTTTTCTTACCTTACTGTACTGGGTAGAATCTAGGTATAATGTTAAAAGAGAAGTGATGAGAATCGACCTCATTAGTCTTTTCCTCTATATTAAAGAAAAAGTTTCATGTGTTTTATTGTTAACTGTGTAATTACCTGTAGGTTTTTGTAGATGCCTGTAAATGAGGAAGTTCCCTTCTAGTCCTGCTTTACTGAGAAGTTTAGAAAAAATCAGGAATGAATGTTGGATTAGCAAAATGCTTTTCTGCATCTATTGAGATGGCTTACTATTTTAATTTGTTAAATGATGAATTATATTAATTGACTTGCAAATGTTAAACCAACCTACACTCCTGAAAGAAATACTAGTTGATCATAATGTGTTATCCTTATATTCTACTTACTAAAATTTTGTTTGAAATTTTTATATCTATATTCACAATGGTTATTAATCCCTAATCTTCCTCTAGTACCAGTTTTGTCTGTTTTTTACCTCAGAGTGAATCTGGCCTAATAGAACAAATTGGAAAGTATTCTCACCTTCTCAAGTTTTTGTGTAGTTTGTTTAGAAAAGGAATTTGTAGTTGGCATTATTTTTCCTTAAATGTTTGGTAGAATTCACCAGCAAAACCATTTGATCCTTGAATTTTCTTTATGGAAAGGAATTTAACTACATATTCCATTTCTTTTGCAGTTACATGGCTTTTTAGGTTATTATCTATTTCTTGATTAAGCTTTGGTAGTTTGTGCTTTTCAAGGAATTTATCCATCTCATCAGTGTTATTAACTCATTTTCAGAGAGTGATAAATCATTTCTTTGATTTCTTTAGAAATCCATTGCTATCTATAAGAGTCTGTCTTGATATTGTTTATGTCATTCCTGATTTTGATAACTTGTTTCTTCTCAATTTTTTCCCTGAATAGTCTGGCTATAGGTTAAGAAGTATATTTTTGTTTCATTAATTTTTTCTGTAGTTTTTCTGTTTTCTGCTTCATTGGTTTTTGCTCTGATCTTTATTACAATTTCCTTTCTTTTACTTAATTTGAGTCCAATTTTCTCTTCCTAGTTTCTTAAAATGAAGCTGAATTCACTGATTTGAGACTACTGTTCAAGCATCCTTATTATAAAATTCCCCTCAGTACTACTTCAGCAGCCTCCCACAAATTTGATGTGTGTTTTCATGTTTATTCATTTCAAAATACTTTCTAATTTCCCTTTTGATTGCTCTTTTGAAGCATGGTTTATATAGAAATGTGTTATTTAGCTTATATGTTTATTTGGAGATTCCCAGGTATATTACTGTTATTAATTTTTAATGTAATTCCATTGTATCAGTGAACATACTCATATGACTTGAGTTCTATTAAATTTATTGCAAATTGTTTTATGACCCAGAATATGGTCTGTCTTGCTTAAATGCTCCATGTATGCTTGAAAAGAATGTGTACTATGTGGTTGTTAAATAGAATGTTCTATAAATGTCAGTCTGGTCAAGTCAGTCGATAATGTTGTTGAAATATTTTATACTCTTACTGATTTTCTGTCTGCTTGTTCTATCAATTATTGAGAGCAAGGTGTTGAAATCTCACATTATAATTATGGATTTGTATATTTCTCTTTGCACGTTTAACAGTTTTTTCTTCATGTATTTTGGAGTTCTCTTATTATCAGGAGCAACATGTTTAGAATTACTGTGTCCTCTTGATGCAGTGAAGTGAAGTGAAGTGAAGTCGCTCAGTCGTGTCCGACTCTTTGCGACCCCGTGGACTGTAGCCTTCCAGGCTTTTCAGTCCATGAGGTTTTCCAGGCGAGAGTACTGGAGTGGCTTGCCATTGCCTTCTCCACTTGATGCAGTAACTCCTTTATATTATTATTTGACCTTTGTCATCCCTAGTAATACTCTTTGCTTTGAAATTTAGTGTGGTAATGATATGGCCACTACAGTTTTCTTATTATTAGAAGTAGTACAATATATCTTTTATCTCCTCTTATTTTTTAATTTAAAAATGATTTTTTGATACGATATGCTCATAAAGTCAAGCTAAGGAACAATGTAATGTCTAATTTTGCTTACAGTTTATGCCTGGGATTTCAAGGTTTCTGCTTGCGTGTATGTTTGCCTGTGTACAGAGGTGTGTGGTTTGAATGAATTCTTAAAATTGTTTTGTTCTCTTAACAGATTTTTAAAATATTCCTGGTTCGTAGGAGATGTTCAGTAAATATTTGTTAAATTGAAAGATTTTGTGTATTACCTGCAGAAAGAAAAATAGAGTTTCCATCCTTTTACTTTTAACCTGCTTCTGTCTCTATATTTAAAGCACATTTCTTTTTGG
Source organism: Nanger dama (assembly GCA_917880005.1). Classification (NCBI taxonomy): domain Eukaryota; kingdom Metazoa; phylum Chordata; class Mammalia; order Artiodactyla; family Bovidae; genus Nanger; species Nanger dama. Next base: position 30,912,666 of record CAKJTW010000016.1, on the reverse strand, counting down.
CAGCATTTTTGTTGGGTCTTTTTTTCCAATCTGACAGTCCCTACTTTCAATGAGGGTATTTATACTGTCCACATTTAATGTGAGTATTAATATAATAAGATTTAAGTCTATCACCTGCCTCTTAAGAAATCTGTATGCAGGTCAGGAAGCAACAGTTAGAACTGGACATGGAACAACAGACTGGTTCCAAATAGGAAAAGGAGTACGTCAAGGCTATATATTGTCACCCTGCTTATTTAACTTATATGCAGAGTACATCATGAGAAATGCTGGACTGGAAGAAACACAAGCTGGAATCAAGATTGCTGGGAGAAATATCAATAACCTCAGATATGCAGATGACACCACCTTTCTGGCAGAAAGCGAAGAGGAACTAAAAGCCTCTTGATGAAAGTGAAAGAGGAGAGTGAAAAGCTGGCTTAAAGCTCAACATTCAGAAAATGAAGATCATGGCATCCGGTCCCATCACTTGATGGCAAATAGATGGGGAAACAGTGGAAACAGTGTCAGACTTTATTTTTTGGGCTCCAAAATCACTGCAGATGGTGACTGCAGCCATGAAATTAAAAGACGCTTACTCCTTGGAAGGAAAGTTAAGACCAACCTAGATAGCATATTCAAAAGCAGAGACATTACTTTGCCGACTAAGGTCCGTCTAGTCAAGGCTATGATTTTTCCAGTAGTCATGTATGGATGTGAGAGTTGGACTGTGAAGAAGGCTGAGTGCCAAAGAATTGATGCTTTTGAACTGTGGTGTTGGAGAAGACTCTTGAGAGTCCCTTGGACTGCAAGGAGATCCATCCAGTCCATTCTGAAGATCAGCCCTGGGATTTCTTTGGAAGGAATGATGCTAAAGCTGAAACTCCAGTACTTTGGCCACCTCATGCGAAGAGTTGACTCATTGGAAAAGACTGTGATGCTGGGAGGGATTGGGGGCAGGAGGAGAAGGGGACGACAGATGATGAGATGGCTGGATGGCATCACTGACTTGATGGACGTGAGTCTGAGTGAACTCCGGGAGTTGGTGATGGACAGGGAGGCCTGGGGTGCTGCGATTCATGGGGTCGCAAACAGTCAGATACGACTGAGCGACTGAACTGAACTGAACTGAACTGAAGTCTGTCATCTTGCTCTTTGTTTTGTTTTCTGCTTGTCCTATCTGCTCTTTTTCCCCTTTCCCTATTTTTAAGCTTATTTTGGATTAATTGAGTGTCCCTTATAATTTCTTATCTCTCTAGTTACATTCGTCGTCGTCGTGAAGTCGCTCAGTTGTGTCCGACTCTTTGCGACCCCGTGGACTGTAGCCTACCAGGCTCCTCTGTCCACGGGATTTTCCAGGCAATAGTCCTGGAGTAGATTGCCATTTCCTTCTCCAGGGGATCTTCTCGACCCAGGGATCGAACCCAGGTCTCCTGCATTGTAGACAGATGCTTTACTGTCTGAGCCACCAGGAAGTCTTTGCTATAAATTTTTGCTTTATTTCAGTGGTTTGTTTAAGTGGGGTGTGTGTGTGCACGAACGTACACTCACGTTTATCCAGCTCTTTGCAACCCCATGGCCTGTAGCCCCTCCAGACTCTCCACGAGGTTTCCCTGGCAAGAATATTGGCATGGGTTGCCATTTCCTTCTCCAGGGGTCTTCCCTACCCAGGGATCAAACCCGCGTCTCCTGTGTTTCTTGCGTTGGCAGTAGGGTTTTTGGCACTAGTGCCACTTGGGAAAGCCCATTTAAGGAATACAGCAAGCATAATCTCTCACTTACAAGTGATATCATGCCTCTTCATATACAGTATAAAAATTTGAAGTAGTATGCTTTCATTTCTTTCTCTCTATTGTGCTATTCTTGTCACATTTTTATTTATTAGTCCCACACTACATTGTTTTTATTTAAAGATGTCATTTAAATATAATATAATATATTCATATGTTTATTCATGTGACTGCCATTTCCAATTCTCTACACCCCTTTCTGTATATCTAAATTTCCTTCTGATATAATTTTCCTTCTTCTTGAAGGACTTCTTGTGACATTTCCTGTAGCATGAGTCTGATGGTGACGCATACTTTTAGCTTTTTCATGTGGAAAGTGTCTCTTTCTCCTATTTTTACTTAATTTTCTTTTTTCTATTTTCAATTTTATTGATTTCTGCTTTTATCTTCTCTTTTTTCACTTCCTTCTTATTGCTTTGAGTACTTTACTCTTTCTAGTTTATTAATATAGAAGTTTGTATTATTTATTTGAGACCTTTCTCCTTTTCTTATGTAAGCATTTAGTACTGTAAATTTCCTTCTCAGCAGTGCATTAGCTGCATCTGATATATTTAATGAGTTGTGTTTTTGTTTTCATTCAGTTTTATGTATATTTAAATTTTTCTTTGAGACCCCTCTTCAGTTCAGTTCAGTCACTCAGTTGTATCCTATTCTTTGCAACCCCATGGACTGCAGCATGCCAGGCTTCCCTGTCCATCACCAGCTCCCGGAGTTTACCCAAACTCATGTCCGTTGAGTTGGTGATGCCATCCAATCATCTCATCCTCTGTCATCCCCTTCTCCTCCCACCTTCAACCTTTCCCAGCATCAGGGTCTTTTCATGAGTCATTCTTTGCATCTGGTGGCTAAAGTACTGTAGTTTCAACTTCAGCATCAGTGTTTCCAGTGAATATTCAGGACTGATCTCCTTTAGGATGGACTGGTTGGATCTCCTTGTGGTCCAAGGGACTCTCAAAAGTCGTCTCCAACACTACAGTTCAAAAGCATCAATTCTTTAGCACTCGGCTTTCTTTATAGTCCAACTCTCACATCCATACATGACTACTGGAAAAACCATTATCTTTGACTAGAAGGACCTTGTTGGCAAAGTAATATCTCTGCTTTTGAATATGCTATCTAGGTTGGTCATAACTTTCCTTCCAAGGAGTAAGCATCTTTTAATTTCATGGCTGCAGTCACCATCTGCAGTGATTTTGGAGCCCCCAAAATGAAGTCTGTTACTGTTTCCATTGTTTCCCCATCTATTTGCCATGAAGTGATGGGACCAGATGCCATGATCTTAATTTTCTGACTGCTGAGTTTTAAGCCAATTTTTTCACTTTATTCTTTCATTTTCATCAAGAGCTTCTTTAATTCTTCTTCACTTTCTGCCATAAGTGTGGTGACATCTGCATATCTGAGGTTATTGATATCTCTCCCAGCAATCTTCATTCCAGCTTGTGCTTCATCCAGTCCAGCATTTCTCATGATATACTCTGCATGTAAGTTAAATAAGCAGGGTGACAATATATAACACTGACATACTCCTTTTCCTATTTGGAGCCAGTCTGCTGTTCCATGTCCAGTTCTAACTGCTGCTTCATGACCTGCATATAGATTTCTCAGGAGGCAAGTCAGGTGGTCTGGTATTCCCATCTCTTTTAGAATTTTCCACCGTTTGTTGTGATCCACACAGTCAAAGGCTTTGGCATAGTCAAGAAAGAAGTAGATGTTTTTCTGGAACTCTCTTGCTTTTTCGATGATCCGATGGATGTTGGCAATTTGATCTGTAATTCCTCTGCCTTTTCTAAATCCAGCTTCAGCCTCTGGAAATTCATGGTTCATCTACTGTTGAAGCCTGGCTTGGACAATATTGAGCAGTACTTTGCTAGCATGTGAGATGAGTACAATTGTGCAGTAGTTTGAGCATTCTTTGGCATTGCCTTTCTTTGGGACTGGAATGAAAACTGACCTTTTCCAGTCCTGTAGCCACTGCTGAGTTTTCCAAATTTGCTGGCATATTGAGTACAGCTCTTTCACAACATCATCTTTTAGGATTTGAAATAGCTCAACTGGAATTCCATCACCTCCACTAGCTTTGTTTGTAGTGATGCTTCCTAAGCATAGTAATTGTGATAATTGTGATTATCTGGGTTGTGAAGCTCTTTTTGTACAGTTCTTCCGTGTATTCTTGCCACCTCTTCTTAATATCTTCTGCTTCTGTTAGGTCCATACCATTTCTGTCCTTTATCGAGCCCATCTTTGCATGAAATGTTCCCTTGGTATCTCTAATTTTCTTGAAGAGATCTCTAGTCTTTGCTATTCTGTTGTTTTCCTCTATTTCTTTGCATTGATCACTGAAGGCTTTCTTATCTCTCCTTGCTGTTCTTTGAAACCCTGCATTCAAATGGGTATCTCTTTCCTTTTCTTCTTTGCCTTTAGCTTCTCTTCTCTTCTCAGCTATTTGTAAGGCCTCCTCAGACAACCATTTTGCCTTTTGCATTTTTTTTCTTGGCGATGGTCTTGATCACTATCTTGTACAGTGTCATGAACCTCTATCCATAGTTCTTCAGGCTCTCTGTTTATCAGATCTAATCCCTTGAATCTGTTTGTCACTTCCACTGTATGATTGTAAGGGATTTGATTTAGGTCATACCTGAGTGGTCTAGTGGTTTTCCCTACTTTCTTCAATTTAAGTCTGAATTTTGCAATAAGGAGTTCATGATCTGACCCACAGTCAGCTCATGGTCTTGTTTTTGCTGACTGTATAGAGCTTCTCCATCTTTGGCTGCCAAGAATATAATCAGTCTGATTTGTGTATTGACCATCTGGTGGTGTCCATGTATTGAGTCTTCATGTGTTGTTGGAAGAGGATGTTTGCTATGACCAGTGCTTTCTATTGGCAAAACTCTATTAGACTTTGCCCTCCTTCATTCTGTACTCCAAGGCCAAAGTTGCCCATTAATCCAGACATTTCTTGACTTGTATGTTTGCATTTCAGTCCCCTATTTAAAAAAGGACATCTTTTTTGGATGCTAATTCTAGAAGGTCTTGTATGTCTTCAGAGAACCGTTCAACTTCAGCTTCTTCAGTGTAATTGGTTGGGGCATAGACTTGGATTACTGTGATATTGAATGGTTTGCTTTGGAAATGAACAGAGATCATTCTGTCATTTTTGAGATTGCATCCAAGTACTGCATTTCAGACTCTCTTGTTGACTATGATGGCTACTCTATTTCTTTTAAGGGATTCTTGCCCACAGTAGTTGATATAGTGGTTATCTGAGTTAAATTCACCCATTCCTTTTTAGTTTGCTGATTCCTAAAATGTCGACATTCACTCTTGCCATCTCCTGTTTGACCACTTCCAATTTGCTTTGATTCAAAAGAGTCGGACTCGACTGAGCGACTGAACTGACTGAACCTAACATTCCAGGTTCCTATGCAACATTGCTGTTTACAGCATCAGACTTTATTTTCATCACCAGTCATGTCCACAACTAGGTGTTGTTGAGACCCCTCTTAGCCTGTGGATTATTGTATGTGTACTGTTTACTTTTCAAGTGTTTAGGAATTTTCCTGTTGCTTTTTTTTTTTTTAGTTTGTTAAGGTTTATGTTCAGAATATAATCTGTACTGGTGAACATTCTAGAGCATTTGAAAAATATGTATATTCTGCTAAAGTGCAGTATGTTTTAGTTACATGTTGCTGATTGATTTTGTTGTTCATTTCTTCTTTACCTTTGCAATTTTCTGTCTCATGGTTTTTGTCAGTTGCTGAGGCGGAGCGTTGATTCACTTCAGGTGGAACTGTGGATCAGTTTTCTCCTTTCTGCTATTTCAGGATTTGCTTTGTATATTTTGAGACTCTCTTGTTTGGTGCACACGTTTGGAGTCATTATGTTTTCCTGGTGGGTTGATCCTTTCTTCATTAGGTACTGTCCTTTGTCTCTAGTAAACTTTGCTCTGAAGTCTATTTTTCTGATATTAATAGAGCTGCTCTTATGTTTTTTAGTATTTACATGGCATATCTTTTCCCATCCTTTTCATTTTAATTTAATTGTTTCTGTATTTGAAATGAGTTTTTTTGTAGATAGGCTTTTTGTAGGATCATGGGCTTTTTGCTTGTATCACATGGTGAAGGTAGAAGCTTCAGCTCCCTTCTTGGCCTTTCCAGCTTGAGTAGAGGTGGGGTGACAGTCTTTCCCATGATTTTTGGCTGGGGTAGAGTGTGCGTGCTCAGTCGTGTCTGACTCTTTGTGACCCCGTGGACTGTTGCATGCCAATCCATGGGATTATTCCAGCAGGAATACTGGAGTGGAATGCCATTTCCTCCTCCAGGACATCTTCCCAACCTAGGGATAGAACCTGTGTCTCTTGCATTGGCAGGCGGATTCTTTACCAGTGAGCCACCTGGGAACCGATGTGGAGTAGTAATTGTACTCCTTTTCATATCCTTTAGCTAGGGAGAAGGGCTTTTGTTGGGGCTTTTCTTTTCTGTACCCATTGTCATTTCCAGGTTGCCAGCTTTTCCACCTCTAAATCTGGGAAATATATATGGCAAAAAAAAAAAAAAAAAAAAAATCCCAGGGACCTCACCATTGTTTTATTCCTTGGGTCCCTATATTTACACCTTCTGTTTATTTCATATATAATGTTCAGGATTTTCACTGCAAATTGAGAAAAGCATTTCTACTGCATCTTTCTAGAATCACAGTTCTTCTCCATTGTCTCTGAAAAGATGTGTCACTAGATACAGAATTCTAGGTTGACGTTTTTTTTAATTTCAGCACTTTTATAGAGATTTCTTCACTATCTTCTTTCTTGGATTACTTCCCATGAAATATGTTCTCTAATCCTTACTTTTGTTTCTCTGTTCATAATGTTTCTCTTTTCTTGAGCAATTTGCTTATTCTCTGCTTTCGTGTAATTTTCTTCATGTTTTGGGTGTTTGGAGTTCTCAGATCTATTAGTTTATGCCTTTTAAATAGTCCTTCTCTACAGGGAGACGGTTCAGCCAGTCTTATGGCAAATGCTAATGGCTGTTAATTTGTAGTTGAAACTCTTGCTGTTTTACTAGCTCCATGTTGTTTATTTAATAAGCATATATATTCTTTGTACACTTTTCCCACAGTGGTCTGTTTTTAGCAGTCTGGAGCATAATTCTAACCCTTTCCTAAATCAAATGCCAAACTCATTTTTCATATGACGCAGAGGTGTCTTCAAGGAGGTGAAACATGTCCTTAAGAGGAGAGTTTGCAGATGTTAGCAGCACAGGGTTGGAACCAAGCTGACCTTGCTGTCAACTTTGTACCTCTTGCTGTGTAATTGTGGAAATGTTATTTAACCATTTTGAGTCTCCAGTATATAAAATGGGGATGATAGTCATATCTAGCTCATAGAGTTGATACGTGGAAGAACTGAGATAAGTAAATGTGGAACATAGTTAAGCAGTCATGAAATGGTGGCTATTATTGCTGTTGGTATTTTTTTTAACTAGTCTGTATTTTGTTGTTGTTGTAGCTTTTGGTTCACAATAAAACTGAGCAGGACGCACAGGCTTCCCTGCCTATTACCTCTATGTATGCACTGTCTCCCCCACTATCAAAATCCCCCACCACAGTGGTACATTTGTTACAATCAGTGAACCTACACTGACACATTGTTATCATCCAAAGCCCGTGGTTTACATTAGGGCTCAGTCTTGTTGCACATTCTGTGGGCTTTGACAAATACATAATGACATATGCATCATTATAGTATTATAGAGAATAGCTTCACTGCCCTAAAAATCCTCATTTCTTTGTTCATCAGTCACTTCCTGCTAGCTGCTGGCAAATACTGATCCTTTTACTGTCTCCATAGTTTTGCCTTTTCCAAATTGTTATATGGTTGGAGTTGTATGGTATGTTGCCTTTTCAGATTGACTTCTTTCACTTAGTCGTATACACTTAAGCTTCTTCATATCCTTTCATGGCTTGATATTTCATTTCTTTTGTTCCTGAATACTATTCCAGTTAATATTATATGCTACAGTTTATTTTTGGAGAAGGAAACAGCAACTCACTCCAATATTCTTACGTGGAGAATCCCTGGACAGAGGAGCCTGGCGGGCTACAGTCCATGGGGTTGCAAGAGCTGGACACAACTTAGCAACTGAACCAATCAACCATTTATCCATTCACTAGCTGAAGGACATCTTTGGTGCTTCCAAGTTTTGGGCAGTTGTGAGTAAATTGCTATTAACATTTATGTGTGGATTTTTGTTTTTCAGCTACTTTGGCTAGATATCAAGTAGTAGATTTGCTGAACTGAATGGTAGGAGCATGTTTAGTTTTGTGAGAAATTGCTACTGTCTTCCCAAATGGCTGTACCACTTGCATTCCATCAGCAATGAAAGAGAGTTCCTGTTGCTCCACACCTTCATCAGCATTTGGTATTGTCAGTGGTTTTGGATTTTGGCTCTTCAAATTAGTGTGCACGGGTATCTTGTTTTAATTTGCAGTCCCTTAATGGCATGTGATGTTGAGAATCTTTTCATATGCTTTTTGGCCAACTCTGTTTTCCTTGGTGAGATGTCTGTTCAGATCTTAGTCTGCTTTTAAATTGAGTCATCCTTATTATTGAGTTTTAAGAGTTCTTTATATATTTTGGAAACATTGGCATTTTAATTTGAATGATCATTGTCTTAAGTGCCTGAACAAAGGCTTTATTGAGAACTCATCCTTCTAGGCTGCTGCTGTAGCTAAGTCGCTTCAGTCGTGTCTGATTCTGTGCAACCCCATAGACGGCAGCCCGCCAGGCTCCCCCCGTCCCTGGGATTCTCCAGGCAAGAACACTGGAGTGGGTTGCCATTTCCTTCTCCAATGCATGAAAGTGAAGTCGCTCAGTCGTGTCCAACTCCTAGCGACCCCATGGACTGCAGCCCACCAGGCTCCTCCGTCCATGGGATTTTCCAGGCAAGAGTAGTAGAGTGGGGTGCCTTCCAGGCTGAAAGACATGAAAAACCTTTTTTCTCACTTCTTGGAAGGAAACAGTGGAAAAATATTATATTCACCTGAAAAAAATTTAAAGATGTTCTGTAGAATTACCTTGATTCAAAAAGAATTTCTGGCTGCCTCTTGGATATACTGTGGCCTCAAGGGCCTTTCATGCTGTGGATCTTTCCCTAGAGAATTAGCTTATACCACGCGTTTCTGGATGGTTGCCTTATAGGTAGTGGGAAATTTAACAAGGGCCTGTGCTTTCATCAGCAGTCACGACAGCACACCTGTTAACAAATCACCCCATATTCCAGACCTGGCCTACATCATTTGGTGAAAAAAATAGTCACTAATACTATAGGAGGAAAATATATCCCACTGTAAGTGAAGGTGGTTTTGTATTGTCTGATTTCCATTCTTCACCCCTTCACTGTGCGTCAATCAGTTTATATCATAGGATTCATTTTCATTTTATGCCTTTTATTTACGCACCAGTTCTTTTGCAAGTAATTTTAATTCTCCCTTTTATGAGAGTGAGGCTCTGTGTCTGTGTACTTCTATATAAAATAAAGGAAATGATTGTTTTTAATGCAGAATTGAAAGAAATATAATGGATTGCAGCTACAACAATTTCTCCCCATTTAGAGGAGATGAACACCTAGTTAGATGAAGAACGTCATTCCTAGTATAATTTGAATACATCCTGTTTCCATGACAACTTGTACTTACCAGCTTGCCTGGCAAAAGAAGTGTTTGGATCCTTTCTTTGATAAAAGATTTGACCAAACACTGGAGTTCCTTTTTTTTTATTCCAATAATTTCATTCCAGTTTGGGGCTGTTTTTCTTTTGAACATGGGCTGCTTTTGAGTAAAAGAAACCTAAAAGGCATTTTGGAATAACATCACCTTCAAAATAAAAGGAGGGGATTCACAGGCCAAATGCTAATAAGCATTAGAAATGAAGATATTTTTGCAAATCATAATTATTTTCTCATATCTTTCAGCTAAATTAAATCAACAGAGATGATGTAACAACTTATTAAGATGCTATTTGATTTGATAGAGAATGATTCAGTTATTCATTTCCATCTGGACATTATAATCATTAGGCTTGTTTCCTCACTGCTAATGTATGTCTTGCCTTTATGGGTGATTTGTGCCCTCTTACTAGTAAATTTTGATTCTTGCAAGGAGTATGGTCTTATTAATGGTTTTCCTTCAGAAGAAAGATAGGAAATTATTTGCATCATTAACTCTGCTTTTGCAAAATATGAAAAAAAAATGCCACTGTATTTTGTTGACAAGATTATGTTTCATGCAGTATAAAAGATGACTCTTGGGCATTTTAGGAATGATAAAGAATCAACTCAAAGTTAAAATAACCCAGAGTTTAGCTCTGAGCATTCTGGAAGCTTTTGAAAGGAGAAAAATTATTCTTAATTATCTCCAAGATCATTGTCAATGATAGTGAACATTTATGACACAAGACATACATGTAAAGTGATCTCTGGGGTACCATGTTGCTTGTGACTCCACTAGTGACCAAATTTTGTAACAGACTTTGTGTAGATAATATGTGCATATTCTTCACTTCCCAGGAAAAGACACCATCTTATCATAAAAATTAAAGACATTTTAAAGAAGTACCATAATACACAAATTAGTATTAGGTACATAATATGTACCAAATGAAAATCAATAAGAAAGAAGTAAAAAAAATTGACAATATCTTTCTGTTTTTGGAGCGTGGAATTCCTGCTCATGGTAAGAGATTAAGTAACTGCAGGATGTCATTAGCCTAAAATATTGTTCAAAAGCATCTTCATGATTCCTAGTGTAGCACTTTGCATGGTAGTTATTATTCTAAAAACTGATGCAATTACACGTTTTTTAAAAGGAAAACAAATAATGTAATTTCATTTCAGAAATTGCTTTATTTTCCTTTTCTAATCACCTATTAGTTGATAATAGCTTTTCAAATTTTAGACTGCTCAGCTCTTAAGTAGTAAATGACATAAAATATTTCATGAAAGTTTTAATCATACAGGGATTCATCATCCCACTATTTATTAAGGACCTGCTACTTTAGCCACCTTTTGTGAAGACCACAGAGGTGGACTTTCCACCCTCAAGGAACTTAAGTTAATATAGAAAGTGAGGGTATCTGTGATCATTTTCAGGGGGGTGGGGGGTGTATATGTTTATATGTTTTATATATATATATATATATATATATATATATATTTTATGTATTTGGCTGTACTAGGTCTTAGTTGTGGTACATGGGATCTTTTTAGTTCCAGCATGCCAGATCTTTGGTTGTGGCATGTGGGATCTACTTTCCGGACCAGGACTTGAACCTGGGTCCCCTGCAATGAATGTGGAGTCTTAGCCACTGGGCTACCAAGGAGGTTACCAGGTGGTCATTTTATAACATGGCTCATCATCTTCTAATAGTTTGCTGAGGAAGTTGATGTTTTCTATATCAGAATTTCTTAAGCCATGAAACAGTGCAGTTATTTAAGTTTAAACATAAAGCTTTGGAAAGCACCACACCCTTCCTCAGAATACTGGCTTGCAAAATGTTCCACTAGTGATACCTGAGCCATAACTGAAAGCTCAGAACCAAATCATACCCATATAGCAGTTAGCTTCTTAGCTGTGAAGAAGTGACCAGCAGTAAACTCCCACTCTGCCCACAATTGTCAGCTGCCCACGGGGCATGAAAGCCTCCATGACGGACGTGGAAAGCCATGTGCCACAGTATGTGCTCCATGGCGTGCACAGCCAGCCTCACAGATTTGCCCAGGACTGAGGCGGGATTTCTCAGGACTTCCAGTGTTACAGTCCTGAGAGTCTCAGGCAAACCAGGACAGTCAGTTGCCCTCTACACTCTTCTCTAAATCTCTGAAATGCCAAGGAGAATACCCATGTTTACACAGCACAGAGGACGGGGGGCTGTCCCCGCCAGGGATAAGGAAATAGCAGCCAGCACTCATGGAGCATCTTATGGCTCATGCAGGGCCTCACCTCCAGACAGCACTGTGAAGCAGGTCCTGGTGGGGAGTCATTTTTACGTGAACAAAAAGAAGAAGCAAAGAGCTTGCTTTGACCCAAATCACACAGCAGTGAAGGGTGAGCTCAGACACACACTTCGGTATCTCCCTCAGCTCACATCACCTCTCTACTGTCCACCTTTTCCTCTCCTTTATAAACTTCCAAAAATCAGCAGAAGCCAACACTGCACTGCAAAGGAATTCTCCTCCAATTAAAAATCAATTAAAAATACTTTTCAAAGGCCAACTGGAGCCCTACTGAACTTCCTCTTCAGGTCCAGTTTCTGATCTGAACCATCCTCACCTCTGGTTGATTGGTCTGGCGGAGCATTGATAACTACTGTTTGATACGGAGCCAGTGATTTGCAGAGTATATTTATTGTAGGGAGGGGAGGGCGCATAAAGAAGACAAACCTTGGTAACAATTTAAATGCCCAACAGTAGGAGTTGCTTGTTTGAATCATGGTTCTTCCAACCAGTGAACTACTGTGGGGTCCCAACAAAAGTCCTTCAGTCTGAATTCTCAAGCGTGGTCCCAGAACAGGTGTTTGTGAAGCGGGTGGGGCTTTCTTCCTAACCAAGGAAAAAAAACATGGTTACTTTCCAGTTTCCCTGCTGTCAGGGCAAGAGGGTTCCTGAGGAAAGGAGTTTGGGCACCTGATCAGATGTGCCCCTGCACCTCTGGATCTCCTGCCCCTCTCTGGAGTATGTGCGGTGGCTGATCCCCTGCAGTGAAACTTGCTTTGGCCCTTGAAAAGGGTTAGACAGTTTGGAAGGACAGGGAAGGGGAAAGATCTCAGGCAAAAGTGCCAGGATGTGAGGGCACACGGTATGTTCACTGGGCGGGGAGTAGACAGATCACTGATGTAGCAGCCTGCATCTTCCATGTGCTGTACTACGAGGGGGTCATAGGCCTGCCTATGGGATTGCATGTCATGGAAGAAGGAGAACACTCCAAGGGGAAGAGCGTGTGTCCAACTATGTATATTTCCAAAAACTTCATATATATTACTCTGTTTCCACATATATGTAATTACAGGCATATATACTACATAACCATATATATTTGGAAATATAGTTGGGTGGAAAGGATTTCAAATGCTACACTGGAGATCTCTGACCTCAGCTTGTTGGAGACAGCCATTTAGCCATTTGCTCAGGCTTTTGAGGAAAGAAGTAAAAGAAACAAGGTGCTATTTTGGAAGACTAATATGCCATCCACACAAAGGATGCACTGACGACAGAGAACGTCTAGAAACTGGGAGATGAATTCATAGACTGTTGTTTTCAGTCTCCAGCTGCTGTGTACCCAGTTCATGTACTTAACAGATGTTGATGACGTGTTGTCCACGTGGCCGACACTGGGCTGGGCAGTAGGGCATATCAGTGAAGACGAGGGGCCTGGCAATCTGGGACCGGATATTATGGTGTGGGAAGCAGTAGATCAGTGCGGCTGTGACACGTGCTGGCAGGAAATGATCCGAGAGGAGGACTTGCTGTAGCGTGGGAGGCTGGGGAAGAGCTTTGTCTGGAGACCTGAGGGGGAGAGGGGCAGAGGGGCTGACGTGGAGGTGCAGGAGAGAAGCCAGCAGGTGCCAATGCCTCCAGGCTGCAGAGAAGCTCTGGGGAGTGGGAGAGCACAGTGTGGACAGGCAGGAAGGGTCCTGAAGCCCTGGTGGCCACCAGACTCTGAGCTTTCCCTGGAGAGCCAGCAGTGGAGCGCTTAGGCATGCTCAGATGGATGTTTCAGGACAGTTGCTCAGGGTGCTCCCCCGCCACGGGCTGGAGGACCCTGGAAACAGGGAGGCTAGTGTGCTCGGCTTGCCCAGGGCAGGTGCTACCCCTGGCAATAAAGAGAGAAGACCGATACAAGGGTGAAAAGAACAAAGCAAGGACTCTGGGGCTGATGAGTGGATAGGGAGGTGGATGGTGAGACAAGCCAGCCTCAGTGCCACAATTCCCAGGCTTAGTGACTGGGAGGACCTCTGTCTCCTCACTGCAGAGGCTTTAATAAGTGCTCTTCCCCTTGGCCCTCTCTCTTCCACTTGCAACCCTGAACCAGACCTTCAGGCATCTTTTCAATTCCAGATGAGTAACAATGCTTTTTCCTGTGCAGCTTGCAAGGTACCTTAGACGTGTTTTCTCATGTATGCCTCAAAGCAGCAACCAGAGGGAGCTCTGTTGTTACCTCTGTGGAAGGTGGAGCTCAGCAAGGTGAATAAAACCTCCCTGGGTCACACAGCTTCCACATGGCAGGATCCTGGTTAACACAGGATTCATTCTCATTAAAGCAGTCTCTCTTACACCACATGACAGCCTCCCCGAGAACTCCAGTGTCGCACCCAGAGGCATGTCTGGTCTCTCCCACCCCTCCAGCCTTGCCCTTCGATGGACCAACTGCAGCCCTTGCCTTCACTGGAAGCATCCTTCTGGGTCTGAGCCTCTTCAGGTCATTTATCTGCAGAGATTGAGGTCTGCCATCTAGTGGCCACTGCCCTCCTTTTTTTTCTTCTGTGCTTCTATAAGAAGGGAAGACGGGAGTTTCCACATATGAGACAGGCCTGCATATTTATAGCATCACACCCTGTAAACAGGAAACTTCTCAGTCTTAAGAGAAGGAGCTTAGTAACATAAACATAGCACATTGCCAATAAGTTTCTGCATCCATTCAGCAAACACTTAGATATATGTGTATATACAGATATAATAATCTATCCATTCTATTGGAAAGTGTGCTTCCTGAGACAGGGATTTCTTTTGTCTGTATTGCTCACTAACAAATCTCAAGAGCCTAGAACAGTGGTGTTTGTATGGCAGACATGCAACAAATATTTACTGATAAACTGGAATAAATGAATACTTAACATGTACTGCATCTTTACTTAATACTGGGGACTTGACCTGTACATTTTCTTCTTTAATCCTAATGACAGTTCGAGAGGTAGGGACCATCAGTATGCCCACTCCTCAGATGTAGAGACTGAGGTGTCAAGGGATAAGAAGCTTTCCAGGTTTGGGGAAAGCTGGCATTTGATTCAGGTGTTCTTTCTTTAGAGGCCCATGCAGAGTGCCCCTTGTGTGCCAGGCTTGTGTGCAGCATTGCCACCATCCAGACACGTGGTAGAAATACCACCCAGGGACCACTTGCTATCCCCCTGCCGTGTTTTGTCTTTATTGAGTGAAGCTCCCCTTTCCATGGTGCTGTGACAAGAATAAATGGCATTCAGGAAAGGCTGGCTGACCACCAGGGAGTCCCTGTCCCTACCTAGTTTGGTGGCTGAGTCACCTTGCCCCCAAACCTCAGTTCTCATGTTGGTAAAAGGAGGAGACTGAGTTTGGAACCCTGCCTTCCCTTCTAGCTCCAACATTCTACTGTTCCTGTGACTCCCCAGGGAGCTGGATTGAGTGGAAGAGAGAGGACCACTTGTTACTAGGCAACCAGTACCCACCTCACCCATGTTGCCATGGTGATGATGAAAGTTGGGCTGATGGGATTACCAGCTCTTGTTAATTGCATATGAGAGCTCAAGGTCTCTGTCTCTTTTCTGCTTGCTCTCTCCATCTTACTTTCTTATTCTTCTGGGAACTGTGGCAAGATCTCCTTTCCTTCATCTGCAGTGTCCCTGAGGCAGCCGTAGTACAATGGAAAGCAACTGGAAATGGAGCCTGGCCTGTGCCTCTGAGTAGCTGTGTGACCTTGGGCAGGTTCCTCAGCGTCTCTGGGCTGCCACTGCCCTATTTGGGAAATGAAGGTGTTGGAATAGTGGCCCCTGTCTAAGGCTCTTCCTGGCTCTCAAATCCTTTGAAGCCCTAGGGAACATGTCAAGGGAGCAGACCACGCTGTTACTAGGCAACCAGCAGGCACCCTGCCCAAGTTGCCTTGGTGACTGGATGCTGGAAGGGAGGGGAATAGCTGCTGCAGCTAATTGCTTAATTATTTATGAGTGCTTCAAGTCTTTTTGTTGTTTTCGTTGCTAGGGGCTGTGGGGTCACCTTCTCTTCCTTCCTCCTGCCACCCCAAGCCATCTGAGTGGCGTACTACGCAGTGGGAGAGCACGTTGGCCTGGACCTCAAGCCACCCACGTTCTAGTCCTGCCTCTGTCATTTCCTAGAGCTGTGGCCTCGGGTAAGTTCCCTCACCTCTCTGGGCCTCAGTTTCCTCATTTGTAACATGATGGGTGTACGTAGATAGTCTCCAAGTTCCCTTTCTACCCTGAAACTGGAATTCCTGTGGTCCAGTTGCAGAGTGGGAAGGATCAGGGAATTGTCCTCACTAATTATCTTCTGAGGGTAATTCTGAAGAGAAGTGGTTAAGAAATGGTTAACCATTCTCTGAAGAGAAATGGTTAACCATTCTCTGAAGAGGAATGGTTAGCAGTGGTTAAGTATCTTACATGTTTCCAACAGGAAGGGAGTGAAAGCAATCCCCATTGTCCTCTCCTTGCTTCTCCCCTTGGTCACATCACCAGACTTCTTTAGTAATCTTAAGGTGATTTAAATTATATATTTTTGTAGATCACCTACTTCCAAAATAGATTTGAGGGGTTCACAATATAAGATGCACATGTGCAACTGGATCATTAAAAATAGGAATACATTAATATAAAAATAATGATGCTTTTTCATTGGTTACTACTGAAGTTTTGATTGAACATCAGATGTAATTTTGAGCATCCTGGAAGCCAAAGCAAAAATAGGAAGGTGCATAATTGATAATAAAGACAAATTGCCAGACTGTTCCTAGTTCTAAATTGTGAAAGTAATTTATCATGTGGTGTATATTCTTTTTAGAAACTGCAGGTGAAACTTTTAAAATATCCCTTTCTTGCTGAGAGTATTGTTACAGGACATAAGGAAGAACCTAAACTTGACAGTTTGACTAGTTCTAATCATCACTAAGCAAAAACTCTCTTTCAACCAATACCTTAGAATTTTATATAAAATTTGAGGTTGTCACTAAGGAAATTTAAAAGTTTGGAATCTTCCAGTATTTACAAATCATTTATATATAAATGTATGTAACCATTTTGCACATTAATTTAGTAATGTGTATCAAAATTTTAGATGCAGGCAAAAATTCTACTTCTCCAAACTTATTCTGAAATAAACTGGTGGAGATAAGGAAAGACATTAAGTATAAAAATGCTTATGGTAGCATTATATATCAAAGAAAATGACTGCAAGCCAAACAAATCTTGAGTGTTAGTGAATTATATTACTTCTTTAGAATGGATTATTTTGCAGGGCTTAAAATGAAGTAGATTTATGTTTTGATATGAAAGTCTTCAAATATGTTAAGTAAGATCAGGAGATGCCGCAGTCGTATAAAATACGTCTATTTCTTTATAAAAGATGTAGGTAGGTGTACAATATATATATCTAGATATATGCTTTTACATGCATACTTGCATTTTTCCAGAAGGAAACTATAAACAGTGGCTTCCTCTGGGTAACAGTATTGATAGCCTTGGGAGGGAGGGAGGTTTACTATTCACTCTTATTTTTATTATGCGGACCTGTTAGTTTTCTAGTTAGAGAGGCAGTAGACATCAGCAGTCAGGAGCTAGAGTCTGGAGTCGGAATACCTATGTTCAAATCCTGGCTCTCTCAGTTTTTAGCTGGGTGACCTCGGGGTTAATTTAATTTCTCAATTTCTCATCTGTTGAATGTGCTAATAATAGTACCTTGCTTATTGGATTTTGTGGGGATTAAATGAGTTAGTAACTATAAAGTGCACAGAATAGCTTAAACAATGCCATATGTGCATTTTCTTGAAAAGAAAAAAATAAAAGAAGGTAAGCAACAGCAACAAAAACAGTGCGTCTAACCTAGAAGGCCCTTGTATGTCAGAGCTGGAAGGACTTGAAATATGTCGCTGCTTCTAGCATCATACTTTGTATAAAACTTGTGTTCAAAGTGAGGCTAGCAAAGCAACGTTCTTTCATTGTTGTCATTTTACCTGAACTTAAATACCTTTTAGGAAAGGCACCTACACTAGGTTTCATACCAGGTGTTTGCAATGTCTGTGAAGCCCCTGAACCCATCTGGTTTTGCAGCTCCTGTTCTGGTGCATCCAGAGACACTCAAGCTGAGAGCAGGATGTAGGCTAGGCCAGGTAGAGTATCTTTGAGGAGATGGAGCTCTACATCCACAGCTGGTCAAGGCCAGAGAGGGACTGTCCAGAAATTCAAACTCCAGGAGGGCGTCCATGGCCCTGCCAGTTAGGACGTGTGTTCACATGGCCGCGTGCCTTGCCTTTTCTTTTGAGAGAGACTGATAGACACCTGGTAAGGGGCTGTGCTTGCAGGACCCCTCTTTGGGTTCAGGAATCTTCCTCTGTATTCAGTAGTGCAGAAAGCCGAGGGCTATGTTCAAATCGGCCCCATTTCTTCCTCCATTCCTCATGGGTGCTTTGGGCCAAGTGTGGAGAACCTGGACGGACTCTGGGCACCCTCGTTTGGTCACACTCGGGCACACGGTGGCCCCTTCAAGTCCACTGAGTTAGGAAATGGGCGACACTGACCTGCGGCCACTTTACGGCCGGATTAGTGGCCCAGGTTCTGACTGTCCTCCTTTCTCAGCTCCTGCGCACTCCAGCCTCTGTTCATTTGGCCACCGGTTCCCCAGGCATCTGTCTGTCACACCCAGCTGTGCTTCCGTCTGCCCTTCTGTCCCGTCACCCCTCCTCCAAGCATCTGCCAGCGTCCCCACCATCCTTCAGACTGCTGGTTTGCCTGCCCTCATCTACTCCCCTCTCGCCGTATGGGTCTGACTCCGTCCGCTGGACCACCCATCCATCCATTCCTTCATCTTTCTGCAGCCCACACATTCGGCTCGCCCGTCACCCGTCAGGCTGCAGCATCCACCGACTGACCCGCTGTTCCCCCGCCCCGTGGCCTGGAATCGGCGCCCGCCGCCGCTCCCGCGCTCCCCCGGCCCGCGCGTCCGTCGGTCCCCGCACGCGGAGTCGGTGCCTGCGCGAATCCGCCTCCCCCTCGCGTGGGCCGTGCTTTTGTTCGGCGGCCCCGGGCGGCCCTGCGGTGCGGCTCCCGGGCCGGGCGGACGAAGGGCCGGGCCGGGCCGGGGCGGGGCGCGCGCGGGGCGGGGCGGGGCGGCCGCGGCGGGGCGGGCGGGGGCCGGGGTGACTCAGCCGCAGCTCGGCCCGCGGTCCGCGCGTCCGCCGGCCTCACAGGCGGGGCGGAGAAAATGGCGATGCCCCCGGCCGCCGCGCCCCCGCCGGCGCCCGGGAGCCGCCGGGGGCCCCGCGCCGCCGCCCCTGCCGCCGCGCCGCCCATCGGCCTGCAGCAGCTGTCGGCGCTGCGGCCCGAGCCGGGCGGGGTCCCGCTGCACTCGCCCTGGACCTTCTGGCTCGACAGGTGAGGGGGCGCGGGGCCCTCCGCCGCCGCCGCCGCCGCCCGCCCCCCCCGGCCTGCGCCGCCGCTTTGTCTCGGCGCTCGCCCGGGCCGGGTGCGCCCGGGCCGCCGACCCCGCGCCTACCCCCGCGCCCGCCCCGGCGCCCGGCCCCCGGCCCCCGCCGCGCGAGCTCGCTTAGACCCAGCTCTGAAGCCCAGTTTGGGCCGGCGCGAGCGGCCGTCGGGCGTCCTAGGCCAGGAGAAAAAACACGCAGTCCCAGAAGTTTCGGTAGCACTTTTCCCCTTTATTTCCTTCCGAAGAAGCAGTGCCGGCGGGCGGGCATCCCGGCTGGGCGGTGGGAGATGCCGGGCCTGGCGGGGGTGCTCTGTAAAGTGGGGAGAGTGGTGCTGTCCTGGCTACGCCCGCGGGGCTCTTGGGGAGCTCCGGACAAGACCCTCACTGTGACAGCGCTCGGGAGAGCTGACCAGCCCCGTGGGAAGTGTGCGGCGGTGGTGTTGCTGTGGCGCAGCGGGCGCCGGACCCCCTGCCCACCGATGCTGCCTTGCACACTTCTTTGAATTCTTTCTCATTCACTGGGCAGCTATTTCTTGAGCACTTACTGGAGACCGATCCACACGCCTCTTAGGTGCTGGGGATTCGGTGGTGAGCCGTGCCTCACCTTGTTAGTAGAGTGTAGAAGATTGCAGCTTCCTCAGGGCAACAGCTCAAGTACCTTCTCAGAAATGCCTACTGTCACATCGAAATTAACACTCCTTCTCATTCCTATCACTCTTTTGCCCTCGCTGGTCTTCTTCGTAATGTTTATAATGCTACCGAGTTGTGTAGGAGGCTATTTTCAAACTGTCTCAGCCTCTCAACACTTCTGTTCGGAGCCAGTGAGCAGGAACTCTGTGCTTGGCACCTAGTAGGAGCACAAGAAATTTTTGACAAATGAATAAATGGATGAATTGCAAAGACCCTTCTTAGTATCTGTCACGTATCCGGTGCCCAAGGCTGACACTTAAGGATTGTCCCAGGAGCTTACGGAAGTTTTGATAACACTGTGTCTACTCTGGTTAAGTATTAGGAAAGCCCGGATGTGACAGTTTTCTGTTCAAGTTACTCAAGTAGACACAAATCTGGTTTTTAAAAGCCTTGCGTAAAATACGTGCAAGACTTTTTAAAAATGATGTTCATCTCTTCTTAGGAAGACAGGCTCATTCCTTTCTTCCTGTTGGAATTAGCACCCCTTTATAAGAGTTAACAGTTTGAAGTCATTGTCTCTTTCTGGAACACAAAAAGTTAGGGGTGGGGGAAGATACAGTGAGTCTTGTTTTTTTGTTTGTTTTTTTAATGTTTTTACTTTCATTATGAGATGCTGAAAGAGCGTCTTCTGTCATAACAAGAATGGTTTTGGCAGACTGCAGCAGAATGAAATCATGTGGCTTTGTTTCCAGAAGTGTGTTATGTTGCTGTACCTGGTATCTGTTTCCAAGGTGTTAAACCTGGATTCTGGTCTACGATGGAGACTGTGGGCTGCTGGAAACAGTATCAAGAGAGTTTGTTTATAAACATGTACAACATTTTTAAGACCATTAATACTACATAGCAGTACAACTTTTAAAGAATATCTGTTACCCTTTTTTTTATGAAGTATAGTCCATGTACAATACTACTACAGTGTACAATATAGTGATCATAATTTTTAAAAGTTACACTCTATTTATAGTTATTATAAGACAGTGGTTTTATAGCCTATGTTGTACAATATAGCTTTATCACTTAATACAACTTCTAAAGAATATCTGGTATCTTTGAAGATGAGAATATGGTGATTTCCATGAAGACAGACTATAGCTTTTCTGCTGTGTATTTGCACATTTTTGTTCTCTGAAAGCCAGTAATCAAGTGAAGTCTGTTGTTGCCCCCATATCCAAATCTGTAACAGAAGTGGCTGTATTCATTTAGACATTATATTTAGTCTATATATCTCATAGGTTTTATTGAACTTTCTTTAGTTCTCTGGAGATGTAAAGTGCCTCTCTTCCCCTTGAGGTTGTGAACACCTTATGTTCTAGAGGTTTCCACGTATCTTTTTTCCCCCAGAGAAACAAGATTGTAGAGAGGGTGGTAAGGCTCTCGGGAGAGCCCTCCACTGCACCCTTCTCCCCAGATAGCTGATGTATGCGCTTCTGAGATCAGTCTAGAACCACACCACCCAAAGGTCTCCTGCTAGTTAAAAGTCTGCTTATTTGGCACCTTCCTCCTGGCCTGTCCTGCCTTTCAGCCTGCTGTGTAATGATGAATGAATGACCTAGACTCCCTAGTGCCTCACCTGCGTTGTTTGTGAAATGAGGATAAATAATCATAGGATACATTAGATAGGGCTGCTTGGTGGGTTACATGAGTGCTGTGAGTGTAAAACACCAGCATTATTATCCAGTGCTCCCTAATAACCACCCATCCCCCATCAGTGATCCTCAGGGCAGCTTGTCTGATTTCAGTGTTAGAAAGCCAGCATCCTAATTTCTTCCCCTCATGGATGGATTTGAGAGTTCCCCACCCCTACCCCTACCCCCATGGAGTTATTTGCAGTTCCAGTAGTAAACTCCAGTAGGTTCTTATTTAATTCAACTGTATGGCTAAAGATTCAGACATTCGGGGGATAATTTTGGCTAGGGATGTAGGATGAAGAATTTTCCTCTCCTTTTCTGGGAATTTGAAACTCTGTCTTGTCTTGACTCTTAGCGGCCACTCCTGGTTGTGTGCCTCTGACTGCTTTGTGTTTGTCTCGCATCGACCCCTCCCCCACCTCCTCTGAGTTTTATCTGTGGTACTCAGTGCTCAGGCCTCTTCTTGTTACCATGTACACCAGTGATCTCATCCAGTCACAAGGCTTTGGGCTCCATCTGGACCGCTGGTGATTCCCAGTACCCTACACTGATGCATTCCGCTCCTCCTCTCCCCCCCCCATGTGGATGCCTGATACCCGTCTCAGCTCGACACGTGCAAAACTACTTCTTCAGCTGCCCTCCCCATCTGGCCTCCTTCAACTGAGCCATCTCAAACCAGACCAGTTAACAGCAACCCACCCTTCCAGTTGTTCACCCCACCCTTACAATCCTAGAGTCACCCATGACTCTCCTTTCTCTTCTTCCTTATCTCCCCGCTTTCTCTGGCCCCTTCCACATCCTCCTCCTTCCCACTGCATCCATCATCAACAAGTGCTATTGATTCTACCCTCAAAATATATCCAGAATCCAGTGTATTCTCACCACCTGCATCCCAGACCCTGCACCACACTACATCTGTCTCTTGGATGAAGGAAAGAGGATCCTCACTGTTCTTCTTGCTTCTGCTCTTGCCCCACACAGTGTGTTCCCAGCTTAGCAGCCGAAGCAGTTCCTTTAAATACCATAGTGAAAGCCAGTCACCTCTCTGCTCCCCAGCTGTCTCAAGCAAAAGCCAGAGTGCTCATCACAGCCCTTGAGACTGCAGCATTTCCTGCCCCGCTTAGGACTCCTTTCTCCTATCTCTCTGTCACTCTCTCTCCTCATGTGCCCTTCTAGTTTGCTGGCTCCCTGGCTCTTTCTCCATCATCTCAAGCCTGGGCCTTTGCCACTGAGGGGCCTTCCTGATGGGCTGCTCTACCCTCAGTCACATCTGCTAGGTCTGACTTTGCTTCCCTCTAGTCCCTGCTTCCATGTCATCTCAGCAAGGCCTGCCTTGACCACTGGTAGAACCTGATACACACCTCCTGAGTCCCTCCCAGGCCCCTGCCTCCCCTTTATTGTCTCTGTAGAATTAGCATTGCTTGTCTGTCTTCTCTCACCAGAGTGTATGCTTCCCAGGATTTCTCTCCCCAGTGCTCTATCCTCGACTCCTAGTTCAGAGCCTAGGATAGCCTAGGTTAGCCCACACTAAACATTTAGGTGTTGCACTCAATATGCCTGCAAATTTGTAAAACTCAGCAGTGGCCATGGGACTGGAAAGGTCAGTTTTCATTCCAATCCCAAAGAAAAGCAATGCCAAAGAATGTTCAGACTACCGCACAATTGCACTCATCTCACACGCTAACAAAGAATACTCAAAATTCTCCAAGCCATGCTTCAGCAGTATGTGAACCTTGAACTTCCAGATGTTCAGGCTGGGTTTAGAAAAGGCAGAGGAACCACAAATCAAATTGCCAACATCTACTGGATCATAGAAAAAGCAAGAGAATTCCAGAAAAACACCTGCTTCATTGACTATGCTAAAGCCTTTGACTGTGTGGATCAGAACAAACTGGAAAATTCTTCAAGAGATGGGAATACCAGACCACCTTATCTGCCTCCTTAGATATCTGTGTGTTGGTCAAGAACAACAGTTAGACCGGACATGGGACAACGGACTGGTTCCAGATTGAGAAGGGAGTATATCAGCATTGTATATTGTCACCCTGCTTATTTAACTTATATGCAGAGTACATCATGAGAAATGCTGGATTGGATGAAGCAGAAGATGGAATCAGGATTGCCGGAAGAAATATTAACAACCTCAGATATGCAGATGACACCACCCTTATGGCAGAAAGTGAAGAGGAACTAAAGAATCTTTTGATGAAAGTGAAAGAGGAAAGTGAAAAAGCTGGTTTAAAATTCAGCACTCAGAAAACGAAGATCATGGCATCTGGTCCCATCACTTCATGGGAAATAGATGGGGAAACAATAGAAGCAGTGACAAACTTTCATTTTCTTGGGCTCCAAAATCACTGCAGATGGTGACTGCAGCCCTGAAATTAAAAGATGCTTGCTCCTTGAAAGAAAAGCTGTAACAAACCTAGACAGCGTATAAAAAGTAGAGACATTACTTTGCCAAGAAAGGTCCATCTAGTCAAAGCTATCATTTTTCCAGAAGTCATGTATGGTTGTGAGAGTTGGACCATAAAGAAGGCTGAGTGCTGAAGAATTGATGCTTTTGAACTGTGGTGTTGGAGAAGACTCTTGAGAGTCCCTTGGACCACAAGGAGATCCAACCAGTCCAGCCTAAAAGAAATCAGTCCTGAATATTCCTTGGAAGGACTGATACTGAAGTTGAAGCTCCAATATTTTGGCCACGTGATGTGAAGAACTGACTCATTTGAAAAGACCCTGATTCTGGGAAAGACTGAAGGCAGGAGAAGAAGGGGATGACAGAGGATGAAATGGTTGGATGGCATCACCAACTCTATGGACATGAGTTTGAGCAAGCTCCAGGAGTTGGTGATAGACAGGGAACCCTGACGTTCTGCAGCCCATGGGGTTGCAAAGAGCAGGACATGACTGAGCGACTAAACTGAACTGGACTGACTGAAACATTTAGGAGGCTATGGAAATCTATCCTCAATGACTTTCCCTTCAGGAGAAGGGGATGATTTTACTCTAATTATCATCTGCAAATCTGCATCCTAACCCTGACCCCTCTCCTAAGTTCTTACACCCAGAACCAACCCTGTGATGGTCAGAACCACTGCATTCTACCTGGCATCCCCTTCTTCCTCAGATGCCCTTCCCCCTCCAGTTCTTACTTCACATTGTCCATTTACTCTGGGAACACTTGGTCCAAGCCTAAGCCGTCCCCTCCTCTCCACGTTCCTCTCTCTGCACTCTCTGCTCCTCTCCAGCCTCAGTCACACAGTAGCTTCTTGCTCCCAAGCCTGTCCTTTCTCCAGGCATCTCCCACACCTTCAGAGTTAGCCTTCTAAGTGACACCTGACCTCATCCTTTCTGCCCCTCTGTTCTGCCACAGTAGTCAATTTTGACCTTGTCTCTCATCACCTAAGGGTGCCTCTGTCATGGAACTGTGTGCTCCAGACAGAATTGTGGATCTCCACCCCTGCTTCTACCAGGGCAGGTCTGATTGGTTTTGGTGGTGGTGGTTTTTAGAAGTGAGCCACATTCATTTGAAAAAAGCATTCCTCAGCTTAAAAAAATTAAAACCATAGGTTTGCAGATTATGGTACAAACTTCTTTATGGTACAGACCATTTAATGTGAAACTCGCCTCATCACCTATGTCTCCCCAATTCCATTATGTCACTCAGTCTATCTATTCTTTCTGATAACAGCAGATGCCTGCCCCTTCTCCTGGATAAACTGTGGACTTGCCAGCCTCTGAGATACATCTCATGATATTACTTCTGCTTGGGGCACCCTTCTCCGCTTCTTGTACCTGAAAACCTGCCACGCATGCTTTGAGGCCTTTCTGAGATGCCAGCACTGTAATCGTCCTTAATTACATAATAGCCCTTGGCCCCGGTGGGGTCAAGTGCACCTCCTTTGTGACCCTGCAGCATTTTTATAGCCTGCATTTGTATTAAGGATCGTTGTTGCCTCTTCTGTCCCTCCCCTTCTGATCATGAGACACGTAACTGCCTCGTGTCTTGACTCCCAGAAGGAAGTGCGCCTTACAGTGTGCATTGTAGGTACTTAGTGAGTGTGTGTATTCCTGTGTTTTTGATCATAGCTGTGGGCCCTCTCTACATCGCCCACTAACTCCACCCCGTCAGTTGAAATACAGGCCCTCACCCTGCCCTAGACTTACTCCATCAGACCTCTGCATGGCGTGAGCATTTGGGCAACGTGGAACACATGGACCCTCGTGTGCATGTGTAACGGATGCATTAGGTGCCTAACGTGACAGTTACTGTTGTACTTACTGATCAGATTACTTAAGCATATCAGTTGCCAGAGACCGTTGTAGCTGCTGAGAACACAAAGATGACAGCATGGGCCTGGGCCTCCTAGGAGCTCCAGGAGGAACTCTGTCTGCCTCAGTAGCATCGATGAAGAGTTTGCTGAGGGACCCGCCTTCCAGGGTGAAGTGTGTCCAAGGGCATTCTGGTGGTGGCTCCATAGTAACAGGCATGATGGGGCAGGGTGGGACCAGGCTTGACACAGAGGACCCCCAGAATGTCTTTCCTCATCCCAGAGTGGCCTGGTGGGTCTAAGTGTGGGCGGGTGACAGGGACAGAGGAACTGGCTTCTCGACTTCTCCTGTTCTTTTCTCCATTCTTGCCTTTCTGAACCCACAAACTCTCTTACTTGCCAGGATTTTATTTTCTGTATGAGGCAAGTGTTTCTGGGTACTTCAGGCAGAGAAAGGCCCAGACCTTGGGGCTCACAGCCTGTCACCTGCGGGTCAGTAGCTGCTTCCTGCAGACAGGCCTGAGGACCTTAGACATCCTCACTCAAAAAACTTACCAGTCCTTACCTGGTATATGGTAGCTTCTTGAAAATATATTTTCCTGCTTTCAGTATAATAGATGCCATTTCCTTATTTCCAAACCTAAGGCAGCTGGTGAGACCTCAGTGACCTGTCACGATGACAGTTCAGAGTCTGGCCTTTTTCACTTCCGCTGTCAGCTCTAACACTGTTATAACTTCTTTTTTTCCCCCATCCTCTGTGTACTAAAGGATTCCTCAGATATCTAGATCAAAGAGGCATACTTGTGACTGTCAGGGAGCTCATAGGCCAAGAGTGACAGTAGATAGAAGCAGGGAAAAATCAAACTCGAATAAACATGAAAAGATAAAACATTCAGATTATGTGGATAGTTTCAGTAGATGCACTATTAAATGTTATTAATAGGCTCTTGCCCATTTTTGCAAGTGACTCTCAAACAGGAAGCTGATGTAGCCACAAGCCACAGATCTATCTAAAAGTGATTAAAATGCAATCATCTCTAATGGGGTGAATGATAGACAAGGGACCTTCCTCGTGCATCTGGGCTTGTGCAGGCTTTCTCTGTGACAGCCGAGCCTGACGTTAGTAAATTCAGCAAGAAGACTGGCTTTTAGCAGTCATATCCCTGGCTTTAAAATTTTCCCCATTTAAGTTATTCTCCTGGCTGAAATGAAATGATCTCTCGTAAAAATAAGGTGAAGTCATCATTCGTCTTTGCACCAAATGTTAATTGTGTACATGTGTGCGCTGTACGTGTGCTTCTGTAACTTGGCTGTCCTGTACCATACGTAAAGCTTTAAACACCTTGTTTTTCACTTTAACCAATTAATATTCACTCCTGTTTATTCAGTGCAACGGGCAAATGACTGGAGCTATATGTGGTTATTCACGGAATCCTCACAATACTGGAGTGGGCTGTACAGCACCATTTTGCATAGGAGATGGCTTTAGGCCCAGAGAAGTAACTTCCCTGAGGTCACAGAGCTAACGTAGAACAGAAACAGGATTTGGAGTAAGGACTGTGTGACCCCAAGCACCAGCATCCCTCACTGCACTGGACACTGCTTCCCTGTGAGTTTGATCGATGAATGGCAGACAGTTCTCCCGTGGTCCATAGCTTTAGATGTGGGAGCTGGGCTGGACTTCTCAAATAAGCAAACTGGGGGCCAGTGTTACAGGAAATACATAAGCCAAGGACTCCCTGTTTCAAAATCAGCAGAGAAAAAGAAGGGAGTCCTACCTAAAACTCATATTTTTAAGTGCTTTTATAGAATTGTCCTTCACATTTTAATAATAAACATGTCTTAATCATCTCTTTGGATGATTGAAAAAATATCATTATTTTCATAGATGCATTTTTTTTCCCAATGATTTTTTTTTCAAGTTTTCTGATGAGGCTGTCTATAGTTGATTTAGTTTAAAAGAATTTTTTTGGATATAGTTGCTTTACAATGTTACTGTACAGCAAAGTGAATGAACCACGCATATACAGAGTTCATTAGATTTTATTTCCCATTTCTTATAGTGATTTGCTTTGGATGATGTAAGTCAAGAAACTTCAAACTTGAATGTACAGACAAATCCCCTGGGATTCAGTAGGTGTCAAGTGGGGCCTGGAGACTCTGAAGCCCTAACAAGCTCCTGGGTGATGCTGCTGGTTGAGAGACTACAGTTTAGGTGGCACAGATGTGGGCAGGGTTTGGGGAAACCTTTCTAGCTTCTTTCCTTTATTGGAAGCATCTCCAGGAATCCAGGTCCCTGGTAAGGTGTGCTGTGCTCCACTGAGAGCTAGCGAGGCAATGGTTCACATCATTTCCTTAAGTACTTACGAAGGTAGTAAGTTCATCTGTCTGCATGAATTTTATTTCTGAGCTGAGCCTGCAGCAGCCAGGTGGGGTTTAGGAGAAAACAGATTTGGATTGTTGGCAGGTCGGGGTTAAGGGTTGCAACATGCAGGAGAATTGAGAATGTATTTGGTCCAGAGTTGTGTTCACAGCACCAAGCAGAGTAGGGGTAGTGCCAGCAGTGATCAGTTTAGGTTAGTGACAAAGAGCCAAGTTGCCAGGAACCCTAGGTTCTGGTATCAACTCTGCCATGAGTCTCTGGGCAAGTCACTGTTCTCAGATTTAGTTTGCTTATCTGCAAAGTGGGATTGTAACCATTCTTTAATTAAGAATTTAATTAATAATTAAATACTGCTGATTAATGATGCATACACATGGCACATGATGTGTGGTCTTTTTACCTACTGGGAGTGCAATAAGTATCTCTGGAATAAGAGAGGATAAAAATGCTTTGAAGTGTCTCAGACTTCAGTTGAGCTAAATGAGTTTTGTCTTGTGGAGATTCTCAGGGACCTGCTTTAATGAGTACATAAAGATGACTTGTAAATAGCACATTACATTTTTGCATATAAATGACAGTTATGTGCCTGGAAACCACTTAAATAGAATAGTTGGTCCAACTTACCAAACTTCCTACCTTCTCCTAATTCCCCAAATGGGAACAGATTTTAACTGATTTCACATAGAGAAATTTAAGATGCATATGTTGTTATTCTGTCATTAAGCTGAAGAGACACAGGAGTAATATAAAGCTGGATTTGGGCATTTTGTAAGTTTAAGGGTTCCCCTGACATCTTTTATTAATCATCTCTTTGGCAGACCTGGAAGCATTCCTTCCCACTTCTGCCTTGACCATCAGCTTCTGGATTCACCAAGTCCAAGTGGAAGCAGCTCATGGAAGCTGTGGCCTGAAGCCCAGAGAGACTGGCGCCCTATGGGCTTTCTTTTCTAAGGATGGATCCTGGAGGTTCTAGGCTCTGTGTAACTCTCGCAGAGTTCTTGGGATTTTTGCTCTTTGTCCCACAGATGAGAAAATGCACTTTCTGTCTCTTAGCTCTGATTGCTTCCTCCTCTGTTCCTCTTCTGCTGCTGGTGGTGGTGACAGCAGCCTTTGCTTCTTAGATACTAGGTGCTGTGGAAATACTTCGTGTGCATTCGCTCATGTAGTCCAAGTAGGAAAGCAGTGAGGGGCAGAGCCCACGTTCCTCGGAAAGGGGAAGCAAGGATCAGAAGAGTCAGGCTCGTCACACGGCTGGTGGATGGCAGAGCTGGGAACTCAGATCTGTCGACTTCAAACCCCTCTGCTCTCCTGCCTTCCTGCTGCAGGCCAGTGTGACTCTTGTTTGGTAAATTATCTTAAAATGATGACCTGCAGGTGTGTTCCTCCTGATTTATGTTCCTTGTATCCCATTTGGGGATATCATTGTTGCCAGGGATCCTGGTGACATCGATCCCTGTCATGTGTCTCTGATTCTCCCCCTCCCAGCAGTGTGGCTTGATGGGTGGTGATGGAGGAGAGAATCACGGGCTATAGCAGTGGGTGGGCCCAAGGAGGGAGCAGGTCATCTAAGAAGGTCTGAGAGGGGGATTGCCCTAAGGTGTGTTATCTGTGACTGCCTGTTTTTTACTGAGAAGCAGACTCATCAAAGAGGAAGATTCTGGGCATCAGAGCCAGAGAGACCAGGAGAGGAACTCAGATCTTCTACTTAACAAAACATGTACAGAGTTCAAAACATGCTTAGTTGTGAACTCTGTACATGGAGACAGTGGTACCAGTACCCTGGCAGGATTGCTATAAGGAATAGAGATCTATATATGCAAAGCCTTGTCGTATAGTACAGGCTCAATAACAGGAGGCCATTATTACATTACATTCATAACGGAAACTTCTAGTGAAACAGTTCAGACTCCTTGACCTGATCCATCCAGGAGACATTTATTGTTCCACTGCTGCATTCTCAACTCTGTCTGTGTACTGTGAGGGGCAGATGTAGTAGTTAAAAAATGTGAAAATAGGTCCTGACTCCTTGGTTCTGTGATTTTCCACAGCTTTGGCTGTATGGCCTTCTAGAAATGGACATAGTCAATGTGTATGTTTCTTTCTCAACTTTTTATCCCATTTCTTGCCTCCCAGCCCCTCCCCCACCAAAAAAAAGTATCTAAATGTTATTTTTTTGCCTTCAGATATCTGGGGAGTTCAGAGGGGCAGGAGTGCCTAGTTCTAGAACACACACTCCATGAGGACAAGGACTTTGTGTAGATTGATCACTGTTGTACGTCCATCAGCTAAAAGAGGTGTGCAGTGAATCTTTGTTGATTGAACAGGTTATGTCTTCTCAGGCTTCCTTACATGTCTGTGGTTGGGTTTCTCAGCATGGACTCTCGACAGTTTGGACCTGATCGTGCTTCGTTGTGGGGGCGGTCCTGTCCACCATGGGAAGGTCCAGAACAGCCCTGGCTCTTACCCACTCAGTGCCAGGAGCACCCTCCCCGTTGTAAGAGCCTGAAATGTCTCTGGATGTTGCCAAAAACCTCTCCAGAGGCCACATCACCCTTAGATGGGCACCCTTGGTCTGCAGAGAGGGGTTTGGGTTAGGGTTCTGTTGAGAGGTTTGGGTTTTTTTTTTAACATGAATAAAGTAAAAGATTTGTTTTAAGATGTGAGAATGTACTATATGTGTGATAACAATTTAAAAAAAAAAGGGGAAAGAAAAAAAAAGTTTCATTGAAATCCACTACAAACACTTCCCTTCCAGTTGTTGCAACTGTCTGTCAGAGGAAGTGGAAAGAGAAGGTGTGGGCTGGGCTGAGGCTGTGCCAGGAACCACCAGCAACTGCTGCTTAAAGAAACAGTAACTTTCCACGGTACAGCTTCCAGTTCAGTTTGGAATCAGCAAGTCCGGTACAGATTAACCTGTTTACAAGGCAGATCACTTACACATCTTGGCCAGTTGGCCTTTTTAAGATCGATTCTGTGGATATTTGGCCCAGTATTGCTTGTTAAAGATAGCTGAAGTTCAGGCATGAGGTGTAGGCTTTCTCGTGACTGTCCGGATCAAATTTGGCTTAAAGAAGAATGAGTTTTTTAATACTGGCTAAGCCAATTCACTACTATCGGAAGCATTGTTTTCTTACTTTGACACCTGGGTATTCATAAAACTGTCCAGCAGCTGCAAAGAACGTTGAAAATCAGAGAATCTGACCTCCTTCATTAAGACATTAGAAAACTCATCTTCCATAGAAGCTGACACTTTTCCTTTCAAGCACCAATGCATCAACACCTGGAGATACTAATCAGAATAGAGCTTTTGTTGTTGTGCATGATCCTATTGGTTTTAGCAAGGACCTTCTCTACCTTGCTCTATTGCAAAGACTATTCTAAGAAAGTAATATGGACACAGTCTTGTATTAAAAGTATTACAGCATTCAGCAAAAACAGCCTTGATGGGAACACACCAAGAGTCATTTGTGAAACTCCATTAAAAATATAAGTGCATAGATGGTATAACTGGACAGTTGAGCAGTGAGGTTGTAAAGAGCAGGAAATCTTGGGTTCCCTGTATTCAGGTGAGGTTTCTATGGCTTGGGGCACATGACCAAACCTCTGCAGGCACTGGGCAGCTCACCTGTAAGATGGTGACAAGTAAGAATGACATCTGAGTACGTTGACTGGTGGGAGTTCAGTACTGTAGTGAAGGTGACTTGCTTGTTAGCATATAAGCAGGAGTTCAGTCCACACACACCCCAGCCCCTGACATCGTCGTCATGCCCTGAGAAGCGCTGCCTCGTCGTCTCGTGGCAGAGCCCTTCTCAGACTCTAGAAATCAGATTTCTTCGAAAAACTTGAGCAGTGGAGCTTTGTGTAATTGTCTCCTGTACTGGAATGTGAGAAAAAGACCAGAACGTGCAGACAGAGACAAATAAAGCAAAGGCTTATCAGTGATTTATTTTCTAGGTTAAATAGTGATATCCTCACGTTGTATTTGCTTAAATTGACATCGTGCTGTATGAGGTAAATACTCAAATTATAATTTGTTCTAAGCCATCATAAATTGAACGATAACTTTAGAAGTTAGCAAAAATTCAAAATGCACAGTTTTAAAAATGAAGAAAAAGCTAGGTACATTTTCCTACCTTTGGACCGTCACTTTTTCCCCATACCCCATTAAGGACAGAATCTATACATGATTTGCTCTGTGATTTGGGCAGTCAGGGATATAGTTGGTGGAGACATCAGCTAAACTCTTCAAAGGAAGAAAAGTTATTGTTAGAATAAATGCTAGTAAATTTTCCTTTAAAAGCGGTAGATTGTTCATGGGAAAATCTATTCAAAAAAGGTTAAAGTCTGGATTTTGTTTTTAAGTGTTTCACCCAGTTCTTTTGTAATTTAAGCCTCAAATAGCATGTGTGTGTGCTAAATCACTTCAGTGGTGTCTGACTTTTTATGACCCCATGGACTATAACCCGCCAGGCTCTTCTGTCCATGGGATTTTCCAAGCAGGAATCCTGGAGTGGGTTGCCATTTCCTTCTCCAGGGGATTTTCCTGACACAGGAAACTGAACCTGCATCTCCTGCATTGCTAAGCACATTGAGGAAGCCTAAAGCTTGTATTAAATAGCAATTCAATGTTTATCTGGGTCAGTCCTGCAGTTCCTTGAGCAGCGCAGATACAGGGAGGCACTGTGGGCCAGGCACCGTTGTTGCAGGCGCTGATCGAGTCCTCTCCACTACACTCTGTAGTGTAGCGTAGTGTAGTAACAACAAGATTATTTTAGGCTTTTTTGCTTTTGTCAAACACAGTGCCCAATTTACTCGTGATAACTAGAAAAGAGTCGCACAGCTGGTGCTTAGGGGAAGATTTCTTTAATGGGCTCTACCTGTTCACCAGGGTCCCTTGTTCACCTAGTCCGTAACTGTACTTCCTTCTGACCTCCAGGCTAGGGAGCTGTGTCCACAAGTGTCTTTTTATATCAGGTTTGACACCCAGGTCCATATGATTGGCCCATAGTTCCTGGACTGCAGAGCTCAGCCCCCTGGTGCCTGATGCTCACCCCATAGCTGGGTGGGACCCTCTGCTCTGTCATTCCCTGCACCTCTGATCTGGGTCAGTTCGGGGCACATTTCTAGCTGGGAAGTTCAGCATCTTGAAGTTCCCTCTCGAAGGGTCAGCACTGGTAAAGAGCATTCTTTTTATAGGTTCCAGACTCTCATGGGTCAGCTGGGAACCAGTGCGTGCTCCTCACCACAAGTCTTAGTTCTTACCAATAATCAGACATGAGGCAGTGGTGCATTACTTGAATTTTTAAATCTTAGGCATGATGTAGCTGGACCTGAACTTTGCTGAGCAAGACCTGCTAATTCAGTGTAGGGAGAAAGGAAAGATGGCCGGGTTGCAGAGGCTTCACTTCTGCAAATAGATGAGCACGTGTGCCGTTACCCCTGACCCAGTGGGTAAAGCGTGGATAAAGCGGTAGTGCATGGCTCTCTGGCGAGTAAGCCTGTAGTGTGTTGCCATCTAGTGGAACCTATGGCAAACTAAAGATTAACGTATTCTGACTGCAGGGTTCACCAGAGCTAATTACATCAGCCGGAGAAAATAACTGAAAAGTATTTTGGAAACATGCAAATTCAAGTGAAACAAAAAAGTTGGAGTGACTTTTAGTAATCATGTTTTCTTGACGTTGGCAAAAGGTCAGCCCATTTCTCAAGAATTCATGAATAATTACCACCAGGGACCTAACAAGTTTTTCAAACACATAACCAGATCAGGACCACGCACTCTCATTGTCGTCTATACAACAGGCCCAGTTTCCCATTCAGAGTCCTCGACAAACAAGGCTTGGTTATCACCCGGTTATTTTAGTATTTTTTAGACTGTGATTTTAAGGTTTTGAATACCTTTCTCGCTTACATTTCCACTTTTCCTATTAAATTTCCACAGGGTAAATATGTTTGTTTTTAGAAGAAGCAAGCACCTGACTTGACAAAGTAGGAGTTCCACACTTTAAATTCTAACTAGCATCCCAGACGTGTCTGCTTCTGCGGTTTCAGACCCGGTTGGTGTGCAGACCTGCAGACTTAACACCGTGGAATGTTTCATGAACACTGACTCCTTGTTTTCCTTGTTTCTTTGCTCTTTGGCTTCTGTTTGCCCAGATCCCTCCCTGGTGCCACAGCTGCTGAGTGCGCATCAAATCTGAAGAAAATCTACACAGTACAAACAGTGCAGGTAAGACCGGGAAACCTGCTGTTTGGGGAAGCTTACCCGTCCAACCTGAGACCTGCGCTGAGCTAGCAGCGCCCACCCCGACCTGCCCTGGCCTCAGCCCTCAGGTTCATTCCTGCTGAGCTTCCCTCAGCCACGTCTGCCCCAGGGGCAGCTGATCACACTACGCTTCTCTTGGTGACCTATAGGATGTTATCTCGACTTCAGTGTTTGCCCAACCCTCACGAACAGCAGTCTGTGGCATTGCTTTGCCGGTATCAGGCTGTGTCCCGTTCAAACACCAGCTCAGCCATTCCCTCCCCTAGGCTCTGTTTGCCATCAGTGAGAGGCCCTGGCACCCACTTGCAGGGTTATCATGAGAAGGGTCACGGGTCACGTTGGGAGGACAGGACAGTGTTGAGCAAGAAGATGGAAGATGTCAGACCTGTTTCCTACTTCCACATTCGAGTTCCATCGTCCTGAGTATCAGCCCTTTAATTGCTGTGAAACTGGTGTTGCGGTAGCACCTGCCTCCATAGGTGTTCGTGAGGACTGAGCAAGATGATGTCTTCACCAGGTTTCACGGGAAACCCGGCGCACTGTGGGCTCTCAGCAAATGTGGGCCCTTAGATCTCTTAGTTCGTTCTCTATCCAACTCTAAGGATGAACATTAAAAAAAAAAAAAAAAAAACTGGTTTATTTAGTCGATCACATTACTGTTTTGTTCCAGGGAAAATTCTATCAAGTTTCTGTCCCTTTTCTAGTTTAATACATTGTTGAACACAAAATAAGGCTTTTAGTCCCGCTTCATACTTGGATTGACTATGTCCTGAATTTTCTAGAAGGCCCAGTTTAAATCATTTGTGTGTTCTGCCCCTAAATCTTTTACTATCTTAGAAATTTCAATAGATAGTGTTTAGACTGTGTCTCTCTGGCAACCTCTCACAGTAGCACAGAGATCCTATATTCAGATGCTTCTCCGCCTGCCTGGTTCAGAAAATTTAGGGCTCAGGAATCTGATTTAAGTGCCTTGCCAACGACAGAAGACCCTAAGCAGGGTGTAAAAACATAGTTGCGACCGTCGGCCGTTTCCGATCTGGTTGAGAAAATGACATGAGCATGTGGAAAGCAGAATAACAGAGCTGCTGTGAATAGCCAGTGCCAAGTACAAGCAGTGTCACAAGGCAGCTCATGGGCCACTGTCCAGAGGGACAGATGCTCTCAGAGTCTGGGAAAGGCTACCCCTCCCTTCTCCCTCTGGTGACATTACGGGCCTTGTTACTTC
The DNA here is from genome assembly GCA_917880005.1 of Nanger dama. Classification (NCBI taxonomy): domain Eukaryota; kingdom Metazoa; phylum Chordata; class Mammalia; order Artiodactyla; family Bovidae; genus Nanger; species Nanger dama. The sequence goes on along the minus strand of CAKJTW010000016.1, from coordinate 30,876,991 downwards.
TCCGCAGTGCTGCTGTGTAAACCTCCAAGCACTTGATTCTAAACCTGTCCTCATGTAGAAGTTCTTAGATCATGCTGGTTTTATCTATTTATTTATTTGTTTGTTTGTTTTTGAGGTCCTCTTTAGACTTTTTCCACACTATTATGACATTGGATCATCAGACCTCTGCCTAGGATTCCAGGAAGACATTGGTAGAGTCTCACTGAGGGATCAGTTTGTTTCCCTGACCCTGCGTGAAGACAACAGAGCGTTGGTTGAACCTTGATATCTGGCAGCAAGTGACTTAGGACCTTCAGGGACCAATTTAAATTTCCCAGGCCAGCACATACTAGGAAATACTTTCAAATAAACTTTATTGGGATATAATTTAGCAGGTTTCTGAAGTGTACAGTTTGATAAATTTTGGCAAAGATACACAAGCAACACTAGGATCAAGATAAAAACTTTTCATCCTGCCTTAAAATTCCTTCATGCCCTTGCCTTCTGATCCTTCTTTTCCAGAAGCAATCACTACTCACATTTCTGTCACCATGCCTTGGTTTTGCCTTTTATTGAACCTCATATAAATGGAATCACACAGTATTGTGTGTTGTAGCTGATTCCTGTCGCTTCATAAATACTGAAGGATCGAATGAGTAAATGAGGAATTAATAAATGAACCCCTTACCTGACTCAGCAGACTGCTCGCATAAGGATCCATTAAGCTGTTTGTCACACATTCTCAGTGGGGGCAAAAACTGATTCTTGGTAGGGAAAAAATGACTGTACTGTTTTCATATATTAAGCACAGATGCGCACACAGTACGTATACAGATACATAGTCTCTCGGTGGTATTAAAGTTTTGCAGTAGAGTGATTAGGAAAAGAGCTCCTTCAGCATAGTGGGGTAATAATGAAACACTGCCCTAAGGGGTCAGGGAAATTCTGTCCTATGCCTGATGTGTCTGTCCCCCTCCATTTCCTCATCTGTAAAACTGACATAGATAATAGCAGTTTTGCTCCCTGAAGTTGAATAAGGGATTAGTGAGATTGCATAGCTCTTAGTAGAGCTTGGCACCTCATAAGCCCTCACCTGTCAACAGCTTTTACAGAAGCTAACACTTTTGTAATGAAAGTAGACCCTGACAGTTCTACCCTTTAACTTCATCAGCTAACCAGGGAGGATGTGGGCTGGGGTGTAGGGTGGTCACATTGCCTGGGTTAGTATCTCACATCTTCCACTTAGTAGCTGGGGCAAGTTGTTTTGGTTCTCTGTATCTGTTTTCTTATCTCTAAGATGGGAATAATCTGATACAAATTGTATCATGAGTTTGTGAGACTGAAATGGCATAGGACTTAAAAACACATAGTAAGTGCGTGTACTAATAAATCCATCTGCCATTGTTTCTCAGCTTCTCTTGGAACATCTTCTTGTACTTCGCACAATCATTTTTTTAAATTGTATTGCTGTATAGTTGCTTTGCAATGTTGTGTTGTCTTCTGCTGTACAGCACAGTGAATGAGCTATATGTATACATATATCCTCTTTTGGGGTTTCCTTCCCATTTAGGTCACCACAGAGCGTTGAGTAGAGTTCTCTGTGCTGTACAGTACGTTATCATTAGTTACCCATTTTATTCATAGTAGTGTATAGGTGTCAGTCCCAGCCTCCCACTTGGTGTCCATACATTTGTTCTTTACATCTGTGTCTCTATTTCTGCTTTGCAGATAGGTTCGTCTGTATCATTTTTTCTAGATTCCACCTAAACACGTTAATATACAACATTTGTTCTCTTTCTGACTTACTTCACTCTCTGACAGTTGCATTCATGTCTCTGCAGATGGCACAATCTTGTTTTTTTCTTTTGATTTTTTGTGGCTGAGGAATATTCCACGGTACATGTGTGCAGTGTCTCCGTCGTCCATCCCGCCATCCATGGACATTTAGCTTGTTTCCATGTCCTGGCTGTCGTGCACACAGTGCCACAGTGAGCATTGGGGTGCCTGTGTCTTTCTGCCTCTCAGTCATGTTTTAAATTCTGTGCACCGCTGCTTCTAGATGATTTCAGGCAAGTATTCCCCAGATTATACCACTGCAAATACCTCTACTTAATGAAGACATGTTTACCTTATCCACAGGTTTGGGGATTTCAGCCTGTATCCTTAATATCGGTGAATAGTTTTTAGTGTTTGAGAACTAGCCTGGGTGCTGATTTTAAAATCATTTGAGAATATGCTTTTTCCCCTACTCTCTTTTTGTTCTGTGATGGTAGGTTTATTCTTGACTGTTCACTGTGTCGGTACTAAAAATTTACATCCCCTACTTATGTCTGTTTTTCCTTCATGCGTGTTTAGATGCAATGTAAGTATCATGTGTTGTTATTGATTGCTTTCTGTAAGGACGTAGCACATCTTGCACTTTGAAGCCCTCAGCAAATCAGGGGTGCAGATGCAGATAGAAGAGAAATTGCTATCCCTGTTGATCAGCTGGAGGGACCGAGTCTGGGAGGTTAGTGGCCCAAAACATGTGGTGGAAACAGCACATCATGCTGTGTCTCTGGGACCAGAAGTCCCTCCTCCTCTAGGTCCACCCTTTTTGCTTTTGCTCCTCCATGACCGAGGAGTAGATGGCTGAGGCCTGTGCCTCCAGCCGGCCCGGTGACCCTTGCTAAGGACACACTCATGACAGCCAACAGTAATGCCCTCTGCTTAGAGTTAAATTTATTTCTTACTTTACGGCCTTTCTTGGAAAATTCCATGTTTCATTTAGATGTATTTTCCAGACAGCCTATTGATTCCTTTTACTCTTGTGTAAACATTTCCAAATTTTCCACATTTCTCCTGTGTTTTTATGTCCTAAACGGATGCAGCACAGAATAGAAGACAGCTTCTGAACAAGCTTGATGGGAGAGAGCTACCAGCCAGAAGCAGTTTGCAGGGGAGGGCTCTGTTGCTACCAAAATCTCAGCCCTGAAAACCCATTCCTGTATAGCGTTCTAACAACCCACTTTGTTGTTGTTAGTCACTCAGTCGTGTCTGACTCTTTACAACCCCACGGGCTGCAGCATGCCAGGCTTCCTTGTCCTTCCCCATCTCCCAGAGTTTGCTTAAATTCATGTCCATTGAGTCAGTGATGCTATCTAACCATCTGATCCTCTGCTGCCCCCTTCTCCTTTTGTCTTCAGTCTTTCCCAGCATCAGGGTCTTTTCCAGCGAGTCAGCCCTTTTCATCAGGTGGCCAAAGTACTGGGACTTCAGTGGCAGCATCAGTCCTTCCAATGAATACTCATGGTTGGTTTTCTGTAGGATTGACTGGTTTGATCCCCTTGCAGTCCAAGGGCGTGGCAACGCCTTAAAGGTGATACCTGAGGTGTCTCATTGTCCTACGTCCTACCCAGTGGTCCTGTAAATTGACGGACATTTTGCTTAAATTTAAAGAAAACAGAAACTTCACCCTTCTTCTGTAAATGAATGTCCAACACTGTTTATTGTAAACTGAAGGTCTTCATAAGAATACATGTGCGTGCTAAGTCCCGTCAGTCATGTCTGACTTAGCTCGACTTTTCTCTGTTTCTCTCCATGTGTGAACCTCGTTAGCTCCCTGATTCAGACGCTGTTTTTCATTCTCTGACTTCCTGTGTGGTGGGAAATTGCCCTGATGCTAGCCTTCATCTTCCTTACTCCCCAGCAGTCCTCCAGACTTTGGTTCTTACTTTAAGTCAAGCCCTTTGGAATTCAAAGCAAAACCCATTTCTCTCTCAAGTACCTAGCTTTCCCAAGTCAGAAGCACTTTGCTTTCAGCCTGTTGTGTCTGCTGTGATTGAAAAACATCCATTAAGCTCTCTATAGTTGCCTTCTTTCTTCTGGGCTCTGTCTGCCCTTTCCATAAACACCATTGATGCAGTTGGTGGGATTCAAGCCCCAGCCAATTAGAATTACCTAAGGAATGAAAATGTTTGTTTAAAGATACTTTCAAAGATTTATGTGCTGTGACCCTCAGAAGAAATTGTGGATTTGGGTTTCTTTTTTTCCTTTGGAGGTGTATTTGCTTGATTTTTAATTTTTTTTTTTTTTTTTGGTACACCACGTTGTCTGTCTCCATGTGGCATTTTTTCTTCTCAAGTATTTTCAAGTTTATTCTCTCTCTTTTCTTTTTCTTCAGAACATTCAGTAAAAAAACTGAGGAGGAAATTTGCCAATTTTCCTGGCAGTGATTGATGTTCTGTTTGGCAAAAACTGTCAGGAGGAGCATAATTGCTTCAATCAGAACTAGTAGGTTGGGGATTTATCAAGTGGACACCATTGTCTAGTGACTCTAACCACTCCTGAGACTCATCACAGCACCCTGCCCCTCACTGATGTCCACACATGTTGACTGAATAAATGATGTTGGACTTCCCTACCTCTCTTCCAGTTATCATTAAGTCTTTTGAAAAGAAAACCACTTCATCATTTTAAATAAATATTGTGCTTAGTTCTATTGTAATATACTGTTTGCAGGCCAGTTAGAATTAATTCTAAGTCTACAGGCTTTTGAAATCTATTTGCAAGGTTCTATCAATGATAAAACATAGATGTTTCAACAAAATAAAAGCATGTTATGGAGCGCATGACCAGGAATTCTCCAGCTTCCAGGGAAATGGCACTTCTGCACAAGAAAGGAGGAGGTGCAAGGAACTGTGTGATGCTGGCTTCCTCCCTCCAGCTCTTTCTCCATCACACATGCTTGACGAGTAGTCCACACACTGGGTGAGGTTTGCAGTAAGGAAAAAGACTGACTTTGTGCTGTGGACTTTAATGAGGCTGTTTTTAATGAAGTTACCACATATTTCACTCTCATTTTGTGTTCCTGCACAAGCATGGAAATATGGGCTTGAATAAGTACATTCAGTTCAGTTCAGTTCAGTTGCTCAGTCATGTCCAGCTCTTTGCGACCCCATGAATCGCAGCACGCCAGGCCTCCCTGTCTATCACCAGCTCCCAGAGTTCACTCAGACTCACATCCATTGAGTCCGTGATGCCATCCAGCCATCTCATCCTCGGTCGTCCCCTTCTCCTCCTGCCTCCAATCCCTCCCAGCATCAGAGTCTTTTCCAGTGAGTCAACTCTTCGCATGAGGTGGCCAAAGTACTGAAGTTTCAGCTTTAGCATCATTCCTTCCAAAGAAATCCCAGGGCTGATCTCCTTCAGAATGGACTGGTTGGATCTTCTTGCAGTCCAAGGGACTCTCAAGAGTCTTCTCCAACACCCCAGTTCAAAAGCATCAATTCTTCGGCACTCAGCCTTCTTCTCAGTCCAACTCTCACATCCATACATGACCACAGGAAAAACCATAGCCTTGACTAGACGGACCTTAGTCGGCAAAGTAATGTCTCTGCTTTTGAATATGCTATCTAGGTTGGTCATAACTTTTCTTCCAAGGAGCAAACGTCTTTTAATAAGTACATTAGGTCAGAGTAAAGTCTTTTACTGTATCTTCTTGGGCTGTAATCTCCTCTCAGATTTGCCAAGACTAACAAAATCAGTTGTCCCTTTGTGTTTTCAGGGAAACTTCTAAAGTCACACACCGTAGCACAATCCTTAGTGTGTTGTTCTTAAGTTTGGAACGGGAGAAGCGTTTAGTTGTGTTTTCCATGGTGCCTCAAACACTGGGTGAAAAGTTAAGATTTGAGAACTTTGGCAAGGGTACAAGGGCAGGTGTTCTAGCCTGGGATCCCTTTTAGGAAACTTGAAGTTTGCCGGGTCTGAAGTCATCTTGGTGAAAGCAGGCATTTATATTCTAGCATAAATGTGTCCATAAATTCTGCACAGGTCCTTGTCATATCGTTGTGGAAGTCCCAGGCGAGAGCTAAGGCAGCAACATAGCCATAATTAAGGGAACCTGCTGGTGGGAAATGGTCTTCAATGGTGCCCCTCACTCTGTGACCTCGTGATCTGTTCCAAGGCTTCTAGGATTGGAGAAAGATGTGCCTAAAATGGGTTGTAGTGTCTGCAGAGGAGGAAATTGCTGAGTGGTTAAGATCACAGGTTTTAGAGTCCATGTGCCTGGCCTCAAATTCCAGCTCTGCCTATTCACACCCATACCACAGACCAGAAATGAAATATTGGGATAATCTTACTATTTGCACCAATTGCAACCATTTATATGGTAGGTGTTTCCACAGTGACAGACATCTGTTTGATGGCTTACAGAGTTATTTTCAGCTACTCCCTACTTTACCACCATTTAGTATAAGAACACTAGGTATTCTTATTAAATCTGTTGTCAAGTAGGGTGTGTTTCTTTTGCCTTCACTTTTATTTTACCATTCATTATAGCTGGCCTTGCAATGAATCCAGCTTTAATTTTTATACAACATGGGCTGAAACAGTCCAATAAGATTGTTTTATCTGTGTTCGATGAGAAGGATTATCGTTCAGCATAGATAAAATGTCATTTCACCTATGCTACCCTTGGATTCATTTTTCTAATTGTTCTCTTGCTTGTTAGGTTCTCCTCAGATCCGCTAGGAGTCCCAGTTTTCCTTGACTTAACCTCAGCACACAGAATGTTGTTTCTCATTTGTATAGTGATTCTGTGCATAAATATGTTCATAGTGCTTTGATTCTCAGGCCTGTTCTAAACAAATTGGGACAAGTTCTCTCCTGTGTATACCTCGTCTTTGTCCTAAGCCTGGCAATCATTCCAAACAGTCATGCTGGGGGATTAGTCTGTGTGCCTCAGTTTCTTCATCTATAGAACAAGGCTAATAGTTACACCTTCTATTGAGATTGTCATTAGGATAAATTTCATAAACATGCAGACGTTCAGAGACCAAGTTCTGGCCCTGTTAATGTTCCTGCTATTATTCTCATTGTTACTGTTACTCTACTCTTTTACGTAACCTGTTTCTGACTACCAGCTACCATTCGTGTTAGTTCCAGCTGCTCTAACAGAATACCGTTCAGTTCAGTTCAGTCGCTCAGTCGAGTCCAACTCTTTGTGACCCCGTGAATCGCAGCACGCCAGGCCTCCCTGTCCATCACCAACTCCCGAGGTTCACCCAAACTCATGTGCATCGAGTCCGTGATGCCATCCAGCCATCTCTTCCTCTGTCGTCCCCTTCTCCTCCTGCCCCCAGGCCCTCCCAGCATCAGGGGCTTTTCCAGTGAGTCAGTTCTTCGCGTTGCTTGTGCATGGCAGAGAGAACTCTCTTCCTTTCCTTATCAGGACACCTTATCAGGACACCAGTACCATCATGGTGCATGGGGTGTTCTATCCTTATGGCCTGATTTTGTCCCAAAGACACCACCCCCAGTACCATCCCAGTGGGGTCTTGGGTTTCGCTCTGTGAGTTTGGGGAGCACACAGACATGGAATTCATAACACCTTGTATCTTGGGGAACTTGTTGCTTTCGCAGCTGAGCTGTTCGTCTTTCCTGCTGGGAGGGGACAGGAAGTGGGGAGTTTCCTGTTTGCCTCCTGTATACCCCCCTCCCCCAATCCAAAGTGTAACAGACTCTTTCTAGGCTTAGAAGACAGAGTCTGTGTTACAAGGAAATACGGTTCAGTACATATATTCAGCACTACTGACTTTATTATATGCCATCTACGTGTCAGAAAAATCATTAGCAAGATCCTTACCCAGTTTTATGTGGAGACACATTGCATAAGAATGGTTGCTTAATAACCATAGTTTCCTGAAGCATACAACCTGGCCCAACTTCAGAAAAGAATATTCTTTAATGCTATGTTACATTTCCTAGCAGAAAATTAGAAAGAGTACTGAGAAAAATCTAGTTTGAATTGATAGGACTTAATGAGAACCTGATTTTTTTTTCTTTAATACATTAGTTTTATAATCAAACAGTATAGTAAGTCAATACTGGCTATATTAAACAAAGTGTTTTTCTTTTAAAGATATTCTGGAGTGTGTACAATAATATTCCTCCTGTGACTAGCCTGCCTTTGAGATGCAGTTATCATTTAATGAGAGGAGAGAGGCGACCACTCTGGTAAGTGTCTTCTGTATAATTTGAAGTTTATGGTGGGAGGGAAATGATTGTGAACTTAATAAAATGTTTAACTTCATGCCAAACTGGAATGCCACAGTAATTTTCTCCTAGTGATGCTGCCATGATTTAGTTTTGAAATAGGCCCTGCCCGCCATCCCTTTCTCCTTGTGCCCCAGGATGATGAGCAGGTATCTCAGCATCTGCCCATGGAGGACTCTGCCGCAGCCTCTCCATAAGTAGGTCCTCAGTAGCTCACTGAAGGGCCCTTGCAGGTCTTTGTTTGGGGGCGTAGCATCATTTGGGTTTCTTCTTTCACTTGTTCAGCAATGAGCCGGACAGTGCAATGAAAAAGCTTATAGGCTTAGGGAAGGTGAGGGAACAGATGTGGTGCCCAGGAACCGTGCATGAACAAAGGTCACATCCCCTCAGACGTACCTCACATGGACCACCTTGAAAGTGTATGATGCTGATCACGGGCCCACAGTCAAGGGGAAGCTGTCTTTCTTCTTTAATGGCTGGGGTGGTGTTGAGGGTGGGAAAGAGTAAGCCACTTTGCCTCAGCTGGAATCCCAGTTAATAGTGAATCTTTGTATCATGTTCCTTGAGTCTTCTAAGTCATTTACTCATTAGTAGAAGGGAAATGTATCTTAACTCTGATAGTAAATGACAGAAACCGAAAGTAGAGACTTCCCTGGTAGCCCAGTGGATAAGACTCTGCTCCCAAAGCAGGGGGCCCCGAGTTCAGTCCCTGGTCAGGGATCTAGATCCCACATGCTGCAACTAAGATCTCGTGCAACCAAATAAATAATTAAATATTAAAAAAAAAAAAAAAAACTGAAAGTGAGCCCAAAATGGAATCTTTTGGCCTCTGTAACTAGATAGTCTACTGATGGGGCTAATTGCAGGCAGATCTGGTTGCTCAGTTGTTACTGGGACTCTGACCCTCTGTAGCAGATTTGCTTTGCCTTCCTCTGCCTTGGTTTCATTTTCAGGCAAGTTCTCCCATTTAGGTGACAGAATGGCTTTCCGGGGCTCCAGTCTTTCACAGTGTCAGCATTCACCAGCCCCAATAAAATGCCAGGGCAGGCTCTCTCTGGCCCCATGTGGGTCATCTTTCCATCCCTGGCCAGCCCCAAAGACTAGGAGGAGACAACATTCTCATGGGCAGACCTGGGTCATGAGCCCATCTTTAAAGCTAGGGTGTGAAATCAGCCATATCAGAAAGTGTCTGACATAAGAATAGAGGACAGGAAGCTGTTTAAAGGGAGATTGGGGTGCTTTTGCCAGAAAGGGGAGCAGTTACTACAGTGGGAAGCAGCAGATACCGTATATAGGAGCTGAGTCTCTCATTAGACTTGTGACCCAGGGCTGAAAGGCCAGTCAGAGGAGGCAATGTCAAGAACGTGACGTGCAGATATAAAACCCCCACCCCCGTTAGGCACTTGCAGTCCCTCCCAGATACTCTGGGGAGCCTCTCTGCACCCTTCCTTGAGGATGATCATCTTCCCTGCCCTTCTGGCCACTGAATCCCACTCCCCTCTCCATCTCCATTGCCTTCCTTTTTCTTTCATCCACTCCTGTTTCCAGGGGTGGGGAAGTTCATTGCAGGATGCTGCCTTGTCTTTTGTTTTTAATGCCATCCATTGTTAAACTAGATGTGTGCAGGACCACGTCATCCAGGAGTATAACTTTGAATGTTGGTTTTGATCCAGGGAAGAGGAGAGTAATGCTAAGGGTGGCGTGTGGAAGATGAAAGTCCCCAAGGACAGCACGGTAGGTTTGTTCTGATCCTTTTCCGTGAGCTGAATGCGTGGTTGTTGTTGATTGCATGTGATGAACCTATTGTGTGTTTCAGACAGTCCACCTAGTAGACTCAAAACAAGACTGGGAGTGAGAAATTCAATTCTGAACTTGGTGGTTTTCTTTTTTCTTTTAACTTTATTTTCCATTGGGGTATAGCTGATTAACAGGCTTCCCAGGTGGTGCTAAGTGATAAAGAACCCACCTGCCAGTGCAGGAGACATAAGAGACTCGGGTTCGATCCCTGGGTCGGGAAGATCCCCTGGAGGAGGGCATGGCAACCCACTCCAGGACTCTTGCCTGGAGCATCCCATGGACAGAGGAGCCTGGCGGGCTATAGTCCACGGGGTTGCAAAGAGTCAGGCATGACTTGAAGCAATTTAGCAGCAGCAGCAGAGCTGATTAACAGTGTGTGATAGTTTCTGGTGAACAGTGAAGGGACTCGGCCATACATATACACGCGTCCATTCTTCCCCAGACTCCCCTCCCTTCCAGGCTGCTGTGTAACACTGAGCAGAGTTCCACGTGCTATACAGTAGGTCCTTGTTGGTTATCCATTTGAAATATAGTAGTATGTACATGTCCATCCCAAACTCCAATCTTGGTGGTTTTCTACCTTAAACACTGTCACCTTGAAAATACACTGTGAGTCTTTGTAGAAATGGAGTAATAGTATGACTATATCATAGAGTCTGAATAGCTCCATACCTGTAAACTTTACCAAAAAGCTAATTTTGGTTGTGTTGTCCTCCCCAGCCATAGCCAACATGTGGAAGTAGACTTACATAGTGAAAAGCTTGACCCTTCCCAGCAAAGGCTCGTCCCTTCCCCTCTGTAACAACCAATACTCCTGAGAGTGATCCTGGCTTGGAGGGTCTGGACGCATGGGAGGAGTTGCATCTCAGCGTTCTTTAGGGTTTGATGCAAGGCTGTGCTGAGTCTCTCTCTGGGGCTGATGCGAACCTGGGTGGTGGCATGTCCTGCTGGGGCACTGATCGGCGGTGGTCATGCCTCAGAAGCCTGGGTTTCCTAAGAGTGGGGTCTACTTCATTATACTCACTGAAAAGAACATTCGAATCTGCTCTGAAGCCTGGGAAACCAAAAGCTTCTTTGAAAATGGATGTGAGGACTGACAGTCTCACCTTTTCATGGTTTCTTTCATATGGATAAGTGCAAATAATTGAAACATCTCTAGGGACCTATAGGCTTGACCAGGCATTCCTGAAGCTGAAACTTCAGTACTTTGGCCACCGGATGGGAAGAATTGACTCACTGGAAAAGACCCTGATGCTGGGAAAGATTGAAGGCAGGAGGACTGAAGGGGACGACAGAGGATGAGATGGTTGTATGGCATCACCGACTCTATGGGTTTGAGCCAGCTCCAGGAGTTGGTGATGGACAGGGAACCCTGGCATGCTGCAGTTCACCGCTCTTTGTGGAGTCACAAAGAGTTGGACACAACTGAGTGACTGAAAACTGAACAGAAAGATATGACCCAGTTTGTTTCTTAAAAATGCAAACTATCATTAAGGTGCCTAGCTACAAGATTTGCCTATTACTTGATATATAGGATTTTAAAAATGTCAGGGGAAGGACTTCCCTGGGGGTCCAGTGGCTAAGACTCTTTGCTCCCAATGCAGGGGGCTTGGGTTCGATCCTTGATCAGGGAACTAAATCCTGCATGCTGTCATTTTGAATTTCCATGAAAACAGGTTTTCCTTGTCACGTTCTTTTTTTACTCACAGTAGATGTTGAACTCCAGTGGAAACGATCATGATGGGTGAAAAGTAGCTGAAAGATGTTTGTTCTCCCTCCTGGTCAGCTCACTCAAGCACATTCAGTCAGAAATAATAACGCCTTCACGACTGTAGAAATGTCCTCATCCCAAGCCACTCAGCCCTCTCTTCTTCGCTGACCAGCAGGAGTCTGGTGGGCTGGCCTTGTCTGCAGTCACTGTGGGACAGGGAACGTTTTCTTCCCATAACTTCCTCTCAACACACTCACATTCGCCCCTGATAGCATAAGAGACTGCAGACAGGGCAGAGAGGAAACGGAAAGGGAGGGCTTCAAGGTGGGAGACAGGTAGACCAGGGTCTAGGAAAGAGAAAAGAAAACCCTCTTTGAGAAGGAAAAGTCATTACTGTTCACTGCTGTGGTTCTTGGTTAAAAATTCAGCGAGGCTGCTTTCAGCTCATTAGAACATGATGATAACACACACTTATTATAGTTAATATATACTGGGCAGCTGGTCCAGAGCACACGCGCAGCTATTTATGGAACAGATCTTAAATTTCCAGCCCTGTTGTTGCAGTCACAGTACTGAGCCCGTCAAATGCATATGTTGACTAACTTCATGGTCACAGCAACCCTGGGAGGTCGGTCCTATTATTCCTCCCTGTTCACCAAAGGGAAACTGATGCTCAGAGAGGCTGACAGCCGGCCTGGGGCAGAGGCACTCAGCCGGCTGTCATGTTTCAAACCCAGTTCTGACAGGGTTCAGAGCACATGCACCGTGATGAGGAAGAGATACGGGATGAAGAGCTTTTTGAGGAGAAACCAGAAGAACTTGGAGGCCTCCAGTTACCTGTGTGTGGACACTGGCTGCTGATGGGTGGTGTTAGTAGATCTTGAGTAGGAGAGTTTTTCTCCTTGGGAAGGAGTGGACCAGAAAGTGAAACTGAAAAGTTAAAGTGTTAGTTGCTCAGTTGTGTCCAACTCTTTGCAACCCTACAGACTGTAGCCCGTCAAGGCTCCTCTCTCTATCCATGGAATTCTCCAGGCAAGAATACTAGAGTGAGTTGCCATTCCTTTCTCCAGGGGATCTTCCTGACCCAGAAATCAAACCTAGGTCTTCCATGTTGCAGGCAGACTCTTTACCACTTGCACTGATTCTTTGAGGGGAATGCACGTCTGCACACACACACAATACACACAGTTAAGTTATTTAGCAGAAACAGAATGCCTTCAAGTGAACAGAAATCTCCAAGACTCCGGCCCTCAACAAACCAGAAATTTCCTCAAGTGTTCCTCACTTGTGTAACCTTGGAAATGTCTTATAAACTTCAAGAAAAATAGCAAAGGGTTTTTGAGGAGGATTTTACTAATAGCATTCACTTACAACCAGCTGATACGTTTTGAATCAGTGAGAGAGAAAGAGATTAGAAAATCCTAGGTCATTTGAATGAATTTTTCCCACATTCTTCTCCAGTTCATCCCAGGTGGCACTCAAGATTAGCTTTGCCACGTTAAACATACAGTTTCATGGACACAGAGTTTATGACTTGAGATCCCTTGTATCTCTCTGTGCAAAGTGATGTGTAAAACAGTATGATCTGTGCCACCACGTGAGTGTTCACACCCATGGTTCAGCCACATCTGTGGGCCTGCAATACAGGCGTGGATAGGGCGTGAGAGCTGAAAGAAAAAGTGACCTGTGTAGCTCCTGAAGATAATTGTTTAAAAATGTGTATGTGTTTCTCTTCTTTGGTTCTGGCGTGTTTTTTATTCTCTTCCCACACAAGTCCACAGTTTGGAAAGAGTTGCTGTTAGCGACTATCGGGGAACAGTTCACAGACTGTGCCGCCGCAGGTAACGATGCTCTCAGCCCTGGTCGTCCCCACTTGCGTGTGCTTGGCTTGTGCTTTTTCCTGCTGACGTTTTGTTTCCGTGTGTTTGGCTTTTGCATATCTCAGGGTCCTTTATTTTGTCACTGTGGCGTTTACTTAGGTTTTTTTCCATGTGATCATGGCGTTTCAGTGTTATCTGTGTAGGTACATATGTATATTTACATATTTGTATATTACATGCATATACATATGTGTGTATGCTTATATATGTATGTATTTTTTGCACATATAGCTCGTCTTCATAGTGTCCATGACCATCTGTCTAAGATAAATAGGCAGGAAAAAGGAAAAAAAATTTCTTAAATTGAAGTATAATTGGCATACAGCACTGTATTTGTTCCAGGAGAAAATGAAATTTGACATTGACTCCTAACACAATTGGTGGTAGGTTTCCTTTATCCATTCCAACCCTTCCAGAAGAGGCAGGTATGTTTGTTGTCTCCTGAAGTTTGTAGTTAAGTTGGCACAATCCTTTCTGTCTCTCTCAATCCCTTGCCCTTGCTATCTGTCCTTCTCTTCATCCCTCTACTCAGAATGAGCCACAATGGGAGGTGGGGCTGAATCACCATTAGTGCCTATGATCCCACAACTGAGGCTAAAATGTAAAGTCTTCAGGACTTCACAGACCATTTTCAAACACTGAATGAGTTCTGAGAGCCCTGTGAATACATTTCTATTTTACATTTTAAAATCGAAGTATAGTTGATGTACAAAATGTGTAAGTTAACATGTGCCCAACATAGTCACAGAGTCACAGTTTCCCAAGGTCACATACTCCCTCTGTAGTCATTACAAAATGGTGACTCTCTTCCCCAAGCTGCACAACAGCCCTGCAGCCTATTTTTTACCTAATAACTTTGTACCTCTCAATTCCTTTCCCCTTTTTATTTTGCTTTGTTTTTTTGTCATGAAAGCACTCAAAGAGGAAAATTGAATTGCTAGTGTACAAATTTGTTTTCTTCTTGGGTAGTTCTTTTTGAATGCTTCTCAGAGGTAACATTTAGAATAACATTTTACCTGTTCAGATTTCAGCTACAATTTCTTTTTAAGCTAATTGATATTGATTGATTTGCCCTCAGACTTCTTAAATGGTGCTGCCTTCAGGAACCCTCCTAGGCTTAGCCAGTTCCACGCAGGTTCCAGGTTTACCTCACTGACTATTTCTTCATTTTACTTTCATTGTCCTTAATTATACTTCTTTTTATTCACTGAAGACAGAACCTGGGTTAAGAGGAAACTGTCTTAAAAGCACAGGTCCCTTCTGTTTTAATAGGGGGTAGTTAGCAACTTTACAATATGTAGCCAAAAAACTGTGTCTTCATTGTAATTATAAACACATACATCCCTGGGAATTTTCTGTATGAATTATTCCCATTTCCAGAACCAGGGAAAATAGTCTAAGTAATAATAAATAGCCAGGATTGAGCAAAGGAGGTGTATTGTTCTGTGGTTGACATCGGAACGAGAGCACTGTTAGCTATTAACCGCTGGCTCCTCATTAACCCAACTCCACCACTGTAGCAGGGCAGCTCCTGTCTCTGGGCCTCGCTTCCCTCATCTGCATACAGTGGCTCCTCGCAGCTCTGACGTCTTGCGCTGCCAGTATCCTAGAATCGTCAGGGCCTCGCTGCTTGATGCTACTTGTGAATATTCCATACTGGCCGATGGATCTTCTTTTGCATACAGGCTGCAGCCTTCTTGTCATGCCCTTCTGAAAGTGCTGTGCCAGGAGGCTACACCAAGGTACCAAAAACCAGGCCACACTGAAACACTGACAGTTCAGCCTTTCCAGCACCAATCCGTTCCAGCACCCTTTGGTGTAGAAATGGGCAAAATCAAAAGACAAGAAAATGCTAATCTTCTCCTGACTGAGCTTCATGACGATTCTTGACAGTGGTCAATATGGAAGCTTTCCTCTTTACTTGCTGATTTTAAGTTCACATAAAATTTAATATTGAGCTCTAGCAAATATACTTTGAAGATAAAAGGAAAAATAAGAAACCTATACATAAGACACATTTCTTGATGGGCTAATAAGTTTCCATGGATGGCCACGATCAGGTACTGTTTACTTTGGAGGGGAATTTTGTTGAATTGTGACATGTATACACAGATGGACACAGACTATACTGTGTGTAGTTTGATAAACATTCCCAAAGTAAACAAATTCCCATAACTGGCATCCACGTCAAGGAACAGAACGTCCATGGCCCTTCAGAATTTCTCCAAACCCTGCCTCCCGAAAGGTGGCCACCAGCTTGACTTCTGACACCACACACTGATTTTGCCTGCTTTCACACATTTCTATACAGGGAATTATTTAGTATCACATCACACATATTTAGCCCAGAGTGAAATTTATTTTAAAAGGAGAGGAAAAAGAGGGAATGAAGGCAAGAAGTGAAGGACGGAGAAAAGAAAACAGTTACTTTGCTGAAGAGGAACCCCTCTAGTAATTGAGGGGTAATCTGTCCTCATTTATAGTGTATCTAAATGCTGGAAGCTTTTAAGCCTCAGAAGACACACAGAACAGCTGACAATGTAGATATTGAGATGTACAGATTTACCATAAACAAAAACAATTAGGCAAAACGTATTAACTGCAGCACAGTTTGCTAACTTTGATAATGCTCATCATCATCTAACCTGTTGATGCTGAGTGTGCAGGGTCAGAGGGGTGACCCCATTTCAGTAATGTGCAGCCAGCACGTAAATCTGGAGTCAACAGTCTTTACTCCTGTCATTGTGCTGCAAATTACTATATATAGAGTGGCTCCTTAGGACGGTACATAACCTTACTTATCCAGCCACCAATTCTCAAATACCTACAAAACAGTCCCAAATCTGGAATTCAGTCTTAAAAAAAAAAAAAAAAAGACCTACATTAATCAAAGTAGATAAATACTTTCCTGCCCATTCACTGAAGTGCTGTAATAACAGAACCACACTTAGGCGATATTTGCTCTTACTTTATACACAGTGCTAACAGATGGTCATTGATTCTCCAGCCCACAGTTAAAATGCCCAGACCAGAAGGGTATGGCTAGGGAGAAGCAGGAGAGAGCTAGGAGGATTAACAGGACAGGCGCAGACAAGCAAACCACAGAAAGCAGAATGAGCAACTCGGAACACGCAGTCTGGGTCCAGTTAGTGTTGGGGCCCAGAGTGCTAGCCACCCCAAGATCTCTGAATGGTTGGCAGGAAGTCAGGAGAAATACTTGCTGTTCTTAACAAGGACAGCCAAGCATCGAGGAACAGTTCATGTGAGTTCACTTGGCTTTCAGAGAGCTGAACATTATGCAACTTGTTTTAGAAAAAGTCTCATCAAAACAGAGTTCCAAATAGTCCAAGGCTTCGGTAACATGTTAAAAAGGGCAAATTACTTATCTGGAAAATTTGTTTGGCCGGGACACTCTGTTTATCTTAAGTCCCTGGATGAATGTGATGGGACCGTTACAGCTTTAGCTCACTAACTTGCTTTTGTCCAATGATTTTCCCTTAGTATTTATCACGCGTTCTCTCATGCCACTTTCTTTTGATCACCTTCATAACCTACCAATAAAATGATAAGGGTTAAAAAGCCAACTCTGGAAGACTTGAAATGATCACTCATTTCTATTTTTCCCCTGCCTTCCCTTCAGATGATGAAGTAATAGGAGTTAGTGTCAGCGTCCGGGACCGAGAAGATGTCGTCCAAGTCTGGAATGTAAATGCCGCATTAGTTGGTGAAGCCACCGTTTTAGAAAAGATCTATGAACTCCTGCCCCACATATCTTTTAAAGCAGTATTTTATAAACGTAAGTGCTTCATTTACAGTTACTACTTTCTAGCTTATTCTTTCATACTTTTAAAGACAGAAACTGTGTTGCCAAAGAGGTGAAGGGAGAGTCACTTGAAATTCTATGATCCACTAAATAATTCAATAAAATACATTTATGGGTCTAAAAAAACAGGTTAGCCTTAGAAATTAAAATGAGATTTTGTCATCTAAACACATGTATCATAAAAAAATAGATACATTATTGTTTTTGTTATTTCAGAAATTTAAACCTAATCTCAGACTTGTCATTCTTAGAAGAAATTGCCTTCTATTTGAAGCAACAATAACAAAAAAGTTATTATATGAGCTGGCAGGTAGATTTTCAATCATCCCTTCATAAACAGGAATTTATAATGTGTAACATCTGTATTTGTGGAGAAACTCATTCTGAGCACAGGCATGATTGAACGTTCTACTGAAATGCTAATACGTCCTCATTACAGATGACTGTGACCCAGGAGAGAATGCTTGCACAGTGGTGAAATGTTAACAGTATGAATAGGTGTGTGGACCCATTGTTTCCATCATGATTCATGTTCATTGCTTTTGTGTGCTCTTTTGAAAAAGTCATCTTTTTCATAATGAAAACAGCTTAGTGCTATTAAACCAATGTTTAGTAGATCAAACTGCAGGTTACAGTTTTAACAGTGAGTTAGAGGAAAGGATTGACAGCCGTGCACACATATGATGAATTTCCTGTTTTCCCAAACTATTTCAAGAGTCAGTAACCCAATTTTTTTCAACCATGGTGTTTCATTGAATCTAAGATGTCTTTGATGATAAGTACTCTTTTAATATTACTAAGAAAGAAAAATAAAAGTCTCCCTCCTAATTTAACTGTGACATGGTTTTAATTCCAGGGTCTTCAGATGTGCAATGGGGAGGTCAGGGAGGAAGTGCATCTTAGAATGAATGAAATACACTCCATGGCTGTTTTACTTTTCCTGACCCCTTATCAAAAAGAAGAAGAAAAAAAAATCAGACTTTGTTTTGTCAGTGTCTTACTATGGGATGAATCTAAGGCCTCCCTCTTAGGAATCATATAATGGCAAGCCCAGTGATGTAGGCTGTAAGCTATGGGACAGATCTGCTGCTGCAGATATCCAGAAGGTGTTTAGCTTCTGAATTTTAAATGGAAGCTTATATAGAAGAGATAGAAGACGGCACTACACAAGTCGCTTAACTGATTGTGCAGCATGGAAATCACGTGTTTGTAGATGCAATTTGGATTTCTTCAGTTCAGTTTAGTCGCTCAGTCATGTCCGACTCTTTGTGACCCCATGGACTACAGCACACCAGGATTCCTTGGGGGATGTTGGATTCCTCAGGGGACATTCATTGTGTTTTCAACCCAGACATTAATTGAAAGGTCACCAAGGGTCTTTTTTTTTTTTTTTTTGGTCTGCTCCCTGAGACAAACTCCAGCAGAAACACTCCAAAAGGAAGTGTTTCACTGCTGTTTATGAATGGAGCAAATGAGAGCCTTAGACCCAGCTCCCCTTATCACTTCAAAGAGGAGGAAAATGATTTGGAATTGTGACATCAGGCACTCTGGATTTTCACCCCATTTCAACACCGTGACCTCAAGCAAGTCACATTCTCTCATCCTTTCACTTTCCCTTCTTAATAATATTGAGGAGGTTGGTCTTAAATGATCTCCAAGGTCCCTTCTGCTTCAAAATTCTATGATTAAATTTCTAGCTAACCTGCTGTCAGGCAGCAGCAGACTCAATGTGATAGAAGTGTTTAGGCCACAGAGGTAATTAGGCCATCAGTGGTTAGGCACATTTTTAAGGGCAGTGGCAGTAGCCAGGGAGGACAGTGCAGGGTGAGTCATCACTTTGATGCTGCAGTGACTGGGGAGCAGGGGGAGGAAAAGGCCAAACAGAGAGGGGAACATGCAGCTCCCCAAACTGACTCTCTTAAGTGTAGACACCATTGTGAAAATTGCGACTTAGGCTGTGGGTCCTAGTAGAAATGCATATTTTGATAGTGTAAACTATCATTCAAAAATTCAAAAATTATTCAAATTGGGATTGGAAAAAACAAGCAGTTCTCTTTATTTCTCTGAAGCAGGCAGTCCTTTACTCAGTAGAGTTATACACCACCCACTGCAGAATTGATTTGGAAAAAGGAAGTATGGGCAGAAATGTTCTTCATAGCTGGGTGAAGAACAATGATCCGGTGAGCCAGATCACAAACAGCCACCTCTATGCCTTTCCTCTGTCTTGTTAAAGTGGGATCCTGGTGTTAGTATTCAGGAGCCACTTGAAGTGTAGATTTTCTATGAACAAAGAAACCTAATGAATTTGGGCCGGGCCTCCAGCCGGGTGGCTGAGAGTCGGGCTGTTGATAAAAGTTCTCTGTGCCTTGGCTACAGGTCAGTCATTTGACCAAGAAACTGAAATGAAGCGAGACCTCCTCCCCCCGCCACCCCCCAGATTCTGTTAGGTTCTTCAGAGCAGCTGAATGACAAATGTCTTCTGATGTGAGAATTGTTTAGAGCCAAGGTTGGCAAACTGCACTGTCAAACCAAATCTGCCACCTTCCCACCTGTTTTTGTATGGGCTGCAGCTGAGAATGGCTTTCACATTTTTCACTGGTTGGAAAAAGAATCAAAAGAATAACTACATTTTGTAACATATGAACGTTCTATGAAATCCACATTTCATATACATATGTATATATAAAGCGTATTGGCACCTAGCAATGCCCATTTGCGTACATATCATCTGCGGCTGTTTTCATGTTACAAGGGCAGAGTTAATAGTTGAGACAGAGACCCTGAGACCCACAGAGCCTAAGATGTGTATTCTCTGCCCTTTTCCAGAAAGAAGTTTGCTGATTCCTGGCTTTGAGCTTTTCTATATTCCCTTTCAGCCAAAGCTCACCTAAAGCCTGCAGAATTTTCTCTGTTTCTCAGAATGCCCCCCACCCCGCTTCTGAGTGTTCTGTTCTGTCTCCATAACCCATGGGAATTGAACTGTCTCAACGGTGACTGCCCCAAGCTGTCCCTCACACTTAGGAGTAATAAAAATCTGCAGACAGTCCCTTTCTCCTGACTTAATCATTTGGTGTCCAGTGTCACTAAGAGACCTGTGGCTTCCCACCTTGATCCAACAATAACGATATATTTTATTGCAGAGCAGGCCATATTTTCTTTAATGTCTATCCTTAAAGTCTTTTTAAAAAGAATAAAAAAACATAAAAAGTGAAATATTTCTAAAGTTCTGCATAAGAGAAATGTTCAATTACATTGGTTTAGATTCCTGGATGCTCATACGAATTGGGCCAACCTGAGGTAGCCCTCAGAGCTATCAAGGGTGCCTCTCCCAGTGTTTCATCCAAGTGAAGACCAGATTTAGGTGAACAGCCAGGATAATCCTGAAGGGAAAATGATCCTATTCCCTGCCAAACCCTGACCCCACACTAGTCTGAAGAATCTAGTTTATCTGAAAAATACAGACTTAGGAGAAGTAAGATGGGCCAGCCCATGTCTGCCTTCCCAGGACCCCTTTCCTAGCAGGGAAGAGTTGGGGGACAAAGCATTCGGAATCCTGAGTGGCCCTTGGCTGTGTTCGACCTGTAATAGTAACTTTTCCTCTTGAGAGAAGAGGATCCACCCTCGCTTCATGATAATGGTTGAACCAGGTCTGGAAAATAGAATTTCAAGCTTGGCCTTTTGCCTTGAAGGACATATTCTATATTTCATAGGCCTCCTAGTTCCCACTTCCAGTTTATAAAAATGTAAGTCTTTGGAAAATATTTTTGGTCACATCATTTTTTATTCTAGAGTTCCTATTTGTAATTAGTCGTTTTGCAAGCCAGACCCGTAGGGCTGGAAAAAAAAAAAAAAAAGGAAAAAACAAAAAACAAAAACCATGACTGGGAAAAATAAAAGACCCATCCGTTTAATCAAACTTCATTCCCCCAGAGAGTGTTTAGAGGTAGGGGAGGATCTACGAGAATTGCTACCCCCTTGTGTTGTTCTCTGTTTTGTTTTACTTTTTGTTTGGTTTGGTTTTTCAAGATAGGTTTGTGAATGGCCCTGTCTGGGTTCTGTGAGGCACCCCACACCCCCAGCCCAGCATCCTGCGGGGGCCCCATTTTCCCTGCAGCATTTGCTCACAGCCCGGCATATCCTCCTCATCAGCTTGTCAGGATTACTCATCCTCCCCAGCCCAGCAAGAAGAAACAGGCAGTGTGCCCATTGCTTGTTTATTCCCTGTTTTAATTCTCATTATTACGTTTCTCAGGAAATGCACGCCTTAGCTAACAGTTACTGGCACACAAAGGTGTTTGAGTTCTTGCCAACATTTGGGGAAACTGAATGAGATGCCTTAGAGGAGGGTTGCCCCATCCTTTGCTTAAAGTTTTCTTTCCTTTTTTTTTTTTTTTGTTTTTTTTTCTGTCCTTTAGCCCATGAAGAGCATCATGCTTTTGAAGGTGGACGTGGAAAACACTAATTGCACTCTGTAAAGAATTCTTTGTCCTTTGCTGATTGGTTTTGGAAACGGTCTTAACAGGAGGGAGAGTGAAGAGGAGACCTGCTGGAGCCCGATGCTGGTTCATTTAGAGTGGGTTTCTGCCCCTGCAGATTGAGCAATTAGGACTCAAAGTGGCAGGTGGGGAGGGGGGAGATTGTGTGGGTTTTTACTGTCACATTACTTGCTTTTCTTTCTTTTTATTTTTGGCTTTATGAATTCTCTGTTCTTTTCTCTCCAGTTTTTTTTTCTCTTTTAAATTCCTCATTCCGTCTAATTATTGTTTTCTATACTCCCCTTTCATTGAGGCACAAGAAATCGGTTTCCCTTTAAGTAGCTGTGCTGTACCTAGTTAATGAGAATATGCATAATCGTGACAATAACTGCTTTTGAAAACCACACTGTCCTCCTCCGAGGAACACTAGCTTGGTGAAACCTGTCTTTTGATTATTTGTTGTGACACATTCCTACATACTCTGCACTGGGCATTGTTTTTTTTCTATCCCAGGGAAAAGAAAAACCTTACTTAATCTGATTTTGCACTGACAGCACCCACATCTTTTATTTTTCCTTTTTAATAATTTTTTTGTTAGAAATGAAAGGAAAATAATAGTTGGGTTGCCAAACATGAAAACTATAATCACAGTTGAGTATCAGGATACATATCAAACTGTAAATCTTTGGACCTTCTGTGAAAGTATTTTCCAACCAGAATTTCAATTTGGCCTTTTCAAAAGAAGGCCTAGAGTGGTAGCAAAGGATTCGTCTCAGTAGGAAACCTTGTAATTTCTGATTTAAAGAGAAGGTGATATTTTAATTGTTTGAACTAACCTTCTTCTGAATTTTGGGTGTGTGTACCCATTTAGGGCTCTCCAAATCAATTCGGACACATTTTGTTAAATGATCCCATTTCCCTGCTCATGTTGTATGTCATTTCCAATAATCAATCATCCTTGAGCCTGGGCAACTTTCCTCTGCCTTTTTCATTTAGGAGCAGAAGTTAAATCTCATTTCCAAGATGAATGTGAACATTCACAAAGTTGAACTCTGAATGCATTTTGTTCACATTAATTTTTGGAATTGTTGAGATACATCGTATTATGTTACCAAATAAATACCAGTTTTAATAGAAGG
Source organism: Nanger dama (assembly GCA_917880005.1). NCBI lineage: Eukaryota > Metazoa > Chordata > Mammalia > Artiodactyla > Bovidae > Nanger > Nanger dama. The sequence goes on along the minus strand of CAKJTW010000016.1, from coordinate 30,854,153 downwards.
AAATGACCACCCTCTGGAACACTCAGAATGTTCCCATTTTCCTCCCTGCACTCTGCCAGGCCTCCTACTACATCTACCTGAAAAAGGCAGGGCCATTTAGCAAGGCTGCCTCCTGACAGCTTTTTTTCTGGAGCCAGGGGAGCTAGGGCATGCTTATACATCTCACAGAAGGGCAGTGAACTCCGAATTTCCTTTCACCCAGGATTTTTACTTCCTCTGGCATTATTGACCAGCAGAAAGAGGCGGGGCTTCTTCCAACCCCCAACCTGAGTTTGTAAATAAAATTCTCCATTTAAACACTTTAAAGGACTTCAAACAACATCTCTTTACAATTGTTGTACCCTTCACTTGCATTACTAACCACATCAACCATAATAAAAAAATGATCATGGCTTTGTTTTAATGCTTTGTTTCTAAACTTGAGTTTCTCCAGTGATTTCAAAATGAGGTATAAGGATATCAGACCCATTTTCAAAAGCCTGGAACTTGTTCTTTTAAACATTGTACCAACATCCAGCTTGTTTTTAAATTATTGATCAAGAATTGAAAAAAATTTTCTGGGCATGAGTGTAAATTCTCTTTTATAATATAAGTATTTTTTCTGATAGATTAGAAGAAAGGATATAATTGACTTATCTTCTTTATAATTGTCATATATATTTCCTTAAGTAAATGGATTATGAAGTATTTTTATTTTTGAACTTTATTTAAGGCATTGTGATGACATGTTCAAGTTTTGCATGTATGTAGCTTTTGAAGAAAAAAATAAAGTAAAAGGAACAGGAATGTTAGGCTCCCATTAATGTTTTCTAGTTTCTATTGTTTATGATCGCGAAACATGGCTTAACATACAAAGTAGATTTTTCTGTCCCAGAGAACTTGTGCAACTCTTTCTGACTCTGGGAAATACCAACCGTGAGAAGGATTTAATTTGCCTAAGTTAAGAACCTATCATCTAAATTACTCTGAGAGAGGATTTTGTCAGATTTTGCTTTGGAAATTGTTTTAATTGAATATTTAGTTCATAAGGGACAGTGTATGAACTAAGCTGATTTAATCAGTTTAAAAACCTCTCATTACCTTTTGGATTAAAGAAGCTAATACTCTTTTGAGGGACAAGGGACTGTCTTGTGGGGCATGTGACTTTGTGTAGGGTAGTGTCCCTTCCTTGGCCGCAGCCAGGGAAAATGGGCAGCCGCAGCAGGAGCCCTATGTCTTTCTGCCAAGTCTTTGCAGGTATAGCCTGGACTCTGTGTAGAGTCATCCACAGTCCCTCTTGTTCAACTGAGGACGGATCATACCTGTTGAAAGTAACTTGTCTGTATTTTGGTTTTCTTTTGTAAGTGCTTTCTGAATGCTGACTTACTCCATTTTAGTATTTCCTTCTCCCTCCTCCACCTTTTCCACATTTCTATAGTGAGGGTATAGTTTACAGAGAACATGTCCATTTAATATCATGTACCTATTAAATTCAGGATGTAGTTGACAGAGAAAATATGGAAAGGAAAACACAGTTCCGGTAAACTTTGAGTTTGACTTGACTCTGATCTTCTCCACTCTCTTGAATTTAGCTGATGTCTACATCCTACAATACGGTCACAAGACTTGATAGTTGAAAGAAACTTTTGAGTATTGTCGGGTCCACTTGACATAATGTATAATCTACCAACAGAGATTGCCTTTTATGAAAGGACAGGGGACTAGCCAGTGTGATGCAGCTGAGCACTGAAGTCTGAGGGCTAAATCCCAGTCCAAGTTTCCTTAAACAGGGAACACCCTCTAACCCCAAAGCAAGTCACCCCAATCGTGCAGTAAATGGCAGATCCAATCAGGCCATTGATAGACACGTACATAATCAGATGCCCTTGCAGCTCTCATTCTCTCCTGAAGCAGTGTCACGTCACGGTGTGGCGTTCTGAAGTAACTTTATTATTTCAGGAGGTGGGGCTTTGCTATAAGATGCCCGACTCCAAGAGGATCCCAACTTTTGTACTTACATGAAACTGACAACATTTAGATCGATCACACGATGGCGCTGCCTTCCAGCCGACGGTCCTGGCTTAGCAGCATAATGTATCCAGCTCTGTTTGTGTAATTACGTTAAGACTCTACTGCCTATTGCTCTTGTGGTTTTATAAAACTTTGATGAGATGCTACCAGTCGAGGTTTAGTTCCCCTACACCTAGTAAAACTGTATCAACGATAGAACACCCCGAATGTGGTTTAAAAATTCTCAAATTTTAGGCTCTCATTGAGCCTTTGAGCAGTTAGGAAGAGAAGGAATGAAATAAACCAACATATAAGAAATACCAGAAATATTTCATCATATGGGGCAAATATTGTGTCCCAGGGGAGAAGTGAAATTAGAGTTGGATTCTTTTGTTTGTGTTCACTTTCTAAATTTGAACCTCCCCTTTAAAAGTGTAAGTCTGGTGTTCACCTCTCCTGTATTGATGTTTCTATCACATTCCACTCACTACAAATGAAAGTAGAGGACTGCCTGTAGATGGTTTATTTCCTAATGGAGGTTATTCAGACCGATCACAAGAGAGTTCGGTGACTCAGGATTGTAAATGCCTGGAGAACTGCCTCAACCTCAGAGAGGAGTCCGAAGGTGAGGAGGAAAAGGTTAGGTATGGAAGTGCAGTGAAAAACCCCTTGGAACTCATCTCCTGTGTAGCAATTAGGGTGGGCCATTCCTCTACATTTCCCATGAGGAGAAAAGCCCAAGTAGATGACACACATTTCACACATCTGATGATCTTTTTGTCTTCTGCTTTTATGTATGCATCAAAATCTAACAGTACTTCTTATTTAGGTTAACCCACTGAGGCTCAAAGTCACTTGTCTTGTAGATCTTGCTGATGCAACTTGACTCTTCAAAGAAAACTCACAGACTCTTAGAATTTTAGGGTGGAAGGGACCTTTGAGATCATCTACCAGGGCGTCTTTGTCCCTTAGCTTGTAGAAGAATTACTGGGGTGCTTCCTTTCTCGACCCCAAACCTAAGAGTTTCTGATTCAGATACCTGCCTTTTTAGCAAGTGCCCCAGTAGTTCTAGTACGGGTAGTCCTTAGACCCCCACTTCGTGAATCCCTGATTATATCCAATCCCTAGATATGACAAATGAGGAGAGCATCCCACCTCCAACCCCCCAAGCTCTCTCAGGTGACCTGATTCAATTGTGTAATACCAACAACTTTCTGAAGCCTAGAGAAAGCCATTATTACTTAGACTTGAAAAGATGATGCTCGTAGAATAAGAACTTTATGGCTAGCACCACAAGTAGTAATAAGTAGCCCATCTCCGGAAGTCCATAATATAAAACCTTTAGTACAGAGTGGTAGGCTTTTCTCTTTTCTAAATACCATTTCAGCCTGTTAAGAGAAAAGAAATTAATGTTCAGAAAAAGTAGTTACCCCATATGTGCAGTAACTACTTTTCTATAATGTCTTATGGCATCTGGGGTTCAGCATCATTGAACAAGATTAAATGAACGTTACAGAGCTATAAAATTGCATGTAAAATAACGCAAAACTGTTTGAATGACTATCAAAGAAGCCTGTGAATGAATTTCCACTAAAATTAATTGTCATTCCTAGACATGGCTTAGCAAAGCTGTTACTAAACTGAAAGGATTCTTAGATACATAAGAGTATCAAATAAAAAAATCAAATAGGTGTTCCTTAAACCATGTTAATGATAAGTGAAAGTCATCAAGAAGTCAGTATTATTTTGTTCATCATTGCTACTACAATTGAGAGTCCCATTGTATATGTGTGTGTGTTCTGAATGTGCCTTAATAGAATATCCAATAAAATAGCCTTTTGGATATTCTGTGGTGTCCTTCAGAAATCATGAGGTTGAAGAAATCTGTCTTAAATGTTTTTGTTTTGGTTGTTTCCTGAAAAAAGTGATCAACTCATTTAACAAAGTGCATGATTTCTTCATAACAGTTTCAACTTCTCATGTTGAAGTCAGAGAATTTTTCTGAAACTTTTATTTTGGAAGTGTTTGAGATTTACTAACCTGGCAACTTTACATGAGAGAAACAAGAATGAGGTAAATATGATCATTTCTGAGTTTTGTGTAGACCTTTTTTTTACATACAAAGTATTGACTTTTAATAAAGGTTTAGCAGGTGAATTTTATTTTTAGCAATTTATATTAGTGAAAAGTGGGGAATATTAAAGGACATTGAGCATTTTAATTAAGTTATAGGGGTTTTTTAATTTTCAAGTAAAGCTATTAGTTTTGGTGCATATACATTAAAATTCCCCCCACCCCTGAATTTCTTAGCCCTTAGTTGGATAATATGGCAGGCAGCCATTGTATGGTTTTACCAAAAGATTTTAACTGTCTTCTCAGTAATTAGTTATTAACATGTCACCATTCCTTTGCATGTCTTCCTCATTTGAGCTTTCAGCTTCATTGAAATTGTTACATAAAAGGACCTCAGAGCTTAGACTTGGGCACACTTTAGCTTGGGACCTCCAGCACCATTTGTCCCAAATCTAAAATCTTATCAGTCTGCATTCAGAATTGTCCATTCTTTTTGAACTGTGTTACCTGGATAAGTTGAAGCAGGTTTATTTGCCTGATTTCTTGGATCTGCCTGTGCCCCTCCTCCCCATGGTATACCATCTGTGCCCTGTGCTTTTGGGGCCCCTTCACATATGGCTACAAGCTGGTGTAATGCCCTTCCTTTTGATCTGGCTTCATCTAGTGATTTGCTCAGTATTTTTAAGGTCAGACTGAAGAGTTTTCTGTTCTAGTTATTTTTGATTTCATATTGTGTGTTGTGTTTGATGTTTCGGATACATGTGAAAGTTGCATCTCTAAGTCAGTAATTTTTATTCCAGCCTTTGGCAGCCATCAGGTAAGACTAGACTGTAACTTTCTTACTTGAAAACATGTAGTGATTTATGTGTTTAGTGCACATGTTTGGCCTTTTCATGAGAAAGTTCTTACCGTTTTCTAATTTGGGACTATACTGCTGTGAATTAGCACTCCTGTCTTTTAGGTTAGAACTTCATGAGGTTTGTTTAAGCGTCTGTTAATTTGTGGAACTTCACGTTAAGATTTCTGTTAATCTGTTGCTCTGAATTCCTATGCCGTAATTGGGTTCTGTAGTATAGAAACGTAGTCCCTCGGGTTTAGAATTTCACGCGATATTATGTAACCACATTGCTTCATCTTAAGAAGGTCCCAGGTATTTGTGTGTTGACTGTCAAGCCCTGTTTATTCCAGCACCTACTGCAGCTTTCTGTCCATCTGTTTGAATGTGCGTGAGCATGGTATCTGACCCTAGAGCGTTGCCGTGGTCCTCCGATGGGAAGCAGTATCTCTGTTTCTTCTACTCCCTTCTTGAATATATTTGGTGATAGGGCTCGTCTTGGTGTCTTAGAAAACACATTTCATTTATTTGCATTCTTTTTTTTTACCCTCTGCCAAGAATGGTTTCATTTTAGAATAAGCCAATCATGCTTGTTTCTTTTTGTCCCCCAACTTGCCCATAAGATTCAGTTGTTCCTTATTTAGCCAAGTAGATTTACTTCTGCTTTAGAGCTACCCTGTCCCTTTAAAAACAAACAGAAGAAAGCAGCAAACTCTTTCTTTTTAACTTTTTATTTCATGTTGGAGTTCAGTTGGTTAACAATGTCTGTTAGTTTCGGGTATGCAACAAAGTTAATATACATGTATCTATTCTTTTTCATATTCCTTTCTCAATTAGGCTGTTAGAAAATATCGAGGAGTTAGGGGCTTGGGATTGTCATGAAAACCAGCAAAATCTTCTTTTCTCCCATTCATCTGCAGACTTTCCTACCTCTCCCTGTAAAAGCAAACAATTTTCAGGATTATGTATATGATGCCCAATTAATTTTAACCCAGTGAATTTCATGCAAGTTTTGAGGGGCAGGGCATAACACTCTGAAGGCTTGAGATTTCCTAATATCTCCTCTTCCGTTTGAGTCTGATAGCTGCAGTCATGTATTCAGGGTGCATTTTATTACCTAGCAGTTATCGATGCACTTGTGGAATGTGTTCTTGGTAGTTTTATAAGCATAGGCTCTGCCTTCCCACCTAAAATACAGTGTTTTCAAGACCAACACCAGCGACTCTTTTAGTGTAGGAACTGCTGTTAAGGAATTTTTAACTGCTTTCACTAATGGATGTAGTTTTTAAAAATCTCTGGAATCCTACAGGAAGGTAGGTCTTTTGTTATAAAAAGAAAACAGTAGCATGTACAAGGCTCAGCAAGTTAAAATGTGTATCATTGAAATATGTATCTATTTCCCATCATCTGGCTTGGCGGTGGTGCTGACTAGCGTATTTCTTGCCAGAGAAAATAAGTTTAAATCATAAGCATATTTAACTAGCAAGCATAAATCATAAACCCTTCCAGTCATGAGCATACTGAACTCTGGTACCATTTGTACAGATGGTATGGTTAAATGTGTGTGCTCCTCCCAGCCTCAAAGATGTGGACAAGCTTTTACTCCCGATTTCCTCTCATTCAGGAAACTTAAATCATTTTTTTTTTTTTTGCACACATAGAATTCTAAAAAACACAGACCTAGAGAAAGGTTTCAGGCCCTAGGAAAGTTTGGGGGTTTTGTGACTTACTAGAGAATAATGGAAGTGAAGGTTCAGCCCTAAAGCAGTATGCCCCCTTTTAAGGCAAACATGGTTGGTGTTTTGTGAAGATAGTCAAGTTCTGAAGGACAAGACTTTGATTTTCAGAGTGTATCTTAAAAAAAAATCACAGAGCCATAAATAAAATTTTAACAGAAGTCCCTTCTCTTTCAAAGAATGTTCCCCAGGTGGCTGGTCCTACAGAAATACTTTTAGATACTGCAAACAAAGCTCCTATTGTAAAATTTATTTTTAAAAGTCTAGTAAAACAATAACATATCCCTACTGACGTGCATTGTGTGGCAAAACGTTAACATTTTGGAAACCAGTTAGCGTATTTATGTACTTACTGATTGTGTTTTATGAAACATCACTTTAAAGACCTTTTATTGTAAAGTAAAACAAGAATTTAGAAAACCACCCAACACAAATGTATAGCTTAGTGAATTGTTACCAAGGGAATATCCTTCTAACTGCACCCATCTTGAGGGACAGAACTGGGCCGACTACCTCAGGAGCCCCAGTCACGAGTCTCCTCCTGGTCACGGCCCCCACCTTCCCCATGAAAATAACCATTATCCCGACTTACAGTAACACTTCCTTTGTTTTCTTTCTGGTTTATCACCCAAGTGATAAACCTTACTTTATATTTTTGTATACAGAAGCTCTGTTATACTTGCGAAGATTGAGTTCAGAAAAATTATTTATAAGCCCTTTAAAAGGTAAGTGTAGAGTGACACTCTGTAAACAGTTGCTACCTACAAATCATCCATTGGGGAGAGTTTGTCAGGCTTCTGCTGAGGTATGCTGCTCTGCTCATGGCTATAATATCACTGAAAATAATAGCTAATGTGTATGGCGTTCTATGCCCTCTAATCACATGGGGTAAGGAATGTCCTTCAGTCTGAAACTCTGGGAGGTAGATGTTCTCATTGTTGTCGCAACTTTCTGTATGTGGAAACTGAGGTTCAGAGAGGCGAGATAATGTGTCTGATGTCTGAGATTCTGTATGAGTTTGTCTCTAAAGGAAAGGATCTACAGCCTTAAGAAAAAGATGGAAAAGTCACTGGCTTTATTAGTTCACTGTTTTCCTGACCCAGAGAGTATAAAGAATTTGCATAAGGTCACAGAAACAGTCGGTGGCAAAGTTGCAGGCAGATCCCTAAATCTTGTGGCTGTTAAAATCAATGATCTTTCCTTCATTCCCTACCTTCTGTGGAAAAAAGGACACGTTTCTAATCTGCTTCTCTTCGTCATTTCTGCATGAGCAGATTTGACTTGCAACCAGTTTATAACTAGGATGCACCACCCACTTGCTTATTTTCTCAAGATTTTAACTGGGAATTTAAAAAGTTTATATTCGAGGCTTGCTTTCCTGCCTCACTTGAGTGCCCAATCTGTGGATGCACATGCCTCACACTCTTCTCCAAAGAATGTACAAGAATAACACATTTGACTGGTGTGGATGGCAGGTGAAAAAGAATTACTGGTGTAGTGTAGGCCCTTCCACATAGTCATGGCCAATTCTGGATTATCCCAGCACAGATGGATCATGTAGAATCCCTCTTCTGCTTCTGACGTGACCTTTAACTATTTGTGCTTGCAAATGCTTCTACCAGAGACTGCAGAGGAGAAGAGCAGAAACGATGGAACTTGATTCCTAGACAAGAAGGTTAAGCATCCTGGTAAAAGGTTTGGTGGTCTTGCTGGGAGACTCTAGGATTCTCTCTGGGTTGAACCCCTCTGGGATGCCTGACTCAGGCTTGGGTATGAGCCTCTAGAAGGGAAGCAGACTGGGCAGCAAGCACGGAGCTTCGTTTGGAATGTTACTGGATTGAGATCCCATGAACGTGAGTCTTGAGCAAGTCACTTGTCTTCTCTAAGCCCCAGGTTCCTCATCTTTAGGAGGGAAGAAGGTGGAGCTTCTTCAAAGCAAACAGCATAGTTAGGCGCCCAGCTCAGTACTTTGCTCTGCAAAGCAATAGTAAATACTTCCTTCGGTTGGCTGTGTCCATGAAGTTCATCCAGCAAAGAGAATGGAGCTGATCCAGTGAAACTTTCACAGTTTTCTCTTGAGGGATTGGCCCAGCTTCAGCTGTTTGAGGTCCTGCAAGTTGTTGGTGGCAACACTGGCCAAACTCATTAGTCTCCCAACTGCTTGTTTACTGATCTTTCTACCTTGTGACACTCTATTGGGAAAAACAGATCTACCTTCTTCACTTAAACACTGTGTACCTGGCTTCTGAGTCCATTTGCCATGAACCCGTTTAAAACCTGAATGAACCTTCCAATTAATGATTTTCTAAGGATGTGATTGTCTTCCTTACTCAGGAATATAAAAAAGGAAGTTTGGTTGATTAAAATGTTTCCAGGCTGAGGAAACTTGGGTTGAAGCTGAGGAAGATTGTGTTGTGTTAGTCTGGTGTTGTCCAGTGTGGATTGCAGGCCTGCAGACGTGACAGGGGATGAAGCCTGTAGCAGGTTCCCAAAAAGTCCCTAAATAACAGGTATATTCTTTTAATCCTGGATACCTTAAAGACACATTGATAGGCATTAATATAGCTGAGATAAGGATTATATGGGATATTGACTCATTCATTCAGCTAGTATGTATTGAACAACTAAGATATGCCAAGCACTAGGGATAAGAAAATAAATAAGACATCATCCATTCTTTGTGGAGCTTACAGTTCAGGGGATGGGTAAACATCATTGAAACTTCTGAACACTAGATGGTAAGAAAGATGGGAAATGGTTCTTAAATATCTTTGACTTCCAAATGCCTACACATACTGCAAACTCGATGCATGTTTGAATGAAGGAATGTTTGAATGTTACCCTAAGCAGAGGTTTTTTTTTTTTATTAAAATATCCTTAGATTTCTAAAGCTGAGTGTTTTGTCTAATCTCAGCATTGTTTTAAAATTCTCTAATAATAGTTTTGACAATGAATTCAGTAACCACAGAGACTGTTTATAATTTGTTGTTGCTTTTCAAACATCTTTCAAAGCCAAGCGAGCCCTTGACTTCTGCTCAGTAATTCACTGTGTCTTTATGTCTCTACCTGAGGGGTAACCGTCATAAAACGGCCTGTGCACCAACATGTTAAATATGGGGATTCTTACACTGTGGAATGTCTAAAGATTGCTTACTCTGTCATTTTTAAAAGCCTGTAATTCCTTATAAAGCATATATAGCATCTGAACAAGAAATATGACACTAAGTCTTGGATTAAATAATATCTCGGGGCCGCTACCTTATGCATTTTCAGCAGTTTGGGAACTCCACTAAGTGCAGGTTAACAAGACCAGAGCATCATAAATGAGCATCTGTCCCATGACCCAGCTGGAGACCCCTCCGATTATTCATTCCAGAAGCACGTGCTGACACCGAGTTCAGCCCTCTCGGCTCTCCCACTCTCCGTGGTCTTTTAAGATTGGCAGGAGGTCAAATCCTTCCACCCCTGCGCTTTGTGGCACGGCTCAGTGTTCTCCGGGTCTTGCTTTGTAGCCCTGATAACTCTATTTTCAAAATTAAAGTAAACAAAAGGAGACCCTGGCCAGGGAGCAATCCAACCCTGAATGTTTATGTGGAAAAGGGTTTGTGTTTTGTTTTAAGTGTTTTAAATGAGAACAGGCAGCTCTAAGAAGAACTTGTTCGATTCGGCACCACTGCTGTTTTGCCCGCTGACCCGGCCCAAGTTCATCCTTCCTCTTCAAAGGCCTGGCTCTGAGCTGATCACACATTTTCCTTGATGACAAATTAATCAAACTTGATTTCTTGGATGAGATGGATACAAAAGAACTACAACTCCCCAAGGCCCGAAAGTCAATACAGCCCTTCTGGCTCTGATTAGAGTAACAAAAGGATATCTGAGAGGCATCTTCCTCCCGCTTGCGGCTGTGGGACGAGCTGAAAGCCAGCCGAGCTTGTAAAGGAGAAAGGCCTTATTAAAACACATTTCAGCTGCGACCCAGTGAACGGTGAGCCCCCTGACAGAGAAAATGACTTCTTAGTAGATGCTCACCTTTACTCAAGAGCAAAGTTTCCGCTTAAAAAGACCAAGAGGAAGTAGTATATTACGAATCTGAAATGTTTATAGATCTCCCCTTTTATGTTTCTGCTGTGAAGATGAGGTTAAAAAAGAAAGAAAGAAATCCGTCTGTGATATCTGGCAAATGTTAGATATAGCCCTGAGTTTGGATAAGGAAATTGACTTCTACCTGGTTAGAAAGGAAATTCCCCAAGTCCAGGGGATTTATGTACCTGTGAAGGCAGGCCTAAGACAAGGTGAAGGAATGGGCTTCAAAATGCAATTTCAGTGGGTCTGCTCTGACAACCCACTCAAGGGAGAGAGCGAGAGAAACATTCTGCTAAATCGGGAGCGCAGGATTTCAACGCAAACCCCTCTTAGCAGCTTTGTCATCTGCCTGTTCTGTGGGGCATCCAAGGACACTGCTCGCATCCTTCTTGTGATTGCTCTGCCTTCTAAATTTAGAAGAATTGCTGTTGCACAAAATATGGTCCCCTGACTGTCCAGGGCCAGCTTTACGCTTTCCCCAAATGCCTTCACAAAATAAAGGGTGCCTACCTGGAGGTCACAATTGTGAAAAGAGGTCTGGGAAGGTTTTCCCCTACCCCCTGTAGTAATGGAGGCAAAAGACACACATCTACACACTATTGGCTCCCCCTTCTGTAAGTGGGTCTGCTGGCCCACAGCCCCAGTGTCAACTGATGGCTAATACATGTGGGCGGAGGGAAGTGGGGTCACGTGGGACCATCTCTCATTTATGACACTGGGTTTGATGATCCCTCCTCCAAGTATCTTTCTGATCCTGACAGGTCGTTTTCAAAATGTCTGTAGCATTCCAGGACCCTTAATCACTCAAAGCTGTTGTTTAGATTCCATCAGTGAGCGAACTGTACAGAGGTTCTGCTTGCCCGTGAGGCAGGTCCAGCACCACCCTCACCTCTGCCCTCTGACATGTGGGTTCCCAGCTGCGGCAGCCAAACCCTCGTGTCTCTAGCCCTGAACCCCAATCACGCCCTGCTCACCTCTTCCTGCTGCTCTGAGGGGGACCCCAGGTCCCCTTGCCCGTCAAGCCTGTTCTGATCCCTCCAGCTTGAGTGGAGCCCTCCTCTCTGAATCTAGGAGATACCTGCATTTCTTTGACTCCCCCACCCCCCCACTATGGCCCATGGCTCATTCTGGGGTGTGTATGTATGTGTGTGTCACTTGCCAGGCTGGCACTAACTTGAGCGTCTGTAGGCATTTTCACATCACACCTCACCCCCAGTCCTAAACACTGAGGCTCTGCTCTTGGTTGAATGGAGGAACCACTTTGTCAAAAGCCCATCAGACATCCCATCTTGAGAAACCCATGCACCATTCCTAGGGGATCGCTTTTGTGGCTGGAGAGAGCACCGTGTTTGGAATGAGACCATTTCCCACCTCCCTACACCTCAGCCTACCGGTTTTGGGACTCTGAATGAGCTGCCTGACTTCTGAGCCTCCGTTTGCTCCTCTGGGTAACAGGAAAGATGAACGCCTCCATCACTGGGTGGGAAGAGTTAATGAAAAAATTATGCATGAAGGCTCATGAAAAACTGTTAAGCGCTCTTATGTAGGTTTTGATGTTAATGTCTCATGATATTTGCAGTGTTTTGGTCAAGTTAGTCTGGGTTTTTTTGTTTTGGTTTGGTTTTTTGTTTTTTAAGGTATTTGGCCAGTTTTTTTTTTTTTTTAATCACACTCTGAAGTAGAGTCCAGAAACCTGTTATTTTTTATGAAAATTCTTTTTTTTTCCCCTTTAGGATAAAGCTAATGCATGCTCATTTTTAACAAATGTAAACAATAATGGTAGCTGGCCGCATCCCCCCATCACCTTTTATTCCTAAATGATGAGTAGGAAATAACAGTGTTCATGAATATCTGAAGATACTCAAGAAAACTGGACCAAAGTTGGGGCGAGGGGAGAAGGCAAAGAGCTGTACAGGAAGTAAAGGACATTGTATTGGAAAAAAGCACCCAAGCAACGCGATTAGCCTGGCGGAGCGGCACCGCCTGCCCACGGGTGGTAAAGTAACGAGCATTAATTAATGAGTAGCGCGTGTCTCGCCCGCGTGCTTGATTACGGTGACTCTCACGCTCCATCAGCGTGGTTCTGCCTTCGGGAGGTGGAGGGTTTGAATGTGGAGAGACCCCCGGGAGGTGAGTCCTCTTGGACTTTGAAAAGTTTGGAACGCATCCCCCCTCCCCCACCCCCCAATAAGAAACTAACTCGTCCCTCACCCGAATCGACACATTTGCATCTCTTCCCACCAAGAGGCAGAAATGGTTGCCCCTGAAGAAACTTCAGTGGAGGTTTGCAGTTTTACGTCTCATTCTTTTGCTCGTCAGTGTGCCGTCTTCCCGAACGGCTGATGCCCCTTGGGTTCCTGTCGCTGAATTCTAGTCCGGGCCAGCCTTGTTGCTGTTCACAGCTTCTGCTGGACGGTGGGCTGGAGCTGGAGAATGTGCCGGCTTCTGCGAGTGGGAAATGGGAGTGACTGCAGTCTTCTCGGGATTTGGGTTTCCTCAGTGGCTGTTGCGAGTGTTTGCCCACGCGGAGCCCTGGATGTCTTGGAGATGAGTCGGTCAAAGGGAAAGCGGTGGGAGGGCTTTGCGGGGTGCTCGTGGGAAGTCATCCTTGACACCTCAGTCATGTCTAACTCTGCAACCCTATGGACCATAACCCCCCAGGCTCCTCTGTCCATGGGATTCTCCAGGCAAGAATAATGGAGTGGGGTGCCATGCCCTCCTCCAGGGATAGTTATAACATATGCTTCTAATGAATCTCTGTTGCCATTTCTTCGTGTCCATTTCGTGTATTTCAGGTTTTACGAAATTTTAAATCTCATGTTGCAGACGAAAAATAACTAATGAGTTCCTAAACTGAGCTGTTGGGGGAACAGAATGTATTCACCTGGGACCAAACGCAGGTAAAAGCAATTCGCAGGGGCTTCTCTGGCAGTCCAGTAGTTAAGACTCCACATTTCTAATGCAGGGGATGCTGGGGTTGATCTCTGGTCAGGGAAGGAAGATCCCATATGTGGCAAGGTGTGACCGGAAAAAAAAAAAAAAAAAAAAAAGCTTGTGTTCAAAGTTATTACAGTAATCGACTTTCTTATCTCCAGTTCTTAGAGATACTTTCTTCATTGCATGGATTTCAAAAGTATCTTTTTAAAGCTGTAGCAATTCTGAGGTTAATTTGTAGCAGAATAGGTAAATAAAGCACTCAGCTCATCAGATTATTTCCAAGTCACTACCTATGTGTAGCCCGTCAGCTCAACCCTGATGAAATAACCAGTGTGGTTTTCCTGAGATCCTTGCCGGCCCTCCTCCCAGTTAACTAGATGGAGGCCTCAAGAAACAATTAAGACCAGCTGTGCTTTGAGGACTCTAGTAAGGGTTTGATGTAGAGAGATTCCACGGTGGTGGATAGTGAGCCCAGAGAAGAGTCCTCTCTCTCAGTCGGCTCGGTGGTGACGTATTGTTTCCTGAGCACAGTAGGACTCAAATGAGTCTGGAGACCCTCTCCAAGGGCTGCCACTAGAGATTTCCAAGATCTGGTACAAGTTAGGTCCTCTAGAGGCTGGCAGTTACATAATCCCACCTCTGTGGGCGCAAGTGCAATGTCACTTTTTTTTAAAAAACTTTTCAGCTGTTGCCAGATACAGTAGGTGGGGACTTGCTTGGATGATACATCTCCATTTACTTTTGTAGATGAATGGGCTTTCTAAATGTGTGCTGGTCAACCTTTGATGATTCAAGAGCAGCCTGTGAAGCAGTCACTGACCTGAATCAGGGTCCTGTCTAGTGACACTTATTTCATAGCTGGGGTCCTGAAGCTTAGAGGGGAAGGGTCCCCTGCCCAGGGTCACAGAGCTGCTGAGCCTCACAGCAGGATCTGTACCTGGCTCCCCATATTCCACCTCCAGTTTCCTTTTCCTTGGGCGATTTTAATTTTGCAGTTGTTTAAGTAATGCATTCCTCTTCTCGACTCTGCCTTTATTTTCTGAATTCTGTTTATTCCACATCTGAAGTTTTCACTGAGAAAAAGCTTCACGAATTAAGCAAAATGCCAAATTAACTTCAGTGGCTTAAAATATTAGGAGTACAAAAAAATTAGGAGTACAAGGCAAGAGGACCACCATAAGCCCCACTGCATGAGGACTACTTCATTTCAAATGATAGGAAGATGAGCTCAGACTATCTTTTAAAAAATGTGAATAATGTAAGTGGAAAATTGTGGAGAAATGGCTTCAGGCAGAGTTTGATCCAGAAGACCTCTCATCTTGGTTTTTACTTTTCTTTTGTCTTCATTCTTCAGGATTAAACCTGCATCCTGAAGTTTTAAGTCCAGAAATGCAGACTTTTCCCTTACTTTCTCCCTCTGGCATCCCACTAAGTTCAAAGGTTGTGTACCATTGACTCTAACTGGTTCTCATTCTTATTCCTGAGTCAGTTATTGTGGACAGCAGCAGGCTTAAGTAACACATCCATCCCTGATGCAGGAGTGAGGTCATGGTGGTGGCTCCCCAGACAAGTGGGTATCGATACTGGGTAACAAATATCCACCGCAGCCTCAGGTCCCAGTAGCTGGATGATATAAGACAAGTTATCTAAATGCAAAGCTTTCCTTTTTTCAGCTGCAGAGTGAAGATGATAAGGGCATTGATCTGATTTTGTGAAGTGTTCTTGACTGTATCAGGCTCAGTAAATTTTACCAATTAGCATAAGCTTAGAAGCCAAGGGGCTGGGACTGGGTGATACAGTGGCTCCCAGCTGCAATAAGAATAAAGTCTTGACTCCTTGATGAACCCACAGGGAGCAAAGTCTCCAGCTCTTTGTGGATACCCTCCTGTTTCCTTTCCCCACTCCCACTGCCCCTCCCTGGAGGTGAGTGACCACCCAAGGGCCCTGCCAGCACTCTCCTCCTCGCTTCTCTCCTCCTGTTTTCTCTTTAGAGCCACACACCTTTCCCCATAGTGCTCACATCTAGTCTGTGGAGACTGAATGCTTGTCTGTCCCACCCATTAGACTTGGTAAGGATTAGACTCTGATTGTCGCTTGAAAATAGCCGCTGGCTTGCCACCAGTATTCAAAGGATCTTTGGAGTGTAAAACAACCAGAGCTGAACATTAGGCCAGTCCACGGAGCATCTCCTGGGTGAAGGCCTGGTTAGTTCCATGGATTTGGTTCACCAGTGGAGGAGGGGACTTGGCTCTGGCCTATAGTTGCAGCCCTCACCCCTGGTTAAGTCCAGGCCACTCTCCTTGCAAGGCCTCCTACAGATGCCCAGGGAGAGTGTGCCAGGCATGGAATGGACCGAACCCACCATTGGAAGCAAGCCCCCAGGGCCCGGCTGGCCTGGGTGCAGTGGCTTTGCCGCCTGCACAGACTCTTAACTGTGCATGTCCAGGTGTTTAGGAAAGGTGGTTCTATAGTAAATTCTTGTTTTGAAATAATGAGCTGCTGCTTGATTCAAAAAGCAGATTTTAATCCACAAAAGAACTTTCCTGAAAGTCAAGATTTACTTTCTGTGTTAAGGCTTAAGAGCTGCTCAAAGTAAAAATGTCCCTGACTTTATGTTAAGAGAAATTGGGAGGAGAATCAAAAATGGGAAAGAAACACAAATTTGGAAATAACTCTACCGGCTGCCCCCTCCCCATTCTCAAGTGTACTGTTCTCAAGCCTCCTGTTCTTATCTTTCCATGCAGGTAGCAGTTTGCAGGGAGGGTCTTGCCAATGGTAAAGTATGGAATATAATTCTTTCTAGTCAGGTTGGGTTTGACTACTCATAGGCTAGAAATACTTCCTTGTTTGAAGTGCTGGAGGTGAACTAAAAGATTAGACCCCAGCTGCAAATGTGCGCCTTATGTCTGAGGAATGAATCTGGGCAACTGTGCTCATCAGCTCTACTTGCAAGCCCACTTCCCTCTCTTTCTGCTGCCAAATTTCCTCTTGTGGAGCTGGTCTCTCTCTTATTGGAGTATTTCCCATGTGTTTGCTAAAGAGACATCACCACCAAGACATCTGCAGAGTCTCCAGGCTTTGAAGTACCCACAGGAAGCTCGGCAAAGAGAAATCCAGAGTTACTTTGAGTCTCCCGGGTGGGTGGACATACTGTTTGTTTGGTTTGGTTTGGTTTGAGAGCAGCTGGGGGTGAAGCCCAAATCCAGGGTGCTGGCACCACCGGAAATGAAAGTGTCTTCACTCTTCTTCTACCTGAGACAGGAGCTTAAAATTTCTTTTTTATTAATATTCAAAGGAATGAAAAATAAAAGCACACATTAAAAGTGTTTAGTTTCCTCTCGTTCAACTGAAATTTCAAATCCGTGTGTGTTTTTAAAGTATGTGTTTCTGGATTCATAGCCATTCAAATGTAGGTAGCATGTAAGAGTTGACAAAGGGCATTTGTATACATTAGTTCAAGTCACCTTTGTAACAAATCAATATCGTTAGTGTATTACCATTATTTTGCTAATAAGAGAAACATGGAAAGACTTGTGCAGCATTGCTCAGCCAGTGTGAGTGGCATCCTACAGCCCTTTTGATGCCAGAGGGAGTGCTGTCTAACTGAGAGTCTCTTCCAATTACTGGGGGAAAATGGTCTGATACTGAGCTGTTTTGCCCTCTACATCATCCTCAAATTGTAGGGTAGTCTCTTTTCTTGGGAGTGGAAGTCGGTCATCATGGCTCCCCTAGAAAAAAATTAAAGAAATTATATAATATCATAATATGATTAATAATGTTTATTGAGTTCTATGCTGAAATCTGTTGTAAATTACATCTGTGAATGTCAGTAAGCCTCCCAGGAACCTCCCTTATCCAGTGAGGTGAGGTGACCAGCCTGTATGAAGTCAGTTGGCTAGAGGTGGTGAGCCAGAAATCAAATGTAGGTGATCCAACAACAGGCTCCTTCTCTTAACCCCTCTCTTTGGATAACCTGTACTGAACACCTACTATTGCCAGGCCCTTTGTTTGCACTATTTCACTGACTCATCATCAACATTCCCATTTTATAGAAAATGAAATAGAGGTTCAGTGCTTTAGTCCTAAGACTTAGAAAGAATTGGAGTCAAGATCCAACTGTAGAACCAGATCTCAGAGTCTCTGCTTCATTCCATGCCCCCAAAATGCCACTGATGCTTTCATTGCACAAAATAGCTGAAGAGCACCTTGGAGGGTAGACTCCAGAGGCTGGGCTACCCAGCACAAGAGGGTGTCCGCTTAGAGCCTGCCCTGAGCAGTGTGTCGTTGAGGCGTTAGAAGGGACGCTGATACCCAAGGAGGCTAAGTCATTTGCACAAAGACACATCCACGAGTGAGGGCCGGCACCAGGATTTGAATAAAAGTTTGTGCTGAAGGCCCTGGTCTAGGCAGTGGTGACTTGAACAACTTTGAACTTCAGAGAGTTCAGGATCCTGGTTTCCATTTCTGCCCCATCTCTGTTACCCTGAACCTTCAATCTCCCTCCATTTCTCCCTTCTCCTCCAGAAATGTAGGAAAACTACCACCTACTTCTCAGGAATTTTGCAAAGATTAATAGGATCATTTCAGAATAGTTCTTGGAGCGGCATATATGAAAGGTGCCGTCCAGAAAGAAGAAAGTAAAATAACAATAATAATTACTCTGTTTTCAGTGTATTTAGGGAAATCTCCATAGGGGCAATTAAAAGAATACCGGCTTGTACTTGTGGAAAATTCACAAGTTAGTGAAATGCCCATGTCCCCTTGAGGCTGCTGGGTGGATGGTGGCATGAACAAGGCCGTGATACCAGATCTAAACCACCCAGGCTTCTGTACAAAAATAACGTGCCTGCCCATCTCAGGCCCACAGAGATGGTGCTTTGCCGGACCGCAGCCTGGTTAATGCAGAGTGCTCACCCAGCTTTTTCCAAAAAACTGCATTCCCTGGTCATCCACAAAAGAGAACTTACTTTTGGAGGCGTCAGTGTCTGTCCTCTAATCAATTCCTACCCATTTACCACAGGGACAGCTCAGGACCTCCACTTCTCCCCATCTGCTGGTAGAAACTGTGTTTGTATTTAGTGGTGGACCTGGCAGATAATGAGGTTTTGATGCCACAGAGCTATTGAGGTGAGTTTATTCTGGGCTCTGAGGAGCCCTTGGCTGGTAACATCTGGTCTGTTCAGATGTCGCCTTCTCTCCATTCCGAGGGCCTGGGTTTGGTGGGCAAGATGTTCTCGTTTATGGTCGGCTTGCCTTTGATCTTTGAGACTGGCTCTCTCACTTAAACACCTGGCCGTGCTTAGGCTCTGCACTAGTCCGTAGTCCTGCACAGCGTTCGTTTCCTCCCAATGCACAGATGGCCACCACGCCGTGCAGCCGCAGTCTGCTCAGCATCCCGCAGCAGAGGGCTTTTCCCTTCTAACTGATGAGACAGGATAACCTCTTAGGCAAACACGTGGGTACTTTCCCATCTCTTACAACTTCATTTTCTACTCCATAGCACCCCCCACCAACTCCTCTCCACCTAAAGTGAGCAGAGGCTGGACCCTTAGAGTAGAGCTTCTCTTATCATCTGGGCATCTGATCATAATAGTGATTCTGATCCATGAACCGGGGGTGGGCCTCAGATTCTGATTTTTGACGGGCTCCCAGATGATGTGTTTGGTCCATGAACCACATGTTGAACAGCAAAGTCTTGCAACACTTCTGGAATATTCTCCACTCTGGCCTCCCCCAGTCATGGTCCTATCTCTTCTTTTTTCTCATTATAAAACTTAACTCCCTTATGTTCTGTTCCCATAGAAGCACCTTCCTGCCCCCTTATGAGTATTTCATACTCAAGTGATAATAGCTGGTAGATAAACAGAGTGTAGAATCAAAAGTCTGTATCTTAGAGAGCAGGATGTAGATCTATGCTATAATGAGTCTGAGAATCACATTTCCAATTCGTGAGTCATTATTGTTTTTAACATATCCTGACAGCATTGTATCAATCAGTTCAGTCACTCAGTTGTGTCCAGCTCTTTGCAACCCCATGAACTGCAGCACACTAGACTTCCCTGCCCATCATTAACTCCCAGAGCTTGTTCAAACTCATGTCCATTGGGTCGGTGATGCCATCCAAGCATCTCATCCACTATTGTCCTTTTTCCTCCTGCCGTCAGTCTTTCCCAGCATGAGGGTATTTTCCAGTGAGTCTGTTCTTCACATCAGGTGGCCAAAATATTAGAGTTTTGGCATCAGTCCTTCCAATGAATATTCAGGACTGATTTCCTTTAGGTTTGACTGGTTGGATCTCCTTGCAGCCCAAGGGACTCTCAAGAGTCTTCTCCAACACCACAGTTCAGAAGCATCAATTCTTTGGCTTTCAGCTTTCTTTATGGTCCAACTCTCACATCCATACATGACTACTGGAAAAACCACAGCTCTGACTAAATGGACCTTTGTTGGCAAAGTAATGTCTCTGCTTTTTAATATGCTGTCTATGTTGGTCATAGCTTTTCTTCCAAGGAGCAAGCATCTTTTAATTTCATGGCTGCAATCACCATCTGCAGTGATTTTGGAGCCCCCAAAGAAAGTCTGTCACTGTTCCCATTGTTTCCCCATCTGTTTGCCATGAAGTGATGGGTCCGGATGCCATGATCTTAATTTGAAGAAGTTTTAAAGAAGTCACTTTATTGGCAGTATAAAATTATAAATCTGAAAACATAATTAAAACATTGTCATTACAACTGGATTTGGGCTTTCGTTTCCTTAAACAGGCATGTTAAAATGTCCATGCTCATGTCATTCTAAATTAGCATAAACTCTTGAAATCTAGCTGAAACAGTGGCTCTCTGAAGGAAGGAAGCTCCTTTAGATCATGTTTAAATGGCTTCTTAGGATTCTTACCTTGATATATCATAATAGACAGACATGGAGCTGAAAATTCAAGTCACCTGTATTCATACCCTGGTTCCATGGTTTTCCCCACATTCTTAAACTTTGGCTTTCCACGTGTGTATGATAGGCATAGCTATCGTTATTATTTATTCGGAGAAGGCAATGGCACCCCACTCCAGTACTCTTGCCTGGAAAATCCCATGGATTAAATATGGGGCTCTGTAAACTCTACCTCTGTCCCTAGGACTGCCCTAGAAAACTGCCTAATGACTGATGGTCATGGACACCCATCATTGAAAACCCACCAGCCTTTATCACTGGGCGGGCCCTAGAGGCCATGCTGTGCACACATTTCCCTTTACTTTCTGGATTGCAGGTTGGCCCACGATGGATGAGGAGGGTACCTGGGAGGGGCTGGTTCAGCCAGGACAGTGAGAGTGTTTGGTCTCTGGGGTTTGAAGGCACTGCGCCTGACTATCTGGTATGAAAGGATTTCAGTTTCTAACTGGTCTCTCCCCGCTTGGCCAGTGAGAATCCTGAGTATGAAATGAGGCAAGTTGTCTAAGATTGCACAGCCAGTGAGTGGTGGCCCAGGGATGTCTCACTCTGGATCCCATGGCCTTACCCACTGAACAGCCCTCCCCAACAGGACATGAAATAAGGCATGTGAAAGTGTTTCCTGTAGTCTCTGGCATGTGGTCGGTGGGTAGTGTTCCTTGCCCTTTGTCTACACTTGGTTCATGCCTGGATCTCTGTGGAATCCAGTGCTGTTCTCGTATTTGGGGCTGCGGGGAGGGGGGAGAGGGGGGCGACGCGGCTGCCACCTTTGACCTCTGTGTTACCCAGCAGAGCCTGGCTGGTGCTGTGACTCATGGTTTCCAGCTCTCCTGGCTGCACCACTGTGCACAGGAGTTTTCTAGCTACAGGTTGGTGAAGTATTCCAGGGCAGGATGTTTACATCCCCTGGAGGAATGGGCACAGAATCAAGCCAGCCCTTGCTTGGCAACCCCTGGCTGTTCTTTCCAGCCTAAGGCGCCCTGCCAAACCTTCTCAGGAGAGGCAAACATAACAAGTGCTGATGTGCTTCCATTTTATATAGAACATAATAAAAGTTTTCAGGGTGATTTATTGTCCTAAACAAGAAGATACAATGGGCGCCATCCATTATTCAACATGCTAATGATCACCTTTACTCTCTTGTTGAGGATAATCCGAGGTAGTGTTCAGCAGAGGTACAAAGACTACACAGGGAACACACACACACACATAATCCAGTGACATTTTATGCCATGACAGTTGGAAAATTAATTGTGGAAAAAGGAGATTTAAAACCAAAGGGAAGGTATTTTTCCACATTTGCAACTTTCTGAACATCGTTAAAACTAAAAGGATTTTTAACATTTTAGGTGATTGACTTGGGAATGTCCTCTACACAAAGTGAGCATTGAGCACTCATTGAATGCTTTCTTGTGATGTTGTGGGGTTTTTTGCTCTTTTGTGATTTTTAGAAAGTATATTTCTTCCAACTGACGTTATTCAAGCCATATGGAGAAGAGGGCCAGAACTGTATCATTTCTCAAGATGCTTGTTCATGGCCGAGTTAACACCTATGCGTGGAGGGGTGAGGATGGTGGCCTGGCATACCGCTGTTCCCTTTACAGGGGACAGAAACTGAGCGCTTTTCCCCTGAGAATTACCGTTAACTGGAAAATTTCCTTCTCCAGGGGAAAATAGAAAACTTTGTTTTGGCTCCAAATGATTTTGGTAGATGGGCAGAATCTTTCATTTGTCCTCTGATGCATGAGGACTTTTTCCCCCAAGTCAAGAGGAAAAGGTGATCAAAGTTATCTCCCATGGTGCTCAGTGATGCTATGTATGTTTCAATGGATATCAATAAAAATTAATACAGATAGCTTATTTAGATGAGCACCATAACTCAAGTATTGATATCACCAGAGATAAGTTCATTTCTGAATTTCCTCTTTATTTGAAGCTTTCTCACTAGTTTGTGGACCAGAAGAGTGTTCTAATAGAGAGGAGAGCCTGGAGAGAGTTGAGAGTTAAGGTTGGGATGCCTCTTTCTGTCTTTCAGGGGACTATTTATTAAAGAAATTTGAAAAATAAACAAAAGCAAACACTTCTGCTGATTCCCTTAAATGGTTTTTTGGCTACTAAAATGAAAGTATCCCTAAAAATCTTAATGCCCTCAGCAATTCTCCAAAAATTTCCTCCATCATGATTTTTAGATTTATGAGTAATAACAGAAGGCAGCATTTTTCAGTTCTGAATCATAGCAGAACAAGCTGTGTTTGGGAGCAGTCAGGACTTGGGCTTCAGAGTAGGCTGGCTGGGTGACCTAGACAAGCTGGTTAACCTCAGCTGGGTTATAATTCCCCTGTAAGACGTGAAAGACTGTTGGTCATTTTAAGATTGAAATAAAGCAACATAGGTAAAGTAGTTAGTACAGTATCTAGGAAAAAGGAATCCTTCAAGAAATACTGCTCTCCATCTCCCTCTGCATTTCTCCAGCCCTGCCAGATTGCTTAAATATATGTCAAAAGTTTAAAAGAAATGCACAGCTTAATGAAACTTTTGCAAATATTTCACAGTCATATGCTTAGTATTAACAAAATAAAGTCTATTTTTATTTGTTCATCTCTTTAATAAATGTTGATTGAGTGCCTATAGGGTGTAGGTGCCAGGAACAGTTGCTTTCCACTCAGAAGCTGGTGCAGCGCAGCTATGCAAGCACTCAAGTCAAATTTTAAAGGTTTCTCCAGGAGGTAAAAACGACTCGGGGCGATGCTACTAAAAACAACTGGTTATGAAGTTGAACCACTGGGTCTCATTCTAGAGTTTTCCAAAAGATAGCTCTAAAACTATGTTCTTCTTTATTAAGGGATTTCTGAAATTCTTTAGGCTTCTCTCCACCACTGCCTACTTGTAATATCATGTTTAGGATTATTCTGAAGGATTCTGAGACTTTCCACAACTATGTCTATTTCAAGTCTGTTCTCGGAAGATGGAACTCTACAGAAGGCAGTTCACATGATTTTTTAGTCCGAATCTATAAATAATTGGTATATCCATTTTAGCCCCCCAAACTCCCATCTGGTTCTCTGTTCACACGAGGCACTAGGCCGAAAACTTGGAAGGGTAATAATATCTCAAGATGCATAAATATCATAGGATAATTGCAATGATAGTAGATGCTCCTTGCCTCTGATTTTTGAGGACTGGAGCTTGGGCTTTCCCAAGGTAATTAACTCAAGATCAGCAAGCTGGACCGGAGGGGAACATCACTTGGAGGAAGGCAGTTTTTCTGTCTTCCCTGTTCACTTGTCCTGCGCAACCTGCAGGCACCTAAAGTCCTGATTCAGAATCAAGAAGGCTTGACCTGGGCCTTGCTCCTATGCAGACTTTTTCTAATTCCTGCCTGTTAGAGAGGCAGAAGAACACAGCTTGTTTGGGGGAATCCCAGATGGAGTTTGCAGGATGGATATTAGAAAAAACATCTCTTGTGACTGGTAAACTGAGAAATTTAAATTGGAACAGCAATGAAAAAAACCATACATGTTGGGAGGTGGAGTGGGGGTGCGGCAACCCATGAAGTCACTTTTGCATCTGTAAAGAGTCATTTTGTAGAGTGATCTGCACTTTAAGAATTCCTAATGGGTACAGTCAGTTCAGAGTCTAAGCTCAGTGTGTTGGAGTCTCTGATCATGTTCTTCTGATTAAGAGGGTGCGGGAGGGGGAAACAATAACAGACAAACACTCAAAAGATGGAGAGAATGTGAGCACCAGGCATGTCCCTGCTGATCTGGGCATGACAGCTGAGAGAAGAACGTTTCAAGTGCAGGGACAGAAGCAAGAATAGCCCCCAACAGGAGAGGGAAGGAGGGTCAGCAAAGGTAAGTTTATGAACCACACAGAGGTGGGGGAGCAGAAGGGCTGAGCGAATCGGGAGCAGAAACCCAGAAAACCAAACCTGCCATGATTTACTGAAGATACTTAATTTGAAATTGTGATCCCTACAATTACTGAAAATGGAGCAGCTAAAAAGGAAAGCAGTTTCATTGTGACAGGGCAGGAAGAACCCGAGACATATTTGACATTCGCATCCCTTTTTATAAAACTGCCTTTGTTCCAAAGTGCTCCTTTTGGATCTGGTGAGATGCGTATTAATTTTGCTTCCTTCATCATGAATCACTGTGTGCGATGGGAGACCACCTGGCACTAGCAACTGAGACTTGTCCTCTGCATCCTACAGGACTGATGAGAAAATATGTGAGGCAGCCTAGGAGGGAGATGGGATGTGACCAAGGAATTCCTGGAAGGTGAAAGTTGGAGGTGGATCGCTCTGCTAGGTCTTAGACTTTTTGTCATGAAAGAGGGTAAGGCATTACTTTAGTAAAACCCGCTTTCCCATCCTGTAAGCTCATTTCATTTACCCCCAAACTCCCCCTGCCACCCCCCCGCCCCAGTAAAAACCAGCCTGGAGTTGAAACCGTCTTTTCCCTGACGTGCCCTCCTGACGGTGACTGGCAGAGGCAGCAGCAGCACCAGCAAGTTCTGATGAAGTCCTTTAATTCAGGCCCATTCACGACGTGCATTCTCTCTGTGGGTGGAAAGAAACCTGGAGAAGAGAGAGGAAACACGGCTTAAAGCCTCCAGAAATTGGCAGACGAACTTACGGAAGGAGGCTCCTCCAAGGAATCTTCTTGAATTAAACCTGGATCTGAAGTACATTTGTTAATGATCAGGCTTAAAAGTGGGGCTGGGTTTCCTTGTATCTTGCTGATATGGGTCCAAACACTTTGCGGGGGTGGGGGGGGGGGGGTGCGGTTTAAGATGAGAAGGAAGAAATAAGGCACCATGAGAACACAGAGCCGAAAATTCCAGGCCACAACTCAGTAACTTAGACTAGTCTGTTCTGATTGCCTTCTCCAATACATAATGGCTTGCTGCTTCCTAAATATTGTATTATGCAGTAATAGTCACTGCATGAAAACAGAAATGAGTTTAAAAGATATTTGTCTCTGAGGTTTGGGGGCTGTTCACATATTTTCTCAGTGTTCAGCCATTGACAGACTGCACTGAAACAGCTTTTTATTTACATTTTTGAGACACATACTTGGTGTGGTTAATGAAAGATGATTTTTAACCCCATATCTATGTTTAAAATACTGAAGAGGCAGTCCAGAGTTTTTCCATCCATAAATGGTGGTCATAAACTACCATAAGATGGCACTGTAACATAAATTATAGGAAGAGTCAACTATATGGTATAAGGATTGAAAGAATGAAAAGTCGAGCACCAAATTTGCAGGTGAGCAGACGGGAATTATTCCCAAAGAGCTGCATTAACTAGGAGACTAAAAGCAAGTTATACTCACATTGGATTTTAATCAGGGAAATGCTATCCAGGAATTCCATGCAGAAATGCAGACAAGCCCTTTTATATTTTCAGAGAAAATGAATTCCAATGTAACCTGAAAGAAAGGATTTCAAAAATACGAAGAAAGAGAAATCAGTCTGCCACTGCAGGTACAAAAAAATGGCCAAGTATTTTTCACTTTTGATTCTGTCTCAGGAATATAATAACTAAGGTCAGAATGAAAAGCTTGTTGAACTGTTTTCCCATTCTTCTGACTTCCCTGTCATCCCAGCAAAGGGAGAGAGACACTGTTGGTAAAGTGGCCAGCCCCACAGGGCCTGGCTGTGGAGTGTGACTCGCGGTGCCAGCACATGTATCCTCTTGGTGTTTTGTTTTGTTTTTTTAAGCAAAGCAAGCATTGCCTTTACAGATGGGCACTGGGGAATAAAAGTATTTTGGGATATTAATGCAGCAGGCATCGTTGGCTGTGGTTTTTTTTTTTTTCTTTCTTTTTCGGCTATGCTCTGTCTGAGAAGGACTCAGTCAGTACTGCCTCTGCCAAAGTGGCCCTTGTTTAGTAGCAATCCCTTAGAGATTATAGAGGAAAGAGGGATGGAGAATGTCATCCAAATTCCTTTGTAGGGGCTCTGTAGCTTCAGGTGTAGTTGAAAACAGCAGTCCCACCAGTGTGTTCTCTGGCTCATAGAAAAGCTCTTAAAAGAAAAAAAAATCCCGTTTCTTGGAGATCTCAGGCTATTGTGATACCAAGTGAGTACTCTCTTTGGCTTGGCATAAGAACAGGTACATGCTCCTCTCTGTTTAGCAAGCAGGTATCCAGGCTTCGTTCAATACGGTACACTCAGGAGTGAGGTATTGAATGCTGCTGGAACCACGAGATGGTTTTCAGAAGCGCTTAGCATCCCTGCAAACAGCGGACTACATTTGGCTGAGAGGAGATCACTGGGGAGCCTGGCTTTATATGGAACATTAGGCTCTTTTTCTTAATGATTTTTCCCCCACCCCAGTATAGGAAAATAGGGGAACATCAGGGAGCTGACAACATTGGTCAAAGATCAATCATAGGTGCATCATGGCGGGTATTGTAGTCTAGAAAGCCCATGCCTGAGCCCAACTTGTTAGCAGGTACAAAAACCTGCTTCTCCAGGTGAGGTAAGCCTCCATTTGGGGGAAGACAGGCTTGGCTGGTCCTTCTGGCAAGTAAGCCAGAAGATTCTGCGGAACAGACATGGAGTCATGAGCAGTCTTACTCTAGCAAGTAGATGAGGACAGTTGCGACCTCTTACCTCCCTTGTAAAATAGCTGTGGTATTAAGATGTCTGCTTTTCGGAGTATGCAGAACATTAATGGAGATTGGTCTGGGGATGGAGCAGAGGGAAAATGCATGCCTCCTAATACACTGGTGCCCTCTGTTTCTGTTGGCAAAAATCTGTTGTGAAATCTAATGCCTGCTTTGTTCCTCTGATTACCTGCTTGGTTAAGAATACTGGATTATCCCTCCCAACTCCTGCTAATTGTCTTCATAAATATTATTTTGGAAGTACTGTTTTTGAGACCTCCCCCGCTTTTCTTCCAACAGGATACATTTTTTTTTCCCTCAAATGGGCAGAGTTGTAGCTTTGTTCATAAGTATGTGAAAGTTGATATTTAAGGATCTCAATCCCTTTTCTGAAACCCTTGGTGCCAGAAAATAGACTTGGGATTTTGTAAAGGTCATATGGTGCGTGGACCATACATCATGTACCCAATAACTGGTACATTACTATTTCTGCAGTGAAATGTGTGGATGTTCGGGTTAATGGTCTAAGTAAACTCCATAAAGGCCCTATATCAGGTCAAGTTTTGCCAACATTGAGTCAGTTTACAAAAATGGAACTTAGAGTTTCTGAATTATGAATAAGGGAATGCAGGTCTGTCTTCATATTATGTAAGTGTCTTTATATTTCAGAAGAAATACAGTGTCAAAGTTACATCCAAAATCTATGGATTCTATAAAAGGTGGACTTTGAGGTTTGGCTTTGAAATAGTCTCTGTGCATAATTTCTTACATATCCATTGCTTTCTACTTGTTCCTTCTTCCAGACTAATCAGAACCTCCAGCTATGAGGTTGCAAACTCCTCTGTTTAAGGAGACCACAGAGATACTATGAAGTGGGTAGGTTGGTGTAGACAGCAAGGAATGATGAGGCCCAGGGTGCAGGTGAGCCCTGCAGTGTCGGAAGGAAGTGCCACTCCAGACAGCTCCTGATGTCTGTTGCCAAGTGGGAGAGGGTCCCAGGCCATGCCCTTTATCAGGATAAATCCGGAAAAAAAATGTGTATGGAATACTCTCAATTTTTAAATGTTAACAATTCAGCTTTTCAAACTTTCCATGCAAAACGTATCACTTGCACTGTTTTCACTAGCACTCCAAGTCATTTATATAGCAAAACGGGAAAACAGCAACACAAAACTCCATATATACTTCTGTCTTCCTCACCCACCCCAAGTTTTTTCTCCCTGCCTCTTAGAGGTGGTTGTCCTTTCCACTCTGGCTTTGAGGGCCTCTTACTCACCCTTGACACCCATGGCCAAGTATTTAAATTGTGCATTGGATACAATAACATCACCTCTTTTGCCTAGACCTTGTATTATTCATGTTATCCCACTAATTTGCTAGTGAGGGCCTCAGTCCTGGGATGCCTTGTGCTCCCCTGTTTTCTCCTTTCCTACATTTGTCCATCTCTCCAAAGAGCCACTCAGATTATGCCTCTGTGTATTGTCCTGTCTCCACATTCACATTTTTAAAAATTGTAGTGTAATTGACGTGTAACAGTATACTAGTTTCAGATGTACAGCATGGTTCAATATTTGTGTATACTGAAAAATAATCACCACAGTGTCAAGTTAACATCTGTTACCGTACACAGTTACAAAATTTTTTCTTGTAATTTTTAAGATTTTCCTCTCAGCAACTTTTGAATATGCAATACAGTATCATTCACTGTAGTGGCTATGATGTGGGCCTCTCAGATGGCGCTAGTGGTAAAAGTCCCATGTGCCAGTGTAGGAGACATAAGAGACGTGGGTTCAGTCCCTGGATTGGGAAGGTTCCTCTGGAGGAGGGCATGGCAACCCACTCCAGTATTCTTGCCTGGAGAATCATACATGTCATCCTCATGACTTATGTATTTTATAACTGGAGATTTATACCTTTTGACTCCCTTTCCCATTTTACCTAATCCCAATCCTCTGCCAGAGGCAACCACTGATCTGTTCTCTGAATATGTTCATTTCTTTTTCCTTTTTGTAATTCTAGATGTAAGTAAGATCAAATGGTACTTGTCTTTTTCTGCTAAACATTTCACTTAACAGAATATCCCCAAAGTCTGTCATCCATATTGCTGAAATGGCAAGAGTTCATTTTTAAGGCTGAATAATATCCCATTTTATATATGTACTACATCTTCTTTATCCATTCATCATCTATCAGTGACCATTTAGGCTGTTTCCATCTCTTGGCTATTATAAATAAAGCTGCAGTAAACTTGGGGGTGCATGTATCTTTTCAAATTAAAGTTTTTATTTTTCGCATGTAAATACCTGGAAGTAGAATTGCTGGGTCCTTTGTTTTTGATTTGGAGGAATGTCCATACTGTTTTCC
The DNA here is from genome assembly GCA_917880005.1 of Nanger dama. Taxonomy (NCBI): domain Eukaryota; kingdom Metazoa; phylum Chordata; class Mammalia; order Artiodactyla; family Bovidae; genus Nanger; species Nanger dama. Next base: position 30,824,580 of record CAKJTW010000016.1, on the reverse strand, counting down.
GTAGTGGTTGCACCAATTTACATTTCCACCAATAGTGTACAAGGGTTCCCTTTCCACCAGAATCTTGCCAACCCTTGTTATCGCCTGTCTTTTTGATATTAGGAATTCTCTAACAGGTGTGAAGTGACACCTCATTGTGATTTTAACTTGTATTTCCCTGATGATTAGTGACGTTGAGTTTGTTTCATGGACCTGTTAGCCATCTATATGTCTTCTTTGGAAAAATGTTTCCTTAGATATTCTGCCCATTTTTAATTAAATTGTTTGTTATTGAGTTATATTAGTTCTTTATATATGTTGGATGTTAACCCCTTAACAGATAAATGATTTGTATGTATTGTCTCCATTCAGTAGGTTGTCTTTTTTTGTTGTTGATACTGATAAGTTTTTCGCGGTGCAAAATCCTCATCCATTTTTAATCTGACCCAACAGAAATAAACCAAATCCCTAAGTAACAAATCCTGTGGATTTTTCTGATTTTCTTTTTCTTCTTTTAGTTTAAAAAGTCAAACTGTGGAATTTCTTTTTAGTTAGCTTTTATTGGAATATACTTGATTTACAATGCTGTTAGTTTCAGTGTACAGCAGAGTGAATACATAGATATATGTATACATACACACATTCTGTTTTAGATTCTTTTCCCCTATAGATCATTACAGAGTATTGACTGGAATTCCCTGTGCTACATAGAGGTCCTTACTGGTTATCTGTTTTATATATAGTAGTGTCTATATGTCGATCCCAGACTCCCAGTTTATCCTTCACCCCACCTTACCCCTTTCTGTCTAAACTAACTTCATTATTTACAGCTTTTGAAACACGCTTCTCCCTGGTGTCTGCGTCACGGCATGCCTCGGGTTCCTTCCTTTTCCCCCATCTTTTCACTCCCCATGCTCCAGTGTTCTTCCTCCCCGTACTCACAGCCACTTTGTTCTTTGCGAAAACCTGAACATGACCTCCATCCCGGCCATTCCACCATCTAGACTTTCAGACTTGGCTTCTCTTCAGATATAAAACCTCAGCTACCAGTTGGGTATCCCACAGGCGACTCAAACTCAACTCTTCCAAAAGAGAACCTCACACATTCCTTTCTAATCAGCTCCAGATCCTCTTCCTCGTCTCTATTTTCCTGTCCGTGAATTAAAACCAGTCATCTGTGACCCAACACGCTTAGCATTGCAGTAGCCACTGACATGAGTAGGGTCCATCTTCCTCACAGTTCTTTTCCATCCACACTGTGAGTGCCTTTCTTACTCTTATGACTACTGTCTGCACTCATGGGCTCTCACCCCACTAGCCTGCCCTATGGAATTGGAGATGGTAGTTCCTAAACCCCAGAAACCGCCATATAGTTCACCTGACTGTCCAGTGGCTTCTCCAAAAATTAATTCTTATTTCCAAGCTGTCAAGACTATCAATAACCCTAACCTAAATGATTTTCATTGGATTGACCATGAGTACCATTAGTACACAGCATACATTTGCTAAACCAGACTATATTTCAAAACTGTCTTATTCCCCTGGAAGGAAATATGCTCTTCCTTGTCTACATTGAAGGTTTGCTTACTGCCCAGAGGCTAAGGTACAGTTGTTACAGTTTGACCAATTCATGGATGGTGCCACACAATGTAAACTTTTTTTTTTTTTTTAATGTAAAACGTTTTTACCATCTTCATTTCAACTTCCTTCAGCATGTTCTGCCTTGTAGGTACTCCCGGTGATAAAATGGAAGAAGAGGAGTTCATGGCCTCTGAATATTTTTAAAACCCTTTTTATTGCACTAATTATTTCCTGAGCAAGTGCTAAATAGCTGTGAAACTTGGCCAAATAAAAATAACTTGTACGTCTAAGAGTCAGCAGATTAGTAATAGATTATGAATACACTGTGCTGTGGTAGCAGGAAAAGTCAAGGTTAAATTTTCCACTAATAGTTATCAGCAGCATCTGATAGGGCCATGAAAACTAAAAAAATAGTTACAAATGAGACACTTACTGAACCAGGTTTTGCATCAAATATATGTTTCATTCAAAAACCCCAAAGTGATTGATCTTATGTTATCTCTTGGAAAATTTTTTTGGCTCTCAGTTCTGCAGTGTAAAACTGCAAACTGCTATTGGTGTGTTATGAGAGACATGCTTGTTTTTTTTCCATTGGCTCTCACTAGAAAGATTATCTAAGTCCCTTTTATTTTGTCAATACTCAGGCACAGCAATTTAAGCACTTATTTTGGTTCTTAAGGACTGTTCATGTTACAGTAACACCAAGGAAAGCACTTTTTACCTGCCCTGTTAACACCAAAGACAGATGAAGGTCCATGTACTGCCTAGGAAGTTTGTATCTGGTGGAGGGTAGTGATGCCTCCTGGCACTGGGTTAAGGCATTTAGCGGATTCCATCCTGGAATCCATCCGGGTGGAGAAATACTGCCTCCTTTCTCCTCTGAGCTTTTTATTAAGGTCCAAACCCAATGATAAAATTTGGAAGTTAATTCATCTTTCCCCATACAATTGGAGGTGGATAACCAGACTTTTTAACTGAACAAGTTCTCTCTTTTTGAAGTGGGCAAATGTATCCTAGCTTTCAAAGTTCAAATTCCAACTCAGGTTTTTGAAATTGCCACATGCTCTGCAGAAGTTATTTTGTTTCTTGAAATATTATTAATGCCATATTCAGATACTTTAGCATCCGCCAACACAACCACTGTGGACTGGGAAGATATGAGGACTGAGAGAAAACACTAGTATGTTTTCACTTCTCAATGAAACGCTGACACTGGGATGTATGAGGACTTGCCTATCATGTACTGCTCTACGTAGAGTTTCCAGGTCTCGATGGTGTTAACATTTCAGTGCAAGTTGAGGGTTGTGGCCATGGTGCTAGAGGACGACTAAGCTATGGTTAGTTATTATATAGATGATGGAAGCAAGTGTCAAGAGAATGTAATAAGCAGCTGAGGCTTTTGAAATTGTCCCGTGCCAAGTTTGTATCCCCAGTTTTCTGCACTTAGAGCCATGTGTGGCTGAAATAGATGGATCCAGCATTATTCTGCAGAGATAAATTCCAGTATCTCCCACACCCCAAAGATGCGTGGCATACTCTAGCATGCCCGAGGGTTGCTGCACACTTAGGATCAGCAGCTCTTAAATGCGTGCCTGTAACAGATTTTTAAGACCTGGCATTTGAAGATTATTCTATGTATCAATAGAAAATGTTTGTCAGCTCAAGATACATCACTGTCTGAATCCCATCTAGGTAGCCAAAATTTTACCTCTTTTCTCGATCACATTTTTCTTCAAACATCACCAGGGTAATATGAATAGAGGTAGGCGATTTTGAAACACACTTCAAACGCCTGGTTTTAGACAAGATGTCTTCTCTTACTTTTCAAGCTCATTGATCCTCACTATGACACATCACATCTGGTCGTGTCTTTCCTGTTGTTTATGTAACATAGCAGGGTGTCAAATGGAACTGTATTCTGGCACAATCATCAGCCAAAGAGATCACAAACGTTATTTCTTAAAACTGCAGAAGTGTCAGTGTATTTTAAATTTTGTTCATGATTTTTTTTCCCCCAAAAAAACAGAGGTATTGATTCTAAAAGCTTGTACTTTTAAAATGTACTCTTCAAAGAATCGCTGTGTCGGCAAACTGGAGGGCAAGGGTTTAGTTGCTCAGGTGAGCAAATATTTATTGAGTGGTTACTTTATGCCAGACAGTCTGGTACCATATTCATTCTGGGCTGCACAGGAGTGAGAGAAACTAAGTAGAAACTAACCAATTTCTACTGGTTCAGACACCCAGTTCAGTAAACTGGAATGGTGCGCTGGCCACTGCAGATGCTGATAACTCCCGAGTTTCTCTCTCTAGCTCTCACTTCTCCCTTCTACCCCAGAATCAGTGTGTCTACCGACGTTCCAGTGTCTGCAGGGGCTTGCTCCTTAGGCACCTTACACTAACATGTCCACTTATGTGTCCGAAAGGTAGAACCAAGATGACCAGGGCCTGGTAGGTGGGGAAGCAGGGAACAAAGAGAAATGGGTACAAAGTTTGTGTTTGGAATGATGGAGGAGTTTGGGAAACGGATGTTGGTGATGGTCACAGCATTGTGAATGTGCTGCCAACTTCAACACTGAAAAATGATGGCGATGGTAAATTTTATGTTTGTCTATTTTACTGCAATACAAACAGTACCCATCCAATACCAACCTCAGTTTCCACTCCCCAAGCCTGTTAATTCCTGCCATCCTCTTTGTCTCAGAAAATGACACCTGTGTTCATTCTTAGGCTTGTGTTAGAACCTTGGTGTCATCACCATTGATTTTATCTCACGTGGAACACTGGCTCCATTCTGGAAACCAGGTGGATGGCTTACCTTCAGGTACACCTAGAATCCACTTATCACCCCACCTCAGCTGCTTGATTTGCGTCATCCTCTGCCTAGACCACGGTAGCCTTTTAGCCAGTCTGTTTTGCTCTTGCACTTCTATGGTTCATTTCCCCGCATAGCTAGAGTGCTTCTTTCCACATCTGTGTCCCATCATGCTATTCTTCCGCCCTCTCGCGCCACTGCTTCCCTATCAGAGCGCTGTCACACTCTGGGTCTTTCTGGCCCCCAAACAACCCGGATGAGCTAGCCTCTGGCTGCCTTGCTGACCTCGTCGCCTGTCGCTGTTTTGCTCGCTTTGCTCCAGCCACTCTGGTCTCCTTGGTGTTCCTAGAGCATGCCACACACATTCCCGCTCCGAGCCCCTCCCTGCCCTCTGCCTGCAGCACTCTTCCCCATCTAGTGCTGCATCAGCTCAAATATCACCTCCTTGGGGAGCTTTCTGGCCATTGTCTAAAGTAACTTCACCTCCAACACTGTTTTCTCTCACTCTGCCCTGATTTATCTATGTGTTTCCCTTGTTGTCTTTTCCTCTTTCACTGGGATATAAGTTCCATGAGGGCAGGAATTTTTTTTTTCTCATTTTGTATACTGCCTTATCTCCAGAAGCCTGGGACTTCATGGGTTTTCAGAAAATATTATATGATATGCAGGGCACATAACTATTTTTTTCCTTACTCTCATTCTAGTACATTAGTTTGGCTATTATAGAGAATTGAGTTATCAAATAAATTTCCACTTGGGAATGAATTATGTTTTCCTTTTTCTTACATTAAAACATTTGACTTCAGGCAAAGGAATTTTAGGACATTAAGTTTTTAAAATATAAAATTTTAAAACATTAGTAAATTTTGTTCAGTTTAAGACTTAGATATACATAGGAGCAATTCAAGGCAAATAAAAGTAATTCCAAAATACATAGTTGAGTCAGTCATATTGCTTTAGGTTATTTTGCTTAGAAGATTCAGAGGTGCAACAAAAGGGAGCTATTGTCTTACTTTCTAACTTCAAAGTCCAAGGCCTGGACTTCAGGTACGACTGCATTCAGGTCTTTGAATGATGCAGTGAGTTTTCATTCTGTTTCTGGACAGTTCTGCCTCCTCTGGTATTGGCTTTATTCTCAGTCAATTCTAGGATTCTGTCTTCCTTGTCTCTGGTAATCTCAAGCGAAAAAGGGCTTCTTCATATCATGAGTCCAACAAAAGCCCCAGGACTCAGTCAGATGAGACCATTCAGTGGCCACCCTTGAACCAAATATTGGATCCAGGAAGATGGAAGACATTTGTTTGGCAGGCCTGAATCCCATGCTCATTTTGCAACTAAGAAGAGAGGAAGAATTAAGGTCAGCCCCACTCAGTCACACTGACCAAACACCAGAAAGGGCTTGTTTAGAGGGGCACCGGAAGAAATGGATGTGTAAGGGCAGAAACACGTGCTATTCACTAGATCAAAAAAAAAGAAAAGAGATTGCAGTTGGCTCTATGATGCCATACATTCCTCTTTGACTTAAATATTTTCAGTTGGTCTTAAAATGTTGTAGTGGGTTTTAAGTTGATTGTGAGTGGATTCATATCTATATAAAACATGAGTGGGCTTTCCTTAGGACAGGAGAGGTTCCATGTGCATGTCAGACCATGTGGCAGAAAATGGGAGACATTTGAAGCACGGGGGAAGCTAGGGGAATTGGGATGATTCAGCCAACTTCTTAAACCTTTATTGATTCAGACAACGTTTCTCCTTGAATGTTGTTGTTTAATCGCTAAGTCATGTCTGGCTCTTTGTGACCCCATGGACTGGAGCCTGCCAGGCTCCTCTGTCCATGGGATTTTCCAGGTAAGACTATTGGAGTGGGTTGCTGTTTCCTTCTCCATCTCCTTAAATGAGGCAATTTCTATTTAATTGAAAAAGTTACTGGATAGTGCAGTGTATAATGAAAGTATATATGTAAAAAGTGTATGTAAAAGACACTTGCTCCTTGGAAGGAAAGCTAACTATGACAAAACTAGACCACATATTAAAAACCAGAGACAGCATTTTGCTGACAAAGGTCTGTATAGTCAAAGCTATGGATTTCCCAGTAGTTGTGTATGGATGTGAGAGTTGGATTATAAAGAAGGCTGAGTACTAAAGAATTGAAGCTTTCAAACTATGATGCTAGAGAGACTCTGTAGAGTCCTTTGGACTGCAAGGAGATCAAACCAGTCAATGCTTAAGGAAACTAACCCTAAATATTCATTGGTAGGACTGTTGCTGAAGCTCCAATCCTTTGGCCACGTGATGGGAAGAGCTGACGCATTGGAAAAGACCTTGATTCTAGAAAAACTTGAGGGCAAGAGGAAAAGGGGGTGACAGATGATGAGATTGTTAGATAACATCACCAACTCAACAGACATGAATCTGACCAAACTCCAGGAGATAGTGGAGGACAGAGTTGCAAAGAGCCAGACACAACTTAGTGAAAAACAATAGAAACTTACTTGGTGGTTGTCTCCATCTCTTGACTTGTTTAACCCACATAGAACTCAGCTTCCATTCAGTTTGCCTATTTCCTTTTGCATAAGTTCCAGCAACTGGATTTTTCAGCCCTATCAGTGAGCTAGGCCCCCAGTCCACTGGAGACGATACGGTACAATGGTGAGAGCAGTTCTTTGGCTTAGGAAGACATAGTTTTCAGTCCTAACTGTGCCATTCCTTGTGTTTATGATCTTGGGCAAGTTGTTGAACCTCCTTAAGCCTTAATGTTCTTATCCCTGTCTTAGGTCCTAAGCTTTCAGCACTGCTCTGTGTCCCTCTAATTCAACTTTCTGGCTCTAGCCATATCATGAGTGGTACAGACATACAGTTAGAATGCAGGGTGATTTGGTGGGCAATACAAACCAGCTCTGGTGCAGTCAAACAAAAGGGAATTTGTGGTTCAGGGGTAATCTCAGGGAACTGAAGGAAAAGCTGAACCTGAAAAACACAGAGTGAGGTCCAGGAGAGATGAATCGGCTCCAAAACCTTCTGTTCATGTGTAATTCTATTCATGTGTCTGGGGAGCATGATTGGTTTAGAGGACTGAGGACATTTCCTAACCACACAGCTGATGTAGAAAACATCATATTAATATATTCTACATCATATGATATGTTTGTTTGTTTGTCCTTTGACTATTTGTTGAGCACCTAAGTTGGGTGCTGGGCTAGAATTTGAGACGGAAAAAAACCAGTGCCTGCCCTTATGTATCTCATATATTGTCCAGCAATGACTGAACAGATAGGATCTTTTGGTTCTAGAATTTAAGGTAGGTCCTTTGTCCCACTAAATCATCGTGCAGAAGAGCAGAGTGGTTCTCCAGAGGGAAACTGAGAACTGTGAGCAGAAGGGAAAGAACGTCTGCTGACAGGGAAAAGCAACAGCTATTCCACTACACCTAATTCGTATATTACTCCAGTTTTCAGAGCCTTGGCTTCTTCATCTGTCAGATGGGAATAGTAATGATATGATACAGGGTTATTTTAAAGATTAAGTGAGTTAGCATATGTAATGTTCTGAGAGTAGTACCTAGAACATAAAAAATGGTCTATAAGTGTTAACTCATCATCACCATCATCATTACATTGACATCATCCTAAACTCTTGGTCTCCTATGTCTTGTTACATGCTCTTTTCATAATGGGACCCAAAGAAGTGGGAAATGCCTGTCTATGTCCCAACCCTCCCCAACCAATAGGACTTTCTGAGTAGTAATAAAAAAGAAGAGGAAGAAATTTGGCAACTTCTCCTTCTGCAGTCACATAGCCAGTACCTTCTCTGATTTCCCCTTTGCCTGGGGATCTGCAGCCTGTAAGTGTTAATTTAAAGAGGACGCTCTAAACGGTGACTTGTGCAGGAGCCTCAGCCTGTGCAGACAGAGAGTCCTTCTCTGCAGAAGGTTCCAGGCTGGTGGCTTTGTTCCAGCCCTAACCTTGCATATACTCATAACCCAAAACTGACTGAAAGTGATTGAAATGCAAGTTTTTGTTGAGCTGAGATGCTAAATCCAGGATCAGGAGCATATGGATCACTCCATATTTGTTTTCTGCATATCTGATGTTAGCAATTTAGAACATCACTGGGACGCTCCCTAGAGAATTTTAGTTCTGTAAATGAAACAATTATTTTGGCAGTTTGGGAAAGATATATTCATAACTTTCATGGTATTTAAAGGGGAAATACACCTTCCCTGAGTCCCTTTTCCCTTGCCAGATACGAAGAATGAAATCAGAATGCAGAGGGAATAGATGGCATAAATAGAAAAATTGACAGTGTGCTGCATTCACAGTTGGATTTCTAGGATTGACAGTGAGACAGGAAGTAAAAGGGTTTCTCCAAATCTGGGCACAGGAAAGTTGCAGAGAACACCATGCCTGGGGCATTATGTTCATTCATTCAAACATCACTTGTCTTATAAGCACCTCCTATGTGCTTTTGGTAACGTCTTAGATTAAGATGACTAGTGCTTGCCCTTGGTACTATTTTCACAGTTTCTAATACTGTGTAGTAGGATTCTTTGGTTGCAAGTAACAGAAAGCAACTTAAAGCAAGCTTGAGTGAAAAGAGAGAAAATTGTTGTAATGATGGTCGGCTGTCTTGTGGAATCCAAGCCAAGGAACTCATAGAGCTTTCAGTAGGACCTGGGCCCAGGGATTGAAAGCTGCATGGCGTAGGCCATCTGTGTCCTGTCTGTGTCCCTCCTCTGTGCTTCCTGGTCTTCCATTTTTCCCCATCTGCATAGTAGAAAATGCCTTTCCCTCAGTTTCTGAGTCATTAGATTGCTCCACATTTGAGAGGTCATCCCAGAAGGAAGAAAATCTCTCTATCCCAAGGCTAACTGGGAGGGAAACCGATTGGCTTAGTTTCGCCAGGTGTTTACTACAGGTCCAATCACCTATGGCCAGGGAGTGGAGTTATATATAACCTATCACTCAGAGTGTGGTCCCCAGATCAGCTGCACCAACACCATTACTGGTATCATTACAACACCTCATTAGAAATGTGGACTCCGCGACTACCTCAGACCTGCTGGATCTCCATGTTTGCAAGATCCCCAAATGACTATATGCACGCTGAGCTTTGAGAAGCTTTGCTGTCAAACCTACATGGCTGTGCATGGTTTCTGTGTAGGAGGTGGGCAGATAAGGAAGGTTGCCATGAGCTGAGCAGACAGCCCAGAACATTTCTATGACAAAAAACATGAAAATGCTCAGTTCTGGGGGCTACTTCCTGAAACATTAGCTCTTAAGAGTATCTACAGAGGAGAGTGACTTAGAAATGTATCTTGATATAGATAAAATCTTCCATGTCTCTGTGATGTTTCTCAATAATTGCTTGATGTTTTCTTGCCTCCTCTGGGACTGTGGCAGCCTCCTCAGAGGGTGTGTCTATTCTCAGATGAAGTCTGGACAGTGCATGCTTCCCAAGCTGGCAGATGGGGTTGGTTGGTGAATATGTTGCTGACAAAGTCCAAGCATAGGAATCCCATGGCACACTGGGTAGCTCTGTAACGATGATTGATTGTGATCTTGTAGGAAATGCCCCTGGACACAAGCTGGGAAGACCTGAAATGTCCCCAAGCGGTAGCAGGTGAGGAAAGAAGGGCAAGTTTTGACTGTGAGTCTTAGAGTGCTAATGTAGAAGAAGACTGTGCCCATCTTCAAGAGAGTCTGTCTTTCCCTGGTGGTGTTTGCAATTCAGCAGAGACCCTTTGTCATGGATCATTGAGTGTGAGCCTTGTGGCCAAGTTTCGTCTTAGCTTCTCATTTGTGTTTAGGACCATCTCGTATTTTTTTTTCCTGTCCCTGAGGCACACAGTATATGCTCTTTTCATGCTTGAGAACACTCAGAGGATCTCATCTTGAATGAAAATGGACACTAACAATGAATGGTCCCTTTGCCATGACTTTTCAAAAGCCTTCTATTTATGATCAGCCAGGCTTATCCAGCTGCTTTCACTGGTGATTGAGACAAGCTTTGGGTTCTGAGCACCCTGAGCTCGGGACATTGGAGGAGAATCAAAGGAATGGATCTAACTTCACTCCCTGTTTATATCCATACTTTGGGTCCATCCCAGAGTTGTCTGCTCACCTTAAAATACATTAGAACAACAGTCCATGTATGTATACAAGCATATGAACATGGGGATTACATGTTTAGAATTTCTTTTCTGATAAGGATGTATGGTGAGAAGATCTGGAGACCTCTTAGTTTAGGGCTATAGTTGAAAAAAAAATTTAAAGGCAGGTAGAACCTTTTTACCTAAACCCATGTATGAAGTTTGCCACATTCCAGGCACTGTTCCGAGTGTGCTACAGATATTAATGTATTTAGGCTTGCTAACCAGTCCATGATGGTAGGTACTGTTTGGAATCTTATTTGTAGAAACTGAAGCCCAGAGAGTCTCAGGCACCCAGCAAGAAAGTGGAAGCTGGAAAACACACCCAGGCGGGCCAGCTCCAGGGCTCAGACTCTGACACGCTAATTAGGCTGGTCCTTCAAAGCAGTTCCGATGTGGAGCCAAATGCACAAACAGAAGTAAAGAAGCAGAGTGGAGAGTGAGGAGGAGCTTCTTGGTTGAGGGGAACTCAATGCTTTCCTTCCTGCTCGCCTCAGCTCTTTGCCCCCTTTTCCCGGAGGTGCAGAGTACCCCAGGGACATGGTTTGGGAAGCAACCTCATCCAGCCTGTTAATTTTGTCAAGTGGTCGCGTTTTACCCTAGGTCAACCGGCTTCCTAGTGGCCACACAGGGAGAATCGCACTTCTAATTCAGGCCTCTTTCAGGTAGGGGCTGTGCCTTCATGAAAGCTCCCTTCCCACCACCTCATGTTTAGAAAAGCACATTTCATATGTATATAGGTGTCCTTACTGTGTTATAGTTCTTCCCTTCTTTATCCTTGTTGAGTGCTGCATAATTACCTTCCAGGTAATTCCTTTTGCTCATCTCACTGATTTTACCAGGTTTCAGTCTTGAGCTCATTTCAGGCAGCTACAATTTGAAGAGGACAAAGCGGGCTGTCGTGAGACTTGGTTGTGATGCTTTAGGTCCACTGGGGCTGAACTGGCCTGTAGCAGCTGCTCCTGCTGACACAATGGGGCTGGGAATGCCGCGGTGCATACCTGATGATGGTCTCCCCTGTGTCCCCTGTGGCAGTGCCGGGGCAGCCCAGGACCTGGTGGACTTGACTGCACACACTGTGACGGCCCACTTAAAAAAATTATTTGTGATTTGCACTTGGCTATCAATGGAGATTGAGCGTATTGATCCCAACTGATTGCCGAGGACCAAAATAAAGTGAAAGGGTAATTGACTGCCGTGTCCCCCATCGATCGAGCGCCACAGTTCATCACCACTGAAATTATTTTCAAGTACTTTGGTTTATCATTCCTAATAAATACAGAAATTGAGTAATCAAAATGACTTACATTCACATCGAACCGAAAGCTTTTAAGGAAGTGTCTATGTTTAAGTGAGTCCATATTCTACGCTGGTTTTCCAGTTAAGCCCCCAGGGTCCATTCTGACAGTGCTGGGATAAAGCTGGGCTCAAGAAAAAAATAAAGCATCATCTCTCAGAAGCAGGAATCCCTGCCATTGGCACTTTTCCAGCGATGTCATGGTAGTAGCGGCCCCTGAGATTTTAAGGAGGAGTCCTCCATGTAGTCATACTGTCCATCTCGTCCATCAAACAAATATTTTCTTCAGGGCAGCAAGATTTCTTATTTATTTCACTCCCCCAGCACCATTCATAAAAGCACCATGGTGGTTTACATGTTTATAGTGATGTTAGCAGTTATGTTATTAAATCAAAGTAATCATTAACCATGTTCATATAGTTTATGTGCCATTTGACCCTTTAGTACTTGAGAATATCAAACATTCTGTTTAAGCAGGTGTCTGAAGAGTAGGACTGAGAGGCTAGTGCTTGCTTTGGGAACCAAGGTTCTGTAGCACCATCCCATTCAAAAGAGGCACAGCCATAGGTGTGACTGAAACACACTGTAAAATGCAAAATCTCACAATAAAAATGGAAGGACTTATGGAGAAAGTGGGGTGAGGGACGTAACACAAAACGTTGTCAATGACACATTAAAAAAACAGAACGTAGTAAAAACAGCCCAGTTTCACATATGTTCACTGATTAAGATTATATAAGTACTCTACTATATGCTGCATTTTACCTTGGAAAAGACCTGGAGTTTGCTTGAGGAGGTGGCGTCCACAAGCAGTGGGTGGCTGCCTGTGAGTTACGGTAAGTGGTGGCAGGCAGATATTCTAAAATTGGATGGAAATTTGTAGCACCAGATGTGAATGCACGTGGTGCATAATCCATACGGTGAACTGGAGTAGCTGGTTGATGTTGAACGCTGTGCATGTACGAGCATCTTGTATATTCCCACACCACTCAGTTCAGCTGGGTACAGTTTTCTGGATTCACCTCGCATTCCTTACAGACGTTAAGTAGAGACAGTATTTGTTTTATGCTCAGATCACTTCTCAGTGTATCAATCATGTTGGAAGAAATTCATATTTTCAAAATAAGCATAACTTATTTTGTGTAAGCTATATACAAATTAGTAATACATGTATAATACATATTGTATATTTTTGTATGTAGGTGAGGTGAAGTCGCTCAGTCGTGTCCGACTCTTTGCGACCCTGTGGACTGTAACCTACTAGGCTTCTCTGTCCATGGGATTCTCCAGGCAAGAATACTGGAGTGGATTGCCATTTTCTTCTCCAGGGGATCTTCCCGACCCAGGGATCGAACCCGGGTCTCCCGCATTGGAGGCAGGCGCTTTAACCTCTGAGCCACTATATACTGTATATATAATAATGTAAATAGTAGAACTGCCTATATAATAGAAACCACAAATAGAGCCATATAGATGGTGCTAAATTTCCTAATAGCCACATTTTAAAGTGTAATAAGTACTTGCTTCCTCTTTAGATGAAATTAATTTTTATAAGATCTTTTATTCAAGTATGCTCTGCATATTATTTCAGCATGCTGCTGCTGCTGCTGCTAAGTCGCTTCAGTCATGGCCGACTCTGAGCGCCCCCCAGAGACAGTAGCCCACAGGCTCCCCCATCCCTGGGATTCTCCAGGCAAGAACACTGGAGTGGGTTGCCATTTCCTTCTCCAATGCATGAAAGTGAAAAGTGAAAGTGAAGTCACTCAGTAGTGTCTGACTCTTAGCGACCCCATGGACTGAAGCCTACCAGGCTCCTCCATCCATGGGATTCTCCAGGCAAGAGTACTGGAGTGGGGTGCCATTGCCTTCTCCAATTTCAGCATGCAGTCAGTATTAAAAAGCTAATGAGATATGTCGTCCTCTTTTTATACTAAGTCTTTGAAATTGTGTATGTCTTTAACACTTACAAAACCATCTCAATTCAGACTAGTCACATTTCAAGAGGTCCATAACCACATGTAGCTTGTGGCTACCATATAGTGAAAGTATTGAGTATAAAATTATTGGATAGCATCACTGTAGAGAATAGGTAGAATCTGCACTGTAAAGTAGAAATTCATTGTAGGGTATAGGATCTCCCTCTTTAAAAAAAAAATATTGAAGTATAGTTGACTTACAATGTTAACTTCTATGCAGCAGAGTGATTCAATGACACATGTATATACATTCTTTTTCATCTTCTTTTCCATTATGGTTTATCATAGGATATTGAATATTATTCCCTTTGGTGTACAGTGAGACCTTGTTACTTATAGGATCTCCCTCTTTCTGTTGACCAAAGCTAAAGTTCAGGCGCATACTTGAAGATACATGAGCATATATGTTTACTTAAGAGAAATTGAGACTGTGTTTAGGAAGCAGATCTCTGTGCGTAACCCTTACAAATCCATTTCATTTATAGCTCACTGTTTTTTGAGTGTGTGCTAAACAAATGTTTTAATGTTTTCTTTATTTAAAAAAAAGTAAAAACATAAAATTGCTGTCTTAACCAGTTTGGGTTAAAATGTGGTAAACACACACACAAAATTACCATTTTAATTGTGTTTAAGTAAATAATTCAAGTGTTAAGTATATTCACCTTGTTCTGAAACAGATCTCCAAAACTTCTTCATCTTGTGAATCTGAAAGTCTGTACCATTTTTCTCCTTTCCTCAGTCCTTGGTAACCACCACTGTACTTGCTGTTTCTAGGAATCTGACTCTTTTAGATACCGCATGTAAGTGGAATCATGCAATGTTTTTGTAACTGGCATATTTCACATCACCCATGTTGTAGCATGTGTCAGAATTCCTTCCTTTTAAAGACTGAATAGTATTCCATTGTGTGTGTGTGTCAGTTTGTTTGTTCATTCATTGACGGGCATGTCTCCGATTACTGATAACTGAGCATCTTTTCAATGCATGTTGGCCATTTGTATGTCATCTTTGGAGAAAAGATGGGTTCTATGCCCATTTCAACAATTGAATTATCTGATTTTTTTTTTATTGTTAAGTTTTAGAAGTTCTTTTAATATTCTGGATATTAATCCCTTATTCTGGATATTAACCCAAATATTTTTAACGGGAAAATATTTTTCCCGTTCTGTAGGTTGCTTATCACTCTGTTGATTGTATCCTTTGATGCACAAAAATTTTTAAGTTTGATGTAATCTTTTCTATTTTTGCTTTTGTTACCTGTGTTTTTGGTATAATACCCAAGAAATCATTGCCAAGTCCAGTGTCATGAAGATTTCCCCTATGTTTTCTTCTAGGAATTGTATAGTTTTAGGTCTTATAGTTAGGTCTTTAATCTGCTTGGGGTTAATTTTTATGAATAGTGTAAGATAAGGATCCAGCCTCATCCCTTTACATGTGATATCAGTTTTCTCAATCCATTTGTTGAAAAAACAGTTCTTTCTTCACTGAGTTGTCTTGGCACCCTTGCTGAAGTTGAAGGAATGGTTCACTTTTGACAAGTCATTTATTAAAAAGTGTCAAAGCACAGTCTTGGATGGTCATGCAAATGTCACTTGCATTTGTGAATTTCTTCAGGTCAGGAGCCAGCCCTAGAAATCTATTGCAGTTGCTTAATTGTCACGTGTTTGGCGTGTAGTAAGTACTCAATAAATGTTTCCTGAGTTGAGTTTAACTCATTTGTCAAGTTGTCATCTGTGGTAGAGTGTAAATTCTTGAATGGCAGTATTGAAGGACTGAAATGTTAGATTAGAATTTTCTTCATTTTGGCTTATGTTTCTGACCCACCCATTCATTCATTCACCGAACATTGACAACCTACACCTTGTCTCTCACCACCTGCATCCTCATACTCCATAGCTTGACCAGACTCAGTGTTTCACTTCCCTGCACATAGCACGCTCTTTCCTCCTTAGCCTTTGCACGTGAATTTCTGTATCTGGCTAATTCCTATTCCCCCACTCTGGCCTCAGCCTGCACATTTTCCCCTAGCCTTCTCTAGGTCTGAGCTCCCAGTCTCTCTGAGCAGCAACAATGGCATGCTCCACCGTCAAGACCCTGTGCTATCATTACTACTGAATTTTCTGCCTCTGTATTTGCTTATGAGCTCTGCAAGGGTGTAGATCATATTTTTGTACTTGTCTGCAACTTGCACACTTTCACAGGGAAAGTTGAAGATCCTGAAAGTATTATGGGCAAGATATGATGGGTCTCAGGATGAACTCTGAGGAAAGATGCGTCAGATTATAAGAACCTCTGTGCTTCAGTGCTTGCAGATTCCGAAATAATCCTCATACAGCAAGGAATTTTTAAAAATCTAAGCATAACATGCTACACCCTCACTGAAATCCTTTCAGTGGCTGTTAGAATAAAATCTAAAGTCCTAATCACCACACAGAAGGCCTTCGCTGTCCTTTCTCTCCTCTGACCTCCTTCCCTGTTCTTGGACCTGCAAGCTCTCTCCCTTCTCCAGGTCACGGCCTGTGCTGTTCCCTCTGCCGACAGTCCCTTCCTCCATCCCCCGAGTCTTCCTGTATTTGGTTTATTCTCCGCATTCCAGCTCCCACATGACTTCTTTCTGTGCCCACTTTACTGAGTGTGACCTTTCTCAATTTCCTTATCTCGTCATCCGCCTTTCTTTTCTTTCATAAAACTCATCTCTGCAGGTGATGATATGTTGCTTTATTTGTCTCTCTTTCTGTCTCTTTTTCCATTAGAATTAAAGCTCTTGAAGGCTGGGCCCTGACTGACTTGTTCACAGCTGCATCCCAAGTCCCTGGAGCTTTAGGTTCTTGGTGGTAATTTTGAGTGAATGAATAAGGTTGTATTTGGTATATTTGGGAATGGGGGAAAGGGTGAGTTAGACATGTGCAAGAGAGGGTATAAAGTCTAGCTTAGGATCAGTGGTCATTTTGTCTCAGTTTGGCTGTCCCCATAAACAGGCCCTGATGTGAGGATTCCTATACAAGTAGTTTATCTGGGAGATGATACTAGGAAACACTGGCAAGGTAGTGGGAAGTGAGTCAGGTTAGGGACGCCAGCCAGTTATCAAGGGCGTTGCCATTGTAGTAACGAGCTTCCTTGGGTGGAACACGTGTCTCTGTGCGGTCCAAGGGGCTGAAGGCTGTGCCCTGGGGGACTTAATTTCTGGCATTTTGGCCTGTGGGGAACAGTGGGCTTCAGGTATGCCACACCAGGTAAGGCCCCCCAAAATATGAACTGGACACCATTAGCATCTTTTGCATGTATCTGTCACAAAACAGGGCCCATGAAAGAGGATCATCCAAATGGCATATAATGTATCAAGTTTGGAGAATTTGCAGGCATTACCTACAGAATATCCAGATGAAGATAGCCAGTGGGCAGTTGCAAGTAGTTGTGTGGAGCTCTGAGGAAAGGTTGTGACTATAGGACGTGTTTGTCAGTTGTTGGCAGGTGAGGGCATGCTTGAGCCATGGGGTTGGATCAGGTGCTGCTAAGTCGCTTCAGTCGTGTCTGACTCTGTGTGACCCCGTAGACTGCAGCCCACCAGGCTCCCCCGTCCCTGGGATTCTCCAGGCAAGAACACTGGAGTGGGCTGCCATTGCCTTCTCCAATGCATGAAAGTGAAAAGTGAAAGTGAAGTCACTTAGTCGTGTCTGACTCCTCGAGACCCCATGGACTGCAGCCTTCCAGGCTCCTCCGTCCGTGGGATTTTCCAGGCAAGAGCACTGGAGTGGGGGTGCCATTTCCTTCTCCAATGCATGAAAGTGAAAAGTGAAAGTGAAGTCGCTCAGTCGTGTCCGACTCCTTGAGACCCCATGGGCTGCAGCCTTCCAGGCTCCTCCGTCTGTGGGATTTTCCAGGCAAGAGCACTGGAGTGGGGTGCCAGTGCCTTCTCCGTGGATCAGGCGGTCCTTGTTTACTGAGCCATGTGGCAATATTTGTCATCATTGATCTTTTTTTTTTTTTTTTTTTTGTCTTGAGGTGATCTTTTCATGTGTCCTTGATGACATTGTCATATTCTTCTTTCCCTTCTGCCTTTGTGGCATCTGACAGATAATTTATAGAGCGGATGGGAAGAAGGTTGTGGAGAGGCGGGGGAAAGAAGCTGCCCCAGAGGCATAGGAGAAGCAGTTCGGGATGTATATGAGAGTGAAGGAAGCAAATGTGGAGCTACAAGCAATGAAGGGAAACGATCAATTCAAGTCCTGCATGAAATCAAGAATTTGGATTCTGAGGTTCTCTTGATTTGATTAACACATCTTTCCTGTTACATTTCAGAATTTAAAGATGTTGAAGAGGGGGAGGGCTGCATCTTCCTACTGGGCAGGACCTGGGAATACAAGATGAGTGGTGTTAGAGACCAGTTGTGCATCAGCTGTTGCCAAATAACAAGTAGTAACAAAATGTTGATGGCATTTAAAGAAGGGCATCTGTTTAGCTCCCATGTCTGCATGATAGCTCGGGGTTAGGTGACCAAGATTGGAGCTGGCTGGGGGGTGCCCTACTGCTGCTGGGATCCTTTGGGCTACTAGCTTGGGAAGTACCAGAGCACAAGGGAACATGCCCAGCCTCATCGATGCTTTTGAGCCTTTGGTCGTGTCATACCTATTAACATCCCTTTGGCCAAAGCAAGTCACATGGCCAAGTCCAAAGTCAGGAGGTCCCCACTCTATCCATGAGAGGAGTAGGAAGTGGATATTTCTGAACGATACTCTGATCTACCACATAAGAAGAAGGGTCAGAGAAAAAAAAAAGAAGCCAAGGGAGCCCACAGCTAACTTCTTGAGTTACACAGCATTATTTTTCTTGTACTCTTGATTTTCCAAGCCCTAGAAAGAGTGCCATTGATTTGCTTAGGGTTAGCAGTGTGAGTGGATTAGACAGAACTAACTATAAGGCTTGGCTCCTTCCTCTTCAGAAGAATGCAGATAGGGACGTCAGACAATTATGGGGAGACCCACCTCACAGCGGACTTAAGCTCTGAATCCCAACTTTTGCATGCCAGCACCATGGGTGTAATTTGAGAGGCCTTGCAACTTCTGAGTACAGTCTCTCTCTCTCCACATGGCTGAGAGCTGATAGAGAAGGTATTGGCAAGGTGAAGAAATAAGGAGAATTGATGATTTGGAATAGTTGTTATCTCCTCTTTTTGTCACAAGCATTCACAATTCTTTATCTTCTAAATCTTAAGTTTATTAATCAGCCTGAGGCAAGGAGATAAAAACATGCTGATACAATTACAGGAGAGGTGAGCTCATAATTATCATCAAAGAGTACAATTAAAAACACTTTTTATTTAAATATTTATCTTAGAGAATTTCAGCTTGTGAGTTTACAGTGCTTCTAGGGAGCATGGCAGTTTGAGAGACAATGACCTCTTCCTTCTGGTTCTTTTGATGACTGTCAGAGCCTGGAAGTTTTCTTTCTGGAATCTATTTTCCCCAGCAGTGCCAGGCACATGGTAATGACTCGATAACGTTTTCATGGAGTGAATAAACTGTAAAATTGGAACAGAAGCGTCCATGGATATAGTAAGGATATGAATGAAATGACATTTAAAAGAGTTTTTAGTCTTAAAGGTAAAAAATTCTGAATTCTTCCTGCTTTGAATGGGATATGAATTCAAGAGTATGTGATTTTGTACAATGTAGGGATTATAAATATCCCCAAATTATATAAATAAGCTTTTTCTTACCCCTTGCAACCTCAGGTACAGGATTTTATGGGCTCTTCCAAATAGAACATGTTTTATGCACAAAGGGTTTTGTTTTTTGCAGTATATATTTTTTATTGACAGCTTTGATGATGCAGGGCTGATTCCTATATTAAGAGAGTGTCAGTTACTTGGTTAATGATACTTATCACCCAGGATCCTTTGTCTCTTCATAGCCACTGAGTATTTGGAATTTTTGTGTGTTACTTGTGTATTTCCCTCACTGCAGTGAATATGGTTTTTATACTTATATGAAACTGCTAATGTATTGCTTGGTAGATCATGAGCAATGGGCTTCTGACAGCTCTGTTCATTAGTCAGTGTGGGGTAAGAAATAAAAGAAACCACATTGATATAGAAACAGAGTGTGAGCCAGCAATTATCATCAGAGAGCACAATTGAAGCCACATTTTATTTAAATATTTATCTTGTGAATTGATTCATACAAAACAAGCCGTTTTTTATTTATGAATGGCTTCGCCACTGAAATTTGAAGAGCGAGATCGCTATTTGAGTTGGGTTTGATGCAGTCCATGGTTTAGTGTACAGAGAGCTAAATAACGCCAAATTATTCATTGTGATGTATCATTAAGATTGCTATGTGTGAATGTGTAGAAAGATGATAATGCCGTGCAGCTGTTCACTTTGGAATCCCAACTTTGCATAGTAAAGAGGAAAAAAAGCTGATACATAACTTTTTAGTACCAATAATAATAGCAGATATCCAGAGATGCTAACCATGGGCCAACTGTATTTTATATATTAACCTGTGAGGTGAGTACTGTTATCACTTTACAGGTGAGGAAGCAGGGGTACAGTGAGATGAAAGGATTTAGCCAAGTTCGCACCAGAGTGTGGGACAGGACTTCTGGGAGTCCTTGGCAAAGACCCCACTCCTTGCTGGTCCTGCTTCATGTTTGGTAGCTCCTGATGGAGATAGACTGCTTCAGCTTATACATCAATGGGGACGAATCTGTGTTCTCTGGCTTTCAAGGACTTCCAATAATGGCAATTGCAAAAATTTTCCAGCTAGCTGGCATCCATTTATTAGCCTATTTAGAAAGATCAGGTCAGGAGAACTCTGATGTGGGCACTCATCACACATCTCTCTCTATCACCAAACAGGATTGTTTGACCTTCCCTCCCCTCCTGGTACTTCATCCACAAGGGAAGACCTTCCACTCATGTCTGACAACCAGGTCGTACACCAGCACTCATTTGCCAATTACAGTACATAGGAATTTACATTGCTGTAGATAAAGGAGCTCCAAGCATCAGTTTGTGTGACCACTTGGGACCCATGGGAGACCCCTAAAACAAAATCTTAAAAATAAATATTGGCCTGTGGAAGGGACCATGAAAAAAAAGTCACTAACTGTAGATATTGTTTAGAAGATGAAAGATGAAGGAAAGGGGCAAAAGAGATAAACATGTTGTAAATAAAGTTATAGATAAGGAAAACAAAAGAAAGATCCAGTTTTCTATTGTATATTTTGGGAGGAGATCTATAGACTAACGGGGTTTAAACACTTTTGCTATTTAAAGAAGTCCTGCCAGAACGCAGTGGAGTATGGATGTGGCATCACTTCATTCCAAGGACTGGTTGAAATATTCATTTTGCTAAGTATACCCAGATGTGTTAAAATCTGAACACTGACTCATAGTAACCAAACTCGCAAGAGATGGCTATAAAGCTGGAATATAATTTGTTGATGATGCTCTCTCTATCACTACAGAAACTGTCACATTCTCATGCTCACTGAGCTCTGTACTGTCTCCCTATGGACAGAGCTTCATGGAGAGCAGTATTATGGATTAAAAGTTGCTTCCTTGAACGTGGTCATAGGAAGGAAAATTAGTCTTGTGACCTCAAAGGATGGTGTGTTAGTTGAGACTGTCTCCAAGGCAAATTATTAGAAATCAAACTTCATTTGACTTAAGCAAAAACTACCTTATTTGCTCCTGGGACGAGGAAGTAAAACGGTTCTGACACAGCTGGATCCGGGAGTTTGAACAGTGTCAGCTAGATTCTGCTTCTCTGTCATCTGGCATGCAGTTGGGCGGTAGGCTTTATGATGGTACGGAGACATGTCTCTTAAAAGGCTTGTCCCTTTGGCCATTGCTTGGTGAGGATTTGTTGAATATCCAGAGAACAAGTTCTTGACCCAATACACTTTCTTCCCAGGAAGTTCTGGAAAGTAACTTAAATTTTGTCCCTCTGTAGAAACACTATAGAGTTTCTTCAACCTTTTAGATCCTAAGAATCACTTTAAAATATCCATTCCCAGCCCTTTCTCCTGTGGAGTCAATGCAGTGGATTTGATCGGAGTCAATAACCTGTGCTTTTAACTAAAGGGGCAGGGATTTCTACATTTAGGAGGGGAGAGCCACTGATATGGATGGACACTGATCAAATTTTAATGTGCGTAAGAATGGTGTGGGTGGAGATCTTGTTAAAACACAGGTTCATTACTTAAAAACAAAGACTGACGGAGAATGAATGTAACGGTTACCAGTGGAGAAGGGGTAGTTAGGGAGTTTGGGATGGCCATGTACACACTGCTGTATTTAAAATAGAAAACCAACAGAGACCTACTGTATATCACATGGAGCTCTGCTCAGTGTTATGTGGCAGCCTGGATGGGAGGGGAGTTCGGAGGAGAATGGATACCTGTATATGTATGGCTGAGTCCCTTTGCTGTTCACTTGAAACTATGACAACATTGTTAATCGACTATATCCCAATACAAAATAAAGTTTTTAAAAGTTCATATTAATTGAAAAAAAATTTTAAGTGACTTGTTCTACGTTAAAAAGAAATGGAAGTTACCTAACAACAACAGGTGGTGATTGCAGCCATGAAATTAAAAGACGCTTACTCCTTGGAAGGAAAGTTATGACCAACCTAGACAGCATATTAAAAAGCAGAGACATTACTTGGCCAACAAAGGTCCATCTAGTCAAGGCTATGGTTTTTCCAGTGGTCATGTATGGATGTGAGAGTTGGACTGAGAAGAAGGCTGAGTGCCGAAGAATTGATGCTTTTGAACTGTGGTGTTGGAGAAGACTCTTGAGAGTCCCTTGGGCTGCAAGGAGATCCACCCAGTCCATTCTGAAGGAGATCAGCCCTGGGATTTCTTTGGAAAGAATGATGCTACAGCTGAAACTCCAGTACTTTGGCCACCTCATGCGAAGAGTTGACTCATTGGAAAAGACTGTGATGCTGGGAGGGATTGGGGGCAGGAGGAGAAGGGGACGACCGAGGATGAGATGGTTGGATGGCATCACTGACTCGATGGACATGAGTCTGAGTGAACTCCAGGGGAGGACAGGGAGGCCTGGCGTGCTGCAATTCATGGCCTCACAAAGAGTTGGACACGACTGAGCGACTGAACTGAGCAACAGAAAACACAGATTCCTATGTGGTAAGTCTGAGATGGGGCACAAATCCTGCATTTCTAATAGTCTCCTGGGTGATTTGAATGCTGCTGGTCTGGGGGACACACATTGGAAACCGTTGATCTGCAGACCATTGGTTCTCAACAGGAGTCCGTTTTGCACACCAGGGGACATTAGGCAGTGTCTGCAGACTTTTTGATGATCACAACTGAGGGAGACATTCTACTGGCACCTAGTGGGTAGAGCCCAACAGTGCTGCTGAAGATCCTACTATGTGCAGCACAACCCCCAATCATAGAATTATCCAGTCCCACATGTGACACGGCTGCTGTTGAGGAAGGCTGCTGAGGAGTGTCTCCTCTGTGTAGCACATGGCTGTACTTGGTTAGCTAGACTTGCTATGTTTGGTTAGTAAGCATTATTCTCTGCCTCCACAGTCTAGTCTGCTCCCCTCAGCGTTCCCTGATGATTCTTTGTGTGGATTTTTAACTATTGTTGAAGTACTTGAATCACATACTGGCCCTGAGAACAATAGCCAATGTGATCACGCCTTGAGACCTTTTCTGTGCCAAGTGTTGCTCAAGGCATGTCATGCCCAGAGTGTCAGGTACATTTGACCCTTGAACAACACCAGTTTGAACTCTGGGTGTCCACTTGTATGCAGATTTTTCAGTAAAGACATACTACAGCCTTGTACAATCCAAGGTTGGTTGAATCCCCAGATGTGGAACCACAGATGGAGAGGGTCAATTGTAAAGTTACACATGGTTTTTCAATTGCATGGGTGGGTTGATGCCTCTACCCCCACATTGTTCAAGGGTCAACTGTAGAGAATATTATTATCCCATTTTCTTAATGTAAAGTCTGAGGCTCTGAGAGGTTAAGCAGATTTCTTGGGTTATTTCTGCAGCTGACCCAAACTAAAAAAAAAAAACAAAACCAATCACGATAATTATAAAATCATTGGTTATTACATAAATAGCATGTGAATGTAGTACAAGTCAAAAATAACACACAAAAGCACACACAGAAAAAGAAATTTGTTACGCCTCTTGCTGCCAGCCATATCTCTCTTTCCCAGAGGCTGTTTGTTCTCAGTTTACTGGGTGTCCTTTCACAAAGAGTCTCTGTATTAAAAGATAGATAGATATTAATAATTTATACAGAATGATAGGCTACTGTATTAGTTTCCTAGGGCTGTCATAACAAATCACTTCAGACTGGGTGGCTTAAAACAACAGAAATTTATTGTCTCGTAGCCCAGAACCTGGGAGTCCAGTTGTTGGTAGAATAAGTTTTTCTGAAGGTTCTGAGGGAGCATGTTCACACCTCTCCACTAGCTTCTGTGGCTGCATCACTCCAATCTTTGCTCCCATCTTCACGTGCCCTTCTGTGTCTGTATCTGCATTTCTCTTTTCTTATAAAAACACCAGTGTCTTGATTTGAGCCTACCCTAATCCAGCAGGACCTCACTTTCTGCAAATAAAGTCATATCCTGAGGTACCAGGGATAAGGACTTCAGATGTTTTTGAGGGGAACACAGCGCAACTGTCAACAGCCAACAAGTTTTGCTTGTATCTTACCTTTTTTCATTTAATATGTGTTGAGTATTGGTCCATGTCTATAGCTAAAGAGTTGCCCTTTCAGTGGCCATATCAGATTCCACTGTATAAGCATACCATAATCATTTAATAAGTTCTCTGTGAGTGGATGTTTAGGTTTGACAAATCTTCTATTTGGTACTCATTATTATTTCTTTCCCTCTATTTTTAGAGCATAACCAAGCAAATGGGAAAATAAATTACTCCCCATACATTCATATGTCTCGATTTCTCAGCCAGGAATGATCAGTAAAAACCTATTCTAGAAAGTCCAGAAATCTCTTGTTTCCTAGCATGGAGGAGCACAGTTTCACAAACTCTTGTTGAGTGATGACTGTTATGGTTCACAACATTTGCTGGACCTCACCAGCACCATTTGGGGAGCTGCTAAAAATACAGATTGTGCATTGCAGGCAGATTCTTCACTGCCTGAGCCACCAGGGAAGCCCACAGATTGTGGGGGCCCATACCAAACCATCTCCCAAGGAGGCAAGGCCCTGGGAGGCGTATTAGTAAGAAACTACCCTGTGGTTCTAGCAGATAATTCAGATAGAGAGCCCCCAAACTGTGTGCCTTTAATTGTGTCTTGTACTGGGAAGCTGGTGATAAATATAGTTCAGTCCTTGACCTCAAGGAGCCTATGCTTTCTTAAGGAAAACAGAACCTTGAACAGACTGTTATGATCTTAAGAAAACACAAGGAGCCATCAGCACAGCCCAGGTGTAGAGGCTGGATGGGCTGCAAGGGAGGGAGCTGATGCCTTTGCTGAAAGTTGTAACAATGGACTAAGAAGAAGAAGGGCGATCTGGGCAGAAAACCCAGTTGAAGCACAGGCACAGTGCAGAACCACATTTATGTGTGTGGGGAACCTCCAGTTTGTGCGTATCATTGAAATGCAGTACAGGAGGTGGGAAGGAAGGATGTGGGTGCAGTGTTACATCACAGTGGCCTTCTGTATCCCTCCTGGTCTAC
Source organism: Nanger dama (assembly GCA_917880005.1). NCBI lineage: Eukaryota > Metazoa > Chordata > Mammalia > Artiodactyla > Bovidae > Nanger > Nanger dama. The sequence continues at coordinate 30,799,081 of CAKJTW010000016.1, read as the reverse complement.
TCATGCCTAAAATGAAGCAGCAAGCTGATACATGATTGGTCCCTAAGGTCCCCTCAGGCAAACTTACTCAACCAGGAGGGTGAGCCCAGAGGTCTGAGGAGACTGATAAAGTGTGTCTCAGTCATGCTGTTGACAGCCTGAGCCCTGGGGTGGAGATGGTGACGGGGAAGACCAGAACCAGCAAACGTTAGGTTGCCATCAATAAGAGCAAAGGAGTGAATGGGGGAACAGCATCCCTTACAATCCCACCTTTGTATTTTAAGGAAACTGATGATGCAGAAATTGGTAAGAGGCTGGGGGAAGGTGAAAAGAAACCAGAACCATGGCTATATGGAGGCTAGCCATCTGGAGTCAAGTCTGCCTCATCAAACAATCCCTAATTGTTTTTAATAAGGTACATAAGTTATGTTTGGCTTCCTCTGCTCTGTGCAGTCTCCTTGTTGAGACTGTTTTTTATTTTCTTATGAAACAATAAGGCCAATATAATTAAAGAGCAGTGAACATATTTGCTTCCCAGTGATGGGTGCAGGTAATTATGAGCACCTTCTTGGAGGAAGGGTGGTTGTTTTTCTTCTTCGTGTTGCAACTTTAATAACGAAGGAGATGGCAGGGCAAGATGAGCGCTGGTGAAGTTCCAGTTTTCATTCGTCCTTCCATTTACAGAAAAGAAATGTTCCAGAGCAGACTGGAAGAGGGCCAAGATGGAAACACATGTCTGTCTGGCTCACCATACATACTCATGCCTGGCACAGTCTCTGGTACCTAGAGGATCCTTGGTAGATAATGATTGACTGACCATATAACAACTGACTGACCATCATCAAGAGAAGGAAGGACACAGATATTCTTGGATTACCAACTCAGCACCAGGCGCCATAGAAAGATGATCATGAATGTCCCATTGAACTTTCTCATATAGAATCAGGGACCTTTAAAAATTGCCAAGATTGGCAAACGGGAACCAAAAAATGGAGAGTTGAATGTCCTGGGATGGCATGCTTAGGGTCAGCATCATGACGTGAAGGAGGTGAAAGGATGGTACAAAAATATTTTTAAACAGTCATTTCAGAGAGAACAGGGAGCAATACAGTGTACAGAAATGAAAGCCTGACATTTCCAGACCTACAAAGAGCTGAAAAACAAGCACCTGAAATGTAATCCTCACGGACTAGGAGGACCAGTGAAGGAGGGAGGGCAAACAGGAAATCACCTTGAGCAGGATATGGGGTCACAGGCATTTTCCTTTGGCTGCTTCTTCTGGCTTCCCTGGTGGCTCGGAGGTTAAAGCGTCTGCCTCCAATGCGGGAGACCTGGGTTCGATCCCTGAGTCGGGAATATCCCCTGGAGAAGGAGATGGCAACCCACTCCAGTATTCTTGCCTGGAGAATCCCATGGACGGAGGAGCCTGGTAGGCTACAGTCCACGGGGTTTCAAAGAGTCAGACATGACTGAGAGACTTCACCTTCACCTTCTGGAACACACGCTGCTTGTCACATGGTGAAATGCTTCCCATGAGCTGGAATGTTATGCCTCTGAAAGCCCTGTGAGACATATTCTAGAAACCATAGTTTACCAATGAGGAAACAGATTCTACAGGATAAGAAACTGGCCCAAGCTCCCACAACAGAGACAAAGCCAAGCTCTAAAATCAAACTGAGCTATCTCCAAAACCTGAGCCCCGATGTCTGCACTTGAGTTCAGTTGTTCAGTTCAGTTGCTCAGTTGTGTCTGACTCTTTGCAATGCCATGGACTACAGCACACCAGGCTTCCCTGTCCATCACCAACTCCTGGAGCTTACTCAAACTCATGTCCATTGAGTCGGTGATGCCATCCAACCATTTTGTCCTCTTTTGTCCCCTTTCTTCTCCTGCCTTCAATCTTTCCCAGCATCAGGGTCTTTTCAAATGAGTCAGTTCTTTGCATCAAATGGCATCAAAGTATTGGAGTTTCGGCTTCAGTATCAGTCCTTCCAATGAATGTTCAGGACTGATATCCTTTAGGATGGACTGATTAGATCTCCTTGCAGTCCAAGGAACTCTCAAGAGTCTTCACCAACACCATGGTTCAAAAGCATCAATTCTTCGGTGCTCAGCTTTCTTTATAGTCCGACTCTCACTTCCATACATGACTACTGGAAAAACCACAGCTTTGACTAGACGGACCTTTGTTGGTAAAGTAATGTCTCTGCTTTTAATATGCTGTTTAGGTTGGTCATAGCTATTCTTCCAAGGAACAAGTGTCTTTTAATTTCATGGCTGCAGTCACCATCTGCAGTGATTTTGGAGTCCCCAAAAAATCAAGTCTGTCACTGTTTCCAAGAGGTGACTGTACTTGAGTTGCATTCCATTTTACCTAAACTTCTCACTTTGTCTCAGATGCAGCCAAGGTGGTTCCTTATAACTGATTCTGTGCCTCTATCTCATGATTTCCATATTGGCAATATGAAGTCACATGCTATTTTTAATAAAACAGTAGCAAATATCCACACATGATCATAGTCATTCAATAGCTTATCTTTTTAGTGCTACAGGGAACTGAGAATGAATGGGACATGGACCCTTGAGAGATGTAGTATTTAGTAGCTTAACCAAGGAACTGGGCACAAAGAACCAAGTCACCTGTGATTATACTGTTAATAATAGCATGTTCTTGATGGCCTGCTGTGGGCCCCCACACTGAAATACACTTTCCCTGTGCAGAAAGGTATATAGGCAACAAGCCACAGGAGCTCAGGTGAGGAGCTGTGGCGTTGAGCTGGTGGCATCACAGAAGACTTGTTATAAGAGGTGACACTGAGTAGAAACTGGAAGACTGGTGAGACCCTAGGATAAAGAGGGGATGGTCATGAGAGGACTGGTGAGGGGATTCTGAGTGGGTACAGGCAGGAGTATGGTACCAGAAGGAAGAGGTTGGGGAGAGGCTGACCAAGATGAGTCACACCAGGTTACCACAAGCTTGAAATGTCAGACTGAGCAGATTGAGATTTAATAGGTGACATGAAGCTGTTAAAGTCTTTAGCCATCTTTTTTAGGAACCCAAGGAAGTCAAGCTGTTCAGAAATACTCAGTGAATTTGATAAACAGCAAATGGGTCAGAAGAGCCCCATGTCTCCCATACCTGCTGGACTGCTTCAGTTAACCAGAATAGGTGCTTACTCCAATTGGCCTAGACATGAGGAGCTTAACTGATTACAGTAAATTGAGATTCCGGAATAAGGTTGATGACTTAAGACAGAGCCAGATTGGAAACCCATGCCAGTCTGTGGGGTCCGGGTCATTCTCCATCTTGTGGTTTCTCTCTCTCCTCTGTAGGGACTCTTGGGTAGCTCCCCTGGCCTGGCCCAAGCCCTGTCCTCTCCACAGTATTTGTTATAGGAATCGATCTCTCTCAACAGAAATGCCACCCTCCTGGAATCCAGCCACTCGGCCCGGGTAGCCTCATGCGCCCATCTTTGAACCAGTCTCTGAGATCAGAGAGCCACATGGTCTGCTGAGCCAACCCTGAGTGTTGTTTCCACACATGGTATTAGGAGTGCAGTAGGCCTACCTGTACCTGCAGAGCTGAGGGTGGGGGGCAGCGCTTGCTTAGAAAGCAAAAATCCAGGGTGTTGTGACCAGGATGAAGAGGAACACTGGTTTTGCAGATGGAAACAACCCATGTCCATGACAGAAGCTCCAAGGGACCCGGCAGAAGAAGGACCTTTGGGCACACATGGTGAGAGTGTCAGTTCTCTGAGGCACATGAATCAGGAGCATCCTCCAGGATCCCTGATGGGCTACTTACTTGACTCCTGTTGCTGGGTCCCCTGTGGAATTATCGGTTGCTAAGAGAAGTCCTTAGAGAGAGGGAACTCGACTCTCAGTGGGATGGGGAAGTGGAAAGCCAGTTGCAGAAAGTAGGAGTTCTGGTTTTTCTCAGGGTTTAGGAGCTGCGAGCCAGAGGAAGCAGTTGATGTAATCACTTCTGTAGTGTTAGGCCTGCAGTTGCCAAATCAGGGTGAAATTTGCATGCCGGTTCTCTATGCAGAATGTTGTTCTCATGCTAATAGAGTTGCTGCAAACACATCTGCCCACCTTATGAATAAATCCTGTATTGCAAACCAGTCTCCTGCGGTTTGAGTCTCAGGAACACCCAGGTCTCCTAATGTGGGTACTGACGGGAGAAAGGTGAGGGTTTCTTGCTTGACCCAAGGTACATTTGAGAGCTAGGACTTTAAGGGTAAAGGCAAAGTTGTTCTTTGTCACAGACTGATCCCGGTGAGCAGTGCTGCCTGAACACAGTCTAGAAGTCATCCAACAGGCTGTGAGACCGCCAACAGCTCTTCAGAGATTCTGGTCTAAAGTGGTCTAAAGTGAATCTCCCTATAGATCCGTTCCCAGCCTGGCCCTGGCTGCTTATAGAGGTGTTTGGGGAATTTTTTTTTTTTTTTAAGCAGCATTGGAGGGAAGGAAGGAAGGATTGGGAGTTTAGAATTACCAGATGCAATGCCAACTATTATACATAGGATGGATAAACAATAAGGTTCTATATAGCACAGAGAAATATATTCAATATCCTGTGATAAACCTTAATGGAAAAGAATATGAAAGAGAATATATATATATAGCACCCCTTGTGTGTGTTCTTTATATATATATATATATATAAAAATAACTGAGTCCCTTTCCTGTACAGCAGAAATTAAATAACATTGTAAATCATTATGCTTCAGTAAAATTAAAAAAAAAAAAAACAGTACGCAAGCCTAGGCTACCATTAAATCTAGTACTTCGGTTAGATAGTCGATCTGTCTTGGGCCTCAGTTTTCTGATCTATAAAATTGATCTATAAAATTATGTAGCCTTGGCTACATAATTCCTGTTGGTATAGGCTGTGCGTAAGTGCTCTGAGACTAGAATTTCTGAAATAGAGCTAACCCATCTGGAAGAGCCCACAGAGTAATAGTGCTCAGTAACTGAGCATCAAGTATGTGGATCTTCCTAATTTCTGGTGGGATTGTGTCCCAGTAAACCCACCACAAATTGAAAAGACTGTAAGTTGAAAATGGATTTAATACACATGACTTACCCAGCATCACAGCTTAGTCTAGTCTACCATAAAAGTGCACAGAACTCTTAAGTTAGTCCACTGTTGGGCAAATCATCTAACACAGAGCCTGTTTTATACTTGTGTTGAATATCATGTAATTTATTGGATACAGTATCAGAAATGAAAAACAGAATGGTCGTTTGGTACAGACGAATAGTATCGATTGCTTACCCTCATGATCATGTGGCTAACCAGGAGCTGTGGCCCCTGCCTGTGCCCAGTATCACAAAAGATTATTGCTAGCCCTGAAAAAGGTCAACATGCAGAATTCTGTTTCTACTGAATTGAATACCACTTTTGCACCATCAGTTAAGTTCAGTCGCTCATTTGTGTCCTACTTTTTGTGACCCCTTGACTGCAGCATGCCAGGCTTCCCTGTCCTGTACCATAGTAAAGTCAAAAATCATTAAGTGGAAGCATCATTAAGTTGGGACAGTCTGTAACTCAAATTCAAACCTGAAACCAGACATTCTCACCTGAGAGTGATTTTGCTACCAGGAGACACTTGCCAACTCTGGAGGCTTTCTCGGTTACCATGGATGCAGTGCTCTGGGACTCTAGGGTGGAGAGGCCAGGGATGCTTCCTGCAGCAGGTAGTATTAATACATCCCCTATGCTGAGCGTGAGCCACTGTGCTTTTCTTGTATTGTTGAGGTTGAGAAACTTTGCCTTTGGGAGTTCAAATTTGTCTTCCACAGTCAAAAGCCCCACCTGTGTGCCGTGATATCATCACAGTCTAATCCTCTAGGTTCATACCTGCCTGGTTCAACTGAGAAGCTGCTAGAAGCTGTTTTTCGTGATACTCATAAACTAGCTACATATTTTCTGGTTTTTCATTTTGACTTTCTCTTAATATATGAACCACTTTCTATATTGTGACACATGGTTACCAAAGCTTTTTTCCCCTTCTTCCCTCTTGTGTTTCTTCACACCACACCAGTTTGAAGTGGGGGCGAGAGGGACATCTGTTTAGGCCTGAGCCTCTGGAGGAGGCCCTAAAAAGTGTCTTGAGAAGAACTGAGTTGGAGACCAAAGAGGCGGCTATGTGTGGAGGCCCTGGGCAGCCCTCCTCAGCTCCAGAAAGATGATGCTAAAAGAAGCGCTAAGTGGTCCCATCTTGTGTTTATACTATTCCTATTTCACAAAGTGGAAAAAAAAGTTAAATTAAGAGGTGCTCACCAGCCTTTAGGAGTTGGAGATTTTTGTAATTTTTCAGAGCCAGTCGGCTAACCAGAGGACTTTGGCATTTATGAGATGAACGCAATGTACATTAGATATGATGGTGTTTGAGGTACCAAACTATTTAGTTGATGGAAGGTTTTCCCATTTTCCCTAGTTGATGAACTGTTCATGCATGACTTATCTTGAGTTTGGTTTGACAAAGTGAGTATTGCTAGAAAAGGAGGGAAGAAGAAAACTAATCGATAACACAATGGGCTTAATTTGCAATGACCCATCTCCTAGCCTGTGATTCTAGGAGGGTTGCAACTCTAAAAAGAGGTGGTGATAATCATGACTTTGGTTTAAATGCACTTTGGAAAGATTATATAAAGAGACTTTCTAATGGATAAATAGGAGCAACTTAGAATTTTAGTCTCATGACTATTCAAGGAAAAGGATTTTCTAACAAGAAGTATGTATGCTAAATCAAGGTCTCTAGGGAGAGCTTGTTATATAAAATAACTGTAAAATTTTGAAGCACTCTAGAAGGAATATAGTTGCTATAGACCATTTTGAAATCAAGACACACTAGTGAAAATTAGTTTCATCATTTTTAGGGTAACGTATAATCTCCACATGGAAAGGTACATTTATAGCATAACTTGACTTTGCTGTCATGGAGGAGGGAAGGAAGCAGTTTGACCAGAAACGTCAAATTTCCTAGATGCTGAGGTCGTTCTAGATGAGTGAGTGGTGATTCCAACTTGTTCATTTCCTTGAAGCAGCTAACCAATCAAGATGTCTCCTGTCCTCTCTGACAAAACACAGAGGCATCGAGCCAGGTGAGCCCATCTCAGGGAGCACTGGCTCCCCCCTCCCCACCCCTTGTTTTAAAAAATTTTATTGAAGCTTAGTTGACATTGTTGTGCTAATTTCTTCTGTATAGAAAAGGAACTATTATACATCTATATTCTTTTTCATTTTCTTTTCCGTTATGGTTTGTCATAGGATATTGAATATAGTTCCCTGTGCTATACAATAGGACCTTGTTTATCCATCCTACATAGAGTAGTTTGCCTCTGCTAATCCCAAACTCCTGTTCCTGCACTCACTCCTTCACCCCTCCTCCCCCTTGGCAACCACAGCTCTGTTCTCTGTCTCTATGAGTCTCTTTTTGTTCTGTAGATGTTGATTTTTATTGTATTTTAGACTCTACATATAAATGATACCATATAGGATTTGTCTTTCTCTGACTTACTTCACTTAGTGTGATAATCTATAATTCCATCAATAATGCTACAAAAATGGCATGATTTTATTCTTTTAATGGCTGAGTAATATTCCATTGTTCCATTCCATCAACACACACACACACTATGGAATCTCTCTCTCTCTCTATATATATATATATAGATAGATAGATAGATAGATAGATATCTATATATATCTATGTATCTATAGATATATATATAGAATGGAACAATGGAATATTACTCAGCCATTAAAAGAATAAAATCATGCCATCTATATATATCTATCTATATATATATATAGAGAGAGAGAGAGAGAGAGCGAGGCATCTATATCTATATATATATCACATCTTCTTTATCCATTTCTTTGTCAGTAGATGTTTAGGTTGTTTCCATGTCTTGCTATCTTGGCTATTGTAAATAGTTCTGTTATAAACATAGGGATGCATGTATCTTTTTGAATTATGGTTTTTACCTGGCTAGGTATGCCCAGGAGTGGGATTGCTGGATCATATGGCAACTCTATTTTTAGTCTTTTGAGAAACTTCCATGCTATTTTCTGTAGTGGCTGCACCAATTTACATTCCTACCAACAGTGTAAGCAGATTTCCTTTTTTTTTCACGCTCTCTCCAGCATTTATTTGTGGACTTTTACTGATGGCCATTCTTACTTGTGTGAAGTGGTGGCTCGTTATTGTTTTGATTTGCATTTTTCTAACAATTAGTGATGCTGAGCATCTTTTCATGTGCCTGTTGGCCATGTGCCTAATGGCCATCTGTATGTTTTCTTTGGAGAAATGTCTACTTAGGTCTTCTGCCCATTTTTTTTTTTTTTTTGGCTTGGTTTATTTTTGCTGTTGTTGTTATTGAATTGTCTGAGCTATTTGTATATTTTGGAGATTAAGCCCTTGTTGGTTTATTTATTTGCAGATATTTTCTCCCATTCCATAGGACTGACTCTTTATCAATGGATTTCTTTCTGTGAGTGCTCTTAACCAACATTTTCTGATAAAACTCCAGTTTTGAAGGTATCTTGTCCAACAGCCACACAGTTTCCAAGTCAGATGTTTTATAAATGACATCTGTCTTGATCACTTTGCATAAGCAAATTATTTGTCCCAGATTGGTAACAATATTTGCTTAAGTATTTGAGAGGGAATTTCTCATTTGAAACATCAGAGTCCCAAAAGTATGTTCCTTATAAAAAAAGAAAGTCTTAAAAAAAAAAAACACAACACTTTTGTATTGGGGGTTTAGCCAATTATGATGAACCTAGACAGTGTTTTGATGTTGAAAAGCAGAGACATTACTCTGCTGACAAAGTTCTGATAGTCAAGGCTATGATCTTCCTAGTGGTCATGTACGGTCGTGAGAGCTGGGCTGTAAAGAAGGCAGAATGCCAAAGAATTGATGCCTTCGAACTGTGGTGCTGGAGAAGACTCTTGAGGGTACCCTGGACAGCAAGGAGATCAAACCGGTCAATCTTAAAGGAGATCAACCCTGAATATTCCCTCTTATGACTGATACTGAAGCTTAAGCTCCAGGATTTTGGTCATCTGATATAAACAGACAACTCAGTGGAAAAGTTCCTGATGCTGGGAAAGATTGAGGGCAGAAGGAGAAGAGGGTGTCAGAGGATGAGATGGCTGGATGGCATCACCAATGCAATGAACGTGAACTTGGGGCAAATTCTGGGAGATGGTGAGGGACAGGGAGGCTCGCATGCTGCAGTCCATGGGGTCACGATGAGTCGGACATGACTGGGCGACTGAGCGACAACGACAGTAAGTTGGTTAATGTTTCGGATATGCAGCTGACACCACCCTTATGGCAGAAAGGGAAGAGGAGCTAAAGAGCTTCATGATGAAGGTGACAGAGGAGAGTGAAAAAGCTGGCTTAAAAACTCAGCATTCAAAAACACTAAGATTGTGGCATCCGGTCCCATCACTTCATGGCAAATAGATAGGGAAACAATGGAAACAGTGACAGACTTTATTTTCTTGGGCTCCAAAATCACTGCAGATGGTGACTGCAGCCATGAAATTAAAAGACGCTTGCTCCTTGGAAGAAAAGCTATGGCAAACCTAGACAGCATATTAAAAAGCAGAGACATTACTTTTCTGGCAAAGTTTTGTCTAGTCAAAGCTATGGTTTTTCCAGTAGTCATGTACGGATGTGAAAGCTGAACAATAAAAAGGCTGAGCTCCGAGGAATTGATGCCTTTGAACTGTGGTGTTGGAAAAGACTCTTGAGAATCCCTTGGATTGCAAGGAGATCAAACCAGTCAATGCTAAAGGAAATCAACCTTGAATATTCATTGGAAAGACTGATGCTGAAGCTGCAATACTTTGGCCACCTGATGCAAAGAGCCGACTCATTGAAAAGACCCTGATGCTAGGAAGGACTGAAGGCGGGATGTGAAGAGGATGACAGAAAACTGTATGGTTGGATGGCATCACCGACTCAATGGACATGAGTTTGAGTAAACGCTAGGAGATAGTGGAGGACAGAGAAGCCTGGTATGTTGCAGTCCATGGGGTCGCAGAGAGTCAGAAGCGACTGAGCAACTGAACAGCAACATAACCAATTAAAAATGTGCTAGTTCCAGCGAAGGGACTCAGTGATAAATATACATGTGTCCTATCAAAGAAAGTCTTAAAGAAGAGATAGGAAAGTTGTCACCAATAAGCCAGACTTTGCCAGAGATGTCTGTAATCAGCTTGCTTCATGTTCAGCTTTAAAAAAATTATGTCAGTATTTAAAACCCAAAATATTGCATGCAACAAGTTGGAAGTTTCTGACTCTATTGATAAAGTAGAAGGCCTGGTGTTTAAGCCCTCCATTCCATGATGGGAAGGAGCTGGGCAGCAGCTCCCTTGAAGTGGTCATGGTCTGTCCAACATGCCACATAGTCCCCAACCTTCTCTGTTGTTTTCCAAATGCAGTGCTTGGTGTCCTTGATTGTCTTGAGACTGGCCCACTTTTCTCATTGCTCTTATCTGCCTGGTTTATCTGTATACTTGCATTTCAACCACCACCACAAGGGAAAAGATAAAGAAAGGTGTTGATTGATGGTGAGAGGGTGTTTTCATAACAGTTTTGGAAAGTAAAGGCAGAATGATAAATTCTGTCTGTAATTTATGTTTGATTTTTTTAAAGTACAACGACTGGTCCATTATTGGACAGTAAAAGATAATTTTCATCTAGCACAGCTTCCACTAGAAGATGCATATCACTTAGCCATTTGACGCCAAGATGATGTGAGCAGAGCTGGCTCTAGACTGAAGTGTAGAGTGTGCCCAAGTGGCTCTGTATTACCTCTATTAGCCAACCTCTTCCTTATGCTCCCTCCTTCCCACTTTAATAACTCTGTGTCCTTACTACTTAACCCACCTACCTTGGATGTAACTGTTTTTAATGATTTTTCTCTAAATGATGCCATTAGGGAAAGATTTTTCACTGAAAGATATCTATTCCTACTAAGAGAGAGGAAAACTTAGATTTTTTCCTCTTGCTTCTATCCAAGGATATTAGTATTTCAATTCAAAGGAAAACTTGAAACTTATTGGATGTATAGTTGTAGAATTTGGGGATTGGACAGAGGTTAAGGATCCTTTGGCCAAGGTGTTAGAGCCCTTCAAATACATGAAATCAGTACTTATTCCTGAAGTTGACCCTAAGTGTTAACTTGGGTCAAAACCTGGATTCATATTTGACTAGTGTAGATTAGTTACAGTGCATCTGAACTTGGGTCTTTGTCAAGCTTTACCTTGACCAGTGTGTGTGTGCTCATCACTCAGTAGTGTCTGACTTTTTGTGACCCTGTGGGCTGTAGCCTACCAAGCTCCTCTGTCCATGGAATGTTCCAGGCAAGAATACTGGAGGGGATTGCCATTTTCTACTCCAAGGGCTCTTCCCAACCCAGAAATCAAACTTGTGTCCCTTGTGTTTCCTGCAGGTGGATGCTTTAGGATTTAGGGTTCTTTACCAGTAGCTCTACTTGGGAAGCTCTCCCTTGATCAGTAGTGATAGTAAAAGCTTTGGTTTTCTTTTCTGTAGTGGAGGAGGGTTGAGTTAGATACAGCGTTACAAATTCAGGGTACTGGTGTCACTCACCTTGCTCGTGTACCAAGCTTCCTCTCGGATTCCACCAGCTTTTCATCAGAGACCTCCAGCCAGTCAATACTAGTTCATCAGAACTGGAGATTGTGGTGGAGCCAGTATTACACCCCCAGGAGATAAATACAGAGGTCCCTGTCTGCTTTCTCATTCCATGAGTTCAGAACCATATGTGGGTCAATGTTGAATATTCAGTAGGCAAAAAAAAAAAAAAATTCATTGAACATGTGGCTCCTTTTACAGTCTAGAGAAGTTAAAGCAATGCTTTCCCCTGAACACTGAAGAGGTATCTCTCATCTCACACAGGTTCTCACTAGATGAAGTGGTCAGGTCATTTAGATGAGGTTATGCTCTCAGGGTGCACCTTTAAGACAGGCTGTTTCTGAAATCACAACCTAACAGTCTTGAAAATTGGGCAAAAACAGCCCCAAAGAGCTGTTTCTCCTTCAGGTTCTTTTTAAGACTAACGTGAATTGTTTGGGACAGAGATTGTCACAGTAGACACCAGAGAGGCCAAATCTTTAGCTGTTGCTAAGTTTCCCTCCTTTGAGTTTCAGAGGGAATGAATTGAGGGGACATGGAGCTGGGGGTTGGATCTGTGACAAAGCACATGTCCACGAGCAACAACTGAGCTGAAATCTGATGCCCAGAGCCTCCATTCTTGTGTTGCTCATCCAGATGTTTCTCCTCAGGATCAGGGACGGGCTCTCACAGACAGCCTTTTCAGCTATCAGAAGCACTACTGGGTTTTCCTGAGAGCATTTTAAGTTAGACATTCCCAGCTCTGTTTGGATTTCTCATATAATGCATTTGGAATAATTGTTGGACCCTGACTTTTATTTGCTCAAAATGCTGCAGAAGCTTCTGTCCCGCTCACAGTGAAGCCAAAGGCTTTTCCAGTGGCCCACAATGTGCTATGTGATCTGGCTGTCCCCTCTGTCTTGCCTTCGCTGCCCTCTTTCTTTTTTAATATATATATTTGACTTTTAATTTTGTTTTTACATTTTTATTTTTTTAATTTTTTGAAATAGAATTTTTATTTTAATTTTTTATTGGAGTATAGTTGATGGCATCACTGACTCGATGGACGTGAGTCTGAGTGAACTCTGGGAGTTGGTGATGGACAGGGAGGCCTGGCGTGCTGCGATTCATGGGGTCGACTGAGCGACTGAACTGAACTGAATGTCTGCTGTACAGTAAAATGACTAAATTATAGACATCTATGTACACATTTTAAGATATTCTTTTCCATTATGGTTTATTATAGGATATTGAGTATAGTTCCCTGTGTTATACAGTATGGCCTTGTTGTTCATTCATTCTGTATATAATAGCATACGAAGTAGCAGCAGCAACTAACCCCAGCTCCCACTTACTTTTTAAATTTTTCAATTAATTTATTGGCTTATTACTATTACACCTATAAGGGTACAGTATACTTTTAACTGAAGTATAGTTGCTATGCAATATTATACGTTACAGGTGTACAATATAGTGATTCACAGTTTTTGAAGGTTATTATGAAATATTGACCATATTCCCCAGGTTGTACCATACATCTTTTTGGCTTACTTTTTACTGATTGTTTTGTACCTCTTATTCTCTTACCCCTATATTGCCCCTCCCCTTCCCTCTCCCAACTGGTAACCATGAGTTTGTTCTCTAGATCTGGGAGTCTGCTGCTTTTTGTTAGATTCACTCGTTTATTGTGTTTTTCTTGTTCCTTCTGCTGCAGCCATATACACCTGTTGGCTGTGCCTCTAACATAGCAGACCTTCCCCAGGACCTTTGTACTTGCTGATCTCTCTGCCTAGAACATTCTTTCCCAGGTATTTTCATGGATTATTTCCTTGACTAGTTCAGCAAGGCTTTCTTTGTCCACACCAGTCAAATATATTATGTTCCCTTCCCAGTGTATTTTTTCCCTGTTATTACTTTGTATCGTAATATAGATTTTCCCTCTGTCTTCTTCATTCTCTGGCTCTCCTACTTCAATGTAAGGTTCATTAGTGCAGAAATAGTTTTGGATGGCTCACTGCTCTATTTCTGGCAGCTGGAACAGTGACTGACACTTAATAGGAGGCCAATAAATACTTTCAGAGTGAATGAATGTTTTCACATCCTTTCAGTACCTTTCTCACTGATTTTTATTAACTTTTTTAAGTTGTGAGCAACAGAAAGTCAAAGCTATGGTTTTTCCAGTAGTCATGTATGGATGTGAGGGTTGGACTATAAAGAAAGCTGAGTGCCGAAGAATTGTTGCTTTTGAACTGTGGTGTTGGAGAAGACTCTTGAGAGTCCTTCGGATTGCAAGGAGGTCCAACTAGTCCATCCTAAAGGATATCAGTCCTGAATTTTCTTTGGAAGGACTGATGCTGAAGCTGAAACTCCAATACTTTGGCCACCTGATGCAAAGAACTGGCTCATTTGAAAAGACCCTGATGCTGGGAAAGATTGAAGGTGAGAGGAGAAGGGGATGACAGAAATAAGATGGTTGGGTGGCATCACTGACTCAATGAACATGAGTTTGAGTAAGCTCTGGGAGTTGGTGATGGACAGGGAGGCCTAGCGTGCTGCAGTCCTTGGGGTCGCAAAGAGTCAGACACGACTGAGCCACTGAACTGAACAGAAGCAACAGAAACCTAATTCATACCAGTTTTAAACAAAAATAGAAATTAATGGGCATCTATAAGTAAGGCATGATAAAGACGTTGATTTTCTACTACTGTGGATAAGCTTTCTCCATGGAGTATGGACGATATTTGCCAGCAGCTCTAAGCTTCCATCTCTAGTGTTTGTAGCCAGAGGAATGAAAAGCCCGTCTTCTAGCCAAAAAGGGTGGTGTGGGGACTTGTATAGATTGACTCAGCCAGACCACATGCATCCTTGGACCAGTCCCTCTGGCCAGTGAAGCCTGAAGAAAGATGATGAGCCCAGCCTGGGCCGTGGGCTTCCCCTTACAGTCTGGAAGTTAGGGCTGTTTACAGAAGCGTAGAAGAAAGTTGTGGCATAAATGTACTCACTTGGGAATTGTGCACTAGGCACCCATGATTGTCAGCCATAGTCACTCTTCATAACTTGCTCTAATTTGTCTACCTCCCTCCTGGAACAGCCCAACACAGCCTTCCAGAAATGGGCTTAAGGGTTCATTCTTTGTATACATGGTTTCCAAAGTGTGGTATACAGAGCCGACAGTATATACAGAATAAACCATTGAGGTGTAGAGAGAAAATATTAGAACTCTTATTCATATTTAATCTCTGTAAAATATTCATTTTATATATCATTTTATATATGGTTTTTATAATGCTCAAATCAGCAGTTAGTAGTAGTACTACTTAATATTTAGTAGTACTTTAGTAGTACATTGGTAAAGTAGTTCAAGTTCATATATATATATATATTTACATATGTAATTTATAAATAAGTAAAACCCCATACATTTCACACACTCATACTCAATAAGATACAATATGATACATTAAAAAAATAGAGCCTGAGATCACAGTATTTTTTCTTAAAGGATAGTTTACTATTTTAAAAACTTCATCTTAAAAGAAATTAGGGAATTTTATCTCCAAATACTTTTTAAATGTTGCCAATTTTCTGCAGTAATATGTTGTCCAAACAAACACCTGATAATAAGAGTGAAGAACATAGGTTGATTGTTTCCTTTCAGTTCTCAGGGTTAATACTTTTATGATTTTTCTCCAAGTTTGAATGACAACATTAGAGACAAAGTCTTTTCCGGATTAACACTATGTCTCTGATATACTTGAAATCCAGAAACATTTTTAAAGAAGGCAAATATAATCATGCAGTGAAAGAAAAGTTGTGGGGTGAGGAGAAAACTGATGAAGAAAAAGAGGACAACTCATGAAGGCTCAAAGCAGAAAGCAAGAAATTATTCCAGAAGGATGGAACATGTAGTTAGAGAACAAACCCATATTCAAGTCAGGAATATCTTCTGAATTATTGAAATCTGAATGACTCTCATATTCTATTAAAGAGGAAAAATGGTATTGGAATAAATATTAAAAGGAGTCAAAATCTAGGAGGCATTAATCTTGTCTGAATATTATTAGCTTCCTTCAGTGTACGTATCTGTCCATCCTTTTCCACAAACTCTCATATTAACCCCCCACCCTACCAGTGCTTTCTACAGAAGAAATACCAGGAGGATTCTGGTTAAAAATATCAATGTGTGTGTATACACACACACACACACACACACACACACACACACACACACTCTCATAACTGAAGCTGTTTCTATAGCACAGCAGGATCACAGAGTGAAAAGTGAAAAGTTAAGCAAATAATTTACTAAGTTGATATTATTTGTGTTTAGTCATTAAGTTGTGTCCGATTCAGCGACCCCATGTACTGCAGCCTGCCAGGCTCCCCTGTCCATGGGATTCTCCAGGTGAGAATACTGGAATGGGTTGCTATTTCCTTCTTCAGGTGATCTTCCTGACCCAGGAGTCAAACCTGCGTCTCTGCGTTGGCAGGCAGATTCCTTACCATTGAGCCATCAGAGAAGCCCAAGTTGATATTAGTTGTTCTAATTTCATTTCAACCAATGTGATTTTAGCCTATCATGGTGCCAGGCCTATATTTGGGATTGAAAATAGGTGAGACCTCCTAGTTCCTGTCTTCAAACAGCTGACCACTTTGGGCTGAAACATAATAGCTTCACGAGATGCTGAGGTCCCCCCCCCGCCCCCCGCTTCCCCAAATAGAAAAAGAGCCAGAGGTCAATTGTGAGGGGCTGGGGGCAGTGAAAAAAATCTGCCTAGGAGCATCAGGGAAGATGACATGTGAATAAGGCCTTAGAGGACATAAAGGATGGTTTCAAATTCAGGCAGAGGATGTGGGGTGGGAGGTGGGAGGGGACTTCGGCATTGGGCGATTGTATTCACCTATGGCTGATTCGTGTCAATGTATGGCAAAAGAAATACAGTATTGTAATTAAAAAATAAATAAATTTAATTTAAAAAAAAAAGAAAAAAAAAGAAAAAGCTAAGAGGAAGGAGAAACAGCATGAGTAAAGGCAGGAAAGTAAGGAAGACCATGTATCATTGGAGGAGAGATGAAGAGACCAATGTAGGAGAAAAATGGAGGCGGAGTTTGGCCTTTCTCTTGGAGATGGTGGCACATCATTAGAGGATGTTTTAATTTTTTAAAGTAAAGATTGACATGCACTGGTCTAGTGACAGTTCAGAGGACAAATTGAAACTGGGAGCAGGGTAACCATTTAGGAAGGTACAAAAATAATCCAGATCACAACTCTTAAAGAGTAGAACTGGGGAAGTCATAGAGGGTTTAGCAAGAAGAGAACTAATGCAAAGGAAATTTCTGATTTTAAAATCAACAGAACTAGATACCTTTATGCTGAGATGGTAGAAAAGAACAGAGATTCAGAGTTGGTACAGGTGCAATACAGAAATCACTGCGGTGGTAGGGAGGGAGGAATGGGCTGTCATTTGGTTTTGTTTTTTTTTGATGGTAGGGGTAGCTGTTGCCAAGATGATGATGGGTTTGATTGATTTTTTATTAGCTGGGCTTCCCTGGTGGCTCAGCAGTAAAGAATCTGCCTGCAGCGCAGGAGTCACAGGAGACATGGGCTCGATCCCTGGGTTGGGAAGATCCCCTGGAGGAGGAAATGGCAACCCACTCCAGTGTTCTTGCCTGGAGAATCCCTATGGACAGAGGAGCCTGGGGGCAACAGTCTATGGGGTTGCAAAGAGTTGAACGTGACTGAAGCACCTTAGCATGACATCATTTCAATAGTCATAAACCATAAGGTTGACTTTGGGGGAGTTATATCATTCCATGAGTTTCAACACATTTATTTATACATTCATGTAACCACCACCACTATCAGGATACAGAATAGCTCCATCACCTTCAAACAATCTTTTGTATTGTCTCTGTAGTCCAGTCTCCTCCCTGCTCTCACCAACTCCTAACCCTTGGTAACTAGCAACCTGTTCACCATTCCTGTACATTTGTCTTTTCCAAAATGTCACATAAAAGAATCATATATTATGTAACTTTTGAGGTTGACTTCTTGCACTCAGCATTCATCCCAAATATGTGCATCAGTGGTTTGTTGGCTTTCATTAATGAGCACTATTCTATGGGATGGATGTGCCACAGGTAGTCTGGCCATTCACTTTTGAAGGCCATTTCGACTGCTTTCAGTTTGGGGGAATTGTGACTAGAGCTGTTATACATATTTTTTTTTCCTCTCAGCAGAGATGTAGTTTTTCTCATTATTTTAAAAAGGAGGGGTAAAATATGCATAGAATAAAATGTCACCATTTTCAATAAAAACATTTCACTAAGTGTACAGTTCAGGGGCATTAAATTAAAAGCATCTTTGTGTAGGTCTTTATGTGAACATATGTTTTCCTTTATCTAGGGTGAGGAAGCGGGAGTGAGATCACGCAGCCATTTGAGTAAGTATATCTTTAAATTGATAAGAAACTGCTAAACTCTTTTCCACAGTGGTTGTACCATTCTGCATTCCTACTATCAGTGGATGAGAGTTTTAGTTGCTTCATATTCTTGCCAGGAGTTGGTCCTGGGGATTTTTTTCCCCAGCCTAATAGGGTGTAGTGATAGCTCACTGTGGTTTTAATTTGCATTTCTTTAATTGCTAATGATCTTGAGAACCTTTTCATGTTGTTACTTTTGTCAAGTGCTTGTGAAGTGTCTCTTCAAATCCTTTGCACACTTTAAGACTGGATTTTAAATTTTAAAATTTGTGTTTCTTCTGTTGATTTTTTTCAGAGATGTTTATATATTTTGTATATAAGTCATTCAGTGGATATATGATTTCCAAATATTTCCTCCCAGCTAGTAGCTTGACTTTTCATGTATTTTGCTTAGGAAAAGTTTTAAATTTGAATCAAGGACAGTTTATGGAGTTTTTCTTAAATAGCTTGAGTTTTTCATGTCATATCTAAGAACTCTATGTAACATAAAGCTTCAAAGATATTTCTCTTCTGTGGTTTTCTAAAAGTTTTATAATTTTACATTATTCATAATCCATTTATTTTAAATTAATTTTTATTGGTTATAGTAAAACGGGATTTAGAAATTTGGATTCTAGTTGTTCATTAATATTTTATAGAAGCACAATCTTTTTTTTTTTTTTTTTTGTATGTTGACCTTGAATCCTATGACAGTACCAAACTCACTTACTCTAAAAGGATTATTTTGGTTATGTTGATTTCTTGGGATTTTTCTGTGCTCATATCATCTGTAAATGTGCACCATTTTATTTCTTCCTTCTAATCTGGATGTCTTTCATTTCTGCTTCTTGAGGAAAGACTCTGCTGAGTACTCCCATTTGATATCTTGTGAACTATGAGATTTTCCACTCTGGCTATTGGGAATCATCCATTATTTCTGGAAGGAGGTGAGACCTAGGCATTGTTCCTTCTAATCCTTCTGAGTGTTCCCTGCCAACTCTGTTCCTCCTAATCCTTTTGAGTGTTCTCTGCCAACTCCGGTAGTTTCTTCCCTAGGCCTGTAAGATCAGATCTCAACTGAATGATCCTTCTTTGGAGTTTGCAGTCCATGCAGCCCTCTCTCCTGGTACCTTAACCTCCTTTGCCTTCTTGGCCTTTCCCTCTGTGCCCTCAGCTCAGGGAGCCTGCCGGCTCTGCCTCAGTTCCCCTTCCTCTATCAGTGACTTGATATCTTTCTGCAGACAGTAAGCTGGGGTGATCAGATCATAAGACTTATCTCTGTTCGTTGGGTGATGGTAACATACAGGTTATTGCCCTAGAAATGTTTGCAAAAGTTTCTCAAAGAGGTCAGTTGAGCACAAGAGAACAAGGATCTACTGGATTACTTCACCAGTAAGGAATTTGCAGCTTCTGAGCATGAGTGGATGAAAACTGTGAGTCACATTCCAAGAATCTCAGTAAAATGGGAATAGCAGGATCATCACTGTCGTCGTCATCTTCACCACGGTCACTTCACAGAGCTCTTACTCTGAGATGAGACAGGGGTCTCCTGCGCATTGCAACATTCAGGCCTGGTGGTGGCCATGAAGACGTTTCTCTCCGGCCTGCAGCCTGTGGAGGCGTAATTGAGTAACAGTCCCGCCTCCTGCCCTCTGGTAGGCTTTGTCTGCTGGGCTTGCCACAGCCTTCTCCACTCAGTGACCCCGTGCAGCATGGATGCTCACACATGCCTGTTACTATGAGATACAAGTGCCTTTGACTCCAAGGCTCCGCATGGACCTTGCTGAAACTTCCTTAGAGCTGTACTGCCATCTAATGCTCTCCCTGCTCCAGGCCCCTTGTTTCCTTCTTGTCTCCACAGCTTCAGTCAGTCCTGCCTTCTGGTCGGACACCCCTTCTCCTTTGGCTTCTCAGTTTCCCTTGCAGGCAATTTCCTCATTCACGCTCTGGCAGCACCATCTTGGTCTCTGCTTCTCAGAGTGTCTGAAATAACATTCCTGAAATAACTCCAGGAGGCAGGAATACTCTTTGCTATAAACTAAGTTGTGTCCCCCTAAAATCCCTGTATTGAAGTCCTTTCCCTCTGTGCCCTCAGCCATGGGCCTGCCCGCCCCCCCCGCCCCCCCCGTTCTTCTGCGCAGTAAGCTGGGGGGATCAGATCATAAGACTTATCCTGTTCGTTGGGTGATGGTAATCCCCTTCCCTTGGAGACACAGCCTTTTCAGGAGGTTATTAAGGTCGTGAGGGTGGGGCCATAGTCTGGTAGGGCTGATGTCCTTAGAAGAAGAGATCCCACTCCACCCGTGCAGAGGAGAGACCATGTGTGGATGCAATGAGAAGGCGGCCACCTGCAAATCAGGCAGAGACTCACCAGAAACCACCCCTACTGGCAGCTTGAGCTTGGGCTTTTGGGCTTTAGAACCGTAAGAAAATAAACGTCTTTTATTCCAGCCACCCAGTATGTGGTATTAATCCAGGAAGCCTAATGAACTATCATTGCATCCCTTTTATAAGTATTGGACACTGATGACTGGGTCACACAGATGATTATTGGCTGATCCAATAGTAGATCCTAGGCCAGTGTGGCTATGAATTTAGCCCATCATAGCTGAGCTGTCTTGTCACTCCCTGAGCCTTGGAGGATGGGGAGATGTGTTCCCTGTGGGTAGAGACTCTAAACACAGATGAGCTTAGAGGGAAGCTTGGAAAGAGGCGGAAGGGAGTTTGGAGAACTCTCACTCTGCCTCCTGGCTGGAGTGGGAAAGCAGCCTTTACTTACAAGTGAAGTCATTTCTCTAGGTTGAGAGGAGCATTTGGAGGCAAGCATGGGGTATCTAAGTGACATTTCTTGTTGAACTCTTAGAAATACCATGGAAGAATCTTAGTCTTTGAACAGAAGAAAAAATATTTTGCATTTAAGAACATTCCTGGAGATAAGACTTTGTTTCTGTACACCATTAGGTGTCAACATGTGGGGCCATGAACAGCCTTGCAGAAGTAAGTCACCATATGTGGCTGCAAGGAGGCCTGCACTGAACTGTAGCAAGAAGCACGTGAAAGCCAGGGGAATGTGAGCCCACAGAGCAAAGTGTGGGAAAAACCGTCTTCGTGAACTTCTGAAAATGTTTAGCAGGAGCGCCAATACTGAGGAAATTCCAGCTGTTGGTGCCTAGACATAATATCTGAGCAGTTACTGACTTTCACTTTTCGTGACAATGTTTTTCTGCCTTGTAGACACAGCTAAGATGTGATGAATGTAAATAATGTAGTTCATGTTGTCATATCTTGCCGAGTTGCTTTAAGCTCAACATCAGCAAAATCCATCTTGTTTAAGTAGAGTTTTCAATACTTATTTGCTTTTATAGTACAGAGATAAATTATTTTGCTTGTAAGATGATTTGATAAAAAAATAGCTTATTTCATGAGAAAAAATGATGTGCTAGATATTGTTTTATGTCCTTGTGTCTCGTCATCTTTTAGGCAGATAGAAATGTGATCCTTCAGTGTCACGTTTAAACTCCTGTTGTAAAAACTACACCAGTTCATCCATCAGTGATAGAGATAGTTTGAGGAGAAATTACATTCCTTTGACTAAAGGAGTCCAAATGTTGTTTTATTTAAATATCTAACTTCCTGGAAAATTTGATGTGGGTGGCGTATGTGTATGTGTGTGCGTGTATGCGCACGTATGTTGCTGTTAGTAAACAGGAAGGCTTTGAAATGATACACTACAAGGATTTAAATCCAGATTTTCTTGTAGTTTCTATTTGAGTGGGTTTTATTTTGTTAGTGTTCTTATCCTCTTCATTACAAAGTCCTAAATTAATTACCCCACTCTTTTTTTAAAAAGATATTCTGAAGTGGTACCCCACAGACATAATGTTATGACAATGGAATTTCAGTTCTTTGGTTGACTGCTTGCAAAATTTTGTTTGGACAAGAATGCAGGACATTGGCTTTTTAACACAGCATATAGCTTCTTTCTTTTTTTTTTTTTTTCAAGAAATTACTTGTGGGAAAATAGTTGAGGGTATCTTATTAATGATTTTTCCTCTTGAATTGTTTATTTCCCACCCCATCCTTCAGCTCTTTGTAACTAAAAACGAGGCTCCAGTTCCTCATCTTGGTTACAGTGGTTTAGATGTTTGTTGGTATGTAAGTTTGTTTAGAAAAGTTTGTGTGATTTCTCTTCTTTTTTTCTTTTTCCGCCCAGTGATCTCAGTTTGCTAAACATTGCATAATTTTTAAAAAATGTAGTAGATTATTCTTTGGCCTCCCTAAAGTTTGTAGTCATTGCTGTTTTTACTTCAGTCACTTAGATTATTTTATGAAACCAGTCCAACCCCCAATGTTGTTTGTATTTGACTTTGACCCTGGGTGGAGGTGGGCTCTGATATTTATGAACTTTGATTTTTTTTTTCTGTCTTAGGTAGGCAAGGACCTGAGAATTTTCAGCAGTTTCCCTGCAGCCATGGAAAACTATACTCAAAGAAGCCCTTGCCATATACTACTTAGTCTGCAATTCTCTTTGATGTGCAGAACTCTGCAAATGTTTCTTGGCCAAGAATTGAGGTAGTTCATTGCAGGGGAGTGGAAGGAAACACAGGAGCATAGGTGATTGACTCTTAAAAGGAAGATCTTAAGAAAGATCATTTGGTCCTGAAGTATCAAATATGTGGCACGAATACCACTCCTCTTCCCCTCCGTGCCCATAGCAGACATCACTGTCAATCATGTCTCTTTCTGTCGAGTCATTCATAGCCACATGATCTTCCAACATGTATCCCAGGGCTCTGTCAAAATGCCAGTGGCATTGGCAGATGAGATGGGATCTCAATCAGTAGGTTGCATGACATATTTATAAACACCTGGACACACAGGAAAGTTCTCAGCAAGGCTGAAGAGCATTGGAATTAGGAACAAAGGTTCGAGAGTAAAATGATGTGAGCCATACACTTGTTGGCTGTGTGATTTGAGGCAGAGTTCTTCATTCTTGCGAGCCTTTTTCCTTGCCAGTAAAGTGTGGATTATTGTAGAGGCTACATCATAGGACTGCTGGAAAGGTTGAACTAAAATAATTCCCAGCGCTGCTCAATAAATGTGAGATAACCATTTGAGATATCATTATTAGGCATAGTTTCTTGTTTGTGATTATTACAAAGCTAGTTAGGACTAATCTGGGTTTCTCAACTTAAGCATTACTGAAATTTAAATGGTCACATACTTACTTGTTATAGCAGCTGTCCTGTGCCTTGTAGAATAACGTTCATCCCTGACCTCTACCCACTAGATGCCAGTAATCCCACCCCACATTTGTCTCAATTGTGACAAATATCTCTAGACTTTCCCAAATGTCCCTTTGGGGCAAAATTGTCCCAGTTAGGAACCACTGGACTAGACACAAATTCACGTGTAGATTATGTGTGAGTGTGTATGTGTTTATATTTTGTCCAGGTTTATTGAGACATACGGACCCACTGTGTAAGTCTGAGGTATACAGTGTAATGATTATATAGATATGTGCATATACTCTAAAGTAATTACCATGTTAAGATAACACACTGATCACATCAGATAGTTACAGTTTGTGTGTGTGTGTGTGTGTGTGTGTGTGTGTGGTGGCAGCTTTTAAAATCTACTCTCCTAGATACTTTAAAATACACAATACAGTATTGTTAGCTATAGACACAATATCATACATTCCCTGGAGCTTACTCATTTTATAACTTGAAGTCTGTACCCTTTGACCAACAGTACCTATTCCCCCATCCCTGGAGGCCACCAGTCTGTTCTCTGTTTTTATGAGTTTTGTTTTTTAGATCCCACATGTAAGTAAGATGATACAGGTTGGACCTTTAAGTTTGGCTTAGTTCACTTAGCATGCTGCTGCTGCTGCTAAGTCGCTTCAGTCATGTCCGACTCTGTGCGACCCCATAGACGGCAGCCCACCCGGCTCTCCTGTCCCTGGGATTCTCCAGGCAAGAATACTGGAGTGGGTTGCCACTTCCTTCTCCCATGCATGAAAGTGGAAAGTGAAAGTGAAGTCGTGTCCGACTCCTAGCGATCCCGTGCACTGCAGCCTACCAGGCTCCTCCATCCATGGGACCTTCCCGGCAAGAGTACTGGAGTGGGTTGCCATTGCCTTTCTGTCCAGTTGCCAACTCAGCTTAGCATAACACCCTTAAAATTCATCCATGTTGTGATAATGTCAGAGTTTCTTTTTTATTGTTGACTAGTATTCGTGTGTGTATATACTGTATTTTATTTACTTATTCATTTGTTGGTGTACACAAGTTGTTTCTATTTCTTGGCTATTGTAAATAGTAATGCAGTGAACATATGGGTGAAGATATCTCTCAGAGGTAGTGATTTTATTTCCTTTGGATATATGTATACCCAAAGCTAGAATTGCTGGATTATAGAGTAATTCTTCTTTTAATTTTAAAAGTTATCTCTATACTGTTTTCCATAGGAGCTATAGTTTTCGTTTTTGTTTTTTTTCTCACATTAATATACTTGTGCCTGAACCCATTGTCAGAGATACTGATTATTTTGGCTTTGTCGTTAAGCTCCAGGAACTTAAAAAAAATTTTTTTTTTTTATACCAGTGGCTTTGACATTCCTGCCTTCATGTCAGGCTACAACTTTTTCAATTTACCAGCCTGGGTACAGTTTTGAATAGCAGATTAATAGCTCCAAGTTTTAATTATGTTTTTGTAATAGAATTTAAAGTAATTTCAAGGAAAATGTTCACAATATAAGTTTCAGTGATAACAGCTATATTCTAAATTGTGTAATAATAATAACTTGGGTATAATTAATCCATGTGCTTACTGTGTGTTAGATGCTAGGCTGTGAACTTAACGTTCCTCCTGTCATTTCACTGTGACAGTGCACAAAGGAAGCACTGTTTTTGCCATTTTACAGATGATGGAAAAGAGGCACAGACAGCTTTGCCCAAGGTCCCAAAGCTACTAAGTGGCAGAATAGGGCACCAATGCTAGGCTTTTTGTCTATGGTACAGACAAAAGCATGCATGCTGGAGAAAGATCTAGAAGAATGTGTGCCCAGATGTTTACCTTGATTATTTATAGATTATAGGATTATGGGTATTTGTTACTATACTTAGTGTTTTGCACATTTTCTGCTTTGTGCAGTCATTAATTTCTTAAAGTATTAAAAAAACAAAAGTTAAAATTATGCAGTCCTGGGACTTTTATAAAACAAGTGATTATATTTACCACAGTTAACTTCCCATTTATTTGGCCTTGCTTATGATTGATTGAAAATCAATAGGAGTTACCTTTGAATTTTTTATTTTGGATACCATAATGGAAACATGCAGCCCCCTTAATGTAATACGTAGCTATTTAGAAGTGGGGGTTGTACACATCTGTAAGGTGCTTTTCCCATATAGGTTTGTTTTGTTAAGTAATCATATGGAATTGTAAAATAAACAAGATCCAAAAGAATGTTGTTCTTCAAGATTTCTAGCCTTAGGAAATTACATGCTGTTTCAAAGATGCTACCAGTGAAACATCTTCTCTTGAATTTCACTTTTGATTATGGCCTTTAAAGCTACTTTCTGAACCAGACAAGAAAACCAGGCTTCATTATTCAGCAAATGCCAGGAGCTACCTGCTTGATTGCCCCCTAAGGCATGCTCTGAATTTCTATTTGGTCATTTTCAAATATCAAACAGAGCCACGTGGGTAAAATTTACCATAGGAGGCAGTGCTTTACCTAATGTCTTGTTTTCTCATGGAAATTCCAAAAACGGAAATCGAAATGGGCTTTGATGAATGGAGTCATTGTGAGCATGAGTGCACAGACCCTTACGGTGACTGCTTCCACGTGCGCTGCGTTCATGTGATGCATAAATCCAAATGTTTGTGTTCATTTGCATTATTTTAGAGTTCTCCATCATGGCTTTCAGTTCTTAATATGGTATTTGCCTGGCTGTATTCACCATGGCATATGTTTCCAATTTTAAAGAACTTTGAAGGATTCCTGTATGTCTGCTGCTAAAATTAAGAGGTCTCGGTGACTCTGGGGTCCAGGTGGAACTACATCTAAAAGAATGTATGTAAATACATATGTTGAGCTAAGAGACATAAAGGTCACCAGAGGCCCAAGGTTTTACTTTGTTAGATCTGACATGTTTAAGAGTGGGCAGTGCTGGGACCCCAAGTGGGGGGTGACTCTCCCTGCCCCTCCTGCCCCTCACCCCCTACAGGTACTCTCGCAAAGCTTCTCCTGGGGTGTCCATGAGCTCTCTGCAGCGCATCCACATTCTTGTCTTTGGAACGCCTGTTAAGGAAAACTTCATTTCTGCCCGAATCTCTTCTTTCTAAGTTCAGTGTCATTATCGATATTTTACACGAAGGAAGGAAAGGCCGAAAGAGATGGGAGTCTTTGATGACAGGGTGATCTTGTCACTTGATCATTGATTTGTTTGGTCATTCATTCATTCAAAGATTTAAGTGCCTGTTACATGCTACGGAGGAATATGCAGTGCACAAAAGAGATAGATCTCTGTCTTCATGGAGCTTATTTCTAGGGAAGGAGATAGATAATACATGAGTAAATAAATCAGGAAATAATCAGAACTGTAGATAGTAATTTTGAAGGAAGAGGAGGGGGAGGGGTGTATCTGGAAGAGGTCAGGGAACGTTTCTCTGAGTAGGTGAAATTTCAGCTGAGACCCTAAGGCTGGAAAGATCTAGCCACACAGAGAGTCTGAAGAAGAAGATCATGCCAGGCAAATTGAAGGCTCCAGAGCTCCTTGCACATCATAAAAGACATGGAGTAATGGTACAGTCAATACATCAAACAGGTATCAAGTAATACTAGCCTAAATAAAGCTTTCCTGACACAGGTACATTTTCGAAGCGTGTGTAAGGGCACAGGCTTCCCCAGTGGCTCAGTGGTAAAGAATCCACGAGCAATGCAGGAGATTCAGGAGACAATCCCCTGGAGGAGGAAATGGCAACCCACTCCAGTATTCTTGCCTGAGAAATCTCATGGACAGAGGAGCTGGGAGGGCTACAGTCCATAGGGTCGCCGGACACCACTGGGCACACACACATGAGACAGGATGGTGATCTAAACTCTGTTTTCTTTCACGATAAACCAGAAAAGCCAGTTTTCACAAGGGCACTTAACCAAGGGCTGTTATAGGAGTTAAAACTGTGAGAGAAGCCAGCCAGGGTCTTCCGCTTTAAGATTCTCTTTGCCCTAGAAAAATCTGGCTTTATTGGATATTGGAACAGAGCATTTTTTGAATGTGTGTGTTTGCTCTGCTCACATGATTTTTTTTTCCCAGAAGGAGACCAAACTGTTTATAGGAAAGATAGAAACAAACAAACAACTGGGTAATACGCTTCTAAACACTGAGAAACATGTGACCATCCAGCCAGCACAGAGGTCCAGCGGGTAAACAGCAGGCGAGCCATGCCTGATGCGTTTGGAGCACACATGCTTCTGCTTCCTTGGGGGATGACAATGTAAATTATACAGACCATTATTGTCTCTTCTTCAGAATTCTAACTTCTGAATACTGACCCAGAAAATGCACAGTTTGTTCCCCTGGAGCATAAGACTCATGCTGCCCCGACACCTGCTGGAAGGATGAAAGAAGATTTGATTGGCCCCTTCTACCTTTTGCTGTTCTGTGTCCTAAGACAAGCATCCAGAAGAGGCTATTTTCTGTTGCCTGGAGGAAAGACTGGTCTATTGTGCCAATTGGAGTCTTGTAGATATGCCAGAGTCATAATCTTCCCTCCACCATTTCTCTCTAGGCCCTGAACTCTTTTCAGTGGAATGCCACAGTTTACTTGGAACTAACAGATGAGTTCTTGCTCTTTCACTCTCTTTCTTTCTCTGTCTCTCCCTGCTCCCCATCTCCTAAAAACAAAAATTCTGGTGTCATTTGGTTCTTTTACTCTTTTTAGCACCTCTGTCCTTTTAGCTAAGCTGGTAACTCAGATTAATTTACAGAGTGCCCTACTCTTTCCACTGTTGGTAAATCAACCTTCAGATTCCTTTGTGGTAGGTTCTTAATGCCCATCTTACCATTATTACTCATTTCCTCCCCTATTTTTACCCACTGTCTCAAAATATACAGAAGTTTGATTTGGAATTTTCTTACAGTTTAAGTGTTAGGTTTATTTTTCTTTTTGGCTGTGCTGGGTCTTGGTTTTTGCATGCAGGCTTTCTTTAGTTGCAAACAGCAGGGGCTACTCTTTATGGTGGTGCCTAGACTTCTCATTGCGGCAGCTTCTCTTGTTGCAGAGTATGGGGTCTAGAGTGCATGGCCTCAGTAACTGGCACACAGGCTTAGCTGCTCTGCACCATGTGGGATCCTTCCAGACCAGAGACAGAACCCACGTTCCCTGTACTGGTAGGTGAACTCCCAACCAGTGGACCACCAGTGGAGTCCCCTAAGTGATAACTCTTAATAGGAGATACCATTTTTGCTGACATGGTCAGTTTATATTGGTAGCCACTGCTTTTAGTTTCTTCTAAAAAAGTTCTGTTGATAAATTACACATAATTCACGGAGAAATTAACCAGAATGTAAGCTCCATGAGGGCAAGGATTTTCATCTTTTTTACTCTTTCCTTATGTCTCATGTAGTGCCTGGTACACAGTTTAGCAGGCAGTGAATATTTGTTATGTGAATGACTGAATGAAATTGACATCAGCCTTGCATGTGTGAGGGAGGGGCCCTTGTAGATGCCCCACTTCTGCTTCTCATAAGGTTCCTCCAACGTTAGAATGAGTCCTTAGAGTCACATTAGATGTAAAATCATCAGGATGCCAAGGTTAGCAAAAGTCTTGGAAACAAACATTTGTTTTTTTCCCCAAAACTGTTCTATGAATTTAGTAATCGTTCAGACACTTCCATCATTGATCATTAAAACAGCAAGCTGGGCTACATAAGTTGTTCAGGAGCTGTGAAGAGAGTGGATGAGCTAGTACTGAAAAGGTGGACTTAGTGACAGGCACTGGCCCCTCCACACAATACACTGTTCTGAAGCTCCCTGCACGTGAGATGCAAATGCCCTTGGATTCCCAGAAGAAGGGGAATTTTAATTAGGAATCCAGGTGAAGTTTCTGCCTGATGTAAACCCTGTGCATCATCTTATGAGATGCAGTAACTTGAAGTTCTGATTCTGTTCATTGCCACTTCCTTTATTGCATTTTGTTTTTAGACTGACAGAAAGCTGAGTACATACATGACATTGTTTATGGAGTCTCAGACTCTAATAATTAGTCTGCTTGATCGTGATGGAATGAGGGTTGGTGCCAAACCTCCTTTTCTCAGAAACTATAAAAGCAGTGACAAACCTAAACAGCATATTAAAAAGTAGAGACATTACTTTGCTGACAAAGGTCCATCTAGTCAAAACTATGGTTTTTCCAGTAGTCATCTATGGATGTGAGAGTTGGACCATAAAGAAAGCTGAGCACCAAAGAATTGATGTTTTTGAACTGTGGTGTTGCAGAAAACTCTTGAGAGTCCCTTAGACTGCAAGGAGATCAAACCCATTCATCCTAAAGGAGATCAGTCCTGAATTTTCATTGGAAGGACTGATGCTGAAGCTGAAGCTCCAATACTTTGGCCACCTGATGTGAAGAAGTGATTCATTAGATGTGATTCCCTGATGCTGGGAAAGATTGGGGACAGGAGGAGAAGGGGATGACAGAGGATGAGATGGCTGGATGGCATTACTGACTCAATGGACATGAGTTTCAGCAAGCTCTGGGAGTTGGTGAAAGACAGGGAGGCCTGGCGTGCTGCAGTCCTTGGGGTTGCAGGGTTGGATACAACTGAGCAACTGAACTGAATAAAGAGGTTTATACAGTCAGCAAAAACAAGATTGGGAGCTGAATGTGGCTCAGATCATGAATTCCTTATTACAAAATTCAAACTTAAATTGAAGAAAGTAGGGAAAACCACTAGACC
Source organism: Nanger dama (assembly GCA_917880005.1). NCBI lineage: Eukaryota > Metazoa > Chordata > Mammalia > Artiodactyla > Bovidae > Nanger > Nanger dama. The sequence continues at coordinate 30,769,006 of CAKJTW010000016.1, read as the reverse complement.
ATTACGGTATGACCTAAATCAAATCCTTTACAATCTTACAGTGGAAGTGGCAAATAGATTAAGGGATTAGATATGATAGAGTGCCAGAAGAATTATGGATGGAGGTTCATAACATTGTACAGAAGACAGTGATCAAAACCATCCCCAAGAAAAAGAAATGCAGAAAGGCAAAATGATTTTCTGAGGAGGTGTTACAAATAGCTGAGAAAAGAAGAGAAGCGAAAGGAAAAGGAGAAAAGGAAAGATATATCCATTTGAATGCAGAGTTCTAAAGAATAGCAAGGAGAGATAAGAAAGCCTTCCTAAGTGATCAATGCAAAGAAATAGAGGAAAACAATAGAATGTTTAATGATAGAATAGAATAGAAAACAATCGAATGGTTCTATTGAAGAGACGAGATCTCTTCAAGAAAATTAGAGATATCAAGGAACAGTTTATGCAAAGATGGGCACAGTAAAGAACAGAAACAGTATGGACATAACAGAAGCAGAAGATATTAAGAAGTGAAAAGAATACACAGAAGAATTATACAAAAAGATGTTCATGACCCAGACAACCCCAGTGGTGTGACCACTCACCTAGAGGTCGACATCCTGGAGTGTGAAGTCAAGTGGGCCTTAGGAAGCATCACTACGAACAAAGCTAGTGGAGGTGATGGAATTCCAGCTGAACTATGTCAAATCCTAAAAGATGATGATGTTAAAGTGCTGCACCCAATATGCTAGCAAATTTGGAAAACCCAGCAATGACCGACCACAGGGCTGGAAAAGGTCACTTTTCATTCCAGTTCCAAGGAAAGGCAATGCCAAAGAATGTTCAAACTACTGCAAAGTTGCATTCATTTCATATGCTAGCAGAGTAATGCTAGAAATACTGCAGGCTAGACTTCAACAGTACATGAACTGAGAACTCCCAAATGTCTAAACTGGATTTAGAAAAGGCAGAGGAACCAGAGATCAGTTGCCAGCATCCGCTGGATCATAGAAAAAGCAAGAGAGTTCCAGAAAAACATCTACTTCTGCTTCATTGACTACACTAAAGCCTTTGTATGGACCACAACAAACTGTGGAAAATTCTTCAAGAGATGGGAATACCAGACCACCTTACCTGCCTCCTGAGAAGTCTCTATACAGGTCAAGAAGCAACAGTGAGAACCAGACATGGAACAACAGACTGGTTCCAAGTTGGGAAAGGAGTATATCAAGGTGTATATTTCACCCTGCTTATTTAACTTATAGGCAGAGTAAATCATGTGAAATGCCCAGCTGGATGAAACACAAACTGGAATCAAGATTGCTGGGAGAAATAGCAATAAACTCAGATATGCAGATGACACCACACTTATGGCAGAAAGCAGAGAGGGACTAAAGAACCTCTTGATAAGAAGGGAGAGTGAAAAAGCTGGCTTAAAACTCAACATCCAAAAATGAAGATCGTGGTATCCAGTCCCATCACTTCATGGCAAATAGATGGGGAAACAATGGAAACAGTGAGAGACTTTATTTTCTTGGGCTCCTAAATCACGGCAGATGGTGATGCAGCCATGAAATTAAGACGCTTGCTCCTTGGAAGAAAAACTATGACCAACCTAGACAGCATATTAAAAAGCAGACATTACTTTGCTGACAAAGATCCATGTAGTCAAAGTTACAGTTTTTCCAGTAGTCATGTATGGATGTGAGAGTTGGATTATAAAGAAAGCTGAGCACTGAAGAATTGATGCTTTGAACTGTGGTGTTGGAGAAGGCCCTTGACAGTCCCTTGGACTGCAAGGAGATCCAACCAGTCCATCCTAAAAGAAATCAGTCCTGATTATTCATTGGAAGGACTGCTACTGAAGCTGAAGCTCCAATACTTTGGCCACCTGATGTTAAGAACTGACTCATTGGAAAAGTCCCTGATGCTGGGAAAGATTGAAGGCAGGAGGAGAAGGGGATGACAGAGAATGTGATGGTTGGATGGCATCACTGACTCAATGGACATGAGTTTGAGCAAGTTTTGGGAGCTGGTGATGGACAGGGAAACCTGGTGTGTTGCAGTCCATGGTGTCAGAAAAAGTCAGACATGACTGAGTGACTGAACTGATAAAGAGGTTAGTGGTGACTGAGCAAGGCTGTGCAGCCCACTTGGGGCTCTGTTCGAGTTACAGACAGCTTCATCTTGAGCCCCTCCATTTTGATAGGAAAATGATTTGGTTACTCAGTTACCAATAGAAATGAGATTGATTTCTGCTTTTCCTTGTGGGGAAGTTATCATTTAAATGGCAGTAGCAGGGCAAGTTGGTGATCCAGAGGGAGTCCTACCTCTGCTCTGATGTTACCTGGAGTAGCATATTTCATCAGAGGGCAGTTTTGCCTCCCAGGGGACATTGGGCCAAGTCTGGAGACATTTTTGGCTCCGTTGAGTGGGCAGTATGTGGGTACCAGTGGCATCTAGTAGACAGAGGCCAGGAATGCCGCTAAACATTATACAACGTTCCCTGCCCCATCCCCAGCAAAGAATTATCTGGCCCCCAAAGTCAATCATGCCCAAGTTTTGGAACCTTGATTTGAAGGAACCCCACTCAGTTTTATGAGAATGTCCTTACCTGGTAAGGTGATTCTTCTATTGCTATTTTCTTGTTCTGACTTTTAAAAATCCCCATTGTGTTCTTGCACCAAGAATTAGTACATTGAAGGCGGCCCTGATTTCAGATGTGGGTGGGGCGGGCAGCATGAGTGGCATGCTTTGAAAGGCTCTGAGAACATCCAGACTTCCAATGTTCCTCCACATCAGAGCTCCAAGACCCAGAATTCTTTCCGTGAAAACTAGAGAAGCCCCCACAGGGAGTCGGGATTCCGGGATCTAAGGGAGCTCTGCTACTTTGAAATGCTTTGCTGAGCGTTTGCTCTGTGCCCAGCTGAGTGTGTTCTCTGGGACCATCCTCAGCAGCTCAGTAAACTGCATGCCATTTCTACTGCTGCTTCACTGAGTCACATAGGGGGGTTGGTTGCGAACCTTCCCCAAAGTGACACACTGGTGGGCACGGCACTGGGATTTTCCAGCCAGCTGTGTCTCATGCCCAGGACTTTGCCAGGAACCAAGACCTTACCCTCCTGAGCTCTGAGACATCTCAGCTGATCTTTCTATGACTGTTACCACCTGTGGAAAACAAGGAAGTTACTCTCAATGACTTCCAGGAATCTTTCATAAGGCTATGATGTCCATATTTGTTTCTTTGTTTTGTATGTTGCCCTCTTTAAAGGTTCCCCTTAAAATGGAAACAGAACTCATGATAGGTACTACCATTGGAAATCTCCATGGAAGGATTCCAAACCTCACTGCATATCATAGCCAGGTGGTCAGCTTCTAAAAGGTCTGTTTGCACAGCCTCTTACCAACACTGCTTTAGCTGGTTTGAAGTGGGCTCTGGGAATCCTTGTATTAACCTCCTGCCCACCCCCTTAATCCTTGTATCAACCACACCGATTCTGATGCACAAGGGCTGAAGACCATAGTATTGTAGCCCTTTTTTGGGGAGTTAGTTTAATCAATTGATTTCCTGTATGTAGGATACTGGCCACAGTGAAAGTTCAGAGTGTCCTGGGTGATAGTGGTCCTTACATCTCTTAGGCCAGAAGGGCTGTCTGTAACTCCTGTCCTCTGAGACTCACTCCCAGGTTATGTGTGTGACTGTGCTCAGTTGTGTTTGACTCTTAATTACCCTATGTCCATGAGATTTCCCAGGCAAGAATACTGGAGTGGGTTTGCCATTTCCTTCTCCAAGAGATCTTCCCAACCCAAGGATTGAACCCACATCTGCATTGCAGGTAGATTCTTTACCGTGTGAGCCGTCAGGGAAGCTCAGGTCAGGACCCAAATACTGCTGCATATTAGACTCACTGGGAAGCTTTTACAACTCTTCACACCCAGATCATACTCCAGATCAATTAAATCCCAATGCCTCCATTGGGAGTTGGCCTCCATATTTTTCTTTTAACATCTGTGGATGATTTCCGTGCTCAGCAGTTTGAGAACCACTGTCGTGAATGTTGCAGATTGCATACCTTTGCCACTGCTGAATTTTCACCTGTAAGGCAAATCCACCCTCCCAGCTCCACAGAAAGAAGTCTTACCTACTTAGTGAGATACATGGGCAACCCACTCTTTTTTCCATTGTCCGTCCAGATGCTCCCTGCTCAGTCCTCTGCTTCTCAAGCTGCTTTTAAGGTATTTATCTCACCACCTTGTTTTTATGTATTGCATGTCTTGATGAGGGAGATGGCATCTTCCATGAGGGAAGAGGCTCTAATATATGTGGCTCTGGGCTGGTGGGAGCAGAAAGAGTAGAAGAGGGTAGGTGCACCAAGAGACAAGACAAAGATCAATTGGACTTTCTGCCATGGCTTTCTTCATGACAGCAGAGGGAGAGGGATAAAATGGAGGAGAATAATAATAGTAATACAGAAGGTTGCCCTGGCACTAGACTCTTTGAACAAAATATTCTAGTAAAAATTCTGAACTCACTTTTCTGGAGAGTAACAAAGAATCCTAAATAGAGTACCTTCCAAATAATATACATTTGGTGGTTTGATATTTTGAAAATGTGACTTCTGCTGACACATGGAGGAATCATTCAGATTGCAAACCAACTTTCCTAATCAAAATATTTGAAGTGACTAGTTAATAATTGGGAAGAAATTTAAGAGTAAGGAAAAGTACTCTGCAAGTTCCCCTTCTTCTCTGTTTCCACTTTGCTCACTTAAGGAACAAGCCCTGTCATTCTGGACTGACATGGTGGCTCCGTTTTCCCAACAATGGGAGTCATAAGGAGCGGCCTGTGGCCTTGATGATCCCTGAAGCTATGCTTTGATTGGCCTATCTAAGATTTTAAAACCGAGGACTATTTGGGAAAGATCTGGATTTCTTTGTCCTTCAAAAATGCAGAAGCGCTTTCTGCCCTGAGCTTGCTTTTAAGGAGACAGCAGTCAGCCTCTGTCCCTTTCAGTTGAGATAAAGTGAAGTCACTCAGTTGTGTCCGACTCTGCGACCCCATTGCGCCCCCCATGGACTGTAGCCTATCAGGCTCCTCTGTCCATGAGATATTCCAGGCAATAGTCCTGGAGTGGATTGCCCTTTCCTTCTCCAGGGGATCTTCCCAACTCAGGGATCGAACCCAGGTCTCCCGCATCGTAGACAGATGCTTTACCATCTGAGCCACCAGGGAAGTTGTGTGTGCTCAAATTACCACAGTCCCCACACCTCCCTAATTATACTCAACCAACTTCAGTAATTTGTCTGGTAGAGTTCTCTAGGTCCTGGTATTAGCATCACCTCTTAAAACGTAAGACATCAATTGCTGGGCCCCACCAATGTCTCAATTTTGGGTATTGGGGAGCTCTTCAAGATTGGCTCCTGTGGCTTTTCAGTGTCTCTCCACTCCATGCCATCGTTTTTTGTTTTTGTTTTTTTTTTAAAGTGCATCTTATAGCAATTTCTGGTACTACATGGTGTTCCAGGCTTATCTTGTATTTTCTCTACTCCATCACTGGAATTGACTAGTTCTTCAGGGAGTTCTGATTGGTTTTATTGGAGTCAAAGTGAAAGTCGCTCAGTCATGTCCGACTCTGTGGTCCCATGGACAATACAGTCCCTGGAATTCTTCAGGCCAGAATACTGGAGTGGGTAGCCTTTCGCTTCTCCAGGGGTCTTCCCAACCCAGCGATCGAACCCAGGTCTTCTGCATTGCCGGTGGATTCTTTACCAGCTGAACACAAGGGAAGCCCAAGAATACTAGAGTGGGTAGCCTATCCCCTCTCCAGCAGATCTTTCCGATCCAGGAATTGAACCGGGGTTTCCTACATTGCAGGCAGATTCTTTACCAACTGAGCTATCAGGGAAAGAGGTTTTATTGAAGAAAGGTATTTAAAAACCAAGATCTGAGTACTGGGTGTGCTTGTTGCTATTGGGATATCACTACTTCTTGCCTTTTGTCAATGGATACAGCTAGGAAATAAATCAGAGAAGGCAATGGTGACCCACTCCAGCACTCTTGCCTGGAAAATCCCATGGGTGGAGGAGCCTGATAGGCTGCGGTCCATAGTGTTGTTAAGAGTCAGACACGACTGAGTGACTTCACTTTCACGGATCGGAGAAGGACATGACAACCCACTCCAGTGTTCTTGCCTGGAGAATCCCAGGGACGGGGGAGCCTGGTGGGCTGCCGTCTATGGGGCTGCACAGAGTCGGACACGACTGAAGTGACTTAGCAGCAGCAGCAGGAAATAAACGTATGCATAGTAACTGGGCCACCTGGCTCAGATGGAAAATAATCAGCCTGCAATGCAGGATACCTGCATTTGATCCCTGGGTCAGGAGGACCCCTTGTAGAAGGGAATGGCTATCTACTGCAGTATTCTTGCCTGGAGAAGTCCAAGGATAGCGAAGCCTGGTGGGCTACAGTCCATGGGGTCGCCAAGAGTCAGACACAACTGAGTGACTAACACTTGCACTTCAGGCCTTCACATATATAGATTTATTTCTGTATTTATTTATCTGTAAATATATGTTTTATATTACTATATGTACATATTTATGGAGAAGGCAATGGCACCCCACTCTAGTACTCTTGCCTGGAAAATCCTATGGACGGAGGAGCCTGGAAGGCTGCAGTCCCTGGCGTCGCTGAGGGTCGGACATAACTGAGCGACTTCACTTTGACTTTTCACTTCCATGCATTGGAGAAGGGAATGGCAACCCACTCCAGTGTTCAGCCTGGTAGGCTGCTGTCTATGGGGTCGCACAGAGTCGGACACAACTGAAGTGACTTAGCAGTAGCAGCAACAGTGCATATTTATATATATATGTGTGTATATATATATATTTAGCTGTCCATATGGATACCTTCAATTCTAATTCATTACTATAGGACTCATATTAAACTTGAGGATACCAGATTTTTTATCTTTGTAAGGCTTTTTAATGTCAACAGTGGCTCATGAATATACTGAAGGGAGAAAGGAAACTTCAGTTGATAACTATTTTATAGATACTACTAAAAAAATCTCAAGTTTAATGTAACAGAAAGGCCAGCCTATCCCCATGTTTAATACTTCTAAAAATTCTGTAATTTGCAACTCAAGACCCTGGTTTGATTCCTGGGTTGGGAAAATCCCCTGGAGAAGGGATAAGCTACCCATTCCAGTATTCACCGGCTTCCCTGGTGGCTTAGTTGGTAAAGAATCCACCTGCAATGCAGGAGACCTGGATTCAATCCCTGGGTTGGGAAGATCCCCTGGAAGAGGGCATGGCAACCCACTTCAGTATTCTTACCTTGGAGAATCCCCTTGGATAGAGGAGCCTGACAGCCTGCAGTCGATCGGGCCGCAGAGTTAGACACGACTGAGCACACAGCCTCCCTGGTTCCTGAAGGTGTAGACCTACCTCATTTCCCTTCTCATACAAATGGAGTTGTCTCTAGTCTTACAGAACAATGCCTTTTGTAACCCTGAGCTGGTACTTGTGGATTCTAAATATAAGCCAAGACACTTCTCAGAGATTATAATCAGAATTTTGCTTTACGTGTGAAATCTTATTTTGAATTCAGGTACACAATTACTCAGAGACATAATTATACTGCCTTAGGATAGTATAAAAACAACAGTTTTATTATTATTTTTTTTTTGGTGGGAGCTTTACAAAAGTAACCTGTTGTTAGGAATCAGAGGTGACTACAGTCTGAGAACTTCACAGATACAAATTAACTGTCAGCTGTGAGATTTGCCTATGATTCCTTCATGTTTATTCAGAAGTAAACATACTTGCATGGGCCCCCCCTCCTCTCATTATACTAATGTAAATCTAGTGGTGCTTGCACGCATCTTTAAAAATTGTAGAGAAGTGGAAAGAGAATCCAACCAGGATGGCTCATGGGCCACTGGAGGTGTGGCCCCTCACTGCTTTGGAAAATATTCTGGATTTTGAACTGCAACACCTGTAATTATGGAGGCGTCATCCTTTCCATAAAAAAGAAAACAAAACCAAGACAGGAAAGCCCTTCTACTAACAAGGTGTAGTCATAGCATGTGTTCAGCCTCCCCAAAACCTGTCTGGCATTTGTTTCTGGCCTGGTAGGGAACATCTTCCATCTTTCTCTGAGCACTCATAAAACAATACAAAGGTAAACAATTGGAGGGCAATTAGCAGTCTCTTTGGGGTAACAGAAGAGAGAAGTCATCCTGCTATTAATGTCAGAGGAATTAATCATGGTTTACATAGGTGATTTACTGGCTTAACTTTGCAAGTGGTTGAAACACAAGAACCCAACAAAGTTTATAAAAGATGCTAGGTTGGAGAACCAGGTATGGCGGACAGCTTACAGAACTCTGTCAAGTAGCTGAAGGTGTTAAAGTTGCTGAGATGGTGCCTGTTTTGTAAGAGGCCATATGCAGTGCAGATTTGTGTTTCTCAAACTTTAGTGTGAGATGTACCTGGCCAGCTTTGTTAACATGCAGGTGTCCGTTCAGTGGGTATAGGGACTGGGCTGTGATTCTGCCTTCTTAAAAACAGAAAGCATTTATGTACTTATTTGGCTGTGCCAGGTCTTAGTTGCAGCATGGGGATCTTCAGTTGTGACATGTGGGATGTAGTTCCCTGACCAGGGATTGAACCTGGGCCCCCTGCATTGGGAGTATGGAGTCTTAGCCGCTGGACCACCAGGGAAGTCCCTAGTTCTGCCTTTTCAACACATTGTCAGGTGCAGTGCCCATGCTGCGGCCAGCACATCTCATTTTGCATAGTGAGGCTGTAGATTGTTCTTGTACCTGTGGCAGGTGGGATAAAGCTGCTCATACTCCCTTTAAGAATCTCCATTTATCAACATGTTGCACTCTGAATGTTCACGGCTTAAGGGATCAGAACAGCTTTTTGGAGTGGAGGTACTTGGCCAAGTACTTCATTGTGCATATCAACAACTTCTTTCACAAGCACCAATTAAAAAAAAACATAAAAATATTTACAGGCCATGTTTATTTACATTTATTGAACTATACCCTTAAAAGAAAACAGGAAATGCAATCTCTGTAACTAAAGCCCCTCTCTGTGATTAAAACCTCAGAAAATGCACTATTGTCTCTAGTTTGAATGCTGAGCCTCTTAACAAGTTTTGGCATTGGGGAAGCCTCTTTGAAAGCTGGGATCTTTTACCATTGCTTGACTAGCTTTTCAAGCCATTCAGTTATCAAATGTGGTTTGTTTCAGAACGCCTGCTGGTGTTGTATAAAGGGGTCCCTCGGTATCTGAGGAGACTGGTTCCACGGCCTTGCTCAGACACCCAAGTAGGTGGAGACTCAAGACCCTTACAGTATATCCTCCACAGAGGCTGGTTCTGCATTCACAGATTTAACCGGCAGCACCCATGAAACCGTGGGTTGAATAGGTGGATACAGAACCAGTGGGTACCGAGTGCCAACCGTACTTTATTTTGAAATTTTGTTTTGGTTCCAAATACTTCCCATACTTTAAAAACCATACTTTAAAAACGAAGATCCTCTGTTGGTTTTTGGTATGGACATAGAGCCACATCACAACACAGAGAACACACTTCTTTTGCCACTTACTGTGAAACATGTGATTTTCATTAGCCATTTTTCTCTTCTTGGAAGGGAACGTAGGAGTAGAAACCTTCATTCAGAGTATTCTGAATACTTTTACTAACCTTTCCTTTTCCCCCATGTCCCTCTTCTTCTCCCTTTCTTTCCTTCCCTCCTTTCTTCACTGTGTTTACCAGTACCTGCATGTCTGCCACACCTGGGGTAGGGGAGAGGGAGAAGGTAAGCGGGGGATCTTGGTTTTGACTCTCTGGTCTCAGTTTCTGTCCTATTTATAAATGGCTATATGGGTTGGCTATTTGTGAGAAGGTTAAATGATTTCTGAGGAGGGGTGGCACATCTCTTTGGTTAAGTGAAGAGTATGAGATGGGAATACAAAAGGAGCCAGGACACCTGGATTCTAATCCTTGTTTAGCCTCACCAATTATTTGGCCTTGGAGGGCAATTTAACTTCCCTGGGTTTCAGCTTCCTAATCTGTAATTTGATATACATACTTGGTTATGCCTATTTCTCAGTATAGGAGTCTTATCACTGGGATGGCATTAGATAACATTGAATCACATGTTCTTGGCAGTCACTTTCATTTCTTTCTGGTTGTTCAAACAACATCAACAGCCACAAAAAGAAAACTATTCTCTGTTGACATTCATTAACATTTTCCCGGGACTTGTCACTTTTCTGTTTAAAATTTTTTTAATTTTAGTTTTTTGACCTCTCTTTCTTTCTAACAAAGAAAAATCAGCAATTTTGTTTTTACTGTGATTGTTTTTAATTTATGGAGACTGGGAGATATGACTTCCCATTTAATGTAGTAATAGAAAATTAAAAGTTGGTTGCTTTACAGAAAAATAGTATATTTATAATAATGGTAATTCAGTGAGTACAGTATTAGTTATTTTCTAAATTTAAAAGAGATTCAGGTATCTCATTAACTGGTTGATGTCCACACAAGTTTCTGTTCCCTAAAAATGTGCATATATTCATTGACACAGTATTTGCAGAGCAAAGTTGGTGTTACATATAATTAACAGTATGTGGCAAGGCACTCAAATGTTCTGAGACCATTGAGGAAATTTTGGCCACAATTAACTATAGTTTGCTGATTTGGAATTTACAATTTTTTTCCTATTACTTAAACTATAACAAAATGGGAACAAGCACCTTTGCCTTAGTATAATTAAAAACGAAATTATGTCAGGAACATCTGTTTTAAAAAGGAATTTCTATTTGTTTTACCACCAAAAGGTGGCGTCCTACCCCCATGCCCTTTATTTAAAAACCCTTCTTGCTTTAATTTAACAAAAAGAAATTTCTAGTTGATTACTGATAAAGAAATTAAAATGTGCTCCTTATGAATGTAACGTGACAGTGTTGAAAATGAACTATATGTTAAACTGCAGTTGAGTTTCCCTCTAATGTAAGCCAAATGGGCATGGAAGTCTTTAATACGGCAGCACATTAGACAGTATTATTACAAAATTGGGTACAATATATCATGGGATTTACAGCCAGGATTTCCTTTTGTCTGCAAAACTTGTTGCCAATTTGATTTTGGTCCCCACTTTCAAGTGAGCGTAAGAAAGTTAAAATGCAGAATAAGATCAGTGGCAACCTAAAGATCTCCTTTAGTATGGCAATGCTAATAATTAAAAAAAAAAAAAACCAACTCACTATTTGATCTGAAAACAAGATCAGAGCATGAATTTTTCTTCAGAGATGATGAATAAATTTGTCACATTGAAATAAATTGCTATTCCCCTGAGTTATAATTTTGCAACCCAACATATACCATAACATGTTATATCGGGCATAAACACTGTAGAAATGAAAAACATCATCACACCCCCAGCCAACAACCCTCCATAGACTGGCTACTTTGTAGATTTCCATTTACTTCCATGTAAATTCAGCATATGGAATTTCCAGTGATGGTAATGGGTGGTAAAGGGTTGTTCATAGTGTTAACTGAGAAGACAAAGCTTTTATATAATTGTCTAGTACATGGTAAGGATTCAGTAAATATTAGATGTTATTACTGACAGATGTAGACTATGAGCTCCTCAAGGGCAGAAATTTTATTTTTGCATCCCTCAGTGCCTACTATATGGTCTAGAACATAGTAGGTGTGTCATGTCTTAATGTCTTGAATCAAAGAACACAACTCTAGCCTCCAGGAAGCTAGAAAGTGCTGCAGGAACTAAAACTCATTTTCTTTATCTCGATTCTAGTCTAAAGATCTGATGGACGGCTTTGCCTGGACAGCCTAGGATCTTACACAGCATGCATTCCACAAGAATTCTGCTGTGTTGTAATTACCTTAGCATGGTCTCCCTGTCTCTGGCTTTATTCTGTAGCATGAGTGAATGCTTTTTTTTTTTTTTTAACTTGCAAAACAGATACAATTTCAAAATGGTAGTCTTATGCTATTGTTGAAATTCAGATTTAGAATTCTTCAGTAAATGAATGTTTTAAAATATTGTATACAGACAGTATCCAAAAAATTTGATAACAACTCTTTTTCCGAATATTGGTTATCTACAACTATGCCAGCCAGGCTAAAGACCAGAGAGAGAGTACTTATGCTCCCCACCAGGTCTTCCCCCTTCCCCCATTGTCTCCTCACCTCCCAAGTACTTTGTAGGAATCCGCAGGACTGGCTGTCAATATATTCTCATAAAGAGTTAGGCTGCTATACCACCCAGCCCGTAGCTGGAAATGCTGGTATGTTAGCAGCATCTGGGGTTAAGAGTCTGAAAAAATTATTTCTGTTAAAAACAATAACAAACCATAGAGCCATATATCTTTCCAAGTCACAATGTGGAAACAGAAAGTCATCTTCCTTCTCTATTTGTATTGATGATAGTGAAAGAAATGCTTGTGTCTTTTGTTTTGTACATGTATATTTCAAAATATTTAATCCAGGCTTCTAATTTACTCCTTCAAATTTCTAAATTCCACCAAACTTCAAAGCAACAAAAAGAAAAAAGTCTCACCTTTTCAAAGAATTGGACAAAGCTTTTTACATGTGATTGATCTCTGGGAGAGAAGGTAATTTGTGTTAAACAACTGATTGACATTCTAGCCCCCTGGGCGTTTTCCTAAGAGAAACCGTGGCAAGAACAGAGCTCCCAACGCAGCCACTTTCCCCTGAAGTGGATCTAACTACACATTCCTGCAGTGACTCTGAGAAGGAAGGACGGGGAAGCGTCCCACTTTACACTTTCCTGCTTCAGAAATACAGGGGGAAAAACCCCTCGCTGGCTGGTTTCTCTTTCTTGAAAACAGGGGTTTGTCCTCCTGCTGAACTTTCACCTTCCGAACTCGCCTTCTTTCATTGGACAAAGTACAGAAAGAAAGAGGAGAGACCGAGGGAGGACGGGAGAGAAGGAGAAAGGGGGTTGAAAACACCACCCCCTCCCCCTCCTTCAACTGTCACTGATGGCAAGACACTTTCACTTTTAACTGGAGGAAACTCACATCCCTGTCTATCCTCTCCTCTTCCTTCTGTATTTTTAGCTCAGAAACCAAGCAAATAGCCATCGCCTTACGATCTTCGTCCCTAGTTGCTAACACTCTGCCTCTCGCTTTTTTCCCCAGTGTCTGAATGGGCCCCCCTTTCCCCCTCTTCTGAGGAATCCTCCTCCCCCATGCCCCTTGTTTTCCAGGTCTTTCTTGCCTGATTCCTCTTTTGCCAGGGACTGCTCTGGCGTGGCCCTCCTCTCTCGGGTCTGCAGGCTCTGCCTCCCTCTCCCCAATCCAGCCTGGACGCCCCTCACTCCCACTTCTCAGCTCCCCTTGCCCCCAATTCCCACCTCCCCCAGCCCTGCTTTGGCAACTGCGATTTTTTTTTTTTTTTTTTTTGCTGCAAGCCTTGTTGTTTACCCAGCAGGTGGATGTGACGTCAGGGACGCACAACAGCAAAAATAACAACATCTCCCTCCGCGACGTGTTGGCCTCGCGCGCCTTATTTATTTATTTGTTCCGGGGGTGGGGGCGGGCACCAGCACCTAAGTGGCTTGGGGAAGGAGGGTGAGCAGGCTCAAGCCCCGGGGTGGTTTGTGGGCGCGTGAGGTGGAGAAGGGGCCCCGGTTGGATGTCAGGGGTGGGAGCAGGCTGGGGAAAGCCCCGGCCCGACGCCGTCCGCGCCTCTGCGGCCGCCGCCACCACTGGCGCTAGCTGGGCGCCGGGAAGCTAGTCCGGAGCGGAGGAATCTATTGTTATTTATTGTGTGGCGGTTTCATGCTGTACTCGCGCGGCCCGGCCCTCGCCGGGGAGTGAGTGTGTGTGTGTGTGTGTGTGTGTGTGTCTGTGTGTGTGTATATGTGCGCGCGCGCGCGTGTGTGACCAAGTGAGTGTGTTTGCGGGGGTGCGCGCGCGGGCGGGAGTGGGCGCGCTCGGGGAAAGGCCCGAAAACACCTTAGTTTGCACCGAGAGACCATTTGCAGCGGGTGAGTTTGTATTTTTCCATTTCTGCTCCACTTTTTCCCAAGCCGCCTCCTGCCTTGTTTCCGACCACTTTAAACAACAAAAACAACAACCAAAAAAAAAAGAAAGAAAGAAAGAAAGAAAAAAAAAAATCTACTTTCCATCTCCCGGCTCCACGTGCACCTCCCCCAGCCCTCCCCAGAGGCAGCCTCTCTTCCCAGGGTCAGGGCCAGGCTCTGGGCTGGGTAGGGGCTGCGAGTCGCCTCGGGGGTGGAGGGGGTTTCCAGGGGCACTGCTCTCTCGGGTGCATTTCCATAAGTCAAATGGGGGTGGGGCGGCGAAGGCAGCGGCGGGGAGGCAATCTCGCCTTCTCCTTGGCCCCTTCACGCGTTGTTCTGCACCCGCCGTGGGGAGAGAAATCGATAAGCCCAGGCGCCCTGGCGTAACTTTCAGTGTCCGTTGTTGGGGTGCCTTCCGAGTAGCTGCCTGGAGGGCACAGGGCCCGGGGTCAGGTCCACGGCGGGAGGGGGGCGCGCTGCTGGGTGCTTCTCGAGCCCAAAGTTTGGACTTGGAGCAAACTTTTTCCCTTCGCTCAACTGCTAGTGTTTGTCCCCTCTGTACCCTGGGGCTGCTCCGTGGGCCTCAGCGGAATGACTGGGGATGTCCGCGCCCTAGGCCCCAAGGCTGGGGACGTCTCTGGTGCTACGCACGCCGTGTCCCGACCTCGATGGCGGGGACACTCCTCTGTCGCACCCCGGAGCCCAGAAAACTCAAACACATACCCGCACACCCTCAGCTAGACACGTACCCCTCACGCGCTCGGCCCAGCGAACTCAGCCTCCCTGCCAGGGATCCGCGACTGCCGTGGCCAGCTCCGCAAGTGAGAGTGGGAGCAGGGTGCGCTGCGGGTCGTCGCCGCGCGCGGATTCCTCTCCACGCCATCACATGCACTTTCTGGGTGTACTCCCCTCCTAAGAACGGGGGTGGAGGGGATTTCCCAAGCCTCAATATGTCCTGAGACGTGCGCGAGTCGCCGCGTCCCTCTGGCGCTGTCCCGGCAGCCGATGGCTCTCTGTTCCTCGTCTGCGCGCTGCCTTCTTCCCGAGCTCCCCGCGCTCCATTCGTGCCCCGCAGAGAGGATTCAGCTGAGCCAGCCCGCGAGCCGGGCGGCCGTGCGCCTCGGGTGGGGACCGAGGTGGCGGCGCCGGGAGCCGAGGGGTTTGCCAGTTGCCGCAGGGTCGCGGTCATTCACTGCCTCCGCCTCCCCTCGCCCCCGCCTTCTGCCCCCTCCTTCCCAGACGCTGCTGCGCTCGGAAACTTTGATTCCTTCTCCTTTTCGGCCCTAGGCTAGTCCCCCTCCCCACCTGTTGTGAGCTCCACCTCGGTCCCTGGAGACTGGCGGTGACACACGCGGGCGCAAGGGAGCTTCGCGCCCAGAAACAAAGTCTCATGCCCTCCCCCCACCCCCCACAGACAAGTGTTTGCTAAGAAATCGCTGCCTGCAACACCCACCCCCCTCAGTCGCCCCCCATTGCCGCTCAGTTCCCGCCCCCTGTTAGAATAAGGACTAAATAAACAGTTGTAACTCCAAACCTTGCGACTGCGATCTTATCCCGATCCCACCCCCCCCCTTTCCTCCCCCCTCCTTTCTTGTTGTTGCAACTTTGTAAGATCCCGGGTAAGGTGCTGAGACTTTGGCTCCGTCCGATTCCCTGTCTCGGGATCCTTGCAGGGAATCCCTGAGCCGCATTCTCTCTTCCCTCCACGCGCCTTGTGGGTCCTTTGGGCCCGACGCCCTCTCAGCCTTGGCCCCCAGCTCACTCATCTATCCCGCCCCACTCCATTTCCCCCAACCTGCACCGAGAAGACTTGCTGACGGTCACCCCGGTTTCTTGTCGACCGCAGAACCCGAAAGTTTGCAAGAGGAAGAGAGCGTGTGGCGAGCAAGCGGGCCAGGGGCAGCGGCTGCGGCGCCGGGGACCATGGTGCTGCCGGCGCCTCCTCCGCGGGTGTGAAGGCGGCGCTCCCACTCCCTCCCCGGCCTCCGCGGGTAAGTCGAGGCGGCTACGGCCGCGGGCGGGTGCGCAGGATCTAGGGACACCCTAGAGCTTTGGGCTGCGCCCGGGGGTTCTCTGTGCCCAAAGGCTCAGCATGGGCGGCGCGAGCGCAGCAGCGATCTGGCGCCGGAGCCAGGAATGCGCCTGTCCTCAAGCCGGTAGGTGCTTCGAAATATTGGACTTGCTCCTTTTCCCCCTTTTCTTTCCAAAATCCGAAAATCTAGAGATCAAAGTTTAGCGTGGAGTATAAAGTGCTCTGATAAAATATGATGACACCCCTCGCTCCCCTTCTCCCCCTTCTCCCCCCCCCTTTTCACTATTAATTATTTCCAAGTCATTGTGTCCAAATACCCTTGCCGGGCTGATTACAAAGTGTATTGATTTAGTCTGGGCTCATCCTACGCGTTCTTTTTAATTCCTTTTCTTTTGCTCAACCAGAAAACCCGAAATGAAACTTACTTGTTCCTCTGTGCACCCCCTGCCCCTAGCCTTCGAGGCTTGGACAGAATAATGAAATTAATATAAACATTTCATTTGGTTGCATTTGAGCTTTTCCAGCCCACTTAGGAGGGGCTGGCGTTGCTCTCATGTCTGGTCACAGGTATTTTCCAAGTTTGGATTTCCCTTTTTGTTACTGTTCTGTAGACTGGAATGTTGGAGGGCCGTTCTGTATTCCCTTTGAAAGGAGTGTATACATTGAAACTGTCCACACTTTACCTTTAGTTGTCGTAGGCTTCAGGATTTAGGGCTTGCACAATAGCTGAATTGAAAAACCTAAGGGATGGTTAGATTTTTCTCCTGCCGAAAATATATTGAAGAATATCTCCAATTTTTTACCTTACATGTCCTTTCTCCTTGTATTTTCCACAGTGAGAATCAATTTAGGGAAGTAACTTAACTAGAATTTGAAGAGAAATGGTAAGAGTTCTGGTATTTTCTACCAAGGGTTATCCTGTATAACAGAGACACAGAAGTTCCTGGTATTTTCGGTTCCAGAGACAAATGTATCAAATCTTTTGAGAATTCCACTAGAGTTTTGATTCTATTAAGTGAAAAATACCCATCTCTTTGAGGCCAGGGAATTAAAATTGGGCTCACAGTTTCAGAGGTTGGGAATGAGTCCTTTCTGTCTCTACTTTCCTGCCTGAAACATCATGCAATTAAAGAGTATTAAAAATATAAAAAGGAAGTCAACCAGTTACCATTAAAAGGTGTTAGCTAAAATCTCACTGCAAGGAGGGGGAATGTTTAACATCTTGTCACTAGCTGCATCCCTCCCCACTTTCCCCGCACCCTCCTTAGACTTTGGATTAGTCATTGTATGAGAGAGACAAAAAAAAAAAAAAATCAGTTCTTTTTTTTTGTGTGTGAAAAAGTAAAGTAAACAGCCTCCAACTGCTGAACCTTGACAACCCAAATTAAGGAAGCAGGAGAGATCAAACAGAACTGCTGCTGGGTTGTTGTCAGGAGCTCTACACGAAGAACCCTGGACTATTCGATCTAGCAGCAAAGCTGTATATTGACTAATGCAGAAATGGACTATTGCAAATGCTGATCTTTGTTGTCCAAGCAAAGCCTCGCTTGGAAGGAAATATTCAACCCCTCTCCAGGCAGGATGTGAGTTCCTTATAGATGCTGAGTAGCTAAACAAGTTATTATTTTTATAATGCATTCTTATTTATGAACAAAACATACCCAAAAGGGCATTAAAAGGCTATTAAGTCTTCCAGAGGCTGTCTTGCTACCCAGAACTGTGCAGTGGAATTCTTTTTACCAACATTAGACTCCTACACTAGAGTTAGATAACATTTTCTCACATCAAGTTTAGAAGATCTGCCTTGTCAGGAAGCCAAGGTTTTGTATGTGAGGGTTTAAATCTGATGTGAAGCTCAAAAAAAAAAAAAAAAGAAAAGAAAAGAAAATCCTGGTGATGAAGTTTTGTGTCAGCCCACTCTTGGAATTTAAAAAGGCGAGAGGGAGCATTCTCCAGATTAGACATAACCTCTTTTTTAGATTGACATTCAACATGACCACGTTGCTACTTTTATTCAAGTTCTCTGTAACTTGTCCTTGCTTGTTGTCTAGGAAAATTTAACTGCTTTACATTTTTAAAGGGAGTAGTAACAGTAATTACTTTAGCATTTTGTTTTCACAGGTTTATCAAAGTATAATGAAAGAAACATCAACTTTTTAGATTAACTGCCTCAAATTAAGGGGTTGTATTGCTGGAGACATCTGAAAGATTTTGTGTTTATATTTAAATCCTGGAGTATAAACTGTGTAACACTTTTTAGGTATAGAGTATTCCCAAATTAAATATCATTTTAATTAAGTAGAACAAAGTGGGGAAAAGGACAAATAAACACATAGAGAAGGATAAAATAATTGTTGTTTAAGGATTGCATTTGTAATGAACAAATGTTGATCACATAGTAAGCACTTTGTGTTTTTCTAAGTCAGAGTTTCATAACCAGAGTGCCCAACATGTTTCAAAGTCTGTAGCTTTTATTGGATATACCTTTTATTGTATCATTAAACAATGTGAGTTAAACATACACATGGATGCTATTAGGCAATTTTCTGCAATATGTAATGTTTTTGAAAAGCTATAAATATTTTCTAGTTAAATCATTTGTACCAACAATAACAAAAGTTAACTGGGTTAATATTGAGCCTGGGCATGGTTTTCTGTTACTGACTCTTTCCCTATTTCTCTTAAGACTCTACCCGCAGCCTTGTATATTTGCATTTGTAGGCTCTATTGAAGGCTGTGTCTGTTCTCAGCAGTTGTTTAAATTAACAGAAAAATTGAGATATTTCCTCAACAAATATATTTATACCACGGCAATGCCAACATAAAGGAAGAGAAAGGAGAATAGAACAGATGTGACAACTTCTTTTGAACCCAGCTTCCTCTTTGCAGCCAACCTTATTGTGCAGTTGATTTGGTTTTCAGGTTTTACTTAAGATGCAAACTCACTTTTAAAATGTTATCTTGTAAAGAATCTGCATCCCCAAAATGTATGTATGTTCCATTTAGGTATTATAAAGTCTTGATTACTTTTCAGTGGGTATGCCAAGAATATTTACAGGGCATTGCAAGGGATCTGTCTTTTAAAAATAATTTTAGGCACCCGTTAATAAAATTTAAATAGATTGCAGGCTGTCAGAAAATAGTATAAATTTTGTTTATGATTCAGTTACTTTAAGGTACTTACATTAAAGAAACTCATTTAACCCCTGACTGAAGAGCATTAAGTGGGGAGGCAAGCCCTCCAAAGAGCTCCCACTGCCCTTTGCTCGCCCGATAATCTTAAATTACTACAATTTAATTGCAACTTCAAGGCACCGGGCATGAGCTGTTTCTCTGAGACTGAAAAGAGGTTTCCAGAGCATAGCTAGATTTGCACAGGTGGTATTTTTGTTTTTCGAAGAAATTTTTTTGCTTAGGGCTTTTTTCTTGTTCTTTCTTATCCTGTTAGGTGTCATAGTCCTTTTATAGAATTCCTTCATAGTCATGTCATTTTTGCTAAGCAAGCAGTATTTTTTTTTTAAGTACGTTTTTGGACTGAGTGTATATGAGGGTCTCCAGCAAGTAGAGGTTTGTTTTCTAAAGAAAACAACCTTAAGAGAGGCATCTGCTGAATAGACAGGTGAACTTTATATGTGAGCCAGCATAGACTTTTACCATTTGTGGGGGATTTTTTTTTTTTCCTGGTTGATGGTAGTCATCCCACCAGGTGATCAAACACTGAGTCTGTAACTCAGGCCAGCAAGCCAAGTTTGCAATTGGGCTGGTGTAGTTTCTAGACAATCTTTCCTGTGCCTTGTTGCACTGATCTGTGTCACTTTACCGTATGTGTGCTATCCAAGGAGCCATCTTAAACTGATCTTTAAAAATCTTTCTCTTCCTTGGTGCTTGGCTGAATTAAGGTTAGAGGTGCCGAAAGCTAGAACATCAGCAGGCCATGAATTGAGACAAATTCTTGAAACAAAGGAAAACCTGGCCAAATATGGGGTGTCTTATGCATGGCACTTAATCCACCCCCCCGGACCCCCCGTAGTTTATTTCAATGTGCATGTGACGATGTGGTTAATGGAAATTAAGCAGATTTGGCTTGTGCTGCCAACCTAAAAATAAATGCTGTAAGGAACGTTTGATTTCAAGAAGTGCTTTGGTTTTGCATCCCATAGATAGTGTTCTTGCAACAATGGCTCCAAGGCTGGTATTCTGGAAAGAGGAAGTACATTGGGGTAAAGTGCATGGCAGCCAGGGAAGACAATTAGACAGTGTTCTTTGTTTCTTTAATAAATTATTTTCATTAATAACAGGCAGTTGGTACTGAGGCACTTTTTCGGGCCTTGTTTAGGAGTCTGCTCCTATTCACAAGAAGGTTGTGCCAGAAGCTGCATCCTTTTTCTCTCACTGTTTTACCCAGTCTTGAAAATCTCTTAGCCAGATTAGCTTGAGGATGTCTCTACAAGACTTGTTTTTCTTTTGAAATCCCCTGACGCCCGTTTTTAATACATGCCCTGCCTTGTGCACAACAGGTGTTTGGTAGTGATTTTTATGGGACTGAAAGTGAGAAAAACATTTCCTACCTAGCCAGCCACTGAGAGAACGGGCTGCCTGGAAGAAAGAATCTGGAACTTGAATAAGCATACATGGGTTTTTCTGTATTACCATCTGCAAGGTCTTTGCTTTTAAAAAAGTGGGGGAGGGGCTCAATTTGGTGCCTCAGTATTTGCCGTTAGGTTGTAGTAATTTAAGATTACTGGGAGAGTGCAAAGGGCAGTGGAGGCTTTTTAGTGGCCTCATCTTAATGCTTGAAGCTGTGGACTCATGGGGTTAAATAGTTTCTTCAATGAGAGTACTTAAAGTAGCTAAATCATAAACAAAATTTATATTAGAGCCTGACAACTAATAATCTATTTAAATTACGTTAAAGTATCTGGTCAGAAATTTAATTAAAGTCAGAAGTAGTGTCAAACCCTGTAAATGTCTTGACAGGTCTACTCAGTTGGAACAGATATCACGAAATATTTACATATGTCTGGTGTGTTCCAGAACATCTCGGCAGGCCCTGTGCAAAGCTAATTGTACTTTGTTTCCAAATGACAATTTTAATAAAACAGATATATTTTTTAAATAGAGGAGCATGAACATATACAAAGTTGTGTTCCAGTATTCTGTTTTATTATTTACCTGTCTCTACTCAGGACCCCTCTGTGATGGCTTTATTTCCTCCAACTACTGCTAATTCAGACGAAAAGCTGAAATGGAGGAGTCACTGGTTAGAAAGCTCATGTCATTCTGTTTTTTATTTCAAGAGTTTGGAGATCTCAGAGGTTAGCATGTTAGAGGACAATTTACTAAGGGGAGAAAAATGGACCTGAACTTGGTATTATTGAATTCCTGTTCATATGAAATAGACATTCACTTAGGATGGGACAAAGATGTTTTTCCAAGTTGTATTTTTGGATGCAGATTTATTTATTAATAGTAATTCAGGTGGACATTCACAGTTGGCCAGATTCTCTTTGCTTCCAGATTCTCTGGTTTTAGCTGATTTTGTCATCGACTTTATCAGCTAGTACACTGAATAGCAGTCTTAGCATCAACTCAAAAGCAGAATTTCTGAGGTTTCCTTTTCTCCCTCCTGGCTCTGCAGTTGAATCATAATGTGACTTTTCGGGCTCCTGGAACCCTGTCTGCGAATTAGGGGAGTATTTTAGGTATGTTCTTTGAGCTTAGAGACCTAAGGACACTGGGTCTGTGTGTTGTTCTTCAGACTTTTGAAGGTGTTCTTCGTGCTCCCAGGAAGTAACCACAGTTCTTGGGGGAACGGAGTGATATGAGTTTGACATGAGTTTTTTCTGTCCCAGAGCCTCTCTGTTTAGCTGGTAGTACCCTGTCAGAGGAGCTGGAGGCTTCTCTCCTGAGGACAGGTGAACACAAGAGATGGAGGTGGTAACTCATATATGAAGTGGTAGAGGGTTGCTGTTGGTCCAAGTTCAACATGTTTCAAAGTGAAGTTCCTTGTTCACCTGCTTCCAGACATTGGGTGTGTCTATGCATGTGTATGTGTTAGGGGAGATTTATTAAAATGTAGGTCCTTCAATCAGAATTTTTGCTGACTGATGTGCAAATGTGCATTTTTCACAAACCTCTCCTGGGGTAATGCTGATGCACACTAAAGAGAGGCCCATGGACCAAGTAATTTCCGCTCCTAAAGACTGTGAAACTGAAATCTTTATCTTCATGTAGATTTTACCAACTAATGTTTTGTTTTTATCTCGAGGCCTGCATTCTCTTTAATGTGTTTGGATTTCTATTAAGAATCAAAGCCGGTGGTTTTTAAGTATGCATGAGGATTGGAATCGCAGCAGAGCTCTCATTCCAAACACAGACGTCGTCACAGCGCGCCTGGATGTGCCATATCGGGAGTGGTGCCAGCTTTTGCATTTTTGAAATGCTCCCCATATGATTCTGATGCCCACCAACATGGGAGAACTGGACTCCTCAATGATCAGTATTGGAGGAAAGCTTACAACTCTCCTTAAAGGTTTAACTTGACTGTTTGGACTTCAGGAAACTTACGAAAGGAATACGAGTTCCCTTCTCATAGTCTAGCACCAAAAGAAACATTAGATACTTAGAGAAATAGAAGCAGAACCAGAGCCTCACAGTTCAGCCGAGTGGTAGGAACAGGTTGGAACATCAGTCGTTTTCACTACCAGACATTTCTTTTCAAATAATGCCTTGCTTGCGCCCATGTTTCCAATGGGTGTTGTCACGTTGTAGCTACCAATTAGTGTCAAATCGCTTGCTGTAATTTTTTTCTCTGCGTATTTTGTCTTAATTTAAAAATCTGAACTGTTTACCCACTAGATTAATTCTGCTGGCATAAGTATGTTGATTTCCCTAGGCATCTTGGGAAATTCTCTCATTGTATGTGATAGGGCCTGCAGGAATATTGATGGAAGTAACCTCGCCAAGAGTGCCACACAAATAAAGCAAGCAGAATCCTAAGACGAATGCATCCTCCAAGATTATGAGATAAAGGAAGATAAAATGCTAAGGAGGCTTGTTTAAATATTCAGGGCTTCAGCTAAAGATCTCTCCAGTAAGATCAAAAGAGTTATTTAAATAAAAGTTGTATAGAGATTTTTCATCTGTATTAGTAATGTGCCTTTTGAAGTTACCAAGCAATAAAGTGTTGGTCAAAAATGCCCTTACCTTAAAAAAAAAAATTCCATTTGACTTTGGGTGTGGCTTGATTTTAATAGATACAAAAAAGTTGGCAATTGTTTTTATGTTTAGAACTTCACAGTTGCTTTGACTCTGGGTTTGTGTGGCATTTGAAATATTCCTGTAATACAAAGTTCTTTTATTTCTGTTCAGACCCTGAAGGGCTTAAAAACAATCTCTGATGGGCCAAGTTTTCAATCTAGAGTGTCTCTAACCATGAATAGAGGATTTCTATAAAAAGATGAAAAGAGGGACTGGTTGAAAAAAATAGGTGCATCGTTGAGGCTATAAGGTCTCACTATTATGGCTACCAGTGGGTGAAATCTACAGCATGATGTAAAATCCCTGCGCCTTATTTATCGAAAGGATGTTTATCATTTCTTTAAGAAAGTTAAGTAATTAGCTGATTGGTCATAAGGGAATCAATGACAGACCCTTTTAATGATGTATTATAGAAATTTTCTAATACGAAGTTTGCTGCGTTTAATTATTTGGAAGGAAGCTAGTTGAATCTTGAAAAGTGGGGGCCGGGGTCGGGTGAGGCCTCTTGAGAGAATTGTCACTGTCCATGTGCAGCTGCCAATAATTATTGAGAAGGTAGTCTGTTAAAATGGAAGTGGTTCAGCCTTGGGCTTTCTCTGATGGGCTTCGCCAGGCGTGTTGCTGCAGACCTGCTGCTTCGCCTGCCTTCTCTGGGCTTAGGGAGGGCTCCAGCCACTGCAGCGTGTTCATCTTATTTTCTAAATCATGGCTTCTGCTGCAGTGCGATGCCTGTTGACAGTAAACTCACCGTAGTAACTTGGGTAAAGCTTACAACAAATTCTTATACTTGTAGGAGCAAGTCATCCCGCCCGCCGACTGGGGTGCTTCTCCCTTTGTGTCCTTAAGGCAGTGGTAGCACACGTCTTAAATATTTCGGGATGGGGATGGCAGTGTGGATAGGGTGGGGGGATCAACTCCCCATCTGACAAAAAATTTACCTCAGCCCCTTGTGTTCCCAAATCATACATGAGATGTGATTCTAGCTTGCTCTTTCTATGCATGTATTTGTATCAACTCAAAATTTAAAAGATACTTAGAGATGTCATTTCTATATATATATTTTTTTTTTTCCTTTTTAATTAAGAAGGAGGACACTGGCTTTTGCTAGCTACAGAAATCATCTCTGTGTCAGAGAGTACTTCCCCATGGCAGAGTACCTAGGTGGGAGACTTCTTTACAGTAGTTGTAAGCGCTTTTGAAAATGGTACAAATGGATTTTATATTGGGGTTGTAGTATTATAACAAGTGCCCTGATTGTGGAATAAAATGCAGTGCCTTGGCCTCAAGCACTTTGATCTTTGAGTTGAGAGTAACTTTTCAGGAAAGCAGTCTGGCAGATATTTACAAAGCGATTTCTCTTAAAACTATATGCTTACAGATGTCAATTTTTGTTTTGAAATGTGTAAGACACCAAAAGATGTCATTCAGAAAATAATTCAGTGAGCCCCCATGTACCTGCAGCTCAGGTTCAAAAAGAACATATTTCTGGTCCTGCTTGGAAGGGTTCCTGGCATGTTCTTATTCTTCTGTCCTTCGCCCTTGGAGGTGAGCTCTGCTCTTGGCTGACTTTTTCTGTCCCATGGCTTTCGTTATACTTTTAATACATAGGCATGTATTCCCCCAAATAGAGGGTTTTCTTTTGCATATTCAAGTTATGTACTGACAGTATCCTCCTATATGTGTTCTTTGGTAAGTTTTGTTTTGTTTTGTTTTCTTTAACATTGGTAAAATTCATCCATGTGAATACAGGTGGCTGTAGTTTATTCATTTTTCCATGTGAACATTTTAAAGTGCTGAGTATTAAGACAAGCTTTTTACACGTGAATTTAAAACCCAGCAGCATTCTGTAGTCCCATACGTTGAAAACATAGGATGGATTTGAAACTATCAGTCTTGGTCCTGTGTTCATAATGTGTTCATTTGCCAGTGGATTTTGGTTTTTGTTGCTGCTATTTGTTTGTTTTGTGGGTAAAGGGAAACATTTTAAAGGCAAACATACCAGAGAATTTGATTTTAAAAATTATATATCAAGTGGCTGATCTCTTATATGTGAGTAAGGGGAGAGGGGAAAGCAGAAGAAGTATTTAAAGACTTGGCTTAGAACTTAACAGTTACATATGCAGGGTAGCAAGTTAAAAATTGATGTTTAATTAACAGCTACTTTATACTTCCGTATCTTTGTTATGTATGATACAGGTGCCTTCTTCAGTGTAGAGAGTGATTTCTGCATATTTTCAAGGACTAACATCTTTAATGGTATGAAAGTCACAAAAATAAAGATATACTCAGATGAAAATTGGAACATGTTTTTAAAGTAGTATGTGTCTCCTTTCAGCTCTGTTATCAAACTTGCTGCCTAAGCCGGAGCTGGTTCTCTGTGATTATGCTAATGACCAAAAGAATCGATGATGTGGAACTAGATGAAATCAGTGGTATAATCAGAGAGAGTTATCAGGTTTTTTGTCATTAAATATTAGTGATAAATAATACACTGTTCAGTTTGAGCAGAGAGAACATATTTAATTTTGATGTGTACAGAGTATCGATTTAGTTAGGTTCATGGCTGAGTAAAATGATGATCTTTTGTAATTTCAGAGGAAAGATAAAAGGCGTTTGTGTTAGTGTGGCTGACTGACTCAGGCCATAGAAATGTTTACCTTGACCAGCCAGGGAAGGGTGGAAAACTTTTTTTTCCTCCTCGGCAACTTGGATATTTGTACGGACATTTTATTAGGAATATCAGATACTCAGTAAATAGCATAAATGACTGGGGATGTTAAACAAAATGAGTGTAAAGGTAGATAGTGTTTCCCTCAGGAATGGAGAAAAATATAACAAAGGGGGAATGTTTGGACAACGCTCTTTTTAAAGACGGGTGTGTATTATACAGGGCCCATTAGAGCCAGTGTTGTCCATTAAACAATGGCTTTAATTAAAAAAAATTTTTTTTAGTGTTTCTCATGACAAATAACATTATACTTGGTAACAGTTTATTTAAGGAGAAGTCATCCTTATAACTTAGCATCTTTTCCAGGTTCCTGAAATCTTAGGGAAAAACCTAGGCGCTGCTTCCTTTGTTGCAAGTTTCTAACGCACTTATGCCTAAAACACATGATTCTCTGGATAGAGTCAGCAGTCCTTTTACTACTGTATAGCAGTACCAAGTGATAAGAGAGAAAATGAAAGAGTACTTAGCTGTGTTTTATAGGATGTAAGAAAAGGGGGATGGAAGTCTATAAAAGAAGGCGATCAGATCGAAGGCTAACCATAATGTTATTTTTTAAAAATTGCAGGGTAAAAACGGACCTCTTGATAGCAGGGACCTGCCCCCACCCTCTCTTGGCCAGCCATTGTTCTACCATTTTTCTCTCCAGCTGGCCTGCCCGTCCCTGGTTGGTTCTCACCAGCCATACCATCTGCCTTTCCAGCAGTGGCCTTGGTGGAAAACCAGGCCAATTGGGTCAACTTTTGTGATCTGGCAAAAATCCACTGGGAGCGTAGATCAAGCCAGGCTCATTTTTATTTGTGTCCCAAGCCAAGATTTCAACTTGGTGAAAGGCTGTGGAATTTATTTCTCAAAGCGCTGCCCAAACTCTTCTTTTTTTCTTCAACTGCCTCCTTGGGCTGAGATGATTGCTTAATGCTCTTAATTATGCTGGATCCCTTTTCTATTTTTGAACACCTGTGCGTAATTCAGATCATGGGTGGTCACAGAGCCTGGCTCACTGCACAGCTTTGCCTTCAGAATGGGGAAATCCAAGAAGTCTGACCAAGGACTCTGTGTTAGAAGGCTGAGTAGAGGCTTAAAAGGATGGAATGTTTCTCTTGAACTTCCATTGTGCCATGTGAAAGAACCTGAGTCATTCGGTTGGGGAGAGTCTTAGGATGAATACTTCAGAAACTGTGTTTTTAGAAATAAACTCTTTCATTGCTTGTGGGAATGCAAAATAGTACAATCACTTTGGAACACAATTTGTTGGATTCTTATAAAACTAAACTTTACAATCCAGCAGTCACACTCCTTAATATTTTCTTAGAGCAATTTAAAAACTTAAAAATTTGTGGGCAAATCTTTGTAGCAGCTTTGTTCATAATTGCTAGAACTTGGAAGCCGCGAAGATGTCCTTCAGTACATGAATGGATAAATAATAACTATGGTATATTCAGACAATGGAATATTATTCAGCACTAAAAAGAAATGAACTGGTAAGCCACAAAAGATGTGAAAGAATCTTAAATGCATATTACTAAGTGAAATATATGTGTGTGAGAGTGCTCAGTTGCTTCAGTCCTTTCTGACTCTCTGTGACCCTGTGGACTGTAGTCTGTCAGGCTCCTCTCTCCTTGGAATTCTCCAGGCAAGAGTACTGGAGTGGGTTGCCATGCTCTCCTCCAGGGGATCTTCCCGACTCAGGTATTGAACCTATGTCTCGTGCAGTGCAGGCGGATTTTTTTTACCCACTGAGCCACCTGGGATAAGCCAGTTTGAAAAGACTATATACCATGTGATAGCAGCTACATGACATTCTGAAAAAGGCAAAGCTGTGGAGATAATACAGGTATCAGTGGTCGTCGGGAGAGGAAGAGATGAATAGGCAGAGCTCAGAGGACTTCAGGAGAGCAAAAATACTTTGTATGATACCATGATAGTGGGTACATGTCATTGTACATTTGTTCAGATTCACACCAGGAGTGCTGTTGCACACTAGACTACGGCCTAGAGTAGACATCCCACTGATAGGCACTGGGAGACCGAAAAGTTTATGTGACTTGCTTTATTGTAATACTCGCTTTATTTCGGCAGTCTGAAACTGATCCTGAAATGCCTTTTAGGTATGCCTGTACTTGGTCTTCCAGTGTATGGATCTATATTTTCTTAGTCTGCAAAGAAACCCCATTTGAGAACAGCACCATCACAACGAGCCTGTGTGTCTGATGTTTGTAGCGTCTATGAGACCAAGGATGCTTAACAAGCCTCTGGAGCTGCAAGATTTTTCTCTGAATACTTGTGTTAGACCATGTGTGTATACACATTTGTGTGTGTGCATGTTTTCGAGGTGTATATTGTGAATGAAGGAGTGTTAGGTTGAGGATCTGAAGCTGATTTTCAATCACTGGCTCAGATTTTCTCAAGCCTGCAAGGTCACACATGTACAAGTCTCATCATTTCTTCTTGAAACCCACTAGTGATATCTTTTCTTTTTCATGGATTCTGATGGTTGTACTGAGCACATTTTGGTTTGCAGTTTGGAGCATAAATTAGGGGTGTGTTGAATACATGCTTGCTCTGTGTATTAAATGTCTACTTTTGGGAATCTGTGACAACCAACCCAGGTTACCTGAAGTACAAATGGCCTGAGAAACATAATCTATGAAAAAGTACAAGTAAAATTGAAGTCTTAAGAGACCTTTAAAAATTCACAGAACAAACAAAAAAGTGAGAGTAGACCAGCTGCATGATTTGTGGTGCCCAGTGCAAATTTACAGTGCAGAGTTCCTAGTGAAATAGTAAGAATTTCAAGATGGTAACAGCAAAGCTTTCACCAAAGTTTGGGCCCTTTGTAGCAAGGGGCCTTGTTTGGTATTCATACACTGTTCTTGAAAGGCTTTGCTTTTTTGCACCAAGGCTGCTTCTCCTGCAACATAGGAGGCAGGCGTGGCAGGCTGAGCCCCTCTTGTGGCACTCAATCAGCAGTCTTAGCTTTCTCTATATTAGTGAACCTAGATTGGGCTGGGAATTCCTGTTAAAGCACATTACTCTTCCTGGTTTTAAGACCCATTGAGTGCAAAATATTGGTGATCCTGTGGATGAGGTGTTCTGTGTGGGCATTTTTCAAGGTCCTGTGAGGGAAGCCAGTCCTGTTCCTGCTGGCCTTTTCTTTTCCTTCTTTCTGTTTTCCTTCTCTAGCCATTCTCCTAGAGTCTTGCCATTTTGACTGTATCTTTGGTCCCTGTCACTTTCATTGCTCTTCATTGTCACTGGTCCTTGGCTTCATCCTGGGAGAGCCTGCTGGACTAAAAATCTGAAAGTAGCCTCACAAAAGAGATTTTGCTCTTTTCCTGTTTTTTATCCCAAAATGTTGATTATTAAACAAGCAGATTCTGTCTGGAAGAGCATTGGTTGACTGCCTGTCTTCAGGAATTGCAGCAAACCAGGCTCCATGTCACAGAGAGATGTGGTTGGTTCACACCACACAAAATGCAAGATTCATTTTGTGCCTTGTTGTACTTCTGTGTCGGTTGGGACATCCTTATTGATGAAGATTAAATAAACTTGTTTAAGGTGGTTCAACAAGGTTGGGGAAGAAAGCATTTTTCTTTTCTCTTGTACTAAGTTGTAGATTTCAACATAATTGGATAAATCTGGAATGTCTTACCTTGGATTGAGTGGTTTTTGTTCTCTACCAAAATACGCATAGGTCCTCTGCCCCTTGGTAGCCTCAGCATACCGAGTGAGTTACTGAGTCTTTGGGAATCAGTGTATCTTAGTGATGGTGGTGCTGGGGTTTGGATTGATAGGAGGTGTAAATCAGCAAACATGAAAAGCACTTACCAGAGCTTTTGGCTTGTCATAAGCACTTATTTTTGGTTAATTTATTATTAATAAGAGTGATTCCTCATATCTGAATTTGTGGATTATTAGAACTTGGTCTTGGAAGTTCCCTCCTTCCTTTAGAAGCTAAGATAAATAAAAGCTGGGGAGATTTAAAACCTTACCTCCCATGCTTTCCTGCTTCTTCCAGTTTTCCGCGTGTTTCTGTCCCCACCAGCCTCTGCGTCCTTCCCTCTTTCTTTGGGCACAATAGCTTGGTGGTTCGAGGGGCTGCGAATGCTGAGAGGATGTTGTTGGAGCCAACACAGAGGCTGTCTCTGGGAGCCCAGGGAGATGATGTGCACTGGGGAAGGTTTGATGTGTGTTAGGAGAACCCCGGGAACCAGGCTGGGGGTGCCGCTGCAGCCTTCTTAGAAAGCTGAGGGTTGCCAGTGTTTGTCCTCCGCCTTTGAGAGGCTGCTCATTTGGAAGCAATTGCTGGCTCAGGGATTTTTTCCATAAAGAAGAGCATCGGCTTGCCCACCTGCAGGTGTGGTATGGAATGAGGCAAGGACGGGAAAATTAAGTTCCCGTGAGTGCTCCCCTGTCGGGCTCCTGCCCCCGTGATAGTCCAAGGCTGTGGACATCACAGCCTTCCTATGTGGCTTTTTCTCAAATTGCCTGTTGAATTGCCTTTTCCCACAACCTTAATTTTCACACTACAGGTGCTGGAAGTGATACTTTATTTGGGTCAAACGTTAGACTACACAAGGGTTTTTATTAGTCAGGTTTGGGATTTGAATGTGTTTACGTAGTCTGTCTCTATTATTTTTCCCTGGCAAGGTGTCTGGTGTTTAGTTCCTAGAGGAGCCTCAGAGGGTTCCCACAGGGGTTCACTCATGGTGAGGGACAGGGAAGCCTGGCATGCTGCAGTCCATGGAGTCGCGAAGAGTCAGACATGACTTGGGGACTGAACGACAATCCATGCGCCCTGGTCCATGTCGTGTTTCCCCGCCTCTGCCAGTGAGGTTAGAGAATGAGCTGGCTGTGCACTCAACAAGTTGGGAAGATGGGCTGCACATTTGCCAACTAATTGCCCAGAGTGGTTGTGAACCATGTTAGCAGAGCTGTTTCACCTCTGTTCAGCCACACCTGTATGCAGACTAGCTTGGTCAGAATTTTTCACGATCTCTATCTATCATGGTTGATGGGGGATGTGGGTGGGTGTTTGTGTCCTTCTGTATTTCTTAATGACTATGTAGAATAGAGTAGAGAACTAACTTTTTTCACTGACCATCATGGAATTAATTCACGGGTTCATCTTTACTCATTCACTTATTCACTTGTTTATTATCCTTCCTCTGTTCCTTTGTTGACCCAGCGTGACTACTTGGCAGAAGAGCATTGCTTCCTGATCCCATGTTCCCCTAGCTTACCTGTGCACATTCTCAGGTAGATGTTCTGATACAACATCTTTTAGATTTCGAGAGTCATTATTCACAGAGGTCTTTATGGGATTTTTAAGCTTATGAGATTCGTATAGTTCCACCTTCTATTTACTAAATATATGGCTGCCCAGAAGCAAATGAGTCATCTACAGACATAGTTACCATTCCTGCCACAAATAGGGCTTTCAGTCGCATTTTGACTATCAACACTCTTCTAGGTAGTATACCAAGTAAGCCGTGTCCTCTTCTTTCTAGCCTGAACACTTAATTAAAACCTGACAGATTGATTTTTCCATTAGGCCAGAAGGCAGGTGTCATCTTGAACAATTCTCGATTTGAATTCCTTATTGAGTCTGTTTAGCTTCTCATGGCCCCACAGCCTCCCTCCACCCCAAATATGTGTATTTGGTGAAAGCTCAAACAGTGAATTTTATACGATGAATTGGTAAAAACAAAACAAAATATCTTAGTAGTAAGTTCCTGTTAAAAAGGTGCAGATAGGGAATTGTTTTAATGCCTGCTGTATTCTTAGCATCTCCAGGGAATGCTTCCCTTTGAGTGATTTTGAATGGCAGTCTGAAGTCTAGGAAGCTGTTATTTCTTTCCTTTTTTTTGTTAAACCCTTAATGTCCATCAGGGACAGAGTGACAAAGACATGGGTGTCCACAGCCCCTAGCCCCTTGTTGGATGATTTGATTTCTTTCCTTCCCTGTTACCAATGTTTGTCTTCCCAAAATGACACAGAACTGTCCAGAAGCATTGTTAGTCTGTTCCCTGAAATATAAATCCCCACTTAACATACTTAAAAAAACCAAAAACACCTCTGCAGAAGTCATTTAACTCTAGTGATGAGTGTCATTAATTCTAAGAATACTGACTAGATGTGTGGTGCTGACTAAAGTTGTATCCAAATCCCGTGTGGGTGCCAGTCTCACTGTGGCTTGGTGGTTAAGGGCAGGGACTCTGGAGTTTGGCAGACTTGGGTTTAAAGAGGTTTTTTAACACTTGTTGGGTGAATTAGAGCCTATTAACCTTTCTAATTCATAAACATGTGTGTGAGTGTGTGTGTGTGTATGAGAGGATGTAATAAGAGAAATTACTTCATCTGTTTGTTCTGTAGATTAATGAGATAATCCACATAGAATGTGATGCATGGTGTCTGACAGGTATAGGAAGGTGCTGTGTACATGTTAGCTCTTATGATTGTGATGATTCCATGTACTGGTTAAAAGTCACATTGGCTAGCTAAGATGGATAAAAGATGTGGAACTTCGCAGAGATCAGAAAAACCAGAAGGAGGCATACTTTGCCTGCGTGGAGTGAGTCTGAACCTCAGGTTAATTACCTTGTTGTGTTTTAGGGTTTGTGTTGTGATTACATTGGTTTGGTAGCTTCGCTTTTGAATAAGCTCCTAAAATATGCTTTTGTCCAATGTTTTTATTTGCTTCAGAAATTGGTGCAGGTGCAGAAAACAGGAAGCAAAACCTTAGGCGGCCCGAGGGAGCCTCATTCAAATCGTGCCAGGCAGGTATAATATACAAGTGTTATCACCTTACTGATAATCTGGGCTGCTGTTGGTATTCCACGTGCCATGTGGATTACAGAGAATGAAATCATATGGCAGTTTGGCACCAACTTGCCCAGCTCCTTAGGAAGGGTGAGAGAGAGAGAGTAAAGCCTTACGCTCATTCTCAGAGATGATGTTCAGCCCCGCTCTACTGGTCCAGAGGCACAGGTTTGCAGTTGCCATTCTGTCCTTCAGCACTTAACATTTTTATCTCTGAGGCTATACCTCTTGAGAGCAAGGAGGGTATCTTTCATAAATGAACTGGCACCGTGTCCCTGGAGTTAAAAAGCCCACTCTGGGGTTGAGAGTATGTTACATATTGCCCTCTATTCTGACATGGAGAAAAATTTGAAAGTTGAAGACCCATGGCTAGAATACCAAGCTTTCCAAATGTTTTAAGTATTCAGATAGCCCAGTTTTAAGTATTCAGATAGCCCAGTGGTTGTTTCTAAAGAAAGTGTTGCCTTTAAGGCTTAATTTGATTCTTTGTCCTGGAGCGTTTAGACAGAGACCATAGCTGCCGTGCCTGTGTGCAAGGAAAGGTCTCTCTCTTTGTCTTTGGCCAAATGCTCATCTTCACAGGTAATGAGCCCTTGGATGTGTGTGAAATTGAATGCAATTTGCCCAGCATGGCCCACTGTTGTGCAGGAGCCACGGGTCACCATGTACTCTGTTAAAATATCCATCCATTTCCTGTTTTTGGTAAGAGGGCATCTCAGATAATTTCTCTAGTCCCATGAAACAGCCAGAACATTTAGAACTCTCCCCTATCCTCCACTTGGCCATAACTTTGTTTCTTCTTGTTTAGCTTGATTCTTTATAGCCACTCTATGAAACCACACACACACACACCCACTATAGCCACTCTGTGAAACCATACACACACATACACATACCAACACACACACACCACCCACACCCACTCCCTCTAATTTGTCCGTCCTTCATCTTACACACACACACACACACACACACACACACACACACACACACACACACCCACCCACCCACCCACCCACCCACCCACCCTCTAATTTGTCCCTACTTCATCTTACATGGCCAGCCTGTCTGCCTCACTCTGGTCACATCCCATATTTTTCAGACAAAGGTATTTGCCAGAGGCACAAATTTTCTCTTCTCTTTGTTCCTAAAGAAATGGATGGGACTGGGGCAGGGAGACTATTTGGCTGGGCAGAAATACCAAATAAAAGGAGAATTAAAGATACCTCCTGTATATCATATCTCTGGAGCCCTAAGTCATTGTTCAGCTTCCTGTTGAGGAAGACCCAACTCCACCAACAGGAAAACCAAATTATTTCATTACTGACATGCTGGGTCTCTAAACCAGGCAGAACAAGATTGGTCTCAGTGTGGTCTCTTAGTGTTTTGTGATTTGGGGTAGGTTTCTTACCTTCAGTTTGCACTATTGTAAAATGGTTTGGTGGTGATAATATGAACCACTTAGGGATGTTGTGATGATAATTCACATCACATCAATGTCCAGCACATCCTAAACCTTCAATAAAGATAGATAATACTAGCTCCTACTATTCTAATGCTTGGAGGCAGCAGTTCCATCATGCCTAGTTGAGATTCTAACTCAACATCAGTCTGGTTCATATCCCTAGCCTTGGCAGTTATGAGTCATGTGACCTTGGACAAGTTAGTAAGTGTTTCTGTGGTTCAGTTTTCTTACCCACAAATGGTATGATAGTACCTACCACATAAGGCTGGTGTTGAAAATTAGTAAGTTAATGCATACAATTCACTTGGAACAGACAGAGAGTCTAGGAGATGGGGAGTCCTCAATAAATCATAGTAGTGACTGTGGTTGTCTTGTTATGCCCGTGATGATTATTATTATTCCTCCTTCCGGGGAGAAACAACCATTGAGAGGACTCATCTAGAACTTTTATAAATTCTTCCATCTCTTGACAGCCTGGGGGCAGCCACCCAAAACAGATTTGGTTGAAGAGTCTTGGTTTTAAACCCAAACTCCTATCATCAGTCCTGAACATTTGGCCCTTTTTCCTTTTCACCTCAGATGGAGACACATGGAAATAGTTTGTAGCAGTTGGGTATCAGGCGTTGGCTTTGCCAGTGGAGGATGAAAAAATGCTTACTTACTCCTTGCTACAATTTATTTGCATTTTCATTCATTCTTTTTCCACCCTCCAGGAGAAAGAAAAAGGGAAACTGATGTGGGAATACATCCTTGTGATTGCCTAAGTTAGCGGGTAGTGAGTGAAAATACTTTACGAGGTACATACTGGTGCTTGATAATGATGACTTAAATGGAATAGAATTTGATTTGCGTTGTGTGT
Organism: Nanger dama; assembly: GCA_917880005.1. Lineage (NCBI taxonomy): Eukaryota > Metazoa > Chordata > Mammalia > Artiodactyla > Bovidae > Nanger > Nanger dama. The sequence continues at coordinate 30,733,771 of CAKJTW010000016.1, read as the reverse complement.
GTCTGGGACCATGTGTCAGGGGCTAGGCAGCAATTGCCAGAGCATGCAAAATGCTTAGTATGTGAAGGTACATTTGTAATGCTTTTATATATACTCAGTCTATTCTGATAATCACTTTACCAGGAGGGTACTTTAATCCCATGTAATAAATGAGAAACTTGAGTTACAGAGAGATTGAGAGCTTGCTTAGAGTCACATAGCTAGATCTTTCCTATTTCACCTAAAATTATATAGCAAGTTATAGTGGCAAGGACCTTTGGCTACCATCTGGTTAAGCTGACTTTTTTGGTAACAGGTTTATTGAGATATAATTTAGAAATTCACCAATTTACAGTGTACTGGCTTGTGGTTTTTAGTATAGTCACACAATTATGTAACCATTACCACAATCAATTTTTCACCTCCTGCAAAAGAAATCCCATACCGTTTAGCATTCACACACCTTCCCCCCATTTCCTCCTCACCTCTTCAGCATGGGCAAGAACTAATCTATTTATCTGTATAGATTTAGCTGTTCTGGATATTTCATATAGATGAAATTATACAATATGTGGTCTTTTTATCTGACTTCTTTCACTCAGCGGATTTCTCAAGATTTATCTATGTTGTAGTGTATTCGGTAAGTTGGTATTTTCATGGCAGAGTAATAGTCTACCATGCAGGTATACCATTTATCTATTGATGAGCACTTGTTTCACTTTTGGCTTTTGTGATTTAAGGATAGTATGAGCACTCATATATAAGTTTTTGTGTTGACATATATTTGTAATTCACTTGGGGATATACTCAGGTGTAGAATTCCTGCATTCTGTGTTACCTTTATTTGCTTAACTTTTTGGAGAACTGCCAAATAGCTGTGCCACTTTACATTCCCATTGGCAATGTATGGGGCTTTCAATTTCTTCACATTCTCTCCAACATTTAAAAAAATCTTTGTGATCAACCATCTTGTTTCTGAATATAGGACTAAAGCTGGATGGATTTAGTGACTTGCTTCAGCTACCATACCTGGTAGTACATTATGGGGCAGGTTCTTTTCTAGGCATGAAAGATAAAGGATGAAAAACTTGATCGTTGTTGCAGAAGCTTACTGTATATGGGGGAGTCAGACTCATAGTCACAGGGCATGGTGATGGTGACTATTTGGTGATAAAGTATCATGGGGGATATGGAGCACCTTATCTTAGACTTTAAGAAACAGAGGATTATTTAGTGGCTTACAGAAATGAAAAGTCTGGTGGTGTGAGCTTCAGGTAAGAATGGATCCAGGTGCCGAAACAGTGTTGTCTCTCTTGCCCTTGCTCTCCCACCGGCTTCCTCATTCTTAGCCATCTCATTTCTCTTTTGGGAAAGATGTCTACTTAGTAGACCTAGGCTTATAGCCTACCATGTATGCATCGCCAACAAAAATGGAGATTTTGTTTCCCCATAATTCTAGCAAGATCCTTACATAGGCTCCTAATTGGCCCAGTATGTTAATGTAACAGCTTTCCAGTCAATTAGACCCAGTGTTCTGACTAGCCATATTTGCTTCATTGCCTTACCTGGACCTTAAAGTGGGGAGCGGGTCAGTCACACGTAGACCATGGGACCTGAAGGTGGGTAAGGTGTAATTTCAAAGGGAAGACCAAGGTTCTGTTTATAGGAGAATAAGAAATGATGTTTGCTTGGTTAAAAAAAAAAAAAAAAAAGCAGTTGTCCATTCTACCAGTTAGCAAGTATTCATTCACACATGACAGAAATCCTTAGTTCTTCTGGCTCAAGTAGTAAGGGGAAGCATTAACTCATTTCACTGGAAATTCAGAGGTAGGGTAGCCTTTAGGCCTTGCTGAATCCAGTGATTTAATTCTCAGTGATTGCCTCTTATTATCTTGGAGACAAAGTGGCTGTAGCAAGTCCTGACTGCCATAATGCCCAGAGGAAGAGAGAGTCTGTCTAGTCCAGGAGCCATCTTTTGTGAGTGAGAAACTGCCTTCTCAGCCTCCTCCCAGCAAAGCTCCTTACTGCTCCCTTTGCTGGAATTGCCCGTTCCCGTAACCAGACAGATGTCATTCCTTGATTGGCTTTAACCTGAGCTTCTAAAGCAGTGATGGTCATCATTGACACCCACTTCCGGGGGTAGAGATGGGGCCAGCTTTCCCTGAGGCTCATGGGTCTTGTGGAAGAAGGGTGCATGTCTGCATCAGATGAAGACCCCCTTCAGGAGGAAGATGGGAATGGAGAGTGGAAATCTAGTTTGCAACGTTAAACCTGCTTGCCTGAAAGAATATAGGTTCCTAAGGAGATCCTGTGGGTGTGGAAAGCAAATGTTTCAAACTAAAGGAGTAGCATCGGCAAAGCCATTCTTTCCTATCTTCATGTACAAATTTAAAGGCATCTTGGCTCTCTATACCTTTACTTGTGTGAACAGAGAACTTGAAGAGCAGAAAGTGAGACACAGGGTTGGCACACAGCCTTGTCATCTCTTTTCTTTCTTCCGTGAGGGTGGGATAGGCGGCTGGATGTGAGTGGACAGCCTCACAGCTTTCTCCCTATTGTTTGTTTCCCAGCAGAATAAACTAATCAGCAGGAGGATTTCTTCTTTCTTTTATCCCTCGGCTTTTGGTTCACAGCTTTTTTTTTCATAGCTTTAAGCACCATGAGTGTAGGGTTGATATTTTGTGCTGTACACAGTAATTTGGGGACATAATGGACTTTTTACTTTACTTAATAATCAGATTTTTAAAGGCAAAGTCGTAAATTTACCGTTTGAGATTTGGAAGATAATATGGAGGCATGCCAGCTTTTACTTATTTTTTAGACATACATTTTACTAATTTCACACTCTCTTACACTCTCTCATCTATATAGTAAGCTAGTCATTTTCCAGTTGCTTGTTCAGAAAGATAACCTTGTGATATACCCAATTTTGAGGATTGTGATTTTCTGAAACTTCCTGGTATATCCCCCAGCCATAAGAAAAGTTTAAATAGCCAAGATAAACAAACAATGTAAGTACCCCTCAGTGGCTGAATGGATAAAAAGATATGGCGTGTATGTGTGCGCACACACATATGGAATACTACTTAGCTGTAAAAAGATGAAATCTTGCATTTGTGACAACGTGGGTGGAGCTTGAGCATATTATGCTACATGAAATAGGTCAGATGGAGAAAGACAAATACTGCATGATTTCCCACATATAAAAAATGTAAGAAACAATAATAAAAACAAAATAGTCAAATGAAACAAAAAACAAGTATGTAAATACAGAGACTAGAGTAGTGGTTATCTGAGGGGCTTCCCTGATAGCTCAGTTGGTAAAGAATCTGCCTGCCATGCAGGAGACCTGGTTCAGGGTCAGGAAGATTCCCCTGGAGAAGGGAAAGGCTACCCACTCCAGTATTCTTAGGGCTTCCCTGGTGGCTCAGCTGGTGAAGAATCTGCCTGCAATGTGGGAGACCTGGGTTCGATCCCTGGGCTGGGAGGATCCCCTGGAGAAGGGAAAAGCTACCCACTCCAGTACTCTGGCCTGCAAAATTCCATGGACTGTATATAGTCCATGGGGTCACAAAGAATTGGATACCACTGAGTTCCTTTCACTTTCACTACCAGAGAATAGGAAGAGAGGGGCAGGTGGGAAGATGAAATGAATAAAGAGGATCAACTGTGTGATGATGGATGGAAACTAAATTTTTGATGGTGAGCTTGCATTAGGGTATACAAAGGAGAAATACAATTTTGTATATGTGAAACTTATATATAATGTTATAAGCCAGTGATACCTCAATAGAAAATCTGAAAAAAACATATAAGCAAGTTATATACATATATAATTATATAAAATGGCATATAAAAGTATCATTCTAGATCGACATCTAGTGATACGTGTTTCTGAAAAACAAAAGTTCGTATTAACATTTTCAGTACTTTTAAACCTAATCTTGTTTCCATTTGTGTGAACAAATACATGCAGGTGAGATTGAAGAGTTTCATTTCTTGCTTATTTTCTTTTAACATATCATGAGTGTTTTTTTGGTATCATTAAATATTCTCCAGAAGTATGACTTCTAAAGATTGCTGTAATTCCATTCTGTTTATTAGCGCACCATAATTTACTTAACCTTTATCTTTTTGTTGGATGTTTACATTGTTTCCAGAGTTTGGTACTATAAATAATATTGCAGTTAACATTCTAGTACATAAATTTATTTGCATCTAATTATTTCCTTTGGATAAATTCTGTAAGTGGGTTTACTGGATTAAAGGATGGTGAACATTGACATCCTCTTGGCTGTGTCACCAATTTTTTTGACATAAAAAGTTATGGCAGTTTCTACTTACCAGCACCAGGGACAAAGCTGAATAAACTTGCCCTCTATCCTTTTTATATTGACAGTTGGTTTTCTAGGTGAAAGAAGGTATAGAATTTTGGTAATATGCTGTTCTTTCTAAACTAATGAAATGGTACTTTCTGTATCCTTTCAGTTCTGACTGTCTGTAGCACTTGTGATTTACCTGTTGGTATTATATACTGAGTTAACAATACAATGTTTGTATTAATTCTATTGATTTATAAGATACCTTTTTACATTATGGCTTTTAATATCTTTACATATTTTTCTTTTCCTTTTAAATATTCTATATAAAGTATTTTCAGGGTAATTAATCCCATTTTATTCTTTATCATTTCATTTATGTTTTCCAACTTTCTCTAAAACTTAGGTTTTTTTCACCCAACACATTACCTTCTTTTTCCTTTTGTTACTTTATGGTTTCTTCCATTTCTTTCTTCTCTCTTTTCTTTTTCTCTTCTTTTTTTTTTTTTAAATACTTAACTCTATTTGTCTTAATTTAATTTCAGTATATGATGTGAGACAGGGTTTTGATTTGTTAAAAAATGAACATACAATTCCAGAATTATTAATTGAATAATACTTACACATTATTTACTTAAAATGCTTTAGTTTATGCTAAATTTTCATCTAAAAATTTTGTTTCTATGCTTCCCATTCTGTTTGCAGACGAACAGTATTATATAGTAGTTAAGTGTTTAGAGTCTAGTTACTAGGTTCCACCAGTAATAAGGTTCATGGCCTTGGACAAATTACTATACAGCTCTAATCATGATTTTCTTATCTGAAAATGGAGAGAATCATGGAAGTATCTAATGGAGATGCTCTAAGGGATAAATAGGATAATTGGATAAACGGGGTAACCATTTATGTCAGTTTGTTGGGGATACTCCTAATTTTATATCCATCATTCAAGAATTCTGTCTCGCTTTTAACATTTGTCTCAAATTTTTCATTTTTTAATAAAGCGTAATGATAAGTAGACCTTTACTTCATAGGCTTTTTCTCCCTGTACATGGTCTTACCTTGTAATGTGTGAGATGCCTATGTAGTGACCTCTGAAAGATGAACAGCGATAATCCCTCTTCTTTTCTCCTAACCCTTTCTGGGTGCACCATCATATTAACATCTCTGTTTCAAGGAATGTGTGCTCTGGGATGAGTGGCTAGGGACCTATAACTCCATCTGGTTGGGGTCAGGGGAAACATAGGAAATTTCAGGTTAGTTTACATGAAATATATGGGAAACAGAGTCTGAGGTGTCACATTGCAGACCATATGGAAGTAGTCTGTTCCTGTTTGCAACAGTAATTTTTATGGGTTTTTCATTTATTAAATGGCATAAATCTACAGTTATTTATTTCAATGGTTGTCAAATTAAAAAAATTTTTGGTAATAAGCATTATTAGCAACAAGTTCAGTTCAGTTCAGTCGCTCAGTTGTGTCCGACTCTTCGCCTCTCCATGAATCTCAGCACGCCAGGCCTCCCTGTCCATCACCATCTCCCAGAGTTCACTCAGACCCACGTCCATCGAGTCAGTGATGCCATCCAGCCATCTCATCCTCGGTCATCCCCTTCTCCTCCTGCCCTCAATCCTTCCCAGCATCAGAGTCTTTTCCAATGAGTCAACTCTTTGCATGAGATGGCCAAAGTACTGGAGTTTCAGCTTCAGCATCATTCCTTCCAAAGAAATCCCAGGGCTGATCTCCTTCAGAATGGACTGGTTGGATCTCCTTGCAGTCCAAGGGACTCTCAAGAGTCTTCTCTAACACCACAGTTCAAAAGCATCAATTCTTCGGCACTCAGCCTTCTTCATAGTCCAACTCTCACATCCATACATGACCACTGGAAAAACCATAGCCTTGACTAGACGGACCTTAGTCGGGAAAGTAATGTCTCTGCTTTTGAATATAATATCTAGGTTGGTCATAACTTTTCTTCCAAGGAGTAAGCATCTTTTAATTTCATGGCTGCAATCACCATCTGCAGTGATTTTGGAGCCCCCAAAATAAAGTCTGACACTGTTTCCACTGTTTCTCCATCTATTTCCCATGAAGTGATGGGACCGGATGCCATGATCTTTGTTTTCTGAATGTTGAGCTTTAAACCAACTTTTTCGCTTTCCTCTTTCACTTTCATCAAGAGGCTCTTTAGTTACAAAAACCAGAACTTATTTAGTGAAATCATTTCTGATTTTCTATTTTCAACAAAGTTGACCATGAGCATTTACTCCCATAAAATGCTATTGATATTTATCATCCACTGAGTGTCATAGTAAAATCATTGAACTTAGAAATATCAGGAGATCTGGTTTTTTGTTTGAAAAATACTGCACAATTTTCAAAGGTACTACTTGAGTAGACTGTGGCCTCAGACAGTTGCAGAATATGCATTTATACTTAACATTGTGAAGCATGACTTTTCATTTAGATCAAATGACTCTCTTTCTACATTAATTTCACTCATGTTGGAGTCCACATTTCTTTTTCGCATGTACAAAAAGTGAATTTATATTTGTTAATGTTGTAGTGTGTGCACAAATACCTAAACAGTAAATAAGAGCAGTCTCATGTCAGTGTCATTGTATGCTTCCGATAGAAAATCAAGGTAATTTTCACAGCGATTATATTTTTTCATCCAATTTATGGAATCAAAGTCAGGTTCTTGAAATTTCATTCTGCTGAAGGTAAAAACCTCTAACATTATTATGGATGATATTATATATTCTGTTAAGGAGTTTAACATTGAAGGTAAAATGATTTTTTTGTGGGGATGATTTATCAATTTTTGTGAAGAGCATATGGTTGTAAAACTATTTTTACTAGATAAACCAGTGGAATAGATACATGCTTGAAGGTGATTGTGCTGAACCTGTATTTCATAATCATGTTCAATTTGAAATACATGTCATTTGAATAGAAGCTATAGATAGCAACATTCAGAAATATTTATATATGTATATATATACACACACATATACAGATAATCAAAACATTTTCTACTAGAGGTTAATACTGGATACAGATACTTTAGCTATCAGTTAGATTTAAGAATTTTTAAATTTTGAGAAGCTATTTTGTAAATCGGTATAAGTTTTCCAAGATGGTATTAAACTTCTATAAATGAGTACTCTTAAGTTTTGTTGTATTTTGTTTAAAATCACTTGGATATGTGAATAACTCAAAACACACACAAAAAAACTTTTAGGAAATTTTAACAAATTACAGTTGGTGAAAAATATTACAAATGAAACATTATAATTCTTACCCTACAAATGCAAGGGAATAACTAAAAAATTAGATAATGAGAGCTCAAAAAGTAAACAAGTTTTAATTTCAAAATTCTGTAACTTTGTAATATTTTACCAGTGGGAAATGGTGCTTCTACTTTAAATTAGATAATGTGAATTCTATACAGAAAGTAAATGAAATTTGTAAGGCTTGTAATTTTATAGTATCTGTTGTTGCTCACACATTCCAGGAGTCACAAACCAGATTTATTTATTTAATGAGTTTTGTTCTGTAAAAATATTTGTCAAAGGAAAGTACTCGGAATGGAACTAATAAAATGTACTTGCAAGATATGTAGGCTAAAATATTTCCACATTGCAATACAAAATCCTAATATTGAGAATATCTTCCATTTAATGGAATTTACTGTAGCTAAGGACAGAGGAGCCTGGTGGACTATAGTCCAAGAGGTCAAGAAAGAGTCGGACACAATGACTGTACAACAACGACGGGTACGTTAGTGCCTGTAGAGAGTCTATTTTCTCAGTTAATATTCTGGACCAGAGATACTGACATTCAAAAGATCAGAAATTCATATTTATTGATCATAAAATACAGCTTTGAAGGAAATTTGCAGGCAATATTATGAAATAAGTAAAAATATTAGAACCAGCAGGCTTCCCAGGTGGCTCCATGGTAAAGAATCCACCTGCTAGTGCAGGAGACACAAAAGAGATGGGTTCGATCCCCGGGTCGGGAAAGACCCTTGGAATAGGAAATGGCAACCCGCTCCAGTATTCTTGCCTAGGAAATTCTATGGACAGAGGAGCCTGACAGGCTACAGCCCGTGTCATCACAAAGAGCTGAACATGCCTGAGTATACTCCCAACAGGACCAGCATTTTTCCTAATTTATTGGTGATGTGGTAAAGAGAGTTAAAAACAAGAGACTGATGAAGGTATAGGAATATCTATTAAGAAAATTATTCTGCTTATGTTGTTGTTAATGTTAATTATAAATGAATCGATTTGAATGAGAAATTAGTTAATTCTAAATATAAAACATTTGGCATATAGTGGCTATTATTATAACTATTATCAATATTATTATATTATAATTGATTTTTTTCTACTTCTGTCTTGATCCCATGCTGTTTTGTTTTTTAATATGCACACCCTAAAGGCTGAGTTGTTGTCGTTTTAGTTGCTAAGTCACGAGCCACTTTTTGCAACCCCATGACTGTCGCCTGGCAGGCTCTCTGTCCATGGGTTAAGACAAGGGTTGAAAGTTATTTGGTGGAAATGTTTAGTTCCCCCTCAAGTTTGGGAGGCAGCATCTCAAGTAACCCTGAGAGAACTGCTCCCCATGCTTTCTCAATTATATGGCTTTATGTTTAGTATTAAATGTTTCATAATCCTAATTATACCTTAAAGTTTTATTTTTGCTTTTTTTTAATAAACTATCTTTTGCAATTTTTAGCAATAATTTTCTTATGTATTTTGATTGAAATTCAGAATAACTAAGTTGTCTCAAAAGAATTAACATCTTTTTTGTCCATGTAGGAAAATAGTTTTTAAATTTAATTATCTTTTTATCCAAGTATTGCTTTTTGTTTCTTATGAAAATTTTGCACCTACATTTCTGTACCTGGAAAGGTAGAACATAGTTTTTCATATAATATTACTGATTATTGTTGGTATATAAATAGTTCTGTATTTATATTGGACTCTCATTACAGTTTATGTTTTTATTGTTATATTTCAAAAAACAGAACATTGAACAGTTCATAGATAACAGTGTTACTTTCTTTTTCGATATTTGTTTTTCGTGATTTTTTACACTAGTTTTGCTGTACAGAACAGTGATCAATAATAGTGGTGGTAATAGTTGATTTTTTTATATGATTCTCTTTGGGGTAGACTTAACTCTCTCCAGGGCAGGACTTTGTCTTATTTTTCTATCATCATGGCTTCTTCACAGAGAGATAGGTATTCAGTAAAGGATGAATACATGTACTGTAGAATACTGTTTCTAAGTTAGAATAAAATAAAGGTACTAAATGCTGAGTATTTAAACCCTTCTGAGATGGAATGGTTTAGAGGTGATGCTTTTGAAAGGATTAAATAATATGGAAAATAATAATATCCCCTTTAGGGGATGTGCATTCATAGTATATTCTATCCTTTGAATTCTTACCATCTGAATTGTACAGGAAGCCATGTCATCGATGGTAGAGATCAAAAGATTTAAAGGTTTTATGTCAGAGGCAGTTTCATTGCATCACAGTTTATAATCAGCTACACGTATGTAGCAATGATTCCTTCTCTAGTTTTGCATATTCCCTCCCCTGCAAAAACAAAACAAAAACCCCAAAATAGTTAGAATTGATTTTTGAATGAAACAACTAACTAAAGATAGAATATTTGTTTCTTATGTCAGGAATATATATGTTGAATCTAAACCAGAACTTGAGGATCCTGGGAATATTATGCATATCAATTTTGGCTGTATTCTTTTTGTTCAGGTCACTGCCATGGTTATTACTTTGGTTTCTATTCAGCTTCTGAAGTTTTCTTTTGACCAGGAAAACATCACTCACCAAAGAGGAAAATAATTCTTTATGTCCTACCCTTGAATTTGAGTAATCCCAGTAGTATTTTTGGGGAAAGATAGTTATATGTTGTTGTATTCAGAATCAACAAATAAAAATATACTATAATTTATGTCATTTTGTTTTATAGCACACTTTTATAAATGACTTGATGTTTTATAGAATGTTGTTATGGATAGAGCCTGATAGTTTTCTGCTGTAGCAGTTGTTTCCTTTGGAAAAATTTATATTTACTCCTTTGAGAGTTTAAGGTAGAACACGTATGCCAAACTCAACACTGAAACTATCCATTTCAGGCATTATTCTTCTCAGAATCTCATTCTGAAGTGCATAAATATTAGAGAAAACAGCTTTCTCAATGTTTGTTGGTAATATTTTTGAAGTGAGCATGAGTTTTTGTGTCTTTAGTTCTATAATTTGTCTCTTGAGAAAATCCAAGGATCTAAAGTCTGAGAGGAAACACATCAACAATGGCAGCTCATCTTGTCTCTTGAGGAGCTGCAAAGAGAGTACATTCTGTATGAAGGGGTATGTAGAGTCCGTAGTTGCATAGCAGGCCTGCTGCTTTTGTCTCAGCTGTATGCTGAGGTGAGGTGGGGGTCACAGTCGCTCAGTAGTGTCCGACTCTTTGTGACCCCGTGGACTGTAACCTACTAGGCTTCTCCGTCCATGGGATTCTCCAGGCAAGAATACTGGAGTGGATAGCCATTGCCTTCTCCAGGGGATCCTCCCAACCCAGGTATCGAACCCGGGTCTCCCGTATTGGAGGCAGACGCTTTAACCTCTACAGTGGGTGCAGAAAACTAGGAAAATGCGCTTCTTTACCTAGTCTTCAAACATGTAAGCTGACCTGGGACTAATCTTTGTAATTCAAACCTAAAATCCAGTATGGAGACTAATAAAAATGGACCCTATCTACCCATCTGTGGGATACTTGTAGATTTATAGAAGCAGAATCAATCTATTTTCCTCTCTTCCTAATAGTTTTCTTATTTTCATAAATTAAGTTGCCTGAACTCTTTTAGGCACATGCTTCTGTGGAGGCTTTTTTTTTTGCTTTTTATTCACCAAATATTAATTTATTTTAAAAATGCACGTTAAAAACACTAGATAGAACTTCTGTGCCTGCCATTATTGAGTTGTTTTAGAAGTATTAGTTCAGGTAATTTACTTACGTGTCTACCACGACTTAGTGAGGTAACTGCTGCTGCTATCCTCACTTCACAAATGTGGAAACTGAGACACAGAAAGGTCATGTAACCTTAGGTCAAGGTCCAGCAACCAGTAAGTGGATTGGAAGGATTCAAACCCAGATGGTCTTGTTCAAGGCTTTTTGCTCTTTACCAGCTTGTGTGATACATAATAATTTTACTTTGGGAGGCATAGGGATTGGGGGTAAGTAATGAGGATTAGAGAGAGCTAAGTTTGTGCAATCCCTCTCCCCACTTTGTGGCACTAAGGATGTGAATATTTATGAGAATAAACTATGTTAAGAGTTGGCAGAGAGAGGAGGAGGGAGGGACACTCTTGCTTTTGATTTATTTGTGCTCCGTTATTTGAAACGGTTTTATAAAACGAACTTACATGAGGAAGTATATTACATTGGTAATGTAGTTTTTAAATAAAAGTTGTCTTTGAAAAATTTTTATACTTGTAGCAGTTACACATGTCCTGTGGACATGCAGACATTTATTTTCAAAAATTCATTGAAGTATAGTTGATTTACAATGTTGTGTTAATTCCTGCTGTTCAGCAAAATGACTCAGTGAAAGATACATGTGTATATGTTTTTTCATATTCTTGTCCATTGTGTTTTATCATAGGATATTGAATAGAGTTCCCTGTGCTATAAAGTAGGACTTTGTTTATCCATTCTGTATACAATAATTTGCATTTGCTAATCCCAAACTCCCAGTCTATCCTTGCGCCCACCACTCCCGAAAATCTTTTTATATACAATTAACTTCTAACTTTCAAAAGGTGTGTTCTAAATACAAGGAAGCACAAAATATTCAGAAGTTTACCAGAGAGCATGGGGATGCAAGGGTGCAAGTTTGGAACTGAAGTGTTCTTTAATATAATTTACCATTTCTTTCATCTTAAAGAGATGTTAGTAAGGTTCAGTTCAGCTGCAGATTAAAAAAGTTAAACCTGAGAAGCAATTTCATTCCCATTATTGTATCTCATCTGTGAAATAAAATATTCTGGATATAGATTATTAAAACATAGGTATTTTAGTATCTAAAAATCCATATTCAGGTAGTATAGAAGTCAAAGATGAGACAAAAGACTAGTGCTGAGGGGTTGCCATGGAAGACACAATAGCTGGGAGAGAAGGATACTTAATTTGTCATTTTTTCCTTATTAACTCTAAGTGGTGGAGGCTTAGTATGTTACTATGAATTGCATTGTATCATATATAAAGTCAATGCATAAAGCTAATAAGTTAACATTAACCTTGGAAATCCAATACATAACCAACTTGTGGACCCTTAGCAGCTCAAAAGTCAAAAATTAACTTCTCTGGTTAATACATTTTTGAGGCAGTATAGTGCAGTGCAAAGCTTGCTTGGGTTTGAATTCCAGCCCTGATACTTACTAGCTGTGTGACCTTGGATAAGTTACTTAAATATTTTGCTTTAGTTTCTAAATCTGTAAAATGGGATGGTTCATCTCATTGTGTTCTTGTGGGTGATGAATGAGTCATTGTAATACAAATTAAACACTAATATTAATATTTTTACATAGCAAGTGCTGGTTAAATATGAGTGATTATTATTAGTACTAGCTTTATCTTTTGTTTTGATTGTCTTTTGTCTCATTTCTTATGGATCAGTAGAGGCCAGGGTCTAGTTTGAGGGCAATAGGGAATATAGAGGCAGGAATAAATGAAAAAGAGAACTGGAGGAGAGGAGCACTACCTTTGTTGAGATACTATAGCCTGTTAACTTTTGTGATGCTCTTGGGGAGGAAAATAATTTTATGTCTTAAAAAGAAAACTTCCAGTGTATAGGAAGTGTGTGTGTGTGTGTATGTGCATGTATTAGCTTTAAACTAGAGGTGAGATCTTGCCCTCATTGCTTACTTAACCTGCACTCACATGAGCCTTTAACTTAATAGAGCTAATTTTCTTTTAAAACGTGCACACTTGTGATCAGTTGTCTAAAATAATCTGCACGTCACTCAACATTTTCCAGTGTGTGTTTACCCACGGGTGTGCCCTCCGTGCTGGAATTCAGATCTCTTGCAAACAAAGGCTGGAGCTGCACTGAGAGGCCCCAGCAGAAAAGGAACTTAGGGGTTGCCTCATCTTCTGTCCGTGTTCACTTTTCCAAACCACCCTTTGGCCTCTTACAAAATTGGCTATTTGTGCTAGCCCCCTCACTGGGGACTGGATAAGTCGATTAGGTTGAAGAGGCCTTTTCTGATTTGAGGAGGAAACCTTAGATCTTTTCTTCCAGCTAACAAAGATGTCTGCAACAGGGTCTCAAATGTGTGTTGCCAAAAGAGCTTGTAAATATGGGAGGTGATGATGACCAGCCTAGGATTGAAATGTCCAGCAGCTGACTGTTGTCTCTCTTTGGACCTTGCTGGAAGTGCTGGAATACTTCATGTGCTGCTGATAAGCAGCCAGCCAGGTGTTCGGTTGAAGAGGGTGTTGGGTAATTGTGTCAGAAATAATAATTCTCCACAATAACTTACTGTGTTTTAATATTTAATCCGTATTCATCTGCCTCATGCTGGAAGAGCAGCAGCTTGCCTTTTGACATGACAAAAGGAAGAGAATATATCTGTTGCCCCTTAATGGTGTCTCTGAGTGGCCCTTGCTGGGTAACTGGACTTCCTCTGTGGCTTTCAGAGCCATTTAAAGAAAAGGATGTTGATCTGGGTGCACAGGAACACAGGCCCCGGGGCCTCACCCTCACCCCACCTCAGCCATACACCTGAATAAAGCCTGAAATGTTTGTCTACCTGCCAGGCTCTTCTTTCCTCAAATAAAGAGCATTTTCTTTGGGTTTCCACAAGCCTGCTCTCCAGCCCTGAGCCTTGTGTGCTTTGAGCTGGCCATTGATGGCTGCTCTCGTTCCATTCTGAAATCTTAACAGTGTCAGTGCGGGGGGGGGTGGGGGAAAACCTAGACTGCTGGAGAGAGGAGCATTGCGTAATCCAAATGGTTGTAGCAACTTGTGATTTTTAGTTTATGTGAAGCTGAGATATATTCAATTTCCCTTGAACCTTTTGCCTTTGATAAGAGTTGATTTCCTCACACTGAACCAGTTGGGTTGGAATTCAGCCACGAGTATTTATTTCTGCATTTTACGAATTGTTTTGTCTTCCCGGCGAGAGATTTCCTTCCTCCCGCCTTCTCTCCTATCTCTCCCCAAGACAGAGCCATGCTCTCTGTCATCTCTTTCTCTGTCTCTCTCTGCATCTTTCCATGTCTTTCTTCTTTCTTCTTCCCTTTCTTCCTTCTTTCCTTGAGTTAGTAATGAAGATGGGTCCTGAAGCTTTTGAATTAGCTGAAGCGTAAGGGGGAAGCACCCTGCTGACCCCTCTGGTATCTGAGTCCCCGTCAGTCTCCTGAAGAGCAGGCCGCAGACGCTGGGCTCTTCCTGGTGCTGTTCAGGAGCCTCTTGGCTGTAAGCAGAGGAGCTTGTCTGCCCTGTGAGAGCAGGGAGTGGCCTTGGCCTTCATTCCATGAGGCTTTGGGGGTGCACTTCACTGCCTTGAGGTTTCTCAGCAATAGCAAGTGGATGTCAGGTAACTTATACCTAGGCTAGAAGGATACCTTTCCTTTTTCTGGATGGACTCAATGTTGAGGGCTTATATCATGAAAGTGGTGTGTGTGTGTATTTTCTGGAGACTCAGCATTGAGGGTTTATATCATGAAGTGGGGTTTTGTATATGTGTGTGTGTTTTCTGGATAGACTCCAGTGCTGAGGGCTTATATCATGGAAGTGGGGTGTGTGAGATGTGGCAGAAGGCTCACTGTCCAACCTCAAAAGTCTCTTTAAAGAGACGTGAAGGACCACATGGAATTTGTAACTGGATCACAAAATTAGTACCATTAAGGACCTGAAAATAGCTCTTCAGTTTTGTAGGTCACACCTTTCTAAGCTGAGTTAATGAGCAAATCTTTATTCTTTACAAGATTAGCCAGGTGTATTTGGCTAATGTTAACTTTAGTCTTGGCGTCCGAGTCCTCTTGCTAATGAGACCAAAGTGGGAATTCCTGTGTCTCATGGACCAGTTACCTTCACTCTCTTTCCTGGCCACTGACTGCTAACTCTCGCCAGCTGGCTTGTGAGCCTTGTGAGCGGCTGCACTTGGATGTCTGAGGGGGGAAGTTGTTATGCAAGGTCCCTTGTGGATTAGCACCAGTCCATAACTGCTCCTGGGGAAATGCTCACACACAGCAGGCCACCGCCCAGAGGTCAGCTTCATTGTCTCCACTTCTCAAAGACAATAGAGTTGATTAGGGTTAACTGAAAAGTGCTGATGTGGCCTGGGCTTTTGGACTTTGCCAGGACATATGCACCTTTTAAAGCTTTTTAGGGAAAACTGTGCCGTGGTTCATTGGTAGAAGAGCTTAGGAGAAGTACAATGGTGGAAATCAACAAAGAGAATGGTTACATTTAAATATGCTGCATTGACAGTGGACTTGTCAGTAGCTTAAAAATAAGTTTCCTGGGCATGCACTATTTTATTAAAATCTTACCTTGGACCAAACCACGGTTGTATTGTAAGTTCTTTAGATTTTTAACTCCTGATTCCTATTTCCAGAATCATGTGCTGGGTAAGTTAACTTTGTATTATATTTAATTTATTAAGAAATTGCATATTAAATAGAAATCTTCCTGTTACTGGAAACATTTTGTATTTTAAACAAACGCTGAGGAATATATAATGTTTTGGAAGATAAATATTTGTTTAAGGCAGTTCAGTCCTTCAACATGTGTATTTTTAAAAACAAACAAAAACCCCAGCAATATTTACCCTAAGTGTAATTTGCAAAGTAAAATGAGAGTAATTTTGAAATCCTGTAGAACTTGGATTCATTTATTTTCATAGGAAGGATTCACATTTTGTAGTGATGAATATGCAATGAAGAGCTGTTAGGAAAAACCATTATTTGGCCTAGATTTAGGGAATTCTAACCCTGTCCTTGTTACACATCAGTACTTTCTAAGAAAATTAGGTCCAGAGAGATGGGGACCTGCGCAAGGTCACACAGCTAGAAAGTGACAGAGCTTTGGTGAAAACCAGTTCTGACTTTCCACTCAGTCATATCTCCATGACTGCTTGCTGATTTGGATTGGGGCAAGGAGATGTGTATATTCCTGTGTGCACCTGTGCATGTGTGTGAATAAAATGACTATTTTGCTTCTTTTAGCAAACTGATTATAAGCTCAGTGACTTGGAAATAATCATTTTCTTTCTCATCCTTTCAAGGAGCAAATTCATCTTATGGCTTTGTAATCCTAACATCTTTGGTATCTATAGATATACAAGTGACTTAGTCTTTGCTTTATAAGGTGTTTAGAGCAAGTAAGGTTACAACAGTAAGCTGAATCTGGGAGGAAAAAACTATTACCTTTCTTGTCTATCGTCATTCCCTTGAAAATAACTATGACTCAAGTTTCACTTAAACATGTGGTGACTTACAAATGTTGTGGTTTATAAAATACGTAACAATTTAGTCCTGCTTCTTTTCCTCTCCCCTGCCTTGGTGATCATATTCTGCCTGTTTTAATGTACAAACAGCCGACTGTGTTATTTTCACAAGGACCACCCCACTTATAAAATCAAGTGGTCTTTAATTTGTTTGGAGCTTTGAAAGATTGTTCAGCATTTTCCTTTCAAATGCAGGAGTAAGGAAAGCTTCGGGTTTGGATTTTGTAAACATATATTTTTGCCATTAACATCAGGGCAAAGGCTCTCCTTTTTCTTTTTTTATTTGATTGGACAAACTGTTCACTTGTACTACTTCACTTCCTTATCTTTTCTTTCCTGCTTTATTCTCTTTTTTGACCCAATTTTCCCATTTGTTTCTGTTTCCTTCCTTTCATTTTCTGTGTCTCTGAGGAAAATCAAGGCTGAAGTATGTGAAAGTGACCAATGCTATAGAAATTTTTAAAAGCTATAGATGTATTTTTTTATTTCTTTTAGTTATTTGTATCTTTTCCTTTTGAAGTCTCTGAGGAAAATAAAGGCTTAACTGTGTGTAAGTGACCAACGCCATAGCCTTTAGTAAAGATACCAATAATTAAAAGATAAGAATTTTAAAGTAAAGCTTAAGAAAATGCCGTAGCATTAGTCTTTTGGCATATTTCAGTCCTGATTTGTCTAAAAGACTTTTAAAAAGTAATATGTATGTGTGTGTATGTGTATATGTATGTGTGAATATATATGCACACACATGCACACACGGCATGTAGTAAATAAGATTTCATATCTTTACAAATACATTCCAAAGAGAACCATTTCAGACACATGGACTTTTCCTGAAGATGACATCTACCTTTATGTTGCTGTCTAAGGGGGTTCTGGCGTTTTTTTGTTAGTCAGATTGGAAGCAGTTGAGTAAACCAGAAAGAAACGTGCCGCCTGCCTGCTCCAGGCATAGAGTTAGGGGACCTGGGCAGGTAGCACTCAGGTTTCCTGTGAGCCTGCTTGCCCACTTTGTTTTGAGGCAGAGACTAGGGCATGTCTGTCCAGACAAGACTTGCCCAGCCACATGTGTGCCATGTAGCTGTCAGTTGTCACACTCGCCCTCGATTCTGCGCCTCTTAGGGGCACTGTTGCACATCACAGCCCGGTTCTGTGGCTCAGCGTGGCTGGTGGCCGACCAGGGCTTGGTGTTGACCATGCTTAGGGTGGCGAGGACACTTGAAAGACAGAGAGAGACCATGCACCCGGAGTCACTGCTGTTCACAACCGGAGCTAGGTGCCCATTTCGCCCTGATCTTCCTCAACCTCTTTTCAAGTGGAAATTTTGCAAGTCGACTTCTGCAAGCATGCGTAGTACGATTTGGCTGACGGCAGTTTCTGGCAAAAGAAATAACCAAATTATTATTCAGTCATGGGTTTTTAACAGCCGCAGAGCAAGTGGATGTTAACTAAATGATGCAATTTATTCCCTTCCCTCTTATTGCCAGCTTGCCTATTACAGAACGACTGCCAGTTTTCAATAAGTGGTACCCAGATGGTATTCGCATGCCGCCCACTTGGTTACAGAGCCGAAGCGGGGAATAACTCGGGCAGACACTACAAGCTGTGGGTCAATTGAGGGGGAATGCCTGTTGCTTCACAGTTTTGCATATGTAAATCTGTTAATGTTATGTCAGTATTGTGCGGGCTAAACACAAGCATTGCCTTTCTCTGGGGGCCCAGCTGAACTTGGACCACATCCCAGTCCTACCGAGGCTCGGAGAGCGAAGCTGCAGTTTGAGGATGCTGCACAGCCTGCTTCCCTCCACTCCCGCCTCGCCGCTCTCGCGGTATCCACCGCCCGACTTGGACGCAGGAAGTGTCTGCCATAGGCTGACTCCATAATAGGACAGGCGGGCCGGTTTTATGAGGTTGGATGCGGAGGGTGGAGGAGTGTGAGCGCGTGTCTATTTTTAGGCCAGTCTTCAAGACAGTTCCTCGGGCCCAGCCTGCGCCTGCCTGCCTCGCTCACACTCTCCTCTGTGTGTCTGCCACACTTCTGCTCTCCATTTCATCAACTGCAGATGTGGCACACAGCCGTCTTAGAAGAGTCATGAACTGTGTCGTCTGCGCGGCTTAACAGCCAACATCTGTTGCAGCAGGCTGAAGGGAGAGGCAGGGAAATCATTTTCGGGAAGGCATTCAAGTGCCTCAACTTAGCCTCTTCTTTGGCCTGTGCAGACAATTATTTTACACTAATTGCATCAAGATAGCAGCTATAAAAAGTGGGTTTGAAGCCCTCTCTTCCCCCATCCCCACCCCCTCAAGAAAGCTGCAGCTACAAAGGGCAGTCCTTTTTCCCTCCCTTTTTATTGTGGTTTGTGTCTTGTTCTCAAAAGCTTATTACATTGGGTGCAAACAACAACAAAAATGCTATAAAAAGGCAAGAATCGTAATATGCTTAAGAGCTAAAAAGACCTATGGTGTTGGTGTAACCTATGAAAATATTCCTGCAGGTATTGTAAAATTTATGTGCCATATGAAAAACATTAAGGGTGTTGTTTTTTCGTGGAGGAAAATGTTCATCGTTGAGCCATTTTGTAAATTATTTTAATGCTACATTTCTGCTAAAACCTCATGATTTTGATATATAAACCAGTTTAATGTTTTTCTGCACAGACCCTGGCTTTTCTTAAATTTTATATATTGGAAAGCCCGTGTTTGTATTGGACCTTCTGGTTTGTTTCATATTGAAAATCCGTCTTGCGTGGCCCTGTGCCATGTGGCTTAGGAATAGTTTGACACGAGTCAAGCCTTGAATGTTGACTTTTGAGTCCTAAAAACTAGGCAGGACTGTGTTAATAAATATAGAGAAGTTTGGTAGTTTTTTTTTTTTTTTAAGAGTTATTTGATGACAATAAGGATGCAAGGATAGGTTTTCTAATACATTTGTCTGTTCTCAGCTTTCATCCAGTTGTAATAGAGGCAACATTGTGTTTTGTACCCAGGTCTTATTTTTTTTTTAATGTTCTTAGTAAATTTTGGTTAATTACACATTCCAGTATCTCTGATTCTCTTGAAAGATTTGTTTCCGTGACATTTTGCCGTATCTGCTGTGCAGCTAGAGAAGCATGCTTCTCTCCTCACATTTCAAGTCTCTAGACTTTGTTCTGAAGAGCCAGATGGAAGTATGCAGATTGTTTTTATCTTTCGTCCTTCACACTGTAACCTGATCTCCAGCATATCTAGACATCTAGCAGAAAATTTACTATGTGAAAGCAAGGAAATGATTTAGAATATGGACCAGCCAGGGGAGGAAGGGCTTATGATATACTTTATCAAAGCAAATTTCCCCACCCACCCACCCACCCCCTGAACCCATCTTTTTCTTAACAAATGGTTTTCTGATCAAGGGTACTTTTAAGTGTGCCCAAATAAACTTCTTCCCACTTACCCTGGGCTGAGAACTGCAGTTGCCCAGTGGGTTTGATAAACATGTAAATATGCATGCAATGAAAGTTGATTACCCACTGATTAAAAGCTTAGAAGAAGCATGGAATTGGTAGAATGATAGGCTGGGCAGTGGCCTGTAGATGAGACAGGGTAGTTTACTAAGACAAAGGACATTTCCAGAGTTACATATCTGGCCTGAGACATATCCAGGACTCAAACCCAGCATTCCCCCAATGGCTGCAGGAAACAGCATGATCTCAGGCTTCATAATATGTGTGCCTTTCATGCTAAAATATTTGTGAGCTTTTTGTTATATGGTTCATGCCTTGCTGGCCTAAAATGATTAAGGACAGTTGTCTCCTTCTGAACTTTGATTTCTGTTTGGAATCAAATTCATAACTATTAATAGTATGAGGATTTTCAAGTTAATAACTGTATCAGGGTATCAGATACTTGCTACACTCTTGAGTAAGTATGTACAGTATGTACAGTATCTGTTTACACACCTTGCATAATGTTTACATTTTGTATTCACATGACTTAGGTATAAAAACTAGCTATGGCCTTTGTAAAATATGAAGCCATGGGTAAGTTACCCTAACATCGCTGGGTCTCTGTTTTCTCTTGTCTGTAACAATGATAATAATAGTACTTGCCTCAGAATCGTCCCAAGAAGTTAATGAGATGACATACATATACTTAGCATTGCCAGCACAGTATGCTTTCCTTAGTGAAATTTTATTTAAATCGATCATCCACTGTTATAGTAGGGATATTTTCATTACTCTAGGAGGGGAGTCAAAAGGATTTTGCTGCAATTTATGTCCAAGAGTATTCTGCCTGTGTTTTTCTCTTAAGAGTTTGATAGTGTCTGGCCTTCTAGATAAGTCTTTAATCCATTTTGAGTTTATTTTATTTTATTTTTTTTGTATGGTGTTAGCAAGTGTTCTGATTTCATTCTTTTACTTACAGCTGTCCAGTTTTCCCAGCATCATTTTTTGAAGAGACTGCCTTTTCTCCATTGTCAAAGATAATCTTGCCTCCTTTGTCAAAGAATAAGGTGCCCATAGGTGCGTGGATTTCTCTCTGGGGTTTCTGTCCTGCTCCATTGATCTATAGTTCTGTTTTTCTGCCAGTGCCATCCTGTCTTGATCACTGTAGCTTTGTAATACAGTCTGAAGTTTGGGAGCCTGATTCCTCCAGCTCCATTTTTCATTTTCAAGATTGCTTTGGCTCTTCGAGGTTATTTTGTGTACCCATGTAAATTATAGTGGTTTTTTTTTGTTTGTTTGTTTTGGTTAAATGCCATTTTTAGCCTCAAGTTTCTCCTGCTTCTTTCCCTTTCTCCCTCCCTCTCACTCTCTTTCACGCCTCCGCTCCCCGATTCACTTTGCCTTTGGGCGTCATTATGCATCGTTTACATCACTGTCCAGAGGACCAGTGCTCAGTGCTTCCTCTACTTTTTACCCTATTCTCATCCCTGTTTCGTGATGTTTTCTTCACCTTCTCAGCTGAAAAAACTAAAGGGGAGTTTGCTCAATGGCTTTGCTCAATGGCTGGGAGGAGGGGAGTTTTTCCCAAACTTGTTCTTTTGTATGTGAATATGTTTCTCATGATAGTAACAGCTGTAATCCATACCATTAGAACTAATCTGTGGAGAAGGAAGTGGTAACCCACTCCAGTGTTCTTGCCTGGAGAGTCCCAGAGACGGGGGAGCCTGGTGGGCTGCTGTCTATGGGGTCGCACAGAGTCGGACACGACTGAAGCGACTTAGTAGTAGTATGACTTGAATAAGCTAGTATTTAAGGGCATATTTATTGTCTAAAATGGAAAATACAGTAGATGCTTTCCGTTAGTGTTAAGAACTTCATTCAGTTCTGTCTTCAGTGCCAACTATGTGCTCAGTGTACATGGAGAGCAAGACAGAGACTGTGTCTGTGCTCCAGCATCTTGCAGGCTGGCCTGAATCCTGACACACTGTATCTCCTTGAAGTCCAGCTTCAGTTTTATTTTTGTTTCTCTTAAGCTTTTGTTGTTTCTTGTGCACTTACCTGTGAATTTTCTACAGCTCCAAGTTAAATTTTATACTAAATCAGAAAATTCCAAATAATTCTGTTTACTTTAGCATCAAAAAACTTACTTAGTAATAGAAGCAGACTTTAGAGATAACACAAGTTTGGTGCCAGACCACAGCAACAAAGTAACTCTTGCAGTAAAATGATCCTCAGGAGTATTTCATTTTCCAAATGGGTATAGAAGTTACATTTACATTATGTGTAAAAAAGTATATATCTTTACTTTAAAATTTATTATTGATTAAAAAAATGCTAACCATCATCTAAGTCTTCATTGAGTTACAGTCTTTTTTGTTAGTGGAGGGTCTTGTCTGAATGTTAGGGTGGCTGTGGCAATTTCTTAAATAAGGAACAATGAGGTTTGCAGCACTGATTGACTCTTCTTCTCAGTTGAACATGAAGAGGCCGTTGTCAGGTTATTAATTGGCCTTATTTCAATATTGTCGTGTCTCAGGGTATAGGGAGGCCGGAGGAGAGGGAGAGTCAGGGGAAGAGTGGGTCACTGGAGTTGTCATAGCACATACACCATTTATCAGTTAAGTTCACTGTCTCATGTGGAAGTGGTTTGTGGTGCCCTGAAACAATTGTATTAGTAACATCAAAGGTTACTGATCACAGATCACTGGAACAAACACACCAATAATGAAAAAGTTTGAAATACTATGAGAATGACCAGAAAGTGAGCAAATGCTGTTGGAAAAATGGTGTTGATCAGTTTGCTTAATGCAGGGTTGCCACAGACCTTTAATTGGTAAAAGACACAATAAAGCAAAGCAAGATGAACTGAGGGATGCCTATAACCTTCATCAAAGAGGTACAGAATTTATACTCTGAAACTGCAAAACATTGTTTAAAGAAATGAAAAAGGACCTAACTAAATAAATGGAAAGATAGCCTGTGTTCACAGACTGGAAGACTTAAATATTGTTGTAATTGTGGCTCTCCCTCAATCACGCTACACATTCAAAGCAATCCTTGTCCAACTTCTAGGTGTCTTTTATTTTTTTGGCAGAAATTGGCAGTTTGATCCTATATGTCATACAGATATGAATATTAGCCAGAATAGCTAAGACCCTTTGGCAAAAGAGCAAAGTTTGAAGCCTCACAATTCTTATTTTTAAAACCTACTACAAAACTACTCTAGGGCTTCCCAGGTGGCTCAGTGGTAAAGAATGCAAGAGACACTGGTGTGACCCCTGGGTTGGGAAGATCCACTGGAGCAGGGAATGACAATTTACTCCAGTATTCTTACCTGGAGAATTCCATGGACAGAGGTGCCTGGAGGGCTACAGTCTATGGGGTCGCAAAGACTTGAACACTGAGGGACTGAGCACAGACACACATACACACATACACAAAGCTATACTAATTAAGAAAGTGTGGCACCAGAACAAAGTTAGACATCCAGATCAGTGGAATAGAATTGGGAGTTCAGAAATCAGCCCTGAAGCTCATAGTCTTGATTTTCAACAGGGTGCCAAACCAGTTCAGTAGGGACAGGGTGAGAATAGTCTTTCCAACAAATGGTACAAGGATAACAGGATAGCTTTGCGCAGAAGACTGAAGGTGAATCTTTGTATCACAGCATATGTATCAAAAACTTAACGTGAAAGCTCAATGTATAAGACTCTTTGCAGAACTCATAAATCTTTATGATCTTGGGTTAGCCAGTAATTTTTAGATCTTACACCAGAGCACAAGCAACAAAAGAAAAAAATAGATAAATTGGACTTCATCAAAATTAAAAGCTTTTGTGCTCCAAAGTATACTGTCAAGACTGTAAAAGATAGCCCAAAGCCTGAGAGACAGTATTTACAAATCATATACCTGCTACAAGTGTAGTGTTCAGTATATATAAAGAACTCTTACAGCTCAACACTAAAAAGACAACTCAATTAAAAATGTGCAAAAGATCTCTACAGACATTCCTTCAAAGAAGATAAACAAATGGTGCAGGCACAAGAAAAGATATTTAACATCATTAGTTCCTGGTTCTTGTTGTTCAGTCACCCAAGTTGTATCCGACTCTTTGCGACCCCATGTATTGCAGCACACCAGGCTTCCCCTGTCCCTCACCATCTCCTGGAGTTTTCCCAAGCTCATGTCCACTGAATTGGTGATGCTGTCCAACCATCTCATCCTCTGTTGCCCTCTTCTCCTTCTATCTTCAATCTTTCCCAGTATCAGGGTCTTTCCCAATGAGTCACCTCTTCAGGTAGTGGAGCTTCAGATTCATCATCAGTCCTTCCAAAGAATATTCAGAGTTGATGTCCTTTAGGATTGACTTGGTTTGATCTCCTTGCAGTCCAAGGGACTCTCAAGAGTCTTCTCCAACACCACAGTTCAAAAGCATCAATTCTTCAGTGCTCTGCCTTATTTATTGTCCAGCTCTCAGGTCCGTACGTGACTCCTGGAAAGACCATAGCCTTGAGTATATGGACCTTTGTTGGCGAAGTAAGGTCTTTGCTTTTTAACACACAGTCTAGGTTTGTCATAGCTTTGCTGCTAAAAGTAGTCATTTTCTGATTTCATGGCTGCAGTCGCCATCTGCAGTGATTTTAGAGCCTAAGAAGAGGACATCTGTCACTGCTTCCACCTTTTCCCCTTCTGTTTGCTGTTAGGTGATGGGGCTGGATGCCATGATCTTTGTTTTATTTAATAATTGTGTTTTAAACCAGCCTTTTAACTCTCCTCCTTCACCCTCATCAAGAAGCTCTTTAGTTCTTCTTTACTTTCTGCCATTAGAGTGGTATCATCTGCATATCTAAAGTTATTGATATTTCCCTTGGCAATTTTGATTCCACCTTGTAACTTGTCCAGCCCTGTGTTTCACATGATGTGCTCTGTGTATAAGTTAAACAGGGTGGTAATAAACAGCCTTGTCTTACTCCTTCTCATCCTGAACCAGTCAGTTGTTCCATACACATTCTGTTACTTCTTGACGCACATACAGTTTTCTCAGGAGACAGGTAATATGGTCTGATATTCCCATCTCTTTAAGAGTTTGCTATAGTTTATTATGATCCACACAATCAAAGGCTTAAATGTAGTCAATAAACAGAGGTAAATGCTTTAATGGATTTCCCTTGCTTTCTCTGTGATCCAGTGAATGTTGGCAGTTTGATCTTTGGTTCCTCTGCCTTTTCTAAACCCAGCTTGAACATCTGGAAATTCTTGGTTCACGTAGTGCTGAAGCCTGTTTTGGAGGATTTTGAGCATAACCTTACTAGCATGGGGTATGAGTGCAGTTGTCTAGTGATTTGAACATTCTTCAGTGCTACCCTTCTGGAAATTGGGATGAGGAGTGACATTTTCCAGTCCTGTGGCTACTGCTGGGTTTCCCAAATTTGCTGATATATTGAGTGCAGCACTTTGATAGCATCAAGTTTTAGGATTTTATTTTATTATTTTTTAATATAAGTTTATTTGTTTTAATTGGAGGTTAATTACTTTACAATATTGTATTGGTTTTGCCATACATCAACATGAATCCACCACAGGTATACACTTGTTCCCCATCCTGAACCCTCCTCCCCCTCCTCCCTCCCTGTACCATCCCTCTGGGTCATCCCAGTGCACCAGCCCCAAGCATCCTGTATCCTGCATCGAACCTGGACTGGCGATTCGTTTCATATATGATATTATACATGTTTCAGTGCCATTCTCCCAATTCATCCTGCCCTTTCCCTCTCCCACAGAGTCCAAAAGACTGTTCTATACATCTGTGTCTCTTTTGCTGTCTCACATACAGGGTTATCGTTACCATCTTTCTAAATTCCATATATATGCGTTAGTATACTGTATTGGTGTTTTTCTTTCTGGCTTACTTCACTCTGTATAATAGGCTCCAGTTTTATCCACCTCATTAGAACTGATTCAAATGTATTCTTTTAATGGCTGAGTAATACTCCATTGTGTATATGCACCACAACTTTCTTATCCATTCATCTGCTGATAGGATTTTAAATAGCTTTGCTGGAATTCCATCACCTCCACTGGCTTTATTGGCAGCAGTGCGTCATAAGGCTCACTTGATTTTACACTCCAGAATGTCTGACTCTGTATGGGAGACTACACCATCGTGGTTATCCAAGTCATCAAGATCTTTTGTATAGCTCTTATGTGTATTCTTTCCATCTCTTCTTGATCTCTTTGCTTCTATTAGGTCTTTACTATTTCTGTCCTTTATTGTGTCCATCTTTGGATGAAAAAAATGTTCCTTTGATATTTCCAAATTTCTTGAAGAGATCTCTAGTCTTACCCTTTACCCTTTCTGTTGTTTTTCTCCATTTCTTTGATTGTTCATTAAAGAAGGCTTTCTTGTCTGTTGTTGCTGTTCTCTGGAACTCTGCATTTAGTTGGGGGTACCTTTCCCTTTCTCCCAGCCAGGCTTCAGCAATACGTGAACCGTGAACTCCCTGATGTTCAAGCTGGTTTTAGAAAAGGCAGAGGAACCAGAAATTAAATTGCCAACATCCGCTGGATCATGGAAAAAGCAAGAGAGTTCCAGAAAAACATCTATTTCTGCTTTATTGACTATGCCAAAGCCTTTGACGGTGTGGATCACAAGAAACTGTGGAAAATTCTGAGAGAGATGGGAATACCAGACCACCTGACCTGCCTCTTGAGAAATCTGTATGCAGGTCTCGGAAGCAACAGTTAGAACTGGACATGAAACAACAGACTGGTTCCAAATAGGAAAAGGAGTACGTCAAGGTTGTATATTGTCACCTTGCTTATTTAACTTCTATGCAGAGTACATCATGAGAAATGCTGGAGTGGAATCAAGTGCAAGCTGGAATCAAGATTGCTGGGAGAAATATCAATAACCTCAGATATGCAGATGACACCACCCTTCTGGCAGAAAGTGAAGAGGAACTAAAAAGCCTCTTGATGAAAGTGAGAGGAAAGTGAAAAAGTTGGCTTAAAGTTTAACATTCAGAAAACGAAGATCATGGCATCCGGTCCCATCACTTCATGGCAAATAGATGGGGAAATAGTGTCAGACTTTATTTTGGGGGGTCCAAAATCACTGCAGATGGTGACTGCAGCCATGAAATTAAAAGACGCTTACTCCTTGGGAGAAAAGTTATCATCAACGTAGACAGCATAATCAAAACAGAGACATTACTTTGCCGTCTAAGGTTCGTCTAGTCAAGGCTATGGTTTTTCCAGTCGTCATGTATGGATGTGAGAGTTGGACTGTGAAGAAAGCTGAGCGCCGAAGAACTGATGCTTTTGAACAGTGGTGTTGGAGAAGACTCTTGAGAGTCCCTTGGACTGCAAGGAGATCCAACCAGTCCATTCTGAAGGAGAACAGCCCTGGGATTTTTTTGGAAGGAATGATGCTAAAGCTGAAACTCTAGTACTTTGGCCACCTCATGCGAAGTGTTTACTCATTGGAAAAGACTCTGATGCTGGGAGGGATTGGGGGCAGGAGGAGAAGGGGACAACAGAGGATGAGATGGCTGGATAGCATCACTGACTTGATGGACATGAATCTGAGTGAACTCCGGTAGTTGCTGATGGACAGGGAGGCCTGGCGTGTAGCACTTCATGGGGTCACAAAGAGTCAGATGAGACTGAGCGACTGAACTGAACTTCCCTTTCTCCCTTGCTTATTGCTTCTCTTCTTCCCTCAGCTATTTGTAAAACCTCCTCCGACAACCACGTGGCCTTCTTGCATTTTTCCCCCATTGGGATGATTTTGTATGCTGCCTCCTGTGCAGTATTATGGAACTCTCTCCACTCTGTTTACTAGATCTAATCTCTTGACGCTATTCTTTGCCTCCACTGTGTATTCATAGGGGATTTGATTTAAGTTGTGCCTGCCTGGCCTAGTGGTTTCCACCGCTTTTCTTTAGTTTAAGCCTGAATTTTGTTATGAGGAGGCGGATAGCCTGAAGCATGGCCAGCTCCAGGTCTTGGTTTTGCTCACTGTGTACAGCTTCTCCATCTTCAGCTACAAAGTATGTAATGAATCTAATTTCGGTGTTGACCATTAGGTAATGCCCATGTGTAAAGTTGTCTTGTGTTGTTGAAATAGGGTGTTTGCTATGACCAGTGTGTTCTCTTGGCAGAATTCTGTTAGCCTTTGCCCTGCTTCATTTTGTACTTCAAGGCCAAACTTGCCTGTTACTCCAGGTATGTCTTGATTTCCTACTTTAGCATTCCAGTTCCCAGTGATGAGTAAGACATCTTTTTTTTTTTGGTGTTAGTTCTGATAAGTCTTCTAGGCCTTAAAAGAACTGATCTGCTTCAGCTTCTTCAACATCGGTGGTTGGGCAAAGACTTGGATTACTGTGATGTTGAATGAGTTGCCTTGGAAAGAAACTGAGATCATTCTGTCTTTTTTAAGGTTGCACCCAAGTACTGCATTTTGGACTCTTCTGTAGATTATTACTCCGTTTCTTTTATGGGATTCTTGCCCACAGTAGTAGATATAATGATCATGTGTGTCAAATTCACCCATTCCCGTCCATATTAGTTCACTGATTTCAAGATGCTGATGTTTACTCTTTCCATCTCCTGCTTGACCACATCCAATTTATCTTGATTCATGGACTTAACATTCCAGGTCCCTTTGCAACACTGTTCTTTACAGCGTCGTATTTTAATTTCATCACCAGACACATCTACAACTGGGCATCATTTCTGCTTTGGCCCAGTTGCTTCATTCTTTCTGGAGCTATTAGTATTGCCCTCTACTTTTCCCCCAGGGGCCGGGGCTCATCTTTTGTTGTCATATCTTTTGCCTTTTTATACATGGAGTTCTCATGGCTAGTGTACTGGAGCGGTTTGCCATTCCCTCCTCCCAAGGATCACATTTTGTCAGAAATCACCACTATGACCTGTCCATCTTGGGTGGCATTGCACAGCATGCCTCGTAGCTTCATTGAGTTATGCAAGCCCTTTTGCCACGACAGGGCAGTGATCCATGAAGGGGCATTAGTCACTAGGCAAATAAAATCAGAATCACAATGAGATACTACTTTGCACCTACTGTGAGGGCTGTAATCCAAAAGATGGATAATAGCAAGTGTTGTTGAAAATGTAGAGAAAATGAAACCCTTGTATGTTGCTGGTATGAGTGTAAAATCGTTCTGACACTTTGGGAAATAGTTTGGAAGTTTCTTAAAACATTAAACAGTTACCATCCAACCCAACAGTTCTACTCCTTGGTTGGTAACCAAGAGAAATGAAATTGTGCCTATACAAAAATATGTATACAAGTGTTAATAGGAGAATTACTCATAATAGCCAAAAAAGTGAAACAACCCAAATGTCTATGAATTGATGAGAAAAACAAAATGTGCCAGTCTGAAGATGTACCATAGAATAATATAGAATAATATTCAGCCAAAAAATGATTGAAGTGCTGATACATGAATAGTCTATGGGAACCCTGAAACAGTTGTGCTAACAGAAAGAAGCCAGACACAAAAAGTCACATATTAAATAATTCTTTTTATATGAAGTGTCCAGAATTGGCAAATCCATAGCGACTGAGAGCAGATTAGTGGTTCCTGGGTGCTTTGGAGAAGGGAAAATAGGGAATGACAGCTACCTTGAATGATGGCTACAGGTTTTCTTTTTGGAGTGGTAAGAGTAATTTCACAGCTCTGAATATGGTAAAAGCCATTCGGTTGTTAACATTTAAAAGGGTGAATTCTATGGTATGTGAATTATGTCTCAATAAAAAGATTTCAGTATCTCTGTCTGGATTTCCTTATTCATAATGTGAGGCAGAGCTAACAGTTACTGAATGTTTCCTGTCAGCTGATGCAAGCGTCTTCAGATGTTGCTGTAGAGGGCCAGATAGTAAATACTTTAGACTTTGCCAAGTACAGTCTCTCCAGGCTCTCACTCCTGCCCTTGTGGTGTGAGAGTGGCTGTAGACAATACGCAACTGCACGAGTGTGTGACTGTGTCCTGATAAAACTTTATTTAGACACTGAAATGTCAGTTTCAATATAACTAAATGTTATTTTCATTTTTCCCAAACATATAGCAATGTAGAAGTCATTCCTAGCTTGTAGGCTGTGAACAGCACATGGTCAGAGGAATTTGCTGACCCTTGGGGTAAAAATGAGCTTTAAATGAACTTTCAGTAGCCTCATGAGGGAGGGGTGATTCTTTACCCTATTTCACAGATGAAGCAATCGAGAGTTTCAGAGGCTGAAGCCAGTTTCACAAGGCTGGGCCAAAACCCCATTTCATTCCACAGCCTGTCCTCTTTAACCGCTGTGCCCCATCCTCCTGCCTGCACCGCCCCCGACCCAGTTAGTCACGCAGCTATTGCCTCCAGACGGTGCTGACCCCCTCCTGCTTCTTTGCTGCCTCTGTCATTGCCTGTTGCCCTCCAGTATCTTGAATCCTCCACTTACTCTGGCATGGCCATTTCCTTTCTTCTCTTCTAATGCTCTTTTCCATATTGTGAAGCCAACACCCACACTGGGCCTTGGGAAAAATAAATCCACCACCTTGCCTCCCTTTCAGACTTTCCTCGTGACTCACTTCTTCTGGGAAGACCATGCCTCAGCCACCTTTTGACCCTAAATCCAGCTGGAACCGAGTCTGCCTTCCTGGCTGCGGTGCTCTCCCCTTATCATCTGTCTTTTGGCAGGCTGATTGGCTGAGGACTATTGAAACCCTCTGCAGTGACTTTTTTTTTTAGAGCCTCTTTGTTTAATTTAGTGCCCAGAACTTGGTTAAGACCTTCAGGGAAGCTGAAACGCTGAGGGTACTTTTCATTGAGAGGTCTCTCTCTCTGGCTCAGTCTCTGTGCTGTGCTAGCCTTTCATGCTCTCTCTCTTCCATCCTTGGATCCGAGCCAGACCATCCCTTCATGGCGCAGGTGAGCGTGAGGCAGAGGCCTTGGGGAGGTAAGTCACTTTTATATCGGCACGACCAGTATACTTCCTGTTCACATGTGCTGCTCTTAGGGAAAATGGGACAGTATGTGTGGGGCCTCTGCTCTTGTTTCATCCTCTGTCCTTCCCGTGGATGCTCTGTCATCACCCTTTACATGATGACACATCGAGAACTCGTTACATGGGACCATAGGACCTGTTCCACAGGGGCAGAAATCTTGTGCCTCTGCTAGGATTTGCTTCATTTCTCAGACACTCATACTTTACACACAGCCTTCCTCTGGAAACATTGTTTTCTATGCTCTTCTAAGAGAGCAATCTCCGCCCCCCATCCCCAATTTTTAAAATTAATCGATAAAAATAGAAAGAAAAGAATAATTTAGAAGTGCTTAAGTGATTAATGTAAACTGTTTATGACTCATTATATGGCTGAGAAAAGAGTCCTTCTGACTTCAGCACTATTTCCATTCCAAGTAGCTTGGACTTTGTTAAGTACGAAAAATCAGTGTCACCAGAGAAGTCTCTGCCAGTAGCTGACCAGGGTGACTGGACACACTGATCAGCAGTTGGGTAAGGGATGATAAAGATGGGTGAATTACATTCTTTTGCAATTCCTCGGCTGCATCTGAATTATTCAGAGGCCAAAAACTTTCCTTCTTTGGCCTAAAATATTTTAAAAATAATACTTGGAAGGCTCATTTGGTTTTAAGGAACAGAGGGAAATTTGCTGGAGTGATTTTGAGTTGTGTCATGGAATCTTTGGGGAGAGTGGGGGCACTGGAGTCCTCTGAAAACAAGGCATCTTTCTCTGGATGTGCCACTCCTCTTGTGTCTCAGTGTACCTCGGCTGTGTCTTTTTTACTCTCCGTGCGGTCTGCCTGACAGTTAGTCTGCAGATGGCCCATTTTGACTGCCCCCAAGGGCCACTCTTGGTTTCCAAGGCTCGGAGGATACAGATTCTGTCTTATTTATGTGTGTCTGCTTCGTGTTCTTGCTAGGAGTCTTGGTGTTGGAGATAGCTAGCAGACACACCAGGAGGAGGTGGGAGATACGGTGGTTATTGGAAAGATCCTGGAGTTAGGGAGGTAGCCATCTCTCTGAAGGAAGCCAAACCTAGAAGTAGAATTATGAGGAACTCCGGGCATGTCTTCTGTTTTTCTCATCTCTGTTTCTTGCTGTGTATCTACTTTGCCTTGTTCTCCCTGAAGACTCCCTCTCTGCTTCTCAGGCCACAGCCTGCTGGCCCTGATTTCTCAGTGAGCCTGCTGTGTTCTTACCTAGTGAAATTGCACTTTACCTGGAGGTAAGTTTCTGAAGTCAACACGTCGGGTGAAAATTGCTTATGGTTAAAATTTCCTTTGAAAGTCCTGGAAATCCCTGGTGAATAAGGAGAGATGCTCGGAGTCTGTGGGCATGTGAGAACAGAGGCCTCCTAAGGGAACATCAGCTTTTGAGCTCCTGTTGCTTCAAAGCATTTGTTCATAATTTGCACTATTAATAAAAGTGCTTCCTCTTCCCCCTGTTCCTCCTCTAAGCACTGATAGTTGCCTCTGTATTAGTTAAGCCTGAACGCGACATCATTTCACTGTATCTTAGTCCTGGGGGAAGAATTTAATGCACCTGATTGGTCCTGTGTGTGGGCTATGTGTGTGTCCCTAACCCATCAGTTCTGGCTCATTTGTGTCAGCTTCATTCAGGAAATAGTCACACTTTTAATTTAAGTTTGCCAAAAAAAAAAAAGCAAAATGATGTGGAATGAGTTATAGGAATGAGACAGATAAAACCACAACCTAGAAGAGTGACAGTTAGAGTCTGAATCGCTGGCTCTGGTAGGACCTCGAACACAGTATATTCCACAGTCTCAGAATCACTTATACACCATTGTTCCAGTGGAGCTCCCCTATCCTATCCTATCCCATTTCTCTTGAAATGATACCTAGAATTTGCATTTTAATTTAGGCTCACCAGATGAATCTTATCCACACCAAATTTTGAGAATTGCTGCCTTCAAGACAAAGCTATTGGGCTATTTCAGCTGCCTTTAGAATAAAGTGTTGTAATCCTCTAGATACACATGTTCTCATTTTAGAACATCTTAGGCCTTCACATGGCGCTGAGAGTTAGGGTTTTTTTTTTTTTTCCTGTTCATTATGGGTTGCAACTACTGTTTTGAGCAAGGTGAGTTTTAAATAAATCTAGGCTTCTGTTTTTATTTCTCGTATGTCTTGAGTCTTTGGAGGATACCTTCATATTAACTGAGACTCTTTATGTGTGTTTGTGCATGTGGTCTCAATTGTGTCTGACTCTTTGCCAGGCTCCTCTGTCCATGGGGTTTCCCAGACAAGAATACTGGAGTGGGTTGCCACTTCCTACTCCAGGGGATGTCTCCTGTATTGGCAGGTGAATATTAACTGAAGACTTCATTAAAAAAAAAAGACCTTTACATTTACTTGAAAGGTGCTTTACATACCTTCTCAGCCCATGGTATTAATATAAAAAATTATTCTATAGAATTAAAGAGTTGGGTAAGGGAATGGATTTAAAAGTGCTTGTAGAGTGTACATACCTTTGGAACACATCTTGCCCAATTAACAATTGTGAAATAGAGACACAATGTTGTATCTTTATTTCATATTATGAAAACCAAAAGTTTGTTTGTAGCAGTTGAGTTCTCACTGGCTGCTGTTAAAGGGTTTTTGAAAACTGGTATGGTAACCTTAACTTCTGGTAGATTCTAAACTCCTCTGGTTGTTAAGACAAGTAGAATGTATCGCCAGAGTCCTGTGCTTTCATTGAAATTGTTTAGATATGACTCATTTTTGTTTCCTTCAAGGGTGAAGAATGTACATTTCAGAACATCTCACTCTCTCCCCCCAAAAATTTATGCTTAGAAAACATCGCAAAGTTATTGCTAGGAACGTGGGTGGAGTGGCCAGTGTAAACTTAGTTGTTGCTTAAGGCACTTTCTGTTCTCTTTCTGGGTGGAAGAGAAGGGCGGGGCAGGTGGGGAGCTGGGAGAAGTAGCTTCCCCTTACTTTTCTTGCCAAAGTCAGTTTAAAAAGGTGCCGCACCTTCCCCCCCCTCCTTTTTCATCCTCCCAGCACAGTGGGATATGAATTGGGAGGAGATTTTGGCACCAATGAGAGGTTTAATAAGAAGTTATTTTTGTAGATGTGGTTTTTTTTTTTTTTTTTTTGACCACACTGTGTGGCAGTCAGAATCTTAGTTCCTGGATCAAGGATGGAATTTGTGCCTCCTGCAGTGGAAATGTGGAGTCCTAACCACTGGACTGCCAGGCAGTTCCTGCAGATGTCTTTTTAGATTTCCTCCCCTAAAAACTCAGGCCCTTTAAAAAAATCATTGAGTTAGGACCTGTCTTGCCACAACACTGGCTGGCATAAAGAAGAATGTGAGATGATAGGCATCCAGTGAGAGAATTTGGTTGTAGAACCATCCATTTGTTATTTGCGTGTCTGCATCAATAGTTTCCCTACTGTGCGGGCGGGGATTTGGGGAGGAAATTTTACAGGAGAGGGAAAAAGAAAAACTCTGCCTATAAAGTCTGTGGAATCCTGCAGGACTTGAGACTTCATAAAAGTAAAGAAATAGAAGACAAGGTGGATTTGAGCACTTGGAAATCACATAAATGACCATCTCTGGGTATAGTGTTCTGAAATGCCCAAGTATACAAAGCATGGGGTCGGGCTGTAAATTTCACGTGTCCTCCATTAACCTGCATAATCAGATAGTCATAGAAAATATTGTGTGTAGAGGAGGCATCTGTCCTCCTCCACACACATCCATTACCAGTGAAGCCCTTTCCACGTGGGGTCCAACTTGTTGACCCATCCTGATACTTACGGCTTGGGATTATTACCTTTACCTCTTCAGAACCTGTAAATCATTCTTCTGCTAAATGACTGTGCTGGAGATAACCCCTGCGGTTAAGGCAGCAAAAGAAAATGGATTGTCCCGAGAACACTGTGTGTAATTTATCCCCCTTTTTTTCTAACAAGACAGTGTCTTCTCCCTCTTCTGTCCTTCCTTCCTTTTTCGCTTTTCTTTCTTCTTTTCCTTTGTTCATTCCTCTTTAGATTTTTTCCCCTCTGCCCCTCCTTCCCTCCCTCCCTCTCTCCTATTTGTCTTTCTCCTCTTTCTCCTTTTGATTGTCTCCCCACTCTGGCCACGTTGTTCCTCAGGCAGAGCACCCCTGTTCACACTGGGGTGGACTGGAAACGTGTCGCTCTAAGCGCTTCTCCCATTGAGGGTTCCAGTGTCTTCCCCTTGGCACACTAACGGTCCACAACTGTAGGTGAGTGGCTGGCGAGGCAGCTGCCTGGGCCAGTGGAGAAGCAGCAGGCCCTTCCCAGGTGACCTTGGTAAGTGATCTCTTTGTAAATCCCACCTCATCAGAGTTCAAGAAATGAATCCTAAGCCTCAGTTTGAACTGCTGTCTCCTGCTTTGCCTGAGCATTGCATTGAGCCCTGGGCTGGGAAGAAACTCTGTATATGTGTGTCCCTCCACAGAGGTGGAAATAGCGGTGCCAAAGAAGAAGGGTTTTACTCACGCCTAAACTCAAGAGTTAAACATAAGGAAATGAAGGACAAGTTTCAGTGGGACTGTGTAAATTGCACTGTAGGAAAATCTTGATCAAAAAGTTACAATCTGTTTTTATGTGTTTGCTGGGGAGCGGGGTCCAGTTTGGGGACAATTACAAAAGTAGGCTAAGTTACTAGCTCTGTTCTTTGTCGTCCTCCTTTCCTGCATGGTGGGCCTTTCTTGAGTGTTTTGATCCACCTTACACACATCCTGGAGTCACTTGGCCCTGGGTTCAAATCCCAGTCCTGCTAACGTACTACAGCACCTTTTAACTGAATTGCTTCATCTTAGTTTTCCTGTTGGAAAACTGGAATAATTGACACACCCGCTTTGTTTGGTTGTCATGATAGTTGAGTGAGGTAATGTTTATAAAGGGCTTCTCATAGTGTGTACAGTGTGTAATAGTAAGTACTGATTTCGTGAGAAATTACCTCGTAACTAACAACCTCCAGTCTGTCCGTTCCCTTTCAGATAGGGAGTTTGATGAAGTTTTTCAGACGGCAGAAGAGGCTTGGGCAAGATAATATCCACATGTGTTCTTTCTTTCAGTTTTAGATGTACTTGCAATCTAAATGTGAAGAGAATATTGTTTCAGTAGTATGTACTAGCATGAAGTATTGGTGTATAATAACAGGCTCTTGTAAATTAAAGATGAAAACTGTAATTTGATTATTAAACTAAAAGCTGAAAGTCACTTCAGCCTACAGCTCAGATCATTAGGCTAAGACGGAGGAGGACTCATTTCCAACTTATGGAGTCTGATATTGGGAAGTTTGGTTTTTGGCTTCTTTCATATCAGTCACAGAAAAAAACCTCCTGCATTCAAATCTAAGTTATGTTTTATAATTACACCTGGGACAAAGTCTTGCCTTATATGGTATTCTCTTTTAAAACCAGGAATGTTTCTTAGCTCAACACTACTTGGTTACTCATTTCATAATCACCATTTGTTGGAGATACTTAGGACTGAAAGACTTTCTTAGAAAACAGCTTATAAAGAGAAATGTCTCATCTGTCTTTTGCACCTCAGCCTCTCACCTTCAGATCAAAATTTTCTTTTTAAATGCTGTAAAATTATCCATTCCTTTTTCTTTGGGGTAAGCGATCATAGATAGCACACATGCTTTTGTATGTCTGCTTATCCTCTTCCTCTTTTTTTTTTAATCAGGTAGTCAACCTTCCATATAATTTTGTTTGTCCAATTTAAGTGTTTCTTCAAATTGTACCCTTTCCATAAATCAGGGTAAATGAGTCTGAGTCACTAACTTCAAATTAATCTGCGACCTCTGTCTTCCCTGACAATATTGGAATGGAATGCCAGCGGTCCACATACTTCAATATTGTGAATAATTTTTGAGGACATTAGAAGGTCAAACATTATTTATGATTTCTCTGAGTTTGCTTGATGGCAATCATAGCTCTGTAGAAGTCAATCAAGTCTCTTGATAATTCTGTTTAGGCAGTATATAATTAGGCGTTTAAAATTAGTTAAGTGTCTGTTTTGCTATGCGTTTCACGTTCTCTTTGGGAAAGCATGTTTACCAGATGACTTTGGGGACATCTTTTACTTCAGCTTTTGCTTTTCCCTTGAGCAGAGAGTTTGAAAGTTAGGGAATTCTTTCTACTTGTATTACCTGTTTGTCAGCTATTTACTGGAGTTGTTTTTATTTAACACTGAACAAGTGCTGGGAGGTGTAAGCACAAACATGTTTTTATAAAGAGAACAAAAAGAAACCACAACAGTGCCTACGTTGTTGGGGAGCTGCATTTTTAGGTGTGTGATAATTTTTTTAAAAAGCTATACACAAAGTCCTTTTGCTTTTTTCCCTGGCATCTCAATGTCCTGAAAACACCATGATCTTTCTCTTTGAATGACCCACACTTTGCATCATTTTGGCAGAAGTGCCATCGGCAAATTAAGAAAAGCTGGGACATTGAGCCAGTGAGGATGGCAAGCTATAATTTAAAAGGAAAGGAGTTTATTTGAAATCAAAGTGTAGGCAGTGCAGGATGAACTTGTTTAAAAGTCAGGATAATTTTTGAGTTTTAAGCAGCAAGCTTCCCCTGGCATGCTATGATGGATTCTTTGTCAAAGGATGGACTTCACATAGGCAACAGTGTATTTTTTTTCCCCTGCTGTGTTTTCCATCTGTTGCATGGATTGTCCTCTCATTGAAAGAAAGAAACAAACAAAAAGCAGACTTAATTGTGTTATGGTAAGGCCTTTTTCTCCTTAACCTCAAAGAAAAGGAGCAGAGTGACCTGGAAAGTGGTTACTCTCCACCACTTTCCTGTTATTCAGGTATGGCAATTGATGGGGTTGGACTTGAAGCCAGGTCTGTAATAGAGCTTGAGCTCTTATGCTTTGTTGATGGCTTTGAGCATAATCTGTGCTTTAGAGTGAGCTAATCTCGTT
Source organism: Nanger dama (assembly GCA_917880005.1). Taxonomy (NCBI): domain Eukaryota; kingdom Metazoa; phylum Chordata; class Mammalia; order Artiodactyla; family Bovidae; genus Nanger; species Nanger dama. The sequence continues at coordinate 30,695,528 of CAKJTW010000016.1, read as the reverse complement.
GAATCTCCAGCTTGGATGTGGACATTAAGGATCTACACTGATTAAGGATATAATGATGAGGGTCCCTCAGCTTGGGAGCAGATCATCAGAGCAGGATTCTTTCTGATCTGCTGGGTGAGAGTGAGCTTCTAGAAGGCAAAGACTGTCTTAATTTTCAACCAACTGGTCTTCCTGGTGATCCTGGAGAGAATCATTAGCCATTGTTAATTTAATAAATCTTTGTTGGTGTAAAGTTGTCTAGTATCATAAATTGCCTGTTCTGTTCCAGTGGCTGCCCTGGTGTGAAACTGGGATTGTTCACTGTGTAAATGTGCCCAAGGGCTGAAAGCCTGCCTTTGCTCTTGTCAAGCCCCTGGCCCCTGTCGACATCAGCCTGGAGAAAGAGGTGCCTTTAAAAAAACTGACCATGTTGATCTGCTCTTCAGGCCTTGTAGGACTATCTCCCTCCAGAGGGAACGTTTGTGATCTACACAGATGCATGAGTGGGGTGGCTGAGACATAGTGGATGAGGCAGGATACTACCATGGTGTCATATTCAGGGTTTTAAAATAAATATTGATTGAAATGTAAGACTTAAAAATGATTCATTTGCATCTTAGAGCCTTGTTTCTGCTTTGGATGGAATTCTCTTACTGTATTAATTTACCCTCAATTTTTATACCTTATAGGCCTCTATATGGCATGCCATTTGTATTTAGACTGTTAATAACTGCACATTTTAGCAAGGGTCATTTGTATCTCTTGACCTAATTTTCAAGGTTTCCTTGGCAGAGAATGTCTACTTTGTCAGTGAAGGGACGGATTTGGGCCTAAACTCTGGATTCTTCCTTTGTGTGCACTTTTATGGGTCCTGTTAGTGACCCAAAAGGAAAAGACTGGTCCTGTAGTTAACTCATCATGTGTCTTTATCACCCTAGGTTCAGTACTTGTGTTGACTGACATCAGTGCTATCAGTTCTCTCATTGTTTAAAGTAATAGTCTCTTTTAGTGCCTGCCTTTTTTTTTTGTAATATTGAGGTATAGTTAATTTACAATGTTGCATTAGTTTTGAATGTAGAGCAATGTGATTTATTTATACATATGTGTGTGTGTGTGTGTGTGTATACACACATAAATGTTATTGTTTAGTCACTAAGTCATATCCAACTCTTGTGACCCCCATGGACCGTGGCCCACTAGGCTCCTCTGTCCGTAGGATTTTCCAGGCAAGAATAATGGAGTGGGTTGCCATTTATATATTTATATTCCTTTTCAGATTCTTGCCAATTATGGGTTATTCCAAGACAATATAGTTCCCTGTGCTATACAGTAGGTCTTTATCTGTTTATCAGTAGCGTGTATTTATTAATCCCAGACTTCTCATTTATCTCTTCCCCTCTCATCCCCTTTGTAATGATAAGTTTGTTTTTTGCTTCTGTATTTCTGTTTTGTAAATAAATTCCTTTGTATCATTTTTTTCCCCAGATTCCATGTATAACTGATGTCATATATCTGTCTTTGTCCGACTTAATATGATCATCTCTTGGTCCATTCATGTTGCTGTAAATGGCATTATTTCATTCTTTTTTATGGCTAAATAATATTTCATTGTGTGTGTGTGTGTATGTGTGTGTATGTATATATATGTATAAGATCCCATATTCTTTTTTAAGTAAATCATTTTACATTGGAAAGAAGCTGTATTTATTGTTGCAATGAGAAAATCATCACTTGCCACAAGTAGAAGGTGCTGATAGAAGCAGAAGGGCCTCAATTGCACCCCACTCCAGTACTCTTGCCTGGAAAATCCCATGGATGGAGGAGCCTGGTAGGCTGCAGTCCATGGGGTTGCATAGAGTTGGACACGACTGAAGTGACTTAGCAGCAGCAGCAGGATGAAGTGGTTGGAGATGGAAGGAGGATGATCGTGACACCCTCATGTCCCCATCATTTTGTGAAGTGAGACTTTGTCCCGCTTATGTTCCAGGACTTTCAAAAGTGATGGTATGTGAGAATCATGTGGAAGTTTTATAGTAATATGATTTCCTAGGACCACAGAATAAGGACCTGAAATCTTTAACGTTTGTAAAATTTTCTCTATCACTGGAAGGATTTTTTTTTCCCCTGACATTAACAAAAGTTAGGATTTTTCTTAAATAGGTCACCCCTATTTCATACTGGTTGATATTTTCCATTGCTGTTTCTAGCCATGGCAGGGTAAGGTGTTTCATTGAACACTGATGTTTCTTCTTATTCCTAAAGCTATTTTTTTCCGCCCCAGTTTTGGCGAAATTATGTATCACTTGTGATAATTCATTTTAAAAATTCCTGAGCTGTGTGGCGTACTTTCATGAAAATTCATTTAGATAAAATTAGATATTATTGTTTAATGAGGTGGCATTTCAATTTAGACCTTGCATCAGGCATATACCAAGAGTTTTTATGGAAGAGTTAGGTTCATTTGAGTAATAAAGGCTGAATCATGGGGGCTTTAATTCTTAATCGCTGTGAGGATTGTTATCCGTGGGATGTGAGCTGTCTTAGTGGTATTCAATCAAGTGTCCACTTAGCCATGACTGGAAGTAATTGCTCCCAAGTGGGCCGCACGGTGACCTGTTAATACTCACTCTGACCCTGTGACCTTGTCTGCCCCATTGTTTAGGATTTTATAGCAGGCGAGTCTGCATTTCTGTGGGGTCAAGTAGATATCTCGAGGTCAAACATTTTCTGATTACTGCCTCGTCCACACTGTAAGTCAGCCAGAAGCTGTTGGCGTTGCTAATAGTCATTGCTTTGTAGCGGGACATGAACAGTTTGAAAATTGTCTTCCCAGTCTGCATGTAAACAGTTTAATATTTTACGGAAAGAAGTTCATCTTGTAAATTAGGTATGAATAATACATTTGTAATTACTCCTTGTGTCTTTAAACACTTGTGTCTTAATTGGCTTGCCTTTTTTTTTTTTTTTAATGTATTTGCATTTGCCAGCAAGTTAAAATTAACTCTTGTTAGAGACCCAGTGAAGTTAGGACAGTGCACACCAGGCCTTCTCTGGTCCAGTCAAGACTTAAAACTTTGAGGGCGTTTTCATGCACCTGTGAGGCCATTCATTCTGTTCTTGAACCATTTGTTTTTGTTTGAACAGTCACTTGAAATTGCTTTTTTAGCCCCCCTTTGTTGTTTTATGACACAGTGTTATTCTGTGCTGCTATTTGTTGATTGGCAACATAATTAAAATTTTCCCAGAAGTTACATGACATTTCTTCTATGTCTGTGATGAGTTAAGGAATCTAAGCTACCAGTCTCTCTTTGTGGGTGATGCTTGCTGTTATGCCTGCCCTCCAGATTGGCAGAATCTTTAAATACGGGTGAGAGAAGGAGTTAAGCTAGAAAGGTGATCTGGTCCAACTTGACTCACAGTTCAATCACATCACATCTGAGTAATTTCAGGGCCTGCTATTAGTGTTATCTTTACCTTATTTCTTTAGCTTGATGTTGAACCATTCATGTTCTAGAATTGCTACAAATTTTATGTAGAAAAGTAGAACTAGGAAAAACAGAGGAAAACATACAATCAGAAAAGTTGGCAGGTCGTGAATTTAGAATGTCACCTAATGTGACTCTAGATATCACCTCAAAATAAAATACTCATCTTAAGAAGGATTAAGTGACACTTCCTATTATTGTGAATGTATGAAAGTGAAGGTGAAGTCACTCAGTCATGTTCGACTCTTTGGGACCCCATGGACTGTAGTCTATCAGGCTCCTCCGTCCATGGGATTTTCCAGGCAATAGTACTGGAGTGGGTTGCCATTTCCTTCTCCAGGGGATCTTTCTGACCCAGGGATCGAACCCAGATCTCTCTCATTGTAGACAGATACTTTACTGTCTGAGCCACCAGGGAGGTCCCAGTTGAATGTATAACTGAAAGTAATTTCTTAGCATTGTGGCTGCTGCTTATTAATCTGAAGTTAAGATATTTGCCTATAGCTTGGGTTAAGAGAACAGTCTTACATTGCAAAAAATTTCAGGACTATTGTTTCTCTTAGATGTATATAAATTGCTTTTCTCTGCATTGCAGCTTTCTATGCTATTGTGTTTAAACTTTCTTTTGGGGCCAGTTTGTGAATTAAAGACATTGTCATTAAACACCAAATGAGAAGGATGGCTCCTTTGTCCAAAAAATGTGTACCCTCCTTGGCTTAATATGAAAATATTTATTTTGCTAGTTTGGAAAAGGTTAGTAAAATCCCAAAGATACATGTACACAGGACTGGGTGAATATACTGAGAAGCAGTTCCCCAAACTCTGTGCTTAAGTACCCTAGGCTGCAAATTTTCAGGGGCTGCTGAAGGGAAGCACAGGGGAATGCAGCATTGTGGGACACTGTGCAGACCCCTTGGTTACTTCCAGTTTCATTGTTAGATTGTATTATGTTCCCTTTGATAGTACGTATTTTTGCATAGCTGAGTTTTCGACACTTGCCATGATAAAAAGCAGTGAACCATTCGAAAAACCCACATGGAACAGCAAACAATGGTGGCAGCATCCAATCTGATTTCAAGGTTTGAGGAACTGTGCAGTGTGCAATGGGTGCGTGTATCCCATTAGTAAGTATTGTATTGTTTAAGAATGAAATAAAAATACTTTTCTTTTTGATTTTTTTCCCCAAATAGGTACTAGGTTGTTAGGTCTAATAATAATTTCTTGGATGTAACTACTTAATAAGTGGAACTGTTAGGTGTTTCCTTGCCCTGGGTTGGGGAGGTGGGGAGAAGAGGAATACCATGAAAAACCTTCTAAAACACTAAGTGCCATTAAGTCAGAACATTTGAGAACTCTGGCATTGACACAAGAAATATATCTGTATTGAAAATGAAAAAGTAGATGTGGTAGGCAGTTTGGAAAGTGTAAATTAGCTAAACAGAGAAAATAAAGACTGCCCTTGATTTGCTGCCTAGAGATATACACTCAGTTATTTTGGTGAAAAAATTTTTTTCTTGGCTTGCAAGTATCAGAACCCAGAACCAGTTAATTTAAGATAAAAGAACATTTTTTTGAGTGATAAAAGGTATCCCATGCAACCCAAATGCACACATCGTTGAGAACTAAGATCTAGAATGCATATCCACTATAGTTTCTCTAGTCCTATATTTTTTTCCTGGAAAAATTATTTTATATTTTTAAATGAAACTTGGTTTTGGCAGAAAGTAGAATCTAGTTTGGAACAATCTCCTACGTTCCTTTCTCACACCTACTCAATTTGAAGTGCCTGGATTTCAGCTATTTTGGGTCTCTCCTCCCTATTCCCCACACCACTCTAGCCAGGTGTTGGGTTAGTAGAAATGCCTATGGTCAATACACTTGGTCTCCTTCACTGTCCGCTGGCTCTGGTCTTCATCACTCAAGGCAAAGAAGGAAGAATGCTAGTCATTCTCCTTGTTACATCCCTTCCGTACCTGGTGGGAAAAAGGAAGGGGTGTGGTCAACAGTGGAATCATCCCAAAGTGGCCTGCATACGTAAGCGTAGCTCTCGTTGTGGTGTGGTGGCCATTCTGAAGTCACTGCTCAAAGGATCACTTTTCCCCCGGCATTCTCAGTTTCCTTTCTCCTTCACAGTGGAACAGTGGAAATATGTTGTCTCACAGTCCTGGAGGCCCAAAGGGTGAGATGAAGGTGCTGGTTTTAGTTGGTTCCTTCTGAGGGCTGTGACTCTGCGGGAGACTTGGGTTCGATCCCTGGTTCGGGAAGATCCTCTGGAGAGGGAAATGGCAACCCACTCCAGTACTCTTGCCTGGAAAATCCCATGGGCAGAGGAGCCTGGTAGGCTCTAGTCCATGCGGCTGCATAGAGTCAGACATGACTGAGCGACTCCTCTCTCTCTCGCAGCTTCTGGTGGTTTGCTGGCAGTGATTGCCATTAGTTGGCTTGTAGAAGCATTACCCTGGGGTCCTCCTCTGCCTTCTCATGGTGCTCTCACTATGTGCCTCTGTGTGCTCACATGTCCTCTTATAAGGGCACCAGTCCTATTGGAATAGGAGCCCCCTCTACTCTAGAATGACCTCATGTTGGCCAATTACATCTGCAGTGACCCTGCTGCCATGTAAGGTCACATTCTGAGCCACCTTCTCTTTCTGCATAGCTCATATAGTTGAAATAGGAAAATTAAATACACAAGCACTGTGACTCTTCAGAATATTCTGGAGAAGAATGTAAAACCCATGGGAATTTGAAAGGAAAACCGTGCCAGCATCTCTCCTGCTTTATTGAAGGCCTCATCCTGCATGCCACCAGCGTATCTTCCCTTTGTGCAAATGTCAGATAGGAACGTGTACAGTGGGTGAGCCCAAGTCATGGGTCATATTTTTTTCTTTCCATATGACATCAATGCACAGCATTTTGATGAATTTATACCAGGACATGGAATGATTGACAGGGGGTGGTGCTAGCCCAGAAGGATTCTGGGTCATGATAGCCATCTTGCTACTGCCACTTGCTATCTTTAAGACACTGTATGTAACATATATTTAACCTTGACAACCAATCTGGGCTATGCCCAGTGCCTTTTCCTTCTTGGGGATGAGGGTGCTGAGGATCAGGCCAGTCATTTGCCTTGCTCAAGGTCATGTAGCAAATTTAGGATTGAAACTCAAGCCTTTCAGATCCGGAGTCTGTTTTCTGTCTCTTTGTCTCTGACTTATTAAGTACCCCAGTTTCTTAGCCTCTCTTGGAAAACACCATCACAGGAAAAGCAGTCTGGTGGTATTTCCTGTCTTTCAGGTCTGTCTGTCTTTCTTTAAACAGAGTAGAGTTTACCCTGAGAAATATGAATATTCTGAAAAAGAAGTTTCTCTGGATTGGGTGGATGTGCCAGCATGGACAGACGAGCCTGGGCACCTTTGCCCCCCGTTGTTGGACAGCTGCCTGCTGGGAGCTCAGTGTTTTTGGTGCCAGTGTCTCTCTTGGATTTCTTGCCAGGCCCAAGGGTTTGCTTTTGCAATTGCTGGTGCATGGTGTTTGGGATGTTTGTGGGTGGCTGTTTTTATTTGGGTTTTGTTATCTGCCCTTTGTAGTAGTAGCTCTGGCATCATTTGCTGCTCACATGTTCTGTGGCTTTCAAGCAGGGAGACTTGAAAAATGTACCACGTCAGAGGGCTTTATAAGAAGTTTGGAGTCTCGGAACCAAGGCCAAGCTTATTCGGGGCCATGAGTGACATGTTACCATAGCCTCTGGGCCTGTGTGAGTGTAATTCTCTCTGCCTGGAAGGGGGTTAGAGACTCGGCAATGGATGGGGCAAGCAGACAAGTGAAAGGGCTTTGTTGAGGTGTTCAACCTCTTACCACTTTGTTGCTGTAAGAGAAATGTTAGCTGGATTCAAGTGGTCAGATTGCATTTCCTTATATCTTCTAAAGAAACAACTTGAATAGACAGTGTTTAGTCTTGATTATTAAAAGTTGGAATAAAATAGAGCTGATCTAGTTTGCCCAAGACAAGCACGTCTTTGGACCACCTTGGGCTCTCAGGTCATTGATTCACACTTTCAGGCCCCTGGCCCCTAACCACTGTTTTTGTTTGTTTGTTTCACATGATGGTTTCAGGGAAGCAACTGTCTCTGATGTGGTCTGTCCATGTGCTTCCCATTTAAGTTAGGAGCCTTAGCATGCTGCTGCCCACCTCCACCCACCCTGACCTTGGCATTTATTTCCCTGTATTTCGGTTGCTTTTGTCCCTCTGTGTCATCCTCCTCGTCCTGTGACTCTTCCTTATGATGTCCACCATGTTGGCCTGGAGTGGGCACGTGCATGGACCCTGAGTGATCACTGGGGATCTTTGGTGCAGGTTGGGGGATTCGGGCAGGGTGGGAAATGGTCCTCATTTCTCCTCTGGCATGTTTTGCTCTCCGTTCTCATTTGCATGCATTCTGCTTGGTGTGGGTGGCAGAGTCAGGTCATCTCTTTGCTCTCAGATGGCAACTGTCATTGTTGATTATGCCTTGCAACTTTACCTGAGTTGCTTTAGAAAAAAAAATAATAAATGTCACAGAAATTTCAATTGACTTGTCAGTGCTAACCTGTTTTGATTCATGGAAGCTAAGTAGAGACACAAGACCGACAGGTTTCTGATACACACTGTTCTCAGCATTCGGGGATGCCTGGCTTACTCATCCCTGTGCTAGAACATTTTAGATTTGAAGCCATTTTCTCAAGGGCAGTCTCACGCTGACATTTTTAGACCACATGGAATAGCATTTTGTTGCCATACTGGGAAATGTGGGGGAAGGCCCCTTTATATCCATGTAAAAATGTCCTCAAATCTAACCTTAGTGACAGACGGGGACGATTTTTAATGAGCCGCCAAGAGGTTTGCCTCTGATATAATCCTGCAAGGATTCCTGTGGAGTTACATAAGATGGGCTTTCCCTCCTATTTGGAATGAGAACATTTAAAGGGGTCAGCCAGTTTCATGCTGGGAAGTCAGTCTGCACATATGCTAAGAAATGGATATATATTTTTCAAAAATGTGAACTCTTTTCCGTCATTGAAAAGGAATGTAAAATGATCTATTTTTCAAAAAGGTGTAGAAATTGATGAGGCAAACAGAAGTCTATGAGTGGTTCCTTTATGGGTTAGCAGAGAATATGTTCTGTGTTTCAGACACTCGTAATAAGATGAAGAAATGTCCCAAGGTGACTGGGGAGGCGTATGGAGTTAATCGGGAATGGTGTGTGTGCTGGGGGAGGCATGCACGTGTGCTTCTCCCCTTCTTTCTTCCTGTCTGTCTGTCTGCATTTTTCTCTTTCTGTTCTGTTTTGCTTTTCCTGTATTGGTTGGAGATGTTTATCTGGTTTTAATGTTACACTGGAAGGCTGTCTGGTTACCTACCTGGCTCTTAGAAAACTGAATCTTAGGAATATTTTGACATGTGTTTGTTGCATCTAATACAGACTCCTTCATGGAAAACATTGTATTCAGCAGGGCCTGGTTACCACACTTGTGGGAAAGTATTTTGGACCTGAGAGAGAATAGAACATTTGCTTATATCTCACAGCAGAGCTGGTCAGCACCCTTATAGGGATTTAGCAGCAAATGTACATTTTGTGATGTATTTAGCCCACTGTGTCATTCTTGATTTTATGAGTTGTGGAGGAATTGGGCTTTGGAGTGGTTTCTTTGAGGCATCCCAAAGACTGAGTTTTTAATTTTTAAGCCAAAGACTAGAATTAAAGTTATCCCAAATTAGATAAATATAAGGATCTATTGTTTGAAATCAGAGAAACTGTGGGAAAATGATAATGAAGAACTCAAGGAGGGCTGAATGAGTAGAGATTGGCTTCTGTTAAAACAAAGTTCACTGCTTCCCAGGAAAATTCGGATTCTAGTTGTCACAAAATGAGGAGGCTCTAAGACCTGGCATCAGACATAGGAGGAGATTTAGAGAGTTAGGTTGTTGGTCTGCATAGCAGAGAATAAGGCTGAAACGTGACAGTTAAAGCTGTAAGGCTTTTCTGTGATGCTGTACTGTAGGACACGTGTTATCTCTCTCAGTATCCCTAGCCTTCTGCACATGCCCACATCTGTCTCTGCTTGTCACTCTTTTATCCTATATCACATCACTACCTTCATATATGCAGAACCGCTGCCAATTCTTTCTCCCCAAGTTGTATCCCTCATTGCTTTCCATAGAGCTCAGTGTTTAGTGTAAGCTTGATAAATGTTGGTGGAACTGATTATGAAGTGCTATAGGAAAAGTGGGTTTATTAGCTAGTGATGCTAGCTGCTATAACAAATAACCCCACACATGGATAGTGGCTCAAATCCAAAAGATGTACTTCTGTTCACTGACAGGACTTCTCTTCCAAGCACTGATTCAGGTACCCTTTCTCCTTCCATCTGTGACTCTGCCATCTTCTACCTGTGGTTTAAAAAGTTTGGCAGCTTAAAAAAAAAAAGGGAAAAAGTGGGAAAAAAAGCAAAGAGGATCACTTAAATGAAAATTTTATGCACTGGCCCTGAAAGTAATATACATTGAGCAAATATTCTATTTAGACAAATGAAAAACATTCAAGAAAGAGGAGAAAAGAGCCCGAGAAGAGTCCTTTATAACAGTCCTTTATAACAGATTTTATAAATCTGTTCTCTTATAGAGCTAGTCTATAATTACCTGGAAAGCAGGGATCCTGTTTTCTGTACATTCTTTTCTTTCATGGCATTAGCATATTTCTGAGCAAATAAAGGTGAGATATTTTTCTTGATGACCTCGAGTTTGAGTTTTCCCATGTGTAGAAGAAGTCTGTTTGCCTTGCAAGGGTAGAAATCTGGAGTTGGGGCATCGCTGCTGCTGGGATCTGATGAGATCATTGAATCCATCTGGCTGTTTGTATTAATTTCTTAGATGCATGTAGCAATATAAAATGTCCAGCAAGATTTGGTCTTATTTCCCCAAGTATTTGTTGGTTAAAAGAGAGTAAGTTGAGAGTTTTCCAGTGGGGAGCGTTGTTTAGTCTCATGTGCCGCTGTACCATTTTCAAAATTATGTAAGTTACTGGTATGCAATATAGTATAATGATTTATAAGTAAATTTCAAAGTTTATACTCCATTTATAGCTGCTGTAAAATATTGGCTATATTACCCTTGTTGTACAATAAATGGTTGTAGCTTATTTTATACCTAACAGTTTGCACCTTTTAATCCCCTGCCTGTATTGCCTCTTCCCACTCTCCACTGGTACCACTAGTTTGTTCTATAGATTTGTGAGTCTGCTGCTTTTTTGTTATATTCACTAGTTACTGTATATTTTAGATTCCACGTGTATTATCCTCCAGTATTTGTCTTAGTCTGTCTTATTTCACTTACCATAATGCCCTCCAACTCCTTACATGTTGCTACAAATGGCAATATTTAATTCTTTTGGAAGATTGAGTAGTATTCCATTATATACTTGTCTCAAATCTTCTTTATACATTTATCTATTGATGGACAGTTAGCTTGCTTCCATATCTTGACAATTGTAAATAATGCTGTCATGAACGTAGAGGTGAGCATATCTTTTTGAATTAATGTTTTCTTTTTAAGTATAACTGGGAATGGAATTGCTGGATCATGTGGTAGTTCTGTAGGTACATGTAAAAGAATGAAATTAGAATATTCTCTAATATCATATACAAAAATGAACTCAAAGTGAGGTAAAGACTTAAATGTAAGGCCAAATACCATTAATCTTTTAGAGAAAAACATAGGCAGAGAACACTCTTTGACATAAATCATAACAATTTTCTTTTGGATCCATCCCTTAAAAGGAAGAAGGCAAAAGCAAAAATAAACAAGTAGAACCTAGTTAAACTTAAAAGGTTTTGCACAACAAAAGAAACTGTCAACAAACCAAAAGACAACCCACTAAATGGGAGAAAATATTTGCAAATGATACGACAGACAATGGGTTAATATAAAAAATATATAAACAGCTCATACAACTCAACATCAAAAAAACAACAAACAACCCAATTAAAACATGGACAGAATACCTGACTGTACCATTTCTTAAATAGCTAGATATTGATTAGATTTGAAATTTTGAGGTACCATCCAGTGCACTTAATGTATTTCCAGGAAAAATATTAGAGAGCTAATATTGTCCCTTATATACCAGAAGATTGTGACAGAGAGATGAAACAATCACTCAGTGTAGTTAATAGTAGCCTCCAACACTTTGCTTAATAGCTCCTTTTTATATTTACAATAACTCACTAAAACTCTCTGCCCATTTTACAGTTGAGGAAACTGAGTCCAAGAGTGGTTAGTTAGCTTATTCAACATAACTTAGCTAAGTAAGTGGACGATCTTAAAGTAGGAGCAGGCAGCCTGCTAATAAGGCAGTACTCTGTAAAAGAAAAAAATCTTTTCATTTCTCTGAGATGAGCAACATCAGACTTAAGAGAGAAGCAATATTATCAGCTCAGTGTTTCTAGAATGCTGGTCATTCTCTGGGAATGATCGGATGAAAAGTCTTGATTTGGATTGGCCAGGTTGCTCTGGCGGTTGTAAAATAAACATTATTTCGCTGACAATTATTATAATAGACATTTCCCTGACAGTTAATAAAGTGGTGTAGATACTACTTGATAATATGATCCCAGTTGCCAGTTTGGCTGCTAAACTCAGGAAACCCCTGGGCAATGGTAGACAAATGCATTCTCGCATTGTTACTTATTTAACTCATGTCACACATGGCTAGACAGCGTTTCCATCATTTGAAAGCATTTGGTTATTGCCCTCTTGTTGATGCCGTGAGTCTATAAGGACTCGGACTTCAGATGGATTGTGATTGTCAGCTGTGTTTTGCACAGCCAGGTCTATTTTTTTTTTGTACATCACCTTCAGGGTAGGCTAATATTTTTAGCCAAAGTAAGACACAATATTTTGATCCTCTTTTTTGACTTCTTTTTTTTTTTCTTTTGATTTCTTAAAGCTCTGTATTGAAAATGGATTATTTTCTAAGTATTAACTAGCATGGCTGACCTCATTTCCAAATTGGAAAGCCATTTTTTTCTCATGCCAATACTGCAGCTATTTGAAATTCACAAGGGGTAAAACAGAAAGCACCTAGTCCATTCTGACATGCAAGCCACACTGGGCACTGGGTACATGCTTTGCAAATGTTTGTTGAATGACTAAATGAAACAAATATGTGAACAGAAGAATGCATCTCATTCTGGTTAATTTGTTCTGTAAAAAATAATAATTTCAGGAGTGAGATTAGGATGCAATATGAGTTCATTTTTCTTTTGATATAATTTCAGACTTCTAAGATTGAATGAGGAATTTCCATGTACTCTTTAGCTAGATCACCAGTTATTTATACTAGGCTCTATTTGTTTCCCATTTTCTTCCTCCTTATCTCTCTCCTCTTTTTCTCAGATAGACACTCACACACACACATACACTTTGTATGTTTGCACATAATTTCCTAAATCATTTGAAAGCAAGCTCGAAACCTCAGACACTTTTGCCGTAAAATACTTCAGTGAGTATTTGCTAACAAAGATGCTCTCTTACATAGTAGCTATAGTATACTTGATCGTATCAGGAGGTTTAACATTGATACAACACTGTTGTCTAGTTTTGTGAGTGTGACAATAAAGTCTTTGAAAATTATTTTACCCAGTCCAGGACCCAGTCCAAGATCATACATTGCATTTAGTTGTCATGTCTCTTTTGTAAATCTGTATTTAATGAAGATTTGATTAGACAAAACCTATGATATTAATACAATCTCAAATGAACTATACTGGTCATCCTTCTAATCCAGCTTGGCTGCAGACAGAGTTACTTCTAAATATTGGAGACACAAGGTATTCTGATCCCTTGTTCCTTCCTTTCAAAGATGAGGGTTTTCCTTTTTGGTCGTTGTTTTGGCAACTTTCCTTTATAATATATCCATGGATCTCACTACCCTAGTAGGAGAAAATATTTTTCCTTATGTTGAATAGTACATTATATAGGAATTACATGAAACATGGTTCTCTGCACAGTGCTATATCCTTGTGTTACTGTTTTTCTCTTCTGTAGCCTCCCAGCACAAAAGTCCCCCTTTCTCCACTTTCTTCCTCTTCCTCCTCCTCTCTAGACTTCTTTAATTTCACAGCGGGACGTTGCAGTAATGTTAGATTGGCTCTGGCAAAGGCATTTTGATGACCCCTGTCTCCAGTCATTATAGTAACTAATAAAAGCTTGCAAATGACTGTTACTCTGTAAGCGTGATTCCAATGACTTGCGGCCAGTTCAGCTGTATAAATATGCAGAGTTTTTTGCCATGTAACTTTTGATCACAGGGAGATGTATATACCATTCCGTTGAATGTTTCTTTTAAATTTAATCACGTCTGAGTGTAAAATAACAAGCAGAAATAAAATGACATTGTAAATGTGAGCTTAAGATTCAGAAAGAATAGAAGAATTCGTCTGCATAAAAGCATCCCCTACCATGTCCTGCAGAGCATTCTGGGTAAATTCAGAAGGCAGGGGATGGGTGGCATGAAAAGCAAGCCCTTGTGTAAGTATTCAACTGAAAGGCTGAATCACAGGCCTGATATTCTAGAGGGACTAGAGATGCCAACTTGGACCAGAGAAAATGATCTTTTTCCTAACATTCATGAACTGAACTTACTGAGTTAACATTTGAACTTACATAGCATGATAATCTTTATGTTATTCAATTAAAATTTTGGCTTCTAGAAAAATTCATACATATATATATATATATTTTTTTTTCCCCCTAAGTTACCTGCTATGGATCTAGTTAATTATCACTGAGTTATAGTTTTACATGTTTGAGCTGCATTTTTCTTGTCTTAGAGTTGGGCATCTCATAAGCACTGGAGTGTGGTGCTTTGGAGGAAGGGTGGGAGATGGCTGGCTGTTGGTCTTTCCTGGAGGTGATGTAAGGGAGAGGAATTCCGAAGCTGTGACTGGGCCAGTGGCCAAAGGAGTCAAGCTGCTTACCTGGGTCTGCTCCGCATACAGAAGGCAGTGCTGTGATGTCTGTGCCAGGGCTTGCTGAGTGTGGCTGTCTACTTTTCCTCCTCGCCTCTGGGAGACAGAGATACCACACCCTTCCTTTCAGGAGAGCACATCTTCTCAGGGGGTCCCCACCCCTGGGTTCTTTCCCTATTCAGTTACTTGCACAACAAATACTTACTAAGTGCCTGTTTTGTATCTGGCAGTATTCTAGGAGTGTGGGAAAAATTAATGAACAGATTCCCACCCCTGTGGATGTTCATATTCTGCAGGGAGACAGGGCTGCAGCTGGGTTGGGGACACACGATGTAATAAGCATGTTATGTATGTAGTACATTAGAAGGTGCATGCAGGGGAAGGAAAAGTAGGGTGATGAGGGTTGGCCGTGCTGGGGGGGTGGGAGTGGGTTGTTCTTTTAGATAGACTGGTTGGGTAAGTCTCTTTAAAGGTTCTGTTTGAGCAAAGACTTGAAGGAGAGAAGGAAGTTAGTCCTGTAAAAGATTCCAGGCAGAGCCAACAGTTGATGCAAAAGCCCTTTGGTGCAGGGCATACCCTGCATGACGGAGGGACATTCAGGAGGTGGACGTGACTAGGGGAGCTGAACCAGGGGAAATGAGGTGGGAAATGGGCCCAGGGGGCTCCCTGGGTCTTCTCCATGAAAGGGTTTAGCTCATACTTGAGTAGCCTGATGCCACTGGTGGTACTGACTTGATTTAAATTTTAAAGGGCCCCTGTTGGTCCTGTGTTGAGAATAGACCGTGGGCGGGGTGGAGGTAGGGTTAGAGGAGGAGTAGGCAGACGTGTTAGGAAGTTCTGCAGGAGTCCAGGGGAGATGTGATGGTGGCCATGGCCAGGGAGTTGGTGGGGAAAGAGAGGAGAGGTGGTTAGATCTGAGATCTGTTTTGAAGGCAGCTTCCACAGAATTACCTAAGGGAATAGATTTGAGATTTGAGACAAATATATGCGTCAGGATTGACAAAAAGCCTATTAATTAGCCTGATGGGGACTGCAGGATGTGATGACCGTAAACTGTGAGGGGGAGGGATGTGTGTGGAGCCTGTTTCAGAAGGAAGATTAAGTTCTGCACTTTTTGAGTCTTGAGCTGTCTAGACATCCCAGAGGACATGCCATGAAGGCAGATAGGTGCCCATGTCTGCAGTTGAGGACAGAGATGTGGCCTGGCCTGGGAGCCTGAGAGAGCTGGAAGTGCCTGGTAACTGTTGCCAGGGCTGATTATTTTTACACTGTCCTGAAGCTGGCCTACTGATTAGTCAGGGACTCTCCGGTGTGCTGCTAATCCTGTGAGCACACAGGAGATGTTTAGCTTGGCCTTGAGGCTGACGCTTGCTTCCTTGGTGTTAGGTGTGGGCTCTTGAGCTTTGCTGGGCTGGGGTGCTGGTTGTCTGCTCTGGAAGGAAGCTCTGAGAATCGCTGAACACAGGCTTGGAGGTAGCCTTTCTCACCCCGCACTCTAGGAAGAGGGGATTGGTACCTGGTTATGGGGCAGAATGAGGCTGGAATCCAAGTTCTCTTTCTGCTCCACTGAACAGTGACCAGCTCCTGTAAGAGGCACTCAGAAAACAGCTAATGCCAGGCTCTTGCTTCTTCCATTTGTTTGTTCACCTTTTATCTCCAGGAAAAGTTAGATTGTGTTCCATAGAAAGGAGAAGACTGCCATTGCTCTTCTATCTTAACAGTGTGTTCCTTGAGTGCTTCTCAAGAGGGGCAAATGAGGCTCTTCAGGAACATTCATGTGATGGTTTTGATAGCAAAGCAGTCAAGTAATAGTTGGGGGAAAGTTAGGGATCCATTTCAGGTGGGGATTTCTTCCTTTCTGTCCCTCTGGGAGAGGAAGGATGGAGCTCTTTGGGCTTCCTACCTTACTTGGAGGGGACACCTGCTCTTGGACTTCCTCCTGAGATAGGGCTTGAGCTTTGCTGCCTGTCCCTAACCAATATAAGAGATCATTTAGGGGCAGGTATGTGACCCTACCCTCAGCCAGGCCCCGTATCCTGTCGCTAAGGCACCACTGGGAGGCAATATAGCACAGTTTGAACTAGATTCAAATCCTGGTTCCTCTGCTTTATTGCTCTGGGACTTAAGCAGTTTTAACATTTCTGACCCACCATTTCCTTTTTTGTAAAGAAGAACGTCCCGCATTAGAATGTTGTCATGCGGAGGCAGATGAGAATAATGTATGTCAAGGGCTGGGCAGTGCACTTGGCACATGTAAATAGTGAATTCATGGCAGGTGTTATCATCACCATCCTCAGCATTGCTGGCGTGTCCTGTGGTTCCTACCTGGCTTAGTTAGGCCAGTTCAGTTAAGCGCAATTTAGTTTCCAAAAAGATGTGCTAATTGGATTATTATATTTTCATGCTTTTATATTTATATATATGTGCATGGATTTGGAATCTACACATGTATATATTTATCCATTCAAGTTTCTCCTTTACAGATCTGTAAGAATTATATTTTTGTATCATTGAACCATGAGAAAACTGTTTTTCAAAAGAAGATTTCATAAGGGATCATTATGTAGGCCATCAAAATGGAGAATAATGTAGAAATGAAAGTTAGAAGAAAACATAAAAGCAAGGAAGAAGCTTGGTGTATTAACAGGGCCACTAGTAGGAGTACCTATTGTTATAACCTGGATATTTTAATATCTCGGCATTTGCCTGTCTTGTTTTGGTGTTGGATGGCACAGACCAGGCTGTTTCAGGCTTGTGATAAATATTTCTTTTTATTTAATGCTACCACTTGTAGGCTTGTAATCAGGAGCGGCTTATCAGCAGCTTTTCACAATCTGACATTCCACATGGAATGCCCCGATGGAGGAAAGTTAGCACTCTGAATGCTTTTACAGTTGAATTCCACACACATGAATTATGACAAGTGAGGCGACTACTCTGTGGTTTGTTGTGTCTGGTCTGGTTCCTACTTTTAAAGTTGCAGTTGCGTTTGGTCATTTGAAGCTTATTTTCACAGTCTGGCCAAGCCAGCAGGGTCCCGGGGCTCTGTAGGGGACATAAACCGCCAGCCTTTAAGTTTGAGTGCTCAGTAGATAAGCGTTTCAAGACTTCATTGCATCATACAAAAGGACTTATGGGCTTACTTAACATACACTATTTGACTTCATTTAGATATTTAATGGAAAGAAAAGCCTTTTATTATCACTGAAGGAAAGTACTGCCAAGCGTTGGGAGGCTGAGTTGAAGTATTGTAACGGATATACAGAACACAAATATATTTCACTGCCTTCCATAATGGGGTATTTAATAATAGTTGTTTTTTTAAATTTAGCACATGTATCTTAGATATTTGCACTTGGTAAATTACAGGCTGTGGCTCAAGAAACTCCATTTTGTGTGTGTTTAAAAATTTGTTTGAAGAAGCATGGACTGATTCTTAAAAATGACCATCAGTGGTGGTTTATGTTTATTTCACAAACTCAGATTAGAGCGTCTACGTGAGGAATGAGCATCTTCCCTCCTGTCTTTGAACACAGGTAAACGTGAGCAGTAGATGAGATTGCTGACCTGCTTGACCACAGAGTTGTTGACTGTTTTGTTTGATGGGCATTGATCTCCGGTGTATATCGGGGTCCCGGAAGGAGAGAGTGGGAACTGTTACGCTGTGAGGAAGGCACGCTCTGTTGTCTAGGAGGGAACCCTGCTATCTTGCTATACCTGTGGGCCTGTGAAATCCTCAGGAACTGTGCCTGCACAGATGGCCAGGGCTCAAGGGCAACTGATTCTCAATTTGAGGTCTACTGTTCTTCTAGAATGCTCCTTGCAAGAGCTGTTGGGAACTGAATTGTGTCCCCCTCAGATTCCGGTGTTTAAGTCCTAACCCCTAGCACCTCAGAATGTGCCTGCTGCAGAGGCAATTAAGTCAAAGTGGGATCATTAGCATGAGACCTAATCCAGTATGATCTGCCTCTTTAGAAGAGGTGATGAGGACACAGACACGCAGGCAAGAAGACAACCGTCCACAAGCCGAGGAGGGAAACCTCAGAAGAAACCAGCCCTAATGACACCTTGATCTTAGACTTCTAGACTCTAGAACTACAAGAAAATTCTGTTGTTAAAGCCTCCTGATCTGGGATACTTAGTTGTGGCAGCCCGAACTAACTAATAGGGAAGCAAATCGGAATCTACAAGAGGGCATGTCTCATTTGAACAAGTCTATTTCATATTATGGAATTTATATCATGGAATATTCATATGGAATTCATATTATGGAATATTATGGTGATTCAGATGGTAAAAGAATCTGCCTGCAATGTGTGAGGCCTGGGTTCAATCTCTGGGTTAGGAAGAGCTGCTGGAGGGCATAGCAGTCCACCCCAGTGTTCTTGCCTGGAGAATCCCCATGGACAGAGGAGCCTGGCCAGCTATAGTTGCAAAAGTCGGACATGACTGAGTGACTAAGCACATTTCATATTATAGTACAGTGTTTAAATTTGGAAGATCATGGCAGAAAAACCTCTGAAGCTTGGCCACATCCACGTGAAAAGCTCTAAAGCTTGGCCAAATCCACATGACAGGTAGCACTGTATTAATGCTTGCTGAAGGACAGGTGGTCAACTATTTACACTGATTTGACTTAAGAGTTTTCAACTTTGAGGTGAGGTGAGGTGAAGTCGCTCAGTTGTGTCCGACTCTTTGCGACCCTGTGGACTGTAACCTACTAGACTTCTCTGTCCATGGGATTCTCCAGGCAAGAATACTGGAGTGGATTGCCATTTCCTTCTCCAGGGGATCTTCCCGACCCAGGGATCGAACCCAGGTCTCCCGCATTGCAGTCAGACGCTTTAACCTCTGAGCCACCAGGGAAGCCATTTATGATGGTATAAAAGTAATCCTCATTCAGTAGAAACCATAGTTCGACTTTTGAATTTTGCTCTTTCTCGAGGCCAGCAGTAGGTGGTACAGTGTTCTTTGGTAATGCTGGCTTCCTGTCAGCCATGTGATCACTAGGGCAGACAAGCAGCACACTTACAACTATTCTGTTTTTCACTTTCAGTGCAATCTTCATTATATGAGATGCTCGCATTTTATTATAAAACAGGCTTTGTGTTAGATGATTTTGCCCAGCCATCGACTATTGTAGCTGTTCTGAGCACCTTCATGGTAGGTAGGCTAAGCTGTGATGCTCCTTTTTTTTTTTTTTTTTGAAGTCAGTCATGTCCCACTCTTTGCGACCCCATGGACAGTAGCCTGCACCAGGCTCCTCCGTCCATGGGATTTTCCAGGCAAGAGGCATATTAAATGCATTTTTACTTGTGAGGTTTTCAGTTTACAGTGGATTTATTGAGATGTGAGCCCATCGTAAGATGGGGGAAATCTGTGCTAACATGTACTACTTATTAAGCACTCATAGTGAGCTGGACCCAGGGAGAAGAGTCTCGCCTCCATTACCTGTTTGAGTCTTCACCACAGTTCTGTGAGGAGGTTCGCCAACTCTCCATCTTGTAAGTGGAGGAAGCCGAGACCAAGCAAAGTGACATCCGTGGGATTCAGAACCAGGCAGTCCTGCTACAGGCTTGCCCATGTTTTTGCTTCACTAGCCTTGGGAGTTCAAGGGAGGGGTGGTTATCTGATCCATTATCACTGTTGGTTAAATGGTACTGAAGCTTGCTCTTTTACACCACCTCAAGAGAGAAGCTATCAAGTGTGTCTAGTGCGATGAAGTTGTTGCTAGTCATAATAATCACTCAGATTACAGAGCACCAAGTGTGAGCCCAGTCTGGGCTTTGAACCTGCCTATCTGGCCCTCACCGCATCCTGAGCCGTTGCGCCAGAGCCTCCCAGTGGCCCACCCCCGGGTGATGGGCTCAGGCACCTCATCACGGAGCAACGCTACCTCCCGCACAAGTGCAGCACCGTCTGCATTTGTCAGGGCAAAGGGGGAAAAGGTGGCTGGCATTCACATGTTAAAATGGAAGAAATCTTGTTCTTGTCTCCATTATTACTGAAGCATTTTATGATAAATGTGAAAAAATGTTTAAAGCAGAGCAAAATTAAATAAATCATCTATAGTCCCCCCCAAAGAAAATTACTGCTAATGTTTTTCTATCTGCTTTTCTAGTCTTTTTTCCCATGGAAATATACTTACTCTAACTCTAAACGTACTAATATTTTTATGAGTAGCAGTGTTAGAAAAGAGCAAGGACTTGGACTAATACTTGCATTAATATCACGGCTTTCCCTTCCTAGCTACCTGACTTTGGACATGTTATTTGATTTCTGTCTATATTTTCTGTTTTTAAAATGGGGATAATAAATAAAACTCACTTCGCTGGGGTTTGCAGTAGCCTAGGGTATGTAATGTGTTGTTTTGCAGCATCTGGCACACAGTAAATAAACCAGAACTTTAGGAAGACTCAGTTTTTGTAACACATCTCTGTTACTTAGCAATATAAGGCTCAACATTTGGTGAGCAGGTATGATTTGGAGATCTGCTTCCTTCTGTGTCTGTGTTTATTTTTCCAACCCTTTTAAGTGACTGCATAGTATTTCACCATCAGTATGAATCATAATATATTTCATTTTTATTGGATATTTATTTCTCCCAGTTTTTCTATATTATAGACAAGGCCATGATAGGTCTCCTCACAGCATTGCTGCTAATTTCTCCCCCAGTGGTTACCGTTTCATTAGAATCAATTCCAAAGGGTTAGGACTTAACAGGATGTGCATGCTGTAAAGGTTGCTGCAGCAGTGCTAAATCCTACCCACCCCCCACACCTAAAGGCTGTGCCAGCTTACCCTGAACCCAGCCATCGAGGAGAGTGCCCATTTCTGTTTGTAAAACTTTGCCATAATATTAAATTGATAAGTTTAAAAGAGAGGCATCATTATGCTCTGTGGATGACTAACTCAAATCTGTCATCATCAAGGATAAGCAGTGACTCCTTTAAAACTGAGAAGGGAGAGACCAGTTGGATACTGACGTTCAGTTAATAGTGTGGTCCAAGCAAAGATGACGACAGCTCTCATATCAGACCCCCGAGGGTCAGAATTTCTATAGAGAGTTCTCAATCCATAGTGAGATTTAATCTTCACAGCAGCCTTTTGAGGTGGGAACTCTCTTTAGCCTCATTTTATGGATGCGGAAAGAGAGGTTTAGAGAAATCTCATACTTTGTCCAAAATCACAAATTAGGTTACTGCGTGGCTGACTGGGAAGTTGAATCCAAGCACTCTCTCAGGTTCTTGTTCTTGTCCTGAGGTATTAGAAATGGAAATATGGATGCCGGAGCCAGCATGGAGACAAAGTGAGACCAAGCAGGGTGTCTGGCTAAGCCTGGGGTGGGGGCAGAGTAGAAGGGCAGCAGAATTTCTAGCTTGTTGGAATAGAAGGCACAGCTTCAGTGGCAGACATAGGGGAATGGAGAGAAGGGGCCCATGTAGACCAGGTGTGCAGATTCAGATGTATATACAGGGCTATGGAGTTTGGGACTGGAGATCTGCCAGGAGATACAGTAACACCCGTTGCCCTGTTTTACAGCTTACATGCATCATCCTGCTTAATGCTTTTACCACCCCCCATGACATGTGGCCTGTGCTTACCTTCATTCTATAGTTGCAGAAACTGAGGCCCAGAGAGCTTGAATAACTCAGTCTACCAGCATCACAGCCAGAATCAGCCCCCAGGCAGCCAGATCCTGATCTGAGCCAGAGAAGATGGGAAGGAGAACTCTGTGAGGAGTTTGCACCCTGGGATGTATGTTGGAAGTGATCGCTCCCTTCTTTTGAACTTTGTAACAGTTATGGTCTGTAGAATTCATCTGGCAATTAATTACATATTCCCCATGACACAACTCTCCTTGTTGTCCTGAAATGTTATTTCAATCGCATATTGTTATTTAGCTTCTTGTGCTGAGAAGACAGCTGAGCCTGGATAGCCACCTGACCCAGCTCCCAAATGTGCACCACAGTTCCTCAGAGGGGGCTACATAACTGTGTGACTGAATTTCATTTGAGGGGTCTTGTTCTAGAGACTTTGGGATAGACAGCATTCATGGAGAGACAGGGAGAGGGAAAGGAAGGAGTGTGGACAGTGCCTAGGAGTGTGGTCAGGTGAACTTCGGAGAATGAAGAGGAGACCGAGAACTAGAAAGCATCCTTCTGCGCAGGGAGTGAAAGGATGGTGCCTTGGCTACAGGGATGAGCCCCGCTCCTCCTGTCACTGTTCTCCATGGGGATGTCCCCTGCGACTTCTAGGTTGTGTTACCAGGGCTCACTTGGTTCTGTACTTCCCTGCTGACCAAAATTTGCCCGAGTGCATGCAAGAAGCTGAGGGATTTCGACTGTGGGAGGTAGTGTGGTGCTCCCGATAGAGTTCTAACCCTGTATTTCCAGTGGGGCTTCATCTTGAGAACCTTTCCAGATTTCCCTTTTGAGGTTTTGGAAGGGTAGTAGTCTGTTGTATTGGGTAATGTGAAGGGAGGAGACTTGGATTTCAGATACAAGTGCTAGTATCACTTACTAACCCTGGCCTTGGGTAGAAGACTTGGCTTCTCTGATCTTTCCTCATCTGTCAGATAGCCATATTTACTTGTGAAGATTATAAGACCTTGGATGGAAATGCTCCATCAGGACAGAGCTCCAGGTGTGGACAGGGCTCCATGCATGCTGGCTGGTCTCAGAAGTGGTTGTCCTTAGGACAATATCCAGAGACCTCTCACTCTGTTGAACACCAAGGTGAAAGGTCAGTGTGTTCCTTCCTTTTCCTATATTTATGATATAGATATTTCACCACTTTGACCCATTGATAATTTCCCTGATGATTTGGTCATAATCATCAGCTCTTCTCCTGATCTCCAGAGGCAATTCCAAAGCACACCATTCCACCCTGTTTCTCAGAAGGAAATGTGGCCATCAGTCATTGGACCACTCTGAGCCTGGTCATCATCCTCATATCCATTTACCAGGCTGTATGGCTGTTCTGCTGCCAAGTCACTTCAGTCATGTCTGACTCTGTGCGACCCCATAGACAGCAGCCCACCAGGCTTCCCCGTCTCTGGGATTCTCCAGGCAAGAACACTGGAGTGGGTTGCCATTTCCTTCTCCAATGCATGAAAGTGAAAAGTGAAAGTGAAGTCACTCGTGTCCGATTCTTCGCGACCCCATGGACTGCAGCCTACCTGGCTCCTCCGTCCATGGGATATTCCACGCAAGAGTACTGGAGTCGGTTGCCATTGCCTTCTCCACCAGGCTGTATTGGGTTATATTTATTATTATTATTATTTTAACTTTGTAAGAATTGTCTGGATGTTCTTTTTAGTCATTTTATTAGTCATTCAACTTTTTTGGGTTTTTTGAGATGGATGAAAAACAGATCACTTTGAGGCAGTGGGTCAGATGGAGGTGGCTGACTGGGTAACTGTATCCCCGCTGAGTCAGCTGTCTGCTCAAACAGCTAAAAGCTGAAGAATGCTGATGACTTGTCACCGGCCAGCGTCACATTAACTTGAAATTCCGTTTCTGCTCCTCAGTTGTGGGAACTTGGATGCCTTTGGTGGACTGTTGGAAACCATTCCAAGTATTGTATTGATTGGATTATGGAGCCTGGAATTGTCAGTTATCCCCTAAAGTGGCATTTTCCATTCAAGGCTGAGGCATAAAAATTGTGAAATGGGATGGTTCAAAAAGTAGGCTTCGATGCTGTTTTTCAGGCTCTGACAAACTCTGCTGTGCAGAGGCTCTCCAGCGTTGGCAACACGGGACAGGTTTGTACTTCTACTCATTGGTCATGCAGCCTCCAGCCCCCTGGGCCTTATTGCCTTTCTGCTAAAACTGTCTGGACAGCTGTTTGTTTTGTTGGTTCTTCTTCCTTGATTGGAGAGACAACCTCAGTATCAAGGGTGATGGCTGCCTCAAAATGCCCTTGGCCCCTCGTCCCTTAATCATATTTCGGAATCACATTATAACCTTGGGAAAGAAGTCTTATAAGTATGTTTGTTTTCTGATATCTGTGTATTCTGTACATTAGGTGTCTTGGGTGATGGATAAGGTGCCATGTGGGGTTACTTTGCCTCCCTATAGTACCATAAACAATGAAAGAATAATGCTTTGTAAATGGGGATGTTTATCTTATTATGCTACCACAACTTCAACTTCCTTGTTTTTGTTTTTGTTTTGTTTTTTTTAACTTCTTTAAATTGGGCATAGGCTTAGAAGATGATCTGAAAGTAGGGGGCAGGGATGGGGGTGATATTTGCTTTAACAGAGTTTGGCCTCTTGTATTTTTTTAAGAAAGGAATACAGGCCTTCCTCAAAGACCTGTAGTGAAGGCTTTTGTTGCTGGTTGGAATATTGGGACCCAGGGAATTCTCTGGAAGAGAGCTTTGACCTACCCCTGGTGGGATTTCATGTTTCATTCCACAGACCAATTGTTTTAAACAGTACTTTTAAACCAGCTTCAAGACCATTGGTTTTTTCAAAAGTTATTTCTTTCTTTTTACTCTTGTGTTTCCTTCCCTTTTCAATAATAGAGGATTTTTCTGTTTTACAGTTGAAGCTACTACCTTTTTCTTAATTTTAAAGCAGGCAGAAGTCATCACTGACTAGGCATTTCAGAGAATTGCAGTTAATATTGTGACCTAGTTGGTTTCTTCGTTTTTAGAAAATTTTGTTTCATTTTTTCCCCCATCAGCTCTGTATGCTGATTTTTGTAACCATAATCTCTCATGGAAAATATGGACCCTATCCATTCACATGACGATGATGTCTGGTTTCACCATGTTATCACTTTCCGTGGAATATCACCACTGGGAAACTGAGACTTGAGTTTGCTATTCTCCTTCATCTGCAGGACCTGCCATTGTCAAAAGTTATAGTGACAAGTTTCTTGTTAGTAGCCTCATCACTGTGAATGTGATTCTTGTTCTCATCCAGTAGAGAGCCTTGGTTACCCACAACCCACTTCCAGCTTTTGATCAGATACATAGGGATCACCTATCAAGTGTGAAGATGAAATAATATCATTTGTTTACCACCTTGAGTTGTTTACCACAGGCTGTGAAAAATATGTTTTGAATTTAAAAGTGCAAAAAACAAGTGTACCAGCTATCAAAAAGTTCTCCCTGCAAAGTAAACATGTTTATAGATCAAGACTCAAAACAAAATACTTGATCACGATAAGCCCAGCCAATGGAAAGAGAGTAAACGTGTTTACCACGAAAACCTTATAAAGAGCCCAGATGGCAGCGAGCCCTCTGCTCGCTTGACTGTTCTTCACAGGAGCAGCTAGGCTCCCCTGCGCTTCAAGGATGCATGAAGCACTTGGCCTGCCGGGAGGCGGCTCCCTTTCAAGCCCTGCTCTCTTAGCGTAGCCCAACTTGCCAGTGAGGGTGGAAGCCTTGTTTTTTGTGCCACTAGGCTGAACCTCTAGTGGAAGGTATTTGTGAAACTGAGCCTCGAGTTCCCATAAATCTTAAGTAGCAACTTGTCATAGATGACTGCCAAGTAGGCTTATGGGGAATCTTATGTTTCTGGCTCCCTGGTAGAACCAAGATAAGTATCACATATAATAACCGTCTGTGTCCTGGGCACTGTAGTGAAGACATCCAGGATATAAACCATGAATCACACCGAAGCCTGGCTTCACCCAGCTCATTCAGGTGAAGGAACCAAAGGGCTTGAGCAGGAAGTTGGTAGAAAAGACATAGTTATCCTGAGTGATAACAGGGATTTGGGGGTATGTGGAAAATGAGCCTTAGATGCTATAAAAGAGAGAAAGCTTAGAAGGGGGTGATGAATTGTGCATGTGAGATGATGAATTGTGCATGTGGTAAAGAGGTAAGAATTTGAGTTATGGTGCCTTTTCTCATTGCAGTCAAGGAGCAAACTCAGGAGAAATGACCCTGTGAGTGTTGGCTCCATGCAGGGTCATTAGTGAATTTCAGAGTTCAAGGTCTTTGAAGTGGAACAGTTCTAAGGGATGGTGAAATCAAAGTTTTGGCCATGCCTTCAGGTGTAGAGGAAGTGGTAGTGGTTAATTAGAACTTAATGCACCCTTACTCTGGGCAGATATTATCCCAATTTCCAGGTATGGAGGAACTTGCCCAAGGGTATAACTAGTAAGTGGCGTGGTTAGGATAGGACATGAACAGTTAGCCTGAGCTCTCAACTAATGCAGTATACTGCTTCTCAAATAGGCTGAAAGCTTTTAGTATAAGTTAACCCAGCGTGTATTCATTTACTTGAACAGTTGGCAGTGTGTTTTTTTGTTTTGTTTTGTTTTGTTTTTGAGTGGTATCTCATCTGAACCAGGCCTGATGTAAGCCTTAGCCAGGCTATTGGAAGGGCCATCTTCATGGCTATTGGGGGTTGATAAAAGTGGTCACACTGAAGGAATGTAGACCAAAACTGTTAACCAGATACTGAAACATCTGAGACAGGTGTAGATGCATTTGACATTTAGATTTAAAAGCTGTATGGGTGGGTTGGAAGCAGTGGTTCCCTCACATACGGTCATCAAAAGAAGGGTTCTGAAGAGTCAGGGAATCACAGTGGAGAGGAATGATAGTATTCTCCAGTGGGGTAGATGGTAGGCAAGGTAGACTATTAGCAGAGCCATAACTTGGCTGTAAGAAAACAAAGAAAGGCCAGCTCTTCCCTCTTTGCATGAAATCAGGGGGTGTTGAGTGAAAGCCTTCTGGGAAAGGTAAAAGGGATATCTTTAAGTAAAAAGGAAAGTCTCCATATTGTTCATGATGTTAATCTTGGAAAGTGGTGGAAAGAAATGAGCACTGGGGCTTCCCTGGCGGCTCAGTGGTACAGAATCTGCTTGCCATGCAGGACCCTGGCTTTGATCCCTGCTGTGGGAACAGCACACCTGCCATGGGGCAACTGGGCCTGTGTACCACAACTGTTGAGCCTGTGCTCTAGAGCTCGCAAGTGCGATGACTGAGCCTGCAAGCCCCAACCTAAAGCCTGCGTGCCCGTGATCTGCAGCAAGAGAAGCCACTGCAGTGAGAAGGCTATGTGTGCGACTGGAGGAAGCCCATGCAGCAACAAAGACCCCGTGCAGCCGTAATAAATATTACTTTGAAATTTTTTTAAGAAGTGAGCATTGGAGCCAGGATACAGGATAAAATGGGGTTCTAGAATGCCTGGGAGGCAACAGGATGATGGTTGAATTCAAGGAATTCACACTCCTTGAATTGGGGGTGACAGTTAAGTCACTTGTGATCAACATCAGGGTTCAGACGGAAGCTGGGTTATTCCTGGGGAAATGGGGGAAGCAGACAAATAGAACTGGAGGGCCAGCCTTCAAGTTTTAAATGGAATGTTTATGGGATTTTCGGTGAAGAAGAGCAATAAACGAACAAAAAAGGTTGCTGGTTAAGCCTCAGTGAACTAGAAAAGTAATTACTTAGCAACTGTATTTCCCCATGTGTTCTAATTACTCTAATGGGTTTACTTAAAAACTTGTTTTTGAACATAGATACCAGCAAGTCCTCTGGTGAGTTGGAGTAAATCTTATTAGTGAAAGTTAAGTAAAAGTAACAGTGATTAGTTCTAGGGAACTTAGTTGAAATGAAGTCAAGTGGGTCCAGTGAAGCCACAGATGTTGATGGTGGTGTCTCATTTGGTTTAAACTTGGGTGGTGGTTTTGATTAGAACTTTAGAACTTAGCTGTTCAGATAGATGCTTATTTAGGGTACATTTGAGGTTACAATTTTTAAAAAACAGATGTATTATTTGTTCTTCTTCTCCAAGCCTTATTAATCAAGGCAGATTGGCATTTTATTTGTGAGCTGACAACACGCACCTTTTTTTCCGCAGCCGATTTGCTTTCTGAACTGGATTCAGCATTGTCAGAAAGTTATTCACGGGAGTTGATGATGGAGTCTGCTCCACCCACTTCTGTTCCATTTCTATTTTGGTGCTATTTGCAACAAAGGAAACTAAGTTAGTAAATTAGAGAAGGATTGAAGCTCTCACAAATGCTCTGCTTCCTATCAGGTTGTATAACCGATTAGACAGAGTGGTCCCACTCTTCCTGTGGAACAGGGCCCTGAAGGAACACAGGTGCAAACCCCAGCAGGTAGCCTTGGCTGTGACCTCCCAGGTCTCCTGACCTATCTGATGGAGCTACATTAAGTAATCTATAAAGACATACACACTCATCCATACATACATATTGTGTATATGCGTGTATATGTGCACATATACTTATTTATGTGAGTCTAAAAGTTCCACATACAGCATTCTGATGGATTTGAGTTTTGGATCAGTGTTCCTGCAGAAAGTAGGTGGCTGTTCCTCTCCTGGGTCTGAGAGGACAAGGGAAGGGGCTCATAATGGAGCCTGGAGAGAGAAACTTCAGGGATAGGGCTGCCTGGCAGGAGCTGTGGTCTTTCATAGTCAACCTCCAGTGCCCTGGCGGGAGAAATCTGGGCAATAAATGCCCCATCTTCTCTGTCCGCCTGAGATGATACCTCCATTGGTTTACCAGCTGGAACCCAGAGAATAAGAGTACTTGTTGATGCATCACACACAGTAGCTTTCCAAGACACAGGGCAAGGTGAGGGATTGGGGCGGCATGGCAGGTGGAGGATCTGAAGAAATAAATGGAAAATCGCCCATCTAGTACATTTTGTTCTGTGATCTCTTTTGGATATGACTCTGCCAGACTTGCTTGGATGATGCGTGGGAGAGGTTGATGTCGGACAAGGGGTCCCAGATCTCCAGAACAGCAAGAAAGCACCTAGTTTTACACAGCTTTGCTTTCCAAAGCATGGTGTCTGAACCAGTAGCACCAGCCTCGTGTGGGCACTTGCTGGAGATTTTCAGGCCCTGCCCTGTACCTGCGGAATGAGACAACCAGGGGAGGGGCCCAGCAATCTGTCTTTTATTAGCTCTCCTGGAGATTCTGCTGCATTTCCAAGATTGAGAACCACAGCTGGATGTCTTGAGGTGTTGGATGACCAGCAAAGTATGTCAGTTTACTAAGATGACCACTATTATCTTGCTTGGAAATGCCAGTGACAAGCATGTTGTCTGTTTGAGTCCCCTGCTTGGAAACTCTGCAGACTCCTAATCTTTTTATTCTTAGGATAGGCTCTCTTCAAAAGCAGTGGAATAATGGATAACACATAGGCCATGGGGGCTCATACCCCCAGCATTTCTTGCCTTTAATTTCCAAGTCCTCCTTTCAGCCATGCAAAGAAGTACCCAGCAGGCCCCAGACTTTGGAGGTTGTTTTTGAAAAACAGATGCAAATACTGCCTCTGCTGTTGTTGTTTTCCTGGTGCCTGGCAGTGTTTGGTAAACAACTTGATTGCTAGGTCTTGGCCTCAGGGAACCACAGCTGCTCTTTCCAGCTCCCTGCAGACTTTTGTACCGAGCAAGGATTGCTTCAGGGAAAAATAAACAGGGGAGAACAAAACAAGAAAACACTACTGTTGTTCTGTGGCTGCCTCTACCTGTTTTCCTGGAGCTGTTTTGCAACCACAGGCCCTGAGCTTTGATTCCTAACTTGAAAACACAAGGCAAAAACCCCAAGGCACCACAGGCTCCTTTCTCTGTTGGTTAGAGGGCTGAGTGGCCGCCTCTGCTGAACTTGGAAAGCCTGTTGTAGTAGCCACTGGAAGGATCTGTGCATTTTGAAATATGTAAATTGAAAAAGGAGAAAGCTTCATTCTTTCTAATGACCCCCAAGATGGTAATCTGGCTTTTCAAATCTCCAGGAAAACAGATTGAATATGGCACAATTAATGTTTCAACACTTCTAGGCTTTTCTCAAAAATATCTTAATGGGCTTTTAATTTATTGCAGCTCCTGACTAGCAGGCTTGAGGCAGAGTTGCTGTTGACCCCTCGGGGCCAAGGTGCTCTCTGAGGTGTAAGTGAAATAGAAGAGAACAAAGGCCAACTGGAGAGTCTGCCTTGACCTCTGTGGGCTGAGCCCCTGGGACTTGCTGGGCTGCTGGCCCTGCAGAGGTGCAGTGCACTACAGAGTAGAGGCCTGGGCGCATCTTCCTCAGAGTTCCCTGGAAGAGCTGGTTACAATGCAGAGTCCTTGGACTCCAGATTGAGACTCTGGAATCTGGAGGTAGGAATCTGTGTTGCATGATAGTGTCCTCATTGTGTATCACCGTTGTAGTCCAGGACCTTGGTGATTGACAGCCGGTGTGAATCAGTGAACCTGGGTGGGAAGCAAGCAATGGTTTTGCCAGACTTTAAAATTTCGAGACCTATATGTCATCATAATGCATTAACTTTTATTTACTCACAAGTTCTTGATTTTTTGGCTCCCTCTTCTTAAATTAGGCAAGCTTCTTGCTGCAGTCTTTCCCTTTGTGCCTGAAATGCATCTTTTGAATGTCCTTGTAGAGAGATAGTAAACTTTTAATTGTCTGAAAAGATCTTTATTTTGAAAGATAATTTTTCTGGACATGCATGCAGTTCCAGGTAAATGGTTTTTGCCTCTGGGTGATGTTCTGGATAATTTTATTTGGATACTGGTTTTCTGGAGTGTTTTCTTGTTTTTTCCTTTTAAATTTCAGTTGCTATATATTTCATTTCTAGAGGTCAGAGTTTTGGTTAGAGTTACAGAGCTTGATTCTATAGTATATGTGTGTATTGCATGTATATGTATATTGTATGTGTTTTATAGTATATGTACTATAGATACATATAAAACTATAGTGTAGTTGATGTGGTATTTTGGTTAGTTATACAACTTGTATTTTACAGTATAAATGTATGTATATGTATGTATTGTTCAGTCACTAATGCATCTCTTGCTTTGCAGGCGGGTTCTTTACTGCTGAGCCACCAAGGAAACCCATATGTATTTATAGTATGTGTGTGTATATATATATATACATAGGAGAAGGCAGTGGCACCCCCACTCCAGTACTCTTGCCTGGAAAATTCCATGGATGGAGGAGCCTGGTGGGCTATAGTCTTGGGGTTGCTAAGAGTCGGACACGACTGAGCGACTTCACTTTCACTTTTCACTTTTGTGCATTGGAGAAGGAAATGGCAACCCACTCCAGTGTTCTTGCCTGGAGAATCCCAGGGACGGGAGAGCCTGGTGGGCTGCCGTCTATGGGGTCGCACAGAGTCGGACACGACGGAAGCGACTTAGCAGCATATATACATATGTGTATATGGACTTCCCTGGTGGCTCAGACAGTAAAGCGTCTGCCTACAGTGTGGGAGACCTGGGTTCAGTCCCTGGGTCGGGAAGATCTCCTGGAGAAGGAAATGGTAACCCACTCCAGTATTCTTGCCTGGAAAATCCCATGGATGGAGAAGCCTGGTGGGCTACAGTCCGTGGAGTCACAAAGAGTAGGACACGACTGAGCGACTTCACTTCACTTCATATGTGTGTATATATATGTGTGTGTGTGTGTGTGTATGGGGCTTCCCTTATAGCTCAGTTAGGAAAGACTCTTCTTGTAATGCAGAAGACCTGCATTCAGTTCCTGGGTAAGGAAGATGCCCTGGAGAAGGAAATGGCAACTCACTCCAGTATTCTTGCCTGAAGAATCTCATGGATAGAGGAGCCTAGCGGGCTACAGTCCGTGGGATCACAAGAGTCAGACACAACTTAGTGACTAAACCGCCATCATATATATATATACACACACACACACACACACACACACACACACACAGTGTTTATTTTATAGTGTATGTATTAAACTATAAATATATACAAAACTATAATTATATATAGTATTTTGATTAGAGTTATAGAGCTTATATTTTATAGTATATGTGTATATGTATATTATTTGTGTATAGAGAGTATATTTATAGTATATATGCACTGTACAAATATATATAAATTATAGTACGTCATTTATATAGCATTTTAGTAACAGAACTGATATAGTATATATATGTATTTGTGTATATATATACTATATGTGCCTATAGAGAGTGTATAGTATATATAGGGTGCAAATACATGTAAAAACTATATATGATGTATATAGATTAGTATTTTGGTTAAACAGCTTATATTTATAGCATATAGTGTATGCATATGATTTACATATACTATATACAGAGTGTATTTATAGTGTATATCCTGTACATATGCAAACTGTAATATTCATACAGTATTCTGGTTAGAATTATAGAACTTACTGTATATATATGTGTGTCTATGTATATATGTACTATGTGTCTGTAGAGAGTGTATAGTATATATAGTGTAAGTACACTTAAAACTTAGTATCTATCGTTCATACAGTATTTTGGTTCAAATTACACAGCTTGATGGAGATGAAATTTGAGTCTTGAGTCAGTTGAATTCTTAACAGAGCACACAAAACCAAAAAATGTCCACACACCACAGTGATAGTTTGTCCTTTATTTTTTTAATATGCCTGGTGACACTAACATTTTAGGAAGTCAAGCTGATTAACACTAATGATACTCTTAAGCTTTGTTTAACCAACTTATGTCTTAGCTAAAAGTCAGCCTCTCTGTGCATCCAGGGTGGAAGTCCTGCATGATCCATCTCTTCTCATAGGTGTTCTTGCATTACTTGGTTCTTTAACCCAACTGTAAACCTTTTACTGGGTTTCCCAGGTGACTCAGTGGTAAAGAATCCGCCTGCCAATGCAGCAGATGTCACTTCGATCCCTGGGTGGGGAAGATCCTGTGGAGAAGGAAATGGCAGCCCACTCCAGTGTTCTTGCCTAGGAAATCCCATGGACAGAGGAGCCTGGTGAGACCATCTATGGGGTCACAGACAGCTGGACATGACTTAGCAACCTCGCAACAACACAAAGCCTTTTACTACGATATTCTGTTTTGGAGGAATTCCTTTGCAGTCTCGCTTCCATTTTCCTTCCAAAGCTTGAAAGCCTCCAGATTCCTCTCAAAATCCCTTATCTGCCCAGATACCTAGCGTCTTTTTATGTGCTCACTTGTGTGGCTTCTCTGTGCTTCCAGATCCCTCTTGAATCACAGGCCAGAGCTGTGTCCCCAGCCATCATTTGGTATAGGGATTGCAAGAGTTCTTTTTTGCCTTTTTCCCTATAAATTAAATGTGTACTATTAAAAGGTTAGCTGCTATCTTTTAAACATGAGGAAATTTTACAAAATAGTGATTAGGATTCTTGCCTTTGATTTTAGAATTGAAAGCTCTTACAGCCCGGGGTTTATGTTGTCACAGGGCAGTAATGGGCTTGTGGGGCCACTGTCTGCTCTCTTAGCTAAGAGAGCCTGGGACCTCCAGCCTGCAGCCTCCCTCACCACTCCCTGGATCTTATACCTGGTCTGTCTTGCTCACTCATATTATCTGCCTGGTTATTGTAGATGCCTTAGCTTTCCCAATATGAACAAGGAAGCTCAGGTCGGAAAGGTCTATCCTCTACAAAGCCTTACAGCCAAAACTCACTCAAGCAAGCCTCAGTCAGAAAAATGTCTACTGCAAGGTAGGCAACTCAACATGTTGTGTTAATATATTGATGAGAAAAAGATGGATTTCTTCTGACTGCAAGCTTTGTCAAGTTCCTAATAGCTGTGTGATATTGGGCAAGTTACTAAAACTTTCTGTGCCTCGGTTTTCTTATCTGCATGTAAGTGTCTTTGTGGTAAGAACAGCGTTAAATGAAATGACTGTTGTAAAATACTGAAAAAATATCCAGTCCAGTGTATATTTTCAATGAATGGCAGTTGTATGCTTAGAGGATCCTGAGAATCAGTTCTTTAAATTGTTGGCTTGTTTACTGACTCAGTCTTGATGAGTGGCTGCTATGAGCCAGGCATTTTTCTAAATTTTAAAGGACAGTGAAGAATATAACAGCGAAGTTTCCTTATCATTTGGAGCTTATAGTTTAGTGAATAGGACAAGTGAGGAAATGAAAAGAAAGTTTATAGGTGATGACAAGAGCTCTGAGGACAGCAAATGGAATGATTTAATTGGGGGGGTGATAGGAAACCTAGCTTAAGTACGCAAGTGAGACTGCATGCTTGAAGAGGCCTTTGTCTAGAAGACCCTGTGATGAGAAGGAGCCTTTTGTTTAAGGAGTAAGCTCATGGCATTCCAGGTACTTGGGAAAGCCAGTGCACCAAGTGTGAGGTAGGAAAAGCCTTGGCTTCTTGAAATGGATGTCCACCCACTGCATCCATGTTGTAGCTGAGGATTGAGTTGATGGCTGGTGGTGATGTCAGAGAAGTAGAAAGTGACTGGATGATGCAGGGCCTTCTAGGCCAGAGAAAGAAAAAGATTTTGTCCTGAAGATGGTGAGCATTTTCAGCCCCTTTCTTTTGCTACACGACATCGACTTAGTAGGTTTGCAGAGCTTCCTTGAGTCTTGAAAATGCTTCTTGTATCTCAAGGCTCCTTGGAGTTTGGACACAGGGTCTTTATCATTTTGAGACAAGCTGTGGTCTGTAATTGGCCCTATCCAGTTACCTGGTAGTTTGGTAGAAATACAGAATCTCAGGCCTGATTCCAGAGACACTGAGCCAGTGTCTCTGGGAATGGCCCAGGAATCTGTATTTAGAAAGGTCTTCAAGTTGCTCTTATGTATACTGAAATTTGAGAAGCACTCATCTGTAACACATGAGGGCACATTTCTGTAGGAGTTGGAGCTGTAGTTTTGGGAGAGGAATGGAAGCCTTCCACGGGCACCCAGTGGGGGTGTTAGCTGCCAAGGCTGCAGGTATGCCATAGTGTGGCACTAGTGCCAAGGTGAGGACTCCTCTGTGCATGTACAGACTCCTCTGCCTGCTGCTCAGTTTTGGTGTTGATGGAAGATTCATGGTAAAAACCTTTTTAATCTGGAAGCTTGGAGGAGAAGCTAATAGTTTAGGTTATTTGACATAATAGGCTTTATCCAAAACCACTAAGATGCTATGAGGTAGAAGGGACATGAAAAGCATAAATTAGTGACCCGACCTTGCAGATGAAAGGACTGGAATCCTGAGGTATTAAATGACTTTTCTGGAGCCACATGATTGATGACAATGCTGGGTCCAGAATTCAGGCTTCTCCACTTGGTCATCTACACATTACATGATGTGTTTTATCTTGGTGGAACTATCTCCAAGAAACATCTCTTGCTCCTTATATGTAATTCATAAATGTTTGTAGAATTATTTTGGAGGAAAATGATTATAGTTACTTCTCTTCCTAGTTTTGATGTTTATTATTATTTTTGAAGCAATATTTATTTTTACATGTTTTTATCTTCTAGTAAAGAGAGTTACTTAATATGAATCAGTATGTTTATCCGTGTCAAATTTGAGTTAAAACAGCTAATTGTTACTGAGCACTTTATAATTGGACAAAAATGCTATTTTTGTTATGCCAACATATGTAAAATATTTGGCACAAAGTCTGCAATAAACAACAACCTCTCAGTGTATGTGTTGAAGTAATTGGTATCTGTATCTTTCAAAACATTATTTCCGGTTTATATTTTACAGCATCACATTTGATATATCGACATACCTCATTTGAAAGGTGTTTTCCCCTACCTCTAGGTTCTATGTCTATAGCACTGTTTTCAAGTTTAAGGAAGTGGTGGTTTTAGAAGTCACATCTTAGTTATGTGTAAAAAATATTTTTGTATTGCAGTGTCCCAGGAGCTTTTGCTGACAATTCCAGTTTCCAAACGAAACATTTGGGCAATGGTGAAGGCTTCAGTACCGTCTCACATTTGCTGTCAACAATGAATGGACAGATGTGATGCCTGCTGGTCGAAAGGGTGAGTGAACATTTAAGATTATTCGTCTGAAAATTCACAAGGCCAAATGTGGCCTGAAGGGGTCCTGCCCAATGCAGGAAACTGAAAAAATCCCAAGTTCATCGGAACAGCTACACTGAAGATGAGAGACTGTCACTGAGAAAGAACAGACACTATCATTGCTTTCTGTTAGAACCTTTTGGGATAACTTGTACACTGATCTGAGAATTTATAAAAGGTGTAATAGGACACAGGAGAACTTTTTTGTTTATGTGATTCTTTTAAGCATAATCTGAAGGATGGCCTACCTAAATTATGAGCTACATGCACAGTTGAAAGAGTAATTGCATTTCTTTTGTCTCATTACAGTTCGGTGCTAAAATGAACTACCATGAAATAAGACCGTAATGACCTCATTTTGAGTGGTGGGAGGGGGATTTAAGTCTGATTTGTTCATTGAGAAGGTCCCATCCCAAGATTTCCACATGATTGGGGTTCTTGAGAAAGCGAAAGGGTTGGGAATTGTGGACTGTTATAGATCTGCAGATAGACTTAGAGCATTTTTTCCTATCATAGTTCTCCTCATCAGATTACTCACTGTAATTTTTAGGGGAGGGTGTTAGGAGAGGCTTGATGATCTTTTTCTGTTACATGTGTTTTCCATATTTGATGACATCTGTCATGTTCCTCAGAACTTGCTGGCTACCCTGTAGTAATGAAGGAACAGTAGTGACTTGCCTTTATCAGAGACAAGAATTGGTTGAGGCTAGTTGTTCTGGGTAAAAACTCTGACATCATTCAATGGTAGCTTTGTCATAAAATGAGGTCAACTTTATGGGAAATCTTTTCGTTTCAGTTTTGTAGCGAGTGGCATTTAATAATAAGAACCATTGGTATAAATTCACTTTGTTTGTCTTAGTGGAGCTATATTTGAAACAGATTCTATTTAATGGAGGTAAGTACAGTGAAGTAGAAAGAGTACTGTATTAAAAATCAGGAGACCTAATAGCTAGCTGACATGGGAAAGTTAGTCTCTGTTTTAATTTACTGTATTTAAAATAAAGCAGGTTGGTTGAAATGTCGTATTTGTCATTGCTAATGAGGCCCTGGAAGATGTCTGTTTAAGTCCTCTTATTTTACAGGTGGAGCGTCTGCAGCCCAGAAAGTCTAATTGAGTTGCCTATGTCCCTGGGCTTAGTCGGAGTCAGGTTGTTTTTTTTTTTTTTTTTTTTTTAATAATCATCAGTGATTCTCTTTAGCTTATCTCAGTTATCGAGTGTGACATCCAAGCTCTGCAGTTTTGTAAACCTTCTTTGCTGATATGTGTCTCTTTACGCTTTTGTTTTGCATTCAGCTCCTTTGGGCCATATTTGGCTTCCCTGGTGGCTGAGAGGTTAAAGCATCTGCCTGGAATGAGGGAGACCTGGGTTTGATCCCTGGGTCGGGAAGATCCCCTGGAGAAGGAAATGGCAACCCACTCCAGTACTCTTGCCTGGAGAATCCCATGGAGGGAGGAGCCTGGTAGGCTACAGTCCATGGGGTTGCAGAGTCGGTCATGACTGAGCAACTTCACTTTCACTTTTTAAAGATTTTACAGTTAGAGGTCATTTTGGCAAATCCTTCCCATTTTGTAGATTAAAAGAGCTGTGGTGAAGCAGCCAGCCCAAGTGTCAGAGACCAGGTGATCCTCAAAGAGCCTGAGGACTTTAAAACTCACTTCACTTAGGCTCCTTTGGTATCTGATTACTTATCACATTTCATTCTGCTGGAGCTGGAGACAGAGGAAAAACAGAGTCATGTCTCTTCCTATTATAGTATTCTTTCACTGGCAAGTAATAAAGCAGGTAGAAATCAATAACACATAAGGCAAGGATGTACACCATGAAAAGAAGTGGGTAATGGAGTTGTGGAATTTTAGATCTGTTAGGGTGCTTTGATGATCTTGTGGGATGGACCTAGGCAAGTCCTATGGTTCCTTCTCCTATGAAGCTCTTCTGAGGTTTTCCATTGCTAAGCAGCTGTGATAGACTTTTATAAGTGGTCCGTAGACCAGTGAGCAACTAGCAGGCATTATAAAAAATTATATCTTTGGGGATTCAGGTAGAGTTGAGAACAGAGCCTGGGTCTGTCTTATGTAAACATGAGAATTCATAGAAGTGGTTGGACTTCTGAAGGTATTGAGTTAGCAATAAACTCAGGTTTGAGGTTACCTGTCATCTCCGTCTTCAGTATTGAGAGGGTCCAAATCAATCTCACTATCATAAATTAATGTATGAAATTGAACAAAACTAAATGAACGGATTTATTGAAGACTAGGCTCATTTTGTTCATTAATTTCATTTGGGTAAGGCCTTCTATTTGAAAAACCAGTTTAAAGAACTGTAATGAAAATGATATCTCTTCTTGATCCCTGGGTCGGGAAGATCCCCTGGAGAAGGAAATGGCAACCCACTCCAGTATTTGTGCCTGGAGAATCCCATGGACGGAGAAGCCTAGTAGGTTACAGTCCACAGGGTCGCAAAGAGTCGGACACGACTGAGCGACTTCACTTCACTTCAGGCACGAAATCACCTCCAGTTCTGAGGAAATGTTTCATGATAAGTGACCTCATGGTTGAACAAGGTCCCAGTCACAGGAACAGGCAGCTGGAACAACAGATCCTTACTCCAGTGCATGGAAGTGTCACCACATGAGAAAAGGTTTGGGCAACCAGATGATTATGGCAGAATTTTTCACTCAGAAAACAGGTAGTTGGGTAATGTACTCAGTTTGTATTGGTGATAACCATGCTTGTGTAATAAATCAGCTTAGGGTCAGGATCCAGAGAGAGAAAGGCTGAGCACTTGAGAGGTCTCGTAGTGATGTGCTGCTTTAATGCCATCCCTTGCCATCAGGGGGTCAGAGTTGACTCCTGCTTCCCTGGTGTGAAGCTTTAGTTGTTATTGGTACCTATCTGATGCACATCACGAGACTCCAAGAGTGAAAAGCAGGTAAGTCTGCTGCATATTTAATAGGCAGTTAGCCACAGTGTTACTAATAAATGTGATAATAACAGTCTGGCTCTTCATAGAGTTTTCCTGAGAAGAGTTGACGGTAGATGGCAGATATGCTGGCTATCCGTCTGTCTCCTAGCATTGCATTCTCCCTACCAATAAACTGTCCCTCGCTGGTGGATCTGAGATAAGGGCATAAATATCATGCAGCATTATTTTGTCACCAGTTACTTTTGCTTACTTGTCCATAGTTTCTCTTTGGATCTCTCTTATCAAATTTGTAGCTTTTGACCTACTAGAAAGAGGGAAAATAATTGATGTAGTTTAAGGCTTGATAGTAGACTACTTTGTGGCTGGCAGTTTCTGGAGTTTTTTAAAACTCAAGAATGTGGATTTTTGTCATTGGTTCTGAGGTGGGGTGCGGTGGTGATGGTGCAGCTTCTAGGAAGAGGTGAGGACCGATAGGCATCTGGGGCCAGGAAAGCTGGTCGGTGGGCTCACCCTCTGAGCTGCCTTGTGCAGGAAGCTGGTCAGTGGGCCAAGCCACTGGCTCTGCTGAAACTTCCAGTCCCTGAAATTTTGACTTTGAAAAGTAATTTTAACAATTGAATGAGCTACGTAATATGTTTTATAAGCTGGGGCGAATGATCTTAAGTATTTTGGTCTCTTTCATAACACAGTGAACCTAATATTGGTAAAAATACAGATCTTCACTCACGCCATAGAGAGAGCCTAGATTTAATAAGCAGTTATGAGTGCTGGCAGCTGCCTATCAAACCGTATAACTTGGACTCCAGCATGTGAAGACAGTGTCAACTTAAATTTTATCTCGGAAGTTTTTTTTGAAGCATTTATTTTGCCTTTCTCTCCAGTCTCTAACCTAATGCAAGTAATGTAATTGGCTGAATATTTTCCACATAGCTAATTGGCTAGGGGCCAGGGGGAAACCATTGTCTGGCTTGATGAAGATCAGAAATTAACATGACATTTACGTGGAGCTAATGGAATATATTAGTAACCCGGTAATGCAGGATTGTGAGAGGAAGAGTGTCCATCCTTTCCTGCCCGTAAGCAGCGGGAGGAGTTCTGATGACAGTGAAAGAAGCCCCTGTACCCGCCACCTCAAACCCCCCAGTAGCTCACAGCATGGCCAGGCAACCCTTGTGTCTCTTTTACTTTGAAATTCTTAAGACAGAACTGTAAGACAAACTAATGAATTATTCCATTTGTCAATTAAAAAAGAAAATCCACCAACTACTATTGTAAGATTAAATTCCAATTAGAAGGTTGCATTTAATTCAGAAGCTATAACATTGTTTTAATGAATTCTCTCTGAGGTGACTGTTTGAGATAAATTTATATGGTGTAGGTAGGTATAAATTCATTGGATAATGTTAAACATGTTACTTCATATATATTAACTGTGAAATTTATTTCTTCTCTAGTTATGTCCCCAAGGAGGTGGAGTCAGAGGGAAAAACATATCTTCAAAGAAAGAACCCTTTCTGTCCTTTCAGATACTTGCTCTAAAACAGCCTTTTTTTCTCGCTTTATTAAAAAAAAAAAAAAAAACCTGTTAAATTTCTGCATTAACTGAATTTATGAGTCTTGGTGTATGCTATTTATAAAATTGAATATAGGTTTTATGATATAGGAAATTAGTCTAGGAATGAGAATATGATCCAATTTTGTAATAAAGGTAATCTGCATTTATATTGCAGATATTTTCCATTTTTTCTCTAAGCCCCTTATGGGATTATACACACATTTCGCTGGACCTACAAATTCACTGTAAACTTTTCATGTAGTGGGCAGGCTTTTGTTCTTCTGACATCTGCACAAAGCATCGAATCCTTTGCCTAAATCAAAAGTGACAAACATTTTGGACAAACTTTTGATTCTATAATTCCTTCACCTCTGCTGGTTCCTGTGCTCCTGGCAGACATCACTAATTGATCACATTCTCTTCTCGGCTCTGTGTGGATGTGGCCTGAGAAATTACTCCATTTAAATTCTTGGAGCTAAACTTACAAATTCAGCATTTACATGAATGTGCTCACAGTCATGTCAGGCAAGTGATTTGTCTTTGAATGTAGTATACTTACCCCAATATCTGTCACACAAGGCAATTTAGAGAAAATTTTACACAATCCTGGCAATTATCTGGTTGTGTGACAACTGAATTTTGATACGTGTGTACCATATGTGTATGGTTTGGTAGGCAGTTTATTTTGTACCTTTTAACTGGTTTTGGTGTTACGTGTCTGAAGCATTATAGTTTTGTAGTTTCTTTTTTTCAATTTCTATAACTTTGGAAAAGATACCCTCTTGTCACCTGGGCATTAACTCGGGCTCAGACACAGCACGGAAGTGGTGGGGTGGAAACTAAGCCTAGACTTGCCCTCTTCAAGTACAGTTTCTTCCTCAAAGGGAGGGGCATGTACACGTAGCAGGTGCTGACCGGGCCGAGCAGGTATCTGGCAATTTCCTTTTGCATATTAACCTTGGTTTTTATCGATACACTGAAGCCAGCTGTACCAGTGAGGAAGGCATTCAGCTATTATATTTCAAATGATATCTTCTGTGATGTAAAATTCTAGGAACTTCAACTACATGGCATATTGTTTTTGAAGATAGTAGGTTTTCTCTTCACTTGGTTCAAGTTAACCCACAGAGGTTAAGAGAAGAAAATTTCCATTCAGCTTATGTTCAAGCTGCTTGCCCTGCCCTGTGGAGAACTGACATCCTTTTAACTCCTTCTTAAAAGAAAAATGAGGAGTTAGCATATCTATGCACCATTTAGTTAACTTACACTTCAGTTTTGTTTCAACATATTATTTGATTGTTTAGTCATGGTAACTAGAGTTCTGGAAGATGGCTGAGAGTTAACTTGTGGATTGGTAACCTGTTGAGCCGCATTTGTAGGATAACATGCTTGGTTTTTGTCAAGGATGCCAAAATCTGTGAGCCCCGTTATGGTCTGACCTGGTGGTGGCTCTTGGATTCTCTGTTATACATTGTTTGTTCTATATAGCACCAACCAATTGATTGGAAGAGGCTCATGAGATGAAATCTTTTTCATGCCTCCTCATATTCTGTGAGGTTTTGGTAATAATTGTACCAGTAATTATTTGTACCAAATAATTATAGCAGCCAGTCATTGAGCATTTATTTTACCTGTAGTGGTTTGGATATCACACAAAGTATCTCATATCATCCTAACAGTGTCTCTGTATACTTGATATTATTATTCTGGTTTTATTGTTGAAAAGATAGAAGCTCAGGTTCTAAGTGACTATTAAGATCACAGAGCAGGTTTTACAAGTGGGGTTTCCCTGAAGGTGGGCCAGTTTCAAAGCCTGTGTCTTAACCAGGAAGGTATGTGACATCCTTTGATTCCATGGTTCTCTAAGGGCCTTTTATTTGATTTAGGCAGGGAAGATTTCATAGCTTCTAGTTGTCTTTAGGAAGAAGTGGAATCCAACTCATTTAAATCCAACTCATGTAGCTTAATCTACACACAGGATTTTTATAGGACAGGGATAAAAAGGGAATAACTTCTTCCAATTTTTTTTTTTCAAAAATATTCCTTACTTACTGGCCTTTTCCTCTAAATCTAAAATCCCCCAGATACACGTAGTTGGGCTTAGTGTTGCATGCTTCTTTCAGGTCCTCCTGTAAAATAAAGATGCTCCAGGTGATGATGGCTCATGGAATCCCTAACATCCAAGCAGATGAGTTTTCTCCTTTGATACAGCATGAAAAGACATAGGGCCAGCAGGCCCGCTGCTCCAGGAACATGTAAAGAAAGGGAAAACCTGGGCTACTGGGCTTCTGTGTCCAGGGCCAGAGCCAGGCAGGGCAAGGTCAGGCCTGCCACTTTGTCACATGCATTGAGATCCCTGTGTTTGAGCTGTAGGGACTTCTGCACATCCAGGGTGGACTTGCAGGCTGGAGGGCCAGGAGGCTAGTTTCAGGTATGCTCTGTGGAGTTGTTCTTACAACATGAGCATTCAGTTGTTATTAAGAGGATTTTTCTTTCCATATGTTTTAGTGTG
Organism: Nanger dama; assembly: GCA_917880005.1. NCBI lineage: Eukaryota > Metazoa > Chordata > Mammalia > Artiodactyla > Bovidae > Nanger > Nanger dama. The sequence continues at coordinate 30,652,301 of CAKJTW010000016.1, read as the reverse complement.
GTATATTGGACTGTGTAAGGGTGAAATGCGATGCTATTTTGCCATTTCCTTTACACATTTTCAGAAAAGAAAAAATGCAGCAGAATCTTGATCTTCTGGAATCTGGGAGATGGGTATATGGGAGTTCAGGGTACTGTTTTCTCTACTTCTTTATATATTCTACCACTTTATGATGAAACAGGTGTGTGTGTTGGGGGCAGGGGCATCAGTGAAGGGCTAATCTGGCTTATTATCTAGCCTGGTGTTGGTAAACCAGTCACCGGGTAGAACCAGGTTTCTACCCCTCTATCTTCCGTACCACCTTGGGCAGCCTTCAGCTGCTGGTGTAATTGAATTGATACGGAGTCTTAGGGCAAGGAGATGCTAACCTAATCAGCCAAGAGTGGAAGTAATTTTCTGGACAATACAGATAAAATAACTTTACCTGACATACAAGCCTTCCCTGACTAACCTATAAAAAATGACAGTGCTTGATAGCTGTCATAACTGAGCGTATGTGACATGCCAGGGGCTATGATACACCAGTTACAGTTTCTCTCTAACCCTTTAGTGGGCAGTGTTTGAAAAGGTACAGAGGGGACTGTACCCAGGGCCCACTGGACTTTCTTCTGTTCTACTTCCAAGTCCTTGGAGCCTGTTCTTCAGCACATGATTCATGGGCTACCTGAATTGTGTTAAATATAGATTTCCAGACCCATACCCAGGTATAGGACTAGAGCTTGGTCTCTGAATTAGCATAGGTAAACTCAAGTCCTAGCCCCCAGGCTTCACTGAGAGGGTCACCTTGGCCATGCCCAGGCTGCTCTCCAAGCTTGAGCTTCCTCCTCTGCAAAATGTGGACAGTGTTAGCATCTGCCTTGTTTTCTGTGAAAAGTCCTTAGTACTGTGCTTGGCACCTAGTAAGCACTAGATACGTGCTCCCTGAAACTGTATTTTAACCTTTTTGAGACATTTTCAAATACCCCGACATAACTGGGAATGTTAAGGATGTGGCAATTAATGCTCCAGGTGGCATTCTTTGGTGGATATAATTTAAACCTTATATATCCTAGAAGCGTTTTTAGGGTAATTATTAAAAACACTTTAAAAATCAGTGTTACGAGTTTTTTATGTAGGTATCTGAAAAAGAATTCTGTCATCAAAGTGTATAAGAGTTGACAAGTGTAAATATGCAGTTAGACAGTTTCAAAAAACGTGTATTATTTACTGATCAATGTAGTGTCTCCTCTGGAGCCATTACACTCAGTCATTTCCTGTCAATCTCTCCAGGCTGTTATAATCAGACTATGGATATGCATATTAAAATACAAGAAAGTTATTGTGCATGTGTGGTGGCAGCTTTTTAATTGTTAATAATGTTGCTACTTTAAAAGATATCAGGATAGTTTTCTCTTATGATGGTTAATAGTCATCAGAATTGAAGGAGGGCTTAGAGGAGCTAAAACTCAGGGTGGGCGAGCATGAGGCCTGCAGGTGCCGATTGGTATCTGTGCTTCCAGGCAGTGCCTTGTGATAAAAAGGAAGAGCTTTTCTATCTGATTTTCGTGCTGAGTACATGCAGATTCCTTTTGCTCTTTTTTCTAATGTGTTTTTGGAAAAGTTTTATAATTAAAAAAAAATATGCTTCTGTATGTGTGTGCTGGTAAAAGAGTCATCTAACTTCTCTGTTGATAACAGGGATCAACAAACTTTCTGATGCAGAGAGGAAATATTTGGGGCTTTGCAGGCTACCTGGTCTCTTGTAAAACTGCTTATTGTGTTGTAAGCAAGCAGCCATAGGTGACGAGACAACAAAGGTCCGTCTAGTCAAGGCTATGGTTTTTCCAGTGGTCATTTACGGATGTGAGAGATAGACCATAAAGAAAGCTGAGTGCTGAAGAATTGATGCTTTTGAATTGTGGTATTGGAGAAGACTCTTGAGAGTCCCTTGGACTGCAAAGAGATCAAACTAAGTCAATCCTAAAGAAAATCAACCCTGAATATTCAGTGGAAGAACTGATTCTGAAGCTGAAACTCCAGTACTTTGGCCACCTGATTTGAAGAGCTGACTCACTGGAAGAGACCCTGATGCTGGGAAAGATTGAGGGCGGGAGGAGAAGGGGACAAAAGAGGATGAGATGGTTGGATGGCATCACCGACTACATGGACATGAGTTTGAGCAAGCTCAGGGAGTTGGTGATGTACAGGGAAGGCTGGCGTGCTGCAGTCCCTGGGGTTGCAAAGAGTTGGACGTGACTGAGAGACTGAACTGATACGTGATTCATGTGTGAATGGCCATGGCTGTGTTTCCAATAAAATTTATTTACAATCCTTTGAATTTCTTATAATTTCCATAGATCACTAAACAGTAGCAGTAGTTTAATTTTTCCCCAGCCCTTTAAGAATGTGAAAACTATTCTTAGTTCATGAGTGTAGGGTTCCGTTTGGCGCTAGGGCCTGTGGTTTTCTGCATCTTCTTGCAGCCTGGAAGCAACGTTCAGGATGCAGTCTTTGTTGTAGCTCTGTCACCACGCTTGGGCCTGATCATCTGCTCTAAAATTTCTGGTGAAATAATAACGTCATCATGTTTTCTTCACATCTCATCTTGAGATAGGCTTGTTCTGTGTGACTGGATTATTTATTGATTTAGAGTGAAATTTAGTGACGGTTCCTCCTCCCTTTCCTTTATTTAAAACAAGAGAAAGGTAAACCTGAAGTAAAAATGAGGCAGAGGGTAAAAGATGAAGTGAAAGGGAAAACAAGTCACAGAAAATAAATAGATTTTGAAACTGGTATGTAAGATCTATATTCTCTTTAATAGAGTGTTTTCTGATATGTGTTGTATATCTCACCAGTGGAATTAAGATGAAATATTTTATAGTTACAAATGGACATTTTTTAAAACTTGAGTTAGGTATTATTTATACACACACACACACACACACACACACACACACACACATATAATATGAAAGTGAAGTCACTAAGTTGTGTCCAACTCTTTGCGACCCTATAGACTGTAGACCGCCAGGCTCCTCCATCCATGGGATTTTCCAGGCAAGAATACTGGAGTGGGTTGCCATTTCCTTCTCCAAGGGATCTTCCCAACCCAGGGATCGAACTCTGGCCTCCCACATTGCAGGCAGACTCTTTATCATCTGAGCCACCAGGGAATCCATATTTAATATGAAATAGGTAGCAAAATACTATTAGCCCATCATTTGGTTTCTCACTGTTCCTTAAATGCAGCATTTAATAAAACTGAGAGCTTTAAGGAAAAATACAAGAATTACTTAAAAGTGGTTCTTGGGCACACCAACACTCTGAGTGAATAAAGCAGAAGTTTTCCCCCTAAATATCCCTACTTTATCGAAGGAGGAATAGAGATGAGAAGGCTTATAATGTGTGTCATTTGATTTTCTCCAAAGAAATGTCTGGAGGATCAGAATGATAAAAATGAGACAGAAGTAGACTCACAGACAGAAAACAAATGTATAGTTACCAAAGGGAAGAGGTGGGGGGATAAATTAGGAGTTTGGGATTAAGATATAAAGAGTACTATTTAGAAAATAGATGACCAACAAGGACCTTCTATATAGCATAGGGAACTCTATCGATATCTTCTAATAACCTTAAAGAAAATGAATCTAAAGGAGAACACACACACACACCCCGTGTTGTTTTTCAGTTGCTCAGTCATGTCTGACTGTGACCCCATGGACCACAGCACTTCAGGCTTCCCTATCCTTCACCATCTCCTGGAGCTTGCTCAAACTCACATCCATCTAGTTGGTGCCCTCCAACCGTCTCATCCTCTTTGGTCCCTTTCCCCTGCCCTCAGTCTTTCTCAGCATCAGGGTCTTTTCCAGTGAGTCAGCTCTTTGCATCAGGTGGCCAAAGTATTGGAGCTTCAGCTTCAGCATCAATCCTTCCAAAGAATATTTAGGGTTGATTTCCTTTACAATTGACTTGGTTTGATCCCCTTGCAGTGCAAGGGACTCTCAAGAGTCTTCTCCAGTTCAAAAGCATCAATTCTTCTTTGCTCAGCCTTCTTTATGGTCCAACTCTCACATCCATACATGACTACTAGAAAAACCATAGCTTTGACTATACGGACTTGTGTCGGCAAAGTGATGTCTCTGCTTTTGATTATGTTGTCGAGGTTTGTCAGCTTTTCTTCAAAGTAGCAAGTGTCTTTCATGGCTGCAGTCACAGTACACTGTGATGTTTGGAGCACAAGAAAATAAAGTTTGTTTACCGTTTCCATTGTTTGCCAATCTGTTTGCCATGAAGTGATGGGACTGGATGCCATGATCTTAGTTTTTGAATGTTCAGTTTTAAGCCAGCTTTTTCACTCTCCTCTTTTACCTTCATCAAGAGGTTCCTTTTCACTTACTGCCATTAGGGTGATGTCATCTGTTCTGAGGTTATTGATATTTCTCTTGACAGTCTTGTTTCTAGCTTGAGCTTTATGCAGCCTCGCATTTCACATGATGTACTCTGCATATAAGTTAAATAAGCAGGGTGACAATACATAGCCTTGATATACTCCTTTCTCATACAAACACACATATACATATGTTACACACGTGTGTGTGTGTGTGTGTATAATTGAATCACTTTGTTATATACCTGGAACTAACACAACATTGTAAATCAGCTATATTTCATTAACATTTTAAAAAATTTTAAAAAGCGTGAGCTTTCTGGAGAGAAGTTACCTCATATTGAGTCCCCTCTCCTCTTTCTGTGAAAGATGTTAATCTTTTACCTTGTAGACAGGTTGGCAAGTCAAGGCTAGGCAAACTGTGAGGAAGAGTAGGTTCGTTTAGTGGGCCTTTTCATAGCATGGAAGCCAGGGTATAACAAACACAGCATCAAGTCAGAGAAATTGTAGGACCAGAGAAGAGACATGAACATGGATAGTTTTCAAGAAAGGCCTAGGAGAATAATTTATAGGATTATTTCTTTCTCAAATATCATGATTCAACTTACTGGGATGTGAAAGGGAATGGGTTTCTGGTTTTTAGTCAGCCATCACTTATGAACCAAAGTATTGTTGTTTTAATTGGAGAATAAACATCTGGAAAGGACGATGTACTTCTAAGAAGCGAATATTTTTACCTAAATGTAATTTAAAAAAGGGGGGAGAAAGTGGGAGAGAGAATACAACAAAGGTAGAATTATGTTAAAAGCCTTGCAAATAGTGTCTCTTTTTGTTGTTGCTGTTGTTGTTAAATGAAAAATAAATGTATTCCAAGATCCAGAACCAAGACCTAGAACCTTTAATGTATAATAAAGAGCTGAACATGGCAATTAAGAAAACTAGATATTAGCCAGATTTGAATCCTGGCTCTGTCACTTATTATCAGTATATACATGGGTAAGTTACATTTCTCTGGGCCTGTTTCCTGATCTTTAAAATGTGAATATTAGTAGTATCTATCATAACTCATAAATTATTGTGGATTAGATGAGTTAATACACATAAGTTGTTCTAAGAGTTGGCATGTAGTGATTTTCAGGGAACAATTCAGTTAGCTGTCAGCACTAAAGTATTTCCCAAATAAAATATGTGGCTTGAGATCATTATAACAGATTTGCCATTGTCTTTCTGGAGTGTCTCTGCAGTGTGGATTTTTATGTGTATCTGTGCGCATTGGTGATATACATCATATACATTCAGAGACTCCTAGACTTTCAGTGTTCACAGGAATAGTAAAAAACCTGTTGCTGTCCACATGCATGCCTCACATCTTTGAGGCCATATTGGTTCTACATGAACATCCAGCCTATTTGAGTAACTCTGGGATGGTAAACATCTGTCCTTCAGATAGCCCATTTTATTATTGACCAGTATTTAGGACTGGGAAGTTCTTTCTTCCACTGGACTAAAATCTACCACTCACAGACATCCCACTTAATCTTTTGGTGCTTTGAAATTCTGCGAAACCCATTTCTTCTACGTGACAATCCATCAGATATCTTCAGATAGCTAACAGATCCTTTCTTAGTCTCCTGGCTAAAATCCTTTGCTGCTTCTGCTGTTCCTCTCTCGTTTGGTTTTAAGCGTCCTGTAGCCATCTGGGTTGTTTCCTCAAGGCAGCGATAGCCGCAGAGGGGTATTTTTTGTTATGTGTCTACATTAATGTGAAATTCACGTAACAGAGCCTCTGTTCCACAAAAATGTCTTTATCATTTGGAAACATTTTGACTTTCCTTAATTTGCCTCTTAAATCCCAAACATGGGAAGCTGGCAGGTAAAGGAATTAATGCTCAAGAATCGTAAGTCTTCCCTTGAGAGTCAGTATCGGCTTCCCTTTGTTCTGAGCCAGGTGGCTGTATAGGAGCAGTGGGAGTAATGATGGTTGCAGCAACTGCAGGAGCAGCTTATTGTGGGCCTACTATGTGCCAGCTACTCCACTCAGTCCTCTAGTTGCCGTAGATTATTTAATTCTCATGACTATGAGTCTGTTGAGTTTTATTCCTATTTGCAGACTACAAAAGCAGTGTCAGGGTCAAGTTGGAAGCTCGTTAAAAAAAAACTCAAGGGGTTAGTGTGATAAGAATGACTCATCCATATAGCCTTAATCCATATAGTTTTCTAACCTGCTTAAGTAATTGTGTCATTTTGGGTGTCTTTTGCTTTATCCATTTTAATGCATGGGAAGGATACAAGAAACATAAAAATTAGCTCCCTTTGTGGGGTGAGTCTACTTTTATTCTATCAAAACTGTCAAATTATTTTTAAAGATACTGCTATTCTGAATGGGCTGGAGCCTACACACACAGACACTGAGGATGGAATACTTGTTTTGCTCTTGGCTTTTCCCAAATGACTTTCTCCCCCTCCCCTTCTTCCCACAAGACTCCCAGAGAGGAAGCCAATCACAATGTTATCGGCAGTAGAAAGATTTCAGAATATACTCATGGGCATGGGTAACTTGGGGGATGGCTGGGTGCCTCCTACAAGACTTAACACGTTTCCTGAGCATGGAGCCTCACCATGGCAACAGCCGTGTCACATGACACGTCGGTGGCACGTGCAAGGTGCTGCCACAGCGCATCCCAGGTTGAGCGCCTGTGATTCATTGTTTCCACTGACACCGTGGCTGCTGCAGCTCGCAGTTGGAAGGGTCTCTGGCTTTCAGTGCCATTAACGCGCACTGACTCCATGGCACAGGGAGGGCTCGGGGAAGGGAAGCATCGATAAATAAGTGTGCGTTATAAACATTGCCTTCATTAGCTCTTCAGAGAGATACATGTTCGTCATTCAAACCCCTTGCAACTCGAATTCTTCTTTTTCTAAGCATATTTTGTTGGTAACACCTTGGAAGCTTGAAAATGATTTTATTTTTATTCATAGTTGTACCCATTTCCACTTGGCAAACTTTAGAAGAGAGTTCACGATGGCCCCCTTTGAGTATTTATTTATATTCTTCACATGTAGCAGATTTATTGATGAAGGAATGATTCTGGGAATATTATATGTTTTTTCTCATTGTGAAATTTGCTGAATACTTTGCATAAATCAGTTGATGTTATTAGGGGTCCCTGGCACTTGTGGAGGGACGTGGAGATTGTACCATATCAGGAGACGTTTCTGAAGGTCCAAGATGGGTTGTATTTTTAACATATTTTAATTTCTGAGTAATTCAGTGAGTGATTAAAAAAAGTAGATGTGGAATCTGGAAGGCATTAAAGAGATGTCAAGGACAGACGGATTTTGATTTGTAGCCTAATGAACTGTTTTGCCAACTTTTAAAGATTTTTTTTGAGAGCAGAACTTTAATCATTTGCTTGTGTTTCTGGCATGGTAAGGTTATTCCTGTTTCTGTTACACGAGGAATCCAAAGTGAAAATGGGATAATTTTTAATTAGCAAAATTATAAAACCATTTGCAGCCAAATGTTTCTTGTCTTGTATAAACTGTGAGGTTTCACATTCTACTTTAATCATTTGAGGAAATTTCATTCTGAAGATCTGTTTCAGTTGGTACTTTATGTATGGATACACATTTTCAATATTAGAAATTAGTTTTCTGATTTCACTTGAATAATCTGACAGGATTTCAGTCTTGTTTATTGCTTGTGCCTATTTTGGAGGTGTCATGGTTACCTGAATTGGCTTTTTCACTAATATTCAAATCAACATTATGAATGTAAGTCTAAATAAATACTACAAGAGAAATAGCATTAGGGTGTTAGTAATGTTTCTTTGTTTTTAGATTGTATGATTTGTATATTTCCAAATAGTTTTTGTTGTTGTAATTGTTTAAATCAAAAAGTTATATTTTTACTATAAATATATGGAGAGTTATTTTAAAAGTGTGTTTTATTAAGTAAATGAGAATAATGAGCCAAGTCCTAACAGCTTACACACACAATTCTCAGAGTTTTTATTTTATGATGGTTCAATTGCATTTGATTATGAGAGTTTTACAGTTTCTTGGAGCTTTTTAGAAACAAACTTGGAAGCAAAAATTCAGTGGAAATGAGAAGGGATTTAAGTGTTCACAATTTGAGAATGTTACTGGACTAAGGACACTTCCAGCTCCTTGAACTTCAACGTACTTATTAGCTGGGGGGAGAAATGCAGCATCTTATTCTGTTTTTCTGGGGTCCCCCGGGGGTGGAGGCGGGCGCTGTGTCACAGCCTCACGGTGCCCCAGACTCAGCAGGAAGGATGGTGGAAACCACTGGAGGAAAGCAGCCCTGCGGCCCTGGCTCTGGGGTCTGGTGGTGCATCAGTGCCCTCATCTTTAGCCCTTTGTAGAAATCAGAGGTGTCACTTACCAAGAGCACGAGGGGAAATGAGATGTGCCAATAATTTTCCTTTAGACTGAATAATTCCTTAATGAAACATTCTTAAACCTATATGATACCCCAGGAATGTCATATACTTAATCACTTTTATTGAACTGTGAAAAGACCAAAGGATAGGAACCTTGAGTTTAAAACAAACAGAACAGATTAATGAGTGCTGGTTCTGTATAGAATTTAGGCAGGCAATTATAATATTGGAGGTGAAATACATGTACTTGATATAGAAATTTCTTGGAACACCCATCTATATTAGGTTAAGACTGTCTATGTCCATGTAAAAATATTGTCAATCTGGACAGTATTGATAGTCTTTTAAAACAGAATCAGATAAGAATTTCTTTGGGAATTTTTTTTTTTTTTTCCTGGGACATAGCAATATGGTTGTCTGGAATTGTACTTTCCAGCATCTAGCACTAGCTTCCTGTGACTGCTGGGCACGTGAAGAAAAGCTGTGCCTTACCGGAACTGAGATGGACTAAGTGACTATGCCAAAGCCTTTCACTATGTGGATCATAAGAAACAGGAAAATTCTTCAAGAGATGGGAATACCAGACCACCTGACCTGCCTCTTGAGAACCTGTATGCAGGTCAGGAAGCAAGAGTTAGAACTGGACATGGAACAACAGACTGGTTCCAAATAGGAAAAGGAGTCCGTCAAGACTGTATATTGTCACCTTGCTTATTTAACTTATATGCAGAGTACATCATGAGAAACGCTGGGCTGGAAGAAACACAAGCTGGAATCAAGATTGCTGGGAGAAATATCAATAACCTCAGATATGCAGATGACACCACCCTTATGGCAAAAATGAAGAGGAACTTAAGTTGGCTTAAAGTTCAACATTCAGAAAACGAAGATCATGGCATCCAGTCCCATCACTTCATGGGAAATAGATGGGGAAGCAGTGGAAACAGTGTCAGACTTTACTTTTGGGGGGCTCCAAAATCACTGCAGATGGTGACTGCAGCCATGAAATTGAAAGACGCTTACTCCTTGGAAGAAAAGTTATGACCAACCTAGATAGCATATTGAAAAGCAGAGACATTACTTTGCCAACAAAGGTCCGTCTAGTCAAGGCTATGGTTTTTCCTGTGGTCATGTATGGATGTGAGAGTTGGACTGTGAAGAAAGCTGAGGGCCAAAGAATAGATGCTTTTGAACTGTGGTGTTGGAGAAGACTCTTGAGAGTCCCTTGGACTGCAAGGAGATCCAACCAGTCCATCCTAAAGGAGATCAGTCCTGTGTGTTCATTGGAAGGACTGATGCTAAAGCTGAAACTCTAATACTTTGTCCACCTCATGTGAAGAGTTGACTCATTGGAAAAGACCCTGATACTGGCAGGGATTGGGGGCAGGAGAAGAAGGGGACAAGAGAGAATGAGATGGCTGGATGGTATCACTGACTCAATGGACATGAGTTTGGGTAAACTCCGGGAGTTGGTGATGGACAAGGAGGCCTGGCGTGCTGCAATTCATGGGGTCACAAAGAGTCGGACACAACAGAGCAACTGAACTGAACTGAATTCAGTGTGTACAAAACACACTGAATTTCAAAGACACTGATGGCACGTTGAAGTGATCAAATAAGATTTTGGATATACTGGATTACATAAAATGTATCATTAAAATTAATATTATCTGTTTCTTCTTATTTTTTTAATATGGCTAACTGGAAAATTAGAGATTACATATGTGGTTCCCTATTGTTTTCCTCTGATTCTTTGCATTGATCTCCGAGGAAAGCTTTCTTATTTCTCCTTGCTATTCTTTGGAACTCTGCATTCACATGGGTATATTTTTCCTTTTCTCCTTTCCCTTTCCTTTTTCTTCTTGTCTCAGTTACTGGGAAGGCCTCCTCAGACAACGATTTTGCCTTTCTTTTTCTTGGGGGCGGTCTTGATCACTGCCTCCTGTGCAATATCATGAACCTCCGTCCATAGCTCTTTAGGGACTCTGTCTGTCAGATCTAATCCCTTGATCTGTTTGATCCTTGATCCCAGATCCTTCCATTGTATAATTGTAAGGGATTTGATTTAGGTTATACCTGAACGGTCTAGTGGTTTTCCCTACTTTCTTCAATTTAAGTCTGAATTTGGCAATAAGGGGCTTCTCTGGTGGCTCAGAGGTTAAAGCGTCTGCCTCTAATGCGGGAGACCCAAGTTCGATCCCTGGGTCGGGAAGATCCCCTGGAGAAGGAAATGGTAACCCACTCCAGTATTCTTGCCGGGAAAATCCCATGGACGGAGAAGCCTGGTAGGCTACAGTCCACGGGGTCGCAAAGTCGGACACTACTGAGCAACTTCACTCACTCACTCACTTGGCAATAAGGAGTTCATGAGCTGAGCTACAGTCAGCTCCTGGTCTTACTTTTGCTGACTGTATAGAGCTTCTCCATCTTTGGCTGCAAAAATATAATCAATCTGATTTCAGTATCGACCATCTGGTGATGTTGATGTGTGGAGTCTTCTCTTGTGTTGTTGGAAGAGGGTATTTGCTATGACCAGTGTGTTCTCTTGGCAAAACTCTGTTAGTCTTTGGCCTGCTTTGTTTTGTACTACAAGGCCAAATTTGCCTGTTACTCCAGGTATTTCTTGACTTCTGACTTTTGCATTCCAGTCCCCTATAATGAAAAGGACATCTTTTGGGGTGTTAGTTCTACAAGGTCTTGTAGGTCTTTATAGAACTGTTCAGCATCTTTAGCAATACTGGTCAGGGCATAGACTTGGATCGCTGTGATACTGAATGGTTGCCTTGGAAATGAACAGAGACGATTGTGTCATTTTTGAGACTGCATCCAAGTACTGCATTTTGGACTCTGTTTTGGACTCCAAAGAGTAGCAAGGAGAGATAAGAAAGCCTTCCTCAGTGATCAGTGCAAAGAGATAGAGGAAAACAATAGAATGGGAAAGAGTAGAAATCTCTTCAAGAAAATTAGAGATACCAAGTGAACATTTCATGCAAAGATGGGCACAGTAAAGGACAGAAATGGTATGGACCCACTCCAATATTCTTGCCTGGAGAATCCTATGGATGGAGGAGCCTGGTGGGCTACAGTCTATGGGGTCACAAAGAGTCAGACATGACTGAGCGACTCATTTTCACCTTTCACTTTAACAGAAGCAGAAGAGGTGCAGGAATACACAGAAGACCTATACAAAAAGATCTTCATGCCCCAGATAACCATAGTGGTGTGATCACTTACTTAGAGCCAGACATCCTGGAATGCAAAGTCAAGTGGGCCTTAGGAAACATCACTACGAACAAAGCTAGTGGAGGTGATGGAATTCCAATTGAGCTATTTCACATCCTAAAAATGATGCTGTGAAAGTGCTACACTTACTATGCCAGCAAATTTGGAAAACTCAGCAGTGGCCAGAGGACTGGAAAAGGTCAGTTTTCATTCCAATCCCAAAGAAAGGCAATGCCAAAGAATGTTCAGACTACCACACAATTGCACTTATCTCACACACCAGCAACGTAATGCTCAAAATTCCCCAAGCTAGGCTTCGACAGTACGTGAACCATGAACTTCCAGATGTTCAAGCTGGATTTAGAAAAAGCACAGGAACCAGAGATCAAATTGCCAACATCTGTTGGATCAATGAAAAAGCAAGAGAGTTCCAGAAAAAGCAACAGAGTTCTTTATTGACTACGCCAAAGCCTTTGACTGTGTTTCTCACAATAAACTGTGGAAAATTCTTCAAGAGATGGGAATACCAGGCCACCTGACCTGCCTCCTGAGAAATCTGTACGCAGGTCAAGAAGCAACAGTTAGAACTGGACATAGAACAACAGACTGGTTGCAAATCGGGAAAGGAGTACGTCAAGGCTGTATATTGTCACCCTGCTTATTTAACTTATATGCAGAGTACATCTTGCAAAATGCTGGGCTAGATGAAGCACAAGCTGGAATCAAGATTGCTGGGGGAAATATCAATAACCTCAGATATGCGGATAATACCACCCTTATGGCAGAAAGTGAAGAAGAACTAAAGAGCCTCTTGATGAAAGTGAAAGAGGAAGGTGGAAAAAGTTGTCTTAAAACTCCTTATTCAGAAAAAGATCATGGCAAATGGATGGGGAAACAATGGAAACAGTGAGAGAGTTTATTTTGGGGGCCTCCAGAATCACTGCAGATGGTGACTGCAGCCATGAAATTAAAAGATAATTGCTCCTTGGAAGAAAAGCTATGACCAACCTAGGCACCATATTAAAAAGCAGAGATGTTACTTTGCCAACAAAAGTCCATGGCGTTGGAGAACACTTGAGAGTCCCTTGGACTGCAAGGAGATCCAGCCAGTCAATCCTAAAGAAAATCATTCCTGAATATTCATTGGAAGGACTGATACTGAAGCTGAAACTCCGATACTTTAGCTATCTGATGCAAAGAACCAACTCGTTGGAAAAGACCCTGATGTTGGGAAAGATTGAAGGCGGGCGGAGAAGGGGACAAGAGAGGATAAGATGGTTGGATGGCATCACTGACGTGATGGACATGAGTTTGAGTAGGCTCTGGGAGTTGGCGATGGACAAGGAAGCCTAGCGTTCTGTAGTCCATGGGGTCACAGAGTCAGATATGACTCTGCGACTGAACTGATGTGGTTCACTTTATGTTTCCTTTGGATACCTCTGTTAGAGAACATATATTTTGTAGAGTTTCTTGGTGGCGCTAGTGGTAAAGAGCTTGGCTACCAATGCAGGAGACATTAGAGACTTGGATTCAATCCAAGAGTCCACAAGATCTCCTGGAGAAGGAAATGGCAATCCACTCCTCTGATATTCTTGCCTGGGGTATCCCATAGACAGAGGAACCTGTCTGACTACAGTCCGTAGGGTTGCACAGAGTTGGACACAGCTAAAGCAAGTTAGCATGCACATGGTATAGAACTTGTATGTTCTATAACATATAAGTTCCATATTTCTAAAAGCTTCGATCTTTGAGGAATTCCTTCCTTAAAAAGGAGTAAAATGTTGTTTTAGATGTTTTTCAAGTCTAAAAAAGCTAATTTATTTTCATCCATTTATTGTCTAAAAAGACAACTAATTGATTTCACTAATTTATTTAATCAGAATAGTGAGACAGAATGCTTTTCCAATTAATCCATTCATTTAATCTGCTATAAATGCAGCACCACAATAAATATTCCCTCATGGATTATAATCTGATTGTCATAAAACCTCATTCCATCATTTTAATTCTAGGTACACAGTACTGACATTAGCTGAAGAATCAAATAGTTATCAAACTAGTGATGTTTGACATCAGATACTAGCAGATAATCTATTTTTAAAAGTTAGCTTCTATTTTGTCATGGAGAACTGTAAATCTTAAACTAGGACGTATACACCATTAGGCTTATGTCACGGTAGTTGGGATCTTGCTAAATCATAGAATAATTTACTCTGGCATACTCTGATGCACGGGCACTTTCCCCTGAAGACATCTGTGGGAAAAGACATCATTTTAATATTTTAAATGGCCAAACTTATGTTGGCATATAGTACAAGGTTTCGAATGTTCACAGTAACATTCCTCCATGCTTAAGTCCCCTTTGATTTGTGTTCCCAGATTCCCCACCTTTTTCATAAAGGTACTTGAGCCATCTTCCCTCTTTCCCCCACTGCCATTACGGTAGTTTTTGGTTGAAATGTTTGAGATCAAAGTTTCTGTACTGATCATTGCCTTAAAAAAATCATAGCTGCTCCTTCTATTGAGAATTTTTCACTGTGTTTTGCTTATCTTAGCTTAATAAAAATATTGGGAGTTGCTTACACGTAGTGGGAAACTGCACTTTGGGGAGGTAATGTAGGAAAACATGATGGCAGCTTTCAGGAAAGAGAGATCTTGAAATTGGTTGCTAATGTTGGGATCATGGCATCTGGCCCCATCACTTCATGGGAATTACATGGGAAACAGTAGAAACAGTGTCGGACTTTATTTTGGGCAGCTCCAAAATCACTGCAGACGGTGATTGCAGCCATGAAATTAAAAGATGCTTACTCCTTGGAAGGAAAGTTATGACCAACCTAGATAGCATATTCAAAAGCAGAGACATTACCTTGGCAACAGAGGTCCGTCTAGTCAAGGCTATGGTTTTTCCTGTGGTCATGTATGGATGTGAGAGTTGGACTGTGAAGAAAGCTGAGCGCCGAAGAATTGATGCTTTTGAACTGTGGTGTTGGAGAAGACTCTTGAGAGTCCCTTGGACTGCAAGGAGATCCAGCCAGTCCATTCTGGAAGGAGATCAGCCCTGGGTGTTCTTTTGGAAGGAATGATACTGAAGCTGAAACTCCAATACTTTGGCCACCTCATGTGAAGAGCTGACTCATTGGAAAAGACTCTGATGCTGGGAGGGATTGGGGGAGCAGGAGAAGGGGAAGACTGAGGATGAAATGGCTGGATGGCATCACCAACTCGATGGACGTGAGTCTGAGTGAACTCCGGGAGCTGGTGATGGACAGGGAGGCCTGCTGTGCTGCAGTTCATGCGGTTGCAAAGAGTCAGACACGACTGAGTGACTGAACTGAACTGAATGTTGGGAATAGAAGGGGTAGGGACAGATGGTATAGACGTTGGATCAAAGGCTAGGAAGATAAGGGAAATGTTGGGGATGGGAGGCATGAGGTGGAAAAGAAAAATTGTCTTCAATCTTTGAGCTTGCCTAACATTGGATAACAGTGTGCTTATCAGTGATGGGAAATTCAGTGAGGAAGAGTTTTGTAGGCAAGGGATGAAAACTTTTGACTTTAGTTTGGAGCACTCTGAATTTGGAGGTGAAGGTGAAAAAAATCTAGAAACACCCATATGACAACCTTAATTTATCTTTCTTCAGAAACACTATCAAACTCTGAGCTATGTATTTATTTAGGGGTTATTGTGTTCCAGTATTGTTAATTCTAGGTATCTTTTGGCCAACTAAAAATGATTGAAGTTTTCTGTTTTTGTTTTTGTTTTTTAAATCATAGAGCATGTCCCACTTAAGGAATAGAGAGGAATAGCACTAATTCTCTCACTGGTGTGAAAAAATAAAAATGAACATTTAAGCATATCCTTCTGTTTATTTAAGCATACTCTGATCAGGTTTTCACTGACCCAGTGAGACAAGGGAAGGGGGGCAAACCCCAAGGGGCTCTGGGGCTCTGGCTTCTAAACGAGGCGTGACCTGCTCCAGGGAGGCGATGGGGACAGTGACAGGTGGGGAGTTTGACTGGGGCAGTAATGTTGAATTGAGGAAATTCAATGGAGTGGTAAATGGTGGGAGTAACTATGACTCTCTTAAGGTAGCCAAATGCCTCATCATCTAATTAATGACGTGCATGAATGAATGAATGAGATCCCTGCCGTCCCTACCTCCTGTCCTTCTAGTCTTGAATATTTTAATATATTTCCTTCTAGTCTTTTCTGAATGCAAAATTTAAATGTATAGTTGCAATCATCTTGTACTTACAACTGTCTATCTTGCTTTTTCTTCATGGTAACTGTTACCATGCTGCCATATTATATTTATGATAATTATTCTTTATTGCCTGTCTAGTATATGACAAGAGTCACTGCACAGATATTTTCTGAGGTGTCTTCTAGGGGTTGGAGCCTGTTGTATATCTCTGAAATGAGTAAAACCAGTTTCCTACCTGTGTGGAGATCACTGTTAGAGACATGAAAGATCTGTGTGTGTTTGCCATACCTTGTAGCAGGGTGTTTAATGTTTTGATGCCCACCAGTCACGGTGGCAACCAGAATGCTCCACACAGTCCCAGATACCACACTCCCCAGCTCCCCAAATGATCACTGGTTTAAACCATAATTTGGTTAGCAGTTTTCCTTCCGGATAGGATGGTAAGTTTTGGACATTTTAGGTTTTTATTTTTTTTTAATTAAAAGATTTTTTTTGTTGTGGTTAAAATTACATAACATGAAACATACTATGTTAACCATATTTAACTGTATCATTCAGTGGCACTGAGTGCATTCACATTGTTGTGCAACTCTCGCCATCATCCATTTCTCGAATTTTTCACCTTTCCAAACGGAAACTCTGTGCCTATTAAACACTAACTTTTCAGTTTCCCTTCTCACCTCCACCCCCTGGCCCCTTGCATCTACCAGTGTACTTTCTGACTCTCTGAATTTGATTTGACTATTTTTGGTACCTCGTATAAGTGGAATCAAACAGCATGTGTATGCACCTGAGGTATATTGGAGTGCATTTTTAAGATTGATTTAATATACTTCCTATAAGCAGATTGTACCCCTCCCTTTTTTTTTTCCTTCTCTGTGCCATATTAACACATATATATGAAATCTAGGTTGGGTACTTTTTGTTCTTTGTTTCATTTGGCGGTAGACAGTTATACATGAGTTGTCTCTATGAGTACCATTTTCTGGTAGAACAAGGCCTTGAGTGCTACTTTGTGTCTTTAAAGTTTTGCTACTTAAGATTTTACAACACCCTTTTGACAGTATTGGAAAAAGGGCATATGAGATCATTTTGGTTAAGAACTCAAGTGGAAACCCATTGTTTTTCTCTCCTAATGGCTGCTTTTTCTCCATGTCTATACCATTCTGAAGGTAAAGTAAAATACATTTAAGGGCCTAGTGTTAGAGACGGTTTAAAAGCTCATAGTTCAGAATCCTAGTTCTGACACTTACTGACTGTGTGTCTTTGGGTAAGTTACTTAATCCAGTTCTGTCTATTCATCTTCTATTACAGAACAGAATATACTTCATCAGGATCATGTGAGAAGCAATGAGCTTTGCTTACATGGTTAGTTTGTTAGCTGCAGTGAAGACCAACGTGTGTATAGTAGTTGCATGCATAGGCTCTGGTGCCAGGCACTGGGTTTAAATCTTGATTCAACTACTTATTAGCCTCTGACCTTTTGTAAGTTACTTTGTCAGTCTGAGTCTTATTTTTCCTATCTGTGAAATAGAAATAAAAAAAAAGAATCTCCTCTTTCCCCACTGACGTGCACACTGCACATGGTTGTGAGGTGGAGATGGTGGTGCTTTGTGCTTCAGTGTAGGACCTGCATGTGATGAGACTCTGTAAATGGCACCTCTGGGCACAGTAGGAGCCTAGGGAGTGTGAATAGGTGGGGCTTTATACGTTAGTTCTCTCTGTTTTTTTGTTTTTGGTGGCAGTGGGGCTAATATGTCTGCCTATACGTTTTTCTGACTTATATATTGTGTTAAGTGTTAGCAGAACTAAAATTAATAAAATACCTTTTTATAGGTATAATAGTGAACTGCTGTACCCTTATTTCTTCTTTGGACTTGGGTTTCCTGTTAGGGTTTTGGGCTAATTTCAGAGTCATGAATGCTGGTTAAGGTAGAAGGACATTTCTGCCTCAGGTATCTGTCATTACTGAGTCCAGATATCACATATTAAAATAAATGGAACAAACACCCAAAATATTTGTTGGCGAATGTAATTTAAGATGAAGCATGGGGTGGGGGAAGGAAAGCATTTTCAAAGTTCTACTGAATTCCTTTGGACTTTGTTGATATTTTTCATTTTGGGGGTCATATTTCATGTACTTTGTATTGGGTGTAACTTGAGTGTGAACAGTTCTGCATGTTGTATCTCAGAAGTCCAAATCTTTATTCTTTATCAAGCATAG
Source organism: Nanger dama (assembly GCA_917880005.1). Lineage (NCBI taxonomy): Eukaryota > Metazoa > Chordata > Mammalia > Artiodactyla > Bovidae > Nanger > Nanger dama. The sequence goes on along the minus strand of CAKJTW010000016.1, from coordinate 30,633,876 downwards.
TGTACCACACTTTATTGGGGACGTTCTAGTCGTCTGGTGTGAGACTGATCTCGTGGCCTTAAAAACTTTTAAACCCTGACAAAATAGTATGTCCTCTACAAAATAAGTATTCCGTGCTTACAACTCCTCCCCCAAGAAAAATATGACCCTCAAGGCAATGAACCACACAGTACATAATGAAAAACAATAAAGCCTGAGTTCTAGCTTGGACTTTTAGTGACTCCCTGACTTCATAATAAAATGTGAATGCAATTACATTTGTGCATCCTCAACCATTAGGCAATCTGTAGGAAGAAATAAGGGAAAAGTCTACTAATAGGGTTGTAGAACAAATTCAGAGAAATCTTTAGAGTCGGGAGTCACCTGTTGTCAAGCAGTGGAGTCTTTCTTGGCTGGGCCGGATGGAACCAGTATGAGTCATCAGAATGTGGAGCCTTCGTTTTGTTCACCTGACTGCTCTGTAAGGCTGCATCTGTATGCTGTGTTCTTTTGATTCTAGTGATTTTGATGATTCATTGAAAAAACAAAACAAAACACAGGCACAAGGCATATTGAATCTTTGACAGGATGGCCTTAAGAGTGGACTGTTTCATTTTTACCTTTTTTTTTTCCTTCCCCCTATCACTTGAGTTATTTCAGCTGGCATATCTGCTATAGACATAAACTTAGCCTGTTTTTCCTCTGGGTTCAAAAGAATGGAAACCTTGCTCTGGTTTTGGCTAGAAGTAAAACCTGCAGGATATCGAGTCGTCTGTGGAAAAGACTAGAAGGTATGTTCTCAAAATTTCAGTAGTAGTGGCCTGAGAAATTGTTGGCCAAAAATAGAGCATTTTTTTGTGTTATTTGGGTTACAGAAGAAAAAAATCTTTACAATATGACACAATATTGTCATGGGTAAACTTGAGTCATTTTTCCCTTTCTTGCCTTTTATAACTCTTGTCAAGATTTGTGGTTATGTAGTTATTTATTTACTTATTCAACATACGTGCTCTCATTTGGGCTGTGAACTGAGACCAGGCCATGTGACTTTTTGTAGCCACGCATGCCCTGGCATGCGGTGGCACTGCAGGAGCCGTTCAGTCAGTGGCTAGTGCGAGCAGGTAAATGGGGTGATAGTAATGGCTGTGTGTGCCTAGTCTCTCAGTCGCGTCCGACCCTTGTGACCCCATAGACTGCAGCCCTCCAGGCTCCTCTGTCCATGGGATTCTCCAGGCAAGCATACTGGAGTAGGGGTGCCATTTCCTTCTCTAGGGGATCTCCCGCCCCAGGAATTGAACCCGGGTCTCCTGCATTTCAGGCGGATTGTTGACTGAGCTACGAGGGAAGCCCTTCATAGGCTGACGTATATTGACTGTTTGAAGGTAACAGATTCTTTGTGAAACGCATGCAGGCATTCTCCCACTTTAGCCTTGCCACACATCTTTGGTTATTCTAACTGCTCACACTGTTGGGGTATGCAGCTGAGGCTTGTGGAGGTTTCTGAGAGAACTCAAGGTCACGTGGTGTAAGTGCCTTTCCAACCCACTTCTATCTGACTTGGAAACACATGGCATCCATGGCCAGCTGATATGCCAATTGGTTGTAGCTCGTGAGGTCTCCTGGTGAAATTGGTCCAAAGATATTTGATGAGCAGTATTTGTCTTTGCAACACTGAGAGGTGTTATCCAAGGAAAGTGCATCAGAATTTGATTCTAATCATTAAGAAAGAGGATTCACTTGTAAATAAGAATAACAGTAGTAACACACGTTCTTTTGTTGTGTGTTAGGTATTCTGCTAACCTCTTTTTATGGGTTAATTTCGTTTGTCTTTAGAACATTCCTATAAGGTAGATACTTTTATTCCCAATTTGCAGATGAGAAAACTGAGACTCAGGAAGCTTAATGAAAGCTTAAATAACTTACCCAAGGTTACACAACTAGAACGTTGGAGAAAGGAAAATACTAAATGAGTTTAAAACTTCTTTCTAAAGTACAGTTAGAGCCAAGGAATTGAAATAACCCTGATTCTTCATCAGTTCACACTGATGCTTCTGAGCCACCCAGTGCTGTTTTTAAGTACCTCCCTGGTGCAGGATGTATTCATTTTTACATTATATGAATATTTTATTTTTATTAGCCTAGAAGGAGAGGGAGATTGGCCAGCACTCTGAGTTCATGGAGTTCCCCGATGAGCCCCATTAGGCTGATACTGTCCTGGAGACAGGATGCTGCCTACAGAGGTTGCCTTGAGTTTTATCTACCAGCACAAGACCTGCAGGACTTGAAGGGATGCAGGTGAATGACTCCATGGCATCCATGTGTAAAATTCACTGGGGGAAACTGACATTCAAGAATGTTTCAGTGAAAAATTTGGCTTTTGACTGAAGATGGTCTGCAGCTTTTCTGGTTGTGAGCTCTCTAGCTTTGATTTTTGGCTTTGCTTCCCCCCACCCCCACCCCCCACTCATTACATTCTCGGTGAGAGAATGTATACTCTAGTATGATGATCAAAGCTCACTTTAGATTTCATCATTACCAATTGGTAATTAATTTGCATTTCAGTGTGTGCTAAGTCACCCAGGAAATGTTATTGTCTTCATCCCAGTCCCATCTGAATCTCAAGAATGACTCAAGAATTTTGCTTCTTTCCTCAATGAAGATGGAAACAATTTTGCATTTGTTATTTTTGCGGGAGCTCCAGCTTGACAAGAAGGTAACTTAGGCGGAGCTGGTTTCTGGGAAAGAGCTGAAACTATAGAATGGTCCTAAATGTGTGTTTTAAATAATGCTGACATATTTTGTTGATGCTGGCTATTTTATTTGATTGCTATCCGTTCCGAAGTCTCCCCCTCCTTTTTCTTCTTTGAAATCTGTTGGTTACTATGGAAACAGTGTTGTTTTGGGTTTGGGTGGAGCTGTATCCACAAATGCAATATAAAGTCATTTATAAAATGGGTTAATATTTATTCTGGCTGGGCATGTATGAGACTTGATGTAATGATAATCACGATCACACATGCAGAATAAATTTGCACTTTTATTGTTATTTTCTTAAGTCTGCCTAAATGTGTGCAGTTTTGCTTGGAATGCACTGTCATTTCCTCTCTGATTTGGATATTGCCATTTAAAAGCCAACACCCTGTGCTGGTGAAATTGCTTTGAGTTGGAAGTACTCAGCAGGTCTCAAACATCCTTGTGATCACATTTTCATTCAGGAGAGTGACTTCTGGGACATCTTGTGAGACTTGCTCCAGGACCCAGCTTGCAGTTTGGGCCTGCTTCTCCACCTCCTCTTCAACAAGCAAGTCCTCTAGCTCTCATTTGTCTTCAGTAACGCAGAATTGTACAGTCCCTCACCTTTCACACGGATGCTTGTGAGCCACCCAGCACTGTTGTTAAATACCTCCCTTGGTCCATGATGCATTCATGAAAGTAGGTGAAAGATGAAAGGACTGGGTATTCTGGGCCAGCCTCAGGTGGAGTCCAAGAAAAGGGGTAGGGATTTTGGAACATTTTCCAGGGATGAATGAAGATGATGAAAGGCTGAGCAAGGAGGATATTGGGGAAAGGTTCAAGGAATCAGTACTATTTAACATGAGTTTGAGTAAATTCCAGAAGTTGGTAGTGGACAGGGAGGCCTGGTGTGCTGCAGTCCATGGGGTCCCAGAGTCGGACACGACTGAGTGAGTAACCTGAACTGAACTATTTAACATACATAGGAGATGTGCTGGGGCATATATGTTAAGTGTAGGGGCATTTCATTAAGTCTTTGTACCCAGGAACATGTTTGTAAGAAAGGGAGTTCTCTTTAGATCTCTAAAGATCTACCATTAAGAAGACATGAACCGTGAAGAGCAGGTGAAATTGCTGTATGAAGTAGACAAATGGAGGGAGTCTTTTACAGATGGCCGCAAACTGCTGTATGATCTGGTCAGATGGCAGGAGTCTTTTATAGATGGCCAGACTCTGGAGGAGGACACCACTAGAAAGAAGTAGTGGAGCCCCTCCCTTGATGTCACTTAGGCATACATTAGATATGCAATGTGTTGGCTGGTTTGCAAATCCTGTTGGAAGCCAAGCAGTGACTTAGATGACCTCACAGAATTCCCTTACAGGCCCCTGAGTTATTATCTTATTGTGAATGAATTTTCAAAACTCATTTTTCTGTACCTTTTGAAAGACCTTTTTAACTCCCTAGAAATGAATATGGGAATATAAAAACTGCTTTTATGAAGACCAAAATCCTACAGAGAGAGGACTGTTGGAATGATCAAGGATCCTGATCTTAAATTTTGCAATGCTCTGTACCTTTGTGATGGTTCTAATAATGTTGGGTGTATTTTTCAAACTCCTTTCAATCCAGAAGAATTTTGGTAAGTCATGAATGGACTTGTAGGATCATAGAGTTCAAGGAACCTTTGAGATTGAACAGGTCAGTGGTTCTCTTGTACCTCAGCATCACCTGGAAACCTCTTAGAAATGAGAATTCTTGGGTCCTATCCCAGACCTACTGAATCAGGAACTCTGAAGAAGACAGACAGCGGCCTTTGTTTTGGATGTCCTGGATGACCACCTTGGGTCTCCATCATCTATCATCCCTTGTTTTACTTAGAACATTAGCATAGTAAGGTAAAGTTGGGGCTAATTGGTAGTCTGTGTCATTGTTGGCAAGGTAACCAGTTAACCTGGCATAGGAGAAAGAAAGTGTTTTAGTCACTGGTTGCCCCCAACTGTCTTGTAAAAGATACCCTTTCGCTCTTTACTAGAAGAATGGCCATACCATGGCTCAGGACGTACCTTTAGCAGGAATGAGGAGGAAGTCCCTATGATGATGGGCCGTGATAATGGGCCACCACCTTGCAGGATATTTATTCAAATAATTTTTATCGTCATTTCCTTTTGGTGGGGGCCCATCCATCCATCTGTCTAATATCCCCACGTATCCTTCTACCTATTCGTGCAACAGTTCTTCCTTAATATTCCACTGTGTTCTGGGCACCATGTAGGGAATGGAGCAGAGGGAGACGGTTAGCATCCTCTAAGTATGACTGGTCGGAGAAGGCAATGGCACCCCACTCCAGTACTCTTGCCTGCAAAGTCCCATGGATGGAGGAGCCCAGTAGGCTGCAGTGCATGCAAAGGGTCGGACACAACTGAGCAACTTCCCTTTCACTTTTCACTTTCATGCATTGGAGAAGGAAATGGTAACCCACTCCAGTGTTCTTGCCTGGAGAATCCCAGGGACAGGGAGCCTGGTGGGCTGCCGTCTATGGGGTCACACAGAATCGGACACGACTGAAGTGACTTAGCATAGCATAGTAAGTATGAATGGTATCTTTTGTTTTCTTTTCCTCAAATTAACACCATGTATGTTGCCTAAAGCCCAAATACCCAGTTACCACACTAACATTTGTTTTCCCCTTGATTTTTGGCCTTGGGCTTTCTAGGTCTACAACCCACTAAATTCTTCTTCAGTCGCATACGTTTTCTCAGTGAAGCTAAGTGTTCATTAAATTGTAAAGACAAAATATATCCAAGAGTAAGTGTCATTGAGAAACACAGATGTGTTCCTTACATTGTGTATTATATTTGGGCCAAAACCTCTCCTCTGTAGAGTTACATGGTGAGGAAAAGGAAGACCCAGCCTCTCCTCACAGCAGACCCTTTTATGACTATCCACATGGTAGGAGTTTTGTTTTTTTTTTTTAATTGGTTTTCTCCCCTCTGACTTAAGGGTGGGGCTTAAGTACCCACACATACCACTGACTCAGCATCACTCCACCTCTATTGTCTGGGTTGTTTTTCTGCACCCACCCCTCAAGCTATTTTCTCTGTGGAAGAGGAAGGAAAAAATTCTGCTGAAAACAATCCAATCCTGATCAGTTTCCCATAGCATAATAGATGCTTGTTTGGACATTGCTTGGACTGTCATTTTAGCAAGAATCTTCTGTTTGATTAAATAACTTCTCTGTTATGTATTGAACAAAATGAAATGTATGTCATAACAGATATAGCTAGATGATGACAACTTTTCTTGACTGTGAATTTCATTAAAGATATACATTTGTGTTGTAGCCCTCTGAATGACAGAAGTTGACAAATAGCTGGGGAAAGTTGTTTTCTAGAGGAAAGTTAGCAGCTCCCCTCTGTTCAGATTTTCCCAGCCCTCAGACAAAAATCAGAAGGAATCAGAAAATCAGGAGAGGTTGGAGGCTGGTGAGTGGGCTGGGACGTGTGATCACTCCTGAACGCTGTGGCGGTGCTTACGAGCATCTGTGTGTTTCAGGTGGCTGTGCAGATGTGACCATTGTTGTCAGTGGGATGAGTGCCCGGTTTCCCCGGCCCAGCCTGCGGCCTTGATGGATGGACAGATGGATTTGTTCTTCTTCCCACTCTTTGAGCACCTGTGCTGGGTCTTTGACAGTGTGCACGAAACCAGGACCAGTGCCCTGGCTCTTGGAGTGTGCAGTCACCAAATGGAAGACTTCACTGCCGTCTTAAGTGAGACAGAGCGGCAGCGGGGGGCCCTGAATGGAGGAATGTGAACGATGTTCAGGGTGCAGGCTCTGGAGTTGTTTGGGCCACTCAAGCTAGAGCCTTTCCTAGCTCTTCCATCTTTGGCAAATTCCTAAAGTACCTTGTGCCTAGTTTTTCCCATCTGCCAAGTGAAGATCATATTAGTATCCACGCTGTAGCACTGTTGTGGGGAAGATGAGATGATGCAATTCTGGATAGCCTTTTATAAAAAAAACTGACATATGATAACTTCTTTGATTCATTCAGGATACCAAACCGTATGAGACAGATGTTCGTGTTACAGGTGAGGAGACTGAGGTGTAATAGCACATAACTCCTGTTGGGCTTCCCTGATGGCTCAGCAGTAAAGAATCCGTCTTCCAAAGCAGGAGATGCGCATACAATACCTGGGTCAAGAAGATGCTTTGGAGAAGGAAACGGCAATCCACTCCAGTATTCTTGCCTGGGAAATCCCATAGACAGAGAAGCCTGGCCAGCTGTGGTCCATGGGCTCGCAAAAGTGTAGGACACGACTTAGCGATTAAACACAACGACAAACTCCTATTGATAATGTAAAGAGAAAGGGATAGAATGGGGATTGGAACTAAGGCAGTCTGGCTTTCGGTGGCTCTGCTTGGTACAAAGTCAGTCTTCTATAAGTGCCACCGTTAGAAGACACCATCAGGGGTCAGGCTTACCCAAGAAAGTGATTGTGGCTTAGATCAGAGAAGCCCACTTGCTTCTCCTGGGAGTCAGAAGGGTAAAACAGAAGCAGAGTGGATTCCTGGCATTGCCTATGAAGAAGTGCCATTTTGGAAAAGTCAGATGGGGAGGCTGTAGCATTGTTTGTATCTTGATTTTTAGTTCCCAGGAACCAAAGGCATCCTAGCCCCATTCAATTCCCTGAAGAGACCAAGCGGGAATAGTAGTAACTTGGCCTGATTCACCATCTGCCGTCCTAAGAGAGCACGCTAACTGGGGAGGAGCCTGTCAGGGGCCTCTTCTTTAGAGGTTGTCAGCGTTGGCATCCACCGTGAGCACCCTGTCATGGGGTGAGCAGGGCATGCCAGAAGTTCTGACCACCTGCTCCCGCCTCTTAGACCTGTGGGCAGTCAGCTTGTCTTCTTAAATAATATCCCCATTTATATATGAGTAAATGGGCTCTCCAGCCTTTGCAAAAATGTGTGCTTGCTGCCACTTGTGAGTACTGTTCAGGCGAGATCACTTTTTTTCCAGTTCGTTCTTGGCATCATCTGTACTTCCGTTATTACAAAGTACATGCCTGCATAGGGCCTGTTCTTGGTTTCTAGACTTTCCCATATCAGGGGTAGCTAGAACAAAGCTTCAAGAAGATGCTTAATTGAACAGAGTTATGTTCAGGGGTCAAGACACAATAACAACAGTTACCTTCGTGGCTGCTTCTGTGCTTTCATCCAACATTGCCTTTAATCCAGGCATCACAAAGCCTTTTACAGGCAGTAATTGAAATTGCAAAACCCTTGTGGGGTGGGGATTATTGTCCTCATTTCTTGTGGGGAGCGAACCCAGTCTGGAGGAACTTGGGGTCCCCATTCCCACGGTGCCCCTGGGAGAGACAGCATATGTGGCCCTGAGTACGGGATCCTTTCCTGTGCCACTGTGTCCTGACCAGGGCGCTGAAATATCCTGAATCCACAGACACCGGTTAGGTGTAAGTTTCTCTTTTTCAAAGGTGACCTACTGGGAGATTACCCCCTCCCCTGCCCAGCCCCCTGTCCTGCGCCAGGATGAGTTCTGAGGTCTGAGAGTAGCTAAGCCACAGAGAGAGGCTTAGTAGCAGATGCACAGAAATCGGGAGAGGCGGCTTGGGGCTCCATAAGGTGCTGAATTTTGAGTCAGGCACCTCTCAGGTGAAAATGCATGATTAGTTGATTTATCGGAGAGACAAGAGTGGGTTTATCAATGGTGCTGGAGTGTTGGCATTGGAGGGATTATTTGTGGAGGTGGCCAACCTGCTGGGCCATTTTAAGCAGTGAACTCAAGTCACCAGGTTATATTTGGGGGGTCCTTAATTTGAGCCAGATGAAGCTACATCACCTTCAGATTTAAAAACACATAGTCAGTGGTGACTGGTTTGAATTTTATCATTGGATGACTGTGGAATACAAGGGAACTAAATGGAATTTATTCTTAGATCAGACTTCCAAGGCAGATGAAATGATTTCCCTCTCACATCTTAACGGATTTTTAAATCCTGTGGAGGATTTGGCTGAAGACACTCTGTGAAATTTCAACTGTACAGGAATGGGTTCTCACCTATTATATTCTGTCTCAGCAAGTGAAATGGTGACTGGAGCTCACCAGGAAAGTGGTACCCAGGGGACTGGCCTGTCATGACTGCATCATCCTATGAGCTCTGTGCTCCTCTGAAAGCATAGCGCCCTCCTGAAGTCAGGTGAAGGGCGTTGTTTGAAATGAGCCATACATACTTTATTTTTTTTCCAGAAATTCTTAAGCTGATTGTGTGACATGAACATCTAAACAGAGTAACCAGATTCCAGTGGCATGACCGACATCAGTTTATACATTCTTTCTCTGCCCCTTATCCTTTCAACAAAGCGGTAACTAATTTCACTTGCAGGCAAATATCATGGGCATTTTTTTGCCCTGGCAGTTCTTATTTTAATGAGAAATTTGCTTTCTCTGGTCACACGTTAGCTGATTTTATGTAGCAGGTGTTTATGAAGACTCCTGGAGGGTCTCCATCCTGATGCCTTCCTCTCTCCAGTGGTGGGCTTGAAAGGTGAACACTGTTATGGGAGGTCCCCTTAGCCCTCAGGTTATCTTGAGGCCTCCCTCTGTCTAAAGAAAGCATTGGCGGTTTGGAAGAGGGCTGAGAGCTTGTCTTCAGTCTCTTCCCCATGAGAGTACCAAGCTCTGCCAAGCTCCCTTGGGAAGAATTACTTTGACATTATGATACCACAGACCTGCGGTCTCTAATTTTGACTGATGCTATAACCTTGCAGCACTTCGCGATGCGGCTCTTGTGTTGCGTGTGGTGGACCAGAGCCCTCGTTTCTGTGTCATTTGTCAACTTGCGTTTTTAGACGTGACGGCTGAGAATAAGATCATCAACCCACTTCATTCTAAGATGAAACAAAAGCCATTGTGACTGAAATAGAGAGTTTGGTGTGACTCACTCTACCATCAAATATGCTTTGTACACAGAGTTCCGAAGAGATTTCTAACTTTTAGGCACCATTTTATGGTCTCGAGACCTGATTAAACTCGAGAATGGACAGAGGTCTCCTTGGCTTTCCCCCTACTCCCCCACAACACACACAAAATAGAAGTAACACCTCCCTCCCCCCAGCAAAACGGATTCCAAGCATTTGGGCTTAAAGTTGCAAATTCCTCGATGATGCTATTTTGTGCATCTCTTTGTTGTAATTGTACCAGCTGTTTCCTCCCTTTCAGCCTGTCAGAGCTACTCCCAGCAGTCCAAGGCAGCACCATCAGACGACTGTAGGAAGGGAATTTGATTTAATTCTCCATATCGTGCTTTTAACTAGAGACGGCGTAAAATCAAATTTGGCTAAGCTTATAAGGGTGTCGTTTAGAATGATGGATTTTCCCAACTACCAGTGTACAGTGTAAAACTTTTTATTTTCCCTTTCTTTATTTTAGGTTAAACACATCTCTCAGAATGACTATATCGTTGACAGTATCTATTTCAAATAGACTAGCTATGCCCTCTGCTGTAATTGAGACTTCCATAAATGGGCTATACTTCGACTTTTAAAATATTATTTATGACCTTAAAACTCTCGCTTCTCTAGACTAGTTAAGTGGCTTACTAATATCAAGAATATTGGACCTGATTTATTAGGATACACTGGCATGTTACCTCACTTCTTAAATTTTAATGGCCAAGAATGCTGTAGAAAACTGAAGCAAAGCAGCTTTCCTTTTGGTGAAAATTGAAATCAGCTTAACTCACAGATTAATTATCTGATTTCTCTGAAATCATGCATGTTTCAGTGTGTCTTTCTTCAAAACACTGGAAGGCAAGCATTTCATTTAAAAAGTGCTTTAATTCAGGGGCTAAAATAAATTCATTTTGAGTCGGGGTACTTATTTGCAATGATGAAACTTTAAAAATCTGTATCTATTACATGAGGAACAGAAATAAAGAGGAAGATGGTCTGTTGGTGTTCTGTTCCTGACAATTATAAAAATCTTTATTTATTGGCGATAGAAGAAAGAAAGCTCTGTTGGGAAGAGAAATAGAGAGATCCCCTCATCCATTCCCCCTGTAGGGGTAATTTTTACACCTTGTCCAGTATTTAAATACCTCTTAACTGCTAGATGTCCATCTGTATCCCCTTCCTGGGTCTTCAGAGTAGTGTATGAAGCATGACCTTGTAACTTGCTTTGTTTATACATCTGTCAGGACAATATGTTATCTTCCCTTAAAAATGCAAATGTGTTCCCTGCAATACAGAGCTCTTTAGTCAACAAATAAATTGAGGTAAAGACTTTACCTAATACCCATTTAATTTAAATTCATTTTATAAACATAAAGACGCCTTTTAAGAGAAGCTTTAATTCCTACTTGCACCTTGATTTGTGGTTGCCATGGAGAATCAAATCTGTCATTTGACAAGAAAAGTCACCCATTTATGACAGCACTTTATCTTGTCTCTCCAGGGGAAGAAAATGTCAAAAGTGAGAGCAGAAAAAAATAAAGCCTTGAAACACCAGAATTTCTTGATTTCATTTTTATTATTCAGCTATCATATCCTTTCTGATAATAGCAACTTGGTGAAAATAAATAATGTTCCTACAGTAAAATCAAATATTTCCTATTGGAATGGACAAGGTTCTTTGTGACTGTCAGTGCTGTGAAGTCTGGCAAGAAATAGTGTTATTAGATAAACCTGCGGTGCCCAAATCCCATTTTCTTTTCATTATAGTGTCAAAATAATTATATCTGTGTAATTTGGGTAAGGAATTGCGGAATAAGTAAAATGGCCCATTGCAAGAGATTGCTGCTTTACGCTCGTGTTCCTTTCAGGGTGGAGTTTCTAAAGGAATAAATGCCAGGGGTAAATAAAGTATTTTCATTTGAATAAAGATATAGAATAAGTCTTCCATATTATATGCTAAACGGGTAGGTAAAAGCTATATATATATATTTTTTTGCCCAAATAACTGTTTTGCAAATTAGAATTAAAAAGGCAGAATATCTTCCCTAGTCATGAACTGGGATATTACATTTTGCCAGAGACTTAAAAAATATTTCATCCAATCTGATATTTGTTTGGATTTTTGAAAATGGTGTGGCACTCCAAGAGATGAAAAATTTAAAGTTCTGATCCAGATCTGACCAGTGATTCTTTATAGTTTGCCTGTGCCCGAGTAATGTGTATGTCAGTATATATATATATATATGGACACATATTCACTGGAAGGATGTTTGCCTGCCTGCCGCATCATTCATGGTTAAAATCTCTTTTCTGAGATTTGCATTAAACAAAAATGTTGGTGTTCTGCTCAGATAAGCACATGGAAATAATCTGGGCTGCATCTTTCTTGAGGGGCAGTGTTTTTGATTGTGGGGGTATTACACATCTTGATGTGGTTCAGAAGTGAAATAATCTTGTATCGATGAGATAGCATTGTAATAGCAAGCCCTTTAGTGAAGGTTTAGTGTAAATATCTGACTGGTAGGGGAGCTGGTTTCTGGAACAGTTGTGCTCTACAGGATTACGAAAATGGAGAGAAAAGAAAGGGCTGAACTCTCATTTTTCTGAAATTGGCACTCAGTGCCGGAATGGTAGCCAGTGCTGGTTGGAATCTGCTGTGTGGAAGCTTGCAGCTGCAGAGTGCCCGTCCTGTGCACCCCAGCCAGGGATGTGAGGCTAGGGTGTGTTGCTAAAAGGAAAAAAGTGGTGAGAGGGAATGGCTATGACTTGTGACAGACAGACCTACCCATAAATATCAATAAAAATGTATTTTATGGCATATCTTTTGATTTCCTGGATTGTGCATGTTGGACAAACTGCCTGTTTTTACCCAGTGGTTGAGCCATTTCCCCTACTATTTGTGTGCCTGGGAGTTCTCAATTGCCTAAATGTGAGACATCAGGCACTAAAGTACACCTAAAGGGATAGGCACTAAATACAAATCTGTAGAGGCACTGTATTTCTGAATTAATGCTGCCATGTTATTTAATACTCAGGACTCCATCTGGCCCTCTACTCTGATAAAATTGTCACTTGAATTTTGTGGAGGTGAGAATAGCAATGTGGATTGTCTCCACATCAGGACTCAGATCATTTTTGTGATTACTGAGGATATTGGATGTATGTACCCAGCAGAATGTGTTCACACCAATTGATATAGTAAAATTGCAATATGGCATAATAATCATCATTTACATAGGACTGTGTGTGTTCTAGGGTTATGTGTGCAGCACCCTGTAGATTTTCTGGAATCCAGTGTGTATAAATGTGTTGGGAAGACTTCAGGGGGGGTGGGGGGCACTTTATTTTATCGGATTTTGAACTTTTTTTTTTGGATTCTGAACTTTTAAAAGTGCATTTTATTTTTCTTAATGTAACTTTCTATGACTTCAGATTTGTATGAATTTGTGAATGCTTTTATCTTTTTTTTTTAAGTTTTATGGTGAGGATTAGCAAAGACATTTAAGAACATGGTAGGGATGTGTGAATGAGTAAACCCTGCCATCATAGCCTAGCATTCTGTCAGCACACTCTCACATACTCGTCTTTATATTCTAGTAGGAGAATTTGTCTTTGTGTGTCCTGCTTTATTTGAGGGGCAGTGATACATCTCTGAGATAAGTTGCCAGGGCAGTCTTTTTATATGCTTTTTTTTTTTTTTGCAATAACCTGCAAACACTCTTTCTTTAAAAATAAAGCTGCTAATACTAGTCGACACAGACTTTTTTTACAGGGAAAAAACAAAAAATAAAAACAGAAGCAACCTGACTCTTTGATGTTGCATGAGATTAAGATTATTGTTTTGTAGTTAATAATAAAAAATACTAGCAAAATATTTAGCACTTACTATTTTTCAGTCATTATATGGTTTTGGTATCTCACAGTATTTCTGTGAAGTAGAAACTGCTGTAATCTCTACCTTCCAGAGAAGAAACTGATGTGTTAAAGAAGATACACAGTCCTGAAACCCAAAGCTGGTTCCTGAAGGATATGGGATTTGAACAACCTGCTTCTGTGGTCTCCAGAGGACAGAAGAGGAGGCTGTGGGTCAAGAAACACTTAATATAAATTTTGGTCCCTATTGTGATGCTGTCAACTTGTAGATATAAAATATCAGCTCAGTATATCGTGCACTACCTGTCACATCTGAAAAATTATTAGTTTACAAGAAAACCCAGCACCTTTCTTTGAATGCAGCTTCTTTGCCTCCTCAATAATGAAAGTAACAGAAAACCTTATTTACATCTCAGAAATCGTTTCCTCAAATTTCCTGTTTTGCCAGACTTTTGTGTGTCCCTTTCTCTTTCTCTTTCTCTGTCATGCCTTCTGCCCCCATGCTACGCTGTAAAGCGAGACCCGCTAGTTTGTCGATTTCATGAAGAGACACGCTAGTTTGTCGATTTCATGAAGATATCTATCCATTGTCTCTCCACTGGGGAAGGGCTTCAACGATCAAAGTTAGGGCCCCTGTGCTTCTTTCCATGGAACGTTCACTCCTTTCCCTCAGCAGGGCTTTATGGCTGTGCTTTTTGAAAGTCCTTTGTCCAAGTTACTTTACCGGAAAGCTTGGTGTATTCTTGTATTAATGTAGTAAAATTATAGTTGTTTTTAATAACTTAATTGAATGAAAAAGAACACATGGAACTGAAAAGTAAAATGGTAGTATTTATTAAACTGTTCTTACATAGCCCTGCAGATCTGCACTCCCCTTGAAACTATTATTAATAGTTCTTTTCTGTTTTAGGTTGCCTGCATCAGGGATACCAAAACGGTTAGAAGTGCAACCCTTAAAAACAGTTTGACTCTTCCTATGAATGAAAATGGCACCCCACTCCAGTACTCTTGCCTGGAAAATCCCAGGGACGGAGGAGCCTGGAGGGCTGCAGTCCATGGGGTCGCTAAGGGTCGGACATGACTGAACGACTTCACTTTCACTTTTCACTTTCATGCATTGGAGAAGGAAATGGCAACCCACTCCAGTGTTCTTGCCTGGAGAATCCCAGGGACAGGGGGAGCCTGGTGGGCTGCGTCTATGGGGTCACACAGAGTTGGACACGACTGAAGTGTCTTAGCAGCATGAATGAAAAACATTTGGGCTTCTTCATTCTCCGGATTTAAAACTTGGGCCTTTAAAAGCACAAACTGAGACAGGGACTCAGAAGCAAATGCCTGTTCTTTTTCACTTTGTAATCAGTTCTTTGAAATCCTATCCCATGCAATATTTGAGTTTTCTTCATTTTATTCCAGTTGTGGCAAAAGCAATGTTTTCTTAAACATTTAAGTGAGTTTTTATTTAGGACCCCTTTGAGAGCTAGTTTTCACGTTTTCTTTAATGAAAAGGGAAGGGTGTTTAATGATGAAAAGCTCACATATAATGGGTTATTTACTGCTCCTTTTTAAATCACTTGGCTTAGTCCTAGAAAAAGTGAATATTGGATTTGAGGAGTGCGCTTGCCTTCTGCAACTGGTCTGTTTTTGTTTGAAGGGGTCTCTACACAGGGATGTACTCTGCTGTGTGCCTCGGTGTTTCAGACGGAGTGGGGGATTGTGTGCTTCTGCAGACATTTCCTCGTTTGCCTGTCATTTTCTATTTGATGAGTGTAGCACTAAAAGCATGTGTGTGCACATGTGTTTCTGCACACACTTAAATAATTGACTATTTGTAAAGAGATGTGAATCATTCGTAAGAATCCCAGAACAGTACCCCTGCCCCCATTCAGTCTGGGGCATATACAAAGCTACGATATGGTTTTTGAAGTTTCGTTAGGTTTTACTGTTTCAGTGGGTTGGTGAGTTTAGCAGTGGATCAAAAGGAGCCCATAACAGCCCAGAAGTGGGTGTACACTGGAGTTACACGACAGTACTGAAACAGTAGTAGACTGCGGGACTACGTGAGTGTTGGTCATTCTGATTCAAAGAGTCTAGAATGGGAACCCAGGAATCTGTGTTTTTTTTTTTTTTTTTTTTTTTTTTTTAGCGAACTCCTCTGATGATTGGAATCCAGGTAGTCCACAGCCTAGATACCTGTGTTCTTGAAGTTGGGGAACTCTCCATATCATCCTACCATCTAGAACAGCTCCATCCAAATTGTTCTAGAGGAGTGTTCCTCATTCCTTGATGTGTATTGGGATCAGCTCTGGATTTTGTTAAAATACTGGTTCTTATTCAGTAGATCTGGGAGGGGGTGTACTTGGACCCTGCTTCGTTAACTAGCTCCCAGGTGCTGTCCGTGCTCCTGGTCCAGGGCACACTGAGAACATCGTGGATCGATGGTTTCTGTTGCACAGTTTTTGGGGGAAAAGGAAAAAAAAGCAACTTTTGGTGTGCTCTTTGTCTCTGTGGTTTTCTATTGAACCTTCATCTCTCGTTCTCTGTCTTGCCTCCTGTTTCAGTGTGTCCCTGCGTCTGTGAACAATAAGGAGCGTTTTCACAGGTGAAACTACGGGTGATGCTCATCATGTATGCATAGACACAGAGATTCTAAATTAGCCCCAGTGACCCCAGCTCTGATCACCCTGTAGGGTTCCAGTCTCTCTGCTGGATGGAGGGCATTTAAGATTCTTTTGAGACTTTCTCTCACCTCCTCTACCACTGCTGTTATGTAACAAAATAGAGGCAGCATAGTTCCAAACTCAAGGGTCACTGGAGGGGGGCCTCTTGCAAAGGGGGGGTAAGAGAAGTAACAGTTTTATCTCTGGATTTTCCTGCTAAGATACAAATATTTGCTTTATAAAGGCTTTGACAGAGAAGAGATGATTTGCTGGAAATACTTGAAGTCACAGCAGCTCTGTTTCAGAGTTGTGGCCGCTTTCAAGCTTGGTCTGTTCATTGTCTTCAGCAGAGATGCCTGGTTCATAGTGAGTGTGAGGACTTTATCTCTTTGCATGAAAAGAGAGGTGAGTCCTTGAAGACTTTATCTCTTTGGCTGTAGAAGGCAGATGTAGAAGGTCTTAGGATTTTGGTGTCTGAGCTAGGTACGTATTCATGAATTCCTTTTCTACCTGGGCTTTCAGAAAAGGGGTATAATCAGTGGGCTCAGTTCTGAATTTCATCTGTAGTAGCACAGATGAAGGTGCTTCTTCAATGACAATACAATTTTAGATCCTGAAGGTGGTGTTGATTATCTTAGTAACTTTTGATAAGATCTCGGGATTGGGGATGGGGGGAGGTTGGTTTCATTTGTTCAAAAGCGAGCATTATACTTAAATGAGCATTATGAGTCCATCAGCACCAGAAATAGTTTTCTCCTTGTGTTGAAATCCTTGATTCAGGCTACCGGACTGCCTGGAACATCTTGTGAATCTCCTTTAGCTAACAGCTAAACAGGTTATCCCAACAGGATAATCAAAGTAACCAGTTCTGAAAATCCAGCCATTTGCCTGTGTCCTTCAGATTGAAGTATATGTCTGAGGATTCCTGGTTTGAACCAGTAAACTCCCTTACCTGGCAGACAATGTGAAACTGGAGGTTGAGAGGGATGAGGTTGGAGGAGGGACCCTGCTTTGTTCTTGTCTTTGTTTAGCTAGCAGGTCTTGGCATTATTTTATGAAGCTCTGTCCATGCTTATTCCTCTCCTGATTCCTGTTAGGAAGGTAAGAAGTAGGCAGCATGGGAGCATTCAGTGATACTTACCCAAATACCACTGAATGTGTTAGAATCATAGAATTTTCACCCTAGAAGTAATGTGCCTCGAGAGTCTCACACTCAAATGGGGCCACACAGGTTATTTATGAGGAAGTCAGCAGACTTAGTGGGGAGAGTGGAGAGATAGACAACACTGCCGATCCAGTTGTCACCAGGACTTTGGGCTGGATTGCCAGGTTTTCTGAATTCTCTACAAATGCCAGAAAACAGAATGGACCTTTAGGAGTCCTTTGGAGATGCGTCTGTCTTACCCATTGAGACTCCACCGAGTGAAAGGGGAGGGGAGAAAAAGCCAGTATATGGAAGTCATTTCCATTTTCTGGGAACATCAGCTGATTTTCTCAGTGATTGAAAAGCTATCAAACGTTAACATTTCACTGCAGTTTACATGGGAGGGAGAAAGGTGCTCCTGCTCTGTGACCATCAGAGAATAACAGGTCTTGACCAAAGCAGTGTCCACATTCAAAAATGTGTGCCTCATCCCTCCAAGTTCAGCCCTCTCAGATATTCAAATATAACATGAGCCTGCTTTGGGTCAGTAAGCCTGAACCTCATCATTTATCCCAGAGAGAATAAAATTATATCTAGCAGCTCATCTGCTATAGTGCCAACTTTGAATTTTCCTTCTCTTGCCTTGCTCTTTGGATCTACTCATGTTATTGAAAAATAAGGTATTGTTGCATGGAAATCACCTGGTTTTCTGACGTGTTTACCACTAACCAAAGCTGCTGCAGAGTAAAAACATTTGCCTCCTTGACTTGAGTAGGGGAGAGGTATAGGAAAAAAAAAGAATAACTAAACTTCTGAGTTATTTAGTCTTGAGACTAATTTCCGTATTGTGTAAGGTATTTCAGTATATGAGAGTTTTTCGTGTTCTTTAGAGTTCCCTTTGATGACATTATTTCAAAAGATGCAGGGTGGTAGGTATTAGAAATGGATATCAGGTCACCTTCTTTGCAGTTGCACACATATCTTTACCCAATGGGCACCGACTTGCCACAGAGAGGTGTGTGAGCACCTACACAGGAGATGCACGCCTTCGTAAATGAGAGCAGCATAATTCTTTGTTCTTGGAAAGCTGCACCCCAGAAACCTATTGTTTTACCTGTGGAATTACCAACCTGGAGGTAGCCTGGAGTTAGCACATACATTTTTATTTGGAATTTTGGCAATTCTTCTAGCGGGACCACCCCCCCCCATTTGTCTGTGCTTACACATGAGAGACCCAGTTTGTGTCCCTTTGTGGTTCCAATATGTTCTCCTCCTTTTTGTTTGTTTTTAACATAGAGGCTGACCACTTGATATGTTTGTCCTAGTGACAGAAAGGCAGTGTACCCCTCATACCTTCCTGACTCTGCCTTCTACTTATCCTGAGCATTTCCAGCTATCGGTGTTTTAATTACTGTATTGTTCTTCCAGTTCAATTGTATTTAATTGGTTTCATGTTTTGTCTTTCTGTTTCCATGAAAGGATTATTGGGGGTGTGAAAAAAAAAAGCCCATTTAAGTGAAGCCCCATCATTTAAAACACATAAAAATTCTTTAAGATGCCTTTTATTCAGGATCTCTTTATCTTCCTCCACAAGCTTTCTGAGAATAAGTAGTGCATGTTGAGGTTTATCTTTGCTTTTATGTGCTCCAGCCACATGCTTAACGTTGAGCACATTTGAGTCTCATTTCACCGGCTTTCACAATCCTTTTATAAAGGGACTGATCTGTTAACATCACCCTCTTTAGATCTAGCAGACAGAATGCCCTTCCATACAAAGAAGGGCTCCCCGTCTTTCTGGCCGGCCAGTAAGTGAATGATTTCAGGCCTGGTGGGCAATACTGTGTCCATGCGTCACACAGCCCGACCACAGTAGTAGGCAGCTGCATGTAATTTTGAACTCCACTCATTGAACTGTAATAAAACAATATAAGCACTGCTTGGGGGAAGATTGGATGCAGTTATCCTTACACAAGGCTCCGGCATATGAAAGCAGTGCTGGCTGACAAGAGGATTTTGAGATTTGATTTTGATTGAATTGCAGAATTGAACAGGCCAGGAATGTCAGTGGAAGGCTAAATGCCTGTAGTGCCATAAAGTTTTATTCATGTGAGGCTTTCCAATATCAAGTAGATGGATTATTGGAAAAGGTGTCAAGGGACATGAAATGGAAGAGCCCCAAACATAAAATGTAGGCAGGAGGGAAAAATTACTTCTTGCTTAGTGTATAATTAGGTCTCCAAAAAAAAAAAAGAGAATATTCCATAAAATTGTTTATTCTTCCCTCTCTTCAAAGAAGAAAAATGGATTCTCTTGTTATATCACTTGTTATTTTTTCAAACGAAGTTGAATTTAGTATTTAAGATGAGATCTTATGACGCTCTTTTTCTTCCTTCCAGTTTTAATGAGATATAATTGACATATAGCACTGCATATGTTTAAGGTGTTCAGGATAGTGATTTAAATACATCACGAAATGATTGCCTCTAAGTTCAGTAAACATTGATCATCCCATGTAGATATAAATTAAAGAAATAAAATTTTTTTTCTTGTGATGAGAAACCAACGATTTGAAAAATACCAGGATGGTGATTGCCTACCATGGGAAATGGCAGGTGGAGCATTTTGTTTAGTGAGAGAAAATGTTTTGTCTTAATACGGGTGTCACTTACACTGTTGTACACATTTGTCAAAATCACTTGATCTCTAGCATATAAGATATGTATATAAACTTTATGTAAACTACACCTCTATAAAAACTGTTAACATACTAGTAGCAAGAAATCTCATATATGTAGACGTGTAAAATAATTCACAATGAAATACAGATTATTTGGAATTGACAGTGAAGCACTCCTTTTCAACTTAAGAAAAGTAGTCTTAATGCCATTCTTTTATTTTTGTTCCAGATCAACATAAGGTGATAGCTTTGTTGAAAGAGAGGGGAGGGGTGAATCAAGAATATCACTGTGCACTAGACACCACGAGGTCTTCGTTGCAGAAATAAGAGAGAGGCTGGCTTCACACCTCCTAACACACTGGCTTGTTTCATTGCTCGACAGTGTGTATAGCATCATGCACTCGTTTGCCTTGGGCAGCTGATGTGACCATTCATATGGGGTTGGAGAGCTGCGCTCATTGGCGATGAGCTGGTAGTTCTCTGGTCAGGTTATATAGAAGATTGGGTGGGGAGGGCCATGTTTTTTTGCGTTTGCTGCCCTGGTTCTTTATCGACGTGCAGTGTTTCTATTAAATTTGTGAATGAAGCGTTTCTAACAATTGCCAGGGTGGAGGTAAAGAAATACCTGTAACTTTTTAGTTTTGAATTCATTGGTTTAGCATTTCTAACCAAAGTAGTTTTGGCTGAATAATCAAAATTAGGAATATATATATATATATATATAAACACACATACACACTTTGACTCCAGCCTGCAGATATGATTTTCCTTTGTCCTCCTCCTACCCCTTGTTCTAATGTACTCTGTATTTAGAAACATGTTTATTTGTAAATGAGGCTTTTGTGAGGTTAAGACAGAAAACCAGAAAGGACATTTCGAACCCTGAGGGGGTTTGTGTTTTTCAAGGACCCCCCCCACCCCCTTCCTTTAACGCTGATCTTGAAAGAAAGGCCAGCTTTCAGGTTGATGTTACCTCCCTGAGATTTGTAAAACTTTTCTTTAACCCATGTTCCATAGATCTCTGTTAGAATGTATTTAGTTATACTTTATTATTGTTTAGTTTTTCTAAAAATAAACTCCATGAATATTTATCTAATCAAACAATGATTCGTTTACAAGCAGCTTTTAGAAAGAAAAAGGGGTCCTCAATTGGAGTGGTCAGATTGCATGATGTCTAAGTGGCCCCTTTTAATTTCATATCTCACCCCCTCATTCTGTAAGGTTGAGGCAAAGTTGATATCTGAGAGTAGAATTTTCGGCTGTTGTTGGAATTAATCCTAATTTGCATTGAGACAGGAGGGGAAAGGGTTGTTTAGGGCCGATGAAAGGAAGTGCTCACAAAGTTGCAAAAGCTGCCTTTGAACTTGGTAAGATTCAAGGAAATTTGCCTGGTATGCTCCCAGCCATGCAGTTCTGATTTTAGAGAGAGAGAGAGAGAGAGAGAGAGAGAGAGAGAGAGAGATCTTATAGTGTTAGCTGTCAGTTTACCTTGTGATTTCCTCGGAAGTTACTGCCACACACAAATGCGTGAGAATCACATTCCACTCCCATGTCTCTTTAACACTGTACTAAAATGAAGCAAGCTAGGTGCCTAAAGTACAACATTTAAGGAGGAACACACGCTCAGGTGCTGAAACCTTGAACTTGGACGACTCTGAGAATGAGTGCCTCCTTACATTTTGAACTTGAGGCCCCTTGCTTGCTTTCTTGAGTTCTGGGCCCTGCTGTAACACTTTTAAAAGGTGTATTTGGGTTGCATCTTTTTACAGTAAAAAATACTCGTTCTAAGTGACGCATATCCACCTTTTTGCTATTACTGTAACCTCCCTATCTTTCTTACCGAAATTAAATAAATGAAGAGAGTGATTATATAGTATCATTTGATTCCTGTTTCCATGCAGTTTCCCCGAATTGGCAAGCATGCTGCGTCTGAACTAAAATGCAATTTTGCATCAGGTCTGGTCATGACATGTATTTTTTCCTTTGATCCCGGTGGAGCTGGAGTTTGACATTCGTGAGCAGACTGACACACCACACACCTTATTAAGTGATACAGTTGCAAGTGCCCTCCGTTAAAAAGACGCGTGCCGGCATTGCCAGATTGAAGTTTGCTAAGCAGGTTTCAAAGGATTAATACTTGGCAATTATTTGGCTCTAAATTTGTGGAAGTGGTAATTTCGTGTTCAAAGCAGAGACGTTAACTCGGGACATTAAAGCAGTTAACGAGAACAATCTTTGTTTCTGGCGCTACAGCCACCACCTACCTACTAGTCAGGGGATTCTCAGGAAGAACTCCCCTTGAATTCCTCCCATTTCATCCGCAGGAAAGCCTAGTTTGGCGGGTGTCATTATTACCTACTGGTTGACAGATGAGGGAATCACCGCTTGGAGAAATGAAATCATTTGCCCAAGCTCACAGCTCAGAAACAACAGAGCCTGGCCCTGGAACTCTTAATACCAGTGCTCTTCGCCACTGCGTAACCCTTCTGTTGATTGTCCAGGGATATTATTATAGGTACAGTCTGCCTTTAAAAGAGGTACCAGAACTTCCTTTGTACTATTGCTTATCCTTACAAGTTGAGCCTTTGTTTGCAGAACTGTTGAGGCGTTCAGTGGCCACACTAAATTTTTGCAGACTTAATGGAGCAAGATTTTGCAGATTTTGTCCATTTGCAGAAGCCATCCATAGAGAAATGTGCAAACAGAAGAGAAGCAGTGGGACTCCTTAAGTCTGGCCAGGGGAGAAGGCTCTGCTGGTAGAGCAGGAGGTAACTGTCAGTCACTAAGAATGAAGTCTTGAGAAGGAGCCTGATTCTACACTGGGGTTCCTCCCCCTTCCCCAAAGGCCGGCAGCATTTGCATTACTTAGCAGGAAAGCGCTCTTTGGATCCCTGAAACCATTAGAGGTTCCATGAGGTTTGGTTCTGTGAATGAATGAAGCCTCTTTCCTAAAAGCTGAAATCGATTGGAGAAACCTGGAAGAATGAGTCATTAGGTTCTCTTAGAACATGTCTATGCTTATTTCTGGCTGATTGCAAAGCATTTAAATTTCTCTGTGATCCTGAATAGGACAAAAGGGAGAGAAACGGATAGCCACCTCCCTCCCTCCCACCCCCACCCCCTTTCTGGTTAGTGTGCAAGTTTAATAAAAACATATTTAAAAAGGCTAGATTCTCAGAAGGAACCTATTTACAAGTTATAACTTACATCTTAATAGATAAAGCACTTGGAGCATGGCTGGCTTTCCTTTTAATAACCTTGCTGTTGGCATGAGGCCTTGTCCACACTTTTCTTTGGTAGTTCCTCTGAGTTTCTAAGGGGCAACTGAAACACAGACCTTGATGGTTTCAACTCTCCACAAATAAAATATATAATGAAGCAAAGTGGCTTCTGGAGCTAGGCCACTCACAAATCTCCTCTTTGGGCTACAGTGATTCCAGTTTGGATCTGACCCTAACCTCGTGGTGTCTCCTTGCTAACCACAGCCAAGGTACTGTCCTGCCTCAGTTTGTTCATCTGCTAAATGGGCATTCTTCTCTGTATGCTCTTTGGGGAACCCTGGTAATATTTGATGCTGATAATAACTTGGTAATATTTGTTGCTGAGGACCTGGTCCTCATGTGGTTATGAGATATAAATAGTAATCATGGTTGACATATGTGTAGACACAGGTATTCAAGCCACAAATAAGTTTTGACATCTATGGTGTTCTGTGTAAAATACTTGAATTTATCACTTCAGTTTAGTGAGGTTTCCTTTGCAAAACCCAGATTTCTGGCTTCTTTTCACAAATCAAAAGATGTGGAAGCACCAACCTTTCTCCCAGGCTGGGACACGGGTGCCTGTTTGGATGGGGCTTGCCAAGCTGTCCAGTTAGGGCTGCTTTCCCACACTCCCTGGTGTTTGATTCCCTGTCTGCTTCATTTGTTGATGCGATTGCCTGACCCCTGTGAATATCTGGTTTTGCAGCTCTGGTTGAGTGTGTCCTGAAGTGTGTGCAGCACCACACACGAGTGTAGAAAGCATCAATCTTGACAGTTGTTCCTCCTGAGGCATGTGCAGTGAGGTTTCTGGCAAGTGTCCTTTTTTTAATCCCTTAAATGATTTAAACTTTCTGGAAGCTGTGGATCTCATATAAACAAGGGGACCCATAGACAAACATTCTCATTGGAGAATTATGAGGCATATAATTTTGTCTTTAAATTCTTACAAGTGAACTGTAAGAACATGACTTCATAGGAACCTCTGAGACATACAGCGTTTTAATTACACTCTGCTGCTCCATGGGATGCCTCATTTTTGCTTTTATTAATTTAATTTTTTTTTTTCCTGTGTTTGGCAGTGGGTGCCTTGTCTCCGGCTCCACCCCTGTGTGCCTCGGGGAAGCTGCCTGGTGCCTCCCTCTTTGGGGCAGAGGCTCCAGGGCCACGTCCTGTCTGCAAAGAGTTTATGAGGTTTCACCCACTCCTTCATTCCTGCTCATCACCCTCCCTGCTTCCTCTTGGGCTGCCAGCAGTGCATTACATGACCTCCATCTGCACCCAGAGCCACTAGCATTACTGTGCCAGCGCCTGTATTTCCCCAGTGACTTAAAGAAAACCCTTAAGTGCCCATGAGTGGCAGCAGCTCGTGGAAGCCGGTCTCCACAGCCCCCATTTCTCTGTGGGGCCCAGGCTTCTCAGAGAAGGGCAAGAGCTATCCTCTGTTTCTCCCTGTGGCAACCACGTTGTCCACATAGAGTACCTGAACTCATCCATGCATCAGTTCTTTTCGGTAGATATTGATTGAATGCCTCTGATGTACCAGGCATGGGTGTTTTCAAGTCTGTGAAAATAGGCTTGTGGCCTGATCCCGTGACAGATGCAGAGGAGAAATTAGAACCGTAGGGAATGAGATTAAGAGAGGCCCTTATGAAAGGGGGAACTGACTTTGTAAAATTCCATGGAGTTCTAACTTAGAATCTTAGAACTTTTTTTTTTTCAACTTTTAATTTTGTATTGGAGTATAACCGATTAACAATGCAGTTCAGGTGAACAGCAAAGGGATTCAGCCATACACATAGATGTATCCATTCTCTTGCAAACTCTCCTCTACTAGAATCTTAGAACATCTTGAGAAGCTTTCTGGATGGAGCTCCTTTTTCTTTTTCAGAAACCTCAGGAGGCAGTCTGTTACCTGGATGAGATGTCGTCTTTATCAGCTGTGTTCTGGTTCTCACCCTTAAAACCGGGGACTGCCATTATGTTGCCAGTAGTACGCATGGGCCCTCTTGAGTTGGACAGTGCACACTCTTCCCAGCCATCCGCAGTGGGCCTTGATTCAAACAGATGTGCATTTGAGTCTTGCTTTTATCATGTACTCTTTGTGAGCTAGCCTGTGTTTCTTTAGCTTTCCCAAATTTAGTTTCTTTGCCTGCAAAGTGGTGGTGGAGTTACAGTGCTTGCCTCTCAGGTGCCATAGTGAAGAAGTAGGGGAAGAGACATGTTAAAGCCCCTGAGTGCCTGCCACATGGTCTTTACTCAAGAAATTGTCACCACCGCTGTTAATGGGATGACTGATGCCCTTTCATACATCATCTCTCCCTTCCCCAGCCACATGATGTACTTTGAAAGGGAGAGCCTTCAGATTTCTTTTCCAGAAAATTGAGGTCACCAACTTGTTTCCTTCCTGACCCTGCTACCCTGCAGCCCCAGGCCATCTCCCCGTCCTCTCTCCCTCAGGCTGAGCTACAGCGGCAGCATGTACAGAGCATCCCTGGCGAATGCCCGTGGGCTTTCTGTCTGCCGCAGGCCTGTGCGGTTTTGGCTGCTTATCTAATCCAGGGAAGGAGCCACCACTCCTTTGCCTTGGGTGGGCCAGTTGTGGGCTGGCCCATAATAATACAATTATGAAGGTTAACAGGAAAAAGTGGGGTCCAGGAGCAGTTCCAGGCTGCTGGCAGCCCAGCTGAATTGGAAGCGCCCACCAGTGAAAACTGCAGTGAGAAGCAGATTAAACCTCCTATCTGCCATCTCACGCTCTTCTCTCCCCTTTCCTGTTTGGACTTGAAAGACGATTGGAGCCAGGGCCCTGACAGTTGACGGAAGTGCTGCAAAGGGGGAGTATTTATTTACAGTGAGTCGTGGCGATGCTTGTTCAGGATGCGGTTTCTTGCAGGAAGTTCTGTCCCCACCCCCGGGTTTGATCATTTCTCCAAAAAAAAGAAAAAGAAAAAGAAAAAGAAATCCTTAATTGTTTGAGGCCTCCACACTGACACGGAGCAACACAGGTAACCTGTCTGTGCTTGGAGGGTTTGCCAACTGCACCATTGGAGGAGGGCCTAGAAAAGAGCAGCAGGCCACCAGTGGGCCCTGCTCCCCCAGATGTGTTGAGGTGCTGTGATAATCATTAGGCATCTAAAATAGGGAAGTGGGCCGAGCGCACGTGCTGTAAGCTGTGGTTGGCGCGGGCCATTCCATTCGTTAACAGAAACCAGTGCCAACTGAGGATGTTGTACTGGGTGTTTCAGAGAGAAATCACTTTGAGGCAAATTCGGAGGCAGCAGTGCTTAGGAAGCAAGTATCTGAATTACATCCAGTTGGCCTGAGGCTGCTGAAGCCGCTCTGAAGCTGAGTGCTGAACTCTGGGTTCCAAGTTTGGGGTGCCTCCTGCTTTTTGAGTCTTGTAGAATGTTGGAAGAGAAGGATGATGAAGGAAGCGGGATTCCACTGTGGAGTTTACTTTGGTATTTTCTTAAGTCTTCAGAAGACCTTGTAATAGTAGAGAATTTTCTCAAAACCCACAAATACCCTTCATTTCTTACTTAAAAAATATATAAAAAATGAGGAAACATTACCAAAGGATATAAGATGAGAATGAAATCTCCCTCCACCAGGGACTCAGCTTCCTTCTTATTACATCTTTTGAGGCCTGAGGCACCAGCACCATTAGCATCACTTGGGAACTAATAGAGATGCAGGTCCTAGGCAGAGAGGACCGTGTAGCATGGAAATCTCTGTTTGAATGAGTCCTCTGTGTGGTTCTAAATGGTCACTAATGCTTGTGAACTTCATACTTAACTGTGGTTTTTAAACTTCAATGTACATCAGAATTTGCTTGTTGGCTTTTAAATGACAGATCCTTGAGCTGGACACCCAGAGGCTCTGCTTTGTATGTTGCTAGCGGGACCTGAGAATTTGCATTCTTTATTTTTCAAGGAGAGGGGCAAGCATCCCTTTCTACCATTTTCCTCCCCACAGTGGTTCTGATGGAGTGTTCCTGGGTCTCTGATGAACCCTGACTTTGGGAGTGGCTCTTGATTCTTTAGAAAAAAAAAGCAAAAATCATGGAATGGAGGAAGCAGCGCTTATTTGTTGAGGCCACAGCTAATTTAATTCATGAAGAGACTGACAATAAAGAGGACCTTGACACCCATGAATATTTCCCCAGCTGTCCCAGATGCTCAACTCATTGCAAGAGACTTTTGTGACTAATTTCTGCAACTAAGGAATTCATCCCTCTTTTTGAGAAACTCTTGTCAGTCTGCCAAATTTCTTGGACCTCGTCAATATTCAGAGGAAGCTGCAAATGTTCTCCTGTAGGTGTCTCCCCCAGGCTTTTACTAATCTCTTCATTCATTATTTTTTGGATTCTAAAGGTGTTTATCCACCTTTGAAAGGTGCTTGTTAGTGATTGGATGTGCTTTTAAGCTGATGGACTTTATTTGCAGAATATGGCAGATAGAGGCGACAGTCTTCATTTCCCACCCCTTTAAAGGTCTGTTGACAAAGTGTTTACAAAGATGTATGCAGTCCTTGTGTCAAGGAACTTATAGTTGAGTGGCTGATGGTTTATACAGAGAAACTATGTGTATAATAGAAGCCCATTACAGTGTGGAACTGGTACAGAAGGAATGACAAACTGTGGGTCCCATGGCACATACGGAGAGTTTCACAGAAGTGGTACACCATGCTTGAGCAGGGTTTTGAAGAATGAATAGGAGTTCTCCAGATGACTCAAGAGGAAAATATTGTTATAAGCAGAGACAGTCACTAGAATTGTATCCATATCTGCCTCCTGAGATGTTTCACACTTGGGAATCCTTTGGAGTTGTTTAGGAGTGACTTCTGAGTCGGAAGATTCTAGGGAAGATAGCACTTGGAACTTACCTAAGGTCATCTTGATGCAAATAACATTGGAGAATATGGAAGAATTTTGTCATGTATGAAGCACAGTAACCTTTATAAAATATAGAAAACTTTTTTTTTTTTTTTGGTTAAATTTCCCCTTAAAGCCCAAAGTTCTTTCATAGTCTGGGTAGGGTTGACAGGCTGCCAAGATGCTTGGGGGACTTGGGTGGGAAAGGGAATTGGCTGGTTTCATGGTTCCTGGTGCCAGCCTCCTCCACAGTGTGTCTTGTTGAGCATTTGTCCATTGACATGCTTCTCACTGAGTCTGAAAACGTGAGGATTTAGGCAGGAGGAGTAAGAACACCCCTCCGGAGGTCTGCCGAATTTATTTAAAATTCCTCTAGGAACCGTGACTTTGGACATGTTCTTAACCTTTGCCAATGTATTTTCCCCCAGTAAAGCTGGGGTCACAGTACTATCACGCTTCTAAGAGTGAAGTAATGAATGACGTAATAAAGTAACAGAAAGAGAGCATTTAGCATGGTGTCTGGCAGGTCAGTACCCACTTACTCTACTGTCTGCTTGAAAGCAGGTATAACAGAACAAAACACAGCACAAACTTGGTCTCTGAACTCCCAGGCCAATCGAAAGCAGTTTTTGAACCTAGGTGGTCTTGAAATTTGGGCCCAGGAAGTTCTTTGCTGTGGGGGGCTGAGCATCATGGGCTGTGCAGCAGCATCCTTGCCTCGATCCACTAGGGTGCCAGTGACATTCCCTCCTGCCCCCCACAGGGTGACAACCAGAACTGTCCTCAGATACGTCCCCTGGGAGGGCAGAGTTAGTCCTGACCTTTAGTCTGTCTAGGAGCAGCAACATGATTCTTAAAGGTGTTTATTCTGGACGGAAGCACTGCAAAGCTAAGTCTCTAATTTAGAAAATGGAAACGAACACACAAGAAGCAGCTTAAAAATGGTTTCATACTTTTTGCAACAGGGAATATGGCTTTACGAAAGCCATCAACCAGTACTTATTAAAATCCCAGAACATCTCACAGGGAAGAATTCCTGACTTACACGTGGTCATTTTCTTGATTTTTCATCTGATACTATTCTAGTTTAAAATACGATGGAGAGGGTCTTGGGGCGGTTTATTTATACAAGAATTTTTTTCCTTCTTTATAAAAGGTTTTCATGGTGGTAAAACACATGTGATAAGAACTGCACTGTCTTCACCAGTGTGCAACGTGACGCATCACCATGGTCACAGTGTTGTATCTCCAGAACTTTTTCATTTTGCAGAACTGAAACTGTCAACCTATTAAACAACAGTGCCCACTGTCGCTTTGCTCCATCTCCTGGCAATCAATTGGACTTTCAGTTCAGTTCAGTCGCTCAGTTGTGTCTGACTCTTTGTGACTCCATAAATCCCAGCATGCCAGGCCTCCCTGTCCATCATCAACTCCCGTAGTTCACACAAACTCATGTCCATCAAGTCGGTGATGCCATCCAGCCATCTCATCGTCTGTCGTCCCCTTCTCCTCCTGCCCCCAATCCCTCCCAGCCTCAGGGTCTTTTCCAGTGAGTCAACTCTTTGCATGAGGTGGCCAAAGTACTGGAGTTTCAGCGTTAGCATCAGTCCTTCCAAGGAACACCCAGGACTGATCTCCTTTAGAATGAACTGGTTGGATCTCCTTGCAGTCCAAGGGACTCTCAAGAGTCTTCTCAACACCACAGTTCAAAAGCATCTATTCTTTGGCCCTCAGCTTTCTTTACAGTCTAACTCTCGCGTCCATACATGACCACTGGAAAAACCATAGCCTTGACTAGACAGACCTTTGTTGGCAAAGTAATGTCTCTGCTTTTCAGTATGCTATCTAGGTTGGTCGTTGCACTCATCTCACATGCTAGTAAAGTAATGCTCAAAATTCTCCAAGCCAGCCTTCAGCAATATGTGAACTGTGAACTTCCAGATGTTCAAGCTGGTTTTAGAAAAGGCACAGGAACCAGAGATCAAATTGCCAACATCCGCTGGATCATGGAAAAAGCAAGAGAGTACCAGAAAAACATCTATTTCTGCTTTATTGACTATGCCAAAGCCTTTGACTGTGTGGCTCACAAGAAACTGTGGAAAAGTCTGAGAGAGATGGGAACACCAGACCACCTGACCTGCCTCTTGAGAAACCTATATGCAGGTCAAGAAGCAACAGTTAGAACTGGACATGGAACAAGAGACTGGTTCTAAATAGGAAAAGGAGTACATCAAGGCTGTATATTGTCACCCTGAGTACATCATGAGAAACGCTGGGCTGGAAGAAACACAAGCTGGAATCAAGATTGCTGGGAGAAATATCAATAACCTCAGATATGCAGATGACACCACCCTTATGGCAGAAAGTGAAGAGGAACTAAAAAGCCTCTTGATGAAAGTGAAAGAGGAGAGTTAAAAAGTTGGCTTAAAGCTCAACATTCAGAAAATGAAGATCATGGCATCTTTTAATTTCATGGCTGCAGTCACCATCTGCAGTGATTTTGGGGCCCCCAAAAATAAAGTCTGACACTGTTTCCACTGTTTCCCCATCTATTTCCCATGAAGTGATGGGACCAGAAGCCATGATCTTCGTTTTCTGAATGTTGAGCTTTAAGCCAACTTTTTCACTCTCCTCTTTCACTTTCATCAAGAGGCTTTTAGTTCCTCTTCACTTTCTGCATTAACGGTGGTGTTATCTGCATATCTGAGGTTATTGATATTTCTCCCGGCAATCTTGATTCCAGCTTGTTTCTTCCAGTCCAGCGTTTCTCATGATGTACTCTGCATATAAGTTAAATAAGCAGGGTGACAGTATACAGCCTTGACGTACTCCTTTTCCTATTTAGAACCAGTCTCTTGTTCCATGTCCAGTTCTAACTGTTGCTTCCTGACCTGCATACAGGTTTCTCAAGAGGCAGGTCAGGTGGTCTGGTGTTCCCATCTCTCTCAGACTTTTCCACAGTTTCTTGTGAGCCACACAGTCAAAGGCTTTGGCATAGTCAATAAAGCAGAAATAGATGTTTTTCTGGTACTCTCTTGCTTTTTCCATGATCCAGCGGATGTTGGCAATTTGATCTCTGGTTCCTGTGCCTTTCTAAAACCAGCTTGAACATCAGGGAGTTCACGGTTCACGTATTGCTGAAGGCTGGCTTGGAGAATTTTGAGCATTACTTTACTAGCGTGTGAGATGAGTGCAGTTGGGCTTTACATCTCTGAGAGTCTTGGTGCCCTTGGTGCCTCATATTGGCGCCATCATGCAGTACTTGAAGTTTTTTGAATGGCTTGTGTCACTTAGGGTAATGTCTTAAGGTCCATCCATGTTGTAGCATGCATCACAATTTCCTTTCTTTTTAAGGCTGAATTCCCTTTCAGCATATGTGTATACTACATTTTGTTTATTCATCTGTCAGTGGACACTTGGTTTGCTTCTACCTTTTGGTCTTATTAGTAACTCTACTTTGAATAGGGTGTATTATACAAATATTCCTTTGACACCCTGCTTTTCATTCTTTTAGATCTATACTCGGAAGTGGAATTTCTGGATCAGGTGGTAGGTTTTCCCCCCTCTTTTTAGATGTTCTTACCCGGAGTGAAGTGGAATCCAGTGTCCTTTGGACCCACCTTTCACCCTTTCTTGAAGTTTTACCTTCCATTCCTGCTGACCTGATTCTTTGTCTCACCCCACCTTTGTGCCTGTGGACACACATTGGTGTTACCAAGGACCAGTGTAGCGTCAGCGTTCTCTCCATGAGCCCATGGTCCTAAGCAGCACCCAGGTGGCCAAGGACAACCACCTTGAAAACTTCATCTCTGGAAGCTGTGCTGTTTCTTCAACCTGTGCGTCTGCTCGTGCATGAGACCTGGCTCCCATCTTTTCCTGTCTGCTGTCTGCATGACATTCGCATCCTTAGGCAATTTAGTGAAGTGGGGAAGAGACAAATGAGTCGTGAGAAGGCGAGATGGTGTCTCCTTATATAGTGGCACCTAGGGTAGCATGTTGTAGCTGCGACCTTCAGGCTCCATTCACTGCTTGCCCCTGGACAGCTCTGTGTCCCAGCTACCTTCCACACTGCTCTGTGGTCTTTAGAATTCCCATCTGGGTGTCACCTATCGGGTTGCGGAAGGATGGGTGGAACGTGTAATTTACTTATAAAAATATTCCGGTTCTACATTGACAGTCTCAGAGTAAGAAAACAGGAGAGCAGAAAAGCAGTATGTTGAAAAGCTTGTATCTATGGAGACTGCTTTTTTCCGTCCATTCTTTTTTTTTTCCTAATTAGTCTGAAACCTCCCTAAAACTATATAATTCTATTTGTGGGATAGGCTTACCAAGTCTTGTGCCTGAGAAAGAGAGCTTGACTGCTGGGACCTGGGGTGTGTAAGGGAGAACGGGAGGGCCAGTCTGCATATTTGGAGGTCAAGATGATGTTAGCAGCAGGGAGCCTGCAGAAGGTGGCACTAAGCTGCAGCCGCCGTGCTGTTGCTGTGCAGTCCTTCTGTGAGCCGGGCCTTCCTCTGCTGCTGGCCAGGAAGATGGACAGTCGGCAGGGATGGTGAGATGCAGGGGATTCGGACAGCAGCAAGTGACTCTTAAAGGCATATGAATAGATGGAAACAGAACTAGTCTTGTCATTTCACATTTTAAAAAGTAATTCCCAAACACCAGCTTTTTCAGACAAGGTAGCTCATATGAAACTGGGTTGCCAGAAAGTGAAGAATGTGGGACATCGTTTTTCATTCATCCAGATTTTAGAGCCAACAGTGCAGTGCTGAGGAAATCCAGACTTGCTGTCCTCCGGGCCTCCATACTGGAGTGTCTCCTCTAGTTTCTGTGCATAATTACACATGTGAGATGTGTGTGTTTTCCTGAACGTAATAAATTCTTATATTTGTTTCACTTGTTTTTATCCCGTTATTTTTGTAGAACTATTAGAGATAGCTTCTAGCGGTGGATTTCCACGGAAACACTTTTCTTCTGAAAACAAACCAGTTACTGTTGTAATTCATTTTCGTTTTCTGCACCACCCTTCAGAAGGTCATGGGCACTTTCCTTGGGTTCTGTTGACTCGTCTCACATAGAGAGCTTTTTACTCCTTGGGACCAGGCCTTTCCTTGTGTCTGCAGGAAGATCCTGTCCCTCAGGGCAGCTCCTCTTTGATCCTCTCCACCTCTTTGGGTTGGGTCTGCTATTGCACTTCCAGAGGAATCAGCTCCCGTCCTCAGTGTAGCAGGGTTTCTATCTTTTTATCCCCAAGAGTCTCATGGGGATGCTTCTGTGAGCAGATGATAATCCCAAGCTTGAAGCTCATGCTCTTACGCACGCTAGCCTTGAGTTTTCTGCTTGAGGAAGAGGTTGTCGGGCTCTTGTGGAGTTGCGGGGTGCCCTGTCATCTGGAGAGCACTGAGAGAGACCCGGGTGTTTGTGTGCTGAGTTTCTGCCCTGTTCCCCATCTGTGTCCCATCCAGTGCCTCTGCCATACCGTGTGAGCTGGGGAAGTCTGGTGGAGAATCGTTGGCTTCTGATATTCTTCAAATGTGGATGGGTCATGGCTTGCTTACCTACTGACACATTCTTAGAGAAGAATTGTTGCACAGGAGGGAGGGCGCAGTTTTATCGCCAGCATTGTTTTTCAGAATGGTAGTATCAAGTGTGTCTCCTGTCAGCACTGTGAATGGAGGCCTATCTACCGAAACATACTCAATAGGACATTATGCATGCGAGTATTCCCGTCTTCACTGGCATTGACTGGGTTGGTGGTGGGACTTCAGTTTTTATTTCCTGTGTTTTACATGGATATCACAGTTACATAAAATTATGTTATTAAAACAGACATTTTGCATTGTTTCTGCATATGAATCTCCACTCAGTGCTAGCAGAGACTCAAAAGCAGAATTTGGTTTCTAAGTATTTTGATGTATTCTTGTTATTACTCTTTGAGAACAGGGTCTAGACTTGGTTTATGACTGCTGTTGGTTTAACGCCCTTGGGGTGATAAAGTTAATTCTTGAAAATTTTCCCTTCTTCTCTTCTTTGTATTATAAGAAGCTATGTGAGGCACTTCATAGGGGTTTTATGGAAATACATGGCACTGTAATAGGGACCATATTTTATGAATCTAAAACGAGGATTTCTGATTTTATGAGAATGAATCAGATTTATGGGGACAGTGGGTTGGGATATTTGAAATGTGGACTCTCATGTTAAATCCAGACGATCTTAACGCCATGCCAGCCAGCATGGCCCACACTGAGTTCTTGAATGTAATAATTTGTTTCAGGCAGAAACCATTCTCTGGTTAAAATAAGCTAGGAAACACTGACTTATACCAGACTGAATCTCTGTTTTATTTTGGTTTTAGCTGTAGGACTTTTTAGACATTAGTGTAGTAATGTGCACTGTTAATCTCGGAGGCAACTGTGAACATATGTAGTTTTTCAAATGAAACATTTTTGGTGGGGGTTGAGAGTGAGCTCAGGGAACAATGCCTTTTCGCGTACTGAAGACCAAACCCCCCCCGCCCTGCCCTATGGATACAGTTTGGGAAATGCCCTATTGGAATAACTGTACATTTCTGTATAGCATAAGCCTGTAGGTTAAATCTATATGTTAGAAGCCTGGAAATGGTTTTTCAGCAGTGGGAGAAGGGGATGCTAATGCATGTAGAGGGCTCTGTTCCTCCCTTGTCCCTTTTTTCTTTCTCTTTGGGCCTTAAACCTATTACTTTAAGCTCTTAAGAGAAAGATAATGACATAACTTAAAAAAAATTGTTGTACATGTGTGTGTGCGTGTGTGTGCATGTACGTCAAGGAAGTAACGCTTGCTATGGAAATGAGTATTAACTGCTTTTGAGAATAGTGAGAATAGCTTTTTTTCCTTCCAGAATGAAAGTGAAATCAGTCTCATTCCTACCACCATTTTATTGACTGTTCTGTGCAAGGCAGTGGGCTAAAGAAGAAGGACAGATAGAAGTTATGTTTCCTGACTTCAGAAAACTTACAGTTTAGTTGAGAGGAAGTGAAAGTCACTCAGTTGTGTCTGACTCTTTGCAACCCCATGGACTATACCGTCCATGGAATTCTGTAGGCCAGAATACTGGAGTGGGTAGCCTTTCCCTTCTCCAGGGGATCTTCCCAACCCAGGGATCCAACCACGTCTCCCACATTGCAGGCAGATTCTTTACCAGCTGAGCCACAAGGGAAGCCCTGTGGACTGGGTAGCCTGTCCCTTCTCCAGCCCGTCTTCCCAACCCAGGAATTGAACCATGGTCTCCTGCATTACAGGTGGATTCTTTACCAACTGAACTATCAGGGAAGCCCAGGAGAGAGAAAAGCAGTGGAAAAGTGAAGGGAAAAGGTATTAGTAATATATAATTCCCAGTTGAGAAACTGAAGAAATGTCACAGAACTGAACATAATTTGTTGTGAATTGGTCATCAAATGTCTGCCTGTAGGAGATCAGAGGGGAGAGAGAGAGGCCCAGGGACCTGTAAGTCAAGGGTTATAAACAGTTACAGGGTCATGAGACCCTTTGTGAAACTGAAAAATCTCTGGATATGTATGAAACAAATGTCCACTGTTTTGTTTTTTTTTTTCACCATCCAGAATTAATAACTGTTTATATCTGGCCATATTCACCTCTACTCTATGATCTTTATGAGATATAATCTTCATGAAAAAGAAGTCTCCTCTAACTAGATATTTCAAGACAAGTGGACCCCCCCACAATGCCAGTCCCATACATCCACACAAAGTTCTGTCCCTCTCATCAGGTTCACCCATGGCTGCCTCCTGGGGTGATTATTTTCATCAGTGTCCATAAAGGATCTCTAGTGCTTTTGTGTATTTCTTTAATTGGAATAAATTGTATCATAATGTGCACAGGCACAAACTTCTGTAAATGTCCAACCATAGGCACTTCCTGGACCCTGAAGTCCATTTCTAAATTCCTGGTTTGGAGGAATTTGTTCGTGAACCCAGGACGCAGGTTTGAGAAGGTATGCGGTAGGGTGCAGCCGCACGTGGACTTAACGGATAAGCAGGAAGGGGAGGGGTCTCCCCGAGGCTGTCACCCTGCCTGGGGTGGGGTGCTGTCCCCGAGGCCTGGAGAAGCTCATTTGCAGCCACCGCTCTTTGCAATGTCTTTCATTTTGCATTTACTGTGTGCTTCCTCAGAGCTAGTTATTGTCTCTGATGCATACGTCCTGCTTCTTCACCTGAACTGTGAACGTCTTCAAATCTTATTTTTAAGTCTTCATCTCTTGCCTCTCCTCTTGGTGCCTTACCTAAGAAATGCTTGGTGGGTTGTTGTTGTCCTCCTGCCTTTTTTTTTTTTTTTTTTTAAGTTCTTTGCAGTAGAAACATTTATTATGGTGTTAAGTCTTTAAATAATTCTCAGCAACTAAACTTGAGGCATGTGAAGATAAACGATGACAGTTTAAGCCAGCCAGGAAGCTGTAACGTGGGCTCGGACTATCGTTTGGCCCAGATCTGTGTCTGCTGACTGAGCTTCCCTCCTGCCATCGGGATGGCAGACGGTGCAGGTCAGTGCAGGCACGCCTTTGCTCACCTGCACATCGGAGCTGTCTGCACTCCTCCAGCCCGCTAGTCAAGGGAAGCGACATCTCACATAGGGGCTTGGCAGCTGCTTTTTGGAGTCAAGGGAGGCAGGGCTAAACAGGGATCCAGGATGCACAGCCAGCAGGAGAGAGCTTATCTCACCACAGAGGAAACTATCCGCCCTGTGAACCTGTTTTATTTTCTGTTTGTATAGCATGAACATTCTTAATGTATGTTTTATTTTAGTTTGCAGGCCTTTCTCCCTGCACACGCAGAGATTATTCCAAGTTTCCTCTGCCTGCCCTCCCTCTGATGTGTGATGTCAGATACCTAATGTGTTGGGCAGTCGGAACATTGTCATCACTCATGGCTGACCCCATAAAGTCTTTCCCAGGTTGACTGTGCATCCCTGAGAGTGACAAACACGAGACATTGCTCTGTTCTGATGGACACATGTGGAGCGTTTGTATATTTCAAGAAAAGATATATATAAAACTCTGGCATCTACTACTTGGTTTTATAGCTTAAAAACAATGTCTAAAGTGATTAGACTAGTTGAGGCTGACTTTGTTATCTTTAGGGTCTTTCAATAGCCATACTTTATGACTTGACTTTCCTTATTTGGTGGGTGGATTTTACTGAGAAATCTACCACTACTACTGATTTGCTTGTTATTTGTCAGAGAGTGGGGGATTGAGGATGAAACAAGTCACTCATGTCACCAGATTTTGTTTTGTTTTTTTAATACCTAAGGATCAAAAAAAATCAATGTAGGTACAAGATGATCAGGGCGTTCTGACCACTGGAATCACTCAAACCCACTGTTCTTTTATCCATCTTAAAGCTCAGGCTTTGGTTCATCCTTGGAAACAGTGCAAAGAATAGCTCCTCAGCCAAATCATGTTTTCAGAAATGATTTTTTTTTTTACATGTTCACATTTCCTGTCAGAGTTGAGTGTTGAATTGCTTTGAAGGCTAGACTTAGGAGCTCCACACTTCAGCCTGAAAATGAATGTAAATGCTGAGATTTCCGGGTTTTTTTTTTTTGGTGGGGGAGGGGCTGGTGCTTGTGGAGGGGGCTGAGGCTGTGATGAGTAGCTCTGTGCGGGAGGCACTCAGTGTGCCAGGCACAAACCATTCAAAACCAGAGCTGAGATGCCAGAGCCAGCTCAGGCTCGGCCTGTTAGGTGGAGTGTCAGCCCAGGGGGACCCAGTGGAGTAGGAGCAGATTATTAGACAGGGAGGGACAGGAAAAGGAAGCTTCCACAGGGAGGGAGAGAATGAGGGTCATTGGGCCAGGGCCTGGGAGGGGCATTCCGATTGTACTCTGAATGCAGGGAGGGGCGCAAGGTCAAAAGCCTGGCTCGGGTAGGGGCGAGGCCCGGACGGGGCTCTGGGTCGAGCTTGGGAGGAGATGGAAAAATCTAGACAGATGCAGGAAAGTCTCAGGGGGGTGAGTGCAGGGCTGGACTGGCTTGTTGCTGGGCAGGGCTTTGCACACCGGGCTCCTGGAGGCTGACGCTCTGCGTGTCACTGCAGGGCCTCCTCACTCTTCCAAGGGGCCCACGTTCGCTGAGGACAGGGCTACAGGTGTCAGCCCCTCTGAGATGGCCCTCTCACACAGTGGTTGGACCTGAAGAAATGCTTGCTGCCTAGAAGCCCCGAGACTCTGCTGGAGTGTTTGATGGCTTCTCGGGGGATGCTACCCACACGCCAACAAGGGGGCAGGAATTGCAAAGTGGAGGGGTTCAAATTTAGT
Organism: Nanger dama; assembly: GCA_917880005.1. Classification (NCBI taxonomy): domain Eukaryota; kingdom Metazoa; phylum Chordata; class Mammalia; order Artiodactyla; family Bovidae; genus Nanger; species Nanger dama. The sequence continues at coordinate 30,595,392 of CAKJTW010000016.1, read as the reverse complement.
CTCTTCTTCTTCATGGCTTTCCCATGTCACATACATAATGAAGTGAGAAGAAGCACTTGCAGAGAAGAATATGGTCAGGGAAGTGTCAGAAGGTTTGGGTTCTGAATTTGACCCGAGGTCTTAGAATGGCTTTGTGGAAAAGTCAGTCTTCATTCCTGTGAAATGACGACTTTGCTGTAAGGAGCTATTAAGTTGCTGTCAACTTTTGCATGTACCTTTGGAAAATGTGTTTGGTTGAAATAACCATCCAAACTAGAGAATGAGGCCATGTGGAACCACATGGGCCAGGGATCGAATCCCTAGTTCACTACTGACGATCTTGGTGCCTATGGCAGTTAACCTTATTTCTCTGAATCTCTGTTTTTCCATCTATAAAAAGTGAGGGGGTCATTATGAGCATGGAGTACATGAAGCCCGTGGCTTCGCCCAGTGCTTGCAGAGTGTGAGCATTAAATTGTGTCAGCTCTTACTAGCAGGCTGTACTCTGCCGGAGTGAAACCCGTATCACCAAGAACATTAGCTACACAGCACTTCCTGGGCAGGCATATCTGAGCAGCTTCTTATTCGTCATGGCCTTTCTTTTTCTTGAGACCTTCCCTGGTTTCTTCCTCACCAAACAGAGGAATGACCTGAGCTTTTGCTCCCAGTTGTGTGACCTCAGGTCACTGGTTTCTCCCCATTCATGTTGTCTTGACCCAGCTCCTTTGGATATCCATCTTCTTCCCTAGATAATGGGCAAGTGATGTGCCTCCTGCGTCCCCCTCTCAGGGCTCACCTCCATGCCTGTGTCACAGGGTGTGGTTGGAATGAGACGAAAGTGTTGGGGGAGATGTTCCATGGACATAGGAGGGGCACCTTGGCACAGGACCACTGTTTTCTGGTGCTTATGGCTGCTAGGTTGCTTCAAAAGCAGCTGGACCAGTCACCTGTAAGACATTGCCCTGTGGACATTCTCACCCAGAAACATGTGGTTACCTCCCCCGCAGCCCAGGGAGCTTAGGTGGCAGACAGACACCATAAGGCTGGGTTCTGAGCCTCTCGTTCAGAGTGGCAGAACGCAGTGCTTTCTCTGTATTTCCTTGGAATCTGAGCAGGTAGGTTCATCTTTTAGACATAAGCCTGAGATCTTCAAGGATAGAGTACCCGGAGATGGAAAATTAAAAATGTAATGTTGTTTTTAATAAAAGCGCATTAAATAAAGAACAAAATAATTTCTAGGGTAGATGATAAAGGGTAGATTCTGCTATAAGTGAACTACTGTGCTGATAACTACTCTTGGGTTTTTTGGTTGTTGTTATTTTTTTCCCCTTGAACTTGGGATCCCTGCATATCACAGACAAGCATCAAAGCCCAAGATTCAAATCTGTTACTGAATCCATTCCAGGAAAGCGGAGAAAAGCTACCAATTTGTCATCTGTTGTAAAATTTTATAACCTTTCTCTCTCTCTCTCTTTTTTTAATATTTTTGTACTATTATTCACTCAGCTTGTGATACTGTGCCAGATCTGCGCCTGCTCATTTCACTGTGTGTGCACGGCTGTGGTCTTTATTTTCTGAGTAAGGACTGGCGGGTTGAGTAACTAATGCTGAAATCGCACACGCTGCAGTGTCCTCAAGTCAGGCTCTGCGTGGTTTGAGGCTGGCTATTTTGAGGTATGGTCAGGAGAGAGCCAGTTAAAAACCTGAATTGCCTCATTCCCAGGGTGGTCTTTCTCTGCTGAGACTGTGGTCAGTATAGCAGGAGAGCAATTTGCCCAACCTCTCGTATCACTTCCTGTCTGGATGGAGAAGAAAGAGGAATCTTCATTTCTCCCAGTTGCCAGCTTTTACAGCTTCCCAGTAGAGCAGAAGTAGCTTGGAAAGATTTTGAATTTTGTTTTTCACTGGATATGCAAATATGTGTTGAAGAATACTGGTAATGGGCTTGTCTTGGGGTTGTGGAATGAGAAGTAGACTACACATCATTTTGTACTTGACTTAATAAAGTGAGTGAGAAGGCCAGCAGCCAGGTGGGTCAGAGAGGTTACCTTGGAGCCACGTAGCTATCTTGAGATCAAGATCGTTTTCAAAGACAGTGACTTCCTTAGAAAGTCTTATTTTGAGGGTTTCACCAAATTCAGCTCAATATTTAGTTAACACAGACGAATCATTATGGAACATGTTAATTCTGTTTTTCCATTTTTATACAATCAGTCGAACATTCCCTTTCGAAATACAATACTCTTTCAGGTTTTGCTCTGAAGCAGTTTTTTCTAACTTTCTATTTCTATTGCAATATTTTCTGCCGCCCAGACATCACCAGATGGACAGGGACATTTCAGTACCCCCTCCTCCCACCCCCACTCCCCAAGTTCTCACGAGCCACACACACAAGTGCTGAGTTCCGCCTGGCTGCCTGCCTTGGCACAGGCCTTTGATTCCTGAAATGCTAAGAGTAGACCAAAAAAAAAAAAAAAAAGTGTTTTTCAGGTGAGCCTGTCCAAGAATGCCTTTTTCCTTAAAAAAAGAAGAAAAACCCTTACTGCTCCTGCTAGGCCCTACCCACCCCAAAGCAGTGAAGGCAGATGCAATTCCTCCTCCTTTATGGTTTTTCCTCAGTGTCCCCTTATAAATGGCATCTCCTGTGTCTGGTGGCCCCACCTCGAGCAAGGTTACTGGGCGCCCATGGGCCACATGGTGCGCGGGGACAGCTGGACTCCACATCCACCTTCCTGCTCAGCCCAGTCTGTGGTTTCCATGTCTTCTCCTGAGGTTTGCTGGCTGTAATCACAGAAATAGCAAAATATGTCAGCCTACTACTGTCTGCAAGTAGTCGGCACTAGTCCAGGGAGCATCATAGGGGTGTTTTTATCGATTCTGTAAGTGCACAGTAGAATGGACAAGCTGAGTGGAGCCTCAGGGCCAGGAGAGCCCCCATTCCACCTGCAGGTCTCACCTGAGCCAGGGCCTCGATGGGGCTCACAGAGCAGACACGGATCAAGGTGCAGCGTGTACTTAACTCTTTCTCCAACATACCACTCCAGGTTTCTTTTGTGTACACATGTGTCCAGGCCACATCTCTGCAGGAGTTTCAAGTGTCTGATTTCGTTTAGCGTCCTGTTATTGTTTTATGGCTCTGCCTCTCAAAAGGCTGTTGTCAGACCTTGGGTGTGAAACCCAGTTCATACGGGAGCCTCTTCAGAACGACGTGCTTTCAATAGGAACTTCTCATGAGATGAAAACCATAAAGCAGGCTTCTGAACAAGACTCGTTAAGATAGAGTAGCCCGTTCTCTGCTAATAAGCTGATTGCTTTCCAGACCTGAAGGGGTGGACCAAGCTGTTTTGCCAAAACAATGGAAAATGAGCTCTGTAAACTTTTACTGCTGCCATGTTTTGCACTGGCATTTGTATCGGCACTGTTCCATTGATCGGTTAGAGCTGGAAGCAGTTGGAACCAGGGTATTTTTTAAAACCAAAGGGGAGTTGTGAGTCTCCCTTGGAGGCGAGGTAGAGACACCTAACGATTTTCTAAATTGTCTCACAAGACCTCCCTGGTTGCTGAAGGCCTGTTGGGTGAAGCTGCTTGGTCTTCTGCTGCTGTCGCCATCTTCCACGGGATGTGAGGACTCTGAGTGTAGACGCATGCACGTGTGCTCAGGCATGTCCGAGTCCTGCGACCCCATGGGCTATTACCATTTCCTTCTCCAGGGTATCTTCCTGACCCAGGGATTGAACCCGTGTCTCCTTCATTGGCTGGCAGACTATTACCACTGCACCAGCTGGAAAGTTTGAATGTAGATGGGACAGTCTCAATCTCTTGAAGGAAGAAAAAACTGTACCTCCATCACAGAGTTTATCTTGGTTAAAAGCCGTGATACTGGTACACAGAGGTGGGACTTTTTCTCAGACTTAATGAACCCTCCAGGCCACCTCCTTCTCTCTCTTGGTTCTGCTCTTCACCTCATTGTGGAAGGCTCCAGGATATCCCCTATCTTTTTTTTTTTTTTTAAGACTCCAGGAATTTGTTATCCAGTTGCTGAATTAATCTTCACAAAGACCACCACCCCCACCAGCCCACCCCAAAGACCACCGCCCCACCAGCCCACCCCAAATCTCAGATCTCTGAGCAGATATTTGAGCATACAGTTTGTCTTTTTCTTCCCCTCTGTTTACCCTCCTGCATTTCCTATGTCTTCTAATTTCATCCCCGGTCTTCTTGTCTTACCTGAAACCCAGGGTGGTTCCCCTGCCCCTCAATCCTCGTGTTGCCTTAATCACTAAGGTCTATGACTTGTGTCGTTTCTACATCATCCTTTCTGTCCATTCTCTTTGTTGGATTTCTTTCTCATTCAGGCCTTCAATGTGTTTTGTCCTTATTATTTTGGCAGCTTGATAGCTTTGCCTCTATTGAAGCAGAGTGAATTATATCAGAACTGTTTTTTTCATAATCTTCAGTAACCCCCTTGGTTGACAACAGACACCAATCTCTTTTGCCTGGCATTCTAGGCCTCCTGTGATTTCCCTGCAAACTCCCTCTGCCAACTGGTTTCTATTCTCCTTAATTTCCTTTACATACCCTCCTCTCCAGCCAGACCCTCTACCTAGCACCCTTGCAACATCACTGGAACTTTACAGACAATGTGTTGCTTTTCTCACTCTGTGTGAAATATTTTTCCGCCCTTCTTCATTTTCTCTTAATTTATTTGTTCACATATTCTGCAACCATTGATTGAGTTACATCTTTGTGCCAGGCTCTGGCTACCTATTAGCTATATGGAGATGATGTACACAGCTCTGGTTCCTACCTTTATGGTCTTTTAAGGGAGAGTCAGAGAATAAATAAACCAAGAAACACATATGAATAAAACAGGGTGATGATATGGAAAAAATACACCTGATACTTTAAGAGACAGTGAAATAAAGGAGACTGTTTTAGTTTTTGTGTTCAGAGAAGGATTTTTCCAAGAAGATGATGATTAAGTGATGATGTGGAAGATAAGAGGAAGAACCACCAGGCACAGAGCTGGGAAGACGCCTTCTTGGCAGATAGGACAGGGTGTACAAAGGCCTTGAGTAGAGTGAGCATCAGTCTTAAATGAAGTGAGTCTCTGATCCTTCATTCATTGAAGTTTTGTGTGGCTACTGTATTCCTTCTCTTGCCAGGTACCATCAGTAGTTGGCTCAGCTAGACTCATGTCTGCCTTCCCTGAGCATCAAACACTTTGGTCTTAAAGTACTTCTCCATGTGAGCTCATACTGAATTCACTGAATGAGTGTCCTTTGAATTCTTTGAGGATAATAACTATGTACCATACATTCCCATTTTACTTCGTGCTGTCTGCCAAAGGAGAGAGACTTTCATCTAACAAAAATTTACAGATTACGTGATGAATTATTTGTTGACCTTGCAAATATAACTCAGAAATTAGCTTACTTTTAGCCAGTTGTGGAGCTTATCTTGTTGACCCCTTCTCCTGATTGCCGACCCTTCTGGACTTGTAGCAGCTTTGCAGTCCTTGGACTTAACCTGCATTTCCACAGAGTGCTTTGTTTTCTAGCTCAAGAGAAGTTCGTGTTAACTAGTATCTTCTTTCACTTTCCCAGGGGGTCAGAGATCTGGCACGCTCTGAGGCTCATGCATTGAACTTGGAATTTCTTCTAGGGTTTTTCCAGTTTTGGCCAGAAACTTGGGTGAGCCAGCGTGTTGGTCAGACCCAGCTGCCCTGCAGGCTCTGGTCATGAACAGGCCACACTGTTGATTGATGTGGCTCAGCAATACGTGGATGGCTGAATGTGGTTGTGAGCCTGGAAATTTGTTAAAGAGTTTGAATCAGCCCAATTTACTGGCCCTTTATGTTGGATGAATGTCATGGTAGAACAAGAAATGAGGCCAAACGTAGAGATATTCATAAATCTCATCTTTTTTTTTTTGTTTTTTTTAAACAGTGGTTTGGCTGGCTTGCCCAAATGAAATCTTATTTGGAACCCAGTCTCTCCTCCCCCTCTCTCTCCCTCCCTCCCCCCCATCCCCCGTTTAAAATAAACAAAAGTTGAGTTCTACTGGTTGACTAGGGGCATGAGTTCAAAGCTCCTTCTTTTTGTTTTTGATTCTGCAGATACTTAATAAGCACTTATTTTGCCAGGGACTCGGCAAGGAGCTGAAAAGACGGTTATACACCAGGAAGTTGAGTGACTTCCAGCTCAGAGCAGCTGGTGTGTTCTTCCCACCTTCCACACCACAGGGGCCCCTTGGAACAGAGTTTGCAAACCACAGTCTGTAATAAGAACAGTAAAATGAGGACACCTTGTAGGTTATTATCTGACATTTACAAATTAGTGTATTCCCGGTATATTAATAAAAAGTCAAAGTAGTGTTTTTACATTTTTTTCCCAGTGAGCACTTGGAGTAGAGCAGCTGCCATATGCATTTCCCCGGCCTGGAAAAAACTTTCCCTTTTCTTTCAGTCTCTCCAGGCCTATTATATATGACATGTCCCTTCCTCCCACTCCCAGCCTAGGACTGTTTTGTTTCTCCAGGTGGACCTTGGTCTTTTGAAAGCAAAGGCTGTCTGAGATTTGAAAAGTTTTCTAATTTTAGACTCCAGTTAAGATATCGTTAGGGTTGCTTGGTGGCTCAGCAGTAAAGAACCTGCCTCCAGGTCAGGAGTTGCGGGTTCGATCCCTGGAGTAGGAAATGACAACCCACTCTAGTATGCTTGCCTGGAAAATTACATGCACAGAGGAGCTTGACAAGCTATAGTCCCTGGGGCTTCAAAGAGCCAGACATGGCTGAGCACGCATTCTGTCTCTCTACCATGTCCCTGGGATTTGGCAGCCATTTAAAAATTGGAATATAGTTGCTTTACAATGCTGTGCTAGTCTCTGCTGTTCAGCAGAGTGAATCAGCTATGCATATATGCATGTATTTCCTCTTTTTGGTTTCCTTCCTTCTAGGCCACCACAGAGCCTTGAGTAGAGTTCCCTGTGCTGCACAGTAGATTCTTATTCGTTATCTGTCTTATACATGGTATCATTGGTGCGTGTATGTCAGTCCCAGCTCATCCCAACCGCCTTCCCTCCTTGATAGCTTTTGTTCTCTGCATCTGCGTCTCTACTTCTCTTTTGTTCTCTGCATCTGTGTCTCTACTGAGCAGCCAAATTTGATTCTTAGGCTTGGTGGTCCTCAGTGCTATCAGTTAAGCCTCCAGAACCCTGGAACAAATAATGGAAATATCATGAACTGAGTCAAGAGAACTAGACACTAAGTACTGTTGTACTTGCCACGAGGTACCGGCCAAGTGGCTTGTCTCAGAGTCTTTCCTCATCGGCAGCATTACAAGGTTATGGTGAGAATTATGAATAGGGTCAAGAATGCTTTGCATGCAGTACCTGAGACACAGCCAGAGCTTACAAAACATGGACATTTTTCTTACTATGATTTGAGAGTCCAAATGAGGAAATTTAGAATCTCCCCAGTTACATGGCAGAGGAGATGATTCTTCTGTGTGCCTGGTTTCCAAGGTTATTGTCCCTTCTTTACTATCATTGGTCAGATTGTCATTGGAGCATCTCTCTGCCCAGTTCATAGTTACTTGTTAAAAAAGGTGTGTGTTCTGGCAGAGATGTTAACATTTGTTTTTTTCTGGTACATCTTTATAGACTTGGAGGTATGTTTAGGGCCACACATAAAATTCTGTGACCCGGGATAATTCAATTCAATGTATTAATAGCTGAAGACACCCCAGGCTCAATTAGATCCAGTGTAGAACGGGGTGGGGGGTGTGGCATGTAATAGTACTTTCCGGCCAGGTTCCAGCAGGATTCTTTGAGGGAAGAGGGCACAGGGATGTGGCTGTGAATATGCACAGGCCAGCCTGGCATGCCTCTGGGATGGCCCTGTGGGCAGCTACCCCTCCAGCACTGGTTCACGTCTTCTTTATACCATTTTAGAAACATGTCTGAGCATGCCAGTTGGCAGAAGAGGATCCTTGTGTTAGCAAAAGCTTGCAGAAATCCCGGATGCCCTATAAGTACAGCACTTTGTGAGGGGAGGCAGAGGGCATACCTTTAGGATTAATGAGTTTTTCTTGGTGGAAATCCAGGAGAGTCTCTGTCCTTGCCAAAGGAACATCACCTCCAGGCCTGTGACTTGGATGTTCTGAGCGGCTGGTTGGTCTTAGGGGAGGGAGCCAGGAGCCTCTGCCTCATCGTTGGTTGCCTGCTTGGACTTGTCAAGACTCTTTGTGTCTCTCTACTTGCTCATCTGTAAAGTGGGCTTTATTTTAATAACAGCCATGGAAGGGAGAACTCATCGGTTTCTATGGATTCCTAAATTCACCTTCAAGAAGCACTTTGAAGATGCGAAATTGTCTCCAAAGGCTTGGCAGTGTTGTGAATGTGTGTGTTAGGCGGTGTTACGTCTTACATCTCTGGTTGGGCTGTGACCACTGGGCCGTTGAAGGCTTCAGATTCAGGGCGGAGTGTTGAGCCTCAGCTTGCACTCCCCTTGCTCTTGATCATGTTTTCTTTTTCTCTGAGGAAGTCATGACTTGTCTTAGATTACACACCAAGACTTCTGTTGGAGTTCTGCTTTGCTGCTCTGTCCAGCTGATAGGAAGGAGCGTGTGTGCATGTGTGGTAACTTCTGTTGGAAGTGAAATGAAACAATTTCAAGAGTCACTTAGCCAAGAAAGGCCAATTACCTTTTTTGTCTTTTGTCTTTTACTGTTAAGTTTGGCCACTAGCTCCTTCCTTGAAGTGTGATAACTCCACAGTCATATCAATTAGCTGCTTTCTTGTGTCATTGGAAAGGCTTGTTGCAACTTGAGTGAGTTTTCTTTTCGATTATTTTCCCACACTTCAGTTCATACAAGACAGGTTTTCAGCCCGGGTCAGGTGGAAACCTGTTTTAAGTTTTGGGCTCTCCGGACCTCACTGGAAGGGTGAGAAGACAGGTGGCGATGAGGGGGAGGGGCTCTGTGCCCTCGCCTCTCAAAGCGTGGTCCCCAGACCAGCAGCATCAGCATCAGTTGGGTGCTTGTTACAAATTCAGAATCTTGGGTCCTCCCGCCACCACCACCATCCCAGTTACCGAATCAGTCTGTTTTTACCAAGATCACCAGGTGATTCATATCTGTGTTAAGATTTGAGAAGCCCTAGAACATTCTAAATAATTATATATCTGTTTTCTAATAGGACTCAGACATGTTGCGAGGGAGAATGAGTCTAGGTTGAGAAGTTCGTGTTTATGCTGATGCAATTGCATTCTCCCTTCTTCCGAAGCGTCTGCATTATCACTCCCTAGATTTCCGACTTCCTTGATGTGTTGTCCTTGACTTGTGTTAGAAAGCTGTGAAGTGTGACTGAAACTAGCAGTGAGTTAATGTTTCCTGTTCTACATCACACCATCAGAATGTCGAAATGTCTCAAAGGAGAAGATGCTGAGGACCCAGATCGCTCAGGGACTGCAGGCTGCCTTAAGAGCTTGGGCTGGGTGGTTTGAAAATTTCAAGAGGAAGCAGCTCATGAAATGATGAAATAGAGAACTGAAGCCACGTCAGGAGGGATCAGATTATGACTTGTGCTCCTGACTTGCTCAGATGGAGGTGCTCCATCAGCAGTGTGGGGGCAGCTAGGATGCTAATCACAGGCGGGCGAACAGGGCTTTGGTTTTATTTAAGAGAATTGTGGTAGGTGGGGACGATTTTATGAGTAAGTCTGCCTTTCTGAGAGAGGGCTTTGGGTAAGTGGCTTGGTGACATCATACCACTTAGATGAAAGAAGACTCAAGCCAGCCTTTCTTTGGGCAGGAGGTCCTGAGACTAGCAACTTCCCTGTTTCGAGGGTGAACCATTCCATTATGCAGGTGTCTCTGTCCTGAGTCTGGCTGGTGACCAATGTTTGCATGTTGCGGTTTTTCTAAAATAGGATGGTCTGCAATTTATTGTCATGCGTCGGGAGATGGCCCTCAGACAATTCATGCATCTTTGTGGAAAAAATGTCAAATTGTATAAATTCAAGATTATTTAGGAAACGCATGCAATTTTGGTTGCCTTATTGAATAAAAAGATAACTAGATTGCCCTAGCACAAAGAAAATATTGAAACTCTGTGTAGCTTTATTCTTTTTTCTGAAATTACGAACAGGGCATAAATTTACCTCAGGGTAGAGGATGGCATTGCCTTGCTAAATTCACCTCTAATTAGTTTAATTTTTTTTATCCTGATGTCAAATTTGAGGAAGATGATATTCATGCACTTTCTCCTACAGTTTCATTCGTCCTTTGCTTACTCTTATATGATTTCTTTTTCCCCAAAGAATACATTGCCCGGGGTCTCCTTTAGGAAACACCTGACTTCAGGAGTGATAACAAGTTATCCTTTGGTGAGTCTGTCCCTTGCAAATTCATGACACATCCTTTGTGATGTGGGCATTTCTAGGCTTATCTCCAGGGGCATCCTAGGATCAGGGTTCATGGAATATTGACACTGCAGAGCTGGATGGGAGTAGAAAGCCCTTCTTAGTCCTATGATTTCACTTGGTGGGTTGGAGGCAACAGTTGGGACAGGAGGTAGAAACTTAGATGTATAGTGTTAGTCAGCTTGATTTGTACGCAACGACTGCTTTCCTGACCAGCCTCCACCTTGGGTAGGATCTGGTTTTACAGACACATACAGGTGTAACAGGTACAGTGCATGCACGTGCACTTGACTCTTGGGCAGCGTGAGCTCGCACTGTGCAGTCGTGCTTATTCGTGGCTTTTTCTCAATAGTAACCGTACCAGTACTACACAATCTGGGTGCAATGGATTGCATTCACAGTGTGGAGGATCCTCTAACATGGAGGTGCTGATAGGATGAATGAGTGATACACAGACAAACCCCCTGGCTGTCCAAGGGTCAGCCATATGTATTTACGTGTCTTTGAAAAGGTTTGTGTGTGTCTCTGTCTGGTTGTGTGTAAGTGTCCGTGACCTTGTACAGACATATACCTTTATAGATATATATGTGTATGTCACTGTGTCTATAGGTATGTGTATTATTTAAAAGCATTTTAGGGCATATCGTGATAGAAATATTTGGGATCCATTTGTTTAACCTACTACACAGACAAGAACACCAGAACTTTGGGCAGGAAAGTAACTACATGAAATCTTGGTAGCATTAGACAGTATGGCTGGACTTTCCTCCTGTTTGCTCTAGAAGAGTCTGTTACCTTCCCTGTCAGCTCTTTATGCAGCTGCACATCAGACCCTACACCCTGAGTTTTGCCATATCTGTACATATTCGGAATATAATGTGCTTAATGTTTTCCCTCTAAATTGCCTTTAAAATGTTTACTTATATATTTTAGTTAATATTTTTCATAAAAGAACATTTCAGAATTTGTCCATTATTGGACAGGCAGTATGATGGTAAACCCTAAAAGAAAGAAAAATGTAAAAATAAATACCTGACTATTAAATATGTGTGTGTGTGTGTGTGTGTGTGTGTGTGTGTGTGTGTGTGTGAGTACAGGCATATTATATCTCCATTTACCACCTAAAGCCATCCCATGTACCACCCAGGACACTCACATCACACTTGGGGAAGCACTGAGTTAGACCAGAAACCTCCAAATCAGTTTGCAAATGATGTGGCGAGTGGAGAGACCAGTCTGTAAAGGTTGCTGCCCTGAGAACACTGCTGGTAGGAGGAATCGGGTCACTGGAAAGCCAGTTTCTCTCTTACCTTTTGATAGCAGGTGTTAGCTACAACCTTGAATGAGATCAGCCTGGTCTTACCCAGGACCTAAAACGTCTTAAACCTCCACTTTAGATTTTTTTCTTCATGGTTCTGCCACAAGGGTAGAAGCTGTAATTTGGGATGTGGTTTTCCCTTTTCCCTGATGTATCTGTCATTGTCTTCTGATTCCTCAGTTCTTCTATTAACCTTTCAAACATATATAGAACTGATTGCATAGATGTTTTCTTCGTCCTTCACTGAAATTAGCCTTGAGTGAATAACTGGAATAAAATAATAAGATTGTGGTTCTCCCAAATCAATCTTCTGGTTGAGAGTATTCATGCTATCCATGGATTTGGGATCCAAGGGAGGCATGAGAAAATGTGGTTCTGACGGTTAATAATTTCTTTGGTATTTGGTCTTTTGAGTGGAGGAAAGAATTGAACTCTTTCATCACTTCAAAATAATAATAAAAAGAAGCACCCAATGTGCATGTTATATAAAACACAAGATGGAAACACATTGCTGTTTTCTGTCCCTGTCATTTGAACCCAGCTCCCTAAAATGAATGGTGCCTTTAAGTTATTGAGCCCAAGAAGGAAAATTCAAGAAAAATGCTGCTTACCCTTTGCTTTGCTGTGTTTCATTTTCTTGTGCAGGAGAATATGCAAATTGCCTTTCTATGGATGCTCTGTCACATCCTTGTAAAGGTTCTGTGGGGATCCATGCATCTTGCTGAGTTGAGCCTTGTGCCAGCTTGGAGAGTTGGATTGTTTTTGCTAATAGAGACAGATTTCGTCATTAGAGACACTCGAGTGCAATGCTGCCTGCCTTCTTCTGAGTCTCTGGTCACAGAAATCTCTTTGGCTTTAGGTACAATTCAGTGGAAACACACACACACACACACACACAGGCACAGGCACAGAGAATTTGATTGCAGAGTTGGCAAGAAATATGTGAGCCAAATTTGGCCTGTAGAAATTAACACTGGCAACTTCATGAGTAAAAATTACATGAAAAGCACTCATGAGGGAAGGAAGAAGGGGGAAAAAAATCCTGGGATAACAGTGCAACAGACCACATTTCCTATCCAGTCTGTCTTCTCGGGGCTGTTTGTCTAAACAGCATTGCCAGTTTTTCTAAACAGTACTGCTGGTGTCCTCGATCTGTAATATGAAGTGAATTGACTACACGGACCAAATGCTCGTTGAGTTGAGAGTTCCTTTATTTGGCCAAATTAAACCCAACAACCTCAGCTCTGTCCAAACTTGTGCTAGTACAGGGCCAGCTAAGGCGCCTGGCCCCATTTGTAGATGTGTGGAGAAAAATGAAGTGACATGTTAACTGTTTCCTGTCCTGTGGATGAAAAAAAAAAAAACTTAGCTCCACATAAAATTTCATGAATTTTTGCCTCTGAAAAGGTAGACATTTAATTCTTTGAGATTGCTTCCCACATGAAAAAATAATAAATCACAAAGTGCTTCATGTGGTTTTTAGAAAGGTAAGTGTTGGTGGTATAATCTTGTATGGATGAGCCACAATTTTCCTACATAGCAAAAAAAAAAAAAATAAAAAATGGGGGCCCACAATCCAGAAGCACGGTACTCATTTTTAGGAAGATATTTGCAGTGGTTTATGGTTTTGGTTTTGGTGTTGAGTCTTACCCTTCTTAGTCCACAAGATCTGATACAGAGATAATTGGAAGTCTAGAATCAATAATGATGGAACACGGCCAGTCTGAAACAGATGCCAGGATAAACCATCTGTAAATTCCATAGTGGGTGGGCTTGGGACTCACAGTGTTGACTTGCATCCTGTGGACCACTGTACCAGCCCTCAGGGTGTGTGTCTTGTGTGTGTCTTTTGTGTGTTTTTTATATGTATTTGAAGAATTGCTTTGGGCACTGTTTGGAGCCTGCTCTAATTTTTGCATATATTGTGAATCCAGTGAATAAGGTTGGACAGTTTTGTTATAGATGACCAGCACGCCTGCAGTCTGACCTCTGTTCGACAGCATGAGTGATCTTTTCAAAATGCAATTACAGTTTTCTCCCACTGACCTGTTTACCAAACTAAAGCCCCTTCATTGGTCTCCCACCAGTACCCTTAGGATCAAGACACAACACTGTCAAAAAATCTGTCCAGTCTTTCTAGCATGCACTCCTGCTCTCCTCACTTAGTGCTGCCCCACTGCCTTCCCCTTGTCCTGCTGCATCCACCCTGGTTATGTCTTTTCTCTGACCCTTGGTGCCACAGAGTCTCTGCATATTCTGCTCCTTCTACCTATTGTGTGCCTCCCTCTCTGCTTCAGTTCAGTCGCTCAGTCGTGTCCAAATCTTTGCAACCCCATGGACTGTGGAACACCAGGCCTCCCTGTCCATCACCAGCTCCCAGAGTTTACCCAAACTCATGTCCATCGAGTCGGTGATGCCATCCAGCCATCTCATCCTGTCTTCCCCTTTTCCTCCCGCCTTCAATCTTTCCCAGCATCATGGTCTTTTGAAATGAGTCAGTTCTTCATATCAGTTGGCCAAGTTATTTTAGTTTCAGCTTCAACATTAGTCCTTCCAGTGAACACCCAGGACTGATCTCCTTTAGGATGGTCTGGTTGGATCTTCTTGCAGTCCAAGGGACTCTCAAGAGTCTTCTCCAACACCACAGTTCAAAAGCATCAATTCTTCGGCCCTCAGCTTTCTTTATAGTTCAACTCTACATCCATACATGACCACTGGAAAAACCATAGCCTTATCTAGATGGACCTTTGTTGGCAAAGTAATGTCTCTGCTTTTGAATTTGCTGTCTAGGTTGGTCATAACTTTCCTTCCAAGGAGTAAGCGTCTTTTCATTTCATGGCTGCCATCACCATCTGCAGTGATTTTGGAGCCCCTCAAAATAAAATCAGCCTTTGTTTCCCCATCTATTTGCGATGAAGTGATGAGACCGGAAGCCATGATGTTAGTTTTCTGAATGTTGAGCTTTAAGCCAACTTTTTAACTCTCCTCTTTCACTTTCATCAAGAGGCTCTTTAGTTCTTCTTCACTTTCTGCCATAAGGGTGGTGTCATCTGTATATCTGAGGTTATTGATATTTCTCCCGGCAATCTTGATTCCAGCTGGTGCTTCTTCCAGCCCAGCATTTCTCATGATGAACTCTGCATATAAGTTAAATAAGCAGGGTGACAATATACAGCCTTGACATACTCCTTTTCCTATTTGGAACCAGTCTGTTGTTCCATGTCCAGTTCTAACTCTTGCTTCCTGACTTGCTTACAGATTTCTCAGGAGGCAGGTCAGGTGGTCTGGTGTTCCCCATTCTTGAAGAAATTTCCACAGTTTATTGTGATCCACACAGTCAAAGGCTTTGGCATAGTCAATAAAGCAAAAATAGATGTTTTTATGGAATTCTCTTGCTTTTTCAATGATTCAGTGGATGTTGGCAATTTGATCTCTGGTTCCTCTGCCTTTTCTAAATCCAGCTTGAACATCTGGAAGTTCACAGTTCACATATTGTTGAAGCCTGGCTTGGAGAAATTTGAACATTACTTTACTAGCATGTGAAATGTGTGCAATTGTGCAGTAGTTTGAGCATTCTTCGGCATTACCTTTCTTTGGGATTGGAATGGAAACTGACCTTTTCCAGTCCTATGGCCACTGCTGAGTTTTCCAAATTTGCTGGCATATTGAGTGCAGCACTTTCACAGCATCATCCTTCAGGATTTGAAATAGCTCAACTGGAATTCCGTCAACTCCAGTAGCTTTGTTTGTAGTGATGCTTTCTAAGGCCCACTTGACTTCACATTCAGGATGTCTGGCTCTAGGTGAGTGATCACACCATCGTGATTATCTGGGTTGTGAAGCTCTTTCTTGTTCAGTTCTTCTGTGTATTTTTGCCACCTCTTAATATCTTCTGCTTCTGTTATATCCATACCATTTCTGTCCTTTACTGAACCCATCTTTGCATGAAATGTTCCCTTGGTATCTCTAATTTTCTTGAAGAGATTTCTTGTGTTTACCATTCTTTTGTTTTCCACTATTTCTTTGCATTGATTACTGAGGAAGGTTTTCTTATTTCTTCTTGCTATTCTTTGGAACTCGGCATCAAATGGGTATATCTTTCCTTCTCCCCTTTGCTTTTGGCTTCTCTTCTTTTCATGGCTGTTTGTAAGGCCTTCTCAGACAGCCATTTTGCTTTTTTTGCATTTCTCTTCCTTGGGAATGGTCTTGCTCCCTGTCTCCTGTACAGTGTCATGAACCTCCGTCCATAGTTTAGCAGGCACTCTGTCTATCAGATCTAGCCCCTTAAATCTGTTTCTCACTTCCACCTTATAAAGGATTTGATTTAGGTTATACCTGAATGGTCTAGTGGTTTTCCTTTCCCTACTTGCTTCACCTGTCGTTAAGCTCCCTGCTCAGCTGTAAAATCCTGAAGGAATCATTCCTTGATTTCTCTGCCTTTGCCAAAGCCCCCTTGAACTTTCTCCTGGCCCCATTTAACTTGCTTGTGTGGCATCCCAGTATAGTTTCTAATGTATCTTTGTTTCTATAGTGATTAATCCTAGTCTTCTTACCAGTTCCCACAGGCAAGAATATAACTTTCTGCGTACTATTTATTGTATTCTGGTCTCTAAACACAGTGCCTAGCATGAAGTGGGTCCTTTGTAAATACCACTTGGGCAAATGGCTATAGTAGTTGGTCTGTTTTTTCTATTTTGAAACATGCTATAATCTAAAGTTTTGATTATTTTGAGCCCTTTTGAAGTCCTATTTTAAAACCAAACCAAATGGTTTACTATAAACTAAGTGGTTGCTCTTTAAGTGGTTCATGTTATCAGTTTTCTAAAGTTGTCTTTATGTTACAGGGCTGAGGTTCTGTATTGTTGCAGGGAGGATGTGATTCTATGTTTTGGGTTAAGGCTAGTTTGCGGTCATGATTATTTTATAGTCAAGACCTCAACATTAGTTGCTAATGCCCATAATGGGGGAAAAATAAAAACTAATATTTGAGTTTTTCTCTGATCATTGTTTTCCTGTTAATGCCTGCCCCTCACCCTCTCTATCTCTCTGTCTTTCTTTCTAGCTCTTCACTTGGTGTTTTGGGATCATTTATGGCCCCACAATCACACATAAGCCACTTAACATGGCTCAATGTCCTTATGTGTGAAATGAGCGAATTGAATTACATGATAACTAAGTTTCCCTTCGGCTCTGACATTCTAAGTTTTATTTGTATAAATACTGACTCTTACATCAAAGACTCAGGTTCAGAAAACTTTTTATGTATACATCCTACAAAGTTTCATGGATGCTTGAAACATTCTTTGTTATCAATAAGACGTAAAATTATACTCACAATTTACAAATTGAAAAAGTATGATCCTGCTTAAGGATACTCACTTTTTAAAAGTTCATTGGGATCCTTATGATTTTTCCTGAGATTTTATGAAATCAGATGATTACTGAGTAAATAAAAATTTCTGTAGACAAACCAATTAAGGCCATGCTTGGCTTCTTTCTCAGAGCTTCTGAAATACACGTGTGCCTTACGAATGTCTGGGGGAAGGGGAGTGGTTTAGTATACTTATTTCTGATTACAAACCTACTTCTATGGCCTGGAATGCTAATCTTTAGAACACATGTGTGTATATGTGTTTTGAGTGTGGGAGAAGAAGGTGCTGGTACAGATGACTTAAGATATGAATGAAAACTTAAGACTGTATTTCCAAATACTTGGAATTCTCATAGTATGTGAACATAGTGTATTTTGGTAGTGCCTTTTATTTTATTTTTTTAATGAGTAACAAGAACAATGAGAAAGTACCAGTAGAATAGAGAATTCTGAAGTAAAACTTGACAGTAGATTATTAATGTGAAGCCAGATGCGGGATTTGAAGACTAACTTATGGTACTATTAGACTTTTCTGCTCCATCAGCCACTACTGTTTAACACTTAGAATGGCTGATTTCAGGCATCATTTTTATCTTGTGTTCTCTGTGGCTATTTTATTATCCCTTATCCATGCTGTTGTCATAGGGACATCCAGTCTTTCCAAGCAAGGCTCTAAAGAGGTGCCTTTGAAACCCAGGCCTTCAAATTCTCCTTTTGTTCTCCTGGGCCTTCTTGTGACCTCCCCTTTCAACCTTCATCAGAGGGCTAGAGTGTGTCTAGAAGTTTATCTCTAAGAGCTGCTGTAAGAATAGTCTTTGGGGCAGAGAAAATGCCCCTTCATTTGTCCCACTCTTAGACCTTGAATCTTACCCAGTGAGTCTTTAATTGACAGGCAGATGCATTGGTGGATAGATGAAGGAATGGGGACAACATAAAGTGATGTCTGGGGTACAGGGTGTGCTGCAGAGCTGGACAGTCCTGGGTCTGGGATGTTCCTAGCTCTCCTGCCAAGGGCCGGGCCCTGGGTGGATGCTGCCCAAGTGCTTCCTGATAAGAAAGTCCCCAGATGGTATGGAGGCCAAAAATGGGGGTCTATTTAACCTCTGTGTTGGAAAACTGATGTAGTGGGTTGCTTATGACAGCAGGTGCCCAGTAGAGCCTGGGATTAGGAGATACCCATCACTTCCCACTGAGAGTCTCAGGGAGGCGATTGGAAATTGTTCTAAAACTCTATCTGAAAAGTAGCTAGTCTGCTTATGAAGAGACTTGGGTGCCCATAGGAATGGCAGTTGGGTTCCTTCTCTGTTGGCTTTCTTTGGCCCTCTTGGTCAGCATTTCCACCTGGGAGGCAGGCGCTTAGCTTTTCTCAGAGCTACCACTGCTGATGGAGGCATATGGTCATGACTCTGAGTATTTCCTTTCTGCTCTGCCTCATTCCTAGCTGTTCGCTCTCTTCTCATCCTTGTTTCTTTACTCTAATTACACATCTATTTATTTCACAAGGAATAAATTTTGCTCAAAAAGTGGGGGAGGGGAGAGGAAGAGAAGAGACGGTAAATGTGTGCATGTGTGTGGCAGGCAACGAGAAAAAAGTAGATTGTTAATAGCAACATTTTGTGGCATTTCCTTCCATTGTTTTTTCTAGGCATGTGAGTGCACACACCCATATATATTTTCAAAAGTGAGATAGTATTGTGCCTGTGCTTTGATAGTTGATCTTTTCCCTTTAGAATACATCATGGAGCTTACTCTGATATCTAAGATACAATAGATGACTAAAGATGTATGGTAAACCAAGCTGAGGAAATTGTTAATATGTAGCATCTTGGAGTTGGTATAGGACTGTTACATCAATTGTCTTTCTTAACTTTTCTGAAAAAGTTGAAGTTTTATTTTCATTAAAAATTGTTGAGGGGATAAAATCCATTGAGGGATGAGGAGACAAATTAAACAAATAGTAAAGGTGTAGTATATATAGAGTGGACCTCTTGCTATATCCTTAATACAGATATATGACCATACATTTTAGTGGCAGCCCCCAGCATTGTCTTATATGGGTGTATTGCCATTTTTTTTTTAGCCAGTTCCTTATTGGTTGAATATTTAGAGTATGTGTGTTGGGGGAGGGAGGCGAGGGGGTGTTTTAACTAGCTGAATAGCTAGTTAACTTCTTCCCTCCTCTCTTCATTTCTCTGTGTTTTCAAAGGAAAGGAGCCCTGGATATGAATTTGGACAGCCTTTCCTATCCATCAGGAGACAAAGCACCTTTTGAAATTTCTGTCTTAAGTTTTTACTCTTACTAAATGTGTGGACAGGTGGCACATTAATTCTGCAGTCAGTTTGCCTATATTAAGCAGGACAGTATTTTTAATTAGTCAAACATATTTAACCTAAAATGTATTTATTCTCCATTTTCTTTCTCTTTTAAAATTTGTGTATGCTGTGAGTTGGTTGTCATGGTGTCCAGGTGCTGAATCTGAAGGCGGAGGAGGAGTGGGGTCGATGTACAATGTTCACAAGATATAAAGGAGGGAGCCCATTCTCACCTGGGATCCACAGCCCCTGTGTGAGACCCACCTTTTATTCCTGTGTCATTTCTTCTATTCTTTACTCAAGGGGAAGACTCGGTTGCATCATTTTGAAGTCTTCGGAATGACATCTGCCTTGGTTAGATTCACTTTTGGGGTAGCTGGGCTTTCTTGGGCTCAATCTGTGATTACCTTTTACCTTATCGTTCAGTTCTTGGTCTAAGCTCACTTTGACTCTAGCGGCATCTTGTTTTACCCCTTAACATGATCATTGTATCAAGAACACGACAGACACAGCATTGGTGTCCCTATGACCAGAGTGGGAAGTATGACAGACATTTTAGCCCTATAAACCTGCCTTTACCCCCGACTGTGTAGATCTTGTGACCTTATTGCAAAAGATAGTCTGGGAGGTAGTTGTTTAGAACCCTCATGGAATTTCAGGCAAGGCATTTGATACTTTGGACGTTAAATAAATTTCCTAAGGGTGCCCAGGTGCAAGGATCAAGTCTGGACAGCCCCATACCCTGCAAGCCACACTGCCTGCCTCTCTCCTCTCAAATCATTTTGAATTGATTGCCAAGCAGAACCATTAGTCCAGGCATCACAGGTAGTTTCAAAGATGGTAGGAGGAGACAGGCGCCATCAGGGCAAAACTGACTGCTCTGTATTGAAGCACTTCCACTTTCTACAGGAATAAGAACATTCATGGTCAATTTTGAGAGTTTGCGGCTTTATATATCAGTCACAGTGTTGGGCATTCTGATGAATGTGATCCTACTCTTAATCGGTGAAATGGATATTTCGACCCCCGTTCTTCCCTCCCTCAGATTATCCATGACAAATCAAAAGAGATTGAGTGACTTGCCCTGGATCACAACTGTGAGTGGCAAGGCAGAAGCGGAACTGAGGTTCCCCTCACTCACAAGCTGGTGCTCGTTTGGTCATCCTCATCGAAGGAGACACGAATCCATGCGTTTTTCCTTGGGTTATTCTCTGTAAGAGGCTTTGCCTGCCACATGTCAACATCAGGCAGTCAGAAAATACAGTAAAAAGGTCATTCAGTCTCTTCTGTAATTCCTGGACAGATTTGTCTCCTCTGCAGGGGGACCCAGAGTAGATTTATAAACTATAAGTAAATGGGGCAAGGAGTTACAAATTTGTAGAAATCCTGTACATTGTGTTGTGTCAAAATGTAAGCACTTGTACTTAGTCTATGTGAATTTAAAGACTTATTTTGCATCATGTGATATCTGTCCAGTAACACAACACTTCTATTACATCTTCTATGCATCAAACCATAGAGCCTCTAAGACACGCCCTCAGTCCTGCATCTCTTGGAGTAAAAGGCTGGTCATCCTGCCTGTTAATCATGTGAAGCTGTGCCTAGTAAGGATTAGTATCCCTCAGTTGACTTTCAACATCTGCAGTGGGTGAGAAAATAGACAAGGTACCAGCCTTTCTTGAGAAAAACTGTATTAAAGATGTTTGTTCTGAGAAAAATGCATTTATTGCTTTTTTTTTTTTTTTTTTTTTGCAGAGGGCAGCGATGTGTAGTTCAGCTTAGAAAAGTCAGGTTTTGAGGAATGAAGCACACTCTAGTTGAAGTCCTGAATTTTTCCCATGATGCATTCCTCACAGACTCAAGAAGCATAAATGTCTGCATTTGGAGAAATGTTTTAAAATGTGTTACAGCAGGTTTGGGCATTTATTTGATAATTCTTCTGGGCATATATGCAGAACATTGATTCAGTGTACGGGCAGTTTTATGAACACAAATTAATTTGGGGTACACAACAACAAAGATGCATCTTTGGTTGAATGAAGAAGACTGTGCCTCTAATGAGTAAAGTAACATCAGGGGAAAAAAAGAAGTTACAGCAGGAAGCATATTGTAATTTCTTGAAATGGAAAAAAATTTTGAAACACTAAAATAATAATCCACCCTAAAATTTATAAATGCTGTAAGCATCTCAGAGAAACAAACTTTTCACTTAAAAATTGTGGAAAGTGAAGTAGGAATAAAGTATCAACAGTATCTCCAGATCTCCTTTCAAGACTCTAAATTATTTGAATTTTTGAAATGGAAAATCACTTACAGGAATAATTAGTGAGCATTATTATGTGCCTGACATGGTGCTTACTTTAAGTCCCTAATTGTATCATCACTAAAACTCTTGAGTGGTGAAGCCCTATTATTGACCATCTTTATAGCCATGGGAGCCGAGGCCTAGAGAGGTGAGATTTCCTACTGAAAATACGTAGCTCTTTACCAGAGAAACTGACACTTGAACCCAGGCAGTCTGACCCCAGAGTTATGGTACCTAACTGCTAGATCATATTGTTTTTTTCAAGGCTTTTGTTTTAGTTTTTCCTTATACTTGTTTCATATTAGCCTGAAATCCACTCCCGCCTTTTTTTTTTTATTTTTTTTTTTTAAGGGAATTAGCTCAGACTCCAGAGAAGGCAATGGTAACCCACTCCAGTACTCTTCCCTGGAAGATCCCACGGCCGAGGAGCCTGGTAGGCTGCAGTCCATGGATCTCAAAGAGTCGGACACGACTGAGTGACTTCACTTTCACTTTTCACTTTCCTGCACTGGAGAAGGAAGTGGCAGCCCACTCCAGTGTTCTTGCCTGGAGAATCCCAGGGACGGGGGAACCTGGTGGGCTGCCATCTACGGGATCGCACAGAGTCGGACACGACTGAAGCAACTTAGCAGCAGCAGCAGCAGCAGCAGCAGCTCAGACTTAGCCCCTTTTCACTGGAATGATAGATGAGCCTAAGTATAATTGTGCTACTATAGATTAATGTGCTTCTTGGCCTAGTGCCTGCTGAAGGCAACATTTAGGCTGTTGTATTGGCACATTCATTCATTCACTCGCTTGTTCATTTGTTCCCTCAGTAAATTTATCAGTGTCAGTTACATTCCAGGTCCTGTCTCACATGTTGGGTATACAGCTGTGGACAGAACCATTCCCTGGTCTCAGGGTGTTTTCATCCTAGTAGAGAAAACAGAAACCATATTAAGTGTATGTTGCATGGTGGTAAGTGATAGAGAGAAAGTAATTCCGGGCCAGGAAATGGGGTGTGGGAGTGAAGGATGTATGATTTTTACATTAAGGAAGAAAAGGACAGTGAGACTTGAGGGGGCCATGCAGAAGCTCAGGGGAAGGGCATTTCAGGAGGCGAGCAGCAAGTGCAAAGGCCCTGTGATGAGAACCCACTCATAAAAAAGCCTCTTATTTATATTAATCTTTTACATATATGTTTATATAAATATGACACATTTCTTCCTGATTGAACTATCACCCCTTTCTCTGTGGAATATCAATGTCAATCTGTAATAAATGAGAAGGTGCCAGATAATGTAAACGTGGCACTTCTGGTTCCAAAGATTCAGTCAACATGGAATGGAGCCTGAAAGATTTGTTCAGTGATTCTGCCTCTAAGATACATCCTTTTGTAGCCAAATGTGTGGTTTATTTTTAGTGGGCTGTAGTCTTATCATAGATATTAGAAACCGAGTTTCTGTATGTTCTACTGTGCAGTGATTATGAGAGGATAAGAACTGGTCTCCCTGTCTTTGGTTACCCATTTAGAGCAAATAAAAAGAATTGCCTTTATGATTTGAAAATGGGTAGCTGTTACATCATGGCAGAGTAAACCATCCTTGAACTGTTTTAAAGTCTTACTGGAAAGGTTCCTCATTAGTCAGTAAAATATCAGATGCTCTAGACTTCAAATTTACTTTGCAACACCATTGCCAGCTGTTGGTATCAATCCACAGAAAATTATATTTTCTTGAGGAAAATTCTTCTGCAATCCACAATTTCTTGCTGGACATTCATAGCAAAATGTTTATGTAAAACCCTTGTGAATGCACATATGGTGACAGTTCTGTGAAAGCCTGATTAGCTGGTTTTCAACTTGCTGGGTTATTACTTAAAATATATATATATATATATATAAATCATTCTTTTCAGTTAAGGGGTATATAAAGGCATCAGAAACCCTCTCACACCATTTCACTTCTGATATCGCTCAACATGGGGTAAACGGTTAAATTGATTAGAGTATGAATTGTCTCCAGAATATTTCCTTTCTGCTTGGCAGCCCTATGTAGAAATTTCTGCCTGTTGCAAATGAAAAGTCTTCAAGTCGCCAACCCCCTGAAAAAAGGTTTTGATAATCTAGCTGTTGTCAGAGCCTGAGCTCTGCTGCACGGCATTGGGAGCCTCTGGAATCCGTTGATGGTAGCTGTCGGAAGAGGGTTGTTGGCAGCTGTGGAGCACCCCTGCTTGAGTATTTCCTTTTCTAAGCAGGCAGAAGAGGACAGTGATCAAGCAGAGGGTCTCAACAGAGGTCTTAAATCACCAGGTAACATGAGAACAGATGCATACAGGCTGCCAGGGAAGCGGGTTCAAAGCTCCTGGAAGTGTACAGAGACCAGTAATTCTTGTATGAACACCTAGATGACTGGTGACCTACTCCTTATGGATTAAACAGTACCCAAGTTAATTGATGCTAATAGGACATACTGAAATGGAGATATTTTTGGTCTCTATTTTTTTGCTATTTATGATCTGCTGGCAGGAATATTTCACGACATCAAAGACATGGCATAAAGCAAGAAAATGTATATATATATATATATATATATATATATATATATATATAACACACACACATATATATATGTACACACACACACACACATATCTTCCGTATCTTATA
Source organism: Nanger dama (assembly GCA_917880005.1). Taxonomy (NCBI): domain Eukaryota; kingdom Metazoa; phylum Chordata; class Mammalia; order Artiodactyla; family Bovidae; genus Nanger; species Nanger dama. The sequence goes on along the minus strand of CAKJTW010000016.1, from coordinate 30,571,038 downwards.
ACCCTGCTATCACATATGGCCTTTGCGGACAGAGCATTGTGTGTTGTTTAGTCTTGAAAACTCTTTTAAAGATAGGATGTCATTTAGAATCTTTAGGCCATATGTTTACTCAGACTTAAGAAACACGGGCTAATCTTTTTCTATTTTGAGGAGTAATAAATTGAAAAGATAATTACATAATATGGTGCATAATGTAACTCTGGCTTGAGCCATATGTGTTTAATTTTAGAGAAACATGCGTGATGACAGGTTATGAAAGGATGAAACTATTTTAGTCATTTGAAGGATTAGAAGCATGATTTCTTTCTTTCTTTTTTTTTTTTTTTTATTTTAAGTAAGTGTCCCTTATTTCTCCCCACCTCCTCAACAAAACAACCCAATACACAAACCCAGTGAAAACACCCTCCTGAAAGCAGTTTGTTTCTGTGGTGACCACTGGCAAAGAAGGTTCAAGTTTGAGGGCATATTATTCCCAGGTTCTTCTACCGTTCGATGCAGGCTTCCGTGTGCTGAGAGTGGATGCCACATAGTTTCCAGTGCAGGAGCAGAGTGGAGTGGCTGTATTTAGAATCCAGCAGAAATTGTTCATGTGAATATCCAATTAGAAGCCATTCTGATCATCTCTTTCCTTATTAAACTTGATAGGATATCTAATATAAAATGCTTTGGTGGGAGAAATGCGAGAGCCTTTCTTCTCTTTCTTCCACAGATCTCTCTTTTGTGCTTCAGCCACTATATTGTTGTGGTATAGTCACTAAGTTGTGTCCTGACTCTTTTGTGACCCCACGGACTGTAGCCCGCCAGGCTCCTCTGTCCATGGGATTTCCCAGGCAAGAATAGCGGAGTGGGTTGCCATTTCTTACTCTAGGGATTTTCCTGACCCAGGGATCAAACTCACGTCTCCTGCACCTCCTTTACCCCTGAACCACCAGGGGAGCCCCTGGACTGTTACTCTTGGTACCTAAGTCAAATAAGATACTCCCTGTGAAACTATTAAGTGAGCAAGAGGCTGATATACTGAGACCACATTTCAGGTCACCTTTAGAATGTACTCCTTTAACCATGATTCTGGCCCGGAGGTAAAATTTTCAGGTGTGGTTGGCAGTGTAATGCCACCTGCCTTCTGGATCCCTAGAGCCTGGGAATACATTATATGGCAAAGGGGAACTAGATTTATAGATGAGATTAAAATTGCTAATCACCTGACCTTGCATGTGGAAGATTATCCAGGATTATCACAGTGGACCCAGGGTCACTGTCAGTTCAGTTCAGACGCTCAGTTGTGTCCATCTCTTTGCAATCCCATGGACTGCAGCACGCCAGGCCTCCCTGTCCGTCACCAACTCCCAGAGTTTACACAAACTCATGTCCATAGAGTAGGTGATGCCATCCAGCCACCTCATCCTCTGTCATCCCCTTCTCCTGCCTTCAATCTTTCCCAGCATCATGGTCTTTTCTAGTCAGTTCTTCATATCAGTTGGCCAAAGTATTGGAGTTTCAGCTTCAGCATCAGTCCTTCCAGTGAACACCAAGGACTGATCTCCCTTAGGATGGACTGGTTGGATCTTCTTGCAGTCCAAGGGACTCTCAAGAGTCTTCTCCAACACCACAGTTCAAAAGCATCAATTCTTTGGCCCTCAGCTTTCTTTATGGTCCAGCTCTCACATCCATACATGACTACTGGAAAAAATATAGCTTTGACTAGATGGAATTTTGTCAGCAAAGTAATGTCTCTGCTTTTGAATGAGCTATCTAGGTTGGTCATAGCTTTTCTTCCAAAGAGCAAGCCTCTTTAATTTCATGGCTGCAGTCACCGTCTGCAGTGATTTTGGAGCCCCCCAAAATAAATTTTCTCACCTTTCTCTTGTTTCCCCATCTGTTTGCCATGAAGTGATGGGACCGGGTGCCATGATCTTAGTTTTCTGAATGTTGAGCTTTTAAGCCAACTTTTTCACTCTCCTCTTTCACTTTCATCAAGAGGCCCTTTAGTTCTTCTTCACTTTCTGCGTAACTGTGCTGTCATTTGCATATCTGAGGTTGTTGATATTTCTCCTGGGAATTTTGATTCCAGCTTGTGCTTCATCCAGCCCAGCGTTTCTCATGATGTACTCTGCATATAAGTTAAATAAGCATGGTGACAATATACAGCCTTGATGTACTCCTTTCCTGATTTGGAACCAGTCTGTTGTTCCATGTCCAGTTCTAACTGTTGCTTCTTGACCTGCATACAGATTTCTCACGAAGCAGGTCAGGTGGTCTGGTATTGCCATCTTTTAAAGAATTTTCCACAGTTTGTTGTGATCGATACATCAAAGGCTTTAGTGTAGTCAATAAAGCAAAAATAAATTTTTTCTGGCATTCTCTTGCTTTCTCAATGATCCAGCAGATGTTGGCAATTTGATCTCTGGTTCCTCTGCCTTTTCTAAATCCAACTCGAATATCTGGAAGTTCATGGTTCACGTATTGTTGAAGCCTAGCTTGGATAATTTTGAGCATTACTTTGCTAGCGTGTGAGATGAGTGCCTTTCTGCTGTACTTTGAACATTCTTTGGCATTGTCTTTCCTTGGGATTGGAATGAAAACTGACCTTTTCCAGTCCTCTGGCTACTGCTGAATCTTCCAAATTAGCCAACATATTGAGTGCAGCACTTTATTACCATCATCTTCTAGGATTTGAAATAGTTAACTGAAATTCCATCACCACCACTAACTTTGTTCATAGTGATGCTTCGTAAGGCCCACTTGACTTCACATTCCAGGATGTCTGGCTCTAGGTGGATGATCACACCATTGTGATTATCTGGGTCATGAAGATCTTTTTGTATAGTTTTTCCTCTGTATTCTTGTCACCTCTTCTTAATATCTTCTATTTCTGTTAAGTCCATACCATTTCTGTTTTTTTTTTTTTTTTTGCCCATCTTTGCATGAAATGTTCCCTTGCTATCTAATTTTCTTGGAGAGATCTCCAGTCTTTCCCATTCTATTGTTTTCCTCTATTTCTTTGCGTTGATCACTGAGAAAGGCTTTCTTGTCCTTGCTATTCTTTGGAACTCTGCATTCAGACGCTTATATCTTTCCTTCTCTTCTTTGCCTTTAGCTCCTCTTCTTTTCTCATTATAGTATCCTTAAAAGTTGCAGTGGGAGATTGAAGGTATAGAAAAAAGGGATGGTAGAGGGAGAAGGCTCTGTCCAGTGTACCTGACTTTGAAAATGAGAGATGGAACCACGTGTCCAGGAATGCAGGCAGCCTCTAGAAGCTGCCTAGACAAAGAAAAGACAAGGAAGCAGATATTCTTGTGGCCTCTGGAAAAACACAGGCCTTCCAACATTTTGGTTTTATCCTGGTGACTCATTTTGGATGTATGACCTGCAGAACTGTAAGACTATAAATGTGTACATTGTTAATACCTGCTGCTGCTGCTGCTGCTAAGTCGCTTCAGTCATGTCCGACTCTGTGTGACCCCATAGACGGCAGCCCACCAGGCTCCCCCCCGTCCCTGGGATTCTCCAGGCAAGAACACTGGAGTGGGTTGCCATTTCCTTCTCCAATGCATGAAAGTGAAAGTGAAGTCCCTCAGTCGTGTCCGACTCTTTGCGATCCCATGGACTGCAGCTTACCAGGCTCTTCTATCCATGGGATTTTCCAGGCAAGAGTACTGGAGTGGGGTGCCATTGCCTTCTCCTGTTAATCCCTAATCGATGGTAATTTGCTATAGTAGCAGGAAGAAACTAACACATTGGAGAAGAACCACGCTCCTGGTGTTAGTAAGCATGACTGTACCTGGAACTTTAGAAATGCTAATACCTAGAGCCTAGATCCCAGAAATTGCAATTTAATAGGTTTCTAGGGTGGTCTAGGTGTGAGAATTTTGCAAGTTCTCCCAATGATTCATATGCACAACCAGGGAGGTGAAACACTGGTTTAGGCGATAACTTTGGCCTCAGGTAAACCTGGTTTCCTGTATCAGCCTTGGACCAGCTGGGTGAGTGAGCAGGTTACTCGTAGCTTCAGATTCCCCAGATGTTATATGGGGTTGTGGGGATTTCCTACCTTGGGCTGTAGGATCCTGGCATGTGAAAGGGACACTTGTTTCTGGCATGGTGTTTACTCCATAAAGGGAAGCTGTTGCCGTGGCTATGTGATCACGATTTGGACACACCCAGCTAGCTCCCTGATGAGTTAACAGTAGACACAGAGCCTGGCTGACTTACATGCCTTGTGCTCACAACTGCCTAACGAGGTCGAGTCTGTTAGGAGACCCATTCCACGGAGTGTCGAGAGGATCAGTAAAGTGAGGTAGCTCTTCCATAGTGGCCCAGGTAGTAAACCCTGGAGTCTGATCTTGAACCAGTGTCCTGCCCTGAGTTGAAGGCTGTGTCTACTTGCTCCTGGCCAGACACCCAGGTAAGGCTTGCTTGCTGGGCAGCAGTGGAGGATTTTGGAAGCTGGCAGTGTCAGGCTCTTAGCCTTTGGAGGCATTTCACAAACCATTACCGGCATTAGCCCTCAGCCTGAGGGTGGCACTTTGTATCAGATTCAGTCTCTGCATGATAAACCATACTGCCCTGTTGCCTGCCGTCAAGGCGCAGGAGGTTGAAAGCCATGGGAATGATGATTCTTAATGGTTATAGGCTGTTTGCCTCTGTCTGCCATTTAATCTAATCTTGGGTTCAGTTGATACTATTGATTAGGTTCTTTTCAAAACCATATGCCATGTATGGGGCTTCTCTGCATGGGGTAAAATGTTATTCTTCTCATATGTGAGTTGAGAAGAAAAGGTGAAAGTATACAATTAATTTGCCTGCACTTTCTCGCAAATTGTATGCTGGATTTCTGTGAAATGCCGTATGGAACAATAATCCAAGCAAATTATTGTTATTTACTGTGACTTTTGCCTGCATATTTAAAGTCAACAATTATGTTTCCTTTCTGTACTTAATGGCCTTTGTACAACATTTTTAGAAACCTGGTCAATTGTCAGTAAGAAAACCTGCACTTTGACCCTGTGATTCTTGGGGAACAGGTTAACAATATCAGGCCTAACAATCAGGTCTGGTTTCCGAAAGAATTTACCCAACTCATCGGGGCACCCTCAACCGTCCTTTCCTTTGAATAAATTAATCATAGGCCATTGTTCTAAGTCTTATTTTTGGAAAACACAAGGTCTCTTGTCATGGGTATTATTGTTATTATTGAAAGCAAATAATGTCACTGATTTTGATCTTCTTAAACCTTTTTCCTTCACATAGCTTCCATTTGGATGGACAGTTTGCTTGTCTTTGGAATTTTGTCATTCCTTGAGTCCTTCTCATAAAGGTAGGACATATATATATATCACATCAGTCACCGTTCTCTAATCCCAGTCCAGACCTTGATGATGGCCTTGATTTTGTGTGGCCCTTCCTTATATTTCCATTTAGCAGCCATCAACCTGCAGACATTGGGTGGGAAGCACAGATCTTTTTTTTTTTTTGAAAGCTGTGGAGGTTCAGGCAAGTTTTTGTTTTATTGAAGAGTCTTCATCCTCACTGTGAATGGACCCAAGAAGAGCAGCTGATGGTCAGCCATGTGTGAACAAGCTAGGGTTCTGTGAATTTGAAGAGGTCCAGCTTCTTTATTCCCAATCTCCAGATACTTTGAGTTATGATATTTCCAACAAAACAAGCAAACAAACCCAGTAAATCCCTTAAACTAGAGTTTCTCTTTTGAGAAATGAATCTGACTTTGCTTGTACAATCTCTTCATCTAATGAAGAGTAGGCTTGGTCAAGTGTATGTGAAAAGACACACTAACTGATGGAGTGATTTTCAAACCATTTTCGGAATTATATTTGACAGGTGGCTGGAGGAGGAGCCCAGGCTATGTAAAAGCTGGAGGAAAGCGCAAAGATGAGCAGTCACTTGCATCCTCTCTGACTTGAATGACAGATGTTAACATTTTGTCCTATTTGCTTGTGTGTGCTCAGTTGTGTCTGACTCTTTGCGATGCTAATGGACTGTAGCCCACCACACTCCTCTGTCCATGAGATTTTCAGGGAAAAATACTGGAGTGAGTTGCCATTTCCTCTTCTAGGGGATCTTCCTGACCCAGGGATTTGAACCCATGTCTCCTGTGTCTCCTGCATTGGCAGGCAGATTGTTTACCGCTGAGCCACCTAGGAAGGTGCTCCTGTTTGCTTGTAGATCTATTTAAAAGGAATAAAGGTTTCAGCTCTAGCAGGATCCCCTTTAACTGTTCTTCTCATTCCTTAGAAACGCTTTTATTAGGGAGTTTGAAGTTCCTTATACCATTCCATTTTTATATGTGTATTTACATAGTTAGCCTTTTGGAGAGTGTTTAGTTTATAAGTTTAGCATCAAGATGTATTTCTCTCCTAACTCCTTCATGCTTTCTTATTCATCCTTGATTTTGAGAATAATGCAGTGTTAATATGTATAAATCTAACTTATTCTGCCTTCTCTGGTGTCTCAGACAGTAAAGAATCCGCCTGCAATGTAGAAGACCTGGATTTGACCCTTGGGTCGGGGAGATCCCCTGGAGAAGGGAATGGCTACCCACTCCAATATTCTTGCCTAGGAAATCTCATAGTCAGAGGAGCTTGGTGGGTTATAGTCCATGGGGTCGCAAAGAGTTGGACACAGCTGAGCAATTTTACTTCACTTCAGCTTACCCTGCTGAAATTGTCCACTGTATTCATCCATTGATGATGAGTTGTGCTTACTCATTCCAACAATGATGGATGTTTATAATTTTTTTTAATTGCCATAAACATTTTGGCATTTTGTTTCTTTAGAGTCAATACAGAGAAGTAGAATTGCTGGGGCAATTAATTATACTTACTTAACGTATACTGCTCCCCCATTTGGAACTTGCCATCATGGAGTTTAGGAAGGTGTTGATGTATTACTCCTTTCCTCAAGGACTCTCTAGTCTGGAGAAAAAGTGGAGAGAATAGCTCTGTCTTCAGAATAACTGTTTATTTCAGCTGGATTCTATTCCTCCTCTTGAGGATAGCAAATCCTCAAGAGGAGGCAATGATCTGCTCAGGTCCCAGATATTTTATGTAACAGATGATTTGCGTTGTATTGTGTCCACTGATTTCAATCCCACTGTATATTTCAATCCCACTGTATTGATTGACTAGCAATCAGCTTCATCTTCTGTTACAAGTAGGAACATGGTTTATAGAAGGAAGGCATTAACCAATTAATACAGCAAGAGAGTTTCAGAGAGGTTGAACCATCACAGGCCTGTTTTTTAAGCTTTCTCAACCATCTCTTTCAAGAGGCTAATGGAACTTTCCAGAGGATTGTTCGAAACAACAGCACACAAAAATAGAATAAAAGAAAAGAAAGTGTTAGTCGCTCAGTCATGTCCAATTCTTTGCGAGCCCATGGACTGTAGCCCACCAGGCTCCTCTGTCCATAGAATTCTTCAGGCACAATAACTGGAGTGGGTTGCCAGAAAAGAAAAATATAAGAATAAATAGGAGGAAGAATTTTGATGTGAAGGAGGCTTTCCACTATTCCTTCTCATCCTGAGATGTGGTAGGTAGATCAGTCCTGTGCTGAGGCCTGACAGCTTGTGGGGACAAGATGAATTTTTCAGGCAGTATGAGAAATGCCATCCACACCAACTGATACCTTCCCCTGGCAACCCGCCTCACTCTCTATCTTTTATCATTCCTCTTGATCCATCATCTAGAGAATGCTAGAAGGCAGGAGAATGTAAGTTCCAAATAGGCATTGGTGCCTGTCTTCTATCTTGGCTTATTTTAAAAAACCTTTTGAACTTTTGAACTGGTAGTACCCACGGGGCAGTGTGCAGGGGAGTTGATAAATAAAGATAATGTGGATGTGAGTGCAGTTTCTTTCATATGTAACCAAAGAAGCATGTGAGCTCCAGATAAGCTTTTCTTAGGGAAAAAAAAATCTAAATGTCAGAGTTTTTTGAGTAGGGGTAGGGAGGACTCGAGCATTAAAAGACATCCTGAGCCCTTAGACTGATGAAGAAAAAATCAAGCCAATAGCTTGTAGGGAAATTTACTTGAAGGCTCTTTGGTTTTCATTAGGTTTAGACTTCTTTCTCCTCTATGTGTTCTCTTACAGCCTCTGTTTACTATTGTAATTTTACTCTGTTTTTGCCTGTAATGGTCACTTTCTTATTCCTCCTCCAGTAGATTGAAAATGAGGGTGTCTACAACTTATGCAATTTGTCGGGTGGATATGGGACTTTGTTCTTTTCCCTAACAGAATGTCTGAGGAAAAAAAGAAATTAGCTTTTGTTATTTCTGAGGCATCTTTTGAAAACCTGAGGTTTTTATATTCAGGTGAAAGTAAACATGAAGCAATAATTAAAAGTTAATTATCAAAACAGAAAAGACTGTACTTTATGCAGACCCAGTGCAATTAAATACCTGGTTTTTAGATTGTTTATTACCATTTTGAAATCAATGGCTTCATTGCATTTCTGCCAATCCTGAGTTGAATCAGCCAGCTGATGATATTGACAAGATTTACCCCAGTAATAGAGATATAAGCCTAATATTTCACTTATTTGCCAAAAAGTTGTTGCTTGCTTTTTTTTTTTTAAGGAAAAGATAGTTCAGCCTCCGACTTCCCAGAAAAACATACACTGCCAAGTGCAAGGGGATAATTGAGAGCTTATTATTATTAAAAAAAAAAATCCCCCATCTCTACAAATCATGGTAGTAATTGTTAATATTAGATTAGGTAGATTTGGCATCAGTGTCAAATTCCAACTTTTGCCCCTGTATCTACGTCTTAATTATCCTTGGATTAACAGATCAGTGTGGAACACAGTAGACATTTTCTAGATAGTTGTTGAATTAGCAAACAGGGAAATTTCTAAATGACTTGATTCAAAGCCTGTCTCACGTAGAGATTTGACAGTGGAATGAAGTTTTGTAAGAAGTGCAGAGGTTCAAGTGGCTGACTGAGATTTTGTATAAAATAACTTCGCTCTTGCCAAAGTCTGACCACGTGGACGTCTGGTACATTTGACATATATCTCAGGCAGATGCATTTTAAGTGTGGAGAAGTGGTAGGAGAGGACCCTTTATCTCACTGTGCTTGGTCTCAGTAGGTGCAGGGTATTGAAGCTTTTCCCCCAAAGCCCTCATCTGGCCCCTCATTCTCTGTCACCTTGTCACTAGTGCTTCAGCCTTGGTGGATGGTAGAACTCTGTTTTGTGTAGGATCAGGCATCATCTGATTTTTTACTGATATTGGAGAAACATACAGGGTTTTAGAACTTTAGGGATACCCAAATAATTGCTTATTTTAAAACCTGCTGGGATGCCTTACTCCTAAATGTCACAATGAGAGAGACGGTGGGAATCACAATAAATGCCACATTTTCTTAAATCTCTATTTAGTCCCTTTTTCCTTCATGATTTGGGGTTCCTTAGAGAAGGTATCACATTGAGAAGTTGAGTGAGTCCTGTGTGTATGTGTACACACACTTAGATGTAATGGATTTGTACTCATGCACAATACATACATATATAATGTATATATGTGTGTGTGCACAATACATAATATGTGCCCACGCATGTATACCAAAGTGTATACACATGCACCCATATGTATGCTTGTTACATTTTCTCAACCCAAATAACTCAAGTTTCTTACCTCACAGAAAAAGTCACTTCTGTGAAAAGTTAAAAATAAATATTATAATCAGCGAGGCATCACACATAACTTTTTATGTCTCGATCAAGCGATTAAATGCTTTTTTATTTTTAAGTAGATAGGGGATAAAATTGCTCCATAGTTCATAAAGTGGTATGCCATTACTGCCTGCTGTGCCCAAGAATTACACCAGCTTTTTACACCCATGAAGTAAAAGCGGATTGGATCTGTGATCAATGTATTACCCTGTATTTCTTATTGTGCATTCTCTTTCCTCTCTGAGCACCTTTGTAGACTAAATGGCTACTAATGACATAATTACAATTGTTTGTCACCACCGTAATGTGCGATTTCCGATCTCATCATGAAGATGTAAGTTAGATAAAGGAGGAGTTTTGGCAGGAAGACAAACTGCAGTGATTTATTAAAGGCCAGATGTGGTTGTTAAAAGCTTTTCTACAGAAGGCTCAATTGAGTGATGGGAAATAGGAAAGAAAGCGCTCTGTGCACCCAGCCTGCGTCTCTTGGTGTGAGTGACACAGTTGCTCATGGAAGCATGACAAATGAGCCACATATTTTATTGTTGTGTACAAGTTTTATGTTGGAATTTAAACAGGGTGAGAAAGGTTCACATTAGCTTACATCCGCCAAGTAGGTGTTTAAAGGAAACTAATGAGACTTGAAGTGCTGGCGATATTTTCAATTCGCTTTAGTGCCTCATAGCAAGAACTGAGATATCTTACGTTTCTGTCAAGTTTCAAAGAGGGAAAATCCCAGCACTGTTAAAATAGAGACAGAGAGCATGAAAGAGGTTAATATGAGAATTCAAAGAAATCAGAAGCAAGTGGAGACAAGATGTTAGTTAAGCACTGTTGCCGTACATCCCGTACACAGAGACTACATATATACAATCAGATTGGAGAGATGCTTCTAGGGAAGGGGCGCGATTTCTGGTTTTAGGAGCATTTGTGCACACAAAGCTCTGTAAAAATAATGCTAAGACCCTGTAGTGATGTAGGCTGTGAGTGGTTCAAAGAGGGTTTTGAGCTTTTTGGAGGAGGAAAGAGGGAAAAGAAGAAATGGTTCTGTTTTAAAGCCATTCTCTGGTCTCAAGGGAGTGATCTGCTTCTCCTTCCCTCCTGTGCTTCCTCCCCTCTACCCTGCCTCCCCCACTTGCACTTTCCCGTTTATGGAGAGTGACGCCATAGGACTGGGTCTGCCTGGTGTGGATCTCTCTCGCTCTCTCTTCCAGGGTGGATGGTGAAATCATTTAAAATGGTCTGAGTTGAAGACCGCAGGTATTTCTGGTAATTCTGAGTCCAGCGAGAGCTGTCGTGCAGCGCTCATAATGCTGTGCCCTGCCTCGCCCTGTCCTGTCAGTGGCAACTCGAAGGTCATGTTTTCTTCTCTCATGGTTCCACAGACTTGATAGGTCTTACATTCCCTGTGATTTCATGTGTCTTTCTATATTACCTGACATTTATTCCCAGTTTTGGGCCCGTTAGTTCCACAGAGGCAGGCAGGTGTGTCCCTGGGCCTGTCACATGACTTGGCCCTTGATGTACATTAGCAAAGTGTTTCTAGAATGACTCAAAAGAACTACATGGACAATGGCTGACAATTGAAGATGTCACTAGGAGAACACTAGCAACTCTTATTTAGATGAAACTTTCTCAAACTGCCAACCCTTGTCCATCTAATTAATGGAGCAGTTGCGATGCCCTGCTTGGCATCTCCTTAAGGTTTCTAGTTTCTAGCCTTAGGGCCTAGTTAGATCTGGTCCTTTCCAAACTGATTTTTGTCTCCTGGGACTCATCATGCAAGTCCAGGGACTGCCACTTGGTGTCTCACACCCAACCCTTGGATAATTTAGAGTAAAGGCAGAAGAATGCACGTGCATTCTCCACCCCTTGATTCTCTCTTCCACTTTAAATATTATATTTGTCCTTTGTGACTCATGTATTGTTCTTTATAAAGAGATGAATACAGTTGAAATGCAAGGAGTAACGTTTCAAAGAAATGAGACATGTAGAACCGGGCTGCCTGCAGGGGTGGGTGTATCGTCCGTACCTGCAAGGAGCTGTGCTCAGGAGGGCCCTGTGGTCGCTTTGATCGTCTGCTGCCACCATCTTGAAGTTCTTATAGTTCTGAGCAAGGGGTCCCCTGGTTTCATTTTGCACTGGGTCCCTCAAATTATGTAGCTGGCTGTACCCATTGGTATGTGTTCCTTCTTTCATTGTAGTCACCTGTGACTTCAGGTTCCTAACGTTCCTTCACTGACCGGAGTTTGTGTTGTCTGGAGATAAGTTACCTCAAGCCTGATCTTACCTGACCGTATGGCTTCTAAAGGCTTCCTTGAGTATTTGGGAGGAAGTTGGTCCTCATAAGATGCAAACAAATGGAATATGAGTTTTGGCTTTGACTCACACTTGTGGCTTCAAATCCTGGCTCTGCCGTGGGCTGGTTACTTAAGCTTTCCAGGTTCAGCGTCCTCATTTACAAAAAGAAGATGATGGTAATGTGCCTACATCCTTGGCTTGAGGTGAGGATTGAGGCAGAAGGAACTTCTAGATGCCTGACTCAGGCATGAGCACTCACTGCTAGGTGCTAGAGTGATCACTGGACACCTGACACTCAGCTTCGTACTCTCTGTGGTTGTTGCCCCACTGAAGGTGGAGGATTATCACTGGGCTCTGATGCTGTGGCATGCTGGCAGTCAAGGTTCTGTGTGGCCTGGCACTAGAGTTCAAGGGAAGACTTGACTCAGCTCCGCTTGCTCCCTTTTCCTACCTGAAGGCCACGCCACTCCCTCTCCTCTGTACTTCCTGCTTTATTCAAATGATTGGTTGACATGGCAAGGACTTCCCCAGTGGCTACTCAGTTTATCATTAGAGGAACCAACTTTTTCTCTGCAGAACATTTGAACACATTTTGAAGCAGCTAAGTAATTCATAAGTAACCTCACCCTCCCCATCCAGGAAATCTGTAAAACAGTGCCCATGTCATCAGGACTTGTGTTCTTAGGGAGTGAGCCCGTGTTACTGGGGACTGTAATGATGTGTTATATGATCCATTTGCTTATTGAACAAATCTCTGTTAAAGACTGTGTGCCGACAGTGGAGTGCAGCTATTTACAGGGCCATCAAGAAGCTTGCTGTTGTGTGGCTGATACTGTGTGTGTTAGTCACTCAGTCGTGTCCAACTATTGGTGACCCCGTGGACTATAGCTCTCCAGGCTCCTCTGTTCATGGAATTCTCAAGAAAACTGGAAGGAGTTGCTGTTCCCTTCTCCAGGGGATCTTCCCAACCCAGGGATTGCACCCAGGTCTACATTGCAGGCAGCTTCTTTACTGTCTGAGCCACCAGAGAAGCCTGCCTGATACTCTAGGAGGGTGAAGCATTAGACTTTGTAAGGAATAGTGTCAGATAAAAATGCTGTGCAGAAGGAGTGCCTCTGGCCTACTTTGCAGGAGACAGAGGAAAAGCCGATCAGAGGAAGCGACATTTGAGCTGAATTTTGAATGGCAGCAGGGAGGTAGCCAGGGGAAGGTTGGAAGATGCACGTTCTAGACTGAGGAGCAGCCAGTGTTCAGACCCTAAGGTTCTGTGAGTTTGGTGGATTTGAGGAAGAGAAAGAAGACCAGTGTGGCTGGAGTGAGGTGTGTAAGAGAGAGAAAAGAAATTGATTGGTCAGGAGAATTATTTGGGGCCTGATCGTGGACTCTGTAAGAGAGAGTCATGTGATCCCTGAGCTGAGTGCTCTGGCTGTTATTCTCAGGCTACATGGGAACAGGTTTGGGTGGATTTACCTGAGTTTATCCACTTCAGTTTTCTAACAGGCATAACACTGAAAGGAACACAAGATTTAGAGTCCCAAGGCAAGTCTTAGCTCTATGGGGACAAACAAACTATCTCATTTCCCTAATGAGTCATTTCATCCATAAGACACTAGCTTGGTATAATAAATTAATTACTTAGGGCTTGTGACAACTACTTGACAAATGCAAAGTCATATTTTAATATTAGATAACTATTATTATTGACAACCTTTCATTTGATAACCTTATCTATTGGAAGTACCTATTTTTCTTAATTGCGAAAATGCATTTTTCTGTCCATTAAAAAGATTTTGTATTACTTATGGAGGAACCTAGTAGATACAGTCTTGCTGGGTATAGTTACTTTATTCCTTAAATGGTTCACAGGTGCTGGTTCACACTCATTGGTAACTTTTGACCTTCTTTTTGAAGGCCTGGGATGTTAGAACAAATGGCTACCACCTATGGAATTCTGACTCCTGGATTCCATGTCTCTTAACTGAACTGACTTAGAAATATAGGAAAGCTTAAAAAGAAGGGTTAACTGGTGATTCAAAGGACTTTCCTTTAAAGGGAACTCTCCAGAGTTATTATAAGACAAAAATCCCATATCTCCAAAAATGACTGCCTTGGAATTGGGCTTGTGGATAAGCGGTCTACATGCTGGTCTATGGGAGCGGTAATTCTTGATGAAATTCTTGTTGAATTGCAGTCTGTGTAGTTGACATTTTGGTGAAGGAGTTGACTTTTGTCTCTGTCTGCTTCTCAGAAACTCTTGCTGTGCTCATCAGGACTTTTGCGTCCATCAGAAGATCAGAGAGAACAGGTTCTGTCCATCTAGTTTCCAAGATTAGTTCTCAGGAGCCCTGTAAATGGCCCCAGAGAATTTGAGCTTTAAAATCAACATTTGTTTGATTTAATAGATATCCCTTGGAAAGATTATCTCAGATTACTGGAAGACTTTATTGTTAAGTTTTAGAGAATTTTGCATTCTGCTTTGGAGTCATTTTCAAGTTTTATTAGAACATTTACTAGCAATGGCACTAATTATTTTAAATATGACCCTGGAAATGGGCTATGTCAGCTTGAAAAGACTATTTTTAACAGAATTTGGTTTTAAAGGCAGGTTTTATAGACGTTGTAGTAATACCATTGTTATCTAATTAGCATCCACTGTGCAAATGTATGTGATATTAGAGAGGCAAGTATACATAAAATTATAAATTGTGACATTTTATGAGTTTTTTTTTATCATGAGTCTTATACAGTCATCATTACTTAAGACTGTGAAATGTGGCCTTAGACATTACATCATGTAAAGACCAGGAGACAGAAAAACTGAGGATCAATTTTTGATTATAATAAAGTTTTAGTATGAGGCACTTCTGAATATGTGTCATGAATGTGAGTCATGAATTTCACACCAAACCTGACCTAGTATGATTATGTTTCGACTTCAAGGGGTTTTCAGTATTTCAAGTCTAAGCCTAATTCTGAGGTTTCAAAATGATTCACATTCAAATCTACTTTTATGTTTTATAATTAAATAAGAAAATATTGCTTATACCTACATTTTTACTATTCTTGGACATATTATAATTATTTCTTTAATTTCACCAATAAAATAGCCCATTTCTTCATTAGTAAATTACAAGGCTATCTCAGTAAAAAAAAAAAAAAAATTAGTTTGAATGTGGCTTGCCATCTCAGATAGTCATTTCAGCTTGGAATTTTCTCGCTTCTTTCATTAGTTCTTTTTGTAAAATGTGAAGATACTTTCTAGGTAAATTAATCCCTTCCAAGCTGTAAAATAACTTCCTTTTTGGAAAGAGTTATTAGAGTCTTATTCTTTATAATCTTAAATACCACTTATGTTCAAGTGAACAATACATGAAAAAATTACACTAGTTAAAAAAGAATGATTACGACCTAGGCCAAGTACATTGCAATTATATGTTCATGGAAAAGTGAGCTTTCTACTGGGAAAAGCATGATAGAGATGCCCAGGAAATTTCCAAAGTTTTAAGTATTTTTGTAAATTAGGTTGTTCCTAGTTAAACAGGTGGCTTTAAAGGCTGGTTTCACTGTTGTTTTAATCATAGTTTAGTTACCATGGAGAAATATGCAAGTTAGCATTTATACACAGAAGTGAAATTTATGCTGCATAGATAATAGCCTAAATTTAGCTTGACTTAAGTTTACCACTTCCTTTTTTTCAACCCAAAAGAATAATAATATATCCCATAAATCCATTAACAAGTTAATTTCTTTAAACACTATTGTTATACTTTTAGAGATTTTATTTCTTAAGCTTCAGTGGACACTTCCGTCACTGTGACTTCTTTGAGCATAATATGGCATGTTACGTTTGATTTGCTCTAACTGTATCACTCTTAGGTTTAATATAAGGCTCTGCTAAGTTTAAAATCAGTCATGTGATGAACAACTAATGTTTGGACACATTGTATCTCGTGGGGTTTTGCAAAGGACTTTTGTTTTATTCTGAAAATCTTCAGAAAATATACAGTGGTGTTGGGATCGACCTGATTTCAGAGTCCAGCAGTAGTTTTGATGACCATTCAGCGATATTTTCTGAGACAAGCCTTCATAACGCACTGTTTGGATCTCAGTGTCCTCTTAGCTGGGTGATAGATTTTTTTTCACTCTGAATTAAGAGATTCATTTGTGCGGAATACGGCAACTGGAAGCCGCCTTTGCTGCCATTTGCTCTGCCCAGTACCTCAGAGCGAAGGCTAAGTTTTCAAGGACAAATGGAGTAAATGTGTCCTCATCCAACGTGAGGTCCCCCAGCACAGGGAGAGAGCAGCAGATCCCTTTCAACACCAGCTGTTCTCACAGATATAGATTGCTGCAGTGAAATTTTCTTAATATAATTCAGGAAGCTCTAGAGAATTCTCCAAAACAACTGTGCCAACAAGGAAAATGTTGAATTTTTTCATCAGCTGCCCAATGCTGAGAGTTACTAGGCAATCCGTTCATTCATGACCAGATGTTCAGTGTGGTAACGCTCTGCAGTTAACTTGAACCCTGTGGCCTGTTTACCATTGGCTACAAGGACATTGGCAGCAAGCTGGCATTGGAGAATTGAGGCCCGTACAAGCAAAAGATCGAACTGTGTGTGTCTGTGGCTTCCTGGTTTTCACCAGCGACCAGACAAGGTAGGGCGTGATGAAAGAAAGGAACGCCATCACATCAATCATTCTGGAGGCAAGGAGTATTTGCTGTAGGATTGTGTCCTGGGGGAACAGTTGGCAAATTCTTATACTCCTTTTATTTGGGAAGAAAGGCGGTCTTTGTTTAGTTGGATAGGTTTTTTTTTCAACCTGTGTCTAAACCATCAAACTTTTTGTGGTGGGGGCAGTAGGCGTGGGTGGTTAAGACAGTAAGAAAAAGGTTTCTAATTTTAAACTAGAGGAAGTCAATAAAAGTTGACTCTTAATATTGAAACCTTACGAGGTCCAATCTGGAATTGGAAATATGTGATATTTTTGCTCTGGGTAAACTTTATTTTTATATGTGGGGAATATTTAGATCTTCCATTCATACAGAGTCACCATTTCCTTTATATACATGTTTTGAGCCCATGACATTTTTGTGAACTGTTTTAAGTCATAGTGTTTGGGGGAAAGGGGGACTTAGATAAGGGAGGAGTTTTGGAAAAAACAATATAATTTTCCACCATGAAAAGGAGTCTTCCTTAAAATGATGAGCTGTGTTTGATTCTGAATGTGAGCATGCCAGGCACAGGGAGGCAGAATTTCATAACATATAGTTTCGTCTCAGATAGAGGACTTTTCTTCCCACCTCCATGGCACTGCACAGTGATTTATGATAGTAAAATACGCAGGACATGAAATTGACCATTTTAAGGGACTGCACTGTAGTTTAAAGTGTTAGTTCAAAGCTGTTTGGGGAAAGACAAGCAGTTTTCTTATTTAGCCATTTTTACTTGGGGAGTCAAACAGTGCCATCCCAACAAGAAGATGGCCTTTGTTTCCATGAAGAGAAAATCATCATGAAATAAACCTTTTGCCTTTTGGAGACTTGTGCTGTTTTCTCTTCCTGTAGAATTCCTGATCGCCTGGTACATCCTTAGTGACACCAGTCCGTCAGGACACAAAGGGAACTTGGAGGGTCTTCGGAGCAGCAGAACCCTTGCAGTAACGATGTTTGCTTTGGCAGAGCCTTCTGCCTTTGGTTTATAGGGCTATAGTCAACACTTCCTTTGCATTTCCTGCTTGCAGAGAAAGCTGGTTACATGTTGTGCCGAGATATGGAAATTTCTCAGTACTCCGTTTAAACCTGCATCTCACTAGCCTTTCGAATCACACCGAGTGAGTCTGTGTTTCATTTGTCTGGCTGATTTTTTTCCCCCTCTTCTTTCTGAAAAGTCCCTTGGCTTGTTGACTTGGAAAAACCAGGTTTTGAATTACAGCAGGTACTGACGTTGGGCTGCTGGGCTGCGCTGTTTTCTGGGATGCTAAGTTGCTGATAGAAAAGCGAGAACCAGTTTACAGTAGCTCTGACACCACTGTTACCTTTCTTCAGTCCTCTCCAGCTGCTCTCAGCCCTTCGGATGCCTTTGCCGTGCACACAGTTTGTTCTTGGGTGTGAAAGCAAACAGTATTTGAGTTGGCAGCAACTTCTCTTTCAGTGGAGTTTGCTGCCTCGGCAAGAAACCGCAGCGTGAGCTTTCTGCTGCTGAAGGTTTCCACTGGCAGGATGGCCTTTTCCCACATTTCCTTGGTTTAAGGAAACAGATTTCTGAACTTTTTTTTTTTTTTTAAGACAAAATGCCAACATTTAACAGCTGGAGTTAGTATATAGTTTATGGTTTTCATTTTATGTTCTTGTGGATGTATCAAAATTAAAAATCTGCAATTATTGTTAAATTATGCAAGGTTTTGCAAAAAGAGTGATTAAAAATAGACTCTCTGTTACGAGGGATTCAAGAAAGTCATTGTTACCCAAACAGGTATTCTCAATTATTCTATCTTTAATGGTTTTTAATTGTTATAATTTACTCATATTCTATTACATCTCTCAGAGATGTTTCTGAAAGCTCTTTGTTTTTCCTTTGAGGAACAAGTAGGAGTTTGTTCATTTGAACCTCTTCAACTTTTTCCCCCTCCAGATTTTATTTTTGGTTTGTTTTTTTTTTTTTTTACATGTCAGTGTTAATCCTCACTTTAAGTAACCCTGCTTGCCATAGTGGTTTTGCCTGGAGAATCTTAACTGCGAGAGCAAAGCAGACAGACCTGCTGCGTGTCAAGGTGATAGTCTTTGTCACCGAGTACTTGTGTGCCACTCAAGGAAGTTATCCAGGTCTTTGTTACACCAGAGAATCTACCTTTTAGGCCAGTGTCAGTTTGGGTTTTGTATATTCCTTTTAGGAACAATTTATAGCCACACCTTACAGACTTAATACATATATTCCTCATTGACTGGAGGCTTTGCTACATTGGTAAAATGTCAGAATGAGGAAACGAATGCAGTCAACCAATTAAAAAAAAAAGTGACTGAATGTTGCCTCCAGATAGGTAGCATTTTCGTCCTGTCGGTATCTAGAGACTGGTGGTTTTGTTATTTCTTTTTCTGTGGATAGAGGCGGAGATTCTGAGAAGCTTTATTAAATCTCCAAAAGCCACGCCTTTAATGAAAAAGTGGCACTAACATACGTGTTTTCCTGATTTCTCAGAAAATAAAATAGGAAGTGAGAAGGCCATTGTCCTTGGTACACTGTGAAACTCTAAAGACCATTCAATCTACATGTTAGATTTAAGATCAGAACATTAGCTGTGATAAATAACAGGGGACAAAATTTTTCTTTTCTTTTCGAGGATGGTGGCAGTTAATCATTTTGATCTGCCTGCTTTGTAGACTTGATTGGATTTATTATGTATGCCACATGTTTATGGCATTTTTATTATATGTTGTTAATTTGTTGTAACTGCCACCACGTTTTTTTTTTTTTCTTCCTCCGTTTTCTCCCTGGAGGACCCTTGAGAGCATCTTAAGTGTCAACTGTTACCTTGTAGTTTAAGAAACTTTAATTTTAAAAAGGCATAATAGTCTACCAGTTATAAAAAAAAAATACCAGTGTTATAAAGAATTATCATATAAAAGGAAAATTTGCAGTTGTGTTCTGCGAAACACTTAGGTTTTTTATTGTTTATGTAGTGCTACACGTTTGGGGGGGATTTAGTGAATGCACATTTTTAAAAACATTTCACCTGAAACCCCGAAGGGAGAGTGGTCAGACATGCACTCAGCTGTGATTTTCTTTGTTACTGGAAAGCCATACATGTAGTTTGCAAATCGCTAGCAGGTAAGACAATCGCGATGTGCATCACTTCATCAACAGCCAGACACTAAGGCTGCTTCAGAAGTCAGGCAGTCGAAAGATGCATTTTAGAACAACACACTCTTTTTAGCTTACTGGCACTCAGAATGGATATGAAATCTGTTAAATATAGAGGCAATTCTTTAAATAAGGCCGACAGTTAAAATTGGGAAGTAGGAGAATTAGATTGGAAATGATTTACGATGAGTCTACAGGACATTCAAAAATAAAGTTAGCAAAGGAAATCCACTGGCTGTATTGGCTACATTACAGCAAAGGATTTTTACTTTTCCTCCCTTTTGAATTGGCCGGGTATATAGGCAATGCAGAGAAACAGACTTTCGGGTGGAAAAATTGACAGCATTTTTCTTTTTACTGTATGTTCTGGCATTGGTTTGGTATTGGCATTATAAGTCTCTGAGTATAACTAAGTCAGTTTCTTGTTTTGACAGTTACAAACTTTTTTAACAACAGAGAACCACCCATTCTCCTAAGAGTATTCGATGTTGAAATAAACAGAAGCTGGATTGAACAGCAGCTTTGTTTTTGTCATGCATCATGAACATGTGGGTCCTTAAAAAAAATACCATTTGAAGATGATGTGGGTGTGGTTTTTGAGCTTGTAATGTATAATAATCACAGATGCATAGGTCACTTTTAAAAATTGGTATTTGTTCATACTCCTCTAGAAGAAGTTTATACATTTTTGTGGAACAAACTATGAATTCAGAGAAGACAGATTAGAGGCAGTGTTAAATCCTTTAAGTATGAAAGAGTTCCACTGACAGCTAAAATTTGTTCTTATGGTGGCTTATTAAAGCTTTTAAAATTCTTATTTATAATGGGAGGAGAAAGAAAATTTTAGGAATTTTAGATATAAAATCACCAATTATTCCGATTATAGCAGTATTAAATGAACCAAGAAAAGTTGTATGCATATTAACTAGTAGTAGAGAAGTTCAAGGGGCTGAAGTTACTAAGCCGACTTTTGACTTCAGTGTTGTAAGAGATGCAAGATGTCTTATATGTGTGAGATGATCATTTGATTCCTTTCTCCTCTGTTCTGGTCACTACTTAGCTCAGTAAGTGTCTAAAATTGGTATAGGAAATTTTGAAAAAACCAAAAGTTCATACTCAAACACTGTATTTAGGAATAAAGTGCTAAGAGAAATGAGATATTTCTTTGTCCCCCTGGAGAATTTAAGTTGCAGCTTGCTAAAGATATGAACGTTAGATATTTGGGTTAAGGGAAGAGAGATGGTTTCCTGATGGATGGAAAACAGAGAGAATAAAGAACAAAGACCAAAAGCTTGGTGTTTGAGGAGAACAACAAATAATTCCCTTTGGCTGGGACATTAGTGTTTGTAAAGGGCAAGAAAGAAAAGAAGTTGGTAGTTAGCTGACACATGACCCCTGAGGACTTCAAATTTTTGTTAAGAAGCAAGGAATTTATTCCATAACATTAATTAATGTTAATAATAGCAGGCCACATTTGCTGTAGCATCAGGCATGTTGATTGACGGTTCGTTATGAGTCACTTCTTACAAGCATCTAAGGAAGGGGGTACTATTCTTCTCCACAGTTTACTGTACAGATGAGATTGGGTCTTGGAAAGAATAAGCCTTCTTACCATGGGCACACAGTCGTGAGATGGAGCCAGGATTTCAAGTTGGTTCTGTTACTCAAGGACCAACCTTTTGAAGATTCTGGTGACGCAGCCAGTAGGCATGACCAGGGTTTTTATGAGCACAGACACGGCTCAGCCAGAGCTAGGCTCCAGAACAGTTCATCTTTCGTTGTTTTATAGAGTACAGTGAGGGGCCCAAATTAGAGAAAGTGGCCATATTTCTGAAGAGCCTCAGTCAGAGCCTTCAGTAGGTCATTGAAGGGACTGGGAAGGAGATGACCCCTTGACATTTAATTAGATGACCTTGGTGTGAAAGAGATGGACAGTTGGAGAACTGGGTGGGTGTTCCCAATAGTTGATTCTAAGAGAGGAGACAGACTGGACAGTGATGAGGTGAGGTTTGGATGTCATTTTAGGTCCAGGTACCAATCTCAGACAGAATTTTTCTGAAGATGAAGAACAGCTGGGAAGGTAGCAGAGCTGGAGATGGAGATCTGATGCCAAAAAAGTATATGCAGAGAGGCAGACTGGCTACATTCAGTGAGGGGGTGGTGGGGGGGAGAGAAGAAAGAGTGGCTGGAGAAGGCAACCAGGAAATAAATAAGCCTCATGAGATAAAGAAAAATCCTTCTGCACATTGAACATGACAGATTTGTAGGCCATGCTTCAGACACATACCTATACATATTCATTTTTGTATACATATTCATGTACATATTTATATACGTATCCTTATATACATTCATATGTATCACTGTGTGTATTTGTGTATGTATTGTGAGCATGCGCTGTGCCCTCAAGCACACAGATGCAATACTTGGGAGCCTTTCCCACCTCCGGCTAGGCTGGGTACCCGTCTCTCCCTGGAGCTGCCCACTGGGGATGATTCAGCTCCGTGGGGCTGCGACCTGAGAGCTGGAGTTTACTTCTGGCAGGTGTGAGGTTCAGACCAACACACAGGATTTTATACGCCCCTCCCCTAGTGCGTTCCAACCCAGAAGCCTGGCTGCTTTAAATGCTGTGGCAAATGCTAAGTGATCTATAATAGGACTTTACAGAATTCAGCAAGATTACCATTATGCTGTGAAATATGGGCTAAGAGTGTGGTCAGTAAATGTGTTAACTTTTCATGAGGGGTGATACTTTTTCTCCTTTGAAAACCCATTCATCTGCTGGAATGAGTTTGGGAAGCTCATGACTTACATTGCTATGGCCAAGGCAGGATGGCAGTTCAGAATTTTTTGCTTCCTTTCCTGGGCATCTTCTTAATTTCTAACAGGGACGACTTTCAGTTCTTTCTTTCTTTCTTTATTCCTCAACAGTCAATGAAATACTGTGTTACTGCCAAAGTCTCTCTGTGTTATCAATTGAAGAGTGAAGCTATGCCCTTTTTCAAGATGCCACTTAAGTGATTCCTTTTCAGGATTCTTTAAAATGTCACCCTGATGAAAATTGCCCTCCCACTTTAGTAAACTCAAGCTTCTCCTTCTTCATTCCTTACGTGGACATTGACTCAAGGAACACCTTAAATTCCTAAAAGTTTGTGTGCCACCTACTCCACACACTGTGAACTTCATAAGAACCCTTTCAGATGGTGATACTCATTTTAAGAAAATAGATTTAACAAAATCATGCCAGTCTCCACACAACTGTCACTTGGGATATTATCCATGTTCCTCCCAGAGGCCCCTAGTTGGCCGTGTGGCTGAGGGCTTTGTTGTGATGGTTTGAGAAGTCGTTTATCAACAGAGGTCACCCTGACTTTTGAGATTCTGATAAAATTGGCTTGAGCTTTTATCTTATTCCCTGGGAGACTTCCAATGAGCATTTTTGGAGGCTTCATTTTCATGATTGATGTTGGTTTGTCCTTTTCTCCTCCCACGATTGGAAATTAGCTCCTCTCCATAATTTCGTTCCAACCTAATGCACATAGGGCATTGAACTTGAGGGACTTCTCAAAAGTTTGCATCAGAGAAATTCAGAATCAGATATTCAGTATGCTTGTTCTTAAAACATATGTTTTCCTGCTCCAAACCTGTCCTTGGATAGCTTTCTGTGTCGATCATGACCTCCAAATTTGTCCTTTCTTCTCGCCTCCCATTTGTTTCACTTTCTGCTACTGACTCATACTTCTTAAAAACAGCGACTTACTTTTCACTTTCTGTTCACCATTTCCTTCCAAGTTGGGTGATTTGGAACCTTGTTTTCTGCATTTCAAGTAGTGTATCAAGAAGGACTGCTGACCGCATGGATGGACCTAGAGATTGTCATACTGAAAGAAATAGATGAGACAAATATCATATGATACTGCTTACATGTGAAATCTAAAACAGGGGTACAAAGGAGCTTATCTATAAAGCAGAAGTAGAGGTATGGATATAAGAGACAAACTCATGTTTCCAGGGTGTAATTTGGGGACAAATTGACATATATTTACTACTGTATATAAACTAGATCACTAATAAAGACTTACTGTATAGCACAGGGAACTCTATTCAGTACTCTGTAATGGCCTGTATATATACAAGGATGGGCATGATAAAGAACAGAAACGATATGGACTTAACAGAAGCAGAAGAGATTAAGAAGAGGTGACAAGAATACACAGAACTTTACAAAAAGGTCTTAATGACCCAGATAACCATGATGGTGTGGTCACTCACCTAGAGCTAGACATCCTGAAATGTGAAGTCAAGTGGGCCTTAGGAAGCGTTACTGTGAACAAAGATAGTGGCAGTGATGGAATTCCAGCTGAGCTACTTAAAATCCTAAAAGATGATGCTGTGAAAGTGCTGTACTCAATATGTCAGCAAATTTGGGAAATTCAGCAGTGTCCATAGAACTGGAAAAGGTCAGTTTTAATTCCAATCCCAAAGAACGGCAATGCCAAAGAATGTTCAAACTACCATATAGTCATGCTTATTTCGCATGCTACCAAGGTTATGCTCAAAATCCTTCAAGCTAGGCTTCAACAGTATGTCAACCGAGAACTTCCATATATGCAAGCTGGGTTTAGAAAAGGCAGAGGAACCAGAGATCAAATTGCCAGCATTTGTTGGGTCATGGAGAAAGCGAGGGAATTTGAGAAAAACATCTACTTCTGCTTCATTGACTACACTAAAGCCTTTGTGTGAATCGTGTCAAACTGTGGAAAATTGTTATAGAAATGGGAAGAAAGAACAGAAACTGTATGGACCACCTTACCTGTCTCCTAAGAAACTTACACATCAAGAAGCAACAGTTAGAACTAGACATGGAACATCGGACTGGTTCAAAATTGGGAAAGGAGTACATCGAGGCTGTATATTGTCACTCTGCTTATTTAACTTACATGCAGAGTACATTATGAGAAACACTGGACTGGATGAAGCACAAGCTGGAATCAGGATTGCTGGAAGAAATATCAATAACTTCAGATATGCAGATGACACTACCTTAATGGCAGAAAGTGAAGAGGAGCTAAAGAGCTTCTTGTTGAGAGTGAAAGAGGAGAGTGAAAACACTGACTTAAAACTTAACATTCAGAAAACTAAGATCATGGCATCCAGTCCTATCACTTTATGGCAAATAGAAGGGGAAGAGGTGGAAACGGTGACAGATTTTCTTTTCTCGGTCTCCAAAATTACTGCGGACAGTGACTGCAGGCATGAAATTAAAAATGCTTGCTCCTTGTAAGGAAATTTATGATAAACCTAGACAGTGTGTTAAACATCACTTGCTGACAGAGGTCCCTCTAGTCAAAGCTATGGTTCTTCCAGCAGTCATGTACGAATGTGAGAGTGCGACCTTAAAGAAGGCTGAGGGCCGAAGAACTGATGTTTTTGAATTGTGGTGCTTAGGAAGACTCTTAAGAGTCCCTTGGACTGCAAGATGAAACTAATCAATCATAAAGGAAATCAACACTGAATAGTCATTGGAAAGACTGATGCTGAAGCTGAAGCTGCAATACTTTGGCCACGTTACGTGAAGAGCCGACTCATTGCAAAAAGACTGTTACTGGGAAAGATTGAAGGTAAAAGGAGAAGGGGACAGTAGAGGATGAAATGGTTAGATAGTGTCACAGAATGAATGGACATGAATTTGGGCAAACTCCAGGAGAAAGTGGATGACAGGGCAGACGGGTGTGCTGCAGTCCATGGGTTCACAAAGAGTTGGACACAACTTAGTGAGTAAACAACAACAATGGCCTATATGGGAGAAGATTCTAAAAAGAATGGATATATGTGTATGTATAATAGATTCACTTTGCTATATCCCTGAAACTAACACAACATTTGAAATCAGCTATACTCCTATAATTTATAAAAAGAAAAAGAATATCTAGATGAGGGAAAAAAGACTGCTGAGTTGGTTGACTGGTAAAAGGGTCATCTTTTCACTTCTACATGTGCATAGACAGAACTTCCTTTTCTTCCTCCTCCCTCTCCCTTCACATGTAGCATCACTGAGACTACTTTGCATAGAGAGAGACATATTAGATGTTTATTACAATTCTGGCCCTACCCATCCAACTCTAGTCTTTTCAGTTTCTCCTCTTTACTAAGCCAGAGAAACAGGTTACATCTTGAATTGCATAGAGGCCTTCAAAGTGTAGACCCTAAATACTAGTATCTTCTCATTGATAATTTTTTTCTTAAACTAGATCAGTAGTCTGTCTCTCAATCCTAGGGCAGTAAAACAAAATCTCAGCCTTACAAACATCTAGTTTATAGGAATACTTAATAGCATTTTATTTGTTCCTTTGATCATTTCATCTTATTTGTAATGTCTGCCACCCATCTGCCATTCTTAAAATGCATCTTCTGAGATAATGAATTTTCTCTTTTCCCCTGAAAGTGAAGGCTGTTAGTGAAATGGTTAAGTGATGCCTTTTGCTGCAGAGCTAGCTGGAAGCATTTGCAGTCATTGAGCCACCTCTCCTCATGTCACTTCACCCTAATTGTGTCAGCCAGCATGGCCATCTTATAATTAGATGAGAAACATCAGGCAATTTCCCAATGTTGTTATCTTTTGTAGTTTTCATGGCAATGTGCCCGATCTGGGGTTACAAAAACTCTGAAAAATATCCACCACCCTTAAAAAGCACAATTAATGATTATTTTACACTTTATGATACCTGCTTCTTTTAATAAATCTATCACTGGAGCAGTAGTTCCCAATGGCTGGTATCTTAGAATTCCAGGGCTTTAGGAAATCCAAATGTGAAGTGTTTCAGGATTTAAGCTAGTAGGATTTTGGTTGTAAGCAACAGAAAGTCCAGTTCGGGCACCTTCAGCAGTGTCATTAGCAAGTCCTTGGTGGACTGCAGGAGAATTTGATCCAGCTCGTTGCTCTGTTTTCCTCTGTGGAGCTAGTTTATCTTCAGACTCATCCTATGTGTAGTCATAGGACAGTTCCTAACAACTGCTGGGCTGTAGATTTTCTTGACCAAGCCAAGCAGGAGAGCGCAAAGTGGAGTCTTAAGCTTTTTGAACAGATTCTTGAACTCTGATTGGATGAATTTCCAGCACATTCTGCTTTCCTGATGGCCAAGTATGTGGGATGTGTTAATATCCTAGGTAATATTTTTCCATCACTGGAGCTGGGTGTTGTCAGCATCCTCGGAAACCTATGACTCTTCACTGTCCCTTGGTCCTGTGTGAAAGGGGTTTGAAGAAAAGGGTGCTGGGCCCACAGTGTCAAATGTAAACCTCGGTGAACTGTTTTTTATGTTTCAAAAGGCCTAAAGTTGATTCAGTACTTTTCATGAGAAAGCACTTGAGGCGTTAAGCAAAATGTCAAGTTCCTTTGGCTTTTGGCCATGCATATTGTAATCAGTGAGCTCTGACTGGCAGTTTGGTAGATACTCCGTCTTAACTCTTAACAAATAAATATTAGTTGGTAAGTGCTGCATTCAATATGCCAGCAAATTTGGAAAACTCAGCAGTGGCCACAGGACTGGAAAAGGTCAGTTTTCATTTCAATTCTAAAGAAAGGCAATGCAAAAAGAATGCTCAAACTACCGCACAATTGTACTCGTCTCACATGCTAGTAAAGTAATGCTCAAAATTCTCCAAGACAGACTTCAGCAATACGTGAACAGTGAACTCCCTGATGTTCAAGCTGGTTTTAGAAAAGGCAAAGGAACCAGAGATCCAATTGCCAACATCTGCTGGATCATGGAAAAAGCAAGAGAGTTCCAGAAAAACACCTATATCTGCTTTATTGACTGCCAAAGCCTTTGACTGTGTGGATCACGATAAACTGTGGACAGTTCTGAAAGAGATGGAAATACCAGACTACCTAACCTGCCTCTTGAGAAATCTTTATGCAGGTCAGGAAGCAACAGTTAGAATTGGACATGGAACAACAGACTGGTTCCAAATAGGAAAAGGAGTATATCAAGGCTGTATATTGTCACCCTGCTTATTTAACTTCTATGCAGAGTACATCATGAGAAACGCTGGGCTGGAAGAAGCACAAGCTGGAATCAAGATTGCTGGGAGAAATATCAATAACCTCAGATATGCAGATGACACCACCATTAATGCAGAAAGTGAAGAGGAGCTAAAAGCCTCTTGATGAAGGTAAAAGAGGAGAGCAAAAAGTTGGCTTAAAGCTCAACATTCAGAAAATGAAGATCATGGCATCTGGTCCCATCACTTCATGGGAAATAGAGGGGGAAACAGTGGAAACAGTGTCAGACTTTATTTTTTTGGGCTCCAAAATCACTGCAGGTGGTGACTGCAGCCATAAAATTAAAAGACGCTTACTCCTTGGAAGAAAAGTTACGACCAACCTAGATAGTATATTCAAAAGCAGAGACATTACTTTGTGACTAAGGTCCGTCTAGTCAAGGCTATGGTTTTTCCTGTGGTCTTGTATGGATGTGAGAGTTGGACTGTGAAGAAGGCTGAGTGCTGAAGAATTGATGCTTTTGAACTGTGGTGTTGGAGAAGACTCTTGAGAGTCCCTTGGACTGCAAGGAGATCCAACCAGTCCATTCTGAAGGAGATCAGCCCTGGGGTTTCTTTGGAAGGAATGATGCTAAAGCTGACATTCCAGTACTTTGGTCACCTCATGCGAAGAGTTGACTCACTGGAAAAACTCTGATGCTGGGAGGGATTGGGGGCAGGAGAAGGGGACGACCGAGGATGAGATGGCTGGATGGCATCACTGACTCAATAGAAGTGAGTCTGAGTGAACTCCGGGAGATGGTGATGAACAGGAAGGCCTGGCGTGCTGCTATTCATGGGATCGCAAAGAGTTGGACAGGACTGAGCGACTGGACTGAACTGAAGATTTTCTGAAACTTTGTGGAGATGAAACTGCTTTAGAACTTGATAAAGTAGTTCATTGTGGTTAAAAAGAATTTGGAAACTTAACCCTTCTGAGTCGATAGATAATAGATTGAATGAGTTTCTAGTCCACCTAAGAAGTGATGACCAGTTGGAATACTACCCAGATATGGGAAAAAAAAAAAATGACCTCTAGTTGTACTAGTTTTATTTCTACAATTTAAAATTTAGCCTTTCAAGTTTTTCTTCCTAGATATAGAAAGTTCTGTGTTTTATTAGCATGTATTTTAAAAACATTAATCATATGGAAAGAAAGAGATGATGAATTTTAACACTGCTGTGACAGAGTCCATGACTCAGCAACAGAAATTATTGTTGGTGGAATCACCAAAAGCATTTTCTCTCTGGGGAAGGTAGTTGAGTTGAAAGTCTTCAGAAGAGATGCATATTCAGTAAGAGTAATGAGAGGCAAATGCAATAATGCAAGATTGTTTTACAAAAAGAAATCTCTAAAAAGAAGATAGCCAAGTTGTTGAATAAACTTCATTGTTAAAGAGTAAGCGTTGCGCTTATGAAACATTGAAGAGTGTCAAGTGTGTTGATGGTAATGTGAACTTACTCTAAGGTGCAGGAAGTCCTCCATGCTCCATGCATCTTGGAAGCGTTGCCATAAGAGTCAAGAAAGCTATGGGAACCTTCTAAAGTCATACTAGATATTTTATCTATGCAGAGTGATCTCTGTGAAGCATTTGGCCTAGCTCATGCTGAGCTGCTTGGCCTTAGCATTGCTATTGTTTTACCTGACTTACTCAGCATTGGTTGTTTTGGACTGACTGTCTCACCCATTGCCAGACGAGGAATTCTTGGCCAGTGTGTCAGGGTCTTGTGCATGTAAAACAAGACCCTGCTGCTCCTGGATGGGGATGCTGGCTGCCTCAGTGTTCTTGGGTAGCCTGCCTGACCTCCTATCCACTAGGGGTCCACAGCTCAGACTCCACTCTGACCTTAGAGAACAGATTGCTACATCTGAATATCTTATTTACATAGTCTCTAGTTTTGTATCCCAACCCTCCTGACTGCACCCATCTTCTTGGTTTATTATTTTTCAAACTTCTTTTTTTTTCCAGGCATTTTTCATGACTTGGCTTATGGTTTCCGTGATTTTGATCTAAATACTACCTATACTTTATGAGCTTTAACTTCTTTCATTTGCTGGAATATAGATGAGTGTTTAAAAGGGAGATTTTACATTATCCCTTTAAACAAAAGGTGGTATCAGTTGCCAGAGTTCAATGGTAACCTAAAATAACTACTATGAAGGTAAAATGGTAGTATACACAGGAGTTGGCAATCCTTTCCTGTAAGGGACCAAGGAGTAAATATTTTCAGCTTCACAACCTTATGGTCTTTCTTGCACCTGCTTACCTCCATTGTAACCCCAGATCAGCAAGGAAACAACACATAAATGAGTGGGCATATCTGTGTTCCAATAAAATTTTATTTTTGGACATCGAAATTTGATTGTCATAACTTTTTCATTTTATGGAATAGTATTCTTCTTTTGATTTATTTTCCCCACCAAAGCCTTTAAAACATAAACTGTCTTCTTATCTCATGTGCTTTACAAAAATCAGCAACAGGCCAGGTTTGCCCACCAGACCATCATTTGCTGATCCCTAATATTAGGTTGGTGCAAATGTAATTACAGTTTCAGACTGAATTTTAAATCATCAAAAACTAGGCTCAGACACATCTTTCTTAATCAAAATAGGAACCGTTATAGTCAACACATTTTGCAATGAGAAATAAGTTTATTTATTGCTCTGGTATAATAATCCATTGTTCGAGACCTAAGAAACTCTTGGAAAGCATTTTCTGCCTCCTGCTGGTTGTAGAAGCGTTTTGCTGCATATTGTTGAGGTGCTTGAAGAAGTGGTCTTTGGTTGGCAAGAGATCAGGTGACTATGGCAGATGAGGCAAAACTTTGTAGCCCAATTTGTTCAACTTTTGAAGCACAAATTGTAGCCCAGTTGGTTCAGCGTTTGTGACATGTGGTCAGACATTGTGGTAGAGAAGAATTAGGCCCATTCTGTTGACCACTGGCCGCAGGCATTGAGGTTTTCAGTGCCCCTCATCAATTTGCTGAGCATACTTCTCAGCTCCAGTGGTTTCACTGAAATTCAGAAAGCTGTAGTGGATCAGGTAGGCAACAGACCACCAGTGACCATGACCTCTTTTCAGTACAAGTTTGGCTTTGGGAAATGCTTTGGACCTTTTTCTCAGTCCATCTAATGAGCTGGTTGTTGCCAGTTTTCGTATAAAATCCACTTTTCGTCACTCATCACAATCCAATCAAGAAATGTTTCATTGTTGTTGCGCAGAATAAAAGAAGACTTCACTTCAAAACAGTGATTATTTTTGGTTTGTGGTCAGCTTATGAGACACCCACTTACTGAGCTGTTTCACCTTTCCAGTTTGCTTCAAATGCTGAATGACCATAGAATGGTTGACGCTGAGTTCTTTGGCAACTTTTCGTATAGTTGTAAGAGGGTCAGCTAATGTAAGATGATAGCTCTCAGTTAGTGGTTGTCAACTTCTGATGGCCATCCACTGCACTCAGCTTCAAGGCTCTTGTCTCCTTTGCGAAACTTTTGAACCACCACTGCACTGCACTGTGTGTTCATTTACAGTTCCTGGACCAAATGTGTTGTTGATGTTGGGAGTTGTCTCTGCTGCTTGACCCATTTTGAACTTGAAAAAGAAAATTGCTCGAATTTACATTTTGTCTAACATCATTTCCATAGTCTAAAATAAATATAAAATAAACAAGTAATAAATCATTAGCAAAAAAAGCAAGAAATGCCCATTAAAATGATATATAACTACATTTATTTAAGAATGTATTCCAATGTCAAACAGCAAAGTTCAACAATGCAAAACTGCAATTATTTCTTCTCATCATATCCTATTGCCTACTTCTTCTTAAGGTACTGAGCTGGAGGGGTTGTCTCTTTTTAAAAAGTGGACTTCAGCATTTGTGAGGTGTCTGCGTGCGTGTGTGCTCAGTTGCTTCAGTCGCGTCGGACTGTCTGTGACCTCATGTACCGTTGCCCGCCAGTTTCCTTTCTCCATGGGATTATCCCAGCAGGAGTACTGAACTGGGTTGCCATTTATGTTTGAGGTTTCATTTCGGTTCATTTGCTCAGTCGTGTCCTACTATTTTCGACTCCATGGACTGCAGCATGCCAGGCCTCCCTGTCCATCACCAACTCCTGGAGTTTACTTAAACTCATGTCCATTGAGTTGGTGATGTCATCCAAGCATCTCATCCTCTGTCGCCCCCCTCTCCTCCTGCCTTCAGTCTTTCCCAGCATTAAGGTCTTTTCAAATGCATCAGTTCTTTGCATCAGGTGGCCAAAGTGTCAAAGTTGCAGCTTCAGCATCAGTCCTTCCAGTGAGCACCCAGGACTGATCTCCTATAGGATGGACTGGTAGAATCTCCTTGCAGCCCAAGGGACTCTCAAGAGTCTTCTCCAACACCAGCACCCAAATGATCCTGACATAATTAGAAGGGTTGAAATGGAATTGGAAAGAGAATAACTATGTAGTTCAGTGTCATTTGTTGTAATTAGTTCAGTGTCATTTGTTGTAATGTCTGTACTACCGACAATCATCAAGTGATTTAAGTCCCAAACTTCAGGGTTGCCTTGTGTCTTGGTTCTACCCAATTCTTCTAATCATCACCCAGATAACATCAAGGGAAAGATACAGATAGCCCCAGAGTGAAATGAAAGGCAGGGAAAGGGAGAAAGTTTGACAGTATAGCTGGAAACAGTCAAAATTCATGATGAGAGAGGAGGGAATGAGAGAATGCCTTTTGGATAAGGAATCAAATATCTGAAAGAGGGGAAAGAAGAACTTCTTAGACCAGAAGTTGATAAGAATTTGAATATTTTGCCAGCCAATCCATTACCCTCTCTCATCTTGCTGGTAGTGTCGCATGATGGAATGGTACAGGATTTTATGTATTACCCATTCATCTCCCAGGAGGAGCATCTTTGGTGTTTTTGTATCATGTTGCTCTATTCCAGAAGTTTCTGATGTTAGCATTTCATCTCCCTTGCAAAAGGAACAAGGGAAATTGGTGACCCACGATATTTCTTTATCCAGCACTTTCTATTCCTTTGTGGTGGCTCATTGAGTGATAAAGTTTAAATATAAGTTTTTTATTTTCTTGGCCTGTATTGATTCTGTTTTGAATATGACTTGTACAGGAATCCTTGATGTATTTCTTGACAAAATTCTGTATTAAAAAAACTACAACTAGTGTGACTTCAACTCATAACTTGTAATAAACATCTCAAAGGTATAAGAATTTAGGTGGTAACCGTATTGGATTATTTTGCCTTCTATTGTGATAGATAAACCCACCAAATTCTGGGGAAGCATTTTTATATAGCATTCATAGAGTGAGGATCATTACTGCTATAACCTGAAAAGTAATCAGTGTTAACATTACCAGCAAAAAAATGATTTCTATTTCAAAACAAACTTCTTAAAACACAGTTGTTTTTTCAAGTTGCTTTACTTTCCAGTATCAACATGAACCAGGAAACCTTATACAGGGGTATTAGCTGATATGTTCTTAAGTGTGGTAGTAGAGCTGTTAAGTAATTACTCAAGTTGGGAAAAGAGATCTGGTTTCAGATTCGGGCTAAGCTACTTTGTGACCTTCAAAAGTTTTTTAAGCCTCAATTTTCTCATTTGAAGATGCAGGTGAAAAGTCACCTACCTCACTTCAGGAATTGAACATATTCTCGTTTATCAGATGCTTTGGGGTTGATTGGGCTTATGCAAAAACAGTTTTGCATAAAACTGTTGCAAAAAAAGGCAGTGTATAGTATGTAAGAATAATATTTCCTTTATGTGATATTTATTTGCCTAATTAGGTAAAAGTAGTTCTGATTATTGTTCTGTTTGGATGCCTCAGCTGAAGTTAAATAGTAGAAGATATTTAAATCTAGGAGTCAGAAGTGCTTTAAATATCCATCTCACCTTTCTGCATTTTTGATGTCTAATTTAAAATTATTTTCTCTTCTCTAAAAAGACAGTAGGTGTGAAGTCCATATGGGTCAGAATTTGGGTACCTTCACATCAGTGATTGTGGCCCACTGAAATCTTGTTGCTTCAATCCAGGAAATGTTGACTCACACATTTTAACACCTTAACATCAGTTCAGTTGTTCCTGCTTACCCATTCACCATTTCGTTTTTAACTCCAGTTTTTATTAATTTTGAGAATGAAAAAGGATGAAGCATCTATTCTGCATTTCAGTCAGTTTCAAGTTTCTGTAGGTTAAAGATGAATAAATACAACAGATAACATTAGGTCCTTCTCTGTCTTCCCTTCTTTTGCTAGCTGTCATCTTTTTCAGTTTTTTGCATCAGCTTCTACATCTGGAGGGATGTTATGTGACCTGTAAAAGTCTTCCTCTAGCCCCGTGGTTCGCAACTTCTGCCTGGGCCGTGAAAGAGGCTCATAGCACAATGCCATTGAAGGATGCTAAGTATTCATTTATATAAAGTTGGAAGTTGAAGATGGTGGTATGAGTTTTCTTGGTTTCTATTTCGGAGTAAAGCAAATTCTAGACGTAACCATTTAATGCCATTTTGGGTTCAGAGAATCCCAAGCTCCAGGTTGTTGTTGTTTTTCCAAGTGGCTAAGCCAACAATTCAAATCAAAACTTTATTCCTAACTTGGATCATTACACAGTAATGGTATTACACAGTAATACTATTAGTTGGGGATATGTTAACCACAATGCCTGGTAATTTTTAAGATACCAGTCACAACTGTAAGTACAAAGACAAATATACTATTCAAATACTGTATGTGAATTGATTAGGTGGGGCCCAGGAACATGTTTATCCCAATGAGAACAAATTGTTCTAGTACTGTAGCTTTTGGGAACTCAGCCATACCAGTCAGCTACCTCCAGGCCTCACTTTACTTGTCTATCAGTTCAGTTCAGTCACTCATTTGTGTCTAACTCTTTTCAACCCCATGGACTGCAGCACACCAGGCCTCCCTGTCCATCACCAACTCCCAGAGTTTACTCAAACTTGTGTCCATTGAGTCGGTGATGCCATCCAACCATCTCATTCTCTTATCATCCCCTTCTCCTGCTGACTTCAGTCTTACCCAGCATCAGGGTGTTTTCCAGTGAGTCAGTTCTTTGTATCAATTGGCTAAAGTATTGGAGTATCAGCTTCAACATCAGTACTTCCAATGAACACCCAGACTGATTTCCTTTAGGATGGACTGGTTGGATCTTCTTGTAGTCCAAGGGACTCTCAGGAGTCTTCTCCAATACCACAGTTCAAACGCATTAATTTTTCAATGCTCAGCTTTCTTTATAGTTCAGCTCTCACATCCGTACATACTGGAAAAACCATAGCCTTGACTAGATGGACCTTTGTTGAGAAAGTAATGTCTCTGCTTTTTAACTTGCTGTCTAGGTTGGTCATAATTTTTCTTCCAAGGAGTAAGCGTCTTTTAATTTCATGGCTGCAGTCACCATCTCCAGTGATTTTGGAGCCCCCCAAAATAAAGTCTGACACTGTTTCCACTGTTTCTCCATCTATTTGCCATAAAGTGATGGGATCAGATGCCATAATCTTAGTTTTCTGAATGTTGAGCTTTAAGCCAGCTTTTTCACTCTGCTCTTTCACTTTCATCAAGAGGCTCTTTAGTTCTTTTTCACTTTCTGCCATAAGGGTGGTGTCATCTGCGTATCTGAGGTTATTGATATTTTTCCCAGCAATCTTGGTTCCAGCTTGTGCTTCTTCCAGCCCAGCGTTTCTCATGATGTACTCTGCATATAAGTTAAATAAGCAGGGTGACAATATACAGCCTTGACGTACTCCTTTCCCGATTTGGAACCAGTCTGTTGTTCCATGTCCAGTTCTAACTGGTACTTCCTAACCTGCATATAGGTTTCTCAAGAGGCAGGTCAGGTGCCATCTCTTACAGAATTTTCCACGGTTTATTGTGATCCACACAGTCAAAGGCTCTGGCATAGTCAATAAAGCAGAAATAGA
This sequence comes from Nanger dama, assembly GCA_917880005.1. NCBI lineage: Eukaryota > Metazoa > Chordata > Mammalia > Artiodactyla > Bovidae > Nanger > Nanger dama. Next base: position 30,535,199 of record CAKJTW010000016.1, on the reverse strand, counting down.
TATTTTTATGGAACTCTCTTGCTTTTTTGATGATCCAGCGGATGTTTGCAATTTGATTCCTGGTTCCTCTGCCTTTTCTAAAACCAGCTTGAATATCTGGAAGTTCACGGTTCACATACTGTTGAAGCCTGGTGTGGAGAATTTCAAACATTACTTTACTAGCATTTGAGATGAGTGTAATTGTGTGGTAGTTTGAGCATTCTTTGGCATTGCGTTTCTTTGGGAATTTTGTAACTAGACATATGTTTTGACCACTTTCATCCTTTTCCCCCTTCCCCTACCTACTAACTACCTTCTCACCTCTGCTGACCACAAATCTCATATTTTTATCTATGAATTTTGTTTTTGAGATGTAATTGATGAAGAACACTGCACATTACTTACTGATGCACAGCATAGTAATTGGATAATTCTATATATACCTTACAAAATGATCACCATGATAAATCTAGTTACCATCTGTCACATACAGAGATATTACATTATTATTGACTATATTTGGCATACTGTACATGCATTTCTGTGACTCATTTGTTTTGTAACTGGAAGTTTGTACCTCTTTATCTCTCTCACCCATTTCACTCTTCCTTTCAACCTCTCTGTTCTAAAAGAGAAAAAATAAGTTCATTTTGAAAGAATATTCCAGTGCCCACCAGGTAATGTAAATTTTAAGGATAATTTTACGAAGTCTACTTCACTACCGTGACCTTCCAGCTTTGTTTTCACCAGCAGCTAAAGCAAGTGATTTCTTCATCTTTGTCCTTTTAATATAATTTTATTTCCACATGTTAAATCAGAGTATTTTAGTTGGATAAACCATTTCATTTCCTCATCATGCTTCTGTCTAGAATGTCTCCTTGTACTTTTTATTCTTTACTTGGGGAGATATCCAAGTTCTCAGATATAGAACATTTAGGACCTAATTTTAATGTGATAAGCTGAGAATACACTCGAAGGTGGCTTGTAGTTACTTCTGTCTAGATTTTCGTATCTCCCAAGGTGAGATATGCTATACAAAAATGTGAAAACGAGACCAAAACCAAGTGTATACATCATCGTGTGACGCTGAAATCACCTACCGTTTTTCCCCATATCACACTGTTTAGTCTTGTCTGGATTCCAGCTGTTTCTTTACTTAAGCCAACTTGTTGTGTCTTCTTTGCACTTATCTGAGAAGAAGAATTGAGAGAAACCCTTACAATTCCCTTCTCGGAAAGGACCCCTGACTTGTTTCCACTTAATCCGCAGATATCGGTGAGCTCTTCTTTTTTTTTTTTTTTTGGTGAACACATTTAGAGGTAATGAGTTTTGCCTTGATCTGATAACTGATGGAATGTTCGCTCCTCCTCAAGGCAGTTCTGGTTTAACTTCTGTGGGGATTCGACTCTTGACATGGCTTGGGATATTCTCAATCTGATTAGCAGGGATGCCAGCTTTCCTTCGAGTGAAGGACAAGGTAGTCTTTTATTGTTCAACATTTTAACCTTTGGGTATGAACAGAAACAGACTCACAGACATAGAACGCAAATTTATGGTTCCAAACAGAAAAATGCTTGAGGGGATAAATTAGGATCTTGAGATTAGCAGATACAAGTGCTGCATCCTAAATAAATAAACAATAACATTCGACTATATAGCACAGGGAACTTAATTCACTATCCTGTAATAAACCATAGTAGAAGAGAATATGAAAATATATACTTTCTAATATGTGTGTGTGTATAATCACTGGATCACTTTGCTGACACCAGAAACTAACACATTATAAGTCAACTATACATCAAAAAAAAAAAAAAAAGACTAGTGGTCACAGGGAGAAATCAGAGTAAAAATTAATGAAGCCAACTTTGATACAATCGCCTCTCTGTTCAAGAAGTGCAGGGAGTTTGCTATTGTATTTGTCCAGGATGTTTAGTATCTCTTGCTCTTGAATATAGGCAAGTAGATAATTGTGTCAGGTTATGATACTTGAGAACAGTGCTGTTACCTAGGTCATTGCACAATCATAACCTCTCAGCTTTTGCTCCTTGTTGTCCTTTGAGAGTTCAGATCCTCCTGAAGTTCATTTTCTGACTTGTGTATGTGGCATAGAATGAGCATACTCAATAAAATACTTCAACAAGAGACTCTTAATAGTATATGTACAAAATACTTCTGTGTTTTAGTGGAATTTACTCCATTATGACCCTTTATGCATGCTCCCTGCTGAGAAAACATTCTAGAAACGGATGTCAACCCAGGGAGATTCATTCATTCCATACGTTTTCTAATTTCCAAAAATGTACACCGTCAATATTTTTTTCTTAATTGAACAGTTTGTTGAACAGACGGGTGCTTTAATTATGGTGGTCTAAATTTACACACATTGCAGTGGTATTTTGCTACATTAATTACCTTACTTGTCAAGAGTAACAGGTAATTACTACATCAACTCACCCTCCTGCAGTACATGGAAACATAACTTTATTTGAACAGATACAATACACCAGATTGTAGCCACCCCACACCCTAGGTTGTGATAAGAGATAGCCATGCTCACAGTATTTGTTTTACCATGAGGAAGGGAGAGAGGTGAGCTGACTCTTTTCCTTGTGTCTGTCCACCTAAGATGGAAATCCAGAAACTATGTCATGGATTCAAAGAATCTGGACTGGAAGGAACCTTTCAAATAATTGAATTCATTAAGTCTTCTCCTTGCAGTGAGTTTCAGATAGTGACTTTTCTAAGTATGCACAAGAAGTAAAATTAATGTCCAGTCCAGAATTGGCACTGATTTCTCCCCCACCAGGCTGCTAAAAAGCTTAGAAATATGAACGACTTTTAAAAAATAATTCTAGAAAAATGATTTGGTATAAGGCATTTTGAGTATTTGTTCACTTCATCTCCCTCATTTGAACTTCTCACCATTGCTTCGGCTGCCTCGTGAAGAGTATTCATCCTGTATTCTGTTGAACTGCCAGGTACTGCTCATGTCATTTGATTTCCTCTTCAGTGTATGGGTGTCAGCTTTTATGACAAGTTGTGTTAAAATTCTAGTTTAACATATGTTTTTAATAAAGGTGTGAACATTTTTGAGCATATAGGATGCCCTTAGCAAAAACGCAGCATTACCTCTCTTGGTTGCCATGGCATAGAAAGAAACGATTATGTTAGCTTTTAGGTGTGGCACGGAATATACTCAATGACATAATCGAGGCGGTCTGTCTTGAAAGGCTTTGTCCCCTTTTTAGTCAAACACCTGTGACAAAATTGCGAACTGTGGTTAACATACACCACTTACAAGTGGTTTCTCAGCGTCAACCAGGGTAGAGGAGCTCAGCTTGCAAAGGGCTTTCTTTTCCCTTTGCGCCTGGCAGTGGGAGTGGGCTGGCATTAGGAGGGAAGCTCAGGATGTCTAAGGGTTACGGGCACAGCCTTGCAGAAGTGACAGGGGTGATTTGTAGAGGATAGAGGGGCCCTCTTGGGGGATTTGAGATGTGCAACCAAGCATCTCCCCAGCCTTTGACCCACTTCAGTGTCCCAGGCCTGAAATTGTGAAACAGACGCCTCATTCTTGAAATTGTAGTCTTTTCACGACCCATTACACATCTCCCTGGGCTCTGGAACTGGTGATATTATAGACTATGGTTGTTGACTTTTTCCTTAGTTTTTTTTTTTTTAATTAAAAGATTGCATAGGCTAATTATTATAATTTAGTCATTCGTGCATCCAGCAAATATCTCTTGAATGTCTACTGTATGACAGTCATTGCGCTGCACGTGGCGGGGAGGGGCCACTTAGTGAGGAAGCAGGTAGGACAGATCCTTGCTCTCAAGGATCTGCCTTCCAGCAGAGGAAGCAGAGAGTCAGTAATGCAGTGCAGTGGAGGGGCAGTGAATTTACTGTTTCCTTCACGTATGTTTACTCTATGTATATACATCCTGTACCTTGACAGGGTCATTTAAGACAGTCTGATCAGAGAAGGCGGCATGAAAGGGATGGTGTCTAAGTTATAAAGGTTAAAAATGTTTTCCATATACAAAGAGCTAAAGGAAGAACATTTTGGGCAGAGAGAAAGGTCTCGAGAGCTAAGCCTCAAAAGTTGCTAGTAAAAGCAGATATGGGAACAGAAGGCTGTTAATAAGAAAGGGGGTGAGGGATGGGGATGGGATGGGAGAAGTTGGAGGGGGACATCGGGCCCTGCATGACAGGGCAAAGGGCTGGGTCTTATTTGAGAATGATGCAAAGTCCTCCATGGCAGCCACTTCCAATTCAGGTTGCAGAACAGACCACACAGGTGACTCCCAGGGACGGGATTGCAGAGCTTCAGGTATCTTCCAGAGAGGAGACTTCTTTGGGAGAGAGGCTGTGGCCTTGGTCCCCAGAGACTGGGCATGGAACCCTAGAAGAGACCCTACCTAAAACAGGCTCGGCTGGTCCTTGTTGGGAGAAGGGCATCTTCCTCCTGGGCTGGCATCCGGATGCAGGTGGACGAGGAAGTCCTCCAACTTCCGTTGCGGTGGCTGCACCTGCAGCAGCTTCACCTGGGGACAGAAATGTGAGTTTTCTGGCCTTACCACAGCCTTAGTGATTCAGAAACTCTGGGTTAGGGACCCAGAAGTCCTGCTTTAATGAACTTCTTGGGTGACAGTGATGAGCATGCAAGTTTGAAAGCCCCTCTTTATAAGATATACTAGTGCCGCTGGAAAGAATTTAACAGTTCTCCAGACTCACTATTCTCAGTCTGCAGATGAGGGGACCCAGTTAAAGACAAGAACTCAGTGGTGTTCCTGTCCTGATGAGAACCTGGCTCTCTTGATCTTATTCTAAGTGCTCTTTATTCTTGGGTTTATGGATTTAAAGAATAAACAAAGCCCACTTTGGTTTTCTTGAGGGATCATTGTGATATTTATAAAACGGAGGAGACAGATGGATATTTAAGAAGGAATAGTGCTGTGGTCTGTGAACTGAGGCTGCCTCGTTTCTCCTAATATTATTTTCTCAGATAATTTAGAAAAGCAGTTTTAGTGTGAATAACCTGCTTATGTCTCCCTGTCAGTGGTAGAAAAACAAGTGTTTTGTCTTAAGTTTCACCACTGAGACACTTAGCTTAGTGTAATTGCATTCTTTTATTTCTGTATTACTCAATGTACTTGTCCTTGTTTTTGGATTAGAAGTCCTGGTACTCCTAAGTTATATTTATAAAGTCATGGTAGGAGGCAGAAGGTGGATTATATTAAGGCCCGGTGTTTGTGCTTTCTCGTTTCTTTTTTTTTTTTTTTTTTTTTTAATTTTACTTTACAATACTGCAAGAGAATCATAGGATTGCCCTCTTCCCTGGCTAAGTCCTGTTCACCTTTGATGTCTTAGGCTTCCAGATCATTTGTAACATGCAGCCTTTTCTGACCTCTTGTGCTTAAGTCACATCTCTCTGTTGATATTTTCTACTTGCTTGAATTGTTTCCTGGTAGACTGTGGCCCTCATCAGGGCAGAGACCTCACTAGTCACAGTTTGAAGCTATACTCAGCTTTGAACACAGTGTCTGGCCCAGGGTAATTACAGAAAAAGTTAACCATCACATGAATGCTTGCCCTCTTAATTGATTCATCATTTGTTACTCTCTTACCAAAACCCAGTTCGTGGAAGACATGGTGATAGATTTTCTAAAAGGAGAATACACAGACTATTAAGACATGGTCCCATGGTGGAGACAAAGCCAAAAGTAAGTATGTATTCAAGGAAATCCTAATGAGGGCTACAATAAAGTGTGAAGTACAGTAGTCAGGATGTGGTGTGCTAGCTGCCATGACTGACAGCCCACAGATTTTGGAAGCTTACCATAATAAAGGTGGATGTCATGGTCCCTCGTGTCTGTGTGTGTCCATAGAACTGTCTCCATCCTCTACTTGCCATGAGAACATGGGCCCTCCATGCTCTTGGAGGAAGAACAGGGAACATGGTTGTTTTTTGGTGGGGAGGTCAGGCTTAGAAGTGGTGTGCCTTGCTTTTGCTCCATCCAATGAACAAGAAATCAGACACTTGGTCCCCACATAAGAGTCAGGAACACAGGGCAACATAATCTTCCTGTGTGCCCATGAAGAGGAAGCTGAAATGGCACTGGTTATTATGTGATAATGCCAAGCATTATATTACTTTGGTTTTGGCCACTAATGTTTGATTACAGTAAAGATAGCACCTCTAGTTTTTGTAGGCTGCTCATCAATAAACACTCTTGTTTTCCCGGAGATCAGGAATAGCCATGTCCTTCAGAGGACCTTGATTGGTGTGTGTCACAAGGAAGATGTCTTTTATTTCATTCCCAAGTGAAATCCCATCTTCCTCTGGGATGGGGCAGGGTGATTTGTTGATGACCCAGCTGTGGCTTGCCTTCATTCCACTGGAAGCTGGAATATTCTATCCCAGGTGGGAGTATGACTACACAGAGGTTGGGTTTCCCCTGGCAAGACCTGTTTGTGTTTGTTCTGCAACTGGCCCTATCTTTCTCTTCTCCTCCTGGAGTTGACAGGTTTGGAGAAAAGAGCTTGCTGGTGAAGAGGATGCACAAACTTTTCCCTGCTGACCGTTGTTCTAGGCTTACAGAGGACCCATGGGCAAATGCTTATGTCTTAGGAGAAAACTGAAATTACTTTTAAGACTTAAGTTTTTTGTGTAGGTCTCCCGCATTGCAGGCAGATTCTTTACCAGCTGAACCACAAGGAAAGCACAAGAATACTGGAGTGGGTAGTCTATCCCTTCTCCAGCAGATCTTCCTGACCCAGGAATTGAACCGGGATCTCCTGCATTGCAGGTAGATTCTTTACCCACTGAGCTACCAGGGAAGCCCATTTGTGTACTCATATCAGATTATTTTAAAGAAGATATTATGGGGAATTTTTCACAATACATTAAGTGGAGGAAAACGTATAATGTATTTACGATGCCCTGTATTCTTCTGGGTTTTTTCAGAATAAGAGGCTCGGCAGGGCCAGTGGAGATATGTAGTTGAGCTAAAGGCTAGAGAGATGTCCAGTGGCCAGATCATGAGGGCCTTGTATGGGCTAAGGGCAAGTTTTGATCTCTTTTCCCCCAAGTACTGGAGAGTCACTGAAAGTATGCAAGTACAGAGTGAGTATGCCCTCATGCGTGTGTGTGGCTGAGACAGAGAGCGACTGGCTGAGACAGAGAGGATGGTGATGAGTGGTGACTGCCTTTGCCATGTGTTTTTTGACTGCTGGAGAAGGACCTCCACAGCTGAGAGTGAGTGTGGAGACAGCATGGAACCCTCTTCCATCTCCTCCCTCTTTCTGCTAAGTTACTTGTCAATCAGGAGCTCACCGTTCCCATTTCAAAGCAGGTTAATACATTGGGGTAAGTATTTATGAAGTGCCAAGCTTCGTGATCGATACATATGTTGTTTTAAAGGAGACAATGACTTAGAATTGTTTTAAGTTATTAAAAGACTTAAGTTATTGAAAGACAGACTTACTGTGTGCCAGTGTGGAAAGAACAAAGTATAATTTTTGCATCAGGCAAATGATTTACAGGTATAATCTTCAAGGAATCAAGCTGTTTCCACTAAGTTGTTTTGTTCTTTGAAAGACTTAAAGTATAAAAAGTTCATTTACTTACAGAATCTCATGAAGGGAACTTTTTAAAACTAAGGTGGACTGTTCAGTTGCTTTGAGGAATCTTAATTCAGTGCATGAGATTCTGTAACACCGTGTTTGGGACATGAGAGATGTCATGAATCTCTGCTCTCAAGACATTTCTGGTCTGAAAAAGAGGCAATCAAACCATTAATAAAAGAGTGTCAGTGAATGCACGACAAACGTCTTCCTCTTTTTGAAGTTAGCTTTTTCATATTCTATAACCAACATTGGAGAAGTTGCTTTGTTTTGGAAAAGAAAAATATAAACAATTCTAAAGAGAAATAGCACCTAATCCCATTTCCTCCAAGGCAAACTGTCCATTTTATTTTTTCTGTGTTTTTTTTTGGATGCATATATTTAATGCTTATGCAATTGAGAGTCTACTTTAGCTATGATTTTTCTATCTTGCTTATTTCATGTCACATTATAACAATCATCTGCACACATTTCTCTATTCCCATAATTATTTTAATAACTACAAGATACTCCAGATTGGGCTATCATTGACTTGCTTTTTTATTCTGTTGAGATTCACATTTTAGGTAAAATAGATTCATAAAGTTTATCTCTTTTATGTCTTGAACCATCTTGTATACTTCACTGTTGTCATAAAACATTAATGGGGAACTGAGATTTTTTTTTTTTTAAAGCATTTCTCTGTCTGTATATGTTTGTGGACTTTGCCATTCCCGCCCGCCCCCACACACAAAAAAACAGTGAACCTTGTTACAACAACTTGACTTTCTTGGGAGAATAACAGAAGATATTTGATGAGTTTTTTTTTTTTCTGGTATATTCTATCATTGCAAATGTAGCTCCTACTCTGAAGTTGGTTAATAAAGAACATCCTCCAAACCCAAGAAAACTCTTTGGTTCTAATGTGGGAGAACTTTGTGCCCGATTTTGGAACTTCCAGAGGTTGCCATTTCTTGCTCCCAGCACACCCTTCTGCAGTGACATTTAAAATCTACAAATTATTTATTTTTCTTGTATTTTTTTTTAAAAGTCCTTATTACAAGGTTATTTTAAAGTGACTGTTGTAACTTCTACCTTAAGACAGGGACTTGATTGTACTGGCTAAGAAAAACTATCAACTTTTTCTCTCTGTTACAGTGGCACTATTTTCCATTACTTTCCATAGGAGAAATCATAGTGTGTTATGTGTCAGTATGTAAAATCTCCAGTCAGTTTTCTAAGGCAGAAGTTAGCCTTAGAAATGATGGTGATGATCATTTTATAATACATAAAAAAGTGAATCAGTGTGTTTTACACTGGAAACTAATAGAATAAATCAAATTACACTTCCAACAAAAGGATGGCGATGAAAAAAAGAAAGAAAAAGCAGTTGGCAAATTATGGCCCTGGGCTCCCATCCAGCCCACTGCCTGCTTCTGTAAATAAAGTTTTATCAAAACATAAAACCCATTTGTCTACTTTTTCCCCTTTGGTTGCTTTCCTGTTGCAGTGGGAGAGTAGGGTAATTGTCAGAGGGAACTTAGAACAGCTGCAAAAGCTACAGAATCTAAATTATTCACTGCCTGGCCCTTTAGTGAAAAAAGGTTGCTAACTCCTATTCTCAAATATGACCAAAGTATAGTAAAATGACTTATATATACTTCATAACCATCACATTAAGAATGTAAAAATGTTTAAAATATTGATTTGTTACCAATTAATATGGCCTCAACATGCATTTGTTATTATTTTTTTAATGTGGATTTTTATTTTAAATTACCAAGAATATCTGTGACACATACCTTTTTGTTGCTGGCTTTTCAAAACCTCCGTAGAAGTTTCTGACATTCCTCTAATTATATTGGCACTGGGCACTTTCTCCTCACACTTTTAATTGAAAATATTGTATTATATTTTAAAGCATGTCATGAACTTTGTTCTTGTATAAGCAACAACCAAAAAGAGCTTGAGTTAGAAATAAGTATATTCTGTAAATTTTGAATATTAAAAGCTAAGAGGCATTCAACTAAGAAAATGACTGCTGAATTGACATTCCCTGACATCAGCTCATATTTCACTTCTTAGAGGTTCAGTGTTCTTATCCATAAATTGGGAATCGGATCTCTTCACAAGGCTATGTGAAGATGAAGTAAAGAAAGATACACGTGACACATTTGGGGACATATTAGCTGGCTGTCCCCTTTCTCTTTTCTACACTTAGCATAATTAGAGGAGCTGATAATCATAATTGTAACATACCTTAGGGATTTTTTTCAAATTTACCAATTTATGTGCAATATTCTCAAGAAACAAGTATAATTTTGGAACCAGGTTCAAATTAGAAAAGGTCTGTGTATTTGGATGTGAGATACTGGCAACTGTTACAACCATTTCTGAGTCTCAGAGGCTTAACTTAATGCAGATATTATCTGTGAGCCCCCTCTGTCTCGTGGGGTGGGGAATGGGATGTGGTGGTCTGCTCCATGTGGTGTTTCAGGGACCTTGACTCATATCACCCAGTGACTCTACCATCTTGGAGGCCCTGGAGTTCTTCCCTGGACCCCTGGGCCCACAACCCAGGCTTCTGGGTCAGGAGAAGTAACACACCCACTTCCATCTGTTTGGCCAGAACTCAGCCACAAGGACCCACCTAGCTGGAAGTACATCCCATCTGTGCACCCAACAAATGGGTGGAGATATGATGAACATTTAACCAGTCTCTGCCAGTCTGATAACATCTTCTTGAGTTATTTAGCAGGACACATACTTAAGGCCTAAACTGCACAGAGATAGATGCTAGTAATCCCAGAACCTGTCTTTCACAGGTACCCATGTAAATAACATTGGGAGACAGTCATGCTTGGTAGGGACACTCAATCTGTATACTTGTTTAAATAAATTTCTTGAATTATCCTGGGATCTGAGTCTTCCCCCACATATTGTATGCCATTTACATAGTTTGGCATTCTGAAATTGCAGATCTATCATAGAGTCGGCTTAGAGATACATGCATAAAAATGTTACATGCAGTGGCATTTTCATTCCCAAAGTGGTCTATGAGGACTCGTATTTATTTTGCTGTACTGTAAAAGCAGAAGTCACACACAGTGTTGATTGGAATTTTTATCCATGCGGACAGGTAGAACATTTGTTGAAATAATACCACTGACATTTACTTCAAAGTGCACATCTTACAATGAACCAGATCTGGACCATTTTCGATTTTTTAATACCTCTCGTGGATCTGTGCACACCTTTTTAAAGTTTATTCATTTTAAATGATGATTATCTGAATATTTTAGGATTATAATCACCATTAAATGAAGGACAAAATTTATCATACCAAAATAGAAATTTAATTTAAAGTAGAAAGAACTTGATTGCAAGGTTTAGTAGACTGGAAACAAGACACATGAGAGAATATTAAAGCACACTTTTTAAAAGACCCTTAAGAGTACAGGTTTACAATAGATTTGGAAAAAACACAGTTGTATTTAGTGATGTTTGTGAAGCTCATATTTGATACAGTCTCATCAAACTTTTGTAAGGTTGAAAAGAACACTAAAAGCAAACAAAATTTTTGGTCATTCCATGAAAAAAAAATAGCTTAAAAATCTTTATTCAGTACCATAAAGGTGGTGAAGTGTATTTGAGATAGAAGTTGCTCTTAACCTTAAGGTGATTCTGTGGCTTTGGTGAAGAGTCAAGCTTGTGCATGGCCGTAGGTGATTAAAAATATTCCTTTCACTTTTCTTGGAACTCTTGACATTTCCTACTACCTGTCACTTTGTCCTTGACGAAATTTGAGGCCAAAAACAAGTTGACAAGGATGGTTTTCCAATCAGCTGTTCCTCGTTTTTTCCTGGGCGATCATTTGTTATATTCGAGTTTAGATTTACTATTCATGAACCACATTTTAATCAGTGACCATATCCGACAAATGGAAGCTAAACGCTGGTTAGTATGTTGAAAATAAACACAAGACTCTCATTAATGTCGCTGTCTGAATAATTAGTTGAGCATGGTGTACCGAGCTGTGGTGAAAGCAAGCTGGCTCCTCACTGGAACGGCAGGCTGACAGCCGCGTCCTGGAGTGTGGTCATTAGTGAGCCCCGCCATCGGTGTCGTGTTACTGTGTCAAATTAGTTAGTGTCCCCTTAGGAGAGAAGCTGGACCTACAAATTATCCTCCCACATCCCTGCAAACCGTGTTTGCGAAACCTGCGATCAAGTGCGGGCAAATTATTAACATAGCTCATAAATTAACTAGTTTACAGGCTTATAACATTTTACAAGTAGATAATAAAGGGTAGAAAAGTTTTCCAGTTGCTCTGCCCTGATGTGAGGGCTGTGATCCGCCGACGTTTCCCAGAGAAGCCCACAGCTGATGGGTTTTGAAGACGAGCAAACCCATGCAGGCCATACCGAATGTCTGGAAAATGTAGACCCTGAAAGGAAGCCAGTGTAAATCCATTGGAAACAATATAATTAACTTCGTTATCTCATTGCTCTGAAGAGTCCATGACAACAGTCCTCTTTCTTGTGGTGGCAGTTGCTCATTAATGAGGTCACCAATTAAGTCTGAACTTTGCCAACTGAAATTATCTGGAAAAATATTTTTGATGCATTCTTATCATGCTCTTAAGCTGCCTTGTTGAAGGGGAATAATGCTAACACAGCATGTTAAACTCATGAGAATGATGACTCTGAAGCTGTTATGTATTTGAGAAACAGTTTATATTCACGTTGATAGCTGATACCTAGAACACAGTGTGTGGAACAGTCTGGCCTGAGTTTCTCTCTTATCAAGAAAAAGCCACTGGGAGCCCCACTGCTTACTCTCCTCTGAGCCCTGGTAGACAGACAGCCCACATAGTTTCCGGAGATACATGACTATTCAAATCATAAAACTTCATACATCTCCTTTTCGGTTTCAACTTCTCTGTCTGATTAGATTAGAAGACATGTACGTTCACAGACTTTTGTCTGAGTTTACTGTTACGAGGAAGCAACGCGCACACACACAGGGAAGAGGTCATGCTTTTTGCCCCTCCTGTAGCCCCATTGCCCCCACGTGACAGCGGGACCCTCCTGTGGTCTTCAGGGTTGTACAGCTGTCATTATCATCTCAGGGATCTAAGCAGAAACGGCCTGGCATGTAAAACCTTGCCGCTGACTGCTATTCACAGAAACTTCCTCAACCCGCTTGAGGATGGGTTAACTTGTCTGTTAGCCACTTCAGTTTACTTGGCAATGGGTTTGGTAAATACTCCACTCATAAATACCCACCCCAGCCATGAAGACGCGCAGCCTCAGCACAGCTGAGCACTTGCACAGGCTGATGGAGTTGCCATGTCACAGCTTTCTTCTGTAGTTCAAATGCAGTAGAAAAGAACTGTAACCTTTAGCAAGTAAGAATTGGTGTTTGGCTGCAAAGGAGATAGCTTGTCTTTTTTTTTTTTTTTTTTTCTTAAAATAAGGTACTTGTGTGGTGTGTGTGCACATGAGTATGTTACACACATGTTTGGGTCTGTGTTCTCTGGTGCTTCTGCTGGACACACTGGGAGAGACTAAAGCCCAAAGCCCAAAGGAAAATCTTCACTGGGACTTAGGGATCATCTTAGCCTTATTTCTTATTTCTGAGAAGTTATACCCCCAAGTAAGAAATGTTGGAGTTAGAGGAACCAAACTTCCTAAGTGAATGAAAATGCCTTCAAGAGCGGCAGTTTTACTTGGCTCTATAATATTTCACACTTCGCTGCTATAATTCTGTATAGAGCTCAAATTAGGAGCTAACAGAGTGCTGATTCTAGAATGGAAAGGACCGCATAGATGTTTATATACGCAGATACTCAATTATATACTGAACGTAAAAGTCATGCATCAGTAAGGAAGGCATAAGGCTTACACGAATGTGTTACTTTTGAAGCATTAAAGTTCGTCACTTCCTTTCCTTAACCTCTTCTGGTTTTCTTTTTTTTTTTTTTGCTTTCAGTGTCCCTCTGTATGTTGCAGTCCTGTGGCATTATGCATGCCCTCAACCAGTGACCCCCAGACTTTTTATGGCTGTGAGACACATTAAAAATTCAGGGTAAGTGACAAGCAACACTTGTGTTGTGTACTGATCAAAAATTGCCATCCACCCTTGCAGGTGACATGATATTGCAGGTAGTAATCTCTCAGAAGATAATGGAATGCCCCATTGTCAATCATGAGTTCCAAAACCAGCAGGAATTGGTTTATTACATCCCATGATAGCTTTATAGCTTTGCAGTATAGGATTTATAACTTGGATCATGTCTGTGGAAGTGTGATGTAATGAAGGGTTGGCAAATTTTGTCTCTAAAGGGCCAGATAGTGAATATAGTCAACCTCATGGACTATAGTCAGCATAGAGAGTAGTAAGTTGTAGAGTCTCTCTTGCAGCTAGAAGAGTCTCACGTAGAGTCACTTTTGCAGCTAGTTACCTCTGCTGATGTAGCACAAATAGCCTTCAGTTAGTTCAGTTCAGTTGCTCGTGTCCAGTCATGTCTGACTCTCTGCAACCCCATGCATTGCAGCACACCAGGCCTCCCTGTCCATCACCATCTCCTGGAGTTCACTCAGACTCACATCCATCGAGTCTGTGATACCATCCAGCCATCTCATCCCTCGGTCGTCCCCCTCTTCTCCTGCCCCCAATCCTTCCCAGCATCAGAGTCTTTTCCAATGAGTCAACTCTTCGCATGAGGTGGCCAAAGTACTGGAGTTTCAGCTTTCGCATCATTCCTTGCAAAGAACACCCAGGGCTGATCTCCTTTAGAATGGACTGGTTGGATCTCCTTGCAGTCCAAGGGACTCTCAAGAGTCTTAGATAATAGATAAACAAATGGGCATGACTGTGTTCCAATAAAACTTTATTTTGCAAAGCCAGGTCAAGGGCCATATTTGGCCTAAAGGCTATAGGTTGTGGACCTCTGATCTAATGGCAAATAGATGGGGAACAGTGGAAACAGTTGCTGACTTTATTTTGGGGGGCTTGAAAATCACTGCAAGTGGTAATTGCAGCCATGAAATTAAAAGATGCTTGCTCCTTGGAAGGAAAGTTATGACCAACCTAGACAGCATATTAAAAAGCAGAGACATTTCTTTGTCAACAAAGGTCCGTTTAGTCAGGGCTATGGTTTTTCCAGTGGTCATGTATGAATGTGAGAGGCGGACTATAAAGAAAGCTGAGCTCCAAAGATTTGATGCTTTTGAACTGTGGTGCTGGAGAAGACTCTTGAGAGTCCCTTGGACTACAGGGAGATCCAACCAGTCCATTCTAAAGGAAATCAGTCCTGGGTGTTCATTGGAAGGACTGATGTTGAACCTGAAACTCCAATACTTTGGCCACCTGATGTAAAGAACTCACTCATTTAAAAAGACTCTGATGCTGAAAAAGACTGAGGGCAGGAGGAGAAGGGGATGACAGAGGATGAGATGATTAGATGGCATCACCAACTCAGTGGACATGAGTTTGAGTAAACTCTGGGAGTTGGTGATGGAGAGAGAGGCCTGGCGTGCTATGGTTCATGGGGTCGCAAAGAGTTGGACATGACTGAGTGACTGAACTGAACTGACTGAACTGAACTGATCTAATGCATCAAAGGAGATAAATGACCTAGAATCAATATACCTCCCTGGGTAGCAGTCCCTCTGATCTTGAGCAAACAATTTATCAGAATGAAATGGGAATTAAAAAACACCTGCATTTACAACTGAGGTAAGAGTAGAATGTAGTTGTAAGGATGAAACATCATACAATGTACATGAAAGCACTTTGAAAATTTTGAAATTCCTTACAAATGTAATGGATGCTGTAGACCATCATTCTGCTTCACCTAGTGAAGTCTACCTGCTTCACCCTTTTAATCACATTGTGCTTTGTGGTTTGTCTGTACGTTCCTTCTATTTTGAAATGTCGCTTTAGTAGCAAATATGAATGAAGAGCTATATGGATAGATTATGGCAGGCTAAAGATCAAATGCCAATGAGGAACTATTAAATTTCCTTTAATCATCAGATTTGGAGAGTGTTTTCAGATCTTCCACCTTTATAATAGCTTTGGATGTCTACAAGTGTGTTTGAATTTCACAAGTCTTGCATGTCAAAACATAGACAGGTTCAGCAAATATGCTTCCCTGGACTAGTGGTACTGATTAAGATGGAAAGTCATACTTAAACAGTTTGATGAATAGAGGGGTAGTCAGAATCTCAATTCATGAATTTTCTAGTTTTTTTTTTCTGACAAAAAGTAGGATAATCTTTAGCTATGTTTTTATGTCTATATATCAGATAAGAATGATTTTCTAGTAACAGATGCAAGTATATAAGTTTTAAAAGATTAGTAGTGTTTTCTCTCCCATAAAATATATCAAGGGAGAGCAATCTGTGTTTCCTATCTTTGTGCTATCTCTGCTTGCCTGTTCAAGTGTTGTTTATTTTCAAGGTCACATTATGGCTGCTGGCTCTCCAGCCATCGCTTCTATATCCTGAAAGAGGCAACATTACAAGAAATAAAAAGAGTAATCTTCCCAGCTGAGGAAGCCCTCTTTAAATAACTTTGCATGAAGTCTTACTCGATAGCTTCTAGTTAACATCATTTTAGTCACCGTTAACATAAGCACATCTGATAATTACATCTGTAGACTTGAGGAATTTGATGTCCTTGATCAGTTCCAGGTTCTAGTAGTAATGAAGAAAAGGTGTATGGTTCTTAAGCAACAATTGTAGTTACTTGCATGAAATCATGCTATCAGTTTTTCTTCCATGTCTAATTTTTATTTATTTTGATGAATGCCTTCTTTCTTCTATTGATTTGGTATGTATAACATCTTACTTGAACTTTACATGTTTGAATTTCAGCTTATTCAATTGTCAGCAGAGATACGTATCTCAGTAAATATTTTAGGACTATAATATTTTTACTGCAAGTGCCATGGCAAATTCTAAGAAAGAAATTTCTGTCTCAAGAGAGCTATCAACCAAAATTTAAACTGCCAAATTTGTGAATGGATTTTCTTTCCTCTGGATGGAAGGTTTTGTTAAAGCCTGAGTGCTAGTGTGAAATCAGAGCTGAATATTCAATGGAACAACTGGTGCTGAAGCTGAAACTCCAATACGTTAGCCACTTGATGCGAAGAGCTGACTCGTTTGAAAAGACCCTGATGCTGGGAAAGACTGAAGGTGGGAGGAGAAGGGGACGATAGAGGATGAGATGATTGGATGGCATCACCAACTCAATGGACAGAAGTTTGAGTAAACTCCGGGAGTTGGTGACGGACAGGGAGGCCTGGCGTGGTGCAGTCCATGGGGTTGCAAAGAGTCAGACACTACTGAAGGACTGAACTGAACTGAGTGCTAGTGTGAGGTCCTAGGACATAGTGGCCCTCACCTAATTGTGTTCTTCCCAGTATGTGTGCGGGCTGTCACTGATGAGAGTCTGGACAACGCCGTCTACTCTGCATCTCTGCTTTTATTGTTTTGCTGTATGTGTGGTGAAAGCTTCCCTTGGGGAATGGGAGAAACATGTGAATTATTCCCATTTCTCTGTTCCAGGTTGGTCTGGACTTTATTCTTGTGAAAAGTACTGTCTCACTGCATGAGACTTCCCTTTACTTCCTCATGTAGTCTCTGCCTATGCTAGTCTATGATAGATGCTCATAGAACATGGTAGCTGATGCACTCCTAGACATTTACTGAATGCCTGCTGTAGATATAGGATAGCAATATGGGCAAGAGTGTCTGCATTGCAATTAAATCAGCTGAGATTCAAATTCAACCTTTTCCATTTACTGGCTGAGTGAACCTGGAGGGTAAGTTACTTAACCTTTCTGGGCCTTGGCCTCCTCATCTGGGCAATGGGGATACAGATAGGAGATAGATTCCTGTAGCAAATTACTGAGATGATATGTGTAAAGAGCTTAGTACAGTTTCTGATTGGTAAAAAATGCCAGTATTGTGCCACACACCCTGGATGAGATGGTGGAAATCCCTGTCTTTGAGGAATTTTTACCATCCTCTGGTTAGTTCATTGGTTCTTACTTTACCGGCAGACAATGTATATTTCACAGTTATCGCTTCTTGCCTAGCATACGCTTGGAAGTTTAAGTAAAGCCCCAAGAGGTGACTTTGATGCCCATTGTCAAGGACACCACAACCATGTATGGAGCAGGACAGCCTGGCTAACAGGACTTAGATCTCTGGGTCCTGTTTTGACAGTTCCCCTGAGAGGCATGCAGTGGTTTTTTATTCCATTTTTTACTAAATCAGACAATGGGCCTGCCTAGCAAGCAAAATTCACTAACTGCTTTCAAGGTGGTATTGATGATGATAATCTGAAACTCAGGGTTTCATTCATGCAGGCTGACACTACACGAGGTTGGTCTGGCCTAGCCTCATCCCCCGGCCCTGCCTCTGTGCTGAGTCTACAGAGCAGCCCCTGGTCCCTCACACATCTTCTTGGGACTGGCCCTCAAAGGATAGTGGTGTCTGCACACAGGAGCTGCTGCATGACTGTGACGGACACTGTCAGCAGCACTCATAGACGGCTCAGTCGGCAGTATGTCCCAAAGACTTGACCGTGGCTGTCTAGTGAGTGGGCTTTCAGGTGGAGCTAGTGGCAGAGAACTTACCTGCCAGAGCGAGGAACCTAAGAGATGCAGGTTCGATCCCTGAGTTGGGAAGATCCTCTGGAGGAAGAAATCCTCCAGTGTTCCTACCTGGAGAATCCCATGGATAGAGGAGCCTGGCAGACTGTAGTCCGTAAGAGTGCAGAGAGTCAGACACAACTGCAGCGACTTAGCAAGCATGCCTGTCTGTTGAGTAGTTGACTCTGTGAAAGAGGTGACTTGAAGATCTTGTTTTTTCAAGAGACGCTCAGAAACTACATTTTTGCTCTGTGGTTTCAAATATTTTATTTAGACACTATTACCATGTTCAGATGTCATAAAATCTCTCTTGCCTCTGGACCATGGGATTCTCTCCCTGGAACAACTTTTGTGTTTCACAAGGCTAACCCCTCTTCTCATCTTTTTTTTTCAGTTCATATATCAACTTCTTGAAGTGACCTTCCCTGGCTGCCCACATTACAGTTGATTTCCAACACCCACCCCACTCTGAGGCATCCAGGATCCTTGTGTGTTTCATTTACTACACCTCCTGACACTTCCTGAATACACCTCTTTACCAGGTAGTAAGCAAGGGGCCTGTCTCTCCGATTCAGTTTGGCTTCCTTGTGGCCGACAGTGCCCAGTCAGTAGTAGGCAGGCGGGCAGTCAGCATTCATTGAATCAGTCAGGATATTTGGGATGTCCCTGTGGATTTCTGTAATTCATAGTACCTAAGAGGTCTGCATCTGAGTGAGAGAATAAGAAAACAAAGAAGACCATCCACGTTACCTTTATTATAGGAATCCTATCCCTGGGTTTTCTCTTGGTAGCTTCCTCTCTACATTGTACGAGGTTTTCGTACTCTGTGTGTCCCATCCAGAAAGGGTTATACATTATCTTCCCCCATGAAGACAGAATCATTTGCTGTCTGGTCCTAAAGCTTATGGTGGGCGGTACAAGTTAATTAAGGACATTGAATTGCAAGCTCAAATCCTAGCACTCTCATTCTCTAGTTCTTTGTTCTTGGACAAATGTCTTCCCCCGCTCCCCACTCAGTATCCTTCCTGAGGCTGGGGAACTAGCATGCCTCAGCTCATAGTGTTCATGCAAGGATTAAGTGAAATAATATGTGTACAGTGCTTTGTATAGGGACTGGAACACAATCATGATGACTTAGAAAGATTATCAAAAGGGTACTGGGAACCTCACTGGCAAAACCCATATTGCACTCTCTTGTGATCATTTTAATGGGGGAAAAGATGATGAAGAGCCTTGATTCCCTACTAGAGTCACTCATTTCATGCACTGAGTGAACTTTATTTTATTTTTTTTTATTTTTTGGTTTAGTATGGTTTATTAAGCTGTGCCTTAGTGCAGACGCTGGGGCTTGCCCATGGTGCTCTTAATGTATAAGGCCCTGACGTTCTGCCAATTTTTCTTGAGCAATGATACCAGGAAGTTGACAGCTAAGTGGATGTTGTACACAAGCTCATCATCTGTCATCTTCACGTGGCCAACAGCCACTGCCAGACACAGCACCTTCTTCATCTGGAACTTGATCGTGGACTTCACTTCATCAACTTTGGCCACCATGTTCTCATTGTGGGTCAGCAAGGAAGGGAACTTGCCAGCCTTGTTCAGGCCTGAGCCCAGGATTCGGGGGATCTGCTTGATCAGAGACTCTGAAGCCAAGAAGGCACCATATTTCTTGGCCAGCTTCTTGACCAGTTTCTTATTCTTGTTGAGTTTTTTCAATGCCTCGATGTCCATGTGGGGGATATCCACAGCCTTGGCCTCATCACAATGCTGCTGGTCCCCCAAGACACACACGGAGAACTTGGGGGCGGGGAGTGGACTTAAGCCTGATGGTGCCCAAGAAACGTTTGTCCTTCTAAGGGTCATAGTTCTTCAGGCTGATCTGAAGCTCCACCGTCTCCAAAAACTTTCTGCGCTTGCGCTGGTTCCCGTGTAGGACTTCGTGCACCGCTTCGTAGAGGGTGTCGCGGGAGACTTTGCTGCTCATAGTTCCCCATGCCGCGATAACCGGAAAAGAGCTGAGTGAACTTTAAAAAGTGCAAGATGAGCAAGGAGTGGGATGAACTGTCTTACACTTGTTGTTGACGTGTTGACTCTTGGATGTTAGGGATCTGTTTCATATAAGGCTAGTTATAAACCTCAGATGCTGGGATGGCTCAGTGTTGGAAGCCTGATCCACATCCAAAATCCATTGTGAATTTGCAGAGTTTAGGGTCCTGCAGTATCCGTACAGTGCCTGCCTGGGGAGATGTTTCATCCTGAAGCTAATCAGAGCTTGTTTGATCCCCTGCCTTGTTATAAACTATGTCTTAAGTTACCTGTAAATTCTAATTAAAAAAAAAAATTACACTCTTGATGGATTGGTCCTGAAAATTTACATACCTCGTTTTTGATAGAAAATTTAAGTCTGTATGGATTGAAAGGACGTAGAAATGTATGTCTTTCATTGAGCTCTGACTTCTTTCACTTGTTTAAGGCAGAGGGTCTGTTACCGTTGTTGTGTTGTTCATTTGGGCCAGATTGAACTGTGCTGTTCATTGTGCATTTGCTGTGTGGAAGCCTAGGCACAGAGAGGGACTTGTCTCTCTCTGTATCCCACAGCTTTTAGTGGTAAAAGATGGCATTTATGAAATCATATACTCTCTTCTTGATTTGTGGAAGGGTTATCAAATAAATTAAAAGCACCATGAATTTTTCTTGATTTGTAATTTGTACCCTCTCAACTTGTTAAAGAAAGGCATGAGTGAAATACAGTTTAGGGCATCAGATTTGGTTCCTAGTACCCTTTTTAGAAACAAAAAAGTAAAGTTCAATAAACAGGAGTTAAGTGAAGCAAATGATTAAGGAAAAACTTTTATTAGACTTTTAACAACCCTTGGAGTGGCAAAGACCCAGGATTTTTCCATCTTGAAAAACATGCAACATCCCTGTCTGCCAAATACCATTTCAGAAACTAAAACAGCAGTCACAAAAGGGGGAACCAGTCCATGTAATTGGAGACTTCATTCTTGTTATTTACACGAGGATCCTGTTAACCTGGATCAGCCCTTATGCAGCCCTCTTCTCAATATCCTAATGCGTGAGCATCAACAGGAAAGAGTAGGAATGTTCCAAGAGTTTTTCGCTGATGTTTTGAAATGTTGCTACGTTTTCTGGGTCCAGTTCAGTGTACCTCTTGGGGCCTGGCGAGTCTGGTTATGATGCGCTGGGACTTGAATTTCTCTTTCCTTTCTCTTACAGTCATCATTCACCTTTTCCCTGAGTGTTCAAATTAGAGGAGATGGTACCTCATCTTTACCCATATCTGTCCCAGATCATTCATTACCGGTGACACCAATGCATTCCTCTACTTCTGACCCAGTTCGTAAACATGATAATTTAAAAAAAAATTCTGAGTAATATTCCAGTATGTGAAAGTCCCACGTCTTCTTTATTCATTCATCTGTCAGTGGGTGTTTAGGTTGCTCTCATGTCCTAATTGCAAATAGTACTGCAGTGGACCTTGGGATGCATCTGTCTTTTTTGAATTATGATTTTTCTCAGGGTATGTGCCCAGTAGTGGGATTGTTGGGTCATATAGTAGTTCTGTTTTTAGTTTTCTAAGGAACTTGTATACAATGGAATATTACTCAACCATAAACAGTAACAAAAGTAGGTCATTTGTAGAGATGTAAATGGACCTAGAGTCTGTCATCCATAATGAAGTAAATCAGGAAAGAAAAAGACCAAATATCATTTATTAATGCATATACGTGGAATCTAGAAAATGGTACAAATGGACTTACTTGCAGGGCAGGAATAGAAATGCAGATATAAAGAATGGACACATGAACACTGTGGGGGAGGGGTGGGATGAACTGGGAATTGGAACTGACAGATATATGCTACCACGTGAAAAGCAGATAGCTGCAGTATAGCACAGGAGCTCAGCTGGGTGCTCTGTGGCAACCCAGCTGGGTGGGATGGGGGTTGTGGGAGGAATATCCAAGAGGAAGCGGGTATATATACACACACATAGAGCCAACCCACTTCATTGCACAGCAGAAGCCGACAAAATAGTGTAAAGCAACTCTACCCCAAAACAAAACACCCAAAAGAGCAAAAAAAAAAAACCACTAGAATAAAGCATGCTTAGACCTTCTTGGCTTTCTCTAGTTGTAAATGCCTAGAAGAAGGTTGCATTTCATGTTATCACCAATCCTTGTGTGTGTAGTTTCCCCATTCTCCCTTCTAAGTAATGAGAGAGAAAAGTAGAATTTTCGAGAATCATGGAAAACTTAATTAGCAAGAAAGTCTAAAAACCAGCAGTGAAGAGAAACACTCTAGTTTGTGAGAAGTCTACCCTATAATAGCTGCCTTTACTGGGAGCGTGTGTATAAACTGGCAAAAACTCTATGAGACAGGTACAGTTCTAAAAAGTCCGTTTTACAGTTGAGGAAACTGAGGTGTTGTGAGGTGAAATGACTCCCTCAGACTTCTCTGCTCATTAGAAATAGAACTGGGGTTTGAACCCAGCTACTCTTTCTCTGTTGTCACGGCTCCTAACCACTACACCGTATTGTCTTCACCTTGTAGGCATCTTCCCAGGGTATTAATTTTGCAAGCATGGTTTTTGTGTTAACATACAGTTTTCACTCTGGGGCTGCTTGTACACTGCATGTTGAGACTTTATACTTCATTGTCATCTAACTGGATCTGTTTAATCTTGGTAGACTTTTTCAAATGCTTTAATTCTTTTTGCTAGTACAAGAGCTATGGGAAATAAAACCATGTTCTGGTGGGATTCGGAACAAGGACAGCCACTTAATTGGCGTTCTCTGGTCTCTAACTGGGCATGCCTGTTAAGACATTTTCTCTAGATCTTTGAGTCATTTTTCTCTGGTACATTATTTTAATTAACCTCAGCTCTGCAGCCCTCATTTTATTTCGTGTTAGCCTCGACCACTCAATGATTGATTTATTCCGCTCAATCACCTGTGTGGGAAAGTGTGGCAATTGAGAGGGTCGCCTTCCCAAAGCAGCAGTCCTGTACCTGGGACTTTCTCCCAGCAAGCAGATTCAGAATTTGTTTTGTTTTCAGTTATTGAGATTCATTCATTTTGAAGGCTGTCAGTTTACCAGGATGAAGATTTGGATACTTAGAGGCAACACTGGCCAGCAACTAGGAAGTCTTTGCTTACTTGGTCAGTAGAGTTCCAGAGGCAGAAGCTGTATGCCAAGGACTTTGATGTTCAAAAATAGAAAGAAAATGTTTTAAAAAGTAAAATATTCGGCTTGAAAACGTATATAAAAGCCGGTTGCAAAGACCAACAATTATGCTGCTTTTACCTAAGGGATTTGAAGTATCTCTAATCTCTCTGTTCACGCAAACAGCAGACCATTTTAATATCTGTGCCTTAAAATACTGAGCCCACCTCTTGTTAGAACTGTTGGGTGACACTTGTGGCCAGCTAAGGCATAAAGAGGAATTAATTGGCTCATGATTCTGAAAAGTTGGCTAGTAGAATGAGCTTCAGGGTCGTCTGAAGCCGGGGATTCAGATCATGCTGTTGAGTCTTGGTCTCAGAATCTTGGCTGTGCAATACTCTGTGCTGCTGTCATCCCTGGAAGTGTTGACCAGACTGGCAGATCATCCTTCCTCTGTCTGCTTTTGTACAAACTCCAGCAGAGAGGCATCTTTTCCGACAAGTTCTAGCAGCCCTCATAAAATTTGGATCTTGCTGGTTCTGTGATTGATCCCTTGTGTACCATGTGCATGTCACAGAAATTCTCTGATTGGAGCAGGGCTAGATGGGGGAGCTGTGAAGGGGCTGTAGCATGGAGTGGGTCATGCGCTTGTCTCAAGAGTGGTAAATGACCTTTTACCTGCACAAATGATGGAAAGTGGGTGAAAAGGGGTGCTGATCTCAGGAGAGGGGGACAGTATTCTAGGAAGATAGAGTGCATATTGTACTTTTTTTTTTTTTAAACAGAGGCCCGTTTTTGTTTTGTAATAATTTCAAACTTACGGAGAAGTTGCACGAGTAGTCAAAGAACTTTCCAAAGGAAATCCTTTGCCTGGATTCAACATTTTGCTCCTTGGCTTTATCATTTCTTATCCATCTGCCTACAGAATACACATGCATGTATTATACTTTTACATAACTTATTTTCAGAACCATTTAAAAAATTGATTTCAGATGTTATATCCTTTTATTCCTAAATAAATCACTAGAGTTTTCCTAAGAACAGGGACATTCTTTCTCATAACAACAATACAATGATCAAAAGTGAAGTCACTTAGTTGTGTCTGACTCTTTGTGGCCCCATGGACTGTAGCCTACTAAGCTCCTCCGTCCATGAAATTTTCCAAACAAGAGTACTGGAGTGGGTTGCCATTTCCTTCTCCAGGGGATCTTCCCAACCCAGAGATCAGACCTAGGTCTCCCGCGATTGCGGGCAGATGCTTTACCATCTGAGCCACCAGGGAATGATCGAAATTAAGAAGTAATATTGATACAAATTTAATAAATTATAGTCTAACGTCAGTCCCTATTCATATTTAGTCCCATTGTGCCAATCGTCTTTTATGACTATTTTTTTTGTCCTGGTCCAGAATCGCTCAGAAAGGCACTGTACTTGATGCATAGTAAAGACACAGAATTACAGAGTTGGAAGGTACCTTTAAATATCTTATAGCCCAGCTACCCGTGAGTGTCATCTGAGATGTTCCTCATGAAGGTGTCTGTCTAATACTTGGGCATCTCCAGTGACATTCACTATGAGGAGGTGTGTTTTACCTCAAAAATAATACCATGCCTCTGTGCTCAAGGAGCCTGGGCTTCATTCATTGCTTTACTACTATCTGCCCATCTGTCCAACCATCCGTCTACCGTCACTGTTGTAGGTCGTAAAGCAAGGTCTTTGATTTCAATATACTTATATCTACAAAGTGGACAGGAAGGTCAATTAAAATACAGTGATAGAGAAACAGCGCAGGCATGCTGATGGATTGTGTATATGAGGTTGAGGGGGTGCTAGAAGAGGGAGGTGTGGCTGGGACCCTGAAGAATGAGTAGGAGTTGCCAACTAGTGAAGGAAGAAATAATCAGATTGGTGGACTTACTACCTCCTCTAGGACTAATTTGTATTGATTGGATTGACATTACTTTGGGAAAATTGCTTATAAAATATCTTAGCCCATGACTATATTAAAATTTATTCAGTACATGTCTTTTAGGCCATATCAGTGATGTTAGTGATGGGAAATGGCTGTAAATGAAAGATCTTTGTATAGACCAGCAATATGGCATCTTTCAGGTTACCCCAGTTTTCCTTTTTTCTAATAAATTATGTGAGAAATATGAATCAATAAAGTTTCCATGGGTACAATTTTGGTGAATTAAAGTAATAGAATTTTTAATTATACTTCTCTAAGAATTTTGAAAGGATTAGATATTATTATTAATTAGACATATTTATATATTTAATAACATGATAGTTATTATTAGATATATTATTCATATATTCCCATGACTCCATGGCAAATAGATGGGAAACAGTGGACATGGACACAGTAGCTGACTGTTTTTCTGGGCTCCAAAATCACTGCAGATGGTGATGGCAGCCATGAAATTAAAAGATGCTTGCTCCTTGGAAGGAAAGTTATGACCAACCTAGACAGCATATTAAAAAGCAGAGATATTACTTTGACGACAAAGGCCCATCTCATCAAGGCTATGGGTTTTCCAGTGGTCATGTATGGATGTGAGAGTTGGACTGTGAAGAAAGCTGAGCACCGAAGATTTGATGCTTTTGAACTGTGGTGCTGGAAAAGACTCTTAAGAGTCCCTTGGACTGCACGGAGATCCAACCAACAAGTCTATTCTAAAGGAGATCAGTCCTGGGTGTTATTTGGAAGGACTGATGTTGAAGCTGAAACTCCGATACCTTGGCCACCTGATGAGAAGAGCTGAATCATTTGAAAAGACCCTGATGCTGAGAAAGATTGAGGGCAGGAGGATAGGGGGACGACAGAGGATGAGATGGTTTGATGGCATCACCAACTTGATGGACATGGGTTTGGGTAAACTCCAGGAGTTGGTGATGGACAGCGAGGCCTGGCGTGCTGTAATTCATGGGGTCGCAGAGTCAGACATGACTGAGCGACTAAACTGAACTGAGTTCTTTTGCACACACACAAAAAAATATTCTAAATTTCAACTTTCAGGTCTGTTACTTGAAGATAAAAATAGTACCTTCTCAAGCATTAGGTCATGTGGAGAATAAACATATTGATCAATGTGAAATACTGAGCATGATGCCAGCACCTAGTAAGCACATAATGGATATTACTTATTTTCAGGGCTTGTCTGTGATTTTTACCCTTAGGTTGTCAAAGGCTTATAAAAGCAATTTATTGTATTAGTGACTAATAACTAGTTGATCTGAAAATGTTTTTTTATATACTCTGAATATATTTTTTATTTTTGCATATTACTTCTGTTATAAAAATTAAGGATGTTAAAGATGGTAAGATTTAGCAAAGAACTTTTAACTCAATATGCTTTTAATGCTTTCCTGAATTAATAATTTTCATGTCCATCATATTTTCTCCTTGGCCCACAATTCATCCCATATTTGGATCTTGGCAAATTATGACTTGGTTAATTAGGCAGTCTGTTAACTCTGATTACTAAGTTATAGCAGATCAGCATAGAAGCATCACTGTGCAATTTGGATTAAAAGGCTCTTCATTTTATCAAAACAAATTTACATTTAGGGATAAGTATATAGAAATGCATTAAGTTAAAATGATGCATTTAATAAGGAAAATTTTTAAAGGATAAAGAATTATTTCCTCCAACAAAGTTATTTTTTTATTATGACATTCGTCACATTATCTTTTGCTAGAAATAGAGTTAAAAGCTTGAATTCTTCTTTTAAAGCTTGAAAATTATAACTGATTTAATCCCTTTATTATACAAATATGATGGATGCATTGCATTTTTATTTAAGCATAATTGATTGTAGCGGTACATGGTTATATTTCCAATTCTGACCCCAGTGGCCTCTGATACTGGACTTGCTTGTGGAAATGAATCTTGACTGTGTTGAGGGGAGGAATTAGTGGGTTACATTAAGGCTCGCCGTCTTTCATGGCTGAAGGCACTGACAGTTATTAAATAAGATTGGGCTTTCGAAGTCCTTCCTCTCTCTTATTTCATGGTTCATCATCACTTAAGGGCAGCTGGAGTATCAGAACCTTGCTAGCTTATCCCAGCTCTACCTGTGCCTGCCTTCTTTCCTTTCTTAGCTCATTAACACTGAGCCTTGTGGAAAATGAAAACAAAAGTAAACCCGAGAATAATTTTCCAGATGCAGTAAACCCTGATATTTATGTTAATTTCTCCTTAGGATTCCATGACATGTCAGTAATAATCAGAAGATAGCCTCTCGCCCTTCAGTCTCTCCTGCTCTACACACATACCCACATGTGCATGTGCCCACATGCATGAGTGATGCACACACACACACTCACATGCACACACACGTGCACACACATACATACATACTCTGAACTCATCACAGGCATCTAGGAGGTGTTGAATAGATATTTGTTGGAGTCTGATTGGTGGAAAAGTCAAAACAGTGACAACCTCTCGCCTCCAGGCTGCTCTTAGAGCTAGTTCAACAGCTGGGACCCTGTCCGATATTGCAACCATGAGAATAAATGGAGCTGATGAACTTAACATTTATTTTTTTAATAAGCTTACTAAATTCTGATCTTTATGAGTTGCTGTGCTCTAGTTTCATGGGAAATAAAGCCAGAGAGAAAATATATATTTTTATATTCAGTGAACTTAGTATATTGTTGATGGGCTGTGTTGAGGTGACCATAGGTCAGAAATAGGAAACCTTAGTTCTTTGATTCACTGAAAGCAACCAGTTTATGCAAAACTGGGTTTTATAAGGCTGGAAGACCCTCTGACTTTGTAGATAGAGCAGAACTTTGCTTAACTCCAAAGGAAAATTGGGTTTTTAGGAATTTGATTATTTTCTTTTAATTGGGAATATTTAGTAATAATTATAGGTGACACTTATTTTGGAGGAGCTTGTGGCTGGTTGTTCAAAGGTAAAGTGATGTTTTGAGCTCCAATTTGACAGATTTGAATGACGGTTTGAATAATTCAGTTTCCTACCTCCCTGTTCCTTTCCAAAGAACAAACCAAATAAGGAATTTTTTAAAACTCAAACCATTCTAGAGTATAGGAATTCTTTAGTCATTTTTCAAAAGAGGTAGTTTGACAGAGAGAAGTCTCCTGGGACGTTTATGTGTGAGGTAAACTCATTGGAATGTTAATTTTTTCTAATAGGACTTTAGTTACTTAAATAATACATGTATTATAATAATAAATTGCCAATAGAGTAAAAGAACCTTCTGAAAAACAGTTGCCTAAGAAATGAGATAAGAAGCAAAGTGCAGTTATATTTTCAAGTAACTCCTGAGACGGAACATTCTTGCCCCACATCAGTGGGTCCCCACAAAGTATTAATGGCAACGTCAGAGAACTTTCTCAACTAAGTACCTCTTTAATAAATGGGTCTGTGGGCAGAAGCAAGCAGCCTTATTGGAAGGTTGGGTACTGTGACTCTGTGGTTTTATTAATTACATTTATTCCTTTAAAATGACCTTGGATGAAAACAACCACCCCTTCTGTGGTCATGGTTAGCAGATGTTTACCGTAATTCTTTGCTTGGTGAAAAAAAAAAAGCCTCTTCCACCCAACAAAAACAGCCACGTTTGCCTGGCTCAATCAGAACTTTGGCGCTTGGGTCTCACTTTATATATCATGGCTCCAGTCACACAGCCTTTCCAAGTGTGAGGCTTAGGTCACTCCCTCCACCATCTGCAGGAGCGCATTGCTCACAGTGATCTGTTACGTGAGCGCTTAATTCTTACACTGTTTTTGGCGTTCCTTCCTCATTGAAACCAACATCCTATATGCAAGGCTCTCTTTGTTTTTCTTGTAGAAGCATGCAGGCCCCTCCTTAGTTTCTAAAGCTTTCACCTAGGCCTGATGGCCATTTTTGTGAGGAGTTTGAGCCTACAAATAAAGGCAAGGTTTGCTTCCTCCATCTGAGAGTTTGGATTTTCCTGGGTTCTCTCTGAAATGAAAGGCATCTCCGTGTCTCATATTTTTTTGTTTGAAAAGCGTCTTTTCTTATTGTGCCTATTTAACCGCCTCACTCCTCATATTTTTTTCTTGCCAGTTCTTGTTTTTTAAGAGCATTTAGTGATTGTGAGCCTTCAGATGGTCCTTGCCTACACCTGCCATTCGTGGTTCTAGTGAGTATTTCAAAAGCAGCCCCCTGTCCTGAATTTCCTCACTGAAGAATGCCTCTTGCTCTTAGGCAGCACTGAAAGGAAAGACAACAGCAAACTTTGCTTTTCTTGGGAAGCTCCTCCCTTTGGAATGAAGAACTCTGGGTGGCTCTTCTTATTTTTCTCTATCGCCAAAATAAGCAGGGATCTTGCATAACACCAGGGTAGGAAAAAAGAAGTAATTTTAAGGGAAGCATATGTTCATGTCGAGAAAAAGGGAGTTAGAACTGGACAGAGGATAGTGGCCCACAAAGCTAAAGACATCATCTTTTTAATTCAGGTAGGAAACCAAGTTTGATTGTTTTGGTCTATTTTATAATATAAAAAGTTGCTCCCACGTATTACCAGGTCTTTTCTTTGATCCAGTTAAAAATAAACCTTAAAATTAAGAAACCAAGGATTATAGGTTAGTTAGTTGATGTATGTGAAGTTAGAGCAAGTCTTTTATTTGTGAAATTATTTTCCTGTGATCCTATAATAATTAACACTAAGGGATTTCCTTGGATATCACTTGGTTAGAGATGCGTGCTCTAATCTGAAACCAGTGCCAGAACTAGCCAGATAGGATTTTTATTTGGTCTGACTTTAGAAGCAAGGAAAAGACATCTGAGTATTAAAATGAACCAAAGATGCCTACTCTAGCTGTTTGGCTGATTAGTGGACATATTATTTTGTCATTTTAAGTGATTCCAAATAATGTCTGTTGATAGAAACAGAGCAGACACTTCAATATTTCAGCCTGTTTGTGGGTGGCAGGTTTTTAAAATGCAGCTAATTTGCAAAAATAAAAAAAAAAAAAAATCTTTAAAGTTTCTGTTTCATCCATTCTCCAGGTTTGAAAACTTCAAAGGTGGGGGGAAAATCCAGTGAAGTTCTTCTTTCCTCATTATTAACTAAACACTTTTGTCCTTAAAATATAGCTATGAAGGAGGTAGGGCCCCAGAGCATTGTGGGTGCTGGCATATGTCTGCAGTGCCAAAGCCAGAAGGATACTGGATGGGCTCACACAGGCAGTTGACAGGAGTGTGGATAGCCCCCAGATTGGAGAGCCGTGAATGTGCCTGGAACTGGCTGTTTATATGTGAACCTTTTTCTAACGTACCCAGAAAAATGATCCAAACAGAAGCCTAGTCATGACCTATTAAAGAGCTCTCTTCTTAAAGAGCCCTATATCCCTTGAGTGTTCACACAAGTAGGCTTGGAAACTGTGGTGTGGTGGACCCAGGCTGGTGTTCAATCTGTGTGATTTTTTAAAAATGTCTCAGTAAGATTTAACAACATATATTAGAAAAAAATTCCAAACTTACCCATCACCCCCATGAATAGGGAAGCAAAGCCATTTAAAGTAGATTATTCTTAAATAATGGTTTAAGCTTCAGCTATTTTAATTCATTAGTCGACTCCTTCTCCCCCAGAGGCTTCAAAAGCATTCTCAGTAGTACTTGAGTCATTCCACTGTTGGAAAAATGAAGTTTCTAAAAATCCAGTTATCTGCACACTGAAAGGAATTTTGAGTTAGAGTTCCTTTCAAGCCTTAGAGTAGGATACATTTTGTTATTTTTCTAGTGTTTTGTCCTTTGGGTTTAGTCAAACTATAAATGGTGGCAGACACCATCTCTTTATTAGTAGTAGGAAAGGCCTCGAGGAATATGTTAGAAAAGAACTAGAAATCCCAAAAGTCTTGTTTAATATTTATAATACGGACATTTATCATGCTTCTGTTGGGTGTCAGCTACTGCTGTAAGTAATATACCAGCACTAACTCACTGAATGCATAGGAATACCTTGAAGTAGCTACTCTTACTACTTTTGTGTTATAGATAAGTAAACTGAGGATCAAAGAGTTTAGCTACATTAAACTTCCTGGAGTTATGAAAAAAAAAGTGAATGAAACTGAATAAAGTCGAGAGTCTGGTTAATAGCAATATACCAGGGCATTTTCCTGTTCTGATATTGTACTCCAGCTATAGAAAATGTCATCATTAGGGGAAGCTTGGTAAAGGGTATATAAGACTCTTACTATTTTTGAAATTTTCTTTAAGTCTATAATTAATTCAAGATAATTTTTTTTTCAAAATGGTAGATTTTACACTTGAGTCAGCTCGGAGAAGGCAATAGCACCCCCACTCCAGTACTCCTGCCTGGAAAATCCCATGGATGGAGGATCCTGGTGGGCCGCTAAGAGTCGGACACGACTGAGCGACTTCACTTTCACTTTTCACTTTTCACTTTCATGCATTGGAGAAGGAAATGGCAACCCACTCCAGTGTTCTTGCCTGGAGAATCCCAGGGACAGGGGAGCCTGGTGGGCTGCCATCTACGGGATCGCACAGACACGACTGAAGTGACTCAGCAGCAGCAGCAGCTCTCCTTGCTTTAGAAATGCTAAGTATTCACTGTTATGCCTTTTTAGATCATGTGACCAGCAAGGAGGTGGCCTTTGCTCCACTATCTATCTAGGTTAAAAATTTCAGGTTACCTAGGCCATCTCGTGTAGTCTCCCATAACTCAGTGAAGTTTTGGAAACTAGAATTTATCCTGGCTTCTCTTACTTTCTGTCTTTACCTCATTCCTCCTTTCCCTCCCCCCAACTCCGAATTCATCTGTTATGATTTGGCAGGGACAGTAGAGGTCATTTGTCTTGTGACTGGAATATCTCAGTAACTCTTTGTTGAAGAGAGATGGACTGATGTTTTTGGTGAGTTTCAGAGCAGATTTTTAATTCCTTGTGTGTTCATGGAAATGCATGTGGTTATCTGGGAAGGAGGATGGCAGTAGTATAAGCCAAAGGACTGCCTGATTACAGCATGTTGATATCATAAGCCATGAAAAACTTCCATTCACAAGGCTGGTTATTTGTGTAGCTGAAAAACTACTAGACTCAAATTCGGAAAACTGATGTTTAAAGCTGTATTGCTGTTCAGTTGCAAGTCGTGTTTGACTCTTGGTGACCCTACAGACTACAGCTCGCCAAGCTCCTCTGTCCATGACATTCTCCAGGCAAGAATACTGGAGTGGGTTGCCATTTCCTTCTCCAGAGAATCTTCTTAAACCAGTGATCAAACTCACGTCTCTTGCAGTGGCAGGCAGGTTGTTTACCACTGAGCCATCAGGGAAACTGTATATTCTATTAATTTGGTATATTACCTCAGTTTCTTCATTTAGGAAATTATTAAGAAGAAAATCATGTTCTACCAAAAGCTTCAACATATAAGTAACTTTCTGCTTGATAGAACTTCAAATCTATGTTTTTATAGTTAAAAATGCCTGCCGTGAAATTTGCTTAGTCTTACAACGGGAGAATCAAACTCTAGAATATTACTGGTTTTTAATCCATCTCATTTTAGTTGGAGCTTGCACTTTATTTCAGTCCTTTGAAATTTATTGTGGTCCATTTTATGGCCTAGCTTATGGTCTTTCCTGGAGAATGTCCCATGTGCAGTTGAGGAGTATGTATTCTATTGTTGTTGATGGGTGGGAATTTCTATATCTGTCTGCTAGGTCTGTTTGATTCTTAGTGTTCATGTCTTCTGTTTTCTTGTTACTCTTCCGCCTAGTTTTGTCCATTACTGTCAATAGGGTGTTGAAGTCCTCCAACTACTAGTGTTGAATTGTCTGTGTCTCACTTAAGTTCTGTTAGTTTTTGTTTCGTGTATTTCAGGACCTCTGTTTTTAGGTGAAGACTTTCTTGAAAAGTGAACACTTGTTATGTCACATCTTTTCAGAACTTCACTGAGCTCTAGGGTTTAAAAATTACACACACTGACGAAAAGGCTTAGTTTTATAATGGGATGACTTTCTGACATTGATGGAGACATTTAAGCCACATTTATGTTGGTAAAGAAAAATGAAGGATGGATGGCTTACTTGTCCCATGCATTTTATTACTATAGGCAAGCAGTAGAGTCTAGTTGAAGCCAAACCAACATTGTCTTTAGTAGCAGGTTGACTGGGGCTTTGACTTACTCAGATGTAAATCAGTATTGCATTTCTATTCTTCATACTGTGTATAGACATGGACTAACTCAATACAAACATGTTCCTTGACAAAAAATACGCATTTTTAGCAAATAAGAATAAAATGCAATTTTCTCGTTGTTGCTAAACTTATGACTCTGTAGCCTTTCTGTGTGTAGGTCACATGGCAAACTCCAGGTGCATCTGTCATACAGAAATTGCTTTTCCCCCCAAATACAGAAATGTGAAATAAACCAATTTGGGCACAAGTAGTATATGCTAGATTTACTTAGTATCTATCAAACAGCTCCCTACACTCACTGTATTAGGACTAATCAAAGAGTTAGAACTGCCTAGTTTCTGCAGAAATGCACATGTAACTTCTACTTAGACAGTGATGCTACTGAGTGATTGTTTTTGCTAACAATATTATGGCCCAATATTTAACTTTTTTTCTTTTCAATCGTACTATAAATTTGTTCTAGATATATGTCAGTGGGAGAGCAGGGGTAGGGTAATACACAAACATATACACACACCCATATACTTAGATATAAATAGGTCGTTTCATGGAATCAAAGATTTAAAAGTCATTTCTGTTTCTTTATTTCTTTAGTCATTTTATTATCCTTATCCACATTTTGTTGTTTATCCATGAGTGATGAAGTAGTTTAGCCATGATTTTAAATTCCCCATAAATGAATATGGTTTTTCAGAAGGGATTTCGCATTTCAGGTAAAAAGCTATTTTCTTTTCCTGTCATCTCCGTGAATAGTCCATAGAGTTGATTGTTAGTGGAGAAAACCATGTGGTTCTGTATCTGAACTTTCTCTGAGAAAGGAATTATTGTCTTTGTCATTTTGTTTCTAAGTGTGACCTCCTTACCTGCTGAGTTTCCCAACAGCTGTCAGCTAACTATTCTAGCACCATCCTGCTGTCTGCTTTCCTGGTTCACAAATAGGAAACAAACAGAAAATCCTGTTAATTTGAGCCCAGTAGGAACCTTAACACTGTAATGAGGGACTAATTTTGAAAGCAGACAGACATAGCTCACAAGATTAGAGCCAAATTTTTAAATGATCTTAAATAACTAATTGAAAGTAAGAATGGTACTTAAGAAAGAGTGAGATACTGACACATGGAGGGATTAACAAATGGGAGCGTTGAATCCTCATGGAGTCTTAGTAATTATGCAGGCTTCCTTGGGTTGCCACTGATGCTAATCTAAGTGTGGGAATGATAATGTACCTTAGAGGACAGGTTTGTGGTTGAAAGGCTCTTGATAGATTTTGACAAATTAAACAGTGGTAAAGATGTTT
Organism: Nanger dama; assembly: GCA_917880005.1. NCBI lineage: Eukaryota > Metazoa > Chordata > Mammalia > Artiodactyla > Bovidae > Nanger > Nanger dama. The sequence continues at coordinate 30,500,308 of CAKJTW010000016.1, read as the reverse complement.
GGAAGTTATCCAGGTCCTTACCATTATTTATGTCAGTGAACTCAAAATCAGTGGTTAATTTGCAGTTCTTATAATTTTTATGGTACTCCTGTTGTTGTAAATTTAGCTGTGTGAGGCATCAACTCAGCAGGGTACGTTTTTATGTTGTCAGCTACCTTTTGACATCATAATAGATTTTGCTTGCCAAATCTTTCTCGATAGAATAAAATGTAAAAGAGCGCTGTACAGAATATTTGGATTATATCCAGATAGAAGTAAACATGTGATGGACCTTCCGAGATGAAGTCTCCAGTTGGAATGGAGCAAGGAGGAATGAGATCCTGTTGATTTTTGTTTTCCTTTTTCTCATTTGCTTTTACCCCCATTCTAGATCATCTTCCAGATGAAGCAGCTTTTATCATGACTCAGAGCTATCCTGCTCTTTGGTGTGTGGCCCCTTGTGTGACAAACGAAAGTGTAATTTGAAGTTACTGATTTTCCGCATCTTTTGACTGTTAATGCACCTTTGTGCTCTTTTTACTGCACTGGATCACAGGTTCCATAGTCTTATATTTTTCCTCATTATGTTTTAGCGTCTTTTACATGATTTTAAAGAAAATATTTATATTCTCTCTGGATAATTATAGACTTGAATGGAATGGTATTTTGTAGTTGGAATGTTTCTTTCCTCCCTTCCTTTTCTCTGGTTCATTCAGAATGCCTGTTTATAATTATCCCGTCTATAGCATGCCCCTTGAGCTGCTGACAACTAGAGAGGATTAGTGGACACCTCTGCCTTTTTAAACCGTCATTCTCTGAGACTCTACGTTTTGACCTTGAAACTATTTATTTTTGGCTCTCTGCTCTATTATGTTACATATTTTTGTAGATGTCACTTTGATCTGTAGGAATGTCTAGCCTCCCATTTCTCTGATGTCATTTGCTCTACTTGAAAACACGTGAGGACTCCATTGGCCTGGCTTTCATTTTATCCTGTTACAGTCCTTCCCCTCTCTCCAAAGGAACTTCCTCCCTCACCCTTACTGTTAGCTCAGCAGTAGTACAGAGGTAGATGTCTTTGACCTAAGGATCTCCAGGCCTGTGGAAGGAGCACTGTCTTATCCTCCTTCTATGTAATTGAGTTATGTATCTTAAGTGCCTTGTCTGAATTGTCCATTTGGCAAGGATTCTGCTACTGTGTTTGGCCATAGTCTTGCCTGCTCCTGCTGTCTAGTAAATGTTTAATGATAATTGAAATGATCAGTTATCAATCCATCCATCATGAAGAAGAGCTTATTAACCTTTTCCAGGCACAACTGCCTTGTCCTTAGATGAAAGTTTTTTTGTATTTGTATGAAAGTTTCTTTGTATTTCTTATATCAGCAACTTCAGATCCACTGCACTTACAAGGTTTCTGCTCTTTAATGTCATCAAATGATTTCACATTATTCATCTCTCTAATGGAAGATGTATTCACACTTGACTTTTGCTTCAAAAAATAACCAATATTAGTATATTCTAAGTAAGTTTAAGTAAATTCAATTGTGTACTATATATTTGGGGACATGCACTTTGAACATTTTATTATAAAGTAAAAAACAATTCTAGAAAATTACACATATTTGCACACGCAAACTGATTCTATGTTCTATTCTCTGCACTGTCTAAAAGGAAGCCATTGTCTACTGAGTACCTAAAATTTGACTAGGATGACTGAGAAACTAAATTTTAAAGATATTTAATTAATTTGTACTTGTAATAGCCACATGTGGCCAGTGGCTGCTGCATTGGACAATGTTCATATAAATGTATATATTTATATGTCAGTTTTATAGTGGATGACTTTGTAACAGCCATTAAGTAAAAATACCAAACTTTGCCAGTCACGCAGAAGCCGCTCAGGTACCTGATCCCACTCATTGCTGCTTCCAAAAGTAACTGGTACTTGTGTAGTGACCGTAACTCTTTGTTTCCTTATTAGTTTATTACCCACGTGCACATCCTTAGATGTCATAGTTTAGTGTTGCCCACTAAAAAAAAAAAACAGATAGGTCTTTTCAATTTCTTACTTTACAAGTTTCCCCTCTATTCCTTTTTCTTCACACTTTGTCTTTTGGAGAGCCCCAGGCCACACGAGCTGTAGTTTCTAAGAGTCTGGATTTGGCTGTTTGCATCCAAGGCTCACACGTTCCTTTGCCCTCTCTATTTCCTACAAATTGGCAGCTGGGTCCAGAGGCTCTTTTTGATCCCTTTGGCAAGACTCTACATGGTATTGTGTGCTCTCATTCAAGAGGAACATAATATCTTATTGTCTTCCTTTTGTGATGTTAATAACCATTGATGCTCACTGCCTAGGTCCATTAATTCAGTAGGAGTTGCAAAATGTTGATGTTCTAATTCTACTGTTTATTAGCTGGAATGCTTTTGTAATTTTACTCTTTATCCACTCCTTGGTTACCCAGTGGAACTGTTTCTCTCAGAGATACAGGGGAAAAAATGCGTTTTCCCCTTTATTTACCAGTTTTGAAAATAACTTTCAGTTCAGTCGCTCAGTCTTGTCCGACTCTTTGCAACCCCATGGATTGCAGCATGCCAGACCTCCCTGTCCATCACCAACTCCCAGAATTTACTCAAACTCATGTCCATTGAGTTGGTGATGCCATCCAACCATCTCATCCTCTGTCTTCAGTCTTCATCTTCTCCTCCCACCTTCAGTCTTTTCCAGCTTCAGGGTCTTTTCCAATGAGTCGGTTCTTTGTGTCAGGTGGCCAAAGTATTGAAGAGTCAGCTTCAGCATCAGTTCTTCCAATGAATATTCAGGACTGATTTCCTTTAATATCCTCCTCTGAAAGCATCCAGTATTTTAATGTATTTCTGAACCATAAATTTAAATATTAGTTTCAATCCACTTTCTTTCTTTCTTAAATTGAAGATCAAATTGTCCATCTTTAATGGTGGAACTTCTTTACCCCTCTCCTGCTGAGATATTCCTGTTGGTCTTTGATCACTTCTTGGCTTACTGCTATGAGATGCTTCACATTCACGTTGTATGCTTCTTACCTGAGAACTGAAATAGGATATTTGTCCACAAAAGCATGATTTCTCTTAGTGGAAATTTGTGTTTCAAGACAGTTATCTTAGTGTTAATGCTCATTGTTCCTGGGTTGATCATTATATCTAGGCTCCATGAATTCAATGGATATTTCCACCTCATATTAATGATTAGAGGGCTTTTCAGTTCAGTTCAGTTGCTCAATCATGTCTCACTCTTTGCGACCCCATAAACTGCACCACACCAGGCCTTCCTGTCCAGAGTTCACTCAAACTCATGTCCATCCAGTCGGTGATGCCATCCAGCCATCTCATCCTCTGTCATCCCCTTCCCCTCCTGCCCTCAACGTTCCCAGCATCATGGTCTTTTCAAATGAGTCAGCACTTCACATCAGGTGGCAAAAGGATTGGAGTTTCAGCTTCAACATCAGTCCTTCCAATGAACACCCAGGACTGATCTCCTTTAGGATGGACTGGTTGGATCTCCTTGCAGTCCAAGGGACTCTTAAGAGTCTTCTCCAACACCACAGTTCAAAAGCATCAACTTTTCAACACTCAGCTTTCTTTATAGTCTAATTCTCACATCCATAAGTAACTATTGGAAAAACCATAGCCTTGATGAGACCGACCTTAGTTGACAAAGTAATGTCTCTGCTGTCTAGTTTGGTCATAACTTTTCCTTCCAAGGAGTAAGCATCTTTTAATTTCATGGCTGCAGTCACCATCTGCAGTGATTCTGGAGCCCTCAAAAATAAAGTCAGCCACTGTTTCCACTGTTTTCCCCATCTATTTGCCATGAAGTGATGAGACCGGATGCCATGATCTTCATTTTCTGAATGTTGAGCTTTAAGCCAACTTTTTTGCTCTCCTCTTTCACTTTCATCAAGAGACTCTTCAATTCTTCTTCACTTTCTACCATAAGCATGGTGTCATCTGCATATCTGAGGTTATTGATATTTCTTCCGGCAATCTTGATTCCAGCTTGTGCTTCCTCCAGCCCATTTCTCATGATATACTCTGCATGTAAGTTAAATAAGTAGGGTGACAATATACAGCCTTGACATACTCCTTTTCCTATTTGGAACCAGTCTCTTGTTCCATTTCCAGTTCTAACTGTTGCTTCCTGACCTGCATACAGGTTTCTTAAGAGGCAGGTCAGGTGGTCTGGTATTCCCATCTTTCAGAATTTTCCACAGTTTATCGTGATCCACACAGTCAAAGGCTTTGGCATAGTCAACAGAGCAGAAATAGATGTTCTTCTGGAACTCTCTTGCTTTTTCAATGATCCAGCGGATGTTGGCAATTTGATCTCTGGTTCCTCTGCCTTTTCTAAATCCAGCTTGAATATCTGCAAGTTCGCAGTTCATGTATTGCTGAAACCTGGCTTGGAGAATTTTGAGCATTACTTTACTAGCATGTGAGATGAGTGCAATTGTGTGGTAGTTTAAGCATTCTTTGGCATTGCCTCTGTTAGGGATTGGAATGAAAACTGACCTTTTCCAGTCCTGTGGCCACTGCTGAGTTTTCCAAATTTGATGACATATTGAGTACTTTCGGATAGCTTCTTTTCTCTTACACAAATATATCCCCTTCTTTCTGCTGAAAACCCCAGTTCTCAAGAACATGAGAGCTGATAGAATTTAAAATATTAAATTTTTACATAATTACTAATTTACCTATTTATCCACCTCATACATATATCAGTTTCAGAATAACAATACTAATACTACGGTCTCTAGTTATGCTTACCAAGAAGTTAAGCATTTTATTACTAATTTGTACTATTTGTAATGGCTTACTCTGTCTAGCTTTTCAGAGCATATAGCCATTCATACATTACTTTCCTCTTTTAATGCAGTTTAGTTTTAGTTCTATAAGTATTCAGATCTCAACCCAAGTCCTTATGTTAACATCTCTGGTCATTTTCAAAAGCTCATTTTCTATTAGATTTCTAAGGAAGGGCTCCTGAATTTGTGCATTTTAGTGACGGGTTTTCACTCTATTTAAACTTAAAAAGCAATTTTTGCTGGTTGCAGAATTGATATATATTTTTTCTCTAAGTATCTTGGTTATGTTACTCCATTTTCTTCTGGCTTAAGTCTTATGTCCAGAAATTTCATAGATTGTGTCTGCGGCAGCTGCTGCCGCCGGTAAGTCGCTTCAGTCGTGTCCAACTCTGTGCAACCCCGTAGATGGCAACCCACCAGGCTCCCTATCCCTGGTATTCTTTAGACAAGAACACTGGAGTGAGTTGCCTTTGCCTTCTCCAATGCATGAAAGTGAAAAGTGAAAGTGAAGTCCCTCAGTTGTGTCCAACTCTTTGCGACACCATGGACTGCAGCCCACCAGGCTTCTCCATCCATGGGATTTTCCAGGCAAGAATACTGGAGTGGAGTGCCATTGCCTTCTCCAAGAGTGTGTCTTGCTGTTGATAATTTGGTACAATATGCTCAATAATTATCTAGTGGCCTCTTTCAGCATCTAGTCTCTGATTTTTTTTTTTTTTAAATTTCATGGAAGTTTCTTTGAATATAGTTTTAGGTCTCTGGATATGTCCCTTTCATTTTTAGGGTTTCTATTCTCCATATGTTGAATCTTCTTTACCTAACTTCAATATTTTACATACTCACTTAAATTCTTTTTATTTTTATCTGTATTTCGTGTTGATTTTAAAATTTTTACTCCTTTTTTTTTTAAAAAGGATTTTAAGGCGTTGTCATATTTATTAACTTGTATCCTGTCAGAATATTCTTTATTGTGAAAATGACTTCTTTTCCCCCAGGTCCATTCTTCCTTCATTTCTCTGTTTGTTTGTTTGTTTTTTATCCTGATTAGATTGTCCTGTTTTGCTTATTACTATATTCTTAATGCCCTTTAGCTCAGTTTCAAATAATAGGTCACAGTTTCGGTTTGCTATATGGTATATCTTTCTGGTATGTAGTTTCATTTTCTGTAGGATGTTATTTTCCCCCTAATTAGCTCTTATAATTTTGTGTAGTGTCTGATCAGAAAATTTTTCCCATTGCTTATTTTTCTGTGTAAGTTGTTTTTGTGAATTTTCAATGTAAAGGTTTGCTTTCGATAGCTCTTCCAATTTCATTGAGCTCACTCTTCTTGTCTACTCTCTACTGCTGGGCTTCTGGCTTCCATTCTACAATATCTTCACTCTCTTCTCCTTTCCCAGTTTTTTTAGCCTTCTCTTTTTTCCTCTTGATTTTCTCTGTTCTGTTCGTTTTTATTCTTCTGTTTCCAGCGGTTTCCCCTCAGTGTGTGCCTGTCCTGGGACCGAGTCTTAGAAAATCAGATTTGAGAGAGTAACTGCTTGTATAGATGCCTCAGAGTTTCTTCATGTGAGCCTTGGTGCTGTGTCTTAGAATAGGAACAATTCCTCCTAGGTTCAACTGCTGTTTTAAATTGGTTCATCACACTTGGCATTTGATTCTTTCTGAAATTTGAGGAGTTTCTTTCTCGGGTCCTTCAGTTACCCTGTTGTTGCCCCCTGCTTTCTTCTGTGCAGAAGTTGTCAGTTCTCGTAATCACTTATGGAGTCTTTAAGGGTTTCTCTGTGTAGTGTTGCTGAGCCCTGGTGGCTCAGCGGGTCAAGCGCCTGCCTGAAACGCAGGAGATCCGGGTTCAGTCTCTGGGTCAGGAAGATCCCCTGGAGAAGGAAGTGGCAGCCCAGTCCAGTACTCTTGCCTGGAAATTCCCATGGATGGAGGAGCCTGGTAGGCTGCGGTCCATGGGGTCGCACAGAGTCAGACACGACTGAGTGACTTCATTCATTTCATTCATGTGTAGTGTCAAGTATCTGCAAATAGTGAGTTTTACTTTGTCCTTTCCAATTTGGATGCCTTTTATTTATTTTTCTTACCCAGTTTTTGTGCTTAATAGGACCTCTAATACTGTGTTGAATAAAATTGGTGAGAATGGGCTTCCTTGTCTTGGTCCTGATCTTGGAGGAAAAGCTCTTAGCTTTCAATCATCGAATATGCTATCAACTGTGGTCTTGTCATATATGGCCTTATATGTTGACTTATATTCCCTTTAAACCCACTTTGTTGAGAGATTTAATCATGAATAGATATTGAATTTTGTCAAATACATTTTTTTGCATCGGTTGAGATGGTAATATGATTTTTGTTCTTCATTTTATAGTTTATCACATTGATTTGTGGACCTTGAACCATCCTTGCATCCTCTGAATAAATCCCATGTGATAATGAGGGGAATTCTTTTAATGTATTGTGGAATTTAATTTGGTGTGTTAACATTTTGAGGATTTTTGTTTATCAGCCATATTAACCTGTAAAATTTTTTGTCATCCTTGTGTTTTCAGTATCTGGGTAATGATGGCTTTATAACATGAGTTTAGAAGGGTTCCCTCTTCTTTTTTCAGAAGAATTTAAGAAAGATTGTATTAATTCTTCCTTGAGTGTTTGGTAGAATTCATTAGTGAAGCCATCTTGGACTTTTATTTGCTGGAAGGTACTTGATTTCTGCTTCAGTCTCCTAACTAGTAACTAGTCAGTTCAGAATTTCTGTTTCTTCATTATTTAGTGTTGATAGAGTGTGTGTTTCTAGGATTTTATCTATTTCTTTTAGGTGTTCTAATTTGCGTTTAATTGTCTCAGAATTCTTTGTATTTCTGTGGTATGATTTGTAACATTTTTTTTTATGATTTTAAGTCCTCTCTCTCTCTCTGTTTTTGGTGAGCCTAGCTGAAAATTTGACATTAAAAATTACATCTTTTCAAATATCTAGCTCTTAGTTTCATTGACCTTTTCTATTTTCTTTTAAGTTGGTATTTTATTTATTTCTGCTTTGTTTTTAAAAATCTCCTTCTTGCTAACAAACTTTGGGCTTTAGTTGTTCTTTTTTTAGTTCTTTGAGGTGTATAGCGAAGCTGTTTATTTGAGACGTTTTTGTTTGAGGTGGACATTTATTGCTGTGAACTTTCCTCTTAGAACTGCTTTTGCTGCATTTCATAAATTTCATTTCATAAAATTGTATATTGCATTTTCATTTGTATCCTGACTCCTTCTTTGATCCATTGGTTGTTCAGTGGCATGTTGTGTAATCTCCACATATTTAGGGGATTTTCCAGTTTATTTTATATAGTTAATTTCTAGTTTCAACTGTTATAGTTGGAAAAGATGTTCGATGTCATTTAAATTAGTTGGAAAATATGTTTGATATGATTTAAATCCTTTTAAATTTATTAGGCCTTATTTTGTGGCTTAATGTATGACCTATCTTTGGAAGATGTTCCATGTACACTTGTACAACCATGTGTTTTGTGTTGTTTGGGGATGGAATGTTCTGTAATTATCTGTTCATCCAGTCTAATGTATCACTAAGGTCAATGTTTCCTAATTGATTTTCTGTTTAAATAACCTATCTCTTGATGAAAGTGAAATATTAAGTCCCATACTAATACTGTATTGCTGCTTATTCTGTTGCTGTCTATTAATGTCACCTTTATATGCTCAGGTGCTCCTATATTGGATGCATAAAAATTTCCAAATTTTATATCCTCTTGTTGCATCGACTCCTTTATCCTTATGCAGTGCCCTTCTTTGTCTCTTACTTCAGTCTTTGTTATAAAGTCTGTTTTTTTCAGATATAAGTTTAGTTTTCCAAGCTTTCTTTTGGTATCCATTCCATGTAATAATCTTTTTCCATCCTGCTGCCACCTTCAGTCTCTGTGTGTCTTACATCTAAAGTGAATCTCTTGCAGGCAGCTTATTGATGGATTTTGTTTTTTTATTCATTTGGCTAGTGTGTGTCTTTTGATTGAAGAATTTATTTCTTTTACATTTAAAATACTTATATCTGTATGCTTATTGTCATTTTTGTAATGGATTTTCTGGCTGCTTTTGTAATCCCAGTATTTGATAATGTGGAGCAGCTTAGTGTTGTGATGTTTGAAAGGTCTAGACTTTGTTAGAGGAGGTTGCAGTGTTTGGTTAGATTGACCATTCCAACTGTTTCAACCATTGTAACCAAGTGGATCAGTAAGCCATGTTCCAGCTGATCATAGATTCTTAGGCTGATGCTCAGATCAAAGAAACCCAGACAGCAACAGGTGGAGGTGGTTGTTGTTCAGTTGCTCAGTCATGTCCGACTCTTTGTGATGCCATGGACTACACACCAGGCTTTCCCGTCCTTCCCCATCTCCTAAAGTTTGCTCAGACTAATGTCCATTGAGTTGATACGATCCAATCTTCTGATCTCTGTCATCCCCTTCTCCTCATGACCTCAGTCTTTCCTACCATCTGTTCCAGTGAGTTGGTTCTTCATATCAGCTGATCAGAGTATTAGAGCTTGAGCTTTAGCATCAGTCCTTTCAGTGAATGTTCAGGTTTGATTTCCTTTAGGATTGACTGGTTGGATCTCCTTGCAGTGCAAGGGTCTCTCAAGTCTTCTGCAGCACCACAGTTTGAAAGCATCAATTCTTTTGTGCTCAGCCTTCTTTATAGTCCAACTCTCACATCCATACATGACTTGTGGAAAAAACATAGCTTTGAAAATATGGACCTTTGTCATTAAAGTAATGTCTCTGCTTCTTAATACATTGCTAGGAAAAATGTTTCTGTATCTTGACAATAAATATATATATATATGCACCTGATTTTGAAAGAGCTGAATATAATTATCAAAAGAGTGATATAGATTAGGTGTATTTTGAGATTTTCAAATACAGTTTGTCCTCAGTATGTTGTATGACATTATGTATGTTTAAATACATGCATGCATGTGTGCATATTTATATATGTTAAAATTGAACTTCCCTTTATAGTAGGCCATCTGTTTATAACTTTAAGAAATTGATGGTTAGATGTCATGATTTATGAGTACATATTTTTTTTTTAATTTTTATTTATTTATTTTAATTACAATACTGTATTTGTTTTGCCACACATTGACATGAATCAGCCACAGGTGAACACAATCTCCCAATGCCGAAGCCCCCTCCCACCTCCCACCCCACATCATCTACCTGAATCATCCTGTGCATCAGCCCCAGGCATCCTGCATCCTGCATTGAACATAGACCGGCACTTCATTTCTTACAAGAAAGTATACATGTTTCAATGCCATTCTCCCAAACCATCCCACCCTTTCCTCTCCCCTCAGAGTCCAAAAGTCCGTTCTATACCTCTGTGTCTCTTTTGTTGTCTCACATATAGGGTCATCATTACTATCTTCTAAATTCCATATATATGTGTCAGTATACTGTATTGGTGTTTTTCTTTCTGGCTTACTTCACTCTGTATAATCGGCTCCAATTTCATCCATCTCATTAGAACTGAGTCAAATTTATTCTTTTTAAGGGCTGAGTAATACTCCATTGTGTGTATGTACCACAGCTTTCTTATCCATTCATCTGCTGATGGACATCTAGGTTGCTTCCATGTCCTGGCTATTATAAACAGTGCTGCAATGAACATTGGGGTACATGTGTCTCTTTCAATTCTGGTTTCCTCGGTGTGTATGCCCAGCAGTGGGATTGCTGGGTCATAAGGCAGTTCTATTTGCAATTTTTAAGGAATCTCCACACTGTTTTCCATAGTGGCTGTACTAGTTTGCATTCCCACCAGCAGTGTAAGAGGGTTCCCTTTTCTCCACGTCCTCTCCAGCATTTATTGCTTGTAGACTTTTGGATCGCAGCCATTCTGACTGGTGTGAAATGGTACCTCATTGTGGTCTTGATTTGCATTTCTCTGATAATGAGTGATGTTGAGCATCTTTTCATGTGTTTGTTAGCTATCCGTATGTCTTCTTTGGAGAAATGCCTATTTAGTTCTTTGGCCCATTTTTTTATTGGATCGTTTATTTTTCTGGAGTTGAGCTGCGTAAGTTGCTTATATATCTTTGAAATTAGTTGTTTGTCAGTTGTTTCATTTGCTATTGTTTTCTCCCATTCAGAAGGCTGTCTTTTCACCTTGCTTATAGTTTTCTTTGTTGTGCAGAAGCTTTTAATTTTAATTAGATCCCATTTGTTTATTTTTGCTTTTATTTCCAGTATACTGGGAGTTGGATCATAGAGGATCCTGCTGTGATTTATGTCGGAGAGTGTTTTGCCTATGTTCTCCTCTAGGAGTTTTATAGTTTCTGGTCTTACATTTAGATCTTTAATCCATTTTGAGTTTATTTTTGTGTACGGTGTTAGAAACAGGTCTAGTTTCATTCTTTTACAAGTGGTTGACCAGTTTTCCCAGCACCACCTATTAAAGAGACTGTCTTTACTCCATTGTATATTCTTGCCTCCTTTGTTGAAGATAAGGTGTCCATAGGTGTGTATCTCAGGGGTTTCTATTTTGTTCCATTGATCTATATTTCTGTCTTTGTGCCAGTACCATACTGTCTTAATGACTGTGGCTTTGTAGTAGAGCCTGAAGTCAGGCAAGTTGATTCCTCCAGTTCCGTTTGTCTTTCTCAAGATTGCTTTGGCTATTCGAGGTTTTTTATATTTCCATACAAATCTTGAGATTATTTGATCTAGTTCTGTGAAAAATACTGCTGGTAGCTTGATGGGAATTGCATTGAATCTGTAGATTGCTTTAGGTAGTATACTCATTTTCACTATATTGACTCTTCCGACCCGTGAGCATGGTCTATTTCTCCATCTATTAGTGTCCTCTTTGATTTCTTTCATCAGTGTTTTATAGTTTTCGATATATAGGTCTTTAGTTTCTTTAGGTAGGAATATTCCTAAGTATTTTATTCTTTTCGTTGCAATGGTAAATGGAATTGTTTCCTTAACTTCTTTTTCTACTTTCTCATTATTAGTGTATAGGAATGCAAGGGATTTCTGAGTGTTGATTTTATATCCTGCAACTTTACTATATTCATTGATTAGCTCTAGTAGTTTTCTGGTCAAGTCTTTAGGATTTTCTATGTAGAGGATCATGTCGTCTGCAAACAGTGAGAGTTTTACTTCCTCTTTTCCAATTTGGATTCCTTGTATTTCTTTTTCTGCTCTGATTGCTGTGGCCAAAACTTCCAGTACGATGTTGAAGAGTAGTGGTGAAAGTGGACACCCTTGTCTTGTTCCTGACTTTAGGGGAAATGGTTTCAATTTTTCACCATTGAGGATAATGTTAGCTATGGGTTTGTCATATATAGCTTTTATTATGTTGAGGTATGTTCCTTCTATTCCTGCTTTCTGGAGAGTTTTTATCATAAATGGATGTTGAATTTTGTCAAAGGCTTTTTCTGCATCTATTGAGATAATCATATGATTTTTATTTCTCAGTTTGTTAATGTGATGAATTACATCGATTGACTTGCAGATATTGAAGAATCCTTGCATCCCTGGGATAAAGCCCACTTGGTCATGGTGTATGATCTTTTTAATGTGTTGCTGGATTCTGATTGCTAGGATTTTGTTGAAGATTTTTGCATCTAGATTCATCAGTGATATTGGCCTGTAGTTTTCTCTTTTGTGGTGTCTTTGTCAGGTTTTGGTATTAGGGTGATGGTGGCCTCATAGAATGAGTTTGGAAGTTTACCTTCCTCTGCAATTTTCTGGAATAGTTTCAGTAAGATAGGTGTTAGCTCTTCTCGAAATTTTTGGTAGAATTCAGCTGTGAAGCTGTCTGGACCTGGGCTGTTGTTTGCTGGAAGATTTCTGATTACAGTTTCAATTTCCATGCTTGTGATGGGTCTGTTAAGATTTTCTATTTCTTCCTGGTTCAGTTTTGGAAAGTTGTACTTTTCTAAGAATTTGTCCATTTCTTCCAAGTTGTCCATTTTATTGGCATATAATTGCTGATAGTAGTCTCTTATGATTCTTTGTATTTCTGAGTTGTCTGTCGTGATCTCTCCATTTTCATTTCTAATTTTGTTGATTTGATTTTTTTCTCTTTGTTTCTTGATGAGTCTGGCTAATGGTTTGTCAATTTTATTCATCCTTTCAAAGAACCAGCTTTTTGCTTTGTTGATTTTTGCTATGGTCTCTTTTGTTTCTTTTGCATTTATTTCTGCCCTAATTTTTAGGATTTCTTTCCTTCTGCTAACTCTGGGGTTCTCTATTTCTTCCTTTTCTAGTTGCTTTAGGTGTAGGGTTAGGTTATTTATTTGACTTTTTCTTGTTTCTTGAGGTATGCCTGTATTGCTATGAACTTTCCTCTTAGGACTGCTTTTATAGTGTCCCAAAGGTTCTGTGTAGTTGTGTTTTCATTTTCATTCGTTTTGATGCATATTTTGATTTCTTTTTGATTTCTTCTGTGATTTGTTGATTATTCAGAAGGGTGTTGTTCAGCCTCCAAATGTTGGAATTTTTAATAGTTTTTCTCCTATAATTGAGATCTAACCTTAGTGCATTATGGTCAGAGAAGATGCTTGGAATGATTTCGATTTTTTTGAATTTATCAAGGTTAGATTTATGACCAGAATGTGATCTATCCTGGAAAAGGTTCCGTGTGCACTTGAGTAAAAGGTGAAATTCATTGTTTTGGGGTGAAATGTCCTATAGATATCAATTAGGTCTAACTGGTCTATTGTATCGTTTAACGTTTGCGTTTCTTTGTTAATTTTCTGTTTAGTTAATCTTTCCATAGGTGTGAGTGGGGTATTAAAGTCTCCCACTTGAGTACATATTTAAACATAGTCCAATTCTCTTGCAGTTGGCCAGCTGAGAAGGAAAGCAGGTGACCTTCAGGTTGTAGCTGGGAAACCTGCTTCAGTACATGAGTCTGCCTCACTTCTTTCCTTGGAGTGACAACAGGGCTGTCCCTTCTTCCCATTCAATTCCTCCTCCTTTAAGAGGACTCAGTCTTCACAAGAATTTCTAAAGACGTCCTTTTTGTCTTCTCACTTCCCTTTTGGTCCTTACCTGCTTTTGTTCAGTACTGACCTGTGGCCTCCAAGTTTGGGAGGCAGCAAAGCATGGTGGTTGAGATCTTGTGTTCTAGAAAGGACAATGGGATTCAAATCTGTGCCACACTATTCATTAGCTGTGTGACTTGGGCCTTGTTATTTTGCAGGCTCTTAACTTCCTTATCTGTTAAATGGGAATAAGAACAGTGTCATGTGGGGACACATGAAGTGTCGCTTTAATTATCCCGTTTCTTTTGACTTCCACTGCTACTAGCGTGGCTTTGTCACCTCTTTCTGTCTTTCCTGGGGTCAACCCAGATTTAAACTTCATTCCCTTCCTGTACCAGACAGCCTCATACAACCCAAGTCCCTAAACTTCTTCATCCTTTGATTTCCCCTTTCTCTCAGTTGCTCATGGAGTTTAGAAATTTGCTTAAAATTTATCCCAGTATTTACCCACCTAAGACATATGCCGAGAGAACGTGACAAGAAAGGCTTTCTCAAAGCAGATCATTTAAAGAGGAAGCCTTTGTTACTTTTCACTTAGACACACTGAAATCATGTGCTATAATCCCTCACTCCAAATTCTCATTTACTCTTTTCCACCTTTAAAAATACATTCCCTCCCTCGTGGGAATGTATAACTGTTGCACATTTTGTGTTACAAGCCAGAGTGCCATCACCTTCCTGCAGCCATCACAGCCATCATAGGGTGAACTCAAAACCCATGTTCATGTTGCTTCTGGCTGTTTGGGGGCGTCATTGAAAGCCTGATTACAGTTATCACTGGACTGTTGTTTTCCCTGTAGTCTTCTTTGTGCTTTTGCTCATGAATTTCTCCCCCCTTGAATCCATTGGATAGTACAAGGCAGCCTTCCTGAATATAGACTCTCTAATAGCAGTGTTTCTCCTTTGCACCATAGCACTGGTTTTAAGGTTGTATCTGGTAGTAGAAGATCACATTTCATTATGCTTTGAAGATGAGGATGGTGATATATTCCATGTACGATTGACCTCTTCCTGCTAATGTGTGCCAGATTGCTTATTATTAACATTAACACAAACAAACAAACAGTATAATAAAAAGAGAAGGGTTTTCCCCCTATTTGAAAGCAAGAAATAGAGCAATATTGCTGGTAAATAAAGTATTTTTCCATTTTGAATACACTCAGGGCTTTGGCCATTGTCAACAGAATAAAAATCATCACGTTCTTATCCTGAAATGTTAAAGTCCACCTGATATTTGGTGCACAAAGAATTCATTTACCAGGGGTGATCCTCCAAACCCTTCACAGACGTTTCATAAAAATTAATGTATTTTGTAGGAAATTTTATTATAGGCACTCCGAGTAAAGGAAGCTGCAAGTCCCAGGCCGGTGGTGGTGGTCTGACTTGCTTACACTAAACCCAGTGGTCTGCACTGTCCTGAGACCTTCTTTCTGGCTTATGCATGCTTCATTTTTCAGGTTGAAAAGTCACAGAAGATGGCACCCCTTCGGGCAGGGTGCAGTCTGACAGCCTCAGGCCGGTTGACTTGGTGTTGGTTTCCAGTGTTTAAATATCAGTAGATTATACCTGAAACAGTCTGGGTTTCTGGATTTTGTGAAAAAGGGGAACAACACTGGGCCCACAGTGGAGTGGCTGCTCCTTTTAGTTGGGGCCTGGGCTAGAACTTGTCATTCTACCCTGGGCTGCTTTACTCATTAATGTGAGCCTTTGTCCCTGTAGGCACTGGAATTACTTCAGCATTGGAAAAGAAAAAAAAAAATGATATTCAGGACTAAACAATATGTTGAATATGTCTTTTCAATTAACAAATTTAACAAAAGAAAATACGTGTATATAACTTTTTTGAAATCTGTATAATTTATGAATTGTATGTGTCTAATCTCAGGAAGACATAGCATTTCTGGAATATAAATGAAAATGTTATACAAATTAGTGCATATATAAATGCTAAAAGTTGTAAATTATATGTACACTTTCTGCTCTTCAGGATGTGATGTATTCATAGAATCTTCAAACTGGAAGGACCCCTTAGTAACCGTCTAGTTCTAGTTCAACTCTATCCTTTGAGTGTTAAGAAACTGAAGCCCAGATCCTGAGTCCATTGATTTATTCAAGGCCACGCAACCAATAAGTGGTGCTGGGACAGTTTGCCTGTGACCTATTGGTGATGCCAGGTCAATGGGGCCGTTGATGTACAGTGTGAAATAGATAGGGATAGAGCTGAATTCTAAGAGTTACCTCTCATTACACTATAAACCACACAGTTTTTATTTTTGTTATGTCTATCAGTATTTACTTGCATTTTTCCTCCACATTTATTGAGATATAGTTGACATACAGCACTGTGTACATTTAAGGTATACAAGCTTAATGATTTGACTTACATGCATCATGAGATGATTATCATAAGAAATATAGTGAACATCTATCATCTCATATAGATGAAAATTAAAGAAGTAGGAAAAAGTTTCCGTGCTGAGAATTCATAGATTTACTTCTTGACAGCTTTCATATATAACATATTATGCTGCTGCTGCTGCTGCTGCTGAGTCGCTTTAGTCGTGTCCGACTCTGTGTGACCCCATAGATGGCAGCCCACCAGGCTCCCCCGTTCCCTGGGATTCTCCAGGCAAGAACACTGGAGTTGGGTTGTCATTCCCTTCTCCAATGCGTGAAAGAGAAAAGGGAAAGTGAAGTCGCTCAGTCATGTCTGACCCTCAGCGACCCGATGGACTGCAGCCCTCCAGGCTCCTCCATCCATGGGATTTGCCAGGCAAGAGTACTGGAGTGGGTTGCCATTGCCTTCTCCATAATACATTATATTTTTAGTTATATTTATCATGTTGTACCTTACATTCCTTGGTAGCGGTCTGTCTTATAATTGGGAATTTATATCTTTGATCACCTTCATCCAGTTGCTCCTACATGGCACATCTTTCTCTGGAATTTTTATTTCCAGGTCTCTGAAAATATCAATCCCAGAGAGAATGTTCTGTTGCTTTATTTGTTGTTAATAGCCCATCTGGTCATTTCTCATTTCCAGAGGTTGGCTTTTATCCTTTCATCACTTAAGTGATGCCATTTCTTGAGTCTGAGGCTGTTGTTGACTGGTACCAGGATTCTTGTTTTAACACCATTACCAAATCTGCCAAAGATTGCAGTTGTCAGTTTTGACCCATCATGGCTGTTCCTTTACCAATGTTTTGAAGATTGACTGTAAAGTTTGCGCTGCTGGAGGTGGGATAGGTGATGATACAATTAAAGCTGCAGTTTAGCAGATGACAGATCCAAAAGAGTGAATGGCATTGAGGTTCATCTAAGACCTTAATGTAAAATTGTCTTATAACCTGAAAGCTTTTTTTTTTGGTGCAGAGTCTAAATTAGGACATTGTCAGTAGGGGGAGGGTAGTTGCATTTTGGTGGATAGAGAATCTCAATTCTTATTTATAAGAAGTCTATTTGATTAAATCCTTATAGCTTCCCTGCTCATCCTGTTTCCTTTGCAGTGTGTTATGAATAGTAAGGTGATGTTACATCAACAGAACATAGGATTTTTGTCCAGATTATATCTTAGCCATTCACATAATTATCATCCATGATAACATTTCTGGTATCTTCAGTGTTGTGAACAAATATTACACAGATGTGATCTGCTTGATGTCACCTTGCTAACAATTTTAGTGTGGAGAGGAATTAAAGAGAAGAGGCGATTTTATGAAAGAACCATAGAATTGTTGTCATTGACTTTTGTTTGTAGAATTCATCAACTTTATTCATTCAAGTAAAGATTAGTCGTATACCTGAAGCTAATATAGTGTATGCTGATTATGCCTCAATAAAAATATTTTAAAGGAGATATATGAAGTGGTTTTACATAGGATGATCATCCAAGTTACCAGGCAAAACTATTGATTAGACAAAGCACTATAATGAAATCATTGCTATACTAGAACAAACAGTGTATTCAAATGGAACCAGTCACAGGGTCATAGATCTCAAGAGAGAACAGAGAATACTTCTTGAAGAAAGTGGCATTTGTTTATGAGTGAGTTACTTGGGACAGGTGAGCCTTCTCTAGGAGAAGCAGGGCAGAGTGATCGATGGTCTGTGCCAAGACTTCGGGTGGGAGACTGCAGAGTATGCATTGTTATATGTTATTACAGTGTCTGTTGATGGTAGAATAAAAGTCAGGGAGCACAGAGAGGTGCAAGGCCACCAACACGAAGGGTGTTCGAGCACCTCTGTACATTTCACCTTGACTTCTGGCCTTCGGGACTCTAAGAACTTTTAAAGCAGAGGTGGGACACGCATCTGGGGAATCTGTGGCATTAAACTGCTCCATCAATTTTGACATCCCTCCCAGTGTCAAAATAGTAAGATGAGAGTGAAGGAACTATCTAAGAATTGAAAAACTTGGCAGAGTTGCATTTTAGAAGATCAGATGTCTTCCATATAGATTATTTTGAGGATACTAAATACAAAGGCAGGAAGAAAAACCCAGAAGGCCATTGTAGGAGTTGACATAAAGCTCTCTTGTATGGGCTAGTTAAGTCTTGGTTGGGATAAAGAAAAGGAAAAATATAAATGAACAGATTTGGTTATTGGATATGGCAGAGGAGGCGTCAAAGCTGCCTCGGTAATGTTTGGCCTCACTTACTGGGTGGATGGTGGGGCCTTCCGTGGAGTGTGGAAGGGGGACTTGTTGGGGGCTGAAGAAGCTGGCGGGTAATGCACGGCCAGGGCCAAGGGAGGACCATTGGAGAGCTGAAGGATTTGAGAACAGAGAGTTGTCCAACGGACCAAATCAGGAGAGACTGAAAACTCAGTAACCTTAGCAACAGAGCCGTGGTGAGGGCCAAGGGAGGTATGGGAGGTGAACCCATGGAGAATGCCAGTGTAGCCAGTGCTTTCCAGAAATTTGTGTAAGGGAAGAGAGTAAAGGGGACTTGAGGACTGAGAAGTGAGTCTCCTAATTTTGTTCTGTAAGAGAGCTTTCAAGGTCTCACCAAAATCTCTTCCTTAAATTTTCTAAGTTTCAGAGTTTTTGATACCTTTTTAACTGGCAGCAAGTTGGCTGTTTTGGGGAGCAAAGCAGAACAGGCATGCGGAGGCCCAGCAGGTTGGGAAGACCCACAGATGAAAATAACAGCGTTGTTATGGTGGTCTGGGGCGTTTGGTGTAAGTAGAGTTGTTAGCTTCACACACAAGCTCTGAGGACATGGTGGGTATTAAGCATGCAATGGTTATTGAAAGTCTATGTGTCTGACAGCGATTTCCATCCAAATGTGAGGGCTAAACAAGTTGTGGTGCCAAAGTGGTCAAGTGGTTTTCTAGAAAATTCACTTAATGCCAGTATCACTGACCCCAATACAACTGTAAGAAATACAGTCACTTTAAAATGTCTCTGCCCTCTTTTTGGACACCATGTAATTCTACCCTTTTTACGAATGTCCTTCTCACCCCTGAATTTGTATGTGCTTCCCTAATGGAACGCGTCTTTACACTCAGGAACCTTGTTAATTTATGGTGTATTTTGGGATTCTAAGAAGTGAAAAATGGGGCAGTAATATGACTTCTCTTTGTTTTACTCTGAAGAGGGTTTTACTACCGGGTTCTTGACATCTTCCACCTTAGTTTATCTTTAATTTATCTTTAACTGGAACCATTTTGTCCATTAGCTCTATTCTAATTACCTCTCAAAATGGTCAGATTTACAGGCAACACATGACAGAGAAAATGCAGAAGAAAATCAGCCAACCTCTCCTGACATTCAACAGCAGCCCACGTCTAAATAGTGGAAAAGTTTATTTGCTTTTTCTGAGGATGTGCTAAGTGATTTTGCAATGTGAGTGGTATGGCCTTCTAGCTCTTAGGCCTGCATTTATTAAATAAATTTGTTCTCTAACTCAAGTGTTAAGTGTGTATTATGAAACCTCAAAGCCAATTTCGGTGATTGCAATGTGCAAATATTTTTTAAATTATGTAATTAAATAGGACTTGGCCTGTGAGGTCCACCGAAGTAATTTATTAATTGAACAGTCTGATTTAATTGTATGTTATTTTCGTTTATTCAGGGAAGGGCCTGAATCTCTTGCAGAGAGAGGAGTCTCTTGTGCGCCTTGTCACTGGAGGTGCAGAGGTCTCTCCAAGGAATCTTTAGCACCCAATTAAATATTAACCAAGAAGAAGTGACTTGTTCCTTCTGTCCCTGAAACTCCGTTTTGATGTCTGAGTATGGTGATTTTAAAGGAAAAAGGAAAAAAAAAAAAAAGAAATCTTACTGGGTAAAAATTATTTGTTATTCTCTTGATTTATCATGACATTATTTAAAAGTGACTTTCTTTTTCCTCTTAATTGTGCCATTGTGCAGGGTTACATAAAGTAAGTGCATAAAAAAGAAGCCCCTTGAATTCAGCATCAGCTTCATCCAGCTACGGCTGCAGCCTTGCTGTATCTGTTTCCTTAAAATGTCATTTTAAAGGTATTGTGGTTTTAGAGCAGCAGCTGTGACTGAAAAGTATGTAAACTAAGCTGTTCTTGCTCATATCATTTTTATATTCTTATGTCAGACCAGAAGGCTGCTTTAAATTTATTTTTCATTGTGTATTAGTTCTAGAGCCCGTTTTTTTTCCCTTCCTTGGGAACATATGTTCTTTGGGACTTGTGATACTCACACACTTAAGAAAATAACAATTGTTGGTGGAGGGAGAAAAAAAAAAAGCCTCAAAATCATTTTTTACTTGAGTATTGTATTTGGGAGAAGACAGTTCTAAAAAGTGGACTCTCAAAAGGTAGAATTGGGGGCCTAGCATCTGTGTTTTAGGAAATGGAAGAATTCAGTCACGTGGAAGGCAGTAACTTTTAGAAGCCCAAATTGCTTTCCCAAAAGGAAAATATTTTTTGTTACTATTAAATATAGTTTATAATGCTACTTCAGAACTTTTTTTTTTTTCCGGTGAGGCCATGTACTCAAATTCTTAGTTAATATTTCTATATAGAAACGTCTTTGTCTCCAGAGCTCGCCTTTGCGAATTCCCATTTAATATGCGGTTGTGGATAAGTATTTATTCATACCATGTGGTACCCCACACCTGATCAAGTGACAGCATGGCGTCATGTCAGCCAGCAAGATGTTGGAGTGACTTTTGAGTAATGGTGGCAAAGAAGGCACACGGGGTTGAAGGAAACGACAATAATGGGAATTTTTTTGCTTTCTTGTACATTTCACTGTGTTTAATGCCTCACCTCTGCTGTAACAATTTGGAACATTGGATAGAGAAGTACTTCTTCTCCTAAAGAGTTGTAAGAGCTGAGTAGAAAGTCTGAGCTATTAGAAATTTCCATGGTAAATATAATTTGATTACACATTTGTAATTTCCCTCAGAGCTCAGGATTTTACTTTTGAGAGCTGTTTCACAATGATAAGTTTCTTTCTAGGTTTTGAAATCAAGTTTAGCCCTGAGGTTTGCCTTACGATTCCACTGATTTGCCTCCTGACTGCAGGCCCACGTCTGTGTGCTCCAAGTGGGGAAAGTAGCTTGGGGAGGAAGGTGGGTCCATCGCAGGTATGTTGTTCTGCTTGATCCAGGACTCCCGTCTCTCACTGGGACCCAGGTAGTGTCTTCCTCCATCCATAAGCTGGTCTTCTTGGTCCTTAAATCATCTCCATGGAAAAGGACTTCTCGGAGCATCTGGGCTGTTGGTCAGTATGGTTAGCAGGCTCGGCACAGACGTTGGCCACCCAGGAAAACGCCAGCGATAGCACTGGGGCACATTGCTAGGACGTTGCTTCCGGGCCTCTGAGGATCGTAGGAGGGTAGTGGCCAAACGTGTACTTGGAGAGATTGGGGGCAGAGAGCCAAAGGCTGTTTCCCAGCCTGTGTACAGCTATTTCAGTATTTGAACAGCTCCATCAGGCGACCACTGAGTACCAGCTGAACATCATCCCTGAGTTAACACCCTTTTCCTAACAAGGAGACAGGTCTGGAGAAGGGAAGGGACCTAACCCAATTCTAGCAGAGTCATTGGTGGATCCGTGAGTAGAAACCACTCTCTTGTCTGCTAGTGAAATGTTCTTTCCACTTCACTCTGACCGCTCTTATCTACGGAGGGGGGAAAAAAATCTCTTTTTCCACTTATTTTAAGCCAGACTTAAGAGGCATTTTCTTAAGAATAAAACTAAAGGAGGAAAAAAACAAGATGCCTGGAGCACTGAAATGAATGACTTTCTAGAAGAAAGTTAGCTTGTTTAGATTCAAGTTCGGAGGCAACAAGATGGCACAATTTATAGGCCATTTGTGATTCCTGTGTTCATATTCTTGTACCCTTGCTATTCACAGGATTCTGCTCCAGAATCTCCTTTTAGCATGGTTGATGTTTCCAGCAGCCATTGGAGCCGTTAGTTTTTCCACACTTGTTGGGAGTCAGAGGCTCTTGTCTCTGCTCTGGCCATACCACGCACTTGGTCTCGGTCACACACTGAGTCCACTCCCCAGGAGGGGATGTCTTGACTGGACCCCTTTCCCCCGCTGCAGGTGCCTTTCAGCTCTACAGTGTGTTTGCTCTTATCTCTCACCTGAGATTTTTCCCATCTAAGCCTTGTTTCTTCCACTGAAATGCCTGAGTCATACAATGGCTGTAGAAGAAACCTGAATTTTGATCATGAAGAGACAAGGCATTTTATTTGGTCCCCAGTCAGTGTTTTGGAGAGCATCCTTGTCTTTTGTCATTGGTGATTCTTGGTCAAGGAATTTCTCCTAAAATGAATTTATCACTTTGTATTCTAAGTGGGGTTTGTGCTTTGTCGTCATCATCATCATCATCCCTGGTAAAGCTCCTTGGTAGAGGGTCGCATGGCCTTTCCCCACCCACTGAAGAAGCTCATGAAAGATTGTGTGGTGTGGTAAGTGCCTTGGCAATTAAATAAAAGAAAGCCTGGTTCACATAAAGAGACTTGTTTCTATATGGAAAATATGAGCCTTTTTTTCTTTTTCTTTTTTACATGGACCAGGTGTGGATTAGTTCACTGAACCTTTCACCCAGCCGTATTCCCGCTTGTAATTCTTCTGAGGCATAGTTCAGCCAAGTCAAAGAAACATGTTATTAAAGGTGAGCTGAAAGGCATTTAAAAAATAAACAAACTGTTTAAGATCCTAAATCAGTAACAGAATCTATATGCACAGACTTGAAAAGTACTAGAAAATGTGTTTCAGTATCTCTGGGTTTCAGGCCAGATTCTTCTCTTACCTTCTTTAAACATCACCCCAAATTCCTTTTTGGTTGCTGGTGGGCTGAGCCTCTTGCTTGGATGGTAGATCTCTTGTAGCTAATGATTTACCCTCCACTGGGGAAGGTGAGACCCTGATCTTTTTTTTTTCCCAGCTTTTTTTAAATTTTATATTTTACTGTACTGTATTGGTTTTGCCATACATCAGCATGAATCCACCACAGGTGTACATGAGTTCCCAATCCTGAACCCCCTTCCCATACCATCTCTCTGGGTCATCCCAGTGCACCAGCCCTAAGCATCCTGTATCCTGCATTGAATCTAGACTGGCGATTCATTTCTTACATGATATTATAAACCTGCAATTCTCCAGCTAATATTAAGAGGGAAGAATAAATACTTTGATTTCATTTTAGCACTGTGTCATTAAGTTTAAACTTGGATATACATTCTCTCCTTTCTCCTAGCTTGTAGCATGGCACAGAATCAGAAATGATGAACAGCTTGTAGAGATGGTAGAAATCAAGCATGGGAAGTTTTAGATTTAGTTGCATTATCCCTGGTTGGAATAACAGTGGCTATCATTTCTTTATCACTCATTATGTGCCAGATACATTTTTTGAAGCACTTTTGTATGTTAATGCATTTATTCCTCAAAAGCACATTGTGTACTATCATTCAGCCCATTTAGTGAATAAGGACACTGAGAGAGAGAGAACTGAAGTATTATAACTTGCCTGAATTCACAAGACAGTAAGCAGCAGAGCTTGGTTTTGAACCCTTGGACTTGAATCTGTTCTTGTGAGGTCTGTGTTGTCTAAGACTAAATAGTACTGTGGAGCGCTATTCTGTAGACTACTGGGTTTTAACTGAAACAGCCCAAGGAAGCATTAAGAAATAGAGATTCCTCTTGTACATCCTGGGCCTTGCCACCCTTGCCCTGGTCCCCCGCCACCGTCACCAAGATTTTCCCCTAGTTTAATTGCTGTTTCTGTTTTCTTGGGCTGTTTTAACAGTATGGCTGCTTTTTAGCTAAGGACCACTAGGTATCCTTTGCATCCTGTTGTGCTGCCTTCTCCTTGATTGTCTTCAACTCTCCTTGTGATTGTGGGGTCGTGGAAAGGTGTTCTCTCCCTTTTGAAGTCATTGCAAAAATCCAGAACAAGGGAGGAGAGGTATTTTAGGGTTATTCCAGGGGTCTCCCTGGCTTACCTTTACAAGGTGAGCTGATCCTTCCCCAGGTAATGAGAATCCCCAGTTCCCCAGGGAGGACGTAGAGCTGCTTTCAGACACTTAGACAGAGGTGAGAAGACTCCCGACCCACCCCACCACTGCTGCTTTCCATGACAGACAGGGGAACCGGAGGGGGTTCAGGCGGCAGCTTCAGCTAGCGCCCTTCTCAGTGGCTTTGCTTTGCTGAAGACCATATGTTGAGCTTGTCAAAGTCATCTGCCTGTTTCAGGCATTCTTGCTTTAGGAAAGTGAACTTGCTGTATTGGGGAAGGAGCATCACATGTAAGCAGCCGTGCCAAGCTCCTCCCAAGTGTTCCTCCTCCTCTGTAAGGTTCTGGGGGCATTCAGCAGAGCTTCACCGTTACGAGGATGAAAGGCTCCCCAGCGTCAGTATTGACATAGCGTCCTATATGTGTCAGAATCCTCTCCAGCTAAGGAGCTGAGAGGGCGAGCCTCGTAGGGCTCTAAATTACACCAGCATTTCTGAGTCTGTTTCTAGTGGGCGCAGATAGATGGTGAGCTTTGTAAAATGGGAAACTTATATGTCAGTAACATTGCAGTGGTGATTACCAAATTGTATGCTTTTGTCAAGACTTATGAAATCGTACACATAAAATTGGTGAATTTTGTTGTACATAATTTAAGCCTTATACTGATTTTTGAAACACCTTAAAAAAAAAAAAGATGAGTCAAAGTTGAATATAGAAGGGATCTGGGACCTGCGAATGTCAGAGAATTCAGGAAGAGTGGCATGGGAAAGGAAATGGAATGGAAAAGAGCCAGGGAAAGTTGCCTCATCGTTTGGCATTTCTCTGATGGCCAAAAGGTAAGTTTCTACTTTCGGGTCACTTGTAAGCACAGAGCTGCCAGGTTTTGCAGTTTAAGGGCTAATAAAGTCAGGGTGTGGGTAATACTGAGAGAGGGGGTTATTTTGAAGGAAAGCTCTCTGGGAGGTCTTCCCACCCTTAATGACTGTGTGAGCAGGTTCACCTTCGAGTGTCTTTCTCCCCCGGTCAGTGTGCCTGCAGTAAAATGCAACTCTGGAGCCAATTTGAGGGTCTTTTCTACGTGCAGCCAGAGTGTTTACCGCTATACATATAATAGAAGGATAGAGGTGCTGGATTGAAGTACAGGATTGTTTTCATGCAACTTACATGCTGATTCATGGTGTCGATTCCATATGTATTTATTGAACAATAACCATGTGTTACTCCTGTTTTCTACTAAAATATGACATGCAAGACAATTGAAGTCCTTGCCTTCATGGAGTTTATATTCTGATATTTTGTCCCAAACTGAAATGCATGCAGTCAAGATTAATCTGACTGATTTTATCTATTGCCTAAACTTTCCCAGAAAAACCAAACAAAATGTTTCACCGCAGATGGAAGCCGCCAGGAGCCAGATGTGGCCACGAGAAGAATGTCTTCGAGAGCTTGTCATCTGGCTCCAGCTGTGCTAACCTAAGGCCTGGTAGGCAGCCACAAGCCGCATCTGCCAACTGGTGGCCAGACGTGACTGCAGGTTTAAATAATTAGCAGAATCCCTCACCCGGTGGCTGGATTCGCTGTGTGTGTCCTAAGATTACCAGGGCTGTCCAGACCAGGAGCCTCTGTGGTCCCAGGCAGAACCCACAAGGGAACTGGAAAATCAGTCCCTTGAGAAAATAGCCGAGGCCTTCTTATCCTGGAACGTGGAGAGGGACGCAGGGGAAAACCCATTGTCAGCAAGAAAGTAGAAATAAACCAGATGTGGCCCCCGCCATGCACGTCTTAATTCTGGCCAAGAGCTCCTTCCTGACCCAGGATCCCTGCCTGGGGCCTGCCCCTGAGGAATAGCAGGGACGGGAGTTGGCCTGTGAGGCTGTCTTTTTCCTAATTATTGTGATTTTTAATTGTTGCCTGTTTGTGAGAATCATTTATGTTGGCCTGTATTGATTTTACCCAAAAGTGATTTGTTGAAAGTCTTAATTCCTTCCTTTGAAAGCAGTTGGATACTTAGAGATATGCCATGACTTCTCAAATCTAGTGTATCTGCCTGCCCAGATAAGTATGTACATAATTACAATACTTCGGCCTACCTGGTGTGAAAGATTTTTATAAAATGTGGCATTCTTGGTTTCATGTAGCAGGCAGTCTCTATTATCATATGGGATAATGGCAGTTTAGGTCACTCATTGTCCAGCCAGGTTCTGACACCCCTGTAGTTGCTCAGTAAGTGTAGGATGAGCTGAAAGAATAAGGGAAGATTGCAGTGGGCATGCTGACATTCAAGTACAGGGACTAAAAGTGAGTCTGGTCATCTCGAATAATCAGTTAGGGAGCCATCCTTCAATGTAGAGCAAAAGGGGGAAAAAAAGTAAAGATTTAATTGCGATATTTTTAGGGTTCTTTTTTCAGATCTAGTATCTGATTATCATAGAAAACACAAAATAGTGGAGATGAGGATTTCTCTGGGCAATTCTTCTGAGCCTAAACCAGTGGATCCAGGTGTGGACATCTTTATCACAGTGAGGTTCTGCATGTTTTTTTGAAGAAGGCCTGCACTGAATAAGTAACAACAAAATCATTCAAGTGAGGAAAAATGTTAAGACGCTAGTTTATGTGTAAAAACCAACTTTTGTATTCTGAGTGCCTTGTGTAAATTTGCCATGCAGGAAACATAAGTGAAGCCGTTTGGTTTTGTGGCATTGGTGTGGGCTGGCTAAGGGGTGGGGGGAGAAAGTTGAGGCATTGATAAAGTACGAGGCGAGCCAGATGGTTGCATTACACATCTTTTGTGTTCTTGTTTGCTTCTTAAAGCAGTTGCAGAATTTGGCCCTTGGCGATATTTTCTTCATGCTTGTATGTTCTGCTGCGAATTTACTTTTGTCAGAGTCCTTTGAAAGAAAAGCCTTGCTCTTAATTTTTTTTTTTTACTTACATTATAAACTTGTGAAGTCAACAGTGTGTTCATAAAAATATTTTTAAATGTTAAATATGTTAGTAAATGATGAGATTAACTCTTTTTTCTTAGCAGAGTGACTTCAACCATATTTTAATTTCATTCAGAGATTTTTGCAAAATTAGGCAGGTAGTGATGGCAGATGGACGGATGCAGACAGTACAGCTACACTGTTATTCCAGTAGGAATGAGGTTTATCTGATGAGAGATTTTAACTTTTTCTCTTGTAGCAGGTTGTCAGGTTGTGGTTTGCCTATTGTATTTTATCTGCAGGTCTGACTCGGTGATATTTAAGTTAGGTGGAAATGCTGTGGAGTTGGTTGGTGGGTTTTTGCCTTCGTGTTTGCTTGGCATTTATTGCAACTGTTTTCACACCATCATTGAAATTTATATTTATTTCCTACTGAAAGCAAATTATATTTTGCAGTCACCAATGGCAAGGAATATTTAAGATGTTCTAAATGTAACTAAAGGATGATATTTTATCACTGAATGCTTTTAATAAGGAATTGCTTTGGAGCTCTTTTTTTCCCATCGTGATGGAATGCTTCAGAATAATTTAATGTCCTTTTCACAGTCCCAGTTTGTCTCTCTCTCTTTTTTCTTTTCCTTCTGCTCAAACAAGAGAAGAGCACAAATGTGGGATCCTTGGGCGATGGTTTATTCTCCTGTTGTGCACACATTTCCAGTTTTTAGTTGGAACCTGCGGTCCCCGATGAGAAAACAGGAAACTTAGAGTCTTAACCTTATTGAAATCTCTGCCTGGTTTAGTCATAAGTCTGAGGCAACTCCTTCCAATAATGAAGCCATTGTACGCATCATATCTGATCAGTTCTTGAAATGTTTTAGTAAGTCTATCTTACAACATTATAAGAAGATAATCAGCAGCCTTAGAAGGTCCCCATCTGGACCGTAGAGTTCTTTACTGAGAGATGTTTTGCCTTTTTGAGATAGCTCTCGCGTTTCATCATCTGTTCCGCCGAGATGAAGTGCATATGAAAAGTCAGTGACTCTGAATCCATCTGTTGTTATTATTTTCCACTGATAATTGGCTTGAACAATGAAATGTCTGTGTCTGCAGCCTTTGAAACTGTACACCCTGTTTATTTTCTGGAGGTCTGACTGCAACTCCTCCCCCGTCCCCTGTTTTCCCCCTCTTCTCTCTCTCTCAAGCTTCCAGTGAGTGGCACTGGGGTGAGGATGACATCTTTGACTCTGTGCATCAGTGTGTGTCACTCAGCATCTGAAGCTTGCTTACGGATCTTTGTCACAGTCCCTACGTCTGTGTTGTTTGCTCGGGGATCCAGCACTGTGGCGGCAAAGAGCTTAGCTGGGGCCACAATGCATGGATCCCTTACCTGGACTGTCGTCTTTATTTCACTGTCCTCATTAAAATATTAATTTCAGGACAGTATCTAATACCTATGGAATTAGATACTACCTATAATTGTATAATATATTCAGTTGCATCCAGGTTTGCACGATACAGAGCATTAATATTGGATTCCACTAACAGCATTTCCATTAGCTTGCTCAACCAGTATGAGATATAGATGAGCTGGGAAGCATAACTACCCGCCAGAACTGCCAAAACAGTCATTAGAAGCTCCATTGGGATGGACAAAGGCTTTTCTCACAGTGATATACTGATTAAATTTTGTTCTATGGTTTATTTGCATCAAGGTTAGATCACTATCGTCTATGAAAGTGGGTTATCTAACACCTGACTTGGAAGGTCATTTCAAGACAAAACAGGGAATGGAATAGCATCTTTAGTTTCCTTGGGACCCCCTCTTAAAGAATCTGTTTTATTTTGGGGGCTTTGGGAATTTTCAGATTTTCTCTTTGTGTTATACTGTAATATATATGTTTAAGACTGGCTTTTTGGAGTGTGACACAATTTTTAAAAAATCTTTTCAGTAATGTTCTCTTCCTTTGGGGGCAGAATGATATAGCTAGGAAACGGCATGGTGTTAGTAAAATAAAACTCACTTTGAAAATAGAAAGCCCTTTGTTGTTTCCCTTAGCTGGCATAATTACAGTGCATCTTCTGAGGCTCTGAAAACTCTGTGGCCTACCCTCCTTTTGGTCCAGTAATAATATAGATATATTCTATAGAACAGCAGTGTTAGATTTGCCCCCAAAGTCATGTGTGGCATTAGAAGGAAGTAGGCGAACATAATCTTATTTATGTCTCAATCGAAATCATTTAATACTGCAAAAGTTATTAAAAAATAATTAAGTTACTAAGACCAACACGTAGCTGGAACATGCAGTCAGAGGTTAGAGGTGAGTGCGAGTTAACTCCATAAGCTGAGAAAATGCAGTAGTGAATTCCTAGTGCCCGCATGTTTTTCCTCATGTTTAAATTCCTCGGTTCTAAGGACAAATTATGTTGAGGTATGGCATATTTTCTGCCGAAATGGAGAAAATTGTTGACTGTAATTATGTTATTTAATTGAAATTATAAGTGGTTGAGGCCACTCAGTTAAAAGCATTCTTTCTAATATATGGGTAATGTTTTTAAATGAGTGGTCATGGATTGATGACATTTGAAAGGCAGACGTTTGGGGTGTATTTTGGAAGACTCAAATTATTTTTCTTAAATCATTAGTGAACTATAAACAGTGTAAAGGGATACTTTTTCTTTTTTGGTTTTTTCTTTTTAATTAGATATGAATGAATATTATATGTGAGAGTATATATGTGTATATGCCTGTACATATTTGTGTATGTATGTATATATTTTTATATGAAAATATTTATGCATAGATGAGACAGATTTTTCTGTAGGTACAGACTCACAAGGATTGGTTTATAATGGGGCAAATCAGAGAAACAAGAGGTGTATTTCTGACCTTAAACTGTGGCTGAAAAATATGTTCATTATTTAAACCTCTCGTTGAATATTAGAGACCTGAATGCAAACAAGCTACAGTAAAACTCCACTGCTGTGTCTTAATCCAAGTTCTTTTGGAGTAGCTAGAGATAAAATAACCCTACATTCCCCCCACCCAATCCCACCCCAGCCCCATACCCCTCCCCCCACCGGGGTGAGTTCTTAATTACTAATGAATGCAATTCATTTTAATTGTTATTATAGCAACAGAACATTTAACTGTCTCCTGTTTAGTCCTTGTCCCCTTGGAACAGGCGGTGTCTCCTGTCAGAGAGAGGACAGGTAGAAGGCACAGCGGGCGTCTGATTGAGCCAGTTATTCATTTGCTGAGTGTTTGTGTTTATGCAAAGGGGGCCTCTTCCTGCATATTTAATCTAGAGTAAGGCAGTGGCTTTTGTTGTGTTTAGCCCACATACCTTCAGTCCCTGCTCACACTGCCGCCTGCCCTGGAGCCCCGGGAGCCCGCAGGCTTCCCAGCGCCTGCACTTTCTCCCTCACCAACTCTCAACTTTCTTCCGTTGTGTGAAAATTGCCTCTCCGGCCCCTTAAAGCTTCCCTTCCTCACCATGAACGGGTAAGTGTGTGCGAAGCCAAGGCTCATACTTTTGTTTCGTTTTCCAAATGTTGAGAGGCTACTTTGCCGCTTTTCTGATCCTGGCTCCTGGGCCGTTTGTCAGTTGTTGGCGGCATTGAAATAGACAAGTACAGGTGCCTCCTAGGAAATGTGGCTGAAATGTTCGACTGGCAGAGAGAGGCTCTTGGGAACTAGGGGTTGGGATGGGGGGAGAAAAAAGGGAGAGAGAGAGAACAGCTTTATTATTCTTTGTCCTAATCCTGTTTTGTAACTATCCTGGAGATAATGCTGCCATTGTTTGCTAAAAGCTTTCAAACAGTGTGCAAGACCGAACTGTAAGAAAGCAGTGAAACTCTGCCGCTGTATTGTCTATACCCGGGCCAGGGTCCTCCCCGAAGGTCTGTGCCGGAATAGGAAGGGTTTTCTTCAGTGGAAATCGAATCGGCTCTTCATTGATATTAATAGCACACTGGAGATGTTGGCCGTGCTGCTCAGAGAGGCGGTTGGGAGGGAAGGAAATCTGATCTTGCTGGGGGAAGATGACAGCCTCTTGGCCCCACAGTGGAGGAGACATCCATCCAGGCTTAGCCTGCATAATGGCATCCTGGCTTAACTGTTTGCTCTAGGAATTTTAATCTTGAGCTGTTTGTTTTACTATCTGGGGTCTTGCTAGTTTTTGTTCCTGTACTGTCTTCAGAAAGCACGACATTCAGAGTCTCATCCAGTCTTTTTAAGAGTGAATTAAGAAAAATAAAAGAGGCATACATTGTGCCCTTTGATTATTCTGGGGGAATGGTGGTAGAAATCGTGTGATAATTTCAAAAATAAATTGCCACAGTTAAGACAGATGAGCCGTCCAAGGGAAGATACGTCCTATGTAAAGATATTTCAGAGACCAGGAATTGTGTCTAGGGTTGGAAAGGAGTCTTCATTGCCAGTTAACTGTTGCCTCTGTCTGAGTAACTCTTTTCAACAGAAGAGTGTGCTGTTCCCCGCCAGGTTGGAAACTGAGAATTTAAATAAAATTTCATCAACCTTATTAAAATATGTAGGGACTTGGATCTTCATAGGTACAAATCAGTCTCGAGACTTAGAAACATTTATTAACAGTGAGGCTGCTGAAGGTTTTTAATAATAAAATTACAAATACCTTATCTAATTGTAAGTATATGACTTTTATGCTCTGTTTTTAAGGGGAAAAATACTTTTTTAAATGAGGAAAAGTAACTCCGTCAGAGCACCTTCTGTGATTAGCGCTATTGTATTCTTAAATTTTGATTGATAGAGATAATAGTTTTCACTTAAAAATACAGACAGGTACTTTAACTTTCCATGACAATAGCTATTTGCATTTCTTTTATCTTTTTGTTTAACATTTGTGGGGGTTGGGACGGATTTGATTATTAACTCTTATTGCACACACTCAAGGTAAATCTAAAACAAAGGCTTTGTTAGAGCTTCAAAGAGAAAACAGCAAATATTGTTTTTAGGTTTCAACATTTAAAGCCTGCTAGAGGATACCTATAAAATATTTTCACATGACCATGACCAGGGTTTTACTTTCCTTTAAGGTAAGAGAGTGGTTTTTTCTAAATGAGATGGGCCAACGTGGAGTTGCTGGGGGCTGCCAGCCTGAAGTCATTTCACGGGCAAGCCTCGCCAGGTTCGCCTGCGCCATGTGGCTTACTTCATATAGAGTATTTTAGATTTTTTTCTTATGAGAATGGACCCAAAAGTCAGTGCCTCTGATTTAGCTGAGGGTCCCAGATGGTGGGAAGAAAGGAAGCAAAATGTTCCTTGCAGCAATAGGAAGGGACAATGGGTAGTGATGGAGCCACAGTGGTAGATTTCTTTGACAGAGAGAAGAAGAAAGGACGTGGTCCTTGTAAACCAGCAAACCTGGGTGATGGCCAAGGTTGCCTCTGGTCCCGGAGAGCTCTACTACACAGTAGTTTTCCTTTTCTTTCTTTTCTAATTTTCTTTCTTCCTTTCCCCCTTGGTTTACTCTCCCTGTTTTTCTCCCTTCTTTTCTTCCTTCATTTCTCAATTTTCTTTCCCTCTTTCTTTCCTCTTTCTTTCTGTAAATGTGACTCAGTATTTGAAATATTTAAAGCAGGAGGGGGTGAAGAAACACTCTGAGGTTGTTTTCTAAGTGGATTTTCTTGTCTTGAATGCAAAAAGTGAAGTGACCCTTGTGTTATCATTTTCCAGCTAGTCGAGTTTGTATTGAGATAGCTCTGTTATTCTAGGACATCTTTGAAAAGCAAGACAGAAAAGCCCACATGAGTTAAGATTTACAGGTTAAAGAGACCAGTAATCTCTTGGAAATAGGCCCCTTGAGACTTTCTGTTTTCTCAAATGAAGTATATGTCATTTCATGGGGATATCTGGAAGGATGGAAGGTTTGAAACATGCTTCTGGACTTCAAGAGGAGGTTTCTCTAACCAGACATGAAACTCTTAAGTGCTACCTTCATCATGGGGCAGGAGCTGGTGTTCCCTATCCCTGCATCTCAGGGACACTGACACACAGTAGGTTCTCAACTGGCAATCACTGGATTGAAGGTTGAAATGAAATACAGTGGCTGTCTTTCACAGTCTCTTGTATACTTGTACAAAATAAATACAATGCTGAAATCCTGATGCATATCATTTGCTTGAGCTTCCATGAAAGAAGGAGGATAAATATTTTTAATGGGAAAGCACAGAGCATGTGTTGTTCATTTAGCTTCCTGTGAAATACCTGCGCCTCTGTTCCAACGAGGCTCTACCAATTGGCAAAATCACATTTGTTAACTTAGGGGTCAGATATATTCATATAAATTATGAAATTGAAGCACTGTGTTAAAAGGGGGTCTATAGAGTAAAATTCCTAATGGAGAATAGGGGGAACTGGGGAGGCAGAGGAAGAAGAAGGTGCATTAGTTTTCTAACCTAGCGATCTCAGCTGAAAAGTCATGTCTTGGTCAAGATCTTTATGGTCATCAAACAACTTTAGGTAAATACATTACCGCATACAATAGTTAAGAAACCACACTTTGAACAGTTTCTGGTGTTACAGGATCTTGCCTGTAAGGAGAATGACATGAAGAAAAAAAAAAGTAATTTCTATTTACTGTATTCCTGGTTCACTTTTAAAAACCTAAAATTAATAGGGAACTTGAGAAAGAGGGAAAAGAAAAAAATGAAATTTTTCTGACTCCTTTTGAGAGATGACAAGTAGGCTGGAGGGCAATATTTTTCTTTTTTTTTTTTTAACTTAAAAGCATTACTTAATAATTTTATTTTAGTTTTGGTGCTTGTGCTATTGGTAAACATGCAGATATGTATTTGATATATTTAATGAGGCATAGTGTGTGTGTTTTTTTTTTTTAATAGCAGTTTTGGAAATAGAAGTTTTATGTTTTTGAAAAAATGAAATGCAAACGTTTTTCCTAGTTGTTGATTTCTGATTCTTCTAGGCTAGTAATGATACAGACTCAGACCCCAGTACTACTCCCTAATTTTCTTGTCTATTATATTGACATATTTCATTTAATTTAGCATGATGGCAAACAGCTGTTGAACTATTAATCTTTTCTCAGCAAAGCTGGAAAAAATATCTTTTAGATTACTTTGCTAATGTATACTAAAAACTAAAATCAACAGAAATAAATTAATGCATGGTCAAATGTACAATGCATATTAAAATTTTTGGAACTTCAAAATGGAGGCAAATAGGGTTTGTATTCCACTCCCAGTTTTTTGTGTCTAAATAAAAATTAAATGTAGCCAAATTTATATTCCTTTAGTGATTACAAGATGGAGGGTCAATTGTATGATATTGTTCTTACTAACTTTTGTTTCCTCTGGGGAACATTACAGATCTGTGAGGGGGAACCAGCTTCTGCTTCTGCTCTGTGTTCACTTACCTATCTGTGTAGATAAGCAAGTAGAGAAGCAGACTCAGTACTTACCTGGAAATGTTCTGCAGGTTTGAATACAACACTCGAGATAACTTTATTCAAAGTAGGCATCTTCAGCAGTTTTTAAAATTAAATTTTAATAAGGTACAGTTATTTACCAGGCCTATATCAACTTTGCAATGCAATCTTATCTGCATTGCAAAGTCTGATACTAGAGACTCAACTGCCAAACATGCAAAAATAGATGCAACTCAATAGACAAACATGAAAATTAGAGTGCACACGTTGGAGAACATCTCAAGTAACAGGGAAGGAGAAGGGCATTCTTGCCTTGAATTGGGTAGGGTCTGCCAGAGTTCACTTACTTTCCATTTAAGATCGGATGAGTGGTGGAGGTGGAAGTTGCTCTTGTGAGAGGTGGTCTCCTTGCCTCTTGTCTAGGGAGCTCTTCTTATTGCCGTGGGCCGGGGCTGTTCTGTAGATCACAGCATTACCTCGAGGACCGGACCATCACTGCTTTCTCTCTTTTTTTAAATCACCGTTTGCCCTCTAACCAAGTTCTCATCCCTGGAGAAACCAATCCCTGGTGACACACCTCAGCAGTAGAGCACACGATTTTCATTTTCAATTTGAATTGTTTTGTGTCAAAACAAAAAGATTTGGGGCAGGTTGCAAAATAGTAATTTCAAGTCCCAGAGCTTAGGGTTTTCCCCCACCCAAATGGTGCACATTTATGGTGAAAACCTCCAATTTCCTCTTACAGTAAACATGAAAATTATGATTTCACTCAGAGCCTGCATTTTTTCCCAATCTTAATGGCAAGAATCTGCATACACTTGCTTGTGGAAATGTCATAAATTGGCCTCCGATCAATTCCTCAAAGATAGTACACACCAAAGTACCACTTTCAAATTTTTAGCCCTAGTGAAATAGGATTTAACTCTTCTCAATGATGTTTGCCTTTCCACATTCAGGGCCAACAGCCGAGCGATGAGCAGAGATATATTCTGTATAAAATTTAAACTACTTCATTACATATTGTTCTGAAGAGTAAGCAAAAGGATATTAACATTTCAGTAAAAGAATGGTATGACTTCACCATCTTAACAAAAATTATATGAGCATTTGGTCAATTGATGTGGAATGAATCCTGTACCCTGTTGGTAACTTGATCTAAATTAATAAACAAATGTTTTTCTTTTCACTTGTGCCATATGTTGATCCCAGTTACATGGGCAGAAAGAGGCAGCTTGTAATGTTTCTTAAAGGATTATACACTGTTTTGCATAAGGGAGTATGCAGATGCAGGAGTTAGATGTCTTCTGTGCTTTCTTTGTGTTTTAGGAAACTTGATTTGAATTGTTCATTTCATCTGACATGTACCATTTTTATTGAACTGAGTAGATCTGGTAGATATATTGTAAGTGGAAAACATTGTGAGAACAGCTTTCACCCACTGATGACCCCCCAAACCCCCTCCCCAAGCTGAAAATTGTGGTGCTTTTATTCATTTTGAAAGGTCCAGAGTGGCATAAAGCATCTTGTCTATAAGAACTAACTCACTTGCAAGGGTGGGTGGGTGGCAGGGGGAGGTTCTGTTTTAATGAAATAAGAGATGTTGTGAATGTTAATCAAACAGAGACAGGTTCAAGTAGCAGTCTGGTTTCCCAAAGCAAAGGCCTATGACTCACAGGTTATTCCACGTGAAATAAATGGATAGACAAGATGAGAAAGAGTTCGTAAGCAAAATGTGAAATGTTTCACCTTGACTTTTCCAGCATCCAAGTTGTTATTGTCTTGAAGAGCTCAAAGGCACATGGTCTGGTAAGTGGAGGTCTTGGCACTGATTTTTATTAACTCTGAGTGTCTTTTGCCATTAAATAAAATTGAGTTATTTCGTTGTTTATCTTGCATCTCTCCCAGGCAAATAGGTGGTTGCTGCTTTGTCTTGACATTCAGATTTTTGATATTCTCTTTTGTTTTCAGGGTAAGAAGTGACCTTTTGAGGTGACTGTAACAGAAGATTGCTTTGCAGAAGCCAAAAAGGTAAATGCAAGTATAATTAGTGGAATTACGTTAAGGACTCTATCTACTGCCTTCTTGGCATCTTAATTCAGTTCTTTTCAGATCTCCTAATTATCAAATTTGCATGTATTTATTTGTGTAAGTACATATGTAGCGTATTTTGGAGGCCTTTAAAGAAAAGATTGCTCTTAAGAAATGGTTCACATAGTCACATTTTCCCCTCTAAATATTATCAAACTTTTCCCCTGTTTGTGGGAGTTAACCTCTTTTTTTTTTGGTAGTTGACTTGGTAGTTTTGAAGTTAGGAAGGAATATTCACATCACAAAAGTGGTGATTCATAAAATTAACATGCTGCAAATAGGAGTAACGCATGTCAGTGTTTTGTGCTGAAGTGGTGTCATCCGATGGATGTTCATCTGGCGGCTTTATAATCACCTTCTTTCAGAAATTAATAGTCAGGCACCATAGCAACGCGTCGTGTTGATGTAACTGCCTTGTGGCGTGGGGCATGTCCCTGTGATGTCAGTGCTCAGCTGCCTTGTTCTTTTGACCTTACTTGAAAATCAAATGAGTACTTGATTTTAAAATTAGAAGTTTTCAGAGAGACTAGTGTAGGTTGATGAATTAAAGCTAAATTAAATTTTCTCAAACTCACTTTTGGGAGCAGTGGTTAAAAAAAAAAAAAAAAAACCCACTCTGGTTAAACTGGTCATGGAGACTACATTTTTTTTTTTTTTTTTGGATACCCAAAGTATCTCCCCATTGAAGGCAGGAGTCACCTCACTCAAGTTCATGTTGCGGGTCATTTTTAAGTCTGATGTTTCTTAAGGAGCAAGCATATTCATTTTATTTTTGAATCTAGTCCAGTGGCACTTTCATTTGACTGAGTAGATCTGTGTCAATTTTAAAACAGGTTACTTGCCAGCCTGGTTGCGCAAAGCCATGTTTGAATTTGGATAGAATAATTTTTCCCAATTTCATGATATTGTTAAAGATATTGTTTAGATCTTACCACTTAAAGTTTATGAATTTGTAAGATACAGACGGCTTTACTCTTTAGTTGAACAAGGTTTTTGTGAAACTTAGATCGGTCTTGTTTTTAATCTTACTCAGGACAGCGGGGTTCTAGAAGGTATTATCAAAGCAGGAATTTGTTTTTCTAGTTGCATTCTGGCAGATTTCATTTGGACTGAAAAGTCCAACCAGCTTGCCTCATTTCACCATCTTTGTTTAATTTAAACTGTGTGGGAAGCTCCTAATTGTCCTCCAAGGAGGTTGTAGTACCTTTCAGATGTCCCAGCATGGGAAGGGGTGATTCCAACCAGTAATTAAGGTCATCAAGTCATACCTAGAGTGGTTTTTGGCAAAGCACTTCCCAGCTCCCCAATCTTCATCTGTCTCAGGGGTCTGCACCTTCTTTCTGCAGAGGCTCATCCAGCCACCATTTCCTGTTGTGTGCACTGTGCCTCGGTGGCTGAGTTGTATGTACATTGTGTACTGTCTCTGTGGTCCCTACAAGATCTCAGTCCAGAGTATTACTTGTTCAAATCCATGCCAGGTGCTGAACTCATTTCATGCTGGTAGCAAAAGTTTCTCATGAAACTAAAGATTAAAGCTGAAAAAGTGGTTGAAAATAGAAAATATTTACCTTGAGAGTTGAGTTATCCCTACAGCTCCAAGAATGGACTTAATTAGTAGGTTTTCATTGTTTTATTCAAATTTATGTATTCAGGTAAATTTACAACATATCTGTAAGCATAAATTATTTTTCTCCTGACTTACGTCTTTACGATGAATATGCTTACACCCATAACCTGAAAATGTTTGAATTTGGATAGAATAATTTTTCCCAATTTCATGATATTGTTAAAGATATTGTGAGTCAAGGGCATGTTTGGGGGAAAAGAAAGTTTCCAGGAATGTGTCATTACTGTTGACTAAGAGAGGTAGCCCATAAGGAGAAAAAATGCTTCTTTGTAAGTACTGTCAAGAACATGTTGTATTATGGTATATGCTATCCTGCAAGTCAGGAACCCCTTGGAAAATTTCAGGACCATAGAAAAATTTTGTCCTTCTGTTGTCTTCTTTTATAAAACAAAGGAAACTGAATGACACATTCATCTAATTATTCTTTTTGTCTTGACAGCTTGGAATCTCAGAGTAACAATTTTTGCTTAATGTTAGTAGCTTTTTTCCCTAACAACTTCAACTTTTTGTTGTTGATACTTTTTTTTAAGTCAATTTCATTTTTCCTGCTCCAAATTAACATTTTATTATTTAACTTGTTTTTCTTCAACAATATGTTTGGTTTGTGTTTGACTCCATTTTCCATTATATTTTCTTAGAAATAAGTTATATAGACACATAATAAGCTGCGTGTACTTTTTTTTACCTTTTATCAAGCTCAAGGATCCTTCGAAAACTAGTCCTTATATATAAAGAGGGGAAAAAAGATTTGTTAAAAATAAAACCTCTTTAAAAATAGGTATAAAATTGGACAGAATGCTTAGTATTTCTTCCCAGTGAATAAACCTTAAACAGAGAGACCACGCTGTTTAATGATGTGATGATCACGAAACCAGCACCATCTTCTGCATTACACAGAGGATGCAGATTTCAGATGCCAGGAGTTCCTTGGTCACTGCCATGCTCAGATTTGGGATCTGGGAATCATTAACAGTCAGCATAAATACAAGTAAATGTGCCTACATTGATACTCTGGAAACAACTGGTTGTATGTAGGAAAGCGGCCGGGCAAATTCTGAAAACCAAAGTGAAGTGAAGTTGCTCAGTCGTGTCTGACTCTTTGCAACCCCGTGGGCTGTAGCCAACCAGGTTCCTCTGTCCATGGGATTCTCCAGGCAAGAATACTGGAGTGGGTTGCCATTTCCTTCTCCAGGGGATCTTCCCAACCCAGGGATCGAAACCAGGTCCTTTTTCACAGTGAGATTCAGAGTCTGAAGGAGCATGAATAACTGTCATCCTACTTGGTAGTGAATAACAGTTTCTTCCAAGTAGATTTGAGCCCTTTACAAACTGGATCTAGTTGCTGGCATTCCTAAAAGGTAGCTGGTAATTATTATAATCCCCACTTTACAAACTGGGAAACTGGTCACATTGAATTAGTAACTTACCCAAGGTCATGTAAAATGTCAAGACTGGCGCTAAAAAGACAACTTGCTGTGCTCACGATTATATTGTTGCCATTCTGTCGTGGCCACCTCAGTTTGATGGTTTAATATAGGTATCTGTGTCATTTTTTCCCTGCTTCCCCAAACATTCACAATTCACCCATATAGATTTTTGCTAAAACTTAAAATCCAATTTGTGAAATTCATTGTTTTTGATTCAGTTCTGATTAGCACTGGGAGTAATTGATGATAATTACAAAGCCTGTATAGGTGACAGTTAAATGGTTGTTTTTAAACACTGGTCATCTTAAAGCTTCATATTTTGTGTTGGTTCAGTTTTACAGTCAACTTGTTGATGAGAAAGTCTAAAAAAAAAGAAAATATAAAAGAACGTGTAATCATTTCAATTTTTCTTCTACCCCCAATATGATCTATTTTTTGTTAGATCAAAGAGTTATAAGGTATCTTTATATACTTCACTCATTGTGTCTTACATGTTACAAATTATTTCTTGGTTACAAATAAAGTTGAAAATGGCTACCCAGCCATTTTAAATATATTCATTGGTTCTTCTGACAGTATATATTTAGCGTGATTTAAAAGTTTACGTAATGACAACAATATTCTGAGTTAAATCCATTCAAAATGACCTCTTTATAACATTCAGCATTTGACTTATTTGCCTGTTCAGGAAGTTGTTATAAAAGGCACTGGAAAAGAGTGTTTTCATTGAGCTACCAGCTGACCACACTGGCTGGAATGACAGTCAGTCAGTTTAGTTAGGCAGTGAACTCACCCTCAGCCTACCCATGCCTGGGTTGTAACACTCAGGGTAAAGACTAGCCTGATATAAAGACTCTTGCATACAATGGCTTAAATCAAATAGAAGTTTACTTCCCTGTCTCATCTAATAATCTGGCCAGTCTAGCTTGACTGGATTGGGTTCTTTCTCTTTTGTGCTTCCCTCCCTTCAGCCTTTGTCCTTATCTATATGGTTGAAATACAGCGAAGTCCACGGCAAGCAATTTTCTTTGAAGCAAATGATTTAAAAATTGCACACGTCACATCCATTGACATTTAATTGATTAGACTGTGATCATATCATAAGAAGCTTCAGTGGCTGCTGGGGAATGCCTCTAGCTGGGTAGCCAGGAGCTTGGGAGAATTGGAGAACAGATTTAAGGGGACATTTAGCACTGTAGCAACTTGATTGGCTGAACTGCCCCAACCCAATATTGCCTTCCTTCTTTCATTCAATCATAACATAATACAGATGTATATACTACATGTGCTATACATCAATTATTGCTG
The DNA here is from genome assembly GCA_917880005.1 of Nanger dama. Classification (NCBI taxonomy): domain Eukaryota; kingdom Metazoa; phylum Chordata; class Mammalia; order Artiodactyla; family Bovidae; genus Nanger; species Nanger dama. The sequence continues at coordinate 30,459,198 of CAKJTW010000016.1, read as the reverse complement.
CAGGCATTTATTGATGGCTGTGTGCCAGATGCTAGGATCATAGCACTACGTGAGAAGGATGCCATCTCTGGCCTGCTAGAGTTTATGTAGCAAAGGGAGGACAGACATTATGCGTGATGATGATGACAAGTGTTCAGAAGGGCAGATATTGGTGGTTATGTGAAAGTGTTCTCTAACAGGGACATCAGGGTGTCAGAACTGTACGTATTTTACCATAATCTGAAAGCTATGCTAGACTAATTTGATTTTCTTGTGTGTTTCGTCCCAATATTGTGGTGCATGTCATCAAGCCTGTTTATTTTTTGTTAATAGCTTTATTGAGATATAATTCATACACATTTGAAATGAACTGTTCAATGGTTTTTAGTATGTTCAGAGTTTGCACCCATCATCGCAATTTAGTTTTGGAACAATTTCATCACCCTGGAAAGAGACTCCCATACTTAGCAGTTACTCCCCTCAACCCAACCCCTGGCAACAACAAATACAAATACCATCAGTAGAGCTTTGCCTCTTCTGGACATTTTATGTAAATGGAAACATACAATATGTGGTCTTTGCGACTGACTCCTTTCCCATAGCAAAATGTTTTCAAAGTTCATCCAAAGCTTTAAAATTTTTAACTTTCTTAACAATCTCAGAGTTATATGAGTTCTTGCTCCTAAATCCAACAAAATGGTGCCCTGAAATATTCTCTCAAGGGATGGAATTGGGAGAAAATTACTCTTTTCATGTTGTTTGTATTTCCATAGAAATAGACTTGGCCTCCCAACAGTTAAACTTCAGAATTTAAATGTTTGCATTTTAAGTTAGCTGTTTTTAAACATTGTTAACCATAATGCTAAACTAAGTAACTCTGTAAACAAGAGCTGTCTCTCTTGAATGTTCGTTTCAAAGAAAAAAATTTTAAATATTGATTTCCAGAGAAATATGCTCAATAGAGTTCGTTTTCAAGCAGAAGTCACTTGTTGAAACGTACATGAAGGCATGTTTTGTAGTAAAGACAATATTTGCAACAGTTATCAAGTAGCCATATTTTGCACAGCAATAATAATAATAATAGTAACACATGGTTTCAGTCATCTTTTTAAAATGATGTTTTGGCTCTTTCATCTGCCAAGGGCACAAATACCCAAACTGTCCACCTTGAGCATCTTCGGAAGAAGTTTTCAGCTTAGTTGAAAACGTAACAACTTAACAGAGATGTAGGAGGTGTTAACCTTTCTTTGGCAATTCAAAAATCTCAGAGAAAATCTGGAGCTCAAAAATGTACAAACACAAAACTCTGTTTAGGGTGGCACAGGTATGATAACGTTGACTGCATACTTTGTAGCATCTAGTCACATCTAGGACCTTAAAGGGGTGAACGTATACCAAGAGTAGAATCCTTGAGTCTGTTTTAGAAGTTGACACCTTCAGCCCAGGGCCGAGTTTGGATTTGAAATTTGATGGTATCTTTTAAAAAGTCTGTTGGTGAATAGGACTTTTCCTAAGTGGCGAGTGAAATTACTCTCTTAAGTTTGCGCTGCTCTGTCCTTGATCTAAACTGCTACTTCCGTGGCCTTCGCATGCGGTGGGCGTGAGGGGAGAGAAAAAGGAGAAGCCTGAAGTCTTCATGCTCTGTTCAGGTACACTCTTTTGAAGTGTGAAGATCATGCAGATTTTCCCTTGAATCTAGTATATTAGCAGGTATATGGTGTATAATTAAAGGTAATTAGATGTTTTGTTAATTATCTGACAGTGGAGTGAATTATTTAAAATATTTTTTTAGTTAAAACCTTGCATCATTGGATAGACTGTGATGATTTCAGTTTATAGGTTGGCATGGATCTTTACTTCCTCACTTTTTCCTCCAGGCCTCTTTTTTTCTGGAAGTCAGTATCTCTTTCAAAGGATTGTGAGCAGCCCCTGGAGACCAAAGGAAGTGTCCTAAACCATTCATTACAGGTGACATTCTTTAAAGTTTATTTAGAGCAGTCATTTTCAAAGAGCATATTGGGACCCATTTGTGAGTTAGGTAATCAATTCACTGGACTGTGCCCAAGAATTTAAATGATAAATAGGGTAAGTATACAAAGAGTAGAGAAAAATGCAATAGACTAGATCTGCACTGTCCAATATTGAAACCACTGGCCACATGTAGCTATTGAGCCCTTGAAATGTGGTTAGCCCAAACTTATGTGCTATAAACTTAAAATCCACAAAGCCTTTCGAAGAGTTTGTATGGAAAAAAAGAATGTGAACAATTTGAATGATTCTTCTTTATTGACTATACATTAAAATGAGCATCATATTGAATTAAGTAAAATATTAAAATTAATTTCAAGGTTTCTTTTTACTTTGCCCGTGTCGTTACAATTACATACGTGACAGGCATTGTATTTTTACTGGGCAGTTTTGCTCAAGCCAGTGGGGAATAGAGCAGTGAGAGCGACAGGGCCTCTGCTGGTGGCTCTAGGGGGTGTGGACAGGTAGGGAAACATAATAAATCAATATGCAGTGGGAGGTGTGGTGAAGAAAATGCAGGCGGTAAGGGAGGTCAGATTGGCGGAGGGAAGGAGCTGCAATTGTGAACAGCCGGGGTAAGTCTAACTGAAGCACAGGCATTTGAGCCAAGAAGGCGTGTTCTAGAGAAGACTAAGTTGGCCACTGTGGCAAACGTGGCGTCTCCCAAGGGAAGGAGTAGTGGCGGGCACGGCCAGGGACAGCATGGCCAGACACAGTGGGCGCCAAGGCTCAGGTGGGCATGGCCAGACACAGTGGGTGCCAAGGCTCAGGGGCTCTCAGTCTCTTCGTGGAGGAGAGAGCCGGGAATGGGCTCTGAGACGAGACAGGATTTGAGTCACATTTTAAATGGATCACTCTGGAAGTTGTTTTGAAAGTAAATGGTGGGTGGGTGAGGTGAGTGGCAGGGAGATGTGTCAGGAATCCACTGTAATAATCTCAGTGAGATCTGATGGCCAGGATGAGGATGGCAGTAGGAAGTGGCGGGCATTTGTGAAATCTTAACACATGTGGTTTGATATTTAAATTTTGAACTTATCTCGGAAGACTCCAAGGAAGTCCTGGTAAAACAGATGTGAAGTTTGAAAACCGTTACATAGTGGATGACTCCCAAGATTTTTGTCTTAAGCGATGGGGTAGTATCAACTGATGGGTTGTTTGTAGCAATTAAGAAAGAAGTCAGAAGACAGAGGACTCTCGGTTTAAGCAACTTCGGAAAGGATGGGGCTGCCATTAAGAGAAACAGAGAAGCCTGTGGGGTGAGGTTTGGTGGTATGAAAGGAGGCAGTTGTTTAATTTCACTTGTTGAAGATGGTAAGGTGGACTTCTTTCAGGGCCATCACGGTAGGAGTAGGTGATCCTGCAGCGAGATTTTACGGGAGGGAGATGTTGAGCTCACCTCTATAGACAGCATGGGCAAGTGAGAATTTATAGCCAGAGAGTTAGGGGGTGGCAGGGGGTCAGTAGCTGAAAAGTTTCTGGAAAGAAAGCATCAGGAATAAGGGGGGATTCTGGGTCAACTGCTCTAACAAGAGTCTCGCTAAAGATAAACTGGAGTGACCCAGCGTCTCCTGGGGAATGGCGGAGAGTGAGGAACCCTATCGGATCTCTAATCCAGTGGTCTGGATATTAAATATGCATAGAAGGCAGGGGTAAATGGAGATGTAAACTTAAATCTTCAACTTACAATGTAGTCTTCAGTCATCTAAAGTGCCTCAGAGCTTGTGTGGTTAACCTGGTCTCTAGATTAGTAAAGTTCTAGGAGGTGCACATGAGTCTGTTACCTTTAGCTTATACTAATATAGGGAGTCTTTGATGAGTTCATCTGTCTTTCAAATTAACTAAGAGCATCAAAGATTCTGGCTCATTCAAAAATTCAGAAACAGTTGAGCATTTTCGAGATTTCTAGGCTGATCCCAAATCTTCGAGCATCTAGCAAATTATAGGTAAAATAATGAAAAACATATATTTTCTCTATTTAGATACTAACTGCCATTAAGGTGGTATTGAGTGTGGAAGATGATGAATGTACTTCTCAATTTGTTTCCATTATAAAGTGGCATTAAAAGAAATTAGAAGAGCATGAAAATATAGGAAGAAAAATTTCACTTTTGACCTCATCTAAATCGTTCAGCATTTATCTTCAGACTGCAACGTTCTGTCTGTACAGATTTGTTTATATATTTGTACTGTATATACTGTTTTGTTTCCTACTCTTACCCTTAAAGTATCATGAGTATTTTCCCGAGTTTTCACTGTTGCCAGTTTAGTCACTCAGTCATGTCCAACTCTTTGTGACCCCATGGACTGCAGCACTCCAGGCTTCCCTGTCCATCACCAACTCCCAGAGCAGATATATCCTGGAATAGATATATCACTGTTATATCTCAGTCTTATTTTTAGGGTACCTTGGTGACTTCCACTGTTTCATCAGTTCCTGCAATGATGGGTCTTCTGATTCCCTCCAGTTATTCATGATGGCTAGTATGCCTGTGTAGGATGTCTCAGGGTAGCTCAGTATCTTGAATTAGTCTTATAAATATGATATTGGAACTGCAGGTTATCACTCAGTTTCTCTCTCTACTTTTAAGTGATATTAGCAGTAATCTGAGGCTCATGAAATCAACACCTAGCATCAACTACATGTGTTTTCCATGAATGAAGTTTCGCAGTCGTGTCCGACTCTTTGCAATCCCATGGACTGTAGCCTATCAGGCTCCTCTGTCCATGGGATTTTCCAGGCAAGAGTGCTGGAGTGGATTGCCATTTCCTTCTCAAGGGGATCTTCCCGACCCAGGAATCGAACCTGGGTCTCCGACATGGTAGACAGACGCTTTTCCGTCTGAGCCACCAGGTAATGAGGTACATTTTGCATTAACTTTGATTTCAACATTTCTGAACTTTAAGTTGCTCGACATTTTTCTTTTCTGATCTGAATCATCTCTTGATATTTTTTCACTTTTAGCAACTTGATTTGCAGCATGGGAACAGGGAACTTTGCATTCTTTCCATGGACAGCCATTCATCCTCTCATTATTGTGTTATCCCAAACATCATTCCTTCTCTTTTCCCAGAACAGCCATGACTTTACTTGGTCTGGATTTGTATCTCCAAAATTTGTTTCAGTTGAGTTTTGGTCCAGGTTACCCAGGAAAACTCAAACGTCTTGACAGCTTTTAAAGTATAAAAGTTTTAAGTTTTCTTGCATGCCAAACCTTAGCAGTATTGTCGTTAATTTTTTAGGCAACACATATTTATTGAGTTCCTGGGAGGCTGACTGTGTGTTTGAAATTGAGCTGTGTATCTCTGTCCTTTGTGGCCATTCCCATGTCTAGTCTTCAGATTCATAGCTTCAGAGAGAACCAAGAAACGTTAGCCTTCTCTAGTCCAGACTTTATAAGTTATTGGAGATGAAACTAAGACTCGGAGAAGGAAAATGATGTTCCCCCACCAACCGTGTAGTTGTAGCTGACTATGTTGGGAGTCCCTGTCCCTTTTAATATACCTCTTCCTCCCTTTTATGATATAATATCAAAAACAAGTGGAAATAATAAAATTTCATTGTTAAAAAGTTCACTGTTAAAAAAAATAGACTTGATGAAAACCAAAATGTATTTTTATGTGGATGGCCCTTTCTTAAATTTCATTTCCAATGCACTGTCCTTTTCCCAGCTATGGTAAGGGAAATTAATACCCTTTACAGATGTTTAAAAACATGAAATACGAAAAGGATCATCTAAATATGTTCATTTCAGAAAATGTCCACTTTTCATTTTCTCCTCCGCTCCTGCTCAAGCTTCTAGATCTTCTGCTTCCACCTCTCCTTCCTCTCCTCCTCATCCTTCTTTCTTCTCTTGTGCCGCCTTTCTCCTCTTCCTCCTTATTCCTTCTCTCCCCTTCCTCTCTCTCCCTCTCTGTGTCCTTTATTTGTATATAAGGATATTTAATGAGTGTGTGTGTAATGTTAAAAAGTTTCTGCCAGTTGACAACTACTGGGGAATTTTTAAATAGTTGAGTATTTTGCATAGCATGAGGATTTAGACGTCTACTGTGTCTCTATCTGACTGGTTCATCCCAGTGAGCCACTCCCGTGTGACATGTGTTTTTCCAAAGGCTGAGACACAAAAAGAACAGTAATATGTGTTGCTCATTGTTTTTGAACTTCACTGTGTAACTGATTGGAACTGCTTAGCTCTGAAATCTTGTCCCCCCCAGTTCCAGAATGGGATTCACATCCTCTCTTTATTTTCTTAAGTAGGATAAAAATACATAAAGACCAATGTAGAATTGTCATCTGGAAGGGCCATATCACTTCATTAGTTTAATCTTCATAATGTTAGTGGTAATATAACATAGAATAGACAATTCTTATGAGCTTCATTTTTTTTCTTTTTCTGATTACAAGTATAAAAACCAACTCACTATAGGGAATTGTAGAAAAGTTGACCAAATAGAAAAGTAAAAGTAATCTAGAATCCTGACTCTGGGAATAACATATAGTTTCTTTTTTTCATTTGATGTACATATGTTTAACATAACTACAGTCATATAGTATATATAGAATTGTGTACTTTTTAAGTTTAGCATCACATGGTAAACATTCTCCCATGTCATGAAGACATCTTAAATGACTGCATAGTAATCATTTTTTTTGTATATAACAAAATTTAATTCTTCAGTGTTGAATATGGGAGTTGTTTCCAATTTTTCTGTAATATATTACAGTAGGCATATATGTGCACAAATGTTAATCAGTTTCCATTTCTTTAGATATAGTCTACAGGGGGAATTTCTTTAGATATATTCTATAGGGGGAAATTCCTATAAGAAAAGTTTTGGAATTGTTACAGATTTTCTATATATGCTGTCATTGTACAATTCAAAATACACCAATTTGTTCTTCTGCTGATACTGAATGAGAATGTTTATTTCACTGCAATTTTGCCAACATCGAGTTTCAGTATTTTTTGTTATTGTCATTTAAGTTGTAGAAGAAAAAAGTATACTTCATTTTTTCTCTTGTTCAAGCCTGTTGTTGCAAATGAAGTCTAGAAGTTTTGTTTCTTGAGACTCTTTATATTTCTTCTTTTAAATTTTCATAGCTTGTGAAGTAGTCAGGGTTTGTAGGAGTGGGGATGGGGAATCCAAGGTGCTGGGCAGCTAGAGAAGGGATCCTGTCATTGGAATGTTACTTGACCATTGGTTCTTATGCCAGAATGTACAGGGTAAGTTCACCAAGTGCTGTGTTGTAGCTTAGATCTGAGTGTAAAATACTGTTAAGGCCAGACCATTGGCATTCTGTTGCTCCGGAAATCTCATGGAGAGATCTGGGGCTCACTAGCTTTCCAAAAACTTTGATGCTTTGAGTTTATTCCTTTATTCTGTAAATAATTATTGAGTGCTTCCTTATTCCTGGCTGTATTGGGGGCAGCAGGGAATATTTGGTAAACCAAAAGAGGAGACAACTGTGAATGAGGTGGATATACCTTACTGATTAATGGTGAGCACAAATTGACAGATCTGTATAAAGGACTTAGCGCAGTAAGAGCAACTAGCTGCTGCTCATCTTACTGTTTCTGCTAATGCTCTGTTATCATCAGCATCTCAAATTAAAAACCAAAAAACAGTGTTCAGCCAGGTCCTATCTCCAGCCCCCTTATCACACCTCGGATAGCAGGGCCTGTGTTCTCAGCCCGTGAAGCTTCTGTCCATTTCTTTTAGTCCTTTTACTCAGTGAGCTAGTATCTTTCAGGTGTTTGGTTCCAGAAGTTTCCAGAGAAGCATGGCTGTGTCCAGCTAAACAGTAAGATTCTGGGGACAGTAAGATTCAGGGAGCCCCTGCCATTTCCCCGCCGTTTAGTAGGAATGTTGCTGACAGTTGAGCTGCAGACGGGAGTGAGGCACTGGCGATTACAATTACACCCTGCGCCCCGGGTGTTTGCTCTGTTAGTCTGTAAGCCCAACAAGCCCATTCTCCTCAACCCTGAATCTATAGATTAAAAATAAATGCACACGCACACATATACATACACTCTTCTCCCTGAAGACTTCCCACACTCAGGGCCGCTGGAGGACAGGCAGGCCCTAGGCCAGGACCACCCTGGGCCCCCTTTGCTTTCCGCACTGCCCAGAATGCCCTTGGAACCTGTGCTCCTGTCTGGGTGCTTGCTGGCTTTCTGTCATCATCGGTTCAAAACATGACCAGTTTTAAATGGAAAAAATAAACATTTCTGATGCTGAAGTGAGGAAGGGGTAGCTTTTTGTTTCAGACCAGTAGGTCTCACCCCCAAGAAGCGCTGTCTGGGAGAGGCTGTGTCTGACTTAAGATGTGTCAATTCTAGGGCCTGTTTCTGACTTGCTCGCTCATAGGTCCCCCCAGGGGACAGTGAAAGGCCCATCTCTTAGGTGCGCTGTGAAGATCACAGAAAGGACCATTGAGTTAAGTGTTCTTTTAGAGCTCTGCACTTAGGCCCTGTCCTGCAACTTTTCAGCTTTGTGATGTTGAGAAATACCAGATCTTTCCAAGCCTTTTTTCCCCCCTCCTTATCTAAAAAAAAATGGACTAAACTAGTACCTCCCTTGTTGAGGTAGTTGGAAGATAAACTGAGTAACTGCAAGTTACCAGTTCTTAGAGCAATGCTTGGTATATAGCAAGTCTTCTGTAATGTCAGCTCGTTTCACTGTGAGCATATAGCACATGGAATGTAGTAGTAGGTTGTTTAGGATGTTAATAATTTTTCTCCAGATTAATTTTTAAAATAATGAGAACATTTTTAGATGTCTGTTTTTATCAGGGAGCCTAGTGGAAATAGGAGTGAAATAGGCTTCCTAATACCTTCCCTTGGTCCCAAAGAGAAAAGAAAAGCAAAATCTTAGAAGGAAATGGTTTCTGAGTATTTCAGGATAGCAGTATAAAAATCATCTTCCTCTCCTTCTCATCTCTCACTTGGGATCCACAGGTGAGGAAGGGGGCCATTTGGAGGGATCCACCCAGCTGAATTTTGTAGGTTTGGAAGCAGCCTCTTAGCTACACTGCAGCTTCCATCTAAGTGTTACAGTTTTCTAAGTCCAGGCCATAGACACCCAGATGGTCCTGAGTTCACATGGAGAGATCTGGGACCCACAGGCTTTTAAAAACCTAAACTGTGTGACCAAATAGTGTGAAAAGATGTTCCGGGGCTGTGCTGAGATTCATTGTCTCAGGCGTGATTTTATTGTAAACCTTAAATATGGAGACTGCATTAAAGGAGCCTTAGGCTCGTGTCCCCAGCACTTCACACTGAGGAACCTCTGTAGACACTGCCCTGAGTGTTCTCTGTGTCCGTGACCAGTGAGAAAGAGGGAAGGAGAGGGGAAAGAGGGTGTGCATGCAGGGACCAGGAACTCCTGTCTATCTGGGAGAAAGTGAACTTCCCAGCTACTTAGATGTAGCAGTGCAGGGTTGGCTGTTGGGAATACACTTGGCTGGAATGACCTTGACCCTGCTCAGGCATGCATGCCTCTGTGTGTGTGTGTGTGTGTGTGTGTGTGTGTGTGTGTGTGTGTGTGTGTGTAGATGTGCACACAGGGGAGATGGTGGCAAGCCCTTTTCCTGAAAACTCCACAATCTGTCATTTTTAGCACGGATGTGAGAGGTTACCCCAGGGGCTGCCTTGTGTTCCTGACACCTGACGAGCGGTTCTCTCTGTTCCTTCCAACTTTGTACAGTTTGATGTTTCTGCACTTATACATGGTACTTCTCATAAAAACAAAGAGTAATAAAAACCAAAGTGAGAAAGTAACCATTGCTTCATATTCACCCCAACCCCCGCCCCAGGATCAGCATCTGGACCACTTTGGAGACATTCCTTCTAAACATCTTGCTCTTTCCCTGTTTGTTACTGAACAAGCCTGGGCTGTCCAGTATGGTAACCAGTTCCCACCAGCAGGTCTGGAGCAGTGAAATGTAGCTAGTCTGAATTGACACATGCTGAAAGTGTCATAGCCACATTAGACGTTGAAAAATGAGACTGTAAAATATCTCTCAAGTTTAGATATTTCATACATGTTGAAATGATAGTATTTAGATATATTGGATTAAATAAAATATACTATTAAAATTAATTTGCTCCATTTTACTTATAAAAGGTACCTACTAGAAATGTTTAAATTACTTTTATGGCTCACAAATTATACTCCTCTCTGGCAGTTGGGGGCAGGCGCATGATAGTTTTAATAAAATAATGCTACATTTTCCCTACCTTTTAAAATATAAAAATATGCTGTCAATATCTTTCTGTAGAAATTCACATATGGCAGCATTATTATCACCTTAGAGCTCTGTGTCAATATATCATAGTTTATTTAACCTGTCCTACTTTGTTGAATGTATAGAGTTGTACACAGTAGTCCTGGTGATCAAGCTTGTATATTCATTTTTGCAAGCCCATCTGATTATTTCCTTAGTATAGGGTTTCCCACCTAGAGAATGGTGGACATTTTGGTCTGGATCATTCTTTGTTGTGGGAGACTTTGTTATCCATTGTGGGATGTTTATCTGCCTTCCTGGCCTCCACTCACTAGATGTCAGCAGCGCGTCTGTCCCTGTTTGTTCACCCTTGCTACCCCCACATGCGACAACCAAAAGCATCCCTGGGTATGGCCATGTGTCCCCTCTGAGGCAAAACCGTCCCACTTGAGAAGCATTGACACAAAGCAAAGTACCAGATGGGAAATGCTCGATTGAAAAGTATACATATTTAAATTTTAGATAGATTGATAGACATTGATATACATTGAGAAGGTTATATCTGTTTTCAGTTGTTTTCTTAGAAGAATAATATCAGTTTATGTATCTATCAAGAGTAACAGCGATCCTCATTAAATACCTGTAAGACATTTACGAAAGAAGAGCTATGTATTTGTTAATTTATTTGTTGGCAGTTTGTTTAATCAGCTTTATTTAATTGCCTTTGTGAGAAGAGTTTTTGTAAGGACCATGATGGAGGCAGTCTAGGTGTTTTCTGTTGGAGGCCAGCTTGGCATTGAGATTTTGTGGCCCATTATAGCTTTGCTTAGCACAATGTACAGACAGGGCTTCTGTGCTCTTAAAGGGATCAAAGGTGGTAGAAGGTCAGAGAGAAAATCTCCTGTTACTTTGCAATTTAGGACTTTTCCTTATAGTGAGAAATGGGAATAATAGTAAATGACATAATAGTCATAGCTAATTATTGAATATTTGCTACATGTCAGGTGATGGGCTAAGTGTTGTTACATGTAATTTTATTTAAACTTCAGAAAAACCTGGCTTTTAGGTAAATGCCACTGTTTTCACCAGATGAAGGAAGATGGGCATAGAGAGGTGCCATCAATCTGGCATGCCCACGGTCACAGCCTTAGAATGTGGTGTGGCCAGGATGTGAAGCTGGCAGTCCAGGTAGCCATGCTATTCATTTATTCACTCTTCCAACACGTATTTGAGTTTCTCCTATGTGCCAGCACAGTGTTTTTTTGCTGAGTTTATAGGAGTGAGCCAAAAACAACACAGTTGCAGCCTCATGCAGACTAATGGGAGCTGATAAAAGCTATTCTGATGAGGATTAAGAAATGGAGGTACGTGATGCTTTGAGAGTCTACATTTGAGGGACTTGCCCTTGTCAGGAAGTTCAGGGAGGGCTTCCAGGAGAAATAATGGTTAAAATGAGATCTGGAGAAAGAGCAAAAGGGTGGAGGTTATTGGGGAGCCAAAGAAAAGAAACACCATGTCCCGTGTGTCGAGGTGGACCGCGGTATGTGGAAGGTTCTGGCCATGTGGAGAAGGTGTAGCCTGAGTGTGCAGCCAAGGATGCAGGTTACAGGCAGAATATCCATGGAGCTGTGCTTTTAAAAGCAATTCTGTTTGCTTGTGTTTGTAGTGTGGGGTATGGGAGAAGGGGTGGGGCGGGATTAGAGGGATGGAGAACATGGTCACATTTGTGTTTTGGGAAGATCACTCTGTGACGTGTTAAGAACGCCTAGGGGCAGCGGGCAGTAGATACAGAAAACAAGAAGGTGTGCAGTTACTGATTCTTAGCAAATAATGAGCATTTCTACCTCACTTATTTATGGATGCGTCACAGACTCACCTGAAACTGGCTTAAGCAGGATACTTCTGTTTGGGCAGGGCTTGTCGTTGTCATTGTTCAGTCGCTCGGTCATGTCCAGCTCTTTGCGACCCTGTGGACTGCAGCACACGGGCTTTCTGTTCTTCGCCATCTCCTGGAGCTTGCTCAAACTCATGTCCATTGAGGCAGTGGTGCCATCCACTCTTCTCGTTTTCTGTCATCCCCTTCCCTCCTGCCTTCAGTCCTTCCCAGCATCAGGGTCTTTTCTACTGAGTAAGCTCTTCACATCAGGTGGCCAAAGTATTAGCACTTCGAGTTCAGTATCAGTCCTTCCGATGAGTATTCAGGATTGATTTCCTTCTCCTCTGCAGGGCTTAGCAGGGGTGGTTTTTCTCTGCTCTGTGTGGTGCTGACTCAGGAGTGCATTCACCTGGGAGCTTAGCTTTGACTGGAAAATTCAGCGTGGCTTTCATGTCTGCACTTGACACCTGGCCCTGGCCTTGACTTGGCTCTCAGGTTGACCGTGCCATCATGATTAGACTTAGCATGAAATAGGACACTGCCACGTTTCTCAAGGTCTAGGCCCAGACCTGGCATAGCGCTAGTCACTCCTTTGCTTCTGTCAAAGCACTGCTAGTCCACGCTCAAGGAGACAAGAAAAAGATTCCGTCGTCTTGATGGGCATGTGCACACAAGATGTGTGTTGCTGTGTGCCAGAAGCAAATTAAGACCCTGAGAGCAGAGCACTATAGGCCATAGGCTGCATCCCCGCTTGTATGGCCTTACAGAGGGAGGCAGTAAGCATATGAACTAGAGCAGTGTCGGGTTTGGGTTGGAAACATCTTTGGTTGTTCAGGTTGGAACCATGTTCATTTATGTTGTAGACTGAATGTTTGTGTTCTACTCAAATTCATATATTCAGTCCTTCCACCTGATGTCATAGTGTTTGAAGGTGGGAACTTTGGGAGGGGTGAATGTGTCATGGAGGGGAGGGTGGAGCCATCTTGAAGGAGATTAGTGCCCTTTAAAAGAAGTTATCAGACAGATCAGTCACCCTTTCCTACCATGTGAGGACATAGAAGATCCTTTTGAACCAGAAAGTACATCCTCACCAGGCACCAGTTCTGCTGACACCTTGATCTTGAATTTCCCAGGCTCCAAAACTGAGAAATTTCTGTTGTTTATAAGCCACCAGGTCTATGTTATTCTACAGAATAAACTACCTCAGTAGAATAAGATAGTGTGTTTTTTTCTCTCCTGTAACCAGAGAGTCCAGAAATTCTTGCAGGAGCAAAACTGAACCCATGGACTGTCTTTGGAATCATGTAGTAGTTACTTAGAAACATTTAGGCTTACCATGTGTTCTGATATTTTGTTCAGAAAATATCACTGCTGGAGACCATGTGGGGAGAAAAAAGTAACCCTATAGCTTAGAAAAGAGAGAGTATTAGAAAGCAGCCAAGTATCACTGCTCCATATTTCCTCACAAGTCTGAGGGATTTGCTTTTAAAAATAAATGTGTATTTCATAATGCACCTATTTGATTTCTCTTTAATTATTGGCTTTTTGTATGTGTGTTTGCTGATTTTTCAGGCTTGCTAATTTGTACTGTGTCTACCCATCATTTGTGCAAATTAGCAAGGTTTAACTAGAAATGAAAATGTCAAAGTTATTATATTATTTAAAATTAAAGAATAATTAGACTGGAGGAAAACAGGCTGAAAGAATGCTCCAAGCTATGTTAAAGGTGGGAAAAGACAGGGAGAAATGCAGAAAGAATAAGTGTGAGAGGATGGGGGACCACTTGTTCTACTTCCAGGGACCTGGACTTATGATCGCAGCACATGGAACTCCAGGGATGTGGAGTGGACTCAAAGCCCTCACGTATACCGTCGAGGTGGACCAATAGGGTTTTCTAACAGATCTATAAAATATATTAATTTTTAAAAAACTGGTTGGTGAAATATTTTAGCCGGTACTTGGGGATCTTCTGCAGAGACTCTTAGCTGGTATTCCAGAATTGTGCTCTTCTTTTTGTTTCCAGTGTCCCCCAGGGGCATCTGAGCATCTGATCTTATCACATGGATGCCAGGAAAAGGAAAGTGTCTCGGTAGAAGGTGTGCAAAAGGTGATGGGGATTTATTTTTCCAACTGGCAGGGTTGCAGACTCTTAAATTTACACATGTAGTAGTAAAAATCAGCTGTTGCTTCTTGGGATTTATATTCACCCAGCTGATCAAAGGCCTGTGTACAGGCAAATAACTTGCAACATTGTGTGAGAGCAAAAGCAATGGAATTCCCTCAGTGTTTGACGGGAGATGAAGAGTCTGTAGTCTATCCATGGGGTGAGGGTGGGAAATACATGAGGACTGTGCTCTGCAGCTAGCAAAAAGGATGCAGACTGATATGTACTGATGTGAAAATATCTCCAAGATATCTTAAGTAACTTGAGGGTAAATATGCTAGTCTTTGGGTAGAGGCAGAAAAAAGATATATACACAGAATGCTACTATTGTGTCTATATAGCATATTTTTGGAAGAGAGAGACAAGATATTGGTAACACTGATTGCCTTTGGGAAGGGAAATTGGTGGTTGGCACAGATGGAATTTATAGTCCCTATTTACCCTGTTTGTGCTATTTGATTATACATGTATGAATTGAGTACCCTTTTGAACACAGTTGTTCCAGGATGCCAAAGTATTATTACCTAAAGGGCAGCAAGCCTTGCGAAAGGATTAGATACTAGGTTTTGATGATATTTTTTTAAATCTTTGCTTTTAGTAAATGTGAAAATCAGGTGTGATTGCTGATTGATTTCAAAACCTAGCGATAAGAAACCGTTGATTCAGCCCAAATCAACCACGTCCTCACTCTGGATTCCCAGCTCTGCGTGGCTTGTCACATGTATAATGCTTGCTTGTGTTATCGACTTCTACTAAGTATCTTATAGAACAGTTGTTTTTTTTTTTTTAAGTTGCATGTTGCTAAGACGCTGCCTATCCATACAGACTTAAGCAAAAGGAGACTGTATTTGACAACATAACTGAATAGACCTGTTGAGGCTCAATCTAAGCCCTAAAGCCTCATCTTTATATTTCTCATGTCTCCCCTCTGCTTTCTTCTGAATTGACCCCATTTGTTAATGGGACTCCCCCTTCCTGGGAGGTGAGTACCCCGCTGTAGCTCCATCCTTGCAACCTCTTAGCTCCCAGGGTAGCAGGGAAGGTCTCTCCGGGTGTCTAGGCTCCCCTAACCCTAACCCTCAGGCATTTGTTCTCAAGCCTTCTTGTGGTTCCAGTGCTTCTGTGGGGATGGGGGTTGGGTGGGGGTGGGAGATACTGCAGGTTGATTTGCTTTTGGCAGCTTGGTTGAAACTGATCAACACCAAGCTCGTCCTCTATTCGTGATTCTCTCGGCCTGGAGACACTAAGGTGAATAAAATTCTTGGGCAGGTTTTGGGGAGTTTACACCCTGTTAGGGAAGGTACAGAAGCTCATGTGGGAACCCTTGTTGATGTGAAATGCTAGACTCAGAGGAATTCTGAGGCAGGCTCATCTCTGCCTAGGAATATTGGTGAGAGGCTAGTGAAAGAGGTGGCCCTGACATGAAGCCTTCTGCAGGAAGAACTTTTGCGTGCAGACAGGTCTGAGGACGAGCCTGAAGGCATTCCAGTATAAGATGAGAGAGCAGACAGTTCTAATTTTCATCAAGTTCTTCTGCTCATCGAGCTTCAGAATGGCCAGTGCACCGTCTTCTTGTCATCTTGAGGCCACCCTCACCAGCCTGTATCAGACCTTCCAGAGTAAGCACTCATCCTTAGAATATCGCAGCGTTTTATTTCTTTGCCCTCGTTTGCCAGAGACGTTTCTTACTCTGCATGTCACTTACTTCTGTCTTTTCCCCAGATCCCTTTATTTGGCTCATGGTCTTGGCCACACAAATAATGCCCTGTTGTCAAGCAGAAGTTCCCCCTCTAGCAAAGAGTTTGCATTTCAAGGAGAGACTTTGTCATCAGAAACTTTGCTCCCAGCTAATGCAGTCATACAGGCAGTGTCGGGCTACGTTCAAGGAAGACTGAAGGGCTGTGGATTCAGCAGGAAAATATCAGCCAACTTTTGTGCTAGCAAACACAGTGCAGTAGTCTTGAACCTTACAAAGGCAGGGAAATCAGAGGAGAGAGGAAAGCAGTGTGATTGTGGCCAAGGTAGTCAGGAGGAAGGGAGATGGCCTGGGCATGTAGCAAATCAATAGGGTCAAATTTTGTTATGATGGTTTGAGGGTCAGGCAGTTGACGTGAGCCAGACGTGCATGAAGGAAGATCGTGACAAGTGGAAAGCAAAGCATCATTTGATGGTTAGTCCTCCTGGTGCATACCAGCACCTCATGGCAGATAATTCTGGGATCTGAGCTTGAGCACAGCTCAGTCTTGGACCTGAGTGGATTCTCTCTTGTCCTTCTCACAGACCTGAATCTCGCCATTCTTAGGGGGATCACATAAGTCCAGAAGGATGTGCACCTCACCATCTCTGTTCCTTCCACAGCAGAGGGGATCAAATACCACATGCACACAGGCGAAGTTGCATCAGTCGTGTCTGACTCTGTGACCCTATGGACAGCAGCCTACCAGCCTCCTCTGTCCACGGGTTTCTCTAGGCAAGAGCACTGGAGTGGGTTGCCATGTCCTTCTCCAATACATGCATGCCTAGTAAGTCGCTTCAGTCGTGTCCAACTCTGTGCGACTCTATGGACCACAGAGGTGTGTGGCTTTCCATTAGTCTTCATCTGTATTGGGTTCTAATTTGTATTTAGAGAGAATGGAGGAGACCCTGCAGGGCTGAGGAGCCGGGAAGTTCCTTTCTGCAGGTACTACATCTGCCAAACCAAGGAGACCATGGCCGTGAGGCAGTTGGCTCCACATTCAGAAGTAAACTAGAAACGAGCCCTTCCTCAGCAGTTCTGGGAAATGACACCCTTGAAAGGGTATCAGCCTGAAAGTTGGGAAGACTGTGCTCCATTGATGCCAAACCCTAGGCACAAAATGCACCAAGGTAAGCCCGTAAATAATGGACAGAGTTCTTCACCGCAGAGAGCTGTCAGAAGCTGACAGTGTAAGTGTCTTTTCTTTGGTATAGCACTTGAGTGCAGCTTATTGAGATCGGAGGGTTTGTTGATCAGTGGGAATGAAGGCTGTAGGGGAGATTCTGGTTTTGAACGGGAACAAGGCATGGAGGCCTGTATGAGAGACTAAATCAGGGGTGGTGGGCGTTAATGAGGACCACAGACACGGTAACTTCTAGGTCTTCCCTGCTGTTCCTCGGGACTCTCATTGCTGCCTGTCCCCCCCACCCCCAACCCCATCCCCACCTTGCATATTGTGAGACCCTTGGAGTCGAGGACCAGATTGGTTTCTGTTTGCAGCTGTTGGATGCAGTCTTTATACTTAGCTCATGTGGACAGTGTGGTTCACTCACCCCTGATGCTGAGGCAGGAGCAAATTATGCATATTATTTTTCACTGTTATATACATTTTCCCCTGTGATATATTTGTCAAGGTTTTTAGTCTTCACTGTCATAATTGGGAAACTCTATTGCACACAAAAAAACCATTATTCACTGTGTATAGAATGTTGTCTGATACAGTACTGCCTTGTTCGGGGGTTATTTTGGGGGTGTATTCCTTATCTTAAAGTCACTCTAAAATCCCAATGGGTAGGAAACTTGTCTTTTAAGAATCTTTTGATTCCTGATCTAGAATATATAATAGGTGCTTTATAACTGATGATATCCCCGTGAGACTCCTAGGCGTCCTTGAGTACAAGAACAATGTTAGATGTATTCATCTCCCTTGTCCAGGTCCCACACATAGTAGGCCTTGTCTTAAAGGCAGAAAGAACCATTAGGAACTGCAGTGTTAATGAGGCTGACGCCTAGCAAGATGATGCTCCTGTAACGATGCCTGGCTTTGGACTTAAGCCCAGTGAAAGCACATTAATGGATATGAGTTTTTCTCTGTATGGGTTTTCCTCTTTGTCTCCTTTCTATTTTTTGGTCCATGAGCAGGCACTGTCTCTCTGTGGGGAAGCAGCAGACAGCTTCAGTGAGTATAAATGTTACAGCCGCGTGTGGAACATAGCCCCAGAGATAATCACATGTACCAGTGATCTGTCAGTAGATTCTATTACACGTGTGGGTCTTTTATCAAAGGAATTAAGTTTTCTTGATATGTTAGAAAATAGTCCTTTTTGGCCATCTCTCGAATGGATGAATTGATGTTTTGGGTGTCTATCTAGATTGACAGCTTGCTTTCCCCCTCAAGCCCCCTCTGAATTTTGGTATTTCTGGATTTGAGTATATTCTTTCTTAAGTTGTGTTTTTAAGTGATCACATTTTATTTGTGGACAGTAATTCTTTCTTTTCCTAAAAAAGAAGTCAACCATATCCTTGCACTTTTTTTTTTCAAAAATCTGTCTTTGAGAAGCACTCATCTGTTTTTTTTTTTCTTTCTTTCTCTTTCTCCTACATTTGTATTTGTCGAGAAAGATCCTCAGATGCATTTCTGTCTGAAGAAAGTATTCCGTAAATAGATGGATGCAATAGAATTACCACTTTATGTCTTGAATTTGGGAGAATATTACTTACCTAATGGCATAATAAATGATTTTTTTTTTTCACCTCTTGTCACCTTTAAAACTCCCAGAAAAAGTTGAAGATGGAATGTGACAATCAGGGGAAAGTTACTGGCCAGTTCAGCAATACGCCCAAACCCTCTGACCTGGGCTTCCCTGTTCTGTGAGAAAACAAAGATCCAACCAGTTACAACACACTGGGCCCCATCCCTGCTAAGACCAGGTACCAAGATAAAGTTCTCCTCCTCCTTCAGTGTTCAGGTGGACTTTGCATTCATTGAAAGCATACATCCTTTGCATGGTGTTTTTACTCTCGTTTCCCGCCGGGGGTAAACCTTTACTTGGCGCCTTCCCTTTTCTGAGGTGGGATTGACTTTTAGGGCAGGTATCAGTTTGGGGGAAATTATTCCACTCCTCCATTCCTGTGGCTCCAGCAACTGCCAAGTCCCAGTGCCACTTTGATTAAAAAAAAAAACATCCAGAGCTGCTCGCCTCTGTTGCCTCTGTCTGCCTTGTCTTAGAGGCACATCATTTTTGCACATCAGTATTAACAATTCAAACATCCTGAAATGCTAATAGCACTAGTAAGCTTTTAATTCCATGGAATTTATTGCTTGCTGTATTTCTATGAATTTATAACGCTTTGATTCTTAAGAGCCCCATTTAATCAGTTTTGCCTGGCACCGAACATAATAAACAACTTGCCGGTGAAAAAGTGCCACTTGGGGGAGGCTGCTAACAAGGAAGTTAAATGCCTCTGCCACTAGCAGTCTCTTCGCTGTATTTTTCATGAGCTGTAATGTACTTTGCTGGCTTCTGAGCGGTGGCTAAACGCTGGGACAAACGCAGCCCCACTCTCACACTTAGAAGCTCAGACTTCGCTGGGCGTCATTGCAGAAAGCCCAGAAGAAAAGCCATGCTTTTAGCTTTATTTTTCCTTTCTCCTCTAGCTTAATGGTTTTCTAATACTTTTTCATTGTCTTTACCTTAATCTCTTGGCATATGATTTATGGACAGGAATGGTGAGGGATATCAGTGGGCAAAAACAATCATTAGAGGCTGTTAAGGAACATTTATTGTTTGTTTGGCTGCCTGTCTATAAAAGTACACATGATGGCCCTAATAGCAAAATATCAAATTATCAAGTGCTTTAAAGCAGAAAATGTCATTTGTTTCTCAAAACTGCACCAACTTTATATAATTGCCCTTTTAATTATCCCTAGTGGCCCATGAAATTTGCAAAATAGAGCATCAAAGGTTTGATTTACTTACATGTTGCACTTTGGTGGGATTCTTAATGAATATTGTTTAGTACTAATGCTGAGATGAAATTTGTAAATGTTTACAGTGAGGGACTTAGAAGCGGGTGGGAGCCTAGTCATAAAACCGAATCAGCTGAGTTCCCCACAGGATGAACTGTGTGGCCACATTCTTGGACCTACTTTTTGAAAATTTCTCCTTATAGTGGAATTTTATTTCTAATCTAGGTCAAACGAATGTGCGTTAAGTTCAGTTTTGCACTTTGGTTTTTTCCCTGCCCAATTAAGTGATGATCTCATTGTTACTTTCGTAGAGCCTTGGAGGGGTCCTTTGTTTGTTTCCTGGAAATCTTCAGTCGGGATCAGTTGTTTCTTCAGAAATGGCAGTCTATAGGATGATGTTCAGAACTGGATCTCTAAAAGCTCATCTTTTGGAGAAGATTTTTGCAGTTGTAGATCTGACTGAAATTTGGAGCCTGGAGTCCACGCTGAGTTTGAGGCCTCTAGGAATTATTTTATCTTCTTTCTTGAAGTATGTGGGCACTGTCATGTGCCAATAAATGAAGCAAAAAACCACGCTGAGTGGCTGTGCACCCAGCAGTGGTCTGCATAGATGGCAACTCTGCAGTGTACATATCCATCTCTCTGCATTCGGTCACCTGCCCAGATTTTGTCATCAGTCTGCAGACATGAAACACAGGGCTACATCTTGGGTAATAAGAGAAGCAGTGATAGAGGACAGCGATAGGGAGACCCTGGGATTTGATTGCAGGCTGGTTCTCTGGGCGCAGGAAGTTCTCTCAGCTTTCAATGATAGAGATATTAAATAATCCTGGTGGGAAGGTAGACACCTGTGGAGTGTCACTCGTTAGGCGTCCCCAGGTTGACAGCGCACCAGTGATAACCACCCGATGGGTGTGGCTGCCTCCGCGCATCTCCCTTGCCCGTTGATGAGCATGTCACAGGGACAGGATCAGGAGACTAACAGAAATCTGTAAGATTACATCTCTTATTTCCCCTTTATCCACCTGACTTGTCACTCAGTCAAATGGCCTGGCGTGGCGTGTCTCCAGCAAACCCTGTTGGTTGTTGCCTGGTAACTTGTTCCTTTCAGAGTGATGGCAAAGGATTGTGTCCTCTCCATATCTGCCTGGCATGGAGAGGAAGAAGAGCAGTTTTAGTTACTTGGCTCATCGTTTTTGAGGGGTGCTTCCTGACCCTTCCCCACCTCTCCCAGTCTTCTGGGGCTTTCCCAGTCCTTCGGAATCTCTGAAATAGTGTTTGTAGGTTTCCAAGCGCCTCGGGGTACTTAGTCTTAAGTCCCTGTGATGTGACTATACCAACTTTTCAAATTACTCGCTGCCTCCTTCATCTAACTGATGGCAATTTAGAAGCTGAAATAATTTCAGAATTATTACATTGCAGGCATTTTTCAACAATCCCTCAGTCCCATCTACCAGAAGTAGTCCTCACTGCCTGCTTCAACGCCTTTTGTCTTCACAGTGGCATCCCCCCGCCCGTACCCACTGTCTCTTTTGCAAATTGTGCCTCAGTTAATGCTTTCAGCTTCATGACCGTGTCCTTCCTTCTGCAGTCGTTGCTGTGTTCTGCCCTCCACGTCAGCCCGGTGGTTGGTGCATCTGATGTTTCCATCTGCATATGCAGCTCTGTGTGCAGTCACCTTGCAGCCCGCTTTGAGCAGACTCCTGTGTCTGTGTTGCCTCGCGTTGATGGTCCCAGAGCATCTGGATGTTGGCCTCTTCCCTTCGGTTTTCCTTCTGGCTTCTCTTCATCTGAATCTACTGTATGTCCCTTTGCTGTGTGTTTAGTCACTCAGTCGTGTCTGACTCTTTGCGACCCCATGGACTGGAGCCTACCAGGCTCCTCTTGTCCACGGGGATCCTCCAGGGACGAATACCAGAGTGGGTTGTCATGACTTTCTCCGGGGGATCTTCCCCACCCAGGGATCAAACCCAGGTTTTCCACATTGCAGGTGGATTATTTGCTGTCTGAGCCAGAGGGAAGCCCATACATCCCTTTAAACGTTTCTAATATTGTGTCTCTTTCACACACATGGATGAAAGTAGGATCTCTCAGGAGAGAGAACCTGGACTACTTTTATTGCTCCAAGGACCATGATGTACTAGTACATAATGCAAATACAGATGTAGGATACTTCCCTTATCTTTTTAATGTTTGCATTAAGTAAGTTAATGTTTGTACATGCACACAACATATAATGCATATGATATAATAGAGGGACTCACCTGATTCATCCAAAGTACTACTTATGATGTGTTCAGATGATACGATGCAGCCAGGGTGCTTGCTGCAGGTTAGATTTCTTTGAGGAAGGATTCGATTCCATCTTGTCTTGGTATTTCTGTTACTGGAGGTTAAATCTCATTTGGAGAGAACATTAAAAGCCCAAATTTGTGACCCTTTGTGCATGTGAGTCACGGACTAGCTGTCTTCCTTACCTTTCCTCTTGGTTTTCACCATTCCAGGCACCTTAAATGCAACTTCCTTCCTTCCTTCCTTCCCTGTTTTTCTGCCTCTGTCTATCCTTGCAGGTCTAGTAAATTCTTCCCTGTTGTAAAAATGAACCACCCTGTGGGAGATTTCACAGCTAGCGTTGTCTCCCTTACTTGGTGCCTTGTTTTGGTCCAGATGCCATCGGAATCATTCCTTCCATCTCCACGTCCTCATCTTTGGTCCGCTCACCTGTTTCCTGAGGTGTGCGTTCAACGATTTTGATACCCAGAGTGTGACCTTTGCTTTTCACTCCGTCCTTCCTCTGTGATTCTGATGAGGTTTTTTTCTTCACGTTTGTCACTTTGTTCTCCATTTCCTTCGTTCTTTATCAGTTTGTTGTTTTTTTGGGGGAGACGAAGTTCAGCAGTGCGTGTGTTCTTGCTTGTTGGTACAAATCATCATTGTGCCATGAACAAATTCACAGGTCACTGGGACAAGAGCCAGCCTGCCAACCCCAGTCTGCTGTTTTTCTGCTGCGCTCCATGCTCTCTCTCCTCTGCCTCTTTGAGAGATACAGGGACATGTTTTTCTGCTGTGCTCCATGCTTTCTCTCCTCTGCCTCTTTGAGAGATACAGGGACAGACGGACAGGTTACTTGCCAAGTCACCTAGTGTCAGGTTTTGATTCACATCTGGCTGTTTCCTCCTAGAGGAAATCCTTTTTGCTGGCTCTCGGGACTGAGTGAGTGTAAGCAGAGGGTGCTGCCTATCTTATAATAGATTTGGCTATAGTGTTATTCTCAAGGGTTTTCTGGAGCTCAGAGCCATTTTTTCCCCCTTCAGTTTTCAGGTCTTCTTTGGTATCAGGGAGGTGAAACAATGCCTTCAGAATCTTTCCTGTTTCCTGGACTTTGTCTCCCAGCTGATTTTTCTCCTGGTCAGTTGTGGCAGGTTCCTAGCCCAGCCCTAACACAGGTCTCTCTAAATGTGACTGATCATGTTGCTTTTGGCCAAAATTCTGGTGGTGGTTGTTAGACCAAAGAGGAGTAGTCCAGAAACTTCTTGAGAGAGAAAAGAAAGCAAAAGTTTTCTCCTCTTCCTTTGTTTCCTTGTCCATTTTTGGATTCCTGGAGCCAGAGCTGATACCTTACTGAGTAGGGCGGGTCTTGCCTGAAGCTTATGGAGGGAGCTTCTGGATGTTGAATTGGTGAGATGTGGAGTTTCTGAATCGGATGAGCTGGCTCTGCATCCTAGCTCAGCACGTTTCATTGTGTCATTCTGTGCAAGCTCCATCTCTGTGCGCTTTTCTTTCCTTGTCTGTAAAATAGGAAAACTACCCACTTTTTGAAAGATGCTATGCAAATAAAATGCAGTAATGAACGTAAAAGCAATAGATCAGAACCCAGTGCATAAAATGGCACAGTTATTTTTGATCTTGTTTAGAGTACCTAATAAAATCAGTTGCGTTGTTCTGTAATCCAACTGAACAAAAGCGTTGTTAACTGTTTACCAGACAGTTTTGTGCTTAGAAATCCAGAGTTAGAAGGCTGAGGACAAGAATACTGGAACCTCGTTGTCCTTCTAATACATTGTTGAGCAATCCAGCTGAAGAGGAATGAGGGAAGGGTGCTAAAGCAATGAGAGAACCCAGTCAGATCCTCTCCAAGTGGCAGTGTTTTCAAAGCATTAGAATGTAAGGTTTGAGCTGATTTCTCTGAAAGTCCCTTCATGGCTCTCCATGCCAGATGTGAAAATTTGGGGGATCTTGCATTTCTCATCTTCATTGGACTGAATTCTGGAATTAATGCTTTTACATTTGTTGGTGCTTTACCGTCAAATACTCCATGAATCTTCCGAATTAATGTGTTTTGGAAAACATCACTTTCGCTTGCTTTCCTATCACACAGTAGTCTCTTTTCTCTAGAAGTCATTCCAGGGCAGTTCTCTGGGACTGTTGGATGCCCATGGTAAGATGACAGGTGTGGGTGGCTTGATTGTGGGTGTACCAATACAAAAATTACATTGAAGATTAAATTGTTTTTTGGGTAGAGATACCTGAATGGTTTTTCCTCTTGAAAAACCATTGACTCGACTTAACTCACACTCATTTGAAGTGAAATTGCTCAGTCGTGTCCGACTCTTTGCGACCCCATGGACTGTAGCCTACCAGGCTCCTTAGTCTACGGAATTTTCCAGGCAAGAGTACTGGAGTGGGTTGCCACTTCCTTCTCCAGGGGATCTTCCCAACCCAGGGATCAAACCCGGGTCTCCCGCACTGCAGTCGGACGCTTTACTGTCTGAGCCACCAGGGAAGTCCATACAAACGTGTTAAGTCACAAAAAGATTTGTTTTTTTTCTAGAGAGATACCTTTTCAAACTCTGGGTTTCCTTTGAGTATGCTCTAGCTGCTGTTATAAAATAGTGTTGCAGTGGAGCTTTGAAAAGGAACTAAATCTCCACTAAGGAGTAGCTGGTGTGTGACTAGCAGCTGGGCGAATGGAACAGTTTTATGAAGAAACATAGGCAACTGTAACTTTTTTTTTAAAGTGGGTGAATTTATTTACTTATTTGTTTTCAATGTGTATGTTATTTTTTTTTTTTGTACTGGTCTACACAGCATGTGGACTCTTAATTCCCCGACCAGGGATCAAATTTGCACCCTCAGTTTTGGAAGTGCAGAGTCTTAACCTCTGGACCACCACAGAAGCCCCAACTGTTATTTTTTCAAACAATTTCCCTAACTCTTCCAGGTCAGGGAAGGTTCCCCAGTTAGCATCCTGTATTTTCCCCTAGCACTTTTAATTATGCATGATTCTTTTTAAAACTATTAGTATGTTACTATCTCCAAAGAGGGCTGATTCCACAAGAGTCAGGAACCATGTTTACTTCTGTATGTCTAGCACATCACGTAGGATCTGGCCCATGGTGGGGCTTGATGTATTGAGTAAGAGAGCAAACGTTTTTATTCTTCACTTACTGGGAATTTTCCATGACTGGCTATGTTGCAATTGGATTGAATGTGGGTGCACAGAACAAAAACCTAACTATAGTGACTTAATCCAGGGGTTGGCAAACCTTTTTTGTAAAGAGCCTGACAGCAAATGTAGCTTTTGCAGCTTCTTCAGTCTCTGCCCCAACTGTCCAGTTCTGCTGCATGAACGCGCGCGGCGACTGTGCGGTGGTAACACTTAGGTCAGTCAGGCTCCACATTTGGCCCACAGGCCACAGTTTGTGGTCCCCTGCTTAACCAAATTGGAGGACTGGTTGGTGGTGAATTTTGTTTAACACAACAAGTCTCGAAGTCTTGAAGTAGACCCTCCATGACTGGAGTCCCTGTGTCAGGGGGTCCTTCAAACCTGGACTGCTTCTTGCTTGTCAGCCCCCATCATCTTTAGCAAAGCACTTCTATTCTCAGTCATGAGGCGGCTGCTTACACATCCAGGGTGTGCTTCCAGGCATGAAAGTGCAAAGGACAAAGACATTCCTTCTCTCCAGATTGGCCTTTTTTGTAAAATGGAATAGATCTTCCTGGATTTGTCTTCTTTGGAACACATGCCCTTCCTTATATATCATTGGCCAGGACTGTGTTGCTTGCCCAGTTCCAGTGGCATGAGAGCATAAAACTACAGGTTTTAATGGAGCACATTGCTGTCCAAACAAAGTTGGGATGCTGGAGCTAGAAGGAGGAGGGTGAGTGAGGTTTGTATAAGCAGCTAGCGAGGTCCACTGGGCATGGTTTGAAACTGCCCCTCCTTACCCCATCTCCAACCCCCTTCCCAACTTCTTGCTATTCAGCATTAATTATGTGGTCATTTCTTGGCCTTTTGGCTAAGATCAAGGGCAGAGTTAATTATGTTATGGATTAAGCGTAAGAAGTTCTGGTTAAACGCCTGTTTGGTAGTTTTAAATCTCAGCTCTTCTGCTCTGTCCCTCTGACCTTGGTCTCAGGTTTTCTCAACTTTAAAAACAATAACAAGAGTAGGGCCAACCATAGAGTTGGGAGAAGCCTGAGAAGGAATGTGAAGCATTTAGCCCTGAACCAGCTCATAATATACACCCAATAAACAGTGGCTGTCATCGTTAGGACTAATATGAATGTACAAAAGAGGTTTTATCACCACCTACCCTTTATAACACAGATACATTTATAAAAAAACAGGAGACCATTAAAGAGTGGTAAATACAAGCTTTCCAACTAATATAAAAGTATGAGGAAGGCCTGGGTGGCTCTCTCCATGATCATAGGCGTTTCAGAAGATTGGGAGCTTTTCAAAACAAGCCCCAGCCTGATTAGGCAGCAAAGTTTGTAATACATGACAATAAAACCCCAACTCACCAAGTTCTAACTATGGTTACCCTTGCCCACCAGCTGTTGAAATTCCCAGCTTTCAGGATGTTTCATAGACTAGGTTCTTTTGCTTTATCTCAGTTTTTAAGCATATATAAGTCCCCTGGGCTGGTATTCTACCAGACAGGAAGTCTGACTCTGTCTAAGACTGAGTTCCCTCTGCTGTGTGTACACAGAAGCAAACTCCAGGCTTTATCTGCCTTCACTCTGACCTACTCTCCCCACAGTGGTTTAGATGAGGTGTTCCGTAGGCAAGGCAGGTGGAAAATGCTGATCTTGAATGCTCCTTGCTGAATTCCTGATTTTAAAGGACTCTCTTTGGGCGTTTCCTTAGCTCTTTCAGCCACTGTGTGACCAGTCCTTTCCAGGTACGCTGGGCAGGGTCTGCGTTTTCTTTCCAAAGTCTAGCCTTTTTGTGAAGGGAGTCCTGAGATCATGCAAAGGATCCAGCCTGAGGCTCATTAACCAGGTACCTTTGTAGTGGCTCAAGATGTCCCAGGTCACCTCATGAAAGCAAGAACCATACTGAGAAAAACACTCAGGAGGTTTAGTTCTAAAACCTGTCACAATACTACAGTAATCAACCAAGTGTCATTTTTAAAAAGCAAAAGCCAAGCCTCAAATGAGCAGAGCCCCAGCGGAAATCTCTTCTCCAAATCCATTACACAGGAGATGAGCTGGGTAAATACCAGGGACTCTCCCATTTAGACTCTGACCCTCACTCAGCAAGGGGAGTGATTTGTTTCCCACGTTGGTTCTGTGCCCACCTTTTTGCGAACCTTTTAATTTAAAAGAGACAGTGATTAATGATGCTTTTGATCCACTGACTTTTTTTTTCTTTTAAAGGGCACCCTCTTTCTCTAATACATAAATTTGATGTTGGAAGTATACCATGAGTATAAAAATTATATTGCTTATTTATTTCTCTCTCCCACACCACAGCTTTGACAGTCAAGGTGCAACCTGTGTTCACAGCTTTCTTAGAGTCTTGCCATTCTGTGTCTGATATGTAGTAGACATCTGACAAATATTTGTTGAGTGAACAAGTAGAAGAATGAGATAATAAATGTTACTTCCGAATCCAGAGTTGTGCAAGGGCAGTTCCAAAAGTATGTTTCCAAGTAATGTGTGTGTGTGTGTGTCTTCTTACTGAGAAGTAAAGAATATTCTATAGTCTATGCTAATGGGCTTTGTTTTGAGCCCGTGATGATCCAGGGGACAGTAGTTCACAGCGTCTCTGTGCCTACATCCCCTTGGTGACTACAGTGGTCTTTCTTGCCTGAGCTGAGTATCAGGCCAAGAGACAGTTATTCTGAAGTCTGTGAGTATTTTTATAGTCATTGTAGATTATTCTCAGAAACACCGCTTTAGTCTACAGAGCATGATAATCTGTCTTGCTAGTCTGTGTTTCTTTTACTGTGGGTATGTAGAT
Source organism: Nanger dama (assembly GCA_917880005.1). Taxonomy (NCBI): domain Eukaryota; kingdom Metazoa; phylum Chordata; class Mammalia; order Artiodactyla; family Bovidae; genus Nanger; species Nanger dama. Next base: position 30,430,971 of record CAKJTW010000016.1, on the reverse strand, counting down.
GTTGATACCTAAGGAGTGGAAAAAAATATCCTGTCAATCACAGCATTATATCAAACCTTAGCAACTGTAGATTTTGTTATATTACTTGGGTCCATTTCTTTCAGAAGTAAAAATCTTTTTTCCCTGGGCTTCAGCCTTTTGCTCAATTTAATGTTTTCCTACTTAAATGTGTGAAACTATAAGAATTGGTCTTAGTTGCAAATTGCAGAACTGGAAGCTAAAGTTGGGAAGAAAAAAAAACCCTAAGGTTTTCTTTTGATAGTGTGTATTATATTGTGTTGAAACTTGGTGATAATTTATAAAAAGTAGCATTATTTATATAGATTTATTAAGTATAGGATACAGAATCAACTGAATTGTGCGTTTTAAGTCGTAAGGTTTTTCACAAGGGCCCTACATTACTTTAAAAGGTGTAAATGATACGTTGTGTAACACCCGTCTTATCTTGAACTGTATTATCAGGGGCTCTTTCTGTTTTACCTTAATGTGCTCAGGGAACTCCTGCTTAGTTTAAAAAGATAGCCAAAAGAAATAAATGCAGTTAATGGTTTAACACATTCCAAACTTTATAAGCAATTTGTGCTTAGATGGTGTAGAGTTGAAACCTCATGATTACAGAGAGGTAATATATCTAAATTCTAATTCAGGTTTTACCTCGCCTTTCCGGTTATCTCTGCTGTTTAATAAATAGGAAAGTGGACGACTGCTGGCCCCGGATCCTTCTCAAGGTCCTTCCTGACCTCTAGCAGTTCGACGGCCACCTGAAAGTGGCGACGTTGCTGCACCTCCAGTGCGCCATCTCCAGTGTGGCTCACTTGCCTATTTCACTCATTCTCTGTGATCAATTTCTGCCCTGGGTGGGGCAGATCTCATTTTAAATTTAATGAGACCCAGTGACTCTAACCTGGTGTCACATTCCTATATGGTAGGTGCATTCTTACTTATATTTTCAGCGTGGAAAAAAGGAAAATCAACTGAATTGTACATTTGAGCCTTGAGACTGTTTTCATTTTTTGTAACCACCCATACAGGTCATAGTGTCTGCCTGCAATGTGGGAGACCTGGGTTCAATCCCTGGGTCAGGAAGATCCCTTGGAGAAGGAAATGACAACCCACTCCATTACTCTTGCCTGGAAAATTCTGTGGACAGAGTAGCCTTGTAGGCTGTAGTCCGTGGGGTCACAAAGAGTTGGACACGAATGACTTCACTTCACTTCACTTCACTTCATACAGGTTCTGCCCAAATCTGGGGTCTCCTTTATAATGACCGTTGCCTTGTTGTGGTTTAATTGTCTGGTTCTTTTGCGACTGCATGGACTGTCGCCCTCCAGGCTCCTCTGTCCATGGGATTTCCCAGGCAAGAATTCTGGAGTGGGATGTCATTTCCTTCTCCAGGGGATCTTCCCCATCCAGGGGTGGAACCCATGTCTCCTGCACTGGCAGGCATTCTTTACCAGTGAGCCTCCTGGGGAATACCTTTCTTACTATTTATTTTCTGTTGAGTTTCAATCTTATTTTCACCCTAAATCGTGGGGTTAAAAATAGAGTCCAAATATGATGCAGAAATAATTAGTTAACTTTGCACCCAGTATTTAGTAACATATGAATGCTTAGTAAACTTCTATCCCAAAGGGTAAAACACAGACATGGAGAGGAATTGACAGAAATTGACCATCATGTTAATATTCTTTGATAAAATGCAGCCACGAAGCCCTCTGATGAAAACAAGAGCAACAGTCAGCCTGGCCTGAAAGCCTATTCCCTCATTCATCTCTTCCCTTTGCCTTGGATGTTAGAAAATATCCACGGCTAGTTCCCTGCTGTCCCCTCCTCATCTTGTCGTCCACCTTCCCTCCCTGGCGGGATGGCTTTGGAGCCTCCAGCAGAGCCCTCCCCGCTGTAGCCCCCACATTTGCTTTCCTGGGAAGCGGACAATGTAGCTCCCTTTTCTTAAAGGACTTGGACATGACTCCCAGGTCAAGTCCTCCTGGGAGGCACTGCCCATGGTGTCTGTGGGTTCACATGCAGCTCTCAGTGACAAGACACTGTCTTGTATATAGACATTTTGTTGATATGTGACCACTTTTGTTTGACCGTAAACCTATTTGTGTTAGTTTTTCTTACCATGGGCCCCTTCACAAATCATCTATTCCATCTGCACAAAGTTGGGAGGTGACTGGACTCACCAGTGCCAGAGAAGTCACTTTTCTTTCAACAGTTGGATCCTAGAGTTGGAAACAGTCATTTGGGAGCCTGGGACCTGTCCTTCCTCATTCTAGGTAGATAACCATAAGGAAAACCATCGGGAAAAAAAAAGCAGGTAACATTTATGGAGCGCATTGCCTGTGCCAGGAGCCATTCTGGATCCATCGTGTCTATCTTCTCTTAGTCCTTATAAAGATGTGTTGCTGTTGACCCCATTTTATAGATAGTGAAACAAAAGACACAGAGAGGTGAAGTAACTTGCCTGGGATCACACAGTCATGCTTTAAGGCTGAGCTCCTCTGATTTTCACTGACAGGCTTTAGATGACGTGCCCGTTCTGTCTGGCAACAGATCATGCCGTTCTTAGGGTTCTTGATGGAAAGCTTTCTCTGTGGTCAGACTCTACTTTGCCGATATGTTCAGTGATAGTTCTGGACCCAGCATCATTTCAGTTTAAATAAATGAGTTCCCAGACTTAAAATCTAATAACAACTCTCCTCTTTTCTCATGTGTCCACCCTCACATGCTTGCAGTGAAGCCCTGTTTCTTTAACCTCTGAAGTCTCTCTCTTATTTTCTGTCTTGTCATTGCCTCCTGAACTGTGGGATGGAGACATGGCTCCTTAGCGTGGCCCTCAAGGCTCTGTGCCTTGGCTCCATCTGTCTGTCATCTATTCCTCTTCCCAGGGCCTCGTGGAATAACTAGGTGCCTCTTGTGGGACTGTCCCTCTTCTCGGAGTGATAAGACTCCAACTTCGTTCCTGGCCCTGGGGAGCTTACATCAACCCATTTCTTCTGCCCTGTTGTTGCCCTGCTCTTGACCTTGTGCAGCTCATGTTATTGCTTCCTTTGGCTTTGGATGCCAGTCCTCCTCTTCCCACTCCCACCTCCCCTGCCTATTAACATCCTACTCATCCTTCAAGGCTTGGCTCAGATAGCACTTCTATGAAGCCTTTTTCAATTGAACCCAGCCTGTGTGACTCACTCCTTTGTCTGGGCTCCCACAAGTGTGTGTTTGTATTTCATTATAACCTTTGTTCAAGTCTGCTCTGTAGTTTAGTGCATTCTTTTCAAATTTGAAAGCCACAGATTCTTGCCTGAAGGTAAGAACCTATGTAACTTTATTTTTGTGTGCCCCAGAGCACGTGAGATATAGAGTAGGTGCTCCATAGATCAGCTCAGGCACAGTTATTATTACCATTTTTTGAGGGCTTACTTTGCATCCTGACTACTAGAGGTTTGTGTTTGAGGTCGCTTTGCTCTTGCTGACTAGTTATGAGTTACAAATAGGGCCACTATCTATTTTGTAGATTGGAAAGCAGAAGTCCAGCAAGATGCTCTATCAATAATTTGCTCAGAGTCACAGAACTGCTAAGGGAAAGGACAAGCGTTTGCTCTCAGGGCTGCCTGGTTCCAAAGTCCATGTCCTTTTCATCATGACACCTGAGAAATACACAAATACAAATAGGGGTTGTGGTGGCTTCTGGAAGTCCAGATGAAGAATCCACATCCCCTCACTAAATACGCATATGGCTCAATTGCTTCATCTTTCCACATCTAGAAACTTCCTCTTTCAACTCATTTTGTAGATTTTGAATCTCTAAAACTGCTACAAAAAATTGGAAAGAAGATTCCTGATTTGCAGATTTGAATGCTGGTCTTTTTAATTTTGTTTTTGGTTAAAATTTTACCTTGAATTTAAGAGCAGCCATAAATAGCATAGGAGCACAGTATCACATCTTGTCCCTTATGCTAAGTGTGGGTTCATTTAGCTCAGCTTTCTTTTCGAGCCAGTGTCAAGCAAGGGTCTCCCCCAACATATTGGCTGAATTCTTTGGTTATAAGCAACAGAGTTGATCCCTGGCCAGCTTAAAGGAAAAAAGGTTTATTGGAGGAGTAGACAGAAGGTCACAGAATGGACAGAAGATTGACAAAGGATAGGGGATAGTTCCCACATATAGGCAGTTTGAATGCCACTGCTAAAATCAGTGTTCCCCAAACATTTTTCTGTCCATACATCAGTCTACTGAGACAAATCAGATGTCCTAGTTTGTGTTAACTCCCCTGGCTGTGAGAGGTCAGAGGACCTGACTGAGGAACTCCACCTTGCTTGCAACGAGGGTGGGGAGGGGTAATTCCCCAAAAATAAATTGAAGTACAAATGGATTCTGGATAGCACCCCAAACTCAACAAGTACCAGCTGTCCCTGGATTCTACGTGAATAGGAGCGTTTATTGAAGAGTTAGAGAGGGTTCTGTTGTGCAGCCTTGCTTTTTGTAATTTTAGGACCTCGTTTCTAACCAGGATCTTGAGTCTGTCATTGATGGGGTCGGAAAACCTTCCAGCATTACATCACAGGAAGTTTGATGAACCTACCTTTATCTTGTATGGCTCATCTAGTAGTTAAGTCCTTGGGAAGGATGGAATAACATACCCAGATCTCTGACTAGCTTACTACTGAAGACCTTTCTCCAGCAAAGTTCTAATAAAACCCAAGCTCTAAAAACCCATCATCAAATAATAAAAGAGAAATAGAATAAGTGCACAATTCATGAGATTAATATAGAGCAGGAAGACAATCTCTTTTTTTTTCTAATAATCTTTTCTTTTATATCCTACTTTATGGGGGTACTGTTTAATTTCATGTTCATTTACTTTAATTACTTCTTGCATGTAGTTTGCGAGGAAGTTTGCCATTTTCTAACGTCTAAAAGATGGCTTACTTGAGTTTCTTTTCAGACTCTGTTAGAATTAATATATAATAAAACCCAATGTGGATATTTCTCATTTTTCACCTCAAAGGATTATTCATCATAATGGAATCACTTTTTCCAGGGAGATTTTATCAGACTTACAAGTCAAATTAGTCAAATGCATTTCTTCTGCTAATAAACAGAGAACCTTTACCTTGGAAACATCTCTAGACTGAGTTCCAATAATTTAATGTTTCTTTGCTTCAAGAGATCAACCTATAAATGACCTGGGAATAAAAACATAAATTTATTAGTCTAAAAGGAGATTGTTAAGATGGGAGAATTTGAGAATAAAAGAAAGGTCATAAAAAAATAAATATTGAATATATGTTAGACTAAAAAGATTTTAGAGGGACAGGCTTAATGTCTACCCCATGCAGAGAATTTGGAGGGAACAGATTGGTATGTGTGTGTGTGGTTGGATTTATTTGTGTATTGCATGTGAGAATCATGCAGGATTGGTAAGAAGCCATTATGTACTTCCCTAAAAGCCTTGTGTTTCTAATTTAGAAGATAAATGCAGTTGTGGTAGAATCAGGCCAAGCTGGAAGGTGCCTGGTTTCATCACTGCCTTCGTTTTGATTTGCCTCCTGGTCTGTAGGTCCAAGGTTAATTGTGGGAAGATTTTGGCCATGAAACTGTGACAAGCCCTTACACGAATGGAAAGGGGATGTACTTTCTTTCAAGTGCCTTTATTAGGGGTAGGTGTGATCCTTGACTCACTGCTTGATGGGAGTAAGCTCATTGGTTCTTGGGGTGAGTGAGTTCTAAATCCCCCTTTTAAGTGCAGTCCAAGTTGCTGTGACCTTCTCAAGCTGCTTGCTCACAAGCATTTCAAATGTTGAGGTGCTGGGCATTTTGTCTAGTTCAAAACTGAGGAATGCTTTCTTCTCTAAGATATGGCAGATTTGATCCTAGAGAGGAGAGAGGAACGTGGCTTTCCTTTCACCTCCACAGATAAGATCTGCTGTGGTGAGAGATGCAGGTGAAGAGATTGCTCAGAAACTGTGGGAATCCAATGTATAAATGACAAGAGAGAAATTTTTCAGAGCTAATAGGAAAACCCTCTTCAGTGTGTAGTTGAGATTCACTTTCTCTGGTATTTTTGCACAAGATTGAGAATAAAAATGGTTATGATTGATGAAGCATTCAGTGTATATCTAACTGTAAGTCAGACTAGAGGGACTTTTAAATCATCCAAATGAAAGATTGCATTATCATGAACATTAATATGTAACAGTTAAGTATGTCATTGCTTATCCTAAGTCCTGGCATTCACAGGGCTCTCTGAGGCCAGCCAACCAAAAAGGAGAAACTTTTAGCAAACGCCAGTCCCCAAAACCTCCATGCATAAGGTCAGTCCAGTGGTCGTGATTCTTAGTGGGTTATTTATTTCTGCATTCCCATCCCATCTGTAGATTTGATTCACACCACAAAGGACTTAAACATGTCCCCTGAGATACTACTAGGGCAAGAAGTGTATGGTTGAAACCAAGGGGAAGAATTTATTTCTGGTTGAGAAGAGGAAGTCCGGAAGGAGAAAAAACAGTGAACAGTAACTTATTAAGGGCGAGGGGATTAGGTTAGTTAAATGTTTAGAAGTTGTTTGTTTTTTTCTTAATTTCTTACAGATTTGTTGCCATTTATGGTCTTGACAAATGATCATCTATTAGAAAACCAAGAAGGTAGAAATTAGACATTTTTAATCTTTTTGTCTTAAAAAAATACTATCTTTTCCTCCAAATTATTAAAGAAGTCCATTTTTATAGCAAGAAATTTGAACTAGGAACAAATGTTTTCTTTTTTAATTAAAATTACACCCATTCTCAATACACAGAAATTCAGTAAATAGAAGGGGTATTCTTACATGTATAATATAGGAAAAAAAGTTAATATGACATATTTAATTGTGTTTTTAAGTAGACACATATAGTTTTTGTTTAGCATATTTGCTACATAAAAAGCTTATTTCAGTTGATGCTTTATGTTGGTATCCAGCATAACATCAAGGCCAAGACCATTTTAGTGGGATGCGTTCCTTAATAGTTTTAAAAATTGTAATAGGTACCTCACATTAGAAGTAAACCTATGAGTGATTTGTGGAGGAAAGAGGGGTGGAAAAACCAGGGAAGGAGCATTTATTGAACATCTAGCATATGTTAAATACTATGCTAGTCACTTTGGGCTTCCCAGTGGCAGTGGTGGTAAAACCCACCTGCCAGTGCAAGAGACACAAGAGACATGAGTTCAGTCACTAGGTTGGAAAGATTCCCTGGAGGAGTATATGGCAGCCTACTCCAGTACTCTTGCCTGGAAAATCCCAGGGACAGTGGAACCTGGCAGGCTACAGTCCATGAGATCACAGAGTCAGACACAACTGAATGACTTAGCATGCATGCTCACATGCTAGTCCCTCTGTGGTAATTTTGCAGTTCATTATCATTCAGTACTGATGATTATTATGATGAGGATAACTAATTACTGAGCATGCACTGTGTACCAGGTGAGAACTTTGGCATGTATCATTTACATGTAATTTTGCAACACAGAAAGTTTGTCTACTTCTATTATTTCTGTATTAGAGATGGGAAACCTGAGGTTCAGAGATGTCAAGCTAGTTAACTCAAGATCACAGAGCCAAGAATTTCAAAGCCCAAGTAGGCTGTCTGATGTCTCTTGATTCCCCAAGCTGCAGGCCAACTAGCCATGCCCTGTCCCCATACTGTGTCACAGGCCCTACCTTTTCCCTCCAGGGCACGGTGGCAGCCAACACCGAAGTGACATCTGTGCCTGCCGCCGATGGTGTCTTTGGTGCCCGTGCTCTCAGGGAGCATCCATTGTCCTTGGCATCTTGAACTGAAGAAGCAGTTACAGCTGAAGCATCTGCTCATCGAGGCACAGCACTAATGACTATGTGTGGCCTGTGCTCGGAGCTCAGACGATGCTGTTATGTCTTAGGACGAAAAATGATCAGTGGGTGGGGCTGTCCACATTTTGCAATTGGGGCCATGCATAATCATTTTCCTATTGAGTGACCAAGTTTTCTGTAAATCTGTTGCCCTAGGACATTTGTTTCTCCTTTCTACTCTTCTGCTCAGAAGTTGGGATGATCCTTGTGCCTCCCATGTAGAGAGGGTGAGTGTAGTAAATCACTTGAGGCAAAGCTTTGTGTGGAGTTGACATGCAAGCAGATATGAAGTGGCCATGTTTCTGTTTGAGATCTTCTAAAGACTAAGAATAATACTCTCTAGTGACAAGGTCTCAGGTGAAATGGGGAACCATCTTAGGTTCCAGGGAAAATCACTAATTATACTTGGTTAGTCTAGTTTCCTCAAGGAAAGAATTTCTGTCTGTCATTCCTGGGATTTAGGATACACTGATAAGCATGTTTTCACCTATTAGTGATAGGAAACCTCATTAGCAGTGGCTGAAAGATAAGGCTATTTATGATTTATTTGTTCAGAAATCTGTAAGTAGGCCTTCCAAAGATTGATTCCTTACTTCAATAATATCTGATTGCTGGGTTGGTATATTGGTGATTCCTTTAACTTTCCCCTCATGGCTACAGGATGGCTGCTAAAGCTCCAGGCATCACGTTTGTACATATTTACTTTTAAAGCACTAAGTGGGTAAGAGGACAACCAAAGAGAAAGATTTGTTCCTTTCTTCTAATAAAAATGGAGAAAAATATTTCACACACACCACCCCCTCTTTCATATATTTTTGGCCAGAATTAAGTTAGATGTCTGTCCCTAGGTGCAGAGAAGTCTGGGAAGGAGACATCTCATTTTTTTCAGCTTGAAGAGTAGTGGGAGGGTGGGAAGAAGTTACAAATGATGTTGAGTAGCTATCCAGAGCTGTCTCTATATGGAGTGACACTTCATACCTGACCACCGAAGGTCAACCTAAAATCTAGGCTGTGCCCAGCTTAGGATATGGATTTTATTGTTTTCAGTATTACTAAGAATGACAATGCATTTTTGGATTCTCGCAGTATTGCTAAAGCTGAAATTGCTTTGTATCAAGAGATGATGGGTATTTCAAACACACGGTGTTTACTTTCTTCATCATCAGGCTTTATCCCATCTCAAGCTTTCTGTTTATCACCCAAGAAATATTTCATAGATGGCTCAGCTTTCTGTTCACAGCCATAGTTCTGGATGTTTCACACCCTGCACACGGGTTTGGGAATGACTAACCCTCTGTGCGGCCCCCCCGCCCCCTGCCGCACGCCAAGTGATTTTTGCTTCTATATTTGTCCATTGTGAAAGAAACATCCTGACAGCTGTGATGTATTTATGATGTCGTACAGCTGGTTTTACAGTCACTTTGTTACATCAATACTAATCTCTCTCCCTAAGCTGAAAAATTCATCACACTTGGAGCTACGGGGAAGCTCCACCTGAATGTGTGTAGTTTGGAGTTTTCAGGGGAGCGATAGGGTAGAGGATGTTTCTGTGTAAGAAATCTTTCAGAATGTCACTCTCGTTCCAGATTGTGTGTGTTATTTGAGTTGGTGAAGAGGGCATTTTCTCCAGGAGAGCAGGCATCTCTCAAAACCTGGTTTACAGGCAACGTGTCTTAAAGAGAGTAGCGGTTACATATTTCTGACAGTAAAAAAAAAAAAAAATTATCTTCCAAGTGGCTACTTAAGGAGTATGCTTGGTTCAAATCCACAAGCATAAATCTCTCACTCAAATTATTGACTTAAATCTGCACTTCTCATCAAAATTGTGATTAGAATTTATGTAAAAATTAAGCAAAAATTTGTATAAATTTAGATTCACAGCAAGAATGGCTGTTTATTTACTGGAAAAGACTCGTGCATTTAAGAATGGATTTTTTTAAAGTCAGAACCCAAACTGCTAAGTTTGAGAGAGTTTGTTGATTTCCATGGAGAAGAAGATACGATTTTTAATTAAAAATTAATATATAGAATCTTGAACTAGGAACCAAATACCCATCTGCTGAGGATCAGATTCTCATGAATATGGAGAATTTGTGACACTTCTAAAATTGCACAGTCCAAGATAGAGTAGCCCCTAGATGTGTGTGGCTATTTAAATTTACATTAATTAAAATTACATAAATTTAAGAATGTAGTTCCGTGATTTCACTAGCCATATGTCAAGTGCTCAGTTGCCTCGGGTGACTCCATTGGATAGTGTAGGTCTAGAACCTTCCATCATTACAGAAAGTTCTACTGCTGCTGCTGCTGCTGCTAAATCGCTTCAGTCGTGTCCGACTGTGCGACCCCATGGATGGCAGCCTACCAGGCTCCGCCATCCCTGGGATTCTCCAGGCAAGAACACTGGAGTAGTTTGCCATTTCCTTCTCCAACGCATGAAAGTGGAAAGTGAAAATGAAGTCACTGAGTCGTGTCCAACTCTCAGCGACCCCATGGACTGCAGCCTACCAGGCTCCTCTGTCCGTGGGATTTTCCCAGGCGAGAGTACTGGAGTGGGGTGCCATTGCCTTCTCCGCAGAAAGTTCTACTGGGCAGTTTTTCTCTTGATGAATAGTTTGCCACCAGGAGCAGCTTTTCCCACCTAGGAACACTGGGCAATACGTGGAGATATTTTTGGTGTCACACCTGGGGTGGCAGTGATTGCTGCTGGCATCTAGGGACTCTGCCCAACTCCTCCAATGCACAGGACAGCTCCTGCAGTGAAGCGTTTACTTGACCAAAATATCAATAGTGCTGAGGTGGGGAGACTCTTCTCTCCAGGGCAGGTGGACCCCTGTGGCCCTAAGCTCATCATCATCTGGAGGTTTAAAACAATTCCCACCACCAAAAGTTCAGGTAGCCTATGGTTTTGATATAGTCCTGGTGTGGAGAAGGATTGCCGAGGTTATTTCTAGAGAAGACTAGTCCCAAGTTCCATGGCCCTCGTTAGAGGTAAGGGAGGAGCTGGAGAGATACCCAGAGAGGCTAGTGAAGAATAATACAGCAGAGACTGGAAAAACGCGGGGGCCGTGGTGCTGATGCTTCTCCTTCCTCAGCCTCCTCTGCTGCTGAAGGTCCCTCGCCCTACAAACTGAGGCGGAGCCAATCGTTCACATCTTGATGTCTTCGAGTTCGGCGGATTGCCCTTCCATTCCAGCGTCAGGATTCAGGACTCCAGTGTGAGCATCTGGGACTCATGCTGACAGTCATTCCTGACAGCAGGTGGATGCCAATATGATGTGCCAAGAATCAGGTGTCCTGATCAGAGCTGGGTTTGGGTTTATCCTCTACCATTTAGCTTCAGTGTGGCCAAGAATGGGTTGCTTAACTTCTCTGAGCCTCATTGTCCTTACCAGTTAAAGGGAAATAGTAACTGTATGCATCTTCTAGAGTTATTTTAATGGTTTAATGAGAAATGCATATAAAATGGTTACTATTGAGTCTCTGGCACATGAAGAATAAAGTAGCTTCTTTTTTGTTGTTTCGTTCTTGTGTTGGTGGTTGCTAGTCCCAGGACAGGGTGGTTGTATTGATCTGGGGTTTACTCCTGCCCAGGGGAGGAAATCATGACTGTGGTTTGCCAGTCTGCTTGGCTGGAGCCAGGGCTAAAAGCCAGGCATGCAGGCTGGACCTCACCCCTTCTACCTTGACTTAAATGTCACTTATCCTGTTCACCTCATTTAAATACATTCCCTCAGACCCCACTCTTATTTTATCATTCTTGACTTTCGGCCGTTTTCTTTCTAAAATGTGGTACAATTTAAAGCACATTTGTGTTTTTACTGGTTATCTCTTCTTCTAGACTTGGAGTGGATGTTAGGCATTAGGAATTTCAGGTTTAATGGTGTGGTATTATGAAAAATTAAACTCATGGAAATGAGGAAAGAGGAAGAGACAAGAATAAAGCAGCCCATGGGTTTTTGCATGCTGACTAAGCTGAATTGAAATCTCACTTTCCCTGTTACTCATTTTGTGACCTTATGTAAACTGTTTAACACGAGTCTCAGTTTGTCATACCTGTGAAATGGGGAAAATATTGTAAGAATTCCATGACAAATATAATGTCATCTACTTCAGTTAGTTACTCAATAAGTGGCAGTTTTTATAACCATTAAAGAAGTGATATGGGAATAAAACTAAAGGATGATTAATGTATTTGTCACTCTTCCTTCCCTTCTATCGATATCATTCAAAGAACTTTAGCTGCAACACACACCTTATTAGCATATTCATGTCTTCTTGAGTAATTTTATTTTTCTCCCAGTGGACTGAAACTTTGACAGGCTGAAGGTAAGACTAACTGATCAAATTGCTAGAAATTTTTATGTAAGTGATAGCATGAGGCAAAGAGGTTCAGAAAGTACTAGGGCCAGTGCGTTTGTGTGGGCCTGTCTTCAAGGACACACACAGCCCTCGATTGTTCCTGACCTCCTCCCTTGTTATTTGTGATCAGTGACTAAGGACCGGGCCTTGCCCCTGGCGGGCTACAGTCCAGGAGACCGCAGAGAACCAGATATGACTGAGTGACCGAGCACGCACGCACGACTAAGAACCACTGTGCCCGCCTCTGCCTCCCATCACAGATTCCGTCAGGATGAGACTGCAGCTCGTCCCCTGTCCTGGAGTCTCGTCAGCAGATGTGACATCTGCTGTGTGAGCTCACAGGCTGTCCATCTAAACCGATGGGTTGGTCCATCTGACCTGAACCACCACCACCACCACCACCACCACCAAGGACCTAGAAAAGAAAGTTTATTAAGCCTACGTGAGCTTGCATACCGGACTGCTTTAGACCTATAGTGTAGATTGCTTTAAGATCAACTTGAGTTCTTTCCAACTATTTATCCTGATTTACTCTCCTAACATAGCTGATGACCTGGTTACATAGAATGTAGGAGGTATACAGATTGAGGGTTAGCCCTGGGAACTTACTGGGGTGTGTGTGTGTGTGTGTGTGTGTGTGTGTGTGTGTGTGTGTGTGTGTGTGTGTGTATAATGTTGTAGAGTTGGAGAACTACATGTAGAAAGCATATATATTTTGAATTCCTGCATTGTACCTGCAGATAACCCAGAGACAACTCTTCCAGCTAGCTGAGTACATTTGGGAATTTCATTACTTCATGTTCCCTGGTGACTCAGTGGGTAAAGAATCTGCCTGCAATTCCGGAGACCTGGGTTCGATCCCTGGGTTGGGAAGATCCCTTAGAGAAGGGAACGGCTACCCACTCCAGTATTCTGACCTGGAGAATCCCATGGACTCTGTAGTCTATGGGGCTGCAAAGAGCTGGACACGACTAAGCAACTTTCACTTCCATGGGATCGAGTCCAGAAGTAGGATGGCTCCCTCTGGGCTCTATTAGGACTCTGTCCTGCTGTTGTGGCCCTCTCTGAATCGCTGTGTCCCTTTTAGCCAGCTTTCTCTTTGTAGGGGCAAGCCAATCCATGTCCTTAAAGCCCTGGAAAACCTAGCAAAAGAACAATCGTTCCTCTAGAATATCATTTCCTACAGAATACTAGTAGTTGAGTGTGATTCTCCTTTGGCACATGTCCATCCATCAGCCACTCAGTGTGACTGACAGAGCAGAACCTGCTGATTGGTCAGACCTGGTTTCTGGCTCCACCCTCCAGAGGCGTGAGATGCACCTACCTTCCGTGTACCACAGGGACTGAGAGTGGAGAATGGGCGTGTCTCCCAAGAAAAGTCAGGCTAGTGTTAAGAGGATGAGCAGCCTGGATGCTGGGCAGACAAAGACTACCATCTCCCCAACTGTGGTCCCCTTTGATTTCAATGATGCTGGTGACTCAGGGAAAATCTCATGCCTTGTGATGTCTCCATTTCACTTCCAGAGTTGCTTGCAGGTCCTGGGCCTGATTTCATTTACAGCATCAGCACACCTCTCTCTTCTTTCTTGCAGTCATGATACCCCCGACTTTCCCCCAGAGGTTGCAGTAAATGGCCTTCTCCGAGCCACAATCAATGGCATTTCGTAAGGTGTGACAGAAGAGGCCATCTGGCACTTGTCCCGCTGTCCTTTCTCCCTGTCCAGGGAGGAGGCACGCTGGAGGCAGAAGGTCGCAGTTCAGCGAAGCACTGCTGTCTCTCAAAAACCTCCCCCCGTCCCCCGCCCCAGACTTGGGGCTGCAGCGGAGACACTCCACAAGAGTCACACACCTGGCAGAATTCCCCCTTTCCCTTTGTAAAATTTCCCATCAAAATTGATTTGTGGATTAATCATCATAATGAAAATGATTTTTGAATACCATTATAAGTTTGAGTGTTCCACACAACACTTTCCCAAATATTGGATAGATTTTCTTTTCTATTTTTTTTTAAGATGCCAGTGTGGAGATCAGTGGCCCATTTCAATTTTTATTGAAACAAATAAACCCAATAAAAACACTTATGCTGAGAACTGTAGCGCCACAATAAAAGAATCACACTGTATTGAATTTATTGATTTATTTATTTACTCCAACTGGAAAATCGAGTATTGTGTTAATGTATTTTATAAGAATCACACTGCTCGATGAAATGGCTAATTTATTTTAGCGTATACATAAATAGCTAGCAATTTTCCATGAGACAGCCTAATGAAAATGATGCCGATGAAATTGTCTATACTATGAGGAGTGACAGAGACGAGTTATTATTGGGTGAGTGCTAAGACGCATTGAACTGGCCATCATATCTTTGAACTTTTGAACTGCTACTTGTTCTGTGTGATTTATTGATTTTACTATCTCTCTGTTTAGCTCAACTTTAGTTTTTGCCCAGCAGTGCAGATAAGTGGCATAGGAGATTTAATTTCATGGGTATTTGGGGTTAAAACCTATCTTTAAGAAGAATGCTAAACATGTTTTAATAAAACATGAGTTGTAGGGGTTTTAAGTTTCTGGGTGATATGGATCTGATAAGGAGCAAAGCAGTTTAGAGGCCAGCCCAGGGGTTCCAGGCTGGGGAAGCACTCTTTTCTGAGCTCTGGAAGTCTCACCAGGGCCATGTACATTTTACTTGCTCCGTCAGCCTGACTGCAGCCCGAATTGCATGTACCATTTCTTCCCCGGCCTATGTCTGGCCTGGGTGGTTTCTGGGGTTCTTGCAGTCAGCAGCGAGGTGCCTCTCCTCCTCTCCGTGTGCGCTGAGGGCTGGTCACTCTGTAAACACCCTCGTTTTTGGCAGCTCTCTTAAGGAAAACCGCTTTTAAGAAACGCCATGGCTCTCACCTCCAGGATAAAGACATGGAAGCTCGCTCTGCGCTGGGGCCAGGCTGGCTCACAGCCGCTGCCCCCTCTCCAGACCCGCTCTCTGGGATCCTCATCTGTGAGGCTGTCCTCCTCAGCCTGCCCTGACCTTGGAGCGGGAGGTTCCCTCGCTTCTTGGGAAGGGAGTGGGAATCTCACACTGACCGACAGTGGCCAGAGAGCAGCCGTACTTCTTATTGTTGTCTTTAGGTGTGCAGAACTTTAAAAAATGTGTAACATCTTGGGGACTCATTTCTGATATTTTTCTTTTTGATTAGCTTATTTCTGTAGGATGACTTGACCACAGTATTTTTTGCCTGCTTTTTCCCTTTGGGGAGGAGGGTTGGAGAAGGTGGGAAAGAGCTTTATCATGTAAAAGTAACCATCCTAGAAATTCCAGGTAATAAATTTTCAGGCGCATGAACGGTTAAGACTCCTCACTCAGTAACACAGTATGTGACTGTGGAATTTTTATGAAGGTAACGGTCTCTTTCTTTAAAAATCTGATTTATTTAGAAGGTACTTTTCAATGACCAAGTAATTTTAACCTTGGGAGAAAGATTGGGGTGGGGGCATGGGAGGAGTGAGGAAAGGAGGCTTGGATTTCTGCAAAGGCTTGAAAATTCACATCCCCTTTAATGATTAAACTGGCAGGATCTTTATTTGGATGTTAAAAGCTTTTTCTTACATTGCAAACATTCTCAACGAATTTACAGTCAGATATTTGGAAACATCTAACACTTAAAAAAAAAGAGGAGGAGGAGGGCCTGTTTGAACTAGGAAACAGAATTAGTGAGAATGACTAAAAAGACAGGACTGACCCCAACACCATTAGCTGGAAAAAAATTCCATTTCATTGCAACTATGTTATTGTTTACTTTACCATACACATCCTAATATGGTTACCTCCCTGTCAGAGGCGGCCAAGCCCACGGGTTGAGAGGCCCCCTCCGGGAGAAAGCTCCTAACTGCCTTCCAGACAATAAGAAACAAACGGTACAACTCCACAAAAGGCTTCCCGGAAAATAAGTGTCAAATAAATCCTACAGAACTCTCGCTTCTGCCACTGAGCTCTGTATATGCAAACCTGTTTTTAAGCGTTCGCTGCCCAGGCTGAGCTGCATTTGTTTGGAAATAAGCCACCGCATTTTCTCCCCCCCACCTTTTTTTTTTCTCTCCTCACTTCATCTGAGGGCTCTGGATTAATTCCTTGAGACCTATCTTTGCATACATGTCTCATGAGTTATGTTTCCTGGAGCCTTTTACTAGGAACATTAAGGTAAGAATGTTGATTTAGCCCGGGACCTTTGTCACTCAAACTAATGCTCATCAGTGATATAGACATTGCAAAGAAATATTGCGGAGGTCTTTTGTGGTCCCCCTCCCAACAGAGAGGTGCAGTTGCTTTTAATTGTCATGCATGGATTCCGGAAAAAAAAAATGCCACCAGTTGTGGATGAGATGGAGCAGAGGTGTACTCACTGGTGTAAACACTGGTGAAGACACCCCGATCCTGTGGCAGCCGCAACAGTTTCACAAGAAACTGTTTCCCGCTGTTTCTTCCAATTCTTCTCTACTTGTGTTTCTTTCTTCTTCTTGCCCCCTTTTTTCTCCTTCAAGTCCCTTGCTTTCCCAAATCCTCATGGTCTTGAGGCTTGTCTGTTATTATCTGCAACTCCAGAACAAAGGTAGGTTGCTTAACTCTGTGCTTCGGGGGTGGGCCAAGTTATTTTGGGAGGGATGTCTTCCTAATGCATGAGTGGCTGACCTAAAAGGGGGGGTGGCGGGGAGATCATGCCTGGAGCCGAGGGACGAGAGAGCACGCACTGTGGCAGCTTTTATGTAGTGGAGTTTATTTTTATGGAACTTAAAGAAGCAGCAGCATCTTCGGTTAGAATGGACTCTGTAGCCCCTGAAATTCTACATTTGATGTCCTTGATGTGTATACATTGAATTACCAAATCGGGGTTCAGACTCTTGGGGTTGCTTGAATCTGTGACAGCAGATAAGGTTTTCTGGTTAGCTACTATATCCAGTTTATCAACATTAAAGAAAGGAACTAGAGTGTTTCTCTCTCTTTCTTTTCTTTGGAATTTTAATGTAAAGGTGTGTTTGGGTGACTGGCATAAGTACTTTTTCTCTCTCTCTCTTTTTTTTTTTTTTTGGTTTAATTGCTTTAATTCCCTGGACACCTTCACTTATTTCTCAATGATTGTGTTCTCTCATTTTGTGTAATCTGGTGCTCTGTGGAGGTTGTGGAGGTGGAGGTTGGCTGTTTTTAACTAATTGTGCCTTGTTGGGTAGCAATACAATAGAGTACAGACCACAGGAAATTCATCTCCACCTGAAAAGGGACTGGAATAGAATGTGCAGATTCATAATGGAAAACAAGAGCAAATTAAGCTTTAGTGAGGGATATTACAGGCTATTAATCATAATAAATATGTTTGGCAGTGTTGGGTTTGCATTCTATAGTTTTCAGTTTAAAAAAAAAATCTGAGTCGGTGATTAGAAGAGGAAATAGTTCTCTGGCTTGTGAGAGGCTGGGCTGTACTTGTTCATTAGTTCAAACCGCATTAAAAGTGAGCAGTTTGTTCCAGAATCAAGTACGTTGTTCCCAAGCAGATCTGAATACATCCCCGTCCAAATGCAATCTCGGGTTCATGCCACGATTGCTTGGCTTTTTCTGAGCATCTCCGCTTCAGCACAGAACTCGAGTGCTAAGAATTTTATTTTACATTATTACACTGCTCGCACATTCCTGCTGATTTCTTGGCTGTGGATCATCTCTGTGCATGCACTGTAGCCCCGTCAAGGTGACGCTCTTTGAAAAATAGAAATCCAGTGCATTTAACTAAAATGAGCTCAAACAGCCTGAAAGTTTGTATCTTAGAAAGCTGCTAATTATGCTTGTCGTAAAACATATCTGAGTGGAAGGTTCTGAGTCCAAACAGAATCGAGGGCTGCTTTAGAAATATAACTGTAGTCTGCGCTTTTAAAGAGGTTTATTTTTACTTTGGGGCCATGGAGGGGGTGATTGGAATTAGTAGCCTTTAATTAGACGGGGAGATATTCAAATTTTACAGGGATTTATGTTAGAACATGGAATGGCGGTGGCTCTTTCCTCATTATGAATCCTCCCTGCACATAATGAGGTTCATCATTAGTTGATGGAGTGAATTTGCCCTAGCTCTACCTTGAAAGGCACATAATTTACATACTACTTCAGAGCCTAAGCTTTAATGGATTCCTCGATGAATAAAATGAAAAGCTACTTTCTTTAAATTTTTGAACACTGTTTAGATAATACGATTTTAATAAGACATTCAATTTGCTTGTTAAGTATATTTGAAAGTGCTTTTTTTTTCTTCCTTTTGGGAAAAACATATTTTGGCTTGCCTTGTTGTATATCACAGTGGATGGTTATCCTTACAGATAAATCGGAGAACATATGGGGTACGTCATTAAGAAATGGGGAAAATCTTAGGCAGAGAGCTTTCTTTTAACATGTGAGCCTCAAGGTTATTGATTTTGTGTAGAAACTCTTCTGACATGAAATTATTATAACAAAAAGGTTGAAAAACAAGCTTATTATTTGTATATAGTTTTGCATATCTAAAATGTGCGTGCATGTTCGTTTCAGCTAACACTGACAAAATAGCTAGCTGCACCTTCTGATTTATTTTAATGATGGAAGAACAGAAACTTCCCTGGTGCAGCTGCACATTCGGATCTGCTTCAGTGTAACTGTGGTTCAGTGCGGGGGGACATGGAGCTGAAGGCCTTTTGCCTTCAGGTTATCAAGTCATCAGCTTAAGAGTGTTCTGGTCTGCACCAAATTCACCAAGTTTTCTGGCTCTGTCACTCTGCTGTCTTTTGATTGGAATGCGGAGAAAATCAGCTTTGACTCGGCAAGATTTGAACACGGATGTCTTTTCAGTAAGCAGGGGGTTTGATGATAGCATGTTATTGAACATGTCCTTTGCTTGTTGGAGACAGGTCACCCCAGCATTTGTATAATGGCTGTGAGAGGAAACAGGTTTCTAGCGGTGTGTCCCATTCAGGAGCAGGGAAGGTGTCTGAGTATAAGCGAAGCCTTGTTTTGATAGAATGCTCTATTACTGGAAAATTATCAGCATATATTAACGTTAATAGAATAGTCCATGTCATTCTTTTTAGGTAATTTACCTCTGCTACAGACCTGTCTGCCGGAAAAGAAAAAAAATCTTCCACTCTTCTAAAACATATATTTGTTTAGAGAGTTTTCACTGAAGTGTACATGACAATTACAGCTGTTCATTAACAAAATTGGGTATTTGTTTTAAACTTTAACCAATCACTTTGATATGCTAATTATGGTGTAATTTAATTTGAGCCCTGTAATGATGATGCCGTTATTATGGACATAAATGATGCAGTTAAGCTGAGAGTAATCTCATTTGCATACTGTACATGCCAGTAAATTAAGCCCTTTCTTCGACTGCTTCAGCTTTAATTTTCCACTTCTTTTCACACAGCTCCTTTTCAGCCCCTCTCTTATAAGCCCACTTTGTAATAGTCCTGATGACTGTTTGATGTGAAGAGTTTCTGCACCACAATAATGCAGGACAGAAGATGTAACATTTAAAGGATTCATTATCTTGCTGAGTGTTCCTTTAAGAAGGAAGGATTAGAAAGGGTGTGGGGAGAGGTAGTGTCCTTTCCATGGACGATGACGGCCCCCTGTTAGAGTCACTGGAGATGCCAGATGCTCTACACTCACCCCACAACTCGGACATCAGACCTCTTATATAAAAATGTTTCTACCCCCACCGTACTGCTATTTACTGTCACAAAATGTTTTGTGTTCAGTAGCAGTGAACTTCACGTGATCTCTGGTTGTAATTACCCCATGCTAGTTGGAGGGAAAAGTTTAATTTAGCCTTCATACTAGAGTTCTTCAAATCTGGGCTTGTGTAGATGAGATTCTAAGTTTTAAACAATTCCAAGATAGACTGCCATTTTCAGAAGGAGCTTGACTCTCCCCCACCCCTCCCACTGCCTGGGCTGTCAAAAACAGGAGAACAGCAAGACCAACCAACCACACCAACCAGAACATCCATGGGGTTTCAGCCAGTTGTGTGAGAAGTCTTGGCAGTGGAGAGGGAGGTTTGCAGAGTGGGAACCTGTGGCTTCTGCTCTCGTGAGTCTGGATGGCTTTCCAGAGCCTGGGTGATCCAGTGGTCAGTCTATCTGGACCAAAGAATCCTAAGAGCATACTGAACTGTTGCTCGGTCTCCCGTGGCCCGCGCTGAAGCCGGTGGGAGTTGAGTGGGTGTAACAGAGGACTGAATATAGCTCTGACTTTTTAAAGAGGGTCAGAGGCCTAAAAATAGTTGAAGCTGCTTAACTCTCCTGCAGGCTACTTCCTCAACAAATGGGAAAGTATTAAAAAAAAAAAAAAAAAGTAATAGGCTGTGTCCATCCTCATGTCTTGGAACTAAGAGTTTTCCAGTCCTGTATCCCTTGACCCAAAGTTTTGCCAACTGATGTGCGTCGCTTCCCCAAGCCATCCTCTGTGGAGAGGCTTCTCTACTAGTATCATGGCAGGTGATATTGTCATGGCCAATCACACACGGGCTTCCTCAGCCTCGTAGCGGTGACGGTACAGAATTTCTGTGTTTTTTGTTTTTTTTTAAACAACCAGTTCTTATGCTATTTTTCTTTTGACTAGAGATTATGCATGTGTTAATAAAGGCCAAAGAGAATATAATAAAAGGTGAGAACAAATTTCCAAGAATCATACTCTCATTGCATTTAGAAATATTTAGGGTGGTCAGGTTTTGTACAGAACTGAAATTAAGAATCTGGAAGACAGTAGAATAAGAAAGTAAAGGGGTATTATATTTTATTGCATTATTATTATCTGGCAAGTGTAATGAATATGTATTGTCCAGTAAAAGTCAAAGTAAACTTTTGAGAAAAATATATTGCTTTACCTTTGATAGGTGAGAAGAGTTTTAGAGGGTAGGATGGGTACTTCCTGGCAAATCCCGAGCTGAGAATCCAGTCCCGTTGAACCACACAGATAATATGTTTCCCTCGAAACTTGGTAGGATTCTAGCTCCTCATTTGGTGCTGGGTTCATTCCCCATTCAAAGTTGGTTGAACCCAATTTTAAGAACCTAATATATTTGCTAGACACTCCGCCAGTAACTGGAGATGCTGAAGGCATTCAGGCACTGTTCCCAACAAAAGAGCTCTGAGCCAGAGGACACAGAGGAGACGTGCAATCAGACAAGTGCCTGCCTAACTTTGGACATCCTCATGGAGGTGAATATCTCCTCTCCCAGTTGTTTTTGCATTAAGAAAATGCTGCCCCTCTGTTGATACAATGTCAGGCTATTTCTTTCAAAACAATATAACTTAATGACAAGTCTAAACCTTTAAGGGCTTTTTTCCTCCCTTTCCTCCCTCTTGATATAATTTCAAAATTACTATAGGGTGCAAAAATGTACAAAATGCTTATAAACAGACTTTTGTGTGGGTATCATGCTGTATCCGGTATTTTTCGAAAATGAACCTTCCTGTTTTCAATATAATTTAGGGAGACTGGGAAAAGGATACAATTTTGTGTAATACTGTAGAACTTCTTCATTTTCATTAAATAATAAAGACTAGGCTTTCTTTGTTCAAACCAAGCCCCTAACAATGCATTCATCCCTCTGTCAAACTTCCTGTGTTTAGGAAGGTAAGTAAATAAAGAATGAAGTACCACAAGAATGTAAGCTCCTTGAAGGCCAGGGATATTTAACTGAATTTTAAGCACTTGGAATCATGCCTTGCACATTAGTAGGTGTTCAAGCTGTAGTTCTGGATTGAAATAAGTCTGCTTACTCCCTTAGACTTGTGAGCATCAGCTAAGAAAATGAAGAAGAAACTGCTTTCTAAAAGAAAACGTTTACATATGCCTGATGGTATTTAGATGGTAAACCTCATCAATCCATCCTTCCTCTGGTCCCTCCCTTCATGAGGGCCTGCAGTTAAGCAGAAACGGTCCCAGAGGGGAGATACTTCACCTAGATAACTGATGCATGCCTGTAATGATAATAGCTCCTGTGTGCTGAGCAGCAGCTGTGGGCCAGGCACGGTGGCCAGTGCTTGTCGTAGGTGGTGATGCTGAATTCTCCCAACAACCGTTCCAGCCTAGCACTGTTCAGTTCAGTCCAGACGCTCAGTCGTGTCCGACTCTGCGACCCCATGAATAGCAGCACGCCAGGCCTCCCTGTCCATCACCAGCTCCCGGAGTTCACCCAGACTCAACGTCCATCGAGTCGGTGATGCCATCCAGCCATCTCATCCTCCATTGTCCCCTTCTCCTCCTGCCCCCAATCCCTCCCAGCATCAGAGTCTTTTCCAATGAGTCAACTCTTGGCACTGTTCGTTTCAGGTGTATAGCAAAGTGATTCTGTTATATATTTGTGTAGATCTATTTTCTCTTTTCTGTTTTCAATTCTTTTCCATTACAGTTTATTACAAGATAATGAATATAGTTCCTTGTGCTATACATATATATAGTAAATCTTCATTGTTTGTTTATTTTACATATGGTAGTGTGCATCTGTTCGTCCCACACTCCTAATTTGTCACCCACCCACCCCCACTTACCGTTTGGTAACCATAAGTTTGTTTTCCATGCCTGAGACTCTGTTTTGTAAATAAGTTTGTTTGTACTATTATTTATTTGCATATATGTGATATCATGGAATATTTGTCTTTGACTTAATTTACTTAACATGATAATCTCTAAGTCCATCAGTTTTGCTGCAAAGGGTGTTATTTCATTTTTTTTTCATGACTGAGTAGTAGTTCATTATATATACATATATACACACACACATATATATATACCACATTTATGATACATAAATATCTCACATCTTCTTTATCATTCATCTGTTGATGGATGTTTAAGTTGCTTCCTGTCTTGGCTGTTGTAGATAATGCTGCTTTGAACATTGGGGTGCATGTATTGTTTCAGATTTGAGCTGTCTTTTTGTTACATATGCCCAGGAATGAGATTGTTAGATCACATGGTAGCTCTGGTTTTACTTTTGTAGGAACCTCCCTCCTGTTCTCCACTGTGGCTGTTAACAGTGTACATTCCCAAAGATGGCCTAGGAGAGTTCCCTTTTCTCCACCTCCTCTCCAGGATTTATTCTCTGTAGTACGAGCCTCATCCTTTAGATGTAGTTCTGTGATACTGATGCAACCCTAGGTCCTGCAGCTGTAGGGCTGCAACCAGGACTTGTCCTCCTTCAGGAAAACTCCAGGCCACTGCACTTCAATCCTGGTCTTCACTGTAGACACACACACCTACTCTAGTGTAATATATAGTGTTACTGTGTAGTGTGTGCATAAGTATATATACTGTGTCACTATATCTCAAGTGTGTTTGGTATATAAGTTTCTTGAACAGCTGAAGGTAACCTTTACATCTTTCATTTGCACAGAGGCCTGGCAAGGTAACTGTGTGTCCCTACTTTCTGATGAGAAGACCAACCTTCACTGAGATTAAATAACTTGCTGGCAGAGGTAGGTAGAAAGAAGGAAGGAAAGTGAAGTCACTGAGTTGTGTCCGACTCTTTGCAACTCCATGGACTGTAGCCTACTAGGCTCCTCCATCATGGTATTTTCCATACAAGAGTTCTGGAGTGGGTTGCCATTTCCTTCCCCAGGAATCTCCCTGACCCAGGAATCCAACCCAGGTCTCCTGCATTGCAGGCAGACGCTTTAGCATCTGAGCCACCAGGGAAGCCCCAGAGGCAGGTAGGAAGTGACCAAGCTGGGCTCTGATGCCAAGCCCATCAGCTTGCAGAGCCCTTGCTCACTGAGTCACCACAGAATGCTACCCAATAAATTGTGTTCCTTGAGAGCCTTCAGTGCTCCCAAGACAGTTAACTTATTATTTAGTGCATGTTGTATTTGAGGCATTTCTTATTTATCTTGTATTTTAGGGATTTTGGTTTTAAATGTGTGCTCTAAATAACTGAAACATCTCTTAATTTCCCAGTCATTGTTGGATGTCAGTTCCTGGCAGGAAGCCAACTTCTTTCACACCTATCCCCACCCCCACCTCCAACCCCCTAAGCCCTCCTCAAACATACAAACTAGAATATTGTTAAATTCTTTTATTTTTTTTTTTCCTTGGGGGAGGAAAATGCTGTGCTGCTTCTCTCCCTGTGATTGAAGTCTTTTTACTTTTATCTTAACAGGTGACAGAGTGAATATCAGCTGTAGCATTTACAGATATGTGGGTCTGTAGATGTTTGCCTGTCTCCCCATGGACATGTGCAGACTCATAGCTTATAGTCTTATCTGTATGGCAGGCCACGTGTAGAGAAAGCAGTGGGACCGTTTCAGGACACTCTCTACTTACTTGTCCCTAATACTTCTCTCCCAGCTGTGAACCTCTGCCCCCAAATCTTACCAGCCCTGTTTCAGATGTCTGAAGTGATAATAGTATGGATTGTATCCCTTTCCCTTATATTCAGAAACCCTTCCAGAATCTTGAAATGCTCTTAGACCTGCACTGTCCAGTATGGGAGCCACTAGCCAGAAGTAGCTGCTGAGCTCTTGAGGTGTGGCTAACCTGAATTGATGTGCCGTATGTGTAATATTCACGCTGGAGTTCAAAGGCTTAATTTGGGGAAAAAAAAAAAAGGAGAGAGAGAGAAAAAATGTAGACTGTCTCATTACTAACTTTCATATTGATTGTATGTTGAAATTAAAATATTTTGGCTCTATTGGGTTAAATGGAATACAATTTTTAGAGTAATTCCCACTGTTTTTTTAATTGTTTTAAATATGGGTAGTATATATTTTTAAATTGCATATGTGACTTGCATTTGTGAGTCTCATAATGTTTCTACAAGACAGTACAGTTCGGCATGTACATCCTGTTTCTCCATACGTCAGGACTAGTAGACAGGTGGAGGACCCAAAGATTTATCCCCCAAATGGATAGAGAGCTGCTCTGAACATGCTCCACAGAATACCTGGCCTGCAGCAGAGGCTCAGGAAATATTTGGGAATGCAGCCCTGGAAAGCAGTGTGTCTACATGGCTGGAACGAAGCAGATAATCTCTTTGGTTGTTTCAGTATCTTATCCTTCCTCATCAGGCTAGGGACATAGCCGCTACCCCTACTGTCTCAAAGAACTTAGACTTGCGCAGTGTCTCTGAACCCAGCTGGAGCCCCTGATGCCAGCAGATCTTGGCTCTTCTAGTCCAAAGATTTCCATTAGCATTGATGGTCTGAGAGAAGGGCTCCTTGTCTGTTCCAGATGGCTAGATGTTACTAACCTGCAGGAGCTGGTGCCCTGATGCCCCAGGTTCTTTCCTCTTACTCTGTTATTAGATGCACTTGTCTCTTTGATATTTTCTGATACTCTCTTGGTTAAACATTCTTTACCTAGCACAGGTGTATCCTGCCTTAAGTAAACTTTACATGTAATTATCAGTTCAGTTCAGTCACTCAATTCTGTCCGACTCTTTGCAACCCCATGGACTGCAGCATGCCAGACCTCCTTGTCCATCACCAACTCCCGGAGCCTTCCCACACTCAGGTCCGTTGAGTTGGTGATGCCATCCAACCATCTCATCCTCTGTCGTCCCCTTCTCCTCTCGCCTTCAGTCTTTCCCAGCATTAGGGTCTTTTCAAATGAGTCAGCTCTTTGCAGCAGGTAGCCAAAATATTGGCGTTTCAGCTTCAACATCAGTCCTTCCGATGAATTTTCAGGACTGATTTCCTTTAGGATGGACTGGTTGGATCTCCTTGCAGTCCAAGGGACTCTCAAGATTCTTCTCCGACACCACAGTTCAAAAGCATCCATTCTTTGGTACTCCGCTTTCTTCACAGTCCAATTCTCACATCCACACATGACCACTGGAAAAACCATAGCCTTGACTAGGTGGACCTTTGTCAGCAAACTAGTGTCTCTGCTTTTTGATATGCTTTCTAGGTTGGTCATAATTTTTCTTTCAAGGAGTAAGCGTCTTTTAATTTCATGGCTGCAGTCACCATCTGCAGTGAGTTTGGAGCCCCGGAAAAGTCTAAGTATAGTTGTATTTTTAAGACAGAGACAACGCTCTGTGAATGTACAGCATTCCATCCATGTTGATTAGGAACCTGTCTTATTAGGTATGATGGGCTCTCTGCCTTCAGAAAGCTCATTCACTGTGTACACAAGTAAGAAATGTCATGGATAACTTTTAAGATATGGGAAGTCACTGATGGCTGAACGAGATCAGTGTTGTTTGCCTCTTCAGTTTATTTTTTCGAAAGGATTCATAATCAGTCACCATTAAAGAGTCATGTGATACTTCTATTTACTGTGAGGTGATTTAGGCAAAGTATGGCTTTAATTGTAAGTTTTGAATAACTCCAACTCCTGTGCAAAAGTGAATTACACACTTAAAAGTATTTTTTTTTCCTCCCCAAACATGTGTGTGTGCGCTGAGTCACCCA
The DNA here is from genome assembly GCA_917880005.1 of Nanger dama. Lineage (NCBI taxonomy): Eukaryota > Metazoa > Chordata > Mammalia > Artiodactyla > Bovidae > Nanger > Nanger dama. Next base: position 30,404,317 of record CAKJTW010000016.1, on the reverse strand, counting down.
GTGGTATCTAACTCTTGTGACCCTCTGGACTGTAGCTCACCAGACTTCTCTGTCCACGGGATTTCCCAGGCAGGAATACTGGAGTGGGTTGCTATTTCCTTCTCCAGGGGATCTTCCCAACCCAAGGTTAGAACCTGCATCCCCTGCATTGGCAGTCGGATTCTCTACCACTGTGCCACCTGGGAAGTGTGTTAAACAGCAATGCCAGTTCTTAAAAACCCAGGGAAGCGTAATCTGCAGTCTTTTCTAAGTTTTTTTTTTTTTTTAATTTTCCCATCAGAATAGATGGCAGCCTTCACTGGAATGAACATATGAGAATTATAGCTGTCACCCCATCCATTAAAAGCAGGAATTGGTCCTTAAGTCAAGGGGACAGGGTATTAGCTGTGAGATGGTCATTGGAAGACTGGGGCCTGTCAAAGATCAGTCCCCAGCACTAAATGGTCCCCACTTCCATGTTAAGTGCTGAAATTGTTCACCCATCCCTCTGCCCTCGTCTGCCTTGAAGCTGCAACTTCATTAGTATCAGTTGGTTTTTAGGGTGTTTATATCTCTGGGCCACTGGCTTCTGACAATGATTATTGCTTGAAATTTTCCGTACACTGCTTCCATTTTCAATTACCCTACCCAGGTTGGCCTGAGATCGAGTCTTTGAACTTCACAGGGGAGTCATGTCAATGGTAAATTTTGTCCTTTGCATAACTGGGGAGGAAAATGCCTTCCACTCATCTGTACTAAACAGCTCTTCATAGACACCTTGGAGAGCAGCACCTAAGCCCCCTGCCCTAGCCCTGCCCACCAGCAAATCATCTTCTGAACAGAAGCAGACAGCAGTTCTGGGGATGTCCTGGGAGCTGCAGAACTTTTTCACAAGTGTTGAAGCTTGCAACTCTAAGGTTTTGAAAAATAGCCGTGATCCCCAGCCCCTGCCCCTCTTAGGTGGTTGCTATCAGTTTTCCCCCAAGGACAGGTTCTGGAAAAACAGCCTTTGGTCCTCCTGGGTTGTCCGTTTTGCCAGGAGGCCTCAGATGCAGAAAGTGAGGTGTGCTGATCAGATTAAGAGTTGGCATGTGATGATTGGTTCGTCTCCTTCTACTGTGTTTTATTTTGAGATATTTGGCCCTAAGAGCATTTGGTATATCTTCCAGTTGTTTAAAAATACTTTTTATTGTTTTATCTAATAGTTCAAGCATTTTAAATTAAAAAAATAATTTGGTATTGATTCAGTTATACATATGAAAGGTATTTCAGGGACTTGTAATTAGAGGCAGACCCTTCTGTCTGCGTCTCTCCAAATGGATGTGCAGAAAAGAGCACTATTGAACATTCTGGAAGTGAACTTGTAGCACTGAAGGTCAGTAATGGTATGTGAGAGCTAAGGCTAGGAGCAGCTCTAACATCAAAAATAGGAACTGCAATCCCAGAGCACGTATACAACACAAACCCCTAGAAAACAGACAAGAATTTTCTGTCACCTAATGAGGTTTGCTTTGAGCTGAAAAAGCGTTGATGTACGAAGGCCTTAAATTCTCTTTCCAATCTCATTTTTATGCATTCTAAAAGTTTTCTTAGCTCTCTTCCTTGTGTTCCAAAAATTTCCACGTACTCATCCTTTCTTGTCCTTCATGGCGTCACTGGGAATCCATTGAGAGGTAGTCTGTAAAATCTTGTTTTCAACTTTGGTAGGCTGTGGACTTCTGCATTCTTGGATCCTTTGCCTTCATTGAGCTGTCAGAGGTTGTTTTCCTGATACAACTTTGAATTTTTTTTCTTTTTTTGAGTTCTATTTTTCATTTTAAAAATTTATTTATTTTTGACAATGCATACTCAGAATTCACTGCGGTGTGGGCTTTTCTGTAGTTGTGTGCAAGCGGCGCCTACTGTCTAGTTGCAGAGGGCAGGCTTCTTATTGCAGTGACTTCTCTTGTTGCAGAGCACAGGCTCTAGCGCGCATGGGTTTCCATAGCTGCAGCACGTGGGCTCAGTGACTGCAGCTCCTGGGCTCTGGAGCACAGGCTCAATAGTTGTGGCACGTGGCCTTAGTTGCTCCACAGCATGTGGGATCTTCCTGGATCAGGGATCGAACTGCAGGTGGATTCTTTACTGTGAGCTACCAGGAAAGCCCAGGATTCTATTTTTATATTCAGGAATCCTGTATTGTATTCAGGAATTCTGTTTTTATATTCAGAAGAGAAACTAAAGAGCCTCTTGATGAGGGTGAAAGAAGAGAGTGAAAAGGCTGGCTTAAAACTCAACATTCAAAAAACTAAGACCATGGCATCCAGTCCCATCACTTCATGTCAAATAGAAGAGGGGAAAGTGAAAACTGACAGATTTTCTTTTCTTGGGCTCCAAAATCACTGCAGACAGTGACTGGAGCCATGAAATTAAAAGATGTTCCTTGGAAGGAAAGCTATGACAAAACTAGACAGTGTATTAAAGAGCAGAGACTCCACTTTGCCAACAACGGTCCGTATAGTCAAAGCAGTGGTTTATCCAGTAGTCATGTATGGATGTGAAAGGGCCCATAAAGAAGGCTGAATGCCGAAGAATTGGTGCTTTCAAACTGCGGTGCCACAGAAGACTCTTAAGAGTCCCTTGGACTCCAAGGAGATCTAACCAGGCAGTCCTAAAGGAAATCAACTCAGTATTCATTGGCAGGAGTGATGCTGAAGTTCCAATACTTGTGCCCCCTGATGTGAAGAGCCTACTTGTTGGAAAATACCCTGATACTCGGAAAGATTGAGGGCAGGAGAAGAGGGTGACAGAGGATGAGATGGCTAGATACCATCACCCACTCAGTGGAGATGAATTTGAACAAACTCCAAGAGATAGCGGAGAACAGAGGAGCCTAATGTGCTACAGTCCATGGGGTTACAGAAAGTCGGACACAACTTAGCGACCGAACAACAAACAACTAATACTCGTTTTTAAGATCTCTTGATGTGGGTAAGATTCCTTCCTTTGAGAAAGCATATTTATTTGTTTTAGCTTTTGTTTCCTACCATGGCGATGACATGAAGTGTGAGTACAGGGGATCCTGAACAGTCTCCAGCAGATGGATAGGATCTCCAGCACTCTTTCTCAGCAAGCCTGATTGGAACCTGTGAGTCTTCCTCTTAAAGAGTGCCAGCCTTTGCTGATCGATGGGCTTGGCCTGAAATATGTTTGCCCTTTTTGGTCCGTTAGTATTTAGTGTATGTGAACTTGGTTGATTATATGGACTTCCCTGTGGCTCAGGTGGTAAAGAATCTACTGGCAATGCAGGAGGCGTGGATTCCGTCCCTGGGTCGGGAAGATCCCCTGGAGAAGGGAGTGGCAACCCACTCCAGTATTCTTGCCTGGAGAATCCCAAGGGCAGAGGAGCCTGGCAGGCTACAGTCCATGGGGTCGCAAAAAGAGGAGGACACGAGTGAGTGGCTAACACCTCTGCTCCTTTCCTGCTAGCATCGCGTGGGGGCACACGTGTTATCACAGTACTATCAGATTCCTTTACATGAGCTCGGCTTGCTAAGCCTCTTACCCCTTCAGAGTTAGCTTTTTAAACACAAGCGTTTTTCCAGACGTAATCTAGGATACATTAGACAACTCCCAGAAATTCCTTACAAGGTGATGATTCTGAAATAGGCCCAGTACCAGTTCCCCTTTGAGCTATGTAACTCTTTCTCAGGTACAGAATTTCTTGTGCATGCAACTGAAGGATCACCCAGGAAATGGACAGGCAGGAGATAACATTGACCTATGAACTTTTGTTCTCTCATTATAAATTTCTAGGGTTCTAGGTCCCCACACCCCACATTCTTTGCTGTTTCCATGGAACACAGTCCAGTTAGAGTCCACCCAAATTAACTATGCACCAGAAAGGGAAAAGGAATAGGCTTTCTGTGTCTACTCATCTTCTATTCTTTGCTTCTTTTTCCTGAAATTAAAAAAAAAAATCCATATTTTAAAAAATCTGCCCTGATAAATAATGCTTGTCATCTATTAATTATTTTCTAATGCATAAGGAGAAATTTGTAGTGTCCAGATCTTACTACAAAATAACCACGAGGCATTGAGTTGGTATTATCTCTGCCACCCCCCGACCCTTTTGACTATTGGTGGTAAATTAATTCTCTCTTAAAAAGGTGAGTTCTCCTAGTCTTTTTATAATGTAGCTATAGGTAGTCTGGTTCTTCGTAAGAATGTGTGTTGTCAGAAGTGTTGTTTTTCAGCCCACTGAACTTAGCATTGTAAAACGGAGAATCAGTTCATTTTGTTTCCCTTGAATATGAAGAAAGAAGGAAGTGTATTTGCAGGTGTTATGATGCCTAAACA